>JAECWU010000002.1:5000000-10000000 GCA_018150985.1 Chymomyza costata | reverse complement strand
AGCTATACAAGTAATCAGCATGTTTAAACAAACAAAAACAGTTTTACCATACTGCATAAATCGTATATTGTGCATTATCTTGGCTTATAGCTAAAAAGTAATAACATTAAACGCACCCATATACAAATTAAGAAAAGCTAATATAACATAATATCATTTACAACGTGATGAGCTTGTAAATAGTATATCGTACACATGTATAAAAATAAGATATATTCTTTGCCTTGCTACTTTTTGCCTACTTAATTGCTAAGTAGTTGTATACAATACAGTGGTGCTATGTATTGAAGCGCACCTGCTTCAGTTTGTCGTAAATGCTAAAATACAAGGCCGTCGTCAGGCTTGACTTGAGCAGCGTTGGTGCCACGCCCTTGTACAATCCACGTAGGCCCTCCTGCTTAACCGTCAGCTGCATACAGTCCCACACACCACGGCACTGTATATTCTGGCCAAAAGTCTGACGATTCGACTCAAAGCCTTGTATTTGCAATCGTTTCTTAATTAAATCGAACGGGTAGACAATTGTTTTGGACAGCATTCCCGAGGTAGCGCCTAGACCGAGTAAAGTCCACGTAGGCAGCTTGCTACGATCATCCACCTCAAAAAACTTGCACGCCGATTGACTAAACAAACGGTAAGCCATAAAGTTTGTGCCCATCAAAGGCGCAATCTGCAGTAACGCCGAGGACAAACCACGATACATGCCGCTGGCGCCCTCTGAGCGTACAATAGCTGCCACAGCACGTGTGGCATTGCGATAGCCTTTGCTAGTATCCTGCGCAATCAAACGTGTGCGTATAACATCCATTGGTGTGGATATGATGACAGCAGCAGCACCTGCTGCTGCTCCACATATGAAATTCGATAGGTTCGTGTGATCCTTGAGGTAGTTTGTCTGTTTGGCGCGCAGGCTTAGCTGTTCGTACGTCCAAAACTGGCAAATCCCATACATAATGCTCAGCACCTGTGCGGGATTGTGGCCCTTCCAAAAAGCCAGCAGACCTTCCTCTTTATAGATTGTGCGTACAGCCTGCGTTATAGATGTGTATTTGGAGCTTAGCTGCTTTGCTGCGCGCAGTTTTTCAGCTCCAGCGCCAGCGCCCAGTGGTTCTACCTGCAGCTGGAAACGTATCTTAAGTACATCTAGCGGTTGGCAGGTTGAACGTGTAATAGCCGCTGCCATGCCACCGGACACAATTTGCTGCAATTGCTCGCGCGTGCTGTGTGTGCGCCTAATGGGCGGGACAGCGCTTGAGCTAGTGCTCGAGCTTGTGGTAACAGCTGGTGTCATCTTGTGGACTCTTGTGTGCAAGCTTGATTTACTACAGCAGTCAACAATGGTTTGTTTTTCGTCGTGTTGTCTTCGTTAGATTTCACTTTTATTGCCGCGGTTTCGTCTTTTTCAATGGCATTTCTGTAAATACAAAGAAACGGCATTAATTTGTTGTTTGGTTTTGACTTGTTCGTTTGTCGTTTAACAAACATAAGAGAGCCAAAGCCACGGCAAATCAGTTAAATAAAATGTGGCGAATGGCTGGACTAGGGACACCGAGTTAAGTATACTCTTTATGAACGAAAACACGCACTTCACTGTTAACTTTATCTTGCAAGTTAGTTTGGACCTCTGACTTTATGTTCCAACCAGGCGGTGTAGTGCCATTTTAAAAAAGCCCTGTGTTAAGTATGATGTCACTTTATTGAGAAATACGCCATAGTTTTGATTCCTGCAATCATAATTTGGACCCCCAATTTTATGTCCCACCCAGCTGGTGCAGTGGCCTCTTAAAAAAAGCTCATATCGAAGTTTAAAGTTACGTGCCTGAGAAATAAGATTGGTAAAATGATCACTATTTTTTGGCTTGCATTTTGAATATGTACACCTAAAGCTATGTCCTACCCATTTGATGCAGTCTTATTTTAAGAAATATAAAACCTGAGAAATTGGAAGTCTTTCACACTTTTCTGTAACAAGCTTCATCTTAAACTTATAACACTTTGCAATCTCTAAAGAGTATAATAAATAGTTGGCGCTATTATTTAAAATTTGCGTTGCTGTTGCGCATGCGTTGTTTGCTTATTTCCACTTGAGAATGTGATTTAGGTGCGGCAAGCGCATATTTTGTCGAGCTGTCTCAAATTGTCTGCATGTCAAACTGATTACCAAATTAATGTGTGAAATTGTTCAGCCCAAAAAACCTTGTTGCTTTCGCAGGGGGCACACTTAAGACAACTTACATGTCATGCTTAGTTGAACGCACTATCTTTAAAAGATCTTGCTTGTATTGTTTCCGCTGTTTGCGCGCTAATTTTACACATAATCCTTATTGTTGTGCTTAAAATATACAAATACAGGGCGCTTTGTATTTAGGTTTATCAGCGATTTCACTTTTTGTTGATTACGTGCATGCCGCGTCGTTGGCCCCAGGAACCTGTTGTTGTTGCTACGCTGCTCCGGCTGTCAATATAAACAATACCTCTGATTGCATCTACACATTACAAGTAGACTTTATGTCACAGTCTTCAGTAAAAATTTAAAAATAATAACCGACACAAGCGTCCACTGCCACAGTGCAGCGAAGACTGTTTCGCGGCGGCCGCTTCTTCATTACAACCAACGGCCGAATATTGCGTCAAAACTTTCTTTTTTCATAAATTTGATTGTGTGAGTAATAGTTTTTTAGTTGGAGCTGGCCAAATGATGTTGCTGCAGTAGAGCGTTGTAAAATACTAAGAAAACTGGTTTTCGGCACTTTTAATGGATTGGCGTTTTGTTTTGTTCGTGTAAGCAATTGAAAGACAAGTAATTTGGCCTCCAAGTTACGTCAAGTGCAATCTATCAGCTGAGCGCAGAGCTGCCAGCTTGTTACGAACATATGTTTAACATATTGAAAAGACTTTTACAACACTTGAGATAGAGCTTTTGCATTTTTTAAATTTTAAACGATATTTTTTTTAATAAAATTGGCTTCAAAATATTAAAAACGTGTTACTCCAGGATAAATTATGTATGTCAATCCAAAAAAGGGCACATTGAATAAGTACTACGACGAAACCACGATTACTGTGCCGTCCTGTAATTCTATTTTGACGAAAATCAGCGTCACGTAGTTTATGGTGGGCAAAACTACTAATGCAATTTTTTGTGCCGTGTGCGTAAACAAAAAAGAGCTTTCGCAACGACCAAGGTACAATGGGACAAATCTTTTTTTTTTGTTGTCATTAAATTCAACAATATCATCGACTTTTATTTTAAGCGATTTCGCCTTAAAATTCGGATAGGGTCGTGTCGGTCAGGGGTTACCTATAAAAAAATATGACTTGCTCACATCATTACTTATTTCATATGACGCCAGCCAGACTCACAAATTTTAATGACCAACAAAATCCAAATATACGCAGCGTCTGTACTCTTTCGTGTTTTGACATGTGACTATGCTTTGCGTTCCATTGTAAAACAAGCTCACACGTACGAGACGAGCTTTTACGGCAAAAAGTATTCCAAAGTGTTCCTCATCATAAAAAGTTGTTATAACCACTTTAAAACTTTTTTATCTCTAAAAATAAGACAAACAGAAATGCCTGATAGCTCCAAAATTATTTCTTCATCTTTACCTTTCATTCATAACAAAAGAGTTTCCAAAGTTGAACTTTTAAGATCGTTTTTATTTAGCCTTTTTTTGGAAATACGAAATGCGATACGCTACGAAATAAATCAAAATTTGTTTTTATGAAAGGAAAGTCCTATACCTTTTTTGCCGAAAAACCAATCGCTATCCGAGTTTATAATAAGCATATATGTAGTTTGAAAGAACATACATATGTTGCATTGCACAAGCCGTCACTAAAACTAATTCAATTTTTTTTTTTTTTTGCTACTATCTTAATAAGCTGTTAGTTTATTTATCAAAATTCTTTTTTTTTAAGAATACTTAACAGTGAAATAAAACTTTTCGATCGCATTCTTAAAACAATGGAACTGAAGAATCCTTTGCAGTTAAGACAATCTCGAATAAGTGCTAATGGTCTTGGCTTGTGGCATGAGACATATTTACGGAGATTTCCGAACTGCTGTGAGTACTGCGCTTTGGGACGCGTTATCAAGCAATGGTGTAAAATGAAACCCCAGGTGCGCGCGATGTTTAAAAGCAGAGTAAGTTTTTATTTTTCAAGTAAAAAAATAAAAATAATACGATCAATTTGTTTTTATAGGCATATCAAAATCTTGTAGACATGATGAAATTGACAAGCAACAGCAAATTTATGAAGAGCCAAAAAGGTAAAACCGTTAAGATAAATGCAATTAAACGGAAAAAAGATTGCAAAAAATGCAATAAGCGAAAGAAACTCTGAAATATAATAGTTCTTTAAACAAAATTAAAAGCTTAATTAACTTAAAATTTTGCAAGTGTAAAAAAAAATAAAAAATGCGCAACTAAATTCTCTGTATTATTAGATTGAGTGATCAACTCGAATAAAGAGATGTAGGTTTTTAAACTTTTTTAATTCTTTTAACGAAGCGTTGCTTATCCATGATAAATCCTTTTGAATAATATTTGCAATACTTCAAGTCCTGAAAAAACTAACTATTTAAGTCAGTCTCAGCTCTGGTACAGTGGGAAGAACTTTCTGAAATCTTTTGCAACCACATATTATAATTAATGGAAAGACATTTTGCAACGCATTTGTTGAAGCTATTTGTAAAAAAAATACATAATTGTCGCGAGATATAAAATTTAAAGATACCCTTGGTAGCTTAGTAGGGGGGAAACCCATATGTTTGCAAAAATTATTAACAAACTAGATGGCTTGCGGTTATTAAAATATTTTTAGCAAATATAATAAGACATTTGCATAAACATAGAATACTATATATGAGATCAACCAGTTTTTAAAAATTAATTATAAAGTTGCTATACAAATGATTTCATTTCATGTATTTACTAGTTAAATATAACTTTTGTAGTTTATTAAAAAAGTTCAACTATATTTAAAATCAATGATCTCTGCTTAAGAACTACAAAATAAACTAAATTGACTTTGGTTAAAAAATCCTCATAAACAAACATAAAACAGACGAATTTTGCCCTTAACACGTTTCTAAGGGGCTACATGATATAGCCAACCGATCAAATTGATCAAATTTTGTGTAGTGCGTGGGAACTCTAAACTATAAAGAAACGAATTATGCCCTAAAAACTTGTTTCCCCGATCGGTCCGATCAAATTTGGTAAAGTGCTGTGGAGCTCTAACTTCTTATTCCAACGAATTATCCATCTATAACTTTAGATTTTTTTTTTCGAAATCCTCTCGAACACCCCTTGGGAGCTAGATAATATAATTCCTATAAGATTATCAGAAATTTTGGTTGGTCAAGCTCATACCATCTCTCAGATCTAGGCGCTCATACAAACAGACGGACTTGGGTATATCGGCTTCTCTAGTCACCCTGATCATACTTTAGAAAGCTTTGGGGGTTTCCGACGTCTAAAAAAACTAAAAGAGATTTTTCTCCTCTGACCACTCTAAAATTCTAAGACTTTTTTCTTAGAGTACATATCATATATTTATTGCGTATATTGAATATTTTTTGATATAATTGTGTATACAAAAAAAATGAATCGCTATAAATATTATTTTTTACACTGCCTGCTAAAGTTTATTTGTGTCTTGTGTCAAAATATTGTATTCCAATAAATTCATTGTGTGCATCGCCAGAAAAGGGCTAACGATGTTGGTTCCACGGATACAGCCAATTTTTTGTAATTTAGAGTTCCGTGATGTGATCCTTTGAAAGTTTCTTTTATTTCTTACTGGAATGCATTGTATTTTCATGATCTTCAACACTAAGCTTACGTTTTCTGTTCGTGGGTTCGTTCGATTTCTCGGACTCGTTCATCATGACTGTTTCACAGCTTCTGGTGAACTATGAGGTATATTTGTTATCTCGGAGATTTACTTTTCAATAGCTACTGGAGCACTATTAAGTTCGTTTAATTTCTCCGATTTATCCTTTATTTCAACAGCTTCTGGCGCACTGTGAGGTTCATTTAAAGTTTCCGAATTTTTCAACTTTACCTTTTCAGCGGCTTCTGGCGCACTACGGTATTAGTTTATTTTCTTCATTTTGTCCTTTATTACAACACCTTCTGGCGCTCTTTTCGTTTGCGAATTTCCCATACGAGGGAGTGAAAGTAATCTCTTGACGTGACTATCTTAAATTTTCTTAACCTCTTGAAGAATCCGTGATGATAATAGATTACAAAAGTTCTCACAAGTACAACGAAGTACTTTTGAAATAAACTTGCGATTCATTCTTTGCATCCACATACCTTAACTAAATACTTAAAAAATAATGATATCTTATTTCCAGCCAATATTGCCACCAGCACCCACGGGCGCGCTTGGAGTAGGCTTGTAATCTGGAGGTAGACTAAAACCAAGCACTTCAAAGGTGCCACCGGCAGTAGCACCACCTGCTGCAGCTTGAGCAGGAACAGGTGTATTGTTTGTTGGATACGGAGCATTGTTGCGAGCTGGGCTTACAGTGGGCGTAGAATATGTAGCAATAACTGGGTTTGGCGTGTAATGCACTGCTGGTGGTTTTGATGGATCCTCTGCCTTGGGGTAAAGACTGGGTTTATTAGAGGGTACCCCTGTGGCAGCAGCGGCGTTTTGGGAGTTTGAGCCAAACAAATAAACTGGATAGCGTGGCTTATAAGTGCTTGACTCAAAATGTTCCTCGCAGATGTCCTCTTGGTAATTCGGCTGAGCTGTAAACAAAATAATTAACAAATTTAAAATTAAGGTATTTAAAGCTAAGGCGACTACTTACGTAAAGGCTGATAGCCATTTGGGCTAGGCTGTGCCTGGGCAGGTCCCTTATCATCTGCGTAGCCCAGAAGTGGTACGGTGCCAATGACTAGCGGAAAATCTATGATCAGATCGCCACCGCCATGCAAGCGAAAAGTTTTGGCAATAAAACGCAACGTATAGCTGACCCTAATGGGATCACGCTGAGCCAATGTGGTGGGAGTAGTTGGCGGCACCAACAGAAAATCATTAAACTCCGCTTTATTGTGTTTCATGACTTCACCACAGTGTTTATCAGCTATGCGGGTTTCCCTGTTTTTGAACACTTCCGTATTCGCTGAATTTGCGCGATAGCAAACATTCTTGAAGAGACGCACTTTGACATCCTGACACTGCACATCCGACTGATTGTCTAAAACAATTTTAAAGTGTATTTTCTGTCCGGGAACATAAGCGCTATACGTAGCGCTAACATCCATGATCAAGGGTTTTCCGCCAAATATGGAGCCCCACCAAAAACTTTTCTCCTCAATGCGTTTTAAAGGTTTCTGTGTATTAGACAAAAAAATATATTTTTGGCACATAAAAATCTTTTTTGTTACATAGTGCGTCTTTATCAACTGACTTTTTAGTGCTTTAACTTACCATATTCTCGCGATGCTGATTCAAGTCATGCGGAAAAATTACCGTAAAACCCTGCTGGAAAGTATTATTATAACGCACAGCCCGATCAATGGTCAAGGTAACCTCATGTTTTATCTGACCATGCTCGCCATTAAATGAAGTGGGTGCATTTGGTGGTATTGTTGCCTGAAAGGGAAACACATATTTGCCCTTGGGCAGCTCCAATTGCGAGCCACCGCTCTGTCCGTACACATATTTGTCACTGCTATAATAGATTTCCGTTGTTGTATATGTCTCCTGCGTTTTTGCGGGCTTGCCATCAGCGCCGGTCTTCTCAACGCCCTCTTGCCAGCGCGTCTCCCCAAAGCCACTCACTGTGATAAAGATAGCTGTGGGCAAACAAATGGGCAGCTTAAGAGGTTTTCGAGGTCGTTTGCTATACAATTGCATTAATTGAGACGTTCGCTTTGTAATTCTATTAAACTTTTATCGAGCGCATTCCATGTGGGTAGATACAAAATTTTTGCAGCGGGTCTTCAAAGTTCAATTATACAGGGAATTCAGTTTACATTTATTCCGAGAGTGTATATTTATGTTGGCAAACAAAGCTTTGTTTACACAATTTTTAAAGGAAATGATCGCTGTTTATATATGAAGGGGACTTAAAACATGATATTCTAACTGTTTATTTTAATTCCAATAATTTGGGTTTTTTCGAAGAATGCAGGAAATTTGATATCATTGTGACTGCCATTGTAAGATAATGATGATATTTGCCGTAAAAATACAGCAGACTTGGGATAACAACGAATTACTTGCATTTTTGCTATTTTAAAATTTACCAGATTTACATAAGTCGTACGTTTTCTTCGAGTACGCTTTTTTTTAATGTTTTAACTATACTTAAGTTATGACAGTATTCCATATTATAATTGTTTCATTTTAGTGTGACCAGCGCATTATTCTTCGTCTTTCTTTTGAATCTCATTCACATTGACGCCGCAAGGGACATTACTGGGCATTGTGAACTAGCGTTTCCACTGGCCAAGGAGGCTCAGCTGAAATTTTGGTTTTTTGTTGGCGATCATTTAAGTTGTTTGCGAATGATTTTTAAAAATCAAGGCCAACAAATTATAAAAGCAATAAAAAAAGTAATGAGTTTTAAATTGCACTAAAAAACTTTGTATACTTTAATTTTCTCGTTTAAAGCAGCTGTTGTATGTGAAATCAATATAGACAAATTCATTTTATTTTATGGGCACAGGGCTGTTTTGACACCATCCACAGATGGTTTTTGCTGACGGCTTCTTTGCCACATTATTTTGAAATTTTGTACAACTAAAAGGCGTTTATGCCATACATCTATAGTTAACAATCTAACTAAAATAGTTTGCAAAAGGCTGAAATAGTGAGCGCACCACCCGAAACGATTGTGCCCAAGTCGCGGATTTCGAAAAAGCTTTCTGGTAGGTAGAAACTATTTCTCGGGTTGGCTTGGTTGAACAAAGAAATGCTAGTTACTATATGAACAAATTCAGAGTATACGTAGTTCACTTAAAGTAAGTTGTTATTCAGCTTCTTTCATTTCCTCATTACATTTTTTGCGACTACAGCTTCTATTTCATAAAACTTAGGCCTATAAACCGGTTTGTAACTTCATTTATCACCAGCAATAACTTAAAACAATGTCTAAGACTAAGCGTGTGAAGTTTTGAAAAAAAAATCGAAGAGTTCATTATAAGTCTCAGTAGACCGTCTGAAATACCAATTATAAACAACAGTCGCATTATCAAAGCAAAAAAACTAGTTTTTGTTTCTAAACAATAACATATAGCCGACGAGGGAACCATGCTTCGCCAACCACACACCAAACACAAAAGCTTAGGCCGGCTGGCATAATAATAACAAAAAAAACGCCACTGCGACGCGAATATTAATGAGATCTACCTAGAGCTGCCTGTCGTCTGTCTGCCCTATAGAAGCAGGCCACACTAGGCGCATGCGCAATATAAATGGTTTGGGGAACAATGACGTCATGTGCTGAAATTGTTATTACGTAGTTTTTGCATAAAAACTTACAGCGTATTGTTTTGGGACGCTCTGTGATGAGCTCTGCAGTGCCGGATATGACCTGACCGGCATAATAGACGCCCAATGAATTGTGATCAAAGGCAAAAGTGACTTTGCTGCTCATCTTTGTTTGAATTAAGGCGCGGCAGCGTCTACGTCTTTTGTTATTTGAGCAAAAACAAACAGGCTGCACGTGTTAACAGTCTGTGTCAGTAGCAAGTTTGCCTTATGAAGGATATTTGTGTGTGTAAAGCTAATGATATAGGTTTGTTGATTCAGTTGAAGGCGGCGGGGGAGATGGGTTCTAAGCACGACTACAAACGCGAAGCTCCGCAGAGCAGACCGAACGCAAGCAACGACAAATTAATACTGAATCCAAAGCATATTAATAAATTACGCATAACATATACAAACTTATATATGTACATGCCTGAATGGAGATAAGCTGTGTATATGTATATGTTCAATACATGCTGAGGAGATACATCAGTTTTTAAAGCTTTTCAACGAAAAAGCTGTATATTTTTCTATAATTACTGCATTTTTAAGCTGAAATTTTAGTTTTAAATATTATAAGCGCTTCTTTTTTTTAAACGCATATAAATTTTAGTTAAATCAAGGTCATTCAAACACGTGGCGCTCTTTTTTTTTGCGTTTTAAAAACAAGTTTAGCGCGCGCTACCTCTTTTTACAAAAAGTGGCAACGCCAAGCAACAGCTGTTTTTCTGCATTTTGACAGCTCACAATAATAGAGAAAATTGTTGGTGCGAGTCGCAGCAAATTCGACGCGCATAACTACAAAGCGTTATATTTTATTAGTTTAGTTTAATAATTGGACAGCTTAATTAAATTACTTAAAAGAGGCAAGAGTGTAAGCATACACAATACAAGCAGAGGTCATAAATATTGCATACAAGTGCATACGTTACGTTGTTAGTGAAAAATGTTTTCCAATTAACTGAAAAAAAAATTCATATAAAAGAAAAGCTTTTCATAGTAGTATTCTAGCTGGTCCAAGGGCGCGGTGTGCAGTGCGGCGCAACGCTCAAATGTTGCGGCATTTAATGCCAAAGAATTATTTTTGGATAAGTGCTGAAATTGGCATGCGTGCCATTTAATGAGAGCAATAACAGCAACATGGAAAGTGAAAGATTGCGCATCATACTGGACAATCCGGATCGGATTTACTATGGCGGTGACACTATATGCGGCGTTATATGGATGAATGTAACAAAACGTACAAAAATACGCGGTAAGTTTGTGTTATAAGTATGCTGTGCATGAATCAATTGCTAATTTGAGATTCTTCGAAATTCGCCAAGCCAAGTTTGAGTCATATACCGCTGTGGCGGTTGCTGATCTTTGTGAACATAAACAAAGAAGTTGTTCACTACACAGCTAAAACAACAACAGCAACGACCTCAGCAGCCATTTCAAAATGGTGCCATGAAATACTTTTATTTCAATGCTTTAGTTTTTATTTTTTGTCTTGTTAATGCAAATTGGCAAATTCTTTTGCTTTGGTGTAATGAAGAAGTCCGTTCATTCAGTTCGTCGATAAGCTTTCAATTGGTTTCGGCATTTGTTTCAGGAAATGCTACACGCATTTTTGTATAATTGAGCGCGGGTGTGAAGGGGTGCAGGTGCAATAACGCAATCTCTCTCTTTGTCTCTCGGAGAGTTGTATATGTGTGTCAAAAATGCCGAAAAGCTGCCCAATACATGCGCACAATCAGAAGGCAGTCATGCTCCTCTCAGCACACTGTAGGCTATTGTTATAGTAACAAAGTCATTTTAAGCGTTTTGTGCCCAGGAGGAGTTTAATCTCGGAATTCTTTATTTGTAGTTAGCATTTTGTGTAAATGTAAATTCTTTTTTTTTACTATTTCGTTTATAATACATAGAAAATTACTTTCATAAACAGACTTTTATAATGTATTTTTTCATATACCATAAAGTTTTTGTTTGTCACAGATTTGGGTGCGCTACTAACACTTAAGTTTAACATATTTGCATAGTATTAATATTGTAAACTATTTCTGGTTAGTGTTTGAGCAAAATTTTTGAAAATTTTTTATATGTATGTTATATGGGGCATTTTTAAAAATGCGATAATTTGGGGAACGAAATGTTTGGCGAACGGGTGTCCTACATTTAGATTTGTAGCATTCTTTTTATGCTAAGTTTCATTTATCAGTACGAATTACGGGAAACATAACTTTTAATCATGATATGACAACGTATTACTGTTGCATTGGTTAACTTTTTAGTTAATATTTGACCATTAATTTAAATACATAAAGGTAAAGATAAGATACGCATAAAATACCTAGTGTTTCGTTTTTCGAGAAGACACTTATGCTTGTTGCAGATTTTAATTCCGTTTTTGCAAAATTTTATGTGAGGTTATAACTAATATAATATTATTATTTATTCCATATTTTCAAAAATAACGTTTTATTTAATTCATAAACAAGTTTTACCTTTTTGTTGTCTGTGTTAAGATACTCATCAAAGGCACTGTATTACATTTGGCGCTCTTCTTTTTGTTTTGATTATGCTCCACTGTTTAATGAAGTTCACTGTATTAGTATCATTTTGTTGGTGTGCGTGAGAGAACATGAGCGCCACACTTTGTTCGCGTTCAAGTTTAATTGCGCTACAAGCAAATGTAGAGAGCATTTGGGTGTTCAAAAACAGAAGCCATATTAGTTACTCTGGAAACTGTCTATAAGCACACAAATACATACATACCCACTATATTGTATTATTAAGCAAAATAAACTAGCCGCAAGCTGGCCAAATTAAAAGTCATTAGCCATTATCAGCACACAATATATAAACAGATTTATTATCAGAGCACATAAAGGCGTTTGTTAGCATGTGTTTTAGTATGGTATGTATATCAGAAACAAAACATTTATGAGGGGAATGTTTTGGTTTATTTTTGAGGGCCTAGATATACACTATTTATGTACATACAAATACGTTAAAGTAGTTCGTGTCGTTTTTATAAGGCTTCGCAATTACAGTTAATAACATATGTACATACATGTATTGTCCCAATAACGTGCCCTAACAATATTTGGCACACGCCACACATACATACATACATTTATCAATAAAAATTAAGCACGTACATACATATGCTTGGCCAAGTTTGAACGTATCCAATAATTAGAAAAAGCTAATCGTAATGGTAGTTTTTGTGCCCAAAAATAGGTGCTATTAGATCAGCTAGCCCTTGTTCACCTTATCACTAAGAAAGCGCTCCACACGCGGCCAAATCTCTTTGGTCTCGCGACCCTTGAAAGTGGCAACCAGTCCTCGTTTGTCGTACCAAGCCAAAACCGGGCCCATTAGATCATCGTACAGCTGCAAGCGTTTACGCACCACATCAGGCTTATCGTCCTCGCGCTGTGTCAGTGGCTCGCCTGTTATATCGTCTTTGCCGGGCACTTTAGGATCATCAAAACCGATATTATAAACACGACCCGAGGGTGCATGTATCCAACGATGCTTGACACGCTCAATGATAACATCATGTGGAATGTTTAGATTAATAACCGCATCGATTTGTTCGCGTGCAGATAATATCTCTGCTTGTGCGCTATTGCGCGGAAAACCATCTAATATGTAGGATCTGTTACCCACCTCAGTTATACGCCCCAGCAAAGTTTTGGTAACAATCTCATCGGGTACCAACTGACCGGCAGCTATGTACTTTTTTGCCTTTTTACCCAGTTCCGTATTATTGATTATGTTTTGTCGCAATATATCACCCGAGGCAATGTGCAAAAATCCGAAAGTTTTTACAATACGCTCGGAAATGGTGCCTTTTCCAGAGCCAGGCGCTCCAATTATCACAGCACGAAAGATTTTCGTATACATATTGGTCTCGAGGTGTGGCTGGGTGACAACTGAAAGAGATAAAAGAGGCAAAAGCTAATTAACTTGCGATTGTAAAACATTTGGCATTAGTGGTGCCCATAAGACGCATAGCAACAAGTGTAGCGCAGTGCTTGAAAAGAAAAAACAAAACAACAAAAAACAATAACAACAACATTAAAGCAGCTGCGCGAAAAGACAGCAGCTTTTTATACCCTATAGCGAATAGGTTGAAGAGTATCATAGAATTGTGCATTGTTTTTAGCAGCCAAAAGGCTTTAAGGCAGTCTATAATTAATTTTTATCAAAATTATAGTTATTGAGATATGTTCGTCCTTATGAACAGCTAGAACTTGGAGACCAAAAGAGCTGGACAAATCAAGTATGTATTACTAACAGATGTATTTTGGGCCTTATAAAGGTGGCCTCTATTATCTCTATTGATATTAAATGTTTTGCAACTGATATGACAGAGTTCTGCGACAAGGTTATGCGCATCTTTATATAAATAAAAGATTTAAAAGTTAAACGTGCTTTAACGTTACCAGTTTTAATTTCACACTCATCCACGTTTGAACTCATAAATTATCATAGATTATGAAAATTACTTTGTAACTTATATTTCGACACACATCAAAATCGTTTAAAATTTTTGGAATTAATGCGTGCAGGGTATCCCATTGTCACGACTAATTTAAAATTTATTTTATGCTCTCTGCTTCCATGCTGTTCTTAATGCGAACTCAGTTGTATTTGTTGCTGTTGTTCGCTTATCGCTCAAAGTCCAAAACGAGTCGCGACGCTGCCGCATGTTTTTTTTCAATACTTGGAAGTAATTTCTTTTGGTCACTTTAATTGTTTGCATATGCTTTGCATGCATTTTCTGTGGATTTTGCACTTTTGTGCTTATGTAAATTCACAACAGCTTTTTTTCACTTACACGTTCACTTATACCAAACTTAATTTTATTTGGCAATGATTTGGATAGAATTTGTTGCACGCGGACAGCTGTCCGCTTGTTTCCTTAATTATTTTGGGTACTAATGATTTAGCGCGTTTATTCAAACTGAACGTGCTGACTGCCGAGCGAATATTTATCAAATAAATGGCAGTCGTCTAGTTTGCTGGCTTTATCTCGAATGCGTTTCAACTTGTTTAGCTTCCAGACTTTTGTCTGAGAGAGTGTGAGGGCGCAAACGACACAAACAACAACACAATGCAAGCAGCTTTGAAGCGCGCTCTCTCTTTTTTCGTCGCTCTCTCAAATTTGTTGTTGTGTGAGTGTGTGCGCGTGTGTGTGCCCTAAGCTTTACGCACGGCAAGTGGCTGGCATCTTTTGTTATGCCACCTAGTGCGGCTATTGTGAATGCTTGAATAGAAGCAGCCGGCAATGCAATTTGACATTAACCTTTGGCTGGTTCCATGTGCTTACATATACCTCTGTCAGTGTATTTGCTATAAAATAAACATCATTTTAAAATTTAAAAAAAGTAAAATGACGAAAATAAATAATCCATTTGAAGAATAAACACAATAGGTATGTATGTACTAATTTCTGATTGTTAAAAAAACACCTAACCAGAGTTGTGCGATGTTGACCTTTTACTTCCCAAGTTTTTTCGATTATTTTACAGTTCGTTTTAAATACAACGAAATTGTATTTTGGGATAACGCAGAGCAGAAATAGTTTAAAACACTCCCAAAATGCATCAAGCATTACTTAAAAACAACCGGTTTTTTAAGTTTTATAGTAGAAAATAATCGTTAAAAAGCTTACCATAACATTTAGCGACCCAGCAACAAATTGTTTTTAGGTTAAAAATGATATCAGACATAAAAATAAAAAACTGTTCACTTACAATAAATAAATATACAAATAATTTGGAAATAAGATATAGGCCTTTAGATCTACTTAATTTTAAAATGTGAAAAGAAAAATAAACACCAAAAACTTAGCCACTAATACGATAATATGTCTCGTTAATTGTAGTGTAATGTTAAACACTTAAAACCTGACACCAGAATACTGTTCATATCTGTAATTTATAATGCCGATAATTATTTTTTATATTAATTGATTTATTTTAACTTAATATGTTTGTGCATGAAGTATACTTTTCGTTTTAATACTAAAAATACCACTCATTTTCATGATCCATAAGTTTGGATTAAAGCTGCGTATCACTTGTCGTCTTACTGAGCTTTCAGGAATGTTCTTAGAACCTTCAATAATGCCCTGTCAGCGTCTACGATTTCGTGGCTTGAAAGCCCTAAAATCGTTTTTGATTTCTCATGATCCTAAAAAGACACAAAGTAATTACGAATGAATATAAGAACAGTGGACTTTTCTACTCGTCTGGTAGGCAAGAACCAAGAATATTAGCTTCAATTAAATTGTAGTAGACTTACCCGTAAGTCTCTGCGAAATCAATTTTTGCGACAGTGCGATAGTTTTTTAATACTTAAAAAACAACCTACAAAAATATTCATAGGCATAATTTCAATTGCGTATAGATAGCCGTATTGCAGTTGATATAAAATCCGTTTGTAAGATATTTTCTGCACACCACCGCGTATAGGTCTGCCCTGAGAAAAACTTTATAACTTGTGTTTCTACTCAAAAAATCATTTTATAAAATCAAATTTTAAAATATATTTTCACTGGTAATTTTATGGAGCTACAAGTGTAAGTTATCTGTTTATTGATTGATCAAAATATAACGTAAAAGAATCGAGACTTTTGTTCTTATAAATACAATAGAATTTAATTGGTATAATCGCATACAACACAAAATATTAAGTCGGCTCTTAAATACGTTTGCTAAGCAAACGTTCCTTTATAGATTGCCAATAACTCATTTTCACTGTTTTTTGTTTCTTAAAACAAGATAAAATTAAACATAAAACTAAAGATATTACAGAAAATAATGCATGGATTCACCACCTTTATTAATTTTAGTATGTTGCATTATTATGAGGAAAACTTAGTACATTTCATATCAAATACCAATTTAACTTCTCGTTTAATACTAAAAAACTTAACACTCATATTCATGATTACGGTTCATTTTTCGTCTCCCTTAGCTTTTTTAAGAATGTCCTGTTTGCGTTCCTTTTGCGCCTCCCTAATCATCTCATCGATTTCCTCAATAGTGGGGTCTTCAGATCCGGGTGGTGTTGGCTCTGGAGATTTCTTTTCAAAACTTCGTTGGCCATTGCTACTTGGTCGAGGTGATTCAAAAACGGGATGGAAGCCATAATGGCCACGATATCCACCACGTCCACGACCACGACCACGTCCGCGCCCTCGCCCGCGGGGCGTAAATGCCGTGTGTCTAGGACTGTGACTAGATGAACGTGAGCGGCGATAGCGCGTAACAGGCGAGGGAGTACCGCGTGCCACAAATGGAGATGGTGAGCGACGATGTGGTGACGATGATGGGCTGCGATGACGATCATGCGAACGTGAACGTGAGAGCCGATCGCGACGGTACCTACTACTGTAGCGTCGTACTACATAGCGCCCACGTCCTGGTGAACGACTGTGACTACTTGAATAACGTTTTCTATGACGTGAGGAGCGACTGCGTGAGCGAGAACGTGAGTGTGAGCGTTTGCGAGAACGTGTGCGGGAGCGTAAGCGAGAACGTGAGTGTGAACGTTTGCGTGAACGCGAGCGGGATCGCAAATGGGAACGTGAGCGGGATCGATCGATGGAACGTGAGCGGGATCGACCGCGGGAACGTGAGCGGAATCGATCGCGGGAACGTGACCGTGAGTCGTGAAAACTGCGACGGGATGAGATGTGACGTTTTTCGCTCCGCCGACGCACAGGCGAACGTGATCGTGAACGCGATAATGAACGCGATGAGCTGCGTTGCTTGCTTAGAGGCGTAGCTAGACGCACCAAGCCAAATTTGTCCACTTTTTTAATTTGAAAAGACAATTTCTGCTGCTCGAAGAATTTTGGCGGCGGTGGTGCCTGCTGTACATTATTGTAGTGGTTGTTGGGAAATGAAGCTGAAGCAGCAGCATGCTTGGATGTGCTGGGTCCATTAAAAACGTAGGGCATCTGCATTTTTTTGAGCGATGGTGGAGCTGGTGGCGGTGTTTCCGAGCGTTGGCGAGATTTTTGCTTGTTTGAGTCCTCTAGATAGTTTTGAATATTGGCTTTCAGTTGAGCCTCGTCGTGAGAATTTGTCATGATTCTAAAAAAAAGACATAAAATTACTAGGGCTAAAGGTAATAGGAAATAAAAAGAAAATAACAGCGTACTTATCCAGTCTAATAGTATGCATAAAGAAAATATCAAATGTAGAGAAAAAACATTAAGTAGTTATCAAATATATTATAGTATAGAACACTAACCTGTAGGCTACGTTGAAATCAATTTTCTTAAGCATTTCCAAGGAATTAATCTCTGGTTCCTTTGTTGTCTTTTTATCTTTGCTGCGTTCTTTGTCCTTTTTCTTTTTGCCCTTCTTAGCTTTTTTGTGCTTGGAAGCTTCACGCAACAGCTTGCGTACACTATTCATAGTCTCATCTTCGTCCAACTTAAACTCATTTGCCTTTTGGGCATCACTAACGGCCTGCTCCATAGCATAGAACGGCTTTTGAAACTGAGATTGGCTTGGATTAGAACGTCGTTTGGAGGCTAAAAAAATAATTGGTTAGTTTAAACCAAAATCATACAAATTTCATGTCTTACAAGCGCCATGATCCTCGCTGTCGTCACTGTTACTATCACTTGAAGAGCTGTCTTCATCCGATACAAGTACTGCTGCAGGCACACGATTCCCAGTAGGAAGATTCAAAAGGTTACCATAAAGCTGCGGCAGCGTTGCTGCTGGTGGGCGTTGCAAAACTTCCAATGATTGGCGCGCTTGTTCATGCTGCGGCAAAAGCACCAAACAATCGGAGTAGGCCTTAATCGCCTCTGGTATACGATTATCCTCCTCATAGCTGCGGCCCAAGGCCACCAGAGTTTCGCCCATATATTTACGCGCATTCACATGGTACTTATTTAACGTGAGTGCCTTCTCGAAGTCCTCGATGGCCTTCAAGAAGGAACCGCGATTCGCGTAGAGCGCACCGCGCGCTACTAACCCCTCGACATTCCGCGGATCAATGTTTAAAGCCTTGTTCAAGCACTGAAATGCTTCGACTTGTTGACCATTTTTAAAGTGCTCAATGCCATCAGCCACGGAGCTGTGAGCACAGATTTGCAACAATCTAGTTTAGTCACGAATTTCAAATAGTTGATTTTGTACTTTGATTACTTACCGAAAAGCCCACTGGGAGGCTTGTTTTTGACGTAGCTCAGGTGCGTAATCCTGCTCGGGAAAACCTCCCTTTAATTGAGTCATTAGTGACAAATTTTCATTAGGCTGCAAGCCATTTATTTGAAAAAGCACATCATAGTTGGGATTTTGAAATTCAAAGAAATTCAAAAGCTGATCCTCATAATGCGGAATTTCCGTCAAGACGTGAATTTTGCTAAATTATTAATTATTATAAGTTCATCATATTTAATATCGAACGGATCGACTTACCGATAATATTCCGGAAAATCATTCAGCGTACATAGACCCAATTTGATTTCTGGTGATTTTGTGAATACACCCAACATGCCGAGCGTCAGACGCTTTGCATCTGCAGACACTTCGAGTACCTCACAGCGTACTAGATCGTTTACCGCAAACATGCGCGCTTCACCTTTTTTGTCCAGCGGCAATGGACCCCATACCTCCTGATGCATGAGGGACTAGAAACGAAAGTACAATTTTTTTAAAATAAAGTGCAGGTCTGAAATTTCTATGTGCTCTACTACCTTTATAGGCAAATCTTTGAAATAGTATTGTAAGGGCTCTGCAGTGCACAAAGGCTTGACAAAAATGCGTGAGGAGTCAAGAACATGATTCACTGTACCGCATATAATGTCACCAGGCTTGAGAGCGCCTAAACGATGGCGCCAGGCTCTTACTTGATCCTTAAAATTAGCAAAATACTCGTAGGGTGCCATTGGTGAAATGCTGCGCAAACCTGCAAACCAACGTACCATAAATATATGCATACATATTTCATTAAATAAGGCAAACTGTATGTACCCTGCTTTACGATCGAATCTTCCATGATATTGGGAACTAGAGACCAGTCATACAAGTCCGTTGCTTTACGTGCCAAAAACTGGTGCATCTTTAGGCGCTTTGCGCGCTCTTGAAACGTAAAGTATTTTTGCCGCTCCTGATAGACGCTATAGTCCACTTGATTTGTTACGCCCATAACATGCAAATCATTGACACTACGTTCGTCCTCCCATATTTTCTGCATTGGCTGACCATGATAGCCCAAAGTGCGTGCGACATAATTTGGATTCATTTTTTTTTGTGCTATTTTTGTCACTCCATTTAATTTTTGGCGAGCCTCACCCGCAGTTTTTTTAGTGTCTGTAAAAAAAATAAAAAGCGGCATGTAGAAAAAAATGGTCTTCATTGGCGTCATGAAAAACGCTTCAAATACACATGCTCACATGTTTTGCATGTGAGCATTTTGTCAAAAATATTTTCTGCACGACGGTGCACATATTTTTAATAGTTAATTACCACTTATAACACTTTTTTTAATTGCAATAAACTAATTTTTGTAGAACGCTGCTAAAAATTTAACAGCGTGCTTGACAGATGTTTAACATTGGTGGCTAAAAACAGTGTGTACCACAGATATTTTGACATAAATGCTGTGCTTAGTATTAACAGAATTGTCGCTGTTAATAAACTGAACAGTGTGTACACATGCGTTGCAATCCAATATCGTACAAATCAGCTATTGATTGTGTCAAATTATTGACAGATTCAGCTTTTGACAGTCTTAAATTTGAGTGATTAAAAGTTTAAAAAAGGCCGTTAAATATATATTATCAAAATGTAATTGAATTACATTTTTTTTAAAAGCTAGTGCGTATTATTTTTTAATTTTAATTACTCAAATTGACTTGACTTTTCATTGGCTCGAGCCTTGTATCCAACAACGGTTGTTTCATACCAATTTAAAACCAATTACTTCGAATTTCGTAACTTTATGAATTCTTGAAAAAAATTATATAAACTTTTTTTCAAAACTAAACAATAAAATATTTAAAAATTTACAACACTCATTTTTGTATGCTGTAGCTGCAGAATCGCAATTGATGTTCCCATACGCACCTGTAGAGCCAGCCGCGGCGGTCATTTTGGCGATATTATTTTTCGTACATAAATGAGTAGTTTCAAATTTGCATTTGGTAAATACATTTGCGCCACTTTGTTGGAAAATATACGAAAAAATGCAATTAACAACAAAAACAACAGATGGCCCACACTATAGTATACAGACTCCGCATAAAATCTTAAAAAAGCTAAATTAGCTGCAGCTGAGTACACTCTCGACGTAACATATTTAATATTCGGCATTTATTTAATAAAATCCCATTAAAATTATATTTTCTGTACTAACATTTTCCTTCATTCTAAATATCTTTGCAGCAATAAAAATACAAGTCACCGGCAAAGGCAAATGTAAATGGATCGAAATTTTGCGCAAAGAAAGCACCACCGACACACGCCATCTTTTCTATACCGGCAAAGAGATATATGAGCACAGTGAAACGCCACTGCCCGACTTTGGGACTCGTGGCATTGAAATACCACCCGGCGAACCTGTAACATTTAATTTTGCCATAAAACTTGGCGCAACCGTGCCCTCAAGTTTTAAGGGCAGTCATGGCAGCATCAAATATAAAATGCGTGTACTCATACAACGTCCTTGGACATTCGATCAGCGGCACATCATACCATTTACTGTTGTCAGAAACAGTCCAGTTCCACGATATCGACTTGGTGCTAACAATGCACTGGAAAAACAAATCACTAAGACTATCAGCTTATTTGGTACACGACCCATTACCATGCTGGCATTATTACCTGAAGATTTTGCAGTGCGTGGTGAACCCCTGCGTGTTTGTGTTACGGTTACCAATAATAGCACAACCAACGTGGAAAAACTACGTTTCACAGTTCTGCAAAATATCACGTACTACAGTCAGGAACCGTTGCGCATAGCAAAACGCGAGTGCGTGGCCATTGCTAGCAAGGAGACAGGTGCTGTGCACAAGAAAAGCGAAAGATCCTTTGCGCATGAGCTGCTTATACCGGAAACGGCGCAACCATCTGATGATAGTCTAAGCGGCGTGATAAACATTTTATACGAGCTACGCATCGAGGCTGTGCTGCGTGGTTTCTTTAAAAATTTGGTGCTCAATCTGCACTTTACTGTTTACTCGCAGGATCCAGCGATACGTAATGCTTCACGAACTCAACCTCCACCACCACGTCCTGTTGGACCGCCTGACTATGAGGCCTCCTTTGAGTCAAACATATCGTCTGCTGGACCTGAGCAGCAGGTTTATCCCACTCTTGACTCTTCCATTGGTTCGCCTTCGCACTCCTCGCAATACAGTGAATGCAGTTCAATTAACTCCATTACTTCTGACACCTCAGCGGCCACGCTAAGTCCAGCCATGGGCGCTCTAGACCTCTCGTACACATCGGACTCGCAATCCTCAATCTTCGCAGTGGCAACGACGGATACTAGTCTGCGCAGCTCCAATGTACCCTATTTGCCTTATTCATCCAGCCCAATGATGCAAATGTCGTCTCAGGGAGTTTTAGAGCTGACTTCCCCCATACCAAATGTGCCCTTGCCACCACAGACGTCCCCAGTGCCGCAGTCCAGCGGCTACAATCAATTGCCATCCACATCGGCATCTGCATCGGTATCTACATCGACGGGTATTCTATCGTTCTTGCAGCCCCGCCAGCCACCAGGCGCTCATGAGCAGCGTAAGGAACAACTACATAGTTGTTGTAAACACCTCTTATTGTTATTCTTCACGTGGTTTCAAAATATATTTTCAAAGAAATGCTTTAAACTTTTTCTGTTTTAGATAGTTAAATTTTTATTTGCATCGTTTTGCTTTAAATTTTGAATCTCTGTAACTTGTGTCAATCTGTGCATTGTATCGTAGTCATGAAAATACGTGAAGAATACGCAAGCTTTGGTGTTTCGAATTTAACTAACTAAAAGCTAATTTTAAATTCTTTACTTTACAGCACCTTCATATGAGGAGCTCTTTGGCGGAGCCAGTGCACCACCCGAATCCCCCAAATGAGTTTTGAGTTCCGTTCAGTTGCCGTTATTAGTTGCGTCCATATTGAAGCTCTCTGGCAGAGCTTTAACTTTACTTTTATTTGTTTAATTTAAGAAAATACAAGCTATTGCATATATAGCTCGATATGCATATATCATCGAAAAGCACGTACATAGAACAAATCATCAACACCAAAACGAGGCAAACATAGTTTGCAATCGATAAGCTTGATTATCTATTTTTTTGTATTCTTATTATTAGTTTAGAAATACGTAAAAACGTTACAAAATGTATCTCGAATGCGCAAAAACAGACACAAGGAACAAATTAACGAAAGAATTTTTATATGTATACACTACATACGAAGCACAAAGCAATATTTGTTAAAAAAAGTAGCACAAATAATGAAAATATGTATTGAATATTTGACAATTTAAGTTGGAATGTAAAACAGCACAAAAAATGTTGCTCAACAATATAGATTTCTAATTTTTGGTGTAGTTAAATGTGCCTCTGTTATTAAACAGTTTGTAAATAGCTAAAATTGGTAACGACTAGAAAAACTGTACATAAACTATAGCTTTTTTCCAACTTTGCCTATTTCAAAAATCACTAAGGTAACATTTTTAATTCTTTACAAAATTTAAAAGCAATCAGACTATTAAAGCAAAGTCTGCTCATTGTTTTTTAAACTAATTTGGAAACATTTTTGTGAAATCAATTAATTTTTGTAAACGAATTTCCTAAGAGTTCAAATGCTATAAAAGTTGTTTGAGAATAGCAAACTTATTTGGACTTCCGAATGGTACTTGTAAAAGATTAAAAAAAAAAAACTGTTTAAATATAGCAAATCTATTTTGTCTTCCGAAATCATTATTCATCCAAAATAACAAAACAATATAAATCTAATGTTTTTGAAAAAAGAAAGTCTAAAAAATTTAAAATATTTTCATATTTTTTTGTTCCACCCAAATTCAATTTGGTTGTGAGCAAAATGAACTTTGAAAATAAATTTATTTAAAACAAAATATTCAGCGTATTTAAAAAATTAAAAAATAAACGCATAATGAAAAGAATTTTAAATAATTCCATAGCTTACGAAAATAAACAAACTAAAAACAAAAAATCTGCATTCTAACACCTAAAACAAAAATAAATGCGCATTTAACTAAAACAAAAAGTTTTTAACCTATTTTATTGAATGGCAACATAATGAATTAAAATATTTTTTTTTCAATACAATAATTTAAGTTGGTTTATAGTAATATATTGTTTAAAAATTAGCGCTTGAAAATTTGTTTAAAAAAGCGTTGCTATTTGTGTACATAAAATCAAAAACCAAATTTGTGTTCGCGCTTTTAAAAAAAGCGTGTTGACAGCAGACTTTAAATATAATATAAAATTTTAAATCAGTTGGCTTCTTAAAAATAAAAATGCAACTTGTTTGACTTAGTAGCGAATCTTTAAAATAAATAATTATATAAATAAATATATAAAGTACGTATTACAACACAATTCTAAATTAGCTAAAACGAAGACAAAGTATATAATATAAAGAAATGACGAAGAAATTTATACTTTTGTCATCGCATAAATATAATTTTGTAATCATTTAACAAATTTTTATTTTTGATATTAACTTTTACTTTACTATAATACCCATTTAAATTAAGTTGCTATAATCTTAATTTTATTTTGAATAAGTATGTATAATATTTTTGTATTTTGATGCATCTTCACACAACTCAACACTGCGAATTTTTACCTTACATACTCTACAGCACTACTGAACAATAAGGATCACCAGGTCCAGCTCCGACCACCATATGGTGGCCAAATGTTTAAACCTTATACACTAAGCTAGTTACAATGCATACTTATACACCTATGAAAACTAAATTTATTTTCTACAATTTTCACAATGCACATCAATGTTTATTTATTTATTTCAAATCACTTTTCATTTAAATGAGTATAAGAAATATTTAATAAGTTTAAATTTTCTATTCACATTTTATTTGTTTCAAATTGCTAGAAAAACCGAAAGTAGACTATATTTGTCTAGCATAAAGTTTAATTTGCTTAGATTTCTTTGAACGAACTCGAACAATTTTGTAAAAATACAATCACATAAAGATTAATTTTGTATAATTGAATTTATTTTTTGAATTTATATGCAACATGCCAATAAAATCTTATAAAGAAATGATATTTTAATTTTGAATTTAAATGTTCCACGTAAGAACATAAGAGAAAATAATTTGAGCCCCAAAATGCAATTTTGGAAATGTGTAAGCTAGAGATGCGATTGAATTTTCTACTTGATCTCGTCTCCTTGCCTAAACGCGAAATGGTATCTGTTCATGCCAAAACGGCATGAGTGGGTTAAGCCTAACTCCGTGCTTAGCTTCGCACAAAGAGCGTAAGCTGCGCTCTCTGAAAGATCGTAAGCTGCGCTCAGAGCGTAAGCTGCGCTCACTGAAAGATCGTAAGCTGCGCTCAATAAGCTGCGCTCACTAAGCTGCACATAAGCTGATCCCGACCCAAGGTATACTTATTAAAGGTAGAGTAATGATGCCGGCGTCGTCACCAATTTAGTGAGAGAAAGAAAAAGCAAGAGGGAGAGAACGCATACATATTTAAATAATATGCGTGAGTGCAAGCTACCTCGTGTGCAGGCCACAACGAAACTAAAAATTGGTAACTTTCGTTAAGCGGCTTCGGCCGGAGTATTCTACCTGTAGTAAGTATACCTTGATCCCGACCCCTCTCAGCTTATTCTATGCTAAGCTGAGAGCATTAGATTTAGTTCTCAATAATCATTTAATGTAAGCACACCCGTGTACGCGCATTCCCCGACTTGCCCAATCTTTACATGTAACATACACACACAAGTAAACATTCAACAATAAAGACATCCAACACTTTCAACTACAATAACAACACTTATTACTGGGCAAGGGTCACATAGAGGACCAGGAAAGACAACTACATACAACGGTAGCCATCCAGAAATCTTCCCCACCTCAACATTTGGTCCTTCGAGCCGGATATGAACCAGCGACCTATGGACCCCCCTCGATCCCCCCACAACAGTATCAAAATTTTTAAAATTGAGTAAACAGGCTATGTTCCCACAAAGATGACAAAGGTGTTGAGCTTTTTTTAGATATTGAAATTGTGTCCGGCACTAGTGCCTTGTCTTCAGAAATCTTCAGTCGGTTCAAAATTTTCTAAAATAGAGTAACGAGTGTAGCATTTAGAAATTACGTCTAGAACTGAATGGAAAAGATTTGTGAAATGTGGGTAAGTCATGGGTCAGCATATGCATATGTGTTGTGTTTTCTAAGAGCCATCATTCATAGGACGACTAGAAGTAGTTAATTCGGTAGATATGGTTCTGATCTATGATCTGATGGTTGAGATAACTTAAGAGAAAGTTGTGCAAACCTCTTTAAAGCAATATTCACGGCTTTCTAAAGAATAGTGGTATTTAGACAATACTAGAGATTAGATGAAAAAGCTAAGGTATGTGGCGGTTGAAGCTATTAAATAAATACTACATTATATTAAACAAAAAAGTGATATTCTCTTAATCTATGTATATTTTTAATCAAAAGAGCACAGATGAACACAAAAATACTTTTCGAACAACAAGAACCGTCTTTCCTTTTCTGATCAGGAATAAACATAGATTTGAGGCTTCTAATACATAATTTCCAAAGATTTTATAGATTTTGTCTGAATGTTCCAAGACGTACAAACAGATTAAGCAGTGCTGACAGGACTCTCTGACCATATTGCTTTTAAAGCTGAACCTTTGTTGGACTGCACAATTAAAATATGTTTCATTGGGAACCAGGACAGCTACAATTTTAATAAAGATTGATTATACTCACAACGGGGACCACCCATGTGTGCAACGACTAGAAAGTCGCTACAAATTTTATTTAGTGTCCCTTATCATCTAGGTAATTTCATAAATCGATTACTGGTTTTCATAATTAAAGCGTTCGACTTTAAGATACCCTTTCCCATCAAAATGTAAGCAAAGTTTATTATCAAATATAGGTTTATATTTGATATGCTTCATAATACAGGCCTATATACTAAAAAAAGGTTTCTGAACTTTTAATGTGAGAGGGCAACCCTTATGGATATTGACCCGCTTAATCCCTATCAAATTTCCAGTTCGTCGGGATTTTGAGATAATCTCAAAAACGCCTAAAAAGCTAGTTACACTTCGAGGCTTTAATTGGGATCCACTAATCCGACTGCCTCCATATTCTGATAGACTTTGCCTTATAAAACTGCCTTCCTTAATTAAATGTAGAACATGCCACGGTGTACTTTTCTTGCATAAGGCCTTATCGATTCCACTGAACTTCTTAATAAAGTTTCTTTTGTCGTACCTACGCGAGTAACTCGTAATTTTCGCTCCTTAGCATTGTAACTTTGTAGATCCAATTTTGCACTGCATTATTCTTTCCGTGTCTTATACTCCTTTCTAATTTCCTTTCTTTCGAACGGTCTATTCCTTCTATAACTTCTTCTAGGCTAAGTCATATTGACTTGCCTCTTCGACCATGACCAATCCGGTATTATGAGGCACCTATTTGGTCAACAATGCTCGTTTGGCATTTTTTTTTTCTAATATGATGCTTAATTTTTATTTGAACTTACTTTTTTCCACTTGGTTATTGTAAGTCCTAGTCTCTGGCCAGTTTTTGATGTGAGTCGGTGCATATCGCTAAAAGTTCACACACCGGGCTAGTGACGCGGATTAGTTCATAGCTATCGTGTTTTCTTCGTTCTATTTTTCAATATTTAATTAAAATTTTTCTTATAATTTAAGATCAACAGCACTTTGTTATACCCCTTTAAAAAAAATAAATAAATAATAAATAAAAAAAACTGGCGTGCCGGGGTATTTGTAATATCTCGAAAAAAATGCATGGGACTACACTAACTGACGATGAAAAATCTCCAGAGATGAGACTTATTTTTTATGTTAGGGCAATGCTTCAGCATTCAAAAACCGATTTTTGTTTTATCCTTACTGTAATAACCCGGTAGTTGTGTATGTTTTTAGATATGTTTATTATTATGTATTAGTGTAACATCAAACGGTTATGTATATATATAAACATACACAGCTTCTTCGACCTATGGTCTAACGTTGACTAAATGTTGCTCACGCGATCGTCGGGATGCAGCCCTTCGTTATAATGAGTGCTCGGGTGAGAGCCGCTCTTGCTCTCGCCTTGCACCGGTTGCCACACTTACCATGGCACTTTTTTTTATGGCTATTTTTGTGAAAAAGGACATTTTTCAAAATACGGTTGCACATATGAGGCCCTAAAAACTGTACTAATGCGAATTTTTATTATGATTTTTCGCTTAAGTAGAGTAGACCACCTATCCAAAATGCACCCAATCACAAAAATTGGTAACCTCAAAGGGGTACATTGAAAAGCGGGAATAAGTTATCCCAAAAGGGATTTTTATACCCTGTACCGTATGGTACAAAGGGTATATTGTGTTTGTGCAAGCCGAAAATGTATGTAACGTACAGAAGGAGACGTCGGAGACCCCCCAAAGTTACTTAAAGTATGATCAGAGTGACTAGAGAAGTCGATATACCCATGTCCGTCTGTCCGTATAAACGCCTAGATCTCAGAGATGGTAAGAGCTAGAGCAACCAAACTTTCAGATAAGATTCGTTGTTAATCCATAGGAGACAAGTTTATTTTAATTTTTTTGATATCGGGATTACATTATATAGCTCCCATAGGGGTGTTTCAGAGGACCTTGAAAAAAAGCAAAAGTCTTAGATGGATAATTCGTTTGTTTATGAAGATATCATAACCAAATCTGGCAGTCGGAAGTTTTTTAGAGACCCCCAGCACTGTACCAACTTTTATCAAAATCGGTTGACTATATCATATAGCTCCCATAGGATCGATCGGTCGAAAAAATGTTTTTTGTACAAAATTCGTTGTGTTTTGTTTGTTTGTGAAGATACCGTAACCAAATTTGGCAAGAGGAAGTTTTTTAGAGTTCCCAAGCACTGTTTCAAATTTGATCAAAATCGGTTGACTATATCATATAGCTCTCATAGGACCAATCGGTCAAAAAATCGTTTTTTGTGCGAAATTCGTTGTGATTTGTTTATTTGTGAAGATACCGTAACCAAATTTGGCATTAAGAAGTTTTTTAGAGTTGCCAAGCACTGTTTTAAATTTGATCAAAATCGGTTGACTATACCATATAGCTCCCATAGGACCAATCGGTCAAAAAATCGTTTTTTGTACAAAATTCGTTGCCTTTCGTTTGTTTGTAAAGATATTGTCAGCAAATTTGGCATTAAGAAGTTTTTTAGAGTATCCAAGCACTGCACTAAGTTTGATCAAAATCGGTTGACTATATCATATAGCTCCCATAGGAACGATCGGTCAAAAAAACGCTGTTTTTACAAAATTCGTTGTGTTTCGTTTGGTTTTGAAGATATCGGAACCAAATTTGGCAGTCGGAAGTCTTTTATAGATCCCAAACAGTGTACTAAATTTGATCATAATCGGTTGACAATATCATATAGTCTCCATAGGACCGATCGGTCAAAAAAATTTGTTGGTGCAAAATTCGACTGATTTCTTTCTTTTTTTATGAAAACATCGTAGCCAAATTTGCCGAATATAATATCTTTTGGAGGTTTTAAGCAATTTGTCGGAATTAATTGCAATGTGGTGGTACAGGGTATCCCAAAGTCGTCTGCGCCCGACTTTAACGTACGCCATCTTTTTTATATGAAGTTTTGTCATTCCGCACGAAATTTTTCGAACTGCGTATAGGTCTCAAGAAAAAACTACAGCCGAAAGTGTGTGCCCAAAACACCGAAAAACACAACATTTTGGTGACTTTTCGTACAAATATCGCATTCTTTTAGAAAAAGTCTGAGACACTTGAAAAGTTAGCTATTTTATGTTATTAGTCATGATATGTTGATGCGATTTCTGTATAGTGTCGTCTTTCTATGATACAAAATGACTGATTTATTGAATTTTTAATAAAAATTAAAAAAATGTAATTGTTTTCGAAGTAATATTTTTTGTCTTTTCAACTGAAAGCTTTGAAAAGTGGTTCATTCTCATATATTTGGAACTGTTATGTAAAGTAATAGTCATTACCTTTCAATTCTGTTGAACACCTGTAGCTGAATCACCATGAGTATACGAAATCACAAGATTTCACCAAAAATATACGAATTTTTGTTAATTACACTGGCCTACAAATACTGGGGTCATGTCAGTTGTTGGAAAGCGAAGGGTCATTTCCGACGTAATTTGCTGCGTAGAATCCGAATCCCGGATCTCAAAATCCTGACGTGATAGGCCAATTCTGAACTCGGATTCGGATTCTACGCACCAAATCACTTCGGAAATTACCCTTAGCTTCCCAAAAACTAAACCAGTGGGCCTGTGTTATTGTCTCAAAGGTTTAATGCAAATGCTAATGACGTCGAGGAATATACTTCGTAACTTTGAATAGCCATAACTTTGCGAAAAAAATGATCGTAAATGATCGCTTGAACTTTCAAATTAAAGGGTAAGAGTATTACTAAATGATTTACCTGGAGTGACACACCACAAAAATTATTTGCACCCTGTACATAACCTCAAAAGTAGGAAAAAACACAGTTTTTGGGGTAAATAGCCTCAAATATCTCAAAATCCTGACATGATAGGCCAATTCTGGCCCCGGATTCGGATTCTACGCAGCAAATTACTTCGAAAATGACCTATAGCTTTCCAACAACTAAACCATGTTGGTCTGTGTTATTATTATTATGGTGGAGAAAAAGAAAGTGTTCAATTTGTCGGACTACACTAGTCCGATTTTATCTTAGAGCACTGACCTGTTGCGTTTTTTTTGTACCTCGGATTCGGATTTAGCGGCTTAAAATTCAGCCTTCTCACATATAAAGTTCATACCCAAAAATAGGGCAAAAAAGTGGCTGAAATAACAGGAGGTCAACTTTTAGGTTTTGGACTTTTTAAGTGGTCCAGTTTGTAGTTTTTTCCAGGTCAAAATGCATTTTGACAGCACCTATAATAAAGTGCTTTAAAACATTTAGGGGTATTGCAAAAGATATTGAAAACAAACTTGGTCTGCCTGCCAAGCAGTCCAAATCTCATATTTGATTTATTGTAACGCTTATAATCTTCAACGAACATGCGGATGAATGGACATGCATTGGGGATGGTAGTTAAAATAAGTGACAACAATCAAAGACAAAACATTCCAAAACCTAAATTTTACATGTTGCAGGTTTATTACATACAGCAGGAGTTGGGAAGTAGTTGCGGTGAAGTTGTTAGAATACAAAGCTGCCTGGCACGCATTAAATTACAATTTTAAGTGCTTGACGGGAAGTGCGTGGTCTCTGCCACAGTGCTCCCTAAGCAACCACAGCAAAGTTAACCAACTTAGAGTGCCATATGCCAACCTGGGCCTGCAGTACCTCGACGGCTTTTTCATTCTAACAAGCAACGGAAGTGTTAAGTCAGCTGTAATTGTTTTCCTCTAAGTTTTTTTTTTATTTTTTTGACGATGACGTTGGCGACAAGAGTCAGGACGACAATTTAGTTTTCCCCCAGGTAAGTGTGTGAGTAACCATAAATTATGTTATATATTTCTTGGCACGATATGTGTGAGTGTGTGGGGGTGTGTGGGAAATCGCGCTTTGCCTAAGGGTTAACATCTAGCTGTGCACTCTGCATGCATGGATAGCATATATATATATAGGTATATATAAAATGTTGAAATAATTGCAACATTATGCGGAAGTTTCATGCCATGAAATTATAGCATGGGCATTTTAGTTAAGAGTCCTGAAAATGTCTCAATTCCATAGCTTTGGCAATAACTGGAACAAGAATTGATATTTTGTTTGCCACGTCCTTAGTTTGCTTCGCAATAAAGTTTTGTTTGAAGTGGCAGCAATTAGTAGGTACACTTATAGTATGTTTTCTGTCCAAAAACGTGCCACACACAGATATTACTAGTACTTCATATTGCGCATACGCCATATGTGACCAAGTGACTAGCACATGCCGAATACGTGAGTAAATCATTTTAATATTGATCTGCACTACGAATGAAATTGAAATACATATGCGTTAAATTTAAGGATTTTTCAGCAGCATCTCTTATTAATCGTTTGCTCTAGTCCATAGGGGTCAATCAGCCCAGAACAGCCCCACGCACCTCCAACAGACAACTAGTTGGTCAAGATGCATTCAAGAGATACTTTCATGATCTGAAGAATATAAAGAATATTTCCACAAAGCTGAACTAAGACAAAGCAACAAGAGCATGTTCCCTAAATTATTTTATAACAACAAATTTATGAAATCAAAAAGACATATTTGTATGTATATAATTGATAATTCCTATATTCCTAAGGAAGCAAAAAAGTTTCTGTCGTACTGCTTCCAATGTACTTCCTTGAGCCCAGTTGAATTATATTTAAACCTGTAACGTATAGTTAAGTTTAGAGGCTGCGCTACTATCAGCCCTTTGAGGCCCCCTGCCGTTCAATATGTTTATAGATTGGCGCCGCGCTTGCATGTTTTTCAAGGCACGAGCAGCGTTATAACTTGGAAACTACTAGAGATACCGGCATGTAAACATTGAATAACTTAAAAAAAAACGATTTCTGTATATGAGGTTTTTTCATTTAATTTGGTTCTTTGCAATTTATTTGAACTTATTTTTGAACACAACATCAATCAAGTGGCCGCCTCTATTGGCCACAGCAAAATATGCTCTTTTTGCTGCGTTTTCCATTACCTTTTCGAGCAACTTGGTTGGTATAGCGATGATTTCGGCACGAATGTTTTCCTTAAGCTCTTCAATGGTCTGCGGCTTGCTGGCGCACACTTTGCTTTTCTTATAACCCCACAAAAAGAAGTACGAAGGGGTCAAATCTGGGGATCTTGGTGGCCATTCAATGCCGCCTCTTTTTGACATCAGACGTCCAGGGAATTTTTCGTTGCAGAAACTGGATTGTTGTATTCGCAGAGTGGCATGTCGCACCATCTTGTTGAAACCAGTAATCTTCAAGACCTTTTTCGTGCATTTGTGGGCAGACATAGTGAGCTAACATCCACCGATATCGGCTTCCATCGACCGTTTGGTTCTCTTTGAAAAAATAAGGCCCAGGTTTTGGCGCAAACGCCGGCACAAACAGTAACTTTTGGGTCATTTAATGGCGATTCATGGATCTCGTGTGGATTCTGCGTGCCCAAAATGCGGCAATATTGCTTATAAACGCCACCAGAGAGTTGTCAGACAGTGCCTGTTTGCCATGATATTTTCGACGATATGCACGTTGAGTTAAAACAATCGAACGGCCGTTTTCAATGTACAAAGTAACTACTTTGGCGCGTTCTTTTGGTATGAAGCGATACATGGTTAAAATTGTTTTGAATTGACGTTTCCAAAACATGTAAAGTCAAGTCAATCGGTTGTCAAACGTTTAAGTTATTCAATGTTACAATACCGACATAAGAAATGGCGCACCTTGTACTTACATGATTCAAAAACCAGTCTTGTGTACTTTTTTGAGATCTACAATTTTTTGATACACACCAAAACAAAAAGAGTCAAGAGGGTGGGTAAAAATACAAAAAACTGCGTTGTTGTAATTTTGGCGTCCTATACCGCTTAAAATATGAACTTCTGGGTATACCTTCCAATACAAATAAAACTCGAAATTCAATTTTGATAATTTTTTGCCTTCGAGATAAATGGGCCGACACAAATGTCAAAATATCGGTAAACCCTACGGGGGATGGTCTTTAATTCATAAAGCCAGAGAAATTCCAGTGCGCAATTTTTTCCAGGTCAACCACTTTTTTGGTATATTTTTACTGTACTACAGCTCCGATCTAGTTTTAGCACACCGTCGCGCTCGCGGCTTTGAACTGCAGCTACAAACTCAGCTGCGCATGCTCTGGACCGCTGCTGCTGCGCTGCTCTCATGCGCTCGTTTATCAGCGGCGCTACTACTACTGACTACTGCTGCTGGCGTTCCTATGCGCTGTTGTTGTAATTGATTAGAGAAGTTGTTGCTACGATTTTGCCAATTTTGTCTCTACGCTGCTTCTAGCCTATGCCTCAAAAGTCTCATATAGAGACAACGCTGGTAATAAAAATAGGTAAATTAGGCTTTTGATAACATTGCTGATGCAGTTATGGCATAACTTCATACATTGAAAGGCATTATAATAAAATGCATTCACATTGTGAGACAACACGATGACAAATAACGCATTGCGCGTCGCCATCCATATTTTCAATGAAAAAAAATTTCTCCCACCCCTCTTTAAACATTTTTCCCTTTTAATTCAAAAATTTGCGCAGCGCGATCTAGACATGCAGACAGCTAAACATCAAGTGATTTTGTGTTTTTTGCCACATAGCACAAAAGCGACGGCATACTAATGCTGGAGCATGGTGGAATAATAAGGTGATGTCGTCAGTAAAAGCTATCCCTTATTGTATGTAGCGTGTGAGTGCGAATGAGAGGTCAAAAGCTTTTCTGTTAGGAAAGCTCTCTAAGCATTGCATCGGAAAGTGAGTGAGATAGATATGTATATATTTGGTATATGTTTGTAAATAAATAACAAAGAACAATTCAGCTTTGTTTAATAGTTAATATAATAATTAATTCCATTATATTATTATTATTGCATCATCTAATTTTAAGAAGTTTGCTATTGCCCATAATTTTTTGCTTTTGGTTTTGTATTGCAAGTTTCAAACAAAACAAACAGCTAAAAATTTCGTGCGCGACCAACCTTACTCGTTCACAGCAAGTTTTGCACTGACGATAAGGGTTATAAACAAGAGAGTGAGCGTTCGCACGACATCACCTTATTATTCCACCATGGGTCGAAGTCATGCACAAGCACAACTTCGTGTCTGTTGCTTTGCGACGTCAGCGTCGAAATACGTCACAGCGGCAGAAAATGTTCAATACAAGCGCAAAAAAAAAAATGCATATGTATATTTTGCCGACCACTGAGTTATGCTAAAAGAAGCAGAAATGAATCCTCAAAAAAAAAACGATATTTAGCCGTGGTCTTATTTGTGTGAGTTCCGTAGTGCCTATAGTAAGTGAGGTTTATTTAATTTTCATGAAATTTCAAAAGTTACCAAAACTCACTTATAAAATGGCGATGTCACAAAGCTTGTTATGTCCACAGTAGTAGAGACTTACGTTTTAGTCAATCCTCCTGTGGTCTACTAGCATAGAGCCAAACTTACTCACCCATTTACAAATCCCATTACCTAACAGATGGACCCAAAGGCTGATGTCTACCTAGGGGTGAGTAAATCCTCTACGCTAGCAGATATGAGCTTATGTTGTTGGGGGATGCAGTCGGGACCTTGCACTACAGCTAGCAAAAACAGTGGTTGGGGGGCTTCGTGGACCCATCCGACCAACAACACCCATAAAACATAAAAATATAAAGTCCCGCATAATAAAAACAATATACAAAATACAGCAACTAACGAATAGATAGGAAAAATTTTAAAAGAAAGTCAACAGAATTAATAAAAAAAAACTGGCTAAGATGTTATAGCCGCTACGCTCTTACCCACCCTACCATGATTTTTCGTTGCGTACCATTTAGTGAAAAATCCCTAAAAGAGGCTGCTTTACCTAACTTACCCCCTTAATATAGAAAAAAATAATTATATAAAATTAGCAATTCATCATAAGTGACACTTTATTAAACATATTCCAAGTTTTTGCTTTATACATTGTTAAAGCGTAGGATTTAAAAAGCTAGCAACCTAACTGAAATTCATATTATATGTATGCATAAAGACTAATCAGTATATTTTTATAACATTTAAAAAAAATTTAAAAAAAATAAAAATATATGTAGGAAAGAAAATATAATACCTTAATAATTAATAGCAAGACTACATTATAATTATCAATATTTATTTATAAGTTATAATATAAATAAATCAAATGGACTTAAATATGTGCGCATCATTGTAAATTATTAATTTTTTTAACTTTATTTTTATGGCGATTGCATGTACCAGCGAATGGAAAAAAAAAAAAAGAAATAAAAAAAAGACAACAACGAGACTATTGCCAGACAGAGGCTTGCCCGAAAGTTTTATGACTCACTGCATGCTGCACTTTACCTATGCACGTGATAACGAATTATCAGAGCAAAGAATAATTAGAGACAACAACAATTTGGCAGTGCAGTGATAAAAAGTAATAAAACTTTATGACCCTCTCTGCTTTACATTGTCATAAATCTTATTGCAATAACAATAAGAATTCTGCAATGTATATTAACAATTGGACAAATTGTTTTTAGTGGAAAAAAATATTAACTACTATAAAGATATAAATAACGATCTTTTACTCATGACTCACCCCGTTAAAAATCCAGTGAAGGCCTCCATGGTTTTTCGCAGAGTTGTTTCTTTTGGGTTTTATTGTGTTTTTAGTTAGTTTTCTTTTGGTATTGTCTAAGCATTTGTTTTATATATTTTTTACCTTTATATCTTTTTTTTTTTTTTTTTTTTTCGATGCACATAAATATATCTCGAATTTGTTAATATTTTTCCAGTATATGTCTTTTTTTTGGCAAAAAAAAAAAATTATAAAAAAAAATGAAGAGAAAAAAAATATAACCGCACAAATTATTTGTTACTCACTTTACGCGCTGTTAGCTTAAGAGAGGTTTTACAGCCACTGGGTTCTGTTAAGTTAACAGACCATACTTTTTCGTTTTGTTGCACACACTAATATAAGTCGATTTGATTTAAATACATATGTAAGCTTAATTTTCCTTTTTTTTTATAAACATCATATTTTCTTATTGCGTGTTAAGAACTTAATACATATTATAGTTATACTTAATACATATTTTAACCACTCTTTTTATTTTGTTTTGTTATTACGCTTTTCTGCAATTTTTAGGAGACACACACCACCTTTTTTTTACTTTAAAAAAAAATTATAATTTCTTTGTTTTAGCTTTTTTCCTTCTTTTTTTTCTTTTTTTAGGGGACAGATGTACATTCTTTTATACTGATAGGTATATATATTTTTGCGCACTTGCTCACAAGCTTATATGTTTCGGGAGCTATTCGCGAACTACGCACTGACTTCTGCGGCGGCTGACTAACTTTAGTCGTCAGATGTTATTACTTGTCTACTTGTCTAGTCCGCTAGCGCTAGTTCCGTCTTTCTCCATAGGTTCCGCTGACCAATTTTTGTTGGTATGATTCTCCAATGTACATACGTAGCCAGACTAAATATGTAACGAAATAGCGAAGGAGAAAAAAAATAATTATGCTGCTTTCAACCTATTTAACTTTTAGCGACATATGCATTTCATTTTGTTTGTTTCTATAATTACCTTTTTCTTATCTGTTTGATGTCATTGAACTCCATCCAAAAAATAGAAAAAATAGCAAATTTTCCCAAAAATTTGTATATGCGCGGATGCGCGAAGGTTTTATAAAGTGTCGCTGGGACTTCAAATAAAATTTATTTACTGGATGTGTAGGATTAATCTGGATTAACAAAAAACTAAAACGTGCATGTGTTTAAACATACAAAGTTAGAAAAACTATTACCAAGTGGCAGCATCCAACTGCTCTCTAGGAAGGTTCGAATAGAAAAGATCGGACAAACGGAAAACTACGAGGCCATGACCTCGCTAAGCTACTTAACAGCCCTAAAATTATTAACATTGGCTTATGTCAAGTGAGTGTCAATGTGACAGTTCACTTTCGCCGTAAAAGTGCTTTCTTTCATTAGTGGTGGTTGTCTCGGCTAAATTAAAGCTGTTAAAATTTACAATTAAGTACTAAATAATATATCTTATTTTACTAAAGTTTAATTATATCTTATTTCTTTTTAGGTTAAATAACAAAAAAAAAAAAACAATATTTATATTGCTTAAATTTTTGTTTCATATTGTTATTAAAATCTAAAAAATAATCTTAAAAACAAAAAATACATATAATAGGAGAATTCTATTAGGCCTTACCAAAATTTCATTTAACATTTTGGCTCAGTAACTGTACTCTACATACTGGATAATTCTTAAATTTTTAATGCAAAGAATTAGACTGAAAAAAGGAAGTTACTGACGAATATCTTTTGCATGATATGTACCTACTAATTTACCTTGCAAATTCTCAAGTACATAAAACGAATTCCCTAGCTTTTCCCGCACTCTAGATTTAATCCAAGCTGGACTAAGCTTTGCATTAAAATTTTTCACAAAACTACTTTGCGAAAAATTACGCCTGAAAACTTCTTGACCTATTTTAAACTGAATCTCTCTCGTCCTCAAATTGTATTGACGAGCCGTTTGCTCATAGGCTTTAGTAATATTTCCACGTAAATCTTTTCGTAATAATTTCAGCTGGTCATCTCTATTGAGATTACACACTGACTCATCCAACAAATTTAGCCGCTGTAGAAGATTGTAATGCGAACCATGAGTAGCCATATCAAAACCAAATAAAGCATGATAAGGTGAAACTTGTGTACTTTGATGAACAGAATTCCTCAATGCACAACTAATAGCATCAATATGTTGGTCCCATTCACGATGATCCTCTTGCAAATACGCTCGAATTGCAGCAATTAATGATCTATTTACTCTTTCTGACGCATTGCTTTGCGGTGAATATAGAGCAGTATAAACATGCTTAATGCCTAAAGATGTTAACCAAGCATTAAAACTACTAGCCTTAAATTGTGCACCATTATCGCTAACGATAATTTCTGGCACGCCATAAGTAAAGAAAATTTCTTTTTGCAAAAATTCTTGTATATGATTGGACGTAAATTTTTTTAAAGGGCATAGCCAATGGAATTTAGAAAAATGATCCAATACAATTAATAGACCTATATGACCTCGTTTACTTCGTGGATACGGTCCAAGCAGATCTACATATAGCCTTTGAAAAGGTCTCATAGACACAGCTTGTTTTCCCATAGGGGGTTTTAACGATATATTCGGAGCTTTTGTGGTCTTACAGACTTCACAGGCCCGAACATAATTACGAACATCCGTAACCATTCCTGGCCAATAAAATTTGCGACGAAGAAGCTCTAACGTTTTCGTCATTCCTCCGTGTGCTGAAACAACAGAGTCATGCGCTCGTTTTATTAAAGCTATCGTCAAATTCTGTGGAATCCATAACTTCCACATAAATTGTTTAGCAATTTCAGTTCCATCATCATGTTTTGTCCTAATATACACAAAACTATCAGCGATACATATGTCTGGATATTTTGCCTCATTTTCTGCAATCTTTGTTCTCAGTATCTGATAATCTTCATCATTAAAACATGGCGAAGCTAAATCCACCTCTGGACCAACTACTTCCACTGCACAAATCTCATCAGGATACATTCTAGACAACGCATCTGGAACTATATTTTCTTTTCCCTTGCGATGACTTACGATTAACTTATAACCTTGTAATCTCATCGCCCATCTAGCAAGTCTACCTTTTAAATTTGCTTGTTTCATTAGCCAAACTAGACTAGAATGGTCCGTAATAACTTCAAACTCTTGGAGCTCTATGTAACAACGAAACCGTTCTATCGCCTCTAGCGCTGCTAAACATTCACGTTCCGTAACAGAATAATTACGCTGAGCCGAATTGAGTTTTTTTGACATAAATGCAACTGGACGTTCTATACCATCCTCGGATATCTGAGCTAGAACAGCACCAATGCCATAATCACTTGCATCGCAGTGAACATAAAATTTCTTTTTAAAATCTGGATTTTGTAAAACTGGAGCAGAAGTTAATTTCTGTTTTAAGTTATCCATAGCTTGTTGTGCTGATTCTGTCCAAACGAATTTCTTTTTCGTGGACAAAAGATCAGTTATAGGCGCTGTAATCTCCGAATAATTTTCAATAAACCGACGATACCAACCTGCCAAGCCTAAGAATCCTCTAGCTTGTCTTAACGTTTTTGGCGCTGGCCAAGCTAAAATAGCCTCTACTTTGCGAGGATCAGTGGCAATACCTCCCATGCCTATGACATAACCTAAGTAACGAACTTCAGTTACGCAAAATTTACTTTTTCCTAAGTTTAAAGTCAAATTAGCTTTACGGAATTGTTCTGACAGTCTTAACAAAACTGTTAAATGAGAATCAAAATCCTCTGAAACTACACACAAGTCATCTAAATAACCAAATACACAATACTTTAAGTCTGGGGGAATAATTTGATCCATGAGACGACACATGGTCTGAGGAGCATTACATAGACCAAAAGGCATTGTAACGAATTGATAAAGAGGTCGACCTGGTACTGTAAAAGCAGTTATTGCCTTTGACTTCTCTGACAGTCCAATTTGCCAATACGCATCCTTCAAATCAATTTTCGATATAAAATTTGCCTTGGGTAGCCTAGCGAAAATTCCCTCAATATTTGGAAGCGGATATGCATCCTTTTTAGTTACTTCGTTTATCTTTCGAGCATCTAGACACATCCTTAATTTTATGGGCTTAATAACCATATGGACTGGTGAACTCCATGAGCTGTTTGATTCCTCAATTACCTCTAATAACAACATCCGATCAATTTCCTGATACATCAGTTTCTCTACCGCTGGTGATACTGGATAATGACGTTGTTTAATCGGTTTCGCATCTCCAATGTCTATCTCATGTGTGATCAAAGTAGTTCTACCTAGTCCTTGCTTCTCAAAGCTCGGAAACAGTGAAATCACAGCATCGAGGCGTTTCCGCTGCTCATCAGTTAATGCACAAGCTTTCTCATCTGTTTCTAAAGGATTCGACACTGCCTTTGAGACTTCAAGTGACGAAATTTCACCAGGAGCTAAGTCAAATGCTTTCCAAAAGTCAGTTCCTAAAATAACATTTTTGCTTAAAGAAGGAACAACAAAAAATTGTATTTGCTTTGTTTTACCTTTATAACGTACATCGGCTAGTATAGAACCTATTACCTTCTGCCTTTTTCCATCTGCAGTCGTTACTGACGATGAAAAACTTTTAAACTTTGAGAGCTTTGGCACCTCAATTTGAGCCAAAGATCCACCAATACAGCTACAGTTCGCACCTGAATCTAGTAAGCCTTGCTCTTCAAAATCTAAGAACTTAATAGCTGCATAAAAACGACCATCATCGCTATCGCTTATTATTGCAGAAACTAATAATTGTTTGGTTTGTTTAACGTGTTTCCAAAAATCACGTATGCGTCGCGTAGAACGTTTAGAACTAGAACACTTTGAACCTTGGTCTCTGAAAATTCTTGCTCTAACTTTCTTATAATTTCTTAAACGTTCTTTATAAGGGATAATAATTGACTGTTTCGGTACTTTATCTTTATGTTCATTCTGTTTAATTTGTTTACTATCAGCTACCTTTACAGAAACAGTAGTTGGTGTTGGTACCACTTCAGGCAACTTTGGAGTATTTACTACAGCATTTAATTCCGGGCCATCCGATTGCTGTCGGCGGATGAACCCTTCCGTAGGTTTTCCGACCTCTTTGCTAAGCAAATGCTACACTGTGGCTTGTATATATTTTTGGCACCACAGCCATAACAAAATATGCGACGTTCATGTAAACACATATCCCAAGTGTGTCCTATCTCGTCACAGTTCCAGCATCGGAGTTTATTATTAACATAATTTAGAGCATTAACTGAAGCAATTGACTCTTCTGATTCTGATCTTTTTAATCCTTCATTGCTGCTGAGTTCCGCGACAACACGCCGAAATGGAGGTTTAGGTTTGCTACCTTTAAAGTCTGCTTCACTCATCAGATTCTCTCTCATCTGTACTAACTGACGCAAATGAGCCACAGAATGAACTGAAACATAAAGGAGCTCGTGACGAATTTCTGGCCTAAGATTACTTTTTAGTCGTTTGATAAAACGATGTTCTTCAAACGGAACTGATAATCGAGAAACCATATCAATCATATCCTCATAAAATGAATCAAAACTTTCATGTTCTTTTTGTTTACGTGATCGAATTTCATCACGCAGAATATCTTCATCCTTACTATCTTTGTACTGGTACGTAATAGCTTCACAAAAAGGTTGCCATTCAATATGAACAACTTCCTTGCGATATCGCCAGTACCACTCTCTTGCTTTGCCTAACAACAGAATATGAAGGTTTTTGCAAAGAAGAGAAAAATTATTGCTTAAATAATCTTCAGTTAGTGCTCGAATTCTATAAAGAAACTCTTGCACTGTTGGACCCTTAGGTGAAGCATCAAACCTAACTGACCAACTCTGCACAATCTGGGTAACCTTTTCAGGACTAAGAGAATGTCCAGAAAAAGCATAAGCATCAGGCCGCGATGCTGGGCTGGAGACACCAGACGAAAAACGTGGCCGAGCTTGAATAGCTGGAATAGCTTGAGCCTGAGAAGCTACTGAATTTGAAGACAAATGTAAATTTGACAAACGCCTATCAATCAGAGTCTCGAGCTTTTCAAAAATCTTGTCGTAATCAATTTCGAGATTTGGGGAAGGCTGAACTTTATGTTGATTATTTTCTACACGGGAAAAACCTTGCTGACGGGACGGACGACCTCTTCTATTAGATCTTTGCCCTTGATTTCCCGAATCCATACGAGGGTTGGCATTTCTATATCTATTCCCTGCAACTGGTTGTGAATTCTCGTTACCTGTTTGCACCGATTCTTCTTCCTGTGGAGGTTCTTTGGATTTGGACCTAGTATTATGCACCTTAGGTGTGGCCCCAGTATTTGATCTACCTGTTCTATCACTTTCTGGATTAATGAACCAAGACTTCAAATCTTTTGTATGGCATAGAGCCTTGCAAACATTGCACTCTTTTGCCGTATCAATCCATTCGGTAATACATGAACGGTGAAAAACATGATTACATTTGGTAACAACTACGTCTTGTGACTCTTTTAAATGCTCATTACAAATAGAACATTTAGCTTCGGGCACTGCTGAGCTTTTACTCTGCCCTGCTGAATTATCACGACTCCGTGTTACTGGCATTTCTATACAAATTATTATAAATTGTAGAAATGAAAACTAATTTATCAATAAACAACTGAACAATAAGATGTTTTATTTAAATCAATTTAAATAAATTTCTAAAATTTAATTTTTTATATTTTTTTTTCTATATATAAGAAGGGTAAGAAAGGAAGGAGTATTTAAAATCTGTTGTTTTGGTCTATTGTGCACAAAGACTTACTTTATTATTGAACCTTGTTGCCAAGACTAAATAATAAATAAGACTTAGATGGTACATAATCAACATACAAAACTCTTATGCACAAAAGCAAAGGGTTATTTGGTTCAAAGTGGTATACTATTTGGTCAGAAGCCATAAAGTAAAATTCCAAACTCTGAATTTCAAAAATAAAACCTCACTCTGCTCATAGGAGCCTTTACAGTTAATAATGCAAAGTTATATTAAAGTAAATAATTTTAATTTAAAAAAAAATCGTTCACTGTAGTATTCCATACTATCGGCTGGTTCTTGGCATACCTGCCAGAGAACTTCAGATTCCGTGTAGGTCTACTAGTTTCCAAAAAAACTTATCAAAAAAAATAGTGAGCGAAAACTATCATTTAGCCAAACGAAGAAACAGGCAATCGGTCGAAGTTTCAGTCCTCGCTAAAATTTTCGAATTCCGCACCTATCATTTAACTTTTCCAATGATAATAGTATAATAAATAAATCGGAGCAAAATTGCTTGATGCATTGAAATTAATGAAAGTGTAGTAGGTGTTTCAGTGCATTCCCAAAATTCCTAATTCAGCACCTTCACATATCTCTAACAATCAGACAATGCAAAATTAAATAATTTTAAAAAAAGAAAAAAATGAATTTGAATAAAGATTTAGAAAAGTAATTTCAAATTTGAGCTTATTGTCATATAGCTAACTATGCACTTCTTTCTGATAGCAATCCAGAACAAAATTTCGGTCTACCTGATCGACAACGCAAACAAAAACCAAAATTAACATTAAGGCTCAAAATGTTAAATGAAAAAAAGGATAGAAAAAGAGAGGACTTTGAAGAAATATAGAGCTGGCTAGGCCTGTGTAAACACCACTATTATAACACCTTATAAAATGACAACGTTGCATTTTCCAAAAGGTCAGCATGAACAACAACAATTGCAATTTTAAAATAGTGTTTTAATCCCATCTTATTAAGGTGATGTCTAATCACAAGCTTTATGCCAGGCCCCACACGTTGGGCGCCATTTTTATGTTATGTCCACAGTAGTAGAGACTTACGTTTTAGTCAATCCTCCTGTGGTCTACTAGCATAGAGCCAAACTTACTCACCCATTTACAAATCCCATTACCTAACAGATGGACCCAAAGGCTGATGTCTACCTAGGGGTGAGTAAATCCTCTACGCTAGCAGATATGAGCTTATGTTGTTGGGGGATGCAGTCGGGACCTTGCACTACAGCTAGCAAAAAACAGTGGTTGGGGGGCTTCGTGGACCCATCCGACCAACAACACCCATAAAACATAAAAATATAAAGTCCCGCATAATAAAAACAATATACAAAATACAGCAACTAACGAATAGATAGGAAAAATTTTAAAAGAAAGTCAACAGAATTAATAAAAAAAAACTGGCTAAGATGTTATAGCCGCTACGCTCTTACCCACCCTACCATGATTTTTCGTTGCGTACCATTTAGTGAAAAATCCCTAAAAGAGGCTGCTTTACCTAACTTACCCCCTTAATATAGAAAAAAATAATTATATAAAATTAGCAATTCATCATAAGTGACACTTTATTAAACATATTCCAAGTTTTTGCTTTATACATTGTTAAAGCGTAGGATTTAAAAAGCTAGCAACCTAACTGAAATTCATATTATATGTATGCATAAAGACTAATCAGTATATTTTTATAACATTTAAAAAAATTTAAAAAAAATAAAAATATATGTAGGAAAGAAAATATAATACCTTAATAATTAATAGCAAGACTACATTATAATTATCAATATTTATTTATAAGTTATAATATAAATAAATCAAATGGACTTAAATATGTGCGCATCATTGTAAATTATTAATTTTTTTAACTTTATTTTTATGGCGATTGCATGTACCAGCGAATGGAAAAAAAAAAAAAAAAAAAAAAAAAGACAACAACGAGACTATTGCCAGACAGAGGCTTGCCCGAAAGTTTTATGACTCACTGCATGCTGCACTTTACCTATGCACGTGATAACGAATTATCAGAGCAAAGAATAATTAGAGACAACAACAATTTGGCAGTGCAGTGATAAAAAGTAATAAAACTTTATGACCCTCTCTGCTTTACATTGTCATAAATCTTATTGCAATAACAATAAGAATTCTGCAATGTATATTAACAATTGGACAAATTGTTTTTAGTGGAAAAAAATATTAACTACTATAAAGATATAAATAACGATCTTTTACTCATGACTCACCCCGTTAAAAATCCAGTGAAGGCCTCCATGGTTTTTCGCAGAGTTGTTTCTTTTGGGTTTTATTGTGTTTTTAGTTAGTTTTCTTTTGGTATTGTCTAAGCATTTGTTTTATATATTTTTTTACCTTTATATCTTTTTTTTTTTTTTTTTCGATGCACATAAATATATCTCGAATTTGTTAATATTTTTCCAGTATATGTCTTTTTTTTTGGCAAAAAAAAAAATTATAAAAAAAAATGAAGAGAAAAAAAAATATAACCGCACAAATTATTTGTTACTCACTTTACGCGCTGTTAGCTTAAGAGAGGTTTTACAGCCACTGGGTTCTGTTAAGTTAACAGACCATACTTTTTAGTTTTGTTGCACACACTAATATAAGTCGATTTGATTTAAATACATATGTAAGCTTAATTTTCCTTTTTTTTTATAAACATCATATTTTCTTATTGCGTGTTAAGAACTTAATACATATTATAGTTATACTTAATACATATTTTAACCACTCTTTGTATTTTGTTTTGTTATTACGCTTTTCTGCAATTTTTAGGAGACACACACCACCTTTTTTTTACTTAAAAAAAATTATAATTTCTTTGTTTTAGCTTTTTTCCTTCTTTTTTTTCTTTTTTTAGGGGACAGATGTACATTCTTTTATACTGATAGGTATATATATTTTTGCGCACTTGCTCACAAGCTTATATGTTTCGGGAGCTATTCGCGAACTACGCACTGACTTCTGCGGCGGCTGACTAACTTTAGTCGTCAGATGTTATTACTTGTCTACTTGTCTAGTCCGCTAGCGCTAGTTCCGTCTTTCTCCATAGGTTCCGCTGACCAATTTTTGTTGGTATGATTCTCCAATGTACATACGTAGCCAGACTAAATATGTAACGAAATAGCGAAGGAGAAAAAAAATAATTATGCTGCTTTCAACCTATTTAACTTTTAGCGACATATGCATTTCATTTTGTTTGTTTCTATAATTACCTTTTTCTTATCTGTTTGATGTCATTGAACTCCATCCAAAAAATAGAAAAAATAGCAAATTTTCCCAAAAATTTGTATATGCGCGGATGCGCGAAGGTTTTATAAAGTGTCGCTGGGACTTCAAATAAAATTTATTTACTGGATGTGTAGGATTAATCTGGATTAACAAAAAACTAAAACGTGCATGTGTTTAAACATACAAAGTTAGAAAAACTATTACCAAGTGGCAGCATCCAACTGCTCTCTAGGAAGGTTCGAATAGAAAAGATCGGACAAACGGAAAACTACGAGGCCATGACCTCGCTAAGCTACTTAACAGCCCTAAAATTATTAACATTGGCTTATGTCAAGTGAGTGTCAATGTGACAGTTCACTTTCGCCGTAAAAGTGCTTTCTTTCATTAGTGGTGGTTGTCTCGGCTAAATTAAAGCTGTTAAAATTTACAATTAAGTACTAAATAATATATCTTATTTTACTAAAGTTTAATTATATCTTATTTCTTTTTAGGTTAAATAACAAAAAAAAAAAAACAATATTTATATTGCTTAAATTTTTGTTTCATATTGTTATTAAAATCTAAAAAATAATCTTAAAAACAAAAAATACATATAATAGGAGAATTCTATTAGGCCTTACCAAAATTTCATTTAACATTTTGGCTCAGTAACTGTACTCTACAAGCTCGACAAATGTACCACACATTAGGTCCAAATGGTTGGCCGAAATACAGCCGATGGCTTTAATATGCGCTGATTTAAATAAACTTTCACTCACGTCCTAAGCAAATGTAGGAAAATATATGTATATGCAAAAAGTTAAGACTGAAAGGAACGTCCGTTCAGCTTGATGATCAACGTGAAAGAACTTTAGGAAGTACCTAAGTACAAAGCCTAATTACAGCTATAGCTGTTAAAGATAAGCACTTGTCAAAAGTGACAGAGTGAAAGTGACAGAGTGAAAGTGTCAGCGTGAAAGTGGAAGTGAGAAAGTGGCAGTATTATATATCGAATGACCTCGGTTTGTGTCTAGGCTAAGGTATGCGTTATATTTAAATAACGTATACATAACAGTGGCAAATAACACTAGTCGACAAATTTAACACTTTTTTTCTCCAGAGATGAGACTTATATTTTATGTTAGGGTAATGTTTCAGCGTTAAAAAACCGTTTTTTTTTTTATCCTCCCATAGCTTGTTTTTTTTTTATGGCTATTTTAGTGAAAAATGCCATTTTTCAAAATGCGGTTGCACATATTTTTCAAAAGAAGAGAGTTCCACCTTTCCAAAATGCCCCAAATCATAAAAATTGAAAACCTTAAGAAAAAACTACAGCCGAAAGTGTGTGCCCAAAACCCCAAAAAACACAACATTTTGGTGACTTTTTCTACAAATATTGCTATTTCTTTCAGAAAAACTCTTTGGCACTTAAAAAGTTAGCTATTTAATATTATTGGTCAGAATGTAGATGCGATTTCTATATAATTTTGTGTTTTTATGTCAAAAAATGATTGACTTATTGAACTTTTAGTGAAAACGAAAAAAAATCATTTTTTTCGAACGATTTTTTTTTTGTCACTTTCAACTGCACTTAAACTTTGAAAAGTGATTCCCTTTTCTATATTTTAGTTTGTTATAGAAAGTAGGAGTAAGTACCTTTCAAATAAGCCCTTTTTCGAGATATTCGAACGGCCCATTGAGCGCCAGTAGCTGAGTATATCACTATAAGTATACGTAAAATCATGATTTCACCCAAAAAAATATGACATTTTTTGTTTATAATGGTGCTTTAACAAAACATTAATTGGGAATTTACAGTATTATTTTATATTTCATATAACGGTAACAAATTTATCAACAACAACCTTAAAAAAATTTAAAAAATTTAAAAAAATATCTAAAAATGCATATTCGTTTTCATTCTTTTGAGTTTTTCATCTGATTCTCGAATCAAAAACCAGCAATATTCACCCAACATTTTTTCCGTGAAACGACCACTGAATCGATCTTCCATATTTTTGATGTCCTGGTGAAATCTTTCACCGTGTTGGTCACTCATCGCACCCAAATTTTCTGGAAAATGTTGAAAATGCGATTTCAAAAAATGCATTTTCAGACTTAATGTTGAGCCAATTTTTTCATACCAATGAAGCATTTCATCAACAATAAACTTAGCATTTGGGCTTTTTTGATTCCCAAGAAATTTTTCTACCACTTCCTGAAAAGAGTTCCACGCTTGCATTTGATTAGGTGCCAACGTTTCTCTAAATTCGTTGCTTTTCATTGTTTTTCGAATTTGAGGACCAACAAATATTCCTTCCTTGACTTTTACCTTGCTTAATTTAGGGAACTCGTTTTCTAGGTAAGCGATTGCCAAATCATTTCCATTTTTCCCAATCGCCTTAACAAAATTTTTCATTAAACCCAATACAAAATCAATATAAAAATGGTATAAAATATTTTGGCGGCAGTAATTGTTCATTACAACATCTCGCCGGAGTTGCTTAAAGCTGAACCCGAAACCAGCGCACGCTTAGTATACCCCATAATAGAAAAATTCTGGGCAAACGGCGACCTCCCTGACGAACTTAAAGATGGCGTGATTGTCAAAATCCCTAAGAAGGGCAACGTTACGGAATGTAAAAACTGGAGGGGCATAACCTTGCTCAGTATGATCAATAAAATAATCACGCATATTATAAACAAAAGACTTTCTGCTGTATTGCAACCAGAACTTAGACAGGAGCAAGCAGGCTTCCGAGCAAACCGTTCATTCATCGATCATATCAACAGCCTTCGAGTTATAGTCGAACCGTCAGTTGAATGGAGAACCCCACTCTACCTCGTCTTTATAGACTTCCAAAAAGCTTTCGACACGATTCACCACGGTGCTATTCGCAACGCTCTTGAGTGCAAAGGGGTCCCATTCAAACTTATTCAACTCGTCGAGGCGCTCTACACAAATGCAGGCAGTCGGATAATGCACGAACAGTTTATCGGTGATAGAATCAAAGTATTAGCTGGCGTTCGACAAGGCTGTGTCCTTTCACCTCTGTTGTTCAACATCGTAGTAGACGTCATCTTGAAGAATGCCACGTTACCTGAGAGCGACATTACCTGGGGTCTACAAGGCCGCCTGTCGGACCTCGATTACGCAGATGACATTTGCTTACTGTCCCATTCTTACGTTGACATGGAAAGGAAAATTCAAGCAATACAAAAGCAGCAGCGAAAGCCGGACTGGCGTTTAATATTCCGAAAATCAAAGCCATGCGTATAAACACACAAAACACGCACAAATTTATGGAGGAGGTACAATCCTTCTGTTACCTGGGCAGCGTCATTTCGATAACTGGCGGTTCAAGCGATGATATCAGAAACCGAATAAAAAGTGCTTCGGCAGCTTTCGCCTCGCTGCAAAAAATATGGAAATCTTCACATATATCACGGCGCACAAAATTGAAAATATTCAACTCAAATGTTAAACCATCGTTATTATATGGGTGTGAAACGTGGAATACGACGGCAAACGATGTAAACGATGTAAACACTATACAAGTTTTCGTTAACCGGTGTCTTCGAAGAATACTAAAAATATTCTGGCCAAACACTAATTCAAACGCTGACTTATGGGCCAAAACAAAACAAAAGCCTGTAGAGTTGGAGATTCGAAAAAGAAAATGGAGCTGGGGAAGAGGTGATCTAACAAGAACCGCGATTGACTGGAACCCCCAAGGAAGCCGTAGACGAGGAAGGCCAGCGAACACCTGGAGACGACAGCTAGAGTCGGAAACCCGTGCCACGCGCCTTAGCTGGAACGAAGTACAGAGACTGGCACAAAACAGAACAGAATGGAAGAAATTCGTTGTGGCTCTATGTTCCACCTTGGAACTTTAGGATATATATAATTGTTCATTACAAACCTCGAAATTTTGTTTTCTACACCGTGTTATGTAATAATACGTATTATTATTACTCAAAAAAAAACAAAAAATAACAACAAGGATTCTAAAGAGTTGTAGATCATTCATACAAAATTTTTCTGTCTAAAGTTATAAGCAAGGAGTTTTATAAAATAAAAAACCGATGTATAAATATAGTAATGATTAATGAAATGTACAGAATAGGATCCTGCAATAAATTGTTTGAAAATTGAATAATTATGCTCCCTTATTCAATACAGTGCACTGTGGGCCCAGATTTACATATTTTGGCCAAAACCCTGTCATTTCCATAATAATTTTTTAGAGTGATTCAATTTTACACACGTGTTCCTAAATGATTGAACTATTTTTCTGGGTAATTTGAGCCATTTTTTCTACATTATAGTACAACCTTTGAAAAAATCGTTCTTGAAGCATACTTTTAGGCAGCTAAGAAATTCAAAAAATAGTAAAATTTCCTGGGGGTCAATTTTTAAAATTCATCTTTTAGATACAAAATTCAATTTCCGAAAATCGGGAGGAATTACATTTTGTTGTAAAACATGTGAAGAAATTTATACAAATTTGTTCGATCAAATATCGAATGGTAGTCGGAGGTACCCTTAAAGCAAAGCGGCCAAATGATAAAAAAGCCAAAAAAATCTGTTTAACTACTCGAATATATTTAAAACCGAAAAGTTGTTAAGCTCAGTTTTATTTTTTTTCTGAAGTTATACTTATAAATAATAAAGGGAATGAAGATTTTGTAGCTACATGTATCATGGTAAATGCAAATTTTTTTTTTCTGAAAATGTTTGCGAAAGCTCATAAAATACAAAATGTCAACTTTGATTGCCAATAACTTAAAAAACACTAATTATAATTTACAATTTTTTTCTGCACATGATACCTTAATATGTGTAAAATAATATAAAATTGTCATTTTGTCAAAATTTTGATTTTCAGCAGGAGGGCTTTTGGCCAAAATCTGGCCACGTGCGTCCATTGTGCAGTGTAGAGTAGCTGAAAGTCGGGAGTTCCTCAACTTTTGCCACTTGATTTTTGCCCGCGTTGATATTTATTTTTATTGATGCCACACTAAAGCTAATAAAATGTTTGAGGTTAGACCAGGGCTGCAAAACGTTGGCTTGTTTGTTATGATTGCAGGGGCATCAATCAACTTGTAAAACAGTTTGCTGCCCACGCAAACACACACGTGTGTGTGTGTGTGTGTGTGTGAGTGTGTGTGGCAAACACGTTGATGTTGCAGCCAAAAATCTACAACAAGCTGTGCCGCAATTCGTGCGAACGTGTTTCAATAACAAAATTAACAGAATTTGCAACATATTGTGTATGTGAAGTGGTATGCGTGAGTGTATCTGTGTGCGTATCTGTGTGTATGAAAGTGCTAGCTTGTGTGCGTGCGTGCGTCTGTGGTTTACCAACAAATTGAAGAAAAATGAACGACCGACCGACCAACTGTTTCAATAGATTTCGAAAGTTTATTGCGAATGTTGGCAGTTGTATTGCATGTATTTTGGTTTATTTGGTTAGCACTGAATTGAGATCATAAAAGCATTTTGGCCATGGTTAGAGTTGTGTTTATTTTTTTTATAGTTTTAGTTTAAGCTAAGCAATTAAACTTAACAAGAAAAAATGTTCTATCAACAAGTGTTAAATTTTTCATCAGAAAATCGTCAGATGAGCTTAAATCTTAGCACATGTACAAAATTGTCAATTTGGTTCAATTTTTTTGTGGTTTTTAAAAAATTAATGCAAAAGAGGAGTTAATTATACAATTTTTGAAGCCTAAAATAGTATACAAAGTGTAAAATAATACACAACGGCTGAAAAGTCCGCAGGATAACTTATAAAAACAAATTTTATTGGCAGAATTTTACTTCATTCATCAACATGGTATCTCTAAGATTCAAATAAATTTTTGGTAGATCGATTTGTCGAGGCCCTCTGGCATCACTTTGTTATTCGAGCTAGATTTCTCTTTAGAGAGCACTATTGGTGTGGGTCAAATCCAGTGCTGGGCAGCCCATAGCCCAAACGAGCACGGTTTGTTCGTGCACTTACGGCAGACCGCTCTCTTTTTGCCCAGCTTTGGTCAAATCTGAAGAACAAGGTGGTTGTGGAAGCAAATCGAATTATAATTCGCCGATTTTGCAACGATCGACATGATGCTGTTTTTGGTCCACTCTGAGCAAACGCGGCACCCACTTGGAAAATAATTGTTTCATGGGTAAATATTTAAGCAAAATTAAGTCTATAGATACCTTTGATATCCTTCGAGTGTTATCCTTCAACTTAAATTTTCGGTTCTTTTAAACGATATTGTTGACTTATTTGATGTTTTCCGGTGTGACCACCAATTTTTGGCACTCAGTGCGTGGTTCATTATCAGTGTCAACAAACCACCTTTCCAGCATTTGTCTCAATGGAGCAGAGTCCGAATAACGCATATCAAGCCAAGCTTTGGCTTGAACGGAGTTTTTCTCATCAAATAGCTACGATAAATACACACTTGAAATTACTTTGAATTTACTTTTTTTTTTAAGTCGTAACGCTACTTTTAAAACCAATGTAACTTATAAACTAAATATTAGATTGTCATAAAATTTTCACGAGTTTTCCTGCATCGTGTGTGGCGTCATCCTACGGACTTTTCAGCCAATGTGTTACAGGCGAACAATATCTCATTACGATTTCTAGGTTTCTCGAAACAATTTTTTTTTTCCTTTAGTTTCCATTGGACTTTTGTGGAATTTCGTAGACTTTCTTAAGTAGTACCTTGTGATTTTTATTAAAAAATTAACATATTCTTTGGTAGCCACAAAACCCGATTTTTTCACCTTATTGTCTAAACGTAACAGAATCTATGTGAAAAGCTGTAGATAACTCGATTATTTAAACCAGCGGTAGGCACTTAGACGGTACGCGTGCCAAAGAGCTTTCACGCGCACGAGATGAAAGCTTTATATCATAAAAGCTTAATACGTATGTAAGCCTTACAATGGAACGCAAAGCAGAGGCGAATGGCAAAAAATGTTTGAACCAATTGAATTTTGTGCTTCAGGGAAACAAATATTGAATCTCTTATCTCATAGTGTTTGTGTTATCACATTTTGGCGAGCTCTGGAAAAAAAGTTTTTATTAAAAAACAAACAAATTTTTGAATTGATCGGTAAATTGGAAAATTTAAAAAAAGACTGCTACGGCTTCATACTCAAGTACCTGAAAGTAATGGTGAAAGAATTTTGTGTACTTATATCCAAAATTTATTTAAAATTAAAAAATAATCCAAAATTAAAAGATGAAATAAACAAGCTGTTTTCAACGTTGAGAGCCAAAATAAAATATAATAGATTTCAGCATTACCAAAAAACCAAATATATCCGAACTCCTGAACTCCTCAACTCAACACAAAGCGTGAATACCTCAAATCAAGTCTCAAGTCTTTTAAGCAAATGAGTTTGCTTGAAATGTTCTGTCTGTTTCTCAGTCGATTGCATTTATTAAAATTTTTAAGTTTTTTTTTAGGATTTTTAAAATAACTACCTTTAGGTGTTCAAAACACGCTCTGACCCATTATGCCATTCAATTGTGCCATAAAAAAAAATTTGTGAAATAAATTTCTTTTGGACATTATTATACCCTGTACCGTATGGTACAAAGGGCATTAAATTTGTGCAAGCCGAAAATGTATTTAACATACAGAAGGAGACATCGGAAACCCCCCAAAGTTACCTAAAGTATGATCAGGGTGACTAGAGAATCGATATACCCATGTCCGTCTGTCTTTCTGTATGAACGCCTAGATCTCAGAGGTGGTAAGAGCTAGAGCAAGCAAATTTTCAGATTAGATGCGTTATTATGTTGGAGATAATATTTTATTTACATATTTGATATCGTAGATGTATTATATAGTTCCCATAGAGGTGTTTCAGAGGACCTCGAAAAAAACAAAAAGTTTCATATGGATAACTCGTTTGTTTTTGAAGATTTCGTAACTAAATTTGGCGGTCAAAAGTTGTTTAGAGTTTCCAATCAGTGTACCAAATTTGATCAATTTGATCGATTGGCTTGATATAGTAGATATAGTATAGTATAGCCCCCATAGGACCGATCGGTCAAATGCAACATTCGACTGATTTCTGTTTATGAAAATATCGTAGCCAAATTTGGCAAACAAAATATATTTTGGAAGTCTAAAGCAATACATCGTACTTAATTGCAATGAGGTGGTACAAGGTATCCCAAAGTCGTCTGCGCTCGACTTTAATGTACGCCGTCTTTTTTTTTTTAAACGCTTCCGCTATAACCCATGCTTTCAACCTAGCTGTCCCAACTTTAAATCACTACCAAGTCAATTAACATTTATTTGAGTGTAACCAAGCAGCAATCGAGCAACTGCTTCAGAATGCAGCTTCCACTGGACATTGCTTGCACAGCTTGAATTGCTGTTGTGCAACAAAATGCTTAATGAAGCGCCCTGGTCATGGCCAAAGATCTTAATCCCAGCTGGCAGCTAAGTCAACTCAAAAAAAGGGTCATCACACAACTGTTACCAATGTGCAACTTCGTGTCACGCCCAATCACACGCTCACACTGACACACACATGTGGGCGGGCAACAGCTGTGTGTAGCCAAAAAAAAAAAAAGAAAACGAAAAAAAGAAAATAAAACCAAGTTCAGAAAAACTTGATACTCATAGAAAATCATAGAAATGTACGTGCACAAATTTGTACGCTTGATTAAATTTGAGTCAGAAAACCGTGACCAGTTGCAAATGCCACAAGTGTGAGCCAACTTGAAGACAATCAGCCGGCAAGCAATTTAAAACAATTTTCACTGTGGCAACTTAGTCAACCCCCATAGATGCTGGATCTGGTGGCACCACCTGCTGCAGCCACACCCTTGAAATAAGGCACTGGGGCTACAGTTGCAGTAACTTCTGCTCGATTAGTTTTGATTTGGTTATTTGGCATTAGGCAATATGCTTTCCACTTTTTCCTTTTTACATTCTACTTTGGACTCTCTTTTTCTTTCCAAATCGTTTGTGCTCTTTTTATTTTACTAGACAACTAATTTGAAAGCATTTAATGTTGTATGTGTTTGTAAGAGTTCGTCTATAGAGTGGAACTTCTATTTCTTTCAAGGTTCAAGGCTATATTGATGCTAAAAAATGATTCTATGGAATATCTTTAAGCAGAAGGAATATCTAAAAGGGAACAAAAAATACTTTGTCTATCTGTACGTCCTTTTGTACTATACGTCTATCAAGCCGCATTGCCTATGAAATTTTATTCCTATGACCTAGTTCTTCAATTTATTTATTTTACAATATTATCGAGGGCCACTTCTTCATTAGAACTTAAATAAAAGTGAAGACAAATATGTTTGTGAATAACCCAAATTTTATAAAGTTCTCCTTATGATGTGCATTAATGAAAAACAAAAATGTTTGTAAACAATGTACCTCTAAGGCTAAGGATATTAGGCACGAGGGCACTTTATAGACCAGCGGTGGGCACTTAGACGGCACGCGTGCCAAGGAGCTTTCAAATGTACAAGAAAAGAGCTTTTTGCCATAAAAGCTCGTCTCGTACGTGTGAGCTAGTTATACAATGGAACGCAAAGCATAGTCACATGTCAAAACCCGAAAGAGTACGGACTCTGCGTATATTTGTATTTTGTTGTATTAAAATTAGCGAGTCTGACTGGCGTCATATGAAATAAGTAATGATGTGAGCAAGTCATATTTTTTTGTAGGTAAGACCTTGATCGACACGACCCTATCCGAATTTTTAGGCGAAATCGCTCTACTCAATGTGCAGAGTATAACATATACGTCCCGCATAAAATAAGAGTCGATGTTATTGTCGAATTTAATGACAGCTATGCCAAAAAAAAAATGATTTGTCCCATTGTACCTTGGTCTTTGCGAAAGCTCTTTTTTGTTAACGCACACAGGCACAAAAAATTGCATTAGTAGTTTTGCCCACCGCTGTTATAGACATTTCGCTGCTCACGCTAGTGCTGTACAAATATCAAGGCACTATCGATAGCATCAAATTCAGTTAGAAGGGACAAACGGGCGAGAAACAACTTTCACGCTGAAAGGAATTCTTCGTTTACAACGGTGTGCCACAGGAAATCTCGCGAACGTGCCTTATGAGCGTAGGCGTAACCCGTGCAGAATTGTCTCCACAAATCCACCATCCCTTGCCGAAATAGAACAAGCCATAACCGAACTGAAGAGTGGCAAAGCTGCAGACCCAATCAACATCCAAGCGGAGCTCATAATATTTGGTTCGGAAATAATATCTCAGGTTCTTTGCCTTTTAATTCGCGAAGCCTGGTCCTCTAAAAACTTCACTGCGGATTGGAAAGCTGGAGCTATCGTTACCATTCTGAAGAAAGGTGACCTCAGCCAATGTCGTAACTGGCGTGGAATCACGCTTCTTAAATGAATCCAGAAAGTCCAGAAAGTGCATCCATCATCCTAGCAAGAATATCCCCGCTGATTGAGAACCAGCTTCGCCGAGAACAAAAGGGTTTCAGGCAACAACTCATTGCGTATAATTATTGAGCAGTCCGCCGAATGGAAATCGCCATTTTGGTATAAAGGAATTGGGGGTCTGCCACGCCTCCTTGTGTCCGTTACATCATTGCACAAATCTAGTATACCATTTGTACCTATAGCTAAAGGGTATAAAAAGCATGGAGGGGAATTGTGGCAGGGGGTGAGCGTGGCTGCCGTTGGAGCTAGAAAGGTTAATTGGCAAAGCCGGTGGGCGTTCCTAATCTCCTAAATCTAACTCCATGCTCAACCATTTTGACGCTTTGCTAGGCTATCCAGTTCTTCGATGAAGGGTTTCCTCAGAAGTTGAATGCGTATCCTAAGAAGTGCGGGGCACATAGTTGGTGTTGCATACTCTCTGTCTCCTTCTTATCTCCGCAGCTACGGCAGAAGCTTTGATGGGAATCATGCATCCTCTCAGCCATTAGGTCTATGGTGCAGTGCCCCGTTACAGCTCCTGCTACCATTCTGGTCTTGTTCTTGTGAAATCGCAAGTTTTTAGATGCTTTAGATTATATCTTTGGCAGCTAGACGCCATTTATTATTCTTGCCTGGTCTCCGACTATCTCACTAAATTTCAATATGAAGTCTTGGAGTGCTAGTTCATTCCTGGCATAATCGTCCGCTTGCTTGTTACCAGGTACACCGGAGATCCTCGGTGCCCAACATAGGTTAATTGAGTGAGTGCCTGGCTGTTGACAAGAATTAATACAATCCGTAGACTTTCGTGCAAGGTGTCTATAAGTCTTGCCGCTAGGCCAGAAATACGAACCACCAGTTGAAAAGACAGAACGAAAGCTTCGGCGAAAGCTCTTCAGAGAAGACGTCCGCTTTTGTGCTTTGTTCCGTCTTCGAGCCGTCAGCATAGATCATTAGCAGCTCATTCCCTTCGATAGGAGTTTTTGGCTTCGAATTTTGTGTCTCGAGGAAACGGTTTCTAAAAACTCTTAATTTCAAGTTAGAATATTAAGAATAAATGTTATTTTTGACGAGTTCTTTACAACCATATTGACTTCTTAAAAAATCGAAAAAACCTATAAAAATTTGAGTTTTTTAGGGCGACAAAAAAAAACCTTAATTATTTGCATTTATATCCACTTTATGTGGAAACCGACCCCGCGACGTATACGTAATGGCCACGGTCCAACATAACCAGCGGTGGGCATGCCTTGGCTCCGAGTGCTCTTTCCATAATTTCTTGTAAGTGGCGCCGAGAATTTTTCAAAAACAAAATACACAAGTGTGCGCTTTTATGGCCCTACTCGAGGATGTTTGGGCGACCGTAACGGTAGTTTTTATTACGTTCGCTGGCGACGCGCCGAGCTGATAAAAACAAAATACACACAGTATGTGCCATCGCTCGACTCGCAGAATTTTACAACAACAAAATATACACAGTGTGCGAGTTTTATGGCCCTACTCGAGAACTGCTTGTGGGACCGTAACAGGACTTTTTTTCTTGATGTTGTTGTAGGGCTCTTTACGTTATTTTTCGTGCCCACCGCTGAACATAACCATTGACCATTAAAAAAATGTCTAGAAAATATAGAAAACGTGTTAATTTGTACTAATAAAAACTCAAAGGATTTCGCTTTAAATGCTAGACTCAAATTTTAGTGCAATTTTCAATGGTATCCTTTGTTGTGGCTGCCTTTCCTTTCATATTTTTCTGCTCTTACTGCGTTTTTCTTATGCTGCATTTAACAATTATAAACAAAACAAAGGCAGTTCTTAGTTCAAGATTTATTTAAGCATAAATAAATAAAAGGCATTCATTGAGTAGAAAATTAAAAGCTCAACCACAAGCTTTGTTGTGGTTATTTGCATAAAAAGAAAATGTTTAACTAAAATACAGGTCTGGTCTGCTCTGGCTGCGAACAATTTTTCTTCTTTTTAAGATTTAATAGAGCAACAATTGAATTGAAGCAAAACAAAACTATATTATTTAAGCAAATACAATTTTTGGATATGAAATTTTTACAAAATTAAAAAAAAAACTGATATTATATTTTATATATAGCTATTTGGGTTAAACTCATATCCATAGCTATAGAGTTCACATAATTATTTTTTTATTAAATGGGAGTTTTTTTTTCTTTTTTAGAAAATTTAATTTTATGGCAATCATTTTTATGGTATATCAAAAAATGTTGAATAAATTATATATCAATAAACACAGTGGAGAATGTTTCAGAACAAAGCTTAGCGTTTATTTGAAAAAGCTTCTGGATTGAAAATAATCGAGAAACAATTTCATTGGCTTTAGATTTCTTTTATCTATCGAACTTTTTTTTTCGAATATTTCGAATTACTGAATTATAAAAGCAGTTTACTATATATCTAGAAAAATCTACCTTAACCCTTTCAGTCATTGCGTCCAATACATTAGACATTTTTATTTTCACGATTTTTCTTATCTTATGTTTGTTAACAGTTGATGGAGAGACTTTGAGAATTGTCCAATATGAAATAAAAATGAAAATTCGTTGTATTTTTATAATAATATTATACCGGGGCACTTACTTTAATTCGAAACTTTGTGCCGCGAAAAATTAATGCGATGAAATTCAGTGCTGATGAAAGTGAAGTATTTCATATCACATAACCAAAAAAAAAAAAATTGAGAGTATGAAATGATTCGTATGCTTACCACTAAAAACATTTTTAAAAAGCATAGCTTAAATAGTAAGGCTTGGCAACTTCAAAACATGTCGTCCAATACATTGGACAAAAGTACCGGGAGTAAGCCGTTTTCCGACTCACGTAGTATTGTAATTTTAATTTTTCGGCTTTTTAAAGCGAGATTTTCAGAATTTTCTTGAATTATCTTAACATAAGACACTAGCGCATTAACTGAGAATAAAATTTATGCAGCTTTAGCTGATCTATTGGAATGCGATGATAACGATAATGATGATGAAACTGGCATTGGTCATAAAAAAAAAATGTCGAATTATCGGAAAGTGAAATTTTTAACAAGGATATCAAAACATTCATCCCACAAAAAAAAATTAACTAAAAGTATAAAAGATTGTCTTATGCACATATTTGCCGGTCTATTCTTAGATGCTATCAAAAACTAAGTTTACAAAAATCGAATGCGTTGAAACCAAACATTTTTCCAAAACATGAAGCGAAATCGATTTGTTGTATAACGAAATTATTTACATATTGTCCTTCAGCATATTACATATTACCTTTTAACAAAAGCGTGCGATCTTATCTACACCAGCTATCATTAGAATATATTCTGTGTGTGGATCAGCAAATTATTCGATTACGATACTATACCAAAAGTTGCTCTCTTGTAGTGGAATTGGCCAAGCAAATGCGTTACAATGCAATGGAACACATTCTTTAATTTGACAAATATTGATCTTCATATAGACAGCAAGAACTGTTAAAACTAATCGATATGGAAAGCTTCCATTGACAGGTGAAAAACTGGAACTGCATATGTAAAAGTCACATTTATAGGATGGTTGTAGAACAAAGTTATCAATTTGGGTTCAAATTGTGTCTGAATTGGAAGCAAAGATAACGTTATTAGAAGGAATAGGGGTTTAAGAATGCTAATTGAAGTTGATCGTCAAAAGATATGCTTATATCTACAATGCGTGCGAGGCGTGGATTCTATGGATCAATTCCTATATATGTAGTAGCATTGTATTTTAATTCGTGGATTACCATATGAAATATGGATATTATTTACTTGTTGCAAGACAACAAAATATAAGATTAATATAATATACCTATTAGATTAATTTGCATTACGAAAAAAGTAGGCCAATGCATAATTCACATTCAATGACCTGGACTCTATGGACACTTAATTCATGCTATCCTGATGCTAGCTCCGAAACTAAAAATCTTCCTTTTATAAAAAGCCCGAAATTGCTTTAGGTACACATGCCATAAGATAAACGCTAGTATTCAGTTGCACATAGAAGTAGAAGCAAAAAAATCCTTCATTATTTTAAAAAAATTCAATATTTTCTTATTGTCAAACTTGTTTTTATTTATTTATTTGTTTATAGGGTTTAGCCTTTTAAGCTTTACAACTAAGATGACATTTTAAAAATTGAATCAAATTATTTGTTATATAATATTAAATTAATAAGGAAAAAGGGGAAAAAACCTTACAAAAACGAGAAAAAAAAAACAAAAAAAAAAAAAACTTACAACTAAATTATTGGGTCGTTCACTAAGTAATTCCGTTTGACAACAGCTGATCTGATTGAATTTTTTCGCAGCCAACTTCACACCCAACCGCCTTACCTTTATATATTTGAATAGCTGATAAAGTAAGGCTTTTTTGTAAAAAATTTTGTTACATTTTTTGGAATAGTTTTTGTTTGGTACCCTATCGAAGATGGAAGATCGAAAACAGTATTTTCGGCATATTTTACTGCTTTACTATCAAAATGTTAAAATGCAGTTCATGCAAGGCGAAAATTATGTGATGTGTACGGAGAAGATGTGTTGACCGAACGCCAATGCCAAAAATGGTTTGCAAAATTTCGATCCGGCAATTTCGATCTTGAGGATGCACCACATCCTGGAAGGCCTCTTGAAGCCGATGTGAATAAAATAAAGTCGTTGGTCAATGCAAATCGTCGAATAACAACTCGAGAGATTGCTGAAAGATTAAATTTGTCTAACGCAACCGTTCATAAGCACATGAAACGTCTAGGATTAATTTCGAAGCTTGACATATGGGTTCCTCATGTTCTTACAGAATGAAATTTGCTTCGTCGCATTAACGATTGTGATTTGCTTATCAAACGTCAAAGAAGTGATCCATTATTGAAGCGTATTATTACTGGCGACGAAAAGTGGGTTGTTTACAAGAATGTAAAGCGCAAGAGATCATGGTCTAAAAAGGATGAACCAGCTCAAACCACTTCGAAGGCCGATGTTCACCAAAAAAAAGGTTATGCTGTCTGTTTGGTGGGATTTCAAAGGGATCGTTTATTTTGAGCTTTTGCCCGACAATACCACGATTAATTCTGAAGTGTATTGTGATCAGCTGGACAAATTAAGTGATGCACTCAAACAGAAGAGGCCAGAATTGATCAATAGAAAGGGTGTAGTGTTCCAGCAGGATAATGCGAGACCTCATACAAGTTTGATGACACGCCAAAAGCTTTTGCAGCTTGAATGGGATGTGCTACCACATCCACCATATTCTCCAGACTTGGCACCTGCGGACTATCACTTGTTCCGGTCTCTGCAAAATTTTTTGGATGGGAGAACCATCACCTCAAATCAGGACGTCAAAAACCACTTGGACCAGTTTTTTGCCTGCAAGGATCAAAAATTTTATGAGCGTGGAATCAATCTCTTGCCCGAAAGATGGCAAAAGGTATTGCATCAAAATGGAGAATACATAATTTCATAAAATGTTTTACACAATAAAAAAAATCGTGTTTACATTGCACTAAAAAAAACGAAATTACTTAGTGAACGACCCAATACAAACAAAGACTAGAACAAGGCTAAGGATCATTAAGATCTGGATCAACACTAATATTATGGGATGTTAATGTTTTCAAATTAAATTTAGTTATAGCCTGATAAATTTTGTCATCAATCATGCAAATATCTGCTTTTTTATGGAGCCGAGAAGTGGAGTAATAGAATGGAACATCAAAAATTATTTGAAATACAGATTTAAATAAAGTAAGTTTGTTGTTGACTTGCAACTTCGACTTTCGATTAATAAGAGGATACAAAATTTAGGTTTTAAGGTTTTAAATTTCAATTTATTGTCAATATAAATACCAAGATATTTTATAAGACTTTCCCATTGGACACATACGTTGTTTATTGACAGAGTCGAGTTGGGCAAGTGACATGGTTATTAAGTTTGATTTTCCATTTATGAAAGTATTCATCAAGATTGTGCAGGGCTTCAGTTAGATTTTGTTTTATGTCGCTGTAGCTGTTACCTGAGCAATATAAGGCAGTGTCATCGGCAAAAATTAGCGTTTTACATTGCTCATGCATAGGGACGTCGTGAGTATAAATGTTGTATAGAATGGGTGCTAAAAAAGGAACCCTGAGGGACGCCTGCGGTTTGATTTGTCTGATTTGACACCATTCATGTCTACCCAAAAGTATCTTTCTGATAAGAAGCTGTTTATGGTTCGTGTAAAAGATACGTGGGTGTGCCTATTCTTTGCAACTTATACACCATACCTTTATGCCAAACAGTGTCAAAAGCCGATTGTACATCTAAGGTAACCGTACCTACTGACTTTTTGATTTCAAGTTGGTCCTTAATGTCTTTCTTAAGTTTTCTAAGCGGATGAATACAACTAAGATTACATCTAAAACCAAATTGTACATAAGGGAGAATATTCTTTTCCTCAATATGTGCATTCAGACTTGATTTTAAAACACGCTCAAAAATTTTTGGAAAACCCACACAAAAGGCTAATTGGACGATTGCTTTCCGGAGAATCAACAGGCTTACCTGGCTTTGGAATTGCCACAATTTTGGGCAGTTTTCATTTGCGTGGAAAGTAGTCAGCATTAATGCAATTATTAAAAATTTGGGTTAACATATCTAGGGCACGTTTTGGCAGGTGTTTTAAGCAGATGTTTGGTATGTTGTCAGGTCCAGGCGACTTTCCTCACGTCTGATGATGCTATTAATTGGCCACTGAAAGGCTTGTTAGTGTTTAAAATGCAGTTGTTTACTAAATTTATAGTAGCTGCATCAGAGAGCGAATCTGTAAGCTTATGCTTTTCCTCAAATAACTCACTGATTACTTGCGCTTTTTGTTCTCTAGTACAGTAAACTTTGTTATTATAGGAAAAGCTAGGAATGAATTGTTTTTTATTTTTAATTATTATTAAAAATGATAATTTCAAAGCAGTTAATACCTTAATAATACATGTGAAACAAAAAAGTATGGTACCTAGTGTCACATTGTCAAACAAGTTTTCAGATTTTTATCTCTATCGGCTGAATTAAGTGACTGAAAGGGTTAATGCCATGAACCAACTTTTATTTAATTTAATATGTATCATAACATTAACTGTTTTATAAATAAATATTTTTGCAGTTTTGCAGCTCCACAAAACATTTTTTTCAAAATTTCCAACTTGCAAAATAAAATTTGTAGGCTTTCAAAAAATTACGTATACGCAATGCAGCCTAATATGGAAGGTCAAGGCTGGCATGACCAGATCGAATCTTGTGCAAATGTTATGCTTGCCATCTTTATCAAATCTTCCAAGTTTCAGCTCACGATTTATTTTCCGTAAAGCGCAATATTCAAGGATTTAAATGAAAAAGCATAAATGAAAAGGCAAGGCTTAAAATCTTTAAAAATATATAAAAAAAGGAGGTAGCCAACATGATAACAAAGTTGTGGTGAAAGATGAGCTCTCGGATCGACGGAACATTTAAGCTGGAGTCCCGCAAGGAAGCGTTCTTTCGCCATTTTTACTCACCGTTTTTACTATGGACATGCCGAGCTCGACGGGCAGTTCTAAGCTTATAATGGCAACATATGTTGACGACACTGCCATAGTTTCGTCTTCCTCAAGCGTTCAAATGGCTGATGATGCCTTGCAGAACCAGTTGGACATTATCGCAATTGGGGCAAAACGCTGGAATATCCAGCTTAACGGTGACAAATCTGCCAGCGTTTTATTTTCGTTAAGGAAAGACCCAAGTCCTGCGCTCACCATAAAAGGAGAGATATTTCCAATTAAAACATCGCACCCATACCTTGGCATTCATCTCGACATAAAAATAATAACAGCAAGGTGCAGAGCGAAACTTGGCAAAATGGAGTGGCCACTTGGCAGAACCAGCAAGCTGTTCATAGAAAATAAAAGCATCATGTATAAGAGCATAATAATGCCAATTTGGTATTATATTATGGCATCCAAGTCTGGGAAACCGCAGCCTAGTCCAATATGAAAAAAATTCAAACTTTGCAAAATAAAGCCTTGCGCAAAATTGCTGATGCCCCATGGTATATCCGTAATCGCAACCTTCACAAGGATCTAGGTATTCCATTTGTGGGTGACTTGTTAAATAAACTAAGCGACCGATACGCGGATCGCTTACGATCCCACCCGAATTCTCTTGCTTGCGTCCTGGTCGGTCATAGACCGCGAAGACGCCTGACACGTGTCCACCCATGTGACCTCAGAAGTCGTAATTTGAAGTCGAATTTATTTGTAAATATTGTTTTAGTAAATATTGTGTAAATATGTATTTAGTAATTTAAGCCCTATCACACACTAAATTTTCTTTTTTTTTTGTGTAGCGATTAACTATTTTTCATCAATATTGTATAATAACCTGATCTATATAGGTTGATTGACAATAAAAATATATACAAAAAAAAAAGAAAATATTATAACTTCATTGGCAGGTTCACCGCATAACCAATATAATTGAAAACTCTCTGGAGAAAAAGGAAGTCTGCTCAATAGTATTTCTTGATGTAGCACAGGCGTTCGATAAGGTTTGGCATGAAGGTCTAATATATAAAATAAAAACTATATTACCGGAAAGTTACTCAGAGATACTTGAGTCCTATTTGAGCAACAGATTCTTTAGAACTAAACAAGGCAGCAGCTATTCTGAATTATATCCAATAAAGGCTGGTGTCCCCCAAGGCAGCGTACTTGGACCGCTTTTATATATTATATAATTTACGCAAGCGATTTGCCGAGTCCAAGGAACACAAAGATAGCCACCTTCGCAGATGATACCGCTATAATTGCAGAAGGGAAATCCGAATTGGAAACCACAAGAAAGTTACAATCGGGGCTAAATGAAATCACGGCGTGGACTAGAAAATGGGGAATTAAATTGAATAATCTTAAATCTGTGCATGTAGACTTCACGAACAAAAAAATCAGCTATTTGCCGCTATATCTATTTGTAGACGGTATACAAATTCCCTACTCCGATACAGCGAAATATCTTGGAATGACATTAGACGCCAAGCTCCGGTGGGTTGAGCATGTAAAGAAAAAAAGAAATGAACTCAACCAGAAATTTCACACAATGAAGTGGTTAATTGGGAGAAGGTCCACGCTCTCAATTTCTAACAAAATCATGGTATACAAGCAAGTCCTTACGCCTATCTGCTCATATGGAGCCCAACTATGGGGTTGCACTTGAACAAAAAATCGGCAGATCATCCAAAGATTTCAAAACATTGTGCTTAAGGCAATCACAAATGCTCCTTGGGACGTCCGTGACAGTGACCTGCATAGAGATCTCGATATCACAACCGTCGATGAAGAGATCACGCGCTGTGCAAAGTTACATCAAAACAGGCTCAGCACACACGTCAATGCTGAAGCATCATGTCTTCTTCAGACAGACCAGATAATGCGTAGACTTAAACGCACAAAGCCTGCTGATCTAGTTAATAGATAAAATAACTTATGGTTAATAATAATGTGTATACACAATGTGTAATTATAAAAAAATTGCTTCCTAGTTTACATGTACTAGGTGCCATATTTAATTTGTTTCTTTTAGATTGTATAAATTAAAATTGTAAGAAACTAAAATAATAATAAAATAAAAAAAATATTGGCATAAATACTTGAAACCGATATTTACTTTTTTTCAGGAAAATTGTTGCATGAAATTCCAATGTGGAGCACCAACTGATTAATTTATTTTAAAAGCTATTTTTTTTAGCAACAATTTTTTAAACAAGTAGAGGGACCTCGCAAATTGAGCCTATTTTCTGTGTTCCCATTCAACAATGCATGAGAGGAAATAAGATGGCGGCCAAGCTGAAACAAGATGGCGTCAGCTTAACTACAAAGCACTCGATACAAAAATCTCACATCACTTTTACAATAAATTTACATATAATTAGTACATTCATATATTTCCACACACAATATTTGCCCAATTATAATTAAAAATATCAACACTATGTAAATCTGATTGGTAAAATTAATTTATTACCTTATATTTTCTAATTGCATAACTATCTTGTTTGTATCAAAATATAATAAAAAATGTTTTATAATGAGCCATTGTGCAATACTCACTAATATAATGTTTTGACAAAACCATTGACAAATAATTAAAGCTGCGATAAAAAATAGACAATAACATTAATTATATAAAATTGTTTTTTATTTTAATTTTTATATGATAATGTTGTAAAAATAGTTAATTTGCAAGTTTCGCAAGAACTTACAAAGCAATTGTTTAGGTTAAATATAAATTTATTGGTACAGTAAATTTTAATCTAAGTTTCACAACATCAATACACTGTAATTAATTTTATTCCGAGCAACTTGTTAAAAAGTTAAATCAATATTTAATTGAATTAAAATAAACTATAAAATGGTTGTAAGCAATGAGTTTTTATGCTAGAAAAAATATTTTCATTGCTTTAATAAATGCATTTGAAACTGAATAACTATGTAGTATGTAAATGTTCAAAAGTGTAATAAATATTTAATTGGTTTATGTCATATACATTCACATACACGCTGGTATATGTAAATATGCATATATAAACATAGACATATATATACACAGCATATTCCATATGCATATAATTAGTTTCGAAGCATAAATTTCTTTTCGTTAAAATTTGATTTTTTCATAAAAATAACTAGGAAATGAAAATCAAATTAAATAAACTGTAACACATATTGAAAAAAATAATAATAATAAACTAGAAAATATAAGTCGTTTTGGCATTTACGAAGTTTGAATACACTTTTGAAAGTAATATACGCATAGTTTGCTGGATCATAAATATAAAGAAAAGTACAATATATATTGTTAAACTTTTTTGTTGCGGTATGTCATTCTAAGAACGAGTTTTAAAATAAAAGTTAAACTTTCTTCTTTCGGTCTAATTTTAAGCTTTTTTTTTAACTCAATTTAATTAATTAAATTGAATTAATTCAAGCCTCATCTTTGAAGGATTCACTAAGAACCAGTCAATCCTTAAATGTTTTAAATTTGAATTAATGCTTTCTGTTTAATAATTTTAAAATTTAGAACTCGCTTCCATTGTATAATAAATTTATAATTTATAAATTCTTTCTTTTTTTCTCGTTGTTTCATCATCTTTGAATTTTCCTAATCGATTTAAATTAATATTATTATGTTTAAAAATTAAAAGGCCCATACGCAGCACGCAAAAAAATGAAAAACTTCATATAAAAAAAATAGTCGTTAAAAATTCCGATCAAAAATTTTGACATTGGAATGCAGATAAAAAAATAAAACAGTGTTGTCTAAAAACGCTTAACGTTAGATGGCGCCACTACTTCACTAGGTGTGGTAACACTTACAACAGACGCAGATAAAAAAATAAAACAGTGTTGTCTAAAAACGCTTAACGTTAGATGGCGCCATTACTTCACTAGGTGTGGTAACACTTACAACAGCTGTTTGGTTTTTGCCGCTTTAGCGCGAATTAATATACATACATATATGTACTATATTTTGTTCGAAATGGCAGGTAGGAGAAAACGGTGTCAATCATTTCCACGAGAAAATAAAATAGCGCTCATAAAAGCAGTACAAGATTATCCAGGGTTATGGGATGTAACACACACAATGCACTTTAATGTACTGGTGACGAAAAGTGCGTGGGAGAAAATTGCCAAAATGTTAAATAAAGATGGTAAGTGATACTAGCACAGTGTTTTAGCAGAGCAAATTAAGAATTAGTATTAATTTCAGTTAGTAATGTTAAAAATACTTGTTGATACAAATCCATGTTTGTGTCATTTATATCATCGTCTTATTTTACGCGCTTAATTTTTGTAAACATAAAGCAGCTGATTATAATGTAAGTGTGCCCACATAATCCCAAAGTATTGGACAAAAATATCGATTAATACCACAAAAAAAAAAACGATAATTCGATACAAAAATAGCACTGTATCTTACTATGCACACACTGGTGGCTCCATCTGAAATAATATGAAATAATTTCCATATGGAATTTTTCGAACTGCTGGGGTCTACCTCAAACTTAAAAATGCTCTTTTGACTTTCAAGCCACATGTACTTAGGATATAACAGCGGTAATCAGTTAGCCCTCTGCATTCAAAGCAAATGCAAATAAAATAATATTTAAATGCAATTATTCTCATTGATGAGACCCTATGTCCCACTGGGGATAACAGGAATTGAGAGAGATTCTCATTGATAACAACCGTCTTCTTGCTTCTTCTTTGATTAATTAAAGCTGATATTGACAGAATCTTTTTGCCTAGCTAATCATATTGTGCTTATGTATTCAAAGCTCCATGAAAAAATATGTTCCATATGGCGTTAGTAATAACCCAGTGGCACTTTAGCCAAAAAAGCGTTAAAAAACGCAATATTTTAAAAGAAAAATGTTTAAAAGAGATTATATATCAGATTAAGAATTCACCAGAGATGGGGAAAATAATCGGCCGTGTTCCGGTAAACGAAAAAAAACTATTTGATTTGGATTCGTTTTTGCGTGCTCTCAATTTCACAATTTTTGATGTCGCCATCTACTCTTAATTCCCTGACTCATTGTTAGCACAGCTCTTTCGAGGGAAATTATCCACGATTTTTTTATGCAAGACATGGAAATACGGTTTGAGTTGTACATGCTATTTTTTAGGTTGATTCAGAAAAAAATAATTAAAAATATTTATCAATAACTATTTCAATTCAAGAATAATATTATTTTTATAATTATTTTCAGATACTATTATTCCAATTTTAGAGTAAAAAGTGTCTGAAAATATCAAAGAACATTAAAAAAATTATTTCAGTTTAATATGCGTACACTGGTAAACCTATTTTGTCAATTCTATATAATTTCACTTGCAACAAAAAATTCGGTTTCAAACCACATAAAATATGTGGTTTTAAAACGAATCCGAATAAAATGTTTGGATTTGATTTGGATTTTCAGTTCAAATAAGTTTTTTTTTTAATTTTTCCTTCAACACGATTTTAGGCGCTTAGATTTAACTTTATATTTATTGTAACATTATAGATGAACAGGTACAAAACACCTAAACACTAAAATTGTACATATTACTTGAATTTTATTTAAAATGTTATTCTAATAAAAATGAATTGAAAAAAAAAATTGGATTTAAATCGGTAAAATATTTTCAATCTTAAAATGAACTATAATTTCCGAATAATTGTATTTTAATCGGTAAAATATTTTACTTCCCATAAGTCTTAAAATGAACTATCATTTTTAGCTTAAAGCAACGTACGAAACGCCAGAAAGAAAAAAAAAAACACTATCAAAATTATTAGGCAAAAGAATTTTACTCTTTGGTACGCAGTTCTGCCCATTTTTGTGAGCAATTGACATGTAGATGGCGCCAGCAAGAAACAGCAGCTGTTCTGTTTTAGCTCTAAAAGGCTAGTACACAGCCTCGTAAAAAGTCGTGAAAGATTTATTTTGTGCACAAAAAAAAATTTAATGGTTAGAGTTTGTGACCAAACACTACTGCCCATGCATGGGAAATTGACATGTAGATGGCGCTACTAACAATTGATTGCGCCAAAAAGTAAAGTAGTGTGGCAACATCGAAGCAGACTTTCCAATAGGCGATAAGACACTTCGCTTTGTTGCTATCGGCACGAGCCTTGATCGAAGCATCTCTCATCGCTAACTCTCGATTGTTTCGCGCCTTAACACATTGCATTTCTTAATATTAATAAAGCATTAAGTTTATATTAGCAGGCAATTAGGGATGCTCGATACCGAAAAAAAAAATCGAATCGAAGTATTGAGTATTCCAAAAAACTTGATACCGATTCGATTCGATTCTCCCGAAAAAGAAATCGAATCGAGGATATCGGTATCGACTTTTTGACGTTTTTTTACAGAATGAATTAAACAAATTGAGGCGTTTGCTCGACAAAGAAAGAAAACTTTTCTAATGATCATCGTTGAGATTATGGGCTGCTCCGAGCCATCATAATAAATTCAGATAATGGTTATAAAATGAAAGAAAGAAAGATATAAACTTTTTCTTATTTAAATTTTATTCGCATTTTTTGACGTTGTCCACTCAACCGCCAAATGATACACGAAATTTAGCTCGAAACCGATACTAAGCAAATTGGTATCGGATCGATGATTAATCGAGAACCAAAATATCGGTATCGAATATTCAGTATCGACCTCGATATTCTCGATATTCAAAATATCGGATCGGTATCGCGCATCCCTACAGGCAATGCGTTTGATTGCTAAAGTAGTAGGAAGTTTTGTTTAATTTATTTATTTGAGATTTGTTTTTGAGAAAACTATGCAACAAACTGCTATTTTCTTGAAAAACTAAAAAAAAGTTTATATCTTTTTTGCTTTTATACACTTAATAATCACTATATTTAGCCTTAAGTTTTTTTTAAGCAACACAAATTATTTCATGAAAATATATTTTTTCGCTTGGAATTAATATTTTATGAAACGAAAAGGTCGATTTGGCCCAATGTGCAGCTCTACTATGGTCGGTTTATAAATAAATATTAAAAAATGTTGAGACAAAAATTGCAAAAAATTTTGCATTTATCTAACAATAAAATAAATTTGTTTAGAGCATATACCTACATGATTTTAAAAATAGAAAAATTTCACATACTTTTAAATTAAATTTTAGAGAAATATTTTGCACACGCCGTTTGTTTGATTACACTAGTTTACACGAAAAATGAACCTTCGTAAAAAAGTGTTTTTAAGGGTAATTTGGGGTCGAGAAACACGAAAATGGCAACCTTTTTTTTTTCTTAAGCACCGTTTTCGAGATATTTTCGAAAAACATGTTTTGGGCACTTATTTCAGTTATTTTTCAATATCTCGTGTACAAAATTATGTATCGACATGAAAGACGATTAGATCGAAAGGTATTGATTTGCTCTTTACAGTGATATTATATTATTACAGATTATGTACAGATTAAGTCAAAATTATAGAAGTTACAAGCAACCAAAGTCCAAAATTATTACCATTTTTCAAAATTACAAACTTTCGGATTTCTTTTTATTAACGAAAAAAAATATTTAAAAAATATGTTAAGCCTTAATCTGAAAGAGAATTCTTTTACGAACATTTCGAGTCTAAGATTATTAAAATAGGGTAAGAATTGTAGATGATATGGAGCCATGAATGAAAAAACACGACTACAGCTGCATACAAATGCGTGAAGCCGTAAATGAACGCAAATGAAAAACTTTGAGTGAAAAAATTTGTTTTCATACAAAAGTGTGAATGAGTGAAGATTGGAACTTTCGTATATGGTTCCATAGCATCTACAATTCTTACCCGATTTTAAAGATCTTGGACTCGAAATGTTCGTAAAAGAATTCTCTTTCAGTTTAAAGCTTAATATAATTTTAAAAAAATTTTGTTCGTTAATAAAAAGTAATCCGAAAATTTGTAATTTTGAAAATTGGTCGAAAATTACACTTTTTTTCGACTTTGGTTGCTTGTAACTTCCATAATTTTGACTTAATCTGAACATAATTATATATCACTGTAAAGAGCAAATCAATACCTTTCGATCTAATTGTCTTTCATTTTGATACAAAATTTTGTTCACGAGATATTGAAAAATAACTGAAATAAGTGCCCAAAAACATGTTTTTCGAAAATATCTTGAAAACGGTGCTTAAGAAAAAAAAAAGGTTGCCATTTTCGTGTTTCTCGACCCCAAATTACCCTAAAAAACACTTTTTTATGAAGGTTCACTCGATGACCCTTAAATTTGTAAACTAGTGTTATCGGACATTAAAATGTAGTTTTTAAAATTTTAATAACTTGATCTGTATCATAAACGTTTATAAGAAAGTTTCCTTCTAAAATTTGCTGCTCCCTAAAATCGATATGCTCAATTTTGGAAACTATCATTCCATAACACATATGAAATTGAATTTAAATGTCATATAAATTAATTTGATGGCAAAATGATTAATACAAAAAATAGAGAATCATGTAAATCAAACGTAAATTACTATGTAAATTTCATTTGATGCATATGCAGACAAAATGCTATTCAAAACAAAATTACTTTGGTCAACCGAGAGGCAAAAACATTTGCGAATTTATCCAAAACAACCACAAAGCAAACCAACTGAGCAAACTGACTAAATACAGCGGAGTAAATCAAATTAACCAAAAATGTCAAAAGGCGTTTTAATAATCAGAGAGTTACAAATAACAATAACAACAATGACAACAATCAACTGCAAATTGAAATGATGAAAATGAGAAGATTGATAAAATACTTTACATAGATTTACACGCAGTTCGCTTCAAGATATTTTGCCTTATGCTATGAAAAATTTTTGTGGTAGCCACAGCTTGAAGCTACTAGCAACAAAGAGCTAGAAATAACTTGATGGAAAATATTCGTAGCAAATTAATAAAATACAAATATGTACTGTGAATCAAACCGAAGAAAACCAAACTAAACCAAAAACCAAAGGCAAACCAAAACCAAGTCAAGATGATGAAGTTGCACGTTGATTAGTCATCGTTCCTGACTGACTGGCTTTGACATTGTGGGCATTGGAAGTTTAGGTTTGGTTGACATTTTTCACATTCAATTCGAATTGAATTCAATTATTGGCATTTAATTAAATGCAAATAGCCGTTGGTAGAGTCAAAAAGAATTGTATACACAGTAGAACCTCGCAAAGCGTGTCTTTTAAAGTAGCGATAAAAGCAAATTGTGGCAGCTCTATTAAAGCTAGTTATTTATTAAAAATTAAATAAAACTGTCAAAATAAAAAAACAATTTGTTTTATTTTCCATAAAGCCTTACTGTAACAAAAATTTAATTCATTTATTACGCTAAAAATTAGTTGGAAAATAATAAAAATACATAAATAAAATAATTAGGGTATTCACGCTTTGTGAGCACTTGAGCAGTTGAGGAAAAGTGCTCAGGCTAAAGCGTGAATCCCTCCTGTTGAGTTTTTGTGTTGAGTTGAGCACTTTTCTTCTTCTTGCCAGAGTTTGTTTACATTTGTAAATTGGTACAATTTACATTAAAATAAAAAAACTTGAATTAAAAATGCCGAGTCAAAGCATAAAATCTATTTTAACTAAATATGTAGCTAAAGTAGCTATGTATTACATCGATTTGTATTATTTTATTGCTATGGAAATTAAATAATAGCTGAAAAACCGTATTTGATTTTGTGCTTCCTCTTCTTGTGTTTGTTTACATTTCTTAATTGCTGCAAATTATCATCAATAGTAAAAATTTATATTTAAAAATGCCAAGACAGAGCGTAAAGTCTATGCTGCTTGAAGCTGTTGCACAAAAGTCTTTGGATGAAATCTATTTTTTTGCAGGCACGTCTGCTATAACAAATTCATTGTGGAAAAATTAACTTTTGTATAATACAGATACAATGGGGTTGTGTGGCGACGTAAAAAATGATGAAGTTTTAGATAACTATCATGAGGACGCAAATGCAATAATACTCTCGCATCGCGGGGACCACTTCCATATCCCAAAGTTAGTTGACTGGCACCAGAATGTGCTCAGTTCGTTCGACGACAACCGATTTCTTCAAATGCTGAGGGTAACTTCACAACAATTCCAGCGTATTGTAAACCTAGTGCAGCCCCAGCATTTTCCAACTCGCATGTATAGTTACTCTTTTATTTGCGTTAATTCCAACAAATAATAATGTCTAATTCACTTAATTTCGCATAAAAAGGCACAACCTTTTTTTACTTGCGTTGATACAATTTGATTATTTAAAATTTGGCGCTCATTTTTTTTTAGCGAGTGTAAGGCAACTCGTTGTTTTTCATATCACGAAATGACTAAAAAATGGCAAATGCGTTAGTGCTGAAAAGCAGCTAATTACCATATTGTGCAAGACTTTCTGCTCAACTCAACAGCAAAAAGTCGATTTGGGTCTGGGTTGAGCACTTGAGGAGTTGAGAGTTGAAACGCAGGGTTGTATTTTGCCATAGATTTTGTTTTTGTAAAAGTGCTCAAGTGCTCACAAAACGTGAATACCCTAAATAACTTTTGAAATTTCTTAAAAGTAGCTTAAGAGTAAACTTTTTTCATGGAACGGATAATTCGAAAAAACTATTTTTCGAAATTAAAAAAAAAGATGGCGTACGTTAAAAACGGGCGTGAACGACTTTGGGATACTCTGTACCACTAATTGCAATAAGGTTCGATATTTTGCTTAAGCACTGTAAAAGACAGTTGATTGCCAAATTTGGGTACGATATCTTCACAAACAATGAATTTTGAAGAAAAAAAGTTTTTTTTGACCGATTGGTCCTATGGGAGCTATATGATATAGTATATTTTGTACAGTGTTTGGGAACTATAAAAAACTTTGGAACACCAAATTTGGTCACGGTATCAAAACGAATTTTGTGCGAAAAAAGTTTTTTCGATCGATCGGTCCTATGGGAGCTATATGATATAGTCAACCGATTTTGGTCAAATGGTACAGTGCTTAAGCACTCTAATAAACTTCCAACAACCGAATTTAGTTACGATATCTTTATAAACAAACGAAACACAACGAATTTTGTGCAAAGAACGTTTTTTTGACCGATATGCCCTATGGGAGCTAAATGATATAGTCAACCGATTTTGATCTTTACAAATTTACTCTTAAGAACTTCCGAATGCCAAATTTGATAACGATAACTTCAAAAACAAACGAAACACAACGAATTTTGTGCAAAAAACGTTTTTTTGGTCGATTTGCCCAATGGGAGCTATATGATATAGTCAACCGATTTTGATCAAATTAACAGTGTTTGGGAATTATTAAAAACTTCCGAGTGCCAAATTTGGTAACGATAACTTCATAAACATACGAATTATCCATCTAAAACTTTTTGTTTTTTCCGAGGTCCTCTAAAACACCCCTATGGGAGCTATATAATAGAGCCCCGATATCAAAAAAATAAAATATACTTGTCTCCCGTAGGATTATCCTACGGATCTAATCTGAAAGTTTGGTTGCTCTAGCTCTTACAATCTCTGAGATCTAGCCGTTCATACAGACGGACAGACAGACAGACGGACTGACGGACGGACGGACAGACGGACATGGGTATATCGACTTCTCTAGTCACCCTGATCATACTTGAGGTAACTTTTCGGCTTGCACAAACTTAATATATCCTTTGTACCATACGGTACAGGGTATGAAAAGTCTTTACGTAAAAGCAAATATCGCTGGTTGTACTAAACTGATTTTGATAATTTTTTAGTAGACTGTAGATAATTGAAACAAACATCGATTATATTAGCAACATATTTTTGTCAAACTTACGGCTTGGACGCTATTTATGCATTCATATGAAATTTTTTATAGTTTTTGGCAAAGTTTTGAAAAAATTCTAATTCATGGCTTGAATAGTTCGATCGGTTACGAAAAAAAGGAGTAGTTGTTTAACTCGAGTTTCTACTGTACCTTTAACTATAGACTGTGAACAGGTGGCATTTCCGATGAATATTTCTGTGCAATTCAATTATCAGGCAGCTCATTTTGGACAACGACTTAAAGAACTTTATTTTGTAGGCAAAAAAGTCTGCATTTAATTTTGCAAATTTAACTGACAGTTGATAAAAGCAAATGCTACAACCCCCAAGCGGCATATGCGGCATGCCCCCATTTTGAGGTAAGGGTAGCATGAACCTTCCCAACAGGACTTAGAGCCCACTTCAATGCCATGTAATTGTTGTCCGGCTTGTTTGTCTGTGCGCTTTGGAAGCGCCCTGCAGTTATTTGCATTCAAATCGCAATTTTTGTCTCATTACGCCAAGCTCTCGCGCAGAGTGAGCGGGTAGAAGGGCATGAGAGTGGGAGTTAGGGGCAGCTGAGTTGCGTGTATTAGCAAAAGCCAGACAATGTCGACAAGGCAGCTTAAGTGTACCAAAGTTGCGCCGACCACAGCCAAGTAATGTGCTTCACCGAAGTCTCACAGAGTGGGAGCAAGTACGTCAACGGGCGGGTGGTATAGCTAGGAAGAGAGGAGGCAAAGAGGAGAACAAGCTTGTGAGTCAAAGAGGCAGACAGCCCCCCAGTACGGTTAGTCATTCAGCGTACAGCAAGGACGTTATAGCCTTTGGGGTTTAGTTTAATTTCACTTCAATTTTCATTGTAAAATTTTCGCATTTTTCAATGTGGAGGGTTGCATGCCACACACACAGTCTTGCCACAGTCTTGTCAACGATATTGCCTTTTAACTAAATCAATATCAAATGCCTTGGATTTAACGATAAAAAAAAAAAATAAACCAGAATGAGGCAAAACTTTTGAGACAGTGGCGTAGTAGGGGGACAGAAAACAACAATTATACAATTGTGAAATTTTAACAGACTTGGTTTGGGATTCAAACGTATCCATTTTAAATTTGTTGCAAAAAATCATCGAAATCAGTTAGTTCGTTTTAAGGATGTCATCAAAAAAGCAGTTGAATATAAAATATCTGAGAAAATGTATTTTTTATACAATGTGTAAAATTTCCGAAAAAACGTACTGGTTTTGAGATATTTGCAAATAATTCGAAAAACACCAAAACCGATTTCTAACTTTTAATTTTAAACAGGCATTGTGCCTGAACCAATTACCCTACAACTTTGATTTAAGTCTTGTTTGATAGATAATTTTACTGCCAAAAACTTCGACCTTATCGTGACTTTAAGTTTTGTAGAAAACAAGATATCATACAAAAACTCACAAATACGAAAACTTGGTTTTAGAGTAAGAACAAGGTCCCAAACGATCCCTGATAGTTTCATCCATTAAGTATTTTTTCCCAGCAGACGTTTTTGAGCCATCGTTTACTGTTCTATAAATTTTAACCATCAAGCTGAATTTATATTTCTAAACAAAAAAGCCTAAAAAATCTAAAAAAGCAAACCAAGAATATACTATACTAATAATTCGTTTTACTTAAAACGTAAAACACAAAAAACAATACATTGGAAAAAAATCGATAATTTTGAGTTTTTTTGTAGACAGAAATTTTTAATTTAAGAATGTTTCGAATGATTTTAAAAACAATTGCGCTTCGCCGTCGATATCGTTTTAAATAGAAATTCTAAATACATTTCATACTCATACTCCAGAATGTTTAGTCTTAATTTCGAAATTAAAAATATTTTATTTTAATCGGGATATCTGATGAGAGGAGGACTAACCACAAGCCATTAAAGTCAAACAGAATGGCATATGTATATTGGGACAAATTTTTTATTATACTGGAATTTCGGACTGAACTGTATAGACATTATTATTGAACACTTGGCTTATCACCTGGTACAAATATAAAATAAATATATATGAACACGTTCAGTATACTTGATTTTCCTTTGTGACCTCTGCAATAAGTTTTCTTTTTGTATACGCTGCTAGTGTTACCATATATTTGAATCACACAAAAAACAAAGCAAAAAAAGAATCCACAACGTTGCCGATCCCTTCATGTGAAAAAGTTATCTACGCCACTGCTTTGCAGAGCCTTTTCCGAATTTTCCGATGATAAATGGATATTTGTGTATATTTTATGTGCCAGTTTTTTAATTTTACAAAGTGAAAAGTAAAGTTTCCAAATTTGTCGCAGTTTATTTTTTTTTTATTCTCAACTTATAAATCCGCTGCTGATAGTCGCGGCTTTTATGTTTTTGCCGAGTTAATGCTAATAAATTATAATTGAGGCTGCAAATTGAATTCTGCAGCTGAAAACTCAAAAGACTTTAATTAAAAACGAATAAAAAAAAAAAGAAGTGAAATCTGTTAGTAGTCGCAGAATTTGCATATAAATCAGGCACACAGCCTTGAGTGCAAAATGTATTGCATAGCGCTAGGCACTGCAGCTTCAAACCATGACAACTCACTCACACACACATAAATGCATGTGTGTGCATTTTGACAAACAAACCTGACATCCTTCCCACTCCCCCCCCCCGCACAACACACAGGTCACTGCATATTGAGCGCAATGTTGGCCATCATTTTGTATGCGATGCATCAAGTCCATGCCAAAAACTTTTCGGCGTTTTCAATTAGTCGAATTTGTCAACGAAATCTGCCGCATCGTTTGGTTCAAAACATTTTCATGTTTAAATATTCAAAAAATCATGAACTGTTCTTACACATAACAACATAATTCAATTATATAACTAAAAAGTAAATGAAAAACCAAATATAGGTATCTCAAACTCATAAAACGAGTTAACTATACAGATTTAATTAAAAAATATGTTGGCTTACTGACGTTTACTATAAAAAAAAGCTCAAAACTACTACATTTTTTTATGAACTAAATGCAGTTAAAAATTGTTTAAACAAATCTGTAAAGGACTAATATTTGTTTGACTTATGGGCTCAAACCTTTGTGGCATCCGGCCAAGCAGCAGCGGCGTATTGGTGTGTGTACAACCTCACATGGTTCATATCAACTATTTCGAAAAATTTATTTTTTTAATATTGATGAGTCTAATTGTGGATGTTAGTGGTTGGAAAACTAGTTTATAGCAAGTGAACGCGGTGGTTGTCCAACCATAGCGTTGGCTTTCCATCTATTAGCGAATTGAGACAAGCTTTTTAGATATTCGAATGTTTGCCAAACTGTCCATCAGACATTATAAATATATTAATTCAATTAATAGCTGAACAATTCAATTGAAATAGAATTGCAAAATTTGTATGGAAAATGTTCGATTTAATGATTTGTTAAGTCCCAACAAGGTACCAAATAAAGTTTGCGCAAATGTACGTAACACAGAGAGGTTACCTCCAATATGGTTGAGAGAAAAAAAGAAATTGATCTAGATATGATTCATCCGTCCGTCTCTTTAAACGCCAAGTTCTTGGGGACTATAAGAGCTAGGATAACAAAACGTTACATTATATATATATCATATACAATAAGTTTATCCTTTCTGCCTCGCCCACTTCCACCCGCAAATAACACAGGCTTACAAATACAGGGGTCATTCCAGCTGTTGCAAAGCCATAACTTTGCGAAAAAAAAATCGTAAACAATCGTTTAAAATTTTAAATTAAGAGGGTAAGAGTGGTACTAAATGATGTAACTGGAGTGACAGACCACAAAAATTTTTTGCACCCTGTACATAACGTCAAAAGTTGGAAAAACGCCGTTTTTCGGGTAAATAACCTCAAAAATCTCAAAATCCTGACGTAATGTGCCAATTCTGGCCCCGGATTCGGATTCTACGCAGCAAATTACTTCGGAAATGACCATTAGCTACCCAACAACTAAACCAGTTGGCCTTTGTTATTGTCTCAAAGGCTTAATATACTTCGTAATATACTTCGTAACTTTGATTAGCAATAACTTTTCGAAAAAAAATCGTAAATGATCGCTTGAACTTTTAAATTAAAGGGTATGAGTGGTACTAAATGATGTAACTGGAGTGACAGACCACGAAAACCTTGTACATAACGTCAAAAGTAGGAAAAACACCGTTTTTCGGATAAACCTTAAATATCTCAAAATCTCTGGCCCCGGATTCGGAATCTACGCAGCAAATTACTTCGCATATGACCTATAGCTTTCCAACAACTAAACCATGTTGAATTGTGTAATTTATAAACTATAAAAATAAATATTTTCTAGAATTTTTAATAAAATCTGACCAAAAAGAGCGGAGGCATTCAAAGCATACTTAGTATTTTAGAGGCGGGAATCGATTCAGTGACAAAAATATATACAAGGGTAGCTTAGTTGATTGAGTGTTGGCGTCAAAACTTAAAGTCGCAGTGTCTAGGGAACAAGTTTTGATTTCCAGTCGAGGGAAATTTTCAATTTTTTATGTTGTGTTGTAATTCTGTTAACGTTCGAAATTTTTTTCATGTGATTTTTGCATTGTGTGCACATTGTCGCTCAGTGATGCACCAAAAACTAAAAATAAATCAAACACTGGTCGAGAGAGCGTCGCTAAGTCGCTCAGAGCGTGACCGCGGCCTTAGATGCAAGTTCTCTTATAGTGTTGCCAGAAATACACATTTCTAATGAGTTTACTGTGTAAAGCCATGCTCTTATTAGAAACTGACTAATTGGCAACGCTAACACTGCAGTACAAAGAATAGGGTGAAAGTGAAGCAGTAAAGAGAAAATTGCTTAACTAAGCCGGTCATGCGCTGTATTTTATTTAATTTTAACTAGTTTAAACGCTGCCAAAAGTATTAAAATGTTTCAAAACATTTATTAAAATTGTTAGCACTAATAAGTAAATTGGACAAACACGTGTAATTGTTTAAATTGTTATTTATAGAAAATTTTTAAATTGTGGATAGAATTTGGCAATGAAAAGTGAGAAAAGGACGGCCAAAATCGAAATTGCGGCTACATTGCGTCGGTGTGAAAAGGTGCGCGCGCGCGAACGTATGCAAACGGTTAAATATTTTTTTTTTAATGTGCAGTGAAAATAATAAGTGCAACTGTGTGTGTGTGTGTGAGTAAGGAGTTGATCGCTCTGATACAGTAGGCATACAATTATTCTTACACCTTAAAAAGTTGTAGTGTTCAAAATTTGTTGCTGTATTTAAAATTAATTTTAATGCTTGTGTTTCAAAAATATAAAGTTATGGTGTTTTTTTCAGCATGCACAAATCATTTTTCATTATGAAAAATTTCAAAGTTGATTGTAAAAATAAGTTTTGTGCCTACTGTGTACAACAGCAATTTTTTTTGTTTTTGTTTATTTTAAGCAAAGTAAAAAGTTGAAGCAAGAGTGGCTAGCCTGCGTTTATTATTTCGCGCAAGTGTAAACATAAATTAGCTTGTGAGTGTAACTAGTGTGGTAGATCGAAAATAATAATTTTACATAATAATTCAATAATAAAAATAAAAGTAAATGCAAAAATTTATTGGCCTATCAAAAGCGAAACTTATGCAGGTAAGTGAGAATATTTCTTTTAAATACTTACAATCAGTGGCGGATCCACGGGGGTGATTTCCCCCCCCCCAAGACCAAATCCTAGATCCGCAACTGCTTACAATAAATATGTGTATAAAGTTAGTCACAGCTTTTTTAATGCAGTGCATACTCTAATTTTCAAAAGTTCAATCTGAGCGCCTATAAAGTGTACTATTGTAAGTGAGATGCTGGAAATATAATTTTTTTTTTTTTTGGAATTTGGCAAAAGAAAAATAATATGCTTCTGCGGAAATAATACACATATTTAATAATTACTTTGTGTCGAAAACAATAACTTTTGTAACATTATAAACGAATTTCTGAAATGTCGCAAATTATGAATTTTCGAACCTTGATACAGTTTAAATTAAACATAGGAGAGGTAATTTACATGCATTCATTTAGTTTTTGATCAGTAAACGATTTTTTTCAATATAACTAAATTAACAAAAAACTTTATTTTCAATATTTTCTGTAAGGTAATTTCGAATGTAGTTCTGATTCATCTAATATATTATATTTATATATTTATATATTTTTTATTTATATTAAATTAGAAAATTCGTAAGTTTGAAGTCCGTAAGAAAATTGTTTCTTAATTATAAAAGTAACTTGATTAAAGTGCTTAAGGTACAAGTAACCTCAATACAAAAATAGTAATGTTACTTTTAGTAATCGCGATTACTACGTAATTCACTTACATTGATTTAATTAAGCTGTTGATAACTTTGTCAATATTAGTTCGAATTTTTAAAATATGCCAAAGTTTTTTTTTCCATGTATCTAGAGCAGCGGTCGGCACGGCCCTATCCACAAAACGCATGCATGTGTGCGTACTTTTTCTACTGAAATTTTCTCTGCCACAGTGAGTATTGCGACGATGACGTTGCTCGAGTTTGCTAAGCAACAAACACGAAGTTTATGGTGCGTGGCTTCGGCTCTTGTTGCTCTGACATTGTTTTCTCTGGCAGTAAAGCAGAGCAACAAGAGCCGAGGCCACGCACCATAAACTTCGTGCTCCTTGCTTAAGGCCCATACGCAGCATGCAAAAATTCCGCTCGAAGTTTCAAAAAAATTCCCTTTTTTGGGATTTTTTTTTTTTTGAAGTTTTGACGTTTTGTGCGGAATTTTTGCGTGCTGCGTATGGGCCCTTACCAACGTCAGCGGCGCAATACGTCCCTATGGCAGAGAAAACTTCAATACATACGCAAGAAAAAAATGTGAGTGTATTTTGTGCCGACCACTAATCTATAGGTTATTTATGAAAAATTGTGTAAGATATCGCTTTATTGCATAAAATTTTCATGCAGAATGTGTCTTACTTTATAATGCTCACTTGTTTTTTAATATTGTTCACCCTATCAACACAAACAGAATTACTGTCAAGTCCCACATTTTTCAAGCTTTTTCCTATATTTACGTATTTCTCTTTTTGGCTAGAAGTTCGACTTCTAACAACCTTTTTGTAAATAAACTACAGACACTAAAATCGATTTATAAGCAAATATAGCAGTCCTCTTAATAAAGCCCCTTCTGACAGAAAGTTCAAACTGCGAGCAATAAAATAATCAACTTATGCTTAGTCGCGCCATATTTTGGTAAAAATTAAGAAAATTATAGAGAGTACAGCATGTACTATCCGTCTAATGGTAAATATCTTTATAGGTAAAAAATGTTGCACATTATTGCATATTCCGTGTGAATGTGGCATTTTTTGTTGTTGCTTTGGTTAGTAACCGCAGTTCAAACAAAAATCTCGTTTCAGATGTCTGGTCGAATCAGTCCTTGAAACAAAACTCAAGCAATCCGACAGAAAATTGTTGATGTTTGTAGCCCTAATTAGACATTAAGTTAAACCTATAGTATTACAATCGATATCAATTATAGCCAAAAAAATGTTGTAGCCTGTATCTATATCGCATTAGTCCAAACACAGCTATACATAGTCAACTAAATATCCTTTGGCTCCTCTTCAAATTACTTTTTTTCTACGAATTTTAAATGTGAGTCCTTGGCTTTTCGTTCTCTTTTTGTAGGCTCGTTCGCCTGTTAACTGTGAAACTGCCAGGCATTTAACGAGTAAACATTATCACGGTCAATGGTTTTTAATTAGTGATTTAGCTGCAGGAAATGGTGCAAGCAAAAGTGAATCTAATACTTACTAACGGTTGCTATGCCACTCTTTTAGGCACACCAAAATATAATTTGATATAATTATTTTAGTGCCATGTTTTTTTTTTTATACACTGTAACCAAAGGATAAGAAGTCTATGAAGTTATTGCAAAAACTTGCTTTGTAACATGACTATGTAAATTGATTTAGATTCAGTCAGCAGAGTACCAGTAGAGCTAAGAGCTTGAAATTGGGTCAATACAGCAACAGTTTTTATACAGTGTATAATTAAAACAGGTACTTTATTAGTGTTTTTTTTCTTTAATTTGTATTGATTAGCGATTGAGCTACCTCTAGATACACAATTTCGACTAAAACATGCCTTGCCTCAGTTGAAGTTTGTTGCATTGAGTCGATTTCCTTGCCTTACCTGCCAGTACGCAGCATCGCAAAATGCGCCGCGATCAAAAAAATTATTATAGTAAAAAAAAACGCTAGCGAAATTCCCAGCGCCAAGATTTTTGCTGTCTGGTACGCAGCTTTGTAAGCGAAGATTACTGCCCATTTATTTGGGCAACTGACATCTAGATGGCACCAGCAGTAACATCATCAGTTATGTTTTAGCACTAAAACCAAAATCTGAGTGTGCATGACGAGAAGTTAAAGTGGATGATACCTTGAGTTTACTTGGAATTGTGTCTGACTGTACGAACCGTTTAGAGACCAAGCGGAGCTCCACAAACACAAACAAAATTGTAAAAACATTCAACAACTTTGAAAATTTGTAGAAAATATTGCCCGATTCCGTAACATTGCCAGAAACCGAAATGAAAGATCATAGCAAAAAAAATACATTTTACGCAAAGTTACGCCGATTGCTTTAGGCTCTTTTTTTTAGTAAAATACAATTCAATTTTTGCTGTAAATTTGAGAGAACATTTAATTTAATAAGCGTAGAAGTTTATGCATATGTATAACTGAGTGTGCGAGTATGTGTGTGTGTGCATGTATCTGTATGCGTTGAATTTGCGTAACTCAATTTGTGCAGACATTATGACGTACATGTGTGTGGTCTGTGCGCGTGTATGTTTGTAGGTGTGTTTCCCTTGCACGCAATATTACCTAGGCCTAATTATGCAATAACAATTCCTGTGGGGTCCTTGACTATGTGCGCCTATGAACTGAAACGGTAAATGCAAATGCAATAAATGTTGCCAACCATTTCAATGAGCAACGTTATACAACACAAACACACTATCTGACACACGCACACATAATTGCTGCTGGGAAATACGTGTGTGCCTGTGTGTGTGTTTTAGACAATTGCTTTGCCTAGTTTTAGGCGCTTTACGACATAGGAACTTTAAGCTTACTTTTATATGCGATATATAGAATTATAATTTTGCACTGAACTTTGTACATATAAATGTAAATATATATTGTTCGGTAAAACCTTTTAACAAGCTGCACGCTATGCAGCAAACTTTTATGCGCGGCTTTTACATGCCTTCCCTTAGGCAGCCATTAATTTTTATATTTTAAATAGCTACTTACAATTAACCAGGTAAGGTATAATCAATTCGTTCTAAATACCGTATTTCAGTTCCAAAGGTTCCAAGTTTCGGGTTCCTTATTATATAATAAGTTTTGTACTTTTTGTTTCTTGTGAGAGATTATTCGAAGTTTTGGTCACTGCTCTACAATCATTTTTTTATTTTATACTTTTTATTAAAAAATCTTTTTCGAGTCCTGATGTTCTTTTTATGTTTTTGGAATCGCTGTCAGGTTTTTGAGATAATCGCAAAAATAACCCGTTTTATGTGGTGTTTTGGGGATATGTCAGAGCCCTTAAGTGCTGGCGCTTATTCGACCTCGGATCCCGATTCAACGACCTCGAAAACACTGAGCAAAAATGGTCTGACCTCAGTATACAAAAGTCGATTTTATTGTGCAGCTGTGTTATCGTTCGCTTAACTTCTCAGAGACAAGTATAAAGTAAGGAAGGCTTTGTTAAAAAATACATCTTATTTTTGAGAACAGAACACACATAAGAATCATCAGAAACTCAATATACCTTTTCCTGCTAAAGTCATAACTGTTTTGGACAGACCTGCATATTTATTTAAGTTGGCAATTAAGCACAAGCATTTTTATATAGGGTAAGCCATCTGTTGGTTTATTTGTTAATTAAATTTTATTCTTATATTTTCCAACAAAATTGGACAAATGCAAGTTGGAAACTTCTCATTTAGCCTGAAGGCCTACGTTGCTCTGGCTACAAATCTTTTATAATTTAGAATTAACTTCTACTTTATAATTATATAAATAAATAAATAAATAACTACTCATTTATGTATGAAAAATAATATCGCGGCTGGCTCTACAACTGCACCACTTTTACGCATTGTTCAGTTGTTTAACGATCCATGACTAAAATTGAGCAGTTTTGAACTTGACATGTGTCAAATAGCATCTACTTTGAACGTATATGTTTCGTACTATGAGTGTTTAACAACCAAACAAACAGATGGCCCACCCTTTATAAACTTTTTGTGTTTTAATTTCGGACCAAAGAAACTTTACCTCAATAAAATATTATTTACATTATTTCTTATAAAATCTTACTTAAAACTACAAGCTGTAAATCTTTAAATTAAGTTTTAGTAGTTCAAACTAAAATCTAAGTCAAGTTCTACATATAACTTTGAATATCTAATGTTCTACTGTAATTTAACAAAGATTTTTTGAAAGATTTTAAAGAAATCGGATTACAAATTCTTTGGCACAGCTCTTATCAAAATTGTTTAAATTTAAAAAACTTTTAAATTTCTTGTATGCAATGCTTTTGTTTTATTTTAATGTAAACTTTGAAATTGTTTTGCAATTTTGTGACAACTACTACCACCATGGCTTATCGCATCAATTGAATTTTTTTGTTCTAATTTATTTGCCAAGTTTTAAAAAATTACATTTTGAAAACGAATGGCTGAAATTTCTTGAACCGCTTTGAAATCGTACAAGAACTTTCGATAACTTAGAGATTTCGGTCAGAATTTAGTTTTTAATGATATTAGCCCAAATTACCCCAAAAAAGAAATGTTTTGGCGAAAATATAAAAAAATAAATATTTGAAAATTTTTGCATATTACCATTGATCTAAAATCAGAATAAATTAATATTTAATGTTTAAAACGGATATTTTGGAACTTCGAACGTATTATATATTTAGAATGTATAAAGAAAGGGTGATATTTTTTTAACACAAATATTTTCTTAAGCAAATACATTTGGAGTCGATTTCCATTTTAATGAGATTTTGTAAATTTAAAAATTTACTGTCGATACGTATATGAACGAACGGTAAAAAGTGAGCGACCCGTTAGGTCATGAAGTTTTCTGTTATTATACATTTTAAACTATTATATGTTTTGGTTCTGCCTGTGAGATTATTCCACATTAGTTGCATAACCTATTTACAACTTTTAGTGGGCTGGCAAAAGTAAAGTGCCTAGAGCTAACAATAATATGCAACTTCATCACGTTGCACACTAATTCACACACTCACTCACACGCTTTCACACACACACACAGCCAAGTGAAGTCGGCTTCAAACAATATAACAACGGAAGTAGCAAATAAAATTCAAATTTGTGCAAAAGTCCCAGTCGCTGCAATATTTACATATATACAGTTGCACTCACAGTTACAGTCGCTTTATATAGAAATTTAAGTTGATTTCTAAAACGCTAATGTGCCAATGCATATGACTGCATAAGAGCGCTTTGTTAATGTGTGTGCTATAATAAATTTTACGATGCGCCCATTTTGAATATGTGTGTAAGTAATAATGTACCAGTGAGAAGATCTCATGCAAATGCCTGCAGGGTGTTGACAAGGGGAAGCAGTGCGTGCGAATTGTTTCCATACTACAACGCAAATTTAAATAGTTATTCATATATTGCATGGTATTAGTATGTACATCAAATGATATTTGTGAGAAACTGGCTACGCCCTTGCCCCTGCTATATATGTATATAGTACCTATGTATATAGCACCTGAGTTAGTTGTTGGTTAAGTTTTTAGATAGTATGTAGTACACTCAGTTGGACTCAGATTTTTATACTGGTCTCCATTTCAGCCAATATAACTTTATTTGCTGTTTATGCTTTGCGTACCTTTCGTATTTTTAGTGCTATGGGAGCCACGAGTACGTGCCATTTGAGCTACGAGGGGCAGTTTGGTAAATTAGTGAGTTTTTGAATAATTTTTTTTTTTGATAACATTTTTCAAAATTTTTTAATTTTAATATGTAAAAATATAATAGTCGCTAATAGATCTCAGGTGTGTAGCTTTTTATCAAATATACAGATATTTTTATCACCAATGTCTCGGTGTAAGTTCGAGTTCCTTATGTACCATTCGCATCCGGAAATACGGGGAAGGATGCGCAGGGCCCCTTTTTATAGCTTCTTAATAAGTAAGCGACTTGAGCCGCCATACCTCAAAGTTGGATGACGTAACTCCAGGTTGGTGTGACCAACATGTTATAGTGGCTTTTTGCACTTCAGTGATGGTTATTAAAGTTAATAACGTTTTTGTTGGAAATTTAATATTCGGCCGTGCTCCGGAAAACGAATCCGAACATTTTATTCGAATACTTCTTAGAACCGAATTTTTGATGCTCCAAATTTCACCAAGCCGAATTTTTCATATGGTTTGAAACCGAATGTTTTGTTGCAAGAGGAATTAAAACGAATCGGCATAATAAACACATGGCGATAGGTACGACAGAGCTCCCGCATTACGCAAATTTCCATTGTGTTTAATTTCAATAGACATTTTTGCTAAAGTAATATTTTTGTGTAACTTTTTAGAATAATTAGGAACTATCTGTATTTTAATGAAAATAATAAATAAAATGTAAGCTATAAATGATGATAAATGAGAATTTATCGGAAAAATTAGTGAAATATACGAATTTGTCGAAAAAAAAAAAAATCCGAATAAAATTGTCAAGTTTGGTTTTTTAGTTTCCGGAGCAAGGCTGTTCGATTTTAATCTCTACGAAAACATTATTTGCATTAAGAAATTTTTTTAGGTAATGCCGGAAACTTAAAAGGACTGCGGTTTCGTAGTCAGCGGCCGCAAAAACATTTTTAAAAGTTTACGCTGCAAATCATTAATAGGTGAAAAAAATGTTCCGAAAGTTTTAAGCTTTTGAAAAATAACACAGGTCAACATGGAAAGTTGTTGGAAAGCTAAGGGTTATTTCCGAAGTAATTTGCTGCGTAGAATCGGAGTCCGGAGTCAGAATTGGCCCATCCCGTCAGGATTTTGAGATATTTGAGGTTATGTACCCGAAAAACGGAGTTTCTTTTTACTTTTGAGGTTATGTACAAAATTTTTTTGGTCTGTCTCTCCAGATACATCATTTAGTACCACTCTTACCCTTTAATTAATGGCTCCCTGTACATAACCTCAAAAGTAGCAAAAAAGCTCAAATATCTCAAACTCCTGACGTGATGGGCCAATTGAACCTTGGCTTTCCTACAATTTATATGACCCCCGTATTTGTAGACCTGTGTATTTAATAATTTAAAATAATTTTTTAAAAACCATTCAAAAAAAAATATGTGCAATAACATTCGTTTCACTTTTTATTTAATTGTGACTAAACTATTAAAGGCAATTATGAAAAAGTATTTTTTAACAAAATAATTAGCATGTAGAAAATAATTTTTTTACGTAATTTTTTTTTTTTATTTAACCAAAATTTTTCTTTAAAAGTCTACAATTTAAATTTTTTTATCTATGCCTCTTAAGAATGTTATTCATAATTTTGTTTTCAAAAAAGTTGAAAAACTCAAATACTTAGGAAAATTTTTTTGCCTTGGCAAGCTTTTAAACATCTTAAAAGGCACTTTTAAAAAAAAAAATATTTTTTGGTAAAATTATAGTTTTTAAACATTACGTTACGGCGTGTTTTTCTACACCAACTCAATAAGGTGGAATAAACTTCGAAATAAAAGTCTTCAATTCGGGATGCAGTTTCTGTTTTATATCTGTAGAAATTTGCGTTAAGTTACGAAATAGTTTGTCAATTAAATTAGATGCAGTGGAAGATTGGGAACACATTCTATAAAATATCGTTCTTTGAAGTTTCATTTGGTTGCGATTCAGCAATGTTGATTAATTTTTAAAGATACATATTTTGTGAGCAGCACTCAAAATATTATCATATAATTGTCATCAAAATATGGCACACAGTTAAACATTGTGAATGGTAAATTCTTGCTTTATGGTCACACTGGCAATTTGATTGCAGTTGTAGAAGTAGGAAACCGCCAAATGGTTGTAGTTGGTTTGTGGATGGCTTAGGGGTGGTTTGGGGGTGAAAAAAAGAACCAAAAAACGCAGCTGTTTATTAACAATAATTTCCCCAAATGTGTGGTTTCCGTTAAGCCAACAAACGCCAAAAACGTAGTCGCAATAATAATGTGAATGAGTCAGTGTGTGTGTGTGTGGGCAATTATTAACGTCTATAACACACACACGCACAAAGAGACAAAACAACAACACGATACATTCCCGGGAATAATTCCCCAAGTGCGAAAAGAGCGCGGAGACAAACAACAAGCCAATAATAATAGCAATATGTGTGTGTGCGTATATGAATAATGACAGTTACAACATAATAACAAATATGTACTACAAGTTTGTGGGAGTGTATCTATATATGTCTGTGAGCAGCGTATGTGTATATTAGTTGTTGTTTATACCCTGTACCTTTAGGTACAAAGGGTAGATTTGTGCAGTATATGGAATAGACGAAGGAGTCGTTGGCAGATATAAAGTCCTTTATAGCAAAATGCTTGTCATTAACTCTTTTAGCGATTGATCCTGCAGACTTAAAGCTTTACTTTGGAAGATGAAGTTTGTTGAATTATACCAATATCTTATAGCCTGTTCACATCTAACATCTTTTGTCGATGATGTTACGTATGAATTTGCCGTTCCGAAAATTTCTACATCATTCCAACATCTTGTGGAAATGTTCCCGATGAAAATATATTCGAGCATTTTTCTGTGCAACTTTTTTTTGTCATTCACTGTAAACACTGTCAACGAAAAAGAGTGGCAATTTTTAATTCCAAACAAGGCGCGAAAACCTCATATGTTGATGGAACTGGCACAAAATTTGAAATATGCGGCAATATATGGCTAAAAGGGTGAGCCAGCATGCATTCCAGTCGGAGCTACTAGTTTGATGAGGGAAAAAAGTAGCAACCAATTTTATAGATTTATTTTGTACTCTTATTTATTACATTTTAATAGACAAAGGCAAATTGTGGCGCATCAGCATTTTCTTTTTTGATTCGACGGTGATTGACATACGAAAATGTGTAGCTCAAGGTTTAATTTTGTTGAAAACCTAACTTAATAATTTGGTGGTCAAGAACTCCTGCTGCTGGTGGCTTTATTTTAATTTAGCACCCATCTAATTGAACAAATAGCTTATAAACTGCATATGCATACATATTTTAAATTATAAATTTACTCGAAGCACTTTAGCACAACACCAACAAACATACAAACAGCTCGTGGCGCTTGCATACATATGTATATATGTCAGTCAGCACCAGCTCGTCGTCCGCATTGATACTCCCAATTAATTGATGGCTTAATAATAATTAATGTTGAAAATCAACTCATAAAAGGATTTGATATTTTATTTTTAAATAACATTTTTTCATTTTCATAAATTTTCTTATTTCAACTGTCAGCCTGTCAATATGGCAGCAAGATGTTAGATGTTATCAGTGTGAACACCTTTTTCACATCTTCAAAAAATCCCATGCGTTCCGCCTAGATGTGCTCAGTGTGAATAGGCTATTAGCCCGTTACCCCGTGCGACTGTGTGTCTTTGTCTCTAACTTTTTTGCAACTCAATCGTTGCCATATCAAAAAAAAAAAAAATCAAAGCTATGAGTTATCGATATTTAAGCAAACTTCCGTTAATTGCAGTTTTTCCACCACTAGCAGGCGCATGACATTGCTATTTTAGTGACTTGCATCACTCGTTTTCCTTGTGTACGAAACACAACTAATTGTACCATGTACCTAAAAATTAATTGCCTTATTTGTCCGGTATAGCACTCGCCACGAAAATATCCCGTTCTTTTAAAATTTTCAAGCATTTTTTTAAAACAAGATGATGGGTTTCAGAGTGTGCAAAGTTCGCCACTAAAATGTCTCTTTGTTATTGTAGACTGGGTCTCTTACTTGATAGTACCATTTAGTCGTTTTGGCTGGGCAATTAAATTAAACTTAATGCTGGCCAAAATGATAGCCAAAAAGCTACTCTTTGGCAGCAGCTGCACACATTCATTCGGCCAGACTATAACGTGGCTCTCACAGATGCATTACTACAACTACAGGCAGCTAATTATGGTTACGAGTACTCTAGAGAATGAGCTAATGTTGCTAATTTTTCAATATTTATTCAATATAATCACAGAGTGAAATATAATATTGACATGCCGATAGAAAGTGTGGCTTAAAATTTTTTAAATTTAATAAAATAAATTTAAAAGTTACTTCTTCCTGGGAGGCCTTTGCTTGCCCGCGTCAATCTCATTGCGCTCCTTTAATATTTTGGATTGTAACAATTTGGGTGGCTCTGTAGAAATTGATATGTTGAAAATCTCGTTATTTTTCTTGTCGTCGTTGCTCTCGTTGATGTTTTCCTTGTTGTTGTTGTCGCTCTCGGTGATGCTTTCTTTTTCGTTTTTCTTACTCTCGTTGGTGTTGTGCTCTGTCTTTTTGTGCTGTTTGTTCTTGTTCGCGTTGTTGTTGTCGTTGTAGTTTTCGAACCCTTCTAGCTGTAGCAGATCCATATTTTCCGGACTTACATCAAAAAAGTCGTTCATAGTTTCATCTAGGTTCATGGATGCATCAAATGGTCCAATTTCTGGTGCAGGTTGCTCTAATTGCAACATGGCCTCGGAGTGCATAATGCTAAAATGTACTTTAAAATCGTCACTTGAAAACAGAGTACGTTCGTTGCACTGCTTGCAAATAATAAAAAGATTATTATTTAAGAAGTAAACGGTTCCGCTGGGACTTAAACGCATTGTAAAAAAAGATTTGATGCAGGTTTAAGGTTATGTTCCCACGTCTGCATTCAATAAGAACTAATGAAAATCAAGCGTAACCAACTAGTGTTGAGAATATTAAAAAAACAATTAGTGTTGAACAGCAGATTAATCATAATGATAGTGCTGAATACCAAAAGTGGATTAATAAAATTTTTTGTTGAATTATGGCAAATTTTTATATGAAAGCATTAATAATTATTCTTAATTGACAGTTTTCAATATAATCTTTTATAGCCACATATGGACGGCGGAGTGTTGGACAAATTAAAAAGGAACTAGTGTTGAACAAGCAGTGAGTAGTAATAAAAGCAATCCTAGTTTTGGTTACTTTTGAGCGATAGAGGGCGTGCTTGAGTTATATTTGAATTATTACAGATACTCAGGTACGAATGTACTCAATAAGTATCTCTATTGGTAATAAGATTTTAAAAATTCGTTACAGAGGTCCTGTATCCAAAGGCGGCTTAAATGCAGAGTCCGGACGCCCCTCCAAAACAGAGTTAAACCATTTTAAGATAGCTTTAGCAAACACTGTAGTGTTAATCCGTAATGCCTGTTTTGCTGAGGTGTTTCTTGAGCTCACAGTGTCCCATAAGTAGCCCAGTTAGGAAAATCTTTCTCGATTTGAATTAAGGGGTTATATACAAAGTTGGGGCTCGAAAAATCAAAATTTTATGATATATCAAAAACTTTTTAACCGATTTTCAAAATTTTTTGAGAAAATTTTTCGAATTTACGAGCTCGTGTACTTGAACGATTTGTCCGAAAATTTTTAATTTTGCAATGAATTTTTATACCCTTTACCGTATGGTACAAAGGGTATATTAAGTTTTTGCAAGCCGAAAAAGTATGTAACATACAGAAGGAAACTTCGGAGACCCCCCAAAGTTACCTGAAGTATGATAAGGGTGACTAGAGAAGTCGATATACCCATGTCCGTCTGTCCGTCTGCCTGTATGCACACCTAGATCTCAGAGATGGTAAGAGCTGGAGCGACCAAATTTTCAGATAAGATGCGTCATTATGTCAGGGGAGGCAAGTTTATTTTATTTTTTCGATAAAAAACAAAAGTCCGATGGATTATTCGGTTGTTTATAAAGATATCATAACCAAATTTGGCACTCGGAAGTTTTTTAGAGTTCCCAAGCACTGTGCCAAATTAGATCAAAGTCGGTTGACTATATCTTATAGCTCCCAATCGGTCAAAAAAACGTTTTCTGTACAAAATTCGTTGTGTTTCGTTTGTTTTCGAAGATACCGTAATCAAATTTGGCATTAAGAAGTTTTTAAGAGTACCCAAGCATTGAACCAAATTTGTACCAAAATCGGTTGACTATATCATATAGCTCCCGTAGGAACGATCGGTAAAAAAAACATTTTTGGTTTAAAATTCGTCTGTTTTTGGTTATTTATGAAGGTATCGTAATCTAATTTGGCAATCAAATGTCTTTTGGTGTTCTTAAGCAATATACCGGATTTTATTGCAAGCAGTGGTACAGGGTATCCCAAAGTCGTCCGCGCCCGACTTTAACGCACGCCATCTTTGACATTTACTTTTATTTGAAAGTCACCAGGGGGCGCTTTCAAAATTTTTTCGGAGTTTATTGTACATTTTATATGTTTTTTTTTCTTTTTAAAGTTGAGTCAAATATTCGTAAATTTTCGCAATAATTTCGTTAATTTTCGCCATATAAGGCGATAAAATAGCTTTGCTATTTTAATAAATAGCCAAAAATAGTACCTACTGTGAATGATGTTTTGATCCCTCTAAAAATTTCGGCCTCAGTGCATACTATATAAACAAGATATAGTAACTCGTCTTTCTTATGGAGATTTGCAGTTTATATCTTAACTTCTTATCACGTAAATATATATATAGCGTCTTGCTTTGAGTGACTATGTAGTCGAAATCTTAAAATTTAAATTGATTCAAAACAGATATTTCCGTAAGAAAAAATAATTTAAAAATATTCGTTGGTGGACATTTTCCTCCTACCTCTCACGGTCTGTGGGTTTGAGCAGATTTATTGAACTGCATTAAATTTCCATTACCGTTAAAACTAAACCAATATTTAACTGCAACACACATAATGTATACTTAAACATATATATATAATATATAAAGTGGATATACATATATACATAGGCAACATTGAGCATGTTGCATTCAGGTCGACTCTTTTGTGGCTGCCACGCGGCATGATTGCAACAAATGCACACAAATGTAAACACACCGCACACAAACGGCTGCAAGCCGTGTATAACAACAACAATAACAACAACAGCAACCTGCAACTGCAACAAATATAACAACAAGAACAATGGTAGTCACTTGGGTTTTAGCAATTCGACACTTTGGCAAACAAAATTAAACAATGCACAAAAGCTCGAAGGTAAATGAATTTTAAGTAACTTTAAACAGAATTTTAGTGTCATTTTAGATAGAGATACATTTGAGTTGTGGCAAATATTGTTAGTACGTTTGACTTTAGCTTTGAGAATTGCATAGATAAGCGTTTAACTTATATAGGACAAATCTATGTGAAATATAAAAGTAGTTTGAAGAAGTTAGATACAATAAAGACATTCTGGTAACAGTATTTTTAGAGAAAGCAGAGCCGAAGACTTTGAGAACCGCATTAGGACTAACATCGTGAAATAGTCAGAAAAGTGTATAAAAAACTTTTTTTTTTTTACTGATGTATTTTTATTTGCAATCTGTCTGAAAACAATCAGCAAATTTTATAAGAAACTTAAAAATGGCAGGATTGATTGTGCTCCAGTGAATCCAATCAATATACAACAACACTATTTGCTAAAGGTTATTATACAATTATTATACAAATCGATCTGGAAGGTCCAGAATATGAAATCTTTTCAGACATCTTACATCCATTCTTTTGTCTAGTAGGTTGATTGTCAGTAAGATTTCATGGTTAGAAAGTCTCTCTTAATATCATCATGATGTTTTGCTTATTTCATCATTGACGTAAGGAACATTCAAGTCTTTGTGTGTTTCTTGGTTGCTTACATACCAAGGAGTGCCTGCAATGTTTCTTAGTGTAATAGATTAATATCTTTGAAAGATTTCAATGTTTGAGGTGCTTGCCGTCCCCGAGAGCTGCATGGCATACATACAGACTGGCTTAAGGACTGCCTTGTATAGCCGAACTTTGTTTTCTAGTTGCGATCGTGGGCCTAAAAGCCATTACATCTTTTTAGTTTTTAATTTGAGTTGCTTTTGTTTCGCTTTTATGTGGGCCTTCCACGTCAATCTTCGGTCGAATGTACCCCGAGGTATTTTACGGTTTAACTTTCGGGAATGATGGAGCCAGCCATTTAACGACACGGAGGGACCTTGGCCGCGTTTCTGCGTATTTTATTTAACATTATTAAAAAAAATATTGAAAACATTTTAAAAAGAAAACGAATTTTACCCTATAAATTTTCGTTTTAGTTTTTAGGATTATAAATGTAGCATACTTGCAATCCCAACTGAGTTTATGTTTATGTCAAAAAAAGGTTATGTACATATATTAAAAAAACCGAAAGCGTTGTTTTTATCACCAACATTTGGAATTAGGACGAAATTTGTGAAAAACAGTTTTTGGCGTCATCCCTGATAAATATATCCCTGAAATAATTCTTTAAAACGTTAAGAAAAATTATAAAAACTTTTTACGTTTTATCTCGATTGATTTAAATTCATAGTATTAAGTTAGACCCATTGTGATGCCCAATTGGGAAAAGGATTATATGAAGGGACAATGGGTAAAAGAGGATCAACAAGTAATGGTTACTTCTAAGTAAGTCTCTATTGCTACAGAACCATTTCGAGGATTCAATAAACGTAGCCAGATCCGCTATAGACACATTTTCCAGACTGCCCAGGTCTTTGAAGAACGGTTTCCCAGAAACTGGGTTCGTCTTCTATGAAGCGCCGGACAGTCGCATAGCAGGAGTTGGACACTTTCTATCTCCTCCTCGTCTCCGCAGCTGCGGCAGAAGTCGTAACCTCTCAGAATTACCACTCCTACCATCATCCTTGTCCTGTTTTTGTGAGAATGTAGTGTGCTCGGGAGATGCGACAACCGGACACAGTGTCCCATTCTCTTTCTGCCTGAGCTCTGAGCGTCCCCCACGGGTCTCCCTATATCCGTGACCGCAAGGTTGCCTTACAGTGCTGAACCGTTTCTGATGCACTCATCTGCCTCCTCGTTACCAGGGACGCCGGATTGCCCCGGTATCCAAGAGAGGGTGATAAAGTGGTGGTGGATGTGATTTAGCGCAGTCAACCTAAAATTCATAGTTACTGTACTGAGAACCGAAACCATTTTTAATTTTTACAAGTTTAAACACTTTGTAACCACTGTGCAGCTCATGCCAAACTCTTAAGTTTAAATTTCTCTAATCCAAGTCATATATTTAATGCATCTTAAAGATTGTACTCATATTTTAACATTGGCTTGCATTGCTATTGTTTTTATTGCAGTCGTTATGTGCTGCTCTATGTATGCAAGCATTTATATGTGTGTTGCTCAGTATGCTTTTTGTCTTGTAATTTATATAGTAAATATTTGTTTAATAAATTGTCAAGAAAATCTTGGGGCTAAACAAAGTACATAATGTTAATTAAAAAAGTATGCAAGTACATGTATATATGCACTATATGTATAAATGTATATGTAGTACGTATACAAGCATAAATGCAAGCTTTCAATGCAATTTTATGACAAGATTGAATATGTACTTTATGTCTGGTAATTTTCTTAAAATATTTTAAAAGGATTTACTATAAATTAGTGCTAGCTTGTACCAAATTGATAAATTGCTGCATACATTTAGGCATTTTGGATTTAAGTGCCATCATAAATACTAAAACACCAATTAGCTGCATAATAAATAAAAAAAAAAGGAAACAGCCTTATAGTGTTCATTAAATTTGTATTAAAATTGTCATAATTTTTTTAAAATAAAAATGCATTTTTATACAAAATGCTTATAAACTAATAATAAAAAAAAAAACAGCTGCATCTTTATTAAATATAAAATAAAGAATTCAATTAAAAACTATAAGCCAATAAGTTTGTCCATAAAAATATATATACATAAATTAAATCAAGCTGCAAATTTCATGCGGCATCAGTTTAATAAAACATATTAATTTATATTTACTTTTTGTTTATCATATGCGTACTATAATTTAATATAGCGCTAATAATAACAAACAAGTTTACGCTGAAATTATGAAATGTGGCATAGTTTGTGACGTCGCAAATTGATAGTAAAAAAACGCCATAGACAAACATAAACAAGAGTGAAATAATATTTTCAACATAATAAATTTGAAATTAATTAATTAAAAACAAATATCCGGCTAAACAATAACAACTTTTGTTGCACAACATTTATGCCCATAAAAGTATACTTCATATTGAGGCACAACGCGTGTTGCCAACCAACCGTGAAACAACTTCATACGCCTAGGCGCCTTGCCACACCTTGCATGAAAAACAATTATAATTGCAATAAACAAAAATGTTAGCAACATAAAGAGAGAGAGGGAGAGCGTGAGAGAGCTTACAGGCACAGATAAACGCACACATATACTCATTGAGTTTAAAACAATGGCCAAAGCACGCGCTGAAATCATTTTCATTCATATGCAACACTCAGGCACAACCAAGAAAATGCTGCCCTAGCACAGTGGGAAAAATGGACAATTTTATGCTTAAAAAATAGCAATAGTTAGAGCGGCGTTTTTTGTTAAATGGCTGTTGAACGAAAAATTCAAAGTTATACAGAAATATGCTCTAACATGTTTTATTGTAAGAAATTTTGAAAAGTTATTTAATTAAAGAATTTAAAACTTGTTTTAAGATGGCAAGAAGTCTGGTTACAAAGCTTAAAGCTCTTATTAAATAATATTTTTGGTTTTAGCAGGAATCAGCCTTGCTCCAAAACACAAAAACCAAAAAACAATTTGCTTTCTTTTTGATTTTACATAATTGGAGCTGCCAACTTAATCGAAAGCAAATGTTCTTAATCCAACTGCATCATTGTAGTTCAAAAGTGCAAGTATTATAAACTGAAATATACTTTTAAAAATTCTTTAATATTCTTCAATTTTTTATTCAGATTTAACTCAAAAAATGCAAAATACAAAACAAATTTTTGACTTACGTACGCACGCCTTGTTTTTGCCTCATAACAAGCATTTGAAAAAGTAAATTTTTTTTTTTTTTTAAATAGTCAGGAATTTCCAATATAAGTTTTTTTTGTTTTCCCATTTCATGTATTTGTTTTAAGCAGTCGAAAAAAATATGTTTTCAGTTATGTATTATTATAGTATAGGGTGTGCCATCTGCTGGTTTGGTTTTTAAACACTCATAATTCGGAACATATGCATCAAAAGTGGATGCACATCGGCATATGTCAACTTCAAAACTACTCAATTGTACGCTTACAATATTCAAATGATGCAACAATTGAAGCCAACTGACCATTATTAGCTTGGCTTATTCGTTCAATGGAAGAGAAAACAGCTATCCAGATAAGCTTTCGAAAAAAAATGCATCGAAAATTACGATGTTCGCAAACGGGCCTGTAGAGTTGCCGCGGTAGCCATTTTTTATATATAGCTGCCCAATTCTGTCGTGAAATATACGAAGAAAACGCAATTAACAAACAAACCAGCAGCTGGCCCACCCTATATTTTAATAGTTTTTAATTTAGCAAAGTCAATTGCAATTTTTAATAAAAATATAGGCGGCTTTTGTCAACACTAAATTGTGTTTTTCTTCCACTGTGCAAAGGTGATTCTTAGTGCGGGAAAGAGAGATGATGTTAAACTGCTTTGGCATGTACGCTTTTAGAAGCGCAGCCAAAAAGTATGCTATAAAATTATACAATTTACTACACACTCAAAGGAACAAGCAACAAGAGAGATACACATACACAAGTGAAGCATAGCTTGAAAGCAATTGCATTATGCCAGCAAAGAGAGAGACAAAGCCCGAGATAGAAGGGAGAGCATCAAACAAAGGCATAACTGTGAATTTAGATTACTTATGATACTCTACTATGATATCATACTATGTGGATGGTTTGGTAGCTTTGAAGAAGTTTTAGTTGTTTTTTGGATTTTGTCTGCGGTTGGGCGGCCGCCTTTGCATGTGTAATGAAGTAAGTGCATTTCTTTATGACGTTTTAACGACCTCTATATATATTTAGCATACTAGTCATAATGCGCTGCCAGGACTTTGCTCTCAATTGTTTGCCATAAAAGTAACCCTAGTGCAGCAAAATTTTTTTTATGTGCGCTCATAAACTAGGCCTAAAACATGCACTTACGAATTGAGCCTGGAATGGTTCAAAACCCTTTAGACTAACAGCACTATTTGTAATTGTTAAGACTTGCTAGTCAGCCAGCTAGTTGGGTTAAAACGCTTTCTGCAAGCTCTAAAGCGCCCATTGACCTTCACTCTCCTGGTTGAACACATTAATAATTTCCAGCATGCTTTTATTTGCCTATCAATATCAAGTGGCAATCAAGTCAAGTCATTATTCATGCTGCCCGTCAAGGGGGCACAACTAATGATTACGAACGAACACGGCACGGGATCCGGGACACGGTGAACATGGCTAACACCTAGCCTGTTGGTCATTCAGTGGGCTGGCCTCAAGACCCATCAGCCATAAGAGGCTGTTCATGCAGAAAATTATATGCATAAAACAAGTGATTATGCTGTCGTAGAACGCTTGGCATTATTATTGCTGTTGAAAATAAAACAAAAACGGCCTCAAGAGCCGAAACTTATATACCTTTTAATGCTATCAATGGATGGCTTTATCACTTGCATACTCGATTAAAAAATCAATCAACTTTTAAGCGGCAAATAATATGCCATTCTATGTGAATGAAGTTGTTAGTGTATTTTTCAATTTAAAAGTAGGGTTTTCTTTGTATTTAACTTTTTTCATGATAGTTTTAACTCGCACTGTATGGCTTGATATTTGATAAAGCTTGTACTAGAACGAAATGTGGAATTTAAGACTGCCTGTAGAGCCAGCCGCGTCGGTCATTTGGCCGATATTATTATTCATACATAAATGAGTAGTTTCAAACTTGTATATGCTATATATATTTGAAGAATTTTGTTGGAAAATATTTGAATAAAATGCAATTAACAAATAAACCATCAGATGGCCCACCCTATATATCAGTAAGATGAAGGTTGTAATGTATTTGCAGTAGAAGATAAAAATATTGAATTATTAATACTATTAATATTAATAATAATTTATAACAACTATGAAAATGTTTGGCTTTTAAGTTGATGCTCATCTTGTTAGTCTGGTATCTTGGTTAAAATTTTGATAAAATATTATAACAAAAATGCTGTTAATTTTGCACCCAATTTATAACATTTTTCAACATTTTTCGACTGTGTCAGCATTATAGCAAATAGTTTGATAAAAAGCCATATCAAACCAAAAATGTCACAAGTATCCAATCAAAGTTAATACGCTCTTCGCATTAAAAGAGAAATGAAACTGAAGCGGATGGAACGACAAACTGTGGGCCAGTCATGCGCTCAAGTAGAAAAAAATTACAAGTCAACGAGTATTATAACAACAACAAAAAAAAAAAAAACAAACAAAAACAACAACAGGAACAACACCAAAAACAACAATAAGAGAGGGCATGACGAACTAAGCTGCTAAACAGCCTTCAACAATAAGTGCAAGTCAAGCAGCAAAACACATCAAGTATACGGCAAGTATGCCGCCGGCGACAGTTTCAAACTCAGGTGCACAAAATGGGCGTAGAACTGGGTGGGTAAGGGGTAACTTTAGTGTGGGCGCTGCGGGTGTTATTTGGGGACAGTGTGTGGGGATTGTGGGGCGTGGTTGCGGTCATGACGATGCTTTAACTTCCGCTTAATGCTTCACAAAATGGAAATTTTATGCCAAACAACAATACAGTTTTGCATGCATTGGATGAACTGCAAGTGCACTTTGTGTGTGTGAGTGTTTGTAAGTGTGTGGCTTAATAATGTAACTTAAATGTGGGTCAGGCGGCGCTTTATAAAAGTCATTTGCTTGCAACTGTTTCTAGTACTCGTTTTATATGTTTTTTGGAAGTGGCAGCGTGCTGGCAATTTTTGGTTGCTGCAATTATTACACGGCGTTAAATGCAAGCCATATGCTCGGCCAGAGTGCCAGGTATAAGTATGTGTGTATGAGTGTTTTTGTTAACTCCGTTTTCTTTTTGCGTTTGGGGTTGTAACCCGTTAATGTGTTGCACTTAAAATTTATGTTTAAAATGGCCAAAACCAAGCAGTCAGCCAGCCAGCTCGAACATCAGACAACTTTAATTTGCTGCCGTTGTTGCAGCTTGTAATAGTTGTTGTTGTTGCTGCTGCTGTAGTATACTTTTTTTAATGGAGCTGAAAGTGCTAGGCTAAGGTAAAAGCAGAAACCACAGGACTTTGCACGCTTGCAACATGGCCGTCGCCATATAGTTGCGGTCGACCGCCACAGGTGCAATATAATTCAACCACAGTTTTAATTATGTTGGTTACAAGAAAAAGAAGGAGATGAAAAGCAGCAGCAACAGCAACAGCTACAACAGCAGACCATTCCGTAGTTGTATTAAAGCTGCTGGCGCTTAACATGTCGTATACGTTATCTTTAAGTTCAATGTTTAATGCAGACCATAAAGTATACATATGAAAATATATATCACATCATCATTTGATTGGGTTGCTGCCACAAAATGCGCTTAAATTGTCATATGACAAAATATTTGCCATGCATTGGCGTACGCTGCCGCCCTTAGATGACAGCAAAGATGTGTCCCCAGCTCCAGATTCAGATCCTACCCATAGTTGACTGTCGAGCGGCACAGCAGCGCCCCGCAGCGTTGCCTGTTGCAGCTACTGCGTTTGCGTTGATTTTGTTTGCACGCTGACAAGCGGCTTAGCTCTCGCATTAGCATTTACCCCACACGCGCTCTCTCTCTTGGTCTCTCTTTTGAGGTTTCCGCACTTCGCCAACCCATGGCCTACCCGACGTTTTTGTCCTTACTCTTTCTCTTCATATTTTTTTCTACTCCTTTTTTAAACACTCTAACCAAAATGGAATAGTGTATATTTGGTTAGTATAAATATTGTATAATAGCATATAATTTTCGATGCGTCTGCCTGACCGTTTTTTTAGAGCTCATAAATAGCACCATTTAATGTTTTAAATCTTAAATCTCTTCTTTTTCCAATCCAATCTAAAAACTTTTGGAAAAAAAGGTTTAGTGTGCTGTGTAGAGAGTAAAGTGTATATTATAGTCGCGATTTCCCGGCTCATTGCTCTTGCTTTGTGGCCAGGACCGCTGACGTGTTGGTTGCAATGCTTTTACTTGTGTAGCGCCGAAAGCTATGCAATGCTTTGCGTTGCGTCGGGAAATGTGTGTCGTTAAGCTTTGCTGTGTTGTAAAATGTGCGGTGACGAGTATTTATGTATTTGTAGTGTAATAGTGTTAGTAAACACACTCTAAAAATGTTAATTGCAATGGTATGCATAAACGCGATATTGCTTGCGATTATTTAGTGAAGATTATGCAGCTGTAAACATAGGATGAGCGCAATTATTTCTGTTTAAAAACAAATTATATAAAAGCATATATGTACATTAGTTAAGAACTGTAAGAATTCTATAAAAACTGCTTTAATTTTCAGCCAATTTTTGGACCATCAATTGTGCAAGTATTTCAAAGTCAATTACAATTCCAACGGAAGTACAGATTTTAAGACAACTTATATTTGTTTTTCTTGAGTTTCTCACATATTTGAGTTCTATAGTACCTTCCATCCTTTTATAGGTCCGTATAACTCCATCTCGTCATGCTTACTGATTTTAAGATTATGCACATTTCTACATATTTAAAAGCCAAAATCTGAAAATATGGTATGCAAAACCTACATAATTAAGTGAATTTTTTCGATATTTTATTAGTTATTCTGCTATTTGGGGCGGAGATGAATCCACCAAATCATAGATCATCATTAACCGTCCTGCATGAGCTTATGCAACGCTCTATCACTCTATCAATTTGCTTCTTTGTACACATCTACACACATATATCACATTATCATCATCAATACAACAATAAAGACATATAATACTTTCAACCACAACAACAACATTTTTACTGGGCAAGGGTTACACAAAAGGCACCACAAGAACACCTAACCACAACCAAAAATCCATTCCACCTTCACATAGATCTTGTACTGGAGAATATCTAAAACTTTATGTTAAAATTTTTCTCACATAAACATTTTCTAACAAACCAAGCAATATGTTGTTCAAATTTTTGGTAGGGCATTTTTACTTTAATGCTTCGTTGTTAGAGTTGCTCAAGTCGTTGCTCGGGCATTCTTGCCTTTAGGCATTTATGCCCGACAAAGGGAATAACCCATATGTATATTTGTTGGTGCATTTATTAAATTAATTAAATTAATATAACATTGTTTTCTTCAATTGCGATGTAAATTTGCGCCAACAAAAATATAAAAATGAAATTAATTAAATTAATTAATTAAATTAAATTAATTAATTAATTTAATTAATTAAAATATATTATTTAAATATAGTTCATTGCATTTTATTTAAGTTTGCAAGCAAAATATTTAGTTTATTTAATGTGATTCTAAGGATGGATTTTATTTACCACAAATTGTTACAAAAAACTCAGGTGAAAATTTCGATAATTTTTAGACTGCAAAATAAGGGAATTGAACAAGTAAAGTAGCCCACTTAGTGAACTTAAATTGTCAAGCAAGCATTACATTCTTAAGCTAGCGACTCAAGTGAGGTCAAAAAGCAATAAAATGTTGACCCTTGACGTTGCATAAACGACAATAATTGCAGCTGGGCAAAAAATTAGTATTATCAATTGCAGCATATTTTGTTGGCCCTATTTGAGTCCAAAGCACCCTCAAACATAACTTCTTGAAAAAAATGTTTAATGTTCAGATTCAGATTCAGCAAGTACAGTGGGCCAAGATTATCAAATTCGGTAATTTGCACAACATTTTTTTGGGAAAATAAAATTTGGCACACATATTCTTGAAAAATTGAATTGCATCTTTAGTTAGTTTGAGTCACCCCATAGTTGTTTAATATAGAGATAATACAAACCAAAATTGTAATTTATGTAAAGATTGGTCAATAGCAATTGGAATTCGGAATGAATTTCTTTAATACTTAAAATACAAAATTTGTTTAGTGCGCAACTAAGTTCTTGCTGTTTTTTTGATGAAAATGTAACTTTATTATAAAAAAATGGTTATCAATGACTCATTCAAAGTATTGCCCATCGCTAGCTACAATTTTTCCCCATCTTTCTGGCAGAGTTCGAATACCTTGACGGTAGAAGTGTTCGTCTTTTGAGGCTATCCACGAATCAAGCCATTTTCCGATATCTTCATATGAATGGAACTGCTGATTAGCCAGACCATGTGCCATCGAGCGGAACAAGTAAAAATCGGACGGCGCAATTCTGGGGAATACAGCGGGTGGGATAGAACTTCCCATTTGAGCGTTCCCAAGTAGGTTTTAACAGAATTGGCAATGTGAGGCCGAGCGTTGTTATGCAGTAAAATCACTTTTTCGTGCCTCTGCTCGTATTGTGGTCGTTTTTCTCGCAGTGCTCGGCTCAATCGCATCAATTGAGCTCGATACCGTTCTCCAGTGATGATTTCGCCTTGTTTCAACAGCTCATAATAAACAACACCGACCTGGTCCCACCAAATGCACAGCATAACCTTCGCAGCGTGAATATTCGGAAGAGCCAGTGACGTGGAAGCATGACCGGGTTGTGCCCAAGATTTTTTCCTCTTTGGGTTGCTGTAATGAATCCATTTTTCATCACACGTCACGATGCGATGATGAAAACTCTTCCTTCTTTGTCGCTGGAGCAGTTGTTCACAGGCGAAAAAACGACGCTCAACGTCCCTTGGTTTCAAATCATAAGGAACCCAAGTTCCTTGCTTTTGAATCATTCCCAACGCATGCAATCGCTTGGAAATAGCTTGGCGGGTAACTCCTAATGCTGAAGCAAGCTCTTCTTGCGTTTGGCACGAATCCTCATCGAGCAATGCCTCCAATTCAGCGTCTTCGAAGGTTTTGGGTCTTTCTTTACGTGGACCGTCGTCAACATCGAAATCACCGTCTTTGAAGCGACGGAACCAATCACGGCACGTTGTTTCGCTTCGAGCAGCATCTCCGTACACTTTTTGGAGCTCTCGATGCGCTTCAGCTGCAGTTTTTTTCGAACAGAGCAAGAAAATCAACACTTCACGCAAATGATGATTTTTTGGCACAAAACTAGACATTTTCACACAACCACAAGTAAATAATGCAAAAAAGAATTCACTAATGTGCCATAGCAGTTTGCTTACCATATGCCTAAGCTTCGTTTATGAAGTTTTGGGTATGTCAAAATCGACCAGAACTTTCTGCTGAAGCCATCTATTTTACTTTACTTTAAAGTAGTAATTATGCATTATAAAGTATAGTTTTTCTGGTAAATGCAATTTTTTTTTTACCCATAAAATATTACGACAAAAAGCTAACTTTTTCAAATATTTATTTAAAAATCTTAGTATGTCTTAAATCATATATGTATATGCAAGAAGTGGAGTTGGCAGTTGTCACCTTAAGTTGCCTAGGGACGAGTTGGCAGTTCTGAAGCAGCAGCAATAAGTGTCAGCGAGAAGAAGAAGTCAGTCACGAAAAGCCGTCGTAAGCAGCAGTCGAGTCGCACGTTTACATAAAATTGTCAGTTGCTCACATAAACTAAAGATCTAACTTATAATACTATATCAGTAAACCTTTATAATAAACAATCTTAAATATACTATTTTGGCAAATATATGGAACAGTGTGCGCTGTACGAAATTGGTCATGTATCTTAATGATAGTACTAACTTTACATCTTATGGATACTTACTGTACTTTGCTGTCAACTGCGACAAAATATATTCGTTAGATGAATTAAAAGCATCTAGAGAGCTATTCATATAAATTTAAACTCTATTGTAAAACTGCTGCTTTTTTGACGGTTTTACTAGAAACAACATTTTTTTTTTCAAAATTGTTAATATACTTTAGCAAATATTCTGTTTAGTTTGACCAAAACTGTATGCTGTCATTCAATTTTTTAAATCCTATTACTATTCCAGCTAATATGTCAAGTTAAGTCTCTTAAATGCGCTAAAAAAACGAAAAGAATTACTAACACCATATTGCTAAGCTCATTGAAAGCGCTGCGTTGCCAAATATCACAAAAATATTTGAAAAATGTAATAAAATTTCTAAAGGATATTTTTGGACTGACATTGAAAATTGCAAGCTAAGGGGATTTGAGTGCAGATATTTTTTGATGATTGCTGTTGACCGTGATATTCTAAATCATAGACCAAGCTCAAGCACACACACACACACATGTGAACATGTATATATTTTATTCTATTTACATATTTATTTATTGGTGTTATCTGTGCAAATACATACAAAACATACAAAAAAGAGAGCATTAGTACGCGAAAGAGCGCTCAAACATGTGCATAACTTTTAGATGACACTGTAAGCTGCATATTTATATTTGTTGCAAGCACACAAAAAGCATTTGTTATAGAGATTTTTGGTACTTTATTTCTTTTGAATTATTTTACATACAATAGATAGGCGATATTTCTACATATGCATATATATATATATGCAATATCTAGCATTGATGCCATACAGACAATTTTTTGCAATGGTGTTTCAATTTTTTATATGAACCTAAAACTGTTGTTATTTGCCATATGGATTTTATTTGGCATTCGATTGAAATACTACAGCTAACTATTTGCTTTATGGTTTATCCAAGTTCCGAGATACATTTGCTTGCGTGGCACGCACTTTAGAGATTCTCAGCACATGGCAAAAATCGTTAAAAATATTAAGCACAAAATGTTGTCACTTTATTGCATTAGTGCTGTGTCTATTTCTTAGACTAAATTTCTTTAACTTCTTGAAGGGAAAAAGGGCAAAGGTTGTACCATATACAGTGAAAGGAACAACATTTTTAACAACATGTTGCAAGTTTAATTTAATCGCACATAAAATATGCAGCAAATGTAAAATGCTGTTATTCAATTTACTGCTGAATGAAGTGATGTGTATGTGTGTGTGAGCCGCTCTCTCGTTGCATGTGTGTGCGTGTGTATGCCACTTGAAATGAGTACCGTGTCGTGAGTTGCCTCACCGCACCGTACTTTGCCCTACCAGTTCGTTTTGTTGGGCTAGCGTGCAGCATGTGGCAACTACAAATACACTTGAAAAAAAATAAGTGCACCACTTTTTTAACTCAAAAATATTTTGAACTTATTTTTTACGTAAAAAAAAACTAAATAATTCTTTATTTCAAAACTATGTATTGCATACGTTAGAGTAGTTTTTAACTTGTAACAGCTTGTAATTCACAACTGGTTAAACCAACAACTTGAATAATAAGCGGATATCAATAAAATTTTTTTTTTGTCTAATAGTAATTTTTAGTATTTTGGAATCAACAAAATAAACATATTTCAGTTGAAAAGATTCACAATAAAAATTTAATGGCTAGCTTTTTTTTAAATAATATTACAATATTTTGTATATGTGTTTTTGGAATTGAAATCACGGCATCTTATTGTCAAGTTGATGGAGTAGGCTCTTTTATTCATGTAGATTTCATTGATTGAAACGCCAACTTATAAGTTAGTTACAAATATCTTAATTTAGTAGAGACTATAAAAAATTAAAATTTGGCAAATAATAACCAATTCCTTATTGAAATTTGTTTATTGTGTGAAAAGTCATAACATACATATATTGTTAACTTATTGAAGATGCAAATGGGATGGGTATCGAATGAAACCGATGCGGAATATCGATATATTGACGCGTATAAATAGTTCAGCATAAACACACAAGTGGCACTTGTCTTGTGGCCATTCCACCTTGCACGTTTAGTTTTGGCGCCGAATTCGGATACATCGTCGAACATGGATATCGACGCAATAAAATCGACTGCCAAAGAAAGAATATCGATATTCCGAAATATCAATACACTATCGCCCATCCTTAGTGCTTACGACAAGCCAATTGAAGCCTCAGTCGTAGCTTCATTTCAAATGACAAAATTTATTAGCTTGAATATTAAAGAAAATATTTCTTTTGATGCTATTAAAAAAGTTAATTGCTTGCTTAATCAAGAATATCTAATAATAATTTAAACAAAAAGCTCATAAAAGTAAGCCAATAAAAATTACAGAAAATTGTTATTTGTATAAAAAATACTGAATTTCTTTAGTTGTTAGTTTCTGCGTTCGGAAAAAAAGTTTCTCCATTTTGTCAGTTTTAATTATAAGCAGAGCAAAGGAGCATAACATAGAAAATGTATAAGTCAGGATATTTCGACACAAGTTTTAGACAACTAGTGGTGTTGGAAGTAACATCGATGTTATATCGATTTTTTTTTTTTTTTTTCGATCATCGATATTTTTATTTAGATTTTAGATTATCGACCAAAACCCATTACGGACAAAATATGGGCAAACAACGGCATAAAAAACTAATCACAAAAGATACGAAATAGTAGGGTTGACTCAATTTTTGCACTTCGACAATATTTAAATGTCGAAAACTTAGATTCATGCATGTGCCCGTTGAATTACTGGAAGGTAATACTTTTTAAAGTTTAGCAAGGCTGCCAATCTAGTGAGCGACAAGCGGAGTTCGCTTAAATCAAAAAACGTTGACATGATTTTATTTAACAACCATAATGAAGGGATCTCAAATTAGTTTAAAGATTATGAGACTGCACAAAAAAAAGAGGTGTAAACTTTACATGTGACAGAGGCACACCTTATGGACTTTGGGCAGCTGAATCCGAAGTCCAAAAAACCCCGATCCAAGGGTTCGTAGATAATATTCAAATTATCTAGTTTTATGGGATTTTTTGGTGGTTATCCATAACCCATGTGTGAAGGAGTTTTTTGGACTTCGGATTCGTCTGCTCGAAATCCATAATGGATCCATAATGGCCGGTATTATCTTTTGCTTTCGTTGTATAACCTTTCGGGTTGTTATTTAGTATTTCTTTGCTTATTTTTCTATGAAATGTTATTAATTTTGAAATGTATATTATGAAAATATTATGAAAATACTTATATAATATAACCAAACCAACAGATGGCCCACTCTGAATTAATTTAAGCATTCAAAAAATAGCCGCCACATGCACTTCGATGTATCGAAACATCGATGTATCGAAGTTAAAAATATCGAAAACATCGATGTTGGCCATCGATCACTTTTTTTTCTATTTATCTAATCTGTTTCATTTTTTTTATTTTAAAGATTGATTTTTTAAGTTAAATGAAAATGGGTAATTGGGATACTGAGACAAGAATTTGGACTGTGTTAATGTTATGGTCACTGCAGACCGATTCTTAAAGGTGTTGAAAGAGTTTTTTTTATTCAGAACTACGCCGAAAGAGAATCGCTTTCAAATCTGTGTTGTTCCAACAAGATGGCGTAACTCCAGGCCTGTTATGACAGAATTGCATCGAAAATTCCCCAATAAGTTGATTTCAAGAAACTCCGTTGGTCCCCCAGATCTCCAGACCTTACTGCGCCTGATTTTTTTCTTTGGGACTATTGCAAACAGGAAGCTTATAAAGTAAAACAAACAAATTTGAATGATTTAAAGCAAGCCATTCGTACAACAATTGAGGCAATTCCCCCTGCAAGCCTTCAGTCATAAACAACTTTTTGCTAAGATGTCGCATATGCGTCACTGAGGGTGGAGGCCATTTAAGTTCCATTATTTTTAAGACACATTAAAAAACACTTAATAAAATTGAATTATCTTTCAAATAAAACAAGAAAATATAAATTACTTGAGTTAAACAAAAAGTTATTCGAATTTCTGAATGTAGCAATATTTATCAGCTACCCTGTATTCATTAACATAATAATATTAAACGATTATATTGTACTTTTCATTTTTAGGCCAAAAAAAAAAGTATTTTTAAATTTTAATTTAAAAAATATATAATTAATATTTATTTTACAATTTTTATATACAAAATTATTAGGGTCAAACGAAGAGAAAGACTGTCGGAGAAGTGGTTGATAACACTAGATACAGCTACAGCATCAATTAATTGTTTCAGGACTCGATTCGATGCCAAGCCTCTGACTGTCTTAGTGCATATAGGGTATTGAGTATAATTTCGGATAACAAAGGTACTACCGTTTTCTCTCGCTGTGTTTGTGTACCTACGTTTTAACGGTGGTCCGGGCCAGTTGAGGACATGTTTACAGCGGTGCGTGCAGCACATTGATATTTATTTTCAACTGCATTCAATTGCAGCAGCCGCATATAGCTCACACAGAAAAAGAGGCATACACATACAGTCAAACATATAACCACACATAAACATATGTTCACTGACCAAAGACGCAAATACGTCAGTTGAAAATAAATATATACGTATATGCTATATATCTTATATAATACATATACATATATATGTGTATATGGATAAAAAGAGAATACGAGCAAGCCACCTACAACCAACATAAAAGGCTTTTATTTGTTTTTTTTTTCATTTATTTTTTTATAATGCATTTTTGATGCAGCCGTCAAATTTTATTTTGCCATTTTTTCGTTCAGTTTCTATTTATTTAGTTATACCATACTACTTTTTGCTTTGCAATTTTTAAGGCATCAGCTTGGCGTATATATACATAGTACATTTTATTTATTTATTTACAATCTTCATTGAACCCGTTGAGCCAGTAAAGACAAATAAACTCATGTTTATTTATATGGTGTGATAGACCTGTGATTTATGCTCTTAAAAATATATAAAAAGTTTTCACAATAATAAATTAACATATAATAGCTTTATAATAATATGAATAAATAAATATTTTTAGATTTTCAATTCCAAGAAATCTTAACGACTACATTGAAATTTTTATCTGAATACAGCCCGACATTGGAATATCCCAAACACTTTTGGCCATAAAACAATTTTTGAGGTCTTGAATATCTTGAGACATTGCCTTTATATTCATAAAAAGTTTGCGGTTAGTATTTTTGTATAACTTGCCATCTATACAAGATACCCTGCAATAAGGCGAACATAGCACAGTGGTCAATTCGGCCTCTCTAGCGGACAAAAATTAATATATTCCAAAAAAAATCAACCTATCTCCATATTAAGAAATATGCATATATATATAACTCAAAATCGGTTTTGGCCATAAAATTACATGAAATACACAAACAGTATGCTTGAAAGTCGATACATGGCCGTAAAAGTAATCTTTGCAAACCAAAAATTTTTTGTTTTGTTTTAATTAAAAACATATCGATAAAGTCAATGATGTATTAATCATCGAATGCAATCCAAAAATTGGCGGATTTTCCTATTTAAAATTTGGGTTTTTCTTGCGTATACAAGCATAACTTACTCAATTTTCTCAATGCCGATTTTTTTTTTTTTTTTCGGTCCATCAGTGGGATTTTAATTCTTAAAAAATATTACAAAAATTAAAAATAAAAAAAAAAATATAGGCCATTTTCTGCTAAATCAGCCACCCCCCCTGCACACTTCAATTTTTAAGATAAATAAACGTTTTTTAGTTTAAAACTTTCCTTATCTTGTCTTTCGAAATTTAAGCCCCATCTTGGTAAACAGCGACCCCGTAAACCCATTTTTGCATACCCGACTCGTGTTATAATCACAAAAAATTACAAATTCGCCATTTTGACATTTTGAAAATCTAATGAGGTATAATCAGCTACCTTAAGAGTATCTGATAAGCATATAACAGGGGTCGCAAAAATGTTTTTCTGAGATTAAAATATATATCTCGAAAACGGTGCTTAAGAAAAAAAAGGTTGCCATTTTCGTGTTTCTCGACCCCAAATTACCCTAAAAAACACTTTTTTACGATGGTTCACTCGATGACCCATAAATTTGTAAACTAGTGTAATCCATTAAGACTAATTCATTTGGAATAAGATTAAATTAGAAATTAAATTGTTAATAAAATAATTCAATTATAGTAAAAAAAAAGCGTGGGCTGCAATTTTTATTAATGACTTTAATTTTATAAATAACTACAACTGAACATTTAATATTCAACCTTTCGAGATATGGGAAAGTTCAAAATGTTAGTTATCAATAACTGGCTAGTACAAAAGTCAGTTATGTAGAAATCATTGAAATGTAAGAGATAGACTTAAAAAGTGTCATCTTCATTTATTTTGGCCCATGGTGTATTTTTTACTCTTTGAGGAAACCATCGGAACATGCAGGTGTCTATTTGTTTTTTTTACATTATTTTCATATACCTACCTCTGCAATTTAAAAGGTGATCACTAGGGTTTCGTTAAAGGATGCATATCTACGCCAGTCTGTCCGATTGACACATACTTAGATAACAAAGACTAAAAAAAGGCAGCTTAAATCAACTGGCTGATAACTTTCATGGGAGAATTTCCTGGCTTATTAAGAGCATGGGATAGAAAATCAATCTATGTTTTTTTTTCGCTCAGACATCGTGAAGGCTTAAAGACTAATTTCTCGAAAGGAAAAGTTTCCGTAAGTACCTCTCGTTATTGTAGAGCTCAATCATTCGAAAAATGAAACATTCATCAAGATTTGATTGCTCATGATATTTATATGTGATGAATATTGACTAACTACAATGTAATCGATTAATCATCGTTTAAGGTAGATATAAGAACCATGTAATAATAAGAACCATGGAATAAAACACTTCACTTCCATTTCAATCAACAAATGTAATATACCCTATAAACACGTGTGTTTCTTTTTGGAAACGCGTTTTTCTTTGCGCACAGCAGATATTTACTTTTTTGACAAAAATGGATCCAGAGTTTGCCACTGTGTAATTAAATATTCGATTTTTGTTTTTAGTTTTTAAGAAAAAGTTACAACCGACTTATAGTTTTTTTTTGCATTAAGCCTTGCAGTGGATTCTATTTAGACTATTTATTTTAATTAACTTTTTATACCCTGTACCGTATGGTACAAAGGGTATATTAAGTTTGTGCAAGCCGAAAGTGTATGTAACATACAAAAGGAGACGTCGGAGACCCCTCAAAGTTACCTAAAGTATGATCAGGGTGACTAGAAAAGTCGATATACCCATGCCCGTCTGTCCGTCTGTCTGTATGAACGCCTAGATCTCAGAGATGGGAAGAGCTAGAGCGCCCAAATTTTCAGTTAAGATGCGTAATTATGTCAGGGAACACAAGTGTATTTTACTTTTTCGATATAGGGGTTATACTATATAGCTTCCATAGGGGTGTTTCAGAGGAACTCGAAAAAAAAACAAAAATTTAGATGGATAATTCGTTTGTTTATGAAGATATGATAACCGAATTTGGCATTAAGAAGTTTTTCAGAGTATCCAAGCATTTTTACCAAATTTGGTCAAAATCGGTTGTCTATCAACCTACCATACGAACGATCGGTCAAAAAAATATTTTTGGCTCAAAATTATTCGTCTGTTTTTGGTTGTTTATGAAGGTATCGTAACCTAATTAGGCAATCAAATGTCTTTTGGTGTTCTTAAGCAATATACCGGATTTTATTGCAAGCAGTGTTACAGGGTATACCAAAGTCGTCCGCGCCAGACTTTAACGGCCGCCATCTTTGTTGTGCGATTTATAGATCGAAAGCAAGTAACATTTTGACAAAAATATATTACATATTTCGTATTTCTTTTTTAATTATAATAAGAATTTAAATCTACACAAAGACAGTGGTTAGAATTAAAGCTGATTTGTTTATCGTAATTTGTTTCTATTATTTTGATCAAGCCTATTGAAGTTAAATAAAGTTTTATATTATGTTGTAAATATATGCATGTGTGTATAGTTTATATGCTTTAGAAATAAAATCAATTTAAATACGCAATAATTTCTGTAAGAGAGACAATAAAAACGAAGCGAAATCAAATCCAATCAAATTAAATCATATGAATAACTGCAATGAAATTAATTTTTACACACATATACACACTTACATGTGTTAACAAGTACCTTAAATAAAAATTAAATATCTAAAACTACAATGCGCAGAAATTTTCATTTGTTTCATAATTAAATTCAATAAGCTTCAAATTAAATTTTTAAACATAATTAATAAACAAGGCCAAATGTTTTAACATAATGTTTGTATGTGTGTTTCTAATTACATGCATTATGCGTCCTTAGATAGACATTTTTATCACTAAACAAATTTTCACATTCACAATTTTATCGCTTCCGGTACAAAAATCTAAACTTTTTATTATATGTTTGTATATTGTGCCCAGAATTTATTAACATGCATAATATGGAGTTGCCCCAAAAATGTTGCATACACACAGGGGCGGAGCTGGATTTTTGTGAGAGTATTGCAATACAAAGCTATGTATTACATATAACTAGATGAAATAGCCGATCTTAATTTAAGTTTGTTTCACTATAGAAATTATACAAAAATGTTTGGTTCACAGATGATGCTCTGATTTAATGAATTCATCATTCTAAGGAGCCATTTCCACAATTTTTGAATACTATTTGAGGAAGGTCATGGAGACTATTTTAGCAGAACTTTCGACAGGCGAGAAATGGGTGACTGGGGAACTAATTCGAAGTGCCATTTCGTGGTAAAAAAATGAATTTATCCTTGCCATTATCATTTTGCATTATTTAAGTTTCGAATATTAACACATGTAAATTATGCTGCGCACACCTGAAGAAGAAAACATTCATCATTCATCCATCATATATTCATCATTTATTTATAATCCATTCACCATAATATCATCATCCATTTATCAATAATCATTATTCAATATCATTAATTCAACATAGCCTATTCATCATTTAACAAAATTGAATCATCATTCAACATGCATTCGTCATTAAATTATCATTTATTTATAATTTATATTTATTTATTTTATGGGTTTTTTGTTAAATTGTTTGCCCTCTAAAATATTATATCTGTTTTGTTCAATAGTTTTTCTAAAAATGTTATTATTATTATCTAAGTAGAAAAGGCTAGAAGCCTAATCTCTCCATTCAACAAACTTGATCTTCTGAGGAAATATGCGCATCAGCTGGTAAAGTTTCGTATCTCTAGCTCCTATAGTCTCAGAGTTCTAGGTGTTCATACAGACGGACAGACGGACATGGCTCAATCGCTACCCGAGGTTATGATAAGCATTTTGGTATAAAGGACTTGCCACGCCTCCTTCTTGCCGTTACATACATTGCACAGGGTACAGGGTATAAAAATAGTACAATTTTGAGCAATGAAAATAGAGCGAGGAAATAGATATGAACTTATCCGCTTCCTAGCCCGATGCAGGAACTTTTTACCTCAATATTCATTTATTTATTATACGATCATCATTTATTCATTGGTATTTCATCATTTATAATTTTATCATCATATTTATTTTCATATTTCGTGCATCTTTCATTCATTATTTTCATCGTTTCATCAATCATTTTTCATCCTTTTATTATTTGATAATGTATTCCAATATTTCAATTATTATATATACTAAATGTATGTAGAGCCTCGGTAGCCGTAGTGATATTTAAACAACACTTTAATCTGTCTTCATGGTATAATTTTATTCACAAATTGTCTTATCAATTATTTCTATTGTATTTAAAATATAGTTTTTACTTCATTGTTTAATCTCTTTACTAATTTTGTAACTCAAATGCCAACATGACCTCGTTTGTTCAATTTTGCGCAGCACACAACTGACTCTTTTGCTACCAAACTCTACACTCCTTCTTATTTTTCTAGTCCTGCCAACTCGCTTACTCGCCATTAACCCGCCAACTCGCTTACTTACAACTGTAAGTTGGTCAGCTAAAGGGCTGCCAACTGCCATTCCTACATGTATATAATATTATATTTTGTATTTATTTATTTCATCGCATATTCATCATTCATTCATTATCCGTCCTTCATTGATTTATCATTCATTCATCATTGATACATACATATTTCACTTATCATTGATACTTCATTCATCATCATTCATTAACATATATTTAATGTTTCATCATCATTCAGAATCATTCATTGATCATTCATTGATCATCCATTCATCATTTCGACAGCAACTTCTCATTAATTATTTATCACTCGTTAATCATGTGTTCATTAATCACTCATTGTTGATTCATTCGTTATTAATTCATTATTCATTTATTTATCATTCATTATTCATTCATTGTTCATTCATTATTCATTCATTATTCATTCATTGTTAATTCATTATTCATTCATTTATTATTCTTTCATTATTCAATCATTATTTATTCATTGTTTATTCATTATTCATTCGTTATTCATTCATAATTCATTCATTATCCATTTATTTATCATTCATTATTCATTCATTGTTCATTCATTATTCATTCATTATTCATTCATTGTTTATTCATTATTAATTCATTTATTATTCATTCATTGATCATCCATTCATCATTTCGACAGCAATTGCTCATTAATTATTTATCACTCGTTAATCATGTGTTCATTAATCACACATTGTTGATTCATTCGTTATTCATTCATTATCCATTTATTTATCATTCATTATTCATTCATTATTCATTCATTTATTATTCTTTCATTATTCAATCATTATTTATTCATTGTTTATTCATTATTCATTCGTTATTCATTCATAATTCATTCATTATCCATTTATTTATCATTCATTATTCATTCATTGTTCATTCATTATTCATTCATTATTCATTCATTGTTCATTCATTATTCATTCATTTATTATTCATTCATTCATTATTCATTTATTATTCATTCATTATTCATTCATTATTCAATCATTTTTCATTCATTATTCATTTATTATTCATTCATTATTCATTCACTATTCATTCATTCATTATTCACTAATTATTAATTTATTATTCATTCATTATTAATTCATTGTTTTTTCATTATTCATTTATCATTCATTATGCATTGATTATTTATTTATTATTCATTTATTATTCATTCATTATTTATTCATTCATTATGCATTGATTATTCATTCATTATTCATTCATTATTCATTCATTATTCATTCATTATTCATTCATTATTCATTCATTATTTATTCATTATTCATTCATTATTCATTCATTATTCATTCATTATTCATTCATTATTCATTCATAATTCATTCATTATTCATTCATAATTCATTCACTATTCATTCATTATTCATTTATCATTCATTAAAAATTGCTTCATCATTTTTTTATTATTCATAAATGAAGAATTTTACGAACATGCGAGAATTGTACTCTACTATATAAATCCAACAAAAAAAAAATTATAGCCTTTAGGTAAAAACCTTTTAGGGATTTATTTCACGGCATCGGTTTGCATTAATGTTGAAAAAAATAGCACACCTGCTAAAGTTTTTATTAAGTTTACTCTGCAAAGAAGATCAGACGATTACTTCTTAAACGGAACATGCCTCTTTGTGAAAACCTTCCTCCTATCTACGCCACTGGTCACACATAGATGGTACATGGACTTTAAATGGGCGTTCTGCTAATTAGCATGACCAAAACCAAAAGGTAAAGCTTCATTGTTAATATTGTTGTTGCTGGCCAAGCATTATTCACGCATAATTATTGATGACAAACAAAAGCAACCCCGAATTCCGAACCTCGAACCCCGTGGAGCCTAATACCAAAACGCCGCAATGTATGCAATGCATGCTAATACGAAGTTGGTTTATTTACGCAGCATAAATGATTGGTTGGTCAATAGGTTTGTTCGGTTTTTAGTAATGTGGGTCTATTTTTTTAAAAAACTAGGAAAATTTTAGTCCATTACATAATTAGCATCCATAAACCGTGTTTATACCGTGTTCATTTTTAAAACTTCCCTCATATGCAAATTTTTTTCTTTCAAAGAATTTTTTAAAGATCAAACGTCACAGTTTTGAAGCAGAATTTTATAACTGTGGAAGGAACCTTAGCTGGACCATATATTAATGTAAATATTAGATTATCAAGGTAAATTCATATTAAGAAATTATGCGTAATTTTCAATTTTGTGAGATTCTTTCGAAAGCCTGGATTCAGCGATTCCTAAAATATTACATAAATATAGTCTGATCAGAGAAAGCTTTCTTTTGTTTTATTTATATTTTATTTTGTAAATGTTTTTTCCTTTGTTAAACGTGTACATGCTGTAGATAAATAAAACCGAACGAATTTATTGGTCAACCCAATTGCTTTGGGTGTACGTATGTGTTTGTCCAACAATGCACGGCAAATTGAGTGGACAATAAATATAATTATCAATTTGTCGAGTCAAAAATTTGCTGCTCTAAAATTTTATTTAATTGCATATTAATTTTGTGTTTGAACCAAATTCATAGCATGCTTTTAGGCAGCAGCATAAAGTGAAACACTTTCTTTCGTTCACTACTTTCTTTTTTGGCGTTTCCGTTTCCGGAACTTACTGCTTGGTCTGGTCCAGCGTGATTAATGGTCTGCAATAATGTTTGAAGCCAGCTTTAAAACAAAATGGAGGGAAATAACTTGAAAGAAAGCACGCACACATACTAACTCACACACACACACACAACTGGTTTCACACATGCAATACTTGCTAGCACTTAAAATTGCTCACATTTTCTTAGTCCAAACCCATTTTTAGTGTCTAGCAAAAATATTTGTCTGCTTAAAAGCAAAATTTTTTTACTTTTCCATTTCCAAAATGGCGGCCGAACAGCCATTATCAGGCAGGCCAGTGCATTTGCTTTATTTATACGTTCTTTAGTATTTTTTATATTCTAAACATTACAAACGATAAATTAACAACAGTCTGACAGCGCGTGAAACATTTGGCTGCCACTAATTGTAAGTGCAAGGCATATAAATTCCAAGGACGCCTTTAAGGCGTCACAAAGCCTATGCTCTGCCAAGCGGTCCATTAATATGTGAAGCAAAATTTTTTTATTTTATTTCTAAATTTAGATCTGAGTGCCGTTGAGTTCTCCTTTTAGGAACGGTCCCGGAAATCTGAAGTGTAAATGTTTTTACATCTGCTAATTTTGAAAAATTTTACACAAGGTAATGCCACAATTACTTGGCTATAGAAAATGACAAAAAATATGATAAAGGCTGTTTGAAGGTTTTTTTTTAACTTGTGTAAAAAAAATAGTTCAAAAATCAGGAAGTATTTTTTTTTTTGTTTTAGCTATGAATTGAGTTGCATCTTAAGATAGACAGACAGCCACAAATAGACCCTTGGGTGGCTAAATTATGTATACGGATTATTTGATATGTTTAATTATTGATTTAACTTTTTTTTTAATTTAATTCGATTTACTGACAATGTTATACAACATTAACTAATATTGCTTACAGCAAATTTATTTTCCATTCATTTGATATCACTTCAGCTTTTTGCTCTAACTACTTCTTTATGGTCTGTTCAGATGCAATGCATCTTAGAATATTGTGTACCTGTTTGACAGCTTGACACCGGCAAGTCACTTACAGCAAATCACACGCATACATTCAGACACAAACACATATTAATACGTTATACATAGTACTACAAATTTCCATAACGCCTTGAGCGCCATTGTCATGTTATATGGCCAAGCGAGTTTGTATTTCTTTTTGGTACGCAATTGCAGTTGGGCTCTCTTTCTGGCTTATATGCTGTCAAGCAGGCCAAACAAAAGCTGTCAAAGTATCGCATGACAGCATCTACATACGCCAGCACACAGATACACGCACACACACGCAGAGCAATCACTCATGCCGAGAGAGCCCTGGGCAAAGGCAGCTAGAAAAACCAAACCAAGTAACAGACAAGGAACCGCAGTGCTTGATAAGTGCGCCCGTTGGGTGCTTTTTACATAAGCGCCATGCATTTATGTTTATTCAAGTGTAAGTAAGTGTGCAGTTCGTGTAAGTGTGTATATGTGCACCTTTGTCATGTGCGTCAGTTTTGCTTATTTACGCACACAGGTAAACATTGGAATTTGATGATTTATCGACAATTGTGGCAGACACTTAGCCCGTCAATTTGTTTGTCACAACACTGAGTAAACTAACTAACCACACACTCGCTCCGCCAGCACTCTGCATACGCCTTTGCCACAACAGCAACTTGTGTTGCATAAGAAAAACTAAGTACGCTGCATAAATCATTAAAAAACTTGCCACATAACGTATACGCCGTGTGCTGCATAATATGTGCGCCAAACTTTGTAGCATCTTAAAATTGGTATATTTTTTTTTTTAGTTTTTGCTTTTGCGGCTTTATTATAGTTGGGTGCACTTTTTAAAGTAAACACCAAGACTGCGGCTTAATTTTTTTTTAAATATTTTTTTGCATACATTTTTGCTTTAAAGTTAATAAACTTTCTTAAAAAACACAACAAATATTTTATAAATATGCTTATTAAGCAAAATTCAATTACAAGTTATTGGAATTTTTTTACTCTTGCTGCATTTTAAGTACTGCATGCGTGTGGAAAAGTATTGAACCGATTTTAAAAAAACTTGGTACAGTGTTTGGGAACTTAGAAAGTTTTGAATGCTTTCATTGTTTACGATATCTGCTTCAAATCAATTATACCCTCAAAATTACTCATTTTATCAAAAATCTCTGAGATCTAGACGATCATACGGACATATTTATATCGATTTTTCTAGTTGGTGGTTTATGACTATTCTTGCTGTGTAGGCCTTAAGTGGCCTGCAATAGTTGGGATCTTGCATGTGGCACATAAATTAACAAGGGATAAGCGGCCTGCATTGGAATGCGACTGTTGAGCATTCGATAATGTATCCTTGGTCAAATATCACTTGTGCTCCCATAAAGATTGGACGGCGCACTTGACATTCTTATATACAGTTTATATACCTTCTTTTAAGTACGCTGCTGCTTACAACACAGAGTTTATTATGTAACTTAGAAATAAGAGATTAATTTGAATAAATAGAAGACCACTCGCAAGGGTGGGATCAGTACCAAACCAACATCCAACGCGTACGGTAGTGCGCCAGATCATCGAGTGCGCACAGAGCGGCAGTACAATAACATTGCCTGTTCTTAAGGTGTACATTCTTGTACATTATGTATTTATTTTGTTTTTTCTAAAACAGTCGAACTTGCTTTGATACTAAGAAGATGAAAAATATGAAGTCATCCATAATTTTAGGTTAGGTTAGGTTATGGCGGCAGTTGGGACCTATAGTCGCAACTCACGTAACCAAGAATTGGCCCGTTGTGATACCGCTACGGTGGACCGTTCACCACTCTTCCCCAGTCACAAGCTCTCCTATATGAGATTAGTCACAGCCATCCGGCGGCTTGAATGAACCTTAAGAGGCATTTGGGACTCTGCTCCGAGAGCTGAGACAAGTCTTCAGGGAAGCGTGACTTAAGAACAGAATCTTTTCCTGCACAGTCCAGGGCAGTGGCCTAAAAGGTGTTCTACTGTCTCCTCCTCATCGCCACAATTTCTACAGAAGTCATGATGAGGAGCGTTAAGCCTGTGTGTATGGATTTCCACCAGCCAATGTCCGGTGATAGCACAGATGACGGTCGAGCATTGAGCTCTATTTAGACGGCAAAATTCTCTAGTTTTTTTCTTGCTGTATGTCGGCCATGTTTGCCGAGATATCCTACTCGTGTTCGATATCCGATTCCACGTTTGGTTTGCAACGAGATCGAAGTAGTTTCGTATTCTCAGTTTGCAGCTGGCCATGGGTATACCGAGGCCCTCCTTGTCTTGAAGGAGGATGCTGGTAGTTCCTCGTCTAGCCAGTCCATCCGCAATACAGTTGCCCTCGATATCCCTATGTCCTGGCACCCATATGAGGTTGATTGAAAACTGCTCAGCCATCTCCTCCAGAGACAAGCGGCAGTTGTTCACTAACTTCCATCATTTTAACATTACCTTGTATTCCTAAATATTTTTGAGATTCTTTCCATTTAATTTTGTAGCTGTTAAGTTCGAGATGACTGCTTCATAAAAAATTTGGACTTAGCTTTTTCTTGAAAAAGTTTTGCTTTTATTTTGGAGCTTGGTAGCACTTCATTCAGTTCAGATCAACTTAATGTTTGATTTAGTGTCATCCAAAGAAATATAAAAGTGTCTGCCTGTCAAACAAATTTGAATAATTTAAATAGTTTCATAATCTGTGACTAGTTTGTGAATTGGTCTATTGTTTGTGAAATTTAGTCTGCATGCTAAGAATTTTTTTTAGTCTCGTGAAGCTCGTGAGTTCGTCCCGTGGATGTATGCAGTTAAGAGTGGCTCTAATTGAATAACTTAAGACGCATTTAATGTACTAAGAATCCGCTATATTATTGATGTTTTTTTTTTTCATTTCTCATGTCAAGGACGGTATCAAAATATAACAACTTTCTATAGGAATGTCTTACTAAACATTTTAAATATTTTCACATAGCTGCATTTTGTTTTAGGTTTTAGGTTTTCCATAAGATTGCGGTCTAGAAATTGACTTGACCACTCAAAGAACCTCCTCATTAAGCTTCTGAGACCATACATTGAATAATCGAGCTGAATGCTTGGGATCGTTTTCCCTGCTGAAATTTTCACAAAACCGGTATATATTTCTTGGTGTATCATAGCTTTGCCTTCTCCAACGAATTTTGTATCTATTACGCTGCCAGTTTAATGCATCGGACCTAAGTCTCTCAACGAAAAACAGCTCCTTGATACCATGGTGCAACCTTCATGCTTCAGTATTTATTTTTAAAGCCAAAGTTGATAAATCTGCCACTGCTTGTTGTAATGCAGGAATGGGATTTGCTTGGACAGTGAATTCTTATTGTAAATTAGGGACTAGCTAAATGTGGTACTAACAGAGTCGGGTTCTATTTTAAGATGCCAGAATGTTTGATTTTTCCAAAGTGTTGTTACATCGTTTAAGATACCAAATACCCAACAAATTGAAATCAGTAGTAGATAATATTTTACAATTTTCCTACTTTTTTCTTTAATTCTTTTTTGTATTTAATTTTGGACAAAGTGGTCCCACATCGTTTTTAGGCACAATTTTTTTTTTATATGGCAACTGAAGACCATACTTAATTGCATTTTATCTTTTTAAAAAATTCGAAATTAGCCTTTTGATAACTTGCTCAATTCATTTAAGGCAACATTATTAATAAGCAAAAAACAAACTTAATGACCATCTCGTGAACACAGGAAACTGTTGAAAAAAAAAAAAAAAAAAAAGCAGCACCAAACAGACTGAAAACTGAAATTTGATTACAAACAAAACTGCGTTACAACTGCAGCAAGCACAAAAACCTGAGGCAACAACATGGGGCATGAAGCTATTGCAACGACAGCATTATAATTCAATTTCAGGCAGTGCAGGAAGTGCACAAAAAAGTCAACAACAGACAAACAACAACAAAAACAACTTCTGTTTATACAACAACAACAACAAAGTGGATTGCTGTTAATGAAAGTAAACGATGTGGACGACATCGTCGACGGTTTCAACTATGGGAACACTACAACAACAACAACAACAAAAAAACCGTCAACAAATTGCGCTCTTAGGCATTTAACAGCAAATTTAAAATTCATTATGAAAAAATGCTCATAAAGCGACGCAAATGCAATAACTGTGCATTTTATATACCCTGCACCCAAGGGGTCAAGGATATGACGAATTTATGCAATGTTTGTAACAGGAAGAGGAAACCGCAGCAGTTCTTAGGTTTTTATCGCAAAAACTATCGGTTATATTGAGATATCGATATGTGTGTTTGCAACCATGATGCAAAGGATTTTACAATTTGGCTGCGCAGAAAAAATGGCGGATGGTATGGTAGCTATGTGAAATAGTGGACCAATTTTAATCAAACTTCACACAAATATAGAGACACGAATAACGGATCTACGCATTGCGTGATCTTCTTGTTGTTGGATCATGGTTCACAATGGTTCAGTTCAAGGAGTATTGAACTAATAGAGGCGAAGAGAGGAACTAGATACTAGTTACTCTTGAAAAGTACTCGCTTGTAAAAATCGTGTCGGTTTTAGGGCTTACATTTGAGTTGCTGTTTTGTGCGCATTACCATGCAAGACAACAACAAAAAAAAACAGCTGGCGAGACATATTTTCTTTCATTCTACTCGTTTCACACACGCGCACTGCGATTTTGCGCCGCCGAGTGTTCGTCTCTATCTAGATTGATACTCCCTGGGTTCAGTTGTGGAGTTGAGGAGTTCTGGAAAAAAACTACACATCGGCTAAATAATTCGTAGGAAGACATATACAAAGATGACGCCATGCATGATGTGAATTTTATGAAATTCTGATATTAAGCTTAAAAGTTTCATTTGTTTTAGTGACCCAGTGTAAGACTCATGCTCATCATGAGATTCTGCTTATGCCCTCAACTCAACAGCTAGCGTAATTTATGAAACACTAGAGGAACCTTCAGACGTTACTCAGCCTTCTAGCATAGGGTTCAGCTAACATTGTTTTTTAATTTTCTTTAAACTATTTAGCAAGTGACACTTTATATAGAGGAGAATTTTTTTTTTGGTTTTTCTGGGCTGCCACAGAAATCTCTAGAGATTTTGGGGCCGGTTTTAAACCTAATCTTCACTAAGTATCGTAGGTGCAACAGAAATCTCATAGATTTTCTGTTCTTTCCTAACCGATTTCGAAGATTTAGAGTCGAAATGTTTGTAAGTGAATTCTCTTTTAGCTTAAAGCTTAACATAATTTTAACAACATTTTTTTCGTTAATAACAAGCAAACCAAAAATATGTAATTTTAAAAATGATCGAAAATTACACTTTTTTTCGATTTTGGTTGCTTGCAACTTCAATAATTTTTACTTAATCTGTACATATCATACATCGCAAAGAGCACATCAATACCTTTTGACATTTTCGTGTTTCTCGACCCAAAATTACTTTTTTACGAAGGTTCACTCAACGACCCTTAAATTTGTAAACTAGTGTTATCGATATCGATAAATAATTAAATTAATGCAAAAAAAAAACGATATCGATTAATAACCTAGTTTACAAATTTAAGGGTCATCGAGTGAACCTTCATAAAAAAGTGATTTTTAGAGTAATTTGGGTCGAGAAACACGAAAATGACAACCTTTTTTTTTTCTTAAGCACCGTTTTCGAGATAATTTCGAAAAACATGTTTTAGGGCACTTATTTCAGTTATTTTTCAATATCTCATGAACAAAACTTTGTATCGACATGAAAGACAATTAGATCGAAAGGTATTGATTTTCTCTTTATAGTGATATATAACTATGTACAGACTTAGTCAAAATTATAGAAGTTACAAGCAACAAAAGTCGAAAAAAAGTGTAATTTTCGACCAATTTTCAAAATTACAAATTTTCGGCTTGCTTGTTATTAACGAAAAAAATTTTTTTAAAATTATGTTAAGCTTTAAACTGAAAGAGAATTCTGTTACGAAAATATCTCGAAAATGGTGCTTAAGAAAAAAAAAGGTTGCCATTTTCGTGTTTCTCGACCCCAAATTACCCTAAAAAACACTTTTTGACGAAGGTTATTTTTCGTGTAAACTAGTGTAATTAAGTTAATGCAAAAAAAAAAAAAATACGTGAACTTTTTTTTGGGCAGAAACTGTATCTATCATTAAAATCAAAAAGATCGCGTTAAAAATTCATTTCCCCTTTTTCAGGCCATTTAAGTTTTGAACCTCTGTTGAAGCAAGAAAAAAACACTTTTTTTTTTGTAGACGCTTTCATCCATCAAGGTGTCCTTACAAAACTTTGACACCGCTAATGCAGGATATTCTACTGTCGGTGTTTTTTATTACCAACAACGGCAAGTTGGTTGATTGGATTGGGGCAACTTGAAGGGTGCAGCCGTCAGCAACTATTGATGGCATGCAGCGATGCATACAAATGACCAGGAACAAAAACACACAGAAAAACAAAAATAAAAAATCTCAACGAAATGCTTGAGTAATGCAGATTTGCAAAAATGCCACTTGCATAGTTTTAGGCGCTTACTGTGATTTTCACTTTTGGAATGCATAATTAAAGAAAAATATAATGGTGCATTTTCGAGTCGAACTATTTGAGAAAATGCTAAAAGTAAAGCGGAATACAGAGGTATGACTTGCGGCATACTGCAAGAGATTTATGGAATACAAGCACATACGTATATGGGGTAGCAGGAACCACGAGCTGCAAGTGCCTTTGCAACTTCCTGTCAAACAGTCGGCTTTTTGACAAGCTGCCAAAATGGCATGCAAGTTTATGGGTCGCTTTGTGCCCCAGTGTGTGCGCGAGTGTGTGGTGTGCCGCAGGAAACGGAAATGCGCATTTATACGCAACATTAACTGCCATCAAACCGTCGCGTCAAAAACCAAACTTCCAAACACAAAACAAACACAAGAAACCAAAACTCAAAATCAACAAACAAATACGTCATCCACACAGAGGCACACACACACACAGATATATGCACATATTTAGCATATGCTAAGGCTAAAAGCGTTAAGGTATGTTTCCCTGTATATGTATGATGATGTATCTGTGTATGTGTGAAACATTTAGCCATGTATTCAAGCGTGTGAAGTATGCGAGAGTTATGCGCGCTGCATTAAACGCCAACGATGCTCAAGACCCCTACCTATAAGAAGTAGAAGCTGGAGATGCTGCCAACTCTGGCCAAATCGACAACCTCGTCAATATTTACATAAATCACCAAAACGCACATCATCAAAGCGGAAAAAAAACTTCTAAAAATATTCATGCGTCAATAAGAGGCGCCTTTTACCGCGGCACATGGCGTATGCTTAATGAAATGGCATTTAAGTAAGTCATCTAAATGGGAACTTTAAAACGCAAAACTTAAGCTGGAAAATAAGCCACAGCACATTTAGCTTTGTAACTAAATTGCAGCATTAGTTTTTAGCTAAACTTTCTTAACAATTTGCTAAACTTTAAAGGCGATACAAGTATTTCTTTTAAATATTTAAATTTGCCGAATAGTTGGGATTTTAGGAAACTAATAATGAGATTCAATTCATACGTCTAAAAACTATTTTTTCGGAGCATTGAGTATTTAAAATTTAATTTTTACGGCAAAAAAAACAATTTTTTAATAAGCCCAAAATACTTAATAATATTTAAATAAAAAAAATAATCGTTCTTTGAAAAAATATGTAATTGATATTTTCTTGATTTCAAAAATAAATACATACATCCATTTTTTTCTAAGTTCAATACAAAAAAAATATGGTCCTCTAGTTTTTAATGCAATTTTATGAAAAAATAAAATAATTATAGTAAAGGGCTTCGGTAGTTCAGTTGATGGGCTCTATTTATTCAGCTCAGTTTCAAGATGAAATCGAATTATTTGATACCAATCTAGAAATATTGCAATTGAATTATTTTTAAAACTCCGCCTAGTGCTTCGTCAAAAAAAAAATGCCTATCAAAAATGGATTAACTTAAAACTGCGTTTACAAAGCAACCGGCAAAATATTTTAAATTTGCTCTTGCTTATTGTCTTCCATAAGGTGCGGTATCATAATAGCCCCTAAGTGCCTATCCATAAACAATCTAAAAGGTTCCTTCCTGTTAAGTCAACGCTAACATTCTACTGTAATGCAACCAATCCCAATTACATGTGACGCATTACCCATAGCCTCACATTTTATATAAAAGCCCTTTACTGCCGATTGTAGATTCAGTAGGAGGAACTCATCGTAGCTTGGTAGCAATCACTACAGGTTAAGCTGTGCTTCAAAGCCTTCCTTCCATACATCAATGCTGAAGTTGTCCTTTGCTGCTTTGCTTTAGCCAACGCTTTAGCCTTGGTTTGCTCATTATACTCCAGGTCTGGCAACGCTGTTCAACGGCTATTAATCATGAGCTTATTGAGGCATAAACACTTTGAGCCAGCGTCACATCTTGGTACTTGCCTTACCAGGGTATTAAAGCGTTCATGACATCCCTGGCGTAGTTGTTGGTGTTGTTGGCATTGTTGGTGGTTGGGGTGTGGCAACTTGTCGGTTGTTTGCACGTTTGTTGGCACTTTTACTTTAATATATTTAATGGTTCTCGCTTGAATGGAGACCCAGACGCATTATAAAATGCTATAAAGTAATGAATACAAAAAGCTAACAAAAATATAAGTACAATATAATAGAGCTGGAAAATTTGAGTATAGATAACAATCTAAAAGAGTGAAACTATAATGGGCGCAAATACTAATTTCTCTGCAAAGTCAATTTTCAGAACAAAGAAGATGCATGTAAAGTAATACGAAAAATAATATATTAATGTTATCAAAGATGGATACGAATAGAAACAAAAAGTTTTTAATATAATGCAAACTTTTTAAATTGGCGTATCCAATGAAGCCCAGAGACGTAGATTTATTTCTACGCATAAAGACTCGGGGGCTTAGCTGTCTAAGCCTTAGCATATAGCTGGCTAAAGTGGTTCTGGTAGTTTGTAGTGGAAATGGTGTGAGTAGGTAACGACTAAGTCTCTGCTAATTATCATCTAGTTAATAAAATAATTAGAAATCCAACACAGTTGGTCTAAGAAATCATCATCAAACTGTGCACGATCGCTACAAATGATTTTCTGCACAAATGCCTTGGCTCTATTGCTTTGGAAATATTTCATAGCATACTTTTAAGCTGCATTTTTATTTTGCTATGACGCACAAAAGCTGAATGCTAAATAATTTATGTTAAACAGCAAAATTTAACAGCTACTAATAAAGGCTAAAATGCAATCACACAGTTATGCACACACACATGCACACACAAAGAGCTACCCACACACAGCAGCTCACATTGAGGCTACTTTGGCAGTTAACCGCAGCATCAATTGAGACTCACACGCAGCCATTGAAACAGTGTAAAAAAGAGAGTGCTAGAGCAGAAGAGCGTAGAGACAGAAGCTAAAAATAAAATACAAAACCAACATGCACACCTTTTCAATGTTGTACTCATTTTCGCGCGTGCTGCTGTGTGAGTGTGCATGAGAGCGGGAGTATATGTGTGTGTTCGAGCGTTTTTCAATAAATCGTTCACTGCAACAATAACATGGGCGCGCAACCATTTTGGCCAGCCCAAAAGTAGGCACCACAACATGTACACTGTAACTGCGTCATTTAAAGCCGTGCGTGTGTATCTGTATAAATCGCATAGATATAGCTAGGCTATAGATATGTATAGACGGCTAAAACGTGCAGGTAACATGAGATTTTGAGCGAATTTCAAGTAGCTATGGTCCCAATGGCAGTGGCAAACGGCACTGAAAATCGCAACAATGGTGCAGCCCAAATGCAGTTTTGAGCTTAAAGCGATTTTCATTGCAATAACCTAACCGAAATTGCAACTATCTGAATATGTGTGTGTGAGTGTGTATAAGAGCGAGTGTTAGTCTATGCCTGCAGCAGGCAAATACATAGTACACGTTGCCATGGCTAACTAACTGGCAGGCTGCAACTAAAACGACGATAGCTGGATAGACAGTGAACCAGCTACGAGTTCATGATGAAAACGCTTTCCATTAGTCTACGTGTGCGTGCGTGTGTGTCTGTATCTATGTATATTGAGTGTTCATTCATTCAATCAATATTTAGTTGTTGAAATCGCGATTTACGCGCATAGTGCGCCAGTAACAGGAACAAATGAAAAGTGCACGCTTGTGCGCGCCCAAAAGCATTACCATGAGATTTACAAGGATTTATCTTATACCATACATCTCGTTGCAGTTTTCCTGCTTCATGCTGCGCAGGTTTTCAGTTATGTAGAGTGGCTATAAAATATTTTTTTTTTTTAAGCTTTTGGCTTGAGTTAACTTAAATTTAATGAAACTTCAAAATAATTTATATTTATTTGAAACAAGTTTACGTCTAAAGTACCCAGCCGATACTTATATTAGCGGCACTGTATCCTAATGCGCTTGCTATGTTGAAGAAAAGATCCCGATTACGATTCCTAATATTCTATTTTTCAGCAAAAAGAACAAAAGTTATTTTTGAATAATTCAAATATGAGACATTTGAATTTAAAGTTTGAAAAAAGCAGGTTTGACAACTTACAACCCTTTTTTTTTGGTGGTCATTTTCAAGCTCTTTCGAAAATTGTCTTTAAAATGCTTATTTTTAGTAATTTCAAACGATTTGCTTATTGTTGATTATAGCTCTTTCTTTTCTGTTTCCAACAATATATTTACATCGATGCCTATGTGTATTCAATGTCGAGATATAGCCAAAAAAGCGATGGAGTGTCAACTTACAAGCCTTTCCCATATAATAAGTTCTTTCTCATTTTTTATAATAAAGAAAATAAATAAAACAATAATATTACGAATCCGAACGACAGTGTCTTGAATTCAAAGAAATTTTCTTGGGTAAAAAGCGTCTTTGAGCTAGCGATGCCAGTGATAGCCAAATGCACCAGTACTTCATGCGCTACCACTACTCTATCTCTTTAAGAATTCAAAGTTTTCAATAACACACTAAACAATGATACTTTCCAAATGCTGCAACTATTAATACAGTGCCAATGTCTAGGTAAAGCTCACTCACAGTTGCCGTGTCTCACTTAATGCAAACTTATTGATGATGATTAAATTAGAGTCATATCCCAAACCGCAACACGATGCACAGCTTGCAAAGGCTGTTGCAAAACACTCAACAATGCCGCCTGACGCATTCAGCTAAGTGATCCTTTTGTATGTCGTTGTGCATGTGCGTGTGTGTGTAAATATCTACATAAATCTGTGTGAGTCGTGTTTCCGGTAGCTCCCTGGCAGGTAGGCAAAAGCCGCACATTTTTTACGCTATTGACGCACTGTCTGGCCAAGCGCACTACTCCTTTCAGCTGTCCAGCTGTAGCATTGTACCACTGTCCAGCTGTCCATCTGTACCACTATGCACTTCGTTGCTGGACCGACGAATGGACGGATAGACGGGCAGAGCGTACTCATGGCTGCATCGGCCTCATTTGCATTGCACAAACGTTTCAATATCCTTTCTTTTGCTCGTGTTTCATTTCATTTCATTTCGTTTGATTTTAGCCGAGGCTTTATTTGGCTTAGCGTTGCACCGCTTCTCTTTCTCTTGCTTTTTATTATACACTTTCAACCTGATGTTGTTTCTGTGTGTGTGTGTGTGTGTGCGTGTGCGTCAGTGGTATGTGTGTCTGAGCTCGTTTTGGTGTATGCGTAAATTGGGTTTATTTAGTGCGGCATTGCCAAAATGGGATTTCAATTAAAGTTGTGATTTTATTTTTTAACAAGGTGACCGTCAAGTGTCCAAACAGTGTGACCATAATATACCCTGGCAAACTGCACCAAATTGTCAAATTTTAGGAATATAGTTTACAATTGCTCGTGTGGATTTAATAGTGAAAGCACGCATAACATATGCACAAAATTTTTGACCGCTCTAGCGATGCCTACCAAATATTACGTATACGTCTTTTTTTAGAAGTCTCCTCATTTTTGATTGCACTTTAGAAATATTGAAATCAAATTTGTTTTTTTTTATTGAATAGTAACATTTTGACAAAACAGTTTCATTATATTTGTAGATTTTTGCGGCATGCTAATTAAAAAAATATTGCGTATAATTTTAGATCCAGTAGCTTTTAAAGTGTGCATGTAAGATGCGACACTCTCCTACGAGGTAACAAAGCAAGGTATTGACATGAATCAACAAATTTGATCGGCCTGACGATAGTGCGCACTTTTGGTTTTATAGTCTTTGAGATGCTTTTGTTCAGACATGCGGATGGACAGACTGGCATGCGTATATCGATTTGACTACTCATAGTATGTATACATTATATGGCCTTCCACGCCTCCTTCTGTACGTTATACATATTTGAAGGAACTTATTATAAAAATGTGCTTTTTGTACTGGGTATAAAAACAGCATCACCCATGCGTGTCCTTGAAACCTTCAAATATCATTGAAAATTGTGACCAATGAACTTTTATCGAATATAACTTTTCACAAATTAATGTAGTACATACGAAGCTTCGAACTTAAGTACCGAACTTGTTTCAAAATTAAATTTTTTTGTTTATTTATAATATTTGCGTGGTCTTTGCTGCAAATGTCTTGGATCACCCTTTATATACAATATAAAAAAAATAAATAGAGCATAAAACCCTGAATTTTGATTATACATTTTTTTTATAATTGTATTTTTTAATTGTCAGTCTTTAGTTAAGCTAGCATTCACGAAGCAAATATTTGCTCTTTTTATTGAACAGATTATTTGGCTAAATAAAAAGGTGTTTGCTGATTGCATCACGCTACAGCAAATACTCTTGGCAAACACCTGATAAATGGTGTGCAAACATTGTTTGGTCATTACGTAGGGGAAATATTTGCTTTGTCATTGAACACTGTCCAAATATTTCTTAAAATTAATTTTGCCGCAAATAAAAATTGTACGAAATTTTCTATACTGATTTTCTGGTTATCATAACAATCGTTTTTGGCTTGATGCGAAATTCTGAAAATAATGAATGCTGGGTATATTATCAAAAAAAATTTACGCCTAACAAAAAAAATTTACGCCTAACAAAAAAAATTTTTTTTTATAAAAAAAAACATTAAAAAAAGTTTGCTTAATTTTTTATATAGTTTGAACATACTTAAAAGAAAATAAGAAAATTCAAGTTTTCTTAAGAAAAGGTATTGGTTGCTAGTCTAGATTCGGTTAGGTTAGGGCGGCAGTCGGGACCTAACGTCCCAACTCACTTAGGCCAGGGAATTGGCCCGTTGTGAAACCGCTGGGTGGGCCTTACACCACCCTTCCCCCACTCAGGAGGTTCCCTATATGTTTTTAAAATCACGCCCATCCGGCGGCTTTAATAAACCTCGAGAGGCTTCTTGGACTCTTTTCCGAGAGCTGAGATAGGTCATTAAACACGTATGATTTTAGGAATCGGAGCCTTGTCTTACACAGCCCAGGGCAGTGACAGAATAAGTGCTCCACCGTCTCCAGCTCCTCCTCATCACCACAACTTCTACAGAAACCATTGTGAGGTGCATTGAGCCTTGATGCATGGATACCCTCCAGCTAGTGTCCGGTAATTGCCCGGATTACTGTCGAGCACTGAGCTCAATTTAAATTGCAAAGTTGCTTTGTTCTCTTTTTGCAGTATACCGGCCATGTCTGCTCGATATCCGATTCCACGCTTGATTAGCAGCTAGAGCAAAGTGGTTCTTAATGCTCAATTTACAGCTGGCCATAGGTATACCCAGACGCTCCTTGTCCTGAAGGCGGATGCTGGTAGTTCCTCTTCTTGCCAGTTCATCCGCAATACCATTGCCCTCAATATCCCTGTGTCCTGGGACCCAGATGAGGTGAATCGAAAACTGTTCTGCCATCTCCTCCAGAGATGAGCGACAGTTGTTCACTGACTTCATGCATGATGTCATGGAGGCGAGAGACTTAATAGCCGCCTGGCTATCTGAGTAAATACAGATATTGTTGCTACCTATTGGTAGGTTTTTAATTATCGAGGCGGCTTCTTGAATTGCCGTGACTTCAGCCTGGAAGCCACTGCAGTGATCTGGAAGCCTAAAAGATATTCTTACGTTGTGTAACTCAATGTAGACGCCTCCGCCAACGCGATCGTCTAACTTGGAACCGTCCGTGAAGATTTTTATTGAGCCACTTGGGCCCGGTATGCCAACATTCCATTCTTCCCTGGTTGGAAAATGGGTCTCGAATGCTGTTGAAAAGTGTTCCTGTGGGGAGCAGTAGTCCATACCATCAGGAATTAGAGGATTTCCATTAAGAATCCTAGAGTGACCGAAGTCTAGGCCATTCCATTTTCTTGCCTCTCTCATACGTAGAGCTGATAGAATGGCTATTTGCTTACCCACTTTATCCAGGGGCAATAGGTTCAGGATGGCATCTAATGCTTCATTTGGGGTGGAGCATAGAGCCCCGCTGATAGTTAATTCTGCAGTCCGCTGAGCCTTACTCAGCTTTTTTAGGACGGTTTTCTTGTCCATTGAAGGCCACCAGATTGAAACTCCGTAGAGGAGAATCGGTCTCACGATGGCAGTGTATAGCCAGTGGACTATATTAGGAGACATTCCCCATTTAAGACCAATAGCCTTTCTGCATGTGTACAGGGCGATCGTGGCTTTCTTCCTTCGATCTTCCGTATTTAGGTTCCAGTCCAGTTTACTATCGAGGATTAGACCAAGATATCTGGCTGAACCGCTGAATGGAAGTGTGACACCATTTAATTTTGGGTTTATAAGAGGGGGTATTTTGTACCGCCTAGTAAAGAGCATGAGCTTGGTTTTTCTGGATTAACTCCTAACCCGCTATCTGTAGCCCATTTGGAGAGAGTGCATAAGGCGTTTGTCATGCGCTCACATAGTGTTTGAGGATATTTTCCCGAGAAGGCAACTGCCACGTCATCCGCGTATGCAGTTATACTGCATCCACCCCCCTCCAAGGTGCGCAGGAGGCCGTTTATTGCTACATTCCAGAGGAAGGGAGAGAGGACTCCCCCCTGAGGCGTTCCTCTATTTACGTATCTTACGATACTGGAATTCCCCAGAGAGGATTGAATAACTCTACATCTGAGTAACTGTAGTCTAGATTAAAAAAAAACAAAAATATACAAGGGTGTAGTCACAGTTAAATAAAAAAGCTTAAAAACACGTTTTTTAACTTAACTTGATAAATGAAATTTTGCAAAATATAAATTCGAAGTCCAGTTGTCGCGTTTGATTGCATTATTAGGATTAAAATTATTATTATTGTATATTCAATCAATTTATTTTATTTAATTTTTTATTTATTTTGAGCAAACAAAATATTTGGCCAAATATTTGCCACGTAATGGCACCAGAGAAAATTGACTGCTTTGAAACAAGCAAAATTATGTGCGAAATTGTATTCGGCAAATACGATACCAAATAAATTTTTAAAAAAGATTTGCTGCAAATATTTGATCAACACACTGAAAATTTGCCAAAATATTTTATGCAATTGTGTAAATATTAACATCGTGTAATTTAACCAATAGTTAAGAAAAAAATAAGCAACGTTAGGCTTTTCTAATGTTCCCAGCTGAATTTTTTTCTGCTAACTATATGTTACTTATAGGTTGAAAAGCTAGAACTAGAATTAACTATGTGTTATATAGGTAAAAAAGATAGAATTAAATTTTTAATTTAAGAAATTAATTTACAACTCTATATGAATGTGGGCGGCAGACTTGGTCGCAGATTACTTATTCTACACCAAATACAGCTCTTAACATCCGTCATAAATAGTTCTAGCACCAAAGCCTTTTCTAAATCTCTTTAAAAGATTCAAGTTCCAGCACCTTCAAAAATTAGTTCGCCTCTGGCATAAATCTGTCTCTGGTTTTCCAAGAGCTTGTGATTATAGTTTATGACTGTCATATAAGTTTCAGCAAGCACATAAAAAATAGATCATTGTAAAAACTTGGCACATGGTCAAAAATGTCATAAATTTTATTGCAACAATGTCATAAAACATATATTTATTTAGAAGATGCGACTAATACATAAAAAACGTACTACACGAAAATGTCAATATGTATTTGTGGGTATATGTCATAGTATTTTGTAATTTATGTGAAATGTGCATATTTAAGTCAAATGTAAATATTTAAAATTTACTATATGCAAATGTACATATGTGTATGTGTTTGTTTATTTGAGCTCAAAGTTCTATGGAAGAATGCCAAATATATGAAAGTGAGGGTTATAAAATTCAAAAACCACAAAAAGAAGTCATCACATTTGAATAACCAAAATAATCATAAAAATTTGTTATAGAAATATAAATAAATATGGCAGGTTGTAAAACAAGCTAAAACTTTGCAATGTATATAAAGCTTTATATACATTGTACCTAGTACAAGCGAAAAACTGAAGCAAAAACAAACAAAGTCAAGTATATGCAAGCAAATCAAAAACAAACGTGCAAAGAAAAAAGAGTACCAAGGACAATGGCTGCTATATGGCAAAAGAATTGTTTGGTTAGTTATGTATGTGTGTGCGTGTATATGTGGGCGTAAATGTTTTCTATATATAGATGCACGCCATTTTGTTGGTTTTATTGACAAAAATGCTATCTGACATTTGTTTATTTGTTTGCTTTGCGCTTGTTGCTGTGGCTCGTTTAGTTTTTTTTTTTGTTCTTCTTTGTTTATCAACTCTCACTCTTTCGTTCTTTCACTTCCGCTCTTTTTTTTGTTTTGCTTTTGATTTTGCGCATATTTATGCATTTATTTTTTATGTGTTTGTCATGTTTTTGTTGTTTCGACATGTTTTTGTTGTTGCGACAATATGCACAGAACCATATTGGATTTGACTGTCACTGTATTGACTAAGCTGCCCACACGGACTGTGTAATTTAGCTGCAGGTAAATCTTTGAATTTATTACACTGAAAAAAAAAAAAACACATACACACATGCACACAAAATCAACAAAGAAACAAGTGCAACAATAATAATAAAAATAGAAAAAAGTGTGACCAGCTTGACAGAATATACTATAGAACAATATGGCGCAGAAGAGAAAAGAAAATAATTTATGATAGTGTCTCGAAATAATTAAATAAAAAAAAAATTGATTATTTAAAATATGCCTAAATTACATATTTTTCAGTTTGATTTTCGAAATCAATCAAATTTAAATGGGTTTTCACATTTATTTAAAGTTAATAATAATATTGTTGGGGAAAGCTGCACTGCGACCCTTAGTATCTATTGTGCTGCCTTCAAGCCCTAGAGCTCCTCAAGTAGCCCAATTTCAGTGACAAATTTAATTATCCGAGATGTTTCTAGTCGGGTAATATTATGCATCAATATTCTATGCCCTCCAAGAAGGGATTTCCTTCTTCTGGCAAGGGCATCACACTTTGCAAGTATGTGCTAGGAGGTTTCCTTCTCGGTTTCACAAAGCCTACATTTGCTTGAATTCAAGATGCCAATGGTACACAGGTGTTTCCTGAGTCTGCAATGTCCCGTTAGTAACCCCGTCAGCATCCTAAGGGAATTCTTGCACAATTGGGACATTTTCTTGAACCTAATTAAGTTGTAGGAACCAAGAAGTTGCTTGGCCTGTCGTAAGCCGTCCGTGCCAGTCCAGTCAGTTTCCCGACTGGACCTTTCTTCGTCTCTTAGCAGCTGCTTGGTAGTGTGTTTGCCAATGCCACAGTAAGGTTCAGGCCCTATTAGTGGTTTCGCAGCACCATTCCTCGCCATTTCGTCAGCTGCTTCATTCCCGGGGATGTTCTTGTGTTCCGGGATCCATATAAGAGAGACTCTGTTCCATTGTCCTAGACGGTTCAATTTGGTCCTGGTTTTCAGACCAACTTCGAATTAATCTTCAAGCCAGCCACCGCATTAATCGCAGCTTGACTGTCTGACAGTATAGCAATATTTCTGTCTTTATATTTCCTATCTAGGTTGATGTCTACACATCGGCCTATAGCACATACCTCTGCCTGAAATGTGCTGGTGTAAGTACCCAGAGCTTCTGAAAGTCGCGTTCTTGGTCCCGCGACTCCCAGTCCGGTGCCTTCTTTAGTCAAGAACTCGTTCGAATACCTCACAATAGTGTGCCTTTTCATAAAATGTATCTCCTCTAGCGTTGTCCAATTCTCTTTGTTGCTCAAAATAGTACTGAAGTTTCCTTCAAAGTGGTACTCTGTGATCATCTTATCACTAAGTAAGAGGATTGAGGGGACCAGTTTTCCCAGTTCGTCAGCGTCTCTAGCACTTATTATGTGGCCTTTGCCAATTCCCTCAGGCGACATTCTTTATAGTGTCGCCTTCATTTGAAACCTTACAACAGTATGAAGTGGTGTCAGCTCCATAAGGACTTCCAATGCTGCTGTAGGACAGGTTCTCATGGCTCCTGTTATACATACACAGGCTAGCCTCTGTATCTTCTTAAGGTCATTTTGGACGGAGGTTATCTCCACCCGAGCTCCCCAAGCAATAGCAACGTAAGTGAGCATCAACCTTATGACTATTAGGTATAGACAGCGTAAAATCTTGGGAGATTCACCCCATGATTTGCCAGCTATCCTTCTACACGTGTACAGAGCTCTAATGCATTTGTTTGTCACGTTTTCTATATGAGAGCAAAACCTTAGTTTTCTGTCAAATATAACTCCAGTGTACTTAACCTCCTTGCCACAAAGAATAGGGCATCCCCTTAGGCGGAGTTGCCGCATATTGGGTAGTTTATATCTTCTAGTAAATAGTACTACTATGGTTTTAGCTGGGCTTAGGTTGAGACCTACTTCCTTGCACCAATCGTATGTAATATTTAATTCTCTCTGTACTGTATCACATAGAGTGTTCTCGAATTTGCCTGCTGCTATAAGGACAATGTCGTCGGCATAACCTTGACAATGTACTCCTTCGCTCGATAACCTATCTGACAGTTCATCAACAAGGAGGCTCCATAGTAGTGGAGATAATACTCCTCCTTGTGGGCAGCCACGAGTAGTGGTGACAGTAACGAAGGAGTCTCCGGATTCTGCTGTGACTAGCCTTGACTTGAGTAGGGATTGAATCCACTCAGAAAGCGTAACATTAACGCCCCTACTTATAAGTGCTTTGTTAACATCATCATGCGATATGTTGTATATAAGCACCCTCAATATCTAGGAAGGCGCATACTGCGACTTCCTTATTATCAACTGCTTTACTGAGGATATTCCTCAGTTGATAGAATGCAGTGTCTGTTGATCGACCTGCTCTATACGCGTGCTGTGTAAAGTGCAGGGGGGTCCCGCTTCAGAAGCTTATTTCTAATATTGTTGTAATTGTTATTTGTTTTATATATATATATTAGAATAGAGGTGCTTGTTATTATTCATAGCATTAATTGTTTTTGCCTAAAATCAAATCGATTTATCGATAACTGAATATTAAAGTACAGTTTTCTTGGACAACAGTCACGTAAACTAATAAAGATATTTGAATAATTTCTACTCAAAATAATAAGTAAAACTTGCCTTGAGAAACGCTTGGAGCCTAGAGGGTTAAGATTATTGTAAGATCAAATTTTTTTTAAGTCCTCCCATTTTAGTTCGGCCCTGAAAGAGTTAAATAAAGCCGTAACGCTTAAAGTTTAAAAACTGAAATTTTGCAAAAATTCCGCCCATTACGCAAATAAAAAAAAAAATGCTTCCCATTCTTCCCTTGGGACTTTGCGGCACTTGCCAGATTGCTTTTTGAATAGCATATCATTTCTTCCCTACCGAAAGTTCTAAAAAATAAACCATTTTATTGCACATTTTGTTAAGAACAAAATACAATTAGCAAAAGCAACAAAACCATTCAAGAAGAAAAATAAAGGCTCAACAAAAAACAATAAAAAAGAAGGGAAAACAATAGAACAGTGTTGTAAAAAGTTGCACAATTACGCGAAACCTTCAACTATCAAATTGTCAATATGCAGTGTAGCTAAAGTTAATATTTGTACAACTGGTGGACAATTGAGATGGCAAGGAATCGAAGGAGCGCAGTTGCAGCAGCAGGTAGTAGGACCGAAGACTCAAAAAAAAGGGCTCTCTCATTTTACTCACGCGTTCAGTTAACAGGCTGAGGTTGCTCTGACTTGCCCCAGAGATGTAGCAGAAAACTAGAGTAATGTCATGGGAGCACAAGATAAATAACACTTAAGGAGCACAACGACTACAAGAGCGAAAGAGGAGCATGCTGCAAAAGAGAGCGATGGGTAGAGTGAGAGCACTGAAACCAAAAGAAACAATTTGCCAGTTTTTTGCTTTGAAAAATGCATGAGCTAAAGTAAATGGAAAAAGTTCGTGGCACAAAACACAGCGCAGCAGCAGGGGCAGGGGAAGCGACAAGCTTAAGGGCTGGGTTGGGTTGGATTGGGCTGCCGGATTGGGGGTGTGACTGGTTTAGTTTATAGTCGCTGAGCTGCAAAAATTCGTGGGCGTTGGACAACGGGCAGTTAAACGACGGGCTTACAAAATATTGCGGTCTGCTAGGCTGCTTTTGGGCAGAATTTGACATTTTTGGCCATGTCCGCAGCAGTCAACGCAACTGAGCTTATACTATGGCTATGGTTTAGGCTCCAGCTAAAGCTACAGCTACAGCTCTATGCTTTATTTCATTTATTTCGTTTATTTTTCATTTTTGGCCAACTTGCAGCTTTATTTATATGGCGCTTTATTTGCTGAAAAGAAATATAGACAATATTTTTGTTGCTCTACAGCTACACTCATACACGCAGGCACTTATATACTGTCGCACACACACACAAACATGACATGGCCATGTCGTTGCTGACACTTAACATGCCCGTAGACAGTTATTAGGGTCATTGCAGCATTTGTTGTTAGGCCGTCGAGACTGCGTCTAAAACTGAGGCCAAGCCTGCCAGCGGAGATAACATTTTTTGGCTTTTTATCGCTCTTCCTCTTAAAATGTTGTTGTTACATTTTTGTTTTTATTATACCCTATAGCCATGGGGTCAAAGGTATTACAGTATGATGCGAACCACAAGTTATTTAAACTAAAATGATCAGCATTGATGCGTTGAGTATATCGATTGATTGAGATTCTCTACGTCTTTGCGTCTATATGTACATTTAGATCTTTGTGACTACTAGAGCAGGACAGAAAACGTGTAAATAAAGATGCCCACAATCCATAATTTTACGTTGCTGGTTGTCCCATAACTAAGGGAAACTATAATATTATTTCGTTTTTAAATCGTAATTTCTTAAAAAAATTGATGATATTTGGCCAAATTTTATGTTTTTAATAAAAATATATGTATGTTTACAAATTGTAACAAACTTCGGTAGTCGTACATTGCCGCAATTTGTAGGGATTTTAAATTAATACGTTTTTGGCCATATCTCTAGAAGTAATCCATCGATTATAATAACAATGGTTTACAAAATATTTTCAGAAGAATTTTTTTGAATAATTTACGAAAATTGATTTAATATTAATGTATGAAAATGCCTCAACATGTTTTACTCGTTTGTGAGTAGTCCAAAAATTTTTTCATGAAAGCAAATATCTCTGGTTGTACTTTACTGATTTTGATTATATATATATTATATATTATATATTACCAAACTGTAGATAATTGAATTACCTATTGATAATACAGGGAAAATATTTTTGAAAAATTTACGGTTTGGTCGTTATTTATCCAGTCACACGAGTTTTTTTCGAAATTTTCAGCAAATTTAAAAAAAAAATCTATTTCGTAAGTACAAAACTCTATTTTTCTCAAAACCTAAAGTTGTAGATGAATAATTCGTTTGTTTATAGAGATATCGTAACCAAATTGGGCATTCAAAAGTTTTTTAGAGTTCTTAAGCTCTATACGATATTTCATTAAAATCGGTTACATTTTTTTATATAGCACCCATAGGACCGATTGGCATCGGTTGCAAAAGCAAAAAAAAATGTTTGTCTGTTATCGATCGCTCACGCAACAGAAGGTCTCAACAACATCAACAGTCAGTGAATCAGCATCAAAACGACGCCGTAAATCTATAATTAACATTTGAATATTGCTTTTTGTGATGAAAGTAAATATAAAAAAATATGCATATCGGATGGATAGAAATATCGATATGCCAATATATCGATACACTTTCGCGCATCCTTACCATTAAGCCAAAGTGCTACACCAAAACTGCATAACTTCCAAAGCAGTAAGCTGTGTATTTTCACTTATTTCCTCTACATTAATTAAATATATTCGTTTCTTTGTAAAAATGATTTCGACGCGTAGATTACAACTCGAGTTTTCCAAGATTATTGCAACGAAATCGGAAACATTTGAAAACATTACGGCTTCGGAAAATCTAACCAAATGGACGATTTTATTGGTGCCAAAGGAAGAGCTCTATAATGAAGGCGCTTTTTATGTGGAGCTGACTTTTCCCGCAAAGTATCCCTTCATTCCGCCAAAAGTCGCCTTCAAGACAAAAATCTATCATTCCAATATTGATGAAGTGGGGCAAGTTTGTTTGGGTGTCCGAATACTGGAAGTCCTCATTACGAGCACGGAATATCTTACAAGCATTGATTAATGTATTGAAGAATCCGGAGCCGCATCATACTTTGCGTTCCGATTTGGGCAAGCAGCTTTTCATAGACCGTGAGTAGCTTATGGCAGCAGCTGAACAGTTTACCAAGGAGCATGCTGAGATGCTGCTGACTTGTAATTAACAGTCAAATAAGAACTTTATTTTTTTAAAAGGTAACAGAAATTTTGATATAAATGTATAAAAAGCGCCTGAGCCGTAAAGTAAAAAATATTTTAGGGATAAAATATGAGTAAATTAAATAACTACAATATTAAATTTAAAAAGCTGTCATATATCGAATTAGAAAAGTTTTTCTATGTATGAGTGTTTAAAATACCCAGCAACTAAGGAAAGACAAAAATATTGTACACTAGATAATGATCGGCCGATAACCCTTGAAATAATGGTCATAATCGCCAAAAAAAAAAACACAATTTTTAATTCATCGGAGAAAGGCTGTTACTTCGAAATTAAGCTCAATCAGCTGCATGTGAGCCTAATAAACGGTGTTGACTTTTCGGACACACCATAAGCCAATTTTCTGAGGTTTTTATTCCTTCCATATATTCTAGGTACGTGCAAAGGTCTGCATATGAGTTTAATAAACGGTGTTGACTTTTTGTTGATAAAACCTTTTAGATACACCATAAACCGACTTTCTGAGGCTTTCAATCTTCCTACGGCCACAACAAAATCGGTAAAAAAGTGCAAAGGTAAAATTTATGATTGGAAACTATCAGATAACATCAGTCTTGTAAAAAAGCTGCAATTTAGCGATTTTAAAAATTCAATTTTTCTAGTATTAGTTTATAGAGTATCTATCTGGCGTGTATTGTCTTAACTTAATAACAAACATTTTTTTTGCATATTTTTGTTGGGTTTTTGTTATATTGGATATGGTTATATAAAGTGTATGAGGTTGGCATTGTATATGTATGTGCTGTATTTTAGAGTTGCGTGTCTGCCTGAAAGTATGCTACAATTTATACCACTTCCGTTTGTGAGCCTAAATATGCACATTGACTTTTTAGTTTGTTTCTTGTAGTTGCTGTTGTTGTTGCAGTTAAGTGTCTTCTTCAATGGCGTCAAGGGAGAATTTACATATGACACTTACAGGGTCCTTTGTGAGAGTGTGTGTGTGTGTGTGTGTGTGCGTTGGTCCACAAGTTGTTTAGTGCTCTTTTGTGCACGCTCTTTGCCATTTTTAGCAAATTGTATTATAGTTTAGGCCTTGTTGTTGTTGTTGTCGCCAGTGACACTATTTTCTTCATTTTTTTTTTGCCTTTTTGCAAGCGTATTTTTATATCCGGCTTGTTGCAATTTCACGCTTGGCAACTTTTTGCCTGCTGTCCTGCGTATTGAAACAAGTTCGTCCTGTTGTGCGGATTGGCATAGTTTTGGCCTCAATTTTTTGTTTTGTTTGGGCTGAAAAATTAGCTAATTTAGTTGCAGTTGTTGGGCAGAAAGTTGAGCCATTGGAAACAGAGCCACCAGCTAGGGACTACATAGGCCGCTAAATTGACAAGGCCAACAGTTTTGTGCGGAGCAAATTAGTTTGGCTTGTAAGTTATGGCTCTAATTGAATCAGCTTGCAAGTTATTAATTGTGACTCATGTGAACAATCAAGTAGTGGGCAAGGCAATTTGTAAAACAAATATTACGTATACGCATATGAGAAGTGGTTGCGTTTAATATGATTACTAATGCATACAGTTGCGGAGCGTTATTGCTTATAAATTGGGTCAAGGGGCAGGGCTGATTGGGACGCGATGAGGGTAAATGTAAGTTTCTTTTTGGGATGCAGAGTGAATGAGAGAAAACTTCTTGAGAATTAGTCTTTTGACAAACTAGTGCTAGAGATATTTTTCAGTTTAGCTAGATAATTCGTGAAATCGTTTGGACTTCTTAACTACTAACCCAGATCTTGCAGTTCGTACATATTGATTTTGGATGGTGTTACTTGGCTTAATCACTGAAAAAATAACAGTGTATCTAGAGAACTGCAAGTAAGAAAAATTTCGAGCGAACAATTTTTCAAAATAGCTAGTTAGCCGATGTGACACTAGGAGTGACCCATTACAAGGGTTATACAATTGTATAATTTTTGCTAGGAAAAAAAGCAGTGATCTATTGTTCTATCAAGACTTGTATAGTAAGTAGTAAGTGTTTAAGATTTAACAAACATACCTTTTGGATGCCTTCTTAAGTAATAACACAGTCATATATGTACAAATATAACTCATACGCACCTTTAGCACAATATCTCAAACAAATATGCTCTCTTCTTTCAATCTATTTTCATTTAGAGCTTTCAACTTAGCTAAACACTTGCTAAGATTTAAACTGCATGACTTGTAGATATAGCTGGTTCGTGGTTGCATAACCTCAAACTACTCACTCGAACAACTTAACAACTTCATTTTGTAAAAAACGTGTTTTATTATTGCATGTTTTTTGGGGAGGACTTCTCAGTTTTTATTGTTGTTGTTTTTAAGCTCACGTTTTGTAGTCATTTGTTTGTTTTGCTTGGTTCTCTATTGACATTGCAGTGTAGACAACAAAAATTAAACTAAATTGACTAAAACACCTTTTTCTCTTTCTCGGTTTATCTTCGCCCGGAGTTTTATAAATTTCAACAAAACGCCGCCAATTGTATGCTAAGCATGCACTGACATGCACATGCATGCACACTAGCTAGCTCACTCTTTTTGTTTATCACTGTCTTGCTCTTGCATACTCAGTGGTGTGCTAGAAATCTCTTTCAATTGAATTCGAACCGAAATGCTTTCTGGTTTGTATATTGGATATGTCTTACAAACCAATTTTAATTTTAAAGCCAATATGGCCGGCGGAATAAACAAATTTCAACCATGAACAAACAGTTTTCAAGGAACCTTACGAGACGGCCAAGAAAAGTCATCGCTTTAAAGATTGTTATCAATTTCCACGGAGTGGTTTATGACAATAGATATTTGAGGGTGTATAGGGTGGCTGATGTGGTAGCCATCCCAAGCAACTAACTTGAAAATATTTTATACAGGAGGGCTTAACTGTTATGTTTCAAGTGTAGTTCACTTGTTGCCTTATTAGATCCCTATTGGCATTACCATCTAAGTGTTTTCGATTTTCCGGCATTACCCATATTAATATATATATATTGTTTGTAGAATTCATGTTTCGAGATTATCAAAAGAATTAATTTTGGCATTAAGTCACCAAGCTTAGCCAATGAGGAACACTGAACGTTTTCCGGCAACAAAAAGGATACCATCGTTGGAGTGGCCCAAGCGCTGTATAGTTTTCATTTATTCGAAAATGTTACGTGATTATTTGAAACCATTTCAAAAACAGTGTCTGGAAATGTTGACGGCAATAAGGAGGGCTTTTGTGATATTTCGTAAATATAGGCACTTGGTTCTATCACAATAAGCCCAAGGATTAGCAAGAAAGGCAAGATGGGTCTGTCCATGAATAAGACAAATGCAATGCATTTTTTGGAATGCCAGTTGGATAAATGCTATGATGATTTAATATAAAAGAAACTTCACATTTTCTAAGGAAAGTTATGATATAATTCTTTACGGATATCCACGAATCGTTGAATTTTTCATATCAGGATAGTGATAATCGATAGTTTGGACAGGTGGACTAGGATTTCTGACGTTTCTGGAGCATTAATGGGCGCGTTTTTCCTTTAGTGCTTGGTGCAATCTCATAAATTGTGTTTGGTATAGAGCTCTTCCGCTTGGTTTGAGCAACTCGTTATATACGACACTAGGGGATCCCATTAATAACACAGCAAGGTAAATTTTTCGTAGTAGATAAATGTTTGATTGACGGGTTTTTCGAAGGATTACAACAACCAAACGTTTCGTAAACATTTTTTTTTCGATTTCTGGCACACACCCGGACTATCTTTTTTGGCCATTTGAAGCATGGCAAACAACTTGCAAAACACTACAGAAATTCATTTGCAAACAAAAATAAAAACTTTTGCATTTAACTGTGTAAATTTTGAAACATTTTTGCGGGCGTTTCTGAAGTTGTTGCTGTTGTTGTAATTGTTATTATTGTTGTTGTTGCTATTGCCCTGGCCGTGACTTGTTTTTATTTGTTTTTTTTTCAGTCGGTTTTTATTGCAAGTTTCAACTGTCAAACACAACATCAATTTGTACAAAAAATAAGCAGCGCGTAACTTTTTTTCTTTTGCTTCTTTTTTTGGGTACACTCTCTTTTGCTTTCTATAAACTGTTTTGCCTGAATTTGCATGTGGCATGTGTGAGTGTGTGGGGGTCGGGGTGGGGGTGTAGCTGTGTGTTGGCAACAATGCAACATTAAAAAGTCACATTTCAACTGATTTATTTTGTAATTTAAAGTAAACTTTTGCCAGCCATTTGAAATGCTTAACGTGTGTGTATGTTGCTGTGTATGTGTGTGCATTTTTCGAAGACACAGGAAGTGAAAGAGAGATGAAGACGAAGCAGATAGCAACAAAAAGAAGACAATGCGACACATTTATGACCCGTAGCGACAAAACTGTGCACACGGTCAGGGGAGTTAAGTATAGACCAGTTGGGTGGGATGGGAAGGGCAAGGGTCATAAGGACTGCTTGGGTGTGCAATACTTTTGGTTATCTTGCACGTATCTGTGTGGCTGGTGTGTGTGTGCATGATTTAATTTATGATTCAAGGCGTATACGTAATGTTTAGCATCGACAAACTGTTAACAGACAAGGACGCTCTCTTTTGAAACTGTAAGAGACATAGATGGAAAGAGGAAAGCAGAGAGTTTTAATTAAATTATTTTTTTTTTACAAGTTTTTATACACTTTACATGGGTCATATTTTTTTATGGGCAGGGAATGTTATAGTATGTAATATTTTAAAAATTGTTTAAAAAAGTGCCTAATAATATATTAATTATTCATATTAAAAAATTATAAAAATTCGGTTTATATTAAATTGAGGACTATAGAGACATTGCGCAAACAAATGGAAACCTCAGAATTTCGTCCGCGCCCCCATCTGTCAGAGAGATTGGCAATGCAATAAAGAAGCTAAAATGCAACAGGCCAGCTGGTGAAGACGGCATACCAGCCGAACTTCTCCAAGACAGAGCGGCAATATGGCGAGCACTTGCAAGGAAAGGAGTACCACTCAACATCGTAGCAATAAGAAAAGATGTATGATGGTGCCGACCTGGCGGTACTGCACAATGGAAGAACAAGTGTACCTTTCCAAACGAACGTCGGCGTTAAGCAAGGCTGTCCCCAATCGCCTCTACTCTTCAACATCGTGGTCGATGAGTTCATGAGAGAGATAGGCAAGTCCAAGCGTGCCATCACGTGGAGCTTCACCAGACACCTTGAAGACTTGGACTACGCGGACGACATCTGTCTCACCTCTCATAGAATATGTGACATCCAGACCAAAGTAGATGACTTCGTGAAACTAGCCAGCAGAGTCGGGCTCAAGATAAACGTATCAAAAATAAAAGCAATGCGCTTCAATCACACCAGCCAAGGAAACATCACCAAAGAAGGGAACCCAATCGAGTTGGTTCCATTATCTCCAGTAGTGGTGGTGTTAATGAAGACGTTTCAAGCCCACTCGCAAAAGCTCGATCAGCATTTGGGAATTTTACCGCATATGAAGAAACGGGCAGTTAAGCCGATGTATAAAACTGCATGTGGTAAGTCGATACTGCTATACGGTAGCGAGACGTGGTTGACCACAGGAAAAATTGTGCTGCAGGCTTTCAGCAACAAGTGCCTGCGAATTATATGAAGGATATTTCGGCCAAACAAAATATCAAATGCAGAACTGTGGTGCATCATTTGTGAGTGCCTTATCCAAATCAGGAAACGTAAATGGACATGACTAGGTCATGCTCTCAGAAAAGAACCAAGCAGCATTGTAAGGATGGCTCTAGACTGGAATCCCCAAGGGAGCAGACGAGTAGGACGACCAAAACCAGCCTGGCGGCAGACTGCCCTTCAAGAACTGACGCAGCAAAACATAGCATGGCCCTGAGCTCCCAAGAGTAGTAAAACAGGAAAATAAATTTAATTTAGAGTTCAACTCTTTGTTTCTTTGGTTGTATTTTTATATAGTCTGTAATGGCCAAGCCATGCTGTTGGCATGCCGGAAAAGCGAAATATTACAATGGTAGGTGATGAGGTAGTTCACGACTTAAAATAAGGAAAACTTATTCTATATTTAAAACGAAAATTCAACAGCTTTGTAACCAAAAGGCACAAATAGAACAGGAATGGCTTTATACTTTTCTAGGGTTTTTTTCGTACGAAAATATATTTTATTTGCTGTGATACGTTTTTTTTTGAGCTTTAGTCTAGATTTTATTGGGTAAAGATGGTGTCTTGACTGAATTCAGCTTATCAACCTGTTCAGTCGTTATTGGATAGAAATCTAGTTCTATGGGGGATGCAGTTTCAAGATACTCAGAATAGAAGAAACCCATATTTCGACGCTACTGTGTCACATTTAATGCAAATTTTATAGCTTACGTTTAACGATTACAATGCAATTAAAACATTTTTAAAGCAAATTAAATATTGAGAAAGCTGAAAAATATGAAGATGTGACACAATCAACTAAAACTCCTAAATTTAAAAGTCCATTTGTATAAAACAGTCAAATATTTTAAAGTCTCACGTCAATAGAAATGTACTTTATACATTCTAAAAATCCATTTTTTTATTTAGAGCTAATAATATTCAAAAATAAATTCATTTTAAATTTAAACCATTTGTTAAAAGAGCAACAAATATGCGGCACCACAAATATTATTATATCTTTTATATTTGGTATTTTTTGTTTTTCTTACGGCCAGTTAGAGCAAGCAAACTTTCAACGCCAAATTAAGAAAAATACCCAGCGCGGTTATCATTTTTTCTTTTTCAGAAAGTTTTTCGGTGCGACGAAGCTGGTGAAACTTGTGCACAAGCTAAGTTGCAAGTTGCTGTTGCAAGTTGTTGCGGCAAGCTGCGTAGAATTTTCGTAATTAAATTCATTTGAGACTCTCACGCAGCGCCTGGCGATGCCAATGCCAACATCGTGTTGCGCATTTTGATTTGATGCCGCGTGCGTGAGACATTTTGAATTGACTGTACGAATATTTTCACTACTCTCTTGGCCATTGGGTGGGCCAAGCTACACAAGTCTAAGTCCTTTGAGCTTTAAGAATTGGCCATGAATGTGCTTGTTGATTTTGAATTTTCGGCTGCAGCACTGGCAATATCCAATTATGGAACTTGCATAGCGTCTGTCACTGTCAGTGACGCCTTGAAAGCTGCAACACTATTTTTTTTACACTTCTGCCACATCTATTTTGCGCTCTTACACTCTCTCTCTGAGTTTCAGTGCCCTAATAGCATGACGTTTTCTTTTTTTTTTGTGTGCCCTGCCTCGCACCGTGCTGCTTATGCGGCATCGATGACATTGTGTGTAGCATAAAGTAATTTCCGTCTGGCGCAAGCGGCGCTTCCGGTGCGGCAAACGTGCGACGAGTTTCCCAAACACTTGCTACAGATGTCAGCAGCTGTCTATGTATATGTGTGCATTTATATGTTTACGTGTGAGTGTGTGTGTGAGGCACGCAGTGTCATCGTTTTTTATTTTCACTGCGCTGTGTGCAAATTCACACGCTAACATGGAAATAATCAAAATGTCGCATTGAGATTGAAAATCACTGCATTTGCCAACACTTCCGCTCAAGTGATGAGCAAGTTGTTGGCTTGTTCCTGCACCACATCTATCTCACTATTGGTGTGTGTGTGTGTGTGAGTATCTGTGTGCATTGCAGACTTAACAGACTGTTATCATGAAAATTGACAATAAGTTGCTGTTAAAGACAGCTGTAAGAAAAATGTGCATTGTCAGCAATATATGGGTTGAATTCTTTTGAAAGTGTGCTGACTATGGGACGTATGCGTAATTTAGTTGCTTTCAAAACGAACGAAAAAAAACGTGGATAGAGTTAATACATAGGTGCTTGAGATAGTGTTGTGTGTACAAAAACGATTAAGGCAAAAACTTAAATATAGAATCTTATTTTTGCAAGAAAAATATTACAGTGCTGGTGAAGAGAAAAATGTGTGAAATAATAATAATACAATCAAAAATCTTTCTACTTTAAGCCGCTGTGCCCACCACCCAAACCGTCTAATTTTATAGACTCTACTGCTCCAGGGGCAATTATTGGCCCCAGCATTAATATAGCCCTGCACGATAACTTAATAATTGAAACATCCAGCGCCGAATTTCAACAACATTTCCTACACGAAAAGGAAGCTCTTGGCCTCTGAGAATGGCAATACAGCGATGGGTCCAAAGCTAAGGGTATCACATACTTTGCTGTTGTCAACGATTGTAGCACCATTATCGCCGGCGGGCAACTACCGCATTACACATCTGTATTTACAGCCGAAGCTACAGCTATTCTCAAAGCCTATCAAGCTGCCAAAAATATCAAAGGCAATTCGATTATTTGCGCTGACAGTTTGTCAGCGATATTTGCTTTACAAAGCTACGAGAACTACGGTAGCACAACTAAAGAAATTCACAAAATCTGCTCCCAACTACACAATAAAATCACCATACTTTGGGTCCCAGGCCACAAAGGGATAAAGGGAAACGACTTGGCAGATCAGGCGCTCGGGACATGGGCACCTCTTCTCGCATATAAAACTATTTCGCTCAAAACTTATATCTAGAAGCACGAAGATATGTATGTATAAAACACTCATCCGTCCAGTATTAACGTATGGATGCGAGGTCTGGACCTTACGTTTCATCGATTGTAAGCAGCTAGGCGTGTACAAAAGGAGGTACAATTCAGAAGTTGCAAAGCTGGCTAATCACGAGATTATACGCTACATCAAATCGCAACGCCTAAAATGGCTTGGGCATGTCCTGCGAATGAGCGATGACAGCGCGCAAAAGAAGATTTCAAAAGGCCGGCAAACAGGGTCAGAGCGAGAGGTCGACCTAAAAACCGCTGGCTGGACGCAGTTGAGGGCGATCTCTACAAGATGATTGTCAGAAGCTATGAAGGCAAAGCACAGGATCGGGCGGTTTGGATTGGCATTGTGATGGACGATTTGACCCACCAAGGATTGTAATGCGAAATAGAGAGAGAGGACATGAAAAACATATAAATGGATACCTCCACAATACAAAAATATCTGCCTGGAACGAGTTCAACCACCGATATACCTCCATCAACAAGTCCTGCAAGAAAATACAGCTGGCCCAACACACGCCGAAGATACGACAGCCTATTCATAAGGCTGTGTATAGGGTATACAAAATTTAAACACCAGCCTCTACTCAACGGGTCGACACAGCCGCACTGCCCCTTTTGTGGCCACCAAGCATCTATCGACCACTTTCTAGATTCCTGCAACGGCCATGGGAGCATTAAAGCCTCTTTTTTTTCAATAGGTATCCTCCCTCTGATCTTCTTAAGTACCCTACCTCCGAAAATATCACCACAATGTTTCGTTTCGAGTTCGAGTCGATGGCCTTGTTGCTCGCACTCTTCCCTTAATATTAGGTTAAGTATTATATACTAAGTCTAATGTCAATAAATGAGAAGTAAAGTGGGTGAAAACCGGCTATAATGGAAATGAAATTTAAAAAAATATGCACAAGTTTAGTCCAAATCCTGACAGAGCACCTCCATGTACCATATAACAAAAAAAATAGTGCTGCTAAAAGTAAAATAAAAAAGATTATAGACAAAAGATGGACATCGTCTTTTTCATTAGGCTTACATAAGGCTACAAGCCAAATAAAATACATGTCTGCAGTGGAGCAGATTTTTACTGAAACAAACGTTTCCTTTCTCTGGATTATGAATATCTAAAAAAAAAAGTCAACAAAAAAAAAATTTGATATAAAAATAAGAACAGAAAATACGAAATCGTGGAAACTTCCGCTTTGTATTTTTTTCGCGATTTGATAATTTTATAATTGGATTTGACCGATGACAACTGGCATGAGACAAGCTCAGCGACAGAAGCTCCTTTTAGGATCAGATGAAAATTGTGAAAGTTCAGATAAAAGCTAGGCAGGAGGTAACTATGGCACAACATTATTAAACCCCTTAAGGTTCACGACATTCATCAATATGAAGTATCTCAGGTAGACAGGTCTAGATTTTATAAATGTTTATAGAGTGAGATTTTTGCAACAAGCCATTTTAGGCATTTTTAGATTACGTCAGTTTTATTTTTTATGACTTTTATTAGTATTTTCTATATAGGTATTCATAAAGTTAAGTTACTAGAAGCAAGAAAAATTATAATTATATTAAAACAAAATTTATTTTCTTCGTTTAACTTTTCATTATTGTGAACTTACCCCTGCGTCACAGTGAACTTAAAAATTTCCCACATTTTTAGTCTGGATTTTAAAGCCTACATAAGTAATTATAATTTACGGTGCTGATGAGCTGCTACGGTTTTGTCTTTACGCATCATTAGCCAAAATATGTGTAGGCGTTAAGTGTTAGTATAAGCCAAATCAGTAAGAGAAATTTGAATGTAAATTTTAAAGACTTTAAATAAAAACAAACAGTCGGTTTTTTTTTTCAACGAAAGAGTTTTAGTAATGCCATCAAGTAATGGAAAGTGTGTAAAAGACAGCTTAGCCTAAGTAAAGCTACACTAAGATACAAACTGCCACTAGAAAGTAGCCAACGTATTAAGCATACGCCTAGACTGCGCAATAACATCAAGTATACGACTTGACTGCAAAAAATAATAAGCCAAACTAAAAGCTTAACACCAACGTTAAAAGTAGCAGCGAATAAGAGTGAACATCAGGAGCTACTTAAAAGGCATTGAGCCTAAGTAAACTTTTACGCCCACTTCAACGTCAGAGCCGTAGCGCTGTCCGTTCAACATTGCCGCCCCTACTTGACCTCGAAGGCACTTAAAGACAGACCGAACCAACTCAAAACCAAACCAAACCGGCGACGTTGCTGACGTAGATGCTGCTGCTGATGATGATAACTACCACGCCGTTGGTTTCTGTGGTCAGCCAGACCAAGTAGACGATCTTAATGCAAGGCAAATGAAGTACAAACAGTTGGCACTTGGCATTAAAGTTATGGGCCAAGTGAGTTGCACATAAAAGTAAGAAATGGCCAACAAAATATTGACAAGCCGTAGCCAAAGACAGACTCAGAGCAGTCTGCTCATCTTACGTTCAAGTTGCCAACTGTCCGTGGCAAGCAGCTTATGAATTAATGCAAAACAGATTGGCCCAAAGGGGACACTTGGCTGGCACCAGGACACCTACTTATTATATCTTACTATATTTTTACTTTGCAAAATGTTAAGTATTTATCAACTGCAAAGCGAGTGCAATGTTTAAAGTAAAGCAACAAACTTTTGTAAAAAAAAAAAAAATAAAAAGTGCTTTAAATCGAGTGCTAAAAAATCAAACCAACTATTTTTTTAATAGAAAGCTAACGCAAATTTATAACATCTCGCTGATTCCTGGCGTATTTAGTTGTCAGTTACTTTTTTATATGCTGGTTTAAATATACTTTAAAAGAGTATATTATGTTTGTGAAAAAGCTTGCTGTTGTAAATAAATTAATGCATTTTCAAAGCTATAGAGCAGAAGCCGTCAATCCATGGAATAACTGTGGACGATCGGATGGCTTAAGCTGAAGACATTTCGGATATATCAGGAATGCGAAGTTTATTTAGAGCTGTTGACAGAGTCTAGTTATGATCTGAATCAGCCAGCTAAAGATGCCCGGAGGTGTTGATCATTTCTTGGCGCCCTTTTTATGATATCTTCAGCTAAGCAGGGTTAGTTAGCGATCAAAAATTTGTAAATTGCGTTTTATAAAAATTTATATATTTTTGATTATTTGCATTTTGAATAATAATCTAGAATAACAAGGAAAAAATTGATCATAACTAAAACAATTGCTAATTTCTAGAATTTTGACTATTATTTGGAAACTAAAATATCGAATAACTCTGAAATAAATTCTTGAGCTAAAAAATTTGTTTGTATTTCTACTCTTGGACCTCACTAACGCAAGGTTTGTTATTTGATTCATTTTGTCGATCATTTGAGCTTTTAAAAGCAATGGGCAATTTATTTATTGTGTTTAATAAAGTTAAGTCTACCCTCTTTCAGTTTAAGCTATTTTCTTCGATTCCATTGCCAAACGTTTAAAAAATAGCTTGATGTAAATGTTTTCTCCTTTGGCTGCGCCCAGCTGCTGTTTTCAATAGTAAATAGTTCCCTTTTGAGCTTATACCAATCGATAAAATATATATCGATTATATCGATTGTTTTGATCAAAAGACCTTATTGTAATTATTTCTATGACCGTATACAGCTGCGTAAAAAATTTCTTTCTCTTTTGTTATTTGCATGCATGTGAAACTAAACTAGCGATGAAACTTTACGAAATAACGATACATTATATCGATATAAATTCCGCAATTGTTAGCTATCAGCGAGCACGGTTATAGGAAGCCTTTAAGCCAGCGGTGGGCACTCAGACGGCACGCGTGCCAAAGAACTTTCACACGTACGAGAAAAGAGCTTTTTACTTTTTACACAGGCCCAAAAAATATAGTAGTTTTGCCCACCGCTGCTTTAAGCTCAGTTTCTCGGCGCATTATCTGTTTTTTTTTTATTTTGTTGCTAGTAAGACGAAACTAGCGATTACACTTTTGGAAATATCGAAATTCCGCGTCGCTATAACCATCGTTATTTTACTTTTATACTAGCAATTAAGATTATTGAAAATTTTCCAGTTATGGTTTATGAGTATTTTCTTGTAAGCTTTGATTTATTATGATTAAATAAACAAATTGAATAACAAAACTTGGAAATTATTGTACTGCTAGGAACGGTTCGTAAATGCCTTAAAAATAATTGTATTGGATCCTCATTTCGTTTTGGAATAAAAATGGATCGGTGTGGTTTATTATGTCTTTTGAACTTAGTCGATTAATATTAGATTTTCATATTTTAGGAGGCGAGTTTATTGATTGGTTTTATTTAAATGTTTATTGCTCTACAATTTAAGGAGGCGAGTCTATTTGTTGGGATTAGCTGTCTATTGTTTTGACTATTTATATACGCAAGTTAGTGCTGGAGAAAACATCGATGAATGAAGTTTAAAATCTCTATATATCGATGTTGGCCAACAGAAATGTTTTTTTCAGCACATCTGCACTCATCAAATGGTTGTTAAGTAGTGCTGGAGAAACATCTCTGTTGGCTAACATCGATATATAGAGATTTTAAACTTCGATCATCGATGTTTTCTCTAGCACTACCTCAAGTGATTTAATTTCCAGTATTCTCCTTATACTAAGGCGACACAAATGAGTGTCGAAAGTTGGAAAACTTAACTTCTTCACTGAGTTTCTGCGTGAGCAACGTTTTATGGCACTTTCAAAGCATCCTTACCAGACATGAAGCTAAACTTTGAACAATGAATTTGTTTTTATCGCACAAAATTTCATACAACGAACTCACATTCGATGCAATCGATTGTACAACTTGCTTAATAAACAACCACGTTGTGCAACCTTTCGCACAGTGGGCTAATCTGACTTTATTCGTTGCAAAAATCATAATTTCGGAAAAATTAAGTTATTTTCATGAAAGCAAATTTTTTTTTCATCCTTGTTTCTCGAAGGAATCGAATTCTGACTGTTACCAATTGGTATTGAAGTTATCTTATTTTCATATTCATCAAATTTGAGAAAGCTATTGTTTCCTCATAGGCTCCTCGAAGTTCCTAAAAGATTTCTTCTTGTAGCATTTTTTGGGTTTTGTTTTTCCCTGTCTGGTGTATTGCTGTCAAAAGATTCTTCATATTGCGAATGGTAAGTTTCAAAATGACGCGTTCAGAGCCAAGATCTTGGTTTTAAGTTAGATTTGGTGAAGGCAGTTAATGCCAATTTAAACCAGTGAGTTGCGATTGTTTGCTTTTCTGTTACTTCAAATTCCAAAATAGTTTTTGCCATAAAAACTGTTCAGTGGTGGCTCAGAAATCTGTTTGTTTGTGTTAATAAAGGCTTCTTCTGGTTCCAAAATTTTTTCAAATTAAAGCTCTATTTATGCCATAATTTTATACATAGCTATCAAGGCATACAATTTTTACAAAACTGTTCCATATTTCGGAAAAAAGATACAACAACACATAGACCCATTTACCACTTGCACAAACAGAAAAGACTTCCGTGCTGTAGTTACACATTCACAAGAGTATATAAACTTTGGTGAACTCCGCTTTTGTTTCCCTTTTTGCTGATTGTTTTCTTTTTTTTTTTTCGTTTTTTTTCGATTTTTTTTTGTTTGCCACTCAATCCCCGGTTCAGTTGAGAGAGCAGGCATTGAGGCAGGTGACAACTGGTGCCCTGATTTCTGCTGCTCCATGGCATTGATAAGGGTCGGCTGTGGGTGTCGCAGTGCGAATCCTCGTGCAGCTCAATTTCAACATTTTCATTTTCAATTTGAATTTTTATGTTTTCAATGCCCAACAAGTTGCTAGCGAGCCTTGTAAAAAGTAAATATCCTGGCCACGTTCCAACAATATAGGGTTTTCTCTTTTGGTCTTGTAGCTGGTTCTCTGTGTGTTTGTCACTTTATTAGTTTATCACAATTTAAGCATCTTACGCGGGCCAAAAGGAAACGAGTACACACACAAACCCTGGACGGAGAACGACAGGTACACGCGCCAGGACCAGCGCCAGTTCCAACTATAGCTTACAATCTTGCAACTTGAGATGGCTGCTTCTGCTTGAAGCATGGGAAGCGGAAGTGGCAGCTGCGCCTTTTGCTGTTGTCCTTCATCAGGTGCTGCTGCCGTGAAAGATTTTTGTCTTATGCTTTGCACTTATTGTTTTTTGGTTCTTACGCAGGCGGCATTCAATAAATTAATCAGGCCGAGTGCTCGGCAAGGACAACGCGATGGTGGTGATGGCAAGAGGCAATGGGTGATGGGTGTGTGTGTGTGTGTGTGTGTGTGTGTGTGTGTGAGCGAGGGGACAACGATGACAGCACAGTGGAGCACTCAATCGCGATAAAGTCCAGGTGAATTATAGTAATTTGATTTTGTTTGGTGATTTGTTTGACTTCCGTCTTTTCATGGCTTTCTTTTAACTTTAATTATGGCTTTAAAATGCAAGCGAACTTTCAATTGAATATGTAAGTGTGTTTTATGTGCAGCTATATAACTATATACAAATATATATAGGTACAAGTATGTATACGAGAGTAGGCTGAAATGCAATTGACTTAGACGAGACATCAATTATGTTGCTTAACGTTTTAATTTTAAAAATTGTTTATATTGCTTAAGCCACCTGGGTCACCCTATGTTGCTTTTGAGCTATTAGAAAAGAAGTAGCTTTTTCGAAAAAATAGTAAAAAATTTAATATTATGCGTTTTTTTTTAAAACAAAAGTGAAAATTGAGATAAAAATCAAATTGAACGATGTTTCTGGAAAGGGTGCCCTTAGTTCGTTCAAGTATTTCAACAAGCATTTTTGAAGAGAAACTTCGTGCCAAGCCAGAAAAAAATTGTGTGAATTTGAGTTGGTTTCCCATTCTCTATATTCTTCAGATTTAAGCAGAGTTCACGACAAAGTTTGGGATCTTTTGAGCCTCCAGCTTTCCGTCCAGCTCCTTATCCCATTTCGTAAACAAACTAAATTGTTTGGGATCGTTTCTAACTAAGCAATATCGAGCTCGCTGAAGAAGCCTACTCATTGAGGTCAATCTCCTTGTGGTAGTTTCGTGGGGGCTGTGGTTGGCACTAAAATTGCATGTGGCTTCTTTTATTTCGGCATGGCATTGCGTTTCAATCGCGCGCTCCTAGCCAAAAAGCAGAAGATACATCTTGCTCCTTACCACTCCCGAAAGTGTGCTCTTTTCTTTGAATGGTGCTCAGTGCAATTTTTGCAGAGGCCACAAAGGGGTTTGGGCCTTAAAATGGTTTTGCATTGTTTTCTTTTGAGCTACTTTATTATATCGTATCGCTAGGGATTAAAACAACCGGCCTGATTTATGTTGACCTGATTCCTGTCAAGCTGCACATTGGTCTTTGGCACATTCTGCAGCTTAAAAGATTTTTATGTGTGTGCTTAAAGATTTTTAATGTGTCTTTATTTAGGTGTCAATCAAATTTTTTGGAAAACAACAAAAATTGGAGTACTCCATAAAAACTCCTTACAAAATAAGTTGTCCCTTCTTTTCTAAGCCAATTACTTTTCAGCCTGCCCTCGTAGCCATGAATAAATCGCCTGCCTTTATGTGTAGCATAAGTTTTAGCTCACTTTGCAAAATAATAGAGCGAAAATTATGTTGCATGCATAAATTTTGCAACTGACTTGGCCTGACTTGTTCTTCTTGCAACTTGGCTAAAGTAGGAAGTGCCCAGGCAAGCAGCTCGTGCTGCTTATCGCTGGCATACCAACCAACTGGTGGTACTTGCAACTTACCCAGCTGCACATATGCAAAGGAAGCAGCTGTAGTTAAGAGCCAGAAGGGTGACCAGGCAATACGGCAGCTTTGGCTATGGCAGACATTAGCGCGCCGCATGAAAACTTTTTGCTACATGGCTTTATATGTGCGTGTGTGTGTGTATGTGTGTGAGCAACAGGAAACTCCATTAGAGTGCTGAGACAACAGCTCTGCCGGCGCCAAGAACTTCTAACCAAGACTGTGACTGAGCTCAAAACCAAGTAAGTTAAATCTGTGCATACAAGTTGCCTGGATTGAAAGAGTATAAAGTTGAGTTTATTGTTGGCCAAAAGTATGCTTTATAGTGGTAATGTGAGCCCACACACGCGCATACAACACACATAATACACAAACACACACGCAAAACCTCACATACTCATAACTCATAAATAAATAGAGCTACCAAAAATTTTGAAGGAAATCTAAAAAGTTTTGTTTCAAAAATTTGCACTTAAATTTGACTATTAATTTTTTTCAGTGTAAGAACTCTTTGGAAAACTTAAATTTAATTTTGATTCCATTTCTAGCATATCTTTCAGCGCTTAAACGAATATATAGTAGAAAGTTGCTTTAATTTTTCGCCAACTGAAGGTAGCCAACTGAAGGCAGCCAACTTTTGGCATAGTTTATGTCAAATTTTATGCAAAAATATTTGCGTATTTTTCGCAGAAAAATGTGCTGAAAGTTGACAGACTTTCATATCATTTTTCGCACATTTTGACAACTATTTCTTGTTTGGCTGTTATAACAGCGCTAAAGTATGGCAATATGCAGCTAACTGCGTTAGTTTGGCAGTGTATATTAATTTTAATAAATAAAAGTTTTATAAATTGACTGAATTAGTTATAGCCGGCAACCAATTAGAACAAATTCTAGTAGTAGTGTTGGGTGAGCACGGTAAAAACTTAAAAAATTACAAAATTTACAAAATTTTAAAAATTTACAAAATTTACGAAATTTACAAAATTTAAAAAATTTACAAAATTTACAAAATTTACAAAATTTACAAAATTTACAAAATTTACAAAATTTACAAAATTTACAAAATTTTAAAAATTTAAAAAATTTACAAAATTTACAAAATCTTGAATTTCAAACACGATTAATGTAAAAATCTTGACCATCTTCCATCTTTTTTTTCTGATCTCGAAAACCCGGCTAAAAACCAAAACTTTTTACTGACGTGGCTTAAGGCTCCTAAATTAGTGGTTAGATTGTCTTTTTGACCCAATACCTTAGGATTTCTTTAGAGGTTTCTCTGAACTATAAAGCTTAGCTTGAAAGTGGTTTCTTCTTTGACTTAAGATTATTTACAATTACATAACCTCGTAATTTTAGACCATTAGCCTTAAAATTTTGTAGATCTAATTCTGCTTTGCACGATCCTTTCCGTGTCTTATGCTCTAACTATAATAATTTTTACAACTTCCTCTCTTTCGAACGGTCTATTCAATCTATCTCTTCTTCTATCTTAAGTCACCTTGACTCACCACTTCGAGCATCCTTGACCAACCCTATATGATGAGTCACCTACTTGGTCAACGGTGATCTATTGGCTCTTTTTGTGATATAATTTTTAATTTTTATTTTGTTTCCTTGTTTCATCTTTATTGTAAATCTGTCCGGCAAGTTGTTCTGTGAGTTGTTGCATATTGTTAAAAAGTTCACCCACCATTAGTTTATATCTATTCCCTCTATATTGTTTTTATTTTTAAAATAAATTATACTTTTTTTTTTTTTTTTTTTTTTGTGCTCCTCCAATAATAAATAAATAAAAAAAAAAATGTTTGACAATTATTTAAAATTTAAACAATTGTGTCAAATTTTGTTTTTAATGTAAAGGGTGTTTTTTTTTAGAGTAACACAAGCTTGAACCCAAATAAAACAAAGAAATATATTTTTTAAATCGATGAAACGGGCTTTACTGGATAGAAAATTTTGAGACCTTAATGTTTAAATATGATTTTGGCCATGTGGCCGCCATGGCTGGCGCGTACAGGACGCAATCCGGAACACCAATTTTCACAATCTTTCCGCAGCGTTTGCGGCCGTATTTCGCCAATAACTCTTCGAATGTTGATTTCCCGGTATTCAATTGTCTCTGGCTTATTGACGTAGACAAAAGACAGTAATTTACTGTGGATGTAATGGTGTTTCGACAAAAGCTTGTGGATTATCCTCACTCCAAATGCGCCAATTCTGCTTATATACGTAACCATTCAACCAAAAATGGGCTTCATCCGCGAACAAAATTTTGAATAAGTTTGACAAACGGAACCATTATTTTAATAAAAAATTTGAATAATTTGCAAGCGTGGCTCTGATGTAAGTCCATCCATAATGAAATGTCAAACCAAACTCAACAAAAAGCAACTATCAGCTGTTAAATGGGTTGTCAGATAAAGCAGTGTTGCCAACTCAAAGTTGTGAACAACTATGTAACATAATACTTGCTACTTATTTTAGAACATTTTGAGTTTTTTGAACCAAGTTAATGCTATGGTTAGTCGCTATAATCGATGATCAATTTTTGGCTTCTTACTTCTGCTTCACATCCTTACTGAAAATCTTAGCTTTATTACTTTGATTTGATGAATAATGTGTAAAGTTAGTTACTTGCAGTAGAATTTCGAATGCTTTAAGTTGAACAGGCATCTGACATAAACACACAGGCCAACTTTCCTAAAGCTCATTCCTAATCCTTGTAGTCCTGTCAAAAAAAGCGCCAAAATATTGAAATTGCTTAAAACTCGGCTCCCCCAATTTGCTACCATGTTTATGGTCTATCCAAAGCTTTTACTAGAAAACGGGCTTATAACCGATCAAAATTTGTGCCTGACCAACATATACAATACAATCTTGATCCATCTATCCCCAACATAAACAGCACTTGGAATTCCTTATAGCTGCCGCAATTTAAGCATTTTTTCGCTCCTCTCTGTAATACCTTGAATTTCATTTTCACTTCAGCTTCCGTTGCATTCTCAAACATTTACACTCGTTTTTACCCAACACAATCCCACTCTCACGCTCCGCTGCAACAATTTTCTATATGACCATTATAATATTCAACGGACATGGCCTAACCCTGGCCGTAGTTCCAACCAAATACAATAGAATCTGTATTTACTGACAGCAATGACTACCACGGCTATGGCTTCGGTTTTGGTGACAGGAGCAGCAGCAGCAACTGGGACAGTCAGGGCAGCAACAGAATTCAACACAAAAATATTTTCAATTATGATGCTAGCAAAAAACTCTAGAATTTTTCAATTAAGCTGCTTAAAGTTAAGGGGCTGATGGGAGTTGCGGAGCGGGATGTCTTTTGATGGCAACGACTTGCTAACTCAAAATGGAATTTCTGTGCAACAAAATAAAAAAACCAAGCCAGAAAAAAAAAACCAAATAGTTTTTGTTGCAACGCGCTTATTTTTGCTGTTGTTGGTGATTTTGTGGAGTATGGTAGTAAAAGTTCTACTACCAAAGTAGTTCGAGACATAAAGGTAAAAGTATTAAAGTTATATGCGCTTTAAACTTAGCATAGTTTTCGTTGTTGTTGTTGTGTGTTCCAGTTTTATGCGCCAAGGCAAATGTTGTCGTTGTTTTAGTGGCCAACCCCTTATACGGAACACGCTTTAATGTGCACTGTGGGCCCAGATTTTCATATTATGGCCAAAACCCTGACATTTCCATAATAATTTTTTTAGAGTGATGAAATTTTACACGCGTGTTCGACGAAGAAAAACTTTTTGCTATTATCTTTTGTTAGCAAGCAAAATTTATTTTTTACGAATGAGCGAAAAAATTGAGTTCAAAAAAAGTTTTTGCCATATAAGTAAATTGAGTGCATTAGTAAAGCCAGAGATAGTCTTTCTTAAGTACATAAGCTTTTATTTTGGAGACTTAGAAAAAAAAATTGTATTCTAAATTTTGAAATACGCGTAAGCAATTTTCCTAAAAGGTATTTTGAAAACAAATTTTTTATGCATTAAAAAAATAAAGAAAAATGTCTAGCCTAAAACTTAGAGAAGGAGTCGTCAGAGAGCCTTCAATATTTGAAGGTATATACCTAAAGTATGATCAGGGTGACTAGAGAAGTCGATATACCCATGTCTCTCTGTCCGTCCGTCTGTATGAAGACCTATATCTCAGAGTTGGTAAGAGCTAGAGCAACCAAACAGACTAGATCCCTTATTATCCTTTGTGGATTATATGATATAGCTTCTATAGTGGTGCTTTAGAGAACCTCGAAAAATAAAGGTCCAAAGCCGTCCGGGCCCGACTTTGACGTACGCCAACATCCAACCAAGACGTATCTAACTTCCAACCTTGATCAATTGAAAAAAATTAGCAGATGCTATATGTTTATATCTGGCTAGCAAAACACCGCGCTATTGAAAAGATGTGCATGTTACAGATTGTTGTGTAAAAATACTTTTGCAAAGCTTGTTACATCATAACGTCTCACGAATTATTGAAGCTTTGTGAGAATCACTTAAGCATATAAGTGCATATCCTCATGAAAAAACAACAAAGAATCGTATTAAAAATAATTATTTTTTTTTTTACAAAATAATTTTTTTTTTTAAATCTATTGCTTGTTTATAAAACACAACTAAGTTAAATAAAAGATTTATAACAAGTCTATAAAATAAAAAATAGCAACAAAAAACTAAACGTTTGACATAAAAAAATTATTATTCAAATTTTTGTTAAAAAAAATGATATTAAATCAAGTAATATAATACTAAAATAATTCAATAAAATTATTTTTTTTTTTGGATTAAAGAATAAAAATTCTTTTTTTAAATAATAATGTTGATAGTTTTTTTCTTGGTTTATTATTCTGTATGGAAAACGATAAATACAAATTTTGCATTTAGAATATTTAATAAATGAAAAAATTATTATTTTTTTCATTTCCTATAGTTAAGTTATTTTGTAAACTGGCTTCAAAAATTACTTCTATAATGTAAAACGTCGACCACTGTGCGCCACTTCACCCACTATACGTCAGCTGGCAAGCAGCTACCTTGACAATACCAAAGAAAAAAAGATTTGGTTTTATTTTTTTTTTTTTAAGTATTATTATCTTTAAGTTTTGTATTTTTTTTTTGTGGTTTTGATATTTTCTTGCCTGCGGCTTGGCCTGGCATTGTCCAATAACTTGGTCTATCTAATGTCAGCTAGCCAAAATGCATTTTGCAACATATCTAACTGCCTTTGGTTGTCTTCCTGGCTAAATGGTCTTTGTCGCCAGGTTGCCATTTCACCATTTCGCCTTGTTGTCATTTCTCCCTGTTGCCATTTCGCTAGCTCAGTGTGCATAAAATAACAGTATAATGTTACTCTAGCGGTAAATGCACTCAAAAATGTTTTTTACTTTGGCGTGAGCTACATTTTTTTTATACTCTGCGTGTTGTGAATATACTTAGATTAGTGTTTGAAAGTTTGGAACATGGTTTTAAAGTTGCAACGTATTATGGAAGAAATTAACGAGTTCTGAAGTAGATTTATTCAGGTATTTATTATATACAAAGGATCTTTCTGTAATAACAATTTTTTATACGTTTTTATTATTTTATATTTAGACAAAAGAAAAATAGAGGAACTGTGACATCCGCGGCTTTCGTAGTACTAAGTAATAGCAAAAAGTATTGCGGAAGGTATGCTTCAGGGTGATTGCTTGGACAAACTCAAAAAACTTTCGTTTGTTAGGCTCACATAAATATTTATGTAAAGAAAGTTGCATTTTGTGTTGAAATTTAAGTGAAATTGTTATCAGTAGTGACTTATTTGTTAGGTTAATATATATACATGATATTTTATTACTAAATGGTAAGTCATGTATACTCTAGTCAGAGCAAGCTGCACAGAGTACGGCTAAAAGCAAAATTACTGTGACGTCTTTAATATCTGGAAATCATTTCAAGAGCTTAATTGTCTAAAGCATTAAAGTCTTTTCCTTTTATTTTTCTTTGGTTTTTTTCAAATTATTATTAGACTGAGTACAAGAGTCTCGAAATTTTGTTAAGCATTAAAGGTAAGTTTTCATATCAACTTATCGTTAAGCATTTTGTTATTAATTTTTCGCTATTAACATTATTTGAAGATGACAGACAGATTGATAAGAAAATTATTTTTGCTCATCAAAGAGATTTCTCAAATTATTAATTACGCTGTATAGACAAAAGCATAAAAGCTGCCATACATTTAGTTAATTAGTTTTTAAAGCAAGTCCTAGTCAAAAAGTTGCCAAATTTGGAACTCCAATCCATCTCCAATCCTGCCCCCGCTTGCACAAATTGACCCTTTTGCCATTGGCGCTTGGCTCTTATAGTTGTTAGCCGTATTTGGCTTATGGCTGTTGACTTGGCCAGCAGCTGGGGCTGAACCACAACCTTGTGGTTGAGTGAACGCCTGGCTGGCAATTACGATAATTGTCGCGTTCATTTTTCATTTGACAACAACGTGCGACAGTTACATTTACAGCTACAGACTTGACAACTGGCGCGTTATGCCAGTTGCCAAAAAAATACGTGTAAAAAGAATAAAAATAAAATGAAGAAAACTTCATATACACACAGACACTCACACACATGCATAAATGTATGTAATAATTCAATAAAAGGTTATTTGTCACGCGTCCAAAAAGGGGGAGCTTGCCAAAAAGCAAAGAGGCCAAAGAGTGAAAATATTGCTCATACGTCATGTGCAACGGAAACGGAAGTTGGCGCTCAGGCCAAGGTGCAGCTAAGAGGCCAGAGAAAGTATTCATTATGCTTATTGTAGACTTTTGCAGGCACTTTTATTTCACATCCGTTGCGAGCTGTGCGAGTAGAGATGGACACGGACATGGACGCAGAAAGTTGTACACGAGTACACGGGTTTGTTGTACTTGTATATTTAAAAGCACGACACAACTTTTGCACAAATAATATACAATGCTGTCATTTATCAATTTAAAAAATAAAATGATTGCTTACGTAACAGAAGCTGTTTCGAGCGCTGACCCACATTAAGAAATGGGATATGTTTGTTTCCTATAGGCACATCTTGAAAATAATTGATTGTTTTGATTTGTAAAAGAAAAGAACTTCAAAATATCCTTATTTTTGAGCTCTTGGGATCCATGTTTATTATATCTTTAACAACAACATGGGGCAAATTGTACTGAAGTAATTTTTCTATGCCCTCCACGCCGCGTTACCAATATTCTTTGGAATATTTTTCTCTTCTATATTAAATCTTACAGACTTTGGATACTCGTTTAGTTTTCTTCTTTTGGATGTTCGAAGCCAACACCTTCTTTGGGACAAGTTGGTTATTTTTTTTTTTTTTTCTGAGGTATGTAGATACAATATTTGCTTTCTTTTCTTAAGTTAATTTAGAAGCTTGATTATGCCAAAAAACCTGAGAAAAAGACTCGGCTCAACAATTCTACACTCTTCACTTTTAGAATTAGTTGATTAAGGCCCAAGACTTACTATTTGTAGTTGTATCTTTTAAGTACAAGCTAACGTAATATAAAAAAAGTAGCTAATCAGAGCCAAAGGCAGGACTCAAATTTGGGTTCTTTTAACTAAACTCAATGTAAGCGAAACATTAATAAAAAAATTGTATTCAAATCAAAATATCACGACCATAATAAACATATTGTTGTGCTAATAATTGTAATCATAATTTCGTCCGTAAATGCCTAAAAGTTCATCCTCTTCTGCACTGAGTATGCAAATTTCAAGAGATTCATTTTGGCTTGTACATACGTTACTTTGGTTGCATTCTCTTATGAACGTGATAGAATATTTGCTTCTAATAAGGCAGCAATTTTTGTGTCTTTTTAGCTCACTATTTTTTTGAACTAAGATTTTCTAATTTATCCTAAAACTCATTAATAAAAAAATCACACAAAATATAACGAAACATCCATGCGACGTACTTTATGTGGATTCCTCAGAATTGAATCCGCTCTCCGATGTAACACAACTACCATCAAAAATCTCATGATACCGAAGGAGCCAACGAATGAGAAAAATCTATTCTATGGCGATTATTTGAGAAAGAGAAAAATAAAGATTTATTATTTTCAGTTTTCACAATATTTTAAATTATTCATAATAATATTTTCTACTAAAAATTTACTCAAAACCCATTTAATTTTAGAAAAATAGCACATGATTCGATTAAGTTATATTATTTTTAACAAGAATTTAGTACTTACTAATTGCTTTATTTTGCCAATCTTGTCCACCAAGCGTTTTTTGTTGTTTTGCACACTTTCCAAGAACCTCGTATCTTCATAACGTGCAGTTTGGGAAAGCACGCGCCCGTCGCTATTTCCAAGTTCTGCGTATATACTTTTACCATTTGCACAAGCTGTATATAATAAATGTTTTATTTAATATACATGTATTTACTGTTTAAGAAGTGACCCAGTTGTTGACCTGTAGGCGCAAGCTTAAGTAAATTTTCTTGAACTTTTGCTCAGTTTACTTAAGATTGCAGCAAAATTGAAGTGGCTTGAACTCTGTGGGTAGTTGGTAGTTCAATGACTTTATAAGGCAGAAAAAAAAAAAAACATGTAAAACACACATACACATGCAAACCCAAGCAATGCAAATGCAATTTGTAGTAAAACAGTCCAGTGGCGTATCCAGGTAGGATCTGTATGTCTGTGCTGCTCCGTCAGAAATCATACTGCGCAGAAAATGTTTACCGCACTATCCCGAAATGTTTTTTTTTCAACATCCGCCACTGGAACAGCCCAATAGGTATTGCATCCTGTTGTTGCTGTTGTTGCACAAAGAATGTGCAAAAGTGCAACGTTATCTGCATGAAGTATTTGGCTCTGGTCTCTCGTATATGAAACATGCGGGACACCTGCAGCAGCTGCTGTTGCGCCTAATCTCAATGCAATCACTCAGAACAACAGGCAGATTGAATATATAGTATGGAGCTGGCTGTTGGGTTGGGATTGGCTATAGAGTAACACTTGGCTGGGTGTTGGTGTTGCAGCCAAGCAAACAAAGTGGCAGCTCGAGTTGAGCTGAGTTTAAGTGTAGCATGCTTTTAGGCGGCTATGCCACAAATGCTGCTGCTGTTGTTGTTTTTGTAGTTGAAGTTGTTCCCCGTGTCAATCACTTTGCAATTTAGAAAATGCACTCTTAACCCGAAAAAGTAGTGCAAGAAAGAGCTAAAGTCTACTACACTAGCCCGACTGGCTTGACTTGGCCAACATGTCTAGCTAGCTGCCTTTCTGTTCGCCGGGGCGTATGATGAATGTTGCTGCATGTGTATTCATGTGTTTGTGCTTGTATCTGTATGTGAGTGTTTGTAGACATAGACAGCCATGTTTTTTGTAGCTTTATTGTCTTTTCCAGCACTTCATTTCACTATCACTGCCTGCTCTGACAGCCTACGAGTGTTTTTGTAGTGTTAGCAACGCCTGCGTCAGCGTCGACGTCAGCGTAAGCGTCTACGTTGCTTCTGTTGTTGTTGTTGTCGGCACACTTGACGGTTTTTTTTTACTGATTGTCACATGCAGGCATTGCTGACAAAGTCTAGACAGACGAAGACTAGAACGATACCCTCAGATGTTATTCATGTTGTTGTTGTTGTTAGTTGGGACCAGGGCTGAAAGCTTGACTTCCGGCTTGCAATCGAAAAATCTTGCTTAATTTGCCATTGTACGGGTTTGGCAGTCGTTCTTTATTCTCAGAGTCAGTAAAAGAATACTTTTTCGTGTATCATTCGGAGTGGCTGAGAGCAGAAGTCATAAACTGGGCTGAGAAATACATTTTGTTTAGGTTAAAAACTAAAATCTAGGTATGGGATTGATCGAGCAGCTTAAAAATTTACAATATGATATCGATGAAGCTCGTTTTCGTTTTGATCCCACAATCAAGTACAATTATATTTAGAAAGCTAGTTATTTCAACTGAGCTTGGAAAAAGCCATGTTGCCAACTTGGATTAAAATAAAAAATACTGGTTCAAATATATTGAGTTGTTTAGTCCCATTTAAAAAAAACGAAATATATGTTTTTTTTTTTATATAAGCAGCAAAGCATTAGGTTTAAAACGTGAAATTATGCGAAAAAATTTAGTTTTCAAAAATCGCTGAGGGCAGTTTCCAGTAACTTATCCAGCTAGACCCTAAAATACAGTCCACGTCAGAGGAGTTGGAAACTGGTTGGCTTTACAGATTTAAATTGCTTTATTTTTTTTTTACGACGATGGCATACGAACGAAAAAGTTTTAAAAAAAAACTTTTGAACAAAAATATTTTAAAATTAAATTTACTTAAAATACTTTTTTTTTTGTTTGTGCCAATTCCTATACCTTTAAGATTACGTATACGTAAATTCAAGTTAAAAAATATTTAACATTTTCTTACATCCAAGCTTAATCTCAAAACGGAATTTTATAGTTGTTTGCAGCCTTGGTTTTTGACAGTTCTATTGTTTGACTGATACCTATCCTTATTCATGCTAATGTTTCATCCTTTAGGCATATGAGTATGTGTTAGAAAGCGGAAGTGTTATAGCTGTCAAAATGTGAGCGCAGATTAGTTGTGCGGCCAGGCTAAAAATTAATGTGCTGACAGCAATTCAACATACTACTAACATACATATACCCGTACATTTATGCATATACAATCTATATACACTTCTAAAAGTCATTCAATGAGCCATAGGGTGGAGCGTGGGCTGTGTGTTATGTTCGTCCATGTGTGTGTGTATAGGTGTGTGTGGGTGGGGCTGTATGTGAGTGTGTGGGTGCAAGTGTAGTTTAAAGTTTTGCGCATCGCTTGACACTTAGACAGCAACAACTCATCAACGTCAGAAGCAGCAGCATGCAAAAATCAAAAAAAAAAAAAAAAAATCTAAACTAAAAGAAAACAAGTGGGCCTGTTGCAGTCAGGACATACCGATTATAATATACCCTGTCATCTGCATAGCGTAAGCAAATCTCATGAAATCAAGCGGGGCAGATTTGGCGAATATATAGATTGCTGCGTTCCGTAGAGTCCTTTTGACAATTGTAGCGGCAAGCCAGAAGTAATAGAATAAAAGTAAGAGGAGCTCATAGTTTTTTTTTATCCTGTCAAAAATTACTTTATATGCAAAACATAAAATTGATCAAGGATTTCAATTTATTGAATCTTCTGGTTTTCACATTGACCAATGAACCACTTCGGTAGTTAATGATGACCCCTATGAAAGGTATGCCAAAGTTGTATGTAGACTTTTATTCCTAACATAGCACTGTGGACCAAGATTTTGATATTTTGCCCAAAAACTTGTCATTATCATAATAATTTTGTTAGAGTGATGAAATTTTACACACGTGTTCCTAAAGGATTGAACTATTTGTCTGGGAAGTTTGAGCCTCCTCAGATTTTTTTGCGATATAGATAATCCAGACAAAAATTTGAAAAAATTAAAAAAAATCAAACAATGTTTTTTACTTAATTAAAAAAAAAAAAAACAGTTTATTGGAATTGGACCATATTACACACAGAGGTAGATGTGAGCTCCTCATACATTAGAAAAATAGCATATACCCAAAATATGGAATGGTATTGGAGTTATAGTCCCAAATAGTTTCAGCTTTCCAAGTAAATTTCAAAAAAAAGACATCACCAATCCATCGGGTTTTTAATTATTATTATTTTTTTTGCATGCCCTTTTAATTTTCGAAAAAAATCCATTTATGAATTTTTAGGTTTTTGCGTCAAAATTTATAATTTTTACATTATTTTATTTGCATCTTTGTAAGTACGCTATAAAATTTTCAAATTGCACATTTTTTGCACATTTTAGTACAAATTTTGAAAAAATGGTTATTAAAGCATACTTTAAGGCAGCTAAGAAATTAAAGAAATAGTAACATTTCCTGGGGATCAATTTTTAATCGGGACGAATTACATTTTGGTATAAAACAAGTGAAGAAATTTATAAAAATTTTTTCGATCAAATATCGAGTGGTAGTCGGAGGTACTCATAAAGCGAAGCAGCCAAATGATACAAAAACCCAAAAAATCTTTTCAACTACTCGAATATATTTAAAACCTAAAAGTTGTTAAGCTCAGTTTTATTTTTTATCTAAAGTAATACTTATAAATAACAAAGTGAATAAAGATTTCTTAAGTACATGTATCATGGTAAATGAACTTTTTTTTTTTTTTGTAAATTATCGCGAAAGTTCGAAAAATACAAAATGTCAACTTTAATGGCTAATTACTTAAAAACCACTAATTATAATTTAAAATTTTTTTCTGCACAGGTTACCTAAATATGTGTAAAATAATATTAAATTGTCATTTGGTCCAAATTTTAACTTTCATCTGGAAGGCTTTTGGACAAAATCTGGCCACGCGGGCCCATTGTGCATACCAAGAAGCACGTTTTATTTTGCGAATAGCTTTGTTTTGTAGCGACTGGACTCCCTGCAGTTTTGTTTTTGTAAACGTTCTCCCGGGACATTCAACTTAATGGGAAATTATTCTATTTATATTGCAGTTAGTTTGAGTTTATCAGATAAGGCATATTAAGTCATATATTAAATATTTATGGCTCGTTATTGGCGTATTAATTTTTGGAAGACTCAGAGCTAAAAAATTCGTTGTGATATAGGTCTAAGAGAACCTGAGTTGTGACAGCCATACTTCTTTTTGTTCAGCCAGTGATATATTATAGAACTGAAAGTGTTCATATGCTGATTTTTTATTTGTTTATTTATTCACATATAATGATTTCTTTAATTCTAATAAATTGGTATTAACTCCTGGTACAGGTTGTTGAGCAAGTGTCCTTTTGCTGTAGTCTGTATAGAGATAAACTTAGAGCGAAAGACTTAGTTACGCGCTGACTCAGGTAGGCTTTAGCCTTGACAACCTACTCCCCAGTCCCCACAGCTGCCGCAATATGGACAATAACGTTAGGTTATCTTCGTAGTTCTCTGCGGCAATTAAACAAAAACCAAACTGTTTCAAAAGTCAAAAGGATTTTTATATTTTTGGATGCAATTTTCAGCTATGAAATGCTGCCCCTTAACGAGGTTAAAGGTCTTTATATTATAGAATCTTGTTTTGGCTGTAAGTGTGGCAAAAAGAAATATACCATATGCAAATGTACAACTTAAGTCCTAATCTGGAGAAGATTCTAGGCTTTTAACTTTTGGCACGTAACTGATGAATCTGGTTGTAATGATTTCCGTTGGTGTGCTGTTAATTTTGATTTTTTCTTGAAGATGTTAAACGCAACATGTTTAAGCACTTGTATACCAAATATACACACTTTTCACAAAGTAAAGGGTATTAAAAAAAAAGAAAAGTGAAAAACTAGCAAACAATATTAGTGAAAATGCTGGTGCAAATGAAAGAGTGTGCGTGTGTGTCGGTGTTTTTTGTTTTTTTTTTTGTGTTTTTGTTTGTTAGGGTGTAAGCGACGCATAAGTGTGACATGACTGACAGAGGGAAGTGTTCGAGTGGCATTGCAAAAAGTTGTGCAGACTTTTAGGCGCTATGACAATGACTAGTATATTTGCGTTCGTGTGTGTGCGTGCGTCTGTTTCGAAGGTGTTGAAAATAGTAGAGCTAAAGCTATTAACAAGTTTTGTCGTTGATGTTGGCAACGTGCTGCTTATTAAGTCAAGGTTTGGCATTAAATGTTGCCCGCTTTTGGGCGCAGCAATTACAGCCATTGCACTTGCTATTTTCTACAAGGGAAAATTGTGCAGTCAGGCTTGGCATGTTTCCTTTGGGTCATAAGGGAAAACTATTTCTTTTGTGTATTAGTGGCAGAGAGAGAGTGGGGGGCATTAGAGGCATGTCAGGGCCTGGGCTGTCATGTGGGCGTGTACATGAGGGCTTGGGGGCATGGCATGCTTCTGGGCGTTGTCTTGTTGACAGTTGTCAGCTTATTTGACTTTGGCCATGTGAGAGTGTGCGTTTACATGTGTGTGTGTGTTTGTGCTTGTACATAGATCTAATAGAATGCATAGCATACTTTTAGGCTGTCTTTTAGTCTATATCTTTTTATATTTGTGATTGTTGGTTGCTCTTGCTGTTGTTGTAGTTGTTGCCCTGCCACAATTTAGCTTTTGTCCATCTACAGGGAGTTGCTTGCTGACAGTTGCAGAGACACCATTTTGTTTTTTTTTTGTTCTTGTTCTCGCTGCTGTCATTAAGTTTTATTTAATTCTGACTTTTGTTTGACTGTTGTCTTTGTTGCTGTAATTGTTGTTGTCTTGACTCAGCTGGCTCTATATATGCGACTGTGTGTGTGAGTATGTTTGTGTTTTTTTTTATTGTTGCGACAGTTTTTGCCAACAAATTGCTTAGCGTCAAGTGTCGTGTAATTACGACAGCTACACTAGCATACTAACACATACCCACATGCCAACACACACTCAAAGTCCTACATACATACGAGGGCAGGCTGATAAGTAATTGGTATAGCCAATAAGCCATTTAAGCAAAAAATTCGTTCTAATTTTTGTTTGCCACTTGTGTCATCCTGTTTAGTTTTGAAGTGCTTGATTGAGAACTTTGGGCATTTTTTGAAAATAGAATAAAATTATCTATGGTGCGGTCATACATTAAAAAAAAAAAAAACACAAAAAAAATGTTAATGTCAAAAACGGAAGTTGTTTATGGGCATTCTTTCGACGAAGAAAAAATATTTGATAAGAACTGCAAGATCAGCCAAGTTATCGCTTTAGAAAAAGTCGCCGAATTTCATGAAATGGTTTTAGACCAGTGGTCGGCTCGGTCCTATCTCGCGTGTATAGGGATTAGCGACGTCGACACACGCCATGTGTTATACACAAAACGCATGCATGTGTGCGTGCTTTTTGTACTGAAAATTTTTCTGATATTGTTTTCTCTACTGCAGTGGTAGTAAGGCAGAGCAACAAGAGCCGAAGCCACATACCATCAACTTCGTGTCTGTTGCTTACCAACGTCAGCGTCTTAGTACGTCATTTCGGCAGAGAAAATTTCAATACATACACAAGAAAAAAATGTGAGTGTATTTTATGCCGACCACTGTTTTAGACTTATAAAATAACAAGTTGCTTGAGATATCATAGGCCATATATACAGCTGTGAAATTAGGATGAAAGAAAGTGTTTGGCCGATGTGATGTATCAAATATTTTAAATCGTTTCGAAACTGGTCATAATACTTTTTAAAACACATAAGATACGTAGAATCAGTTGAAACAATGAATTATCTCTATGAAATCGACTCCAAAGCTGCCCAGGACAGATCTGACAACCAACAAGCATATTTGGTATGCCCGGGGCTTACTACTGCCGTTCTTCTTTCCTAGTCGAGCATAGGGCCTCATATGGGCCATGCCCGTGGCTTACGCACAGTTAAATATACGCAAAGTATTTTTTGGATCTATTACATAGATTTGATCTTAGATAAAAAAGTGTTTTAATTATTTGAAATCTGGCCTTGAAGTAAAATCTTAGTCTTGACTACGAATACGAATTGGTTTGGTGGAAAAAGAATTGAATAGATATAGTCATTGTTTAGTTGAACGATAATTTTCAGAAGCTTAAATAACACTTTTGATTCCCTCCAAAAAAATTGCAGGAGCGCTTTATTAAGTGTAAATACGTATAATCTAAGTAGGTATCGGGGAACCAACCTGTTTCGCTATGAGGACTAACTGATATATTAGTCCGACTTTTATCATTTTTGGTCTTCTGCTAGCTTCATCTCTTCATCAAAAAGATTATGTACAGAAATATTTTTTTGTGTGTAAAAATTTGTCGCTTCTTTGCTCATCCAATAACATTTCAGCCTGCCCTCGTATGCAGCACATGTTGTTATTAGATTCCTGCTGTTGCCTGCATATCGCTTGGGAGTTTTTCTTTTAATTTTCTTTTGGCATGCGCCAACTTTCTTTCCTTTTTCTCATTTTGTTTTATATATTTTTTTTTTCTTTTGTATTTCTTTTCGTGCAATTGTTGCTTGTCATGTTGCTGTTGTTGCTTTTGACCTAACAAATTAATGTAATAATAATAGTTGGCTTTTTACTGCTACTAATGACTGTTGGGCCACATGTGTGTGTGAATGTGTGTGTAAGTGTGTAGGACTTTGTGTCTGCATTTATATATTTCTATATGTACAAGTGTGAGTGTATGTGTGTATATGATTCTAGCTAATTATTGGTTGATTTGTGCGTAGCCTTTGCCCAATTTTCTCTTTGGAGGGATTGTTAAATCTAAGCCCCTAATCTTTAATAAACAGAGGTCATTTAGAGCAGTCCATTGCGATAATATGTGCAATACATGGTTTACTGAATAAATCATGGTCTATGGCGAATTGGCTTTTTATTTAAACTTCAAGATGAAAGTTCTATAAAAATTAAAAAAAATGTTTATATTTATAAACAGCTTGTATACTATTTCAAATAGGATAAGATCTTATTTAAAACTATAGCGAATAGTCTTTTTTTTCTCTCAAAATAATGGGAATTTTTTCTATCTTTTCCGGGTTTTTAAACAATTTTTAATTGAAATACATAATAGCCCACAAAACAAACGACTTCCATAATACGTATGAGGCATAGCATATTGAAAATTTGCAAAGAGTAAAGTATCCTCTGCACCACTTAATAAGCTGGTCCGAGTATTGCAATTGCGATGCCTCCAGTAGTTTGTTGAAGAGCCTGCAGCAACTTTTCGGCATACCAAATCTCTAATGAAAACTAAAACTACCAAAGCAGCTAAAGCCTAACGTACAACTTGATGCTTTTCATACATTATATTTTGTCACAGTGCACACTCATAGAGAGACAGGACACGGCTGGCAATGATTGCCGTTAAACTGTCACAGGAGGAGCTTGGCATTCTCTTTACACTTTATTGCCAAAAACGCGAAAGCATAATTAAAATTTTCGACAAGCGAAAAACCCAACGTGACCGAAAAACCAACCTCGAAACCCTTATGCATAACATTGCTAAACAGTTGGCCCGAACTTTTACTGCGCTCCGGTTTTGGCCGCATAATTAGAGTTTCGCATGCATATGGAATGTCAGTGTGGGCGTGTGTATTTGTGTGATAGCTAGTGTATGTGTGGTAGTGTAGCTGTGGGAGTTTTGTGAGTGTATGTGTGGGCGTGGTCGCATTGGTCGCAATTTTAAAATTGGCGCATAAAATGCCAATTTGATGTCATTGGATCAACTTAAATGGGCTGCTCTCGTCGTGCTGCAACTTTGCTCTGGTTGCAACATGGCCGTTTCTACTTCCTCCTTCTCTCTCACTGTCTCTCTGGTATAATTTACAATGCCCGTACCCAGAAAGTTTCTGTTGCTATTGCTGCCTAGAGTGGCTGCCTATCTACCGTTGGGTTAATTTTGGCATCGAGTTACGCGCTGCGACCTCGCAGCTTTTCATATGTTCATATGACTCCCAGTGCATCAGCAATGGTTGGTGCAACGCGTGGTGCGGGTGCTGCCTGGAGCTGGTGACTGCCATGTTGCAGCTTCATTTTGTGACCGTTGCGCTGTCGTGTTAAATGTTGACATTGATGTTGCCGCAGTTGTTGCAACTGCCTCTGTCGCTGTTGCTGTGAGCTCAGCAGGGCGTGGCTGCTGTTTGGTCATGCGGTGGTCATTAGGTAGTCAGTTTGGTCAGAAGGCTAGCACCTAAATATGTGCTTATGTTATGCTTGGTCAGCAGATTAGTTTACTTAAATTGTAGCAATTAAACGCTTATCAGTGCAGTGGATAGTTTCTAGGCTTTTTTTTGTTTGGGATGCGTACATTATTAAAAAAAAATAAACTAAATTTTTATATATAAATTAATGCTTCTTACATCTTCTTCTTCTGCCTTTTAAATTTTTTTTTAAAATATTTTTAGTTAATTCCTACAGTAAGTCTTATTACTATTATAAAATATTTTTTTAATAATAACAGTAATATTAATGTCATTTTTTCAAGAATATTTTCTTTTTTTCTTTTTCTTTTTCAAACAATTTTATTTTTGATTGTTAAAGTTTGATAACCCAACGGGGATCAGTATTTTTCAATTAATATTGAACTAGGGGGTTCTGCCCCCCCACGCCAACGATACGATCTTCTTTATTCAATTCAGATTATCCAGATTATTATATACCCTGTGCAACTCTCTATTTCCATAATGTTCATCGGCCCGTCTTTAAAATACCCTGAAACAATGCAGGTGGCTGCTCGGACTCACGATTGGAATAAAAATGTTTACAATGGCTCCTTTGATACTGTCCTGCTTTATATCCCAATGTCTTTCCTCTAATGATGTTAAGCTTTTTAACCATTCTAGTACATCTGTTTAATCTGAACCATTTAAAATGGAATTTCAGAGTCCTACCTGCCTTAATTGTGCGGCTGCAAGTTCTACAAAATGTTAATATGCCGTTAATAAAATGAAACAGATCTGCCAGATGAAGCATATCCGAACTAAAGACATAAATTTCTTTGTAATCCCTGCAAGTTCTTTCTATTTGATGAGGGAACATAAAGTCTTTACAGTAAAAGTAAACATTATCTGGTCGCTGTTTAATTATTTCGTAATCGTTCTCAAAAAGCGAATTGGTATTGTGCTGTGTGACGTGTTCATCTATCTGTTTCTTAACATCTTCCTACCTGTTTGTTTTGCTATCTACGCTATGTTTCACGATCTTGCTATGTAATGGTGAAATCTAAATATTCTCTGAGCAGTCCTCTTTGCATAGTATTCCTTACTTGCCCGTCTCGCCGAACATCATCAATCTATCTGCTCTGTGATCTACGCAATATATATAGCTCCTGCTCTGCAGTCCTTAACGCCAACTTTTCTGTGAGCTGTTTTCTAAGCATAGTGTTTCTTCTCTACAATCTTAGACTCTTTGTCTTCTCTGTGCTGCGTTCTAAGTATAGTGTTGAAAGCTTGCTCTAGTCGCCGAATTTCTGCATCCCGCCACGAAGCAATGAAGGCAATGGCTCGGGTGGCGGAGTCAATAAAGTCAATTTCTCTTTGCTATTACTTCAATGCGCCACAATGCCCTTGGGCCAATGCCGACGAAAGGATGCGAGCTGTTATCAAATGTGTGAAGAATTTCTTATATATATATGTATTCCTAGACTACTGTAGAGCTTAGTGTTGCATTTACGAGTAGTCGCCCCTAGGAGGAACATAGGGCGGAATTTCCGTTTCTTGAGTATGTGTTGTTTTACGGCCGGGTTACTAGCCCAACGCAACCTTTTTATGGTCTGAGGTAAGACCTTTAAAAGCGTCGCTCGAATTCGCTACCACTTCATTTACACGAAGGGTACCCAGGGAACACCACGGGGAGGCCCTTGCTAGCAAGGGGGTCCGCAAGACCTTCGAGTCGGCTTGAGATGAATTATTAAGGATCGTGAAAAAAAAAAAAAAAAACCCGTTGCCTTATGCTTATTCGTAGTGAATATGACTTACTAAGGATTGCTTGACCACTTTACCTTATACACCCCCATCATTCCCCGAATTTCTTATAGCACGTCGAAAATTGTCTCGAGACATTTTATGGTTACGGATTTGTTGAGAAAGATTCGATCTTCTTCGTGGTGGCAATACTCGCTCCATAATATTTAATAATAACAGTTGCACTTAACAGACAAATCGACGATGCTATTCGTGGCGAAGCCTAATCGCAACAAATCATAAATCATTAAAATCTGTCCAGCCGATCATGATTCAAAAATGGTGTATCTAATACAACTTTGTTATACCCTGTACCAAAGTAATTATAAGTTCGTGCAACTGTATGTAACGCTCGCTTTTTTGGGAAAAAATATTTGAAAATTTAACATTTAGATAAAAAATTCGAATTCTGCAAATTAATACAAATCTTTTAAGATAAAATATTCGTAAAATGAAATATTCAGATTCAAATATCTCGTGGCAAGCGGAGGTACCCTTTAAGCAAATGTTTAGATATTGGTTTAATTACACTAGTCGACAAATTTAACACTTTTTTTTTCTCCAGAGATGAGACTTATATTTTATGTTAGGGTAATGTTTCAGCGTTAAAAAACCGTTTTTTTTTTTATCCTCCCATAGCTTGTTTTTTTTTTTATGACGATTTTAATGAAAAATGCCATTTTTCAAAATACGGTTGCACATATGAGGTCATAAAAACTGTACTAATTCGAATTTTTTCATTATTATTTTTTTTTTTCAAAAGAAGAGAGCACTACCTTTCCAAAATGCCCCAAATCATAAAAATTGGAAACCTTCAGATAAAACTACAGCCGAAAGAGTGTGCCCAAAACCCCAAAAAACACAACATTTTGGTGATTTTTTGCACGAATATCGCTATTTATTTCAGAAAAAATCTTAGACACTTGAAAAATTAGCTATTTTATGTTGTTGGTCATGATATGTAGATGCGATTTCTGTATAGTGTCGATTTTTTATGATACAAAATGACTGATTTATTCAATTTTTAGTAAAAATGAAAAAAATACAATTTTTTCGATAGAATTTTTTTTTGTCACTTTCAACTGCATTTAAGCTCTTGAAAGTGGTTGATTTTTCTAAATTGGGAACTTTTACATAAAGAAGTAATCATTACCTTTCAAATAAGTCCTTTTTCATGAAATTCGGACTATCCATTGAACACCAGCAGTTGAAGGAATCATCATGAGTACACGAAATCTCATGATTTCACCAAAAATATACGAATTTTTTGTATATAATGGTGCTTGCCTTGAAACAAACGAACTAAAGGCAATTGGAAAAAATAGAAACGATATGGCAATTGCTCACTTAGAACATGGGACCCCAAGTAAGGCAAACTGTAAGTTAAGGAAGGAATATTCGTAGACCCTCAAATTCGTAAAGCAATGAAAAGTAACGAATTTGGAAGAACATTACCACCTGATCAACTGTATGCGTGGAATTCCTTCGAAGAAGTTGCAGAAAATTTCTTAGAAAGATGAAAAGCCCGAATGCTAAGTAAATTATTGAAATGCTTTATAGGTATGAAAAAATTGGCCCGACATTGAGTCTAAAAATGCATCATTTAAAATCACATTTTCACATTTTTTCTGAAAATTTAGGTACGATGAGCGACCAATAAGGTAAAAGATTTCATTGAGACATTAGAACTATGGAGGGTCAGTTTAGAGGACTTGTCACACAGAAAATTTTGGGTAAATATTGCTGGTTTTTAGTTCCAGAATCAGATAGGAAGCTCAAAAAAAAAAAAAAAATGCACTTTAAGGAACAATTTTTGTCCAAAGATGGTTGGTTGATTTCTTAGCTTTATATATAATAAAAAGTATTATTATCAGTAATTATTGTTTTATTAAAGCATAAGGATATTTTTAATAAGATCAATATGAAATGAATGTAAGCAAAGGGCCATAGAAACTGAACCAAGAAATTGATGATCAAAGCCGTTTGCATTTTATGTTGGATTTTAGTTTTAAATTTGAGAGTTTTGTTTGTTTATTTATAAAGGAATCATAATAATTGAAGTGTAGTAGATTATTCCAATGTATCCAAACAATAATGTCAATTATTGTCAACGCAAGCACCATTATATACAAAAAATTCGTATATTTTTGGTGAAATCATGAGATTTCGTGTACTCATGGTGATTCATTCAACTGCTGGTGTTCAATGGATAGTCCGAATTCCATGAAAAAGGACTTATTTGAAAGGAAATGATTACTTCTTTATGTAAAAGTTCCCAATATAGAAAAATCAACCACTTTCAAGAGCTTAAATGCAGTTGAAAGTGACAAAAAAAAATTCTATCGAAAAAAATTGTATTTTTTTCATTTTTACTAAAAATTTAATAAATCAGTCATTTTGTATCATAAAAAATCGACACTATACAGAAATCGCATCTACATATCATGACCAATAACATAAAATAGCTAACTTTTCAAGTGTCTAAGAGTTTTTCTGAAATAAATAGCGATATTCGTGCAAAAAATCACTAAAATGTTGTGTTTTTTGGGGTTTTGGGCACACTCTTTCGGCTGTAGTTTTATCTGAAGGTTTCCAATTTTTATGATTTGGGGCATTTTGGAAAGGTAGTGCTCTCTTCTTTTGAAAAAAAAAATAATAATGAAAAAATTCGAATTAGTACAGTTTTTATGACCTCATATGTGCAACCGTATTCTGAAAAATGGCATTTTTCACTAAAATAGTCATAAAAAAAAAACAAGCTATGGGAGGATAAAAAAAAACCGGTTTTTTAACGCTGAAACATTACCCTAACATAAAATATAAGTCTCATCTCTGGAGATTTTTCATCGTCGACTAGTGTTATTGGAGCTTGTGGGGGAGTTCTTTTGCAAGTTGGAACCACTGAGTTTTTTTTTAAATAAAAAAAAATGATATAAGAGGGCACAGCCCCAATAGTAATAAAAATGTAATACAGTCGAGGCGGTGCCCGACAGTGTAATACCCTGTACCTTTTTTTCCCAAAGAAAGTTTTATTCCTGCATATTCTTTCTATGAACTTTCCAATTGGAATATTTTATTTGTTGGTGCAAAACGATATTTATACCTATAAGTTCCGCAAATTTTAACCGATTTTGATGAAAATCGAAATTTACGTTAAAGAAGTTATTTAAAGTATATGAGGAAAGTTTTAAGGGGATGTGTTGAGGGGTGTGGGAGAAAACACGATAAATCGATTGCGGGGGGTGGGGGGCCTGCATTGATAAAATTTTGATGTGGATTGGTTCATTAGAGCCACATGAATCAGCTTACCAAAAATTGTGATTCTAGTCCATTTGTTACTATAATTACGTAGAGTCAAATATTGACGCAATTTATAGGGAAGGGGTAGTGAAATTTGTACATTTTAGGCTATAACTTTTGTTACTTGATCTTCTCAGGAAATATGCGCATCACCTGGTAAAGTTTCGTATCTCTATCTCTTATAGTCTCCGAGATCTAGGTGTTCATACAGACAGCCAGACGGACAGACGGACAGACGGACATGGCTCAATCGCTACCCGAGGTTATGATAAGCATTTTGGTATAAAGGACTTGGGGTCTGCCACGCCTCCTTCTTGCCGTTACATACATTGCACAAATCTAGTATACCCTTTGTACCTATAGGTACAGGGTATAACAAGATGGCTGATATTTTGCACGAAGTCTCGTTTTGTTGGCTAACATCGATGTTTCACCAGCACTAATGTAAGGGTTTATTAACCACCGCCAACTACACCTTTGACGTCATGCATCATGCAACGAAGAGTTTTTGGCTGCCGTTGCATACCTTAAGGCGCTTAGCTATTGCATCCTTATGAGTTTAGTTCGGCGCATTAATGAGCCTTGGCATTTGAACTTTAGGCCAAGAATTGCATAAGGCTTAATTGTAAATCAATTTTGGCTTGTTATGGTAAATGGTACTTATATGTTGTTGTTGAATGTGTGCACCTGCATATAGTTGGCTTAATTCTATGCTGAGCGTCATACTCATATGTTGCCCTGTTGTTGTGGCTGTTTTGGTTGTGTTGGCAAAGTTAACAGACACCTGCTTCTAGCCCTCCTTAAAACCATTTTGCAAGCAGCAATCTATAATTTAGCACTGTGCTGGCATTTTGGTATAACTTTTGCTGGATTTTAAATAAATCAAATGTCGGTGTGCTTGGCTTTAAAAATCAACTTTTATTTTATGATATATGGCTGGCATTGTTTCGAGTTACGAGGTAGAGACAGACAGTCTCGAAGTGAGAGAAACGAAAAAAAATATATTTTCACATGCAGCTTAAAAGTATGCAACAGTTAATGGAAAATTGTTTTGTTTCTGATTTGTAAGCTATGTACAGCAGAATAAAGAGAAAAAGTACAAAAAATTGTAGACAAAAACTTTTGTATAATTTCTGTTGGAAAAACAAAACATTCTTAGTTCTATTAGACCATTTACTATGGTCAACAGAGCAGCATTTGAGAGATACAAATTAAAGAATACAGTTCAATTTGAACTGCAAGAGTAATTAAATTTTAATTTAAACAGAAGCTGCATTTTAAAGGCTACAGGATTGTCAGCAAGAAACTTTAGCTCAAATGCAGCCCTCTAGACTAGGTAATGCAAAAATGCACAACTCTGGTCAAAGCTTCAGCAGGACTTGCTTCAAAATTGCTGCAACAAATATTTATTTACGATAGTAATGTAAATTTCTGAGATATGGTTTAATTTTGCCCCAAAAATAGCGGCGCTGACTTAACTAAAAATATATTTCCACACATCCTGTAACATTTTTTCCAAGAATTATGAAAGTTTGCCAACGCTTTGATTTCTTTTGGGAAACTAAAATTTGGTTGTTGTCAAAGCTAAGTTTATGCTTCATTTAGTCGTGATTTTTTTTTTCAAATCAACCGCCATCTGGGACTATTTTTTAATGGCTATGTTACTGATGAGTTTTTCAAGAAACAATAAATGCAGGCAAAAGAAATTTGATTACATTTAATACACTGTGTCTGTCATAAGGTTGACCAACTAAGAATAATGCTTTATTTCTTAGGATGCAATATTTTTTTTAAAATTGAATTCGTGAAGTGAATTGTCGATATAATTTTGTTAATGAGATATTGACGAATAACTGAAATAAGTGCACAAAAACATGTTTTTCGAAAATATCTCGAAAACGAAAGGTTGCCATTTTCGTATTTTTCGACCCAAAATTACCCTAAATAACGAAGGTTCACTCGATGACCCGTAAATTTGTAAGCTAGTGTTATTTATCCCAAAACTTAAAGAGCCTGATAAAATAATTTTTCCAGTAGAAGGTAATTTTTAAAATATATATTCATATCGCTACTACAGACTTAATTATAAGCATATATACATTTCTTTAAAAACAATATAAATTTGTATGGGTAATGTTGCCCCAAACATACGTTTTTTTGAAACATTTTAAACGTCAATTTTGGGTATTGGGATTTCGGAGGATTTTTTTTTTTTTTTGAAACTTCCGAGAAACTTAAAGAGAAAAAAGATAAGGATATGTGAGTTGCTTAAGTGTTGGGCCCAAAAGTAGTCTCGAATCCCAGGTTAGTTTGTTATTTGAAAAACTTTTTTTTAACCGATTAAACAATATCGCCTTGCGCTTGATTTCGGATTTTAGAGAGGCCTATTTCTAAGGAGTCTAGCTGGATATAGTACCAAAAACTGCGCCAACGATTTTGCAAAACTAATATTGCACATCGATTCGATGGACTTAAAAAAAAGTAGGAGGAGATAGAAGATATGGATGAATATGGTCAAACAAACGTCTGAAATTTAAAATCTAGATACTAAGTTATCGTTTGCACCTAAATACCTGGGTGTAATTTTGGACAGAAGTCTTACTTTCAACAGACATATAACGATGGTTCAGCGAACAGTTTTGCCAGAGCTAAGAAAATATCATGGCTGCTTTCCCCCAAAAATAAGCTCTCCATCTCCAACAAAGTCACCATATACAAGTCCATTTTGAGCCCAATATGGCAGTATGCGTTGCAAATGTATGGTATTGCTGCGAAGTCCTACATTAATAAAATAAGAGTGGTGCAAAGCAAAATCCTGAGAAGAATTTCCAATGCTCCTTGGTACATGCGCACAAGGGACATTCAAAGAGACCTGAAAATCCCTAAAGTTGGCGACGTCATACGCTCGCAAGCTCAAAAATACATCGAACGCCTTGAAATACATCCAAATGCGCTTGCGAGGTGGCTGACCTTGAGAGCTAGAAAGAGAAGACTTAAAAGGTGTCATCCAGGGGATCTTCCTATGAGATTCCTATAAATAAGTTCAAACGTTTTTAAACTTTAAATAAATTTGTATATATTCCTGTAAATTTATTATTATTTGTTTTTTTTTCGTATGTAGAACCCTTAAATTATAATTGGTTTTTATTTTACTTTTTGATGCACATCTAGGTTAAGCTGCCATGATTGGTAGTAGGGAACTAGCTTAATTACATGATATACAAACTTTTTTATAATAAAAAAAGAAAATGTAATACAGTCGAGGCGGTGCCCGACAGTGTAATACCCTGTACCTTTTTTTCTCAAAAAAAGATTTATTCCTGCATATTCTTACTAAGAATTTCCAATTGGAAATTTTTTTTGTTGGTGCAAAACGATATTGATATCTATAAGTTCCGAAAATTTTAACCGATTTTGATGAAAATCGAAATTTACGTCAAAGAAGTTATTTAAAGTATATGGGGTAAGTTTTAAGGGGATATGTTGAAGGGTGTGAGAGAAAACACGGTAAATCGATTGCGGGGGGTGGGGGGCTGCATTGATAAAATTTTGATGTGGATTTGTTCATTAGAGGCACATGAATCAGCTTACCAAAATTGGTGGTTCTAGGTCATTTGTTACTATAATTACGTAGAGTCAAATATTGACGCAGTTTATTGGCAAGGGGAGGTGAAATTTTTACATTTTAGACTATAACTTTTGTTGTAATTGTCCGATTTTGTTTATTTTTGACACACAGATGCATGTAACCACAACGCATCGCTCTGTTAAGTTTCAGATTAAAATATTAAGTGGTCTAGCTAAAAACCGCGAAACTCTGCTACGGGGGAACGGGGAAAGATATTGACATGATTCAACAAACTTGATCTTCTGAGGAAATATGCGCATCAGTTGGTAAAGTTTCGTATCTCTTATAACCTCCGAGATATAGGTGTTCATACAGACGGACAGACGGACGGACAGCCGGACGGACAGACGGACATGACTCAATCGCTAACCGAGGTTATGATAAGCATTTTGGTATAAAGGACTTGGGGTCTGCCACGCCTCCTTCTTGCCGTTACATACATTGCACAAATCTAGTATACCCTTTGTACCTATAGGTACAGGGTATAAAAAAAGTTATCGTTAACTCGATAAATAATCGGTGCGTTTAATTTTTTTTCTCTGATATATTTAAACATTTGATATTTATTGCATGCACATACTTAAACTTTATTAATATCTTATTCTTTTATTTTGCAGTTAATAACGTTCTCTTTTCCGAACTTTTTAAAAAGGTAAATATGTTTTTTATTTCTAAGCTGTAGATCCAACTTAATGTAAAAATAATTTTTAAACTTAATTTTTATGTTAAAATTGCTTTAAGGAGTGTACTAAAAAGTTCGAGTTCATTTAATTCGAATTTGATACACGTTTGGTATAAGCTAAGTTTTTGGATTTAAAAACACATCATCATTAGATTTAAAAAAAACACTTTTTTAAATTTAAAAAAAAGAACAAATATTTAAAAGAGATATACGGCTAATACTGGTCAAAGTTATTTGAGAGTATTTCCTGGTCGCATACAAACCCACTCAACAGCTTTCAATTACTTTAGTTTCAAGGATTTTACGGTCCTAACCCAACATCAAAATGCCGTACCGTAATATGCACTCTTGTTGCTCTTGTTGTTGCTGCCACTTTTCAACCCAAAAATATATACTTTAAATATTTGCGCTACCAATAACTGTAAATATTTTTATACATTAAAAAATGTTGATCACTTTCAAGCAAAATTTAATTTTATTAGACACAACCCTTGCAGGCAAACGGCCAACTTGAAGGTTATTGATGCCAACAGACTTTTCATTACTTTAGGAAAATTCATAGCCTTGACCAAATATTTATTAACTACAGGATGCTTGCAAAATGTAGCTAAAAATAAGCCAAAAAGGAAGTAAAATTAAAGTGTAGCTGCCGCAGCTATTTATAAATTTTAATTTTTGGATGGAACAAAGCATTTTGGCACAGTGGCAACCATGGCAACTTTTGTACTGACCCAAACGTTGCCACAGGCAAGATTACTCACACACACAGACAAAGTGATGGCAAACAGCTTGTCCGAGGGCGGCTTAAGTTGTTCACTGCACTCTCGTTGAGTGTTTATGTATTCTAAGTTGGCTTACACTTTGCTTTACACCTGTGCGTAGTTTGGGGCTAGAGCTGTTGCTGGGAGTAGGGTTGCCTAACTTTTCATTTTTGTCTACTGCGACACACACACGCCAGTTTGACACCCGGTGTCAAATGATGTGTCAAAATGTGCACAATTTACTTTATGCCGTCTGGCAAAATGGCTGACTAGCTGTCCGGGTGTTTCACTGCCCCATGTGTCGCCGTGTGGGTTAAATGTGTGCGGGATTAATAGCCAGCCGGCACACGACGACTTCGTCGAGGTCGAGTGCTTCGTGCTGTTGCAAATATTTCACCTTAGCAGGGCTTATGTCATGTTTGGGTCATAAATGTTTTGCCAAACTTTAATGGGCATCATTTTTGGCAGCCAGATTGGCCTCAGCTACACCGGGAGACAAATGGCGGGCTGAAATCGAGTAGAAGCATACACTTTTATAGATTTTACGTGTTTAATATTTTGCTATTGAAAAAATGGCACCTGTTCTTAAATAATGGCATTTTTTATTAAACTGGGCAAGTTGGTTTTTCAAAAATTTAAGAACATATAATGCTTATATAAATGCTGCCGAAATGGACTGCACGTAGGGTGGTATGTGTTAACATTCCTAGAAATACGCAAAACCATGAAATATTTTGGAAATGTTTTTGTTTTTATGTCAAATTTAACTATAGAACAAACAAGAAATAAGCAGCTTTTTCCAATGTTATTTATTTTATTTATTTATATAAATATAAAGTAAAAGTTAATTCTAAGTTATAAAAGGTTTGTAGCCTACAGGCTGGTTAAAAAAATATAAAACAGTTTACTCTTATTATATTATTATAATGCATTATGTGCTTATATTAAGTCTAGAGGTGAGCTTTATGAAGCTCTTTATATATATACGGTGTTGGTGTCTGCGAGTATTTCTATAGGATTTGGAATTTGAAAGGAGGTGCATATGTTGAGAATAAAGTTTCATAACATCTACAATTCTTACCTGATTTTAAAGATCTTAGACTCGAAATGTTCGTAAAAGAATTCTCTTTAAGTTTAGAGCTTAACATAATTTTTACAAATTTTTTTTCGTTAAAAGCCGAAAATTTGTAATTTTGAAAATTGGTCGAAAATTACACAATTTTTCGACTTTGGTTGCTTGTAACTTCTATAATTTTGAATTAATCTGTACATTATTATATATCACTGTAAAGTGCAAATCAATACCTTTCGATCTAAGTCTTTCATGTCGATACAAAATTTTGTTCACGAGATATTGAAAAATAACTAAAATAAATGCCCAAAAACATGTTTTTCGAAAATATCTCGAAAACGGTGCTTAAGAAAAAAAAAGGTTGCCTTTTTCGTGTTTCTCGATCCCAAATAACCCTAAAAATCACTTTTTTACGAAGGTTCACTCGATGACCCTTAAATTTGTAAGCTAGTGTAATCGTAATCTTTGTAAGTTATTATAAATTATTTTCATAGCAGCATAAGTCTTTTGTTTAGTTTCAATAAAATTGGATGTGTTCTTATATGAAATGAAGATGCTTTTAGGAACTCTGAAACGAAACTATCTGCTAAGTCGTCATCTTACACTAGATTCTGTTGAAGAAAAAATGAAAAAAACACTGGTAATATGGGTAGACTAGCTCTTTTCCCAAGTCGGGAGACTAGGGCTGCCACCTCCGATGGCAACAATGGTTCATGGGTGGGTCTGAAACTTACCAGGGTGTAGGTGCTGGAGTCGCTGGGCCCAACACCAGAATCTCTATTGCAATGGGTATTTGGGCTAGCGTCTTTCAATCATAGATTCATGCCATAGAGATCTGCGCCCACAGTATCCTTCACATGGAAGCTAGGGGAGCAGTTATTTTTATTTATTCAGATAGCTCAGCTGCTGGGTAGAGGACAATAATTGAAAAAGAATGCCATTAGATTTAATATTTTTATATTTTCTCTAACAGGATTTTTTGAAAGGCACGCGCTCCATAATATAAAGATCAAAAGGCGAAATTGCTTCTAGGGATGTAAAGCTGTAAATACACATTATATATATGTGATTTAATAAAATAAACATGAATACTTGGTCTTAAAACATCCTTGTTTTTTCACTAATTTTAATATGTTTTATAGATAAGGAACCAATCACCTATTTTTGCATACGATCAATGTCTTTTTTTGCACGGTTTTTTCTGCAACCAATCTACCGTGTAAAAACAGAATTAGGTGTATATAGAATTGCATAATGTAAAAATGGTAAAAAATAAAAATTATATAAATTTTTGACAATTTAAATGAAATATCTTGAGGGAGGTCATAAAATTCATTATACATTTTTAGATTTTGCATTAAATGCCTTTTAGGCAGTGTTCTAAAGTGCTAGGTAATATGATAGCCATTGCACTGTGGCTCAAAAGCGCATTTTTTTCGCACGATCGCACAGGTCTGAAAAGGAAACATTTCAGAGGCATGGCTTAGAAGCTGGGATAAAACTAAGCCTTGATGCGATAATTTTTCATATAACCTCCATTGACAAGCATTGAAGTAGCCATAAATAATAAAAATTTCCTTAAATATATAAATTATAAATTTATAATTGTCTTGCGTTTAAGGTACATAAAATGTGATTACTCTTATTTTTGAATGAAAACGAGAACATTTTTGGGGGTATTTACTTTGTAGCGTATAGATGTCCAATAAAAATAATGTCCGAGTAATGACGTGAGCCACACTAACAACGCATGAAAGCAAGAATGTTCGACCGAGTATGAAAAGTAAACAGAGTGGAAGCGCTCTTCTATTATTTTTGAGAAAAATAAAATTTAAGTTCTCTTTTTTTTGGGAAAACGGCAATAAAAATGTCTTAAAAAAAAGGAACAAGAAAAAATTATTTTTGAGAAATTTCTTTGATTTATCGAAAAAAAAGGTTAGTCGATAGTGTTAACATAATGTTGTGTATCTAGGGTTAAAAAAAAAATAAATATAAAAAAATGTTTTTGTTTTTTTTATTCGATATTTTATCTTTTATTGTAAACTAAAAACTATTTAAATATATTTATTCGTTTACGAAACATGTACATATGTCGTGTCAAAAAGTAGAAAATTCAGTTCACTTATCGATAACTCAATAAATAATCGAAAGTTTACTAAAAAATTGATATATTTAATTTTAGCTAGCACCTCTATCGAATAGGTAAAAATCATCTAAAACGAAAACATCGAATCAAAAAGTGGTCCGCTTCACTTATTTTCGCTCATATATTTTTTTGAGCACAATCAAACGGGCTATTTTTGAATTACCTATAAAGTTAGCTGATTGTTATCTGACAGATTGCGTTTCTAAAACTTGAATTTAAGTGGTCAAAAAAAATTTTTTTTATTTTCTTCAGTGTCAACCTCAAGCCACTAGATAACATACCAGGACTTCAATTTTTTTTTAATTTTATATTCAAGGGTCGCTACCAACTTTTGAAATTCATAAAAAAATTAAACATTTTTTAAGAGTTTATTAATACCAGAAATGAGTGTTACGTATAGGTTTTAGGGAAAATATACTAAATAACAATAACTATTGGACCTCTAAAATACTATGTAGAGTGAAAAGAAGACTATAATAAATTTGCGTTATTAAATACAATTTTGGTTTTTCTGCCTATAATTCTTAACATCGACATGAAAAACTTGTTGTTGCTTGTAACTTCTATAATTTTGACTTAATCTGTACATAATTATATATCACTGTAAAGAGCAAATCAATAACTTTCGATCTAATCGTCTTTCATGTCGATACAAAATTTTGTACACGAGATACTGAAAAATAACTGAAATAAGTGCCCAAAACATGTTTTTCGAAAATATCACGAAAACGGTGCTTAAGGAAAAAAAAGGTTGCCATTTTTGTGTTTCTCGACCCCAAATTACCCAAAAAAACACTTTTTTACGAAGTTTCATTTTTCGTGTAAACTAGTGTAATTTATTGTACTCTTCCATCAATGCAACACCCCTCTCAGCTATATCGTTAAAGACTCTCATAAGTTGTACAATTTCTTTAGCCGATTTAAAGCTTTCTTCGTCTACCCATCTCAGGATCTTTCTGAATGAACTCGCAAGAAATTCCAGTGATTTTGAAAATTCATAGTGTTTGTTGATATGAAATCTTCGATGTTTTTGTTTACAATTGCATCGTAATCCAAGGCTGCTTTTTTCGAATTGCTTTCCGTTCCTTCAGTTTTCAAAGCCAAAATCATTTTATCATCCAGTGCATTCCAGCAGGGGCTTTAAATGAGATACCGTTTTCAGGAATCCCTCCCAAAAAAATAATAATCAAATGAAGGAGCTCTTTGTAATCGTCACGAGGCTGAAATTGTTTCAGTTGATTCTCAGCTAAAGCGATGATATCTTTCGCGACAGTTTGAACGCAATTCCATGTAGATGGTTCGGACATTGCGGTTTTGAAGTCTTTTTGGTTTATTTTTGCCCAGTAGCTCTTAAGTCTTTTAAAAATCATTATTTCAGGACCACTGGAAGGCCCTACAGCTGTTACAACAACACTTTCGAGTAAAATTTCTAGTATGTGATGCCGGCAAGCAAACCAAATCAGTTTCTTTTGCATTTTCTGTTCTAGTAGAACACATGCTCCGTTTATTCGCCCAGCAACAGATGCTGTTGTATCAAAACACATACATTTTATCTTATCATATAAATTGCATGATAAAATGGCCTCGATAATAGCAGAAGCCATTGTTTCTCCCTTTCCATCTGGAAGCTTGGGAACAGCCAAGAGTTGGTCAACTCCTTTTCCAGATACCAAGATTGGTAGACGATCTATTATTTCATGTCCGGTTATGTCATCCAGTATCTTTCCATCCCAGTGCAGAGTAAGTGTATTTAGTGGTTGAAAATCAGCAATCTGTTTTCTAATTATCATTCTTTGGCGACGTATAGAAGAAAAGCTAATGTTATATTGTGATACATCACAGCCCAGACGTTTGTGTGTAGAAGCTAAAACATCAGTTGCTTTCCGGTCACTCAACTTGGCGACATCAAGAGTAGTAGCTAAACATGAATCTAAAATTCGTTTTCGGCCTCGTTTCTGTGGTGTAGTAAAACTATAGTTTGAAGAGGGTCCTGGCTGGGGAGATATGGGACGACTTTGACTTTTATCGCTATCACTTTCATTCCCTGCAGAATAAGCTGAATAAGATAGTTAATCACCACTGATCTACAGAGAGCACTGAGATGCCGACGAAGTAAGTAATCAAAGAACTTTTTACGTTAGTAACTAAATACCGTCATCAAAATTGTATGAGTAAACCATAGTGTACATCGCGGTAAGGTGAAATTATTATTTTGGTAAATAGAACGATATTATGTGTTGAGAGATAAAAAAATAAAAACTTGAATTTTATGAATTTTTAAGATTCTAAAAGTTTTTCATTTTGATTATGAGATATCTAATCATACGTATAATTTGATTAAATTAACTCTATTCAAAAGATGTTTTTCTTAGTTTATTAGCTAAAGTGATTTTAGGGAGGCGGATTCCCTCAATTCAACGCTTTTTGCGAATATTTAATGAAAACACTAATAATTCTAGGAATACTTTATTCCAAGAATAAACTTCAATCAATGGGCCCAAAAATTAATGAAAAGTGACTGCTCAGCTGCTTAGAACATAATAAACAACTTTTTATAGTAATTTATTAAATTTTTCAACTTTTTTGTCTCCAAGTGTAGTGCTAGTTAGCCGCATCCTAGAAAATATCTTTTCCGGCACGTTTAATTGCACCTTTGGTGCGTCAGTTCGTTTAGTGTAACGTTTGGAAAATTTTCACCTGATATCCTTGCTGCCGCTCAAAGGCCTAGAGTACCAAAGTAAGAGCGTCTGCATTTATTTATACTTTATTTTATTTTCTTTTGCTTATAAATTATGTTTAGCCATTTTTGTAAATTAAAACGTACATGGGGCACATTTTTAAATGCATGCACGTGCATGTCTTCAACTTGACAGGAGCTTCTACTTTGCCCTTATATATTCCTGTGTGCTTTTTTTTTTTTTTTTTCCCTTTCCTATTTGCCAGCGTCAATTTTTCACATAAAGTTTGAAAACGCTTGACTTGCATATAAATGACTTGGCTAGAACTCTGCTTATATGTGTGTGTATCTATGTGAGTATCTATGCGTGTATGTGTATGAGTGTATAACTGTGCAAGTTGTCAACTCTTTCAACGTGTATTACATTTTGAAATAGTAGCTGCAGAAAAAAAAAACGTATAAGAGAGCTGAAAAAATATATATGTCGCTAGGTAAAAAATAATTTCCTTTGCGTAATGTGCTAGGATGTCTTGCGTTGTTTGTTTTCCTTGGCACTGAGTAGGAGTTGTTTTTCGTAGACAATATTTGGTTCGGTTAGGTGGAAGTTTGAGTGCGGTGTGCCAAAAGATTTGGAAAAAGCTTTGGACCAAAAAGTTTTCAGAGATTAGTAACGAATATGAGGTTAAGGTGTTAATAGATAAAATAAAGCTGAACTTTAAGTTTATCAAAAAGGCATTAGAGTTTGCTGTTAAAGCCGAACTATCCTTTTAGTATCATAAACATCATGATGCAGATTGTTGGGCTGAGAATTCAATTTATTGTACATTTATATGAGGTATATAAAATGAGTTAAGTGCGTTTGAGCAATAAAAGATAAAGTAGAGCAAAACGAGATAGAGTTTGAGTAAATATTAAAGGTTGCGCAGTTTGATTCATTTGTTTTGTACTTTAAAGTAAAGGTCGGGTACTACTTTGACAATAACTTTACCATAGAATATAAAATGCACAGTCAAGTGAAGCGAAATTTTTATTAAGATTCTACTACTACTATTATTATCAAAAACTTTTTTTCTACAAATGATGAGAAGATAAATCAAATAGAGGTTGGTTCTTAAAATAATAATTTTTTTAATTTTTATTCACATACACAAAAAAAATTGTGGGAATACATTTTTTTCATACATTTAAAAAAACATAAAATTTTCATTATATTTTTTTTTTAGCATTGTTGCACCAAATCGATTTGATTCATCTTCACACCAAATAAAGAACGTATAAAAAAAAAAGTGTTTAACATAAAATTGTGATTGACTTGTTTAAGAAACATATTTAAAAAAAAATAAAAAAATTGCATAACTTGTTTTAAGCAAATGTGTTGGTTAAAAAAAAGTAGGATATTTTACCAACTTAGATTGAAAAAAAATGATTTAAAAATATTCAGTAGTCAAGTCAAAATTAATAAAAACGGAAAACTACTTTTTTTTTTGAATACAGCCGCAACACGTTGATTTCAAAACTGAAATCATGCCAAAAATTTGAAATTTTTAAATGCACGAAAACTTTTGAGAACGGTAACCGGAATTTTTTCGTTAAGTAAATTGGTTCAGAATAATTAAAATTCGGATCAAGAATCATAATCAGCTAAAATTTTCAAAAAGTGAAATTAAAAACAAATTAATGCAATGAAAAGGATTTTCTTGTACCGGTTTGATGGTTTGCGGAATTTCTTGTTTCTTCAAAGAAGTTCATAGTATGAGAAATTTGAAAATTTTGACCTGAAACCTCATGGTGTAAAATAATTTAATGTTTCAAGCTTAATAATAACTTAAATGGCGTTTTGCCAATGTCGCCTATCAGCCGAAGTGATGAACTTTTTGAAACATTTCTTTATTTATTTTGCGCTAGATGGCGCCAGCAGTAATAAAAGCTATTTTGTTTTATATAAATATGCAGCAAGTTTTGTTTATGGAAACACATATATATATACATATATTTATAGCCAAGAGGTTTATTATTTATTATTAACAGATTGGGGATTTCTATCGGGTCTACAAATAACACTAGTTTAAAGCAAAATGTATCCTCAACATGTTTTACAAAAAAATATATATTAAGTTTAAATTTAGCAATTTGATTTGTTTTTATAATATATGTCTATAATAATGTGAGTTATATAATATTGTATAATAATATAATATGTGTTCTTACTGCTGGCGCCATCTAACGTAAATTATTCAAGCAATGGGTAGCACTGTTTGGCCATAAATGCTGTGCACACGTTTTTTTGCCCGCAGAATAAGTTGTAAATGTTTGACTCGTCGCATTTTTCCATGCTGCTTAAAATATTTCACATCTTTTTAATTAAAGGAAATTTTTAAAGTATTTTTTACAACTAACTTTTTTTATGCTTTGATTGTTAAAGCTTTTGTTTGGACATATTTGAGACACAAAAATCTATTAGCCTCATTTTAATAACGCCCAATACCTTAATCTATGAATCTTTCTCAGGGAAATGTGGCTGCAGTGTAGTCTTCAGTTCATTAATGCCTCGACTATTTCAAAATTTGAATGATAAAGAGATGTGAGTAACTAAAGGACCTACCAAAAAGAAGTCTAGCTGCCTAACCTTTTCAAAGTTTTCGGAAAACTCAATAAAACTGCAAATTGTAGCGCATGCCGAACCGTTAAAAGCCTTGCTCAATGTGAATAATATTTTCACGACGTGCTGCCATTTTTTGTCTAAAAAAATAACATACAGTTAGAGACCGTTAGTGTAAGAGAGTGAGAGAGATCGAAACAGAGAGAAAGAGAGTGAGTGAGAGAGCAATAGTTAGCTAGACTCACGCACATAATAAATAGTATGCGTACATAATATCGCAGTAACATTTCCTGCATTTGCAAAGCGATCAAAGTTGACGTGCACTTATAAACAAATTTGTTGCCTTATTCCTTTATAGCTCTCTTTCACAGGATACACCATTGCCCTACATTCTGGGCTACTCATTTCTCAAGTAACTCTGCTACGTGCAGCTATTTATGCATGAATATTTTCAGCTATTACATTTAATTTGCACATATTACGCATGCGACATGTTGGCTCACGTTTAAGCACAAATAAATAAAACACACAAAAAAAAAAGAAGTAAAAATAATATATTCCTGGCAAAAAAAGATAAAACTCAATCATACACGAAATTTCATTAAATGCAATGAATAAACGTTTTTACATTTACACACACACACACACATACATATGCTATATAAGGTAGTATGTAATTTCCTTTGACAGATGAGTAGCTGTTGGATGCCGCGAAGGGCGTGTCCGTCCAGGCGTTGGCATCTGTATTTGTCAGCATTATCAGGATGATCAAAAGGCAGCTTTTGCATTTGTCATCAATCAAATGTTAAATCGTTCTCCTACGCTCACTCTCAACCCCTAAGAGCCAACCCCCCGAGCGTGCTGCCAACCCGCTCTCTTATTATATGCGCCACTTTTGTAAATACGCATGAATGTTATCCAAAAGCAGATTCCCAGAGAATCCAACGAAATCGCATAAATACGCGTAAAATTCGTTTTATATATCTTGCTCTTGTTGTTGGTGTCAAAAGCATATGTTTGTATGATGTGTGTGACAGAGCCGCAAATTATCAATAAATAAATAAATAAAATTACGCGTGATTTGGCTTAGTGTTTGGGGTTTGCTTTTTTTTTATATTTTATATATTTTTGCTCAAATCTGTTTTTTTTTTTTTTTTTATTGATGTCTGCTATTTGATTGGTTTTAAGGCTTAGGCGGCTGACTGAAGCGGCAGCCATCTTTAAATGATGTCGCATTACGTCAGTCAAAATGTTGCGCTGAAATATGGAAATTAATAAAATTCAAAAAAAAGAAAAGGAACATAATGTTGTTGATTTGTAGTAAAGTTTTTATCTTAGCAGTTTTGACAAATAAATTGGCTTACATATTTTTTGTCGAACAAAGTGCTGAATATTGCCGCGGGAACGGTTTGTGTCTTGTCGTTTGTTCCACATCATGAACGTCTAAATCATGAAGACCAGAAGGGCTAAATATGTGAAGTCTTACCAAAAGATGCGCATAATCCTTACGAAATGAAGTTTATTAAATTAAGTCGATATCTATTTTCCGTTTTGCTCTTCGCAGCCATGCTGTGAAATCTTTTTATCTAAAACTAGGCATAATTGTGTAGCGTGACTTTTACATCGAATAATTTTGCGAAAAAAGGTAAGGGAATCTCCCTCTGTTTGCTTAAAAAGTTTATTCGATATTGGTTATTGGTCGGCATCGAGGCGATTTTTCGTTTCAGTATTTTTCAACATCCCTGTATAAGATTTTAACTCTGTTAAAATTAAAAATTTTCAATTCCAATATCTTTTGAGTGCCGTCTTAGTGCAATGGCACTTCATAGCTAAAGCCGATGAGATGTGACAATATCCAGGCGCCGATTGCGTCCGACGCCAACGACGTTGTTAAGGTATCATATACGGATATTTTACCGATTGATTTGGGAGATCTCTTTTACAGAGTTGGCTAACTTATTGACTAAAAACTTCATCTTGGAAAAACATTATTGTCCTACCAACCCTTAAATACTGTCGAGTTTAAATTGAAAATACATTTCACACAACGGCTTATCAGCTATCTGATAATTTAGTGCCGCATTGAACTGCAAACTTATAGACCTGGTTTTTTACCATCTTTTTCAGTTATCCCTTGATGCGAATTTAGAATGATCATGATGATTAAGCAAAAACGTCTTCGCGCCGAGGTCCTTTAATAGAGTGCCTTATGGCCATACCTTAGAACCAAAAAAATGTAAAGCCGCAGCATTTCCTTTACATGGCTTTGGATTTTAATATTTGTATGTAAATATTTTAATGAATGTGACGTTTTGATGCAGAACTATCTGGAAATCGATAAATTATCTGATCAAATACTGTGTTTTTTCTGTACACGTTCCACGTAATGACAAGTATGTGCAAAGTGGTCCCTAAACAGCTCACAACCAATTTTTCTACTAATTATTTGTTACGTTCGTAATAATATGCTTTAAAATTAGTTTTGGCTGTGGCGGTCTTACAGAACAGTTGTTGTTACTGCTAGCGCCATCTGGTGGACTTAAGCTAGCGTCATCTTACATAAAGCGTCGGTTACATCATAGAACAACACTATTTTGTTTGTTTTACTGCGTTCACTTGCCGTAAATGACGTAAAACTTTGCGTTTTTTTTATATACAATTTTTTTTTTTACGATTGTGACTTCAAGTCATATTAAATTTTTTTTTTTTTAATTTATTGCGGATTTCTGTGAAGAAAAATATTGCCTGATCAAGCGGATAATCGGAAAATCGATCTATAACGTTATTATTATATTATATAATGTTCCAGAAAAATTTTAATTCACTAACAAAATTTTTCCCGCAAACGAGCAGATGACATCTCGGGGTAGGGTGTTGGTTTTTCGGAGGCACAGCATGGTAGTAGACAGTCACTCCATAAGCAAGGAGTGAAGAAGATCAAAGCGAAGCAGAAACGCCTTGTGTAGTTTGTCAGTCCGTTATTCGATAACGAGTTTTTATGGCCAGGTAAGAAAAGTAAGAATTTAGGGTTTTTCGATTCAAGTTCTATCTGAAGCTTGGAAGAGTTTTATAATACATATATTCTAGGGATCGCAAGCAAAGTTATGGATGAAAGTGCAAGCCACAGCGAATCATATTTTCGAAAGGACTATCCGTATCAAGCGTAACTCTTATTTTTGACTTTAAAAATAAAAATTATTATTTAAGCACAAGTAGAAATATTACCGTCGGTCGGTATAATTTTGAACAACTGCAAGAATTCAAATATCTTGGTGTTTTGTTCTCCAGCACAGGCGACTCATCTTTCGCCACCAAAGATCGTAAACAACCGGCAACATTTGAAAAAAAAATACTGAGGAAAATCTATGGGCCAATTGAGCTTGTACGTTCAGAGCCCGCTATAATTCGGAGCTGGAGGAATTTTGTCACAACGAGACTATTATTTGATTTATAAAGGCGCGACGCATAAGCTGGCTTGGCCATGCTATTCGCAAGCCGAATGATAGTACCTTAAAAAAGGTACTAAAAGGTAGACAAGATGGGCAAAGAGCAAGAGGAACCGTTGTCTAGATACAGTGAAAGCAGATCTGAGAGTAATGAACGTCCGAAACAACGAAGCAATGGCAAATAACTTTGAGCTATAGAGACAGACTGTGACGCAAGCCCTGACCCACACCGTGTTGTAATTGGCTCAGCATGAAATTAAAAACAAGAGTTATTTTGCAAGCTTTAAATAAAAATTGGCATTTAAATATTATTTCATAATTTTTATTTTTAAAGTCGAAAAATAGGAGTTATTATGCCATTTCGATGAAAAAAAATAAATTATTTGATAATTTTTATTCTAAAAATAATAGGAGTTGCGATCCCTGGTTTATTCAAAGTGTACCTTAAAAGCTTACTAGTTAGCAAATATAAGATCCGTAAAGGAAAATAAGAATTTTGGTTCATGAATATGAGGACCTATGCTCCACTTGAAGTTAAAGGAAATAATTATCAAATATGTTACACGCAAGCAGAGTTCTGTCTCTCCAAATTTCCCTTGTAAAGTCAGATTTTCTTAAAAATTGTGCACACTTCCCTATACTTAGCCAAAAATCACAATACGATTAAAGTTCGACCGCCTCTTTTGCTAAAGTATTCAAAATTCGCTCTTAGCCAGAGCCCATAAGTAGTTTCAAATTTACAATACATATACATAGACAGAGCGGGAGCCAGGATAATAGACGCTTGTGTACCCTACACAAGCATATTAATTGCTCATAAACAAAACGTGGCGCCGCGAAGCTATTGGATGTTTATTATTCAACAATATTTGCCGCTTGGCAATTACGCATTGTTGTTGCCCCAAAGCACTACCCAAAAGGATTAGGCTACATCCAGAGTAACAACAACCAAAACAATCGCACACAAATACATATGGCTAAGTTTTAAGTTTAAATTTGTAGAGCATTAAGCAACCGAAGCATAAATAAATATAAAGCAAAACTTGGCTTTTATTGTCTCATTTTTGTTATACATACATATATATGTACATAAGCATAGGTGTGTATAAGTGTGCTTGTAGCTGAGATTTTCGCCATATAGACATATATGTATATAACTCCTATGTGTACCTCCTTCTTATTTTTTTCAATATCTTTATATGCCTGAAAGGCGCACGGTTTTGCAGCGTTAACAAAATTTATTGAGCGCTGTCATGAAGCTGTCAAAGTCGATATCAAAAACGTTTGATTTTTGACTTTATTTTGGCAGCAAGCAACAAGCTGAGCGCACCCACATGTACACCCACACACACAGCTACATAAATATATACACACGTTCCCACGCATATGCAGCAAGCAAAAAAAAATTAATACATAATAATAAAAAGGCATATAAAAAAAGCTAAAGCAAAAATTTTCATGCGCTCCCAAGGCGCTCGCATTGATAAATTAATGATTGCCAGGGTAGGATGGAATATGGCGGAGTGAGTTGTTGTATATAGGGAAACATACCTATATATATGTACACCTTGACGCAGTCGTCAAGGCAAGAAGCAGTTAATATATGTTATAAAGCTGCAAGGGTGCAGCTTGGACTGTTTGGATTTGAATTCGCCAAAAGAGTTTATGTGAAATCAATTTGGGGAGTTTTTTGTACGCTACATGGAGTAAAGTATTATGAATACGTTAGAAAGTGTGTAAGACGCATTTTTTTTTATTTGGAAAGAAAAAGTTCATAATTCTATACATAAGACTAAAGACATTTGGCTGAAAGTGAAATATACAGCTATACCTGCTAACCCACATAACACCTAAATCTAACTATATAACATATTTTAGCCCGTTTTCTTTTCCTTCGTTATTAATCGCAAAAAAAAACAGGCAAATCCAAAATAATAGCAATCTAATATATTAGATGGTAGCTTCGATCGATAAAAGTACAACATTAAAGCTGACTTAAGGATAATTTTTTTCACGGTCCACTTAGATGATAAAAAGGTAAAAAATTATTTTAAAGAAGAAATTGATTTAGTACCTTTGAAACATTTTTTACGTATAAAGAAAATTTTTTCCGTTGTCCACTTTGGTGATAAAAAAAAGAGCTTTAGTAAAAATATTAATGAATATTTAAAATTAAGAAAGAAATTTATTTTTATCTAAATTTTTTTAAATATGTAGAACAAATAAATATTCCAAATATGTTCTTAAGCTCATCGCAAATAGATGAAAAAAGCGAAATAAACTTATTCGAAATAAAAACGAATTTAAAAAGTAATGCTTTAAGATTGACTTAAGATTAATTTTTTCCACTTTGATGATAAAAAGTGAATCTAGAAAATTTTTTTTAATATGCCAAAAATGCCGTATAAATATGTAAAAAAAACAAAAAAAATCTAAATCATTCGAAAAAGAAACGAGTTTTAGTATGCATACGTTAAGAGAAATTAAAGGACGATTTTTTTTTATAATACATATTATTTCGAGGAGATACTATTGGGTCGTTCACTAAGTAATTTCGTTTGATGACAACAGCTGATCTTATGGAATTTTTTCGCAGCCAACTTCAAACTTAACCGCTTTACCTTTATATATTTGAATAGCTGATATAGTAAGGCTTTTTTGTAAAAAATTTTGTTAAATTTTTTGGAATAGTTTTTGTTTGGTGCCCTATCGAAGATGGAAGATCGAAAACGACATTTTCGGCATATTTTACTGTTTTACTACGATAAGGGTAAAAATGCAGTTCATGCAAGGCGAAAGTTATGTGATGTGTACGGAAAAGATGTGTTGACCGAACGCCAATGCCAAAATTGGCTTGCAAAATTTCGTTCCGGCAATTTCAATCTTGAGGATGCACCACGTCCTGGAAGGCCTCTTGGAGCCGATGTGGATAAAATAAAGTCGTTGGTCGATACAAATCGTCGAATAACAACTCGACAGATTGCTGAAAGATTAAATTTGTCTAACGCAACCGTTCACAAGCGCCTGAAACGTCTAGGATTAATTTTTAAGCTTAACATATGGGTTCCTCATGTTCTTACAGAACGAAATTTGCTTCGTCGCATTAACGACTGTGATTTGCTTATCAAACGTCAAAGAAGTGATCCATTTTTGAAGCGCATTGTTACTGGCGACGAAAAGTGGGTTGCTTACAAGAATGTAAAGCGCAAGAGATCATGGTCTAAAAAGGATGAACCGGCTCAAACCACTTCGAAGGCCGATAGTCACCAAAAAAAGGTTATGTTGTCTGTTTGGTGGGATTTCAAAGGGATCGTTTATTTTGAGCTTTTGACCGACAATACCACGATTAATTCTGAAGTGTATTGTGATCAGCTGGACAAATTGAGTGATGCACTCAAACAGAAGAGGCCAGAATTGATCAATAGAAAAGGTGTAGTGTTGCACCAGGATAATGCGAGACCTCATACAATTTTGATGACTAGCCAAAAGCTTATGCAGCTTGAATGGGATGTGCTACCACACCCACCATAGTCTCCAGACTAGGCACCTTCGGACTATTACTTGTTCCGGTCTCTGCAAAATTTTTTGGATGGGAGAACCTTCACCTCAAATCAGGACGTCAAAAACAACTTGGACCAGTTTTTTGCCTGCAAGGATCAAACATTTTATGAGCGTGAAATCAATCTCTTGCCCGAAAGATGGCAAAAGGTATTGCATCAAAATGGAGAATACATAATTTCATAAAATGTTTTACACAATAAAAAAATCGTGTTTACATTGCAATAAAAAAAACGAAATTACTGAGTGAACGACCCAATATTTTGCACCCCCTGGGTAGATAATAAAAAAAAAAGAAGTTGCGCGTAATATCAAATCAACTTTATTGTTTGCTGACCGGAGCTGAAGAGCTCAGTCATTTTTTTTGACTCTCAAATGCTAACTATGATGGTATTATCTAAAGCTTATGCTAAACATAATTAGCGCAATTTTTATGCTCAATAGAACAGTTTTTAATTCTGCACTTGCAAAGCTTGCACATGGTCGGAGTTCTGGGGATCATTTGTGGTCTCAGTGCTCTGCTCCAAAAAAAAAAAAAAATGTTGGTATCCTCGAAATGTATTATTCATTTCCGAAGTGAAATCGCTCGCTAAAACCGAAAATGAAATCCAACAATTTTTTCATGGAATGGATTTCGAGATATTTCGCAAAAATCACTTTTCGAAATTAAAAAAAAGTGTCTCTAGTTAAAAGCAAATATCTCTGGTTATGCTAAACTATACTTACCAACATGTAGATAATTGAATTACCCATCGATTATATTAGGAACAAATTTTTGTAAAATTTTACGGTTCGGTTGTTATTTATCAATTCATATGACATTGTTTTGTTTAATTTTCACACTCAAGTTCATTCAAATTTTAAGTTAAAAAAACACAAGCTAGGAATACTTTTAGAGAGTATTTTCACTCATATTCTCAGCTTTTCAACATATTAGCTAAAATTCTAACCATTTCCTAAGAGAATTTTTTTTTTTCATAAAATTTTCGCTAAATCTAATAATAAGCATTGAAACTTAGCATTGAAAGCATTGAAGAACTTGCAAAATTACAAATTTTGAATTTATTATTTTGTATGAATTGGAAAACTACTTCAAGTATTAACAAGAATTACAATTTATTGCTTCTATTTGGTAATTTTTTGTTTCAATTACTAAGCTCCTTATTTATTATTTTTTCCAATAAGTACAAAAAAAGTAAATTTTTTTATATCTCTTACTTTCATACAAAGTTAATCACATAATGGTTTCCTTAAGGGCAATCATACTTCGATGCCTCGAAATTCGCCTTGCAGCCATTTTATTTTTGCCTCAAGGAGTTAGACATATATGCGCGTGCACACACACACCCATACATTTGGCATTTTAATGAATATTAATAGTTGCTACTGTTACCTGGTAGTAGCTATGTCCATGTATCTGTCTATATATCAAAGCCATGTCAGCCACTTGTCTTATCAGCTGCGCACGCTTGGGCTAAACATTTAAAGGGCTATTAACAAAACAAATATAGTTTTTGCATGAAAGCCAGCCTCAGTCTATCTGTGAGTATCTGTGTGTGTGTGTGTGCCAGTGTGAGTGAGTATCTGTGTTTAAGTATACTTACTCGCATAGGCATTTTGGAATCGTTGAACATGGCGGATTAATGTCATTTATCACGCGCTACACGCTGGGCTTGGCTTGCTTTGGCAAGCATTAGCCTGTAGCATTTCAAATGCACAAAATAAATAAAAAGCTCAATAACCCACCACAAAGCGGGCGGCACCGAAACCCCTTGTGTCGTGAAGCATGAGGCATGAGCCATGTCCTGGTAAACAGTTATAGCTATGTGCAGATTAAGTTGTTGTTGTTGTTGTTGCTACTGACATGTAGGCTACAAAGCAACGGAGCAGCGTAACAGCAGCAAAGGATAATGACAAATAATCAAGGATAAACGTTTTTGATTGATCTTTAATGGCAATTGTTGTGGATTGTGGGCACAGTTTAACAAGCAACAACAAAAGGAAAAATTCATGGAAAATCTGCTTGTTTATGTGTTCTTGTGTGTGTGTACTATGTGTACTAGATTTATACATATATACCATTACTTGTAATTTTTCAAGTAAAAGTAAATTATATTAACTTAAATTTAGCATAAAGATGCCAACAAGGCATAAGTATATCGTTGAGTGCTTAAACATTTGGTAACCAAAAATACATTTACATTACGCTTTGGCAGTGTGTGAGTGAATCTATGTGTGTGCTTAAGTGTGTGTGCGCTGCGTGCATTGAAGCTCAGCCTTTGTTTCACATTTAGCCACATTTACTACTTCAAATGTGTAAACAAAATAAATAAGACCTAAGTATATAAGAAATTGTAACTTTTCAGCAAAATAAAATGAAATCCAGCTATTGAATACTCTTATAAAAGTATAAACTATACTTCTTTAAAGTATATACATAAGCATAAAGCTGTCTTTTAACATAACAATATATTCTGAAAATGAGACAGAAATATTTTTATTTGTGATTGTTCAGATTGTGAAACTAATATTTTGGTTTATTTATATATTTCTTAGTTCGAAGATTCTTATTTTAAGATTTTTTGATCATCATGAACTCTAAAATCATAATTTTTCGGGCTTATTTAAAAAAATCTTATTTCCAGTACAACAATTTTGATTAGAAATTTTTTAAAATCTCAGTAGATTTCATCTATTGTTTTTAAAATGCCTGTATTCCTTTAAAAAAAAATCTTATATGGATCTTCAATTAATAAAAAATAAAATGAAAACATTTCACTTGAGATTCCCTAATTATACAAATTTTTCTTAAAATACTTATTACAATTTAGTGTGATGCCCTAGCCAGAAGAAGGAAATCCCTTCTTGGTGAGCATAGAATATTGATGCATGATATTACCCGACTAGAACCATTTCAGATAATCAAGTTTGTCACGGAAATTGGGCTAGTTGAGGAGCTCTAGGGCTTGAAGGGAGCACAATAGATCCTAAGGGTCGCAGTGCAACTTTTCCCTATTATTTTATATTACAATTTAGGCATCGAAAAAATGTGTAAAAAAAGACATGAAGAAATCCTTAAGCTGCTATGAAAATAAAACTTGAAAATGGTATACCCTTCCTATTTCTAAAAGATTTGGCTTATCAAAATATTTTTCTAACGTATAATTTTTTGTAATTCAATGCATTAACTTGAAGTGAAATATGTGTATAGATGAAAAATTGCTTTCAAAATAATGAATAATTAAAACTAAAGAAGCAAGGATAAAATATAGAGGATGTGAAATGTGAATGAAACTTGGTAACCACCAAACATTTTTATGATAAATTAGAGGACTTACTAACTTGAACGATTTATTTAAATATTGTTTTAAGAAAGCTGCGTATTACAATGGATCGTTTCCAACGCTGCCTCATGTCTCCTTGAAGGATTAATAAAGGGTGGGCCATCTGTTCATTGTGTGTCTGTGAGTATTGGGTGGGCTATCTGCTGGTTTGGTTTTAAAACATTCATAATTCGGAGAATACCCGTCCAAAGTGTATGCTCATTGGCATATGTCAAGTTTAAAACTACTCAATTTTAGCCACAATTGAGGGGGCGGATCCGTGTATGGGGCAAATTTGAAAATGTCAAATTTTTTCGTACTTGACGTATTTTAACAAAGTTATTACGTTGTTATTTTTGTTTCCACATGTATTTTTCATTTGTCATCACTTTTCGAAGAAGTGGCTCTTGTTAAGGTCGATTCAAAAAAAGAGCAAATTCTTCGCCACTCATATGGAAATTATATTTCGTCAGAAGCTCTGCCTTTACCAGTTCGACTCTCATTCGATTCCACAAATCGGTCCAAACATTCTTCATCACTGAAAAAACTTTTTCCACGTAGGCATTGCTGATGGGGATCGATAAAACCTTTTCTACAATTAAGGTCAATTTTACAAATCCGTCAGAACTTTCGAAAATGTTTACCCATTTTATATCGACAGGGAGGTCAATTTGTTTGATTTTGGGGTTAATCTTCGCCAAGAAAGTATTTCGTCGTAAAGAGCGTCTTCGTCAACATCAAGATCAACCGCTTTAGCCGCTCGAAGAAATAGGTTTCGGTCTAATATTTCGTCTCCAGATGCAACACTGAAGTGTTGAAATGGAGATTTTTCAAAATTGTAAAATTGTAAGAGCTCGATGGTAAACTAATAATGCCTCTCTCTCAAATTTCGATCGTTGATGCTTTGTCAAATGAGGTAGACTTTTGTTGACTTTAGATCCAAAGTACTTGTCATCCATTCTGGTGGTGCAACCCATCTCTCAATTCAGTCATTACACTGTGCATGTCTTTTGGTCATGTGATGCAAAAAATGATGAACGAAGTATAAATAGCATTCTGGGAACGTTAAATTTTCGTTGAGATCGTCGTTCAATTCATTCTCTCGATCTTTCACAAAGCTCCAAATCGTTTTGTCAACTTCATCTTCTCCTCCTTCATTGATTAAATATTGCTTTGAACCCGGCCATTTTTTGATAATTCACTCTGTACGCGGGAAATTCGAATTTACTTATCATATATTCATATGGCGACCCGGCAAAATTTTCATTGGCCCGGCGGTCCGACGACCACTTCCTAGGCCCAGCATTGCCGGGCGAGGCCCGTGCAACGGGTGGGAGAACAGCCAGTTGAGTTTTCGTCAAAAAAAAAGTCATCGAAAATTACAATGTTCGGGGCCTATAGAGGCTGGCGGCCACTTGGGCGGTATTGTTTTTATTAATAAAACATAAATGAGAAGTTTCAAATTTGCACGCGATATATCCATTTGCCCAATTTTTATAAAAAATATACGAATAAAATGCAGTTAACAAACAAACCAACAGATGGCCCACCCTATTTCAGTCAAAAACCTGTTCCTTTTTTAAGCAAACATAATCTGCTTTAAAATAAATAAAGCGAAATAAATTGCGAATGCGTCAGAAGACGGCGAGAAATTTAGCTATAATTCCAAACTTTGTTGTATTTAAAAAAAAAATTTAAAAACTATTTATTTTAGCTTAGCTTAACTGTTGTATACATTTCATAGCTACAGTTCTAGACATATCCTCACAAAATCTGCAGCAAAATGTAAGAGCTTCAATGGTTTCTGATTATAGAGTATTTAATGTTGGATGGAGGCGTAGCACATTCGTCATGGGGCAAGCCACTCCAATGCCAATTGTCATCAACTGAATCAAGTGAAATTCGGGGAAAAGCCAATTGAAGCAAATGTCTGAAATGAATGAGAGGAAACTCAGTTCAGCTCGTAGACTGTACAGAAATAAAGTAATTAAGCGGCTTACAAATGCCGGCGCCGCCTCACACACACACTGATACATACTCACAAAGATACACACACACACGCAGATACATATGCACACACGCATGCTGTGTGTAAAGCCATAATAAGCCTAACAAGAAAGCAAAGAGAGATGAAGAACGAACGGAATAAAGTGAAAGAAGTGAATGCAAAAAAAGAAATGAAGAAAACGGCAGCAAATTAATTTACATGTGCGATTCATCAATCAGAAGACAGTTGAGTTGAGTTGAAGACGTTCCGTATTTCAGTTATACAGTCAGTCAGCCGGTCGTTGGGCCAACCCAAAAGTCATAAGTGCCCATATATGTGGGGTTCGTCAGAGCCCCTTTCCCCGTACTACCAACTCAATACTCTCGTTGCGTGTGTGTGTGTGCAGCAGGCCGTGCGTTGATTGATGATAAATACTTGGCAAGCAAGTCCAGTCGGACCCTTCGTAGAGCCCACAGTTTCAACCTCAGAGCAGCTTCAGACCATTTGAGATAAAGCGTTAAAATGCGCCGCATATTAAATGATGCAATATAAAAAGTGGCAAGAACTGTGTGTTTTTTTTTTTTTCATATCCAGTTGCTGCCCCGAGTCAGCTTTTGTCTATTTTAGTGCCACTTTTGTGCGAGGGCAGACAGAATAGTAGTCGGTGAAGCTATAAATTCACAATTTTAAATGTGGCCTAAATAGTTGTAGTATTGTATACTATAACATGCCATATGGCTGAAACTGTTTACTAAGAATACAGTGCCTAATAAATCGATCGAATTAAATTTATATACAGTTTAAAAATTCCACTTTCTGCAGATTAAGTATTTTGCAAATTTCGTGCGTCCCTAAAGATTTCGCTACTATAGTGAATTTTTCACTGTCAGTCACACCACAATTAGTTTAAATTCAGAAGTTGGTTACTATCAAAATTGAAGCTACCTGGTCACCCTGAAGAGTTTTTATAAAAGTGAATTCTGAGAAAATTTGGCACGTTCACACACATCATAACGACGGAAATAAATATCTATATAATACAATTGTTTTTGAGGTCTTTCTAATGTCGATACAAATAACTAAATATTAAACGCAAGAATTTAAGCTTGACGAAAAATCCTGTTTGAAGAGAACAAAATATTTTAGAAATAGTTGAAAAAATCCAAGAAATGATTGTATATTTATCGTATAAGCATTCCAAAGAAGTTTTAGCATTCCCGTAAAGAAATTGTAACTGATAACTTCATTTGAAGCTTCTGGACCGATTCATTGCTGATTTTTGGCAATTAAAAAAGGCTGAGTATACCGAACTTAAGTTATTTGACACAACAGAGCTCAGTCGTAATGCGGATTGCAAAATTACGGCACGAGTTGGAGTTCTACGGACTTGGTGCAGTGAGACTATTACATTTTTCAAGTCTTGAAGCAAGATTCATTCAAAAAGATTTTCTTTGAGTTATATGGTCGTCTGTATAACGAATGAGAGTTTTCATAGTAAATCATATATTGCTGACGAATACCTATTAATATAGATTATTGAACATATTAAAATACAATTTTGCTTACTTTATTGGGCAGAAATGCAAAAATTCAGAAGCCATATGCAGAAAGCAAAAGTGCCCGACCTGCAATGTGAGCAATAAAAAATCAGCTGTTTACAAGTGCCATAGGGCTTCTTTTGTTTTCGCTGAGAAATGTTTTTAGATTATTCAATACGATATATATTCACTGCAACAAATCTGCAACTTCAATTATATCTTAACAAAAAAAATTAAACTGGGATTTGGCGATTGTGTACAAAGAGCTGTTTAGTTTTCTAGCACGCTACTACTACTACTGCTATGTATTCTTGACTCCTAAGTGGAGCATAGAGCCTCAACAATTAACTTAAATCTAACTTTGTTACGAGCATTAACAGTGACGTCGTTTCAGGTATAATTGGCTTTTCGCATTTCTTCTTCAATTGTACGCCTTCATGTCCTAGCTGGCGCCCCGGGACGTTTAGAACCTTGTGGGTTCCAACGAAGAGCCTGTTGGGCGATGTTATTATTTGGTCGTCATACTGTGTGGCCGACCTAGTTCCATTTGCGGCGTTTAATCTGATACGCTACTTATGGTTGCTCTGTGCGTACCCATAAATCATTGCTTGAAATTCGTTGGGGCCACCAAATTCGAATTCGAATAAGAATTCTTCTTAGACACTGGTTTACAAACACCTGAATCTGAGAACTTATGCGGGACGATTCTTACCAGAATTCGCACCCCTAAAAGAGCACAGACTTCACGTCAGAGTTGAATATGCGAAGTTTCGTTTTGGTGGTAAGCTGGCTAGAACTCCATATGGGACCCAATTGTGCGAACACAGATCTCGCTTCGCAAATACGAGATTTCCACAAAGGATCGAACGCTCTCCATCCTTTCATTATGTATTGCAATGTCGGAATCCATAGTGGCAGCGTATGATTTTCGTTTTTGACGTATTAATTTCTAGCCCAACTTTATGCGAAGATTGGAGCACTTATGATATAATAAACATAGATCATCTGCGTATTCAAGATCTTCTAACTGATTAAACGGGCTCGCTCCATTGTATGCCTTTGCGCCCCGTGAGTGAAGATCGTAGTACCTCCTCTAAAGCCAGCACGAAGAGTAAAGGCGATAGCACGCATCCATGCCTAATTCCCATTTTAATTGAAAATGGATCGGAAAGTAGACCTGAATGGCTGACCCTACATGTGAAATAAGTGTACGTAGCATTGGTCAAGTTGATAATCTTTTCTGGCATGTCTCGGTTGAGTAAAGTGCTCCACAGAAAAGGGCGCTTCAGGCTATCAAACGCTTTCTTAAATTCAACGAAATCTGCGTAGATTGAGCATTGAAACTCGTTACATTGCTCAAAGATGATGCGAACTGTCAAATTTGTACAGGAGCGGTTTTGTCGGAAACCGAATTGGTTTTCCCGGAGCGTTCCTTCCACAGCAAGAGAGATGCGGTTCATGATCAGCGACGTTAAAATTTTGCTCGGAACCGAGAGAAGTGTTATTCTTTTGTAATTGTTGTAGTCTGAGGCGTCACCTTTCTTGGGAATCTTAACAAGAATCTTTTCGTTCCAGCTTGTCGGAAGTATTTTAGCTCTCCATATCTCCTGTAAGATAGGTAACCAGATATTCGCTGTTGTCTCAGGATCACTCAGCATGAACATTATCACTGCCAGGGGCTTTGTTATTTTTAAGTGCCCTTATAATAGCCAGAATTTTATTTTTCGTCGGAGGACCAATGTTAATACAATGGAAGACGGGTGGCTCGGTCGGTGCACGCTGCAAGCGCTAAATTATGGTAAAAACTGTAAATTAATATTTACACACTGATAGATATTGACAAAATGTTTTGGGCAATAGTGCCGTAGTAGTCGTTGTCAATGGTTGATGGGCACTTTTGCATTTCTGCACGAAAAAGTAAACACCCCCAATATTTTTTTTGAATAAAACCAACTTTTCAAAGCCCCCAAACTCTTCTGCCTGCTCTCGTATAGAAGATATAAGTAATATATACTACTTATATGTATAACATTGGCGGTGACTGTAAGCGCTCTCTGCGTGTGTGTGTATGTGTGAGGCTTTCAATCGTTATAAATGACCCATTGCGTGGGTCGTTTGCCCGTTCTTGTTGTTGTATTCAGTATCTGTGTGAGTGTGCATCTGTGTGGATGTGTGTGTGTGTGTTTTAGTCGTTGTCAGCTTTTGCATTGTTTGCCAGCGATAACATTTATGTTATTACATAAATATATAAATAAATCAGTATTAGTTGAACTTCACTTTGTTGCTGTTCATTTGTGTACATATTTCATTTAAGTGTTGTCAATCCTCTGAAAAAAATGTAATAAAATAAAAAAAAAATATCAGAAAAATGGTTAGGAGCAGAAATCTTGCCGCTGTATTTTGGCATTCAATTTTGTTAGGCACATAAATTAATTTGGGGTCAACGAGAGGTTAAAGTGGCAGTTAACTGATTTTTGACAGCATTCTAAATAAGTTGTCCATTGTTGTTGCTTAGATCTAGATTGTATTTATGTGCGTGTGTATGAGGAAAAATGTCAAACTCTTTGCCTCCGAGTGTACCAAATGGGGTTTTGTCGGTTACTAGGATTGTCCAATAATGTTGTCATACCTATAAGGCAATGAACGATAAGAACTCATGTGGTATAAAGTCAATGAACTTATCAATGACCCAAGCGGTAAGTAGCTTAGAGCCTTAAGATTTACCAAAGTTCGATAGCAATTTATTATAACGAATAAATCCATATTATTCTTGCACATGCGAACTTGACAGTATTATTAACAAGTGCATTGACTTTTAAGAGCAACCAAAATAAATAAACACGTTTTTGTAAGACTTTTAGAAGAAATGTAAAAAAAAGGCATTAAAGTTAAAGAAATAATATGATTTAGTGGGTGGACGCTGTAAATAAATATATTTTTAAGGCACCACAAACAGACGAAAAAAAAAAGATTTTATATTCGGGTTCTGCTGACTTTTTATGGTAACAACAACGGGGATTTTATTTCTTTATCTTTTGTTTCTACAGTGTACGTTAAAAACATGCCCAGGGTTGCTTTTTTTTGTGTTTGATCTACTCATAGTATTGGATATAGGTGTTGAGTGGTGTCTCGTACACGACGCCAACGCGGTCCACTTATGACAAGCCCTGGTCGTCCCAAATGCATATGCAGGATTTTCAGTTCAACAGTCGCTCACAGCAGTAAGTGAGGACGAAATATCTGTGGTTTGCCTGCGCCTCGATGCGGTCTTGACTGTACTTATCTCAGCTATTGCAGTAGCTGCTACAGTCTAGCGTGTGGCTGGCTCAAGCTGCATTTCGTGCAGGTGCGAGCGAGACAAACACACAGTGCGTAAGATCCGTTACTGGAAGTGCTACTGACAAGCATCCCAGTAGGAATTATTGGAACAGTCGGCGCGTTGCGGAATATTGCTATTTTGACACGCAATAATAAGAATATAATATATATTAATAAATTAATTGATTTCGTTTAATAACAATACAATTACTCAAACAGAAAGTAGATACATATATTCTTCTTAAATTATATATATTTATTTATATGTTTTGCCAGCGTAATAAATTGCCTTGTGAGTACTTTTTTGAGAATTTTTGGAATATTCCTTTTTTTGATTAAATTATTTTTTAGTTTTTAAAAATATAAAAAAATTTGGAAAATATATATGTAAAATATATATAATTTAAAGGAAAACAAAATTTAATAGGCCTGGACCGACCCGTTGTGACACCGCGAATCTCTTTTTAACCCTTCTCCTGAGATAGTAATGCTAAAGGGATTCCCATCCTGTTGTTGCAATGTAACTTGCGATCCTCCTCGGACATATATTTGCTAGCTCCGCTAGGTCATGAAGGAAGTAATTTCCCAGGTGTTTATTCCTACGTCTACTGATAGCTTCACAGGAACAGAAGAAGTGCTCAACTGATTCAACTTCTTCTTCGTCTTTGCAGCTTCTGCAAGAGTCATGACTCAGAACATTCATTTTGGTCGCATGTGTCCAGTGATCGCTCTGACAATTGCCGAACAATGCGACCGTTTGAGTTCACTGAGCATTATGGATCGCTTTGGGTCGATTTGAGGCCATATTTGGCGACTGATTGTGCAATGGGGTGTATTATGCCACAGCCTTTGCGTGTGAGAGCCAAATTTTTTCCTTAGTTGTAGCTAAAAAGTGGCCATTGGCATACGAATATCCTCCTTGTCCGGTAGGAGGGTAGAGGTCGTGCCCTGTCTGGCCAATTCATCTGATATTTCATTGCCTGTTATATTTTGGTGTCCTGGCACCCAAATGAGGCTAACAACAAACTGCTGTGCCATCTCTTGAAGAGATTTGCGGCAGAGGTTGACTGTCATCAATTTGGAAGATAGTGCTCGAAGTGACTTAATGCCTGCCTGGCTATCCGAGAATATATTTATCGCACCGGTTTCCAGGCTGGTATTGCGTAAGCAGACCAAAGCCTCTTTTAAGACAAAGTATCAGGAAAAATGCAGTTTAGTTAAAAAAAAAATAAAAATTGGGAGACAAGCTCATTTTGTTATTCAAGGCACCACGCTTTAATTTCAAAAACGTAAATTTTCAGGAAATATTTTGTTTTAACTATGAAGCGATCCGCTGATGAATTTTATTGCTTGGGCAGAATTTTTGCCTTATCCGTATAGACCAAAAAAAAAAAACTAGGTGCTAAACTAAATTAAATAGTTCCATGTGTTGAAGAATGTCTAATAGGACGAATCTCTTACAAGCAAAATGTTACAAACTTAAACATGTTACAAACTTAAAAACTAAAGCAATACATTTTCCAAAATAATTAAATTTTATATATAATTATAGCTTCTTAACTTTAGATTTGTTATACTTTTCTTAAAACTATTGTTTCTCTTGAAATCATTAAAAAATATTTTTGTTTTTGAACTGAAAATTTATTTCCTCTTATGATTAGTTGGAATAATTTCTCTGTAAACAGTTTTCATTTTGACGTGCCTAAAAAGTTAAAGTATTGGAAGCAAAAAGTTAACATTTTTTGATAAAAAAAAAAAAAAAAACCGGCCTTGACTTTGAATGCAAAAGCTTATAAAAAACGGAAAAAAACAACGATTATCGAGAAAATAGATTAATACAACAACATAAGCGAGCAGCGCGTTAGGCCGCTAGTTTAATTATAAGTTAATCTGAAAATTAATAATCTTATTTAAAGACTTTTAAGCTAAATCAAGCTTTACCTTTGATTTTTTGTCTTCATCTTTAATTTCGTATTAGCCATAATTTATGTCTAATGTGTCTGGTAAAGTTAAACAAAACTAACTGCAATTACAAAAACAAAGCGCACAAATCTCAGGGGACTAAAACAAAAGTCACTACACCTTGAACGCTAAAATAAGCACAAAAAACAAAAAAAAAATAAAAAGATAAAAAGTAAAATTTAGCATGTTCTAAGCTAGATCCCCCTCAATCCAATCCAAAACCCAGCCAAGTTAACGCTTGTTTAAAGGTCACAGACATTTCAAGCGTTTTCTTGTCCCGCCATTTTGTTATTTCGCCCTGCAAAATGGCGCACCCAATTCATGCATGCATGTGTTTGTAGCTGCAGCTAGGCGACGCCACTGATTACGACGAGTTCTTGACGTTGTCGACACTCTGTCGATGACTGCCATGATGACGAGAGGATGAGGCATGAGACGGACCATGTCATCATGGGATACGTTGGCACGTTGGCCCAGACGTCGCCGCTAGACTTTTGACGCTTTCCATGCTCAACGACAGTTGGCAAAATTTTCATTCACATAATTTGTACATATGTGCCCTGCATCTCGCCTTGCCCATTAACTATGCTCAAATTAGGAAAAAATAATAAAAAAAATAAAATGAAATTATAAAATGTTACCGGCTGCTGCACATGCGTCTGCGTTATGTGGCATGACCTGGCCCATGCATCTACTATTTGCATAACAACGCTTGATATGGGACTACCCCAATGGGCTCTATTCATAAATTAAAATTCTATGCTTTGGTTTCATATAGTACAACCAACATACCTAAACATATAAACGTTGCACCGGGCTCTCTAATAATGGAGGCGCCCACAGAGCTCAAAGTTCCCAGGGGTTGTACCAGTAACAACAACAACAAGTTAATTATTATAAGCCGCATGCAGTGTGCCGTAAATTTTGAAAGGGTTTGGTGTTTCAGTGTTTAATAACTTTAAATGATTTGGAGCGTTTCAGTTTGTATTAAGGTGATATTTTGGAATAATGCGTCACAGACAAATAACAATGAGCAATGTCTGTGCCGAGGAAGAATTGATTTGAAGATTAACACTAGAATCCAGCAAAAAAAATTTAGTTCAAGATTTCCTTTTCCAAAGACAGGCGGTTTTAGCGCTCTTCGATCTTTTTTTGGAGACTTATTGAACCAGCAAAAATTGCGTCCAGCTGATCAAGTATTTTTTTTACCGAACAAAATTCCATTATAATCAACAGAAAATATGTGAATTTATTTAAATTATATTCCAATTTGTCACAAAAACATAATGAAAACAAATTGCTTACGTAATGAATTGGCAAACTGATAGAACCCAAACAAAAACACTCAAAACTTCAAGTAGTCAAAGTTCCTGCACAAAAAACAAGAAAGCGCCAGAAAACTAACAAAGAAATTAGCGAGAGCTACAAGAAAATCAGACTTACTCACACACAGATAAAAGCATACATACACACGCGCATACAATTTAAGAAGCAGCACAACAATAAGGACACGCCCTCTGAAGCCTCTCAAATAGCTGATTTCAAAACTTGTGTTTGTCATTTGCCAACACTTGCCTTCAAGTGCCTGAAAGTATGCTGTACATTGGTTAGTTTTTTTTTTACTTATAATTGTTTTTAATTATACTCTTTTATCAATTAAGAGTCATAGCGAATTTTAATGAACCCCAAAACTTGTGGCAAAATCGTAGGCAAAATTGAAATTTAATAAATCAGCCATGCTCCGGAAAAAGAAAAAACCAAACCGAAAAATTTTATTCGGATTCGTTTTTGCATGCTTTGGAAAACTGTTCGGATTCGTTTTCCAGAGCACGGCCAAATAATAAAAATTTTGTGATGCAACAAGTTCGATTAGTGGGTACATTTTTAATCGTTTTTTGTAAAGTTAAATATTGATTTGTAAAAATTTCTAGAAGTCCTGAAAAGTGTGTCATTTAGTTTCATCAACAAGTATATTCAAGAAGACGTACTGAAAATCTAAGCAGTTTAGGAACTAAGAGAAGCAAGATTATGATCAAGATCGGATGAAAAGTCATAGATTTAGAGACACTATTTAGTTGAAATTCGTGCCAAACACAAGAAGAGGTTACAGAATAATATTTAGACGCATGATTCCATTGGAATACACAGAAAGCCTCATGACGTTCTGAGTAGGTTTTGCAAGTCAGAATTATTTCAAGAAACGTCACAATAGAAGTCGTTTCTGGATCAGGTGACAAATTTGGATCAGCGTAATCTTAAGAAATGAAATTATATAGCCTTATATTTATGTTGCAAAGGTAAGCTGTTTTTTTTTTTTTTTTTTTTTTTGTGTTAGCTATGTTCTACCAGCTTCCAAAATCTGATAAAAGTATCACGTAATAATTTTTCCTCCAGAGGAAATCGGCCAAAGTTCATCCAAAATTTCAAACTATTCTTGAAACAACTGTTGCGACAAAGAATTAAAGCACTCAAATAATGAAGCAAATATGAACAACGAAATTAAAATAATGTGAAGGGAATTGTTGTTCAAGGGTGGCTATTGCTGCCGATTCTATTCCTCATTTCATGATAGAATTAAATGTTTCGTATGAGTTTTTACCTGCATGATTTTAACGTATTGAGGTGAAACTTACATTGTGCATACCGTATGCGGTGTAGCTATCATATAGTGTCAGTTTCACGTAGATATATTCATGCATACGAACACAATCCGTACCACACAGATTTTTTTTGTTGACGTATTACATTGTGCATACTGTATGCGGTGTAGCTATCATATAGTGTCAGTTTCACGTCGATATATTCACGCATACGAGCACAATCGGTACCACACTGATTTTTTTTTGTTGACGTATCTATGTATACCATAGATTAGTGCAACCGTAAGGATTTGTTGAGTTCCCAGCCACCCCTAAAGCTCGTCAGCCAGCTCAAAAGCGAGCTTTTTGCCCTTAAAGCAAGAACGCTGACTAAAGTAACAAGCTAATGCGTCCAGAAACCACCAGCACCTCGCCGCTACTTATAGAAGAAAACAACAATTCAAGAACGTTGATGACGTTGAAAGTTTTTGCTATCTCGACAGCATCGTCCAAAAGGAAAGAGGAGCCGACGAGGATGTTTTAGCTCGTATTGGCGAAGCCTCTCATGCGTTTTACAGAATGAAGAAAGTCTGGACCGCAAACTGCACTTCGCGCTGCACCAAGCTAAAAATTTTCAACACAAGTATTAAAGCAATCCTTCTATAAAGCTCAGAGACGTGGATGGTAATGGAACGCATTCGCATAATAAATTTCTTCGAAGATTAATTTCAAATGCCGATCTTCTCACCATATCCGAAAATGTACCTCTAGAACTCGAGATAAAAAGTAGGAAGTGGCGAAAATGGCCTTCGAGTGGATTCCCCAAGGGTAACTTGGGTATGGCCGCCCACGAGTCACATGGCTGCGCTCTATTCACGCTGAGCATTGGCAGCTTGGCTCATGGGGTGTAATCCGGTAAAAAGCTCCTTACAAAGAATTATGGAAAAACTTCGTCTCCGCCCTATGCTCTTACCAAGAGCGGCAATTTTACTTTATATATTTCAAGTATCTATTGTACTTACACCAAGGAACTAATAATAATAATAATAAAGTACGCCAAGAATGAGAGTGGATGTGAAGACTCGGTTAAACAGACTTCAACCCTTTTGATTTTCATATAAAATCTATATGATTTCATGTATAATGTTTTTCTTCGAAACTGAAAACTCGTGTTGATTTTTTTTTGTAAAGGCATTCCTATATTATAAGACGAATGGGAGGTACAAGTAGCTATATAGGTATTTCGATAGACAACATTTTCTCATTTGTGTTTAATAGAAAAAAGGGAATTTTTCGGAAAAAATTCAAGTTACACATATTAGCTCCATTATTGAAGTCTCGCTTAAGTTTTTGCTTTAAAGCTTAAACTTTTCAGAGTATTCGAAATTCTGACAACAATGCTTTTAAGTTTAGTTTTTTTGCGACTAATTTGCGCATAATTAAATATAAATTGTATATAGTTTTGCAGTTTGTTTGTATGTTTTTGTTTCGATGCCAAAATGCATGCAATCTGGCCACGTCAGGGGCGTGGCAGCTGCTTACAAGTAATGGGCGTAAATATATTAAACAAATTGCAGTCAAAGTGCAAGTGGGCTAAAAAAAAGAATGCAGAAAATGGCGCGCGTTGCACGTTACGTATGCGCAATGTATGCCAGTATACGACTTTTGGCAACTGACAGACGACAAGTTGTAAAGCTGCCACCAAATTGCACGGGACAGAAAGTTTGGATGGGTTAGTGAGTTCTCTAAAAGGGGTTTTGCACATTTTGGCAACAACATAAAGAAAAAAGTAATTATTTACGCTCTTGAGCAGCAGTTGCCCCAGCCAACAAAACATGCAACATAAAAACCCTTAGTAGCAACAACAAAGCAACAAGCCAACATCGAACGGAAGTTGTTGACGCCTGGACGGAGTGCAACCAGACGACTATATATACAGCAGCAGCCCTGGTATGGGTATCGGTCTGCTCTGGCTCCGCTTTGGTCTGCAGTGCTTGGCGGCGCGTCAACAGCAATTTATTTGAGTGTGAAAAAGATGAATTAATTTTACAGCATTGTGCAACACAATTAAAAATTATTTGCTGTACCAAGCCGTAACGCCCAATGTCATTTCAAGACCGCCGCCGCTCTAACCCAAACCCCGTTGCAAGCTTAATTGCTGAAAAGTTGTACATGTTGTGGCTTAGTATGATGTTGCCGCCGAGCGGCACAACGATTGCTATTGCTGTCTTACCCATACCCGCAGCCATTTTGGTTTTTTTTGTTTTTGTTTTATTGTATTTAGTGCCTACTCTTTGACTTGCTTTGGGGCACAGTTTCCCCCCTGTTGCCACTACGGCAATTTATGTTTGCCACTGTCAGTGCCCACCCTGCCGCATGACAGGGGTGTTGTTTGAAAGGGCACAGGGGGGGCATGGTTGGTTCTTTCTATTGTTGCCCTTTGTTTGTGGTTGATGATGAGAAAAGTTTTTGCCTGGCAGTTGAAGTGTTGGCGACGTTTGTTGCCAACGTTGCCAACGTTGCCATGTTTTATGCATTTTCTTATGACTTTACTTTGGTCGTAGATTTGTACGACAACCTTCTTCATCTGCTGCTGCTGCTGCGTCTTCTTCTTCTTTGCATTCTACTTTTGCCTTTGTAGGCTCTGTATTCTTTTTTTTCGAAGGGGGGGTGTGGCATGAATTATTATGTACATTTGAAATGTGTGCACAAAAACAAAAACAACAGGAACTAAAGCATTGCGGTAAATTTGTTATGCTGCCAAAGGACGAAAAAAGCCGCATATAAAAACCAAGCTACAAAAAGCTTATAACCCAAGTTGCTCTAAAGTTTTTGGTAGGCGTTTATGGTGTATTTGTCATTTGGCCCGGGCATAACTTAATTAAACTAAATGTTTCTTGGACACATAAGAACTTGTAATTAGTTGGGCAGAGTTCACTGCTCGTGATAGAGTCAAGTCCGACATTGTTTTAAAACGATAGAATTTGGGGCGTTTTTGAAAACTTGGTAAATTAGCAAACACAATTATTTGAAATTGACTGTAGGAAATAACTTAATGAGCTGGTAATGTTATCAAGAGCAAATTGATTTAAGTCACTTAGAAACTATGATAGCTCTGAAAAAATATTAATTCTTCTAATTTAAACATTTATTATGGTTTAATAACAATATATTTTTATGTTTTGCTTGCAAAGCCACTAGTAAGTCTTTATATTCGAAGTGCGGAATTTTTGATACAAATTTTTTGGTAAAAGTCACTGCCATCCGACGGCTCAATGAACCGTAAGAGGCTTTTTGACTCTGATGTGAGAGCTGGGATAAGGCAGTAAGAAACTGTGACTTGAGGAAGCAAAACCTTGCCCAGGGCAGAGGCAGAAGAATGCTCCTCCGTCTCCAGCTCCTCCTCATCGCCACAGAAGAAATTATGATGGGGAGCGTTAAGCTTGATTGCGTTGATTTCCATCAGCCAGTGTCCGGTGATAGCTGTGATTACGGTCGAGCATTCTGTTTAGACAGTAAAGTTCCTTAGTTCTTTTTCTGCAAAAGGTCAGCGAAGTTTGCCGTAAGATTCTGCTTGTGTTCGTTGACCGATGCCATGTCTGGTTAGCAGTGAGGGCGAAATGATTTCGAAATCTCAGTTTACAACTAGCCATAGGTATACCCAGAAGGAGGATGCTGGTAGTTTTTTGTCTAGCCAGTTTATCCGCAATGCAATTTCCCTCGATATCCCTATGTCATGGGGCTCAGATGAGGTTAATCGAAAAATGCTCAGCCATCTCCTCCAGAGACGAGCGACAATTGTTCACTGACTTCATGTACGATGTCAACGAGGCGAGGGACTTTCTAGCCGCCTGACTGTCCGAGTAGATACGGATGTTCTTGTTACCTACTTTCCTGAAGGGTACAATAGTCCGTACTTTCGGGAATAAGAGGGTTTCTCTTTAGAATCCTTGAGTGAGCAAAGTCTAGATCATTCAATTTTTTTGGCGTCTCTCATGCGAAAAGCCGATAAAACGGCAGATTGTTTACCCATCTTATCCAGAGGCAAGAGGTTTAAGATGGCGTCTAGTGCCTCGTTTGTCGTCGAGCACAGTGCTGCGCTGATGGTTGGTTTTCTTGTCCAGTGTTTGCCACCGAATTGAGACTACATACAGAAGAATCGGTCTAACGATGGCAGTGTATAGCCAGTAAACACTGTATCATGGCCTTTTTCCTTCGATCTTCCGTATTCAGGTTTCAGCCAAGTTTACTATCAAGGATAATTCCAAGATATCTGGGTGAAGCACTGAAAGGTAGGGTCATACCATTGACCTTGGAATTAATAAGGGAAGGGATTTTATACCTCCTGATGAAGATCATGAGCATTGTTTGGATTTACTCTTAGACCGCTGGTAGTGGCCCATTAATGAGCGTGAGAAGGATCCAAAATAAGTTGCGGTAGTTTAGTTTTTATTATTACTGTAAAACAGAGCAGCTGTTCATATTTTTTCCACAATAAAATGTGGCAACACTGTTACTTTAATACTAAATTTGGCTCATCTGTTTGCGTGAAGTTTTGTTTTGTTTGCTGCGTACTGGGACTAACAATAAAATAATTTGTCTTTAACAGGGGGACTTGTTTGTCATTTAAAATATAAAGCAGACTTAGAAACACATTTCCAAAGCATACAATCATATATCAAAAATTAAAATAATAAAGTTATTAAAGTCATTTAAAAAGAACATATATAACTTTCAAATGGAGCGTCTATCATTTATAGCGGAATGGCTTCATGCCGAGGCAGGCATTCTTCACACATATCTAATAACTTTTTATTTGTCAGACAATTCATTAGAAGCATTCGATCAACGCACCAAGAAAATGTTTCTCCGACGCACCAAGATGATGGAGCTAACCAAACGTGATTTCTTTGTGGGCTCCAAGATCAATGTTTTTGGACGCCAATTTGACATAATTGACTATGGTGATGACTTTACGCGTAATTTGTTGTCCAAATTTCGCCAAAAAGGCTTTGTGCTGCTTAAGCACTCCTTATGGAGCAAATATTTGGCTGAACTTCTGTTAATAATTACTGAAAGCCACATGTGCATAAACAATGGTTATATGGTGGAATTTACACCTAAAATGGTCAAACAGTTTCTGGGTAACCAAGACGAAAAAGATCCTGAGACTTCTGTGCTTATGAACGAACTGCTCGCTGGTCCTGCCATTGCCTTGGAGCTAGTTGGCAACAATATAGTTGAAATATGGAGCGCTTTACAGAAAGCCAACAATGAAGACTCAAGCGCTCCAAATATTGTGCCTGCCCCTTTGTATGATTTTTTCACACGTGTGGGTGAACCCACTGGTTTCTATTGTTCCAAAAGCGACTCTGACGTGCTAAAGGATTCGAAATTTATTTTTGAGCACCAACGTCAATTACTAAAAGATTGCCTGTGCTCAAATACTACATTGGGTATTGTCAAGCCACATTGCATAAAGAACAATCAATTGGGTTACATTGTTAAAGATATTTTGCAAAATGATTTCCAAATAACTGCCATGCGCATGGTGCAAATGTCTCGTGCTAATTGTGAGGAATTTTATGAAGTCTATCTTGGTTTACTGCCGCAATACATAGCTATGGTGGGACAGCTGGCAAGTGGACTGTGCATGTGTCTGGAAATTAAATGCAATGACCCACAAAAAGATTCACAAACGGAGTTTCGCAATTTCTGTGGGCCTTTGGATCCAGAAATTGCCAAGGAGCTGCGTCCACGTACTCTACGTGCCAAATATGGCGTCTCAAAAGCGATGAACGCAGTGCACTGCACTGATCTGCCTGAAGATACTGACCTTGAGCTGCAATTTATTTTCAATAATTTAGTTTAAGTACTCCCCGAAATTTATTCATTGCTCTATTGCTTCCAGTTCTATTGAATGCATAAATAAAAAATTAAATGTAATGAGCAACAAAAAAGCAAATGTGATACAGTTGCAGCCGATAGCGAAATACTCTTTTTCCTGATATAAGTGCAATGTACCTAGTACATGCTTTAGTGGGAGCCTCTTGTAGTTAATTGCAAACTACTCGTTAGGGCACTTAATGTGAAAGCGATAGACAAAAGCAAATATATAATAGTTTATTTTTCCTGAAATGACTTTTGTGGCGCTGGCACCGCAAGAGGGCGCACATATCGCAGCTTAGCAATCAAGCACAAAAATTATCTACAGTTAATAAACTTAATACTTTAGTAATACAGGGTAGGATAAAATTTTTATTTATTTTTATACCCTGTACCGTATGGTACAAAGGGTATATTAAGTTTATGCAAGCCGAAAAAGTATGTAACATACAGAAGGAGACGGGAGACCCCCAAAGTTACCTAAAGTACGATCAGGGTGACAAGAGAAATCGATATACCCACGTGCGTCTGCCCGACTGTCTGTATGAACGCCTAGATCTTAGAGATGGTAAGAGCTAGAGCGACCAACTTTTCAGATTAGATGCTTAATTATGTCAGGGGAGACAAGTTTATTTTGTTTTTTCGATATCGGGGTTATATTATATAGAGGACTTCGAAAAAAAACAAAAGTTTTATATGGATATCATAACCAAATTTGGCATTCGGAAGTTTTTTAGATAACCCAAGCACTGTACCAAATTTGATCAAAATCGGTTGACTATATCATATAGCTCCCATAGGAACGATCGGTCAAAAAAACGCATTTTTTAAAAAATTCGTTGTGTTTCGTTTGGTTTTGAAGATATCGGAACCAAATTGGGCACTCGGAAGTTTTTTATAGTTTCCAATCAGTGTAATAAATTTGATCAAAATCGGTTGACTATATCATATAGTCCCCATAGGACCGATCGGTCTAAAAAATTATTTGGTGCAAAATTCGACTGATTTCTGTTTGTTTATGAAAATATCGTATCTTTTGGAGGTCTTAAGCAATATTTCGGACTTAATTGCAATGTGGTGGTACAGGGTATCCTAAAGTCGTCTGCGCCCGACTTTAACGTACGCCATCTTTTTTTATTAAAAAGAAATGCTGTTCTACGATTTTTTTGATCTTAACCTGCTTGATTATATAGTATGAATTAATGCGACAAGACATAAGATAGTGTTGATTGATGCTTCAGTAAAGTCCAGTGTCGATGTTCACAAAACGAGAAGTTATCGCACCCTCGCCTATCGATATCGTTGCTTCAGTGTTGCCACAGCAGCGCGAAAATTGGTATAAATAAATCTTTTTGGTCTCACTGACTGATTGGTGACCTACGCACAGCCCAAAAAGGCTGAAGTTTTGTGTCCTTTTATGGCGAATATACATATGTCCTTTATTTTGGCAGAAATAACTGCTAATAAATTAATAATAGCAATAACTAATGCAAAAACATTCAAAGTGAACATAGAGCATCGATATACGTAGATATGCATTAAATCAACGGTGGGCAAAACTACTAATGTAATTTTTTGTGCCTGTGTGCGCAAACAAAAAAGAGCTTTCGCAAAGACAATACGACAAATCTTGTTTTTTTTGGCATAGTTGTCATTAATTCGACAATATCATCGACTTTTATTTTATGCGTGACGTACATGTTATACTCTGCACATTGAGCAGAGCGATTTCGCCTCAAAATTCGGAGAGGGTCGTGTCGATCACGGGCTTACCTACAAAAAAATATGACTTGCTCACATCATTACTTATTTCATATGACGCCAGCCAGACTCCAAAAATTTTAATGACCAACAAAATCCAAATATACATAGAGTCCGTAATCTTTCGTGTTTTGACATGTGACTGTTCTTTGCGTTCCATTGTTAATCATGCCCGTGTTCTTATGTTCGCTGATGATGTTAAACTATGTTTCTCATTTAATGATTCCGCGTCGCATCTTATACTTCAGGATGATTTAAACTGTCTTTATAACTGGTGTTCTGTTAACCATTTGAACTTAAACCTTTCGAAATGTATGTTTATGACATTTCATCGACATAAACCTCACTTGGTTAATTACATCATAAATGGTTCTCTTAGGGTGCATATTTCTTTATTTACTGATATAGGTGTTACTTTTGACCCGAAAATTACCTTCGACATCCATGTTTCTACAGTTGTGAATAAAGCCAGGTGTGTTTTAGGGTACATTAAACGCTGGTCAAAAGAATTTAACGATCCCTATACGACCAAGGTTCTTTATTGTGCTCTCGTTCGCCCAGGACTTGAGTACTGTTCCTGTGTTTGGTGCCCCCAATATAAAAAATATCAAGCACGAATCGAATCTGTACAGAAACCGTTTCTCCTGTTTGCTCTTCGTAGCTTAAATTGGGACCCCAATATCCGATTGCCTCCTTATGCCAGTAGACTTCTTCTAATTGATCTTCCTTCATTAGAAAATCGTAGGATTGCCCCTAATGCTATTTTTCAGCATAAACTTATAACAGGATATATTGATTCCCCTTTCCTACTTCGGCAGCTTTTGTTTAACATTCCTAGACGTTCCTCTAGGAATTTTGTACCCTTAACTCTACCGAGATGCACTACCAATTATGCTCTACATGAGCCATTAAGAGTTTTATGTTCAAATTATAACGACTTGGCTCGTATCCTCTCAAGTGAACTTTCTCCTTCCAGTTTGATGAAAGCTGTTTTAAATTACCTTGGCACCACCTAGGATCTCCGGCCGCTCTTCCTGTGGGTGGGACGCGGCTTGCCTGACCACATTTGGCTGTGGGTAGGGGCATAGCTGGCCATCTGGCAAATAAAATACCCCCACCGGGTCAGTGGCAAAATACCTAATATTATTTGTATTATTAATTATAAGTTTTATTTATTGTTTCCTTTTATTGTCTTTTTGTATTAATTGTATTTGTATTTTTTTGTATTAATCAACTGTTCAATTTATATGTTGATCTTTAATAATAAATAAAAAACTAGCTCACACGTACAAGACGAGCTTTTACGGCAAAAAGCTCTTTTCCCGTATCTTGGTAAAAATAATTTTCGTCAATATCTTTATTCGTTTAGGAAATAGAGATTATAAAAAAAGTACAAAAACGAAAAAATTCAATTTTCTGTTATCGTTAATATCTATCGAATTCGGAATTTTGCAAAAAATTTAACATGATTACTATTGGCTAGTAGCTCTACTCTATATGTTAAAATCATCAAAATCGAAGTGGTCGAGGAAACTGGTGACCCGTTTTACTTATTTTGGCCGAAATAGTTATCCATTACAAAGACCAAGAGGTCATTCTCTTCAAAACAACGTCCCACTTTATTGTATTTAAATCAGGATACTTCAACCTTTAATGAAAAAAATATTCCGCTGAATATGAATCCATAGTCCAAAAATCCAACTCCAAGAGTTCCGAGATAATCGCCGAAATTCTCTTATTTTTGTTTTGATTTACGGTCTTAGGTTCGCTGAATCTGAACCTCTAGCACATCAGGTCTCTCAGGTAACCTCCAAGATAAGTCTTTTATCGAAACCGGTTGTATCTAAAGGTAAAAGAGCTTACAAATACCAGTATTATCTATAGAGTTTTCTCAGGGCCTTTAAACAACACTTTGTTCAAGAATTGTGTAATTCTTAAAATTTTTTGCGTTCTTAAAACTCATTCTTATCTTCTTTTATTCCTTTAACTCTTTGAGGAGCATAGGGCCTCCTTAAAACTCATACAAAACTTGGATGAGACCGGGAACTTTTTAAACGATCCAATGCTACAGCATCCTTCATCTGTACTCTTTCATTACTGACTTGGAAGGCTCTCCATTAGGTCAATGTGTAGAGTTAACAAAAAATAATATTTGGATAGCTTACAAACTTCAAGAGCAATTAATTATTTGAAGCTTACTCTCGAATAAAAAATATCACCTTAATTATGCAGTAACCTTCGTTTCTTGAACCAAATAGTTCCACGACTTACAACGCGTAAATATTAGTGCTTGAAATATATAGCCAACTTCTTACCAGATTCAAGTTCCATTTCAAACTTAATGCTCATTCACAGAATAACTTATGCAGTGTGTCTCTCTGCGTTGACTTCAAGTTCATAAGAAAAGCAGCATACTTCCGCTTTTAGCGACGACTTGTCTCCGGTACCGGCAGCACCTTTGCCAACCGTTTCCACTTCCTCCAAGCAGCTGGAACCCATAGTTTGTCCACAATACAGCGCGTAATTGTTGTAGCTGGCAAGTTAATAGATTAAATTTCGAAGCAGTAAAAAAAAAGTCTTAAAAAGAAACTCACAATAAGATGTTTGGCTACCAATTGTTGAGACACCCCGACTACTGAATGCACTGCTGCAAAGTTGTGTAAAGAAGTGTCTTCAGTTTTCTTTCCTCGGGTATGGAAATGCCCAAGTTATTTATGCATTCATTTTTTATGCTGAAACATTTTTGCTACTTCTACAGGGGACTTTTTTTTTTTTGTTTGTTGCGCTCAAGTTGACTTCCTTTGCACTTTTGAAACAAGTTTTGAAAAACAGGATTTAACAACGGAAAATTACATTTAGCACAGGACATTCTGCGTTGAAAGCTCAAGCAAGGAGATAAAAAGGGAGTCAAACACACACAGGGAGCGAGAGAGAGAGAGAGAGAGAGAGATTGAAAGCAAAGCAGAGAAAGAGAAAGGAAGTTTCTGGAAAAGGGACACGCGCTGCAAGTAGCAGACAAAAATGAAATATGCCAACTTTGTTGGCCTCAAACAAAAGGCAACAAATGTAGTGGCAGTCCCAGTAGCCTCCAAGCTCCAAGTAAGCGCAGTAGGCTTCAAACCAAGTTTTCCTCCGTCTAAAGAAGCACAAAATTACTTTGAAAGTAGACAAAAAAAGAAATAAATGAATAGTTTCAATAAGAGAAATCAAATACTTTAATACTCTATAAATAACAGCTCATCAAAAACAATATAAGTAAAGTAATGTTTTTATTTTTGTAATACTAAATTTTATTAATAATATTTTTTACTTATTTTTACAGATTTTATTTTGCGCATAAGGATAGTTTTATGATAATTAAAAACTAAAATTCAAGAAAATTATTTTTTTTTATATTTTGCTCTTGCATTTTGAACTACTTCCATATGAAAGAAAAATTTTTTAAGGCTTTTGGTTGGTGTCATGGAAATCGTACGATTTTAACTCAGAATCCCTTTGGTGTTAGGCTTAGTCTCCTGGTTCTTGAACTAGTGAATTATACTGAAATTTAGACTAAGATTTTTTTTTAAATAGCATTCCATATAAATGAGTTGCAAGAATTTATGATTTTCTTTGACATTCTAAAAGATTTTTTTTTTACATTAATTTATTTATTTACTATACTAGAGGACCTGACAGAATTTGTCCTGCACGAACTTTGGTTAACCTGCTTTTTAGGAATTTAGGTAAAGAAGATACTCAATTGACTAGCAATCTAGCTATTGGCGACTACGTTTTTGAGAACGTAGAAGAATTCAAATACCTGGGTATAATGCTATCTACTATATAAGACTCGACAGTAGAATTAAGGAAATAATACAGGCCGCGGACAAAGCATACTACGCAAATCTAAAGCTATTCCGATCAAAGATTTTCTCACGCAGCCAAAAATTCAGAATGTACAAAACACTAATAAGACCAGTACTCACATATGCCTGCGAACTCTGGGTCTTGAAGAACGCAGATGCAGCTAACTGTTGTGCTTCGAGAGAAAAATATGACGAAAAATATATGGCCATGTCAAACTACCGGATGGCACCTACCGGATAAGATCTTGAACTAGAGTCGCTAGCAGGACATGAAACATTTATCAGATTTGTTAAAGCATAGAGAATAAGGTGGCTGGGCCATTTGCTAAGAATGTCCACGGAAAGAATAGCTCGAAAGGCCTTTGTATTGTAACCGATTGGAGGAAGAAGAAGAGGACATCCAAAGAAACGTTGGCTGGATGATGTATAAACCGATCTCAGAAAAATAGGAGTCCGACACTGGAGAGATGTTGTTGTGGAGAGGGACAAATGGTGAGAGATTGTTGCGGAAGCTATGGTACACCAAAGACAGTTAAACTAAGAAGAAGAAGAGAATTTATTATTTATTTATTCATTTATTTACAATGATAAATCAGCTTTTAATAAAAATTCAAAATCTTAAATTTTTATAAAAAATTCAGCGTTGCGCCAAATTTATTCGTATTTTTCTTTTTCCACGATTTTTTTTTTTTAGTGCACTGCTCTTATGATCTCCCTGTATTAAATTAAATTTTTATGTAACAAACAAGACTGTTTTATAAAATTCAGCATTGCCTTTTATTTTTCATGTTTTCGATTACACTAGTTTACAAATTTATGGGTCCTCGAGTGAACCGTCGTATTTTTCATGTTTTCGATTATACTTGTTTACAAATTTATGGGTCCTCGAGTGATCCATCGTAAAAAAGTATTTTTTAGGGTAATTTGTGGTCGAGAAACACGTTTTAGAGATATTTTTGAAAAACATGCTTTAGGGCACTTATTTCAGTTATTCGACAATATCTTGTGAACAAAATAATGTGTATTTGGGAGCGAGGAATCCATTTTTGACATATATTTTCAATGTTGAGCGCCGCCAGAGGGCGCTCATGTGTATTGTTTTAATCTTTTTTTTTTTTGAAAAATTGACAAAAAGTTGCGAAAATCGACGAATATTTCACTTTTTCATAGTAACAAATTTGATGAAAATCGGTGCACTATATAATATATCTCCTATAATACCGATCGGTGCAAAAAAGTTTTTGTTTCGTTTGTTTATGAAGATATCGTAACCAAAGTTGCCATATTTGACCAAAAAAAAGATTTACTGTATTATATATGTAGCTCCCTTAAGACCGATCGGTCTAAAAAACGTTTTTTCTACGAAATTCGTAGTTTGTTTCTTTATAAAGATATCGTAATAACATTTGGTATGAAGCAGTTTTTTAGTGTTCCCCAGCACTGCACGAAATTTGATCAAAATCAGTTGACTTTATCATTTAGCCCCCATTGGACCGATCGTTCCTAAAACGTGTTTGGTGCAAAATTCGACTGATTTTTGTGAAAATATCGTAACGAAATTGAACAAATAAATATCTTTTGGACTTTTTTAGAATTTTACTGGATTTGGTACACTATCTTTTATCAATTATTTATAAATTGAAAGAATCTAAAATTCCATATTATAAATACTTATTATCCAAAAGAGCTAAGTTTGATATTCATTTAACTGTGATACATTATGTGTTTTAGAATTCTAATAAACTTTTTGAAATGCAATTTAACAGGCCACTGCACTAGTGTATGTTTCTTTTTCATTTTACTATGAAGCTTTGGAACTCTGAGAATTTATAAAGAATAATTTATGATGGTGGCATTAGAAAGCCGTGGAAAAACCCCTAGTTCTCTGGATTCTTTTCTAATACTCGTCTTTCCGTATTTAAACATACCTATATATTAAGTTGAATTTTTGGAAAAAAAATATTGAATAAGGGAAAAATATTCCTTCTTTATTGACAAAGTAAATAAAAATCTCGATTTTTTGTCTTAAAACAGCCACCACTTCTATTTTTCAACGTTGAATATTTTGGAAATCTTCAAATTTGAGATTGCACTATAAAAAGGGGAATATGCGTCGATTTTCGCAACATTTTGTCGATTTCTAAAAAAATAAAACGAAAAAAAATTCAAAAAAATACACTGAAGCGCCCTCTGGTGGTTCCAGAATTATAAATTGATGTGAAAAATGGTTTCTTCAACCCCAAAACCATTCCATTTTCTTTCCTAACACACTTGAAAAGTTATTTTTTTGTTATCTTTATTTATTCACTTTGTCGGGCACAAATGCAAAAGTGCCAAACTACAATTTAAATATAAAAAAATAAAAGATACTTTTGCCCAAAATTAGTATTTTAAAAAGCCACAATATCCTACTGTTTTTTGTAATTTTTAGTGTTTGTAGCGCGATTATTTTTGATAAAGAAATAATTGCATTCGTAAATATTATTGAGAACTAAAAAATTCTTTATCTTTTATATGTACTTTGCTAAGATTTTATCCCCCTGCTTATTTCATGTACTGAAAAACAAACGCAGTCTATAAGGTAAAGTTGCGTTTATATACAACTGCATCCTACTTTGTATTGGATTATTGCCAACAAATTTTCTTGGTAAAATTAGTTTCTATTTGTAGCATAGCAAAAAGCGCAAAGTCTGCTACTTCCGTTTCCGTTGCGTTTTGACAGCTTCCATCGATTGACGTCATTTAAATAATGCATGATTAATGTTATTTTGACAAAAACAAATAATGCTACTTATTTTTACATGACCTTTCGTTTTTGTCTGTGCGTGTGAGTCTGTCAACAGAATCACTCACACTTGGACAGACTACGAAACACTTTATACCCATACACTCATTTACTAACCCACACATGCTCGCGAAAAGCCACCGAGATTGTTTGTTGTTGTTAATAGTTTTTTATAACTACTTAAAATTAATGAATGAACCATGACACATTAAAAACGCTTTACTCGAAGTGTCACATAAAAAAAAAAAAAAAAAAGGGGAGAGAGCAAAAAAAAACGCAAGCTCTAGCAAAAACTTCTAAGCACATAAAAAATTGTTAAACAACTTGTGGTGTATCTGTGTGTGCTTGAGTAGCTGTGTGTGTGAGTCGCTGCTGGGGACTCATATTGAACGCATTAAAAAATTACAACATTGTAAAACACGAAAATGTTATCATTATTAAGTAGACAAAAGGCGAGCATTGAGCTCTGACATAGAGCTGTAAAAGCTTACATGGGTTAGGTGTCAGTCAGTCACAGCGCTTGCTCATGAGCTCCTCTATAAGTCTGGCAGGATGTCTTCGTGTGTAAGTATCTGTGTGAAATGAATTAGCACAAAAATGTTTTGGTGAGCCAGACAATTTCGGTCTAGCGACAGACAGACACAAAGCCTAGGCATATACATACTATATGTATCTGTAAGTATGTAATTGTCAGCTTTGTTTGGCAGCACTTAACAAATGTTGTGCAAATTATTGTAAAAAATTAACAGGCGCACAAAGTCGCGTTTCTCACACTTACACACACGCACACACAGACGCTAACACATAGACACATACATATGTATGATATGTACAATCAGCTTGTAAAAAGTGTCAAGTCATTAAGTGTATATTATTCGTTATATTTATGTATAGTTAATGTACAAATATGTGAAGCCACATGAAACCAAGCACATAGTACTGACAGTCTTCACAACAATGAGTCAAAAGACTAGGTTGGAAATTTTAGAGAGTTATTTGAGTAAATACACTTAAATAAAAAACAATTATTTCGATAGTTCCGATTCAACATGATTCCATAAAAGCTTCATGTGAGCCTAATAAACAAAATATGTAAGCCCAAGAGGCTTAACAAAATTGACTGCCAAAATTTAAACCAAGCCACGAAACGTAACAGGGTGTACCAGAGAAATAACCGAAACTATCAAGAGTCTTAAATCAGGGAAGGCTCCTGGGAGTGACGGCATTCCCGCAGAGGTCTTAAAAGTATGCCCAGATATGACTCTGTCAGCCAGTTTTTAATGCAATTTGGCGCGAGAATCGTCTTCCTGCGGATTGGCTGGAAGGCACCATAGTGAAGATACCGAAAAAGGGCGACCTATCACTATGCAGGAACTACAGAGGCATTATGCTGCTGTCCATACCTTCCAAAGTTCTCACTACCGTTCTGCTAAAGCGTATAAATGCTTCACTAGACAATGTCATCCGAAAACAACAGGCAGGCTTCAGAACAAACCGCTCTTGCATAGACCAGATCAGCACACTCCGATTATTTATAGAGCAAGTCAAGTGACATTCATCGATTTCCGCACAGCCTTCGACAGTGTGCATCGCTCATCCATCTGGAATGCGTTGCATAAAGCTAGAATTCCCCTGAGCTTAATCAATTTAATAAAGGCACATTATGAGGGTTTCAAATGCAGGGTTCTTCACAACGGAAGCTTATCTGCACCTCTTCAAACGAACTCTGGAGTCCGTTAGGGCTACCTTCTGTCATCGGTTCTATTCCTAATCGTCATCGACGAAATCCTGCGCAGTACACTAGATGGAAAAAACAGAGGCATTCCCTGGACGTTTACAGAGCAGCTTGAAGATTTAGAGTACGCCGATGACGTCTGTTTCCTTTCTGTTCGACATAATGATATGCAAGGTAAACTGGACGATCTAGTCGAAGAAGCTGGTAAGCACGGTCTCGAGGTAAATGTGGAAAAAACAAGGGCATTGAAAGCGATGACGACTTTTTAATTCGTAATGAGCGCATTGAACTTGTGGACTCTTTCTCCTACCTTGGCAGTGTCATAGCCGCAGACGGGGGCGCAAAAGCAGATATAGAAGCCAGAGTTGCTAAAGCCACAGCTGTTTTCGCGCAACTCCGAAAGATCTGGAATTCCAATTTTCTATCAACAAACACGAAAATCCAGATATACAAATCTAATGTGCTTTCCATTCTACTTTATGGGAGTGAGTCTTGGCTAACAACAGAAGCTATTCTTAGCAAGATACAGGCCTTTGTTGGAAGAGGTCTCCGGCGCATTCTGAAAATCTGGTGGCCAAACACAATCAGCAACTTTGAGCTGATGCAGCAATGCAATATGAAGCCGATATCCTACATAATTAGCAGTCGCAAATGGGGATGGATTGGGCATACTTTGCGACCACATGAAGTTTGTCGTCATGCCCTTGATTGGAACCCGCAGGGCAACCGAAGAAGAGGAAGACCCAGAATAACATGGCGCCGAGCTGTTTTGAAAGAAGCTGAAGAATCAGGACGTTCCTGGAGGGAAGTGAAGCAATTGCCACAAAACCGGATACGATTTAGATGTTTTACAGAGGCCCTATGCTCCTCAAGGAGTTAAAGGAATAAAAGAAGAAGAAGACTAAACGTAACTCTAGAGAAATGGTTAGAGATATTTGTTTTTAGAAACAGTGGTCAAAAAACATTTTATTTCATAACATAACTAACTGAAGCCAATCGGTCTACAATTTTTGTTTTTTTTCTGTGTGTTAAATATGTATGTGTGCCCAATATCAAGCTTCATATCTCGAATCAGTATTTTCGACCGATTCTAGCAACTCCATAAATGATAAAAATTTTATGAAAACGGAAAAGGTATCCATCCAACTAAAGACAAAAAATCCTGGTTTAACAAGAAGACACAATTTTTATGGAGCATAAAAAAATAAAAATAAATTTTCCTCCAAAATGATTCAACGTAACGTAAAGACAGTTTCTGTATTGTTTGTCCAAATTTTCAGTTAAAAATAAGAAAACTTTTAGAAACACTTTTGCGTTCGTGAGGCATCGATGAAATTCAAACAAATTTTTAATAGATAAAATCAAATGTTTTCAAAACTTCTTTCCTACATTATGTTCCAAAAACAGCTGCTCTTAAATTTTTGTAACGTACTTTCTTTATACTTTTTGTGCATTTTGCTTAAGGCAACTTAGAATCCGAATCCGGGGCCAGAATTGGCCCATCACGTCAGGATTGAGATATTTGAGCTTATTTACCCGAAAAACGGCGTTTTTTTCCTACTTTTGAGGTTATGTAAATTGTGCTCCAATGATATATAGTGAGTGTATATAGTATATATTGATTTAATATTTGGTTAGTCTAAATATACTTTTATTATTAAGAGAGTATGTAGTCGTTTTCCTCTCTTGCTCAAAGGCTTTAGTCTTAATAGAAGGGAGACAGGGTAGAGTCTGTCCGAAACAGTTAACAGAAAAAAGGGAAAAGTTCTCTAATGGACCTTCTTTGCAATTTTCCTATGTGATTGTCGTTGATGGGATCACTCGTAAAACCACTCTCGTGACGCAAAAAACAATTATAGCAACGACTTGTGTGCTTATTAACTTCTGGTTCAAGTGTCTTCAGTCTCAGATCGTTATGCATATATTTCCAACCGGGTACTTTTTTCTTAATTCTCATCTCAGTCGCTTATGAGGAAGTGGCACGTCAAGCTAAGCTGTATTTCACACGCCTCCTGTTATGGAACGAGAGAAGGAGTGAGAGCAAGAGAGAGAGAGAGTGAGTGGGAGAAAGAGTGAGACATGAAGCGAGACACGCACAATGTCCTTGCTGTTGTTGTTGCTGTTGTCGTTGTTGATGTAGCTGCTCTTGTTTGCTGTTAAGGAAAACAAATGAGTTAAAGGGTTTTTACTTGCTGTTTGTCAGCTAACTGGTTACGCCCATTCCTAAGTGATGCCCAGAACTAACTCATTGTGCACGGTCTAGCGGGCATACCAGCACTTGTATATATGTATATATATACATATATATATATGTATATACGTTGCAGGAGTGTCAGGAGTGGCATGCCACTATGCCTTGGGCTATGACTATGGCTATGACTATGGGCTTTGGTTCTGGCTTTGGTCTGGCTTTGGTTAGGGTAACCAGAGGCACAACAAGTAAGCAAGCAGGCAAGTATGTAAGTAAGCAGCAAAAGGAAGCAACGCGTATAATGGCTTCAACATAATGTGCACATTAGTGTTCACACATTTATATATACACAAGAGTATGTGTGTGTGTGTGTATCTGTGTGGCATGCATGTTTATGACTCTGTCTCGGTGTGCGCGTAAAGAGCGGCAAATAAGTATGCTGTGAAAAAATCACAAAATATGTGGCACAGAATCACAGCGGCACAAGCAGAACATGTGCAACAGTAGCAACAATATTTGTGAGCTAATGACATTATAAACATGAAAACTCCATTAATATTTTTTCTCGGTTATTTGTTGCTACTTTTTATGCTAGCTGTTACTCCTTTTTTTTTTTGTTGTTGCTGCTGTTGTTGTTGTATCCTTTGCAGCTGATGTGTAAGCAAGTTAAATTGCATCAGCAGCTAGTACTATGTAACGAAAAATTTTTCTACTCATCCATTTTCCATTTTTTTTTCCAATACTCTGTATGCATAGGATCAAGAGTACTATAGATTTGCGCAATTTATATTACAGGTAGAGGTAGGCGTGGATGATCAGAAGTTTATGCCAAAAGGCTTAGGAGCAGCGCGGGTTAGACTTCTCGAACTTGTTATGATAAGGATAAATATTCTAGCTGCAATAACAGCTGTTTTCTTAAGCTCACAAATAACAAAAAACATATCGATTAATTCAATAATGTTTTGATAATGCAAAGCAAATTAAAAATTTGTATGTTTTTAAATTTAGAATTTAGAAAAGTCAAATCAAACACTGTGCATCGTCCTTCGTTGGTCTCTATCCAGAGCCAGTCTTCTGCAGTTGATCACTTCCATTTTTTGAATATCTTCTCTTACTCCACTCTCCACTATGATTCTCTGAGTGCGGGTTTAATCCATTATAAGCCCAATGCATCTTAAACGGTTTGATTTTATGAACTTTACAATGTCTTTCCCATTTGATAGCTGGAGTTATTCTGCATTGGTTCTTATTTGGTATACATCATCTTCATTTCTTTTCGGGCCTAAGATATTCCGAAGGATCTTTCTTTCAAAATTGGGCAGAGAGTACTTTGTGAAGTGTTCATCACCGTGAGTTTTTACGAGATGGGTCGTGAACCTAACCCCCTTTTTTAGAGGACCAGTGTCATTTGCTTTCCTGACTCAAACTTCTACTGGGGTTAGAGCCCAATCTTCCATTGGGTTGTTCCCGAGAACAGGGCACACCGCGTGTCACTAGAAATTGAGCCTTTGTGAGATTTTAGTCTCATAGCTTGCGCAACACTACCCCTTAGAGTGCCAAAATTTAGTTTTTCTCAGTTTCATGATATATTCCAATCGGTTGTACTGATTCATATCCGATAATCAACAAAATTTCTAAAAAAAATAAACAAATTTTTTTCAAAATTATTATGATTTTCGATTTTGATCGAACAAGCTTCAACCTTAATAAATGAAAAGACTATTCTTAAGAATCTTTTCACTTAGACAAAACTTTTTTTCAAAAGTTGTTTAATTACAGAATTGTAAAGTTGTTTTATTCAATTTTTCGATAACAAATTCATAAAACTTGGATTCGGCGAAAACAATGCCTCATCCGAAATTAATCAACAAAATCTTTTTATTTTATTTACATCCTAATGCTGTTTACAAAAAAAAAGCATTTGACGAATTACAAAATTCTTACAAACTTAATAGTGATGATTAGTGCTGGAGAAAACATCGATGTTATATCGATGCAACGATGTATCGAAGTTTAATTTCTATCTATCGATGTTGGCCAACAGAGATGTTTCTCCAGCACTTCTGCACTCATCAAATGGGTGTTTAGTAGGCCAACATCGATATATAGATATTTTGAGCTTCGATACATCGATAAAACATCGATGTTTTCTCCAGCACTAGTGCTTATGATTCTGATTGTCTTAGAAGTCTGCCTGATTTTTCAGCCCCCAAAATACGCTTTGTTCCAAATGAAAAACAATTCCTTCGCGAATAAGATTTTAAGATTGTAAAGGAGCCTATAAAAGATTTTTGCGATAGGTGCAATAGTTTCTGAAATACAAAAAATACAAATCGGGAAATTTACCTTTAAAGTAATGTTTATGTGTTTTGTTTTATGGACTTCAGATCATAATATAAACAAAATTTCAAAAACTTATACATTTTTCATTTTTTTATTACATTTTGCAATAATTTTCTTTTTTCTGCTACAAATGATCCAGCTGGAGACACAAAATTGGGTTTGCAGGCTCTAGTAACCAATGAAAAAAGAAACTATTAAATTTTCTGAAAATCACCTTGCCAACTTTCTACCAATATATAAAAAACTTCCAAACTTCTTTCATTTTCAACATTAACAATACAAAATTTTGAGCTAATAAATTTTTTTCAGGATATCGCGCTGTCGGTTTCCTCTCCGACTGATTCTACGTTTTCTTTTTTGCGTTTTGTGAGCAGAGCATATGAATATGCCAAAGCCAGCAACATCATTTCTCTCACTTTATTTTCAGTTTTTCTCCTCTTTTTTTCTGCTTTGCTCTATAATTTATTTGATTTATTTGCACGCATGGCACGCGGATTATGACAGGCGCAAACACGCACACATACTTATTCACTCACAAATACATACAAACACACACACACAGTAAGTAGTAACAAGCAAGACGCCATCTTGCTCAAGCTCTAAAAGTATTTTGATGCTTGACAATTTTTTAAAATTAAAAGCAAAAAGGAGTAAAAGAAATGCGCAAGTTTCACTTTTGCCTCTGCGTGGCATACTTAACGCTTGCCTCAATGTTGCCTTGTATGTGGTATGTGTGTGTGTGTGTGCGTGTATGTGAGAATATGTGTTTTTGTGCCACATGTGCAGTAATGCATGGCACGTGTTGTAGCTGATGTGCTCTGATTTTTGACAGTTTTGTCAAAAGGCTCAGCTAACCAAATTTCACTTTAAATTAATTTCGAGAATTTTATTTTTATACTGCATGCATAAACAAAAAAATCTTTACTTTCCTTTTTAATATTTAATATTTACATTTTTGGAACAGCTATTAACAAATTTGAATATTTATTTAATATTGAATTGCATACAAAATGATTCATATTTAATTTTCGAATATTTTTCACATAATGTTTCGTACGTTTTACGTCTTTCGACAAAAAACATCTTTTTTTTTTTCAAAATATGTACTTTTTAAAAACATTACAAAATTTCGGCATAACTTTTTCCAACATTGTTTCAAAAATTCGATTTAATTAATATTTACACCATATAAAGAAGGGATAGAAAGGTGTTTATAAGTTTGAAAAAAAAGGTGACTGGCATAATTTTGAAATTTACACAAAGAAAAAAAAATGTATATATTTTTTTTAAAACAATTTCTGTTAAAAATAAAAAATTAAAAAAATTAATTTTTTAAGGACCTTTATAGTCAAATTACAATGGCAAAAAAAAAGTACCCTTGCTGAGTAACACTTGAATAAAAAGTAAATAACACATTGCTTTCAATTTAAAACAGGAACTTACAAAAAATGTTTTCATAGGTTTTTAAAAATCGGTAGGAGCATTTCCTTTTCAATTGGCGTTTTTCAAATATCTTTATTCATCTAAAGATACGAGACCTAAATTCTGTGCTAAATACTGGCTAGGTACTTACAATCTAATAAAAAGCATCAAAATGGCCTGGATCGATTATAAAATTTCAAATCGCGTTGAAATATATGAAAAAGGGTCATCAATCTTGAGGTTTTTTTTTAATGCAAAAAAACACAAAATTTTCAAATGAACCGGAAAAATCTTTATTATCAATAGAAAAAAGCATGCTTGCCATTCCATTTATAAAGATAATCCGCAACTGCACCGTAGCTCGTCCATGCGGAGGTTCTAATTTTCGATGACGCATTCGAGCATAATCGGCAGTATCTCGCGAATAACATGGGTAATGCTTCAATCGTAGCTAGCTTATCCACAAACACTTTAGACTTCACGGAGCCCCAAAGGAAGAAATCTAACGGTGTGATATCACATGATCTTGGTGGCCAATTCACCGGTCTGGAGCGTGAAATTAATTGTTCACCGATTTGGTTCCATAAAATGGCCCAAGTGCTCGAAAACTTTCTTTACCGAACGCGAATTTTCTTAATATAATTGTACGATTTGTAAACGTTATTTGGGTGTAAGTCTTTCCATGATGAAATGGCAATGAAAAGTGAATAGACAACACATGGCACAATCACGCGTGATTTATCAAAAAAACTCTTTTGAAAAAAAACCTCAAGATTGATGACCCTTTATAACAATTGAAATCCATTCAATCATTCATAATGAAATATTTCAAATTGTTGTCAACTGAAAACCATAAAGATAATTCTTGGGATAAATAATACATACGCTTACGTTAACATCATTTTTGATTTGTCATTTATATATCTTCGCTGCTCAGAATAATCATATGAATTCAAATATTATAGATGTTTAAGCTCTATAGAAAAAAAAATTATAAAATTATCGCTTAAGTTACTAAAATCTCAAATAGGGAAACTCTTTTCTTTTTTTTGGCAAAGCTTTGACTTTTAATCTTATCCATTAGTTATATTAAAGAAATGCCACAACAAATTATCTGCCACTGAATTATAAAAACTTGAAAGAAACCTGAAACTTTGCTGTGATAACAATTATTGCTGCAGTTGATGTTAATGGCGACTTTGACAGCCACAGTGGGGAGCAGCTGCAGCTGCACTTGATGCTGGTCAAAGATACTTAGACAGATGTGCACGCACACTCACAGATGCACGCATTGACAAACACACACACAAACAGCTACTAAGTGCAAGTGTTCAAGCGTATTAAGTTTTGTGGTTGACGCAATGCGTCCAAGTTATTATGATGATGTGTGCAGTCAGCTGCCAGCTGCAGTCAATGCTTGAGATACTATTGTTGCTCTAGTTGTTGTTGTTGAGTGTGCGAGTTAAGCAGCTAAAGTAGTATTTACTTGCTGCAAAGCCAGCTGCAAGCTGAATTGCCATAATTTCGCACAATACGCGACGTATACGTAATGTGTGTGCTGTTTGTGTGAGCTGCGTTTTTCTTCCCTAACAAAGTCTCTCATAGCAACACTAGGGCACACTCACATTGTAAATTGACAAATGCCAAGCAGGCGATTGCGATTGAAACCGCCCCAAATCCCCAAAGCTGCTCTATAACATTGCTCAAACGTTTCCATACCAACTGCAAATGTGAATGTCGATGCCGATTTTGATTCTGATTCGCGTTAGCTGCAACCAAACGAGTCCCAACGAAACGTAAAATAAACAAAAGATTGACAAAAAAAAACAGGGCGCAGAAATTGTTGCACAAAGAGGCAGTAGAAAGTAGAAAAGAGCAGAGCCAAGAACTGAAGGAACAAATCAAAGCAAATGCAACACTTCATTGCTATTATCGAGAACGCACAATACAAAAAACCTCAACAACAACACTGAAGTAAATTGCCTTTTAAGGAAATGCGCCAAATGAAAATGTTAGCAAACTTGCACTGAGCTGCGCTTTGGGTTTTCCCCATTGCTCTGACTTGGGTTTTGATGCACTCTTCAAGGAGTATGCTTGGTTGATGCCAAATTGGTGAACACAGACTGAAGTGAGCAGAAGAGTTATAGAGAGTATGCAAAGGACATATAAATAAACCTAAGGTCAAAACGAAGAAATGCCGAAGACACTGAGATAGTTTTACAAAAAAATATAGATTAAATACTGATGATCTAAAAAAGGTACACCGAAGACATACTGAAGATTTACTCAACATTTACCAAATGCGTACAAAACATATAAAGATAAAATACTGAAGACACAAATAAGACGTAAAGAAGACTAACGGAATACTTACCAATAACATGGAGAAGACATGCAGAAGACTGTTAAAGATATATAGGTTAAACATATAAAATGCAATGGAGACCTACAGAGGAATTACTGGAGATATAAGTACCTACAAAAATATACAGAAGACATATCAAAGACACGTGGAAAGACGACACAGACAAAAAACAGAAGATTTCCAGATAAAAAAGAGTTGGCATAGAGATGACGAATAGAAGATATCCAAACATAGAAAACTTACAGTAATTATACAGCAGAGATAAAAAATACTTGCATAATTTATGCAGAAGACATAAAAAAAAGATTTAGATGACATTCAGATGTAGTGGAAGACACAAAAAATTGTGAAAGAATACAGTTGGCATAGAAAAGAAGAATGAATGATATGTGCAGAAGATAAACAGGGGACATGAAGAATATATAATAGATAAAATACAGAATACATGTTTGCATGTAGTCTGCAGACATAAAAAAAAGATAGTGTTTTACATTCAGAAGTCGAAGACACAAGAGAAGATTAAAACAGAGGACATACAGATATCTTATAGAAGGCTTCCAAGTGACTTACAAAAGATATAAATATGACATATTTAGGATACACAGAAGACATACGGGAGACATATAGAAGAATATACATGTAACATGCAAATTACACATAAACTACTTGCAGAATACGAACAGAAGATATATAGTTAACAAGATGCGGATTGTATTCAGAAAAGTCGGACACGGAAGATGCAAAATTCATTCAGAAGACTGACAGACGACATACAAAAGATATAAATAAGACATTTCGAGAACAGACATTAGACATAGACTGGAATTAATAATAGAAGATATGCACATGACATGCAGAATACAAACAGAAGTTAAACTACTTGTAGAAGACATACAAAAAGATGAAAATGTCCTTTAGACGAATTCAAAGGCACAAAAAATTTAAAATTCATTCAGTAGACTGAAAGATGACATACATAAGATATAAATAAGACATATTGAGTGCAGACAGCAGACATATGAAAGAAATATAGTAGATGTACAGATAACATTTGGAAAAAATTCAGAAGCCATGACAGAGGACATAAGAAAAACTGCAGAAAGTATTTAGAAGACGTACTGATGAAACAAAAAAGACACGTAGAGTGTCTACAAATGGCTAAACAATATTCTTTCAGTAGCTGTTCAGATGATTGTTGGAGGACATACCGAAGACAAATAAAATAAATAGAAACAGATACAGAATGTATAGGGATGACATACAGATGACATACAGAATACATATTTTATAAAGATATAGACTATAAGCAGATTACGCATACGCAGATGATATTCAAAAAAAGATGAAGAAACAAAAGATGAAAAACATGCAGATGAATTAAAAGAGAACTAAAGAAGACATAACTATTACACACAAATGAGAATGAGAAGTCTTATAGAATACACACAAAAGACATAAAAAATACATACAGTCTGTATGATTCAGAAGACAGATAGAAGAAAGTCATAACGTTTTGGCTTAGGAAAGGCATTTTAAAGTCGAGACTTACGGCTGAAACATATCGTTGCCTTTCGCTTTTATATTAGAAAGATTCACGTCAAAGACCCTTGCATCGTTTACTTCTCTTCACCAAAGCGCAGCAGCTTATTGCTTGGGTATTGAAATATTTTCGGCTATAAAGAGAGCAGGAAAGAACTCTCTTAGTTCACTCAGCAGCTTTGTGTGTGCAAATATGCGGAAATTCTAAGAAAATGAAATGAAAATGGCAATGAAATTTTGCCTAACAATAAAAACACCAAAAACAAAAAAGCTTCTGGATTGATTTCACTTCAGTGTTGCAGCGTTCTAATGCTGCAACTTGCACATTTCCATTGGCATTTGTGTTCAGAGTGAAGCCAAATGCATGTGGGTCAAGAAAAGAGCAAATGGGATCTGGGGAAGTGCAGTTGCAACAGCCCAAATGTCAATAGACCGCTTGTTGTAGGTAAAAATAATGTTGCCTTCCAATACACAATTCATCCATTGTAGCTACAGTAAGTTGGGAAATCTGGATGACAGCCAATTTGAAAGCAATGTGCATGTTGCAATAGAAGTTGTAGAAATTTTAATTTTATTTGGAACTTGGGTGCACTTGGTCTACAAAATGGATACATATTTTGCAGCTGATCCTTGTAGAAGTAACAATGACGCTTTCACACAGCTTGAGCTTCTCAAAAGAAATTTTTTTTTTTTTTTAAATAGGCCATTTTGTGGCATGAAGCAGTTTAGCAAGGTGGCATGTAACTTTTTAATGCATTTTTTTATTAAAACGATTTAGCTTTTGGAAAAGTGTTTTTTTAACTGGAGCTAGTTTTTAAGTTGAATTAATTTAATAAAGCTAGCTTTTGAGGACTTACATACATATATTTTTATATAATTTTTATGAATTTCTACCAACTTGTTACTCGGCTTCAAAAATGAATAAAAATCAATAAATAATTTAATGTGAATAATGAAATATATTTTTAAGTGTTAATATATTAATCTTGATCATCTAGTCCAAAAAAGTACAAAAGCAATTTAACATTAAATATTATATTATATACATCAAATTCTAGAAAAATTACACAAAATAATTTTCTAATAAATAAAATCACATAAATAAACAAAAACTTTCGTGAAAATATTTTTTTAAACTTTACTTAAGTTTATTATTATTTTATATATATATTTAGTTTTTTAAAATCTTATTTTTGTAATTAATTAACGAAAAAGCATAAAAATCCCATAATATAATAATACAAACAAAGGCCTTCCTTTTTAAGTATCTACAAGAGAGAACCCGATGATTTGCTTATATAGTATGTATTGTAGTTTACAGATCCCCCGGAGTACATTACTCGGACTAGCAGACCAGGAGTAAGCCTTAATATCGTTTTATATACCGTATCTTAAGGTAAGAGGGTATCTTAACTTCGTGCAAGTTGAAAATTTATGTTACTTTGTCGCATCTATCAGTTATCCTTATTCCAATATGTGTGTGTATGTGAAGAAGTATGACCAAAAAGACGCTTTAAGTTGTGCATACTATTTCTTTTTTTAATGACAAAATTTTTCTCTTTAAATGAAGTTTTGTCATTCCGTGCGAAATTTTTGCATGCTGCGTATGAGCCTTCAAATTGAAGCGAAAAAAATGTTCACTAATTACACTTGTTTAGCAGCGAAATCGGCCTTAAGGCTAAGAGAATCTTCGAACCTAGCCATTAGTTCTAGAGGACATTCGGCTATTCTGAGTCATTTTCCGCAGATTCCTAGAACCACAGACTTTTCTAACTCTACTGAGTTAATCTTAGACAAACCATTCAGTGTAAGATTCCCATCTCGTGAGGATTGGGACAATGGTATGCTAGACTGTAACAGCAGAATCACCATTTTTACGGATGGATCTAAACTCAATGATCAGGTGAGAGGGGGTGTCTATTCGAAACCGTTGGGCATTAACGAATCCTTCCGTTTACCAGATCATTGCAGTGTTTTTCAAGCAGAAGTCATAGCTATAATGGAAAGTATTAACATCATTAAAAAGCGCGTGCTATCCGACAGAGAGATTCACATATACTCTGACAGTCAGGCCGCTCTTAAAGCTTTACAATCGGAAAGGCTCACATCCAAAACAGTGATGGAATGTGTAATGAGCTTCTACTAGATGCTGCAAAATTCTTTACCATTAATCTGCTCTGGGTACCCGGGCATAGAGACATCGAGGGCAATTGCAGGGCAGATGAGTTAGCCAGGCGAGGCACAACGTTATCACTTCAGTCTAAAAAGGCGATGATACCTATGCCGCTAGCAACGTGCAAACTATTAATCGATAGAAATATCACTAATAATGCGAATCACAGATGGGTTCAAACAGGAACCTGTCTTACTTGCAGAAAAACCTGGCCACAATGGAGCTTAAATAAAACCAAACAACTTTTAAAACTCAGCAGACAGGACGTAAGAGCAACGATAGGGGTACTTACAGGTCACTGTCTTATTGGTAAGCACGCTAGCAGACTGGGGGTGCCTCATTTTGACTACTGCAGAAGTTGTCAGGAAGCAGAAGAGGAGGAAACAGTGGAGCATCTCCTGTGTGGATGTATGGCACTATGCAGGAAAGGACTGAACACACTGGGTTCCGAACTTATTGGAAACGTTACTGAATCAGGATAAATAGAACTAATTCGTTTATTAAATCAACAGGTTGGTTCAGTGAGGATCCGGGGGAGTAGATAGATTATCCCAAGTGGCATCACAACGGGCCTTTTACAGGCCTAGGTGTGTCGTAAGGCAACCACTTCTACCTACCCTACCTACACTAGCTTACAAATTTAAAAAAATTTTGGTATCCTCAACATGTTTAAGGCATTTTTGGAGGAAGCAGCTCTTTAGAACTTTAAGTTCAATGTTTTTATTATCATACGATTTTATGTTCTTTTTTTTTTTTTTTGATTTTAAGTTCACAAATATCAAAAAGTAGTAAAAAAGTGCTGTTAAGAATATTCCCCTCGTGCTTTACTATAAAAACTGTTTTTAAACAGTCATGAGTTCAAAGTATTTTCGTTAAAGACTGTTTTTAAAAATAGAGTGGTTGCTTCATATTGGAAAGCACCCGCATGCTGATACTAAAGGATGCATTAAGCATCATTGCCCACTAACTATGAATTCCTGCAAGTCTACTCTTTGTTCAGTGCTTGCTTGCATTCTCTCTGTAATTAAGAATTGCATTTATTCAAAAAAAAAAAAAAAAGAACTACATTTTGTACAATCGGAGATTCTGCCCAATTTATTTACAAATAAAAGAACATAAAGAAATATGCAAATTAAATCAAAAGCAGCAAGTAATTCGACCAGACACACATATCACATGCTCATACTCTTACACATATGCACTACAGAGGTTGTGTCCATAAAGCCGTTCAACCCTGTGGTAACCCCTGCCCGGTTCCCCATCATGAACGCTTATATTTTAGCACTAAATGCTGCACAACAACAATTCATTTTGTAGAATGTCCCGCTGTGGCAACCAAACACCCACACACTCTTATTCACTCTTACTCACAAATACTCACTAAAACATGCATGCATTTTTATTTTTGGTCATCTTTTGTGTGTGTGTGTGTGAGAGGGTATATGCATTGGTGCATGTTTGTATGTGTTGCCTTTTTAGCCATTTTGTGCTGTTGTTGTAGCTGCTTGAGCTGCGGTTAGCTTTGGTTTTGGTTTTTTATACCCTATAAAAATAGGGTCAAGAGCATTATGGATTTGTAACGCGACGTGGGAAACCATAAGTTCTCTATACCTGTATGCTTGTCAACATCTTAAAATTATCACTCCGTCCCTTCGTCTGATCCTCGCACACAAAAAAGGAAAATTCTTAATTTAAAATATAAAATATTTGGCAAAGAAAATATAATAATACAAAAACTTTTCTTTAGCAATGTTCGTGCAGTGTATCCCACTGTCGTAAACAGAGTGTATCACATTTTTTATGGCGGCCGTCGCTTTTATTTCTGACCATTTTTTTTCTTGCAGTGTATTTTTTTTTTTTAATATATATTTACAGAGCTTATCTTTGACCACACGTATGTTGGCAGAGCAAAATTGTTTTTGAAATTGAAAAATTGCAATACAAGCTTGGGGTCAGCTGGCAGAGGCCACTTACCCCTCGAAACCCCTCTAAACCAAAGTTGTAATACAAAATAATGCGCTGCCAAAAAAAAAAAAAAAAACTTCGGACTCGTCCTCTCTCATGGAACATGCAGAAAACGCGCGGCATTTTTCTTCTAGGTCGGGCTTGTTGTATATTTTTTTATTTTTTATTTGTACGCTTTATTTTCTTTGTTTAGCAATTTTTTTATTTTTGTATATACAAAAATGCTAGGCCAGAGTAAAATATGCAGTGACTGTAAAGAAAAAAAAAATAGTTAAAAAAGCGTGGTAGGAATGCCTTTGTATGTGTAACTTGTTTTCAAGGATGCTGTAGGTGTTTCATAAGTTAGAGGTAGCCCTGGTAACTACCTGGCCAGCAAGTTATGCACATGTTCGCATTTGAATTAAGTGTGCAAAAGTTGCAAGAGAAAGGGTTTAAAATAACCACAACAACAAGTGGACTCGCGAAAAAAAGGGAAAAATATACAAAACAGAGATAACGCTATAAATAATATAATATTTGGGTATATATTATGGTATAAAGCCGCAAAAGCGATTCCGCAATTTACATAAAAAAGCCGCAGTCTAAAATGGTAAATTTTAAAAGCTTTTAAAGATTGCTACAGACTAGTGGATGCACTTAATTTCTATTGGATTAACATTATTGTATAAATACTCTGTATTTATAGGGTTAATGGCATTATAGACCTGGGAAATGGTTTTAACAAGAAGGCGTCATGATCAGCATTTGTTCTCTATAGGGCCAACAATGTATGTTTTGTAAGCCAATAGAGCTACTAGGTATACCAAAAAAAAAAAAAGGTGCTTCATATAGTAATGGTGTAAAACATTGAAATTTTAAAAATTTCTAACATTGCACTGTCGACCTAGATTTCATATTTTGGCCAAAACCCTGTCATTTCCATAATAATTCTTTTAGAGTGTTGAAATTTAACAACGGTGTTCCTAAATGATTAAACTAATTTTCTGGGAAGTTTGAGCCTGCTCCGATTTTTTTGAAATATAGATAAGCAAAAACAAATTTGGAAAAAATTTAGAAAAACCAAACAATTATTTTTAAATTAATTAAAAAAAAAAACGGTTTATTGGAATTGGACCATATTTCACACAGAGGTAGACATGAGCTCCTCATACATTGAAAAAATAGTCCATACCCAAAATATTAAATGGTTTTGAAGTTATAGCCCCAAGTAGTTTCAGCTTTCCAAGCAAATTACAAAAAGACGACATTACCAATCCATCTGGTTTTTAACTGTTATAATTTTACAAAAAACTTCTAAAATCTCTATTTATTTTTACGTTTTTTGATTTGCATCTTTGTAAGTATGCTATAAACTTTTCAAATTGTACTTTTTTTGTACACTTTAGTACAACCTTTGAAAAAATGGTTATTAAAGCATACTTTTAGGCAGCTAAGAAATTAAAAAAATAGTCAAATTTCCTGGTGGTCAATTTTTAAAATTCAACTTTTAGATACAAAATTCAATTTCTGACAATCGGGAGGAATTACATTGTGTTGTAAAACATGTGAAAAAATGTATAAAAATGTTTTCGATCAAATATCGAGTGGTAGTCGGAGGTATCCTTAAAGCAAAGCAGCCAAATGATACAAAAACCCAAAAAATCTGTTCAACTACTCGAATATATTTAAAACTGAAAAGTTGTTAAGCTCAGTTTTATTTTTTTTCTGAATTTAAAATAAATAAAATGAATGGAGATTTCGTAGCTACATGTATCATAGTAAATGCAGGTTTTTTTTTCTGAAAATGTTCGCGAATCATAAAATAAAAAATGTCAACTTTGATTGCTAATAACTTAAAAACCACTAATTATAATTTAAAAATTTTTTCTGCACAGGATAGCTTAATATGTGTAAAATAATATTAAATTTTAATTTTGTCCAAATTTTGATTTTCATTAGGAGGGCTTTTGGCCAAAATCTGGCCACGCACAATGGGCCCGTGCATTGTGATGGTTATTTTTTTGTTTAAAAGGTTACTACTTAATATAATAATAAAATTTAAAAAAAAAATCTTGTCAATCTTGTCAATCAATTTTTAAATTATATATAAAATGAACATGTATTTTGTTTAAAAAAAAAAAATTATTATAATTATCGCCATCCTTTGACGAAAAGAAATTATTCTTATACTAAACTTAAAAAAAAATTAAACAAAATATATTTATTTTATAAATATTGTTGCAGAAAATGACAACTTACATATTTAAGGAATATACTAAAAAAAAAACAAGAAAACTTAACACTTTTTTATAGGAAAATGTGTTAGCTAAATTTCAAAAATTATATTATTATTTTTTTTTTTTTTTTAGGGATAATTTAGTTAAAGAATAAAGTTGGTTTGAAAATAAAAAAATTTCACAATATTTAATTTTTTTTTTTAATTTTCACAAAACTAAATTTTTTTAATTATAAATCGAGCTGTATCTAGATTTAATAAATCGTTAGTAGTAGCTCTTGTGTTAAAGTTGGACTCCCTCTGTCACCATTCTTCTCCGTAGCGTTTCCGGCTCGGCTTATTGCAATTTATTAAAAAAGATGTTTAAGTTTCATATATATAATTTAAATTCAATCATTTAGAATTAAACAAAAAAGAAATATTAATCAATGCAGATTTTCATGACTATTCCGAATTCCACTTGATACACTTTTTTATGTGTTAATGTGTTAGGTAAATTTAAAAACTTAAATTTTATTAAAGTTGGTTTGAAAATAAAAAAATTACACAATATAATTTTTTTTTTTTTAATTTTCACAAAACTAAATTTTTTAATTATGAATCGATTTGTATCTAGACTTTAAAAATCGTTAGGAGTAGCTCTTTTGTTTTAGTTGGACTCCCTCTGTCACCATTCTTCTCCGTAGCGTTTCCGGCTCGGCTTATTGTAATTTATTAAAAAAAAAAGGAAAAATTATTCAAATTTCAAAAGCTGCAGATTCTCATGACTATTCCGAATTCGAATTAGATTCCGATTTATCACAATATTCGACCCAGAATTTTTTTTAGAAAAACTGTGATAACTTTTTTGTTATAAAGAGAAGTATAAGTAGTTCAAAATTGGTACAAACGCTTTGGGGATAATTCTAAAGACTTTTATGCCTGTTCCCAAATCTCAGCTCAAAATTCGATTTTTTATATGCATCCATGTTCAGACTGCTTTGTTATTATCTGACGATGGATTCTTTTACAAAGACTATAAGAAAACTTTTCTGAAGTCAAAGTTTGGAACTGGAAAAAAACTAAGTCTAGGACAAGGACTCCGAATCGAAATTATTATAGCGATCGCACTCTTTGGACAATGTTATTATTTAACGAAGAATTCGTTTACATAGAAAAACTGTTTTGAAATGGAAATCGATGTTAATGATTGGAATTATTAATTATTAATGTAGGAGCCATACACCTAACTTTAAGTAAGCGTTGTAGTTCAAATAAAAATTTGCTTACTGTGGATCATTTGATAGAGTATCTACTGCTATTGTTTTTTAAAGGATTTACGTTGTGAAACATAATTTAATTGTTATTTATTTATATTTTAGGTTTAAAAAAAAATAAATTTAAAAAAATAGCCAGTACTCTTAAAATTCTACGCGTAAAATTTCGATCAAAGAAAATTGCTCAAAAAAACTTAAAGAAAAATGTATAAAAAATAGTTACGAAAAAAATTGTTTAAATATTAAAATTCGTAAGTTTTTCAGTTTTGTGAAACTTTCAAATATAAATATTTTTTTCTTTCTGGAAATGTCAATAATACTCACACACGAGGGCAACGTTTTAGAGTATTAAAAAAGAATTGAAAACGAAATCAGGCAGAGAATTGAAACGCTTATTATCGCATTTAAATGTTTGCGCAATCCCTTTTTAATGCGCACAATTAATTCTGTTATGCTTTGGCGCGTCTCGCATAGATACACACGTAACATACACATAGATACAGATTGACATAGATACAAACGCATACATAAATGTGCATAACAATTTGTGAATATACGCGGCATTAGAAAAACAATACCAAATCAAAAGCGCTTACAACGCAGTTCTGGTGAGGCTTTGGTGCTTTTCGAGTATTATAATCATTGCATAATTATGGGCGTTTCGTGTTGCTGCCATTACCATGTCACAATTTTCAATTTGCTGCGTATACGTAATTAAAATTATTTTAATTTACGCACACACGCACACATTGAGATAGCCACAATGTTGATACAACATTGGAAATTAATTTTCGACCATGTTGGTCTCCAAAAAATAAATGCGTACAGAAAATAGAAAATAGAAAATGCATCAACAAATTGTCAGCAGGCTGGCATTTTATTTGTTGTTGATTTTATTTGGCTTTTTTCATTGCTTTTCAATTTTCCGTGCTTACATAAATTTCGCTCTGTGTGTGTGTGTCTACAAATACATAATACCATGTCAATAGGTGTATATAAGCCTAGCGACTCAAAGCAGCTTGACTTTGCTGGTCAAAATGATACACAAATTTAGCCAATGTCAGCTTTGATAAAGGTTGCTCAAATATACTAATATATATGTATATGTATCTATAGCCGTATAAGCAATTGAGTAAGTTTTGAAACATATAAAACTGATTCTTTATAGTATTTTTGGATTGATTCATTTGACTATTGTCAAATCGTGCTAATCAATATCCGTCAGCCTTGTGTTTTCTTTAGTCATACAACCCTTCCGAAATATCTAATACCGAAATAAAATACAGATACGTTAAAACCTAATCGTGTTAATTTTTTTTACATACCGAGCCCATGTCAAAATGCTTTTAGACATGGCAGCAAATTTTATAAAGATGTTATTCAAATCACAAGCCAATTAAACATTCTTGGCAAAGCGTTATAAAGCAATTAAATTGGGGTTGACTTTCAAATCGTCTTTAGAAGACTCAGACCCCCCTTTAAAATTTATGACTTTTTATAAGCTTCATATATTTCGTTAACGTTTTTGATTCACGAAAATTCCTTATCTCTTCTAATATTTTGTGAATCTCGCTTAGTTTAGACCACTTGAAGATTGTAAGTTTAAAGTTGGGAAAAATGTATTACAACTGACCAAAAAGCTTGAAAGAACGTTTTTAAAACATTTCTCAAAGAATTTTAGATGGCTACGTGGAATCGTTTTAGCAGACTCTTTCATGCTACATGATAAAGGTTTAAAAACATTTTTTGAAAAAAATTAAAGATGAACGCTGAAACAGACGTAGAATCGTTCATACAAATTCTCTAGTTTGAAGAAAAATGTTTCAAAGCTTTTCTCGCAGAAAATTAAAAAAAAAACACCAGAAGACACATAGCATAATTTTAACTAGGTCTTCCACTTGACTTCTGAGAATTGCAGTTTTGGGCTGGAAATATTTTTATACCCTGTACTGTATGGTACAAAGGGTATTTAAAGTTTGTGCAAGCCGAAAATGTATGAAGCATATAGAAGGAAACGTCGGAGACCTCCAAAGCTACCTAAAGTATGATCAGGATGACTAGAGAAGATGATATACCCATGTCCGTCTGTCCGACCGACCGTCTGTCCGTCTGTATGAATGCCTAGATCTCAGAGATGATGAAAGCTAGAGTAACCAAACTTTCAGATTAGATCCGTTGTTATTCTACTGGAGACAAGTTTAATTTAATTTTTTTAATATCGGGGTTATATTATATAGCTCCCATAGGGGTTGTTTCAGAGAACCTCGAAAAAATCCAAAAGTTTTAGATGGATAATTCGTTTGTTTTTGAAGTTATCGTAACCAAATTTGGCACTCAGTTTTTCATAGTTGCCAAACACAGCATTAAATTTGATCAAAATCGGTTGACTATATCATATAGCTCCCATGGGCCGATCGGTCGAAAAACGTATTTTGAACAAAATTCGTTTTTTTTCGTTTTTTTGGGAAGATATCGATACCAAATTGGGCAATTGGTAGTTTTTTAAAGTTCCTAAGCACAGTGCCAAATTTGATCAAAATCGGTTGCCTATTTCATATAGCTTTCATAGGACCGATCGGTAAAAAAAAGTATTTGGTGCAAAATTCAACATTTTATTTTTGTTTGCTTATGAAAATATCGTAACCAAATTATGCAATTAAAATATATTTTGGAGCTCTTAAGCAATATATCGGATTTAATTGCAAAGTTGTGGTACAGGGTATCCAAAAGTCGGCCGCGCTCGACTTTAACGTACGCCATCTTTTTTGTATATCATATGAATGTTGTTATTATTTTTTCAACAAATTAATTTTCATAACAACTACAAAGTAGATAATTTGACTGATTTTATAAAAAAATGTCCCCAAATCAATTTATTTCAAATTACATCTATAAAAGGTATTTTGCTCAGCTGTTATGAACGCTCCGCGGTTAAGGGAAAATATAATTAAAGATATTTTGCTCAGCTAAAAAAGAACCCACAGAAAACAAATTATTTCAATGGGTGGACAATTTTGCAATATCACGATATCAATAACCTTAATGCGCAAAAAATTTAAAGATGATCCAAAAGAATTTGATGGGCTTGAGAATAGGTCAAAAGAAAAGGAAGGCTTGTTTCAACTGCCGACTTATATACACGTCCAGTTGTTGCGAGAAGATTATAAATGAAACGCATAATAATTTTTTTCATTTAAGCTTAAGTATATATATATATATATATATTATATATATATATATATATATATATATATATATATAATATATATATCGATATATCGATTAAGATGCTTGAGATAATTTAAAACTTCTGCTTATTTAAAGTTACACAAAACAAATATTTGCTCAAAATTTGATTTCACAAAAACGAGGCCAAATAATTTGTGGTAAAGATTTGCTGCAACACATTTGTTAAATATTTGACAAATTATTTTATGCTTTAACAAACCTCTGGTTGGTTAGAACTATAATTGGTTGACACTTTTGATACTTCAAATAAAACATGTATTTGCTTTAAGTTTTAAAAATGCTTTATCCGCCTTATGCGGGCTAATATAATCATCACAAAACAATATTGTGGAAAACAAAGTTAAACTTTCATATAACAATATACAATTTTACAGATTTAATGATAGCATATGGTATATAATGCCTTTCTGTGGCGATGCGCTTACCCAGATGTTAATACTGTTTCACTGAAACGTACAAACTCCGACTCGTTCGCACCCGATGCACTACTAATTAAATATATCCTTATTATCGTCCTTCTTTACAATGGTTTTCTATTTTACTTTACGTGTAACGCCTTTAAATTTTCGGCACTGAGTAATACTTTTCACTTGACTTTTCCTTGGCTGGTGTGATTGAAGCGCATTGCTTTTGTTTTTGCTGCGTTAATCTTGAGCCCGACTCTGCTGGCTAGTTTTACGAGGTCATCAACTTTGGTCTGAATGTCACATAGCCTATGAGAGGTCAGACAGATGTCGTCCGCGTAGTCCAAGTCTTCAAGGTGTCTGGTGAAGCTCCACGTGATGCCACGCTTGGACTTGCATATCTCTCTCATGAACTCATCGACCACGATGTTGAAGAGTAGAGGCGATTGGGGACAGCCTTGCTTAACGCCGGTGTTCGTTTGGAAAGGTACACTTGTTCTTCCATTATGTAGTAACGCCAGGTCGGCACCATCATACATCGCTTTTATTATTGTTATGATGTTGAGTGGTACTCCTTTCCTTGCAAGTGCTCGCCATATTGCCGCTCTGTCTACTGAGTCGAAAGCCTTTATGAAATCGATGAACAGGAGGTACAGCGGAGCTCGCCATTCCACAGCCTGTTCGGTAATTATGCGTAGTGTATTTGTTTGGTCTACGCAACTCCTGTGTGGTCTGAATCCTGCCTGTTCATCTCGAATTGTTGGCTCAATTTTTTCCTGAAGGCGTACGTTCAGTAGTGTGGCTAGTATTTTGTAGCTTGTATTGAGCAATGTTATTCCTCTCCAATTATTGCAGTCACTAAGGTCTCCTTTCTTGGCACGCTTCACAATGATTCCGCTTTTCCAGGAATCTGGAACACGGTCGTTCTCCCATATGCAAGCGAAGTGTGGCTGCAATATCTCCGCCATCAGCTGTGTGTCAACTTGGAGAAGTTCGGCTGGTATGCCGTCTTCGTCAGCTGCCCTGTTGCATTTTAGCTTCTTTATTGCATTGCCAATTTCTCTGACAGATGGGGGCGCGGACGAAATTCTGAGGTTCCCATTTGTTGGCGCAATGTCTCTATAGTCCTCAGTTCTGCTTGGTGTAGTTGTGTAGCTGATTTCCATGAAATGTTGCCGCCTTCTATGGATTTGAGCGTCCTCATTGGTTAGTAGATTTCCATCTGCATCTTTGACTGGTTGGCTCTGTCTTTTTTGGTTTCCGGAGATCCGTGCAACTAGATGGTATAGTGAGCGCATATTGTTTTCTCCCGCTGCTCGTTCCGCATTTTCTGCAAATCTATCCATAAGTGCTTTCTTATCGTTTCTGGCAGATCTCTTCACAGCTCTACATAGCTCACGATATTCATTGTGACTGCGTCTGTTCTGGTCTGCTGTCGACTTCAGATTGTTTCTCCTGCTGATGAGTTCCCACGTCCTGTCAGATATCCAGTTTGCTCTTCCGCGTTGCTGGGTGCCAATTATTTCTTCCGCACTGCTCCTTAGTGTCCTGCATGTGTGTTCCCATGGGTGGTCTTGCTGTGGAACTAGGTGTGCTCGTATTGACAGCGCCATTCTTGCAGAGAGGTTTATGTCTGCAAGTAGGTGAAGGTTGAGGGGGGGCGATCGGTTTATGCTGTTGGTATTCAATGAGCGGTTTCGGTTCAACTTTATTGCGAGTTCTCCAATGACCAACTCGTGATCACTATCTATCGATGCTCCTCTCTTGTTCCGTACATCAAGTAGCGACTGTCTCCGTTTCTTGCTTATACATATATGGTCAATCTGGTGTATTTTGGTGAGGGTTGCTGTGAGAGCAGTATAGAAGTCGTCTTTAGTGTCGTCACTGGCGTCTTCTGTCGGGGCATAGCATTGCACGATGGTGATGTGCCTAGCTTTACATCTAAACCTGGCCGTAATGAGTCTGTCAGACACGGGATGCCAGGAATGAAGTGTCTTCTTCATCTTCTTAGAAAATAAATAAATAAGTATATACCGATTTAAAATTTTTTGATTTTCTTAGTGAACTCATGCTAGACAAATTTAATCATTTATATTTTTTGAGAAAATCAGAAGTCTAAAAATATAAAGTAATAAAAATATTTATTTTTATATAATTAAGTTTTGAAAAAAAGTGTTGTTTTTTTGGAAACCTACATAAGTCTAGAGTCCAAATACCTTGGAGTAGTACTGAGTTCTAAAGAAGACATATTAGCTGCGATACAAGATAGAATTCAGGCAGAAAATAAGACATACTATATAGATATAAAACTTTTTAAATCTTAAAACTTATCGAGACAACAAAAGCTCCGCCTAATTAGACCGGTTCTGACGTACGGCTGCGAAGTGTGGACACTCAAAGCAAACGAAACATGCCAACTATGATCCCGCGAACGGAAAGTGCTGAGAAAGATTTTTGGTCCAATACGTTTAGATGACGGCACATATCGTATTCGCTACAACAACGAATTAGAAAACGCCATCGACAAAGCAAAACGTAATACGATACATAAAATCGTGGCTAGGACACGTTCAACTTATGACTCAGGAACGATCAGCAAAACAAGAAACCTAATTGGATCTCAAAGAAGAGGTAGACCCAGAAAGAGGTGGCTAGATAACATTGAAGAAGACTTAAGAAGGCTGCGCGTGAGAGATTGGAAAAACTTGGCATCGGATAGATTCAGTCCAACCAGGAATGTTATGCTAAGAAAGAAGAAGAATAAGTCTTGAGTAGAAGCAAGCCTTCCTTTTCTTCTTTAACCTCTGCGTAGTTGAAAATTTGTTCAGGAACTTCGGCAGGTATAGCCAAAAGTGATCATATCTGAAGCCTTATTGCCAAGAAGCTTCATTTAAAGGGACTCATTTGTATCTTTAAGTACTCATTTTCGCTTATCTCACTCATAACTTATGGTAACCCACTTAAATCCGTAACACGATACTGCTTACTTTGTGAACATGGCGTCAACTGGTTATCGAGTTGAGCATTTGATTAAGTGCGAGACCGAAAATTGAATGATTGCTAACCGATCTGTGACACATATCCAAACAACAATGTTAAAAGGAGTAGCAGGAGCAGCGAGGAAGATGACAATGATAGCGGTATGACGACCGTAGTCATGGCAGCGTATAATTGCATGCCGTGCCTTCAGATATGCAACAGTTTTTAATGACACCGAAGGCAACAATGACGCTGCCAATGCCACTGCCACTACCATTGCGGCGCTCCTGTTGTTTCTCCAACTGTTTCGCACATGCCGCAACGCCATATCATGGCAAGGATGCAAAAAAAAAGGGCAAGCGGCATGAATGCATGGAATTTAAACAATATAAACGCGGATTGCAAGAAAATGTAATGCACATGCATAGGCGTACTCGCTTTTATTCTCAATGCTCTCCGTAGCACAGCCTGTCAGACGTTGGCTATGGAAATGGCAGTGGCTATGGCAGCATTCTGACGGGGCACCATTCTAGGCATCTAGGCGCTCTGCCTCTGTCTGCAAGGCACAATGCGGCATTGGCATTTGGGCATGACCACCAATTAACGCATGGCAATGCTTCCGCTGGTAGCATAATGTTCATATACATGCTGCGCTCTCTGACAATTCGTTTGTATCTGTATGTGTGTGTAGACGTGTGTAGATGCATTGTATGTTTTCACAAGAGAATGCAATTTAAATTGCATTAAAATTGATTGAATTCATGGAACGTTCTACGCTGCCGCTGACTGGGCAGCCAACATGCCATGCTGTCAATGTGCAGCGTATCTGTGTGTGGGATCTAGTGTATGTGTGTGTGTGTACGTGATTGTGTGTTTGGCTTGTGCGTTGCGACGTTAAGTAGGCAGCCCGTTTTAAACTTGTTGTTTATACGCAGACATCTCAGCATTGCACTTAACCTGTGCTGGAAAACAAACAAACAAACAAATACACAGACAGAGGGAAAGACAGTTGGACGGGGAGACATAGATACAGGCCAACAGGCAAACCAACATTGCATACTTACAGGCGCAGTTTGAATTGAAAACCATAAAAATTTCGTATCTTTGTATTAAATGTAAAAGATTTAATACTCTTTTCGTAAGCTTAAACCGTAGGGACGTTCTCTCAGTTTCTCTTGTAAATCTTTTTATAGTTCGTAGAGTTTTCCAAAACTAAATTCAAGTGTGTTATGGTTATTAAGAAAATATAACTTAACAAGTTTTCATGTTCCTAGATTTTTGTTTTTAAATCTTTTTCCTTTAAAATATAATTTTACATAAACAAATGTTTACAGTATATAATTTTGACATATCAGTTGTAAATCTTCTTTTATAAGCTAAGCTTTATAAATTGTATTTATGCTACTAACCGATGTATAAATATTATGGTGAATAAGAAATTGAATTGAATTCCTAGATTACCACATATTTTTGGTAAATTTTCGACTTTTACAGTACAGGCCAAAAATATGGTTACTCCTAAAAAAATTTAATTTTTTCGACTTTTTATCATGTTTCATAATGAAATGCTATGGCTATGTAATTTTTGTTTCTTTAATACAAATACAAATTCATTTGCCTATTTAAAGAAAATGCAGGTTCATAAAGAGTTTTTTTGTTTTTTTACTGTACTCCTAAATTTAAGGTTTCAAAGAGTGGTATTCAGAAAATGTATAAGATACTTAAAGAAGTGGATGTGCCCAGAAACAAAAAAACATCCAAAACCGATAACAGCCACTAATTAAAGATCCTCAAGACACACCAATCCAAAACCACCTCCGGAGTAATTTAGTAATTTAGCCATATAAGGGCCCCTAAACAAGGCTAAAATAATTGTTTATAGTGTTTTTTTTAGAGGTTCACAACTGGCAACACTGCTTTATCTGACAACCCATTCAACAGTTGCTTTTTGTTGAGTTTGGTTTTACTTCGGAAACAACTAAAACATGTTGAGGAAATTTTTTAAAATTTGTAAACTAGTGTAATTAATTTATTTCTCATTTTTCTCAACTGTTTGTTTTATGGAGTTAATCGATTTGTCTGAACCACTCATTGTGACTTTGTTGACAAATAATTCTTAATTAGCTTTAATTTTTTTTTTTTTATTATTTTAGTTTCTGACAATTTTAATTTATACAATCTAAAAGAAACAGATTAAATATGGCACCTAGTACATGTAAACTAATAAGCAATTTTTTTATAATTACACATTGTGTATACACATTATTATTAACCAAAAGTTATTTTATCTATTAACTAGATCAGCAGGCTTTGTGCGTTTAAGTCTACGCATTATCTGGTCAGTCTGAAGAAGACATGATGCTTCAGCATTGACGTGTGTGCTGAGTCTGTTTTGATGTCACTTTGCACAGCGCGTGATCTCTTCATCGACGGTTGTGATATTGAGATCTCTATGCAGGTCACTGTCACGGACGTACCATGGAGCATTTGTGATTGCCCTAAGCACAATGTTTTGAAATCTTTGGATGATCTGCCGATTTTTTGTTGAAGTGCAACCCCATAGTTGGGCTCCATATGAGCAGATAGGCGTAAGGACTTGCTTGTATAGCATGATTTTGTTAGAAATTGAGAGCGTGGACCTTCTCCCAATTAACCACTTCATTGTGTGAAATTTCTGGTTGAGTTCATTTCTTTTTTTCTTTACATGCTCAACCCACCGGAGCTTGGCGTCTAATGTCATTCCAAGATATTTCGCTGTATCGGAGTAGGGAATTTGTATACCGTCTAGATATAGCGGCAAATAGCTGATTTTTTTGTTCGTGAAGTCCACATGCACAGATTTAAGATTATTCAATTTAATTCCCCATTTTCTAGTCCACGCCGTGATTTTATTTAGCCCCGATTGTAACTTTCTTGTGGTTTCCAATTCGGATTTCCCTTCTGCAATTATAGCGGTATCATCTGCGAAGGTGGCTATCTTTGTGTTGCTTGGACTCGGCAAATCGCTTACGTAAATTATATATAAAAGCGGGCCAAGTACGCTGCCTTGGGGGACACCAGCCTTTATTGGATATAATTCAGAATAACTGCTGCCTTGTTTAGCTCTAAAGAATCTGTTGCCCAAAAAAGGACTCAAGTATCTCTGCGTAACTTTCCGGTAATGTAGTTTTTATTTTATATATTATACCTTCATGCCAAACCTTATCGAACGCCTGTGCTACATCAAGAAATACTATTAAGCAGACTTCCTTTTTCTCCAGAGAGTTTTCAATTATATTGGTTATGCGGTGAACCTGGTCAATAGTAGAGTGATTAGCTCTGAAACCAAACTGATGACTTGGTATCAGACTACTCCGCTCTATTTTTAGCATTATTAACAATTTTTCAAATATTTTTGACACCATGGGAAGCAGAGATATGGGTCTGTATGATTTTACATCGCTTGAGTTTTTGTCTGGCTTAAGGATCATTATTACTTCGGAGACTTTCCAAGAAAGAGGTAAATATTTCAATTTAAAAGCAGCATTGATAATTTGAGCTAATTTAGCAATAGCTCTAACAGGTAAATTCTTTTAGTACTTCAGTTGTTATGAGGTCATATCCTGGTGATTTGCGTGGCTTCAATTCCCTGTAGATGACCTCTATTACTTCTAGTTCTGAGACAGACGTAATAGTGTCTTCAAGACCATTATTTATGGATTGGTCAGGCAGACTAGGAACTGTACAAGCAGCAGTAAAGACGTCTGCCAAGTAGCTGCTAAACAATGCGTTTTTTTCTGCGTCGTCTCTTAGCCATACTCCATCTGGACTTTTTAATGGATAGTTTTGTTGAACTGGCCTTTTCATTTTTTTGGTGCATTTCCAAAGCGAATAGTTTGTTGAGCTGTCGTATGTTAGGCTATGCAAATAATTCTGGAATGCTTTGTTTTGAATCTCTTTATTTCATGAGATAATTGCTCTGCTAACTGATTTAGCTTTGTTTTGAGCCTAGGGAATCTCGTTTGCTGCCATTTTCGGCTTAGCTTTCTTTTTTCAGTAATAAGATTTCTTGTGTAATCCGGATATGAGGAAATAATTTTAAAATTTCTTACAGGAGTACTACTCCAAGCAGACATTTGTATATGTTTTGTAAATGCATGTAGCTCTTCATCAATTTGATCACTACTGAGCATATCTGTAGATAGATCCATGTTGTCGTTTAATATTTTCCTGAAAAAGGACTAATCTGTTAAATTGTTTGATAATGTAAGCGGTTGATTTTCAAGTAAAGTCGTTTCGAAGAGTTTAAGGTATACAGGACTATGGTCAGAGTTGAGTTCATATCCAGATTCTGCTTTGAGTTTTGTCAATGAAATATTAGGTCAGGAATCTTCGTTGGATCGGTTGGCCAATATGTCGGTTCTCCTGAAGACACTACGCTTTAATTTTAAACAACGTATTCATTCTTCGCTGGTCTTTGATAAAAATTCTCACACCATGTTGATACATCCTGTCATCCATTGCCTTCAGGGCAATTTTGTGGTTAAAACCAACACTATTTAAGCTATCCGTCCAAACAAGTGACCATGAAATTCATCAATATATCATGACAATTTGAAAAGAAGTCATTTACATTTATGCAACTACAATATCTTTTCTGCTGCATTGAAAATTTGATATATTATTTTTTATATTTCTGGATATTTACAATTAAAATTTAAATAAAACTTGCAAGTCAATTTTTTTTTTTTAAACTAAAAATAACATTTTTTTTTTAATATTCCTTAAAAAAATGTAAAAAATTGATTTTAACATTTTCTTACCAAGGACAGTTTAAGAATAATTGCATTTTTTCATGCTGTAGCTTCAATTTTTGTTTTTTTTTTTCGCAATGCTCTTGCAGCTGAATGCAGACGAATTTTCATTACGTTCTTTCTTGATAATTTGCAATCTTGGTAGTTTTCCAAGAAATATTGCATTACAAGATAAATTCTCGGGAAAGCTTCAAAGCAAACAGCATTAAAGTGGCTAAGCGGCTTGTTTGTTCTTGCAGATTAACTTTGAAGGAGCTTATGGACAAATTAATGAACAAGCTCAGTGAAGGTGGACCCTTTAAGGATTATTTGAGCAGGGCTCATTAATGTCGCCATATTTAATTAGATATTCTTCTCATTGACGCTTTAATATTATTAAAATTCTAAAGAGTATGTCTTTCATACAACATACATGCTGACAAATGAGTAATTTGGACCACCTTCAGCACTAAAAGCTCTAACGTGGCAAATCTTTAAAAGGAATAAAGAAATATTTCAAAGTACTATTTGTGGATCAGAAAAAAGTTTTGTAAAAGGAAAATGGTACCGAAAATATTTGTATTTTTATGGCACTAAAAATATACTATGGCTGTTGATTTAAAATCTTTCGAGAGTGCATTCCGTCAATACCAGCAGGGCTGGCTGTGCTCCATTGTTAGATAATAACCCATGTACCATGGAGTACTTCTTATTTATAATTTAGATTCTATGAGTAAGTTGATGATATCTATTAAAAACCGTTTAAAACATGTGTCATTATCTATTGAATTATAATAATCGCTAAATATAATATTATAATTTATCGCTAATTGTGGGCGGGCTACATATCGATTTCTTTCTTTTATATCGATATGTACTGTCCACGATAACTACCTAAATCCTATCCAGAAAAAAACACTTTTACCCAAAAAACTACCTCTAAAGCAGCGATGGGCAAAACTACTAATGCAATTTTTTGTGCCTGTGTGCGTGAACTAAAAAGAGCTTTCGAAAATGCCGACGTACAATGGGCCAAAACTGTTTTTTTTTCTTTACTCGCTCATACCATATTATTACTGTTTGCAAGTGACGCCTGCTGGACACTCACATTTTATTGACAAACAAAAACCAAAAACAAGCAGTGTTCGCATTGTTTTGTGTTTTGCTGTGTGGCTCTGCTTTACGTTCCATTGTAAATCTAGCTAGATTCTAGCTCACACGTACGAGGAGAGCTTTTACGGTAAAAAGCTCTTTTCTCGCACGTGTAAAACTCTTTGGCACGGGTGCCGTCTGAGTGCCCACCGCTGCTCTAAAGCCTAAGAGATATTAAGCTTGAAACAATAAATGAGATTTAAAAGAAAAAAAAAAAATCGGCCATGCTCCGGAAAACGAGTCCAAACATTTTATTCGGATTCATTAAAAACCAAGTACTTGGTGCTCCCAATTCCACCAAACCAAATTTTTCATGTGGTTTGAGACCGAATATTTTGTTGCAAGATGAATTTAAACGAATCGGCAGAATAGGTTTAAAAAAGTACACAGCTTACACAGAAATAATTTTTTAAATATTCTTTGATTTTTTTAGATTATATTTATGCCAACTTAAAGATATATATTTTTTTGGCAATTATTTTTTTTTCTGACTCAGCCAAAAAAATAACATGCACAGCCAAAACGATTTTTTTTTTTGTTTTCGAACACGAACACATGACGATAAGTGTGACAGGGTTCTCGTGTTACACAAAGAAAATTAAAATTTTACCAAAAATAGCTAAGTCGTGTTTAGTTTCAACAAATATTGTTTTAATATAATATTAATGTAATATTTTTGGGTAACTTCATTTAAACTTCAGAATAATAAAGAACTAGCAATATTTTAATGAAAAGTAAATGTGACCAACATATAGTAATAAAAAGGTGCAGAGCAGCGGCAAGGGAAATGTACTTATTTAGCGAAAGGAAAAATGGGAATTATTGGCAAAAAAATTCGTTTTCCGGAGCACGCAAAACCGAGTCCGAATAAAATTGTTCGATTTGGTTTTTTCGTTTTACGGAGCACGGCTGAATAATATATATTTACCGGCTTTGTCGTTGCTGTCTTTAAAATAATCAAAGCATTAATTTATTAACCTCTATTAAATATAATTTATTTCTTAGAATTTCTTGTTTATTAATTTTCTTGTGGTTGGTAAACTTTACGATTTAAAAAAAAATTATGTCTGCTGCATACTTAAACTTTATTACAAACACAATTTACTATGCACCTTAGGAAAGGTATAAACAGGCACGAATGAATATTTATTTTCCCATACAAACGTACGGAATGTTCACGGCTTAAGCAATTGCTTTGGTTGTTTTTTTATGGTTATAACCAAACGTCCAAAGTTGGGCCAGTATTAAGAATGTGCTCTGGCATATAATATACAGGATATTTATATTTAATACATTCCGTTTTTGAATACCTAGTATATGGTATAACTAGTAAGTCAAAAGCAATGGGCGTTACGGCCAGAAAATAAATTATATTATTGCATGTTTACACCAAAGCCAGCAATAACAACAACAACAAAATAAAAACGTTTACACTTGAAACCAACCGCAGACAGTTGAGGCAGAACAGAGAGCGGCACGGGAGTAGCATTAAGCATTGAACCATCTTTAGTTGAAATATACTGACTGTGCTATACGCTTTCTATTCGATTAGTCACTGCATTTTATTCATTCTATTTACATAGTACTTTGATGTAATTTATTAAAGTTTAGCCAAGATATTTTCTTATGGATTACGGTTAGCTTCAATTTTTAGATTTTAAAGATTGGGATGCTGGCAATGGAAAATTTTTGTTGTGCAGCAGTGTGGTATCTCCAAAGAGCAAAGAAACAATTTTTTTAACCTCTGCTGCCATTTTGGCATAGAAGTTATGCAGCTTTTAGTCGATTTGAATGGAGTTTTGCAAATAGATGGGTTATTATAGAACAAAAGGTTTGTGACTATTTTGATTGAAGAATGTAAAAGCAAATCTGTTACTATATCAAGTGGCATCTTGTTTTTGCAGATAATTTTCACGCATTTTTAAAAGTAAACACTTTTGAATAAAAGCATCCAAAACTGAGTAGAAAACTTGAACTACTTAAAACTCAATTAAATACAAAAACTCTGATAACTATAAGTAAGCAACTAACATTAGAGTCTCTAATAAGTAAAACTTTCTTCTATTTTTTCAATTTCAAAAATATAAACAATCGGTAGCGCTCCAGAAAACGAATGCATATAAAATAAACCAATTCCACAAGAACGAATTTTTAATGTGATTTAAATCCGACTACTTTATTGCAAGAGAAATAGTTTCAAAAGTGCATGCATTTTATACAAACTAATTTTTCAAAAATTCTTCGATTTTCTTAAATTATATTTATACCAATTGCAAGTTAGATATTTATTAATATTTTTTTTTTTCTGATTCAACCCAAATGTATAATAAAAAAAATATGCGGAGTTATAGACAACAAAAAATGTGGAATTGGGAGCACGCAATGATAACGAACAAAATTAAATTGTTTTCGTTTTCTAAAATCAGAAAAAACAAGAAAACAAATGTTTAATATTCGAGAATTTGGTTTTTCTGAAAATATTTTACAAGACAGTTGAATAGAAAAAATTATTATTTTTTTTACATCCAAGTCATTCTGGTTTATTTAAAAAGAAAATCTCTATTAATTCAAGACACCGACGTTCGAGTTCCGCTATAGGTCCCTGTTCTCTTCGAACAGTTATTAATAGAAATCCCCATGCTTCGCCCAGATAAGCCAAGGAGCTCTAGAGCTAGTAGGGGAGCACAATAGATCCCAAGGGTCACATTGCAGCCTTCCCCTTACCATTATTATTAATAATGGGATTATCATACTATTTGTATTAACTCAGCGATTAGCCAATACTTTATAGCCTTACCGGCTGCTTACATATATCAGCGAAAATAAGTGATGCGGGCCACTTTTTTTCTCGGCCTCTTCGATTTTTACATATGTGGTAGAACTACTTGCCAATACTAACCACGTTAAATTGTATTCCAAAATTCCGATTATTTATCTAGTTATCGACAACTGAAAATTGATTTTTTCAGTTTTAGACTTTTCTTTGACGATTTTGTAGAGAATTTTACGCCCTACTTTGTAGAACATACTTAATATTGTTGAAGTACGGGTAAAACGTTATTTGCAAAAAACCGATTTTTGTGACGTTTGACCTTAAATATATGTAGGCGCTTCAAAATTGATCGCAGAATTTCAAAACGATTAATCAGGTCAAGTTTGAACGTATTATCTTTCAATTCCGAGGAGTTATGCTTATTTGTATTTTTCGAGATACTGTTTACCATGGCGAACGAACGAGGTGCCATCACTAAAATAAGAATAACTTCTACAATTCTAAGAGCTACCAAATTTTTTATTTTGTTTTTCGCAGTGAACTTACACGCATAAAATGACATTAACACTTTTTTTTTTAAAGTAGGAGATCACTTTTAAATTTTAAAATTAAAAACTAAAAATGATAAAAAATTAAAAAAAATAAATCTTAAAAATAAAAAAAATTATATTTATTTAAATTCAATATTTTATTTATCATGGAAAAAAAAATTACGTCAATATTTTTATTCGTTTAGAAGATATGGCATTTCAAAGAATAGTCTAAAAATGAAAAACGCAATTTTCAGTTATCGATAACTCGATAAATAATCGGAATTTTGCAATAAAATTTGACGTGGTTACTATTGGCCAGTAGCTCTACCAAATCTGTAAAAATCATTAAAATCGGAGTAGGTCGCGGGAAAAGTGGCCCGCTTCACTTATTTTCACCGATATACTCTTTATTCGTTGATTGCAGTGTATGAAAAATGAAAAAATAAAGACGCCAGCTAAATAAAAATAAATCTGCTATTTAAATCTTTTGGGCTGTTAACAAAGACCGCAATTAATTTAATGCTCCAAAAAGTATGCAACATGGTGATTATATACTTTATATATATCATATATTTTAGTGAGTGTGTGTGTGTGTCTGAGTGTATGGGCAATAAACATATGCAGTAGCTGCATTTATTTGTTTGTTTACTGCTCGTTGTTGGCGTTGACAATTAATGCACGTTAATGAATTATTAATTTGTGTGCACTGGCACAACGACGCACAAAAGTATGCAATTAAATTCTATTTGTTAATTTATGGCTTACACACACCCCCAAACACGCCCACAAATGTGCATACATGTATGCAGAAATGTAAGCAGCCATTGATTATGCAAATGGTTTTGGTCAGGCGTCTTTTATAAACGATTAATCGGCTTTAAATTTTTTGTATTATTAATTTTTATATAGCTTATTATTAATGCTTTTAAATTTGTATATGTATGCGTACATAATGAAATATAATTTTTTTAATTTGAGCAATTTTTGTTTGAGCTGATGAGCTTTAAGTCAAAAACTTGCCCTTCAACACTTTCACATTCAAATGGCATTAGCGCCGTGGCGTTTAATTTATTATAATTAGAGTTAATCTTGCATTTAATTATATTAAATTGCCTTTGTTAGTGCAATTGAGAGAGAGAGAGAGCAAAAACAAAGCAGAAGAGTGGAGCGCAGAGAAGAGCTCAGCGAGAGCAAGGTGATTAAATGTAATGAATAAATAGGCAGTTGAAGCGACAATTGGTCAATGGCGTGGAGAGTGAATGCTCCCCAGAGAGACATAGCAAAAGAGAAAAAGAGAAATGAATTTTATGCTGGTAAGTAGCGGAAAGCGACAAATATTAAGCCAAAGGTGCAAAGAAAATAAAAATTGATGAGCAGAAGTAAGCACAATAAATGTTAGAAAGTTTTTTGGAAAATTAAGCAAAAAGTGTTAAGTGAGAGAAATTAATGAAAGGAAAATTAATTTTTTTTAGGGAAGATAATCAGATGGGCATGCTTAATAAGTAATTTGAAAGCAATGTAAAAAGTTAATGGACCATTAAGCCTTTCATGTGCGCCTTTTGCACAAGGCAACAAAATAAAATAAAATTTTTAAATATTTTGTCACTCCTACTATATTTTTACAACAAAGTGCCTAAATGTAAAAGCCTATAGCAAAAAAAAATTAAATTTTGCTTTTATTTTAATCACAACAAACCTTTCATAACAAATAATTGGTCAGTTTTTTAATTATTTTTATTTATGCATTAAAGGGTTAAATAGCTGTGGTTGGCATAGTTATTTTGCTCGGATAAGTATATTATTAGTTTTTATAAGATTTTAGAAAGCACTACATAATTAAACCCTTCCATTCTTCACTCTATAAATATTCATCTTTCGAGGCCTAGTTTTTAATGCTTAAGTTCCTAAAGCTGTAAGGTGCGGAGTTATTACTCAGTCAAAAAAGTAAATTTTTATTAAATATTAAAGACACAAAACTTACAATATTTTCACGCAGATTAAGTTTTTGCCGATTCATGTTTTTTTTCTGTAGAAATTTTGCCGGTCTACAGACACATTAAAAAAAAAAAAACTAGAAAGAAACTTGACACTGTTAAAAATCCCATCATTACGATATAAATGTAAACATTAATGTATAACTTTACAGATATAGGAAAATATTCATCAAGTTCAGAGCCCTCTTTTATAAACTGTTATAAAATTCGAGTTCTCACCAATCCCCTGTATTTTCTTTTTTGATTTTGTAATATAATATACAAACTTTGCTTCTGTTTGAATAAAATGTATATTATTGCAATCGCACTTATGCAAGAACTAGCTTGCGCCACCTAGCGACGAGAACTTGATTGTGCCATACAGCGACAGCAATGTGCTTGCGCCATCTAGCGACAACAACGTGCCTGCGCCATCTACAGGCCACATCAACTAAGAAGAGTTAAAGTATTTCAATTAATAAATCAAAAGCAGTCAGTATAAAAAATAGAAGTAGTTAAGACTCTGGAAACTCCCAAATCTTTTTGTCAAGCCTAACCGGTCTCTATCGCCAAAATAAATACATTAATTTGTCTTATGACGCTGTATCACTGGGACAGTACCCACGTTTGATACAAATCAACTTCGACTGTTTAAGAGGAAAGAGCTCCATAAGACCTTAGAGAGCTCTACAACGATATGGACATAGTCATGCGGATAGTAATCCAGCGGCTCCGCTTGGTCGTTTATGTTATGCGTTTGGATGAAGAAGCACCAGTTAGTAAAGTTTTTAAATCGGAAGTTTAAGGAGTAGTAGGAGGCGTAGTGGTAGCTGGTTGCCTACGTTGGTAGGCCCATGCAGTGGGCTCAGTAGCTAACCTTGGAAACGCCTGGTGGAATGTTTTACGTCAGGCCGTAAGCCCATAACATTTATATGGCCAGTTGGAAAGAACTTAAGGTTACAATATCATTTTTAAGCTTTTGTATTAGGATTCGTATACATAAGCATTAGCACAGCAAGCCGTTCAGTCTTTGTTACTCAGATACTCTCGAAGTTTTGCAATACAGCTTTAAAATGCTTTCTGTACCGCCTAGTACCAATAGTTTCCTTCGTTGTCACATAACAATTTTTAATCTTTTTCAACTTTGCTAGCAAGTTAAAATTTTTTGGTATAAGCTTGTACTCAAAGGTGCAGCCATTGGAAAACTTTTCCGCTTGTTTCTCATGGCGTACATGTATTGGAGCATAATCAAACTACAAGCCAGGAACTTTGGCTAGAAACTTTACCAAAACTCTTGGTGTTAAAACAGCTGTGGCAGCGTTCGAATGCTGTCCAGTTGAGCGGCAAGTTTTTAACTAAATGTATCTAGATACATATGTATATGACGCTATATGTTGAAAACACATATATACACAAGACAGCATATATGTACATATGAAGCGCACATTGAAATTGTAAATTTTGTTGTATATTTTGGTATAAAAAAAAAGAAGATGGAGAAAAAAAACAAATAACAACAACATAAGGTAATGTGCTTTGTTGTTGTTGTTTTTTCTGGCTGTTGCTTTGTTTGCATTGTTTGCTCAACAAAACGGTTACTTGTTTTTTCAGGCTCCGCTGTTCTGCTTATTTTGGCAACACAGATACACAAACACATAGATACAGATACACACAGACATACAAAAGTATGGAAATGGCGAGTTGTTCAGGTAAGAAAGGAAAGAATAATATAACATAGATAGCTGGTACTTTGCCCTCTATATGTGAATGTGTGTGGATATCCGTATGTGTTTGTATCTGTGTGTGCATAGGTAATAGCAGTGAGCACAAGATGCCGGCTGGATGCACAAAATTTATGCCAACTGTATTTGTTTATACAAATTTAATGAATACAAATATACAGCTAGCTAGATATAAACGACTTTATTTTTGGTTGTACGTTTAGATATAGTATGCGTGTGTGTGTGTGTGTTGTTTGTCAGTTTATGTAAAAGTTTTAGATAGCAGTTATCGTGGATATATTATAGCAATGCATATGCATAAGCGCGTATGATTTTAAATTTATACTTTTATGCATAAATTTTAAAATAGCATTGCTTATCCTTAAGCAGATAATTGTGCCGATAGCATAATCCTAAACTACGGAGCCAAATTAAACGATTAAAATATAAACACAATATTATATAAACATTTTTCCAAGTTTTGTATCAATGCATAAAAATGTGCATCAGTCAGGCCGGCAGTCGAATACACTGCAAAGTGGGCCCCAACTCGAAATATTTCTTCACATATTGATGACTGTAGACACATTCAGTCAACGTTTTGTTATTGATTAGGCTTACATAATAATAATAATTATTGGGAAAGCTGCTCCTCAAGGATCTAGTGTGAAATTCCACTCTTAAATTAAATATTTGGTTGTTGCTAGTCGAAATGCTTTTACCCTGGCAAGTGCATCATATTCAATGTTGGAAGCATTGCATCTTAAGCCCAGAAAGCTTAAAGTTGTTAGCTGTTCTTTGTAGCATATCTTGATCTGGTGGTTCGTGTGACGACTAGGTCCAGTCATAATCGAGTTGTAGCCCAAATCTAGGAGATTTTCTCGAACCAATTCTAATCATGTGAAACCAGTAGTTGCTTATCTATTCTGTTTCTCAGCTGGATGACTCTTATAGCGTGAGTTCAACTGCATACAGGCCAACCGGCCAATATACACAATATACGTTTTTTGTGCACAAGAATCTTCTTCAAGATCTTGGTTCAAACGGATGAGCGCATAAAGCTAAGTCACTGAAACGCTGATATACGGAAAAATACTGGTTTTAGGAAATTTTTGGTTAGCACTGTTTTGTTACTGGCTTAAGACTGCCGCTCTTGAGATAAAATATTTCAAGATTAGCCCAAAAAATCGTAATTCATGAGTTAACTCAAATTATTTTACAGCGAAAAAAATTTAAAAAAAAACTTCAAAAACTCTGAAATCATAAAGAAAATCCTATTTTCGGACAAGGCAAGGCGAAAATTATGTGATGTGTACGGAGAAGATGTGTTGACCGAACGCCAATGCCAAAATTGATTTGCAAAATTTCGTTCCGGCAATTTCGATCTTCAGGATGCACCACGTCCTGGAAGGCCTCTTGAAGCCGATGTGGATAAAATAAAGTCGTTGGTCGATGCAAATCGTCGAATAGCAACTCAAGAGATTGCTGAAAGATTAAATTTGTCTAACGCTACCGTTCACAAGCACATGAAACGTCTAGGATTAATATCTAAGCTTGACATATGGGTTCCTCATGTTCTTGCAGAATGAAATTTGCTTCGTCGCATTAACGACTGTGATTTGCTTATCAAACGTCAAAGAAGTGATCCATTTTTGAAGCGCATTGTTACTGGCGACGAAAAGTGGGTTGTTTACAAGAATGTAAAGCGCAAGAGATCACGGTCTAAAAAGGATGAACCAGCTCAAACCACTTAGAAGACCGATAGTCATCAAAAAAAGGTTATGTTGTCTGTTTGGTGGGATTTCAAAGGGATCGTTTATTTTGAGCTTTTGCCCGACAATACCACGATTAATTCTGAAGTGTATTGTGATCAGCTGGACAAATTGAGTGATGCACTCAAACAGAAGAGGCCAGAATTGATCAATAAAAAAGGTGTAGTGTTCCACCAGAATAATGCGAGACCTCATACAAGTTTGATGACTCGTCAAAAGCTTTTGCAGCTTGAATGGGATGTGCTACCACATCCACCATATTCTCCAGACTTGGCACCTTCGGATTATTACTTGTTCCGGTCTCTGCAAAATTTTTTGGATGGAAGAACCTTCACCTCAAATCAGGACGTCAAAAACCACTTGGACCAGTTTTTTGCCTGCAAGGATCAAACATTTTATGAGCGTGAAATCAATCTCTTGCCCGAAAGATGGCAAAAGGTATTGCATCAAAATGGAGAATACATAATTTCATAAAATATTTTACACAATAAAAAAATCGTGTTTAAATTGCACTTAAAAAAACGAAATTACTTAGTGAACGACCCAATACTTAGAACATATTTTTTTCAAATTTACGATTTGGTCGTATTAAACCATTCGTATGAAATTTTTCCTAATTTTTAGCAAATTATTAAAAAAATTATATTTCGAACGTAATTTTAAAAATTTTAATTTATTGGATGATTTATGGGAAATGTATCTAGGCTGCAAGACAAACCTTGTTCGCTAGCTTCATATGAGCTTTTGGTGAGATCTATGCAGTTTTCTTTTAGCATTGATCGGGTAAACATCGTTTGTGTTCCGTTTTTTCTGTGTTTCTTTTTGCCCTCTTCTTGTTTTTGCTTTCATTTGTCGGGAATAAGCCGCTAACAAGAAGTGTGGTCCTTAATAGGCATCAACGGTTTTCTAGGCTGCCGACAGACCGGCAGCAGCTCACTGAGGACAGAAAGTGGCGCAAAACATTCCTGTCGTGTGAAAAAAGTAAAAAAGTGCATGGGCCTTGAACACGGCTCTGTGAAGAAAATTTCTCTGTGCCATGGCTGTGCTACTGAAGAGGCACAAATTCAGCACAAAGCAATTCAACAGTCACCATTACATTAATCATGATATACCTCACTTTTAATTTATGTTAATAAATCAGTCAAAAGTTGATTTGTGCCACACAGAAACAGTAACTTCACTTTTTAAGGCATTTCAACGCCCCACCCTCTTAAGAGACCACCCTATTAAAGACACCCACACACAGTTATATCATAATACAATACTTCTTTCCAATAGCAGCTGTCGATGGGATATATAGCTGAACGAAAATCGTAAGAACAGCTGACTATGCCTTATCGGCCTCGCGAGGCCCAGTAGTACCATTAACCGCCTCCGAGGTTGTTGCACATCATAAGGTTAAATAAGGAATTTTCAAAAAAAAATTTTTTTATATTATATATTTATATATTTTATTATATATTTTTATTGGCAATCAACCGACACAGATTAGGTTATGATCCAATATTGAAGAAAAAAATTCAAAATTTTTAATTTTTGTTTTTTTAAGAAAAATTTAAACTTAAGAGCTTGGCTTAAGAATTGCAAAAATCTTTATTTTTTTGGACGTGTTTCAGTTGGAAGTTTTACTATGCTTGAAATTTTTATTTAATACTTTTTTAAGTATATGAGACTTTTATAATATAGAACTTTTGATTTTGTTTTAAGCATTTTTAAGAAGAAAAATCGTTATTTAAGCATTTTGTTCTTTGTTGAATTTTGAATCTTAATTTGAAAATTTTGGTTTTATTTTAAAAGCTTATTTGAAATTTAAAATTTTATTTGGCTAAAAACTTAATTTAAGAAATTTGGTATCTTAGTTCAAGTGTTTTAATCTCAGAATATTCATTTTGATTTAAATTCAATTCAACTCAATTATATTGTTCTTAAAAATTAGAGAGAATATGTGCAATTAATGTGTAAGTTTTATTCTCTTCATCTTTATAAGTGTTTCAAATTTCATAAAAACAAAAATAAATAAAAGGTTCTAACTCGATAAGGTACTAGTAACTGCCCCCAATGATTTTTGAAAACTAATGATTTTTCGCAAAATTTCAGTTCTTAAATTTAACGCGTTGCGGCTTAAAAAAAACGTGTTTTTCGTTTTTATTTAATTATAACTAAACTACTGCATATTTTTGAAGCAATGTTTTTTTAAATCTAATTTGGCAATAGGGCTATTTAAGAAAAAATATTTAATTTTTTTAACCAACACATTTGCTAAAAAAAAAAAATATAAAATTTTCTTATTTTTTTTAAGTATGTTCCTTAAATATGTCATCTATGTAACACAAATGCAGTAATAACCACCGATCATCATAAGTCATTGCACAGCACTTAACCAAGCCAGAACACAAATCTTTGGAAACGACAATCCCACTCTTTATCTATCTAATATAAGTAATAACTTTCAAAAAATCATAAAATTCCTTAAAGTTACTAATTTATACCACGAAATATAACACATCATTCATACGCTTATTCACATATACACGACTTTAAAAATATAAATAAAACATAACAGTCAACACACCAAATACAAAACTAGTATAGCACACTCAACATTGAAAACAAACCTAGAATTAAGTACTCTTTTTGTTACATAGACATTACATATAAATACATGACCCATCCCTTTTCCCTTTTCACAAAAAGGGTTCCAAGTCTAATATTGTGAACTACCGAGGTATTGCCAAGCTTTCATCAATCCCAAAAGTTTTTGAAACGATTGTCACAGCACAATTGCAACACTACTGTCGTTCTTTAATATCGGACTCCCAACATGGGTTTGTAAAATGTCGGTCCACCACTACTAATCTTTTAGAACTTGCTTGCCTTATTAACAATGGCTTTAGTAGTAAAATGCAAACCGATGTCATCTATACTGATTTCAGTAAGGCATTTGACTTAGTAAACCATAGCCTTCTTTTAGTTAAACTGTCGCGTTTAGGATTCCCGCCTTGTCTTTTAAAATGGATCTCTTCCTATTTATCTAATCGTATGCAGAAGGTAGTTTTTAAAGGCTGCGAATCTAAAGTAATTTATGTCACGTCAGGGGTACCCCAAGGCAGCCATCTTGGTCCTCTACTTTTTGTCTTATTCATTAATGATCTTCCACAAGTTATCCGGTCTTCTCGCATTCTTATGTATGCGGATGATGTAAAACTTTGTTTGTCCTACTCCTACAATGATAATGATATGCATTCTCTTCTTCAGCAAGATTTTGATAGCATGCAATATTGGTGCAATGTCAACCAACTCTTCCTAAACAAGACGAAATGTAAAATTATGACATTTTACCGTTCTGTTCCTCTTCTGGCTGATTACTCTATAGACTCCTCTACCCTGGTACGTATCGTGAGTGTTTTAGACCTTGGCATATTGTTTGACCATAAACTCAAATTTAACAATCATATTTGCAATATCGTGAATAAAGCCAGGGGTGTTCTTGCTTTTATTAAGCGTTGGTCTAAAGAGTTTAACGACCCTTACACAATCAAACTTCTTTATATTTCTCTCGTCCGTCCTATTTTGGAATATTGTTCCTGTGTTTGGAGCCCTCAATACCTCCTTTATCAGGACATGATTGAGTCTGTACAAAAGCAATTTCTCCTTTTTGCACTTCGTGGCTTAAACTGGGACCCAAATATCCGACTCCCGCCATATTCCGATACACTTCGCCTTATAAAGTTGCCTTCCTTAATTCATCGCAGAACATGCCACGGCGTGCTATTCTTGCATAAGCTGTTACTCGGTCTTATCGATTCCAGCGTACTGCTTAGGAAAGTTACCTTTGTCATACCGTCTAGAGTAACTCGTAATTTTAGACCTTAAGCTTTACAATTTTGTAGATCTAATTATGCTTTTCACGATCCTTTCCGTGTCTTATGCTGTAACTATAACAATCTTTACAATTTCCTCTCTTTCGAGCGGTCTATTCAATCTATCACTTTTTCTATCTTAAGTCATCTTGACTTGCCACTTCGAGCATCCTTGACCAACCCTATATGATGAGTCACTCACATGTTCAACGGTGATCTATTGGCTCCTTTTGTGATATAATGTTTAATTTTTTATCTGGTTTCCTTGTTTCCTCTATAATATTGTAAATCCAAGTGTCTGGCCAGTTCTTGATGTGAGTTGGTGCATATCGTTAAAAAGTTCACCCACCGGGCTAGAGACGCGGATTAGTAATATATATTCCCTCTATCTTCTTTTTAAAAATAAATTATACTTTTTTTTTTATAATACATATAAGGTCAACTGTACTTAGTTGTACTCCTTTAATTAAAATAAATAAATAAATAAATTAATGATACCTTTTTGTAATATTAATCACACGCCACAAATTCCAAAACAACACGACATAGCCGAAGGCCTGAGTAGCCAGTGTTATCTTTTATGTTAATTATTAGTTTATAACTTTAATTATCATTATAAATAAATAAATAAAAATGTCAATCACCATTTTTTTTAAAACACGTGTTTTTATACGTTTCTTATTTGATGTGAATACGAACGAAGTCGATTTGGTGAAACAATGTTAAAAAAAATAAAACGAAAATTTTTTAATTGTTTTTTAAAAAAATGTATGAAAATTTTTTATTTTTTTTTTTTGTCAAAATATATAAAAAATTATAATTAATTTTTAGAGTACATACTTCTTGTTTTTATGATGAAAAAAAAAAAAAGATTTATTTTGTATGTAAATATACAAATATGTATTAACATTGCTTAACAAAAGACTTTTTAATAATTTGGAGTCTGGAGTTAACATAATACGTAAAAAAAAACTCGAGCATGTATATGCTGCCGTCAGTTGCGGATTTAGAAAAAATTGGGGCGCGCCATATTTAATTTCAAGTGTGACTTATGATTAAGCTCTAGTAGCTGAGTCACATATTTCAGGGCATCCGAACCGCCAATGACGTCATCCCTGAATCCGGCTTATTGTAGTCGAATTTAACTTTTGTTTAGCTTAACGCATATTCCTTTAACGCTTTTTTGTACTGCTGCTTAAAACAAAGACCGCAAACAAACTCTCACTCTGCTCTCTTAGGTCTTCTCTGGTTCTCTGACTGACTGTCTGAAACTGAAACTTTGAGTTTTGCTTAAGTGACGACGTGCGACAGGCGACAGTAGAGAGAAAAAAAAGAACAGAATGTAAAGAAAGAAAACTTGCAAGGCTGTTTGATATTGTGTATCTGTGTGTGTGCGTGCGGTGTATCTGTGTGTGGTATAGACTTTTAATATTTCAGCAAGCTAGCCAGTCAAGCAGTCAGCCTGTTAGCGGGAACAGCGAATCAGCTCGACTGCTTTTGCGCGCTTGACTGACTGCTAACAGCAAGGACAACAAGGACAACATGCACAACAATAACACAAACACGTGCACAAACTTTACATTCTTTTTTTTTCTTCATTTTGCTTGTTGCAATATAAGAACTACAAAGTTCTTTACATGTGTGGAGCCAGCGGGCTGCTCTGAGTCTGGCGGATACGTCTCTAGATCTGGTAACCGCAGCCCAAATGCCAGAAGGAGTTGTTGGTTAAAGCAAAAGTTGCCTCTTGGCTTGGCTTCCTTTTCTGTTCTTTTTTTTTTCCATCGCTCATCCCTTTATGTTCTTCACTTTAGGACTCTTCCTGTGTAGCTCAATGTGTGGTAAAATAAATTTACAGCTTGGCAGCAGTGGCCAGAAAGTGGCAGCAACAAGACTAAGAATAAAAAAAAAATTGATACGAGGATGAGAAGTGGATGCTATAAAGAAGTTGGGATGCTCTTTCAAAGTGTTGTTGAAAATTTTATAACTACATCTGTTATGCACTTTGTTGAAGTGATATTATAAATAATAGCTACAATACAAACTTGAAAATTTGATTTATTTTTAATTTTTTTTTTTAAATTTTTTCCAAAAATATTATTTTTAAAAAAATGACTATTAATTGGTAATAGATGCTCGTGTAAGTCTAAGCGGACTTGGATGATATAGTACTATGTCGGAAAAATTTGAAAAAAATGTCTAAGAAAGAACAAAAAGAGATCAAATATACGTAATCCAGGAAAAATCTAAAATTTTTTAAAAATCAAGTTTTTTTTAAAAATACTTGCAAAGGCAATATAACTGGGTTGCATTTATTTTTTATATTAATTTCATCTGTTAAAGTTACTTTTTTTTTAATAATTCATTTTACTGAGCATTTTTTTTGTTTTTTTTTTAATTTGTTTCATAATGCGACGAATGCACTGTTTTTAAAAAAAAACTAAACTACAATTAAATTGTAAATTCAAAATTTATTTTTTTTCTCATATTCATTTAATAAACTAAATTTGAAATTTAAGCAAAAGTCGGCGAATTTTTTTCTGCATTTTTTTTAAATAAACTTATTAACAAAATTAAAAAACGTATTTCGAAAATTTATTTTTGTTCCGCCAATATATATATTCCTAGTTTTTATTATTAGAAATTAAAAATGAAGCTCAATTTGTGCGTTGTACATATTTAAGATGGGTGTATCTTCGAGAGGAAAATACAAAAGTACTCCGAATTAAATCTTCTGAAGCATCTTTGTATGAAGTAAGTTTTTAAAAGTAAAAATTCTTTATTTCGTTCGAAGTCGTATTATTGATTGAAAATCTATGACGGCAGATCGAGCAAGAGAGGAACGAATTTGGTTTCGGAAGTGATTCTTTCTAGCCTGAAATGAAAATATTAGGCGTATACAGTCAGTTACTTTTTACTTCCAAGCAATATCTATGTACTAATCTATTTTGAGGAATGCTTTTTTTTTATATTAAAATTTTCATCTAATAGCGAATCATAATATATATAATTTCCTTTATCTCCTATTTGAGCATAGTGCGTCAAAGAAAGATAAGTCCAACGATATCCATCGATTAATTTTTGGCTTACTTGAAACTTTGGTTATGAAAAATTCTTTATGCTCAAAACTTTCAATTTGTAAAAAGTAATTTAAGACAAAACTTGGCAAAAAATTTATTTTCAAACAGTCTCAGCTTATTAAATTATAAATAAAATATATATGCTAAAGATCCAATTCATATCAAATGCCACAAACTGCTTAAAAAGTGTAGAAAAGAGTAAAATTTTGTGTGTTCTAGACAAAAAAGAAACTAAGTTGAAGTAAAGAAGCTTCCGCTGTGTACAAAAGTTGCACACAGTTGACCAAAGGAAGTGTGTCCACACACACACACACACACACACCCGCAAGCATTCCAAAACATGTATCAAAGTGTTGGTGTGTGTATTTTTTTGGGTTCAATGCTTATCTAATGCATAAACAACTTTCAATACATGCTTAATAATTAAATATAACTTTTTAACATTGCATTTGTGGGAGTTTGCTTGCCAAATCCTTTGAGGAGTTTTGGTCAAATTTATGGGCATAGTCAAAGAGGTGAAACGATTATTTGGGGAATAGGGTAGGAATCTGTGGGCAGTGTTGGTTTTATGTGTTGTGGTTGCCGTTGCTAGTTGATTAATTAAGGCCTTGCTCCTGCCACAATATATCAAAGGCATGACAAACGTAGACTACATTTTGTATAACCGAAATTTTTGGAGTAAACTTTCTATTGAGTTCATCCGAATTAATGCAGCATCAATACGCTGGTTTTATTTATTGGCACCGTAATAGCTTGTAAGCCCACTTCCACTACCTTCCAAGGGAGGCACAGTCTAATCTTTCGCCGGGTTTTTGCATCATTGAAAGTGTCGTCGCAAGACTATGCAGTTCTTCGTTCCATTAAACGAGGAATTCGGCCCCAACGCGAAGATGACCAAAGTTCTTATATACTTTCCTCTTAAATACACCAAGAACATTTTCATAAGACTGTGTCTTTTATAGGGTTAACTTTGTCTGGTAAGAAGGGGGTCTACTTTTGGATAGCCAACTAAGACCAAATTAGCATCGATTTCTAATATCTACTTGATGCCTATGCTGAACCAGACAAAGTAAACGTACAAAAAACTTTCAGCCGCAAACTGGTAGAGTGATCTCCACTTGAAGAAAACATATACATACCTACTATGGTTTACTCTGTTTTACGTCTGCTTGTGCACATCTGCACTTTGGCAGAGTCCTCTTTAATACAAAGACAAATAAGGGAACACTAAGTCTCGCTGTCACATGTACCGAGCGTTCGTGCCGAGATAGAAACTAAGAAGATCATTCCAAGTCCAACACTTTCCCAACGGGGCACTACACCTGCTCGAACGTTTATCGTTATCATCGCATCATCGATAACTCATTGATAATGACTTTCGTCATAATGAGCTATGATAGGAATCCAAGTCCGTCATTGTCGCTTTACTTATCCTCCTTTGTCGGGCAGAAAGGCAGAAGTGCCCGACTAACGACGGGAGCAATGTCAATCAGTATCAACAAAACAGAGAAAAATGTGAGAAAAGTGCTACTTAAGTTTAATTTAAAATTTTTACAATACAATATATATTCGCTGATCTTTAACTGCAAAGAAATAACGATATGAATTAATTATAATATTTTTAAAAATACTTTAGGCCTCATCCACAAAAAGCTCCTTAGTTTTCTTTCACACTACAAGCACTAAACCATACGACACAGTTTAAAGATATGTACACACTGTTAAATATGAACGACTACGTTAGAGTTTTGTGCAGAAGTGCCCTAACTTTTGTTGTCAAGGGTCTGCTTCCTGGAGCGAAGTGAAGCGATTGACACAAAACCGGTACCATTTAGAAGGTATACAGACTCCCTATGCTCCTCAAGGAGTTAAAGAAATAAAAGAAAGATCTGGGTTGGGCAGAAATTTAAAACTTTTGTAGTGTAAGTTGATTTTCGTTTTGATGTCAAATTTTTTTACAGCGTATCCCACAGTCAGGCTGTTTCTAAAAAGGTGTATCAAAGTCGGTCACGCCCGGGCTTAACTTCAATACTCTAAAAGGCCTTAACAAAATTGATTGAAGTTTAATTGAGAACTGGGGCATTTAAGTTTGATCAAAAGTCCTGTACAGACATGCACAGCCCTTGTGCCCCACACACAGACTCAAACACACACACAAGCACACAAACTCTTACATATTGAGTGCTGACTGACGGTTTTAATTGAGTGTTTGATTTAATTATAGACCATTTACATAAATGCCGCTGCAATGTTGCACCATTAAGCATTGATTACGCAACCAGCTTAATTAGTTGTCCAACACTAACACACACACACACTCAAAAGCAGTTTGACTTATGACAAAAGCCTTCAAATATGTAAAAGTGCGTATAATTATATAATTGTTGTTGAGCTGTAGCTCTGGTTCACTAGTTTCTCAGCTCTGACTTTTATGCAACACTAATTTCGCCTACTAATGGTAAAAAGTGTTGAGCAACATTTGACGCAACTTTTGTTCCTGTTGCAGCTGTCAGTCGGTGCGTCACAAGTTTTGCCAGACTGGCCACAAAACCGCCGCCTCATGATTTAAATTTAATGCAACTTTTGCTTTATAGCCAAACTGTCGTTGCTAACGTCTACGTTGTCCTACTCCTGTCCTACACAATCATCTGGACCAACTCAACCCGCTTATCAACTGCTACGTCATCGTCACCACGGCACAACAAAACTGACGTAAAAGCTATAAAGTCATGTGCAACACCAATACCACTTCCGCCATACTCATCTGGCCCGTCCGTCAGCCAGAAGCCGTTGCAGGACTGGCAGCAGCCAGCTATTTGGTCACTGCACTTAGTGCACTTCCTTTACTCCTCGCCACGCTTTGGCATTGCTAAGGTTTGGCTCTCTCTTCCAGGTTCCTGCATTTTGCTCACGATTTATTTTTTTATTTTTGTTTAATGCCAACGTGCTTAGCTTTGTGCTGGGCTCTGCGTCTGAGCAGAGCCTGGGCTTTGGGCACCTACTCCGCAGCCAGCTGGCTGATGAAATGCCATGCTTAGCGGTTGAGCGTTGAGATTTTCAACACAGAGAGAAAGTAGAGGAGAGAAGGTTTTGATGCAAAGCACCGACTGTGACGTGCAACGTCATTTTGTGTGACGAAAGACTTCATGTAGAGTTGTACGTGTGTGTGTGTGTGAGAGAGAGAGAGAAATTGCATACTGCGTACTGTACACTAGCAGAAAATTGAGAATATGGATTTCAGAAGTAGAAAAGAATGCAATCTATGTTAGGGGTTTGTGATTTTTGAATATTTTATATCGAATACTTTATCAATATTCGCCGAAATTATTTTATTTGATGAAATAAAAACTTAAAAGCCATATTAGAATTGTATGTAGATGGTATTGCCCAATTCGATAGAATTAAAGCTGCTCATAAAACAAGTCAACGCAAAATATGATTCAAATAAAAATTATTCGTTCTTAAGGTTAAGTATCTCTTACGAAATAATAGTACCTACTTATTTGACATATGAAAGCATTCGATATAATCGATAATGCCATCGATAGTTTTAATGCTAAATATTTTACTCTGCTTACAAATACTTATTGAGTATGTAAAATGACATCCAAAAATAGTTGAAATTTTTCGAGTTACATTGAAAAAAGCAAGTGGCTTAACCCTTTTTCGCGCACTGTATAAATGACACTGTCCATAATTATTAATGAATTATTTTCAAAAGTTTCCAAAATACAAAAGTTTTTAAAGTCCGAAACTCTAAAATATTGTATCATTATAGAATTTCAAGATACTATCGATCTTATTGTCAGTATTGAAGGTGCAAATAAAATTTCGCTTGGCCATTATATGGTAACAAAATATTCGATATTACCAACTAGCGATTAGGGACTTCGAAACATATCGGTTTGCCGTAAAATTAGTTTATATATACGGTTTTGTTGCGGTATGAAGGCTTAGGACTATAATTTCGAAGTAAAAGTTTAGGGTTCTCTTTTTAAATTTTTGTCATTACATAAAAGTGCAGCTTTTAAGCAATTTTTTTTGATGAAATTTAAGAAAGTTGTTAATATGGCTAGTGTACCGTATAGAACCATCACTTCCTTTGATAATTTATCGCTGTAGAAGAATAGGCGTTAATCGATAAACGACTCCACAGAATGACGTCACTAAAAGAAAAACACACAAAGTAAAGAAATTTAGTTTGACGATTTTTAAACAATAAAAACTATCCGAATTAAGAATTTTCATCTTACAAACTTTTGTATAAGAAGGTTGACTTACTTTAGCTTGTTGCATATAAACATTTGCTTATTTTGCATATAAGCTTTCACCTAAACAAATAAGCTTCACAAGCTTTTAACTAAAGTGAGACGTCACGACTTTCAGATACCCTTTGTATTGCTTGGGTACTCCAAAAAGATTACGATATCTTTATATAAATAATCGAATTATGCTCACATTATCAAAAAAATAGAATAAACTTGTTTCATGTCACATAATAAGTGTTAGGTTGCTCTAGGTCTTACCAAATAGATATATTTTCATGGACTTCTCTAGTCATCCATATTATACTTTAGATAACAATGGGACATCTCCGACGACTCCCACATACATACATTTTGGGCTTTCGCAAACTTAATATATCAGCCGAAGAAATGAATAACTAGACCATAAGATACACCTTGTACCAAAGTTTCATGCTTCTAGCTCTTTGATCTTCTAGACATAAATTGATATCTGCAGCTGTCCTGATTACATGGATGTACGGCTTTAGGGTTCTTACTAATTCTTAACAATGCTTGCAAAAACTTACTCCAAAGTACATAATAAAATTGTTTTTATTTCCTCAGTGTATATTTGTTAGGGAATTTTGTAGTACAAGTTAATATTTTGTTAGAATTTTTGCCACAAGCCAGTAAAAAAACTATGCTATATGTACAGTATATACATAATACGCTATATATATTTGCTAGAATATGTATCATGCATACGGGTATTATAATAAGTCTAGGTATGTGTTTAGTTTTTTGCGATTTCCATGCGTCTATTGCATTCTATTAAAGTTAAATGATGTCGTTTTGTTTTTTGGTAGACCAGAATTGGGCTTTCACGGTGTAGAAATATTATATTTATAGAATTCGTGTGTAAAATAAAAAGTTTTTAAGAGGTGTTTTCGACAGCTGATACACTGATGATATAAATTAAGTAAGCGCGCAATGGAGGAAATTGCGTTAATCTACTAGAAAAGTTTGTATTCTGTCCCTTTTCGTCCAAGTAATTATTTATAAAAACACTATTTTTTTTACTACTTCGCTCCTGCGAACCCTCGGTCGTCTTTATTTAATTCAGATCATCCATGATATAATATACCCTGTTAAATTCTTTATTTCCATAATTTTCATCCCATTGCAATGCTTGAGTCGGTCCTGCCCGACTTTACAACATTTCGGAACAGCAGCGACCTGCATGCTGCTCTAGTTCGAAGAATTAGTAACGTTGACAAATCGTTTCACGTAAAGCTTACCTTAATTTAAACAATAGATAAAACTTTCATTGTGCACATCGTATGAGGTGTGGCTAATCAATAGCGTAAGTTTCACCTCGATACGTTTACGCATACGAACACAATCGGTACCACACTGATTTTTTGTTGTTGACGTATTTGTATTATTTACTTATTTTGCTAAAATGAATAAGCATGTTTATTTTACCCGAGTTTCTCAAATTTAAGTACATATTAATAAAAAATGTTATACCGTCGAGGCGGTGCCCGGCAATGTAATACCCTGTACCTTTTTTTCTCGAAAAAAGTTTTTTTCCTGCATATTCCTTCTAAGAATTTCCAATTGGAACATTTTTTTGTTGGTGCAAAACGAGGAATCAATCTATAAGTTCCGCAAATCTTAACCGATTTTGATGAAAATCGAAATTTACTTCAAAGAAGTTATTTTAAGTTATGGGGTAAGTTTTTAAGTTCATGGTGATATGTTGAGGGGTGTGGCAGAATACACGGTAAATCAATTGCGGGGGGTGGGGGTCCGCATTGATAAAATTTGGATGTGGATTTGTTCATTAGAGCCACATGAATCAGCTTACCGGAATTGGTGATTCTAGGTCATTTGTTACTATAATTACGAAGAGTCAAATTTGACGCAGCTTATAGGCAAGGGGTGGTGAAATTTGTACATTTTAGACTATAACTTCTGGTGATCTAGGTGTTCATACGGACGGACGGACAGACGGACATGGCTCAATCGCTACCCGGAACTATGATAAGCATTTTGGTATAAAGGAATTGGGGTCTGCCACGCCTCCTTCTGTCCGTTACATACATTGCACAAATCTAGTATACCCTTTGTACCTATTAGTATTAGTCAAACAGACCACCTATTTAACCAAACCATGCTAAGAACCTTCCATACATCATAAGGGACGTACAGACACAGATTTGGTTTAAATAAAGTGGATAGTTCGTGAGTCTATATACTACTTATCTTAAGCTACATGGCCTGAATAAAAGTTTTAGAAAGAATAAACTGCAATTTGTAGTTCCAGGTAAATATGAAGTCGCTTTTGAAAGTGTCAAGTTACTAAGTGTTTTTCCTCTAAGTTTCTACATTTGATCTCAACCAGGCAAGATGCTGAGATAGTTGCTGAGCTTTTTAGAGTTTTCTAACTTATAATAGAAATGCAGTATAAGAAGAATCTGCGCGTTTATAACTTGAGAGAAAACCCGTTAATTTTACGCTCAAGCTTCTGTTCTATTCGTAGCCGAATGTTATGTCATCCACATGAGTTCCACAAAAGGGTAAAGCTGCGCATGCTTCATTCCGCTATTCGTGTGCAAATTCGAAAAAGTAACGAGAGAACAAAGCCGAAGAGTGAAAACAAAAAAAAAAAGAAGCGAAGAGAGCGAGAGAGCTTGCGTGACATTGAGAGTTGGGCTTCCTGCTCGGCTGCTGTGTGCTCGGGGTCTGGGCTTGTAACTTACACGCGACTCATTGTAATACTCGTAGTATGCTCCCGTTCTCCTCTTCTGCTCTTCTTCAGCTCTTTTTTTTTCGGTTGTCTTGTTGTTTTTTTCGCGCTTAACTTCGAAAAGTATAAAGAAAATCTTATTAATGAATGTATGGCTTACAGACTAAAGCAGCCAAGTAAATGCATGCCACATGCCATATGCATCATCATTGTGTGTTTGTGTGTGCAGGTATTAACTGCTGTATACTATATATATGAATAGTATTATGCAGCATGTGCCTAGCTTTCAATCCTAGTCAATGTGCAACTATGCCGCTTATTACTTATATATTGTATATAATATATGTATGTATGTACTAATATTGATACCAGCTTTGCTTCATACATGTGTAACTACAATATCCACTTGCAATCTTTTGATTTTTGAGTAAGGTCGCGTTTAAGGCTTCCAGAGTATGTTGTGGGGGCTTTGCTGCTTTTCTATTATGTATTTTAATGCTGCATATAAAATACAACAATTTCTGTGTGATTTTTTTATATTTTTTGTTGTGTTGTGTTGTGTTGCAGCTGCCGTGTTGCCGCTGTAACAGGACTCTCTTTTGCCGAAAAGAGACTTCTTGACGGCTACTGCTGTTGGCTTCCACAACGAAGCATGGTGGAATGTATTCACTATAATAAATGTGTGTGTGGCTGTAAAATTGTGTAAAAATTAAGGTATGCCGATAAATTCATGGGTGCTATGTGAGTATCCTTTGAGGCAGCATTCAGTTAAGCAGGCTAATTTGGCAACATACTGATATAAATAAAAACTGTTACGTTTCTTAGTAGAATCTATTGCAATAGTAGTAGAAATTACAGCTTGCAGGCGATCAGAATATGTAGTCAGTACGGCCCCATAGGCTAGCATTATCCACACTTATGTCAGGGTAGCGCTCTTGCCAGCAGAAGAGCATCCCTCTTGGCCGTCATTGAATCCTGATGACACCAGACTAAAACTTTCCCAGGCTCTTAGGCTTAACTAAGTGGACTAGATGAGTAGCTTTTCGGGTAGTAGGGAGCATAATAGATCCTAAGGTTTGCAGTGTAGTCTATTCTCTATTAACTCATGACACTGCCGTTCGGATTCGACTATAAACTGTAGGTCCTTGTTCTCTTCGAAAAGTTATTAATAGAGATCCCCAAGCTCCGCCTAGGGGCGACCAACAAATTAGTCTGTCAGGAAAATTATAAATGTTATTTTTTTTTGCTTAAGATCTTATTAAATTCGAAAATTATCAACTATCGAGAACATAGAATAGGAGACATCGGAGACATCCAAAAGTTGCCTCCATTGTGGTCAAGAGAAAAAGGCGAATTTATCTACCAATCTCCGTCCATCTGTTTGTATGAACGCCTAGATGTGGCGATGGTACTAGCTAGCGCAAAAAACTTTCGCTTTAGACCCTTTATCATGTCAGTGGAAAAAACCAAAGCAAAAAACTTCCGATTAGATATTATATGAAAGAGCATCTCAAAAAACTAAATTTTTAGAGGCATACTTTGATTTTTGATGAAGATATCGTATCCCATTCAGAAGAGTTCTAAGTAATTGAAGCATGTACTATCAAAAAGCTTACTATATCATACCCTAAAAAGATTTTCGATCATAACTCGATTATTAATGAAAATATTGTAAAGTTTTTTGGAGTAACTAAGAACTAAGCTTGATTGGATCTAAATGGGTTCCTTAACTTATTTATCTTACAGGGTATCTGAAAGATGACTGCAATGCACGCCATTTTTTATATTTCGACATAAGTATATTTTTTAAATAGTATGTTACTTAATAAATTAAGATGCTGGTATTTAGTAATATGAGAGTTTCTTGGCCGTAGAAGTCGCATAGCTTTGTTTTGAGGCACATTATTTAATTATATTTTGCATTGAAAAAAAATTTTTAGATTTTAAAAAATAAATGTAGCTCTTAATAAACAATATTTTTTAAATAAGCAATTGTGGATTAGCAAAAAAAAAAAAAAAATGGCACTTGTGCTCCACATCAAGGAGTTTACTTATTAGACAGAGTAACACCAAATCTATTTCCAACTAGGTAGACATTTCAATTTTTGGAAATATTTTTTTATCTGCATCTAAACGTAATAATATAATAAGAAAAATAAGCCGAAGCCTATGCTGCCAGCGCAGCATAAAAAGAAAAACCAAAAATTTTAATTCTTGCTAGAAGTTTATCTTTAGTTTGGAAAAAAATGGTTGGAGCAAAATTTTATAACTTCACGTAGTGTGGCCTTTGAAAAATAGCTTTAGTTGGAGTTTCTAGCTCTTTAAACATGTGAATATTCAAAAGTTAATGTGCTCATTTTTTGTAGCATACGGATTTGGGTAAAATTTTTTGTCATAATTTCATACGACATTTTTTTAAGTTTTTAGGAATTTTTAAAATTTATGAAAGGCCTATGTACCTGAAATATAATATCTCTCTTTGAGAATTAATGAATTTATTTAAACAAATGCTCTTAGTTTTGGAACGATTAAAGTTAAAAATATTAAGCAAAAACTCTTACTAACATTTCACTCAATAAACAGCTCAAATAATATGAGAAATCACTCAAAAGCGCAGAGCTTACGTTCCACGCACTTAACTAAAACGAGAGCCACAAAATTGAGTCCATTTGAATAAATACTGGGTTTGGCAGCCGATGCAGCGCTTCGTTAAGTTGACACACTTACAAGCTTCAACACACGCATGCACACACACATGTTCATCGTTTCGAAGTCCACTTCGGCAGTTCGAACTTCGTTCGTGTTGCGTTATTGACGATGCTTACAGCGACGCCGACTGCGCGCTGCGCTGTTGTTTCGAATCTCACGAATGAATTGCCAAAAGCGCTTTAGTACTGAATAGGTCGTGGATTTGTGTAGTTGTCGTGCTCCGTCGTCACGTTGCGTATTGCCTACAAGGCACTGAAAACCGTTCGTCGTATTAACGTCAACGTTAACGTCTTCGCCGTAGACGTAGTCTTAGCCGTAGCCGTAATCGTAAGCGTAGCCGTACCCGTGGTCGTGAGCAGTGCGTAAATTTTGTGGCCAAAAGTTTGTTATTCTGCTGGTTCAAAAAAAAAAAATTAAAAATCATTTTACGCTCGAGTCGGGCGCGTCGTTTACAATAGTATATAAAAAAACATACATACACAGGTTTATGTACATATAGGCACTGTACGTTTGTGTGTGTGTGCGCGTGTGAAAAAGTTATATTTTAAAATATATATAAAGAAATTATCATATGTATATATAAATCAAAGCCTAAATGCAGTGCAGTGATAGTTGCTCAAAACAAGGCGCATAAATTTAGAGAGCAAAGCAAAACAAAGTCTAGATAGAAGCAAGTGCACGTGAAGCGCGCCAAGAAAACGCAGGCAATAACAAATAAAGCCAAACATATAGGCAAATACGCACTAAATATAAATAAGCAAACGGTAACCATTTATCATGCTCTGTTTTGTAGCATACTCTGCGGCAATGCCAGCCGCAGTTCTGTACATAAGCACGCCCACAAAAGCAGCCAGCACATAAATCAAAAATACACATTATTAAGCCATAAATAAAGTACCCGCGCGGTCTACTTTAAACAAAGCAAAACGAAGCAGGAGCCAAGTGCTCCGAGGCAGCAGTCAAGAGCCGCGAGCCAGTAGTCCAAGAAGCCAGCAGTCGACTTTTTGCCGAAAAGTATGCTTTATAACTAAGTATAGTATATAATGTATACAATTTTGTGTGTTGTTGTTGTTTTTACGCTCAATTGCTATTGATGCCGTTGACGTTTGCCAACACTGTCAGCTAAAAGTTACATACACTCACCAACACACACACACACACAGCATTACTGTAAGCCTTGTTGCGTTTTTTTTTTTTGTCAAAATAAGCTACAAAATACATAATATATGCTATATAGTACATGTATGTAAAAAAAAACAAAAGTCGTGAGCTGCGTACATATGTAAAATGAGCGTGTGTAAGCTTTGTATATGTGTGTGTGTGTGCTCTTGTATGCTGTTGCATAAAACTTAACCAATGCTAACACGCCCTCAAAGATACAACAATAAGCCAACAACAACGGCTGCCTCTTGAATTTGTTGTTTTATTTTTGGTTGATTTTTTTGTATTTTTTTAAATTTGTTTTTATTACAAAAGAGCCGTAAAGCAGCTACGCCAAAAAAAAAAAAAAACAACGAAATTGTTGGAAGCATATAAGAACAGCAGCAGCAATATTTGCGCCCCAACAAAAAAGGAAAGGATACAACGCCCAGCGTCACTGTAAGTCTTAATATACTATATAGCTTTTTATATATATTGTTTGTATATATATCTATCTGTGTGCGTCAACGAATTTATAAAATTTGTACAAGCGCGTACTTGGCTTTTTTTTAAATTTATATATGCTGCTGTTGCATGTAGATCATTTTTATGAGCGCTGCAACATGCGGCGTATACGCAACTTGTCAGTCAATGGGTCGCAGCTCCAATTGCTGAACATGCATACATACACATACACACACACACAAAACATACACTCCATTTTGAAGTGTGTCTGCTGCATGTGTGTGTGTGTTTGTCTGCCTGCTGGCTGGCAAAAGTAAGCCATGAAAATCATATTAAAATGCTGTCTGTGCATAACCTACTTTTTATTTCTATATATATGTATACTAAATACAAACACTGCCATATTTATGCATATATTTGTATGCGTAGGTTGGCTCCTATTGTTGCCATTTTACTTTTGGTGCGCACGTTCTACTCCTTGTCGTTATGCACTTTGTGTAGCTGCATTTGTATCTGTATGCGTGTGTATCTGTGTGTGTGTGTTCCCGCTGCAGGCGTTTACCAAATGCGCTTTGTCGTCAGCTTTAACATTGTTATTGTTGTTACACTTGTTGTTGTCAACATGTTGGCCAACAACAGCATTTAGGCTATTCAGCTGGCACTTGGCCAGTCCCTGGCTCAGATTTTTGGCCACAAACAAAAGCTACCACAGCAGCAAGCGCACTTAAATTATTAAAAAGGAATTTCAAAATATCTACGCATACTCGTACTATATCTAATGGCTGCCATGAGGCATAAGTGTGAGATTTTACCAATCTAAAAGCACTTAATTCGATTGCAGTTGTAGTTTGAAAGATATTGCCTTAAAACTTTTGGAGAAGTTGGCGGGTGTGGGCACATTTTTTAAGTGAGATTTAAAGCAAACTATTCTGATTTCTATCTTTGGTTGTTTATTTCTAGGCAATTTATTCGAAAGCTTTAGGTAAAAATGTGAAATATGAAAGATCTAAGTAAATATATTATGATATATTATTAAAAGATATTTAAAATTTCTTAAAAAGTTGTTTTTTAAATGGGACAGACTGGAAACATAACTTGCTTTTTGGATATTTTTTTCTATGAAATCAATTGTCTAAAAATGTCTAAACTTTAATTTGATTTCGATCAGATGCTTTGCATAAAAGTATATACTTGAATAATCATCAAAGTTATCATATATTCGTATTTTTTAATATTTTCTTCCATTGTACAAGCTTGCTGATTCGAAAGTTTTTCAGAGTTCTTAAGCTCTGTACCAAATTTTATCAAAATCGGTCAACTATAGCATATAGTTGCACCCATAGGATCGATCGTTCAAAAAAACGTGTTTGGTGCAAAATCCGGTATATTGCTCAAAAACTTCTAAATATACATATAAATTTGCCAAATTCGGTTACGATATTTTCAGATTCAAACCAATCAAAATGAATTTGGCACAAAAAAATATATAGAACCGATTTTGATCAATTTTGATACAGTGCTTGGGAGCTTTAGCAAACTTCGGAACACTACATTTTGTCACGATATCTTCAAAAACACGCGAAACAAAACGAATTTCGTTGAAAAAACGTGTTTTTTTTACCTATCTGTCCTATATGATATAGTCAACCGATTTTGATCAAATTTGCTTTAGTGGTGGGAAACTCTTAAAGACTGCAAAACACAAAATTTGGTTACGATATCTCCATAAAAAAGGAAACAACGAATTTTGCATCAAACGCGTTATTTTGGCTAATTGGCCTATGGGTGCTATATGAAAAAGTCAATTTTGATGAAATTTGCTACAGAACTTAAGAACTCTAAAAAACTTTCGAATACCAAATTTGGTTACGATATCTTTATAAATAAATGAATTATTCATCTAAAACTTTTGGTTTTTCAAACAAATTTACATGTTTCACTCTTTACAAAAATGCTTGATATTTCCACATTTTTTCTCCGATTTTGATAAACAACCACTCATTTTTTTTCGTAATCGATCAAACTTTACGAGCCATGAAAAAAACTGTATGAAAACATTTGTTTAAATTTTTAAATTTACGTTTGAAATAGAATTTTTTTCAAAACTTTGCTAAAAATTACGAAAAATCTCATATGAATGCATAAATAGCGTCGAAACCGTAAAGTATAATCGATAGATAATTCAATTATCTAAGCTGGAAAAATAATCAAATTTAGTTTAGTACAACCAGAGATATTTGCTTTTAAGAACACACACTTTTTTTAGTTTCGAAAAAAATGTTTGGACTTCATTTTCGGATGTAGCATGCCACTTTACTACGGGAACGAGTAATACATGTTGAGGGTACATTTTGCTGTAAAATAGTGTTATTTGTATAAATATAAATAGTATTAATTAATTGATGTGATCAGTCGAACCGAAGTGTGTTAATTTAATTGCGCGAGAGAAGAGATATAATTTTTAGCACTCTCGCCTATCGATATCGCATAATCTTTAAAAGTGACGCATTTGGTAATTCAGCTATGAAAAAATAAGTTCTGATAAACAAACTTTTTTTCTGTTCGGCTAAGTTTTTGATGACATTTCCCTTTGGTTGACAATATAGCAATAATAAATAATAAAAATATGTTTTCACAAACCAACCATTGGATTAATTCTTTCTAACTCTGTTAAATACTCTGTCAAATATGTATCTTTAAGTATTTTTTTTTTTTAATTTTTGAAAATCTGGTATGCTTCCTAAGCTGCATATTACAAGAAATTATACGTTTGCTGCTTTTTAAAGTTAAAGCGTTTATTCAGGATAATAAAAAAAATATTTTTTTAATCTAGAATTTGGTTCAAATCGCTTAAAGCTTGCAAAATACACAAAATGTGAATTGACTTGAGCTAGAGCTGAATGGAGCACCTACTTAGTACTAGGAAAGGTTAATCTTCATAGCAGCTGAGCTTGCATATAAATCAGCCAAGTACTTTTCTTGGAATTTAACGCACAGCAAGATACAAATAAAAACGTAATTGAAAGCAACAAACTTACTGAAAACCTTCACAGCACGGGCTGAACAATTTTTTAAATGCTGCCTGAATTCCATTATGTATCAAAATAATTACATTTTTTTTTAACATTAATTTGTTGGCTGACAGCTTTAACTACCGTACTTTTGTTCGTTTATAAATAAAAAGCATAATGCATAAAATTGAGTTGAAAAGTTTATTCATAAACTTTTTGAAACGTTTTATGGTCTTCTGTTTAAAGGCTAGGGAAATTTAAATGCAGACCGCTTCTTAAAAGTTGCCTGCCCAGGGGAAATTTAATAAATTTATAGTAATTTTTGTTTTATATGCTCTTTTATTTTAAACATAATAAGCTTAACAATGAAAGTGTTGCTTCAGTACTAAAAATAATCTAGAATCATATTTATTTTATTGCTGCAACTTTTGTTGCTTCTTAATAAATTTCGAATATTTTGGTGAACTTGGCTGCACAACGCACTGAAGTCAAGTTTTCAATGGTATTTTTTTTTTTTTAATTTCTGTTAAAAATTGATTAAATGTAATCGAACGTAATATCTGCTAAAATTGTTTCTTGATTCTCAATTCAAGCAACCTATACAATCACGCCCACGATCCAAACCTGACAAGAAACTTCAAAATTTTGCGTTTTCAAAGTCTTCGCAGACATCAGGAATAAATAATAAGCTTAATTTGGCTTTTAAATTTTTTTCACCAAATACCGTGAGATAGCGAAAAGCTCATTTTTGAACACTTGAAATCCTTTAGGTTACGTTAAAGATATTTTCCAATTTTGTATATTGTTACACCATTTACTTTTAATTTTTTATTTTCAAAATCTTTTTTCTTTTATTACTTTAACTCCTTGAGCAGCATAGGGCATCTGTAAAACATCTAAATCGTATCCGATTTTGTGTCAATTGCTTCAATTCCTTCCAGGCACTTCCTAATTCTTCAGCTTCTTTTAAAACAGTTCGGCGCCATTTTGTTCTGGGTCTACCTCTTCTTCGGTTGCCCTGCGGGTTCCAATCAAGGGCCTGACGACAAATTTCATGTGGTGGCTTTCGCAAAGTATGCCCAATCAATCCCCATTTGCGACTGGTAATTATGTAGGATATCGGCTTCATATTGCATCGCTGCATCAGCTTAGAGTTGCTGATCGTATTTGGCCACCAGATTTATGAATGCGCCGGAGACTTCTTTCAACAAAGGCTTGTATCTTGCTAGGAATAGCTACTGTTGTTAGCCAAGACTCACTCACATAAAGTAAAACGGATAGCACATTAGATTTGTATATCTGGATTTTCGTGTTTGTTGATAGAAAATTGGAATGCCAGATCTTTCGGAGTTGCGCGAAAGCAGCTGTGGCTTTAGCAACTCTGGCTTCTATGTCTGCCTTTGCGCCCCCGTCTGCGGCTATGACACTGCCAAGGTAGGAGAAAGAGTCCACAAGTTCAATGCGCTCATTACGAATTAAAAAGTCATCATCGCTGTTGGCGTTCACTTTCAATGCCTTTGTTTTTTCCACATTTACCTCGAGACCATGCTTACCAGCTTCTTCGACTAGATCGTCTTGTTTACCTTGCATATCATTATGTCGAACAGAAAGGAAACAGACGTCATTGGCGTACTCTAATTTTAAATATTAAAATTAAAGACATCCAAATATCAAATATGGTTATCCTAGCTTAAGGTGCGGATCTAGGATTTGGTCTTGGTGGGGCTCATCACTTCGAAGTGTAGTATATATATCAGAGCTTTCAAAAGACTTTCAAACAATTTTTTCAATTTATAGGGGGGTCTGGACCCGAAAACCCACCGTGGATCCGCCACTGCCCAGCTCATATATTCTCCAAGATCTAAGAATTCAGAAAAACAAGCGGAAATGCCTTGATCTATCTTCTATGTCTTATTCTCTATAAAAACTAATTATACCCCTTGCCTTTGATACAGGGTATAAAAACTTGGCTCTCTTTGACTATTATTTTCATGTCAAAATTTATCTTAATAGAACGTTGGGTGATTCGAAAGGCTTGGACAAGTTATTTTATATTTGCCATAACATTCTGGTATAATTAGAAAATCAAATTAAACGATGATAACTAGCAAGCGGAGATTCAGATAATATCTTTAAAAAAGCTGCATCTCGGCGTAGAGATCGGATTTTAAGAACGTTAGTCAGGAGAGAAAGTAATAGTCGCATATTTGAAACTTATTAACAAAAAGTACTTCAAAATTGAAATAAGATGGAATCTACTTTAAAATGCATCCGTAGACGATGACTGAAAATTTAACGTAATTAAAAACTGGCCTCGTCAGTCATTTCGTTAGGTCAGGTTAAGGCGGCAGTTAGGACGTGACCTCCCAACTCACTTAGGCCAGATAAAAATTGGCCCATTGTGATACAATATTTTGTGAGTTTACTCTATAAGCTCTGCTAACGAACTTTGTTTCAGAAACAAAATATTACAATCGAGTAAATGAGAGTATTTCTTTTTTGCTTCTGTATCCCTAAAACTCAAGTTCATATCACAACTTATTTAATATACATGGTACGAAATATGCTTGCATCCCAAGCTACTTGTTTTTGTAGAGAATATCAGGCTATCTAATATCCAATCCATTATTTTTTAAATTTTCAATGACCAACGCTGTCCTAAATGTTAACTCGTATATAATTTAGAAATACTTTGAGAAGTCGATTTTTAGATGACATTTAATTATTTAGTAAGGCCACAAAGAACTAATCAAAAGAATTCCAGCTTGCTTCCCAGTCCAGCAAAAACAATTTAGCAGATTATACAAAAAAAAAAGTGAAAAATAATCCTAGTTATGAATGTAAGGGTCTTTTGAGGTAGTTTGGAACCAAGTTGAACTGGATTTGATGAAGTTCTAATGAATGTGACCTTCTTAGCTACTTAATTCTTTATTCTTATCTATTCAAAGGGCTTCTTTTGCTTTATTTGTGATCTTTAGCTTTCTATATTGGCCAAATTTGGATGTTTGGGAGGTATTGAACGCCAACTTTTGTGAGAAACGCTTTGGTCATTTTGCTCTTGTGAAAAGCAAGCATCCTTATTCTGTCAAAGAAAAAATTCATCTCCGATGAAGACCCAGTAGGAAATGCACAACTATTTAACATTAAGAAATTATAGGGTTTCATGGAATTGTGATTAGAAACAAAGTCTTAGACTTTATCAAAAGGATCGCATCAACAGTAGAAGATACTTCTACCTCAATTTTATAATTTTTTGCATACTGTTTAACATTTTTTATGCTCATTTTTATTTAATCTTTGCTTTTCTTTGAGGTGAGTCGAAACTAGTTTTTTTTCAAATTTTTGCAAAATTTTGAGCGCTTTATTTTATTTTTGTTAATGATATAAGTAGCTGTTAAAAAGGCTAAGGAACTAAAATTTAAATTTTAATTTATGCATTCTGTTTAAGTCATTGAAGAGGGTTAACAAAGCTATTTATTTTTCAAATAACTGCTGTCGTTAAGTTGTTTATAAATAATTAAAAATCTACAAATTAATATAACGAAATAAAATCAATAAATCCAAACTTATTGTGTTTCAATTGTTGAGCTCTTAAACCCTTTTTGATCCACCTTTACCCAAAGCCATAAATAAGACTAAAATGCGCAATTGAAATGCTTGAAAAGTCAAGTATCTGGCTGGCGGGCTGGCTGACTGACTACCGGAAAAGGCATATCCCATTACCAAAAACAAAAGCCAACAACGACAAACAGCAAAAGAACAACCATATAAAGAACAACACAACAACAACAAAAAGACAAAGAGAAAAAAGGAATCAGATAAACACTGTTAAGCAGGCGAGGGGTGAGTGGGTAAGCGAAAACAAAATCAAAGCGGCAGATATAAGAAAATAATCCATCAAGTGGCATTAAGTTGAAACAATAAATTTCACACAGCTGCCTTTGCTTTGATTGGCTTTACGCGCGGAATTTGTTGTAGCCAGCTTTTGGGGGCCACAGTAATGTGGCACTACGAATCCGAGTCACTTGCACTTCAAGTGCTTGACAACTAATCAGGTTTCAAATGCCTAAGCAGCACTCACACACCTACACAAAACCACACAACAGATGCATACGCGCACTCATAGATACATAGTTCACAGATACATAGCTTACAGGTAGGCGGCTATGCCGCTCGAGTTGACATTTTGTATGTATATGTGTTAAATCCAAGCTGCTTATATACTCTGGGTATGTGAAAACCTGCGCTTTGATTGTAGCTCTTTATAATGTCAACAGTGAGTGATACATTTGTTGATGGGGGGAGTGATGTGTTCAGTGAGTAGGTTTAATGACAATGGCGGTATACTTTTTATACTCAGTTCCTCCATTTTGTTTTTTGCTTTCATTAAAATGCATTTGGTTTCAGTCTAGACTGCTTTTATTTCTACTGCATGAAAGTGTTGAGTTTCTGTTGAAAGAATTTCAAAGAATTGTGTTTGTAAAAATAAAAAGGAAAGCATTTTTTGTTTTGTTATTAATTGAAGCGAATGCTTTGTGTGTATAGGAAATTTTTAATAATCGACATGTACCCAAGCTACAGAGCTGTTACAAAGCAAACAAATACGAAACCAAAAGAAAAACCGTCTGATTGAGTAGAAAAATATGACTATGTGCAAATTAATGTATGAGTATATAAAAGACATTCATTTAAAATGCAAGTTCAATTTAAAAATTCTTATTGACCATGCTTTTTTTTTGTATTATTATGAATGGCAGAGTAACAAAAGTACTTTTAGACAGGCTTGCTGCTGTGACCTTTCATATGTACCTAATCAGAAAACAACAAGTAATAAAAATAAATTTATTTATAAAGTAAAATAAAAAATGAAATAAAAGATTTCAAAAGCTGCGTTGCTTTTTAACAAATTTTGCTTAAAAAAGCTTGAAATTTAATTTGATCTTATTGTCAAATTTTGTTATTATTTTTATTTGTTTTCATAGGATTTAATTTTAATCACTGCCTGAATTGCTATGTTGCTCTGGCTACAAACTTTATTTTTGATTAAGCATTAATTTTCAATTTTAAGTTTCATAAATAAATAATTAACTTGATCAGGTGCTGTAGTTATCAAAACTTGGGATACCATATGCATAAGTACATGAAAATGAGCAATTTAATAAGACTTTATTTGTCGACAACATAAAAATATGCATAGACCTTCTTAGTTGTAAAGCTTGTTTTATTTTAAACATAAGCGTGATTAAAGTATTGAGTTGAACTAAATATTTTTTTCGTTAGAGGAATTTTTTTTTTTTGACATATACTCCTAACTCCGCTCGAAAGCTTCTCCTTTTTTTTTTGAATACTTTCAAATATTTGGTTTTCTCAGTGATAACTGATCATGAGTCGACCCGTATATCTTACCATATAGTCCATATAGTATATCTTACCATATATACCAAAATAGTCTTCGTAAATGTTGAATGAAAATCCTCGTTGAACTCAATTGTGTTTGGAATATATTTTTGTTGGTGTTTTTTATATATGCTCATAAGATAATAAGAATTTGAAACGTGAATAAAGACCAGGGGAAGAAGAAGAAGTAGCTGCTCTACTTTTGATCTTAATTTTCATGCTCACATCTTGTTTGATTTCTTTACCTTATTTTATTATATTTCAAATTCGCTTGATTAACATTCAGTAATGCCTTAAAATCCATATCAGACACATTTCAGCTCAGCTCTAACATTGATTGATTGACAATAAACTGTCAAAAACTTTTTGCTAATCAAGTCCAAGACAGAATACTAACCAATTCGACAGCTCAAACTCTAACGTTTAATTCTGTCAAATACAGACAAAACTGGTACATGCTGGCACAAACTAAAACAACTTGTATTTTTGTTTCCATTTCTCTTACCTCTTAACTCATTTAAACATTTCAGTTGCCGTTTGCTAAAAGCATTCAATCCCAAACGGAGCAATGAAATACAAAACTATAACTCGCATAAAGCTTTAAGCGCCCATTTAAGTATGCTGCATTTATTTTCTCCATTTACTCTTTGCCAAGAAGCAGCTTCGATTTCAAATTTCCACATCCATTAGAAGCATTAAGTCTTCATTGCTTAAAAATTAGCACAAATTGTTTTGCAATAAGAAACCATGCGTAAAGCTGAAAAGCTGCAATCAGGCCAACTTGCCAATCAACAACAGCAACAACAAACAGCAAAAAAAAAAAAAAAACTGAGCAGAATCTGAAGCTACAGCTTGCAGGCCTTGGAAAATTAACTTGCCTTTTGCTCTGTGTGCACTTAGTTTAAAGGACATGGCACTATTTTGAATACTCTGTATGCAAAGGCTCAAGCGTATTTCAGACAGGTAAATTTTAGACTTTTTAGCAATATATTAAAATATATTCAATTGTTTATCTGTTTGTATAAAAACTTTGAGCTCTGAGGTTGCAAGTTGTAGGATAATTGAATTTTTTGGAGTGGCTGACATGGAAAATGTGTTTCTTATAAACTGGCAAAGTAACTTTCCTTGTTTCTGCTATTCAAAGATGTAATGGCTCTTAATTACCATTTTACACTGAACTGCATCAACATCAAGTGCAGCACTTTAGAATGGACATCGCTGGAGAAGATAAATATGTGAATTAAAAAAGCAACACATTGTGTGTTTAATGGCGGGTCATGAAAAATGGAAGGCATTTACTGAGCGCATTTACATGGCTAAAGAAATATAATATAAGATAGTCGTGCAGTGACAGTAAAGAAAATAAACTCAGAACTGTTTACAGAAATTTCAAAACAAATTAAACCGCCAACGAAATGTAGTGTGTCCTTTTTGAATAATTTTGAATATTTTTGGAAATAAAAATAAATATTTTTATGATCGAATAAATATCTTTATTTTAGTTGCATTTTCTTATTTCTTTCGCCGATATCAGGTCCTTCTTACCAAGGCACATTACCTTCCCACATTTGTTTTAAAAAGTAAAAAATTTCATAGCAAACATATTTATTTTAATTATTTTTTCTTAAAAAGCTTACCTAGAGTATAACAGTTTCATAAATTAAAGTAATTTTTGGACAAACTTAAAATTTTTATAAGTTTGTAAATTCTGACCATCAGTGAGCTGGTTGGTAACGCAGAAAAAGCACCAAACTGAAATATCAAATCATAAAATACTACTTTAGCTATGATTAAGCATAAAATAAAAAAAATTGTGATAAAATTTTCAATGTGTAATTAAAAATTTTGCGACTTAAAAAACAAAAATAAAAAAATACGTATACGCAATGTAGATTGTTGGTGCGCAACTAAGTTCTCGCTGTTTGTCAATAGATGGCTTTAGCAGAAAGTTCTGGTCGATTTTGACATATCCAAAACTTCATAAACGAAGCTTAGGCATATGGTAAGCAAACTGCTATGGCACATTAGTGAATTTCTTTTTGCATTATTTACTTGTGGTTGTGTTTTGTGCCAAAAAATCATCATTTGCGGGAAGTGTTGATTTTCTTGTTCTGTTCGAAAAAAACGGCAGCTGAAGCGCATCGAGAGATCCAAAAATTGTACGGAGATGCTGCTCCAAGCGAAACAACGTGCTGTGATTGGTTCCGTCGCTTCAAAGACGGTGATTTCGATGTTGACGACCGTCCACGTAAAGGAAGACCCAAAACCTTCGAAGACGCTGAATTGGAGGCATTGCTCGATGAGGATTCGTGCCAAACGCAAGAAGAGCTTGCTTCAGCATTAGGAGTTACCCGCCAAGCCATTTCCAAACGATTGCATGCGTTGGGAATGATTCAAAAGCAAGGAACTTGGGTTCCTTATGATTTGAAACCAAGGGACGTTGAGCGTCGTTTTTTCGCCTGTGAACAACTGCTCCAGCGACAAAGAAGGAAGAGTTTTCTTCATCGCATCGTGACGGGTGATGAAAAATGGATTCATTACAGCAACCCAAAGAGGAAAAAATCTTGGGGACAACCCGGTCATGCTTCCACGTCACTGGCTCGGCCGAATATTCACGCTGCGAAGGTTATGCTGTGCATTTGGTGGGACCAGGTCGGTGTTGTTTATTATGAGCTGTTGAAACAAGGCGAAACCCTCACTGGGGAACGGTATCGAACTCAATTGATGCGATTGAGGCGAGCACTGCGTGAAAAACGGCCACAATACGAGCAGAGGCACGAAAAAGTGATTTTACTGCATGACAACGCTCGGCCTCACATTGCCAATCCTGTAAAAACCTACTTTGGAACGCTCAATTGGGAAGTCCTACCCCACCCGCTATATTCCCCAGATATTGCGCTGTCCGATTATTACTGGTTCCGCTCGATGGCACATGGTCTGGCTGAGCAGCAGTTCCACTCATGTGAAGATATCGCAAAACGTGTGGATTCGTGGATAGCCTCAAAAGACGAACACTTCTACCGTCAAGGTATTCGAGCTCTGCCTGAAAGATGGGAAAATGTTGTAGCTAGCGATGGGCAATACTTTGAATGAGTCATTGGTAACCATTTTTTTTACAATAAACTTACATTTTCTTCAAAAAAACCGGGAGAACTTAGTTGCGCACCTAATACATAGGAGGTAAAATTAGGTGCAGTTGTAAATTTTACTACTGTTTTACTCTGTACATGTATTCCGAAAATTGTTTTCTAAAAGCTTCGTAACTTAGCCCATTGTGGACTGCAGTAGGAAAATACTCGCAGGGCATAGTAAGAAAAGCTAATAAAGGATTTAGTCTATATGAATCTCGCTTCTAACAAAAAAATTTGGGGGCTTGGGCAATGCAATCAAATGTTTTGATAGAAATCAAAGTACTTCACTGAAAAAAAAAACAAGAACTTGCTTCGCTAACGATTTTTCTATGATTGAAAGTAAAATTCTGATTTCAAGATCGTTTCATAACAGACAGAAATTTGTTATTTGAGAATGTATAGAATAATTTTAAGAAATTGTATATAACTAGCTTCTAAGACAGAAATTCTTAATTTGAGAGCCTTTCATGCCCATGGTAGAAATATTGTCTTAATGCTCGGAATAATTTATTCTTAGTTTAAGGAAAAAAGAAAACAAAAATTCATAAAAATTGCAGAGTGAAACAAGCTCTTTAGTAAAATAAGCACAATCGATTTGAGATTTCAAAATGTATGGCCAAAAATGTTGTAGCTATCCAACCCTCTACTATAAAATACGATTTTCTATCCAACTTTATGTCAATATTTATTTATAAGAGCTAGTCAAATGTTGAAATGCTATGTTTCTATTCAAACTACTCAAAATAAGGGCCTTAGACTTATAGTAGTGTAGAAAGTGTCCCAAAAGTTCCCAAATCGTTAAAAACTCTGCATAACTCTTTTCAATAAACACAATAAAATTAAAATTTTCCAACTGCAGATCGAAACAATGTTTTACTTGCGAAAATGTTTACAGAGTATTCCAGTATCGGTTACTGCAACATCAATATCCAATTTTTTGCATGCATTTTGTATGTGCTTACCGGCTGGTCGGTCTGCCCATTGCAAGGGCTAATGTACTTTCAATGTTGACCCAACTATATTACAACAGCAATAGCAACAGCAGTGACTAGCAAACTTAAAAAAAAAATGATAAAAACATTTGTGGCAAAAGCGCACACAATTAGACTGAAAACAAAAAAGAAAGAAAGTTGAAGCTAGCCACATTGACCGAAAGTAAGGTAAAAAATAAGCACTTAAAGGAACAGGTAAAATAGCAGCAAAAATAAAAATGGCAGCTTATTCAACGTTAGCAGCAGATACTCGACCTAAATATGCGTCGTCCGCCATTCAAAAACAAAACCAAGAAATGCAACAGAAAATCAAAAAAAAAAAAAAAATATTTGAAGTAAACTTTTAGGCGCCGTCCATTGCGGTCTCTGTGCTACTTTGCGCTTTTTTATATGCCCAGGTTTTATTCGCCATATTTTTAACCTCGAAAACTGAAAACTTCCCAACTGACTGTACGGTGACTGCAGCGTTCGCCACATTCTTCATCATCTGGTTTTTTCTGTTATTCGAGTTCCTTGGGGTGCAACCTGGCTAGAGCTGCCATTGTGTGCGCATAATAGCCTGAAATTAAATCAGTGAGCGCGTGGGTAACTTAAAATAATAGCCATTGCTTATGTTTAAGTAAAATATGCACTTTGAGCTGGCCCATGTACACGTAGCGTATACGTAATAAGTTGAGCAGTACAGCGTTTTTAACGACTCCATTGCATTTGCTTTTTCGCTATTGCGCAGCTTGGAATAACTTCATCAGCGTTGTGCCATTTTTTTTTTTTTTTTGTATTCATGCTACTTACGTATTTCCGTTTCCGCTTACCTGCTGCACTGCTGTGTTGTGTTTTTGCCAATTTTTTGCGTTTTATTTTACAACTTGCAACTCATTCTGGCGTTGCTCTCGATCTCTGCCTGCTGTCCAGCAGCACACTGTCTGGCCTGGTCTGACTGTGTTCTTTGGCCATTAGCCGGCATATTATTTAAGGTAAGGCTGCTAGCCTGTTATCGCTGCTCTTACATATTTTAGTAAGCGCTTTGGCATTAACTTTCTTTTTTACTTTAGTCCTTTGCTTAATTTTTGCAATTTTTTTAATAAAAAAGACTGCGTAAACAGACGTAAAAACAGCAAATCTTTTAAGCCTTAAATTTGCATTAATGCGCTAATACTTTGCTTAAATGCGTAACAGATAGTGTTGGTCTTGGGAGTTGGAGTTGCTATTTAAAATGTGTTTACTGAGAATAATAAGCGGCTTTTCCAAATAATTTAGTAGAAATAAAATGGAACTGTCGCTAACTATTTTAAAAAATAACTTTAAGCATTAAAATCGGCCCATTTAATTATATTAAATTTCATTTACACGATAGACCAATTAGTAAAGTAAATCTAGGTTCAAAAAAGGCGTTTGTTGGAAAGAAATGCTTAATGGATGAAACTTTCAGGCATCGTCAACGACCTTGTTCTAAGTCTAAAGCCGAGTTTTCGTGTTTATGGTGGGAGGCGTGGCACCACCCCTGACAATATATGTTGCTACGGTTTTTGCATGATATCTCTTTTCCTATAGAGTATTTATTTTCAGATGAAACTATAGATTTACTGTACTAAATGTTCACCAAATATATTTTTTTTTGCTAAGTTTCGATTAAATATCGTTAACTTAATATTTAGGTAAACTTACTGTCGAAAATATTCTCCTTTTAACGAAAAAATACGTTTATTTTTTTAAGTGATAAAAATCGTTTAATAAATTTTTTTTTTTTTTTTTTTTTTTTTTTTTGGTTCGTTTAATCATTGATAGAAAATTTATTGTTGCTTAACTATTTTAACTAAAAAAAAGAGGAAAAAATGATTTATTTATGGAAAACCTAAAAAAGGAAAAATTATTATTATTTTAAGAATAAATACAAAAAATGAACAATTTTTTTTGTTTTTTTTAAATAAAATAAGGATTATGCTCTCGATTTTTCTTGTAAATTAATAAATAAGAGAAAATTTGCTATTTTTTAAGTATATAATTAATTACTTAATAACTACGCAAAAAGATTAACTAATGAAAAAATATAAAAATTTTAAAACATTTTTTGAGGCTATTTAAAAAAATACTCCATGAAAATGGATTGGCGACAACCCAACATGAGATAAATGCAAAATAAAAAAATATATGCATTTTTGAGTTTTCGCAATAAATAAATAAATAAATAAAAAATACGCCATGAAATTTTTTTTTTTTTAAATACTAAATAAAATATACAATAACTATGATAAATATTTGTTTTTAAATATTAAATAAAATAGTCAATTAGAGATTATTAGCTTAAAAGATTTTGCTTAAGGTTTTTCTTGTTCTTTAATAAATCTTCATAGATGAAAAACCAAATTTGTATTGTTCAAAAACTAGCTAATGAAAATTTGTTTAGGTAAGGGAAAAACTCAATAAATGAGATATTATTATTTTAATAGCTCTTGCTACACGTTTTTCTTATTCATTAAAAAATTAAAACAATGCCTTTTAAATCTTCATATAAGAAAAGTAAATATGTTTTGTTCAAATACTAGCTATTGAAAATTTGTTTAGGTAATTGAAAAAGTAATAAATCAAGTAATATATTAAGTTCAGTCAGTTTTTCCTTAATAAAAGACAAAACTTTACACATTTATATATGACTTACGTAACAAACTATTAGTTAATGTATTGTTTAGTTGTGAATTATAAGCAGCATAAATCAAATAAATTAAATTATAATAGTTATTTATTTGGAAAACTATCTGTTTTGTAACATACGTCGCAAAAAGCGAACTTTTGAGTTTTGTTTTCATAAACATTTTATACATATGTAATTTATCTTTTGAATATATACTTTACATTCTTTTAATGTAAGTACTTACTGCCAAAAAGGGACATCTTGACATCGGTTGATAAAGCTGTGGTGTATCGAAAGAGTTCCACATAAATTCATATTAAGTAATGCATTTTCTTGTTAATGTATGTCTTATCTCATATCTTCTCTTTATTTGGGAAGAAGCATTCTTTTTTGATAGTTATGTAGTGTGGTGGTTGATTTATACTCAAGTGATCTGAGACTCCAATATCAATGCTATGAAATAGGTATGTCTTTAGACAAATAGGTCAAAACCAAAATATAAACATATATAGAAGAACATTTTTTTACCCACGTTTTAGTCATATTCCTTAGCTTAGATGCTTGTAATTTTATGCGATCACATTCGCTGTTGTGCCATAGGGGGCGCCACTAGGCATTACAGCGTTTGTGTTTCTATTGTGCAACTAGCCCCAACGGATAAATTTATGCTTTTAATGTATTAAGTGAATAGTAAAGTGCGTTAATGGTAAATGAAATATATATTGTGGCGTGGAGAGCTATTTTCACTAGGCAACGTGGTACAGAAAATATACAGTATATGGTAAAGTATTTATACATATACAGTAAAAATCGCTACATAGAAATTTATCATAGAAAAATTACAATTTAATCTTGTATAAAAAAGTTGTCTACAAGAAAAATATTCGCTAAAAATTCGAAAAAATGGTTGTACAGGAAATTCGACTTTATTTTTTAGAAAATGTATTTTCCGCCCTTTAGAATCGCTCGCAAGTGAAACGGTCCCTTCAGGTAAACTGAGTACATACGAAAACGGAGAAGAAGATGAATATATATTCAATGAAACTGACTACGACTATTCAGACTATATTCCTCCGAGAAATTAATCTAACAATAAGAGTGTTCAGAGCTATGGCTTTTATTTTGGAATCAAATATTAATGATTGGGACATATCACAAGAAGACGAATCTCAGGTGCTGGAAACTCCTGCGACATCATCCACATTTAAAAAGATCAGGAAACAAAATAAAAATTGTGGAAAAGAATACGTGACATACAAAAATAAAAAAGTTCCTGCTAAAGAAACGAAAAAGCTAAAAGAATGCAGACGACAATGCCACGCAAAAATTTATTTTGAACAACAAAAACAACTCTTCTAAATATACTGGGATTTAGGAGAGTACTGCAAGCGCCGCCAATATTTATCAAGCTTATTTGAAGTTCAAGCGAAAAAAACTGCCACAATTTCAAAATCGTCAAATCCCAAAAATCGGCAGTATCACTATTTGTACCATTTTGAAATCAATGGGCAAAAAAATAGAGTATGCCAGAAATGTTTTCTACAAATATTTGACGAAACCGAACAGAGTATCAAGACTGTCAAAAATCATAAAATGCAACAAGAATTTGGCGGACCGCTTCTACAAGATCAGCGTAGAAAACATACACCACGACATAAACTACCTATAGAAAAGCATAATGAAGTGCTCGAACATATCAACAGCATTCCCAAAAATCAAAGCCATTACATTAATTTCCTTCTACAAAAGAACTTATTTCTACTTTTTCCGCAAATTTCAGTTTGGCAAACGAACTTATTTCGACATAGGATGCGATATTTACTTTTTTCTTATTTAAAAAAAATTTGGCAAAACAACTTATTCGAGACAGGTTGATTTTTGACAAAACAACTTATTTATGTCATATGTATGTTTGAAACACACACATGCACAAACAAAACGAAAATTCGTTTTGGCTTGTGTATGCTAATTTTGGGTTGTGTCAGGAAAAAAATGATAAAAAATAGTTAGCAGCTAATATGCAAATCAAAGTTAGCATAAAAAGAATCTAAAAATATTACGTCTTATATAAAAAATTACTTCAATATAAAATTTGTGCTTTTTTAGTACTATTTTGACGATTCGTTTTAATTTCACTTGCAACAAAGCACTCGATTTCAAAGCACATAAAAAATTCGGAATGGGAGCACCAAGCATTCGGATTCAAAACGAATCCGCATAAATTGTTCTGATTCGCCTGATTGTCGAATTTAATGACAACTACGCCAAAAAATAAAGATTTGTCCCATTGCACCTTGGTCCTTGCGAAAGCTCTTTTTTGTTTACGCACACAAGCACAAGAAATTGCATTAGTATTATAGTTTTACCTACCGCTGCCGTATTTGCTTATTTAAGCAGAATCATAGATATCCATTCCTTTGCAGATATTTTCTAGTGTGGCCATATAACTCCTTTGCAGATATTTTCTAGTGTGGCCATATGACTCGGTTAAGTCCACTGTTTCGAACCAATGCCATGGTAGAAACGTGAAATTACTTTGCAGAACCTTTGTTTTCGTTTTACAATAAAACGATTCTGTTTACTTTTCGACTTGTACATATCCCAAGAGTTTCGCGTTTTGCAGCCACAGCAAGCAATTGTGACCCTAATATATAGGTATAATAGTAGTAGTTTTCGAGACATCAAAAACACATTTGAGACACGATACAGCCCACTTGGTCAAGCACTATACTTAAGTGTACATACCTATATGAACTCTGCCCTTTGAAGGTGTCCATATATTAGTTGACATGATTTGCATTTGATTGCGGCTGTCACACGCTCTATAATTTGTTGTTTGCTCAGCTCAATCCCATCGAGCCCAAATGGAATCCAATACTGAACTGAAGAGTATGAATGGATTGTAACGTGCGACTGTTGTCCATGTAAATGTTGGAAATGATAGTGTTTGCGGCAGGTGACATATGAGACTAGCAATAATAATTAATAAATCGAAATCGGTAAATGAAAATGAATGAGTAGTCAATGCAACTCTGGAATGGTATTTTGTAGCATGCTGATGGCTCTGTATACAGAAGTTGTTCGGTTATTGATTTATGGTTATTTGATCTAGTAAAATGCGCTACTTACTCTAATTGTTTGGCACAAACACACACAAAGACACACTCGCAAGCAAAAAGATACATAAAGCAGGCTCACACCTTACACACACACACACACATACACACTTATAGGGCTACTATTCATACCAATTTCATATTAATGCTTCTTGAATTATTCATTAATCAGTGCTCCTTGCTTGAGTGACTAACTAAGTGCGTAGCAGTAGCTGTATCTGTTACTATGCCTGTATCTATGCCTGCGTATCTTTTACTATGTGTGAGTATGACTAAGTGTCTGCCTTGAGCTGTGTGACTGATTATGGTATCCTTTTGCTCATTCCCGGTAAAATTATGTGCTTATGAAAATAGTCTTACTACTCGTTTACATTGCCGCAGTGTACTTTATACATATACATATATATACTTGCTTATCTATATAAATCGTGTAGATGTGTCGCGTGCCTTGAATTTAGATGCAAGTTTTGTGGCATAAGATATTCATCATAGGTATTAATTTACGCTATCGAGATGTCTTCTGTGTGTGTGTGTGTGTAAAACTCATTAGGGACTTATAGACTAAGTGAACTACTTGCCAAGTTCTCTTGACAATATATAAAACTTATAATATTAATCAAAATAACAATAAGGCTGAGTATATGTAAATATTATCAGTAATTAGTTAGAGAACCTTGGGGATATTGAACTCAAGGCACAGATTAGTAAATAACGAAATTAAAGCATTTAATCTAGAGCATATGTATTTCAATATGTATTTAAGAGTTGTATATTTAAGTTCACTCTGCTTTTTATAATTTTCTTAAAATTCAGGCAAATGACAATAAATTTTTCTGCTTTTCGAGAACCGTTTAAAAGGGAACTATTACTGCTTTGCTTTATTTTTCTGATTTTTGAATAATTTCCACCAAATCCCAATAATAAAAGGCTTCTATTAGTTTTGACATAGTTAATTTTTTATTTCGGCAAGTCAGCTTTATGATTATCTAAAATCGGTTATTTATCGATTGATGAAAAGCATTGCAAAAAATTGGGATTTGGAGAAATTTGGGTTTTTTTTTTGTAAAGTTTTGTCATTGCGCGCGAAATTTTTCGAACTGCGTATTCGAAAAACTTAAAAGTTAGTGAAATATTTTCGAGTAGCTATTTGCGCACATTGTTTCGCATATTACACACCTCATTTTACTAACAATATTCTGGAGCATTAAGAATATAGTATAATCGATAAGACTTGTATAAAAAAATGGTTATTTAATTATGAGAGGAAAAGATGTAAAAAATATGAAGTTTTTTATTTTAACATTTACAATTTTTTGAATCCAACGCTAAAAACGCAATTATTTAAAAAAAAATAATACAAATTTTGCTATCACAATTTAATAAATTTTTATGAACGAGATTATTTTTTTTAAAAAATTGTTTGAAGATATTATTAGGTGCGCAACTAAGTTCTCGCTGTTTGTCAATAGATGGCTTTAGCAGAAAGTTCTGGTCGATTTTGACATACCCAAAACTTCATAAACGAAGCTTAGGCATATGGTAAGCAAACTGCTATGGCACATAAGTGAATTTCTTTTTGCATTATTTACTTGTAGTTGTGTGAAAATGTCTAGTTTTGTGCCAAAAAATCGTCATTAGCGGGAAGTGTTGATTTTCTTGTTCTGTTCGAAAAAAACGGCAGCTGAAGCGCATCGAGAGCTCCAAAAAGTGTACGGAGATGCTGCTCCAAGCGAAACAACGTGCCGTGATTGGTTCCGTCGCTTCAAAGACGGTGATTTCGATGTTGACGACCGTCCATGTAAAGGAAGATCCAAAACCTTCGAAGACGCTGAATTGGAGGCATTGCTCGATGAGGATTCGTGCCAAACGCAAGAAGAGCTTGCTTCAGCATTAGGAGTTACCCGCCAAGCCATTTCCAAGCGATTGCATGCGTTGGGAATGATTCAAAAGCAAGGAACTTGGGTTCCTTATGATTTGAAACCAAGGGACGTTGAGCGTCGTGTTTTCGCCTGTGAACAACTGCTCCAGCGACAAAGAAGGAAGAGTTTTCTTCATCGCATCGTGACGGGTGATGAAAAATGGATTCATTACAGCAACCCAAAGAGGAAAAAATCTTGGGGACAACCCGGTCATGCTTCCACGTCACTGGCTCGGCCGAATATTCACGCTGCGAAGGAATATATTTTTTTTTTTTTAAAGACAATTACGATGCATTTAGTTTAAAAAGTGATGTTCTTCGAAATTTTTGTTTTTTAATCGTTTGATTATACTTATTCAGCTCGAACTTTTTTAAGACAAAACAAATAGCGCTCTTAGACTGAAAATAAATAAAGTATTTCGTGCCTCAAAAGTTTTGATTCCAGTTCTTATGTTGAATGGTGTCTCATCCACGGCGCCAATGCGGTCCACTTATGACCAAAAGCAACACTTTTTCAGTTTTCAACAGTCGCAGTCGGAAGAACTGAAATCTTTATTTATTATTATTATTATTTTCATTTCATTGTTTATACTCACATATGTGTTTGCCTGCGCCTCGATGCGGTCTTGACTGCACTCAATCAAGTTCTCCCACTAACTGATTTGAGGCGGTCACATGCCTGACTGCAGAACCTATTGCAGTAGCTGCTACAGTCCAGCATGTGGCTGGCTCAAGCCACATTTCGTGCAGGTACGAGCGAGACAAACACACAGTGCATAAGATCCGTTGCTGGAAGTGCTACTGACAAGCACCCCAGTAGGAATTATTGGAACAGTCGGCGCGTTGCGAAATATTAGGATTGAAAACCTAAGATATAAACTTTAAAGCTATTCTAAATAATTGAAAACCGATTTTCTTTAAAAATTAAGTTCGAAATATGAACTTTAAATGAGATAACAAAATATTTAATATTAGTTTTAAATATTCTTAAAAAAAAGATCAAAGAATTTTGATAAAAAAGATGGCGTACGTTAAAGTCGGGCGCAGACTACTTTGGGATACCCTGTACCACCACATTGCAATTAATTCCGACACATTGCTTAAAACCTCGAAAAGATATTTTATTCGGCTAATACGATATTTTCATAAAAAAAAAGAAATCAGTCGAATTTTGCACCAAACAATTTTTTTGGTCCTATGACTATATATGATAAGACTATATGATATAGTCAACCGATTTTGATCAAATTTAGTACACTGACTGGGAACTATAAAAAACTTCCGATATCTTCAAAGCCAAACGAAACACAACGAATTTTGTAAAAAAAAGCGTTTTTTTAACCGATCGTTCCTATGGGAGCTATATGATATAGTCAACCGATTTTGATAAAATTGGGTACAGTGCTGGGGGTATCTAAAAAACTTTCGATTGCCAAATTTTCGGCTTTTTTTCGGTCCTCTGAAACACCCCTATAGGAGCTATATAATGTAATCCCGATATCAAAAAACTTGTCTCCTATGGATTAATAAGGGATCTAATCTGAAAGTTTGGTTGCTCTAGCTCTTACCATCTCTGAGATCTAGGCGTTCATACGGACAGACGGACAGGCGGTGAGACGGACAGACGGACATGGGTATATCGACTTCCCTAGTCACTCTGATCATACTTTAGGTAACTTTGGGGGGTCTCCGACGTCTCCTCCTTAAAAAACTCAATGTATATCGTATAAGTAAGAGCTAAAAAAAGCCAAGTTAATTTTAAATATTTATAAGCTGTACAACTGAAATATTTTATTTTTATAGTTATTTTAAATTTCTATGTAATTAAGCTATTTAACAATCAGTTAAAGTTAAAAACGAAAGAAAAAATTTGATAATTAGTTTAATTTTATTTCCTAAAAGACATTAATTTTGGAAAATCTTAGTTATACTCTATTCAATAGTGCTAAAATTCTAAAGTTTAATTAGTTAATTGTTCTTTAAATATGAAAATGGGTCCAAAAATCACAACATGTGTATAATTTTTATTTTAATTTTTTTGATACATATATCATATTTTCATCTTTTTGTTTTAATATTTGGTCTTCTCGAACACATACAAAGTGTTGATAACTGTCTAAAGCATTTATTTCATAAATTTATTTTCCATTCTTTCTTAATTTTGAGTAAAAATCAATTATAAAACTTTTTCTAATAATGCATGTCTACAACTAAAGCTTATTTAAATACAAGCACACACATAGATATTCATAAGCCTTGTAAACTTTGAAAATAAATGCTTCTAACATATTTGCAACTTCTAAACAAATATTGAATGCAACAATTATTAAGAAACTTTTGCAATTGCAATTTTGGTTTTAACAATGTTTATGAATAATTTTCAATGAGAATGAAATGCATTTAAAATATTCATAAATTGTAAAACGTGGCAAAAACATGTTAAAAACACATACATAGTATATTTCTAGTACATACGCGTATGTATGTATATATGAAAACCAAAATAAACATTTGTATATGTTTGCATATAAAATGAGCAAATAATAAAAAAGCCATTCAATTATCTAAAAGCAAAACAAAACAAATATGGAAATTAATTTGGCATATTTGATATGCAACACAAACAAATGAGACAAATCAAAGGCGTGTAAGGATAACAAAAGCAACAAAAACAACACTAAAGAGCAAGTGCCAAGTGTCAAACATGTATCCTTGTAAGGGTTGGCAGCGCTAAGGAAGGGCAGTGTGCATGAGCGTGGAAGAGTTGAACAAACATTTGGTTAACCAACGAACAAACAAACATAATGCCAGGACAGTCGCTTAACTCTTTAATCAGCAGACCAAGCATTGCTCTAAGGATTTACTTTAACACACGCGCCTATGAATCGCAACGCATGCCCACACTTTGCCGCTCAACTAAAAACAGTCAGTGCAAAAGTTTTTTGGACAACTTTTGTGCAAAAGGTTTCTATATTTTTAAAAATATCAGACTGTAAAAATTTGTATTGTTAGAATCAGCAAAAGCTTCGTAAATCTTAACTTGCTCTTATAATAATAATAAAAACAAAAATAAGTTTAAGCATTAAGCAGTGCATATGAATTTATTTATAATAAAAAATCTCAATTCTAAAATGGCTGCAACAAAATTGTAGGCATTAAAGTTTTCTGAAACTCCAGCTCAAGAGTCTAACCTTATCGATTATAATCATCTCCTTATCTTAATAACTTTTTATAATCTTCTTTAAAATTTTGTATGATGAGTTAAAAAAATTAGTATAATGAAGTAATTTTCAAAATTTTATATTATAATTAATTATTAAAAGCCAGCAGATTTTATATGTACAAAGTTTAGGCTTAACTTTTGCAACTGCGATATTTATGATTTATCTAATAAATAAATTTTAATATTAACAGCTTCAAATATGCAAGTGAGTAGGAAAAAAAAAATGTTTAGCAAAATTAAAAAATGATTTTAATATAATGCATACTATTGATATTAAATAAAGCAAACAATTTTTCATTAAAATATAAGCTGTAGGTCCTTTTTCTCTTCGAAAAGTTAATAAAGAGCTCCCATGCTCTACCTAAGCGCGACTGACTAAATGGTCAAGTCCAGGGTCTTATTATTATATATGCAATTTTTTAATATTTTGAACATAGTTTTTAATAAATATATCATCATCGTCAGCGTTTAGCTGTACACCCCGGGGTGGGTTTTGGCTTTCTTTACAATCTTTCTCCATTCGTCTCGATCTTGTGCAGGGTCCTTCCAATTTCTTATACCGATTGTTCTAATGTCATTTGTTATACAATCGATTAGTCTTTTTCGCGGACGTCTCTTTTTTCTGCTCCAAGTTGATTTATATGCTAGTACAGGGATGTGCAAGAAGAGAGCGGCCAAAATTGTAAATGTATTGGTATATTTGCACTGAATATATATACATTAGGGTGGAGTGAATATGTATGAACAAAAATTTTAAAAAATTTTTTTTAATGGAATAGTAATACAAAGTTGCCTTTTAATGAGTAAATTCAGCATACAAAAGATTGTTCACTTGTCTTGATGCTATGAGGTGCCCCAACCCAATTGAAAATTAGAAAAATACTAAATTTTTCAAAAAATTTATCTGATTTTGAATGATGGAATTTTTCTAGATTTCCTGTCCCTTATAAAACAAACTACATTGTGATACGTTAAATAAAAGCCTGGATAGTAGTATTAATGTTTTTAATCAAGAAAAATTAAAAAAATATATATTATCAAAGAATGAAAAAAATCAGAAATAAGTACATTATTTGGTATTAAACTGTTTTTTTGCTTAAAAATCAAGCATTTGCTGCCATGATAATAGTCTTGCCCTTATGAAACCGTCCCGTTTTTTTTCTCCACAAACTGCACTTGAAGCTTCGGTCACCAATTTGAACAGCTCTCTACGGCTTGGGTATGGCACGGAAAATCTTTAATATTCTGATATGTAGTCAAACCGCTTTTGACAATCTCTTTCAAGGCTTCATCAGATAAATTGGAAGTCAGAGGTGGCTCAGTTATCTTACAGTCTTTCCACGAAATTAAGTCGGTATAATCTTTAGCATCGAAATTTAAAGCAGGCACTTTAAATTTTCGAAGCCCTAGAGTATTCTCTGCTATTGCTTTTAAAATTCGCTGATATGGTAGTTTACGTATGATTTCTCTGTCGTCGCCAAGCATAGTAATAAGAATATTTTCTGGGTGACCAAAATATCCATTTCGTTGGATTACCTTATCAAGGATTTTCTTCAAAGGCGCATTCAAATATCGAGTTAGGGTAATTGTTTGCCACAGGTGCTTAGCTCCATTTGTACATGAAGGATAACATTTTATCGTGAACCACATTGGACCATAAACTCTCATTACGAAAGTGGCTAATACGACTAAATTTTCTTCAGGATCTGTTTAAGTAGCATATAACCTTAAGATTCTGTTCGCTGTAGTAAGCCATCTAGATTGGTTAAGTGGTCTAGGTGTAATATTGGCTAGATTGGTAGAAAAAATGGCAGTGCTGATAGCTGTCATCACATCGTAAAGATATTTTTGGTCGGTGCTCAAGTCATTTCTAGCGACTTCAGGTAATATGCAAGGAATGGTTGTAAATTTAACAAGTGGCATTGATTCACAATTTTGTAATTCAGATCCAATAAGGCCTGAAAAGCATTTAGGCCCTGTAGTTTTTCCATCCAAATGCAATAAAAGATGTCGCAATGGTAACTCATTCGAATGTAACTGGCAGACAAACCATTGTAATGGTTTGTTAAGTTCTTCTTCAAGAAAACGAATAACACCTCCTTTGAAACCTGTATTCACGACTGTACCATCGCAACCAATAACAACTATTTCATCCAATTCCACCGATTTTGTTCTCAAATGATTTATTATGGTACTTTCAATACCTTTAGCAGTTCCAAACTCACACGTACCATGCCCGAAATAATCGCTTCCTGGCTCTGATAAAATCACATAATGGTCTTCTGTTACTCTTTTTCATTAAAATTTGCCTTCCTTCTGAATACTAACCAAAGTCATATCTTTTTTGCCATCAAAATAAATTCCGCGTATACTTTTATTGCGATCTGCATCGTGTAATGCTGATCTGACTTTCGATCTTTCTCGGCGCAACTTTGAACGATCAATGACAGCACTTGGATCCTTTGATGTAATAATACCACCATCTTTTAACACAGAAGAAGCTATAATAGCAGCTGCTCTACCTGAGACTCCAGTACGATCGCAGGCGAGAGCTAATAATGGTAAATTTAATCTCTTTTTCTTTGGTGGCGGAGCAGCTACTTGTTTTGGCGATTGATAAGGACTAGAAGCTACGCTATTATTGCTTGAACTTGTGCTTTCGGTTGTTTAGTCATCAGGCAAAGAACGAGAACAAGACAGTTGGTTAGGATCCATTATCTCTTTGTTACGCAGTAATTCTTTTTCTTGTCTTTTTAATTTTTTTATATTTTTTACAGTCGCAACCAAATCTACAGTGCCTATCATCATTTTTCTTGTAGTTCTTTGATCAAGTAAAAAATATACTTCTTCCTTGGGAACACGGCTGTCTTTTGAGCAATTACACTCTGAGATTACTTTGCATTTGCAACTGCAAACATCAAATAACCGTTGGGACTCAGTAACAAATTCTAACATTTTCTCTTGATATTTCTTGTTCGTTTTACGGCCTTGATAAGGTTTTAGTAAGCTTCTATATTTGTCATGGTAAGATCGAATAAGTTGTAGTACTCTCTTAAAGCTGACAGTAGGAAGCGACGCTTTTCGCCAGATATCTAAAATTTCCGTAGCCAATCTTTGAGATATATCATGAACTGTCGGCTTATGTTCTGCTCCCGACAATTAGACGTTGGTGTTTTTTGACAAAATTTTGCGAATTTCTCTAAAGTGATGTTGGGGGCACCTCCAAATTTATCATGTGCCAAATAAAATTTTGTATGCATATTTGTAAACAATAACAGCAACTTTTTACAGGTTTTCCGAAATGAATATGAAAAAAAAAATTTTTCACTCCACCCTAATATACATGTACATATATTCACGCGCCCCTACACTGTTCTGTCAGTGCACGCTAGCATTTTTTCGTTTTGGCTTTTTACTTCGGCAAGTGCTCGGCTCGTGTCTGTGTGAATACTCATTTTCATTCGGCCCCCACGGGCTATGGGTGCACATCACTGTTCTAGTATGAGTTTCTGCGTGCGTGTATTGCTCATTCTAAGAACGTGAGCTATCCAGCTTAGCCTTTGCATTGTATCTTAACCTATACTCGCCTCTTTCATTGCACTTTGATCCGATAGTAAATATATACTTTTAATAATAAATTAAATGCTTAAAAAGTATAAGCGAAAGAAACTTCGCTCTCTCAGCGTAAAAAAATAACAAAATTGTGTACAATAGTTTGCAGTATTAACGAAGAGTGTTTGAATAATTTTTCACCTGACTGTATTTTAGGTTTTTTTGTGAATTTTTTTCACAACTAATTTTCAAGGCGAATGCGCACATTTATCATTGTTTTATTTTAGTTTGCCGTTTGCTAGTTTTTATCTGCCATAATTTTATGCTACGCCACACACACTTATACGCACACGCTCTCATTCATTCACACACACAGCTACATGCTAGACAAGTCACGCAAACTTTTGCTTTTTGAGTGTTTCCGCTGTCCGTGTGTATGTGTGTTAGTTTGCCTTTGTGTGTTTAAGTGTTGGGTAAGGGGCGCGTGGGTGGCACGCATAAAACGCTGACAGCAACGCAAACAGACAGACGGCTGACTATTAAAAGCAAACACACGTAAAAAAAAGAAGAAAAAGAAAAACTAAAGAGAAAAGAATGGAAATAAAGCAGCAAATGAAGAGAAACCGGCTTGAGCCTAAAAGTATGCAACAAAAGTCGTGCAAGGACAAACATTATGTGAGGCACATTATAAAAGCCAGTAGCCAGTAAAAAGGATTTGTTCAGGCTACAAAAAAAAGCAGCACAGCAGATGATGAAGAAGACAAAGCCTCAGGAAGTAGCTAAGTTTAGAGCGACATTTAGATACACTGACTGGGACGCTTTTAAAAGCTGCTGAAAATATAATTCAAAAAAACGCTAAGCCACGATAAGTGTTCTTTAGCCAGCTTAGAAATTTATTTTTTAAGAAAACATAAAATAATATACAAACTTTGAACCAGCATTTTCTTCACCTATGAACGGAATTTCCCAAAATGCTGTCTTAATGCACATTTACACCGTTTGCACATAATATTGTTTGTCCATTCGGCAATAATGTTTTGAAAATATAATTTTCAAGTTTTGAATCCAATAGATACAAATTATTGCTATTCTACCCAAAACCGCTCTTAACACTTTTTAAGAAGGCCATCAAAACGTTAGTACTCTTTGCAGGCGGTTAAGCCAAAGACCAACAACAACAACTACAAGCTGATGAGCAGCACGATGATGACACAGAGACAGCGAAGAAAATTAAAAGGGGTTGGCCAGAGGCGCACAAGGCGGGGCAAAAGCAACTGAGCAACTGCCGCACGAGGCGCATTGTATGAGAAATGGCAACAAAAAAATAAAAAATATTTCCTGTCTGCGCTTTAAGATTTCCTAGACAAACACACACGCATATCCTGTGTATCTGTGTGAGTGAGTGTGTGTGCTGAAATTGAAAGCGTGTTGCATGTCAGCGGCCCCAAACGCCGCCAAACAAGCGCTTCCGCTCTCTCTCTCTCTCTCTCTCTCTCTCTCTTGCTTAGTGTTGGTATATGAATAGCTCTGTGTCTGTGTGTGTGTGTGTGTGTGTGATTTTAGCATATGAAAATGATGCCACGCACATATGCGTGTGTGCGTGTGTGAGTTTGAGACTTTTGAAAGCATATAATTTTTGCTGTTGCCTTTTATATATGACACACATATATAAACTTTTTATATATTTATATTTTTGCGCGACTTGACGCACATCATTTTTGCCGCTTTTGCCATAAAAGTGAAGAGGAAGTTGACTAACTTACACGCAACGCCAAAAATGTAAACACATATATAACAAAAAATGGTAAATATTAAAACAGAGCTTGTCACGAAGTTGAAATACACTTTATGCACGAGGGCAGTTTGAAAACTTAGCTACTTTTGGCAAACATTTGAAAATTTTAACAGTATGTATGGCTCCGATTTTGTTTGACAGCCATATATCAACGAAACCAAGAAAATTTCGTTGTGGTCGTCTCAGCATAGGTGACGCCAAATGTACGGACAGCTTAAAAAAGGTCAGCACGCCTGATCATCGATAAAATTTTTCGAATGACTACAATGTTGGTGGGTACGGCGATTTTGCCTAAAATTTTGTAGTTATTACTTTTAATTTTTTATAAAATGTTTAATAAAATAATAAATTGTATAATAAATTGTAGATTTGAATTGCATGCGCTTATGAACCGTCCTGTGGGCAGGAAAGTCTCTTAGTTGATTAAGCCTGTAGACTGCACTTTTCAGCGGATACTTGATATTCTAAATGCTTGTTTGTCTAATGTATTTGCTTCAGCTTAAGTCAACTTTGGCAAATTACGATTTTAAGAAGAAAAAAAAAAGTTCTTTAGCTCTAAACGATTAGCAAAAAGCTATAAAAAAATGTTTTCAAAATTTATTTTGAATTTCTATTCTTATTAACAACACATTTATCACATCTTTTATAGGTGTTGCAAACTGCTGCACAAAATTCTATTACATACTTATGCCTTGTAGTGTAGTGAAATATATAAGCATGAATTTACGTGCTCGTACGCTTGAAAGTATGCTACATAATTTTCGCTGCCATTTGGAGGTGCCTCAGTGTGGCAATGTCTCATCTTTTATTTGTGCTGCCTCAATTGACTCGGTCGCGTGGGTTCCCTTTTCTTTTTTTTTGGTCTGTAATATACATATTTATTTAAATTTGAGCATGCAGGAAATATGTGTGGGCTAACTTATGTAAATACCATAACAATTTCAAGCAATAGCCAACAGTGCGTTGACTTGACTTGGCTTAGTGCTCATAATTGGCCAAGCAAGTTGCTCATGTCTAGACGCTGGGGCTCGGCCATGCTGTGCGACACGTGTATTTATGTTGGGTCAGCTCACATAAAAGGTGACCTCTAAAGGGTAAAAAATTTTTGACTAAGTCGCAGCTTAAGGCCTTATGCACACTGACACGTTCATAAGGCAAATCCTTTATTTTTATGTTATGCACAAAAAATGGCCGTAACTTTGGCTCTTACCAAGGTTACCAAGAAGGCAAGGCAAAAATTTCAATAAAGCATATCAATAAACTTATATTTGACACTAATACAGAAGCTGAAAAGAAAAAACTCTGCCCAATTTGGGCCAAGTTTAGTTTCGGGTACCAAAAATCGAAGTGTAATCAAAGTTGGGTTGTACAAACAAATGCTAATGCCTGATTGCTTCATATATGTGTGAGGGAGTGAAACAAGCGGAAATGAAGTTACGTGACTTTCTATAGCTTGTTTTGTAACGCATTTTGGGTACGGCACTTGATTACATGATATATGACTTGGTTGATTTTTTATTTGCAATAAAACTGGCCAGCAGTTGAGGCTAAGTTTTCTTTGTATACTCTTTCTACAGAGGTTTAAGACATGAAATATGTATATCTGTGCAGAAGGAGGATAAGGACATAAGTGATCTATGGCATAAATTATAAGCATCCACTCGAAGATTGATAAAGGAATGTCGTTACTTTGGTTATGCAGTTCTGCGAACACAAAATTTGATCAGAAAATGCTATCTATAGTAGTAGAATTTCACGTTTTGGTGTTACAAATACGCCACCAAAAAATATGTGAGCTTAATAAACAAACAAAAATTTCGACTATTTGTGTATTTTTGGGAATCTTTTGCCTTGATTTCTTAGAGTTTATGTATCTATAATAAAAGTAAGGTTAGTCAAAAACTTTTGTTTTAAGTTAAATGCATTTAGAGTATCTCATTGTCGTTTACTGAAATTTTTTATATTTTTAAATTTCAATTTATGCGAAAAAAAAGGAAGCAAATTGGCTAGCCACTGGAATGTATCTTAAATTGATCTAAGATAGGTTAAGGGTTGATGCAATAGTTTTCATTGAGCATAAAAGCACTTGAAATCTGTATGTATATAGGAAGGACATTATTTTGAATGTGCTACTTGGTATTTGCTTGAATTGGTGTTTTTTATAGAGTATTAGCTTGGTTTGTTTGAATAACCCTAAGAGCTTCTTCATATTTTTTTTAAATCACATTATCATTGTTATTCTAAGTTTTCGTCTTATAAAGAAGTTAATTTTATTTGAATCTTTGTATACATATTTATGCTTATAAGCTGTATCAATATAAGAGTTCTAAATCGATTAAAAACAATTTAACCCACAGCTACAAGCTAGAAAAATCTGGTATAAACTCTTCTTCGAAAATTTCAATGTAAAGCTAAATAAAAGTTTTTTTTTTTAAGATTCAAATAATTCTACATAAGTAAATTTATGCAAAAGTTGGTCGGTATTGTCAAAGCTGCATACAAATTGTTTCATATTGCTTATTATAAAAAACAAATATTTTGCAATATTTCATTTGTTAGGGGTTTGGGCAAATTATACTAGTTTCTGTTTTTTGAAAAATCAACGATTAAATCCTGACGTTTCTCCGCTTTATTTTTTAATCCACGTGCTGATTTCTTTTTTTATTGTTAATAGGGATGGGCGATAGTGTATCGATGTATCGGAATATCGATGTTCTTTCTTCGACAGCCTTTTTTTGTATCGATGTCCATGTTCGACGATATATCCGATATCTTCCTCCGATACTGACAATATTTACGAATATGGTGCCAAAACTAAGCGTGCAAGGTGTAATTTATACGTGACGATATATCGATACTTATCGATACAGAATATCCGTATTGGAGTACGCGATACTCATCCCCAATTGTTAAGGAACTAGCTGTGTACGGATTAAACACTTATTTCATTTATAATAAATAAAAAAAGATTAATTATTCAATATAAGATTATGCTTAAACCAATTGTGAATTATAAGCAGCTTAATCGTAACTCCACTTAAACCAAGAAAAAAATTAAATTTTTTTGAAGAACAGGAAAATAATTTTGAAATCTCATATTGCCATATAAGCAAGATTTGAGACTTTTTACAGAAAAGAAGCATTGTTTTCTTATTAAAAGTTGACCGAAAATAATATATTTTAACAGTCCTTAATAGCTAGTGCTCGTTTAATTAAGTATAAAATAGTAGACTTTATTTGTTAAAATAAAATAAAAATAAATATATTTTTAATATTAAAAAAAAATAAATAAAATAAAAATTCCTCATGTCTTATAGAAACTTAGCATTAGTACTGATTGTTGTTTGAATTAGTTGCTAATTGTAAGCAGCTAAAAACGAAATCCCGAACTTCCAATACATATAGTTGCCTGCGTATAGTAAAATTGTATTGAATGTGAAAAAAACCTCTTTTTTAATTAAATCAATTAGACTTTTAATATAATTGTATTTCCATGATAATTCAAGCTTGCCAACTGTAATGAGAATCAAAAAAATTTAAGCATGACTCGTTTTGTAAAGCGTTTAGTTTTTTTTTTTTTTAATGCATAACGGCTTACAGTTAAAAAGTACGTTAACTTATCGGAGCTTTAGAATAAAAAAAAAGTTTTTTTTTTAACGTCGTTACTTTGCACCACAGTTTCTGCAATAATAAATGCCTCTGAATACGTTAACACATTGCAACACATCGATGTACAAGATTTTTCAGAAATTCGATTTTTTTTTTTTTTTGTAGATACGAGTTTTCATTGTTAAACATTTCTTGTGTGACTATTTAAAATAAGATACGTAAGTTAGTTTCTTTTAATTTTTGGCAACTTTTGCTTCCTCCACAAATTTTTTTAGTTGCACTTGACAAGGTCAAGTTTGTTTAATACCGTGTTCATTCATTATACTACACTCAAATAAATATTGCTCATACGCCTTGTGTGCACGCCATGGCCATTTTACTATGCATAGACGTGCCTGAGCATTTCATGTAGCAAATTTTGATGACAGTGCTGCCAAGTTGAAAACAAAAAGTAGGCATTGAAATCAAAATGGACGTGACTCTGTAGAGCTGCACGCACACACTCACATGCATCCAACCATACACACTCATGTCAACTAATGCAAATTTAGACTCAGCTGCAAATCAATATACTAAATCCGCAGCTTTAGTAAAACTAATTGTACAAATTTTCAAAGGGCTTCAAAAATTTTACTGTAAATTTGGTGCACCTTTTGTCTCAATTACGCAAGAGAAAATTCGGCGTATCATTAATGTCAAAGGTGTACGAAGAAGAAGAAGAAGAAGCTGAAGATGTTGTTAGAAGTGGCAAATGACAATGAATAGGCAAAAAGTTACGAAAGCATACTACAAAAAAAAAACAAAAAAATTCAAAGAAAATGTGGCAAAAGCAAACCCTAGAAGCAAGCTGAACAACAAAATTAGCGCATGACTTTCACGCGGAAAATTGAAAATCATTGCAGCAACACCTGCTGCCAGTCTGACAGTGCCACCTCTCTGGCGCTCCGGATCTGGATTTTGCTGCTTTTTCAGCGTAAGCTGTCAGTCTGGCCTGCTGCTTGGCTGCCTTATTGCTGATTGCGCGATTTGAAATCAAGTATACGGCATGTTGGCTGCCGCCGCCTTGTTGCCATTTCACATGCGTATTACGTGATTCTCGTTTATGATTTCTTCTTACTTTAAGTACTTCCGTTTCCGCAACAATGAGCAAAAGGCAGCCATAAACCAACAAAAACAACAACTACAACAACAGCAGAACCAACAGTCGCTGCCATTGTCAGATTTGCCGGCATTTGCTATTACAACATATACTCCTATACTACCTATATACTCGAATACGGTTGTTTCTGCCGTTGTTGTTGTTGTTGTTATTATGACTGTAACCTGCCTTCTCAAGCCCTTGGCAGCTCGTTGTTATTGTTGTTTTTTCTACCTTTCCCTCACTTGCTGTTGTCTTTGCCATAAAAATGAATATTTATGTTATACATTTAACAGCATGAGTTATCGGATGAATATATGTATAAACTTATACTATATATGTATAAAAATATTTTTCATATATTGCATGTAGGTATTGGTATACTATATGCTCAGAATATATGCACACATTTATACAGTCTTATACACTCATGTCAGCTGGCATGCATTGAAATACACATCAATTCGTTTCGATTTGCTTACATGCACACTGAGAGAAAACTTTTAAAGTATATTCGATTTTTAAATATTAAAAAAAAGTGTGAAGTTAAGCATGAAAATGCATTAATTGATTAATTTTTGTTCTGTCTCTACCCTCATTGACTTAAAAGAGATAAAAGATTTCTGAGTATTGTTGGTTAAATTAATTTGTGTTTGATTTCGAGTTTTGCGCTGTGATAAAGAAATTAAAATGGTAAAAAGAGTCTCGGAATCTAAATTGAATTTAGAAATAAGAAGAAGATTATAATGACAACGATGAAGATGATGATGAAGATTGTAAATAAAAATAAAAATTTAATAACTTTTTTGATGATGAAGCTGATGATAAAATATATAAAAGTGTGGAAAATGAGAGGTATGTTAATATGCTTTTAGTGCTTCGATAAGAGTAAAATGCTATAAGGAGCATACATTTTAAACAGTTTTGAATACATATTAATATAAAAAGTTTTATTTATTTAATATAAATATAGATGATAATGATTACAATGGTGAAGATAATAAATTTGGTAAAGCTTATTAAGATGATTGAATAATAATTTATTCATAATGATGATGACATAGAAAATGAAAATGTCAAACTATGTTGTGTTGTTGAAGATTAAAAATTTGATAGAGAGCAAAAATTTTCAACCGAATACATAGATACAATCTAATATGGTTGGAAGATGATGATAATTAAAATGATGAAGATGATAAATTCGGTAGACATGAATGATAAAATAGATTGAAGTAACAAAAACAATAATAATTTGATAATTCTGATGTTGATATAGAAGATGACAAGCCGCATAAAGATGCTGTATCTGAAATATATGATAAAAATAATAACATACTCCAAATAACATATCGAAATGTTTATATTAAAATATGAAGAGATGGTAAAGTTATAATCACAGCTGATGTAAACAAAACGCATGGCTACAAACTCAATATTAAGGTCGTGTGAACAACACTTTATCTTAACCTTCATTTCCGCCCTTTCACTACAAAATCGATAGTGTCTCCCTTCAGTTTGAACCACTTGGCTCAATGCATTGCAATCCACGCATCATTTGTCATGAACAGTGCCAGCTACAGCAACAACCACAAAAACTACAACAAGAGCTACACGGTGATTTATCATATTTACGTTAGATACAACGCAAAACTTCAAATAGTTTCAAGCATTTAGTTCACCGACCCACACAGATACGCAGTTGTTTGTATTGGGCTTAGTGCTGCCGCAGCTGTTCCTAGCAGTGGTAACCAGTACAGGTGGCCCCAACATAATTTGTTGCTCGCCTAGCCATGCAAGTATCTAGTTGTACGTTAGACCAACCAACAACGGCTACGTCATCATTATCATCAACGTCATCATCTCGCTCGGCAGCATCAACATCTCGCTCATCATCAACATCATCTTCATTGCATAGCTGGCCAGTCAAGAACTCTTTGTATGGAATTGTATATGTATGCATATGTGCCCATATTTTACAAGTGCTCAAATACACACATGTGCGTGTATGTGTATATGTGTGTGTCTGTATCTCATTTAAGTGCTTTGCATAAAATTGCTGTAGATAATATAGGAGCTGCAACAGCTGCTGCAGATATAACCAGGTAAACAGATGTGAAAATGTCAGGGACATTGATGCCAACCGTATTTTACAACAGTCAAGTGTTTGAGTTGGCTTGGTTATTGGTCATTTGAATTTATATGCTGAGCATATAGCATAGTTCAATGCGTATATATAGTGCAATAAACTCAAAGGCTTTAGAACCAATTTAAAATTACAATTTTAGGTAATAGATTCACTGAAAGTTTGTTGGAAGAGACTACTTGGTAGACACTCTTGTGGATTTTTGTGTATTTTGGCTCATTGTTACACGATTAAAGATTTAGTTAGCTGGTTTAATAGTACTTTGTTTTGAGTCTGAGCGGCTGTACGATTCAATAAAAAGTGAATTCTTGCTAATTCAAACGAAAGATGACAAAATTTACCATAAAATCTGAAACAGGCCTGAAAAGTGTTTAATACCGCAGTTGATATAACAAACTTAATAATTTTTCCCAAGATTTTTGAATTTCATCTGAGTAGCATTTACCTCCGAATTGGCCAGCAGTTGGGCTAGATTGATAGATTTCAATAAATCTGACATTTTTAGCGAAAGATGACGAACAGATTTTCAAAGCAAGATTTTCAAATTTTATTTCATAGGTATATTACAGATAAAACAAGATGAAAAATTTTGGATAGGATGAAGATATACCTATAGAGACTAACTAAAAGATGGCAAAAGCATCATTAATTATTATAATAATTATATTTTATGATAAGCTTAGATTAGCTTAGATGATATGCTGTAAGCCCTCATTTCTACAATTATCTCAAATACTCTAAAGTTTTATAAATGTATTTAAGCTTTCTTACGAAAGATGACAAAAAATAAAAATGGCTTAACAATTAAAAGCTCTATAATGATGCCAAACTTTAAAGCTTAGCTTTTTTGATGATGCTGCCATACTTTGATTTTTTACGTTCATATATATTACATAATTTTTAGGATGATGCTCAGTTGACATAATCCGATATAACATTTACTTTAAAATTACTTATTTTAATTATCATCTTTCTTTAAAATAAAAATTTAATGCTAAGTAGTGTCGCCTAGCTCCAAGCACAAAATTTATTATCTTCAAAAACGTATAAAATATTTCAATTAAATTAAACAAGTCTCCTTCAATTGATTTTGTTATTTAATAAAATGCCATTTGAAGTTAACTTCCAAAATATGCAATTAAAACTATAAATTCTCAACGCGCAAATGCCATTAATAAAAAGCTTTGCGGCTTTTTTGCTGCTCTTTGCAAACATAAATTATTTATGAAACAACATTAAGCAGCCAAACTCTAGTTAACTCAAAGAAAAAATAAAGAAAAAAATTGGGCAGATCAAACGCTTAATTTAACACCCACAAGGCAATATTCAAAATGGCGACGCATAGCGAAAAACTTATGAATGCATAGAAAAAGTAAACAAGTGATGAAGCGGGGTATAAAAAGAGTCTGGCAGCGATATGGCGTAAATCAAACAAGATTGAAAATGTTGGCTAAATAAGAAATACATAAATAAATGACTCTACATAATCGATGGCACTGAAAAAGTTTATTGCTTTATGCGACAGACACACACACACACATACACATTGTATCTGTGTGTAAAAATAATATACATGTATAGACCATTAAGCGCTTTATATGCCATACTGACAGCGTGCAGCTCATTGAGTGAGTTTTTGGTTTTTTTGAAAGGGCATTTTTTTCGTTTTAGGCATTTTAAGCGCTTGAAACGATTTTGGTTTAAATGTATTCGTGTTTGTTTGTGTGTAGAGAGCAGTGTGTAGTGGTGTGTGTATAAGCTTGTCTTTTATGTTACATGTGCGGCAAAAATGTTAATTTGATCAACGCAGACCAAAGCTTAAATCCGTAAACCAGCTCGTCCATATAGCCTTTTATGCCATATGCCACATGCCTCTTGCCAATTTGATTTTGTTTATTTATTTCTTGAATGCTCGTGCAAACAAATAAGCGAGTGTGTGTGTTGGTGTGTAGCTGCGTTTAAATCGAATCAATAATTCAATTTTGGCATACATTTTGCCGCTGTTTTTGATTGATTTGCGCCTGACAAAGCAAAGCAACGCAGTAGGGTAATCAGTCCACATGTCGTATACGCAATGCGGTCTTAAAATGTGTCAATTTTTGTATATATGTGTGCTACAGTCTTGTTAATTTGCATGCATACCCAATGTATTGATTTTTTATATGTATAAAATTTGTTGTTTTTTTTTTTTTTGTGTTTAGGCAGCCGCTAATTTTGTTTATATGCCGCAAATTTGATTAATGTGATTGATGTCCTGTTTCTGGTTGTGCTTGCTCTTTGGTTTGACTAGGCTGTCAATGCTTCAGTGCACAACACTGTATGCCACTTGACAAAAGGAAACGAACACTACACGTCGGGTTGCTGCCCCCAAAAAGTATGCTACAACATGTGCTTTGTTAGCAGGCAGTCAAGCGGCATCTAAAGGCACAGTATGCCACAAAACATAGTACTGAAGCAGAGAAGTTAGTTGTTTTTGTAGCTATTAGTGGGTAAATTGAAAAAGGGTTAGTCGGGCACAAACATACACAACATCAGATGATTGGTTTATTCAGCTGAAAATCGTGGGTTTATATATATAAAGTTTTAAATATTTTGATTGATTTTTAAAAATTTATGTGTAAATTTGATTATTGATCATTATTAAGTTCATCATAACCTTTCGAAGAGAGATTCATTTTTATTCACTTATGTGAAGCTGTTATGTCTTCATGCAACTCATAAAGTTCATCCACATCATTCCATTTGCAGAGATTAATGTTTGGTTTCACTCACTTAACATTAATTGTGCTTGCTTTATGATTTTGTGTCGCCTAAGCTTGTCTTCAATGCCTTTATTAATTTAAAAATTTATTAAAAAAAATCATAAAAATCACACAAAAGTTAACCATACGTCTCTGAGACGTACTCTTAGCTAATTTTTAAGTATTAATTCAACTCATCGCTGTAAAACAGCGATCATCGACAAGCTGGTGAAATCGATTGAGCAAACTAAGTGAGAGAAGTTCGTTAAGTGACTATCGTTTGATAGTTGGTCTATGCCATGCTGAGGTACTTTATCTTTGTAGGGCTAAGATCTCCAACAAATCAATAACATTAATACTGCGTTGTTAGGCATGGAAATTATTCTTAGTATTGGCATCTGAAATCTGTTTCCAACAATTGCCTTAAAGTATTTTTTCGAATACGTTTTCAAAAATTTTTAGATTCACAAATTGAGTTACTTTCCGACCAGCTGCAATCGCAATTATCTGCACCGCATAAACACACAAGTAGATACACACTTTTGGAGTGTGGCGTAGTGCTGCGTCAACAGAGCATCAAAGCGTGTTACTTAGTTTGTAGGCAGGCTCTTTACACTCTCACAGATACTCACTCACACACACACACACACGAACAAACAAAGCAGTGACACATGCAGCGTCTAAATCTGCTATGTGCTCAAGAGTTTGTCAGTATGTGTGTGTGTGTATGCTGGCTCTTCCAGCTACCAATTTTTGGGGCCAACAATAGCAAAAAGGTGAAAACCAAAAACAATATGAACAAAAAATATATATATATATATATCGGGCAAAGTGGGCTAACATTTGAGTGCCGCCAAAAGGTAAAAAAAAAACAACAGCAACAACATCAAATGACATGAATGCGTGTGTATGGGTTTGTGTATGTGTATCTGTGTTGGCTGCCGTAGGCAATTGCAAGCTGTCAGTTTGGCCAACACATGCGTCTTTGTGTGCGTGTATCTGTGTGAGCTTGATGGCATGTGGCTGATAGTCGTTGACTTGCCGCTGCTTTTGACTACGTCTATGAGTGTAGATGTGTGTGTATTTATGCCACAGCGGCAGTTTTTGTCTATGCCCAATGGCAGGCTGTTAAGACTAGAAAAGGGTCATAAGGGGTAGCCTGGTAGGCCCAGCAGGGTGACAAGGAAAGCTGGCGGGATGTCAGTCAACTTGCCGCGTTTTCGCTTTTTCACACACTCAAGCAAATTGCTGCAGGCACTTAGGCGTTGAGACCCAAAGGCTATTCACCTTATACACTTTTTTTTTTTTGTAGTAGCTCTATATACTCTGAATTTTTTTTTTATGGATGCTATCTTTTGCTGCAGACACACACATTTTTTGGCTGCCGGCACTTTTTGACCTGGCTTTGACATATGCCAACAACAACAACAGCAACAACAACAAAAGCAGCAACAACTAATAAATACAAATAAAAATGTCATGTCAAAGCATGTAAAGCTCATTAGGGTCTCTCTGCAGTTGGCGCCAATGGTTATCGGTATCGTACATATAATTAAGTAAATGGAAAATTTTGAAAAGTCCCATTTTAAAAAGGACAGCTGCTAAATTAGTCTAAAAGTTGCCAGGCAGTACTTGCTATTAATTTATAATTTTCCAAAACATTTCAAATTTTAAATTCAAGCAAATTTGTAAAAGATTTGGGTAGCAGCAAACTTTTCTGGCCATAATTGCAAAATCAATGTGGGCTGTAATTAGATAAGTTTGTCTGTAATTAGCTAAGAAGCTGACAATGCTAATTAGGCACAAATTTTCATTGGAAAACGCACAAATGTACACACACACACATACTCAAATAGTAGTACCTAGCGTTGAGTTTTTTCAAAGAAAAGCGGAGAATAGATGGCTGGATTTTTTAGTGGGTTTGGTTGGGCTTGGGGTAAGCATAGCACCTAAACATATATTAAAAAGTATGTATATATAGAAACTAAGAAGTTGAAATTAGGTTTCAGTGCAAATACTTCAGCTTGAATGTATCTTATAGGAAACGCTTACCCGTTTAATTTGTATTGTGAATAAAGCTGCTTAAGTCTTTATGACGCAATATTTATATACATTTTTTTCCACTTTGTTAAAAAGATTAATGTAAGCAGAAAATAAAAGTAATTTTTCTCATAACATTCTAGCGTTACATTTTTATATAATATATAAAACTTTAGCATCTTAACGTATGTCATCTTAGTTGCCATCAAGGCTGACTCCTAACTCTGTCAATCAGACAGTGAATCATCTGATATCAAACTTGACAATCTCTATAGCTTACTAATGCCCAGCTTATTAAATAATCTATTTAAATCGACTATATATTGGAAAATCGTAAATTCTTAACATAGGGTTTTCAAATAAGAGGTGTTATTTTGGTATTCAAAGAAAAATGCCATTTTTTGAGATAAATGATCCGATGTTTATTTCATAATAAAGAGGCAGGTATGCCGTTAATAATGAAAAACAACGTCAGCCAAATGGCCACCACGACCACGCTTACAGGACCATATCCTTTTCATTAAATTTTCCATAACCAAATCGCAAAGTAGCAGCCCTATATCCTCGATAGGTCCAATGACCCCGCCGGACCATAAACCGCACCAAACAGTCACACGTTGAGGATGGAGAGGCTTCTCAGCAATAACTCTTGTGTTTTCCGAGCCCCAGATGCGACAATTTTGCTTCTTGACGTAGCCACCGAGGTGGAAATGGTCCTCATCAATAATGCTTTAGTTTTGCGAACTGTGACTTGAAGTTTTTCTCCATTTTTGTAGCGAATTTTAATAATTTCAATGCGTTGTTGAAGTGTGTATCGTTCCATTTTTAGTAATGGCGTAGTTTCTACTGTCAAATGTCAAAGAACAAATGCTTCAAAAGTGACAGCTACCGAAATACCGGGTGATTCAAAATAACACCTCTTGTTGGAAAACCCTATATAAACTTCGATATTTCGATACATCGATGTTTTTCCAGCACTTCTTTAAAGTCCTCTTGATTATGCCAGTGTGACCAAAGCTGCAGCAAAAAAAATGCCTTAAAAACGGAAATGCATTACCTGTTACATATCTCCTTATCTTGAATTTCTTACTTTGTAGTTGTGTACAGTATAGTAGCTTGTCTGCCACAATTCATCTTTTAAAGTGACTTTATCTTCATGATAATCAAAAGAAAAAAAGTAAGCAATGCTTTTACGAGTTTTAATTAATACGTCAATATCTGTAGCATGTAATATCTCCCACAAAATTCGCAAGCTCTCAAATATTTATTGTTTACATAGTATTTTGCAAATTGTTTGGAGAACTCAGCAACAGTTTTTCTTGTTCCCTATTTCGGAATCAATTGTACAATAAACAACAGATGCTTCCTAGAACTAGGATTTCATATAAATAATACATATGCAAGAGCAAAGCAAGCAAATGGAAATCGATTTTATTTTGCCGCCGCAGCAACAAAAGCAAAGGCAACAACAATAACATATAAAATAAACGATACAAAAGAATGACAACAACAAAAACACACGAATTATTAAAGTCGGCAGTGAACGACTTTCAGATACGCTATAATTTCACATTATACGGAAGCTTTGTGTCTGCGCTAAAATAAGTGAAGCACCTTTTAAATCGATTTTGAGATATTTATGATTTAGAGACTTAATTTAATTTTTTTTTTTTAATTCTGATTATATATCGAGTTATCAAAAAACTCGATCTCGAATGCAAGTACGGAAATTTAAAAACTTTTTTAATATAATAATTTTTTTATGATTATAAAAGATTTGTAGCCAAAGAAACATAGCCCTTCAGGGTTTTATTTTTAAGAAAATATTTTTTTTTAAATTATTTTTATATATTTCACTTTTTTTTCAAATTTAATATTTAAAAGTGCTTTTCGCCTCGCTTAAAAAGAAGAATGATCCAATTTTGTTGCGCGATTTTGCTATGGAGTACATTTAAATAAAAAATCAATTCTAATTCAAAAATTTTTTTTTTCTCCCAACACATTATTTAAAAAAAAAAAATACATTATCTGCTGCAGATATGCTCAGTAGTGATCAAATTGATGAAGAGCTACATGCATTAACAAAACATATACAAATGTCTGCTTGGAGTAGTACTCCTGTAAGAAATTTTAAAATTATTTCCTCATATCCGGATTACACAAGAAAACTTATTACTGAAAAAAGAAACCTAAGGCGAAAATGGCAGCAAACGAGATTCCCTAGGCTCAAAATAAAGCTAAATCAGTTAGCAGAGCAATTATCTCATGAAATAAAGAGATTCAAAAACGAAGCATTCTGGAATTATTTGCATAACCTAACATACGACAGCTTAACAAACTATTCGCTTTGGAAATGCACCAAAAAAATGAAAAGGCCAGTTCAACAAAACTATCCGTTAAAAAGTCCAGATGGAGTATGGCTAAGAGACGACGCAGAAAAAACTGCATTGTTTAGCAGCTACTTGGCAGACGTCTTTACTGCTGCTTGTACAGTTCCTAGTCTGACTGACCAATCCATAAATAATGGTCTTGAAGACACTATTACGTCTGTCTCAGAACTAGAAATAATAGAGGTTATCTACAGGGAATTGAAGCCACGCAAATCACCAGGATATGACCTCATAACAACTGAAGTACTAAAAGAATTACCTGTTAGAGCTATTGCTAAATTAGCTCAAATTATCAATGCTGCTTTTAAATTGAAATATGTACCTCTTTCTTGGAAAGTCTCCGAAGTAATAATGATTCTTAAGCCAGGCAAAAACTCAAGCGATGTAAAATCATACAGACCCATATCTCTGCTTCCCATGATGTCAAAAATATTTGAAAAATTGTTAATCAGGAAGATAATGCTAAAAATAGAGCGGAGTAGTCTGATACCAAGTCATCAGTTTGGTTTCAGAGCTAATCACTCTACTATTGACCAGGTTCACCGCATAACCAATATAATTGAAAACTCTCTGGAGAAAAAGGAAGTCTGCTCAATTGTATTTCTTGATGTAGCACAGGCGTTCGATAAGGTTTGGCATGAAGGTCTAATATATAAAATAAAAACTATATTACCGGAAAGTTACTCAGAGTTACTTGAGTCCTATTTGAGCAACAGATTCTTTAGAACTAAACAAGGCAGCAGCTATTCTGAATTATATCCAATAAAGGCTGGTGTCCCCCAAGGCAGCGTACTTGGACCGCTTTTATATATAATTTACGTAAGCGATTTGCCGAGTCCAAGCAACACAAAGATAGCCACCTTCGGAAATTGGAAACCACAAGAAAGTTACAATCGGGGCTTAATGAAATCACGTCGTGGACTAGAAAATGGGGAATTAAATTGAATAATCTTAAGTCTGTGCATGTGGACTTCACGAACAAAAAAATCAGCTATTTGCCGCTATATCTAGACGGTATACAAATTCCCTAATCCGATACAGCGAAATATCTTGGAATAACATTAGACGCCAAGCTCCGGTGGGTTGAGCATGTAAAGAAAAAAAGAAATTAACTCAACCAGAAATTTCACACAATGAAGTGGTTAATTGGGAGAAGGTCCACGCTCTCAATTTCTAACAAAATCATGCTATACAAGCAAGTCCTTACGCCTATCTGCTCATATGGAGCCCAACTATGGGGTTGCACTTCAACAAAAAATCGGCAGATCATCCAAAGATTTCAAAACATTGTGCTTAGGGCAATCACAAATGCTCCATGGTACGTCCGTGACAGTGACCTGCATAGAGATCTCGATATCACAACCGTCGATGAAGAGATCACGCGCTGTGCAAAGTTACATCAAAACAGACTCAGCACACACGTCAATGCTGAAGCATCATGTCTTCTTCAGACTGACCAGATAATGCGTAGACTTAAACGCACAAAGCCTGCTGATCTAGTTAATAGATAAAATAACTTATGGTTAATAATAATGTGTATACACAATGTGTAATTATAAAAAAATTGCTTATTAGTTTACATGTACTAGGTGCCATATTCAATTTGTTTCTTTTAGATTGTATAAATTAAAATTGTAAGAAACTAAAAAAAAAAAAAAAAAATTATCTGCGCTTATTTTTTTATTTTTATATATTATATTAGTATTTTTAACTATATTATTTTTTTTTTTATTTATATATATATATTCACACATTTTACTTATACAAAATAAGCTGTAACTTGAAAATTTCAGAAAATGTGCCAGTTTGATATTATTTGGGAAAGACTTGGAACGTAGCGACTGAAAAAAGATTATATTATTTGCCTTACACCTTATATGGTATCCAAATCTTAAGTTTGATAACCCTAGCTTTTTTAATCTTGACGATCTAGGTGTTCATACTGACTGACAAATAAGCAATTTTTTTGTCTATCTGGAATCCTAATATCTTGCGTTTATTTTGGATATGTATACGATTCATGCGATTATAATGAAGCTCCATGATTTTAATGTAACATGTACTCCATGCAGCATAAGCTTTTACAAATTTAATATACCCTTGCCTTATGACACGGGGTATAAAGAGCCAAATATATAGACAAAGCCAATAAAAAGCGGACAGCTGACAAGCCAGAAAAATCCCAAAAATTGAGGCAAAAAAATAATATAAAATAGAAAGAGTCAACCTTGATATTTGAGTTTTGTGTTAGAACAGCTCAAAAGAGGCACTGACTGAAAGACTGAGAGACTCTTGGTTCTAGGGACTGATGGTCTGAAGTACTGACTAGAATGCTTGTTCACATTTTTGTTTTATTGTTGCCTGCTCTTAGGCAAAAAGGCATTTTGTTTTTCAAAGAACTTGACATTAGCCATAGCAAACACTCACACACCCTCACAACTCACTCAAACACACATAACAATTGCAATGCAATTTATTTATTAATGATTATAACATTGAGATAAACTTTATCACTCTTACATTATGTATTAACTAATTTGTTTTATTGCTTATGGCTTTTGGACTCTTTTTGTAAGGTTTGGCTTGTTTATCGGCACGGTTCAGCTTAATATATATATATTTTTTGTATTTTTGTGGAATTCCCTAAGTGCATTGTATGGAGTTCTCGAGCTGATAAATGACTTTTTCGTTGTCCGACAAATGATAAATGTCATTTAAGTATTTGTTTTTCTTGCTGTCTAATATTTGTTTTGCATTCGAACTGTGTCTGCTTGTTGTCTGGAGCAGTTAGTAAAAGATAAGACTAATAGAGATTTGGTTTAGAAAAACCAACAAAAAGTGCCCACCAAGCACTTGGCTTAGCCTTGTTTGTCTACAAGAGTGAGTCACAACAAACGACTTTAGATATGTAGACCTAAAATTGATGATAATTAATGACAGCTTGATGTTTTTATTTTTATACAAAATTTATTTCCAAAAATACTTTGAAATCCAAGTAGCATAAATTTTCCATGAATTATTTGTTAGATTATGCATTTTATTAAGTTATTTATATGTTCTTAAAAAAACAACAACAAAATGAATGAATGAATATATTCAAAAACGTTTGACAAATACTTGCACTCTAAAATATTGCCTACATAAAAGCTTAAGAGCTATTAATATGAAATAATTTATTTCCAATGCCGTATAATAAATCGAAATTATCAGTGTATTTATATAAAAAAAAAAAAACAAATTCATGTTCTTCTGTTTGGTTGTTTGGCCACACTTTGAAACAATATGGCAATACTTTTGAAGACCAAAAAATGTTAAATGCTAATAGATTGCTTAAATATGATTTATTTTCGTAAAAAATTTAAAATTATTGTATGTTCTGCGTTTAAAACTTTACACATAATCAGTGGCGGATCACCGGGGGTGGTTTTCGGGTCCGGACCCCCCCCCCCAAGAGTTGGAAAAATGGGTTGAAAGTCTTTTGCGAGTTCTGATACACATACACTTCGAAGTGAAGAACCCCCCCAAAACCAAATCCTAGATCCGCAACTGCACATAATGCTTAATCCCAATGCGTCCGGAAACCGAAGGTCGGTGGTTCGAATCCCCGCACTGGCATCGCTAGCTCAAAGACGCAATTTGCCCAAGAAAATCTCTATTAATTCAAGACACCGCCATTCGGATTCGGTTATAAACTGTAGGTCCCTGTTCTCTTTGAACAGTTGTTAATAGAGATCTCTATGCCCCGCCCAGGGGCGACGGACATAAATTGTCAGTCAGGGAAATATTAATAAGAATCTGAGGCCTAATAAATGTCAGCACGTCGGGGCTCTGACGTAAACTTAGCCAAGGCAAACATTAGACGTGACCGGTACAATCAAACAATAATTCGATCATGAAGTATGCCTATAGATCTGTAGGTCTGTGCGATTTGCCAAAAAAATCAAAACTTTTTGATTTTTCGTACGACCATCATGCGGCTTCATACGACGGCGCCACACACAATGCAATCGAAATACGATCCGCTCGATAAACAGCCGCCCTATACAGCACGTCCTATAATGTATGTGCCTTGCTTTAAAGAAACAACACAACATTCTTTTTCGAGACGGTTTTTCAGCGAGTTTGTATGTACCCCGAAGTCTCAGAATTCGAGATTAAAAAACACACTCCCTGCAAAATACAATTTTTTATGGCTTTGTCCGTACTTGGTTTTTTTTTTGGATTTCAGAATCAGACTCAGCGAACCCAAAAATATGTTGTAGACATGGCGTGGCCTCCGAAACGGCAAATCGTAACATAACCTCAAAAAATGCAGATTTTGTTGAGAATTTGACGCCCTAAAACTTTTTGGAAAAAAACATTATTTAAATTTAAAACACGAGTAAAGTTTTATTTAAAAAAAGCCGGATTTTGTGACCCTTTGACCTTGAATATCTTGAGAAACGGTACCCTGCCTTAAAATGTCACAAAAAACATTTACATCAAGTTTCAAGTTTTTATATTTTTATTCTAAGCAGTTTTGCTTATTGATCACTATTAAATGGTAATGTCTATCTTGGCGATCTTTGGAGGTGTCATCACTAAAACAAGGCTAGCATTCTCAATGATAGAACTTATCGATTTTTTTTTTGTCTTTTGAACCCATTTTTCAGAGAAGTTGAGACCTCTTATGAATTTTAAAATTAAAAAAAAAAAAATCAAAATTTTTCTTTTAAATTTAAAATTTTATCTTTTATTGAAAAAATTTGTTTAAATATATTTATTCGTTTAAAAGATATGGCTTTTTAAAGAAATGTCTTAAATTAAACATCTAAATATTAAGTCATCGAAAGCTTGATAAATATTTACTTATATAATATGTATTACATATATAATAAAAATCATCAAAATCGAATAGGTCGGCCTAAAAAGTGATTCGCTTATTTTCGCCGATTTATTTGAATGTAACCAAAATGTACAATTGAGCTTAGAACGAAAACAAATTAAGTATTTTGAAAAAAAGAGTAGAATCCCTAACCCATTGGATACAATTTGTTTATGCCATATATCGTAATTCTTTAAGTCCCTTTTAGAAATAACGTTTTTTTTTCGACTGCAAAAACCAAATTCGATGTCATCACTTTCTACTCGTGTTGTTCCACATCTATCCACATGTTGAGATTGTTTTACCCCTTTTTCAGAAGTCTTAAGCTGTCTACATAGCTGCCACCAATTATATTATTAATTAATGTCTTACCCTTCAACACTTGACGTGGCAGATCTCTCTTCAACTCTTATGATTTTAATTGCATTTTCAATAGACTTGCCTAAAAGCTTAACTATGCTTTTCGTTGCCACATAGCTGATGTCATCTCTTGAACATACCTGTCTTAAATGTCAACTAACTAACAAATTCACTCTCAAATACAACCATGTAGTATCTCCATTGCTGCCCGCGCCCTCTTTTTAGTGCATTTTAAATTGAGTCCCCAGTACGCGGTAAGCGGCCTTGTCACAGGCTACATCTAAACGGATCCTCAAAGTGCAGCGACATATTGAAACTTAACAAACAGTTGGATGGAATTCACTTCATGTCCTCGCGGCATTCAAAGTTGTCAAACTGCGCGTGTGTTAGTCCCGTGTGTGCGAGTGTTTGAGTGAGTGTTTGGGTGTGTGAGTTGATTCGACGCTTTCCCATGCAACATTTGCCACTTGGCTGGCGTGCCGAGTTTCAACGGCTTGTGTGCTGCCACGCCCACTGCTTTATGGCTTTAGGCTTGCGCCCAACTTGCCATACATTAAGCATGCAACAATGCTACTAAGCGTGAGCTGCGGCTAAGGTGAACAGCATCAGTGGCAGCAGCAACAACAACAACAGTGGCTGCCAGCAGGTATTATAAATCAAAGCCAGGTATACATGGCAAGGAATGTGTGTAGGTATGAGTGTGTGTGTCGGTACCGAGTGTGTGTGTGAGCTAAAGCCTTTTAATTTTGTCTACGTGAAATTAGTTGCGTAAATCCCAACACGAGAACGCACTCACCAGGCGCGTCTAAACGCGCAGCGAGCAAATTAACAAAAAAAAAAAAGAAGAAATATATATATACATACCTATATACCAAAAATTATGCAAACACCACCCATACACACAATGACATATTCACTCGTATAGAGCAAATATGCACAAAATAAACAAACTACAAAATATTTTAGTGATAGTTCAGTTTTAGTAGTCGAACTTTGAATACTCTTTACATAGCAATACAGAAGAAAAAGCTGGTTTGCAATTTGAGCACCTCCCGTCAGGAAACAAGTTTAAAAGAAAATTTTCTATAAATAAAACAAAAAAGAAAAAAAACTATCTCAAGCTATCCTTATAAATTATTTTAACACATTTCGTTACGTGACGATTTTTCTTAGCCACAAGCTCCGTTGGGGAATTTAGTTTCAAAAGCTTGAAGAATATGTAGTTTAGGTAAACAAATGAGAAATCAATCAAATTCTTCTTAGACGCAGTTCCTTAAGTTGGGTAATACTTAGAAACTCCTAGTTTAGTATCTGGTCACTTTGTCAATTTATTTTTCCATAGCAACTGCTTGTCCCCTTAGTGCTTAGCTTCCTTGGTTCTTTGGTATTTCGTTACGTGACGATTTTTTTACCTTTTCACTGTACCAACAACTTCTCTTCAAAAAATTGTAAGGATTGCGAAATTAAAAACGTTGAGAAGCAGTTCCATAATTTGCATTTCGCTTTGGAGCTACAAGTTCCTTTGGTTTGTGCTCACTTAAAACTAATTACTTTTTTATTTTTGTCTTTCGTTACGTGACGATGGTTCCACTATCTTACAGTACCCACAAGCCACGTTGAGGAACTTCGTTCCAAAAAGATTAATGAGTTTGGTAGTTAAAACATTTAAGTGAAGCTGACTAAAGTTAAGAATTTAAGTTCTTTTAGACAACGCAGTTCCATTAGTTGGTTCAGTTGGGCTATATCTTTTTTATAGCGAAAAACTTGTTTTTTTGGCTCTCTATTCTTTGGGAACTATTTCTGCGTTTGGTACTTTAGACCAGTCGTTGCGATTAGCTTATTTCTTTGGGTTTTCACGTACGTAAGTACCATATATTGTTTTGAAATCTATAGTTCCTATAATTTTGCATTCTATTACTTTCTCAGCATAGATAATCTAGTTCGGTGATCTTTTGCATATATGAAGGTATATATAATATTGGTGTCAATGGTAGAGCATAAAAATAAAAGTTGCAAAAAATTCGGTTTTTATAGAACATATATAATTCAGCTCTTCGATTTTGTTGATTTTAATATTTAATTTGAATTTTCTTTCAATGAGATTTCGAGCATTATTCAAGTTTAAATGACTGCATTTTTTAAAGAAGATTTTGATGAGTTTTATCTCGTAAGCGAATAAAGCGATTTGAATAATTAAATATCTTGTTAATAAAAGATTAAAAAAGGTGTATTTTTTAATATTTTTTTTTTTGAAAATATAAAAGCGATCTTATCGTGGTATATTTCAAAAGACTTTTTTGACAAGTTATGAAAGTAAGGGTATTAAAAGTGAACTAAAAGAAGCTTAAACGAGCAACTATGCGCTTAATGGTGAGCATGTGTTTGTAATAAAGCAACAAACATACACACACCAACACACATGCATATGTCAGCTTTTAAGCACACCAATACACACACTCAGGTCGCAACATTTCCGCACTGAGCAGAACAACGATGAGAATGTAGCTGAGAAGACGCGTCTTTTGGGAAATTAAAGCGTTGCAAAAAGTGCCAAGCTTCATGTTAATTTTCATTAAAATTATATTAACTTGTAACGTGGCCGTTGTTACCAACAACAACAACACATGTACATATGCATACATACCAACCTATATGTATGGTATATACATAAGTATGTGTGTGACTTTGTGGGTTTGGCTGCCAGAGCAATTCAGGCGACAAATTTTTAGTGTCCTTGTAAGTTTAGCATTTTTGGCCGCCCAACATTTTTTTTGAAGGGGGTGTTTTTACTATATGTGTGTGTGTGTGCATCCTATGGGACACTTAAAATATTTAAATGCGCAAAATAATAAATTAGCAATTTTCAAACTAAACGAAAGGCAAAACCCAAAACGGAGAGAAGGAAAAAAAAGGACACCACAAGTTGAGAGGTAACCCAAAACTCACACATACTCGTTGATATTTAACATGACAGCAAACGAGCGGGGGTTAAGAGCTTTACAAGGACACTCAAGTGGGTCAGTTGGGTCAGTCAAGTGTTAAATATTTGCGGAATTTTTAATAATAAAATATTTAACTTAATGTTAATTATAATTTGCTAGCAATACAAGCATGGCGCAGTACGAATAGAGGTTAGATTAGCCCAAACAAGACGGTTTAGTTCAAAAAGTTTTTATTAACAGCTGTAGCACTCTAAACATGTTTCTTAATTTTGCGGCCTTGGTTGGCATGCCTCTTAAAAAAAGTCAAACCAAGTCATGTCAAGTTGACTCTGAGAAGGCAAATATACACCTGCCAGGCGTGTATTACGGGGATATAAAAAAAGCGCTGCCCAATCACCTTTTGTGTCAGTCCCAGCGCAGTGCCAAGGATCAGACTTAGTGTATTACTATTTGGCCTCAGAGCTTGGAGAAATGAAGAGATTAACATTGTGTCGGTTTAGCATTTGATGAAGGTTAGTTCATTGGCTTTGGCCAAACTTTGCCAAACAGCGGAATGCTAAGCCTATCCAACTGATAAGTCAGCTGACAGTAGAGCTTTTATCTTTTCTTTTCGCATGTGGTTTATGGCAATCCTTAAAATACTCAAGTTTGGGCTTTAGAGGCTATTTTTTTTATATGAAAGAGATATAAAATTTATCAGTACAGTAGAACTTCTATATCTTAACCATACACGAGTTGTCTGTTGATAAATCTCGTCTGTTTATCGAATAAAATTGTATACAAAATGTTTTAATTTTTCGATATACAACCAAATTGTATACAACTTATATTCGGCCGTGCTCCGGAAAACGAAAACGAATAAATTTTTTTCGTTTTTGCGTGCATCCAAATCCGAATTTTTTGTTTACGCTATCTTTTCATATTTTCCTTACTCTTTGCCTACACAGCTCTTCAACTTTCAAGGGAAATTATCAACGACTATGCTGTTCTTATTTGAAGGGAAATTTTTATTATGCAAGACATAGACAAAGACTCGGTATGATTTGTGCGTGCTCCTTTTTGTGTTAATTCAGAAAAAAATAATTAAAAATATTTATCATTAACTATTCAACTTGAAACTGGCATAAATACAATTTGAAAGTATCAAAGCAAATTTAAAAGATGACGTGCGTTAAAGTCGGGAGCGGACGACTTTGGGATCCGACTTTGATCAAATTTCGCTCTGTGCTTGAGAACTATAAAAAACTTTCGAATGCCGAATTGGGTTATGGTGTCTTCAAAAACAAACAAATTATTCATATAAAACTTATTGTCTTTTTCGAGGAACATTGAAACACACCTTATGGGAGCTATTTAATAAAGCCCCGATATCGAAAAAATAAAATAAACTTGTCTGCCGTAGTATATTAAAAGGGATCCTATCTGAAAGTTTGGTTACTCTAACTATTACCATGTCTGAGATCAAGTTAGTTTTAGTTCATCTTGCAACAAAGTAATCGGTTTCAAACAACATAAATAATTGGTTTTGGTGAAATTAGGAGCACCAAACAAGTGATTTAAAACCGAATTGGAATAAAATGTTTGGATTCGTTTTCCGGAGCACGGCCGATTATATGTTTTTTAATTAATTTAAATCTAATTACAAGAAATCTGTAATTTTTAGCGATTAAAAGCAATTGTTTTTTCCCCCCATCTAGACGGTTTGGAAAACTTTAATTGCTGCCATTAAAGAGATAGCTTGTCTTTGACTTAATTTCGCGTTGTCATCCATTTTTTATTAATTTAAAATTAAACATTTTTATTAATCTGTTCAACAGAAACATGAAACATTTATTAAATTTTTGTAAAATTAGTAATTTTTAAAAAAATTACAAAAAAAATTTTTATTTTTTTAAATTTAATATATTAAAAAAAAACCCATAAAAATCACTTCGAGAAAATAAAAAAAATTAAACAAAATCAAAATTAAATAAAAAAAAAATAACTAAAAATTTTTAATATAAAAAAAAAATAAAAAATTAAAAAAAAGTTTTTTTAAATATATATAATTATATTATATAATTCATGAATTAAATGCTGAGTAATAGTAAATACAATACAATTACAGTGGAACGGATGAGACAATTATTTTTTGGCATAGTTGAGCAATATATAAATATTTTTTTTTTATAAATTTTAGCTTAAATAAAGCTCGAGTAATAGCCATATTTACTATAGTTATTATGCGCTTCCTAAAATATTAACAGATGCTTTTGTATTATATTACCAAATTTCTTTTACCCCACCCTGCTGCTATCGCCTGCCTTTACACATTGTTCTATATTACCTGTTTATTATTTTATTTTAGATTTATGCAATATTTAGTTATGTTTATCGTATCTATATTTATGTTTGATCAATACAAATACTTCAATAACAATATTTATTGTTATGCTGGCCTAGACGTAACTTGCTTATATTTTTGGCTCTGTTCGAGTTACAACCTGCTGTGTCCCCAATCCGCCGTCTTTCACAGCCAAAAATTTACGAGCAACACATCTGTCATTATTGTAATTGTCAAATGCAGCAGTAGGCAAGAGCTGCGACTTTTCCACTTTTCCACCTAAGTTTTTTCACCAAGTTTGGTTTTTATGCCGCAGCGCTTCATTGGGGCGACTATTAAGCTATGGCCGCTTTGCTGCCCATTTATTATGGCCGACTGTAGCTGTGTTTCTGTGTGTGAGTGTGTGTGTGAGCCACATAAACAATATTTTATTTAACATCATTGTCAGCGTGGACTATAAAAATTGTCAGCTTGTCTATCTCTCTCTCTTTTGCTTACTGCCATAGCCTAGTATGATACTGGGACGCGGATTTTCGCGCTCCCTCTGACTTGCTGTCTGGCTGCCAAGTGTTGCGTTGTGAATTATTTCACGCTTTGCTTTATTATAAAACACTTTTATGTTTATGTCTTCATATAATCAAACATTTTGAGTGTCGCACACTTACACATACGCACACTTACTCAGAGTTGGCACAGCTTCCGTTTCCGTTGCGACATTTGCCTTTGTCTTTTTGGTTAGCTCGGGAAAATGAAGACCATGAAGCAATGCGTATGGGGAATTCTGCGTTTCCTGCGTTTTCATTGCACAATTCTGCCACTTGCGTTGTAAACATAAATTTGAGGCGTGCTCAGCGCTCGGCTCACATCAAACATTTCGGAGTATCTCTCTGCATGTGAGTGTGTGTGCATGAGTATCTGTGTGTGTGTGACAATAAAGCGCGTCGTAATAATAACGACAACGTGGCAAGCATAAAAATCAATGTGTATGGTAAGCGGCATGAATGCCTTTAAGACCAGCAACATTTTAAGGCCTAACGCATACATGCAATAATACATATATGTAGTATATACACCCATATGCATACAGCTATATGCACAGCTGAGCATATATAGCTTTCTCTGCTGTAAAAACGTGCAAGTTAATTAAAGCAAAACATTTTCAATTACAAACACATATAGCAGCATAACACACACAGCATATACACATAAACATATATGCATAGCTTGCAGCTCACAGCAGCTGTCACAATGCATACATACGCTGACAGAAAGCATATAGTATGTATCTGCTCTATGTGCAGCAATTAAAGCTTGCAACATTTCATGTAACCAACCAAATTTTGATTCAAGCTTATAGAAACCAAAATTCTTTGTTTATTTAGGATAACTATGAATTTATGTTTCTTATTTAGGTTCAAAGCAAAAATACAAATTGCTCAGAACAAAATGTGGTCTCGGTCAGACTTTCAAATCTGTGCAAATTTAAACAACTTCTATAGAATTTTGTCAAAGGCTACATAATTATTTTTTTTATTAAGAATAATTTCCAAAAATAAAATTATTTTTGGGCACTCAAATTTGTTTCTTTTAAGGAATCGCTTATACAGCGTATGTATCTGAATACAGATTTGATGGGTTCCAATATGCTACACATCAGAACGACAAAATTTGGCCATCTGCTTCAGTGGACTTCATTTTAAATATGCTTTTCTTTTCTTTGATTCTGCTAAAAATTGAACTCATTTTGAGTTTATTTTGAAATTGAAATCTCTTAGAAGTTCCTCATTTCTTTGATATGCACAGTCTAATCGATAAATTTCAAGGACCCCATTATTTTTAAAAGACATAATTATCAAAAATTACTCACCACCGAAGGTGCTAAAGCTGTGCCCTTGTATATCGGAAAGAATTTCCGTCTCGGTAAGAGTTATCGATTTTTTGATGATAAGGATTTTGCATAGATAGCGATGATAGAGCGCCTTGTCATACTTTGTAAAAAATGTTCAATTTATTGAAGACAATCTTCAAAAGACTAAAAAGAAAATCCCAAAAGTACTTAACTCACCATACAAAAGAATCAAAAGTAAGATAATACAAGAAGACCTACCTAGAAGGGGACCAATACTGCCCTTGAAATAGGTTATTTTTAGTTATTTTTTTTTTATTTGAGGCGTCATATATTTATCCAGCTGCTTGGGCTGAATTGGAGATCTCACATATCTAAACAACTGCAATCTATTAAAATAAATAGGCTTTTGAAAAAAAGCGCAAGAAATTAAAAAAAAAAAATGCTTGCAAATCTTTTGGTATCTATAAATGTTTATTTGGACTTCCCATTCAATTTGTGGGGATATTTAGAGTCCTAAGTTTAAGACTAAACGAACTTTGTGTTAACTTAAGACAAATATTAAACTAGAAATATCGCCTATAAGATTAAGGTTCGCGAAAGTAATAGAAAAGTTAAGAAACGAGCCTAGAGCAACTGAAGAGTACAACAAAAAAATAATCCGACACAATTAGTTGGCCCACACTTAAGTTAGTTAAGAAACGATATATTATTCTAATGTCAATTCATACTTAAATAATATAATCAATGTTGGATACACTCGAACTAAACTAACGACTTATAAATTTTAAGTAACTCATGGGACTCCAATACAAAATTAAAAAGTATAGCATACTTATTAGCGCCGCACATTTAGAGTAGCCATTTTTATACATCTACTACGTGAAACCAAGCTTATTGCAATTGTTGTTTATTTTTGTATGATTTTTATTCAATTTAAATTTTGTTGTTAAAACCTGCTAAAAGACAATGGTTTAAATATAAATAATTTAAAAACAATTATATGGCAAATTTGTTAAATAGTTTTCCAGCTGATTGCTCTAAGCGACAAATATATGCTATGCTTGACAGATTGCTTTATTTTGCAAAATTTCTAAATTAAAAGCTATATCAAAAACATAAATAAAACAAAACAAATATTGATTTGAAAGTTTTGTCATAATAACTAAATAATTGTTGGGTAAAAAAAATAGTTATCTTTATGAAACGTTGCACAGCAGTTTTTAGAGATTTTTATGTTTCAAAGATGGTTGCTGGCGCCTATTTTTTATTTCTTGAAAAAAAAAAACTATAATAAATTTAACGTTCTTGGGTTTGTGACAACAGCACAAGATAGAATTAGTTATCGATTATTATATATCGATGAATAAACTCTTGACGACTCAGTTACTAATCTTGTATCGCGCAGCTAGTCTACAAAAATAAAGACATGGTTTTTTATGCACTGTATGCAAATGGTAAGGAATCGAGTAATACCCATAAAACTTTAAACCAAAATAAAACGATTTAGTTATTGTGCGTCTAAATTATTTTTTAATGACCAAAAGACCCAGGTCTTGGTGCGCCTTATGGTATAGTTCTTTACTAACATATGTGAAAGCAATAAGTATAAATTAGGCAAAATATATTCATTATAGTCGGTATATCCTGATTCCAGACGATCAGCTCCTTTTAAGCTCACTCTCTTTGCAAAATAAAGCTTTGGTCCAACTTTACAGACATGTTACTCGCTTGTGTCAAAGTTTTTAATGATTGTTTTTGGAATAGCTTTAGTTTCATATCATTTTAATTGCAACAATTGAAATGAACTTAAAAGTGAGAAATAACTTTTTTTATGGTCTATCCGCTTTGGGTGTTTAAGTAACAACATAAGCCGTAAGGATTTAGTGAACAAGGACAATAAATGAACTTTACCCAGACATGACTGGTTGGTACATGCGTACAATCTATCAATCAATCTGTAAAAACAATCAACATGATTAAGTCTTGTCATTTTTAATTAAACAGACAATGCACATGTGTAAGAATTTGTATCAGTGTGTATATACAGTATCAGTGAATGTGTGGGTTTTGTGGCTTTGTCTGTCTGTGTTGGCGTGAAAAGCTTGTTAAGGCCAGGGAATTGTTTTGTTCTGGCTAGTTTAGATTAATAGCTGACCAGCTTAGTTTTGCACACAACTGGGTCATGTGGCTGGTGACCATAATTAGCTCGCGTTCCAGACCCTGCTACTGCAATCCAGCACGTGCATGGAGACTCAGCAGCCCCAAATCAACTTATTATTAGCATTTTTTTTCAAAAAAAAAAAAAAAAAATGTTTATATATATGTGTAACGTGCATGTCTATATTAAAAACAGCTCAATCTAAGGGCGGAACTGAGCAGAGGGTGCAGGCATTGGCAAGGGCAACTGTTCATAATTTTGAGCAGCCACAAAAAACATTTACCTAAAGCCGCAAATCCCAAGCCAACATACATATACACGACGTATCTTTTTATATATGTAAGCATGTATATAAGCCGAAAAAAACCAAAAAGCAACGAAATGAGTGGAAGGAAGTGGAAAAAAAAGTTAAAGCAAGTCACAAGGGCGCAAAGACATAAATAGCAACTAAGTACGCAATAGATAAACCCTCAGCAAAGGCAGCCAAGCAAATAAAGTCTGTATGTGGCAGTGTATTAGTGTATCTGTGTGTTTGTATGACTTTGTTAGTGGGCATAACTGTATAAGTGTTTGTGTGTGTATGTGTAAAAGATGCAGACAAATTATGGACAAATTACGTCGACCTGGAAATGAGCAACGGCTCTGGGCCCAAGTTGAAAGTTGACTAGGCCGCGTTGCCGGCTCATTATTGGGACTTAAGCGAATGCCTGACTGCCTCACTTCCTCTATGACTGTATGACTGTGTGTATCTGTGTGTTTGTTTGCATATGTGTATGGCTGTGTGTGTGCTTGTTGGCTTTTTGCTATATTTAAACCGCAGGAAGTCAGGCAACGCAAGCATGAGCGACGCTGCCGGCCGCTTCCTCTCTTGCTCGCATACACTGACACTATGCCGCTGGCTTTTACAGTTGCAAACAGCCATATGTGTGTGTGTGTGTGTGTGTTTGTGTTTGTATGTGTGTGCAGCACTTCCGGTCGTTTGTCGCCATTTTCATAATGCGTTCTTGCCAACTGGCGCGTTGTTTGGCTCTTTGCCATGCCATCCTGCCCAGTCCAATCAAATTTCAACGGCTGCCGGCACTGCGCCTGTTTATATAGGCGATTTTTTTTCAACTTAAACGTTGCAAATATTTAGGTTATTGCACACACACACACACACGCTCACACATACACTGTCAAAAAGGAAGCCCACATGTTCTCAATATTAAAAATGCAAGTTAAAATACAAAGTACAACATGGCGAAAAGAAAAAAAAATTAAAATGGCCAACATCAAATTTTTAACATTTCTTTGGCTCTTATTTTCAAGCTGCCCAAACGTAGAGAGTGAGTGGGCGTAACTGTGTGTATGTATGCGTATATGTGTGTGCATGACAGTGGGCGTAGTTCGCCATTTTATATTATTTAGTGAAGTTCACTTGAGCGTGCAGTGAAATGAAATGAAATGAAACGAAATGTGGAGCACGCGTAGGCGTAGCTTTTGGCCAAATGTTGTACGGTTGTATGTTTGTTACATTGCGGATGAGCCGCTGCAGTTCGTATACCATGTCCGGAAATTGAGATTCAAAAAGAAAGCAGCCTGCATAAACCGGTTCGCTACACTGCAGCTGAGGTGCAAAATGCCTGCCGCGAGTGGCATAAAGTGCTTGTTCGCTTAAGTTGAAACTATTGCTCGACGGCCATTCCAGCAATATGAATAATGCAACAGTGGGAGGTAGAGAAAGTGATCCTGCAATGCTGGCTTTTAAAATATTACTTAACATTTTTGGGCTAGTCGAGACTTTAAGTGGTACTGGGTAACACTGCGGCTTGTAAATGGCTTAATTGTAGTGCAGTTTGAACGTTTGTGCGCTTTTTAAATGCAGCTATAAATGAAAAAAATATACCAAAAATAAGGAGACGCTGCACACAGCTGGAATTCCATGTTGCATAAACGTTAAGCTACCTGGGGGCAAGGGCTTGCCATAAAGCTGACCTACAACTGCTTTTTGGAACAATGAAGCATATATTTCAGGATTTGGAGTGAACAAGTAAAAGGAATTTAAAGTGTTTTAGAGTATGAGGCAAATGCGAGTATAAGAGCGCTGCTATCTGTTAATCTTTAAGAGTAGCAAAGGGCTTTGGTGAATCTCTTTGACAAAATTAAATTCGCACTCTCTCCTCTGACATAAGAGAGCTAAATGGAATTAGTTGCCGAAGAAATAATAATTTCTAGCAAACTCATCGGTATATCAGTTTTGCGCAATTTAAAAAAATTAAGTATTGTATACTTGTCATCAGTACTTTTTATTTAAGGAAGGAATCTCATGTGTAGTAATATGAATATCTTTTTAAAGAAAGGATTCCAACTTTTTTAGTGAGTTTGCAATTAAGCATGAATATCTGCCATTGTGAATTTAGCCATTTTTACTTTTGTAGTTCGGTCAGTGGCGGATCCACGGGGGGTTTTCGGGTCTGGACCCCCAAAAACCTGGAAAAATGGTTTGAAAGTCTTTTGTGAGCTCTGATTTTAACTTAGTTTGATCAAGTAAGTACCAACCAACACAACTAGGTCAAATTTTTGGTAACATAGTATTAAAGTTTCGAAACTTTTCTGTGACTGCCGAAATTCAGACTCACAACTTTGCACATTTTTGTGCTCCAAGTTCTGTGAAGCAAGGAACTTTTTCGCTAATATCGAAACGCCAAAAACTGAGTCATTGTAGACGCTAGAAATGACGCCTCAATGAATTTTCAAAATTATTTAATGTAAAAGTTCGCAAAAACCTTGCCGATAATAGCAGGCACGAGAACTAGTTCTTTGAACTTGTGGATGATGCACGACAGTGAGTTATGCATTAGGCAGTACCTCTGAGAAGCTTTAATCTGCGCCAAGTTTGCTTACGTTTGATTCAAATGGCTATCGCTTTTGAAAAAAATATACAATTCGTTATTTATTTGTCTCAAATTTGTCTACTTTGTGGCAGTTGCAAGTATTGCACGTGATCCCTTGATTCGCTACTTGTCTGAATTATCTTATAATAATTTATTTTCATTTTGTCATAAAGTATACGCTAGTAAGTTGTATCCATGCCATTATAATTTGGCAGGTCAAGGCTCTTAAAGGGCTATGACTTGGCTAAGTCATTAAAAATGTATTTCGCCCATTTTAATCGATTTTTTATTTCAGTTTATCTTTAATTTGAGCCCGTTCTCAAACCCTGCTTAACTTGTCTATCAATTGCTTTGCTTTTCCTTCAACTCTTCAACATTTTGCTTTACTCTAGCTGATTGTGTCAACTGTCAGAAAATGTCGCAATGCTTCAGTTTAAAATACAAACACATGTACTCGTATTAAATGCTATATACCTTAGCGTACGAGTATATGTACTACCCGTACTTATAAACGAATAAAAAATATATGCAAGCAGCTCATGCAAATCAGAAGCAAACCACGGCAAAGACACCAAATCACAAAAAGAAAAAAAAAAGAAGAAAAATAGTAACAAAAATACAAAATAAAACGTCAAGAGAGAAAAGAGAAATGGCAAAGTGAAAGAATGAATAAATGAACGAATGAGTGTTGAACAAGGAATGAAGTGAGGGGAGCTTGTCAAATGAAAGGCATGTCAAGCGACTAAATTACCTTTATGTTGTTGCAATGGCTGCTTATTGATTTCGCATGTGTGTGTGTGACAGTCATATATGTGTTTGTGTCATTTTTTGAAATTTTGTGGAAGGGCTCTCAGTTTGTCACTGCTGCTGACTGTCTGGTTGGTGACTATGGTTTTGATATAAAATTCAACCGCAATTCATTTGAATTCAATTGTCATAGCTTCCAACAGCCAGGGAGTTGCTTGCAGCTGTATTCGTGTGTGTGTGTATGTGTGTGTGTGTGAGCTTATATCTGTGTGTGCTGCACTTCCGGCACATGGGTTTGAGCTAGCAGTAGTAGCCCCAACTGTACGACTTAAACAGCTGTTTCTTTGCATACATTAGTTACTTTTTCGCTCACGCTCTTATTTGGTACACAGCGAGAAAAATGAGTGTGTTGAGTAAGTATTTTGATTGCAAAGTGATCTCATTTTAAAATATGTTATTTTTTTACCGATTCTTATTTTGCTGCAAGCAATTTTAAGAATATTAAACGATTTTTTATACAAAATTGGTTTAACTTCAATTAAAGGTTTAAATCCTTTAGGGGCATCAATGAAAAGGTATCAAAGTGTGCATCACATGAATGCACCAATCATTGCAATACGCCTTTTAATTCAAAATGTATTAAAAATTGTATTTTAATTTTACTTATATATATTCATTTTTAACAACTTTAATTTGATTCGGTGAAAATGTATTGAAGTGTACTTGAGATGAAAGAACTAAGTTGAATTCTGTATAATTTGTTTAATAAAAACACTTCAGAGAAAACAGAATATTTGAGTAATAAAATGGAATTGATTATAATTAAATCTTAAAAATACTTTTCTGCTTTTTTTCTCATAAATGGTATGCTAGAGCTTTTCTGTCTGTGTCTATATTGTTTTGCATTATGCATTTTCCTAGCAAATTAAATTTGATTTAACATTTAAGGACAGACAGAGTCAGCTATCCCCAAACTATGGACGTAGTAGTAGACTGAAACTGGGAGGATAACTCTGCCTGGAGCGGGTAGGTCATGAACTAAGTTTATTGTGCACATTTAAATGAAATTGCTGCGCTCAATTTATGTGCTAAACGCCAAAAGGCATGCAGCAGGCAGAGAGTCCTAACAACAGAAGTTCGAAGCTCGAATTAAGGGGGCCGGGGTAGAGGCAGCCAGCTCCATTGAGTTGGGTCAGACACAGCAAAAACCGGCTATATGCAAAGAATAAAGCATAGAAAATAAAAAGCTACACTTTACGTTTATTCATTTCATTTGGTTTCGTTTCATTTCATATCGTTTCAGTTTTTTTTTTGTTTTTTTTTGTGTTATTGTTAAATAGTGCAACCGGCAATAAGTTTATGAATATGGTTGGTTTTTGTGTCAGTGTGCAAGTCACTTTTTGTCTACCACTGTGTGTGTGTGTGTGTGAGAGTGTGTGTCTGTGTAGTATATGTTTTTTGTTGCTCTCTATCTGTTGGAAATATGTGCATATTGTTGGCATAATTGACTGGTTTTTGTTGGCTTGTAAACGTTTCCCTTTGCCCCAACACACAGATACACATACACACAGATACACGTTAGGTAGTATCTAATGTGGCATTCGTTTGTCTGTTTAATATGCAATTTCAATGGGTTCAGTGGCTTAAGTGTAGTTTGAATTTGTCAAGCATGGGTGCTACAACAGTTGGAAAAACTATTAACAAGACTTGCAAACATAAAAGCTTTCGACTGGGTGTTAAGTATCTAATAGATAAGTTTTTCTTTTTTTAAGGGCTGCACACGTGTATGCAAACAAATTGAAATTAAAGTGCAAGTTTTGAGTTTTAGTAGGAATTAGTTAAGTTTTGTACTTGGGGGTAAATGATAGCAAAGTTTCTGCGCTAACTACGAGACTCATATGGCGTAATAATTATGCTTTAAGTTTATTTGCGTGAAATAATAAGGTGCGAAAAACCCGACCTAGTAATTGGCTATAATATGCTTATTTAACATCGGATCAACTCGTCCAAAAAACCAAATTAAAGCCAATGCTTTGCCGCAACTTTCTAGAACTAGCGATTTCTTCACACCATTATTAATTTTTGAGATATGAACATTTTTCCAAAGAAGACAATAATTGGGGTAAACCCGACCGCCTCTTTTTTTGTTGTTAATGTTAATGAAGGTTGATTGAATTGAAAGAGAAAGTAAATAGCTAAGCAATTAATCAGAGTTATTTGATTCGCTGTCCAAATAGCTTACTGGTGTATTTTTGATTCCAGTTGAACGTCTAGTTGGTTGCGTAGTTTTTTTTTGCTTTATTTTCGCCAGCCTTTTCTGCTTGTTTAGACTTTTTCTGTTTCTCTCAGTCTCTGCTAATTGTTTCATCAGAAGTAAGAATCGATGGTCATTCAGGTTTGCGGCCACGTCTTGTGCCTTGGCTACGTGGTGGTGCGCGCTAAAAAGGGACGAATGGAATGCAAGCTTTCATTCAAGCTTGAAGTTGTTGATGATGTCGAGTGGCGAGTGATGGTTTCAATGGAACATCATCAACTTCAACATCCATTTCAACTTTTTCTAATGGTTGATGTTCTAGAACATGTTTAGTTCTACAAGTGGCGCGGAATCCAGGCTTCATATTGACCATTGTTGGAATGTCAAATATTTAAATTGGTTGGCTGGGATGCATTTGCATAAAATTAAAACATTGCAAATACTGGCAAAGCGAGCTGTTGTAAGCGATGTGTGCAATCAGGAGCAAATGAGACTGCGTAAATACCATTTGCTCGACGGTATTGCAAAGCAGCTAAAGATCAATGGCTTTCGTGATTATCCATCAATATTAATACTGACTGATCACTCGAATTACAAGTATAAATAAATAATATCGCAGTAAAAAACAAAAGAAAAAGCGGTCGGATTTGCCCTATCATTTATAGGTCGGACTTACCCCACTCTGTGGGGTATATTTTTTGTCGTTTGTGCATCTGTAGATTGCAGACAACTGTCATGTAAGCATTTCGGTTATTTTTAATGCGCTGTTAAGAGAAACAGTGGGAGGTCGGGTTTACCCACACTATCGATTCTCCCCACCTTATTCTACCTAAAGTATTTATTTGGTAAAGTCATAAATTATTGTTTATTTTTATTTTTTGTAATTAATGACAATTAGAGAAACATACTCGCATTAAATTTTTTTTTGAGGGGAAAGACACGTTTTTTCTGTATATTTTTGCAATTGATACATTTATTTTATATCAATTTCAAAATTGTTTTAATTTAGTATATTGCGCACATGATAGCCTTTCTTCTCAAATTATCCCATTCGCCCCGAACAAGCCACAGCTGAAAAATGTTGAGCCTCATGCAAACAAATTCCGCTTTATATCTCTCATTTCAACAATCAAACAAGATTCGAAACTGCAGAGTGATAGGAAATCTCGATTTTCTGGCTTCAACTTCAAAAAAATAAAATTAATAATTCCAGACCGACTTGGTCAAGACTAAAGTTGCTTTTCTTACAATAAGAAAAATGATTGTGTCTTCTATTTAAAAAAATGTAATACAGTCGATGCGGTGCCTGACAGTGTAATACCCTGTATCTTTTTTCTCGAAAAAAATGTTATTCCTGCATACTCCTTCTAATAACTTTCCAATTGGAACATTTTTTTTTTTTTGATGCAAGACCAATATAGGTACAAAGGGTATACTAGATTTAATCAATGTATGTAACGGACAGAAGGAGGCGTGGCAGACCCCAAGTCCTTTATACCAAAATGCTTATCATAACCTCAGATAGCGATTAAGCCATGTCCATCTGTCTGTCAGTATGTCTGTCGGTCTGTCGGTCTGTCTGCCTGCCTGCCTGCCTGCCTGCCTGCCTGCCTGCCTGTCTGTTTGTCTGTCTGTCTGTCTGTCTGTCTGTCCATCCGCATGAACACCTAGATCTCAGAGATAGTAAGAGCTAGAGCAACCAAACTTTCAGATTAGATCCTTTATTCCATAGGAGACAAGTTAATTTTATTTTTTTGATATCGTGGTTACATAATATAGCTCCAATAGAAGTGTTTCATCGAAATCAAATTTGGAATTCGGAAGTTTTTTAGAGTTCCCCAGCATTGTACCAAATTTGGTCAAAATTCGTTTGACTATATTATATAGCCTCCATAGGCATCGGTCAAAAAAACGTGTTTTGTGCAACATGCGACTTTTTTTTTGCTTGTTTCAAGGAATATCGTAACCAAATTTGGCAAAGAAATATATTTTGGAGTTTGTAAGCAATATATTGAATTTGATTGCAACGTGGAGGTACAGGGTATCCCAAAGTCGTCCGCGCCCGACTCCCACGTTCGCCAACTTTTCAACTTATTCTTAGTTTAAAGATTCACATATTGTTAAAGAACATAAACAATTTCGCAATCAAATTCAGCAAAATTGTGTGTCAAAGTGTTGGCAAAACTGAACACTACGTTTATTATGAATTTCAGTAACTTCAACTATTAAATACTTTTTGTTAGTGTTGGCCAACTTAAAAACTTGGCAACACTGCAGTCAGTTCCCCATCGCCAAGCTCTCATTGCAATTGCAATTGTGGCTGTTCTGTCCTTAACCCTCCCAAGCCGACTATTAACCAGATGCCACTTGGTGCAGGTGCTTCACATTCGCACATTCAGACACTCCACTAGACTCGAACGCAACTCGACAATCTCTCTATAAACACTTGCACAGCTCTTAATTACCCAATGTAAACTTGTAGAACAGAGTTTTGCACATGGCCCACATAGCGTTACCTGATTCCAGATACCTCTTATACTCCCAGTACTTTTATATTTATTTTACATGGCTAAAACAACAAGAACAAACTGTTCCCGGCAGCGCTGCCACCTGTCAGGCAAGTTTGTCAGCTTGTTTGGCTGCGTGTTAAACAAAAACGTGGCAAAACTTTCAAGTCAAAGTTTTCATGACTCTTTTGTCAATTACCCTTAGTTAGCGTGGCCTACGTTTCACCGCACCAGAGCCCACACACCCCCACTAGCCTTCTTCGCAATCTTCCAACCAACTACAGCTGTCATTTAGCCTTCAGAGAGTTTGGCTCAAATGTTGGAGAGAAAAAAAAAGTACGCACATCAAACTATAGTATATGTATATATTGACATTTCGATTGCGTATGTGGGTACCAAAAACGAGGGCGGTTTTTAGAGTTGGCGTAACGTTGCAGAGGGTTTAGATCTTTCAAAAAAAAAACTCGATAAAATTAACAGAAATTTGTATATAAAGTTGTTAGATGTTGTTTTCTAAAAAAAATTTAATGTCTAGTTGGATATTTTTTTTCTAGGAAAATATGTATTCAGGGGTTTTTGCCATCGAGGAATGCATTTTCGACATAGATGCTAAGCAGCCTTTTTAGTTCGCAGAAGCCCGATATAAAAAATGTTGTAGAGCATAGTTATGTGAGAAGTAGGATATCTGTGAGCCGCCTACAGCTTTGCCAAAAAGTTGGGACTAGGAGTCTTAGCTACATTTTGTGAAGAAGTGCTTTGAGCTAAGTGTAGTCGAGTGCTTCTTTTTTTCCCAAAATCACAATCGTAGCTATGAATCTTGTGAAATTATATTTGACTCTTTTTAGGGGTATGAGGACATGGAGGGTATGCTTCGATTATTTATAAGAAGTTAGGTAAAAAGAGTGTCGAGGGTAAGAGTAGCTTAATATAGACTTTATGACAAAATTTGTTTTTTTTTTTTTTCCATTTAACCACAACTTGCTCCGGGTGTTGGTAGAGAAATCTTAGAGGCAAGTGGGGTGAATTCGCAAGAATTTTTTCGTGGATTTTTTTGAGTTTTTTTTTTCAAAATTGAAAGTTGTGTCGTTGAGGGCATTGAATAAGGTCCATTGTATCAAAATTTCAGATCAAATCGAAAATTTTTTGTCAGGTAGATTGATCTGCGAACCAAAAATGCCAAATTCGAGATTTTCGATTTTTTTGGGGTGAATCCGGAAGTGTCCAAACATGATTATTATATTTATTTATTTTTTGTAAAAAAACGTTGAAATGAATGAATGTGGGAATAAATTAATAGTTGCCCAGTAAAGTGCCATGCAAAAATTAAAAAAAAAAAAAATGTGAAATTGTCTGAAAGAGCACTGCTTTTGTCGATTTTCACTGCCTTCAGCATTTTCAACAACTCATCAGAACTTGGAACTCGGTTAACGGGGACTTGACTAAGTTATACTGAGGATATACTTACATTTGATTGAAATTTTAGTGACACAAAAATTTAAAATAAAACTTTCAAGGTAGCAATTCTTTTTTAGAAAAATTATACTGAACAGAATATACACGTGTACTCAAGTGGGAGTATTATCAAAAACTACCATCGGTCATGACGTTAGGGTGCGTTTGCGGACTCACCCCACTTGCCTCTACTTCTATATTTTTTGTTACATTATATAAGGATACTAATTTTGGTATTGCTCTTTAAAGTTTTTGATAAAAAGTTCTTAATTTATTATCATAATATGCAAGACTGTGCTTGAATAATGAAATCCGGCCAAATTTTTAAAAATATATATATAAGTTCCGTTTAGTAGTTATTTATAAAAATTTCAGAAAAAATGTATTTAAATAAATCAGTGACTTATCTAAGTGCCCTCGTACATGATGAAATTGCACGTATAAATTGGCAGCTCTGTGTGTGAATGAGTGTGTGCGTGTGGGGGGATTTGGGCTGGCTTTATGTGTGTATATGTGTGCGCTATTAATGCGCCGGCTTGAGCATAAACTTTGGCTATTCATTTGCGTAAATCTACATGTGAATATTTAGCTGTTGTGTGCGTGCTCGGAAGTTTTGCCAAAACCACATAGATACACATCCACACACAAACACACACACACACAATGAAGCACTTGAATATAATTTACGACTGTTGTGCTTGATGCCCTGAAACACTAATCTATCATTATTGATTGGCATAAAGTTTTTGGCCAGCTTATAGCGCTCTCTCTCTCTCTCTCTCTCTCTATCTAACCCAACCAGCTTGCACTCTCGTACTTCGCCTTGTTGGACTTTGGCATTATATAATATGATGCCCTTTGGGCTGAAAATCTCTTTGGGAGACTACAATTAATGAGCGTCTATTTATAGGAGATAAAGCCTTAATTAAAATTTGCTAGCTGATAAGTGGCCGCAGTAGCTTTACTTGATGGCTCAAAATATTAACAAAATTTTAATTAAAATTTTGACAAAATTTCTACACACACAGTTGCACACACATACTTAGAGACGTACTTATAAACACGCTCTTAAAACACTCTTACTCACTCTCTCTGTTTTTGCTCTAATTGCAGTTACAAATCGCGCTTCATGCTTCCACAAATCTGGCCAAATAATTGCGCTCGCGTTTGTATAACGTACTCACTCTGACGCAGGCAACGTGTCGCTTAAATGACAGCGGTGACGACAAGGAGCGCATGAAAGCAGCGTCTGGTAAAAGGATTTGAAATTAAAATTTAATGCAAGGCAAAAAGTAACAAGCAGCTGGCAAAGAGCACAAAAAGTACAAAAAAAAAGAGAAGTGAAGTGGAGAGGAGTGTGCTGCAAACATTTGGCCAACATATACAAACACAAACACACACACACACATCTCAGTAACGAAATGAGCAACACGTGCGCGCATTTATTTTAAATATTTATAAAACGCACATATACACACAAGCACAATTAGCGAGTGTGTGTGTGAGAGAGTTGTAGCTCGCGAGCATCAAAAGTCACAAACTAAATATGCAAGCAAGTTGGCAGCACGGTCATCATAAAATCTATTAAAAATTAATTTTAATGGTTATGTGTTTTGACAAAAAAGTAAATAAATTGTAAATAAATTACAGCAACAAAAATAACAACAACAACAGCATGCAAAAATGTTTGTAAATATTAAAATGAATTTATGTGCAGCGGAAAAGTTTTTAATTAAGTAAACGCAAATACGCCGTCACACAAACACATGCAAAAGCCCATACTCTCACTCACGCATACACATCGACAATGCCACAAATCACTCTCTTTTTAGTGTATGTGTATATAAACGTATGTATGGCTGTGTGTGTGTGTGTGAGAGAGAGCGCACGTGCACATTTTGAAAATTTTTGCAAATTTATTAAGGTTTTATACACGCGTACATTTCATTTCGTTTTAGCTCTTAGCCAGTGAATCCTGCCGTGTATCCTGCCGTTTATCCTGCGTTCGCATGTCGATCAACAAAACTAAATAGACTTGACTCTGTGCAATAGGCTTGTTTTTTTTTTTGTTTTGGATTTTGATTTGGGTTAATTGGAACCCAAAACTTCGCTTTAAACTGGACACAAAATGAAGCATTCAACGGCATTGGTTTTGTGCCTGCTCATCACAACGCTGCAGATCATTGAGACGCATGAACATGGAGATGGCTTCAAGCCGGGTAAGTTGAAATTTTGAATATATTTTATTAAGAAAATAAGTACAAATATAGCTTAGTTTCGTTATCAATGGCTGTACTTATGTGGATCTTGTGACGTCATTTAAAACAAGTTTTTGATCTGAATATGGGGGAAAAATTCATAGAAAGTGATGCCTAAAATGTTGCTTGCCAATGACAATTATCGTCTGTATTTGTAAGTTGAACGTTTTTGTAAATTTAAGATATTGAAAATACTGCAAAAAAAAAAAAAAAAATTTCTAATAATAATATAGTTTGGGACAGCTGCACTGCCGCGCGTGAATCTGTTTCCCTATTAGCCCTAAAGCGCCTCAGCCAGACCAATTCCCGAAACAAACCCAATTAATTGGAATGGTTGTAGCCGGTTAGCATCTTGACTTGAGATTTAATGCTCGATAAAAAAATATACCGCTTCTTGTTAGCATTGCAAACTCTGTAAGCATGTAAATTGGTCTTTTTTTTCTGGGCTGTATTACCTTAAAAATTTTAAACTATTTTTTAAAATTTTTTGGGCATTTGTTACAAAATAGGTATATTTCATATACTTAGCTTACTTTTCGTGTAAACCCACTAGCTTCAAAGTTTTAAAGTGTAATTTTTTCAATTAAAAAAGAGCGCATACCGATCTACTTTTCATGCATTCAACTTTTAATGAGTTTTGCTCTTTTTTAAGAAACAAGAAGTAATATATATTTGTGTAGAGCTTGTTCCCTTCATTCCTTCTGCATTATATACATTAGGGCTTCGTCTTATTTTAGGGAAATGTTTGTGAGATCGTTATCACAGCTAAAATCACAGATGTCATACTATATTAACGCCACTCAGCAGTTTTCAGCACTAATGGAATATCACTATTATTTGATGAAAAAGTTAGAACCAGTGATAGCTGCTTTGGGTTCTTAAGTGTGACTGCTAACGATATTGAAGTGAACCAGCTATTCAAAGTCCATTTTAACATATACCTATAATACTCTTTAATGGGTTAAAACGAGCTCTGCTCACTTGTGAAAGAAACCACACATGCCACTTTATTTTCTACAGCTTTCTCTGCATAGCCTTGTACATCTTCTTTTTATACTTACTAAAGATATAATTTTAATTTTTTAATGGCAAAAAATATGCAACTTTGTCATTATTGATGATCATTGTAGCCTGTTTAGTGAACTATAAAAAAATTCGTAACAAGTTTTTGAAAATCACACAAATGTTGTGCTTCGTCAAATCGACGACTAGAGATGTTTTCAACTGCACAAAATGTAATCTTTATTTTTATTTCACGCGATAAATTTGTGCTTTTTCATTGTCTTACCAAAACAACATTAAACTTTTATTCAGTTCAATTTACGTTATATTGCTTTAATTTTTTGAATTTTCAGTTCAAAAACAAGCCTGCCTTTCAAGTGACAAGCATAGAACTGAAAAACTTTTTAACTGCCATACTAAGTGATATAGCTGTGGAAAAGTTAAGTGAATATGTGCACACATATTCAAAAATTGTGCAAACTTTTATTTGGCAACTCGACTGAAAATGGTTAGTTGTGCTTTGGCAGCTTTTGCCATAAGTTTTCGCACCATTTAACAATTTTGACTTGACACCTTCCGGTCCATTGCTATAGTTGGCCGTGGGCAGCATATGGATATTATTTGAAAAAGCACTTATGCACCGTCCGATTGAATTTGCACATTTGGATTGGTTTTCGTTTCGTTTTTGTAATAGAATTTAATGAAATGATAGGATCAACAAGAATATTCGTTTTAGTGAACCTCAATGGGCTACTTTTCAATTTAATTTTTGTGATTTCAATTTTTAGAATAATATTCAAAGTTGGCTGGGACGCATCCAGAAAGTTTGGCCTTTGACTTTTCACCTTTATAGTTTTAAATTGTATCTGTTGCCGACTTCAAAAGATGTAAAAAGTAAGGCATTTACTTTCTAAGAACTGCCTCAAAATTACACTTTCTGTAGACATGTTCTAACTCATATAAGTTAAAGCCTTCAAATAAGATATGTTAATTTATGTGAGCCAAATAAACAAATAAATGTCAACACTTAGCTAAACGTCAAATGAGAAAAACCATCGCCACCGCCAAAACCCTTAAGATATTGAGATAGAAATTGAAGCAGTTATTAACTCTTGTTTTGAAAATGTTTGCAGGGTATCCCAATATTGGGTAAGGATTGGCATTTTATTTTTTAATTATCCGTCCAACAATGTAAAGCTATCAACATTTCATTGAAAATACTCCAAATATTTTCCTATCTCTTTTCGGCGTTGTAAAAATGTTGAATTTTTTTATATATATTTTTTTTTTGCGTTTCCCTTTTAAACTAACCACTTAACTGTAGTTTACAGTTTCGCCATTTTTTATGGTTAAAAGCGCCGTTGTTTTAAAATGTGATAATAATTTTTCCCACTACCTCGATTTTAAAGCTTTGTTGTTGTTTTTGTTTTGTAACAGTACGCTTGTGTGCATAAATAAACAAAAAGTATGTATATATATAAAAAATTGTAATCAATAAAGGTAACAACAACAACAAAATAAGATATATTTGTAAAATACAACAAGGCAAAATTTAAAAAAAAATATAAAAATAAAATTATGCAATTTTTACAACTTCATTATTAACTTTTTTTTTTTTATTTCTGTTGTTGTTTTTATAGCTTCAACATATGCGTCCTTTTGGCATGTTTATTTGTTGTAATAAACGCCAATGTGGCCCACAAAACACGAAAACGTCACCTGCGTCATTAACTTGGACAGTGCCAGGTTCACTTGTACGCCCCACAGCTCTCTCTCTCTTTCACTTTCCCTCTCTTAACCCACCTCTCTTGCTCCACAGAGGGTTTTACCCAAATATAGCTTGTCCAGCTGAAAGTGGATACTTGGCTCTGGCTGCTTAAAAAATACATAAATTTTCAATTTAATGTCAGACATGGGTGTGCATGCGTGTGTGTGTATGTTAGTGTATATGTATGTATGTGTGCGTGTGTTTGATTATCCCCAGAGTGCTATATAGAAATATGCTATAATTTTTTATACTCTTTACGTGGCTAATGTTATATTACTATAAACACCAAATAGATGGAGTAGATAGATCTAAAGAGATATTTTTATAGTACAAAAAAAAAGGGATAGATGGGATAGAGAGAAATGTTGCCAGCGAGAAATTTGAGTAGAGAGAAACAGACAGAGAGTACATTTTCATATTGAATACTGTGTTTGAAGAGATCTCCGTACTTAAGCAATTCCTCTTTCTTACTGATCAAATAAAGCCGTAATCAGGACTCGATCTGATTTATTATTGATTGTGGCTAAAGTCACCTCTTTCAGACATGACTAATGCGCCCAATGCTTCTTGATGAGTCCTCTCCAAAGCTTACGTGCCACCTTGCTTTAGTCTTTCTATAGCTTGAGGAATGTTAAGAAGTGTTGTCACCTAAGCCCCATCTGCTTCGCCAAATTATCAAATCTTATAGACCATGTGCCGTCGCAAGTCTCAAGCTACGCTTTCTGCAATAATATTTTCCACTAATTGATGCTGTTGTGTAGCTTGTTGAGTTAACAAATGTTCTGAACAAAATCTTTAAACTCAGGTTGACAACAACAATTGGAGTTCGCTGTAAATTAGCTCCTGGATTTTTTTTTTATAAAAACCTGGGTCAATTAATGACTTCAGCAGACCATAATGCACACCATATACCCCAGACAAATAATTATATGTGCATTGCTTCAACAACATATATTTTTTGAAAGAAGGCTTAACTTATTAATGTTATATTTTTTTGTTTTAGTGTTTGTTAAGAGCTTTAAAAAAAAAATAAATTTAATTTTTTAATAATATTCCTTAATACTAAAAAAAAAGGATGCAGATTTTCTCCATAGAAAATAATTATATGTGCATAACTCTATTTTGCTTAAATAACTAGTTTATATTGCATATTTCCAGAACTTCAAGTAATGTAAGTTAGATATTGTATTTCCATTTACTTTATAAACAAATTTTAGGCTGCGGGGCATTAAGTGTGCGAGAATTTTATAGGGTGAAAATGTGAATTTTGGGCTTAATCCACTACAAGGTCTTCTTAATAGTCATACTTCGTTATGATAATAAAAAAGTTTTTGAATGGCATCTCTAAGATATTTTCAATCAGATTTTGGCCCAAGTTTGTCGTAGGCTCCTCCATAAATGCAACATTTTGCACCCTAAAGTATGATTTTGGAGCTTCTGCTCCGTGATTTTAAGCCTCAGCAGGCTGAATTCTCTTGTTGCGGCCGGTAGATCCTTCGAATATGGTACCGAATCGTAGTTCGTGTAATTTAATATATTCCTGTGCATATATGTGTCCAGGTAAAAACATTTCGGATCCTTGCAAATAACGTTAATCGCAGACTGTATTATGAGGGATTTTCCGCAACCAGTTCGTTCTTAACATATGTTAAATGTATACCTTAGGTCTTGTAATTCTTGTTAAATACCATTGAAATTGTCCAAATTCGACGTTTTCCATCAAATTCAGTGTTCTTTGATCCCTTTTTATAAAAACTTGAGCAATTATAGATTGTAGTGCTTGCGCCTTGGTATACCATTGATATAACATGGTTTCCGACCTATGGGACCTTATATTACGATTCGGTCCACCTCACTTTTTTACACTACATGCAGCTTAGTAACATTAAGGATTGATCCCGACCTAGTCTTCTTGAAATTCATCATGTAATAAGTATCCAACTGCCGGATGGCCCATTTGGATCATCCGCCAATTTAAGGAATTGCACCCATGCCCTTGTTAATTGAGTTGTTTTCTAGGTTTTTTAAAAAATTTTCGATGTCTAATTGAAATAACAATAGTTTTGACTGCTTTTAACCCAGATAAAAGGATCCCTTTAATTCTTCCCTGCTCTTCGTCCTACTTTTTGGTATCCGCAAGCATTTTTAACAATTGTGATTTTTCAAAAAATAATTTTCCTTTTTTAATTTTAAATTATTGCTTTTGCATCAATTAACAAATCTTTAAACTTTTCTGGCGACGTTACAGACCTAGTGGAACTCGTAGAGCAAATAACTATCTATGCACATATAATTATTTTCCATGAAAAGTAAAAGGATTTAACCTAACGGTACCTAAATTGACAAAAACAAGGAAGGTTGTTTTGTAAAAAACAGTCACAAAGGATGTCTTCAAAAATCTGCATTCTCAAAATTAATATTCCGCTGCTCATAAGTGTGATATAAAGAAAAAAATGTATGCACATATAATTATTTGTCTGGGGTAGATATGCTTGTCGAATTAAATTGCATCTACACAATCACTTGACGAACCAGTTTTATATAGAGCTCATTTTTAAAAATTTTGTTTCGAAAAACCAACATTTCAAACTAAATTATCAATAATGTTTTTTTAGTGTCGAAAAATCCCAGTTATTTCCAATGCTTGAAACTAGTATAAGTACTCTTATTATCATTATTATTATTATTAAGCCCTGCTCGACGTCAGTGATACTGGGCACAGGCTATCTATAAGTATTTTCCATTGTCGTCTATTCGCCGCGACTGCACGAAGCTCGCTTATGTTTTTGGTATTTCTGATCCTGTTTTTTTCCGTAGCAAGCTGTCCATTAATTTCATTTAAAGTAGAGCGCCTCCATGTTGTTTTTGGGTGACCTCTTCGTCTGCTTCCTTGAGGGTTGTACTGTAATGCCATGGTGGCGATATCATCTTGAGATTGGCGCAGAGTGTGACCAATCCATCAGAATTTGCGTCTGCGAATTTCAATGTTGATATCTGGGATATTCAATTCATTTCCGTTTCAGTTTTTCCATATTTTTTCACTTCACAACATTTTTTTTCAATAAAGATTTTTGAGTGTCAAACAATCCCAATTATTTCCAATGCTCGAAATTGATGTACTCGTATCTGACTAAAAAATAAAAGTTCTGATATAAATTATATTGATATAATGTAACAAGGACTGTTTTTATAATTCCTCACTAAAGATGTTTCAATTCATTTTCGTTTCAGTTTCCAATAAAGATTTTTGAGTGTCAAACAGTCCCAATTGTTTCCAATTCTCGAAATTGATACACATGTATCTGATTCCTAAAAATAAGAGTGCTTAAAAGAAGTGATGCTGTTTCACTTGAATTTCGTTTCAGTTCTTGTTTCAAATCGTTTCACTTCAGAAATTAAAAACACTCTTTAAGTGAAGATTATTAATATGTTCGAGTTAAACACAAAACATTGCTCTACTTTTTACTTCAGGAAAAGCCGTAAGCTCAATGCCTCTTATTAGTTTTTAAACCAATATAAATGCGCCATTATGTAAGATATCTCTTTAAAGTAAACTTTAATCCAGAAACAATTATTTTAAGAGTTAGCTTGAATGATTATTTAGCCAAGCTTTTGAAAATGCATATAAAAACATATTATATCAAAACTGGCTTAAAATTTTGAATGTTTCAAGCTTTTTCGCTGCAATAAGAGTATACAATAGTTGTCATTATCATAGCTTTAGTTTTCATATCTGCATTTCAATTTACTTTTTTATTTATTTTACTTTTTTTGCTTCACTGTTGCAAGTTTAAATTTATTTGGCTGTCCGCATTTGTGGCAAGCTGCGCTCCATTGGCAGCATTAGAGTCGACTGACTACCGTGGGAATTTTATGTTATTTAATTTTTTTAATATTTTTCTTGCGGTAAGTAAGCTTAAAATGTATAAACAAAGTTGCATAATTCCTGCGTACAGAGCGATACTCATATGGCCCATTATGGCATTAAATTAAGTATACGCAATATGAGTTTGGCCTTTAAAGCGGGCACAACAAATGGTTACAGGTAACAATCACTGAAGGCACTTAGGAAACGCTTTAATTTCATTAGAGAGAGAGAGAGCGAGTAGCAAGTAAAGCTGCGGCGCTTACATAATAATTAGTAAAATAAATTTCACCTAAATACACAGCATAAAGTAAACATAGTAAGTGCGGGGTAACAGTAAGGACGAGGGGTCGTCAAGAAAGGTGCACAAAATGGCGACGTCAAACGCACAAACCACTTTGCTTTAAGTCCTGCTCGGCAAAGTCGTGCTCGTTGTACACGGCAAATTATTTCCCATCATTTTTCACGTAAAAAGCGCAAAAATTTTTGCTCTGTAGCTCTTTGGCATACAACGTTGTCAACAGAGTATGCCACGCTTAGCAGAGGACGCACTGAGCGACAGACAAACAGACAGAGAAACAGACAAACCGACAGACAAACAGACAGCGAACAAGCGGACAGACTCTGGAAAAAAAGGGCCGGCAGTTCGAGGACACTTTAAATGAAATCTAATTAAAGCGTGCAAAACGTGGAGGTCATTGCAGTTATGCCAAAGGACACTTAACCTGGACGGACATTTGTGGTGATTGTAATGCTGATTTTGTGTTGACTTTTTAAAGCTCTCGTCCTTATCTGCATACAGCTTAAAGTTTGAGCTAAATACATTTTTAGTAGCCTGATAAGTCGGATATGCTTTGGTTAAACCAGGCATTATGCGTAATAAGAAATTACACTTTTTTGTTAATTTATTTACGGGCTTTAAAAAATCTTTAAAAACATTTTAAATTGATTAGTTAAATTTTGAAAAGAAAGACTGGGGACTAGCCACTGAATCAGCTAAAGTTAAGCAGAGAATGCTTGTCGAAAATATCAATGAGGATACAAAAAAAACACTTGCGACAGCAATACACACAAATGTGTTAATCCATTAAAAAGTGCTGTAGACGCGACAAGAGAAAATGGTTAGATGATAAAGCCACAATAGCTAAGTCAGCCGCTGTCAGTGGAAGAAAACTCTACTCAATTACAAGAGAGTTGTCTGGCACCAGTTATAGCGGGGAGAAACCCGTCAAAGATCAAGATGGAAATATCATAACAGACCCCAAAAAACAGCTCATACGGTGGGCTGAGCACTTAAAAGAAGTACATACTGAATAATCCACCAGAAACAACCCCCGACTCAGATACCACAAGCGAAGAAGAGTCGCCACGGACACGAGTACATGCACGTCCAATTCAATGCGTCAATGTAAGTCCCCCAACTAGAGCTGAGGTCACAGAGGCAATAAACAAACTTAAGAATAATAAAGCTTCAGGTGCAGACAACTTTTGCGCAGAACAATGATGTTTTACTTTCTGTTGATATATGCTGGCCAATTATGAAGAGGATTTGGGAGCCAGAAACTATACCTGACAGCTGGAATGAAGCAAAATCTTTGCTACGATCATACGAAATAGAATTTCCGCTGTAGCAGAAGCTAACCTAAGACAGAACCAGCATGGTTTCCGCAAGATCAGATCATGCGTGGATTTGATAAGTACTGTCCGGATTATCTGCGAGCAGTGCAATGAATTTAGAGTACCCATATATGCGGCTTTCCTAGATTTTTAAAAAGCCTTCGGTAGTTTGTGAAGACCGTATATTTGGGCAGCACTCTCCAGAAATGGAATGCCCGAAAAGATTAAAGCTCTTTTAAAGGGAAGTCTACCAAAATGTAGTGTCGGTTGATCCACAAAAACCAACTCTCACAGCCTTTTGACATGAAAACAGGCGTACGACAAGGGTGCATACTGTTGCCATTGCTCTTCATTCTTGCGCTAGATGATATTCTTAGCAAAGCTTTAAATGATACCAGAGGCATCCAATGGAGCTTATTTGAATATCTGCAGGACTTAGAGCTCGCTGATGATGTTCTGCTTTTGAGTCACAGGCCAGGTGAACTACAGCAAACAATATCAGCCATTAGCGCACGAGCAGAAGCCGCTGGATTAAAGATAAACACTGAGAAAACAAAAATGGCGAGCGGTTGTAGCGCATTCCAAAATTTAAAGTTATATATAAATGGTGGGGAAGAAGTACAATTTTTTACCTACCTGGGAAGCGTTGTAACGAACAAGAGTAAGGCTGATGAAGATCTTCATGCTCGCAGCAATAAAGCGAGGTGTGCCTTTGCCAAATAAAGCAGTATATGGCGATCCAGTGAGGTCACTGAGGCTAAACTGCGAATCATAAATGTGAAATCTGTCTTGTACTATGGCTGTGAAACATGGAAGCACTCAAAAAACATAGAGAAAAAGATGCAAGTTTTTATTAACAAATGTCTACGCAGAATTCCTTAAATATGGTGGCCAAATAGAATATCAAATGAACAACTGCTAAATCAGACTCATCAAAAAGCAGCACAGACCGAAAAAAAAAACGAGGAAGTGAAAGTGGATAGGCCACACACTCAGACAGCCTAGAAGTTATATCGCCAGACAAGCTTTAACATGGAATCCGCAAGGCAGTAGAAGACCTGGTGCACCAGTGAAAACGTGGCGAAGAACTGTCGAGAGCGAACTAGCTGAAGCACGATATACGTGGAATGACATCTGCACAGCAGCACCCAACAGAGTCAGATTTAAGGGAATCGTCGAGGCCCTATGTCCCACTGGAGGAAGAGGACAATAGTAGTAGTAGTAACTATTAATTTAAGTAAACTTTTTCGACAACTAATTTAATAATTTTAGTATAAAGTTGATGAAGAATGACGCATTGGCAGAGTTCAACATTGAACATATTGCAGCGTAGAGCGTAGGAGTTTAAAGCTAATAAATTGAAATCGCCCAAAAGTAGGCAGAAGTTTATTCTTAAATTTGAGTAGGTGCATGACTGCTGAGCAAAGACGATAATCTAGATTTGCTAATTTATTTGCCAGACATTGAAATGTCTGGATAGCTATCGGATAACAAATTAGTTTAATTATAGCACACGTGCCCAAGTAGACTAGGCCATGAAATTATTTTATGCTTCATGTATTTATTGTATTATATATTGTCTGCTGTCAGTTAATGTTAAAATGAATGACAGTTGGCTATTGCGAGTGATGCCTAAAAATAGGCAATATTTTGTTTATAATGCATAATTTTGCGCTGACCTTGATAGTTTGCTGGCAATAGCTGTAAAAGACATAAGCTTTACTGTGCTTAGTGTAGGAAATAGAAAATTAATAATGCAAGCTTAACCTTAAAGTAGGCAGTACTCGCTTTCAAAGTTCATAAAAATAGTTTAGCTTTGTACCTGATTGCTAATTACTACGTGCATAAACTTTTGTTTCTATTTTTTTCATTGTTTTGCCGAACTTGCCGAGCCCCAAAGCAAATAGTACTGGGCGAGGCGGCCAATGATTTCTAATTCAATTTTTGTGACGGCTCATAAATAAATAAAACACATAGCTAGTAGAGCTAATAGTTCTAAAAGCAATTTCATGCTTTTTCTTGACTTAAATCAAAGGCATACAAATGTCAGTTTTCCCAATGAAACATTTACCCTAACCCCTGCACATTACACACAGACAAACTCTGACTGCTGCAAATCAACAAAAACAAAGCAACAACAAAAAAAATTACACAACAAAAAAAGAGAAAACTTTTTAAATTAACTAAAGCCAGAGCACACACACAGATACACTAGCACTCATACACTGACAAAAACTGACACGCGTTGTCATGTTGTTGTTGTTGTTGGCATTTGGTTTGAGCATTTTAGAGCAAAGTGGAAAACTTTTAGTGGCATGTTAACAAAATAAACTTCAAGTTGAAAACAGACGAAAAAAAAAACAGAATATCTCTCAAAAAAAAAAGCCATTCAAGCCAATTTGAAATAAAGAAAATGCTGATTGCGCACAACAAAATTATTAAAAAGTAGCTGTAGTGGGCAGGGTATGCCTTTTTGGTTGGTGGGTGGGGAATGTATGAAAAAACCATAACAGTTATAACAAACACAACAAACCGGCCAGCTGCTGACACACATACCGACCCGGCCAGCAAACGTAGCACCAAGTAGTAAGGTAAGGCCAGCAGGCAAAAGTTTTTACCAACTTTTCGTTGTGTTTGTTTGGTTTGTTGTTGTCATTGTAGGCTGGCCGAAAAAAATGAAGGAAAACAACAAACATGAGGCACGAATTTCTTTTTTCTTGCTGTTGCTGTTGTTGTTGTTCTGTGACAATAAACAAACAAGCCATAATTTTTAATCTTAACGTGCAAACATTGTTACATATGCGAGGCACACACAACACAGATACGACAGTTTGTTAGTGTGTGCAGTTTTGATTGTATGAAAGTGAAGGCAGACATTTGCTGCTTGCTATGGCGCGATCGTGTTGCACGTGGCCATTTTTTTGCGCTTGAATGTTGGCACATTTTCTCTGTTTTTTTTTGCCAACATTGTTTTGTGCATGCTGCTGTACGTGTACACTGAGAGAAACAAGAAAAGCAGTCTTAAAAGCCTACAGGATTTTTATTGCTGGGCTACTCTTATAGCAAAAAATGTTTTCGTGACCTGTTATTGCTCTGAACCTGAGCAGGAAGAAAAGCCGGCAGCCCAGACCTATTTACTCCATTTGCTTTTCAATCATGGCCCTAGGTCAGACATTCGCGTCGAAGGTGCAACAATCTTCAGACTCTACAGTATTCTTCTTTTGGATGTGATTTTATGCTTGAAAGACTTAAAAGTGTTTTATAATAATTGTGTTTGTTAAAAACTGTAACATTTATACCATACATAATACGTATTACACTAGCTTACAAATTTAAGGGTCATCGAGTGAACCTTCATAAAAAAGTGTTCTTTAGGGTAATTTGGGGTCGAGAAACACGAAAATGGCAACCTTTTGTTTTCTTAAGCACCGTTTTCGAGATATTTTCGAAAAACATGTTTTTGGGCACTTATTTCAGTTATTTTTCAATATCCAAGCCTCCAAGACTTTTGTACATGAGCGTCAAATAGAGGCAGAGTATAAGAGGTGCGAAGAATTGTAATGTCACCACGCAAAGGTAATAGAAAATAGAGGAAACCTTTTTCTGAAATTCTATATTAGTTATGCGTCCGGCCTCTTGACGTAGATCCATTATTTTATCATAGGCCAGGTTTAGGTAAGATTGCAAATAGATAGGCATCAGCGCAAAACGCACCACAACAACAAACACCACTAACAACAGTCGCAGAGTTTCGAATACATGTGGTTTTAGGAGCGGCTACTGCATGCCCTCAAATACTCGTACAGTTAAATAGTCCCTACTAATAGGTCGGATCCATAGAATGACCAAGATGAAGGGAAGCACGAAACTGAGATTCAGTAAAAGTTGCATTAATCGCTTGTCTCGGCAGTATTTTAAAGAGTCCCAATGCATTTTGGCCATACGCAAGCCGGGAAAAGTAAATAGCGATCCAAGTAGGCCACAGCTCAATGCAAGAAAGAATTTTACAACAATTTTTGAAGCAGGACCTGATGAGGGCAAACCTTGTTCAGTAAGAAACTTGAAGGCGCTGGCATTAAAACTGGCATAGGCATCCTCCAGACCAGTTTCCAAAATGCGTTCATCAATAATGAGCACAATCATGGCAATTAGCAAATAAACGAGGCATGCCACAATCACCATAGAGCGTTCACCGATAGATTCCTCGTTTTGAAAGTATAATACGGTGAGCGAGCAGAGTAGTTTCAGTGCAAAGAATATGACCAGTAAACACCATACCATGCTTAGATTAGCTTCCTGCTTAAGCGGGTAAAAATAGTGGAACACCTCCGAGATGACATATACAATGCCCGCATAGACGCTAAAGTCGACAAGCCATTGAAACTCTGTAATCAATAAGCTTTATAGTTTTTCAGCTCTACAGCTTCAAATACGATTTTGGAAACCATTCTCTAGACGCTTGTTAACTTGTTGTCTAATGCTGGTTATCAGTCTGATATACTTCAACTGCATAGCTTGCCATATCATGAAAAGTTCACACTTCGGACTAGTGATTAGTTTATATTAAGGTCAATAAGAACTAGCTTGCCGGAATAGGCAATCCTCTACATAACCGTTGCGAAGAAACCTACACTGAGCAAAAAATTAAGAAATTCGCACTTCACTTTCGAGTTTCCCATAACAAAATCTAAAATTCGTATTTGAAAAACCATTTTTTTTTGAAGAAATTTTAATTTGAAAATATTTAGAATGATTTTCTGAACAATTATGCTTGGGACTAGAACAGAAATTCTTTATTTGAAATTGTTTTGTTAGAATGTGCGCACAAATTGCATTTCGTGCTTATTGTTAGAATTTTTGCTTTAATTTATTTTTAATTTAATTTAGGAAAAACATTTTTTTTATAAATTTAGGATTGATTGTAATTCCGGGTTTATTAATTACAAAGTAATTGTGCTTCAAACTATTGAAAAAATACGATATACACGTTATGTGCTTCGCCGACTTCGCTTGTATTCAATTGCTTGTCAGGAACGTCCAACAAACTGGTCCCTTCGACTGCTCCTTAACATATATAATAAAGAACGTTCGGTTCAACTTTAAATAAAAAAAATCTTCATTCAAGTTTAGTCTTATGCACTAGACTATACGTAACCTAGTCTGAAACTGTACTGCTTATTGCTTATAACATTATCAAAAAGGAAACCTCCGCTTGTCGGATGGTTCTCATGGATTATGCTGCACATATTCTTATTTTAAACTTAGAGGCTTGAGTGGAGTTGACAATATGGATATGTCACTATATAAATAACATAATTTCTACAGAGAAGAAATTCGAACTTATTTTCAGAGTACTTGTATGCTTTATATTATAATACTTTTTCGAGCATAAATCCCACTTTAAATGCTCCTAACTGCTGTTAGTTGGTGTGCAAGTATTGAGACTCTCTACTTTCTAGCTCTGTCTGCTCTTTAGCTTTCGTAGGAGTTTCTGCGGCGAATACGTCTGCTATAATTCCTCAAAAAATTAGATTTCCGGCTTATTCTTACTTTGCCTTGGACAATCGTTGAGCTGCATGATAGATCCTACTCCATCGAAACGGGACGACGCACTATTAAAATGTGCAGGTCCTTGCCCAGGTAGCCGTTCTGTTATTGTCTAATCTTCAACAAGGTATATTCTGTGTTTTTGAACATACACAGCTGAAAAAGGTTAAAAAGAAGAATCAATTAAAACAAGTCCTTAAATGATGTTTCAGACATATTTAAACGAATTCAAAAATTTTCCATATAATTAATATTTATTATATCTCTTCTTGTGGCGCTATGTTCCACCTTGGAACTTTAGGAACTATATAGTATTTATATAGCTCTTAAAAAAATCTTATTTCACCATTCATATAGAAAAACGGTGCTATTTGCCTAATCAACTCAAATGTTATTATAAAGTTGTGCCAGTAAGTTTTGATTTATACCTTTTATACCATTATGAAAGACTAAGGGAGTTCGCCCCCTGCCTGCATGTGAACCTCAAATGCTAGATATTAAAGTCGTTCCGTTTTTTCTCATCATTATTGAGATAGAAAAATCCAATTTTAAGAGTGGTTTTCCTTATATTCTTTTATCCACAAAAAGAGCACATGTGCAAAGTTGCAAGTTAATGAAATGAACCAAAAATTTCTCTTGGGAGCAGAGGCCAATTTATATACAAAAATTGTTTATATTCATACAGATCACTTGAAAAAATTCTTCCCCATACAAATTTTGACAAAAAATAGGCTTCACTTTAAGGCAGAAAGTTTTCGTTTTAGTTTCTCCATGCAAAGTTTCAGCTCTTATCGTTTCGTCTGTCTATCAATCGCCAATCAATCAGTCAGTTAGTTAGTCCACCATAACCAAAGTATTATATCCGTATATTGTATTAAATCGCCTTATCAGCGTTCAGGACAATCTTATTTAAATATAAATACAATATAAGTAGTGAAAAGTGTGGATTGATTTACATAGCTACACAGCTGTTTTTTTTTTTTTTGGTTGACCAGATCTAGAGCAATGCAAACTCTCACGCAATGACTTATTTTTGTGTATGACTTTTAATAATTAATGGCGAGGTAAACGTTTCTTGTCGCTAGAACAGGTTGTAGAAGCAATTAAAAAGTTTATCAAAAGGACACCAACAAAAGTTATTTGAAAATCAGATTTGCTTTATACAAAAACGTATAAATTTATATGGAAAATGATTTAACAAAGCTAAACAGTCTTAAGTATAAATTATAAGCACCCCTCCTATAAAGCAACTAATAGGTTTGGCTAAATGCTGCCAGCGATTATTGGGCTTTTGTTAAAAGGGGCTCAAACAATTATTATTCCAATATACCCCGCCCTACAATCATCTAAGCGCTTAAGGCAGCTTAGCTAAGACCGAAACTTGATACACTTCTGCTCTTGGCTCAGTGTATCAGTTAAGCTGCAGCTAAAATAATGTCAACCAAATTGTATCTACAACAATGTACATTATAATGCTTATTTGACTTTGTTCTCGATTTGTGCATACTTCGCATATATTTCGCTTCTACATAAGCTACTCTACGCATTACGTATACGCAACGTTTGCATTACTTTGATACAAACATATTTGTTTACACTATGCGGCGTGCCTTTGTCTCTTTGGCAGCAAAACGTGACAATTTCATCAAGTGTGAGCATTTAAGTGGCATATAATATAATGTTTCTGTGTGTATGTATGTCACTGTGTGTGTGTATGTGACATATGTCACTGTTTGTTGATTTACAGTTTTATGGTTTAAATATTTAAAAAACGAGTTTTTGCGTGCAACAGTTTTTTAACGCAATGACAGATGGGCTGACAGATTGACAGACCTGCGGCCAAAGTATAAATAAATATGCTTTTGAATCTACATTAAAAAAAATGATTTAAATTCTTTTTTTATGTTGGTTTTATTATAAAGAAACTGACATATTTTTGCACAACATAATTTATTTTCATAAAGTATACAGCAATAAATTTCGTATTTTTCTTTAAATTGTAAACAAAAATATTATTAAAAAAATTGTACCAATTTTTTTTAAACTATTTCTACTTTTTATAAAGAATAATACGCAATTAATTGACAAAGCTTTGCGTTTATTTTTTGTAAAGCTAGTTTTGTTATAAAATTTTTTTAATGCAAACCAATTTAAACGTTAGTTGGCTTACTAATTGAATGAATTCAATAAATTTGATATTTTGTGTGCAGCAGTGAAATGCTTATAAAAAAAAATTGATTCAATTTTAGTTTTTTAAATAGTAAAATTTTTGTTTTTTGGCTTGACATCAATCTCAGTAATCTGAGGAGTAAATTAGTAACTGCTGCTGCAAACCAAAGAGGAAACTTTTGCTCCGTTTCTCGACTTAAAACACTTATGCAAGCCCATTTGAAAAATTTATTAGGTGCGCAACTAAGTTCTCGCTGTTTGTCAATAGATGGCTTTAGCAGAAAGTTCTGGTCGATTTTGACATACCCAAAACTTCATAAACGAAGCTTAGGTATATGGTAAGCAAACTGCTATGGCACATTAGTGAATTTCTTTTTGCATTATTTACTCGTGGTTGTGTGAAAATGTCTAGTTTTGTGCCAAAAAATCATCATTCGTGGGAAGTGTTGATTTTCTTCGAAAAAAACGGCAGCTGAAGCGCATCGAGAGCTCCAAAAAGTGTACGGAGATGCTGCTCCAAGCGAAACAACGTGCCGTGATTGGTTCCGTCGCTTCAAAGACGGTGATTTCGATGTTCCACGTAAAGGAAGACCCAAAACCTTCGAAGACGCTGAATTGGAGGCATTGCTCGATGAGGATTCGTACCAAACGCAAAAAGAGCTTGCTTCAGCATTAGGAGATACCCGCCAAGCCATTTCCAAGCGATTGCATGCGTTGGGAATGATTCAAAAGCAAGGAACTTGGGTTCCTTATGATTTGAAGCTAAGGGACGTTGAGCATGGTTTTTTCGCCTGTGAACAACTGCTCCAGCGACAAAGAAGGAAGATTTTTCTTCATCGCATCGTGACGGGTGATGAAAAATGGATTCATTACAGCAACCCAAAGAGGAAAAAATCTTGGGGACAACCCGGTCATGCTTCCACGTCTCTGGCTCGGCCGAATATTCACGCTGCGAAGGTTAAGCTGTGCATTTGGTGGGACCAGGTCGGTGTTGTTTATTATGAGCTGTTGAAACAAGGCGAAACCATCACTGGGGAACGGTATCGAACTCAATTGATGCGATTGAGCCGAGCACTGCGAGAAAAACGGCCACAATACGAGCAGCGGCACGAAAAAGTGATTTTACTGCATGACAACGCTCGGCCTCACATTGCCAATCCTGTTAAAACCTACTTGGGAACGCTCAAATGGGAAGTCCTACCCCACCCGCCATATTCCCCAGATATTGCGCCGTCCGATTTTTACTTGTTCCGCTCGATGGCACATGGTCTGGCTAATCAGCAGTTCCATTCATATGAAGATATCGGAAAATGGCTTGATTCGTGGATAGCCTCAAAAGACGAACACTTCTACCGTCAAGGTATTCGAACTCTGCCAGAAAGATGGGAAAAAGTTGTAGCTAGCGATGGGTAATACTTCGAATGAGTCATTGATAACCATTTTTTTATAATAAAGTTACATTTTCATAAAAAAAAACAGCGAGAACTTAGTTGCGCATATAATATTTTTATATATATATATATATATATATAGTTAATTATTAGGGTGTTCACTCTATTTTGCAGTATTGCAAAAGTGCACAGCTGCAACTTAAACTCTAAAAGATCCAGATGCTTGACTATGAAAAGCAGTGCACTTTTGCACAAAAGCGTGACAAAGCCTACCAATGTGCACATATTTTTATTTTTATGTATTGCTTATAGGGTTACAGAAAACTCACAAAAGAGTTCCTGTACAAAAACAAAGCAAAATACTTTACCTGTGTTGTTGGACACGTCGTTAATTTGGCACTTCTGCATCGTTGTTAGTGTTGCTCAGCTCGTCAGTGGGGCACTTTTGCCTTTTTGCATTTTATAAATAAAAATAAGCATTTAAATATTATTGCATAATTGTACCCTATACCGTATGGTAAAAAGGGTATATTGTGTTTGTGCAAGCCGAAAATGTATGTAACATACAGAAGGAGACGTCGGAGATCCCCCAAAGTTACCTAAAGTATAATCAGGGCGACAAGAGAAGTCGATATACACATATCCGTCTGTCTGTATCAACACCTAGATCTCAGAGATGGTAAGAGCTAGAGCGACCAAGTTTTCAGATTAGATGCGAAATTATGTCAGGGGAGACAAGTTTATTTTATTTTTTTGATATCGGGACTACATTATATAACTCCCATAGGGGTGTTTCAGAGGACCTCGAAAAAAAAACAAAAGTTTTAGATGGATAGTTCGTCTGTTAATGAAGATTGATATCATAACCAACTTTGGCACTCGGAAGTTTTTTATAGTTTATCCATATATCGATGTTGGCCAATAGAGATGTTTCTCCAGCACTACCAAACACCCATTTGATGAGTGCAGAAGTGCTGGAGAAACATCTTTGTTGGCCAACATCGATATATAGATATTTTAAACTTCGATCATCGATGTTTTCTCCAGCACTAATAGTTATGTTTATATTAGGTATATTCGATAGCTCCAAAATAAGAGTTTGAGCTTTGGAGTTATCATCAGCACGTATATAAGTAGCTTTAGTTCATTCTTATGCTCAACTTTCGATCATCATTAATTGAAGTAATCTTGAAATGCTTCTTAATTTGATTTCAAGTTTAATTATATACATACAATAAATCAAAAGTAAAATTTAGTTACATTTGGAATTGTAATAGCAGAAAAAGTGATTTGTGTTGTTAATTTCACTTTTATTGAATCACTTTTTGTTAGTCATTAACAATTTAAGCTTAATGTCCCAAACTGTTCCACTCTATAATTCTCCTAAGAACTGTGCACACATGCCAGTTTATATGCCAGTTGGATTGTTGGTACTCTATAATTAACAGGCCATTTAAGTAATGAATACAATTTACTACCAATTAAGGATTGTGTGCACTTGTTAGCGCCTAAAAGCAATTCGTTGTAGCTATTTCAAGGCGTTTTGTGTATAAGTGCAAAAATAAACATGCCACAGTTGTATGCCACATAGATGCACTGCGTAAACAATTTAAATTTGTCATGCTTGTAATATCAAAATTTTTAGTTATAAATCCAAGGGTCTGGAGGCTCTGCAACAAACATGCATGTCGTTGCATATGCCTGTAAATGATGGTAAAATCCAATTTTAAAGGCTGAGTTGGTAAGGACCTGCTGTTGTTTGTTGGCCGTGTCGGCTGCATTGACAAACGGAAATGGCACAATAACAACAGCAACAAAGAGACTTTGACTTGGCAGGCACGCCATGTTTTTAACGGTAACTATAACAGTGTCTGTTTAAGTAACTGTGTGTGTGTGTGTGTGTCAGTGAGCGGAGCAATGGCAGTGACAGTTTATAGCCTGTAAGTATGCAATGCATTTTATTTGCTTTTTATTAGACCTTTGACTTGGCTACTTGTGTGTGTGTGTGAGTGTTTGTATCTGCAGTTCTTTTGTGGTGTATCTGTGTATGTGTTTTTTGTTTGCTTTGTTGGCATTTTTGGGGCATTTCGACTAATTTCGTATTAAAAATGGCGAGAAAACCATTTGGTTGTGACGCTGTCAATTTAAATGACTAAACGCAAAGACAAACGACAAACACTGATAAATAGCTAAAGCGACAGACAACAGACAGACAGACGGGCAGACGGATAGACAGACAGTCAGACAGACACAACAATTTGCATGCATTACTGTTGATTAATGTGCCAGCTGTCCAGTTCTGGTCTATTAGTCATGCCTGAGCAGGTTTTTTGTCCTGCCAAAGAGTCAGCTAGCTAGCTGCAAGCCTACTTTCTGCCAGTAGAGTGTACAGTACAGTAGTGACTGCCTAGACTTGGCCAGTCTGTCAGTTGGATGTATGTCTGTCTGCTGCCTGTCACTGACAGCTGTCCTGTCTACCTGCAGCTTTGATTTACACATGACACATGAACTTGAATTTCAAATGTGCATTTTGCAAAACCACAAAATAACACGATAGGTATAAATATGCATGAGTTTTGTGTGTACTTCTGTCTCTGTGGTTTATTAAATGTCAAAAACAACAAACCTTGTATATTAATTTGTGGTGCATATATATTACATACAAAAAAAAAAAAAATAAAAAACGAAAATATATAAACTTTATGTCATATGACACTGAGTGATTAACTATCCAATATTGACTTTTAATTATGGCAGAGCCGTTGGTAAAATATTTTACTGATAAAGATTTATTTTGAAAAATTTATGAATATTATAAGTAAGCAATTGAAATTAAAATATAAACAAAAGACTCAACTTTGCTGAAAATTTAAAGAGCATTCAATATTTTAAAATTTTAGTATACCAAAATAATTCTTTCATTATTTTTAACTCGTTTTTTATATAAACGCTTAACATATTAAAAAAAAAATAAATTTGTAAAGAGCCTTATAGCCAACTTGGTTTAAATAATAAATTAAATTAAAAAAATAAAATTATACAAATTAGGCATATCTTTTTTTTCAAGGCTCATCTCTGTAAACTGCTAATTCAATACTCTACTCAAATATTAACTTTAACTATTTCAGATATCAAGCTAACTGCATGTATTTTAAAGCGAACAGCTTATGAAAAACGCTTTAAAAAATATTTTTAAGTGTTAAAAAAGCAATCTTATGACATAGTCAGCATTAAGCACTCACCTTTATCTTTGTACTTTACCCTCCAAAAAGGATAAAAGTGCACGTGTACATAAAAAAAAGGGGAGTATCAAATATGGCCGTTATCTAACGCCACAAGCCAAACACAAAACTTCGCACAATAACCCCTCAAAAAAAAAAAGTGCCAAATGGCACACATCATAAAAAAAAGGGGCGAAGGTAACCAAAAAAAAGTCGAGTGTAGGGGGTGTCGGCACCCTCAAACAAAACAAACCAGAGCCAGGTGCCATTACCAAAAATAATTGAAAAAGGTTTTCACTGTATGTATGCGTATGTGAGCGCGCTATACATAAATAACAAGGATCAGGCGTTAATCCTACGGCAATGACAGCAGCAAAGAGAGTGTACTTGCATATACACACACGCACATACAGATGTGCGTGATTGTCAAAGGGTAACTCTCTCATGTCTCACTTTTAAATGCTTTGATTTCATTTTTCATACCGGCCACATGACACGCTTGACAACTTGTCGCTGGCAATGGCGCCCCAGTCACCGCCATTTTGGTTGGGACTCGTTGGCTTGACTTTGGTGCTCCAAACAAAATGTTAGCTGCTTGGTTACGTGAGATCAATTGAATCACCAGCTACTTACATTACTTTGCTCAGCTACTGCAAAGATTTTTCTTGCAAATACAAGTAACAAGAACATATATAAAAATTGCGTAGGTTAAAGTCGGCACTGACCGACTATGAAATGCTTGTTACTGCAGGACTGATACCCCTTGATATTTTTTTTGAGCTTATTTTGGCAAAATTGGATAAACATATACGCATTAAAAATTTCATGGAGTAGTATTATAATATATTATCTATCATCAAAATTTTTATTGGTTTAGAATCTATGGCTAGTCAAAGAACAGTCTAAAAATTGAAAACCCATTTTTCATTTATCGATAACTCGCAATAAAATTTGACGTGGTTCCTATTGGCTAGTAGCTCTACCACATATGTTAAATTCATCCATATCGGAGAAGCTTGGGGGAAAAGTGGCCTGCTTCACTTATTTTCGCCAATATATTTATATTTATTTGTATCGATAGGGTTTTCCGAATGTTCAAGTTTCAGTTGTCATTCTTCACCCTTTGCTGGGATCTCTTAAAAAGTTGTTATGTTGGAGCTACTAGACTTATGCAACTTTTAAGGACGCATTGAGAGCATAAAGTTTAAGAGTTACTTTCTGTGTTTTGCATTTTTAGTGAATATCGGCTCAAACCCTCAATCTTCAGTTCCTTCACACAGGATCACCGCAATATCAGCCTGCAGGCGTACATAATTATAGTAACTTTTATGTGATTAAAAAGTGCTTTTAAGGATACAAAATATGCTTTTATGCCTGTTACATACATTCGAACAAATTAAGCATACGCTTAAACTCTGTACAAATGTGTAGCATACTTTTTTGGGTAGTGTGTTTTTTGTTTCTTTTTTTTTTTTTGCTTATGCTATTAAGTGTAGTATGCGCCAAGTATTGAGAAATGAGCGACTCACAAATGCCACAACAAACACACTTACACTCCCACACACACACACAGCCTAGTACTCCGAGCGCTTGTATGCATACATGTATGCATAAGTACACACATACTCCAATTCTTTTGTTGCTGTTGTTGTTTGGTGTTTGCTATTTCTGTTGCTTTTTGTGCGGTAGAAATAAGCAGGATTAAGTGTGCTTAAAACCAACTCTATGAGATTTTCATACTCAAAATGTGTGCATGAGTATCAACTCGACTTGGTGTCGTTATCGTTGTTGTCCTTGATGTACTTGTTGTTGTTGTTGCTACTGCTCCTGCGCCACCAACTGCTCTTGCTCAAATACCTTGTACGTTATTGTGCTAAGGAATTTTGCGAGTTTTTCGTTTGTTTGTTGTTATTGTTGGCAGGAGTGAGTGTGTGTGCATAGATGATTACAAAATTAAATGTTTTCTTGGATTCTTGCAATTGGTTTTAAGCTAAAGCTTTCTGCAGTTTGCTGATAGAAGAGTTTAACAACTTCCAAAAGAAAGTGCTCTACACTAAGCGCTTTATTTGTGGCATACCTGAAGATATTTGAAGCCTTTAAGGGCAGTTATTGGTTTTCAAATTTACAAGGATTTGTTAAATATTATTGAATGAAATTGAATTCTTTTTCATGCATATTCTCTGATTTGATAGGTCAAGGCAAAGGCAAACAGGCAAATACAAAAACTTAATAAGCTGGAAAGACAACAATGTGTATCTAATATTGAAAAATGGCGTCAGCGGGAACTAATAAGAATGAAATAATACGATTGTGTTGTTTAGAGTTTTTGTTTGGGACGTAATGAGCTGTTGAAAGCGCCATTTTCAATTTAATGTGACCTTATACAGCCGCCGTACGGATTTGACTATAAACTGTCGGTCCCTATTCTCTTCGAACAGTTATTGATAGACAATAGCCTATAACCAGCTGACGATCAAGACGTTTTCATAGATACATCATTTATCAAATTATTATAAAACGCTAAGAAGTTACGAGGGAACAGATGAACATTCATTCCACTTTTTGCGTTGGCATATTTGGGTAATACTCAGGGATAATAATTTTTCGAAATTGCATAAAAATTCTTTATTTTTTGATATTATTTCATAATTTTTATTTTTTAGGTCAAAAAATAAGAGTTAAGCTAGATTTTTTTGATAAAAATTAAGAATAAAAATTTATCCTTATTTCGGATAGTCCATTCAAAAATATGATATATAGTGGCTTGCACTTTCATCCAAAGCAGATCCCTGCTTGTATATAATTTAACTTATATGTGTGAGTTTCTTTAGTATTTAAAGACTCAGTAAAAAATAAAATTTAAGCAAATTCGTGTGAATTTTGATATATAACTTTTTTTTTCTAAAATTTATTGAATTTCATATGCATAAAAAACAAGAGGGAAGAGAAAAGAAACACTTTCTCTCTTCTTTAACGAAAATTTGAGTAAAATTACTGAAATTTGGTGAACTGAATTTTGACAAAAAAAAAATAAATAAAATTGAGAACCGTGAGATTTTCCCATCATGTTGCTATTGCGAATAGCTACAAAGAGCTTATTTATTGAATTCTATCGACTTTTTATACGATTGGGGGCTCTGCCACCAACGTGCTATGCACTTCAACTACCAACTTGGTTTTGGCGTGAATATGATAAGCATTTACACGAAAATCAGTCATCGTTTCCAATCAGTCAGGTCAAAGTCCTTTTATTTTATTTTAATTTTTTTTCAGCCATTTTAGTTGATTCTGGCCCATTGCAAAAACAGCCTATTAAGAGTAACCACTGTTTGTGCTACCAAAATTACAAGTCAGTATTGCTACGGCTTGCTCCTTAAGCCGCTGCAAAGCCTATAGCCAAAATTAAGTATACGCACATACTTGTATACAAAGAATATTACAAAAATCAAATGGGGGGACTTATGAGCAACACCTTAAACGCCATTAAAAGCACATTAAAGAAGCCTAAGCACCAGAAAACAAAAAAAAAAAGAAATGAGAATTATTTGGTGCTGCCAATTCAAAATGCGTGTAGGATACTTAAAGGCGGCAAAAATAAGTGTAAAATAAACTAACAAACTGTTAACATGCAACGCCTCCTTGTATTGCTTTAGTAGCTTTTGGCTTGGTCCGTTTCTTTTCACTTGCTGCGCACATCCTGCTTCCTTTTCGCCGCTCTGGATGACTGCCTGGACTTTGACGCCGGTATTTTGCAGCCTATGGCTTGACCGTCTTTAAAGAGCAAAACAAAAAAAAAAATGTTTATTTAGTTAGGCACACAGCCGCAGTTCTAACTTGCCGCTCTCGCACGCTCTAAGCTGTCTTGTCTTGGCCACAAAGTGATTTTCATTTTTTTGTTGCCTGCTTACCGGCGCTAATGTGTGCGGGTCCTGGGTCCTGGGCGCTGGCTTGCGGCAGAAGGCAGCAAACAACAAGCACAAATTGTTGTTTCGCGCTTCAGTTGAGCGGCTTAAAGCAAAGTCAACATAACCAGCAGAAATGCCGCCATTTTGGGTTCCAAGGGTGCCAAAATGGCAGTGCTCTTTAAAGCCAAAGCAACGAATTCCTTGAAGTCCTTGCAGCCCACACACTAATATATACGCACGTATACAAACCCAACAGAAACTGTGTAAATTTTTGTCGTGGGCTAAGCATCTTACGCATTTTTGTGCGCCTTTTAAAGTATGATTTTTTTTTTTTGAATTTCTTACATATTTTTGCCTTTTTATACACTGTTTTTAAGGGATACGGGGTATTTTGAGTTGATGTACATACTTGTGTGAGCAACAGCTGGCAGGAGGAAAGTAGGACCTCAAAAAGTTTACAATAAAATGCTGACCGCCGAAAAAAACTATCTACTAAGAATACTCGTCCTGTCGAGCACAGCATATAGTATATGCTAAAGATTACTTAGGCTATTTATTTATTTAATAGTGGATTCAAGCAAGCTGCAATATCAAGAATTTTTTGGCATTTATATACTATTGTCTTGAAAAATTGTACATAAAATTGTACTTAATCTCAATTCTACTCTTGGGCAAAATACTGGAAATTGTGAATGCATAAATCTGTCTATCTAGGTATCTTTGCGATATTTTACTAATTTCGTTTGTAATCTAAAATACATCCGCCCCTGTTGGCTAAATTGTAAATCAATTTAACTGGTGTTAGAAAGATCTTGGAGAACGCAACAATATATAACCCCATATGTTCAGGCCTCGAGGTTCCAGGTATGCCCAACCAGCCCAACACTCTTTGACTAGCATTGAGCTGCATATAATACTTCTGATATGCTTCAAGTAAGAACTTCTTAGTCGAAGGATTCCAAATATTTTGGCTTCACGTTTCATCACGTTTTAACATTTTGGGATAAAGCAGACCAGTTCTAAAAGTATTTTTCGCCTATTCCAATAGTCTCCTTAAACCTAAAGACCATTTGGTGACATCACCCCCAGTAACGCCACATGTTCTCAAGCTTAGGAATCCAGAAATTTAAATTATGATAAAAAATATGATTCCAAATGATTTCTCAAAATTGTATAAATTTGCAAAATTTGGGAAGTGTATATTTTAGTCTGCATATTTCGTAACTTTAATCGTCCGTCCCACTTGTTTTTAGCTTGCTTCCTGTTGAAATTGTTTTTTGCTGCTGTTGTATTTTATTTATTTACTTTTTGCACACACAGATACAAACACACAGATACTCCCACGAAAACTTGTTAGGTGTCTTCACTGCCGCTGGCTGATTGAATTTTCCAAGCGAGTAATTTTTAAATTGTACTTTGGTCAAAAGATAATTCAATTTTGGTCTAAAGGTTTCTATTACCGACGTTTCTACAAAGTTTTCCTTTTTTCTTTTGTTGGCCTTGGCTATAACAGTGAGCGCTAACTGTTTGTCTGCACACACAGCCAAACATAAAAGTTGCTTTAGTATGTGTGAGTGCGTTAAGTGGCAAGTAGCTGAAGTTGACATTTTAGAGCTGCACACAAAGTTGTCACTGGAGCAATGCCGTCCTTCGCCTTGATATGGGTAACACCCTACTCAAAACCCAGTGGAATATCCGACCACAAATGCCAGCACATATTTTGCTTGTACAAATGCTTGCTTTAGCTGATAACACGCTTATCAATGACAATCGTTAAATGTCATGTTCAATGCACAGTAAAACATGCAGAGCGTCAGAGCGGGGTAAGCATGGGATACAAGTGCTATAGCAGCCGAACAAAATGCCACAATTTGTATGCATTATGCTTGCTACTTCAAGCCAACGAAACTAAGCCAAAAATGCCACAAAACATTTACCATATATCATGCATTTTTACGTACACACTTTTAGTCACTTGTATCTGCAACTGCAGCTACAGATACAGATACAACTACTACAACTGCTTCACATTGTTATTGTGCTGCAAGTTTTGTACAAAACTCGTAATTTACACATGTACTCGTTGTATTTGTTGTTGTTACACACACACACACACACACAACACACCCATAGACGCACAGTTTGCAGCAGCTGCCTTATGTGGCAACCATGCGCCACTTGGCCCTGACTCGCGTTTATCTGCCAAAAGCTGGGTAAGCTTGACTTGGCCGGTTGCTGCTTGCTAGCTAACTGGTTGACTGCTTTGGTTCTTTTTGGTCTGCTCATGTTGCATGTTCAGAGCGAGATATGGACACGCTTGGCAGTGCCAAGTGACATACACAGAGGGAGAGAGAAAGCCAAAAAGACACTGGCAGAGGCGAGAGAAGTTCACTTTGAGTTGACGAAAATTGTATGCTCTAGCTATACGCTTGAATCTAAGTAGAATTTCCATGTTTAATTTTTATAGTAAGTCAATTTTATATTATTTTATTGGGCTGACCTTTACTTACGGCACTAAAGTATTACAATGCTGCCCATCAAATGACAAAAAAGTGCTGCCAGTTATTATTTAATACTTTAAGCGTGCGATTCCACGCGTTACTCATGTACCACCTTCAGTTAGCCTAATTGTATGCGCAGTGCTGCCCACCATGTCATATCAGTGTTGCCAATCATTACAAGACAAGTTGTCTTTACATAGTTCACCAAAACTACGGCATTGTAGTGGCGTGTGCTAGACATAATGAATATGAATGATTATTGCCAATAAACTGGAAGGGGATCACTTTTCTTCGGAACTCCAAATCTCAATAGGATAGTAACCATCAATTCGACGCCATAAAGTTTTTGTTTTAATAAAATTTCGTCATTTCTTATAAAGAACATCTGCTGAATAAAGAGTAAAGCACTTTATGATATTTGAATTTTTCTTCAACGCTTCACTATAAGGCTCATAATCTTTTCCAGATGATATAGTGGGTAACAACATTTTACCAAAAACTTGATCTACTGAACCTTATAGCTGCGATATTTATATATTTTTGTTACCAATATTTGATTCACTTAAAGAACTGTAAGGATTTTTGTTTTTAGTCAAAACTGAAAACAAAGAATTGATTCATTATCTCAGTGTTATGCAAGTATGTGTATCGTTTGAGATTATATTTTATTAATATTTGTTCATTTACAAAATTATTTTAGTAAAATTAATTCAAAAGTTATAAAGAATATTCAGGCTGCTATATTTAAAACTGGTTTCGATTTTCATTTTTCTAAATTTCAACATTAGTTTTTTTTTCTTTCTTTTTAAAGGCCAATACGCAGCCTCGTAATAAGCCTAGAAGAAATAAACTGTAAAAAGAATCGCATGCGTTATATTTGTTCGCAAGCAGTGCTGCCCATTTTTGGGCAATTAACAGCTAGATGGCGCCAGCAATTTATGCTAGATGGAGCCAGTAGTAACAATACATATTTTGTTTTAGAGTTAAAAACCAAAAAGTAAATTAAAGATAAAACATAATACAGTTGAACTAACATAAAGCAAATTCGCATAGAAGCGAGATATTGATTGTTTTTTTTTTAGAAAACTCACAGATTTTACGTTTATTGAATTGATGAAGATTTAAAAAGCAGTGTACTTGAAAACTCATTACAGCAAAATTCAACTAAAATAATAGAAAACAACAAGTTAGCAAAAAAAGTCGTAAGCTATAAATATTTATTCATAATTTTTTTTTTTTTAAGTAGTTCAATGTAAAAGTAGGTACTTTTAATAATATCCTTATGAACTTTTATATGCTATTTACAAGTTCTGGTTTTAATATACACTCTGTTAGAGCATAACTCCTGCAATGAAAATGTTCAAAAAGCACATAAAACCTAAGCGTGCTCACATTGCGTATGCATAATATGCAGCTCAAGTTGTTTTTATGTGATTCACACTGGCATTAGACAATAATATCTCTCTTACATATAGTTTATAGAGCATGGGATGCTGCTATTGCGCAACTTCAAAGTAAAAGCAATTATTTATTTATTTGATAGCACTTTATTTGGTATTTTCACCTTTAGGTGAAGCTGCTGCTGCTGCAGTTTAAACAAAAGATTAAAGAATAATCGATTTTCCACATACACACACACACACTAACACATGCACATATATCATATTGTTTATTTTCTATTTGCTAGCAGCCGCACAACAAATAACAACAACTACAACAAAAATAAGCCCAAAAGCAAAGCAACATCCACGTTTCATTATATACTTTTGTATCTGTGTATGTGTGTGTATCTGTGTATCCGTTTTGTTGTATAGGTTAAGCTGTTTATAGTCTTGTTGTTGTTGTCGCACTTGCTTTACTGTTGTTGCTATTTGAGCGCTGCTGCCACTCGTATTCTCCAAACAATTTACTTCTAAATTGATGAAATAAATTTTCCAACACACTTATTTTGTGTATTACATTTTTTTTTTGCATCTCTATCTCCCTTTTGCTATTGTAACACTTAACTATTTCAATCTCTCTTTCTCACTCGCTCTCTTTCGCCCTTTTTCTCTATTTTTTGCCTTGTCGTTTTGGGTTTTTATGAGCCATATTTGAGCTCGTGCCCCATTGACGGCCAGAACTGACCTGACCTGCTGCGTTTTTTGCTTGCTCCGTTTTGGGCCTTACTTTTTGTTTACACTTTTTGTAGCATACTTTGGGGCGCTGCTTATGATTTGGCAGCCCAGCACGCTCCATAGCTTTAAGGCTGTTTATGCTACGAAGTTCGTGTTTTACTCTTATCGCAAAACAAGTAATTAATTTCCAAGTGCTTTGGAAGCAACATCTACAAACATATTAATACCATTTGGGTGAAATATAAAAATTTGAGATTTTAGAGTCAGTGGGCCATCAAAAATTGGAATAAAAAATGTATTCTATTTAAAGCTAAAAAGACTGTATTTGGTATCTCAAAATAAATTAAATATAGTTTTTTAAAATTTTTTTTATTTATTTAAGGTATTATTTATAAATTATTAAAAATTTTTTTAATTGTTAGTGTATTAAATTAATGTAGTTTGTTTTATTTCTAAGCATGCATGGTCAAAGGTCGCAGTAACTAGTGTGCGTTAAAATAATTCATTTGATAAAAAACAATTGTAAATGATAAAGATTTCTATTTAAAAACTTATAGAAAAACATTTGGTTCGTTTTCAATGAGAGTAAAGCTTTTCGTAAATACTGCGGCCCATCTACTTTCGTCATATTTTGCGATTTGTAATTAAAATTAACCAGATTTTCTTGATAATTAAACTATAAATTGTATGCAATTAATACGTAAATAAATAAATTTCAAAGGATTGCTTTATTTCCCCGCGTATAGAGCCTTTGGTTTATTCTTAAGCCATTTCATCTACTTCATAATCTGCATCCAACTTTGCATCTTAAGCTTGATTTTAAAGACATTTTTCTTTGGATTTCCCTGAGCTTACTTACGCCCTTTCAACCAGCCCCGTGATTTTAGTTCTTGAAATACTGGCCACATAAACTGCTTATTCATTCTTGCCGCTCTATTGGATTGTGTCAACATTGAAATTAGCTTTTGCAGCAATTCCCTTAACTGATCAAAAAAAAAAAAAAAAAAACTCGGACCGTTTTGTCTTGTTCAAGTGGCTCAACTTGATTGGCAAACTTAGTATATAGTGCTCATAAGCTGTGTCTTCAAGTCAGATACAAATACCACTTGAACATATTAATGCTCAGTTGCAGTTGCATATAAGTATGCTGCCACACTTCATTACCGTCAGATACACACACTCGCTTCAACACACACACTCACTCATAAGCTGCAGAGAGCAGTAGCAGCTGCTACTCAGTTGACATTGTTGCAAGTATCTTGTGTCATGTGTTTTGTTCTACTTTTTGTATTTTGTTTTGTTTTCTGTTGTAAATTACACTTGAGTGACATTAGTCGTCATCATCAAGTATACATACGAACACACACACACACAAAGATACACAAGCACACACGCAAAATTGAACATTCATATAAGAGAACTAGCATCAACTCGAATTTCCAACTCCCTTATACTTTTTATTTATAAAGATGTCGGAATTTGGCAATAAAATTTTTGCGTGGTTACTATAGTATAAGTCCAGTGAAGAGCACAGGGCCAAAGTAGATCTATCATATATGAAAATATCATCTAAATCGATGAGATCGATCTTTCTTGACTTACCCAGCTAAGAAGCTTATTATAAAGAAAGCAGAATCAAGTATACGTATTAAGCATACGTAATAATAGTTTTCTAACTTGCCTATTTTTGGCAGTCGACCCTATGTGGAGCACTGGCATCTCCATTAATAACTGCTGGAAGAGAACAGGCACCTATAGTTTATAGCCGAAACCGAGCGGCGGTGTCTTGAATTAATAGAGATTAGTTATTTTGCGTATACGTATTAAAGTTTTTTTTGCATAGAAGGTAATTAATGTTCAAAAATATAAAATTTACAAATTCCCATTTCGTTAAAAGCTTGTACCACTGTGCATAGCCGTTTATGTGAATTTTTTTTTTTTCAAGTACATAAAGTATCTTTAAGTGTTCTTGTAGCTGACAATCAAGTTTTGCTGCTGTCCTTGTACCAAATGTCACCTTCTGCTGCTATGATAACTGACTACCATAGATCTTAGCATGCTATCCATTATATTCCATGTGTCTCTTTGTTTCTGCATGTTTGTTGTATATGTATCTGCAGACATATTAATTTTACCGCACGGCTAAATACTTTTAGCATGTGTAGATCCTGACTCGGCATCGACTTCTGACTCATTCTCTGCATCTTGCGCCCCCTTTCGCTGGCTTTGGTCTTACCTTTAACATTTTCTTGTTTGACTGTGGTTGCAATATTTTTTTTATAATGATTTTGCTGTTTTCTTGCTTTTCATTTTCTTTTTTTTTCCTGGTATTTGGGTCTTTTGTCGCATTTTCCTTTTGTTGGCAAACATTTTTCTTGTCATACACTTTAAGCTGGCCATTATTAAAATGCCTGATAAGCATTTGGCTGCAAGCACAAAGTTAAATACGCACACACACACAGATACGCACATACATCACTGTATGTATATATATATAGTATATGCAAATAAATGCCCGTGTCTGTCTTTGGCTTTTCAGTTTTTCGGCCTTTTAAAGTTCGAATGCTTTGGTGTTGCTGTTGTTGTGTTTGTTGGGTGACCCTCGTTCGTTGAACTTAGCTACTTCCTCTTTTCTTTCGTATGCATATCTTGAGATTGGATTTGACTTGAGCTGCGATTGCCCATCCAGCTTCACTTTTCAGACCCCGCTGCCTGCACTTCTTTCTTCTTTGTGTGGCATATATATTTGGAACACTTGCTTGTGTTCATCTTAGCTCGTTCATGAACTGCAAGGTCAGCAGTCAGCCACTCTATAAGACCGAACACCTTCACCCTCATCCGAATGCACGTTTAACAAAAGACTTTCAGCTGCCTACAGCCTTAAAAAATTGGTTGCTTTAAAATTGAGTGTGAACGAATTTAACATAATATACTATTCCCGCAAACAGTTTGTTGTATATGACATTTCAAACAATATTTTAATGCTTGGTACATACCACGGATAAACTTCATAAGTATTTTTGTGTTAGCAGTTATAGTTATTGACAGATTGCATTTTTGTTACTATTTTTCCGGTCGCTTTGAAGTGTTGAAAATAAAACCACAAAATATGGCAATAACTAAAACAATTATAGGCGAATTTATAAAAATTGACAATAAAATGCAAAATAACAAGTTGGCCGCAAAAGTATTCTATTTTTTTTTTTGTTTTTGTGTTTTGGCGTAATGTCCATAAAAGTGACCAAAAATTTGCATGCCAGCCATTTTACATAGAACCCTTTTAAAGGCTGCCAATTAAAATCGAGGTCCGATAAAATTGTTACGCATGCGGTGGCGTATACGTAATGTGTTCATATATGTGTTTGTGTGTGTGTGTGTATGTGCTCTTATGTGCATAAATTTTCTAAAATGGTTAAAATTTTTAACGCTGACAAAAACAAACAAAAGTAATCAAAACGTAAAATAAAAGCGCACAAACAATTTGCATTGCATGCTTTTGGGCGCAAGCCACAACAAAGTGTTAGGCAGGTTAATTGATGCACGCACACAGATACAAACTCACATTCAGATACGCATATACATTAGATGTATGCATGTGTGTGTGACACTTGAAACATGCGCGGTAAGCCTTTTGAAATATTCATGAAATCAATTTTGCTTATGGCAGCGGAGTCTGAATGGCTTCCTGTGTGTGTGTTAGCGCGTGTGATTTCATCATAATATGACTACGGTTATGGGCAAGGGCTTAGGCTCAGCGCCAGGCTGAGTCCTTTTGCATACACTTTTGGCCCTGGCATATCTTTTATGGCCCTTTGTTTTAGATGCGACCGCACCCGCTGGCTAAACCCGAAACGATCCGGCTTCGAACCGTGGGTGGGTGTGTGTGTGTGTGCGTGGAAGCGCTTAACTGCCAGAACATTGCCTTTGTCTTTATGATGTTGTGTGTGTCATAAAATTTCATGTATATGTCATAATTGATTTTGTTTCTTTATTTTGCTAGCTTCGTTTTGCGGTTGGCTCATTTGGTTGTCCAACTAAGTCTCACACACACCATACACCCCAAACTCATTCACAACAAAATATTATGTATACGCATATATAGCATTTTGTTGCATAAGCGCCACTCGCAGCAGTCAAAACCCTTCAAAAACAAGGACCTTGAAAGAGTCAAAGTGTAAATGGGTTGTGTTTGAATTAAACAGATCCTTGCCGTGAGCGAGTTTATGCGGAAAACCAAAAAGCTCAATGTGTTGCTTCTAGGTGTTTGGCCCTGTCTGTCGTAGTTTTATTTGGCATAACCTAAATTCTTAGTTTTTTGACAAATTGCTGCGGGAAGAATGGCTAAGGGCTTTTCCGTAGAGCCGGCGTTGAAAAAATTTTACAAAAAAAGTCGCCCAAGTGTTGAAACTTTGGATAATGCTAACGCACTGATTATATTTTTAGAGATGATATGGGTACGGATACGTTATATGTGTGGCATTAGCACAGAAGAAATCCTTCAAGGAAAACATAATGGAGAAAGTCGCTTAACTGTCAAAATCTTTCCTTCTCTAATGATTATGTCCCTATGGGCCATCAGACTAAGACTGTTGATATTAACGAACAATTGCTTTTTCGATTATACAAAGCGATAAACTTAGAACTATCGGTAGTATTTCTTGGCCCACTCGAGTTCTTATCAAGCAATGACTCACTATAAAGACTCATGTTTCTTTATTCCCAAAAACAATAACATTCACAATCCTAACATGAGCTTTCTTCGAACATGTTTGTTCTATAGTCAAAAGGTATTAAAAGACTTGTATGATAATTCAAAAGAAGTCTTAGTCATGTCGACATTGCCTAACATTTCGCCAGGTTCACTTTACTCATAGACTTTTGGCTGGCAGTGTCATTGTACTTTCTTGTCCTTGGCATATATAACATATCATCATGTAGATGCATTCCATTGTCGCCATTTTTGCTAGTTTTATATGCAGAGTGCTGCTTGCACACAATTTCTTTAGTTTTTTATGTGCACACACACACATATGTGCATGTATGTGTATGTACACAGGGACATATATACTTACAATCTTACACATCTTAAGGTCGCGTGTACATTTTTATACCCATTTCTCAAGATGCAAAAAGGTATATAAGGTTTATATAAAAGTATGTAACAAATAGAAGTACTCATATTCTAATCTTTAGAATAAGATACCAATGCTCTCTTTTTTTTTAGCGAGGAGCCTTACAAATATTTACTAATGCGTCAAAATTTAGTAATCAAGCAGTTGGAAACTCTTTAAAGTATTGATAAAAAAATGGCGTACGTTAAAGTCGGCCGCGAACGACTTTGGGATACCCTGTACCACTGCTTGCAATAAAATCCGGTATATTGCTTAAGAACACTAAAAGATATTTGATTGCCAAATAAGGTTACGATACCTTCATAAACAACCAAAAACAGACGAATTTCGAACCAAAAATGTTTTTTTGACCGATCGTTCCTATGGCAGCTATATGATATAGTCAACCGATTTTGATCAAAGTTGGAGCAGTGCTTGGGTACTCTAAAAAACTGCCGAGTCCCGAATTTAGTTAGGATATCTTCGCAAAGAAACAAAATATCCATCTAAAACTTTTGTTTTTTCGAGGTCCTCTGAAAAACCCCTATGGGATCTAACCCCGTTATCGAAAAAGTAAAATAAAATTGTCTACCCTGACGTAATTACGCTAATAATCTGAAAATTTGGTCGCTCTAGCTCTTACCATCTCTGAAATCTAGGTGTTCATACAGACAGTCGGACAGACGGACATGGGTATATCGACTTCTCTTGTCACCCCGATCATACTTTAGGTAACTTTGGGGAGTCTCCGATGTTTCCTTCTGTATGTTGCATACATTTTCGGCTTGTACAAACTTAATATACCCTTTGTACCATACGGTACAGGGTATAAAAAGGGTATAGTTCCACTTTAAGCTATTTCTTAGCTAGGGTGCAGGTAAGCCAGATGATGTGGTTGCATTTGTATACCACAATGTGTGTTTGAATGTGTTTGACAGAGTTGCGTTGCATTCTAAGGGCTTGGTGGCACAAACGTTGAAACAACTTCAAAGTTTCTCTACGATTACACAACAACAAAGGCAATTAATCAATACACACGCACACACACACACACACACACACACACACCATAGGTCCTCACAACACCCTACTGCTGCCAGTTTCAAATTGAAGATAGATGGTGCGCCTTAACCACGCAAAATTTCATTTCAACTTGGTTTACATTAAAAATGGCGCCAGCTGTTGCCACATTAGCTGGCCAGTCAGCGTAACCACAAAAAGCCCGCAAAAAGCCTTGAAAAAGGCAAAACAAAAATGAAAAACAAAAACAAAAAAAAAATACCGTAGAGCCGCTGTTGCTGTTAAAAGCTTTGAATTGAAATTGAAAAGCGTAGAGGCACACCAATGTTCATACATATATGTACCAGGCATTAAAGTAAAAAAACAGAAGAGCCAGTTAAGAGTTGAAAAGTAGCCAGAACCATTGCCAGAAAACTCGGCTAGTTGCAGCTGCAGAATCATAGTTATAGTTCTAGTCCTTGCTGCCTTGGCGGTTGCTGCGGCTAAGCTTGAAATTAAGGGAATTAAAAACCACACAGCAAAGCTACATAACTCATGTGCACGAACACATATAAATATATATATACATATACATACTGTAACTAAGCAGCTGCCTTAAAAATGAAAGAAAAATGGTAAAAAAAGGTAAGCTCTTTACTGCCGGCACATTCCGACTATAGAATACTCTGTGACGTCAACTATTCGCTTAATTTAATTGACCCAGTATTTCGTGACTTTTTGACAGTTTGTGCTCAGTTTCAGTTTTGTATTTGTATTTGTCTTTATACTTTAAAAAACATTGGCCAAGAAGTGGATCTTTGATTGAAGATCTTATGGATAAAAAAATTTTCGTGTTTTTCAGTGAGATATTTGCAGTTTATTCCACGTAAGAGTTTTGATCAGGACTTAAAGCTCCGTCCATAATAAGGCGAAATAAAAAAATTGAAACGTAATGGAATGAAACGAAATGAAATGGAATGAATCAAAATGAAATGAAAAAAAATATATGAAAATAAATGCAATGAACTAAAATAAAATGAGAAAATGGAAATAAAATGAACGAAAAAGAAAAAAAAATTAAATTAATGAAATAAAGTAAAATGAAATATATGTACTAACAAAAAATTAAGTAGAAAAAAAAAACTAAATAATAATAACATTTACCTAATTAAACGGTTTGCTTATCAGTTTAATCAAAAACGTTTTAAAAATCGTTTTAATTTATTTTATCTGAAAAAAAATCTTATCTAAAGTTAGTGTTCCTAATAAATATCTTTGCTTAGTTAAAAAATTAATCATTTACTATTTGTTTTAAGGACATAATAAGAATGTAAACTCCATTGACTCGATGTAATAAATTATAGTAATAAATGCCAGCAATTTATTTTTTTAACTTCGTTGTTCATAAGCATAAAAATATGACAAATATTTGTAATAATTTGAAGACAATTTATCCAGCGCGACTTGTAATTTTATTAATATTTATTTTTTTATTTCATTTTTTGTTTATACACATTTCTTGAACTTAGTTGCTTTAAATTTTAATTAAAATATGTTGAATTACCTTTAATACGGATTATAAAGCCAAGTTGCAATATTCAATTTTTTTTTTGTGTTTTTTTCGAAAGCTTGTTGATTAAATTTTAAACCGATCGCAACGCACTTCAATCAAATATTGTCTAGCTGCATATAATGACAGATCAGAATGTAATCAATTTTATTTGTTGTCCCGAACACTTGGGTATATCGTCGGCGTTTGCTTTTTTCCGGCCTTTAAGGTGTGGCACACAGCTTGTTATACTCCTTATCCTTTAGATGCAGTGTATAAAAAGTGTAAAAAAAAAAAAATATCCCAGCCTATGCATAAAACCGCAACGTGGCAGACGCGCAGCTCATGGTCACATTTAGCGCCCCTCAAGCACGTCCCCACGACTTGCTCGTGGAACACTTTTATATAAAGGACAACAACACAGAAAGAGAAAAGTTTTGCGACTGCTTGTACCACGTGGGCGCCAAAAAGTTGAAAGCCTGGCAACAGAGCCTGTTAAGAAAAACATGGAAAAAGTGAAAAATATACACAAAAATGCCATTGAAAAAATGCTCACTCACTTGCTAAACCATTTCTGATTTTTATCACACACAAACCCATGCATATGCACACACATTCACACACACACGCACATATATGCACATATTTGTGTACAAAATCAGCGCACATTGGCATAAAAGCTGTTGACGTCCCCAACAAAACCAACAAATCCCAAACACAAAAAAATGGTAGCCGAAAATCAACAGAAATTCCTTTTCGCACGGCCAACAGCGTTGCCACACCCCAAAAACTGATGCCCACTTTTTTGTAAAAGGCTGCCAGAAACATTTAAATTAAAATTCAACAATAGAAAAAAAAAATAAGCAAAAATTGAGTTGAAAAGTTTCAACTTGCCACTGAACACATAAATACTCTAGCAGTTCTATAAAAAAAAGATGAGTTTTAAACTTATCAAGAATTATTTTAAGCTATGTTATCTCTATATATCAGAATAATTGAAATTAATGTTTAATCTATAAAATTTTTTCATTTACCAATTACTTAGATATATAAAACACAACGAGCCAGTCTAGGCCTAAGTGTGCTGGTCTAAGCCAGCAGCCGCTTCAACCTAGATATATAAAACAGTCGTTAAGCTTTGGGCCCAAGTAACCAAGGGCTTGCCATATCCACAACAATATCCAAATCGTTTTGCTTACAAAATAATACGAGTTCATCTGGCTTAGAGCCGAATGTGGTGCACGAGCAATCTTTCAAATATCTTTATTAACTATATATTTGACTTAAAGTAATAATAGTTACCGCATTACCGAGATGCTATAGTTTTGAAATTCCACTAAAACATTTTTATTTTTAAATTTATTACTCAAGATAAAAAGTTAAAATATTACAGATTCATTTGATATCATGTTTAGTTTATCTGTACATTTATAAACATATAGTGTCATACGTTATTTCCAAAATAGTCCTATTTACTTGAGTATCCTCAAAAAAATTCAGAAAAGTGTTAAAGCCAAATTGCATACTTTTAAAAAAGTTGTTGGGAGCATATTTGGGGAAACGTATGCTCCACATTCAGCTTGTGCCACAAATAAATTATTTCTAGGAGTCACGAACAAGAAAATTCGTAAAACATATCTGAAAGTATTTAAATTTGACATAACCTCAAAAACAAATATGTCATTTTTAACTATACCTCAACCCTGGTTATGAGCTTCAAAAATCTTAAAAATTGGCCGTTTAGCTGCTGTTCCCGTGTTTTTTTTTGGAAGGAATTCTTGAAATTTAAATAAAAACCTTAGAACCTAACTTTTGCAGGAAAAAAATGGAATTCGTATTCAGTCAAAAGAGAATTAATTTTTTTTTGCGTCATTTTGTTTTTTTTTTTCTTAATATATATTGTTCATTTTAATAGGGCTAAGAATATTTTATTTTCTGGACTTTTCGAAGCACCTTTTGACTATGGAAACAAACTAAACTAGTGAAAGATGATTATTAAAAATCAAAATTTTAATAACTAAAGCAATGCTAGATCAGCTTCCTTCTGTAGAAAACGATATTAAATTTCAATGAAATTTTTTTTTTTAATTTTTGTGTAGATTGTTATTTTTAGGCGTATATTGTAAGAACATTCGATTATATTTGATGTGTTCTGGTTTCTGCAAGATTTTTTAATATTTTAAGAAAGTATGTGACAAGAACTAGCTAAGAAGAACAATAGAATTTAATAATTTAGAAATTCTGAAAGGATGCTCTTTTGGTTTTCTACGAATAATAAGCAAAGTGAAGGCCGGCCTAAGAAACTAGTGTTGATGAATGTTCGTAGAATAACGTATTTTATGTTTATAGTGACATTACCAACATGGGAAAATTGGTGACCACTTAACCACCTCTCCAAATTCCACACTGCTGCTTTGGTGCTGCCAACTCATGCTTTTCCTTAATTTACTAACGCTGCCAACTTCTTTGCTTAATGGTCAGCTGCTTAGCTGCCAACTGCCATTCCCACATATATAAATTCCTATAAGTCCTACAAGAACTAGAACTAGACCGTTCCCAGAAATGCTGCAAAAAAATTCACAAAATGATATTGAATGATATAAACACATGTAAATTTAAAACACATTGATTCAACTTGATTTAATAAATATGACTTAGCGAGTTCTCGTAATCAGATCACCCATATGGCACGAATCAATCCAACATTTTTAGTTCCAAAAATCAACCACCTCTCTAGAGCCTTTTGGGAAAGTTAAAGTGTTTTATCGTTAACTTTCGAAATTCTAAATACTTCATCTTAGTGTTGTCAATATCCCATTGCTGAATTTTCTTCACGTAGTGAAGAATGGCAGAGAAAATCACAACGAACAATTCCCAAGCAAATCGAAATCTTCGCTTTCAAATTATGGAAAAACAAAGATATTTCAAAATAACGTAAGTAAAATCGATTATTACTTAAAATTTTTGGCACGCTTAATGCAACACCCTGTATATAGAAATGTGCTGTAAATTGCATAAAATTGTTCACTCTAGCCAACTGAAGGGTATTCAAAAAAACCAAAAAAACAGTGTTCAGTCGAATTAACTTTTAGTTGAGTAGAACTTAATCTTTTTCACTCTGTAAATATTCTTTGTGACTTATGCTTAGACCACAAAAAATAAAATTTTTGCTTGCAATCAAAATTTATAGCATGCTTTTAGGCGTTGCCCAACACTGAGCCACACTTGCCGGCAACTCAACCAAATGGCAACAAATGACAGTTTAAAGTGCCCCACAACAACAATATGCTCAACTGGTGTTGCATAATGTTAGTGTTGTGTAACTATTTTTGTTGCAGTTGTTGTTGTGTTTGGTGGGCTGGCCATTAAAGTGCTTTGGGTGCATGTTTAATGGCATTTGTTGCTAATCAATGAATAATTTATGTGCCAAGGTTTTGCAAAACACACTAGCAACACTTGCACACAAAAACACACACATAGGCCTAGTAATAAACGGTTGTAGCCTCATAAGAGAGTGTGTGCATTGCGTTGTGCGTGTGTTAGAAATATCATGTTTTAAAGTATTTTCCAGCCCTTTTTTTGGCCCCTTTTTTGCTACTGCTGTTGTGGCTAACATTATTGGCTTTACATTGCACACTGGTCGGAAGTTAATTTTTTCTGGACGTTTATTTAATAAATTGATATGAAGACTGAAAGTTGGCTTATATTAATAGCAAATGTATGAAGTTCTGAGCCAGGGTCGCAACACCCAATAATTTTTTCTCTTAATAAAACTAAAGAGCTGCGTCTTTTGCTCTCTTCGATTGTAAGCCAACATACCTGCATTTTTTCAAGCCAAATATGCAAAAAGTTTTCTTAAAATGTCTTGTTGACGCAATAAACCAGATAAATAAATAGTAAATATATTTTATATAACAGGTATACCTCTTTCATTATACTTGAGGTTATGCAAAAATTAAGATATGCCTACATATTATATTTCTGGCCATGCTCTGGAAACGAAACCGAATATTTTATTCGGAAAACAAAATATTCATGACTTACATAAAAAATTAGAAAAAATTGTATAGCCGTTGTAAACAACGTTAACGATTGCTAACAATTAGTAAGGGAAATATGAGAAGTCATCGACAGCAGAAAATGTGGAATTCGGAGCACGCAAAAACGAAACCGAACGGGGCCGATATGCACTTTTATTTTTCATTATTTACATATAATTTTTCTTTTTATGATGAAAAATTTAAATTTTTTGCCATCTATATACTCATATATATTTGAAGAGTTCTGCAAATTTAATTTTAAAATTTTATGCAATTTGGCTTATAAAATTTGATCAACCATGTACACCCATTATATATTAACTCTTTCATGCATTTGTTGTTTCTGTACAACATTCAACTTTGAGTGCGCATATCTTTTAAACCACGATGCATTTTTTTTTTAATTAAAACAAAAACTAAACATAGAACCCTTGACTTTAATGTTGCATTATTATTTGTCTTGATTTTTGAGCGTTCGAGTTTAATTTTTTGACATTTGTTTGCTTGAGTAGTACTTTTTTGGAGAAGCGAAAATTTTTCAAATTTTGGTTGATAAAATAACTTTAGAAAAAAATAAATAAATAACTGACCAATTATTTGTTATGAAAGGTTCAAATACGAAAGTTCGTTTTAATTTAAATAAAAAAAAAATGTTAAATTTTTTGCTACAGGTTTTTATCCATCAACGCACTTTGTTGTATATTTGAAACATATGAATAAAACTAGTAGGAGTGACTAAATATTTAAAACTTTGATTTTATTTTCTTATTTGACCACAATACAGTAACAAACAATTGTCAAAACAAATCTACCTGCCTTGTGCAAAAGTTAATACGCATTTACACATACTATTGAAAGTACATAAAGGGTGATTTTTTAAGAGCTTTCGTATTTTATTTAAAAAAAAACACATAAAATTCAGAAAAATGAATAAATACTTTATTTGAGTCGATAGAACGATCTATGTATATAATTTAATGTTTAAAGATGGTTGCATGTAAATGTTGACCGCGGCTGCGACTCAAATGGTTCATATGCTGGGTCCAATTTTGGCATACTCTCTCTAACATATCGGCTGGTATCTCACGACTAAATTCTTCAACATTGTCTTCCAGTGCTTCAACTATTGCGGGCTTGTTGCTATAGACATGAGCCTAAACATAGGCCCACTAAAAATAGTCTAAGTCGCACGATCTAGGCGGCCAATTGACCGGCCCCAAACTTAAAATAAAGTGTTCAACGAGCTCGTCTCTTAATTGGGCCTTTGTTCGCGTGCGTTGTGGCATCGTCTTGTTGAAACCACATGGCAGGCAAGTCCATTTCTTCAACAATAAGTCTTGCAGTCATCGCACAAGAGCGTAATGTTGCTGCCTTCGTCGTCTTTGAAAAAGTACGCTCCAATGATGCCACCGGCATCAAACAGTGACTTTTTAGGGATGCATTAGCAGTTCTTGCAATGCTTCTGGTTGCTATTCACACCAAATACGGCAATTTTGCTTGTTCACGTATCTATTTAACCAGAAATGAGCTTAGTCGCTGAACACAATTTTTCGATAAAAAAGTGGATCTTTATCCAACTTTGCCAGCGCCCATTCACCAAAAGTTAGCCGTTGTGGTTGGTCGTGTGGCTTCAATTCTTGCACCAGCTGTATTTTAAAAGGTTTTCCACCCAAATCTTTCCGCAAAATTTTCCACATAATGGAATAGAATGGCAGCTACAGCAGCGATGTTTTCCGCTGTCCGCACTCTACGTATGCGTGTTGGTGGTTTAATGTCCAATAATGTAAATTTTCTTGCGAAATTTAGTCACAACATTCCGAATAGCCGCCTCAGAAGGTCGCCCAAACTGAACATAAAATGGATGGACTGCACGATGCACTTTCTAAATTGAGCATGAATTTTGATAATAAAATTCAATAATCTGCAAGTTTCGTTCGTTTGTAAGTCGATTCATGGCTAAGTTATAGACCATACAGAACATGTTTGACAGTAACACAAAAACAGCTGAGCTGACAAAAACAGTGTTGCCAAAAAGAAAGTTGCTAAAAAATCACCTTTTATTATTTTATTAGGGTAAATTTTAAATTAATTTTTTATTATAAATTAAAAAAAAAGTTTGTATCTTTCTGGATACACTTTTTCTGCTGTTTTTTCTTGTCGAGTTGACCAGCTACATGTCCTTGCTTCTTTCGATTGCACTTAATATCTTTCTATCGGACGAAGCTCTGATGCATTTTGTGGATGCTCTTCTTTTTAAACAGAATTTTAAATGATTTTAATACTTAAAAGGTGACATAAGCATAGAGGGCAGATGCTTAACCTTTGTTTTTAAATGGAACCAAACATTCAATAAGAAACTTTTATAAATAGTTAACAAATATTAACATGTATCTCTTCGAACTTTTCTGCCTTAATTTTTTTACAAATTTGCCTTTTTTTTGTGCTTCAGAAGCGCTTTTTCTTAGGTAACTAAATTAAGCTTCAAAATAATAAAAATATTTGAGACAAGGTATGTTAAGCATGCATGTCTTCAAAAAAGAAAAAAAATAAATTTGTTAATATTATTGATATTTTTGATTTTTATGCAAAAACAAATTTATTTCTGACCAGTGTGACTGGGCTAATGTTATTCGTGTTGTTCGATGGCGTTGGCTTACACATAACTTCTTTCGCCATTGTTGTTGTTTTTGGTGTTGTCGTCATCGTGTCGCATTTAATATGCAACTTTTAATAGCGCAATTATTATTTGCATGTTGTAATAGTTTTATGCACAGTGGGCTAATGCAGTTTATATTTTTTGTTCGCAACAGAGCTGCGATATTTCTCCAGAGACTTTAAGGTTTAAGTGTAACTATGCTAATTCTTTGGACCATGGGTTGTTCATAAAGTGTTGTTTAAGCATTTTTGAAGTAATAGTCTATGTAGAAACGTACAATTAATATAATTTAAAAAAATTAATTTTTCATCAATATTGTATCATAACCTAATCTGTATGGGTTGATTGCCAATAAAAATATATATAAAAAAAAAAATTTATTTTTTCGCTCTCTAAAAAATGCATTTTTTTTTTTTTGTTATTTTTGCTGTTTGCAGCAACACTAATTTTAAAATATTCCTTGCTATTACAATTTATGTAGATAACCATAAATTTGAACTTTAACTTGATTATTTACATTTCCCAAGTGTACATATTTCTAGCAACTTTTCAAACTTCCCCCTGTCACGTTTTCGTCAAAAGAAAAAGCGGCGCATTGAAAAACCTACAAACTCGCATTGGAATAATGTTAATTATATTGATTTTCATGGCTGCAATATTTCGCACGCTTTGCTTCAACACAGGAGTACCCTTCCCAAAGCAGTTCAACGCCATAAACTTGAATAACCCTTGCATACTATTGTGCTATTATTACATGAATATTTAAGGAAGTGAATTCAACGCCCACAAAAGCTAAATGCTATAATACTCACGCACATTAACATTACAAGGCACATTAGCTAAAGTGTATGTGTGTGTGTGGGTTGAAGTGTTTGTGTGTATTGGCATACAAAAAATTTTCCAGCAATTAATCTTGATAAAGGCTTTTCAGCAAGTGTAATAAACACGGCCATAATCATAACTAACGCAAAGTCAACAAATGACAGCAAATGGAAACTACCAGCAAATAAATTGGCAACTTACAACTACAAACGTACAAACACACGCACAAAAGACAATGGCCCAAAAGTTTTTTCTTAAACACAAACACACATATATATATGTGTGTGTGTGTATATTAAGCCGCCATTATAACAACAACCAACAACACACATGCGTGTGGCTGAAACACACACACACACATCGACACAGCAGCACAGTGGGTACAAAACATTTAACCATTAGATAAATGTTGACGAGGTCAAATGGGCTGGCGAACACCCTAGCAAGCGTAAAGCGGAAGTTATAGCAGTTTGGTAACAAGTCGCAGCCAAGATGGCTCACAGCGTACACGTACAAATAAAGTAGCTAGGGCCAAAAAACTTTTAGGCTATTAGCCCAGCCACGGCAGAAGACAAAGTCAATGTAGGGAGAGTAGGAGCAAGAGTCGAAGTTGGAGTCGTAGTCGTAGCTGTAGTCCTGGTGGGCCCCGGGGACCGTGTGTATTACGTGCCAAGGCAAACGCCAGTGCCAATAATCTCTGTCAACATCAATTTGCCAAAACATTTTGGGCGACAAGCGGCACACGGCACCAGGGCACCAGAGTAGGCACTGTAAGGACTTAACAACTGAAACTAATTAAATGGTGTCCCATAAATTGCACATTAAATAAAATTTATTGCATTTCGAAATTATTGGCCAAGTCGTCGCGAGATGGATAATAAAGTTGTAAGTTTTCGAACGTGTGCTACAAAATGGCGTAGAGCATTTGATTTACGTTTCCAACGACAATGTGTAGCATACTTTTGTGCGCATATAGAGCAAAAATTATGATTTATTGGGGTCTCTCTCTCTCTGACACAATTTAATCAAGACTACTTTTTGTTAATACTATTTTTTATTGTTATTCTTCCATATGTTTTTTTTTTTTTATTGAAGTACCAAATTGAAGCTAACTAGCAGCTTTTGAATTTGAGTTCCTGTTCGTTTGATTTGACGTTTCCTTGTGCTACTATCTGCACATCTGAGTGCCGCCACAATTCATTCTTTGTTACCTCTAACAATTTGAGCTAACGATGTCCGTAAGCCATAAGAACTCACACACATAAATAAACTCACACAGTTACTATGAACCAAGAACATGTTTGCTCTAGTATTTTGGCACGTGGCTGCTTTGTCCTGTGCGCAAACCACACACGGAAACCCACACACTTGCCACATTGTCTACTCCTTTTGGTGCCGCAAATGAACAGGGCGTTGCCTAACACAACCCAACAAAAAAAAATACACACGTGTCTTACCAAAGTTGATACAATTGATTTTTATCCATTCATTCATTAGCTCGTATTTCCAACACTCCTACGCTGCTCTTGAAAATAAAAATATATCTAATGGACGATTAAATTGGCTTTTATATGCTTTTTATAGAATCCTTGACGATTAATCAAGAGTGCCTCATCTGATTAATAGGTTTATTAAACCATTTGTTTGGGAATAATATTTTAAAAAACAGTCAAGCTTATACTTGAAAAAAAAGAGTTTTACAATAGCATAATATAATATAACACAAGTTTGTCGTTGTGAAGCAACGTTTTCTGAAGAAAAATAAAACACGAAACGCGAACACAAAACATAGCCAAATTAACATTTTTTAAAAGAAACGATGAGGTTTCGGTAAACAAAATATTTCTAGAGGATTAAGATTTCTTTGTGTGACCGAAGAACAATTATTTATTATTTATTATCAAACGACGCTCGTAAACCTAAAGGACTTTATTTCTTTCTTGGATATGGAATAGATTCTTTTCAAAATCGATATATACACTATATTACCTAATTCTCGATAACGTTGAATTAGATATGAAATTGTATGGACTTCAGCAAAAACATCTTATAAATAATATTAAAAGCAAAATGCCACGGAATTTAAGTTTTTTCTCATAAGGCGAAGCATTCCAAATTGCAACTTTTTTGAATTAAAATTAAATAAATTTTTTTTAATTTTAAATTTAAAAAAAAATTATATTTTGATTTAGTTTTATTAAATTTTAAATTAAACATTTAAAAAAAAATAAAATAAAATTTTTCCTTTAATAGCAATAAAAAATTTAAGGTCTGACAAAGGACGATAAATTTTGATAATATTTAATAGAAAACATAGTATAATAAAAAAAAAAAAAATTTTACTGATAAATATTTAAAAATAAATATTGCTCAATGTAGGGATTTTTTAATTATTTGCATTAAATAATATAATAAAAATAAAAATGTGTTGGGTTTGAATAAAAATTAAGGTTTTTTTTTTAACAAATTGAAACATTTAAAAAATTTTTATGTTATTTAATTTAAGAATTCAAAAAAAATTTTGATTAACATATTTAACGGCCGTTCTTAAAAAAACTGAAAGAAATTTCACAAATTTTTTTTTTTAATTTTTGTATTGACAAAAAGTGGTGCATAAATAGAAATTGAAATTGGCAAAATATTTGGATTTTTTAATTTAAAAAAGAAAAAAAAAAAGGATTGTTGCCATGTTTAATGAAAATACTTTAAAAGAAATTAAAAATTTTTAGTAAGTATTTGTGTTGCTTATTATTTTAGATTAACAAAAAAAGGTCTTAAAAATATATAAATATTAACTCTCATACATAACAAAAATTAATTTTTTGTACATCGTTTAAAAAAAAACATGTAGAAGGCCTACTACCAATAGATATTATGGTTTATAAGAACTCCCACAAAGCTTACACCTACACATAGCTTATAAGAACAACATAAAGCTTAAGCGCGAACACCAACTAATGTTTGTAGGAGCTTTCACACAAGCACACGCTCTGACTGCATACAGAAAAGATCAAGGAGTCAGTCGATGATTGCTCGTGGCCTAATGCAGTGTGTTTTGCGTGTTCGCAGTTAAATTGTAAAACAAAAGACATTAAACTAACAAATAGACTCGCCTTCTTAAATTGTAAAACAATAAACCAAAAAATATACTCGCCTCCTAAAAACAAAATGTTTATTATGTTTTTTTTTTTGAACATTTTTATAACAGACATGTTTTCAAAATAGGTTCATGCTCAAAAAATATACAAAATTTCATATTTCATAAGAAATAGATGGCGTACGTTAAAGTCGGGCGCAGACGACTTTGGGATACCCTGTACCACCACATTGCAATTAAGTCCGACATATTGCTAAGACCTCCAAAAGATATTTTATTCGGCAAACGGCTACGATATTTTCATAAACAAACAGAAATCAATCGAATTTTGAACCAAAAATTTTGTTTTACCGATCGATATATATGATATAGTCAACAAATTTTGATCAAATTTGGTACACTTATTGGGAACTATAAAAAACTTCCGAGCGCCAAATTTGGCTATGATATTCTCATTAACAAACGAAACTAAAACTTTTGGTTTTTTTCGAGGTCCTCTAAAACACCCCTATGGGAGCTATATAATATAACCCCGATATCGAAAAAATAACATGAACTTAGATAAGGAGATCCCCTGAAATAATTACGCATCTAATCTGAAAACTTGGTCGCTCTAGCTCGTACCATCTCTGAGATCTAGACAGACAGACTGACAGACAGACGGACATGGGTATATCGACTTCTCTTGTCACCCTGATCATGCTTTAGGTAACTTTGGGGGGTCTCCGACGTCTCCTTCTGTATGTTACACACATTTTCGGATTGCACAAACTTAATATACCCTTTACACCATATGGTACGGGGTATAATTATATGTTTAGAAAAAGTTGAAGAGAGCTTTGACTCCGTTGATTTTGCTAAAAAAAATATTGAGAAGCTTAGAAAATTGAATTGAAAAAGCGCGAGGCTTAAAAAAATATTAAAAAAAAAAAAATAATTTTCAACTTTAAATCGATCTGTATTCTTAGATTTTTTAAATCGTTTTAGATAGTATTTGTAACACACGCAGCTAAACCCTAAAGTTCCTGTGCTCTATTGCTGTTGCTTAAAAATTAAAATTTCAAATCTTGTTTATAGATATTATTTTATTATATTATTCGATATATACATATATTCACATATATATACTCTTCTGGTTATTAGAAACATCTCGCAATAAAAGAAGGTCATACAGACTTTAAGAATGTTGATCAAGATTTTCAATACTTCTAGTGAAGCTATTTATAATATTAAATGAGAGTACTTCGACATACAACATCAAATGAATGTGGATTTTTTGTAAATTATTAACTACATAAAAAAAAAACCCAACGACTTTGTTTGCAAATTCATAGCAACTTACTATGTTGTCAAGAGCCATAAGTCTGAGCACTTTGAACCAATTATGAAAAGCCACAATAAAAATACTTAATCCCTTGCTCTTAATTCAATACCAGCCATTTATTTATTTTGCCATATATGCAAGCTAAGCCGCTTTGGACATAGCATGAACTGAAACAAAATAAAACATAAAAGTAAAAGGTATTAAAATATTAGAATAAGAGAAAAGTATGCAATGATTGCATTTGTGGCTTTTTTAAAACGCATTAAATACTCACCGAGCTTGGCCAAAGTTTAGATTTTCCTAGCAAAACTTCTAATGAGCTTTTGCAGCTGCAGCAACAACAAAAACAACCAATGCAGCAACAAAAAGAGCAACAAAACTTTGACGTTATCATTGTAATGCAGCCAAGCCAGAGACCCAGAGCAGAGCGGATCAGTTTGACATAGACCAGAGGGCGAAATAGAGATAGAGAGCGCATAAAAGGGCCAAGTGCTTGCTGTCAATTACGCAGCCAAACGCAGCTGACAGCTGACTTTGGGGCTACAAAAAAGATAGAGAGAGAGAGAGAGTGACAATGACAAGGACAATAACAATGAGAGTAGTACGTCATAAAGCTAGCTGTGAGCAGCAATAACAAGCAGCTTGAAGATAGCCAACAGAAAAAATTGCAGAAAAATATTAGGTCAGTGATGTGAATGAATTTTAGGAGTAGGTGAAACATATAATAGGTACTTTATGACGTGGTACTTCCAAGCTTCCGGAAATGTTTGAAAGGATTGCGACTTCAGCATTGCAACTCAGCTGTAGTCTGGCGATTCACTAATTTTACTTAAGCAATCGACTCCAGACATCACAGTCTTTTTCTTGTTAAGCTCTTTCGTTTGAGGTTTCTGTCTTGGTGCACAACATCTATGATGCAGATGATATAATTATTTTTATTTTCTACTCTCATTCTACGAGTAAGCTTTCCACGTTTGAAGCATCAGTATTGTTTTTCTCAGGTCATCAGTTGGTAAAAAAGAAATACATACGCTATTTTGCACTTCGTAGCTTAAATTGGGATTCCACCATCCGCATGAAATTTTATTTTGTCAAACTTCGTTTAGTACTTTCTTTTCTACTTTCGTTTCTTTTTCTTTAAAGAAATTAGAGCATGCCACGATGTGATATTTTTGCATACTCGCATTTCGAGTCATCTTGACTTGGTTCTTTGAGCATTGTAGAACAATTGTGAAATATGAGTTGATGTTGTGTCTTGGCTTTTTATTCTATTCCTAACCTCTGACATTTAATTATATTAGTCGACGTATATCAGTATGTTATTTTTGTTTTTATTTTTCGGTCAATGTACATTAATAGTAAATATATAAATAATCCAACAGGTGAAATTGGATGCTTGAGATTTTGCTAATACAGATGTATTAGATGTATTAATAATAAATTTTTGGAATTTGAGCAGTAAGGATGTGATAAATGAGACGGGTGACGGGTTGTGGTTGTTGCTGAGTCAGTGGTTATTTACTTTTTCCTTCTTACTTGATTGTATGCCAGATGAAAATGAACGATTAAAATCAATTCAAGATTTATTTTGTCGAATTTCACAATTTTGGATGGCAATCCAAAGTTTTTGCAAAAGACAAAATAAAAATATATTTACGCTTCGAAAATATTTGAATATGCTAAAAATTATAAGTTAAGAGTTGTTGTGCAAAGGGTATATTGAGATGAGGATTCTTTGGTTGAAAGAAAAATTTTTCTAAAAATAAAATTTTGAATTTACGCAATCGTGTTTTTAATTTGCTTTTTTTTTTAATATTCCAGTTTTTTTTAATCCGCTTTACCTTTTGATAGTTCCGTATTATGGTTTTAAATAAAATTTAATAAATAGACATTCTAACAATAAGTATTTCCTGCTTATTTATTGTAATCTTTAAAAATTAAAAAAAGTGTCAAGTTGATATTTTCATAAGAGAGCGATTGCGAGATTGAGATTTTCTCTTTAACTACTTGACAATAGAAGATCAATTTCAAATATTTTTTTTAATTCAAAATGGTGTGTGCATTTGAATATTTGCTTATTGCGAATAAGCTTGGCAAGTCTTTCAAATAGACTCCATATGCTTGACCCCATTCAGTTAAACAGCCAAACATGACTATAGTAACTCATCCATTAAAAAATCTATGCTCTTTATATGATACTTCTTTCTGTAACAATCATTTGAATGCATTCCATATATCCTTTAACTCTATCAATGATGGCTATAAAAAGCATAAGAAAAATAAAAGTCAATGCTGCGCTTGCAGTTAAAGTTAAATAAATAAAAGCAATATGATGCCATTTTGTTAGTTAATATACGAACCATGCGCTGCACCTACTCTTGCTCTCTACGGTTTTCACACACCCTCCTGTTTCAATCATAGTCTTTGTGCAACAGTGCGTATGAAATTTTAGCCCTGTTTATTTGTTTATTTATTTTGTTGCTTTATAGTTTTTGTTATTGCATTTAACGAAGCGAAGCTTCAACGCGAATACACCTCATACGCCCTGTGGGCAATTTAAATCGAATTTGAAATTTTCTAGACAATTACAGTAGCATCTGTATTGACTTATGTTTTGAATTCAAGAGTTTTATTGTTTACATTAAATTTGTATGCGAAATTATTTCTAAGACAATATTTATGGTTGTTGTTTGTTCTTTTATATACAGCTTCAGAAAAAAAACCTGGGATCTACTTTGTTCAATGTCTAGATTGCTTTAATTTTCTTTAACATACCAAATAGGATTTCGTTTTAATGATTTTTAATCTTATAGTGTTTTTATTGTTTCTCAGATGCATATAAAATAAGTTCCAAGATGAGACATTAATTAAATAGTTACATACCACTTTTTATTTTATTTACTTAAGCTAATCCACACCTTTCTTGACTTTATTCGTTTTGACATTTTAAGAAGCGTAACTTTTTGTTTGCTACTTAAAGCTAAACAACTACACAAACGTTAACAAAAGTATAAAACTAATTATCTTTAAAACAATAAACGTTTGGCCCTGAAAGTATTACTCATACGCCTAGTGCGACATCATGCTACTTTGCCAGCTTGCTTTTTATGGCTGGTTGCATTTCACAGCTTGATGCGGTTGATCTTGTTCTATTTTTTATTTTTATATCCTTTATGTCTTGTTTTATTTTAGACTTTTTGTGGCCGTATGGCATAGATACAACAAAGTTGTGAAGCAGCAGTAGCACTAACTAGGTAAAAACTCGCAACGTTTGCAAGACCAACTTCACACAGATACACCGAAATACAGACACACACACAAACACACACCTCCTTTATGGCAGTAGTCAACTCAAGCCTGACTATGGAAAAAACATTGTCACGTGGTTTTTGTATTTAGCTGGGTCGCCCACTCATTGTCAGGTACATGGTGCATGTACAAAAGTTTATGTACGAGAGCAGTTTAATAAGTTGTTGACTAAATTGATTTCTTTGCTGGCTTAAAACATGTTACTAGTCTTTCAAGAGATAATAGCAGTAATGCATTTAAAGTTTTATCAAACTGCCCTCGCTTGCATGCAGCCATATATACATAGAGCCACCTGGCTTATGCTTACCTGTGTGACTGTTGCCATTGCACTTGTCTCTAGTAGTTCGAGTTGCTGTCCTTGTTGTTGTCATTGTTGCTTTACTTTTTTTTGTGTATCCTGCTCTTGCGGCTTTGCAATGCCTGACTGGTTGGTTGACTGTCAACTGGCCGATTGTATGTCCCAGCTTGGTAATGCCTTAGTGCGACTATCTCTACCTATGGCACATGCTCTTACTCCCCGGCTAGCTCTCTCTTTCTCTGTCTCTCTCTCCATATCACTGTCGCTACTTTTTACTTTCCACCTCCTCTTCTCGACTCTCTCTCCGACCAAGTTTGCCTGGCTGGTTGCAATAAATTCCAGGCACTGTCGCCATATTCTATGCTATGCCATTCCATTGTCCTGCCGCTATTGTGTTACAACTTGCTTCTTATTATGGTTGTTGTTATTGTTTTTGTTTGCATGTGTGCTGCTTTTGTTGTTGTTACTTTTGTCACCATTGTTGTTTGTTGGCCTTTGTTTTTGTTGCTACTGCTTATGTAGCTTTTGTGTGTGTGTGAAGGAAATTGAAATAAATGTGTGTGTAAATGCGTCAAAATTAAGTTTGAAAATGTCTGTGGGTAGGACAAGTGTCAATTAGAAAAAGTTAAATTACATTAAAGTGGCAGCAGCAGCACCAACAACAATAACTACAATGGCATTGACAAAGACATCCACTTTATAAATACTATTATACATATATATATATATGTATATATATTACCAAAACACACTACCAACTGTAGTACGCTCCCTTTAGCCCTGAAACTACCAGCCGGAGAACAACAGAACTAAGCACAGTCATTGGCATTGCTGTGACAGCTTTTAACAATGGCGAGAAATGTAATTAGCAGCACTTGAATGAAAAGTTGCCTTCATTTCAGCTTTAGTTTAAGAATCCTTGTACCATTATATGCAACAGCTGCGTCTGTCTTGGCCCGTGGCTAATAATATTGAAAGGTCAAAATGTAAGTTAAGTACGTTTGCTCAGAGTCTAGCAATTGCTTTATTACATTTCGTGTCAACTGTGCGTATGCGCTATATATCATTTAATAAACTGTCGGTTAATTAAATAAAATATTAATTAACAAATTGTTTTGCACATATACACATACACACGCAGCACACTTTTCCCATAGAGCTGACACTTGCTCTAGTCAAATACTACGAACTGGTTTGGGCCACGTTTGGGGTTTCTATTACATTGTGCCACTTTGGGGCGTTGTCATTTGCTATTTAAAGCTGTCGAAGTTGTAATGCATGGCATGCAATTAGGAAAGATGATAAATGTAACATAATTATGTGCACCATGCTGTGGCAATGTGCGGAGGGAGTGCGTAAGTGGGCTGTTTGGCAGCAGTTGTCGCTCTATGTGGTTGCGCCTTTGTCAAGTGCTTAGCTGCGTATGCGTAATATTTCAAATGCACACAAAATGACAGCGTTTAATGCATGCTAATGCCTGCGCGCCGCTGTAATGTCCCTTTTTAAACACCCTAAACCAAAAATCGGGCACAATGTGCTGTGGTTGCCATATGAGCTTAACAATTGCCGATTGCGTATACGACATGTGGGCTGGCTAAAACTGTGGGGCTCTTTTTTTTTTTTAAGGCGACAACGCTGCCACTCGGGCAAGTATTTATACTTTGATCATTATTTATTTTTAAATGTGCCCGTCCGGCTGGCAGCTGTTTTAGCTGTTTTTGTTTTTGTTGTTGTTTTTGTTGCTAGGACACAAACAAATTGAAGGGAAATGATTCTATTTCATGCTAGATTAAACATGTGTCCACATAATTTATCGATTATTTATCATGTGGTTGTCATCGTTAGTGTTTTTTGTTGGCCTCTAGACCAAGTGCCAATGCTCATGGCTATAACAACAACAACAACAACAGCACACTATTAAGTCCGGCGTGTAGGCCTGTTAAGGACACGTTTTTATTTTTGCAGACAAGTGCAAAACTAGATATAAAGCAAAAACATGGCCCTAACATATTGACAAAGATGACGTATTTTCCATGACGCCTTTATTATATACCCTATACGATTACAAAGGCTTAACGAGTACATTGAATTTAAGAACGAAGCAAGCCAGATTAAAAGAAAATGTAATTTGATATAATTTTATATGCTCCTCAAGCTGTGAGTTTAAATTATCAAAAAATTCAAAATTCTTTCTTGTAAGTTAATAATTTAAAGTTTCTAAAACAAATATGAGCTTTTGATATTTTAATTATTTTTTTTTTATTATTTTTATTTTTGGGTTCAGCACCAACAAACTGTTCGATCTTCTGTAGTTTTTGCGCTATTCAATTATTCAATTTTAAAATCAGCAAACCTATATTTTTTTTATTGATACGAATTTCGTAATTTAGATTTACTGCCAGCTAACAATTATTATAAAAAAATAAATAGCAAATTAAAAAAAATCATGCAAATAATACTGTTAAAAAATATATTTTTATGTATTTATATAGAAAAATAAAGAAATATATAACAAATTAAAAAATTAAATTAATTCTTTTTTAATTTAAATTTTTTTTTACCTATTCCTACTTCTTATAAAATTTATATTGAACTAAAAAAAAAAATTGGAAAAATATTAAATTAATAATTTAAATAAAAAATAAATAACAAATTAAAAAAAAAATTAAATCAAATTTTATACTTTTTTTTATACTTCTTATAAAATTTATATTGAACTAAAAAAAAAAATTGAAAAAATATTAAATTAATAATTTAAATAAAAAATAAATAACAAATTAAAAAAAAAATTAAATCAAATTTTTTTTTAAATTTAAATTATAACTAATACACATTTTTTAATTAAAATTTATTATACAATATTATTTTACATAATCGTTTATTTCTTCATAAGAAGAATAAAATATAAGAATAGAAAAATTAAATAAAAATATTTTACATATTAATTTCTTATTTATTTCTTATTTTAATTTTTATTTTTTTTCTCATTTGTTATTTATACTTTCTTTTAGAAATATAAAAAAAAAATTATTTTAAATTAAAAACAAATCTTCTCAACTAAACCTTTTTAAACACTTAAAAGATATAATATATATTTATATATGTATATATATATATCGGCCAAAATAAGTGAAACGCTTCACTTTTCCCGCGACCTTCTCCGATTTTGATGATTTTTACAGATTTGTTAGAGCTACTAGCCAATAGTAACCACGTCAAATTTTATTGCAAAATTCCGATTATTTATCGAGTTATCGATAACTGAAAATGGCGTTTTTCGTTTTTAGACTATTCTTTGACAAGCCATATCTTATAAACGAATGAAAATATTGACGTGATTTTTTTTTTCCATGATAGATAAAATATTAAATTTAAAAAAAAAATATTTTATTTATTTTTAAGATTTTTATTTTTTTATTTTTTATCATTTTTAGTTTTTAATTTAAAAATTCAAAAGTGATCTCCCACTTTTAAAAAAAAAGTGGAGATGTCATTTTATGCGTGTAAGTTCACTGCAAAAAACAAAACAAAAAAAAGTTAGTAACTCTTAGAATTGTAGAAGTTATGCTTATTTTAGTGATGGCACCTCGCTCGTTCGCCATAGTAAACAGTACCTTGAAAAATACAAATAAGCTGAACTCCTCGGAATTGAAAGATAATACGTTCAAACTTGACATGATTAATCGTTTTGACGTTCTGAGATCAATTTTGAAAGCGTCTTCATATATTTAAGGTCAAAGGTCACAAAAATCGGTTTTTTGCAAATAACGTTTTACCCGTGCTTCAACTATAATTAAAATGTTCTACAAAGTTGTAGGGCGTAAAATTCTCTATAAAATGGGTGTACGACATAATCTTGTACATATAACCGTTCGTGAGATATAGCTTGGAAAGTGGGGAGTGCTTTGATGCGAAAATTCCGTCTTTTGGCGTTGCACTCTGAAAACTCTATCTCCTGATGGGTCAGTTGTATGAAATAATGTTGCATGACAATTTTGTAGAGAATTTTACGCCCTGCAACTTTGTGGAACATTTTAAAAATATTTGAAGCACGGGTAAAACGTTATTTTCAAAAAACCGATTTTTGTGACCTTTGACCTTAAATATATGGAGGCGCTTTCAAAATTGATCTCAGAATGTCAAAATGAATATTCATGTCAAATTTAAACTTATTATCTTTTCATTCCGCGGAGTTATGCTTATTTGTATTTTTCGAGATACTGTTTACTATGGCGAACGAGCGAGGTGCCATCACTAAAATAAGCATAACTTCTACAATTCTAAGAGTTACTAACTTTTTTTTGTTTTGTTTTTTGCAGTGAACTTACACGCATAAAATGACATCTCCACTTTTTTTTTAAAAGTGGGAGATCACTTTTGAATTTTTAAATTAAAAACTAAAAATGATAAAAAATAAAAAAATAAAAATCTTAAAAATAAATAAAATATTTTTTTTTTAAATTTAATATTTTATCTATCATGGAAAAAAAAAATCACGTCAATATTTTCATTCGTTTATAAGATATGGCTTGTCAAAGAATAGTCTAAAAACGAAAAACGCCATTTTCAGTTATCGATAACTCGATAAATAATCGGAATTTTGCAATAAAATTTGACGTGGTTACTATTGGCTAGTAGCTCTAACAAATCTGTAAAAATCATCAAAATCGGAGAAGGTCGCGGGAAAAGTGAAGCGTTTCACTTATTTTGGCCGATATATATCTATATAATTTATATATAGTTATAAAAAATTATTCTCAGATTTTCAGCATTCTCCATTTAGGTATTTCTCTTAATAAGACCAGAAATTCTTAAGATATAATCAGAACTCCTAAAATGTATTTAAACAATTCCTAGACCAACAATAACTATTCTTTAAATATACATATATAAAAATCCTTAAATTAAAAAAAAAAATGATTTTTGAATTAAAATTTTCGGCACTATAAAGTTATACACAAAAAATCTTAAAAAATATCAAAGTTGCTTAAATTAAAATTTAATGTTACTCCAAAATTACTATTTCTTTTTTTATAAGATTTTTTATAAACAATTTTTAACAAAACGAAAATTTTGTTAATAAAAAATGTATGTACAATATGTGTTCTGAAAAAAAAAAATAAAAAATTTATGTTTTGGTGCTCTTAACTTTCAAGATTCAAACTAGACCAATAAAATAAGGCCATAAATTCTTTAAGCAAAACCAAAAATATGATAACAAATAAATTCAGATTTAAAGGTTTACTAAAAAATGTTAAAATTTTCAATTAATCCAGCAATATTTAAATCATTTTTTGTTAATATTAATTGAAGTGAATGCATTTTATTTCTATTTTATTGAGCACGGTTTACATTTATAGAGTATAGAGTTTATAGATATATAGAGTATTTTATAGCCGTGGCTTGTGGGGCTCCAAAGCTCATAGCTGCTGCTATTTGAGGTTTATTTGTTATACCATTTTAGTAGAGACTTGTACTGCATTTTTAGCAGAAAAAAAAATGTTTACCATTTCTGTAATCCGCCTGCGGCTTGGCAATCATTGAACCATTATAATCATCATCATCATTATCAACGTCATCATGTGCAAGGACATGATGAACATTAGGGCGATGCCACCTAATGCGGCTGTTGTGGGCAATCGGCTGCGCCTGGTATGTCCATTTTGCGGCTTTTTAGCGTATTTGTGCCACATTGACGCATTATATAATATTGTGTGGCACTGTATATGCATATGTATGTGTGGGCGCTGCACTAACCAAAATGGCGGCTCATATAATCGATATTTTAAAGCTTAGCTTTGCCAAACGGTGCGGCAATTTAAGCGCTTTAGAGTGTATAGTTGTGGCATGCCACAGCGTGCAGTTTGCAGCTTAAGCCTAATTAGCGCAGCTTTAAGCCACATTTATCATTCTAAAGGGTTCGTTCATAAAGGGTTAGCCAAGTGCTGCAGCTTTAAGCCAATTGGCAAGTAGTTCATAATAGTTTTGGCTCACAATTGTTGGACACTTTTATGACAAATTGTTGCAGTTGCCGCAGTTTGAAAAGCAATTTATCTCTAAAATGTATTTCATTTTATTGCTGCTAGCTTATAAACTTTTCTCGTTTGTATCCTTTACAGATGGCGAAATTCTGCGAGTACTTGTCAATAGTTCGGCACAAATCAAATGTGATGTAGAGTCCAGTCTGGCCGATGATAAAGTGCTGCTGGTTGTTTGGTATAAAAATAATTTGCCCATTTATAGGTAAGTACATAATGTGCACATATGTATAACTATATACTTTGATGTGGCAACATTTTGCGCACTTATAGCTATGATACTAGAGGCGAACATGCGGGCACTCCCTCACATTGGCGGGATGAGGAAGTGCTCGAAGATCGCGCCGTCTTTCACAAGCACAAGGAGCCAGCTGAATTGATTATAAATCCAGTTATGGTATGTATATGAAAAAAACATCAGTACATATAAACTATATATTTACATATATATGGTTTATGCGGTTAAATAACCGCGACAAGCAGTAAATATCAAGTGTCAACTGCATAACATTTTATAATTGAAATTTTTGCACGCTTTTTCGTTTTTTTTTTTCCCCCATCCGTATTTATTGTTGCTGCTGTTGCTTTATACTTCGGACTCCTACCATCAACAGATAAAGGATGCGGGAAACTTTCGTTGTCGCGTGGACTTTAAACTCTCCCAGACCAGAAATAGCAATGTCAATTTGGAAGTTGTTGGTGCGTATAAAAACAAGAAAATAAATAAAAAATTTGTTTAATTTAAGAGATTGTGTTATTAATTTTTTTTAACCATATCTTTTGATTTTTATAGTTACTTAGTTATTTAGCTTTTAAGATAAGTATAGTTTTTTATGCGTTCATCTTAGAGTTTTCTGTAAGCACTTTTGAACCAAAATTTTGTCTATTTGTTTTTTTAAATTATTATTGTAGCTTAATAACAAACTGTATTTATTAGGAGAATTCCAGATGGTGAAGATAAGCGTTTAGAAATTCATTAACTCCTTGAGGAGCATAGGTAAACTGTATAACTTCTTAATCGTACCGGTTTTGTGTCAACTGCTTAACTTCGCTCCAGGAAGCAGAACCTTGACAACAAAAGTTAGGGCACTTCTGCACAAAGCTCTAACGTAGTCGTTCATATTTAAATGTGTGTACATATTTTAGACTGTGTCGTATGGTTATGTGCTTGTAGTGTGAAAGAAAACTAAGGAGCTTTTTGTGGATGAGGCCTAAAGAAAGAAGCAATAGCCAGACTTAGCTTAATTTTTATATCCTGTACCATATGGTACAAAGGGTATTTTGTGCTTGTGCAAGCCGAATATGTATGTAACATACAGAAGGAAACGTCGGAGGTCCCCAAAGCTACCTAAAATATGTTCAGAATGATTAGAGAAGTCGATATACCCATGGCCGTCCGTCCGTCCGTCTGTATGAATGCCTAGATCTCAGAGATGGTGAGAGCTAGAGCAACCAAACTTTCAGATTAGATCCGTTATTATCCTATGGGATACAAGTATTTTTTATTTTTTTGATATCGGGGTTCCATTATATTGCTCCCATAGGATTGTTTTAAAGGACCTCGAAAAAAAAACCAAAAGTTTAAGAATGATAATTCGTTTGTTTTTGAAGTTATTTGGCACTCGAAAGTTTTTTATAGTTCCCAAACACTGAACCAAAATTCGTTGTATTTTGTTTGTTTATGAAGAAATCATAGTCAAACCTCACATTCGAAGTTTTTTATAGTTCCCAAGCACTGTACCAATTTTGATCAAAATAGGTTGACTTTATCATATAGCCCCAATAGGACCGATCGGTCAAAAAATGTGTTTAAAGCTAAATTCGTTTTGTTTCGTGTGCTTATAAAGATATCGTTACCAAGTTTGGAAAATAAATATCTTTTAGAGTTCTGAAGCATTATATTGGATTTGATGGCACTGTGATGGTATAGGGTATTCCAAAGTCGTCTGCACCCGACTTTACGTACGCCATTTTTTTTTAAAACTTGTTGAAAGAGCTTTAAACTGTGAAGTAAAGTTAACTTGTGAAGATTTATGACTTTGCGGTACCATATCCCTTCACATCAAACAAATAAAAAAATTAATCGATATCGATCTAATTTCGCTTAGTATTTAAAATTGGAGTACTTAAAAAATATTTGACCTGAGAAATAAATTAATATAGGCACAAATAGTCACAGAAAAAAATTAAAGGTCCTGAGTATCCTTCCATCGAAATGTTACGTATTTTTTTTATTTGGCCTTTTAGTCTTTCTTAAAGTTTAAACTTTTCCGCATTTAGTTTAGCACTAAAAAAATATTTGTGGGTTATTTTTGCAGCAATATTTTTTATATAATACAATTATTTTATTATGCTACATTCGAATAAAAATATAATTTTTTAATTCAATTTAATAATAATATTTTTTTACATTTTTTACAAGACAACATTTTCATGGTATATAAATTATGTGCACTTTCGAATATAAGAAAAAAAAAAGAATTTGAATTTTTGTAACTACTGCATATAAATATGAAAAAATTTGCTGAGTACTTTCTACCATTTTTTTTTCTTGATGCTTGATAAATTGGATTTTCAATACTTTCACATTGTACATAGACTTATGCCTTGCTATTAGTGCTGGAAAAAACATCGATGATCGAAGTTTAAAATCTCTATACATCGATGTTGGCCAACAGAGATGTTTCTCCAGCACTTCTGTACTCATCAAATAGGTGTTTGGTAGTGCTGGAGAAACGTCTCTGTTGGCCAACATCGATATATAGAGATTTTAAACTTCGATCATCGATTATTTCTCCAGCACTACTTGCTATAGTGCTGGAGAAAACATCGATGTTGGCCAACAGAGATATATAGAGATTTTAAACTTCGATCATCGATGTTTTCTCCAGCACTACTAGCAAGGTGGTGCTGGAGAAACATTGATGTTATATCGATGTATCGATGCATCGAAGTATATGTAAGTTGGCCAACATCGATGAATTCAATATTTTTAACTTCGATACATCGATTCTTCAAAGCATCGATGCATCGATACTTCTAGCACTACTTGCTAGGGACCAAAGAAATCATTGAAAGTGTTACCTAGGGTACTATATCAAATTCGTATTGCCGCTACGAGTAATACATTTTAGTTTAAATTTTTGCGTTATATATAAACATTTTAAACACCAACAAAAAACGCAATATCTGTCTATGAAATGTAAAATATTATGAAACCAATTATCAGTTTGTTTTTATTTATTTTCTTTGTTGTTGTCGCTGTTAGTGCTATTTTAAATATAAATTAGCCGAAATGATATTTGGTTTACCACAAAACTCGCAATTCATTATCCATCATATAATTTGAGCGCATTTACTTTGATATTTCCAGGCTTTGTTGATTTTTTTTTTTCCTTTTTTTTAGTGTGTAATGTATACATATATTTACATTTGCATATGCAGTCAATGTAGCTGTATTTGTATCTTGCAGCAGACAATGCAAATTGTTTTTGATTTGTGGCTTGCAGTTTAAACCAAATGCAATATCAAAGAAAAACATAAACTATACTTCAAATCCCCAAAACAAAGCGGACATTTGAAATCCCCCTTTTTCATTTCATGCATATTTAAGTTAGACTTTAGTTTGTGGCTTTAAATCAAGCTATGTGAACATAGAAGGTTTAACTGCAATTAGCTAATAACCAGAATTACTTAACAACTGCCATAAATTAACAAATTATTGAAATTTACAGTGCCTCCGCATCAACCCAACATTTTCAACGAGCGCCGCCAACGCATCGAATCCCGAGCAGGACCCTATGAAGAGGGTGGCAGCCTCGAGGTGACCTGTGTGGTTTATGGCGGTAAGTGAAATAATATAAAGTAAAATGGGTTTATATAAAAATATGAACTCTTATATGCCTGTGTTTAAATTTTTGGTTAGCACTGCAGAAAAAAAAGTCAATATTTAATTTTGGTACAATAACATATAAAAAAACATAGAATATAGCAAAACGACGAGGAGTTAAAGGTAGTATATTTTACATTTTTTACTGAATGTGTTTATACGTCTATAAAGTATTTCAATACTTTACTTAAAAACTTGCTTCAAACTATAAAAATTGCTTGAGAAAATAGAATTTTAGAACTAAGTTTTATTGAATTCGCTTGAACCACATTAGAAAATATTTTGGCGATGCAGAAAAACGATACTGCAAAAGTGTGCAACATCCACTACCACAATAAAAGTTTCCACTTCTGCCCCAGCCAGACACTTGACTACGAAAAGTAGTGCACTTTTGCACTTTTGCCCAAAACTGTGATGTAAAAAACCCCAATATCTGTCAGTGTGTACTTATTTTTAATTCAGATATAATATTTTGCGCCATAATTATTTTCAACTAGTTGCTTTTTTTTTTCAAATAATTAAAGTTGTCACTTCTTTGAAATAGATGGTCATGTATTATGTATCTTGTACTAACAGATAGAATTTGTCTCACAAACATTTTTTAACCAAAAAAAAAACACGCTATATAAACTTTTAAAGAGCTAATTGTTGTTGCTCAAGCTGTAAGGCTGACAATTCTGCTAACGTTTAAAGACGGGCACTTATGCATTTCTGCCCCACAAAGTGAACACCGTAAGTATGTTGGTCAAATGCTCAGTATGGCGCTTCGGTCTTGAGCATAATCTACTTTTCATACACTTATCATTTAGTTTTTATACGAACAACGATTAATACCTTTTTCCGAATTAATTTTTTTTTATACCCTGTACGGTATGGTACAAAGGGTATGTTGTGTTTGTGCAAGCCGAAAATGTATGTAACGTACAGAAGGAGACGTCGGAGACCCCCCTAAGTTATTTTATTTTTACGATATCGGGGTTATATGTAGCTCCCATAGGGGTGTTTCAGAGGACCTCGAAAAAAAGCAAAAGTTTTAGATGGATAATTCGTTTGTTTATGAAGATATCATAACCAAATTTGGCAATCAGAAGTTTTTTACTTCCAAATTTTATCAAAATCGGTTGACTATATCATATAGCTCCCATAGGAACGATCGGTCAAAAAAACGCTTTTTTTTACAAAATTCGTTGTGTTTCGTTTGGTTTTGAAGATATCGGAACCAAATTTGGAATTAAGAAGTTTTTTATAGTTCCCAATCAGTGTACTTAATTCGATCAAACTCGGTTGACTATATCATATAGTCCCCATAGGACCGATCGGTCAAAAAATTGTTTGGTGCAAAATTCGACTGATTTCTTTTTTTTTATGAAAACATCGTAACCAAATTTGCCGAAAAAAATATCTTTTGGAGGTTTTAAGCAATATTTCGGACTTAATTGCAATGTGGTGGTACAGGTTATCCCAAAGTCGTCTGCGCCCGACTTTAACGTACGCCATCTTTTATTTCTGTAATTATAAAGCACAAATTGATTTTAGCAACAAACTCTAGGACTTCAGTCTGAATTTCCAAATTTATTATGTGCGGAAATAAAAATATAATTATTTACAGAAAAATCAATATATAAATATCCGATTTACATTTTCAGTTCAAAAGCGTTAGTATTAAGGCGTTATAACAAGCACAATTGAACTCAGCTTAATTGTGCCCTATTTTAAGATTTAGGCTATAAATTTTAAATGAGAAGATCTAGAAAAACAGCTTTTAAATAATTAAATTTGAAATACAATAAAATAATGGATAGTTTCGGCCATCGGTGAAGACTTACATGTTTTTCTCACGAGTTACATGCAATACGTATCGCTGTAGATAAGTGGTCGGCACGGCCCTATCCCATAGGATTATGGTTCACACGTACTGTGTTGTACACAAAACGCATGCATGTGTGCATGATTTTTGTACTCAAATTCTCTCAGCCAATTCTCTGGCTTTGCCACGCTCTTGTTGCAAAACAACAGACACCAAGTTGCTTGTGCATACTAATGCTGTGAGAGTCAAAAAGCAAGCACGCTCTCTAAGCAAGAGCCGAAGTCATTCACAAGCAACTTCGTGTCTGTTGCTTTGCGACGTCAGCGTCGAAATACGTCACAGCGGCTGAAAATGTTCAATACAAACGCAAAAAAAAAATGCATATGTATATTTTACAGAGCACTGATGAAGATTGTCGTCCATGTAACTATAATATAATATACATTTATGCCTGTTTCGGACTTTGTTTCGATACCGGACCGCTTTTTATTCTAAGTAATATATATTTTTTTTCCATTATCGACAATTCTTCATCAAAATCCTTAACAGAAGTGCATATTGCATTACGACATTTCTTCTTGATATAGACAAAATTTTTTGTAAAGAGTGTATACGCGTCGTCGATATGACCATGGTTAACTTTAGTTGAAGTTTATTTCTTTTTTATAATGTACGTAAGTAGAAGTATAAATTTCGTGCACGAAAAGTTATCAAAAATGGAAATCGCGCTGTACAAAGTCGAAAACAATTGTTAAAGTATGAATATTTGAATGTGTGGGTCGTTGTGTGTGTGTGTGTTTGGTTTAGCGTAGCGTGTAAACAAAAGCAAAAGGCATAAACAACAAACAAATAAATAAGGTAAATAAAGTTCAATTGTCAGCAACAACAAAGGACAAATAACAACAACAGAAACCAAATGAGAATTGAAAGCGAGAAATCAACGGCAGCAATGGCGAAAAGGCAAAAGAAAAGTCAATTTCTCAAATGTGCCGTTCGCACACAAAAGGATTAAAAATGGCGATTCAGAGAGAAAGGGTGTAGTACAAACAATAATAAAAAGAATGCCAACAACAACGAAAACAACTACAGAAGTGGCAATAACATTACTTAAAGCGCGAGCAAATGTTAAGTAAATAAATGGAATGGCGTGATAGGCAAAGAGCAAGAGAAGGAGAAGCACTAACAGAGAAGAAGAGCGAAATGTGTGGGGATTGGTTTTCACTTGACGAGTTTCAAGCATTGCAATGGCGACAACTTGACAAAAGCGCCGACACACACACACACACACACACACACGTGTATACACATATGTATAACACCCATATAACACTTAACTCAATTGTTGATAATGAATGCCGAAAAAACGCAAAAGAGGTCGGCCGGGTTCATGTGGGTTAAGAGAGCGGGCTCGGCAGCAATGGAAGGAGTGGGTGAGCAAAAGCACTGAGCGAATAAGTGAGCGGGTGTAGCGACAATTCAGTCAGCACAAAAGAACAGCCAAACAGCAACAAATACAATAAGAAAACAATGCATAACACTCATACACTCCAACACTACTCATTCACTCACTCCACAACACTTATTCCACAAGCAGTTTGTCAGCACTGGTCAGCAACAGCTATCGCGTGCTTTATCGTTGCGGCTATACAAAATGTGCTCGGTAGTAAGAGGTTGGGGAGGGGTCACACAAAAACGGAAGCGAAACCACTTTGAATGGTTTGACATGTCAACGTTGACATAAAATAAATCACCAGGCAAAAAGAAAACTGCATTGCACAACACTGAACCAAAAACCGAGCCGAAGCAAACCTCACTCAACTCAACTGGAGCTCAACTGAACTGTACTGAACTGGTTGGTTGTTTGGTTCGTTGGCTCGTTGAATGTGTTAAGTGCTGTAGTTAACAAAACCAAAGTATGGGACATAAAAAGAAGCAAAGGAAGAAAAAGAATGAAGCAGAGAAAAACATTGCCCGACACTCGAAATATAGTATACGCCAATTAAACGGACAAAATATGCAAGGACAGATCAACCAAACACCACTGGGCTGCTATGTATTAAACTGAGAGTTTTGTTATTGTAATAAAGGAAGAGAAGAATTTGCAAAAGTCATAGGCGTTTAAATGCAATATGAAAACTAAACTTGAAGAATGAGAAAATTGCTTAGTTAGGATTGAAATAAACTAGGACATCCAGTTGATCGATTGATGGTAGCCAGTTTGTTTTGATGGCACTTAAGTTGGAAACTAAGTACGAGCCGAAACGTAGACTTTTTTTCTGGGCTTTCAGTTAAGAGTACCCTGTTTGGTAATCAAAGATATTCGGGCGTGTTCCAAAAAACGAATGTTTGGTGCTCCAAATTTCATGCAAAAACGAATCCGTATAAAATTGTTCGGTTTGGAATTTTTCGTTTTCCGAAGCACGGCTGAATTAACGGCGTATTGAACCTGTAAAGATGAAAGAGCAATGAAACTTTATAAGCGATGTACGGAGCACTGTAGCAAGAATCAAGATGAAACATGTGATAAACAGCGTCAGAGAGTTAACGACGAGGGCCTAAGGGTGAGATATACAAAGACAAAGACATAGAGATGCACTAGAGAGAGAAAGTTAAGCAGTAAAACTAGAGAGGGAAAGAGAAAGAGAGAGAGCGAGAGAGAAAGATATATACAGACAGCGAAAGATAGGAAGAGAGATAGGGACAGAGACACATAAGCAGCGAGAGAAAGGGAGAGAGAGAGAGAGACAGTAATCGAAGGGCACGTAGCGATAGGGATAGAAACCGAAAGGCAGTTTTTATGCGGTGCAAGCGTCACTGGTTTTTTTTTTCTAGTTTCTTCAAAAATATTTGTTTTTGGCGATATCTCTTGACCATGTCATGGTCAATGGATTTGGAAGTTCCAACACCCCAATTTCCAATTCCAGTATATTCTTGACTTGAGATTCTGGTTGTCGAATACGGACAAGGATTCTGAAAAAAAACCATTTTTGCTATAGCCATGGCAAGACAATCGATAGAAAGTTTCCTATCCTCTAAAAAGTTTTTTCCGGTATAGGACAATTTCCCTTGCAAGAGTAGAGCAGTCACGAACTAAGTATTGGATGATGCACCGCAGCTGTGACAGAAATTGTAGTTGGGCACATATGTACACATATGAACTCTATGAGTTAGGATGCTCGACAAGATGAGTGTATCGGCCAGATAGTACAGACAGTCAAAAACTTCGAGCCATTGTCCTTATGCCTCGCTGCTGCTTATCACCATAATTTTAATCATAAAATCAATCAATGAAGTGAAAATAGTGTGGCCTTTTTTGTTTCAAATCCATGTTTGTTAAAATTTTTATTTTTGTAGTTCTTTATTTTTTTTTTAACCCTAATTTGTAAGCTGCATAAAATGAATATGGCCAACAAATTTGCTGAGAAATACCAGCGGAAATAAATTACGGGCAAATGTTGCCATTATGTATTAGCAGGCTGAACAAATGCAAACATGCAATGTCCATTATCAAATTGCATTGCAAAAAAGCAGTTAAAACCGCCTCGAAGGCAAATCAACTGAAAAACAACCGAGAAAAGCCCAAGTGAAAAAGTTAAAGAGTGAAAGGTTAGAGTAGTTTGTGCCACTTAACAAAGTGCAATCAAGAAATGTAAAAGTCAGAATGTAGTTGTTCGAATTGGTTTGGGTTTTCCGTAAATTAATTTTGGGTTTGGGGGATTAAGTTTTGGTTGCAGTAAATACTATTACTGCATAGTGTTGCAAATGAGCGCGACATGCTACATGATGTAGCACGAAACTTTTGATGTGCGGCAGCTGTAGTATGGGGTCTTGATTGAGGCAACTAAATAAAGCTATAAAGTAGGCGAGACTATTTACAATGGTGAAAAATTAAGCAATAGTTGCAACTTGGCGGCGGCCATGTGGCCAATATCATAAAGAATATATTGGTCTGTACATTCGCAGCGACAAAGGTGCAACAACAAAAGGCAACACTGGCATTATGGTTACAAAGTCTAATGCATATTTTGGCTTACTTGCTGCTTGGTTTTGCACGCTATGAATTTTTACTATTCGCTTGTTACATATTGAAAGCCAACAACCAGAGCAACAACTACAACCACACTTACAACAACAACAACTTCAACAAGAACTTAAGTATTGGGTAGTGGAATATAAAGCGCTACAGTGTGGCAAGTAAGCAGCCGTATTAGTAGCAAGCGGAAGTGCAGTCGTTTTCCGCTTTATCCTAAAGAGGCAGCCATATTGTTGGCCTTGTTGTGAAAGTGGTTGTGGTTGTTGTGGTTGCAGTTATTGTAGGCAGGTTTCTGACAACAAAATTGTGTGCATTTTTATAACATATTGTGTCTTTGTGAGTGTTTGTGTGTGTGTGTGTGTGTGTGTGTGTGTGTGTGTGTGTGTGTGTGTGTGTTAGTGTGGCATCCCTTTTAGTCCAGCGTATGAAAGCATAACAATAAGAATAATAAACAAAAAAATATGGCGAACGTTAAAATCGCGCTGGTACGACTTTGAGATACCCTGTTTCGTATTATAATGCAATTTTTTATTTGCAAACATCTACAAATGAGTATTAAAAGTGGAAAACAAACTGAAAGGTCCATCAAAAAAAATGATTTCTATCTTTTTTTCCTTTATTTTACCATTTAAATAATTTTTAAAAGTACCTATTACCAATCATAAATTTATATATTTTTATTTATAAAACATATTAGAATGGTTGTTCATTGATATTTTTTGACATTTTCTTTAGAACTGCAGCGACGAAGACATCTTGATGGTCTTTTTCAAGGCTTACTTACTAGACACATTATTTCGACCCAAAACTGCACGAATTTTACGAATCGTAATCATACAAGTGGGAAAATTTGCATGAAATAATTCAATAAGTTGGATACTTTGGTTCTGTAACGACTTTCGGCTTCAATGCCGCTTACACTAGCAAACTCTAAAATTCGGGGGTATTCTTGATGATAACTTATGTTAAGCTAAGCCTTCAGTTTTTTGTAACCATCAGCTTACAATTCACAAGTGGTTTAATCACAGCTCGCCTTAAGTTGTGCATTTGTATGTATACTTCAATTTAAAAGGTTTTCTTCCACTGTTATTTAAAGATTTTTTATTTTTTTTTTGACTATATTTAAAGTTGAGATTCTGTAATGCAATATTTCATTATTTTTCGTCGTGATTGTTATGTTCGTTCAAAAATAGTACAAGTCGGGTCACGCAATTTTGGTATGGCCCCATATATGTTTTATAATAGTGTTTCGGTTTTCTCAAACTTGTAGATTTTTTTTTATCGTTGCCAAAAATTTTTGTTTCGAAGAATTTCCAAAGACTGTTAAAATTTTTCTAAAGTTAAATTTATTGTGGAAAGGTGAACGGCGACCCTTGGCAGCTATTGGGCTGCTCAAAAAGTTTCTCCTGCTGGTTTTATATTTCCGCTTCACTCAAGAGAGTAGAAGTATAAATAGCTTCGCGTATAAAAAAAAAAAACAAAAATTCTTAAAACATAACTTTTAAAAATCTTTGCAAATTTCTTATTTAAAGCGTATTTTAAATATATTTCTTAAAAACTGTTTAAAGCTTTTATTTTTACTTTTGAAAAATGGTTATCGACAGCTTTTCTTTTTTTTTTAATTTCGAGAAATGTGGCCTATTATTGCTTCCACAATTTCCAAAGCAAGAAAACACTACTTTCCTGTGTAATTGGAATCGAAAGACGGTTATCTATGATGAGAACGTTTTGTTGACCATATTGTGGGTAACTTTGGGGGGTCTCTGTAACCTTTTCTAGTTACAGACATTTGCAAACACTTAACATGCCCCTTACCTTAAAGTACATCCTATAATAATATAAAATTGATCTGCCTTCACATCTAAGGGCTCCAAGTCTCAGGTTGGTTTAACCTAGATTTTTATAGAAAATTCTTTTGTACTCCTGATCGTATTGGAAGAAACTTTGATGGAGTCTCAAACCTTAGGTAGAGAGTATAACAAACTTGAACAGCCTGCCTGCACATATTAGAAGTACAAATCTTAGGTTTCGTTACCATATCTCATAGAATCTCCCAGATCCAGGCGTTCATACCGACCGATATCAATTGCTGTTGTCGTGCTGTCTGTATTGGCAGTATTGGTGTCCATGGCTTTGTGCCATAAATTGGCATATGCTTCATATACGCTTCTTTAAGGTATAGGGTATAACTATAAAATTGTTACTATAAAGACAAAAAAGTGGAGAGAAGAAATAAATTATGTGCAGCTTTTGTTGTTGTTGATATACCTAGAAAGTAAGTCCACGTTGTTAAATACAATTTGTGGTTTTTATTGTTGCTTTTGAAAGTGGTTCGAATAACTTTTCACTTGTTACCTTCAACTATTTAGCCTTAAATATGCCGTCAACTTTTAAGGCCAATTTGTGTTTATTTCGAATTGCATGAGGCTTATTCGGGTAAACGTGTTTATGTGTCTGTAAAGTATAGAAAGGGTCTTTGTTGGTTTTGTTGTTAAACCTTCCTAATTCACAATATACCCATCCAAAATGTATGCTATTCGATGTATGTCAAGTTCAAAACTACTTAATTTTAGTCATGGATGGTTTAACAACCGAACAACCTAAAGGTGGTACAGGCGTTCTTCCCAAGAATAACACCTTGCTAGGACCACTCTGCAGCAATCATTAAAGTTCTTCAATTCATCAAAACGAATTCGAATTTGATTTCTGAAGTACGGCCGTTTATTACAATTATTTTAAACAATCTTGCTTCGAGTAAATTCTAACTTAAATAAGAATCGACTCTCTTTTCTATCTATACCATTTTATTTACAACAAAATCATGCTGAGCATTCATTGAACTTGGCATAAAATTAGTTGCATGCATTTCTAAAAGAAATTCTTAAGCCAAGCAAGTTGTCAGTTGCAAGTAAACTATTCCAAGCACTGACAATACCAAATTGACACTTAAAAATGACCTTAATTTCATGTACATGTATATACTTTCATTTTCAACCCAAGTGCTTTGAGTCCCGTGCAGCTTGTTCTTGTTATCTGCACTCTAATGTTTACCAAATGAGTACAAAACTATGTTACAATTTCCAGACCAAACATCCAACACTGCTGCTACATCTGTCTAGCAGTTAGTCTGCATGAGGTCTTTCTGCCTGCTTACAAATGACAACTTGGCTATTCAGTGAGAGATTGAATGCAAGCCAGTTCCTTTTGGTTGTTGGCATTGTTTCCGGTTGCCGTCGTGCTAACTCTTAAAGTGTAGTCTTTAAATTTATTTTACAGCTTCCTCAATGGGGGCTCTATTCGTTGTACGAGACAAAAAGGAGGCAAAAGAAATGTGAAAAAAAAAAACAAAATGCCAAACACCAGACACCCACACACACACACAGACTAATACAGTCAAACAAACAAGCTGCAAGTGCAGAAAGCACAACATAAAAAATATTTATGTGCCAGAGCATTTTTGTAACTATCAGATACAGCAGAAGCTGCTGCTCGTTGTTCTTGTTGTTGTTGTTTTTTTTTTTTTTTTTTTTGTTACTGCTATACATGTATCTTCTATTTTTTTAAGTGCTTTGTTTGCGTGCGTTTTTCAGATGCAATGTAACTCACACAGATACAGCTACAGCTACAGAGAGAAACATAGATACACGGATACAGAGACAAGTCGCCTTGCTGAGCTGCTTTTTATGCAGCAGATGTGATGCAAAGATATGCAAAACTAAACAAGCAAATATTTCAGCATTGCATAAGTAAAGTCTTATGTGTATATGTGTGCGTGTGTGTATCTATGTGCTTGTGTATGTAGCAAAAGATACTGTATATATGTTTGTGAATGTGTTTGTTTGTTTGTTGGTTTTTGGCTCAGTGTAAGCGGCAGAGATGCCGCTTCATGTTGAGCAAACAGAACAATAAGCAACAAAAAACAAACGTAAGCAGGCAAGTGTGTAAAAGTGCATAAGTGAGCCAGTATATACATATATATACAGTGAGACCAAAAATTATGCAAATTAAAACATTTGTCACAATCGAACAGATCGGATAACGTCATAACAGAACTCATAGATTAATCGGGCAATAATACAATTTTTGTACTGGAAATTATTTTTATTTTTATCAATACATATGTATCGCTGTATCTGGCAAATTCTGGAAAGTTTGATCAAAACCATATAATTTCATCAAACCAACCCACAGGAATAATGAACGAGCACTTTTTGTACAGAAATTTACCTTTTAAATTTTTTAGATATTTGCTTTTGCTATTCGGAATAATGCAAACAGCGGCTTATGTGTACTTAATTTTAAATAAAATATTACAAAAATTGCAATATATAAAAGTTATTTAAGATCAGTTTAATAACTTTTAATCAAGTTATCGTCGATTTGGGATTTTAGTAGATTAGTAACTGCTGATGTGGCTCTGACTTATCGATCTTTTTTGCAAAGTTGATGCTACTTATTAGTAGATCAGAATGTTGCAGTGCTCTAAAAAAGTATGCCCGTATTTTTCCTAGGACCCAAGTGAATATTGGATTTATTGTTTTTTATCATGTATCTTCAGCGTGACAGTATTCTATAATATATTATAGGAAATTAAATGGTTTTGTGACTAATTGATATAAGATAAAACTCTGTTTTTTTATTTAGCATACCTTGAAGTTTACTCGATAATTTCACAAATTGCTTTGGCACTGAAACTCCCACACCAAATGAACAAAGCTTAAAAATAAAAATTTCATGATGTCTAGTTAGCATGGGAAATTTACTTTTATAACAAATTCCACTATTTGCTAAAATTGTAAAGAATTTTTGTTTGCTATGGGCAAGTGTAAATGAAGATTTGTTTACGATTTCATGTTCCAAAGCTATAATATATATTTCAAAATTTCAATGAGTTACCACAAAGGCAATTTGAATAACGCACTATTTTGGAAGTGTCATTTGGAGTTTATATCTTGAACAGATAGAATTCGGCGTATCTAATAAGATTTTGTCAAAGTCATATAAACTTTTTATAAATTAAATTTAGCGAAATATATTTTGAATAAAAGCTAAGTAAAAAATTATGTTTTGACATTTGGTCAACTCCACAATTTGCATTAATTTTTTTGAAGTACAGGCGCTTTTGACAAACACTCGCTTGGATCGGGGGATGATCCTGTCAAAAAACCTATTAATATTATCAACAGAATTGTTTTTATATGTTATTTTATAAATGTTTTTTGCGAATGCATGTAAAAATTGAGCAAAGGAAAACCATTGCAAAACTGAGTTGAATTTAGTCATGGAAAGAAAGTTCGCAACAAGTAAAACTATGCAACGAAAAATTTTCAAATAATTTTTAGTCTCACTGTAGTTGTTTATGTGAGTGCAAGTGTAAACATGTGTGTATATGGCTGGCAACATTCGCACGGCGCATAGTAGTATGCTAAAGCTTTAAGTTTGCCAAAACGTCAAAAGCGGAAACGGAACCAAACTGGCAACCATTTAAATGTTGAACGTGCAATTTTTTGGGCGCGTGCTTATTACAGCAGCCAGCAGGTGAGAGCGAGAGTAATGTGATAGTTGCAGAGTGGGTGAGTGGTGCAGAGAGTACAAGAGAGAGAGAGAGAGTATGTTAAAGGAAGCGTGCATGAATGAGCAAGCTGTTGTGATTGTTGGCAGCCAAAGTGAAAGCAAAGTAAAAGGTAATGCAAAGAAATGCTAATGTCGCACAACGTTAAAAATACAAATGGTGGAAAGTTGAAAGCAAACTAAAACTAGAGCATACACACATACACATATTATAGTCACATACACAGAAAGCGCTTTGTGTCTGTGTGTGCCACAAATGCAAGTCAGCTGCTGTCAAGCCTTTTGCACACATGACTGCATATATAAAGCATATATACGTATGAGTGTGTGTTTGTGTGTGTGTGAGTGCCAGTATGCCTACGTTGTTGACATTTAAAGGAAGCAAAAAAAAAAGAGTTGACCAGCCATTTTTAATTTTTCGGCTTGCACAAACGGTTAAAGTATTTAAACATTTCAATGGAAAAGCTGAGAAAATGTTTGAGGCAGCTGCAAAAAATGTTTGGCAGTGTGTGGGTGCGTTTTTGTGGCTACACGCTAATTAAAAATTTCGAAATGGAAAATGCCGAGCCAGCTGGCAAAACATACTACAATGGCAAGCAGAATGTGGAGTAAGGGCTTGAGCCAAGTCGACACTCAAATACCCATTAGGAAAACTTAGAAACGAAATGTAACATACAATAAATATAAATTAATATAATTAAATATAAATAAATATAAATAAATACAAATAAATATAAATAAATATGAATAAATGTAAATAAATATAAATAAATATAAATAAACATAAATAAATATAAATAAATATAAATAAATATAAACAAATATAAAAAAATATAAATAAATATAAATAAATATAAATAAATATAAATAAATATAAATAAATATAAGTAAATATAAATAAATATAAATAAATATAAATAAATATAAATAAATATAAATAAATATAAATAAATATAAATAAATATAAATAAATATAAATAAATATAAATAAATATAAATAAATATAAATAAATATAAATAAATATAAAAAAATATAAATAAATATAAATAAATTTGAATAAATATAAATGAATATAAATAAATATAAATAAATATAAATAAATATAAATAAATATAAATAAATATAAATAAATATAAATAAATATAAATAAATATAAATAAATATAAATAAATATAAATAAATATAAATAAATATAAATAAATATAAATAAATATAAATAAATATAAATAAATATAAATAAATATAAATAAATATAAATAAATATAAATAAATATAAATAAATATAAATAAATATAAATAAATATAAATATAAATAAGTATTAATAAATATAAATAAATATAAATAAATAAAAATAAATAAAAATAAATACAAATAAATATAAATATATATAAATATATATAAATAAATATAAATAAATATAAATAAATATAAATAAATATAAATAAATATAAATAAATATAAATAAATATAAATAAATATAAATAAATATAAATAAATATAAATAAATATAAATAAATATAAATAAATATCAATAAATATCAATAAATATAAATAAATATAAATAAATATCAATAAATATAAATAAATATAAATAAATATAAATAAATATAAATAAATATAAATAAATATAAATAAATATAAATAAATATAAATAAATATAAATAAATATAAATAAATATAAATAAATATAAATAAATATAAATAAATATAAATAAATATAAATAAATATAAATAAATATAAATAAATATAAATAAATATAAATAAATATAAATAAATATAAATAAATATAAATAAATATAAATAAATATAAATAAATATAAATTAATATAAATAAATATAAATAAAAAGTAATAAAATAAAGGACAAAATATATATAAATAAATAAATATAATAAAAAATATCAAAAATATAATATAACATAAATGAATATATAAAAAATATTTTTCATTCAGAAAAGAATTATTTTAATATAGATATTCGTTGACGACTTAGTAAAAAAAAAACAAGTCATTGTTAATCATTTTCCTTTTTTTAAAATTATCGACAATTATTTTTTGATGCATTTTTCCAATTGAAGCGTGATTTGCATTAATGCAGTTTTTTTTTTCTTTTTGCAAAAATATATTTGTGGGTTTGCTGCGTTAGAAAAACCACTGAAAATTTTGTAATTCATTTCTTATGCGAATTTGTGTAAGGGACCTTTTTTTGCATTATCCTCTTTATATGTATATTTATTCCTGTCAAATAACTGCCGATATTTATTCATATTATTTATATTTGTGCCTTATATCTTACTCAAGAGTATAGAAAACTACAAAGTAAAAGGCGATGAAATAAGGGAAACCCCTCTCTCACACACACACACAATCGCAGCGAAGCGAATTCAAATTAGTAAAATTTATGTGAGAAATGCACGCACGTTGGCAGCACGTGCTTCACTCTTTGAAATTTGGCTTCAATAACTTTTTCTGCCTCCTGCTGCCTGCTGGGAATCTTTGGCTAGATGACGAGGGGGTTAGAACAATTTGGCTTACCATTATAGAGTAGTTAAATGCAAGTGTATTTGTATTCCATGTACGTGCCACGCAAGTTGTTTTTGTTTTTAGTGTATTTTTAAAGTGCATGTTAAAAAAACAAAACACCAAAAAAAACTTAAATCAAAATTTTGGTCTATAAATCATAGTGCGAACATTATGAAAAAAAAAAATAAACGAAATGGAAGTGGAAGGAAGAAGCAGCAAATCTAGTACAATATGTATACAAATTGGCGCTGCTGTTGAGCGAGTGTATGTGAATGAGCTTGTATGTGCACATATATACATATGTATTAGTGTGTGAAATATTTTCATAAACAACATAAAACTCAACCAAATGGCAGTTATTAATCAAAGTAATGTGCGTTTAGTGCCATGTATGTGAAGTTCTATTGCTTTTGTGTATTAGTAAGAGAGTGTTTATATGCGAGTGTTTGTGTGTGTGTGGGTGTGTGTGCATGTGTCGCATTTTTCAAATGAATCAAGTGCAGTCGTCTGTATGGCATAGTTTCACTGGATTTCCAGGTGGATTTAATGGCACTTACCAAGGCAATTCTATGAGTATTTTATTTTTCTCGTTTTTTTGTTTTTGTTGTTCTCTCTACTTGTGAAGTCATAATAAAAGTATATACAGTTTAACGTGCGAAATCTATGTGTCTATATGTATGTGTGCAATAATTGCCATAGTTTGTTTCAAAAATCTGTGCAAGTTTTTGCGTTTTTACCCACTGAACCACATTGATGAACACTGTGCCCGGTGCTCTGGTAGTAAATTAGTCAGCCGACTAGGCTAGAAGTCATTGCCATTAAATTAATGATCGCATACATACACAAATATATAACACTCACATACACACAGTGACTAATTTCACTGCTTGATTAAGTTGAAGTCGTTAAAGGCAACCAAGTGGCACACGCTGCGTATGAGTAATGCTTGTTGATTTAAGTGCCGCATATTCAAGCAGCGTAACGTGCATTAATGAAAAAAATGCTATATAAGCAGAAAGAAAAAGGACTATAGCTCAGCTGATTATTGGCTTAAATGAGCTCATAAATGTTTCCTTTAAGCAAGTAAAATACAATGTTAAGCTTCTAAACGAATCGGTGAATGCATGATGAAAATGTGAGTTTTCTTCAAATAGGTCAACTTTTTATTATGGCTGTCTAGACAGAAACTTAATTGCACTAAAGCTAATATACCTGTAAAAGAACTAACGAGCAAGTTAGAGAAACATGGTGCCATGAATATCTTTATACGTTCAGTACCTCTGTGTTTAAGGGAAATCATTATTAAGGAAGAAGAAAGAAAGAAGGTCCGTTGCTTAAGGCAGGCCAAGCAACTCTTAAACTACAATAACCTCAAAAGGCTCAAGAAAATCCTTTTGTTGGCAAAGAAACTTTTTATATTCTGCCAACTTTACTTGCTGAATATTGTCTTTAAGATTAGAGCACATTCAGAAGGTTTTGCGTTAGTGGAACATTTGGGGACTGATTGAAAAAAATCCAATATTCTTGTCTTTATAACCTGCATTCCAAATGTTTGGTGTCTACCTTCTATTTACTTTTTTAAAAGTTTGTTTTCAAAATTTTTAGCACAGTATTCTTAGTAACAATTTCATAAGCTTTAAGGCTTTTTGATGTTCTACGAAGATACCGATAAGCTTCACCTGCAAATTGAACATCTCTAATAGAATCTAATTCTGCATATATAAAAGTGAGTTATGTTTGTTACACACCATTTATAACTCAAGAACGGCTAAACCGTTTTGATGATCTATGGTTTGTTGGATTCGTCTCCGCACTGGCTAACAGAGTAACTTATAAAACATTGGAAAAAAATCACATAAAAAGAAGTAAACTGCGAAATTCTCTTACGGAGGCATGGGGCCAGATATCGACATAAATCGAAAATCTTCATCTGTGTCACTATTATGCGCATCTTTTGGTAAATTTCAGCTCCATAGTTATTATAGTCTCTGAGATCCTTTTACTTATACGGACAGACAGACATGGCTATGTCGACTCGGCTGTTGATAGTGATCAAGAATATGTATAGTTTAGGGTTCTACCAAGCCTCCTTCTGAACGTTACATACATCTGCACGAGCTTATTATACCTTTGGTACAGGGTATAACAAAGTTGTGTTAGTTATACCATTTTTGACTCAAGAACGGCTGGTCAGATTTTGATGATCTATGATATGAATACTAAACCTAATATTAAGGGAAGAGTGCGAGCGACAAGGACATCGACTCGAACATTGGTGCGTGGTTATTAAAGGTCTTTTGTAAATGGGTTCTTATATTCATTTTTAATAAGTTACATTGTGTGTTAAATGTCTATTTTTATTTCTTTATAAAACTGAAACATTGTGGTGATATTTTCAGAGGTGGGGTACTTAAGGAGATCAGAGGGAGGATATCTATTGAGAGAAGAGGCTCTAATACTCCCCAGGCCGTTGCAAGAATCTGGAAAGTGGTCGTGTTATTATTAAATATTATTGAGCGAGTATTGCTACCACGAAGAGGATCGAATCTTACTCAACTTAGCCCCTACCATACAATTTCTCGATGCGATTTTCGACGTGCTATAAGAAATACTTCATACTTTGATTACAGCTCGCATTCTTTCGTCGGCATTGGCCCAAGGCCATTGTGTCGCATTGAAGTAATGGCAAAGTGAAATTGACTTTATTGACTCCGCCACCCGAGCCAATGCATTCATTGCTTCTTGGCGGGATGCAGAAATTCAGCGACTAGAGCAAGTTTTCAACACTATACTTAGAACGCAGCTCAGAGAAGACATAGAGTCTACGATTGTAGAGAAGAAACATTATGCTTATAAGCTCAGAGAAAAATTTTGAGTTAAGGACTGCAGAGTAGGAGCGTAATATATTGCGTAGATCACAGAGCAGATAGGTTGAAAATGTTAGGCGAGATGCACCATTAAGGAATACTTTGAAAAGAAGACTGCACAGATCATATTTAGATTTCACCATTACAGAGAAGATCGTGAAACATTGCGTAGAAAGCAAAACAGACAGGTACGAAGATGTTTAGAAACAGATAGATAGACATATAACACAGCACAATAACAATTCGCTTTTTGAGCACTGGGAACCCGATAATGTTTACTTTTGCCGTGAAGACTTGATGTTCCCTCTTCAAATATAAAGAATTAGCAGGGATTATATAGAAACTTCTGTGTTTAGTTCAGATATGCTTCATCTGGCAGATCTGTTTCCTTTTTTTAACGGCATACTAACATTTTGTAGAACTTACAGCCGTACAATTAAGGCAGGTAGGAATCCGAAATATTCTATTCTAAATGGACCAGATTTAACAGATCTACCAGAATAGTTAAAAAGCTTAACATCATTAGAGGAAAGATTAATGTCCCCTCGGCTACCGTTTATGATAATTAAGTCATTGGTATATAAAGCAGAACAGTATCAAAGGATCCATTGTAAACATTTTTATTCCAATTGTGAAGCGACCTGTAATGTTTCAGGGTATTTTAAAGTCGGGCTGATGCAAATTATGGAAATAGAGGCTTGCTCAGGGTATATAATAATCTAAATTGAATAAAGCAGATCGTATGGGGGTTGGTGTGCGAAGCACGCTATATATATACATATATAGATATTCATAAGATCAATGCCAAAAAATCTTTTCGTCTACCTTGGGTCTTATCGTTGGCGTTGCTTGTTTGCTTACTATATAGTTTCTTTCTATGAACATACAGGCTTTATAACGATATTTTCATAGCACGTCGTTTTTGCGTGCTTCAAATTGTTGCACATGGCGTGTACTTAATTTGCATTGAGCCAGCCCGCCAAGGTCGACTGGACAATCTTATACGCTAGTTTTTGCTTAATACTGTAAACAGAGCTATTAATCTGACCGAGACCAAGTAGGGCTAGAAAAAAATTATATATATTTCAACGGCATAGACGCTATCAATTTTGATAATCTTAATTATACTTTAGACCTTTATAGCATTGAGAAGGTTCTTAAAGTACCTAAAAATAAATGTAGCCGCTTTTAAAGCACTCATTTTCAAATTTAAGAAACTTTTATTTATCTAAATAGAAGCAAAACTTTTATACATATATCAAACATAATAATTTTGAAAAATTTTCCTATCTTTTTTATGAGCTTGCTCATTACATGAACCAAAACAAAAATTAAAAATTTCATTAAATCTTAAAAACATTCTTTCAGTTTCCAAAATTGAACAAAACTTTAATTTGTCATAAGACAATCATTTATATACGAACTTTGCATTATTATAACAATCCCCAACTATCGAAAAAACTTTAAACACTTTATTAAAACAAAGGACGATTCGTACTGCCAATTAAAGTTTAATATGCAAATTCTCATAAGCAAAGAAATTGGATAAATGAAATAATCATTAAAAATTTTAATAAATAATAAAAAACAAAAGTTTTTATGAAAATTTACTTTAATTCTCATAAGTAATGAAATAAAGTAAATTTTCATAAAAACTTTTATTTTTTATTATTTATTGAAATTTTAAATGATTATTTCATTTATCCAATACCAAACTTAATTAATATTGAAAATATAAATTTTTATAAATATTTAAAATAATTTAACAAAAATGAAAAATGTTAAGTGCTTCTCTGTCGATAGCACACAGTTAAGATAAAACAACTTTTAAAACTTTTTTTGATTTTATATTTCAAAATGGCGGAGCTACAATGGCTTATCTTTTATCTTAATCTTATGCTCAGAAAAGTATTATTGCAACCCCTTTTATATGCTATGTTAAGTAACTTAATAGTTTTTCAAAATTACAAAATGGCGGACCTAAGATGTGTTTTCCATTTTTGTGTTTAAAGTTCGAGTTGGGTAAGCAAATATAAATTATCGGTGTCGCTCATCACGAATCTTACAGAATTGCGACCTAAGATGGCCGCCGGAGAGTAAAATTTTGGATTGATTAAGTTTTCATATACATATTTTTATTATAATTTTCATAAGAATTCCCATTTTTACAAATATGTTTATAAAATGCCAAATTTATATACAATTTCCATTTTTATTAAATTCTTTAACAAAAATTTTAAATTTTATTTTTTGTTTATCAAAATTAAATTGTTTTTTAAAGCATTTCATCGAAAATAAATGAAAATGGTTTATTTACTATTTGATACCAAATTAAATTTTTTTTTAAGTTATTCAAAATATATTTGAAAGTTCATTTTTTAGTATTATTCTTAATCTCATATACAAATATTGAATATTGCTTATATAAAAAAAAATACTGAAAAAATAAAAAATTTTGCTTAAAAACCGTGTGGACCCAAATTCTCTTGTCAAAGTAAGACTTTATACATATAAAAAATATGACATTTTGTTGGATCTTCTTCAAATTATTTTGGAAAACGAGTATCTGCAGGAGCTAAAACTCGAAGAAGAGCCTTACCAGATGATTCTGAGCGAATAACTACTTTTCCGAAAATTCATTTAAACATTGAAAATGAAGCGAATTTTTTTGTCAGCAGCGACGTTCATCGATTTAAACTAGTCACTGTTAGCATTCTGAACTAACTGAAATCGAAAGACCCTTCCTTCTTACGTCTTTTAAACTAATTAAGTTCTTTCATTAAATATTGACTTTAATGCAGTTTCAAATGTCATTCAAACTAATAATATCTCTCACCCGTTTCCACACTACGATATGTTCTTTCAGGCTCTCCACCACCAACTGTCACCTGGCTGATGAATGGACAACTGCAGAGCTCCTTTGTCGATTATACCTACGAGGGAACCATCAATAGCAAATTAGTTGTGCGCAACTTGTCACGCATACATCAACATGCGGTCTATACGTGTCAGGCGAGCAATTTCCACAAGAAATATGTGGCAACTAATATAACCATTGATCTATATCGTAAGTACTGAACCTCTGACCCGAAAACCCATACACTCCAAACAAATGATGCAACTATATATTTGAAAAAAAAATGGAAGAGTATTTTTTTAGTTGTTCAGTTGTCCATTGCAGTTGTTGGCCTTAATGGATAGGACAACAATTGCATTGGTAACAATTGCAATTCCAAGTTTCAACTATGCATAAAATTGAAAAATTTTAAATAGAGTTTCCACACATAGATACACATATGCACGCACACACACTCACGCACAAAATGGTGTGAAAAATGGTTTGGCAAACAGTTTATTTATTCATTTATTTCATTTTGTTTGCACCTTTTTATTGTAGTAGTAGTTTTTTCTTTCTTTTTTTTTTGGTCGTTGTAGCGCCCGGTTTTAAATGTTGCGATAAAAGTTTTAACAAATAGCTGTCCAGATAAAAGACCCAAAAAAAAAAAAAAAAAACCAGACACACAACAGAAAAACAAAAATAACAACAAAATGTATAGATAATAAAATGGCTTATGCAAATACAACCAAAATACAGCAACAACAGCAACAACAAACTGAATATGTTCAAGGCACAAAAAGCTCTATAATAAATTTGGTAGATATTTCTTGCCAATTTTTCCCCAAAATGCAGCTGTTGCTGTACGCCATATTGTTTCAATGTAGGGTATATGCTATTCATATAAATACGTTAAGCCCCCTACGTGACACACATAATTTACCAGATATATATGTATGACAGTTTCAAGCGATTTACCATTTTGTGAGAGTTTTCTTTTTTTTTTTTTCGTTTTTAGCAAGTATTTAAAACTCTTTTTTTTGGTAGTACGCTTAGAGTCTGAAAATTTTACGTGGCACAAAAAAAGTTAATTCTGCGAATTGCGCAGTTTTTTATTTTGATGAGTTTTATATTTATAACACTAAGCAACAATTTAGAACTTTATTAATGAATTTTAATTTTATTTATTAGAACTAGTCTAATATTTGTATCTATATCTATAAACATGTATTCCGATATTGAAAACCAATCTGGAGAAACAATTCAATAACCTAAATTGTGTTCCTTGTTTTTATACAGCATTTATTCATATATATATGAATCATAATAAAAATCTCCTAAAATTTAAATGTAAACCACTAAAAGACAAAATGGCAAATTAAAAGACAAAAGACACTGAACAGTAACACACACCAACATGGTTTAGTTGTTGAAAAGCTATGGGTTTTTTTTTTTGTTTTTTTTTCCTTCTATGGGCTCCTCACAAAGAGGTGGGGCACTGCGATCAGAAGATCTTTTGTACCATACCCATAAATTAAAGCAAAAGACTTTCCGCTTTCCGCATGAATAGCAGTACGTCTTTTGTTGGTATTGACCTAAGATGGAAGGGACTAATCCGTTCCTTTCCCAAGTGACAGGCTCTGTCCCATACCAGCGCTGGGCAGTCACAGAGAATATGTCTGGTGGTTTCATAATCCTCAAGACAGAGTCTGCACTCTGAAGAGTCCGATAGGCCAATTTTTTGTAGATGGTATCTAACAGTGTGGTGGTTTTACAGTTTTAAATCCTCTCAGCCAAGACCTTTTATCTTGGATATGATTCCAGGGGTTTGATAAGCGCTTTTGCTTGACGCAGCCCCGGTAAGGAGAACCAGTATATCCTATGTTCTCCTGCAGCCCATTTGTTTACCATAGTTTTGATTGTGGACCAACCAATACCACAGAAGGTCGCAGGGGCAGTGGTCAGGGTGGAGGCAACCTGTCGTGCAAGATCGTCAGTGATCGTGATACAATCCACTCCTGAGTGTCCAGGTACCCAACATAGCACGACTTTGTTCCGGGAGGACAGGGTTTGGAGGTAATTATGGCATTCTTTGACCATCCTGGAGGAGATGCTCCATGATGATAGTACCCTAATAGCAGCTTGCCTATCTGAGTAGATACAGATGTTTGCTCTCCTAGTTCCCTTACTAAGGATACTATAAGCGCAGATCTCTATGGCATGAATCTCTGCTTGAAAGATGCTGGGCCAGATGCGCATTGCACTAGAGATTCTGGTGTTGGGCCCGACTCCAACACCTACACCCTGCTCAGTTTTGGACCCATCTGTGAACCATTTTTGCCACCGGAGGTTTCTACAGGGGCTGCCATCAGCCCAAGTCTCCCGACTTAGGAGAAGAGATCTAAATTTCTTGTTATGAAATAGTTCCGTGATCATAAGATCTGATCTAGAGCAGATGGATACATCAGGAAAGGAATATATAAGTGCGGCATGACCAGTGTCGCTTGCTAAGAGTCCAGATGTGTCCTCTGGGTTATATTCAAAGTAATTTGCTGCTTAGAAACCGAATCCGGGGCCAGAATTGGCCCATCACGTCAAGATCTTGAGATATTTGAGGTTATAAACCTCAAAAGTGGGAAAAAACGCCGTTTTTCGGTTACATAACCTCAAATATCAAAGGGAAATGACCCTCAGCTTTCCAACAACTGACTTGACCCCGGTATTTGTATTTGTGTAATTAATTTATTTCTCATTTTTCTCAACACTTGGTTTTATATATGTATATATGGAAGAAAGGATTCAATAACCTAAGTTTTTTCTATTTTTATAAAGAATTCTTTGTTGAGTTGATTTTTTAAAAGCATGTTAACATTTTATAAATAAAATAATAAAAGAATAAAAAAGGTTTATTTATTTGATTTTTTAATAATTATTATTAAACAAATTATTAAAATCAAAGAGATTGTTTTAAATATGCTGCCATTTTTGTTTAAGGTATATACTATAACGCAAAAGTTCTGCAGCTGACCGCAGTCTCTTAAACAACTTATCGCAAACATATTTAAATCACATAGCAGCTGTTTAAATAAGCACACAACTGTCTTTAATATACTTAGTCTTGTTATATACTTAAATTTTATATATTAACGCCGCGGCGCCTGTCTTCAATGGCCAATATGTTTCTAAGTCTACAACACATATTGTCAATATTGATTGACAAAATGGCGTAAGTTAGTATTGAATTTGATGTCAAAAAATTGCCAATTGCTGTCAATGCGTCGCGCAATTTTTTGTCAATTTCATCTCAAGGGGCGTTGGGCTAATAAAAGTTAAGATGTTGTCTTGCTGGCTACGCGTATACTTAATATTACATATGCCCAAGTTGTACGCATAAAATGTATCGCACTCAGACATTTTAGCTTGACATAAAAGTTAACACGCCAATAATAAAAGCTAAAATGTAACAAAAAAAAAAATGAGAAAGAAAATAATATAATTTTATAGCGGAATATGATTTGGTTGAGCGGGTGCGGGTTCATTGACTTCTGGGGGGGCAGCCAGCGTAGACCATAAATGACATTGTCAATTAATATTGTAAGTACAGAAATTGTTTATATAACTATATAGCTATATAACTATTTCAACAACGCTGTTTATACATACTCTGTCAAGATGCAAAGGCGTGCGTTAGTTATTGGACTGCCTAGACATTGCGTGGCGCTTACCACTTGCGTGCCACAGTGGCAACAAAAAAAAGCACAACAAAATAAAAAAAAATGTTGGCATAATAAGTATGACCTCAATTAGTTAATTTTATGACCGCCACTAAGAATTAGATAATTAATGTGGCACATTGTGGGTAGCTTTCAAGGTCAACTACTTTGTCTGCGTCCAGTGCAAACACTTTGATTGATTTTCACAACCTCTCAACCTCAAAGTCAATTGCAACAATAAACTCCATGCATAATTTAATAAAAATGCTGAACCTAGAGCAGAATCTAAAGCCTTAACAATATGCAGGAGTCAGTAATATTGGGGCTTATGTAAAATGCACTGACACTTATACAATAATACGAGCAGTTGTGTGTTTATGTTATATGTATACAATTATCGCACTTGATTTGTGTTTCCGCCAGGCTAGACTATTAACATAAATAAATAATTGCGTATACATAATATTCGAAAAATATTGTTAAAGTGCTTTGAAGTTTTGGCAAAGCATTGTTTGTGAAACAAAAAGCATATTGTTTTATTTGGGCTTAAAAAAACAAATTAAAGTGCAAAAACTTCTGACTAGCCTATTTGCAATGGAAGTTTGGGAGATATTTAAAATTTTTTGCAAAGAAAAGTCATCAACATCTGAGGTTAGGTTAGGTTAAAGTGGTTGCCTGTCTTGGAGCAGCCCAGACGCACGTAGGCACAATGAGGCCCTTTGTGATGCCACAGGTAACGCTGTTCGAGAGCTGACCAGGGATCTCTTTATAACTGCGTATACAGGCATTCATAGTCCGCACCCGGTCAGTTCAGAAGAAGAACAGGCACGACTATTCAACTGTAACCATACTATTGCTGAACCAGCCTGAAAGTTCATTGAACCTGGCAATATCCCTGGGACAGAGATTTGAGAGGTCAGTAAGGCCGTTCAGAAAAGGGGACCCTAGGGTCCTTAATCTTCTTCTTCGGATCCGCAGCCGCGGCAGAAGTTGTTGAAGGGGGCACGCATTCTTTCGACAGTGTCCTGTTAGAATGGACACAGTGGTCGATAGGAAGTTGCGACTTAATGTGAGCAACTTTCGGATTTTATTGCCGTCTATGTTTGGCCAGGTAAGTCTTGAGGTGAAAACATCTGAGTCTGAGACCCAAATATCTCTAGCACGTCTGGGTGCTAAGATACAATCCAAAATACCACGTTTTTGGGGTTTATAAGAAACCTGAAGTGCTGGTGTTTTTGAGACTTCTAAAACCGTTAATTGATTTTGTTTTTATATATTATAACTTCAAAATATTATTTTTGGGTTTCCGAAAATCCAAGGTCGAAAAAGCTCAACATATTAGGTTTCTGAGATAGACTCAGAGGTTTTTTGACAACTCTTGCGTGTTGATGCTTTTTGGTCCTTGCATTCGGATACTGCGGCTCGAAATCCATATAAGTTCACATCACTTTTTTTTTGTAAAACTTTAAGTTCATATTGAACCAAATTTGCTTATAAGAAATTTCTTGACCTTTAATAAAAAAAAATTTAAAACCATACGATACCGTTAAACTTCCCACACAAAATTTGGAAATAAATTGCAAAACCACAATAATAACTTTATTTTAGCGTATTTCTGAGTCAAAAATAATCGGGGTTGCTTTTTAAGAAATGGCGTTCAGCTTGAATACATTTGGCTATAATTACATGTATTAAAAGGAATAGATCTACTTAAGGTAGCAATTATAAAGCTTTCAATCATTCCCAGACTGAAATTTTAGAAGATTAAGAACTTTGGATGTATAGTTGAAAAGCTTCATCAACGTCTCTCTTATAGTACATTATAAATGTATATCTTATATAGCCGTTGGATAACTATAAATGTTATGTGAAAAATATAAAGATATTTTTAAAAAAAATTTGAGAGCAGAATAATCAACAGGCTTTCATAATTAATGCCGCTGATCCAAAATAAGGTCTGGTCTCACCAAAGAGGCTCGTTCCTCCTTGCATAATTTATGGAAAAAGCTTTTCCTGGCTTAAATTCAGTATTCAAGTAGGTAAAAGTTATACTTAGGGCGTTAATGGCATTTAATAGCTTAAAATATTTAAAAACTCCAATACTTAAATTTAGTTTAAGCAATAACTTAATTTATTTAAGCTTTTTATTTATAATGTGTTATATGAAATTCAGGATTTAAAAAAAAAACTTTATCTTGTTAAATATTAAAAACGCTTTTGCATAATTATATAATAAATGCCAATGCCTAGCTATTTTTTTTTCGAGAATTTTTGTAATGCGTTTAATTAAACATTTAAATGATTTTCCAATGCAAATTTGCATAATTAATTTAATTACAATGAAGCACTAAAAAGTGTTCTCTTACAGCAACAATGAGATGTGAACACAAGTGTTATATACCAACAACAACAACAAAACTGAAACCGCATCGGTAATAAAAAATATGGTTAAATAAATAAAAATGCTGTATATACCTACTATGTATTCATTGTCACAATTATTTTTTAGTACTTGTTTTCTTTTATTGTTGTTGCTTCGATTTATTCGATACATATACAGTCACACACACACAGATACACATAAACTGCAACAACAACAAAAAAAGGATTACAAAAAATACACGAATTTAAATATAAATTTTCAACTATTTTATTTTAAAAGATGGCGTACGTTAAGCAAACAAAAAAAAAAACAAAAATAAACAATGGAGTTTTGCACCAAACACTTTTTTTATCGATCGGTCCAATGGGAGCTATATGAAATAGGCAACCGATTTTGATCTTTGGTACTATACTTAGGAAATTTAAAAAACTACCAATTGCCAAATTTGGTAACGATAACTTCTTAAACAAACGAAATACAACGAATTTAATGCAAAAAACGTTTTTTTAACCGATCTGCCATATGAGAGCTATATGATATAGTCACCCGACTTTGGTCCAATTTGGTACTATGCTTAGGAAATTTAAAAAAGTACCAATTACCAAACTTCAAAAATAAACGAAACAAACCGAATTTTTTGCAAAAAACGTTTTTTTGACCGATCGGTCCAATGGGAGCTATATAATATAGTCAACCGATTTTGATCAAATTTGGTACAGTGCTAGGAAACCCTAAAAACCTGACAAACACTTAATTTGGTTATGATATCTTCATAAACAAACGAAGCACAACGAGCTTAGTTCAAAAAACGTTTTTTTGCCGGATGGGTCCTATGGAGCTATTTGATATAGTCAATCGACTTTGATCCAATTTATTACTATGCTTAGGAACTTTAAAAAACTACCAATTGCCGAATTTGGTAACGATAACTTCTTAAACAAACGAAATACAACGAATTTTGTGCAAAAAACGTTTTATTGACCGATCGGTCCAATGGGAGCTATATAATATAGTCAACCGATTTTGATCAAATTTGGTTCTGTGTTTGGGAACTCTAAAAAACTTCCGACTGCCAAATTAACGAAAACTTCAAAAACAAACGAATTATCCATCTAAAACTTTTGGTTGTTTTTCGAGGTACTCTGAAACACCCCTATGGGAGCTATATAATAGAACCCCGATATCAAAAAAATTAAATAAACTTGTCTCCCCTGAGATAATTACGCATCTAATCTGAAAATTTGGTCGCTCTAGCTCTTTCCATCTCTGAGATCTAGGCGTTCATACCGACAGACGGACAGACGGTCGGACGGACAGACGGACATGGGTAAATCGACTTCTCTAGTCACCCTTATCATACTTTGGGTAACTTTGGGGGTCTCCGACGTCTCCTTCTGTATGTTACATACATTTTCGGCTTGCACAAACTTAATATACCCTTTGTACCATACGGTACAGGGTAGAAATATGTTGTTGAGAGTGCAGTGTATATAAAAGTTGGTACTTTCAGACTCAGCTAACACACTACATTGATATAGTACATACTTCATGTATGCTGACATGTATTTAAACTTGGCTAACCAAAATGTGTAATTTATAATTTTAAATAAATTCACAACAAAATTGCTAGAATGCGCATATGTAAAAAAAATAAAATAAATAGCAATTAAATGAATATAGTTTCAAAGCAAAAACAAGTATCTGTAAATCCGTTAATGAACCTTGCTGCATTACGTGGTGGCATGCAACAGTATGTGTAAATTGCCTCTCCATTTACCCCTCCAGCTCTCTCTATCTCATCCACTGTGTTTGTTTTATGCGCTTTACAAAATATTTACATGTTTTTGTTGGGTATTTGTTTTGTGCTAATTTTGTTTAAATACTATATATATTTATTATATATATGTACTTATATATATATATGAGATTTTTCATTTAACAGGTAAATAATATAAATGCACCAATGAATTTTAGCAAATGTTGGAATTACAAATACTTTACTAGTACTTTTGATTTAAAAATACATAAATAAATAATTCAGTTTTGTTGTAAGTTTTTATTTCGAAGAACAGGGTGACCAGGCAAACAAATAATAGAAAAATACCAACGCTGTGTAAAATAAAACTATTAGAGGCTGTTATGAGTTAATTGATTTGTATTTAAATTTAAAATTAAGAAAATTATCTTAAATATAATTGATATTTGTAAGATTGTCTTTAGTTGGCAGCACGCAAGCATTAAGTTGTTATTTATTTTTTATTTTTTTTTATTTTAAAAAGTTTATGTATTTACGCTTGAAATTATTGAAGCATCTATAAATCAAAATGGTTTTGGGCTAGTCACAGCAACCCTAAGCTGCTTAAATATAAAAATTAAATATATTTAAAATACTGTACTTCAAGCTTTAATGGCTGGTATATGAACAGCAGCCAAACGTTATTTTTGTATTGGTGCGCAACTAAGTTCTCCCGGTTATTTCGATGAAAATGTAACTTTATTGTAAAAAAAATGGTTACCAATGACTCATTCAAAGTATTGCCCATCGCTAGCTACAACTTTTTCCCATCTTTTTGACAGAGCTCGAATACCTTGACGGTAGAAGGGTTCGTCTTTTGAGGCTATCCACGAATCAAGCCATTTTCCGATATCTTCATATTAGTGGAACTGCTGATCAGCCAGACCATGTGCCATCGAGCGGAACCAGTAATAATCGGACGGCGCAATATCTAAGGAATATAGCGGGTGGGGTAGCACTTCCCATTTGAGCGTTCCCAAGTAGGTTTTAACAGGATTGGCAATGTGAGGCCGAGAGTTGTCATGCAGTTAAATCACTTTTTCGTGTCTCTGCTCGTATCGTGGCCGTTTTTCTCGCAGTGCTCGTGCACATCATAACCTTCGCAGCGTGAATATTCGGCCGAGCCAGTGACGTGGAAGCATGACCGGGTTGTCCCCAAGATTTTTTCCTCTTTGGGTTGCTGTAATGAATCCATTTTTCATCATCCGTCACGACGCGATGAAGCAAACTCTTCCTTCTTTGTCGCTGGAGCAGTTGTTCACAGGCCAAAAAACGACGCTCAACGTCCCTTGGTTTCAAATCATAAGGAACCCAAGTTCCTTGCTTTTGAATCATTCCCAACGCATGCAATTGCTTGGAAATGGCTTGGCGGGTAACTCCTAATGCTGAAGCAAGCTCTCCTAGCGTTTGGCACGAATCCTCATGGAGCAATGCCTCCAATTCAGCGTCTCCGAAGGTTTTGGGTCTTCCTTTACGTGGACGGTCGTCAACATCGAAATCACCGTCTTTGAAGCGACGGAACCAATCACGGCACGTTGTTTCGCTTGGAGCAGCATTTCCGTACACTTTTTGGAGCTCTCGATGGGCTTCAGCTGCCGTTTTTTTCGAACAGAACAAGAAAATCAACATTTCCCGCACATGATGATTTTTTGGCACAAAACTAGACATTTTCACACAACCACAAGTAAATAATGCAAAAAGAAATTCACTAATGTGCCATAGCAGTTTGCTAACCATATGCCTAAGCTTCGTTTATGAAGTTTTGGGTATGTCAAAATCGACCAGAACTTTCTGCTAAAGCCATCTATTGACAAACAGCGAGAACTTAGTTGCGCGCCTAATATCTTTTTCGATACTTCGTAATTGAGCTGGTTGATGGCAACTTTTCATTGCAACCTGGTCACCCTCTACTTAATTTTGAGAGCAAATAATAATGGCTTAAATTTTATTTTGAACAATGCATTAAAACTTTGTTTGCAAAAGTCTTTTGAACCTATTTATGAGCTAAAAATTTCAATGAAAATATGTTGTAAATTAGTTGTTAACTAAACAAAGCTTTTCATCTGCAATGCCAGATGAGAATTTAATTTCAACATCTACAATTAAGATAGTACCAATTAATATAGAACTACATAGAATGCGCATCACATACAAAAAAATAATTTTACTATGTGGGGTACTGATATTAGTACCCCACAGAAAATATTGCTTGCATTTGTAAATTTGCTTGAAGATGAAGTGGAATGCGTGTTCGACTCAGTATCTAATTTGTGCTTCGATTCTCAAGCTGGATTTATTCTTTTTGTTTGTTTTTTTTTGTTTAATTTCAATAATTTCTGTTCTTTTTCTTGTAAATATATTTTTTTTTTTATTTTCATAGGCAAAGAAATGTTTAATTTTCGTATTTTGGGATTTTGGTATGCTTGCTGGTACAGTACGCGTTTTATGCATTTACGCACTTTTGTAAGGTATAATAAGGCGGTAGTGACAAGACGAAATAAGTGTGTATTTCTTGACGACAACTGTTTTCCCAATGGCAATATACATCAGGGGTGTCCAGGCCCATTGCTCATCTGGCTCTTTTTGTTTTTGTAATGGCTCTTAATGGCCCTAACTGTATATCACCCAATACCAATGCAAATTACAAAAAGCAATTTCTCGCGTTCTCTCACTTACTCTCTGTTACTCTCTTTGCTGTCTGATCTCGTGAGCACAAAAACAACCCTTGCGTATATTTGTTGTTGGCCCACAGATTTTCAATGTAATTTTGTTGTTGTTTTTCGTTTGAGCATACACTCCAAAAATCGGTATTAGATTCTTTTACTAGTTTTTTGAAGAACTTGTTAAATGGGACTTTTAAGGAATTGCTTGCAAACAAAAAGAAGTTATGGCCCTGTACCTTTAGGTACAAAGGGTATACTAGATTTATGTAATGTATATAACAGACAGAAGGTGGCTATTGGTCAAAAACGTATGAATTAAATATTGGGTCGTTCACTAAGTAATTTCGTTTGATGACAACAGCTGATCTTATTGAATTTTTTCGCAGCCAACTTCACACCTAACCGCTTTACCTTTATAACTTGAATAGCTGATATAGTAAGGCTTTTTTGTAAAAAATGTTGTTAAATTTTTCGGAATAGTTTTTGTTTAATGCCCTATCGAAGATAGAAGATCGAAAACAGCATTTTCGGCATATTCTCCTGTTTTACTATCAAAATGTAAAAATGCAGTTCATGCAAGACGAAAATTATGTGATTTGTACGGAGAAGATGTGTTGACCGAACGCCAATCCCAAAATTGGTTTGCAAAATTTCGTTCCGGCACTTTCGGTCTTGAGGATGCACCACGTCCTGGAAGGCCTCTTGAAGCCGATGTGGATAAAATAAAGTCGTTGGTCGATGCAAATCGTCGAATAACAACTCGAGAGATTGCTGAAAGATTCAATTTGTCTAACGCGACCGTTCACAAGCACATGAAACGTCTAGGATTAATTTCTAAGCTTGACATATGGGTTCCTCATGTTCTTGCAGAACGATATTTGCTTCGTCACTTAACGACTGGGATTTGCTTATCAAACGTCAAAGAAGTGATCCATTTTTGAAGCGCATTGTTACTGGCGACGAAAAGTGGGTTGTTAACAAGAATGTAAAGCGCAAGAGATCATGGTCTAAAAAGGATAAACCAGCTCAAACCACTTCGAAGGCCGATATTCACCAAAAAAAGGTTATGTTTTCTGTTTGGTGGAATTTCAAAGGGATCGTTTATTTTGAGTTTTTGCCCGACAATACCACGATTAATTCTGAAGTGTATTGTGACACAAACAGAAGAGGCCAGAATTGATCAATAGAAAAGGTGTAGTGTTCCACCAGGATAATGCGAGACCTCATACAAGTTTGATGACTCGCCAAAAGCTTTTGCAGCTTGAACGGGATGTGCTATTACACCCACCATATTCTCCAGACTTGGCACCTTCGGACTATTACTTGTTCCGGTCTCTGCAAAATTTTTTGGATGGGAGAATTTTTACCTCAAATCAGGACGTCAAAAGCAACTTGGACCAGTTTTTGCCTGCAAGGATCAAACATTTTATGAGCGTGGAATCAATCTCTTGCCCGAAAGATGGCAAAAGGTATTGCATCAAAATGGAGAATATATAATTTCATAAAATGATTTACACAATAAAAAAAATCGTGTTTAAATTGTACTAACAAAAACGAAATTACTTAGTGAACGACCCAATATATATTTTTTGTAAAATCTGGTGGTAAATAGATATTTTTCGGGAAAATCCCTTGCGAATTATATCTATTTTTGGAAGCACATATATTTGTGAATGTGCGTTTTCAAGCTTGAAATAAATTTTAAAAAAATTGAGAAGTCGATTAACAAACGAACATTAAGAGGCATAATTAAAACTATCATTAACTAAAATAAATATTGATATTGACCAATCTTTAAATTTTTTTTTATAAATATATGTACCATAACTTTTTTTCATTATTTTTTACCACTCTTATAAGAATGTACATACAATTTTTTTCAGTGCACACAATAAACCGTGATAACTGTTCACTTAAAATGTGTTAGTGTTTTTCTTTATATGTATTTGTTTTTGGTCTTCCATAAGCAGCGTTTGGACACTCCTGATATACATACTAAGAAGTGTATGCAAAATTTTTAGAGCTCTATGGTGCGGGCGGGTAGAGAACAAACGTCTGTCGGCAATGTGCATATTTTCAGCCTCAGCCAAAGTTGTAAATTTTTAGTTTCTGAGCATTCTTAACCACGTTTACCTTCACACTAACGAATGCATGTAAAAAATTAGCAAAATGTGAAAAAGGGTATTTCGGTATCGACTCCCAATTTGTTGAAGGGTTTTATCGCATGCATACACAAACACTAATACTTGAATTAACATGTATTCTTGTGTGTGCACATCTGATGCAGTTAATGATAGAGAAAGTAAGCATAGGTCCTTTTACTTCCCACAGAAGGCTGAAAATAATTTTAAATAATTAATTAATTATTTTTCATAAAAATGCTTGCTCTAAATCTAAATTCGGTAGGCTCCTTCCACCTGCCGATTCTTTAGTGGAAGCATTCAAAAGTCATATTTTTATTTTTCACACTTGCTTTAAGAAATAACGCAAAATAAAAACTTTTTCTAAACATCTTTGAAAATGTGAAACCGATCAAAAAATATTAAAAACAAAATTAAAAATTTGTTAACAGTTCCAAACCTGGAGTTGAACTCAAAATAATCTCACGCCATTCAGGCAGGCATACCACAGACCCATTAACACTTACTCGTAATCTATGTTAAAATTAGACTCTTGTACATTTTGGAAGGACAAAAACTTTGAAAATTAACGGAGTCTGCGATTTCTAAAAATAGAACCAACATTTCGTTTCGTTTGCTGCCGCCCGCCTGTACCAACAAGCGCTAAAATGAATTTGGGCGAGATGCGCATTCTATGTAGTTCTATATTCTTTGATTTAAATAAAAGTTAAAAATAAAAAATTACAATTAAAATAAATTAAGTTTATTTTTTGATCTGGTAGACGTATACTATTAATTTCAATCACTCATACTTTATCATTAATTATAAAATAATTGTATATAGTCTGCATTTGTCATATGCTTAAAAAGTGGAATTTTTTTTAATTTTCCCACACTTTTGTTGATGTTTCCTTTTTTTATTATTATTTGTGCATGACATTTATCATATTTAATTGTGGCCAGCCCATCCTAGCATATGTATAGCTTTAGTTTTTTTTTTTCATGACGTACATATATAATACGAGTATGTATGTAATATACATATATCTCTATTATTATATTTTGTTTTTAAGGCAATGTCAACTTTGTTCCTTATGTACATAATTATTTCACGCTCTTACAATGGCTTTATATGGCTGCCTTTGTTTTTGTTGCAACTTGGTTGTTGCAACGTTGTCGTAGTTGCTGTTGTTACTGTTGTTGCAACGCATTGCAGCATCACAATGCAAACGTAATTTGTTGCAATTAATTTTAATTGTATAGCTTGTCATTTCCATTGCGTTTTCGATTTTTCACACACAATTTGAATAAATAAACAAAAACAACAAATAAGGCTTACACAAACACACACACATGGAAATATGGTTCGGGAAAAGCGCTGGAAAACCCTTTAAATGCCATTTAAGCAAATAAATTAACTATAAAACTTAATGTATACAAAAATTGTTGATTTTTCGCGTAATTTTAATTCTTTTTATTTACAATTTGCAGTGCGTCCAATGTTGGTGGAAATCAGTTTTAACAATCAACCCATGTCAGCGGATCGCAAGTATGAGATTGAATGTCTGGCCATTGGTTCGAGACCCATAGCCAAAATCACCTGGTGGATGGGTAATCTCGAGCTGCATGGCCATAGCCAGAAGGTGAGTGGACAACAATCAATTGCAAGTGACATAAACTATATGGGATATTTATTATTATCTTGACAGGTTTCGGAGGACGGCAATGTAAGCACTTCATTGTTATCGATCACGCCCACCAGGCAGGATCATGGCAAGGCACTGTCCTGCCGTGCCACCAATGAGCTGGTGCGGAATGGCATAAGAGAAACAGCCATGAAGTTAAATGTGTTCTGTAAGTATACATTTTTTTATTATTTTTGTTTCGACATTAAGAATAACCAATTTAAATAAAGATTTTTTTAAAAATATTGCATAAATATTATCGAGTGAATATTGTTCTATTTCCAAGAATGAATATATAATTTTTAAAGATCGTTTGTTCTAACACTGGGCAGATAACGTTAGATTTTTTCGTGAAACGATAACGATTCGTCTAATTGACGTACATGGCTTTTTACGTACTTGAAGCACATATTTCAAAGAAATGTTAACAGATTTTTATTAAAATACTTTGTTTAAATTATATTCGCAAAATTTTAATAGCCAATCAGTAAATAAATAACTTACGAATTTTAATTAACAATAAAAAAAGCTATTAAGCTCTCGTTCAAGCACTCATATGTAGTTATCAAGCCTTAATGGAACAAATTTTTTGTAACATTTCTCAAACATGTTTTGTATTAGTACAAGAGGCATAAAATCTTGCAACAAGCCAGTAATTTTTGAAGGTCAAATCGATTCTTTTTTAAGAGAGTCTAGTTCCAACTATCTTCAGAAATCAATTGAGCTCATAGTGTGTAATAATGCTGCTTCCACATTTGGTCATGTTTCTTTTAGGCTTGTCACTTTGAATGTTATAAGAGAGAGTTTTCGATAGTGTTTTAATTAACATTCTTTTAGTTATCCAAGGACTTGAAAAGGAAAGTGCCTACTGCCTACACTCTGCGACTTAAAGGCATTTTTGTTAAAGATTTATTGCTGTGGTTTTTAAGGTCTATATCAAGCGTACTATAAGTTTGTTTCTAAAATATGTTGAAATTGACCACTTCAACACAAGTGACTGCTGACTATGGTATTTATCAATCTTTGTCAAATTTGTATTTTTCGCCATTATATTCAACTAAAAAGTTATGACTTATCTTAAAATCTATCGTATAAAAAAAAATCACACTACAGATAACTATACGTCTGTAAGACGTATGAAGTAAACACTCGTAGAAGTATGCTCTCTTGGTGAGGTTTTTTGAACAAACGTAATTTTTTTTATAAAAGTTATATTATATAATTTTCTGATATATGTTTTGAAATATTGCACTTTAGTGGCATTTATTTTTGACAGCGGCTGTACTCCTAATTTTATGTATTCAAAAAAAAAAAAAACGAAGTGACCTTAGCTGAAAGATTCAATCGCTAAATCCATTAGATATTAAAATATTAGAGAGGGTTTTTCCAATTACAACAATTTATGCCTAAAAAGTACCAACATATTTACAATATGTGCCATGGTTGCACTTTTGCGTTGGAATTTAAAAGTTCAATTTGAATTTTAGATACGCATATTAAAAGGTCAACAACATCCTGGTCTACTTTTTCGCTGAGTGTATGCTTACAACACCCTGAACCCTTTCATATACCAAATTTTGCACACTTTGTTACTAGCTATTTTTGTGGCTGGCATAATTACACATGTTTGACATCGAAGGGCTTTGGTTTATGGCCTCACATAAATTACACACACACACATACACACACTCTCACGCACAAACATTCAATGGGCCTATGCCATAAAGCATATAATACCAAGTGCTTATCGCCTATGTTGGAATCGATACTGCTTTGCATATAAATCTCATCAGACATGCAGCCAAACGGCTTTTCTTTTCGGCTCGAATGTCAAACGCTTGTTTTATGATGGTGCCACAAAAAAATGGGGGAAAAAATGAGGCAAGAATCAATATATGGCCTAAACAACAGGCCCTAAAAATGAAAAGAAACAAGTCTAAGCAAAGTTTCTTCATCAAAAATTTCTATGTAAAAATATTAAAAAATATTTCAAACAATCTTGACTTTGTCCGACCTTGGGATACCCTCCTGAAATTAAAAAAAAAAAAAAAAATTATAATGACTTGCGAAGTTTGATTCCGACTGATTGATTTTATTTAGATATTTAGATACTTTCCCAAAAGTGTAAATCTTAGGACGAACTGCATTGTTTAATTGAAATCCAGAAGATACATGACTATCTGCGCCAAGTCTTGTAACGATTGAGGGTGATTTCTTTATTAAGTGAAAGTTACTTAAAGGAAAAGTCAACATTTTTTGTTGAGTAGGCTCTCATAAAACTCGGAAGAATACCCTATTCAAATGAGCAGCAGTGCAGAATATTGAATTTGTAGCAGTACAGTGTCGCACAACTAAATAGGTTCAACGATTTTTATAAAATAAATTGTAGATTAAAAAATTGTAATAAAGTACAGTAGAATGGAGTTGGATATCGACATGATTCTTCAAGCTTAACCTATTGGCAGACAGTGCATATCTCTTAAAAAAGTTTTATTTCTCTAGCTCTTACGGTCTCGAAGATACAGGTGTTCAGACGGACGCATTAATGGACGGTACATCTACAATACCCTCAACCTCATTGTGTTTACAGTGTATTAAAAATATGTAAAAGATGCGACAAAAATTGAAAGCAAGCAACTTATTTTTTAGTGGCAGCTGAAACACTTTACGCTTAACCCTAGACACACACATGGCCCAAGCCCAAAACTCACCCACTTTATGTTTCAATAGTCTCAAAGAGTTTGCTGTCGACAACGATGTCGATGGGAATGTCAGTATCCAAGCAAACTGTTTCTCATGTCTATTATCTAAAAGCTTTCTCCCCAGTGCGCTGCCAGGAAACTTTTACTCCTTTCAACAGCAGCAGCAGCAGCGGCAGCAACAAAAACAACATCGAGAGAGTTTCAGAGCATAGCGCCTTGAAGCAGACTTTCCATTTTTACGCGCTATTGCCGCCATCGTCGCTGCTGATATAAAAAATTAGATAACAATTTCAATTTCCATGCTCATTTACATGTTTATAGCGTGCTTAAAATATTTTGCCCCTGCACTTCCTGAGATTTCTGCTTTCGAGGAAAAGTATTTTGTGTCTTCTTTTCGCCGCGCTTTGTTTGCTTATGCCCCAAACTGGGGCGCAACAAATTGAAAAAAATAAAAGTTGTTGCTGCAGTTGCTAAAGAGCCAAGAGCAAGGGGCACGTGACTTTGTGGGTCAACGGGCAGAGAGGGAGAGAGAGCTCGTGTGGAAATTGCTTTATAAAGCGTAATACTTTAAAGTGCTGAAGCACTATGTGGCAGAGAGGCATCCTTATACACATCTCATTCATAATTAAGCATTTAAACTAACGTAAAAGATTATATTAATCTTTTAGCTGCAAGCTTCTTTGTAGCACAAAGAGAGAAAACCCATAAAGAAAAGCAACAATTTTATTTTTCCACACAATCAACTCATATTAGTGTAAACATTAAATCAGAAGGAAACACGTAAAATTAAAGTCATATCCGTAATAAAAATAATGACTTGGCAGATTAGAAATAAGAGAAACCCAAAAAAAGCGCAAAAAGTTGGCTCTAAGCACGCAGCCGGCTTCAGGGTTTGGGTTTCGAGTAAGTTGCGCGTTTAGGCCATGGTTGGGTGAAGTAAGGTTGGCCAAATTTATGTGGCCACAAGTTTTTATAGCCCAGTAAGTGAGTTGGTGTGTGTGTAAACTTTGATTTAGCTGCGCTTTAAATATGATGACATTGTTGAAAATATGCATGAAAACTCATGTGGCCGGAAAATTAACTGATAAATGTAGAAATTGGCCAGGTACTGCATTGAGTTCATATACATATAAACACATTTTTGGTAAGAATGCAAAATTTTAGACATTTTATATTTATGGGTTTTAATTACATGTAATGCAGCAGGCCGTAACAAAAGTAAGTGGGATGTGGAGAGTTTGGTAAAAGACTTGGAGACAGCTTGAGCCATCTAACAGAGTTAGGGTTGACGTGAGCTAAGGCACTAAGGTAGAACTGACCCAAGGGTTGGTAGTGATGGGGTTTATAGTAAGTAGCTGGAGGGTTACAGAGTGTTGCATGAAAAAACAAATTTTTTTTTGAAGCAAGGAAAGCAATTTATTTTTGGTTATAAAAATGAGATAACTTACTTAGAGCGTTAAGCGTGCAGCGGAAGTAGAAAGTGAGCAGGTTGAAGCTTTCTACAAACAAAGAAGCTTCTGCAGAAGAAGAGGGCCAATATCGCGTAATTTCAAGAAAGCAAATGCGTTATCGCTAAAGTAGAGAATTCTTTATTATTTTAAGCTTCTTATACATATATATGTATACGTATATACCTGAAGAGAAACAAATTTTACTTGATAATCTGGCTAAACATTTTGTTTTTTTTTCCTGTTTTACTCCTCTTGGGAGCTTAGGGCCTCTACAAGAGCTTTCCATCGAACTCTATTTTGCGCTGTTTGTTTAGCTGTAATCCATGGTATGTTTTGCTGCGCCAGTTCTTGAAGGGCAGTCCGCCGCCAGGTTGCTTTTGGTCGTCCTACTCGTCTGCTTCCTTGGGGATTCCAGTCTAGTGCCACCCTAACTATGCTGCTTGATTCCTTTCTGAGAGCATGACCTATCCATGTCCATTTGCGTTTCCTGATTTGGAGGTGGATAAGGGACTCATAAGTGATGCGCCACAGTTCTGCATTTGATATTCTGTTTGACCAGAATATCCCGCATATAATTCGCAGGCACTTTTTGCTGAAAGCATGCAGCTGTTGCACAATTCTTCCTGTCATCAACCACGTCTCGCTGCCGTATAGCAGTATGGACTTAACACATGCATTGTAGATTCGCAGTTTTGTGCGTCGGCTTAACTGCCCGTTTCTCCATATGCGTCATAATCTCCCAAATGCTGAATGAGCTTTGGCGAGTCGGCTTGAAACGTCTGGAGATAATGGAGCCAAGGTATGGGAAGCTGTCGACGAACTCGATTGGGTTCCCTTCTATGGTGATGTTTCCTTGGCTGGTGTGATTGAAGCGCATTGCTTTTGTTTTTGCTGCGTTAATCTTGAGCCCGACTCTGCTGGCTAGTTTTACGAGGTCATCAACTTTGGTCTGAATGTCACATAGCCTATGAGAGGTCAGATGATGTCGTCCGCAAAGTCCAAGTCTTCAAGGTGTCGGGTGAAGCTCCACGTGATGCCACGCTTGGACTTGCATATCTCTCTTATGAACTCATCGACCACGATGTTGAAGAGTAGAGGCGATAGAGGACAGCCTTGCTTAACGCCGGTGTTCGTTTGGAAAGGTACACTTGTTCTTCCATTTTGTAGTACCGCCAGGTCGGCACCATCATACATCGCTTTTATTATTGTAATGATGTTCTGTGGTACTCCTTTCCTTGCAAGTGCTCGCCATATTGCCGCTCTGTCTACTGAGTCGAAAGCCTTTATGAAATCGATGAACAGGAGGTACAGCGGAGCTCGCCATTCCACAGCCTGTTCGGTAATTATGCGTTGAGTATTTGTTTGGTCTACGCAACTCCTGTGTGGTCTGAATCCTGCCTGTTATTCTCGAATTGTTGGCTCAATTTTTTCCTGAAGGCGTACGTTCAGTAGTGTGGCTAGTATTTTGTAGCTCGTACTGAGCAATGTTATTCCTCTCCAATTATTGCAGTCACTAAGGTCTCCTTTCTTGGCTAGCTTCCAGGAATCTGGAACCCGCTCGTTCTCCCATATGCAAGCGAAGTGTGGCTGCAATATTTCCGCAACATTTTGTTTAGCTAAGTTAAATGCTTATTTTGTTGGATTTTTTTTTTTTTTTTACAAATCATAGAAAATATTCAAAAGATGAGAAAGAGATATTTTATATATATTCATCTTTTGTCTTAGCCGTATATTATTTTCCGCTATATTGTATGGAGACTTTCTCATTTTTTATTGGTTCTTAAAGGGATAGAGGCCGATTTTTTTCCAAAGTACTTTTAAGACCGAGTTACTAAGCCCATCCACTTGAGCATCTAAGGTCACAAAACTTACAATAAATTTAAAGAAACTAGAATTCTGAGTACTTTCTACTTGACTGAAGACTCTAACTAGAACTTCCAGAAAATGGTTTTATAACAGTAAGGTTTTGTAAACAGCATAATCTCTTTTTTTTCTGTTGGCTAAGATCTAGCATATTGATTACCTAAAGAAGTGTTGAATTATATTAAGTATACGTTGCACAAAGGCATAGCCAGCTTATCTTTTACGATTTCTCCGCTACTTTCACCAAGCTATCACCCTAAAAAAATAAAGTAGGCTTTTGTGGGATCGCAAGATACCTGCCCACAATAGAAATATTTGAAGATAAGTAAAATTTAAAACTTTTGATATTTAAAAAATATTTAGGCATTGTAATGTATTTACACCAATCAGTTTGGAACGGAAGTCTTTTTATTTTATTCTCGTGGTTCTTCTTTCTTTTGTTTTACAACACCCCTTACAGGGTTCTTATGATCTATATTTTACAGCACTATGTAATCGATGCTTAATCGATTATATTACATATTCAATACTCATCATGTTCCCCCTAAGTTGGAGCAACTACTGATATTTACATTTTCTCTTTTTACAAATTTAGATAACAATTTATGTTCTTTCTTATTAACAATTTAACTTAATTTAACAATTCTTTTTATATGTAAATATATATATAAATTCATGATTTTACCTTTCAAGTACATTTTCTCTTTTTACAAATTTAGATAACAATTTATGTTCTTATTAACAATTTAACTTAATTTAACAATTCTTTTTATATGTAAATATATATATAAATTCATGATTTTACATTTCAAGTACATTTTCTCTTTTTACAAATTTAATTTTTTTAATACTTTGCCATCTTTTCTTGGCCTTAAACTCATTTTTGGAGGGTCAGAACATGCATCAGGCGAAGCCTCTACATTGTTGTCAGTGTGAGTCGGTGATTCGCTGATGTTTGTCTCTCCCTCATCCTTGTCAACATCAACATCATTGGAACAGTTTCCCGCGCGTATCTGATCCGTGTGTCTTTTTATAGTTCGATTGCTGTGTGAGAAATTGCACAAATACGCTCGCATACCCAACTTCTTCTGTATTGTTGCTGGTGACCAACTGGGTTTATTGGGATCGCTGTAATTTCTGATGAAAACTTCCTGACCACGATTAAATTCTATCTTCCTACCCCCTCTGTAGTTGAGGATACTCTTATTCTGATTCTGTGTTATCACCTCTCTCAACGAAGGCGGTTTTAAAAGATCTAGTCTGGTTCTAATGCTCCTTTTGAAAAATAATTTGGCCGGTGTTTCACCAGTTGTGCAATGCTTTGTGTTTCTGTAATCTGCTAAAAATCTGTTGACAATGGTTTCTAGTTCTTCATTTGGAGATTTCGCTATTGACGCATACACTGATTTTTTTAATATTTTAACAAATATTTCGGCTTGACCGTTAGTGGATGGGTGTCCTGGAGCCGTTAGTATGTGGTTAATAGCATTCATTTTTATAAAAAGATTAAATTCTTCAGACGTAAATTGACGCCCGTTGTCACTAACTAACGTCTCTACTAAGCCATATCTGCAAAACAATTCTCTTAGCTTTGACACTGTGAAATGTGACGTGATGTTTTTTGTGACAAAAACTTCTGGCCACTTGGATAGAGAGTCTACAACAACGAACAAATACTGGTTTTTAACGGGTCCAGCAAAGTCGATGTGTATCCTTTTCCAAACGCCAGTCTCTGGTTCCCATGGGATGAGAACGCTCTTTTCAGGATTGTCTTGTAACTCCTGACATGGCATACAACTTTTTATTAACCTTTCTATATCATTGTCCAAACCTGGCCACCATACATACGATCTAGCAAGGGCTTTTGTTTTAACTATCCCTAAATGTGACGTGTGCAAACAGGTGAGTACTTCTTGCCGTAATTTTTTTGGGATAATGGTTCGATAACCCCACATTATGCATCCGTACTCAACAGATAGTTCATTTTCTTTTATTTTGTAGGGTTTATTTTCTTCTCCTTGCATTTGGCCTATCGTGCCCTTTTCTATGGCTTCTGCTACCTTGGATAGGACTGAGTCACGCCTCGTTTGAACAGCAATTGTCTTGAAATCAAGACCAATGTGATTGTTTTTATTGACAAAATTCACGTATGAATATTCTGTAGAGGGCGTATCAATTTGAATTCTTTGCGACATGCGTGACAAATAGTCTGCTTCATTAAGTGATCCTTTGATGTATTCTATCTTGTAATTAAAACCAGATAGGGTTAGCGCCCATCTTTGTAATCTTGCTGAGGCCATTACAGGTAAACCTTTTTTTTCGCCAAATAGGCAAAGAAGTGGTTTATGATCTGTTCTGAGCGTGAATTGTTGGCCCAGTAAATACTGTTTCAGCTTTGTGACAGAATAAACAATTGCTAAAGCTTCCTTTTCGATCGTGCTATACCTTTTCTCAGCAGCTTGCAAAGCTCTGGAAACAAAGGCTATAGGTCTCAGCACATTGTCATCGCATCTGTGTGACAGAATTCCCGCCACTGCATTGTTGCATGCGTCAGTTGTTAATATGATTTCCAGTTTTGGATTAAAATGTATTAACAAATTGTCTGACAAAATATCCTTCTTAATGACTTCATAAGCCTGTTCACACTCTTTATTCCAGGTAAATTTAGTGTCCTTCTTTAACAGCTGATAGAGCGGGTGCATTTTCTTCGCAAACCTATCAATAAACTTTGAATAATAGTTCACCATGCCTGTGAAGGCTCTGACTTCGGATACATTGGTAGGTATCGGTGCATTAATAATGCACGAAGTTCTTTCACTATTTTTCTTGATTCCATATTCATCAATTGTGAAACCTAAATAAGACACCTGTTTTTGAAAAAACTGACATTTTTCCTCATTTAATCTTAAACCAGCCGATTCTATTTTGCTAAGCACAGACCTCAAAGTTTTTAAATGGGACTTCATGTCTGTACCTGTAATTGTAATGTCATCTTGGTAAACAACAGCATTAGGAATACCTCGTAGAAGATTTTCTATAGTTTTCTGAAAGATCGCGGCTGCTGTTTTTATGCCAAATGGTAGCCGCTTTACTTTAAAAACTCCTATGTGAGTGCACCAAGTACATAGCAACTGCGACTCGCTGTCTAAGAACAGTTGGTTGTATGCTTGAGACAGATCTAATTTGGTGAATACTTTCCCTCCTTCAAGTGACGTAAATATTTCATCAATTCTTGGCAAGGGATATTTGAAATCTAAAAGGTATTTGTTTATTGTTACCTTATAGTCTGCACACAGCCTCAAATCACCATTTGGTTTTAAGATTGGCACAAGCGGTGTGCCCCATTCTGCACCATCGACCATTTCGAGCATGTCTGACTTGACAAGTTCCCTGATCTTCTCCTCTACTTTAGCTTTCCAAGCCACAGGCAATGGTCTTGGCTTGTGAAAAATCGGCTTAGCCTCATCAGAAATTTTTAGTGATATTTTACCACCTGTAAAGGAACCTAACTCTTTTTTAAAAACCGAAGCAAACTCATTTTTTATTTCATTTACTATCATAGACTGATTGTTTATTGATTTGACGTTATTAATCTGCTGTAAACCGAAACCAAAACTCCTTAAGAATGTTCTACCTAACAAGGGCGGATTGTCAGTATTGGTCACCACAACAACTAAAGATTTGGTTATACTACGATACGTTATTTGTGCAATAAACTCACCCAGCACTTTTATACAATCCTTGTTGTATGTCACATATGGAACTTCACATGGCCTTAGTCGTACATTTTTCATATTGTTGTAAATGTTGGCAGGGATGAGGTTGCATGATGCACCCGTGTCGCATAACGCTGCAATGTTGACTCCATTAACTTTTACTGACAATGTAAAGTCCTCGTCTGATGCATGACCTACATTAAAAATGTGTTTATTAAAATTTGTTTCAAGGGTAGATACATGGTTAATAATTTTTGATTTTTGAATTTTACTCCTACAAACCGTGGCAAGATGTCCAACTCTATTACAGTTATGACACTTGCTGTTTTTGAATCTGCATACACTTGAGGCATGATTGCGCCAGCCACAATGTATGCAAGGTTTCGCCTTCGGTGCTGATTCGGTGATGCTGCTTTTAGGTGCTCTGTGGTGCCTTCCGCCTTTTACCAGGTTGATTGTGTCTGCTTCTTCCATAGCTCCAGTGATCCCTTTTGTTTTCATTTTCGTTTCCATTATGAGTGCCTTTTTCAAAGCTTTTTGAATGGTGATGGATTCATCTTCTTCGCAAAACTTTTCAAACAATATCGATGGCATGCCCATTATAAATTTATCCAATACAAATGCCTCTAAGTGTATGCCAAATTTGCAGCTCAGAGCCAATTGTTTTACTCTGGCATGCCACGCTGATATTGTCTCATCACCTGCTTTAATGGCCACGTGGAACTTTTTCCGTTCATGAAACACTATCACTGGCGGTGTATAGTGGGTGTTTAGCATCTCGCATAACTCGTCGAACGTCTTGGATGACGGCAAATCAGGACTGCATAGGCTATGCAGCACCATATACGCCTCATGTCCCACTGACTTGAGTAAAACGGCCTTGCACATGTTTGTATCAGTGCAGCCCATTTCACATAAATATATGTCCAAGCGTTCCCTCCATAGCAGCCAAGTTGTTTCGCCAGGAATAAATTCTGGCACACTTGTCCGCATATAAAGATTGCAGCTTCCATTTTCAGATTTAATCTGATTGTCTGTCGGCATCTTTGTGAATTTTTGTAATATTATAGTTTTTAGTTTTTAGAGCACTTTTTTTGGCACTGTATTTACAGTTTATTTATAGTAATTACTATTCCACACTTTATATAAAGTTGTTTTATTTTTTTGTTTGTCCTCGTCGCCAATTGTAATGTATTTACACCAATCAGTTTGGAACGGAAGTCTTTTTATTTTATTCTCGTGGTTCTTCTTTCTTTTGTTTTACAACACCCCTTACAGGGTTCTTATGATCTATATTTTACAGCACTATGTAATCGATGCTTAATCGATTATATTACATATTCAATACTCATCAGGCATTTAAATGATTAGTGCTATATATCAAGCACCCTTGATAGATTATTATTATTATTAGTTGGCGTTCCTGCTCTGTGCACACCTCCTTCAATTGGTAATTCCAAGTGATGTTAGGGCTTCAGTCACTTGGTCTCGCCATCGTATCCGAGGCCGTCCTCTCCTTCTTTGTCAGCCAACTACCGCGTCGAATGCCGCGTTGTGTCCTTCTCCATACGTGCGACGTGCCTCTCATTCGCCTTACCACGTCAATGTCGCGGTACAGCTCATATAGCTCATCATACCATCGAATGCAGAAGGTACGGGCAACGCAAACAGGTCCGAAGGATTTTTCTTTCAAACACCCTAAGAGCAGCTGCATCTGATTAAGTCGTTGTCCAGGCATCAGCACCATATTGAATCACTGGAAGGATGAGTATCTTAAAAAGTGTTAACTTCGTCGGTCGAGAGAAAACTCTGCTATTCATTTGCCTACTGAGCCAAAAGTAGCAACTGTTAGATAGATTATACTTTATTTATTATATCCTGGAAAAAAGATAAGAATGAATTTGCTCTCTTAGTGACAATTATTAGCAAGGACTAAATGTTGTTACTAATATTTTGTGTCAAAAATATTTTAAAATGGTTTCTTTAAAACTATTAACTATTTCAATAAGCTTAAAAATTATCAGAAAAAGTTCAAAATAATTCTTAAGCATTTTAAACACTAAAGGCCTTCTTTGTATCAAAGAAAATTTTAAAACTTTTTTGATCATCGGTTGCTGCAGTTATTTCCAAAATAAACCAATTTATATTTGAAAGGCTTTTTCGTCGTACTTTTTAGCTTACACAAAATAGTTTCAAATTAATGTAATTTATATGGCTAGTATAGTTTTTTTTTTGTTTTTGTTTAATTTTTTTGTTGCCACATGAAATCAATTTAAAAGCAACTACTAACGAGCGGTTGTTAAAGTTTTGCCAAATAGACAATGACAGTTTCTTGCCAGAGAGCACGGAAGAGACCTCTAGATGGATGGACAGTCATCTGAGCAAGTATCTGGCTAGCTAGTTGGCCTTCTGCGAATGCAACATAATGTGGCACTCAAAAGTCATTAAGTTAAGCTGCAGTTACGGGTTTTGGGTTTGCTTTGGTTTTACATTACGCTTTGTCTGCCCAACTCGTAGAGAGGCTGCGCTCTCACTCTCTCGCGCTGTCTTTTAGCCATAAAGTGCATTAGCCATCAGGACAATGTACAATGTTTGCAGTCTGAAAAGTAGGGGGCAGCGTAGAGCATAGTTGGCCTGGCCAGTGACAGTTATTACCACTTAAGTCCATCTAACCGCAGCAGTGTGGTTCCAGCTTACACTAACTATCTATGAGTTGGCCATTGTAGAAACTACTTTTTGGTATAGATGTTTTTTGTAGTCTTGTGTTTATTTTTTTTTTGGGGTTGCCTTTCTGAACGTCATCTCTAAGCTGCTAAAGATTAAAGTCTATGATAATGAACTTGTTGAGCACATGACAAACTTTAACTTTGGATTTCAGCTTAAATTCCAGAATTCTTTAAAATATGCAAAGATTGTCAAGTTCTCTTCCACTTTCATCTGTGCAACTACACTTAGCAAGAATGTATGTATATGTGAGAGAGAGAGAGCACTTTTAAGCGCAAGCGAAATTCAATTTCATTAACAAGTCTTTTCCAAGACAAAATCGGCTTAAGGAACTTTTACTAAGAACCTAGGCTAGGCTACAGCAAAAGAGACTCAAAGAAAAAGCAAAACAAAAAAAGGCGAAAAAAAATAGAGACGGAAAAAAGTAAGCAAATCCCAAGACCAACTACAAGGCAATAACAACAACAACAACAGCTATGCCAAACTTGTTTGCAAGAAACAATGGACGAAAAATAATAATAAACAACTAAGAATAAAAGGTTGGGGCTACTCTTCCTTCCGTATAGAGACTAAAGAATATAAGAAGTAAAATTGCAAATATCTGGGCAGTTACCAGTCAGACAGTAGCTAAAAGCAAGTGCCAAAGAAAACGATGCGACACTAATCACAGATAAGCGCAGATTAACCCCTTTTTCTTGTTTCTATACCCTGCATCTTAAGGTTTGGTGTATATTAGAATTGTGATGGTAACATATCAAGAAGGCGAAGCTGGAGTCAGTAATTGGGAAGAAAGAAATTAATTAGTAGTTTATCCAACTGTTCGTAGAATGCTCAAATTTTGAAATTTATAACAGCTCCGGGATTGTCACCCAACACTATCCGATATCAAACATCGGATCGAATCATTTATATCGGAGATAACAAAACCAGTTCGTAGATCAGAGCATCTCTACTTTTAGTTTTTGGGTTTACTGAATCCGAATCTCTCTCTCTTTCACTCTCTCTCTCTTAATTCCTGTAGTCCCCTGTGGGACATAAGGCCTCGAATCTAGGAATACAAAAATCCCAGCACATAACCTCAAAAAACACACAAAAAACATTTTTTTCGAGTCTGGGCTTTCGATGATATATTTGATATGTTTTTATGACTGGTTTCAAATTTAGGCAACCTTACCCCCCAGCACTCAGAGTCATAACATTAAGCAGTACCAAACACCCATTTGAGTTGTTGCAGAATTGTTGGAGAAACATCTCTGTTGGACAACATCGATATATAGATATTTTAAGCTTCGATACATCGATGCATCGATATAACATCGATGTTTTCTCCAGCACTACTGGGTTGTATATGTCACCTTCAAAATACTTAATTTTGTGTGGTAATTAGTAGTATTTTACAGGTCATATTTTGATTCGTCTCATTTGTAAAATAAATCATCCATATGAGGAAGCTGGTAGAGTATTTTGCCTCAATATCCAAAATCGGAGATGGCGCCCTTATATTCATTCTAAGTCCGAAAATATTGCATCAAATTAAAAATAAATAAAAAATTCGTTTTTGCAGCCTATGAGTTTAATACTTTTGAGACGGGACCTTGATGGTTAGGTTAGGTTAGATTAGGTTAGGTAAGGTTGTGAAGGCTGCTCGGCACAAGGCCGAGATCACCCGGAGGCCTTGCGGCCCATTGTGATGCCTAATTTAGAAGAAGAGAGGTTATAAATAAGGATGATAGTAGGGGGGGGGAGTTTCTGTTTCTGTATCCTGTTTAATTGAACCATTTCGAGGTGGTCACACCACCTTGGATGCAATATATCTCCTCTTCATCTCCGCAGCTCCGACAGAAGTCGTTGTGGGGGACATGCATCCTCTCGGCCAGGAGGCCTATGGCGCACTGCCCCGTTACAACTCCTGTCACCCTCCTAGTCCTGCTCTTGTGGAATCGCAGGAGTTCGGAGGTTCGCTTTGGGTTGTATCTTGGCCAGAGTGTTCGGGAGATGTGACAGCCGGACACAGTGTCCCATTGTCGTTCCGCCTCGGATCTGACTATCCTTGTGATCTCTGAGACCACATCCTGTAGAGGTCTTGCTATATCCGTAACAGATGAGGCAATAGGTAGCGCCGAACCTTTTCTGGCACAATCGTCCGCTCCCTCATTTCCAGGTATCCCAGAGTGACCAGGTACCTAGCAGAGGGTGATCGAGTGATGCTGGATGCGGTTCAGCGCTGCCACGGTGTTACGAATAAGTTTGCTCTTTATAGAGTGCGATGAAAGAGCCTTGATAGCGGCTTGGCCTTGATACTTATGTTACTATTTAAAGCTCTCATATCCCTCATTCTCATATCTCTCTATGTCAATATATATATATAGCCATTTTTAGCCAATTATCTTTTCATATAGAGGATTTATTCATATTTGGTACTGTTACTGTTTACAGGGAACGAATAAACTACCGGGTAGTCAATCTACTGCCAATATTAATTTATGAATAAGACGATAAATAATCGGCATCGTACCTATAATAAACTAATACTGCCGCTTTGCTCTACTTCATGTGCTAAAAACAAATTCAAATATTTTAGTGTAGGGTATCCCAAAGTCGCTGGCGCTCAGCTATAACGTTCGAATTTTTTTTTATTCTGTTTTTCCTTCGGCTTGTTTTTTATTGCTCAGAAAAAGAATGAGAGAAATACGCTACTACATATATAGAGCTACTAGAGCTTACAACAAATAACAAATTGTGTTTGATAGGCCAAGTTAACTGGTTCCAAGCATCTTTGGCCATGCCACAATCAAACTGAAACTAAGCATTTACAAATCGATAAGTATGTAAATATGTGCAAGTGTGTCTCTGTGTGTGTGATGTATCAGTATCTGCTTTTGTGTTGTTTTTTTTTTTTTCACAGTTTTGTCTTACATCAACTCTGCTTTGTTTTATTTACAGTTATACCAACGTTACAATTGGATCTTGGCTCAAATCTAAATCCCGAGGATATTGAAGAAGGCGATGATGTTTATTTCGAGTGTAAAGTGCATGCAAATCCTGCTGCTTATAAAGTTGTCTGGAAACATAATGTAAGTTGCCATAAACAAATCAAACTTGGCGTGATTTTTTTCTTTAAGCAATTTTATGATAATACTCTTTTAAAGCGATTATCAGTTTTACTAAAGTTTATGAATTTAGACGCATTTATGAATACAAATATTTTTAAGTTCTGAAAAAATTGGGGAATTGTTTATGTAAATTTAGTGGAATCAAGTGACAACAATTTTGTTGGTATATTGAACCATAAGAGGGTAGTAAAACTCATCGTTTCGACGTCGCTTCTATACTTAGAAAACTAATCAAGATGCCTGCATGGCCTTAAAGGTAAGAAAGAAAGTATCTTTCTATGTTAAGTCTACCAATAAGAGTATTTAATACTATCTATAGTCTAATAAAATCAATTAAATTTTTGAAAGTTTCACCATCACCAGAATGTTTAGTCTTTTCAAAAAACTTAAAAAAAAAAATTTTAAAATCTTACTTTCAACCCCATACCTAGATATATGTAATATAAAAAAATAATGAAAACATCGATGTTGACCAAGAGATGTTTCTCCAGCACTACTGCACTCATCAAATGGGTGTTTGGTAGTGCTGCAGAAACATCGAAGTTGGCCAACATACATATATATAGATATTTCTAACTTCGATACATCGATGCATCGATATAGCATCGATATAGCATCGATGTTTCTCTAGCACTACTATATATAATTGGAAATGGTATAAAAGTTAAACAAATTTAAAGTTTCTCAAAGTAATTTAAGGCTTACAGCAACAACTTTAAATAAGTTAAAGCAAAATACGCATTTAAAACAGCTTCAACCATACATAGTCATCCCTATGATTGATTTTAGCTAAACTTTTGGTTTATATACCAATTTCAAGACAATCTATCATGTCTAAGACACTTTCCAAAACTACTTGAGGTTATTTATTGCACATTTGAAGTTATCTTGGCATAACTAACTTTATTTTTAGCTCGGCTGGCTATTAAACTCGTACTTTGTATTGACCTTCAAATTTATAGTGTACTTTAACCACACTAAAACACTCAAGCCAATTGCTTTGCATGAATTTATTTACTTCCGTTTTTGGCCAGTGCAGCAAAATTATATTCCCCAGATATTGGCATGTCTAGATGTTGGCTTGCAAGTGTTATTGAAACCAAAAATGAAGAGTTTATTTTGGCTAAATTATCGGCCAATTATTTGAAGGCAATTTGAACAAGTTTCTGGGAAAACAAACGAATGACGAAAACTTTATACAGAAAATTTATTTGTTTATTAGTTTGTTGAAGCAACAACAAAAGAGCAACTAGAAAAGATTACATAGTAACAATAGCAACAAGAATATCTTTGGCAACAAGCTAAGCAAGAAGAACAACATTGAAATAAATGTAATACAATGTGAATTGAAGAAAAAAACGAATGAAGTGTATGAATAATATGAATTATAACAATGCTAATTGAATTTATTGCAAAAAGCTATAACAACAAAGACAACATCAACATCAACAACAACAACAAACAAACAAAAAAGTTCCAAGTCAGAACAGTCAATGGTAAAAGTTTTGCCATAAACAGCGCACAAAAGTAGGCAACAAAAATTTACGCAGACTTGAAATTCAGAGTATACAAGAGTGTGGTTTTTGTGTGTGTGTGCGCTATCAAACAATATTTAAAATTTATGTAAAATAATAATTTGAAAGGATCTAAGCATAAATTGAAGCTTGGCAATATATTTACTTATTTGTTTTACTGTACACATAACTAATGCAGACAAAGCTCGTACAAAAACTAGTTGGCAACTCAATAAAATGCTAATTAGGAATGAAATTTACATATGTTTAGTCAAATTTGAACGACTCCGCGGCGTAGACCGATAGTGCAATACTCTATACGCTGATTAATTTATAAACAAAGGGTTTTCCAATAAGAGGTGTTAGTTTGGTATTCATTACTTATTTACTTATTTCTTAAAAAAAGTTTAAAAGATTCAATCATTTTTCAGTGCCATTTAAAAGCTGTATGTGAGCTTCTGTAATTTTAAAAATTTGATTAAAGTATAATATAATAATAATATAAGTATGAATATAAAATGATTAATTGATGCGCTTGTCTCTGACAAGAATTAGAGATATATTTTAGACACATAAAGATCATTTGGCTCAGTATAACATTTCTAGATAATCATATATGACAAAGCTGGGGCAGATATATTCGAACAAAATTTAAATATTATTGATATTTTTGTAAAAAGTAATACAACAAATAGCGCAATAAGAATCAAGACTGGCAAAAAAATGAGAAAAAATTCGAGTTTCCGACTCATTTAAATTACTGCACATTTAAAGTCTAGGAATTGATAAATTAATTCAATCAGCTGGCTTTAAATTATGACCAAAAATTAAAAAAAAATATTTTAAATTTTTATTTATATTAAGGCTTATAACTTTTATTTATGACAGTACTAAACACTGCCAAAAAATAGCGTTAAATTTGATTTCCTACTAGACCTTTTGATATTTTCTTTCTAATTTGGATTGGTAATTTTTTGGGTAATAAATCAAACTATAACATCCATAAATGAAATAAACTTATAAAAAAATTTTCTATAGGTAATTGACTATCAAATAAGAAACCGTTCCTAAGAAAACATCGTGGCCATTTTAATATTTTTTAAGTTTTGAACTTGTTGCCACAGGTATAAATAAAACTTTTGTGCTTATAAATGTTGGCCATATGTTTAGTTTACTTACTATTGAAATAATATTAAAAGCTGCTGAGTTTTCAAATAAGTAATTATCGTTGGGGAAGACAAAAGTTGCAGCTATCAGCTTTGGAAAATGTCAACGTTTGGTTGCCAAAATTTAGGCATTCATGAAGACCAACGGAAATGTCTATATTGACTGCTTCCATTTATGTTTCTTTTTCCTTTTTCGACTAACAGTCGAACGAACTTAATGTACTCATTAACTCTATGCGCACCGGGTCTAATGATTGTGGGAAAATGAGTTAAGTACAAAACAAAAAATAAATACAACTACAAAACTACATGGCGCACACAAGTATGCTACAATAAATGCGCTTAAAAGCGGCCAAGCGTAACGCACAAAAGTCAATGTTAAATGCAAATGAACTGAAAATAGACGCAAAAGCAACAAAAAGCAATAAGTGTGCACAACATGCGAGTCACATATATATGTATAAATTTGTATCTGTGTGCTGTAGTTTGTGTGTGCGTGTGCGTAGCTGTGTGTTTAACTACAGTCCATGCCGGCTGCTAACAAGCAAACTAGTTAGTTAGTTGGCAATGCCAGCAATCATCACTTTCACTCGCACTTTGTGCACTTACAGAAAAAGTCGAGCACAATTTTTGCCAAATTATGCAAATCTGTTACATTTTTAAGGTATGCCGAGTTCATATCATATATAATATAATATATGAAACACATAATTGTACTTAATAATTACAAATTAATGCTGCTGGATACACACAATTTTATCCAAATGATAACAAAAACTTGATATGTACACTTAATTTAAAAATCATGAAATTTTCAAGTCTTCAACATCAATTATTTGTATCAAAAATAATTTGTTTTTTGAGGGCTCTTAATACACGTATAAACGTAGTACTCAAAATGCCCGTTTACCAGAATTATTATATAAACAAATTTGTTTTTGATATATTCGTGGTTTTTCTCGCTGTGTACTGTAAAGCCATAGTCGAGGCCAGCCTGGCACGCCTCCAAACGCCCCTCAATACACAGTGCGCTGACACTATGACTTGTCTTGTAGCATGTGGGCGCGTCATAACAATAAAAGTAAGTGCGGCGCAAAAATGGAAATGAAATGAAAACGGAACAGACTAAAGGACAGACAGATAAACAGACAGACAGATAGTGAAGGCGACTAAAATTGAGTGCGAGAGATAGAGACAGACATAGAGATATAGTGTACGCATTGGAGACTAGTCAGACTGACTGACATTATTAGGCACGCATATGTGCGCACTTGGCGTATACGTAATGAGTTCAAGGCTAAGTACCATGCAAATGTCTTGAGCTGGGAATTAAAAGCCATTGGCAAAGCCAAGTACATAGAGAACATGGTCGGAAATGGTTGGCATTGTGAAGAAGTGGGGTAAGAGCACTTGCAATTGACACATATTCTATGTATGCGTATGTTTGTATTTGTGCCTCTCGTTGTCAAAAATCAATTGCTAATTGGCAACGAATTTTATGCAGCATTTATCCATGTGATTTGCATTACGGCAAATTCAATTACAAATTAAATAGCATAAAAATAATAATCAAATTAGTATTTACAATATAGTTTGATGCACATAACTTTCAATGCACATAATTAAAACTTAATTAATTTGTCTATGCTGAACATATAATATTAAAACCCTAAACAATTGCTATAATAATTTTGTCAAGGTTTATAAAACGCGTATCTAAAACTATGCAATCTACAAAGTGCAGCCACAAGCCACAATTATTTTGAAATTCCAACTTGTACAAGTTTTCTTACCCTGCCACAGTTATTTAAGACAACAAGCAGCTGCAACAGCAACAACAAAATGTTATTGCAATTAATTAATAAATAATTGAATGCGGCTGATATCGATAAATTTGTAAAACATGCCTGAGAAATCATCATCCGGCTATTTGGTTTTATTCAAGGCAAGAAATTAACAAACAAACTCGTGAATAAACAACATTGTGCAGCACTGGTAAGCAGTAGATGCTTATAAATTGGATTAAATTCACTTCAAAAAGTTTATTTTGTGTTCGTAATTGATTATATTGTTTTGTGGAGCGACACGAATTTTCCCACCTTTTGCGCAAAACAAAGTTTACAGCATTTTTTTTTTATTTATATTGTACTTATATGTTTCTAGGCATTACTAAATTTCAGTAATTTTAGCTAAAAGAAATTATATCTTAGGATAAGAAATTTTGAATAGTAATTCTATTGTATGACAAATTATGAAGTTATAGTATTGTTTGGTCAAGCAGCGTTAATTTTAGTATTCATCATTTCTTTGGTTTGTAACTTGCCCTGCGCGGCAAGAGAACTATCTCTTAAACTATGTAAACGTTCGCGCAAGCGCATTCTGTACATCGGCTGCTGCCCTGCCGACCTCTCTATTTGTCGCTCTACTTATCGGCGGCTAATCCGTCTAATGGTTTGCCTAGCAGATCAGTACCTTTTCTCGTCGCCAACCTAAACGCATCTACGCACATTGTTTCGCAACTTACTAACTAACTAACTATATACGAACATATGTATATCGCTTTATATGCATAACAAGACTTTGGGCACTGACTGAGCTACAGTTCGTTCCACTTTATTGATTTGATTTAAAAAATTTTTTTTTTTTTTATCTCAGCGTTTCTCGGCACTTTATAATATAAAACATTAAAGTGTCCAAATAGATAAGTATTAAAAAATTGAGACCAAAAAAAAAAAAAATTAAAAAAAAAGCGACTTATTAACTGCTTAGATCAACTGCTACCATTTCAATATTTGTCTGTCTCTCTAGCTCAGCCGTAGAAAAGAAACAGGTGAACTTTACATATTTTTAATATTTTGTTATGCGCCATTTGGAGTTTCTTAAAATGATATTAAGCTACATCTGAACTGACTAGTGTACAATATGAAATTTAAATATATAAAAGTTTAAAATATACATCTTGGTAAACAAGTAAAACTTGTTCTCTATTTTTAACCCGTAGATTCTTTTTATAAGGGTATCCCAATCAATATATTAAGTTTTTTATTTTTCGCACAGACAACCCTCTGCCCCACCATCCCCTTAGTTCAATGATCCTTGAGAATATTCGCGTGAAAATCTTAAAAAAAAGCCAATGTGCCAAGCAGTGCTCGAAAAATTTTGAAAAAATAATTACAATAAAATCTGTCTTGCTTGCATGAAAAATAAATATTGGAAAAATATATCTTTATGGAAAATATGTATCACATTTTTTAGAAAAAATTCAATTTAAATAATTTAGCTTTTTTTTTAGCTAGAAGACCTATGTTACTCAGGACACAAAACATTTATAAATTCTGTTATATAATAATATTTGATAAATAAAAATAGCTTTTATTGTCAAATTAACAATTCGCTAATTTAAAATGCTATAACACTTCAATTTTTTTTTTTTAATCGTTAAAAAATACAAAAGTTTTTTATTTTTTTTATTGTATCTAAATATAAAGTAAGTAGGTCGAAACGGTTTTACCCTAAATCTAGTAAAATTGAAACATTTTTGTATTATTTTTAAGAGAGTTATTTGAAATTCTTATGTACTTCACAAAGTACGTGCCTACCTATCCTTTTAACCGAGCACCTTATTTCAATGAGAAGACAGCTGATGAAAATAAGAGGATATTATAATCGAAAGCGCTGAAAATAATTAAGGCAAGCGGAACAGGAAAAAACGAACCAAGCAAGCAGGGGAAAAGCCCCTTTGTATTATGTATAAGAATACGGTAAAAAAATGTTAAAAACTTGATTTAAACTTAATGCTCGTTTCTAGAAAAAAAAATGAGACTAGAAGTTTGCAACCGTTACTATTTGGTTATATCTATTGTAATCAACTTTAGTTACACTATATGTAATACATGCAAATCCATACAATAATAACAACAACCAGAACAGGAAGAATGCCTTTGTCAGCTTTTATTTAATTATACATGCTCACAATTAACCAAAGTCAGTAACGAAGCAGTTGTAGAAGGCAAAAATCTACAATATGAAGATAAATTGTATGTGCATGTGTGTTTGAGTTTGTATACATGACGTTAAAAGGAAGTTAAGATGGATCAGACTTTGAGCATGGCAAATTAAATTAACAATTAGTTTTATTAAAGTTTTACACAGCGCACACATACTTACACATACATAGTTTATAGTTTTCTTGCTACCGCGCTCTCTTAGCCCATCTCTCTTAGCACTGCTCTCTTACTCCGTCATTTTGTTGTTGTTTCTTACACTTTGTATGCTTGTGTGTGTGAAGACAAATAGTTGCCAAACTTTATGGAAGTGCGCAAAACTTTCACATGCTCATTAACAACAACAACAATAACTGTGATGGAAGATGTTGTCAGAGCAACAACAGTAGCCAAAGAGAGAGCTAAAGTTGTAGTTGGTGAAGAGAGAGTGGGCGGGCATGTAAAACGCACTGAAAATTTTCGCTATAAGCAAAAGTTATTTATTTGCCTAACATACACACACATACACACGCCTTAAAGTAAGAGAGCTATATGCGTGTGTATCTATGTAAATATGAATATTTATTTGCACATTTGATTAAAACCGCAGAAATAGCAAACATAACTGCAAAATTTGATTGGAAAATCAAGTTAGTTTAAGAGCAGTTTTTAGCAGCGCCTTAAAGTATGCAACAGCTGGCAAACTTGATGGTAAAAGTTTCATGTTCTTGGCCACAGCCAAAAAGGGTCTTGACACAACTTTGAGCCAAGTATTTGCTTTGGTTGTGTGCTTGATTTCCGACACAAATCATAACCAATTAGACACAGTTTTGGACATTTGGACCCAAAATGAACCCAAAGCAAACAAGACACAGGCAAGAAAAAGCACAAAACAAAAGCAAAGGTAATGCAATCAAACAAGCCATTAAATAAATTAGGCATACTAATTGGGTATTTATAGCTTGGGTGCAACTGCTTCAACAGCCAGGGGAAGACAAAAAGGTATCAAAAAAGTGCTCCCAAATAAGTTCGCCATCAGAAGTCTACAGACCAAAACAAAAGCAAACCAAAAACTTGTCTCAAAGTAAAAGTGCAAACGGTGGCACACATCAGCTTCAGTGACACAGATGAAATGGAAAAATAAAAAACTGTTACGACAAAAAAAAAAGTGTGAAAACCCCGTTGCGGAAAAGCTGCAGCGGATGTGCCTGCTGCAAAAAAAGAGCGACAGCAGCCTTGCTCAACTATTGAAATAAGCTGCTTCGGGCTACACAAGACTAGTCTTAAGCATATACACTGGCGCGCCCACTGCCGCTCCCCCTTTGCCAAGTGAACCAAAAGATTGTGCTAACCTTGAACTTTATTTACTTTGTGCCTGCGACATTTTTATTTGTTTTATGACGACCAAAAAGAAAAAAGCAACAAAAAATAAAATGGCGACGATGACATTCGACGTGCTGAGCTAAACAAACTCCGGGCCTATTTAAGTTAACCCTATGGGAATTGCTACTACCACTTGTATAAACAACCAGCCCGCACCCCCTAGCTCTGTAGCTACCCCCGGAAAAAAAACCCGAATCTCCAGTGCTCTTACTCCCACTTACTTGCTTCATTTGCGTTTTGTGTATATTTGTTTATGGGTGAAGGTTGTACGCTTAGTTTACTAACAAGTTTCAGCTTTAAGCACTTTAAAACAATTCCATACAAGGACTCCTTGGTCTGGTTTCATTTAGCCGATTTTAGGCTTGATCGAACAAAAGTAAAAAAAAGCAAAAACTAGACCATTTTATTTCAAATCAAAAAAACTTTCCAAGCTGGTTTATGTTTAGATAAATATTTTAAACATTTTTTAATAATAATGCTCAATAATTGCCATATATAGTTGGAAAGATGACAATATTGAGAATTTCTAAACTTAAGAGTTTTTAAAATTTCCATTATTTAAGAATTATGTGCTGGTCCTTAAGTCTTGGTACATTCTGAATATAACAGCTTAGGTATAGTAGAAATATGTATTAAAACTTGTAGCACAAAGGTATTAGGGTTATTTATTATTGATTATATTTAAGTTTCAACAAGGAGTTAAAAATAATATTCGAAACACTCATGTGTATATAAATGACATTTTGATGGCACACTTCAAAATTTGACCTCTAAGCAAATATTATCATATAATGACCTCTTAAACATTGGTCTTGTGTACAATATGGGTTTGTTATAGCTTTTGTTTTTGTTGTTGAGTGCTGCACAAATAAATGTATCTATATATGACAATTGAGCATTGTGTTCAACACTTTTGGCCATAGACAAAGTATACAAAACAAAAGCAGCATTTAAAGCTTTGAATCTCCTAAGTGTATGCATATACATATACTACATATATGCCTAGCTATAGGCGACGCGCACAAAAGTAGGCAACACTATTAACAAAGTGTTATGCATTGCATTGTTTACACTTATTTACACAAAATATGTATACTCTATATATGTATTATATACATATATATGTATGCATATATATTTATGTGTAGATATTTGCGTTTTGTATTTATATGTATGCTAAGGTCACAGGCGCTTTGTTTTGACTCTCGAGCTGTTGTTGATGTTGTGGTTATTGTTGCCTTTTGCCTTTTTTGACTTTTGTCGACCATATTTGTACACATTTTTACTTATTTCAATGCCGCCATTTGCTTTGTTTAGTTCGACACATATGTGTGCGTATGTATCCGTGTGAATGCGGCCAAAGTGCGAATTTGTTTTGCTACTGCTAAATGGCACAAGGCTCTGGGGAAATGCGTCAAAATGTAGCTTAGATGTCAGCGCACTGGGATATGTATAGCGCTTACATATACATATAGTATATAAATAGCATGTAACTAAGTATTTATTAAGAGCTGCAGCTAAAGAGGTCAGGTCTCTGTACTCAAATGGATTTGTGGGAGTCTGCCAAAAGTGTACATATGTCTGTGAGTGCTTAGACTGTCAATAAGCAACGAAGTTTTTGAAATATATAAATAATATTTTACTTTATTGTAAATATTGGCATAGCTATAGTATATTGAACATTGAATTTTTTTAATATGCCAAACACGTAGCAGACCTTGTTGTGCTCTAATGAAGCAGACACTAACATATATGCACTCAGACTCACTAACACGTTGAAATATAGTACATGTGTGGCATAAAATTGTAGGGTCAAAATAAAAAATGCTGACCTTGTGCCTAAAAGCAGCCTATACTAGATAAATCAAATTATACGCGGGAAAAGTCAATGGAAAAGTACTGAAAAATATTGCGACGTCAAATAATCCAACGCCGTGTTGTGTCAGTAGAAAATTTTATAATTTTCAAATTTTTCACATACAACATAGCAAAAAGCCAAGTGGCTTACTAAATCAAAGTTGCGACAATAACGTTCTTAATATTTTAAAGCAGCTAGTAGAAAGCTTAATATTAGAATGTACATGTAATGTATGTATTTGTAAAATGTACTAGAAACCTCAGTTTGAGTGAGAGATTTGAGATTTAATGCATATTGGTTGCTACAACAGCAGAAAAAAATTGTTGACAACAGTATGAACATTTTTTGCAGAAAAAATTAGATTGAATGACGAGACGAGAAAACTAAGCCGTATGCCATAAAAATAACCTTTATGTAACAAAAAGAATGCCTGCACCTACGTAGACATTTGCAATTAAAAGACCATTAAAAGTTAAGCAATTTTATAAAAAGTTGATATGAAATTTCAACTCAGAACATCCTTCTGCTTCACAAAAACAACAATAAACAAAAACCCTGACAACGGCTTAAAGTTCTCGTAATGCCACTTGCCAAATTCCTTTACAGATTTTTGCTTTGATAATTTACGTTTGGTTGAACAAAACTCAAGTTAACCCACTAAGAGAGGCAGCTCATTATAAGCACATGACGCATACGCACCATTGTTCAGCGCATGATTAACTGCCACTAAACAGCTAAATAGCTGCACTTTAGTCTATATGTCTCTGTGTGTTTTTATGCGTATGTGTGCGTGCATGTGTGACCATCAAACAAAACTCACTCAGTGCCATTTAACTACAATGCGCATTTTCCGTTGGCGTATACTTAATATGCGTAAGTGCGTCTAATTAGCGTGGAATTTTTTATATGCTGCTTCATATGTTTATTATATTTGTCTCCCACTGAGAGTGGCATGTCTAAGCGTATGTGTGTGTGAGTGTGAGTGTTGGTGAATATCTGACAATGACAGCCACAAACAAATGCTCATTAGCGTGCTGCAAAAGAAAAGTATTCACTCACTTGGCCTTAGTCTAATTATATAGGGTTTTCATTTGATTTTTTTCCCCATGAAACTGAATTGAATTTTTCCTTTTTTTAATTATATTCTTTGCTTTTATTCTTATGCCATTTGCAGCATCAAATCATACAGCACAATCAACGTGCCGGAGTAATTGTTAGCAGCGGTGATCTGGCACTCCAGGGAGTCACACGTCATCAGGCCGGCAACTATACGTGCACCGCCTCCAATGTGGAAGGTGATGGTGACTCGAATGTGGTCGAACTGAAAGTGATGTGTAAGTATAAAGAATATTTTACTTAAACATATTTACTTAGTTGTTGTATAGATATATGAAGGTTAGTAAAGGTTGAGTACAATACGCTCAAAGCAGCGAGTAAATGGGATCATATCTTTTAAATTTGAACGTATCAATAATTTTTACGCAATATTCAAACATTTCTAAGAAGTTTTAAAGTAGAAAAGGAAAAAATTATACTATATATATGAAATTCTTTAATTTGCATAAACTAAACTTAAACATTTTAAAGTTTTTGCTTCAAAGACTTTAAAATCATTGTGTTCCAAAAAGTATATTCAGGATAGACTTGTTACTGAACTTTTAATGGTTGGCATTTTGTTGGTTAAAAACTAGCATTATCCACTTCAAAAACATACTGGAATGAGGGTCCCATGTTTAACAAGGGCTATAAGTTTGATTTGATGTTGTCATACATCTTTTGAATGTGTATCCCATTAGCTTAAATTCTTGAGTCGATGTTTTAAATCATCGCCTTTTTCGCTGTTCTATTTTGCATGGCAAACCAAGAGCTAAATTGTGAGTAGAGAGAGAGCGTACCTAACTCAGCGGCGACTTGCTATTCAAGTGTACCTTTGACACAAATGCATACAAAGCGTCAGGCAAACACACACTCATATACACACATGCGTATACTCATAGATACACACAAAGACACTTGAGCCTGGTATTGCCATTATTGAGTGGAATTGTATGTTCGTGCAGGCGTACCATGGCCACGGTAGTAGTTTCATTGCGTATACGCCGAGTGTTTGCAGCTCAAAACTGCCTATTGTGTGATACACTGCACTCCATTGTATGTGTGTTGCATTGTGTTTGGCTTACATCTTGGTAAAGTGCAACGCTGCACTCTTGTGGCTGCCGACTTTGATTCGATAGAGCCTAACAAATAGAACTGCAGACTTTCCACATGTACTGACCCAAAGGATAACGCAGATGTGAAAGTGCAAATTAAATTGGTTTAAGTGGGACCAGCAAACAGGATTGCAAAATTGTTTACACAACATAAGCTGCTTAAGAGTGTCTTTTAATCTTAGTTTTTTTATTAAGCTTCTAAGTGAATCAGTGGCAGTAGCTATCATATTATTATATATAGGAAATTGTCCGCACAGAGTTCTTTTCATGGCAAAAGTTTGGGTTTTGTTTTTAAATGCAATAGAGGATAACTCGAAATTTAGTCGAACCAATATATATGCATGCCAGTCCCTCATCTTCAAGCGGCTAATTTGTTTATGGTGCTGGAAGAATTGGCTGCAGAACAGATGAACAGTGTCCCAAATAAATCTCTTCCATTTTTCATTCCTACTATAATATCTAAAAAAGTGTAAGTCGACAATTTTAGACTAGTTATTAGGGCTATTTCTGACAATATACTACTTAGCAACGGCTTGGAGAGGCTTAGGATAAACATAGACACACATTTAAAAAAAAAAAATTAATTATATTTTTTTATATTAAAAAAAAGATGTTACTAAGAAAAAAATACCAAAAAAAAACCATTTGTTGAAAAATATAATCTTTTTTTCTATTTATAAACTTTTTTTTATATTTTATTTATTTAAAAGGAAAAATGTTTTTCCAATATTTAAAAAAAAAAAACAATATTTTATTTAGACAAAAAATCCACGAATTATTCCCAAATATTGTAGTTACATTTATTTGTTTTTTTTTTCTTTTTCTCAGTGCATTCACGCGCATTGATTGTTTTTTAATTATAATAATATTTATTATAATACAATAATCAAATTTTTAATTTTAAGATACAGAAAAAAATATAGTTGAAAGATTTAGCAAGATTTAAACACAAAAGGTCCTTAAATTAAAAATCAGAAAAATCAAAAACTCAATTTAAAAATTTAAAAATATTTTTACTTATATGTATTTACTAAAAGGAACGTGATATACACTGTTTGCATTCTTTTTAATTCCCACTTCGAGTCGTAGAAAAATATTTTGCAAACTTAAAGTCATAAAGAGACTAAAAAGTCACAAACTCGTATGTAACAAGAGGTTCACTTCTCAGCATTAACGTTAAAAGGACACACTGACAGCGATATGTGAAAGAAATTAACTATTTAAATAAAGGTACAAAAGTGCTGCCAACCTACCTGGCTATAAACCATCTCTAGTTTAACATACTACTTACGTTCAACCAAGCGAATAAAACAACAATAAAAAAAGGATTTGACCAGATTGCTTAAAACCATGTTAATTAGTTTGCCTCTTTCGAGCAATTTAACGCACGGCCTTATTGCATCTCGATCTGCCTTATGCTATTGTTTCCTGCTTCGTTTCCTTTAGCTAGTTGGCCAACTATTTTTCGCCATTTGCTTTTTCACACACACAAACACACACTCTCAGAGAGAAAGTTTTTTAACACTGCTTTTGTTTCAAGTTAAACTTCCGCTCTGTTGGCCAACGGTTTTTGTCACCCCCAAATGTGGCTGAAATTTTTTGCGCCTCAGTGTCAACACTCAAGGATGCCGATGGGAGAGCAAACTCTTCCGTTCTTACTACCCCCGTCTCTTTCTCTCTATCCCCCCCCTCACTCACTCAACGCGTTAAGTTGAATGCTATTTGCAAAATTTGTTTACAGCTTGCTTTTGGCTTTGGACTTTGAACTGTTCGTGGCCATTTTGCAATGCAATATCGACAGTTGTCAAATAGTACCATAAATATTCTTGTTGGAATTTCATCCAATACAGCGTGAGCAAGAGCGAAAACATTTGCCTGGCCAGGATTAGGATGAAAGCAACTGAATTTTAGCAACCGAAAGCCAGAACGAAAGTGCAGTTTGAACAGCGCCTTGGAAAACTTTGTGTCCAAGTTTTTCTTTCACTTAACGTTTGGTCAGTTTTTTGTCTAGTTTTTGTTTTGCAGTGCAAAATCTCTTTATACTCTAACTTTTGGATACAAGGTTATATTAAGTTAGTGCCAAAAATATTTGCGTGGAGTAGCCGGAAGGAAACAAGTAAGACCCAAAAGCCTCATATAGCAATGAAGTGACCAGGACGATAAATGAGCTCAATTAAGCCATTCGTCTGTACTTAATGTCTACTGCTCGAAGACTTATAAAGCACAAGCAGCACCCGTTCAGCTTACCTTTTCCCGAATAGAATTTTTCCTTTTCCCATAGTATTTCAATGCCGTCTCTTAAGTTTCGGAGAGTAGAGGGTATATTGTAGCCGATATGTTCCAAATGGAAACAGAAATTTTTTTTCTGCAATTCTTGGCTGTCGGTTTAGTTAGTTGCTTGAACGGAGAACAACAACAACAACAACATAACCAACAACAACTATAAAAACTACAAAAACAACCAAAGCAGTACTACGGCTCAAGAGCCTCGTTCTGGGTTTTGAGTTTTTTGTCTAGCAAAAACTTTTCTACTTAGGATTTGAGTGCGGTTTTTGGCATGCCTCTTTGAGCGTCCCTTTCTGCTCATACCCATGTCTTGAACAAGTTTTGATGTGGGCGTGGTACTATGAAAAAATAAAAATAAAAAAACAACTAAGAAATAGAAACTAGAAATAACAATGGCAGCTGAAAGCAGCTTTGGCAACCCATTTGATTGCATTACGTTGCCCAATGTGATTATTGATGCCGAGCAACTGCATCAGTATCTCAAACTGCACACAACAACATCAAAATGCACTTGAAAAACATTAAACAAAAAATAAAAAGCACGACGATGAAGAAGAAAATCAAAGTTTTGTAACTAAGCTCAACTTTGTTGCTGTCTCCATTTCATTTTTTGTCTTTCTTGCCCATTTGCAGATAAACCAATTTGCCGGCCCGATCAAAAGAAAATCTACGGTGTTGCCCGTGGAAAGAATGCCGAAATCCCTTGTGAAGTGGATGCCTTTCCGCCACCGGAGAACTTCAAGTGGTCCTTTAATAACACCGGCGAACTTTTTGACTTGCCACTAAGCGTCTTTAAACAACACTCGGTTCAGGGCTCCACACTGACCTATAAACCGATAAAGGTAAGCTTTATATATATATACCCTTACTATGAGCTGCCACTGATGTACATAGTTCCTAAGGCATTAGAGAAGATGTTGTATGCTATGATTTTATAAAAACGGAATGCAATGACGTAAAGGGATTATCATTAAACATTAAAAGGAAGCTTGTTCTGTTTAAAACAATGACAAAGAGTTCAATATACTTAAGGAAATCTCGAAAAAATGTTTGAAAAAAATTTCAGCAAGTGTATGGAATCCAAGAAAAATTCTAATTTCATATACATGACTTTTCAAGTAATTAAAAATAAGAAATTGTTGAACTAAATTTCGTTAATATCGTCTTTATCAAATTTTAAAAAAATCAGAAATTGTTGCTTAATAGATTTATTTCCCTATACTTATGCGAATCCTAATACTTTGAATCCGCAGTCAGAACCAACTTAAAAGATCTAGGTCTTGGTTCAATACTTACCTTTGAAAAGAAGTGCCACGAGGGAGCATTGGATGAAGTAATTCACCAAAGTCATAGAAGATAAGTAATATTTGCTAAGGTAATTTTAGGTCAAGTTGGTTTATGCAAAGATTATTTGAAGGTCAAAGCTACTTGAACAGAGGGTACAGGCTGAAATAGGCCTAACTGGCTGCCATTTTTAAATAATATTCGAGCTAAGATTAAGCTAAGAAACCTAAGGCCTAGTTCTGAAAGCCTAGTCATAATCAGCAATTTAGTTTCTTCTTCTTCTTCATTCTTAGCATAACAGTCCTGGGTGGATCAGTGCTTCCTCAACCAATTTTTACCATCTGATTCTATCTGATGCCAAGTTTTTCCAATCTCTCACGCGCAGCCTTCTTCAATGTCATCTAGCCACCTCTATCTGGGTCTACCTCTTCTTCGAGATCCAATTAGGTTTCTTACAAGCGCTTGTTTTGCTGATCGTTCCTGAGACATACGTTGAACGTGTCCTAGCCATCTACGTCGTTTCGTATAACGTTCTGCTTGTCTATGGCGTTTTCTAATTCGTGGTTGTAGCGAATACGATATATGCCGTCATCTTAACGTATTGGGCCAAAAATCTTTCTCAGCACTTTCCGTTCGTGGGATAATAATTGGCATGTTTCGTTTGCTTTGAGTGTCCAAACCTCGCAGCCGTACGTCAGAACCAGCCTAATTAGGCATTTAAGCAAACGGAGCTTTTATTGTCTCGATAAGATTTTCGATTTAAAAAGTTTTATATGTATATAGTATGTCTTATTTGCTGCCTGAATTCTATCTTGTATCGCAGCTGATATGTCTTCTTTAGAACTCAGTACTACTCCAAGGTATTTGAACTCTGTCAATGCTAGTACTGTCGATATTGAATTGGATTTTGACCTCAGCATATATTTTGTTTTCTGTTGGTTGACTTTAAGCCCAATTTTTGAGGTGGCGCTCTCAAGTTTTCTTAACGACGATCTTAAAGCGTTGGCGCTTTTAGCCAATATAGCAACATCTTCGGCGTAGCCACAAATTTGGATGTCGCTGTTAAAGAAGCTTTTATCGACGTCCGTTTCCGATTAAGCAGCAAATTGAATATTAGGGGAGAAAGTGCATCACCTTGTTTGACTGCTGATTGAACCATGAAGGGGTCTGTTAATTCACCTTGAACGAGTACATTACTTGTTGTATTCTGGAGCGTTAGTATACTTAGGTTTGTAAGTTTTATTATACCAATTAAGTTTATTAAAGGAATTAAGATTTATTTAATCGCTTTTCAATCAATTTCGATCTTTAAAATATGGCCCATCTTACATATATGTGATTAAATTATGTTGAATTTGGGTAACACCGGTTGACCCCTGGGAAGGGTCACACATAGACAAAAATATAAAATAAATAAATAAAAATAAAACTTTATGTTTCGTGAGAACTCGATTCAAAAATTTTATAAAAAAAAAGTATTGAAGCTCTCCAATATCAAAAGATACCCTTTCGAGTTGATTTCCTGGTATGTTTAAGAAAACATTTTAATCAAAGAGGGACAATTGCGGAGCTAGAGAAACGTTGACAAATGTCAAATGTCTCTATTGATATTTGCGTGACCTAATTGAATTTATTGTGCGACATGAAAGCAAAAAGCATACATATATTTGTACAGGTCCGGGTACGGGTATGAGCGCCGTGGCCTTAGGGCGGAGCACACGATGTGGCCTGGGCGATAAGCCCATTATTAAAATGACAAACTACAAATGACAAACATGCATGCGTAAAATGTGAACACTCATGGACACAAAAACAATCTCATAGATACATACGCGTCCATGTACTAAATACAAAGCTATAAACCAAGACCGTCAGAAGCGTTTATGGAGGAAGGTGTTTCTAAGTGCTTGGCTTGGCTGGTGGGGCTTACGGAATTTGATTTCTGTTGAGGTTAAACATAAAGAATTTTCATTTCATGTTTTTCGAAATGAAAATGTAATTGACACATTTGACATTTGCTGGTAAGTGGTGGAGTGAGTGAGTGGGTGTGTAAGAGAGTGAATGAGTGCGAGTAGATATAAAGTAAATGGCAAAATTTTAATTAATAGGCAGCTGGAATGTGATTATTGTTGTTGTTGCACGTGTGTTTCTAGCACGTTGTCAAGAAAATTGTAAAAGTCAATTACAACAACAGCAAGAACAAAAACAACTCGTATACCAACACAGTAAATAAATAAATATCTAGGAAAAACAAACTTGGCAAAGTCTTGTTGTAGTGCCCCGTCTCTCTCTTGTTTGCGCCAGTGTTGAGCAATTTTAATTAAAAATTCTATTAGCGCTGGTTTCTAATTAAAATGGCGAATGGCAGTAACCAAATAACCAAATAACAACAACTACTATAAGGAAGAAAAAAAAAACACAATTGCAAAACTTGGCAGTTCCTGAAAATATTAAAGTTGTAGTTAGTTGTTGTTGTAAGTGCAACGATTTGGCTTAATAGCTGTCATTGTCATACTCATTGTCTCAGTCAGCACATCAGCAAGTAATCAACGCGTTTTGCCTCTCTATCTCACATACGCTTTTACTGTAGCGTACAACAAAATGGCCAACCAATTTAAGCCAAAATGTACGACAAATAGCGATCAATAGCGCAATTCACCAATTGGCATTCCAAAACTCGCCAATTCGCAACAATTTCCAACAATTTCCGACCCAAATTGCCACTTGCACATTTTGGACATTTGCAACATTCTGGACAATTTCAGTTTGGCTTTGAGTCCAGCCGCAAACTATGCAATCCAAATGCAACCAAGACTCTGGCCATTGAGCAGCCAATTTGGACAAACGCTATCGATGAACTCGGAAAAACTCAAAGCTAAAACCCTATATGCAGCTGCACTTTAGCATTTTACAAACATTTCCTGCTCCGCCCTTTTGTTGGGTCACTAAATTTTTATGACAGCCAAAAACAAAGAGCAGCGGAAAAGGACGTTGACATAAACAGCTGAGATTGCCTATCTGCATTTTTGCAAGTACCTTGAAGGCAATTGTAAGACAAAACGAGAGCAGAAATTGTAGTGTCAAAGAAGGACATTGGCTTAATTGAATTTTCATTAAGGGTCTTAGTTTGGTAATGGAAATGGAGTTTTTTCTTTATAATTTTTTTTTTTTTTACATTTCTTGCCAATTCGAATAATGCCAACATTTAAATCGAAAAATAAGTGAACGCAGGTATTAAGGGTTCAAAGAAGCAAGACCAACCGAATATTTAAAAGATGGTGTACGTTAAAGTGGGGCGCGGACGACTTTGGGATACCCTGTAGCACTGCTTGCAACAAAATCCGAGAGCACCAAAAGACAGAAATTGCCAAATTAGGTTACGATACCTTCATAAACAATCAAAAACAGACGAATTTTGAACCAAAAATGTTTTTTTGACCGATCGTTCCAAAAATAATCCAAATTGCTTGTACGATAAACCAAAATACTTTAAATTTTCGTTAAACAACCAAATCACATCACAGCTTGGATAAGAAAAGTCTACCAAACTATGCAGTTTTCGATAATTCGATAGATTATCGGAATTTTGAAAAAAAAAGTACGAGGTGAATATTAGCTAAATGCTCTGAGAATAATTTTAAGCTATGATTTATAAGACAGACTGCCTCAATGACGGAAAGCTAAGGATATTTTTGTCATAAAATCGATAGTTTAAAGCAATAATTTTTAACACTTTTAAAAAGCTTATTCCTTAATTAAAAGCTATAAGTTCCCTACTGCAACGCCATCATTAACTTATAGTTCTTCAACTCTTAAGCTTGTTAAAAATTTTCTCTCTCATGATAAAAATCCAATTATGAGCAGCATGTTTCGAGCTGGCTTACTTCAAGAGAGAAAACACAACAATACCCCAACTAGAATTTACTTAGTATATGAAGTAGCAGCTGTACATATAGAAGGAGTACTAAGGAGTACAATCGGTTGTAGTTTGCAGTTTGCATTTTGCAGTTTGACATTTCTAACCATAAGTGTGCTAAGTTTTGACTGTGTTCACTTGTAAGCCAACATGGTAGCCATTATGGGACAACAACAACAATAGCAAGACCATCTGGCAACTGTTAGCTGGAAGCTGAATCGGGCATTGGCAGGGCGACAAAGCTGCTGCTGAGCAGCTTAGCTTTGGATAGAAAAAAACCCAACACAGTTGCTAAGTTGCACTTGGCAGCGGTTGACCCAGTTTAAACTGCTGTGGTTGCAGCATTTTCAACATTTCTAGAATTTTGTGTTTTTTCATGGGTGCGGTTGGCAACGCCAGCAGCCCAAGTTGCCCATGGCAATGATTTGATTGTGATAGTTGCGCAGTTTGGCAACGCTGTTGCTCAGTAAACTTCCGTTATTAATGTTGAAAGACACAACTAATCAAACTGGCCACGCACACATGAACTTTGAATCAATATCGAATACCAAAATACACTGACAGTTGTACAATCAAACAAAATTTTCGACATAAAGTTGAGCCGCAACTCAAACAGCATTCAAATGAGTTCCGACCGATAACAAAAACCAAATCAGAGCAAATCAAACAAAACACTTTTGCCACTGATTGCAGTCGCCACTGCCACATATCAACACTCGTACAAACATGTATAAATATACTCATCCACACACACACACTTATATAAATCATTTAGCTCAATTGAATATGAAAAATCCCTTCCGCTCTGTTGTCATATATGCTGTTTCCGGTTTCCGCCAGTGTTGCCATAACCAAAAGGCAACTCAAACGTGGACTGATTTTTCTTGCGCCATTTTATATTTTGCTCTCTTGCTCTCTCTTTTTTTCTTAGTTCTGTGGCCTTTCTATTGGTGGTCTGATTTTCTTTCAACATTTATTTTTGTTGAGTGATTTGCTCAAAGGCTGCCGGCAGCTCATTAATTTTGTTTTCTTCTCTCTCTTTCTCTGTGTATGTGTGTGTGTATGCGAGAGTATGTATGTGTGTGCGCCATTTTATGTCAAGGCATTTCCGCTCACATTTATTTGCACGGACTGCCACTGACATTTGCCCACAAAAATTTTGCTGGTCCAAAAATAACAAAAATGATTCGCACTTTTGTCAGAAATTGTTGGTCCAGTTTTTGTTGTTGTTGCTGTGAAAAACTCATTTAAATGTCACTTAAATGCTTAAAATTTTAATTAAAATACATAAATAATATTTGATGTCTACGTATGTGTTGTGTGTTCATGTCCTTTGAACTAAATTCCTTATGCAATTTAAGAGCAGCAAAAGGAGGTTGCATAGAACTCAAACAATGACCCTCCGTAATTTGTGCATATTTTATTTTATCTTACTTTATTTTATGTTTTTTTTTTTATTTTATATTATTTTATTTTTTTTTTATTTTTTATTATATTATTTTATTATTTCTATTCTATTTCCCCTACTGGGGCCTTGGAGTACCTAGACGCATTTCTAAGGAACCGTATTACGTCAGCCTTTCGATATGATCGATTTTCTGAAGATATATGTTTCCAAGCTTTTACAAGACATACCCTCAAATTTGCGATTTCAAATATTTAATAATCTCGGTGTAGGTGCTCTCTTAAAGTTTGTCCTAAAATGTGTAGCTTCTTCTGTTGCATGGCGTATAAAATTTTAAGAAATTGTTTTTATAGCTGCTGCTACAACAACTGTACTAATATTTACGCTTCCTTACACACACAATTGCAAACATGAGCGACAACATTAAAATAATATAAACAAAATAAAATAATGATAATAAATATAAAATATTACACATATAGTAGAAGCATATAGTAGTTGCTTGGCGTAAATTTATGTCAAAGCGCTTCAAGGCAAAACGCCTTGGTACCAAATTGAAAATGTTGCAAAAATCGTTGTTATCCTTGTCGTTGCTGTTGTTGTTGTTGTTTGTCATCAACATTGTTGTTGTTGTTGTTGCTAGCAGACAGCCCTTTGTTTTGCTTTGCTTGCAAATTATTAAGGGTCGTCGTTGGCGTTGACTTGACAGTTTTATGTGTGTGAGTGTGTGTATCTGTGTGAGCATTATTGCATACATGCAGTCAGCAGCCAAAAAGTATGCAATGCTTTTTGTACTTTTGACATTTTGTGTGCATAGTAAAATATTATTGCCAACCATGCTATGTCTGCTATATACTAAGACTCTGCGTATTTGTGAGTGTGTTTTTATGTAACCTCTATTATTATTCTTATTATTGTTGTTGTCTGTATATTGCCGTAGGTGTTGATGTGCAGTGTTGTCAGCTGTCAAGTTGCCGACACTTTGTGACGACACTTTTGCAATTTATTTTTAAGCTCATATTAATAAATGTGTAGCTATATATTATATACATATATTTCAAAATTTATCATAAAGTTATAATAAATTTTGCATAAATACTATATAACATCATTTCTTCTGAAAACAGTAGAGAGGCTTCTCGACCTGCATATCAGAAACAAACTGCAAGTCACGACCCCGTTGCATCCAATGCAGTTTGCTTATTCCAAAGGGAAGTCAACAGAGGTTGCCTTACACCACCTAGTCAGAAAGATTGAAAGCGCTTTTGACTCCAAGAACATAGCTTTGTGCGCCTTCCTGGATGTCGAAGGAGCTTTCGACAACACTGACTTTGGTTCTATCTCTAGAGCGCTGGCACGTAGAAACATAGAACCACACGTGATCGCATGGATCGAATCCATGCTCCGACAGAGGGACATAACTGCATCTCTAGATGGCACAGCAGTCAGCATAAGAGCTGTAAAAGGTTGTCCACAAGGAGGTGTGTTATCTCCCCTGCTATGACTCAACTGGAACTCCCACTTAGAACAAGTGCTCTCCAAAGCTACTCGAGCCATGTGGGCTTGTAGGAAATTCTTTGGCAACACTTGGGGCTTCAGCCCAAATATCATAGAATGGATATACCGTATGATGGTACGGCCTATCGTCACATATGCAGCCCTTGTGTGGTGGCCCAAGACGCAGCAAAATGTGGCCATTAAGAAGTGCAGCAAGCTTCAAAGATTAGTATGCCTATCTCTCTCGGGAGCTATGCGTACCTGTCCAACAGCTGTCATGGAGTCGGTCCTTGGACTTACACCACTGCACATTTTCATCCAAAAGTCAGCCATGCAGAGTCTACTGCGTATCCAGATCACATCTGGTTTCTTAGCAAGCGACACTGGTCATGCCGCACTTATATATTCCCTTCCTGACGTATCCATCTGCTCTAGATCAGATCTTATGATCACGGAACTATTTCATAACAAGAAATTTAGATCTCTTCTCCCAAGTCGGGAGACTTGGGCTGATGGCAGCCCCTGTGGTAACCTCCGGTGGCAACAATGGTTCACGGATGGGTCCAAAACTGAGCAGGGTGTAGGTGCTGGAGTCGTTGGGCCCAACACCAGAATCTCTAGTGCAATGGGCATCTGGCCCAGCATCTTTCAAGCAGAGATTCATGCCATAGAGATCTGCGCTCATAGTATCCTTAGTAAGGGAACTAGGGGAGCAAACATCTGTATCTACTCAGATAGCCAAGCTGCTATTAGGGCACTATCATCATGGAGCATCTCCTCCAGGATGGTCAAAGAATGCCATAATTACCTCCAAACCCTGTCCTCCCGGAACAAAGTCGTGCTATGTTGGGTACCTGGACACTCAGGAGTGGATGGTAACACGATCGCTGACGATCTAGCACGACAGGGTGCCTCCACCCTGACCACTGCCCCTGCGCCCTTCTGTGGTATTGGTTGGTCCACAATCAAAACTATGGTAAACAAATGGGCTGCAGGTGAACATAGGAGATACTGGTTCTCCTTACCGGGGTTGCGTCAAGCAAAAGCGCTTATCAAACCCCTGGATATGATCAAGACAAAAGGTCTTGGCAGAGAGGACTTAAAACTCCTGGTAGCTTACCTATCTGGCCACCACACTGTTAGATACCATCTTCAGAAAATTGGCCTATCGGACTCTTCAGAGTGCAGACTCTGCCTCGAGGACGATGAAACCACCAGACATATTCTCTGTGACTGCCCAGCGCTGGTATGGGACAGAGCCTGTCACTTGGGAAAGGATTAGTCCCTTCCATCTTAGGTCAATACCAACAAAAGACCTACTGCTATTCATGCGGAAAGCGGAAAGTCTTTTGCTCTAATTTATGGGTATGGTACAAAAGATCTTCTGGTCGCAGTGCCCCACCTCTTTGTGAGGAACCCATAGGGGGAAAAAAAAAAAAAAAAAAAAAATAAATACTTGCTTGACATTTTATGTGATTGTTTGTAATAGCAAAATGTTTAATACTTTGCGGCTAAACTTGTATTTTATGCAACATTTTCAATTTGTTGTACTACATTGATTGAAATGTCTGTCAATGGCATCCATGCAACAACAACAACAACAACAACAACAACAACAACAACAACAGCAACACTATATCAAGGACAACAAAAACTTCAACCATAGCAACGACAATCATCTTAACTCATTTTTGACACATTTAATCAGGAAACTTTGATGTAAATTGAAGTTGACTTTTTTAAAGCTAACAAAATTTGAAAATGAAACTTTGAATCTTGGAATCTTGGAATCTTTGAATCTTTGAATCTTTGAAACTTTGAATCTTTGAATCTTTGAATCTTTGAATCTTTGAATCTTTGAATCTTTGAATCTTTGAATCTTTGTATCTTTGAATCTTTGAATCTTTGAATCTTTGAATCTTTGAATCTTTGAATCTTTGAATCTTTGAATCTTTGAATCTTTGAATCTTTGAATCTTTGAATCTTTGAATCTTTGAATCTTTGAATCTTTGAATCTTTGAATCTTTCAATCTTTCAATCTTTCAATCTTTCAATCTTTCAATCTTTCAATCTTTCAATCTTTCAATCTTTCACTCTTTCAATCTTTCAATCTTTCAATCTTTAAATATTAAAATATTTAAATCTTTCAATCTTTCAATCTTTCAATCATTCAATCTTTCAATCTTTCAATCTTTCAATCTTTCAATCTTTTAATCTTTCAATCTTTCAATCTTTCAATCTTTCAATCTTTCAATCTTTCAATCTTTCAATCTTTCAATCTTTCAATCTTTCAATCTTTCAATCTTTCAATCTTTCAATCTTTCAATCTTTCAATCTTTCAATCTTTCAATCTTTCAATCTTTCAATCTTTCAATCTTTCAATCTTTCAATCTTTCAATCTTTCAATCTTTCAATCTTTCAATATTTCAATATTTCAATCTTTCAATCTTTCAATCTTTGAATTTGTGAATCTTTGAATCTGTGAATCTTTGAATCTTTGAATTTTTTAATTTTTGAATCTTTGAATTTAAGAAGCTTTAAATCTCTTTAAATGCTTGAAGTTTCTTTAAATTTTTAAATATTTAAACCTTTGAAACTTTCAATCAATAACTATTTTAATATTTGTACCTTCCCATCTTTTAGTCTTTTAATATTTCAGTAATTCAAGCTTTCAGTATATTGCACCCCCATTCATGCAATTTTCATATTTTGAGTTTGCCTTATAAATTAAGAAACTTGAAAATTAAAAAAAAAATGCATTAAAGTTTTTCCAATTAATATTATAAAATAAAAATGGCACGTTAAAAATAACCATTTTTTGCTTTAACAATTACTAAGATTAATTTAAAAAAAACCGTAAAAATGAATGGAAAACTTTGTTATTAAAAAAAAATACACAAAACAAATAACACAAGTAAATTCAATATATTTCCGCTCTTTCCTTGTTCATTTTTATACTATACAACAGATAATATAAAAAGCATACAGGTTTTCCCCTATCCTATAGTAAAACTTGGAAGTATGAAATCTTGATGTACAGACTGAATTTAACTTTGTCAGACTGACTTTTGACATATTTATAAAAGTAACTGCTTATCGGAAAAACAAAGAAAAATGTACACAAATTCATTGCAAATAGTCAAGTCAAATCAAGTAACGAGAGTGAGTTAGTTATGTGGAGAAAAAAAAAAAAAAGGCTTCATGTTCTCGAAAAAGAAAGCTACAAATAAAGCTTGTTTTGTGCTGAACAAATAAATCAATTGTTTCAAATGTTGTCCACTTGACCGTAACCCACATAGATTTCATTAGCACGGTGGCAACAATGGCAGGCCACAATGACAGCAAAAACAACAATGGCGGCACATTTGACAAAATGCAAACAAATAAATAAGCAAACAATGGGCAAAACAAGCGAGCTACTGGCAACCACTTAACACATACATAGACACATGCCCACGCAGACATAGACAACACCTACGACTACAGAAGGAGCAAAAATTAATCTGACACTTCAAAATTTGTATCTGAAAATTTTCAGTTTATTGCTATTTTATGAAATCTACGATACATTAATAAAATGTGCAAAAAAGGACTCGATGTCTATTAGAAAATAACCTTAATTGTATTGATAAGTTGTTGTTGGTGAAATTAAGATCTTAAGATTTAAAAGCCGTCAGCTAACGACATAATTTAAGAAGTACCAAGCGTTCTTTTTTCTTTGTCCATAGACGGATTCAACAATATATTTCCCCTTAAACATAGTCTTTGAACATTAGTCTGAATAGTTCGGATGGACTCGAATAAAGACAGTAAATACCGGTAATTATTAGAAACATTATAAAAAAAAATTAAATATTGTTTGTAATATTTGAGCATTACTAGCTGCTGAGGTTTAAACTAGTAGTGAATTTTAAACGATTGTATTGGAAATGTAAGTTCTCTTTACAAAGGTGCTCAAAAACTAAGCTTTGTTTATGTTTTTTGTGTGGCATTATGTGTATTTTCGACTCTATATATAAGGAACCACTTTTTCAACTTATACATTTTTAATCTAAATGCTGGCACGGAAATTTCGTTGAGGGAACAAGAAAAATTCCTAAAAAATCTCGAGATAACAAATCTTTTTTAACTTAAATAAAGATTTACTTTTTTTGAACGTTTTGAAGTCAATAAGTATCAATGAATATTTCGTACCCAGTACTATTGGAGTGTTTATTTTGAATGCTTAATCAATATAAGGCACAAATAATTCCTATACCTTCCAAAATGAAACAATCTTGTTTAGAACTTAAAGCTAATTTTACTGAGTATAAAGTTTAAGAGTATAATTTTTGGTCTGACTGTCGAGGACACACTAATACATGTACAAAAATATAGAGAGACTTGGGTTATGCTGTACACAGGGAAGTCAGTCAGGCATGCATTAAAGCCATGTTAACATAGTTTTCTTTTGCTTCATGTGTGCATGTGTGTGAGTGTTTGTGTGTGGGTTTTTGAATGTGTGTGTGTCTTCTGTAATTGTACGCGTATGTGTGTCGCACTCACCACAAGGCAAAAGAAAATAAAAGTAAGCCCAGCTACGCTTCATTTGTTTTTACTGCCAGGAATTTTTTGTCTATGCTGCTCTTAGTCTCTCTCTAGCTCTCGCTCTATGTGTATGAGTGTGTGTGAAATTATATTAATGAAAAACTTATTGACAGCTTCAATCAATCAGTAGCACAAACACACACACATACTGATACAGAGTCACATATATGCCCCTAGGCTTGTGCTTGCCAAAATGTGTCCTATGAATATTACGTATACGCCGTGTATTTGTTGCCACTTTAACAACATTGCTGTGTTTATTTAATGAATTAAGTTGATATTGCTGCCGCATTATGCATTGCAGCATGAATTTTTGTTTTTGTTGTTGCTCTTAGCAAATGCGTTACGCTTGTAAAATTTTGCAACTGTTGAGGGATGGGGCAGTGTAGTGAAGACCGATGTGTGTGTCTTACATGAAGAATAGCTAAAGAGCAGCCATGTTGACGACGTTGCTCGACATTGTGATAAATAAATATAATCAATTATAATTAGTTGCTTAAATGGCACATGTTCTACTTTGCAGCGATATGTTGGCGATGACGTTGACGTCAGCAGCGCAACCCACGCTAAATGCAAATGAAATGCAAGCAACTGTAAACATGTGGCACGGCTACAATGGGGCATTTCCGACTATAATATACACTGCAGCTGCGACTATTGTCTACAGTATTTTCAAAATCGGCAGATTTTGAAGTGCCTTAAGATGATAGCTGTTTGAAGTTTAGGTTTTCAACTTACTATGTTTGATGATTGAATATAAATATAAAATTATTGCAAAGTAGATTGGCAGACAAGTTTTGTTTTGGTAAATGTTTCCAGAATATCGGAAAAGCTTTGTTTTAAAATTTAAGCACATAACTGAAATAGTTTTCAATCGATTTTCATGCAATTTTATACATTAATAATTACAGCAGTCTGTACTTAAGGCAAGGAATATAATTACAAAACTCATTACTTCTATTTTTGTAATTTTTTGTTGCAGCATCCCAATGTATCCTTTGCTTTATGTGCAGGGTATAAAAAAGGTCATGTGTTAATTAAATGTTTTGCTGCGTAAGGGGAAAATTGCATTGAAAATGCTTTTATATATATATTTACATACATATATGCGTTTGTGTATCTGGGTGTATGTGCATATCCAACCTTTGGGCGTGTGACTGACTGACTGAGTGTCTTTTGAAATCATTTTGATAGCTCAGCTGCAAAGTTTTCAGAAAATTAAAAAAATATTACCATTTCTTTAAGAGATTTTTTATATTTTATAAAATAGTTTTTGTTATATCTAGCACAAGATCCATGTAATATATGTTCTTAAAGCTGATTTTTCTTATTACTTTTAAAATATGTATAAAACTAACAAGCCCCCTTTATAAAAGTATTATACATATCCTTTGCAAGATATAAAGAGATGAAAAAAGTAAGCTTTTATTTTATAAAAATTGAAAGATGTTAATGTCGTTTTTTTCGTTTTGCTATTGATATGATAAATAAAACAAAAACCAAGGCATGATAACAAAAAAACATTTCGATCCTTATCGACTTTACTCGTCTATGGTTCTGAAACTATGCTTCAGTGCTAGTCCCAAAGCTTGAATAACCACTTGACTCACCTACTCCAGCAGTAGCATCATCTTCCAGCTTGGACCATTGAATTCAGTCGGCAGGCCACAAAATGTCTCTGCTAATCAGCTCTATAGAAACCAGAAGAAGGTTTTGTGAGATCCAGAGTTTGAGAGATGAGTTCTTGGATTCTTAACTGCACTGTTTGGACACAGCCTTTTATTTGATTGAAATAATATCTACTTGCCAGCTACCCAAAAAGACAAGAAGTTTCTTTGGTTGTGTTAATTGTAAGAGCACCGCCTTTGAAATCCTTGATAATTGGCAGACATTATGTCTCTCCGCAAGTTTCACCTAGATTAAAAAATATCTCCCAAATGGACAGGAAATCTCTTGCAGATACATAAGTTTGTTTCAGAAATTGGACTCACTGAGGAGCTCTAGTCTAAGCACTGGCATAATATTGTAGATCCTTAGGGTCGTTGTGCAGTCTAAACGAAGAACAAAAATATTATTATCCATTTGCTTTTGAGCATGAATTCTGTAAAAACACCTAGTAACACGGTGATCTTTATCTTTCCGAACCTATAAGATTTCTCAATATGGAGCTCCCTGTTATGGACGCTGTGACCTTGACGCTTGAAGATTCGCAGTCATTCCGAGAGAATCGCATGTGTACTGCTCCCGAGAGAAATGAGTACATAGATAATAAATATAAATTAAAGTATTGTAGACCATGAACTGCGTCTGCTTATAGATTCTTTAAACGTATTGATATTGGTACTTTGACTATTTATAAGATTCCAAGAAGCGCATACAAAAATTAAATCTGGAGACTGAAAATTTCATTTACCATAGAGCATGACCACCACAGCTGTAACAAAAAGGCTTTCATTTAATTAAAGATTACTAAATAACCCTGAAGGAATTAATTGTTACCAACTTTAATTTTAACCCTTTCAATATATATTTATTTTTTGCAGGAAATGGACTTCGGCACGGTTATGTGCTGGGCCGACAACAATGTGGGTCAACAAAAGGAGCCATGTGTGTTTCATTTAATTGCTGCGGGAAAACCGGAAGCTCCCAGCAATTGCACGGTGGTCAATCAAACATCGGACTCACTGGAGGTTTATTGCATTGAAGGTAAGTGCTCCAAGTAATTAAGTGAGTAGTAGATCAAGACTGAACAAATACGCATCAGAAAAATTAACAAGCCAATTTTGTGATTATAATTGCTGATGAGCCAATCAATGTTAAAAAGAAACTATAATAATGGTAAGAGAGATGGCCAGAAACAACACAAAAAAAAAAAAAAAAAAAACAGCAAACCGTATAGTACCAATGAAGGCGGGCTAAGCAGGGATCGGGTGAGGCTGAAAGCAACTTGACTTGTCAGTGTGTGAGTGTATATCTACTTGTTTTGAGCTTCCTGCAACGCTTTTCAGACTCATTTAAAATACATGAGCAACTTAAGTGCACTTTGGCACACGCACACAAACACATACATGTGTGCATGCAGTGTGTGTGTGTCTGTGTGTGTGCAAAGCACAACATCTTCCTTGAACAACATGCAGCAAAATAATAAAAATGCAATGAAAGCATAAAACTAAAAAAGGAAATAGTCCAAAAAGAAAATGGCAGCGGGAGTAGGAGCAAGAAGCAGAAATAGAAATATCTATGAAAACATAAAAAGCTTTACATAAATAGCAAAATGAAAATAAATAAAAGAGTAGTTGAAGAAAAATGTTGCTAAATTACCACGCCCAGTGCTCAACGGCAAAATGATGCTCAATTTTATTTTATTTATTCCCTCTTTAGTCGCTCTCTATTTTTATTTTAAATTTCGTAATAATAAATAAAGTAAAAGCATGAAGCGTACGAAGTAGCAAAATATAAAAAGTTAAGCGAAAAATTTGTACACATAAAATGTTTTGACTTGTTATGAAGTTGTCTGCAGAAAAGGAGATGATTAAGAAGAAGAAGACGAAGCTGCAGAAGATTTGAAGGAGTGAGTTTTCATACCAGTTGAAGGCAATGACGACATCAAAGTCGACATTCTTCATTGCCAGGCAACAAAATTGCAACAAAATGGCAACAAACTTTAAATACAAATTCAATTCGCATATTTTATGTGAAACAAAATGCACTCAGCAATAAAAAAAAAAAATAAATATAAAATAAAAGAACGTAAAAGTTACTGACTTTGGGATACACTGTAACAGGACAACTTGTAACAAGTAAATTTACTAACTAATAATTTATAAAATAAAAGTATAATAGCAAGTTTCCACTGAAACCTGACTTATGAAAATCAAAATATGAGATTTATAGAAAAAGTAATACCCAAAATCCCATCTGCGATGTATTGGCAATGCAAAGTTCAAATATTTATAAAAAACAATACAAATTGTCACACTTGACGAATATAAAAAAAAAATTATCAATACTTGAAGCAAAAAATTAAAAACAAAAAGCTTTTCAACTTTTCTCGACATATTGAGAATTGTGTAGGTACTTGGTCTGAACAAAGTACAAAGTAGTGCTGGAGAAAACATCGATGTATCAAAGTTAAAAATATCTAAATATATGTATGTTGACCAACATCGATGTTTCTCCAGCACTACCAAACACCCATTTAATGAGTGCAGAAGTGCTGGAGAAACATCTCTGTTGGCCAACATCGATTTATAGAGATTTTAAACTTTGATCATCGATGTTTTCACCAGCACTACTTTGTACCATACGGAATAGGGTATAAAAATCGTCTGAACTGACCAACAGACCAAGTACTTACACAATTCTCAATATGTCGAGAAAAGTTGATTCATCATATCATAAAAACCACCATGCTTTTTCGTAAGATTTTCATTAGATCTTAAGTAACATATTTGCAACCTATTGTTATAAGAATTTATTTGAAAAGACTCATTTATTGGCTAGGAATGACCTCCACGTTGAAACTATAAATTTCCATACCCTACCTCTGTCTTCTAAAATCTAATCGATACAGTAATTATTTCGTATATAATATATTATTTATTTATGAAATTTGGTATTAATCGAAAGGACAGACTTAAGCTGTAGCTTTGATATTGTAAATTGTAGGCCTTTGAAATTCTTTGTAGGTGAAAGGTGCTGTGGCAAAAGAAAGCAAAATATATAGGTATACTATGTTTCAAATTTGGTTGGCCTAGTTTCTATAATCTCAGATATCTAGGATGGAATGGGGATATTTATAATATATTAATTTTTTTGCATAGTAGTGGCAACTTTGGTTGTTCCAACACTATGTGACATAAATTTGCACAAACCTAACATACTACTTATCTAACGTTGTAGTGTATAAAAAAGAAGCAAAAAGTTAGTCGCAGATCTTGCGCTGAAAAGAGCGAGACATAACGACAGACGCCGCAGGCAAAGCAAAGTGTAAAAGTGCGAGGGAAATAGTAAAAGGGCAGCCAGCAAAGCTCAAAATAAGCATCACAAATTGCAGCTTCCCCTTTGGCTGTCTAAGGGTTGCATCCTGACGATAACGATGCTGACGATGATGACGATGATGATGATGATGAAGTTGCCTTTGCTTAAGCAACTGGCTTTACTAGGGTTAGGGTATTCACTGGGCTTGCATATTAGAAGACACTTACACGCTCGTGCACACTCACACAGATGCACATAAATGTCATTGCAGCGGAAAAATGCAAGCTGCATTTATGCATTTATGTGCTACTTGAAATTCTCAAGTACAAAGCAAAGCAAAGCTAAAGTTTAAGCAAAGGAGAATACTTGAATAAAAAAGGTAAGAAAAAAGGAAATGGAAATAAAAAATAGAAAATAACGAGTCAGTAAGTGCAACAAAGAGCGCATAACAGCTGCATAGATATGCTCTTTATGAAACCCTTTTTATTTTTGTTGCTGTTGTTGTTGTTGCCACATTAAGGTGGAATTGTCTGAGAATTGGTTGGTAACCCCAACTCCCCCGCAGCACATTGTTTGACTCCTGTCTCAAGTGACTAACTTGCCTGTCGAACTTCAACTCGTAGTCTAACTCTCGCCCTAACTTCGACTCGAATTGCAGTTATGCCTAAGCACCCTCACTTTTTTTGCCAAACTAAGGTTATTTGTGTTTTGTTTTTGTATTTGTCATGCAAGGACACAAAAAAGCAGCTCAAAATGCTTATGAAAAACGTTTTAGCTTAATCGAAGGCTTTTAATTAGAATTAGAAAGATAAGAAGATTAGAAATATACAGGTCTTAAATATAAACAAAAATCGATTCTGGATTGAGCTGACCATTTATTGGATTCAATTATTTATCTTGCTTAATTTTTACAAGACGACTTGCTTCAGATTAAAACGATTTTCAATGTTTCAAATTACTTTACAAGGAACCTCATTATCACAGTATGGCGCCATTTTGAATAAATAACATAGTTGTAGTTACCAAAATGGTACCCTTGGAATAAATTTCCTTGTAAAGTGAAATAACAGAAAAATCGTCACGTAAAGAAATAAGGTTTCGTGTCAAATTTACTTTAAATTTTCTGCCATCGAGTGTGGACCCATTTTTCAGTCAATAAAATCTGGCATCTCGCTTGCCAGTTATCGTGCGTCAGTTATGCCAACTAGAAAATCATGGAAAATATTGCAGACTACAGTAAAGGTGTATCTTTTCAAACTAGCTTCTACCCTAGCTTTCCAAAACTTCGTTCTTATCGCGTGGACGGGGGCCCCACACACTATCTTATATAGTTTAAACTAGGATATATATATATATTTGGATAATAGTCAAATATTTTATCTTAAAATACACTCATAACCAGATCAATGGAGTTTCAGTTAAGTCAATTAATACAACAATTAGTATGAAAACTTGACTTGGTGCGCTTTTTATACAAATTTGATTTAGATATTAAATATTGTGCATACATAAATGAATAATAATCAAATTAATTGTTTCGAAAGGAATCATAATTTTGTACACATTAATCAAAGTAATCACATTTTCTATACAAACAGTGTAGATATGTTAGAGTACTCACAATTCGATTGACTTAATTTTCGATTATGCTCTTTGTGTTACGGCTCTTATTAATTACCTTTAATTGCTGCAGTCCACAGTGCGTATACGCTTTAGCACACTGAACACTATTACTGTTTGTGTGTGTGTAAGTGGCAAGCTTATAAGTATGTTGTGTATGTGTGTGTTTGTGTTGTGTAGTGTGTTTGGGTTTGTGTCTGTGCTAATTTAGTGGCAGCTCATTATTATCAGAGTCATCAGCATCATTAAAAGTTTTACGTAACTTGTTTAAGTACAACAACAACAACTGAAAAAACAACAACAAAGCAGTTTGCTTTTGTTACATTTTATATTGCACTTTACATTAAGCCAGGCAATATCAGAAAGTACCCCTCATCGCCCACCGCATGCTATACCATAAGAACCACACTACTCTTAGCTGGTTTTTATAATAACTCAACTTTAGCTGCGGTAGCCTCGTCTTTAATAAGCTAGCACGCAAGTTGGCCACTCGGAGCTCAGAGCTAACTTCAGGAAACTATAGAGTGTACTGGGTGCTATATCTGCAGCAGGGTGAAGCAACTGAGACGACTTTATGCAACTCAATTGAATTTAATGCAAACACACATACACACACACACACACACACACACATACAGATAACTTTGAGGCAACTTTCTTTTGCTTTTGCTGCTGCGTCTTTTTTTTTTTTTTTCTTTTAAGCGCATACAAAACAAAACAGATGAGAAAAAAAGAGAGAGAAAAGTACAAGAACAAGCACCAAGGCTAGAGAGAAGGCAACTAACCAAACTCATCAAGCGTCGGTTTAATATAATAAAATTTCATTTTATAACATTTTGTTACTTTGTGTTTTATTTATTTTGCCTTTTGTTGCTGTTGTTTTTGTTGTTGTTGTAGCTGCTGCTGCTGTTGCTTTATTATTTTTGCCTTACTTGCCGCAATTTTCATTGTAAACGTGGCTAAGAGGCGCTGTGGCCAAAGTAAATAAAATTAACCCATTACAATGAAGTTTTTTTTTTCAAGCTTTTTGTTGTTTAGTTAGTTGCCATAGACGCCTCACGAACCACGACACAAATTTCATTAGCTAAACGTTTTAAAGTGCGGCACAAAATGGCCGACACACACACACATGCACACGCACACACAAATAAAGCGCTGTTGCTCAAACAATGAGTAAAAGGCAAGGCGGTTATGTTAAGGCACAAAAGGACTTTTGACGCAAAGGCCAAGCACATTCTTTTGACTCCATTTCCTTGCCTTTGTGTGTAGTGACCGGAGAACAACAACTACGACAACAACAAAGGTATTAACAACAACTACAATGAAATTCATAGGAATATACACATATATATATATGTATGTACACATATTTATAGCATGTACAAGGGCAGCTCGTAAAATAATCGGTCTAGCCAAGCAGAAGCCACTGTAGTAAAAAGTTCTATGTATCAATACAAATGGTGCCTATCTAAATTTTTTTTTTCTTTAAGTGCAAAACTATACTTTTATACCAATTTTAATTTTTTAGTCCTTTATAAGTGTGGCCTTTTTTTTATTATTATTTCTGCTTTTGTTATGGTACATTCAATATTTATTTTTTGTTTTAATAAAAAAAAAAGTAAATAACTTCGGTCTACCAATTTTTGTGCCAAGTGCATTATTAAGGTCTCTAAAATACTAATTTTTTTCACCACCATTCAATCCTTCTATGCTTGTATGCTTCTTCCCATTTTTCCTTGTATCCTTCAAGGATACAGGTAGAAGCATACAAGCATAAAAGGATTGAATGATCTTTTATTCTTCTATCCTTCCATACTTTTATTATTCTCTCCTTCTCTCCTTCTATCCTTCTCTCCTTCTATCCTTCTATCCTTCTATCCTTCTATCCTTCTATCCTTCTATCCTGCTACCCTGCTATCCTTCTTTTCTTCTATCCTTCTATACTTCTATCCTGAAATACTTCTATCCTTCTATCCTTCTATCCTTCTATCCTTCTATCCTTCTATCCTTCTATCCTTCTATCCTTCTATCCTTCTATCCTTCTATCCTTCTATCCTTCTATCCTTCTATCCTTCTATCCTTCTATCCTTCTATCCTTCTATCCTTCTATCCTTCTATCCTTCTATCCTTCTATCCTTCTATCCTTCTATCCTTCTATCCTTCTATCCTTCTATCCTTCTATCCTTCTATCCTTCTATCCTTCTATCCTTCTATCCTTCTATCCTTCTATCCTTCTATCCTTCTACCCTTCTATCCTTCTATCCTTCTATCCTTCTATCCTTCTATCCTTCTATCCTTCTATCCTTCTATCTTTCTATCCTTCTATCCTTCTATCCTTCTTTCCTTCTATTCCTCTCTCTGTCCATCATTCTATCTATGGTGCAAAATTGATTAGTGCCGCGCATATTTGGTTAGGGCCACAACTTTTCCGCCTACCCTTGCATGAAATGTATGTATCTGTGTATAAAACATTTTGCACTGAAATTTCTGTTGCGCTCAAGAAGTTGAGCCAGAGCAAACCTTTAGCACACGAAGAGGTCATGCCACGCCCATCATACACCTTCCATCGTCCTACGCCCAACGCCGCCTTTGCCTTTATTACAAAATATTTTAACATTTTTCGTAAGTGTTTTAAGCCGGCTTTTGTGTCTACAATGAAGTACCATAAAAGGGGCAAGCTGGAGCCACAGCGAACTGCCTTTTCCTAGGGGTTAGGTTAGAGTACATGGGAAAAGGGCTATATTTTCCGTTTCGGGGTGGCAACATGTTGGCTGGCACTTTAGCGAGGTCCAGTTCTTTTGTGGTGTTATTAAACGGCATTTAAAATGTAGCTTTAGATTACTTAAAATATTTTTGTTAAGTTTACTTAAATACTGTGTGTACTGGAGAGGGTGGTCTAGCTGGTTTCAGGAGTTGTTGGACTTTGCATTAAAGTTTCTCTTCAGCAATTGTAAGTTTTAATTATTTTACTACTATGCTTGACTGGTAAGGCGTTAAGCTGCACGGCAGTGGAAGTAAGAAGCTTAGGAGCTCGGTAGCACTTCCTTTAAAATAGAAATATAAATTAAAACAGTCGGTGCGGATAAACAAGAGTAGCGCAATTTGGCCAAATATATCCTGTAAACTCATTACAACCCTAATGCATTCACAAAAATAATAAGAGATCTTAAAGATTTTTAAATTTTATTTAGTTGCTGCTCATTTCAACATTGCCGTTTGGATTGAACGTTAAAAGATAAACCCCTCCGTAATTGTATTAAACATTTTTTTTTTTTTATGAATATCTAATGTTGATTTTTTAAATCAATTTTCAATTCAATACTAGGGGGCTCCGCAAGTTTTAACTTGGAAAAATGGAATGGAGAGTGGTTTTCCCTCAAACTAACAGAAATACTTTCATATTATAGTCTATATGAGTCTACATTACAATTTTGATGACTGTCAAAAATAGCTTATAGGGGAGGGGATCTAAAAAACTCAAATTTTGTAGCTATAACTTTTGAAACTTTCAGCCGATTTTAAATATTATACCTTCGAACCTTTAATAAAGGGTATAATAAGGCAAAATCTCTGGAGTTACTTGAAACAAAACTGGATATGTTTAGAAGCATGGCTATGTTGGTAGCGGCATGGGAAGTTATATTTAAAGAAAAATACGCCATTTTTATCTATCTTTATATTGATGGCTTTACTTTATTGAATAACTTACTTGCTTCAACTTTTTTTTTAACTTTAATTTTTGAATTTGTTGAATCATTTTAAGTTCAAACACCTTTTAGAATGCAACTTTATAGAAATTTCTTCATTTAATTGATGATGGTTAGGGTGAAGAATATAAATATATAGCATATATTTATGGGACTTTTGTTAAGCTTTAACCAATCTTTATTGCGGCTGTAATCCTTGAAACACTGCCATGGACATATGGGGCTCAGACGTCAAAACAATTAACTTTAAACTCACATGCAAAAAGCATGTACTCCGGTGTTCCTAGCTCTTATCTTTCTTTAGACCTAGCTGATACCTCTTTTAGACAAACAGATGTAGGAACATTGGATATACTTACATGTTGATAAGAATTTATATGATTACATCGGCCACATAAATTTGTCCTCGTCTTATTTACACGGTGAAAATCTATAATACTCTACTCTCTTTAGGTGCAGTGTATCAGAGCAGCAAATAAATCAAATTAGTTATGTATAAACAATGAGCTATTTAGAGCTCGGCTATTTAATATGTATGTCTCGCTGGCAAACAGACAAAAGAATAGTTGGGGGCAAAAGAAAATGCTGACAATGTAATATCAATCTGGCCACTACTCAATATTAATATTAATAAGCCAAGAGCGGCTAATATGCTAAGTAGCTGCAAAGTTATTGCCAAGTTATTCAGCTCAGCATTGCACTCAAACCCAAACTAAATCTTTGTACTACGTTATTTTTACAGGCTTTGATGGTGGACAGCCTCAGACGTTTCTCATGGAAATCTATGATCAACAAAATGGAATTTTGCAGGCCAACATAAGCGCCAAAATGGCCATGCTTAGTGTGACGGGTCTGGATGCGGGTCGTCTATTCCGAATCTATGTCTACGCGGTAAATGAGCGTGGTCGCAGTGAGGCTATACCGCTGAATGGCTATACGCTCAAGGCGGCGGAGAAGCAAACAGGTAAGTGGCATACGAGTGTGCCGCTCGAGAGCTCATTTCAAATGCTTGACGATTTTCAGCCGGAAAATATGTCAGGGCCAAGTTAGTACTGGCTTTATTGTTTTGCTGTCGTCGTATGAATTTTTAATGCCTGTTTTTCGTTTTTTCTTTTATTATTATTTTTATGAATTTTTTATGTTAATGCCTTTATGCTTGGGTTGAAAAAACAATTGCAAAAGATTCGACTTATACTTTATATATTATATAATTTTTATTATAGTCACAATTTAATTACGCTAAACTGCTCAATGAATTGTAAATTGTGCGGCGGGTAAAAAAGTTTTCAAGCTCAACTTGCAGCCAGAAGAAGCTTTTAGCATTTTTGCTCTTTTTTCGCGCTCTCAAATTAGATTTATGTTGAAAAGAATCCAACAAAAAAAAAAAATCTGAAATTATTAGCATTAATGAATTGTGTGCGGGGGCATTGGGGTTGCTGTTGGAGTTGGGGTTAAAGCTAAAAACAGGCGAAAAGAAAACGCAAATTGTAATACTAATTAGAAGGCAGAAGAACAGCAAGGGCAAAGAAGACAGACAGCAGAAGAAAAATGCCTGAAAGTCAAGCAAGGGTCCTAAGCAGGGTACGGCACGGAAATGCCAAGCCAAGAAAAGTCAAGCGGGCAACCCAACAAGTTACACTTAGCTTAATTTTTTTTATTTTTATTTTATTATAATTATTATTTTTTTATTTTGTAAACAACTTGAGCCGTCGTTTTGCCAGCATTTTAATTTTTTATGAAGCATCAAGTCACAACAGAAATCAAAAAGTAAAAAAAAAAAATACAAAAGTGTACGGCAAATAAGACAAATTAGCATTTTGAGGCGCGTTTACGAGAATGACAGGAACAAGAACAATGCAAAGGGGCAACAGAGGGGGCTTGGAATCGGAAATGTAAACCGGAATGGGTTTTGGGTATGGAGCGGCATTTGGAGATTGGTCAGAGCACAGAGTCTGGTTCTGGCTATGCGGACGAATGCCGTTGATAAGTGATGGCAATCATTATAATGATGTTGATGGCGAGAGACAATTGGGTGTAAAAATAGTATATACTCGTATATATATATAAATATATACATCAATATATAGTAGTTGATTATCAACATGTGTTGTGTACAACACATTTTTGTTCACTTATTCTGCGTTAACTATTTTATCAACTTTTCTCTTCCCTCTACAGTTGCACTAACCTCCTTCAAGGGCAGCGCACAGGGTGCAAATAATTTCGAGCTAACGCCCATTTTATCCATTGGCATATTCGTTGGCATATTGGTAGCCCTGGTATGCATTGGCATTGGTACGATAGCAGCCCTTAAGCTACGCTCACACAAACATCAGCAGCAACAAAAGTATCAACATTCGAATGCAAAATTCTCACGTCCAGGCAATTTGCAAATTAAGGATAAAATCTCATTGCCATTAAGTCATTCTGAGGAGATGTACGATGAGAAAAATCCGGATGTGGTGCCATACAATGAAGGTAAGTGCCAAACGAGGCTTGTTTGTAAAAAGCCCGGGCCTCAAGATTAATGTTTTCGTTTTTGCGAGGGGTCTACAATGTGTGAGTTTGAAGACATGTTTGTTGCATAGAAATTTATGGCCAGAGGGGCCTATAGGCTGGAATGACAGACTGAATAACTGACGGGTTGGTTGTCTTTATGCAAATGCATTTGACAGGCAAACAAACACACCACTCAGCACACACACCCATGGCCACTTATATACTGGCACAACAAAAAGGCAACAGACATGACTGGCGGCCAAATGGGCGTCACTTGTCTGTTATCCTCACCGTCACCATCATCGTTGTCGTCGTCGTCGTCGTCATCATCATGATCATCCTTGCTGTTTTTCTAGGGATGCCAACTTGTTTGGCTCATTGGCAGGCAAATACTTATATGACATGGCCTAGCCCCGTGTTGCAAGAGTCGCAATGCCTCCTGCAACACGGCTGCAACGTCTGTTCCTGTACAATGCGATTTTTGCCACTCGACGTGGAAATATTTAAATGACAGCTAATTGCAGTTCCCGGAGCATGTCGGCTTCAAGGCAAATCTTGTGTTTATTTATGTGTCTGGCGGGAAGCAAATGCACACTTCCTTAAGCAAGCCATCTTAAAGAATGTCAAGCCTGATTAAACTTTAAGGGGTAAGGATTAAAGACTTGGTACGCAGGAGGTGGAAGGGCTAAATGTGTTTTGTATGGAAACGATTTCGATCCAAAGTAAATTACGCTCTGGAGGCATTTTTTTGAACCATCGGTTCCCCTGGGGGTATATAGTTAACCGATTTGGACTAATTTAAAAAACTTTTCGAGCTATATTATACAGCCTCGATATCGTAAAAATATAATAAACTTTTTTTCCGTAATTAAAAATAGATCCAAATACAAAGTTTGGTTGCTCTAGCTACCTAGGATATAGGGTTTTTGCGGACGATCGGGCAGACAGACGGATATGTCTATATCGACTTTTTGAGTTACTCTGATCATACTTTAGGTTACTTTGGGAGGTTTTCGACGCTTCATTCTAAATTAGACGAGTTAGCTCAGAGCAGTTATAGGTAGAAAGTATATCAAGGATTGAGTTAACCTTTTGTACCTTTGGGTACAGAATAAAAAAATACAGTATTTAGTGTTGTTAAATTCGAAATTTCTTTAAGAATTTTATTGGAGATCTAAGATATTCGCAGGCTCTTACATAAGAAAAGTTTTATTATTTTTTTTAATATTGTGCAGTCAAGCAAGGGGTTCTTGGTATCTTAAGCTGCTAAGAATTCGTTTTTTATAAGCTAGCTAACAAAGAACCCTTATTTTGCATAGATTTTAATTTTTTTTTTTAATATTTGCTTCAACAATGCTGCAAATGTTTCGTAGCCTAGACAGGAATGTTAAAGACTGTCAAGCTTGATTAAAGCCAAACAGCAGCAGTCCAAAATTCCAAACAGTTTCATCATCAATTTAGTTAGCCTTGCTAGAGGATAATTGCAGGTTCTTGAGTTCTAAACTTTGTGCAACAGATTTGTGCCAAAAAGTTTTGTGTCTTGCCGGGCCACTTGACAACAAAAACAACAACAGCATTAACAAAAACATCAAACTTTTGATAAACTTGGCTAACATTCTCTTTCTTTCTCTTCCCTCTTTCTCACCATCTATCTGTATCTTGGCTCGAAAAATCGCATTAAAAATGCCAAAAATGTCAGTTGATGGCGAATATAAACAAAAATCAGCAACACAAACGCCATCAGGACATCTTTCGACAACCAGCGAAGCGGAAATCAGCTGCAAGCCATCTTCAGCAGTTGGCATGAGTTCCGGTAATGGCGCTGGAAGCAGCGCAGAGAGCGGTGCCTATCAGAGCAGCAAGGTAAGTTGACAGTTTCCGTTCGCTTGACTTTCTTGCTCTCCAAATGCTTCTCCTGGCTCTCTTGCTTTTTTAGTTGTATAGTGTGTAGTACAGTATGTCAAACTTTATGCAGAGCTCTTGCCTTGGCCCTGGCTACGTGTCTGTGGCAATGTAGCACTGTGGCACCAAACGAGCAGACGACTCCCGCCCTTTCGTTCTTCTCTGTATCTGTTAGACAATTAAGCAAAAGTTTTAATTGCTTTGTTTTACAATGGAATTGAATGTTTTATAACTGTGAGCTGCTGAATTATTTTGCATTAATGCCACAGTGCGCAGCAGAGGTGGCAACTTGGCAAAAGCTTTTGCATAATCAAATCCCAACGCTGACTCATGCATTTATGTAAACAAATGCCTAATGGTTACATTCTTAAACAACTCTCTCATTCGCGCTGTGGGTCTCTTCTCTACAGGACGATGAACTACACTATGCGGAGCTGACGTTGACATCTGGTGGTGCTGCAGCTGGCGGCGCTGCTGGCTGCAGCTCTACATCATCAGTGTTGAAAAAATCGTCACAGGACTGCACGCAGATGCTGCTACAAGGCAGCGGCATGGCAGGTCAGGCCATCATAGGTGGCACACTGCCGCATGGCTCCAGCATGCGCAAACTGTTGCCCAGCATACCTGCTACTGCAACGCTGCAGCGGCATAAACCCAGCCATGCTGGTGGCATGCAGCAGGCCTTGCCACCGCCGCCAACATATGATTACTTTGAGGAGCCAACGATATATGCGCAAATCGATGCATACAAGACAAGAGGCGGGCAGATGGCTGCTGGTGTCACCGTAGACACCGTGACGGCCAATGCAACAGTCTTCCCGCCCTGCATCTCCTCGCCGGGCTCGCAGGGCACACCATCGACTGTGTCACCGGGCACAGTGCAAATGTATACGCTACCCTCGCATCCGGGTGGCTATCACACGCTGCCGCATAATCATCACCAGCAACAGCAGCAGCCGCACAATTCTGCCTCCATGATGCAAATGATGGCTGCGGCGGCGGCACAGCAGCAACAGCAGCAAATGATGCATCATGGCAACCTGCCCATGCCGCCCACGTACCAGCAGCATCAACAGCAGGTGGCCCATGGCCAAATGTTGGTCTCCAGCAATAGCAGCGGGTTGGCCTCAACGGCAGCGGTGACCAGCCCCAGCAGCTCCTTGTCCGGACTCTCGGGCGTGGGCAAGTCCTACTCCCGTGAGATTGTTACCGTGCGTACACCGCTCATGTACTCGCAGCAGGAGAGCTGCGTCTAAGCGTAAGTCGGACTACTCCGATGTCTCTGTTTGTCAGTTGACTGGACTAGTTTGCTGGTCTACTAGTTTACTAGTTACTTAACTTAGTTTAGTTGTATGGATGTAGTCTCTAAGTGTGTGGCTCTTTGTGGTTGGTGTCTAGGCTAAGAGTTTTTTGCCAAACGAATTGAAAATGCAGACAGGAGGCGATTGAGTGGGTTACCCTCGAAGGCAGCTTCAACTGTTGCAAAGCGTAAATTTTAGAACAAAAAATTGCAAGTTCGGTGCAAACCGAAGCTTAAATACTCTTCATGACGGTACTATAAAGTATACAGTAGAATCAGAAAGTAGTTGAAATCGTGATCTCTATTTTGCTTTGAGAGAGATGATGCAGTTCTGGGAGCTGCAGAGATCAAGAACAACAGTGGAACAGTTTTTTTGAAGAATAGTGTTTCAGTTGCGGCATTCAAGTTAATTTTTTTTAAGTCACTAATTAAGAGCTAACTGGAAGGCGTCACAGAGGCCTTGCAGACTTTATAAAACAAAAGGCTTTGAAGAAGCTGCTTCGTTGCAATGGTCTGGCCAAACGGCTTGCAGCTTTTCCAACCTAACCTAAGCCTATTTATTAATTAAGTAAAGTTACATAATTTTTAAATTTTTAAACAATTTTATGCAAGGCAGTAAGCTGATTTGGAATCAAACCGGATAGGAGTTTTGTTTGATTCAAACTGAACGGACCCCTTCAAAATTTTATCATTCCACAGTGGTCAAGAAAGCTTAATTTATGCAATAAATCTTGAGTATGGTAGCAAAGCCTTAAAAGTTTTCAAAATTGTTAGACCAATACATTGAACCGAAAGAAATCTTTTAGAAACTTTGTGTATATGTATTTTGAAAGTTTTATGTTTTTATAATCTGCTAATTATAAGACTCAGATCAGCTATGTTAGGAACAATAAGCCAAAGTCATGTTCCAACTATTTCATTAGGAGAAAATGTAACAATTTTTGGTTTTTTAAGCGTATTTCTTAGATACCCCAAGCGTGATGCTTAGTTCTACCTACTACTTATAGGCCACAAGGAAAATTACAATGATATCTTGAAAATTCCAGACTACTAGCTCAACGGGTTGCCTGACATTAAACTTTCAAAAAACTGACTCTAATTTTTTTTTTTTTTTTTTGTTTATATATATTTTTATTGTGCTAATCGAAAGACACATACGAGTGAGGCCAAAGAAAATAAGTTTTAAAATGGAAATAGCTTCAATAAAGTATATATTTAAAAGGCAGATTATACGCAGAAGCTTATCAAAAGTCTACAAAAATTTTTACTTTTTTTTCAAAAGCTTACATTGAGGTCTATCTCCGTTCTAAGTAATCTACCTAAAGGTTTCATTCTATAAGATCTTATATAAAAATATGTATTTACCAGTTTTGACATTTTTTTAATTTATGTGCAGAATTCATAAATTTAGGTTAGGTTAGTGCGGCAGTCGGGACCTAACGTCCCAACTCACTTAGGCCAGAGAATTGGCGCGTTGTGATACCGCTGTGTGGGCCTTACACCACCCTTCCCCCACTCAGGAGATCCCCTATATATTCTAAAAATCACTTCCATCCGGCGGCATTAATAAACCTCGAGAGGCTTCTTGGACTCTTTTCTGAGAGCTGGGATAGGTCATTAAAGAAGTTTGATTTTAGAAATCGGAGCCTTGTCTTGCACAGCCCAGGGCAGTGACAGAATAAGTGCTCCACCGTCTCCAGCTCCTCCTCATCTCCACAACTTCTACAGAAGTCATTGTGAGGTGCGTTGTGCCTTGATGCATGGGTACCCACCAGCCAGTGTCCGGTAATTGCCCGGATTCATAAATTTAACATCAAACATCTACGTGCGTGTTATCCTACTGAAAGACAAAATTTCCATGGATGATATGTATAATTTTGAAGAAAAAATTGAAATGTGAAAATGTTTAAAATTGCAATATTTGTAAAAGCCAGAAGAAGGCATGGCTGACAAAAAGAGCCATGACCGTGTAATCGATCGTTCGTCTGTCTGTATAAACACCCATATTAGAGGAACTGTATAAGCTGGAGACTTCATATTTGAGCAACAAATTTTGCTCGAACATGCAAACAATTCTCAACGTATCTATATCAAATTTGGAGCAAATAATCCCACTATTCGCATTGATGCCCCAACTGAAACACATTTTACTTTGTTGAAAATGAAGTATATACTGATATAAAGTAATATCATATTTTTGTCCAATAGATAACAATTACTGAATATTTCTTGGAAAAATTTTACACAATTTAAAAGCCCCATGAAGAGTTTTAAAATAAAAATAAAGAAAAATGGAAACCGAAAACCAATTAACATTTAACATTCAACATTTATTCGCTCAGCGATCAATAAATTTGCCATTTTCCATTTAAATAAACAAACAAATTTTAATTCCATTGCAAAACTGAATTGTGCATTAAAATTGTGCATAAATATTTGAACAGTTTGTGGGTCAATGTATCTGTGTGAGAATGATTGTGTGTGTGTGTGCATGTCAGAGCAACAATAAATTTTTAATAAAAAACAAATACAAAATGTTAAAAATAATAAATCAATATTGATTAACTGTAAAGCGAAATGATGAGAAAAAAAGATTTTTTATTTATTTTTTAATTCAACTGTCATAAATCATAAAATTCACTCTTAAGTATCAGTATACAAAAAAAATAAGACAAAATAATAATAATCAAATAAAATCATTTATTACAAATATATGAACGTGAGCATTAAAAAATAGATCAAATTTCAAATATTTTGACAGCAGCGCTTAAAATAAAATAAATATCAATTTATTTTTGTTTGAAATGCTCTAGAAATGTAAGCAAACTATTTAAATTTTAAACAGCTAAAAGAATTTTTAATTAAGCTTAACAATTTGCTTGCAATTCTATGTACGACCTGGCCTTATGATTATATACAAATATTATTTTCGAAAAAAAAAAAATAAATAGCAACAACAACTCCAAGTAAACATGCATCAAAAAGGTTCCTTCCTTACAGTAAGTACATGAAAATATATAAATTGCATACAACAATAAATTAAAAAAAACTTAAAAAAAAAAACATATTTTTTCAAATGCATTTAAAAAAAAAAAGTTCATAAATTACAAAACTTAGCAAAAAAAAAAAAAAACTTTAAACTTTGTAAATGTTTGTAAATGTTACAAAAATTTATAGTAACTAAGCTCAATATACATAAATCTTAAAAATAAATAGATTTAAAGACAAACTAAATCAAATACACAAATTTTTGCATTTAAAGCAAAGCAAAAAAAAAAAATAAGGGCAAAATACTTCTTGGCAATTATATTGAAAATAAATTAAGAATTAATTATCAATGAAAAACTGGCGATAATAAAACAAAGTACACACAAAAATTAGCAGCAATTAGTTAAGCATAAATTAGCATTAATTGTATATAATAAAAAAAATATAAAAAAATATTTAATTTTATTTTGAAACAGCAAAAAACAAAAAACTCAAAAAGACTATAAACTTACAACTAATAATTTTATTTAAAAGTAATAAAACTGACAAATTTTCTCAAAAATGTAAAATGCATTTATGAAAAGTATTTATTTCTTCTACGTACGTTTGTATAAATAAATGTTAAAATAATAATATTAAAAAAAATTTAATGTCAATGCACTTTGTAAATTATTGTTAAAATAAAAACATTTCTGTTAATTATAAATTATTAGTCTAATTGTATGCAAAAACTAAAATGTTGTTTGAAAATCACACTCAAAACTCGATTGCAAACAAAAAATAAATAAGAACTAATTGTAAGTAAAAAACAATTTAAAATTTAAAAAGTGATTTTGCTATGATTAATGTAGTTTTAATTACAATATAAAAAAAAAATGTAAACACAGAAAACTTGAAAAAAAAAATATTTGACAATTTAAAGTTAATGTAAGAAATTTAAAACTGCAGCATTAACTTTAGCTAATTAATTATAAATAAAGCATATAAAAATTTAGAAAATTAGTTATACAACTATAATAAAATAATTGTAAAATATTTAAAATAGTTTAAAAATGCATACAAAATCAATATTTAATTATAAAAATACAACAATAACTTAAAAAAAAAACAACTAATTCATAAATGTATGTTATTTTAAGCACTCGAACAACAAAACAAAAAGGAGATGTGAAAAATACAAGGAATACAATAAAAACCACAACAAACATGAGTAAAACCAAACAAAAACAAGAACTTAAAAATAAATCGAAGAAAATTTCAAACATAATCTACAAACAGAGTTTATTTGTTCAAGTGAATATAAAGAAGTCTTAAGGTAAGTTTGGGTTTGCTTGCTTTTTCGATATTTGCATTTCTTTAATTTTTTAAATCTTTTAGATTTCATTTTTAGTATAATAAGTAAAAATAATCGATGTTAAAATCTGTTTTCAATACATGGTGGCAACTAATGATATCGATATATCTATGTGGATCTAGCTAAAATAGATGATCCTAAAAGTCGTTACATTTATATATTTTAAAATAGGCAAAAAGTTTTAAAACTAAGCTTTGAAACGATCTCTAAGAACCGTTAAAGCTCTCGTAGTTGTAATTGTAATTGTTTACGGGTTAGGCATAGGCCTATGTGCACTGCGACTAATTTGATTTATTATGCACCCCTTTATATTTAGACATTTAGTATGTCGAGGAAGTTGACCAGCTCCTTCACAGGGAGCTTTTGTAGGTCTACATCTTCTAGTAGGTGTGTACCTAAAATTTTGTATCTCCTATGGCCTAGTGCTTCACAATTTGTGATCAGGTGTTCCATGGACTCTTCCTCATCACAGCAGAATCTGCATGTGTTTGAATCTGATAGACCTATTCTGTGTAGGTGTTTTTTGCAGGCGAGGTGGCCCGTTAGTGCTCCAGTCTTCAGACTTTTCCTCTTTAGAGTGAGAGTAGTGTTCGCTCTTTTGGCGTCGAAGTTCAGAAATTTTTTGGAATAATTGAGGCCGTCAATGCCATTCCAGTATTCCGTGATTTTTTGTTGAGTCCATTTCAGTTTTTACTGAAGCCGAAAAAGGGAGTGGGGCCTATGAATGGCTTTTACGCCCCTTTTTTGGCGTAAAGGTCCGCCTTTTCATTGCCTTCGTGTCCTTCGTGTCCGGGCACCCAAATCAAGGAAACTTGGTTGTGGGCGGCCAGTTGGTTGAGTGCGTTGTTACACTCTGTAAGGACTTTAGAGGTAAATGTGTAGCTTTTCAATGCTTTGAGGACTGATTGACTGTCTGATAGTATTTTAATCTTAACTTATTTGATTTCGCGCACATATATATAGGTATATATTTCATAATCTTATCTTTATAATTATATATATACGCTTAAAAAAATATATATGTGTGAAAGTGCGGCATATGAAAATTTCTCTAAATTTATTGAGTGTGGTGTTTGCCGTAATTAGTGGTAATATACCGCTGATAAAATTTTCCCAAAATTTAAGGAATTTTCTTTTCTAGGCCAGTTCCGTGCAGCACGAACTAGGCGCACCGTCTTAATCGCCGCTAAGGGAAGTGCTCTAACGCAGTGGCAGCGACTGCACCAATACCCCAGTCCGGCGAGCTGAGTCAGAGCACAGCTAGAGGTGCACCATCCCTGAATACACTCTTGTGCGTCCGAGTTACACCTTCGGCGTTTAAATACCCTACAAATCACACCACATGACTGATGAACTCGATTTATCCCCAGTAAACTGTCAATAAATTATATTATTATAAGGAACGAAACTTATACAAGTGTTGGCATAGGAAACAAAAGCAAAGGTTTTTTGTTTGATTGAAATTTTTTGATTTCTTCATTTTAGACCGTGTTTTGATATGATCTCCTGATGAAGAGACTTAATGAAAACGAAATGGGCCCCTATCGATCTTTACTTTAAATTTCTCAATTGCGAGTTCCTTTCTAATTCATTTTCATTTTCATACAATCCTATTAGTAATGTCACGAAATAGTAATCAATCTCTAAAGAAATAATGCTGCGAAATTATTTAAAACGCCAGAGCCCATCTGCTTCATCAGCAACTAAGGTACAGTCAAATTTCCATATAACGAATCTATATCTACAACGGATTTTATAATATAACGATTTTTTGCCAATTATGCTGCTCCTATGATATCATTTTATTTAATTTCTTTATATATTTTTTGTAATAAAAATGTACTTATCATAATCTTAAAGACGAATAGCTATACAGACATAGTGTAGCTGCAGTCGTAAAGCAAGCTAAGTAATGCCTTGGCTTGTATATCTCAAGTACGTTTTGAGTTAATACTCGAAACGGCATCGATTCGCTAAGGATGTTCACTGGAATTCTTATTACAGACTCAATTTATATCTGGTAAGCTGTACATTGCATAGAAATCCTCTTATCACAAGCATACTGCGCACCCTTCTGAGTACTTTCAAGGCTGGCAGTTGGCACAATATATCCCTAACTTATACCTACTTAACCTAAAAGCATTTATAATTTCCTTAAAAAATTTTCCCATTTCGATAATTGTCTTAAGCTGATGCGTATGCAATTGCGTGTATGTTTGCAAGCAAAACAATCTCATTACCATTACTTTTAAGATGATGCAAGTTTCAATCAATTTCCGTTGCAATATCCGCCAAGCAGCTGCAGCAAAACAAAAACAAAAACAAAATAAAGAAATCCGAGGCAACAAGCACTAAACCCAATCTCAGTGAGCCGCTCCTGCTGTGCAACTTGCTCCATGCCCCATGCACTCAACACTTTGGCACAAAACAGCAACAATAATAACAATGGCGAACATGCCAAAGTGACAGCATTGTTTCTCATACTCATGCAGCTGATGCTGATGCCGATGCTGTATGCAACTTGAAGTGTATGCAGCATGTGGCAGGACTCAGGATGCGCTGGCAGCAGGCAGCAGAGACGGGTTAAGAAAAGCGAACAGCTAAGAGTTGCTCGCTTTGAAGTAAACAAGCAATTTTTTTTTTAAAAAAAGGCCAACATTTCAGACCCCATGTGCAGAGTTGACTCTCACTCTTTCTTTGACTCCTTCCCCAACTCTTTGCTGTCAACTGTCAACGTACTCAACGTCATCGTCGGCATCTATGCCCCAACTACTGCCACAGTTCCCCACATTACCATCCCAGTCTACGTCACTGTCGCAACGCATTGAATTTTTATGCTGCATCGCACTTTGACTTGCCTCTTTGTTTGCCATCTGCTTGCCGCTTTATCAGCCATGTATTATTTTTGCATTTTTCGCAGCCATCCCAACCCCAACCAACCCAGAGCCAAATGGATTTGTTGGGTGTAGTCTTTTCGAGCAGCGAGTTAGAGCTTGCCGAGGACCTGGCCTGATCTCAGTTGGGTGTTGACAATGATGCCAAACAGCATGCTGTCAACAATGTCATCAACATAATCATCAGCCATAAAAGTTGTCTCCATGCGTATCCTCAAATATGTCTCTATCCCTCTGTCTCTGTGTGAGTGTGAGATTTCGTCATTATAATATTGAAGTTTGGAGTTGGTTTTGGCGTACATAGCGTATGAAAATATTTTTGGTATAAAATCTTTTAATCTGTATAAGTCCGTGTAAAGGCTGGTCGAAGCTGGTAGTTGATCATGCAACTACACAACTTTTTTCTTATATATTTATTTACATAACCACTTATGACAATGACTTTTCCTCTACTTTTAATGCCTTCTTCGAACGACTTGTATCGACTAAAAACCGTCTTCAAGGAGCGCTTTCTTCAGTATTGGGAATAATTAGAAGCAACGCGTACCTAAAAAACCTGCATATTATTGCTGACCAATGTAGTACTTCCTTGAGCCCAAAAAAAAAGTACTACTACATCTTCGCCAAAAGCGTTACGTTCTCTTAACATAAACATTAATCTTGGTAATGCCAATTATTAGACATACTTGATCGATCATCAGCAGAATTCCTAAAAGAGAAAAAGTTAAAAGAAAAACACCTTGAGACGGGATGTAAAGCGAAAATTCCCAGCAATATTCCCGTAATAAATAAAATAAATAAAGAAAATATATACTTAATTATCTTTAATACATAATTTAATGTGATTAATAAAATTTTACACTTTAATTTAATTCTGTAAGAAAACTATGTATGTATGTATATAAAATTTATACTTAACATAAGTCATAAATAACAATAAAAAAAAATACAAATTTAAATCATATACTTTTTTTAATTGGTTAATTTTTAAAAAAGCAAGCTTCGAGCATTTTTATATTTAAAGAAATAATTGTAGCATACTCATAAATAGTTGTAACATTTTTCCACTTGCTTTGGATTTCTGTGCGCCTGGTACTTGGAGTGGCTTGGCACTGGCTGATATGGACATTTCAAATCGATTTGGCACAACTGAAATTTTTAAGGTGGGGAAAATATCAAAGCATACTTTTAGTTGCATAATTTATTCCACTTGCTTGGGATTTCTGTGCGACTGGTACTTGGGTGGCTTGGCACTAGTTGGTATGGACATTTCAAATCGATTTGGTCCAACTGAAATTTTTAAATTGGAAAAAAATCATAGCATACTTTTAGTTGCATAATTTATTCCACTTGCTTGGGATTTCTGTGCGCCTGGTACTTGGATTGGCTTGGCACTAGTTGGTATGGACATTTCAAATCGATTTGGCACAACTGAAATTTTAAAGTTGGAAAAAGATCGTAGGTTGCTAAATTTATTCCACTTGCTTCGGATTTCTGTGCGCCTGGTACTTGGGGTGGCATGGCACTTGCTGGTATGTGTACTTCAAATCGGCTAGCCCATTTCTATGCAAAAAATAACAAAGTTTCTTTTTGTTGAAAAAATTCTATTTAATTGTATTTCAAGTGTTTTTTTTTGTAAATAAAAACATTATTTGTAAATGTAAATATGATTTTGTTTTAAATACCTATATAGGCTTAACGTTATTATAAACTTTAAGTACATTAAATTGTTTATTGCATAAATAGAAATTTCATTACTTAAAATCCTTAATTAAAGTCAGCTAATTGTATACACAATTTTGTGTAGAAACACAGTCTACTGTGGCGTAAGCCTTTCAATTAGTTAATAAATTAGCTTGCTTAGTAAATAATAAATAATATTAAGTATAAAAACTAATACAGATTGGATTGTATTTTTGTATACTATGAATATTTTTGGTATCTTCCTTCAAGAACAAGTGTAAGGAAGTTAAAAGCTTCGTCCCAGGTTGTTGGTGTAATTTTCTTAAACTTTTAAGGTAGCTTGAGGCTTTTTTGTCGTTGTCATGGGCGCCACATAATTGAGGGGGACTGGCAAATGATGTTATCTGCAGTTTTAATATTTCTTCACTACTCTTCTTTTGGCTTTTGGGTTATCAAACATTCAAGCTGAAGCATTGTAAAACAAAGTCAGCAACAGGAGGCTTTTTTTGTAAAAGAAGCTTACAGCTGCGGCTATTAAATCCATCTTCTCTAGAATTTTAATTGTTTTTTGTAGCATCGACCGTACCGGACCACCTGAATATCGATTTTTCTGAAAAACAATCAAATGAATAAAAGTTTCATTTAAGGCTAATTTTTAATTTTTCCCAGCATACTATTTTTTGAAAAACTGCAAATTTGCTAGGGAGGCTTTTATAATGTGCTACAAAGCTCTCCCAAGGAGGACACCGCCGATATCTGGGCTTGAATTACTTATAAACTTTATTTAGCTATATTTGTATTATTTCTATAAAATTAATTACGCATCCTATCCTATTTTATAAAGTTTGCAAGCAGCTTTGCTTTTAATTTACTGCACTCTTGTAATTTTCTGTAATTTTCTCTACTAGTTTTTTTTTGCCAATAAATGAAAATTAAAACAAAAGAAGTAAGTATTAAGTGGTCATAGTAACACAAAGTTTAAAGCACAAAGTGCATTCTCCTTAAAGCTACAGCATCAGAAATCAATATGAATCGATTAAACTGATTTAGCTCAATACTCTATGTCTCCAAAATGACCGAACAGACTCAATCGATACTCTGATGCCCTGCTGGGCACTTTGTTATGAAAACATATGGTCTGGTATGCCTGCTACTGCAAGTGAACTAGAGTTTTATTTTTTTAATATACTTTTTTATATTTTGTTACAGGCTAGTGCTACTTGCAGAGCGTACTAAATGTTTTTAAGTCTTAACCTAGGCATTTTTTCACAGTAGCCCCACGTTTACAAGCATAAATATATTGCTCATACGACACTTTGCCTTAACAAAAATAAAAAAAAAAGTTCGTTTCGATTGATGTTCATGTTGATGCTGCCCGTGCATACTAACTACCTCAGTTCCGACCAATTATAGACATTACGTATACGACAGGTAGTCAGTTCATACGAGACAAAAATGTGTGCACATTGATGGCGTCTGAGCCAACTTAAGCCCTCAACGAGGCTCTGGTCGTTTGCAGTGTACAAGAGTATGTCATAAAATTTAATAATTGACTGGGATTAAGCAACGTTTATGGAGTGGGTGCAGACACCCAACTTCTCCGAGCACACTCCATTATGCTGCTGTAATCTTTGGTATTCGAAATTTCGCTGATGCTGTCACAAATCAAATGTTATAAATATGGCTGCATTATGGCCATTGATTTTGATGAATGCCTCGCTGGCAAATTGGCAAAGTGCAAGTTCGTGTCTGCAGGTGTGTATGTATGTGTGTATATGAGTGGAGCATAACAAATGATGTCCTGCAATAGACAGATAGCCATTCGCATTGAGGAATAACCAAACAAAGTGCACAGAGCATTGATGTGTAGGAACTATTAAGTATACGCCCCTATACGCCAAAGAAGTGACTTTTTAACTGAACCACTAAAGTACTTTGTGCTACATAGATGTCAAATGAGCTGGCCAAAACTTCAAACAATTCTCCAGTAAAGAAGAGAAATGAGTGAACTTAGAACGAACATTGGCAACATTGTCAACTGACTTGTGATGACACAAAACACATTTAATTGAGCGTACATTTCAATTTTTAATTTGAAAATCACTCGCTTGTAACGCAAGGCAGACATTTTTGAAAAAGTCTTTTTAACTCACAACACAAACATACAAACATTGGGCAGGATTTTATGTGTCCGAAATGCGGCGGCACATAAATTACACAGGCGACGTGTAGAGCGCATAAAAGTTGAACATGGCCAATGTAACGACTGCAAAGTGACATATGAGTCGACTACTTATACAGGGTTGCATGTAAGATTGGGTGACAGGCAGAGGGAAGGTGAAGAGTGCCCCAAAACGAAGTTGGAGCTGAATGACGACATGCCGTAGAGCTTGCGGCCGAGCTCGTTATATTTTCTGAAACACTTTTTCATGTACTCGTTTATATATGTGAGATTGTGTGTGTTTTTTTTCTTTTTTTTTTCTTTGGTTCAACATTGCTTCATTTTGTCTCAATGCGACATTTTACTGACTTCTTTAAAACGAGGGCAGTTTCAGAAGTCAGTGAACTTAAAACAAAGGTTCTTGTCAAAAATAATTTTTTTTCAACAATTATGATCATGTTGGCCGGCAGACATTTTGCATTTCTTGTTGACGCTTCTTCTTCCTACTTTCACTTTTCCTTAGTAGCTGAAGTGTTGAGAATGATGAACACTTGGATTGCGGTTGAAAATTTCTAAATCACACTTTTAGGTAAGCAGTTAAGCTGATTTTTTTTTCAAGTCCTCAAAAATGATTACACGTCCTATATCCATACATTTCTGGCGTAAGGACCTGGTTAGGGCGACCAGAACTTTTTATCTTTGGAAATTGAAGATGTAGGATTTCTATAGTTTTTATCAGAATGCGGAGATGCTCTTTTTGCGCAAAAAATAAATCCTTATGAGCGCAAGTGTAGTATTTTTTACATAATAATTTCGTGGAACTTACTTTAAGAGCGTACCAAGGGCAACCAAAGGTAGTCCATTCGTAAATACTACTTGGTAGCAGCGGTATTACTTTTGAAATGACTACTCGGGAATATCGTAAAGCCGCCGACTCATCAAACAGTCCTCGCATCATCTTTCTTCTTTTTTGTAAAATTTTGGTCTAACCAAAATGCCGTATGACAAAGTAACGCAACCCAATGCAGCCCAAGTACTAAACGGAGACCGTAACTCAGTCAAAACTAGTGCCCAAACCAGTTCCAAACGTCCCGAGAACAGTCAATGCCACATTTGGCAGCATGAAACTTGTCAAACATGACCATTTCGGTCTTTGCGCTCTGCAACGCAAGCCACAAATCTACTCTATGTGTTTTAGTCTGAACGTGTGTATCTATGTGTGTGTGTGTAATTGTGTGTGTTTGTATCTGTGTCGTCTTGTATGTGTGTTGACTTTGGCATTGCCTGGCATTTCATTTCTTTAGATCTACGCTTGGCTGCACATGCAAACGTTTGCTTTCGTGCTTGACAAAAAAACAGGAAATAAAAAATTAGAAAACCAAGACGAAAATGAAAATGAAAAACGAAAAAATAAAATAAAAAAGAGAATATAATAAAACGTAAGCGAACAACGTAAGAAATGTTGTCGCTTTGAAATCTTTAAATGTGTATATATAACTCATACGCCATGTTTGCCCAGACATATGCCCCTCCGACTGTTTGTCCATTCGAGTGCGCGTTTTGAAAAGGCTACTCACTCGGCTGTCCTTGAGGCAACTGCAGTTAGTGTCAATTTCCATTTGCATGAGCTGGATTAAAATCCTTACAAAGCGCAGTGCTAAATGTTACAAATTACTTGTCGGATTATACGAGAGTTAGTAATACATTAAAAAAATATTAAAAAATATATTAGAGGACTTGTCAAACTCATTAAATGGCACTGAAGATTTGAGTTTAGTGAAGTATATTTTTTATTGAAAAAATCTAATCATATTGACACCTGGATGTAATAAGAAAAAAAGTCATAAATAAATTATATTTAATATTTGAAGACAAATTAACATTTTGCAGCAGTTTATGGGGGAGTATTCAAAATTTAAATACTGATTTGATTTGATTTTTTGTCGAAAATTATTTGTTGTAAGGTGTCAACATAAATCAACTAGACTGGCAATAGAACGGTGATCCCTATAGGACTTTAAGCTTTGAACCCACCACTGTATCAACTCAGCTTCGGACTTAATTCTTCAAATATACTATGTGCATAGTTATGATGCGATTATAATGATCTAATACCAAAGATCATTGAGAGAAAATATAAAATTTGAAATTTTTAATTTGTACAAAATAAAGCGCTTTGAAAAATTTTGGAAATGACAGTGGGCATTGTATAGGTTAGGTTAGGTAGGAGCGGCAGCTGGCTTGAGAGGCCAGCACACTTAGACCTTGACCGGCCCGTTGTGAAACCGCATGGATCACTATTTTACTGTTGCTACAATGTAACTTGCGATCCTCCTCGGACATATAAACTCTAGCTCCGCTAGGTTATGAAGAAAGTAGTTTCCTAAGTACTTTTTCCTGCGTCTACTGAGAGCCTCACAGGAGCAGAAGAAGTGTTCTACTGACTCAACTTCTTCCTCATCTCTGCAGCTTCTGCAAAAATCGTTGCTCGGAGCGTTCATTCTTTCATTTTGGGTCGATTTTTGGCCATATTTGGCGGCTGATTGTACTGTGGGGTGTATTGTACCACTGCCTTTGTACATGGGATCTAAATTTTCCCTAGTCTGAAGCTTAAAAGTGGCCATTGGCATACGAATATCCTCTTAAAGGTCGTGCATTGTAAAACAAAAATAGAAATAAATTTTATCTTGCTGGAGTCAAAATATCAAGTTTGGTTTATATAGCAGTTAAGATCTCCAAGATCTAGACGAGTGAGCAGAGAGACAAATCTTGAGGTAACTTTAAGGGTTTCTTGATCAATGTTATCCACATTAGCAAGAACTTAATCTGCTCGTTAGCTTAAGTTACAGGACTTAAAACATGATCGATCTTTCTTAAACTAACTAAAATCTTTGAGTTTGAGACGAAGCTCAATGAAAACTCGAGACGATGCCAATAGGAGAAACATTTTTCCAAAAAAAAAAAAAACGAGAATTAATCATAGTTATAAAATAGCTTCGATTCTTTTGCGACTTTTTTATATGAGTGGCTTCAAATAAGACCAGGGCAACCTGGTCATATGTAGAAATTAAGAGTCAAATGAGAATTGCATGTTTCTATGGGTCCAGATTGACTGCCCAATTTGCCGATTTGTTATAAATGTGCTAAAGCTAAGCAAAACGACGACTCTGTGAGATATTTCTGTTTCTATCTGAACAAACTGAATTTTTACTGCAACTTCTTTTTAGAATATCCTATGACAGTCAAAATGTCAGCATTAGATTCTGAATAGAATTTCATTCCGAAACCAGTCCCAGACCTACTTTATATTTCTATCAGCAACCCGATAAGCTATCCTTTGTCGAATGGGCAATGTTTTTCTAGAACCAAGCGCTATCGCATGTCAAATGTAGCGCTAGCCGCGCAAGTTTTACAGATTCTTGCAACTTGTTGCACGATTTATTTCTCTTACGATGTAACCGCCATTGCCGCAATTAGAAATTCTCCTGTATCAATATGATAGTGGCGTCAACTAATGCTGAGCCTAGGTTGAATTATAAACAACAAAAAATCAATCAAACCCAAAACAATTAAATGCAGCAGAGCATCAGTCAGAGTATGAGCCAAAGAGTTGTGCTATATGGCGAGTGTACGGGAATGGATGGCAGCCACAGTGGGGCAAAATGATAAATGCGCACAAATAAATTACCGTTATGCATGCAATAAATATTCAAATAACATTCTCTATGGTATCGGTATACACAAAAGTGGTAACAATGGCAGCAGCAGCAACAGCTCTGTGGCAACTATATGACGGTCACAATTCCTTGCAAAGGAACTGCTATAATAGATCATTCGAATAGTGTCTGGTATTATATACAAAGTATTGTTGTTGTTACATCCGCAGCTTGTCTTATTAGTTGCTTGGTTGTTGTCCAAGCTGGCAATTTAGAGAAGCAGTTGTCTCCACAACTCCCCACTACATGGTGTTCCCAACTAAGCCACCTCGCTCTAACCCATCGCATATATTTTTGACTTTTATTGCAGTCAGTTAGTTAGTGGCATGACCAAAAAGACATTCATCTTGCTTAAGGGGCAACATACACATAGATACACAGATAAACCCATACTTTAACACACACTCTGTCTATGTGTAGGTATTTCTTCTTTAAGCGCATTTTTTGATTAGTTTCAATTTGTCTATCCTAATGCTGGGCAGCCATAAAACTCGATTGATTGGCTAAAATACTAGGGATGGATGCACTATGTGGCAACGTATATTTTAGTTTTGCGTCAGTGCTTAGCATTTACAACAGCTTAAGGTGTTTTATGTTTTTTGATCATGTAAATGTTAAAGTCGAATGCAATTCATTTTTAGAAGTTTGCTATTAGTTGCGTATACGTAATATATGACTTTTTTGTAAATTAAATCTAAATCAAGTGAATATCTTGTACTAAAAAGTAAGAAAGTTATAGGTCATTCTGTTCTTTATATATTTTATTTTTCTTTGCCTCAGCTGCACATAAGACTTACATTGCATTTGAATTTCAGCAATAATCCTGACTATCATAAAAACACCTTTGGGCTTTTAAAAAACACATCGACCAACAGTAATTTACACATTCGTATACATTTAACCACATATTAAAAAATTTTGTACGCTCAACTGTGCGTATACTTGATACGGCTGTTGCCGCTATTTTAATGCAGCTATCATTGTACAACTTCCGTGGTATAAAATGCACTTTTAGCCACAAATGCAGTTATGCCAATATTTCGCAATGTTTAATTAATTATCAATTAATGTGTTACAAACCGCAGTGCCATTAATTTCATACGCCGTGTTGCACACAAGCCGCAAAACGCAGCCACAGTCCATTTGGACCCAGGCTTAAGTCCCACGGAATATTATCGATTTCTGATTAAGCTGCCAAATTCCCTGCTCAGGGTCTGCAGTAAACGAGTGTGTAGTAATTTGTTGTGGGTTTCTATAAAACCTTGAGTAAATAGACAAGTTGATGCAACCTCTAGTTGCACCCAAAAGTTAAGCTTAAGCTGCAAATGATTTCGATGGTCGTTCTGATTACGCTTGGCCTTCAATTATTCGGCTAGTTTCATTTTTGTTGCACTGTCAACTTTGCAACTTTTACAAAATGCCAACAAGGTCGCAACAGATTTGACCTGGCAGACAATTTGCCCAAGCAGCCTTAAGTTGACTGCAAGTATGCCCATAGCCAATGTATTTGGCTTTCAGTTGGCACCTGCCCAGTTGCTATATAACCAAGTATATCCAAATACTGACAAAGTGCAAATAATTTTCCATTTGAACAAAATGGCCTTGAAATGCAGTAGGAGCATGCGTTCAAGCTGGCCAAAAAGTTTTACCTGCTGCTCTGGCATTGATCCCTTAGTCAAGCATGGCGCTTAGTAGAAGCCTGAGCTGGGGCTTGGTTCGTGGAATCTGAGGGTCTTCTTCTTGAGAGCATGCCGCGCGTATTTGTGTCATTACATATTTTCTACGGACTGAGCGTGTTTCTTTGCATGGCATTTTGTTGCCACTTTTTGTAGCTCTGTTCTTGCTGTTGAAATGTAGCATGCCTCGGATGCTTAAGGCTTGTAGAACGGCAACAATGCCAGTTTGTTGTTGTAGCAGTTAGTTGTTGTTTTTGTTTTGCAAAAACTTGAAGAATATTTCATATTTTACGTTTGCTTTGGGAGCCCAACTCTCGTTTCAGCAGGCGAAGGCTGCAGCTATGGCTATTGCTGGAATATGCGGCGTATACGTAACACTGCATACTTTCTTTAGAGTGCAATAAAATGTTTTGCGCGAAACTTTTTTATAAAGCTTACAATAGCAACAAATGCAATAAAGACACGCAAAAGTTTTTGAAATACTTTTGTCTAAGATCTCCGTTCCACCGTATTGCAGCAGTTTCGAGCTGAGTAAAGTTAAGTTTAGTTGAGTTTGATTTGCAGTTCAGTAGTGCCAAACAGACACTTTGGTCCGTTTTTTTTTAATTTTTATTTTTGAAGAGCAAAACATATACGACAATGAATGGCAAAAAAATGGGTGTTATAAGAAAGAGAAGCAGAAAAGCCTTAATTTGACGCTTTCTTTTATTAAGATGCAGGTTTTTTTTGTAAGATACTAACGTAACACAATTTTTTTTAATTTTTGTGTTTAAATTTTTGTTATTTTTTTTTATAATATGTTGAAAAAAAAAATAGATTTTTGAGACTGAGATTAATTAATTGAAGTAAGAATTGAATTTAAACTCAATAATAGTAAAATAGTTTCAATTACTATTCATATTATTTTTTTTTTGCTTAAACAATTTTTTTAATCATTTAATTTAATTTTATTCCATGGCATTAATATTTAGTTTTAACAAATAAAAATATATACAGAGTTTAGGTGAATTTGGCATATCAACTGATTGTTTGATCTTTAAAAATATTAAATAAAGCTTACAAACACAATAATACAATTCATTAGTAAAATTGGAATAAACCTAAAGCTGTTAATTTTCATAAATTAAGAGTAAGCTACTCAAAAATTTTTAAACAATTTTTTTTTTATTTTTATTTTTAAGTCTAAGTTGTCAAAAAGACTAGTAAAAAAAAATTTGTCATTATTTTAAACACATATTTTCTTAAAAAGAACATGAATTTTTGGATTTTTTTTTAAGTCGCTTTAGTGGATAGGCAATTAATGTGATAGTCTAAACTTAAAAAATGTGTTTATTAATAGCACTAGTTTACAGCAAAATGTATCCTCAACATGTTTTTCTCGTTTCCGTAGTTAAATGGCACGCTAAATCCGAAAATGAAGTCCAAAAATTTTTCATGGAACGGATTTCGAGATATTTCGAAAAAAACACTTTTCGAAACAAAAAAAAATATAATATTATATAAAGAGTTTTCCAATAAGAGGTGTTATTTTGGTATTCAAAGAAAAATATCATTTTTTGAGATAAATGATCGGATGTTAATTTCATAATAAAGAGGAGGGTATGCCGTTAATAATGAAAAACAACATCAGCCAAATGGCCACCACGACCACGCTTACAGGACCATATCCTTTTCATGAAATTTTCCTTAACCAAATCGTAATGTAGCTGCGCTATGCCCTCGAAAGCCTCACGAATTCTATTTTTGAGGTCTTGAATCGACGCTGGGCTGTTGGCGTAGACCTTATCTTTCACGTGCCCCAAAGGAAGAAGTCGCAAGGTGTTAAATCACAAGATCTCGGTGGCCAATTGTGATCACCTCTTCGAGAGATAACACGGTCCGGAAACTTTTCCCGTAAAAGAGCAATGGTTTCGTTGCTTGTATAACACGCAGCGCCGTCTTGTTGAAAGTAAACGTTGTCCAGATCAAAACCATCCAACTCCGACCATAAAAAATTATTAATCAACTCTCGATAGCGCAATCCATTCAGCGTAGCTGTTGATCCAACCTCATTTTCGAAAAAGTAAAGTACAATGACGCCGCCGGACCATTAACCGCACCAAACAGTCACACGTTGAGGATGGAGAGGCTTCTCAACAATAACTCTTGGGTTTTCCGAGCCTCAGATGCGATAATTTTGCTTGTTGACGTAGCCATCGAGGTGGAAATGGGCCACATCAGTGAAGATGATTTTTCCATGGAATTCCGGATCATTTTAATGCATTTCAAGGACCCAATCAGCAAAGACACGACGTTTTTGATGATCAGCCGGCTTGAGTTCTTGTGTTAACTGAACTTTATAAGCCTTAAGATCCAAGTCTTTATGCAAAATACGGTGTAATGACGTTTGTGGAATGCCCAATTCCAAAGAACGACGAGGAATGGACAAACCTATGTTTTCTTCAACACTTTGGGCTGCAGCAGCAATATTCTCGGTTGTTCTTGAGCGACGTGCACGGGTTTTATTCTTCACATCACTAACTTGTCCCAACAGCTCGAATTTTTCCACCAATTTCTGTATTGCGGTATGACAAGGTGCTTCACGACGACCCAAAAATGCTTTAGTTTTGCGAACTGTGACTGCAAGATTTTCACCATTTTTGTAGTGAATTTTAATAATTTTAATGCGTTGTTGAAGCGTGTATCGTTCCATTTTTAGTAATGGCGTAGTTTCTACTTGTCAAATGTCAAGGAATTAAAGCTTCAAAGGTGACAGCTACCGAAATACCGGGTGATTCAAAATAACACCTCTTGCTGGAAAGCCCGTAGTTATATTTCAGATTTTTAAGAGACTGATAAGAAGATGCCACAAGAACATACTTCAAATGTTTCCAGCAGTCCTCGGTTGCATATGCGACCACATACATTAGAAAATAGAAATCCATAACAAAAATTTATATTGTTAGAAAGATTCCAAAATAAAAAAAAAATTTTTTGAACGTCAATTAATATTATAGTGTTTTCTTTAGGGGACCTCTGTCTGCAATAAAAATTCTTTCGGTGCTTCCTTTTCAAGGCAACTAATAGTTCAATCAACGTCCCTCCTTCTCTTCTTTTCTATTTAATGCAGGACATCTTGCCTACCATATATCAGTACTTTTCTTCATTAACAAAGTCTTTATCTAAGCTTTTTGCCGTTCGAACTCTCTCCAAATGTTGCAGTCTGTACTTTGGGTTCACCATACAGAAGAATATGTTTAAATATTTCTTTATAAGGACACGTTTAGACCCCACCACGAACTCAAAAGGTGCACAATAGAAAGTCGATAGAAATTTGTCTAAACACCTTATTTCGTTACGGGACGATTTATTTATTATGTCATTTTATCCACAAGCTCCGTTGAGGTACTTTGTTTATCATTTTTAGACTTGCTTAATTTAGTTGAAAATAAAAAAAGACAATGTTAAAATTTTCAATAATTCCTAGCTGGCCATTATAAATACTACAGTCTATCCACAAACTTACTCGTAATCTTAGCCACTGTAGACCGTATACTTTTAAAGTTATTCTTAAACTTCAAACTTAAATCCCCAGCAAATCGACTGTACTAAGTAACTCACATGCTATGTATTTGCCGTATACAAATATTCACAACACTTAGCCACCATTCCAACAACAACAACAACAGCGACAACAACAAATTGTACAACACTGGAGTACACTACAAAGAGTTGCAAACCATTGGCCATTGGTAAATCTTGATATTTATGAACGCCCAGTTGAGTTCTGGGCCAAAGCTGCCGCTTGAGTGACTGCCTGCCAAAAGCACACAACATACTCGATTGTTGTTCCACATGGTGTTGTTGTTGTTGGAGTTCGAAATGATGTTGTTGTTGTTATTGTTGTTGCCATTTTTGCTCAAAGTCAACGTCATTCTTTCTCATCTAATGCACGCTAGGGATCAATTTTCTATGTAAACAATTTATTGACTGTTTGTTTAGTGCGCTTCTGGGATATTTTTCGTTAAGTTGCGCCAGAGTAAAAGTAAGTAAACAAACATTTAAGCAGCACTGTTACGTATACTTAACTTAAACTTGAGCAAGACATCATTAGCAAATTTGCCAAAGACATATAGTCAAGTCTTTGTGTCTCTCATATTTTTTAGATTTTTCTACATTTTTTTTTATTTTGTATCAATTTTTTGCTAAGCCTCCAATTAATTTTAATTACAGTGTGGCAAAAAAAGGTAGCAAAGAAGCAAAAAGAAAAAGAAAACAATTTCTATAATCTTAAGATATAGACCGCAAGTGCAGCAAGTGAATTTTTACACCTTTTGGCTGCTAAATGCTCTGTAAAATAACAACAAAGTAACCAAAGGCAATGGTAAACTAAAAAAGAAATAGAAATTGAGCTAGAAAAATATTAAAAAAAAAAAAAATAATAGCATAGACAAACATCTGGGCAAAAACTTTTACACAGAGTTTGAGTTGCTTCTTGTTGGGTTTTTTCTCAACTTTTTTTCATCTCTTTCGTTTCTTATTTTTTTCTTTCTATTTATTGTTTGCCACCTTGCCCCATCTGTCTGCTGGCTTTAGCAACTGACAGCCTTGTGGCAACACCTGCGCTAAAACGAGGCGACAACTTTCATGTAATTGAAGTCTTTGACGCGGCTAAGATTTCTTTTCGACATTTGCTTACTAATTATGACCCTAGGTGAAAGGCAGACAACGCGCCTTGCACGTAATTAGTAGTTAAATTACCGCCCAGAGGTCATCTGGCTTCCCTGGCCTCTATCTCATTAGCAAGTGGTTATACTGTACGACTATCTTATCTCAGACTTGGAAAGATGAGGCGTTGTGTGGCACAGGGATAAGAGGGCGTTGCATAGGCAAGTTTAATTTGGTTGCTTCACTAACAGCCAAGTTTCTGTATCTCATAAGGAGCAAAACACACACATACTGACACACACAATGTCTGGTTATCGATCAATTCTGGCAACATTCGCAACGCATATTACATTGCAGCTTGTTGGAGAAGAAAGCATGTTGTAAAAGTCTCTTAAGCAAAGACATTGAAAGAATTGCAGAGACATTCATTTTCCAGGGCATCGGCACCACTAATTCCAGTTAGGAGCTAGAATCGGTTATTTTTGTGCATTTTCAGTTATTTACTGGTTTTACAAAAAATCTCAAATCTTTTAAAAACAAATCATCTATTTTCTAATGACTTCGTAGACAATATATGTCTAGCAAAAACGCACAAGTTTCTGTTTTAAATTGAAGATAAGATATTGAGTTTTAAGAACTACTAGTTTTTAAAAAGTATTATTTAAATTTAGGGTACTCCTTCTAAGAACGAAATTAATTTTAATAGTAAACCGAACTAAAAATTGTATTGGAATCGTAAACAAAGATAGGAATAGGGGCTTAAAATGGACCATTGAAGTTGATCGTCAAAAGGTATTTCTATATCTTCAATGCGAGCGGAGGCGTGGATTGATGATATAGTATCATGGTATTTCAATTCGTAGCATGAAATGGACTACGATATTAATTAAGAATATTATTGACTTGACATATCATACAGAAAAGACTGCAGAGGCAATTAAATAGAAAATAAATATATATTAGATTCATCTGCATCACGAAAAAAGTTGGCCATTGCATAGTGTACATTCAAATGACAATAAAATTGTCTTTGTGAGAACTCCAAAAGTATCTGGACACATAATAAATGCTATCCTGATGCTAGCTCCGAAACTGAAGATAATCCTTTTACATAAAGCCCAAAAACGATAAGATAAACAATTGGATTCAGTTACGCATAAGTCGGAGGTAGTAGAAGCAAGTATAACTTTCCGCTGCAAAATGTCTTTATGTACTTCAAAATCTTTCATTATTTGTAAAAAATTTAATATTTTCTTGTGTTCAAACTTGCTTTTCATTATTTCATTCTAAATTCTAAATAAACTCACATAAAATATTGTTAGTTCATTCAGTATGCTGATTTTAAAGCAGTTAATACCTTAAAAATTATTACATGTGACACAAAAAGTATGGTACCTAGAGTCACATTGACAAACTTATTGGACAACTCGTGGAGCCCTGGGGAGCCACCCCACCGTAAAAAAGGTTCGAAATTCGTACTCAGCGATCCAAAATTAGGTAATATACAAGTTTTCAGATTTTTATTAAATGGCTATAATATTTTTTAACAGTTTTTTGAAACTTAAGCTCACAAAACAATCTTGTGTTGGTTTTTGAAGTTAGCCAATCTTAAAAAAAAAGTAAGCTCAAAGTATCGTTTCTTATGAGTCTGACCTCTGAAACAGAATACGATTTTTTTTGTGTATAACGCAGCCTGGATTACCAAAAATACGAAATTTGGCTTTTTTAAACCATTGCCACTACTGCGATTTGAAGAAAAGGTAAAAAAACCAGTGCATACCCGGAATCACAACATAAATATATTTTGCCTTCCCTGGTTTAACTCATATTAACTTTTATTACGCATACGCCGCATATGCCAGCGGCCTTGTGCAATTGACAGCCGAGTGTGTTGGCAAAATTGCATGCAACTTTATAACTGGTAACGCATTTTGCTTGTTCAACATTTATATGCGACACGCCTACAAGCCCCAACGAGCACACACAAAGATGAAGTCAAGCTCGTTTGAGGCAATAATTTGTTAACAAAAGCACAGCTGATCATGCAATTATCAGTCAACTTTATGGCCAACGTCAATTTGTTAAGCATACAACAAGGAGTGGGTAAGAGCGGGTAAGTGAAATTTAGAGTGGGAGCTTGAGAAGTAGGAGTAAATGGGACAACAACTGATAAAAAATCACCATCATAAGGCATTTTAATTCATAAGCTGACATTTGTCTCATGCTGTCCGCGCAACGTTCGCCAAGTGAAATGAAAAAGATTTTTCATGCTCATTTACATGAAATTTTCATTATGCGCACACTAAAACTTATGCAATGTTGGCCAAAAGCAGAGCTAAGGAAGGCATCAGTTTGTTTAAGTATGAGACCGGCGGTTTGGGAATGAATCTGGGAGTGAGGAATAGATATCTAGCTATCTAGCTGACTGCTGGTTTAAAGCTAGAAGCATGGCCAACAACAAACAGTCAAATCACGTTCGTTTATCATCACGATGGGGCAGTCACTGCCAACATCATCGTCAGCATCATCATGATGATGTGCCAGATGATGATATTGCAGCTGATGAGGACGTCAACTAGGGCACAACTGACGACTGACGACAAAGCGTATGACAGCGTTTTGCATACGCTGATGAATCCATCATCTTTACTCAACGTCACATAATCAAATCCATGGCTCTTAGTTTTTGTATGCGCTTTGCCGTTCTCTTCTACCATCTGCCTCTCTCTGACCCCTCCTCACTCCATACTTACTTTTTAACTGCCCTTGAATTGAAAGTTGTTGCACAGTTGCTGGCCAACGCATAAACTCAATCATTGGCTATACCCGCAGCATATGCAAATAGCGATTATACGCCACGTGTGCCAAACCAGCACGGGCAACCATCGATGCATCTAACGCGCACATCAAACACTTTGTCCAGCTATTGCACAGCGATTCGAGGGCAGACTGAAATATAATTATCCTAACAAATGTGTTATGTGTTTATTAATAATAATCCTGCAAATTTGTATCCCGTCCTAAAAATATGATTTCTGCTCAAAAAGTTTAAATTGTCAAAATCAGCTGGATAGAACCAAAAAAGATATTTGCTTTTAAGTAGACACTTTTTTTTAATTTCGAAAAATGTTTTTTTCGAATTATCTCGAAAACCGTTCCATGAAGAAATTTGTGGACTTCATTTTCGGATTTAGTGCGCCATTTTACTACGGGAATGACTAAAATATGTTGAGGACAACAAAATTTTTTAAAATTTGTAAACTAGTGTTATTAATAATACTGGTTGTGTTTTTGTCTTCTTGGCCAAAGAAACCGCGTTCTATTTTTGAGAATAAATTTAGTGCTTCAGCTTTTGTCATCTGGTGAGTTGTAATGGATTCAAGTATCATCCACAACTATGAAACTAAGTTATTCTAATTGCAATTTAAGAATATCGAACCAACTTTAACCTAATTTTTTGACGCTATGTTTTTTGATATGAATCGAAAATAGATATAAACTGAAAACAAATTTTAATCACCTTAAAAAAAAGTATACAAAAAAAATAAAGTAATAATTCTATGTCCTAAGTTAAAAAAAATTTGAATTTTGTTTTTTTTATAAAGGGTCATCAATCTTAAAATGCAAAAAAAAAACACAAAAATTTCAAATGTATCGGAAAAATTAATGGAAAGAACCATTCTTCATTCACCATTCATTCATTTTTTGAAGACAATTCCTTTCAAATGCTGGCCGCAACTGCGCCGTAGCTCGTCCATGCGGAGGTTCCAATTTTCGATGCCGCGTTCAAGCATAACCGACGGTATCTCGCGAATAAAACTGGTACTGCTTCAATCGTAGCTGGATTATCCACAAATACTTTAGGGAAAAGTCTTACTGTGTGATATCGCCGATCTTGGTGGCCGATTCCATGAAATGGCCTAAGCGCGCGAAATACATTTTTTTCACAACGCAAATTTTCGTAATAAAATTGTACGATTTGTAAGTGCTGTTCGGTAAGTCTTTCCCTGATGAAATGGCAAGGAAAACTCAATAAGAAACACATATAACTTGGCAGTACTCACGCGTGACTTATCAACAAAACCCTATTGAAAAAACCTCAAGACTGATGACCCTTTATAATATAAGGATTTGAATATGGGAAAACTGTTAAAAAAAATATAATACTAAAATAAAAAGATGGCGTACGTTAAAGTCGGGCGCAGACGACTTTGGGATACCCTGTACCACCACATTGCAATTAAGTCCGACACATTGCTTAAAACCTTCAAAAGATATTTTATTCGGCAAATTTGGTTACGATATTTTCATAAAAAAAAAGAAATCAGTCGAATTTTGCACCAAACAATTTTTTTGACCGATCGGTCCTATGGGGACTATATGATATAGTCAACCGATTTTGATCAAATTTAGTACACTGATTGGGAACTATAAAAAACTCCCGACAGCCAAATTTGGTTCCGATATCTTCAAAACCAAACGAAACACAACGAATTTTGTAAAAAAGCGTTTTTTTGACCAATTGTTCCTATGGGAGCTATATGATATAGCCAACCGATTTTGATCAAACTTGGTGCAGTGCTTGGGTACTCTAAAAGACTTCTTAATGCCAAATTTGTTAACAATATCTTTACAAACAAACGAAACGCAACGAATTTTGTAGAAAAAACGATTTTTTGACCGATTGGTCCTATGGGAGCTATATGATATAGTCGACCGATTTTGATCAAATTTGGAACAGTGCTTGGCAACTTTAAAAAACTTCTTAATGCCAAATTTGGTTACGGTATCTTCACAAATAAACAAATCACAACGAATTTCGCACAAAACACGTTTTTTTGACCGATTGGTCCTATCGGAGCTATATGATATAGTCAACCGATTTTGATCAAATTTGGAACAGTGCTTGGGTAGTCTAAAAAACTTCCTATTGCCGAATTTGGTTCCGATATCTTCAAAACCAAACGAAACACAACGAATTTTGTACAAAAAACATTTTTTCGACCGATCGATCCTATGGGAGCTATATGATATAGTCAACCGATTTTGATAAAATTTGGTACAGTGCTGGGGATCTCTAAAAAACTTCCGACTGCCAGATTTGGTTATGATATCTTCATAAACAAACGAATTATCCATCTAAAACTTTTGCTTTTTTTCGAGGTCCTCTGAAACACCCCTATGGGAGCTATACTATGTAATCCCGATATCAAAAAAATAAAATAAACTTGTCTCCTATGGATTAACAAGGGATCTTATCTGAAAGTTTGGTTGCTCTAGCTCTTACCATCTCTGAGATCTAGGCGTTCATACGGACAGACGGACAGACGGACAGACGGACAGACGGACAGACGGACAGACGGACATGGGTATATCGACTTCTCGAGTCGCACTGATCATACTTTAGGTAACTTTGGGGGGTCTCCGACGACTCCTTCTGTACGTTACATACATTTTCGGCTTGCACAAACACAATATACCCTTTGTACCATACGGTACAGGGTATAAAAAATATTTTGAAATACCAATAGAAATAGTAATAATATAAAGTTCTCAGTAAGTATTTAATTTTGCTTATAAATATTAAATACGCGAAACCTTATAAAAATAAACAATAAAACTGTATACAAAATATCTAATTATCTTACTTTTCTCTATCTCATATTTTATACTTGAAATACGAATAGAAAGAAAAATATAAAATAATAATGAAAAGTCCTTAGAATACAATAAAATATTAAATTCCGCTATCTCATATTTAAAGATTGAGAACGAGAGGAAAGAAAAGAAAAAAAAAAAAATAATAATAATAAATATAATTATAATTATTATCATTAGTAAGCTAGCAAGAAATAATCGTTTTTATTATCTTTAATTCTTTAATAATTGAAATATGAGTAAAAAGAAAAGAAAAGAAAAGAATATTATAATAATATTATGTATAAAGTAAAAAAAAATAATTCTTTTTTGTTTTATACATATTAAATAGAAAAAAAAAACTATTAAAAAAGCTAAAACAATTAAAATTTATTTAAAAAAAATGAAATAAAATATTTATAAAGTTATAAGTAACAAAAAAATATATTGGTTTTACTTAAGCTACGTTGCCTCATATTTATTTAATAGAGACAAACCAGAAAAAACAAAAACACAAACAAGCCAGTTAACTTTTAGCCTGCCCTCGTTGCAACGCGCTTTGTGAGCGCTGGTTGCTGCAACATGTCACTTATGCCACACATGCCACACATGCTGCCTGCAGATCAGGTCAGCTGGGGCTACCTAAGCGATTCGCACAATAAGCGATAATTATGCGATTGGCGTACATGAATAAATGCAGTGCATCATGGAACCAGCTGTGGCTATGTGTAAGTGCGTATCTGAAAGTCTGCAGTCGTTTGTGCCACTGATTCCAGTCAAACAAGGACAAAAAAAAAGTTGCCCAAGGACATGCGCCCCTTGTATACGCTACGTATACGCAATGTCTTTTCAAGTGTATGCGCAATTTTTGCATTTATTCTTTGCTTTATTCTATTTTTATTTGTGTTTGCTTTAATTGTTTAACGTCGCTCGCCTTGTCTGTGTTGACAAAGTGACCAGAACCTCCACATGCCCCGAACCACACCTGCAGGCATATATACATGCACGTGCAGCCCTTCAACCCCCAACACTTAAGGGGATTTGCTTAATTGAAACGAATGCAGACGACGACAATGGTATATCAAGAGACGACTGTTCTTCGCACTCAAATGGCATCAAATGAAAATGTAAAATGCATGTAAAGCTGCCTCTTGGTAACGAGAAGGCTGGGGCTTAGACTGGCAAATAAATAGCCATGCACTGCCCAGGATTTGATAAGAGTTGTCTCTACTGCTGTTTGTTCAATTGCTTAAAAATCATTCAACATAGAAATTTATTTGTAAAATAAGTTTTTAGTCAAAACTTTACAACATTTGGCCATTTATTTAATTAGAGTCTCATCTAGGCTAGTTGCTAGCACTTAAAAATTTATTCTTAACTAAAATGTTTTAAATGTCAGCTGCTAATAATATATTCGCTGTCAAAAGTTCACTTGGACAGTTCTCATTAAGTGCACCAGAAAGCCTTCATCAAACAATTTAAATTTCCAAACAACGAAAAAAATAAAATAATACATTTGTAGCCAGCACTAATGTCAAGCTGATAACATCAGTGACTGGCACATTGTTCGTACTCAACTCTGTCAAAGTTAATTACCCTTTACTTAGAGCAAAGTATATGGCCTTTGTCTATAAGTTTGTACAAAAAAGTGCCATTTAACTTGCTTTCAAATCATATTAAAATTGTTTACAAAAGTAAAAATTGAAATTTTTGAAAATTATTTATTTTAACAAACAATGCCAAGCATATCGTCATATCATATCATCATCTAACAATCTAATATAGGGTTTCCAACAAGAGGTGTTATTTTGAATCACCCGGTATTTCGGTAGCTGTCACTTCTGAAGCTTTTATTCTTTGACATTTGACAAGTAGAAACTACGCCATTACTAAAAATGGAACGATACACGCTTCAACAACGCATTGGAATTATTAAAATTCACTACAAAAATGGTGTAAATCGTCCATCGAAAAATCATCTTGACTGATGAGGCCCATTTCCACCTCGGTGGCTACGTCAACAAGCAAAATTGGCGCATCTGGGGCTCGGGAAACCCAAGAGTTATTGTTGAGAAGCCTCTCCATTCTCAACGTGTGACTGTTTGGTGCGGTTTATGGTCCGGCGGGGTCATTGGACCTATTGAGGACATAGGGCAGCCACTTTGCGATTTGGTTATGGAAAATTTCATGAAAAGGATATGGTCCTGTAGGCGTGGTCGTGGTGGCCATTTGGCTGATGTTGTTTTTCATTATTAACGTCATACCTTCCTCTTTATTATGAAATAAACATCCGATCATTTATCTCAAAAAATGGCATTTTGCTTTGAATATCAAAATAACACCTCTTATTGGAAAACCCTATATTAACCTTAGATACACACTATATTAGTTATTAAAAATTTAATGTTTAATTTTTATTGACAATTATTCGAAGATAATCAATAATTGCCCATAAAAGAGATGGGACAGTAAATAAAGCCATTAACATAAAGATTACATGATTTTAAACATATCTTAATAATTATAAAGTCACAAAATTAAGGTTTTTTTATATTTCCCCTTCCAGATGCAGCTTTTCAAAGTGAGGCAAAGTTATATTATATTTGTAATATATCTATATATATATTACACAAGGCCGTTTTTTGTGACATCAAAGGCTCCTAGATGGATCGCGCAATTTCAACAAATGAGGTATCAATCGAAAGCTATTTACACCTAGATGTGCAATAAGGTGTTAATTTTTCGATTAAATCTATATTTTGGTGGATATCGCTAAAATAAAATTTCAATCAAAGATGGTCCAATTTCAACAAATGAGGTATCAATCGAAAGCTATTCACGCGCAGAGTTCTCAATTATGGCCTTGCGTCACTTTATTGTATTTAAAAAGAAATATGCGTGTAAATGAAGGTGAGGAAGAGTTTGCTAACTATTTGCTTCAAGTTGGAGGAGATTCGTTACCGAAAGATGATTCTGGGCAGTCTATATTATGCGCACGGCTTTTAGGATGCGGCTCACCTATTGACTTTATATACGACAAATTACCAAATGATATTTCCACTGGCTTGATTCATGACAAAGCTATACTTGCACCTACAAACGATGTTTGCGCCAAAATTAATTCAACTGTTTTGGACCGAATTCCTGGTGAAGAAGTCTTATATAAAAGCATTGATTCAGTCATCTCCACAGAATGAAGGTTTCACAACTTAGATATTTATTAATTTAACACTTTTCATTATATTGGCTTTTTTGAATAAAGACAATGTATTATTTTCTGCAAAGCTATTTGTATATTAAGCAATGCATTATCTGGCGATTTTCGCCGCCGGGTTCACTAGTTATATTTATTTCCGAAAGTCCTTTTTCATTTAAAGCTAAAGATCAACAAATGAAGAGGGTGCGCCATTTCATATGTCGGTATTGTAACATTAAACAACTGAATTTTTTGACAACCGATGGACTTGACTTCACATATTTTGGAAACGTCAATTCAGTACAATTTTAACCAAGTCTCGCTTGACACCAAAAGAACCCGCCGAAGTAGTTACTTTGTACATTGAAAACAGTCGTTGAGTTGTTAGGCATGGCTGACGAGGCCCATTTCAAGCTCTCTGGTGGCGCTAATAAGCAAAATTGCCGCATTTTGGGAACGCAGAATCCACACGAGATCCATGAAACGCCATTACATGACCCAAAAGTTACTGTTTGAGTCGGCATTTGCGCCAAAACCATCATTGGGCCTTATTTTTTCAAAAAGAATCAAACGTTTGATGGAAACCGATATCGGTGGATGTTGGCTCACTATGTCTGCCCACAAATGCACGAAAAGGTCTTGAAGAATACTGGCTTCAACAAGATGGTGCAACATGCCACACTGCAAATCCAACAATCCAGTTTCTGCAACGAAAATTCCCTGGACGTCTGTTGTCAAAAAGAGGCAATATTGAATGGCCACCCAGATCCCCAGATTTGACCCCTCCGTACTTATTTTTGTAGGGTTATTTGCAAAGCAAAGTGTACGCCAGCAAGCCGTAGATCATGGAAGAGCTTAAGGAAAACATTCGTGCCGAAATCATTGCTATACCACCCAAGATGCTTGAAAAGGTAATGGAAGCGCAGCAAAAAGGGCTTATTATGCTGTGGCCAATAAAGGCGGCCACTTGATTGATGTTGTGTTCAAAAACTAGTCTAAATAAATTGCGAAGGACGAAATTTAATGAAAAAAAACTCATATACAGAAATCGGTTGTTTTTTTTTTTTTTTTGAAGTTATTCAATGTTTACATGCCAACATAAGAAATGGCGCACCCGATACATATATTTTAAATAATAACTAAATTTAAGGTAAAAATTAAACATAAGTTATAAGAGTTCTGAAAAGAACTTAGTCAGCTTTAGATACTTAAATTTAATATTTTCCAGTTGCTTGTGAAATTTTAAAAGTCTCAAGCTAATTTTAATATAACTAGGATCTCAAGAGCTAAAAGAACCTATTTGGACTAAATAAAAAAAATGATGTTATCAGCATTTTGCGAAATACTTTTTTATTCACACTAATTAAGTTTAAAAATAATAATAATTGCAGTTTTTAGTCACATAAGTATTCTAAGGCATACTTTTTACTTAAAAATTTATTCAAATGAGTTTTCACTAAATTTTAGTGACACTAAGAACCAAAACAGCTCTTTTTGAAAATGAGTTGCCTATATAGGGGCTATTGTATATTATTTTGTATTACAACGCAGCAGTTGACTCAATCAATCAAAAAATTTTATTTTTCACCTTCAAGAAGCTTGCTTAATTTCTATACGTTTCCATACTCTGCAAATTAATTAATTAAATTAAATAAGTCTATAAAACAACAATATTACATCAATAAATGCTAGAAATTTAAAGTTCTTACTTTATAAATAAAGAAAATATGTATTAGAAAAATTTTAACTTTAACAAAGAATCATAATGAAAACTTTTTTAAAAATTTAAAAAATAAAATAACTATCGTTTATACTTAGATAAAGTTTTTCGTCTATTCTTATTTTATTAATTGAAAAATACAAATAGTTTAACAAATATTACAAACAGCAATATAGTATGACTAAGATTCTTTTGAACCACGGTGCGTATTATAGTTAAAGTGGCACATTTTTTGATCTTCACTTTAATATTTCCATCGACAACTCATATTTCCTTGACGGAACAATAATATATATATATACTGACAACCTGAAGGCCTATCTATGTTGCTTTGGCTTTTAAATCACTTTTGTTTCCTAGAATTAATTCTAAGTTACAATATTAAATAAATTAATATATATATTAAATTTGAATTCAAATATTTTCTGAAGATAAGTGTTTATTCCAATAGCTTGTACATTTATATGATGATTATTTCAATATCATTTCACGAAATTTTAATAAAAAAATATAGGGTTTTCCAACAAGAGGTGCTATTTTGAATCACCCGGTATTTCGGTAGCTGTCACTTTTGAAGCTTTTATTCTTTGACATTTGACAAGTAGAAACTACACCATTACTAAAAATGGAACGATACACGCTTCAAATTATTAAAATTCACTACAAAAATGGTGAAAATCTTGCAGTCAAAGCTTGCAAAACTAAAGCACCTTGTCGCAACGAAATACAGAAATTGGTGGAAAAATTCGAGCTGTTGGGACAAGTTTGTGATGTGAAGAATAAAACCCGTGCACGTCACTCAAGAACCACTGAGAATATTGCTGCTGTAGCCCAAAGTGTTGAAGAAAACCCAGGTTTGTCCATTCCTCGTCGTTCTTTGGAATTGGGCATTCCACAAACGTAATAACACCGTATTTTGCATAAAGACTTGGGTCTTAAGGCTTATTAAGTTCACTTAACACAAGAACTCAAGCCGGCCGATCATCAACAACGTCGTGTCTTTGCTGATTGGGTCCTTGAAATGCATGAAAATGATCCGGAATTCCATGGAAAAATCATCTTGACTGTTGAGGCCCATTTCCACCTCGGTGCCTACGTCAACAAGAAAAATTGTCGCATCTGGGGCTCGGAAAACCCAAGAGTTATTGTTGAGAAGCCTCTCCATCCTCAACGTATGACTGTTTGGTGCGGTTTATGGTCCGGCGGCGTCATTGGACTTTACTTTTTCGAAAATGAGGTTGGATCAACAGTTACGGTGAATGGATTGCGCTATCGAGAGATTATTAATGATTTTTAATGGTCGGAGCTGGAATGGGACGGTATTGATCAGGACAACGTTTACTTTCAACAAGACGGCGCTACGTGCCACACAAGCAACGAAACCATTGCTCTTTTACGGGAAAAGTTTCCGGACCGTGTTATCTCTCGAAGAGGTGATCACAATTGGCCATCGAGATCTTGTGATTAAACACCTTGCGACTTCTTCCTTTGGGGCCACGTGAAAGATAAGGTCTACGCCAACAGCCCAGTGTCGATTCAAGACCTCAAAAATAGAATTCGTGAGGCTATCGAGGACATAGGGCAGCCACTTTGCGATTTGGTTATGGAAAATTTCATGAAAAGGATATGGTCCTGTAGGCGTGGTCGTGGTGGCCATTTGGTTGGTATTGTTTTTCATTATTAACGGCATACCTTTCTCTTTATTATGAAATAAACATCCGATCATTTATCTCAAAAAATGGCATTTTTCTTTGAATACCAAAATAACACCTCTTATTGGAGAACCCTTTATAATTTAAGGGAAAGTACAAAAAGTTATATAACAAAATTGTTGAAAATAATAAAAACAAGTTTTGTTTCAATGTTTTTCAATTCTTTAGCAGTAATTATACAAAGCGCATTCTCAAATAATAATATTAGAATTATTTTCAAAGTAAAAAGTAATATCATAATGCTATCATTGCAAATTTCCCGAAGTCATAATACTATAACTAACTAGAATAGCTTATTAGAACCTGAACTCTTAAATTTTCAATATTATTGTAGAATTCACATAAACTTTAAATATACCATTGATTTTGCCGAGAAATAAATAGATATTTAAATAAAATAAAAAGTAAGACATTATCTATAAGAATACAGATAAATTTTAGTTGGAGGTGCTAATTAACTCAACTTTTGAAAATAGTAAACATATAAGGTTTAATTTTAATTATTTTCAATTTTTAATTTTTTTTTAATATTTATTTTATGCACTGCAATTTATTTTAAAAAAAATATAATTATTTAAAAATAATCCATAGCGTTTATAAATTGCTACCTACTTAATAATTAAAAAAAATTTTTTTTGCTATATTTTTTATTTGAATTTTTTAATTTAATTTAATTTATTCCATAGCATTAATATTTTGGTTTTACAGATAAAATGTATATACAAAGTTTAGCTGAATTAGCTTTTCAACTGAGTGGGTGATATATTTTATTTAAGGTCTTCTATTTTTTTATTACTTTTAGCTTATCTTAAATATAAGAAATCTCAAGACTTTTAGTATAAAGCTTTTATTAGCAGCATTTAATACTTAATGCATTTTGTTTTCAATAAAGGGCATCAAATCTTCGCTATATGTCAACTTGCTTGCTTTTTTTTGTTTCTCATTTGTCTTTAAGCCTAATCCAGGCCAAATGTCATTATGACTAATTCGATGTAAATTAAAATGTCACAAAAAACACAGCACGAGCAGTACCAAAAAGATACCAAAGTTCAGCCCTATCCAACAACTACCCCCCGCCAACAACAACAACAACCAGTATTTAATATGATACAAATATCACAAAGCAACAGTCAGCAGACAGCAGACAACTTGATGACTGCAAATTGAAATTGAAAATCCAAGACGAAAAACAACAAATGGAAAAATCAAGCAAATAGCCAGTCTGTCAGTCATTCAGTCAGTCTGTCATGTAGTCCGTCTTCAGTTCTTCAGCTATTGAGTGAACGAGCCAGCCAATGTGCAGAGCCAAGTGGGCAAAGGTCTTTAATTAAATTACGAGCAGCCAAAGCAACTTTGATCCCTTTTTACATTTGTGCTGCACTGCTTTACCGCCTCGCGCAGACCCTCTTGTCTTTGCCTTTCACTTACACCCAGTCACTCTCACTCTTTTGCACTTACTGCTGTTTGTATGTGGCCTAGTGAAAAAAAAAAAAAACTTGACTTGCGTTTGTAATTTGGCTTTTTTTTTTCTTCACTTTTCAAGCAGTTCGCTTGGCTTGACCTTTTTGTTGCTTCAATTTTTCATTTTTTTTTGTATACAGTGGCTTTCATTACCTTGCGTACCAGTTTTTTTTTCTTTACAAATTTTCCTGAATTTTCTTCTAGTTTTGTTGGTCTTGTTGCCTGACTGCGTTTCATTTCATTTATGACAAACAAACTTAAAAATTGACGAGTGACGTATGCATGGTTGACAGCCAGAAAGTTTTCCAAAATGTAAGTGAAAATTTGTATGTGCCTTTGGCTTTTACTCGTTTTACTCACTTGCCTTGAATCTTTTAATGGCCAAGTGAAAGTCAAACGGCATAAATAAATAGACAGAATGTAAGTCAGAGAGAGAGAGAGAGAGAGTCGGAATGAGAATCAGAGTCAGTAAGTCACTAAGTCAGTTTGTTAGTGGCTTGTTTATGAACTTTTAATTGCACACGTAGCCTGGCAATGCTAATTAATCGTTGGCCCCTTACTCCATCAATGCCAACCACTTCCACACCCTACGCACTTCGATATTGACTTTGCCACAAAATACGCAGCATGCTTTTGGGGGCCGCATATAAATATGTATAGCCTACTTTCGTGCGTACATTTACTTAGTTACTTACAGAACGCGCAAGTATTTGCATAAATTTGCCTTTCCTTGTTATATGAGTGTATGTAAATTGTAAATGTATGCTTATATATGTGTTTTTTTTTTTGTATATAAGTATGTATTCACTTTTGCTTATGCATGTCATTAAAATATTTTTACAGCAATTAAACAAATGCATAAAAGTGCTTGCCGCGCTTACGCCTAAAAGCGTACTACAGATAGCAGTCCTACACAAACACACAAATAAACTCGCTCACACAGATAAGCACACATACAGGCCAATTAAATGATTGCCAAACTTTGCAAAACAATTTTATATAGCGTAAACAACAACAACAAAAATTCATTGCCACAGATTTTTATACCCTTTACTCGTTGGGTAAAAGGGTTTTATTAAATGTATCAAAATGTATGAGACAGTAGAGGCAGCTTTTTTGATACTATAAACTACAAATGCATTTGTAATCAGCATCTAGATTTCGAAAGGACGATAAATTAAAACAAATGATGCTAATCTAGACTCTAAATGATAGGTATTTATCATTTAACATGGTAACATATGTACATAAAGCCCAGCAGACTTGGCGGAGGCTCTTGAATCCCTTATGGTTGTCTGGGAGAGCATGCCTGGAAGACACACTAAAAATACCTATCATCAAACCGTCAGAAATTCGTCTTTCCAACATTTTCAGTAATAAAGTCAAGTAGAAGGAAAATTTCACAAGACAGGTCAAACAGCTTTTAGACAATCCATCTTTCATGTCTGTTTCTGAAGAAGCTGTGTCTGGGTAACTTGACAAATCAAAAATTTTTTGGCGTGTAACTACCCGTCTTAAAATTTTATAAGGTATAATTTTTCCGAAATTATCGGCATTAAATACTTTTCTTATAAATGGGAAACATTTGTGTATCTTTGTTGATATTTGTTGAACAATAATCTCAAAAGAAATATATCATATCTCTGACGAATTCTCTGACCAAGATACAAAACGTATCAAACATGCCAATTTTAACACTTAAAATTTGTTACTCGGCCTTAAATCAGGGGTCGCATGGGGAAATGAATATATGACTACGACTTCTGAGGCATCTGCGAAAAACAAAAAGAGCAAGAACGGCACAAACCCCTCTTTGTGACTACCCTACACTTACTAGATGATAAAATCATTCTATAAAACTATAACTTAAAAAACAGAAGATTAGGCTTCTTTAATCATTTTCGCAAGTTGATTTAAATAGGACAAAATGTAGATCCGTTCCGTCATTCCTTACCCACCCACTAGACCTCTCTATAGGTCGAAAGCATAGCAGATGATCGCCAGTTTTTTTTCGAGAAGACTTCTAAACCTTACTAGTGCTTGTACTAGCCTCTGTATGTCGATAGAATTGCAGATGATCCCAATCTTAATTTTAAATAGTGTTGTATTATTGTTCATTGGACTAACACCACTGCCCCAATACCAGAGTCTCTATTGTTAAGGGTATTTGGCCCTGCACCTTTCAAGCAGAGATTCATGCCATAGAGATCTGCGCCCACATTATCCTTAACAAGGGAACTAGAGGAACAAACATTTGTATTTATTCAGATAGACTAGCTGCTTTCAGGGTACTATCATCATGGAGCATCAGGAGAACATAGGATATATTGACGCTTCTTAATGGGGCTGCGGCAAGCAAAAGCACTTGTCAAACCTCTGGATATAATCAAGATAAAAGGTCTTGGCAGAGCGGACTTTAAACTCCTGGTAGCATACATATCTGGGCAAATATGTAAGATACCATCTACAGAAAATGGACCAATCGAATTCTTCAGAGCGAAGACTCTGTCTCGAAGACGATGAAGCCACCAGATTCTCTGTAACTGCCCAGCGCTGGTGTGGGACAGAGCCTGTCACATGGAAAAGTAACGGATAAGTCCTTTTCATCTTAGGTCTACTGCTATTCACGCGGAAAGCGGAAAGTCTTTTGCATTAAATTATGAGTACGGTACAAAAGATATTCTGGTCGCAGTGCCCCACCTCTTCGTGAGAAACCCATGCAGGCAAAAAAAAAAATTGTTTTAGATTAGCTTCATTGTCTTTCGGATCAGTAGGGTATATTCCAAGCGAAGTTTGTTAGTAAGTTATATAATTTTTAAGCAATAAGCAGACAGATAAGGTGTTGCTTATGCTTGGCAATCTATAGAAGGCTTTAATAACCCATAATTGTTTACTTCTTAAAGATTGTTTTGCAGCTCTTTGCATGTCTACTTTAGCTTGCTTTAGCTTGATTCTTTTTGTGATAACTGTACCGAAAGGTTGTGGAAGTGTGTTCTTCCTAATCTTTTTCTACCCATTCCTCCTCCGAAGACGACTTGCAAATCTAAGAGGTTCCTTTCAAAAGACCCAAAGGCATCCGTTTGTTTTTGCAGTCATCATCTCTGCTTTTTGTTTAATCTTGTGGTGCCGTTTGTGTTTGATTAAGATTTTTCAGTACGGAAATTATTGAAATCAGGGTTTATATTTACCGTTTTTTCAACCAATTCTTTCTTATATAGATTCATGTAGCCTGTCGCCTGGGAGCCTTACAAACAAAACTTTATCGACTTTAAGTCACTTCAAATAAAAGAGTAAACTTAACTTCGTAGAACGTTTGAGTCTCCAGTTCGAACATGCACAACTTAAATATACGCCATTTTGAATACTTATCAGTAGCTATAAGTCAACATGCCCCTCCAAAAATTTTTCATGTTCGTAGTTAGAGTATCAAAAAGTTTGGGATTTGAGTGCGTGGTAAAACGTTTACAAAGCTTTCACTTTCATTGACGCAATTCTAATGTTTTGTATTTTAATTGCATGCAAAAATAACTTGGTCCAAAGACTTTTAGCCAAAAAAAAAAAGTAGCATTAAAGCTGTAAAATTTCAACTAGTACAACAGGAATGCTTAAGGATGTGTACCCACAACAAAACAACATCTATCTATGAGTGTTAAGTACAAAAGTTTCGGCCACATGAGTTGCCATTTCTGCCTGTCACTTTTGGACATAAACTCAAGTTCATTTATATATCTGTTTTGTCATAAAGTTAATCCATCCCCAAGAGCTTAAGTCAATTTAAAGTGCTGCCGACGTCGGCGGCGACGTCAATAATATGGTCTTTGTTGTGGTCATAAAAAAGCTCAAGGACGCATGAATAAGCACATTAAATTGTATTGTAATGTAAAGCGAATGCAACAAGCGGCAATGAGCAGTAAAAGACTTAAGTCAGTCGAAGCTTCCATGCGCTTTAAGTCAGGACCACAAAGCGGCTTGAAGCATGCCTCAGCGTTTTTCTATGGCACAAGGCGGACTACGAACAAGCACTTATGTTCACGATTAAATGAAAATTCTTTGTTTTTTAAAAGATTGGATTTGTTCTTAAATGGAGAGTGATTGAGTGATTTAAGAACAATATTTTTTGTTTAACTTAATTTTTAAGTTAAGTGCTTCATATAAATTAGCCAAGGTATAAATTAAACAAGCAACATAATTTATTTATAGTAGTTGGCCCATAAAACTTGTTGTAATTTCTTTTTTTTAAGCTAAGCTACAAAAACTTGATTGTATCTTTTAAATGTTTGTTTATTTATTTTGATACGACAATTTCTTGCCAAGACGTTTCTTCATAATACCAAACTTTTTGCTGTTTGAACAAAAGTAGTGTACATGCACGAAAATGCAAGCCAAAAACTTGTTGCCTGATGAATACACCTCAATATTTATATATATATTGTGGAAATTCAAAAAATATATTATAAAAAATGCTTATAACCATAAACTTTATAAGTTTTGTGCAACTCTACTGTGTATTCAGCGAAAAAAAAAGGGACAAGTATTAAATTTGTGCAATAAGCAGTACATTTTGCTTGAAGGCGGATAAAGTGTCTCTATTGTTACAAATTTAGATCCTAGAACAAGACTCAGATGGACAAAATATTGGTACACAAATACCTACGTTGCTTTAATCCAGCTTAGCCTAGCAAGAAACGTGCAATGGAGGCTCCAAAGCTGGCAGAACATTCATAGCAACAGGCAAGCAATTTTGTAGCTACGTAACTGATTAAACAAATCACTAAGCTAAGTTACAGGATATTCATGTAAAAAAAAAATAAAAATTTTATTATTATTTAGTTGCGCAACTAAGTTCTCCCGTTTTTTTTGATGAAAATATAAGTTTATTATAAAAAAAATGGTTACCAATGACTCATTCAAAGTATTGCCCATCGCTAGCTACATCTTTTCCCATCTTTCTATCAGAGTTCGAATACCTTGACGGTAGAAGTGTTCGTCTTTTGAGGCTATCCACGAATCAAGCCATTTTCCGATATCTTCATATGAATGGAACTGCTGATTAGCCAGACCATGTGCCATCAAGCGGAACAAGTAAAAATCGGACGGCGCAATATCTGGGGAATATGGCGGGTGGGGTAGGACTTCCCATTTGAGCGTTCCAAAGTAGGTTTTTACAGGATTGGCAATGTGAGGCCGAGCGTTGTGATGCAGTAAAATCACTTTTTCGTGCCTCTGCTCGTATTGTGGCCGTTTTTCTCGCAGTGCTCGGCTCAATCGCATCAATTGAGTTCGATACCGTTCCCCAGTGATGGTTTCGCCTTTTTTCAGCAGCTCATAATAAACAACACTGACCCGCTCCCACCAAATGCACAGCATAACCTTCGCAGCGTGAATATTCGGCCGAGCCAGTGACGTGGAAGCATGACCGGGTTGTCCCCAAGATTTTTTCCTCTATGGGTTGCTGTAATGAATCCATTTTTCATAACCCGTCACGATGCGATGAAGAACACTCTTCCTTCTTTGTCGCTGGAGCAGTTGTTCACAGGCGAAAAAACGACGCTCAACGTCCCTTGGTTTCAAATCATAAGGAACCCAAGTTCCTTGCTTTTGAATCATTCCCAACGCATGCAATCGCTTGGAAATGGCTTGGCGGGTAACTCCTAGTGCTGCAGCAAGCTCTTCTTGCGTTTGGCACGAATCCTCATCGAGCAATGCCTCCAATTCAGCGTCTTCGAAGGTTTTGGGTCTTCCTTTACGTGGACGGTCGTCAACATCGAAATCACCGTCTTTGAAGCGACGGAACCAATCACGGCACGTTGTTTCGCTTGGAGCAGCATCTCCGTACACTTTTTGGAGCTCTCGATGCGCTTCAGCTGCCGTTTTTTTCGAACAGAACAAGAAAATCAACGCTTCCCGCAAATGATGATTTTTTGGCACAAAACTAGACATTTTCACACAACCACAAGTAAATAATGCAAAAAGAAATTCACTAATGTGCCATAGCAGTTTGCTTACCATATGCCTAAGCTTCGTTTATGAAGTTTTGGGTATGTCAAAATCGACCAGAACTTTCTGCTAAAGCCATCTATTAACAAACAGCGAGACCTAATATATAAAAAATTGTAATCAATAAAGGTAACAACAACAAAAAAATAAGATATATTTGTAAAATACAAGGCATAATTTTAAAAATTTTAAACAAAATATCTATCAAATTGATTTAAACTAGAGCAAGCTAAATTTTTAAGCTAACTTTATTATAAACATAAAGATTATAAATAAAATGTACAGCCTGCAGTTTGAAAAAGTTATTTGGCTTTTCATATTACAAAAAAATCATGGCATATTTAATTTGTTGTGTCTGCAACAAGTGTATTGAAAAAAATAACAAAGGCAAGATTGCCAACGTGGCGTATGATTTACTTAAGACCAAGCAGCATAATTGTACAGTGCTTAACAATTTGCAAGAGCTTAAATAAAAGCAAAGCTGATTGCAGCATTAAATAGGATTGCTTTTGGACTCCATTGCACGGATGCGGTAGCAACAAAGTAAACTGTAAATCGATGAAAGAAAAAAAAAAAAATACAAAATGAAGAAAAGCGGAAATTCGCATTAACCGCATTGTGCATTGTTGGTGCACTCTGCTTGCTCTGTATATTTCTTCGTTCGTTTATGCATCTCGTTCGTTCGTTGTACTTTTAATTCGCCATTTTGCAATTGCAGTTCATTGATTATGGCATTAATTGTGCCTTGTGTGCGAGGCACTCTCATTACGCATACGATGCGTATGCTTGAGCAGCTTGTAGCATGATATGCATTTCTGTCACAGCATGCCACAAGTTGCAAGAAGCTCAACGGCGTCTGTTGCAATTGAGTAGAAACGCGTTAATTGCTAAAAGGTGCATTAAACTTAAAGAGAGAAATTAAATAAATCCATATGCATATTGTATGTAAGCAGAGTAAGTAAGCGTAGAAAGTGGTGAGAGCAACAACGAAATGTATATTAAAATATTTAAAGCAAAAGAAAAAGCAGAAATAAAAGGCACATAAATCGAAATCTGTCACAAAGAACATGCGCAGCCAATAAATTTTCTTATCTCAATAGCAGCGACAGCAGAACCAAATAGAAGTAAGGGAAACGGGAGAAGGACAGAAAGCAGCAGGAGGCGTTGTTGCAGAGTGAAGGGCGTGGCAGCTGCAACTGAACATGTTGCATATGCAGTACCATGTGTGTGTGTCTGTGTGTGGCATGTGATTTTGCTTTTCATATGTTTCTTTGTTTGTTTGTAAATTGAAATTATTGCCCTGTGGCAGCCACAGCAGTGACAAAAACAACAACAACCATAACAACGAAAAGCAAGCAGACGACAACATCACTGTTGATGACGTCAGCAACGACGACGTTGACTGCGACGACGCTGCCCATGCCAACTTTGATTAATATTTCATTTTATTAAAAAATATTCATTGTATATACGCGTATAGTTTCTTTTGCTATTCTCTTTCGTATAATTAATAACAATTTTTTTATTTAATTAATATTCATTATGGCATTGAATATTCATTATGTTGCGATTTCTTGTACTTTCGGAAAAAGGCAACTGCTGAAAAGTAAACGTAAAATACTGCTTTATACCATTTTGAGAAGAATTGGATTTTAAAAAGTCAAGCGCTAGAAGTTGCAGTTGGATCTTATGAACATAACAATAGTTTACAAGATTACATTTTTTTAAGCATTCTCAATATTTGTTATTCATTTCCATATTAGAATGGAAGATTATATATTGACGCCTAAAACTCGCTAAGATGTACTGGTTACTCAACCATTACCATCTGAGATGTTACCAAAATGTACGTACGCTATCCAGATATGGGGATTGGTGGATTGTTCAGGCCGACTAAGTATACAGAGGATACAGAGTGAACTTAGCGCGCCATTACTGAATGGAAATTGTGCATAAGCAACTGGGCCTTGTACCTAGTCCTGAAGATCTTTACCCTACAGATTTAGAAACACTCCAGACGCCACATTGAAAGTTAACGGAGACATCAACACAGACAAAATGTCATCGGTATGCCAATCCGAGCAAAAGATTAAATAAGAGAAGCTTATAAATCTATTATGGCCTAAGTTAGAACCATCACTCTAGAAGAAAGAAAATAAAAAAGAAAACTTCATTCCATAATAGGGATACATTGGTAAATTAAGTGAAATTGATAAAATCTTATATTTTACAACCGATGATCTTGAAGCGTCTGCTTAGCAGACTGAAATATCCTGTTGCGGCAGGTGCATCCTTTGGATATTGTACCAAATCGTAGCTTATATAATTTAATTATTATCGTATATGTGACCAGATAAAAAGCATGGAGAACCCTTGCACACGCCGCTAATCGCAGACTATATTATGCGGGGTCTTACGAAACCGATTTGTTCTGTACATAAATTAAAATTATACCTTATGTCTTGTAATTCTTGTTAATACCATCAGAATCATCCAAGTTAGACGTTTTCTATAAAACTCAGTGTTCTTTAGCCCCTTTTTATAGATATTTTGATCAATTACTACTGTGTCCAAAAAATACGGTGACATTGCATTTTTTTTTTTAAATCTTTATTTGTTCTTCCAAATCAATTTCATCCCCTTCAAAGTAGTTCAATTTTGGCACGCGCAGTTTAAATTCAAATATCACCTTGCTTTTTGGACACTGTAGTCGAGAATGCAGTACATCCGCCTTAGCATACCATTAACACAAAATGGTTTCCGGTCTTTGGGACCGTATATGACGATTCGGTCCACCTCACTTCTTTACACTATATGAAGTTTAGTAACAATAAGGATTGATTCCGGCCTAGTCTTCTTTAAAGTCATCATGTAATACGTATCCAACTGCCGGATGGCCCATTGAACGTCTTGAAACCCTTGTTAATTGAGTAGTTTTCTGGATTTTTTAAAAAACTAAAAGCTAAAGGATACCTTTAGACCTTCCTTGCTCTTCGTCCTACTTTTCAGTATCCGCTAGCATATATAACAAAAATGTTATGAAATAAATGAATGGATATGAATTTGGGTTTTACCCTATATGTAAAATTAATTTTTTTCCGATTGGACAGGATATAGTTTAAATATGAACCTGTCCGTAAATGTTTAAAGCTTACCTGATACATTTGTCGATCCAAAAGATCTCACCTGAAAGCAAAAGTTATATTTATTTAGAGCTCGCCAGTCTTTTCAGAGCTAAGACAAATTAGGTTGTTCTTAAAGTGAATATTTTTATTTCGGTGTTATTTTACTATCCAGAGCAACGTGTCAGCAATCCTCTCCCGAATTGCTGCTCAGTTCCATTAGAACTTGATTCCTTCACTACTGATGATGATAAACTTTGGCTTGATCATAAAGTTTTCCAATTCTAAAACTAAAATTTTGTTTGCTACATAGTAAAAATCTGCAAGAAACTCACGAGAAAATTCGAAAAATCTCAAAAAATTCCTTTTATCGTGCTTCAATTAAAAAAAAAAAAAATTGTTTTTAAAAGTTTCACAGTCAATTCTTTGTACACAAAGTTTTGTAATACTTTTCATATTTATCTTATTTTTTGAAACATTTTAAAAAAAATTTCATGAATTTATTTTATAAAAAATTATATATTGAAATACAAGAGTTGGTAACATTTTCTTAATCGCAGAACAAAACAATTGCATTCAAAATTCGTAAGCGCTTTCAAAACAATTTGGTATGCAGAGTAACTTCTGACACCTACCCTTTTTATAAAATTTTTAAAAATAATTATTTAATAAACAATTTTATCATAAAAATATATTTTTCTTTGCACCATTAGAGTAGTCCTAAAAACTCATCAAAATTAAACAAAATTTAAAAAAAACAACACTACATATATATATATATAAAAACAACAACAATTGCTTGAGCTAATAAAACTCAAATACAATTTGAAAAAAAAATAAAACCAAACCCTTACACCCACTTACTCATAAATATTATATTTTTAGCTCGGCAAACTTAAAAAATATTGACCCAGCCCATATCTAAATTAAAGTTAAGTTGTTAAAGCAGCTTAAGCTCATACCAAAACAGTTTGGCCAACAGTTGGTGTTGAATTATGCAAAAACAAACTCACAACTTTAAGGATATAGAAACTCTTTGCCAAAACAAAAACTATCAAATTAAGCCCAACACACACACACACACACATAGTAACACGTACATGGAGAGATTTACTGGAAACGACTTTTAAATCCATAAATCACACATATAATTATGCAAATCTGTAAAAATATGGCTTGTTGTAGGCTTCAACTTTGTGCCAGACACAAAAATAAGTAGAACCCAGCATCAAGCCAACTCAGCTCAGATTAGCTCAATCCAGATATGACTTTCATACGGACACGTGTTGGGCTTCCCTTACATGTGCGAGTGTGTGTGTGAGTATCTATGTATGTTTTTTCTAGTCGAGATCCTACATAAACTGGCTAAAATCCAATTTTATAAAAAGCGTAACTTTCAAACGTAGCACAGACAATACGAATAGTTAAATATCTAACCAGCAAGCAACTTGCATGGCTGCCAAGAAATGTGTAACCAAATGCGCATATACGTACATTGCGTATACGTAACGTCTGCTGGCATAAAAAGACGACTAAACAAGAAAAACTTTACTAAGCTGACCATCACATAGGTACTCTTCGAATATAAAGAGTTAACTATATAGCTAATATGTTCATAATTTCCATTTGCTTTTCGGTAAACGAAGAGTTTTGCTTTAAAAACCACAATATAGCTTTATAAAAAAGGACTTATGGGACAATATGTTTAAGAAAGGTTTTCTGATATTACGCAGAGCTTGTGACTGTGCACAATTCGTTCATGATCGGATATTGCTTTGGAAAGTATTTCATATTGGCTTTCTTTTTCTATATTGGAAAAAGTCAACCGATTTTGATCAAATTTGGTACAGAGCTTAAGAACTCTTAAAAAGTTTCGAATACCAAATTTGGTTAGGATATCTTTATAAACTAGCGAGTTATACATCGAACACTTAAGGTTTTGAGAAAAACTTACTTTTTGTACTTTTTACAAAAATTCCCGTTAATTCCATAATTTTTCTCCGATTTTGATAATCAACCACTCATTTTCTTTGTAATCGATCAAACTTTACGAGCCACGAAAAAAACTATACGAAAAAAGTTTTCAAATTTTACGTTCGAAATCAACTTCAATTTTCGATAGATTACATTGCAAAATGGCTAGTAACTATCTATAAAAGTGTACTTACATTGAAATACATTCCTGCCTTATGGAAGGAAGTTAAAGTTGTTTTATACCCAAAGCGGGTAAAGTATCTCATGTTAGTCCCAAAGACTTCAGGCCTATCAGCTTATCATCTTTCCTTCTGAAAACGCTCGAACGTATTATAGAGTTGAGTATCAGAAGTACTATTCTCCCATCGCAACTAGCGAATTCACAACATGCTTACTGTAAAGGGAAATCCACTGAAACAGCTTTAAACACACTTGTCACAGGAATTGAAAAATCATTAGAGAACAAGGAATTTACCTTAGTAGCGTTTCTTGATATTGAGGGTGCTTTCAATAACATCCAGCCTAAGGCGATAACGAATGCGTTGACAGATCTGGGCATCTCTGAATTTCTGGTGGATTTCATCGAACACATGCTGGTTAGCAGATTCGTGAATTCAACGTTAGGAGATTCGAAGGTGCGCAGATCGGTCACAAGGGGCACCCCTCAAGGGGGGGTCCTATCTCCTCTCTTGTGGGTTCTAGCGATGAACAAGTTCTTGCGGAATCTAGAAGAGAATAGACATAAAGTTGTTGCCTATGCGGATGACGTTGCCATGGTGGTAAGGGGGAAATTTCCGAATACCCTCTGTGAGATCATGCAACTATTACTGAATGAGGTTGATCGGTGGTCTAAATCATGTGGGCTAGGTGTTAACGCCAGCAAAACGGAGCTTATTATGTTCACAAGAAAACATAAACTACCGGATGTTAGACCTCCGAGCTTAAATGGCATCACATTAACATTCAGCGAAAAAGCACGCTACCTTGGACTAATTTTAGACAGGAAGCTGCTTTGGAACCTAAATGTTGAGGATAGAGTGAGGAAAGCGGCGATAGCCCTTTACTCATGAAAAAGAGCAGTAGGAGCAAGATGGGGTCTGAAACCTCATGTTGTTCACTGGATCTATACTGCGATAGCTAGGCCAATCTTAACCTACGGAGTTCTGGTATGGTGGCCGGCAGTGAACAAAAATAGTGTACTAAAATGTATGAACTCCATTCAGAGGGCGGCAAGCTTGAGTATTAGCGGCGCCCTTAGAACGACCCCCACAGCGGCTTTAAACGTTATGCTGCATCTATTGCCGATAGATCTGTATAGTAAGCTGATAGCGGTGAAATCGGCCTTAAGGCTAAGAGAATCCTCGAATCTGGCCATTAGCTCTAGGGGGCACTCGACTATTCTGCTCCAATTTCCGCAAATTCCCAGAACTACTGACTTTGTAAACTCGATGGAGTTATCCTTAAACAAACCGTTCAGTGTAAGTTTCCCATCTCGTGAAGATTGGAACAATGGTATAATAGACTGCAACAGCATGACTACCATTTTTACGGACGGATCAAAACTCAATGATCAAGTGGGAGGAGGTGTCTATTCGGAATCGTTGGGCATTAATGAATCCTTCCGATTACCTGATCACTGCAGTGTCTTCCAGGCAGAAGTCATGGCTATAATGGAAAGCATTCGTATCATTAGGAATCGTGTTTTAACCGTAAGGGAAATGCAAATCTGTTCTGACAGTCAGGCTGCTTTAAAAGCACTACAATCAGTAAGGCTCACATCCAAAACAGTGAAGGAATGTTATGAGCTCTTACTAGATGCTACAAACTTCTTCACCATTAAGCTGCTTTGAGTACCGGGGCACAGAGATATCGTGGGCAATTGCAAAGCGGATGATCTAGCTAGACGGGGCACAATGGTACCACTTCAGCCAAACATGGCCTTGATACCTATGCCGCTAGCGACGTGTAAATTATTAATAGATAATAGATAGTATCATTAATGATGCGAACCATAGATGGGTGCAAACTTATTAGTAGGAAAACTTGGCCGCAATGGAGCTTGAATAGAACCAAGCAACTTTTAAAGCTTAACAGACTTGACATAAGAGCTACGATAGGGGCTCTTACTGGTCACTGTCTTATTGGTAGGCATGCCAATAGACTGGGAGCACCATTTTTCGACTACTGTAGATGCTGTCAGGAGGTGGATGAAGAGGAAATAGTGAAGCACTTCCTTTGTAGATGCATGGCACTATGCAGGAGGAGGCTGAATACACTGGGCTTCGAAACTGTTGGGAATGTTACTGAATTCGCAGGAATCATAATAAATAAGATTAATTCGTTCATCAAGTCGACAGGTTGGTTTAGAGAGGACACGGGAGAGTAAGGACTAGCTCAAGTGGCATCACAACGGGCCTTTTACATGCCTAGGTGTGTCGAAAGACAACCACTACTACCTACCTACCTACCTACGTTCGAAATAGAATTTTTTCCAAAAATTTGCAGAAAATTACGAAAAATTTCATATGAATGGGTAAATAACGACCAAACCGTAAATTTGACAAAAATGTGGTTTGACTATAATCGATAGTTAATTCAATTATCTACAGTTTGGTAAAAAAATAATCAAAGTTTATTTTAACGAGAGATACTCGCTTTTAAGTCGAAACTTTTTTTTAAATTTCGAAAATTGTTTTTTTCAAAATGTCTCAAAATCCGTTCCATGACAAAATTTTTTGACTTCATTTTCGGACTTAGCGTACCAATTTACTACGAAAACGAGTAAAAAATGTTGAGGATACATTTTCCAGTAAACCAGTATAATTAATCGAAATTTTACAATTTAAATTTAAATAGTTAATATTGGCTAGTAAAAATAATTAAAATCAAAGAGGTCGACCCGAAAAGTATCCCGCTGCACCTATTTTTGCCGATATATAAGCTATCTGACAAGCCAAATATCAATAAATCCTAAGAGTATGAACAAATGTATCACATATATATAAAAAATAAAACTTAAAATCTGTTTTTCCAGCATTTACATGGTATGGAAGCGCAAACGTAAAGCTATATGCGTAGCTCTACCCTTCCAGGGTTGCATGTAATTTTTGTATTTTTAGTTTTACTGCGCCTTGTTAGAAAGGTTTAAAAAAATTCGACTTGCAACTTTTTAGGGTTAAAGCATGCCTGAAGTTGGAAATGGAAAATATGTAAAGGCGTATGAAATCTACGCTTAGTTTACCTATATAGATGGCTATGCATGTATTTCAACTATTTGGTTCGTTGAGTTGCTGTGATTTTGACAGCCTAGCCACGAAAGCTATTTGGCTAGGAAGCCAGTTAGCCGTAACGAAATGAAGCAGTTTGAGGCACAAAAAAAGAAAAAACCAACTGCATAAATTTTCATATACTTGTACTCGTACTCGAGCAGACTCTTAACTAAGCAAAAAACTGAGCTGAGGGTGAGTCGGCGGATCTTTTTTTTTATTTTTTTCTGTAGGGGCATGCCCCGGCTGTCACTTTTAGTCCAACTGTGAAATATGTTTCAATGCATTAAATTTTTAAAATTTTGCCAGTGACTTACACGCAGAGACATTCACACTCAGTCATTGTATATATGACAATAATATGGTCAAGTGTACTTAAGAATTCATTCAACAGACTTTTTTTTCCAGCGACATTGTGTTTTTTTTTTTTTTTCAATGTTGTAGTTGTTGTTGCTGCTGGCTTTACGTCTTCAGCTTTCTTTGTTTTATTACATTTGCATATTATTTATTATTTATTTACATTCGCATATATTTTTATGACTTCCATACACATGGCCCATCCCCCACTCAATGAATGGACTTGCTGATTGTTTGCACTGTCTTTATGTGAGTGTGTGTCTCAGTACGTACAGTGAAACCAAAAATTATTCGGACACTTACAAATTGTAAGTTAAAATGCAGTTTGTTTTTATTTTTCTTAAAATATTTTAAAAACTAAAACAATACCTTAGTTTCTATATCGCATATAGCACGCAGATATATGAATAAGGAGGCGTCCCTGTACCAAATCCTCCTTTATTTTTTATTATTAAATTTATTTTCAGCTTATATAATAAAAATGTTATTGTTCAATAATTACAAAGCTTTATATAAAATTTTTTTAAATTATCCGAATACTTTCTAGTGCCACTGTATGTAAAAAACCACCAGCACGCACTGAAAACATTTTCAACTTCTTTGCCGGCTTTAAAGGTACACCAACACACTCACAGGGCAGAAAACAGGAACAAAAAAAAATGCCACTGTTGCCGCGTGCTTATTTCATTAGCTATTCCCTTGAATTTATTTTGAAACGCGCACAAAAATATGCTACAAAAAAATAAGGAAAAAAACGAAAAATTCTAAAGAAAAATAAAAGAGAGAATCAGTGGCAAGAACGACGGCAACGCTTTAACTACCGGAAATTCCTTTGTACTGCTTTCATGCTCATTTGTACAAACGAGAACGAGGCGGTACTGGTCGCCCACGCCCATTTGCTAACACATATATACACAATCTATACATATATATATAGAGAGAGAGACTCACGCCCGTTCAATTTTTCGCTGTTGACAATTTTGGCGGTTGTTGTGGCAACACGTGACTTGGATGCGTAACATGAAAAAAAAAAAAAACTGACCTCCCTGCCGTAAAGCTTCAGCTCCTGGCTCCTCCAAAAAAAAAAAAAATAAAAATAAAACCCAGCTGAAAACTTGAAACTTAAACTTCGACTGTGTGTGTGACTGTGACTCGGTTACTTTGCTGCATGCCAAATGCGAAAAAATTGTTTGCTCTTCTTGGAAGACTTTTGAAACAGTTTTAAACTGGCAGCGGTTCCTAAGCGGCGGCACTCCCTAGTATCTGTTGGCTGTCCGTCTCCCTCTGTCTGCCTGGTATGGCCTTGCCACACTTTGCTGATCACATTGAAATCAGTTTCAAAATAATTTGCTGTTGAAATTCAATTTGTTACTTCTACTTGTGCTACCCCAAACCAAATCCCTTAGCTTTGTCAGATTCGCTTCTTTTTTTTTTTTTTGCTTTAGCTTTTGCAGAATATAAGACATTAACGCTTCAATGGCTTTATTTGCGTTTTGTATAAGGAATTTTAAGTAAATTATGTTATTAGCATTGATTATGGCGCAACTTTCAAAGGAAAGCCAAAATACGCATACACTGCGTATGTGTAATATTTTGTCATGGCAATAAAATTGACATTGCTGCAAATCAATTCAATATGCCTCAAGTGCTTCAAAAAATTATAAGTAGATACACAGAATATACCCAACGTGTACACATGGCGTATACGCAATCGACATGAAGTATACTTGAAAAAGCACTTTACTTTTGCCATCAAGAAAAGGCTGCTTAATGGTCAATAGAGCTTCTTGACCTTTTTGAAAGAAGCTTATTATTTCGTTATAGCATAAGTTGTGGCAAATATTCAGGCTCTTTTTTTAAGAATTATTTGTCTTGATAAATGAGTGTAAAAAAATTATTAAATGTAAGGAACTCATCGCTTTATAGCTTGAGCCTGCTACCTTTTTTATATTGTCTTAATGCATTTCAAATTATTGAAGTATATACAGTCAAAGAAGCGAAAAGTTTTTTCTCATAGTAAAATAAGGCAAGAAGTAGATATTCTTCTGTCTATAAAAGGTGTCAGGTATGCTAGACGTAATTCGATCACGATGTATCTATGGATTGCAAATATTTTATGGATAAAATCTTGCATAATTTAAGATTGTGAGTCAACTTTTTTTAAAACTTGTTCGGTTCAAGATTTTCCATGTAGCTAAAGAAACAAAAAAAATTTAGAAAACTTTATAATAAAGCAAAAATAATAATATTTTAATTGGTTGCAGGTATATTGCATGAAAGCAGTTTCATGATCATCGTTTGGCGCTACAGCTCTTTGTGAGCTTTGGCCTGCTGAACAATTCGCCTCCATGTTGCTCGATCTGTTGTAGTCTCTTTCCAGTTTGTCAACTTAAGTCGTTGTAGATCTCCTTTCGCTTCGTCGATTCATCTCGATCTTGGTCTTCCTCTTGCTTTGTTGGAGTATGCTTTTGCCTCCAGTACCTTCCTTTACGCTCCTAAACTGTTCATTCTTATAACGTGGACTAACCATCTTATGCTTTGTGCATTGATGTATCGTACAACGTTTTCGCCCTTGATTAGTTGTTCTAGGTCATCATTTCATTTTATGCGCCATTCATCTTGTGTAATTCTGACTGCGCCAAATATTTTCCTGAGAATTTTCCTTTAAAAAGCTTGTAGTTTTGTCTTGTCATTTTCACTCAGTGTTCATGTTTCTGCTCCGTAGCACAAAACAGGCCGAACTACTGTCTTATATAATGCCAGCTTGCAGGGTCTGGTAAAAAGTTTTAATTTAAACAGTTTTATAAGCGACGCATATGATCTTTTAGTTGCCTAAATTCTTTCATCTATTGTAATGCTCATCGCATTGTCTGTTGTCAGTTTGCTGCCAAGATATGTGAACGTGCTTACTACTTCCAATTTCCATTTCTTTCCATTGTCTTTTGATCTGGACAGCAGCATGTATTTGGTCTTTTCGCTGTTAATTTTTAGTCCGATTTTTGCAGCCGCTATTTGGATATCAGAGAATGTAGATATTAGCCCATTTCTGTTTTTGCTGACTATGGCAATATCGTCAGCCTAAGCGTATAATTGCTTAGAGTGTGTCCAGTTCTTTTCGCATCGCTTACTTCATCTATTGCACAGCACAACAATAAATTGCAAATTGTTGATGAGAGTGCGTCGCCCTGTCTCATGCCTGATTGAATGAGTAATACCTCAGATTTGTTGTCTTTTATCACAACTGTTGTAAGGAAGTTCTGGTGCTGGGGTATAACTCAGTCTTCACCAGGGCGTTGCGGTGGCGGGCGAGGCTCACGCGTACCTACAACAGGAAAGGGAGAATAGGAAATGCACTGACACACTCCAACACGCGGCACCAAATATTTAATGTATTAAAACCCCGGTTCCATTCCAGTCTTTGGGCAATGTTTCTTGATGCCATATTAGCGCTGTTAAATGCTTTATTCTTTCAATGAACGTGCTGCTTGCATTCTTTAAAAGTTCGGCTGTAACGTTATCTTCTCCCGGCGATTTGTAATTTTTCATATAGTTTATCGCGCCTTCAATTTCTTTCAGTGTTGGTGTTAGCTGCTCTTGCGGCTCTTCAGAAATTTCGCTGCTATTTGCCAATGAAGCCATTATTTGGTTATCTCTTTTCGTACTTTCAGTATTGAGGAATTCCTTGAAATGTGCAACCCATCTTTCTACAATTTGCTGCTGATCTATGAGTATTTCGCAGTTCTTAGATTTGCAGATATTTACCCGAGGTTGAAATCCTCGCTTTTCTGCTTTGATTTGACTCTAGAACTTTCGATTGCTATTGGAAATAAAATCTTCGCAGATGTTTTCCAAATTCTTCTTCATGGCTTCCCTTTTCATTTTTTTTGTTGATAGTTTTTTGTAGCAGTTCGTCTTTTCTCGATGTAAATTTCTTCAGTTGCATGGGTTTTTGTAACTAACCTGTTCTTCCTCGCTTGGCTCTTTACTGTTATCGCATTCATGCCATCTTCATCAATCCATTCATAGTTCTTCTTTTTCATTGCGCTACCTATAATTGTTGATGCTGCGGTTGCAATGGCATCTTTCAATATTTCCCATTCTTTCTCAATACTGTTTGAATTCGAATTTTTGTTTATTTTTTTGTCCATTTGTTTTTGCAAGTCTATTTTTACTTTCTCGTCTGACAGCTTTTCATTGTTCCATTTTTTCCTTTTCGTTCCTTTGATTTTGGCAATGTTAGGAGTTTTTGACGGAGACTCGCTCTTACCAGAAAGTGGTAACTGTCACAGTTCGGACCTCGCAGGCTTCGTACGTCTGTAATACTGCTCTTTGTTCGATTACATATGAGGATGTGGTCGATTTGATTTGCTGCGTTACTTCCAGGAATCCTCCAAGTGCCTTTGTGTATGTTTTTTGTGTGGGAAGGCGGTACTCACGATGAAAGTAGATGTTGCGCTTGCAAAATTATACACTCATACTCCATTTTCAGATGTTGTCTCATGGAGAGAGTGTTTGACGGCTTCCTCAAGCGTTGTGTTCTTTCCTCTTTCTTTTCCTCATCCGCTGCATCGTCTGTTGGTGCGCACGCTGATATTAGTGTCATATTGTTATTGCTCCTTTTACTCTTATCTTACATATTCTGTCATAAATAGGTTCAAAACCAAATATTTTTCTTTGATTTTTTCGCCTACCCAGAATAGTCTCTTTTTCTTATTTCTCCGAACTCTTTCCAGGGCAGTGTCGGTAGAGCTACAATGTCCAAATCATATTTTTTAAGTTCCGCTTCAATTAAGTTCATTTTTCCTGCCTAAAACATAGTTCTTATATTCCACGATCCAAGTTTCCCATTTTTTTTCCTTTTTCATTTCCGGGGGTCGTCGACGTTATCGAGTATCATCCGAGGCTTTAGTTCTGCTTTCGTGACAATTTGTTTCATAAAAGCAGCTAAGACCTTAATTATACAGAGCTTATATTCAGATATGCAGGAATATGATGAGAACCTCTCGGAAAAGACTGACTGATTATACCAAGAGATGATATTCAACAGGAATTTCACTATAGTCCTACCCTTACGGAAGGATTGGACTACGGGATCTTTGCTAAACAATTTCGACACCACAATCTATACTGATGGCTCCAAAATGGATTGTGGTGTCGGAGCAGGTATACATTCCGAGAGACTAAACATAAAAAAGTCAGTGCGCCTCCCCAATTTATCCAGCGTCTTTCAGGCGGAAGTATTTGCGATCGGGGAAGCATGTAGGATACTTATTGCTGACTACACATTCAAAAACAACATCGCTATTCTGTCGAATAGCCAGGTTGCGATTCAGGCCCTGAATTCAGCCATCACAACCTCCAAAATGGTGGAACAAAGTAGGAAAAGCCTCATCACCGTAAGCGAAAGGCTTAACGTTACTCTAATCTGGGTCCCGGGACACAGGAATATAGAGGGAAACGAAAAGCCCAACGAACTGGCAAGAAATGGATCTGCCATGAGTGAAGCTCTTGCGGAACCGGCGTTCACACCAATTAACGTGGTCAAGAGAAACATCAACACAAAATACCTGCAGGTAGCGGATCGTAGATGGAATAGTCTTTTAACATGCAGGACAGGTAGATCCCTATGGCCCAAATTCAACCTTATTAAACAAAAAACATCACTTATAAACAGGAATAGGAAAGACACCTCTAGACTGGTGGCAGTCATCACTGGCTTCTGGCCTCTTGGAGAACAGGCGGCCAAAATGAGGCTTCCACACAATATTCACTGTCACAGTTGCAACCAGCCAGAAGAAAAAGAAACTGTCCTTCATTTTCTCTGTAAATGCCCTGCTCTTTGGAAGCAGAGAATGGATACCCTGGGAAAGCCGCTCTTCAATGGACTGGTAGAGCTGGCGGAAATAAACATCAACGACCTCCAGAGGTTCCTAAACCGCACGGACTGGATCTAACCGAGCTATCTACACAAACAACCAACACACGAGTTTGAAACGAGGATGTGGCAACAAAATGGTGCGAAAGCGCTAGTTGGGCTCATGGACTGAGCCACCACTTCAACCAACCAACCATGCAGGAATATATTTTCAGCGGCATCCATAGATGTATAGCTTTTTTTCATATATTGGCGTAGTAATATTTGGACTTTTTTCCTTATATCGAGCTCCACAAAATGCAGCAAGGGGGTGCCCTAATTTAGAAGTAAGAATAGACAACATCGTATGTTTTTTTTTTTGTACATATATTCTCTGCTAATAAGCGTACATGACATTGACTTGAGATCCCAGAATAATCAGTACTTGGGAACACAGCAGAGAGTGCAACTGTCTAGACATGAGTTAGGCCCCCCACAGACATATACAATTTTGATTAGATTTCTATATTTGATTTGCATGTAAGGCACAACTTTATATACATTTTATATTTTTTTTAATGTGCATTGAACCAGAGCAAAAAAGTTCAATTCAAAAAATGCAAATCATTTATCATACGTAAAATCCAAAACAACACACAGTCAGTTGGATTTTGATGCGCCTCAAGGACACAATCAGTCCATTGTGGTTTAAATGAAGCAGCCAAAACCTCAAGAGCCCAGTCCAATACTTAGGCATATCTAATTATATATACTATATATGTATGTATAAGGCTACGGCTGGCTGCGCCTGCTTAGCCTAGCAACAAATTTGCAGAAAATCGTTTGCTAAGCTTAGAGTGCTGGTTAAGTTCGGAATATGCTGGGAAAGCGGAGATCCAGAGTAAAGAACACGAAACCAGTATACCAAGTACAAAGATGTACGCATAATTTATGAGTTGAAATTGTCTGGACGCTTGGCGTGCAGATAACGAGTCACGTCAATTTTCGCTAATAAACTCAAGAAGGATTAATTTTGTGATTTATGATGCGCAACGACCATGTGGCCCTGACCAGGACGCGCCAGCTCTTAGAGAGCTCCATTGTCCTTGTTGTTTTCGTTGCAAAAATGTAGCACACTTTTGTGCTGACATTAATTCATTAATTTGCTGGCATATTAATTAAATTTTTGTATTAAATTTGGTGCTTGTTAATTAAATATGTTGCTTAGTTGCTCAAATTAGCTGGCTACATAGTCAATTTTCTATATATGTATATAAATAAAACATAAACATGAATTTATATGCGTATTTGTATTTGTATTTGAATTTATGTTTATGTTTTTTTTTTTTTTTTTTGCATACAAGTGATTTTGCATGATAAAAGCAGCTCAGCTCTATGAATAGCTTTGAGCAGCCCCCAACCTACACTAGACTACATAGACTCTGTTTCTGAGGTTTTTTTCTTGTTTTTTTTTTACTAGGGAACTCAACTCAACTGAACTGACAGTTTATTTTTTTTAAGGTCCTGTTTTTTTTTTTATTTTTGCCCTGGCTATAAAAATTGTTTGCTGAGGCATTAAATTGAATGAAAATTTATGATCTTTTCATATTTACTTATGTTGAAGGCGGCTTGAAAAGGAGCTGTGTCTATATGTACATATGTGTACATATACTCGTATGCATGACATGCCTATGGCAGTGCATACAAAAGGCCATTTGTGTGTCTTTTTGTAGCTGCGTATGTGTGGGTATGAAAATATATTTCATATAAAATATTTACTCACATGCAAGTTGTTGTTGCTCTTACTTTTTAAGTCAATTTAAAGACAGTGAGTGCGGCAGCCAATTCAAACAAAATTTGCCAAAGCCAACAAATCATCAATCAAATTTAACAATCTCTGCCCCATATGCAATATCATTGCATATATGAAACAAATATCGACTAGTATCTATCGCATATACTACGTACATATGGTAATAACTGACCTATGCCGCCTGCAACCATGTGCAATTTATCATGCCACATAAAGCAAACAAACTAGATCAACTGACAAGTCAGAGCAGAAAAAAAAAAAAAACAGCTAACTAGTTGGAATTCTTTGCTTGAGCCATGACGACTTTGATATACGCTGAAGAAAAAAATATGTTCATCTCTTCATGTGTCGGGTGTTTTTTGATGTACTAAGTGGAAATTTTTATATATCTCCTTAAGATCATAATATTACTTAAAAAATCTTAAGAAGAACTTCAAATAAAAAATCAAAATTTAGTTTTCTTTATAAAATGTAGTACAGCTCTGAAAGGCTCTAACTGAATGGAGAACAAAAACTGGGCGAACATTTTTTTTAGTTCCTGTTTAAGATCGTTTCGTAGAACAAAGTTTCTTTAAAATTAACAAAGCAGATTGATACATTAAAAAAAAAAAAATTCTTAAAAATTTCAGATTTTAACTTAACGCGTTACGACTCAATCTGGTGGCACGGTAGTGCACCCGCCAAGACGAGCCAAGCGAAGCGCAAGGGCACTACCTACCTTTTCTCGACGCGCTTCGTCGTTTTTTTGAACCCTTATAACTTGGGTTTGGATTATGCTAGATCAACAAAATTTTTGGGATATGTTGTCAGTAGCGGACTTATTAAACATATAAAGTTTTAATTGCATAGCTTTTATGCTTTAAATTTTATTGATATCTAAAAAACGCTGATTTCGTCACTGACTCACTGATGATCATCAAAATTCTTAAGGTGTTTCCTAATGTCCTAGAAAGCTGAAATTTTGTATGTAAGCTAGTATTAGCACACAAACAACAAGAAAATTATAAAACTTGTAACTTTCATCCCCCAGCCCCTTAAACTAGGGGATGGGAGTTTGTATGAGACCTGAAATTTTCAATTTTGGCGCAAGAGGTCTAATCTGATCTGAAACTTGATGCCCCCAGATATATATATCCCGAAAATTTTACACCTTAGTCAAAATATGTGGCCAGATCATTTCGCTACATTCACATAGGCGTAAGGTGAAAAATTAATTCACTGTTCATTACTTTTCTGTTATACAATAGTCCTTGTAGTAACGAACATTTTTTGATTTTTCAGATGGCATGGGAAATATAAAAATATAATAATAAATGCAAGAAAGTCAACCAAAAATTCCCTATTTTTTTTTATCGCTTATATGTATATGACTTAGTTTAGACAATTTTTATATAAGGTTACGGATAAAGAGAATTTTATAGCGATAGCTTGCAATTTAGTTCATAAACTTGCTGTTGCTTATTCAAAAAAGATTTTAAGGTAAAAAAAAAAAAGTTGCTGTATCCTTAAATGTTGAAAAGAAACTTGAAAATTTGTATAGTGTTAAACAAATTAAATCTAAAATTAATAGCTTGATTCAAAATTTTAAAGTAAGACAAGATTGCTTAAGAAAAAACGAGATTCTTAAAAAACGAAAGTTAATTTTGAAACAATTTTAAAAGTCTTGAATTAAAGATGGCGTACGTTTAAGTCGGGCACAGACGACTTTGGGATACCCTGTACCACCACATTAAATTTAAGTCCGACATATTGCTAAGACCTCCAGGAGATATTTTATTCGGCAAATTTGGCTACGATATTTTCATAAACAAACAGAAATCAGTCGAATTTTGCACCATACAATTTTTTTGACCGATCGGTCTTATGGGGACTATATGATATAGTCAACCGATTTTGATCACATTTGGTACAGTGCTTGGGAACTCTAAAAAACTTCCGTGTGCCAAATTTGGTTACAATATCTTCAAAAACAAACGAAACACAACGAATTTTGTAAAAAAAGCGTTTTTTGACCGATCGTTCCTATGGGAGCTATATGATATAGTCAACCGATTTTGATTAAATTTAGTACAGTGCTGGGGGTCTCTAAAAAACTTCCGATTGCCAGATTTGGTTATGATATCTTCATAAACAAACGAATTATCCATCTAAAACTTTTGGTTTTTTTCGAGGTCCTCTGAAACACCCCTATGGCAGCTATATAATGTAATCCCGATATCAAAAAAATAAAATAAACTTGTCTCCTATGGATTAATAAGGGATCTAATCTGAAAGTTTGGTTGCTCTAGCTCTTACCATCTCTGAGATCTAAGCGTTCATACGGACAGACGGTCAGACGGTCAGACGGACAGACGGACATGGGTATATCGACTTCTCGAGTCACACTGATCATACTTTAGGTAACTTTGGGGGGTCTCCGACGTCTCCTTCTGTACGTTACATACATTTTCGGCTGGCACAAACACAATATACCCTTTTTACCATACGGTACAGGGTATAAAAACGCAGAATTATGAAACCCAAGATAAAACTAAAAATAATTAATGCAGTACTAAAAGTCCTGAAATAAAAAAAAAATTTCCAAACTTTAAACAACGTTAAAAATTCTTAAGATTTAACGAAACATTCTTAAATGAAGTTTAAATGTCTCCAATTAAGAAAAGAAAATAATTATGTTGCGATTTTTAAAACGTTTTTCTGACTTATTTTCAGCTTACCACTAAGGACTATCTAGTCTATGTGTGACTCCCCCCAGGGGTCAACCGCGGCAACCTATTTTCAGCTTGTGGATTCCTTATTTAATATTTTTGCGAAATAATCGTAATTAAGTTCTGAATCAAGATTTTTTAATGCTTATTCTGATAACATAGACACTATTTTTTTTTATATATTTTTGACATTTGCAATCAATTTTTTTTTTTTTAAGGAGCCACAAAAATTCTATTTAAAAATTGACTTGGGTCATGTTTTTAGATTTTTTTCGATATTATTTTAATTGGAAATAAAAAACCTTTGATTTAAGAGATATTTACGATTTTTTCACAGAAAAAATACTTTGAAATAACACCAAGATCTTTGGGCTCTATCAAGAAACATTTTTTTACAAGGATGGCCTTTCTAAACTGACAACAGCTTATACAAAAAAAAAATCAAATAAAAATACATAAAAACTGATCCGTTTTTAAGTTTTTTTTTATGGCTGATATTAGTTCGCACCTAAGATACTGGCCCAAGACATTTGGGTAGCCGCAGAATTTGGATACACTCGTACAATAAGCCTCACTTGGAAGGGTATTATAAAATAGATACAAAAAAATATATGCACCGTCATCGTCACAGGCAGCCCGTTTCTGTGAGGAGTAGGGAGCACAATGAGCACAGCATGTGGCCAGCAGTTAGCACCAATGCTAATAAGCGAGAGAGAACAAAGAGTCTAAATAGAGAGTTAGTGACTAAAACAAAAAAAAAAAAAACAAACAAAAAAAAAAAAGAAAAACAGTTACTTTTATAGAAGGCAGTTACAGCTAGGCTTACCTCTAACAGCGGGGTCTTCAAGTTGATAATGTCGCGCTTTTGTTTTACAGGTGACAAAACAGAATGCAAAATATTTGTGGGTAAGTAGAGAAGCAGAGGTTAAGCAACTGCCAAGGACTAAGACTAAAGCAAATAAGCAAAAACAGTTGAAAACAAAGAGAAGAACGGGCAGCATAGAATAGATGACAAAAAGAGCCCGGCATGTGCCTCAAGATTAATGATGTAAAGCTGTCATCACAAATGGCAGCCCCCAAATATAACATGAATATAATTTGTAGTTTGTCTTGGGCTAGCTCAAGATAATAAACTTTTATGGCTGACTGTGTTAACTGGCGCTCTCACACTGGCTCTCACACTCTCTCTCTATATATATATATATGGCTTTAAGCCTACTTTAAGGCCTTGAAGTTGGCTTTAAAATTGTTCCAAGCCAACTCTGCAGAATGCTCTGCTCCACGCACTTAGCGTAATTATTGTAGCTCAAAGGCTTTTGGTTTAACATAAATTCAGAAATTCTGTGTTCTCGTTTTTTTTTAATATTTCTTCGTAACTTTTTTTTGTTGCTACTTCTTTTTTGTTGTTATTGCTCTTAACTCCTTTGATAAGGACGGCTGTCGTGCGCATTGTTAGACTTGCTTGGGGACATTATGCAAATCGATATTGATTTGTGAGCAAAAGCATCGTGCAAGTTAGCAGCAAAAAAGCAGCACAAAAAAATAATATAGTGTACCAAGCCGACTGTCGTACACCCTGCATCCATCGTAACACGCTGTATCCTATTGAAATTGAGAATTGAAACAAAGGTAGGGAAAGAATTTGTCATGGTTCACTTCAAGTTTAAACTTTCCCTATGTGGAATGTGTTGGGCGTAAACAGTAAAAAGCTACAAAAATTAAAAAAAGCCATTTGGACTTTCTAAAAGGTATTAACGACCTGTGTTACAAAAGATTCACAAATGATTGATTTTTGGTGCCAGTTCCACATATATGACAGTAATTAGAAAAGCCAAGATTATTACTTGAAAAACCTTTCCAAAACAAAACATAAAAAATTCTGCTTTACAACAATCAAACAATTTAATTAACAACAAAAAACTAATTTATTTTTTATTTACTCACTTTTTCGGCCAAAAGTGTCTCACAAAAAAATACACTAAAATATTTTGCTTTTCTGCCCGACCTTAACTACATAAAGTAGGGCACTTTTGCCCAAAGAATGTAAAACCAGTTTTTACTAAACAATTAATTTTATTATCTTTTCATTAGATCTAAATATATATACATATTATATTAAAAAATATCCAACAATTTAACTTTGATGCTTTTTGAAGGCATCTTTAATATTGTTTTGTGATGTGGTTAGTCGGGCATTTCTGCACATCTGCTCAGAAATGGGAACACCCTAGCTACGTTTGTTTTTAATATGTAATGTTCTAAAATTGAATGATCCCCGAATTCGTCGATCTTATATACTAGTGTTGGAAAATATTCGTGAAAAAAATAAAATGTCTAAGTAACGTATTTGGAAAGCTTAAGCTCAAAGGTTGGAGCTAGTATTAATATTTTGTAGTTATTAATTTGTTTTCAAACATTCATCCACGCTTGTATGTAAAATTGAAAAATTAAAAAAGAAATCCTGATAGTTTGGGCATAACAATCGATTTTAATTTATAATATATTTGGAAAAAGTTTGTTTTCTCATAACTAATAAAAAAATAAAAAACCAAAAAATTATATTTGCTCTAATTTAATATACCCCTTAACCTTTATTTGAAGAGTATAAAAGAAGCTGGCTGGCGTTTGTTGTACAAGTTGTTGTTGTTGTTGTTGAAATTGACTCACAAGCTGCAGAGCCCAAGGCGATCGCTGACTTTGCTTTATGATTAGGCAAACTACCTTACAGATACATATACATACATAAAGTACATAGTATATGGCTATAAAGACGTTAAGGCTTAGCTCTAGGCTATTATATTGCAGGAATTTAAGCCTGATTGTAGGACACTTTAATGGTAGACCGCACTCACACTCACACACACACACACGCGCATACACTTAAACATTCAAAGTAGCTTCATAACTCAGCGTTGTCATGTAAGACATGAAAGGACCTGCCCGCTTGCATATTGTATACTATCTATACATGAGCATACTTGCTCCACTGACTGACAGAATACTCGCTGACGGTTGGACAATTTGACAGCTGAACAGACTGACTGAAGGAGGAACTGGATGGTCGGATCCTTAGCTGGTCGCTGTGCATGTTCACTTGTCAAAATACGTTTGCTGCATGTTACTCAATGTCGGTTTAGAGCACCAGGCATCTGCTTTATGCGCCCGCTGACATAAATGCACTGGGACTACAACAACTCCAGCGACAACAACAACAACAACAGCATTATAAAAGACAAGCGCAATGTCAAGCAAAATAATAGCTAAGGACATGAACGACGTCGACGACGATGACGGCGTTGGTGACGATGCTGCCAACGATGGAGGCGACGGAGTCGACCACGAGAACAACTGAGACGACAGCTGGTACGATAGCTCCTGAATATACCAGAATGAATCCAACAACTGTCGGAAAATGTTGCCAAGAAATAGCCCAACTGTGATTTATTGAAGCACTCAGCAGAAGAAGTCTGAATGCAGCTGCAACAAGCAATGCGCGGCCATTTTGAAACAAATGCGCGCCATTGTAACACACATATGTACACCCCACGCATACATACAAAAGCTGATGAGCACAATATCATATTATGGTATTATTAATCAAAAATATTAATCTATGTAGCATTCATTAAGATTAATTGAAAGAAACGAACGTTCATACAACTGCCTAAAGACTGGAATGATTTTCATCTTTCTTTTATTTTTGAACATATTATATTTTTCTGTCGATTCTTATATCTTGCTTAAGCAATAAGCAAATAAAAGCTGAAAGTATTTCTACAAAATCTAAGACTAAAATATTAATTTTGATATGTTTATCTTAGCTTGTCAAATTTGAAAACTGTTTTGAAATGAGCCGTCCATAAGTTGTAAGTGTAAGAAAAATTTTCAAATAGGCACTCTCTTCTCGTTTAAATAGGGATTCTTCAAAGCAATTTTTTTATGTTTGTGCTTTTTCTTTCGTGTTGATTAACTGTAGTCGTTGGTATCAGTTCTCAAAAGTTTCGTCAATTAGGCAAAGTAATATGTTTGTGTGATTTATGAAATGTGCTAAAGCTTTTTTTTAACACATTGCTTTATCATTGTTTTTTTTAGCTATAAGCTTCCCTATCACACACTAAATTATATTTTTGTGTAGCGATTAATTTTTTTTTTCATCAATATTGGTTCATAACCTAATCTGTATTGATTGATTGTCATTAAAATTATACATAAAAAAAAAAAGCTTTAAGCTTGAAGTTCTATGTGAAGTCGAAAATTAATTAATTTCTTGCTTTTCATATTTGATGAAAATTATGAACACAGTGAAGTTGAAAAAATTAACTGAAACATTATAATTTTTCATAAAATTCTCGCATATAATATTCGGTTTATTCACTCTAAAACATTGAATTAATTTTCTTTAAAAAATTACTAATATTTTTTAGTTACTTGAAGAAAACAAAACAAAAAAGAAACTGAAAAAAAAATTTATTTAAAGCTGGATTTTTCAAAGCAATTTCTCTTGGGTTTGTGTTTTTTCTTTTGTGCTCATTTTCCATACAGCTTTAGTCGTCACTCTCCCGTCTCGGGGATCGTCACCTTGACATGGTGAGGGGGCTCAGTAGCTGCAATGACTCTAAGAGCGACGCCGGCGGTAGCATATCTACTGGTAGGGCCACCCTTGCCGGCAAGGTCTTCGAGGAGCAGTGAAGCGAAGAGCGATCCACAACGTAGTGTCGGTAGTCAGAATGTGCGGCTGCAAAAGGCGTCTGTTCTCCAGGTTAGGGGCGGCCTATTTAAAAGTGACCTGTTACGGCGAGCAACAACTCTTGTCAGGATTGACTTTGAGCTTATAACTTACTGTCAGAACCCTGCTCCTTCATATATTTCTTTATTAACATGAGAGTAAACCCCAAGAATATTCATTCCCCAAGTGGTATCTGTGTTCCACCTGCTTCGGCAGCATGCACGACGGACTTGGAGGTGCAAGCCCCATGTTTTAGAAATAACAATATAACGGAAACCATCACTGATGGCCCTATGCTTCACTAGGGTAACAGGCCATAAGACGAAGAGACTGTTGAAGAATGCAAATGTGCAGCTGACTAGGTATGGATTCTGAAAAATTTCGTCGTCGATTCGATAAAGAACGAATTTTGTGTGATTTTTAAAATTTGCCAAAATTTTTTTTTCATATTCATATTTCACTTGTTAACAATGTCAATGACAAAATTGAATTACTTCCGTAAAGTTGAAGAGGATGTACAACGTGAAGCAGACATGCTGTTTTTCAGATTTAATTATTATTTAATGTTAAAATCTAATTTATATTATGCGTACTAAATAAAAAAAAAATAAAAGAAGATAATAAAAAAAGTGTTTAATTTGTGGTTAAAATATATCGTCGTCGTTTTGACGAAGTACAATCAAAGTGTGCATAAAATAACAAAAAGCATCAGGGTTAAAAGCAATTATTTTGTACATTTTTTATTATTTTAATCTTTTTTTTTTTTTTGAAAAATTAAATAAATAAAAAGTAATCTTCTCGATACTGCGACAAAAATAAAAATTTACCCAGTCCTAACGTATGCGTGCAAAACATGGACGCTGAGTCAAGCCAACGAAAATAAGATCGATATTTTTTAAAGAAAAATACTTCGGCGTATCTTTGGAGGCACCTGCGAGAAGGGAGTTCGGCGAAAACGCTAGAAACATGAGCTTCTGGCACTCTTTGGCAGCCCTGTGGCATCTGCGGCAATTGAAACACATAAGTTGCGGTGGGCTGGCCACATAATAAGAGCGAATGATGACGCCGATGCTGCGAACCTTAGGATACGTTGTTAAAGGACACAAACCAGTGATAGAGACGGATGGAAGCAACTACTGCTGCGAGCGAAGACCTATAATAGGTTGTCCAGCTAATAATAATAACACTAGTCGACAAATTTAACACTTTTTTTTCTCCAGAGATGAGAGATGAGATGTTTTTTTTTTATGACTATTTTAGTGAAAAATGCAATTTTTCAAAATACGGTTGCACATATGAGGTCATAAAAACTGTACTAACTCGAATTTTTTCATTATTATTTTTTTTTTTTTCAAAAGAAGAGAGCACTACCTTTCCAAAATGCCCCAAATCATAAAAATTGGAAACCTTCAGATAAAACTACAGCCGAAAGAGTGTGCCCAAAACCCCAAAAAACACAACATTTTGGTGACTTTTTGCACGAATATCGCTATTTCTTTCAGAAAAACTCTTAGACACTTGAAAAGTTAGCTATTTTATGTTATTGGTCATGATATGTAGATGCGATTTCTGTATAGTGTCGATTTTTTATGATACAAAATGACAGATTTATTCAATTTTTAGTAAAAATGAAAAAAATAAATTTTTTTTCGATAGAATTTTTTTTTGTCACTTTCAACTGCATTTTAGCTCTGGGAAGTTTTACATAAAGTAGTAGTCATTACCTTTCAAACAAGTCCTTTTCCATTGAACACCAGCAGTTGAATGAATCACCATGAGTACACGAAATCTCATGATTTCACCAAAAATATACAAATTTTTTGTATATAATGGTGCTTCCGTTGAAAATAATTGACATCATTGTTTGGATACATTGGAATAATCTATAACACTTCAAATCAACCACTTTTAAAAGCTTAAATGCAGTTGAAAGTGACAAAAAGCAATTCTATCGAAAAAAATTGTATTTTTTTCATTTTTACTAAAAATCGCATCTACATATCATGACCAATAACATAAAATAGCTAACTTTTCAAGTGTCTAAGAGTTTTTCTAAAAGAAATAGCGATATTCCTGCAAAAAGTCACCAAAATGTTGTGTTTTTTGGGGTTTTGGGCACACTCTTTCGGCTGTAGTTTTATCTGAAGGTTTCCAATTTTTATGATTTGGGGCATTTTTGAAAGGTAGTGCTCTCTTCTTTTGAAAAAAAAAAACAATAATGAAAAAATTCGAATTAGTACAGTTTTTATGACCTCATATGTGCAACCGTATTTTGAAAAATGGCATTTTTCGCTAAAATAGTCATAAAAAAAAAAAAGCTATGGGAGGATAAAAAAAAAAGCGGTTTTTTAACGCTGAAACATTACCCGAACATAAAATATAAGTCTCATCTCTGGAGATTTTTCATCGTCGACTAGTGTAATACATCTGTAAAACGAAAAAATGGGTAAATGTCCAATTGAAAAGAAAAACCATATCCTCAGTTTAAATTAAACAAGCCTAAGCCGGAGCAGATTGTTCTTAATTTTGAGTTAACGTATGAAAGTCTGGGACAACCACATTGTTTGGATCCAGCAGAACAGTATGTCAAGATTTCTCTACTTTCAAGGAAGTATATCATCTACTAAGCCAATTTTTGGCTTATTTAAGCTGTGGGGCAATTAAGGCCTCGCAGGAACTGTTGGATACTGCAAGGATGCGCCTAGTGAAATGAAGCTGTTAAGTTGGAACTGTAGAAACTCCAGAAATTGCCAGCGAAGCTGTAACTACAAAGACCATCCCGCTGTGCTATGTGAAAGCCAATAATCTCCAAAACTGGGCATCGCCAACCTGATATTATTTTTAAAACTCTTTTTTATGGTCCAAGGGGGCATGCAGGTCATGTAAGTCAATAAAATTTTGTTGTAAATAAACGCCCCTAAAAAGCGACAAGTTCAAAACTTAACTATCAAAAATATACGCATAATTTGTGACGCTGCCGCATGTTGCATGAACATTTGGCAAGTCAAAGCAAACTTTAAAATTAGACAGCACTGTTTGAATATTATTATTACTACGACTTTTATTACTTGCCTTGGCTTATTACAATAGTACTTCTTTTTTATATTTTTTGGCATATATCCATATTGCCCATTTTTTGGCTGAGTTTGCACTGTCCATTGCCATGACCATCTTCCTTTTTCCAAATTCCGAATTCCATATGCAAAACTTATTTTATTCACTTGGCATTCAAATTGCCAACTCAGCGACTTGACAATGCAAAAACCAAGCAGCATGCAACAGAAATATGCTAGAATATAATGCATATTAAAGTTTTATCAATTTTTATAATATGCATAGAAAAAAAAAATAATATGGCTAAGTTAAATAAAATCTAACAGCCATGCTTCAATATTTAAAAATTCCAAAGTTTTCCATTTGGAAATAGAATTCATAATGCTTGTACAATAGTTGGAGCTTAATAAATTTTAATGTACGATAGAACTGCAGTTAGTTAGCAGTAGCATTTTGTTGGTTTGTTTATTATTTTGAAACCCTTGTTCCTCATGAACTTATAGCTTAGCTGAGATTAAAAATGTTTCGTCGCAAAGTGGCGACTTCCGTAACGCGCCGACTGTTCCGATTGTTTCTACTGGGTTGCTTGTCACTAGCGCTTCTAGTAACGGATCTTACGCACTGTGTGTTTGTCTCGCTCGCACCTGCACGAAATGCGTCTTGAGCCAGCCACAAGCTGGACATCAGTAGCTACTGCAACAGCTTCTGCAGTCAAGCATCTGACCGGGTCAAATCAGTTAGTGAGAGAACTTGATTGAGTGCAGCCAAGACTACATACATTATAAAAAAAATTTAAATCATTCTATCCTGCAAAGTAAAAACAATCGTTAGCTAACCTAGTTAATCCTTATATTATTTACTTGTGCCAGTTTAGCTTGCGATTTCTGTACATAACATATATCGCGCCCCACGTTGGGCGCCATATTCCCAGATCTAAATGAATCATGCACTTTTCTTCCGTTAATTAAATTAATTAGTTGGAGATAATCAAAGTTTAAACCATTAATGAGCTCATATTACTTTTAAAATAATATCAAGTGGCTTAAAAGTATATCAAATTTATAAAACAAGTTATTAAGACATAGCTTAAAAAAATACAGCAGCTGCTTAGTGCAGTTCTCATTGTTTTTACTAAAGGAATGTAACTTTATCGGATTGCCGGGCACTTTCCATTGTATGTGGCAACCCTGACAACCATTAGTCCAGGCCCAGTGACTGCCTCATTGTCGTGTCTATGCCCTAAAAACGCTTTCAAGTTTAATCAACAGCATTTCATCAGCGTAAATTTTAATTAAAATAAATTACAAAACACAACACGGGGAAAAAAAAAAATAATAAATACACACAGCTAAAAGGGTTGCCCTGGTGCTACCAAAAAAAAGGTAAATGGCAGCTAATCACATTTCAAGGTTTGAACCGTAAACATAACCAAAAAAAAAAAAAAATTTTTGGCAGCACGGCTAAGTGACTGACGGACTGTCGGACTGACGTATTGACTGACTGGTTATAAGTCAGCTCATACAAGTTTTAAGCCAGGAGACGCCGCAGCAGCAGGCCTCGTTATAAGCGACGTCATAATTTCATTACTGTCAACGGCTGAGGGGCTGCTAAAGATGATGCTGCTGCTGTGGCGCCTCTTCGGAAGCTGGCTACTGTTTAAATTACACACGCGTGGCAGGTCTATTTATTACCGTTAGCGGTAATCCTAAGCCGCGACAGAAACAAAAGTAAAGCAGCCTTGACAACCAGCGACACTGAAGGAAACCAAAGAAAGGCAAAGTCCTGAAACATTTTCGGCCAACTTTGATGGGGTTTTGAATACCCTTTATGCATCAAAATACTACGATCCCTTATCATGCGGAATGGGACTTTGTCTCTACAAACGAAAAAAGTTTAAAAATTGTAGAAAAAAGATAGCTCAAAATTTCTCAAAACTTGATATATTTTTAGTTTGCAAAATGTCGCGTCTTACTTTTTTTTAAAAATTTTTTATAAGTTGTTTTTAACTGCCCAAGTTGTAGGATGGCAACTTTATGATTTTATGTAAAGTAAATTCGAAAGAAACAATACAAAAGAAAGTATTCATGTCTTTGGATGGCGCAGAAATAAATTAATAACTTTTGTAGAGATCAAATCCTTTGAAAGATGATATTGATTATTCACTTTCTAAAAGCTTCATGTCAAGTTTAATAAATTGTTAAGTGATCAAGAGCAAAATACAAAATCTGAGTTGCATTTAACTTATTTTGTATCTAGGCACATTACTAAGCATTTGCAAGCCAGCCCCCAAAGGTATGCTATGATTTTTATAGATTAAAGAATCCATACAATTTTAATAAAAATAACTATAAAAAAAAAACAAAGTATGGTTTAAAGAGGAATCCACAAAAACATAACTCATCATACTTCCAGAAGAATGCCAAAATTCGATAGAATTTGGAAATGCTAGATAAAAAAAATTAATTACTTGTAAAAAGAAAATAAAAAATTAAAAAACAATATTTTACAGCAAATCATATTTTTTCATCTTTTTAAGGTTATGTTGAAAACTTGTCGTCAAGGTCAAGGTCATAATGGTATTAAGTTAACCCATTAACACTCAGGTTAAACAAACATTTTGAATGTTTTGAAACGAAAAAAAAAAAATTTAAACAAAGCAAAAGTAAGAAGAAAAGTTAAAAATCAATGATAGCAGACTACGGAAGATATTTCTTAAAAAAATTCTTTTATAAAAAAAATTCAAACATTCGCTATGCGAAAAATGAACACAAATAAAAGTTGTTTAAATTTTTTAAATTATATTTTTTGAAGCGTCTGTTAAACTCAGAACTTAACACTAAGTGTATATGGTGAGTAACTTTAAGATACCCCAGAAGACTCGTGCTTTCTTTTTTTTTCTTCATATTTTATTTATAATCTGTCTTCATACAATAAGTAAATTTACTAAATAATATATTCTATTCGGCATAATAGCAAGTTTGCACTGAAACCAACTATTGTGTTTAGTAGACTCATGCGACTTGGAAATACTTTGAATCTTCGCTTTATGGTGAAGTTAAAAAAACTCGACTTCTTTGCAAATTTCGAAATTTCTTAAACGCACCCAAAAAAATAATTAATTAAAATATCTTTGAACCACTTCTAAAAGAGTACTTAGACAACCGCATAGTTCCGGCCAGCTTTTACGGCTTGTTGTTATTGTCTGCTTTGTTTTGCCCGCTGTAGGTTGGTATGCCAAAATTTTTCACAGCCAATATATCATTATAATTTGCATTTCCGACGTTGGAAAATTGAGTAGCTAACGCTGGCATTCAGTCACTGAGCCAGTGCGTCAGTCATTCAGTCACTGAGTGAGTCAGGAATCCTTTTCGCTGGCAGCTGTTGCAGCGCACTGAAAGAACCTGGGTTCGTCTGTGGTTCCCCCCCACTCGTCTTTTTTTTCTCTTTTTTTTTTTGTTTTTGGTATTTTTTGGCACCATGTCTCAAGTGGCAATCAAGGCACTTTCATTCAAATTTACGTCGCAACAAATTACCGCCCATTTGTCAAGTTGGTACCATCCAGTAAGCGCCCAACTCCGCCATTAGCTAGAGTGAAAAATCTATTCTTGCAGCAAATGTGCTGCGAAATGTGTCCGTATGCGTGGCCAATTTGGCTTTTCCTTAATATTTTTCTTTTTTTTTCACGGCTTTTCTTTTGCATTTGATAAATTTTTATGAACGGGCAAAACTGTTGACAGCGACTGACTAATGCGCTTATTTATATTAGCAGCTAACTGAGTTTAAAGCGTTTGGTTTGGTTTGGTTTGCTTTGTATGATTCCATATTTAATTTAGTTCATTAGGTAAATTAATTTAAGGAGTTAAATGAGCAAAGCGCCAGGCTATTTGCTGTCTTGGCAGCAACAATTAAAGTACCAAAAGTTGTGGAGATGCAGCTGCTTTTCAGCTTCATAATTAAGCTCATTTATGAGTGGAATGGTCAGTGTGTCTGTGTAAGTCTAAAGCATATGCTGGCACAGCGGGCGTATACTTAATATGTGCTTTTGTATGCCACTAAGTCGCTCGTTTGGGTCAGCCTCATTAATTCAACAATCGTTGCATGCTTGGACGCACACTTATACACACAAAGGCACACACACACAGATACTCACAGACCCACACATACTATTGTAAAGCACTAAATGCTTTGTTGCTATAAAATTCAATTAATTTTGTTGTTGCTATTATCAGACATTGTTGCTTTGCTGCTAATAGCTACGCTCATAAGCAAATTTTAATTGCGAAAAATATTTACACAAAAATTGCGTATACGCTGCGTATAACGATGGGGCTTAATGCCAGCGCCAAAGGCAACAAAGTAGCTGAAGTCTTTGCTGCAACTATTAAAGGAAAAACTATTTCCACACAATACCAGCAAGCAGCATTGCCAACACTTTTGCGCTCTTTTAACCTCAAAACAAAACAAAAAAAGAATAATAATATTGAGCAAGAAAAGTGTGGCCAAAGTAAAGAAAAGTGCAAAAGACGCAAAGAGATGAAGACACGAAGTGAGTAAAAGTCCTATGCCAAGGCATGCGGCAACAAAATTGCCTCAACTCTGAGCTGAGCTGAGCGGAGTAAGCAAACTGTAATTTCTCACCTATTTATAGGTGTAATAAACGTTTATGATGATGCCTGTATGCCCGTACGTAGGACTTGGTATGCCTGGAAGACTTTTTGGAGCTAGTAGTACAGACTCGCTGCTTACCAGGCTCAAGGCTTGACAGACAGAATTCGACATTAAGACAGCAAGCAGGTTAGATTATGCACACACACATGTCTGTCCAGCTGTTAGAGTGTGCGTCTGTTTGGGGGCAACAATGTTGCCAGAGCAAAGTTTCAACATTTTTGCACGCCGCTGACAGACGACTACAACATATGCTGCACTTAATAGCAGTACCAACATTTTTGGCCAACTTCCTTCCGACCAGGTACAACTAAGTCGTATGGAAAGTCAAAATCGTGGCTGAACTTTCTTTTGAACTTTGTTGCGTAGCCGTTAAGTGTCAGACATAAAAATAGATGGCATAATAGTCAAACTTAAATGACAGTCTTTCAAAAAGTAACAACACACACAAACATAGGTTAGTATATGTGCTTGACTCTAGACCGCAAATTTTTACTACTCCGAGGAACCAACAATTCGAACACTGAAACATATTCTTTGCTAGCTAACTATGCTTTTGGAACATTGTTGTAGAGTTATATTGCCAGAAAATTATGACTTTTATTTGGATTCTACGGAACTCTCAGGCTTCTACTTGCTTCTTTGTTTAACTAACTAGCTGCTCTGGTGTACAATGTTGTTTGATTTTTAAATTGTTCAAAAATGAATTAAAAAAGGACTTGCAATCACAAACAGAGAAAATTTTTCTAAAGGCAAATGTAGCCTGTAACGAAGGTATAACAGGCGACTTATACATTGATTGTTGATAATCATAATCGGGCCAAGTCGATGAAGCCATGTGCTTCCATTTGTACGAACACAAAAATTTCAGAGACTATAAAAGCTAAAAAGCCAAAAATTAACTTAATGCGCATCGAATTATCTGCAGTCAGATCAAGTTTGTTGATAAATTTGGATATCTTGCCGCGCTCGTTCATAGCATCCCATTCTGATACACCTTTTTACTGACAACATTATGTCCCAAACAATTTTTAAATTGCAAGAAAATTTCAAAATTTTAAGTTTTGAAATGACCCCTCAGACCATTTCCGCTATCAACTACTCTTAATTCAAGCTATTTGGAACATTTTTTGCGATGAAGCTAAAGTTACCAAAACTGCAAAAATATGAAAGTGAGTTTTGGTTTGTGAGGAAACCACACCCCAGTCCCCCCAAACCATTCGATATAGTCAAAGCTGGCCACATACCTAACTTCTTTTATTACCCACCTGTGAATGGGATTGATCAAATTCGATGGTAACTTCGGGGCTATAGCCAAAAATTACTCAAAACAAGATCATTTAAAAATGGCCTGAACTGCTTTGGTACGTGATATTTTGGAATTGGACCGGCGCGATTGTAACATTTTCACATTTTTAGAAATTAAGAAAAGTCTTGGGTATATTATATGTAAGTTAGGATTTATCGCAGCCTCATAGATTTATATAATATAATCTAAAATTTTTGCACTTAAAGCATGTACCAAATGAGCCCAGGATAGTATAGGTTTATGCCACGCATATTACACGCAGAAGGAGTATTGGAGACCATAACCCTTAAGTGATTAGCATGGATATCGGGTAACGATTGAACCATGGCCCTCTGCAACAACATGAAAGCTTGAAATATAGTTTTTTTTTCCTGAATAAATAAGTAATGTCCGATTCTGTGCCTCCCAAAAGGGAGTTTTGTAGAAGAGTCTCGCACACAATACTCATTATTTTGCTCAAGATGCTTAATGGGTTACATTTGTGTGTATCTTCAGAAAATCGATTTAATTTTGTTTAGCTAAATTTCTAGACAATTATGTTAGAAATGATGCCCCGAATTGATTTAAAAAAAAAAAAAAAAATTTCTCAACTTATCTCGATCGCGATCAGGTCAGTTTTAAAACTTTAAACGCGTTTTTTTCCAAACCACTTTTTTCGAATGGCTTCACGAATAACTCAGTCAATTTATCCGATCAATTTGAAATTTTGATACAGTTCTTATAACACCCTTTTATAACGAACCGCTTAGAATTTTGTCAAAAAATAAATTAATAACTCATTTTCATGATTTTTTTTGACAAAATAAAATAGCTTTCAAACTTATGCCATTGTTTCTAAGTTAAAATTTTTGAAAGCCCCTACACGGCTAACTTGCTTAAGGTCCATAGACTAAGTGGAAAACATTTTTCAGATGGCGACGTCAAAGCGCTGCAGCCGTGGAGGCCTCTCCGAAAAATAGTCATGTACTCGTAGCCCTTTACAGACGCCATTTTGTTTGTGATTGCTTTGGAAAAATAAAGTTTTGTAGCTCAAAATATCTATAATATCGTCATAAAATAAACTTCGAATATAAAATAAAGTTTCTTTGAATAAAAATCGAAAAATTACCTTAAAAACGATGCTCCACATAGGTGTTACCATCTAACACTTGTTTTTTTAAGGGCTAGTTGCTTCGGCAGGTGAGCTGTTATACACTTCTTACCGGATTGTGACTTCCATGTCCATTTTTATTGCTAAAACAAATTTTATTGACATTGTATGAATAGTTTACAATGTTTAAAAGTAAAAGTTGATCAATCTCAGATTCAGATCAGAATCTTCCCTCTATAAAGTTGTAAAATGTAAATTTTTTAATATTCATCCTTGTGCTAATTGCTTTGATATTTTGGCTCATGTGAGCATAACAAACAAAAATAAATACATTTTTTTTCCAGCACCTCCCTATCAAATTATTTCACTGGAATATTTTTTATATTTTTTCTAAAACATTTAAAAAATTATAAACAACGAACGCGGGGGTTTTTTTATAAAATCCAACTAAGATTCAATGATCTTCAAAAAAATGCGTATTTTTTTAAATTTTAGTCTTGGTTATAAAATTTGTATACCAGCTACAAAGATATCTAACGTACAGAAGTATGTGTGGCAGACCCCAGGTCCTTTATACCAAAGTGCTTATCATAACATCGGGTATATACATCTGTCCGCCCGTCCGGCTGTATGAGCACCTAGACTTCAGAGACTTTTAGGGCTAGAGACATGAAATTTTACCAGCTAGTGCGCATATTTCTGAGCAGATGAAGCTTGTTGAATCATATCGATATCTAAAGTTAAAAAAGTTGAAATAACTTTTTTGACGTAACTTTCGATTTGCATCAAAATCGGTAAAAAATTTACGGAACTTAATAGAATAAACATCGTTCAGTTCTGAAAAGAAATATATAAAATAAAAAGTCACAGGGTATTAAACTGTCGGGCACCGCTCAATTTTGTAATGTTGAATAGTATAGGGTTTTCCAATAAGAGGTGTCATTTCGGTATTCAATGAAAAATGCAATTTTTTGAGATAAATGATCGGATGTTTATTTCATAATAAAGAGGAAGGTATGCCGTTAATAATGAAAAACAACATCAGCCAAATGGCCACCACAACCACGCCTACAGGACCATATCATTTTCATGAAATTTTCCATAACCAAATCGCAAAGTAGCTGCCCTATGTCCTCGATAGGTCCAATGACCCCGCCGGACCATAAACCGCATCAAACAGTCACACGTTGAGAATGGAGAGGCTTCTCAACAATAACTCTTGGGTTTTCCGAGCCCCAGATGCGACAATTTTGCTTGTTGACGTAGCCACTGAGGTGGAAATGGGCCTCATCAGTCAAGATGATTTTTCGATGGAAGATTTTCACCATTTTTGAAGTGAATTTTAATAATTTCAATGCGTTGTTGAAGCGTGTAGCGTTCCATATTTAGTAATGGCGTTCCTTCTACTTGTCAAATGTCAAAGAATAAAAGCTTCAAAAGTGACAGCTACCGAAATACCGGGTGATTCAAAATAACACCTCTGGTTGGAAAGCCCTATAAAAGCAAGAACACCCCTGGCTTTATTCACGATGTTGCAAATATGATCGTTAAATTTGAGTTTATGGTCAAACAGTATGCCAAGGTCTAAAACACCCACTATACGTTCCAGGGTAGAGGAGTCTATAGAGTAAGCAGCCAGATGAGGAACAGAACGGTAAAATGTCATCATTTTACATTTCGTCTTGTTTAGGAAGAGTTTGTTGACATTACACCAATATTGCATGCTATCAAAATCATGTTGAAGAAGTGAATGCATAACATTATCATTTTAGGAGTAGGACAAATAAAGTTTTACATCATCCGCATACATAAGAATGCGAGAAGACCGGATAACTTGTAGAAGATCATTAATGAATAAGACAAAAAGTAGAGGACCAAGATGGCTGCCTTGGGGTACCCCTGACGTGACATAAATTACTTTAGATTCGCAGCCTTTAAAAACTACCTTCTGCATACAGTTTAACTTAAAGAAGGATATGGTTTACTGAGTCAAATGCCTTACTGAAATCAGTGTAAATGACATCGGTTTGCATTTTACTACTAAAACCATTGTTAACAAGAGAAGAAAGTTCTAAAAGATTAGTAGTGGTGGATATTTACATATATCTTATATTCTTTTCAGGACGACAAATAACCAAGCTGCCAATCTTTTTATTTCTCACATAATATTTTTGTAGTACAGCAAAAGCAGGCTCACTGATACAGATTTCTTGGGAATCCGATTATCCGTTGACAAATCTCTAGGTTCAAAAAATTAACTCTCAACAATGCACAGACGAATCTGCAAATTAACTCGTGTAAAGTAGATACTCGTAATTTTCAAAAATCAGTTATGACATAGTATTTTGCATGGCTTGGAATAAATTTAAATATCTGTGAAGATGTGTCGCAAATTCTTGCACTTTGGAGGCAGAAAGCCAAAGTTTGTCGACTTTGCTTAAAAGATGACGATGATGTTGTTGATCATGCCTATGATTGCCTTGAGGCTCTAACTAGCTAAAAGAATGTTAAAAGAAGTATTTGCTAAAAAAAAGAAGAGTATTACGGTGCTGCAGCTATCAGCAGTCCAAGTCTTTTAAGTTCTACATAGATACCTAAACAGCTCTTGGGAGTAGTAAGTTTCGCCATCGCCATCTCTTCTAAAAGTAAGCCCTTCAACACCCTTTACTAAGTGCAGTACGGGCAAAATGTGTAGCGCCACAATCTGCCCTTCAAAAGTTACCCCTTTCACGCAAATAACTTTTTCAAATATATTTTTAGCATTTTTCAATTCCAGATAATCTTTAAATAACTATAGTTAGTTACGCTTACCAATGATACCCCGAAATTGAACCCCCTTTTAGGGTGAAAATATCTTATTGCTAAGCAAAAAATTCGTTGGAATTTGATGCTGTTATGATTCAATCACAATGATGCTTAGAATATTGCGGCAGTTTATAGCATGCTGAATTTTAAGCATAGTTGCATACAATGCTTTTCCATGGAAAATGCCAATCAGAGCAAAAACAATGCAAAATCATAATGAAAATTCTATTCATGTATCTAAATATAACAATGAAAAAGTGGTTAGAATGCATGGCATGCCAAGAGCAAAGTAAATTATCTTGACAAGATTTGTGAAGAAACCTTTAAGGATATGACAATAAACAATAATAATTGTGTAAATAATTACTATATGATATTGTTGTTTGGTTTGTATGAAAAAACAAAACTGGTAAATTAATTTAAATTCATTACAATTCAAAATATGAATACAAGAGCACACACACAGGTACCAATACAAGTGTATGTATATTTCTAACTAGATAACATGATGCAAATGTCATATTAACTTACTTATACAAGCATAAAACAAGCAATGGCGGCCAAGAGAGTTGTGTAAGTGTATGCTTGTTTGCTTGAGTGAGAGTGAGCGGATTTGTTTGTGTGCGTGTGCGTGTGTTATGCAGTAATTGTAGGTTATGCTTTGATGACACTCATATTTTGTAACTGTAAGCGCACTTAGGTTGCACTGCACACATGCACACACTCATCCCACACACACACGCACATAAACACTCAAACACTTACAAGTTGCTGTGCAATAATGTTTATATACGCAATATTTGACCAACTGCCGGAATGACTGACTGACCAGTGTAAATACTCACACACACACACACACACACACACACACACACGCACTCACCCACACAGTGCTAGACAACGCCTAAAGCTGTCCAAACTGCAGCAACATGATTATTTGATTTGCATTAAACTACACAATTTCGTTGCCTTGGAAATAGGAACAACAACAACAACGATAACTAATTAACAACAACATAAGCCTCAACTACATTGGAAAGGTGCGTAGCATGGTTTTTGAGTGAAGAGGCAACTTGTGTATCTATTATTGTTAAACTTCCTGATACTTGCAACATGCACACACTTGTTATGATTATTTTGAGCAGCCCCTTACCACATACCATGCCACAGTGCATTAGCCCCCCTACCCCTAGCAGTTGCCCTTAAGAGCAGTAAGCAAACCTTTTTCCATTGTTTAACAACAACTGGGAAATATAATCTTAGCCAAATAGTATTATTCTCATTATCAACACAAAGCATGAATGGATGGGCATGAGAGAGATCAACGAAAAGGGTGAACAGCCTATGCTTGTAGTTGGCAAATTTTGCAATTAACTAGGAGTAAACAAGTAAATGTTGTATAGATTTATGAATATGAGCCTGTTCAACATTCCAAAACTTGAAATATATATTGCAAGTTTCCGTACAGTAAGCACTAGTTATACTAAAATATGATTTAGTCTTGCGACAGGTAGGTACAGCGAACAAAAACAAATGTAAATGAATTGTATGTCTAGAGATTGATAGAATCACAAAAAAAAAAAATCAATAAGAAATCATAATCATAATACAAGTAACATAATATGTAATTCAGCTATATTTGTCTTATCTGAACCAATGGCTAGTAACTGTTATAGAGCAACAAAATTTTTGCCAATAATCGTTTACTTTGCAAATGTCATTTAGTACCTATTCAATGCGACTTTTTTCGCTATACAAAATTGATCATTTGCATGTAAGATGATTAATTTTGTAAATTTATATTTTAAAAATTGTATTTTCTTCAGTCAAGTGGTTACTTGATAAACGAAACAAACAAGTTATATAACAAGTTATATATTAGCGCAACTAAGTTATCGCTGTTTTTTTGATGAAAATGTAACTTTATTATAAAAAAATCGTTATCAATGACTCATTCAAAGTATTGCCCATCGCTAGCTACAACTTTTTCCCATCTTTCTGGCAGAGTTCGAATACCTTGACGGTAGAAGTGTTCGTCTTTTGAGGCTATCCACGAATCAAGCCATTTTCCGATATCTTCATTTGAATGGAACTGCTGATTAGCCAGACCATGTGCCATCGAGCGGAACAAGTAAAAATCGGACGGCGCAATATCTGGGGAATATGGCGGGTGTGGTAGGACTTCCCATTTGAGCGTTCCCAAGTAGGTTTTAACAGGATTGGCAATGTGAGGCCGCGCGTTGTCATGCAGTAAAATCACTTTTTCGTGCCTCTGCTCTTATTGTGGCCGTTTTTCTCGCAGTGCTCGGATCAACGAACGTTCGATACCGTTCCCCAGTGATGGTTTCGTCTTGTTTCAGCAGCTCATAATAAACAACACCGACCTGGTCCCACCAAATGCACAGCATAACCTTCGCAGCGTGAATATTCGGCCGAGCCAGTGACGTGGAAGCATGACCGGGGTGTCCCCAAGATTTTTTCCTCTTTGGGTTGCTGTAATGAATCCATTTTTCATCATCCGTCACGATGCGATGAAGAAAACTCTTCCTTCTTTGTCGCTGGAGCATTTGTTCACAGGCGAAAAAACGACGCTCAACGTCCCTTGGTGTCAAATCATAAGGAACCCAAGTTCCTTGCTTTTGAATCATTCCCAACGCATGCAATCGCTTGGAAATGGCTTGGCGGGTAACTCCTAATACTGCAGCCAACTCTTCTTGCGTTTGGAACGAATCCTCATCGAGCAATGCCTCCAATTCAGCGTCTTCGAAGGTTTTGGGTCTTCCTTTACGTGGACGGTCGTCAACATCGAAATCACCGTCTTTGAAGCGACGGAACCAATCACGGCACGTTGTTTCGCTTGGAGCAGCATCTCCGTACACTTTTTGGAGCTCTCGATGCGCTTCAGCTGCCGTTTTTTTCGAACAGAACAAGAAAATCAACACTTCCCGCAAATGATGATTTTTTGGCACAAAACTAGACTTTTTCACACAACCACAAGTAAATAATGCAAAAAGAAATTCACTAATGTGCCATAGCAGTTTGCTTACCATATGCCTAAGCTTCGTTTATGAAGTTTTGGGTATGTCAAAATCGACCAGAACTTTCTGCTAAAACCATCTATTGACAAACAGCGAGAACTTAGTTGCGCACCTAATAATATATCAGCTTTATAGCTTTCATGGCAACGCCCCGGGCTAGTTGTTATTATAGAGCAACAAAGTTTTTGCCAACAATCGTTTACTTTGCAAATGTCATTTCGTACCTATATTTGAAGGAACTTTTTTGCCGTGAAAAACTTTTGATTTGCATATAAACCGATTATATTGTAAATTTATATCTTAAAAATTTTATTTTCGTAAGTTAAGAGGTAACTTTATAAATAAAACAAACAAGCTATGTAAAATGTCAGCTATATACGTGTCATCGTTACGGCGTCGGGTAGTTTCTGTCATAGAGTGCTCCAATTTTGGTCAATAACCGTTTACTTTGCAAATGCCATTTCCAACATTTTTTGAACTATTTTAGCGACATCTGTCACTGCATATAAACCAATTAATTTTGAAAATTTATATTTTATTCTACTAGGGCTATTTTCAGTTATAGAGCACTTCAATTCTGGCCAATAGCCGTTTACCTTGCAAATGCCTTCTCCTACATATTTTAAACTATTTTAAGCGATATTTGTCGCTGTAAAAAATTTTTTATCTATACATACATAAACCGATTAATTTTGTGAACTCACATTTTGTATATAACCGATTTTTTTTTTTTAAATTAAATAATTTTAACTTTGTTAATTAACCCACACCGACAAAGTTTATGTGGTGTGAACTCTTCATGAGACAGGGCTACTAACACGGGATTTGAGCTGCTAAGCGAATCCGATGTGCAAAGAATCCCAACACCCAAGGGTTCCGAGATAGCCACCAAAAACACCATTAATTATTTTGGCTAAAAATGTTTTGGGTATTGCTGAATCTGAACTCATCGCCCAAAACCCCTTAGCATGTCAAAGTTCTCAAATAACCCCCAAAATATCTGTGTTTTCAGGTTATGTCAAACCATGGTTTTTTCAAACATCAGAGGCGCATTCAGACAAAAAACGTATGGTAAACATGGCCTGACCTCCGAACTTGAAAATCGATTTTTTTTTTGTTAGAACTTTAAAAAACTCACATTTTTGACGAGATCGGCTGTGCAACGATGTTTCTTATATCATTTTAGGATCACTGAAGCAGATTCCGTGGTTAATAAAAAGCCCATCATGTCAGGTTTCTGAGATAGCCTCCAAAAAAAACTCGTTTTATGGAGTTTTTTGAGGTTATTCCATAACCCTAGAACCTCGGATTCGAACTCAGAGTCTCAGTGGGCAGTCCTCTCTCATGTAAAATTCACACGGCTTTTTTTTTTTTGTTGGCATGTGTAACTTGAAGCCCAAAAAAAAATATATTTTTGGGTTAATAGAAATGAATTGAATGGAATTGGAATAAACTGATGCAATATTTGACGTTTTGAATACTTTTTAAGGTAATGTCTTTGTTTTCACATCAATTGATCTGAATTTTCAGCATCTTAATCATTTTTATTAAGAAATCTGAACTTTTTTCTGCAAGCAAACTTGGTAAACTTATATATGGTAATATTTACATAGTACAGCACATTATTTTGTCTCCTTTTTTTTTTGAGTTTATAATGAAGCTTCACTGTACGCAAAGAACTTATGCTTATATATGGAAATGAGACTTATTCATTTCATACGGAGAGAGGGAGCGGAACAAAAAGAGACCTGTCTATTGCATTGGTAGCAAATTTGAATATAAACTCCTTTTGAAAATCTATCAATGAGCAACTGAGAGTACAAGAGAGGGTTAAGAAAAGTCAGTTAGGTAATAAACTCTGTGGCAAAGCATAAGAGAGGGCGAGTGAAAGAGAGCTGTAGGCAAAGAGTGTCTTGAGAGTTATTCATGAATCAAATGCAATCTGTGCTCAAAGTTGGTTTGGTTTTGTGTGCCCGTTGGCGCGTTTAGACTCACATTTGTAGCAAGCATAAAGATTTATTATACGATATGTAAGCATTTATGTGTGTATATATGTGTATACATATATGTGTGTGCATGTAAATGCCTGTTATGGCTCGCTTGGACTGAACTGGCCCGGCCTGGCTTGGCCTCGCTACAAATGCTTGAAATATTACATTTAGCAATATTTTATGCGCAGATTTATACAAAAATGAAGGCGAAAATAAAATAAATAAAAGAAAAGAAAATATAAAAACTCAAATTATGTGCCCCATTGTGTAAGTGTGTATGAGTGTATGTGTGTGTGTGTGTCCGTGTGCCCATGGCACTTATTCATATTCGTGTGCGCTTTTGTATTGCTTAAGTGGTTTTCAATGTTCTCACAGATACTAACACGCACATACTCACACACACCCACACACACATTTTTATTCCTAGACCTATAAGCCATATGTAGATCGGCGCTTGCTGCAGTTAATGGCTAAGCTTAAGCTCGGTCACTTTATTGTTGATATATGGCCAGGAATAAGGTGCTGAATGCTTTTTATTCCATATATAGCATTTGGTTCTTAAGAGTGAGTCAAATTGTTTCAAAATGGCTTAGAATATTCAAGCAGTTAATAGCAAATAAGTAGAAAAATTATTGTTAAATAAAAGAAATTTTCACAACATTCATAAGCTTCAAAGTGCTGCCATTTGCTACATTAAATTTGATATTACTTGTACATAAATTCTAAAAGGATTTTTTCGTAATTTCCCCTTAAACATTTTAATTTAATTTATTTTCTGAATAAGGGATCCTGAAGTTTATACTTTCTTTGACTTATGTAAAAAGTATTTCACAAGCTATTACAAAATGCGCTTTAAATAATGTAAAGAGGCCTTCATGGACGTTGCCAGAAGAGGGGTTTTGGGGCTTAACAAAAATGAAAAGCTACGTTTCTGAAACTTTTGAAAAAAACTCAATTTTGAGACATCTTCCATACAGAAGTACGATTTTTTCAGTTTTTTTTTACATATGCCGTAGTATATGATTTCAAATGACGATCTACTACGTCTAACTTGACAAGGAGATATCAACACCCAAAATAAAGAGGGGCAAATACAAATGAGTCACACTCAGAAGGCATTACGATAAGATCTGTCACGCCACCCTGGAGTGGAGTCCGCCAGGCTCCCGAGGACGAGGATGAAAAAAGTGTCTTCACAAATCTGCTAATTTTAACATACGCACACGATGGCGGCCCCAAATTTATTCAACCCTATATACCCGTGTTTCCAAATGCAAAAATTGAAACTCAAACCAAGTTTTAAGCACGGAGGTGGCAGTGTGATGGTTTAGGCCTGTATGTCTGCAGCAGGTGTAGGAAATCTTGTTTTTATCAAAGGCAACATGGATTAGAATATTAAAAAATCATTTGTTCCAAAATGCGAATAAACTTGGAGTAAATACTACATAGTGCAATCCTGGTTGATCTGGAATAAATCAATGTTAATGTACTACCCTCCCAATCGCCAGACATTATATGTAATTTTAAATTGATGGGCTATTTTGAATGGAATACTAGAAATCATAATATTTCGTTCAAAAATGACCTTTAATGAGCCATCAGTACAGAATGGGACAAAATAACACCTGAAATCAATCCTTCATATAACCATTTTCCCAATTAGGCATCACAATGGGACATAAGAGTCTCTGGGTGATCTCAGATCCGGGTGAGCAGCCTATTCATAAACCGGAAATCACGTTCAAATTAGTAAATTCCGTACCAAAACGGCGTTGATCAAAAGGGGGCCATACTAAATATTAAAAAGGGTGAAAATATAAAATAAAAGAAAGAAATTTTTATTTTTTAAGTTTTTGGTGACATGAAATAATCGCACAATAAGCCCGCGTGGCCAGATTTTGGCCAAAAGCCCTCCTGATGAAAATCAAAATTTGAACAAAATGACAATTTAATATTATTTTACACATATTAAGGTATCCTGTGCAGGAAAAAAATTGTAAATTGTAATTAGTGATTTTTAAGTTTTTGGCAATCAAAGTTGACATATTGTATTTTATGAACTTTCGCGAACATTTTCTGAAAAAAAAACCTGCATTTACCATGGTACACGTAGCTACGAAGCCTTCATGCACTCTATTATTTATAAGTATGACTTCAGAAAAAAATAATACTGAGCTTAACAACTTTTCGGTTTTAAATATATTCGAGTAGTTAAAAAGATTTTTTTGGTTTTGTATTATTTGGCTGCTTTGCTCTAAGGGTACCTCCGACTACCATTCGATACTTGATCGAACAAATTTTTATAAATTTCTTCACATGTTTTTTAACAAAATGTAGTTCCTCCCGGTTTTCGGATTTTGTATCTAAAACTTAAGTTTTAAAAATTGACCCCCGGGAAATTTTACTACATGTTTTCAATTTCATAACTGCCTAAAAGTATGCTTCAAAAACGATTTTTTCAAAGGTTGTACTAAAATGTACAAAAAATGTACAAATGGAAAATTTTGTAGCATACTTACAAAGATGCAAATCAAAAAATGTAAAAATTATAAATTTTGACGAAAAAACCTAAAAATGCAAAATAGATTTTTGACATTTTTTTTTTTCTAAAATTAAAAAAGCATGCACAAAAAATTATAATAGTTAAAAACCAGATGGGGCTATAACTCCAAAACCGTTCAATATTTTGGGTGTAGGCTATTTTTTCAATGCATGAGGAGCTCATATCTACCTCTGTGTGAAATATGGTCCAATTCCAATTAACCGTTTTTTTTTTTTGTTTAATTACGATTCGAAAGTTCTCTTGAGAGTGTAAGACGTGTTTTTTCTGTGCTCTGGCTTTTTAATTTATTTTCGGTGTTTATTTTTATTTTAAATCTTTCATTATTTGATTTTTACAAGTTCTTGTAATACTTTAGTTAAAGTGGACTTGTTTATGCTTTTTGGCAGTGCATTTCATTCGTTTATTACTTTTTTTTATTTACATTAAAATAGCGTCATTGCTTGCGCGGTTTTTTTTTTTTGTTGTTAGTGCTTTCTGTTATTTTATTTTTGTTTTGTGCGTGAGAGAGCCTCTGATTGTTTTTAAGCGGCGCTCGCAAGTTTATGTTTGTGTAAGCTTTTTACATCGTGCGCTCAATTTTGTGGTGAGTTTCTTTTGACTTGCGCTCTTCTTTTGGATTTTGTTGTTGCCCTCTCATTTGTTTGTTCTGCATATTTTTGTACCCAGTAGAAATTCTTGGATCGCTTTTATAATGTCGTGCTGCCTTGATTCTTGCATGAGCAAAGATGTGTTTGATGGGGATAAGCTTCGTTGCCTAACTTGCTGGTTGTGTGACAAGGTTATTCATTTAAAGTGTGCTGGGCTGACTGGTCGTGACTTTGACAGGTTATATGGTAAGCCCAAGCCAACCTGTGGCGGTACTAGATGGTCATGCCCCACATGCTTTAAAATGCAAGGGAACTTTTCTCGAATGTACAATAACTTTCGAAATGAGTTTCTCAGGCTTAAAAAGCTGGCTAATCAAATGTCGTCTGAGTTTGATAACGGTCTTAAACTGCTTAGTGACTATAATTTTGCCACGCCTCCAAAGCGTTCAGTACCGACGCCTCCCCCTGCCCCTCAATTGCGCCTTCCGCTTCCCTCTGCTCCTCCCGTTTCTCCTCTAACTCCAATTCCAGGATCGCCGTTGCTTGCTTCGTTTTCGTCTCCGGCCCCTTGTCTTGATTCTTTAAAGACGAAGCCCTCTACGCCACCGCAATCCTCTAATTATTTGATTGATTTGCCTCCGCCTAGACCTAGTCTTAAAGTAGTCGCGCCGCGTAAACATATTTTTGTATCTCGTCTGGCGGCGGAAACTTCTTGTGAAGATTTAGTATCTTATATGGATATTGGTAACAATCCTAACATATCCATTGAGAAATTTAAATTCTCACAGCCTCGTGAAATTTCGTCGTTCAAAATTTCCGTCCCTATAGGTGATTTTGACAGATTATGTGATCCAAGCTTTTGGCCACCACATATGATAGTTCACGAATTTAAATCTTTTCAAAAGCCTCGGCCTTCGCCTGTTTCCTTGCCCTCTGCTGTTCCATCTTCTGTACCCGCCCCTATCATTTCAAAAAACTAATTTCTCAGCTCTCTATTAGATATCAGAATGTTAGAGGCCTTTTGACAAAACTTAATGTTCTGTTTACGAATAGTTTTTCTTTTGACTCAGATGTTCTTGCCCTTACAGAGACGTGGTTAAATTCTTCAGTTTCTGACCACGAAATTCTATCTTCCAACTTTGTAGTATACAGGCTTGATCGCTCTGTCCGCCGTGGTGGTGGTGTCCTTATTGCGGTTGATGCAAAACTTTGTTCTAGCTTAGTTAAAGTTGATACTTCCTTAGATATTGAATTTATTTGCGTCAAACTTAGGTTGCATAACTCTTCATGTTTTATAACATGCTCGTACATTCCTCCTTCATCTGATACTTCAATTTATTTGCAACACTTGGCTGCAATTAATTTTGTTCATTCGCTTTTACATAATCGCGACAATCTCTTAGTTTTAGGTGATTTTAATCTTCCAACCATCTCATGGGTTTCGTCACCTTCTTCTAACTCTGTTATTTCATCCTCTTATAACGAATTCCTGGACGGCTTGTTCGATTTACCATTACTGCAAATAAATGCCGTCCGAAACTGTTTAAATCGAATCCTTGATTTGGTTTTGGCTAATGATCCTGCTATTGTGTCAGTCTCCAGAGCTTCCCCGTTATCTATTCCTGAGGATTCATATCACCCCACTTTGGATATTGAAATCCAAATTAGTGCGCCTCAACCACAGGTTTCTTCTCCTCCTATTGTTCGTCGCCGCTGTTTTCGTAAGGCTAATTTTGCTATGTTAAACGAACTTTTAACTTCCACTGACTGGTCCTGCTTGATGAATTGTGATGACGTCAATGAGGCTGCATCAATTTTCTATAATACGCTTAACATTATATTTGATGCGTGTGTCCCTTCGTCAAATGCGTGTTCTTCGCTTAAACCTCCCTGGTTCACTCGGAATTTGTCACATTTAAAAAATTTAAAATCTAAATATTACAAGAAATTTAAAATGACCGGATCTAATCGTGACTTCTCGAATTATATGTATGCCCGGTCTGAATTTATCCTTTTAAATAGAAATTGCTATCAAAATTATTTATCCCGTTGCCGTGAACAATTTTCTATTGATCCGAAACAGTTCTTTAATTTTGTAAATTCAAAACGTAAGTCTGATCTATTTCCTTCTACACTCGTGTATAATGGTGAAGTAGCCTCGACTGACGCAGGTATTTCTAACTTATTTGCTAGTTTTTTTCAATCTACTTACTCTGCAAAGTCTTACTCTCCTACTTCTTATCCTTTCAATATTTCATCCGGTAACGGTCTATTTGTTCCATTTATTAGCAATGATGATCTCAATTCTGGTATTTGCTCACTTAAAATGTCTTATTCGCCAGGTCCTGATAATGTTCCTACCTGTGTTATCAAAGCTTGCGCACTTGCGCTTCATGTACCCTTGCTGAAACTATTTAATTTGTCACTTGAATCGGCCTCTTTCCCAAACATTTGGAAATTGTCTTTTATTGTCCCACTTCACAAAAAGGGTAATAGATCCGATGTTTCCAATTATCGTGGCATCGCCAAATTGTCTTCAATTCCCAAACTGTTTGAAAAAATCTTAGTGGCTCATTTGCAGCATCTTTGTAAGTCACTTATTTCCCCGTGCCAGCATGGATTTATGAAAGGTCGTTCTACTTCTACAAATCTTCTCGAGTTTACATCCTTTGTTTTTAAAGGATTTTCAAATAAACTTCAAACAGATGTCATTTATACTGATTTTAGTAAGGCCTTTGACTCTGTTAGCCACAAGCTGCTTATTTTCAAGCTTGGACTCTTAGGATTTCCGACCAACTTTCTCAATTGGATTTCATCTTACCTTGCTGATAGAACCCAAAGAGTTATAGTTAGGTCTACTGTTTCTAAAATTGTTCAAGTATCTTCCGGTGTTCCGCAAGGTAGTCATCTAGGTCCTCTGTTTTTTACACTTTTTATAAATGATCTGCCAAATGTGGTTAATCATGCCCGTGTTCTTATGTTCGCTGATGATGTTAAACTATGTTTCTCATTTAATGATTCCGCGTCGCATCTTTTACTTCAGGATGATTTAAACTCTCTTTATAACTGGTGTTCTGTTAACCTTTTGAACTTAAACCTCTCTAAATGTATGTTTATGACATTTCATCGACATAAGCCTCACTTGGTTAATTACATCATAAATGGTTCTCTTCTGGCGCGTATTTCTTTATTTACTGATCTAGGTGTTACTTTTGATCCGAAAATTACCTTCAACACCCATGTTTCTACAGTTGTGAATAAAGCCAGGTGTGTTTTAGGGTACATTAAACGCTGGTCAAAGGAATTTAACGATCCCTATACGACCAAGATTCTTTATTGTGCTCTTGTTCGCCCAGGACTTGAGTACTGTTCCTGTGTTTGGTGCCCCCAATATAAAAAATATCAAGCACGAATCGAATCTGTGCAGAAACAGTTTCTCCTGTTTGCTCTTCGTAGCTTAAATTGGGACCCCAACATCCGATTGCCTCCTTATGCCAGTAGACTTCTTCTAATTGATCTTCCTTCATTAGAAAATCGTAGGATTGCCCTTAATGCTATTTTTCTGCATAAACTTATAACAGGGTATATTGATTCCCCTTTCCTACTTCGGCTGCTTTTGTTCAACATTCCTAGACGTTCCTCTAGGAATTTTGTTCCCTTAACTCTACCGAGATGCACTACCAACTATGCTCTACATGAGCCATTACGAGTTTTATGTTCAACTTATAACGACTTGGATAGTATCCTCTCAAGTGAACTTTCTCCTTCTAGTTTGATGAGAGCTGTTTTAAATTACCTTGGCACCACCTAGGATCTCCGGCCGCTCTTCCTGTGGGTGGGAGCGCGGCTTGCCTGAGGACGGATTGCGAGTTCAACTTGTTTTGCCACTGACCACATTTGGCTGTGGGTAGGGGCATAGCTGGCCATCTGGCAAATAAAATACCCCCACCGGGTCAGTGGCAAAATACCTAATATTATTTATATTATTTATTATAAGTTTTATTTATTGTTTCTTTTTATTGTGTTTTTGTATTAAATGTATTTGTATTTTTTTGTATTAATCAACTGTTAAATTTATATGTTGATCTTAAATAAATAAATAAATAAATAAATAAATAAAAAAATTGTTTGGTTTTTTTAAATTTTTTCCAATTTTGGTCAGGATTATCTGTATCTCAAAAAAATCGGGGGAGGCTCAAACTTCCCAGAAAAATAGTTCAATCATTTAGGAATACGTGTGTAAAATTTCATCACTTTAAAAAAATTATTATGTAAATGACAGGGTTTTGGCCAAAATATGAAAATCTGGGCCCACAGTGGATTGTTAAAAAATTAAAAAAAAAAGTCTAGTTTATAATCAAAAAAAGTTCTATTATTGTGAATTAAAAATATTTTTTTTAATATTTTTGTTCGCACATGCTAGCGATTACAAATACCTCTTCTGGCTTGGTTCATTTAAGCTGTGAGCTACTGTACCACTACGCAGATTTACACATACACCCACACACATGCATTTATGAAATACAATTAAACGCCTACAATAAAATTTTTCAATCAAACTGACAACATTATTTATGGTTTCTAACCCGAACAACAAGAACAATAATATTGCATTTATTTGTGTTGAAATATGTTTTAACACTAATTAAAATTGAATATGCTAATCAATTGTTTATCTGTATGCGTGTGGGTGTATGTGTGTGTGTGCAGTGTTGTATTTTGGTCAGGGTTGATTTTTACATTTGTGGCTTTCAACACAATTTGTTACAAAACTAACGAACAAAAGGTTCAACACGGCAAATAGTTGGCTTGACATCTCTTTTTGGCATGTGGCACAATGTATATGTGTGTGTGTGTGTATGTGTGTCTATGTATGTCAAAGCTACAAAAAGGTAATTCTATTAAAATACACAACAACAAAAACAACGATGCCTATAACAATGACAGCAATAGAATAAAACATTCGTTTCAATAATAAAACTCAACAGCAGCAACAAATTGTGTTATGTATTTAGAGATATACATATATATTTAGCATTTAATTTTCATTGGCATTTATTTCCATATCGTTGAACCGTAAAATGACCCAAAAAATATCGGCAAAAAGCAAATAGGTCAAATTGTTTATTTCAACTCTAATTTACGCAAAATTTTAATGATGATTGCATGCCCCTAAACAATGCCTCATAATATTAGATTGCTAACCTTTTTCCATATAACCTTTTAGCTCTTTTAAACATGGCCGACAAAGTGGCAGAGATTTTTGTGTGTGTGTGATTTCTGGCCATTTTAATTGTTTATGCAGCTGTGTTCAGCAAGTGTAGCATACTTTTGTGCGCGCCCAGCAATTAATCACTTGCTAAGCTCAGCTTTAAGCTGAAATCTCTTCGACTCGAATAAAGTTGCCACGACAGCTGTCTGCTACCTGGAAAAACTGGATCGCAACACTTGTGCTAGCTGGAAAATTGTTGCTTCACACACACACATAGATACTCCTTACACAGCGTCACAGCAAAAAAGTACTCAAAAATATGTTACCCGCAATATAAATTGTGACAGGCGAAGGTTTTCAATATATGCGCCTGTGGTTATGTCTTTTGCCTCACAAAGTTTCACAAACATACACAGATACACACACACACACACAGATACACGTACATGTGGTTAACATTTATGAGCAATATGAGCGCATAGCAAACTGCCAGAAAGCAACAAAAGGCAGAGAGAGAGAGAGAGAGAGAAAGTAAGAGTGAGCGGAGAGAGTGGTTTGGCGTATGACACACGTTCTCTTGGCCAACTCGAGTCAAGTCAAGTCAACATTTGACATGTGATTGAAAACTTTGACTTTGTTGCATGTCGTTCCACTAACAAAAGCCAACAAAACCAACAACAAATGATGAAAATAAATGTACAAGAGCGAAGAAAAAAAAAAAAGGCAAATATTACAGCGAGCGCATGGTCGACTTTGAGATACACTGCAATGACAGATTTTATTTGTATATGACTTAACTATTATATGTATAATATGAAATTTTCTTTTGTAAGTGTTAGTTTATATCTTTTAAGTGTAAATTAGATTATTATAAATAAATAATTAATAAAAACATGAAATTAAAACTAGACTTTTACAAATATTTCGATTATTTTATATTTTAAGATAAGAATTTTGCTTGTATAATAGATAGATTGCAAAGAAGACTCTACCAGCTCAGCTTACAATTGCACAGGAACTACAAAATTTGATAGAGATAAAATATATATCGGTGAAAATAAGTGAAGCGGGCCACTTTTCCCGCGACCTTCTCCGATTTTGATGATTTTTACAGATTTGGTAGAGCTACTGGCCAATAGTAAACTCGTCAAATTGTAGTGCAAAATTCCGATTATTTATCTAGTTATCGATAACTGAAAATTGCGTTTTTCATTTTTAGACTATTCTCTGACATGCCATATCTTCTAAACGAATAAAAATATTGACGTGAATTTTTTTTCCATGATAGCTAAAATATTAAATTAAAAAAAAAATAAATGTATTTATTTTTAAGATTTATTTTTTTTAAATTTTTTATCATTTTTAGTTTTTAATTTTAAAATTCAAAAGTGATCTCCCACTTTAAAAAAAAAAGTGTTAATGTCATTTCATGCGTGCAAGTTCACTGCGAAAAACAAAACAAAAAAAAAGGTGGTAACTCTTAGAATTGTAGAAGTTATGTTTATTTTAGTGATGGCACCTCGCTCGTTCGCCATAGTAAACAGTACCTCGAAAAATACAAATAAGCATAACTCCTCGAAATTGAAATATAATACGTTCAAACTTGACATGATTAATCGTTTTGACATTCTGAGATAAATTTTGAAAGCATACATATATTTAAGGTCAAAGGTCACAAAAATCGGTTTTTGGCGTATAACGTTTTACCCGTGCTTCAACTATATTTAATATGTTTTTTAAAGTTGTAGGGCGTAAAATTCTCTACTAATCTATAAAAATCATCAAAATCGGAGAAGGTCGCTGGAAAAGTTGCCCGCTTCTCTTATTTTCACCAAAATATATAATACATATTTAAAATATCTCTCGACAGGGATAAAATATCAAAGGTACTCTAATAAATATGCTTATGCACTTATTAAAAGACAAAAGTTTCTAAGACTATATACTATATATATTTATGAACATTTGCAATATGATAAAGGAAAGAACTTTTTCTATAAAATATCTCAAAGCTCCACATTAATTGCGAAACATTTTTGATAGTTTTTTCTTGGGAATAATTTGGCCATAATCTTGACACCAAGACCCATTCAATCTGTGGCTTATTACATTTTTATTGCGATTAATTTCAGCATTTATGCAACGACTATAATTATGTTTCGAATCAGTCCGATTATTTCATTTCACATATTAATAAAGTTAAACCCTTTATATTCTAGAATATATTTGGGGAACGAAAATGGAAAAAATTAAACTTAATTTATCCAAAAAACATATTAGAACTCAAACACAAATTTTGGTAGCCCTAGTTATTAAAATCTATTATTAGATTGATAAAATGACGAGCTGGCAGACAATTTTAAAGCATTGTCCCCCCAACCCATTTTGAACATAAATTTGGGGCATCTTCGGCGTCTTTCTCACAAATTAATTAAGCTGCTTACTTTAAAGTACATACATAGTATAATGAGTTAGCTGCCAACAAGAAAAATTCTTCTAAAAGCAACAAAACGAAAAACTTACAATTTCTTTTAACGTCGAAGAATATTCAACAAGTTATTTGTTAGCACATTGATAGATTTATTTCCAGTGATGAAAACCCCCCTATAACTGCAAGAAAAAAACTTGGATCCAGATAAAATCTGAGGCATGTTTTTAAATGTTCCCGATACAAACAAAATTATTTCAGAGCCTAGAAAATATTTTTATTTTTTAATTATATATTATCAATTCGAATAGTTAATGCTCAATGAAGTTTAACCAATGCAATAACTTTCCAACCACTGTACTTAAATAAATGTTAGCAAAATAATAATCAGCCCTTTACAGAAAAACGAAATCGAACAAATTTTATTCTTGTTCGTTTTCGCGTGCTGCCAATTTCACATTTTTCATTAACGATATTTTCGATATTTCCCTTGCGCTTTATTAGCACAGCATGCACTTATCGATTACTTCATATAATTTATATTTTCGTTCAACAATAAATTCTTTAAATAAAGTTACACAATAATATAACTTAAGCAACACTATACTTTATAATAAGATTCTTCTAGTTCAAAAGATGGCGTACGTTAAAGTCGGGCGCAGACGACTTTGGGATACCCTGTACCACCACATTGCAATTAAGTCCGACACATTTCTTAAAACCTCCAAAAGATATTTTATTCGGCAAATTTGGTTACGATATTTTCATAAAAAAAAAGAAATCAGTCGAATTTTGCACCAAACAATTTTTTTGACCGATCGGTCCTATGGGGACTATATGATATAGTCAACCGATTTTGATCAAATTTAGTACACTGATTGGGAACTATAAAAAACTCCCGACAGCCAAATTTGGTTCCGATATCTTCAAAACCAAACGAAACACAACGAATTTTGTAAAAAAAGCGTTTTTTTGACCGATTGTTCCTATGGGAGCTATATGATATAGTCAACCGATTTTGATCAAACTTGGTGCAGTGCTTGAGTACTCTAAAAAACTTCTTAATGCCAAATTTGCTAACAATATCTTTACAAACAAACGAAACGCTACGAATTTTGTAGAAAAAACGATTTTTTGACCGATTGGTCCTATGGGAGCTATATGATATAGTCAACCGATTTTGATCAAATTTGTAACATTGCTTGGGAACTCTAAAAAACTTCCTCTTGCCGAATTTGGTTCCGATATCTTCAAAAGCAAACGAAACACAACGAATTTTGTAAAAAAAACATTTTTTCGACCGATCGATCCTATGGGAGCTATATGATATAGTCAACCGATTTTGATAAAATTTGCTACAGTGTTGGGGATCTCTAAAAAACTTCCGACTGCCAGATTTTGTTATGATATCTTCATAAACAAACGAATTATCCATCTAAAACTTTTGCTTTTTTTCGAGGTCCTCTGAAACACCCCTATGGGAGCTATATTATGTAATCCCGATATCAAAAAAATAAAATAAACTTGTCTCCTATGGATTAACAAGGGATCTTATCTGAAAGTTTGGTTGCTCTAGCTCTTACCATCTCTGAGATCTAGGCGTTCATACGGACAGACGGACAGACGGACATGGGTATATCGACTTCTCGAGTCACACTGATCATACTTTAGGTAACTTTGGGGGGTCTCCGACGACTCCTTCTGTACGTTACATACATTTTCGGCTTGCACAAACACAATATACCCTTTGTACCAAACGGTACAGGGTATAAAAAGCTATAGATCTTTGATTCAAATTTTTCCAGCAAACTCAGCTTACTTTTAAGTTACGATGTGTGGCTGTTCCAAGTTCCGAACGAAATACTTCTATAGTGAAATTTGGGATTTCTAACTTATTTTAAAGAAATATTTTTATATAAATACTCATAGATTCATATATATAGAAATATTTTTATATAAATACTCATAGATTCATATTTTTTATATAAATACTCATAGATTCATTTGCCGTCTTCTGCCTGCTCAAATCTATAATACACCTTACACGGAGAAAACAGTGTATACAGATTGCTTTCTGTAGCTTCAATTTGCTTTGTTCTTACATATGTACATGGAATTGTGCAAGATTTTAATAAAAATCAAAAATAAAAATGAATTTCTTGTCTTTTGACAGATTCCTCGATCTGGCGGGCTAAAAATAAATGTTTTAAAGTTACCTCTCATCTGCCAAGATTTCAATTCAATTAAAGTTATTTCACAGTTTTAAGTTATATTTACAAATGATGTGAAATCTATTATAGAAAATTGAAAATTTTAGGTTTAAATAACCTTGTCTACTTGATTATAATATTTAAGATAAAATAAATAAAAAAGCTTAGGAGGTAACGAAAAACATTGCATAATGTTACTAAAGAGCTGAACAGTATTTAGTGGCAACAATATTAAGATTTTTGCAGCGCACAGTGGCCAGCAATACCAATTTTGTGCCATAAAATCGAAAATAAAGCTCTTATTAACAATGAAATCTAACAAAAATGAGCGAGAGTTGCACAAGCTGGCTAATGATTTGTTTTAAGCGTTGCCAGACTGTTAAGCGATGCTAAAAGAATTTGTAATCGATAAATTGAACAAATATTAGTGATTTGCCTGCCATTCGGCATTCGTAGCTAATAAAAAAAATGTATAAATTTGTTGGGACTGTTGTGGGTCTAATAAACGTTACTCTAGCTAATTAGTTATAATAAATTGTACTTTATAAAACCATATTACAGTAGTCTTGGCATATTTCAGTAGTCAACTCGTATAAAATATTATTTCTGACGCATAAAAACAGTCGACTGAAAGTCAAAACAAATTATATACCATGAGCACTGGCAACAATCAATATGTCGATTGTTACTATAAAAAAGCTAAAATTATTTTAGATTTCCGAAAAATAAGAACATATCTTAACATACTGTAAACGTTTGCAGTCTATTGACTGCGTTGTCTGGTTTTGGAATTAATAAGAAGCTTGTAATGGATTTGAGAAGTCAGGGCAAAACTATCGTAGCTCCAAGAGTATACTTTAATAAGCATAATAATGAGAAAACCACTAAAATAGATAGCCAGAAACGCACTTATGGTTTTAAAAAGGCTACTTCAATCTAATCGCCACATCCAAAAATATTGAACATAAACAAGGACGTACTATTACAACGCCTTGCGGCCTCGATAGCCATCATCCCAGAGGTTGTGGGTTCGAGTCCCACGTAAGGCATGGTTCCTGCATTTTCCACTTTATCAATTTCCTTAATTTTTTTCAGTCTATTCTGTATCCTTATAACTTACTCCCATTATCGGTAACACAATGGGCCTATTCTTGGCCTAAATGAGCTGGGAAGCCTAGTCTCAACTGACGCCCTAACCTACCTACCTATAAGAACGTCTTAGACAAGAGTATATGCGTCGAAATCAGAAGCAAGTAGATTCCAATAGCTCTGAGTCCTTGGAAAACAAAGCTAACAAGCCAATGAGAGTCCAAGAGACTCTCTATGTAGCAGAATGACTAAATCTCAGATAGATGAAAACATATATTTTACCGAGCGTTGCAAAAGATTTTACGGAGCGGAATACACAATTACCCGAAGCCTTAAATTGGGTGAGAACCAGTGCCAAAAAACTACAATGGTAGACGAACAGAAAGAAAAAAAGCCCAAAAATACTTACTTTCGACAATTGAATCAAATGATTTCTTGGAATACAATGAAAACATTAAACCTTATGTTACAAAAAGAGCCAATGGATCAGCGTTGACCAAGTGGGTGCCTCATAATATAGGATTGGTCAAGGATGCTCAAAGTTGCAAGTCAAGATGACTTAAGATAGAAGTAGTGAAGAATAGAACGTTTGAAAGGGAGGAAACTGTAAAAGTTATTATAGTGAAAGCATAAGACATGGAAAGGATCGTGCAAAGCAAAATTAGATCTACAAAATTGTAAGGCTAAGGGTCGATAATTACGAGTTACTGTGGAAGGAATGACAAAAGTAACGTTGCTAAGAAGTGCGCTGGAATCGATAAGACCGAGGAACAGCTTATGCAAGAATCACACGCCGTGGCAAGTTCTACGATGATTTAAGGAAGGCAGCTTTATAAGGCGAATTCTATCAGAATATTGCGGCAGTCGGATATTTGGGTCCCAGTTTAAGCCACGAAGTGCAAAAAGGAGTAATTGCTTTTGTACAGACTCAATCATGTCCTGATAATGGTGGTGTTGAGGGCTCCACAGGCAGGAATAATATTCCAAAATAGGACGGACGAAAAAAATATAAAGAAGTTTGGTTGTGTAAGGGTCGTTAAACTCTTTAGAAACCTCTGGCTTTGTTCACGATGTTGCAAATATGATTATTAAATTTAAGGTTATGATCAAACAAAACACCAAGGTCGGACACACTCTCGATGCGTTCTAAAGTAGAAAATTCCAAAAAGTAAGTAGCCAAATAAGGAGAAGAACGATAAAATGTCATAACGTTAAGTACTTATTAGTATCGGAGTAGGACATATAGATTTTAACATCATCCGCATACATAAGAATACGAGAAGATGAGATTACTCGAGGGAGATCATTTAAAAATAAGTTAAAAAGAAGAGGGCCGAGATGGCTACCTTGAGGTACCCCTGACGTGACCTTAATTTCTGCCTTTCAAAACTACCTTTTGGACTGGGTTGGATAAATAGAAGGATATCCAATATAAAAGACAAGACGGAAACCCCAGACAAGACAGTTTAACAAGGAGAAGACTATGGTTTACCGAGTCAAATGCTTTACTAATGTCAGTATAAATGACGTCAGTTTGTTTTTTTCCCATAAAACCAAGATTCATAAGAAATTAAAGTTCTGAAAGATTAGTAGAAGTTATCATTTATTTTTCTGCGTAACAAATTTGTTACGGTTCTTAATAGAAGAGTCTTAAAAATGAGCCATCATTATTTTACACTATTTCTTTAGAAGTTTTCATTCGATTTTGAGCAACGCAACTTAAAAGTGCTTTCATCGGCCTTTAAGAATTTCGTTTTCTATAGTAAAAGATCTATTATTTATCTTTGAAACTGATGTATGAATGGTCGTGGTTAAGGACAATATGCTTTTGCCGTTTGGTTTTCCTTTATTCTCCGAAAATTTCTGGTAAATAAATTTTTTGCTTTTCTTACAAACGATATCTTGCTCACATCAGTTAAATGGGAGAAAAGATATGACAGAAAAATTGAAATAAACAATAGGATGTGCCAACTGTTGGTTTGTTTGATAATTGCAATTTATGCGTATATTTTCCAACAAAATTGGGCAAAAACTACTCCATGATTAAAATTGAGTAGTTCGACATATGTCGAAAAGCATGCACTTTGGACGGCTATGTTCCGAATTATAAGTGTTAAATAACTAAACTAAAAGATGGCCCACCCTAAATAAAAAAAAAAAAAAAAAATTTTTTGCCTTAGTACGCCGAAAATGGCACCTTCACGCTACCCAAGTAAATTGTTGTAATATTCTGTATTATCTAGCATTTAGAAATTTAATTATTTTTAAATTTCAATCAAAATTCAAAAATGGAATCGTGTAACTTTGGTTAAGTACTTCAAATTGGTTTGCCACTTAAGAACTTAGCATAAACTACAAATTGTTTTTGAACATTTTAAAAACTCGATAAAAACGCGTGTGGGACAGCAATAATAAATACATTGCAAGCTGACAATCCATATTATTTGTATAAATTCTCGGCTACATAAATCTATAAAAAAAAAAAAACAAAGGAAACAACACGGCTTTCAATAAAGTTAATATTGAGTATTAAAAGTAAAAAGCGATTACAATAATTTGTGCAAGGTCCTGCGCGCTTTAATCAAGCGATTTAAAATATTAAAATATAATACTGCATATAAAATAAGAGTGAAAAAAAAAACAAGATGAGTATAAAATGTGTAATTACAATAAATGGCGACATTTAAATGTCATTCTTATCAGTACAATTACAACGACAATCCCAACAAAAACCGGCAAAACAAAGACTACAACAACGACAACAAGTCCTGCTCAAACGTGCCACATTATTACGCATAAATATGAAATCATGCGTTAAGATCAACAATTCAACAATTAAAACTTAATTGCATTAACATGAAATGTGCATCATCAACAATGGCCGAGGACCAAGGATTCTCTCTCTCTCTCTCACACACACACACGCACACAATACCAGCATACTCACACATTATTTCCGAACAATACTCCCATGTCTGAAATGTCCATGAGCAACGGCAAAATCCGAAAACGGAATTACGGACAGTCAAACAAGGCAATCACTTGAAAAAATATGCGATAAGAAATTTTTTTTTCATTTGCCCAACAACTTGAAGAACGTTTTTATTATGCAGCTTAATGCCATGTTTACATAATGTAAGTCCTGTTTACTTTCAAAAAAAAAAGACAGTAAAAAATGGCGGTAAAAAACGTGTATGATGGATAAAATTATATGGGATTAAGTGTTGAGCTTATATGTTTTTTCAGAAATCTTGACAATTCTAAGCTACAGCTGGCTATTGGCTATAATTTGGTGTCCCATCTTTAAATTAAACGACATACCTTTCGGCGTTTTATCATAAAATGAATCAAAAAATGTTGAAAAATTATAAAAATATAAATGAATAACCCATTACGAAATTCATGTGAAGCAATAAGGCAAATGCGTAGCGGTAAATCGAAAGATCCAATAATATACAGTTATTGTGCCAAATAAAGGTTTGGAGAGTTACAACTACTACTACTAATTTGGCCATTACAACCGGTTTTCGGTCTTGGTCACAGAAATTATCCTACGCCAGCGGTTTCTGTCCTGTGCTTGCTGGCGCCAATTGGCAATCCCAAGGCTACGAAGATCCTCCGTTGCCTGATCTTCCCATCGCAGAGGCGGGCGTCCCTGTCGTCGTCGACCTTCCAGTGATTTCCGCTCGAATACCTTCTTGGCTGGAGCATTTTTATCCATTCGTGCAACATGACCTAGCCAGCGCAGACGTTGTAGCTGTATGCGCCAAACTAGATCAGTGTCGCCGTATAGCTCATACAGCTGGTGGTTCATTCGAATACGAAAATCACCTTCCACATTTATCGGTCCAAGGATACGTCGGAGGATTTTTCTCTCGAAAGCCTTATCGCCTTATCGGATGAAGACAATGTCCATGCTTCAGCGCCATAGAGAAGCACGGGTATGATGAGGGATTTATAGAGGGTTATTTTCGTATGCCGAGAGAGGGCTTTACTCTTGAGTTCCTTACTTAGCCCAAAGTAACACTGGTTAGCAAGATTACTCCGTCTACGTATTTCCATTCTGACGTCATTTTTTGTGTCGCTAATACTGGTGCCCAAGTTCATGAAATCCTTTACAACTTTGTTTGGAGAGTTACCCCCACAAAAAGAGATATTTACAATTGAACATAAAACTTGAAGGGGTCTCATAGTTTTGAGAAGCGCTCTATAATAAATGGATGTGTGTGGTGTGTGGAAATCCTCTTCCCGTTTTCCCAGTGAAAAGAATGTTGCGTTTTGCGCTATAGCGGCGGTATAATGCTGAAAAATGTACAAAATGGAAAGCCGAAAGGTACACGGGCAGAGGTCTGCTTACGTTAATTCTAATACGCTCAGCATAGCACAGCATAAGCGCAGCATAAGCTGAGCGGGGTCGAGATCACTTCTTGTGAAGCTTTTCACCCAAGGTATACTTACTACAGGTAGCATACTCCCGCCGAAGGCTCTAACGAATATTATCAATTTTTAGTTTCGTTGCGACTGCACGTGAGGAGGGTTGCTTACGCGCATCGGGTGCGAGCAACAGCTACAATTTTTGTTTGTTTCCCTCTCACGTTTCTCTAGCTCTCACTAAAATTGGTAACGACGTCGGCAGCATTACTCTACCTTTAATAAGTATACCTTGCTTTTCACTTAAGTGAGCGCAGTTTACGCTCTTTAAGTGAGCGCAGCTTACGCTCTTTTAGTGAGCGCAGCTTACGCTCTTTTATTAAGCGCAGCTTACGCTCCTTGAGCAGAGCTAAGCACGGAGCTAGGCTTTACCAACTCATGCCTTTTTGGCATGAACAACTGTCTATGCATGAACCAGATCAGATCCAAGTTAATAGCTATGCCCGACATTTAACACCAGATAAATTCTCTCTGATGAATTCTCACGATGCGTCGCTAGTTACCAATGGTCACTAATTTTATCTCGAATGCCCTATTGCAATCTTACCAAAAGAAAAAACAAAATTTTGTTTTGATTTATCGTTTCTGAAATATAAAAACTTCAGATAAATTTTTCTGAATTCACTACCTCTTATAGACTTAGCTGAAAACCAAAACTAGACCGGTAGCTTCAGTTCTTGTCAACTCATCATAAAAGAAGGCCAAACGGCCAAAAAGTCTTGACAATTTTAAACAAGTGTTAAGCCACAATGGAAACATTTCTCTATTAGTTTAATTTATAGAAAATTGTTTTGTATGCCATTTAAGCCATAAAAAGAGGCAGGCATTTTTGGCTAAAAGACGCTAGAGGAGAGTGTGGATGATGGCTCAGTGCATGTGGTGTGACGACAGGTGAGGCTGGACGGTTAAGGGCACAGGGGACAAGAGTAAGGGATAGACAAAACCAACAAACAGCATTTATGGGCGCTGGCTGAGTATATATTAAAAAGGATCAGGACTTGCTGCCATTATGCGCTGCGAGTGTGCCAAATACAATAATTCCTGGCCACACACATACATGTGTATATGTGTGTGCGAGTGTATTTTTGTGTGCTATAAAACTGCGAGGTTATACCAGGTAAGACCCAAAGGCAAGGTAAAAAGCAGCAGCCGTCGCCAGCGTTGTAGCTAACTCAAACCGGGCCGCTCCCCCCCCTACCACTACACCCCTGCTCAAAGAAAAAACCTCAAAATGCTTAAATGGCTTTTTTGTTACACGTACAAAAATACTTTGTTGCCCCATGCCAGGCAGCGTTGGGGCTCGGGGTTGCACTCACATATGCGCATATATACACCCGTATATACGAGTGTGTGTGTATGTGTGTGCGGGTGTTTGTGTCTGTGTAGCTTTGTGTGCTGGTGTGAATTTATATTACAAACTATTACTGTCAAAAAACACGTTTATATAGCACAAATATACCAACACTGACTCCGACTCCAACTCCGACTCCAGCAGCGACTTTGGTGTTACCCTTCACCCCTATGCCTGTAACTCACCAACCGATAGACAGTCATGCGCTCCCCCTGGGATGACGAGGTGCAGCGTCTGTGTGTGTGTGTGTGTACTTGGGGTTTATGTGGCATCTTAGACATTGTTTTCTTGGTACACCGTCAAAAAAAAAGGATCTGAAGTTACAATGGCTGTAAGTTACATGATTCATGCCAGCTATATCGCTAGATAAGAATTGATCTTATTATAAACTTCGATAAATCGATACATCGAAGTTTTTCCAGCACTGGTGATTGGGGTTAACCTTGAAATAAAGTATGATTGCTTGAAAATTTCTATGAGGATTAAAATATGGAGTAAAGTTAATTACAACAATTGCTGTAAGTTACATGTGTGTAAGTTACATGCCAGCTATATCGCTGTAATTTATATTATATAGAAGTACGCCTTGACATAAACGATCAACCCGATATGGGTCATGGACTTAGGATGGTCTGCGAAACATTTTTTTATTATTATTATTCTTGAACTAAAATTAAATAAAATTTGGCTGATGCGTTTAAGTTATTAAATCCTCTTTTTGGAAATATGTCTTTTGCGATCATATTTTGTACCTTAAGGGTCATTATGTACAAAGCACACTACATGCAGTGGGCATGCTTTGTATTGGCTCAGTTATCCTTCCTTCTAGATCTTAACATTTTTAATATAATTCAATAATAACGTCAAAAAGTAAAGTAGCATTTGTCGTTTCGTTGTGATCTGGTTCTTTCGTAGGTGAACATTGTGTTAAGGAAGCTATACTGCAATAAATTTGAAGTTTATTAAGGTGTTTCATTGCACACCAAGCCTATTTTGGAAAAAAAATTCTTTTAAATTCTCCCTTAATTATTTGTGGGCAAGTGTATGCAGTATATCGCATTGTCGGACATGGTCCCGATTTATTCGCATTTCGTCAACAATCTTTTTTAAGCAAAATCGTATATTTTTGCTTAAAACTAGAGAATTTGTAGCATGACATAGCATAAGTCATAAATCTGTTCATCTTTCAAAAGCAACATATTAGTACCAGGGGCGGTAACACGATTTGGTCATAGGAAGGGTTTTTCATTTCGAAATGCAAAAACTGTCAACCGATTTTTCCAACTTTTGTGGAGGTCCTGAGCCGAAAACCGCCATTGATTAGTACATAAAAAAATATCAACCATGCTTCGGAAAACGAAAACGAATAAAATATTCAGAATCGTTTTGATCTTCCAAACTCCAAGAGCTCCCAAATTCACGAAAACAAATTTTTTGAATTCGACTACTTTGTTTAAAGAGACATTAAATCGGTTTTTTTTAAATTTCCTTTGATATTCTTAAATTCTATAAAGTTAGACATTTATTGATAATTACACTAGTTTAAAAATTTAAAAAAATGTTGGTATCCTCAATATGTTGTAGTCATTTCCGCAGTAAAATGGCACGCTAAAACCGAAAATGAAGTTAAAAAATTTTTTCATAGAATGGATTTCGAGATATTTCGAAAAATGTTTTTTTTTTTTTAAATGGTTTTTTCGAAATTAAAAACAAATTTCTTTACTTAAAAGCAAATATCTCTGGATGTACTAAACCGATTTTGATATTTTTTTATTAAACTGTAGATAATTGAATCACATATCTATTTAGCTTGAAACAAACTTAAGTCAAATTTACTTCTTGGACGCTATTTATGCATTTAAATCAAATTTTTCGTAATTTTCATCAAAGTTTTAAAATAAAATTATTTTTCGAACGTAAATTTAAAAATTTATAAAAAATATGTTCATCCAGTTTTTTTTATGGCTCGTAAAATTCGATTGGTAACGAAGAAAATGAGTTGTTTATCAAAATCTAAGAAAAAATGTGGAAATAAAAATAATTTTTCTAAAAGGGGAAAAACCTAAATTTGGTTTAAAAAGCAAAAGTTTTAGATGAATAACACATGCCTACAAATACCGGGGTCATGTCAGTTGTTGGAAAGCTAAGGGTCATTTCCGAAGTAATTTGCTGCGTAGAATTCGAATCTTGAGATATTTGAGGCTATGTACCCGAAAAACTGTGTTCTTTTAAATATCTCAAAATCCTGACGTGATGGTCGAGCTCTGACCTCAAACTCGGATTCTACGTAGCAAATTACTTCGGAAATGACCCCTAGCTTTTCAACAACTGATATGACCCCGGTATTTGTAGGCCTGTGAAATGTTAATGACGTCGAGGGGATATACTTCGTAACTTTGAATAGCCAAAACTTTGCGAAAAAAAATCGTAAATGACCGCTTAAAATTAAAGGGTAAGAGTGAAACTAAATGATGTAACTGGAGTGACAGACCACAAAAATTATCTGCACCCTGTACATAACCTCAAAAGTAGGGAAAAACTCAGTTTTTCGGGTAAATAACCTCAAATATCTCAAAATCCTGACGTGATTGGCCAATTCTGGCCCCGGATTCGGATTCTACGCAGCAAATTACTTCGGAAATGACCCATAGCTTTCCAACAACTAAACCATGTTGGTCTGTGTAATTCGTTTGTATATAAAGATATCCTTACGAAATTAGGAAATCGAAAGTTTCTTAGAGCTCTCAAGCGCCCCACCTAAATTGATCAAAATCGGTTGATTTGGATGATATGATTATCATATAGTACCCATAGGATCGATCGGTCAAAAATTTTCAATTTTTTTTATTGATTTTTCTCAAAAGCTTTTTTCGAAAGTGCATCAAGTGTTTTTGAAAAGTTCTTGCATGTAAATAGATGGCACTAGTGTCCTATATGATGTACAATCCTTTTTCACATGTTTTACAATAAGATTCCTTATATTTACTTTTATATTATTTACTTACTAAGTAACGTTCAAATATATAGGAATCGCATCAAATTACTTTTCTCACAATATTATAATAAAGTGTTAATATATTTCATTTTCATGAAAAAATCTGTGAATCTCTTCATGTTCATGTTCATGTCGCTGCATTGTTATGGGGTTTTTTGAGACTTCTCAAATTAAATAAGAAAGAAAATTTTAGCAATCGTGGAAAATTGCTTGAAATTTTGTAGTTTCCATAATCTTATAGGTATCTGTCTTTTCAATCCTTACTTGGGACATTATATTAAATTATTTGAAAATGTGAAAATTTAACAATATTCACGGTAATCTAGTGCCCTTCAACTGTTTGTCTATTAAAATTATTAAGCACCAAAAATGTTTCAAATCGATTAAAAGCTTTTGAATATAAGGACAGTAATTCAACCGCTTTTATTTCATTTTTTATTTTTTTACTTGCTGATGATAGTATTTCCACTCATGTGAGCCTTATAAAACAAAACAATTGATAAATATCAATTGGAGCATGCCATTTTTGTTTTACTTGTTATTATTATTATTTATGCCGATTGATTTCTGACAAAATGCAAATAAAAATACATATATAACAAAAAAAAAAAATATCTTTAAATGATCAAAGTCACATTTTATGGTTTTAGCAAAACAACTCGCCTACGATTTCTGCCAGTGTAGTCTTTGCTTGCAAACTTTCGCTCTTCTGTCTTGCTCTCTTTCTTTGAATCGCTCCGTCTTACTCATATCCTTTGTGCTCATTTTTTTTTTCTACATACAAAAATTGCTTTGCTGACACAGTTTGTGGGCAATGGCAGCAGCCACAGTCAGGACGCTGAGCTTTGGCATTAGTACGTGGCTGCTACAAGGTGTTAACTATGGCCTTATGGACTTGTCCATAAGCTCAGCGCAAAGTCTCTATGTGTGTGTGTGTATGTACTATATATGTGTATATATGCGTATATATGTTTACATGCATATGTGGCAGACAGCGTCATCTGCTGCGGCATCAGCATTAGTTTTAATGCGCATCTTCATAAAGACAACAAACTGCTAAACTACTTACTAAAGAGATATGTACATACCATATATACATAGATACCTTCCTATTCCAGAACTCAGTGCTGAGCCTTTTGGCCCATTTCCACTTTGTAATAATTTGCATAAATTTCATTAGCCAAGTCTCTGAGACAGCGGGCGGTCTCGAACAATATAATAAATAAAATTTAATTTAATTTGCAAGTTGTTTTTAATTTATTGCATGTTTACAATTTGCAATTTGTACAATTCGATTTAAAAACAAGTAAAACAAAAATGGAGAAAGGGCCAAGAAAAAAGATGATAAAAATAAAGCTGCCAAATGAAATTAAATACAACATGAACGAGGCAAAAAACAGGGCTGCTTCGGTTTGTTGCTGTTGTTGCCAGAGTTGTCGCTGCTGCTGCTATTGTTGTTGTTGTCAGTGTTGTCACTGTTGTTGTTGCTGTTATTGTTTGTAGCCTGCTCTGTTTGCGTGTCAAAGCTCAACGCTTTCACTTAAATGTCTGATGTCGTTTCGGTTTGGATATGGTTCACGTTGCCCATAATAGTACATCCCCCCCCAATCTGTCCACTTCCTCTTAACCCACTCTACTCATCTAGAACTTCTTTTGGAGGCCGGTCTTCAACAATTTAACTAGTTAGTCTATTTGTTTGTAGCCTGACTCGACCGACCATTTGTCCTGCTTCTGGCTTGTTGGTTGTCTCTCGTTTGTTGTTGTATATTTTATGTCGCATGCAATTTTTTTTTGTTCCACTGTATAGTGTGTGTGTCTATGTGTGTGTTATGTGTTTCCATGTTTATAGTAGCAGTAAATGTATTTACCTCATATTTAATTAAATTGCCAACGCAACTGAAATTACAATGCTTTATTTACATAGTTAAAGTATTTTGAAAGCAAAATTTTATATGGCTATACACTACAATTTAGTCATTTGAATCATTTTGGTTTTTCTAACGAGTTTAACAAGATAAAGACAGCGATAAACAAAATGTTAGCTAAGTTTTTCATCAGCAGTTTTATAACATTTAAAGATTTTGTTTGAATTTAGAAGACCCAAATAAAAGATAGAGTGCTACGGCTGTTGTGTACGAGAAACTTGTTTACAACCCGCTCTATGGACACAATATTTGGAAAAAGAATCATTGGACCAATTACTATGCAACATGAAAAGGCATTAGGTAGAGGAGGTAGGTGGAATAGGTGAAGCGGATCAATTTTTTCTTCAGGTTGACTTTACTTTAACAAGTCAGAGTAAATGCGACAACAAAATACCCTTTTTTATGGGACTACAGTAAAGCAAAGAGGAGTGTTATGTGTTTAAGCTGCATATATGTACGTCTGTTCGCTTATATACTCTAAGCCGCATAACATAATTTAATATACAAGGTATCATTATATACATATCTTTAGCCTACTGGTTATGGGCGAAGTAATGCGACATATATATATTGAATATATATAGAGGGCATAGCCACTATAAAAATAATTTTTTGTTATTCTGTTATGTGTATGTATGTACGCCTGTTCGCTCATATATTCTGAACCGCATAACACAATTTGATAAATAAGGTACTGTTGGATACGTCTTGAGAGGCTAATAGTTATAGGCTATGCACGTAATGTCACATCATATTGAGAACATAGTCATAAAAAAAAAAAAAAATCTTGGTAATATGATATGTTATTTGAATAATCTTTGTTTTAAAAAAAGGAGTAAAACTTTGCTTTAACCCTTCGTCGGACACCTGGGTCTGGCCAGACCTATTTCGTTTTTGATCATTAATTCAAAGTATTTCTAATTTAGATATCGACTTGCCCTTCCTGGTAGCTTCCTAAAATTTTATTGGCTTTCCATCCATGTATAGTAGAAATATCAAAAAGTCCTTAAAACGGACGAAAAAAAGGATTTAAAAGATTTTACCCTCAGACGGACACATGAGGAAAATTCCCATATAAATGTATGAAAACCCAAAGGGGTCCAACCAGGCATCATGTGTCCGTCCGAAGGTATAAAAATATGTGTCCGACGGAGGGTTAAAAAAAAAGACTTTTTAAAATAATTATCAAATTTATATAAATATTCTTTTTTTATACATAAATTTTAAAAAGTTATCTGATTTAGAGCTGCTTGCCTATATTCAAGACGTTATTTTTTTTTTTTCGTAAAATTCTGACTTTTTATAGAGCTATCAATAACTGAGTCCTTAGCTTGATATTACTTAAACAAGTCATAAATTGTACAAAAAATAAATACATTTAAATTATTTTTTAAACTCATACCTATATTTATTTTTAAACAGATCTTGAACAACAGAACACTTAGTAGCCTATGTACTATATACCAAAACCAAGTTTATTACCCTGAATTATTTAGTTTCATCTATCGCACCTATTATAAATGTAATAAATAATATAATTTACTCATAGAGCATCTAAAAAATCATCTTTAAAATGTTGAAAACTATTGGCTTTGGAGCTTCCAAAATGCTAACATTTCTTTTGTTCGAAAAGGATCATAAATTAGAAATAGCCTTGTCATGCAATAACTATGTAACTTATGTATAAAGAAAACTCAGCTACACTTAAGCAATGTGTGGGCGTTTTATCAAAGGGGTATTTGCAAAACTAAAGCTGGCCACAATAGATTTTAAACAGAACTTAAAGCAATTGTTGGGTATACAAATGACACAATGAAAAAAAAAAATATAAATGATTTCTTTGGAAAATTTCACAAGCGGAAAAAAAGACTTTTGGCAAAATTCATTATGGAAAATGGCGTGTACACACTTGAAACAAAAACTTTGAGCAGGACCAGGGCTAAGGCCAAGGCAAAGGCAAAATAATTAAGCTAATTTAACGGCACATTCGGCACACAAATAGCTGCCAATCTTTGGCATGCCAACACTTTAAGCTTTACTTTAGACCAGGCCAGAACCTAACCCCCAACCAACTGTACCCACTTAATTATGACCCAAGTTATTTGGTTTGCCTGTGCTTTTTGCTACTGCTGCCGCTCTGTTGTTGAACTTTTGCACTTACAATTTATGTGCACGTATACGTAATTTATTTATTAACCCCTTTGAAGGCCTGGGCCCAAAATGTAAACATGACACCAAAAATGTTTGGTAGTAGCTTTTGGTAGCAGCATCTTGACTGCGAGTTTGTCGGCAAATTTACACGAATGAAATAAATTTAAATTAGTTTTAACACATTAACCGTAAAAAGGCAACAACAACAAAAACAACAACAACGACAAGAGACTCAAAAAGAAAAACAACAACATCTACAAAAAGCTAAACCGAAAAGTCAAGCGTTGGCGGCGGCTTGCCTTGTGGTCTTTTATAAGTATATATACATACATACATATTGACACACATATACTACCATATAAAAACAAGCGTTTGTGCGTGTGTATGTGTGTGTGCTTGGGGTTCAACGCTGTAAAACTGTTGAAACATACGCAAACATAAACTTTAATGAATTTTCCAAATCCAAACACATATATACTTACACACTTATAAGCGCACACAAATACACGCACATTTGCATATACAGCGTGCGTGCCTCTTTATATGTATTAAATGCGCGTGAGAAACTGTGTGTGTGCAAGCATGTGCTAGTATATTTGTGTATATGGCTTTTGTTATGCTTACGCGGCGCGAATAAAGTTATTTTGCTAACCTTTTGCCGCCATTTTGTAGCAGCTCCAAAGCTGAAAACTTGCAAATAAAAATATATAGGTATGTATATATGTATATGTATAGCAAAAGAACTAACTTTGTGTCTACGAAGTTTACATACTCTGTTTATTTTTTTTTTTTTAAATTCTTCACATGTCGATACTGTTATTATATGTATATGACAATTAAATATGTTTTTAGTGGACTATTTTTTTAAGGCCAGTACGCAGCAGCGCAAAAAGCGCCGAGACAAAACAATAAAGTGCGAAAAAATGTTTCCCTCTGTTGGTGGCTTTGTTAGCAAACAGTGCTTTCCATTTTTGGACAATTGACAAAAAGATGGCGCTAGCAGTAATATCAATTGTTCTAACTAAAAATTAATGTGCAGCGAGTTATTTTGATACCAAAAACAATGTCGAGTAGTTAGGTAAATACACAAGAGCAAAACAACAATGTCATTTACTTTTTAACGTTTGTAGCAGCTGATATTCATATTAACTTTTCATTGTTGGCGTTTGTTTTTTGCAGTTATTATGGCTAGCGCCACCTATCTATTAACTGTCAAAAAAAAAATGGGCAGCACTGTTTGCTGCCAAAATAAGTTGCAGTTTTTTGTCTCGATGCTTTTGCTTGAATTTTCAAAAATAATATTAACTTTAAAATGATCAGATGAAAAACTTAAAAAAGTGTTAGTAAAATGCTACAGTGAATTTCATCAATGTTCAGCAACTATATTTGCTTACAGTCTAGTCTATTAGATTGGCAAAATTTTAAAATCTTCTCAGACGTCTAAAGTCTATATTATCATCTAGTATGCTTGTTGATAGTAAGTTATATTATTATTTAATAAATAATTATAAAAAAATTAAAAGGCAATTTTTAAATTTTAGACATCAAAAAGAAGAGCAATTTTAGCTTCCATTGAAATTGAAAAGAAGTAAAAACGTAACTAATGTAAGGCTTGTATGAGCGAGAGAACAAAAGACTTTTTTAATTTAAAATAAAATTAATATATATAATTAAATACTCAGATTTGTCATTGAATCACTTCTGGGTCCAAACGAGCAAAAACATCAAATAATTTTTTAAGGTTAATAGTTTTAATCGATTTATCATCGCCCTATAGGATTCTAAAGACGCCAAATGTTTGTGCACGCTCGCTGCCAAACCCAATATGCTCCACTTTGTCCTGCCAGGAGCATAAATATACAAAAGTGACTCTGTAGCTAGTAAAAACATTTTAGTTTGGTGAGAAAATTAAACTGACACAAGTTCGCGTATATCTTCTAAGATACACAGACAGCCTGCTAGACAGTCATATACACGAATGTATATACATATTACTTTCTTTTTTTTTTTGTTTTGGTTGGGTTAGTGGGTGCCCAGGCAGCTGCAACTTTCGCCACTTGAGAATCTTACACATCATATAGGATACGACTTCGTTGTCATCGTCTACGTCGTCAACTCTAAAGTTGTTGGTAGGCTCTTGAAAGTTGTAAGCCACAGCGCAAAATGTTGCAAGTTAGTGGGTTGTAGTGAAGGGGTAAGTTCTGGCTGGTGTGGGGGTACGTATTGAGGGTTGGACGTCGCATGTGGCTAGGTAACGGTATAATGTTAACATGGCCGCGTTTTTGGGTGCCACACACATACATTACGCATAAATTTTGCACTTTACAAATTTGCCACGCACACGTTTGCGGCATTTTGTGTAAAATTTACATAGAAACATACAAGCACCCGCACCACATACACGTACACACACACACACAGCATTTGTCAGTATATATACACATGCAAATATATATGTACTTATATGTATATATTATATGCATGTGTGCCACTTACACTATTTTACAAATATGGCAAGAGAAAAGTGCTTAGGGCGCTAAAAACTCAACACTTGTAACAACACTTAGTAACTACCCATACCCTTTCCCTTATCCCAGTGGCTACACCTTTCCCTGCCAGCCCGACCAACCAAGCCATCCATCTCTTTCACTCACTTATACTTTGTTGTCTCTGTCTACTTTTAACATTTACTTTTAGTGGGCGTAGTTTCAATTTCTGCCTTTTATATGATGCATAAACAAATTAGAGTTCGCGCCCATTCGGCGTATACGTAATGACAGCCTATCTTCTGCGTGTATATCTGTGTGAATTGTTATTGTAGTTGCGGTAGCTGTTGCTGTTGTTTTGCGTTTCCGTTCTTCATCTCACTGTCTCTTGTCTAAAGTTTTCGTTTTGCCAAAATGTCAAAATATGCCTTAAAAATTAAATAAAGTGTAATAGGGCGTTGTTGGTTAATGTCAAAGGTTATAGGCAATTCTTTTTTTATGCCTACACTTAGTTTTAATTAGTAACGGTTTGTCAACAAAATGGCAGTTTACTGTAGCTCATTTATGATGCGTGGTTCAGCTTAAGCTGAAAATGTTGCCTGATTGAATTTTGAAACCTAAAAAACATTTTTGGGTCTGAAGGCGCAAAGTGGTGAAATGTATTTGAATAAATGGAATTGGAGTTTTGGAAAAGTGTGGAAATTATCTTTAAAAGACATATACATGATATTTTTGGTCTAAATTAGAAAACAAATAAAATTATTTCAACAATAAAACTTTTTTTTTTAATATATAATATACAATATTTTTTTTTTGTAGGCTGTAGTGAACTAGAAAATGCTAATCGGTTCATACGCTGATGACCTGGCAGTATTTTACACATCATCCTGTGAGTATGAAGCACCTGACGGAAATACAAGAGTACATCCACCTGCTTGAGAGCTGGGCTCGCAGGTGGAATGTTACCTTAAATCCAGCCAAATGTCAGTCGGTTTTATATACTTAAAAGAGGAAGACTCCACCCGCAGTATGGCTAGATAGCCCCTCATCATACAAGCGGCTAACATTTTGATCACACATTAACCAAACGATCAAAAGTTGTCGCTTTAAAATGACCAAAATGTATTGGCTGTTAAATAAAAAAAGAGTTCTTCCTCTACGGTGTTAAAGAGCTCTTTATAACACAATAGTGGCACCTACTTGGAGGTACGCTATCCAGATCTGGGGTATGGCGGCTCGCTCAAATCGTTTACGTATACACATGTTCCAAAATAAGGCATTGCGCCTTATTACTGGTTGCGATTGGTACGTAAGGAGTTCGACCTTGCAACACGACCTCAAACTGGATACCGTGGACCTTCAAATAAACAAACACGTTAGCCGATATAATGAGCCTCTATCCAGACACAAAAACAGGCTGGCAAAAAACTTGCTAAATGAAAACGCAATCAAAAGACTGAAGGGACTATCATTAAAAATTTTAACTCATCATTAATATAACGGCCTAATGTGGCCTTATGATGGCTCCAGCTACACCCTGGATTGGCGACAACCCAACATGAGACAAGTGCAAAATATAAAAGTATATGAATTTTTGAGTTTTTTGCAATAAATAAAAAAATAAAAAACCAAAAAAAATTTTTTTTTTTTTCATAATTTTTTAAAAATATTTAAAAATATTTTTTATTAATATATATGATAAAAAAATTGATATATTTAAAAAAAAAGTAGAAAGAAATATATGCCTTTATATTACAAAAAAATTTTTTTTTTATAAATTTATTTTTTTGCTATGACTTTCTTCAGCTTATGTTAGTTATTAAATTAGTGAGGAATTTTTTTTTTTTGTAGTGGGGCTTACCTTACTGTTTTCCATAAGAACTTTTGGGCGAACCTTAAAAATTTTCGAAAAAATTTATGAATGTAAATTTATTATTTGATGTTTACGTAGTATTAATGCACTATTGGATAATAAACTAAATACAAATTTGAGATTTTTGAAAATATTTTGTAACCTGTCTTATGTAACTTACATACTACGTGACCAAATTTTTACAATTTTTTTCCACCATCGGCGACCACACGTAGTGGTATGCCAAGCTCCTGTAACCAAGCGTGGTATTTGAAACAACCCTCCTCCCTTAAACGGTTCATATAGTATGGATATGTTCGCTAATCCACTAATCTCTATTAAGGTTATCAAATAATTTCTGTTCTAAAACGCATTAAAAGTATTCCACTTTGGACTCCTTACATTTGTTTCGGACACAACCTTTAAATCACACAATCACCAATTGAGAAATTATGCAAAAAGAAACTACAACACCGTAATTCACTTCCAAAGAATCGTTACATTGTTTCCAATTCGCAACGTGATCCAGAAACAACCAAAATCCCATTGACTGCATTTTCAATTGCCCAAATAGCAACCTCAGCTCAAGTCTACAATAAATTAAAGATTATCACCGCTTTTACAATTACAACTGTTCCAGAGGCCCCTTGTTACCGAGTAGCAACAACATAAATGGATTAAAGCAAAATGGCTGCTGTTGCAGCGTTAAAATGAAATATTATGCAGCCTGCACCTAGGCGCATTTGTGACGTCACCATAATTCGCTAAGCTGCTCTTAACAGTTGTAGCTGCTTTGTAGTTGTTGGTGTACCATATTAACCATTAGCAGCACTTTATAAATTTTTCCCAGAGTTTTTGAGTGTGTGGGAAATTTATTTTGTGGTCATGATAATTTTGAGTTTATCCTACAATCTTGCTGGAGAAACTTTTTAATTTTCACAAGTAAAATTCATTTAGCCATAAGTGAGTGAATGTGTGAGAGAGTGTGTGTTTATGTGTTTGTGTGTAAAAGTGTGCCATTTAAAATTGCTTATTAAAAGGCTGGTTGCAACCACAAAGGGAAAAAATAAGCAGTTAGCTATTACTTACAATGCCGCGAACGGGAAGCAACAGACAACATGGTATTTAAATTGTCATGGCAGCAGCCTAGACGACGCGTAGGTGGCAATGATGGGGCAGAAAGTTGGAGGAGGCAGGTGGCACAAGAGCAACAAATACAAGCACGAAAAATGTTAAGCATAAAAGGCTTGCCAGTAGTGGGGTGTGGGTTAAGATGGTGTATGCAGGGTATCTAGGGCTTGGGCTCAGGCCCGACGTTGTCTGGCAAGCATAAAAAATATTACAACATGAAGGTGGCACATACAAATTTACACCTTGTTCTTGTCGCCAACGATGAAGGACGATGGCGGTAGCGTTGCACAGTGGTCGAAATAGTTGATCTAGCTGTATGCAATTCAAATTTTTAAATATAGTTATTTTTTATTACTAAATATGTATTTATTTTATTAGACTAATTATATAATATTAAATATAATATTTAAGGGCAACAAGGCAGCGACTCGAACATTGGTATGGGACTATAAAAAGTCTATTGTTAAAAGGATTCATGTATTCTATTATGAACTAATAATTAGCTATATTGCAGATGTTAAATGTCTATTTTTACTTCTGTTTCTTTTTCTTAAACATTGTGGTGATATTATCAGGGGTGTGCTTATGTGGTGCTTAAGGAGGTCAGAGGGAGGATTACTATTAAAATTATTACTATTACCTCTTATGTCATGGATTTTGCTACAAAAATGTAAATTATAAGAGCTTATTGAATCAAAATCCGGAGTGAAAAAGAATTCGGCAATTCGATTTTCTTACATTAGCTCCAAAATACCATGTTAGTGCAATTTTTTGAGGATATGTCACTATCGTAATATGGTTTTGTTAACGTCGTATGCGGATTCAGCCAAAAACCTTTAGTAGACATGCTATGTCTAATAATATGACCTCCTTGACTCCTGATATCCGGCGATATTTCTTAAATATTTCTGGAGTCGCTAAGTCCGAATCCGAATTCACATAAATTTAAGCACCTGGAATTTCTGAGCTGATTTAAAAATACCTCTTTTTGTGGGACTTTTTAACGTAAGAATAAAACCCAGACCTGTTGGGCTAATTCTAACATCGAATTCGGCACATGGACATACACTCGTGGAACAAAAGCCTCGATCCTAGATCACGACTTTTTTTTGTGTGCTTTCTTCTCAGTTTTTCACATAAACGAAATAAAAGGGTCCATGTATACATATCGTATATTTTAAAAATTTAGCTAGATAAACAATTTTGACCACTGTGCGTCGGCAGCGACGTCGACTTTGATGACGAAGTAACGGCATGACGGTATAACGGCATAAAGGTAACGGCACTGCACAGCTGACTGCGCGCCATATGCTTAATGAGAGACGACGCAGCTACGTGGTTGAATAGCACCATGTGTGCGTGTGCGTGTTTTTCGGGGAGTGCGGGTTACGGGTACGGTTGGGTTCCCTTATCATGTCGGTGCCATGCATAAGCATTTCGTTGCAATTGTAATTTTTGTTAAATTAACACATCTTTTACAGCCAAGTGGCAGCTGTAATGGTAAACAGCTTGTAACTGTTCGTGGGCTTACCCTTTTTACGCTTATTGTACATAGGCACACACTCACTCATATATACACACACAAACATATATATATATATGTATACAAACAATTGCAGCCGAGAGACAGACATTGTCGACAGTTGTTAAATAGCAAAGTTCTTGTTCTTTTGTTGCATATAAATTCAATTAGCAGAGTGTTGCATGTATCTCTGTGGTTGCTAGCAATTAAGACTTGCGGCTTAATTTTAATGAAAAGCTATTACACAATCTTCTATTCCATATATAAGGAAACATCGCAGGAAAACTCTATACAAGAGCTTAGCTCAATTTGCTGACCTTCAAACGAAATAAGAGAAAGTATGCTCCAAGTCTTTGGCTAGCTGTCAATTCTGATTTGGCATCGATTTGTTGGCCTTGCTTATTTACATTATTTTCTGAAAAGAGAGAGTGTGTGTGTGTGTGAACGTGTATTGGTATTTTGTGAGTACAGTAAATACTCGTTGTATGCGACACTTGGTAGTGCTATTGATAGATCTAACGAGGTCTTTGCGCCAGAATTTTTTGAATTTTGGAATTGTTGGCAAATATATCTTATATAAATATAACTCATGTCTCTTAGTTGATCATTCCAAGAATATGGAACTGCTACTGCAAAGTTTCAAATATGTCCAGGGCCAAATAGGATTGGCAAAATAAATTATTTTATTAATAACTCCAAATCTTCACAAAACTACGAAGAGAATAGAACACTGGAGCACTGTCACATAGTCATATGTCTATAAATCTCGTAAATTCACTAATTTCTAACCTTTTTCGATAAGGCAAGCAAATTAGTTGGCTTATAAGTTCAATTCAATCAAATTTTATTAAGGCCATTAATAATTTTTTGGCAAGTGGCCTGAAATGGTTAGACCTTGTTGTTTAAATTGAATTCGAAAACATTGACGGGAAAACTTTTCTGAAAAGTCCAATGAGCTTTAAAGTTTTTTAGTTTCCGGTCAACAAGAATAAGCTGAGCTGAAAAACTTTCGCATGTAAGCAGATTTTTTTGCTCGAACTTTTTTAGGCATTTTTTTGCATTGCTAGAAAAACTCTTTGGGTCAACAAAACTAAACGCTCAGCTGCCAAGTGGAAACAGTTAAGACAAATTTCGTATAAAATAATATTAAAATAAAAATTCGTTTTTTTTTAATAAGTTTTAAAAAATGCGGCCACCAACGTTACAGTAGTGCGCTGCAGACCAGCGTAGAGGTAGAGTAAGTCTGCCGCGACCGCTCTTGCTGGGCACATAATCTTCATTTTCGTTATGAGGTATACTTATTCAGGTAGCATAGTCCAGCCGAAGTCACTCTACAAATTCACAAATTTTTAGTTTGAGATAGGTTGTTGGTGCAACAGCTATGAGGGAGGTTTGCTTCTCTCTTTCTGTTTTCTTCTTGCTCTCACTATAAATTGATAATGATTATTATGCTACCAGTATAAGTATACCCAGCACAGTACCATCACAATAAAAGTATGAACGAATGAACTGATATCAGTCAAATTCGTAATAGTGCTTAGTTACTCTAACCAACTTTTGATGGCCGAATTTGGTGATAAAAAAGCGAATTATGCTCCTACAAATTTTTTCAATCGACTATTCCCATTTATTTTATTTGCTTGGGAGCTCTACAAAACTATTGGAATTATTATTATTATTATTAGCTGGACAAGGCATAAAGGGTCTTCGCTCGCAGGAGTATTGGCCTCCATCAGTCTCTATATCTGTCTTCTATCCACTAACAACATATCCCGAGGTTCGCAGCATGGACGTCCACGCTATCTACTAATTTGGGCATTACCACCGGTTTTCGGTCTTGGCCGCAGAAATTATCCTACGCCAGCGGTTTCTGTCCTGTGCTTGCTGGCGCCAATTGGCAATCACAAGGCTACGAAGATCCTCCGTTGCCTGATCTTCCTATAGCAGAGGCGGGCGTCCCTGTCGTCGTCGACCTTCCAGTGATTTCCGCTCGAATACCTTCTTGGCTGGATCATTTTCATCCATTCGTGCAACATGGCCTAGCCAGCGCAGACGTTGTAGCTGTATGCGCCGAACTAGATCAGCTCGTGGTTCATTTGAATACGAAAATCACCTTCCACATTTATCGGTCCAAGGAAACGTCGGAGGATTTTTCTCTCGGAAGCCCCTAAAATCGCCTTATCGGATGAAGACAATGTCCATGCTTCAGCGGCGTTGAGAAGCACGGGTATGATGAGGGATTTATAGAGGGTTATTTTCGTATGCCGAGAGAAGGCTTTACTCTTGAGTTCCTTACTTAGCCCAAAGTAACACCGGTTAGCAAGATTAATCCGTCGACGTATTTCCATGCTGACGTGATTTTTTGCGTCGCTAATACTGGTGCCCAAGTACACGAAATCCTTTACAACTTCGAAGTTGTAGCTAGCTATTCCCCGTGGTGTCGTTTCCTTACTTGTAGATAGCAGTCCACGCTATCGGCCCATCTTAAATTTGGACGAATATTTATTATTCGCTCTTATTATTATTATGCCAGCCCACCCCAACTTATATATATTTTCGTTGCCGTAGATGCCACTGGGTTGCCATAGAGTTCCCGAAGCTTTTGATTGTAGCGTTTTCGGCAAACTCTGTTCTCGCAGATGCCTCCAAAGATACGCCGAAGTACTCTTCTTTCAAAAAAATCGTTTTTATTTTCGTTGGCTTTACTCAGCGTCCATCTTTCGCACGCATACGTAAGGGTCGGAAATATAATCGTCTGATAAATTTTTATTTGCGTTGCAGTATCGAGTACATTACTTTTTATGTGTTTTGTCCGACTGGTTTGCTTGCTGATAAAATCCTGCGCTTAGGTAACTTTGGTTGGGCTCCGATTATCTGGGCTGTGAAAATCCAACGAAGCATTCTTCCGCAACGGCTTCCACATTGGTATTTCTTCCCGCAACTTTTTAGCTTAGCCTTGTTATTCTAGTATGAGGTCTGACTGTACTGGCATTTGTACTATGCTTGTTTGAGCTACATTCACAATCAGCGCAGTGAAGCGCATATCCTGTCAGCTTGAATGATTGTCGATATAGCTTACCCAGACACACGCACACACTCACTCATAGTTAGATAGACAGAGTGACTCATTCGCTCACTCACTCATTCAATGAGTGAGTTGATTTAAAGTGAAATGCACACAAATGGATTTCGATTTTTGCAGCTACAGTATCTACGAAGTTTCCTTTTTTTGTAGTCCTTTTTTTTTCCCCCTCACCTATTACTTGCTTACTCATTATTATTTTGTGTGTTTTCATTTCAAACGCAAGTCAAGCTTAGTTTCACTTCGATAACTTATTATTTGGATGAGTATACTGTGTAGAAAGGGTGATTATGCATTTGAGTGTTGACTGTCCCTAGCCTGCGGCTCTTTAGCGACAATATCTTTGTTTACCACCTGCAATTTGCTCTCTTGTGGAAACCCAGCTTTAAATGTGTTGCTAAGTGCAACGCATGCAAAATGCTTGTTAGCTAAACAATGCAGTTGCAAGAACTTCTATGTCTGTGGGTTAGAGTGGGATTCGGTATGCACCACATTGGGTTATGCATTTGTTAAGCTTGGCAAAAGAACTGTTGCGGCACTGCACTAGATTGTGGCCACGCCATGCCTCGGGTCTGGCTTTGCTTACCTCGTCTTGGCTCTTATGTTGGTTGCATGGTAATTGCCAACATTGTTGGTGTTCTTGTTATTGTTGTTACTCCGATTGTTCCCAGTTGTTTTTGTAGTCACCTCCTTCAATTCCGCGAAGCTACTAAAAACAACCGCAACACAAAACTATTTTGTTCACGCAATGCAAAATGTGTTTGGCTTGTTGCACACTGTGCTTTGGCATTTTGCTTTGCCAATGCTGCAGTGAGTATACGCAACGTATGCCATAGCAATTTTACATTTGTATGCAGAACGCAGCATATAAAAGGGTTCGGTGCTTCGGTAAGTCACTATAGTAATTGCTCTTAACTTTGCGCGGTTGATGATGATGATGATGATTATGACGATATTGCTGATGATGATCAGATATAAATTGAGCTTAAGCATTTGGTTACTTAATATGAATTTAACAAGTTATTTTATGGTACATATATGCAGAACTTTATTGTTTGACTTTGATGCGGTCTGGTTCAAAGGAATTACGAAAGACAATAATTAAGTATCGTATTTTATTTATTTAAGCCGCAATCTAGTTGCAGAACAAGTTAATACATTTTCAAAGATTTTGCTAATGTCATCAAATTTTTTTAATACGAATTCCTATGAACATCCAGAGGCATTCTGGGATTTTTTGCTTTCTAAGCCAAACACTCCATGTCCTCATGAAATAGTTTTAGGAGGTATGGTATGTTTTAAGCGCCTTCTTGAGTAATTTTGTAACCAGGACAAAGCGTTTACGTTCCTATACAATCAAAAAAAAATGTATATATGTATATGTATTAAAAATATGCCTACGAAGGGAGGTCTGAATATTACATGCTTTAATTATCAAATATATATACCTCATTTAAAAATTATATTAAAGAATGTCGAACTAATATATAACCATTCCCTTAAAGTTTCATATGTTATAATATATTCAAAAATTGCTTCAAGTTTCGATTTCCTTTTTGAAAAAGTAGACTCTCGGCTTATAATGGAAAGGATTGAAGAGTTCAATCCTGTTATTTTGAGAGTCCACGTCTAAAACTTGAAGCATATGAGCGCTTTTGTATAACATGCCTTCAAACCGCCTTCGTGCTTCATTTTATAATAAAAAACTCTATATGTACAAGGTCAACGAATGTTAACAAAATTTCGAGAGTTGTTTAAAAAAAAATTTGTTCAAACCTGTGATGAAACTCCATTTTATTTGGAAGCACAGGCCCCGACCGTGTGGCCAACCCAATCTCGTGAAGGCTAGTCACACATAAGTTTTTGGATGCTTTCTATATCTTCCTCATCACCGCATCTTTTATAGAAATTTTGTTGAGTGATATGCTATGGAATTTTGGAAACACAAACCTATGCAACCAAACTGGTAGAGATTGAATTATCGCTGGCCTGATTAGCGGAGACGGCGACTCTTATGCATGTGGCGCTATTGTCTGGGCCGGGAACCGGGGTTGTCTTTGACGTTTCCGACACATAGAAGTTTGGAAGACAGGCCGGATTGGTTGGAAAGATACAAAATAAAGGCCACATACTTCAACAGCCGAGCAATTCGGTTCTTGGCATTGGGCAGGAGTATGATGTCCATGGGCCATTGTGGCCCATTAGAAGTTACCATTTATTATTAGTTTTTGGACAGAGAGCTCAAGAGATCCGCGATAATTATCAGGAAAAAGGACATCGGTGGTGACCATCTACTTTTTCTTAACGGCTTTTACGAATCTTTACCTGTGCACTCATCCACTTTATTATCCTAGTATGCCAGAACAGCCAGGTACCTAGACGGGAGACATTACCTGCCGACCAGAATCGATATTTTTTGGGATTAACAGCTCTACTGAAATATTAACGATTGGAGTGACTAAAACTTACTTTTTTTTCGTTCGTTAGAGACCCTTTATGTGAATCCGAGATAACCAATATGAAAATTTTACACATTTCCAAACAAATACAATAATTTTTTTCTTTCTTCAGCCACTCAGAAAGACTTTGTTCTATGCTTTTTTCGACATTTAATATAAATAAAAGGTTGGAGGAATCATGTGGCATAATCTTCAGAGTTTAATTATTGAGAATTATTTTTAAGAATTTATAGATTCGGGTTCTATTAGGAAAAAGGCATATGGCAGACATAGCCTGTATATATTTATTTATTTTTTTTTTGTCGGAATTGGGTTACTTATTATTAAGGCTCAATCGTTAGTTTGGCAAGCAAATCCAGTTTTTTAAAAAAGATGGCCATTTTTTGATAATTGTCATTTCGAAAATTGGCAAAATAATTGATTTTTATGTCTTTTACAGTGCCCAGCTTAACGAACTTCTTCAAGATTTCTGCATGCTCTGCATATACACAATAAAGTATTATACTTAAAGAAAAGAAACATAAAGCTCATAATTCGACTGACCAGCGGCAGCACTTATTTTTTATTTGATTTTTTATTTAATGCAGTATCCCATTTTATAAGTAAAAAAGCGTATTGAAGTGAAACCCAGTTATTTTCCAGATTTTTCCGCGCTCTCCCGCCACCAAGTCCGATGAGTCCACTGCTGACAACAAGCCGTTTGTTATTATGTGCAGAACATAATAATAAAACTATAAATTAAATTAGCTCATAAAAATTCCGTGTGCATAAAAACGACGAGGACGTTGGTAGCCTCAATGTCTTGGCCAAACCCAGCCAAGTCCAGGCAGCCATGGAAGGCAAAACTTGAATAATAACTTTGTTTTCCAGTAAGCTGAGAGAGAGCGTGTGTGTGCTGCCGCTTAGACAACGGCTATCTGTCTATGTAAGACTGTCTTGGCCACGTTTGCTAAACTGCCCGCCAGAGACCACTCCATTTTCTTTTAGCTGCCAAGGTTCCAAGCAGCCAATAGCAATTGCTAGCCACACACGATACGGGCCAAAAAGGGGACCAGTCCTTTTGGCAACGCATTTTTACTTACATTTTATGGCAGTTTTACTCGCCATTTCTCGCTTATGCATTGCATACTTATAGCAGGCGTCTCCCGGAACTTGCTCCTATGATGATTTAAATTCTTAACAGCACACCCGCAACTGACATATATGGAACGTCAGCGCGCATATATGATTTGATTTGATTTGATTTCTTTGCTGCCCACCCACATACTTCCCAGGACATGCAGACAGACACCTTCAAAACGCGACGTGCCTGTAAATATTTATCCATGCTTATCAACTTTTGGACAGCACTGTATCAATAGTCGATTTGATTTTTATTGTTAAGATCTGCGTTTTCTGTGTCCTTTGCGCAGAAATGCTTCAATCCTTGCTATGAGCTCTTTCTTAAGGCGATTGGAAAGTTTCAGTTGCTGCAATTGTCCTTCGTTTTTCTCATAAAGGCGCTGACATTTCAGAACCTTTCGCTTCATTTTCATAAGTTTTATGGTTTGTCGATTTCTTGTCTGGGATCTACTAAATATGCCTTGCTGTTGCCAGGGTTTGATCATTTTGAACAACAAAAAAAGTTACGAAAAATTTTGTATACAGAAATTATATGTCTTAGAGCCAAAAAATAAATGTTTAAATTTAAAGTAACAGGTCACTTTGTTGGATTGGATCCTGGTTTCATTTGTCAGCACGAAAAGAATGTTTGGCTCAGGTGGACTTTACTTGTTTAAATGAGCTTCTGTGAAGGCCTAGATTCTTTTAATTGTGTTACAAATACACTGAAAAAAGAAATCAAGAGTTTGGCGTTCATAGGCAATACTGTTTTGTACCGACTTCTGCATACGGCTTGTCTTGTTTTGAAGCCATGTTGGCTGCTCTGTACAGGCCTAAACGATAGAAAAAAATGTTTTCTAAATTAAATGAAAAGCACATTTGCATCCAAACAGAATATGCCCCTGGACCTAAAGTAATATGAAACAAAAGCAAGATTCAATTAACTAAAACAAAAAATCGTTTTTAAAGAGTCTTTTAAAAATTTGTAAAAAAATTAATAGCCTCTTATAAAGTAGATAATTATCACCATACCATCTTGAACTCATACAAAAGGTTACGCAAGATCTTAAAAATATTGTTAGCCTCCCATCTAGTTCTGTTAGGCTTGCATTTGTGTGTCCTTGGGAGATTGCTTTACATTCGAGCTTATTCTGTTGGCGAGTTAAAAAGCTTCTGCTTGTAAACAGCTCGAAGTGGCGCATAAATTTAATTTAAAACATTTTTGCGTCTCGTATTCGCCCCCTGCAGACGGAAGACGCTGTAAAGTATGCTACGATTTTTGCACTGTTGATTTATACGCTAATAAAAGCAATTCAACTGAATGCCAAATGACTGTTTGGAGTGAAGTGGAGTCTCTGGGAATACGTACTCCGGAGCCTGAGTGACTGCCATTGCCATGGCCATTGCCCGACTGCGGACTACCGAGCCCCGGCGTTACCCAACTCCCATATCCCGGGCTCAACTTAACTCTCAACTCGACTTAGCTGCCTTTGACATTGTAGACAAGCAGCTCAAGTGTTGTTATTATTTTTGTTGTTGTTGTCGTACGCCATTTTGGCAGTAAAGTTGGCCAAGTAGTAGCCATTTTGAGCCACTTGAACTTTTATTTACGCAGCAAATTTAATTATTTACTTAGGGTTTTTCCTTGTATCCGCTAACATTTTGTTTTCATTTAAGTTTTAAGCTTGCGTTTTTTTTTAATACGTCTTTGGCACTTCAAAGGGTTGTTAAAGGCTTGCCATATATATAGAGGTATAATATAAATGAAAACATATCAAATATAAACAGAAAGGAAAACATATGTTGAAATTTTAAAGTATTAGGGACACAAAATACAAAAAGTAAGAGTAAAGTGAAATGTATACACCAAATATTTAAGAAAAAATTATACAGTCCTCTCTAAGTGCTAACTTTCACCAAAGCTTTTAAAAAGTGGATTTTGTTTTAATAATATATTTTAGTAAATCAGAGAATTATTTTTTATCGCTTTAAGTTTAATAATTATTTTAAGGTTTATTGATAGTTAACTTAACTTAACTCAAAAAATGGGTTTTTACTTTGTGAGTAGCCTACAACATATTAATGAATTTAAAGTTCCTAAAATAAAATTTTTTTTAAGTAGTCAGTTAAATAGAGTACAAAAATGAACCCAAGCCCAAGGATGTGCAACAACCTGGGAGGCGGTAAATGGTACTACAGGGCCTCGCGAACCCCATAAGCCATAGTCAGCAGTCCTTACTATTTCCGTCCAGCTATGCATCCCATCGACAGCTGCTATTGGGTAGAAGTATTGTATCGTGGTATAACTGTGTGTGGGTGTCTTTAATAGGGTGATCTCTTGAGAGGATGGGGGGTTGGAATGACTTAAAAAGTGAAATTACTGTTTCTGTGTGATACAAGTAAACTTTTGACTGATTTATTAACATAAATTAATAATAATAATATATAATGGTTGAAGTTATGGTGACGGTTGAATTGATTTGTGCTGGATTTATGATTCTTCTTCAAATGTGGCAAGTCTTGCCTCAGTGAGCTACTGCCGGTCTATCGGCAGCCTAAAAAATCGTTGAAGCCTATTAAGGACCATATCAACGTCTTCCTACACTTCGTCTGTTATTCCCGACATTTGAAAGCAAAAAACCGAAGAGCGCAAAAAGAAACACAGTAAAAACGCAACACAAACGATGCTTTCCTGATCAATGCTTACATGCAGAAAACTGCATAGAAGTGCTGAAGAAAACATCGATGTTATATCGATGCATCGATGTATCGAAGTTTAAAATATCTATATATCGATGTTGACCAACGGAGATGTTTCTCCAGCAATTCTGCACTCATCAATGAGTGTTTAGAAACATCTATGTTGGTCTTCATCGATATATAGATATTTTAAACTTCGATACATCGATGCATCGATATAACATCGATGTTTTCTTCAGCACTGCTGCATAGATCTCACCAAAACCTGATATGAAGCTACCGAATATATTTTGTCTTGAAGCTTATATACATTTTCCATATATCAAACGTGCGGGCCTCTTGGTTCCCAGTAGGTACACTTAGTACCTTCATACATAAACAGATCAGGTTTGTTCTACGAAATCAATGCAAGTAATCTGAAGATGGTTTCGTTACGTCTAGAAAGCATGAGCGGTAGTTGGCATAAAATATTTCGGCGCTCAGGGCCAAGAAAAAATTTTGACGACTACTCAAAGTCAAAATGGGCCTCGAAAAGCCCAGTCGCACATCCTAAGGTTAATCACTCAATTTTTTATTTTTTTTTTTAAATACATATTTTAATTTTTGAAATGAACTCCTAATTAAAACCAACCTGATTTGTCACTTTTGTGAACGTGTTGTTTTTTTTATTAAAAGCTCTTCAATATTTTTTTCCATCACATTAAAATAAAAAAAAATAATATTAATTTAGTGTTATCTACATCGATATCACAATACATGCAAAGGCGGTGTTATCGATATAAGTTAATTGCTACACTGAGACAGATTGATTTCGTATGTGCACTTGGGAGTCAAATGACTAACCTCATTTAAAGTTGTAAAATTAAGAATAAAAAAAAATTAATGTTGAAAAACACAGCATTTAGCTTACAAGATTTTGGTTTAATATTTTTAAGTAACATAAATTCGGTTACAACTTCAACTTAATTTCTATTCCTTACAATAACTATATTTTTTCGAGCTTTTAGGGTTCAAAAATTAATTAAAGTAAAACTAATATAAATAAATTTTTTTTTTTTTTTTTTTGTAAAACTCAAAAATTTAAAGTATATTATTTAATATTGAATAGAACACATATTCAGTTTAGCGTTTGATGAACAAGAATTTGTAAATTTTTTAGCTAAATATTGTTTGCAAATGACTTTTAAATTTTTTGTAACAAATAATGTATTTTAAATAAAAATTTATTGAGTTACATTTTACATAAAAATTAAAAAAAAAATTTACAAATTGCAATGCAATAAATTCGTAACTTCTGCAAAGGCTGCATTAGTTCAGTGTTAATTAATTTTTGATCCTTAGCTATGTAAACCCTTTGCATAAAAACTATTTAAAATATCTGTTGGATATTAAATTATCACAAATTCAATTCAAAAACAAATAAATTTGAAAAACATTTTATGCGCTGGCATGTCATGGCATGTTCAACAATTTTCTTTTATTTTTAAGCAATTGTTATCTCTTTCGAATTATTTTATTTATTTGAAGATTGCAAAACCAAAAATCGAGCTAAATAATTTCAAAAAGTTCAAACTAAATAGCATTTTAGTAAATAAGTGTAAACTAAAATTATTATTTAAACTACTTTTTAACCACATTCAAAATAATTTATTTTGATTATATTTTGAAATTATTTTAGCTATATTTAAATTTAAGTCCCCAGTAATCAAGTATTTAATTATAATTGTCAAATGTGTCTTTATCAGTGCAAATAATTGTCAAAAATGAAAATGTTGCATAAATTTTACATGTGTTTTGCCCTATAGTAGTTGCTTTCTATATTTCGATTGTTACACATTTAAATAAATTACCAAAAACATTCTACCCTTGTATGTATTTAATTTAACAACAATGAAAGTGACAATTACAATAAAAACAACAAGTAAACATGAAGATCTATATATTTATATTTATATGTGTAAATTTAAATAACAACATTCACATCTGCGGGCTAATTCAAATGAATTTAAAATGCAATATTTAACGCTATAAGTGGATTACCAAATGCCAAAAAAAAAATAAAAGTAAATAAAACGAAAAACTGAGATGAAAGACCGAATATCGTGTATCCTTAAAATTTTCAATACAAAGCACTTTGTGCCGCAGAACAGCAGCAAGAAGAAACATTCGATGTTTAGCAGCTTTGATTTTTTCCCTGCCTCTTAAACCTATAGGCACCAAGTCATTTGAAGTTGAAAATTTATGCAAAACCGAGAAAAACTACTTTTTTGAAAAAGTTGTGAACAAAAAAAAAAAACGATGAGTTTTGATGAAGATACTGATGAAGAAAAGAACGGGCTGGAGCGTTTTGATGAATATGCACATTACATATCCAATCTGGAATGAAGGATGATAAATAGAGCTGTAAACTAATCTATGTCAGCTTTGGAGTCTGACGTGCCTTTGAGCCCACGCTGGAGCTCCGCTTCGATACATTTTTTGTCTCCTGACAATTTGCATATGCTGTTGTGAAGAGATCATCAATGGTTTGGTAAATTAGGCTCTCATGAGACGCCCTCTAACTAGTTAGCTATAATGGCTGTATTCAAAATTTTTTATCATTTTAAAATAAGTTTTACAAATAATGTAAATTTTAATTAATTTGATATACTCTTATGCCACTATGATTACATAGTGACATTCTTTATATGAAAGACTTGAACCAAGTGTGTGTATGTGAAAATATGCCAAAAATTCGTTTTGACTGCAATTTGTTGGCTTTCTTCCGAAAAAAATTATGCAAAATAATTATCAATAAGTATTGAAATTGAAATCGGTATAAATAAGCTTTAAATATATCAAAGAATATTAAAAAAATTTATTTCACCTATTGGGACGTTCACTAAGTAATTTCGTTTGATGACAACGGCTGATCTTGTTGAATTTTTTCGCAGCCAACTTCACACTAACCGCTTTACTTTTATATATTTGAACAGCTGATAAAGTAAGGCTTTTTTGTAAAAAATTTTGTTACATTTTTTGGAATAGTTTTTGTTTGCTGCCCTATTGAAGATAGAAGATCGAAAACAACATTTTCGGCATATTTTACTGTTTTACTATCAAAATGAAAAATGCAGTTCATGCAAGGCGAAAATTTTGTGATGTGTACGGAGAAGATGTGTTGACCGAACGCCAATGCCAAAATTGGTTTGCAAAATTTCGTTCCGGCAATTTCGATCTTCAGGATGCACCACGTCCTGGAAGGCCTCTTAAAGCTGATGTGGATAAAATAAAGTCGTTGGTCGATGCAAATCGTCGAATAACAACTCGAGAGATTGCTGAAAGATTAAATTTGTCTAACGCAACCGTTCACAAGCACATGAAACATCTAGGATTAATTTCGAAGCTTGGCATATGGGTCCCTCATGTTCTTACAGAACGAAATTTGCTTCGTCGCATTAACGACTGTGATTTGCTTATCAAACGTCAAAGAAGTGATCCATTTTTGAAGCGCATTGTTACTGGCGACGAAAAGTGGGTTGTTTACAAGAATGTAAAGCGCAAGAGATCATGGTCTAAAAAGGATGAACCAGCTCAAGCCACTTCGAAGGCCGATATTCACCAAAAAAAAGGTTATGTTGTCTGTTTGGTGGGATTTCAAAGTGAAGCTTTTTTTGAGCTTTTGCCCGACAATACCACGATTAATTCTGAAGTGTATTGTGATCAGCTGGACAAATTGAGTGATGCACTCAAACAGAAGAAGCCAGAATTGATCAATAGAAAAGGTGTAGTGTTCCACCAGGATAATGCGAGACCTCATACAAGTTTGAACGCCAAAAGCTTTTGCAGCTTGAATGGGATGTGCTACCACACCCACCATATTCTCCAGACTTGGCACCTTCGGACTATTACTTGTTCCGGTCTCTGCAAAATTTTTTGGATGGGAGAACCTTCACCTCAAATCAGGATGTCAAAAACCACTTGGACCAGTTTTTTGTCTGCAAGGATCAAAAATTTTATGAGCGTGGAATCAATCTCTTGCCCGAAAGATGGCAAAAGGTATTGCATCAAAATGGAGAATACATAATTTCATAAAAAGTTTTATACAATAAAAAAAATCGTGTTTACATTGCACTAAAAAAAACGAAATTACTTAGTGAACGACCCAATATTTTGTTGCAATAAATAAAAGCTGCAAAAATTATAAAGTTGTATAAAAATTTAAGATGAAGCATATTAAATATATAACAAATTTTAATTCTTATATTTAGTATATAAGTACAAAATTCGAATATCAGCATCCGCCAGCATATAATACTAAGTAACTTCGATGAATTTTTAGCTTTATGATGAAGTTAACGTGCTGCCTCTTTTTAAGTGTATTAAGCGATTGAAAACAACAACAAAATTTAATAATGCAAAAAAAACCAGCCAGATTGAATATATATATACAGCAACAAATACATTTACACATATACATAGTTCACACAGATAGACACGTTCACATAACGTGAGAGCCTTTAGGTATTAAGCTTTAATGAAGCAATAAATTTAAAATACGCATTTGTATTACGAATATAACAAACAATGGCGCCAACTACCAAAATTCCCAAAGCCGGCGACCCCGGAAAGAAACCCATGAAAACATGTATGTATACATGAGAGCCACGCATGTGTGGGTGCATATACATATTGTGTAGGTGTGCGTGCACGTGTTCGTTTGTATAAATACATAAACCTTTTTAAGCTGTCAAGTGATATGTCAAAATTGATATCCGAGTCATTTAAAATGCATGCAAATATTGGGAACCGAAAAAAGGAAGCAAAAGCAACAACAAGAACAGCAAAGAAAAAGGGAATTGGCAAAAGCCGAAAGGTACGCGGCGAGAGATACATATACAGTCAGGCGGCAAAGAGTCAAGGAGTCGCGGATTTATACAGTCTGGAAGTCAGTTTGGGAGTCAGTTAGTGAGTCGGTTAGTCGTTGCGTGTGACAACCCGACAACAACAACAACAACTACAACATATAAAAGCCAGCAACACATTTGCATAAATACGTTTATGTAATGTGAAATGTCAGCGACAGCGCCAAGAATGTTGACATACACTTACATATAGGCACTCATACATATAGATACACTCATATACACAATCACATGCTTACTTACTCGGCTGCACTCACTACTACTGACACACTTTGTTTTTGTGTTGACTGCAATGTAAAAAAGAAATGGCTTATTTTTTTTAGATCGTGCGTCCGACTTCGTTATACACTTTAACAAAAGCGTTGACCGACAGCAAAATACCCTACCCTACCCTGCCTATAATAAAGTGTAAACTGCAGTACATGCGCATTAATTAAGTTTATTTTTCTAACGAAAAAAGTAGCAGACTCAGTCACCATTTTGAACAGAGCCTATCAGACTAACCAAATATATTGGGCATAAGACTGCTCGACAGTGCTAGACTATCGTCCCCTAATGATCATCAATCAATATTGGATTTATATTCATGCACCCATATTCCAACCAGGTAGGAGTGGAGTATAGGTGTAGCAGGCCCAGCTGGCTCAATAAAAATCTTCACGGATGGTTCCAAGCTGGACGACCGTGTAGGCGGAGGCGTCTACGTTGATGAACTCAACGTAAGAACAGCTTTCCGACTCCCGGATCACTGCAGTGTTTTTCAGGCAGAGGTGACTGCAATCCAGGAGGCTCTGAAAATAATAAGAAACTTACGAGTACGGAATAAGACCATCTGTATCAACTCGGACAGCCAGGCGGCTATTAAGTGCCTAGCTTCATTGACACCGTGCATGAAGTCAGTGAATAACTGCCGCTTGTCTCTTGAGGAGATGGCTGAGCAGTTTTCAATCCACCTCATATGGGTCCCAGGACATAGGTATATCGAGGGCAACTGTATTGCAGATGAACTGGCTAGACAAGAAGCTATCAGCATCCTTCTTCAGGACAAGGAGGGCCTGGGTATACCCTTGGCCAGCTGCAAACTGAGAATACGAAATTCTCTTTGCAAACCAAACGTGGAATCGAGCATCGAACACGTGCAGAATCTCACGGCAAACCTGGCCGACATACAGCAGTAAAAGAACTAAGGAACTTTGCTGTCTGAACAGAGCCCAGTGCTCGACTGTCATTCGTGCTATCACGGGACATTAGCTGGTGGGGATACATGCATCCAGGCTAAATGCTCCCCACCATGACTTCTGTAGAAGCTGTGGCGATGAGAAGGAGCTGGAAATAGTTGAACACCTTTTCTGTCACTGCCCTGGTCTGTTTAGGACAAGATTCCGCTTTCTAAAGTCATACTTCTTCGATGATTTATCTCAGCTCTCCTAACAGAGTCCAAAATGCCTTTTAAGGTTCATCCAGGCCGCCGGATGGCGGACTCATCTCGCATAGGGGACCTCTTGAGTGGGGAAGAGCGGTGAATGGTCCACCGTAGCGGTATCACAACGGGCCTATTCTGGCCTGCCGCCCTAACCTAACCTAACCTTCATGCACGCAAGAGTGTATATTTTTATTTTTAAGTGGTACTTAAACTTACTGTATTTTTATTTTTATTTTATATTTAATAATAATAATAATAATTAAACTTTTTTTATCGCGAGGATAGGGCATAAAATTCTGCAGCAGCGCGGTCAGCTCGCGCACGGTCCAAGTATGTAAAATCTCTCTCTCGTTTTTGCTTGATTGCGGTTCTTGCTCTCTCGTGCGCTTTTGCTTACTGCTCTGCTTACTCACACAAATAAATGTTTGTACTGCTCTACGTGTAATACGTTGATACTTTCTCATAATTCTTGGAAAGTTATTTAAAAAAATTCTATTTGACTATAAATTACTTTAAAAAAATTTCCAAAATAGTTTTTTTATTCCTAATAAAATTCGTTCCATAGACAATTTTTTGACAACATTTTGTGTTTTTGAATAAAATGTTAAATAGTTTTGATTTATTGAGATAGGTATATCGTTTTGCTTCAAATATTATTTTTTTGTAAAGAAATTATGAATTTTTGAGTGTGTTCCCATTGTGGGCTTAAATGCATAAAGGCAAGAAAGCTCCTTTAAGATGGGAAAAAACCGATGTAGTGATCCAAATCAGATCAAATTCTGCACATATATGTTCCTTCCTATTATTTTTTAATATCAGAATTGGTTGAGATTGTATTATAAATGACGGAGATATGACCAAGCCCGAACATCGTATTATATGACACCTATATAATATATTCGTCCGATCTAGCCCACACTCAATACGTATACGTTACTACCAAAAATATTTGAAATGTCAATTTTTATGGAGATACATTGTTTTTCTTTCTGAAGATATTAAATTTCATTCGCTAAATAGGCCAAATTTAGCCACCACTGTGCGACGTAAGCTGCTATACCAGACGGCATCTGTTTTTACAAAAAAGAAATGTTTTGCTGAAAAATACTATTTAAAGGCATAAAACATAACGATTTGGATGTTTTTGGATTTCGACTGCTAAGAAACGTAGACCTGAATTATATTTGAAAAATATTATACTTTTGGCGGTTGTTTTTTTCAGTTTATTCATTGTTTAAAAGAGATTTTTCAAAAGTATATTTTATTTGCAGTAGATTAAAAGATATTAATTTTTTGTTGTTCAATAAATGCACGTAGTAATATTTTTACATTTTTGTACTTATTATTTTCATATTTTAGTACCTTTAAAATGTTCACACTTATATTTTTTTTTCTTCGTTAATGTATTTTTATGTTTGCAGGGAGATAAAAATCAACTAAGTCTTTTGTTTCATAAAGCAGAGCAGGATTGATTGCGCCCTGAAAGTCCAATTAATAATTAAGTTCTTCAGAAGTAAATATTTGGGGACTCTTGCTTTTAAACTAAAAGAGATTTTTACTGATTAATTTGTTCAGAAATTCATCCTGTTACATATATTTTCCCTAACCTTATACGCCCAATTTAATCCATGAGCTTAGAGTATAGCATAAAAAGAGTAAAAACGAAATCCACGCAAAAAGTCACTCAATTCAACTGTATTTTTCGCGCTCTCTCTCTCTGCTTTTCTGCTTCTCTTACACTGTCTCATTTTCTCTATTTTGTTGTTGCCGTTGTTGTTGTTCTTTGTTTGTTGTCGAGCGCATTGAAATTCATAACACAGCTGATGCATAAACGCCCGCAAGCAGACTATGGAAATTTTTCGCTGCCATTGAGAACTGTCTGCAATGGTCAAAGTTACAGCCACATAGAATAAAAAGCCACATGGCAGTAGCAATAAAGTCCACAATCCACAACAAAAACTCTAAAAAATTTGATGGATATATTAATTACAATTTCACTTTCATAGACGGAGTTTTTGTTTTACATTGTTGTTGCTCTTGTTGTTAGTTTCTGTTATTTTCATAGAACAATTTACAAAGTTGTTGCTGATAATAATATTGAAAGCTGCTGGAAGTTAAGTCTAATGAACTTGTTGTGCCAAATTGCTTTTGTGTAATATGTGTAAAGTAGGAAAGAATTTACCAGGGATTAGCAATAAATTAAAAACATGACTTAGCATACGTATACTTAATATGTTATTAAAGCCGCTGTTTTTATGCCTACCGTAAGAGTTAGTAATTATGTATTATATATAAATCATAATACATTGACATAATTTATATATTTTATTTTAGTCGTCATCAAAAATCAATCATGTATTTTATATAAATTGATTGATTTTTGATATCGACTAAAATTTAAACATATAAATTATGTCAATCTATGAGAAACATGTTTAAAATGCAGATTTAATAACACACGGCATTTACATTTTTTTAATCATATAACCACAATATATATATAATGTTATGCATGGATTTTAGTGTATTTTAATTTATTTTTAACACAAGTTTGCATATTTTAACACATTTTTTGTATACACAACATTTTTTAATCTTTGCTGTAAAAAAATAGCTTGCTAAAGCGAAAATTTACATTTGAATGCGTATACTTAATATTGAGTTAAAGCTATTGTTTCTATATTTTCTCTGTGAAAGAAAGTTTATATCATAAAAAAAGTGCTTGATTTTTGAATATTGAAATAAATTATGGTTGAAATATTGTCAAAAAAAATGTATCGTAGTTCGTTTTTATATGCAAGCACATGATGCTAGTTTATATATTTTTTTTTAACATTTTCGTAGTTAGTATAATTTGCTAAGATGGAAACGGATTTTTATTAAGTACCATAGTTTTCTATAGCTATATATAGCAATTTCTAGCTAATGGCGTCTTTTGAGTGTATTTATATATTTCCTTCAGATTGTTTTTTTAAATTTACAATATAGAAAAGAATCAAGGCAAATATGCAATATTTTTCATAAAAACTTGGAGCTAGCAAATTTATATGTTTAATTTAAAACTCAGTTAATGCAGCACTAATTAAATTCGTGCAGCTCTTTTGAACCACAACTAAAGGAGTAGGTTCATTGAACTGCTCAACATTGAGCAACTTACAATCTTACTGCTTTACTAAGCAACAGCTCACTTGGAAAATTCATTTAAGATTGAGCGCAAGATTAGCTTGTATATAATTTCCAAATCATTCCCAAAATAATATCCTTAACAGAAAGTAGTTTTCTTTCATCCTTTATTCTTTGCGTGTTTTGCTCCTTTATTTTTTTTGCATAAACTCTCTTATCATATACATCTTATGCTAGCATATACTAAATTCCAAAGTAGCTTCGTTTGCTTCTCCATTCAGTGTTGGTTCTATGCGCCATACACTTCATCCTTGTCATAATCTCAACGCGCTGATGCAGACATGGATACTGCATGCTACTGACTCCTTTACATCAACATATGGCATCTTGTTCGCAGCTATTGTTGTTGCAAGTAGCTCTCATGTTTAATGCTGCTGTAGTTGCATATACACTGTACCCAAAGGGTAAGGGGTATATTAAGCGAGCGAAAAATATAATCATTTATGTTTTTCGTTTTAATAACTAGAACTAAATCTTTTGTTTTTCTTTTTTATAATTAGAAGTTAAGACCACATAAAGTGTATACGCACCTGATTAGATGAAAAGTATTATTCATGCTTTCTCAATGAAAATACAACGAGGAATGTGGAATGGAACATGTCAGAAGATGTGATTTATGATCTTATTCTTCCATGGAATTGAGTCCTGCATATTGGCCACATTATTCTCTTAATACAATATAAGGTTAACCTCGGTTTTTGATTTGTTTTTGACAATTTGTCGTCTTTTAAAAACGGAGCATATTTGGGCGAACGTGTCCGCTCACTGCATCTCTTATCATCGCATCTCAACTCAATTCATCGCTTCTCATATCATCTCATCTCATCTCATCTCATCTTCTTTTCTTTTTCTTTCTTTCTGTTTCTTTTTCATATTTTTGAACTACTGCCCCTCCAGATTTTATTGGTTATCCTTTCCAGCCTAGCTTAAAAATTGAATAAAAACTTTGAAAATTGATTAAGTTTAAGCACAATGAGTAGTCGCGGGAAGAGAGTAACTGAAAGTCGGGTTGCTCCGCCACGAACCGTCCCAGTTGTTGGGTTGCTGTTAATGTTAGGGACTGCTTATTGTTTGCTGCTTTCTCGAAAATGTTGATGCATTACTTTCAACTTAACGCGTTTATTGCATAACGCGCTTTCTTGATGCGCACATACTTATCCATATGCACAAGGAACCGGATTTATAAAGAGCAAGAATCTCACTCCCATTATGTGGCTTATGAATTATTATGAGCCACGTACGAATTTTGCATAGTTTTATGACAGAAAATTTGTTGTTTTCTCGTTGTCGGCTGCATTTATTTGCAAATTGTGTGGTAACATCCGTATCCTTGAAACTTTTGCCATGTGCCACGCCTTTAGAACATGCAACAAACACAAACCCAAACCCAGAGCAGAGCTCGTATGAGATGTGCTCACTTGGCCATTTATGAGTGATTTGCTACTGGGTTTTTCGGGTGAATGTGTATGAGTTGGTCGAAACTTATTTCAAAGTGCATAATTCATTGTTTTGCCCACATTATTTTCATGTCATAAGTTGGGCGGAAAAGCGCTTTTCCTGATGCTGCTGCTGTTTCCAGCTGCTTAACTTGGTTGACTGCCTGCAAGGCATATGAAATTAGTTTTGATTTTTACAGCCATTTTGCAACGATAAAAACAACAACAACAAAAAAAATTGCAACTACAACATCTGCAACAAGCAACAACAAATTCAGCAATTTAAAACCGGCAAAAGTCAGAGAACTTGTCAACAAAATGGCGTGCAGTTGAAATATAATTTTACCGAGCATTTAATTCAATTTTTCGCTCACCAAAATGGAATAAAAAAACAACAAAAAAGAAAAGGAGAAGTCAGCTAAATAAACTCATTTTGGTGTTGCCGAAGTTTATATACTCTAACCGAACAAATTAAAACAAAAAACTCAAAGCATAATATATTGGTGAATTTGATACGATAAAATTATGTGTTATGGATGTACCATACAGTCGTTCGAAATATTCATTGTACTTTTTAAGATTTTTTACTACGACAAGGTATGAGGTTAGGTTAGAGTAGCGGCAGAAAGCAGCCTGGCTGTCGACAAGAATTGATACGCTCTATGGAGTTCCATCCAAGGTGTCTATCATTCTTGCCAAACTACTGTTCATAGAAGACGCCCACTACTGCGCCATCTTCTGTCCTCGAGCCGCCTATATAGATCGTAAGCTCCTTCTGCAGGTTAGGAACTTTTTTGATTGCAATGAGGCGGGAAATATGATCATAAAAATAATATTAAAAATTAGAAATCCTTAGAAAAGCAGGATGAATGTTTTTTATTTGAATTTTCAGAATGCCCAAAGTAAGACAAAAAAAAAAATTCAATCTGATTTCACAAGATAGAGTCTAAAGCTGTTGCAACTTAAATGCAAACCTGCTGTGAGTTTTAAGCACAGCAGCTGCCACATTGCTAACATGCGCTCCACAAATTATGCCACACATTTTGTGCCATTTGTTTATTTCATTGCGACTCTTCTCTTTTTTTGCCTTCTACTTTTTTATTTGTATGTCTTTTAGTTATTTTATTTCTATTTGTGTGCTCTTTGCTAACGCTCACTGCATTTGGCAAATCTAGTTAGTTGATGTTGCTGCTCGCTTTGCTTGCGCTTCATTTCAGGTACGCATAGGGGGTAGCAGGGTTATTGTCATGGCTGCTGTTGCAGGTTAAGGGAAAAGAACTGATGCTGGTTGCTGCTCCAGCTGCTGCTGCTACACCTTTAAGCAAATTCAAACTCGATTTGCACTCAAACTAAATGTGTTTACTTTTCACTTGCAGGCAAAAAACTATTTACTACAGCGCTGTTGCAACGCTGCCACAATCCATGGCACAGCGCCCCTCCCACCTTACGACCACTGTCGCTACCTGCAGAGCGCTTTGCCATGCGCCAGCGGCTTAGTTATTTACATTTTGCACAAGGCAAGCAATCCCAGCAACAACAACGATAACAAAGACAACTACGATAACAACGATAACAACAACCAATGCAACCCACTCAATTATCTACAATGTGCGCCATTTTGTGCACTTTTCAGTTGCCTGCCGGGCACTGCCAAGATAGCAATAACAAGTTGCAGCAGCAGTTGGAACCAATCTTGGAGCTTGCAGCTTCAAGCAGAAACGTGTGGCAGCAGTTGAAGCAGCAGCATCAATCACACACAAATAACTTGCAGCTGATTGTTTTGAACAGTTTTTCATTAGGCAGAAAGGGCTGGCAGGGCTCTTCCACACTTTTCATTTACCTGCGCTGCAAATTTCAATTGCAAATAAACTAAAGTAACTTGCTTTGCGCTCTCTCTCTCTCTCTCTACACGTGGCACAGCAAAAAGTTTTACCTTTGCTTGTAGTTTTAAATTAAATCGATTAATTCGATAACAAAAAAACCAAAATCGAAAAGTTCGTTCAAGACAAATTGCAGCTGTTTGACTGTTTAGGCGATGGAGGCAATCCATTGATTAGCAGCCTTGCCTGGACACTGTGAGAGCATCTTCCAGATGCATCTTCTATGCATTGTAACTGGCAGTAAGTAAAGTTCATATTGCTACCATTTGTCTATTTGACTGACATTTTGTTTTTTTCAAGTATATTAAGTTTTTGGACAACTCTTTTTTCGTTGTTTATTATTGATGGTAATGAAATTGCAAATTTTAAATGAAACTAAATGCACATTTAAACTTAAATTGAAATGGCAGCAGCAGATGGTTTTTTTTTTTGGCAATTTGTGAGTAGAGATGAGCAAAAAGTTGATTAAAGGTTCATTATATATAGTAGTGCTGGCGAAACATCGATGTTGATCAACAGCGATATGTTTCGATAAATCGAAGTACATGTTGCGGCCATTTTTTGAATGCTTAAATTAATTCAGATTGGGCCATCTGTTGGCTTGGTTATATAAGTGTTTTCCAAATAATAAAGTGGAATTAACAAACAAACCAAGAGATAAATATATTTTTATAACATACATTTCAAAATTATTATGGTTATACAACGAAAACAAAAGATAATACAGGCCACAGAAAAAAAATGGTGTTAACTTAAAAGGTGACAGAGGCATCCCTTATGGATTTTGAGCTGCTGAATCCGAACTCCAAAAATCTCCTTCACACATGGGTTATGGGCAGCGATGGGCACGAAAAGTAACGGAAAGAGCACTCGGAGCAAAAGGAGCCAAGGCGTGCCCACCGCTGGTTATGGGATAATAAGAATTGAAGTCTTAAACTAATTTGAAATCCATACATTATGGTTATTAAAAAAAATCATGTCAAAGTTTCTTGATTTTAGCGAACTTTGCTTGTCGCTCCTAGATGGCTGGCAAACTTTAAAAAGTATTATCTTCCAGTAATTCACTAATGTCGAAGTGCAAAAATTGAGTCAACCCTACAATTTCGTATCTTTTGAGATTTGTTTTTTTCAAAAAAAGCGACAAGTGTCTGCGAAGTGGATGCCGTTGATTGCCCATATTTTGTCTGTAATGGGATTTGGTCGATAATCGAAGATCGAAATAAAAATATCGATGATCGGAAAAAAACATCGATTCATCGATATAACATCGATGTTACTTCCAGCACTAATATGTAGTAAACTTTACTCAAATACATACTCAAATTCACTTGGAATCAACGAATATAGTGTGGCCATCATAAAAGTAAATCAATTTTTTTATCTATCCATTTAATATCTACATATATTTAAATTCCATCAATAAGAGTGTGAAAGCGATTAAAAATCGACAACTTATGAGACTATAATTGTTCCAAGTTGTTACTGAGCTGGCATTACATAGCAACTTAAATTCATCTCCAGCATAAGTTTTCATTCTCAATCGAGACAAATGTCGTGTAATTTTTTTTTTAACTTTTAACGATTTTTTATAAATATTATTATAAACAGTTTATTATTTTGTGTACACATTTTTGTATTTAATATGCAATTAAATTTTATTTTAAATTAAATTGCCAAAAACACTCAAAGGTTCAATTCAATCTTCAAGTGTAAAAACCTTAATCAATAAGACGAATTCTTAAGCTTTTCATCAAACTTAGACTCATGGTTTACAGGTCAATATTCAATATTGTTGCAAATTAAATTCTCTATCAAACAAGATTTAAATCAAGGTTGTAGTAGGTTAATTGGTTTAAGCAAAATGCCTGTTTAAAGTGAAAACTTGGAAATGGTGTTTGGTGTTTTGCGAATAATTTGCAAATATCTCAAAACAAGTAGGTTTTTTCCGAAATTTTACCCATATATTTTGTTAAAGTAATTGAATTTATCTACAATTTATCTAAATATTGGTTTGGTTGATAAACATTCATAGTTCGGAGCATATATAAAGTTCAAAGACACTCAATAATTTTAGTCATGGATCATATAACAACCGAACAACACTTAAAAGTGGTACAGACGCACCTCCTCAGATTACAACTTAAATTTAATACAGAGACAACGCATCTTTTAATATCCTAACAATGTCTCTATCTAGTATATGCTATTTTATCTTTTTCATAAAATGAAGTCTCATTAAGTTTCAATAAATTCTTATACATTGTATTTTTACAATAACTATGAGTTTTTAGAGTTCTATATTCAGAATCGAAATTCAAAATACGATTTAGAGCTCCGTGTGCTCATCGTGTGCAAATAAATTAAATGCAGTTGCTTTAGTGTTGTTCAACTTTTTAACAAACGACACTGTTGCAATTTGTAAAATCTAATCAGCTTTGCAACACATAAATACACAAACCCAGTTACAAACAAATCAAAAGCTTTCATATGTATTACCAATACAATTAAACGCATTAAAATTTTTGCACATGTGTATGTGTATCTGTGTGAGTAAGTGTATCTATGTATGTATGTATCTGTGTACTTGTGGGGCCAAATCAAAGCTTAAAGTTGGGGCACAAAGCTGTAAAGCGAGTCGTGTCATTCGTTGCAATTTGTATACCCTTTACTCATGAAGTAAAAGGGTATGCCTATAATGTTGGTTAACTTTAGGGGCTACTGGTAAAATATTTTTTGTATCCCATCCAAGAATCATATGCTTTAATTAAGAATAATGGTATTTGTATTAATGGAATAAATAAATTAAATAACTTGAATAACTTGAATAAACTAAATAACTAAAATATAATAAAATAAAATAAAATAATAAAATAATAAAATAATAAAATAATAAAATAATAAAATAATAAAATAATAAAATAATAAAATAATAAAATAATAAAATAATAAAATAATAAAATAATAAAATAATAAAATAATAAAATAATAAAATAATAAAATAATAAAATAATAAAATAATAAAATAATAAAATAATAAAATAATAAAATAATAAAATAATAAAATAATAAAATAATAAAATAATAAAATAATAAAATAATAAAATAATAAAATAATAAAATAATAAAATAATAAAATAATAAAATAATAAAATAATAAAATAATAAAATAATAAAATAATAAAATAATAAAATAATAAAATAATAAAATAATAAAATAATAAAATAATAAAATAATAAAATAATAAAATAATAAAATAATAAAATAATAAAATAATAAAATAATAAAATAATAAAATAATAAAATAATAAAATAATAAAATAATAAAATAATAAAATAATAAAATAATAAAATAATAAAATAATAAAATAATAAAATAATAAAATAATAAAATAATAAAATAATAAAATAATAAAATAAAATCAAATAAAAGTAAATAAAATCAAATAAAATCAAATAAAATCAAATAAAATCAAATAAAATCAAATAAAATCAAATAAAATCAAATAAAATCAAATAAAATCAAATAAAATCAAATAAAATCAAATAAAATCAAATAAAATCAAATAAAATCAAATAAAATCAAATAAAATCAAATAAAATCAAATAAAATCAAATAAAATCAAATAAAATCAAATAAAATCAAATAAATTCAAATGAAATAAAATAACAAAATGTAAAGCAAACAAACTTCACATGTAAAACAAAACAAAATTTACTTTGCTTTAAATAAGCTTTCATACCATTTTAGTAAAAAAAGTTTGCAGAATATTTCACAGTCGTTCACATACCCCAAGAATTCTACATTTTTTGTTGTTGCACTTGTTTTTGTTGTCTGTGTCGATTGGCCAAGTTAAATGCTGTTAATCTGTTGGGGCACTTGCAAATTTATGGCAATTGCTTTGATAAATGCGAACCATTTCCAACCAGGATGTTTCCAACGGGCGCCACAGTTCGCTGTAGGCGTGGCAATATTATGCTCCAAATTGCCTAATTTTGTAAAAAAAAAAACACCAAACAAGCAAAGCACTCATACACAAAAATTTATATATATGCACATATGTGTGAATTTCTCACAATTTAAATTGACAAATGTGTTGCACACTACGCAACGCACTGACTTTGCGGCAAGGGCACGCTGGGAACTGAGCCAAGTTGCAACATGAACGTAGTAAAAAAATGCCTTAATGAGTTGACGTTACAAAATATGTTAGATTAATGGAATTTACATAGTATGTCTAACATAGAAGCCCCCTTAGGTACGAAAGCATTTAACGAACCACTTTGATTTGAGTAAAATATTTTAATTAAAATAAAACATTTTGGGGGCAATAAGATTAAATGAAACGAAATGCTTTAGGCTAAGCATCTAATTAAAATATAAGCTAAATAACAGACGAGCTTGACCAACATGTACACACACACACACCCACGTACACAAAGGACTCTACACATGCAAAACCCCAACATTCTTCAATTTACTTAAATGCTTAGTCAACCAGCACATACATATTTGGGACAGACTTTAAAAAAATAAAAATAAAAAATTTGGGTACGGAAACGTGATATGACGTGACCGACTTGACATACTCGTTAATGTAGGCGCAAAAGTGCGATATCTTTTGCCTAAAGATAAATTTCGTTGAAAGAACGTATACGTAATTTTTTGTTGTACCTATGACTTTTATTTTTTAAAGCTCATTATGCTGTTTTTCTAAATTTAAGTCAAAAAGTGTTATTCAAAAGGAACTGACTGTTGTCAGCTGAACGTCCAAGACTTAGTTTTAAATACAGCGGTCGTTCACGGAGACAAAAACTCAAAATAGTTCTACTTATTTGACATACATTGACTTTTTAACCCTATTTTTTGTTTTCAGTCTTTGTCCAAGTTTAATTTATAATTTAATCGGAGGAAAAATAACAAAAATATAATTTTTATATAATTTTTTGTTAACCTAGAAAAGCTCTCCTTTTTATAGCATTAAAAATTAAGGACGCCGCACTTTCCTGCTCAGTGTTAGATTGCCTGGATAACCATGATTCAGAAACTCGGTAAACAGGAGAGTGACCTTGAAGTCCTACTGGCTTATCAGTCACCTTCCCACGCTTGCTAAAGCTTGGGAAATGCTGTTGGTCAAAAGACTGTTTGAGCACAGCTACTTCCTTCCTAACCTTTAATTTGGACTTAGAGAAGGGCCTGGTACAGCCGAATAGATGCATAGAGTGAGAAATCATATTGTTAAAGCGTTTGATGACAAGGAGTACTGTATTGGAGTTTTCGTTAAACAGGCGTTTGACAGTGCTTGGTTAGATGGACTTCTGCTTAAAATCAAGAATCTGCTCCCAGCACCATACTTGAACCTTCTCAGATAATTTTAAGAAGACAGAAGATTTCAGGATAAAATTAAAGATGTTGTTTCTTGGCTAGATCAACGAGAGCTGGTGTCCCTTAGTGATGCGTTTTAGCCCCATTCCTCTATAATCAATACACGACGGAAAAATCCACGCCTATGTGGATAGCGAGAAAATACTATAAGCTACATATGCGGATGATTTGGCTGTTTTCTTCTCCTCAGCTTGTGAATATGAAGTAGCAGTTGGGATACAGGAATACATCCATCTGCTTTAGAGCTGAGCTCACATATGGCATATTGAGCTAAGTCCATCTCAATTTTCAGTCTAAAAAGAAAACAGGCTGCTGTTTGGTTAGGCAATCAAACGCTAACCCTGCAACAACGCTTACGTATCCAAATATTTCAAAATAAGACCTAGCGGCCTATTACTACCTACTACTAAACTCGACCTTGAATCATGACCTCAATCAGGAAGCCGTTGACCTCCAGATCAATAAACATACTAGCCGCTACAATGAAAGACTTAAAAGACACCATAGTGGGCTGGCGAAAAGGTTCAAAAAAGAAGTTTCAAGATCACCAGACAAAAAACACGCCCGCTAAAAATGTTGACCAAATCTTGACCTACAACTCTAGCAATCTGGCCATTGGTGACTACGTTTTTGAGAGCGTAGAAGAATTCAAATACCTGGTTATAATGCCATCTGCTATAAAAGACTCGACAGTAGCAATTAAGGAAAGAATACAGGCCGCGAACAAAGCATACTACGCAAATCTAAAGCTATTCCGATCAAAGATTCTCTTAAGCAGCCAAAAATGCAGAATGTACAAAACACTAATTAGACCAGTACTTACATATGCCTGAGAACTCTGGGTCTTGCAGAACGCAGATACAGCTCAACTGTTGCGCTTCGAGAGAAAAATATGGCGAAAAATATATGGCCCTGTCAAGCTACCGGATGGCACCTACCGGATAAGATAAAATCATGAACTAGAGTCGCTAACAGGCCATGAAACAGTGATCAGATGTGTTAAAGCACAGATTATAAGGTGGCTGGGTCATGAGCTAAGAATTTCCACGGAAAGAGTAGCTCGAAAGGCCTTTGTATTGCAACCGATTGGAGGAAGAAGAAGAGGACGTCCAAAGAAACGATAGCTGGATGATGTAGAAGCCGATCTCAGAAAAATAGGAGTCCGACACTGGAGAGATATCGTTGTAGAGAGGAACAAAGACTGTAAAGCCTCCTGACGGGTACACCGCAGTATCCCGTCTTAGATATCTCCAGTTAATCAGACTGTATTGGCGATCATAAATAAGAAAACTGCAATTCATACAAATTTATGTATTTTTGATTATTTGCACACGTATAGTTTTGCAAAAAAAAAGGAAATAGCAGTGTAACCGAAAGCCATATATTGATGGCAAAGGAAGCTTTTGTAGACTCGATTCAATAAGAAGTATGCAACAACTGAGCTTAGGCCCCATTAATAGCTTTGTTTTTAGCCTTCCCCTAAGGATTACACTTGCCCTTCAACTTCAATTTAATAAAATCGTTTTTAATATAAAAAAAAACCTTATTTAACAAGTGTAGCGCCCATAAAATACATACAGACTATACTATATATAATATAAAATATGTAAGATCCATTAAAGCACCTCAGTCAAAATAACAACAAACAACGCAGTACAAAGACCAAAAAAGAGAGTGAGTAGAAATCCAAATGCAACCCAAAAGAGAGAGAGAAAAAAAAAAAAAAAACATTAAATGCTAAGATAAAAATCAACAAGAAGAAATCACAAAAATATACATATATATAAGCACACATAAAAATCCGTTGCTACACATGAGGTCATAGGTTAAACCTGGACAGTAACATCCTTAAACCATCAGCCACACCCCCAAACCCCGCTTACTTATGACAAGCTGTTTGTGTTGGACCAACAACAACAACAAAAGCAAACAAAAGTGAAAGTAAAAACCGAAAATCTTTGCACACACTACAAACTAACTTGACCCAAAACTACAACAGCAACATCCAGAACAAATATGAGGACCGTCGGTCAAAATACTCACATCCTTGTAAAGAGCCTTGGTGGGGGGTTGGCAGAAAGAGTTGGCAGGGGGTTGTCTCTTCATATTTTATGCGCATAGCGGCACATGTTTAAATTAACATAAAGCGAAATTGAGCTGCTCCCCGGCTAAAAAATAAAAAAATCAAGTGGGCTGGTTGTACTCGTAAGATACCGACTAGCACATACGCTTTTACTAATTTTGAAATTGCATAACCAAATAAATTTGGAAAAAAAATAAATTTTCAATGTAATTTTCTGCTAAAGCTTAAAATTCAAAATTTTACGATTTTTTGACAACTTGCAATATTTTAAAAGTTTTCTAATATGGTTTTATCAGCTCATTCCAAAGACAACATAACTACAAACAACCGCGCCGAAAAATAAGGAGACACTTCGAAACATATATAAATAGAATTTAAAAAAATAAATTTTTATAACAAATATTTTTTTAATTAATTTTTTTTTTTACTTTTGAAATTTAGAAGTGAAATCAATAATTTAAAATGATCTCATTTTCTGCTAGTGAATTTATTGAAAATAGTAAAAAATTGGTAATACCTTTATTGAAGAAATTAAATTTATTTAAGTAAAATTTAGGCCCCTAAAAGAGAACTAGTCAGATGCAGGCATACTTACCATCACATTGAGCCTGAGGGACATTTTTAACATCTTAAAGATCTTCCAAAGATCAGTGTATGCGATTAGTTACCGCGTCTGGAGAAAACTGCCGGGTTAAAAGGAAAGTCCATTACTAACGAATATCCATACCGAAGTGCCAAAAACCTCACCTTTTTCGAATGCAAAAACATCAGCAACGATTGGGTCTCAGCGATGACATGATCCAGGATCGGAATGCCTGCAGACGAATGCTGAGATCGCAGACCCACACCTCAGGAAGAGCATAAGCGAGTCCGAAAAGAGGTAAACAAGGGTTTAAGAGAAGCAGAGTAAAGAAAGATTTGGTATTAGAGCTTTCTAAAGATTTAGTCCCAATATGTTCAAAGTCAAAGCTCACCAAAATCGGTTTTCTTTTGCATACGTTTACAAATCATCAAAATCGATTAATTCGATTTAAAAATGTGATCCACTTTATTTATTTTTTGCTCGCTTTGCTCCCTCTAGCCCTAAAACATCACAATAATGACTTTATTTCTGACTCTACGTTTAAAGTAGAGAATCAAAGTAATAGATCGGATCACAAGGTGCAAACATTGATAAACTGCTGCGAAACAATGAGGTATGTTTTACCCAAAAACTACAAATAAATTTCATAAAAAATCAATTTCAGCTGATATATAATAAAAATGTTTTTGCCGAAAAAAGCAGAGATTAAAATTCGTCATATTAACTCCCAGAATTTTCAGCCGATTTGAATACATTACGTATGGGCAACAAAAATGGACAAACTCATAAGTCTGTGTTTCAAGATTTTGACTCAAAAACTTCGAAACCTGAAAATTCTTGTGGCTGGTATATAATGAAATGAATGTATAACGCAAAGGGCTTTATAATTATTTATTTGTATTATTATTATTTTATATGTTAAGTAATAAGTTAAGTTAAAAGTTAATTATAAATTATAAATTGTTTGTAGCCAGAGCAACGTAGGCCTTCAGGCTGAGTAAGGAATAAAAACCGCAAAAAAATTGAAAAATTGTATGATATTTTATTTAAAATAAAACAAACTTAAAATTTTTAGCATTAAATAATACCTATGCCAGTACAAACAATGTGTACACACTCTGTTTTGCAAAAGTACCCTACATTCTATAGTCATGTGTCGGGGTTGGGGTCCCGCAGAAAGGCAAATTTTTTTAGTTTAATATGTTGTTGAGCACCTTTGCATTTTTTGTACACTACAATATGTACTAAAAAACAGTATAAAAAATGTGTACACACTGACAAATCTTAATGCACTTACCTACTTGCTGTGGTAAAGGGGTCGGGCGGTTGAGCATTTCTGCCCAACAAAGTGAATACGCCAAATTTCAGTCATTCCGATAATTTTTGTAAAAACTCGCTTTGCACTTGCTGTAAATTACATATAATAATTATATATCGTTAAAAAGTACACCCACCGGGCTAGAGACGCGGATTAGTAATATATATTCCCTCTATCTTCTTTTTAATAATAATTTATACTTTTTTTTTTTTTTTTTTTATAATACATATAAGGTCAACTGTACTTAGTTGTACTCCTTTAATTAAAAATAAATAAATAAATAAAAAATAAAATATTTTTTTTGCACTAACCAAAAAACTCCTTACCTTTATGGTAAAGGGTATAATGAAAAAAAAGCAGGCGTGCCTTAAGTTGACATTAGGCAGCATAAAATATACAAACACATACACAGACACACACACACACACCAAACACACACACACTACACCCGTACATATCCATGCAAAGATTTACTCAAAAATTCAACACGAAAGTTGAATTTTATATGGCAGGCGGCAGATTTTCCAATGCTAAAAGGGATTTCTGCAATTTTCTTCTCCGGTTTTTTTTTTTTTAACCCAACTGCCCAGACCTCTTTTTTACGTATTTTTGGGTCAGGCACATAACTGTGCATGGCATAATAATGATGCGTGCCTCTGATGCCTACAAGAGGGGGTGCGGTCGGTCAGTTACATATACATATATATACACACACACACACACTTTGTATATCAGTGGGTGTCTGTAAGTGTGTCTGCGTTGAACACACGTTTATGACGCTGCAAATAAGAGAGTATCTGTGGACAGTGCTAGAGATGAGCATTTGATATGGAAATAGCTGGATATACCAAGACCACCATCAATTTTTCAAAGGTGTCTTCGAATTATCTTCTTCTGTAATGTAATTAGGTACGTAACATTATGATTTAATTTTAAAGATTATAGAAGCTGATATAGTTACATAGCATTAAAATCTTGTCGAGTAAGTCCAAAATATTTCAACCTTTTCGAAATTAGAGTGTTATGTGATGAAAAATTTTTTTTTTTTCGTGATTGGATTATTGACTTCAGCACTTCCAACATCGACAGAATTTTTGTTTTTGCTCCTACAGTGTAAAGGTAAGAGTTCCGTTCTAGGCTTATGATGCATATCGATACATAGGAAAAAAAAAAAGTTCCCAAAATTTCAGTTTTAAAATTAAGTACTGTAAAATACGATAAAAAATTTTTACACTCGATAGTATCATTTAATGCAAATATCTACAGTAATGCTTTGTAGAGCAATATTAATTTTTAAATGTTTCTTTAAAAAAAAGAAAACAAAGTTCAATAATTTTCGCCGTCTTTTGACAAACAAACAATTTTTTTCATTAAAGGCGATATCCCACTATAGATGCAAAAATGTAATAAAATACATGCTTATAAATTATTTATTACATTTTTTGATTGGTATTAAAAAAATTGTTTTTTTTTTTTTGTCTAAAATGCAATTAAAAATAGTCTGTTTTTCAAGAAGATTTCGTGCCGCGAAGATGGTATAACGTTAATTCGAACTTTAAGATTCGGGCTTAAATATGTGTTATGTCATAAAAAAGGCATGCAATGTGTAAAAAATAGGTTTTTTTTTCTTAATTAAAAAAGTGAATTGAAATTTTAATAGAATGTTGATCAGCTTGAAAAGCTTGTTTATATAAGCCAAAAAAATATTCAAAAAAAAGCGAAGTTTTTAAAAAATGTAAAATGTTTATCCTTAATAATATTTTGAATAAAATGGGGACATTTGAAATATTATATTAAAACAAAATTGTAACACTTAATATTGAAAACAATATTCGATCTACTCTATTATTGTTGTCTCCACGAAAGCTCAAATATTTGCATGATCTATAAAAAATCAATCAGGCTGTATCCAAATCTAATAAAATTAATTAATTGTTGATCCCAGCTTCTTGACTAACAACATGTTAGCTAAATTGAGTACGAATCATTCTTGGTCTTAGCTACAGTGTTAGTTTTAATTTAGTACTATTCGGTTCTAGACCTACAGTTTATAGGCGATTCCGAACGACGGTGTCTTGAACTAATATTATATATATGTAAATAAAATTAATTAAACGAAGCTTTATTAGCCATTCGAACTTCAAGTAAAGTCAATGTAGTAAATTGTAATATTTTTAGATTAAAAAAAAAAAAATTGATTCTTGTTATATATTTTGAATACTCATTTACATTAACAATACAGAGTCGTGACTCACGCTGTTATAACTTTTAACACGTGCTCATCACCAGCAGACTACGATGACGACTCCTATGTAGGCGATGACGATGATGGCGGTCAAATAATAGGCAACCACAAAAATTGTAGGCAGAAATGAAATAAAAGCCAAATAAAGTGGAAAGTCAAAAAAAAAATATATATATATTTATACATATATATAAAGTAAGAAGCAGATAAAAATTGTAAAGACCAGCAGCAGAGCCACAACGGAAATCCGATTGGAAATGCATGGACACACATACGTATATGTACATACATACTAATATGTATTGTAGGTATGTATATACATAAGATATACATAGATATACAACTTTATGGTCAGTCTCATATTAAATGTGCATATGTATGAGTGTGTATGTGTGGAAGTCCTTTGAACACAATAATTTCAAAATGGCACAGCAGGGCGCACAAATTTTCATGCTGTATCCTTATATTGGGATAACTAAGTGCGTCTGTATGTGTGTGGAAATTTCGCTTTTGATTAAGCGCGCTTGAGCGACGCAAAAGTTGCCACTAGGCGCTTTCTGTGCATCAATTTCCCTGGCTACATGGGTCAGCATAAAAAAATACCAGTTTCATGAGCAGCCAAAGGACAGCACATAAATTTGTTGCTGTAATGAGAAATAATTTCGATAATTCTGGTTTTCCAATTTTTTTTTTTTTTTTTGTCTCTCTTTGGTTAAGATTTTACTGGGATTTTGTGCGCTGTTTGCTGTGCGCTCATTTGGAATTCACTTTCGTTGTCTATTTATTTACAATTTATTATGTCAAACTGGTATTTACTCCGGCTGTGCCTGGAACTCAGTTCCCACCCCCACCCCCGTCACCATTATCTACTACGTATTTAAAAAGTTGCCGGCAAGAAGAAAAATGAACCGCAAGCTCATTGGATTACCAATTGGACTTTGATTTGTATGCGTTGACAAATTTACGATACGCACTCTACTTACTTATAGTCTGTGGGGCTTGAGCCCCTCAAGCTATTACTCAAAATCAAAGCAAAGCTGTACAGAGCCCACTCTATATCCCTGTGCCAAGTCTCCAAATACTCACACTGAGCATAAAAAGAAGTCCTGCCATAAATGTTAATTGCAATCATTGCAAAGCCAACTGGATAATTTTTTTTTTATTTGGAATTGCCTCAGGCTCGGAACGAGGCTGTACTGAACAACAGCTGCGCTCAATGACCTCAACAATTATGTGGCCAGCCTGAAAATCTGACCTCCCCGAACCCTACCACGGAGTTCCCTGGACACCCAAATACATAATACGCATAACCCCAAAAACAAGAAGCAGCAGTTTGACCATACAGTTTTTTGAGCAACGAAAATTGCACATGAATTTTATTTGAATCGCCGCTGCTGCTACCCACATTACTTCGAAGTGCCAATGTGTATCCTTCTGATCCTTTTGGACCCATTTTGTTGTTTTTGTTGTTATTCTAGGACAGTTACTGTATCTGTATCTGTAGCTGGCGTTCAGTCTGTGGCTGCTTCTGCATGCAAAGCGATGTTTTAATATGAAATTAGTTGAGTCCTGTATCGTCCTTCTTGGCCTGACTTCAATGCGTGCTACTTCAACTTGTTCATTCAGACTGCTCTTTGCTGCTGTCCATTGCTGACTCTTTGTACAAAAGTAAAACAAATACAAATTGCTTGCCATGTACTTATTTGGTCAACAAATGACAGGACATTTACTCAAACACGCACACACACACACACACACACATATGTACACAGACAAAACATATAACCAACATTAACACAACATTGCAACTGTGTTGTTGACTTACGCAACTAGCTGTAGAAGTAACAGTAACAGCAGCAACCCGTTAAAGTTACCGCTTCCTACTAACAACAATCTGGCAACACTGACCATAGCCAAAAGTATCTCTCTCTCTCTCTTCTAGCTTTACTGCGAATTTTTCTTGTTATCTCTTGGTCTTGGTCTCATGGCGAAAAATTAAGACAAAGTGCAAAATTTAAGAAAACTCGATGCACACCCAGATCTCCGTAATAATAAGAGGGTCAGGCAAAGCTTATCGAATATCTGGCAATGAGGCAAAAGTTTTCTTATGTATTTTAAAGTGCTGATTCAAAATCCGATATGAGAAGTGGCTATGTTTTTTTTCTATACTAACTGCCAAAAACTTTTGTGCGATTTATTGCTTGGCTGACAAGATTGATCTGAGGATCAGACACATTCTGAATCACAATCCACTATCAGAATTGGCCAAAGGGTAGTAGTTCTGCCCCTACCTTAAGAAATTCAAAAAATCACAAGAAAATTGTGCGAAATGCAAATTTTTTCTAAAACAAATGTCTGCTTAAGCATTGTCCGATGGATCTTGTAGAGTACAGTTACTGAGCCAAAATGTTAAAATGAAATTTTGGTAAGGCCTAATAGAATTCTCCTATTATATGTATTTTTTGTTTTTAAGATTATTTTTTAGATTTTAATAACAATATGAAACAAAAATTTAAGCAATATAAATATTGTTTTTTTTGTTATTTAACCTAAAAAGAAATAAGATATAATTAAACTTTAGTAAAATAAGATATATTATTTAGTACTTAATTGTAAATTTTAACAGCTTTAATTTAGCCGAGACAACCACCACTAATGAAAGAAAGCACTTTTACGGCGAAAGTGAACTGTCACATTGACACTCACTTGACATAAGCCAATGTTAATAATTTTAGGGCTGTTAAGTAGCTTAGCGAGGTCATGGCCTCGTAGTTTTCCGTTTGTCCGATCTTTTCTATTCGAACCTTCCTAGAGAGCAGTTGGATGCTGCCACTTGGTAATAGTTTTTCTAACTTTGTATGTTTAAACACATGCACGTTTTAGTTTTTTGTTAATCCAGATTAATCCTACACATCCAGTAAATAAATTTTATTTGAAGTCCCAGCGACACTTTATAAAACCTTCGCGCATCCGCGCATATACAAATTTTTGGGAAAATTTGCTATTTGTTCTATTTTTTGGATGGAGTTCAATGACATCAAACAGATAAGAAAAAGGTAATTATAGAAACAAACAAAATGAAATGCATATGTCGCTAAAAGTTAAATAGGTTGAAAGCAGCATAATTATTTTTTTTTCTCCTTCGCTATTTCGTTACATATTTAGTCTGGCTACTTATGTACATTGGAGAATCATACCAACAAAAATTGGTCAGCGGAACCTATGGAGAAAGACGGAACTAGCGCTAGCGGACTAGACAAGTAGACAAGTAATAACATCTGACGACTAAAGTTAGTCAGCCGCCGCAGAAGTCAGTGCGTAGTTCGCGAATAGCTCCCGAAACATATAAGCTTGTGAGCAAGTGCGCAAAAATATATATACCTATCAGTATAAAAGAATGTACATCTGTCCCCTAAAAAAAGGAAAAAAAAGAAGGAAAAAAGCTAAAACAAAGAAATTATAATTTTTTTTTAAAGTAAAAAAAAGGTGGTGTGTGTCTCCTAAAAATTGCAGAAAAGCGTAATAACAAAATAAAATAAAAAGAGTGGTTAAAATATGTATTAAGTATAACTATAATATGTATTAAGTTCTTAACACGCAATAAGAAAATATGATGTTTATAAAAAAAAAAGGAAAATTAAGCTTAAATATGTATTTAAATCAAATCGACTTATATTAGTGTGTGCAACAAAACGAAAAAGTATGGTCTGTTAACTTAACAGAACCCAGTGGCTGTAAAACCTCTCTTAAGCTAACAGCGCGTAAAGTGAGTAACAAATAATTTGTGCGGTTATATTTTTTTTCTCTTCATTTTTTTTTTATAATTTTTTTGTTTGTCAAAAAAAAGACATATACTGGAAAAATATTAACAAATTCGAGATATATTTATGTGCATCGAAAAAAAAAAAAAAAAGATATAAAGGTAAAAAAATATACAAAACAAATGCTTAGGCAATACCAAAAGAAAACTAACTAAAAACACAATAAAACCCAAAAGAAACAACTCTGCGAAAAACCATGGAGGCCTTCACTGGATTTTTAACGGGGTGAGTCATGAGTAAAAGATCGTTATTTATATCTTTATAGTAGTTAATATTTTTTCCACTAAAAACAATTTGTCCAATTGTTAATATACATTGCAGAATTCTTATTGTTATTGCAATAAGATTTATGACAATGTAAAGCAGAGAGGGTCATAAAGTTTTATTACTTATTATCACTGCACTGCCAAATTGTTGTTGTCTCTAATTATTCTTTGCTCTGATAATTCGTTATCATGTGCATAGGTAAAGTGCAGCATGCAGTGAGTCATAAAACTTTCGGGCAAGCCTCTGTCTGGCAATAGTCTCGTTGTTGTCTTTTTTTTTTTTATTTCTTTTTTTTTTCCATTCGCTGGTACATGCAATCGCCATAAAAATAAAGTTAAAAATTAATAATTTACAATGATGCGCACATATTTAAGTCCATTTGATTTATTTATATTATAACTTATAAATAAATATTGATAATTATAATGTAGTCTTGCTATTAATTATTAAGGTATTATATTTTCTTTCCTACATATATTTTTATTTTTTTTTTAAACTTTTTTTTTTAAATGTTATAAAAATATACTGATTAGTCTTTATGCATACATATAATATGAATTTCAGTTAGGTTGCTAGCTTTTTAAATCCTACGCTTTAACAATGTATAAAGCAAAAACTTGGAATATGTTTAATAAAGTGTCACTAATAATGAATTGCTAATTTTATATAATTATTTTTTTTTTCTATATTAAGGGGGTAAGTTAGGTAAAGCAGCCTCTTTTAGGGATTTTTCACTAAATGGTACGCAACGAAAAATCATGGTAGGGTGGGTAAGAGCGTAGCGGCTATAACATCTTAGCCAGTTTTTTTTTATTAATTCTGTTGACTTTCTTTTAAAATTTTTCCTATCTATTCGTTAGTTGCTGTATTTTGTATATTTTTTTTATTATGCGGGACTTTATATTTTTTATGTTTTATGGGTGTTGTTGGTCGGATGGGTCCACGAAGCCCCCCAACCACTGTTTTTGCTAGCTGTAGTGCAAGGTCCCGACTGCATTCCCCAACAACATAAGCTCATATCTGCTAGCGTAGAGGATTTACTCACCCCTAGGTAGACATCAGCCTTTGGGTCCATCTGTTAGGTAATGGGATTTGTAAATGGGTGAGTAAGTTTGGCTCTATGCTAGTAGACCACAGGAGGATTGACTAAAACGTAAGTCTCTACTACTGTGGACATAACAATCTTGGCATTCCTAACCTTTTCAAAATCAACCTAGCAAAATTCGTTGTAAACATAGGATGATTGCATTGCGAATCTTCATTGAAAAAACCCAAACTATTTTCAATATCCAAATTTCTAGAGTGCAGCAATCTTGTCTTGAACTTAAATAAAGATCGTAGTGTAGCCTTTCAAATCAAATTTCTTAAACAAATATAATTATGCATGTTCGAAATTCTATGTTTTGGGAAAAGTATGTTATTATTCTTCTGTGAAACTATGCACTCAGAAAGTTTTTGCAATTTCACAAGACCTTGAGGTGTTACAGTCTATGAAGTCCCACTTAATCTAGTGTTTGCTTTATTTCTGACAGAGGAGCCAAAAAGTTGCTTGGTTTGGCTTAGATCTGCCAAATTGTTGCAGTCTGCCGCAGCTGTTTTTTGTTATGCCTGTTAGCTAGTCCTTACTTTGTTTTCTGCAAAAATTGTATGTATTGTTGTTCCATTGACCTATGGTTTATTTAAGGAAGCTCTGGCTTCCAATATAAGTAGCTTGTCTACCATTTAGTTTCCGGGAATGTATGTACGGACGGGAATCCATCGAAGGATAACTTTATTTCGTTGTCCTGCTAGGCATTTTTTGGCTCTGACTTCTCGAACACGTCTAAAATATAGTAAAATCTTACCATGTTTCCATTTTCCAGACCTGGTATGTATGTAAGTATGGTATAACTTTACAGATACTGTCTAGTAGCTTTTTACTTTTTCAAAATATATAAATCTAGAAAGGTAACATTTATTATTCAGCATCTCAGTTTTTAGGGTATTTGTGCAGGTGCATAAAAAATCACATCAACAGAGTTTTTAAAACCTGTACAAAATGTTTCTATGCCATTTCTTGACAAGTTTACTCTGCCACAGTTTCTTACTCCTACGCGTATTCTACCATTACCAGTCCAAAATATCAGCTGGCCAATCGAAACTCATTTCGAAATTGGCCTTCAACATATTTGTAGCAAAAGTTGCACACACACACACACATACACATATATACTCACACAAATAGCAAGCAAGTTTTTGAACTGTCAATTAAAAGTGAAACTAATTAAACTTTGCTACAGCGAAGGCGCGTAATTAATCGACACATACAAATACATATACACTGCCAAAAACCAAAAAATACCCACATAGATATACACACACACACACGCACATAGATACATGACTGTTGTTTTAAGAGAGAGAGAGAGAGACAAGAGCAAAAAAAATATATAAAGTAAAGTAAGAAAAATGAAGAGCGCAGCTAATGCAACAAACGCTTAAAGTTTAATTAAACTTTTAATAAACAAAAAGTCATTGCCAAAAAGCAAAATGATAATGATAATTACAAAGAGAATGACGATGACAAGAATAAAGACGAGGATGAGAATGACGACAGTTATTAATCAATTTCCAATTTAGTTAAACAAAACGCCAAACAATTAAAACAAAACAAAAGCAAAAAAGGATTAAACGAGTAAACCCAATGACAATTATGTTGAATGGGTCTGTAATAGCAGGAGTCGATGCTTTTGTATGTTTATATAAAGGGTGTTTTTTTTTTGTTGGCGTTTGTACCCTGTACCCTGTACCCTGTACCCTGTACCCTGTACCCTGTACCCTGTACCCTGTACCCTGTACCCTGTACCCTGTACCCTGTACCCTGTACCCTGTACCCTGTACCCTGTACCCTGTACCCTGTACCCTGTACCCTGTACCCTGTACCCTGTACCCTGTACCCTGTACCCTGTACCCTGTACCCTGTACCCTGTACCCTGTACCCTGTACCCTGTACCCTGTACCCTGTACCCTGTACCCTGTACCCTGTACCCTGTACCCTGTACCCTGTACCCTGTACCCTGTACCCTGTACCCTGTACCCTGTACCCTGTACCCTGTACCCTGTACCCTGTACCCTGTACCCTGTACCCTGTACCCTGTACCCTGTACCCTGTACCCTGTACCCTGTACCCTGTACCCTGTACCCTGTACCCTGTACCCTGTACCCTGTACCCTGTACCCTGTACCCTGTACCCTGTACCCTGTACCCTGTACCCTGTACCCTGTACCCTGTACCCTGTACCCTGTACCCTGTACCCTGTACCCTGTACCCTGTACCCTGTACCCTGTACCCTGTACCCTGTACCCTGTACCCTGTACCCTGTACCCTGTACCCTGTACCCTGTACCCTGTACCCTGTACCCTGTACCCTGTACCCTGTACCCTGTACCCTGTACCCTGTACCCTGTACCCTGTACCCTGTACCCTGTACCCTGTACCCTGTACCCTGTACCCTGTACCCTGTACCCTGTACCCTGTACCCTGTACCCTGTACCCTGTACCCTGTACCCTGTACCCTGTACCCTGTACCCTGTACCCTGTACCCTGTACCCTGTACCCTGTACCCTGTGACCCTGTACCCTGTACCCTGTACCCTGTACCCTGTACCCTGTACCCTGTACCCTGTACCCTGTACCCTGTACCCTGTACCCTGTACCCTGTACCCTGTACCCTGTACTGTACCCTGTACCCTGTGACCCTGTACCCTGTACCCTGTACCCTGTACCCTGTACCCTGTACCCTGTACCCTGTACCCTGTACCCTGTACCCTGTACCCTGTACCCTGTACCCTGTACCCTGTACCCTGTACCCTGTACCCTGTACCCTGTACCCTGTACCCTGTACCCTGTACCCTGTACCCAGTATTAATTTTATAAAACATACTTTTAAAAAATCACCCTATATCATACTAATGCGTGTTGCAGCATTTCCGTGTTCAAACTAAATTATTTCCGTTTTGCCGCGCTTTGTTTTTTTTTTTAACCAAAAGGCGGGATATATCTGTGTGTTTTTTGATGGCCGTTTTGTTTAGGGCCAAATCAAAACGACAGCTGAAACCACATTGTCATCATCAACATCATGCTCGTACATAGTCACCGTCATCATCAGAAGCAGCAGCAGCAGTAGCAGCAACAACAACAGCCACAAGACCAGCCAGGCTTAACAATGCGACTCCCAAACGGCAGGCAACAAACTGGCAGTAAATGACAAAAGCACTAAAAACAATATGGCGTCACTTCCGGCACGCATTAGTAGCAGCAGCAGAAGCCGCCGCCGGAGGTTAACGCAGGGACGCGTCGCTTCAGTCGCGCTGAGACTTATTTTGGTCATTGTTTGGGCGTCGCCGTTGGCCAATATGAATCCAGTATGAACCAGCCAACTGCATCGTCATGCCGCGTGCCACAGCTTAAAGTGTCATTGTTGTTGTTGCTTTTGTTTCCGCCACTGCCTCTGGTCGTACTGGTCGTCATTTATCGAGGCAGGCTTGAGCCACGGGCAGCTCATCATCATTAACGGCAGCAGCATTGATTTGATCGATGTACACCTTGCCTGACTGCCAAAATTCTTTCCACTCAATATACACTCTAGTATCTATAGATAAATAAATGAATTGTGACCAGAGTATGTGCTCTCAAAATCTCTGAAGACAATTGAAAATAAGTTTTCTTGACCATGATGTCTTAAAATATAAAAGAGTTTCCCGTACAAAGACCATATTTTGAACGATTGTGACTTTGGCAGCTTTATTATGAAGTGCTACGATCTGGTCGTTCTTTAAAGTAGAGCCGGTTATTTATTCTTGTCATCTTCATTTGTTGAATTGCCGCCAAAAAAATTTTTATTTAGGACTAGACAAAATGGAGGCTAAGCCAAGTTTTACCTCTAAAATTTGTTTAAAAATAATAAAAATAAAAATAAAATACAGTTTGGGGAACTCACTGCAGAATTTAGCAGTGCCTGAATTCAGTCATGAAAGGGTAGCGAACGGCTCATGGCCTACCGATAGAAAAAAAAAGAAAAAGAAAAATCTTCTAGAATTTATCAGTTTTGAATTTAGGTAGAATAAGTTAAATAAAGTAGAAATGAAAACATCTTCCAATCTTCCAAATTCTTTATGCAGAATTTATCCGTACCGAATTTAGGCATGAAAGATAAACGAATGACTCATGGCATGATTAGTTAAAAAAGTACAAATTAAAACTTGGCGTTTTTCGTTTTGTGGTGCCTCAGCAAAGCAAAAGGAATATTGAGAAAAAGTGTTTGCTGGAACAACCTTATACCACATTGTTTTTATATTTTAAATTCAGCATGACGCCTTTTTATGTGGTAGACAATTTTTTTATTTTATTTTTTTTCTGAGTTGGTTTAATACCACCCGCTAAACATAAATCGTTTGGGGAGAAATTAGATTAATGGCAGCCTGGTGGGGGCAGTTAAGTTGCAGGGGGTATTGAAAGTTGTGGGCAGTTGAGCTGTTTGAACGCGCAGTCATTATGCGCCGCACGAGTTCGATTTTATGCTCCTTTACTTGTTTGTCTGTGATTTTCTTTACTTTTTTTTTTTTGCTTTTCTCCTTTCTGGTTGCGATTTTCTCGTTTTTTTTCGTAATTTTTTTTTTTTTTGCTCATGTCTTGCTGGCACTTGGTTCACCGCAATAATTGGAAAAGTTTTCATTTGAACGCCATCAACGACACCACCAACAGCGGCCAAGCAAAAACAAAAGCAACTACAAATACAAATACAACAACAACATGGTGCTGTAGCGGTCACAACTACAATAACAGCAACAGCAACAATAATGGCAATGATGCGTTCAACAAACGAGCAATGAGGCAATGGCGGCGTCTACGGCAACTGAAAAGTCATCAAAAGGCTACTAAAGGTTGACGCACGACCCAACCACATTTTGCTCGTCCAGACCGAACAAAATGGCCGCCCACACACACGCGCCACTACAACTAGGCTCCTAGCAACTGTCTACCAATCTACCTAGGAAGTTTTTTGTGGCCAGTGCACGCTCTCATGGATTTGGTACGCAACGGAGCACGAAAACGAAACGAAAACACTTTACAGACTCACATCATAGCCTATGACGATAGGTGCCTGAGTGCTGAATGGTGTACCGGGGGTTGGTACGAGTATTTGAGGTCTTGACTATTTTTCGGTTGCATTGTGCCTGGGCTTGCATTGTTCAAGCTGTGGTTGCAGCCTGCCTACAGTTTGCTTACCATGATGCAAGTTTTCATTATCAGCGAGGCACTTTACACTTTTGCGTTTGCCAACACTGTTTAAGTGTGGGTGAGTGTGTGCAGTTAAATGTGAAAAGTTCCATTTCGTTTGGATTACATCGTTTATCCTGGCAAACAGCCACTCCTACTCGCACAACTCGCTCACGCGATAATCACTAGCCAGCCATCATGCTCTGCTTCTTACTTGCACTTCTCCGGCAGCAGCTCATTTTTGCTCCTCTTTATGCTCATCAAGCGCTGTAAATGCATTTTCGACGCGCTTCAAATACGCCACCAGCTGCAGTTACAAAAAAAAAAAGGACAAAGATTCCAAAAACACAAAAAAAAGGCATCCTGCCAAGTAACATCTAACCAAGAAAACCAATGAAAATGTTTGTCCAGCTCACAAAATGCTGCAGGCTTCTTGCTTAGACGTAGTTTATATCTGTGTTCTGGTCAGGATTCTGGTATGGCATTTGTTATAGCAAATGCTAATGAAAAGTTGCCCGTTGTGAGTTTCGACGCTTGGCTGGCTGCTTTTTCGGCTTTCCTAGATATTTCTGCTTTCCCAACTGCTGGACTTGTTGTCGCTTGCCCAACAGCTGGTCACAAAAAAAAAGTTTGCTATTTGAATTTCTACTTTTGGCCACATGCAGCGTCGACTTGCACAGGGCTAATTTGACCAAGAGCCAAGAAATGACAAAAAAAAAAAAACTCAGAAAAAGCAAACAAATCGATGGCGACCCTTACTTTGCGGGGCACATGCATTAAGCTCTAGTCAGCATCTTAATAATCTTGAAGAGCGTCAACTCCCACTACTCACTCTAAGTGAATTATTCACATTGTGCACCTTGCGATGACGTCACAAATATGCTGATATAGATGTGACCTCTCCGTATAATCATTACTTATGATAGGAAGGGCATATACAAAGACTAAAAACTATATTTGTGATATAGGCAAGGATTCCGGCTAGCTGGAAGAGTTACACATGCCAATCGAGGGTACTTTCACCTTAGTAGGCAGTTGGGAAGTCCAGTCCTATCCCGCCGGACTAGCGCTTTACTTTATTGCGCTGAAGCATAGGTAGTGACCCTGTCTAATGAAAATATACTTGTAGGGCTAAAGAGGAAAATACTCCGAACGATCATTGGCCATTAAAGCGTTCGTGACAGCTATCGCATGCGATGTTACAACGACGTTGACATAGTCAAGCTGATAAATATCCAGGGGCTCGGCTAGCTGAATCACATTGTTGGCTTCCGCGAGAAAGTTTTCAATTCGTTAGTTGTGGAAACCTGACGAAGACAAAGGCCTTGTTAGAAGAATCAGGTGGTGTGCTCACTAGCCGTCTTTCCTCTCACGGAGTGCATAAGGCGTGCTGGAGGGACGTTATATGTATTATATGTTAAGCCGTAACCCCATGGCTATGGGGAAGTTGCCAGTTGCTGTGTTGCCAGTCAAATAGTTAAAACTACGACGAAATTTGTCGATTTTCAAAATATCTCTTTCATTCAAGTCTTTCTTAATGGCAGTACCTCGGTTTGTGAGGAGTATCGCTAAGGAAATTGGAGAGCTATCACATTTCAAAAGAAGAATCATCTGGTGATTAACTTTTGTTAAAATCCGTTTTTTTTTCCACTTAAACTTCTACTCTACATCATTTCCTTCATTGTCAAATACTGAAGTTTCTGTTTGACTTATAAACAAATCCATACACTTTTCAAGTTATTTTTTGGTTTTTAAACAAATCACACAGTTTGCAAACTTTTCTTACTTTGAAAGCCAAACGGCTTAATTCAAAGCTTTAAGTCCAAATCCTCAGATTGTCTAAAATGAGTCCGGCTCAAAGATTTAGTACCTGCCAGTATCCTCAGTTGGAAACGCTAAACTATCTGCAGAAAAACGAGCTGGATAGCTGGCTAAAAATAAATAACATCTATGCTAAGAGTTTGAGGCGCTGCTTTTCCGATGCCGCGCCAATGGCCAAATTTCTATCAAAGAAGTTTCCCCGTTTGGTAGATGTGCACATGTATCCACCATACAATAAGGTGGAGTTAAAGATACGCAGCTGGCAGCTTTTAAATCAGCGTGTCTTAGATCGTTTGGATATGGCCATATCCCCAGAGCAAATGGGCCTTATAGCGCGCAGTGTACCAGGCTGTGTGGATATGCTGCTCTACAAGATTATGAAGAAATGCAAGGACCAAGAGTCGCGTAGCTCTGTAAAATTGTGCACGAAAACTGAGTCTTGTGCAACTCTCAAAGCGGAACTGAAGAGTCTGCAACAAGAAGTCCTGAGCTATCAGTTGCCGTTGGAAGCATCGACGCATACGTTGGTCAAGGAACGCCTCGAACCGCCGGATCAGTCCTCCGAACAAGCAACAAAAGCTAAGAAAAATACAACAATGAACCAGCTGCAAAAGATAGCGAATGCACTGGTGGATGTGCCTTCCTCTGTTATTCCGCCCAGAGTCTTGCAAAGAGTCCAATTCGCTACGGATTTACCCACAGTGTCCATGGTGCCCGGCAATTTACAGAGTGTAGTAGAGCCACTACCAACAATGAGTCCGATATCTTCTGCTCCCAAGCTGCTTGAAAATGACTCCACTAAGGTTAAGAACAAGCTTAAAGTTGCAACAACTGCTCGCAGCGTAGTAAAAAAGATTAAGGCCAAATCCACTGCAGCCGCAAACAAACTGTCCACCGTTGCAACAGGTAGTGAGAACAGCCAGATCTCCTCCAGACTCATACCCGTAACGCCGAAAAAGACAGACGTGCCGAAAATTATAGCCAAAAAGAAAAAAACTGGACGTAAGCTTAACCCCAAAAGTGCAATTAAGATGGGCTCCCAGACCAATGTGGCTAAAGTTGCTGAAGATAAATAATTCTGCTTGGCACATGAGACATAGTTCCAAAGATACTCCATCCATACACTAAATATCAAAAAATAACTTTTAACTATTATAAATTAACCAAATCTTTACTATATATGACATCAGAATGCAGAAAATAAATTTAAAAATATTTAACCAGATGATTGCAGATTCGGGAAAAAAAAATGAATTATATCTTACTCTATGCAGAATCTTTTGATTTGTAGCTACATATATTTCTTTAACTTAATCAATAGAAATCTTCTAACTCTATTTCTGAGTGTCATGTCCGAAGCAATTAGCTTCGTAGAATCCGAATCCGTGGTTAGAATTTGTTCATCACGCCAGGATTTTGAGATATTTGAGGCTATGTACCCGAAAAACTGAACTTTTTCATACTTTTGAGGTTATGTACAGGGTGAAAAAAATGTGGTCTGTCTCTCCGGTTACATCGTTTAGTTGGTACTAGTGGTCTCTTACCTTTTAATTTAAGAGTTCTAGAGATCAATTACGTTTTTTTTCGCGAAGTTATGGCTACTAGAAGTTACGAAATATATCCCATCGACGTCATTAGCATGTGCATTAAGCCTTTGAGACAATAAAACTGTGTAATTTCTCTTGGAAATTTTCGCTTAGGGGATTTTGAGGTCACTAAGAACTAATTGCTTGCTTTATATATAGTATATTACATTGTCTCTATCCAAAGAGGTTTTCTTTGTTATTCATCCTAAGACGTTTTGGTTATCGTTTCGTAGGGATTTATTGGCTTGAAATCGTTTTCGCAAAACTTAAAAAACGCTGGGTTGGACACTATTTAGGTATAAAAAGTAGCTTAAAAAGAAATTCTAATTGCTCGACGAAAGATACAAAAAACTTTTTTTTGTATCAAAGTTTGATCTTTGTATTCGATTTAAAGTTAAGAAATATGTAATACCAACAAAAGGAAGAAAAGCTGTAAAGATTACAAATAATTAAAACATACAAATAAAACAAAAATTTAAATTAAAAAATGCTTCCTCATATTTCTTCGAGGGATAAAAATTAATGGTACGATATTTATATGTTAACCCTGATAATACGTACCTTGGTGTCTTAGATAATTAAAGTGAATCCTTTTTTTTCAATTCTTAAAGAATAAAATGGCGAAACAATCTAAATTTGTAATTTATGTAACAAAATAAGTTCGACAAATTATTTTCATTATGATTTATTATTAAAGTTTATTACCATAATTAAGGGTTTTTTTCCAATTTTTTTCTTTGAGTACTTAGTATAATATTAGAGTTGAAAATCAGTGTGGTACCGATTGTGTTCGTATGCGTGACCATATCGAGGTGAAGCTTACACTATGTAATAGCCACACCTCATATAGTGTGCACAATGTAAGATTCAGCTCGTTACGTTGAAATCATGCAGGTGCAAACTCAAACATTAAAACATAAAATGTATCATGAAAGGGGAAATAGCAACGGCAGTCATTGCAACCCTTAACGAACAATTCACTTGGCATAATTTCAATTTTTACTATTCACAAAAATTGTAGCAGAACAGCATCAAAGGAGCCATTCTCTGCGTTCCTATTCCACTTGCGAATCAGAGTTCCAGAGTATTGTAAAGTCGGATAGGACCGACTGTAGCATGGCAATGTGATGAACATAATTGGAAATTAACAATTGTACAGGGTATACAATAGTCTGGATGACTTAAATTGAATAACGATAGACCAGGCGTTGGCGTCCAAGCAGGCCGGACATGGCTTCTAAGCAGTAAAGATGTACTATCTAAGCTGTTAACATTTATGTAAAGCTAGCTTATTTTTAATTTATTATGGCAAATAAAGAAAAAAGTAAATTATTAATAAAATTATTAGTATATTATTAGTATAAAAAGTATAAATTGGTAGTTATTTTGTGATTTTAAATAAAAATTAAATTTTTTGCCAAAAATGTTAAGCCCATACCTTACAATATTAATGAAAATTTTATTTCTCCCAAAATTTAAATTCGGGGGTGACACATAAAACAATTTCTCTATAATTGCCGTACTTGGTGCCACAATCACCCGTTCGAAATGGTTCCAATTTCTCTACTTTTGCTCAAGATTTGATAAAACTCAACAATAAATCCAATTTTATTAAAAGAAAATGTTACCTTATTTAAAGTTATTCAATTTCTGATTTAATTCAATTCTGATTTTATAATTTTATCAAAAACCTAATGTTTTAATTCATGATTTTTATTTTTACAAAATTTCTTTTAAAATCTCTATTAAATGTGGCATTCTATTTCAACATGCAGAACCATCTCGAGCTAAGCAGTTGCCACCTAGTTGGAAGACCAAATAATGAAACTTTGAAGTTTTTATATTGGCATCTTAACCCATTTTTTTGGTGTCAGATCTACTAAGTTAGAAAATTATAATTTAAGTCGATATAGTTATTATCATATATGTAAGTGATGCCGTTCTGTTTCAGATAATGTGGCAACGAACTGTGTGTAAGTCATGGATGTGAATGGCAATAGTTTAGCAGTTAGTTCCAAATTAAGAAATCAGTTGCGCAACATGATGCAAAAGCAGTTTGAGGAGGAAAAAAAGGGAAACCAGGAAATTTTTAAAATCAAAATAAATAAATGTATTTGACCTTTCACAATGCTACTGACAGCTGCTGACTCGTAGGGTTGTCATTCAAACTAATGTATTGGGTGGGATAAATATTCAAATTTACTTATCAGCAAAATATGTTACAAGTTAATGAAGTTAAATTAATAAAATAAATTTACTTCAGCTACTTCTGAACAGTGGCAGCTATTTGGCGCCATTCTCGTAAAACCGTAAACATTCGAAAATATCCGAAAAATTAAATCTCTGAGATTTCTATTGTAATCATTTTTTGAACTATATCTTGTTTATTAAAACAGGTTGGTGTAATGAAAGCCATAGACAAAAATATAAGACTACCCCTGAGAAAATACATTAATAACGACTTAACTAAATGTTTAGTCTGAATTATATATATATGATATACATATGTATATATTAAGCAATATCTCAAAATCTCGACATTAGAAAAATTTTTAAAAATTCCTGCAGTATCGTAGACAAATTTTTAAGCTATTATCTTTTTTGAGTTTTAACATTGATTGAATAAGGCGTAAAAGGCTAGAGCTTTTTTGGTGTTGTAGAAACAGTCCAAATACATTTTTTATGAACTTTTTAAACTTATGCTTGATGGCAAGTTTTTTATTTATAAATATGTATAACTTAAAACAGTTTTTCGAACTGCCTTATGATATTTTTTAAACTTACACGTTTTAACAAAGCCCATACCTAATTTAATAAAGCGCACAATCTTTTATTTTTCTATTCATAGACTCAGTGGCACTTTTTTCTCATGGTATCTCAATCGCTTTAATGATCCAAAGACTTTCCAAGCGGTGACTACTCAGTGGCTGCTTGCATACAAGCGCCTACTTAAGACACACTTATACACACAAGCACACCCACATGTATTGAGTGCTGCCATTTGTGTTTATATACTTGAAGGAGCTTTAGTTGCAACTGCAGCTAGTATATACATACATCCATATATATATATATATATATATATATATAGTATAGTGCTTGAAACACAACTGTACCAACATTTTATGCTACAAGGTTACTACAGATTTGCGTACTGACTGCAACTCTATGCAATTTAGTTGAATTACCAAGTGAAACAATGGCGTCTGTTAATTGGTTTCCTTTGTCCGAGCTGGCCATGACGCTGGAGTAGTAGCAGCAGCAACAACATGCCATAATGGGCATATCCGTTTGTTGGTCTCTGGGGTTCTGGCATTGGGGTTAGTTCTCGGCTTGCTTGCCTGTGTTTGCCAATTGCTAGAAGAATTTAAAATTGTCCTTGCCAAGCAAATTTGTTAAATAAACAAAAGCCAAAAAATGAAATGAAAATTCCCCAGGTTTTCCTTTTCTATTACATCTGCTCTTAGTTTTTTTTTTACATTTTTTTTTTTAAACTGCAGCCATTTGCATTTTACTTTTTAATTTTAGTCAATGCACTAACTAAGCTGAGACAAGACAGTTGACAGCTTAGCTCTGGGCCGGACTAAGAAGTGCAAGCCAGAACTCAAATTGTTGCTTATCTTTATAAAGCGCATAACTTAATGGCCAATCAGTGTGTAACCTATGCTGAAGAAAGCAAGGTTACTCCTGAGAAACTTTACAATACTAGCAAGTATATGTTTATGAAGGAAAGGGGAGAGGAATTGAAAATATTAAACAAAAAAAAATAAATGGTCTATTATATAAACAAGTAGTATGTACACATACTTATAAATATTACAAAAATGTATCTTTAAAAAAAAAAAAATAGAACTGAAATTTTGTTGTAAAGGTTAGGTAAGCACTAAAGAAGGGTTTTGGATAAATCTACCCAATATTGGAGATCTTGCGGGTCAAAGTTTGTATGACTAGAACTTTATTCACTCACAATTTGACACAGGTGATGCCTTTGAGGATGGACGCTTAGTAAAAGCAAAAACCCCTCTAGCTTTACTTACAATATTGCAAATATGATCGATAAATTTAAGTTTATGGTTAAACAGTATACCAAGGTCTAAAACACTCAGGCTACGTTCCAGAGTAGAGGAGTCTATAGAGTAATCAGCCAGAAGAGGAACAGAACGGAAAAATGTCATAATTTTACATTTCGTCTTGTTTAGGAAGAGTTGGTTGACATTACACCAATATTGCATGCTATCAAAATCATGTTGAAGAAGTGAATACATATCATTATCATTGTAGGAGTAGGACAAATAAAGATCATTAATGAATAAGACAAAAAGAAGAGGACCAAGATGGCTGCCTTGGGGTACCCCTGAGGTGACATAAATTACTTTAGACTCGCAGCCTTAAAAAACTACCTTTTGCACACGATTAGAGAAATAGGATGAGATCCATTTTAAAAGACAAGGCGGTAATCTAAACGCGACAGTTTAACTAGAACAAGGCTATGGTTTACTGAGTCAAATGCCTTACTGAAATCAGTATAAATGACATCAGTTTGCATTTTACTAATAAAACCATTGTTAACAAGAGAAGAAAGTTCTAATAGATTTTGTACGAACCCATGTTGGGAGTCTGATATTAAAGAACGACAGTATTGTTGCAATTGTGATGTGACAATCCTTTCAAACACTTTTGGGATTGATGAAAGCTTGGCAATACCTCGTTAGTTCTCAATATAAGACTTGGAACCTTTTTTGTGAAAAGGGATAATGAAGGATTCATACCAGATGGCTGGAAGATACGAAAATTTTCAAGAAATGCGAAAAAGAACGGATGATGGCATGGAAAGGGAGCCGGCACAAAGCTTTAGAACACATCTAGGAATGGCATCAGGGCCAGGAGAGAAGAAAATTTTATGAACATAAAAGATTGTAAAACATCGGATTTTAAGTTCTGTGGAATAACAAAAAGGTTTGAGTTAGAAAGATTAAAAGGATAGTTGAGGTTAATGCTATTAGGGTTGACAGAGTAGGTAGTTTGAAAAAAACAAACAAGTCTGCGATTTCAGAGTTGTTAGAAGAACATGCATCTTTATAGAATAGCGAAGCAGGAAAAAGGGAAGACTTACGTTTAGAATTAACAAAAGAGAAAAATGTCTTAGGATCACTACGGAAGTTAAGCCTACAACGGGCAAGATAGTTATTGTAGCATGTTCTATTAAGAAGAATGAACTTGCTGCGTAATATAGAAAACTTATAGAAGTCGACTGTAGAACCACTTTTCTTAAATCTTAAATCTTTTATAAGAAAAAGACTTACGATTTTTTAAATTCGACTGACATGGCGTAAACCATGGCGGTTTAGAGGAAGGACTCATGACAGAGTAGTGAACAAAGAGATTAAAAGCGGAGTATAATAAACAATAGAAATTATTAATGGAAAGCTCAAAGTTCTCAGCAGACAACAAAGAGGACCAGTTAACATCAGCCAAAAATTGGTTAAGACCGACAAAATTAGCCTTACGAAAGCACCGATACTGAGGAACACGAACATAGGGCAAGCCACTGTAGCGAACATTAGGTGTTAGTGTGAGTTGTAAAGTCGGGTGATACGGATCCACATGACTTGCAATTTATAATTGTACATATTTACTTAACACCTAGACGGTATACAAGATGCCAAAAAAAGGTGAGCTATGTAAAGAACTGGTTCAAATTTTGTATGGCAGCTATATGAAATAGGGGACCAGTTTTGATCAAACTTCACACAAATATTTAGACTAACACAAGATACAATTGGCATAAATTTGGAACAGATAATTAAAAAAAAAAATCTAATATGCATTGATCTCTCGGGGTTTCTTTTTTTTCACAGCATTGAACTAAGGTTGCGATAATTCAATTAGAATTATCCTGAAATCATCATGAAGGCGGTGATGTTCTGAAGAGGACAAAATTAGTGCTCTTTCATTTTATGAGCAGCGCGATTCCTTGTGGCTTATATTTTGACTGGCCAAATAATGTAGAATGTCAAATATAGCTGCTATCTTTTTTCAAAGATCTTATTTTATATTTTTTGAACAAAACCATCGATAGTATCCGAAACCGATACTATCAATTGTGCTATGGATAATATCCCACCTATACTCTGGAGCCACTTTTTAGATACTGGACTCTTGATAGGCGGTTATGTACTGACATCTGTCACTATCTTTCAGTGTATGAGGGAGAAGAGTCGAGAGTTGGTAAAATTGTTAAATGATTAGTTTGAAATGTTACATTCGAATTTGTCGAGCAGCAGTTCTTTTCGACTCGTACAAAATTTTCAATATTATAATCTCACAGTGATGCCAAACGAAGACGTTTGCTTGGCATTCCAAAAGAAAATCATTTAAAAAACTGTTCCCTTCTAAGAGTAAGATACAATATTGAATGAATTCCTGCAACAAAAAAAAGTTGGAACATTTTTTTTTTTACATAATATTAATCGGCCTAGCCAATCAACATTAATTGCTAAAGTTTTTCAAAAAAAGTTGAAAATTCCACAAGAAATATTCAATAATAATTTGAACTAATGTTGGACACTTAAAAATTTGGTTAACTCTGTGCAATTGCATAAAAAAATATCAAAAACCAAACAGTAAACAACAAATGAGTAATCAAAATAGCAAAATGAAAATTGGTCAACCGTAGCAAAAGCTATTGCTGAAAGCAAGCACTGTTTGAACAGTTTGTGAATTATAAACAGCCAATATTATAATTGTCTTGGGCGCATGGGCAGCACTTGTTAGGATACGCTTTTTTTTAAATTATATTTTTTCAGTATTGACTAATTCTAATAATACAAAAAAGGTTTGATATAATTATTTAATTGCTTTTAAACGAATCGTAACTTAAAAACAATTTAATGTCTAAAGCATGCATGATATGGAGGTATGTATGTACACCGCCCGTTTTCAGAAGAAGGTAGAAGTATTCTATGAATGCTCAGTCAAAAATCAGACAGTACGAAGTATGATAACCAATTAAAAGTACAGTCACGCCAATACGAAATTATTTCAGTGTGTCATAACGCAGCAACGATTAAGTGCTCTTTTTTATCTAATTTTGGATACGTTCTTGAAAGTAAGACTTTAAAGAACAAAGTTGAGTTTCTAGAGCTCGCATAGAACGACTGCCATAAATCCTCAATAGAAAAGGATTCAATCCAGAGCAGTTACTTGCTGCTACCAACAATTTTAATTGATTTGGATTGCTTTGAAGCCAGTTTATCTGCAAGATCCCAAGTTATCGTGGTGCACATCAAGCAAAAGATAAATATAATTCAAACAAAGTGACTTGGCTGCCTGCAGCTTTCAGTTTAGCATATCAATATTGAATTGATTTTAAACTGTTGTTAACTGCACTGGCACAGGGGATGGGCTGGAGGAATGTTGGGAACTGCAGCCTATCCAGGACAATGCGAAAATCTTTTAGCAAGTGGATTTGGCTGCTATTGTAAACGCTGCAAAAAACTTGCCATTGTCAAAAGTTTTCCGCGCTGGCAATATTTGCATGTAGCCACCGCATCTTCCCCCATGCCCATTTGCCTTTAACCCTTGTGAAAACTTTTGCAACGCCAATATGCATTGCGATTTATTGCTTTTCGCGCTCAGTCAACGCCGACGCAGCAGCGACAGAGCAGAGGCGTCACCATCTTTAGCTTTTGTGGCAGCCATTTTTCTAACACGGCCATAAGTCAATAAGTGAGTGTTGAGTTGCAAAGCGTCTCAGCCGCCATTGCCAAGTTTTATGTTCAAATTTTTTGGCTTTGTTGCTGCTGACTGAAAAATGAAGTCAACAGTCAAGGCTGTGGCATAATTTGTCTGCGCCTCGGTTTATTGCAACTATAAATTGGGTATGGTTAAGCTGCTGTGTGTTGGAGTTTCTACTGAAAAAGATGATGATGACGTGCATGATGATAATGATGACTTAGCATTGAATGATGATGATGATGACTATGACAAAGTGATGTACGCTGACATACTAAATCAATTATGATTAAAGCTCATTACTATTGCAATACACGTGCCATTTATACACGCACACACATTCCGGTGAACACACATAGATCCGAACACACACACACACGGCGCATGTGCGTGAACTAGGAAACTGACGTGCTGCAAACTTTAACGGAAATTGTTTTGTATTTCATTGTATGTGAGTGTGAGTGGGTGTGAGTGTGTGTGTGGTGACGCCCATGTAATGACAATGATTTAACCTACCATGGATGGGTAATGCTTATAAGTTCAGTCATCAGTTGTAGTACAGCGTGCTTTTTCTAGAGTTTCACAACTTTGAGTTGGCAACACTGCTTTATCTGACAACCCATTTTTTGTTGATCCAATATGGATAGACTTACACCAGAGCAACGCTTAGAAATTGTTGAAATTTCTTTTCAAAAAAATGGTTCCGTTCGTCAAACTTATTCAAAATTCAAAATTTTGTTCTTCGATGAAGACCATTTTTGGTTGAATGGGTACGCAAATAAGCAGAATTGTCGCATTTGGAATGAGGATAATCCACAAGCTTTTGTCGAAACACCATTACATCCACAGAAAGTTACTGTTACAAGTCGATAAACCAGAGACCATTGAATTGAACTGACTGGATATCAACATTCGAAGAGTTATTGGCAAAACACGGCCGCAAGTGTTGCGGAAAGTTTGTAAAAATTGATGTTCCAGATTGCGCCTTGTACGCGCCAGCCATGGCGGCCACATGGCCAAAATCATATCTAAACATTAGTGTCATAAAATTTTCTATCTAATAAAGCACGTTTTATTGATATTAAAAATATATTTCTTTGTTTTATTATGATTTAAACTTGTTTAACTCTAAAAAAAACACCCTTCTCCTGGCTTTGTTGTTTCTTGCAATTTCAATTCGATGCACATACAAATATACCAAAACGTATCGAAGCAATAAGCTTCAACAGACAAGAGCGTAGTCTAAGAGGGTTCGAGTTTAATTGATTACTTAATTATGTGTAGCAGCAATTACTTCCGATTGTATATATAAATTCAAATGTGAATCAAAATGATTGAACTTTATTTTCAAATTATATATTTGTTTGGTAAAAAAATTATTATTTTTTTTAAATATTTGGAAGTACTCGTTTGACGGTTTTTTAATCCAATCGACTAAATAATCAGCTAACGAAAAGATGGCGTACGTTAAAGTCGGGCGCAGATGACTTTGGGATACCCTGTACCACCACATTGTAATTAAGTCCGAAATATTGCTTAAAACCTCCAAAAGATACTATAAACAAACAGAAATCAGTCGAATTTCGCACCAAAAAGTCTTTTTGACCGATCGGTCCTATGGGGACTATACGACTATATCAACCGATTTTGATCAAATTTAGTACACTGATTGGAAACTATAAAAAACTTCCGACTGCCAAATTTGGTTCCGATATCTTCAAAACCAAATGAAACACAACGAATTTTGAAAAAAAACGTTTTTTTGACCGATCGTTCCTATGGGAGCTATATGATATAGTCAACCGATTTTCATCAAATTTGGAACAGTGCTTGGGAACTCTAAAACACTTCTTAATGCCAAATTTGGTTACGGTATCTTCACAAACAAACGAAACACGAATTTTGCACAAAAAACATTTTTTCGACCAATCGATCCTATGGGAGCTATATGATATAGTCAACCGATTTTGATAAAGTGCTGGGGGTCTCTAAAAAACTTCCGATTGCCAAATTTGGTTATGATATCTTAATAAAGAAGCGAATTATCCATCTAAAACTTTTGCTTTTTTTCGAGGTATTTTTAAAAAATATACTGATTTGCAATTATTTTTTATTAAATTTTAATTTAATTTTATAATTTTTGTTTACAATTTTCCAAAACAGATCAAACAACTACAATAAACAGCACTTTTTAACTAACATCAATAGTCAAAGTCATGGGTCAACTTTATATTCAGGCTTTGAGCCACCGCCTCTATATCGTTATAGCCTGAAAATCCATATGATCCAGCCGAAAATGAACTTTTTACGGAGCTGATACTTTTGCGAACTTCTTCTACAGGTTTTTCCGCCTCTTTAGCTTTTTGGCACTGGACCTCACCCAATTTAATGCCTTGGGTAATTGTGTATTCAGCCTGGTAAAATCTTTTGCGACGCTCGGCAAAAGATAAGTTCTCATCGATCTTGGGTCCAACCCAGACGCTACGTCGAGTCTCTGTTACTTTTTTTTGCTTTTTATTGATATCTGGTTGCTCCTGAGTTATAAGCATGTGTGCGGCTCTAAGGCGTTCTATGAGTTCATCGTTATCGATTTTCCACATTTTTGGATATGGCGTCGAACTTGCATGAGCCCTTTTGAAGCCATAAGTGCGATTCCGGGTATCTATTTTAGCAGTTTTTTCAATATTATCCTTATTAAAACATACTCTCGGACCTACGATAACTTTGAGCTCTTTCCTCAAAAACGTTTCACGCTTAGTATTGGGTCCAGTGGAAGATTTGCCGCTGTTAGGTGGCTGCAAAAGTTTACAATTAGTTAAGATACATTTTTGTATTGAAAGCTTAAAGAATCGTACCGTTACAGTGCTTAACGTAAAAATCGACATATTGTAATTGTTATGTGGATTATTTTTTTTTGAGGACTTTTTTAGGCTACTTTTTTTGTACGACTGAAATAAATGTTTGTGTGACTTTACTGCTTAGATTTGCTAAGCCTATTTGAGTTTTTTTTTACAGAATATAAGTTATACATGACTGGATTTCGATTTAAATCGAAAAATATGCACAGTAGGCTTGGCGATAACGATATGTATATATATCGGCGAAAATAAGTGAATCGGGCAACTTTTTAGGTTACGATTTTTGTTATGTATTTTTTTATTGCAAAATTTCGATTACTTATAAAGTTATCGATAACTGAATATTTGATTTTTAATTTTTAGACTCTTCTTTGACAAGCCATATCTCCGAAATGAATAAAGATATTGAAGCAATTTGTCATCACATGATAGATAAAAACAATTTTAATTTTTTTAACAATTTTTTTGGTAAATATCCCAAGTAGGATTTTTTTTTATATGGTTTTGTCATTCCGCGCGAAATTTTTTTGCATTCTGCGTATAGGCCTTAATATTACAATTTCGGATTTTTTTTTATTTTTTTTTTTAATTTTTTTTTGAACATTAAATTTCAAAAGTGATAAATAATAACAAGCAATTTTTTTTTATATGTATCTATTAACTGTTTTGCAGAGTCTTAAAATCGTTAAATCCAGAGAATTTTTTATTTTTTTGACAATTTTTTTTTAATTATCATCTTAGAGCCCTAAATTCAATACTGGAACTATGTTAAAAAATATTGTATATATGTATTGACAACTCATAAAAAAAAATTTCCATTTTTTTGTCAAATTTATCGAGCTAAATTTTGTTTTTAACCAACTTCGTTTTTCAATTGTATGTCGGCGAATCGGGAAACAGTCCATGGATATTAAAAGCACATATGGGTAGATTTTATGACTTATGACTCAATCTAGCGATAAGTTATTCAAACTCATTGCAAAATCGAAGATACTTCTATTTTTTGAGATAAATAACGTCAATTTAATTTGATTTTTAGTTTAATTTCTTAGACCAAGTTCGACTAGTAACAATGAGCCAGATAATAAATACTCTATAAATGATATATTCCCCTGATCTAGGCATACAAACGCACCATGCTGCTGTTAACTTTTTTGTTAACGATCATTCTAAAGTTTGCAAATCGTTAAAACTGATTAAATACCAGACTAAACAACGAAAAAGTCTCAAAATGAATGTATGTTTTTTACAGTGAGCCGCAGTGCTATGTGGGACGAAGTGTTCCGTCCTAAACTAATGAAATTTAGTTCGATTAATAGTTATAAGAAAGTCTCTACTGGATTCTAAAACTGGTAAGATATCCAATCAGAGACTACACTACTTTAAGTTGACAGCTTACGCGAAATAATACTTCAAAAATACGCACCCAAAATGAGCGAACCCTTAGAAAGATATTGCAAGTCTGAAAATTCTTAAGTCTGTGACTATATCTAAATAAGACAAACCCCTCCAATGCAAACAACTACGACACTGAGCAACGCATTTGAGCCCTGTTAAGTAACATAAGCAAAATGTCTATCGAACTTAATGACAGCGTCAGCTTTCTTTAGAATCAACTTGCTTTATGTCTTCTCTTCTCTTTCTGCTTTTATTTTATTCTTGTTGTTTTTTTTTTGTTTTTTTATTTGGTTTGCTTTTATTTCTTTTTCAATATTTGCTTTGTGTGTTGAAAGACAAACTGTATGTTGCCGCCATTGTCGTTAGCAGCAGCAAAGGAAATACGAAAGTAAAGCCAAGCCAAATAAAACCAAGCCTGACTTGGTATATTTGTGTGTGAGTGTTTGTGGTAAATGAATAAAAGTATATAAGTAAGTAGTATATACAACTAATACATATGTATATATACATACATACTTATATGCGTGCGTGCACTTACTTGTGTCTTGTCTTGCCTGCTATATAAATGCCTACTTATAACGACATTTAATTTCAAGGCACGCGCGTACGCATCAATACACACACGCACATATATAGACACACTCCGCACTTACACACACACACACGCGGCAAGAGTGAAACTCTAGACAGTTGTGCCTGCCATATTGAATACTGAAGTAACACACACGCAAACACTCATATGCGCTTGTATTGGTGCGTTTATTTAGTGGCCTGACTGCCGCCTGGATCCTTTAGGATCCTTTGTTTGCTTGTCACTGGCCGCACGGCCGCCTACACAGTCAATTTATTTGCAAAGCTGCATCCCAACGAAAATTGCGATGGCTTCTTTGGCACCTTAATCCACACACACATACTCACAGACACACACACACATAGGCAGTTTTTGCATTACAGCAACTACTACAATAACATAAATCACACACGCACAACATAATTATCCAGTCAACAAGCGCTAAATGTAGTTGTGTGTGGGTGTTAACCAAGTGTGTGTTGTTCTGCGCAGAGCTTAATCACATTGCTAATACGACATGTAAGCCCAACTATTATTCGAAGCAAACTTCATATTGGATTCTTTGGAATGATTTTAATTTCGATATAGACAGCATGTGGCGCCTGAGCGAAGCCATTAAGCTAGAAATAGGAAAAAGAATACCTTTAAATATTTCACATTTAAAAGAAGTAATTCATTTAATTTTAACTGTGACCATCGAGACGTCCCCAAATTTTAAAGCTTGTGCCGGTTTTACAGGATTCGGCAAGAAATTCTTTTCATTTCTAGAAGAATTGTTTCTGCTCAAGTTGTGTCAAGACAAAATAATGGGAGTACTTCCAAAAAACATAGAGTATTTTGTCTTATTTTTTAATTTATTTATTTATTTATTTAAATATTATTTACAATACAATAACAATACTACAAAGAACTAATAAAACAGTAGAGCAACGAGTAACTAGACCTTAGACCTTATCATACGTAGCTGTAAGACTTCCTTGACTATTTTACAGATCTTAAGAAAGTTAAATATAGACTCGATATTGGTTTTATTTAATATTGCAAGTAGTGAAGATGGTATTTTGTTGGAAAAGGTGATTGCCTTATATTGTCAAATCCTGGGTAGATGTCAAGCAGTTGGACTGTAACTTAGACCTGTCCGCAGTGTTAGTATGTTGGGTGTAAATTGGGGCATGGGCTAGTTGGCTTTGTGCGATACGTAGAAGCGAAAATGCGTTAATGTTTTATTATTTTATTGTGAAATAAATAAAGAAATTTATAACATATTTTTCAATCAAATATCGAGTGGTAGTTAAAGGTACCCTTAAGGCAAATTTAACATATGATAAAAACTCCAACAAACTCTTAATAAATACTCTAATGTAGTATATAAAATCCCCAATTTTTTAAAGTCCAATTTTATTTTTTCTCTGAAGTTACAGTCCCTTACCATATTATTAGAGCTTTCCTTACTAATAACATGTAAATAGACATTTAGAGAGCTTTATTATTTTTTTACATAAACACAAATTTTTTCGAAAAAATCTGTATTTTTTGTGACCAGCTTTTGCAGCCAAAATAGCTTGAATGTGCCAAAGTATCTCTAGGTTGTGTTTCCAAGTAGCAGTAAGGATCTTTATAAACACTTGCTTGGTTGTAGGGGTTTCATCCTAGCTGCAGATTTTAAAAACTTCCAGACGTTTTCGATAGGAAGGTGAATTTCCCGGTCAGTCGAGAAAATCCACTTTTTTAACTAATAATGTTGTAGTCCTCCCTTATGCAAATAAATAGACTTTTCCTGATTCGAGAACCAGTTTTTCATTTGAGGGAAAAGCTTGGTTTTCAAAACTTTATAATATATAAAAATAATAACTATAATAAAGCAAGAAGCATATGAAAAAGTAAATTAGCAGCATGGATCTAATAATATGGCAAGGGCTGTATATTTATAAGCAATAAAGTGAATTAAGATTTCGTAGCTATATGTATCATGAAAAATGCAGGATATTTTTATACCCTATACCGTATGGTACAAAGGGTATATTAAGTTTGTGTAAGCCGAAAATGTATGTAACATACAGAAGGATACGTCGGAGACCCCCAAAGTTACCTAAAGTATGATCAGGGTGACAAGAGAAGTCCATATACCCATGTCCGTCTGTTCGTCTGGCCGTCTGTCCTTCTGTCTGTATGAACGCCTAGATCTCAAAGATGGTAAGAGCTAGAGCGACCAAGTTTTCATATTAGATGCGTAATTATGTCAGGGGAGACAAGTTTTTTTTTGTTTTTTTTCGATATCGAGGTTATATTATATAGCTCCCATAGGGATGTTTCAGATGACCTCGAAAAAAACCAAAAGTTTTAGATGGATAATGCGTTTGTTAATGAAGATATCAAGCCAAATTTGGCACTCGGAAGTACCCAAGCACTGCACCAAATTTGATCAAAATCAGTTAAATATAACATATAGTCCCCATAGGACCGATCGGTCAAAGAAAACGTTTTTTGTACAAAATTCGTTATGTTTCGCTTGTTTCTGAAGATATCGTAACCAAATTTGGCAGTCGTAAGTTTTTAAGAGTCAATAAGTGTACCAAATTTGATCAAAATCGGTTGACTATATCATATAGGACCAATCGGTCAAAACAATTTTTTTTTGTGCAAAATTTGATTGATTTTTTTTGTTAATGCAAATATCGTAGCCAAATTTGCCGAATAAAATATCTTTTGGAGGTCTCAAGCAATATGTCGAACTTAATTGCAATGTGGTGGTACAAAGTATCACAAAGTCGTCTGCGCCCGACTTTAAAGTACGCCATCTTTTATCTGTAAATTATAGCGACAGCTCATAAAACCAATATTTCAACTTTTGATTGGCAATAACTTAAAAACCACTTATTATGATTAAATAATTTTTTGTCAAAGTATACCTTAATATGTCTAAAATCATTTTCAAAAGTCATTTTTTTCAAATTTTGACTTATTTTTTTAGAGAGTTTTGGCCAAATCTGGCAACGCATTACAGACTAAAAATAAATCCTTCCCTAATTTCATTTAAACTATGTAATTATTATGAACAAAATGCTTGAAAATTCGTCTACTTTATAAATTTATAAATAATAGTAAATAAGAAATATTTCGCTAATTTTAGTTTTTCATTAAAAAATAATTTAATTATGTAAATACGAAAGCATTGTGATCCAGCAATTAAGCAGCATCCAAACCAGAGCTAAAAGTTATAAAACTTCCTTACTTACCCTGAGTAGAGTTGCCACAATCATGTTTGTCTTTTGCAAACATTTTATTAAACTTTTTTTGCTTTAAATAAAAAATGAAATACTATTAAGAAACTTTTGAAATTATGAAAGTTTGTTTAAAAATAGCTTAGGCTTTGTCGCGAAAGCAAATTTATCCTATATTAAAGTATCGAAATCGAGATTTGGCTTGGCGCTTTATCGATTAGAGATTGGATTTTCCGTACAAATCCCATAATCTGTAATATGTAAATCCTTAACCAAACTCTCAACTAAACTATAAAAGAGTTCGTTTTATTTGTATCTTTATCCAACTGCTTAAAGGCAAGTACCAAATAATGATTTGTTTGTATAAAATGTATATTAAAAGAACTTATTAAAGGTATAGATTGAGAGGGATCTATCTCATATGCTTCATAAATTTTATTTTTCATCAAGCATTTATTTTTTTACCGCCAACAAGTGTTTTAATCATAATTTTTAGCTCTCTACACCACTAATATCCTTGCATTTCAAATAAAATAAAAAATTTTTACTGTTTTACTCGGAAATGAAAAAATTTCAGACTTGTTAAAAAGTTACCAAATGAGTGATTTAATTAAAAATTATTAAGCCAAAACATAATAAAATAGTCCGAAAAATATATTCCATGCCTCAAATTAGTAGTTGTTAAATTTATGCTTTCTTTTATTATGTGTCAAGTATTTTATTTTAATTTTTGTTATTGTTGGAAGGCTTGCCGCCACTCTACTTAAAGTTATTAGAGCGGAAAATCACATAAACGCAAATGAAGTAAGTTTCAGGCTTCCAACTGCTTAAAAGCGTGCAAAAAACAACAACAACTATAACACCAACAATAACTACAATGGCAACACTGCACAGTCCCAAAAACAACTGCGTAACACACATAAGAGCCAGGGTTGCCGAATATGTACGTAGTTTTAAAAACGAACCAGTTCCAAATTGATTAGCAGTTTTTTTGTTTTGTTTAAACGCAGCACTTACAAAAGCTTATCATACTTATATCTCATATTATTATACTACTAGACCGCAATGTGCAAAGAATAAAAATATATATTCTATCTGATAGCCAAGCGGTACTCAAAGCCCTCAATAATTATAAATTTATGTTCAAATCTGTCCTCGAATGCGACAACAACTTAAACCTACTGGCATCCCATAATAAGGTAAAACTTGTTTGGGTGCCTGGGCACAACGGTTTTGAAGGTAATGAAGCAGCAAATACACAAGCCAGAAAAGGGGTGGAGGCACTCTTCACAGGACCTAGCCCTCTATATGGCTTCACAAATAATGATATCACAAACATTATTTCAAAAAATACCAGAAAAGAGGCAAAAACCTACTGGGATAATCTGGAAGGATGCATTGGATGAAGAGGACTACAAAACCCTATCACTTAAGGGAATAACTGCCTTCGCCAAATCAATAAACGGCGATTAGTCATACACGGGTGTACAAAAGACCTACATGCTGGTCGCAGTCCAGAAGGAAGTCAATACCTTACACCCTATTCATCATACTCATATATCTCATAATAATTTTTTTACTTCGAATTGAAAATCGCACTGAAGAAACACCCCAACACTCTAGGTTCTGAGATAAGCTTCAAAAATATTGAAAACAAATAAAATATTTTAAGTGCTCCCAAATTCACCAAAACTAAGTTCTTATGTGTTTTGAAACCTACTGGTTGGTTGCAAGAGAAATTAAAATGAATTGGCAAAATAGGTTCAAAAGTCTACGTAATTAAAACTGTATTTATATTTTTTATGTATATTGGAATATAAAAGTTCCTATAAATCCTACAAGGACCATTACAAAACTCCTCCACTGTTGGTGATCGCCAGGCATTAGTTTAATTTAGTGCCAGATCATTCCTAGACCTTCCAGTTCCACGTTAACTTGTCTGCGGCATGTGTGAGCTGGCCTGCCTCTGTGGATTCTTTGACCTTGGGGATTCCACGCGATTGCTGTTCGTGTTAGGTCCGACTCAGGCTTTCTCAGTGAGTGGCCTATCCATGCCCATTTACGTTTTTTAATTGCATCATGTTCTGAAATTAGCCTGGTTCGCTCTCGAACCTCGTCGCGATGCGGAGTATTTTACTTGGAGTGGTTGTAAGAGGCGAGGGTTAGCATTTCATGTTTCGCATCTATATAAAATAATCGATATTATGTTTGAGTCCAAAATTTTCAATTTCATCCGAGTCGAAAGCGGGTTCCATATAGACTGGAGGGATCCAAACGCTTGCTTTCCTTTTTAAGGAAGCTAGTACAGCGGAACGCCTTCTATGCGTGATAGTCTTGTTCACCTTGCTCACGAGTGTAATGCCTCATCAGGTAGAGTTCCTGTATTCCAAAATGCTGAGATCATAGAGAGAATGAGGCGCACGCTGGTTTGCGCATCAGCTCGGGGTAACTGCAGAGCGATATTGTCGGCACCGGGTTATTTGCTTTTTTCAGAGCTTTTATGGCGTCTTTGATCTCGCTCAGATCAGGGCAACCGATGTTGATGTCATCTCGCGTGGTATGGGTATTGCAGCAACAAAGCTGCTGGGCGATTGGAACTGGTTATGAAAGAAGCTCATAACAGAAGCTATTCCATATTTGAATTGGTTCTTCATCGGTTGTAACGAGGTTTCTGTTGGCATCTCCAAGCAGTTCATTGAGAAAGAGCTGCACGGTAGAAGTCGCTTGTGCGATTGGTTTCAGCTGCTGCCTGTGCTTCAGAGTCTATGTTGTCCCACTTAGAACATGGACGTTCACATAGCGAATATTTTTGATATCCAAATATGAAGCACTAACTGAACGTTAGGGATAGGAATGCATAAAGAGATTGTCACATAAAAAAAATCCCATTTTGAGGGCCTTGGGAAAATCTTTTATTTGGAATAAATTAAACTAAATGTATTAAAATAAGAACAGAAGGATCCTTGTTTTAAAGCAAAACTACGTTGCAGATATCCCTTGGATACGGTTCTCGATGCTAAGTATAATGCAGTTCTCGGAGCGTTACTTATAAGAACATATTTTTAAGTTTTCAGCCCTGATAACAACAACAACAACAACAACAACAACAATGGCAACTAACAACTGTTAAAAAAGGACCAAAAGATTGAAGCAGAAGGCAACAATAGTAGAAAATGAAATGAGTGCAAGGTGCAAGCGGCATAAGGGTTCTTCTTCGTGCTGTTTTTGTTCTTGTTGTTGTTGTTGTTGCAGCTTCATAGTTGTTGGTTGTTGTTGTTGTTGTTTTTGGCATTTGCCAAAGCAAATATGCAAATTGTTGATTACAAAAGTTTTAGTTTTGTTTTGCGTTTTGCTTCGTGCTTTGTTGTTGTTCCTTTTGGTATTGCTGTTGTTTGTTATAAATATTTAAGTATCTGCTTGTTGTAGTTGCTGCTGCAGTTGTTGTAATTGTAGTTGTAGTTGGCAACATGAAGGCAGTGCCAAACAAAATGGCAACCATTCTTAACAGCAACAAAAAAAAAAAATAAAAATACAACGCACGTGCGGGTGCATGTGTGTGTGTCTGTATGCGTCTGTGCGTGTGTGTATCTGTGTGAGCAGCGCATGTCTAAATTAGACTTTGAGTATTTTGCATATCTAATTGAAATTGCATTTCTTAAATAACTCACTGCCATTTTGCCAGGAATACAAATACACACACAGACACACACACACACACATACACTCAACACTTACAATTTTCCTTTTATTTGTGCATTTAACTTAAGCTTACTTGTATTTATATGCGTATTTATTTTAGTTTTCCAAGAGTTTATTTAAGTGCATGTCTTAACCCATTTACGACTACTTCTATTATTTATTCAACCAACAAAATAAAAACAAACCAATAGAGTTAGAGAAAAGAAAAACTAATGTGGAATTTGTTTAATTAACACTCGAGAAAACAGTTGAGTTCACATTACACATACGTCATGTAGGCCATAGACAGTCTCAATGAGCTTCTGCGCTCTTAACGTCTGCCAAAATAAATAAACAAACAGGCTAATTAAAAGGCAGGATTAAATCAATGTCAAACATTTTTTTTTGACCTATTTCATGCGCAAAACAAAATGAAATGAAAAAAGTTAAAAGCAGTTGCTTCAAATTTTAAGTTTACTGCAAACCGCAAAGAGTAAAGCTGTGCTAAAAATTTTGGATAACTTTCCAAGCTTTGAATAGCTTCTATTTAGTCTATTAGAGTAATTAGTTACTATAGTAAGAAATGGAAAACCTCGTGTATCTTTATTCAATATTATCATAACTTAGGAGTTGGACGCTAAAACATTTACCGAGAAAACTATCAAAACACTGCGTGCGAATGATATCGATCTGTCACGTCTTTTGAGTCATTGCAATGATGGAGCCAATGTGATGAGTGGTCAAATAGGCGGTGTTTCTGGTCCCCTAGATCGTAAAATTCCTTACATACACTGCTTCAACCATCATCTTCATCTCGTCGTTGTGAAAGCAGTGTCTGACAATGATTCGCTAAAGAACTTGTTATTATTTTTTTACCATCTCAAAATTTCTTCTTTGTATGAAGGACGGACCATTGTTCGATTGATACCACAACGATGGTCTGGTCATTTTGCAATTAAACAGGTTGTGTCATCTAACTACGCTAAAATAAATCGAGTGCTGCATCAAGTCGTCACCCAGTCAAAATTTTTCAAGAAGATAAAGCAAAAAGTATCTGAATCAAAACAGTTATAAAGGCAGAAGAATTTCGATATTGCTTGATTTTTGCTCAAAAGTTTTTGGGGGCTCTTACATACGGCGGATGCTGTAATGCAGTCACGAACAGCGAGTATGAAAGATGGACTAAACGTTGTAAAGTCAGTTCTTCAACAACTTCAAGCCATGAAATCAAGCGAGAATTCGTGTTGATCTTAGAAGATGCAAATAAGCTCATACCTATTGCCAAATACATGGAAAAAACAATGACCAAACGAAGAATGAGAGCAAGTGAGCATCCAAGCTACATATATAACTGAGATTAGATTACCTACATACTCGATGCATCGCGCCACTCATGGGAATCTACAGGAATCCAAGTTGAAGCTGAAACAAATTTACCATGAATGTCTTGATCTCATCAAAAATGAAATTTATCGACGCTTCTCGGATAATCAAGAGCTTGTTACTGCTATTTCTAGCATAAACGAATTAAAAACCGATAATTTAAACATTTTTAAAGAACTGGGTAATTTGAAACGAGTAACAGTCAACATGGAATTGTGAAGCTCTGAAGCTGAACATGCTCGAATTCTTATATTTTAAGATTTATAAGTTCCTTGTGAAGAACAATTGACAGTTGTGAAAAACTTCTTGATGAATCGGGAAGCGAAAACTAACGATGGGACGAGATTGGATGTACTTTTCAGATTTCGTGAAGCTTTCCTAGGAACGTTCGAATTAATGTCAGCTGAGGAGACATTCGGTTGTAGTACAACAACTTGCGAATCAACGTTTTCGACATTGACTGCGATCAATAGGCCACAGCGCCTGTCAATGGCCCATGTTCGCATGGCTGAACTTGTGTACTTGGCTTTCGAAAGTCATCGCACAAATGCATTGGATATAAACACGATTCTCAGAAAATTTAATGATCGAAAAGATCGTAAACTACCGTAATACTAGATTTTGTCAACTATATTTTCTGTATCTTTTTTCAGAAATATAATTTAAAAAAATACATAGCATTAACGTTTTTTAGGTAACATTCTTTAAATCATATGTTGTGAATTTATAATCCTCTCCGTTTTTTGTTACTTTGTGCCCGTACTCTTAGTAAGGCCTGACTACGGGACTGCTCGGCTTTTTGCTGCTGTCTGCTATTTCTTCTCTTTACCAATATCAGTGCTGCCAACACCTGTTACTGTTTTGGGCAAAACTGCCCAATAAGAGCTTTTATAATTATTGCCTGTTTTTTGACATCTAAATGTAATCCTAACAATTTCTTTAAAGTTTATATAATGCTTGTTACTTAATTTCTCCAAAAAAGTTGTAATGATTAAAAAAATTCAAAGTCACGATTTCATGGTATGCTCAAGCGGTTCGGTTTGTAAAAAAAATTATGTTATGGATTTCCAAAATCCGGATCATGCCTGATAGATTTTATTTTAAGGAATAATATATATAAAAGTTTGGTTTGCTGCAGCTTTGTGTTTGTGTAGTTTCAGTAACAGTTCATTGGAATTAAATGCTGCTAATTTTTGGTTTTCAGTAAGAGTTATACATAATTTTTTTTAAAAGTTACTGGCCGCTTTTTGAATGGTTTTCTGTTGTTCCCAGAATGGCTTCAGTTTGCCTCTTACCTGTATAAAAAATAAACAATTTTCAACATCTTTTTGCACTGATTTAAAAAAAAATTGTTAGAGATAGTACAGTGCGCTGTGTCCTTTATCTTCAAAAAATATATATCTACTTATTTTAATATGGCTGCACTAAAATTTGAGTCAAACTGCTTGTCTGCACTAGCAAGCAGTTCACAATTAGACATTTTTTTTAAATATAATATTTATAAGTTAAACCAATTTTGGCGTCGCTCGAAAGTTAAGTTGAAAAGTGAAATAAAAGATTCGGCTGTAAGTTTGAAGTGCGTGTCTTAAGAAAACACGAAAAATCATTTGCGTTGAAGGAGGCTACCATCGAGATGGTAAAACTAATACATTTTTAGCCATATCATTGTTTTACTATCTGATTTTGTGAATTTTTTACTCTCTCTCAAATTTCTGGTCAAAACATTCAGCACTTGTTGTAAGAAATAAAAAGAAACGATACTTGAAGAGCTCGTAGAGTCTCTGAAAACTAGGCATTCGTACAGACAGAAGGACAGATACACAAACTGACATTGCTATCAGAGTATATAATATGCATTACGGTAAAAAAAAATTTGGCTCATCCACTTCCTTCAGCCTTTAAATCTGATATACCCTTGACTCTAAGGGTATATGCGTAAAAATGAAGTCGTGACTATTTACCGTCTTAAAGTTTTTGATTTTTATCTTGTGTTTAATATCTTGAGTTTGTTGAGTGTGCAATGTGTAGTATAAATGCCGCGTGCGGATCCAGTATTAAGAAGTGGTCCTAGAGTCTGAAATAGTTAACAGCCAGCTGCAGGAGTTCTTTATGTACTGCTTAATTATATTACTCTCTCAGTATGCCACCTGAAAAAAATTTAAAAAAAATATTTAAAGACTTAATTCTGTACTTTTTGTTACTCACATGCATATCTGGCGGATCTGGTTTTGAATATTAAGACATTGCAGTGTTTAACGTAGTGTTGGTTAAAATGCCAAATGTTAAGAAGTTTAATTGATGAAGTTGGCCACATTTTGATTTTTATTGCGCTTGTCTTTGTTACGCTTTTCCTTTTTGCGTTTGTCCTTTTGGCGCTTATTTTTTTTACGCTGTTTCCTTTTGCGCTTCTTTTCTAGTTTTTTATTGATGTCTTTAATTTCCTTTTCTTTATATTTTTCATCTTCTTCGACTTCGCGTTTAACCTGGTCTAATTTGATTTTTAATTCATCAATCCCCATATCCTCGTATTTGGCGATTTCATCTTCTTCAATCTTCTCATCTAAACATTTGTAGTTTTTCTTCTGTTTCTTCTTCTTTGGTGTGCTACCGAATTCTTTCTTCATCTCGTCCTTATGTTCGCAGTTTTTCCCTTCTTCAATTACGAGCTTCTTTTTCTTCTTCCGCTGCTTTCGTTCATTCTCAAAGTCTTTCATCTTATATTTACGTTTGTTGCTGACATCTTCTTTGACTTTGCGTTTCTTCTTCTTTGGTTTGTTTATCAAGTCTTCCATCGTCTCATTTTCCATCTGCTCATCGTATTTCATCTTTTCTTCACGTTTGCTGTTCAAGTCTTCTTCGACATTGCGTTTCTTCATCTTTGGTTTGTTTTTCAAGGCTTCCATCGTCTCATCTGTATATGTAGAATTTTCTTCTTCTTCGACTACGCGTTTAATATGCTTTTGAGAGCCTTCCATCTTCTCATCGATATATATGGGGTTTCCCTTGCTTCTGACTTTGCACAGCATATGCATTCCATTTTCCAAATCGATTTCTTTCTGAAAATCTTTGCCATATTTAGGCAAATCATTTGAGCTCGGAAGATCTGAAAGATTGTTCGCCGCTTTATCTCCGCGCATAGGGGAATTCATTTGTTGACTGCTGGAAGGGCTGGATTGTTGAAACGGCGGAGTAGACGTTGGTGTCTGTTGATGACTGTGCTCCTTGCGAGTTATCCCCGAGTTGGGCATTTCCTTGCCCACGCCGTCGTTTATCGTCTTAAGCGGCGTCTGTGCTTCAGCCTGACTACCGCCTGCAGTCGGCTTAAGACCTTTGCCGATTTTACAAGCCATGCTAAATTCCAAATCCAGCTTATTGAGCAGCTCCAATGTTACGTTTTTGTCCACATGGTAAAACCAAGGTGTATCCAGCGACAATGCTGGTATTACCCACTGTGATCTTTTGCAAGCCATGTAAATACAAAAGCATGCAACCACTGTGGGTGAATATTGAAGGCACATGGTGGTCCACTGCAAGCTGTTGGAGCACAAAACATAAGCTGTGTCTGTAACACTCTTGCTCACTTTAAATCGCTTGCAAGTCCTATGGACATGTGCGTGTGTATGGCTTATGGTGATATCAAAGCCCAGCGTCTGCAATAGTATCTGCTCATCCAAGATGAGCTCCTCCAGTTGCTCTTCAAAAGTTCTATCGGTACTTTGGCTCGAGCATTGGTTGCTGGCTTTTATTATATTGCCCATTTTTCGCTCTTGCTCCTCGACTTTGGAAGAGAGATAGAGACATGCCGAAGCCATGGAATTTCGATCAAATCGCTTGAAAGAGTGTTTGGTGTAAAAACGATGCATATACACAATGCCTGTATTGATGCACAGCTGGGACACTCTCAGCAATTGTCCCATTTCTTGAAGCATAAGCGCAGTGCTTTGTCTAAGGTTCAACTCTTCAATGGCTCCCACGCCATCACGGCGACTAGGCGAGTTGGCCAGCTGCTCAGGTGTAAAAAACCAGCGTGATTCGCTGCATGCGGAGCTTGAGCTGGACGCAGTTGCGACGGCGCCAGCGGTGGAGTTTACGTATTTAGACATTTTTCGAACTCTCACATAAACTGGGACGACCGCTGGTTCAATATTTATAATTTGTTTTATAAACACGCGTGATTTTAATTCTTTTGGCGTAAACAAGTTTTATTTAGTACTGCGACATGCACAGCAAAATGTTTTTCTGACTTTCGACTGGAGTTTTTGCTTGTCACTGCCAAATAGAAAGAGTGAAGTGACGTAAAACGTCAATGAGAAACTAAATGTCATGAAGAAACGATGAATATGTAACACTTTTATCGGGTATATTCAGATTACTATAAAAAGTATGCCTAAACAAGTACTCTATTGTCATCAAAAATACATTTACCAATATTCAAATAAGAATGTTTATGTAAAAAAAAACTTTTACAACACTGCTGACACATTTGCAGCTATGGGAACAATTGGAATTGAAACATACTCGTATTTATTTGTTTGTATGAATGTGCAAAGCTAGCATAATTTTGTTTAAATTTGCGAAGAATTCAAATTAAAAATAAAACTCTAATGAACTTGTAAAAACTTTATATTACATGGATATTGAATAAGTTTGGGTTGGCGCTGTAATCCAAAATAGTAGACGGCTTCTGCTTCTCAGTTTGCATGTCCACACCGCCAGTTTAATGTTGTGTGGACAGCAAAATTACCGCTTTGTTCTTCTTGGGCACATTGGAACATAGTGCTATATCGCCCTCGTTGAAGCCGAACAATGTGCTGTTGACAGGACGCCTACGAGCGCACCGTTCCAACATATGCAGTGTTCTTCCTGATCAAAGTACGCACCAAATCCAAAGTTTTGTACAAATTGTCAGCATAAATTGTGCGGCCTGCCTCCAAATATGTCTCTGCAAGTTGAAGTACAACATTCGGCCCTTGATTGACCTCTCGTTTCCAGTCAGGCCATTTCCGATAGTAAATCACTCCCTTAACAGGATAAAATTATTTCGAGTGGCACAACCACCATATCTTTATCCAAGGCTTCGAAGGAATGTATTGTGTGAAGCAGGTGTGGCCTCTGTATGGGAATAACTGCTCATCAACGGTCAGTGCATCATTCATCAGTGCAAGCTGCTCCCAAGTTAGACTGTAACATTTGCCAAATATCATCAATAGCCGCAGTTTTGCTGTTGATTTGACGCTGCTGTCGCGTATTTCCATTGTCGAATCTATAGCATTGTTTTATGCACACAGTACGATAATGCAGCTTTGGACTACGAGTTGGGCCCCATAACTCTGTAAGAACTTCACTATTCGATTTAGTGAGTCCAGCATACAAAATAATAGCCAAAAAGGCATCCAACTCTTTCAAAATTGGTTTCTATTCCGTTTTGTTCGTTTGATTTGCACAATTCCATGCAGCTGTCACTTCCCGGCCTTTTCGATTTGATTCGCGTATTAAAGACAAGCCAAAAGAAAGTGCATTTATTAATGATTTCTTAAAATTTCAATACAAGGCACCAACGGACCTTTTCACTCGTTCCCTGTAATAATCTTCTTTAAATCTCAATAAAAACTAAACTATTAGTCGGATTTTTTTAAACGATTATAGATAAAATTTGCTTGGAATACATGTGGGGGTCGGTTATACTTCCCATGGACCATCAAGGAGTAATTTCCCCAGGGACCTTGTCCCTTATCGGAGGGGTTAAGCTACAAATTAGCGGAGCTCAACTCCCCTTGAGAAGCGGATTGCCATTGCTATGTATACCCTTGGCTCCGCTTCAGAGTACAGGGCAGTAGGACGGCTGTTCAGAGTTTCACCTAATTTTGCAGAGCAGTGGTACTGGTGTTCACAGAGGAGTACATATCTCCCAACTACCTCATGAGTGCCAAAAATTGACGAATGTGTGCAGGGGATCGAGTCGCTTGCATTTATGCAATCGGTAAGTAAATTGGCAGTAAGTTCATTATTTTAATTGTTTATATTTCATTACATAAACTACTTGTTTATTAAGATGGGTGCCACATTGAACTGAGGCCACTAGCAGCAGCAGCTGTTGACCACTACAACTCCAAAGGCTGGTACTAATTGTTTTGCTTACCTTAGTTGTTTACCGGTAAGTAATTATTATATGTTAGCATTATCAATGCCCGAGTAATGGAATTAAATTTGTAGGTATCGGTTTATTTGTGTAAACATTGGATACCCAGATTGATGCAACGATTGCTCGATTTGCAAGAAACTTGAAACTACACCGCTGCTATAGGGGAGGGCAAAAGAAATTTGCAGCGTAAAAGTTCCAGTTTTGTTGATTGCGGACTCGGCGTCTACTTTTTCAAGAAATATAATGAAGCCATATACGTTCTCAACAGCGTCACCAATCAAGCAAATTTTTAACTACCGTTTGTCTAAGGCCAGACGAGTAGTTGAAAAAGAGGTGCACAGAAAAATAATCGAATAATTTCTCATCGGGACGCAATAAAATGGAACATTCCCACATGATGTTGGAATAATGTAGAAATTTTCGGAACGGCAATTCATAGGTAACATCTTCGACAAAAGATGAACGCCTGACATCTTTTGTGCCCCAGTGTGAATAGGCTATAACGATTCCAACTTCTTTATTCTATGGTCAGCTGCAAAGCTAAGCTAATTTAAACAAAATTATGCTAGCTTTGCACATTCATAAAATCAAATAAATACGAGTATGTTTCAATTCCAACTGTTCCCATAGCTGCAGTGTTGCAAAAGTTTCCTTTTACATAAACATTCTTATTTGAATATTGGTAAATGTATTTTTGATGACAATAGAGTACTTGTTTAGGCATACTTTTTATGGTATTCTGAATATACCCGATAAAAGTGTTACATATTCATCGTTTCTTCATGAAATTTAGTTTCTCATTGACGTTTAAGGTCACTTCACTCTTTCTATTTGGCAGTGTCAAGCAAAAACTCCAGTCGAAAGTCAGAAAAACATTATGCTGTGCATGTCGTAATACTAAATAAAACTTTTTTACGCCAAAAAAATTAAAATCACGCGTATTTATAAAACAAATTATAAATATTGAGCCAGCGGTCGTTCCAGCTTATGTGAGAGTTCGAAAAATGTCTAAATACGTAAACTCCACTGCGTCCAGCTCAAGCTCCGCATGCAGCGAATCACGCTGGTTTTTTACACCTGAGCAGTTGGCCAACTCGCCTAGTCGCCGTGATGGCGTGGGAGCCATTGAAGAGTTGCACCTTAGACAAAGCACTGCGCTTATGCTTCAAGAAATGGGACAATTGCTGAGAGTGTCCCAGCTGTGCATCAAAACTGCATTGTGTATATGCATCGTTTTTACACCAAACACTCTTTTAAGCGATTTGATCGAAATTCCATTGGTTCGGCATCTGTCTGCCAAAGTCGAGGAGCAAGAGCGAAAAATTGGCTATATTGTAAAAGCTAGTAACAAATATTCGAGCTAAACTACCAATCGAACTTTTGAAAAGCAAAAGAAGGAGCTCATCTTGGATTAGCAGATACTATATACCAGCAGTGTGAAATAGATATATATTTTTTAAAGATAAAGGACACAGGTAAGCGCACTGTACTATCTCTCAACAATTTTTTTTTTAAATCAGTGCAAAAAGGTGTTAAAAATTTTTTATTTTTTATGCAGGTAAGAGGCAAACTGAAGCCATTATGGGAACAACAGAAAACCATTCAAAAAACGGCCCGTATTTTTTAAACAAAAATATTTATAACTCTTACTCAAAACCAAAAATTAGCAGCATTTAATTCCAATGAATTGTTACTAAAACTACACAAAGTTGCAGCAAACCAATCTTTTATATATATATTATACTATTCCTTAAAATAAAATCTATCAGGCATGATACTTATTTTGGAAATCAATAACAGTCCGGTAATTTCTTCAATTTTCATATTGTATTATATTATTATTTTTTTATACAGGTCAACCCATTCAACTACAAATTACAATTAAGCATCAAAGTTATTTTTTCGAACCGGTTGAGTATACCGTGAAATCTTGTGTTTGAATTGTTTTAATCATTACAATTTTTTAGGAGAAATTAAGTTACAAGCATTTTATAAACTTTAAGGAAATTCATAGAATTACAATAAGATGTCAAATAAATTGGCAATAATTATAAAAGCTCTTATTGGGTATTCACTTTGTGCAGTTTTGCCCAGAACAGTATTGTAAAATGCGCCAATATTACAAAGGTGACCATATTTATTTTATTGTTTTTGTATTATTTAGTGATTGTAGAGTGTTAGTAAACAGAGAGCCGTAAGAAGCCGAGAGCAATAAAAATGGTTAGGAAGCAGTGGAAGTGATAAGTTGTACTCAAGAGCGAGTTGTTAAAGAAGCATTAGCTTTATGATCCTATTTTATGGTATAAAACAAAAAAACCCGGATTAATCACTGGCAAAAATCCTAAAATATATCATTTATGCTTTTAAATATACTGTTTTAAATATACTGTTTATAATTTACTATTTTGAATATTTCAATATTACTATTAAGAAAATATAGAATTGGATCACAATCTTTTATGTTTGAAATTTATTAGAACATTTTAGAATTTTTTGTTGGTTTTCAATAATATGGCAACTTGACTTTACGAGTAACTCTGTCTACTAATAGATATTTGATAAAAAAGTATTTAATAAATTTCTGAATTCAAGAACAATTCCTTGTCCAGAAATTTAATTTTCAATCTTAAAGTTGAATTTTAAAAATTGGGTTCGATAGCCATTATTTGATATTATTTTCCGTATAATAAAAAAATATTATTTTACAACTTCTATCCTTTTGAATCTTATTTAAACATATCTTAAAATCCAAAGAGGCTCAAATTAGTAAAAGAAAATATTTAATCTTTCAAGAGAAGGTGTGCCAAAAATCAGTTAGATTTATTTTTTTAAGAATCTTTTCTTCACTGAGCTACCTTATCTGTCCTAACATAACCCAGCCTTATCTAACCTTAACCATTTTTTCAAACATTATTTTCTTATTTTTAAAAAAAAAATTAAAATGATGGCAAAGAATATTGCATTTTTTTTGTTTATTTGGAATAGAGCCAGGATAATTATTATTTAAAAATATTGCGGGAAAACAATTTTTAAACGGTTAAATGTTTTTGAAAATTTTTTAATTACAAAGATCATCGAACATTACTAAGTTTTGGATAAAAACATTTATTTCAAATTATATCGGAAGGTGGTATCTAAATTTTTTAACGTAATTTCTGGTCCTTCTATGATTTTTTCCAAAGTGATACCTTAATTACTTAACCATGCAAAACTCAATTTTTGTAATTAAAATAACTTTTCTCGTTGCTAACATATTTCTCTGGCACAGTAAGACAGTAAAAGTTGTTACTTTCTCTTGACATTTTTTATGATGCCAATCTTAACACGGCTAATGAACGTCATTAATTTGCTGTGCAGCGGAAATGCAGGTAGCTTTGAGTCTGGGGGATAACCCCGTAGAGGGCGCCAGAAATGTTCTCTGCTAACGACTTTTATAGCGATTGAAATCTGATTAATAAATGAGCGTAAGCAAGGAAAAAATTCAATTAGAGAGCTGAATCTTCTGACTGTTCGGCTGAGCTTAACTGTTGGCAATTTTTTTCAGCAGATGAGACAGATAGAGACGGCAACCGCTCTCTGTAAAAGAGTTACAAGGCTAAAGAGAGAGAGAGAAAACGAAAACTAAGTGGCAGGACGCTAATGCAATTACTTATGGTGTCCTAGCTTGACACTCATTCTGATTCACTCATACTCACTCCGAGCCTAGGTGTAAATGGGACAACGGAAGTCAACTGGTCTGGGAACAGAAACAGCAACAGCTGCATTGGCACACAACGAGTTCTGGCCAATAGCTTTGTGGTTAACTGCAGAGGGCAGGTGACCAATATGTATGCCGAGTATGCCTGATTTATGGCTGCAGCAATTTAATTGACACCTGCAAGCATTATTGAAAATTAGTTCGATTAATTTGAGACCTGGAGAAGGAAGGAACTGTGACAGCTGCTGGACACAGGACATGAGTATTGTCGGTAAGGTTGGCAGAAAAGGCTTGTAAAGTATTTCGAAGTAATTATTTGTAACCACAAAAGTAAAGGCATTGTAGGCTTTAAAATAGGGTGTTTTTTTTTTAAGCTAGATTTGAAACTCACAGACATGTGTTTTATTTGCTAAACAAAATTTTAAAATTAGCTGAAGAGACTTTGATATTTGAGCTGTTTTAGGATTACATAGAGATGCTGATTTTCAAAAAGTAGTTCGTTTGCCGCTACATTGTCAATTTTACTTTACTCTTTCCAAACGTGCACTCTCTTTGCGTGAAATATTTATTTCAAGGTGTTCGAGTTCGCTGGAATTGGAGGCATTGCTCGATAAGGATCCGTGCTTTCTACAGCATTAAGAGTAACCCGCTAAGCCATTTCGAAGTGTTTGCATACGTCAGGATCCTTACGAGTTGAACCCAAATGAAAAACAAAGAAAGAGTTTCATCGCATTGTGACGGATAATGTGAAATGGATTCATAACAGCATCCCGAAGAAAATGAAGTCATGGGGACTACTCGGTCATGCTACTGGGCTATAGTGAGCTCGGCGGAAAACTCACGCTGCGAAGCTTATGCTGTTTATTTGGTAGTATCAAGTCGGAGTCATCTTTAAAAAAAAAAAAAAAACCGAATAAAACCATCACCGGGAAAGAGTATCGACTTCAATTGACGCGATTAAGTCGAGCACTGCTCACGAAAAAGTGATTCTATAATATGACGAACCTGTTAAATTCTACCTTGAGATACTCAAAATGGGAAGTTCACCATTCCCTAGACATTACGCCAATTATAACTTGTTCTGTAAGATGCCAAATGGTCTGTTTAATCAGCAGTTTCACTCATATGAAGATGTCAAAAAATGACGTGATTCGTGGATAGTCTCAAAAGATTCGAGGGTATTCGAGCTCTGCCAGAAATATGGGAAAAAGTTATACATAAATAATTCGTTTCCAACGATTTTTTTACAATCAACTTGCACTTTCATCGATAAAAGCGCTAACTTAGTTGCGATAGCTCGAAGCGGAGCTTAAAGTGTTTTATGGTTTAGTTCTAAGGGATCATAAAGTTTGTCGTCATTGATTTACTGCAATACTACATGCACCAATGGATCATCTTTTTTTACCTTAAAATGATTCGCTTCACCAAGTATTCGTCTTGACTTCAACTTCAAGGATTGATGATAATGAGGCCAATATGGAGGCGCTCCTGGACTGTGTAAGATACTTTGTACTGTAGCATCTAAAAATTGTCAAGGAAGACCTGTCCATGCGATTCGAATGCCCCAAGCTTTTGCGCTGCTTCGGTAGCAGTCCAGATCCGGTAAAAATGGACTTTATCCCCTTTTATCGGCTTAAGCTCCGTAGAGGGCGTTCAAATGGGCGGGTTGGGATCGTATTCTACGCGTTGTGTCGCAGCACAAGTGTACTATTTCAAGGACTACTACCCAGTATTCGACAGCTCTTTCACCCTAGTCCTGGGGCGCTCAGTGTCTCATAGTGTATTTTGTATGGAAAATGGGACGTATATGATTAAATTTGAAATTCATCAGTGCCCCAAGAACAGTTCTAGGGCAGCAATGACAAAAAGAATATTTGGCTGCCAAAGAGTCATGAAGAATCACGTGCTCAGAAATAACTCGAAATTGTCTAGCTTTAAAATGATTGATAAGATTTATTTTTTATATGGCCATTCTGTTAACTTCACCAAAAATCTTAGTGCAGCCAGTGTTGAACAGGATGAGCGACTCCATCGGGATATGCTGGTATTGTTTTTTAAGATAAGGTGGATCAACACTTGACCAAATTTTTTGCAATGCGACAGACACTAGCGAAAACATGGGAACATAACATCACAACATTCCATCTATTTATCGACTTGAAGGCGGCATATGACAGCATTGACAGGAATGCATTTTACGAAGCTATGCAAGAGTTTGATATCCCCACAAAAGTATTAAATCTTGTGAAATGCAGCATGAAGCGAATAAGAAATAAAGTACGCATACGCGGTGCTCACCCCGATGATTTTGAAGCTCGAAAGAGCCTACGACAAGGCGATGGGCTGTCTTGCGCCCTATTCAACTTAGCACTCGAGAGCGCTGTCCGGGAATCTGGTATAAGCCCCAGAGGTAACATCCTCAACATGTCGGTTCAATTACTTGCATACGCAGATGACATCGACCTTACTGCCAGATCGGTGACAGATTTACAGGAACGCTTTCTGAAATTGGATGAAGCAGCTACGAAGGTCGGCCTGAGAGTCCGGGTATCTAATATAAACACCAGAGGTAACATCCTCAACAAGTCGGTTCAATTACTTGGATACGCAGATGACATCGACCTTATTGCCAGATCGGTGACAGATTTACAGGAAAGATTTGAGGCAAAGAAAAAGCTGATGATGGTCACAAGAATGTAAAGCGGAGGAGACCGATTTGGATCAAATTTTCAAGTTGGCCCGTACAATTTTGATGTGGTTAAAGAATTCACATATCTGGGCGCAAAGGTTGATAGCGAGAATAATATATCGAAGGAAGTTGACAATAGATTGCTACTTGCAAGCAAATGCTACTATGGCCTTTTCAAGCACCTAAAAAGTCAAGAACTTAACTCTTAGACAAAAATTAGAATATACCAAACCCTAATCGCGCCAATGTTAACCTACGGCAGTGAAACCTGGGCTTTGAGCAAAGATGAAATGGAAAAACTGAGAATATTTGAAAGGAAAGTGCTACGCAGAATGTATGAAGCAGTCAACGAAAGGGGGACCTGGCGAAATAGGCACAATGACGAGTTAATGGCGTTGAATAAAAACTCAGATATTGGAACCAAGATACAAATCGAAAAATTAAGACTTGCGGGTCACATCATAAGAGCGGACAGCGGTCACCCAGCACAAAACATACTATTCGCTAGATGCTATCAGAACCGCGCCAGAAGAAGGCCTAAGCTTAGATGGATTGATTGTGTAGAGAGTGATGCAGAAGAGCTAAACGTGAGAAATTGGAGGACGGTGGCAAAAAGAAAGGACGATTGGAGGCAAATACTTATGCAGACGAAGACCCAGCACGGGTTGTACAGCAAAAAATGATGAGAAGGTAAGATGGATGTTGGAGCAATAAGTTAGATTGTCCACAGATAAAATATTTCAAAAAGCTAAAAATTTGACTTTAACTATATTTAATATTTACGAATTTTTCAAGTTTGTTAGGTTATGAATGGCCGACGAGACTTTAAAAAAAAAAAAAAAATTTAAGTAGGCATAGTTGAAGTAAAAGACTTTAATATACTAAAAAAAGCTCTTAAAAAACCACACAACATATATCCGCCCATAAAAGCTTGGGGCGCCGAATTGAAGTATTTCGAATAGCGTCTATATCTCCAAGTTTTCCTAACCTGCCATCATGCTCTTTCAGAATTTCACATTTTTCAGTCATGCCCTGAAAACGCTTTGCACTGATAAAACTAGTAACTATGGGTTTAAATTGAAATTATCAAAATCGTATGAGTTACTAGAATGTTCCCATCATGTACTCCGATATGAACTATTAGCAAACTGACGCTGATGTTTAGGTCACACAACCGCTACCACTCTATCTGACTTATAGATTTATATACTATTCAATTAAAATGCTCTTGTTAGACTGTATACATTTCTGTCGATCTTGTTGCAATTGCAGGGTATCCTCTCTGCCGGCATCCCCTCAACTACCACAAAAACCAGAGCATACTTTTCAGCGCCTCACACACCTTTTGCAGTTTCACCCTAACAAAGTTCAACTGTCTTTGCGGTGAAAATGCTCAAAAACTAAACAATATGTCAGCAACTCCAGCCACAGCTGGCCGTATCCGGTACTCAATCGTTATATTTTCCAAGAAATTTCCAGCGTAAAGTTTTGCACCCCTTTTTTAGGCTGTGGTGCCCAGAAAAGGTAATTACACAAAGTATGCAAAAACTTTTGGGCTGCAACAAATATGAGCATGAAAAATATTTCTATATAAATATTGCTTGGCAGGATGCCCCCAAAAAAGGCGACACGCCCACATAGCCACTTTTGCACATTTGCCACAATGCAAGCGGCAATTTTCCAGTTGACTGCAGGCCCTTTGTATGCGTGTAAGAATTGTGGTTTCTGACTTGGCCAAGAAGTTCTTGGCGGCACGCAATGCAACAAGGATGACTTCTTCGTGCTTCGAACCCCACTCTCTTAGCCCCCTGCTCAATAAACAGTTGTGGCGGCTCACTGTGAAATGAGTTCAAGGCTGGCTGACAGAGTCAACTTTTAAAGCATTGGGTTTTATTTTTTTTTGTTTGGCTTAATTATGAAATCAACACAAGTCAAATGTGGCCATTGTTGTTGTTGTTTTTTCTACTAATAGTTGTTGTTGTTGTGGCTTGCATCAAGTTCAAGCAGCAAAAGTTTCTTTGTATAAGAATTTGCTGTCGTTTTTGTTAGCCCTTGTCCACAACTGGCACACAACTGCCACTCAGAAGGCATTCAACTTAATGGCTAAGAATCTGGCACAAACTGGCTCACACACACACACACACACCCACACCCACACACACACTAATAACATATGTGTATCCTTTCACTCAAACCTCTCAAGGGCTTTTATGAGAGTGCGTGAAACTAGTTGGAACCAACGCATTATGCTGCAAATGGCGTCTTAATAGCCAAGGTAAAACTTTTCCAGCTAATTATTGACACTACAAAAGTAATTCCGAGATTTTTTCTTTTTCCTATGCTCTACTTGTTTTTCGAAAGATTAAACGTTTTTATTTAAAGACGATATGTTTGTTATAAGTCACGCAAAGTTGTGTTTTCAGTTTTCTGCCATGTAGATTTTCAATCAAAAAGAAAATTTTTATTCACTGTAGCTTTTGTATAAATGGTCAAGGTCATGGTCAAGGAAAAAGTTTTTTCTAGGGTAGAGTGTTTGGGCAAGGTATTGTGAAAAGTCAACGTTTCTTTATCGATTAGGCTCACAATAGACCAGAGACCATATATTGTGTCTGTAGCTAGTTTAAATAAAATCAATTTTTTAGAGGAGTAGCTGTAACACATTTTCCCAACATATTCTTTTTTTAATAATTTTTTTTATCAATGTTCATACCTGCGACAAATATCGATATGGCTTTTATAGGTTTCGAAATTTTTAACGATAAAAGATTTCGACATAAATCAAATAAATTTAAGCTTTATGTATCTTTTTCTTAACACATCAAAGACAGATGTATATGATACAATCAATAGAGTTTTTCATTTGAAGAGTGGCCTTTGCGTCGACCTATGACCAACGACGAACACCACATAGCTCTAGTTAAGTTTCAGAATTCTTATGATCGATCATTTCCATGGGTTCTATTTGGTTAGCTTAGCCAATTTAAATATATAACACTTTAAGAAAATTTCAATTTTCTTTACATAACATCTTATTGCAATATTTCACTGAAAAGAAATATAAATGTCGGCGAAAATAAATGAAACCACTTCTTAAGTCAACCTCTTCGACTTTGATGACTTTTGCATATGTATAAGAGGTACTAGCCAATATTAACTAAGTCAATTTTAAATTCAAAAATTCTGCACTCATCAAACGGGTGTCTAGTAGTGCTGGAGAAACATCTCTGCCAACACCAATATATAGATATTAGATAAAGATATAGATGACAAGAGAAGTCGATATATCCATGTCCGTCTGTCCGTCTGTCCGTCTGACCGTCTGTCCGTCTATCTGTATGAACTCCTAGATCTCAGAGACGGTAAGAGCTAGAGCGACCGAGTTTTCAGATTAGATGCGTAATTATGTCAGGGGAGACAAGTTTATTTTATTTTTTCGATATCGGAGTTATATTATATAGCTCCCATAGGGGTGTTTCAGAGGACCTCGAAAAAAACAAAAGTTTTAGATGGATAATTCGTTTGTATATGAAGATATCATAACAAAATTTGGCACTCGGAAGTTTTTTAGAGTACCTAAGCACTGTACCACGTTTGATCAAAATCGGTTGACTTTATCATATAGATCCCATAGGAACGATCGGTCAAAAAAACATTTTTTGTACAAAATTCGTTGTATTTCGTTTGTTTGTGAAGATATTGTAACCAAATTTGGCAGTCGGAAGTTTTTTATGATTCACAATCAGTATACGAAATTTGATCAAAATCGGTTGGTTATATCATATAGTCCCCACAGGACCGATCGGTCATAAACAATTTTTGGTGCCAAATTCGACTGATTTCTGTTTGTTTATCGTAGCCAAATTTACCGAATAAAATATCTTTTGGAGGTATTAAGCAATATGTCGGACTTAATTGCAATGTGGTGGTACAGGGTATTCCAAAGTTTTTGTTTTTTGTAAGTTTTATACATTTCAAAATTTTCTGTTATTTTTTGTAGAAATGTTAGTTTTATCCCAAGAATTTTTGGATTTATTTAAAGAATTGTAATCAAGAATACTGAAAATCGTAATTTAAGATTTAAAATTTCTTATCAGTATAAGATCAGAAACTCTGGTACAAAAAATGTATGATCTGTCTTGCCTCCTTCAGCATCACATCTAGTGTACCCCATGGGTATAGCTTATAAATAGATGCAACTCGAAAAGAACTTACTACACTTTAATGGACTTTTCAAAACCAAACCATTAAATTCCATTCAATTATGCAATAATTATTATTCCGTAGACAATCAACATTTAATTCTATTTACAAAGAAACCTCTACAAATCACCACTGATGACATTTTACTACTTATTGTTGTTGTCCTTTTTTTTTCATTCGATTTCTCTAGATTTTAATTAATAAATTCAACCGCAGACAGCGGGTAAATTTATGGTAATGGTCTGCAAATCACCGCCAATGTCTCCATACACACTCTCATTTATACTACGTAGGTAATTAAGTAGACCCCACCTATTCGATTCGGTTAGGTTACCCATCTTAACTACTAAATTTTTATGCGTATCGCTCAAGTGCTCAGCAAATAGCTGCAACGATTTTAATTGAAAAATATTTCCGTCAGAGCAGAGTCGAGATTTTGACCCCCAATAACATCAAGTTTACCGCGTTTATGCTAGAAATTCGCGCGTGTTTGACATTTTGACGCGCCCTGTGACATTTACACTGCGACAAATTTCTGCGCTGTCATTGCAAAGGACCAAGCTATTTAATTAGTTAAAGGAATGAGAGTGCGTGGGAGTTTGGGAGCAGAGTCTACTGTTTTGTGCTATGTAAACTTCAATTAATATGCGAATGCGTTACGTACAATGAAATCCGCTTAAACAAAAAGCCAACTGCCAATCAAGTGAGAGCCCCCAAAGGCCTTTCCGTCTATCCCATTTGCCCAGGCGCGACATGGCGCACTGTGATTTGCGACATTTTGTTATTTTGCTGATGCAAAGCCGACACTAAAGCAGCGATAGCTATGAAGGACCCCAACGAACCAAACCGCTGCCCAGTCCCTACAGAACGTTCAAGTACACTAATTAAGATCAAACGTTTGGTAAAATGAGATTTTATCGCTTGCCATTGTGTCGTGCTGCAGGCACTAGGGATGGGGTTTGGGTTTGTGTATTGTTGGAAATCGCTTGGGTGGAGCGTCACCCGTCATTGACTGGCAAATATTCATATTAAAATTACATAATGAAGTGTCAGCGAAAACGCTGCTGAAAGCAAATGGCAGCCCCAATCCTCAAACAATAAGACCCCAACCCGCCTACCCCAACCAAATTGCAAGCAGTCCAACATCCAAGAAGAAAGACATTAGACGCTTGCCGCCAGTTTTCTAATCAAAGATTAACGTCAAAACTTAAGATGCGAGTGTTCAATCAAAACACTTGAACGTCAAACTCCCGCGCACTCCTCAACCCAGCCAACCACTATAAATACTTCGCCCACATTGATGAACCCACTCTGCCATTATCTCTGCCGCCCGCTCGTTATATTTATAATTTATTTAGCCTGGCATGCCGGCGGCTATTAAAAAAAAAAGGTAAAAAGCGCCTTTAAATAGCTACAACAGCCACTGCAACCAAGGCAACCATCAAGCAAAGTAATTAATGAAAAGTAGCCAAGTTTTTCTTGATGCTATAGTTACATACTAGGGATGAGCGATTCTAAAAAGTTGCCATTTTGCACTTTAATAGACATAAATCTTGAGTATAATTTCGAATTAAAGTTAAAATTTTTAACTACTGCCCATGCCAGAGTAAAAGATTTCAAAATGTTTTGAAAACTTGAAAAAAGATTTTAAGGCTTTCGAGTGTGGGATGTTGGGTCATATACATATATAACAGAAAGAAGCAGGCGTTGAAGAGCTACATAAGTTGTTTATATCAAATTGACCAGCTTCGTATTTTTTGGATCTCCGTCTTTTATTTTGTTCTCAGTGACCACAGCCGCTAGCGTCACTAATTTTTAATACGTTTCACTTCATCTCTTCCTCTTTTTTTAGAAGAATTGCGCAATCTCCAATATTAAATATTATTACCAGAGTTATGAATCTAAGCGGGAGTAGCCATACTTTAATCTATTGCCTCATGTAAGCCATAAAACAACGCCGACTGTCGGGGGTCTGTAACAAATTTTTTCTTAAGTTTTCTGTGTTTAGATTCTCAAAGTATGCTTCTATAAATGATTGAATATGAAGATTTGCGGATGAGACTTTGTGACTGCAGAAACCATGATGGGGTCCTTAAGTCAGAAAGTAAGTCGGTTCTATGTATATTCAAAAAATTTAACCAAACTATGTATTGTAGTTCCAAGAGGTACCTTTCACTCTATTTTTTTGTCGTAACCAAGAAGAACTAAAAAGCTACTCTATAGATTAGCATTTCATTTAAAACCTTTCATCGGTTTCAAGTCGGTTCTATGTATATTCAAAAAATTTAACCAAACTATGTATTGTAGTTCCAAGAGGTACCTTTCACTCTATTTTTTTGTCGTAACCAAGAAGAACTAAAAAGCTACTCTATAGATTAGCATTTCATTTAAAACCTTTCATCTTTTCTAGAATTCAAAAATTTGCCATAAATCTTACATAACTTTAAAATTAACAAAAAAATTGGGATTTTTTAAAATTTTATTGAATTACCTATCGAATATCCTTGGAACATATTTGGCTTGGACGCTATTTGTGCTTTCATATGAAATTTTTCGTAATTTTCAGCAAATTTAAAAAAAAAATCTATTTCGAATGTAAATTTAAAAAATTAAACCAAAAAAAAATTTTATACAGTTTTATTCATGGCTCGTAACGTTTGTTCAATTACGAAGAAAATGAGTGGTTGTTTATTAAAATCGGAGAAAAATTATGGAATTAATGGGAACTTAGCGTGCCATACCAAAAATTTTTAAAATTTGTGAACTAGTTTAATCAACCACATAGCCACCCAAAACAAATCGAATTTACTATATATTTTTGGATTCGGCAACTCGATCTGATCTCTAAGTTTAAATTTATTTTTGTTGTTATTATTCACGAAGCTTATTAAAAATATTCGTTTCGATTTTTGGCGAATAACGTTTTACCCGTACTTTAACAATATTAAATATTTTCTACAAAGTTAGGGCGTAAAATTCTCTACAAAATCGTTATACACTCACCCATCACGAGATAAAGTTTGCAGAGTGCAACGCCTAAAGACGGAATTTCCGCATCAAAGCATTCCCTACTCTACTTTCTATATCTCACGAACGGTTATATATAAAAGATTATGTCGTACACCGATTTTGTAGAGAATTTTACGACCAACAACTTTGTAGAACATGTTTGATATTGTTAAAGTACAGGTAAAACGTTATTCGCCAAAAACCGATTTTTGTGACCTTGGACCTTAAATATATGTAGGCGCTTTCAAAATTTATCTCAGAATGTCAAAACGATTAATCATGTCAAGTTTGAACGTAATATCTTTCAATTCCGAGGATTTATGCTTAATTGTAGTTTTCGAGGTACTGTTTACTATGGCGAACGAGCGAGGTGCCATCACTAAAATAAGTATAACTTCTACAATTCTAAGAGTTACCAACTTTTTTTAAATTTGTTTTTCGCAGTGAACTGGCATTAACACTTTTTTTTTTTAAGTGGGAGATCACTTTTGAATTTTAGAATTAAAAACTAAAAATGATAAAAAATTAAAAAAAATAAATCTTAAAAATAAATAAAATATTTTTTTTTTAATTTAATATTTTATCTATCATGGAAAAAAAAAATCACGTCAATATTTTTATTCGTTTATAAGATATGGCTTGTCAAAGAATAGTCTAAAAATGAAAAACGCAATTTTCAGTTATCGATAACTCGATAAATAATCGGAATTTGACGTGGTTACTATTGGCTAGTAGCTCTACCAAATCTGTAAAAATCATCAAAATCGGAGAAGGTCGCGGGAAAAGTGGCCCGTTTCACTTATTTACGCCGATATATATTTTTAAAATATTATATAATAATATAATAATATTAATAATATAATATAATATATATTTTATATATATATATATATTGTAGATATTATATAAAATTATTAAATTATTTTATTTGTTCACACATCTCCAATTGGTTTAAGGACTTTGTTGTTTTAGTCTTTCAAAGTCTCTTAAAACCCCAAAACAATATGATACTACAATCGTGTCACGCTCTCATCTCTATTTGCTATAAGAAAATATCAATAAATTAAAACTGTTTAGTTATAATGTTAATGTCGCTTTTGAATCTAATTAAAGAGCTTTAATAAAGCTAATGGAAATTTTTTATTTTTTTTTACGGCCAAATCAATGAGCTGCAAACTGAAAGCAAGAATTTAAATAGATAAATTATTGGAAATTGATGTATTTACATTTTCTTTTCTTTTCTTTTTTCGCACTAATCTATTTTGGTGTGCGTTTTTGATTTGGATAGAATTACACACACTTGTCTTAATTAAACGCCATTTTATTGTTACTTAATGTTTCAGCTTATTTGTAATTAAATACATATAAGAATTTCCATATAATGTAATTAATACTTTGTGCTACATAAAGCTGAAAATAAAATGCCAAATACCTGGCAGGCCAAAACAACAACAACAACAACAAAACATGGCTGTCAAGTTTTCCTGCCTTTTGTTTTAGTTATTATTATTATTATGTTTTTTTTTCTTCATTTTTATTTTTTTTTTTATGGCCTGGCAATCTCTGGGAATTTGCTCTGGTTTGCAGTGCTTTGAGCTGGTAAAGGTAGTCAGTCCAGTTCCAGCTACAGTACTGACAGGAACTCACGCTTTGACGTTGTTTAAGTTGAAATGCCTGTGGGGAGCACTCTGCATTTTTAAGCGCGAGATGTCACATCAAAAAAGCAGCTCAAACAAAAAAAAAAAACAAAAAATACAATCCCAGAGAGATTTGCTCTAAGCACTGCACTTGGGTCAACAAAAACGTAGTAGCGTTTAATGAAAAGCATGGGATCAGTTGGGTTTTCAGTTTATTTGAGTTTTTCCGAGCCTGGAAAATTTGTTGATTGACTTTGAAACTTTTGAAGTGCTTAAAGTTTTGAGCAGCTACCTTGTCATTACATGCCACATAATCAATTATTTACAACAAACAAAGAACAAAAAATTACTTAGCTATTCAAAAATTTATAAAACAACAGCGAACCCAAAAACAAAAATAACCATATCCAACATAGAAATAACAAAATGTTGCCTTTGTATATGCAGCACTTTTTCCACATAGTTTTGCTTTAAGGTATGTAAAAATATAAAAAAAGACTCACATTTTTGGGTTATGTTTGGTCTTGTTGCAACTCGAAACGTTTATGACACATTCATTCAAGCGCCAGAAGGCGTCAGAAAAAATAACAAATTGGAAGAACATGTAACTTATACATATTGCTACTATATATGGATATATAGTATACAGTGGCGTAGAAAGGGATTGAAGATATGTCGACAGTGTGGTGTTAAAAAGTGAACTGCTTCGAAGTAAACTAAAGGCGTTTAAAAAAAAAATAAATCATTTTAACTAACATTTAAAAGGCGTTTTCCTGTCGATGAAAGTACAGTTGACAGAAGTAATAAAATTTTTTTTCTTATTGAACAAAAAAATTTCGGTAATGAATTTTATATTTTATGGCATCATATCATACCTATCAATTGCAAATTTGCCAAAATAGATTATTAAAAATGATTTTAAATCACCGAGGGTGACTTATCGATTAATAACGAAACAATATCGAAATGCTTGGGTCTTAACCCAGCGGTGGGCAAAACTACTAATGCAATTTTTTGTGCCCGTGTGCGTAAACGAAAAAGAGCTTTCGCAAAGACCCAGGTACAACGGGACAAATCTTTTTTTTTTGGGCATAGTTGTCATTAAATTCGACAATATCATCGACTTTTACTTTATGCGGGACGTATATGTTATACTCCGCACATTGAGCAGAGCGATTTCGCCTAAAAATTCGGATAGGATCATGTCGATCAAGGGCTTACCTACAAAAAAATATGACTTGCTCACATCTATACTTATTTCATATGACGCCAGCCAGACTCGCAAATTTTAATGACCAACAAAATCTAAATATACGCAGAGTCCGTGCTCTTTCGTGTTTTGACATGTGACTATGCTTTGCGTTCCATTGTAAAACTAGCTCACACGTACGAGACGAGCTTTTACGGAAAAAAGCTCTTTTCTCGTACGAGACGAGCTTTAACGTCAAAAAGCTCTTTTCTCGTACGTGTGAAAGCTCTTTGGCACGCGTGCCGTCTAAGTGCCCACCGCTGTCTTAGAATGTTGCGTTAATCTGTTTTAAATGTTATTATTGTCATAACTGATCAAGCTTCATATCGTTATCTTAAAGAGAATTTGAAGTATTGCTGTTTCAATCATTTTTCCCATATATAGGGTTTTCCAACAAGAGGTGTTATTTTGAATCACCCGGTATTTCGGTAGCTGTCACTTTTGAAGCTTTTATTCTTTGACATTTGACAAGTAGAAACTACGCCATTATTAAAAATGGAACGATACACGCTTCAACAACGCATTGAAATTATTAAAATTCACTAAAAAAATGGTGAAAATCTTGCAGTCACAGTTCGCAAAACTCATCTTGACTGATGAGGCCCATTTCCACCTCGGTGGCTATGTCAACAAGCAAAATTGCCGCATCTGGGGCTTGGAAAACCCAAGAGTTATTGTTGAGAAACCTCTCCATCCTCAACGTGTGACTGTTTGGTGCGGTGTATGGTCCGGCGGGGTCATTGGACCTCACTTTTTCGAAAATGAGGTTGGATCAACAGTTACGGTGAATGGATTGCGCTATCGAGAGATGATTAATGATTTTTTATAGTCGGAGTTGGATGGTATTAATCTGGACAACGTTAATTTTCAACAAGACGGCGCTGCGTGCCATACAAGCAACGAAACCATTGTTCTTTTACGGGAAAAGTTTCCGGAACGTGTTATCCCTCGAAGAGGTGATCACAATTGGCCACCGAGGTCTTGTAATTAAACACCTTGCGACTTCTTCCTTTGGGGCCACGTGAAAGATAAGGTCTACGCCAACATCCCAAGACCTGAAAGATAGAATTCGTGAGGCTATCGAGGACATAGGGCAATTTCATGAAAATTATATGGTCCTGTAAGCGTGTTCGTGGCGGCCATTTGGCTGATGTTGTTTTTCATTATTAAGGGCATACCTTCCTCTTTATTATGAAATAAACATCCGATCATTTATCTCAAAAAATTGAATTTTTCTTTGAATACCAAAATAACACCTCTTATTGGAAAACCCTAAAACTAAAGCTATGACTACACAACTGTACTTTATATATTAAGGCTCAAAAGTACAGTCATCGCGTGAAAATTAGTAGACAGTAAGCTCAAGCGTATACTGAAGTTTAATGTGCAGTAGATTATTTTGCGCATTAAAAAAATTTAATAAATATTATGAATCAAGTGATAAACTCAAAATAATATCAGATTAAGAAGAGTAAAACTTCATTCCAAACTATTGCTGAAAGAAACTGGCACAGCAGCAGATATATCAACACTATCGATAAATATACTAAAATTTTTTAACTTATTATTATTTTTTTTTTTCTTTATATTTAATTTACATCTGTCTTCAGACAACAATAAGTAAATTTACTAAATAATATTTAATAAAATTAGTTAAAAAATAAAATAAAAGTATAACAGCAAGTTTCCATGGAAACCTATTATTGTGTTTAGCACCAATCTTCTTCAATTAAAAAAAAAAAAAAAAAAATTCAAGCAATTAATTTGTTCAATTTGGCTTTTTCAACATAAAAGCTAATATATCTGAAAAATGTCTCTCTACCCCCTTCCAACACAAAAAGCTATCCACATCACTGTTACTACGAGTACAACTTGGAAGACCCTCTGACGTACAGCCCGAAATAAGCAAGAAAAAAAAGTTGACTTGAAATTTAAACATACATAAATATATGAAAAGTTAATTTGAAAAAATCTCTTTTGACAGCTGCCCTCTCTCTTCCACACACACACATACACACAAAATAACAGCTGACTTGTTGTAGTTGCTCTTGTTGTTGCTGTTGTTGTACCTACTGCTGCTTAAAAGCGACCAAGTCGCAGTCAGTCACTGCTGTCGTGTTGCAGCTGAAACAACAACAACAATGGCAGCAAAAGTGACGCATTCAGAGTAAACGATGAAAAATGTGCTCACACATACACACGCACGCAGCTGCCGCTGTTCTCTTGCACACTCACACTCACTCACACACATAAACACACGTAGCGAATACGTGTATAAATAACGGTAACATTTTAAATCAGTCTCTCGGTGATTGCAGGAAGAAGAATCGCAACATGGCGATGGCCACAACCAAACCAACAACCCAAACCCATTGGGTTCCATTTTGTTGTTGTTAATACCCTGCACCCTTAAGGAACAACATTGTTTTTGGTATCAATTGAAGTACAGTTTGACCGGATGATAGGAAATCCTAGGTAAAATTCGTGGGATATATGTGTATTCAGGGCTGTTGAGAGAAATGCAGTTCGGCTCATGCCTGAATTTGTCATGAAATTATGCCTGAAATTTCAGTACCATTCATTTGTGACTGAATTTAGCACATGCAATTCCTAGGCGTTCAGGCCTGATGCTTAGCCGTAACAATCAGCTATGAATTCAGTGCTGATTGACTATGAAAAGTCATGCCTGAAATCACACGTGATTTTTTTTTTCATTGATTGGACGTGTATTCAGTGCTTATTTATTTTGAAAATCAGATTTGAAATCAGTGGTGAATTTCTCAAGAATTAGGTGCTGTTTTTTATAAAGGTCAGACCTGAAACCACAGGTGTATTTTCGAAAAATCGGAGAAAGAAAAGCCCCTTAAGAGAAATTAGGGCAATGGGAGAAGCCCTCCGCCGTTAGCGACTAAATGGTTACCTCGATCTCATTCAAAGTGATCGGTATGTAAGCCTAGGCAAAGGCCTAGTCGTATCTTCCAAGAAAATAATCTAGGTGTGTCAAGTCGCATGATCGCAATGACAAATGATGAATAAATAATAAATTGTGTAGGATGTAGCGCAGTCTTTGCCCACGGAATGTCAGTTAACATCGCGGTAACACTTAAGAACATGGTAACGAATATTGCTTTGTAGTAAAGCCTCAAATGAGACTCATCCGAGATGACGATTCTTTGACAAAAATCAGGACCAACATCCAAGTATCCAATTAGCGAACCTACACTATAGTTTATGGTCAAGCGGATGCAGTTCTGGCGTTAATACAAAATTACATGGATCACAAAAACAGCCGCGTATTAGGTAGGTACTACATTAAATAATTTCAATCTTTCTCCAATAGCTTCTGCCATTTTTCTGTTAAGGCAAAGAAGCGACGTCAAAAGAAATCTTTACCTTTAGATTCTGTCAGTTTAGATAGGCAAATCAACACAGTAAATAAATGGGTTGGAGGGTTTTGTAGTTGGGTGATGTGTCTGTTGGGTATTCCCATACTTGTTCACTTTTATTGCTAAGCCATTATGATTATGCGACAAAGAGAGGCAGTTCCGCTAGGGGCAGATTTGTCAGACCAAGTAGGTTACTAAGAAATTTAGGTTAGGCCATCTCTTGATAGACTAGTAGTTGTCGAAGTGCTGCAAGCTGTGTAACCAGGACAAGTTGATTTCAGATAGAGCGAATAGTCTGTTGAATATGGCCGCAGATTTTTCCATTAGCTTAGGATAGCCGTTCCTTTTTCATTTTTAACCGCCAGTGACTATTGGGTGCATATACCCCTACCTTGCCTACCGTTGGAATAGCAGTTCACAGATGCACAACTCATGTTGAATCCAGTTTGTTTGCATATGTGTTGCTCCAATGCCTTTGTTGCGCTTTCCAGCCTTTAAAAAGTTAACTCAAATACCGATAAACCTAGAAGTATCTGGGACGGGTCTTCATGGATCTATGTATCTTATGCTCTACTAACCGGTGTTTTTTTTTGTGGCAAAGAGTATTCCATTGTCAGGTACCCCCTCAATAACATTCCTTTTTTTTGCTATTGTAGTAGTTTTTTCTCGCGCTCTCCTCACATTGATGTGTGTGTGAGAGAATATGTGGGTTAGAGAGTGAGTATGCTACCGCAAAATTTCATACTTCATACATTGCTTGCCCCGTGTGGTATTTTCTTTAGCCACGTTATAACCATATATGATGTACTCTGCTCTGCTTGCCACTTTTTGCAGTATGTATGCTTCATGTTTTCTGCAAAATTTATGTAATTTTAAGCCAATTTTTTCTTTTTTTTTTTTTGCTCCACAAAATATATAGTACGATATATTGGATTTTTTTTTTATACTCTTTGACAAGGTGTAGTTTGTGCTTTGACATAAAGTTGGCAACGCAAGAGAATAATCTTTTTTATTATTTAAACGGGTAGTGTGTTCCTAAAACACTACTCGTGTATTAAATTAACTGTTGCATACAAAAAAAAAAAAAATCTAGAAAGTTTATTAGATAACATCCAACTGAATATTATGGTAGGCGCCATGTTTAAACTTACAAATCTCAAGAGTGTCTATTTGTACCATTTAGTTAATTTAGCTTATAAATCTGTGCCTAAGAGGCTTTTGAGCTTTGTCCTTGCAAGATGTCCTTTTATAAAGTAAGCTTATTGTTGAGTGGTGTCCCGCCCACGGCGCCAACGAGATCCACTTATGAAAAGACCCTATTGCCGACCACAAAAGCAAAAGTGATCCCTCCATTTTTAAACATAAGTTTCAGTATTCGGGTTCGCACAGTAACTGAAATCCTTATTTATTCATTGATTTCTTGTTACTTCATTATTGGACATTACTTTACTAGTTCCACTTGTGGATTGCCTGCACCTCAATATGTAGTCTTGGCTGCACTCAATCAAGTTCTCTCACTAACTGATTTGAGCCGGTCAGATGCTTGACTGCAGAAGCTATTGCAGTAGCTGCTGGTGTCCAGCTTGTGGCTGGCTCAAGACGTATTGACAAGCAACCCAGTAGAAACTATCGGAACAGTCGGCGCGTTACGGAAGTCGCCACTTTGCGACGAAACATTTTTAATCTCAGCTAAGCTATAAGTTCATGAAGAACAAGGGTTTCAAAATAATGACTTGTGCACTTGTAGGCATGTGTGTCAAGTCCATGAAAATAGTTTTTTTCGATTAATTAATAATAAAAGGGCCATACGGAATTTTATCCTGAATTTCTGATAAGAAGAAACTTTATGCTTCATGCTGACAAAAAGACTGGCTAATGCGCTGAAAGCAATTCCGAAAGTGGCTATAGAATGCGAGAGAATCAATCAAAGCTTTTGGTTCAAGGGAATGCGTTCTCCTTAATGCCACCGCCGAGGATATATTGGGTATTTCATAAGTTAATAAGCTGTATTGTGACTTTTGAACAATTCAACGTTAGCTAGTTATCAATGTGGGGGGGGGGTATCCGTGGAAAGCGGGAAATTTGAAAATGTCCAATTTTTTCATACTCGATGTATTTTTACAAAGTTATTACATAGTTATTTTTTTTCCACATGTATTTTTTATTTGTCATCGCTTTTCTCTTGTTTCGGTCGATTCAACAAAAGAGCAAATTCTTCGCAACTCATATTAATTTCGTCAGAAGCGCTACCTTCACCAGTTCGACTCTCATTCGATTCCTCAAAGCGGTCCAAACATTCTTCATTACTGAAAAAACTTTTTCCACGTAGGCATTGCTGATGGGAATCGATAAAACTCTTCCAACAATTAAGGGCAATTGGACAAATCCGTAAGCACTTTCGAAAATTCTTACCCATTTTATATCGACAGGGAGGTCAATTTGTTTGATTTTGGGGATAATCTTCGCCAAAGAAAGTACTTCGTCGTAAAGAACGTCTTCGTCAACATCAAGATTAACCGCTTCAGCCGCTAGAAGAAATAGTTTTCGGTCTACTATTTCGTCTTCAACGTTCAATACTGAAAAGTATTGTATAGTTTTCCCAAATATGTAAGAGATCGATGGTAAATTAATAATGCCTCTCTCTCAAATTTCGATCGTCGATGCTATGTCAAATGAGATAGACTTTTGTTCACTTCAGATCCAAAGTACTTGTCATTCATTCTGGTTCGCAATCCATCTCTCAATTCAGTCATTACACTGTGAATGTGTGTACTCATCACTGTTCCTTTTTCCAGATTTTGTAGACTTTTGTTCATGTGGTGCATTAAATGATGATTGAAGTATAAATAGCATTCAGGGAACGTTAAATTTTCGTTGAGATCGTCGTTCAGTTCATTCTCTTGATCTTTCACAAAGCTCCAAATCGTTTTGTCAACTTCATCTTCTCCTTCATTGATGAAATATTGCTTTAAACCCGGCCATTTTTTGATAATCCGCTCTGTACGCGGGAAATTCGAATTTACTTAGTTCATATGGCGGCCCGGCAAAATTTTCATTGGCCCGGCGGCCCGACGATCACTTCCTGGGCCCGGCATTGCCAGGCGAGGCCCGTGCAGGTGGCAACCCTACTTTACCTTCAGCTAGTTGGGTTTAGAAACAGAACACAAAAAAGAACGATTTACCAGCTCGGTATTTTTGCAGAGCCCTGACGTGGTGGGCTTTTTTGGACCTTGCTCTACAAACATCGTCGACAGTCTGTTTTTTTTTTTTTTGTTTGTGGTCACATAAACACACATGTGCTTTTTCGAATTATTGTTATTATTATGTTTTAGGGATGGCTAAATTCGAATCCAAGGTCCAAACGCCCAGCATGCCAGGATTTTGACAGAAGCTCTAAGAACCTCATAAAATAAGGTATTTTGACAAGCTAGAGTTTTTTTTTGGAGCTTGGATTCGAATATACATAGACACCAAAACCATATACTAAAAAATACCGTCGGACATACGGACTAGAAAAAAAATTGCATTAAAATTTTTTAATTTTTTTTTGTAGCTATGTAATCGCTGGACCAAATACAAATATAAAGCCAGCTTTCAATCAATGGGCAGCCTTAAAGGTTTTTCTTAGCGAGATTTGTCAAAGACATTCTATATTTTTTTTGATTATAATACATTCTGATCATCTTAGTTCATGTAAGTTTTGTCTAAGATAACTACAGGAAATAAATAAATCTTTCAGAGTGGGTGTTGTACTGCCATCATTCCGCTATAGTTTTGATCAAATTTTAAAAAAATCTAAGTTCGCTCCTATTTTGGATAAAATTTTGTGATAGTGTACTTAAACTGTTTTTGCTGCCATTATGTAATATTGTCTTAAAATATTGATTTATAAGAAATTTGAGCAAACCACAAGAAGCGATTCGGAAAAGAGCCTAAAAATTGCGTTTGAGAGAAAGATGATGGGTATAAGTTTTTTTCGACATATTAAACACAAAAAAGTGACTTACCACAAATTTAGAAGACATAATACTCCAGAGAAACAACTCGAGAAGTTTCAAGCTTCATAATTCGCGGTACAATCTTTCTTTCAGTCGAATGGAAAGCAGCAACGACGCTCCTTTGAGACATAATCGACTGTGTCTAGGCCAATGTTGTCGCTCCTATTTATGATGCATTGTGCCTCTCTGTTAGAGCATGCAAAGTTCTGTGCACACAATCACTGCAGCTAAAAATCTGGTCACACTTGTAATTGTTTTCTAAGATTTTCAATTAAAATGCGCCTTGAAATGTGCACAATAAACTTAGCATGCAAAATATAATAAATGTCAAAAGTGATATACTTTACAATATATTTTTATTATTATATTAATACAAGTTTACATAAACACAAGTTTACAAATCTTAAAAAAAAATTCTTCGAAAATGTATACTGCGTAAGTATTTACTGCGAAGTAAACAAAAAAAATCGAATAACTCTAACTTCCTTATAGACGTCTGCTTGGACGGCAACTGCGTACTACCTCAAATCTTTGCAAGTTGGTCAATCAACGCCTGCAGTTGAGCCCTTTGAACCCACTATGTAGCCAGTTGAACTATAACTATCGTGGTGCACATCAGGAGTGCGAAGATAAACCAAATATTAAACTTGTTGTAATTTCCGCAAAGTCTGATGACTTGTGTTTGAGCTATCTCGACCGGAATCGGTTACTTGGCCGCCGCTTGTCGCCCTGTTTGAGCATCTATAAAAAGCAAATCACTTCGGTAATGTCCATATTATTGCGCTTGAGCGGATTTGCTCTGGCCATAGGTGTTTGGTCCATTGGTCTGGCGGGTATTTTAACTGATCGTATGATTGACGATTGGGCAGAGCAGGTGGAAGCTATGGAATTTAATAACATATTGCTGAATTCGGCAAAATTCTTGTTGGCACTGCCATTTGCCTATCATTTTGTGGCTGGAGCACGTCACATAATTTGGAATCTTAATTTGTTTCTAACCATACCGCAGATTTATGCCACAGGCTATGTGGCAATTGTCTTGACCATTGTTTTGGCCGTGGCTCTGACCATGTGCCAGGTGGCAGAAAAAGAGGAGCTGCAAATTAATGATGTAGACTTTGCTTTGGTTAAAAAAAAGTAAAGCATGTGCTTCAATTCGTTTTAGTAAAATAAAAGTTTCCTTTAAAGCAAAAGCAACTTAAAGATCTGTCAATTGCTGTGCTTAAATTGTGCTGCACAGTGGAAAATTAGTTTAGATATACAATTTTTTTATTTTGCTACCAACACACATACACACACATATAGTATATAAGGATTTAGCTCATATATTGCATATACTATCTAGCACACTTTATGCTTATAAAATGCTGCTGTGCGCACACAAGCTGCAAATACGATTGCCTCATAATGGCATTACCTGCCTGGACATTGCAGCTCTGACCACTAAGCCCAACAACTGGCCTTAGTTGCCTGTACCTCTCCCACCTAGTGCTCAAGGATGTTCAGAACCTGTAGCTGTTGCTACATGGACATGTTCATATGTGCATGCATATGTCATAAATTTATGCGACGATTGGCTGAGCTTATTTGATTTTATAGCCAGGACCAAGGCACTCATAAAACTCAAGTCACATTGACAATTTGCTATAGCATAACTGGAGGCTTTATTAGATTTCCACTTATGATTTGTCCTTCCTTCATCATCTTCCAGTCTTCCTACTCTTACTGTGCACCCAAAGTCTAATTTGAATAAAAGCCAACAGTAGAATAAATACGCGCAGAAACAAAAAGAGAACAAACAAAGCGAAGAAATGAAACTCTATGGCGGCGCTTAAAAGCATTTCCAAAATGGCGACTGTGCAGCTAGCAGCCATTACGATTTCACTTTTATTATCTTATGCATTATAATATGGCGGCAAAAGAAAATAAAAAAATTAGGCACGAAAAAAATTTGATTTGAAAATGTTTTTTTTTTTTTTTTTCATTCATTTAAATGCGTCACAGTGCGACTACTTACTCAAACATATAGATGGGTCGCTTCTGTAGTTTGCAACGAATTTTCTATACACTTTTTTTCAATAAAGATAGACTAGCAAGGAAGGGTGCAGCAACACCGCTAATCGGACTCGAGCCATACTATGGGATTGGTAACCACGTGGTAAGGGAGCTGCTGAGAATGGAGGAGGAAAATAAACGGCTGCTTCACTGGGCACAGACACCAGGACTCAAGCAGTCAAAAACCCTTCTCTCTTACTACAGCCGCAAGAGGTTCAAACTCATGATAGCTCACGGGAAAAACGCCGTGAGGATCCTGACGGGACATTGTAGGCTCCGCAGCCACTTAAATAAAAGAGGCATTGCAGATAGTGGACTAAGGAGAAGCGACTTCTGTAGCATGGAGGAAGAAACTTTGGTGCATGTACTATGCGAATGCATGGCACTCATCAGCAAACGAAACAAGCTTCTGGGCATGAACTTTCTCTCACCGGAGATCGTTGTTACCCTAAGTCCAATCAAAATACTGGATTATATGCAGGCCATTGGACTTCTGGGAGAGCTATAAGCCGTAAAGGGGGTCCAATAGATCCGTTTGGGTCGCAGTACATCTTTATACCCATTAATAATAATAATAATAGTTTCAAAAAAGTAAGCCGAATTAAGTAATCAATTGGTTTTGTTGATTTTTAAAAAAATTTCCGATTACTTATCAAGTTATCGATAACTGCATATTGAGTTTTTTTTTACGATTCTTTGGCCAGTTATATGAATATTATGTTGTGATGTTTAAACAATTTATTTGATAAAAGATAAAATTTATTTTTTTTAGATTCAAACAAAATATTTATTATTTTAAAAGTCAAAAGTGAACTAAACTTTTCTTAGAAATGGAATTTATTAGCTTTTAATCGGTAACTCCCTTAATTGAGAAAGTTTTGCTTGTTTTAGAGATGGCATCTTCAATGATCGTTTTAGTAATTGTCACAAGCATAACTTCTCGGAATATATATCGATAATTCGATAAATAGCCGGAACTTTGCAACAGAAGTAAATTTCATTAATATTGCATTGAGTTATCAATTGCAAAATTTTAGATGGCAATTACTTTGGCAAGACATAGTTAAAAAGTGATTAAAAATATTTGAGCTTTAAAAAAAAAATATTGGATACAATTATTTTTGTATTATTTTAATGTTTGAAATCCACCAGATGATCAATAGAAAATAAGTAACAAGGTGAAATAGTAAAATAAAAAAATAAAAATTTGGCTTAAGCTTTGTCTTTAATTTTTATTAAAACGCGAGTTGTCTTAAAATTTCAAAACAAAGGGGGAAGCTCGAAATTTTTCTTTAAAAAATTATAAAATATTTTTTAAATTAAAAAATTATTCTTAAGTTCATACAATAGTCTTTTGAATATCTGTTCTTAAAAAAAAATAAATGGAATAAATAATTGAAAAACATAAAAAAAAACCTTTCACTATATAAAATTTTTTTTATACTACTTAAAAATTATTACTTTTTTCGAAAGAAAAAGAAAGAAAAAAAAAATTTTTTTATTAAAATTCAGAAACTGAATTTTAGTATATTAGAAATTATTTTCGCAAATTTTTTAAAAGCTATTTTAGTTTCTTAAGTGGTCTACGCAGTTCGCAAAATTTCGCGCGGAATGACAAAACTTCATATAAAAAAAAAATCCCATTTGGGATATCCCATTTGGGATTTTTTTTTAATATGAAGTTTTGTCATTCCGCGCGTAATATTTCGAGCTGCGTATAGGCCCTTAATTGGTAAATTTTCAGAAATCTATTGCCTTTGACGAATTTATTATGTTCAGGTGCATGTCCTTTCTGATTTAAAAGGCAATCAGTTTTCAAAATTTCAGAATCAAAAGTTTATTTTTTTATATGAAGTTTTGTCATTCCGCGCGTAATATTTCGAGCTGCGTATAGGCCCTTAATTGGTTAATTTTCAGAAATCTATTGCCTTAGACGAATTTATTATGTTCAGGTGCATGTCCTTTCTGATTTAAAAGGCAATTAGTTTTCAAAATTTCAGAATCAAAACTTTATAATTTAACCAATTATTTGGCCGAGTTTTGGTCAAACTTCATTGTCTTTAGGCTATTTAGGTTTCTTAGTTTTCCAACGTTAAGAAAGGCAAGTTTATGACACTGTGGTGCATTTCGTTTTCGTTTTCAAGAGCAATAAGTTTTCTTAATTTCAGAAAATTAATTTTATGTACCTTTTCGAAATTTTTTCGCAATTTTATTTGTTTGATTTTTTGTTATCGTGGAAAATTGTGCATGTATAAGCTTCAAGAAAGAAAGGATTTGTATAGCATAAGATAACTTGTTAAATGATTTACCAAGCGTTCAACAAACTTATTGGACTCATCCAAGAGCATGTAGAGACCCAAACGAAGATACTTACTTTGTTTGAAATCATTTCAATTTAATAAAACTCATCTCATCTGCGCTTCTGTGGTTTTTATCTTTTGAGTGCGATGCCATCTGCAGAAGCAAACAGATTTTGCGGTAAAGAGAGCATGGCAGTGACAGAAGAGAGAAGTCTAAGGCTGTGGAAAGAGAAGAAAGAGTACATACACACACACACACACACACACACACACATATGCCATTACCATAAAATGTTAATTGCTGCTTTGTGGCAATATTTGAAAGCCATTTTGTTTTATTCGATTAGGCTTATAGCACGCATTCAAGTACATACTCCAAGAGCAGTTGATTTAAAATTAAGTATGCATTTGTTTGTAATAGCATACATATTTTATATATGTACATCTAGCAAATAAATATATTGTAATATTTCAAAAAAAAAATCTACAAATCAAATTAGCTGGTCGAGCTCATAGTCAAGTGTATTAAAATAAAAGCTTAATAAAGTAAAAGAAAACTTTTCAACACCCTTATAGACTCTGTAAAATCAATACTCATGCGAGTTTGAAGTGCTGCAAGCCAATGCAGAAACTCATTAAGCGTATGCGAACAAATACTCAAAAATACGAATACAAAATGGCGACAAAATTGTACAAAATGGATTCACATAGAAAAACTGTGTGTGGTTATAAAAGAATTTTTAAGCAAGTTTGCAAAAACAAGAAGTTTCAATATGTGGATACTAATACAAAAAAAAAATATCAAGTCGATTTGATAAACGAATCCAAAAGTAACTTCGCCGCAGATGTAGACTATTTAAATTATTGTTCTATTTAAGTGGAAATATTTCCGCAAGTTAAATGTTTAAAGAAGTTAGGCTATGCACAAACAATTTAAAATTTTCGATAAAGTAAAAAAAAAGTATTTTTTGAAGGTTTGTTGAATTTGCAAACACGCACCATATTTTTTAACTTCAAACTAATAAAATCAAAAAATTTTATTGAAATGGTTTTACAGTCGAACTGCTTCTCTGCGAGGAGCGTCTCCCTGGTACTCCTTTTTTTTAGGTACACCGCTTTTTTTATTGTTAGAAGTTAAGGCCTGTACGCAGCATGAAAAATTTACGATCTCAAACTCTTGTTCATTATTTTTAACGTCCTAACCAGTGTGTGCAAATTAAGAAAAAGAGGTATTTTTTATCGAGTTCTGGTCTTTTTTGTGGTATTCATCGATATTTATTTTCGATATGTTGGGTTGAAATGGCAAACAGTCACACTGCGATCAGCTGTTTTTGATTTACAAAAAATAAGCGCGCACAATTTGCAATGGATTTCTATGAACAAATATTGTTGACATTGCTTTATATAAATAATGCTAATATGACTGCCTTCCTTATTGCAAAAAGGTTGGCTGCAAAAAAAAAAAAACAACAAGAAGGGGGACGGCGCAGGAAAAGGAGTATCTGGGTAAACCCTTATTTAACAAAGCAGCCGAAACTGGAAGATTTTTTAAAGATGTATGTATTTTGTATTGGACTAATATTACAACACAATTTTGTACATTTCGTGTTAAATTAAAAGTTTGAGGCCATGGTGCGTAATCCATTGGTCAGTGCGCTGCCACCCGCGCTGCCGCTTTTAGCGCGTTTGGCTGCCGGCGACTTCATGAAATAGCGGTGACTGTCCCGCAAAGATCGCCACGCCATTTTGCACTCGTCCACTGAAATATAAATGTTTTTTTTTTTTAATTTTCTTAGCTGAAACATGTATCCAAATCTCACTTACCCTGTTTATTGAGAGTTCCTGCAATTTCATCCCACGCGTTTTTTGTCATTAGCACATTAAAATGCATTTTTTCGGTCAGGTCCCACAACACTGGGCGCAATTCCACTGCCTTAATCAGTGCAATTTTGTCCTCTTTTGAAAAACTTTCGCACCTTTTACTACGACCTGTCATTAAAACGGATGTTTCTTTTTTTTTAATTTTATTTGGCACACGTTGCACTAATGAATATTTTAATGCGAGCGAAATAATATGCTTGCACATTAAAACCAAATTGGGCCGCCAAAAACAAAACAGCTGTTGTGAGTGTTACCACACCTAGTGAACTAGTGGCGCCATCTAACGTTAAGCATTTTTAAAATTAAAAGACAACACTGTTTTGTTTTGATATCTGCGTCCACCTGTAAAAAATTTTGGATCGTAATTTTTCGACACTGTTTTTTTTATATGAAGTTTTTCATTCCGTTCGTAAATTTTTCATGCTGCGTACAAGCCTTTACATCCAATTTCTGTAAAGAAAAACCCAAAATGAATAATTTGACACGGACTCGTTTTTGCGTGCTCTGTAAAACGTATTTTTTTGTTATCGATAACTCCGCATGTTCACCTTTTTATTTTCGATAAATTCGTACATTTCCCTTTCTTTCCGATAAATTCTAACGTTGTGCTGGCGTGAAAGTATTTTTGTTTGTTACAACACAGCTGCCAGAATTCCACAATTATTCATTAAAATTTTTCTTTCAATGCGGATAATTACAATAATTTAATGATTTTCTTTTGAAAAAGGTCAATAAATTGTTCGTTATATATAATATTCGAATCAATTCTAATTTAACACTACTAAAACAGACATTAAATAAATTAAAAATGATTAACAAATGTATAACATCGATTTGAGCTAGGCGTCTTATATTTTGCTTCCAAAATAAGATCTGCATATTGATTTCGGTTCTTGAACAAAACAAAAATGGGGCAACACTGTTTTTGGTCATACTTTTGCGTACGGCTTCCAAACAAATTTAAATTAACTTTTTTGACTTCTGGTTTTTATAAAATTTGTAAATTTTCATACGAAATTTTGTTGTATGAGGAAATTTTTTTTTTTTTTTGGCAAAAAAGTGCTTTAAGGCAAGAAGAAAGAGATCAAAAAAAATATTTAAAAAACAGACAAAACCAATATCTACAGAATTGTGTTAAAAAAACATGAATACAAAATTTTTGTCGCCTGGCTACACACACACATACATACTTACGTTACATACAATTCATGTATGTAAAAACTTTGTGCAGAAGGGCCAAATCGAGCAAAGACAAGGCTGGAGCTCACACACACCCAAGCACACACACGAGTACATTGTACATGCAAACAAATACATTCATAAAGGCAATTGCTATTGCTTTTTCAAGGAACTCAATATGCGTGCCAATGTTTAATTAAGAATGGGTGTGTGTGTGTGTGTGTATGTAAGAGTGCCTGAGAGTATGTGTGTGTATCTGTGTGAGCATATGAATAAATGTATGAGCGCATGCATTTAATTTAATTTTCATTTCAATTGATTCAATGACTTTACGTTTCATTTCATGTCTCGATGCGATTTCAATTACAACACGTATACATAACTCACACACACAAACGCACAATCACATGCGTATGCACAGGAAAGAGCCTTATATGCAAGGATAAAATCTCGTCTAGCTGTAAGACGCGCATGTATGCGTAAATAAATTCATTTGTATGTATGTCAATATTTTACATACATATAAACCATATACATATAACTGAAGTTCAATTGAGGAATTGTTGACGCGTTGGAATTATTTACTCATCTTAAAAAGCAGAGCAGCGTAGAGCAACAGAGCCTTCCCAGTGTCAATAACATGAAAGACAATGCAGAAATATTACAAAGGTCAAAACTGATTCAGTTGCCAGTGTAGAAGTTGATTGAAAATCGAATACTAAAGTATTCATAACGATTTACTACGTATTTGTATTTTATACTTGTATTTTCGATATTAGTTGATTTAAATTTATTTATAATACTTGAATTTCTACAATTAGCACCAAATAGACGAGCGTATTTGTTATAAAATATGTATCTAAAGGTATGTCCTTTTACATAGATTCGGGCAATATATGTACCAGACCGAATTAGACGTTCTTAATTCAAAAATGGTAACAAATAATTACCTCAATTAACAATTGAGCGATGTACTTATGAACATCTAGAACGCAAGAACCATAATTTATTTATTTTTATGATATATCATTTCCATTTCTTTAACATTTTTCGTTCTGATAGTTGTTTATACATTTATATAAATTTAAAGTTTTTTGCATATTTAAAAAACGAAAAAAAAGAAATTTAATTATATTTTTTTAGTAAATTTCAAGCCGCTGTACTTTTTAATTATTTAAGGCATATATAATATAAAAACGTTTCATTGATCAATGAGGATTTTTATCTCAATTTTTTTCTGCAATTAAACATTTGTTGTCAGCACATAAAATGAGCAAGAATTATTAAAATTTTGACATCTTTTGAGAAACACGTTCATATCCCTTTAGCTCGGTTCAGGCCTGAATTAGTCATGAAATCATGGCTGAATTTTCAATACCAGCCATGAATCTACGCATTCATTTGTCACTGAATTTAACACATGCATGTCCTAGGCGTTTAGGACTGAACCTTAGCCGTAACAATCAGCTATGAACTCACTGCTGATTGACTTTGAAATGTCATGCCTGAAATCACAGGTGAAATTTTTTATGAATTAGGCATGAATTCAGTGCTGAATCGGTTTTAAAAGTCAGGTCTGAAATCATAGTTGAGTAATTAATGCCACAAATATTCTTCATACATTTTTAACATAATTTTATTATCAATTTTAATGTACAGTGGCTTAGGTGCAGCCCTAAAATTGAGATTTTTGTGGCACTTCATTGCATTACGCAGCTGTGATTCCGCTGGGCCAGAGTCCACTGTAACTGGTATTGATTCTAAAATTAAAAACTTTTAATTATATTTTACAACACCAGTATTTTTTGACCTACCAAGTCAAGAGGTATAAAATTGCTTAAATCCCTTCAAGGCAACCTTCTTTTGCACGTCGTCACTGTTGGCGCCCATGACAAAGGCATCAATAAATTTTTTTGTCTTGTTTACAAATTCGTCAAAATTTTTCAAAGTTCTAATTTTCCAGTACGATCAAACTTACGCAGTTGTCTTGTGCTCCACATTGGCAATACCTTTAAAATTATTTTATAAAGAAAAATAATACTTTAAATAATAATATTTAATAAATACTTACCTAGAAATTAAAATTTTCACAGCAAATTTTCTTTGTGTAATAAAGAAAACGTCAGAAATAGCTACGCATACAAACGCAAACACCAATACTAATGTAATGTCAAATAACAAAATAAAATTGACTTTTCTTATTTCTCTTTGCTGATTCTTTTTTGCTTTAATTGTCTGTCAAAAGAAAGAGATAGAAAGTGAAATTTTATATTTGTCCTTGTTTCTCTTACAAAGCCATGACCATTCGCTTCCTTTTCATGCCTGAATTCAGGACTGAATTTTTCAGGCTTGAACGACCGAACTGCAGGGATACTTAAATAAAAATTATCAAATCTACGTTTCATTTTTTAAACACTGCGCAGTAAGAAATATTACAAATTTTGTTAAAAAGGTGAAAAACTTAATTTTAGCTATATTTTCTATAGAACACGTCCCTTATAGAAATTAATAAGATGACAGCCCTTTTATGCAAAAAAGCAGCAAACTAACTTTAATTTTAACACAGAAAAGCGCTGCTTTTGATAGATCAAAAAATTTTGGAAAATAGAAATAATGGTATATGTACCAATAACAATAGATGACAATCGCTATTATTGTGAACTGATTGGCATTTTTCTGAAAAATAAAAGTGAGTTTTGCGAATTTGAAACTAACTTTTTCCCAATCTTTATTTATATCCAAATCAGTGGAGTGGAAACGTTGTTTTAGATATAGATTTTCGAATTCATTAACCTAACATTACGTAGTAAAGTAAACTATTGAAGCAACCAACATTTTCAATTCATAATCTTCTATATATATAAAAGAGAGTTAAGAGTTATGTTAGTTACACCATTTATAACTCAAGAACGGCTGGACGATTTTGATGATATATGGTTTGTTGGATTCGTCTCCGCACTGGTTAACATAGTAACGCACAAAATATCGTAAAAATTCACATAAAAAGAAGTAATTCTTGATATTCTCTTATGAAAGCTGGGGTCAGATATCGACATAAATCGAAAATCTTCATCTGCGTCACTATTATGCGCATCTTTTGGTAAAATTTCAACTCCATAGCTTTTATAGTCTCTGAGATTCTTTTACTCATATGGACAGACGGACAGACAGACATGGCTATATCGACTCGGCTGTTGATAGTGAAAGAAAATGTATAGTTTAGGGGGTCTACCACGCCTCTTTCTGAGTGTTACATACATTTGCATGAAAGTTGTGTTAGATAAACCATTTTTGAATCAAGATCGGCTGGACAGATTTTAATGATTTATGATTTGTTGCCACTACGAAGAAGATCGAATCTTTCTCAACTAAGCCGTACCCATAAAACGTCTCGAGACAATTTTCGACGTGCTATAAGAAGTACTTCACACTAGTGCTGGAGAAAACATCGATGATCGAAGTTTAAAATCTCTATATATCGATGTTGGCCAACAGAGATGTTTCTCCAGCACTACTGAACACCCATTTGATGAGTGCAGAAGTGCTGGAGAAACATCTCTGGTGGCCAACATCGATATATAGAGATTTTAAACTTCGATCATCGATGTTTTCTCCAGCACTACTTCACACATTTGTTTATAGCTCGCATCCTTTCGTCGGCAGTGGCCCAAGGGCATTGTGGCGCATTGAAGTAATGGCAAAAAGAAATTGACTTTGTTGACTCCGCCACCCGAGTCATTGCATTCATTGCTTCATGGCGGGATGCACAAATTCAGCGACTAAAGCAAGTTTTCAACACTATACTTACTTAGAACGCAGCACAGAGAAGACATAGAGTCTAAGATTGCAGAGATGAAACACTCTGCTTAGAAAACAGCTCAGCGAAAAGTTGGAGTTAAGGACTGCAGAGCAGGTACGTAATATATTACGAAGATCACAGAGCAGATAGATTGAAGATGTTAGTTTAGACGGGCCAGTAAGGAATTGAATTAGCAGTCGTACAATTAAGGCAGGTAGGAAGCCGAAAAATTCCATTTTTAATGGCTCTGTCTTAACAGTTTTAACAGAAATGCGAGAAAAATAGGTCTTATAATTAACGAAAAAAAGACGAAAGTAATGGTGTCCACAACATCTGACACAATGAGACATAGACTTGGCCAAAATGTTACCTTCGGGGAATACAACTTTGAAGTGGTTACAGACTTCACGTACCTGGGCGTAAATATAAACAACGAGAACAAAAATGTAGAAATAGATCAACGACTTCTTGCTGCAAATAGACAGTACTTCCGCCTAAATAAATTTCTGAGAAACAAGAAGCTCGACAGAAATACAAAAATGACTATATACCAAACGCTGATTGCACCAGTCTTAATGTACGCCAGTGAAACATGGACACTGTCTAAGGCAGATGAAAATAAAATAAGTATCTATGAAAGAAAAGTTCTTCGAACCATTTTTGGAGGCGTATGCGAAAATGGAGTATGGAGAAGGAGATACAACCACGAGCTTGAAAGACTACACAAAGGGGCCAATATACTAACGCAGAATAGAATAATATGGGCCGGGCACTTAATAAGAGCAGACGACACCTATCCTCCGAAAAAAATCCTATTTGGCAAATGCCGCGAAAACAGATCAAGAGGACGCCCAAAACTAAGATGGATTGATGGAGTCGACCAAGATGCGCAAGATCTTGGTATTCGGTCTTGGAGAGCAAGGGCGCGAGACAGATCAAGTTGGAGACTCATGCTGAAGCAGGCGAAGACTCGACAAGAGCTGTAGAGCCAACTATGATGATGATGATGATGATTTTAACAGATTTACCAGAATGGTTAAAAAGCTTAACATCATTAGAGGAAAGATTAATGTCTCCTCGGCTATCGCTTATGATAATTAAGTCATTGGGATATAAAGCAGGACAGTATCAAAGGAACCATTATAAACATTTTTATTCCAATTGTGAGTCCGAGCAGCGAGCTGCATTATTTCAGGGTATTTTAAAGACGGGCTATCGAACATTATGGAAATAGAGACTTGCACAGTGTATATAATAATCTGGTTATCTGAATTGAATAAAGTAGATCGTACGGTGGTTGGCGTGTGAAGCACGCAGGGGGCAGAGCCACCTAGTAAAAATATAAAAAACATTCGTTTTCGTATAAAATCAGACAAGGAAATGAACAATGATCTCCTCGGTGGGGTTTGAACCAATTTTTAAAATATAGAAAATTGCACCCCACGCTTTTTTTACTATAATTGAATTATTTTATTAATTTATTAATTGCTTTTCGGAATTTTCTATTGCTCTAATACAAACTCTTCATACTTCAAAAATTATTTTCTTCTTTTTAGTTCGGTTTACTATTCAAGCGTGTTTTTTTTAGTTTCTTAAAGCTATAATTTTTTTTTGGTAATATACATTACTGCTCCAACAGCATTGTAATAAATAAAATCAATATTATGAAACTGTAGTTATGTTTGAATTTTTGGGCCCATCACTAGGTTTATTTAATTTAAATTTGGTTTCAAAATTTGAAGTATGCAATCAAAAAATACATAACTTTTAAATAAAATTATGTATACGCTATGGAGCCTGCAAGGGGTGGCAATTAAGCTACTCATGATTGCCCTTGAATTAACCAAATGAAAAATTGCGCTAAGCTCAATTGGCCAATTATGAAGTGCCTTTTTGACAACATAGATAAAAAAAAAAATTTTTACATTTTTAACTATAACGATTTTTGTATTTGTCCGATTTTGTTCATTCTGCACTTCTGCACTCATCAAATGGGTTAGTAGTGCTGCAGAAACATCTCTGTTGGCCAACATCGATGTATAGATATTTTAAACTTCGTTAATCGATGTTTTCTCCAGCACTACTATCCAACGATAGCTTCGGTTGAAAAGCAAGATGCAACTGTTCCATTTTCTTTGACTATTTTATTGGCATTTTTTCCTATGCATGCATCCACCTGTCTCTTGGCCAATATGCTTCTTATTCCTTCTATGCGTTTCCAAACTCTTCTTATAATTTGCCTCTTGCTTTTATTACCAAAGTTTAACTTTATACCAATTAAGAGTTTTATGTCCTGCCCATTTGCAGGCTTAAAAATTAAGAACACTCTACAGTGCAAGAAAAAAACGACATGCTTAAGCCTGCATCAAACAGCACCAGGGTGCTTTCTGGTGAAGAGTGCCGGGGTTACAGATCTGTGTTTCCTAAAAATTTTGAATACGTTCTATTAAGCACTTTCGTGTTAATACTACTTAGTCAGAAATGTCAGTGGCATACATTTTTAACAAACGCCATTTTTTCCAGATAAGCACATATGCAATTTTTTGTTGCATAGTCTTAGGCTGACTTTAACTTTGTTTCCATTGTTACGCATTTTGCAGTAAAATTTTCTTTCTCTTTTAGCTTAATTTTTGTTTTGGCAAGCTTAAACTTTCCTTTTTTTTTGCCCAGTGCCTTTTTGGAAACAGTTTTTAGAGCGTCCTTGCAATTCGCTTCTACATTTGTGTGTCATTGTTTGTGTGTGTGTGTGTTTTTTGTAGCAAATGCAACGGAAAAGCGACTTCCTCTAAAGGATATGAGTAGGAAAATGCTTGTTAGCGCCACATTTGCCACAGCAAACACAAAAAATTACCAAGAATCAACTTGTTGGCCAACTGTGAATTGTAAAACTTGAAAAACCTTGAACTTGTTTTAACCTATATTAGGCCAAAAAAAATATATAAAATACCATGGCATTAAAATCCAAAGTAAGTTGTTTAAACGAAACGATCCGACTGTGATGTACCCTATATCCATGACTACTTACTACACCCTACAAAATTTTTATATGATTTAGACATATTTTAAAATATAGATTGAAACGTTTGGCGTTAATTTAATTTTATTAATAACAATAATAATTAACATTTATTGTGGGAGACTGTAAGCTGAGTATACCTATAAAAGTCATTGAATTTCAATATTAGCGTATGCGTGATCTGGAAAACGTTTAGGCCGCTGAATGTTTTTTTACAAGCCTGTTTTTGCATATCGCTGATTCTTTTAAAAACATGACGGATTTTTGAGATAAGAAATGAACAGTAAAAAAAAATTATAGCACTGCAAATTTTTTTTTGTATATACATATGTATGTAAGAAAAGAGAGAGCAGAATGTGAACACACGTGTATTTAAAGTATCCTTTATTAACTAAAGATTTTGACAAGGGTAATTAACTAGTTTTTAACATGCGTGGAAAATAATGTTATAATTTGTTGTTTATTTGTTTATTTTTATGTACTCAAAAATGCATTTATTTTTTAAATTGCATGTATCAAAGCTATGTCTTGTCGCCAATCCAGGGTGCAACTGGTGCCATCATTGGGCATCAACTGCTATAAGGCCAAATGGGGTCCTTATTCTTCTCCCAAACCCTTGTTCACCTCTTTTCGGACTCGCTTATGCTCCTCCTGAGGTGTGGGTATGCGATCTCAGCATTCGTCTGCAGGCATTCCGATCCTGGATCATGTCATCGCTGAGACCCATTCGTTGCTTTTGCATTTGAGAAAGGTGAGGTTTTTGGCACTTGTGTACGGATATTCGTTAGTTATTGACTTTCCTTTTACACCGGCCGTTGTCTCCAGACCCGGTAACCAATTGCATACACTGATCTTTGGAAGATCTTTAAAACTTAACTAATTCTATTTATGAAATTACATTTTTAAGTGATCGTCTTTTAATAATGTGATATTTTATTAGAGCAATAGAAACTAAAAAAATATTTTTTTTTTCCAAAATTTTCAGTATTATGAGATATTTAAATATGGCGTATACGCAACGTAACCTTTTATAGTTGCTGAAGCTAAGCGTGACTAGATCTGAATTTCAGCAGGATCTAAATTCCAATATGTTTCAGTTCTGTGTGAAAGCACAGAAGATAGATAAAAGCTATTAATATTTCATTAGCGCATATCTTGATTTTTAAATATAATTATTAAGTGATGAAACATGTACTTATACGCCTTCTGACTGAAACTTCAAACTTATAAGTACTACGAACTTCGGAAAAATAACTTTACATGAATCCTACTCGTTTGCTTCTAGCTTTAACAACACAATTTTTACAAATACCCTCTGTGTACAGTGTATAAAAAGACAAAGCTGCAGCCAAAGAGTTGCAGCTGCATCACATTTGCTTTTAAGCTCGAGTTTGAGCTTGTGCTAACAATGCTAATTTGCGCAACTTGGCAACTAATGAAATGCTCCAGACTCTGCACCCTTGGCATTATTTTGAAAATCCGCTCGCCTGCATCAAGCCCTGCCAGCGGATGCCATATTCTCTATTCCATCCAACAACTGACACAAATGAGACATTTCGTTATGAAATTCTCTGCTTTTCTGTAACTCTCTGTGTGTGTGTGTGTGTGTGTATGTTTGGAAAATTTTCTAACATTTCTATAAAATGACAATTACATTTGACAGCAAATATGTGCAATGGCAAAAGTGGAAAGTTTTAATTGCGCACATTGCGCATACGACAGGTGTGACAGCAACAACAGAAATAGCAAAAAAACAACTTGAGTTTAAATTTTTTTTACTTTTTATACCCTGCATCTAATAAAAAGTATTGCTTAATTTTTAAGAAGTTTGTGACGCCTTTAGCTTAGATACTTCGATCCAAGCTCGTGAGCTCTACCGATAAAGTTACTTGTTCTTATAATGCTAACGTAAAAAAATCTTGTCCCAACTCTCTTGGAGTTTATCTTAATACCTTATAGTATACTTTTTTTCGGAATCTTGAGGTTCTTGTGAAAGTTATAACAATAATATACTGACACTACTTAAAGAGACGCATATGTTGTAAGGTGGGGAAAATCTAACCTAGTAATTAGTTTTGGCTATGAAATACCTCTTTGGCATAGGATAAATTCATTCAATATACCACCAAATTAGAGCTAACGCTTTTTTATATGTATTTAAAAATATCGTAATATTTAGACCATAACAGAACATATAAATCGAAATGAATGCCAATAAAGGATGATTGGATTGATTAGCTAAGTAACTAATCAGAGTTATTTGATTTGCAGCATGTCTGATTGGCCGCACTATTTAGAGGTCGGATTTGCCCCACAGTGTCATTTTTCATGACGATGCGAACAAAAAAAATAGTACGATATTTCCAACCAATACATAACATGCACTATATAAGTCACCTTACACTATATAAAAAAATATGGAAGAAATTTTATTGGGGCTCTCAAAAATTTGTAGAGAATTTGCATTCAGAACTTAACTTTTCTAACTGAATTCTTTTTATTATTTTTATTTTGGGCTAATGGCAATTAGTGTGTGCGTGTGCATAGACCATATAGGGGTGCCCTTGTGCGCCTTTGTACAATATGCCTAATGGCAGGCGGGACGGGGGGAGTGTTGGAGGTGGTTACTCAGTTAGTCCGAGTCCCTTCATAAATTGTATAAAATGTAAAACATTTGCAATTGACAAGTGCTTTGAATGCTTGCACTAATTATAAGTATGCTAACTGGCATCTATATATATATGGCCAAGTTAGCTGCTGACCAACATGCCGGAGCAGTTATTTACTTTGTGTTGTTCATTTGTGGTCCAGCTTAGTTGGACAGCTGCCCAGAGCAGGCTAAAACACAAAGACATGTATACATGCATGCATATACATACATATATAATGTATATGTGTGTGTAGAGCCAAACGGACTTGTCTCAAATGTCAATGTAAAATTGAATTCTTGGCCAGTTTTATTAGAGGCTTTTGAAAGATTTATAACATGACTTTGGGCTCAATTGCAGTTGTTGTTGCTGTGCCGATAAGCACAATGGCCGCCAGGTCATGCTGTGTGTACAGCCATACATAAACTCACACATACACAGACAGCGTTAGAGGGTTTGTGTGTGTGTGAGAGTAAGCTTCACACAATTTCGGCGACAAACTTTTTAATCAAATTTTTTAACACAATTTCTTTGACTACTTTTTTTTACAACCAGAGAGAGAGAGAGATAGAGAGCATAAGAAAGAGCAAGAGCCAGCTTGCATATGCATGCTCAATTGTGTTTGTATTGGCAAAGGACATGCTTTGTGATTTATACACACATCAAACACATACATAGACACAAAGGCAGCGCCATTTTCTGCGTCTGTGTCTGTAAGCAAACAACAGCTTTTTTTGATTTATGAGCGCTTTGGGTGCGCTCGCGACACACACACACACATACAGAGAGAGTAAATATGGCAAAAAAATGGCACACAAAAATCGAACACACTCATACACACACAGAGACTCACAAATATACAAACACACACAGTCCAAACGAGACAGCAAAACATATTGAACGCAAAAATAAAACATAGACGACAAACAAAGGCGACTCAGTGTAAAAATACAATTTTTAATTTATTAAATTTGTTTTTATTTATGTATATATAAATGAACATATATAATTTTTTATTAATCCTTGGTGACACAACAAATGTTGGCAGAGCCCAGAACACTGTTCGAAACAATTGTAGACAATTCAGTGCTTATTAAAAGCGCCTGGGAGTTACGCTTTTGCACTTTGTCAATATATTGTTTGCCTGGGCGAGAAGTACTTTGGTAGAGATATCAGGTTTGACTCTGGTAGAAATGTTTTTTTATACAATTTATTTTGGAGAACTATACATAATACTGTTCCGTGGTGATTATCATACTAATGCTTTTGGGTGATACTATAAGATAATGTCCACTTCTGTACTCAATGGGCTTAAAGTATTAAGAACTTAATTTCAGCAATTTCGATCGAAACTTGGTATTCAAAGATGTCCAAGTTTTCCAATGACATTGTAAGTTTTTAAAAAACAAAAGATGGCACTTTTAATTTTTCGTGTAAATTAAGCTTAATATCTGTACTTAAGAAGAATAATATGGCCTACGACACTTTTTATAGCGTATACGTAATTTTATTTAAAAGTTTTGTAATTTTTGATTGCATACTTCAAATTTTGAAAAAATATTGAATTTAATAATTCAAAAATAACTACAGTTTCATAATATTTAGCTTATTTTATTTAATATAGGGTTTTCCAATAGGAGGTGTTATTTTGGTATTCAAAGAAAAATTCTATTTTTTTTAAATAAATGATCGGATGTTTATTTCAAAATAAAGAGGAAGGTATGCCGTTAATAATGAAAAACAACATCAGCCAAATGGCCACCAGGACCATGTTCCAGAACCGTAACCTTTTCATAAAATTTTCCATAACCAAATCGCAAAGTGGCTGCCCTATGTCCTTGATAGGTCCAATGACCCCGCCGGACCATAAACCGCAACAAACAGTCACACGTTGAGGATAGAGAGGCTTCTCAACAATAACTCTTGGGTTTTCCGAGCCTCAGATGCGACAATTTTGCTTGTTGACGTAGCCACCGAGGTGGAATTGGGCCTCATCAGACAAGATGATTTTGCGTTGGAAGATTGTCACCATTTTTGTAGTGAATTTTAATAATTTCAATGCGTTTTTGAAACGTGTATCGTTCCATTTTTAGTAATGGCGAAGTTTTTACTTATCAAATGTCAAAGAATAAAAGCTTTAAAAGTGACAGCTACCGAAATACCGGGTGATTCAAAATAACACCTCTTGTTGGAAAACCCTATACTATTGGAGCAATAGTATTATATATATTACTAAAAATCAAAATTTTTTTGTTATTTCTTTGGCATTGCGAAAGTTTAACTCGATATAGCGAGCAAAATTATATATTTGTCAAATCGGTACGCAAAAGTTAAAGAGATTCGACGTATTTTGGTGGTTGACGTTGGGCAGATGTCTGAGCTACAACTACCAATGTGCCTTTAATAACGTTGCTCTTCAGGATCGTAACATTTGCTTGGATTATGATGGGCTACAAACAATTTCTTCAACCTTTGAATGAATTCTGGTTTGTGCTATAGGCGCCGTTGCAGAGATTTCCGTAAAGTGACCGAAAAATAGAAGGAAAACAACAGAGCCTGGGTGAACAATGTGTCTTTGACTAAGGTGATTGAGGAGATTGAAAATGTTGCCCTATTTTGTTCATTTTATCTCTTTTTTTTCCCCCGTATGGGTTCCAGAAGATCTTTTGTACCATACCCATATATTACGGCAAAAGACTTTCCGCATGAATAGCAGTAGGTCTTTTGTTGGTATTGACCTAAGATGGAAGGGACTTATCTGTTCCTTTCCCAAGTGACCGGCTCTGTCTCATACCAGCGCAGGTCAGTCACAGAGAATATGTCTGGTGGTTTCATCGTCCTCGAGACAGAGTCTGTACTCTGAAGAGTCCGATAGGCCAATTTTCTGAAGATGGTATCTAACAGTGTGGTGGCCAGATAGGTATGCTACCAGAAGTTTTAAATCCGCTCTGCCAAGACCTTTTGTCTTGATCATATCCAGAGGTTCGACAAGCGCTTTTGCTTGACGTAGCCCCGGTAAGGAGAGCCAGTATCTTCTATGCTCTCCTGCAGCCCATTTTTTTACCATGGTTTTGATTGTGGACCAACCAATGCCACAGAAAAGCGCAGGGGCAGTGGTCAGGGTGGAGGCACCCTGTCGTGCTAGATCGTCAGCGATCATGTTACCATCCACTCCTGAGTGTCCAGGTACCCAACATAGCACGACTTTGTTCCGGAGGGACAGGGTTTGTAGGTAATTATGGCATTCTTTAACCATTCTGGAAGATTTGCTCCATTATGATAGTGCCCTAATAGCAGCTTGGCTATCTGAGTAGATACAGATGTTTGCTCCCCTAGTTCCCTTGCTAAGGATACTATGGGCGCAGATCATTCATTTTATCTTTACTATTTCGGGAAAAATATTTTTATTATTTTTTGTGGATGGTAATAGTTTCGTTACGCAAAGTCAACTTTTTCTCCCACTGTGATGGACGTAGAGATAAATAGACGAACATTTGTCTTTTTCTAATGCTTTCCAAACCCAATTTAGAATTTAACTAATGAGTGTATAAAAAAATCAGCCAATTGCAATATTTTCGTACAATCTTTAGGTCTTTAGGTCATGTTTGCCTGCTTATTGGTTGAGTACGCTGTGGGACATAATTCATAAATATTGGCTACGAAGCTGGCTTTAATTATTGGTCGAGTACGCTGTGGGACATAAATCTGTGGGGTTAATTAATAACTATTGTTTACCAAGCTGGCTTTAAAGACGGCACAATTCAAAGGAAAACACTTTTTTTGTCTTAATACAAAAATTAAAACCAACCTCTAACGCTTTTGAGATAAACCTTTAGCTTACTTTTTGAACAAAATCACAATACCATCTGCTAGTTGTATATACATAGTGTAGATAAATGTACTGTAAAAGTTTCCAAACTTTTTGTCGGGCCAACTTTTGCTTTACTTGCAACTTTCTATTTGTTATCTGGCAACGCCATTGACCAATATGAAATTTTGATTGATAGCTCCCCAAACGCGACGCGCTGCTGCTGCTCCTCCTGTTGCTCCTGCTCCCAAAATCTAACCCATCGATTGTCGCTGTCATAAAAAAGACCCTGTACCAAAAATAAAAACAAATAATGTTGCGCACACTATGGCGTCAGCTGAGCTTATGCAAATCAAGACATCACTTTGTTGCACTGGCTGCTGCAGCCCGTTGCTCGAGCAACCAAACTTGTCAAACATTGCCGCATTCATATTTTTTTTCGTGTTTTTTTTTTTTTTTGTTTTTATTTTCTTGTTGCACTCTATCATACTCGATTTTTGAAGAAAAATTCAACACACTCTTACATATACATATAGTATACCCTATGCCCTAAATGCAGTGAGAAAAAATTTCCAGTACATATTGTTTTCCGTGGCTGACAGAGAATGTCGAAGTGCAGTGCGAAGCGGTGCCAAAGGGCCGGAAGTGGGCCAGGAACCAAACCGAACTCACAAAACGAAACTTGCACATGTGGAGTTGATTTTTGCATATTTTTGATAGCACCAGCATTAGTCTCTAGTGAACTGACACATAAAAGCGCAGTTATGGACTGATTGTTGCTGGCTATATCTGAAAATGGCGGACTTTATTTATGTGCATGTGTGTGTTTGTATGCGTGTGTTACGGCAAGTGTTAGTGTTTCAAAAAGTTTTTCTCAATAAGATTTATACGACTGACAGTTGGGGGAATCCAAAAAAAAAAAAAAAAAAAAAAAAAGAAAAGAAACCAACAAACCAAATAACAAGTTTTGATTTTTTCACCCGTTCTAAAAAGACTCAAAGCTTGGTATTCGCGAGGCTTAAATGTCGGGCATAGGAACTATGCATAAAAAAGTGTACTGAAAGGTTTTTTTTTTAACAGCTTGTGGCATTTATTTCGTTATTGCTAGTTAACATTCAATGTACTAAAATTATTCCTGGTTCAAATCGGTTGGCAATAAAAAAACACAAATTTTTTTAAAAATTTGTTTAAGGAAAAGGAAAAACTTGTTTAATTTATATGCATAGTTCGGAAAGAAGTACCTGGTTTGCTTGGGTCAACAATTGTCACGGTACAAATCGTTATCAACAGCTCGTCTATGCTAGTTTTTGTACAGTGGTGAGTTAACAAAAAATACGTCACAGAGACGTATCGTTAAAGGTTGTGTGACTTTTGCTATTTTTTGTATGACGAGTTGTAATGTAAATTTAATTTTAGTTAAAAATCAAGGCAGTTTGAATACTACACAAAAAAAGGGTGATTTTTTTAGAGTTACACAAGTTTCAATCATAATAAAAAAAAGGAAATGCATTATTATCAATGAAACGGGCTTTATTGGATAAAAAATTTTATGATATTAATTTTTAATTATGATTTCGGCCGTGTGGCGGCAATGGCTGACGCGTACAAGACCCAATCTGGAACACCAATTTTTACAAACTTTCCGCAGCATTTGCCGTATTTCGCCAATAACTCTTTGAATGTTGATTTCCACGTGTTCAATTGTTTCTGGTTTATCGACGTAGACAAGTGACAGTTATTTTCTGTAATGTAATGTAATGGTGTTTCGACAAAAACTTGTGGACTATCCTCACTCCAAATGCGACAATTCTGCTTATTTACGTGCCCATTCAACTAAAAATGGGCTTCATCAGAGAACAAAATTTTGAATTTTGAACAAGTTTGACGAGCGGAATCATTATATTGATAAAAAATTTCAACAATTTGAAAGCGTTGCACTGGTGTTAGTCAAACCAAACTCAACAAAAAGCAACTATCAGCTGTTAAATGGGTTGTCAGATAAAGCAGTGTTGCCAACTCAAAGTTGTGAACCTCTATAAAAAACACGCTGTACTATCAAATTCGGAACGTATGCAGAACCAAAGATTTTTATACGCTGTACCGTATGGTACAAAGGGTATATTGTGTTTGTGCAGGCCGAAAATGTATGTAACATACAGAAGGAGACGTCGGAGATCCCCCAAAGTTACCTAAAGTATGATCAGGGTGACTAGAGAAGTCGATATACCGATGTCCGTCTGTCTGTCTGACTGTCTGTTTGTCTGTATGAACGCCTAGATCTCAGAGATGGTAAGAGCTAGAGCAACCAAACTTTCAGATTAGATCCCTTATTAGTCCATTAGAGACAAGTTTATTTAATTTTCTTGATATCGGAGTTACGTTATATAGCTCCCATATAGGTGTCTCAGAAGACCTCGAAAAAAAGCAAAAGTTTTAGATGGATAATTCGTTTGCTTATAAAGCTTTTGTTACCAAATTTGGCAATCGGAAGAGACACCCAGCACTGTACCAAATTTGATCAAAATCGGTTGACTATATCATATAGGTCTCATAGGACCAATCGTTCAATAAAACATTTTTGGTACAAAATTCGTTGTGTTTCGTTTGTTTGTGAAGTTATCGTTACCAAATTTGGCACTCGGAAGTAATTTAAAATTCCCAAGCACTGAAACAAATTTAATCAAAATTGGTTGACTATATCATATAGTCCCCATAGGACTGATCGTTCAAAAACAAATTTTTGGTGCAAAATTCGACTGATTTCTGTTTTTCAATGAAAATATCGTAGCCAAATTTGCCGAATAAAATATCTTTTGGAGGTCTTAAGCAATATGTCGGACTTAATTGTAATGTGGTGGTACAGGGTATCCCAAAGTCGTCTGCGCCCGACTTTAACGTACGCCATCTTTTTTTTTGTTAGTTCAGTGCACACTAAGTATATAAGCAGTTTTACGTTCTTTCGAAAATGGCATTTTAAGTTATTTAAATATATATGTGCATTTTAAGAGTTATTCTAAAAAGTCAATTAATTGTAAGATTAGTCAATGCAACTCATAAGCTTGAATGACAACCCTACGTTGCTACTATTCAAAAATTATTTTAATACATTTTAAGTTATTTAAATATATATGTGCATTTTAAGAGTTACTCTAAAAAGTCAATTAATTGTAAGATTAGTCAATGCAACTCATAAGCTTGAATGACAACCCTACGAGCCATCAGCTGTCAAGCTGTCAGTAGCATTGTGAATGGCAAAATGCAGTTGTTTACTATTACATTTAGTTTTTGATTTTTTTTTTTGTTTTTTGATTTTAATAATTTCTTGCAAAACGCTTTTTTGCCCTTTTCTTCTCAAACCAACTGTCAAATTGTTGATTTTCACAAAAATCACTGACATACCGTACGTTGCCACCTGAGCAGAAAATTATGCGCAGCACTTATTTATTTAACTGTGCACTTAATTCGTCGCACTTCATAATGGTAACGTTGTAATATTAAAATTATAATTTTTTAACATATATTAATATGTCAAATTAAATTAGTACCGCAACTAGGTGGCAACTCTTTAGCTCGAGACGGTTTTGCACGTATACACAAAATGATATATTTATTAGAGATTTTGTAAAAATTAAAATTATGGATTAAAAATTCGATTTATTAAATTTTAGAGATACAGATAGCTCAGAAATGAAATAGCCTTTTTAAATAAGTACCAGTTACTTTGAATAAAATTGGTTTTATTGGCTAATGTTATGAAATTTAGTAGAGATTTAAAACCGTCTCGAAAAGGTATCGGTGGCATTGAGCATTGGAAGTGTAGAGAAATTGTTTTCTGTGGCACTCCTGATAGGTTGACTTTTCTTTAGCACGACATATCAAATAAGCAGATAATGATTTTTGAAAAAAACATTTTTAATGAGAGAAATATTAGCCTCATATTTTTGTAAATGTTTTCATGCGAATGTCAATATATTTATACATTATATTATGTTAATATAAGTATCAGATTCCCTTCATTAAATAATAATTATAAATATTGAAGTATACTCGAGATCTCGATAGAGACACTGTATAAATAATATCACATAAAACTTCTTGTTTATTAGAATTAAGGAAAACACTAAATAAAAATAATAAACACTGAAAAAAAAAAAACTAAAATTTGAATTTAATTTTTTTTTTTTTTTATTATAAAAAAGTTTGTATATCATTTAATAAAGCTAGTTCCCTACTACCAATCATGGCAGCTTAACCTAGATGTACATAAAAAAATAAAATAAAAACCAATTATAATTTAAGGGTTCTACATACGAAAAAAATAACAAATAATAATAATAATAAATTTACAGGAATATATACAAATTTATATAAAGTTTAAAAACGTTTGAACTTATTTATAAAATTTGAATTTAAAGAAAAGAATTTTAATTATTTTCAACAATTATTTTTGGAAATTTGATTTTGACATTTTATAATAAAATATATTTTGGAAGTAACATTAAAAATGAGTAACGAGTCTTAAGATATTCAGGGTCAAAAGTACCAAAAATCGTTTTTTTTTTTGCAACTAAAATTTTTTCAATGGAATTTTTGTAGAATAAAAATATAAAAATTGTTTGAAACTATTTAAAAGGAAAAATATTTTTTATTTAAGAAAAGTCTACCAAAATTTTCAGTTATCGATCACATAATCGATGATGGAGGCCATTCAGTATAAAATTCACACTAACTCTGAAGAGGCATCGGACTCTATAAAAAAATCCATAGCCTTCTGCCATTCAAAGATTCGTCGTACATGCAAATTGCTGCGTAGGTGGCGATCACATAAGTTTGCTTGTTACTCTTGTATATCTTTAATCAAATATTTGTTCTTCTCAAATAGTTTCGTGGCAACATAAAGGTATTATTGAGGAACAAAAGGCTTGAGAACCCTATATAAGTCCTTGAAAGCAGATAACACAATTTTTCATAGTTTTTTTTAGGGCATATTGATACTTGTTATAATTTTCATTTGAATTTTAGACTGTCAAACTATCTATCAAAAATGTCTATTATATCTTAATTATGCTTTTATTATCGATTTAAAATTTTTGATTTCACCGCTCAAAATTCGTTTGCCAGCAATAACGCTAAGCTCAGTATACCCCTTAATCATAAAATCGAACCATAACACTAGTTAACACGAAAAATTAACCTTATCTTTCCTTTCGATCTAATCATCTTTCATGTCGATACAAAATTTTGTCACGAGTTATTGACGAACAACTGAAATAAGTGCTCAAAAACAAGTTTTTTGAAAATATCTCGAAAACGATGCTTAGGAAAAATAAAAGGTTACCATTTTCGTGTTTCTCGACCCAAAATTACCCTAAAAAACTCTTTTTTACGAAGGTTCACTCGATGACCCTTAAATTTGTTAACTAGTGTAATTGAAGCCACATTCTAATGGATTTCCTCAAAGTAAAAAAATTCTTGTTTGTAGCTACCGTAATGGCCCACAAAATATCTTCCAGACTTAAAATTCTCAATACTCATAACCCATTTTCTTCCTCTATTGCGTACACGCAACATCAGCTTAAAAATTCTTATGTGACTTGTGTGGAGGTATCGGCAAATTTTTTTTTGTTTAAAAGGTATATATTTTGGCTTCCTTCTTCTCCTTATTCCAACCTCCTGAAAAACACACACTGACAGACACACTGGCGTCTGTGGACACACATCGTTTCGGACAAATTTTGAAATTTACTAAATGCGAATTCTTTGTCTTTTCGACTTAAAAATTGGATATATTCCTTCCTAAATAAATCATCATGAATGATAAAATTCTTTAATTATGCTCTACTCTTCCGAGACTATTCCAATTGTCGAGCAATGCTTCAGCGTTGCGTATACGCAACATGATGCCAAGCCCTTCCCAGGTGTCAGAAAATTCTAAAATTTTACAAATAACTTGTCTAAGGCAAATGTAACGCCCCTACATTGATTTCATTGCAATAAAAATTTTTGTCGCGAAAACAGCGAAAATGGGTTAATACTTTATTGACAACAAAAAATTTATGAAATTTTTTTTTGGAAATCCGCCAATACAACACAAAATCCAAATCCACATCAGCGTGGCTTAATTAAAGGAGCTAGCTGTTATAATTACAACGATCATCATCATTAAAGTCATGATGTAATTTCCGCCCGAGAAAAATTACAAATTCATTTCCGCACCCTTAAACCGAAGTCTAATTTAAAGCGATTACGAACCAATCAAGTGTGTCGACGCTGGCAGCGGCAACTTACATCATGTCAAAGGCGTTCTGCCGCTTTCTGTTGCATCATTAACATGGGCCAAGTTTAGTAGTACATACTATATACATATATGTATATAGCATATATATAGTTGAAGCCAAAATTGCTTGCGTGCTTGTTTCCGTGCACACGGCAAGTTTTAATTAAGACTTAATTAAGGTAACGTAGAACGATAAGTAGCGCAGTGCAGTACAGCGCGCAGTGTTGCATACTTTTAGGCATTGACACAATTGAACATTGTTGTTGAACACTGGAATAATGAAGAATTGAAGACGAGATGCTATGGCAATTTGGCAATTTCCATGGCAATAGCTGTAAAACAATTTGCATAAGTGTTTAGGCATTAATTAAATATTGCAGTAAATGAGCGAATGATAGACAGTAGCGTAGATAGATGTTTTGCAATGGGGCTGCATATGCTGGCTGTGCGAGCATAGAACGTAAAACCATCTTCATCTTTAGAAAAGACCATCGAATTTTTGCTAAATATTTTCTATGTAACGAACCAATGTTTGGCTCCATTGCGATTTGGCGAAATAATAAAAATATCTAAACCTTGGTTTATTTTTAAGAAATATTGTTGCCAAGTTAATATTAATATGTACATTTATTTTTAAGAAAAAATAATAAAGTAAAAGCTATTTTCATATCTGCTCTATACGAATTAATTAATGATGACCGTGTTGGCTAAAAGCAATTGAAATATCACAAGATATCAAAAACAAGACGAATACGAAAAAAATTTGTTCGTTTTTGTTTTTCATTTTCCGTAGCACAGCTGATTATTTATTAAAATTAATTTTAGTAAAATAAAATTTAAAGCAATAAAGTAAGTTATAAACACAGACACTCTTTATCTATATTAGTGGATTCGATTGGTGCTTTAATGAAACCCTACTCAATACGCCACTGTTAATAATCTTAGACAGAGTTGTGTGGACTTGGTTAGGCTGTATTAGCTGCATGGTCAAACAAATATTGTAGAAAATTTAACATCGATGTTCGGCTATTACATTAGAGAAATGGTGTCTGTGTCGGTAACTGACTATGTCTGCCTATAGCCTGGACTCTGGTCAACTTATCCATTTCTCTGCGTATTTATTGCAACAAATTGTTTGATTTTCATTAAAACCACTCGACCGGCATTGGTAATCTTAATTATGAGATGTTGGCATAATATTTACTAGAGACAAGCCACATCATTCGAATGCATAATCAGCTTTAGTTAGGCAGTACCTCGTTCTCGCCATCACTCACTGCGGTTGATCCTTTGTGTACAAGTGCTTTGGCTTTGCTTTCAAGCAAATGTTTGCGGCTTTTGTACTAGGGCAGTTTAATAAGTTAGCAAGTTTTCGAATAGAGCACTTATTTTTGCAAAAATACTTTTTTCTTTGTGTTGACAGATGCTTGAAACACAATTTTGGGAATAAAAAGTTCTTTATTGAAAAAATCAGTAGCTTACTTCTTGAAACAGAATTTTGGGAATAAAAAGTTCTTTATTGTAAAAATCAGTAACTTATAACTTATTTATAATTTTAATTACTCAACTACAATATTCCAATTATTTTTGAAAAAAAAAATTTTTGCCATTATTACTATGGCTAAGAAGTTAATAAAAAAAAATATTGACAAATTTGTAAGTTTCTGACAAAGAATCGACTTTTAAATTCACTATACACAAGTTTAAATTATCCAATTTCCAGAAATTTGTAACTTCTTAAACGAAAATATTTTTCAAATATTGATACTCCTCGATAAGGGGTTTATATTTTAAGTTACGGATTTTCCACCAGTGCTTAAAGTCAAAATTATTTTTTAAATAAAAAATTTTTACATACTAATTTTCAAAATTTTTGCAGAGAATCCTTGAATTTCTTAAAAAATCTGTAAATCGGCGTCTAATCAGTAAAGAGTCCAGCTGCATAAGGTAGCAAAAACTACCGCTCACGATTTTGAACAACTTATAACGCGGATCGATACATAGCTCAAAAAAATGTTTTTCCCCAAAAATATCGATTTTAATTTTAAAGCGTAACGGCTTAGTTTAAAATTTGTTTTGTCCTTTTCTTTTAGTTAAATTTATTAATTAGAATTTCTTAAAAAAAAAGATGAATTTTTTTTTGTTAAGTACGTTCCTTAATAACCAATATATTTTTCATATATGTCTTTTATTCCAAAATAAGTTAAAACGATTTCATGCAGCAATGTTAAACAAATTCAACGAAAGTTTTTAAATATTCTTTTTTGAAATTATATAAAAAAGATTGATTTTTAGAAAAAAAGACGCCAAAAATTAAAAAATATTTTTTAAATACCTAGTAGAATACATATTCCTAGTTTATATGATGAAAACAAATTGTCTTAATTTTAAGATAAATACTAAAAAATTAATACTGCTAATGCAGTATTTTAAAATTATTTGTATTAAATATTTCTGATGCAATAAAAATACATCGCATTATTTTTTTAATATAAAAAATTTCACAAAATCTGTAATGAAATAAATTCCAAATTTTCAGGTCTTAAACTAACCTAGCCTTGTCTCCACTTAGCTCGATATATTAAGTTCCTCATAAAAGTCCACTACTCTTTCGTTTCTAAAACGATGTGATGAATGACCAAAATCTCTCTCGAATTGCGTCTCATGGTGGCGCCAGCCATTCCGGTGTTAGCTTTTTCATATACAAGTAACTCTGTAAAATTAGCCCAACTGACACACTTTTTGAATACGACCGTGCAATATCTTTCCAAGGATTCTGTTGAAGATTTTTGGACTTTATGCCCTCTTGGTAGATCAAACTCCACTTTTTATTGTGTTCGAAAGTGTTTTTTTTTATGCATAATAATTAAGCTTGTTGAGCACAAAAAATTCACTTTTTTTATTCTCGTCGCAGTTGCCAAGTTTCATTGCTTTCAAACAGCCCTCGCAGTAGCAATTGAAATTCAAACAATGCGTATACGTAATGTGTAGCTGACATAAGGCCAATTATGCGCAAGTCAAACTACGGGCCACTTCAATGTGCCTCTTCAGTTACGTTACGGTCAAGGATTGGCTGCTATCGTGCTAAATTTTTTAACTGCAATAATTATACGGCAATTAGGAAAATGTTCAATAATGCAGCTGCAACAAAAACAACAACAACAAGTTGCAGCAAAGTTGCAGCAGAAGCAGCAGCTGCCGTTACAATTTTTGACTGAACTCGGTAAACTTCTAATTGCCATTAGCGCACTTTACTTTTGGCCAATGTTGGTGCATCCTCTGCCACTACTGGGCCAGGTGTATCTATGTATTTGTATCTGTATATCTGTATGTATGTAAGTGCAGGTTGGTCGCGTAATTACGCAATACCGTTAGCTGTAGGGCGGTCTCTCTGTAATTTAGTACTAATGGGGCACTTAAACTCCTGGCAATTATTCCCCACCTAGACTAGACCTATGCTAAAGCACTCGAGCTCACAATTTGCACTCGAGTAGTTTCAATAACAACAGAGAAAAATTTCAACTTGACTCTCTATAAAGCTTATTGCGTTCTTCTCTCGCAAAACTGAATGAATATAGCGTTTCAAATGAATGAGTGAGTTCGTGCAAATGAGTGAATTCAGCAGCAGTGTATTAAGTACACAAAACGCACTCCAATTGAAAGCCATCAATCACAAGAAAATCATATCGAATGCAAAAATTACAACAAAAAATTGCAATTCCATATTTTCCACACCAAAATGATAGGTAAGTGTTGTGTATGTCGAAAACAGAAGAACGAGCAAGAACGACTTTTGGATACCCTGTATGCATATGCATAAATAAAGAATTTCAAATACTAAAATCTAAAAAAAAATAATAAAATAAGGTGATAATCCAATATTGAACGAAGAAATAAATAGCTGCACACTATGCATAACTTAGGTTAGGTTAGGTTGAAGCGGCTGCTGGCTTAGACCAGCACACTTAGGCCTAGACTGGCGCGTTTTGTTACCGCACGGATCTCTGTAACTTTTACCTTTTTTCCCTTATGAAAACTTAGAAGGAACCCCAGCCTGTTGCTACGATGTAGCCTGCAATCTTCCTCGGGCAAATAGATTCTAGCTCTGCTAGATTGTGGAGGAAATTTGTTTTCCAAATACTTTTTCCTGCGTCTGCTCAGAGCTTCGCAGGAACAGAAGAAGTGCTCTACCGATTCTACCTCTTCCTCATCTTTGAAGCTTATGCAAAAATCATTGTTCGGAACATTTAGTCCGGCTGCATGCACCCCGACAAGCCAGTGTCCGGTGATCGCTCTGACAACCGCCGAGCACTGTGATCGATTTAGTCCGCAAAGCTTGGAGGAGCGTTTTGCGTCTATTTTTGGCCATATTTGGCGACTGAGTCTACAATTGTACCACATTCTTTGGGCATGGGAACTGAATTTTTCCCTTATTTGTAGCTTGAAAGAGGCCAATGGCATACGGATATCCTTCTTATCCGGTAGAAGGTTAGTGGTCATGCCGTGTCTGGCCAACTCGTCTGCTGTTTCGTTGCCTGTAATATTTTGGTGACCTGGTACCCAAATGAGGCTAATAACAAACTGCTTTGCCATCTCTTGAATAGATCTGCGGCAGTTGTTGAGTTGGAGGATAGCGCTTGAAGTGATTTTATGGCTGCTTGGCTATCCGAGTATATATAAATTGCACCGGTTTCTAATCCGGTGTTTCGTAAGCAGGTTAGAGCCCCATTTGTGCCAATGATCTCAGCTTGAAAAACGCTGCAGTGGTCCGGAAGGCGGAAGGACTGCCGAATATTTAGATGCTCCGAGAAGACCCCACCCCCAACTTGGCTGTTGAGCTTGGAGCCATCCGTAAAGAAGCTAATGCAGTCCCTTTAACCTGGTTGACTTTCCATCCACGATTCCCTAGAAGGGATAGTGGTAGTGAAAAGCGTTGAGGTATACTCTATAGGTGTACAATAATCATTAATAGACCCACTTGTGTCCTCTTATAGAATGGACGAGTGTCCATATCCCAAGAAGGCCCAGCATTGGGCACCCTTTTTTTTCTATTCAGCATTAGGACCACATCGTCCGCAAAGGCAACAACCTTGCAACCCCCTCCTTCTATGCGACATAGCATCGTGTTGGCTGCCATGTTCCATAGAAGAGGTGATAGTACTCCCCCTTGTGGAGTGCCTCTGCTTACGTACCTACAAAAAGAGGATGAACCAAGTGAAGAGATCACCGTTCTGCTCAGTAGCATATGGTTGATTAGTCTGACTAACCGGTTATCCAGCTTCAGGTACAGCAATGCATTGGTTATTGCCTTAGCGTCGATGTTATTGAAAGCGCCTTCTATGTCTAGGAAGGCTGCTAGAGTGTAGTCCTTGTTATGCAAGGATATTTCTATGTTGGAAACAACGAAGTGGAGAGCAGTTTCTGTTGATCTGCCCTTACAGTAAGCGTGTTGCGACTGTGTTAAAAGCCTTGGATCGAACGACGTTCTAAGGTTTAGTCCAATCAACCTTTCCAAGGTTTTCAACAGAAACGACGACAAGCTTATGGGTCTGAAATCCTTAGGGACTTAGCATAACTTAGTGTGTGATAAAATTAAAAAAAATCAATGTAGAAAAACGATTTAGCTTATTTTTTTCTAAATATTGTTGATTAAAAAATGCGTAAGTAAACCGCGAAATTCTATTGTTTTTACAAGAAGTGGGGTTTCACACGTTTCCTTTCAGATCTTCACTTTTTGCATAAAGTACAGGCTATAAAAATAAAAATGGAATAGTATCTTACTATCTTAGAAATGATGCATATTTATAGATTCAAATAATTATGTAACATACTTAGCATTTTAATTAGACGTTTTGCTACTCCAAATTAAATAAGTGAAAAAATTAAAACATGACGACCAAGAAAATATTTTGCAATCCATAGAAATTTATTATATTTAATTGCTTGGGGTTTCTTAGCAAAGTATCAAAGTCTTCTATTCCAAAACAGGTTAAAAGCAGCGAGATAAAACATACATTAAGCAGTCAATATTTAAGCATTTTGTTTATTTTTGGGCAAAGTATTCTCAATGTAGTTATAGAGCATAAATCGCTTCTATCAAGGGACATCAAAAGGTTGGTTGGACTCTTATGAGAGTAACCTAAATAAAGGCAGCCTCAATTTATCACTCGCTCACTCTTTATGTATACGTCACATAATTATATAATCGAAATTGCACCAAGTTAAGTCGCTTCCCCCGAAACTATGCCGTTTATGTAGCAGGCAGCCAAAATTCCACAATAACTTAGGCACGCACACAGTAAAGTGCACCCTATACCCATACTTATAAATGATATATATTATTACACTAGCCCCCGGCAATTTCGTGCATATTAACCCAATGCCAAAAACTTGCACTCAACTATTTAGCATAACGTGGGCTCATTATGAGTACTAGTAGTAGTAACCCGGTGCCTCTCACTATGCTAGGGCTTTATAAGCGCAGTGTATTCATTATATACTACTTTTTTTTGGGTATTGGTTTTTTTGTAGCATAGTGTAGTCCAGTGGGTCTCCATGGGGAAGGCAAGAAACTTGCCAGCAAGGCACGTAAAATATGCGCAGTTGTACACGAGTATGCCAGCAGAGATCACTTGACTATAAACGAGATTAAAAATTCAATTACGTTGGAGTTGGAACCTGCATCGAGTGGCAAAAAGAGAAACAAAAACCAGCAAAAAAATAAAAAAGGGAGAATAAAAAGAAAGGAAAAAAGTAGATATAACGAAAGCAAAATGAAAACCCAAAGAGCAGTGCTCCAAAAAATGGTAGCAAAAGTTGAAACCCAGCTGCAGCTCCTGCTCCTACTCCTGAGCCCAAAAGGTACAACGACAAAAAGACAAACGGCAGCCGTGTGGCATGTGGTATGCTATGTTGCACTGAGCGCTGCTCTCAAGTCAAAGCATTGCTTTGCCCCTCCGCTGCTCTAGTTCCCAGTATCAAAAACCCAGACCCCAGTGTCCAACGTCTGCTGTCCATGCGCTGGACACATTTAACGTGGTGCAGAAGTGGTCAGTGCCGGCGACGATGTCGCAGCCAACGGAAGTTGACAACAATTTATGTGCCTGAAACGGATACAATTTACAAGCGAAACTCACACACTCGCACACGGATACACACACAGATACACACACGCGTACGTGTGGGCAGCGTAAAGAACTAGAAAACCTGAAACTGTGTGTGGGTGTGTGCCACTCTGTGTATCTGTGTGTGTGCCACACCTGCACAAACTTCAAACGGAATTTTGTGTGAGTACTTAGTGTAAAGTGGCCAGTTTTTCGACTGTACCGGTTGTTAGCAGCAACGGGCCGTACAGATTGCCAGTTACCAGTAGCCAATGTCGACGTCATCGTCATCTACAACGTCATTCCAAACGTCCCACCCGTTGTCCTTGTCATTCTAAAGAAAAACGAGCGAAACATTTGAATTTCGTTTCAAGTTAAAGTTGATAAAAAGCCAGCGATTTAGGGTGTGTCCTGACAAAGTCATTGCATTCGCACCACACTCCATCTTGCTGGCTAGAAATATTGAAACTACTCCAATGTTGCCGGGCAAAAAAAAAAAAACAGTGCCTGCAATTAAGACTACTTTTTTTCTAACTCGGTCATTTTTGTGTACTTTGTGAAAGTTCTGTGCCTTGTTGTCAATGATGACTTGTTAAGAGTAAAGCTCTTGCAGCTCCGAATGGATGTTAACATTGTCAATGGCATACGAAATAGGGTTTTTTAAGTTTTGATACATATATATAGGTACTTCTGTTTCTAGACATCTAAAAGATCTCGTAATGCTTGCGCTTGTCGCTCTCAAGTTCTTTACGACAAAAAAGGTTTTTAGGTTGTCCTCAAAAAGTTGATCCACCAGTCTTTTATTGTAGACAACCTCGTTTTAAATTATTTATTAACGCGATTTAAAATAGCTTTCACGAAAAAGAATATTTTAATATATATTTTCCTTTGATGGATCTGAAGACATTATCAAATTCCACGAAAATGAGGTAGCTGATAAACTGCTAAGAAATGGTACAATGGAGATCAATAAAGTTATGAATACTATGCTAGACCCATGGTGGAATATATTAAGGTCGTATCGTAAGTAAAAGCTATCCCTTATTGTATGTAGCGTGTGAGTGTGAGTGAGAGACTAAAAGCTTTTCTGTTAGGAAAGCTCTCTAAGCATTGCTTTTCGTGAATGTGAATGAGATAGATATATATATTGTTTATGTTTGCAAATAAGTAACAATGAACAATGCACATATGTTCAATGGTTAGTATTACATTATTATTAATTTTACTATAGTCTTATTTTAACAAGTTTACTATTGCCCATAGTTTTTTGCTTTTGTATTGCAAGTTTCGTGTTTAGAAAACAAAACACACAGTGCTAAAAATTTCGTCTGCAATCCGCAACCAACCTTACTAGTTCACAGCAAGTTTTGCAATGACGATAAGGGCTCTAATCGAGAGAGTGAGCGTTCGTACGAAATCACCTTATTATTCCACCATGGCTAGACCCTCTTACTGTACAATAAAAGCTCTCTCTTCAAAAAGCTTTCACGATTTCAGTATAGATCATGGTAGAATAATATAACGTGGTGTCGTCCGTAAAAGCTGACTCTTCTTGCATGCGAGTGATAGTTCAAAAGCTTTTCTGTTATGAAAGCTCTCTTGGCATAGCTTTGCGAGTGTGAATGAGATAGATTTATTTTTGTTGATGTTTGTAAATAAATAAGAAAGAACAATTCAGATATGTTTTATAGGTAATAAATAATTGCATTATATTTTAATTTTTATAAGTCTTCTATTGCCCATAATTTTTTGTTTTTGATTTTGTATGGCAAGTAATCTGTAAAAGTAAATAACACAAGAGTGAGCGTTCGGAGGACATCACCTTATTATTACACAATGTTTCGTTTATATAGCTTTAAGTTTGAGTGGACAATTAATTTTAATTATAAGTTACAATGGGTCGAACCCAAGACAAACTACAATATGAGCTAATTATGGTTGTTTTTACTCAATATTACAGAATAATTCATATATAAATATTTTATGTGAGTATGCTGGCCTAATTGCTTTAAAAAGTAATTACACTATGAATAAAATTTTTGTCATCTAATTTTTTACATTTTATTTATATGTTCCTAGCTTAAAAAAATGTTGATCCTTTGTCGAAACGACTACCCAACCCGCCAACAATTTTTTAGCAGATATTTACTTTTGTTCTGGCATCAGCCTAATTTTTTTTTTTTTTTTTTTTTGTGCTTAAAGTTTTAAAGAATTTGATTTTAATATTTGTTTATATTTTCTAATTTTTTTATTTGGTTTATTAGTTTTTGTTTGTATATTTGATTGTACCAATAAAACTAGTTTGGAAATTTATTCTCTACCATTTAGATTTACCTATATAACTTAGTCTTGTTATGTACATCACTGACATAGAAATTATTTATAAATAAATAAGTAGAGACAAACACAGTTTAGTCGTAGCTGATAACTCTGATAAATAATAAAATTTTTTCATAACAACTGATAACTCACATAACAACAAAGCGTCTTCGAGTTCAAGAAACTCTAGAAACCTTATCAGATCATTTATAATAATTTTTTGATTAGTGTTTCTTCTGCTTGCCCCCTCGTTTTTGTTTACCCGCAAGACACCAGCGCAGTAATCTTATAATGATATAGATTAAAATTATCAAAACCAGAACGGGCAATCCCAGCAACAATGCCAAGGTATCCACGCTATTCAGCTGCAACAAGTTTAAATCTCTTGACGCAGCTCTCATATGTGGAGCGCCTTTATGACGTATTACGTATTCCGTCCACCAAATGGCGCGATCCAACGATGGCTCAGGCTGATCACGAAATAGCTTGGACATGCGTGCTGCGGCCTCAGCATATTGGGGTATACTTAACAGTTGCTTTATGGTCTGCTCCAGCTGGGTTTGCTCCAAATTTTTTAGATCCAAGCCCTTGCCAAAGCCCATGCGCTCAGCACGCTGCACATTCATGAACTGATCAAAGAGAACTGGCAACCCTAGTACCGCCTTGCCATGGTAAATGCTCTCCACTGTGCTCAAAAGACCACCATGTGTTATAAAAAGCTTGACATTAGGATGAGCCAAGATATCCGTCTGTGGAAACCATTTGCCAATCAAGACATTCTTGGGTTTTCCCGGCAGGTGATCATCCTCAAACTTCCAGAGCACGCGTTGCTTAAGACCAGCAAAGGCACTTAGTAGAACTTGCAGTGTTTCCTGTGGCAAATCCTTGCTGCGCACATTGGAACCAAGTGAAAAGTATATAACACCAGCTGGCGCTGTCTCTATAAACTGTTTAATGTTCTCTGGCAACGGCGCAGGCTTGTGCGTAATATGCAAACCTCCAACTTCAATCATATTGGGCACATAAGGACGTGGATAACTAAGCGTAAAATGCTGACCCAGCAGCATCAGTGAAAAACTGTCCAATGCCTGCGACATAGTTTGACTGGCTTTAGGAAAATATTTGTCATACATATTCTGCATGTTGGGCAAATGCACCAGCTGTCGATGCACTGCCTCCACTAGATACTCAAACATGTTCTCCAAGCGCTCACGATAGCTCATGCGATCCAAACGCGGTGAGGTAGTTAAAGGATTCCAAGATAGTGGTGAAATATTGCCCATCAGCTCGTCTATATGCCAATCTGTGCCATAGGAGGAGACGCCCATCATAGTAGCATTAAAATGCTGCGCCAGACCATACAGCACCTCCGTTTGCAATGTCTCCGCAATGTACAGATCAAAGGTTTCGCCGGAACGCATTAGCTGCTGCATGCCGGGATCGTCCAAGGCGCACTCACATATCTTACGAAACATGTCATCAAAGGAGTTCATCATAGCCCACGGTCCCATGGGCGTATTCAGCTCGGCCAGCATAGCTGCGCGCAAAACATTTCAATCGTATTTAAAGTAAATTTTACACGGCACACTACTAACCTGGCATGAACTTCTTTATCTCAGGTGCTTCAATAACTCGCATGTTTTTCACCTGATTCACCTTCAGCGGCGTGACCACAGTCACCTCATGTCCTCGCTCCACCAGCGTATGTAAAAACTGTTCCATAAATATGTACTGCGAGCGACCCGGAAACGGCAGCACTGTCAAGATCTTGGCGCCTTGAGCTTGCCAAGGCGTTACGCCCGCTAATAGAGCAAGTAACGCCCATATTGAAAACAGAAATAAACGCATTCCGTACAACCTGTGGACTTGAGTAAATGCAGTAGACTGAGCCAAACTTTGCCTTTATTTTATAGCTAGCTTTGGGAGCTCGGGAGCTTCAAGCTTTTTATAATAATGAGAGTTAAAAAATGCTCGATCACGATTAGGTTGCTTCAAAATATTTGCAGTGTACTAGCTTTGGGTTAAAAGTGTTTGTTCATACTGTATACATATGTATGTAATATACGATAGACACGAGTTCTAATCAACAAGGTCAAACCAATAATATATGCGGCTTCTACAAATAAGTATAGAAGTAATTAATATACCCTACTAAGGGATATATTAGATATCGTATAATTTTTGTAACAAATATATACAGTTGGTCAACAAATTATTCATACACCTTCAACTTTTACGTTTAATGCGCTGTCACTTTGCGCACATGTGTTGCAATGAGTTATTTTTTTTTAATTTCTCATATCTTTTTCGGCATGGTTAGATTTTCATTGCAAGCATGGCACCGACTTTGGGCATGGATCCCGAAATTTGTTTATAGCCAAAGGTAGGACTACCAAAGACAAAAATTTCAAAAATTTCTTTTAAAACCCTGTTACTTGATTTTTGCAATGTACATACATATGTAACGAATAGACGGAGGCGTGGCAGACCCCAAGTTCTTTATACCAAAATGCTTATTATAACCTCGGGTAGCGATTAAGCCAAGTCCGTCCTCTGTCTCACGAGACTTTACCAGATGGTGCGCATTGTTCCTAAGCAGATGAAGTTTGTTGAGCTATGTCAATAACTTACACCCTTCTCCCCTAGTAGACTTTCGCGCTTTTCAGCTACATCAAAACAACAACATAGTCAAAAATATACTATTTTCACTGCATCAATATTTGACTATACATAATTCTGGTAAAAACTACCTAGAATCACCAATTTTGGGAAGACCATTCATAATGAACAAACCTATGTACAAATATCGGTCTGAACCAAAAAAAAATACAGTTTCCGATTTGGATGTTCTTCCAAGGAATATGCAGAAATATGTCGGGCACCGCCTTGACTGTAACGCATTTATTTACTTTATAAATTTAAAATTAAGAATCTGAAATTTTCTATTTATTTAAAATACACAAACCAATATGGTTTGGTTGTTGGAAAGCTATGGGTCATTTTCGAAGTAATTTGCTGCGTAGAATCCGAGTCCGTGGCCTGAATTTGCCTATCACGTCAGGATTTTGAGAAAATAAATTTACGTTCGGAAAAGAATTTTTTTCAAAACTTTGCTAAAAATTACGAAAAATTTCATATGAATGCATAAATAGTGTAAATAGTGACAAAAATATGTTCTAAGTATAATGGATAGGTAATTCAATTATCTACAGTTTAGTGAAAAAATTGTCACAATCAGTTTATTACAACCAGGGATATTTGCTTTTAAGTAGACACACTTTTTTTTAGTTTCGAAAAATGTTTTTTTCGAAATATCTCGAAATCCGTTCCATGAAAAAATTTTTGGACTTCATTTTCGGATTAAGCGTGCCATTTTACTACGGCATCGAGTGAAACATGTTAAAGATACATTTTGCTGTAGGCTAGTGTAATTATATTATATTTTTGATTACCACCCTGAAAGCTCTCTCATGCTTCAGCTTACATCTACAATGCAATTCTTAGCTTAGAGTATTACCCAAGCCAATGGAAATGTGCTGAAATAATAATGTTGCTGAAACCGAACAGGCCTGAACGAGACGAGACGTCTCATCATATCGTCCAATTTGCTTGCTGGTGACTTTTACTCAAATATGTATTCGAAAGGATTCTATTAAAGGTACTGGCACTGGTTCCGAAAAAAAGATTTTTTCTTACTAGATTTATTCTATAATTTAAAGCGAATCGAGGAGTGGAAACTTTCGACAGCAAATACCTAGATTATAAGCCCAAAAAGTGTATCAACCGTTGCAAAATTTATCTGCAATCACTAGACGAGGAGAATTGCAGCTTCTAATATATAGGGTGAGCCATCTTTTGGTGTGTTTGTTAAACACTCATAATTTGTAACATACCGGTCCAATGTGGATGCTCTTCGACATATGTAGGATAACCATGTGTCCGCTTTTAAGCGAACATGTACGCTTTTTCTGTCTCGTGTTCGCTTGTCTCGTAATTTAGAGTGGAAAAGAATTGAAAATTTTATAAGTTCACCGCTTCATTTGTACCAATAATAGCAAAACCTATGTTAGAATTAAGTATATTTAAGCAAAAATTACTGAAATAAATAATATTTATTCTTCTTCTTGATTCAAGATAACATTTTTTTTTTATTTTTTAAATTTCAGGTTAAACTTGATTCGAGCATATAAATATTATAATATGCTCCAATCAAGATTTTTTGATTTGATTCAAGAACATTACGTATTGTAATGTACCGCATGTGAGTGCAAAAATCCATTTTCGGTCATTACCGAACCAGGTCCTCTGTCAACTGGTGAAAGTCGGTACTTAAAAGTACCGAGATGTATCTGGGGTTGGGGTTGCGCATTCTTGCTATGCTCGGGTCTAGCTCGCGGGCGGTCGGGGTTTTCCTCGCCCAGGTACACGGTTGCACACTGCCTAATTTAAAAATAATGCGCGGTTGATAAAAAAAAAATACAAAACTAATAAATAAAAAGGAAAAATTCATCTAATCAAACGGTAGCGCCGACACGCCATGGAAATGATTTTAAAAAAATAACTAAAATATGGGTAAATAACTGGTTTACCCAGATCTATAGTTTAACACACAACAATGATGAAAATCGTTTATATATACATCACAGCGATCGTTGGGCCCAAGATGCGTAGATGACGTTTTGATGCTGATACTAAATAAAGTTCAAAAATGTATAATGTAGATATATATCTATGTATAATAAATTAAACCATGGCTTTTTGACTCGTTTCTCAGCAGTTAAACTTATTTAAACTCTTATTTAAACTTCATTCAAAAAAGAATATTAATAGTATTGAATTTAACTTATAATTATAATAATAATGAATTTAATATATTACAATAGATTTTATAAAAAAATAAAGTTGCACCCATTATGCAGGCGTTAATAAAAGAAATATACATAAGTAGAAAAAAAATGAGTTTACGCCCCAGCAAAGAAATAGATTTTTCTTTTTATAGATTGATTTGCAGGTAATTAAGACATATTTTTATATGTGCATTTGCATCTTAGAATGTATCTTTATAAAAAAGAAAATACGCATCAAAATTTACTGGAGCTAAACTTCTCTGGAAACTTTGTCTGCTGCGATTCCAAACTTCAAAATCATCATCATCAAAAAGGTTCTTATGCCGAGGTTGAGATTATGTTGAGGCTAGCGGACTTCTCTTCTATGCTGATCCCAAAGAAGTGAATATTATCCAAAAAAAGAAAATTGGTAGCCTTCAGGAAAGATGGACGGATGTATGACAATTGCGGCCAAATCGGCCTTGGACCGTTCTGTCCCTCCAACACGTGGAGTGTAAGGCGGACCAAACTCACTTAGTGTAGCTGAAATTCATTTATATAAAATAAATGTTTCACTCTAGCACTTTTCCAATTGATTTTCTTTCAATAAATTAACCACTGTTTGTAGTTATGAACTTCAAAATTTAAACGTGCTAAACACGTGTACTTGTACAGCACTTATATATATACATATATGTATATATATTCAATATTTGCTTTATGTAAAACACTTTTTTGCACAGCGAAATATCACAAAGTAATGATCTAAGCTGCAGTTAATAAGATAAGCATAAGCTTAAGCTGAGCTTTTAGCTAAGCTTTAACTGTACTATCGTACGATAATTGTGTTTAAGCTTTGTGCTTACGGTATTATGGTGTGATCTTTTGATTCTGATAAAACAAATAACTGTTATCTGCGTGGGTGGCTCGTGAAGTTTAAAAAATACATGCGAACTAGTTCATATGAACAACTGGCCACTACAATATTTACTTAAAAGTTCCTAAGTACTGCGGTTGACATCAGTTGATCTGTTGACTATACATATAGCTCCCTCCCATAGGATCGATCGATTAAAAAAAACGTTTTCGATTCTAAATTCGTCGGTTTTTGGTTTTTTATGAAGATATCGTAACCAAATTTGGCAATCAAATGTCTTTTGAGCATTATATGCGATTTAATTGCAATTAGTGGTACAGGGTATCCCAAAGTCGTTCGCGCACGACTTTAACGTACGCCATCTTTTTTTTTGTAATTTACATTCAGCAAATAAAGTCCCCCTTCTTGCCTTTTTTAATCAACTGTGCGATCAAAATAAATTTGCTTACGTTTTAGTGTATAGAAATTTCATCAGCCTTTTGACTTAAAAAAAAAAAAAAACTTACATATGTTTTCATAACAAAGTTTTGACTAGTAGAGTCAACTGCAATATTTTTAGGTCACAAATTCATAACATTTTGATACAAACAAATAAATTTATGCCATTATATAAATAACATAATATATACTACTAGGAGCATTAAAATAAGTAATCTTTCATGTTTGTGGCATGAAATTTCATCAGCTTCTTGACTATTAAAAGATAAGCTTTTATCTTTATGACAAGATTTTTGATAACACCCACTACGAGTACCATAGCTGCAATATCATAGCTTACCCCATCGATGGATGACTTGACAGAGTCAAGCAGCGCACTTAAAGTTTTAAACGCTGTCCAAGAAACTTGCCGTATCACTTGGCGGAGTAGGAGCACGGTCAATGTGCATTAGAAATTCAGTAGCGGCAGCCCACACACAAAGTGCTAGGTAAATTCCTCAAAGTCTGTGGGTCTTGCGCTCTATGTGTGGAGGAGTATGGAGTGCAGAGCAAACATGCGGCAGGGAAATAAAAACAAAACGCACAACCGGGAGAAGCAACACAACAAAAGACAAAAATAGACAACAAGCACGTCGATGACATGAAGGAGCAGAGCAAAAAGACAACGTGAGCCAACTGTGGGTAGTCCAAGGGCGGCTTAGTGGATTGTTACTGAAGAGGGAAACCAAGCATAAAAGCCAGAAGAACGTTGTCTAAAGAAAGAAAATTATTTGCTTAAGCGCGGCGACAAAGTAAGCAACAACCACAACAACTACCAGAGACGGTTATAGAGAAAAATTTCGAGGGGGCTTAAACTTAAACGATTTGTGCAAAGCATAATCTTTGGAAATACCTTTTTTTAACACAGATCTAAAAAAATTCAGTTAGTGACCTTAAATTTGAGTTCATCAAAAGTTCCTAAACTGTAAGGACTGTATAAAAAACTTTGTTGGGGACAACACATAAATCATGTGGTAACAAGATGCAGGGCCAAGCTCGCCAAAATGCACTGGCTTTTGGGCAGAAAAAGTAAACTATCAATTTCAAACAAAATCATTCTGTACAAAGCCATCATAACACCTGCGTGGACGTATGGAATCCAAGTTTGGGGAACGGCAGCAAAATCAAAACTGAAGAGGATTCAAACACTGTAAAATAAAGGTCTACGCCAAATAGCAGATGCTCCATGGTTTGTTGGGAATAGGAATTTACATAAAGACCTTAAAATAGGTTTCACAGGTGACATCATCAACAATCTGAGCGAGAGGTATGAAAAAAGATTGGAAACCCATCTGAATTCGTTGGCCTGTGCTCTTGCGGGTCATAGGCCAAGGCGAAGACTGAAAAGACTACACCCCTCGGATCTGAAGCACCAATAAGTTTAGCAAAAAATTGTAAATTTAAACAATACACAATTTACACACAATTTTCTCACAATTTTTTTTTTTTTTGTTTTTGTTGTTTTTTTTTGTCTTATTGTTGTTAATTTTGTAAAATATCTGTTTTAGATTTAATGTCATACACATAATACCATAACACCAGACCAGAGTAGCGATTCACTTCATTTACCTATTGGATTATAGCCTTAGTTTTAAGTAGGCTGATTGCCAATACATTAATAAAAAAAAAAAATAAAATAAAAAAAAATAAAAATTTTTTTTTTAAACTTCAAAAATTGGTACATAATAATTTTTATTTTTAATTGAAAAAAAATTGCTACTCTAATTCAATAGACTACTAATAATAACTTTTTTATAAAAAATTAATAATAATTAAGAAAGTGTTCGTAAAATATATCATACAGATGTCGTCTTTAAGAAAAAACATAATTTTTATTAATATTATTAAAATATTTTTAATTCAAAAAAAAAAATAAATGTTTCGGTTTTCAATAGAAAAACTTTTGCTCACGTCTTTATGATAATAATATAATATAATATATGTAACTATAGAAAAATCTATCTTTTGAAAGAAAACAAAAAATTTTTACTTATTAGTATTATAAACAAACAAACAATAATATTTTATTTTTGTTATATAGCGGCACCAAATTAATTTGATTTACATTTATGCAATATAAGTTATATGTTAAAAAAAAATGGCGATTCACACATTTTTTAAACATATTTAAAAAGTGAAAAATTGTAATCCTTAATTTTAAAGGAAACAAGATAGCAAAAGAAAATTATCTTTTTTAAAGAGCCTTGTCTATTATCAGTTAAGAAAAGATTTTTTCATAGATAAAATTAAGTTCAAGCAACTCTTTTTAAGCCCTAAATCGATAAAATTAAAAATTACAAAAATTTTCGGAAAAAATCTCTCGTATAAACCATTTTTTTTTAAATCGTTGGGCTCAGTTTTTTGTTTCTTATCCAGAAAGACCCTTTGGAACCCATTAGACTGCAATAATGTTCCCAGTTTTTAAAAAAATAGTATATAGACTCGTGTGAGGCTAATAAACAATTAAAAGTCAATTTTTTTGTTTGCTTAAAACCAATCCTTGTTGAGTCTCAGCCACTTTAAATTATTTTTCTCAATAATTCTACAAGCTTCCTCGGATGAATGCCAATTCAAATTACAAATAGTTAAGTCTGTTATAAATTTCGATTTATCGACTTGAATGCAATACATCGTTATACAAGTCCTACACGATGCGACTGACTGTTCAACTTGGCTATTTATCAAACAGGTTGGTTGTACAATCGATTGTATCGTATATAAGGTTTTAACTTTTCGCTAGGCAATCGAGTTGTACAACTTGTCGCTTTGTCTATATTTGGATTTTTGCAACAAATTTTTGCGATATCGGCATTTAAATAGAAAACTATGCAATGTATTGTTAATCACAATCGATATGCAGGTTGATTTGGTTGCAGTGTAACCCATTGACAGAGGCCGCTGTGACGGATTCACAATTCATAGAAACTCAGATATTTCAAGTGGGGGGGTACGTCCAACAGTAGTCCACCCCCTGGATACGCGCCTGATAAGAACACCAACACAACAACAACTATAGGGCACAACGTAAAAGGACCTTGGCAGGTTGCTTGCCGGAAAATGCCAAAAGAAAATATTAAACTTTTATATACGAAAATTTTTAAGTGTATGTCCGCCGGGAAAAATTGTTACTGTTAATTTATAAATAAGGTAAAGTTGTTGCTAGCGTTCCTGTTGTTCCTGCTGTTGTTGTTGTTGCCTGATGGACTGCCCACTGCGCTGCCTGGCACGCCCCCTTTCACGCCCCCTTTCACGCCCCCTAGCAGCCACAGCAACCGGGGTATTTGTTTTCACTTCAATTTATTTCCCTTTTCCTTATTTTTTTTTTTTTTTTGCCTTTGCGCACATTTTCACTCCTTTTTTTCAATTTGCTGTCCTTGTTGTTGTTAGTCTTCTGCTTCTTGTGGCCTTTTTTATTTTGTTTTGCTTTGTCGTTTATTATGCCCTTGTCTTTGCCTTGGCCTACAACTTGAGCGCTCGTTGCGGCTCCTTTTGTGGCGCCCCCAAGAGCCAGCGCCAGTTACTTGATTCAATTAAGTTGCTTGATTATTTTGCCAAAATACCTTTTCGGGTTCTCACTACGTTTAGCATTTTTAATTTGAATGCAAAGAATGTGTAATGCGAACGAGCTACAAGTGTTTTGGCCGGCGGGGTGAGGACTGCGACAGGCAGCAGAGTGTTAAGTCAAAGGATGTTGAGGAGCGCCATGATTTCAATATGCTTGAGCAGCTGTTCGGACCAAAAGCGCAAAAAAGAAGCTCTTGGCTTGAGCTGCTAAGCTGTTGGTAGTTGTAGTCATTAAGGCCTTATTGTGGGCTGGCTTATCAATACAAATCCTAGCCTACATTTTGAGGTGCAACCGAACGTAGCGGGTGGCAACACTGACAGAAGCAGAAGCAAAGACATAATGTTGCACACACGCAAGCAGACGAGTGCGAGGGCAGTTTAATAAATTTGAAATTTAAATATTTATTTTATAATTTTGAGATAGCTGTAGAGACTCGTGAATTTCGACGAAAATGAAAAAGAATAGGTGCTGGTGCACATTTTTCTTTTTCAAATACAAAATTTAAAACCACTGTGCGTTCTATACTTATATTTAATAAAATTAATTGTTTTTTTCCAAATTTCGAGTGTGCTATCAAAAATTATGAAATTAAGAAAAAGGCGTGAATACGAAATTTTGAACAAGAGATATACGTATTATTACTCTGTTCAAGCATTTCTCGAGATTTTTCCAATAATTTGATAATTTAGCATTCCACTTAACTTGGCCAGTAGAAACTTAAGCCAAAATGCAAATCCATTGAGCTCTTGGAAGTTTAGTATAAACAATTAAAAAATGTAACTTAAAATTATTCTTCTATCAGAGATCCGACTGTGTTGGACTACAAAACTTAGTCAACAAATGTTTATGCACTCCTGCCACTTCTACTGAAAGTGAGAGGATGGATGTTCAGTAGAAGTGGCCTTATAGCTTTAGACATTAGCACCCGACTGAAAACTAGCAATGTAGACATGTTGGTTTTCCGTCACAAAATCAAGCTACTGGAAAGATAATTTTTATACCCTGTACCGTATGGTACAAAGGGTATATTAAGTTTGTGCAAAATGTATGTAACATACTGAAGGAGACGTCTGAGACTCCCAAAGTTACCCAAAGTATGATCAGGGTGACTAGAGAAGTCGATATACCCATCCGTCTTTCCGTCCGTCCGTCTGTCCGTATGAACGCCTAGATCTCAGAGATGGGAAAAACTAGAGCAACCAAACTTTCAGATTAAATCTCTTATTATTCCATTGGAGACAAGTTCATTTCATTTTTTTGATATCGGGGTTATATTATATAGCTCCAATAGGGATGTTTTAGAGGACCTCGAAAAAATCAAAAGTTTTAGATGGATAAATTTTGCATTCGGAAGTTTTTTAGAGATCTTCAACACTGTTCCAAATTTGATCAAAATCGGTTGCTATCATATAGCTTCCATAGGGCAGATCGGTCAAAAAATAGTTTTTTGCACAAAATTCATTGTGTTTCGTTTGTTTGTGACGATATTGAAACAAAATTTGGCATTAAGAAGTTTTTTAGAGTACCCAAGCACTGTAGCAAATTTGATCAAAATCGGTGGACTATATCATATAGCTCCCATAGGACCAAACGGTCAAAAAACATTTTTGACTCAAAATTCGTCTGTTTTTGGTTGTTTATGAAGGTATCGTAACCTAATCTGGCAATCAAATGTATTTTGGTGTTCTTAAGCATGTACCGGATTTTATTGCAAGCAGTGGTACAGGGTATCCCAAAGTCGTTTACGCCCGACTTTAACGTACGTCATCTTTTTATGATTGCTAATTGTTGAAGGGACAGTTTTTGGTTTTTAAAGATATTTTTTTGAATGGATCTCTTTTTACAATGTCATGAATAAAACGTTTCTGGTCAAAATTTTTAAACATTCTTTTTATAAGTATGTATTAGAACTTTCCCTGCTTGCTCTATGGTACTTATTTAAAGAATGTAACCTTTTTTGTGTGCCATACTTTACTTTGTTCGGTAGTACTATCGATAGTATCGATAGTTTCAGCTATCGAAGTCTAAACTATCGAATGGTGGCACTATCGGCAATATTCTTTGTTTCAAAGTTCATAATAATCTGCGATTTGACAATTTTTATTACATACTTAGTTTTAACTGAATCAGTTGGCTTTTTTATTTTTCTTTGCTTGTTTAAAGTTCAAATATATTATTACTCAGAGCTGCTGGACAGATTCAGCACTACCGGAGAATAATGCTGTATCCTGGATAATTGAGTTTGGCACTCTGCGTCAATTTGTTATTGAAAAAGTTATCACTCAAGCGAACACTTGCCTTTCGAAAAGAAAAAAGTCAAAGAACTCTGAAATAAAAGTTTAGGCTAGATGGAGACTGGTATAAGAAATAAAACGCTTTTTAACGAAAAAAAAAAATAAACAAAAAGTTATTTTGGGTGTTCACTTCATTGGGCAGAAATGCAAAAGTGCCCTTTTATTATTTGGATAAGTTTTTCGAAACAAACAACAGATTAGTATACTATCACATTACAAGCACGCACTAAATAATACCAAATACAGAATAAAAAAATATGTGCACACTAATATTTGCGCTTTCTACAAACAAATTTTAGACAGAAGCGCCATACGCAGTCAAGAGTCAGACATTTTTGTATGATAATTGTTTGTTGGGCGACTTTGCCTTTATGCCCACTTAATGACTTACCAAACTGCCCTCGTAACACAGAAACATGCATCATAATTTAGCTGGGTGGCAACTTTGACTTCGACTCGTATATGCTAAACTGTTTTTCCTGATGCCTTTCGCCTGAGTTTCCTGACAAACATTAATCAGGCTTACCTTGTCGTGTATTTTTCTACACCAACTTACATATACACACTCACAGACAGAGGAGCGAGGTAAGCAAGGAAGGCCCAGAATAACTTGCAACCAGCTAGCAGGCACACATACACAAAGGAGCAACAGCTGCCATGTTGACGATGCTTAAAGCGCAACTGCAATTTATTTGCAGCAAGCATTTGGTGCACATGGCAGGGCAATATGGCCAAGGAGCAACAACAGCAACAACATTTGAGTCCTGCTTTGTTTGGCTGGGTTGGGGTCTTGCAATGGCCAACAATTTGCGCATAAGTAAAAATCATTTTTCATTTGTTTTCATTTCCGTTTTATGAAGCATTTTGATTTCTGCAACGTTTCCGCATTGTGCACATTTGTGCCCTGCCTTATGCTACACTTTTTCTTGCTGCTTCCACTTCCATGTCCAAACCTGATGCCACTGCCACTTCCAACTGAATTTCATGTTTTGTTTTTGCTACAATGTGGGTGAAACTTGCTATTTTGACGTTTGACAAAATGTTAAGTGACAGCGGCAAGTTGGACAGCCCAGCTAAAGCCAGTTCAGCAAAATCTTTTCCCTTTTTTTTTTTGATTGCCAAGTAGAGTCTTACCTGCAAAATCTGGAGTAAGGCGCCCTCTCAAAAAATTTCATGTAAATTGCAAAAAGGGCAACTTGAAAAAATCTTGCAGTCCAAGTTTTTAGATTTTTTTTTGCAATTTTTTGACAACGTTGTCAACGGCGCCCAGTAGCAAAAGCCAACTGCACTCTAACAATTGACTTTTATTGCTGTTGACAGGCGGGCCAATGTGACCAGCTATTTTTGGAGTAACTGCTTCCTTGAGCTATGCAGTGCCAGAGATAGAGACAAAGTGTTGCATTCCCAATCCCAGCAGTGGCTTTGTCAATTCCCTGCCATTAAGCTTTCTTTTGCACTTTTTTCCTGCAAATTGCCAGCCATTGTTCCAAGCACTGTTGAGTGTCAGTTTGGCCAAAATGCTTGCATACTTTTAGGTGCGGCCAACTATACGCCTCAAACACGCACCGGATATGGCAATATGGCTGCTTGAGCGCCTGCACTCGATGCCATTGCAATTGTATAAGCACAATTTCCGGTTGTTGGAAGTCCAGCTAGACAGAACAAAAAAAAAATCAAGACACACACACATACACGTTGTACATATGCTTTAGTTTTCATTGAACGGAACTTAAAAATGGCTGCCATTGGCAGAAGAAAATATAAATGTGCTACATTTATTTGAACATTTGACAAGAAATTAAAAAAATTGTCACCATGTACAGTGGCATTTGTGCAGCTTGCTTTTAGATAAGGGAAGGTAGGAGTGGATCGCATGGCATACGCGGTTTAAATAGCTAAGAAAAAAAAATGTTTTTTTTACAAATTCCGGTACCAGTGTCAATGTCAGTCAAAAATATTTTCAGAGTTGATTTTTGTAAGCTCCATTTTTTTTTGCTTACAATGATAAACGCGATTATAGGCCCATTGCTCGTTGTGGCTAAGACATTTGTTTTAACAATTTGCAGTGTGTAATCAAAAATTGTAAGACTTTTAAATAAAATTATGTATGCGGTACCTTAAACGGGCAGTACAGATTGACGTTGCCATATTGTTCAAAAATGTTGAGCAAATATGATAATATAGCTAGGCGGCTAATGAGCTCCTCGCCTCTTTGACATCATGCATAAAGTCAGTGAACAATATATACAGGAAAAGAACCAAGGAACTTTGCTGGCTAAACAGAGTTTAACACCCGAACGTAATCCGTGCAATTACCGGACAGTGGCTGGTGGGAATTCATGCATCAGGGCTAAACGCTTCCTATCTTGACTTCTGCAGAAGTTGTGGCAATGAGGAGGAGCTGGAGACGGCGGAGCACCTCTTCTGTCACTGCCCTGGATTGTGTAAGACAAGATTTCGCTTCCTCAAGTCATAGTTTCTAAATGACTTATCCCAGCTCGCAGAGCAGAGACAAAGTGCCTTTCGAGGTTTATTCAGGCCATCGGAGGACACATATAGAGGACATTTGAGTGGGGAGGGTGGAGAAAGATCCACCACTGCGGTGGTATCACAACGGGCCTATTTTTGGCCTAAGTGAGTTGTGACGCCATATCCCAGCTGCCGCCCTAAACTAACCTAACGTAACCATGATATGTATGCTGTCAATTGGGATACTCACAGTTGCTATTGAGCTAATGCATTGAAACGTTGCACAAAAACTCAACTGACTTAAGCGTGAACACCCTTTTTGTTTCTATATTTTTAATTTGGCGCAAGTGGAACAAATGTATCAAAACTCCCCATCCTAGTTAACCGCCCCAAGGACTTACTCCACCATTGATCTACTCTATCGGAATCAAATAACTTGACCCTCACTTATCTTTACAGTCTATGCCTTATAACGTCTTAATGTTCTGCGCACAGCCTTTTAATCATATTTAGGCGCTAATTAACTCTGCGCCGCATGAAAGTATACTATGCATAAAATGTTTCCTGTTTAATGTTCGCTATAGGTGAAATCTTTATAGAGATGCTGGCTAAGTAGCTCCATGCTTGTAGCCTGCTGGGAGCAAAGGGGGTCACTGGTCAGTTGCTTGCTTACTGAATATTTACTTATGAGCAGCTCAACGCACATTTACCCACCCACAGATACACACTCACATTGTTTCATGTCCAGTTTTGTGCGCGCTTGACTGCATCGACCCCAGCCGAGGCGAGGTCTTCGCCTTGGGACTTTACTATGGCATTCACTACAGTTCAGCCATTTTTTACGCTGCTCCTGCTGCTTCTTCTTCTATAGCTGCTGCTACTGTTGCTTCCACTGCGCTAAGTCTACATTGTAATCCATCCGGGGAATAATTATTGTGTACATATTATTATAGTAGCATAAAAACCAAGGGTTTATTGTTAGCTCAATGGACACAACGCGCTGCGTGGAGCAGCAGCGGGCACCCTGACTGAGACCAGGCGCCAACGAGCGGGTCTAAATGTAAGTGCTTGGCTCATAATCAAACAGCTGCCATTAAAGAAAAAGGTAAAAGGTACAGTACGACCGCAAAAGCAACAGACAGAGTTAAAGTAAAGAGAAAAAAAAGTGGTAATAAATTTGAGTTTTTAAAGTTCAAGCTTATGTTGAAAGCTTCGAGAATAAGTTACTATTTGCATGGCTAAGTGAAGAGCTGCGCTGGGGGCACAGCTTTTAACTGTTATATGCCACATAATGCATGCATTAAGGGGCAAGATGGATTAATCTTTATGTAGTCGAGAATATGCGATTGCATTATACAAAAAAAATGTTCTCGTTATAATTATACTGATATGCTAGCAAGCGCTTAAAGCCAAGATTTTTTGTTATTTGAATTTTCGATAAAGCTAAATATAAAATTATGAAAAATATTTTTGCCCAGTCTATGGCATCGATTATAATACCCTGTACCGTATGATACAAAGGGTATATTTAGTATGTGCAAGCCGAAAATGTATGACACATACACAAGGAAACGTCGGAGACCCCCCAAAGTTACGTAATGTATGATCAGGATGACTAGAGAAGTCGATATACCCATATCCGTATGTCCGTCTGTATGAATGCCTAGATCTCAGAGATGGTGAAAGCTAGAGCAACCAAAATTTTTAGATTAGGTCCGTTATTATCCTACGGGAGACAAGTTTATTTTATTTTTTTGATATCGGGATTCTATTATATAGCTCCCATAGGGGTGTTCAAGAGGACCTCGAAAAAAACCAAAAGTTTTAGATGGATAATTCGTTTGTTTTTGAAGTTATCGTAACCAAATTAGGCACTCGAAAGTTTTTTGTAGTTCCTAAACACTGAACCAAATTTTATCAAAATCGGTTGACTATTTCATATAGCTCCCATAGGGGAGACAAGTTTTTTTTATTTTTTTGATATCGGGGCTCTATTATATAGCTCCGATATAGGTGTTTCAGAGGACCTCGAAGAAAACCAAAAGTTTTAGATGGATATTTCGTTTGTTTTTGAAGTTATCGTTTCCAAATTTGGCAATTGGTACTTTTTTAAAGTTCCTAAGTTTAGTACCAAATTGGACTAAAGTCGGTCGACTATATCATACAGCTCCCATAGGACCGATCCGGCAAAACAAATTTTTTTTACAAAATTCGTTGTATTTGGTTAGTTTATGAAGAAATCATAGTCAAACCTCACATTCGAAAGTTTTTTATAGTTCCCAAGCACTGTACCAATTTTGATCAAAATAGGTTGACTTTATCATATAGACCCAATAGGACCGATCGGTCAAAAAATGTATTTTAAGCTAAATTCGTTTTGTTTCATGTGCTTAGAAAGATATCGTAACCAAGTTTGGCAAATAAATATCTTTTAGAATTCTGAAGCAATATACCGTATTTGATTGCCAAGTGGTGGTACAGGGTATCCCAAAGTCGTCCGCGCCCGACTTTATGTACACCATTTTTATAATAGCAAACAAAATTTTTTTTTAATTGATTTCTTGAGATTTTGGGGTATTTTGAGTCCAACTTGTTTTTTTGATAACCTTTGGGAAAATTTTCTTATGGTTTCATTCAGTGTGTTCATGCCAAAAAGTCATGAGTGGGTTAAGCCAAGCTAAGCTGCGTTCAAAGCCCTTATGCTTCGCTCTCTGTGGTGAGAAGTTGCGTAAGAGGTGATCGCGGTGCCGCTCTGCTTACGCTATGCTTATGCTATGCTAAGTATTCCCCGTTTTGCTCCTATTCTACATTAAACATATAATCACATATATATGTACAAGATGCACTTATCTTCAATGCAGCTAACTTAAAATATTTCACACAAATTGACTTTCTGTGCAACAAAAAGTGAATAAGAGGCACTTATTTTGCCGATGCATCTAAGTATCGAGGCAGCTAAGCAAATTATACTGTATATACTTGAATCCAGTTAAGCCTGAAATTTAAAATAAGAAAAATGTAATCTTGAATCAAGATTTTTTCATATGCTTACAATAAGAATAATTATTATTTATTTCAGTTATTTTTGCCTTAATATACCTAATTCTAACATAGGTTTTGCTATTATTGGTACAAATGAAGCGGTGGGCTTATAAAATTTTCAATTCTTTTCCACTCTAAATTACGAGACAATTCTCCAATTTCACAAACATGAAAAGCTTGATTAAAATCATTTAAATTACCATTTTGGCGAATTATAAAAATTTGATTATTACTAATTAGTTTAGACGAAAAATGATCCTTCGTTAAAAAAATGTTTTTTAGGGTAATTTTTGGTTCGAGAAACACGAAAATGAGATATTTTTTCTTTTTTCTTAAGCACCGTTTTTGAAATGTTTTCGAAAAACATTTTTTTGGGACTTTTTTCAGTTATTCATTCGTCAACATCTCGTGAACAATATTTTGTATCGACGTAAAAGACGATTAGATCGAAAAGTATTCATATCAATGTAAAAAGCACATCAAAACCTTAAGAACATTTTTTTTCCTTTTTTTTTAAATATATGTCCGCATGATAAGCTATTTAAATTATTTTCAAGTAAGCCTATTTTATGTTTGTAATGTGCAAGATAACAGATTTGGAATTTTTTTAAATTGTTTTAACAAAGAGTAAAAGAAAAAATTTGCATTCTTATTTTAAGTAAAACAGGATTTTTTTTATTGTGCGTTCACTTTTTCTTAATTTAAGAATATTCGTACTTACTTATTATTAAATTTTTCGGACTCGTCTTTGAGTCGTTGTTGTTGTGTTCGAACTCTGAATTTGCATTCTCATTTCAAGTAAATCAGGATTTTTCTTGTTTTGAATACATTTTTCCTTAATTTAAGAATTTTTGTATTTATAATCAATATTTTCGAGCTTATTTTAAGTAAAAAATTCTTAAGTAAAGAATGACTTTACAAGATTGCAAATTCTTAATTCAAGTGAAAACAGTTTAAATTTTAGACCGACTTTTTTTTCTCAATGATTTGGGTCTTATCATCATTTGTACAAATTTTAAAGAATAATCAGAGCCGCGCCAAGTGTACCAGGTAACACCTCTACCAGCAAGGTCCTCGCGTGTATCACCTTTCAAATAAAGACCATTTAGGTTGCTACAAAATAGATAAAAAATAATTTTTAGCTGCGTTTGAAAAAGTAATTGAAAGTTGAACCATATAGGATCCAAATTGAGAATCCAAATATACGAATTAACTTATTTCTCTTACCTGTCAACGCAAGATTCGTACCACCAAGCTCCGATATACTGAACAGCGCAATTGTCTAGGTATGTAACGCTGCTTGGATCATTATCCCGATCGTGTGTTGCAAATTGCTGGCCCAGATGAAATTCCAACGAATCTCCGGCATCACCGGTATATTTACCCAAAGATATCAACTCATAAAATTTTTTTGCATTGCCAACCCTGAAGTTGTCATATCTAGCATATCGTGTTTCGCCTTCAAAATCTTCCAGGTGTACGTAAAGCTCATGCTGCGTGGAGGCCGTAATAGCATGCAGTTTGTCCAATCCAATAAAGAACTCTGCTGAGAGATTGCCAAAACCTTGCTTATAGCTGCTCCAATCACGATAGAAAGAAATATCGCCATTAACACGTCGTTGTATGACGGTCCAGCCGGAGCCTGCTAAATCGGCATTACATGAGACCCAAAATGGTTTCAAGTTGGGCAACTGGATAACATGTATGCTTGATGACTTTTCATAAGCCAGACAAGACTCGGGATGGGATTTTAATAAATCTATTTGTGTTAGGTCTGAAAAACAAATTTTTTACATAAGCTGCTTGTTTAGGAATTAAGACTCACTTTCAAAGGCATTCACTTGTATCTTGTAATCCTCAATCAACTTGATTTGCTCCTGCAGTCTGTAAAGATATCTCATTTTGCTGAGCTGTACATCTCCAATAAACTTGATTAGCCGCTGCAGTCTGTAAAGTTAAGCATTAGATTGAAAAGGTTTCTATTAAAATCTTACCTCTCAATTAGGTTCTTATTGGCATTCAATTGGGAAGTCAGATGATCATTCTCCTGAAAAAGAAGTGATTAATTACAAATTTTTAAGATTTATATTATTCTTACTAAAGCGTTTAGACTTGGATGCTGCTCGGCATAAGCGCTGCTGTACATAGAGATTCCCAAAATGATGCATAAGACCTTTGTATAGGAGCCCATGCCGAAATCAGCTTAATAACAGCTCTAAGTATCGAAGCTCTCTGTACAGCTCTGCTAAATCAAAGCACAAAGTCTTGGGGAAACTGCTTTTTATAGTAAGACTCTGATCGCTTATCATATAGCTTAGTTCTAAAAATTTTGGTTGAGAGCTCTTGATTGCTGTTATCGTTATAAATTTTTGTTATACTTAAGAGTGTTTTTAATTTTTGTTTTGGAATCTGCGAAAGCAATATTACCTATTATTTAATACTCTAACGACAAAGTGATTGTCGTCATTGGCTCTCATAAAATTTTAAATGTATTGCAAAACTTTAAGAGCTCAGCGAAAAATGTTTCATATAGGATGCTGTTTCTCAGACACTTCCTCAAACGGCTCGAAAAAATCCTGTACAACCAAATTTAGACTAATTGGCATAGTTATGGTACGGCCCAATGGAAAGTGAATACTATATTAAGGTATACGAACTGTCTGCGACTTAAAAAATATAATACTAAGTGCCTCAGTTTCTCTTATCGGAACAAATTTGTTTAAATCTTTTTCTAGACTATAAATACTCTATGCATAATTTTTCTAAGAATTTCGGTTTTGTGACTTCCCGGTACCCAATGTGTGTGCTGGATCGATGATTCTCAGCAGTGTTTGGAGCGGTTCCTAAAATAAGAAACCGGAATTTTTGCGACGATATGTGCCAATTGATGAAATATGGCTCCACCAATTCACCTCGAAGCCCAATTGGCATTCAGCCGAGTGGTCTGCACGCGGTGAAGATGCAACATTCAGCTGGCTGAGTTACGGCGTCAATATTTTGAAATTCACATGGAATAATTTTCATCGACTATCTATGAGAAGAGAAAAATCATCAACAGCGACTATAACATAGCGTTATTGGATTTTTTTGCGAACATAAGTTAAATTAAATTAAAGTAAATGCCCCTGTATAATTTTATTATAAAAATACAACGAATTTTCATTTTTATTTTATATTGGACAATTCTTAAAATATATCGACTAACTGTTTATTCAATTACCGTGATTTCGATAAGAAAAATCGAAAAAATAAAAATATCCATATATAGTGGACGCAATGACTGAAAGGGTTAAGAACTCTAAAAGACATTTGATTAATCCAAAATATTTGCATCTGAATCAAGTACATACTCTTAATGTAAGTACGTAATGTACTTGAATCAAATCAAAAAATCTTGAAAAAGCGCAATCTTGTTTTCAATAAGAATAATTATTATTTATTTCAGTCATTTTTTCTTAAATATACTTAATTCCAACATAGGTTTTAATATTATTGGTACAAATGAAGCGTTGGACTTATAAAATCTTAAATTCTTTTCCACTTTAAGTTACGAGACAATTCTCCAATTTCACAAATATGAAAATCTCGATTAAAATCATTCAAATAAACATTTTGGCATATTATAAAAATTTGATTATTACTTAATGAATGAAAAATGAACCTTCGTAAAAAAATGTTTTTTAGGGTAATTTTGGGTCGAGAAACACGAAAATAAGAACCTTTTTTCCCTTAGGCACCGTTTTTCGAAAAACTTGTTTTTGGGCACTCTTTTCAGTTATTCAGCATTACCTCGCGAACAAAATTTAGTATTGACGTGAAAAACGATTAGATCGAAAGGTGTTGATATCACTGTAAAGACCACATCAATACCTTATGATCTAATCGTCTTCCATGTCGATATAAAATTTTTAGCCCATTTTATGTTTGTAATGTGCAAGATAAAAGACTCTTATTTTCTGGGAGAGGCGTGAGCGATCCCCATACAGAAGGTGTGGCTCTTCTGCTAAGCACCGAAGCGAACCTCATGGCGTGGTCCGCAATAAACGAGAGAATAATCACGTCGCGCTTTCATTCCAGACCGAGAAATATAAATATAGTCTAGGTCTACGCTCCCACGGAAACCGCTGATCATGAATCCAAAGCCTCCTGCTTATCCGGCGTCCTAGCGAAATTGCCAAATATTTAAAATATTTTTTGCCTTTTTAGTGACAATCAGTGCGAAGCCCCTATCGCAACTTAAAAAATGTGTAGCATGCTTTTCAGCGCAAGATTTTGCTATGCAATTGCTAAATGTTGATTTGCTGCCATTTTACAATGGAAGCAAAGGCCTTGCTATGGCATTCATCAAATCCACTTATTGGCTAACACACTTACGTTTGTGTATATGTGACACACATTGATGTTGGTATATGTGTATTGGATACAAGTCTATAGAGAGCCAAAGCTGAAAGCGGCATAGGTAACACACACACACATTTATGCGCGCAGGATGCCATTGATGTTGCAGCAAAATGGAGTCAAGTGAATCACAAACTGGCCTGACCCGGTTTGGGGCAAACGTGCAAGTGCCAAATATAGCTACAACGCGTCACTCTCATCAGAGCAGTGCGGCAGCAGCAGTGACAAAGGGTGACAGCTGACAACACATACAGAGAAGATGAGTTGAAGATAGAGCGGGTTGGGTACATCAATGGCGACACAAAAGTGTCAACTGCAAATGTAGCCGTGGTTCCATTTCTGTGATTGTGTTTGCCACTGCACAAGTGTCATAATGGCCAACAGCCTCTGCGACGGACTGTTGCTTGGTTGACTACCTATTGACCCGGACACGCTGCACAACGGATCTGCTCTGGCCTGGCCAACAGACAGCAGATGGTTAGTAGCAGTGCCATTCAATTGAAATCGACGTGCCTGTTTGCCACAATGCCGGTGCGCATCTGTAAGTGGACAGCATACTTTTTGCCACTGTGAAATCATCTCGTGCTACTAACAATGCCAAAAACTGATTGGCAACTACTTGGCAGCCGATGAATGCAACATGGCCAACATGCTTTAACATACCCAATTGTATTTAGATATACACTTTCTTTATACGTTCATACACTTTTTATGCCACACTTAGATGTGCCGTGTTTAGCACTCTGAATCAACGTAGTAAATTTAAAATATACCTGTATATAAGTTATATATTTAACTGTATGCATAAACTCAAGCTCAGAACCAAAAGGACAGCGAACTTTCATAAGCAAATAACAAAAAAATTAAAGCACATTACTACTTAAAGGTTTATCAGCCAACAAAGACACCAATGAAAACTTATCGAAAAAAAGTCCATAAAAATAAAAAAAAGTGCCTTAAAAAACAACAATTTGCGTCCAAAACTATTAATAATATCATCATTCACTTCCAATAACATGTCTTATGCCCAAGCTACCAGACAAAATAATCATTTTATAGAAAATCAAAATTCTGAATTCATATCAGAGGCTAGTCCTGCTAACATGTTTTCACAACAAAAGAGGCGTTCCAATCTTCTTTCATATGTATGTACAGACGAACCACTAATAAATGCATACCAAAAAATTTATTGCAAGTAGAAAATTGGCGCTTCAGTATGATTATCCCTAAAAAGGGCCAAAATTCTCTAAATTCTAGTGATTATCAGAAGAACCCTGATCTCCAATAATCCCAAAACCCCTTATCCCCTTCAATCATAGTTTCATCCACTACTTTTTCTTTTATCTTAAGCTATACATGTATGTAACATTTTTGTAAATTTTTTGGTTCATTTACTTATTTGAAATATAACAAGGACAAATAATACTCGTATAACACCAAGAGCGTAGAAAGCATTAAGCCCCGTACACTTCAAGCTTTGTGTTCTAGCGAGAACGCTTCAATACAAACTCGAAAAAATTGAATTTTTGCCTTAAATTTTTCTCTTTCAGGTGAATCAGGTTTCATCAGCTTCTTGTCGAAAAATCAAATGTGAATGCTTTTTGCATTTCGAATTAATCCTTTTCCATCGAAAATTCGCATAAAGCAACTCACAACATAATGGGCACTGGGAAGCTTCTTTTGTTAGCAATTTTTGTTAAACAAATAACTATTTGTGTTTCCTAGAAACTAGTTCGGATTTTGTGAAATGACTCTTGGGAACCAACACAATGAACAACTTCCTAGTAGACTATGTAGGCAATGAATTTACGCAGCCTAAGACTAAGCTGTACTAACAAACGGCTTAAGAGAATTCCTGCAATATATGTATGTGCATATGAATCGCTTTATTTTTTTAAATTTATTAATCAAAGTACGTGGGCACGAAATTCAAGTTTCAAGTTACAGGCCTAAACACGCTGCTGACTAAGAAAGTAATATAATTAAAAATTATAGCCTGTTGTCAAAAATTAAACTATGAAATTATATATTATCCAAGGATGAAGCGAACTGAAGCCTTTCAATTCAAATCTAATTACTCTCCTCAAAAAAACTTGTCATGATTTAGTCTTATGGTGAAATCCCATCACCACCCTTTGAATCGCAGGAGCTCGGAGTTCGCTTTAGATTCTAACTTGGCTAGAGTGCTCGGGAGATGTGGCAATCGGATGTAGTATCTCATAGTCGTTATGCCTTGGCTCTGACTATCTTCGTAATTTGTAATATAACAGCGAGAGCCGCTGGTAGCATTGATCCTTTTCCTAGGTATGCCAGAGTGACCAGATAACCAGCAGAGAGTGATCAAATGATACTGAGTAGGTGGCGCGAGACGACAGATGATAGCAATACAATAAGCATAGATGCGTTGCTTGCGCTTGCGTTCCAGGTTTGCATTAGTTATGCTGCTTGCCAAAAGGCTTAGGAGGTCCAATGCTCCAATGGGTGGTACAGGAAATGATGATGATGAAAACGCTGCACCAATTAATAAGAAGCAATGCGAGCCTGAATCTCTGTCTTTATTCGTCTTCGAGACGTCTTTATCGATCATTAGCTGATTGAAGAGTACCGCTTAAAATCATCTCCCTAAGAGAAGAAGGAACTTGTCGTTCCTTTACTAAGCTGTGGAGTAACAGTTTCATTCCTCGGTCTCATCAAGTATGCCTAACTCAGGCTTAAATGACGGCAAAAGATTCAGCGCCCGAAGTCTTGCTACTCTTCTCTCTGCCGTAAACTTCACCGCGTTTAGAAGAATTACATCCAGGGCTGCCTGAGTCAGTCAGACTACTCTTTGAACGCTCTGAAGTTTGCTTAGGTGGAATTTGGTATTAGCCACCTTCCAGCAGATCAAAGCCCCAGAGGTTGAGATAGGTCTGACGACTGCTATGTAAGACCCATGTATGTTATACGGTTTCAGTTCCCATTTAGGTCTCTTTGCAGATGTAATCAGCACCCATGGCACTCTAAGTTCTTTCTTCCGAATGAGATCTTTGCGCTGCATTCCACTGAGGGACGGAGTTGTGAGCTTGGGCATCTTGTTTTTCCCAGTAAGCAACACCAGTTGAGTATTCTTGGGATTAACACTGAGTTGGCTGTTGACGACTCAATGCTCCCTACCGCCGTGCAGTATGTAGTGCGGTAACAACTGACTTAACCTTAAGATAGACGTTTTGTGTTCCGCTGCGCAAACGTGGAGTTAGTTTGCTTCTGAGGTTGTGTTGAGTTGTGTTTAATCTTCCCAGCCACCCCGACCAGCCAAAGATACACTTCTTTTGTTCTACTCTGCATAATTCTTTGCTAGAGTTACCAATTTGTTCAAATGTCAGCTGACTAAGTAGAACACTCAAAACATTGCACGCACTTTCATTATGACTTTGTATAATTGATGGATTGCTTGCCTGACAGCTGCTTTCAAATTTTTCGGCAATAAACTGCTTTGGGGTCAGTTTTTGGACCAACTCGTTGCGTTTCGTTCGTTTATTCAGGTTGGGCAGATTTGCTCAGTTTAGCAAATGGTAAATTGCATATTCGAGTTCTGCTCTTGAAATTATCAACCCATCAACTGTTTTGTTATAATGTTGTTTTTGTAGAGTTGTTGATGTTGCTGGAACCGTTGAGCTGGCTTTTTTGATTGGCAATTGCCCTGTGAAAAATGTCAAGGTTGTATCAACATTAAACACAATTTTGAGCGCTGGCAATTTTGCCTAAGCCCTATATATACTATATATATCTATCTATAGACACACATGGACATGGACATGTTCAGCTACGAAACGTAGCTTTAGCCATCGCCCTGGCATATTAGATTTGCAATCAGTTCGTAATGGCAGGGCAAAAACTAAAAAGAATAAAAAAAACAGGAAAAACTAAAACGAAAATGCAATTAACTTAAATAAATTTCATTTTGCTATTTTGCTAGGACAGCCGTACTCAAGGTCCTTGCAAGTAAGTCAACAAGAGCATCTCTCGACATCTCGCTTGCTCTTTATCTGTTTTTTTTCGAAGCTGCTCCTCTGCTCATTAAAGTTCAAGCTTGACATAATGGCATTTATAAAACTTTGACTATAAATAATGAAAACTTAAGCCAAAAAAAAAAAATCGAATGAACATTTAAAACGGTCTATTACTTTGATTTTATTTAGAATCTATACCTTTAGAAATAGTTGAGCATACTAACAAAATAGAGGAATCAGTCCAGGTTTTGCTTTTTTCTCAAAAACAAACTTATTATAGGTGATAGGATTTGGCTTTAAGGGCCAAAGCTTAGTTCTTTATTAGGCTGACATACCAAACAAAATACTATTGATCAATTCATATTCAAAAAAATATATCGTGAAAATTTCAGACGACTTAGTTCAAATAGTTTCTCTATAGTTTTTTTCTTTATAAGTTTAATATTTAAATTTATGACGTTTACTAGGGTGCCACAGAAATCTCTAGAGACTTTGGGTACGGTTTGAAAGCAAATCTCTATAAAAATCCGTAGGTGCCACAGAACTCTTCGAGATTTCATTTTTCGGACAACTGCTACTACATTTAATTTTGAGCTTCCTGCTTAACTATTGGCATTCACATCCATTATTAACTGCTGAATGTTAGCACCTTACCACCTTATTTGAAAAGAATAAAGTTTTTATTTAACTATGCACTTCATAATTATAACTTTGTCAAACTAAAATAATAGTTTTTAACTATAACTTATCACCAAATTCATTCGAAATATTACTATTTAGTTCCACAACTGGGTGGCATCTCCCTAGCTCGTGACGGTATTGCATCAGAATTGAATTTAATCAGAAATTGAATAACCTTTTAAAATATAATAAGTAACACTTTCTTTGAAAAAATAGTTTTATTGGCGAATTATATAAAATCTCGAGCAAATTTGGGTGAGATTTGAAACCATCTCGCATGTGTGTTTGTGGCCCCGAGAGTTGGAATTGTAGAGATATTATTTGCTGTGCCACAAATGATAAATTGACATATAAAAAAATCAAAGTAAAGCGCACTAATTTTGAAATCGATCTCTTTGATTTAGATGATTTTTACATTTTTGATACGTACCATTCCACGAAATTTCTATCTGATCTCATGAAGCAAACAATCTGGAAGACAGATTTAAGCCACTCAATCTTACCTCTGAAGAAACTCGTGGAGTGATCAGTACAGCTTTACAAGAACCTTTCCAAAAGTCTCTGCAGTCTAGTCCAGTCACATTACAAGAAGTGTTGCTACAAGTCAGGAAACTAAAACCCAAAAAATCACCAGGAGAGGACCTTCTAGATAATCGAACTCTAAAGCTACTTCCTACCAAGGCGCTGTTATTCATAGTCCTTCTTTTTAACACTGCTCCAAGACTGGGATACTTGCTTGGAAAACTGATTTGATCACCATGATCCCGAAACCGGAAAAGCAGCCCACAAATGTGGATGCATATCGTCCAATTAGTCTGCTACCATCACTAGGAAAAATGTTGGAGAGGGTCATTCTTGACAGAATTCTGCTGTTGACGAGCGTGACTGAAGGTATACCTAAATGGCAGTTCGGTTTTCGAAAAAGTCACGGCACGCCAGAACAACTTCATCGAGTTGTTAACTTCGCCTTGGAGGGCATGGAGCACAAAGAGTACGCTGTCGCAGTGTTTATGGATATACAGCAAGCTTTCGATCGAGTGTGGTTTGTGGCCTTTTGTATAAATTGAAGCGTATACTTACTCCACAACTTTTTCAAATAACAAGTAGCTTTCTAAGTAATAGGACTTTTTGTGTAGCAGTTGACGGCGCAAAATCAACCAACAGAAGTATTTGTGCTGGTGTCTCGCAAGGTAGTGTACTTGGTCCCACACTTTATTCAATTTACACTGCCGATATGCCAACATCAGAGTCGGTATCTGCCGTAGAGGAGAGCGATGTCGTCATTGCAACCTATGCTGACGATACAGTTGTGCTGACCAGATGCTCCTGTCTTGGTGTGGCCACAGAAGCCCTGCAAGAATATGTAGACAGCTTCGAGAAGTGGGCGCCAATGTGGAATATCGGCATCAACACCAGCAAGTGCGCCAATGTCACCTTTACGAACAGGCGAAATTCGTCTCGTATATCAATGCTCGGCTCTGCATTGCGTCATGAAACTGCGCACAAATATCTTGGCGTTATTCTGGACAGGAGGCTAACCTTCTCGAGGCACATTACAATGGTGCAAAAAACTGTGCAATCCAAAGCGAGGAAAATGTCATGGTTGCTGGCTCCCAGAAATAAGCATTCCTTATTTAATAAAGTTTCGATCTACAAATCTATTTTAAGCCCAATATGGAAGCACGCGCTTCAAATTTACGGAATTGCAGCGAAATGAAACTTAAATAAAATCAGAGTTGTCCAGAGCAAAATATTAAGAAATTTGTGCGGCGCTCCCTGGTATATGCGTAATAGGGATATAGAAAAAGATTTGAGGGTGCCTAAAATAGGAGATGTTATCCAATTGCAGGCCAAAAACTATTTAGAGCGTCTTGGATCTCATTCAAATTTGCTAGCACGACTGCTAAATTCAGAAAGACCGTCTTCCAGAGCACGAATGAGACGATTAAAACGGTGCCACCCAAGGCAGGATCTCCCAAGGAGAATCCTTTAGTAAATTTATATTAAATCCTCAATAATAATAATGTTGAATTTTTAGTAATTAAAGAATATTGTAATGTTAAGTTTTGTTGTGTATATATTAATGTTTCTTTTTAGTCATTAATTATCTTTGTTTTTTTATATAACTTATAATTTGTTTAAGCTGTCATTTTTAGGTAGTAGTACACAAATTTTATATTATTGTTTAATAAAATATACACATTTTTAACAAAAAAAAAAAAAAAGATGTCATGAAGCAAATGTCAAAAAAAATGAATTTGGTTGTGCTTTTAATTTGTCATCATCTGTGTTTTACTTTAGAGAGCAAGTCACCGTGTATTTGTGAGTATAATTTACATAAAGGTAGAACAGCGAGAGCGAGAGGCAGAGGGAGTGAAATACGCTGGCAGCAGTCAAACGATCACAACTGGTTAAAAAATTTTTGGATAAGGCCGAAGCTATTTTCGCGAATGATTAATTTTTGTTTAGTTAGTTAGTTCGATTTTAGGATCCTATCGTATTCTTACTTATGTCATACTTATTTTTAAACAATTTCTAGCCATTATATCTTAAACAAGCAATAAATGTCATGCTCGTGTCACAAGACATTCCACACTTCTGCCAACTAAGCAACCCTTGGATATGCTTTTGCCATAAGGCGGCTCGAACTCTTGCCTCTAAAATATTATACCATATTACGATCATTTCTGATAATCGTGATCTGTTACTCGACAGCTTTCTTTAACCTAATAATATAATATTATATTATAATATAATATAGTAAAAAATAAAGCGCTTTGAAAGGAACTGCATTCGTTTAAATTTTATTATTGAATCTTCCGCACCTCGCAGCGCAACTTATGCAACTGCCATAAAGCCGAGTGGTTCTTGATGGAATTCCATCTTGGATCGCAAAGACACTTTTTAACAGAGGTTGATAGAAATCGATGACTGGAAAAAATATTGGTCCTTTTGGATGGCTTCCCTACACCGCTCCATTCGCACTGCAGAAGTTCAGCTGTACTACTTTTTGAACCTAGCCCCAACAGTATTCAAGGTCCAGCCGTTCATGCAGACAGACGGATGTGTCCAAATCAATTTCTTATGTACTTCTTAACATATTGGCGGTACCTTTTTGAAGGTAACCGTCATCCCCCTATATCTATAGTCCTAAAAACAAAACTTGTAAATGGCTTAAAACACTTAAAACTAACGAAATAAAAAATGTGAATTTTTAAATCGCATGATAATCAAAAACTTAAAGCGTATAGAAATTTCGTTTCACACAGATGTTAAAATTTCTTGTGACTTGTTGTTTTCTGATTGGTAGTCGTAAGGTTTTCATATAATTTTTTTTTTTTTGATATGTTCAAAAGTAAATGGCTGGCTGCAGCACAACGCCTTGCTGTGAAAATTTATGTACTCACCCGCCATTCAAGGGGCATATTAGTTTAGGGAGTGTGTGAGTGCCGAGAAAAGTTGCAACAAAAGTAAAAACTTTCAACCAAAAATTTTTAATCCTCGTTTTTGCACAAGGCAAGTAACCATACGTTTTGTTTTTTCTTTTCTTTCAATATATTTTTTTTTTTTTTTTTTTTTAGTTGAACCATTTGCTGGCATGTTCTTACAGGCGCTGAAGCTTGGGCTTGGGCTTGGATATTCCTGCTGCTGCACACAGCTTGTGGTAAAACTTTTCAATAATATTCCCAAAAGTCCAGCCGACGACGATGTCGAAAAGGATGAGCACGACAACGGCAAAGGACAACGTTGGTAGTTGGTTGAAAGCAGCAACGGAAGTGCCGCCATAGTGTGGAATATACCATAGTTTTTAGTACACTGGCAACAATATTGCAATAATACCAGCACCAAAAAAAAAAATATATATATATATATATGTTCAAAAAAAAAATACACACACACACAATGCCATTATGTGCCTCACCGACTACTAACACCCACACACACGCACACACACATATACAATGGCCAGGCTGAAGCTTTGTTTTAAACGCGAGTGGCTAACAGACAAATTCACCATTTCCGGCACACGTGGCTTGGCGATTTCCTTTTTGTCGTCCATTGCCGCTTGGCAAACATATTTTACCGCAATTGCGGCACATGAGTTTTAGCGCCATTGAAGCATAAGTAACATGGCGTCGCTCTGGTGCTTCTCTCTTCTATTGTATTGCATACACCTATACCTACATGCACTCGCACCCAATCTCATATATTTGAGCACGCATACACGCATCTACAGCTGACCATATATACACACACGGATTTTTGCTGTATGGCTATGTGTTTGCGAGTGTGTGTGTGCGTGTGCGATTGTATACTTTGGCTATAACTCGCCTGCCATTCATGCGCTTAATTCAGGTGCACCGCTTTTACTTTTTTTTCTGACTTTTTGTTTTTTATTTCTATAGAGGTGGACATGGTTTCCATTGCAAAATCAGGTCTTATCACGAACACGAAAATTTCACGTATTGGCTATTTTATGCACTGTCGAGCACAGCAAAAAAAAAAAATAATATTGTTGCAAATAATCTTATCCTGAATACTAAGAAAAATTATTCATGAAGCTTCAAACCCATAACCATAACCATAACACCTTGTTAATTGCATTTTATTCACATATTTTCCAACTAAATTCGGCAAGTGTATATACCACAGTTTGAAACTACTCATTTATGTATGAAAAGTAATATTGCCCGAATGGCCGCTGCGGCGTCAAGCCAGTGGCAAAGAGTGATAAGGAAAAACAATAAAAATCCCGCTCCTATTAAGAAAACGGAAGAAGCTCACAATGGCACCGAAAAACATGAGCAAGCAAAGCGTCCACGTTACCAAAGGAAGAAACCAGAAGCAGTACTTATCAAGCCAGCCGAAGGGCGTAGCTACGCTGAAGTCCTGAAAAACCTACGCGATCAAAATAAACTGATCGAAGGAGTCAACTTAAAAGGCGTACGAAAAACTCGCGACGGAGCACTTCTCCTTGAACTTGACGCTGGTGAAAAGATACAGCCCAACCTTGTGGAGCAAATCAAGAGCACAATGCTAGACACCGCGACAATAACTGAACTCAAACCAGTTACGACATTAGAGATCCGCGACCTCGACTCCCTCACAGAGGTAAAAGAAGTAGAAGAAGCAGTTAAAAAAGCTGTCGACAGTGCGGCCGAGAAAGTACGAGTCAGACTTACACCGCCAAACAGCCGAGAGCAAATCCGTGCCTTCGTAACGCTATCCAGCGAATGTGCAGAAGCATTGCTAAAACTAGGCAAAATAAAAGTTGGTTGGATAAGCGCAAGATTACGTCTCTGGGAGACTGCGAAAAAATGCTTTCGTTGCTTCGGCTTAGGCCATCTCCAATCAAATTGTAAGGGGCCAGACAGGAGGGCTTTATGTATAAAATGCGGTGAACCAGGGCATAAGATGAAAGAGTGTACGAACGACCCAAAGTGCTGTATATGTGCAGATGCCGGACGTAAGCCGGTCGACCATCTACCGGGCTCCAGAAGATGCCCCGAGCTGAAACCAATGCGAGCATGATAATCCTGCAAGCCAACATGCACAGAAGCGCTACAGCGGACTCTCTTCTAGAGCAGTTCGTAGTAGAGAAAGAAGCGGACGCCGTCATAATTAGCGAACAGTACAGACGTACAACTCGCTCCAATTGGTTCGAAGACGAAACGGGCACAGCGTCGATTTGGCTGCCTAGAAACAGCAAACTTACTGTTACAAGCAGCGGCACTGGCAATGGTTTCACGTTTGTGCAAACTAGGTATTGCACCTTGATGAGCTGCTACCTCACGCCAAGTGACTCAATTGGCGAATTCCAGAAAAAGCTTGAAGACATCGAAGATAAGGCATCACAAATTGGCGGAGCAACAATCATAGCAGGAGACTTTAACTCTAAAGCAGTCGAGTGGGGCATGCCCTCCACTGATTCAAGAGGCCGACGAGTTTTAGATATGGCCGCTAGATTGGGCCTTGTGGTTGCGAACTCCGGCACCGCTACCACCTTTCGGAGGCCTGGATGCGCCGATACCACCCCGGACATCACGCTCGTATCAGAAGATATCTCTAGAAAACTCAAACACTGGAGAGTACTTGACGTGGTACTCGCAAGTGGAATGCAGCAAAGCTCCGACCACAGGATTTACTGGCTAACATCGACGCAACAATCGAGCAACACAATGCTGAAGACGACGCCATGGCAATCGTCCATAGTGGTATGCAGCGAATAACGCAAGGATGTAACGCCGCAATGCCAAAAATTGGAGGCGGCCATAGGAAGAAAGCAGTGTACTGGTGGACAGAAGAAATAGCTGAACTTAGGCGGGTATGCATAAGGAAGAGGAGAAAGTTGACCAGAGCTAGAAAGCATAGGCCAGCGCTTATTGAAGCCGCGGAGTTCAAAGCAGCAAAAAAAGTGCTTAAGGCAGCCATCGCCCAAAGCAAGAAAGCGAAATGGGAGGAACTCCGATCCGATATCAACAACAATCCGTGGGGTCTTGGCTATAAAATAGTGATGCAGAAACTTGGAGCTAGGTCTTCAGCGCCAGATATGGATAGCGAAACAGTTGCCTACATCGTCGATAATCTCTTTCCGACTCACCCGATTCAGTCACCCGATCCAGAGCTTGTTGTGCAAGAGCCTATCCCTCTCTTCACAGATAGCGAACTGAAAGCTGCCGCGAAAAGCCTTAAAGCCAACAAAGCTCCTGGCCCCGACGGCGTGCCGACGGAGGTCCTAAAACTAATCGCAGATGAACGACCAAATATTCTCTTGAACATATTCAACCCGTGTCTCAAGGAGGGTAACTTCCCGACAGTGTGGAAAAGGCAAAAACTGACTCTAATCAGCAAGGGCAAAGGCGACGCGACACAGCCGTCAGCGTACAGGCCGCTATGTATGCTTGACAGCGCTGGCAAACTGCTGGAGAAACTGCTAAAAATACGCTTGACCGCAGCCGTGGACCGGGCAGGCGGACTCTCGGACAAGCAATACGGCTTCAGAAGCGGGAGGTCAACAATCGGTGCCATAGAAGACGTAGCAGCAAGCGTGGAATCTGCCCAACGAGGAAGTCCCTTATGTAAGCGAATAGTCGTGCTAGCAACCTTTGATATCCGCAACGCTTTCAACAGCCTTCGATGGGCTGATATTATGGAGGCTCTGAAAAGGAAATTTGAAGTACCAGCCTATCTGCTAAGAATGCTTCAAAGCTATCTTAATGATCGTGAGCTCATATACGACACATGCGACGGCCAACAAACGAAACAAATCACGTCTGGCGCAGCCCAGGGATCGATACTTGGCCCAGATCTCTGGAACATCAGCTACGACGACATACTTCGTATCGAAATGCCAGAAGAAACCTTTCTCATTGGCTATGCTGACGACCTCGCAGCAGTTATAACAGCAAAAAACACAGAGGAAGCTAGAAGGAAGCTGAATCAAGTAATGATGAGGACGCTGTCATGGCTGGAGGACCACGGCCTCAAACTCGCGTCCGAAAAAACTGAAGTTATCCTTCTAACGAAATGGCATATCCCGCTGGAAGTCGAACTGCAAACCTGCGAAACGACTCTGACTACGAAGAAAGTAGTGAAATACTTGGGAGTTAAAATCGACTCTAGACTCTCGTACTGGGCGCAAATACAGCACGCCGCCACAAAAGCAGCTAAGGTTACTGGCATGCTCAGCAAACTAATGGCAAACGTGGGTGGACCAACGCAAAACAAGCGCAGGCTTCTAATGGCAACTACAAACTCCATTTTACTTTATGGCAGCGAGATTTGGGCAGACGCTATGAAAACTAAGAGCAAAAGGAGAACACTTCTTGCAGTACAACGCACGGCCGCACTGCGGGTGGCTTCAGCATACCGCACTGTGTCTGAAGCAGCAGTTTTAGTTATCAGCGGAGCGATACCCGTTGATATATTAGCGCGAGAGCGAAAAAAGCTGTGGGAAGCAAACAAGCACGAAAGTACAAGTGTAAGCACGACCGAGCTAAGGCAACAAACTCTCCGAGAGTGGCAGCAAGCCTGGAATTCGGCTAACACTGGCAGGTGGACAGCGAAACTACTCCCCGATATAACGCGATGGGTTGAGAGAGACCACGGAGAGGTCAACTATTACCTCACGCAGCTGCTCACGGGTCACGGATACTTCCGAAAGTTTCTTTTTCGTATTGGCAAAGCTGAGACGCCCAACTGCATCTATGATGATGCTGACTTCGATGATGCTGATCATACATTCTTTCACTGCGAGAGGTGGAACAGAGAACGAGCGTCTGTTGAAACTGTAGTCGGACAGCTGAATGCAGAGAATGTGGTCGATAAAATGCTTCACAATGTAGAAAACTGGAACACCATAAACAGGTTTGCCGAAAAAGTTCTAAAAATTAAAAAGCGAGATCTTGACAACAGAGCAACAATAGAAAATCGACGAGAATCCAGAACTGCAAGTACAGAAGAAAGGCGAGGCCTCGACGGAGGCTAACGACGTAGATTAATAAGCAATGAAGAGAGACCCTACCCTCTGATGTAATGACTCAGCTAAATAGTTTCCCAGAGGTAGAAAAGGTCCAAAAACAAGGGGTGGAGGTTTTAGCCTGTGCAAGACGGGCTTTCACTTTCGGGACGCTGTTGTGAATGCCTTAGGCATTTCCTCCACCCTACCGCCAAAAAAAAAAAAAAAAAAAAAAATGGCCGCTGCGGCTGGCTCTACAGTCCTGTATACGAACAGCGTAATTATCGACGACTATTTTTTTTGACGAAAACTCATCTGGCTGTTCGCCCATCCCTTGAACGAATATGCGTCGCTAATAATGGTCCATGGGCTTCAATTGTTGCGTTTGTTGCATTTGAATATTGTAATCGTGTAAATGCAGATTTGCATGCAAAATCTGACACAAAATGGGCTTGGCAACGTGTAATTCTTGGTAACGATGGCGCTTCGATGTTCCCGGCCACACTATTCACCATTTTCATAGTTCGTCTGTACCACTTTTGCTCGTTGTTCAGTTGTTAAACGATCCGTGACTAAAATGGATTATGTTCCAAGTTATGAGTGTTTAACAACCAAACCAACAGATGGCCCACCCTATACCTTTTAGTCATAGATGGCGGAAACCAGCAAACGAGGACAAACGGACAGACACACATTCATTCTGGGCGCCCACTATCATGCTACCACTGTCTAGATCTTAAAATAACAATTTTTGGTACTGCCTGAATAACTTCAGATACAGAAACTACGGAGAAATGGCTGTGGGTTACCTTATTTAAACTAATTACCACATTTCTTTTTAAATTTTATTTTATTATTTTTCAGGATAAAATCTATTTATAAAATCCAACGATCAAATGCTTTTCCAATAGGATTTTGCAGACTCTCCCGTTTCGGGCAGAATCTTGGCTTAAACGAAGATCTAACAAACCGAACAACTGTTTTTATTTTCGATTCTTTGTAAGAATCTTGGTGGAACATTAATTCCATGATCATCATCAAATACCTAGAACTATGAAGCTTTAGAAAAACTTGAATTTTTATTACTAATCAATATTCACTAAAGAGAGTTTGTTTCCTAGGCAAGAGAAATTTCTGCAAATCTGTAAATTTTACAGCGAAATTCGATAAAAATTTTTCGAATTCAAATACGTTCACAAAAAGTTAGCGCTAAAATCGATTTTTAAACAAATTGTTTGTTTTACTGTGACCACAGTGTTACCAACATGCCACGAAATTTAGTCCAGCACGTGGCGCAACCAACTTTGACGTCGCTTGCTGCCAATGGCCTCTTTCTTCATTTTATTGCATACCCCAGGGCGCTTTTGTTTCGCACTCACTTACTACGCGTATATTTGCTTTAGTTCTTTAAAATGGCTGCGGCCGTGTTGATGATGGTTGTATTAGAGCTAGCGACCAACCCTACTTAGCACCACACCTGAAGGATCAGGGGTTCAGTTAACTGGCCAATGCAGCTGGTCAGCAGCGATTGCTGAGGCGGAGTTCGAGGGAAGCTGCGTGGAGGCTCCATGCAGCTCTTTGTCTGCATTGTTTCAGTCAATAGACGCATTTGTGCGGGTCAGTTGGGCAAAAAGAGAGCAAACCTGTTCAGCTTTGTATAGCTAAAGCTTTAACTCTTGTTGTTAATGTTGTTGTAGTTAGTGCGGCCAAAGTTGTTGGCCGCACATAATTAGATTTAATTTGCTGTCTGAGCCGCGCGCACAAAAGCTCTGCTGCATTTAGCATGCAAGTTTAATGCATAATTTATGCTTCAAAAATCTATTTTTTTTAATTAAAGAGCCAGTGAGGGATTTAGTGAGGAACTTAGTGATAGCGAGCAGCTTATTTTATGAGTATAAAAGTTGGCATATCATTTATATCAGGTAAGTTAGATTTTAGCAACATAACGTTGAATAAATTACTATTAAATAGCAATCAGTTTTAAATATAACTAACAAAATATAGCTAACTGAATTTACAAAAAAATTGGTATACATTTTGATAAGTGCTAGTAGCTGACTTAATAGTTCAATAATAACAATCAAGCTCAAAAACTATTAGAGGCAAGTGGTGTGAATTCGGAAGTGGGGTGAATCCGTAAACGCACCCTAACGGATTTCTGAGTTGACAGTTGAGTATGAAACCAAGTGTCAAATAAACGTCATGACCGACGCTAGTATTTGATAACACTTCGACTCGAGTACACATGTTTTTCTGTTCAGTATAATTTTTCTAAAAAAATAGCTACCTTGAACGTTTTATTTAAAGTTTTTGTGTCGCTAAAATGTCAACATTTTCTCGAGTAAAATCAAATGTAAGTGCCTACATATATCCATAGTTTTATTTAGACTCTATACTTCAAAAATACTAAACGATTCGTTTCGATATTTGCAAATAACTCGAAAAAGTCGATTTGGCGTTATCCGGAAGTGTCGAAATGAGCCAAGTAATAATATTGAATATAATAAAATGACGGATTTGACATTTTTTGCTCGGAGATAAATCTGACAAAAAAACTTCGTCTCGATCTGTAATTTTGGCCTGATGAAGCTAATTCAATGTCCTAAAAAACACAACTTTCAATTTAGAAAAAAAAATTTGTCACTATATAAAATCTACGAAAAAATTCTTCCGAGCTCACCCCACTTGGCTCTACTACATATTAAACAAACTCAATGGATAAGTTTTGGTAAGAGGGTAGATTATATTGTGACTGCCCTTGTCCCTGCCTAGTGTAGCACCCTGTTGAACCATTTTGAAAATTCTATAAAAAGAGCCAGATCCGAAGGTTCGAAGAAGAGCTCTCCAGCTCAATCGCTACCGCAGGCTATGTAAAAATTACATACATACGATATGCCACGCCCTCTTTTGCCTTTTATATACTTTGATAAATGGGCTCAAGCTATAAAACTAAAACAAGTCAATAACTTTGACAAAACATAAGGCCTCTTGTTAAAAAAGGCTATCTATCTATATCTCTATATCTATATATGTATCTATATCTATCTTTTTATACTGTTTTTTTTTTTGTATTATCTAGTGTTTATTGTGTAAGGAAAAGTGAAACAGCTGTTTGTAAACATTCACCGAAAGTAAGTAAGACCCATTTTTTTTTTGCATGCTGTAATATTCTTGCTATAAACCGACATCGAGTATATAGTTATCCAAAAGCTCAGCAATACTAGCTTCAGCACCACCTAGATTTGCTATTGTAATTTAAAAAAAAATCGAACATGCAGTTAACTAAACGCCTGATTACAAAAAGTTTCTCGAAAATTTCTCTCTAAAATTGTATTGTATTATTTTGCTTTAAAATATAATTTTTTTCATAAAAATGTTTGAATTTACTCTCAAAATTTTTGCGTAAATAAAAATAAGCCTAAAGCCAACACTTTGTATTTGTAACTTATGTAAGATCTAGTTTTAAAACGCAAAGAATTTAAAACTAACCTAGTGCTACCTACACATAGAATTACAATAAATTAAGCTAAATTTCAATTTTTACCAGCAACATTCTTATGCAAAAGTTTCACAAAACCAAAGCCAAAAAATAGCTTTACAAAATATTTTTATAATGGCTAAAAACATAAATAATTTAAAACTAATTAAAATTCATTTAGAATGCACAGAAACTGCACAAATATAATAATAGTAAATTTTATTCTTATACTTGCCAACTTTTTTTTTTTTTTTGACCAACAAATTTTGCAAAGCCAGAGACAGAGAGAAGGGGTAACAGTCATGCTCAGTGACAGAGAGTAGCATACTCAGGGCCTAGACAATGAGAGGCGCTTATCAGTATTACCAAAAGATACACATGCATGTATGCCACAAAGGCGAAGGACAAAGTCAATTAGTCGAGTGGGAGGGTAGAGTAGCACTGAAAGTATAGACTGCTCATGAGAGAGTCATGCATTTGCATTTGCGACGAACTCTCTCACTTCTTAATGGCATCGCAAATTATTTGCTACTTTTAATTAGTGCCAAAAAGTCATTCACAATAAGCCAGAAGCAGAGAGGGACAGCCCTAAACACAAAGAGTTGTGAGTGAGTGAATATGTGGGAGTGACTATGTTCCGTTAGTAAATACAAAATGTCTGCCTTGGTTTGCACAAACACTTGGCTTGGCTGGGTTCCTTTTTTTGTCTCTATACTCTTTATACAAAGGTCTAAGCATATTATGGACTTGTGCAATAGCAACTAGGCGTGGCAAAGTTTAGGCTATTATTTATTTGAAATTCCTTAGAACATATTAGTTATGAATTATTATTACATATTATATGTATTAATTATTATTATTATATATATTATAAAGGCAAAGACCTATTCAATTTTATCTGCTTATCTGTCAGAATCTTCTGATTGTTAGGCACGGTGCTTCAACTGTATACAAAATACTGAATTATTGCGATGCCACCATTACACCATTTTTATATTCAGATAGATTGACAAATCTTAGTCTAGTCCGTTTTAACAATATATGCTCTTCTGATAGCTGTGCATATAAAATTTTTCTTAAAACGCAGCAAGACACTTAATCTCAATTAACAATAATGTACGAGTATATCCAGGCCCTCTGATTTAACAAGAAACTTAATCTAGGAGACTAACTACATCCAGTATCTGCTTATATGCCTAGTCATGTTAAGAGGTCACAACTCTACCTCAAAAGCTCTGTTTATGGCTGAAATTAAATACATTTGTTAGTAGTTTCAAAATATAGAAGCCTATATATAAAAGTCGGTCACACACGACTTTAAAGAACTCCATCTCGTTTATTCTTCTAAATTCTCTAGCTGAGTTTCAATGCAGCCTGTGTAGCCCCATAACATCAGACTATCAAAAATTTTTCAATTATTAACTCATAATGATGTGTATTTTTGTATGTGTGCGTATGAAACTATGTGCCTTGCGGTTGCCCTGCTCTGGCATTGTGCCTTGTAAGTTGGTCTTGATTGTAACCAGTTTTTGGTTAGCTCCTCTACTTACGAGTATGCATGTATATATGTGAGTATCTATGTGTGTGTAAGAGTGTGTCTGTGATGCTGTCGTTTTCAAATAATAGACTATGATTTTTGTCAAATTGCTTTTATTTTTGTCACACACAGACAGAGGCATATACCACATAGGTTGCCGAAGCTAACAGCAAGATGCCACTTGCACATGCCAAAGGAAACTGTTGTAGTATTAGTACGTGTAGTAGTTATAGTTGTTGTTGTTGTTATTATAGCTGCAGTATCTGTATCTATGACTCCATGGCAAATGTCACACATGCATTTCAATTTGCATTTACAATATTTCTGCTTCAGCGCTATGTGTGGCCTTTGTATCTGTGAGTAAGTAGGTGTGTGAGTGTGTGTGTGTCTATGCGTATGTGTGTTTGAGTTTGTCATTTGCATACTTTGCACTTAAGTGAATTTAATCTTTTTGCCATGCTGTTTCTTTCGATACATATACACTGCGAGAAATAAACGAGCAGTATCTTTGTCACTAAGAAGCACTTAAAATTGTTTAAAAAATCACATGGAAATGAATGAATAAAAATTGTTTAAAAAATCACATGTGCGTTTACGAAGTTTTATTTTAGGAAAAAAACTTAAACAAAAAACAATTTATTTTAAATGTTCAAAACTATAGACTACTTAAAAACTGATTCTGCTTCTGCATTATTAAAAACCTTTTGTTGCATTTATTTTTTAAATTATAATATATATTTGCACCTTATAAGAAAGATTAAAAATTGTGTTTTGAATAATTGAATTTATTTTCAAGAGCACTGAAGAGATTATGAACCTTAAACTGAAGAACTTTGGATGACACCTAAAAAATTGCATATCCAAGTATTCTAATGAAAATGTAACAGATATGGGCCTAATCAAGAAAAATAACTTTTTAAGAAATATAAAGCTTTTTTTTTTAATTATGATCTTAATGACCTTAATTGGTGGTCTTACTTTATAAACTTGCATATCCACATAATTTTCTTGTGGATTATCCTAACTCCAAATGCGAGTGACGATAATCTGCTTATTTGCGTACCAAAAATGGGCTTCATCGGAGAACAAAATTTTTAATTTTTAATAAGTTTGACGAACGGAATCATTATTTTGATAAAAAATCTCAACAACTTGCAAGCGTTGCTCTGGTGTTAGTCTATCCATAATGAAATGTCAAACCAAACTAAGAAAAAAATCAACTATCAGCTGTTAAATGGGTTGTCAGATAAAGCAGTGTTGCCAACTCAAAGTTGTGAACCTCTAAAAAAAAAACACGCTGTAGTATCTAGTTTTGTAAACAAAAATTGTACTCATAAATTTTTTATTTTTTACCTAAAATAAAAATTATGGCTTAATATAAATGTTTATAATCTAAATTGGAAATGAAAAGCTAAATGTGACAATAAAAATTTTTTGTCAATTTTTTTTATAATTTAAAAATAAAAGTTAAAATAAAGGCCAGTTTTTTCAAATTCAAACAATTATTACTATATTATATACAATAATTTTTTTTTTAATTTTGTTTTTATAAATAACCACTTTTTTTATTTTTATAATTCAGTTTTTAAATTTATTTAAAATTATTTTATTTTTTTAATACATCAAAAATAAAAGTAAAAATAAAAATTAAGAAAACCCTTTTTAATTTGTATAATGCAATCTTTAAATTTAATTTTTTTTATTTATATTTTTTTTTTTTTTTATATATTTATTTATAGGCAATCAACCGATTAGTACTCCCCGACGATCTTAAGAACGGCATGATTATTAACCTCCCGAAGAAAGGCGATCTGACGGAGTGTAAAAACTGGCGTGGCATAACATTGTTAAAATCTGCCAATAAAGTCATTGCCCAGATCCTTTACAACCGAATTGCCCCTCTTGTTGAACCAGAACTCCGTAAAGAACAAGCAGGATTCAGGCCAAAGCGATCTTCTATAGACCACATAAACAGTCTGCGAATAGTCGTAGAACAATCCAGCGAGTGGCGTGCTCCTTTATATCTTCTATTCGTCGACTTCAAACGCGCTTTCGACACGCTATCGCACCACGCAATCTGGACGGCCATGGAATGCAAAGGCATACCCATCAAGATCATCAATTTGGTGAAGGGTCTTTACGCTAATGCACATTGCTCAGAGCGTCATGCGGGATGCATTAGCAGACAAATAACTATTAAGTCTGGTGATTGTTTAATCTTGTCCTCGATGCAGTTATGTCAGAAGCAATTGAAGCTGGACAGGGCATCGCGTTTGGACTGCAAAATAAACTCAGCGTCCTCGACTATGCGGACGACATTTGCCTGTTATCACACGGTTTTGCGCAGATGCAAGGATCACTGGAAAAAATAGCCTTGCATGCTCAAGCAGCGGGTCTATTAATCAACATTGCCAAAACAAAATCAATGTGCCTCAACACCTCATGCACGTCTAACTTCACATTGTTCGGTGAGCAGATTGAAGACGTCCAAAGCTTCTGTTACCTTGGAAGCTACATTACGAATAATGGCGGTTGCGAGCAGGATATTAGATTTAGGCTTGCTAAGGCAAACCAAGCCTTCGGATCGCTTAAAAACATGTGGAAATCATCGAACATCTCGCTCAACACAAAAATCCGGCTATTCAACACCAACGTGAAGACAGTCTTGCTGTATGGCAGTGAAAGTTGGAGTCTTAATGTCATCTACACTCAGCGTCTTCAAGCATTCGTGAACCGCTGTTTGCGGCGCATTCTTCGCATATTCTGGCCGAATACTATACCAAGCAACGTACTATGGTTCAGAACCAAGCAACCTGCTATTGCAGAAGAAATTCTATGTCGAAAATATAAATGGTTAGGGCATACTTTGCGGAAACCGGCAACCGATCTAGTAAAGCAGGCGCTAGACTTCAATCCCCAAGGCAGCCGTAGACAAGGCCGCCCGCGTAACACCTGGAAAAGACAAGTTGAAGTCGAACTGCGAAACTCCGGGAAAAGCTGGAGTGAAATCAAACACCTAGCCCTAGACAGGGTTCAATGGAAAATATTTGTAACAGCCCTAGGAATTAGATGGATTAAATATATATAGCCGATTAGTACATAAGGTTATAATCCAATATTAAAAGAAGAAATAAATCGCTACACACTAAACATAACTAAGAGTGTGATAGGGTAAATTAACCCTCTAGTACCCAAGACCGCCTCTAGACGGGTTTACGGAATTTGATATTTCTTTAGAGTTCCCCGATACATATAATTGATTTTAGTTTCTTAATAAATTTGGGGAATCCTAAAAATTAGTTTGGGCCCTTGTATAGTACTGGCTAATGCGTACAACATCTGTGAGTGGCAGTCAAAGTTAAAATTTGGTGACAAACAGCAAAAATAATTATTCTGAAAACTGAATCAAAAGCAATAAAAATAAAAAAATTGTTTGTGCTTACGAAGGTAAATAAAAAAATTATTTCCATATTATTAGTAGTGTATAGACTTACAAAAAATTATGTTTTGTTCGATATAGATTTTTACCTAAGAATTTTCCAAGTAAAAGTATACCCCGTCTAGAGGCGGTCTTGGGACAAAAAGCCAAAAATAAAATCGTTTAGTACGTTGTGTGCTGGACACTTTATTTGCGATCCTGTTGGTACAAAATGCTCTGATTAGGCATGAAAAGTTATCGCAAACATAAATTGTCATCGCATTTCATGCTGTAATTGAAAAAATTTTGGACTCATTGGATTTCGATGTTGATACGGTTGGCAAAACAGATGAAGAACAGGACGAGAATGACGATGTTGATGTTGAATTATGTAAGCCAGATTCCTTTGAATTAAGGGAAATAGACGCTTGTCATGTCCGCATCTGCACTGTCTTTTGATATTTTTCAAAAATTCTTATCAAAATTGCGCTTCGCTAATATTCCCATCATCTTTAATTGGCCCAACTACACCTTCAGCATCCCAACGTTCACGCCATGCTCTTTCCGCGCCTGTTTCATCTCATACGTACATTATCTTCTCAAAGAACAACTTAAAGTAACCTATGGGAACATCAGCTCTGGATATAAATCCGAAATCGCAAGCATTCAAAAAAGTTGTATGGCGTCAAAAAAAAACTTGGTTTTTGGCGATGCAATAAAATTTTATGAGCCTGAGGATGTTAAAAAGATCGAAAGGCCACCTAAATGGTTTGGAATATTTAAGATTACGCCTAGTTGAATTATCCGTATCGATTTGGAAAGATAATTAAGCCGTTCGATTGGAATATGGCACTCAGCCCTTCAAAAATCAAATACCTGACAAATTCGGTTACAGTTTCATATGTTCGGAGAAAAAATTTGTTAACATTGACGGCCTACAATATAAATACATGAATATAATAAACAGGCCCAACGAATTTGGGGGTAAGAGGTTTAAAAGAATCATTAAGCCCTCATGATAAAGAATATCAACTACCTAATTTTCGAGCTCAGATAGCATTTGCCTTGTGGAAGTCAAGAAGCGAAATTTTTATAAAGGATACTTGGCCAAAACTTAATTGCTACCTAAAGACGTTCGGTACGACAGAGTTAAGGTGTTTCCTCAATATTAGTCACAAAATCGTAAGGAAACCTGCAAAATTTCCCAAAAACACAAGTATTTGCCGACAATTCAATATGAATTTTTATCAGCAAAAAGATTGCCTTTAACAGTTTCATAATTAATAAAAATAAATATGTAAATATGATGAATAAAAATATGAATAAAATTATACTTTTAATTTGTATGATAATCTAGTTATGGTTTTAGATTCCTAAGCACACTATTAAATAAAGTTGTCACATTTTTCCTTATTCCAATAGATCAGATGGTGTAGTACAAACCTAGGTTCAAAAGATACTTGCATTTATTTATTTATCTATATTTTAAATTTTAAAAACAATTATTGTAAAATTAAAAAAATAAATAAATCTTGCATTGATTAATTTCCCAAAAATGTATTTTAATGCAAAAACGTCACAAAATTTTTTCCGGTGTGCACTACAGTTACATGCCTAGACATGCACACGCATGCACATACCAATAGATATATGTATACCTATATATACAATATATATATGTATGGCTTCTTTATACTTTTTGGCCGTTTCTCTTAGCAGTGCAGAAAAATGTGTTTATCTTGTGCAGGGATTCTTAATGTCATCTATTGTACAACATCTCCCGAATGTCTATACATGAGTACGTGTGGGAGTATCTTATAAAGACTTTTGAGCTTGAACCTTTTTTTTTTTGTATGAAATTTTTTGTTTTGTTTTTCTCTGTTAGTTACTGTGCCCAGTTTGTTTTATTAAAATTTTAATTGCTTTTTGGTAAAATGTTTTGTCAATGCTGCCTCAATATAGCAAATACAAGCTCTGTTGTATGGATTTTTAATTAAAGAACTTATAGAAAAAAATAAAAAAAAATAAAAATTAAAGTTTCGTTTGGTTATAATAGGAATTTCATAGGTTGTATTTTGGTTATTACATAAAAATGGGAAAATCAACAACAACAAAATATGTATAAAATAGCTAGTAATAAATATTTTGAAAATATTCAATACATGGCATAAGACTTAATAAGTACACTTGAATGGATAGTAATAAATATTTATATTTAAATGAATATTTTTAAGAAAATGAACCAAACTATACTGTCAGAAGGCAGTCTTTAGTGTAACTTTATTTAGTAAGCTATTAAATAACATGCAACTACGAATAATTCAAAACTAGTTTAGGTTAGGTTGGGTTAGGTTGAATAGGTTGCTCAATCTATAACTGAGATAACTCAGAGACCATGTGGTCCATTGTGATGCCCAATTGCGGAAAGGTTTATAAGAAAGAGAAAGGGGTAGAGGAAGATCAAGGGCATTCTAGTCACCTTAGTCTCTCTTATTGCAGAACCACTTTAAGGATAGCCTGATCCACTATAGCCACATTTGCCAGACTGCCAAGGTCTTCAAGGATTGGGTTACCATAAACTGGGTTCGTCTTCTTAGAAGCGCCATCGCAAAGCAGGTGTTGGATGCTTTCTGTCTCCGCAGCTGCGGCAGCAGTCGTGATGGGGAGCGTGCAGCCTCTCAGATGGAGTGCCCCGTTACCACTCCTACCACCATTCTTGTACTGTTTTTGTGAAAACGCAGGATTGTACCCTGTGGATTGTACTGTGGCCAGAGTGCTAGGGAGATGCGACAATCGGACAGAGTCCCATTCTCTATCCGCTTGAGCTCTAGCCGTCGCCCTAGCTTGTAATACGACGTCCTGTAAGAGTCTTCCTATATCCATAGCCGCAAGGTTGCCTGCCAATGCTGAACCGTTCCTGGCGCACTCATCCGCCTCCTCGTTACCAGTGACAATGGAGTGCCCCGGTATCCTAGAGAGGGTGATTGAATGGCAGTGCATATGCTTTAGCGCTGTTAATGTGTTACGGACAAGTTTACATTTTGTGGTATGCTTTATCAGAGCTTTCATCCGGGGTGCTAATAAGTTGCATAATTGATTGAATAAATTTCGGCTTGAAAAACGCTGCACCAGTCGGGAAGGCGGAAGGAAAGCTTCGTCGCAAGCTCTTCAGAAACGACGCCTGCTCCTGTGCCTTCTTTCGTCTTCAAACCATCAGTACAGATCGTCAGCGCGTTTCCTTTAAAATAAGTTTTTAGCTTCCAATCTTCTGTCTCCGGGAAAATTGCATCCAAGTCGTTTTATTTCAGAACAGTGGAGTAGTCTGATTGTGGCAGGAATTGGCGCGTTACCATGAGAACCACGTCGTCTGCATATGCCGACATCGTCAGAAGAAAGTCGTTGAGGTCCAAGAACCAAGAACCAAAACTAAGAATCAAATATTTTAGACCGGAGTAGTTTAGGGTTAAAGGTAGTTTATTTAGTAAAAGTCTAGTACGCAGCAATACAAAAACTATTTCAAACACTTTTTACAAAAATTCAAAAACCAATTTAAAAAAAACTAGCCAAAACAGTGTGATGCACTGCACAAACCCCTTTACACCCCTTAAGAGATAACCACAATCTGATTTAGCAAATGCAATGGCAACCCTTCACAAATTGCAAATGCTTCAAATAAAAAATTATATGCTCTGACTTATGATGATAAGCGTAAATCATACAAATGACAACTACCAATAACGTCAAATAAAAGCCAAGAAAAAAAAAATGCAGTTGAAACCAAATGTATAGCACTTGTCCAACATAAATTGCATTTGGCCTTAAGCATAGCAAAAAAATAAAAAAATGCTGCTAAAATGTGCACGGGTAAATAGTCACAAATACCAACAAGAATTTATAAAACGAAAGTTAAATAAAATGAGAAAATATATTCGTGAAGAGAAAGAGAGAAGCAAAACTCAACAATAATCGAAAAATTATTTCCACACATTGCCCGGCAGTGGCACTTTGGCACTGCAGGGAAGCTAGCCAAATCAAAGAAACAAATAAAAAAGCACAAATACAAGCAGAAAATCCATAAGGCACATAGATACACACACGCGTAGATACAAAAACTCACACAGATACACACATACTCGTATGAATGTAACACATAGAAGTGAGCACACGCTGAGCAACCGCAACGTTTTGAAAAGTACGAATTAAGTTAAGCACTTTTATTTATTATTAAAAAAGTTTTTAAGAGCAAGTGAGATGGCAAGACTGAAATAAAGACGGAGACGCAGGAAAAGCGAGAAAAAACGAAAAAGAAATCAGCAAAATCTGCGCATAATGCAAAGAAAATCCCAAATTTATCGTATCACTTAGATGAGTGTCATACATGCTGAAACTGTCTGTTTGTCTGTCTGTGTGTGAGGGGTGAGTGGGGGCTGCTTGTTAGGATTGGGTGGTATGAGGAATAGTGGTCGGGGGGTGCAACTTTGCTTGTGCCAAGGCAACGCTGTTTAGCCAAGAGTCCTGGCGAAAGGGGTTAAAATGCGCATTATGAACATGTCGCAAGTGTTTGCGTATGTGTGTGTATCTACGAGTGTGTGTGTGTGTTTAAGTATATGTGTGTGCGCGTAAGTGTCGATGTGTTTGTACATTCATAATATAACTGTTGATTATTGCGCCAACACGCACTCAGGGTAAGTGAAGCAGCTAAAAGAGGGGCATACAGCGCGTATGCGCAATATTATTAGATATTGAAAGCAGCCATCGATGTTGACAGCAACTGCGACGTTGACGTTGAACTCGACGTCGACATCAACATCAACGTTGTCGCCTCTGCCAAAAGCAATTGAAAGCAGTAACATAGGAATTTTTTTTATTTTTTTTTTTTTTGTGCTACCCACTTCCTTTTTATACCCTACACTTATTGCGTCAAGGGTAGCTTAGATTTGGGTAATGCCTATGATGGGCAGAAAGAGACCTGCCGGTCTATAAGTTTTCAACAAAATAGGCTTTACTTTGGATATCGTTTAAGCAAAAAACGCCGTAGAAATATCTAAAATTTGGATACCCAAAGAGTTGGGCGCCAACAAGGTGTTCAGTTGTTTAAGGAAAATAAAAGGTAAAATATTGAATATTTTTAAAAACATTTATTTATAATATTTTAGTTATTACAAGACATTTAAAAAAAATTTTGATTTGAAATTTAAAAGAAACTTTTTGTTTATGTATATAAAAAGCTATGCAACAGAATCATGGACAAGGATCTTTTCTCTTATCGCTTTCAAAGACAAATAGTTTACGTTCAGTTTCAAATTTAAGGAGCAAAATTAATTTAATGAAAATTGTATACAATATTGTAATTCTTCTTCTTCTTCCAGGCTATTGACAGTTCGTGAAGGACCCAAGCCTGTCGTAGAACAGCATTCCACTCTTCTCTATCTCTCGCTCTGTCTTTCCAATTAGTGATTCAAATTCTTCGTAGGTCTTCTTGTATTCCATCTATCCATCTCTTACGTGGTCGACCACTTCTTGTGTTATCTGGTAAGCTAGTCGTAAAAATTTTCTTTTGTAGCCTATCTTCGCCAGTCGTGCAACATGGCCGGCCCATTTGTCTCTTGATGTATTTTATTAAAGTGTCTCCATTCATCAATTCATTTATTTCATCGTTGTAACGTATTCGATATAAGCCATCACTTTCTCTGAGTGGGCCAAAAATTTTGCGCATGATTTTTCTTTCGAAAGTGGCTTACTTATTTATTTCTGTCTCTGTTAGTCTATGTATTTCACGGGCCTAATAAGCGACCTGTAGACAGCGATAATTTTGCGTAGACTGAAAAAGCATTTTGATCCTGCTTGCTTTCTATCGCTTAGCGTTATATCGGCTCATTGTATAGTACACCAAGATATTTAAAGTTTTTTACTCCTAACAGTATTGGCCAATTTTAATGGATCTAGATGTATTGTTATCTTTTGAAATCACCATGTACTTTGTTTTTTCGTTATTAATTTCAATTCCGACCAATTCGGACGCAATTTTTAGGAATGTTTGCTTTAATATTTCTTTATTGGTTGCTAACAATGCAAGATCATCCGTAAATCCACACAACTGTACTAGATAACTCAATACAGTTCCTTTTTTGTTTACCTCGTCAACTCTTAATAGTGCAAAATTTAGTACAAGATTGAATATAACTGCCGATATCAAATATCAAATGCGTCTGATTGCTGGTTTTGTATGAAAACGGCTGCATTCGATTTTTTGAGAGTCATCATCACTAAACGTGTTATTTTTTTAGATAATCCTTGAAACAGAAGTGCTTGACGGATTATTTCTCTTTTTGTGCTGTCGAAGGTTTGTTTGAAGTCTACAAACAGGCAGTGAAGATCAATTCCATTAACAAATAGTTGGTCTGTTGTACTTCTTTCTTTTCGAAAGCCACATTGATATTGCCCCAGCACTTCTTCAGCAGTAGTACTAACTCTTTCGTAGATTATATTGGTTAATACTTTGTATGCCGTGCAAAGAAGAGATATCCCTCGGTAGTTTGCACAGACACTTTTGTCACCTTTCTTGAATATAGGGCATATAATAGCTTTATTCCACTCCTCAGGCATTTCTTCTTGTTTCCAGATAGTGACAATGATTTCGTGAAGGCGATTAAGTGCAGTTTCTCCACCATATTTAAGAAGTTCTGCATTTATGATGTCTTGAGTTTATTAAGTGCGTTATTGACTTCCTCAAGGGTTGGATCATTTATGTATGATTCTGCAGTGTATATCTCAAATTTATTTTCTTCATTTAGATGTGTTGACGTAAGTAATTTGTGGAAGAGTTCTTTCCATCGGTCGAGTATAGATTTTTCTTCAGTTAACGGATTACCATTTTTATCTTTGCATACATTTGTTCTTGGTTGATCGCTCGATCTCATTTTGATTATGCTTCTATAGAAATTTTTTGTATTGTTTCCATTGGCGTCTTGTTCTATACTTTGAATTTCTATTGCAAATGCTTGCCTTTTCTTTTTCCTGCATAGCTTTTTCACTATCCTTCGTTTCTGGTCATACTCTTCGCTTATCTGTCTCGTTATTCTTCAAAATTTTAATTAAAAATTGTTAAAAAAATGTGTAAATTAAAAAAAGTATAAAACACTCAAAAATGTGTCTCGACTGAGAATCCTACCTGGGACTAGAGTCTAATTTAAAAGTTTAAGGTCCACAACGCTTTCAAAGCTTTTCTCGTAATAAGTTACAACGAAATGAGTACAGTAAAATAATCCTTAAAATGGGTTAAAATTAAATGAACACTGCGGAAATAAGAGCGAGTACTAGGTATATTTTAGTCTGAATTCGCCCAACATATTCAACGCAGTTAACGGGAATTTAGAATTTCAAATATTTCATATTTTTCATAAGAAAATGTGCTGGTTAAAAAAGAAAAAAACTTTTTTTAAAGACTTCTGTTGCCAACTTAGATAAAAAAAAATTGGTACAAAAATATTCAGTAGCTTAGTCACAATTAAATAAAAACTGAAAAGCAAAAAAAATTTGTTTGCCCTTGAAACGAACTGCATAATTAGTTTTCAGGGGCAGTTTCCAGAACATTATCCAGCTAGACCCTTCATTAATCTTTATAGAAACATATTCAATAATTAATTAATTAACAAATCAAGCAGCTTAATTTTTCTTATTAATATATTTATATTTGCGAAATAAAAATTATAAATACGATTTTTTCAATTCAAATAAATTAATTAAAAATCTGATTCTCGCCAACAAATTTTGGGTGCTATACCTCCACTATAAAAGCCACCCAGATGAAATTTGAACCTTTTGGGTAATAATTAAATAACGAAAAAAGATTTGCTGGAAAATCTTATAATCGAATAAAATCTACAAAAGATAAAGTCGAAAATGTATGAAATTTAGATACCTCTAACATATGGTTAGTTTCTTTCATAATTAAATAAGCTTAACCCAACCAATTTGGCGTGCCGACTCATGTGAGTGTAATAAAAGAAAGAAATATTGACGTTTGACGTTTGCAAGCTTTAACGTATTTAAACTTGACTTATTGACTTATTTTTCCAGCAAACCGCGTGCAGGGTATCCCACCTTCAGACATCACCCTAACTAATTTCCAAGTTTTTTTTATATATATTTTTATTTTTTTTTTTGCTAGCTGCGCGCAGCATAAACATCTATAAAAAGCATATGGGGCAAGGGAATATATAAGTGGACGTGTTGCCATGAAAGTCTCTCTCTTGCTCTATATGCTTCAGTGTTTGTATGTCTGTTTACTCCCTGAGTGTGTGTGTGTGTGTGTGTGTATTATATAGCAAAGCCTTGAAGCTGTGGCTGTATATTAAATCGATAGCAATGTGCTAAATTGTGGCAGATTATTTATTAGAGTAATCGCTTTAAATTGCAATTGCAAGTTCTAGGCTAAATTATATGCAAACTTAGACTTTAAATATTTAAAGCAAAAAGCATTTATTAAACACATTGCAACAAGTTTTAAGAGTTAAATGAATTTGAAAATTTTTATAGAATTTAAAATTGCATATGGGTGGAACCAAAAATACTATAATCCCATATGATTAATACAGTCAAAAGTTTAAAAAAAATACTGAAAATGTGTGCAGTTGGTCCCATAGTGCAGCAACTGTGCAAATAATCTTCAAAAACAAATGTATCTCAATTTTGATGTTTTTGCCTACCTTCTTCAGATTTACGCTTTTGTATACTTCATTATAGTTTTTGGAAGTTTTTAAATGTTTACTGCTACACTTTTATGGCCAGGGCTTGCTAAGATATCTGAAAGATATCTCATATCTGCTACAAGTTGAGTTATAAAATTGCTTGTGATCTGCCCACAAAAGTATGCAACAAAAATCGTAGCAACACTTTAAAAATCAAATTCTACTTTCGCTCAAAAATAAAAGCCCCATAAAAAATATAAAATTTAACAAATTGCTTGCAACAAACGAAGCATCTCATAAGAGAATAACTCAGAATCGGTTTGTGGCAGAAATCAAATAAACGCTGCCTTTAGATTTTCGTGCTCAACAACTTTTTCTCACTCCATTTTCCCCCCCAACTATTTTCAATTGCTGCATTTTTCTTTCATTTGAAGTTGGCAAGTTTTGTGCGTTTTTAAATGGCAGCTGGTGAGAAACCATTTGAAGCACATGTCCAGCAAACAGCACTCTACGAATACGTCCCCCTCCTCACTATCAGATGCGACCAAGTCCAAGCTGTGTTCCGGCAAAGAACTAACAAGAGTTGCAAAAAAAAGACAGAGTCCAAATGTTTGTGTGCAAAGATTTCCTTGGCTATTACATTAAGCTTGCCTTCTCTGTGCGACTCGTTCTCTATCTATCTGGCTCTTAAAGACTCGTATTTTTTTTTGCTCAGTTATTTGGTCAGTGCTCGGCAGCTTGCCACATATCAACATTAAGTGGTTTATATGTATGTGTGTGTGTATCTGTGTCTTTGTGGGTATATCTGTGTCTTTGTTTGTTTGTGTATGGGTTGGCTGGCAGAGAGTCGCTCACATGCTTGGCAAATAATAACAGGCAAAAGCTTAGCCAAGACTTCTTATAATGCGTACCCCACCCCTTCCCACGTACCCTACGATCTCAAGCAATTTAACGCTCAATGGCAGCCGCTTCAGATTCAGCTTTGGCAACACTGTGCAACGGCTGCGGCTAATGGCCAGCATATCAGCGGTTAAGCATGAGTTCTGGCTGGTAGGGTATTCAGGGGGGGGGGTCAGTGCTGGAATTGGCCATTGTGGTAGTGTTGCAAACGATTCGTAATATTTTTAATATTTGCTCAATAAAATGTCAGACATTGTCCACTTCACTTAAACTCATTACATTTATTTGTTTGTTTGTCTTTGCCGTTGCGCTGAAATCCCTGGCAAGGAGCGGCCATAACAATAAAGCGGACTACATGGGCTTTGGCTAATACTTAGGAGCACTAGAGAGAGAGAGAAAGACAGATAGAGAGAGAGTGAGTGAGAGCACGCGAACTACCAACATTAGTCTTCATACGCCATGTAATCCTTTTCTCTATAGCTTTATATATATATATATATATATATATATAAATATACTATATATATAGTATTTGTGTGTATGTGAACAAATCCTTGTGCGTAGCAAGTCATAAAGTTTAATTTAGTTTTAAGCCTTTGAACTGGAAAATTGCCGGCTATTTATAATGAAATTATAAAAGTTGCGCTAGGTAGTCGGCGCCTTTCATCAACTCAATTGGCAATTAAAGTTGTTCAGAACGTTGAGGTTGGTAATGCCTGGGCTGCTCATGATAATGACGATAACGAGGCGACGGCCATTGCATACACGTATGAGCATGACAACAATGGTAAACGGAAAGAAGCAGACGACGACATGGTAAAAGAATGACAAAAAATAAAGAAAATGGTAAAAAAAAAAGAAAAAAGCAACATAAAAGCGAAGCCAAGCAATGACTCTGCTGTCCAGACATGTCGTCCACAATGTCCTGCTCATGGGTTGTGGTCCTTGTCATTATCATTATTGTGGTTGTTGTTATATATGTTGTTGTTGTTGGCAGCAGCAGCAGCCATTGCTCGGCAACTAACGGCAAATTAAAAAGCATAAAGCTCTGGCCAAAGAAACTGTACGAAAATTTATGCAGCACTTGCATATTAAACGTGTGTTAAATATTAGAAGAGCATGCAGCTATCAGTCGCTCTCATTCTTGCACCAACGCACACCTATACAAACACACACACACAAAACGATGTTAATGTCAAGTCAGCTAGCTGTCAATTTTCATTTCCGTTGCAAAAGGCGCGTGTTAAAATGGCGCATGAAATGTCATTTCTCACTTTGCCATGTCTGACATTTGCGGTGGGTCAACTCTTAGTTGTTGTTATTGTTATTGCTTGTTGTTGTTTTGGTTTTTGTTGTTGTTGTTGTGCCTTCTTGGTTGACTCAAGTGCACATGCATTGGGGTTAAGCTGAGTCCTGCTGGGTGGGCTTATTGTTATACTCTGTAAAAGATTATTTTATACTCTCAGAAAAAAGAGACGCTCAAGATTTAAGTTCGAATGTGAACAAAATGCTGTCAGTCTCAGCATTATGGCTAAATATTCTTAGAGAGTGAACGAAATTCTCTTTGAGAGCACTTTTTGTTTAAATAACTCTAAACATTTTCAGGCTAAGCATTTGTGTCTTGGAAGCTGTCTACAATCAAGCGCAATGGTTATAAAAATCGATTTAAATACTCTGAAACTCAAAATTTCTGTCTAATAAAGAATATATCTTATATAGAGCACCCTTTTCAGTGTACCCTTTTACTTTGGGTTATATGGTACATCCCATAAGAATTCTTAGTTTTTATGCTATATTTTAAAAAAATTGGGTTTTCTTTATGAGCATAGCAATTGAACCCTGTTCATTTGATTCGTTTCTTATTTTAGTTGTTTACAATTCGCAACTGGTTAACTCTGTGGTTGGCTTAAGTAGCTTTTAAGATTTATTTGTTAATAGATCAGTTTTTAATTCTTAAAACAATTTTTCATTTATTTTGCTAATTTGCATGATTTTACTAAAGTATTAATTTGATTTGTAAATTATTTTTATTTGTATACCTATATTTTTTAGTGATATTTTTTTTGGGTCTTCATTGGCTTCGTCCATGTTTTGCAAAGGTTTCTATTTCATTTTTAGTGTTTTTAGGCTGTCAAAAAGTTAAATGACACTTGTTTACACGTAAAATGAAGCTAAGTCAACTAAACTCTGAAAATATATATTTTTATTTGTTAAACCTAAATATTAATGCTATGGAATAAATTAATTTATATTAAAATGAAGCTACGTACAAAAATATTTTTTAAGGGTATTTTTGGGTCGAGAAACACGAAAATTAAATACATACATTTTTTTTATTTCTTAAACATTTTCGATATTTTTTCGAAAAACATGTTCTTGGGTCCTTTTTCAGTTATTCGTCAATATTTCGTGAAAAAAATTTTGTATCGACATGAAAGGCGGTTAGATCGAAAGATTATTATTAGAATAACTGAAAAAAAGAGCCCGAAGGTTCACTCGATGACTTTTTTGTTGGATCCTTAATATGTACGATGATCACTACCTTGAAAAAAAAAAAAAATACTGAAAAATTTGTTTTTGCTTGTTTTTTTTTTTTGTCGTAATTTATACACATACATTTCATATTTTTTTAAATACATATGAAATTAAAAAATTAAAAAAGGAATATTTAAAAATGTTTTTCTCTTAATGGAAAAATGAAATTCACTTAACCTCTCGTTGAGATCAATTTTAAGTTTTTAAGTTAAAAAAAAATGTTATATTTTAACGAAATAAAAATGTTTAAGTATCTTGAATCGCCTAGGTAATATGACTTGTCAAATAAACTTAAAGAAAAAAAACTATATGCAGTTATCGATAACTCGATAAATAGTATGGATTTGCAAAAGAACGTACGTGGTTACTACTTGTGTCACATATGTGAAATATTATTATTATGAAACAGAATGCATATATATATATATATATATATATATATAGGCTATACAGTTCTGAGCAGTGTATGCAAGCCTTGGTTTCCCAAAGTACCCCGTATGCCTCCCATTTGTAGGGATTGTTTTTGCTGTTAACGGATAGGAGCTAAAAAGTAAGCTCATAGTTTCTGTCTTTTGCCGGTGCAATGGCTGCTGCTGCTGCCAACAACAACAACATATATAACAACAACCACAATAATGATAATGACAAGGACCACAACCCATGAGCAGGACATTGTGGACGACATGTCTGGACAGCAGAGTCATTGCTTGGCTTCGCTTTTATGTTGCTTTTTTCTTTTTTTTTTACCATTTTCTTTATTTTTTGTCATTCTTTTACCATGTCGTCGTCTGCTTCTTTCCGTTTACCATTGTTGTCATGCTCATACGTGTATGCAATGGCCGTCGCCTCGTTATCGTCATTATCATGAGCAGCCCAGGCATTACCAACCTCAACGTTCTGAACAACTTTAATTGCCAATTGAGTTGATGAAAGGCGCCGACTACCTAGCGCAACTTTTATAATTTCATTATAAATAGCCGTTATAAGCAGGCAGGCTGACAGATTGAAGGACTGACAGGCGCCGCATAAGGACTTCAGTCACTCAATGAAAAAAAACACTTATCGATAAGGTTTGCATGCGTTGATGTGCACTGCCAATGGCAATATGATAAAGCTGAAAGAAATATCTGTTGAGCTTGAAATTCTTTTAAACATATTCAACTTTAACTGAAATCATGAAAATATATTTTAATCGAAAATTATTGCAATATTTTTGTTTACGCGCTTTTAATTGGCTTTTGTGCACGTGACAGCTTCAGGACTCAAAAAAATCGCTGCGCAACAATATTGCATACAATTTTTGAGTCTGCAGATTTTGATTGATTGTGAGATACAAAATCCCTTAAACTAGATCAACAAAATTTTTTTTTTTTTGTTTCTCTAATCTACTCCCTAGTTCTACTTTTATACCAATTACAATATTTTTCACAAATTTTAATTTTACCCACAGACATTGCTTAGCTTAAATTTGTAAAATAAAAGTTCTTACATTTGTACATAAAAAAAAATTTATTAGCGTATTTGATTCTCCTTCCAACGCATAAAGAAATCTAAATTTTCATGTGCGAATGTCTTTCTTACACGTATATTATTTATTACTACGCCAACTATATAAAAAGTAATTATTGTTACATTATTTTTAAATATTAAATCACATTTTTTTATAACTTTCGTACATGAAATCAAAAATTATGGCCTAAAAATATTACGCATACGTATGCAGCTTCTGTTATTTCTGGCAATTAAGGCCATTGTGCAACGATGTCTCGCCCAAGAACATCAAATATATGTGTGCACAAAAATATTAAATAATATAGATTTACTTCAAGGCACTTAAAAAAAAAAAACTTGGCTTCAGAATGCAAAATTTATTTAAAGAAATTTGGTCAAATAATAGATACACATTTTCGAAGGCTTTTTATTCATTCACTCATTCATTTATTCATTCTTTTATTCATTCATTCATTCATTCATTCATTCATTCATTCATTCATTCATTCATTCATTGATTCATTTATTCATTCATTTATTCATTTATTCGTTCATTCATTCATTCATGCATTCACACATTTACAAAACCATAGGGGTGGCATGAGAAGCCCCTAGTACAGTATACAGGTACAGAGGCTGGAAATTTTAATAAGTTTAATTTGTAGCGTTTCGGACTTCAGGGTTAAAAATTATTGTGAGTGTGTGTTCTTTGCTTCCCACAATGTAATATTCAATACATAGAAAAAAAAATGTATGCCGTTTCAAATCTTATTGGCGTACATTAAGCCCATATACTGCATATATAAAATTAGCTTTATTTTCATAATATATACATACACCTTAACAGCGAGCCGTATCAAGGATGCCAATTGCTGGATAGTTTTAAGATATGGGCACCCGTCCATCTTAAAGGAAGACACAAACGTGTCAGGTACAGACTATTGTATACCTTCAAAGCATTCCTCAACGCTATTTACCACCACCATCCCCTCTAGGGAATCGTGGATGGAAAACCAACCAGGTCTAAGCGACCGCATAAATTTCTTCACAGATGGCTCCAAGCTCAACAACCAGGTTGGGGGCGAATTTTTCTCTGAGCATTTAAACATCCGGCAGTCTTTTCGACTACCGGACCACTGCAGCGTTTTTCAGCCGGAGATCCTAGCCATAAATGGGGCTTCAATCTGCTTACGCAATACCGGCCTAGAAACCGGTGAAATAAATATATACTCCGATAGCCAGGCAGCTATAAAATCATAACGAGCGTTGTCTTTCAACTCGTTAACAGTCATTTGGGTGCCAGGGCACTAAAATATAACAGGCAACGAAATAGCTGATGAATAAGCCAGACATGGCACGACCATTGCCCTCCTCGCGGATAAGACGGATATTCGTGTGCCAATGGCTACCTTCAAGCTATATCCTCTCTCAATTCCTGTTATCCCCAGTGGGACATAGGGCCTCTAGAGGTTTCAATTGTGGAACCATTTCCATTTGAACATGAATTTTGCACCTTCAAATCCGATGTACATGCTGCCGAAGCAGGTGGATTTTCCACATAAATGTGGTTACCACTTGGAGACTCGTTTCCATACGGGTTTACACTCATGTTTAAAATTTCAGTTTGCAAATAGTTCGAGTAAAGTGGAGAACTTCTATAGGTTACAAGCCTAAAGAAGATCTGGTAAGCTCCACCTAATAGATAAACAGATAATCTATAATAAGAGGCCGCCTCTTACCTGAGGAACAGACGCCTTTTGCAGCCGCTCGCTCCGAGACAGACGCTGCAGAACTTCGGGGGACCTTCAAGTCATACATGACGAAGAAGCCCTCCCGAAGCTCCCTCTCACGTTAGCCCTGACCGTACATCCCATGCGGGTTGTTTACCTCATCTTCAGTACGGTTGCTCAGGTTACCAGGGTGTACCACTGGGAGGTGAGAGTAGGGATTGAGGAATTAGATTGCTGATAACCGCTACCTCAGCTTCTCTAAAACCCCCTTTACACCCCAAAGCTTCAAGCTATATACAAGTGACAAATTTAGTTCCCAGGCACAAAGAATGTGGGACAGTTTGTCCCACTGTAAAATCAGTCACCAAACATGGCCTAAAATCGACCCAAAACGTTCCGCCAGGCTCTGTGAACTCAACCGCTCACAGTGTTCGGCAGAAGTTAGAGCGATCACCTGTCACTGGCTTGACGGAGTACATGCGACCAGAATGAATGCTCCGAGCAAAGACTTCTGCAGAAGTTGCAGAGACGAGGAAGAGTAGAATCAGTAGAGCACTTCTTCTGTTCCTGTGAAGCTCTATGTAGACGCACGAAGAAGCACCTGGGAAATTATTTCCTCCTATCTGTCCGAGAATGATTGCAAGCTATATCGCAGCAACAGGCTGGGATTCCCTTTAAGAATACTTTCTGGAAATGGGTTTAAATAGAGATAAGTGTGATGGCTTAACCTAAATTTCATAATATATATATTTTACTTAAAGATAGCCACTAAATTTTACATAGTTACCCATAATCTTTTAACCTTAGTCCAAAGGAAAAAAGATTGCTAATATTAAAACAATATTAAGTGTCTTAATAGCGTTTCGATTTTTCACATTGTTTTTATACATTTTTTAAGACGGAAATTTGAGGACATAAGGTATGTTCATTGGCAAAAATAAGCTGTTATTTAGATTCAATGCTTTCCAGCTAAAAATCTCCCATCTGGCTTGATAAATATAATAACAAACACAAAAAAACTTAAAATTTAAAAGTTAGAAGCATAAATAGGCTTCAAAAATAGCTTGAGGTATTAATCGTTCCAACCAGTATGAACACCTACACATACATGTATTTGTTGACGAATGTGAACCTGAGAAACGAAACGCTGTTGACCTCTTATTGCAACCAGTAAAAAATTATTATTTTTTTTTAGGCGCTAAAGATCAAAGGCTCAAAAATGTGCTTATTTTAGCATTATTGGTTCAATTTAAAAGTTATGAGGCTCTCCGTTACCGTTCAAATTATAAAGTTTATAACTTGCTATTGTTATTTGTCTTCAAACAAATAACTTTGATATAATTCATAAATTATACAGACATCTAAAAAAAGATTAAAAATATATTAAAAGTCTATAAAAGTTTCAATCAGTTGAAGAGACCTAATGAAATAGATTTCCATCAACACTCTGCTTCCGCTTTGTCGCTTGGCCATCTTTGGCAAAACATCATTACAGCAAATGGACGCATAAATTATCTTAGCAATCAGTTTAGATCAACGAAATTAGCTTTGTTTGTGCCGAATTTTCATGTTTTATAACCTTAGCCATTGCCTCTAGGCAATTTATATGTTTTTGCATATCGAAAAGAAAATTATTAGCCAAGCTTTTCATTTGTTTTAGCCAATTTGGAGCCGGCCAAGAGTGTTAGAACAAAAAAAAAAAAAAAGGAGAATCAACGGAAAAGCCAAACCAAAGCCAGCTAGAAGATTTTCTTGGCACACATTAGCGCCAACTGTTGCCAGGAAAAGTGGCATAAAACAAATCGGCGTCGTCAGTCTGTAGCAGCATCTAATTAGATTATTCCGAGCTGGAACTTCACAGTGGACGCATTTTTGGCAGCCGGCGGGCGATAAGGAACATTGCCAAACGACTTGGAATCGCAGTCAGAAATTGTTAAATAATTTAAAAACAAATTAGCGCCAATTTTTGCTGTTGTTTTTGTTTGGCAGACATGGAAATAGCGCAAGCAAATAATAATAATAAAAATAACATAAAAATTGTAGCCAATAACAGTTAAATAAAAATTAATTTACCAGAAAAACGAAAGTGGAACTGAAAAGCCAAACAACTGAGCGAACAACTGAGAGCATATTAGTAAAACAAATAAAAATCACAGCCAAAGGCGTTCAGTCTCTAAGAGCGTGAGAGAGCATCAAAGCGGGAGAGGGCGCCCAAGAGTAGACAACACAAAAATGCGTTGCATAATGAAGACTTAATATTGCAGGAGCAGCAGCAACCGCTGAAAAACAGTAACAATCGAGGGAATGTGCTGAATTTCCCAATTCAAAAAATCTAGGCTTTAAAGCTTAAAGTTATTCAAAAAAGAAGATTGAAATCGGCTAACTACTGGTAGGGCAAGCAAACATCGTCCTGACCGGAAAAGGCCTTGTCAGTTATAAGAGTTTTCGGACTTGGTTTTTTGATAGAATTAAAAAGTAAGTAGAGAAAATCCAGACACATTTCAAAAAAATTTAAACTGTTTAAAAAGCGCAAATCCAGGGCATATTAAAAATTTTTTTTTTAATTTAAACGAATAAATAAATTTTAAGTTACAACTTTTCAATTGTGTTAAATATTATAAATTTTTTTTTAATGATCAATAAAAATTTAAAGTTTTATTTTTAAGAAGATTTAAATATTTCCCAGATTTTTTTCTCAGGGTAAAATTTTTGTTTAATTATTTCTTTTAATAAGTGTCTTTTAAAAAACGCATTTTCTTAAAAAAAAATATCCCTCAGTAGGTGATAAAAACATGAACTAAATTCATTTGATGCAACATAATGTACTAAAAGAAAAATATTATAAAACAAAAAAATTTTATTTTTTTCTAAAAGTATGCAAACAATTTCTGGTTGCATATGAATTTGATGATCTTATCCCAATAACAAAAAAAAGTTATATTAATTATAAAATTCAAGAGTACCTATACCTACTTGAGAGATGGGCTCACAGGTGGAACATCGCCATGAATCCAACTAAGTGTCAGGCAGTGCTATATACTCTAAGGAAAAAACTATCACCTGCTGTATGGTTAGACGGTCAACCACTAAAACTAACTAAACAAGCTAAATACCTAGGTGTTACCCTTAATAGCAGACTGACTTTCAGACAACATATAGAAAGCACAGTCAAAAACTGCCGACTAAAGATGTCTAAAATGAACTGGCTCATGAACCATCGCAGCCGTCTTCCACTGCGATGCAAAAGAGCCTTATATAAAATGGTAGTGGTTCCAACCTGGAGATACGCTATCCAGATCTGGGTATGGCGGCTCGCTCGAGTCGCTCACGTATTCAGACACTCCAGAACAGGGCCTTACGCCTTATTACTGGGTGTAAATGGTATGTAAGGAATTCGACCTTGCACCACGACCTTAGACTGGAGACCGTCGACCTCCAGATAAACAAGCACACACCGCACCGCTACAACGAAAGGCTGAAAAGACACCGTAATAGGCTGGCAAAAGGGCTTCCAAATGAAAATCCCATAAAAAGGCTGAAAAAACGAAGTTTTAAAAATCTGCTCCAACAAGCGCCGAACTGAAAGAAAACGAAAAGAAGACCGACAGAAAAGCGGACCAAATGATGGCCACCTGATTGACAGGACTTCTTGATACCTCTAAGACATCTCGAGCTAAACAAGCTGGACTGGCGACCATAAAATATATGTGTTTTTGATAATTTTGCCAAATTAAGGAAAAAAAAAAAAAATGAATTATAAAGAAATATTTGGCAATGAAAGCAGTATATATGTTAAGATTTTCATACTTCGAGTTAGCTTAAATTATGCTATTGTTAAAAAAAAGTGAATTGAGAAAAATTATACTATATTTTTTTCGAAAAAAAAAAAATCTTAAATTTTTAGACATTTCCGTAGCAAAATATCTTGTTAAATTAAAAAAATAGTTCACAAAGTTTTGCAATAAATTAATTTTTAGTTATTAAGAAGAAAATAATTTTGAACTTAAATAATAAGAGAGATCATAAATTTATCAATAATTTCATAAAAAAGCGACTTAAATGTTGGAGAAATAAAACATGAGTAAAGTCACTATCAATAATTTGTTTTTATAATTAAATAAATCGCTTAAATTTTTGATGAAATAAACCATTTTTTTCAAAAATTAAAATAATGGCGTACCCCAATATATCAAAATCACTTTAACCTCGACCAAATTTTTTGGTATTTAGAAAACTATTTTTTAACGGAAATACCTAAAATGTGCTGCGAAAATTTATGCTTTACTAGAACTCAAATTTTTGGCTTTAGCTAAATCGAAATGCAGAACAACCCTGAATAACAAAAACAACTGCAACAACAAACGAAATGCCTTCAACATTTATTATTAATTTTAATATATCAAAGAACGCAGTCAGCCAACCAAAATAAGCAGCAACTTGGCACAACAAACAAAATGGCAACAACAAACAAAAACAAAACAACAACAAAAAAAAACACTGAAAAAAACTTAAAACTTGATGCTATGTTGGCAAGGAGCCCGCACAACAAAATTTGATGGCTTTTGTCGTGAAGATCTGGACCAGGGGCGCACTGGCAAGGGGATTGGACGGAGCATAAAATAACAAGCTTTGGCGCCATTGCAATCACTGACAGTTAAGCAGCTGCTATAAAATGTTAAATATGTCGCAAGCTATTAAGTACAGTCATCTACAAACTGTTTGTCTCAGTCTAAATCTCTCTTTAACTCTCTATCTCTTATTCCTCTCTTGCTCGCTGTCACTACATTTTTATTTAGCTTCCATTAAAGTGCAACGACTTTGTAGCACAAAACATATTTGAAGCAGTGTGTTTGCGTTCATTCAACTTCAATCAGCTTGCCTCAAACTAATTGCAAACAATGCAAACGCTGTAACAGGCTATCAAGATACAACATAAACTACAATTTATTTATTTAAATAAAAGAAAATAAAAATTTTGTAATTGCATTATTTGATTTAATTTTGTATACGCAAAAAACTGCACTGGAAAATTTAATAAAAAAACTAAAAAGCCAAATACTATATGTCAGAAGGCGGCTTGACAAGTTTGACAGCAGCTTAGAGGATTTTGAAAGACAAAAATATGTCAACAATTTTGTTGAAGCAGAATATCAGCGATCATAAAATTTTTGTATCCCAAATGCTGAAACCTTAAAATCTGGGTAAAAAAAATCATTTAATTATGCAAAATTCGGTTTCGATTTGATGTCACGTATTTGGTGACCTCGACTTCACAGAAACGAATTTTTTTTGCGTTTTATATTCGACTGCTTTGGTGCAAGAGAAACTAAAGAGAATTGTCAAAATAGGTTAAAATATAGAAAGTCTCTATTAATTCAAGACACCGCCATTCGGATTCGGCTATAAACTGAAAATGCATTTAATATGTATTATCAAATTGAAAATTTGGTATAACTCCAATTACTCAGGTATGATCCAATTCAAGGACATTGCCAGGTAGGGAGTTTGACTGGGGCGGTACATCTCTCAAATAATAATGGTGTCCCAAGGCCAGCTCAGTGCGGACAGAAACCACACATAGAGTAAAAGGGCAAATGCTGACTTGATCTCGGTGTTCAGTACACACAGGGACAGCAAAAGCTCGGCCTATCGATCCTTTTGGTTTAAAGAGTTTTTAAAAAGAGGTGTCAGAAAAGTTACCAGAGGGATAAATGGCTTGTGGCGGCCAAGCGTTCATAGCGACGTCGCTTCTTGATCCTTCGATGTCGGCTCTTCCTATCATTGTTCACCCATGCAAGGGAACGTGAGCTGGGTTTAGACTGTTCTCTTTGAACAGTTATTGATAGAGACCCCCAATGCTCCACCCAGGGGCGACTGAATAAATAGTACTAGTTTACAAATTTTAAAAAATTTTGGTATCCTCAACATGTTTTAATCATTCCGTTGCAAAATGGCACGCTAAATCTGAAAATTAAGTCCAAAAATTTTTTCATGGAACGGACTTCGAAATTAAAAAAAGGGTCTTTACTTAAAAGCAAATATCTCTGGTTCTACCAAACCGATTTTGACTATTTTTTTACTTAACTGTAGATAATTGAATTAACCATCCATTATACTAGGAACATATTTTTGTCAAAATTACGGTTTGGTCGTTATTAATCCATTCATATGCAATTTTTCCTAATTTTTAGCAAATTTTTGAAAAAATTCATTTTTTTTCATTCAGTTTTTTTCATGCCTCGTAAAGTTTGATCGATTACGAAAAAAAAATGAGTGGTTGTTTATCAAAATAGAAGAAAAAATGTGGAAATGTCAGGTATTTTTGTAAAAAGTGAAATGTGTAAATTTGTTTGAGAAACCAATAGTTTTAGATGAATAATTCATTTATTTGTAAAGATATCGTTACCAAATTTGGCATTCGAAAGTTTTTTAGATTTCTCAAGCTCTACACTGAATTTTATCAAAATCGGTCGACTATATCATATAGCACCCATAGGATCGATCGTTCAAAACAAACGTGTTTGGTGCAAAATCCGGTATATTGCTCCAAAACTTCTACAGATACATATATATTTGCCAAATTTGGTTACGATATTTTCAGAAACAAACGAATCAAAACGAGTTTGGCTCAAAAAAAAAATATATTTTGACCGATTTTGATCAAATTTGATTCAGTGCTTGGGAGCTATAAAAACTTTCGGAACACCAAATTTGGTCACGATATCTTCAAAAACACGCGAAACACAACGAATTTTGTTGAAAAATTTGTTCTTTTTGACCTATCTGTCCTATGGGTGCTATATGATATAATCAACCGATTTTGATCAAATTTAGTTCAGTTATGGGAAACTCTTAAAAACTGCCAAACACAAATTTTGGTTACGATATCTCCATAAACAATGGAAACACAACGAATTTTGCATCATACGCCTTATTTTGGCCGATCGGTCCTATGGGTGCTATATGAAAAAGTCAACCGATTTTGATCTTTGGTACAGAAATTAAGAACTCTAAAAAACTTTCGAATACCAAATTTGGTTACGATATCTTTATAAACAAACGAATTATCCATCTAAAACTTAAGGTTTCCAGAAAAATTTAGTTTTTGTACTTTTTACAAAAATTCCCGGTAGTTCTATAATTTTACTCCGCTAAAAATGAGGAAAAATTTCATATGAATGGGTTAATAACGACCAAACCGTAAATTTGACAAAAATATGTTTCGAGTCTAAGTGATAGATTCAATTCAATTATCAACAGTTTAGTAAAAAAATAATCAAAATCAGTTGAGTACGACCAGAGATATTAGTTTCGAAAAGTGTTTTTTTCGAAATATCTCGAAATCCGTTCCATGAATAAATTTTTGGACTTCATAGTCGGATTTAGCGTGCCATTTTACTAGGATACATTTTGCTGTAAACTAGTGTAGTCAGTCAGGGAAATTATTATTATTATTGCCATTATTATATATATTTTAAGCTTCAATCATTTTTTAAATATTTTTCGATATTTTATCTATTTATGCCCATTTCAAGCTGATATGTACTAATAAATTTTTTTTAAGCCTTTTTTCTGATTCAACCAAAAAAATAGCATCCACATTGCAAAATATGTTTTTGGCATGTGTTCACGTACCCTTTGATATATCGATAACTTAATAACTTAGCTCTTGTAATAAAAATACCACGATTTAGCGGTTAGTTTCAATAAATATTTTTCAAGTTACAGCAATTTTTAATCGAAGAGTATTTATCGAAAAGAGTAAAGGAAATATGAGAACTTATCGATAACTAAAAAGGCGAGCATGCAAACACGCAATCGAATCAAAATTATTTGTTTTGGTCTTGCGAAATTCAGACCACGGGGACTTTGAGAAAATTGGATGAATATAGAATTAGCATATATTTATCTGATTACTGTTTATAAACCGTCCCCATTACAAACTTCAGAATTTATTCATTTTAGCCATCATGTTTGATATAATCTTCCAAACTGGCACACAGACTTGGTGTGGCTCTTTAAAAAGAAAGCAGCTTCGATAAAACCTTTACCCTATGCAGCGAGAAAAATAAACGTTGAAGAAACTTGAGCAAAAACTTGACTACAAACGCGATTCAAAATCTGCCCTAAAAAATAATATATTGCAATGACCTCCGATATGTATATATGTATATTTATAAAATTTTACAAAATATTTTTAACATCATATTTTATAAGCCAAACGATAATATCTCAGTTGAAAAGATAAACTCCAACTATGATAAATTTATTGGTTAGCTTTAAGTAAAATATATGTATATGTATACCAGTTACATATTAAAACTTAAACTTGAAAAAAAAAGTAAAATAAAATAAGCTTAATTTGTTTTAATATTTAAAGACTCCAAATCTCATGTTTTGTTTACAATGACACACAAAAAAACAGTTGATCTGGGAACAAGAATATATGCCTTGCGTATCATCTTGTGTATTCATCTTGCTGAATCCGCTTCATTCGTGATTTTTCCTCAAAAACCCCTACAATATCTTTTTTCAATGCCAGCGCTATTTTTTATTCTTTTATATGTTTTTGTGATCGCTAAATTCGATCAGGATTCTGAGAAAACCTCCAAAATATCTCGTTTTATGGTGGTTTAAGAGGGTTTGACAGAACCCTGCTGAAGTTTTTGGACTGCGGATTCAGCAATCTTAAAAACATAAAGTAGACATGTCTGACCTCCAAACTTAAAAAGTTATAACATAACCTCAAAAATGCACTGAAAAATATTTTTCGAGTCCGATTGTCCGGCGATGTTTTTCATATGCTTTTGGGGCCGAATCAGAAATAAAAAAAAAAAAACATCACATCAGGTTTCTGAAATAAACGCCAAAATACTACTTGTAGAGTTCTTTGAGGTTATGTCAGAGTGAAGCGTAAGCTAACTCTACAAGACCTAGGCGTTTATACAATCTTGTAAATGGATGAAAGTACAATTTTAAAGCAATATATCTTGCACATCTGACCAACTTTACTTTTGTACTTCAGTGTCAGTTTTGTATGCTATTCATCATTTTTATAAGATCAAGTTATTCTTAAAACTATATAATGCCACAAAATTCAATTTATAATTTCGAATTTTTCAAGATTCGACTCCCAGCACCTCCTCCCACCCGCCTGTCAATCCAGAATTGGCATTAAGAAATAAAACAGATTGCTTTAAAAGTGAACTTGGCTTAATAAAAAAATAAAAAATATATTTCTTTAAACTGCAAAACTTCTTAAACAGCCTGCGCTATGTAAATAGCTTAATATTTATAAATACGTATACATTTTTTTTTTTTGATCCCACTTTGGTCTACTGCCTTTGCCGACATCGCCTGAGAGTATGCAATTATTAATAACTGGGAGCATTGCATCAATGTCAGCAATATAAAAAAATATATGCTTGTTAAATGGAATTGAAATAAATATGTGCAGAAAAGGTTTGTGAGTATGTGTACATGTGTATTTGCTTACGCACACATCAGCAGCTGTATGATTAACAAACAACTAAAAAGAATTGTAAAATTTAACGTCGTATAAAAAACGAGATACAAAATGCAGCTTAATTTTCGCACATAAAAACTAAAATATTTTTTATAACAAAACTTGAAATTTTTTTAAAGCAGAAAAAACATTTGACAAAAGTAAAGTTTTTATGCGCAGTATAAAATTTACTGCAGTAGTAGTTTTTTAGAATTCATCTAAAGTCTGAAGTATTTGGCCACAGCTTGGAAATATAAATTTTAAGACTTTAAATTTTTAATTATTTTCTTTAGAAAACTAAAAAATGTCTCAAGCAATGATCGACTCAAACATAGCTGCTACAGGAGGCGGCATGCTGGAGGTCCAGGATACTCTTTAGTGTAAATTTAAGTAAAATTTAGACAAAAAACATATTTATAAACAGTCAAAATTGGGTATGAATAAATACTTCGCACGGGTGCAAAAAATTGTTTTATTATATAGAATGTTCGTTAAAAAACATCTTTATATGGATATACGTGAACTGGAAACATATTTATTATATGAAAATATTTATCGAAGAGAAATGCGTTTAATGAAAGTTCAACTGCAGTGTATCTTCTGAGTGATTTTAACAACATATAAAGGGCTCTAAATTTTTTTTATTGAACTAATTTGTACAAATCCTTTGTATTGCTGGAAATACCAGCCTTGTACTTCAACACAATTCCCACGCCTTCTGGAACTCGCTTTCTGAGATGCCCTTCAGAGATTTCATCATGGCCCTAGCGACCACTTTTATGAAAGTTTTTCATCAGCTCCAGCTTGAGCAAAAAAGAGAGAAAGAAGTCCGACGTTGCCAGATCTGAACTGTGGGGCAAGATGGCAACCCTGTTTATTGACCAGAAACTCCCCCAACAACAGCTTAAAAACTTGGCGGACACCATTCGCGTGGCATCGCAAAGCTTCGAAAAAAATTTTTGGACTTTATCTTACGAAATCCTTTAATAATCAACAATCTGAAGAATTTTTGTGCAGCAGTCATAGTCCAGCAGCCCCATCTTGATGGGTGACCGGTGCGCTACTCGCCTTCGTCGAGCTCTCTCCACTACGGGGACAGCTTACTCCACTCGAATACTATTGAGCAGCTACTGGAGTCCTTAATCATTTCGGGGCTCTCCGTCGCGGTGTTCTCGATTTTGCCACAGAATGGAGTTGCGTAGCGCTACTCTTCATTAACAAATGTCTACGCAGAATCCTTAAAATATGGTGGCCAAATAGAATATCGTTCATTCGAACTGCTAAATCCGACTCATCAAAAAGCAGCACAGACCTAAATAAAAACGAGGAAGTGGAAGTGGATAGGCCACACACTCAGACAGCCTAGAAGTTATATCGCCAGACAAGCTTTAAAATGGAATCCGCAAGGCAGTAGCAGACCTGGTGCACCAGCGAAAACGTGACGAAGAACTGTCGAGAGTGAACTAGCTGAAGCACGATACATGTGGAATGACATCTGCATAGCAGCACACAACAGAGTCAGATTTAAGAGAATCGTCGAGGCCCTATGCCCCACTGGGGGAAGAGGACAATAGTAGTAGTACTCTTCATCTTGGATCACGATGACAGTTTTTAAAAAAGGTTTTCGGTAAAACCTGAAATAAAATATCAGTCTCTTCCGAAAGCTCCAAACTACCATGCCAGTGGTAGTGGCGGATCCACGGGCAGGGTTTTTGGTTTCGGATCCCGAGTTGTTTCAAACTTGCATTTGATGTATACATTTGCCCAATTTTGTTGGAAAATATACGAATAAAATGCAATTAACAAACAAACCAACAGATATATAACTCACGAAGTGAATAACCCCCCTAAGATCAAATCATGGATCCACGCCTGCATATATCACATCATTATTTGGCCAAACTTTTTTGGGCTATTTAACATACTTATTATTATTTTGCCAAAGAATTACAATATTTTAAATTTTGTAAAAAATTAATTCTTAACGAACCAAAATATAAGCTGTCATATACAAGACATATTCACAAAACTGTCATAGGATTTTTACAACATCAAAGACCCAAAGCCAAGATACAAAACGAACTTAATTTAAATACAAAGCAAAAAAAGGAACATGACAATAAACAAAGTAAGCAAAATAATTCCAAACCACAAAGCGACGCTTTTAAATGCATGTGAGTATGTGTGTGTGTGTAAATTGCAGCATGTCTGTGTAGAGTATGTATCTGTGTTCGTGCTTCTCCTGCCAATCAACTCAACAATCGCAATCAATTTGCACGCCGCTGCAGTCGATGGTTACCAAAATCCAGCCCCAAATCCCACACAGCCGAATCTCTGGGATGCGTCGGCGCCATTGTGCGCCATTGTCATTCTGTGATTGTCAGCTCGTCGCAATCTCTGCAGCACAGTTTATCTGTGTGTGAGTGTGTATATGTAGATGAGTGCTTTGTATATCAACGATACAAATAAAAAGTGTGACAGCCGCAATGCCTTTTTTAATTACGTTACTGCGCCATTAAGTCTGCCACAGCAGCAAAAAAAGAAAATATACAATCAAGTTGAAATCCAAAAGGCGAAGGTCTATCTCTGTAAGCCGCAGTTTGTATACTCTACCTCTACTTAGATAGCTAAGAATATCTGCAGCGGTTCTAGATGCGGGTCCTGAGTACAGCTTCTGGTTATGCAAAGTAACACAAAGGGGCTGCGTGTAGCATTGTAGCTACTACATATGCAGCAATTACCCTTCCAGAACCCTTTTGGATACACAAGAGAAATTTATAGTTCCCATTTAGTTTTGAATATCTGTTAAACAAAGGATTCCACTCCCTGAGTAACAAATATACTACAAGAAGTAAGAAAATCTTTTGAATAAAGGATCCAGAGGAATGTAGGAAAATCTTTTGAACAAATGGTCAGAGAAAGCAATCCTTTGTTTTAAGGTTTGATTACTTTTGGAATTATGAAGCTTTGATTTGAGCAAAATTATTCAAAAATGGAGTATAGGAACAATTTCTTATGCGTTCTTCACTCAGGCTGGGCTATAAATTAATGCTCTTCAACTGGGTACTGAAGTCAGTATGGAAATACGGTTGCGAACTGTGAAGTAATGATCGTAATAGCAACATAGAGGTGAATCAGATGGAAAAATAATCTGAAAATAATAAATATAAATATAACTATAAATAAATTCACTTTGCACTAAAAAAACCTGCCACAACTCTTTCAGCAGTCAAGAGTCAGACTTTTTTGAAAATAAATCAACTTCCAGCTGGGCAATCAAAGGCTCCAAAGTATTCCAATTGAAGTTTGACTAAAGCTGAATTAGAATAAGATTTTAAAACTTGGGCGCATCGATAAAATTTGGACATATGCGCATCAGATGGTAAAGTTTCCTATCTCTTGTCTCCGAAATCTAGGTGTTCATACAGACGGACGGACGGACAGACGGACATGGCATAATCATTTTGGTATAAAGGACTTGGGGTCAGCCACGCCTCCTTCAGTATGTTACATTCATTGCATTAATCTAGTATACCCTTTGTACCTATAGGTACAGGGTATAAAAATAAATATGCGAAAATTTATTTAGTCAGGAATCACATAGTCTGGGATAAAGTTGTATCCTTCTTCATGCCGAGCTTTATATAAAGTTCTCAAGCTTCATGTCTCTAGCAACTCAGAGAGTTTCAGCTCAGTTTGAAGGTTAGCTATCATTTATATAATATTATAATACTATGTTGGAGAAGAGCTGTATGAAAGCTCTATGAGCATATGCATACCACTCCAAGAGATTTCTTTAGTTTTGCATTTTGCCCACCACACAAGCAACCTTTCATCATGTAATGCTCAAGCAACTTGGACACCGTCTACTTTCAAAGCGTTACAAGCTTCTCTTGAAACGCACAATGCAGCTTTCTCTAGAGTATATAAAAAGAAAATAAAAGAGACAAATTTTTTTTATGTCTGGCCTAGAAGCTCAAAAGTTGAAATAACAATGGCAGCCAACAGTCGCTCTAACAACTGTGCAGCAAATTTATTAACTTTCATTTATATTTCCTTTATTTTTTTTTTTTGTCCTTTTGAAATCAACTTTTTAGCACACTTGCTGTGATATTTATGCGCATTATTTTCAAATCATAATCATAATACGCATACGCCGCATTGTCAATATGGAAATACAAAATAAAAAAAACGAAAATTTGCAAAGTATTGTTATGCTAAATTTATTTGCACTCAAATGGCTCTCACACAAACACACACACAGACGTACGACAAAGTTGTTGTAACTTCATCAGACGCTCGATTGAAACGCAACTTCCGTTTCCGCAAATGGCTGCGAATGTGCAGCAGCACTTTGCCTGCAGAACAAATCAACTTGAACTTGCCTTCTTTTATTTTATATACTATGCGTATATGTAGTACCTATATATATTTTCCACCCAGTTACTTATTATATATGAATTTTGCAAGTTCTAGATTGATTGACTGTGTGTAAACGGGTCATAGGCTTTTGCCTATTCTGCACCTGTTTTCCGAGTATGAGTCTGGATTTTTTTTTTTTGTGACTTTTGCATATAGATATATATTTACTTTTCACTTTCAGCTTGCTAACTTTTCGCTCAAATATAATATTCACATATAATTTTTTCTTTTTCTTTTGTTCGCAAACATTCAGACGCGTAACGGAAACTTTTATTTCTCTTCTGCATTTTCCAGATACTTTTGCACGTGTGACATATATACATATATGTGCCCCGTGCTATGCTCTGATTTTTCCTAATTTAATGCCTTGATGCTTATTTAAATTTTTTTTCATCATTTCAATTTGCATTCAAAATCAAATTGCCATCGTTTATTTTTGTTTTTGATATGTATTTATATATCAAAGTCAATCAATAGCCACGTGTTTGGTTTTATTGCCAAAAACAACAACATAGAGTGTCATATAAATTGGCATATAATTTTAATTTAGCAGAAATTTAATAAATAAGAATGTTGAAATTTGAGCAGAAGTTTTGTTTAAATTGATTTCGAAAATATAATCAACGCCGAATTTTAGCTATCGTGTGTACATAATTAAATACTTTGATTGATTTTAATGGTAAAATATTTGAAAATTTATCGTTAAACGGATATCTTAACAACAAAATTTTCTGCCCAATAAAACACTTATAAATAATAAAAAGCTATTTCCAATTAACAACAAAATTTCTTTTTTTTCGAATTTGAAGTCTATCAATTGGACAATAGGTAAAAGTGCTTAGAATTATACTTGTAACCACATTGAGTAACAACCAAAAGCCAATATACATGGAAATTGCATGGAACTAAATTAGTCTAAAAAGATGGCGTACGTTAAAGTCGGGCGCAGACGACTTTGGGATACCCTGTACCACAACATTGCAATTAAGTCCGACACATTGCTTAAAACCTCCAAAAGATATTTTATTCGGCAAATTTGGTTACGATATTTTCATAAAAAAAAAGAAATCAGTCGAATTTTGCACCAAAAAATTTTTTTGACCGATCGGTCCTATGGGGACTATATGATATAGTCAACCGATTTTGATCGAATTTGGTACACTGATTGGGAACTATAAAAAACTTAAGACTGCCAAATTTGGTTCCGATATCTTCAAAACCAAACGAAACACAACGAATTTTGTAAAAAAAGGCGTTTTTTTGACCGATCGTTCCTATAGGAGCTATATGATATAGTCAACCGATTTTGATCAAACTTGGTGCAGTGCTTGGGTACTCTAAAAAACTTCTTAATGCCAAATTTGCTAACAATATCTTTACAAACAAACGAAACGCAACGAATTTTGTAGAAAAAACGATTTTTTGACCGATTGGTCCTATGGGAGCTATATGATATAGTCAACCGATTCTGATCAAATTTGTAACAGTGCTGGGGATCTCTAAAAAACTTTCGACTGCTAGATTTGGTTATGATATCTTCATAAACAAACGAATTATCCATCTAAAACTTTTGCTTTTTTTCGAGGTCCTCTGAAACACCCCTATGGGAGCTATATTATGTAATCCCGATATCAAAAAAATAAAATAAACTTGTCTCCTATGGACTAACAAAGGATCTTATCTGAAAGTTTGGTTGCTCTAGCTCTTACCAACTCTGAGATCTAGGCGTTCATACGGACAGACGGACAGACAGACAGACGGACAGACGGACATGGGTATATCGACTTCTCGAGTCACACTGATCATACTTTAGGTAACTTTGGGGGGTCTCCGACGTCTCCTTCTGTACGTTACATACATTTTCGGCTTGCACAAACACAATATACCCTTTGTACCATACGGTACAGGGTATAAAAAAAAGATTGTTAAAATATGCAAAAATAGCACAAATATATTTCTCTGCTTGTCTGTCCTTCGGATCTCAGAGATGGTAAGAGCAAGTATAGTAGTATTCTACGGGAGGAAAGTTTATTTTATTTTTTTGATATCGCGATTATATTATATAGCTCCCATAGGGGTGTTTTAGAAGATCTCGAAAAAAGAGTTGTACAGTAGATGGATAACACAGGCCTACAAATACCGGGGTCATGTCAGTTGTTGGAAAGCTATAGGTCATTTTCGAAGTAAATTGCTGCGCAGAATCTGAATCTGGGGCCAAAATTGGCCTATCACGTCAGGATTTTGAGATATTTGAGGTTATTTACCCGAAAAACGGTGTTTTTTCCAACTTTTGAGGTTACGTACAGGGTGCACTCCAGTTACATCATTTAGTACCACTCTTACCCTTTAATTAAAAAGTTCAAGCGATCATTTACGATTTTTTTTCGCAAAGTTATGGCTATTCAAAGTTACGAAGTATATTACGAAGTATATTAAGCCTTTGAGACAATAACACAGGCCATTTGGTTTAGTTGTTGGGAAGCTAAGGGTCATTTCCGAAGTAATTTGCTGCGTAGAATCCGAATCCGTGGTCAGAATAATGACTTCGAAAATGACATAGCTTTCCACCAACTAAACCATGTTGATCTGTGTAATTCGATTGTTTACGAAGATATTATTTTCTGAAGCGATATACCGGATTTGATTGCAGTGTGGTGGTCGCCTGCACACGATTTTGACATACACCATCTTTAAAACTACCAATTTTGACTTTAATGCTTATTTTTGACATTTTGTTAATAAATACTTATTATATGTAGCCGCTAAGTATTACAAGACCTATATATATGTATGGTGGCCCAAAAAATGCATTTTAAAACCAAGTTGGCTACTTTATTTTGAAAATTTATAGCCGAAAAATGTTCTCTACACAGATATCGACTTGATGGTCAAAATTTGTCGATAATATTTTTTTTATATGGAAATATAAAAGTCACCAATCTCATCGATAATTTTGTTTTTTAAGTCTTGGATGGATGGACTCAAATAGCCCTATAAAAAGAAATCTAATGTTATGAAATCTTATGATAATGCCGGCCAATCGCGATTTTCAAGGAACGTCTGCAATTAATATGTGAAGTGTGGTAAGTTGCACCGTCCAAGAAAATTTGGTGACTTGGTGCCCTATGTTCCACCTTGGAACTCTAGAAAATATATATAAGTAAATTGGGTAAAAAAAGATTCAGTTAACATCGAATGGTACCGATTCGATTTGATGGTAATGGTGTATCCAGCATAATTCTCAAAAAAAAAATGTCCAGATGATGTCTTTCACAGTCTCTTTTTGCGGATGCATCGGCTTCTCTTAATATTTACGAGATTTCTCGTAGGCACAGAAAGGACAATTTTGTTTTTTTTTTTACCAATTTGACAGTTTTTGATAGAAAATCAAGATGGCGTGTTTTTAAAAATGGCGTTTACTTTCCTGCACCTATATTGGATCACCTATAGAGTGTCATCTTCTGAGACTAAAGAATTTACGATAAACTTGAAGAAACGATAAGTAAAATTATGAACAGGTCTGAAGGGCATCAACACAAGGATTAAAGGATATCACGATAGGCTTTTTTAAGAATAGTACTAAATAGTTCTTGTTGCAAAATGCTGTTAAGACGTTTACTTAATTGAAACTTTTTAAAAAGAATTTCGGGACCTGGCAGTCATTTCGGCACCTGAGTTTGGGATCTTAAATCATTCCACACATTGCTTTTTCGGCACATGGTCAATATTTTCACATTTGCCTACAAACGTTACTTGTGGTTATGGAAAGACTTTTTTAAGGCTTTAAAATATATATGATTACAGGTATTACTAGTGACTGGTTATAGGCTTAGTCAAACTAGTCTCGCCTAAGATTAACAGAAAATCTTGCCAATTTTTTTCTCATAGACCAGTAAAATAGAAGTGAAACTTATAATAGCATCAACAAGTTTGTGTTTCCAACTATATTTGACTAAAGGTGATACGATCTCTTCGATTTCGATAATTTTAATATACTTAGATATGCATGCCATTATTCAAGCACTAATTTTTGCTTTGTGAAATTCCGATTATTCATCGTATTATCGATAACTAAAAGAAAGAAGAGATCGTTTTGAAAAGTGTTTAGCTTCAAATATTTTTCGAAATAATCAACAATAAGCGCTTTTGGTTAAATACTAAATTTATTTATTCTATTCATACAATTTTAGCTCTGTTTTAACTTGGAAGCCACGTTACGCCGACTGCTCAATGCTCTGCACAGATACCACAAGGTTAAGGGCACTCCAAGCACAAACATTAGTACTCCCAGGGCTAGTATTAGCAAGACATCCACATTGTGATACTGCCACCAATTCAAACGTTGTGCAGCACTCTTCAAATACATGGCACCTTTCTGTCGAGCCACATGCTCCACCCAGTAAATGGCTTTCTGCAGCGGCGTTGGCTGCTGATCCCGAAAACTATTGGACATGGAGCGCACCTGCTGTGTGTATGAAGGATCGGATACAATGCGCTCAATGGCCGACTTAAACTTGGCCACATTGAGTGAACTGTACTCCAACATAATGCCAAAACCGCCTTGTTCGGCGCGTGCCATATTAAAGAACTGATCACTAAAGATGGGTATGCCTATAACAGGCTTGCCATGGTAAATGGACTCCGTAGTGCTCAGCTGTCCGCCATGTGTTATAAAAGCCAAAACCTTGTCATGTGCTAGTATTTCATTTTGGGGAAACCAATCGGATATATAAACATTGTCCGGCTTATTGGGCAAATCCGTCAGCTCAAATTTCCAGAGCACGCGCTGCTTCAGACCGCGAAAGGTTGCCAAAATAATGTCACGCTTTTCTTGGGGTAAATCCTTGCTCTTTAGATTCGAGCCCATTGAAAAGTAAATGACGCCAGCTGCGGATTCATTGATAAACTTGGCTATATCTGCAGGTAATTCCTTAAGCTTGTTATCAATATGCAAACCGCCAACTTCAATCATATTGGGCGCATAGGGACGTGGAAAACTTAGCGAAACATGTTGATTGATGAGCACCAAGGAAGCATTTCTACGCATCTCATAGAAACAATTTTTGTTGTGCGGCAAAAATTCTTTATAGAGTGCCTGCTGACCCGGCAAATGATAATAGTCCAGCCACAAACGTTCAAAGGCCAAAAAGGCTAAATTGGTAAGACGCTGCCACATGTTCATGTGATCGTTAAAGGGCAGCATTATGTGTGGCACAAAGGAAGCGGGCGCTGGGGAGCCCACCTGGAAAGCAGCGTCAAGTTGTAGAGAGTACTTGTGATACAATTTTTTTTGCTAACTTACCATATCACTTATAAATGTTAGACCAGCACCCGTGCTGAAGCCAATTAGAGGCGCATTGAAATGCTCTGCCAAGCCATAGTGTGCATCATTATAAAAGGTCTCACAGAGAACTGCATCAAAAGTGCTATTACTTTGTAGAAATTTCTGGAAATTCTGGTCCACAAAAAGCGCGCGTGTAAGTCGAAAGCCCATTTCATAGTGATCGATTAGATTCAGTATCAAGGGCTTCTGTATGGATTTCCACAAGGCGGCAACGTCAGCTGCAAGATCGACAAGGCATTATATAATTCCGTAAAGTAACTAAATGCTCATACATACCACTCATCGCTTGGATTATACTGCGCACATCAATATCGTGATATCCCTTAATGGGTTGCTTCAATGGAAAAGCTGACACCATGGTGACGTCATTTCCAGCCTCCACAAGTCCCTTGGCCAGCGCATGTCCAAAATTAAAATGCGAACGTGACGGCGCATTCAACACTACCAAAAATTTGTAACCACTGCAGCAGCCCAGGCTCAACAGGCCGCTTATAAATAATACACCGAGCAAACGCATTTTAAATATACGCCCTTTTTTTTAATTTATGGGTATACAAGCGACCGGCCGGCTTGCCCGATTTTTTCCGACTGATGGTGTTACCTATGCGCGCCACAGCTTATAAAGTCAAACTAAGAAATCGTTTACAATCGTTTAACAAAAAAAAACGTTGCATATGTATTGTATATATCAAAGACTGTATATACAGAGTGGGCCATCTGTTAGTTTGTTTGTTACACACTCATAACATACGCGTTCAATGAATGAAAGACCAGCCAGATGAGTTTTGGTGAAAAAAAAATCAAAAATAAAATAACGATATTTGCATTCGTGCTTGTTAAGCCAGCCGCAGCGACCATTTGGGCGATATACATTTAATATAATACATAAATGAGTAGTTTCAAACTTGCATTTGGTATATACTTGAAAAGATACGAATACAATGTAACTAACAAACAAACCAACAGATGGCCCACCCAATAGAAAAATTGTTGTGAAATTCTTGTATTGTATTTAGTTGCCGGCACTGTTCCCAAGTGGTTGTTATTCAAACAAACATATATATGTGCGTGTAAGGCGCCACAAGAGAGCGAGAATGGAAACTGAACGAGCATGTTCAGGTAGTCAGCATTTCGACGTTTGGATACACTGCAATGAGACTAAAACTACTAAGGCAAAAATGTAAAAAAAAATTGTAACTAAAAATTAAGACAACTATGTAAGTTAAAACAAAAACTTAAGTTTAAATGAAGTTTAAAATATAATTCCAGATATTTAATTATAATATGAGCATTTCCACAGAAAGGTCCACTATGACCAAAAAATTGAAACTTAATTAAAAAATATTTTCGAAGTATTGATTGATTATGAAAAAAATATTAAACATTAAACTAAATAGTTTTCTTTACAATTAAAGTGGTAAGAATGCGAGAAATCTGGCTACAAGTGTACAAGCTCAGATTTTGCTCAGATTTGCATATTTTAAAAACAACTAATATCTTTCATAATTTTTTCAACAAATGTCAGCCAAAATTAATATTTCTCTTAAGTTAAATAGTTTAACAAAAAATGTATTAATAAAAAAAAAAATGTAGTAACGTTGTAGCGTAACACCATATAGTACTTGGGCCGATATAAAAAACAAGAGTAGCTTTTTTATGTTTTATACTGATTCGTTTTAAAACCACATGTTTGGTGCTTCCAATTTCACCTTTTTATGTGCTTTAAATCCGACTACTTTGTTGTTTTTTTGAATTTTTTTTTTTTTTTGGTTGAGTGGCATGTTACATTATTTATATTTTGTTGCAAATATTCAAAATAAAATGAAAATTCGAAAAAAAAAAATTCGATATAAATGATGCATGCCTAAGAAGAATAATTTAGATTTTAAGAAGTGAAAAACGAGAATGTAGCATAACTTTAAAAATAGAGTATACAAAATTTGTCAGATCTAGTGAATCCACTATTCAGTCAATAGACCAGATTACGTCAGCACACAAACACACTTAAGAATTTTATATTAATAGAAAAATAAAAAATAAACATTTTATAGATGATGAAAAAGTTAAGTTATTTTTATCGTCTAATCGCACGCACAACAAAAAGTAGTGTATATAGCAGTGGTCGGCACAAAATACACTCACATTTTTTGTTTGCGTATGTATTGAAGTTTTCTCTGCCGCTGTGACGTATGCGACGCTAACGTTGCTCTACGTTGCTAAGCAACAGACACGCCGTTGATGGTGCGTGGCTTCGGCTCTTGTTGTTGTTGTTGACGTCGAGCAACGTCAGCGTCGCAATACGTCACTGAGGCAGAGAAAATTTCAGTACAAAAAGCACGCACAAATGCATGCGTTTTGTGTATAACACATGACATGTGTCGACGTCGCTAATCCCTATGCTCGCGTACATAGGCCGGGCCGATCACTGGTATATAGTAAACATATATTTTCAATTCCCTTATCAATTTAAATAACCTTACTTAATATATATATACACAGTCAGGGTCTAGCACGTACAGATAAGAACTTACACGTACACAATTATTTGATAACTAAGAGCATTTAAACAGCTGATCAATCATAATGAATAAAGCTCTTAAATAATACGCACACATTAAAGAGCAGCACGAATATGCTTACTAAAAATTAAAATCAGTTGAGTCGCTACTCGACAGTGAGATACCCTATAATATGTCGAGATAAAAATAAGTACTAATAACTGCCGCATCTTTTGTCGGCCTTGAGGCATCATCTAGAATTAGGACTTGTTTTTTCTTTAGACCCCTGCTCGCTGCTCCCAGCAATTCGCCATTCCTGCGCAAATGCAAAAACCGTAGCCACACATATTGTCAGAGGGAGGTGCCACGCTCCCTACCCACAAATACGAAAACTCGGTTTTAGGCTTAAAACAAGATCCCTAACCATCCCTGAAAGTTTCATCCATTAAGTATTATATTTTTTTCAAGATGAAACTCTAGATTTAGTCTCTTTTAGTCTTCAAGATATAGGCGCTCAAACAATCCGACGGATATGTCTAGAACAATTTATTTTGTCCTCCTGAGTACATTTTAGTTAAATTATGGGGGTATGCTATGTTTTCTTCTCTATGCTACAAAGATTTGCATAAATTTAATATACCCCTTACTTTAAGCTACAGGGTATACAAAAAAAACAAATTTGATATGCGTAGCGCCTTGAAAAGTAAACATAAAAAACTGGATTTGAAAACCATTTTATAATTGATCACTTAGAGCGGTGTCGCTCTTGATGAATCTCTCAACTCAACGTTCTTTCAAGAAACACGGCAAACAGCTTAAGAGAATTTTGCAAATGTTGCGCTCTTTGAAATATGGCAAAATTACTCTCTTAAAGATTCTACAATAGCTTTGCGGCACAGCTGTTATCAAATGTTTTGGTTTAATATATATTTGCGTTTATTTAAAGAGACTTTTAAGTGTGCATTGTGACAGCCAGAAGACCAATCATGCGTCTGGTTACTAACTGGTTGTGCCTGCTTATCGGCCTTGGTTATGCCACTGGTTATAACTACCTAATGGTGCTGCCCACTGCAGCCAAGTCACATTACTATGTTGGAGCTGCATTAGCTAAAGGATTAGCCGCTGCAGGTCATCAAGTCACTGTGATTTCACCATTTCCACAACAGAAACCCATTAAGAATCTAATGGATGTGGCGACGCCAAACGTGCTACAAGTTATGTCAGGTAAGTCACGTAATGGTGATTGAACCCAGCCAGCATTGATAAGAGAGCAACCGGCTTGTAGTTTCTTATCACAAACGTGTGAAAAGTTTGTTAGCTGCTGGGCTTAACCCGCTTAGTTTTAAAAGTGCAAAGTCAGCAATTAATCATAATAATGTATATTATAGTGCATTTGGCCAAACTTTTGACGAATGCTCATTTACCCATGGTGCGACGCTTGCCAAAAATACACAATATGGGACTAGAGATAACTGAAGCGTTGTTGCAGGAACCAGCCGTGCAACAGCTCTTGCTGCAAAATCAAACCTACGATGCGGTTATTTGTGAGGTATTCATGAATGAGGCACAATTTGGTTTTGCAGCGCATTTTCAAGCGCCGTTGATAGCTTTGAGCAGCTTTGGTGCCTCCGCTTGGACAAATCATTTGGTTGGCACACCCTCGCCGCCTTCCTATGTGCCGCACAATATGTTGCAGTTTAGTGATCGCATGACTTTCATGCAACGCGCACACAACTTGCTCTATACGGCTTATGAATATTTGTTTTTGGAGTGGATCTACTTGCCCAGACAGGAGCAGCTCTATAAAAAGTATTTTCCCAAAAATAAGCAAAATTTCTATGATGTGCGCAGAAGTACTGCACTGGTGCTGCTGAATCAGCATGTTTCACTCAGCAGTCCAAGACCCTATGCGCCCAATATGATCGAGGTAGGTGGCATGCACATAAATCATGAGGCCAAGGAGCTACCCGCTGATATAGCACGTTTCATAAACGAAGCAGCACATGGTGTAATATACTTTTCCATGGGCTCCAACTTAAAAAGCAAAGATTTAGCTGCTGAAAAGCGGCAGATCTTAATAAATACCTTCCGTGGCATTAAGCAGCGTGTGCTTTGGAAATTTGAAGAACCCAATTTGGCTAATAAGCCCGACAATGTGTACATATCCGACTGGTTTCCACAGCATGATATATTGGCGCATAAAAAGGTCATAGCTTTTATAACCCACGGTGGACTGCTTAGTACTACGGAATCCATATACCACGGTAAGCCCGTTTTGGGCATGCCCGTGTTTGGAGATCAATTTCTTAATATGGCACGTGCTGAACAGTTTGGCTATGGAATAACAGTCAAATATACGCAACTTACCCAGGAAAAGTTTAGCGATGCCGTTGAGCGTATTGTAAGTGATCATAGCTATACGGAACAGGCTCAAGCCATGTCTGAACGTTTTCGAGATCAGCCCGAGAAACCACTGAGACGTGCCATTTATTGGGTGGAACATGTTACGCGACAGAAGGGTGCCAAATATTTAAGAAGTTCCGCGTTGGATCTCAATCTTATAGAATATTATAATTTAGATGTTTTGGGCATGTTGGTCTTGGGTATAGCTTTTATTCAGTTTGCGCTAATATTTGTTTTAAGAGTTTTGTATAGATTTGTGGCGGGTAAGCTGCAAAAAAAGCAGGAAAAAAAGAAAAAAGTGAAAAGAAATTAATAAAGGTAGTAAATATAAGATATAAATTGCGTTTATAAGGGGTTGAAAAATTGGTAAGATAAAGCTTAAAACAATTTGTTTTCGCCAAAATCCCAAATACTTCAAAATGACATAAAAAAGTAATTTAGCTTTATTCTCTTGAATACAATTAATGTAAATATCGGAACTGATTTGATTTTTGGTGATATGCGTATAACTATTGCTAAAGCTATACTATCTAGAAGTAAAAAGGTCTTTTAATCGAATACGTAGTGAATACTTAAAAATGGCGAACGTTAAGTCGAGCACGGGCGACTTTGAGATACATGAACCGATTTTGATACAATTAGGCAAAGTGCTTAGATACTCCAAATTACTTTTGGTTACGATATCTTCAAAAACAAACGATTTATACCCCAACATTTTTTTTCAACTAATCAATCTTATGATCAAACGATTTTGATAAAAGTTTGTAACGTGCTTATGAGCTCTGAAACACTTCCCAGCATCATATTTGCCTACAATATCTCTGTAGAAACAAAATAATAACAAACGAATAATGTGTGGAAAATGTTTTTCGGGACCTATCCTATACGTATGTGATAGTTTTTTATTATACCCTGTACCGTATGGTACAAAGGGTATATTGTGTTTGTGCAAGCCGAAAATGTATGTAACGTACAGAAGGAGACATCGGAGACCCCCCAAAGTTACCTAAAGTATGATCAGTGTGACTCGAGAAGTCGATATACCCATGTCCGTCTGTCCGTCTGTCCGTATGAACGCCTAGATCTCAGAGATGGTAAGAGCTAGAGCAACCAAACTTTCAGATAAGATCCCTTATTAATCCATAGAAGACAAGTTTATTTTATTTTTTTGATATCGGGATTACACTGTTCCATATTTGATCAAAATCGGTTGACTATATCATATAGCTCCCATAAGAACGATCGGTCAAAAAAACGCTGTTTTTACAAAATTCGTTGTGTTTCGTTTGGTTTTGAAGATATCGGAACCAAATTTGGCAGTCGGAAGTCTTTTATAGTTCCCAATCAGTGTACTAAATTTGATCATAATCGGTTGACTATATCATATAGTCCCCATAGGACCGATCGGTCAAAAAAATTTTTTGGTGCAAAATTCGACTGATTTATTTTTTTTTTATGAAAACATCGTAACCAAATTTGCCGAATAAAATATCTTTTGGAGGTTTTAAGCAATGTGTCGGACTTAATTGCAATGAGGTGGTACAGGGTATCCCAAAGTCGTCTGCGCCCGACTTTAACGTACGCCATATTTTTTATTATTTTTTTGGTGCAAAATATTAAAAATACATTTCTTTTTAAGTGCAGTTCTCTTATTTCGGGATCTTTAGTGCAGACAGTTCAGCTGGAGTTCCCTTGGACGGATCACAACGAAGCTCCCATCAGAATCCAAAGTTTTGGACATCAGATCCACCGGACTTCTTATGATCGTGCTTCAGTACGTCACATATTTTGGTAGATGCTTCAAATCCATCGGCCAGGTATCTTATTAGTCGCTCGATGCAGCGGCTAGTATGTTTATTAATCTTGAAGTCAACGGTCTCCATTCCGAGCTCAAGGTGCATAGTCCAATTCCTTACGTACCATTTGCATTCAGTAAAGCATCAAGGCCCTGCCATAAAGCGTCTGTATACGTAAGCAGCTCGAAATACTTAGATCTGCATGACATACCTACAGTCAGAAATCACCACGTTGTTATATAAGGCTTTCTTGCATCTACGAGGGTGGAGAGAAATTTACGATTTGTAGCACATTCTCGTAGACGGCTACGGTCGAAATTTCAGCCGAATCGGACTCGTAGTTTTGTCTTGACCTCGTGTGGTAGCGAATCTAAAATTTTCGTTTTTCTTTTGTAGGGTAAGTACTTATCGGACCACTCTCGTAAGTGCCTGACGGAAATTTTTTATATCCTCGTCTTAAGGTGAGTCTACTTTCAAGGGTAACTCCAAAATATTTGACTTCGTTTTATAACTTTAGTCAAATATCGGGTGACTACTTCATTTATTCATTTTTCCACCTGCGAACTCAGCTCTCAATCAGGTAAATGTGGTCCGGAAACCCATCTGCTACCTCGTACTATCAGGAGGCAGAGTGAAAAAATTTCCCAATCATCTGTTTATATAGCTATCATTAGCTTTCCGCTTTTCACGAGCTCTGTCAGCACCCTTGAGGCGAGAATATCTGCCGTATACGAATAGTATAGAAAAGGAGCCAGTACGGTTCCCTGAGGGGCTCTAGCTCTTATGATACATGCCTAAGGGGACCTCTATGATACAGTCATATATACCTTTGTACCTTAGAGGTACAAATAAAAAATAAAAATCTTAAATATAGCAAATGTTTTAGTTGAACGCTTCGTATATAAGAAGCAATTAACTATGAAATGATATAATGTTAAGCAAGATATAAGATACATTCTAGTACTTTGTAGATACTCTTAACACTTCTGTTCATTTATACATCAAAAATGGCTAAAAATTATTTTGCTAAAAAAACTACTAAGCCTTTAATCGGATAAATTATTGTGTTAGATAAAAATAATCATTTTTTAAGTTAAGTACACTAAGTTTAATTCTTTTTTTACGGTAGAAACTTAAGCGCTTAAAGCTATTTATATATATATTTTTTTAAATATTGCAAAATTTTGTATTGTATGCATTTATATACTTTAACATAAGTTATTGAATAACATAGCTTTATATTTTTTTTAAATTATAATCTAGAATTTTTGATTTCAATAGTCTAAGATTATTGAAAAAATATTTACATTTTGTTACGGGCATTTAAAATGGAAAAATGCATGACAACGATTATTATGAAAATAAAAAAAAAACTAGAAGCTGTATGAATAATTAAAAAAGAATGAACACGTTCAAGTTCCACTTTTTTTAATTGGTAATCTCGCAACTAAATATAGTCTATAAAAATGTGCACAGTGAATCAAATAAGTCTAGGTCCATCCCCAACTTTCTAAGTTTGTCTCAAAATAGTGCAGCTTGACTGATATCATATATGGAAGACGTTAAAATAAAGGTTCTCGTTAATAGAATGCAAAGAACGTTTAAAAATGTTGAAAGAAAAGTTGACAATTTGATAAAAAAGTGTTTTAAAAAAAAATGGAATCAGGAGAACATACAGGCATATTCTAGATTTCGATTCCGACAAAAACTGTCGGAATCGAAATGAAAGGTGTTCTAGATTTCGATTCCGACAAGAGTCGACTCGTTTTGAAAAGTTTGGCTCGCAGCTGTCGAAATGAAAAGTATTTTGCTTTGTTTACTTAAATAAATGTATTAATGCCACTAAAATTCATTTTGTATTATTTTTTAATGCTTAAAGAAAATTTAGATGTGCTCACTTGAACGAACCAAGGTTAATTTTCATTATATATTTTTATTACAAAAAATGTCTATTAAAATTGTGTGTACATGCAAAACCAAAACGAGTGGAATGAAAGTAAGGTGTTCTGGATTTAGACAAAACAGAACTTCGAAAAGTTTTGTGTTGTCGTGTTGCACAAGTAAATTCGAAGATAATTTTATTAATGGATGGCTTAAAATACTTATATAAAATAAATTGTACAAAATTGGTTAATAAATTAAAAATATTTGTCTCTCAGAAAGATGTTGGCAGAAAGAAAAAATAAATTAATAAAGTGGATGTTCGAAAATTTGTGGCAACTCTACAAATGATCTTATCGATAGCTGGCCAGTGGGTCAGCTGTTTTGGCCGATATGGTCTTGTCGCATATTGTAGTAAACAGCAGTATGTAAGTAATAATTAAATGGTTTATTTGCATTTTCAATTAAATATTCTTTTTTTGAAGGGCCAAAAAACGCAGCGCAAGGCAAGAAAGCATGGCCTAAGCATTTGTGAAATGCTTATGGGGAAAAAAAACATTACAGGAAAAATGTAAAAGTAACTGAAGGCGACTCTGTATCTGCTGCTCAAAGTAGTTTGTTGAATAAAATAAAATAAACAACTTATAAATTTGGCGAAAATTTTTGAGTTATTTTTATAAAATTAAAATGCGAATTACAAACAGCTTAATTTTTTACGTTTCCATTTTTAAAAGACGGCTGCTGTATGATGTTGCTGCCATTTAAATTTTGCGCCATGTAACAAACATAAACAACACAGCTGTTTTTGGCGTGAATGAAAACGATTCGAAAAGGATTCGAAGTCGATTCGAACTCAGTCGAAATCTAGAACACCATTTGTCGGAATGCACTCGTTATGACTTTTCAAACATTTTTTTTGCTTATGAATTGTAAAGTTTTTTTTTTACAGCTAGAACTTTTTATTAAATGGTTGAGGGGTCTACGCAGTTCGAAAAACTCCATATGGAAACTATTTTATATTTCAGATGGAGCCACTAGTGTGTGCATAGTAAGTCAAAGTGCTACTTTTTATCAAATAATAATTTTTTTTTTTTTTGTGGTATTAATCGATATGTTTTCCGATACTTTGGGTTTATGTGGGCACACTCAAATTATAATCAGCTGCTTTATGTTTACAAAAATTAAGCGCGCAAATTAAGACACAGAATTAAATAAAATAAACATGGATTTGAATCAACAAGTATTGTTCACATTACTTAGTATAAACAATGCAAGTATGACTGCCTACCAAATTATAAAAAGGTTGGCCGCAAAAAAAAGAAGTGTCTGGGTGAAACCTTATTTAAAGGGCAGAGCAGAAAGTGGAAGATTTTTCAAAGATGTATTTTGTATTGGACTAATATTCCAACACAATTGTGTACATTTCGTGTTCAATTTAAAATTTGAGACCATGGTGCGTAATCAATTCGCGCCAAAGCGGCAAAAACCAAACAGCTGTTGTTAGTGTTACCACACCAAACGAAGTAGTGGCGCCATCTAACGTTAAGCATTTTTAGACAACACTGTTTTGTATAGGCCTTTAAGGCCCCTACGCAGACACGCAAAATAAACAAAACTTCATATAAAAAAAACGCTCACAAACGTTTGGTCACAAACTGTTCTTACAGGTGGTATTTAGACCAGTGTTGCTCGTTTTTTTGTTTTTTTAATGTCAGTATCAAATCATAGATGGCGCACTCAGCAAAAACAGCTGTTCGGTTTTGGCGCCACAAACAAAACTTATGTGCAGCTAGTTATTTTGTACGGGAAATTTATTGCTGGTCGACAAAATCGTTGCGGATCGTTGGGAAAGGATGAGAAAATAGCTATAATAACAAAATAGTTCAATTGTAACAAAAATGTGCGTTATAATACGTCTATGCAATTCGTCCACATTCAGCTCTGCGCATTAAATATGGGTTCACCCAAACATTCCGCTTCCTTTCGTCGCTTTTTTTCCTCATCCAACAACTCAATTGCAAATCATATTATTATTATTGCATTGTTTACACACAATAGCATAAGTTGACGATTATTTATGCTTTTATGTTTTATTTCGCGCCTTTTAAAAATTAGCTATTTGTAAACAAAAAGCAGCTGATTATCGATAATAATTCCGATAAAATGCACATTTTGTTACTAGAGACACACTGTTCCTTTTGTGACCAAAACAAGTCTGTCTTTTTGCTAGGTGGCTGTTTTCGTGTCTGCGTAGAGGCCTTTAAAAAGTAAACAAAATTAAAAAAAGCAATGCCGTCTAAAAAACTTTAATTTTTGTTTGAACCACATCATAAGAATATAAATGTATTTTATAATATTTATTCAAAATAATAATAATATTTATTCAAAAACAAAAATGTTATTTTAATAAATTCATTACTTGCACCCGTCCTTAAATAAAATAATTAATAAACGATGATAATACGGTAAACTTTTTAATATCGTATAATGTATCACTAATTTTTAAAAATACATGAAAATAATTATGAAAAATTTTTAAATATTTTTTAAAGTGTGTGTCTTAAATCACTTTTTTTTCAGAACCCTTAGCTCATAATTGGGTTTTATTTTCTTTTTTTTTCTTATGTACATCTAGGTTAAGCTGCCAAGACAGGTAGAAGAGAACTAGTTTAATTACATTATATACAAACTTTTAAATAATAAACAAAAAAAATATGTTGTTTTATAAATATGCTAAAACTTTTTTGACGCACTGTATATTGCTAATCATTCAAAAATCTTTACTAGTTCGCTGCATTTTGATTGAGCATTTTGAAAACTTAAGCACGTCTATGGCTAATAGAGTCAAGTCATATTACTTGGTTGTAGCGCAGCTGGCAACCAACCTAGCCGAACCTTGGCCAACAACCAGTCTGGCAGCCTGGCTCAATATTAACTTGTTGCTTGTTTGCAATTGCAATCAGTTTGACGTGAATCGGCAATGCGAGAGGTGTCTGCTAAACAAAAATAATGTGAAGCTCAAATAATACAAAAAACCGAAAAAGTTATCAATAATAATAGTAATGTAATAGCAGAAAATAATATATTAAGCAAAATAAACAGCAAATAATAAACATAGCCATGTCACAGTTACAACAAAAAACTAGTTTAATAGGCATCTTATGGCTTTGCCTGCTGAGCTGTGCCTCAGCCTATAATTACCTTATGGTGCTGCCCATGCCGGCTCGTTCTCATTACATAGTGGGCTCAGCACTGGCCCAGGGCTTGGCCACAGCAGGTCATCGCATAACGCTTGTTTCGCCGTTTTCCTCAACGAAACCTATAGATAATATTATTGATGTACCCATACCCAGCATGCTAAAGTCCATGAGCAGTAAGTTCCAACTAGGAAACTAGTATATAGCTATGTGGTTATAAGTAAGGTGCAAAGTTTAACTAACTTGTGCAATAATCGCAGCTAATTGGCTTTTCTCGTTTTATGGTGCACCCTACAGGCGGCTTATTGAATATGTCCAAAATGCCCATTTTAAAGCAAATGAGCCACATTTTTGGCATGGGTTTGTATATGACCGAAACTTTGCTAAATGCGCCGCAAATAGAGCAGCTGCGTCAGTCTAAACAAAGCTACGATGCGGTTATATGTGAGATCTTTCTGAGTGAAGCCATCTTTGGTCTGGCGGAGCATTTTAATGCGCCGCTTATAGCTCTGGGCACCTTTGGTGCCATAACCTGGAATACAGATCTGGCAAGTTTTTAAAAATTTCTTAAGATATTACAAAACTAAACTTTTGTATGCTTGCACAGGTAGGTTCGCCCTCACCGCCTTCATATGTGCCACATGCTTTGCTCAAATTTAGCGACCAGATGACGCTGCTCCAACGCATAGGAAATTTAGCTTTTCTGAGCTGCGAATACCTCTATATGCATTTTTACTACCTACCACAACAGCAGCAGCTCTATAAGAAATTCTTTCCGCACAACAAACAAGATTTCTATGATATGCGCAAGAATACATCCTTGGTGCTGCTGAACCAGCACGTTTCTCTAAGCTTTCCACGTCCCTACTCGCCCAATATGATAGAGGTAGGTGGCATGCATATCAAGCGCCAGCGCCAGCAACTGCCACTGAATATAGAGCGTTTTATGAATGCTTCCAAAGATGGAGTCGTCTACTTTTCCATGGGCTCCAACTTGAAAAGTAAAGATTTACCACTGCATAAACGCAGCGAGCTTTTGCAAGCTTTAAGCAGCCTGAAACAACGCGTGCTCTGGAAATTTGAAGATACACAATTACCAGATAAACCGGAAAATGTCTATATATCCGATTGGTTTCCTCAAGATGATATATTGGCACACGAAAAGGTCGTGGCTTTTATAACACATGGTGGTCTGTTAAGCACTACGGAATCCATATACCATGGCAAGCCTTTTGTGGGCATACCCATGTTTGGGGATCAGTTTTTGAATATGGCACGCGCCGAACAGAATGGTTATGGCGTGACAGTCAACTATAATGAGCTAACAGCAGCCAAATTAAAAGCAGCCGTTGAGCACATTGTTAATGATACAAAGGCCACCCAGCTGGTACGCCAGATGTCCGCACGTTTTCGGGATCAGCATGAAACACCGCTGGAACGCGCCGTCTATTGGGTCGAACATATTAGCAAGCACAAGGGCGCACGTTATTTAAGAAGCGCTGCGCAGGACTTGAACTTTATACAATATCATAATTTGGATGCCATTTTGCTGCTCTATGGCGGATTAATCATTGCATGCTACTGTCTAATGTTGCTCATACGCCTCATATGGCATGCACTACAAACGTTTTGCTTGACACGACTAGAATCGGCGAAAAAATTAAAACGCAATTAAATTCAAATTGAGTAGTTGCTACAGTCTAGCTCATAAGCGCTTAATCAAATGCTTAGGGTTTAGAGCACGTATAAGGTCACGTATAATCAGTTTCCCAACACTGTACGCTTTGGCGTTTGTACAAAATTGGATTGTAGCAGTTTGTCGCCTGCAGCTAAAGCTAAAGTTCTGCGGTTTTTATACACTTAAATTAAGTATGCCCCACCAAAAAAAAAAACCTTATTCTAACCTTAACTATGAAATGAAACTTTTTTGCATGATATAATCAACGCCTAAGGATTTACTTCTAAGCTTATTTTAATATGACAGCTCAAATGTATACTGAAATTATCGATCAATAAAATTCAAAAAATGAGAAATTTTTTTGTTAAAAATTTTTATTTATGTTACAGAACTGCCAATAGAGAGCAATACCGACCCGATTAGTAACAACTACGTTCAGTCAAAGAGCTTAGCTTGATAAGATACAAAAACTGCAGAAGTATGTGCGATAGATAGGTGTGTGGACATAAACCTATCTAGGAAATATATGGGCAGAGAAATAGCTATTCTGTCAGACAGTCAGGCCGCTATAAACGCAGTGACTGGCTCAAAAATAAATTCAAAATTGGTTCAGGAAACCAGAGCCAAACTAAACCATCTGGGACACTGGAACAACGTTTCACTAAAATGGATCCCAGGACATATCAACATTCCTGGGAACGAAATTGCTGACGAGCTGGCAAGAAACGGTGCTGCGAACCAACTAATAGGGCCTGAACCCTTCTGTGGTATTGGCAGACACACCATTAAACAACTGCTACGGGAAGAGGAAAGACCCAGACGACAATCAAACTGGATTGGCACGACTGGTTTACGACAGTCCAAGCAGCTCCTCGGTTCCTATGATCTGAATAGGTTGAAGAAAATCTCCCAACTGGGCAAGAATTCCCTTAGGATACTTACTGGGTTACTTACGGGACATTGCAGGCTAAGAAAACACCTGAGCATGATGGGCATCGTAGATTCTAACACTTGTAGGTTTTGTGAAATAAGGGAGGAATCCTCCCAACACATACTTACGGAGTGTGACGCTCTCGCCAGAAGAAGGGCATCCATCTTCGGCGACTACAGAATACCGATGCGCGACGTAACTGGACTAGAACCATCCCAGATAATTAAATTTATCTCCATAATTGGACTGGCCAAGGAGCTCTAGAGCTAGTAGGGAGCACAATAGATCCTAAGGGTCGCAGTGCAGTTTTCCCCTTACAATTATTATTATTATTATTTAATATTTTAGAACTAAAAAAAAATGTATTTTATAAGTAGGTACTTATATTTTGAAAAAAAATTTATAATTTTCGATAAAATATCAAATTTTCGTATTACATTTTATAAATTATATATTACATTGTGTTAATATGATCGATTCAATTAATAATTGATATTATATTTTGTATTTTTTTATTTAAGAAAAAAATATTTTTTTTTAATACTTTACATATTATGCAAAATAACCATTTTATTCATATTTTTATTAGATATGATAAAATAATTCGCAATTTTGTAGTTAAATATAATACAAAATAAATAAAAATATACATAATTTTAAATTATTTCAATTACAATGTATCACGTTACCTTTAATTATAGAAATTGTTCTTGAATTTTAGACTGGAAGACAAATGACACTTTTAAAGTAAATATTTTTACATTTCATCAACCACAAAACGTAAACGTAATCAAAATTGAACAACAATAAATGCCTTAAATATTGTATAATCATCTGAATATTTAATTATCCCTCGGTATAGCACGAAGTGTTTTCAAATATGTGTGACTAACATTTTCAAAATTCTTTGAAAAAAAAACCAACAAAAAAATATATATATTTAATATATTCTATTTTGACTAACTAATTCAAAAAGTATTGTCGCTTTTTTTATTTATTATATATTTAACCGAGCTAAATTTATTAATTCAAAAATATCCAGTTTCTTTTTTTAGTATTTTCACTATTTTATCTAAAAATTTCGAGTTTTATTTTTGAATATTTATTATTTGTTTTTTCAAAGCTAAGTTTCTACCTCTGTATACCTAGGATTTCAAAGTGTCATCTCCAAAATGAATATAACTGCATGAACTATAGTTCTTTAAATTTATAAATTAAAAGTGATCGCAACTTTGCTCGAAAATAAGAGTGACCCCAGCTTAAGCGCGAAGATTCAAATTTTTGAGCAAAGTTAGGAATTAAAATTTAAAAATTATAACAAAATTTTATGTTGTTTCTTAAGAGTTCAGGCTTAGGTTTATGGAATAGATTATTGTTTAAATGTGTTCTTCCGCAAACAAATTTCATTACAGAACAAATCAAAAAATTGCAAATTATAAAATTTTCTTACACACTGAAACTAAATTTTTTTTGGGTCAAAATTCTTGAAATAATGAAATTATACAGTTTTGGCTTTCTATGAATTTCAGACTAGTCTGTTTGTAGAATTGCTTGAAGAGATGAAAACAATAAACAAATTCCCAAGCAAATCGAACGCTCTGTTATCGAGTTATGGGACTACGAACATGTTACACGACCTTGTGGTTTATAAACAGTACTTGACTAAATATGCTTAATATTATGTTTGTAGTTCCATAACTCGAGAACAGAACGTTCGATTTGAGTGCAGTTTTTTTTATAAAATTATTTCTCCTTGTCTTCTGAGGCTCGCTAAGGTATGAAAGAGCATTTGTAATTCTTCAGGTCAAGTTACTTCGCATTATATTTTTTCAACTCAAAATTGTTGCTGGCACAAAACTTGTTAACTAAAATAGAAAATATTGTGTAGTGGTATCGAAAATTGCACGAATTTCTACACCTCCCGCGCACTTCCAATGGGTTTTTTCTGTCTCTGATACATGCTTGCTCTTTTTTTCTATCTTTCTATTGCTTTCATTTGTTGTTTCTTTTTTTTTGTTAGTTTGCGTCTTGTCCAACTCGCACATAGTTAACGCTTCAGTTGTAAAAATGCCCATCAGCGCGTTCAAATTTTTAACAGCGCCCGAAAGACCCACAGAACAGAATCTGCAACAAACCTCAGCACACCCCCTTACTATATACTTTTTATATTCTTTCGATGCAACTTTTTTCGGACAGTTTTAGCGCTGAGCTTGGTTTTTTATTTCTGTTTTTTTTTTTCTCTTATTTTTTTGCAAAAAGCGGCAAAAAGCCGTGTAAAACTTTTAGCGCAACTTATTGAAACTGTTTTGGGCCATGGCCGCGCTTGAAAATCAGCGTCCGCAGCGGAAATGTTGGCGGCTGTAATGGCCGGCCGCATTAAAAGTGCACGAAGCGTCCCCAAAAAATAACAACAACAACAACAATATAGAAAAACATGGAGAAACTTGCAACGGTAGTTTTTTCGTGTTGTTGTTGCTAAGGCTGGAAGTTTTTCCGTTAAATTTCATGCTGTTGAAAGCTAAATCTTAACTTGGCCAAGTGTAGGTAACCAGGAGTAAAATTTATAGCACTTAGAGTGATCCGGTTTTGTTTAAAATTTGGCATAGTTTAAAGGTCTAATGTTTTAAAATAAGAACATTATGCGGTGTATAGGTACATACGTAAAATTTTATAAAAATACATAATTGCACTCTTGATACCCTTAAACCATTTATTACGCCTACATCTTTGTGCCGATATGCCAGTATACCCGTGCATCCATACATGCGGTTGATCATTGCGAGATAGGATGTTGATTTGTTGATTTTTTGATAGGTTGTAGCTTCCTGGTGTACTTTATGAGATTCAAAAATGGCCTCCGTACCTTACAAGCTCCTTCTGAAGTCTAACCTCTCAAATCCACATTTCTAAGTCCAACAATCTTGTGAACACTCAAAGTTTTTTAGGATGAACGCGCCTTAAGTGAAACCATGTTTCAGATCTACCTGTAGACTTAAGGCCGAGATTGTTTGGATAAGGAAGAAAGTTTGCCGCTTTGAATTAATTTAATTTCTTTTTGATGTTTTTAGCTTCTCATTGGACAGTTAATTTTTAAATATGTGCATAATCAGTGATCTAAACTATCCAGCTTTCATTGCACGGTTTGCTCCATCAAACTACACTTAATCTTTCAAATTAGCTTTTTATATTTTGATACCAATTATCTATATTAATCATATAGCAAGATCGGTCATATTCTAACACCATCGGGTGGTTCCAGCCTTACAATAAGCACCGGAGCTTGCTCAATCCCATCAATAAAGCGAGCCTGAATCGTCAAAAAATTCTTCTACGAAGAGGTGGACCAGACAGTACATCATGGTATTTTTGTGCCATGTAGTTTAAGTTAAGTTGTTTGTATGGTTTGAGTTTGATTTTTTTAATATCTTTCAGAAAAGAAGCGGCCCCTACATTCTTTTTACTTGACTTGGGCTAATTTGAATCAATCTGACTCAAACTGACTGATCGCATCGATATGAACATAAGACTGTTGGGAAGAATGCGATTTAATGGAACGTCTTTTCAGCTTTAGTTCTGATCTCACTTAATGATATCTGAAGCTTAATAAATAGAATCGTGGATAATTCGTTTTCATGCTATGGTTTATAACAATTTTTGACATGGATTATCTAGGAATGCTACGACAAAATTTCGTGACAAGTCATCACGCTAAGCCACTGTAAAAACTGGTACCACAATTTCACTCGTGACCATATTTCGCTCCAGGACCAAATCTATGAAGGTGATTCAAAAATGTATTTAAATAAATAAAGATCAGTGTGTTATATACAGTAAAATTGAGGCGACCTTGGTTATTACTTTTTTCCATGATAAAATTCGCAGAGCACTTTTGAGGTCGACTGATTCTGACAGCTGCTGTTAATACACTAATTGACAGATGGCGCTTAAATTTGGCTTGGTGACTGAGGAAGGATGTTCCAACATAAGGAAAAAAAAAATTTTACAGATTGCTTTTGCGCGTTTCTTTTTTAATTACAAATTCTCCGTACTTTTTTTTACAGAAGGTATTGTATTTCACAAAAATTTGGACGGCAAAAATATTTGTTTTCGTTCAAAAATAAATCAGCAGCACAAGCGCCTTTGGAGTGGCAAAAGTGCTTTGAAAATGGTTTTGTACGCATGAAAGTATTAGGGTGCTCACTAGGTTGAGCATAAATGCGTAAAGGCAAAAGTTTGCGAAAAGCGAAGTGCTTTACCCTAGTAACAACAATCAGCTGTTTACAAGTGATAGTCTTTTTATTAAGAAAAGTTTTTTTAAGAAATATATTATTGATAGTCATAAAATAAAAAGATTTTGATATTTGCTCATATTCTACTGCAAAGTTATTGCAACTAAAAATATTAAAAATAAAAACAAACAGTTTCAGCATATTTTTAGGTATTGTTTTACAACAGCTGTTTAATATTCTATCACTTTAGAGGTAGAGGAAAGTGGGGTGAATTCGGAAAAATTTTTTCGTAAATTTTTTGGAGTGACTTTTTCAAAATTGAAAGCTGTGTCGTTCAGGGCATTGAATTAGCTCCATTGTGTCAAAATTTCAAATCGTTACGAAGATTGTTTTCTCAGGTAGATTGATGTCCGAGCAACAACTTCCAAATTCACGATTTTCGATTTTTTCGTGGTGAATCCGTGTGTTTAAAAATAACCAAAACCGCCATAAAATTTCATCGCAAAAATTTTGCTTCTTTATTTTTGGTAGAAAAAAGCTGTGAATTAATGTGGAAGAAAAATAATTGTTTTCTAGTGAAATGTCATGAAAAAAAAATAAAGAAAAAGAGCATTTGTCGATTTTCACATCCTTCAGCATTTCCAGCAAATCATCAGAACTTGGAACCGGTTTTCGAGCTTTTGTTTCGCTTTTTTTTTCAAAGTCCTATTTTTCGACACTTCCGGATTCACCCCAAATCGACTTTTTCGAAACGGAGTAGCGTCATTCCGCTGGCTTGCAAAAATCGAAACGAACCCTTATAATAATATAATGGAAATACATACATTTGATTTTACTCGAGAAAATGTTGAAAAATGCACTACGGATCGGGTACAACGGCCCTTGTTTGATTTTTAGGTTAATTTATTGTTGCTAACAAAAATATAAATAGCAGCTCTAGCAACCATATTTTAGGGTCTACCTGAAACTAGTGTCTAATAGCAGTCAAATTTAATCTTACTGCATCTGCATGGACCTCGCTTGAAGTCCAATTGTTGCAGCTTCAATCACAAATAAAGCTTTTATGTATTCTATTATCTATCATTCAACTCGAGTCTGAAGTAATATTTATGGATCCAAGGAATTGCAATCAAAAATTTGCAATATAGCACTTTGGTATTTCCATAAACTTATCTCAGCATTTTGTGTCTCTAAATTCAAATATATGACAGGGTCACAAAAAAATTATGTCATATGTCTCACCTGCATTGCAAATTGTTGCAAAAACAAGTAAAGTAACAATAACAAAAACAATAGCATGGCTATCCAATTCTCAAAATCAAGGATCTTGTTTTGCAGCAAAATGTAACTAAAACAAGCAAGCGTAAAAAATGCATTGAACCAAATGATTTGCTTGGACATAGACCAACAGCAACAACAACACCAACAAATAACTCCGTATCTGGCATAGAAAATTGTTCTTACCAAAAACCAAAAAAAAAAAATAAACTGGATATTTTGCAACTTCCATGTCTATTGTGCTTTTTAGGTATGTGCCAAAACATTTTCAGTGCATTTCAGTTGGCAAATTTGATTTGATATGAGTGCTAACAATGTCGCCTTTTTTATTTATTTCTTTATATGTGTTTTTTTGTTTTTGCCAGTGTTGCCAAGTCAATTAAATTTTAACGCTTAAGCCGGCAAGTAGCTTAGCAACCAAGCTGGCAACTTTGCATATATGCCACTTGCAACCTGCAGCTTCTTTATGCATTTTTATTTTTTCAATATCATAATAAGTGGCAATACAGCTTCAACAGCTCATTAAAATTGGCAATGCACAAAAACCACAAACAGCACATCATTAAATTGTCTCTTTTTATATACGGTCCATCTGTCAATTCGTTCATCAGTCTGTCGGTCAGCCCGTCTGTCCGTCAGTCAATCTATCCGTCATTCAATCAGGCTCAACGCACTTGGCTGGCATCAAGGGATCAACTGGGCCAATAACCGTATATGACCAGGCCGTATATGTATTGCAACAGTCGTAGCGTTGCACGACACTGAGATACACTGCCATCATTTTACCAAAGAAAAGGTTGGTGTCAACATTTTTTTGTTTATTACGCTCACATGGGTCTCTATATCAAATTGTTTGCTCTAGCTGCCAAATTGGTGAATGGATGATTCTAATTGTAGATAAGAGTGAGTTAGTGTCTTATGTGACTCCTGTTGGAGCAAAGGATCTCAACAAAATTTCTCTAGCTATTTCTATTGTTTGCCAGCGCTTTAATTTCCCTTCAGCTCTAATCTTGTCGTTCATGGTCGGTCTCTATTATGCTCTAAGGCGCCCTTGCCTTCTGGATCCCTGCGCGTTCCAGTCCGGGGCTTGTCTTGAGATTTCACTCGTATGTTCGCGAAGCGTATGCCCGATCCATTTTCACTTCGTCGGGTTCGGATGAATATTGGTTCTTCCTTACACCTTTTATGCAGCTCACAGTTTTTAATGGTTCTTGGCCACCATATACCCAGGATTCTTTTCAGACAGCGGTTGATAAAAACTTGAAGTCATCAGCCATGTTTCGTAGCCGTAGAGTAAGACCGACTTTATGTTGGATCTGTAGATTCTCAGCTTGAAGTTATTCTTCATAATAAATTGTAGATAATACGACTCGCTAAATATAGTTAGAGGCTAGACTTTGCTATTTGGTACGCAGCCTTGTTGCCCCACCAGTGCTGCCCATTATAAGCAATGTCAGTAGATGGCGCCAGCAGTAACAACAGCTATAGTCCTAAAAACATTGAATTAATGTGCAGCAAGATATTTTGATAGCAACAGACAAATAAGCGAGGAAATATGGAAATTTTCGGAAAAGCAAATTGTATTTAATTAATGTAACGAATCCGGGTGTTGAATGCAGCTGACTGGTAGCCTACTCTGCCTACAGCGTCGACTTGGCTTAGAGAAAGTGGGAGGGTTCTTTTGATACCTATAGGCTGCCCCGTCACACAGCTAAAACAAATTGTAGACAAAGTTAATAAGTAATTTGGAATAAAACAAAAAAGCTTAATAATAATAAGGAACGTGAATTGTAAATCAACAGGGAGTACTTGAGGGTCATGTTGTTCGGACTCAGTCTTTGAACTCAAATTTTGTTGCTAAATATAAATTATTCAATAGTTCATCCACATACTTCGCTTTTTGTGCATATTGCCTGGTCTTAACATTGTTTTTTTCAAAAATCAGCAAAAAATTTCGCAATCAAGTGCGTTATTATTGCATTGTTTGCAAAATAAATTGCAAGTAATGAACTTTGTTGGGGATAAATTTTTTCACTTTTTATTATTTTTTACACTTGTAACAAATTTAAACAAATAGCTGATTTTTATATTTACTTTTTGTTTTTACTGCTGGCGCCATCTATATGTCAACTGCACAGAAATGAGCAGCGCTGTTTGTTATAATTTGCGGTTTTTTCTTTCCGGGCTTTTAACGCGGCTGCATACTGGCCTACAAACTTCAGATTAAGAAAAAAAATAAACAACATATGACAAAAAAAGGCATTCAGGATGCTGCTGTCATTAATGAAGCAATCAACTGTTCTCGAAAAATATATTTTAAAATTCCATGCTTTTAAAAATGAAACATTTACATTGTTTTTCTGTCCTTTTTATATCAGCTCATTCTTTTATTTAGTCTTTTTTTTCTGTTCGGTTTGTGCTTTTCAAGAATATGTTTACGTCACTAATGCATTCAAACTGAACACTAATATGAAAAAATAACTTTTTGCAACAATTCATATGCTCACAATTCATATAAGTGGCTTCTTCGCTAGACCGAATCCTTTCGAGCAGCCCTTATAGATTTTCGGATACTTCTAAGTATATCTATAACTGAGTCTACGCACACCATTATTGCAAAAGTCTCTAAGGTTCTGTCAAGTATCCTTCAATTTTTTGCATTCCATTGACCCTATGAGTGCAGGGTATAAACATGTGTGTGTATAAATACATATAGCCAGCATTTTTGACCCAACTGCCATGGCAGCAACTTTAATCATATGAAATTATTTACATTTGCATGCCATGCGTGCCATACAGCAGCGTAATAATAAAAGTGCTTGGTTTTTATGCAAAATGCAAGAGCTAATAACAACAACAATAACAACAACATCAGCCCGGTAAACTGCACAGAAGCCAACACATTTATATTAAGCTCATGAATTTTTGATTACGCATTTGGCAACGAGAACCAAAAACCAAAAATTTCGCTCTTTTAAATATAGTTTAATGTGGCCAAAGCAGAAGCGGAAGCTGCCATACTACCCGTATTTAATATTACGCATACGTAGCGTATGCAGCTGATTGGTAGCGGTTAATATACATGCAATCATTTTTCACAAATTATTGCATTTCAGCTGACGCTGCATAGCAATGAGAATGCTTTAGATAAGTATGTACGCATATACTACAAATATACATATATATATTTATATGTGCACACAAGGGAACTGATGTCTGTCTGCAATTAAGTAAAAGATAATGGCGAATAATACCATTTTGAAGTTGGTATGCGTTAGATACTTTTGGTTTGGTTAAAACTTTTTAAAATATTCTGAATTTGGCAAATTAAATACGCTATTTAGAGAAGCACGCGCTTTAGATTAAAGTATTCAAAAGCGCCAAGATCTTCTTAGTGAAAATTTCGTAGTACAGCAATTTCATGTATGCAAACTTATTCTGATCTGGTATTATCAGCCGCTGTTTCTATATGTGGGAATGGCAGTTAGCAGCTAAGCAGCTGACCATTAAGTTAAGAAGTTGGCAGCTTTAGCAAAGTAAGGAAAGACAAGAGTTGGCAGCACTAAAGCAGCACAGAGGAGTTTTTGACGTTAATTCGTTACGCGGAAAAAATGTTAATGAAGTATAGAAGTAAAACGTAATTTAAGACGATTAATGATGAAATAATAAACTAAGTAAACAATTGTGAAGTGCGTTTATGAAAAAAACAAAGAGTACGCGTTTTATTTTACAAGACTCGAGCTTTTACAGCTCCAGTCCTACATATATATAGTATCTTACACCTATTATGGTACTAGTTAGCCATTTTCATAGCCGGTCTAGATATATAGATTTTGAACAGCTTTTAACCTTTACCCAGGATCACAAAAAAAAACAAAATAGCCGCTGACTAGAGCATTCCAATTCCCGAAAATTAAAGGCGCCTATTTCGAACCCAATAATCATTTCCAATTATCGACACATCCAAAGAAATTATGAAAAATACCCCTAATTCTTGAACTGTAGCAAGTTCAAATGAAATTTACTTAAAAACTCTACTTTTTTCCTTTTTGAACTTATTATACTTTTGTACCTTCTCCACAGGGTACAAGTACAATCGTAAGCTATTAGCCTTAGAATAGAACTTTTTTTTGTTATATAAAAAATTGATTTCAAATTTTATTGAATTCTTCGTATATTTATTAAGTTTCCACATTTATCGCAATTTGCTACTGCTTCTTCTGTTTCTGCTTAGCATGCCGCCCTTTTGAAAGACTGCTCCAGCTCTTGCACAAAACGAATAGAACCAGTCCCAAGCTCAACAAAACACCGGCCAACAATGTGCCCCACACATCCAAATTATGGTAGGCGAAAAATCCCAAATCCTGTGCAGCAACCCGCATGTGGCCCGCTCCTTTGTGTCTAAGCACATACTCCGTCCACCAAATGGCCTTGTTCAAGGGTGACATGGGTTGATCGTGATAACGTGCTGATATTTCTTTAGCTCTGGCCGTAAAATTGGATTCATTTAGCAGACGCGCTATGGACTCTTTAAGTTCTTCATCTTGTAAATTCTTAAAATTCAAACCAAGACCAAAACCAGCATGTTTGGCACGCCCCGTATTCAAAAACTGATCAAAGAAAAGAGGCAAACACAGCACAGGCTTGCCATGGTAAATGGCCTCCATGATGCTGAGCAGTCCACCATGTGTAATAAAGAGCTTAACTTGTGGATGAGCCAGTATATCATCTTGTGGAAACCATGTGCTGATGAACACATTAGATGGTTTACCCTGTAACTGATCAGCTTCAAATTTCCAAAGAACACGTTGTGGCAGTCTGGCAAACGTTTGCAGCAACATAACACGCATCTCTGGTGGAAAGACATTGCTCTTTATTTTGGAACCCATGGAAAAGTAGATAACGCCAGCCTCTCCAGCACCCTGTATAAAAGCTTCCATATCTGCTGGCAGTGGCTTAGAGTTGTTTGCTATATGCAAACCGCCCACCTCAATCATATTGGGCACATAGGGTCGCGAATAACTAATGGTAAAGTGTTGGTTCAATAAAATCAGTGAAAAGTTCTTGCGTAGTTCTCTCAACGGCAGCTTGGCTTGAGGAAAGTATTGCTTATAGAGCTGCTCGTGCTCGGGCAGCTGTACTAGATGACAGTGGAGCCAGGCCATAGTGGTCTGTATAAAGTTATTCATCCGCTCCCAGTAAGTCATGCGATCACTGTATCCGCCTGTGATGTGTGGCACAAATGAGAGCGGTGATGTATTGCCCACCAGTTCGTCAATATTGTAGTCCGTACCAAATGAAGAGAAGCCTATCAGGGGCGCATTAAAATGCTGTCCAAAGGCGTATAATGCATCAGTTCTTTCTGTTTCAATAATTACTACATCGTATTGGTCGTGGTTCTGGAATAGCTCCCGCTGCACCTGCTCATTGCTTAATACATTCTTGGTCACATTCATATAAAAGTTATTAATGAAAGTGTGTTCCTGCCATATATTACGCGTCTGCTGTACATAATTTATAATATCTATAGATCGTAAAAGAAAACACTATGAGACAGCACTAAGTAATTTACAAAACTCATACCTACTGTTATCGTTCCCAGCATTTGTTAGTACCGGAATATCACGGAAATTTTTCACTGCTGTCTTTTGTGGAAAAGCATTAATCGAAGTTACTTGATGACCGCGCTCTGCTAACGCCTTTAAATAGGGCAATACACAGATATACTGTGAACGACCCGGAAATGGAAATATGGCTAATATACGCGCAAAGTCCAGACCAGCTGGCAGTGTAAGACACAAGAGCATACAAAATAAACGGGCTTGCATCTTGGGTACATCTAATCCAAGCGAGCTGTTACAATAAACTTATTACGTTTCCATTGTATTATCAACTGGACAATGAAAAAAAAAATTTATTGTCAATTTTATTTAGAAATGTTAAGGCTTTTATGAGAAATAGAAATACAAACTGTCTTTTACACAGATCCCCAAAAAAGTGTGTACACATTTGGACTTTGAACCTCCTTTTACTAGGGTTTTTTGATCAAAAAAAAAACCAGCACTTAAGATTTCTGAAAAAACTTCTAAAATACTCGTTTTATTAGAGTTTTTGAGTTTACGTCAAAACCCTGGGATGCCAGGACTTCTTTTTACCTTGGATTTGGGTTTAAGGGCAAAAATTTCATAAGGGTAGCTGTGTGTATAAATCACAAAACTTTTTTTTGTCAACCTGTGTTGCTATTAACTAAACTAAAATTCTAAAAATATAAAATCTTATCATTTATAGCTAAATATATAACAAACACAACATTGTACTCTCACACTCTATTATTCTTACTTGCTTATTCTTTAATCATGTGTTGCCCTTCTGATTTTTCTGTCATATTGCACTTGGTCTTATAAATTAAAACGTTCCAGGTTCTTTGCTTGGCCCATCGTAGATTACATGACTCGGCGCCCAACGTGGGGCAAGCGCATGAATTTCGGAGCATAGTGTTACGTTTAATACTTAATGTTTAATTGCCATAAGACAACATTCAGTGCTCTTTCCATAGAAAGCGTGCAGTCTACAAGAAGCTATTCAAATATCATCGGATATTGAAAGGGACTATGTTAATACATCTACGTCATGGAAAAGTGCGATCAATTAGGTATAAAGGATTTACTATTGTTTCAAACATGTTAATGGAGGGTCACTAGCGTTTTGCGTAAGGTAAAAATAAAAAGCAAAGGCGTAATGGCAAGCCTGTTCAACGTTTCATATTTGCAACAACAAATTCATCATGTACCTCCTTTTATAGTCACAATATACCAGATTTATAAAGGAATACGAGGATCTCTTTGGGCAACTTAACGTATTCAATCTATGGCTTGAACAATACTCAGCAATGCTTTCCTCATTTGTTGGAAATGGAATGTCTAGCACTTAAGAGACAACTATTGGTTGGCAGAAGGTATACCCGGCTTACATTAAGGATCTTCACTTTGAAGGCTATAAATTCATAATAGTAAATCTCCAACAATATTTTACACTAAAAAAAAGGGTATTTATACCCGACCCATACCGTTGACTACGTAAAGTGAGTTATTCGTCAGCGTCAATATCTCCGAGAATGAAAATATCGGATATTTTTATAATTTTTAATGTATCGACCTTACTTTCAAGACGGCTCAAGATATTCAGTCAAACAAAGTCCGACGTTGTCCGCCAAATTGTTGAATGAGAAGCGTTTTTCTTATCGACATAACTATCTAAATTATAAAGCTAACTACAATAAGACAAATAACGAATAAATATACTTTTAGTAACTTGTGGGGCTCATCGCAAAAAGAAGCTATCTTAAACAACAACAAATTCTGGTGGTTGTAGATATAAACGGAACTTGATTCCAACGTTTCTTATTTTATAAATAACAAATATTAGCCTCATGTTTTTGTAAATTTTTTCATGCGAATGTCAATATATTTATACATTATATTATGTTATTATAAGTATCAGATTCCTTTCATTAGATAATAATTATAAATATTGAAGTATACTCGAGATCTCGATAGAGACACTGTATAAATAATATCACATAAAACTTCTTGTTTATTAGAATTAAGAAAACACTAAATAAAAATAATAAACACTGAAAAAAAAAAAAAAAAAAAAAAATGGGGCTCATCGACTTGTTCTTCATATTGTAAGCTATATGTGGGTTTTAATCGCAATTTATTTATTTATTTTAAGCAGGTTATTCTCTATGAAATGTAATAACACAAAACAAACTTTGTAGATCAAATTGTTATTAAACACGTCTTGATTTTTCCACTCCCTGAGATCGACTGATTGCTTGTTCTGATGTTTCTCCTCAGCGAACCTTTAACTCGCTCTCACTTTAACTATTCTCTTACCGCGTTATGCTCCCGCTGTTCTCTTTATGCTGTTCCAGGGCAAGAGCATGGTATTCCTCTTGGTAGGCCCATAACTTTCAGTCTCTTAGCGACTGTTCATAAAGTTTCTGCGCATGTGTTTACTTTATAACAATTTTAGTAACGTCGAATACATTTTTTTTGCAGTCTTTAATTAATACATTATTGCCCAACGTAACTATCCAAAGTCGTGTTGTCTTTAAGACTGAGTAACATGTCTTGCTCTCTAAACCAAAAAATTGTTATTCAACAATAAGAATACTCCAAAATATTTTTATTGAACAATAAGAACACATTTTATAAAATGTTAAGCACACTTATTGAAATATTCTAATGGTTCTTCTGTTTCTGCTTATCCTGACGGCCATTTAAAAGATTGCTCCAGGTTTTGCACAACACGAACAATATCAGACCCAGGCCCGACAAAACCACGGCCAACAATGTGCCCAATACATCCAAATTATGATAGGCGAAAAAGTCCAAATCCTGTGCAGCAACCCGCATGTGGCCCGCACCCTTATGTCTAAGCACATATTCCGTCCACCAAATGGCCTTGTCCAAGGGCGACATGGGTTGATCGTGATAACGTGCTGATATTTCTTTAGCCTTTGCCGTAAAACTGGATTCATTTAGCAGACGCACTATGCTCATTTTAAGTTCTTCGCCTTGTAAATTCTTAAAATCCAAGCCCAGACCAAAACCTGCTCGTTTGGCACGCTCTATATTCAGGAACTGATCATAGAAAACCGGCAAACCTAGCACAGGCTTGCCATGGTAAATAGTCTCCATGGTGCTGAGCAGGCCACCATGTGTAATAAATAATTTTACTTGAGGATGTGCCAAAATATCACCTTGTGGAAACCACTTGCCGATGAACAAATTAGATGGTTTACCCGGCAACTGATCAGCTTCAAATTTCCAAAGAACACGTTGTGGCAGTCTGGCAAACGTTTGCAGCAACATAACACGCATCTCTGGTGGAAAGTCCTTGCTCTTGACATTGGAACCCATAGAAAAGTAGATAACGCCAGCCTCCCCGGCACCCTGTATAAAAGCTTCCATATCTGCTGGCAGTGGCTTAGAGTTGTTTGCTATATGCAAACCGCCCACCTCAATCATATTGGGCACATAGGGTCGCGAATAACTGATGGTAAAGTGTTGGTTCAATAAAATCAGTGAAAAGTTCTTGCGTAGTTCTCTCAACGGCAGCTTGGCTTGAGGAAAGTATTGCTTATAGAGCTGCTCGTGCTCGGGCAGCTGTACTAGATGACAGTTGAGCCAGGCCATAGTGGTCGCTATAAAGTTATGCAGCCGCTCCCAGTAAGTCATGTGGTCACAATAGCTGCCCGTAACGAGCGGAACGTAAGAGAGCGGTGATGTATTGCCCACCAGTTCGTCAATATTGTAGTCCGTACCAAATGAAGAGAAGCCTATCAGGGGCGCATTAAAATGCTGTCCAAAGGCGTATAATGCATCAGTTCTTTCTGTTTCAATAACTACTACATCGTATTGGTCGTGGTTCTGGAATAGCTCCCGCTGCACCTGCTCATTGCTTAATACATTCTTGGTCACATTTATATAAAAGTTATTGATGAAAGTGTTTTCCTGCCATATATTACGCGTCTGCTGTACATAATTAATAATATCTATAGATCGTAAAAGAAAACACTATGAGACAGCACTAAGTAATTTACAAAACTAATACCTACTGTTATCGTTTCCAGTCTTTTTTAGTAACGGAATATCACGGAAATTTTTTACTGCTGTCTTTTGTGGAAAAGCATTAACCGAAGTTACTTGATGACCGCGCTCTGCTAACGCCTTTAAATAGGGCAATACACAGATATACTGTGAACGACCCGGAAATGGAAATATGGCTAATATACGTGCAAAGTCCAGACCAGCTGGCAGTGTTAGACACAAGAGCATACAAAATAAACGGGCTTGCATCTTGGGTACATATAATCCAAGCGAGCTGTTACAACAAACTTATTACGTTTCCATTGTATTATCAACTGCACAATGAAAACAAAAATTTATTGTCAATTTTATTTAGAAATGTTAAGGCTTTTATAAGAAATAGAAATACAAACTGTCTTTTACACAGATCCCCAAAAAAGTGTGTACACATTTGGACTTTGAACCTCCTTTTACTAGGGTTTTTTGATCAAAAAAAAAACCAGCACTTCAGATTTCTGAAAAAACTTCCAAAATACTCGTTTTATTAGGGTTTTTGAGTTACGTCAAAACCCTGGGATGCCAGGACTTCTTTTTACCTTGGATTTGGACTTAGCGGCAAAAATTTCATAAGAGTAGCTGAGTGTATAAATCACAAAACTTTTTTTTTGTCAACCTGTGTTGCTATTAACTAAACTAAAATACTAAAAATATAAAATCTTATCATATATAGCTAAATATATAACATACACATAACATTGTGCTCTCACACTCTTGTTCCTCCTTTACACTCTATTATTCTTACTTGCTTATTCTCTTATCACGTGTTGCCCTTCTGATTTTTCTGTCATATTGCACTTGGTCTTATAAATTAAAATGTTCCAGGTTCTTTGCTTGGCCCATCGTAGATTACATGACTCGGCGCCCAACGTGGGGCAAGCGCATGAATTTCGGAGCATAGTGTTACGTTTAATACTTAAAGTTTAATTGCCATAAGACAACATTCGGTGCTCTTTCCATAGAAAGCGTGCAGTCTACAAGAAGCTTTTCAAATATCATCGGGTATTGAAAGGGACCATGTTAATACATCTACGTCATGGGAAAGTGCGATCAATTAGGTATAAAGGATTTACTATTGTTTCACAGATGTTAATGGAGGGTCATTAGCGTTTTGCGCAAGGTAAAAATAAAAAGCAAAGGCGTAATGGTAAGCCTGTTCAACGTTTCATATTTGCAACAACAAATTCATCATGTACCGTCTTTTATAGTCACAATATACCAGATTTATAAAGGAATACGAGGATCTCTTTAGGCAACTTAACGTATTCAATCTGTGGCTTGAACAATACTCAGCAATGCTTTCCTCATTTATTGGAAACGGAATGTCCAGCACTTAAGAGACAACTATTGGTTGGCACAAGGTATACCCGGCTAACATTTAGGCTGTTCACTTTGAAGGCTATAAATTCATAATAGTAAATCTCCAACAATATTTTACACTAAAAAAAGGGTATTTATACCCGACCCATACCGTTGACTACGTAAAGTGAGTTATTCGTCAGCGTCAATATCTCCGAGAATGAAAATATCGGTTATTTTTATAATTTTTAATGTATCGACCTTACTTTCAAGACGGCTCAAGATATTCAGTCAAACAAAGTCCGACGTTGTCCGCCAAATTGTTGAATGAGAAGCGTTTTTCTTATCGACATAACTATCTAAATTATAAAGCTAACTACAATAAGACAAAAAAAATAAGACAAATAACAAATAAATATACTTTTAGTAACTTATGGGGATCATCGACTTGTTCTTCATTATGTAAGCTATATGTGGGTTTTAATCGCAATTTATTTATTTATTTTAAGCAGGTTATTCTCTATGAAATGTTATAACACAAAACAAACTTTGTAGATCAAATTGTTATTAAACACGTCTTGATTTTTCCACTCCCTGAGATCGACTGATTACTTGTTCTGATGTTTCTCCTCAGCGAACCTTTAACTCGCTCTCACTTTAACTGTTCTCTTACCGCGTTATGCTCCCGCTGTTCTCTTTATGCTGTTCCAGGGCAAGAGCATGGTATTCCCCTTGGTAGGCCCATAACTTTCAGTCTCGACTGTTCATAAAGTACGATGTTTCTGCGCATGTGTTTACTTTATAACAATTTTAGTAACGTCGAATACATTTTTTTTGCAGTCTTTAATTAATACATTATTGCCCAACGTAACTATCCAAAGTCGTGTTGTCTTTAAGACTGAGTAACATGTCTTGCTCTCGAAACCAAAAAATTTTTATTCAACAATAAGAATACTCCAAAATATTTTTATTGAACAATAAGAACACATTTTATAAAATGTTTACCACACTTATTGAAATATTCTAATGGTTCTTCTGTTTCTGCTTATCCTGACGGCCATTTAAAAGATTGCTCCAGGTCTTGCACAACACGAACAATATCAGACCCAGGCCCGACAAAACCACGGCCAACAATGTGCCCAATACATCCAAATTATGATAGGCGAAAAAGTCCAAATCCTGTGCAGCAACCCGCATGTGGCCCGCACCCTTATGTCTAAGCACATATTCCGTCCACCATATGGCCTTGTCCAAGGGCGACATGGGTTGATCGTGATAACGTGCTGATATTTCTTTAGCCTTTGCCGTAAAACTGGATTCATTTAGCAGACGCTCTATGCTCATTTTAAGTTCTTCGCCTTGTAAATTCTTAAAATCCAAGCCCAGACCAAAACCTGCTCGTTTGGCACGCTCTATATTCAGGAACTGATCATAGAAAACCGGCAAACCTAGCACAGGCTTGCCATGGTAAATAGTCTCCATGGTGCTGAGCAGTCCACCATGTGTAATAAACAATTTTACTTGAGGATGTGCCAAAATATCACCTTGTGGAAACCACTTGCTGATGAACAAATTAGATGGTTTACCCGGCAACTGATCATCCTCAAATTTCCAAAGAACTCGCTGTGGCAGTTTAGCAAAAATTTGCAGCAACATAGCACGCAGCTCAGGTGGAAAGTCCTTGCTCTTGACATTGGAACCCATGGAAAAGTAGATAACGCCAGCCTCCCCGGCACCCTGTATAAAAGCTTCCATATCTGCTGGCAGTGGCTTAGAGTTATTTGCTATATGCAAACCGCCCACCTCAATCATATTGGGCACATAGGGTCGCGAATAACTGATGGTAAAGTGTTGGTTCAATAAAATCAGTGAAAAGTTCTTGCGTAGTTCTCTCAACGGCAGCTTGGCTTGAGGAAAGTATTGCTTATAGAGCTGCTCGTGCTCGGGAAGCTGTACTAGATGACAGTTGAGCCAGGCAACTGTAGTCTCTATAAAGTTATGCAGCCGCTCCCAGTAAGTCATGTGGTCACAATAGCTGCCCGTAACGAGCGGCACGTATGAGAGCGGTGATGTATTGCCCACAAGCTCATCAATATTGTAATCTGTACCAAAGGTTGACAAACCTATCATGGGTGCGTTAAAATGCTGTCCGAATGCATATAATGCATCAGTTCGTAACGCTTCAAAGATCACTAAATCGTATTGGGCGTGGCTGTGGAACAGCTCCCGCTGCACCTGTTCATTGCTTAGTACACTCTTAGTCACATCCGTAAAGAAATCATTGATGAAAGTATTTTCCTGCCACATATTACGCGGTTGCTGTATATCATTTATGAGTTCTGTGGAGCATGAGCATTATGATAGTACAACATTTAGTAAATTTCAAAAAAGGTTACCTACTATTATAGTTCTCATGCACTTCCAGTACCGGAATATCTCTGAAATTTTTCACTGGTGTCTTTTGTGGAAATGCATTTATTGAAGTTACTTGATGACCACGCTCCGCCAGCGCCTTCAAATAGGTTAACACATTTATATACTGTGAAGGACCCGGAAATGGAAATATGGCTAATATGCGCGCACAATCCAGACCAGCTGGCAGTGTGAGACACAAGAGCATACAGTATAAACGGGTTTGCATCTTGGGTACATCTATTTCAAACGAGTCGTAAAAATAAACTGATCTGTAACGTTTCCAGACATTGTAATATCAGCTGGGCACTGCTCAATTTATTTGATGGGCGGGCATGCAATCTCAATTTGTAGAGTGGAATTAAATGCATGGAACTATTGTACATGCTGTGCACGACGTTATCTGGTACTTAATTTGCATTATTTGCATAACAAACATCTGATTGATGTGTAGATATTACAACTTGGGGATGATGTGCGTTTTTAAGAAAGTAATTTTAAAATTTTATAAACTGGAAACTTAATCCGTATTTACATTTTTTTTTCGCGTCATTTGTATTGATATCGGCTATCGGTTTCTGAAGCCATTTGATTTGTTTCCTTTTATTTAGTATGTTACCAGAATTATGCACAAAATCTTTCAACAAAACTTCATCATAGCACAATTTCTTCGGCATGCTTGATATCTCCATCAACGACACATTAAGATTAAATCAAACCGTAGCTTTCCAAATGTGTCATGGAGGCTTTTTGTTGACATATTTTTTAAGGTTTTAAAAAAATATTCTGAGGGTTATGCCTCGTAAGCTTTCTTGCAAATTTCAAAACTTTTTCCCACGATATAAAAAAATCGCGAAAGTATATCAAAGCTTCGAATAGTTTTGTTTTTGCCATCCAACAAAATGGTTTATTTCTAAGTAGCAAATAATTTTTCTGTTTTCTCAATGATATTCAAAAACATTTTGATGGCGTGCGCGAAATAATAATAAACTAGTTTCTGATAATGAGTTAAATCTATTGTGACTTAAGTTTAGGTTCTACGTTTACCGAGCTACGTCTGGCACAGAGCCAACGTAAGGCCCTTATCAGCATTAAAAATACAAACAATACTATAAATAGAGCTAACAGCACAGCTACGCTTATCAGACCCCAAGTATCTAGACCATGTAGTGCTATGAAGCTCAAATCCCGAGAAGCTGCTCTCATGTGTGGAGCGCCCTTGTGACGTAGCACGTATTCCGTCCACCAGATGGCGCGTTCTATAGGTGGTTCCTTTTGATCACGATACAATTTTGACTTAAGCTGCGCTGCTTGTGCATATTTGGGTTGCTCTAGCAGCTCTAGAATCTGTTCGCGCAGAGTTGTCGCATTCATAGTCCACAAGTCCAGACTCAGACCATAGCCGGCCTGCTTTGCACTCTGCACATTCAGATGTTGATCATAATAAAAAGGCAAACCCAACATGGGCTTGCCGTAGAAGATGGTCTCAATAGTGCTTAACAGACCACCATGTGTTATAAACAACTTGACCTGATCATGTGCCAAAATATCGGGCTGTGGAAACCATTTGCTTATCAGCACATTATCCGGCTTGTTGGGCAACTCATCCACCTCGAACTTCCAGAGCACGCGTTGCGGTAAGCTGCCAAACGTTTCCAGCAATACATTACGCGTTAACTCAGGTAAGTCGGCACTTTTAATATTGGAACCCATCGAGAAATATATGACACCATGCTTGGCCTGCTCCACAAACTCAGCAATGCCAGCTGGCAACGCTTGTGGTTCGCGTTCCTGCTGCAGATGCATGCCACCCACCTCAATCATATTGGGCAAATAGGGTCGTGCATGGCTCAATGTAAAGTGCTGACCCAGCAGCATTAGCGAGAAGCTATCCATGACCTTATACAAATCCAGCTGAGCATTGGGAAAGTATTGTTTATAGAGCTGCAGCTGTGCTGGCATGTGCACCAGGCGCTTATGCAGCCACAAAACGCTAGCATCCCATATATTCCACAAACGTTCCTCGAAGTTCATGTGTACTGTGCGCGAGGATTGCAACATTGGATTGTAGGACAATGGTGATATGTTGCCCATGAGCTCATCTATATGTCGGTCAGTGCCGTAGGAGGAAATGCCTATGGTTAAAGCGTTGAAATGCTGTCCCAAGCCAAACAGAACTTCATTCTGCACGGTTTCTACTATGAGCAGATCAAAGTTATCGCCACTTTTTAATAGCTGCTGCACTTCCTCATGGTCCAAGATATTAGCCGATAACATGTTGAGAAACATTGTAGTCAAGCTTAGTATTGTCCATTGGCTGGCCGATGCATCATAATCAGATGCGGAATAGGCTGTTTTAATATAAAAATAATAAAAATATAAATTTTAACTCGCTTCTTAGCTAGCTCACTAATCTTAAGTTATGATCATCTTAGAATAACTTAATTCAAAAGTTTTATATAAAGTAGTACCTAGACCTTATACTTGAGAAAATGATTTTGATTTAGTGATTTTTATTTTTTGTTGCATACCTTGCATTCTTGTGGTTTATCACCTCAGTTGAGTATAAACGGCAACTTGAGCGATTCATCTAAAAATTCAGGTCTAAGTTTTTTAACAGCCCACTCAGCTGAGCTACTCAGGAATGCCCAATCTGCAACATAACTGAGCATAATGCTGAAAAAGAACTTACCAGCTTTCTAATTCACTAACGTCAAAAAACAACACGAACATTTTTTCGAGACCTGTTATGCGATGATTTTTTTTTTGGGACGCTGAATCCAAAACCCTAACACGTCAGGTTTCTGAAATAATCTCTAAAATATCTAATTTCATGTGATTTATTTGAGGTTATATCGGAATTCTGACGAGCTAGGATTTTTGAGCCGGATAACCGATATTTTATTTGTGTAACATAACCTCCATAGAGAACCTTTTTCGATTCCTTTGTCTGCAAATTTGTATATGTTTTTGGGTTCGCTGAATCCGAGTCCAAAAGACGGTTTCTCAGTTCACCTCCGAAATTTCTCGTTTTGTGGGGTCTTTTGAGATTTGTATAAAACCAAGACCCGTTGGGCCAATTCCGATAGGACATACTTCACTTCACTTCACTTTTTAAATGATTTGATTGTGCAAACTTATTTGACCCATTACATAAAAAAAGACTACAAATACCTATCTTAACTACTCTCAATTCCCCTTTTTATTCCAATTTACTTACGAGTTTGTTATAAATGTATCTTAAGCTATAGTTGATAACGTTCTTCTATATTATACAAATTCCTTATCACATAATCAAATTCGTACTATCTTACCTGCCATTAACTCATGTATTTTGGTGGCGCCAATAACATGAAAATTCGGTTCCACAACCTTACTGCCGAAGGTATTAATGACCGTAACATTGTGTCCACGTTTAGCCAATTCCTTAAGATAACCCTCCGCAAATATATACTGCGATTTTCCAGTAAATGGAAATACAGCCAATATTTTGGCAGCTTCACTGAAGCTAATCAAAGCGAATATCGCAAGAAAAGGTATCAGCCGCATAATAATACCAAAGCTCACCAATGTTGAGCGACAACTAAGTATAAACAAACAGTTGTTCTCTAATCAATGTGGTTTCTATAGTTCTCTTAGCTTGCTTTGACGATTAGATATTCAAAAAAAATAAAAAAATAACAAGTTTGATATACCCTGTAAAACGCATCAAGAGAATAAATCGGAACAGCATATACATATATACCTTAATGGAAATATAAAATTTGTCTCGGAATAGGAGTCGACTCTGACACACTTACTATTGTGCTACCCCGAACTCTCGACTCTACAATACCACATATCATATTGAAGCTAACTTTAAAGGGTCTTCGGCGTCGTTTGCTTAAAACTAATATACCCCTAACCATAAGGTGTAGTGTATAAAAATGAACAAGGTCGCGATAGTAAAGTAAATTTAATGAAACCTGCACTGGAGCGTGTCGGACGATGACTTTTTTCATTTGTTTAACTTTTATAAATTTTTGTTTTTATTTAATTCTATTGTTTTGGATTTATTTATAGCACACATTGTCTTTAAAAGTATCAACGCGTCGTTGTGACGTCACTGTTTGCTTTTTGTTTACTAATTTTTGTGCATTTATTGGCTAAAGAGCGAGAGCAAGAGCATGACAACAACAGCCGTTGTCAACGGCAACGCCTCTCACGCTCTCATTCTCACAAACAAACAAACAAGTTTCTCCCACTGCCGCCGGGTCAGTTCTTATATAATAACATCGTCTTCTCTATATACAGTACTTATAGTAATATAGTACATAGTATAAACCCGATTAATTGAGCGTAAACTCAACGCTTTTGTATATGCTGAAAATGTTGTGCTCTTTGTATCTAATGCCCTACAGTGAGGCGGCTATTGATGATTTTATAAAGTTTAAGCTTGAAAGATTTTGCTTGGAAATAAGTTGCTTGAAAGCATGATAAATGATGTCATTATAAATTTAATAATGATGGAAAATGTACGAAAAGCACAAATAGAAAATGTGATCTTTATATAAATTTACATTAAATACATCAAAGGCTAAGATAAACAAGTGCATATATGCGATTAATTATATTCCAAAAATAATATCTAGTAAGTTTTAACTTCAGTGATACCACACGTCTTTACCTTTGACAAAAAAAAAAAAAACTTCTTTTTTTTAAATTCTGAATTGGTTAATACGTATACTATGACAGTACTTTAGAATTCTCTGATACTAGTTACTACTAGATTGCAGAGTTTTTAATACTAGGAGCTTAAAAAAACTTTGTAATGATCAGTCATGTCATATAGGCATAATACTCATATTATTTTAGTTGATATGTTAAGCTATATATGTATTTATTTGTGTACGTATGCTCGTCTTTGTTTTTTTTTTCACATTTTTTAACAAAAATTGAACCGATTACAGCAAAAAATTCAACATAGAAAACAATGAAAAAAAAATAGTACTTTGACTTTTAAACTTTGCAAAATTCAAAAAGTGGAGCTAATCGATTTGGCATATGAGCCATTCAATTAATACATTGTATACAGAAATATATTATTTTTTTACATAAAAATAAATTTTTTCAAAGAAATCTGTATTTTGGTTGGAGCTAGCCAGCTTGAATACCACGAGGCATGTCTAGGTTGTGTTTACGAGCAGCAGTAAGGATATTTATTAACTCTTACTTGCTTGTAAGGGTTTCATCCCAGCATCAGATTTCGAAAACTTCCAGACGTTCTCGACAGGGCTCATGTCAGGTGAATTTCCTGGCCAGTTGAGAAAATCCACTTTTTTTAACTAAAAATGTTGCAGTCCTCCATCATGTTTAAAAATAGGCTTTTCTGGTTTCGTGAACCATTTTTTCATTTTAGGTTCCCTTTTTAAAACTTTATAATAAATAAAAATAATAATTTACAAAAATAACAATAAAACAATAAGCATATCATCAAAAAATATGGCAAGGGACTGTAATGTGTTTTAAAATTAAGAGAAATGCAACCAAAGAAACTGAAAAAATTAAATTTTTTTTATACTCATAATTGGAAAAAAAATATTTCAACATATGCTATTACGAGATATGTCTTTCAAAGTAAAAAAATCTTAAATACCATGTCGAAATTTTGAAACAAATTTACGTTGTGAATACAAAAGCAAAAATTATTAAAATCGAAGAGATCGATTTAAAAAGTTCTTCATTTCACTTTTGCCTACATATATACTTAGAAACATACTGCCGAAATCAAGGAAAAAGCCTATGCACCAATTTTTTTCATTGCGCCAAAAAAAGGCAACCATGTGTTTGTGCATTTATCCGAACTTAGTGCCCAAAAAGACGTCTCTTTACAAACAGACATGCCATGATTTTATAAAAAATAAAGATTAGAAAAGATAAAATTAAAACGAGACGACCAACTACCATCACGACCTTATCGATACTATAGTAGTCCAAGAATTTTATGCTTGAAGCAGGCACACGCATATGAGGCGCTCCATTATAACGAAGTATATACTCTGTCCAATAGACAGCTGTATCCAAAGGATGATTTTGTCGATCGCGAAAGCGCTTCGAAACGGCTAAAGCATTTTGTACATAAAGTGGTTCCACCAATAACTGCTGGATCGCTTTAACCAGTGTAGGCTTTGTTAGTGTCATTAAGTCCACCGACATGCCCATATTTGCCTCCACTAAACAATCCAGATTGCGAAACTGATTGTAGAAGAGTGGGATACCCAGCACGGGCTTGGCATAGTAGACTGCCTCAATAACACTCAAAGAACCACCATGAGTTGCAAAAATCTTTACATTGGGATGAGCTAGTATTGCTTGTTGAGGCAGCCAACTGCTGATATAGATATTAGAGCTAAGATTAGCCAATGGTTTACCCTCATACTTCCAGATAATGCGTTGAGGCAGCATCTTGAAAACTTCCAAAAGCAAGGCAGTAGTAACCGCTGGTAAATTTTTGCTTTGCGCATCCCAACCCAGACAAATATAAATAACTCCATGCTGTGCCTGCTCTATGAACTGTTCCAAATCTTCGTTCAATTTAGGTGTATGCTGCGGCACATGCAAACCGGCTACATCCACTAGACCTGGAACATTAGGACGCGCTCTGCATAGACTAAAATGCTGATTCAGTAGAATCAACGAAAAGCTTTGCAGTATCTCATTGAAGGACTGTTTTAGATGTGGAAAGAACTGTTCAAAAATCTGTCGTAGCTGTGGCCAGAACAGCAAATTCATCATGAGCCATTCCTCGGATATGTGTGCCCAGTTGTAGAGCTTCTGCAGCATTGTGCCACCACGCGTAAAGCCCAAGGGCATCATGGGCTCAAATATGGAATTGTCTGTATAGCCCACCAGCTCATCAAAGACCCAATCAGAACCACAGGTGGCCAGTCCCATTAGAGAGGCATTAAAATGTGCAGCTATACCAAAAAGTGCATACGTGCAAGAAGGTTCCACCACGACCAAGTCGTAGCTGGCATTGGAATGCATAAGTTGATGCACTTCATCGTTTTTCAATGTATTCAAAGAAACTCTGATTAAAAGATTTCGATAGGCATAAATGCCATTCCATCTGCTAGCCTTTGGTGTTAAGTCCTGGCTAAAGAATTCTAAAAAAAAAATGAACTAAGAATTAGAAATCTTAGGCTATAAGCCAACAAGTTACCTGCTGTAGCATTATATGCATCCGGTATATTAATATAATGTACATGCTGCACAGCATCACACTGAGGATAAGAGTGTATAACCGTCAAATTATGTCCACGATCGGCTAGTGCTCGTATATATGGCGTTAGAAAAAGACACTGTGATGGCGCCTCGAAGGGAAATATCATCAGAATCGCAGCCGATTCTATACTGATCAAACACTGGCAAAGCCATAACCAAGACGCAGCACAGGCGAGCTGCTTTCCAAGCATTATACCAACCAGTTAGGTTATAGCCAATCAACTGAGCTTAAACCAAATAATTGCTTCGGCTGCCAATTCATGTGAGCTTTTTTTGATAAGATTAAAAGCAGACGGGGCTCGTCTATCAGCTCGAGGACAGTTGTATTGAAACTTCACCATGAAACGATACCATACGGAAGATGGTAACATTTTATGTGACTTTTCGTCTAAAATCTTAAAATGAAAATTGGTTAAACAACTAGAAATGGAAATCATTAGCTGATTAATAAACTTCTGACATTCCTTCTTGCGGTAGTCAACCTGGTATTGTTGTGTTCGGAGAGTATACTATGTAAAATATACTAAAAGGTTTAAGCCTTTTCAGGAACAATTTTTGTTATGTGCTTTGATCAATATATGTATCTTATAACTGACGCTACAAAGGATTTGAGAGGTTCACTATATATATTTTGCGCCTTCAAATAACTTATCCATTCTGATTAAGGTAACTCCAAAAACTAAATTTTGAACGCATCGAATTCTTCTTCGGAAGTAGAAAAACGCTAAACAGCCTCATATAGTAACGTTCTAATGGTCACTACTATTACTGCCAGTAACAGTATCACTTTCCTATCCTATCAGTTAAATTTAATTTTTTTTTTGGCCAAAACGATTACGCTTAGTTGGTTCAAAAGCTTCTTGCTGATCGTAACCATGTTTGGCAGGCAGTTAGTAGTTTGCTTTTTATGGATGGGTTCGGCTGCAACGGAGGGTGGTCGCGTTATAGAGGCGGTGTATAATGCTAAGTCCGTGCTGGGTCTACCCATTTACTTCGATCAGTTTCGAAATTTAGACTGCCTTATGGAAAACGGTTTGGGTTTAACGCTTGATTGGAATACTTTGACAAAGTTGTTTTTGTTGTTTTTGTATTATACAAGTTGAAGGTTTTTCTTCGTAAGGGATATTGAGCCCGTAAGCAACCCATGCTAAAGTAGCTTATTATTGAGGTTTCAAGTTATTTCTGCGGCCCTGTAAGCTTGTCGATTATCCAAAGAGGCTAAATACATATTACCAAACCTTTAATAAAATATTTTGTATTTAAATAATCACGGTGTGAACTATAGACTAAGTGACTAACTATCATATTCAATTATTACACCCGAAGCTAAAAATTTATAATAAGTTCGTGCGAAGTTATGTACCCGGCAAAAGTAGACGTGCCAGAAAAGTCTAAAAGGATAGCCGGCAAATGAAACGCTGGCAATACCTTGTGGTCATAAAGCAGCTGCTCACCTACAGAGCTATTGCATAAAAAGTTGAGGTGGAGATTACCCTAATCCAAAATCACATCAAAACGGTACGGTCTTTGACTAAAGAGGTCACGGGACTGGGAGTCCACTGAGGGTGCTACTTTCCCCACCCACCCCACAATTGAGATCTGTAACCGCCGGACAACATCTCTGAAGAGGATTACGAAATACGATTTCTAGAGGGTGTAAGTGCAGTGGGGAACTATTACGAGAACTACTGCAAATTTGTACCTATTAGTTTACTAAAAAAATCAAATTAATTAAGTCCTACTGATTTTTATTCCCTGTATAAGATCTGGAGAGCTAGAATTTTTTATCAAAAGATGCGGATTATCTGCAGAAACATCAAATTTATCGATTCCTGACGATATCGTGCCCCGTCTATAGGACAATCATGCGAAGAGAGCCAAGTAGTAATGACTCTTCCTGACACATACATTGTAGAATGACTCCGAAGCTCTCTAAAAGAGTATAACTTTTAAAATTGTGTCAAAATTTGCAATTATAGATAATAAATAAGCTTGATAAGATTTACAATATTTTGCATGGTATCTTTTCGTGGCAAACAAAAAAATAGTTTAACCCTATCAGTTCTTCTGTAATCTTATCGGAACGTGTAAACAAATTGATGGCCACACGCTTATGGGCCTTATTCTCAGTTAGTTGTTTTAAAAGCTTTTCTAGGGCTAGCACAATGCTTGGAAAGCAGCTCGCATTTGCAATCTTATGGACTTGGTTGTGTCAAACATTGGTTGAAACCGAGTCCGCCAAGATTTTGATGATATTTCCCTACGATCTGCCATCGCAGTATATAATGAATGCTCCCTATACGCGAGCACTTTATGAGCGTGGACATGAGCTGACTGTTATTCATGCCTATACGAACTACGATGCCCTACAGGGTGTACAATATATACACATACAAGATACGTATAATGCTTTTGCAGGTAAGTTAAACAAGTTAGTTGAATTCTTAATGAGTTACATAATCAATTACAAACCTATTTTTACTCATAGATTTCTATGCAGAATACCTTCCAATTATGGCTGACAAAAAAAATGTTCTCTACTCATATCGAAAATTTCTGACTAAGTTGTCGCTAAATATATTTCGAAATGCAGAGGTTAAGAAACTAATGCTTTCCAATACAACCTATGATGGGATAATAATGGAGACAACCCTAACGAATGCGTTGTATGGTTTTGCGGAGCATTTTAATGCCTCTCTTATTGGGCTGGCCACATGTGGCTCTGATTGGAGCCATGATGAGCTGGTAGGATATACTGGCAACTCATTATTGGAACCCATGGACCCTTTTGGCTTTAAACCAGGTTCATCGCTGTTGGATCAACTGTGCACATCTCCGAAGAATGGCTACTGGCCAAGCTGATCTATAGGCCACTATTGAATCAACTTTTTGAAGAGCATTTTCCACATGTGAGACGAACCTTTTATGAGGTTTCTAAAAGTTTTTCATTGATTTTGCTAAATCAGCATTTTACGCTCTGCAGAGCAAGACCTAACGCGCCGGGTCTAGTGGATGTAGGCGGTTTTCACTTGCCGCAGCAGCCACCTGAGTTACCCACAGATTTGGCGCAGTTTATAGAGCAATCACATCACGGAGTCATCTACTTCAGCTTAGGTTTTGAAGTGCTAAGCAAAGATTTGCCAGCGGAGACAATAGCTTGGCTGGTGGATATATTTGAGACACTGCCGCAACGCGTTATATGGAAGTATGAAGGTAAAAGATTGGCCAATCTCAGTTCAAACATCTACATGAGTCCTTTGCTGCCGCAACAGGCAATACTTGCACATCCTAATGTCAAGCTTTTTCTAACACATGGCGGCATGTTAAGCGTTATAGAGACAGTACAGTATGCCAAGCCCGTACTGGGTCTACCACTCTATTTCGATCATTTTCGAAACCTGCATTGTTTAATAGAAGACGGTATGGGTTTAATGTTAGAATTAAATACTTTAACTAAACCTGCTTTTCGGCAAGCTCTTGAAAGGCTTCTTAAAGAGCCGCATTTTCGAAAAAATGCCTTTGAGTTATCCGAACGTTTTCGGGATCGTCCTATGCATCCATTGGATGCGGCTGTTTATTGGACAGAATATGTATTGCGCTACAAGGGGGCGCCTCATATGCGCATACATCCAAATAATATTAAGATCTTGGACTATTATGATATAGATAAGATATTAATGGTAGTAAGTCGTATAGCGATAATATTTTTTATTCCAATCTTTTTAATATGTAAGTTAAAATGTTTTCTATTGCCAGTAAGAAATATTATGATGTTTTGCCGAAGCATATATGCATATTTTTAGTTTCGATTTAAAATATTTAATGAATTTTATAGCCTGTCATCAACAAATGCTTTGTGATAAATAAAGCAAATTAGCATTATCTTATCTAAATAGCTTTTTAGTGACTAGGTAGGTTTTTGGTTACCATTACTATTGCCAAACTTAATCAAATTAATTGCACTTGGATACTTCACTTTGCAGGTCATTGAAATCAGTAACTTTGTAGAATCTGTTTGCGAAATTCTAGCTACTTCTTTCAGCAGTATATTGAGAAGTAAGCCAAGTGTAAGTGAGCCGAAGTCTGTTCGGCTGTGGTATACAATTGGGTTTACGTGTAATGCAGATTATGGACACCGTGCGTACAAAACGGCCATGCCTATGGCAAAGTATGCCAGGATGTAAGCGATTACTTTCGACAAAGTAATGCATGCGTTATTAATTACATATAGGGGTTTTGCGCCGCTGGGCGCATACATATGCCCAGAGATCTAAATTGGTAATTTTCTTTAAGAGACTTTGGCCGGAGTGTGCTACCTGAAATAAGTTTATCTTGACCTTACGCATACAAAAACAATTTGATAATTATTATATTAACACTTACTTATTACTTCTTTGACTCTCATGCTATTGCATAAAAAGCTGGGGCGGAGATTACCCTAATCCAAAATCATATCAAAACAGTACGGTCTTTGACTAAAGAGGTCACGGGACTGGGAGTGCACTGAGGGTGCTACTTTCCCCACCCACCCCACAATTGAGATCTGTAACCGCCGGACAACTGTAGAGTACAGTTACTGAGCCAAAATGTTAAAATGAAATTTTGGTAAGGCCTAATAGAATTCTCCTATTATATGTATTTTTTGTTTTTAAGATTATTTTTTAGATTTTAATAACAATATGAAACAAAAATTTAAGCAATATAAATATTGTTTTTTTTTTGTTATTTAACCTAAAAAGAAATAAGATATAATTAAACTTTAGTAAAATAAGATATATTATTTAGTACTTAATTGTAAATTTTAACAGCTTTAATTTAGCCGAGACAACCACCACTAATGAAAGAAAGCACTTTTACGGCGAAAGTGAACTGTCACATTGACACTCACTTGACATAAGCCAATGTTAATAATTTTAGGGCTGTTAAGTAGCTTAGCGAGGTCATGGCCTCGTAGTTTTCCGTTTGTCCGATCTTTTCTATTCGAACCTTCCTAGAGAGCAGTTGGATGCTGCCACTTGGTAATAGTTTTTCTAACTTTGTATGTTTAAACACATGCACGTTTTAGTTTTTTGTTAATCCAGATTAATCCTACACATCCAGTAAATAAATTTTATTTGAAGTCCCAGCGACACTTTATAAAACCTTCGCGCATCCGCGCATATACAAATTTTTGGGAAAATTTGCTATTTGTTCTATTTTTTGGATGGAGTTCAATGACATCAAACAGATAAGAAAAAGGTAATTATAGAAACAAACAAAATGAAATGCATATGTCGCTAAAAGTTAAATAGGTTGAAAGCAGCATAATTATTTTTTTTTCTCCTTCGCTATTTCGTTACATATTTAGTCTGGCTACTTATGTACATTGGAGAATCATACCAACAAAAATTGGTCAGCGGAACCTATGGAGAAAGACGGAACTAGCGCTAGCGGACTAGACAAGTAGACAAGTAATAACATCTGACGACTAAAGTTAGTCAGCCGCCGCAGAAGTCAGTGCGTAGTTCGCGAATAGCTCCCGAAACATATAAGCTTGTGAGCAAGTGCGCAAAAATATATATACCTATCAGTATAAAAGAATGTACATCTGTCCCCTAAAAAAGGAAAAAAAAGAAGAAAAAAAGCTAAAACAAAGAAATTATAATTTTTTTTAAGTAAAAAAGGTGGTGTGTGTCTCCTAAAAATTGCAGAAAAGCGTAATAACAAAACAAAATAAAAGGAGTGGTTAAAATATGTATTAAGTATAACTATAATATGTATTAAGTTCTTAACACGCAATAAGAAAATATGATGTTTATAAAAAAAAAAGGAAAATTAAGCTTACATATGTATTTAAATCAAATCGACTTATATTAGTGTGTGCAACAAAACGAAAAAGTATGGTCTGTTAACTTAACAGAACCCAGTGGCTGTAAAACCTCTCTTAAGCTAACAGCGCGTAAAGTGAGTAACAAATAATTTGTGCGGTTATATTTTTTTTCTCTTCATTTTTTTTTTATAATTTTTTTTTGCCAAAAAAAAGACATATACTGGAAAAATATTAACAAATTCGAGATATATTTATGTGCATCGAAAAAAAAAAAAAAAGATATAAAGGTAAAAAATATATAAAACAAATGCTTAGACAATACCAAAAGAAAACTAACTAAAAACACAATAAAACCCAAAAGAAACAACTCTGCGAAAAACCATGGAGGCCTTCACTGGATTTTTAACGGGGTGAGTCATGAGTAAAAGATCGTTATTTATATCTTTATAGTAGTTAATATTTTTTCCACTAAAAACAATTTGTCCAATTGTTAATATACATTGCAGAATTCTTATTGTTATTGCAATAAGATTTATGACAATGTAAAGCAGAGAGGGTCATAAAGTTTTATTACTTATTATCACTGCACTGCCAAATTGTTGTTGTCTCTAATTATTCTTTGCTCTGATAATTCGTTATCACGTGCATAGGTAAAGTGCAGCATGCAGTGAGTCATAAAACTTTCGGGCAAGCCTCTGTCTGGCAATAGTCTCGTTGTTGTCTTTTTTTTATTTCTTTTTTTTTTCCATTCGCTGGTACATGCAATCGCCATAAAAATAAAGTTAAAAATTAATAATTTACAATGATGCGCACATATTTAAGTCCATTTGATTTATTTATATTATAACTTATAAATAAATATTGATAATTATAATGTAGTCTTGCTATTAATTATTAAGGTATTATATTTTCTTTCCTACATATATTTTTATTTTTTTTTTAATTTTTTTTAAATGTTATAAAAATATACTGATTAGTCTTTATGCATACATATAATATGAATTTCAGTTAGGTTGCTAGCTTTTTAAATCCTACGCTTTAACAATGTATAAAGCAAAAACTTGGAATAGGTTTAATAAAGTGTCACTAATGATGAATTGCTAATTTTATATAATTATTTTTTTTTTCTATATTAAGGGGGTAAGTTAGGTAAAGCAGCCTCTTTTAGGGATTTTTCACTAAATGGTACGCAACGAAAAATCATGGTAGGGTGGGTAAGAGCGTAGCGGCTATAACATCTTAGCCAGTTTTTTTTTATTAATTCTGTTGACTTTCTTTTAAAATTTTTCCTATCTATTCGTTAGTTGCTGTATTTTGTATATTTTTTTTATTATGCGGGACTTTATATTTTTATGTTTTATGGGTGTTGTTGGTCGGATGGGTCCACGAAGCCCCCCAACCACTGTTTTTGCTAGCTGTAGTGCAAGGTCCCGACTGCATTCCCCCAACAACATAAGCTCATATCTGCTAGCGTAGAGGATTTACTCACCCCTAGGTAGACATCAGCCTTTGGGTCCATCTGTTATGTAATGGGATTTGTAAATGGGTGAGTAAGTTTGGCTCTATGCTAGTAGACCACAGGAGGATTGACTAAAACGTAAGTCTCTACTACTGTGGACATTACACAACAACTCTGAAGAGGATTACGAAATACGATTTCTAGAGGGTGTAAGTGTAGTGGGGAACTATTACGAGAACTACTGCAAATTTGTACCTATTAGTCAACTAAAAAAAATCAAATTAATTAAGTCCTACTGATTTTTAATCATACCCTCTATGGAGAGCTAGAATTTTTTATCAAAAGATGCGGATTATCTGCAGAAACATCAAATTTATCGATTCATGACGATATCGTGCCCCGTGCATAGGACAATCATTCGAAGAGAGCCAAGTAGTAATGACTCTTCATGACACATACATTGTAGAATGACTCCGAAGCTCTCTAAAAGAGTATAACTTTTAAAATTGTGTCAAAATTTGCAATTATAGATAATAAATAAGCTTGATAAGATTTACAATATTTTGCATGGTATCTTTTCGTGGCAAACAAAAAAATAGTTTAACCCTATCAGTTCTTCTGTAATCTTATCGGAAAGTGTAAACAAATTGATGGCCACACGCTTATGGGCCTTATTCTCAGTTAGTTGTTTTAAAAGCTTTTCTAGGGCTAGCACAATGCTTGGAAAGCAGCTCGCATTTGCAATCTTATGGACTTGGTTGTGTCAAACATTGGTTGAAACCGAGTCCGCCAAGATTTTGATGATATTTCCCTACGATCTGCCATCGCAGTATATAATGAATGCTCCCTATACGCGAGCACTTTATGAGCGTGGACATGAGCTGACTATTATTCATGCCTATACGAACTACGATGCCCTACAGGGTGTACAATATATACACATACAAGATACGTATAATGATTTTGCAGGTAAGTTAAACAAGTTAGTTGAATTCTTAATGAGTTACATAATCGATTACAAACCTATTTTTACTCATAGATTTCTATGCAGAATTCCTTCCAATTATGACTGACAAAAAAAATTTTCTCTACTCATATCGAAAATTTCTGACTAAGTTGTCGCTAAATAGTATATTTCGAAATGCAGAGGTTAAGAAACTAATGCTTTCCAATACAACCTATGATGGGATAATAATGGAGACAACCCTAACGAATGCGTTATATGGTTTTGCGGAGCATTTTAATGCCTCTCTTATTGGGCTGGCCATATGTGGCTCTGATTGGAGCCATGATGAGCTGGTAGGATATACTGGCAACTCATTATTGGAACCCATGGACCCTTTTGGCTTCAAACCAGGTTCATCGCTGTTGGATCAACTGTACAACTGGATGCACATCTCCGAAGAATGGCTACTGGCCAAGCTGATCTATAGGCCACTATTGAATCAACTTTTTGAAGAGCATTTTCCACATGTGAGACGAACCTTTGATGAGGTTTCTAAAAGTTTTTCATTGATTTTGCTAAATCAGCATTTTACGCTCTGCAGAGCAAGACCTAACGCGCCGGGTCTAGTGGATGTAGGCGGTTTTCACTTGCCGCAGCAGCCACCTGAGTTACCCACAGATTTGGCGCAGTTTATAGAGCAATCACATCACGGAGTCATCTACTTTAGCTTAGGTTTTGAAGTGCTAAGCAAAGATTTGCCAGCGGAGACAATAGCTTGGCTGGTGGATATATTTGAGACACTGCCGCAACGCGTTATATGGAAGTATGAAGGTAAAAGATTGGCCAATCTCAGTTCAAACATCTACATGAGTCCTTTGCTGCCGCAACAGGCAATACTTGCACATCCTAATGTCAAGCTTTTTCTAACACATGGCGGCATGTTAAGCGTTATAGAGACAGTACAGTATGCCAAGCCCGTACTGGGTCTACCACTCTATTTCGATCATTTTCGAAACCTGCATTGTTTAATAGAAGACGGTATGGGTTTAATGTTAGAATTAAATACTTTAACTAAACCTGCTTTTCGGCAAGCTCTTGAAAGGCTTCTTAAAGAGCCGCATTTTCGAAAAAATGCCTTGGAGTTATCCGAACGTTTTCGGGATCGTCCTATGCATCCATTGGATACGGCTGTTTATTGGACTGAATATGTATTGCGCTACAAGGGGGCGCCTCATATGCGCATACATCCAAATAATATTAAGATCTTGGACTATTATGATATAGATAAGATATTAATGGTAGTAAGTCGTCTAGCGATAATATTTTTTATTCCAATTTTTTTAATATGTAAGTTTAAATGTTTTATATTGCCAGTAAGAAATATTATGACGTTTTGACGAAGCATATATGCATATTTTTAGTTTCGATTTAAAATATTTCATGATTTTATAGCCTGTCATCAACAAATGCTTTGTGATAAATAAAGCAAATTAGCATTTTCTTATCTAAATAGCTTTTTAGTGACTAGGTAGGTTTTTGGTTACCATTACTATTGCCAAACTTAATCAAATTAATGGCACTTGGATACTTCACTTTGCAGGTCATTGAAATCAGTAACTTTGTAGAATCTGTTTGCGAAATTCTAGCTACTTCTTTCAGCAGTATATTGAGAAGTAAGCCAAGTGTAAGTGAGCCGAAGTCTGTTCGGCTCTGGTATACAAGTGGGTTTACGTGTAATGCAGATAATGGACACCGTGCGTACAAAACGGCCATGCCTATGGCAAAGTATGCCAGGATGTAAGCGATTACTTTCGACAAAGTAATGCATGCTTAATTGATTACATATAGGGGTTTTGCGCCGCTGGGCGCATACATATAAATATAATATGAGTGAAGACAACCTACCCCATGTGCCCAGAGATCTAAATTGGTAATTTTCTTTAAGAGACTTTGGCCGGAGTGTGCTACCTGAAATAAGTTTATCTTGACCTTACGCATACAAAAACAATTTGATAATTATTATATTAACGCTTACTTATTACTTCTTTGACTCTCATGCTATTGCATAAAAAGCTGGGGCGGAGACTACCCTAATCCAAAATCATATCAAAACGGTACGGTCTTTGACTAAAGAGGTCACGGGACTGGGAGTGCACTGAGGGTGCTACTTTCCCCACCCACCCCACAATTGAGATCTGTAACCGCCGGACAACAACTCTGAAGAGGATTACGAAATACGATTTCTAGAGGGTGTAAGTGCAGTGGGGAACTATTACGAGAACTACTGCAAATTTGTACCTATTAGTCAACTAAAAAAAATCAAATTAATTAAGTCCTACTGATTTTTAATCATACCCTCTATAAGATATGGAGAACTAGAATTTTTTATCAAAAGATGCGGATTATCTGCAGAAACATCAAATTTATCGATTCATGACGATATCGTGGCCCGTGCATAGGACAATCATACGAAGAGAGCCAAGTAGTAATGACTCTTCATGACACATACATTGTAGAATAACTCTGAAGCTCTCTAAAAGAGTATAAATTTTAAAATTGTGTGATAATAAATAAGCTTGATAAGATTTACAATATTTTGCATGGTATCTTTTCGTGGCAAACAAAAAAATAGTTTAACCCTATCAGTTCTTCTGTAATCTTATCGGAACGTGTAAACAAATTGATGGCCACACGCTTATGGGCCTTATTCTCAGTTAGTTGTTTTAAAAGCTTTTCTAGGGCTAGCACAATGCTTGGAAAGCAGCTCGCATTTGCAATCTTATGGACTTGGTTGTGTCAAACATTGGTTGAAACCGAGTCCGCCAAGATTTTGATGATATTTCCCTACGATCTGCCATCGCAGTATATAATGAATGCTCCCTATACGCGAGCACTTTATGAGCGTGGACATGAGCTGACTGTTATTCATGCCTATACGAACTACGATGCCCTACAGGGTGTACAATATATACACATACAAGATACGTATAATGCTTTTGCAGGTAAGTTAAACAAGTTAGTTTAATTGTTAATGAATTACATAATCGTTTACAAATTTATTTGTACTAATAGATTTCAATGCAGAATTCCTTCCAATTATGACTGACAAAAAAAATGTTCTCTACTCATATCGAAAATTTCTGACTAAGTTGTCGCTAAATATATTTCGAAATGCAGAGGTTAAGAAACTAATGCTTTCCAATACAACCTATGATGGGATAATAATGGAGATAACCCTAACAAATGCTATATGGTTATATGGTTTTGCGGAGCATTTTAATGCCTCTCTTATTGGGCTGGCCACATGTGGCTCTGATTGGAGCCATGATGAGCTGGTAGGATATACTGGCAACTCATTATTGGAGCCCATGGACCCTTTTGGCTTTAAACCAGGTTCATCGCTGTTGGATCAATTGTACAACTGGATGCACATCCCCGAAGAATGGCTACTAGCAAAGCTGATCTATAGGCCACAATTGAATCAACTTTTTGAAGAGCATTTTCCGCATGTGAGACGAACCTTTGATGAGGTTTCTAAAAGTTTTTCATTGATTTTGCTAAATCAGCATTTTACGCTCTGCAGAGCAAGACCTAACGCGCCGGGTCTAGTGGATGTAGGCGGTTTTCACTTGCCGCAGCAGCCACCTGAGTTACCCACAGATTTGGCGCAGTTTATAGAGCAATCACAGCACGGAGTCATCTACTTTAGCTTAGGTTTTGAAGTGCTAAGCAAAGATTTGCCAGCGGAGACAATAGCTTGGCTGGTGGATATATTTGAGACACTGCCGCAACGCGTTATATGGAAGTATGAAGGTAAAAGATTGGCCAATCTCAGTTCAAACATCTACATGAGTCCTTTGCTGCCGCAACAGGCAATACTTGCACATCCTAATGTCAAGCTTTTTCTAACACATGGCGGCATGTTAAGCGTTATAGAGACAGTACAGTATGCCAAGCCCGTACTGGGTCTACCACTCTATTTCGATCATTTTCGAAACCTGCATTGTTTAATAGAAGACGGTATGGGTTTAATGTTAGAATTAAATACTTTAACTAAACCTGCTTTTCGGCAAGCTCTTGAAAGGCTTCTTAAAGAGCCGCATTTTCGAAAAAATGCCTTGGAGTTATCCGAACGTTTTCGGGATCGTCCTATGCATCCATTGGATACGGCTGTTTATTGGACTGAATATGTATTGCGCTACAAGGGTGCGCCTCATATGCGCATACATCCAAATAATATTAAGATCTTGGACTATTATGATATAGATAAGATATTTATGGTAGTAAGTCGTCTAGCGATAATATTTTTTATTCCAATTTTTTTAATATGTAAGTTCAAATGTTTTCTATTGCCAGTAAGAAATATTATGACGCTCTGCCGAAGCATATATGCATATTTTTAGTTTCGATTTAAAATATTTAATGACTTTTATAGCCTGTCATCAACAAATGCTTTGTGATAAATAAAGCAAATTAGCATTATCTTATCTAAATAGCTTTTTAGTGACTAGGTAGGTTTTTGGTTACCATTACTATTGCCAAACTTAATCAAATTAATGGCACTTGGATACTTCGCTTTGCAGGTCATTAAAATCAGTAACTTTGTAGAATCTGTTTGCGAAATTATCTAGCAATCCAATTTTGAGTATTTATCTTTCCAGAACTACAGTAGCCTAGTACCACATGGTTTTATAGAAAGCCTGTTGGCAAGCAATATTAAATCGTAAACGATTCTCATATGCTGTTCTTTCAGCAGTATATTGAGAAGTAAGCCAAGTGTTAGTGAGCCGAAGTCTGTTCGGCTGTGGTATACAATCGGGTTTACGTGTAATGCAGATTATGGACACCGTGCGTACAAAACGGCCATGCCTATGGCAAAGTATGCCAGGATGTAAGCGATTACTTTCGACAAAGTAATGCATGCGTAATTGATTACATATAGAGGTTTTGCGCCGCTGGGCGCATACAAATAAATATAATATGAGTGAAGACAACCTACCCCATGTGCCCAGAGATCTAAATTGGTAATTTTCTTTAAGAGACTTTGGCCAGAGTATAATGTGTTACCTGAAATAAGTTTATCTTGATCTTACGCATACAAAAACAATTTGATAATTATTATATTATCACTTACTTATTACTTCTTTGACTCTCAAGTATTTGTTATCAAAAAACTAAGTCATAGAATAATAAATAAATAGATAAAAAAATGATCAATCAAAAAAAAATATTATTATTATTACGCTTTACTTATTGCAAAAACAATTTTAAATTACTTTAAAAATATAATTACATTATTTTTGCCATGACGAATCATTCAGACTAAATATTTATTTATAGCTAAGAAAATCGAATTTTTATTTAAAATTTTATTATTATTAAAGTTATATTGCCCAAAGAAATAGGGCAACAAAAATCTCTGGCTTATTAAATTAGTTTTTTTTTCCATTTCACATACAAAAAGTTCATTTTCAATTGAAACATTTTAATACACTTAAGTGCGTATTTATTAAGAAATTTATTAATAAAGCAATTTAGATTAGATATTATTTATTATCTTATAGATTATTATTTTTTAATTAGTATTAGTAGCATGTACAGCTTACAAATTTAAATTACTACTAAATTTATTTTAACATTAGCAGCCTCTGCGGCTGCTGAAACCTAAAGAATCTCCAACTCGAAAGCACAAAACGCTTCAATTGATATAAAGCCACGACTACTATGAATACTATTATCGCCAGACGACCTACTACCATGAGAATCATATCTAGACTATAGTAGTCCATGAACTTGATAAAATTGGAACGTACGCGCATTTGTGGCGCTCCCTTGTAGCGCAGTACATATTCCGTCCAGTAGACCGCTGTTTCCAAGGGATGCATAGGGCGATCCCGAAAGCGGCTTGATAGCTCCAAGGCATTCTGTTTATATTTTGGCTCTTTTAAGAGTTTTTCAAGTGCCATCATAAGCGCAGGCCTAGTCAGTGCATTTAAATCCAACTCCAAAGCCATGTTTCCCTCTACAAGACAATCTATATTGCGAAATTGATCGAAGAATAAAGGCAGACCCAGCACAGGTATGCCATAGTGTGCTGCTTCAATCACGCTCAATGTGCCACCATGTGTTATAAACAGCTTGACATTGGGATGTGCCAGTATGGCCTGTTGCGGTAACCACGGCCTGATATAAATATTGGAGCTGAGATTGTGCATGGGCTTACCCTCATACTTCCAGAGAATGCGTTGCGGCAGTGCCTCAAAAACTTTAATAAGTAAGTCTACTGTTTCAGCGGGTAAATCTTTACTCTGCATTTCCCAGCCCAGCGCAAAATAAATAACACCATGCTGCGCCTGCTCTATGAACTGCGCCAGTACTGCTGGCAACTGTGGGGTTTGCTGTGGCACATGAAGCCCTGCCACATCCACAAGACCCGGCACATTGGGTCGCGCTCTACACAAACTGAAATGCTGATTTAGTAAGACCAGTGAAAAGCTATGTATGAGCTCATCAAAGCTAAGTGCGACGTGTGGAAAGTACTGTTCGAAAAGCTGTTGCAACTTTGGCCAAAACATAAGCTTCATTACTAGCCATTCCTCGGAAATGTGTGCCCAGTTATACATACGATTAAACCAGCTTGAACCATGCTTATAGCCTAAGGGCATCATGGGATCGAATACGGAACTGGCATAGCCCACTAGCTCATCAAAGGTCCAATCGGAGCCGCAAGTTGCCAATCCCATTAAGGTGGCATTAAAATGTGCCGCAAGGCCAAAAAGCGCATTTGTAGCAGTAGGTTCCACCACCATCAAATCATAGCTACCATTGGAATGCATAAGTTCTTGGACTTCCACATTTTGCAATATGTTGAGTGAAACCTTTATCACAAAATTGCGAAATAAAGTAAGACCACTCCATTGGCTAGCAAAGGGTGCTACTAATTCCGCAGGTAGATCGTCTTTATGAAATGGATAAAAAAAATTACCTTGGTGCTATATACGTTTACCAGGACTTACATTCTGTGACGTTATGTGCATCTTTTATCTGTATATAGTGTATGCTCTGCACAGCATCGCACTGTGGGTAGGCATGGATCACAGTCAGTTGATGGTGACGCTCTGCCAGAGCTCTCAGATAAGGCGTCAGAAAAACGCATTGCGAAGGCGAATCAAAGGGAAATACTGCCAAAATGCGAGCACCCTCCGTTGCAGCCAAGCCCATCCATAAAAAGCAAACTACTAACTGCCTGCCAAACATGGTTCCGATCAGCAAGAAGCTTTTAAACAAACTGAGCGTTATCGTTTTGGCCAACAAAATGTTAATTTTAACTGATAAGATAGGAAAGTGATACTGTTAATGGCAGCAACAGTTGCCATTAGAACCTCAACATGTAAGGATGCCAGGCGGCATGTTGGAGCGGCTAAGCTGTGTCTTATTAGTGCTGTGTTTTTGCTGCCAATTGACAGATACTGCGCAGATCTTGGCCATTTTACCATATACCTTTTCAACGCCATTTATGCTGGTAACGCCCTATCTGCAAGCACTACGTGATAAGGGCCATGATTTGACGGTTATAAGTCCGCTCAAAGGTTTGGCCGAGTTGGAAGGTATACGGCATATACACGTCAGAACTTTGGATAAACTATCGGAAGGTAAAGGCGCTTAATTAATTACTTTTCCAAGCTACACATTGAACTACTTTTCCACAGAGACTGAAGATTGGGACCCTGAAATTGCGAACAGCAAATGGAAAGAGGCTTCTATGGTTTCGGAGTTTTTTAATAAACTTGCCAAGGCTATACTGCAAGATGATCAAGTTCAGGTGCTGCTGCACAACAAGACACAGCATTTTGATATGGTAATTTTAGAGGCAGACCAATTGGATGCACTATACGGCTTTGCACCACGTTTCAATGCCTTACTTGTGGGTATTGCTACCTTTGGGGGCTCCTGGAACATAGACTATATGGCTGGTAATTCAGCACCTAGCGTGTATGAGCCCAGGTCACCCGTCGGTTATACACATGGCAACACCATATTGAAAAAGTGGCGCACTTGGCTGTTTATCACTGAGGAATGGCTGTTGGATCGTTTGGTGTTTTTGCCTCCTCAGGTGAAACTTTATAGGCGTTACTTTAACTTCTCCGCTGAGTCACTTTATAAGCTCAGAAGCAACTTTTCGCTAATATTAATTAATCAACATTTTAGTCTGGGACGCGCCAGATCCAATGTGCCCAATCTTATAGAGGTTGCAGGCATGCATATGAAACTTAACAACACATTAATAGATGAGCAACTGCAGCGTTTTCTAGATGAAGCCGAAGACGACGTCATTGTATTTTCCATGGGCAATGAAATCTGGAGCAAGCTTTTGCCCAAGGGTTTGCAACAAGTGCTACTAAGCGCCTTTTCTCAGCTCAAGCAGCGCGTAATATGGAAATATGAGCTGACTACGCTGCCCAATAAATCGGATAATATTTACACAACCACCTGGCTGCCACAGCTGGAACTGCTGGCACATCCCAAAGTCAAGCTCTTCATAAGCCAATGTGGTCTGTTGAGCATTATAGAAGCTGTTTATATGGGCGTGCCAGTTCTGGGTCTGCCACTACTATTCGATCAGTTTGGTAATGCGGAGCGTATGGAGCAAGCTGGCGGCGCTCTCACGCTAGATCTTAACAGGCTATCCGCTCAGCAACTCATAGAAACCATCAATGAACTGCTGCATAATCCTCAATATGCGCATAGTGCTCAGCAGATGTCTGCGCGCTTCCGGGATCAGCCCATGGCACCGCTGCAAACGGCTATTTGGTGGACCGAGTATGTCCTACGTCACAAGGGAGCATCGCATATGCGCCTAGACGAGCAGGCCATGTCCTTCATGCAGTACTACAATCTGGACATACTCTCTTTGCTTTTTGGTCGCATAGGTCTGGCTTTTATGATTGTGATTTGTGTTTGTCTAAAGTTGGCAAATATCGTTTTGGTGCCTTCCCATATTGGCTTGAATGTATCATAATTATACTAAGCTATACAAATATTACCGGGTAGCCTAAGTGCGGAGCTTATCAGGGCAGTGTTTTGATTATTTTAACAATAAATTGATAACTCTAAGCAAGTAAATATTTATACAATTTTTGAGCTGATAAAAAATGACTATTTGCAAGAGTTCGACGACTGTGCAGCGATAACATTTTGTTATGGCGTCTAGTTGGAAATAAAGTTATATGATTAATTTTATGAAGTACATGTATATTGCAATGATAACTGGCAAATAATCATTAACATTTTCATGGCAACTTAGAAATAATTGACCTATGAAGCCAAGACAACAATACGAGAGACTTAAAGACTAGATTAATTGTTAATTATTTTTGTAAGAAAAAAAATTATAAAAAAAAAATAAAAATAAAAAAATGTATTTTCAAAAATTATTTGTTCTCAAACATGCAGTAAAATAACAACCCAAATTTCGAGCCTTGTTAAAAAAACATTTAAAAAAAAATATAAATAAAAAGTAAATTTAAAAAGTAAAAAAAGCAAACGAGGCTCTTATCCTAGCAATATGCAAAATATAATTGTTATAAAAAAATTATAAACTTTTTATGAATAAAAGATAATTTTTTGAAATGTTGAAGACCTATTTAAATTATAAAAATAATATTTGGACATGCTCCGGAAAACAAATAACGAAAGAGAACCATTTTATTTCGATTCGTTTTCGCGTGCTCCTAATTGCACATTTTTAACTGTCGCCATCTACTCATAATTTCCTTACTCTTTGTTAGCACTTATGGGGCGTTGGTATGGTGGAAGGCGGCTAACACCAAATCTCACCTTCACAACCTTCAGAGGGCTCAAAGAGCAGCCTGCCTAGGTATGACCGGGTCCTTGAGATCCACTCCTCAGGCAGCCCTGGATGTAATTCTGAACCTGGATCCAGTGGGCATTTTCCTGAAGTCGGTGGCTGCGAGAAGCGCAGCGAGACTCCGGGCACTTAATCTTCTCACGCCATCAACCTGTGGTCACAGTAGTATCCTACTTGAGTTAGGCATACCTGCTGGGGGGACCGGGGATAGTGATTACTGCTCCACGGTTCAGAAATGGAACGACAAATTTGTCGCAGTTTTCCCGGAGAGAGATGAATGGAAGCAAAAAACCCCTTTAACGGGGAACGAGCTGACCATATATACGGACGGTTCGAAGATGGATGAGGGCACAGGAGCAGGCATCTTCTCTGAAGAGCTTGCGACAAAGCCCTCATTCCGTCTTCCTGACTGGTGTAGCGTTTTTCAGGCCGAGATTTATGCAATCTGGCAAGCGGCTAGACTTATTGATACCGTGGGCGTAAGTCCAAGGAACGTTATAATTCTGGTCGATAGTCAGGCTGCAATCAAGGCTCTGTCATCGCATACCTTAAAGAGCAAACTGATCAGTAAGACGGCGCTTGCGCTCAACCGTATCCAACACCACTCAATCACCCTCTGCTGGGTACCGGGACACTCAGGCGTCCCTGGTAACGAGGAGGCTGATGAGTGTGCCAGGAACGGATCAGCGCTGGCTGCCAACCTTGTGGTCACGGACATAGAAAGACCATTACAGGACGTTGTTTCGCAAATCAGGGAGACGGCCAGAGCTCTGGCGAGAAGAGAATGGGACACGGTGTCCGGTTGTCGCATCTCTCGAGCTCTGTGGCCTAGGTATAACTCAAAGCGCACAGCTGAACTCCTGCGTTTACACAAAAACAGGACTAGGATGGTGGTAGGAGTTGTAACGGGGCACTGCACCATTGGCCAAATGGCTGAGAGGCTGAATGTTCCCCATCACGACTTCTGCCGAAGCTGCGGGGACGAGGAGGAGACAGAAAGCATCCAACACCTGCTGTGTGACTGCCCTGCGCTTCAAAGAAGACGAACCCAGTTTCTGGGTAAACCGTTCTTTGAAGATCTGGGTAGTTTGGCTCATGTGCCCATTGCGGATCTGGCTGCGTTTGTCGAATCCTCAAAATGGTTTTGTAATAGGAGAGACTTAGGCGATTGGGGATGTCCTACAGTGCCGATCCTCCTCCCTTCCCTTCCCCACCCTTTTGTCCAACTCCTTTCTTTCCCTCTCAAATTAGGCAACACAATGGACCTCATGGTCTCTGGGTGATCTCAGTTTACTGAGCTGCCTATTTAACCTAACCTAACCTTGTTAGCACAGCTCCACACTTTTCGAGGGACAAAGGAAACTTTTGTATATTATTCATGAAACATTGAAGCAAGACATGAACCATTTTTTATGCAAGACATGGACCATATATGAATGCAATGTTTTGGTTTGATTCAGAAAAACAAATTATTAAAAATATTTATCATGTGGTTTCAAAACGAATCCGAATAAAAAAAACTGTGGATTCGTTTTGCGCAGCACAGCCGAAAGTATTGTAAAATTATTTTAAAAAATTTTTACTAAAGTGCTGGAAACAAAAACAAAAACATTATTCATTTAAGATCCCCGCAGCTATGATTTAAAAAAAAAATAAAATAATAAAAAAAAAATTGTTTTAATAATTATTCGGAAGTGCTCCGTGCTCCGAATAAAATATTCGGATTTGTTTTGAAACCAGTGCTCCCAATTTCATCAAAATGTGGCTTTATGTGGTTCTAATTTGACTTCAAATATTCTATGAGATTTTATAAATTCTCTTTGTGCCAATATCACGTTAGATATTTATTAATATTTATTTAAAATAGTTTTTTTTTCGGAATCAACCAAAACGAATTTTTGGCATGTGAAACACACATGGTTTATGTCTTGCATGAAAAAAAGGTTCGTGTCTTGCATAAATGATTTATGTCTTGCATAAAAGAATATCCTTTGTAAAAGAAATAGCTTAATTGTGTTTAATTTTCTATAAATAAATGAATGGCTCAACTGCCAAATCGATTAACTCCACTTTTTGTATTTTGCGAAATTGAAAAGTCAAAGTACTTGGGGATCATCTATACGTGACGCTGATTTACGTCAAAAAAGACCTCCCTCCACCTTGTGACACAGTGACGGAATATTTTTGAAGATTTTGTATATGATCGTGACGCTTCAGCAGCTTCATCATTTTCATGCTCAGAACTTGGAAATAAAAAAAAAACTATTTAAAAAAATTCATTCAAAAATACAACGAAAACTACATCGCGGTTTTTCTTGAGACGCTCTCTCTTTAACGATCCAAACAGACGGCTCGAAAACAAACGAAAGCGCAGGAGCGGGCATTTTCTGAGCAGAGCTAACGATGAAGCTTTCATCTGGTTCTTTTAATGGAATTCTGGTTTAGCTAGGTGAGCAACTAAGTCGTCTATAATAGCGCCTGCAGCTATACCAACACACTACATCACTCTGCCTCACCTTCAACACCTTTCTAGTTAGTTCCTATCTGTTTCAGTAATCCGCAATGTCTCCTAGTGTCCTCGGCCTGAGCTGAGCAACCTAACCTAAAAACATTCGACAAAGCACTTCCTTGTCTTGTAATTTCAATAAAATAGTCAAAGATATTATTTCATCATCATCGCACTTACCCAAAACAAAAACACTAAAGCACTCATCTTTGTTTATTTTCAAAAAAGTTTTCCATTGTTTGGTCACACCAATACAAATTCATTGCTTTAGATACAAATAACTTACTCATCATCTGCATTGGATTTCTTTTGTTCAAGAAACCCAAGCTAGTGGTAGTCACTCAATTTATAAATGAAAAATAAAAGAAATGTAACCACAGCAAAGCTATCATCCACTTCAGTCCAAGGCAAACAGTTCGGAATACTATTGAGTCTCAAAAAAAAAAGGAGAAATTAATTTTGCACTTATAAAAACAAACAAAATGTACATACATCTTATCGGTGCACCAAACTCGGATACCCTTTTCTTACACATATACTCAGGCATACAATAAATAAAATTCCTACCTTTTTATTAGTTCAAACTGCTTGAGTGCAGTTCAACAAGCAGTTTTAAATAGTTTGAAACGCTGGCGCAGAGGTCGTAACAATCCAGTGTTGCCCCATTTTTTTATGGAAAAAATAAACAGATGTTCAGTTTTGCTATGACAACAAAAACTAATATGCAGCAACTTATTTTGGAAGCATGGTAGAATAAATTGTTGTGAAACATCAAAGCTCCAACAAAGAAAATAATATCGTTGTCATATGAAAATTTTTTTTTATTTAAATCTGTTAGATGCTGTATCATAGTTTTCAGCCAAAAATTTCAAACGTAATGGCACTACTTGTATTGCAAAATTATTTAAATTGAAAATATCTACGTACATCTCTGAGCAATCTTCTTATACTTGCCTAGCAACTATGTGTTCATCTAGATACAGATTTACACAAATTAATGTTAAAAATAAAAATGTAATACAGTCGAGGCGGTGCCTGACAGTGTAATTCCCTGCACCTTTTTTTCACAAACAAAATATACATACATATAAATACATACCCTTAAGGAACTTTCCAATTGGTATCTATTTTTTTTTTGTTGAAATTCGATATTTATACCTATAAGTTTCGTAAATTTATGAGAAACATTTTGGTATAAAGGACTTGGGGTCTGCCACGCCTTCTTCTGTCATACATCGTAACATACATTGCACAAATCTAGTATAACCTTTGTACCTTTAGGTACAGGGTATACAAAAATTTATATTAAGCATTTTCAACGTTCAGAAGAAAAAACAGCTGATACTATTATGATAATTTTATTTCAACAGCAAATACCACAAAAAGAAAAAATACCACATTTCGTTTTTAGAGTCACATTGTTCGTGCTTGAAGTTGCTTAAGTTGCTGTTTTCGTTTGGAAGCGTTTTTGACTGCTGCGTACAGGCCTTAATTTAAAACCAGCGCCCAAAAATAAATGTATGATGTTAAAAAAAATTAATGCGAAAAAAGTGATTTAGATGAAAGAAAAAAAAGGCGCATATACATTTTTTTAATTTATATCAAAAAATCAAATTTTATCTCTGTTTTTCATATACATAAATATAAAAATCATGACAAAATAGTTAAATATAAATTTGTAAAAAAAAAATCGCGAAAAAAAACGGTTACTTTTAAATTTTTATAATAAAAAAAAAAAAAATTTTGGCGTAATTTGATTTTTATTGGCATATTTTTTTTTTTTTTAATTGAAAATTTGAATTAAAATTAAATATCTTTTGAACCAAGGATCGCACAATAATGGTTGATGTATTTATATGATGCACACTTCTTGACCTTTCCATCGATGCCTTACATGTACTTGAAGGATCCATGTTAAGGATCCCACAAAATAAAAATTTAATTTTAAATATAACTTTAATCAGCACTTTAATTAACAAAAAAAGGATTATTCCATTAAACATTATTTCATGACTTTTATTTTACAAATTTATCGCTGTTTAAAACACCAACGGTTTAGGCTTAAATAGTACCTAAGAATTTATAAAGGGGAACAAAAAAAATTTAAAGTGGAATCCTCAAACATTACTAGCGTAAAAAATTCCTTTGGGTACAAATGAAAACATTTCCATCGTAACATAAGACATACTAAAAAGAAAAGAAAAAACGGCCAACAATCAATTTTGATGACAGACGGGGCAAATTTTACTCATGTCAAAAGTTTTTGCTTTTTATCCTAGAAGAATTTTTGACATATCAATTTTAATTTTTTATCATCATTGACCACTTTGGTATGAGGAACTTATTGTCTACCGCGCCTCTTTCTATATATTCCAAACATTGCACTTGTTTACAATACTCTATAAACTCTCTATTTACAGTGTATAAAAAACAAAAAGAATTGTGGTGCTATTATTTTTATTTCTTTATACAAGGCAGCGTCTGCTTTTTATTATACCAAGACGACTGTGTTGTTATTTGTATTATATAGAATTTTATTTTGATTTTGCTTTGCTTGGGCTTGACCAGCTGTCTGTGTATGCGTGTGATTGTGTATGTGCTTATGTGTGTTTGTATCTATGTGTATGTCACAAAGCCAAAGCCACAAAAAGTAATCTCTGAGCATAAACGCATATCCGGCTGCAATTATACTGAATGCTAAACATAATGTGGCCGCCATTTTCATTACCACAGACATGTAAACCCCAAAGCGGACACACAGTGACAGTCCAAGTGTCAAACAAAAATAAAGCTAAACTTTTATATGCAACATTGGTGTTAAGCTCAATGCCGCACATAAAACTGCAAGAGACAGGCGCAAATGCGCCTAAAATGCGGCTATATTTATGTATACTATGTTTACGTATACGTAATATCAGTCTAGCCTAGGCTTTAATACACTAACACACGCAAACAAATACACACAGATACAGCACTGTTGGCTGCATGCACGCCTCATAAAAGTCTAATTAATTAAAATCGTGCCTGTCAAGCCAATGCATTGGACGGCTGCGGCAACGTTGCGTATGCGTAATGTACGCTATTTGACGCACTGGGACCGTTTGTGGACTAAACTAAAGCTGAAGCGACAAAGCTACGCTAATTAAAACCATTTGGCTTGGAACTTCTACACAACAACAGCAAAAAAAGAACAGGAAAATTCCAACAAAGTCTTGCAAAAGATACATAGTTATGAAGCTGGCTAGCTAACCCTACTAAAACCAAATCATATGCGTCTGTTTGTTGTCAGCATTCAGCTTTTATACTTTTTCTGTTAACTTGCCGTTGCTTAATCTATAAAAAGTTAATCATGTCTTTGAAAGTGCGGCATAAAAAACCAAAACAGGCAACATTTGATTAAAATCTATTTTCATAAAGTTCCATGTCAGTTTATTGATTTTAATACACTATAGCCAAAGAGTAAAGGGCATAATAAGAAAGTGGAATAAATAAAAGAGTTAGTAAAAGAAGGCAAATCGCTTTCGAACTTCACAAAAAGTTTTTGAACAATTTCTGTTTAATTCTGTGCTCCAATATTTTCAAGCTAAAGGTTGACAATGAATTCTTTCGAAGTTCTGCCATTGTTTCTGTGCTCCGAATCTCTTGACCATAAAATACAAATACGTATGCTTTTCACTGATAGGAGCTGTCGAAATGAGATACCTTCCTTAGTTCATAAAACTTTCAACAAACTGTTTCATGAGATCAAATAAATGCAAAGGTGGAAATATAATGCACATTCTCTCAACAAGAGGCTGGTGCAGAAAGTTTTATTTCAAATCTAAGCGGTCTCTGCTTTCCAATATTCAGGGATGCTTGACGAATCCTGTAGCAGAGCATTTTAGGTAACAAACAGATGATGTATTGTTGCATGTGATATTGCAGCAAATCTAGGACCACTCATGTCTTCACGCTCTTCAAGCAAATTGAGACTTAGCCAAATAAATTTCAATTGCAGAAAGAAATATTTGAAGCTCCGAACTTGCAATAAATTCAGTTAAGAACAGCGATATAACTGCATTATATGCAAATTTTTAATTTTGAGTAAAATTGCATCAAACCCGGTGAAGAACTCCAATATAACTGAGTTATATGCAAAAATGTCCATAATTAAAGCAAGCCTCTTAACGCCTTATCCATAAGTAAAATTGCATGAACTTCAGTTAAAAAGTAAATATAATTGTCTTATATGCAAAATTTTTCATTTTTTAAGAACTGAAATTTAACTGCTTTAAATGTAAAAATGTCCATATTTTAATACTTAACAGGTATTACCTATCTCTGGAATATAACTGCTGTATGTAAAAATGTCCATATGTAAAATCCATGTTTGAGCAAAAATGCATTAAAAAAGTGAATATAATCGGCTTATATGCGAAAATATAAATTTTTTAAAACAGCTATATAACTGATTTAAATGCAAGAATGTTTATATTTTCAATTTATTCAATTATTTAAATTCCGTTAAAAAGTGAATATAATCGGCTTACATGCGAAAATATAAATTTTTAAAAACAGCTATATAACTGATATAAATGCAAGAATGTTCATATTTTCAATATATTCAATTATTTAAATTCGGTTAAAAAGTGAATATAATCGGCTTATATGCAAAAATGTTAATTTTTTAAGAACAGCAATATAACTGATATAAATGCAAGAATGTTCATATTTTAAATATATTCAATTATTTAAATTCAGTTAAAAAGTGAATATAATCGGCGTATATGCAAAAATGTTATTTTCTTAAGAACTGCAATATAATTGATTTAAATGCAAGAATATTCATATTTCGATACTAAACATGTATTGTCTATCTCTGAGTAAAATTGCATTCAATCCGATTAAGTAATGCGATATAACTGCATAATATGCAAAACATCCATATTAAAAATCTTAATACGTATTATTTATGTTTCAGTAAAAATGCATAAAAAGATGTTGGAAAATGTATATAATTGCGTTTTATGCAAAAGTTTCCAGCTTTCAATACTTAATACCTATTATCCATCTCTGAGTAAAATTAATTGCCTTATTTGCAACTTTTTAGCAATGCAATATAGTTGCTTTATAAGAAAAATGTCCATAGTTTAACCCCTTAAAAGCATTACCTATCCTTGAGTGATTACATTAAATACGTTTAAGAGCTGTGATGTAACAAAGTTATATGCAAAAATTCTCCTATTTTTAAAATTAATCCTGATTGTCCTTTAATCTTTATTTTTCAATCTCTTTGCTTCGTAAACAATCAACGTTTTTAGACCTGTTGCTAAAAACTTGGTAAAAAAATCGATAACTCCAGTTATCGATTTTTACGGCTTAAAAATTTTCCACCCTAAAAATTCAAACCCTACACTAGCAACCTTCATTAGTCTTTAACCTATTTTTCGAAGCGGGTCAAAAACGAATAAAATCTGTATAGACTTATTTCAAAAGCTGTCGCTGGTACAGTGTATATTATAGTCGGCTTGTTTCAACTTTAATCGATACACTTGTTCTTGCTGTAGCCAGACAAAAGTACTAACAACAACAACGTTCTTAGAATGTTAATTAGATTTTATTATATGCTTGCTTTGTGCGTGTGTGTGTGTGTATGTATGTGCGTACGAGTTATTTACTTGCCTTAGTATAATGCCTGCGGGATTATGGCTTATTAAAAGGCTTATGAAAGTCAAAGAAAGTTTACTTAATTTCAGTTAGTTAGGCATCTATGAATATTGCACATGAACCACTTGAACGTATTCTCGACTTTTCATTTATTAAATGCTGAAAAAATAAAAGAAGCAGCTCACAATAGAAAAGTTCACGTTTTATTGTGTAAATCAAAAAGTTTTGCAATTTTTTGGTCAAGTTTATGGCTGAGCTATAAATTCCGACGCTGGTGTAATAAAATCAAATGAAAATTTGCAATAAACCTAAAATTGGCAACACTTTATGCCATAAACATGATTAGCAGCTGTTTATTTTATACTGTAGCATACAGTCTGGCGTTTGACATATTTTTTACTATATAATACCCTAAACAAAGGACACAGTACAAGTTTATATATGTCCTTCAGTTTGTAACGGTGACATATTTTTTGATGTGGGCTTATGGATTATTGAATTTTTTGTAATTTTTCGGAAAAACCAATGAGATTTGCTGAGTTTTTTCAATCAAAAGTAAAAATTTTGTTTTTTGTCTTTTGGTATTATCGAATTATATACGAAAAGTCAAAAAAAAATTTTTTTTTTGGAACAAATGATAAAACTAAGGCAATCAAATTCATGCAAGCATTCAGTATCAACTCAAAAAATATACTGGCAAGCATGAACGCATTAGATGCACTTATCACCCAGAAGGAGGTGTGCATCTTCTGGGTTCCCAGCCACCAGGGCATTGATGGAAACGAAATAGCTGACAAGCTCGCAAAGAGAGGAGCCGGATCGAATCAACCGTCATTTGAGGATCTGAAGATTCCTCTAAGGACGATTAACCGCACATCAGAAGAAAACGCTGCAGTCAGATCTGATAGAAGGTGGTATGCCAACACGAACTACAGGACGGTACGCACAATGTGCAAGAAAATAAACAGCTAACTAGCCCAGCATATTCTGGAACTCCCAAGAAGAGATTGCAGACTTATAGTGCGCATACTTACTGGTCATTGCCTGACAGCAACTCACGCAAGGAAGCTAGGCATTACCAACAACGACGAATGCAGGAAATGTAGGGAGACAGATGTCAGAGACTCTGAAGCACCTCACTTGCCGCTGCCCCGCCCTTTGTACATCGAGACTCAAATATCTAGGAAAACCCTGGCTAATCTCACTGCAAGAGGCAGCCGACAGGGCACCTCAAAAGCTTCTGGCGTTGTTAGCCAAGCATGCGCGCATACTCGACGACTAACGTGCATTGTACACCAGCCGCACCTTCCGGTACCACTAAGGACTATTTAGTCTATGTGTGACTCCCCCAGGGGTTCAACCTAACCTAACCTAAACTAAGAGAATAATTTTAAGTTAAGTCTTATGACACACCACGGTAGAAATAGTGTTAAAGAAATGTATTTTTTACTTTTTATTTATTTATAAAACACTGAATATTTTGGAATTTTTTTTATTCTAAGATTTCAAAAGAACTCTTCTACGAACAAGTGGAACCCAGTGCCATCACTTTTTCTTAAAAAATAGATAATAAATATATTTTTTTAAGTAAGTGCTTTAAACATGCTAATCTTCATTTTACATAATTTAACAAGCCATTTATTTTGAGTTGATTTGAATCTAGAAAAAAACATTTCGCATACCGATTGCGTAGAGAACTTTACGCCCTTCTTGTTCGTGGAATATTGTAAAATATAAAGATAATAAAAAAAAAAATTGTAAATACTATCACTTCCCTGAGGAAAACGACTCGGCCATTGAAATGAGGGAGCCATCCGTGGTTCAACAAAGCGCAACTCGCCTAAAGAAACCTCCGCCAATCATTCTAAAAAGCGGCACAAAAGTCCACGAGCTCTTTAATGATTTGTCAGGGATTGACGATGGGAAATTTCAAGCCATAACCGGAGGCGAATCTCTACGAATTAGTGCTAGCGAACGAGCATATAGAGTGGTTCTCAAGGGTCTTCATTACTCTAAAAACCCTGCCTTCATTAAGGAAGAGCTATCCATAACAAAAATACTTGGTTCGCAATGCTTACAACCCAAAAAGCAAGAGGGACGGCTCAAGCTTAAATTTGATTTTCGTAGAGCTAGAGCCAAAAATCGAAAATAAAAATATTTTTGCAATTAAATCGCTCTGTCGTGTCTGCAAAAGATCTCTGTGGAGAAACAACATAAGAAGAACGATTTTGCACAATGTCATTGTTGCCAAAACTACGGCCACACACAACGATACTACAGGAGGGCTAATCGCTCCGGAAAATGTGGTGAAAATCACGCCTCCACTGAGTGTACCGAACCCCTTGACCAGCCTGCCATTTGTGTGCCACTGCCGCATACTGCAAACTACAAAGGCTGCCGGATCTACCAGCGTCTATCAAAACGACCCCAGGTGCCATTGCAGGAAACTCCCCGCCAAACAGCGATTATCAGGAGAAATCAGCCAGCCCCCTCGTTTGCTCCTACTGGAGACATGCAACAGAACCAAGTCACTCAACAAACACGAACTTTGCCCATGTCATATGCCGACGCAACCAAAGGCAGACGCAAAGCTGCCACTGAAAACTGGTCACCAACCAACTCTACTACACAGAATCGGATTCCGCAGTTTCTTTAAATTCAACAGTAGTTCAAAATGGCTCGAAACATTAAAGTTGCTGTCTGGAATGCGAATGGCGTTGCCAATAAAGCTCTAGAGCTAAAAAACTTTCTAAAACGAAAAATATCGACATCGCTTTGTTGTCAGAAACTCATTTCTGCAGCAGAACTTCATTTAAATTATAGACCGCGAAGACACCTGAAACGTATCCACCCATTTGACCTCAGGAGTCGTCATATAAACTAAAACGCATAAAAGTATCTCGTTGTCATGTGCTCTCTCTGATAAAAGGCATATGAATATTTAGTAGATTGAGTCGAATCTATTTGTAAATTTAGTTTTTGTAAATTTTGTGTAAATATTTACTTAGTAATTTAAGCCCTATTACACACTAAATTATATTTTTGTATAGCGATTAATTTTTTTTAATCAATATTGTATCGTAACCTAATCTGTATAGCTTGATTGCCATTAAAAATATATATAAAAAAAAAAAAACAATTTTTTTTAATCAAAATTTTTTGATTGATTTAAAATTTTATCTTTTAATGCAAAAAATTTTGCCCAAATAACTTTATTCACTTATCAGATATGGCGTATCAAAGAACCGTGTAAAAAAATATAAGCCAAGGAGTATGAAAAAAGTTTCATACTCCTTGATATAAGCATTCACTTATCGATAAATCGATAAATACTTGGAATTTTTTTTAAATAAAAAAAAAACACGAAATATTGGCAAATAAAGCATAAGAAACTGTTTAGTTTTGTAGTTATTAGTTAAATAATTCACTTAAAAAAAAAAAAAATTCTTAATATTAATTAATTTTGTTCAATTTTTTGTCTAAACGCCTATACACAGAATGCAAAAAATTTCGCATGTAATGACAAAACCATTAAAAAAACCCATTTGGGATATCCCATTTGGGAATTTTTTTTGATATGCTTTTGTCATTCCGTGCGAAATTTTTTTGCATTCTGCGTACACGCCTTAAGAGATAAATCGATATTTTTATGGAGATTACATCACGACCCTTGTCTTAGTTATTGTCCAGCTCTCATAAGGTTGTGCAAAGCACGCAGGGACAGAGCCCCCTAGTTAGTTAAACTTATTGCAAACTATTTTCACTGTAGCTATATCGACCTACTGCCTTGCTAAAACGATATTTTGTGTTTGAAATCAAAAACATGACTATGGTAAAATCAAAATATACATATTATATATTCCAGATCTTTGGCCGTTCCAGAATTTTTAAAATTAACATTAGAGCTCACATCAAAGTGAATAAAGTTTAAGTCTATTATATTAAATTTGATAATTCCTTGGGCCAAATCGGTTTTTTAGAAGTAACTTTAAAAAATTTAGTATTCACAAATTTAAAAGCAAAATTTGTACTATAACACTTTTTCGTGATTTTTTTAATGGGAAGTGGGATATCAAATGGAGCTAAGGTAAATTTTGATGCAGAAATGTAGGGCTTTAGAAATTACAAATAAAACTTCTATAAGCCCTATAACACACTTAGTTATATTTAGTGTGTAGCGATTTATTTTATGTGTCAATGTTGGATTATAACCTTGTACTTATCGATTGATTTCCAATAAATAAATAAATCAAAAAAAAAAAAAGCAAATATTTTATAAGCAGACTATTTTTTTTTTTAATAGAGCCATCAAAATGTTAAATATAGATAAAAACCTGATAAAAATTGTAAAACTACCAAAAATTGATACCATAATCAATCTTCTTAAAAGCAAACTAATAAAGTCAGAAAAAAGGTTTCCTTGTTATTGCCAGATATTGTTCGACACACTGAGCATTGCAGCTTTATTAAAACCAATTTTCAAGTTTCTTTTTTTTCAAAATTTTATACATATTTTATTTTTACTTTTTCAATTACTTGCAACTTCAAAGAGAACCGAAATGAATTTTATGTGTAACCATTTTCAAGTCACATTTTGTTTTTTACTGCTCGCTGTTTCCTTGACTCTGCGGTTTGTGCAATGGTTCAGGGTTACACACACACACAGACAACCGTATAACGCTTGAATGGTTCGGAATTCTATGGCCCAACTTTTACCCTCAGTCGTTATTTTTTAGTCCTAGTATTTTCGCCATTTCGGTCAATTGTAAGCGCAATTGTGCGCACATTTTTTTTCTCAACCCCTTCCCCAAAATCGGGCTATGCATTTTAATGTTGAACTCTTTTCCTCGATTTCTTTGCTTTGAGAAGTTCCCTCAGACAAAAAAGAGTTCAAAACATGCTGGGCACGTGCTGATTGATGTAAAATACGTAATGAGCGCGGTTATGTTTATGGGCTCGGCATTTATTTTTTTTTTTTTTGTAGATAGATAAAGCCTTGTAGTTAGCTAGAAAAAGTTTTCTAATTATAATATACGTGGCAGTTAAAAGGAGCAGCGTGGTCCCTTTTTTTATTGGTTCTAGATTGAGGTAAGCAGTGGCAGAATTTCCTTGGAAAGCAAGTGCGCAATTAAGAGCCATCTGGCTTTTGGTTCATCGATGGGCCAAATGATAAGTGTAGGGTAAAGAAAATTAAAAGATTTTAAAATTGATAAGCGCATTAGTTAAGTTCAATGAGAACGTTTTAAAAGATACTGTAGACTGGCAGTGATAAGTTTTAAAGATTGGTGTATTGTATAATTGACTTAAGTTGTGTACATGTGCCAGTTGGTGGTTCGCTTTTTCTGCACTGTACTTAAAGATAAGGCGTATATTAGGTTTTTATACCCTGTACCTATAGGTACAAAGGGTATACTAGATTTGTGCAATGTATGTAACGGCAAGAAGGAGGCGTGGCAGACCCCAAGTCCTTTATACCAAAATGCTTACCTCGGGTAGCGATTGAGCCATGTCCGTCTGTCCGTCTGTATGAACACCTAGATCTCGGAGACTATAAGAGCTAGAGATACGAAATTTGACCAGCTGATGCGCATATTTCCTCAGAAGATGATGACCTAGAACCACCAATTTTGGTAAGCTGATTCATGTGCCTCTAATGAAATAATCCACATCCAAATTTTATCAATGCAGGCCCCCCACCCCCCGCAATCGATGTACCGTGTTTTCTCCCACACCCTTCAACCCCCTTGAAACTTACCTCATATACTTCAAATAACTCCTTTGACGTGCATTTCGATTTTCATCAAAATCGGTTAAAATTTGCGGAACTTATAGGTATCAATACCGTTTTGCACCAACAAAAAAATGTTCCAATTAGAAATTCTTAGTAAGAATATGCAGGAATAAATCTTTTTTTGAGAAAAAAAGGTACAGGGTATTACACTGTCGGGCACCGCCTCGACTGTATTACATTTTTTACAAATGTATGTAAGATAGAGAAAGAAACGTTGCAGCGAAGGCCCCACAAAGTTATCTTCAATATGGTCAGGATGACAAAAGAAATTGTTCCAGATCTGTATAAACAAAAAAAAAAAATTAAAATCCTTTCGACTAACTTTATTATTATCGGATCATAAATATCAGAGAAATTGCAATATACAGTCATGGATAGAATTGAGAGGACAACATTTCAAAAAATATGCAAACATTAGTTAAACCTGTCTGTTTATATTTTATGTTTCAATATTGGAGCTGTTTATTAGAATACAATGTGAGATATGATTTTTTGGAATCATCTAGTCAACTTACCACCAAAACGAAACTTCGCATACTCAACTCTAACGTGAAGTCTGTGCTCTTTTACGGGTGCGAATCCTGGAAAGAAACGTCCAGCATAAATTCTCAGATGCAGGTGTTTGTAAACCGGTATCCAAGAAGAATTCTGCGAATTTAGTGGCCCCAACGAATTTCAAACAATGACTTATCGTCACGCACCTAGCTAACACAAGAAGCGTATGAGATCAAACGCCGCAAATGACATGCTCTCCGCTGGAACCCACAAGGTTCTAGACGTACCGGGGTGCCAGCTAGAACATGGAGGCGTACAATCGAAGCAGAAATGCAAAAAGCCAATTATACATGGAATGACGTCAATGTTAATGCGCATAACAAAGTTAGATTTAAGTTGATTGTTGAGGCTCTATGCTCCACTTAGGAGTCCAGAATTCATAGTAGTAGTAAAAAGGAACGTCGAAAGGTGTGAAGTTGGTGAACGAAAACAGTGTCATAGTCATAGTCCGCGGTTGTTTTTCATGGTCTAGAGTCGGCAACTTGCATAAAATTACTAGAATTATGGACGCTTCACATTATATTAGAATTCTTCAAAACAATCTCATTGAATCGGTGTTAAAAATCGGCATTGGCGATCAATTTATATTCTAGCATGACAACGATCATGCGGCTGGCTTTGTCAAACGATACTTAGAAAGATTTTTAATTAATGTGCTCGAATCAAGTCGTCGCATAAAGCGAGTAATTCGAGCTGTCTGGCAAGAACTTCAGTCAGATTTGTTGCACAAATTGGTCGTAAGTATCGGCTCTCTGCTGTCATAAAGGCACACGGTGGAAGCACAAAAAATGAATTTTTCATGAAATGAACGAGCTGTCTTTGGTAATTTCGAAATAATAACCGCCAAGCTGCAAAGCATCAAAATTGCTTGAGACTTCGACGCAGCAGCCGATGATTTAAAGCGCCTGCGCGAATGCGTATAACATTTAAGAAAGGTAAACAAAAGAAATTTTAGCATTTACCCATTTTTTTTTCTGAAAACGTTTAATAACAATATTAATCATAAATAAACCAAAATATATCAAATAAAACGATACGAAAGTTAATCATTCGTGCAAATAGCTGCGGGTTTAAGCAACCACTGATTAAACCAGTTGTGAATTATAAGCATCAGCATTCTTTTTTCTAAAATTAAATTATATTTAATAATAATATTGATTTAATTTAAAGCCACTAGTTCACTCTCTTTTCGTTTGGTAAATATTATTTTATGTAAAAAGCCTTATGTAAACATATGGTACATAATCTAGGAGGTGGTCTAAAGCACGTTCCCAAAAATAAGAAGCTGAGAATCTTAAAAGTTCTATGTATGCCCAGTTAAAAAATATTCTGCGATTTTTCTTATAAGATTTTCCAAATCAACATAAAAAAATAATTTTAAGCATTTAAATTAATCAAGTATGTTCAATATAGGAGATCAAGCGAAGAATAACTCTTGCCAACAGTTTAAACAGTAGACCCTTCCCGTCAGACAAAACTGATACTTTATAGGACACTCATCCTTCAGTCCTCTTATATGGCGCAGAGTACGGTTACACAAATGGATGCAGCTGCTCTTGGAGTGTTCGACAGAAAGATTCTTTGCAAGATCTTCGGTCTCGTCTACTTCGGCAATAATTTTCGTGGAAGAATGAGCTGTATAAGCTATACGGCTATATTAACCTAGTGAATCGAATAAGCATTCAACGACTTCGTATATGCAGAAACTCCAACCCGTAAGTTGTTCGATGCGGTAGTTGGCTGACAGAAGTGCCTGAAGAGAAATGTTGCACCAGGCCGAGACACGTTAGGGTTGTAGGGCCAGTTGAAGAATATGTGCCCGAGCCAATAAACATATTCGATGCTTTTTTTACAAAATAAATAAAAATAAATAAATAATAGTTTATAGATGAAACAATGATGTATTATTATAAAGTTGTGATTAATTTTAAGGAATCACGTTTTCTGCCCAATGTGACGAGGCATGCTGTCAATACAATTCTGAGCTTCTAGCTTTTATGAAGCCCCAATCATCAACCAGCGTGCATCGGAGATCGATAATGACTAAAAAGGGTTGTGCCGCCTATTATGGCTCTGGAGGGTAGCATAAGCGTTGCATAAGGTATTAGCTAGCGTGTTCCTAGCAATGGCATTTATTTATAATATCAAGTCACCACTCCCGATCCAGCAGCTGCACCACTATAATAGCGCCATAGATTACAGCTGTCCAATACAATGCATTCAGAAAGATCCAGTGTCACATCAAAAACTAAGTGCTTTATCAATCATCTCCAGCAAATTGACAAGGCAATTCATTCTCGTATAAGCTAGGCTATAAACCGTTTTGCATTGTGTGCATGCTACAGCATGATTGTAGTCGCCCCCTCAGTTGCTGATCAATCCATTTATACAGACAGCTTTGATGAACCCACTTTATGAAGCCGCGACATTTGCAGTGGTGCAACCAGCTTGCTGCCGCGTTCTCCGATTCCATTGAGTAACATATTTAGCATAAATGCAATGAAATCACATCCGGCTCTTCCGGCGCAAGTGCATCGCTAGCTTCCGAAAATTCCTGTTTATAATGCGCATCCATCATACAGCTTAATCACAAAATGGAATTATATTGAAGTAAAAAAATAAACTGAAGCTTGAGTATTAAATTCTAGAATTTTGACAACTTTGCGAAAAATGTTACTTTAAATGAATATTAGTTTATTAGTTATTTTTAGTTAAAAAAAATACTTATTTATAGAAATATTACGGAGTCCCGAATGTTTGAATGTTTTCTCGACAGCTGACACTCTAAAATGAACTTATTTATTTTATACAGCTTTTAGAACAGTTTAAATTTTGACAGCTTTTTCAAAAGCTTGCTTAGCTATATATATTAATATTTACGTTACGTTACGTTAAGGACTTCATTGTCCCGTTTATTTTGTGTCTATGAAAAAAGCAGCGCTAGGAAGAAAGGTGCTTCAGCCTAGACTGCAACTCAATTCCTGTCTGCATTGGAAACGCCTTTAAGAAAACTGGACCAATGGTAACGCGTCTGCAGGGAAGCCCTACATGACGCCATAACTCCACTAACCAAAGTCTCCTCACTCTGGATCCTCCCTATACCCTGAAAAAATAAAAACAAAAGTATTAAAATGCTACCACACAACGATGGTCAAAAAAGTAGATGAGCATGGATTTGACCCTTGACTTGTTCATTCTGGCTTTCTTTGGAAGCGCGCAAGTGTTGTCACTACCACGGAATCGGATTTCGGGATCCCAAAACAATAGTCGGACAACCGGTCTCGAAAAGAGTGTTGCACTTTTGAATTTTGTGCCGCTGCGTCCCAGTTTCAAAAATATCCGGAAACCGAGGTTTCTAAAATAACTCTCAAAACCCGATAAAACGAGATATTTTGTGATGAGATATTCTTGTGGGTTTTTTTGGAGCCCTTGGATGTAAAGCTCACATCACTTTTTTTTTGTAGGCCTTTGAAAATTTTTTACTCTGCGAGATCATTTGAAATTGGTGCTATCCTACATATAACATAGTTTGTAGATTGTAGAAGGTGCTTTTGTGTTTATTTTAGTTAAACAGCATACATCATAAGAACAGACACGATGTGCTACTATTGGAAGTTCGTACAGGCGGAGGAGAAGCAGCCGCTTGACTTGAGCGAATATCAGAATGGCCAAGTTGACGATCCAACGGAATACTCCTTTGAACACGATGAACCAGTGCTTGAGCGAATATCTGAATGGCCAAGTCGCCGAACACGAACAACCAGATGTCACGGTGCGGGAGGAGCATTAAACAGAGCTGGAGCAGCTTACATGCGTGGCTCCTCATCGCTCCTCGCTTTACATGGACGCGATTGTCTAAAAAAGCTGGAAGGGCACCAGTTAGTTGAGAAGAGCAAGTGGATAAATACGTTTACATACCTGTATATAGCGTTAAAAGCATATTATGACGTTTACTGTTTATATAAAGGTTACTGGCCATAAAAAGTCAAGTTGCCGCCACCAGAAGAAGGCAATGGTTTCAGTAATTGTTTAAGTTCCTAATTAGATATTGGTATGCATCCTCCTGAATAGAGGAGCAAATGTTTTTGTATTGCTTAGTTTAAAAAAATAATTATCTATGAAAGTTCTGTTGAAAGCAGAGGATAGGAATTTCAAAGCCTGCTACAGAACAGAATTTCCAAATCACTTTTAAATTTTCTCTTATAAAGCCTAGTCAGACGACAAATCTTTTTCACTACTAAAATATAAAAACATGGGATACAGTCGGGCGGTGCCCTGTACCTTTTTTCTCGAAAGAATTTGATTCCTGCATATTCCTTCTAATAACTTTGCAATTGAAATGCACTTTTTTTGTGAAATTTGATATTTATACATATATGTGGTGGGCACAAAAAATAACCGGCTCAGCCCTACAACAACATCTACCATAAAAGTCCTGTTACGGTCGCACAAGTAATTCTCGAGCAGGGCAATAAAACAATACAAAAAATTTAACAATTTTTAATACGGTTATAAAATGTCGCAGGCCAGCATCTCTTCTCTCAAAGATTTAAAAGTTGGTTAACTTTTCAGCCCTGGTAAAAATAGACTCTTTTTTAAATTCAAATACATTCGAAAAAGTCTTTATATTATTTTTATCAAATTTATTCAAATTATTCAACTTTCTAAACAAAAACAGCCTTGTCTTTAAATCAAGTTCGCTTTTATTTAAAAAGCGTCTACATTATGTAAAAGCTATATCATTCTATGCCTCTCTAGCTGTTTAAATTTGGGTTTTATTTTGACCTTGTTACCCTGCTCTACAGCTTTGTTGACGCTGTCAACGGAATTCAAAATAACGTATATCTCGCTTGATTTATATGTATACATATATATTTTTTTATATTCATACAATTTATGCAGCAACTTACTTTATGCCCCGCATTCTGCCTAAGTTCTCTTCTAACATTCATAGACATAAACTCACACTTATACATGAGAGCTGACCCCCAATACTAGCTCTGGAACTCCCCGCATTCTGTGCACGCCATGCCCGACGGGATTAGAGGCAAATTAAAATTGTAATATTTTATTTATGTGCGTTGTGCTACTTGCAAAAACAACAACAACAACCCGGACCCGGTTTTATACCCTGCACTTTATGGGAGGTACATTAAGTTTGTGTAAAAAAAAATCTGGCATGTAATACCTACAAGGGAATGAGTTAGACCTCCAAAATGAACAGCACGACAACAGAAATCGATTAAGCCAATTTCAGTATGGTGTTCAACCGTCTGTTTGTATAACCTCCTTTTGGAGTTATTGACTTGAAATAGAAAATTTCAACGCCTTTTGTTTGTAAAAAAGATACAATCACCAAAATTTATAAATATGTACGCCAGGGAAGTAAGACATATAGCTAACTTGAAAGTCTAGGTCTTAAAATTTGAAATATAATGTAAAAAATGAGAGGTCTTCAAAATTCAATTTCGTTGCCTTCCATTGCATTATGAGCTTAGATTGCCAGCTTTTGGGCAACAAATTATTTTCAAATATAAGTAAAATAATTTTTGATATTATTCAAGACATATAGATATGGTATCCTGTGCGAACAGTCGGTATGTCACAGTCTAACTAGTGTGCTCCTCATTTCGAAGAGAATCTAAAAATTGACTAACAAATTTGATTCTAGGTGCATGATTCAGTTTATAAGCATATTACAGAGCTTGCTCTCCGTTTCTAGACTAAGTTTTTTTTAAGTATTACTCAACAGTTCAAATCCGTTTTTTTTTTTACAATTTTCCTTCAATACGATTTCAAATAAATAAATTTTAATCATCATATCCTGAAGTAAATAGAAACCAATTGTATCTTTAGATGATGTAATTTACTTTAATTAAAAATCTCAATTTAAAAAAAAACAATATTCTTCTGGAGAGATCGAATTCGCTTCAAAATGAATAATTAATAAATTAAGGTTTTTTTATATTTATAAATATTTTTATTATATTTTTTTATACTGTGGAATAAATTTGGATTTGGCACTAAAATTTTTTACTATTTAGTTTTTTAGTTTTGAATGATTTATGTTCAAAAAATAATATTTAAAATTTTAATTATTTGGATATTTAGCTTTGAATGATTTATGTTTACCAGAACGAAAGACTTTTAATAAAAAAGATGGCGTATGTTAAAATCGGGCACGGACGACTTTGGGATACCCTGTACCACTGCTTGCAATAAAATCCGGTACATGCTTAAGAACACCAAAATACATTTGATTGCCAGATTAGGTTACGATACCTTCATAAGCAACCAAAAACAGACGAATTTTGAACCAAAAATGTTTTTTTGACCTATCGTTCCTATGGGAGCTATATGGTATAGTCAACCGATTTTGATCAAATTTGGTACTGTGCTTGGGTACTCTAAGAAACTTCTTAATGCCAAATTTGGTTACAAGATCTTCACAAACAAACGAAACACTACGAATTTTGTACAATATCCGATATCGAAAAATTAAAGTAGGCATCTTTCTATATACTTCTTAAATAAGATTAATAAATACATTGGCATATTTATTATGGCGTGATGTTACGCTGTGCTGGCCATCTGTTCCTTTTTATAAGCCCGAAAGCTAGATCTCTCTCTATACTCCTAATTATAAACTTAAATAAATTTGGCGTGACGTTACGTTTGTACCAAAAATGTTTGAATAAAAAGCGTTATTAAATTAATGAATACATATTAATGCCCACGGAGCAACAATATTTAGTAATAAAAAATATAAAAGCAACAATGCGCTTGGCGTGACGTTACACAAATGTTGTTCAATAAAAAAAATGAATTTTTAACTCAAGACACAAAGCAATAAATACTAAAAAAAAAGTTCAATATAATATTATCAATATTGTATGCCTTATTAATGTTATTTGAACATTTTTATCATTTATTTCAATTGTAAAAATTTTGTATTATAATTTTCAATTATAAGTTAGCTCTAAATACACAAAAAATAAATAAAAATAATAACATAATGACAAAAACTGGTAAACAAACAAGGTGCTCTTAGACATTGTTAGTTTCTTTATCTCCTTGAGGAGCATAGGGCCTTAGTGACGCATTTCCATCTCGTCCGGTTGTTTGCGATTACTTTTAATTCGCTCCACGACTTCCCTGATGTACAAGTCTCGGCATGTAGCGTTCGTCTCCATGAAGTTTTTGGACGTACCCTTTTTCGTCTACCTTGGAGCATAGGGCCTCAGTGACTCATTTCCATCTCGTCCGGTTGTTTGCGATTACTTTTAATACGCTCCCGACTCCCCTGATGTACAAGTCTCGACATGTAGCGTTCGTCTCCATGAAGTTTTTGCACGTCCCCCTTTTCGTTTACCTTGTGGATTCCAATCTAGTGCTTGACGACATATTTCGTTTGGATCCTTACAAAGCGTATGGCCAATCCATCGCCATTTGCGATTTTTTATAAAGTTTGCCATGGGTTCGATGTTGCATTTCTGGTAGAGCTCTTCGTTGGTTATAACATGTGGCCACCAGAATTCGTCTCTCTTTGTATTTTCTGTATTATTGTTTCGGTTGTGAGCCATGTTTCAAATCCATATAGTAGAACTGGGATGACGTTTGTTTGGAAAATTCTGAGTTTAGTGTGAGTTGATAGCATTGACGAGCTCCAGACTTTTCCAAGCTGAGCGTATGCGCCCTTCGCTTTGTTTATGCGGGCAAGTATCTTCTTTTTTCCTATCTGTGTTACTTGTGGTGTTTATTGCAAGCGCTTTGATTTTACTTGCATTTATCCTAAGTCCAACTCCATCGGCTGCCGTATACAGATGGTTTATTTTTGACTGCATATCGGAGTGCCTGACTGATAGCAGGCAGACGTCATCAGCATAGGCAAGATCTTCAAGGTGCTCCATGGAGGTTCCAGGGGAGACCTCTTCGCTTGTCGTAAATACATGATTGCAACACGTTGTCAATGACAATCAGAAACAGGAACGACGAGAGCAAACAACCCTGACGAACGCCGGTCGGAAATCCAGCTTGACTTTTTCTTATCGTGCTGTCGAGCAACGATTGGATTCTGTTCAGCAAAATTCGTGTAAAGATTTTTGATATAATTGGCAAAAGTGTGATGTCTCTACGGGACTACGATAAGGGTACCCATTAGCCAGTCATTGGGTACAGCTTCTTGATTCTAAATATCAAGGAAGAGTGGGTGAAGAAGTTTTGCTAAGTGAGTTGGACAAACTTTCAGTATTTCCGCTTGAATGTTATCGTGGCCTCGACTCTTGTTGTTTTTGAGACTTTTGATTGCTCATATGATCTCTTGGGTTGTTGGCGAATTTGAGTTTATTAGACATAGGGTATACATATTATTTCAAACAATGAAATTAATAAAAGATTTTTTTTTTATTATAAATAGTACAGGGTATATTACAGTCGGTGGAACAGTAAACGTGTCACTTGCTCTTGTTGTTATTGCTGTTATCCTGGCAAGTTGTCCTTTTGCCGTAATGCTTACTGATGGTATTAGGGGTTAATTTGTGCGTTTATTGCAGTTGGCCAAGTTTTGTGTTTACTCATATATATATACTATATTTGTATTTGAATTCGTATCTGTGTGCTTATATTTGTATTTGTGTAACGCACAGATACTTAAAAGTATTTACATGCGAAATAGCAACAAGCAACAAAAGCAACAAATCATAAGTAGCGACTACAACAACAACAACAACAACGAACAGCAAAGAAAGGCGAGAAGAAGAAGCCACAACAACAAAATACAAAATAAAAAAAATTTTGAATAGAATACTTAAAAAAATTTATGTGCGGATGTTTTGCCGTCAGAATATTTCCGGTTTATGATGATTATGTTCTCTTTTTTTTTCTCTGCTTGTGCTCTCTAGCTGTACTTTTATTTTCGTTTATTTTTAACAAGCGGATTATTTCTTTGGCACTGTTTATTTCGTTTCTTTCTTTTTTTTTTACATCTCTTTGTTTGTCTTAAATTCTCTTGCACTTTGTTTTCTTCTACTTTTGTTTTTCATTTCTTTTGTTGGCAACAACAATTACAGTAACAACAACAAAATAATAATATTGTAGTAATAATACATGAGTAATTTTATTCGTCCATACAATTCTTATGTACTTACTTATATATGGAATTGACAAAGTTTTTAGTGTTTTTATTATGTGTGCATTTTAATTATTATTTTTAAAATATTCATTTTTTTATAGTTTTATATAAATAAATCTCTTATTGTTTGCTTTGTACTTAAAAAATGGTCAGGCAATGTTGTGCCAAACATCTCTCGTTGAACTTTAGACAAGTTTTTTGAAGCAACTTATAGATTTGCACAGTTGCGCATCCAGGATTTGGTCTCGGGGGCTTCTTCACCTCCAAAACTTTTCATCATTTTTTTTGCTATGGAATTTCAAAATACAAAATTTAGAAATAATAGTTTCATATTAAGTTTCATTTAAAAATCTCGAAATTTATCTTACTTTCAAATTCAAAACATACATCATTTGCCAATTTGTTATATGTAAAAAGCTTAATTTGCACACTATTTTTTTTTTTAACAATTTCACAACTACTTTAAGATTTTTAATTTAGTAAATAAGCCCAAGACAAGATTGCTTGTACGCTGGCATGTCTAATCTTGGTATCCCTGCAAAGCTAATTCGGCTCTGCAGAATGACGTTGAGCAACACAAGCAGCTGCGTCAAGGTGGAAACTAATCTCTCCGAAATCTTTAATACCAAGTGGGGTGATTTGCTTTCTTGTATGCTCTTTATGCTCTTTAACCTCTTGATGGAGAGCATTGTAGAGAATGCCGGAGTTCATCGAACGGGCGCAATACTTACGAATAGATGTGTCCAGCTGCTTGGCTACGCCGATTATATTGATATCATTGGTCGCACCAAGCGTGTTACTGGCGCTTTTGGATCAATTGAAAAGGAATCGGCGAAGGTAGGTCTCGTAGTAAATTTGGGCAAGACAAAATCTTCCGACATCTTGATTCTCAGCTGTCAGCAGGAAGCTATAGCTTTGAAACGGACAAGGAATTTATATACCTTGGCCCTGCACTTGCCAACAACAATAATGTCGGCCTGGAAATTAAGCGACGGATAACTCTTGCTAGCAGGTGCTACTTTGGGCTCAGTAGGCAAATGGATAGCTGAGCTCTCTCACGACAGACGAAGGTAACACTTTACAAGACGCTCATCCTTCCAGTGCTTCTGTATTCTTCACAAAATCTTCGGACCTGTTTGCGTTGACGGTACCTTCCGCATTCGATGGAATGACGTACGGCGACATTGACGTGATAGGGCGAATAATTGGCATGCGACTTCGCTGGCTGGGTCACGTCGCACGTATGGAGCAGGAAACACCAGCTCATAAGGTATTCGACGCGGTAGTTGGCGGACAAAGAAGGAGAGAACGGCCTCGGATACGTTGGTGAGACCAAGTGACTGAAGCCTTAACATCACTTTGAGTTACCAATTGGTAGAGGCGCGCACAGAGCAGGAACGTGTGGAGGCAAATTTTGCATCAGGCAGAGACCCAGTAGGGTTGTTAAAGCCAAAATAATAATAATAAATAATGAAAATATTAATCATACTTTGCAAAATTTATTAAATGCAGCTTCTTTGTTTTTGTTTATATTTCATATTTTGTTTATAGTTTTTATATTAATCATAGTGGAAAAAATGTTGCGTTTGTCGTGTCACGTTCGACAGCAGTTAAAATTAAATTAAAAAAAAAAAATACCAAATTAAAAGCAAAATAGCGCGACATAAATATTTAAAAATTTATTTCAATCAAATATTCTATCAGATTTCGCTGAAATCGAGTTTGTTTACGTTCGCCGCGGAAACCACTTTTATTTTTGTCACGATCAAACGGCGTCCTTTTTCTAATATCTTTTTATCGGAATATCGTCTTAAAAGTAACTTCAGCACCAATAACAGTGCTCCCAACGACGGTCGTTTTCGAAATGTCCATATATATGAAAAATAAAACAAATATATTTCGTAATTTATTTCAATTCTATTTTCAGATTTAAGAATTAAGTTTTATTTTCAAATTTTTAAAAACTTACTACTATCAATTTTTATTATGTGATCACATACAATTTTAAAAATAAAAACTTTTATAAATTTATAATATATTTTACTATTAGTTCATAATTTCGTTTTAGATAAAAAAATTGAAGGTAAATTTTTTTTATTTTTTAAATTATAAATATTTTAAACTTTTTGCTATAATCCTTTGAAAATTTATTATAATTGGGAAAATTATTTTAAACACTTTTTTTAACCTATATCTCTTATCTTCGAATAAGTACTCTGGGGAACCCCATTTATTTTCTTTAACCAAGTTTCAAAAATTATAAACAATGGGATTATTGAAAAAAAAAGAGAAAACTAAAAAAGAAAATGTTTAAAAAAGGCAGATATTACTTTTAATATAACTTAATCTAGACAAAAGAATTTCAAAACTTTTGGCGTTTAAATAGTTAATTATGCATATTTTTTTTTAATTTTTGAACGCCAACGCTGAATGAAAAATTGTTTCTTATACAATTTTGGAAACAACGAATTTTATATATTTGCTTCCATATTCAAAAATATACTGAAATAAAACTTGGCAACGATATTTTTTAAAGCCTTTCGAAACAAAATTATGTTTAACGAAATGGAAAATTTTCATCTGGGAAACGGCTGGAAACTAAAAAATAGTCGAATTTTCAATTTTACAGTATACAGGAAATAATTTTTTTGAAAAAGACATGATCACAGTTTCTATTGCTCAAAAGCATATTTAAGCTTGCCAAACACTTTTGACATCAATTTAAGAAAACGCCTTATACATCAAAGAAATTATGTTGGCTTAAAATTCCAATGAAAGAGATTTGTGGCACATCCTTAGATCCAGCAAACAGACGTGTAGAACGAACAGCACGACAATGTCAACAAACAACAACCAACATAGCAGACATAAAAAAAGGCGACAATAAAAGCGCTTGTAATCACAAAAGTGTCTTCCAAAAGTATACTGACACTCACACGCACACCTAAACACACGCACACACTCACACTCACACACACACACTCCTCATAATACAGAGTGGCAGGTAAGAGTTTGTGGCACGGGTCTCGGTTGCACACAGTCTGGGGCAACATATCACTGCCTAAAACCGTGTAATTTATGTGTCCGAAAGGCTGGGCGAGTACAAAAGCCTGACAAGAAAATGGCAGAGTACAAAGAAAATGGTAAAAGAAATAGAATTGGTTATTTTCGGAGGGATCCAGGAGTCTAGTATGAATATTAGCTTGTAAGGGCTCCACAAATGGCAAACACAAGCAAACTGCGCTTTCATTAGTCCGAAGTTTAGATGGGAAATTTTTTTTTTTTGTTGTCTGAAATTTCTTGGCACTCTTGGCTCGTGCCCACTGATTTAAAGCGTTTGTTTTTTTAAAGGTTTTTTACAAATATCAAAATTGTATGCTAGTTCAGCTTTAAGAATTTAACCATGGCATTTGAATTTGAAGTAGATGTTTGAACAATATGGTACCCCTTATATGGCTTAACTTAGTATGTATTTATACCCTGTACCTATAGGTACAAAAGATATACTAGATTTGTGCAATGTATGTAACGGACAGATGATGGCGTGGCAGACCCCAAGTCCTTTATAACAAAATGCTTATTACAAACTCGGGTAGCGAGTCATCCGCCTTGACTGTACCACATTTTTTTATATTTTAGTAGTGAAAAAGATTTGTCGTCTGACTTTGTTTTAAAGGCCTATACGCAGTTCGAAAAATTTCGCGCGGAATGACAAATCTTCATATAAAAAAAAAATCCCTTTTGGGATATCCCATTTGGGATTTGTTTTTTATATGAAGCTTTATCATTCCGCGCGAAATTTTTTGAACTGCGTATACCCCTTAAAAGAGAAAATTTTACAGTGATTTGGAAATTCTGTTCTATATTAGGCTTTGAAATTCTTATCCTCTACTTTCAACAGAAATTTCATAGATAATTTTTTTTTTAAACTAAACAATACAAAAACATCTGCTCCCCTATTCAGGAGGACGCATAACAATATCTAATAAGGAACTAAAACAATTACTGAAACCATTGCAATACTTTGTGCAGTAGTTTGGATTTCTCTACTTCTGGTGGCGGCAACTCGACTTTTTGTGGCTAGTTAGCTTTATATAAACAGTAAACGTCATAATATGCTTTTAGCGCTATATACAGGTATACAAACGTATATATCCACTTGGTCTTCCCAACTAACCGGTGCCCTTACTGCTTTTTTAGGCAATCCCGTCTATGTAATGCGGACTTGGAGGGTTTTCTCGTGGGCGACAAACGATGAGGAGCAAAAAATGTAAGCTGCTCCAGCTCTGTTTCATGCTCCTCAACGTTAGCTTACGAGCTGCATTACCAGCCAACTCGAGAACTTCATCGGCCAAATATTACATTACAGCAGCTATGTAGACTGGAACGCCAGCACCAACTCGTTCAGCATAGTTGCCCTTGCGAAGCAAACGATGGATGCGACCAACGGGGAACTAAAGAACAGCTCGATTGGAACGTGACCTTGCCTTTTCCTTAACTTTGCCACCTTTAGCACGATCAGATATTTTTTTTTATTTTCACAAAAATTATTATTAGCTCATCGTGTCCCAAAACGTATGTTGTTAGCAGTTTAACTCAAATATACACAAAAGCACGTTCTACAATCTACAAAATATGTTGCATATAGGATAGCACCAATTCCAAATGACCGTCCAGAAGTAACCATTTACAATAATAACACAGACCAACATGGTTTAGTTGTTGGAAAGCTATGGGTCTTTTCCGAAGTAATTTGCTGCATAGAATCCGAATCCGGGACCAGAATTGGCCTATCACGTCAGGATTTTGAGATATTTGAGGTTATTTACCCGAAAAACGGCGTTTTTCCTACTTTTGAGGTTATGTACCTTCAGAAATGACCCTTAGCTTTCCAACAACTGACATGACCCCGGTATTTGTAGGCCTGTGTAATTAATAATAATTTCCCCGACCGACTATTTAGTCAGCATTGGGGATCTCTATTAATAACTGTTCGAAGAGAACAGGGACCTACAGTTTATAGCCGAGTCGGAACGGCGGTGTCTTGAATTAATAGAGACTTTCTTGGGCAAATAGCGTCTTTGAACTAGCGATGCCAGTGCTAGGCAAATGTACCAGTGCTACTGCGGGGATACGAACCACCGACCTTCGGTTTGTAAATCGAGTACACTAGCACTACGCCACCGACGGCCACAAACCATTAACAATGGCCATCCAAAAAAAAAAATCATCCCGAAAAATACGCACATAATTTTTTTCGAGTTATGAGTTCAGGAAACCCCTATGTCTGGGGTTATGTCTACCGAACCTAAAACGGCAACAAAATTTTTTTCGAGACCGGTTTTTTAGATATATTCACAATATATCGTTTTATGGGGTTTCTTAGGGTTACTTTAGAAACCTCAGTTTCGGGGGTTTCTTTGGAACCTGGGCACAGCGGCACAAAATTCAAAATAGCAACTTTTTTTTTTCGACACCGGTTGTCCGGCTTTTGTTTTGGGATCCCTAAGTCCGATTCCGCGGTACCTGACATAGCTTCCGAAATAACTTGTTTGAGTTTATTTCAGAATACTCGTATTCTACGGTTTTTTAAGCTCGGGTTCGGATTTAGCGGCACAAAATCCATAAGGGAAGGTGTGAGACATATATAGGTTGCACTATTTTTTTTTAAGGACATGATGGTGCATGAAATTGTTAGCGTTGTTATCATTGCCAAAAAAATTAGGACCTGTCAGAATTTGTATAGTCTTAACAAAATTCGCAATGTTCTCGTAAATTTCTTAAAGTAATTTTCTCATATTAAAATAGAAAACATTAAATTAAATTTTCTTGTATTGAAATTCAACTTGTTATTAAAATTTATCATATTTGGTTGTGCATACAACAATCTGGCTGCATCAGTCAAACTGCCAACTTGTATTTACTATTTGCACTATATATGCCCTTATTTGTGAACTTTAGAAAGCCAAAAAACCACACAAATTTTAAATATGTATATCTAAACTTCGTTATAGGATTAAATGGAATAAAACAAAGCAGCCCTAAAACTTACAAGATGCGATTAATCTTTCAAGCTCTGAAAATATTTTAAGTCAGCCTGTTAACTTGCATTTATTGCGTTGCCAACTTTGACGAAAATTTGCTCCAAGTTCGTAAAGCTTAAATCCGTACTTGAGAACTTCAAATAAAAAAATTCAAATTAATTTCAAATGCATCTCAATTTCTATAAAAACAAAATAAAACAAAGAAAACGATCCTAAAACATATAAGATACGCAAAAAAATTATATTAATTTTAATTAATTAGGATAAAATAATTTTGTAAAATGCATCAAGCAGTATATGTGTGCTCGTGGTTTTATTTTCCCAGCCCAATTAAACCCTTTCTTAAAAAAATTATATAAAATCTTGTTCACCAGTGTAACTATAGTTACCAGCTGCTGCTTATCCACAGTCATAAATAATTAATTTTTTTTTGTTCTGGTATTAATAGCAATATAAAATTTCCTTCCTTCGGCTATGGCCCATTCCTATAAAAAGAAAATCTACACCCACATAGTCAACGAGCCTAAAGGAGTCATAAAATTCAACTCCTTTAACACTTTTACAAGCAACAAAAAACAACAACAACAACAGCAGCAACTTGCGTGGGAGACGCCTCCATTATAAAACACATTATTGAGTAATTATGTGGCATCAAAAGGTGTGCCAACAAAATTTACTACTTATTATTATTATTTGTCTACTTATTTAAAGCATTTTGAGAAACCTTTGGGCAATTTTTACTGTCAATTTTATGAACACTCAAAATGCTAACACATAACATTAACGGACTCATTAACCGAGAGCAAACAAATACAAATAAACAAATATGTATATAATTTGTAGCCTAATAAATTCCTTGTATATGTATATGTGCATACAAACAAACATGCCTTAAACAAATAAGCACAGAAGGCAACAAACAAAAGCAAACAATAATAAAACAGCAGGCGGAAGCCACAAAAATGACGACAAACCAAAAGAGACAGAAGAAGAGCAGCAGAAGAGCGAAAAAAAAACTGTAAAGCTAGCGCAAAATTATGTACAAATATATATATAGACAAACGAGATCCAAAAATGTGAATAACTTGGGGCGGTGAACCCGACAGTGGAATATGCTGCAACGACTTTTCCAAAAAAAAATCACCCCTTCATGAACGAAGTTCCTTTTGTCCAACCTTTTTCCCCATGACAAATAATTTTATACAAATAACTAAAAAAATAACGCAACTTTCATTAAATATTTTAGAAACTTATTTTTATTTAGTAGGAGTAACAAAAACAAATAGTAAATAAAAAAAAAAACGTTATTAAATTTAATTTAATATTTTATGAAAAATATTTATTTATTTAAAATTTTAAAAACTAACAAAAATCTATACAATATTCAAAATTGCTTTTAATAAAAACTATTTATTTATTAGAAATTTTAATAACCCAAAAAAAATATATGTATTCAAAATCAGCCTGAAGGCCTACAATGCTCTGGCTACAAAACATTTTTAATTTAGAATTTATTTTTACTTTATAAATACAACACACAAAAAATATTAAAAAAAAACATTTTGCAAAAATTATATACAAAATATTAGTTATAAATTTTAAATACATTACACTAGTTTACAGCAAAATGTATCCTCAACATGTTTTAGTTGTTACTAAAGTAAAATGGCATGCTAAAACCGAAAATGAAATCCAAAAATTTTTTCATGGAACGAAAATAACATTTTTCGAAATTAAAAAAAAAGTGTTTTTACTGAAAAGCAAATATCTCTGATTGTACTTAACTGATTTTAATCATTTTTTTACCAATCTGTAGATAATTGAATTACGCATCGATGATAGTTGGAACATATTACTGTCATATTTATGGTTTGGTCGCTATTTATGCATTAAAGGGAAATTTTTCGTAATTTTTAGTAAATTTTTGACCAAAATTCAACTTCGAATGTAAATTAAAAAATTTCCAAAAATTTTTTCATGCAGTTTTATTTATGGATCTTAAAGAACTGTCAATTACGAACAAAATGAGTGGTTGTTCATCAAAATCGGGCAAAAAATGTGGAAATATCAAGTATTTTTGTAAAAAGTGAAAAATGTAAATTTGTTTGAAAAACAAAAAGTTTTAGATGAATAATTGATTTATTTATAAAGATATCGTTACCAATTTTGGCAATCAAAAGTTTTTTAGAGTTCTCAAAAACTAAATTTTATCAAAATCGGTCGACTTTATCATATATCGCCCATAGGATCAATCGTTCAAAAAAACGTGTTTGGTGCAAAATCCGGTATATTGCTCAAAAAGTTCTAAAGACACATACTATATATTTGCCAAATTTGGTTCCGATGTTTTCAGAAACAAACGAATCAAAACGAGTTTGGCACAAAAAAATATATTTTGACCGACCGACCCTATGGGCGGTATATGATATATACAACCGATTTTGATCAAATTTAATACAGGGCTTGGAAGCTATAAAAAACTTTGGATCACCAAATTTGGTGACGATATCTTCAAAAACACGCGAAACACAATGAATTTCGTTTGAAAAACGTTTTTTTTTTTAACTATTTGTTCTATGGGGGCTATATGATATAGTCAACCGATTTTGATAAAATTTGGTTTGGTGGGAAACTCTAAAAAACTGCCAATCACAAAATTGGGTAACGATATCTTCATAAACAACGAATTTTGCATCTAACGCGTTAGTTTGGCCGATCGGTCCTATGGGTGCTATATTAAAAAATCAACCGGTTTTGGTCAAATTTGGTGCAGAACTTAAGAACTCTAAAAAACTTTCGAATGCCAAATTTGGTAACGATATCTTTATAAGCAAACGAATTATACATCTAAAACTTTAGGTTTTCAGAAAAATTTACTTTTTGTACTTTTTAAAAAAATTTCCGTTTATTCCATACTTTTACTCCGATTTTGATGAACAGCCACTCATTTTGTTCGTAATCAATAGTTCTTTACGAGCCATGAATAAAAAAAAATCCAAAATTTTTTTAAAATTTTTAAATTTACTTTCGTAATTGAATTTTTGTCAAAAATTTGCTAAAAAATTATGAAAAATTTAACTTTAATGCATAAATAGTGACCGAACCATAAATATGACAGTAATATGTTCCAAGTATCATCGATGGGTAATTCAATTATCTACATATTGGTAAAAAAATGATTAAAATCAGTTTAGTACAATCAGAGATATTTGCTTTTCAGTAAAGACACCTTTTTTGAAATTTCGAAAAATGTTATTTTCGAAATATTTCGAAAACCGTTGCATAAAATAATCAAAATCAGTTAAGTATAACCAGAGATATTTGCTTTTACGTAAAGACACCTTTTTTTTAATTTCGAAGAATGTTATTTTCGAAATATTTCGAAAACCGTTCCATGAAAAAATTTTTGGATTTCATTTTCGGTTTAAGCGTGCCATTTTACTTTAGAAACAACTAAAACATGTTGAGGATACAAAAATTTTTTTAAATTTGTAAACTAGTGTTATTAGTGCATGATAAATTATAACAAAAAGTAATTCAAAATTTTAATATTTTATGACAAATATATTTATTTTTTAGATTAATTTAAAAACCAAAAAGTAATTTAGTAAAAAAATATATTTATATGTATAAGTAAAAACATATACATATATACAAAATCAGCATGAAGGCCTACGTTGCTCTGCATAAAAATCATTTTTTATTTAGAATTTATTTATAATTTATAATTATAAAAATAAATGTGTAAAAGAATAATTTATTTATTAATAGTTTTATACAAAATATTAATTAACAGTTTTTAATTTAATATAAAAAAATTTATTTTTTATTTAATATTTTGTGAAAAAATATTAATTTATTAAAAGTATAAAAATCGAATAGTAATTAAAATATATTTGCAAAATTAAATTGTTTTTATAAAAAAATTATATAAAAAAATTTGAATTAAAAATTGTAAATAAAATAAAGGTAAATGTTCATCTGATATAAACAAAAAATAATTTTTTATTTACAATCTATGCCTTAGACATAAGCAAATATTTTGGAAACAACAAATGAAAAAATTGAATTTTTTTTTAATATTTTATCCAAAACATTTATTTATAAGAAATTCTAAAAAATATTAGTTTATTAAAATACATCGGCTTTGAATTTTTTTTATTATTTTACGCTTTTTTTTATAGCGAAATGCAAAGTTTTAACCTTAATTTTTGGAAATTAGTTACCTTAATTTACTTATTATCTTCAGACAGATGGTAGACAAAAAAATTCATAAAAAAATATTTTTTTTAAATATCATAATTAACGCAATAAGGATAATAAGGAAAGATGAAATTTTAATTATGGCTACTTACTAGATAATTCGCAATTGATTAAAACTTCAACTAGTACGAGTGCTAATATTTTACAAACAATCTTTATTTTAATTTATTTTTGTTAATTTATGTTTTTATTTGATAAATAATATTGAATTTTATTTAATATTTTTTTCTGCTTTAAAAATTGGTATACGACGCATCTATTGAAAAAAATTTACTGTCTCTAGCTCTTGTTACCTTTAAGGTTAAAGCGTTCATATGAACTAAGGAGCAGACAGACAGACAGTCGTTAACCAAAATGAATCATCAATAGAACTTGTGTTTTGCCACGGTCTGTTTCTTGCGTTGCACAAATCTATAATACCCCGGTATAGGGTATAAAAATACCAAAAAGCAGAGAAATACAAGAGAACAAAAAAAAAAATCCTTTTATTACTTGGGCAACAGATTTGTGAAGCGAAGCAGTCGCCAGCAAAAATGAATTTAGCATAAATGAAACATTTTTACGAGCTGCCATTACAGACCAAGAACGTAACGCCAAAGCAACATGACAACAATAAAAAACCAAAAACAACAAATACAAATAAATAAAATAAAACAAATACAACAACGAAGAGCAAAGGCAAAGAGCAAAAGTAATGAAAAAAATATGCTCAAGCTGCAAGTAAATTTTTACGTATGCGCAATGCGTGTATGCAATGTCAAAGTTCAAACTGCCTACACACACAAACAGACATAAACAAATATATATGTATGTACACATATGCGAGGTCAGGCATAAAAGTTATCGAACTAGCTAAGTAAGAGAATCAAAGAACCACTTCGAACTTTAGTGAAACGACTAAGATCAACAGAAACCAATTTTGTTAGATGCAAGTAGCCGGATTTTCTTTAAAGGGGTCCAGTTGTTTTTATGTTTACAGATGATACAGATTGCCTACTTGATCTTCCTTGGCATCACTGTTACTATTAACAGCGATGTCATCATGAGATTCAAGCAAAAACTTTAAAATTATTCTTTTTGGCAGACTCAAAAATTGGCAGTTTGCCGAACTGAGAAAAATCTGGCTATTTTCAGAAATAATTTAATTTGGCTAAGTAGCCATTTTTAGCTATGCCCAACACTTTTCAGCCTACCCACTTACTACATATACAATAACGATGTCACACACACATTTGAGCAGATAGGTTTAGGCAATAAAAAACATCATCGAAACCATTTGTCAAAAGCAACGTTGACGCTGATGAGAGCACATTGTATAAGGACATTGCCATACCGAACCTCTAGCTCTGGACCAAGTCAACGCGACGCGACGGTCCAATGCAATTGCCAAATTGTGAGACACCACTTTCCGTAAGGCCAAGAACATTTCGTATTCATTGCCAAGAATCACAATAACAGCAAGCGGCGACAACAACAGCAGCAAGTAGTGCTCCTTGTGACGGGCACAGTGGGCCAAGAACTTAGACAAAGTGCTTAAATTTTGAAATTCAATATTTAGAGATTTATTCTTATTTCAAATATTACTGAAATAGGCAAAAATAATAAATGATCTTGTGCTTAAATACAAAATCTTTGTTGTTATTTACAAAATAAGTTATTATTCGGCAATTAATAAAATAAAAATTGAACAATATTTTTTAATAATAAATGTATAGTCAATGATTATTTCAAAATATTTATTATACAATAACTTTTATTTGCAAAAAATCTTTAATATTTTTTCCAAATAAGTATTTTGGCATGAAAAAATTTTGTACAAAACGTAATAAATTTTTTGAAATAACAAACAAAATTAATTGCTTAGGTAATGTTTTCATATTACTCCCATAATGATTTTGTTTTCCAATTTTACTTACAATCTGTCCAAAAACAATCAGTAAATTATATAAAATTATTTAAACAGTGATAGAAGCAGCTAGTCTCCATAAAGCCTAGGTGCTATGCGCGAATTAGTTACTTATTTTAAGTATAAATTACAACAAAAAAAAGAAGAAAATTCTGAATTAAAATGTACTTGAAAGATCAAGCACGTGAAATCTTTGAAGTCTTCTGTAGATTTGACTATTATTGTTAAATTTAGGGCTAGATTTAAGGCCAAAAACATTTGGTATTCATTGAAGTCCTGAAAGTTACACAAAAATCTGTATCTAAGTCTGATTTTTAGCTCGGATGATAGCATCACTTTATGCGTCCAGAAATGGCAACCTGGCCCACTGTGCTTGCCAGCAAGTATCTGGGTATGATGTGGCAATACGCTAACTCGTGTCCAAACATGCGCGCCTACAAAACGATGCCAGGCAATGTGAAAATGTGAACGCGTTTGGGTTGGGGCTCATGATTGTTGGGGACGGGAACAGCTCAAACTGGGAGACCATTTTAAAGCAACCGACTGTTAAATGTGTCTGGGAGTTGTTCCTGAAGTTGTTTTTGTTTTGGTCCAATGTTGGACATTGCGTGGTGCGTGTTGTTGGCTTGGTCTACGGCCCAAAGAGAAGTAAAAAACGCATAAATAATCTTGTTGCTCACGGCTGTTGAAATGGCGTGAAATAATAAAAGAGACGTGAAAGCAATAGAACTCGCAATGGGCAACGAATACGGCAATGTTAATGCCGTATTGCCAACAAAAGGCGGACAGCCAAAGTCTGCCTTAAGCTTCAGTTGCCTGTTGGTTATTGTTGTGGTTCCCGACGCCTTTGTTGATAATACACTACATGGTGACGCTGCAGGCAAAAGCACTAACGAAATCGCGATTTCCAATGCGCTACAATCCAAAGCGTTTGGTATTTCTGCATAGTGAATTAAGTATACGCCGTAGATTACGTATACGCCGCATGGCCATGAAGGTAAAACGTGTGGCATTCAATAAAAGACAAAGTTAGTTTATGGCGCTTTAAAAAGACCGAAACGATATTGTGTCGAATGGGTTAAGTATATGGTGTGTCATTGATGACTTTGCTGATAAATCAATCAATATTGTACTTAATGCTCTTAGTGCATTATTAATGCCAGATTGAAAAAATATAAAATGGAATGAAATGGGCTTGATTTTATTGAGTGATAAGACACTTTGTGTGCTTACTATTAAATAAACACTCATTAAAAGTACTTTGCAATTTTCAAGGGTTTCGTTTTGAATAGAGCTTTATAGAATTACACAAAAACGTTTAAAATTACAATGTTCTTAACCTACGGCTTGCCCACAATGGTCTTAAATTGCGATTATTTACACTTCTGTTGTTTTAATTAAAAATTTAAATGAAAAGCAATGCAGAAATTTGAACACTTTAAAAGTTAAATTTCCAAAAGGAAAAGAATCTAAAGAGCAAGTGCAGCACTGAATGCTGCTTTTCTCTTAATTTTATCTATACTTAATTAAGTATTGGATTGGAGTAGCTGATAGATATTATATATTGAGATAAAACTCAGAAATGTTGTAGAAACAGCCTCTGGCTTAAAATCAAATATTAAAAATTTGTATAAGACGGTTCTTTATGTAACTTAAACGTGGTAAAAGAAAGCCTTAATAGATTTAGGTATACATTTTTTTTGTTGGCCTTCGTATTGAGAGGTAGAGGAAGGTTGGGCAGAGAGTGAGAGAGAACGTAGAAAAATAGTAACAATCGCCGTGCGTGTTAACAGTGTGAAGTTTATTTGTCTCTGAATATAAACTAGGTTGTAATCATATGTATTGATCTTAACCTTTTGTACATGTTCGGTGAAAGGTGAATTCCACTTACGTTAATATTTAAATGCAAGCATTGCCATTTTTCAACACTTCGGAGTACAAAAACGCACAAATTTTTCAATTTTTCAGATTTTCCATAAAAAAAGCTTCTTATTGACATTCAACTATTAAACAGTTTTTTATTTTATAATTTAATTTGTTTGTTATTATCCTGATCGTATTTTTATAACACTTTCTCAACGACTGCAGCTCGGAGTGCATCGTTTTATAGCCAACTGCTTTTATATTTATATGCAAAATGTCCTCCAATACTTTACTGCCCAATACACTTAGTTAACAAAAAAAAAAAACAAATGTCCAACGTAGAGACCCCAAAAAGAGAAAAAAAAAATGTACGCTCACAAATCAGAAACCCAACAAGCTGTACAGCAATTTACACCCCAAGTTCGAGAGCTCAAGCTCCAACGAGGCGTTGTGAAAGTGACAACGCATTAAAACCGGCAACGCATTGGCTGACAATTTGGCCATGGCCAACAGGGTGTTTCTCTTCACGCAGGGGGCGCTCACTCGCTTGAGTGTGTCATTAAAAGCGAGAATCCATTAAAAGCCGAAAATCAAACCCAACTTTATTGAATATCAAATTAACATGTTCATAAAAATGCGCACATTAAATTAAAAGAAAGAGCCAAAGCCAATGCCAAGAGCTGTGCAAAGAGCCAAGTAGCAATAATAAAAATCAACTATGGTCTGATGAGGGGTGTGACGCAGAGTGAGAGAGTGGGATCGAGAGATAGAAAGACAAGAACTGCGACAGTGTAAACGCATTTTATTTATTTATTTCGTTTTGGGTGACAAAGAGTCGCCCCATTTTCTACATTCCATACACAATTATACTCTTACTGAGAGTAGATTCAATTTGCTTAAAAGAAAGTTGTTCAAAGCTGTTAGAATATTCACGATTTGAATATAAAAGAAAGCTAGCTAGGATGCTCTGCATCTTAACATAATACGAAAAGTTTTCAATCAACTTAACAAAATAGCGATTAAAAAACGCCCTCGACAAGCAGAACGTAATACGATACATAAAATCACAATGACTAAGATGGCTAGGACACGTTTAACGTATGACTCAGGAACGATCAGCAAAACAAGCGCTTGTGAGAAACCTAATTGGATCTCGAAGAAGAGGTAGACCCAGAAAGAGGTGGCTAGATGACATTGAAGAAGACTTAAGAAGGCTGCGCGTGAGAGATTGGAAAAACTTGGCATCGGATAGAATCAAATGGCAAAAATAGATTGAGGAAGCACTGGTCCACCCAGGACTGTTATGCTAAGAAAGAAGAAGAAGAAGATTAAAAAGTATTTAAATCAAATTACATAAAAACCAAAAAGTTATGTATCTTCAAATGGGGTATAGTGCAGTAAATCTATAGTTTCATCGGGAAATAAATACTTAGTGGATGGAACTTTCAGGGATCGTTAGGGACGTTGTTCTAAGTCTGAAACCGAGTTTTCGTATTTGTGGGTAGGGGGCGTAGAATCGCCCCCTGACAATAAATGTTGCTACGGTTTTTGCATGATAACATTTTTTCTTTGAAACTTAGAATCATGGTCAAGCACAATGCCTCTTTAGAGTTGAAAATTGGAAATGGTGTTTTACGAATAATTTGCAAATATCTGAAAACAGGTAGGCTTTTTTGGAAATTTTACTCATGTACTTTGTTTAAGTAATTGAAATTATCTACAAAATGAGTTCACCATCACTTTTCTACGATCAATAGTTTTCCAGCAATCGTACAAATAAGTCGCTCACATAACTTACAAAATACATTTTTGAGGTTATGTCAGTACCCTGACTGGTGATTTTGAAGAACCCAAAAACGTGCCCGAAATTTTTTTTTTTTTTTTGTGCCCTTGTTGTCCAGCACTGCTTTTATATGTTTTCGGTGTCGCTGAATTCGAAATCAAATAAATACATATATAAAAAAAATACTTTTTCGGGTACGTTTTTGGGGTCGCTGATTTCGAAGTCTAAAAAACACCAGTCAGAGTACTGACATAGCTTCAAAACTCGTATATTTTTTAATTGAATTTCAATTAATTTTAATTGCATTTATACTAGCAGTTTCGTTATAAATACTAAAGTTACCATATTAAGATATTCTTAAATAATTTTATTCTATTATAATTTATTTATTAATCACAACTTATACTAATTTATTTAGGATTAACAAAGTACGTACTCCAAAACATGTAATTTCTCTAGAAGGAAATTTGTTTGTGTATATTTTTAAACAAATGTTAAAAATAAAATGTTCTTAGTTATTTAGCTTGAGCAAATAAAAATTTTGAAGATCTTCAACTAAACCTTTTGTTGCTTAAGGGTATATAATCTTCGCTTGTGCTCAATTTAACTTTCATTTTTTTTTTTTTTGTATTTTTGCAATATCAACGAAGCGAAAAATGGCGACAAAACGCGTAGATGTGGTAGGCTTGTTTGTAGGTATATATGTTTCTTTATGTGTTTGTGTATTGTGTGTGAGCGTGTAATTAAGTGACGCATAAATAAAATACCATTTTAGTATTCATCACAATTTATGCTAAGCTCAAAGCGTTAAGTTTATGACAAAGCATAGCAATGTTTTCTGGCTTTTGATGAGCACAAACTCGCTCTCTCTCTCTCTCTCTCTCTCTCTCTCTCTCTCTCTCTCTCTCTCTTATTCTCTTTCCCTGTCTCTACCCCTCTCTCACACCTACTATGCCACAGTTTCTTGTTACTGTTGCATAACTAAGTGCGCTGTACAACAACAGCAACAACGAGGACATGCTAGTGCTGGTTGTCAAGGACTCGAAATGCTGGTCCGCCATCCATTTTGCCAGCTTCGTAGCTCATCAAATATGCAATTAAATCAGTTTCCGTTTAATTAAACCGGAAGTGCGTTGGTTTGAGCGCTCACGCGCGCAGCCATATTGAATGCGTGGCTGCCACAAACACATACCAACAGACGCACAGATACACACAAACACAAATACAAACACATACACATTGTGGTTAGCTTTTTAAGTGCTTGGCGAACGCTTCAAAAATTTTACATTTTTATGAGCTTGGCTATTTTTGTAATTTTATTGATTTGCAAATGGCGTCTAAAGAGAGCCATTTTTATTAGTATTTTAACAAAAACTGTTGCCTGCTTTAAGGCGCTTTATTAAAGAACTCGCCTAAAGTTATGTCAACAACTTGCCATTGTTGTGCTTACTTCATAATTATTAATTAAAAATAAAAACAAGGCGTAAAATAAAGTAAGTTTGCGTGCATTCGCAGCCACTTTCGCTGCACAAAAGCATGGCAAAAGAAATGGATTTCACAACAAACTCTACACAGAAAGAAAATCGCAAATATTGGAAAATTTTAAAATGTCTCAAAATTCTTTAACTGATTATAATTTGTAAATGAAAATAAACTAAAACTCAGCATTTAAGTATATATAGGTTGAAATCAAAGTATTAATTAGACCAGTAATTATACGAGTATTTTAGACACGTACATGACTTATGGAAATTAGTTCACCACAGCATCATTAGCTGTAGGCAATAGCAAATTTTTGCATAATTAAAACTTAGGCAAAAAGAAATAAAATAAAAAATATTATCAGGCCTATTACTGCTCTGACATCAGTCAAATTTTTTTTTCCCGATACAACTAGCAATTTTCTAGAGGTTCTAGCAAGCCTTCTTATTTAAGGTTAAGCCAAGATATACAAAATTATTATACGACCGCTTTTAAGTTTCACCCGTTTTGTCCGTGTGGAGTTGTCTGTCTCCCATCGGACGCGTCCCCAGGAGGCGGAGAGAGAAAGGCTCGGCACTATGCAGGGTCAGTGGGGAATAAAATACCACTCGCGGACCAAAACAGACAAAACACCTGCTTGGAGGTACAGATAGACATTCTATCACCAAGCTAGGGTAGGAGGGCTAGCAACCTACCTACCTGAAACATTTCTTGCTACCGAATCGTCAGACGCCCTATGCACCAAAAAGGAGTTAAAGGAAGACATATATATATTTTAAGTTTCACGTATTTTAAAAATTCTATCAGGAATAAATCCAACTCGACTGCCGAAATCAAAATAGGTCAAAATTGTTCCCAATTTAAATTAATGCTGCTTGGCTTCAGAATATTTAAGCCTATTTTAAGACCAAGTTATTATTTTCATTTTTTGGCGTTATTTGAATACGCTCGATTTTCTGAATCAGAATCAGTCGTCGCAGTGTCCTGTGGAAGGATATTCCCAATCTTTCCCAAAATCAAAAGTTAAATTGAAGCCTAATTTTGTATCGATGCTTTAGCGTTCAAGATTGTGGTAGGTCGAAAATGGTACGTTTATTTTTTTTATTATTCTATTATTTATTATTTTATTGTTATTATTATTTCTGCATTCATGCCCAATTTGTTAGTATTTGCTTAAATATATTATTTTTATAATTATATTTTAACAGAGTGCTATGAATGTATAGAGTGCTATGAATAGCTGGCAAGCTGGCGAGCAACGCTGCTGCAAGCCACCAACAGCGCCTGAGTTCATCTTTGACATTGGCAGATACATCACCAAACCGCTGCTACGATATGAGGAGAGATCCAGACGCGACTTAGTCTGAATCAGCACAGCTGGCCTATGGCTGGGCAAGCAACTCAACTTAAGACAAGACAATCTCCAAATTGGAAAGAATACTAATCAGGTCACTAAAACAATCCTGCAGTGCACTTAGGAGGAAGATGGGCAAAACCGATTCTAACAACCAAAGGGCTGTTATAATTACGCTCCCCAATAATCGTCCTACTTACTCTCTTAATACTTACTACTCTCAATCTATGTCGTGCATGAAATAAAGATATAAGATGTCACACCTCTTAATAAATAAGCTCCCAGAGCTCCACAACTCTGACCAAGTGTGGAACACAACAAATAGTTAGGCTTGCAGAACAGCTTTCCGATTAACATTATTATAGCCAGTACAAGATGTATGGGGCTTATTAAAATTGTGCAAAAGTATATAACATAGAGACCCTCCTTCCTCCGTGCGCCAAGTCCTTGGATACTATAAAAGCTACGATAACCTAGTTTGACATTCGGACTACTAATATAACTAGCCCGATCGAGTTTATTTTCATCATCTGACACGTTCTCATCCTTAATCCCTTCCAAACCAATAAAATCTAATCATAAACAGCGGAGATATTCACAAATTAAAATTTTAGAAGCTGGAATTAATTATAATATTTAACATTTTCAGTCATAAACAGGATTCAAAAAACTTTAACAGCTTACTAATAATACGAAATTTTTGGTAAACATTTATTTCAAGCCCTTTATTGTGATACGAACAACTTACGCGCTACTCTGCCGCTTAAATAAATTTGATACATCGCCAAAGTCTTGGACCCAGACTCTCCTCATACGCAGCTTTCATTACTCAATTTGTCTTCAACATAAACTTTTCTCACTGTGTAGTTATGCCTGTAAGCAGGCTATGTTTTATTATTTGCATTTGCGAGTCTCTGAGTTTGTGGCGTGTGTGTGTGTGTGTGTACGTGTGTGAGAGAGTTGTCAAGGTATTTTGGGCAACAAATGTATGTCACTTGCACACATTATGAAGCAGCGTCTTGATGGCTTACATTACGTTACGTTATATACGTAAAGAGCAGGAAGACTACGACACCGACGAAGACGACGTCAACGACGCATTGTTGCCATAAGTTAATTTGCGTCACATATATGCATACTTGTATATATGTAGATACATATATATGCATGTATGTCACTCATACACAGACATTAAAACTTGAAAATTTAAATGCCTTAAGTGATACATCTTGAGCTATGGCACAAGTGCCGGGTGGTCCTGAATCTAGACCGACTGCCTCAACTTGCCTTCTGGGTATTGCTTTTGTTGCTGCTATTGTTGTTGTTGTTGCTGCTACTACTGCAGCCGCCATTTTTGTCTGTAGCTGTGGTAATTAGCATGAAAATAACTTGGCAGCTTTACCTCAGGCTGTGAAATTTCCAGTAATGCTTTTCATTTCAACTTTTCACACGCTCACACACTTTTATACTTTTAAACATATATACATATATACAAGCATTTTGCACATAATTAAAACAAATGCATATTTGATTGATATCATATATGGCTGCTAATATGTTTAACATAGATAATAATTGATTTTAAGCATTTATCACACACATAAAACGCAAATTAATGTTAATTGTAAGCTAATACATAACAAAATTTATAATCACACGTAGCGTATGATTGATATTTATAGAACACTTGACCTATGAGGCATAACATTAATCAAATACCCAAACACACACACACAATGCACTTGACAATGGCAGTCTAATTAATAACATTAGCTAATTATATAGATTCAGAATTTTTGTTTTTTTTAAGCTAGCCATGAAGTTAAATGGAATTTTGTATATGTTGAAGAATTAGTAAGTAGTTATTTGAGTGCTCAAACGTTGCGGCAAATATCACTCGATGTCTCTAAATGACGGTGAAACAAATGAATACTTCGTGGTGCATTTGGCCATAGGACTCACTTGGAAGACCAACATTAAAGCGATACGAACGGAGCTCAAATTGGAAATGAAATCCTCCAAAAATACCAATCTGTAACTCCAAGATATATTTCAGGCGGTCCTTAATTTGTTAGCAACCAAGAAATTCACAAAGTCTTATATGCTCCTTATGTTAGAGACAAAATTAACAATATATCTAGTAGATACCGCAGACAAGGTTAGCAAAATATCTTGATATTAATGTAGATCAGCGATTTAACACAAGCTCATCAAAGCCACTGCAAAAAGAATCGAACGCTTTGGTTTCTTACCAACTGAACAGAACAAGCTCTTTCTTTGCTGTAAGCGGAAGGTCTATCAGCAGATCTATAGATCTGAAAAAGAGCTGATCTCATTTTGTTCCAGCAACCGCTTCCCAAAGACACTGCCTCGTTTCTGTATCAATCCAAAACTACGTTCGCACACTTAATATATCTCTTTGGACTCCAAGTAAACCGAGCATATGATATCTCTTCAAATTCTTGTATTTATGTTATTATCTGATAAATTATTAATTTTAAAATTACTCACCTAACAGGGCGTCCTAACAATATTTCCAAGTGTCTAAGACTCGTTATCTTCAGGCAATTTTACTTCTTAGACGAAATTCGCTTGCTGTGAATGCAAAATACAATTTTTTTAATGGTGCAACACAAAATTTGCGAACAACTCACCCAAATATGGAACCCATCCACTAAACCTACTACACTGCCCAATGGTCGCTATTTACAACTCTAAAGAGAAAAGAGAAATATATGAACAGAGCTGAAACATAATAATAGTATGCATAGTGCCTAGTTTGACAGCACATATAAGGCCACAGTGCGTATGCGTATTTTTTTTAAGTCTCATAATTAGTAGTTCTTTTATAAACTTTGGGGCTCTGAACAAAGGTTAGTTTTTACTTCACAAAAGATACGTAATTTTGCTAAGTATTCTATTTATAATGGTAGAACAAAAGCCATGTCACAATAAAAGCATTTAACAAATATTATACGATCGCTTTTTATTTAAAGGCGAAGATATATACTCTGAAGATATGGACAAGAAACAAGAAGATGATCCACGGTAAGAATGTCTCCACATCGTATGCAAAGGGGTCGTGTAGCGCCAGTTAAGAGATATTCTTGTGTGCCTTGTGTATGTCCTATTCGAAGACGTATAAACGTTCGGCAGGCAGGTCTGTTGAGGTTAGCAGGCAGAATAATTTTTGAACAGCTGGGATTGATGGTTGAATATCTATGAATAAATAGTCTCCAATTTGCCATTTTCTTTTCATTAATGTGTAGCAGGGCTAGATTTTTTATATCCTTGGAGCTTATAGGAGTAAATAGGAACGATGCTGCGGACCTCATATATTGAGCGGCCGTGTCGGCGTTCTCATTGCCAGGGATCCCTTGGTGGCTGGGAGCCCAGAATATTATGATTTTGTTTTTTTGAGTTGTAACGAGCTTTCTTATTTCCTTGATAGTGCAATCACTATGTTCCCAGTTGCATACAGCAGATATTGTAGATAGACTATCGGTGCAGATTACGAAGGATCCCGGTTTTCTTGTAGCGAACTGGCAGGCTTTTAGCACGGCGTATGCTTCAGCGGTGAAAATAGAATTGTACGGCGGAAGCGATCCACCGGCAATGATTGTGTTATCGCTGTCGACGACGGCAAAGGTAGTTGCAACCGCAGTTTTAGATCCGTCGGTATAGAGCCAGGTTTTATTACCAAGTATTTCTTTTTCGGATAAAAAGCGGGCCAGAAACCATGTTTATTTTATTTAATTCTTTGTCTTATTTTGCGCATTTAATTTTTGTAAACATAAAGCAGCTGATTATAATCTGGGTGTGCCCACATTAACCCAAAGTATCGGAAAACATTATCGATTAATACCACAAACAAAAACGATAATTCGATAAAAAGTAGCACTTTGACTTACTATGCACACACTGGTGGCTCCATCTGAAATATTATAAAATAGTTTCCATATGGAATTTTTCGAGCTGCGTAGACCCCTTAAGATAAAGTCTCGTACTTTTAATGCTTGACCAACCAGCAAATACTTGATCAGAATTGCAAGGTAATAAACATTTCAGGATTGTCCTGATATCTCTTTTATTTATAGAATTATTGTACTTCAGGTAAGTATTTTCAGTAATTATAATTAATATGAAGATTTTCAGAAAAAATTTAGCTGCTTAGCCCAATAGCGCAACTGCTGAACTTCACTGCAGATTATTATCTTATAACTTTTAAAGAAGATGTATTAATGCTCAGCATAATCCCTTCAACTTAATCTTATAAATATTATGAGTTCTAGTTTATTTTTTGTCCTTCAAAATATTTAAGTAACCATAGCTCACTCATTTTGTTATATAAATGTATTTACTAAGCAGAAAAGGCTAGAAACCTAAACTGATCATCCTTCAATTGAATACAAATTTTCTTGGGAGTAAATAATACAAAAGCTAGGCTAAACAAATAGTTTTTCACAATAATAATTAAAATTACGCGCTACTTAAGCATACTTCAACCTATTATATGTATAAGAGTACTTACTTATTGGCTGTCTGAAATTGAAGTTCTATTATTTTGATTGTCTTTCTGGAGCATTGAACCTGGTTAGCACTCGAAAAGTTGCATGAACTTCCCTGTGTGTATGTGTGTGTTCTCTGGAACTTCAAACTGACAATACTATTATATTTCGAATGATAATTGCCTCAATTAAAACTCAATGATGAAAAAAGCTAACATTAAACGCTTGCTCCAGCGCTTTTCCTCTCTCTTAAATACCAGTTTCAAGTACTCTAAGAGCTGACCAAACGTGGAGCTCTTTGCAGCTCGACACGCTTCGTGCAAGAACAACTTTTCACATTTATTGGTTGCGCACATACTACTTATAAATGTGTATATACATATGTGTGTGTGTGTGTGTTTATTTGTTTGTGTATGTGTGTCAGTGATTTTTTTATTGTTGCTGATGCCATTAGCAAATGACGTTGAAAACCTTCAATCATGCACCATTGGTCAGGCCCAGTCATGGTGCCACACATAGCAGAGGTAAGAGCCAAGAGAGCGAAGAGAACGAGCAAAGTATTATCTGCAGAGCAAAGAAGGAATGAAATAACAAAAAAAAAAAAAGAATTTTTTCCAATTTTAATTACAAAACTTTTCATTTCGCTACGCTGCGCCTGTATATATATATATATGTGTGGGTGTTTGTGCGAGAGAGAGAGTAAGTGTACGTGTGTTTGTTTGTTGTGTTGCCCACGCTGATTACAGGGCGTGCTTATGCTTTGATTGCTCTCTCTCTCCACTTTCTATCTGTGTGTGAGTGTGTGCGTGTGTATGTTGGCCATTTTGATTGTTTCATGCAGTTTAAGTTGGCTGCTGTTTTTTTTTCTTGCTATTGTTGTTGTCCGTAATTATTGGCCAATGCCTTTGTTTTATTTGCTGTCTTACTCATTCTCTTTCTATCTATCTATCGATAAACACCCGAAAAAAACTCTCTTAATAGCTGCCTTTTTTATACTTTTCACGTAGCGTATTATAAGCTTGTCCAGAAGTTTGCCACACATAAAGCTCTGCTTTTGACATTTTTGATATTTATTTCAAAAACTACTTTTATGTCATCATGCAGCTTAAATGAAGCCCAGGCTTTGTTTTCTTTACCAGACAATTAATTAATGTTTCATAAAAATTCAAGTTTCAGAAAGATATTACATGTTAAATTGTATCATATCTAGCCAATACAGTTTATCCGATTGTTTAAGACTGAATAGCAATAGCCGACAATAGCAATAATTACAAGAAATTAAGTGCTCATAGACTATTGCCGGAACAGGGTACCAAACCGAAACTATTAAATCTTTATGGATTTTTTTTACTTATTCCATATTTTGCCTAATCTGACTCGCGATATAGCAAGTCCATCAATAATAAAAAATATTACTCAATATTTTATTTAAACTAATGATTAGGCTCCAAGAAAAATCAATAAAAAATAAAAACAAAATTTATTTTAGCGAATTTATTTATTTTTTTTTATTTAAAAACAGCACTATTTTTAATTAGGAATTATAGTACGAGCTAGAATTGACTTTAGGGTGAGTATTATTGTAACACTTTGTGATTATAATTGGTGTTTATGTAATATATAATACAATTTTTTAATAAATAATGTAGATTTAAGTCAAGTTGTATAATTGGCTTTCTTTTAAAAATTTAATGATGTTGGAGATGTTTGCATGTGAAGGTATGGAAAAGGCGTTGAGTAGTTTGAGTTTGGAAAGTATTTTGATTTGGTGTTGAGAAAGTGAGTATAGACTGTAAGGATGATGTGCAAGTATGTGATGGTGTTTGTGTTGCAGAAGTTGCATAGTGGGGCTGGTGATTTATTGAATATATGGTTATGTGTCATGTGGCAGTGTCCCAATCGGAGGCATAGGAGTTTTGAGAGCTGTTTTCGGGAGAGCAAATAAATAAACCTATAACTAAGAAAAAACGTATTCCAAAAAATTAATATTTAGATTTTGACTTTTTCTCACAATATGTATTTTAACAAAAAATAAGCTCATTCTATTTGAAATAACTTTTTAAATATTCTTTCATCATCATCACTAGCTTTACAGTCTTGGGCAGACCATAGCTTCCGCAACTATTCCTCTCCATGTTCTTCGATCGACCGCTGCATTCCTTTAGTTCAAGACACCAAGAGAGCGAAGATCATTTTCCACTACGTCTAGCCACCTTTTCTTTGGACGTCCTCGTCTTCTTCTACCAATCGGCTGTCTGTGAAATGCTTTGCTGACCGCTCTGCTTTTAGGCATTCTACTAAGGCCATCTTATACGTTGACTTTTCATGAATCGCATTCTTGAACATTTGTAAATTATATTTGTACTAATTTCAAATTATTGATTATTTTTTTTACAGAATCAACCCAAAAAACTTTTGGCATATGTTCACATGGGTCATGTCTTACATAAAAAAATATCTTGTAATAAAAATGGCGAAATTATTTAGGGAAATATCAGGGGATATATAAAATATCGACAAAAAAAAAAGTGAAATTGTGAGCATGCAAAAACGAAAACGAAGAAAATTCGTTTGTTCGTTTTTAATTTTCTGTAGCACAGCTGATTGTTAATATCTGATATATTCATTAATTCAATTATCTTATAATTTTTGCATTCTTTATATAAAATATTAAAGTATGACCAAAAATTGTAAAAAAACAGAACAATAATTGCGTTTATCAGCTTTCTTAAGCTTCATTCCTTTAAAGCAAAACCAAAAAAAAATTAAATTAAAATAAAACATCAATTAAAATTTTTAACGAAATAAAACTTTAAGCTTAAAAGAAAACCAAACACTTTTAATATTCCAAAAAAAATTCAAAATTAAAAGTCTTTGATTACAAAATAAAAAAGCTTAGTCTGCCATTTGCAATATTCCTTAATTAAAATTACTTAATAAGACTAAAAATTCTTAAAGTAAAATATTAAAAGTTCCGAAATTCTTAAAATAACATTTTTGGCATGCTTAGATTTTAAACTAAAATTAGTACAAAGAAAATAAGTATAATTTATAATTTGCAGTATTTTTTGTCAATGCAAGTAAGACGTGATAAGACTGGAAATAAAATTAATTCAGTATATAAATACATTTATATAAACATTATTATTATATTCAATTTGTATCCGAATGTTGATAACTACTTTTCTACATCTATCTGAAAATATATAAATATAAATTTCAGTTAATTTTATTTGCTCTCAGTCATATATATATATATATCTCACATCGTATGTATCGTATGTATATTATACTATATATGTACCTATATATATTTAAATACTGTTTTATTAATCCTAAACATAGCTTGAATACTTATCCTTAGAAGAGTATTAAATCTTCGCGTGTCTCTTAGCTTCAGCTTATGCTGCATAGTTGTTTGCTCAAGTTTTTGACCTTTTATTTGTTTTATAATTCTTTCTTTTTTTTTGTAGCTTTCTGGATAACCTTTTTGCCACCTGCCACCGTGTATAATTTGGATTAAAAACAATTTTTTTGATGTTTTTATTGCTTTACAAATACTTTTGGCCACGATTATTTGAGCAATTCGTAAAAATACTTTTTGCAAGAACAATCGTTATAATGACTTTCATGGTTGATAGCGCCAAAGGGCAGGCAACATTTTATTTGTTTGCTTTGTTTGCCAACCTTTCAACTTGGCTTAAACTTTTTGGCTATTTGCTATTTGTTTGGCAATGGCATTTGCCTTTTGTTTCAGCATTATTGATGTACCAAAAATTGTTGTATTTAATTTCATTTAACAAATTAATTTGCTAAAAAAAAATCTGAACAAAAAACCAAAAAAACTTTTAAATAAAAGCAGCTTTATCAGCCTAAAGGTGAACTACATAGAAGGCAAATAATTCGTATAATACAAATCCTTGTTGCTTTAAATGTATCTGTGTGAGTGCCTTCATATGTATGTATTTGTATGTATGCGTGCGTGTGTTGTGGCGCATAAAACAAGCCTGCCGAAAAATTTGCATATGTTCGTTAAGAGAAAATATGTTGAATTTCCAGAGCTACGGTTTATACTCTGCAACCGTAAAATAAATTTAGGGAGCAAGGTAAGAGTACTTTTGAATACAGCAAGCTGTAGAGCTAGTTCTTAGAAACATTTCATTCAATTAAATGCACTTGAAAACAAAACCGTTTTCATGAATAGTGTATATAAATTTGAAAAATTTAAGCTTGGGTAAGGTGAGAAGGCTTGGCTTAGGCACATAAAAAGCATGATAGCTTGTTAAGGGTAAGCCACGAAAATTTTCTTTGTATAAAATGGTCAGAGATTAGGGTTGCCACCTGCACGGGCCTCGCCCGGCAATGCCGGGCTTGGGAAGTGGTCGTCGGGCCGCCGGGCCAATGAAAATTTTGCCGGGCCGCCATATGAACTAAGAAAATTCCGATTTCCCGCGTACAGAGCGGATTATCAAAAAATGACCGGGTTTAAAGCAATATTTTATCAATGAAGGAGAAGAGGAAGTTGACAAAACGATTTGGAGCTTTGTGAAAGATCAAGAGAATGAACTGAACGACGATCTCAACGAAAATTTAACGTTCCCAGAATGCTATTTATACTTTGTTCATCATTTTTTGCACCACATGACCAAAAGTATAAAAAATCTGGAAAAAGGAACAGTGATGAGTACACACATTTACAGTGTAATAACTGAATTGAGAGATGGTTTGCAAGCCAGAATGGATGATGGATCTAGAGTCAAAAAAAGTCTACCTCATTTGACACAGCATCAACGATCGAAATTTGAGAAAGAGGCCTTATTAGTTTACCATCGAGCTCTTACATATTTGGGAAAATGGTACGATTTTGAAAAATCTCTATTTCAACACTTTTCAGTGTTGAATCTTGAAGACGAAATAGTAGACCAAAAACTAGCGGCTGAAGCGGTTGATCTTGATATTGACGAAGACGCTCTTTACGACGAAATACTTTCTTTGGCGGAGATTATTTCGAAAATCAAACAAATTGACCTCCCTGTCGATATAAAATTGGTAAAAATATTCGAAAGTTCTAAGTTGCCTTAATTGTTGGAAAAGTTTTATCGATCCCCATCAGCAATGCCTACGTGGAAAAAGTTTTTTCAGTGATGAAGAATGTTTGGACCGATTTGAGGAATCGAATGAGAGTCTAACTGGTGAAGGCAGAGCCTCCGACGAAATTGAACTTCCATATGAGTTGCGAAGAATTTGCTCTTTTTTTGAATCGAGCGGAACAAAAGCCACTTCTTCGAAAAGCGATGAAAAATGAAAATACATGTGGAAAAAAAAATAACTATGTAATAACTTTGTAAAAATACATCAAGTATGAAAAAATTTGACATTTTCAAGATTGATAACTTGGTGGGCGAGCGACGCGACCGAGGTGGCAACCCTATCAGAGATCAAGGTATACGATATACATAACATATAGTCCTCGTTCCTATGAGGAGATTGGCACTTGAGTATTATTTTTTTCCATGTGAACCTTATAGAATCCCTTAAAAAACTTTAGCAACTTCATGCGTAGTTAGGTTTTTAAAGTGATTGGGTTTAATTTCTAAAACCAGGCTTAATTCAATTATGATAATTTATTATTTTTATTTAAATTATATTTGTATTTATACTTTTTAAAGTAATTTATATTCATTATATGGGTCATTCTTTGTCAAACCAGCCACCCCCTCCTCGCACTTCAATTCTGAAGATAAATCAACATTTTCAGGCATAAAATTTTCATTCATTTTTAGAATGATTTTTTAGGTTTTCGGTAGCCATCTTAGGTGCGCCATTTTGTAATTTTGAAACTCTAACACCAGATTCGGGATTAGCGACCCCATTGCATACTCAACTTTAAACACAAAAATATAAAAACACATCTTAGGTCCGCCATTATGAAATTTTGAAAAACTAATAAGGTACTTAAATCAGCTACCACGAAAGTGTCTGAATAGCATATAATTTTTTTCTGAGAATAAAGGCCAAATGGGATATTTTTTTTTATATGAAGTTTTACGATTTCGAGCGAAATATTTCGAACTGCGTATGGGCCTTAAGATTAAAAAATACTGATAAATTTATGCAGTTACTTTGCTTTGGCGGCCATTGTAGCTCCGCCATTTTGAAATATCAAAAATCTACATACGGCTTTAAAAAGTAGACGAGGGGGGCTGGCTGGTTTGACAGAGAATGACCCATATTTTTTTTAACTTAAATTTTTTTAAATAATTAGAGTTCGCGCTCTCGTACAGAACAGATATGCACTTTTGCCCTACCAAGACGCTTGACTATGGACACTTCTGCCCGAAACAGTATTGCAAAAAAGTGTTAAAATCTACCAGTGTGAACATATATATATATTTTTTATAAAATTTTTGGTATTATTTATTAGTAAAGTAGTTGAGTATAATAGTAAACTAAAGTGCTGTAAAAGTAAGTGTAGTTAAAAAAGTTTATTTTTAATATCGTGCATAGGACCAAGCACCAGAGGCAATTAAATATTCTACTGACAAATATCCAACACTATATGCTTTAAAATGTGATTTTCAAACACAGACTACATAGCCTCCATCATGATTACAAGTGAATAATTTAGACTTTATAGTACTTTTACTTATATGCTGAACTTGTTTTAAGCAGAATCGAAAAATGTACTTACTTATAAATTGTTTGCTAAGTGTATGACGTCAGATTTGTAGTATATTCGGCAACATTCTCCCCGTTTCTAGGTTAAGTCTTAAGTATTAGTAACCAGTTCAAATATTTTTTTTTTGTTTTTTTCCTTCATTACGATTACAAGCAAGCCATGTTGACCTTAAATCATAGTGTTGTTAGATTGCACACGCCGTTTATCGAGCACTTCTGCATTTCTGCCCGAAGAGTTAAGAATATTGCAAGCGCAATTTTTTGTATACAAGAATTTTGAATTTGGGAAAATTTTAAATGATTTAAGTTGCGCTAGATTGCAAACAGCTTTTATGACAAAAATTTTAGTATATAGTATAAAATGGACTTATGTATGTAATTGTAACACAAAACAACTCTGTTGTTGCCTCTGTATTAGTGCTGGAGAAAACATCGATGATCGAAGTTTAAAATCTCTATATATCGATGCTGGCCAACAGAGATGTTTCTCCAGCACTTCTGCACTCATCAAATGGGTGTTTAGTAGTGCTGGAGAAACATCTCTGTTGGCCAGCATCGATATATAGAGATTTTAAACTTCGATCATCGATGTTTTCTCCAGCACTACTCTGTATTTACTTGTTTGGTCAAAAATGTATGCAATGATATCCAAGTGATTTAAATTTAATAATAATAATATTAATTACGGATGTAATGATATTCCCACAATTTTGTATTTTGGGAATAGTTCTCCTATAGAGGGCTCGCTGCGCTACAATTCACAATTACTAGGTACGTATATGTTAGAAGTTGTCAACCCTGCTGCAGAGTGACTCCTAAATGCGGATTTCCGACTTTGGCTCGTATTATATTTTTAACCTTAAACCTGTCCTTGGGGCACTGAGTGCCCCAGACGAATTTAAAATTTAATTCTTTTTTTCATACAAAATAAACTATGTGGCACTGAGTGTCCCAAGGACGGGTAAGAGGAAGGATAGGTCTGGGGTTAACATTGTAAATTTTGTAAATTGTAAATAGTTCATAGCTTGCTTGAAGTTGATTTTACCTCTAAAATTCACAATAATATGCGTAAATCCGTGTTAGAATCAGAGTTGCACTCTGCTCTAGAGTAACTCGTTGTCAAGGATTTCCGACTTCGGCGCTTCCTTTCTGGATTTTAAATTTTACAAAAAGTTTTAAGATACGCTTCTCCCAATACAAATCGCAATAATATACTTATGTGCATTTTAGAAGTTGGCAACTCTAACTGCAGAGTAACTTATAGCCGAGGATTCCCGACTTTGGCGCACCCATTTTGTTTTCAAAGTGCTTGTTGTTTTTTTTATGTTATTCCATTTTGCCGGCTAACGGACAAAGCTGAAAAGAGTTGAAACCCTGGAGTCAAACAAACACACGCACACATATTGAGATTGTGTGACAGAGTGGGACAGCTGCTATGAGCATAGCCGAATTACAATTATGGTGACACAAATTGGTTATGTTTTGCCTTGTTGTCGATGTGTGTGTTTGTGTTTCCGTGTGTGTGTGTGTGTGTGTGTGTTGTTGCTTTTTTTCTAAGCAAGCAACAACCTAAAATGTCGAGCTACCTAGACAGAACTCACATGTGGCATGTCAGCGTCAACATTGCCGGTTTTACATTTTTCAAAGTTTTTCAGTTTTTCGTTTTTCTTTTTTGCTTTCTATTTGGATTTTCTGTTTTTGTTTTATTTGCTTTACTGGGAAATTTTATGCGGCAACGAGCAGCTCAGCTTATATTGGCATAAAAATAATATGACCAGCCAATGTACTACTACTGCAGACGAGGGCTAGCTGAAAAATTGCAAACGGGCTGCTATCAAAGTTTCAGTCAACTGGTTTGGCTGAAAAATGTTATCAAAGAAAAATGTCGCAAAGAATAATAAAATAAGGGTAAAATTGTGTAGCCTGTACCCAGTGGCGGGTTTAAAGAGAGTAAATGGGTTTTAATTAAATATGTTTTGGATCAAATAAAAGATGGAATAGTTTTTATGGACTTGCAGTGCCACGTAATCATATTTAAAAAATGGCGTACGCTTAAGTCGGGCGCAGACGACTTTGGGATACCCTGTACCACCATATTGCAATTAAGGCCGACATATTGCTTAAGACCTCCAAAAGATATTTTATTCGGCAAATTTGGCTACGATATTTTCATAAACAAACAGAAATCAGTCGAATTTTGCACAAAAAAAAATTTGTTTTAACGATCGGTCCTATAGGGACTATATAATATAGTCAACCGATTTTGATCAAATTTGGTACAGTGTTAACTCTAAAAAACTTCCGAGTGCCAAATTTGGTTATGATATCTTCATAAACAAACGAATTATCCATCTAAAACTTTTGGTTTTTTTCGAGTTCCTCTGAAAAACCCCTATGGGAGCTATATAATATAACCCCGATATCGACAAAATAAAATAATTTTGTCTCCCCTGACATAATTACGCATCTAATCTGAAAATTTTGTCGCTCTAGCTCTTATCATCTCTGAGATCTAGGCGTTCATACGGACAGACGGACATGGATATATCGACTTCTCGAGTCACACTGATCATACTTTAGGTAACTGTACATTGACCGATTGGTCCTATGCCGATTTCGATACAATTTGGTGCAGTATTTGGGAACTCTAAGAAAACTTTCCAACGCCAAATTAGGTTACGATTTCTTCTAAACAAATAAATTATAATCTTGTTTAGTTTTTATTTCGATGTGCTCTGCAATACCCCTATAGAAGCTATATACTATAACCCCGATATCGAAAAAAAAGGTACTGGTTTCCTGTGACATAATAAGGGACCTACTCTGAAAGTTTTGTTGCTCTAGCGCTTACCGACTCTGAGATCTAGACGTTTATGCGGACAGATGTATAGAAAGACGTACATGTCTATATCGAATTCTCTAGTCACCCTGATTATACTAAGGCTAACTTTAGGTGTCTCCGAAGTCTTCTTCTGTATTTGACAAATATTACACACAAACTTAATGCACCCTTTGTGCCGTAGGGTGTATGGTATAAAAATGCAAGCCCGCCTCTCCTATTTGTATGTTATATATAGAAGACTGTAAGTTGTTTATGCAATATATTAAATGATTACCCCACACTCTTCAATGCATGGACTTTAAACTAAATACAAGAATTTAAAAATTACTTTTTAACTATCGTCATTTTGACGAAAGACAAAAAAATCGCTCAAAATTCACGAGGTAGTAATATAAGGAGTTTTACCTTTGTATCTGCCTTGGCCTTTCCAAATTTATTTTAGAAAAGCAAACAAATAGTAAATTCCAAATCGAATTGGACGATGTTTATGGGAACTTCGCAACTACTAATTTGGCCATTACAATCGGTTATCGGTCTTGGCCGCAGAAATTATCGTACGCCAGCTGTACCTGTCCTGTGCTTGCTGACGCCAATTGGCAATCCCAAGGCTACGAAGATCTTCCGTTGCCTGATCTTCCCATCGTCCCTGTCGTCGTCGACCTTCCAGTGATTTCCGCTCGAATACCTTCTTGGCTGGAGCATTTTCATCCATTCGTGCAACATGACCTAACCAGCGCAGACGTTGTAGCTGTATGCGCCGAACTAGATCAGTGTCGCCGTAAAGCTCATACAGCTCGTGGTTCATTCGAATACGAAAATCACCTTTCACATTTATCGGTCCAAGGATACGTCGGAGGATTTTTCTCTCGAAAGCCACTAAAATCGCCTTATCGGATGAAGACAATGTCCATGCTTCAGCGCCATAGAGAAGCACGGGTATGATGAGGGATTTGTAGAGGGTTATTTTCGTATGCCGAGAGAGGGCTTTACTCTTGAGTTCCTTACTTAGCCCAAAGTAACACCGGTTAGCAAGATTAATCCGTCGACGTATTTCCATGCTGACTTCATTTTTTGTGTCGTCAATGCTGGTGCCCAAGTACACGAAATCCTTTACAACTTCGAAGTTGTAGCTATCTATTCCCCGTGGTGTCGTTTCCTTACTTGTAGATAGCAGGTATTTCGTCTTGTCCAGATTTACAGCCAGACCCATGTTTTTCGACTCTTTTTAAATTTTCGTCGACTACAACAATTAAATATTGCACATAAAGGGTGAACGAAGAAGACTTTTTTAAGAAGAATCTTCAAGGTTGGTGGGAGATTGCGTGGTTTATATGAGATATGTGGACAGCTCAGGCGATCAAATTAAAAATATATTGCACTTATATTAAGATGGAAAGAAGCTACCTGTTGGAAAGCTAAACAGGTTTTTTTTTAAAATCATTTCGAATGAATTATAATTTGCGTTTTCACCTACCATTTTCTTTCAAATTTACCCACTATGACCTCCAATTATCTTTCTCCAAACTAAGAGGATTCCCTTCATGCCTATTCTAACTTTCGTTTCCAATTCCGACTTGGCGATTTAACAATGCAATCCTTTATTATAGCTATATAATATCGTTATACATGCATAGTTTTTACCAAAACCTAATCTAGATATTTTCCGAATGGACAAGTCAGAAACGTCACGATTAAAATCATACTTTCTCAAAGGCATACAAAAAAAGACAAAGCTAAGTTTTCCACAAGTTTATGTACCAATTTCATAGCCGGCCCAATTAGTTTTCAACCTGACCTCGTGCATGCCTGTGTATGTGTTTGAGTGCGTATGTTGGGCGCAAGAAAATAAAAACAAAATCGTAAAAAATCATAAAGTATAATTCTAAAAAATTTATGCAAATATGTTAGCTGCTAGCTGCCTTTGAAATTTGCCAACATAAAATATGAAATTATAATAAAAAAAAAAATCAAGTCATAAAGTTGTTGCTCTTACATATAGCCCTGTCTATGCTTTAAGGTTGTCAGTTTGTCCAGAATTCCATTTGGGTTCAGTTTGTTTTCCCTCTCATTGCTTTTTTTTTATTTCCTATTTTGAGATTTCGAGTTATGCGCTCTGCGGCTTTTTATAGCAATACGCATATCAAGTATTTTGTATTTGTTTTGTGGGCCATATGGGATTTTGTATTTTATGTCTTGACTCTGTCTATTTATCTGTATATTTCTGTTGGAAAATTTACGCTTTAAAGTAACTACTATAACAAATTGCAAATGATTGGGAGCTTAGGGTAGGCCAGAATACCAATGAACAAATTATTGAGCTGTTGAAGTGGGATAAAGCAGAAGGTGTAAATGCAATGTGGTTTTGGCCTTGTCGTAAGCTTAAGAGTGGGCTATGAAAACTGGTAGAAAATCTGCAAAATGAGTTTAGCATTTTTATGGACTCTTAAAAGCTCTGAAACGATGCACAAAAATATTACGATGAAAAATAACTGAAGTAACGTTGGCTCTAACTAAAATACACTAACAAAGATATATATATATATCCTAAAGTTCCAAGGTGGAACATAGGGCCACACTAACCAAGATGGCGTACGTTAAAGTCGGGCGCAGACGACTTTGGGATACCCTGTACCCTGTACAATTAAGTCCGAAATATTGCTGGGGGTCTCTAAAAAACTTCCGATTGCCAAATTTGGTGATGATATCTTCATAAACAAACGAATTATCCATCTAAAACTTTTGGTTTTTTTTTAGGTCCTCTGAAACATCCCTATGGGAGCTATATAATGTATTTCCGATATCAAAAAAATTAAATAAACTTGTCTCCTATGGATTAATAAGGGATCTAATCTGAAAGTTTGGTTGCTCTAGCTCTTACCATCTCTGAGATCTAGGCGTTCATACAAACGGACGGACAGGCGGACATGGGTATATCGACTTCTCTAGTCACTCTGATCATACTTTAGGTAACTTTGGGGGGTCTCCGACGTCTCCTTCTGTACGTTACATACATTTTCGGCTTGCACAAACACAATATACCCTTTGTACCATACGGTACAGGGTATAAAAATCAGTATAATTTTTGTAGATCAAAGGCAAATGCAAGACATGACGTTTACTAGGTTGCGTAGGGTATTACAGTAGAATCTCGGAGCTAGTGCTGAAATAACTTCGATTTTTTCGATGCTTTTAACTGGAAAACATCGATTTATGGTTTATCGATATTTATATTAAAATCATAAAAGGATTGAATATTCTGCTCGACACAGATCCTTATAATAATTTAAAACTCGATATATCGATACATCGATGTTTTCCAGTTAAAAGCATCGAAATGAGCCAACACTGCTAGAAACTATGTACATATAAGTAAAATGAGCCATCTTTAAAATATCCAATTGAATTAAAATAGCCATTAATAAATTAATCAAAATTTAAATAAAATAAATCTATTAACAAATTTTATATGCATTATTAAAAGTTCAATTCTCGAGACTATACAGCATTTACAAAATATTCTAAATGCTTTATTCAAACTAGGCTTTTACAGTTCTCAAATATACTCGGCCGTGCTTCCAATTTCACCATAATGCACTTTTTTTGTGGTTTATGTTTAAGTTCTTTGAAGCTTATTGGAAAAATAGATTCAAAGGTATACGCATTTTAACCTGAAATTATATTTTAAACAATCTTTAATATTCTTAGATTAGATTTATGCTAATTTCAAGTTTGATATTTATTGATAATTATTTTTAATTATTTATTTTCTGAATCGACCCAAAAAATAGCATGCACAACGCAAAACGAACTCTTGCCATACGTTCACATACATGGGCTTGTCTTGCATAAAATATGGTTCATGTCAGACTTAAAAAAAATGTCCTTGTTATAACACAAAGAGTAAGGGAAATATGAGTAGATAGCGACACTGAAAAATGTGAAATTAGGAGCACGTAAAAACGAAAACGAATTTTCGTTTTCCGAAACACGGCTAACGATTGATAACGAAAATCATCAAATCCAAAAGTTTATTAAGTATCTAACTTTATAATAAATTTCTTACATTGCCAATTTTGTTGAATTTTTTGTGCAAAAATCAAACCGATATATTTTTTTATAAAATTAAATAAATAATTTAAAAAAAACAATTTTTTTAGCAATATTAATTTTTCATTATTTACCACAAAACTATTCTCATTATAACCCAAGTGATTCCATCGCAATAGCTAAGCTGCGTTATTTTCCCAGTTCATAAAAAGCGGGATAAAAGAGTATGCATCGCGGTATCTCGCTTTTAAATGTTGCATATAAGCTATTCACAAACGTTTAACACGAAAGAATTTCGGAATACGCTGAAGAGATACTTGGCTAATACCAATGTGGTTTTCGTCGTGCCAAATCAACGACTGATCCATGCTTTATACTTAGTCAAGTCTTTGAGAAATTCAGAGAGTATGCTCGAGACGTACCTCGAGACCTCTTTATTGATTTTAAGCAGGTTTTTGTCTCGTTGATGAGAGAAGCAATCCCATACATCGTATAAAGTTTAGGGATACCAGCGAAACTAACAATACTGGTGTGTGCCACTCTACACTCTGGTGTGTGCCACTCTACAAAGTATTAATACAGGGCAAAATATCGGAGGCCTTCGCAGTAAAAACAGGGGTAAAGCAAGCCCTATCAACTGTAATATTCAATTTGTTGCTGCACTTTGCAATAAAAGGTGTAAACAAAGATGGTAACCTCCTGTATAAATCAACGCATATATAAGCCTTTGCTGATGATGTTGCACTATTAGCAACCGATGAAAGAGAGCTAAGTAATGTATTCTTAAAAATCGTCGAATTTGCCGGCAATATCGAGCTACAAGTAAATGAGGTAAAAACAAGGTATATGCTGCAATCAACGCGATCACGACGAGTTGAAGCCTTTAGCATCGGAAGTTTCTCATTCGAATCGGTGCAAAGTTTTAGGTACCTCGGATTGCTCTTCTCAAATACTGGCGACTCAGCAAGTACGATAAGAGATCGAATAAATGCTGCAAATAAATGCTTCTTCTCGCATATACAACTATTTCGCTCAAAACTTATATCTAGAAGCACGAAGAAACGTATGTATAAAATACTCATCCGTCCAGTATTAACGTACGGATGCGAGGTCTAGACCTTACGTTCCATCGATTGTAAACAGCAAGCAACGTTCGAGAGAAAAATTCAGCGAAGAATATTTGGCCCAACCTTGACGCCCTCTTCCTTCTACAGAAGGAGGTACAATTCAGAATTTGGAGAGCTGGCTAACCACGAGATAATTATGCGCTACATCAAATCTCAACGCTTAAGATGGCTTGGGCATGTCCTGCGAATGAGCGATGACAACATGCAAAAGAAAATTTTAAAAGATCGGCAATACGGAGTCAGAGCGAGAGGTCGACCTAAAAACCGCTGGCTGGACGCAGTTAAGTGCGATCTCGACAAGATGAATGTCAAAAGCTATGAAGCCAAAACACAGGATCGGGCGGTTTGGAGAGGCATTGTGATGGAAGCTTTGACCCACCAAAGGTTGTAACGCAAAAGAGAGAGATTCTCATTATAAAAACATTTAATATGCATTCCAAATAATTTAAAAAAAATGTATTTTAAATTTTGGCTTATTTTAAATTTTGGCTTATTTAAAAAAAATGTTTTCAAACAAATTTTTCTTGTTATTTTTTAAATTTTTTTTCTTAACGTAAGGAAAAAACAAAAACATGGGCTAAAAAAGTGAATGGTTAAAAAAATTAAGTAGTTAAGGCGCGAATTGATAAAAAAAAAATGGTTTTGTTATCAAGCCTTAAAGTTAAACAATTGAAAATTACAGGGAAATTCTTTTTGTTCGATCTAATTCATTATTTTTTAAAAATCATTGACGCAGTTTGTTACTAGTTAAGTTTCAGCACTAAAAAAGGTTTATTTCCATTTTTTTCATATTTAAATTGAAAAATCAAGTTTATTTCATATAGCGAAAGCTTAATTTTAGATTGCATACTCTTAAGTCATCGATTTAACTTTCTGGAACATATTTTTTTGCCCACTCGCTATGTATAACTATCTACTTTTTATTAATAATAATAAATTTGTTAGAATTGGAACTCAATCCTATACAGTGATCTGTCATTGTCTAGGCTTACATCTTTTCTTTTTTGAGAGTCAATAAACTTATATTGGTATATTTTTTAGAGAGAAAACTGTGATAAACATTACATAATCTCCAGAGCACAGATAAAGTACTTTTTAGAGATATTAACAACAATTTAAAGCAAAAACTCAACTGCAAAATAATGCTTGACGTGTTTGTTAATTTGAGAACACTTCTCAAGATAAAAAATCTCCAAGCTTTAGAGCTTTGTCAAATTTTTTAAAAAATTTGGTTTTACTTTGGGCTTTCCTCAAAAATAAAACTTTAAATTATTTTGAAATATTGTAATTTTTTAACGTCCATTCAAACCAAAAAACTTTCGTTATGTCAAAAAATATGATTGAGAAAACTATTAGCTGATATTTTTGATAAATACTTAACGTAATATAATCCATCCTGAAAAAATTATATCCTTGATAAAACGCAGCTATGAAGGTTTTAAGTGCTCAGTGATTCATGACGGCAAAGTGTCAGAACCATTCACAACAATTTCGGGAGTAAGGCAAGGCTGCCTACTGTCGCCACTTATATTTCTCATAGTCATTGATGCAGTTACAAGGCGTGCAACGCTTGACAAACCTAGGGGTATCATATGGAACCCACTGGACCCTGCAGCAAGACTGGAATCACTCGACTATGCAGATGACAAGTGCGAACTCTCGCACACTCACTCGAATCAGCAAAGGTTGGTCTGCTTATCAACGTGACTAAAACAAAAGAAATGAGAATCAATGCGACGTCAGAAGAGCCCTTAAAGTTATACGACCGACAAATTGAAAGAGTCGGTGAATTTCAATATTTGGGAAGCGCAATAACATCTAGCGGAGGCACAATGACCGATGTAACGGCAAGAGTTAAAAAATCAATCGGTGTTATAGTATCCGAACCGAAATCTCGATCTTTAAATCTTGTGTCTTGTCCGTACTCCTTTATGGCTGCGAAACATGGTTTGTAACAGAACAAGTACAGCAGAAAATACGCAGCTATGTCAATCGTTGTCTTCGTAAGATCTTACAAATATTTTGGCCTAACCGAATATCAAATGAAGAACTGTGGTCAAGAACTGGCATGCTGGACGTCAATATAGACATTCGAAGAAGGAAGCTCGGCTGGATCGGCCATACATTGCGAAAACCACCGAACGACATCACATATATGTCTTTGCAATGCAACCCGCAAGGCAATGGACGAAGAGGCCGACCGAAAATTACCTGGAGACGATCGATCCTGAACGAGATCAACACCAGCGTGGAACGTGGCAGCAGGCGATATACTAATATCATCGAAGAAGACAATGGAGACTACTTGTGGATAGCCTATGCACATAGAGGCAGTTTGGAATCTTTCGACGCCAAACAAGGCTTAATAATAATAATAATAATAATATAATCAAAAACTAATCAGACTTCTGGTTCGAGCCAGTGAACAATGAGCCTGTAAATAAAACTTAAATATGTTTCAACGACTACTTTTAATACCCGAGTTGCCTGCCATCCGGAAAAGTAATATTTGGTTCTCCTTGCAGAGTCTTCTGACTTCTATTTAGTAAATTATATTTTTTATTTCTTTATATTCAACAAATAAACTACTCTATTTATTCAATATGCACTTCGTTAACAGCAAATAGTACAAGTCTATTAGAAACTGCAACTCTCATAAAAAATTCCGAAAAACAGATAAGTTCACAGTTTATGAGCCCCTTAGCCATAAGACCTAAGCTACCTGTACGAGGAAGCTACAAAAGCGACGCCTAAAGCAAATGCAAACAAACAGAAGCCAAGGGACGAAAAAAAAAAAAAAAAAAATACATAATTTTGAGTGTCTCGTAAAAATTTCAATTATCCTAAATGATTAACTTTGTTTATTATTATGTAAGAGGCCGGCACATTTATGGCCAGACGTCTTGGCACATCATTTATCAGTTTATGGCTTAATTCTATTATTTATTGGCACTTCAAGAACGTTTCTTCCTTACTCTCTCATCTCTTTTTATTTCAGTTTTACTTTTGCCTCTGACACGTTGCTTCGACGCGTCGCAATTTCAATTATAATTATGTGCAAATCATAAAAAAAAAAATATGGATGATGAAGTGAAAGATGGGAACACCGCCTGTGCCTTACATAAAATCACTTAGTGTGCTCACCGCACAGATACAAAAAAAAAAAAAAAAACGCACACCAATAAACAGCAATACGAAACAATACATACATACGAGGGCAGGCCAAAAGGTTCTTCAGTTTTTTTAAATTGTTTTTGAATATTTGTTATTATGTCTACCAGCTCTACGCCAAATAGCAGATGTTCCATGGTATGTAAGGAGTAGGAATCTACATAAAGATCTTAATATAGGTTTCACGGGAGACATCATAAACAATCTGAGCGTGAGGTATGAGAGTAGATTGGAAACCCATCCAAATTCGTTGACCTGTGCTCTGGCGGGTCATAGGCCAAGGCGAAGTCTTAAAAGACTACATCCTTTGGATCTGAGATACCGGAAAGTTCACTAATATCCGAGTTGAATGTAATGGTACCCACTCACAATTTTGTAAATCATGTAAACAATATTCTTTGTAAATTTTGTAAATAATTCCTTTTAGAATTAGTATAAAAATAGCCTCCTCTACACTGGCCTCTACAACAGCGATATTTAAGATACCCTTTCGGAATTACGGACTCTGTTAAAAAAAAACACCCCTTATTATTTCGGCAAATAATGCGGATTGTTAAATTAAATAAATATAATTCAAATATTATTATTAAAATATGAACATAATATACACTTAATGTTTAATTATTAAAAATTATTTATATAAAAAATACTTATTAAATAATAAAAACAAAACTAATTTTAAATTCATATAAGAAATAATTATTAATTACTTATTACTTATAATATAATTAAAAAAAAAAAAAAAATAGGAATTAAAAAAAAAAATAAATAAAAAATCAAATATTAAAACAAATTTTTTTCAAAAAAGACTCAGGGCCTATACGCAGCTCGAAATATTTTGCGCGGAATGACAAAACTTCATATGGGATATCCCAAATGGGATTTTTTTTTATATGAAGTTTTGTCAATCCGCGCGAAATTTTTCGGACTGCGTAGACCCCTTCAAACTTTAAAATTTTTGATTCCTTTACTCTACCAACTCAGCTATTCTCATGTATTCGTTTACCACAAAATATGAAAAACCTAGTTGAAGGCAAAATATGTACATTAGGGCGGGTCAATTTGTATGGCGCCGAAAAAACGTTCTGGGGCTCACAGCGATTTTGATTCTTCGGGTCATTCTAAGCAACTTTGTCCAAGAAACTATGGATCTAAAATGAATTTCGACTCGCCCACTTTTTCAAAATAGGTTTTTATCAAAATATTCAAAAATCGACTTAGACTTTGCATTCACAAGGCCAAAAAACGTTATTTTTTCTCAAACCAAATGTGTATTTGGGGGTTTTTGCTGTCGAGAAATCCATTTTTGACACCTATTTTTAATTTTGGGCGCCGCCAGAAGGCGCTTTAGTGTATTTTTTTTATTTTTTCCGTTTTTATACCCTGTACAGTATGTTACAAAGGGTATATTAAGTTTGTGCCAGCCGAAAATGTATGTAACATACAGAGGGAGACATCGGAGACTCTCCAAAGTTACCCAAAGTATGATCAGGGTGACTAGAGAAGTCGATATACCCATGTCCGCCTGTCCGTCTGTCTGTATAAACGCCTAAATCTCAGCGATGGTAAGAGCTAGAGCAGCCAAACTTTCAGATTAGATCCGTTATTATCCTACGGGAGACAAGTTTATTTAATTTTTTTGAAACCGGGGTTCTATTATGTACCTCCCATAGGGGTGTTTCAGAGGACCTCGAAGTTTTAGAGTTATAATTCGTTTGTTTATGAAGATATCGTAACCAAATTTGGCACTAGGAAGTTTTTTATAGCTCCCAATCATTGTATCAAATTTGATCAAAATCGGTGGACTATATCATATAGCCCCCATAGGACCGATCAGTCAAAAAAAATTTGTTGGTGCAAAATTCGACTGATTTCTGTCTGTTTTTGAAAAAAAAATATCTTTTGGAGGTCTTAAGCAATATATTGGACTTAATTGCAATGTGGTGGTATAGTCGTCTATGCCCGACTTTAACGTACGCCATCTTTTTTTTTAAATTTGACAAAACGTTGCGAAAATCGTCGAATATTTAATTTTTTCATAACGCAATCTAAAATTTAAAATTTTCCAAAATATTCACCGTTGAAAAATGGAAGGGGGCGTACTTTTTGACGACGTACATAAATAATATTCCATTTAAAGAAGAAATATTTCCCTCTAGTAATAAGGAAAAACGAGTATTAGAAAAGAATCCAGATAATTAGGGGTTTAAATTTAATTATGATATCTTTATAAAGAAACAAAACAAAGAATTTCGTAAAAAATACGTTTTTTTGACCGATCGGCCCTATGGGAGCTATATGATATAGTCAATCGATTTTGATCTATTTATTTATTTAATATAGATTAAGCGAATTTATAAATCGCGGTGAGCCCTTATACCGAAAAAAATTGACCCGCCCTAATGTACATATACAAAAAAAAAAATACTTTTTCTCAGGAAGATATTACAACGAAAGTTCGTCAGTCAAATTATACGAATTCGCTACGAATTGTTGGAAAACGATTTTTTTCAAATAAATCTGATATCTTGACAAACTAAATTTTTTTTCGGTAAGGCATTAAAACTGTGCCCGTTTAAGCTGCTGATATAAAGCAAAATTATGCTTCTCTTTTTTAAGAAAGCTTATTTGCTTAGACCGTAACTACTCAGTCTACCCTCGTAAACGCTCACACAGTTACTAAACACACACACACACATGCAAAGTTTATAGCTAACAAAAATCGTTAATAAATTAAGCGGAAATATATTTTCCTGTTGCTGCTGCCGCTGCTTCTTCCTTTGCTTTTTTTGCTTCTTTCTCTCTTACATTGTTATTTTGTGGTTGCTTGCGTTGTAGTTGTTGTTGTTATTATTGTTGTTAGCGGTACTCTCACTCCATTTTGTGATTTAAGGAAATAATGGCGGTGGTTGGGTAATGGTTTTTTAATTTTAGTGTCGTTGAAATTATGGCCAAAACAATAATTTAATAAGTTAATGTCTTCTTTTGGCTCATTGTTGTAGTTACTGTTGGCATTGTAGCTGTTGTTATGTTTTGTTGTTGTGGTTGTTACTGTTAGTGGTTATATATTGTTAGCTAGGGGGCCAACAATTTTTACAAACAATTTTCTCTCGACAGCAACAATGTTATTTATGTGTCGATTTTCTTCTTTGTTGTTTTTGTTGCCGCTTTTTTTGTTGTTGTTATTGTTGCTCAGGTGAAAAGTTGTATGTGGCCCCAGCAGCAATTGCCCAAATTTGGCGAGTTCAAATTGTTTTCCTTTATAAGTGTGTGCTCTATGTATATGGGAGGTGTCTTTCACTAAGGTGTGAGCTGACTTTCATATAGCCCCGCGGCAATTTTTAGTTCAGTTCTGTTTTTGTTGTTGCTGTTGTTGGCTACCAAGTCAAGCTAAAAACTGTAAAACCAGACAAACAAAACGAACTTATTTTTTAACGCTTTGAGCGTTCCGTTTGTGTTTTTTGATTAAAAAATAGAGCTTAAAAGTATGCTAGCATAATGTGAATTTGCATATAAAGTGCCAAACAATAAGTAGGTAGCTATCTTATGAGATATACTTATATATTTTTATTTTGGGGATTGCAACTTCAGGCAGAATTGACTCAGCGCATCGTAAAATATTATACATTCCATAAAAAACTTAAAACTTATATACATATTCGTAAAACCACCCAAATTTTTTGATACTTTTTTTGATATATATATTATAAAAATAAAAGGATAGATGAAGTCTTAAACAAAATTTTGCAAAAACAAGCAAAGGGTCTAGCTTTATAAGGTAGTGAAAACTGCAACAACAAAAAATGTATTATTATTATTTGTAATGGGAGTAATAGGTATTGCGACCCAAGTGGATCTATTGTACCCCCTTCACGGCTTAGAGCTCTCGCAAAAGTCCAATTACCTGCATATACTCCAGTATTTTGTTTGGATTTAACGTAACAATGCTCTCCGGTGAGATAACGTACATGCCTAGAAACTTGTTTCTTTTGTTAACGAGTGCTATAAATTCACATAGTAGATGCACTGAAGTTTCTTCCTCCATACTACAGAAGCGACAAAGTCCACTATCCGCTATACCAATTTTATTTAAGTGGCTGCGGAGCCTACAGTGTCCCGTCAAGAGGCCTGTTGGGATCCTCACGGTATTTTCCCCATGAGTTATCATGAGTTTGAACCTCTTAGAGAGGAGAGTTTTTAACTGGTTAAGTCCTGGTATCTGTGCCCAGTGAAGCAGCCGTTTGTTTTCTTCCTCTTTTCTCAATAGGTCCCTTACCACGTGGTTGCCAATCCCACAGTAGGGTTTAGGTCCGATTAGCGGTGTTGCTGCACCTGTCCTTGCTAGTTTATCTGCTAGCTCATTTCCAGGGATATTGTTGTGTCCTGGAAGCCATCTAATTGTGAGCTTGTTTCTGGCACCTTATTTTGCAAGTGCAGTTCTCACTTCTTTGACCAGCCTTGATGTGATCTTGGCTTTGCTAATTGCCTTTATCGCTGCTTGACTGTCAGACAGGAAGGAGATATCCTTGTCGTGGTAGTTTCTTTGCAGATTGAATTCTGCACACCTTCCAATAGCACAGACTCCAGCTTGAAAGATGCTGGTGTATCTGCCTAGTGACTCATGATATTTAGTCCTGGGTCCTACTACCCCCAGGCCACTTCCTTCATCAGTGAGGGATCCATCCGTATACCACTTTATTGTCTGTGGTTTCGTTGGGTGAACTGCCGAAAGAGTTGACCAGGCCTCTTTCGTGCTAAGTTTAATATCGAAGTTCTGATTGAACTTGTACTCAGCTGGCATTTCATCCCTTGGTTGCAGAAGCATAGGTATGTCCTTTGCTAAGTCTGCAGCGTCTTTCCTGGTGAAGTTAAAGTCAACTACTTCCCTCCCAATTATTTTTAACGTTGCTTTCTGCTGCATATCAACAACGATATGAAGCGGTGTAACATCCATTAATACTTCGATGGCCGCAGTAGGACAAGTACGCATTGCTCCTGTCATACATATGCAGGCCATTCTTTGTAGTTTCTGCAATCCGGCTTTGTTCGTGTTAAGATGCACTCTGCTGCCCCAGGCTGTTGCCCCATATAATAGCATGGGTCTGAAAACCATTAGGTACAGCCATCTTATTATTCGTGGTGATGCACCCCTTGATTTTCCGGCAATGCTTCTACACGTTGTTTACATGGGTCCTGAAGTTAAGCTTGGAGTCAAAGGTGACTCCAAGATACTTGACTTGACAACAAAAAATACTCAATCTAACTTATGCAGATTAATTCATAGGTAGGAAAAAATATTAATTAACTACTAAACATTTTTGAGCCAATTTAAAAGACAAATCTTTACTTTTCTAACCATCACATTATCTTAAAAAAGAATATAAAATTTCATTTTTTTTTTTAATTATGATCCTTAATGTCAATTATCATTATAAAATATAAAACTGCTTAACAAAGGATTTTTTTTTTTTATTTTTTTATTTATACAATTATAGGGAAGAAATTAATTCGAAACTATTAAACGTTTGTATCCAGAGCAACATAGTCCTTCAGGCTTAAGATTGTATTTTTAATTATTAGCATTGTTTCTTAAATAAATAAAACACTATTTTTCTTTTAAAAACTACTTTTTATACCATTTTTATATGTTACAAATTTGAATCAAATTGATTTTGTGCAGCTATGTTAATAAAATTAATTAATGCTTTTTCATTAAATTTTTTTTCAAAGTACGTCATTTCTTGTTTGTAAATAAATATTTTGCATGTAAATATAAAACAATGAACATTGCTCGGCAAAGGACTTATTAACTATTTACATAAAGTGGTGACATTTCAATAAAAATTTATTGGGTTACATTCAACACAAAAAATAAAATTAAATTAACCATCCACAAAGTAATAAATCCATAATTTGTTTATATTTAACAATATTTTGGTAACCTATCTAGCTTGACCTTTTAAGGGGAGGTTCTTTCAAATTTGGCCGAAAAGAAGGCGAAGTTTGGGAATTATTTGTGGCATAATGAAAAGACATACAAACTTCCTGTTTTGATTGTTAAATGCGAGTTTTATTGTACAATAATTGGACATTTTTTTTCTCGACGAAATTCAAAATTGCGGCTGAAAAATGGCGGCTCTTGTCTGCCTCTGCCCGCAGAATATCGTCCACGCATTTCAGTTCTCCAGCCTCTTATTGTAAACCGAAATGAAAAATGTTTTTTGTTTATTGAAGTTAATGAAATTAATGAAATTCTCTTTCGCCTTATACTAAATCGCAATGAGCTTTAACGAAAAATTAAATGAAATGTGGACGTTCAAAAACTAAATTTTTTTTCTATGCTTGAAATGCGGTTGAAAAACATGGTTCCGAGAAAAACGCGTTTAAAGTTTTTAGAACGTCCCTCAGCGCGTGCGACTTAGGTGCGTTCAAGACACTCTGTTTCTATAAATATCGATCGCATCGAAAAATTCTTTCATACACATATTCTACGAATATGTAGCTTTCATTTTTTGTAAAAAAAAAGTCAATTTTCTCGACCAAATTTGAAAGAACCTCCCCTTAAAAGGTCAAGCTAGATAGACCAGATGTAATAATTTAACATAATTATACTTATTATTATTCTTCTTATTTTTGCTCATTACGGAACATTATCCTAGCTCAAACGTGGCTGTATGCATTCTTCAAATAAAAAGTAAGTTTATTTTAGCCATCTTTCCCAATGAACTCTTTCAAAATCCACATTAATGTATATATTGATAAATATGAGCAAGATTTACTTGACTCATATGAGCCTAATATAATAAAATGTTGACCTCATGGAGCAAAACGCGTCAGCTTAGAGCTCGGCTTGTACAAAAATTAGATATATGAGAGAAAACTTTTTCGACGTTTGGTGGACTCATAAGAGCCTAATAAAGCCGTCGATGCTAGCATATGTCACATAACCAATCCGCTAGCATTTTAAGCATGGCTAAGCTAAAAAAAAAATGTTTTATGTATAATTAAAATATAAACATACAAAAACCGGTAATCGCACATCTTAAAGCTCGCATATCTTTGTTGAAGCAACTGCTTGTCAATAAAAAGCTTATGTAAAACCTTATCAATTACATGCATATAAACGCAGACTCTTTATTGGCATGCTTTTTTTCACATAATACAGACATATAAAGCACTTTACACGAAAAAGAAAAAACACAAAGAAACACCGACAGCAAATTTAAATTAAATATTAAAGTTAAGTGCTTCATAAACAAACACGCGCGTAGACATTGAAAGCAATGAACCCTACAGACAAGCCAACAGATACAATACCTGCCAAAAACAAAAAAAAAATAAATAAAATACCATCAACAACTATGAAAATAGCATAAAAAAGCAGCTTAAGTCATTCAACAATATGTTAAACAAAATGGCTAAAGATACGACAATGCACAAACACACACACACACACACACACAGAGATAAAAAGTGTGCCCAAATCTGCAAAGTACGCGCAAAAAAGTAGGCAATAGTAAATAGCGTTTTTTGCCAGCTGGCCAATGTGGCCAGAGGCGCTTGTAATACGTTGTTGTTGCTGTTGTTGGAGCTGTCGTTGCTATAATGCCGCACACTTGTCAGCCTAAAAGATGACAGTGAGAGCAATGTGTTACTCTTTTTCAGGCAGCTTGTTGCAAGGGTGGGAGAGCATTAAGAGTTGGGGTGACCGTACGAAGAGACAGCGCTTGATGGCGCTTAACACATATTACAGCCCTTGCGTATTGATGTCGATCAAACCAATACATATATATCCGCTACTCAAACACACACACTATTGCAATTGAGGTCATGTCCATGCGGCATTCATTGTCGAAGGGAGCGACATCAATGTCGACGTATTCCAGCATTAACTTGGCATTTGTTTCAAGCTGCTGCCTCTCTCGCTGCCTATGCACAGTGGTCAAAATGGTCGATTTAGCGGGAATTAATTAATAACTTTCAAAATATTTGGTGTGTGTTAAGTCTGTTGTTTTTTGATATAAATTAAAAAGTGCCAAGCTTTATGAAAATCTAAGCAAAATAAGTGTGATGCTTGAAGTCAAAATTAATTTTCGTCCAATAACAATTTTTTAATTCAATTCAACTATTGGAGCATATGCACATTTATTGTTTAGGCGTTTTCTGTTCATCTGTAAGTACAGGGTAAGCCATCTCTTGGTTTAGTTGTTGAAAAAACAATTTAGATCGCTATCCAACTGCGAGCAATGCCGTATACGCTTATTTGAGCTGCATATGTAATTATGTCCAAAAATTCTTCAAAGCGTGTATATCATCATATTATTAATAGTTTGTGCCCAAAGCCTATGTTCGCCAAATTTGTTGGATTTTGGAAAATTTTGAGTTCAGGCGGTTTTACATTAGCCGTTACAAAAAAAAAAAACAATACGTATACGCAATGTACGATAAAGGTGTAACCATATCGGTCAAAAATTTTGTACAAATATTATGCGGATTACACTCACTTAAAAATTTTAAAAAATTTTGGTATCCTCAATATGTTTAAGTCATTTCCGTAGTTAAGTGGCACGCTAAATCCGAAAATGAGGTTCAAAAATTTTTTCATGGAACGGATTTCAAGATATTTCGAAAAAAACATTTTTTTAAAAACCAGAGATAGTATTTGCTTTTAAGTAAAGACACTTTTTTTTAATTACGAAAAATTGTTTTTTTCGAAATATATCCGTTCCATGAAAAAATTTTTGGACTTCATTTTCGGATTTGAAACATGTTGAGGATATATTTTGCTGTAAACTAGTGTTATCATTATCAAATTCTTCAAATATCAATTTGCAAGCATTACCGACTTTATTGCAAAAATTTGAGAATTTCAACCAGTTTTCAATTTTTGTTCCAAATGGTTTGCAGAAAAGCGTATAATTTCGAAAAATGGCTGAATATATTACGCCTTACAAAGTGTATAATAATTTATTTGATAAGAACTAGCTCGAATTTGCGACTACACTTAAAAGCATCAATGCATAATTTTGTGTGAAACTTAATTTTCTAATTATGACATATTAGGCCTCAAAAATAATTATTTAAAAACACATATAATAACTTAATTCATATAATTTTTACGCCAGTCAAAATTTAACTTATTTTTGGCAGGTTGCGACCACTGTGCCACGGCGCTGCTGCTGCATTGGTTGATAGCGTCTGGGGGGGTTACAGATAGCGCAACTTGGACCGAGAGTTGCGACACACACATACATACATATTTACATTTACATAGATATGTATGTTTATACATATGCATGCCAAAATGTGCGCCAAAAGGAGAACAAGAAAAATGTATTGAAAGACAAACGGCATTGGCATCAATTTGTATTTGCATATGTGTAAGTGTATCTGTTTGTATGTGTGTGTTTTGTGTATTTCTTTGGGTCTATTTGCATTTGTAGGCACGAAAAATTTTTATTACATTGAAAATTTGCATAAAATATTAAAGACAAAATGGTTGCCTGTTGTTTCTTCCTAAGTTGGTTTTCAAATACTTTGAGAAGGAGTGTGCAGCATAATGATTGATACCTTTGTGAGCTGAAAAAAGTGTTCTTTATTAAACCATTGAAATATGCGAAAAACAATTCAAATTTATTGAATACCAGAATGAATTTCAATATCTTAGTTTTTTTTTGTGAATGCTTATTTTTGTCAAGTAATCAAATCTTAAACTCAAATAACCCTTAGTTAAAATGTATAGCTTATAAGTCGAAAGTAAATAAATTTTAAAGATGTTTACGTTAAAAGAGATGTAAAGGACGGAAGAAAAAAGGAAAAATTAATTTCTATAAATTTTTTCTTAGTTTAATCACAAAACCTTTAAAAATTGGGTCGGAATTGTTCACTTGTTATAAATCTGGGTCTAGCAGTTTTTGTGGACAATTTCAATGGACTTGGAGGCCGCTCAAATATACTTGTGATACAATACAGTGAAGTATTTAATCTCTAATGCAAAGTTTTTTAGCATTATTTACATTTCAAAAAAAAAAAAAAACAAAGCAATCTGGTATAGCTTTCATGATCTATATATATATATTACACAAGGCCGTTTTTTGTGACATCAAAGGCTCCTAGACGGATCGCGCGATTTCAACAAATGAGGTATCAATCGAAAGCTATTTACACCTAGATATGCAATAAGGTGTTATTTTTTCGATTAAATCTATATTTTAGTGGATATCGCTAAAATAAAATTTTAATCAAAGATGGTCCAATTTCAACAAATGAGGTATCAATCAAAAGCTATTCACGCGCAGATATGTAATTAGGCTTGCTTTTTTATTAAACACATTATAATACACATTTTGCTTACAGCTGCATGCTGACCGGTGTGTGAGAACCTCTATGTGCTCTATATGAAATTCGATTAAAAATCGTTCTTGCTACAATCTTGATATCGCTCCTCTCTATTATTAAGTTTTCACTATCTGTCAACTGCATAATAATTAGTGGTGAAAAAAATAATTTGTAACTATGCCTAGAAGAACCCGAACAAACATTTCTGACAGGTTAACTCGCAAAAATAGGAGAAATTATATGCGAACTCGCCGGATTTCACGGTTTTCACCATATAAAATAGCAATGAGTAATCACAAACCAGAGATGCAGCGACTTGAATGTTTGAGAAAAACATGCCAGCACTGTGGGCAATCATTGAGCAAAGTAGCAATTTATTTGGAGAATCCAGTATTTGCTCATGGTCAGCTGTATGTGGCATTGAGCCGAGCCCGCTCCTTTACTGGAGTAAGAGTATTTATAGAAAAATCACCAAACCAAAGAGTCCTTCAACAGAACGACGGTTTCACAACTTCAAATATTGTTTATAACGAAATTTAATTATTTTACACTATTCCTTTTATTGGCTTTTTTGAATAAAGACAATACATTATTTTCTGCAAAGCTGTTTGTATATTATGCAATGCATTATCTGGCGATTTTCGCCGCCGGGTTCACTAGTTCTATAAATTCTAATAAATCTTTATATAATAATATAATATATATATATATAATTCCATAATCTAAACCTTTCTAAAATTTACTTAGGATTTACGTACTTTAGAATTTCTGTCAGTTCAGGAGAGGATATTTGCCTCAAGCTGTTTTAGGAGATATTGCAAATCCTCAAAGTAATGCCGTGAAGTATCTTCTATTACATCTAGATTGAAGGCTGCCATGAAAATTTTCATAATGACAAAACGACAATAATTTAATTTAAAAGCGAAATAAATGAACTGAATACAAAAGCCCTTAAGAAGACTGAGTGAATTGCGAGAAATTCAGATATTCAAACTTTTCAGCGTAATCAGTCCAAAATCTGGTCGGATTTTTGTTAAAGGCTTATTCTATGTTTAATGTATATAGAATAGATATGAAGATCTAAATCTTTTTTTAAGTACGAAATAAACAATTTTTGAAGAAAATAAGACGATCTAAAAGAACTCATTTTATGATCTACCGAATTAAGTTGTTATTTTAAATATTATTACATAAACGAGGTTTGTTTAAAAAGTATTGCGAGTTTTGACTCTCTGCAGCAAATTTGGGTCGTCACGGACAGAATCCAACAGCTTCTGAACAATGTTAATGCGATGCTGTTTTTGGTCGAAATTGAGTAATTTTGGTACGAATTTTGCGGCGACCCGCATGCCCAAACTTTTAGTGATAATCGAATGACACGAGCCAATCAATATACTTATTAGGTCAACTTCTCTAACAGTGATTCGACGTTTACCCAACACTAGTTTCTTTACTTCATCAATGTTTTCATCTGTAATTGACGTGCTCGGGTGTCCGGAACGTTCTTCGTCGCTCACTTCTTCTCGGCCCTCTGAAAACATTTTGTATCAACGATAAACATTGTTTTTGTCCAAAGTAGCTTCGCCGTATGCAACAGTCAACATTCGGAATACTTCCGCGCACTTTATGTTTTTTTTTCACACAAAAATTTTATACAAATTCTTTGATCCATTTTTCAGGATATACAAAAATCGAAGACAAGCTAAAATGCGTCCACGCACAATAGCTATCAAAAACTGACTGAACATTCAAAATGGCCGAGATTGTCAACATAAATGAGGGTCATGAGTACCAACATAACGCCACAAAAAGATCGAAAATCGAACATCCGTAGCCAAACAAACCTCGTATATATCATAAATACAATATTAGGCATCATTAACAAATATTGTTACCCAAATTTAATAAAATAACAAAAAAAATGCTTCAAATCTAAGTTTTTGCTGCTTTTTGTAAAAAACACACACTCTAGTAACTAAAATTTAAAGTTTTCTAAAACAGAGTCGCTGTAAAGTTTGAAAAATCGTATTGAAGTGTTTAAAGTTGCTTTTGTAAAGATAAAACTTTTCAGCATTCTTGGTGTCCTCCTACCACACCCAGATAGACGTATCTACAAATAGCAAAACAGATAGCTTAAAACACCCAATACGGTTAGGAACTACTACTTGTTTTGAATGTCCTTGCCATTCACATTAGGCGACAACAACAATGGAGCCCCCTTCAACTTTTGGCCACAATTCACCGCGACACTCACACACATGCACACAAAACATAAGATAAATATGCACATACATACATATGTAATGCTTATGTGCTGCATGCAAATCTAAATTTTTGGACGATTTTCAAATGCTCACTCGACCGCTTTTTGTCGTTTTGGGTTTCCTTGCGCTTCATGGTAGACAGATGTCAAGACATCAGGCTTTTGCATATGTGCACATGTATGTGTCACACACATACACACAAAGGAAGAGAGACACAAAGAACTACTACATGAGCGCATTACAAGCACTACGACATGGTCTCACAATAACAGCAACAACAAAAAATGGCATAAAGACGAGAGAGAGCGAAAATAAATGAAAGTTTATGTTATAAAATGCCAAAGTGTGGCGCACAATCTAAAGGCAGCAAACACAGACAAAGCTGAAGAAATAGAAGCAGAAGCAAAAGAAGAAGCAGCAACAAAAGAAGCCAAAAAAATACGTGGCAACAACAACAAAAGCAAAATCTGCCAAACAAAAAAAAAAAAAGAAAGAGTAGGCCAAAGGCAGACTTAGTAGTTGTTGCCAGCAGGCATAAAATAGCGCATAGAAGATAAAGGATATGTGCATATACACTACGCGTCACTTGAATAAGACACTTTAGTTTTTAAAAATCACTTAATTTTAGATGCTTTTCGGTCAAAGCTCCGCATAGGATTGCCACAAAATTTCAATTTCTATAGCATTTAATTTTTTGTGCATTTACTAGAGCCACAATTATTTTTTCACATGCATAGAGCCGGGATTTTGTGTTAAAAATAATGCTACTGCATTTAAATAAATTTTAGAATTAATCTTTCCTCAAAATATTATTATGAAAATCGTAGAATTTTGAAAAAAATATGACAAACTGGGCCCACTGTGCTTTGCTAAGTTTTTTGCTCAGCTTAGATTTTCATTACAAAAAGGTCAGTACGCAGTAGATAGAAAAAAGCAGAAGCTTCGGAAAAAAAATATCGGCAATTTTCAGCACAGGCGTTAAAACAAAAAATAAAAAATGTGTACCTGATTTTATTTGGAAAAATAACACCAAAACAAATGTACACCAAACCTAATTTGAAAGCGAAATATATGACAAAGCCGCTTATTATTTATTGAGAGCCGTAAAAGAACCAAGTAGCGCTGCAGTCATCATCTAAAAAAGTTATAAATCCTTCATCGGAAATTTTTTATAAAATTTGAATTTTGCGCCATGGCACAATGGGCCACCTTGGTCAGATTTTGGCCAAATGCCCTCCTGCTGAAAATCAAAATTTGGACAAAATTAAAATTTAATATTATTTAACACATATTAAGGTATCCCTGTGCAGCAAAAAATTGTAAATCATATTAGTGGTTTTTTATTTATTGGCAATCAAAGTTGACATTTTGTATTTTATGAGCTTTCGCAAACATTTTCAGAAAAAAAAAAACTGCATTTACCATGATACATGTAGCTATGAAATGTTCATTCACTTTATTATTTACAAGTGTAACTTAAGAAAAAAAACAAAACTGAGCTTAACAACTTTTCGGTTTTAAATATATTCGAGTAGTTAAAAAGATTTTTTTTGGTTTTTGTATCATTTGGCTACTTTGCTTTAAGGGTACCTTCGACTAATCCGATATTTGATTGAAAAAATTTTTATAAATTTCTTCACATGTTTTACAACAAAATGTAATTCCTCCCGATTTTCGGAAATTGAATTTTGTATCTAAAAGTTGTATTGTAAAAATTTACCCCTAGAAAATTTTACTAGTGTTTGAATTTCTAAGCTACCTAAAAGTATGCTTCAATAACGATTTTTTCAAAGGTTGTACTAAAATGTACAATTGGAAAATTTTATAGCATACTTACAATAATGCAAATAAAAAAAATGTAAAATTTATCAATTTTGACGATAAAACGTAAAAATGCAATATAGATTTTTGAAAATTTTTTTTTATAAATTAAAAAAGCATGCAAAAAAAATTATAACAGTTAAAGAGCAGATGGATTGGTGTTCTCGTCTTTCTGTAATTTGCTTGGAAAGCTGAAACTATTTGGGGCTATAACTCCAAAACCATTCAATGTTTTGGGTATAGACTATTTTTTTAATATTTGAGGAGCTCTTATCTACCTCTGCGTGAAATATGGTCCAATTCCAATTAATTTTTTTTTTTTTTTAATTAAGTCAAAAAAACTGTTTTGTTTTTTTAAATTATTTCCAACTTTGGTCTGAATTATTTATAGCTCAAAAAAATCTGAGGAGGCTCAAACTGCCCAGAAAAATAGTTCAATCCTTTAGGAACACGTGTGTAAAATTTCATCACTCTAAACAAATTATTTTGGAAATGACAAGGTTTTGGCCAAAATTTGAAAATCTGGGCCCACAGTGCAAACTAAAAATTTGCAACGAAAAAATTTCACATTTTTTTTTATAAAATTGATTTTAGATACCACAATCAAAAAAAAAAGTTAATATTTGCGCAAAGAGTGGGAACATTCGGTGGATAAGAGGACGTGCAAAAAAAATGTTTACATTTTTTTGTTTCTTAGGCTCACATGGTGGCTGCAGCTAATTGACGTATGCAATAAGATCTGGAAAGCAAGATGCATTTGGTGGTGTTAATAAAGGAGGGCGTCCAAAATTGATCTGAGCTAAATTTTACTTTTCTTTTCACTTTTAGTATGTTGACTGCAAAGCTAATGCGCATCATTTGGTAAAATGTAATACATTGAGTCACAGAATCGTTTAAAAGTCTTTAAAAAATTAAGTTACAAAATTAACCAAGTTAAATGAGCTAAAAGTATGCAGAATACTTTGCCGAGTAAAGGCTACATAATATTGTTTAGCATTAATTATGCGGTTGGGATTTTAGGTCTACTAAAAAAATGATATATGGAGAATACATCAAAAACTGAGCTACTCCATTTAAGTGACGAGGATTGTACAAGTGTGTGAGCGTTTATGCCTATATATACATATATATGTATATTTATGTATATGTGCATGTGTGAGCACGAAAATGTAGCAAAAGTCAACATATGGCGTTAAAGATGCGAACGTGCAACGAATCCTTGAACTTTTTCCCAACTCGTTTTCTTATATGGACACACAAACACAAAAACACAAAAATATAATGGAAATATATAATACCCATGTTGATGTTGCCGCCAACACATACTACCAAAGCTGCAGCCTGTGCATTCTTAGTGTCCCAGTAATGTCCTGGCACTGCCTTAAGGCTGTCAATGAGGCCAACAAACGAAGCTAAGTGACAAAAAATGCACTGTAATTTACTTAAAGTTCCAAATGCATTTTATTTTGATGCCTTAAAAATTAAAACAGAATTTGGAAAATATAAAAATATTCGGCTAGTAAGTTTCGAAAACTCAAATGCATGTGTACATCAATATTTTGAAAATAAGGCTCTACTTTTGTATACAATTTTTTTTTATTTATTTATTTACTGTGGCTTCTCTTCAGTTGTCGAATAAATCTTTCGCATAAAAAATATATTACTCTGGGTTTAGTAATAACGATGACGTATATAGCTCACATCTTAGCCAAAGCAAAATAATTTGAATTATATTACTCCGAAAAAAAAGCTTATAGCCGTCTGGCTTAAGCAAAAAAATGACATAATAAAAAAAACCTTATAATAATAAAAATAGCAAGCTGAAGCAGGCAAAGCAGAGCATATGATGTTCGGCCTTACAAAATATCTATACCTGGTTTTACTGGCAAACTTAAATAAAAATATTATTATTTAATAAATTAATTTTATTAAAAATTTTCAAATTTTTTTAAGCTTTTTTGGGCTTTGTATACTAATTCATCAACTTCATATAGTTTCAAGAAACTTTGTATTTATGTAGCTTTAAAAGCTCATGAAATTTCATGTGAGACTCGGCTTCAGCAGGATTAAATGGAATGACCATGACTTTGGTCACGCAAAGATTCTCAAGGAAAATCCACTTATTCCCGAGAGCACTGACTACCGCAGGAACACTTCAAAACCAATTTCAAAACCCATATTCCAACCAAGGAGGAGTGGAGTATAGGTGTACCATGCTCAGCTGGCTCATTAAAAATCTTCACGGATAGTTCCAAGCTGGACAACCGTTTAGAAGGAGGCGCCTACGTTGATGAACTCAACGTAAGAACAGCTTTCCGACTCCCGGATCACTGCAGTGTTTTTCAGGCAGAGGTGACTGCAATCCAGGAGGCTCTGAAAATAATAAGAAGCCTACGAGTACGGAATAAGACCATCTGTATCTACTCGGACAGCCAGGCGGCTATTAAGTCCCTAGCTTCATTGACATCGTGCATGAAGTCAGTGAATAACTGCCGCTTGTCTCTTGAGGAGATGGCTGAGCAGTTTTCAATCCACCTCATATGGGTCCCAGGACATAGGGATATCGAGGGCAACTGCATTGCGGATGAACTGGCTAGACAAGGAACTACCAGCATCCTCCTTCAGGACAAGGAGGGCGTGGGTATATGATTTCTGTAGAAGTTGTGGCGATGAGAAGGAGCTGGAAACAGTTTAACACCTTTTCTGTCACTGCCCTGGTCCATTTAGGACAAGATTCCGCTTTCTAAAGTCATACTTCTTCGATGATTTATCTCCGCTCTCCGAACAGAGTCCAAAATGCCTTTTAAGGTTCATCCAGGCCGCCGGATGTCGGACTCATCTCGCATAGGGGACCTCTTGTGTGGGAAAGAGCGGTGAATGGTCCACCGTAGCGGTATCACAACGGGCCTATTCTGGCCTATGTGAGTTAGGACGTTAGTCCCAACTGCCACCCTAACCTAACCTTAGGTTAATAGATTTTGTGGAATAATTTAATAAAAAAAAATAAAACGAAAAATTTATTCAAAAGATGTAAAGAATACATACTTCTTTTGTATATAATGCAAAAATTTTATTGTTTTGTAAAGGGTTTACCAATAAGAGGTGTTATTTTGGTATTCAAAGAAAGGTGCCATTTTTCGAGATAAATGATCGGATGTTTATTATATGCGTATGCGTTAATAATGAAAAACAACATCAGCCAAAAGGCCACCACGACTACGCTTACAGGACCATATCCTTTTCATGAAATTTTCCATAACCAAATCGCAAAGTGGCTCCCCTATGACCATAAGCCGCACCAAACAGTCACACGTTGCGGATGAAGAGGCTTTTCAACAATAACTCTTGGGTTTTCCGAGCCCCAGATGCGACAATTTTGCTTGTTGTCGTAGCCACCGAGGTGGAAATGGGCCTCATCAGTCCAGATGAGTTTTCGATGGAATTCCGGATAATTTTCATGCATTTCAAGGACCCAATCAACAAAGACACGACGTTGTTGATGATCGGCCGGCTTGAGTTCTTGTGTTAACTGAACTTTATAAACCTTACGACCCAAGTCTTTATGCAAAATACGGTGTAATGACGTTTGTGGAATGCCCAATTCCAAAGAACGACGAGGAATGGACAAACCTGGGTTGTCTTCAACACTTTGGGCTACAGCAGCAAAAACCTCAGTTGTTCTTGAGCGACGTGCACGGTTTTTATTCCTCACATCACTAACTTGTCCCAACAGCTCGAATTTTTCCGCCAAATTCTGTATTGCGGTCCGACAAGGTGCTTCACGACGACGCAAAAATGCTTCAGTTTTGGAAGATTTTCACAATTTTTGTATGTATCGTTTGTATCGTGTATCGTTCCATTTTTAGTAATGGCATAGTTTCTACCTGTCAAATGTCAAAGAATAAAAGCTTCAAAAGTGACAGCCACCGAAATAACGGGTGGTTCAAAATAACACCTCTTGTTGGAAAACCCTATAGGTAAATATAAAAATATTAACAATGCTCAACATTGTTAAATGCAATTTTAATAAAAAATATACGGGTTACATTTTTTCATATTTTTTAGATTATCTCCGCTTCATTTTAATATTTTTTATTTCACAGTATTTACTTACATCTGCGACGCTTCTCATTTTAAGTGTTGGCTTTAGTACATAAAAGCTTTGTTATTTACCAACACGAAATGCATACATGACATTTTTATTAAGAAGGCAAAAACCACAAAAAAATAGTCTTTGGCAAGCGATGCTTAAATATTTGTTGTTTATTAAATTTCTGGTATTTTACAACACTTTATTGCATAACGGTAAATAGCAATATATTTAAACTGTAAAATAACTCATAAAGAAGCTACGAGCAAACTCAGTGTAACCAAGCTGAAAAAAATAAAAGAAATAACCAATTTAAAAGTCGTTAAGATAGTATTGAAAATTTTATAAAATACAACGTACTTACACATGGTTACAGAGTTCATCGAAAAAGGCCGAAAAAGAGATAACCAAATATGCTATTTATTTTTATTGCATTTTAATTTACTATCAAAGCTGAAGCAAAAATCTCAACAAAAACTATTGAAGTACAACGAGAATTTTCAATATGGCAGCCAATTTAAGGTTATGTTTTTCATAAGAATATTTCTTTATGAGTTCTGCGCACACACAGTTGTTATTTGGTATTTTAAATGAAATATTCAATGCATTTCCTTGCAGCTTACAGAGCAGAGAGTCTTTTATACATATATGTGTATTTATATCTCTGATTGCAAAAATTCATAGTTTAGTCTCTTCCTACCGTCTGTCTATCTGTGCGCTCTATAATCCACATTTTATCAATAAATGTACCTGCAAGCCAAAGATTTCAACAGCCCGGCAAAGACAATACGACATTGTATTTGGTATTTGGTATTTGAGGGGATTTGTTGTTGGTTTCCTTTTTTGAATGTTTTCAGGTGATTTTACAATTGAAAGTGCTTTGCATTTTTGTATGGCTTATGGTGCTCTACTTTTCGCTCTTGCATGACCGACCACCCAAAAGTTGGTTGCCAAGGTATTTCTACAATTTTTTATTTATTTCTTGCTTTAAGCTAAGTAACTGACATCGAGGACATTTTGTAAAAATTTCATAGGCACTTTACCAAGCTTGAGCACCAGAGCATTTTGCATATAATGTAGGGTTGTAATAATAGTTGGCATTCTACACAAAAATGTTGTCATAATCATTGAAAACAAATAGACTGGTATTTATTTTTAATGCACTTTATTGCAATTGTCTAAACTAATTGACTTTTATTTGCATAAGAAATGTGACTTGACTTTATTTGTGAGGGATGTCAAGTTTGGGTTATGCCAAACTTAATAAAAAGCTGGCTTGTTCGCCGAGTTCTGTATTAATTACGAACCAAACGAATGGCGTTTATTCATCGACAGCAGCAAAGTAAGCTTGAAGGCAGTTTTGCTCCATCTAGGAAACAGTAAGCCGTCGGTTCCACTAGCCCATGCTGTTAATATGAGAGAATCGTATGAATCTATGGCCATGGTACTTGACTTGATAAACTACAAAGATCATGAGTGGAAAATTTGTGCGGACCTGAAAGTTGTTTCCCTAGTAACTGGTTTACAGCAAGGATACACAAAATACTGTTGTTTTTTGTGCAAATGCGATAGCAGAGCACGAAGAGACCATTATATGAAAAAAAAATTGGGCGAAACGAATCAACTACAGCATAGGGCAAGATATTGTGAAATGCAATCCACAAGTCAAGAAAGATAAAATAACACTTTCACCATTGCATATCAAACTTGGACTTTTCAAGAATTTTGTAAAAGCTTTGAAAAAAGATGGCGATTCTTTCCATTATTTGAAATCCGTATTTCCGAATTTGTCTGATGCCAAGATAAAAGAAGGCGTATTCGTGGGACCTCAAATAAAAAAGCTTCTCAGTGACTCGAAATTCAGTTCAACATTGACGGTGAATGAGGGAAATACATGGAATTCATTTCGTTCTGTTGTCGATGGCTTCTTGGGTAACTTCAAAAGTCCAAACTATAAGCAATTCATCAAAGATTTGCTAGCGAATTATAAGAAAATAGGTAAGCGTTTCATATATATAAGTTCCTATAAGTCCAACAAGGACTAGAGGGCCGCATTTCATATAATATAATCTTATCATTAAAAATTCTTAATATTTATCACTTTTTTATGAAAACAGGTGTGAAAATGTCTTTGAAAATTCATTTTCTTCATTCGCAATTGGATTTTTTCCTGGAAAATCTTGGGGACAAAAGCGATGAACATGGCGAGCGCTTTCATCAGCAAATGAAAATCAGAGAAAGACGATATCAAGGATTCTGGGATGAAGCCATGATGGGGGACTATTGCTGGCTTGTCATTCGAGAAAGTGATGACACACACAAGCGTCAAAGGAAATCGGATACAAATTTTTTTTAGCATTATTAAGCAATAAAAATCAACCTTCTCATGAAATTCAGAAAAATTGACTTTTCGTACTTTTTACAAAATCCCCTGTTATTTCTATATTTTTTGCACGATTTTGATGAACAACCACTCATTTTGTTCGTAATTGATAGTTCTTTAAGAACCATAAATAAAAGAGCATGAAAAAATTTTTTTAAATTTTTTAAATTACATTTGAAATTGAATTTTTGTCAAAAATTTACTAAAAATTACGACAAATTTCACTTTAATGCATAAATAGTGACCAAACCATAAATATGACAGTAATATGTTCCAAGTAGCATCGATGGGTAAATCAATTATCTACAGACTGGTAAAAAAATAATCAAAATCAGTTAAGTAAAACCAGAGATATTTGCTTTTAAGTAAAGACACCCTCTTTTTAATTTCGAAAAATGGTTTTTTGAAATATTTCGAAATCCGTTCCATGAAAAAATTTTTTGACTTCATTTTCGGATTTAGCGGGCCATTTTACTTCGGAAACAACTCAAACGTATTGAGGATACAAAAATTGTTTAAAATTTGTAAACTAGTGTAATCTTAAAAAATTTGTGATTCTGGGTCATTATTTATCATAATTATGATTAGATTCGTCTGCATGCATGATGCAGTTTATAGGCAAAGGGGGGTGAAATAAGTAACATTTGTTGCGTTTGTCCGATTTTGTTCATTTTTGACACACAGTAAAGTTTCAGATCTAAATATTAAACGTTGTAGCCAAGAAGCACGAAATTCTAATAGGGGGTTGCATAATGATATGATTCAACAAACTTCATCTGCTCCGGAACTATGCGCACCATCTGGTAAACTACCGTGTCCCTAGCTGTTATAGTCTCCGAAATCTGGGTCATGGCTCAAGCGATACCCGAGGTTATGATAAGCATTTTGATATAAAGGACTTGAGGTCTGCCACGCTCTCCACGTAATATACCCTTCGTATCTGTAGGTACAGGATAAAAAATTTAAAACAATTTATTTGCAAATATTTTTGAAAAATTATGTAAGTATAAATAATATTTTTAACAAATCATAAAAATACTTTACCAAAATATTGGTTTGATTGACAATATGAAAGCAGTCCAATTAAACCTTCGCACAGGTATCGTAATTACTAAATAAAAAATAAATAAGAACTGAAGACTTTTGGAAAACTTAAACGACACGCAATGTATCAAATTTTTTCTAGCCTTCTTTACATATATAAAAGCCTCATGTTACCCTTATTATAAGTATATAAATATATATATATGTCCTTTATTTTGCTGGAAGTTACTGGTAATAAATAAATAATATAAATAACTTAAGCAAAAACATTCAAAGTAAGCATAGAGAATCATTTTTTTGATTTGACTCTAACAGTGATAATCCGGTCAGAGACTGCATTGTGAGCCAGTATGGCCTGGCTCGCTTTGGGTGATAAGATTAGGCCAACACCGTTTCTTCTCATACTGAAATTTTCGGAAAAAAGGAATTTTTAACCCCGAGGTAAGGGTTTAATCTATAAGCACACATCTCATTTAAAACCTGGTAAAGTCTTGATTTTTTAGAGAGCGTCCTTACATTCCATGTTCCAATCATAAGCCGTTGTTTAAAGCCATAAATCGTCAACGACCCTTATTACTTAAGAATATTTATATTTTTTTGAATCATACTCTGCTCCTCAGTATACTAGAGGCTCCCAACTTCGACAACGACAGCTTCAACATTTTTTTATAAATTTTTTTTTGTATTTTTAAGAGTACTTTTATTTGCAATCTGTCAGAGGTTATGATAAGCATTTTGGTATAAAGGACTGAGGTCTGCCACGCCTCCTTCTGTCCGTTACATACATTGCACAAATCTAGTGTACCCTTTGTACCATAGGTACAGGGTATAATAAAGTAGCTGATACGAAGTTTCATCCAAGAGCCTTTTTTTGTAAGCTTATGTAGTTACTCAGATCTATAAGCAATACCAAAACACAATCTAAGAGAAAAAATGCGATAAAGGTCCAAAAATGGTACACTGTATCTAGAGGCTAGCCTGTGTATGTATGACAGGAGCCATGAGAACCTGTCCTACAGCAGCATTGGAAGTCCTTATAGAGTTGACACCACTTCATACTGTTGTAAGGCTTCAAATGAAGGCGACACTGTTAAGAATGTCGGCTGAGGGAATTGGCAAAGGCCACATAATAAGTGCTAGAGACGCTGACGAGCTGGGGAAACTGGTCCCCTCAATTCTCTTACCCAGAGATGAGATGATCACAGAGTACCACTTTGAAAGGAACTTCAGTACTATTTTAAGCAACAAAGAGAATTGGACAACGCTAGAGGAGATACATCCTATGAAGAGACACACTATTGTGTGGTATACGGACGGGTCCTTGACTAAAGAAGGCAATGCACTGGGAGTCGCGGGACCAAGAACGCGACTGTCAGAAGCTCTGGGTAAATACACCAGCATATTTCAGGCAGAGGTATGTGCTATAGGCCGATGTGTAGACATCAACCTAGAAAGAAAATATAAAGACAGAGATATTGCTATACTGTCAGATAGTCAAGCTGCGATTAATGCGGTGGCTGGCTCGAAGATTAATTCGAAGTTGGTCTGGGATACCAGGACCAAATTGAACCGTCTAGGACAATGGAACAGAGTCTCCCTTAAATGGATCCCGGGACACAAGAATATCCCCGGGAATGAAGCAGCTGACGAACTGGCGAGGAGGAATGGTGCTGCAAAACCACTTATAGAGCCCGAACCTTACTGTGGCATTGGCAGACACACTACCAAGCAGCTGCTAAGAGATGAAGAAAGGTCTTGTCGGGAAACTGACTGGGCTGGCACAAACGGCTTACGACAGGCCAAGCAACTTCTTGGCTCCTACAACTTAATTAGGTTCAAGAAAGTGTCCCAATTGGGCAAGAATTCCCTTAGGATACTGACGGGGTTACTAACGGGACATTGCAGACTCAGGAAACACCTGTGTACTATTGGCATCTTGAATTCAAGCACATGCAGGTTTTGTGAAACCGAGGAGGAAACCTCCCAGCACATACTTGCAGAGTGTGATGCCCTAGCCAGAAGAAGGAAATCCCTTCTTGGTGAGCATAGAATATTGATGCATGATATTACCCGACTAGAACCATCTCAGATAATCAAGTTTGTCACGGAAATTGGGCTAGTTGAGGAGCTCTAGGGCTTGAAGGGAGCACAATAGATCCTAAGGGTCGCAGTGCAGCTTTTCCCTATTATATTATTATTATTATTATCTATGCTGCTGAATTTAAATAACTACGAGATAAAAGTGTATTATTGTTAATTTTACCAATATATGTTTGTATGTTTACTAGGCTCACATGTATCCATTTAAGTTAGATAGCGCTTTCTTGTTTATTAATAAAAAAAAAAGTTAAATATTGCTGCAATTTGAAAAGTTGAGAAATTTAAGTCTATAAAAAAATTAAAATTATTTAAAAATTAAACTTCTCTATAATAAATGCTCCTACAACGAAGTTTGTTAAATTACGATTTTTTTTCAAGCACACTTCTTGTTGATCTCATAGCAGCTATCTGTATAACGAATTCCCTAAGCTATAACGAACCAAAATGCTTCCATTAGAATTCAATACTTGCAAGTTCATCTAAACTATTTTCAGCTTAAGGTGCATAATTGGGCACACGCATATTTTGATAAAATGAGATCAAAGTGTTCATAAGCACGCACGGATACACTGATTATAACAAACATTTTCATATAAAGAGTTTGAGGTCTGGCATGTCTCCTTCTGCCTACACAAATCTAGGATACCCTTGACACCATGGTTCTAAAGGCAAAATCGAAATCTAGCCAACAATACAGCAATAAACGAAATTTCATCATAACAATGAAAAAACAACACACGCATACGCAGGCACAAGCAAACTGCGTGCAACCACATGCAATTTTGTTTAGCCTTTGCAACATTGGCAACACTGGCAGCTGGTTGCCCACTGGGTGACACTGGCAGCGACCATACAGCCCGACATTGGTAATGGTAGCAGCAATGGCAACAGGAACAGCAAATGGCAACGACACATTGTCCCTAGGTGTTGGCCACATAAGCAGCACACTCACACACACTCATAGCCACAGCAATGGACAGTCTGTGTGTATGTGAGAGAGAGTGTGTGTGTCTGTGTGCCACACTGCTATTTGTATTTTGTTACAGGACATGTTGTCATTGGGCATATCCTTTCTCCCATAAGCACACACACACACGCACATAACACACTGCACTCGGCCATGTTGAGCTACAGATGCAACATTTTATTGAAAATTTGCTATGCCAAAAATTCATAACTGCAACCAAACATTGCTAAAATTCGTCTCTAAGCTTTTATATACAAGGTTCGTTGCTTCTACGAGTACGGCCTGAGGACACTCTACACACACACGCACACATACACGCTAACACAGTAAACATACATACGAGGGCAAGCTGAAAAGTTATTGGTCTAGCTATGTTAGGAAAAATTTAGCTTTTTTTTAAATGAATACAAAACTACTACGTCCGTAAAAAAAATCAGTTCTTAATAAATCAACAGTACAATACCCTTCAGCCAGTTTTTCCAAAGAAAGTTCTGAACTAGCTTTTTAATGAAATGTAGTGGAATCTTGTTTCACTTTGTAGTGGAGTGGATGCAAAATTGAGTTTCCTTCCGATCTACACGAAATTCTTCTACAGTAGAATCGGAGGAGAAAAATGGAGCAAAGAATGTTTTGAAAATTCTTTTGTATAGGGTTTTCCAATAAGAGGTGTTATTTTGAATCACCCGGTATTTCGGTAGCTGTCACTTTTGAAGCTTTTATTCTTTGACATTTGACAAGTAGAAGCTACGCCATTACTAAAAATGGAACGATACACGCTTCAACAACGCATTGAAATTATTAAAATTCACTACAAAAATGGTGAAAATCTTGCAGTCACAGTTCGCAAAACTAAAGCATTTTTGGGTCGTCGTGAAGCACCTTGTCGGACCGCAATACAGAAATTGGTGGCAAAATTCGAGCTGTTGGGACAAGTTAGTGATGTGAGGAATAAAACCCGTGCACGTCGCTCAAGAACAACTGAGATTATTGCTGCTGTAGCCCAAAGTGTTGAAGAAAACCCAGGTTTGTCCATTCCTCGTCGTTCTTTGGAATTGGGCATTCCACAAACGTCATTACACCGTATTTTGCATAAAGACTTGGGTCTTAAGGCTTATAAAGTTCAGTTAACACAAGAACTCAAGCCGGCCGATCATCAACAACGTCGTGTCTTTGCTGAAGGGTCCTTGAAATGCATGAAAATGATCCGGAATTCCATCAAAAAATCATCTTGACTGATGAGTCCTATTTCCACCTCGGTGGCTACGTCAACAAACAAAATTGTCGCATCTGGGGCTCGGAAAACCCAAGAGTTATTGTTGAGAAGCCTCTCCATCCTCAACGTGTGACTGTTTGGTGCGGTTTATGGTCCGGCGGGATCATTGGACCTTACTTTTTCGAAAATGAGGTTGGATCAACAGTTACGGTGAATGGATTGCGCTATCGAGAGATGATTAATGATTTTTTATGGTCGGAGTTGGATGGTATTGATCTGGACAACGTTTTCTTTCAACAAAATGGCGCTACGTGCCACACAAGCAACGAAACCATTGCACTTTTACGGGAAAAGTTTCCGGACCGTGTTATCTCTCGAAGAGGTGATCACAATTGGCCACCGAGATCTTATGATTTAACACCTTGCGACTTCTTCCTTTGGGGCCACGTGAAAGATAAGGTCTACGCCAACAGCCCAGCGTCGATTCAAGACCTCAAAGGTAGAATCTAAAAGGCTAATATTTTAAACATTCTTCGAAGCTCTGGGCTGTTTGGCAAATCGGCCATTTGCGGAACTAGCACTTTTTATCGAATCTCAAAATGGTATAGCAAAGAAAGGAGATAATTTAATGCGAAATAAAATAACGACTGCCTCTGTTTAATATCTTATCTAAGTTTTTGGCATAACGATGGACCACACGGACCCAATGGACCCAACAAGCCTAACCTTATCTGCCAAATAATACAAAAAAAATGGACGAATGCAGAAGGCCGGAGAAATTGTTTTTTTTTCTACTTTTGTCAGAATTTCGAATAAATGTATCTTTTTTAAATTTTTTTATTAAAATTTAATTAAAAGAAATTGATTACTTGAAATTAATTAGTTTGATTTATAAGAGAATCGCCTCTCACTCTCCGACGCTCTGCTAGTCCAATAACTTTTCAGCCTACCCTCTTACAACTAAACGCAACTGCATATAATGCTCGGTTTGTCGTAACATTAACGAAAAATATTGAATTTTTGGAACAAGCAGTCCGAATTTTTGGCAAGGGTTGTTGGCTATTTGGTTGTTGCCGTCGGGTTGGCTAACTGGCTGGTTGACTGCCCAGATAACTCTTTGTTGTCGTCATCGTTTGGCCAACAATCAAGTTTTGTGAAAATTTTTAAATTTCGGGTCAATTGTAATATCATTAGATTGGCTTGTCTGCCTGCCATGCTCTGCCAGGACAAGCTGTCTGTTGTCTCCTGTGTATCTGCTATGTTGTATCTCTCTATATACATATGTGTATGCATGTGTGTTTGCACTATCAAGTGGAGTTAATTTGCTGTTGGTTTTGGACGAAAATTATTGCAAAATTGCCATTGCATTGACAATGGACATTTTTGCCTGTAGTCTTACAAAATTTTCAACTTAAGCTATGCATTTATTTCCATTGCAATTTGAAATTTAATTAAAGGTTGGTTAGAAAATGTCTTGGTAATACAGCAACAGATAGCTTAAACTGAAACTGCAAATTTAAAGTGCCAAAAGTGGTCAGAAAAGATTTAGAAAACCAATGATACACATGGATAGTTTAGTATAAGAATTGTATCATGGGCTTTCACTTAGCCAAATGCAAGAGCGTGGAGCAAGAGCTACTAGCGGTCGGACTATGTATATGGTGAGCCATCTGTTGGTTTGTTAATTGCATTTTATTCGTATATTTTCCAACAAAATTGGGCAAAAGTATGTGCCAAATGCAAGAAACTACTCAATTGTGTACGAAAAATAAAATCGCTCAAATGGCAGCTTTTCAGGCCCGTATTGGAACATCGTAATAATCGATTATTTTATTTTTGACGAAAACCGGTCTGCCTGTTCTCTCATCTATTGAACGAATAAGCCACGCTGATAATAAGTACGTGGGCTTAAATTTTTGCGTCATTTGAATCTTGTAAACATGTAAATGCCTATCCGCATGCAAAATTTGACGCAAAGTGGTCCTAGCAAGGATCGATCTTGCGATCGATGGCGCGTTGATGTTTCCGGCGACTCGTCGACACTGACCTCAACTATATTTATTCACAGAACGACCATTTTCATCATCCATCACTAAAATTAAGCAGTTTTAAAATTGACATATATCGAAGAGCATTTACTTTAGCCGGGTATGTTGAACAACCAAATCAACAGATGGCCCACCCTTTGTTTGTGTCACTTCGCATGGATTTACTTTGAGGGCTCAAACAGAACGATTCAGGTGCAAGAGGCGCTTACGGCGGAGCGTATGTTTATCATAATATATTTAAAGCACAGATTGATTCTTCCAGGTGTCTGCTGGTTCGCATTTTTTTGCGTCTATTTCGTTCCATCGACCGCTTTCCACCACCAAATTCCATTCTCTTTTTATTATTATCAGACACCATTAATAGACATTTTTCGCAGTTTCTTAAAATATTCTACATTGTTGGAAATACAAAATTTTATAAAAAAAATAACCTCGAGTCAATAATGTCTTAGATCTAACTAACATGTGAGATAGAAATCGGGGCGCTTTCTAACAAGTAGTGCTGGAGAAAACATCGATGATCGAAGGTTAAAATCTCCATATATCGATGTTGGCCAACAGAGATGTTTCTCCAGCACTTCTGCACTCATCAAATGGGGGTTTAGTAGAGCTAGACAAACATCTCTGTTGGCCAATGTCGATATATAGAGATTTTAAGCTTCGATCATCGATGTTTTCTCCAGCACTACTTGTTAGAAAGCGCCCCGATTTCTATCTCACATGTTAGTTAGATCTAACAAGCATTGCCATTTACTATCCCAATGCGATAAATATCGTTATGAGTTTTGAACTTTATGACGGGAAAATCTTTGCGCGGGTGGTACTTCGTCGAAAGTCAAGATATTTTTGTTTATTGGCTCCACATACATTATTAATTGCTTGACTACAGCTTATATTAAAAAAGTATGAATCAGTTAGTGCGATGTCTGGCAGCGTGATATCCTGCATCCACACTTTCCAAAAGAAAACTCATGAATATCAAATGCCTTTATACTTTAGGAATTGTTGACTCTGGCAGTAGGGAGATGTTTTGTAAAATAGTTTACTACCTACCATATTTGTTGGCCCTAGCTGTTAATTAATTACACAAAGTTAAAAATGGACACCGTTTTTTTTATATATATGGTATTATACATAAATAAATAAGTAAAGCGGGCCAGTCAGGCAGACCTGCTTTTCAATGTAGATGAGTCTTATAAATTCCGAAAAAAAAATTTCCAAAATTCCGATTTTTTATCGATAACTGAATTTTGGATTTTTTATTTTTGGTCTATTCTGTGACAAGCTTTATCTACTAGTCCAATAAAAAATCGATGCAAAGTTCCTTTTTGAATGAAACATAAAATTTAAAATTTGAACACTTTTCAACAATTTTTTTTTTAATTTTGAAATTTAAATGATCTTCCACTTACTCAAAAATTTAATCAATGCCGTTATATGCACGAAAATAAACTGCCAGAAACAAAAAAAATAAAAAAATACACTTAAATTTGGCATCTCCAGCAAGTATGGGTCTAGGGTTAGATCTACGGCCGGATACGGTCGCACAGACCTGGCTTAATCGGTTACAGATGCTATGATAACTTTGGTCTTAAGAGCTACCACACCATCCGCCATATTATAAAAGAAAACGGCTTAAACAGGCGAATAAAATAATGTTTATCCACAAATTGTATTTTCAGTTAAAGTATACCAATTTTATAAATTTTAAAATTAATATTATAGATTAAAAGCCTACATAACTTTAATACTACAGCAAGTTACAAGACTAAATCATATTGCGCATACGCACTATATGACAACCTAACAAATCTTATCAGCTTTACGTTTGACAATTTACCTGTTTCTATTATTTCAATAACAAAAGTTTATTAATCAGTCTTTGTCTTTCGACTAACAGTTGAACATGTCGTGGGCGCTGTCCACTCATCAATTATACTTCAATGAAGATCAGACAGAGCAGAGCCGCCATTCAAGGCAGCTTCTTCGTTTGGCCTGGCAGACAGTCTATGGGAAATGTCAAAAATTCTGTAGTTTCTTTCGCCGTGAAACTAATAACTCCCTACCCAAAGAGCTACGTCGTTCCCTGCGCCTAAACAAGTCCGCCAAACGCAAGGGCTATCAACAGTATCAAAGTGAAGCTGATAAACGGTAAGTAGGTTTCTAAACCAATAGTTAGTACGTATATGTACATTTGATAAGGTAAATTGACCATCAATACTTATTTATACTATATAGGAACTTTAACTAGATTGATTTTTTTTCAGTGTCTTGGATTCGCTTCTAAGACAGCCCATCAATATTGCAATCCGCATGGGACCCGCCTACGAATATCTGCCTTCTAATAGTTAAATATCGAAATGCAACGTTCCGCTTAGTATAAGTATGAAAAAGCTCATGACTGCACTAGATTAACAAAAACATTGTAAAAAGCTTTCAATAAAAACGTTTTTATTTTAAATTTGCCTAACTTTTGTTTCACTGTGCAAGCTTTTAAAACAGCTGATTGAGCTTAGACAGCTTTTATACTAGCCACAAGCTTTTGTTGCTTGTTTTCTGCCCAAGCTTTAGTTGTTTGTAATGCTCTTAACTTTGAAAGCTGACTTTTACGCTCTTAAAAACGCCCACACAAAAGTTTATTGCCCCGCTGACAACAAGTGGCTACATACACTAAAATCTTGAACATATACGCAGTGGGTAAAGGTCAAAGATAAACAACTTTTATTTTATTTAAAAAAAAAAATAAAACAATTAATAATATATACTCGATTTAAAATAAGATTCTTCCCCTTTTTGGAATAAAATAATCGGTTAAGTATTCAACTTAAATAATTCATAAATGAATTAATATTAAATATTGAATATTATTTAAGGAAAGTAAAAATCATTCTTTCGCCTTTTCATTTAGTTTGAATTAAGTTAATTTATTAATAACACTGCAATTTCTACATGGAAATAAGTATATATGCATACACTATTTATTTAGTTAATCTATTTTACAAGCAAAGAAAAATATTTTGAGTCAAATTAAGAAATAAAAAAACAATAAAATTTTAAATAAAATTCTAAATCGGTTCAGAAAATAAAAAATAAAATAATATCACTTCATAGGAAATAAATATATGTACATAGCTTAATAAGGAAGTTTGTAATTTTTTTTATTTGTATGGTTTATATCTCTTCTATTATAGTTTATGACTAACTTGATACGTTTAGGCATGGAGATATGGATCAAAAGATTCTGCAGGGTACAGGCGTCTATTTTAGATCACCTTTATTAAACAAAATTAACATTTTATAGAGTAAAATTGAAAAAAAAAAATTCTTACTACTAAAACTAGTTTGATATTATTGTTTAATAATAAATGCATATTAAAAAAAATTGTTGTATATTTTATTTCTTGGCACAAAAAGCTTAAAAAATATATTCTTGATATTAAAATTTTTAAAATATGCTTATTAAAACATTGATTTCCATAAACTAACTTAAAAAGATGGCGTACGTTAAAGTCCGGCGGGGACGACTTTGGGATGCCCTGCACCACTTATTGCAATTAAGTCCGATAAATTGCTTGAGCACTCTAAGAGACAATTGATTGCCAAATTTGGGTACGATATCTTTACAAACGGAAATACAACGAATTTTGAGCAAAAAACGTTTTTTTGACCAATTGGTCCTATGGCAGCTATATGATATAGTCAACCGATTTTGATAAATTTTGGTACAGTGTTGAAGATCTCTAAAAAAAGTTCCGAATGCAAAATTTGGTAACGATATCTTTATAAACAAACGAATTATCCATCTAAAACTTTTGGTTTTTTTCGATGTCGTCTGAAACACCCCTATGGGAGCTATATAATGTAACAGCTAGGGTGGCCATTTTTGCAACATTTCACGATTTTAATGACACCACCCCCTAAAAAGTTTCCTTTTTACCAGCATATAGCGCCTGTAAAATTTAAAGGCGATCCGAATATATTTGATGGTCCCTAAAATAGGTCCTATGTTCCACCTTGGAACTTTAGGATATATATATATGAAATAGGTCAAAGGTCATTATTTTCACTTTTTCCGTTTTTGACTGTATTGTTATAAACTTGTTTAAAAACTTATTTGCAAATAAACAAAAATGTTTATTTATTTCTTCATAACCTTCGACACCTGTGGAAATCTTGTCAAAGTAGCGTATTAGAGCGTCACCATAGCCGACTCGCAAACTAAAGCAAACTTTCGCCGCCCGCTGCCTTCGCTTGCATTTCGTTAGTGCTCTTGGAACACTCTCTTTTACTGCTAACTCTCTTCCGCTCTTTGTTTGCCACAATGCGTGGCTCCACATGCTCCTACGTCACAAAGCGTGTTGTCTACTCATTTTTTATGTTTGATATGCTGTTCGCTGCTTGCGGTGCTTAGTGTGAAAAACGTGTTCAACGCGGAAATGACATTGATAGTGAAATTTCAGCAAAGTGCATGAAATACTTTTAACGTACTGTGCAAATATCATAGACAATTTAAATTGCAAAAATATTGAAAATTGAACTTTGCCGTATCTTTAACAACGCAGTATATTGCACTTTGTTACAAAAATTTTTAAAACACATACAAATTGTTTTTGTGCAAAAATGCGTTTGATTTCGACATTTGTGTACTTTGTGGTGGCATTTTACAAATTCTTCAAAAAGTTTCTGTAAGTTTAAATCTGAGCCTTAATTATCTAATAGCAAATGCCACGCCTGTTTTTCCCCGACTTTGGCAATCACCCCGCTACACCCTTTGCTTTTATTGATAAAACAGCAGACAATGAACGTCACCCAACGATTTGCATGTCATTTAGTTTTGTATCTTTCCTTTTTACTTTTGCTTTTTGCTATCTTTTAATTGCCGTTATGCTTGGTACGAACTAGCGCCGTTTTCTTTCATCAGCCATTCGGTATGTGCATTGATTAAGCTTTTTTTCGCTTTTTTTTTGTGTATTTGTTTGGTTTTCTTTAGTTTGCAATTTATAACAACAAATATTTTTGAGTTTTTGTGCATGTATATATGTGTGTATATTTAGCAAGTGAAAGAGCCATGGTAGAATAAACAAGGTATGCTATTCCCGAAAAATTTTCGCAACTCAAACCTTATTTTAGTTTCGTTGATATTTTTCACGAGAAAGGTTGTTTCCGCGCATAGTTTTTCAGCATTTACCGTAATTTTGTGCAGCGGTAAAAAATAAGCCACTCTAGTTGCAACCAGCAGCATAAAAAAAAATTTTTAATATGCTAGCCTACGCACAACAACAGCAATGGGGGTGGTTTCACTCTCTCACTTTTTCGCTCAGACTAAAAATAAGGCTTCAGTGCAGTGAATAGCATACCTTGTTTATTCTACCATGTGAAAGAGCAAGCGAGTGGTGCGGCTTTTTATTTGTATGCTCTCTTTTACTTGCGAACTGTCTCTCACTCTCGCCGCTGACTCTCTCATGCCTGATTTTTGTTTGGGTTTGAGGTCGCTTGGAAATTGAGTGCAACTACCCGCTGAGTTTTGTTATAATAATTTAATGAAATGTCTTTTTAATTGACTTACTGCCTCTTTGTGTTTGTTTTTATTGACAATGACAATGACATGCGACATACTCGTTGTTCAAAATCATTTTCTTTGTGTCCGTCACTGTTCTTGAATAGTTTGATGAACTTATCGGACGTGCATCTTTTTTTTATGATTGTTGTGGTGTCTGAAATGATTCTTGGCGGGGGGTCTTGAATCGTGTAAGTTTGACTACTTACGCTAGACTATGCATTATGTTAATTGGCACTCCAATTGTAGGTGTCGCAAAGGTATACTAAAAACAGGAAGTTATTTCTTCCACTACAACAGCACTATATCTATCAAAGTATTTTGCCCAATAATATAAAGGGTAGTTCAATATCCTACTAATGTTCACCACAGCATCTTTTACAGACATTGAACCGATGGTCAAAATTTTCGATGACATTTTCCAATAGGTACACTTTTATACCCAGTACCGTATGGTACAAAGGGTATATTAAGTTTGTGCAAGCCGAAAATATATGTTACATACAGAAGGAGACGTCGGAGAACCCCAAAGTTGCCCAAAGTATGATCAGGGTGACTAGAGAAGTCGATATACCTATATCCGTCTGTATGAACGGCTAGATCTCAGAGACGGTAATAGCTAGAGCAACTAAACTTTCAGATAAGATCCCTTATTATCCTACGGGAGACAAGTTAATTTTATTTTTTCGGCATTGGAGTTTTATTATATAGCTCCCACAGGGGTGTTTCAGAAGACCACGAAAAAAACAAAAAGTTTTAGATGGATAATTGGTTTGTTTATGAAGATATCGTAACCAAGTTTGGCACTCGAAAGTTTTTTAGAGTTCCCAAGCACTGTACCACAATTTATCAAAATCGATTGACTATATCATATAGCTCCCATCGGACCAACCGACCAAGAAAATTGGTTTTTTTTTATAAAATTCGTTGTATTTCGTTTGCTTATGAAGGTAACCAAAGTTGACATTCAGCAGTTTTTTAGAGTACCCAAGCACTAAAGCAAATTTGATCAAAATCGTATGGTCTCATAGGACCGATAGGCCAACAAGTCGATGTTCGATCGAAAAAAAAAAAGTTGTTTGTACAAAATTCGTTGTATTTTGTTTGTTTATGAAGATATCGTAATCAAACCTCACATTCGAAAGTTTTTTATAGTTCCCAAGCAGTATACCAAATTTGATCAAAGTTTTTTGACTGTATCATATAGCCCCCATAGGACGGATCGGTCGAAAAAACGTTTTTGGTGCAAAATTCTTGTTTTTCGCTTACTTATGAAAATATCGTAACCAAATTTTACAAATAAATATCTTTTTGCAGTGTGGCGATTCAGGGTATCCCAAAGTCGTCCGCGGCCGACTTTAACTTTTTATGGTGGCTAGAAGATTGAAGTACACTTTGCATTTCAGTCATCATCTTGCAACTTGAAAAATATAAAAAAAAATAAGTTTACAATCTACGCCTGTTATACCGTGGTGAACGCTGAAAATTTTCCGGAACACAAATTTTTTTAAAAGTTTGTGATAGTTGATTTTTCCGAATAATCAAAAAAAAAAATAGTGAAACATGATGCAAGAGCCGTGGCCTATTTCGCATGAATTTTGATTTCTTATGCGCAAACTATATATGTATATTAGGGCGGGTCAAATTTTATTCCGATTCGCGGCGCCCACTAGGTGTGTTCTACGAACAATTCTTAGCAACTTTGCCGAAGAGCCATACGGCTATTTTGAATTTCGAGCCTGCAAATTTTTAAATATAGTTTTTTTTCCTATGTACCAGTTTAGTTCAATTTTAAACCAAAACTTGTCATCAAGGAATTCATTTTTGATGTTTATTTTTACTAATGAGAGCCGCCAGAGTGCGTTTTATGCATATTTTGCCATTTTTTTGCCCTCTTTCGAGAAAAATTACGAATTTCTTGAGAAACTTTAAAAATATTTGACTTTCTCGTATTTCAATCCAATTTTTTACTAGCCCAAAATGATCAGCGTTGAAAATTAGATTAAATGACCTGTGTAAAAATTAATGTGATAGCTTTTCGGGTTTTTTTAAGTTGATAGAAACGCTGAACATGTTTCTCAATAGGGGGCGCCGCGAATTGACTTTTTTGCCTCCATACAAATTGACCCACCCTAAGGTATATCCTCGTATCCTATGAACACTATGTCTTTCTAGATTAATTATGCACCATGAATTAAAAACTAGTCCAGAAACAAATTCGAATTTGATTGATTTCTGGCACATGATATAACTAGAACTTCCTTAAACAATTACAAAAATTTTAAGAAAGTTAGATATTTTGGCGTGAATTTCCAGACCTACTGGACTATCCCCCTGAACTAACGTCACCTATAAATTTTTGGCACAAGTTAGAATGTAGAACAATGAGTAACTGCTATGAGATATCAATATAAAAAAGGGGAACCGACTGTATGTTTATGTTAATAAGTCCGTGGCTGACGCAGTCGCGATTTTGTGCAATATCGAATTGCAACCAGATGATAAGAGAAGTGATTTATATTTTGTGATGACACCTGAGTAAGGCGCAACCTTCTTTCATAATAGTGATTTTTATACCCTGTACCGTATGGTACAAAGGGTATATTGTGTTTGTGCAAGCCGAAAATGTATGTAACGTACAGAAGGAGACGTCGGAGACCCCCCAAAGTTACCTAAAGTATGATCAGAGTGACTAGAAAAGTCGATATACCCATGTCCGTCTGTCCGTATGAACGCCTAGATCTCAGAGATGGTAAGAGCTAGAGCAACCAAACTTTCAGATTAGATCCCTTATTAATCCATAGGAGACAAGTTTATTTTATTTTTTTGATATCGGGATCACATTATATAGCTCCCATAGGGGTGTTTCAGAGGACCTCGAAAAAAACCAAAAGTTTTAGATGGATAATTCGTTTGTTTATGAAGACATCAAATTTGGAAATCGGAAGTTTTTTAGAGACCCCCAGCACTGTACCAAAATTGATCAAAAACGGTTGACTATATCATATAGCTCCCATAGGCCCAGTCGGTCAAAAAAACGTTTTTTGTACAAAATTCGTTGTGTTTCGTTTGTTTATGAAGTTATCGTTACCAAATTTGGCACACGGAAGTTTTTTAGAGTTCCCAAGCATGTACCAAATGTGATCAAAATCGGTTGACTGTATCATATAGTCCCCATAGGACCGATCGGTCAAAAAAATGGTTTGGTGCAAAATTCGACTGATTTCTGTTTGTTTATGAAAGTATCGTAGCCAAATTTGCGGAATAAAATATCTCTTGGAGGTCTTATCAATATGTCGGACTTAATTGCAATGTGGTGGTACAGTGTATCCCAAAGTCGTCTGCGCCCGACTTTAACGTATGCCATTTTTTTTTTACTGATTTTATTTATTTATTTTATTGATAGTACACGCAATATGGAAAAACGTCTTTTAACCGATTAGCTGTTAACATCTTGCTTTTTTTACTTCTGTCGAAATTGTGAAGACCCGTATCTTTAGTTTGTGCCCACTTCGGACTTGCCGAACGCCGAAACGAACTTTTTTTGACGAAATTGAATTCAGTCCATAGTAGTGAATTGCCCAAATGATTCAGCACAAATTCACTCACATACTCCCTTTAAGATCGCCAAGCAAGTGACTCAATGAGTTCAACTTCCGGTTCATAATTTCATATACAAAATATGTCATATTTATATGTGATTAAACATTGTATTTTCCAAAATTCACATAAAAATAGTCATCCTAATAAAATCCCATAAGCGCAAGCATATTAGTTCGGTGCATTATATTGTCAAGCACGTTTACAAAAAAAAAAAAAACTTATTTGAAAGAACCACATCTGTTATTTAAAATGATTAGCTTAATCGGCACAAGTTTCTAATACATATTTATGTTTAACTAATACAATACACATGTACATAATAGCTATGAAACCGACACGCTTACGTTGTACCGATTTTGTTTTTGCTGCCCAAATTGATAAGTTGACGACGTAAACAAATCCAAAGTACATGCCGCACAGCTGACTGTATATACTATATATACAATGTCGCGCGCATGTGTCTGATAAATTGTTGGTACCCTCATACCCCCTAGCGAAAACATGCATATGTCCATTGATAAGCTACCAAAATTTTGTGTCTCTGGCTAGAGCACTCACAGTGAGTGTTTTATCACCAATAAATACCGGCCGTGCCAGACATTAGTTATAGTATAAGTTATAAGTTATACACTTAATAATCCCGATACTGGCCGACACATGGGGGCCGTCATATATGCACACTTTAATGCGCACTTGTAACCGCTTTAAACTAATTGGAACCACTTCTAACTACCAATCGTTGGTTATAGAGATTTTTTCTCTATTTCTAAATATTATGGGGTTTACGAGCTGGTTGCATTATGAACAAGGCTCTACACAAGGGATTTTTATAGCCTTTCATATAACATTGATTGACCGACAAATTTCCAACTATTTTTGTCTAGCCAAAGTTAAGCTGTACATTGAGTAATTCTAGATAAGATTATAATCTTCAAATACTGGCAAATATTAGAATCGGCCAGACTTTACCAGTCTAGTCCAACGTGTCGTGCCCGTTTGTTATCAAAACTTTTTACAAATTATATAGTAATCGGAGGTGACACATTGTGTGGTAACCAGATCACTTGTGAGTCACATGTATTGAAGGCTGCCTGGCAATCTGTGAATATCTTATACTTATTGTATTATCGTAAACGGAGGCACGTCCACAATGGTTTTGTTTACTTTATGGTAGACAGTTGTGTATATATGTACATATATGTATATACACATGTTTATTATTTTGTTATGAACAGCACTGGCACTTTGTAATCAAAATTCTTGGTGAAGTTGACTTGCGAAAAAATTTCTATAGTCCACTTAGATCTAAGAAGTAAGAATTGGCCAGCATGTACTTTATTTATTATTTAGTGACTTCTTGAATAACTTTAATAATATTTAAGAAATTGTTTTAGTTTAAATTTATAAACTATTGTTCAAGCTATAGCATTTTGTAGACCAGCCATTTTTAAAGTTGCGAAATCTTATTTCTTTAGCTATGTTTATTATCAAGAAATCCTAAAAATAAAGTTATAAAAATTTGCTGGACTTTAAAACTTGAACTTTTTTTTTCACTTTGTACAATATATTATTATATGTCTTGTGTTGTGTTATCATACGTTTATTTAGTTGCCCTAATAGTTTTAATATTCCTTTATTGACTAGTTATAAAACATATATAGAGTTTAGCCTTTTCAGCTTTATAACTAAGATATTTATGGTCTAAACTTTCTTTATCTTTTAATATGATAGGATATTATGTACACATTTACGTATGCGTAATATAACCGCATATTGCTTAAAACCATACGTAGAAGAAAAACAAAATAAAAAAATTTGCCTCGACATGCGTTTTGCGCCGCCTTTTATTCTCTGTTTTTATACCCTGTACCGTATGGTACAAAGGGTATATTGTGTTTGTGCAAGCCGAAAATGTATGTAACGTACAGAAGGAGACGTCGGAGACCCCCCAAAGTTACCTAAAGTATGATCAGTGTGACTCGAGAAGTCGATATACCCATGTCCGTCTGTCCGTCTGTCCGTCTGTCTGTCTGTCCGTCTGTCCGTATAAACGCCTAGATCTCAGAGATGGTAAGAGCTAGAGCAACCAAACTTTCAGATAAGATCCCTTGTTAATCCATAGGAGACAAGTTTATTTTATTTTTTTGATATCGGGATTACATAATATAGCTCCCATAGGGGTGTTTCAGAGGACCTCGAAAAAAAGCTAAAGTTTTAGATGGATAATTCGTTTGTTTATGAAGATATCATAACCAAATCTGGCAGTCGGAAGTTTTTTAGAGATCCCCAGCACTGTAGCAAATTTGATCAAAATCGGTTGACTATATCATATAGCTCCCATAGGATCGATCGGTCGAAAAAATGTTTTTTTGTACAAAATTCGTTGTGTTTCGTTGGGTTTTAAAGATATCGGTACCAAATTCGGCAAGAGGAAGTTTTTTCGAGTTCCCAAGCACTGTTACAAATTTGATCAAAATCGGTTGACTATATCATATAGCTCCCATAGGACCAATCGGTCAAAAAATCGTTTTTTCTACAAAATTCGTTGCGTTTCGTTTGTTTGTAAAGATATTGTTAGCAAATTTGGCATTAAGAAGTTTTTTAGAGTACCCAAGCACTGCACCAAGTTTGATCAAAATCGGTTGGCTATATCATATAGCTCCCATACGAACAATCGGTCAAAAAAACGATTTTTTTACAAAATTCTTTGTGTTTCGTTTGGTTTTGAAGATATCGGAACCAAACTTGGCTGTCGGTAGTTTTTTATAGTTCCCAATCAGTGTACTAAATTTGATCAAAATCGGTTGACTATATCATATAGTCCCCATAGGACCGATCGGTCAAAAAAATAGTTTGGTGCAAAATTCGACTGATTTCTTTTTTTTATGAAAATATCGTAACCAAATTTGCCGAATAAAATATATTTTTGAGGTTTTAAGCAATGTGTCGGACTTAACTGCAATGTGGTGGTACAGGGTATCCCAAAGTCGTCTGCGCCCGACTTTAACGTACGCCATCTTTTTTTTTGTATTTGTATTTTTTATTTTTTCTTTTATTCTATCAACTAAGATGTTCAAAAAAAACAATATTATTGCGATTATTTCCCATATATAACGTGCTATTTTAATGATGGTTTTTACGAATCAAAAGATTTTATAGGTATTACAAACTAAAGATGTCAGAATTATAGCAAATATAACGCATTGAAAATAATTCATCCATACCTAAAGCTTGGTTATTCTATATCTTATAGTCTCCAAGATCTAGGCGATCATACAGACAGGCGGTCGGGCGGTCCCTTCCCTAATTTACATATTTTTGAACAGCTATAATCCCTATCTCAAGGTGCTGGGTATAAATAGTGAATTTACTTCTTCTTTCTAGGAGTTTCGATATGCATCGAAAATTACGATGTTCGCATACGGTCCTCTAGAACCAACCGCGGCGACCATTCGGGCGATATTACTTTTCATAGTAGCTTCAAACTTGCATTTGGTATATGCATTTGCCCAATTAACAAACAAACGCACAGAGGACCCACCCTATACACACATATTTGTTAAATAAAAATGAATCATCAAGCTGTCCCAAATTTGTTGATTTTAACATAGCTACCGGGATTACGTTTTGGCAATTGGATCTCAAATATATGGCATAAACGTAGTACAAAATTTGATATCTATAACATTTCTTACCAGGAATTGATCACACTCACACTAACTAAATAACACTTCGGACATGGCTGCCTGAGCCGATCTATGTTTGGTGCGAGGAATCTAGTCATGCCTGTAAGCGATCGATTTATTGTTCAATACCTTAATTATGCAGTCCCATAACCCATTATTCGAAAAATTCTACATTTATTAGTATGTGCTCAGAAAACAGTTTTTAAGATTAACGAATATTTTTTTAGCACATTTTTTTTTATTATTGATCATTATTATTATAATTGCGCATTTGGCATAATCGTGAACAGCTAAATTTTATGTTTTAAAAATCCACAAAACAATAACTGCTTATCCATGCCATTACCCAATAAGAACAATTCTAGCTAGGTAAGCTTTATGATCCATAAACCTGTAATATTCGCACTTTTAGCATTATACGACCCTTTATTACAGGCCTTTAAAAGATAGCCAGTATTTACACTCTTCCAACAAATTCTTGTTTGTTTAACACTTTACTTTGTCTAGGACTATTTCTAAGCACACTGTATCTGCCAGCCTTCAAGTGCGGCTAGTGTTAAGATTACGCGAAGAACCGGCAGCAACTAAGTATGTATCTCATAGATTGCTGCTTAAAGACCCTGAGAGAGAAAGCCATTGAACTTATTGCTAGTTAGACAGGCAGACTATGCTAGAGAGAGAGCAATGTCTAGCAACCTGGCGATTGTGCAATATTTGCTGCCCTCTCACACACATGTCTAAGCAGTCTGCGTGTTGTATATTGTGTATACTGTTTCCATTTCACAAGCACACAAACATACAGGGCGTATACGTAATTACTGTATTATCCTTATCAGCTAGCCAATATGTTGCGAGAAGAGCGCTCTATGTTCAATGCTCACTATCTTGGTATAAATGGCGCAAAGCGAATGGGTTCGGGTTTAGTTCTTTACGGTTTGGCGTAGCGTTTCAATCGCTGCTGCGGCAGATTATAACTCAAACGACGGGAAAGAAAATCTAAGCACTTTAAAGTGGAAAATCTCACAGAGACAGTGTGTGTTAGTGTGTTACTGTCAGATATTTGACAAATATTTTTGTGCAACTGCAATTTTTGGCAGTACAATTGGAATATAACTATATACTAGAAAATGTGCTGTGGCGTGTTGCAAGCTTGAAAATGGTGAGTTTAGTTGCATTTAAGATAAGCACCCGAATAGTACCATTTGCAATGCGCTGTGAAAATCAAAAACAAAAGCTGGACCAATTCAGCTGACACCAGACAAAATCCAGTTTTTACAAGTAACACGCTTACAAGTATTACATATATATATGTGAGAGATATGCCCATGTACTCAAAAAAAATACATGGGTACTATGCTGTTGTATAACGTAAACCCCGGGCTTGACGACATGCAGCGCACAAAGTATGTTGCCAATTGTACCAGACCACATATTATTGATAAGCTTATCAAAAAACGCGCAGACGCTGGAAAGGCCTTGAAGGGGTGTATTTTTTTTATATATTTAAAAAAAAAAAAATTGTTCAAATAGTCATATGCCTATTAGATACAAAGTAGCTGCAGCTGTAGCGCTTTCTGGCCAGCGGCAACAAGTGAATGCCCCCAAAACTGTTGCGCTGTCAAAAAAGACATTGAACGCTCTTGGCCAAGTTCACTAAAACGTTTCAATTTATTGTACACTATGTATAATACATACTATGTACATTATATATAAATAACAACCAATGACGAACACTGCTCTTGTTTATATTAAAACGCTTTCCGCATTTTATTGCCAAAAAAAAAAAAATTGTAAATTTTTTGTATTTAGTTGTCTGCGTTAAGCAGCGCTACAGGAAAAATTTCTAGTTATATCAAAGACTACAGCAATCCAAATAATATTGCTTAAAAAAAATTAGCCTTAATTACGACCTTGAGCTCTGTGTGTGTTATTTACCATTAAACAAATTTATATTTGATTATCGTCAAGTTCGTTATCAGTTGAGCAAACATTGCGGTAGCCAAAAAAATTTTTTTGATCGGTTGAAGCGGTTCCCGACAGTTGTATACGCTTTGCATTGAAGAGTGTAGATGTAACAAAAGAATATGGCTTGCAGTTCCAGGCCGTAAGGAGTTTGCTTTGATAAAAGTACAAAATTTTTTATTATCAATTAGGCTCCCATCAGCGGACATACCATATTAGATAGAGATACAGTCGCACTAACACCAGACTAGAGTAGCGATTAACTTTGTAGTTTACCTATTGTTTATAGCCTTAGTTTTAAGTTTTACCAATAAATTAATAAAAAAAAAAAAAATAGTTTCTTCAAAGAAAAATCGTTGTACTAACATTCAATATAAAGAAGCCATAAACGCAGTGTACCTTACAAAAAAATTGTAATATGGAAAGATTCGTAATATGAACGCTCAACTGGTTTTACACACCTATAGAAAGGAAGTTTTGTAGGTTAGTTAGTGTCCTATATTAGGTTCCTAGTTGGAACAAAGAGCCTCTACAAACTTTCTCCAGTTTTCTCTGTTTTTCGCAATCGCTTTTACTTCCCGCCAGCTTGTTCCAGCAGCATTAACTTCCCCTTCCAGCGTCCAGCGTCATGTTGATCTTGGCCGTCCACGCCTTCTGCTGCATTGTGGATTCCAGTCCAGCGCTTCTTTTGGGAATTCGCCTGCTGGTTTACGTAAGGTGTGACCAATCCATTTACATTTGCGACGCTGAATTTGGATCAGCACCGGATCCTCCACGCATCTGCTCAAAAGCTCTGAATTCGAGATAGTCCTTGGCCACCAAATCCTCAGTATTTGTCTTAGGCAGCGGTTTATAAACACCTGAAGTTTCCCTGCTAAGACTGCAGTCATCAACCAGGTTTCGCAACCGTACAGTAATACGGACTTCACGTTTGATTTGAATATAGTTTTGTAGCTTAGGAAGTTAAAAATTGATTGACATTTTTGCTCAATATCCAGAAGTTTGTATTTGATCTTGGCGATTTGTTCAGAAGTGATCCTTGGACTTCAAGTTTCGTACACAGTGGAATTTCTGGCTCAGCAATTGATTGTCCAACTTGATTCGAGGATAATTAGGCCAGCATATAAGCCAAAAGAAATTTCCGGAAGCTCTTCAAATTTCGTAGACAGTGTAATTTCTGGCTCAGCAATTGATTGCTCGCCTTGATTTGGTAATAACTAGGCCAGTTTTGAGTAAACATTTTGTGTATATGTGTTCATATGGACAGACAAAAATGTAAATCACTTTTGCAAAGAAACTTGTGAACTACATCGCATTCTTCTCCATATTAAACACCTGTACAGTAGCTGCTTTTAAACTTTTAGCTGCAAACGATACGTGCATTAAATTTTTGTTGCATACTTTTAGGCTGCGCTCAAAAGCGCTTTATAAATTGCGGAAATAAAACAATTGAAATAGAAATGAAAGAATTTAATTTGCACTTGACTATATGCTAATTAATCATGGCGAAATGCAATAAAAGTTTAAATTATTTATAAATTTATTAGCTGCAAATTGCTTTTGAAGGTTGGCTAGGCAAGAAATTGTTTGTAGTTAGTTATTAGCACAAGTTAAGTGGGTGACTGCATATTTGATGAGACATGCTTTATTAAGAAAAGTTTGTTTTTGTTTACATTATTACTCCATTGATAAGATAGCTGCATTATTTCCAATTCAAAGAAATGTTTAGTAAATAATCATATCGCTGGCATTTCTAGGTTTATGGTAAACTATTACTTTAGCTTAATTGACTCATTTTCTTCATAATTTTAAAGAAATAATTTTGCAGTCTTCATGGCAACATTCGTTTGGGTGTAGATAAGGCTTATCTTTTCATCTTTTACTTTTGGCCAAGAATTTTTTCTCAACATTTAATTTAACTTTTTTCAAAGGTAACAGGTAAAGTCTGCTTTTTGAATGCGTCCATCAAAAAACACCCTTTAAAGCGGTGTGGTACCATAAATTCAAATGTGACCCAACAGCTGCTTTTGGGCTATTTTGAATCGCTTTGACTCAAATTTAAACCTAAAAGTATACTGTTTGTCAATAAATAAACAAATAGTAATAGGTTAATAAAATAAAATTTCCATGAATGTTTTTTTAGCAAATAAAAATATTTTGCTTATCGATTCTGTCGTCCAATCTAATAAAAATTAACATTATCAAATACTTATAATATTGTATGCCATATTTCTAACAGAAGTATGTAATTATGTTGAGCACAGCACAAATTCGCTAATAATTCAGAGCTTTAATACTAACAGAAGATTAAATCTAGATTTAAAATTTTTAAAGTTTTGTAAATATGTATAATAAAATTTTTCAATATATTATTGCGTTTATTTAACATTTGTTTAAAGCCAATCGGAAAAATGTCTTTTAAAATGCCATTAATTTTGCTTATTTTTTGTATTAACTAAAATATAAACTACACTGTTTATCATGGAATTTGGCTTTGACGCCCAAACGTGACAGGAAATGAAGCTATTACTTAAAACATCCATTAATAAAATTATAGATTACCGCATAGCAATTTACACTGCAGAGCAAGCAAAATATTTTTCTTATGAACAAAACAATGATAAGAACATTTTTGTCAACAAACGATATATTAATTATATGCACTTTAAAAAAATAAGCACATTTATACACTACACAACAAAGTAAATGAGTTTTTTATGGATAAAACAATGATTATATATACCTATTTATATATGTAATTTATCATAACATTGAATGACCACACTGCCTAATATACACTGCACAACACAGCAAATTTTTCGAACATGACAGTGACAAACAACAACTTTGCATGACTATAATCAATTATAGTCAATCGATGACAATATCAGACCATTTCAGGGCCTGTTTCAAGTCTTGTCGTGTAGTGTTATTCTTTTAAGTTAAAAATCGTAAAAATCATATTTTTTTATTACTTTAAGGCCTCTACGCAGACACGAAAACTGCCACCTAGCAAAAAGACAGACTTGTTTTGGTCACAAAAGGAACAGTGTGTCTCTAGTAACAAAATGTGCATTTTATCGGAATTATTATCGATAATCAGCTGCTTTTTGTTTACAAATAGCTAATTTTTAAAAGGCGCGAAATAAAACTTAAAAGCATAAATAATCGTCAACTTATGCTATTGTGTGTAAACAATGCAATAATAATAACATGCATTGCAATTGAGTTGTTGGATGAGGAAAAAAAGCAACGAAAGGAAGCAATACACAGGAAAAGGCCGAATGTTTGGGTGAACCCATATTTAATGCTCAGAGCTGAGTGTAAACGAATTGCATAGACGTATTTTAACGCACATTTTTATTACAATTGAATTATTTTATTATTATAGCTATTTTCTCATACTTTCCCAACAATCCGCAACGATTTTGTCGACCAGCAATAAATTTCCCGTACAAAATAACTAGCTGCACATAAGTTTTGTTTGTGGCGCCAAAACCGAACAGCTGTTTTTGCTGAGTGCGCCATCTATGGTTTGCTACTGACATTAAAAAAACAAAAAAACGAGCAACACTGGTCTTAATACCACCTGCAAGAACAGTTTGTGACCAAACGTTTGTGAGCGTTTTTTTTATATGAAGTTTTGTTTATTTTTCGTGTCTGCGTAGGGGCCTTTAAGATATTTAAATTTTTCTCGGGTTTCACTTATGAAGTAATGAGAGACAATCAAACCTTGAAACGCCAACTTTAAAACAAATATTTTACAAATCTAAATTAAAACTGAAAATCAGATTCAATATTGGTAATTAATTAATTTTGAAGTTAGGCTAGAACCCAGACATGCTGTCGTTTTTTAGATCTCGAATTCGAATTCAGAGACCCAAAATACTTATGTTAAACATGGTTTTTGGCTGTGTTATAACGTAACTACAAAGTACCCGAAAACATTTTTTTTCGAAACCGGTATTCTGCCGATATTTTGTATATATTTTAAGGATCGCTAATTCCGAATCCGAGGATTATCACGTCAGGTTTTCGAGATAGCCCCAAAATACCTCGTTTTATGAGTTTTTTTTTTGAGCTTAGTATAGAACTCTTGTGTGTGGGGATTTTTCGGACGTCGAGCTCGTATTCAGCTACTCAAAATACATGTGACTAGCCCTGTTACATGTAAAGCTTACACGTATTTTTTTTTACATTCTCTTCTGCAATAAATTCGCGCTCATAAAAAAGCGGCGATAATTCCTGAATTTTAAATTAAATATGGAAAAACAAAATATTTTTTCAATTGAAATGTTATTTACTGACGCTGTAATTGATACATTTCAGAGCATTTATATATGTAAAACATGTTAACATGTCCATGACAACTTTACGCCTAAATTGGCCGCATCTTTTCGTTTCATATAATATTTGCATACTTGAAGTTTTGTTATAAATAGATAAAAGAAAGTACATAACTATTTACAAATCATATCAAGTTAACAAGTGTAGGCAGCATTTGATTTTTGAATATAAACTTATATTTTGAGCTGACGTCGTTTTTGACATTTTGGAAAGTATGACAAACCTACAGGGGGGCCGGACACACTCACACACACACTCGGAGTCAAATGTTGTTTACCTTAGTAAAAAAAAAAAAACAATGACTGGACAACAACTACAACAATAGCTGATACAAACACCAACAACAACAAGCAGTTAGTGTAACACGCTGGCTGACTGGTCAATTAATGAGAGACGGGAGCGCAGGCCCGTACAGGCCAGGCCACTTGATTGCCTCGATCTCTGTGCCAGCAGCTACTGCTACAACTACTTCGAAAAAAAGATATATAAATAAGGAAAAGCAACGCACGCGCGTATTAATTGTTCGATGTTCTAAACGCCGAGCAGACGTCGTAATAACAAGCCAAGAGATATCTGAAATATTGCGGAAGATAAGCTATAAAAAATTGCGCATACGCCGCATTGTCTGTGAAAAAGTGTTAGTGTTTGTCAAGTGTTTAAAAGAAATTCAGCCAAAACGAGCAACTATTATGGATAACAGCAAGGGAACATTGCCCAGTTATGGCCATCGCAGACAGCCTGCTCTGGGCAAATCCATGCCCGTTACAGCTTTGCTGTTAAATCTGTCCGGCACTGGCGTCAAGGCTAGCCATGCGCGCAATGCCGCAGCCGAAAGCTGTGAGCTGCCACCGCGTTATTTTAATGTGGCCAAAACGGATGAGTCGGAGCCGCCTAGCGATGATGAAGAACTGAATTCAGAGCTACTGGGCAGGCGTCAAGATTATGTGCCCTGCCGGCAATGCACACAGTCCGGGCCCACTCATCTAACCCAACGTGATAGCGCCATCAATGAAATGTGCCAGCGCCTGTGCAACGATGATTGCCGCAAGCAGTTGAGCCTGACTGGCTTTATGCCACAATCAGTGCAGCAGGCAGCAGCTGATGCCGCAGCGATTGCCCAGCGGCGTAAGGAGTTCCGTGAGAAATATGAAATTGCGGAAGCATTGGCAAAAACCTCGGCAATGACCTCCACCGTACAAATGAAACAACGTCTGGCCGCACGCAAACTGGAAATGGAATCGACCGGGTCGACGGCAGCCAATGAGGCGGCCGAGCTGGGTGTGGTCGATGTTGATGCAGCGCACGCTGGAGACATGCAGCCGCCGCTGCCGCCGGCTTTGTTGGATTATGAGCCACCGCGAGATTTGCTTTTGTATCTTGTAAGGTGAGGCATCTACTGTATAAGGCAGGGAACGGAGCGACGAAGTGAGTGGCAAAAACTTGTTGTTTGTGTGCCAGTTGCCTGCGGCAGTCGCGCTTATAAATCAAGTTCATGGCTGGCAGCGTGTCAAGTGTTCTTAGGCATTATCAAGCTGCTGTTGTGGTTGTTGTTGCGGTTGTTGTTGTAGTTGTTGCCACTCAATTTAAACGCAACTTGACTCAACTCAGCTCAAAACATAACTAACCTTGCTCAAAACAGTTATGAGTTAAAATCGAGCTTTTGCAATTATTTTGATATGGATTGTTTTTAAAATGAGTCACAGCCTCTTCAAGTGTTGCATGACTTTTTAGACAGTATTGTAGCGATTTTTCTTGTTCTTTAGCCAAAAAATAAGGGTTTAATCGATTAGGGCATATAGCTACCATATTTTAGAACACCTAAAAGAAAATCATTTAAGAACTTATAAAGTACAAGGACCTTTTTTTTGAAAATTAAACGAATTTGAAGGAAAAAATACTTGAAGCTTAAAAAATAAGTTTTTTAAATTTGAAAAAAAAAAATGTGCATTGTTTAATTTTATACAATTTTTTTTAATAGTTCGATGTTCAATTTTAATTAAAATTTTATTTTTTTTATTACAAATTTTCAAAAAAAAAGAAAATTCATAGGCAATTCTTTATCACTTAGAAAATGTTTTTCGAAATATTTTAAAATTAGTTTTAACCCAATAATTAATTTTTTTATGTTTGCAATTTTTTTAGTTAAAATTTATTTGTTTGCTAGAAACCTAATTTATTTTGAAAGGAATCATTTTGGAATAAAAAAAAAATTAAAGAAAATTAAAAAAAACAAAGATTTAGGTTGTTTTTCAGCTTTAATCTAAAAAAAAAAATTTTGTTGAAGTAAAACATTTTTTAAATTTTTTTGGTAGGGAATTACACAGAAAGACTTAAGAAATAGATCTAAATCAAATTAGCTTCAATTTTTTGGAAATTTTTAAACAAAATTCTGAAATAAAAAAGAAATGTTAAGTTGATACGCTTTAATCTATTAAAAACATATTTTTTAATATAAATTTTTTTTATTTTTTGTTTGATCCGAATTCATTTGATTTGTAAAAAATTTTGCAGCACGACAACAGAAATCGATTTATCTATCTATTCAAATTAATTTAAAAATTTCAAAATATTTCCTATAATAAAAAAATTTAGGTACTACAAGTAAAAATAGGCAGTTTGCATTATTCAAAACAATAGAAATTTGAAAGCTTTAATTTCAAAAGAAACAAATTTTTTTTAAATTTTTTAATTTTTAATAACATATTTTCTTATTTTGTATAAGCCTCAGGGCGGTTTTTGATATAAATATTGTTATTGTTAAAAATTCGTCAATTTGATTTTTTTTTTTTAAATATCAATTAAAATTTTTTTTAATATTCTTTTTAAATTTAAATTTTTTTTTCAAAATTTTCATTTTTTTTTTGTTTGTCTAAAATTCGTTGGCTTAGCCGACTTAGCCGTTTCTCTGGCCGAGTTAAATGGAAATTGGTATAGTAAATTGTAGAGGATGCAGGGTACATTAAAGTCGGCTGTAACCAAACATAAATAGATCTCGATACGATTTAAAAGTATCTAAGTAAGATCTAGCCTATTAATGGGAATAAAGCAGGAACTTTGTGAGGAATTCCCGGCTGAGACACAGAAATGTATAAAGTCTACCAAATCTCATATGAATTTATAGAATTATGCCGCGGGAAGTACCCGAAAAGTTGCTTTGCAGTTTTGTAATTGTTTTTAAATAAATTATTAAACTGATTAAATAATATAGTTCCCTGATCGGGCTATTTGCTACTTTATATGTAAGTTATATTTTATAGATTTTCTATACTAAATTCAATAAGCTCAATGGGAAAGTCTCTATCTGTTCTGGTATAAAAAATTTAATCAAAATAATTATATAAATATATGCTATAAATAGATACGGTGTTTTTAGCCCAATTTTAAACGTTATAAGATAATTCGAAAAAGTTCATAGCAAAAATTTCCATTGTAGTGACTCAAAAGGAAAATACGTTGGAGACCCCATTTTCACTTATGCATAGTATTTAAAGAGTTTTGGTTCGCTTTTAAATTTAGTACCTTAACTTCTACTGTGCTAACATAATGGAAACTTTAAGTAATAGTAGCAAAAATCTAATAAAAATGTGAGTGAAAAAATACTATATTAGTTCGTAATATATGCAAGTTCCTGCTAAGCTTAAAAAGTGATTGGACTATTATCGTCTATCAAAAGAAAATTTTTGATTCTGAATTGTGTTAACTTTTTCTTTGGTTAACAGTTTTTATCTTTAACTTATTCTAAAAGAATATTTTTATACTTTACACATTCGGCTGATCTTAAAACCAGAAGTTACGCCCTTGAAACCTATACGTAGGCCCTGAGCCTTAAAATAAATTATGCGAAATTTTTCGTAACTACAGAGTGGCTGATGAATATTGCTACATTAAGAAACTCAAATAACTTTTTGTTTTATTCACGTAATTTATTTTTTCTTGTTTTATTTGAAAGATAATTCAATTTTATTAAGTTTTTTTTATTGTGTCTTAAAAATAATGGAACTTAAATGGCCTCAACGCTCATGTGCCTGTCGCATGTGTGACATTTTAGCAAAAAGTTATTCACGACTGCCTGAAGAGTTGCAGCGGAAATTGCCTTAATTTTCGTTCGAATGGCTTGCTTTAAATCACTCAAAGTTGGTTTTACTTTGTAAACTTCCTGTCCCAAAGAAAAAATCAGTCGCAGTAAGTTTTGGAGACCTGGGGGGCCAACGGAATATGGAGTTTCTTGAAATCAACTTATTGGGGAATTTTTGATGCAATTCTGTTAGGCTATGTGAGAAGTGGCACCATCTTGTTGAAACCACATAGATTTGAAAGCGATGCTCTTTCGGCGTAGTTCTGCATAAAAAAACTCTTTCAACATCTTTAAGAATCGGTCTGCAGTGAGCGTAACAGTAACTCCGTTCTCTTCGAAAACGTAAGGCCCGACACTGTGACGCGAAGTGGATGCAATCCCGTCTCATGGAGTATCTGTGGGTTAGAATCACACCATATTCGACAATTTTGTTTGTTGAAATGTGCCTCCTAGTCGAAGGAGTACCGCCAAACGTGCGCCTATATTATCTTTGTAACAATTTTAAGGACTCTAGTATCATGCAATCCAAATTCTTGTCTCAGTATCCCAATTATCCATTTTTATTAAAGTTCAAAATCAATCTTTACAAAAAAAAAATGAGATTAGATAAATAGAAAAAAAGTTTTTTAATTTTTTTTTGTTAGCGGCTTTCCTCAGCCCTGTATATACAAAACAAATTCTAAGGGAACGTGGAATTGAGCCCGAAACCGAAATTCTCTAAGTGGCTCGAAGATTTGAAAAAAATAATATTTTTTTTATTAAAGTTTTATTGGAAAGTTGAAAAACATGAGAAGGTCTCAGGTAGCGAAAAATTAAGGAATGCAGCATTAAACATTAATTATTTTTTATAAGTTTAAATTTGATTTCACGCATTATTGCGTATTTTTGGAATTATGCATTTTTACCTTTTCTTATTATTTTCAACTGCAATATCAATCCCAATAAACTTTTAATTTTACAGTACATTATTTTGTATTTTCTAATGAATGATTGTCTCATTTTATAAAATTTATAATTTAAATTTATACGCTTAGGTGCTTTCAATAGTCAACACCGGGCCCTACTTTGTTCATTGTTTAGAGCAAAAACTAAGGGGGTTTTGCCACCTGCGTACTTCGCACACCAACCCGCCTTTTCTATTTCTATTATATCTCGGCCATTATATACCCTGCAGTTTTCTTGACTTCTAAGATTTTGAGAATGCCCAATAGTATTCCCACAACCTAAAAACTATTCGTATATCATATAAAACTTTTGTACCTTCGGTACAGGGCTTAAAACCAGTTAAAGGTGACGTTTCGAAAGTAACAAATTGAAGAACTAGAACGCTTTTTTTTTTTAATGTAAACACTTAACATGTTTAATTTTTTCTGATAAGTATCTTTTATTACAGCAACGTGTAATTAAGGGGTCTCGCTAGTTCAAAGTTAAGCCAAGTAACTAGATCTGTCTTTAATGAGAATATTTGTAGTTCGCTTGTCAGACACAGTGCTTGATTAATTATGAACCAAGACTTTAATAAATGCTTTTTCTAGGCAGTAGGGCTATACAAGTTTCAGCTACTTGTACATAAAAATTTTGATACATCACACTATATGTCCAAAATTATCAAATACTCTATTTCAAGTGCATTTATGTAGCTAATTCTTAAGCTTATATTTTACAAATGAAATTGTACATTTTTTAACTACTCCTTATATGAATAACTAACCTAGGTTAACATAAAGTGCGCAGATGTTATATAGTACTGTGTAATTATCAACTGAGCAGTTGAAGGTGCTAAAAGGTCATTTAATCTAAAGTTAAATTGTCCAGTTGGTCAATATTATCAGCATTCTGTTACGTTCGGGTTCGGCACTATGTCACGCTCAATATGAAATATGTAGCAGTTGGCTGATAAAAAAACAAAATATAATATACTGCCTAACATTTAATCTTATCAGTAACAGTCTGGTGCAGTCACGTGGCTACATACATTAAGTTACAGTGCACAATGATTGACAACGATTTTCACAAGCATTGCAAATGATTAACTCATGGGTTTCCTCGTCTAATTAACCGATTATTAAAACACTAATGCCTTAACTCTTTTGTACATTATAGGAAATACAGCTGAAACCGCGTCTCTTTGACATAGCCATATTGACACTTAATATAGAAGTTGTAAAGTTAATTTAGGGCTTTCCAAAAGTCAACAACAAAAGACGTTTTACTTAAGCTATAGTCACACTAAAGATACCAAAGATTTTCATAGAAAACGCAACAAAATGGAGTTTCTAATGAAAACATCCCGTTTGATTATCACCTCCAAGACGTTTGCAAGGCGGGTCGCAGTGCCCATACCAAGGTAACATGCAAAAAAAAAAAACAAATCAACTGGATGTTGTGTGTTTGTGAGTGAGTGTAAGTGTGAGTGCAGCTGTCTCATTACGCATGTAACTGCGTTGTTGTATAAATTGTAGCTATAAGATACAATTTGTATCTTTTGTGACATATCATATGCCTATAGATATAGAGATATGCAGAATATGCGCATATTAGGCGCGCATATATGTTGTATAAGCTTGTGTTATGTGTCTGCGCAATTTGCATATGAGTTGCTTGCTAAAAGATACATTGCGCTGCTTTTCAAAAAGCTATGCTACTTGGTTGCAATTAAGAAAGATATTCAGCACTAGAAATCTTTGTATGAGATGTTTTTTTAGCTATATTTATTTCGTGGTAAAACAAGCAATTTCTAGTTACGGCCAGTTTCTAAGCTTGTAGCTGAGTAGTTTGAATTCTTGGAACAAACAATTTTATTCTATTTTTTTTGTAGAAAAACGCTTGAAATGACTTAGGGATTTAAACTACGGTCAGACGGACATTCTCTATAGCCAGTGTCTCAGATACATCAACAGACTTCGTAGCCAGTAAATTATCTATTAGAAATAGCTTACCGCAGCTTAATTTCAGTTAAGTTAAGAACTATTTGTATAGTTTAACTTTTCAGTTTGAATTTTTATTTTTTAGTTTGACTTTTCAACGTAAAGTAGGATCTTTGTTTTTTCTGCGCCTGAACATACTGCTACCAAGGTATCTGTGAGATATCACTCATTTGTAGGCTAGCTAGCTAGATTTGTCTAATTGTCTATATACGTTGTTTTACATAACAAAAGCAATAAAACAACAAAACAAAAAGAATTTAATTGAAGTATCTTTTCCACTTAAAATAAGCATATAGTAGATTGATTTGTAATAAATACTTAATGTTGAAAGTAGCTGCTTCGAAAGGATTTCTGTCAAACAGCTCTAGTAAGAATTGTAGATGCAACAACTGAGTTAGATATTCATGTATCTATTAGATACTTAGATACTCAAGTATTAATTAGTTATCATCCGCGTCAATTCAATTGTAGATTTGTTCAGATTTGACCAACTGGTCAGCGGGCTTCTTCAGCGCTACTACAGCTATTATATATGTATGATCTTAGATAGTTCCACTGACTTCATAGCTAGAAGTACAGAGCTCGATTACTAACAGTGGTGCTGGATTTGATGATCGATGTATAGAGATTTTAAACTTCGATCATCGAGTTTTTCTCCAGCACTAACTGACAGTTTATACTTATACTTATAACGCTTTAATATCTTGTACGTTTTAATTTATGATTGTTCTATGAATTGCTTTAAAACTGTTTTTCAAGTAACTATAAGATATCCCTCATATAATATCTGAGATACATCCAAAAAGTTTACATGAGCTTAACTTTTTAAGAAGTTCCAAAAAAACGTATTATACTGCCTACAAAAAGAATTGCTTAAAGGGCTTTAAAAATACTTCTTCTGGAGCAAAGCTTTTAAGCTACGCTGGTTAGGATCGCGGATATATCTACTAACTTCGTAGTAGTAACTCACATTATCTCAATTGTAGCGCAACGCTAGTTCTTGTCACAGTCACTTTTGTTTTCATTATAACATATTCCAAATGTTTAGCAATATCTTCTGGATCTGCATTTTATGCCAGACAGACCGTCAGACAGACAGAGCCTCAGAACAAAACGAAAGCAAAAATATCTAAAGCTACAGACAAATGTATCTTTATATATGTATATATGTACAATACAAACAAAGTAAAACGCATAAATATTTAGCAAGCTGTCAATTTTAATTTTTTGTTTTAGTTGTTGCTGCTGCGATTTTTGTTGCTTTTTGTTGTATTTGTTATGTTTTGTTTTGTGGCCCGCTGCTCAATTTTCATTCTTATAAGCAACGCACGTGAGCAGAAGCGTATTGATCTTGTTCTGTATCTTCAAGATACAATTGTGTGCTTAAGCTGAAATACCCGTTTCATATTGTGCGTATGTGTGTGCGTGTGTGTGTGAGTGTGTGTGCTCTCTCTGACATTGTGTGTGTGACGCTGTTGTGTCTCTAATAAAACGCCGCATTTCGGTTAACATTCAGTTTCGCCAAAGTCGCTTTCAAGTGCACTTCGCACACAACAAATTTTTCGGCAGCAGCATAATTGTGCCACACACAACCCCAAAACCTTTACCAAGCACACCCTAAACACATATAACAACAACAAAAAAAGTGAAAGTCAAAATTCCAAGTGCCTTATCCTGACCAATTTTATTCTGTTGTAATATGGAACAAGCCATGCACGTGAAGAGGGCCAATAAGACGCCCTGTAAGAACGATCGCAAATCTAACCTGCAAAAGGTGATGCTGACCAGGTGAGCATTGATTGATTGCCGCCGTTGACAATAAAAAGCTGTGCGTCTGTTTCCCCCCTTCCCCCGCAATGCTGCTTGCTGAAGACATCAAGTGAAACTGGTTTAAACGCTAAAGTTACAAAAACAACAAAAATAAAGATACAATACAAGAAAACCCGCCAGACAGCTGTGAAGCTATTGACCGAGCGACTTTTAAAGCATGCGTTTTTATTGTTCTTATGGTTTTTGTTGTTTCTGAGCGTTTGACTTTGCGTAGGAGTTGATTAAATAAAGCATTTGAAAGCTGTCCAGACGCTGCAACTAACTTAGTGCTAGAATAGTATTGTTTTTATACATAATGTGCTTAATGTGTGCAGCAAAGTTCTCCTGAGTTTATGTTGGGGGCTGTTTTATGGGTTATTAGCAAATAGAAAACCCGAAAACGCAAAAGCTTGTTTAACAACCTATAATAAATTTAAAATTTTACAACTCCAAAATCATGATCAATGGTCATGTGAGATATAGCTGACAATATACATTTAGAACTAGTCAGTTAAGGTAAAGATTTATTGCCAACTGTGTGTATGACGTACATAATAGTAACTTATTAATAGCAAGATTTTTGTACAGCATTTCATTGATTTTCAAGCTGAATTAGAATATTTTTAATGGATCGTTTTTTGTTGGTTTAACATAATTCCTTAAAGTCATTTTGTATAGCCTATTACTATGGCTAAAGTCACAATTTAATCATCATCTAAAAGGGTGCAGATTTTCAATCGAATATATGACATAGATATATTTATTTATTGCACAATTTTGAAAGCCAGACGAGTTGCCTAAAAAAATTCAATAAAAAACTGTTGAATAAACAAAAAATAAAGATGAAGGCTTGTTTGGCAGGAATTCTTCATAAATTTTTAAATTTTGCAGTTAAGACTAAATGTTTTTTTTTACCAAATAATAATTAATAAAATGAAATGAAAGTATAATAGCAAGTTTCCACTGAAGACTACATTTTGAAATTTTTCATGTTTTTTGTAGGCAACATTTTTTGCACATGAAATTTTAGCTGAGATAGAGAAAAACAGACAACAAACTTGTCGAAATTAATTATAGTTCATTTTATTAATTTACTAGGGGGGTCTGCCACCTGCGTGCTTCGCACGCCAACCCCCGTACGATCTTCTTCATTCAATTCAGATTATCCAGATTATTATATACCCTGGGCAACTCTCAATTTCCATAATGTTCATCAACCCGTCTTTAAAATACCCTGAAACAATGCAGGTCGCTGCTAGGACTCACAATTGGAATACAAATGTTTACAATGGCTCCTTTAATACTGTCCTGCTTTATATCCCAATGACTTAATTATCATAAACGGTAGCCGAGAGGACATTAATCTTTCCTCTAATGATGTTAAGCTTTGTTTAACTATTAAACACTACTCAATTGTTTAAGTAAATTGAGCTTGAAGTGCTTTGCTAGCACAATGCAACTTTAAATAAAGATAATGTGTGGACCGAACAGGAGCGAAAAGAAACACACGTCTAGATGCAATTATGTTAATTTCAAGAGTGTCTATTTCATAATGAGCGGCTTGTAACTTAACATAATATCCATATTCTTGTTGTACGAAGAGCGTAACATGGACGCTTACATGAGCATAATCTAACATTAACAGGCATGTGACCTTAACCGCTGACAAGCAATGTTACTTAACATAATATAAAAGACTATACAGATACTTATTTATATATAATGTTAAAAGGATTCAACAAGCTTTTTAACCATACTGGTAAATCTGTTAAATCTGAGCCATTTAAAATGGAATTTTTCGGCTTCCTACCTGCCTTAATTGTTCGGTTGCAAGTTCTACAAAATGTTAACATGCCGTTTATAAAAGAAAACAGATCTGCCAGATGAAGCATATCTGAACTAAAAACATAAGTTTCTATATAATCCCTGCTAATTCTTTTTATTTGATGAGGGAACATCAAGTCTTTACAGCAAAAGTAAACATTATCGAGTCGCTGTTTATTGTGCTGTGTTACGTGTCCATCTATATGTTTCTTAACATCTGCCTACCTGTCTGTTTTGCTATCTACGCAATGTTTCAAGATCTTGCTCTGTAATGGTGAAATCTAAATATTCTCTGAGCAGTCCTCTTTGCATAGTATTCCTTACTTGCCCGTCTCGCCTAACTTCTTCTTATTACGCTCCTGCTCTGCAGTCCTTAACTCTAACTTTTCTGTGAGCTGTTTTGTAAGCATGGTGTTTCTTCCCTACAATCTTAGACTCTATGTCTTCTCTGTGCTGCGTTCTAAGTACATATAGTGTTGAAATCTTGCTCTAGTCGCCGAATTTTCGCATCCCGCCACGAAGGAATTATAAGTTCGTGCAAATGTATGTAACGCTCAGAAAGAGGCGTGGTAGACCCCCTAAACTATACATATTCTTGATCACTAACAACAGCCGAGTCGACATTGCCATGTCTGTCTCTCCGTCTGTCCATATGAGTAAAAGAATCTCAGAGACTATAAGAGCTATGGAGCTGAAATTTTACCAAAACATGCGCATAATACTGAAACAGATGAAGATTTTCGATTTATGTCGATATCTGACCCCCAGCCTCTATAAGAGAATTTTGCGGCTTACTTCTTTTTATGTGATTTTTTCCGATATTTTATGTGTTACGAATCCAACAAACCATAAATCATCAAAATCGGCCCAGCCGTTCTTGAGTTATAAATGGTGTAGGTAGGTAGGTTTATGCGGCAATTGGGACTAAGCGTCCCAACTCACTAAGGCTAAGAATAGGCCCATTATGATACCGACAATAAAAGTAAGTGATTTGGATATAGAATAGACAGGAAATTTTAGGGGCATAGTAAAAGTGGAAAGTGCAGGACCATGGCTTTACGTGGGATTCGAACTTAAATGGTGTAACTAACATAAATCTTAACTCTCTTTTATATATATAGATAGATTTGTGAATTTTCTATTACTTACGTGTGTTTATTTGTATTTTTTTTTTTTTTAATTAAGCGAAGATTATAATAAAAGTAATTTCTTTAGCTTTGATATTATAAAACTAATCGATTGCAAGCTAATTTTGTGTTTATGCAAATTATAATATTAAATATTCTTTTTCTTAATTTCTTGTGTATTTTTTATTGTCTTTGTGTTTTTCTATAATTGTCATTAGTCCAATTTTTTAAATCAAAATTAAAAACAATCTAAATAAATAGTAAATCCTTTGTCTTGACATTTTTGAAATTTGTTTTTAAAGAAATTAAGTTTAAAAAAAGACACTAGAATTTTTGAAATTTCGTATATTCTAAAAAAAAATAAAAAAATAAATAATAAAATTGAACGATAATTTAGAATAAATATAATAAAGTTGTTTCTTTAGCTATGTAATTTTTTAAACTGATCGATTGCAATCAAATTTTGTAATTCTCGAAATCAGAGCTAAATTTTAAACACAAAAAAAACGGAAGAATTTTTAAATAGTTCGAAAATTTGCATTAATTTTATTAAAAAAAAAGTAAATAAATTAATAATTTTCATAAATCAATTTATTTGCTTTAAATAACACTAGTTTACAAATTTAAGGGTCATCGAGTGAACCTTCCTAAAAAAGTGTTTTTAGGGTAATTTGGGGTTTTTTTTCTTAAGCACCGTTTTCGAGATATTTTCGAAAAACATGTTTTCGGGCACTTATTTCAGTTATTCGTCAATATCTCGTGAACGACATTAAAGACGATTAGATCGAAAAGTATTGATGTGCTCTTTGCAGTAAATATGTAAAGATTAAATAAAAATTATAGAAGTTACAAGCAACCAATGTCGAAAAAAAGTGTAATTTTTGACAATTTTTCAAAATTACACATTTTCGGTATGCTTTTTTTAACGAAAAAAATTTTTTTTTAAATTATGTTAAGCTTTAGGCTGAAAGAGAATTCTTTTACGAAATTTCGACAAAAAATTGTAGTACATAATAGTTTTCTTTTATTTTGCGAAATTAAAGTTAAGTAACTTATAACACATAAATACCTCTTTCAGCGAAAAAATTAAATTATTAAATAAAGAAAAATTACTTATATTATAGATTTACAAAATTTTTTCATAGAATTGAATTAAATAAAAAGCTGAAAAATTAAAACATAAAATTAACAAACGAGAGTAATTAAAAAAAAAATGTTGTAGCGGCCGCTGGCTTAGACCAGCACACTCAGGCCTAGACTGGCCCGTTGTGTTGCCGCATCTCTGTAACTTTTACCTTTTTTCCTTTATGAAAACTTAGAAGGAGCCCCAGCCTGTTGCTACGATGTAACCTGCAATCTTCCCAGGGCAAATAGTTTCTAGCTCTGCTAGATTGTGGAGGAAATAGTTTCCCAAATACTGTTTCCTGCGTCTGCTCAGAGCTTCGCAGGAACAGAAGAAGTGCTCTCTACCGATTCTATATCTTCCTCATCTTTGCAGCTTCTGCAAAAGTCATTGTTCGGAACATTTAGTACGGCTGCATGTACCCCGACAAGCCAGTGTCCGGTGATCGCTTTGACAAACGCCGAGCACTGTGATCGATTTAGTCCGCAAAGCTTGGAGGAGCGTTTTGCGTCTATTTTTGGCCATATTTGGCAACTGAGTCTACAATTGTTCCACATTCTTTGGTCATGGGAACTGAATTTTTCCTTATTTTTAGCTTGAAAGAGGCCAACGGCATACGGATATCAATATCAATACTAAAGAATTATACTTCCGACTTCCAAGTAATAGACGCATGAAAAACATTTATTTAAAGTTTAATGCTTTAAGAAGAGTCCATTTGCATCCAACAAAGGCTGCACTTAGAAAAACGCTCATGCTTTTGTACTCCAGCTGGTTACGGGTTTCTATTCTGGCGAAGACTTTAAGGCATGCTTTGCAAAGTATTACACAGCCATCATATGATTTCCAAATCGAAAATCGTCCAAAGGTTTTATCAGTTGTTTGAAAATACGAATTAATATGTCTTACAACCAAAGACCATCGTTGTCTTTGATTCTTCTCATTCGCAATGTACAGAACTGCAAAAATGTCAATTGTTTCAAAAATAATTTTAAAACGCTACATTTGCTTTTTAACCCGAAATAGGCCTGATGGTTAAATCGGGCTTCAAATGCTTGCCGAATGCTTTAAATTGAAAAAAAAGCTTTGTAAGTCAATTTTGAATATAAAGCAAAACAAACTATTTTTTTAAAAATCACAAAAATATATTTTTCTTCAATCCCCTTGTTATGGCTTCCTGTACTGATTTCGACCAAAATCCGAACGCAATGTTTTAAGGCAAAAACTATTTTAGGAACAGCTTTGATGTTCACGCGACTTGGTTCTATACTAAAAAAAATCGTATCCTTAGGTTTCTCTTATCTTAGAATACCTTTTGTGTTAGTTACTAATTATTTTCTTTTATTAAAGCGCCTACAAGAACGATTTTGTTTTTCGTTGTATTTAATTAGAAATCCTTAAAATGTTTAAAATCTTTAATATCCATGTTGTACCTGAAAACTTTTCTTTGCAGCAAAATTCAAGTGGGAAAACTTAAATCAAATTCTCGCTATAGTCATAGTCTCTACATTTTCAGCATAATAATACGAAAAATTCTATATAGAAACCCAAATGCTTTGTGAGTAATGTGAATTTTTAAAAAATTAAAACAAGCTTGCTTATTTTGACCTTAAACTTGAAAAGTTGTTGTTAATGTTATTATTATTACCCCAGTTGTTGCTCTTGTTATTTGTAGTTGTCATAGGCTTGAAATTTATTAAAGCGTGGCATGTTGTTTATGAGCTTGACTACAAAGTAGATATATTTATAATGAACTAATAAATCTGTTGTATTTACTATTCAGGATGGGCTCATTTAATTCGGCACCAAAAATCAACAATGTGGATTCACAGGATGATGGCTTGGAGTTACCTAAGGGCCTAACAACGAGTGCTTTATTGCAACATGTGCAACAACTACGAGGTTGTGATCAACCGCCATTGTTGCCACGTTATTTTGTCAAGCCTCAGGCGCCCATAGTAATCGGTGATGATGTAACCGATGGATTGCGCAGCCTGAAGTTAAATACGCTAACGCGAGGTAGGTCTGCGAATTTCTAGAAATTATTCGTCGCCATAGTCAATACGGCCGCATTTGTCTTATTTCATTTGGCGCAAAAACCACTTGTGAATTACAAGCGCAAGAAAAAACTTATGCACTACCTTTGAGCATACCACATAATACAATCTACTATGGTGAAAGCCAAATCCTGCCTAGAAATTTTAAAAAATATAAATGGTTAAATGGTTCCAAGTTTAACGTTGTTTATTTTGAAAAACCCTTTTGACCAAAAAACCACGGGTTTGCCTGGAACAAAAAGCTTACAAACACCAAGGCAAGAGTACATACTTTTCTGTAAAGCCTTTTATTTCTTTTTTGTTGTCAATTAAAAAAGGATAAACAGTTTTTTATAAAAAAAAAGTTTTTTCGAGTATGAAGCAAATGGTAGAGGAAAATTTTGGTGAGAAGTTGTAAATTATAAATTTTCGTCCAATTATAAAAGAAACTCGGCGGGGTTTAGAAATTTGCGACACCCAACTAGACCCTATCCTTTCGGGTATCATCAAAAAATTCAGTTCCGTAACTTTTATTTTCGGTTTCAATACCAATAATAATACGAATAGTTGCATTCAAGCCAGTACGCAGTGAAAACTTTCGTCGTATTACAGTTTTTAAGGTTTTTTAAATATACTAACTGCATTATTTTTGTTGCAGTTTGCAGCTCTCCAGTGAGCTCAGCCGGTCAGCACATACGTTTGCTGCAGTGGAACATTCTCTCGCAGAGTAAGTTTTTGCCGACTTATGAAAAATACAACTTGACACTAACTTTGGTAACCCTTTTTTCCAGCTTTGGGCGTGAGTAATGATGGTTTTGTGCGTTGTCCCAAAGAGGCTTTGTCTTGGGATCATCGCAAATACCTTATAGTACAGGAAATATTGCAAAATCAGCCGGATGTTGTTTGTCTGCAAGTATTTATGCCCAATCCCAAAGATTTTTAATTTACAAATTGTTAGCAGTTGCGCTTTAATGCTTTGGCTTTCTTGTTCCATTGCAGGAGGTAGATCACTTCAAGTTCTTACAGACCATTTTGGGCAGTCAAAACTATGAAGGCATCTTCTATCCCAAGCCAGACTCACCTTGTCTCTACATAGAGGAGAACAATGGACCCGATGGCTGTGCCATATTCTACAAACGCGACAAATTCAACTTGCAGCACTATGACACACGCGTACTGGAGGTGTGGCGTGTTCAGAGCAATCAGGTGGCCATTGCAGCCCGACTTCAGGTAAAGGCTACGGGTCGAGAGTTCTGCGTATGCACTACGCATCTGAAGGCGCGTCATGGTGCACTTTTGGCCAAGTTACGCAATGAGCAGGGTCGAGATTTGGTGCGGTTTGTCAAGCAGTTTGCTGGATCAAGTCCGGTTCTATTGTGCGGTGATTTTAATGCAGAACCCATTGAACCCATTTATGCAACCATATTGGGTTGTGATATATTGAAGCTATCTAGCGCTTATGCAGATGTGAAGCTAGAGCAGGAGCAGAAGCAGTTGACTAAAGATGATGCCGTAGAGGATGTGAATGAGTTTGTGACGCAATCAATCAAACGCGAGCCACCCTATACTACCTGGAAAATACGTGAGGATGGCGAGGTCTGTCACACCATTGACTATGTATTCTATACGCCTGAGCAATTAAAAGTGGGTTAACAACATTTTCAAATTACTAACTACATGTAGCTTATATACTTTGTGCCATTACAGATCAAAAATTGCTTGGATTTTCCAGCTGGTGATGAGATTGGCAAAAATCGCACACCGTGCATACAATATCCATCGGATCATTTTTCATTGGTTTGTGATTTTGAGCTCTTGGAGACGCCCAAATCACAGGATACCAATTTGCATGGCAACATACAATAATTTAGTATTGGAAGCGGCGCACAATAAACATTCATAAGCATATGCAGTTTCAATTATAAAATAAATTGTGATATTAGTTGTTAGATACATTTTTAGCCTCATGATGTTGTTTTAGTTGCATGGTCACAGATAAATGAATCTACTATTACTACAAAATGAAAATAACCCAAAATTCACAATAAAATGAATATAACTTTTATTAAAATCAAACTACAGTAAATATTTATTTGCTTAAAAAATGGTTTAGTCGGATCGAAAATTTCTTTAAGTGTAGCTTTGAACTTTAAATGATCATCTTTAACTAAGGAACAAAATGAGCCCCAAATATTTTTGAAAACTAATGATGCTCAAGGATTAAACATTTTTATTTTTCATTGTTCAAATTTTAATTTTTACACACTACGCTTTACGGCTTCATTTTAAAAAAAAGGGGGGTTTTGACTGTTTATCTTATTGTGACTTAACTACTGAATATTTTTTAACTAAGCTTTTTCGTTTTATGATAAAACGCCGAAATGTATGACTTTTAGTTTAGAGAAGAGAGACCGTATAATAGCCGACAATGACATGGGGCTTAGAATGGTCTAAATTTATGAAAAAACATATAAGTAGAGATGGTAAGATATAGAGCAACCAAACTTTAAGATAAGATCCCTTATTATCCTCTGGGAGACAAGTTTGTTTGATTGTTTTGACATCGGGGTTATATTATACGGCTCCCATAAGGGTGTTTCAGAGGACCTCAAAAAAATCATTAAGTTTTGGATGGGTAATTCGTTTGTTTATGAAGATATTGTTACCGATTTTGGCATTCGGAAGTTATTATAGTATTAAATTAGATCAAAATCGGTTGACAATATCATATATATATGTACAAAGCTCTCATAGGACAAATCGTTCAAAAAATCGCTGTATGCCGTTTGCTTATGGAGATATCGTAATCAAACTTCATATTCGATAGTTTTTTAGGATTCCCAAGCAAATTTGATCAAAATCGGTTGACTGTATCATATAGCCCCCATATGACCGATCGGCCAAAAAATCGTGTTTGCCGCAAAATTCGTCTGTTTTTCCAAATTTGGCAATCAAATGTCTTTTGGAGTTCTTAACAAATGTACCGGACTTAATGGCAATGTGGTGGTATAGGGTATCCCAAAGTCGTCCGCGCCCGACATTTTTTGGAACAATACATTCATTTATTTCATATTTTGTGAAAGCAAAACATTTTTTTAATAAAAAAAAGTGTTCCCAAACCCATCCTGTTTTTGGTTTCAAAATGTCCCGAAATGTCCCGTTTTCAATAGTAAAGGGGGACACTTGAATGAAATGCTTAAAAATTGGATGGTCACATCCATTTAGTTTGTACTAATTTGGTCTTTATGGACATGCAACAAGCATTCGATAGGGTCTGGCACTACGGTGTACTTTGCATGGTAAAAAGCCTGCTCCCATTGGACACCTATTCTGAAAGCTGGAATCCCGCAAGGCAGGGTTCTTAGTCCGCTGCTCTGCCCATCCCTGACGATAATCACATGGAGGCTCCCTTAAAGGCTCTTACAGCGCGAATTGTCGCCTTGAGGCAGCTGACAGCCTCCAAAGGTACCTCGACAAACTAGCTGCTTGGTGCAGTTGATGGAACCTAAAAAGGACGATCACCCAACCCATCCAGTTAGTGTTCAGGAGGTGATACTTGTGCAGGCAAATCAAGCAAAATACCTTGACATCACGGTGGACAAGTGGCTTACTTTTAGGGCACACCTGAAAGCTACTCGTAAGTGCGGTGACTGCTAAACAGGAAGAGCAATCTGCCATTTAGAGTAAAGAGAGCTGTGCACGTCCAGTGAGTGGCCACCATGTAGCTCTACGGGCTGCATATTTGGGGGTATCGCAGCAAAGACAAGCTGCAAACGTTTCCAAGTACTGCAGAATCGTATCTTTAGATAAATATCTTCTGCATACCGTAGAAGAGCAGATTGGGAGGCACACTAGTGACAGACCCAGGAATAATTGCAGTCAACTCGGAAAGTGATTACTCCCCGCTGGGTAAAGGATTCGCCAAGACGACTGGCCACTATAAAATAAAGAGCGCAAACAACGTGTTTTTTTTTTTTTTTAAATTAAGTCGTAACGCGTTAAGTTTAAAAACTTGTTGAACATTTTGTTTTGCACAGAATCAAATGGGAAAATAAATTAAGCTATTTGCTACGCTCTTTAATGGACCAGCCAAAGAGAAAAAAATGCTTAAAATTCTTATTAGATCATGTCGGCACAACAACAACGCTAGCGCTAAAGAGTGTTTCTAAAGCAGGAAAAAAAAAATAAAAATGAAAACGAAATTAAAAAAAAAAAATTTCCAAAATGCCGAGTGTAAAAATCTGATATATGTATTTTAATATTAGGTGCGCAACTAAGTTCTCGCTGTTTGTCAATAGATGGCTTTAGCAGAAAGTTCTGGTCGATTTTGACATACCCAAAACTTCATAAACGAAGCTTAGGCATATGGTAAGCAAACTGCTATGGCACATTAGTGAATTTATTTTTGCATTATTTACTTGTGGTTGTGTGAAAATGTCTAGTTTTGTGCCAAAAAATCATCATTTGCGGGAAGTGTTGATTTTCTTGTTCTGTTCGAAAAAAACGGCAGCTGAAGCCCATCGAGAGCTCCAAAAAGTGTACGGAGATGCTGCTCCAAGCGAAACAACGTGCCGTGATTGGTTCCGTCGCTTCAAAGACGGTGATTTCGATGTTGACGACCGTCCACGTAAAGGAAGACCCAAAACCTTCGAAGACGCTGAATTGGAGGCATTGCTCGATGAGGATTCGTGCCAAACGCAAGAAGAGCTTGCTTCAGCATTAGGAGTTACCCGCCAAGCCATTTCCAAGCGATTGCATGCGTTGGGAATGATTCAAAAGCAAGGAACTTGGGTTCCTTATGATTTGAAACCAAGGGACGTTGAGCGTCGTTTTTTCGCCTGTGAACAACTGCTCCAGCGAAAATCTTGGGGACAGCCCGGTCATGCTTCCACGTCACTGGCTCGGCCGAATATTCACGCTGCGAAGGTTATGCTGTGCATTTGGTGGGACCAGGTCGGTGTTGTTTATTATGAGCTGTTGAAATAAGGCGAAACCATCACTGGGGAACGGTATCGAACTCAATTGATGCGATTGAGCCGAGCACTGCGAGAAAAACGGCCACAATACGAGCAGATGCATGAAAAAGTGATTCTACTTCATGACAATGTTCGGCCTCACGTTGCCAATCCTATTAAAACCCACTTGGGAACGCCCAAAGTTTTAAAATGTTATGCAATAATATCGCTTTAAAATTCTTCAGATTTGATTTACAAAATTTTTGCAACTTTTTATATAGGTATATGTATTTACTTTTGACTGCTGTCGCTCGTGACATATTTTCCCCCTTATATAGTTTTTTTAATTTGTCTAAAGCTAAAACTAAATCCTATTGACATTTGTTTTCCATCGGCAATCTATATTTTTTGCTCAAACTTCAAAATCTTTCAGTTTTCTGCAAGTCCATCCTCCACTTTCTTCACAGCTTTTGCCAAGATTTTATATTCATTAGTATGGCAGGACCGATTTTTATGAACTTTGATTTGTTAGATTTTTTTTAACAATAGCCAAAAAAGTGAAAAATCAAAATTGTGAAAACATTTTAATTTTAGAGCAAACCAACAAAGGGTTCCCATGCATCATTTCTAACCATTAAAATTGCAATTGATAGAGTGGATCTGATCCTGCTATCTTCCACGTGAATTCGCTGATAACAAAAAAGTTGAATTTTATATAATAGGCGGGTCTATCCGATTGCCTGCATATGATCCTACGAAAAATAGTCCTGGCTAGAGGCATGGGAAACCCGATATACATAGGTCCAACGCCTTAGCAAATTCAAATATTTTCAAGTCACAGTCTGCTTTAATTTGGTTGCGCGGAATTAGACAATTGTTAGGCAATTGGAAGATAAATTCTTTAAGAAACTTAAAAGTGACTTTAGTCGAAATTATGATTAAGGAAAGTGGGAACAGGATCGATCTGTTTCTTTTTTTTTTAAATATCTAAGATACTTTTAGGCCAAGCTTAGAAAATCTTAAAACACAATGTACTATAACGACTGATCGGCTTTCTTGGGAAGGTAAACTCAAAAAGTCATTTTAATAGCATACTTTCAGGATAGCGTAATAAAGGGTATTCTAAGATTCAAAATAATTCAAATTGGTTTTGAATATCCAAAAAACTACTTTTTTGAGAACTAAACGCCGGGTTGACGGCAGTTGTTATTATCTAAAGCTAGATTATGTAAAATTTTTATTTCAAATATCTAGTAGGCTGCTAAGAGGACAACAGAAAAATGTAATTGTAATAAATGTCTATCGTATTTTTATATACTTGGTCGAAAAGGTGTAACTAACTGCTAAAAACTTTTGTTTATAAGATTTCTCGAATATTATGAGAAAAAAACCTGCGGCTTCCCGCCGTACTACACGTACTGGTTTTAGCAACGGATATGCAATAAGTAAAGCAAGCCGTAAAAGAATTATTGATAGCTCTTCAAAGAAGCCAACAAAATCATATCTCAAGGGTTGCCGCGGCGGAAAAATGGACAAGCCGAAATTTGGGAACTGCGCTTGCAATCGTAATATTTACAATGGGTTCAAGTATAAGACTTTTCCGACACGCGTATTTATCAGCAATGGATTCAAGTATAAGACTTTTCCGACACGCTTATTTATCAGCAATGGGCTCAAGTATACGACTTTTCCGACACGCTTATTTATCAGCAATTTAGATTACGAAGTAATTACTAAAGATATCGTAGCATTGTTTAAAGTCTACGGACCGATAAAGAAGGCAGCTGTACATTACAATCAATTTGGCCTCTCACTCGGAACTGCAGACGTTACTTTTTCGCAGCGAATAGATGCTTTAAAAGCAATGAAACAATATCAAGGCGTAACATTAGATGGCCGGCCTATGAAAATTAAGCTTATAACCTGAGATACTAACCCGAAACAATGAGTTGGCGTTGCTGCAGAACGCAACAAATAAAATTATTTTATGCATAAATTAAAAAAATACTAAATAATTTTCTTTGTAATTATTAAGCATTAAAAAAGAAATGTATTTTTACCATGACATAAAAGTTCATCTTTAATACTCATTGGGTCACAAACCCTAGCCTTGCTACGCTATATTAATATAAATGATGACGATTTTTGTGTGGTATACACTTTCAGGCATAATCTAAATTGTGGCATATCTTTATTTCTCAATATCTTTTAACAATATTTATACATTATTGAAAAATACATAAATTTATATAGTTCGAATCAACATAATAACATCTTTTACAAATTGTCCCTGACTTAACTATGTGTAGGTCTGTCCCAGTGTCCCATATCTTTTATCCCATTTTACTTTTGCAAGCGTCGCGCTGCACGTCTCATTGGACGGCTTTCCGTAGTACCGGGCAAAAATGCAAACGGATTACCGCCATTGATGCCGCCAACCTGCTGTGGTGCAGTAGGCGCTGGAGAAGCAGCCACACTGCCAAAACTAAAAGCTGCACCGCCATTGCCAGTTGCTCCAGCAGCGCTGCCAAATACATTGGAGGCCATGCCATTGCCCATGGCAGGAGTTGGCGCTGTATTGGTTGAACCGAAAGCAAATGGCTTTGTCGTGTTGTCTTGTGTATTGGTGGTATTTCCGGCACCTCCAAATGCAAATGGCGCATTTGCGTTGGGCGCAACCGTGGCGGTTGTAGTTTTACCACCGAAAGAGAATCCACCAGGCTTGGTTGGACTTTGAAATTGAGCTGCATTCACGGCGGAAGCAAATAAATTAGTTCCAATAGTTGAAGGTTGTGGCTGATTGGATGTTCCGCTGGGTGTGGTACCAAATCCAAATGGTTTATTTTCTGCAGCGGCTGCCGTAAAACTACCAAATGCGGGCGTGGCGGCACCGTTGTTAAGCGCATTGGAGGACGCTGTAGCAGCGTTGCCAAAACTAAAGCTAGGCTTTACAATGCCAATACCTAAATTGGCTGCTTCCGTGGTTGTTGTTGCAGTAGCGTTGCCAAAGAGATTTCCACCATTGGTTATTGGTTGACCATTGGTTTGTGGCTTGGCCACAGAACCAAAGGAGAAGCCACCAACGCGTGCTTCATTGGCATTTGTCTGGGGTTGTTGCTGTTGTTGGGCTGGTTGTTGCACTCCGGCGCCAAACGCAAAAGGCTTGGCAGCTGCATTAGGCCCATTACTGTTTGCAGCAGTGCCAAACATTGTTGTAGATTTTTGAGCTGTCGCGCCAAAGGTAAAAGTATTGCTTCCTGTGCTTGCTGCTGTGGCGGCGGCAAATGGTGAAGCACTTCCTTGACTCTGGTTATTGTTGTTGTTGCTGGTACCGGTGCTATTTGAGGTCGCTCCGCCAAAACTAAAGAGATTACTGCTCGGCTTATTGCTGTCCGGAAAGCCAGAGCCAAATGCGGGCTGAGTAGTAGAGCTATTATCCTTATTGGCATTAGCACCAAAAGCAAAGGGAGTGGCTGTGTTTTTAGTGGTCGTTGCTGCTTCTGCAGGCTTTTGTCCAAAGGCAAACAAATTCGAAGTATTTCCACTCTCTGGTTTTGTTGTGGCAAGACCAAAGCCAAATACATTTGAGTTGTTAGCTGGGCCTGTTGTAGCTCCTGGTGCTGGTGCTGCGGCTGGTGCTGTTTGGCCAAAAGTCGTACTAATATTACCATTTGTTGTTACGGTAGGTGTTGTGGTTGTTCCTGCACCAAAACTAAATGGTTTAGCTGGTTCAGCGGCTTTTGTTTCTGGCTTAAGGGCAGTGCCAAATGTATTTGTTTGACTGCCAAACATGCCCAAGGTTTTTTGTTGATTGCTTCCAAAAGCAGGAACTAATGGTGTTGCTGAGGTTGTGGTTGTGGGTGTTGCCATTGCCGGCGCTGTTGCGGCAGCTTGTGCAAAACTAAATGCATTGGTTTTTTCGCCTAGATTAATAGTGCCGGAAGTTGTTGTGGTTGTTGCCACATTGCTTGCTCCAAAACTAAATATATTCTTGTCCCCGCCAAAGCTAGGCGCTACGGTGGTTGTTGCTGTTGTTGGCTTATTGCCAAAGTTAATCGTAGCCGTTGTTGTTGTAATAGTTGTTGAGCTGCCAAAACTGGGCGCAGCAGTACTTAGTGTTACTGGGCTGCCAAAGGCAAACATAGGCTTAGGAGCTGCTTTTGTCGCTGCTGTTGTTGTGTCCGTTGTTATGGCTTTGGTTGTAGTTGTGACTCCTACGCTGTTCCCAAAAGAAAATGTGGGCGCAGTGGTTGCTGCAGTCGTTGTTGTTATTGCTGTTGTATTACCAAATGCAAACATGGGCGAACTTGTTGTGGTTGTCATAGCTGGCGCGGCTGCTGTCATTGTTGTTGTTGGCACAGCAGCCCCAAATGCTACCATAGGCGTGCTGTTTGTTATTCCTTCCGATTTTGGTTCTACTGTTGTTGAGGCAGTGATCTTAGTGGTATTATTTGCTGTTGGTCCATTGAAGTTTAACTTGGCTGCAGCGCCAAACGTAAATGTTGGCAATACTGTTGCTGCTGTCGTTGTTGCTGATGTTGTTGTGGTGGTGCTGCTGCTTGATGCTGTCTTTGGTGCCGACGGCATTGTGCTGGTAACACTTAATATAACTGGCTTCTCTGGCTTTCTCGACTCTAAGGTGGTTGTTGTCGTAGAGCTGCTTAAACTGGCCTGTGTAGTTGTAGTTGTGCTCGTCACAATAGTTTCCGTTGACATTTTTGTCGTAGCAACTGATATTATGGGTTTCATAGGCGTTGGCAAAGTGCTGGGCGTTGTAGTAGCATCCAATTCATCAGACAACGGTTCTCCTTTATAAATTTCACCACGCAAACCACTTAACATTACAGCCAGCTTGGTTTTTTGTGTCCTTTCCAATCTAAGATTCTTAGAGCCACTTAGCGAATTTTGTTGCTTGGGCTTCACAAACTGTATACCAGAATATTCGCCTGAATCGATATCTGGACTGTCCAAATCCTGCTGCTGCCTTTTGAATTGTTGTTGTGGCTTCTGCTGTGCATTAAACAACGTAAGCTTGGGTTTTTCTTGTGGGTACAAAAGCTTAACGGTTTCTACTACTGGTGCAGACACTGTACGCTGAGGGACTGCTGTAGTTTTTGTTGTTTCAGATGAAATGCTCTGTCCAGTGCATGGTGTTTCTGGCAGCGGTGTAATTGGCGTGGTGCAGCTCTGGGTCTTCACCAAGCTCTTAATGCATAAGTCTGGGGACGTCTGCTTGCGCTGTATCTTGGCTTGATGAGATGGTGAGCTTTCTGGAGAACTTCCACTGCCTGAAGCCACAGATTGATTACCACTATTTGCATAATCTTTGCTGGAGTTGAACAGGCGATTTCTCATGGCGTACAATTTTCGTTTGTTGGTTTGCAACTGGCTAGAGCTCAGCGAGCTAGCTATATCATTGCTGCAATTACGACGTTTTGCCTGCTGCTCGGGAGATTTTTGTGGTGAAACGTAGCTGCCATATGCGGTCATAAGCTGCATCGGCTGCTGGTTTAGTTGTAGTTGCTGATATGCAGGATGCTGAGAAATTTGATGGTGATGTCTGTGCAAAGGAACAGAGACAGTGAGCTCGCGTTGACGTTTAAAGCTGGCCGAAGGCTGTGCATAATGGTGTAATTGTTGTGGTTGATGATGGTATAAATGTGCATGCGCATGCGCATGTGGATGCGGTCTGTCCAAGCCGTCTACAAAATCACCTAGACGATTGCAGCTTTTTTTGCTAAGCTCGTGTTGATGTGCGTCCTGTAAATTACTATGATTTGAGCAATTATAATAAAAACTTCTGACGGCTAAACTTACGCCAGTATTAATGCGTTTGCGCGAAATCTCTTTGAGTGCCTCCAGCACGCTGCGCGTAGGTTCATTATCTTGCGCTGGCGGATGATGCATTATTGGTCGATTTTCGCGAGAAAGCTGCTCGTTTGATTTATGTACGCCAACCACAGAGTTGGAACGCAGCAGACTGGGCAATGTATTTCCACAATAGAAACTACGTTCTGGCGGTGCTATGCGCGTCATAGAAACTATTGGCACAGAGGCCTTGTAGGGTAATGGCGAACGTATTCTTTTACTAGGTCCCTGTGGCAAATCGTCCAGTTTACGATGCAAATGGCTCGTCGACATGCTACGATGCAGACCACGACCAGCGTTTTCATGATATTTAACTATGCGAGAGGCCAGGCCGCTGCTGTGTACATCTGAAAATGTTCTATATAGAAACGACTAACTTATTAGACGGTCTATACAAAAAAAAACATTTAAAACTTACTGTGGATCAATTTGACTGAGATTAAGTCTTTGCCGTGATATAGGATGTTTGCTTGTTTTATTCAGCAGACTGTGATTGCTAGAATTTTCTATGGGTGCGCTATTTGTGGGCGCCAAACACGCTGCTGAGCTGCTGCGCTGCCTTGGACTAAGACCACTGTGCAAAGCGCGGCGTGTTACACTAAAAAATGAAATAACTATTAAGTACAATATAAGCTAGTAAGATATTACTTACATCGGTGAGCCATTGATGCACGTGGATTCCGCAATTGGAGTGGGCGACGTTGTGCTTAAGCTGAATCGAGGCTCCATTGTAAAGGAATTACGATGCATGACGTGAGTGCACACGTTTATCCAGTTTTAGGCCAACTTTTGCACGCGCCAATTTGCGTGTATGCTAATTTATTGTTTACAAACGGCTAACAGTTTTAACAGATGTACACTTCTGCAAGAGCTTGTGTGTATCACATTAGAGTATGCGCCGTTATATATTAGCCTAATAGCTTGGCTGTATTACAAATTTTAGCAAAATTAAATTAATATGAAAATGCTTAAACAGTGTGCACCAACCTTGATTTAGAGGAAAGCAAGCTAGCGATGTACAAACAAGCGATATATTTTCGATTGCTGCATATTGTTCATAGCAGACAGCTTTGCGGCATGCTAAAAAGCAACTCTGCTGTCAAAATGCACTAAGCATGGTCATACTGGCAATTTCCGTCCTCCATCTTTCTGCATTGAGTTTTCACGATGGTGAGTTCAGCTGCGTGAATTATTAATAAAAATAAGAAATTTAAAGCGTGTAAATACCCAGAAGTTGTAACCAAAATAGCAAACAACGGTTTTCCAAGTGCTTGGCTATAAAATTAATTATAGCTACTGTGTATAAAACATGTTTAAATCATTTGCGAGTGCTGCAAATAAACATGAGTTCGCCTAACCTCGAAAATAGCTGTGGCAGCGGTGCCATAGTCTAATGCAATATGTGTTAAACCAAACAGAAAACTGTAATATGCCTTTTTGAACTATTTTTTAGCCGCCTAAGAAGGACGCAAAGTCTTCGGCTAAGCAGCCGCAAAAAACACAAAAGAAGAAGGAGGGCTCCGGCGGCGGCAAGGCCAAGAAGAAGAAGTGGTCCAAGGGCAAAGTTAGGGATAAGTTGAACAATCAGGTTTTGTTCGATAAGGCCACCTACGAGAAATTGTATAAGGAAGTGCCTGCCTACAAATTGATTACCCCCTCGGTGGTATCTGAGCGTCTGAAGATCCGTGGTTCTTTGGCCAAGCGCGCACTCATTGAATTGCGTGAAAAGGGTAAGTTATTAACTTTAAAATGAAATTTATAATTGTGGCTAACTTAATTTTTTTGTGTCGTGTAGGTCTGATCAAGCAGGTCGTGCAACATCATTCCCAGGTCATCTACACACGTGCAACTAAGGGTGATGAAGCGTAAGATGTTTTACCTCACAAATGCCGCTGAAATCATATGTACAATCAGCGAAAAACAGCGATTGTATAGAAAGTAATACGGCTTTGCGTGTAAAGTAGAATGTTGAATAAACTTGCTTTTTAATGTAAGAAACAAACGTGTGCTTTTATTGTTACTCTCTTTTAATGGCACTTTACAATTGTTGTTTTTGTTTATGCCAAAACTTATTGATAGTGCCGATAGTTATGCTTCTTCTTGTTTAGGTGTCAACCAATCGCTAGAACAACAACGCCACCCAGCAAACATAACAGCTACCATAAAAATGCCACACAGCTGTTCATAATTGCCATTCACAGCGGCTAGAACACTCGATGAAATGTTTACGTGGTTACCTTTTGACATTTATTTTAATGACAACACAGCAGATTGGTGCTGAATTGGTTTTCGGTTTTTTCATAACTAGTAAATATGTATTAAAATTTTAGAGTGCTTAATACAAAATATACACATACACACTAAGCTGACTGCAACAGCTGTGCAATTAAAGACGCGGAGCTGTTCGACGTAGACGTTGCAAGAACGTCCGTCCTCTACTGCCGCCTGCGGTAAATTTCTAATTAGAAACAAACTACTTGTCGTCAATGTAGAGAAATTCTATTACACTAATCTGCAGCCGCTGAAGCTTTAGACACCCGCAAGCTAAGACCTACCATAATTCCACGTATGCAAACAATTTGCGCGTGTGATAAGCGGCATAAATTGCTTAAGCTGTTAACGTTGTTAATGACACTTCATTTGTGTTTGTTAAATTTTTAGGTCGCCTTCAGTGTCACTGCCGCCAATATGCTACCTCTAACGCATAAAGATCGTAGCAATTTCGGATATCGCATTAAGGATAAATTCAATAGTTGGAAGCGCCTTATATTCTCGGATAAAAATTCTCGTAATTTATTTCTATTTCTACTGTTGAATTTAAGCTTTGCTTTTGTAGAGCTCTTCTATGGCATTTTGACGAACAGTCTGGGTATGTTTTGTGCTAATCTTATCACTGTTGTGCAATAAACTCACTCATAATTCTTATCTCTAGGTCTGATCTCAGATTCCTTTCACATGTTCTTTGATTGCACCGGACTTTTGGCGGGTCTGGCTGCGTCTATTATAACAAAATGGAAGGCTAATGACAAATTCTCCTATGGTTATGTGCGTGCCGAAGTGCTTGCGGGATTTGTCAACAGTCTCTTTCTACTGTTTATATCATTCTTTATACTGTCCGAAGGCGTTGAGCGTCTCATAGAACCGCCAGAGGTTAAACATGAGCGTTTATTTGTAGTTTCTGTCTTGGGTCTGCTAGTAAATCTAGTTGGCATCTATGCGTTTAACCATGGAGGCCACGGGCATTCACATGGTGGTGGTGGCAGCCATGGACACTCACATGGCGGCGGCGCTGGTGGTCATGATCACTCTCACAATCACAACGATATGAGTAATCACAATCATCATGCGATCAACTTGGATAATGGTAAGCTAAACTACTATAATTTTTATTTCGACTATTACTTAACTAAGTTCTATGACGCTGCAGGGCATGGACACTCGCATGATCATGCCAGTCATGGTCACTCTCATGGCGACTTCTCCGGCAGCAACTCACAGATTATGCGTGGCGTCTTTCTGCATATTTTAGCCGATACGCTGGGCTCTGTGGGCGTCATTATTTCCGCTGTGCTTATGCAAATGTTTGGTTGGATGATTGCAGATCCAATTTGTTCCATTTTCATAGCACTGCTTATTGCGATGAGTGTTTTGAGCCTGATCAAGGAATCCATTTTAATACTAATGCAACGTCAGCCTACGGCTTTAGATCGTTCCCTGCCACAATGTTATCAAAAGGTGACCGGTCTAGCCGGTGTTTATGCAGTGCAAGAGCCGCACTTTTGGACACTTTGTTCCGACGCCTATGTGGGCGCTATTAAGCTTGAAGTTTCGAAGAATGTGGACCCCAAGTATGTAGTCACGCATGCGCGTATGATCTTCGAGAGTGTGGGTGTTAAGCAGATCTACATACAGCTTGATTATGTGTAATCAATGAATGCACTTGATCTAAATCTGCTTGAGTGGATAATATGATTACTATGTATATTTAACAGCGTGTATGTAATAGTATGATGTTTTTTACCTAAATTTTAGTTTTTTTAGGCCTATTAAGCAAAAGTGTAATCTTAAACTTCGTAAATGCAATTTTGTTAATTTATTTTTTGTACTTGTTATAAAGCATTCATTCCAATTAAAGATGAACGAGAAACAGGCATAGTGCAAACTGTGCAGCAATTGTTGCTACACATACTTATACATATATTAATAGAGTACTTGGTAATATAAGTCCGAAGTTGTGCATTCAAAGAGTACATTTTTATATTTTTATTTAAAAGAACAAACATAGAAACACACAACTCATTTGACTGACTTCCATATTTTTAAAAATTTTAAAGCGTTTATTCGGGTTTTAATTTTATGGATCTAAGCGAATTGTAATATGCCACAGTTGAAAGCATCAAATTTATGAACGAAATAAAATAGAATTTGTTAAAAGCCTTTTTTAAAAACAAAATGGCAGTGTTATTAATGAAAAGGGACCTTTGTACGATTTTACCTAGACACAATAAAAAAAAAATACATCTTGGAGATAACAAAACAAATTTGAGTGGTATCTTAAGCATTTTTAAGTAAAAACTTTAGCACTCTGAACTCAAAAGGGGAAGGTTATCATCCATCTGCCCTGTTCACGTTCATTGCGTAAGCGCACATTATTTTAAAAGTACATATGTGATTTTAGTTCACTTGTATTGAAATTTGGGAATTTTTGTACATAACTTCTAAAGTTTCTAACCGATTTCTATGCATTCACATATGAGAAACTAAAGGGACATGTGTAGGTCAAGAATTTCGTTTTGACAATGTGTTTGTTCCAATAAGTTTTTTTTGGGGGATTATAGGGACCAACATCAAAAAGTGCTGATAATTTTGGTAAAGTTTCAGCCCTTTTATAAAAAATGCGACAAACAACATTTTTTTGCTCTAACCCAATATGCACCCTTTGAACACAGGGTATAAAAAACTTACTAATATGCATGCCATGAAAAAGAAATATGTACATATCCCATCTCCCATACAAAAGTACAAGTTATTTTAATTTTTATACCCAAGTACAGGGAGATAGACATAGAGAAGGCGATCTCGGCGATCCCCCCAAAGTTATCTAAGCTATAATGAGGGTGACTAAAGAAGTCATTAAAGACAAGTCGGTCTGTCTGTCCGTATGATCGAAGGTATGAGCTAAAAGTTTTTTGGATTTTCTAAGCACTGTACCAAATTTGATCTAAATCGTTTGACTATATCACAAAGTACCTTAGATATCGAAAGCAAATTTGGCGCTGGGAAGCTTTTCGAAATTCCCGAGCACTGTTCCAAATTTGATCACAATCAGTTAACTGTTATATGAGATATAACCCAAAAGGAACGATCTGTCAAAAAAGTTTCCATGGCATGGTTTGATTGTTTATGAAGATATCATAATTAGCCAATCAAAATTTTTTTTTGACATACTCCATTTTGTATACAGTAATAATCAAATCTGAATCTAGCTCCAATTTAAACTATATAGCTTAAATGATTCCAAAACATTTGGCACTTACAGATTTCAAAAATGTGAATTTTTATCGACTATGACAGTTTTTATATAGACCATAACTTAAATTTGGACCTAATCCATTAAAGAGGTATCCAAAAGTTTACGCATTTCAAGAATTAACATTTTTAAACCACAAAAAAAAGTTGACGACGGCAAATTAATAGGAGTGCCCCAGTTTCAGTGCACTGGAAAATCACGCCATTTTTATAAATTTCTACTCTTACCTTAGAGCTACCCGTAGGTACGCTTTTACATTTTAAAACACAATGAAAGATAAGCCCACACAAGCACATGAGTTAATGAAGTTAATAAGTCTGCTCACTATTGCCAATGCTCACTGTACTTTTAACTCACGAGACCACACTAACAACCAAACACAAGCATTTTGTCTGCCAATGTTGTCGGTGGTGGCGGCAACAAGTAAAGCAAATACACGTGAGCATGCAGTCGTATATATGCGAATGGCAATTCCAAGGTAGACAGCTTTACAAAAAACTTTAAATGCATGCAAAACTAAAAAACAAATGTGTAAAATTGGCCAACATTTGGAAAATAAATGTGCATACGGTATATGCAAAATGAGGTTAAGTTGAATGCAGTGGTAGCGAGAAAGTAGGACACGTTTGCAGCGCATAAAAATAGCAACAAACATGTACATATGTATGTATATATTATGTACATCAGGCAGCGAAAAATATACAATTTCGCAGCGACGTCATCAATTCACTGGTTCAACGTACATACATATGTACATACTTTGTGAAATTGAATCACGCTTCATTTTCAGGCTGAGAGCAGCGCCCAAATGCCATCTTTTGTGAGTCATTGACACAGCCGTCAATAAAAGGCAACTCTCTCTTTACCGCTCTCAGTCTGGAGGGGCCGGTCATTGCCTTCTACCTGTACGATGTATCTTCGTTGTTGTAAGGGGAAGGATAGAAAATATAGCAGGGGATTTTAGGCAAAAAATACACAATTTCAAATAATTTTTTGTTTTGTATATGGTTTAAGTTTAATGTTTCGCAGTACATATCATTTTTTTTTTTCTTGTCTGTAGGGTTATCTTTACAAGTTTCAGCTTGCCTTTTCATCAATTTACAACATAAAATTAAAACCAAAATACATACATATAAACTGCTGTTGCTACCAATATTCTTATAATAAACGCTGTTCTCCACCATAATTTCAATAGTCAATTTGATTTACATTAGCTACTGGTGCGGCTCGGCTGGCTCCTTGTTCTTTTCGTATGGCTCGTAACAACTGATATTTAGAATGAATTATTTTAAAGTGTGTAGTTAAAGGTTACTTTATAGCTTTAATCTTACAAAAACATGAAATCAATTATAAAATATTTTTGTTACTAAATCAATAAACGTATAAATTTTGGGGATTGTTCTCAGATTTAAACTGTTGAACATACATTAATTTAGAACTTGTTTTAAATTGTAACTAAAAATCCGTTTAAATATGTTTAAGGTATGCATGAGTATGTATGTGAGCGTATGTGTGGACGTCAGTGTTTTTGCACGGCGTGGGGCGTTGCTGTTGCAACAGGGTTTCTGTCCGAGTCTTTGTTGTAGTTGCTGCAGTTGAACTTCGAGGGTTGCAATGCCACCAAAACGCCATAAAACGACAACAGCTACAAACACACGCACAACTTAACACTTCTCCTCCTCGAGACCGTGTTTGAAGAACATAAGCACTGGAACGCTGGCCCCATCAATGTCGCGGTATTCGCACATGGCCACCATACCGTCACAGTCCATGGATTCGCCTGTGAACAATTGCAAATCCTTGAAACGACTCAGCAAATCTTTTACAGCCTTGTTCATGTTGGTTTTGAACACATCAACCTGGTCGGGCGCAGAAGTTTCTAGCTTGCCCAAAACCTTCTTCATGTAGTCCTTGAGGTAAAGTGTAAAAGATTTCTTGTCGGGGAAGGCAAAACTTTCTTGCAGACGGTGGTTCAACACAACATCGACGCCAGTTTCGGTGGCGGTTTCGGTGCCTTCATCAGCCTCCTCGGCTGATGGATTGGAACCAGCTAGCTTAATATCACCTTCAGTGCGAGAAACCAGCCTGCCGTACACTTCGTAGATAACCTCATCGATGAGCTTCATTTTATAGGTGTCTGCGAACATTTCGTCACCGGTGAAGATATCCTTGTAGATTTTCATGTTGTTGGTGTAGGGTTTTCCAAAATTTTGTGTATAAATAACTTGCAAATTTGCAATAAAAAGTGCACCGAACCAAGACCGACACTGACACGACTTGCCACGCGCTCGAACAGCAAAAAGAAAGAACAAAAAAAATGGCGAAAGTGACGCACCGAGACTTGACAACAAAATTGCTATCGATAATGATAAAGCGTTTTATTTGACAGCCAAATAAAAGCTGCCTTCTACAAAAGTCAACAAAAATTTACAGGCGTTTTCGATATACTTGCTTATCGCTTGCATACCTGTATTTTTCTGGCAGCTGTTGTTCTGCATATAAACTTCAACGAAACGTAACAAAATGTAAGAGTTGATTTAAAATATATTGTCAAAGTTATGTTTAAAACAAATTACGTCGCAGGTATGCACTCTCCAGCACGCTTATACGCTCCTCTGCGTTGCGCCAGGGCTTACAAATGGCCGCAGCATCGCGTCAGGTCTCACTTAAAGTAGTGGCTGTGGAGTCCACCGTCAAGGAAGAGAACTTTTTCGAAAAGAACGAGCGCTTGGCGAGGCAGTTATCACCACATTTGACCATTTATAAGCCACAGCTAACTTCCATGCTGTCCATTATGCATCGTGGCACTGGCTTGGCACTTGGTGTCGGTGTGTGGGGTTTGGGCCTGGGTGCATTGATTTCTTCCCATGATATCAATCACTACGTCACAATGGTAGAGGGCCTGCAGCTAAGTGGCGCCACACTGACAGCCATTAAGTTTATTATAGCCTACCCAGCCGGATATCATACTGCTAATGGCATACGCCACTTGCTTTGGGATACTGGACGTTTTCTAAAAATCAAGGAAGTCTATTCGACTGGTTATGCAATGGTCGGGGCTTCAGTAGTATTGACTGCTATATTGGCATTGTTGTAAAGATCGTGTTGAGGGCAATGTGTTGGCAGTTTCCTTATTAAATTTTAGTGCGATTATGCGAAAATACAATACAAAATAAATGTATTTATAATGCACTTGTTGTGTTACGTAACGACTTATTTGATGTGGCGTCTTAGCTGTTCTGTTGGTGGTTGGGTCTATTACAACTTAAATTTTTTTGCCTTGTAACAATAATTGCCGGATAATATAGTTTGTCTGGTGTTGCGTGCCATAAGTTCTAGATCAGATCTATAATTACGCTGCACAAAGAGCATTTGAATTTAGTTGTAAAAGCTTTGAATTCAGATTTATTTTATTTGTAGCAACTAGCTTTTGTCAGACACCAACGCAGCGGTTTGCGTCCGCACTAAGTGCAACAGAAAACTAAAAAAAATGTTAAATTAAAAGATTATTTAATTTTTAGTATAATTTTTTTTCGTTTATTAAAAGTTTCGTCCTCTCGAATTCCTCAGTTTAAGTGTTCGTGCAGTTTTTGTGTAGTTTCTTTTTGCTAATTAATAAAATTTGTTTGACAATATTTAAGTTTAAATTAAAAAAATAATAACTTTAAAATTAATTAATTATATGTCATGTGGACGTGTAAGTGTGTGTATATTGATGTGTTTGAATTTTAGGTGTATACAATAAAATATAAAATAATATTAAAGCAAAATATTTTTCCACAAATTTGTTTTTTTTTTTTGATAATAAATTGCATAAATGTACAAAAATTACTTAATGAAAAAACATAAAAACGTAAATTGTTAAGCAAATTAGCATACATTAATATAAATAAATTACATGTTTTTATCTCGTCTTAAAGCATCGGTACGAGCATCTTTATAGAGAGAAATAGAGATTCCCAGGATAGAAATAAAAGGACTTGCCTAAAAAGTTGTGAGCGCTTTTTTCATACATAATTTTACATACCACATTAGCTTGCAATAATTTAAATGTATGTAATTATTAGCTGGTATTTATTATAACTATGCATTTGATTAATCATTTTATATGCTATATATGTAGTTTTATATTATGTATAATTATAGTATGTTGTAATGCATATTTTCACAAGTGTTTAATTTAAATATTTAAGTTGCGCAGTTTATTTTTTAATGCTTTAAATTTTTTTAAGGACACGCAACTAATGCTGCTCTCATTCTTGCTTCATTTTCCTTTTTTTTTGTTAGGTTATACGCCCAATTTTGTTTTCTTTTATAATTTTTGATTATCAATACAAATAAATGTAACTAAATTTAACTATTTAATATTCTTGTTGTACAAGTTTTAATGTAGAAGTTTTCTTTTTTGTTTAACTTTTGTGCTACAATAAACATAAAATGTTAACAGAAATTATACAAAACTCTCAAAATATTCTTTGTGTAGTTTACAGTATGATCTTTAAGTAGTTAGGTTTAAACATTTAAAAAACATTTTTATAAAACAATTTTATACGACCAGCAATGGACGCCTTTCATATGTATGCGTATTCTTTACTCACATATACAAAAATCAACATAAACAAATATTATTACAAGTATTAAAAGAAATGTATACAGTGGGAGCAGTATTACTTAAGGCTTTACGAAAATAATGTACTATATACTAAATATAGCTAAAGGAAAATTATAAATAGCTACCGTTACATACATATATAATCTTGAAATACATACATACATAGTAAACTACACAGTTACCATTTTACTTTTCTAGCTGCTTTTTTTGGCCACTCCAAAATGTTGTAAATTTGATTAGTTTAACTTATACACAATTATAAAATTTACATGTTTTATGGAATACAGCAAATTCTTGTAAAATAGAATTTCAGGTTTTATCGTTTTTTTTTTTTTTTACAAAAAATAAAACATTTTTTTACAAGTAAGGAAATCGTATTTTGGAAATTAGGTTTTTCTGAAAAAATATAATTGCAATTGATAAAATGTTAAGATCTGCTTTAGGTACGATACGAAACACGATTAATATTTTAAAATCAAAAGAAATTATTTTTCTTTAAATTTCATTAAAGGTGTTAATTTCCAAGGAATTTTATGAGATAATTTTGTTCTTTGAACATAAGTATAGACCTCTTCAAACCCAACCTTTTTCTTATTTACAAGTTTCTGCTGTATTCTATTATATGTGGTTGTTGTTTATAGCAGGGCCCACTCACTAACATTGCTTGTTTGTTGTTTTTGTTGTTTCTTTCACTTGGTTGTGATTTTTTGCTTAGGTTTACAAAAACTTATTGCATAAATTAGATTGTTTATATTTTCGTATGTGTAAATAAATTGTAAAGTATATCCATTTATATATATATATATCTATGTAAATATTAATATATATTTATTTACGACAAAATTGTTGCGTTCAGTGTCAGTGTATTAAATCAAGCATGTGTATATTGCTCTGTATAAGTGTCTCTCTCTGTCTGTGTGTATAATTAAAAATAATTCAACATTTCTTGCGAGTTATGGATTGTTTTAGAAGCATAATTCTCGCCAGCTTGCACTCACGCCGTTGCATTCTTTAAATGCTGCAACTTGACTTTCAGTTCTGCAAATGTTGGGCGCTTGGCAGGATTAAGTTCCCAGGCCTGTCGCATCATCTCATAAATTTCGGTTGGGCAGCCCTCAGGCGCTTCCATTTTATAACCGACTTCCACATGCTTGACAACATCAGCCAGGGGCTAAAGAATGAATCGAAAAAGTTAATTTAGATTGAGTATAAGCAATGGCAACCAAACTAAAAAACAGTTATTGGAAAATTATATTTTATAACGAAGGATCCTCTTAGGATTCTAATTATTAGATTAATCTGTTTCAAGCCAACTCTTTTCCCCTTCCTCAATCGGCTAAATCGATTCACCACGAATTCAGTCTAGATTTCCATATATATTATATAACAGTCACATCACCAAAAACACTCCACCAACGACAACGAATCGAACTCAATCTTCACAGTTGGCTTATTAACCTTCTGACTATCAAATGCTATAGGCTCCATGACTTACAATTCTTGGATAGGGTACACGCCCAAAGGAATAAATTTCCCACAGCAATATGCCAAAGCTCCACATATCCGATTTATTTGAAAAACGCTGCCAAAAGAAATAAAATATATTAAACAATTTGGCACACAATGCTGAGTGGCTGAGTAGTCCACTTACGCCATTTTTGAGCGCCTCAGGCGCTGTCCATTTTATGGGCAGCTTGCCCACATCGAGATTATAGCATTCTTCGCGTGCCAAACCAAAATCGGAAACCTTAGCCACACAATCCTCAGATATAAGCACATTTCGCGCTGCCAAATCGCGATGCACAACCTTTTTGGCTTCTAAATACTCCATACCGGAGGCAGTGTCGCTGTTAAAAAGGAAATAAGTCATATGTTAGACATGGTACTGTAGTGAAAATTTTTCTCAAGACTTACTAGGCAAAATTAATTTGATCCTTTTTTGTTATGTGCTGTCGTCCACGCGAACGCAAATAATCAACCAGCGATCCTTTGCTCATATATTCCGTAACCAAATACAGATGTTTGCTTGTGAAGACCAGACCAACAAACTTTACCAAGTTTTCGTGCTCCAGCGTGCTGTAAATTAATTATGATGGGTTAAGTTTTCCGATTGGTTACTATAACAACCTACGTCATGACAGAAGCTTCCGCCAGGAATTTTTGCACAGCTCCTTCATCCTTCAGCATCTTAACGGCAACCTTCTCATTACGCAATATGCCCAGCATGACATCCCCAAATTCACCTTTTCCTATGCTCTCACGCAATTGCAGTTCCGCCTCAGGTATTACCCAGCCTTTGTCCACAAAATCTTTGGAGTTAATGCAAAACTCTTGTTTTCCCAACTTGGGTAAACATTGTATGAGCTGTGTGCACAGACCATCGGCATCTGCTTCATAATGCTACAAAGAGAGTATACCAAAACTAAGTAGAGTGCCAAATTTTGTTTTATAGTCATAATCTTACTGCGACCAACTGTCCCAGATTCTCAAAGTACTCCTCATCGTCTATGGTCAACTTATTTTCAAGATATTTAACACGATAATGCTCCACTTTGCCTTGAAAGCAAACGCACAGCGTGTAATCACCGGGGAAGTTTGTGGATTCGCGCACCAAAAATAGTCCATCCTCACGAGGCTGTAGTAAATGTTCCGCCTCATCACGTGTAATGCTGCCATGAAACCAGCTGCAAGTGAGTTAAATTTATTTAATTAAATAGTTTAGGATCAATAACATTACATGAATCTAACATAAATAGAAACGAAGGCATTTTAAGCTTAGTGAGCTGCATTTCGAGGACTTTGTGACTTTAAAGAGTCATAAACGTTTGCTTTTTGGGCTAAAATGAATTATTTGACTGTAGTTGATAACATGTTTGATAAGATAGCCCTGTTAAGCGAAAATTTAAAATTACTTTAGCCCAAATTATTAACTGAGTTATTATTCCGACCGTCTGCTGTCTACAGCTAAAGGTATCAGATTGATACGGGATGTTAGGATACGGCCATTCCGACACTATTCTTTTAGAAATAGGCCATACGTGAAGGCCGATCTAGAGAGTGTAGTTAGATATAAATAATGCCCTTATCAAAACAAATTTAAACCAAAGAAATTGAGGTCGTAACCAAAAAGCGTTGCAAAAAAATTGCATATCCTCAAAAATAGTGTATCGTCCTGTAATGCTTCGTCAATTTACGAAAAGCATTTACAATGCCTCTATCCTATATTTGCAAGTCAACTTTGAAGAAACTTACGGCATTGCATTCAATTTGACTTCACATTTGCGATGCGGCGCCATTGCATTTGTTGGCGATAGCGATGCATGATTCATAGCCGTTGTGGAGCCACTTGTCCATGAGGCTGCCGGATTTACATTGCCTACAACGGCATTACTGCTTCCATTTAGATCAAAGCTATGAAGCGATGTAGACATGCCTGTGCCTGCAGCGCCCAAAGATGGCTGTGCGGTTTGTGCGCTGCTGGGTTGGTTTAATGCAGAGCAGGCGGCATGGAGCAACATGTTGCTGCCATGTTGAACAGCGGCAGCCGTTCCAGCGCCGCCACTCAAGGCTAAACTCTTTGGCGGCAATGCACGTTCTGTGGTATGACCAGACAGTTGCGCTGCATTCAATGAGGATGACATTAGATTGTTGGTGGAGACGCTGTTGGCGAGTAGGTGTAGTTGTTGTTGTTGCTGTTGTTGTTTGGGTGCAACTGCAGGCTGTGACGCTGGCTGTGTGTGTGTGGCGTTGGATTGTTGTTGTGCTGCTACAGCCGCCGCAGCAGCTGATGCTGCTGTGGGCGCAAACGTCGACAAAATGCTATGTTGTTGTTGTAGCTGTTGCGCCACCGTTGTCGTCGTCTGCTGTTGCTGTTGTTGGTTCTGATTCGGTGATTTGGGTGAATGATTGCTGGCGCTGTTTATTAAATTATGACTATTGAGCGCATGCGATGACAAATGCAACGCCGCGGCAGCATTGTGCGCTGCTGTCTGTGTTTGATGCTGAAATAGGTTTAAAGCAAATGTCAGTGTCACTGGGTTCAATGTTAATTTAATAAATACTTACCACGTTGTTCTCCCGATGATGATGATGATGCGGCGGTATACTTGGTGGCACAATATGCGGTTGTGATTGGCTTAACTGTTGCTGATGCTGTAGCAGGGTTGCGGAGCTGGCACCTACACCCACTCCACCCAGTACTGCAATGCCGGCTAATGAATTTGGCTGCGGCGCTGGTCGTTTATTGTGCCGTAAGGGCGCTGTTGGTGGCATTTGATGCCCGGTGGTTTGCAGAAACCATGGATCACCTGCTGTGCCGCCGCCGGCTGTGGCAGCGGCTGCAACCGTTACCGAGGGCTGCGAGAAACCACGATGATGTCCAACGACCGTTGTTTGTCCGTTTTGTGTGGCGGTCGCGTGACTGTTCATAACGCTGGAGTCGCTGCTGCTACTGCTACTGCTGCTGCTCCGGCTGCTTGAGGTTGTTTTGGTTGCAGTGGTAGTGGTAGTTGTAGTTGTGGCTGTTGTTGTTGTTACTATTTCCTGATTCTGGCTGGCTAAGTTTGTGAGCGGCTTAAGAGCCGCACTTAATTTGTTATCCCTCAATTGTCCCTGTTTGATTTCAACGGTTATGCGTGCGCCCTCTCCACTTGCCTTTGTCGTTGTTGTCCTCTCTTGTCGTTTTGCCTTCTGCTTGGAATCTTTAGCTAATAAAGCTTCTTCGTCTGCAAAGAGTGAAAAAGTGAAATTTGTTTATTAATTGTCGTCCACAGACAGAAATACAAAGTTAACACTTGACTGCTAATCTAATCGCGCATTCACACATATGACCGATCGTTGTTCATACCATAGCAAACAGCACACTTATTAATATACGCATATTATGTGTCTGTGCATGTGTGCAAAGTGCTGCTTTTTGATTAAATATTAACTTAAAAAATAATTTATACTATATATGCTCAAACAACAAAACTAAAGGTCGTAAATTATTAATGGGCTTCAAGTTCAAATGCAATTTATGGACGGCAGCTTGTGTCAACAAGAAAACAGCTGATCAAAATTTTCAAACGGTTGACAACTAATTTGAGCTTGTTTGCATAAAAGCGCAAATGTCAAATGCAAATTGTAGCACGCAGCTTGTGTCAAGCAAGTAATTAACTATAATTGGCAACAAATTCAGTTTAGACTTTAAGCATGAAGTAATAAAAAGAGGAGACGCCGTTTTGTAAACACTGAATTCATTTAGCAAGTGACGTCACATAATTTATTTTTATACCACTTTACATTTTTTTTTGCATTTGGAATCAAAAATGTGTTTTTACAAAAAGTGCAGTTTCTTTTGTTTAAAATTGCACTAATCTAGAGCTTTAGCAGCTATTTTATTTCACTTACGACCTATTTGGATCGACACAGTGACTTTAAGTTTACATTGTGTAAACTTGACATAGTCTACTTTAAACTGTTACTGCATCAACATATCGTTGCACACATTTTAATGTGACAATTTCTGTCTAAAATAAAAAAAAAAACCCCATACAAAAAGATCTCTATTTACCTAATCTCGTGCACGTTTATTTAATCAGCCACGCTATAAGCGTAAAACTAAAACAACTGTTCAACATTACCGATTACGTAAATACCATATAGATACATTCAAAATGTTAATTGTTGGTCAACTGCTGCATACCTAAATGGAATGCTAATCTATGCCGCATACTAAGTTCAAGCATACGCTCACTCCCTCACCCAGGCACAGTATATGCAAATGCGGGCGCCGCGATTATTCAAAAAGCAGAAGCTACGGCGGAAAATGCAAACGCCCACGCCCACGCTGACCCAAGTTTGGGATTTAATTTGGTATATAAATATAGCCACTGTACGGAAGAGTGGAGGATGATACATTTGCAAAATTGGGTTTTACATTCACATGTGACATGCATAATTAAAAGTTTTACTGCGCAATTTTTGAGCAGGCAGCTACTGGCTTTATTTTACATGATACAAATTTGATTATATGTATTCATGAGATAGAGGCGAGTACATTCATAAGTTTGACGATGATTCACAAACTTTTTTTATATGCATGCCCTTACAGAAAGTATACTCATTTTGATAAAGCTTTGTTCTTCCACTATTGCGTAATGCTATTAGCTTTTATTGGGTATTTGCAATGCTACAATCAGATAGAAAGAACAGTGTAGCGTATTATCCGACAATATGTTCTAGATCAGAGCTAAAGTTCACAATTATCTATGCTCATTAAAAAGACTGCGAACTAAAGCCGATCAGCAGGCAAGTTTAGATAACCCTCTCGAAGTTTCAGGTGGCGCTTATTTTGTAAAAACCTGTTGTAGGGGAAGGTTGTAAATATAATCGTAATGGAACACAGACTAAAACAGTTACATCTCTCGTTTCATCTTCTATGAAATTAATTCCAGCCTTTATTTTCGGCAATACAACTGTCTTAACCCTTTATCAAAGTTATATACAATTTGAAAAGCATCTCTACAGTTAGTGTTTAGTGCACCGAGCATGAATTTTGATAATAAAATTCAACAATCTGCAAGCGTTGTTCGTTTGTAAGTCGATTCATGGTTAAGTTATAGACCAAACTGAACATGTTTGACAGTAACACAAGACACAAAAACAGCTGAGCTGACAAAATAGTGTTGCCAAAAAGAAAGTTGCTAAAAAATCACCTTTTAGTAGTTCGAATTTTAAATAACGAGTCATAGCCATTTGAGCGGCAAAAAGAAAATTTTACAGTACAAATTTTTATTTTTTCATCAGTCATCAGATATAAAATTTACGTATTGATTTCGTTTACTCATTTTGCCTGAAAACGAAAAATGTCAGGGTTCGGTTTTCAATTCAAACAGTTGTTTTGACCAGTTAAAATTAGAATTCCAATTCGGAAATAAGATATACTAAAATGTATTTGTATTTAATGGATTAATAACATATACCCAAAAAAATATCCCACGATCAAGGGTATAAAAGCTTCGAATATGCGAATTCAGCAAATCTATCTTGTTGAAATTCTCCAAGCCGCAAATTCAAATTGCTGATGGTGGTGACCTGACTGGCATGGTTTCCCATAAAAAAAACATACACAAACCAACAAACAAACAATAGCGTGCTTAAAGTGTCTCAAAGCTCCAGCATATAGAGTTTGGCTTGGTTGAACAACAGCGAAACGGAAATTCGTTAAGCATGAGAAGAAACGAGAAGTTAGGTGCAGATGCGGCGTGTGCCGACCACTTGGAATTACTCATACTAGATTGCGTCTCTTTTTGGCCCTTTGTCTAGAGCTGGAAATAATAAAGTTAACAAGTTTAATTGTGCTTGCTTGATGTCTAAATCATTTAAGAATTTTCCGGCTGTGCTTGAGTTTCAGTGCTATGTGCAGGTTCTTTAATTTCTTAATTTTATGTAAATTTCATTAGCAAAACTTTTATTTTATTTTTTTTATGCTGTACTTGTGTTAAGGTATTGTATTATATTACGGAAACGTTTTTTGCATATAAAATTTTTAATTTCGTGTCGCTTTTAGTTCTTGTCATGCGCTTTAGGTTCAAAGATTTAGCGTGGGAGTTTCGGATGGTTTCTGTACAATTATGAATATAAGGCGTTGACGATGCGCAGTACAGTTAGTTAAACTAAACTAAGATTTTAATTAAAATGTAGCTAGCTTAGCGATTTAGCTAATACAATGACCTTGCATATGACACTTGGGCCAAAATTATAGACAACATCCGCCGTTTGTTTATTGTAGCAACTCATACAATTGCAATTATAAAGTATAACCGAACAAATCCGAAACATTAAAAAACGTAAATTATTTCAACATGACTTTCAAAAGTCAAATAAAAATTGCATGCAGTCATCGTTATGTGGTGTGATAGATAGTCAGGCTGTTTCCTGCTTACCAACATTAAAGTCACGCTATATTTAGGTATATTGTACATATTGACTACAGATATCGAAATGTTTAATAATAATGCAAAATTTAACACCAAGTTGTTAAAAATAAGACAAACGAACTTTATCCATAGTTTGCAATCATTTATTAGTCACATACTTTCGTTTTTTTTTTTATTATTATTATTATTATTTTTTGTTTCTTCCATATGAAAATGACAACCATTTAAGCTTAACGCAATATCAATTTGTTGTGCATACGTTTTTATTTTTCTTTTTAGTTAATGGCTTGCCGATGCTTAAGCCAATTGAGGCCTGACCTTGACTCTTTGTGTGCCGGAGCGCTCCAAGTGTTGGGATTTCGCATGACTGCTCTTAATTTTTTACGCAGTTTTTTTCGAAAAGCTTCTCAGTTGTGAGTCATATTATAAGGAACTTCTGAACTTGCAATTGATCAACAAAGTCGACTCATTGTTGAATGTAATCTTATTTACAAGCGGCATGCATAAATTACACACACACACACACACCCAAACATTGATGACAACAACTTTACACCCACCGGCAAACTTCTTTAGTACAGTGAAGACTCTCAAAGAAGAATGCTCGAAATTAAGAGTTACCGGAAATATATGAGGTATTCACGCTCGCTGTTGAGTTAAGAAGTTGCTCAAAAACTTAACCGGCTAAAGCATGAACGCCTTTTAATCATGGCTTAATTAGGTAAATTTAGTAAACAAAATGCACAAAACTTATTTATTTAATTGCGTCAAATCCAGTTAAACTTATTAAAAGTAACTTTGTTAAAAAAAAAAACAAATATTTTTTAATACTCTGATTCAGGATAACAAATAGTCACATATGTGCAAATTTTACCTAAGAGACCATTCTTAACAAAACACAAAACGACCGTCTTAAAATCCCGCAGCTGACCGATTTGTATTAGCATTTTTTTAAATCCTAAAACAATCGGAGAACTAAGCGAAACCTAGAAACAAATTGTTATCCATAGTAGGTGTAAAATAAAGCGCGTGATCTTTTGGAATACAATTAATTTTTTATACCTAAGAATTTTTCTAAGCACTCATAAGATGTTTACACCAGAAGAATCAGCATCAACACGGTTTTCTGACTGTCGGAATATCTAAGTCTCGGCTGCGCTCAAGCTTTAAAAATTTGCTTGTAGTGTTCGTGTAAAGATGGTGAATAACTATCTATTGGGTCGTTCACTAAGTAATTTCGTTTGATGACAACAGCTGATCTTATTGACTTTTTTCGCAGCCAACTTCACACTTAACCGATTTACCTTTATATATTTGAACAGCTGATATAGTTAGGCTTTTTTGTAAAAAATTTTCTTACATTTTTTTGAATAGTTTTTGTTTGGTGCCCTATCGATGATAGAAGATCGAAAACAGCATTTTCGGCATATTTTACTGTTTTACTATCCAAATGTAAAAATGCAGTTCATGCAAGGCGAAAATTATGTGATGTGTACGGAGAAGATGTGTTGACCGAACGCCAATGCCAAAATTGGTTTGCAAAATTTCGTTCCGGCAATTTCGATCTTCAGGATGCACCACGTCCTGGAAGGCCTCTTAAAGCCGATGTGGATAAAATAAAGTCGTTGGTCGATGCAAATCGTCGAATAAGAACTCGAGAGATTGCTGAAAGATTAAATTAGTCTAACGCGACCGTTCACAAGCACATGAAACGTCTAGGATTAATTTCGAAGCTTGACATATGGGTTCCTCATGTTCTTACAGAACGAAATTTGCTTCGTCGCATTAACGACTGTGATTTGCTTATCAAACGTCAAAGAAGTGATCCATTTTTGAAGCGCATTGTTACCGGCGACGAAAAGTGGGTTGCTTACAAGAATGTAAAGCGCAAGAGATCATGGTCTAAAAAGGATGAAACAGCTCAAACCACTTCGAAGGCCGATAGCCACCAAAAAAAGGTTATGTTGTCTGTTTGGTGGGATTTCAAAGGGATCGTTTATTTTAAACTTTTGCCCGACAATACCACGATCAATTCTGAAGTGTATTGTGATCAGCTGGACAAATTAAGTGATGCACTCAAACAGAAGAGGCCAGAATTGATCAATAGAAAAGGTGTAGTGTTCCACCAGAATAATGCGAGACCTCATACAAGTTTGATGACATGCCAAAAGCTTTTGGAGCTTGAAAGGGATGTGCTACCACACCCACCACATTCTCCAGACTTGGCACCTTCGGACTGTCACTTGTTCCGGTCTCTGCAAAATTTTTTGGATGGGAGAACCTTCACCTCAAATCAGGACGTCAAAAACCATTTGGACCAGTTTTTTGCCTGCAAGGATCACAAATTTTATGAGCGTGGAATCAATCTCTTGCCCGAAAGATGGCAAAAGGTATGGGATCAAAATGGAGAATATATAATTTCATAAAATGTTTTACACAATAAAAAAATCGTGTTTAAATTGCACTAAAAAAAAACGAAATTACTTAGTGAACGACCCAATATATTAACTTTAAAAAGTATTTAAAGAATAAAGCTTTAAAACGGACGATGAATGAGAATCTTTCCATTTTCAAATATATGAATTGAAAAATGTACTTTTTTTATGAAGAAAGTGCCACGAACTTATGAAATTAAATTGTTAGTAATTTTATCATGCTGTTATAAAATATAATATAAGCCAGAATGGATCCAGTGCCGTGTTATAATTTTTTCTAACCATTACACCTGAATGCTTAAATCTAGCTGTTGCCACTAAAAAACCTGCCGCAATCGCCTTGGAAAACTTGCGCAAGCACTGACTGTACTTACAAAATGTGAAGTGACTGGAAGAGCGTTGTATTGAGGGTTACTCTAGACGCCGGCTAACTTTGATGTTGATTAGTCAACAAACATTGAGTGAGGTATCACATAGGCTAATTTATTATGGCTATTTTGTATTGACATTTTTAATTGGCAATGCTTAGTTATAACAAGTATGACGGCATACATACATGTACATAAATAGATAATGTTTATTGCACGTAATTACAATTCGATTTACGTAGATTAGCATATGGCGGTTTGTTATCGATATATCGACATGAGTTACCAAATAATACAGTCAAAAATTGTGTTGGCAACGCGCTGCACAGTCTGTACGGATTGTAAACAACAACAAATCAGCGCACAATGCTTGCAAAACACGAAAAATTATTGTGAAAATATTCGAAAAACACAAAAATTGTTGAAAAAACATAATTAATAATGTAGGCAACGTGAACAACAATTGAAAAATGCGAAGCAAAGCACAAAAAAGTGGAATGCGCATATGTCTACAGTACAATCATATAGTATATAATAATTACTACAACTAGCTTTTAATATTATTATTATTATGCTTGTTGTTGTTGTAACACTTGGCTGTGCTATTTGTTGCAACAACAAAGCATGTTTATTAAGTGTAAAATAAACACCTATAGTCCAAGTCATGCTCCCTAACTCAACAGTCTACAAGTAAATAAATACACCCTCAAAAACAAAAAAAGTGTGTACTCACAAAGCACTTGAAAAATGATGTTCCAAACACTTATTAGCCAATCGTTCACAAAAGCTCAAAAAAAAAAAAAACTAACTCATTGTCAGTTAGCCAGACAGATCATTAAAACAATCTTTTGTACAATATATTGTAATTTTAGTGCGCTGACAATCATCGCATACAATAATAATCGTGAACATAAATTTGAAATTTATTTTTAAAACAATAATATGACATCGATATGCCGGACATAAGCTCTTCAAAGGTGTAAAATGCCTTAAAAAGGCGCACAAAAAACCACAACGCATCGTAAACTTGAATGATTCATTGGCAATTTTCGCCTTTGGCTTTTGTCGTTTACTTTTGTAATGCACTGTAGCATCGTTGTGGGTGTTTTTTTATTTGTTGCTTAAAATGCGCAGTACGCAAAAGTTTGTGCATTGATGAGGTAATTTCATTAAGTTACTAAATGGCAAGGCAATAACCATAATCCACAGAAGCTTCGAATTTGCTTAATTAGTTGGCGTAAGCTTTCAATAAGCCAAATGCGTAATTATGTTTTGGTCAGAAAACAGGAAGACGGCAAGGCAAGGAAAACAATTTATAAATGAGTTTCAGATTTCCTGGGCTAACAACATATTTTTTTTAAATTGGAATGCGTTTGGCAGCCGCAAGTCTTTAAAAGTTTGTTGTTAGAACATTTTGTAAACAAACCTTCAATTTTAAATTCATTTCAAAATTTCAGTAAGATTGTTGTTGGTAATATATTTAAATACAGTTAAAAAATAAAAAAAAAATATTCAACTTATTTTTGAACCCTTTTAAATTTCTCAACCACTTTGAGCTATGCATTTTAATGATAACATTTAATCTGACAACTGCACACGAATTGTTTAGCCAAATTTTAAGAGTGCTCAAGACGAAACCGGAAGTTGTTCTACAAGCAGAAATATTTGGAGCTTATCCGCCTGCCTCAAACAAAATAGCACTCGCAGGATCAAAGAGCCGAGCCCTAAAAGCTTACATGAAGTACAATAACTTTAAATGTCCGTCTGAATGCAAAACTAGGTGAAATATGTTGGGTGCGTTATGACTGCACCCGAAGAGTTAGTGCTCAAGTACGTTTGGTAATGGGCTAGGGAAACGATTAGTACACTAGTAGATGTCTAGGGATATGAAGCTCACCACTTTAAAGACACAAAGCCAGTGTTTTAATAGTCGTTCCTCATTAAGTGTCGGACGGTTGTGTTTCGGCTCGCCTGGATGTTGTTACAGTGGGTGGTAGCTTAACTAATGGCACATAGGGGTAATTGTCACCTTGCATGTCGTTATACATTACCTAGGAGCTTTGAAACGACGCCCTTAAGCTGCATTTGGCAACGTACATAAGTTATACCAAAAATGTTAAAGTTCCGGGGAGTGAGAATTATTCACGTTTTACAGATACTTATATTTAGTGGGTGACAAAATTGTAACTCAGCTATCAATAGGGGGTGCTTAAATGAAGCGACACACGGGTAAGCTTAAATTGAACTTTCAATTGCTGTTTGAGTCAAACCACACCTTGCGACCTACAGCCTTGTTATGCCTCAAAAAACATAGAACCCTCAAGAAAATTTCTTGCATATGCATAACTATTGTACATCTAATGCACTCAAAACTAATTAACAACTTTAGATAACGCCAAACAAAATCCCAGGCTTGTTAAAATAGATTAAAAGTCATCTCAAAGCTGTGGCTTGGCCTGCTAATGATACTTGCCATGAATAGCTACACTTTGAACCCGCCTAGCTTTCAATTCATGGTCAACCACACCGCACAGGATTGCACATCCAAAGCTCATACGGCAATCAACTGCCTTTGTAAGCAGCCCTCCCAACTTTGTGGTCTACCCACACGACATAGTAACTGATATACATAGGCACTGCTAGCCAGCCAGTCAACATGTAATTAGTATAGTTTTCCCTATGTGTCTGCTGAGCCCAGAGGTTTCCTTCTTCCTGCTCTCACACAGTCTTTGCAAGTCCGTTTTGCATGTGTTGCGGTTTTCCTGCTCGCTCACATGCAATAATATGCAAATTTTTACAATGTGCTGGCCAAAACTCAACAGAGCAAGTCGTGGAGTTTCTGAGTGTATGGAACTGAGGCACGCCAAATGCCCATTCATGGTAGCATTAGAGTTAGAGGTAGTAGTGCCCAAGATGTTCCATTCATGGCTTTTGTTTTGCTTGTTGGCTGTGTCACACCAGCAGAGGCAGTTGTAGTAGGGTGTGTTTTTGCCGGTACCGACTGGGCTAAAGTTACCTATACGAGGGCAGGCTGAGAAGTAATTGAGCAGTTTTATTAGCGGGTTACTGTCGGAAGAGATCATCACCCCATAAAACGTTGAAAGAATTCACGAATAACAGCTGAAGTTGCGTAAAGCAATACGATAACCGGAAAGTATAATTCGGTTCGATTGAACCATTTCGATGCTAGCTCGATGTGCAGATAAACTTTGTCTACATAGCAGGGAGAGAGAAAGTTGTGAGAAAATGTTTATTTTCTTACAATTTAAGACTTTCTTAGCTTTTGTAGTACTAACTACTTTTCATCCCGCCCTCGTACTTCTTTCTTTCTTTCTTTTTTGCATGCATGCTAGCAACATTACACTTTCCAGCTCGAAACTATACACAGAAGAGTAGGAAAAACTGTTGACTGAGTTTTGCACACAATTGTTTGTGCTTTACATGACGGCCCTGTCTGTCAGTCGATGTCTGGTTCCTTAACTCATACAATGAGGAAGCAATACAAAAGATTCTCACGTACTTGTTACCTCTATAGGTGTTCCAACTTTTTTTTTTTTCTTATTTTATTTCTCTCTTCCTCCATACCATACGCTACTTGCACACAAAATTGCTTCCTTCATTCTATTTTGCAGCACTTTCGTGACGTTAACTACCGCCTCTAGGGCAAAGTTACCTGTCAGCTGACTGAGTGTTTAGGCCTCCATCAACCTTTCATTGAAACAATCAGAATCTTAAACATTGCGAAATATTTACTTTATTGAACTGTTTACCTATTGTGGCGTATATGTTGTTGGAACTTAAGCATTGAAGCGGCACAGCAATTTGACACTTAGCCAAGTTGTGGTCTGCATTGTGTTACAGCCGCTTTTGAAAAATCTAAACCCAACATCAATGTCAGCCCCAAAAAGTGACCGTAGATGGGTTTTTGTGGTGGGTAACCTTATATACGATGCATTCAAAAAGCCAACCATTAAAGAACTTGCAACACAGACGGTTTGTCTATTGAGCACAGGGCTGGGCCGCTTTATGTCGTTGACTGAAAACCATAAAAGACAAGGAGGGTACAAACGTTTGCTCGCATTTCGACTGCTGGAAGCTCTTTAAATTGAAGCGTTTATATCGACTTTTCAGTTCATGTGAGAGTTGAAGTTGCGAAAGCTATTGCATATTGGTAGCAATTAAATTTTAGAGATCTCTACGGAATTGACTAGTAGTAGTACACATGAATACGCTAATAAGTCTGAAAAAGTCTAAAAAGGCAAGGGACACACACAATATAAAGATCAAATTTTTTAAGAATACCTTTTAAGTATGGAACGGCTGCCAGAGTGTAAGCTTACTGAAGGACCTAGAGCGCCTATACGCTCTTATTAAGCGCTTAATGACAAAATGTGACACATAAATTGTTCCCCTCCTTCTGAAGAATTCTCTCTCTCTCTTGGTTTAGCTCTGTAGTGCAATTCCCTAACTTATTTTTCAACGCTGTAACAGAGCCAAGGGGTCTATTAGGTTTGTTGAATGGTGTGTATCACATACAAGAATATATCGGCGAACCCCCGAAGTTACCACCAGTATGATCAGGAGGCCAAAAGAAATTGATTTAGACATCAGCGTTCGGTCTGTCTGACTTTCTGTCCAAACGCCTAGACCTTGGAGACTATGAAAGCTTAGATATCCAAACTTGGCATTTGGATTCTTTATACGCCCAACCAGCACTCTTTCTCCCCCAAATAAACTCAAAATTAGGTTAAATTTTAAGCTTGTATGGGAAATGTGGCAAATAAAAAGATCTTTCGATTAATTTTCGGACCGTAAATGTAGGAGATTATTGCAATATTCGAAAAACTTCAGATGCACAAGCATACATAAGGGGTTGGTTCAGTTCGTAGAGTGTTAGCCTAAAAACTCAACGAAGCGGCATCTGAAGAGGAAATTTATTTTCGGTTTATCATTCGGTGGCCTTACATTGCAAATGTAGAGGGTTTCTGTATTCGTTATGCAGTTAGCTGCTACTAGAAGCTTACTAGAAGCTCGGTGTCAAACTTAAAAACATTTTAAATAGTTGGCTATAAACTGACCAAAATCATTTACTTTTCAATTTCTTAAAACATTACTTTAATGCTTAAAAAGGTGGTATACATTACATCTAAAAAATTCCTTTAAAACCTATTATCAACTCCTCCAAGTGTCTTAACAATTTCAAAAGACCATTTTCTGCTTAAATTACTTGATAAGAATTTTGCATACTAACCAAACCAATCATCGGTGCTGACAATAATCGTAGGTAGTGAGCTAGAGTTGAAGCTATTGCCGGTTTTAGTTAACTGTGTTGGATTTGTTTTGGAGTCTTTGGTGTTGGTAGTAGTAGTGTTGTTGTTGTTGTTGCTGCTGCTATTATAATAGATGCAGCGTTGCTTTGGTTTCGCCTGAAATTTACGCTGGGCCGTGCGCAGAAAGTTCAAAAGGCGTGCATCAATAGACGCTTCTGTAACCTTAATATTTCTCGTTGTAATCGTAGCGTTTGTTGTAGTTGTTGCATTTGTTGCAGCCTTTGGAGCTGCATATTTATCACAAAAGTAAAATTCTTTACGTGGTGCTGCAGGTGCATAGGCAGCACTTAGGCTGCTGCACAATAGCGGCTTACGTCGTGCTTTGGCTATGCTTTGTGCAGCATGGGCAGCATTGTTCGCCGTTTTTAATTCCTTATGGGTCACACTACTGGCACTGCGGCTTAGACCCTTGGAGAGATTACTGTGCCCAGCTATATGACTTTGCTTGCACCAATAAATGTCCTTGCTGCCAAAATAGTAACGTTTGCGCGTATCCTGCACAGTGCGTTGTCTGCTTGCGGATTTCTTAGAAGCACTGCTGTGATTTGTGCTCGGCGAAGAGTCTCTGTCACTATTGTTGTTGGAGCTGGGATAGTTGAGCGTATTGCCTAAGGACTTGCTGCGCTGTTCCTCGCGACTGGATGTGGTTGTGGGCGTAAGATACGAATTCGATTGGATGAATACGCCATCGCAAGTTATTTTAATTGTTGTCACCATGTTCCAAGGCAAAGCATAGTACACGCAAAAGTTTAGACTAGTTTTTGCTTAAACTTTTTTATAATACGTTTTTTTAAGCACTTTGTTTTAAATTTAATACACTTTGTTGGCGAAGAACTTTTATATCTAAGAGCATGTATAACAAACGTTGTAATTAGCACTTTCAGTACTGACAAGTCAGTCGCGCATCACTAAAAGCTTTTGGACCTATACAATTTTCTTTAGAAAAAAAAAATACACCGAATTGAGGTTAATGCTGTAAACAATTTCAACTGCAAATTGTTTTCATTTGTAATAATACTAATTAAAGCGATTTGTTGGTAACAACAAAAGAAAGAGCCAAAGACCGGGGCCAAACAAACCATACAAACTGGCTACAATAAAAACTTTAAAAATCAATAGAGAACCAAGCTATAAAAGCAATAAACGTAATGATAATAAAGGCTAAAAAAAAACACAGCAAAAACAACCAAATAGAAAATGTTTCTCTATAGAGAGAAAACTTCAAGCAAAATCAAGCGAAAAACAAATGCGAAAAAAAAACTGGCTATAGAAATTGACTCGATTTGAAAAGCTTACTACGACGACGACGACGATGATGATGATGGGAATGTTTATGATGTTGACGTTGTTGTTGGCCAAGTTGTGCTCCATATTTGTGCGGCAGTTGGTTACTATTTGTAGGGTAGCTACGTAGAGCAGGGCACTAAGTAATAATAATAACTGTTGGCAAACTTATGACGTCGGCATAGTCTGAGAGGCGCCTTTTGTATTGAGGCTGTCTTTTTTTTTTTTTTTTTTGAAGATATTTACTATTCGCAATATTAACTGTACATATTTCAGTCAAAAGCTTATATGTGAGATACTAAGTATGTATGTACTCTACAATCATCAAGCAACCTGACTCTAAGCAGACAATCAAGACGCAGCCAAAAGCAGTAAAGTAATGTAAAGCTCTTACAGTCAATTTTTTTTTTTTACCATATAATATATTTTTATTTTTTTGGGTTGGGAAAACACGAACCAGCAAGAAATGCGCTTGAATTGAATTGGAATTTACTGGAATTGTGGGTACATGAGTATTGTGCAAATAATTTGGGCGTGGGAATGCAACCATTGTACTTGGTTTTTTTTTTGTTAGAGTAACTTGTAGGGAGCCAGAGCATGCTGTTACATTTTATTCAAGGCAGGTAAATCTAAGAGCTAAGCTGAGAAAGTACCTATAAGAAATACTTGTGCCTAAGTGAAATGTTATTGTTGAATTGTTGTAGGCGTGTCTAGTAGAAAAAACAACCAGCAGATCGTATCATGGTTTATTGTACACAAATGAGTATTCAGTGCTTAAAACAAACGGATGCTGTGCTGAATACTAAAGCAACTAGGAAAACTAGCTTTCAAACCTTAAATTTTGCACGTTACTGTCGTTGAATTGGCAAGCTAAAAAATGGTATTAAGAAATATTTTTGACTAAAGTTGGACCATCTCATCAAAAATATATCCCCTATATACACTTTACCTGCTCACTTTTTTGGAATTCATGAGTTTTGCCCAAATTTGCTTTTCATTTTAAAAATTTCCTCACGAATTTCCCAGCTTTGCTGTACAGTTACTATTCCTAAGATATCAGTATAAATTAAATAAGTGGAAGTCTTGAAATAAGCATGTAGAATGAAAACATTACCTAAAACCTATTTTTCATACACATTTTTGCATAAACTATAAAAAAATTAACCTGAGTACATTGTGTCGCAGTGCAATATTCCCAAAGTATATTATAAGAAACTAGTATTTGTAACAGATACATGGTAAGTGTAATAAAAATTGATAGAAAAGTTGTGGATGTTGTGTACCACGAATAGTTGAGCCTAAAGCTTGTTCTGGATTTCGATTTGTAGCGAAACCTACGCATTAAAAAAGATTGGAGTTTTCAAATATGTAATAGATCAGATTCGTAACACCTGTCGTATTTTCAAATATCGCACATCAGCTCACGCGTGACACTCATTTTCCTGAGTCCTGTACTATATTTCGGTCTAAAGCAAAAATCTGCACAATAGAAGTAGATTGTTGCTCTCAAATTCGTTGCAGATCAAATATATAATCAAGAAATACGGCAGTCGAGCGAAAAGAAGGTCTCGCCTTTCGTTGAATTTCGCACCCCTTTTTTCCGATAAATGTAGTTCAAATTTTTCTAAGAGAAAAAAATGTGTAACCGCAATCAAAACCAATTTCTGATTTGAAAATATTTGGGTGTTCATTAGATCTGGCAATAAGGCTAAATGGTAAAAGGGTATAACAACAATTTTCACTAAAAAAAATTGGCATTTACTCACGACCCAGAACTTCCAAAAAGTGTTGTAAAAAGAAACAATATCTACTAGGGTGACCATATTTCCCTTGTTATCTTTCAATATAATAAAGTTCTAACAACTTTTCAGTTACAGAGAAGAAAACATATATTGCACCATTTATTCTTTTAAATGAAATTTAAATTTATTGAATAAAGAATAAAAATTAAAAGAATAATTAATTTTGCCATCTATATTTGCTGCTAAGATTATATATGTTTGTTTAGTCGTTCAAAAATTCGCAAAATGAAAACAAACAAATGTATGTAGCAAAAATAACGAAGAGTGTATAAGATTGAAAAAGACCAATGTTGATTATATACAATAAGACTTCGGACAGCTATATGTTAAAGAAAAGACAACAGAGTTTTTTTGTTGTACTAATAAAAAGCCAAATTCTTGATAGATTATATTGTAGTATAAGACTTTTATAAATAGTGCTTTTATAAACTTTTTTGTTGTCATTTTTTAATTAGAACTTATAAATTATGGCTGAATCTTGTTGTTTTTTATAAATAATAAACAAATACCAAACCACTTTTTCGTCTAGTCGAACTTTTTCCATAGTAGCTTTAAAGAAAAATTATTTTCCAGAACTCTTGGCACCCGCTGCACTACGTCAATTAACTATGCAAATGAGTTGTAGTAAAAGTATTCAGCACGTGGAAAGTGATTTCTTGGCAAGTTTCAAATGTCATGACCCAAAAAAGTGCACATTGTAATGAAAATCAAACAAAACATTGTAACAAAAACAATTTTCTAAACCTTAAAGAGTTGCGCCCCAAAGTTGATGCCGTCTTAAATGCAAATGTTTAAAAAACGAATTAAGTTAAGCAACATTTAACAATAAAAAAAATATGACACAACAGGTTTTTGTGGTTCTCTTTTGTTTGGTAATAAACAAAATGCAAAATGAAAAGCGAAATCAAAATAAAAGCCAAGAAATTGTTTAAACTTTTGCGTTGTGGCTGTCATAAAAGCAGACTAAAAACAAAGTGGCAAAAAATCGGCATTTAAAAAAAAAAAAAACAATGCAAAACAAAAAATATAAAAAAAAGCACATATAAATTATGTAGTCAAAACTTTTGCATTGGGGGGCCTACAGTGAACGGATATCCTCAAAAGAGATAACAGAGCGACGCACTCGACAGGTAGCTGCTAAGCTAGCTAACTGGAGTTCATATTTTTTATTGCGAAATTTATATATATATATAGTTTAAAAAATGTGTATTAGGTATATATAAAAACATGTGGTAACATAAACTATGCACATGGTGTTAAATGCAAGCAGTGAAAGTTTTTATTTTAATATATTTTCTCACTTTTTATATAGTAGGCCGAAAAAAAATAAATAAAACACACCTCATTGAAAATGCGAGAAGAAGCGCAACGGCCGAACCTGACTGCAATTAATTAATAATTTATATTTAACAATTTATTTTTTAAATGTGCTGTCACGCATAAAAAAACAATAATAACAACAAAGACCACTTTTGAAGAAGCGACCAAAGCAGAGACACCAAGGAAAAGGTGCAAAAGCAAGCAGTAAAGATAAATGAAATGCGCGCATGCGCAATTGAAAATGGAAATGCGCCATTGGCGAACTGCCCAGTGACCGGCGGCGAAGTTGGCGTCGACGCTAGCGCCGGCAGAGGCGTAGTTGCTGTCGTGTGCAGTGAATGGCAAATTGAATAAGTGGAAGAAACTACATTTAAACCTATGTACAGTTAAGAAACATAAAAAATTGTTTCACGCGCTTTAATTTAAAGTTTTTTATTTCTTGATACTCTAATGCTAAAAAGTTTAATAATTTTTCCAAGAAGTTGGAGACTTTTTAAAAGAAGACGCATAGAATTTATAAAGCGGTAGTGTTTAGCTTATAGAGAGAATTTCATTTCATACTGTTGGTTTGTGCAATGTAAGTAACATGAAGTAGGGCGCCTAGTAGAGATAAGTCAAAAACTAGTTTAAGATACCAAAATTAGAATTGTAGTATATTCATATAGATACAAATTTCTTATGAACAATTTGTGTAAAAATGAAAGCTCCATTAAATAATAATAACTTTTTTTGACGAGTTTTGTATAGTACACTTAGTAAAATAGTTGATTTTAATTTGAGCTCGAATTGGTTTAAACTTTAAAGCAATCTACAATTTATAGGAATAAACATTCTCAATTTTAAGATTTCTGTCTATAACTCTTAAAATAATAATTGTACTCTGTAAATAGACAATACTTTAAGTTCTTGTTTTTAGGATAGCACTCTCCCTTTTAAACTCGTAATTCTTAAGTACATAACATATAGTTTAGGTTAGGTTAGGTTATGGCGGCAGCTGGCTTAAAAAGCCAGCACACTTAGGCCTAGACTGGCCCGTTGTGATACCGCTTAGGATCTCAGTTTAAACCCCCTTCTCCAGGTAAGTGTTCTCAAAGGGAACTTCAACCTGTTGCTGCGATATAGCTTGTAATCATTCTCGGACAGATAGGACGTAGCTCTTCTAGGTTATTGAGGAAATAATTTCCCAGGTACTTTTTCCTGCCTACATAGAGCTTCACAGAAACAGAAGAAGTGCTCTACCGTTTCTACTTCTTCCTCGTCTCTGCAGCTTCTGCAGAAGTCATTGCTCGGAACATTCATTCGGGTCGCAGGTGCTCCGACAAGCCAGTGACCGGTGATCGCTCTAACAACTGCCGAACACTGTGAGCGGTTGAGTTCACAGAGTCTGGCGGAACGTTTTGGGGCAATTTTAGGCCATGTTTGGTGACTGATTCTACAGTGGGATGTGTTTTCCCACATCTTTTTTGCCTGGGAGCTGAATAAATAACATATAAAAGTGACTCAAATTTGAAGTTAATCTGGTAGAGGATTCCGAAACATTTGGCATACACAGATTTCAATCATGTTTATTTTTTGCTTGCATTGCCCAAGAAAATCAAAAACGCAAGATGTACCAAAATCTTTTTCTACGATTAAAAACCCTTTAGAAATAGACTAATTTTGGAAAACGCATATTTTTTTTAACTAATTACTTAAAGCAAATTCTATATGCACTTAAGGATTGTTGAATATATGACCCACTTGCGCAGTAGGAGAATTCGAAGAATTAGGATTATCCGACCGAAATTTGGCAGATTAGATACTCTTTCGCGCATCGACTCTTCGGCATAAAGATTTTTATTTGGGTTCTTTTTGGAAAAATATTCAAAGCTTAAAAGAATTCATCTGTTTGTTTTTGAATAAAATAACAATATTGTGCCAGCTAGAAATTGGCAGATAATGTTTTAATAAATTTTGAAACTTTTACTGAAAAAAATATCCAGCGCTTAAGATTTGCAATCAGTAAGGGTTTCTTTATGTAACTATTGAAAAAAGCTTCAAACAGCTTAAGATAAAGCTTAGGAAAACATATGACCAAGACCGGAAAAACAATTAGTCATGATCAACAGTGTTTTCCAAGAAAGGAAGTATTAAAAGTCTTTGTATAAAACAGCTCTACATTTATTGAGATATCGAGTTTTTTATGAGTTCATTGAATTAATGTCGTAAAGACAGCCACAAATTTCAGGAAGGCCTGAGCACGTACGACTATTGAAAGAATCCATATCAAGTCTGCATAAAAAAATTTTACATTTCGTAAGAAACAGATGCAATATTTGAATGCAGAATATGTGTAATAATATTGAGACGCGTAACCTTCATGCCAAGTCAAGGTGCCAAATAAAAGTTTTTTTATAAAAAAAATTTCGTATATATGGGCTAATTTTTTACTGAATGCCTAAAACCAAGTAAAGATATCAAATATATAGATTTGTTTTGATAAAAAATGTATGCAGCTTCATATTTTATAGAGTACACAAACTTCAGCTTAATGCTGAGGCTCTACTATGCATTTGTTTCTTCTATGTTTTTTGCGTTTTGTGTTTTTTTTTATTAATTCGGACGCGCATTGTCCACTTTCACTGCAATCTGCGCGGCTGGCTTTCTGGATGATGTCTTACGGATTAGTTTCCACAGTGACTGTGGCAACTCTCTTGCGAAATTTTGCACGCGCCTTTTGCTTGAGGGGCTCCAGAGACTTGGAAAATTGTGCGACAGTTAGACATAGACACAGACATTAGCCGGAAAACTCGTTATAGTTTAGTCTGGCAATCGTTTGAGTTATTCGAGTGGGACGCTGCTGTCGATGACTAATGCGCTGGAAAATTGAAAATGTGTTTTTTCCTTCTTGGTTTTATTGTGTGCCAAGTTAAAAGGTTTGTCCGAATGTTGTCTGCACGTCGCCAATAGAAAAAATTTAGCATGAAAATCAATTGTAAAACCTAATGATTCATGCAATTTGGTTAAGATTTGTTTGTCGCTGTCAATGTCGGTGGTTTAAGCGGTATCAAATTATAGAAGGCTTGTTTGAAAGTGCAGTTATAAACTAAGCACAAAAAAAAATGCTAGTTGCGGGTTAGGAAGTAACTTGTTTGGATAATAAGCAGCAAAAAATTTAAAGGGGTTGTGTTGTTTTGGTAACAGATGCCAATCGTGTCATATATAGTAATTCTGATTTCAGCCATACATAATCAAAAAAAACTTTTAAATTTTTATTTTTTCTAGTGCTAATGCAAGATATGAGAAAAAAGCTCTTCAAATTTAGCCCTAAGTTAGAACTCGGTTTAAAAAAATTAACAGCAGAGATAATCTTAATTGTCACATTGTATGGTTTAACAAACTTAAAAGAACGTAAAGTGATTTCCATTAATAGAACTGAAATTCTTAAGTTTTCTCAAATTGAAAAATAACTTTTCTTTCTAAGAATGGTTTGATAATAAAAGATGGCGTACGTTAAAGTCGGGCGCAGACGACTTTGGGATACCCTGTACCACCACATTGCAATTAAGTCCGAAAGATTGCTTAAGACCTCCAAAAGATACGATATTTTCATAAACAAACAGAAATCAGTCGATTTGCACCAAACAATTTTTTTGACCGATCGATCCTATGGGAGCTATAGATATAGTCAACCGATTTTGATAAAATTTGATACAGTGCTGGGGGTCTCAAAAAAACTTCCGATTGCCAAATTTGGTTATGATATCTTAATAAACAAACGAATTATCCATCTAAAACTTTTGCTTTTTTTCGAGGTCCTCTGAAACACCTCTATGGGAGCTATATAATGTAATCCCGATATCAAAAAAATAAAATAAACTTGTCTCCTATGGATTAATAAGGAATCTAATCTGAAAGTTTGGTTGCTCTAGCTCTTACCATCTCTGAGATCTAGGCGTTCATACGGACAGACGGTCAGAAGGACATGGGTATATCGACTTTTCTAGTCACTCTGATCATACTTTAGGTAACTTTGGGGGTCTCCGACGTCTCCTTCTGTACGTTACATACATTTTCGGCTTGCACAAACACAATATACTCTTTGTACCATACGGTACAGGGTATAAAAAGCATTACTACCCAAAACAATCCACTGCAACAAGACGTATTAATTTTGGAATTGTTACTCATATTGGGACATTGGGACTCCGGACGGTTGTAACTTATTTACTAAAACTACGGATGCACTTAAATTTTTATTTTTAGGCTATTCTTAAAAAAGCAAAGATTTATTTTTATATGGCGTCACTAGATTATTATTTATTTTAAAACGTTGTTTGAAATAAAACAAAGAAAAATATCCAAAAATAATGTAGCTAAAAAGCCTTTAAAGATTGTTTGCAGACGCGTTCTTTTATTACAAAATCAATCCATCGATTTGCCGGCTATACCTTTAAAAGCTTGACAAAAACTCTTATTAGAAGTTGTTTAAAATAAAACATTTGGAGTATTTTTATGCAAATCGCCTTGCAGTTGATAATATTTTAACCTTGTACTCATAAAAGCTTCTGACTGAGTGTTGCAATACTTAAAACAACAATTAGCTTAAAATGCTTAAAAACAAAGGTTTCATCTGTAAAACTTTTAACCATGAAACAACAATCTTGAGTATTTCGCGAAGGTATTTACATTGTCCAAAGATTATGCTATGATTTAAAATATAACAGCTGTCAGCTTTTTGTGGACCCAAAAAACCATGCAACAAAAGGTCATTGCGCCATCAAAAAGAAGAAGAAAAACATAACATAAATCCAAACTTCAAGTTCATGTCAAAAGAGCAAAACAACATAATTTATAATGATGTATATATATATAAATATTTATGTTAATATTTATAATTATTGCTTGATTTTACTACAGGAAGACACCTTGACAGTTATTGACTTTCATTCACGGCTACTTCTTCTACATAAATCACTTCCTTTAGGCCAAAAATAAACACAACACAATGAAATTATTTTGCCATGCAAAAAAGTATAATTAATTATAACAATTAATTACAATTTTCAAAAGCTTTTTGTATGCGCGCCGTTATATTTATTTATTTTTTTGTTTATTAACACACCATATGCCGAAAAAAATTGCACAATTTGCGCTTCATTTGCATTTAAGTTGCAAATAACTTTCTTAATACTTTTCGATGATTTAAACAAATATTTGTTGCTTTAATTATCGTTATTATTGATTGCAAAAACTACAAATGATTAACAACAGTTGCAATGCAAAAACACACAAAGATTTTGAATGTGAAACACGTATAACACAAAGTTGCGCATGCGCCGCGTGGTATTGCCCATAAACAAACACATTCACAAACAAAACCAAACGAACCGAACGTTGCGCCGCGAACCGACCGAACGCTTTGCTGTCAAACTGAAGAGTGGCGCTTGCATTAAGCACAAGCTTTGGAGTTGCTATAAGCTCCTCTTAAAAAGAGAGTAAAAGCGCGCGTGAGAGAGCAAGCTTCATTGTGAGCGCCAATGCCGGCATATTACTATTGGCTTGACTTTAAATTTTATCGCATGCGATTTGTGTGCGCTACTCAATGATTTGCGTGCTGCTCTCGCTTGCTAGTTTCCTATTAATTGCATGCAATTTTTCAAGCCGCCAAAAAGTTTGTGGCTTAATGCCGTGTTCACACTGGCGCCGCAAGGGGGCGTCACTAATTGAAAGATAACCGCAGAGTAAACTATTTTTACCAAACTGTCATTGTACAGGCTGCTTGCTATAGGGTTCCTGTGGTTGCCACGATATTAAGCTTGTCTTTTGACTTATATGGTGCGCTCTTAAAAACTCTTGTGAATTGCCAAAGAATAATTAAAACCGGCAAGTTACTCAATTTCCCTGCTTTAGTTTTAGCTTTTCAAGTTTTTCGTTTTAGTTGTCTAACCATATTTGCAACTATGTATTATATAAAACTTAAGCTTTTTAGCAGCTTGTTAGGAAAAAGTTGTAGCCAGCTTCTTATCATAAAAGCTTGGCCTAAAAGTTTAGCAAAAATAAACTCAATATAGTTTTTTTTTTTATTATATGTAATAGCTGACTTTATGTTTAAAAAAGTGCAGTGGAACATACCACAGAAGTTGCAGCAAATACCTTAAAGGTATCGCGATAAGACTCGATAGGTAGCAGATCCCAAATGACCCCATAAAAAATCGTGAAAATAACGAATATGATGCCTCTTCTACTTTAGTTCATGTTCCATTGACACTAGCAGGGTAAGTACATTAGATTTGCATTTGATAAAAAACTCAAATTTGGCTTCCATGTATCAAACGGGACGAAACGAATGTCCGGCTTGTTTTATAGAACATTCTTAACAACATTCGATGGTTATACCTTTTGGTTATGACTCATTTTTACTTATTGGGCAAACGCATGGTGCGGATGAGTAATCTTGACTTTTCCTTACTAGAATCTCAGAAAATTAAAAAGTTTAGAGAGCAATGCTAGCGGATGGATATTCAATTCATTATAAAAGGGACTAATTTAATCCAGTGAAGAATGACCAAAGCAGCGAAAACAATAAATGCAGTTTTAGAAATTGGAATAAAAAAATTGTTAGCTCAGGAAACTGAAAGCAAATACCAAATTAAAGCATTCAACGTTCTCTCGATTGATCGTGGTAATCTAATCCCAAGATTTCGTATTTAAAGTTAAATAACTTTGAACAGGAAATTCAGGATTCCATCCCCATGCTCAATTTTACGCCTCATGCATGCTACGACAGGGACAGCCACCTCAGAGTTAATGTTTAACTGAATGATTCGGAAAAAGATACCAAACGCCCAAGACCAGTTTGGATAATTTTGACATTGTGTAAAAAAGCGAAGGGAACACCGTATGCGCCTCCTTGCTAAGAATTTTAGAGCTATAGATGAACCGCTGAGTAACTCTTTAGCATTTCCTACAGCTCGATTAGTTTATAATAGATAATTCTATTAAATGGACATAAACTAACAAGGGATAGCAGGTTGATTTACTAAAAAATTTTTGCTTGAAAGGACATCTGAAAAAGCTGAGCACATATTCACAGAGCCCTAAGCACTAGCAAAATAAGGACATAACCTAGCTAGCTCCATACCGAAAGTAGAACTGGCGGGGAACCTTTAGGGTAACCGATAGATTCCAAGGGTCGCAATATTAATATTATTAAACACATGTTTGTTTTTTCTCTAGGCCAAATAAAATTGTTTTAAAGAGTTTTGGGCTTGGCGTTGATTTGAGGATTAGCTTGCAAATTGTACACAACTCCGCATTATGTGGCCAGTTTTATTTATATTTTTTTTTTATACCAAGTTAAAAAGGCAAACCTCAAACGAGCTGCATTTGTAATTTTAGCTTTGTGTGGTTTTTTATTCTTTTTTTTACTTTTGGTCTAATTGTTTGCCGTTGGCAATGTTAATTAATTCCTTTTTTTGGTTTATATATGAATGTGTGAGTGTGTGTAACTGTGTGAGAGTTCTTTAAATGGTAAATTGTTGTTTCGACTCCGGTTCGTAAGGCAAATTTTCGCCCCTTCTTTTGCATGTTTACATTTGGTCCATGAAATGTATACCTTTTTTTTGGTCCCAGCTTAGTTGTTGTATTTGTTACTGCTGTTGCTTTTAAATACGCTTACAGAAAGTGCATTCATATTTGGTATGAGTTTAGTTATTTCAAGTATTTCATATTTAAAAAAAAAAAATATATATATTGCAAAACAATATAAAATAATCTATTCAATCCCATTGCAAAATTATATAAATTATTTAAGCTATTTAAAAAAACGGTATTTGTTTTAATAAAGGAGCAAGAAAGGCGTGAACGGGAAGAGATTGAATCGTACAGAAGCAGAAACGATGCCAAAAAGTTCTACAAGGTGAAACGTCGAACTGCAGGTTTTAAGCCGGGGCCATCTTTCTGCAAAGACGAAAACGGAAATCTAGTCACAAACGCTGAGGAATCGCTAACACGATGGAGGGACTACTTCTGTAAGCTTCTAGCAGGTGAAGATGAACAAAATTCCGCCGATACAGGAAGTATCCAACCACTCCCAATCGTAAATGATGGTGTTAACATACCACCCCCCCGACTATAATGAAGTCAAAACAGCCATATCTAGGCTGAAGAACGGCAAAGCAGCAGGGGCAGATGGCCTGCCAGCCGAGTTGTTCAAGACTGGTGGCGAAGAGTTGATCAGGAGCATGCAACAACTCTTGTGCAAGATATGGTCGGAAGAAAGCATGCCTTTCGATTGGAGTCTTAGCGTACTCTGCCCTGTCCACAATAAAGGTGATGCCGCAATCTGCGCCAACTACCGCGGGATCAGCCTTTTGTCCGTTGCATACAAGGTCCTGGCAAATGTATTGTATATGAAAGAACTGATTGGACCCTATCAGTGTGGTTTCAGGCCTGGAAAGTCTACGATAGACCAGATATTTACATTGCGACAAATTCTGGAGAAGACTCGTGAAAAGCAAATCGACACACACCACCTATTCGTCGATTTCAAAGCTGCTTTTGACATGCCTGATAGAGAGAAGTTTTTCGTCGCCATGTCTGAGTTTGGTATCCCTGCAAAGCTAGTTCGGCTTTGCATGATGACGTTGAGTAACTCCTGCAGTTCCGTCTTGATAGGAAAAGACCTCTCCGAACCATTTGATACCAAACGAGGTTTCAGGCAGGGTGATACACTATCATGCGACTTTTTCAATTTACTACTGGAAGCTATCCTGCGACGTGCCGATGTGAACAGGTCAGGCACTATCTTTTATAAGAGTGTCATGCTGCTGGCGTATGCCGACGACATTGACATTATTGGCACTAACATACGTGCAGTTAGCGGAGCCTTCTCTAAAATTGAAAAAGAGTCGAAAAACATGGGTCTGGCTGTAAATCTGGACAAGACGAAATACCTGCTATCTACAAGTAAGGAAACGTAACCACGGGGAATAGATAGCTACAACTTCGAAGTTGTAAAAGATTTCGTGTACTTGGGCACCAGTATTAGCGACACAAAAAATGACGTCAGCATGGAAATACGTCGACGGATTAATCTTGCTAGCCGGTGTTACTTTGGGCTAAGTAAGGAACTCAAGAGTAAAGCCCTCTCTCGGCATACGAAAATAACCCTCTACAAATCCCTCATCATACCCGTGCTTCTCTACGGCGCTGAAGCATGGACATTATCTTCATCCGATAAGGCGATTTTAGGGGCTTTCGAGAGAAAAATCCTCCGGCGTATCCTTGGACCGATAAATGTGGAAGGTGATTTTCGTATTCGAATGAACCACGAGCTGTATGAGCTATACGGCGACACTGATTTAGTTCGGCGCATACAGCTACAACGTCTGCGCTGGCTAGGTCATGTTACACGAATGGATGAAAATGCTCCAGCCAAGAAGGTATTCGAGCGGAAATCACTGGAAGGTCGACGACGACAGGGACTCCCGCCTGGGAAGATCAGGCAACGGAGGATCTTCGTAGCCTTGGGATTGCCAATTGGCGCCAGCAAGCCCAGGACAGAAACCGCTGGCGTAGGATAATTTCTGCGGCCAAGACCGAAAACCGGTTGTAATGGCCAAATTAGTAATTAGTAGTAGTAGTATTTGTTTGAATGCATTCCTTCATATTCCTTCAAAAATAAGTAAAGTGGGCCACTTTACAGGTCTACCTCTTCTATTTACATATGTGATAGAGCTACAAGCCAATAGTAACCACGTACATTTTTATAGCAAAATCCGATTATTTATCGAGCTATCAAAAACTGAATACTAGATTTTTCATTTTAAAAGTTTTATTTGACAAGCCATATCTCCCAGAAAGTTAAGATATCGACTCAACTTTTATTTTTCAATAAAAAACAAATTTTTTTTAATTTTAAAATTTAAAGGCTTTTTAACTTTCTATGCGCGTGAATTCACTGCAAAAATCAAAAAATTGACGGTAACTCCTATAATTAAGGAAGTTATTTATTTTATTGTTATCGGCGTTAATTTATAAGGGAGCTTTATAGGAGCATTATATACCAACTCAAAATGAACCAAAAGTTTTAAGGGTATAATTAATTTATTTAGGCAGATATCTAAACCAAATTCGAAAGTTTTTTAAAGTTCCCAAACACTGTACCAAATTTGATCAAAATTCGTCAATTGGTAGTTTTTAAAGATTTCTGTTCGCCGATTCGTATCATTGCCTACATGTTATAGTTGATAAAAACTAGAGCAAACCAACTTTCGAACTAGATCCCTCATTGTCAACGTAAACAAGTTTACTTATATCATTTTTAGCTTCCAAAGCAGCATTCTATAGCAATTGGCGTTCAAAAGTTTCTTAGCACTGTACTTAATTAAAAAAAAAATAAGTTTACTAAATATAAACCCCATTTATGGAGTTTTTAGCCAGTTTTTTACCAAATTTATCGGTTTTGAAAAATATTTTTAGCGCATAATTCGTTTGCTTGTAAAAATATTGTAATCAAATTCGGCAGTCATTCATTTTTTTGTCAGTTGTCATGGTACAGAGTATTTTCAAGTCGACTACGTACGACTTTGTCGTTCCCCATTTCATTTTTGTTAAATGTAGACATCAAATGTTTATTGTGGTTATTGTTTGCTGTTGTTATTTGGTTCGTGATATTTTGCAAATTTTTCGTATTTGGCATTTCGCATTTTTTTTCCAACGAATGCAATTAGCACATAAACATGTCTCCCTTCATTTCGAAGCCCCCGCTCACAATCACCCAGGCCCCCTTATCCAAAGACCATGTGCTTGCATGTCCATGTCATTATTAATTAGTTGCATTGGCTGACAAGTTGCCTAAGATAGGGTTGCCATTGCATTCACAGCGTAATGTGAATAGTGAAATTGTTTGTTGCTTTTTTTTTTGCGAATTAGCAGGTATTCGCCAGAGTGAAAGGTTATTTGCAGCTTAAAGCAGATACTAATTAAAATTTATGGTTACATCTGGGTAAATAGGATACATGCTGAACAACCATGTTAACGAGTATAAGACATATTTTCTTGTTTAAGTATAGTCAAAAGAAAAACTTTGTATGATAGTAAAAGATTTTAAGTTGGCACAATTTATATTCAGTTGTCCAAGACTTTCTTTCCATATTAATAAATGCAGCTCTTGGTACCACCTGAGTGGATTCACAAACTTTTGTCGGATTTGGAAATCATGAAAGAATTTAGTTTCCTTTTTTTCAGGGCTGGTTCAATATGGATCATATGCAAGATTCTCCATTTCAAAATTAACAAAAACCAAACCTATTCCTATAGCTTTAGTTGGTTTTCGCACTAAAAGAACCAGTCAAATTTTGTCAAAATAGATTTTTTTTGTCAACGAAATGTTGCGCTTGTTGGTCTATATTTTTTTCTGTGCTCAATAATATTTTTTTTTTTATCTTAATTTAAAATATGTATACGACTGTCTGATTAATACTCGCACTTTTTTTGGCATGGTAAACCGAGACTCTTCTTTACGCCCGCAAAATAGCTATCTTAAACCGGATTATTTTTGCTACTTTAAAAGGTAAAAACTTTTTGAAGTGTGTATTGGATCATAGAATAAACACATTTGTTCTTAACAGCATATAATATGTCAGTATGGCAATAATGTATATCACTTTTTTAAATAAACAAGCATTATAAATTAAACAAATAAATTCCTTGCGAATTGAGGTTATCAACCTCATAAATATATAAAGATATCATGTAGAACAAGCATAATATTCCTGTTATAAACATTAGTAAGCGAATATGAATCTGGCAATAAATTAAATTTAAAAATTAGTTCTCTTAAGTAATTATTCAACTCACTTCAAATACAGGACAAGGTGAGGGTAAATTGAGTATATGACTAGCAATTGTCTAAGCTAGTTGCAAAGCGACAAAGGTTCAAAATTTAAAATTTTTTACAGCAACAAACCTTGAATTCGTTAATTAAAAAAGCAAAAAAACATTTACAAAAACCAAAATTGATCAGAAAACTAGGGGGCTCCGCCCCTGTGTGCTTCGCAAATTCAAGTACAGATTTTTAAGGCAACGAGCTTTTTGCTGAGAAAAAATAAAAAATTTACAAAACCCAAAATAGTTAAGAAAACAAGGGGGCTACGTCCCTGCGTGCTTCACAAAGTTAGTTTTCGTCTATAACTTCAAGTGCCATTGGCTCTTAATCTAAGGATGGGTAATGAAAAAAGAAAACTATGCAAAGTATTTTTACTTTTTTCATAGACAGGTTACGTAGTAAATACTAGACTGGGATTCTATCCCTACAAAGTACAAAATTTTGTTATATTTTAGTCTACAAACCGAGTTTGGTAAATGTAGTTTCTTTATTATAGTGCTGTTTATGGAAGAGGGCGTCAAAAAAATCTATTTTAATCTATATCTTCCAGCATACTATTTTCAGTAATTTATTTCAAATATCTATTATAGTGTGAGTATACACCGTGAATTTCTCCAGCGGAAGACATATCGACGTGAATCTGCCAACTAAATCTCTTTTGGTTACATTTACAACTCTCTTGTTCTTACAGTCTCTAAGGTCCAGAGCTGGGCAGCCCATAGCCCAAACGGGCACTTTTTGTTCGTGCACTTATGGCAGATCGCTCTCTTTTTGCCCAGTTCCGCTAAGATCCCTTTGTTCATACGGACAAGCAGGCATGGCTATATCGACTGTTTACTAGAGTGGCCATTTTTGCAACATCCCATGATTTAAATAACGCCACTGCCTAAAAAGTTTCCTTTCTACCTGCATATAGCGCCTGTAAAATTTAAAGACGTAGAAGATAATAGGTCAAAATTCATAATTATCACTTTTTCCGTTTTCCCTACTGTTCACCCTGATTAAGAATATGTATACATATATATATATTTTCTATATATACACATTTGCATGAGATTTGTACATTGACCAAAGGTAAAAAACCATCTTCATTGTAGAACTTTCCACAACATCAAAATGTATCTGTAGCTACTTTATCATCACAAAAGCGGCTATTATATATATATGATACATAATTACATTCCTAAATTTATGTGCCAGCTTCCCCAAATAGAAGCCGCGTCATTTTTCACGCTGACGTCACAAGCAGTAAGGATGCGTTCTGGAATTTGTAATGGAATTTTACAGCAACAAAAAATGGCACACACAAGTACAAAAGTAGGCGCGAAAAACGAGTATGTTTAGTATAAAGCGTAAAATAAGAAACCAGAACAAGAACAACAACACCAGCCAGAACCGGGCCCTTTAGACGGGCATTGGCATAACGTGTAGAATGTTCGGGTCTGTTGTATCTTGGCCTGGCGTAGCTTTTCCTTTTTTCTTAAGTTGGTGTGTGTGTGTGTGTATTTTTAATACGGCTAAAAATAGATGCACAAAGATACAGAGTGCAAAATCAAATAAATAAACAAACAAATAAAATGTACGTCGAACAAACAAGACAGAACTCAGGTCAAATATGCACGCGGAAAGTCATAAAACTTAAGTTTTATGCACAATTTGCAATATTTATCAACTCAGACTGGAGAGGGACCTAAAGACAGGTGTCATAATGCCCATAAAGCCCTAGATATATAAAAAATTGCAAACAGCACTCGAGTCGACTGATTAAAAGATTACAGATACTCATATGTGTATATAGTATATACATGAACATACGGCACAATTACAAAGATAAGATTTTATTTCTTTTTATTCAGTTTGTCATTGCTTTTATTGTGTAAATTATTGTCATACCATACACACTTTCTGTTTAATAAAGTTACGTATAAATATGGCATATACAGTACCATATAATTCCACATATAAATTGGGCTACTGCGATAAGAGATACGCAAAAAAAAAAGACAGCCCACACGTATTCACAAAGACAGTGGTCAAATTACAGTGGTTTAGTGTGAAATTCATTGGTCTCAAATGCTTCAACATGTTAAATTGTTTAAATTGGTATTTCACAAAAGCACGTTTATCTTGGTTTAATCGTGAAAACACATAAAAACACTTCAAACATACATATAAGAGTTGAATTTTCTACAAGTTGGTTTTAGATGCGCAGCAGCTTTATTTCAAAAGTAATATTAATTTCGCAACTAAACTTTTAGGGCAATCTAAATTTAAAATTTTCAACATTCTTGATTTTAATTCTTAATAAGACCAAAAAAATCTTGACACAAGATTAAAAGAATAACAAAAAAAAATGATAATAATAAAATGTTCGGTTAGGATTTTTCTTTTTCCGAAGCACGGCTGAATAATAATTTTGAATACATAGACGAACTGATGGCCATCGCAGCCACCGCTCTTAATTTCTAAGCTATTTTATAATTTTAAAGAAAGTTCAGACATTTAAAAATAACTAAATAAATCAACTTAAAACAAAATCTACAATTTTTTTAAGATGAAAAATTCTTAAATTAAGATTTTTAGCACAAGGAAATTTCAAACTTAACACAAAGCAAATACTTTTTAAATAATTGTTTTACATATTTTTTTTTAAAAAGAACAAGTGTTAGTTTAAGTTAGGTTCAAAATCGAAAACAAGACTTTGACACGACTTTTTAAAATCTTAACGTTCCTATTTTGGTTTTTTTTTGTCTTTTTGTCTAGAAATTCTTCTACTTTTTCCTTAAAATGATCCATAAAAAACTTATTTCAAGATTTTCTTGTCTTTATTTCATATTTTAAGATATCTTTCGTTGTGAAATAGTTACAACTAATTCCTATATCAAGATTTTTCGAGCTTGTTTTATAAAATCTTAAAACAATCAAAGTACTTCTAAACTGACAACAAAAAAACATTACGTCAATATTTTAAGACCAAAAATGTGATACAGTCGAGGCGGTTTAGTACACTGTATCTTTTTCTCAAAAAAAATTAATTCCTGCATATTCCTTAGACGGACGGACGAACAGATTGACGGACATGGCTCAATCGCTACCCGAGGTTATGATATGCATTTTGGTATAAAGGACTTGGGGTCTGGCACGTCTTCTTCTGTCCGTTACATACATTGTACAAATCTAGTATACCCTTTGTACCTACAGGGTAAAAAAAATCCTAAATTGAGATTTTTTATCAGTGTAAAATAAAGTTGATTTTAAAAAAATTATTTTTTATACCCTGTACCGTATGCAAGCTTTTAAAACAGCTGATTAAGCTGTTTTGCCCAATAATATAAAGGGTAGTTCAATATCCTACTAATGTTCACCACAGCATCTTTTACAGACATTGAACCGATGATCAAAATTTTCGATGACATTTTCCAATAGGTACACCTTTATACCCAGTACCGTATGGTACAAAGGGTAAATTAAGTTTGTGCAAGCCGAAAATATATGTAACATACAGAAGGAGACGTCGGAACCACCCAAATTTACAGGGTGACTAGAGAAGTCGATATACCCATGTCCGTCTGTCTAGACGCCTAGATCTCAGAGATGGTAAGAGCTAGAGCGACCAAATTTTCAGATTAGATTCGTAATTATGTCAGGGGAGACAAGTTTTCTTTATTTTTTCGATATCGGGGTTATATTATTTAGCTCCCATAGGGGGGTTTCAGAGGACCTCGAAAAAAACTAAAAGTTTTTGATGAATAATTCGTTTATTTATGAAGATATCATAACCAAATTTGGCAGTCGGAAGTTTTTTAGAGTTCTCAAGGACCGATCGGTCAAAAAAATGTGTTTAGTGCAAAATTTGTTTTGTTTCGTGTGTTTATAAAGATATCGTTACTAAATTTGGCAAATAAATATCTTTTAGAGTCCTCAAGCGATATACTGGATTTAATTGCAATGTGGTCGTACAGGGTATCCCAAAGTCGTCCGCGCCCGACTTTACGTACGCCATCTTTTAACTTGTAAATAAGAAATTATGTTGCGAATTTTTTTAATAGTATTACGAAATCCGCATTGAAAGAAACATTGCTTTAAAAAGTCTAATCTCTTAATCTCTCAATTCAATTTTTCATAACGTAATAGATCATTATCCTGTCTTTAAGAAGTTTGACCCAAGGGTGTCATGGTATCAATTTTCTGATACCAAAAATTCCCAAAACCTTACTTCACATTCTCTACTTAAAAGCTATATTTGATATTTAAGGGTAACGTATAAGCTTTTATGTCTAAGTACTACACGGTACTGCTCTCTCCAGTAACATCTTAGACTCTTGATGTTAAAATGGGGCCATGCGGCAATTGAAAGAGAATCTTTCAAAGTGGATCTGGTGTAAAATCAGGGTAAGACAAAGTTTGTATTTTTCTCAAGTAGCGAACACTTATGAAAATACAGCGGCTTATATAATTGCTGATCGACGCTACTTTGGGCTCACTAGCCAATTGAGAATTACAGACAGTCCTCCCCAAACTAAGGTAATGATCTACATGAAGCAAATTCCCACTGAAAATGCGGAAAGTAATGTCTTTCATAAATTAAAAAAAAAAACTAACTCAAGACTTTTCGTCTAGTTCATAGGAATAGGGAAACGGTATGGATGTTCATATAAAATTATTTTTAGTTATGACAGCAAATACGTCAGAATTGTTGCAGCAAGAGTGTGTATAAGTGTGTTTTTGGGTCAATATACATTTGGTCCGACGTATAAGACATTTTCAACTGACAGCTATGCACAAGTTTTTGACATATCATAACATGATACAAGGGAATGATTAAATCTGTATATAAATATTCTTAAGGGGCTACAGGCCCGTAAATCTTTGTTGTGAGATGCGAACCCAATAGCTGGTGCTTGATTCATTAAAAAAAAATGTATAAGAAAATAAAAAAGGCAACACAAAAATACTCATTAGACGTTTATTAATTTTATGAACTAGTTCCGAATCAGTTGCGAACTAGCCTTTGCTGCAAAACTCATTAAAGTAATTTATAATAATAAAAACAAAAAATACAAAAACATCTTTTTAGAAGTTCATTAATTTTCTAAGCTAGCTCCTATACTTCAACGATGAAGTACGTTGTTTTTCCGACAACATTTAATGCCCTTTAAAAACAATTGTTTTCTTACTTTAGAAGAAAAGCTAGACATCCCAAAAATGCTGTTGTTTCCGACAACATTAAATGAAATGCAACTCCTGGCAATAATCTCGTGCTTCATAGCTCCAACATTCCATGTGCGGATTCTGTAAAATATCTAGGAATCCATTTAGATAAAAAATTGCTATTTAGTGGTCACATCAGTAACACATTAGATAAAATTAATAAGACTGTACGTATTTTATATCTTTTTATAAACCGTAAATCTAAACTTTTAACAAAAAACAAACTTACTATATATAAGTCCATATTTATACCAATAACCATATACGGAGCTGAAATTTGGATTACCTCAGCTAAATGTCATTTAAGTAAACTGCAAATTGCCCAAAATAAAATTTTAAAAATGATCCTCAACCTACCATATTATTTTGAAACTAGATCCTTGCAAACGTTAAGATGATTGATGAGCTTATCGCTAGCGCATCAACCAAATTTATCATTAAAAAGTCGTATACCACACAAAACACATGTTGAATGATACATCACCTTCCTCTAGTTTGTAATTCTTATTTTTAGCTTTTTGAATCAAGGGTTTTTTCTCCTGTTTCCCTTGTACACTTGAATATTTTTAAATACTACATATTTTTAAAATGTACATTATGTATATCCAAATGTTAAAGATTCAGTTGCATAGGTTAATCCATAAGCTCTGTATATACAAAATCAAGCTAGCTTTAAGCATTATTATAATATGAAGGAAATAAAGCGCAATACAAATTAAAATGAAATAAATAAATGAAATTCAAGAATAATTTTTTCTTACTTTAGAATAAAAGTTAGACATTCCGATTGTTTCTTGGCACATATATAATACTAAAACATTCAACCTCAATATTTAAAAAAAATTTTTAATTTTTACATGTAGTTTTATTTAAAAAATATGGTTTTCCAAAGAAAAGGTTGTTCAGTTGAATTCCCCTTTAACGAATTCGCACATGATCAGAATATACAAAATTTGTGGTACACAAGTTCATTAAATGGAGATCATTAAGAACTGTATTGAATATAGCTACTTTTGGGGGAACAAAATGTTCCGGTCTACAGCACGGTTCGCAATCAAAAATTTTGTCGACATTCGTGGAATGCCTCCAATCAAACAGCATTGAATACAAGCAAAAAAGATTACATAATTCGTTTCTTTACTTTTCTCTGATGTACTTCTATTCTCCATTAAAACATATTTTGACCACTATGCACAGCTAATATAAAAACAAGTTTAATTAACGCAAGTGAAAATGGCATATATACATAAATTAACAAAAAAAAAAAAAAAAAAAACGCATAACAGTAACAGCGAGTGTGTGATGTAAAAAGCAATGCAAAAAGTTCACGCAGTACTGACCTCACGCACACATATAGCAGAGGTGGGCACGAAAAATAACGGAAAGAGCACTTTTTGCTTGTGCGCCTATCTTTCGCCACAGAAAAGACATAACGGAAAGAGCACTCAGTACAAAAAACGCCTTGGACATTTTTGCACCGAGTGCTCTTTCCGTTAGGTCTTGTAAGTGGCGCCTGCCAGACGCACACGCAAAAAACCGAGAATGTTACAAAAACAAAATACACACAGTGTGCGCTTTTATGGCCCTACTCGAGCATCCTTTTTTCGACCTTTTTAGACCGTAACGGTAGTTTTTATTGGTGCTCGCGACGAAAAATTCGCACAAGTACACTGAGCACAGAAATATAGTTAATTTGGCAACTGTAAGACCCAGTAATTTTTTTGGTAAATTAAAATTGTCATATAAACTCATATGACTTTTCTGTTTCTTTGAATGTGTTGCAAAATTTTGTCAGTGTACACGCACAAGCAGATCGTCGGCGACGCGCCGAGTTTACAAAAACAAAATACACACAATGTGTGCCTTCGCTCGACTCGCAGCAACTTACAAAAACAAAATACACACAATGTGTGCCTTCGCTCGACTCGCAGAATATTACAAAAACAAAATACACACAGTGTGCGAGTTTTATGGCCCTACTCGAGCATCCCTTTTTAGACCGTAACGGTAGTTTTTATTGGTGCTCGCGGACGAAAAATTCGCACAAGTACACTGAGCACAGAAATATAGTTAATTTGGCAACTGTAAGACCCAGTAATTTTTTTGGTAAATTAAAATTGTCATATAAACTCATATGACTTTTCTGTTTCTTTGAATGTGTTGCAAAATTTCGTTCAGTGTTTCACGCACAAGCAGATTGCCGGCGACGCGCCGAGTTTACAAAAACAAAATACACACAATGTGTGCCTTCGCTCGACTCGCAGCAACTTACAAAAACAAAATACACACAATGTGTGCCTTCGCTCGACTCGCAGAATATTACAAAAACAAAATACACACAGTGTGCGATTTTTATGGCCCTACTCGAGCATCCTTTTTTCGACCTTTTTTCTTGATGTTGTTGTAGTGCTCTTTCCGTTATTTTTCGTGCCCACCTCTGCATATAGTATTACACAGAGATACAGATACACACTCTCAGATACATTTACATACATATATTTTATATGAGTATAACGCCCACGCCCATAATGAAGCGCGTGTTGCAATACGCAAAAAAACAAACAAACAAAACTTTGTGTATATACGGCATTTGCAACAACAACAATAAAAATTGGTTGTTGTGCCTATTGCGTGACGTCAGCGTACGAAAATGTTTGCCGAACACTGACCACTACTCAAATCACGCAGCATGCACAGATGCAAATGTATATAGTATCTACAACTACTACTACGAGAAATATTTACAAACTACGATGCGCTCTCTACGCTTCGTTTATTTGCCGTTAATTATTGTCCAGTGAGTGGAGCAGTTTGTTGTTGTTGTTGCGGTAGGTGGCGCTGCGTACGCATATGAGTTTTTGGTCATTCATAGGCTGTAGATACAAATGTATCTGTTTGTGTATGTGAAGCCTCGCTTGCTATTCACAATAAGCGCCAAAACAAAAGCAACAACAACAACAACAACAATGAAATTGCGCGCCGTTGAGCACAAAGTTGTAAAACGTGTTTTTGTTTTCTTGTTGGTTTTGTTGTTGTTGCCGCATTGTTATTATTGAACAAAAATGCGAATGCGTAGTTTGTTGTTGTTGTTGTATCTTTTGTTGCTTTATTTTGCTTTCATTTGGGGCTTTTGATATCTTGTCGCTATCGTCAAAAAAGGCAATCTGAATTTATTTTTTTCAAACTAGTTGACCTTAGACAACAACATAAAATGCGCTATAGTATTTTTTTATTATAAATGTTTTGCTTTTCTTTTCGATATTTTTTTTATCAATGGGTTATTGATGGCTAAGCTGCGTTTAAAAGGCATTTTATTTGGAGCTTTTCACTAGGCGCAATGACAGCAACAAAAACAAGAAAAACAAGCAGAGCTGCTGCGAATTGACCCACAAAAAAAGTGCTTCAAAAACAACAAAAACTGGCAGCACAGAGATACAACTTATTAGTGCTTTATATGTATGTCACAATCAAGCCTGCCATTTTTCAGATATTTTAAAAATTTTGCTGATTGTCATCTCTTAGATTGCGAATAAAAAAATTAATAATAAAAAAAAATAAAAATATATATGCGGCGCTTTTGCACTTGTTTCAAAGTTTATGTTATGTACATAGTGCTTCACACTGTGGCAATGTGACATTTGCCAGTCCGTGCCAAAAGTTGTCACCACTATTAGATGTTAACCTTGCCGTCACTTGAAATTGCTAAATAAGAACTTTTTGTAATGTACGTAAAATTTATTCGTCATAGAGAAGTTCGAATGTATTAATTTTATACAATTATGGTTTTCATATAAAATTTCACAGTTCCAGACTGTGGTAATGTATCATAATAACCAAAATTATTTGAATATTTTTATTATTTTTTGGTAGCTAAAAAGACAACTGCAATAATTAATGCTAGCTTAATATGGCAAAGAATCTTAAAGATAAACGAATCGTCATTTTCGCATTTGAGGAAAGTGATTTGGATTTTGGTCAGGGAGCACGATTAAGCTATACATTTAACGAAACGAAAACGATCGTTATGTGCCCACGATAACGACTTTATAAAAGATGCATTGTTCAGCTACTCTGGTAAGACTCAACAAGATGAGTCCTTGAGGTCCTTTTGGTTTTTGATTTTGTATACAGATCCCTGAAGCTTGGGAACTTTGAGATTGTGTGTACGGTGTAAACGCAGCATAACTTATTTATGTTTGTATGTGTGCACACTTGCAATGATATTTATAGTAAAAGCTAAAAGCGTTGCCAAATTTTGTTTAGCTTAATTTTTGGCAATTTGCTTTTGTTTTTGCTTTGCTCATTCTGCCAAAAACAAAAATCATAATGATAAAATCTTTAATTGTTTACGCAATAGTCTTAACGTCAGTGTGCGTAAAAATTATGCAAACACCAAACACACAGACACAGTGACAGGTCCCTGCCCAAAAATGTCAGGAATTTGTAGTACACACACAGATGCGAAGTCGCACATAGATACGCACACACACAAACACTTATTGTGTTTTTTAGCAATTTGCCTTTTTGCCATCTTCTTATTGGCGTTTGCTCTTAAATTCCAGCAGCTTCCTTCAATTTCGTTATCCCTTTTCAGGCAAGCTTTCGTCACTTTCTCCCACACACACACACACAAACACACGCACTCACGCACGGAAGCAGACAGCACGACGCGTAAAAGGGCGTTGGGCAGTCGTCCTCTCTGCAGCTTGTCACGGCCCAGCTGCTCTCTCTGCCACAACCTGCCATGCCTTTTGCGCTTTACCCTTCTATTCATTACATACGCACTTTCATAACACTGCCACACACACTCCATTTACATTTACACCTTATGTTTTGTTGCTATTTTGCTTAACTTCTTACTTACCTTATTCTTATTGCTTTGGCGCTGCTTCGTTGCCTGCATTCCTACAATGCTGCTGCTGCCGACGACGACGCAACGTTGGCGCATCAGGCCTTTAGACACTTGCACATTTTGTATATAACATTTTATAATAATTTATTAAAACACATAAACACACACAAACACTTGAGCTATTTTGTATGCCTTATATTAGCTATAGATCTCTTTTTTTTTTATTTATTGCTGCTGGTTTTGTGGAATTTTTTCAACACACACACGTCGCGCTTGCCCCTTTTGCTAATAACAGCTACTGTTGCCACTTAGACTTATTTATGTGCTCACTTAATGCGCACATTTTAGCGCATGTTTTCATACAACACACAATAAACGCACTTAATTGCGTGTTTTGTTTAATATTTAAATGCACAAAAACTTTGTTTTTAATGCTAAAACCGTGTTATATTTACAGCAACAAAAAATTCACATGAAAAATAAAGCAGCCATCTTTGCGCTAGTGTTGTTTAGTACACGACTAGTGTTGGTTTGGTTCCGGAGTGAGCTAGTTCAGCCAGCAACCGATAATAAAACAAACCAATCGAATAGGAGCATGAAAAATCGAGCTACAGCGTAAACAAACAAACGATAACTTTTTAGTTCTTGCGCATACAATCCAGCAACAAGTTAAAATTGATAATACCTTGTATTTATATTAAAAATCTATTTATGCACGCTTATATTTATGCATTCTTAAACAAAAACCAATTTCGATATTCAATCGCCTGCACATGTGTGTGTCTGCGCTCAACAGCTGTTTGCGCACGTTGTTTTTAGCTCTTCTTCTTTGCAGAGTAACATAACAAACACAGCGTAATTTCATGAAAATTTGTATTTTTATTCAAAATGCGTAATCTTAAGCTGCAATATTGCAAGGAGCTGCATACAGAAGTGACACAGGCTAAGCAGCTGCTGCTACAACCCGATATCAATCGCAGTGACAACGAAGTATCCTATCTTATAACCAACAACCAAATCTATGCCTGCAGCAGCACCGGCGAAGCACCCAAAGTGGTTGTGGAACTGCCGAACATAGTCAGCGCCGAGTATTTGCAATTAGATAACTCTATATGCGTGGCCACAGATGCTGGCGAAGTGCTGCTCATAAATCCACAGACTTTTGCTAGTCAAGAGGGCACGTTTTGTGACGTGGGCATTGAATGCATGTCCTGGTCGCCCACTCAAGAAGTTGTTGTATTTTTAACCAAAGCACACAATGTAGTGGTCATGACATGCACTTATGAAGTCATTGCTGAGGAGCCTTTAGATGCGGAGTTGTCCAGCGAACAGCAGTTCTTGAATGTTGGCTGGGGCAAGAAAGAAACTCAATTCCATGGCACGGAGGGCAAACAGGCAGCCAAGCAGAAGCCGCAGTTTCAAACGCCTGAAAATGTGCAAGAGCTGCCACAGGTTTTGTTATTAAAAAAATATTTGTTGACTGTTTTTAATGTTATTTTTACTTTGCAGGATCTTAAAGTTACGTGGCGTGGCGATGGCGCTCTTTTTGCCATATCCTATGTCTCAGCTAGTTTGGGACGCACTTTTAGGGTATACGATAGCGAAGGAAAATTACTGCATGCGGCTGAAGCTAGCAATCAGTTACAGCCGGCCCTGGCCTGGCGTCCCAGCGGCAACTGGTTGGCTGTACCGCAGCTGTTTCCCAACAAATCCACTGTGGCACTCTTCGAAAAGAATGGACTGCGTCATCGTGAGTTTACGCTGCCCTTTGACTTACAGCAGGAGCCAATTAAGCAGCTCTGCTGGAGCGCCAACTCAGAAATATTGGCGTTGCAAACTCAGACAACTGAAGCGCAGCATATTTATCTCTACACCATTGGCAATTATCATTGGTATCTAAAGCAGGTGTTGGTATATGAGTCGAGCAATCCACTAATGCTGCTGCAATGGGACATACGCTTTGGCGCGGAACAAACGCTTCATGTGGTCTTAGCCAACGGCAAGCATTTAAGCTATTGCTGGCATTTTGGCATTGATCGTGATGAGGACAGCGGCTTGGTAAGCGTCATTGATGACAAGAAGTTAATGTTTACCGACTTTGCCAAGGCTGTTATACCGCCGCCCATGTATGAGCAAGCGCGGGACGTTGAAGGCTATGTTAATGCCATTACCAGTTACGAAAGCTACGACTGTGTATATACCCACGATCGTAAGCTACATTTCTATGAACCCAGGAAACTGCTTACACTGGAGCCGGACAACGAGTTAGCGCAGTTACAGTTGGCTAATTTGACCTATCTTAACTATGATTATATGCTGGCCACGTACAGTGTGGGTAACACTACGCGCGTGTTTCTTATTAACAAAGAAGGCGATGTGGATGAGGATGAAAATGATAAACCTTGCTACAAAGTGGAAAGCTCGGTGCGCATTAATGGCACTGTTAATGCTCTAGCGGTTAGCACCAATACCAGGTTGGAGTTTTACGTGCAGACCATACAAAATAGTCACATCTATTTAGTGCGCGTTAAGCCCAATAATTCGCTAACTGTGGAAAGAAGTTATGCACAGCTTTCGCAGCCTGCGGATTATATTGAATGGTACCGACTAAGCGGTCTCTCCGGTAAGTTGGTTACAGACCTTTCCATTCTATTACTATTGCTTAACCTACTTCTGCCTTAGGCGGTCTCATTTCACTTCGCAACCAAAATGCCCTGCATATAGATGGCCAAAGGATTGCCGATGATGTTACTTCCTTCTGTCTAGCTGGCAATTACTTGGCCTACACCAAGCTGAATACCTTACATTTTTTGCGTCTCCAAGACAAGCGTCTTGTGGACACACGACAGATTGAACGTGGCGCTAAGCTGGTAACCACTGTGCCCAAGGAAGCTCGTGTGGTGTTGCAGTTGCCACGCGGCAATCTGGAGGCCATTTGTCCGCGTGTGCTGGCTCTGGAACAAGTGGGCGCTTTGCTGCAGTTCAAAAAATATGAACGAGCCATGCAAATGTTGCGCAAGCAGCGCATCAATCTAAATATTATATGTGATCACAATGTGGAGCACTTTGTGGCCTCCGTTGAAGAGTTTCTAAGCGAGATTAAGCAAACTCAATGGCTATGTTTGTTTTTAAGTGAGCTGCAGAATGAAGACTTTGCTAAAGGCATGTATGCTAGTAACTATGACACGGCCAAGCAAAGCTACCCAGCGGATTACTCGGTTCAAAATAAAGTGGAGTACATTTGCGGTTTGCTGCTTAAGCGCATGCAGCAGGCAAAACAACCGGGCCAAATAGCACGCTTTAGACTGCCCATAATAACAGCTTATGTAAAGCTAGGCGATATGGAGCAGGCTCTGCGCATGATCTGGCGGCAGAAACAAGAGGACGCCAAGCTGGAAACGTCAAAACGTCAGGCGGAGGAGCTGTTGAAGTACTTGCTCTATCTGGTGGATGTAAATGATCTTTACAACGTTGCTTTAGGCACCTACGACTTTGGCTTAGTTTTATTTGTGGCACAGAAGTCGCAAAAGGATCCCAAAGAGTTTTTGCCTTATCTAAACAAATTAAAGGCGCTAGAGCCGGATTATCGCATGTTTAAAATTGATGAACATCTTAAACGCTATAAGCTGGCGCTTAGCCATCTTTCTGCTTGTGGCGAGGCTCACGATGAGGAGGCTCTACAGTTTATTCAAAAGCATACGCTTTATACCCATGCCCTGGATTGTTATAAAGCTCGTGTGCAGTTTCATCAGCAAATCTGTGTAGCCTATGCAGATCATTTGCGTGCCAATGCGCGTCTGGTAGAGGCCAGCATTATGTATGAGCGCGGTGGACAGCTGCCACAAGCGCTACTTAGTGCTAGACACACTTTGGATTGGCAGCGCGTATTGCTGCTGGCGCAGCGCGCCTGTGAATCGGTGTCAAATGTGGCTTTGTCGTTGGTGCTGCCGCTGCAGGAACAGGGCAGACATCTGGAGGCATATGAGCTGATAAAGCAATACGGCAACAATGAAGACTCCAAGCAACAGTTGGAAGTGCTACTCAATGGTCATCTATTCACGCGTGCCATATGCGACACACAAATGCTGTACAATGAGGAAAAGGGCAAGCAATTGCTGGGTAAGTAACGCAACTGTTGAGTGATTTCTTAATATTGTTTGCATCTCCTTGTAGATGAACTAGTCCTGCCCTCGCTGCTGACATATGCAGACAAACTGAAGTCCTCTGTGGTGTGTGACGGGCAACTGTTCGTTGAGTACAAACAACGCCTGCTGGATTTGCGTCAGCGTCAGGCGCTGCACTTGAACGATGACTTTGATGGCGCACTGAATGACATCGATGAGGTGGACCTGCTTTCCGACACCAGCAGCATGAATTCCTCACGTTACAGCGGCAGCTCGCGAGGCACAGGGTGAGTTGCAGTTGCGCTTCAGTGCACACTGCACTGAAACACTTTCAGTTTCGCCTGGCTTACTTGCTTGTGCCTTCTCTCTTTGGATTTTTTCAGAAAAACATTCCGCTCTAGCAAAAATCGCCGCAAGCACGAACGCAAGTTACTTAGCCTTAAACCGGGCAACCCCTTTGAAGACATTGCGCTCATCGATGCGCTGCACAATCACATTACCAAGATCGCACAACAACAGCAACAGGTGCGTGACACATGCAAAGCATTGCTTCTGTTCGATGGAAAACTAGATGAGTTGGCGGCCGCATTGCAGCGTGAATATCAGCGTTTGTTAAAGTCGGTGGAAAACTCACTGGATGAGATTTGGATAGCCGAACTGGTAGGCAGTGGCAGTGCGCAGCATCTGACTGGACCGAATGTGGATTATATGGCATTGCAAAAGGAACAGCGATATGCATTAATAAGTAAGTGAAGGAAGAGATTTAATTAATTGCTTACTCTAAAAAATAATAGTTAAATTCGAAATAGTAATTTAACAACTTATCCAAAAAAATTACCAAATAATTTATAATAAATAAAAAAATTTCTTTTTTATTTCTTGCAGATCCATTGAAGCGCTTTAAGCCTCAGTTAAATATTATTGATTGGCAACATGATATCTTGCAGTAGTTTTAAACATGTGGAACATGTTTGGAAACTTTACTTAAAGCTAATTAATTATCTTTATTAAATATGCATATTTTAATTTTGTTGCTTTTCACTTTTCATAAGCTGCAAATTCGGGCACAACATGAAAATCTCTATAAGCGGAATTCAACTCCATGCCTTCCAGCATGCCATCTTTTACTTTCACTATAAAAATCATATGGCTCAATGGTGCAAAATGATTAGCAATTAACGTTGCGTTGCAAAAACAATTTCAAAATAAATAAAAAAAATAAATAATATTTTATTATAAGTAACTTGCTAATTGAATTTATTGTGGATGTATTAAACAAAAAATCAAATTTAGTGCACACGAAACACGAAGTTCCATATCGTTTAGCAACAAAAAGTGGGCGTCTAGCCGTAATTTTCACTATAATTTGAATCTGGTACATACCGAGTATCATTTGAGAGGCGTTTTCATTTATAACTAATCAAATAAAAACGCCCTTCAATTTTTCGAAAGTAAATATTTCTGCAGACTGCATTGATGGTGATTTCCTGTCGACTCAGTAAAGCCGAAGAGCCATATTAAAACTTGCCGCATTGGTAAACAAAGGAAACAAACGAACACAGAGATAGTAAATCTGCTCTCAGAACAGGTTTTTTTCCATTGTATTTGTTCAGGCGCATAGTGTTGCAACAAAAAGGCATAAGCATTTTCTGTTGTGAGTAAACATTTTAAAAGAATGCGCTTATTTCATAGTGAATGAAGTGTTCGGTATCTTATAATAAAAATGTGATATTGTATCGGTTGAAAATACGGCTATCTTTTAAACGGTGAATAATTATGACTAAAGCCTATGATTACCCCAGTTTAAAAATGTCATCGAGTGAGCTTTGAAAATTAATGGGTAATTTTGGGTCGAGAAACACGAAAGTTACATTTTTTTTTCTTAAGGACAGCTTTCGAGATTTTTTCGAAAAACTTGTTTTTGAATACTGTTTTCAGTTATACGTGAAGATTTCGTGAGCAAAATGTTTTACCGACATAAAATACCATTAAATCGAAAAGTATTGATGTGGTGACCCATTGGTGATATTGAATTATTGAAGTTACCAGCAACCAATGTCGAAAAAAGTGTGAAAAAATAGTACTCAAAATCTCGAAAACCGTTCTAAAGAAAAAAAAAAGAATGTAATTTTCGTGTTTCTCAACCCAAAATTACCCTATTGTGCGAAGGTTAATTTTTCGTGTAAGCCAGTGTTCATTTTTAATAATTATGTGTAATTATGTGTATAATGCTTGAATATTAAAAGTTAATTAATATCTCTGTCTAATTTAATTCAAAATTCAAAACAAAGGTATCGATAGTTTTTGTTAAATCGATATATTACAACTGTTAACAGCATAACATTGCGAGAGCGCCATATGTTAAATTTATGCTCTTGAAATAAATGAAACTCCGTTTTCAATCTGACTCGCGCGCGCTTTTAAAATCAAAAGCGAATATTAACTCGAAACGAACGGTTGTGCGCGGACGTTGTTGTTGCGGCTAACGGTCTATATATTCAGACAAGTAAATAAATTCAATACAAATAAATATGTACAAATAATAAATAAATTCCATATATGAAATTTGCCCAAACTGAATGCGTGCTTATGCTTTTGTTTGTGTGTGCGTGCGTGCGTATGTGTATGAGTGTGTGTGGCAGCAAAAAGCAAAACAAAGGTGCAAAAATAGCAGCAACAAGAAATTAAGAAAACAAATCAAACAAAAGCAACAAGTGCGCGCATCTAAAAGAAATTGAAGAAAAAAAAAAAAGGAAAATCATGTGCAGATTGTTAAATAATTGCAATTAATAGATATAAAGAAATTTTGCTTATATAAAAATTATTAATTTGTGGTGAAAATCAAAAAGAAAGTGATTTATATAAAAAGATCGCCAAACTAAAACGAACGGCACATATGTGGGATTTGTTGTTGTTGTCATTGTAATTTTTTTTTTTTTGAGCCGCGATAAATAAAAAACTGAAGCGGACTTAAATAGCTGCAAAAATAATAAACAAATATAAAGAGTCGTCCGGCTGTCGTAATTATTATTATAATAATATTTTGCGAAAGTGCTTTCATAAACAAGCCAACAAATCGTTAAGAAAAGTGCTGAAATTGTGAAATTTGTAATAACTAAAAGTTGCAGCGACGCGCACATCATATAGGAAATAATACAGAAACAATAATAATTTTTGGGTAAGTAGAGTCGGAAATATATAATGTATAAATGTATATACATACTCTAAATTCCATATAATAGTTGTAAGTAGCGAGCTCAGCTTGTCAGCTGACAAAAACAAAAAAATCGTTTGGTCAGTATCGCACAGTGGATTAGAATCGGTTTTAACTTTGAAAATTGAAGAAATTTAAATATAAGCAAATATGCAATTATTCCATTATTGGAATTTAAAAAATCGAATATATTGTATTTTTTCCTTACTATAACATTTGAGTGATCTTTTTTATTTGTTATTATTTTTATAGCGAAGAAATTTACTTGTAGATCATACACCTCTCAGAGATCTTTTGAAAGAGAATTTATTCCTTACCGAGAAACTTAGGTGTGCCTTTTTATTTATTATTAGAATCGAAGAACTTTACATGTAGATAGACCTCAACGTGATCCTTTGAATAATCAGAATTTTAAAAACTGACTAAATAGAATCTATGCCTGACCTTATAATTTTAAAAAACCAATATATTGACGTCAAATCGGATCGCTACAGCAGTCTCTCGTTTTAGAATCTGTTCGTTTTTTTCGGGAGCATTCTACTACTCATATATAGCAACGAAGTTTTCGCTGTTATTGCACCAGCTTATCCATATTTAATACTTTTGCTAAGTTCATACATCTGTCCCAGACATCTATGTCCAAACTATAGAAAATTATCTTCACTTTTTTAAGATTCGCCCTCATTGCTTATTCGAATACCATTGTTTTTCTATCAGCAACAGCTTAGATGTGGCCGCTCTTTGCTCCGGCCAAATAGTTTATACTTAAAAATTGTAAATCCTTCAAACTTCATTATCATATGTTTCAGTTAATATTTTTGCCGTATTGAATTTTTATTCCATAGTTCCGTTACTTTTTTTAGGACCAATTAAGTTGCTCGCTGCCATGGTGTTGCATTAAAGGACATTTAAGGACATTCGGTGATTTCGAATATTTTCAAGTTTTCAACTAATATTATTGTTTGGTTGGCAAACTGGTTTTATCTTTGTAGACAGCAAAGCGTTTGATTTTATAAGCCATGGCTTATTATTTTTTAAGTGATCACTTTTGGTTAAACCCATACTTCAAAGTGTGATGAGGTTTCATTCAATGTGGAGTTTCTCAACTCTAAAATTTTTAGTTTAAAGTGCTTCTTGGTTATCACCGCTAACCCGCTTACAATTTTCGTAGATGTTGTGGCATTAAAGTAGTGTAGTCTTCTTTAGAATATCCTTATGTTAGGCATAAACCTTAAAAATTAAAATGTGGAAATTTAATAGCTAGTGCTCCACTATTCTCTAAGCTACTCTATAATTTCAAAAAACTCCAATGAGGATTGCTGTAAATAATTTGTAATAACAATAAAAATATCACAGAATGTGACTTTTTAGATTTAAGGCCTTTACGCAGTTCGAAATATTTCGCGCGGAATGACAAAACTTCATATAAAAAAAAAATCCCAAATAGGATATCCAAAATGGATATATGAAGTTTTGTCATTCCGCGCGAAATTTTTCGAACTGCGTGTATTCCTTTAGTTGTAAATTGTCTTAGTGGTTGGTTGAAATTTTGGTTAACCAGTCCGCTCCAAGCCGATTTTTCAACTTGAAGCTAGTCTTCGCACAGATACAAATCTCACTAGCACTTTTGGAGTTTCGCAGCCTTAAATATAAATAATAATACACTAAGAATTTATGCCACAGTTTCTGAAATTTCCATAAAAATAAGGACGTAAACTAAAATTTAAAAATCTCAAGTAATCTGAAACAAAGAAAATTTCTCTACTTCTTGCTTGAACTATATTAAAGTGCATAGTTTTGGCAAATGAAAAATAACTTCTAGATCACTGTGCGTCACGGCGTCCATTCCAACGCCGTCGTCACTGTTGCTGTCGCTGCTTCGGTCATCGTATGTTGTTGGTGCTGCCTTGTTCATATTGTGATCTAGCTCTGTCCGGGCCACATTCGGAGATCGAGCCGGGCTTGGTCAGCTTTAAGCTCAGTCAGTAACTCGCCAAACTTGCAAAACGACTTTCAACATCACTCGATTGTAGTTGTTTTTTTTTTTTTTTTTTTGTAGCTGCTATTTTTTTACTTTTTTTTTTTTTTGCTACTTCTGTGTTTATTTAATTACATACACACATAAGCAAATATGTAGGTATATTTTTTTTTTAGCGTTTGTTATAATTTTTCTGTATTTGATTTTTAATGCGTCTCAGTATTTTATATGTTTAGTGTAAATATTTGCACAAATGTCGAAATGGTTGCGCATTATTAACAATAAATAATTTATTAAAATAATTGCATGGGCAATTAATTTTGTTTTTTTTATCAAAGCGTGCAAAAAATATATTAGAAAATTGTTTGTAGTGTTGCAGCCATTTATGCGAATTATTTGGCACGTTAAAGGCACATTTTTATACACTCATGGGCAAGAGCGAGCACATTTACTTGGTTTTAAAGTCAGTAGAGTTAGTATATAAGCACATTCTTTACCAGCACATTGAACTTAAATATCTTAGCAATATGTTTTTGTTTTCTTAAAAACCAGTATAGATCTCTTCATACTATCTAGACAAAATTATGCAAATACAAATTGTTTTTTCTACTTTTTTTCTTGCATAAAACAACATCCGGCATAGAACCATCCGGCAAATTTGTTTCCAAAAATCCTGTTTTTTATTTTTTGCCATAGACGTAGTGTTATTTCATCAAAAATAGTTTTGACACACATAGAAATCAAGTTGTTGGTACATAATGCCACTCTTGTGTGGTTAGATGAGTTTTTGGGTTATTAAATGTCGAACAAAAATTTAAATAATTCAAATCTCTAAATGCCTCAGGTTTTAGAGTCCTTTTATCTAAATTAATTTGAAATAAAGGACTTTAGAAAATTTTTCAGATACTAACTATAAAAAATGACTCAATTGCCTTGTATTATGCCCTTACTAGTGCTGGAAGTAACATCGATGTTATCTCAATGCATCGCTGTTTTTCACTTGCTTCCGATCATTGATATTTTTATTTCGATTTTCGATTATCGACCAAATCCCATTACGGACAAAATATGGGCAATCAACGGTATCGCTTTTTTACAAAAAAACAAATCTCAATCGATCCAAATAGTAGGGTTGACTCAATTTTGGCACTTCGAAAACATTTTAATGTCGAAAACTTAGATTCAAGCATGTGCCGGTTGATTTACTGGAAGGTAATACTATTTAAGCTTTTTGTACTTCGATGTATCGAAACATCGTTGTATCGAAGTTAAAAAATATCGAAAACATCGATGTTGGCCTTACTATGCTGTTTTTTTTTGTATTTTTGGTAAAGTATAATGGAGTGTGTTCAAGATCGGCAAGTTTGGGACTACAAATGAAACTATTTTTTTTCTTCAAAAATCCAAAACTTTGATTTTTCTACATTATGTTTAATACTCATTTCGCCATACCCGTCGAGAGAACTTGAGGAACCTGGTGCTCTCTATACACGGTCCCTTAGCAAACTGACATTTTACGAAGAATTTAAATTAAAATTTTTTTTTAAATTTACAGACCTCTTTGGTGAATCCCCGTCGAAAGGTTTTCAAATGTATGGCTTAATTTGATCTATTACGATTATTAATATACTCATACTTTACGTAAAACCCCCAGCTGTGAATAGATTTGCAAATAACTTTTAAAATTCTGACGTAAATTTCAACAAAGCATTTTTTGATTTTTTTTAAACCAGTTCTTATCGCTATTTTGTCTCACTTGAGAATATAAATTTGGTCAATTTGGATTTCCCCAAATTAACGTAATTAGTTTTTGTATTATTTGGCAGGTAATAAACAAATGTTGAAAGTGCCCAGCCCAGATATTGCCTTTATTAATTTCAACTTAACTTTTGTTTATTTTTACAGCTGTATAATAAAAGATATTCAATATTTGAATACGATTTTAATTTATTGTTGTTGTTCTATATTGTTTTTGCTTTTTGTTATTTGCGGCTTTGTTCAGGAGAAACTTATCATAAGCTCACAAGTGCTACAGGCGCATCTTTTCGGTTTGAGCTTACTTAACAAGGCTTTGTGGCAATTTAATCGTTCTGAAACTAATTAATTGATCACGAGTTAGTTTTTATAATGCAAAATATCTTAAAATAATCTATGAGTCAAAAAAAAAAACACTAATCAAAACATTGTTCTAAGATCCGTTTCGGCAGGCATGTTTATAAATATATTTGTATTGTTTTGTTTTTAAAAGGCCCTGAATAAGAAAAAAAATATTGAAAAATAACTGAAATAAGTGCCCAAAACATGTTTTTCGAAAATATCTCGAAAACGGTGCTTAAGAAAAAAAAAGGTTGCCATTTTCGTGTTTCTCGACCTCAAATTACCTTAAAAAACAATTTTTTATGAAGGTTAATTTTTCGTGTAAACTAGTGCAATTTATTTTGTTATATGCGCCCAATTCTGTTTTTACACGGTCTTTTTTTACACCATTTTGATTTAACACGGTCTAGAAAAATTTTTTTTTCATTTTTGCAACTTACAAGTCTTTCCCCTACACAACTTCATTCGATTTAAAAATAGCTATTTAAAACTTCGAAGAAAAATTTTGTTATTTATTAACCTTATTTATTCGAAATTTAGTTATGGGATTCCCCTTTCTAATTTATTTTAATATCATCATTAAGGCATTAAAAAATCATTTGTTGAGCAACGTAAATATTTTTTTATTTACATACAAAATAAATCTGTTTTTTTCATCATAAATACAAGAAGTATGTACTCTATAAAATATTTCAAAAATGTATTATAGTTTTTAACTTCTTTTGACAAAAAAAATAATTATTTTTTAACAATGTTCTACCAAATCGATTTGATTCATATTCATACCAAATAAAGAACGTTTAAAAACATGTGCATAAAAAAAAATGGTGATTGACATATTTAAGAAACAAACTTAAAAAAAATAAGAAAATTTTATATTTAAAAAAATAATAAGAAAATTTCATATTTTTTTAAGAAAATGTGTTGTTTAAAAAAAATTAAATATTTTTTTTTAAAAAGCGCTATTGCCAACTTAGATTAAAAAAAAAAATTGGCTCAAAAATTTTCGGTAGTTTAGTCACAATTAAATAAAAAAAAATAAAAAAAATAAAAACTGAATTTTTGCGAAAAATGTTTATTTTGCCATACATATGCATCGAAATGCATCATTAGTTTTCAATAATCGCTGGGGGCAGTTTCCTGTACCTTATCCAGCTAGACCCTTACTTAATATTTTGCTCTGGGCAACTCTTATTTAATTTAAGTTAGACTTGGCTGCAATTCCGTAAATCTGCAGTGCATACTTCCATATTGGACCCAAAATATTGGGTCGTTCACTAAGTAATTTCGTTTTTTTTAGTGCAATGTAAACACGATTTTTTTTATTGTGTAAAACATTTTATGAAATTATATATTCTCCATTTTGATCCAATACCTTTTGCCAACTTTCGGGCAAGAGATAAAATTTTTGATCCTTGCAGGCAAAAAACTGTTCCAAGTGGTTTTTGACGTTCTGATTTGAGGTGAAGGTTCTCCCATCCAAAAAATTTTGCAGAGACCGGAACAAGTAATAGTCCGAAGGTGCCAAGTCTGGAGAATATGGTGGGTGTGGTAGCACATCCCATTCAAGCTGCAAAAGCTTTTGGCGATTCATCAAACTTGCATTATCCTGGTGGAACACTACACCTTTTCTATTGATCAATTCTGGCCTCTTCTGTTTGAGTGCATCACTCAATTTGTCCAGCTGATCACAATACACTTCAGAATTAATCGTGGTATTGTCGGGCAAAAGCTCAAAATAAACGATCCCTTTGAAATCCCACCAAACAGACAAGATAACCTTTTTTTGGTGAATATCGGCCTTCGAAGTGGCTTGAGCTGGTTCATCCTTTTTAGACCATGATCTCTTGCGCTTTACATTCTTGTAAACAACCCACTTTACGTCGCCAGTAACAATGCGTTTCAAAAATGGATCACTTCTTTGACGTTCGATAAGCAAATCATAGTCGTTAATGCAAATTTCGTTCTGTAAGAACATGAGGAACCCATATGTCAAGCTTAGAAATTATTCCTAGACGTTTCATGTGCTTGTGAACGGTTGCGTTAGACAAATTTAATCTTTCAGCAATCTCTCGAGTTGTTATTCGACGATTTGCATCGACCAACGACTTTATTTTATCCACATCGGCTTCAAGAGGCCTTCCGGGACGTTGTGCATCCTCAAGATTGAAATTGCCGGAACGAAATTTTGCAAACCAATTTTGGCATTGGCGTTCGGTCAACACATCTTCTCCGTACACATCACATAAAAGCGAAAATTTCGCCTTGCATGAACTGCATTTTTACATTTTGATAGTAAAACAGTAAAATATGCCGATCTTCCATCTTCGATAGGGTACCAAACAAAAACTATTCCAAAAAATGTAACAAAATTTTTTACAAAAAAGCCTTCCTATATCAGCTGTTCAAATATATAACGGTAAAGCGCTTAAGTGTGAAGTTGGTTGCGAAAAAATTTAATAAGATCAGCTGTTGTCATCAAACGAAATTACTTAGTGAACGACCCAATAGATTTGTAAATTTTGACTTTACTGAATAAGAAAAGCTTATTTCTGGTAGCAAGCAACTATGCCATTTTCCTCGCTTTGGATTGCACAGATTTTTGCAGCATTGTTGTGTACCTCGAGAAGGTTAGCCTCCTGTCCAGAATAGCCCTGAGGCATTGTTGACAACTTGGATTTTTAAAATAAAATGGTTAAAAAAATTTCAGTTGCTGAGTCAAAATAGTAAGCAAAAACACAACTTTTTAAACAAAGCAGAATGACGTTAGGTTTAAAAAATTGGAAATTTTGTTTATCTATGAACTGATATTTTTGAACAAATGCTGAACAAACGGCCATTTGTCGCGGTATAAAATATCTTCTTCAAATCCATTGCAGCCTTTAGCATCAGAAGAGCTCGTGTTCATTTGGCATTTACTTATGGAAATTACTTAGATTAAATTCACTAGCTTTATCAATTTTAATCCCAATCAGTTACTTTTCACACCACTGTGCACAGTTGTTTACACCTTGAGCATAAACTAAGCGGACTTCAATTTACAAGCTACAGCTAACTGAGGAGAGCGAAGTGGGCTATAAAACAAAGCCTTAAGTTAAACGCAGCGTTTAATGGCAGCTTAAGGGCAAATCGCAATGCCATGACATGGCGGTTGAATGCAAATAACAATTTGAAGGCACTGTTGAATGCAGCGCAGTTGCAGAGATTAGTTGCAAAGGCAACCCAATGTATGTCTGTGGCAAAGTCAAATGTATGCAGAAAAAATTTTAATTAAAGGTAAAAAATTGCATTATGCATAAGTATGCAGCGTGTAATGTGTGTGTGTGTGTGTGTATATGCAGACTATATACAGGTATGCACATAGTTAGTGATACGCAGCATAAATCTTGATAATGGACATGTGCTAATAAAAGGTAAATGTGTTGAATGCCAAATGAGTTTTGCCGCCAACGATGACGAAACACAATGATTTTCTTATTTTATGGGCAACCAACAATATAAAAAGACCGGCTAAAGACGTAGAGCCATGGAATGCCATAGGTTGCAAGACGGAATGAAAACGCGTTTTTGGAAACCGGTCTCAAACTTTGCTTGGGGCAAGCTGCTGCTAAGGTATAACAAAAAAAAAAAAAAACTCCTACAATATTCTGGGTGTGGGTACAATACTGATAGATCTTGGTTGTTGCACTAGTATGCTAAATGCTCACAGCATTTCCTTACGTTTAGCTGAGATAAGCGCTGGACTGGACAGTCATATGGCAGCAGTCTATGAGTCAGCTTCTTTTTTCGTCTGTCTTTTGGGAATCATTATTCTTTCAGTTACTTTATGTTTATATACAAGACGTGCTTATTTACGGCATTGCCCAGATGCACATGAGAATTGAATAACAGTGGAAAGAAGACTTGCCAAAAACAATGGGCAAAACTTATTATAGGATAGTCTGGCAGTCTTCTTTAGTTAGTCAGACGCTCGAAGAACAGTCACACCAATACATATGCACATAAAATATATATCTGTGTGTATCTCTATCTGTCAGACTTTCGCATTGTCTGTTAATGTTATCAGGTGAAGTCTGGTCTGAAACTTAGCCTACAAGTTAAGAGTTGTTTGCCGCCTGGGCTAGGCTGAAAGTTGAAAATCCACATTCGTGCATATAAACGATTATGTGATATTTTTCATACATTGTTTTTGTTGTAGCGGTTTAACACCAAGTTGTGAATTTATAATTGAATTGTGCATGTTGTAATGATTGATGGTTGACAGACAGCCAAGACGTTGAGTAACAAGCACGACGGGAAACCGAAAGTTATGGCTGAAGAAAAATTAGCAAATATTTTGAGCTAAGGATCTTAGATATATATAGGCTATTAAGAAATAATTTAACAATAAAGATGAAGGAGTGGCTATTTAGGTAATAATTTGGGTCGACTTTGTCAGGGAAATTACGAGGGACCTTTGAAAGAAACTCTAGAGTAAGCAAAGAAGAGCCAGTATGCTAAGCGATTATATGGATCTTAGATGTAACATATGTTAAAGCTATATCTTTTTGTGCACTACGGATAAAGGCTAGGTTAGGTTTGGTTGATTAGGCTGGTCAAACAATAATTGTGATCACTCAGAGACCATGAGGTCCATTGTGATGCCTAATTGTGTAAGGGGAGAAAGAAGTTCGTAAGTAGAGAAGAAGGGGAGGCATAGAGGAAGATTATTTCGAGGGTCAAAAAGGGCTGGTGGCCTTTTCTAGTCACCTTAGTCCCTTTCCTTGCAAAACCATTTTAAGGATTCGACAAAAGTGGCCAGATCCACTATGGGCACATAAGCCAGACTACCCAGGTATTTAAAGAATGGTTTACCCAGAAACTAGGTTCCTCTTATAAGAAGCGCCTGCTTTCTGTCTCCTCCTCATCTCCGCAACTGCGGCAGAAGTCATGATGGGCGACATGCATCTCGGGCATTAGGCGTTTGGTGCAGTGAAGTTACAACTCCTAACATCCTGGTTCTGTTCTTATGAAAACGCAGAAGTTCAGATGTTCGCTTTGGATTTAGCAAGTAGCGTAAAAAATTAAGCAAATATTTGAATCTGAATATTCATATGCCTTCGCACGCCAACTCTTGCCCCGCTTTCAGAGCGAATGTCATCATCATCATCATTTTCTGTATCTCCCACTGGAGCATAGGGCATAAAAATGTGTGGATGTGCTAAGTATTTTAGTCTATCCCCGTTTTCTCACTACCATTGATCTACAGAATTCGATGCCTTTATTTGTTATAGTGATTTCCCCTCTTTTTATTTATCCCCTTATGAGCTTTGAACCATAATTTCGTTTAGCTGGTGGCGGAAATATACAAAATACTTCCTAAGTGCTCACCTCAGTGACATAAATAGCGGAACATCAAAGGGATCATTTACCATATGACATTGTTTTGGTATAAAAAATCAAATTGTTCAATAAACTTTGTGGAGAAAAATAAGCTCGATCTCTCTCTAACTTTACCATTTAAGCCCCATAAAAATAAATTATATTATCCAAAACGGTGAAAGATGTTTACTTGAATCTTCAAAACAGCCCACATGCCAAGTTCTGTGTAGTATTGCATTTGTAATACAAAGAATCCACCAGACAGACATGAAGCCATAATTTCCTGCACTTGTAGATGGTCTTTTCCAAAATCCTTTCTTAGTTTCCGCGTACTCCATAAAACCCACCACTATTTCAGCCCTATATCTGTTCGTTAATCGCCAATCAGTCAGTCAGTTCAAATAGTTTTATACATGTAGACTTAGGATTTTTTTAACAATAAGGATGGAGGATCGGCTGTTCGGGTAATAATTTCGGTTGGCATTATCAGCGAAATTACGAGGGACTTTTTAGAGAATCAAAATTAAATTGCAGGTGAGCAAGAAGAGCAACTTTGCAAAAAGATTAAAGCAATTATTTTTAAAGAATTCATTGGATACTCATATTTGGTTAGTTAAGAGTTTCCGATTCCGAATTCTGCATCATAATTTTCTTTTAGCTAGGGTAACTATGGTTTTTGAGGTATCGCAAATTGGAAAAAAAAACCTTTAGCTTCCAATGCATAAATTTCTTGACGAGAACATGAAGACAGTTATCCCATATCGACCATGATTAAGCACACGTTCATAAATTGCCAAACGAAAAGGGTTCAAGCAACCCTTTAATTACCGGGCAAGTATTAAAGAATAGTGATGCCCTCCAATTTTCGAAAAAATATTTGGTTTTGGTCTATCCATGGCTTCAGAAGTTTCTAACAGATTGAAATATCAATACTTTAAGGTTTGGTGTAGTGGAATCCGGCAATGCCCAACAGCAGCTTCTTTGGTACTACCATGTGTTTAGATGGTACTCGCACTCCTATGGTTCTCAGTCTGTTTTCCCAGCTTTCATCTGTGCATTGTTCCTTTTGTAGATTAACGAGTCGATTTTCGACATATTTCTAAAATTTCATCTTGCTCCTCTGCTATTGGTAAGGTTTAATTTGACGCTTTAGTATTTGTATGAATTTGCGTCTTAAAACCCCTCGAAATTTTGTTGATACTATATGGCTTTCTGAAGGTTGTATTTAATGTATTGAATAGTGCAATGCTCTTGCCAGAAGAATGACTTCTCTCTTTGGCGGTTGTAGAATGTGAATGCACGATGTCACCCGACTAGAACCATCCCAATAATAAAGTTTTTTTTTCGTAAATTGGACTAGCTAAGTGGGGAGCTTTATAGATTCCTAACCTCGCAGTGAAGCTTTTCCAACAACGTTGTTTTTATTATGGCTCTTTGACGCAAACGCTTTTTTGTCAATAACGTATACTACTAGTTTAAATTAAACACGTTAAAATTGTGCCAATTTTTGGAAGATTTGCTTCCAAATTAAAGCAGATCGTTTCAGTAATATTGCAAAAGATCTTGCGGTTTTAAGAGTCCCTTTTACTTTACTCTATTTTCATACATTACTCGTATTACTCATACGCCCCAACAACTTCCGCTCTGCAGATACTCAGATTTTTATTGGGTGCACAAAGAACATAACTTAAAGGCCAGCTGCTTGCATGGCTTCCATAAAAAGATAACATAACTTGAATAAATTAAGGCTGCCCTGCAGACCCAGAGACCTGACCTATGCACACAATTCTGTTAAACTGTTTGCAACTTTTTGTTGTCTTTGATGCCATATCTGGTTCTTTGAGTTTTTCATTTCTTAAGTTTTTCATGCTGTGGCAACTTCTTTTGTTTTAGCCATAATTTTGTTTTTTTCATGATTTTTGCTTTGTTGACGTTTGCTTGTTCTGCTTATTCGCCGCATGTTTTATCTTCTTTGTTGTGTTTTACCTCTCTTTGAAGCAAAAAAAAGATACTTTTTTGCGGTTAATGTGCAATTTCGAAATTGAGTTCAATCATATTTTCTGATCATGTTGCCTTTAATTTCTTGTGGCTAACATACAGCTTTGGGTGCCTCGAAAACTTGTGAATCTTTTCTCATTAAGCCAACAAACGCACTTGAACCTATAGAAAATGCGGACAATTATGAATCATCCAACCGTCAGCATGACAGTTAAGCGGGTCTTTGGCATTGTTAATTAACGTGGGCGGAAAGTTAAGTCTAGAGACGGTAACATTTGCTATTTGGTTTTACTTTTATAGTCTAAATATCTATATAAGTATCTATAACTGTAGCTCATTGCCCTTGTGTGCTCTCCATATGTTTATGTTTTTTACTTCCTACATGCTTTGCAGGTATGTCAATTTACTTTAGTTTAATTAAAAATGTAATAGCCTTGTTAGCAGCTTTGCACAAATGTCAATGAACGTTTAAGTTGGCTCTCTTATTCCCTCAGTTTTGCCGAAGTAATTTATCTAGGAAGTTGTTTGAATAAAAAGCGTTGATAGCTAGTAAAAATTAAAAAGTTACTTCGTATCTGCAGGTAACTCAAGTCGATTCTTATTTCTTTCAAAAGAAGTAACGTTTCCGTGTTTTTTTTTTGTATCTCTTGTAGGTGTAAGCTTAGCCATCTTCTTTTATGTTAACGAATCTGCTGTGCTCCAATAACGATTATAGAGTAACACAAGTTTACTTAAATATAATGAAAGATTTTGACTGACAGTTTTTTCCAGTTATTTTTATTGAAATTTGCAAAAACTGTCTAGAAAATCTCCCAAGATTTTAAATCCGCAAAACCTCCCTTGTGGATCCGCCACTGGACAAATGTGATGATTATGGGTATTAAAGAAAGGACGTACCGAATCCTTTACCTTAGTTGTAAAGAAAGAAACGAGGTTGTGTAGAAGATGGCGTGCGAAATATTCAGGAGTCGGAACGCCATTGGGAGTCTATCTATCTTATTTCATTCTATCATTACAATTCCACATTTACCTTTTTATTTCGGTACTGAAAGCTGAGTTGTTAGCAGCTGCGTTATTTCTTGAGAATTGTTTGATATAGTCTGCTACTGATGAACTGTGAGCAAATCTGAGCTTAAGCTGATGTGGAATTTGGTTTTGTTTGCGAATTGCGTTTCTAGCTTTACACATCTGTATTTGCAACGTCATCTTTTCTTTTAAATCTTCCAAGATGGCAGACATGGTCTACATCATGTCGCAGCTTTGAGGCATATAAGATGTTCACCAAGTATCACCGTGACGCTGGTTAGTTTCATTAAACGATTTATCCCCAGTGTGGAGATGGTAAAGATTTTCGCTTGTCCACATTGAAGACTTTCGGATGCTACAGCTTTTATAAACCCTAAGCGTTCGCAAATTTTTTTGGCAAATATTGTATATTTATTTTATTTGACAAATTCAGCTTTAATGCGTTTCTTAGGTCGTTGTTTTTTTTATTTTACCTGATGATTGCTAGTTTTAAAATCTTTGTATAGAAACAAAAGCATTTAATAAGAAGATGAAGAACTTACAAAACAAATCATTTTTCGTATTGCTAAATATTCACTATCTTTTCATTTTCACTAAAACGTGCAAACCTCTCGCTTTTTACCCTGTATCAAATTTGGTAAATTTAATCTTCAGTAGAACTGTCAAACCGTGTACAATTTCCTGTATGCATAGATTCAAATGTCACCTAAATACAGCTTGCAAATAAATCTGTTGACCACACGAACATTTATCTTACTTTTATTTTCATTTCCACACGTATGTACAATGTACATATGTATATCTATACTTTAGATTGGTTTTGTAAACATATATTTACTTAAATTACGAAAACCCACAATCGTCAACTTGCCCATTGTGTCAAAGTTAAGTTTGCTTTTATTCAATTTAAGTATACACAATACCAACATGCCATCAGATACATTCAGCACCTATACATAGAGTCTTTGAATTACTTGCAAAGTCTTTTTTTTGTCACTGATTGAACTTAATTGAATTACGAGTAGTTTCAAACTGAGAGTTATCAGTGCCTTGTGTCAACAGTTACAACGTTGACCACAAACTGTGCTCTAGTGTACATACTCTATTTGGTTCTATAGCAAGTTTATAGGGGAAGTACCTATGAATTTCCACTAGTATAGTTAGTAAGGAAAACCATTTGCTGCACATTTTAGTGGCTCAAGGCTGCAGTTGAGCTGCTTATGAACTAGTTTTGAATTATGGCTAAAAGCTATACCTTAAGTACCCAAGTTGTTGTGTTTACTTTTGTGCCACCCAGTTCTTTGCTAGCCACATGTGTAATGCAACAGCTGTTAACATAAATATATGGCCAGGTTTCGTGCATTTTTTATAAAGTTCTTTTTTTGTTTACCTTTCACATACATATTGGGCGGCCGCATTACGCGAAAAGATACAGTGGGCGTTAGGCTGTGTGAACCAGATGAAAGTAAAGGTTTTTACCATTCGAATGTATTTTTTGTTTATTAAACTTATAATTAAACTTTCTATGAAACATATTTGTTGTGTGTTTACTATGTCGGGCAGAAATGCAGAAGTGCACGAGTAACTACAGGAACAACCTTAAGTGATGCAAAAAAGCCAGAGCAACAGCCGCTTACAAGTGTAATATGTAGTCATAATTTTTGTTAGGAAATTTTTTTGTAAGAAAAATGCATTTTAAAAGCATTGAGAATAAAATTTTAGCCAGTCGGTGTTTATCATATTAATTTCATAAAAGTTTAGTTTTTCATCCCACTATAAGCATTGAATAATACCAAAAAGAGTATACAAAAATATGTACTCACTGGCATACATATAATGTCACTTTTCACAACACAGTTTTGGGCACTTATTGAATAATTATACCCTGTACCTTATGGTACAAAGGGTATATTGTGTTTGTGCAAGCCGAAAATGTATGTAACGTACAGAAGGAGACGTCGGAGACCCCCCAAAGTTACCTAAAGTATGATCAGTGTGACTCGAGAAGTCGATATACCCTGACCGTATGTCCGTATGAACGCCTAGATCTCAGAGATGGTAAGAGCTAGAGCAACCAAACTTTCAGATTTAATCCCTCATTAATCCATAGGAGACAAGTTTATTTTATTTTTTTGATATCGGGATTACATTATATAGCTCCCATAGGGGTGTTTCAGAGGACCTCGAAAAAAAGCAAAAGTTTTAGATGGATAATTCGTTTGTTTATAAAGATATCATAACCAAATTTGGCATTAAGAAGTTTTTTAGAGACCCCAAGCACTGCACCAAGTTTGATCAAAATCGGTTGACTATATCATATAGCTCCCATAGGAACGATCGGTCAAAAAACGCTTTTTTTACAAAATTCGTTGTGTTTCGTTTGGTTTTGAAGATATCTGAACCAAATTTGGCAGACGGAAGTTTTTTATAGTTTCCAATCAGTGTCCTGAATTTGATCAAAATCGGTTGACTATATCATATAGTCCCCATAGGACCGATCGGTCAAAAAAAATGTTTGGTGCAAAATTCGACTGATTTCTGTTTGTTTATGAAAATATCGTATCTTTTGGAGTTCTTAAGCAATATTTCGGACTTAATTGCAATGTGGTGGTACAGGGTATCCCAAAGTCGTCTGCGCCCGACTTTAACGTACGCCATTTTTTTTTAGTGTACTTGTTTTGGGTACTTCTGCTTTACTATTTATGAGTACATATATTATAGTAATAATAAGTAATAACAAAAATATTATTAAATATTTTCTACTATTTGTACAAATGGCTAATCACCTAGGTGATAGTTGACAAATTGGGCAGAAGTGCACTATGCTTTTTGAACAATTTTTTATTGTAGTTATTTTGGGTACATCTGCATTTCTGTTTTTTAGTAAATTATAATAATAGTATTTTCCAATCATTTTTTGTATTTTTCATAAGCAGCTATTTTTTAAACCTTCACAACAACATACCAATTAAGAAGTAAACTTTTATGCAAAAATTTTTCTAAATAAAAATAATCTTTGAAGCAGTTTGCAAATTATTGATATAAACACTAGATACATTTTATCTTCGAAAATTTTTTATGAAAAAGCGTCAACAACACAACATTTTTAGAAAAAATAGGCTCTTTCTCGAAATGCCTTTAATGAGCTGACGGTTCGAATTAAATTAAAAATAGTTTGGCATGCCTTAAGACGTGTAATGATACATATCTACAACGCATTATATGTTCTTAAACCGTGCAAGAATGACTTCAATAAATGATTAAACGGTGTCGTAAAGTAAAATATCGCTACCGAACGTTTTAATGCATAATAAAAATTGTCATTTTTGTTTTTACCAAGTGTTTAAAAAAAGTTTAATTTTACTTCAACTATTCTGAATTCTTACGAATGACATTTCTATTCTATGAAAATTTCTAATTATTACATTTTTATAATCAGTATTGCCAAAATGCTTTAGTTTGGGTCTGCCATCAAATCCAAATGCCGATTTAATTAGTTCTTGGCTCTCAGATACAACAATTTTTATTTTTTAAAGACTAAAAGTTCGTTAAGTCCAATGCTTACTTTATAAAAATATACATTTGTGCATTAAGATACATTTTTGTGTCCGTGCTTTGGTGCTTGTGGCACATTTGCTTATTTCACTGCATTTTTTGTTTGTTTATATCTTATGGAGTTTTGATGTGTGTGTGTGTAACTTGTAGATACGTTTGAAGTGAACTGTTAAAATGCTGCAGGTTAAGTTTTGTGCCAGTTCTTTTCTTGCCACCAAGATCTGCATCTCTTTGCAGTTAATAGCTGCTGCAACATTTTACGCTTTTATGACGAACAACATGCACCTTACAGCGCATAGTATCTGACAGATGCACAACAGCTACACTTAAATATGCATAAAGTGTTGCCCAAAATGTTGCAATCTTTTTTTTTTAGCAATTACATTTACAACACAAGTTAAACAACGTACTGATTGGTATGCAAAGCCTAAAAACAAACTTTGAGATACTTTTACAAAGATTTATTTGAACTGCAGCTTTGCACTGAAAGAAAAGGTAATTGTGGACTTAAGGCCTATTTCTCCATCTCAGTTGATATTCAGAAGATAAACTAAGCAGTATAGCAGGTTGAAAAAGAAGCTGGAATGCTGTTAATTATAATATTGATAAAAACAAGAAGATAAACCCTCATTATAGCAGCAATATAGTAGTGCTGGAGAAAACATCGATGATCGAAGTTTAAAATCTCTATATATCGATGTTGGCCAACAGAGATGTTTCTCTCGCACTACTAAACACCCATTTGTTGAGTGCAGAGATCTTTTTTACTCTTTACTACGAGATCTTCATACCCACAAGGGAGTTCGGTGCAGGATGACGCCCAAAAATGGTACACAGATGGCTCCAAAACGAAAGAAGGAGTAGGTGCAGGGGTAGTCGGTCCCCGCTGCCATATGCACATATCTCTCTATGTAAAGACGCAACAATATTCGATGCCGCACTATTTGCGATAAACTCTGCAACTCAGAAATTACTAGACCGCAAAGTGCAAAGAATAAAAATAAATATTCTATCTGATAGCCAAGCGGTACTCAAAGCCCTCAACAATTATAAATTCATGTTCAAATCTGTCCTTGAATGCCACAACAACCTAAAACTACTGGCATCCCATAATAAGGTAAAACTTATTTGGGTGCCTGGGCCCAAAGGTTTTGAAGGTAATGAAGCAGCAGATACACAAGCCAGAAAAGAGGCGGAGGCAATCTTCACAGGACCTAGCCCTCTGTACGGCTTCACAAAAAACGATATTACAAATATAATTTCTAAAAACACCAAAAAAGAGGCAAAAACCTACTGGGATAATCTGGAAGGACTCCGTCACTCCAAAAAATGCCTTCAGTTCGACTCAAAAAAGGGAGCAGAAGCCCTAGAATTCAATAGAAAAGACCTACGCATCTTATGCGGTGCACTTACTGGCCACTACCCTTGTAGGATACCACATGGCCAAGGTAGGTCTATCGGATACTGTAACCTGCAGATACTGCAATGAAGAGGAGGAAACCATGGAGCACCTTTTAGCCAACTGCCCAGCGCTAACCATGCGCAGAGCTAAATTCTTAAACAGCTATACATTGGATGAAGAGGACTACAAAACCCTATCACTAAAGGGAATAACTGCCTTCGCCAAATCAATAAACGGCGATTAGTCACATACGGGGGTGCACAGAAGACCTACATGCTGGTCGCAGTGCAGAAGGAAGTCTATACCTTACACCCTATTCACATCATACATCATACATCACTTACTCCCATTATCGGTATCACAACGGGCCTATTCTTGGCCTAAGTGAGTTTTGGGACGCTTAGTCCCAACTGACGCCTTAACTGCCGATTGATTTTTCACTATAAAAACCTGTGAGGCTGAACTATTCGCTTGCAAATAAAAGTGAATATAAGATCGATTACTTTAATTTCGAGATACTGCTGAATCCAATCGAAAGATTACATTTTGTATACTTGAAAATTTAAATTCTGTTAACTAAGGCCTTAAAACCTAACATGCTAAATTGAGAAAATATTTTTTTTAAGAATTATTGATTTAAAGTGTTTTGGCAAGTCTATCGTTTCTGCTTTTTTTCAGTGTACCTATGTAATATATACAAAGTAACAACACGTGAAACTATTTTGCATAGAAAACACATTTTCCGTTTGCAGTAACTTCGACTGCGGCTGCGAACAGCAAGTAAGTTTTTGTGTGTACTTGCAAATGTTTTTTTAAGATTGTTTGTTTTTTTCTTAATTTTTTATGTTTTGTATTTTTTGTTTATTTTTTATGGGAGTTACCTCACAGCGGCCGCATTTTGTGGCCTTTGGCCACTTTATAAATTGCCGAAATTCGTCTGTCCAATATTTTCATAGTTGACTAGCAGCTGTTGCTCTTCATTATTATTAATATTGTTTTTAGTCTTTTGATATTAAAAGCCAATTGTATTAGTAAATTTCCGTGAAATCTTAAAAACCTGATTTCCTGGCTGTAAACAATGGAGCCTCAGACTCTGGCGAGACATAAAGAGTAAATATTTTTTTACCCAATTCTCTACAGGGGAATAACACAGCTGCAGCTATATAACTTGTTTTCCAAAAGCTTAAAAAATTAATAACAATTTTATTAAAAGTATATTTCAGCTTAATTAACAATTAGCATTCAGCTGCCATCTTGCAATTTATTTAGCATATTCAAATGCAACTAAACGCGCCTTGAAAAAATACATGATATATAACTATGTACAGTTGAATTTTCCATAGGGCTTTGTTCATATGTACAAAACGAATTAAATTGTTTAATAATTGTCATTAATAACAATTTATTGCGCATTTTTATTGTCTGGTTAGAAATATAAAACAAAAATATAAATGTATTCTGTCTGGGGAAAACTTTTTGTGAACATAACAAAACGATTTAAACGACTGGGCGCTCAGTTTTTCTAGGAAGTGAGTTGACCCATGTTTTTTTTTCGTTTTAGGGTTGGTACATAGTGCTTAATTAATTTTTAGTTTTATAATTCTCTCAGAAAAAAGTTTATGTCGTAAACAGGCTACATTTCTTGAAATTGACATTAATCTTTAAATTTATTGAAGAGATTATTAGAAAAAAAAAAATTTGGGCATTTCCATTTTGGCAGTTCGGGGCATTTTTACGACCAAAAGAAGGAATGATCTCAATTTTGAAACGTTTTCTTTATACTTGCGTAGCAATTGAATAGAACTCTATTAAATAAAAAATATGTCAAAAATAGGTCTTACCGGTTAAAAGATACAAGAAAAAATACGCTTGGCGTGACGTTACAAAAAAAGCGACTTAGCTCACAAAATTGAAAATTTCTACGAATTTGGCAAGTCTTTGGGTATCGAACTTTTTTTGTATGATTTGAAATTTTATAAGCCTTAGTTACTGGAGTCACTTTACAACTATTTAATTCAAGAACAATCAATTTTGGTTTGAATAAGTTTCACTTGTTGGAAAAATAATGATAATAGGTAGCGGCTTGTAAATTGCCATAACGTAGCTTTTTTGGCTATATATCGAGATTGAATACACATAGGCATCGATGTAAATATACCGTTGGAAAGAGAAAAGAAAGAGCTATAATCCATAATAAGCAGATCATTTGAATTATATAAAAATAAGATTTTTACAGACAATTTTCCAAAGAGCTTGAAAACGACCACCAAAAAAAAAGGCTTGTAAGTTGTCATACCTGCAAAAATCCCTCAAAATTGAAGAAAACTGAAATAAAAACGCATGATTGATACATTTTATGAAAATTGATTAATTTTATCTGAGCATTTAATTGAATTTAAAAAAAAAACAAGAAAAATTTAACTTTCCAAAGATGTCAAAATTGTGTTTTTCTTTTATCGGTTTTATATATATTAAAAAAATGTATCCGAAAATTGCAGAATAATACACTAAAAATAATTCAAATTAGTTTCAATGATAATTCCACACAATATAAATAACATAGCAATGGAAATAAATGAAAATAGATGTATTGCAACTTAAATTTTTGAAGCCATTTTGGAATGCATTGAAAAAAATTTTCCTATTCACTGTAAGTTTGAAAACCATTTTTGATAATGAAAGTTCATTGAATTTCAGTTCCAGCATATATATTTTCCTTGATTTTTCATTTCGATTTGATCGATGAGCGCAATCAAATATAATGTTTTTTATTTTCCGATTTCTTTGCGTTTTTGCGTGAGTTCGCATAAAAAATACATTAAAATTGTTTACGGCGTATTTGCCATCGAAGACAGCTGGAATTTTGATGTTTTCATTGCTGGAACATCAAAATCGACCAGGTTATAATAAAAAACAGACAGTCTTAGGTGAATTAAAGCAAAACATAACCTTTTAGTTTTGCAGCCTGATTTCCGGTCATCTTTCAATGTCAATTGTGAGAAAAGCTTTGAACTGAATAATAAAAGTCGAAACATATTATATTTTTATTTTTTCGGTCATGGTGGTGCATTCTGTGGAAATCCCAATAAAGAAAAGACGAAGTTTATGTGTAGTAAAATTTTTGAGGTTTAAATGGAACTTTGGGCTACCTATTCTATATAAGAAGAAGTCAAAATTTTGTATATCTTTACTTAACTTTAAATAACAAAAGTATTTATTTTATTGACTTGTCTTCTCAAATAAATTTGTGATACTCCAGATATTCATCCCAATGAATCAATTAATTGTAATTTAAACTAAAACGTGTAGGGGGAGGCTGCTGATAGTCCCAAACAAACGCGATTCAGAGGGATGGATCTCATACCAAAATACGTCCCTGCATGTAGCCTAGACAAGAAAAAATAGTTAGATCTTAACTTGGATTACTATTAAAAAATTTCATTAATTTAATTTTTTTGTTGTCACCAATTGAACAATAAAATCTGTTAACGTGCTGCGGATTAATGTGCAACGTCTCTTTGTTACATGTTACATTGAAGATGACAGGAAAGGTTACCCCACCGGGATACGCCAATAGCCGCCGCAGGGGGCCCGACTTTCACTGTGCCAAAGATGACGCAAAGCTTGCTTTGTCGTATTCCGCAAGTTAAATACCACGGAGCGATTTGTTCGGACTTTGGGTTCGGATAAATAAAGTCCTTGGGCACATAAAAAAAAACTATTGGGTCGTTCACTAAGTAAAATCGTTTTTTTTAGTGCAATGTAAACACGATTTTTTTTATTGTGTAAACCATTTAATGAAATTATATATTCTCCGTTTTGATCCAATTCCTTTTGCCATCTTTCGGGCAAGAGATTGATTCCACGCTCATAAAATTTTTGATCCTTACAGGCAAACAACTGGTCCAAGTGGTTTTTGACGTCCTGTTTTGGGGTGAATGTTCTCCCATCCCAATTTTGCAGAGACCGGAACAAGTAATAGTCCGAAGGTGCCAAGTCTGAAGAATATGGTGGGTGTGGTAGCACATCCCATTCAAGCTGCAAAAGCTTTTGGCGATTCATCAAACTTGTATGAGGTCTCGCATTATTCTGGTGGAACACTACACCTTTTCTATTGATCAATTCTGGCCTCTTCTGTTTGAGTGCATCACTCAATTTGTCCAGCTGATCACAATACACTTCTGAATTAATCGTGGTATTGTCGGGCAAAAGCTCAAAATAAACGATCCCTTTGAAATCCCACCAAACAGACAACATAACCTTTTTTTTGGTGAATATCGGCCTTCGAAGTGGTTTGAGCTGGTTCATCCTTTTTAGACCATGATCTCTTGCGCTTTACATTCTTGTAAACAACCCACTTTTCGTCGCCAGTAACAATGCGCTTTAAAAATGGATCACTTCTTTGACGTTTGATAAGAAAATCACAGTCGTTAATGCGAAGAAGCAAATTTCGTTCTGTAAGAACATGAGCAACCCATATGTCAAGCTTCGAAATTAATGCTAGACGTTTCATGTGCTTGTGAACGGTTGCGTTAGACAAATTTAATCTTTCAGCAATCTTTCGAGTTGTTATTCGACGATTTGCATCGACCAATGACTTTATATTACCCATATCGGCTTCAAGAGGCCTTCCAGGACGTTGTGCATCCTCATGATTGAAATTGCCGGAACGAAATTTTGCAAACCAATTTTGGCTTTGGCGTTCGGTCAACACATCTTCTCCGTACACATCACATAATTTTCGCCTTGCATGAACTGCATTTTTACATTTGGAAAGTAAAACAGTAAAATATGCCGAAAATGCTGTTTTCGATCTTCCATCTTCGATAGGGCACCAAACAAAAACTGTTCCAAAAAATGTAACAAAATTTTTTACAAAAAAGCCTTACTGTATCAGCTATTCAAATATATAAAGGTAAAGCGGTTAGGTGTGAAGTTGGCTGCGAAAAAATTCAATAAGATCAGCTGTTGTCATCAAACGAAATTACTTAGTGAACGACCCAATAGTATATAGTTTTAAGCGAGATGTCAGTGTCTGAGGGCCTACAGGTTTTTCCCATTTGTAGAAGATACCTATTAATTTACTCATCTCAGCGGGACGTAACTTCAAAAGAATCTATACAGAACCTCGACTTCTGTGAACAGCGTAAATATTCATTTTTCTTTAGTGATTTTCAACTAAGCTTTTATTAACTTTGTCACGGCTTCTGACTTTTTGCTAAATAACGATTTACTGCTATTATGATTAACTATACATACTTTTTTTTTTTAGTTACCGGCATATAAACGCTGTTAATGTTTTGACCTTAAAAACTAAACTGAACCTAGCGAAGATTTTGCAATGTTTTAATAATTTTATGGGCAGTTCCCACTGGCATTTGAACTTTTCATTAGCAACACCATGCTAATCGATTATAAACCTTGAACTCTCTGTGAAAATACGCGTACAAATAATTTTAAATATGATATATAATAACTAAAGATATTTAATTAACACTCAATGGCAAAGACAAATTTGCGTGCAGAAAAGCAAAAATGAAATCGTACAAACATTCAATGTTGACCTAAAAACAAAAAAAAAAAAAAAACGTCAACAAAAAGCAAAAAAAAAAACAATAAAAGCTTCAAAAGTTAAAGGCAAAAAAATTCAACAACATTGACCATTAAAAAAAAATAAATCAACAACAAAAGATATACATATTCAATAAGTCATTGACACTTTTTTTTACTACCTCCATACGTCATTAATGTGAAACTTAAAAAGAGAAACAACTTGGACAATTTTTTTTTGCTAATTTGTAAAATAATAGTCTTAGAAAATATGTAAATTTTGCTAAGTAGCTAAAAGAAAAAGTGTCAAAAGATTTTGGTATTTATAATTATACTTGTTTGTGCTTTAGAAATAATTGTTACCAAATTAGCGAGAACCTTTTACGGCAATTACAAAATTTCAGAAAGTTGTACATTAAATATAGGCAAAAAACTAGTTTGCATATCGCCTGGACAAAAACGTTCAAGTTATTGGCAGTCCGTCTTACCAAAGCGAAATTTTCTCAAAGAGCAAAATAGTCAGGAACAAAAAACCTTGTCGATGGTGGGGCCCTCCTCCAATAAAGTTTCAACACTTTATGGGCTTTCTTCTTTTTTCACTTGTTGCAGGATTTTTGCCCTTTCCAATGAGACTCCACTATATTATAGCCTTTCTTCTAGCTTTTTACTTTCAATATTTCATAGGCACTCTTCAAGCTTATTACCTGTAAGATTTTGAAACATAGCCCTTTTCATAGATTTTTACTTCTAAGATTTTCGAAGATTGGCCCTTTTCAATAAGGTAACATTGTCGTAGGAGTTCTTCTAGCTTTTCACCATTGGCGCTCTTTACTTGCAAGATTTTCAAAGATGGGCCCTTTCCAATAAGATATCATAGCTTTCTTCCCGTTTTTCACTTGTAAGATTTGCGATATTGAGCCAATAAGATAGGATTGTGTCATAAGACTTCTTTTGGCTTTTCACTTTTTGTAAGATTTTTTAAGCTGTTGCCTTTTTAATAAGATATCACTATATCATAAGCTTTTTTTTATATTATAGCTTCACTTCTAACATTTTCGATTGATTAGCTCATGACCATAGACGCTCTTCAAGCTTATCACTTATAAGATTTTCAAAGATGGGCCTTTTCCAATAAGGTATCATTATGTTGTAGCTTTCTTCTATTTTTTCACTTGTAAAATTTGCGTTGATAAACCAATAAGATAGCAATGTATTATTGGACTTCTTCTAGCTTTTTCACTTTTTGTAAGATCTTTAAAGCTGTTGCCTATTCAATAAGATATCACTATATCATAGGCTTTCTTTAAGCTTTTCACTTGTAGGATTTTCAAGGACGGGCCTTTTCCAACAAGATATCGCTATATCATTGGATTTCTTCTTGATTTTACTTATGGAGGCCCTTCTACCAGCTTAACACTTCTTGTAAGATTTTTCGAAGCTGGGCTTTTGCCCATTACTTATCATTTGCGGAAACGTACGGGTCTATCTACAAAAAAAAACTTTAGCGTCCAGATAGTACCTAACATTTTGGACAGCAACTCACAGTCATTCTAATCGATTTACCTCTGCACTTTTCAGCATGAGTCCTTGAAAAATAATCTGGCAGCCATTTCTCACTTAGGGGTAAAATGGCTTAGTGTTGGGTGTGAGTTGTATGAGTACATTATTAAAGTACTCGGTTCGCCTCAAATTTTCACTACAAATCTCATTCTCATACATTCACTAGAAGCAGTATAAAGAGTTATACTGACTTACTAAAAATCAATAATCCTATTCATTTAGTTTAAGTTAAAAATTTTTATTAATTTTTAAAATTTTATACAGTCCCGACGTTAGTTTCGAGGAAAACCAAAAAAAAATATTTCTGCATAGTTTTATAGAAACCCTCTAGTCTAAGCAGTATTCAAGCAGTTTCCAATAGCATTTATTATATAATATTTAAAAGTTTCGTAAATTTTAAACAATTTTAAATTTCTTTGAAATTGAAGTCAAATAGACTACGTTCAATATCTGCCGTAAGTTTAAGGCGCATATTATAAGGGCCTTATAGGGTGACTCTTTGACTATACTTACATATAAATAGTTGAATTTTGATGCAGTTTATGGGCAAAGGTTGGTGAAATTAGTGAGTTTTTGCACCAATCCGATGTTTTTTCAATTTTTACACACAGATGCTCAGGTCTGTCTTATTTCAAATCAAATTATTAAACAACCACGAAATTCTCCTATATAGTATAACCGAAAAACTATGTGGCGACTAATAACTTCTTGTGGTATCGCTAAGGGTATGGAAAGTTGAATTCTGCAAAGTCCATTAAAATCTTTCCTTGATAGCCAAATTTTCAAAAATATGTATATAGTAAGTCTTGAAGCTTTCTGTCAATCCACAGTTGGTAAACTTGGAATTTAAAAACCGGAACAAGGGAAATTGCGAACACATTTCCATTTGCACTTAATGATGCCAATTCAAAACTTCATACAAAAGAACACTTTTGCTCGTAGACATGGAAAAATTGCGATTATCATGATCATTTATAATAAGTATCTCAAGAAACGCGTGGGAAAGATCTAGTGTAGATAAAATAAAAAAGTATAACAAAAGCTCATGCGGTCAAATGAAAGTTGTTCGTTTATTTGCACCTAAAGACTGTAATGTTGGTTATATAATGTATCCAAGCTGAGTACAGATATATGGACGCCCACATAATCGTTGGCATCAACTACCTTAACAATCTGTTGGACGTTTTACTTGCTCGGCCATCAAACATTTAGCATTAGCATTAATATTAACACATTTGGCTTGAACTCGTTTAAGCGGTTTCGGGTGAAAAACTTGTCTGTCAGGCTTAGACGCTTGAGCTGCTGTGAAAATTTAACATGAAAATGTATCTTTAAACTACAAGCTGCAATTTAAAGTGAAAAGTAAAAGTGTTGCTGCTGTTCGGGCTGCTGTGCCTACGTTTTACTTTTGCTTTCTTTAACTCTTAAAATGATATATTAACAAGTAACGTATACAAATAAATACTTTCATTCAGCCATAACATGTCATGGCATTTGGGCCTGGTATGTGCATGTTTCAAGTGGATCATTTACACTGCTGCTGCTGCTGGCTGCTTTTGTAATTTTTGCATTGCAGTGAGCCGGGTTTAATAACATGACTGAGCCAAAAAAACCTGCAAACTTGCAAACTGGCTAGCAAAGCGTCATGGCAAACACCTCGTACGAGGGCTGACTGTAAATTTTTTTCGCACACTAAAGTTTTCTAGGAATCCTGCTTAATTTTGATTACATTGAGATTTATTTATTGTACCCTGTACCAAAGTTACATTTTTTACAGACCCCATTAACTAGCATCAGCATTCGCTGATGTCCGTATGAACAAAAGTACGTCAGGGACTTAAAAGCTAAATTCAGACCATGCTAGTCGATTAAAGGTAATATCTTGCGCCATTCGTCCGTAGCAGAATTGTGCGGCTTACACCCGAACTATAATAGCTACCCTGCTTACACTTGACAGTTGAGGGGTCTACGCAGTTCGAAAAATTCCACATGAAAACTATTTCAAAAAAACAAAGCGTTTTTTTTTATGGAATTGTCTTTTTTTTTTGTGGTATTAATCGATATGTTTTCCGATATTTTGGGTTAATGTGGGCACACTCAAATTATAATCAGCTGCTTTATGTTTATAAAAATTAAGCGCGCAAAATAAGACAAAGAATGATATAAAATAAACATAGATTTGAATCAACAAGTATTGTTCAACATTACTTAGAATAAACAATGCAAGTATGACTGCCTACCTAATTGTAAAAAGATTGGCCGCAAGAAAAAAGAAGTGTCTGGGTGAAACCTTATTTAAAGGGCAGAGCAGAAAGTGGAAGATTTTTCAAAGATGTATGTATTTTGTATTGGACTAATAGTCCAACATGAGGACCTATGCTCCTCAAGGAGTTAAAGGAATAAAAGAAGAAGAGAAATATTCCAACACAATTGTGTTCAATTTAAAGTTTTTGGCCATGGTGCGTAATCAATCGGTAATTCGCGCCAAAGCGGCAAAAACCTAACAGCTGTTGTTACCACACCAAGCGAAGTAGTAGCGCCATCTAACATTAAGCATTTTTAGGCAACGCTGTTTTGTTTTTTAATCTGCGTGCCATTGTCAAAAATTTTTGATCAGAATTTTTCGCGACTATTTTTTTTATATGAAGCGTTTCATTTTTTTTGCGAGCTGCGTTTATGCCTTTAATTAATAAATTCCGGTGAAAATTGTGACTTTCCTAAGCCCACTTCTCAATAAACTGCACTACAATTGAGGGAGAAATGTGTTATTTCTTTTTTTTTAGCTTATAATTACCAACTGGTTTAAGCTGTGCTTGTATTAAGCCATACCATTTTATCGAAATATAGATTTTTACGTACTTATTAATAGAATTTTGTTTTAACTGTTTAATGGACCATATACTTTTAAGACAGTGACCAAATCGCTACTTTTAGCGCATGTTGGGGTATCCCGACTGCAAGCGGTTCTGTACTCATCAAATGGGTGTTTAGTAGTGCTGGAGAAACATCTCTGTTGGCCAACATCGATATAAAGAGATTTTAAGCTTCGATCATCGATGTTTTCTCCAGCACTAATACAGACATGGTTTAATAGACTTATTTTATATCCCTAATCTTTCTCGTGTGACGATTTATGGAGCCCTACTCGATTCCCTCTAGATGTTACAAACAAAATGTGCAGGTTATACTAATCAATCAAATTGTTTCTAACATAATTTTTTGCCTAAACCAATTACTTTTCAGCCCACCCTTGTAGATTGCCCTTTTTGTCGTCGCCTGCCAACTACAACGCGCATACGTAACAGCTAGACTAAAAGTCTGTCTGTCTATGTATCTTTCAGTTTGTCAGTTCGTCACTTATTCATTCAGTTATTCGGCTTGAGTTGTGCGCATGCGCAACACGTAGCCCAAAGCCAAACAATGTGTGACTCATAGAAATATCTAATGCAAGCCAAAAACACACACAAACGAGTATATATATGCGTATGTATCTACGTATACGCTATGTGAATAAATGAAATGTTAACTCATCTGTTGTTTGTTGGCTAGTGGAATAACCTCAATTTTGTTCACACATTGCTATGCTTGGTATAACTAGCTGAAAAATACAACAACAATAAACACATATCTGGCCAAACTAGTACACGTGCAACAATGTACAAGTAACTAGTACAACAACAACAACAACAAAGAGTTAGGTCCATTTATGTTTCATTAGCTGATTTTGTTTTAATACCCTACTTTGGGCTACAGTAACTTTGTCATTGAGGCTGTAAGTCAGATACTTTAGTTGGGATTGCTATCGGAATTGGTAAAAAAAAATTGTTCTACAAAACAATAAATAGTGCGAGGGTTAGTATAGTCCAAAAAAAAAATCGTTTACAAAATAAGAATTTCATAAAAGAAATGCTAAGAAGGTTGGAAGTTAATTTGGGAAATTTTTCCTATACGGACGCTTAGGATACCTCTTGACTTACAACGAATAAAAGTTTTGAATGAATATTAGCAGAAAAGTCCCTTGGATAAAGATCTCAACAAGTTGAAGTGACCCGCCAATTTTATTATTAATGAGGGTCAGTATAATATAGTGAATGCTATAAAAATCTATTCTCTGCTTCTTTCTGTCTTTTTCTTTCTTCTTTGGATCTTCTTTGATCCGTTTTTAACAGTGGTTTTCGCTACCAGGTAACAAACAAATATTGTGAGTTTTGCATGTGACAATATATATATATTCCTCCTTTAACTCCTATTTGGAGCATAGGGCGTCAACTACTCCTCTTCGCCAGCGGACCCGGTTTTGTGCAAGGACTCTGAGTTCACTCCATGTTAGATTGAGAGACTTCATTTCGGCCTCTGTTGAGCGTGGCCAGGTGATACGCGGCCTCCCAATGCTGCGACCTGTTTGCTGGAAAGGGTTCCATCGCAACGCCTGTTTTGCAACGCTGTCATCGCTCTTCCTTAGCGTGTGGCCAATCCATTGCCATTTCCTCTTCCTAATTACTGTAGCCACATCTAACTGGTTTGCCTTTCTAAGCAGCTCGGAGTTTGATATCATGCGAGGCCAAAAGAATCTCATGATGCGGAGCAATGAGCGATTGATGAAAACTTGGAATCGTTTTGTTATTGCTGACGTTACTTTCCAGGTGGTACAGCCATAGAGCAGGAGAGACTTAACGTTAGCATTAAATATTCGAAGCTTGCTGTTGAGGCTAATGCTATTATTTTGCCAAAGTGGTGCCAGAATGCCAAAGGAGGCCTTAGCTTTGTTAATTCTGCATTCAACATCAAGCTCACTTCCGCCATCCGCGATGATCATACTCCCAAGGTAGCAGAATTTTTCGACATTTTCAAATTGCTGCGATCCTACTGTCAAAGCATTCGGAGTAGGTGCACGGAGACAGAGCGCTTTAGTTTTGCCTTCGTTGATCTTGAGTCCGGTTGCTTTAAGTTCAATTTGCGTTGCCTGAGTCATAAGTTTCAGGTCGCACAACTTGTAAGAAAGCAGGCAAATATCGTTGGATGTGACAAACCTACCCATAAGGCTTTTGAGCCGCTGAATCCAAATAAAGGGTTTTGAGATACAGGCAGGTGAGGATTCTGAGACTACCTACGAAACACCTCATTTAATGGACTTGCGCCAGAAGCATATGGGTAGCCTTGTCACTTAGAAAATTTAAACCACATTTTTTGTGAGCCTGTGTAATATTAAAACCCTTTGGTTCTCTTTACATTTGGCCTGATAGATAGCATGAAAAATATGCATAGCCTAAATAAACGTACCTCCAATGTCCGAGTTATTCAAATCCCTCAAGAGTATTTTCTTTAATTCCCAAAAATATGGTAGCACATTGATTTAATGAAAAAAATTTGAAAACTAGATAAGGATTATTTAAAGCCCTATGTGTTCTTGGTGCTCGCCTACATCATGTTACGAAACTACATGCGAATTTTAAGCCCTCTAGCTGGTAGCGTTTGGACGGGTTCGATCCATACACATTTAATTTTAAACACATTTTAGTAAAATAAATAATATGTATCTTTAAAATAAAAAAAAACTACTCTTGTTTTTGCAGATCAAACAGGACTACGAAAAATTATACTTTCTGATCAAAAAGGTATGTTTCCTAATTTACGGTTTTGAATAAAATTTCATACATAAAAAATAAATTAAATAAATAATAAATAAAAAGATAAGGCAAATTAAAAAGCATAAGTCCCATTAATTTAACTGCATGTAAGCCCCAGTAAGTAATTAGTAATAAGGCTCTGTGAACTTAAACGCAGTGTTCGGCAGTTGTCAGAGCGATCACTGGACACTGGCTTGTCGGGACACATGTATGTTCCGATTCATGACTTTTGCAGAAGCTGCAATGACGAAGAAGAAGTTGAATCAGTTGAGCACTTCTTCTGTTCCCGTGAGGCCCTTAGTAGACGTAGGAATAAACAGCTGGGAAATTACTTCCTTCATAACCTAGCGAAGCTAGTACATATGTATATATATATCCGAGGAGGATCGCAAGTTACATTGCTGCAACGGGATGGGAATCCCTTTAGCAGTACTATCTCAGGAGAAGGGTTAAAGAGAGATTCGCGGTGTCACAACCGGCCGGTCCAGGCCTAAGTGTGCTGGTTTTTCAAGCCAGCAGCCGCCCTTACCTTACCTTACCTAAGCCCCAGTAGAAAATTCAAATGTTAATGCGACTGCGCGACTACATTTCTTTTGCCACAGATATCTGCTAAGAATGAGTACTTAACTGTATCAAATCGTAACATTTTTTAAATTTATATTTTATACATTCAAATTGATTCAGAATTATAATTCATCATGTTTTTATGCAGTCGCATAAAGAGTATTCAAGCTGAGTTAACAAGTTTCCAACATTTTTTGTTTCTTTGAATTTCGTATTTGCAAATGACTTTGTTGTCCACAGTAGCGGCGTTAGCCTCAATTTGAATGATTGGTTTTTTTCAGTGCTCTTTTTTTTCAATTTCGTGACATTAAAATTGTACGTAAATTTGTTGAAATTTAAAAATACTTGGTAACGTAAAGGGCAGTACATGATTGAGGTTTTTCGTTATTTCTTTTAAGGGGCAATTTGGTTTAAATCATGTAACAAGTGGTCTGGCTACGAATCGGAAACGTGTGGGCTAGTTTCGAGCTCATTACAATATTATTAGACATTTTGTGATGGGCTTTTTTGTGCCTTACTATTGACTTGAACGTGTTTAAAATGCATTAAGATTTGGCCTTCGTTTAGTTTAAAGGTTTTAAGCAAGGTTGTTGAATGGACTGTTTTTTTTTTTTGAGTCTCATATGTTTAGGTTTAGGTAATGATATCTGCAACTTTTTTTGTAATAGCAGGCGGTCATTATATCATTATACATTCAGTTTTCAACAATAAAATGGCCACTCTCCGAATGTTAAAGTCGATATCTCCTAAACTTTTAAGGCTACTACTTAATTATATTTAATGATGATATAATGTATATAAGTAGCCAAAACAGCTATGGCTTGATGCATGTTTTTTTCTAGTTTTATTGCTTCTTTACCCTTTAATTGGGCTTAGTTATGTTTAAGCTGTTACATTTTTTAAATCTTAATTTCGAAAACAAATTGTGTAGCTTTTGTTCCTTACAAGATCTCTACAGTTCGATTTAGGCCTGTATCAGACATGAAATCATAGCTGAGTTTTCAGTAACAGCCATGTACTTGTCGTTTAGACCTGAAACTTATTGCCGTTGAAAAATCAGCCATGAAATCATAGGTGAATTAAAACTCAAATCAGCTATGAGGAAAAACTGTACGTTGTACATGCAGAAAATTGATTTTTGTGATCTTGAAATTTTTGCATTGTATTTATTTATTGTAATTATTTTTGTAACAAAATGTAATCAGTTTTAGCGTTTTATATTTCATTTCCCATTTATGCGCCCATTTCGTAAATAAGCATAATTTAACCTATAATTAAAATTTTACTGTGAATTCGCACGTAATGTAATCATTATTATTTTTATTAAAGCGGAGATCATTTATCAATTTAAAATTCCAAAAAACAGCTTAAACATATTACAAAAAATTTATTAATTCAAAACTTAAAAAAAAAAAATATTAATAATAATAATAATAAAAAAAATAATATTTTTTTTTTAATATTCATTTTTTTATGTTAAAACTTTTTTTAAATTTTAACTAAAACTGTGCATGATGCAGAAAATAGTTTTTAAGTACACTTTGTTCGCTTACGATATAATTATTGACAAATAAAAGTCTATCTAAATATTCTTCTGCCGATAACTCGATAAATACTTGGAATTTTGAAAAAAAAAATACAAATTTATAAATGCGCTTTTCCACAGAAAAATATTAGAAGTTATTAAATTAAAGAGATTGATGCTTTTCTCATAACTAATGTTTGAAGATTGCAAGAAATCTTTCGAAAAGTTCATATTCTTCCTATTTTTAAAAACATATATTTTGAATAATTTTTTTATCAATTTATTATCATTACATTTGTCCTGTTTTTGAAATAGGTTTTTATTTTGCTAATCTTTTCTTTTCGAAAGTTCTTTTGGTAGGATTTTAGATAGGGTCCTAAAAAAGTTCTAGCTGGTGATGGAACCAAAAACCGCTCTATTGTGCTTCCTACTAGTCCTAGGAGAAGTTTCTCAGTCGAGTTAACAATGCCAATGTTACTAATACTTTGTATTGGAAGGTATACCCAGAAGTTCGTATTTTCGCCGGTAGAGGGCGCCAAAGTGTGAACAACGCAGTTTTTCGTATTTTTACCCACCCCCTTGCCCTTTTTTGTTTTTGGTATGTATACAAAAAGTGTAGATCTCAAAAAAGTACACAAGACTGGGTTTTAAATCGTGTAGTAATCCGTGGTAGTATCGAAGTTGTAACGCTTTAAAGTCTTCCCTCGCGTTGACAAAACAATCAAGCGCTGCGCTACGATCAGCACTTTAGTGCCCCCTGCCGCTCAATATGTTTATAGATTGGCGCTGCCCTTGTATGTTTTTCCAACCACGGGCAGAATTTAAAGCGTTATAACTTGGGAACTACTAGAGATACTTAATAATAATAATAATTTCTCTGACTGACTATTTTATTCAGTCGCCCCTGGGCGGAGCATTGGGGGGAATCTCTATCAATAACTGTTCTAAAAGAACAGGGACCTACAGTTCATAGCCGAATCCGAACGGCGGTGTCTTGAATTAATAGAGACTTTCTTGGGCAAATAGCGTCTTTGAGCTAGCGATGCCAGTGTTAGGCAATCTAGAGATACTTACATGATTCAAGATGTCACCATTTTGGTTTTAGTTCCAGTGTGCAATTTTTTTCATGTCAAAACCTATTTTTACTGTACTATTGTTGGCCCACTGATTTTTACTGTAATTTTGTTGTTGTTTTTCGTTTGTGCTCTCTGAACTCTTGTACTTTAAAAAAAGGGTACGAAATTGATCGCGGTCATGAAATTTTGGTTCACAACGTGTTAAATGTGAGTGTTAATTCATTGCTTGCAAACAAAAAATAGTTGCTACAAAGATCGAAACGTTTATAAGAGTATATAAGTACTTACAATTTTTTTCAGTGCACTCAATAAACCGAAATAACTGTTAACTTTAAATGTGTTAGTATTTGGGCATCCCTGGCGTATACCATTAGAAAGCCTTACAGGAAAATACTATGCTTTACTTTTAATTAATCAGTAATGGTATAGAAGCCAAAAAACTACCCTTAGCTACCAAAACAATTATGTTAATAGCCGTTTCGTCAGTCATTAATGTTGTTATTACAGTGCGTAGATATAAATCTGGAACATGCCAATATAATTGCTCACATAAATCTACCCGAGCGTAAGTAAACTCAATTCATGCTTCTAAATTAATCAATCTATCAGTAAATCAATTGCATATATGCGACCCAAATGCATTATACAGCCCAAAATGTTTTTGTCTTTTGCTTATCTCGTAGACGGCGCGTTTATTTTAATGACATAACCAAACTTTGAATGGGTCTCCACATATTATATATAATATAGTACGGTCAACTGCATAATTGCCTCTAATGCAATTTGACAATTAGGCAAATGTTATGGTGTAGTACGTACCCCAGAAACACAAACGACATCAAGTTCAAAAACGCAAATGAAAATCACTCAGACACAACGGGCAACTATAACGTATGTAATATGTAACAACCATATAAAGCTAATATGCCTAACAATTTCCATATTTCTCTCACTCTATAGACATATGTATCTTTTTAGTATTACCATGTTTTAGTCTCTTTTTTTTTATGTCATGTGTTGTAATTGCGTTTTCATTTGTTTGTTTTAGGGTCAGTCCCCTGCCAGTCATTGGACATGTGTGCCTAATATCATTTGATGGGCTTGAAAAATTGCAATGGCGTTGCTCAATTTTTATTTGTTCAGGGTAGACTGTCTCTAACACATTCTATGAATACACACCACTCTGAAGTATTTGGCTCACTTTGCGTAATTTGTCGTACTACTATATGGTTAACATTTGTCAACTTTTCTATAGAGCTAAGCGCATTAAGTGCTCAATAAGTTTTTACGGGGAATTGAACAATTTGTTTACTTTACATTTAATTTGCTCCTCTTCTGCTTGTAAGCAATTTGGAGCTCAGTTGTGTGCGAAACACTAAGCGGTTTATGATTGTCTTGGTTTTTTATAAATTGACTTGTGTAGATTTTTAAATTACTATATTGATGTCTTTATATAAAATGTATTTCGAAAAGGCGTTCCCAATTTATTGCTGGTAAAAAATTTGGGGACAAAACGATTTCGATAAAGCTATAGCAGATCGTGTTAAGATGGTAAATCGTGACAAAAAGTTATAAACTCAATTTTTACAATCTTTTCAGTACACGCTGACAGAAAGTTTTAAGTTACATTTCGTTTCGTGACGATTTTTTCAATATTTCACTCTACCTACAAGCTCGGTTAAGGAACTTCATTACACAAAAAATCAATGATGATTTTTAAGGAAAAAAAAAATTTAAAAACCTAAAAAACAACAGACGAAAATTCAAACACATTCTAGAAAATTAATAAAGTATGATATCGTGACACTTCAAGATATTCGAAATTTCCTTGCATTAACTAAGAAAAGAATAATGACAGGGCCGGCGTCACACATTTTTTTCGAGTGGGTAGTAAGAAAAAGGCTGGGAGGGGGTGGGGGCTTTCATGGATGATGTTTTACAATTTATTTTGATACAGATAAAGGATTAGAACAGGGAAATAATAAAAACAAATACATTAGTTTAATTTATTCTATTTAAATATAACTTAGTTTCGTAGAGCAAAACATGAAGTTTGTTGTGATTGAGTCGATCCTGAGCCATGGTAGATCTTAAATAATTTTTAATTCGTCGTAACACAGAAAAACTTCTTTCATTGGAATATGAAGAACCTGGTATCGTCAGAACTAACGTAAGAAAACGAACGAATTCGAGAACGATTTTCAGATAATTTTCCGTTTCTCTAAGAAACAACAATTGTGCTTAAATCTGAAGCGCCATTATCTCCAACAAGAAGTCTCATCTTTGGTCAAACGGAATTCATTGAAATCTCGTCTGTAAAATTTTATGATTGCGTCAGTATTTTTTTTTGATTTGCCAATCGCAAAAGTTTCTAGAGATTTGAAAAATCAGGCATTGTTGGAATCAAATCTTTCTTTGAGAGAAAAATTTATCTGCTCACAAAATATTTTTTTGTAATAATCTTTTGGGGAATCAAAAATATGGTTTTCTGTCACGCCATTATCCAGTCGTTTTTCAATTCGACGTTTTCTTGGCAATTTTGGTTTTTCAATCTCAAGTTTAAATGCCAATTCGCAACTGTTTTTCCAAATCAATTCAAATTTTTTATCTCGAGACTCATTTATTACAGTTGACACGATTTCTTCCTTTCGATAAGATTCGACAACACACAGTTCCGATGATTGCAGCTCTTTGTTGGGGATTTCAATCCGATCAAAGATTTCGATCATGGCAGTCAAAAGGAAGAGAAACTTGAAAACTCCATAGAAAATATTAGAATTTAGGGTTTCGTTCGATAATTCCGAGTGGTTATGTACCCACTGGGATGTTCTCCGAGTGGGTACCACTACCCATACTACCCACGTCAACCGCCGGCCCTGAATAATGAAATCATTGGAATCACGAAAAACGAAAAGGGAGCTAATATTAAAAATAAATTTTGCGTTTTAAGATTAATAGATATATGTATTAAGTTTATCCAATATTTGTAACATGAAGAAGAAGTTACCAGACACTCCTCAAAGTTACCTCCGATATAGTCAGAAGTAGAGGTGGGATACTATCGATAGTGCCACCACTCGATAGTTTAGACTTCGATAGTTGAAACTATCAATACTATCGATAGTACTATCGAACAAAGTAAAATATGGCACATTCTTTAAATAAGTACCATAGAGCAAGTGGGGAAAATTCTCACACTTACAAAACGAGTAATTCCAAATTTTTTGTAAAACGAAATCCTTTTAAAATTAAATCTAAAAAAACCAAAAACTGTCCATTCATGTCCATCTTTCGAGTAGCATGTTTTTGTGGCAGAACAACAACATGTCCACATTTCTTGGTTTCACTTGAGTCCTTATGACTAACCAAATAATGTGGAATGTCAAGTATTGCTGCTACCTAATTTTTCAAGATATTTTTTTCAGTTGTAACTCGAATTTTATGAAATTCGATATTTCCGAAGCTAAAGTCGTCTACTATCCGGAAATGATAGACGTCTGTGGCAATCAATAAGGCTAATGCAGCATCGATTTTTGGTTTTTTATGCGAAAAATGTATAAAAATTTGACTAACTCAAATAGTTATTTATAGTCCCCATCGGATTTGGTGACTCTAAAAGCGTCGGATGGTCAAAAAGGTTCGATGTGTTACCACTGCTCTTGTATTCTTTTTGACATGTTGCCAATTTTTTGTCCGTTGATTTGTCAAAAAAGTTTTTTCATACAAAAGTATAGTATCGATATATCGAACAAAACCATCGATAGTACCCGTAAAATGAAACTATCGATACTATCGATAGTGCCATCGATAGTATCCCACCTCTAGTCAGAAGCACAAAAGAAATTGATGTAACCTTTTCCGTCCGCCTGTTCGTATGAACACCTAGATAAGAGCTACGATAAAAAAAGTGGAGATTTTAACTCCATATAAGTGCAGTCAGATCAAGTTTATTTTATTTGTTTTTTATCCATCCTTCTTTCAGCCTTAGCACTATATTTTTCACACAAATTCCAATTTCGCAGTTTTTTTTTGGGTAAAATGCACGAGATAAAAAATTATTTAATTTCCGCCGAAGTTCAAAGTCGAACAGTTGTTATAGATTTCTTTTTGGTTAAAAACAAATCTTAAACATTATGCGAACTACAATCATTAACAACTGTTAATTATATGACTGAACATTGGATTTTTAAAACAATACGATAGATGTCAAGCAAAAAAAAAAACTATTTAGCATTAGCCTATTATTAGTCTATGTCTATATTTATAACTTCCTTATAATTTAGCTTCATATTTTCACATAAATTTGGCAAAATATTACGTCAACTCTATTAAGTTTTTGCCCAAAATCTGAGGCACATATGTTACAAATAAAATTGCTTTGGCTTCATTTTAATGTCTATGTCTAGATTCAAGTGCGATACATCATCATTATTTTAATAATTTTTGCCAAGTTCCACAAAAAAAAAAAACACCAAATCTCATCTATACCTATTTATTGAATGGTTCAATAAACGACGCACAGTGGCACGGCAGCCGCAAAAGCGTTGCAAAAATCGATTTTGCGATGAAATCATTTTGTAAAAGTAATATATGCATCTTATTTAGAATTTCCCAGGGATCAAGAAAATTAAAACTTTATTCAACTCGGATAAATAGCTTAGTTGCTACAGCCGCTCAAAGTGTAGTATATTTTCAACTTTGAAAAAAATCGTAATTTTTTGAATAAAAGTGCGTGTTTAAGATCGTTTTGTAAAAAAACTACGCAACCAATCCATATTTTCTTCGATTCTATGAAAAGGTATATTAAATTTAAACATAAAAGAGAAAAAAATTACTTCGTATCTTTTCTGGTTTTTTCAATACTACCGTTTACCTGAACCACTATATTTGAACCACTTTTTCAACTTTGGAAGAAAATAATTAAAATTATATTTTTTTATATTTTTTAGTTTTAACATAAATACGTTTGTTATCAATTTATTTACCTTCTCTATAAATTTTGTGTCCGCCTTAATCCAGCTGTGGCTGTAAGGCCACTAGAAGTGCAGAAACCCAACTCAAAAAAATGCTACCGCAGGTAAAAGAAGAAGAAGAACACGCAGTAGATGCATCCACTAAATTAAGAGATGTTTGCTTATATTTGTACTTGACAATAAAAAAGCGCCTACCTGTGACATTTCAAAAAAGCAAGATTAATTATTATTATGAGAAATGCAAATTCTTTGCATTTTTAGGTAGTTGAACCGAAAACATACGGATAGGGATGAAACCTTTCCCTTTATAATGTTAGGTACCAACTAAAAAACATTTAATGTAACTACATTTTTACCTGTTACGCGTTTTGTGAATTAAGGATTAAACCTTGTATATATTTGCCTGAATATTTCAAAAATTTGGATAATTCCTTATTTAAAGAGGGAAATCTGGAATTTGGTACTTCACCATTGCATGCCAGAATTAGATGCATGGAGTTTATTTTGAAGCCTGCATACACTTTTCCGCAAGTTAACGAATCCTTTGAAGACAACACACCAGACAAAGAAAAACAAAATATCAGGAAAAGCTAAATTCAAGACGATTTCTTTAATCGACTTGGACTGATAGTCGACCGCCCCAAATATGGATATGGTAACTCAAACGATGGAAACTCATCACGAAAATTCTTTGCAGAAAAAAAATGACAACAGAAAAAACTGGAGTAGATGATGAAATTATCAAAAGATTGGGTGTAATTTTAAACATTATGAATTATTTTCATTTGTTTGTTTTAGGGTCAGTCCCCTGCCAGTCATTGGACATGTGTGCCTAATATCATTTGATGGGCTTGAAAAATTGCAATGGCGTTGCTCAATTTTTATTTGTTCAGGGTAGACTGTCTCTAACACATTCTATGAATACACACCACTCTGAAGTATTTGGCTCACTTTGCGTAATTTGTCGTACTACTATATGGTTAACATTTGTCAACTTTTCTATAGAGCTAAGCGCATTAAGTGCTCAATAAGTTTTTACGGGGAATTGAACAATTTGTTTACTTTACATTTAATTTGCTCCTCTTCTGCTTGTAAGCAATTTGGAGCTCAGTTGTGTGCGAAACACTAAGCGGTTTATGATTGTCTTGGTTTTTTATAAATTGACTTGTGTAGATTTTTAAATTACTATATTGATGTCTTTATATAAAATGTATTTCGAAAAGGCGTTCCCAATTTATTGCTGGTAAAAAATTTGGGGACAAAACGATTTCGATAAAGCTATAGCAGATCGTGTTAAGATGGTAAATCGTGACAAAAAGTTATAAACTCAATTTTTACAATCTTTTCAGTACACGCTGACAGAAAGTTTTAAGTTACATTTCGTTTCGTGACGATTTTTTCAATATTTCACTCTACCTACAAGCTCGGTTAAGGAACTTCATTACACAAAAAATCAATGATGATTTTTAAGGAAAAAAAAATTTAAAAACCTAAAAAACAACAGACGAAAATTCAAACACATTCTAGAAAATTAATAAAGTATGATATCGTGACACTTCAAGATATTCGAAATTTCCTTGCATTAACTAAGAAAAGAATAATGACAGGGCCGGCGTCACACATTTTTTTCGAGTGGGTAGTAAGAAAAAGGCTGGGAGGGGGTGGGGGCTTTCATGGATGATGTTTTACAATTTATTTTGATACAGATAAAGGATTAGAACAGGGAAATAATAAAAACAAATACATTAGTTTAATTTATTCTATTTAAATATAACTTAGTTTCGTAGAGCAAAACATGAAGTTTGTTGTGATTGAGTCGATCCTGAGCCATGGTAGATCTTAAATAATTTTTAATTCGTCGTAACACAGAAAAACTTCTTTCATTGGAATATGAAGAACCTGGTATCGTCAGAACTAACGTAAGAAAACGAACGAATTCGAGAACGATTTTCAGATAATTTTCCGTTTCTCTAAGAAACAACAATTGTGCTTAAATCTGAAGCGCCATTATCTCCAACAAGAAGTCTCATCTTTGGTCAAACGGAATTCATTGAAATCTCGTCTGTAAAATTTTATGATTGCGTCAGTATTTTTTTTTGATTTGCCAATCGCAAAAGTTTCTAGAGATTTGAAAAATCAGGCATTGTTGGAATCAAATCTTTCTTTGAGAGAAAAATTTATCTGCTCACAAAATATTTTTTTGTAATAATCTTTTGGGGAATCAAAAATATGGTTTTCTGTCACGCCATTATCCAGTCGTTTTTCAATTCGACGTTTTCTTGGCAATTTTGGTTTTTCAATCTCAAGTTTAAATGCCAATTCGCAACTGTTTTTCCAAATCAATTCAAATTTTTTATCTCGAGACTCATTTATTACAGTTGACACGATTTCTTCCTTTCGATAAGATTCGACAACACACAGTTCCGATGATTGCAGCTCTTTGTTGGGGATTTCAATCCGATCAAAGATTTCGATCATGGCAGTCAAAAGGAAGAGAAACTTGAAAACTCCATAGAAAATATTAGAATTTAGGGTTTCGTTCGATAATTCCGAGTGGTTATGTACCCACTGGGATGTTCTCCGAGTGGGTACCACTACCCATACTACCCACGTCAACCGCCGGCCCTGAATAATGAAATCATTGGAATCACGAAAAACGAAAAGGGAGCTAATATTAAAAATAAATTTTGCGTTTTAAGATTAATAGATATATGTATTAAGTTTATCCAATATTTGTAACATGAAGAAGAAGTTACCAGACACTCCTCAAAGTTACCTCCGATATAGTCAGAAGTAGAGGTGGGATACTATCGATAGTGCCACCACTCGATAGTTTAGACTTCGATAGTTGAAACTATCAATACTATCGATAGTACTATCGAACAAAGTAAAATATGGCACATTCTTTAAATAAGTACCATAGAGCAAGTGGGGAAAATTCTCACACTTACAAAACGAGTAATTCCAAATTTTTTGTAAAACGAAATCCTTTTAAAATTAAATCTAAAAAAACCAAAAACTGTCCATTCATGTCCATCTTTCGAGTAGCATGTTTTTGTGGCAGAACAACAACATGTCCACATTTCTTGGTTTCACTTGAGTCCTTATGACTAACCAAATAATGTGGAATGTCAAGTATTGCTGCTACCTAATTTTTCAAGATATTTTTTTCAGTTGTAACTCGAATTTTATGAAATTCGATATTTCCGAAGCTAAAGTCGTCTACTATCCGGAAATGATAGACGTCTGTGGCAATCAATAAGGCTAATGCAGCATCGATTTTTGGTTTTTTATGCGAAAAATGTATAAAAATTTGACTAACTCAAATAGTTATTTATAGTCCCCATCGGATTTGGTGACTCTAAAAGCGTCGGATGGTCAAAAAGGTTCGATGTGTTACCACTGCTCTTGTATTCTTTTTGACATGTTGCCAATTTTTTGTCCGTTGATTTGTCAAAAAAGTTTTTTCATACAAAAGTATAGTATCGATATATCGAACAAAACCATCGATAGTACCCGTAAAATGAAACTATCGATACTATCGATAGTGCCATCGATAGTATCCCACCTCTAGTCAGAAGCACAAAAGAAATTGATGTAACCTTTTCCGTCCGCCTGTTCGTATGAACACCTAGATAAGAGCTACGATAAAAAAAGTGGAGATTTTAACTCCATATAAGTGCAGTCAGATCAAGTTTATTTTATTTGTTTTTTATCCATCCTTCTTTCAGCCTTAGCACTATATTTTTCACACAAATTCCAATTTCGCAGTTTTTTTTTGGGTAAAATGCACGAGATAAAAAATTATTTAATTTCCGCCGAAGTTCATTAAAATCGCATTATAAATATCATAAATCAATGCCAGAGTTTGAATTGTCTCTGGCAAAAACATATACAAGGGTAGTTAAGTTAGTAGAGTATTGGCTGCAAAACTTAAACTCGACTCGAGTTCCAGTTCCTTAAATTTTCCTTTTCAATTCAAGTGTTATTATTTTTAAGCAACCGAGCTGAGTTGGTGGTATATTAAATCTTGAAATCGTTTAAAATTGCCTTATAATGTTATAGTGTATCTCAAAGTCGACAGCCCAGATTTAAATGTTTGCCAGTTGCATTTTTATTTAGGCTTAACATATGTGTGTAGTTTGATCAAAATTGATACACTATTTCATATAGCTACAATACAAAAATGAACCAGTACCGACGACACCTTATGAAATGCATTGCGTCATGAGTCAGATACATCTCAAAAAATGTTCAGGGTATCTAAAAATAGATGCGCTAAATATTTTTTGGAGAAAACTTTAAAGTGTATGCTAAAAAGTCGAACAGTTGTTATAGATTTCTTTTTGGTTAAAAACAAATCTTAAACATTATGCGAACTACAATCATTAACAACTGTTAATTATATGACTGAACATTGGATTTTTAAAACAATACGATAGATGTCAAGCAAAAAAAAAAACTATTTAGCATTAGCCTATTATTAGTCTATGTCTATATTTATAACTTCCTTATAATTTAGCTTCATATTTTCACATAAATTTGGCAAAATATTACGTCAACTCTATTAAGTTTTTGCCCAAAATCTGAGGCACATATGTTACAAATAAAATTGCTTTGGCTTCATTTTAATGTCTATGTCTAGATTCAAGTGCGATACATCATCATTATTTTAATAATTTTTGCCAAGTTCCACAAAAAAAAAAAACACCAAATCTCATCTATACCTATTTATTGAATGGTTCAATAAACGACGCACAGTGGCACGGCAGCCGCAAAAGCGTTGCAAAAATCGATTTTGCGATGAAATCATTTTGTAAAAGTAATATATGCATCTTATTTAGAATTTCCCAGGGATCAAGAAAATTAAAACTTTATTCAACTCGGATAAATAGCTTAGTTGCTACAGCCGCTCAAAGTGTAGTATATTTTCAACTTTGAAAAAAATCGTAATTTTTTGAATAAAAGTGCGTGTTTAAGATCGTTTTGTAAAAAAACTACGCAACCAATCCATATTTTCTTCGATTCTATGAAAAGGTATATTAAATTTAAACATAAAAGAGAAAAAAATTACTTCGTATCTTTTCTGGTTTTTTCAATACTACCGTTTACCTGAACCACTATATTTGAACCACTTTTTCAACTTTGGAAGAAAATAATTAAAATTATATTTTTTTATATTTTTTAGTTTTAACATAAATACGTTTGTTATCAATTTATTTACCTTCTCTATAAATTTTGTGTCCGCCTTAATCCAGCTGTGGCTGTAAGGCCACTAGAAGTGCAGAAACCCAACTCAAAAAAATGCTACCGCACGTAAAAGAAGAAGAAGAACACGCAGTAGATGCATCCACTAAATTAAGAGATGTTTGCTTATATTTGTACTTGACAATAAAAAAGCGCCTACCTGTGACATTTCAAAAAAGCAAGATTAATTATTATTATGAGAAATGCAAATTCTTTGCATTTTTAGGTAGTTGAACCGAAAACATACGGATAGGGATGAAACCTTTCCCTTTATAATGTTAGGTACCAACTAAAAAACATTTAATGTAACTACATTTTTACCTGTTACGCGTTTTGTGAATTAAGGATTAAACCTTGTATATATTTGCCTGAATATTTCAAAAATTTGGATAATTCCTTATTTAAAGAGGGAAATCTGGAATTTGGTACTTCACCATTGCATGCCAGAATTAGATGCATGGAGTTTATTTTGAAGCCTGCATACACTTTTCCGCAAGTTAACGAATCCTTTGAAGACAACACACCAGACAAAGAAAAACAAAATATCAGGAAAAGCTAAATTCAAGACGATTTCTTTAATCGACTTGGACTGATAGTCGACCGCCCCAAATATGGATATGGTAACTCAAACGATGGAAACTCATCACGAAAATTCTTTGCAGAAAAAAAATGACAACAGAAAAAACTGGAGTAGATGATGAAATTATCAAAAGATTGGGTGTAATTTTAAACATTATGAACTGCAAGGAAAACATTAACGGCAGCAAATAATGAATATGCCACCAAGACTGCAGAGCTGTTAATGGAAAAATATCCAGGAAAGAAACTGACTCCCACGCTTCACAAAATTTTGGCACATGGCCAAACTATAATTGAATATCATTGCTACCCATTGTGGAGATGTCAGAAGAAGCCCAGGAATCGAGAAACAAGGATTATAAAAAATTCAGACCTATGAATACATGTTAAATGTCACGATCAAAGGAAAACGAGGATCTTTTTAATATGTTAGCAGCCTCTTCAGATCCACTGGTTGCATCCATTAGACAAGTGAGATCCAATACAGAATTAACAAGTAGTTATTCAAAAGAAATGTTAAGTCTTTTAGATATTTCTTCAAATGTAAATGTGGATGATTATTTGACAAAAAAACTTCTGATATGACAAACTATGTAACATATTATAATAAAAAAGCATTGTTAAATAAAATTTATTGAGTGAAATATAAAATTATGAACAAAAAAATTTATCAGCAAAATTTCTTTATAAATGAACAAAAAAAATATTTAGGTACATATTTTTCAATGGCAAATGTTGCACAGGCAACAAAATCCAACTTCCACAACATATTGCCCAGCTCTCAGATATCGTGTCACGATGCATGGGTACTTATTTTAAAGCCTGAACATTTTTCTTTCAATTTAAATTTAATTCATAAAAATATCTCAATTGGTTTAGAAAAAATTAAAAAAACATGTATACATTTTTCAATGGTAAATACTGTAAAGGCAACAAAATCCAACTTCCACAACATATTGCGCAGCTTTCAGATATCGTCTCACCATGTATGAGTACTTATTTAAAAGCCTGATCATTTGTCTTTCAACTACAATTTATTTCATTAAAATATGTCTATTGGTTTAGAAAATATGATTTTTGCAACGCTTTTTCGGCTTCCGTGCCACTGTGCGACGTGAAGGGCACAAGGTCAAAAATGTATTTGAAATTTTGCATGCTGACGATTTCTATTTTAATTATGTATATTGAAAGTTCAGCCTCATGCCCATGATTGTGCATGGTTTTGATTTCATAAATAATAATTTGATAGTTTAAGAAACTTTTTGATATTGCCAAATGTCATGCAAATGAGTCATCATCCAAACCTAAACAACAATACTTAATCAGATTACTGGACAACGAATTGTATTGTGGCGTTTTGGGGGCCAGATTATTGAATGCGTTCTTCACACTATTTCATTAATGAGTTTGAGCTGACAATACTGTGGTCTAGATTGGTATGATTTATATATAGACATTAGTCTATTAATAGAGTGCGACCTTGGAGTCACGATTTATATATGGCACACACCACATGTGTCCTATATGATATCATCACATCATCTTGGTTGCATATGGCATGTTTTTCTCTAAGTTAATTAAATTAAGTTTTCCTTAATGGTTTCATTTCAAACGTATCCTTAAAATAAGATAAAGAATTGTAGCAGCAAAACCAAAGACGGCAACAATTAAACGCAATCTTTCTGCTCAGCTCGTCTCATTAGACCAGGGATGCGCAAGATGAGAGCGGCCAAAATGTAAATGTATTGGCATAGTTGTAGTGAACACAGCTATTCTGTCAGTGCACGCTAGCATTTTTTCGTTTTGGCTTTTTACTTCGGCAAGTGCTCGGCTCGTGTCTGTGTGAATTCTCATTTTCATTCGGCCCCCACGGGCTATGGGTGCACATCACTGCATTAGACTGACTTGCTTTATTCTCTTTCACTTATGCTAAGCCCTCTCCGGTTACACATTTACAGCTTAAGTACGATACTTATGTCTAGTGATGTACAGAGTGACTAGAGATCATGCTATTACTATGTACTCATTCATTTAGTACAGGGTGACTAAGGATCATGCTGCTAAAGAATAGGCTTGCAAGAAAGTGTAGGTTAGGTTACAGTGGTTGCCTGTCTTGGAACGGCCCAGACGCGCGTAGGCACAATGAGGCCCTTTGTGATGCCACAGGTTACGCTGTTCGAGAGCTGATTAAGGATGTCTTTATAACTGCGTATAAAGGCATTCATGGTCAGCACCCGGTCAGCTAAGAAAGTGTAACTAGATGAACTTATAAAGGCTTTTGTAATTAGAGTGTACGACACGGAAATGTAAACTATTAATAATATATCGAAAATTAATCAAATTAGCTAACTAATTTTCATATAATCAAGTCTAACTTTTTTAATTCTGAGCGAATTTGATCATTTGTATACCATAAGGAAGGGGTAGGTAGGTTTGTGTAAATGTATGTAGAGTAGCAGATGCCGGAGACGTCTTAAAGTTTCCTCCAATATGTCAGGATGACTAATGAAATTGATATAGACATATCTGACTAGACAGACAGGTGTCTAGGAGACGGACCAGAGTTTGAACCGTCTCTGTGGCGAAAGCATACATGAGTGATCGATTTTGTTATATATAGATTATTGTGTTTTATAAAACTATGTTTTCTTTATACCCTGTACATAAAGATAAAAAGGGTTTATGAAAGCCGAAAATGTATATAACATATTGAAGAAATTACCTTAAGTGTAACCGTCTGTCCCTCTGTATAAACGCACAGATTTCAGAGATGATAAGAGCTAGACCAACCAAACTTTTAGATAAGATGCCTTATTTGGTCACGGGAGACAAGTTTATTTTATAGCTATGTTTCAGAGCATCTCAAAAAAAAAACAAAAATTTTAGGTTTGTTTATGAAGATATGGAAACCAAACTTGGTTTTTGGAGTTTTTAGAGTTTCCGAGTTTCGAGTTTGATCAAAATCGGTTAACTATATGAAATAGGTTCGATCGGTCAAAAAAAAGTTTTTAGCGCAAAATTTGTTTCTTCATAATGATATTGAAACCAAATTTGTCATTCGGAAGTGTTTTAGTGTTGCAACTGTACCGAGTTTGATCAAAATCCGTTGACTCCCCCGTGGGATCGATCGGTCAAAAAATCGTTTTTGGTGCCAAATCCGTTTGTGTTTCGATTACACAGACCAACATGGTTTAGTTGTTGGAAAGCTATATGTCATTTTCGAAGTAATTTGCTGCGTAGAATCCGACTACGGGGCCAGAATTGGAATATCACGTCAGGATTTTGAGATATATATATGTATATGTATTCCTAGACTACTGTAGAGCTTAGTGTTGCATTTACGAGTAGTCGCCCCTAGGAGGAGCATAGGGCGGAAATTTATCTCCAGTTCCCTGCACACCTGCGCCAGTTTTGACGGATCTGTGAGGGAGCGTACGTTCCATGTTCCGAAAAGTGTCAGTTGTTTGAAGCGAATTGTCGTCATCGTTGAACGGTTATTGTTATTGTATCCGAGGCTTGTTTCCGTTTCTTGAGTATGTGTTGTTTTACGGCCGGTTACTAGCCCAACGCAACCTTTTTATGGTCTGAGGTAAGACCTTTAAAAGCGTCGCTCGAATTCGCTACCACTTCGTTTACACGAAGGGTACCCAGGGAACACCACGGGGAGGCCCTTGCTAGCAAGGGGGTCCGCAAGACCTTCGAGTCGGCTTGAGATGAATTATTAAGGATCGTGGAAAAAAAAATCGTTGCCTTATGCTTATTCGTAGTGAATATGACTTACTAAGGATTGCTTGACTTTACCTTACACACCCCCATCATTCCCCAAAGGATTTTTAGATATTTGAGGTTATTTACCCGAAAAACTGTGTTTTTTCCTACTTTTGAGGTTATGTACAGGGTGCAAAAATATACTTCGTAACTTTGAATAGCCATAACTTTGCGAAAAATGATCGTAAATGATCGCTTGAACTTTTTAATTAAAGGGTAAGAGTGGTACTAAGTGATGTAACTGGAGTGACAGACCACAACAATTTTTTGCACCCTGTACATAACCTCAAAAGTAGGGAAAAACACCGTTTTTCGGGTAAATAGCCTCAAATATCTTAAAATCCTGACGTGATAGGCCAATTCTGGCCCCGGATTCGGATTCTACGCAGCAATTTACTTCGAAAATTACCTATAGATTTCCAACAACTGACATGACCCCGGTATTTATAGGCCTGTGTTATTTATGAAAATATCGTAATCAAATTTGGCAATCAAATATCTTTTGGAGCTGATACGCAATATACCGGATTTGACTTACGTACGCCATTTTTAATATTATTAGATTTAAAGTTAACTTATATCCCTTTACGGTTCACTATACTTGATGGGTGATCTGATAAGTACAGATTCTTAATACAAAATTTGAGATACAAAATTGCGATTTTTCTTCGTACTGCTCGAAAACATCTTGTTGCTACTGTTCATAAACTTGTGAGAACCTAAAGCTATTTTTGCTTAAGAGATTAACTAATCGAATCTTTAAAGAATCATGGCAGAAATGATGATGACAGTTAGAACGTGTAACTTTAAGCTACAATTTTTGTACAAGAAATATTTCCTGAATTTTTAAGCTTCATATGCAACTACAGCAATGACTTAAAAAGTTACTAAAACTTTACTGTAAATAACAAAATTAAATACTTCATTAAAAATATTAGCAACATCAAATCCAGTCCTATAATTAACACCATAAGGCAGATTTGCCATTACACTTGGTTGAATTTGTGTGCTAAATATAAATAAAAAAAAAAACACAATGTATCTCAAGCGTTTCTCAGCTTAAATCTTACAATTTATTATTGATAAGCATCTTTTGTTGCGTGCTGCCTTACTTTCTGGTGTTATATTTCAGTCGGGTTCTTTGGAATAGAGTGTAAAAAACGTACCGTACCGTAATGTGCCGAGCAACAATTATACTAAAATTACAATCCAAGTTTTGTGATTATCTAACTGTTTGTATTCTAGCTATTTCTATTATGGAATTGTTTTTTTTTATTTTTTAAATTGCGTGAGCAATTTATTATTTGGGTTAGCTTAGTTTTGGTTCATGAAGTGCTGTAGCGATTAGTACCACAACAGCATTACATACCAAATATATATAAATGCTTTAACCTAATAAAATGTAAAGATTGGAAATTATACCTAACGACCATGAAAACATCTTTGTAGAACAAGTATATGCGTATCATCAATCAAATATGCAGACAAGCTGAAATTCCAATCATAGCTTTGTCAGTCTCAGTCAGATTACAATCATTATCAGGAGCAGCCATAAAAAGCGGCTCACAGCTAAGCGCTTAAGATCATTAAAACGCCAATCGATTGTCAGTTCAGAGTCGAGTCGATTGCTTCAATTTCTTTATCACAACCAGTCGCTGTAGCATTTCCACACATTTCACCTCAAACAGCAGCAATTCACTCGGTTTCAATGCAAGTGAAATCATAATTGCAAATCGATTTCAACTACTTGTAAGTATCAAGTAAGTACGTATTGCATGCCTCAGTTTCATGATACTCTACGCGTGAAGCTGGCAGAGCATTATTGGGCCGCAAAAACTGGTTTAGAAGATTCTAACCGACTATTCGAGCCAAGCATTCCCCAAACGTTTTATAGTCGAATGCTCGCTGCTGAAGCGGAAATGATTAGACTTTTAGTTATGGCTCAAAGTTTGCCAAGTTTTCTAATACTCATTTCTGTTTACATGATCTTTCTTTTGTAAGATTTTTAAGTTCGACCCCGAACCTGCCTCTTTGGTTATGCTTCAGTGAGTCACGTTTCAGACTTTAATCGCTAGGTTGCCTGGCTAGAAGGTATGCTTTGGTACTTGTCTTGATTTGGGTTAAATGTAGGGTTCAGTTTGTTGCTGCTTGCCGCCAGGTATAGTTCAAGTAGTAATCTCTATGTAACATCCTATTATGTCGTCATTGCGATTATAGTTTCGGGTAACGGATTGAATACACTGGGGGATTCTGCAGGTTGTGCAATTTGAAAGATTGCACTTGAATTATAAAAGGAATTCAAATGGAAATTTTCTTGCATAATGAATTCAAAAAAATTGTATTTTTTTTGTATAAGCGCATTCAATTGGGTTAGATATAATTACACTAAGGATCAGTTTTTGCAAAGAAAAATCTTGGCAGATAGTGTGATTATAAAAAATATATGCAATACATTAGATAGTTCTGTAGTTATCCTTTTGTATTGCTTTTTAGCTTTAGACCCTGCATTACCAGTTGCTCATGCAAAAGAAATTTAAGCTTATTTTTTAAACAAAATGTTGAAAATAATATGTTTTTTGGAAAAAAGGTTAAGGCTAAGTTTTGTTTTGACAAAAAATCACAATTTTTTTGTAGGCCCCAATAAATTTCAAACCAATTTATTTTAGCTCTGGCTATATATTTACATAGTTTATAGGAAGGAGAACATTATCGACTAGTGCTGGAGAAAACATCGATGATCGAAGTTTAAAATCTCTATATATCGGTGTTGGCCAACAGAAATGGTACTCCAGCAGTTCTGCACTTCTCAAATGGGTGTTTAGTAGTGCTGGAGAAACATCGCTGTTGGCCAACATCGATATATGGTGATTTAAACTTCGATCATCGATGTTTTCTCCAGCACTATTATCGACTATATTTTTGAAGTTTTCATCCCATCTTCGTGATTTGTATACCGTGACCAACAGAATAAATTGCGTGCTTGCTTTCTCCTTAAAACTCAGAGGCAAGCCTTTGAATACCACTGCGCCCATATCGAGGCATCCATCGACTATACATGAGTTTTAAACCAATCTTAATGATTTGCAGACCGTGGATAGTATGATATTCTGGGGTAAGAGAAAATTTGTTTGTGATCTTCGTAGTAAATTGTTAGCCACATCTATAATACAATTAAATGCGGCTTAAAAATCGATTCGTTATTTAATTGTCAGTGTTTTAAAAAAATTCCTTATCTTTTAAATTATAAAAGGAAACGTTTACTTATGTCAGATATACATAGATACTTAAATTATTGTTATCTCTGAATGTTTTTTAAAATAAAAATAATGGATCAAAATCGAAACAAAAGTTTGCTGGGTTTTTAGAAAAAATCACGTACTGTTAGATCTTTTTCCAATACGTGTCTATGTCATACATGTTTAATGTCTTTACCTTTTATTAAGGTGTTTGACGGTTCGTTCTTTACCGAAACTCTGAATGATCGGTTTACCAAATGTGGTTTTAATAACACTAGTTTACAGCAAAATGTATCCTCAACATTTTTTGCTCGTTGCCGTAGTAAAATGGCACACTAAATCCGAGAATGAAGTCCAAAAATTTTTTAATGGAACGGATTTGGAGAAATTTTGAAAAAACCGCTTTTCGAAACTACAATAAAAAAAAAGAGTGTCTACTTAAAAGCAAATATCTCTGGTTGTACAAAACTGACTTTGATTATTTTTTACCAAAGTGTAGATAATTGAATGATCTATCGACTATGCTTGTAACAAATTTTTGTCAAATTTATGGTTTGGTCGTTATTAATCCATTCATATGAAATTTTTCCTCATTTTTAGAAAATTTTAGAAAAAATTCTATTTCGAACGTAAATTTGAAAATTTAACAAAATTTTTTCATACAGTTTTTTTCATAGCTCGTAAAGTTTGATCGATTACGAAGAAAATGAAACTTATCTAAAGTTTAGTAAAAAGTTGTCAAAATCGGTTTGGTAGAAGCAGAGATATTTGCTTTTAAGTAAAGACACTTTTCTTTCGGATTTAGCGTGCCATTTTACTACGGAAATGACTAAAACATGTTGAAGATACAAAATTTTTTTTTAAATTTGTAAACTAGTGTAATCAGCATAGAGGAGCTGGAAATTAGATTTTTAGTGCCAAGCTCGACACAGGTGGAAACTCTCCAACGCAGTAGCCCTTCTGTTAATTTTTGTATTCACATATTTATATACAGATTTGTAAACATGGATTTGAGTTTGATTAGAGGATTCACATAGGCAGGTCCTCTGGGTGGCGCCTTTTCAGTGTTATTTTCCTAGTTCTCAAGGTCAGCCGTTTCGATAGTGCATTTGCATGAAATTAAAGCCGTTCGATGTATTTTAGTAATGGTCAATTTTTTTTGATGGCTGTTATATTTAATTTTTTCTTATATTTTACAATGCAATGAAGTGCAATTTTTCTATTTGTGATCGCCAATCCAGTCTGATTAGCTGAAGATATCTTAGACGGGACATGGCGGTGTACCCATCAGAAGGCCAAGATTCAGCCAACATTTTTACCGGGCTTCTTTTGGTGGTGATTTAAAAAAAAAACTTTGAAGCTTCCTTTTTTGGGCCTTTTTATAGGATTCTCATTTGCCCTTTTGCCAGCCAATTATATGTGTATTTTCAGTCTTTCATTGTCAATTTCTGACCATGGAACAAGTAACAACTTTTAAGCCTAAAAGTATGCCGCACTATTGACACAAAAACATTTGTTGCATACTTTTGTGTGCTCATATTAAAGTTGGATAAAAAAAAAAACAAATTCATCCAAATGAGCTTGCGAGGCGTCTGACCTTGAGAGCTAGAAAGAGAAGACTTAAAAGGTGCCATCCAGGGGACCTTCCTATGAGATTCCTATAAATTAGTTCAAATGTCTTAAAACCGCATATAAATATGTATATATTCCTGTAAATATTGTTTTTTCCGTATGTAGAACCCTTTAATTATAATTGGTTTTTAAATTCTTTTTCTTATGTACATGCCACGATAGGTAGTAGGGAACAAGTTTAATTATATTATATACAAACTTTTTTAATAAATGAAAAAAAGAAACAAAAGAGGTGTGCCGGAAGTCTTTATACAACCTAATTACAAACCGATTCCGATTTACCCTACCAAGGGATAAAGATATTATTTTGGTTATTTCATTTAACTACAGTCGAACCTTATTTTAACGAACTCCTATACAATAAGTTTTTCCATATATGGATATACGATATATCGTGTCATATTTTTTAATAAAGAAAGGGAGTTTGGCTGTATTTATGAAAATTTGAAATTGTAAATAAAGACGTTATCTGTTTTATTTAGTTTACGTTTTTTTAAAAAAAAAAAAAACATTTAAAAAAAATTAATTATTTAATATTTTTAATACTTGTACTCCGATTAAAATTAATGATTAACTTGGCGTATATACATATATAAAAAATATATATAATTCCCTGACTGACTATTTTGAGCATGGGGATCACTATTAATAACTGTTCGAAGAGAACAAAGACCTACAGTTTATAGCCCAATCCAAACGGCGGTGTCTTGAATTAATATAAATTTTCTTGGGCAAATAGTGCCTTTGAGCTAGCGATGCCAGTGTTAGGCAAAGGCACCAGTGCGATGCCCGACAGTGCAATACCCTGTACTTTTTTTCTCGAAAAAAAATTATTTCTGCGTAGTCCTTCTAAGAACTTGCCAATTAAATAATTTTTTTTTAGGTTCGATACGATATTTATACCTGTAAATTATTACCAATTTTGATGAGATGTTACGGCAAAGTTATTATTTAAAGTATATGGGATAAATTTCAATGGTGTGGTGGGTCGCATCGATCAAATTTGGATGGGGGCTTGCTCGTTAGATCTATATAAATATACTTAACAAAAAGTGTTGATTCTAACTAATTCAACAAACTTCATCTGCTCAGGAACTTTGCGCACCAGCTTGTTAAGTTTCGTGTCTCTAGCTCTTATAGTCTCCGAGTTATAAATATGCAACAAGTTGAAAAGATACTTATTTGAAAACGGCGAAAGTGATAGCCGGACGTGGACAAAGACTTGAGACAACCTAAACCATCAGACAATAAACAATAAATAAAGTGCTTTTCATTAAATTTGGCACAGTTCATACGCATAAACAGAAGGACAGGACTTGTTTAGTTATACTGATTGTACTTTAGGTAATTCTTTTTCTTCTCTTTAACACGTACATTTTCAATTTGCACAGACTTGATATACGCTTTGTACTTTTAAAGGGTATAAAAAAGTAATTTTGTTATCGGTTGCACAATAGGTTGGAGACACTGATTAGTTCATAACCATTTAACCAAACTCTTTTCATTTTTAATATACTTTTTATCTTTAAATAAAATATCTTTATTGTCTAATGTGCTTGCATAAAATATCTTAAAAACAATTTAACTGAGGGGTATTCCAAAAATCTCTATCGACCGAATTTCAACAAACCACTACTTCGACTATACATCGTACGTTGCTAAAATATTTCCTCAAAAGCAGTAAAATACCTAATAAAAGATCTCCTATCTCTTATAAAATATAAATATAACAATTATTTTGTCTCGGTTCGTTTATTGACGAAATTCCAACTAGTTAGCAGCGAAACTTAGGAGATCTTACCAAGCAGTTAAACTCTTTTAAGCAATATTTGTAATTATAATAAGTATACAAGTTACTTTTCAGTCATTAATTATCGTGTTTAAGCAAATATTTGCTCGTCAATATTTGTGCTACCATATGCGAAACAGCGTGTATTGGCCACTGGGCAGGCTACTGCACCATAAAACAAAAAATCACACAATCCATTGTTTATTTAAGCTTTCTTATCAACAGCTACGTTGACATTCAAAAATAAAAAAGTTACGAAATGCTTTACGGTTACTCCAACAAATCTAATCAACGTGCGCATGTTAAGTTTTTGTTGTTTTTTATACCCTGTACCGTATGGTACAAAGGGTATATAAGGTTTGTGCAAGCCGCAAATGTATGTAACATACAGAAGCAGACGTCGGAGACCCCTCAACGTTACCTAAAGTATGATCAGGGTGACTAGAGAAGTCGTTACACCATGTCCGTCTGTCCGTTATTATCCTACGGGAGACAAGTTTATTTTATTTTTTTTTAAGTCGGGGCTCTATTATATAGCTCCCATGGGGGTGTTTCAGAGGACCTCGAAAAAAACCAAAAGTTTTAGATGGATAATTCGTTTGTTTTTGAAGATATCGCAACCAAATTTGGCACTCGAAAGTTTTTTATAGTTCCTAAACACTGAACCAAATTTGATCAAAATCGGTTGACTATATCATATAGCTCCCATAGGGCAGATCGGTCAAAACAAACGTATTTTGCACAGAATTCGTTGTATTTCGTTTGTTTATGAAGTTATCGTTTTTAAATTTGGTAATTGGTACTTTTTGGAAGTTCCTAAGCGTAGAACCAAATTGGATCACAGTCGGTAAGCTATATCATAAAGCTTCCATAGGACCGATCCGGCAAAACAAATTTTTGTTTACAAAATTCGTTGTATTTTGTTTGTTTATGAAAAAATCATAGTCAAACCTCACATTCGAAAGCACTGTACCAATTTTGACCAAAATAGGTTGACTTTATCATATAGCCCCAATAGGACCAATCGGTCAAAAAATGTGTTTAAAGCAAAATTCGTTTTGTTTCGTGTGTTTATAAAGATATCGTAGCCAAATTTGGCAAATAAATATCTTTTAGACTTCTGAAGCAATATGCCGGATTTGATTGCAATGTGGTGGTACAGGGTATCGTAAAGTCGTCCGCGCCCGACCTTACGTACGCCATTTTTTTTTGTATTATTTCTGTCGTAGAATTTTTTCAGCAAACATATGTGCCACCTGGGAATAATTATTTTATAATTATTTTTTTAAACTTTTAGTAAGCGTCGAAAATGTTACGCTTAAATGATATCAGAACTTGGGAATGTGAAGTAAATTCACTTGAATTAAAATGGCTTAGGAGCATAACTGTACCTTGTGCACACTCCAGCAATCCAGAAAAGGGTCTGTTATTACCGAACCACACCTGCCCACTATTCTAGGTTGGGCGTGCATCATTAACGCCTAACCAAAATAGAGCACTGCTAGTTTACGCCCTTAAAGGCAGTGTTTGCTTTTAACGTTAATTGCATGGAGCAACAGCTCGGTGGAGGCCTAGGGGTTTATGTTTGCCACCTTGAGCCCAGCCCCGTAGACGCCATGCTATGACGACTGCACTCATAGACACGGCATCGGGCAAATCGGGTAGATAACAACTGGCGATAACCATGGTGAATGAATGTTGACTTCTATGTACATAGGTTGTATACATATATGCATACGTATATAGTATACCATAGTATGAGCTATGCACATAAACCTATATGGTATAGTTATTATTGTTGTTTATCAGATTGGCTGTTTTTATTATTTCGAAAGCTTGAACTTTTGATATTTTGCTTTCCGGCGTGCATGACATGCATTGGACATCCCTAAGGGGTGTTTACGGTTGAATGAACTTTTGTGCATTTTATGCCCCCCATCATAACTATTGATAAATACATTACACATATATGGCTTATATACATTTTGATGTGAACTATTTTTGGCGCCAAAGTGGAATGAACTTTTGTACTTTATTATTTATGTACCTATTATTACACCTATAGATCCAATCTGGTTTGCTCCAATTCCTTTAAGCGGGAACTATATTTATACACACATTAGTGAAAGTAATTGTGGGACACGCTGTTGGGTTACATAAACCTGAGACAATTTAAGAAATTAGAGAACTTCAAGCTTTGTGAAATCCTTCCGTTCCTAATATTCTTTAATTCATTCAACATTACTCTATACAAAACAATCTTTCATTTTGGGTGCACCCGGTTTCTTTTAGTTGCGCTCCCCGTCAGACTAATAGTAATTATAAAGCTAACCTAAGTCCATAATTTGCCATTGATTTTGAACAATTATAAAATAGTTTTGCGAAATTTTGTGCTAAAAACCTAAGGTAGTCTGTTTGTAGAACCACCAATATCCCTTACTAGGCCCATAATTTCTTTTATAATCCCCTTAGAAAAAATTAATGCATATTTCCTTATGTACTCAAAGATCATTGTAAAATAACTAAGCGACCTTGAACCTGAGTGTGTCACAATGAAAACAAAAGTGATTAAGCAACTTTTTTGAAATATCTTAAGCTATATATGATGCATTTGGTATGATAAGCTTTATAAGTCATTACGCAAGAAAAGTAAAAGTTTTTATTTGACTTGAGCAAATAGTAGAATATTTTATTAAGTTCTTGACTTCTTTCAATTATTGTTCGACGTTTGCACTATTTGTAAACAATCAAGTGACCTCTAGGGCTTAATGAAAATGTAATAAAATTATATTGATTGGGCTAGTTAAGGGCTTTATGTAAGAACTTGTATGCTTAACTTTTGTAGTGGTCTACGTTAATCATTGCAAGGACTGCAAAGTCAGTATTGTGCTTCATTCCCCTAAATCAAGAATATAATCTGTCCAAGTAAATTGTATTATAAATAGCATATAACCCAACTCTATGATTTTATTATATATTAAGGTTTACGAATAAGTGAAACCTTTGAACTGGAAGCATTTAAATTTAATATTTTAATTACCTAATTACCCTGCAGACCAAGTTTAGAGGCAGAATTCTTGTTCTTACTTAATTAAGTGGCCTTCACAACCCGTTACCGAGTTACAGTCGACCTCAAGAGGAGCCTCTGCTTCTAGTGCGTTTTTTCCCCTTTGTTACACCAAGTGTAGACAGGTTCTCCTTCACTTGGTCTTTCCATCGGAGTCGCTGTCTCCCTCTTCGTCGACCGTCATTGACTCTCGTTTCGAACACCTTTTTCGTTGGAGCTTCTTCGTCCTTACGAACGAAACGTTGTATTGTTATGCCTTGGACGACATCGATGTCGCTGTAGAGCTCATACTGTTCGTAGTTCATTCTTATGCGACGGGACCGAAGATTTTGCGAACAATTTTTCTCTCGAACACTCCAAGCGCTGCTGCATCCGTCTGCGATACAACCCATGCTTCTGCGCCGTAAAGAAGCACGGTTATGATGAGTGTCTTGTAGAGTGTAAGTTTTGTCTTCACATGTTACACATTAGCTTACTTAGCCCAAAGTAATATGTATTGGCAAGTGCGATCCTTCGCTTAATCCCCCGGATGATATCATTATCGATGTTGATAGCGGTGCCATGGTATATGAATTCTTTGACAACTTCAAAAGTAAATTGGTCCGCTACAACGTGGGATCCTTGGCGCCGCGTATCCCAGTGCGTAACCAGCATATACTTTGTCTTGCCCTCATTCACCGCCAAACCCACTCTTGCTGACTTCTTTTCGATTGCTGCAAATGCAGCAGTGAAAACTCGCTTGCAACGTCCCACAATATCCATATCATCAGCGTATCCAAGGAGCTGGACACTTTTGTACAAAACAGTGTCAATGTACACCGGCCTTCCGCAGCACCCCTTTCATCACAAGAGATGTTCATAAAAATTTCGTTATAAAGTAATTCTTTAGAAAAATATATAATAGTGTGCTTAAAAAAATAATAATAATGCAAAGAAGGAGTTCTCTATAGAAAAGTTTGAAGTTGACCTAGTTGAGAACGGATTCAAATATAAACCTAGTTGGCAACGTTTGGTTAAATTTGGAATCTCTAGATCGTAAGGTTTTTTTACATCTAGGTGTTCACAAGCGCGGTTTGCCCAAAATTTCCTAAGTCAATGTTGAAAATTTTCTCTATGTTGCATACATTGCATAAATATAGTATACCCTTGACCCTATGGATGCAGTTTATGAATACAAATTAAGTAACAAACTTTCGTTAGCTCCTCCAAAAAAAACAAAAACGAAAATTTTTGTTTTGAGGGAACTACCAGACGTGTTTAGTGTTTACTTTTACAAAAGCTGTTGCTATTCATTCATGTTGACACCTTATGATTGAGCAGAAAGTAAAATTATTAGTCTTGAATTACGCTTTCTATGCGTCATAGCAAGTAGAATATTTGAACGTATTCGACCTCGAATTCCTACAGCCATAAAAAGCTTGCTAGTTATATTAAACTAACCACAAGTCATGTAAACTGCAAATTTGAACAAATTTTATAAACAGAAAAAAAAAACGCCAAAATTGTTTTAAGCAATTCACTTATTTGTACCTTTGTTTCTTTTTCTATTTGCAGCTTTGAAGTGACTCAAAAACAACTAATGCCCATTAATAGGCAAAATTACAAAATGAAAACGTGAAGAAACCGAAAAAATATATATATATTGAAAAAAAAACGTTGCACTTGCAAACAATTTCGAAAAGCTGGCTAAAAATGGGCACATAACCACAGTAACAACAACAACGAACGCGAAAATTTAAACAAACACGTAAAACAACAACAAGACGCAAACAATTGGAAGCATTACAACGACATTGAATTAAAAACTACAAAGCGAAACGAAAACTATTGAGAATCTACGATTTTTAGGGTAATTGAATTGATTTAGCGTTTTGAGGCACGTGCGCGCATGTGCTGAGGAGATAGATGGAGAGTGCAAGAGGAGGAGCGAACAACATGCGCATTATATGGCTGCATTGGATAGTGGGCGCCTGCGCGCTGCTTGCCTGTGCCACTACGCCAAGCAGTGCACGTTTTATAGCAAAAAGAGAAATTCCCAATGACCCTGACATTGTTACAACGACAACGGCAACAAACACAACCACAACAGCAACAACTGAGTCAGTGTTTAGCGAAATTGTAAATGGCAACGCAACAATATTAAGTGCATTTAGTGTAGATCATGCTGAAAGTACAACAACGGTGCGTATGAATAATATAAATCAGTCCGTGCAAGATGGCCTTGATTTCCAATCAGAGCAGACTACAGCAAGCAGTGTAACAGCTGAAACACCTACAACAACAACTGCCGCTGCAACTGCTTTAAAGGTCACAAGCAGTTTCGAGTCTAGCACAACAGAAGCCCAGTTGCTTACCGGTAGCAATGATAGCGCCCACACAGCAGTTACGCCGATGAAACTGCAAGCTCTGATCATGACATCAACCACAAGCACGCCCAGTCCCTTGGCCACTTTGCTGTACACTACAGCCCCACCCATAGCCTCCCAAGAGAACGCCATAGATGAATCCGTCAGCAGCACCCAAATGCACATGCGTTTGCTGCCCGAAAAACGCGGCAAGTTCATTAGCGAAAACTCAACCAATGCGCAACAGTTGAGCTGGCCTACGCAAGCCGAAGTTTGGAGTTTGGCGGCCATGAAGACTGTGCCAAAAGCAACGACAACAACTCCAACAGCAATTACAGCAAGTACAATAGATACAACCATGACTGCCCCAGCGCACACAAATGGCACTGAGTTGGCCAATGACATCGAATGGCTGCAACAGCCGCAAAATCAATCGGATTTATTAAGTCAAAAGAATCTATTGGATTGGCAGCAAATAATGATGCATGGAGCATTGCAGCAGGCACAAGAAAATCGTACAGAATTTGTGGTGAGCAGCACCTTAGATGCCACAGAAGGTGCCACAATGGCAACAACAGTAAAGGACATGACAGATTGGTCGCCAGTGGGAACAACAGTATTGCCAATTGAAACTGCAAAAGAGCAGAGTGCAACAAGTACAATCACAATAACAACTACAGCCGCGCCCATTAAGGCGCAGTCTATAGATGAGGCAACAACAACAACGACAACTACAATTGCAACAAGTCTGCCAACAGCTGAGCCAGAGCTGTTAGCCACGACTCCCACGCGGGATACAACAACAACAACCTCGACTACAACAACGACTACAACTGAGACGCCCACAACAACGCCAAGTGCGTTGAACGTCGAACCCAACAAAAACAATAACTACACTTACACCCCCGAAGTCAGCACACCGCCCTCAACTACGACAAATGAAATGTCTAGCAACATGGCAATGAATGCACATAAAAATAATGAAAATGCTGATAAAAGCAACAACAAAAGCGACGCCGACCGCAGCAGCGACGGTGACAGCGACGTCTACGTCACCGTCTCAACCAGCGCAGCTGAGCACGAGCGAACTTCCAGTGCGCCAATAACAGTTAGTCAGAAAGCAGCTGACGAAGTGAGCACAACAACAACGGAGGCAACACCGAAAGTTTGGCCAATACATGAGCTTGAGCAAACCCCAATACAATTTGCAGATACAACTAGTACAAGTACAACAACAACAACAACAGAAGCTACGCCAACGGAAACAGTACAAATTAGCAATGAAGTGAATTTAGAAACAATTACGTTGAAAAGTGAGCAAATTAAGGTAGAAGCAGAAGCAACAAAGTCAACGACAGAGACAATAACAACAACAACAAGCAGTGACAATGACTCAAGCAGTGTAAAGCAGTTGGTTATTATAGAAACAACAGCAGTGCCGACTACAACAACAGCTGCGCAAACAAGCAGCAGCACCCCAGCAGCAGAAACAACAATAATAATTCCACTGGACACAACAACAACAACAACGACTAGCACTACAACCCCTGCAACAGACTTGGGGTTGTCCGACCTAAAGACAACGAGTAAAGTGAACGAACACGAAAGTTCGCTGGAAACAAACAAAATTGGTGAAACTTTAGAAGCAACAGCTGACATAAGCACAACTACTCCTACACTAACAACAACAACAACAACAACAAGATTGGCAACTTCTACTACAACAACAACTACAACTGAAGACAGCTTAAAACTTGAGAAAAAAATTACTATAGCAACGGAACAGCCCAATTCACTCTCGGAAACGGATGAGAGCACACCAGCAACGACAGGTGCAAAAGGTGAAAACAGTGAAGAGAATTTAAATAACAGCAGGCTGGATAAGCAAAATAATAATGAGCATGATAGTGATGATGTTGAAATTGACGATAATGAAGATGATGAGCAGCTGCTGTTAAGCAAAGCAACAATGGCAACAATGCTAAATGCAACAACAACGACAACAAGAGAAACAACAACCACAAGAACAACTACATCTGAGTTGCCTTTAATAAGCTTATTGGATGATAGCACCACAACAAAAACAACAACATCTACTACTACGACTACAACAACTGCCACGCCCAGTGTCACAACAATACTAGCTAATACAACAACAGAAGCAGCAGCAGCAACAACAACTACTACATTAAACAACAGCGATTTTAATATGCTGCCCATAGAAACAACCACAACAACAACAATTTCAACAACCCACAGCGATCTACACATAGCAGCGGCTGGAGCCGGCATACGTCCCTATAATGATTTGGATAATCTGCATCAACCCAATTCTAAAAATACAAATGGCGGAACGGATGTTAATGTCATTATAGCCGTCACTGTCAGTGTCATTGGTGTCGTGGCCCTATTACTATTAGTTGCCTTTTTATATCTAATGCGCAAACGTCAAAAGCAAATGTCCTATGGACAACGCTGTCGTCCAGTCAATCTAGATGCTTACTCCTTGGATAATGTTTCCGTTTTGGGCAGCGTGCGACGCAAAGGTCGTGATTTGCGTGCCTCCAAACGTACCTATGGCAATGCAGCCTTTGATGATCCCTCCCTAAGGCATAATTTGTTGAGCGCCAGCGAGTTGGGCAAATTTGTGGAGCGACGTTCCAGTATTTTCGAAGAGTTTCGCGACGTACCTCAGATAATAGCACGCGCCGATGAGGTACCAGCTGGTTGTGAGGATAAAAATCGGTGAGTCATTTTTGGTGGGAACTTTCCAAACTTGTTGATTACTTATAAATAACCATTTATTTTCTTTCGCTTTTGTTTTTGCGAACGCGCCCACGTAAAAATAAAAAACTTAGTTATGCCAATGTAATTCCGCTTCCTGAGACTCGAGTCGTATTGCAAAGACAGGGCGAAGATGACAAAACGGAATATATTAATGCCAATTATGTGCGGGTAAGTGAGCGAACAAAAACAATAACAAAGGCAAAAAGGTGAAATTGAATTTCAAGGTTAAGACTAGCGGATGCACTAACTAATGCGTTATTATAGGATTTTATACGTAGTTGTGCAATTTAAACCAAACTTTTTAAGAAACATTACCAGGTTGTTAAGAAACAAGAGATTTGAGAAGAAACTTCAGTTTAATTAACTATAGGTGCATAAAAACGGTTTGCTATAGAGTGTATAACATAAGTCTATACTGGTTCCTATAATATCTAAGTATATACTGACTGCAAAACAGAAAATTCTATGTGTTTTCAGTTATTTATTAATTTTTGAAATTCGTTTTTCTATTATTATATCTTTTTAATATTTCATTTTCACATTTTTTTGTTGCGTTTTGACGTATGTTGATTTGCCAGAACTCCAAAACCAGGTATCTTTATTTTAAAATATTTAAAGTCTTAATGGAGAATGATCGAGTCTTGTCGGCCAAATCTACACTAAGAAGAAAAATCAAGAATTTCACGCTCAAAAAAACCGAGCGTTTTGTGCGTAAAACAGGAGTTTAAATTGTCAAAAGTACGCCAAGAGAGATTTTTCTGTTATTGTTGTAAAGTTATATTTTCAAGATTTTTTTTTTTCAGACAGAAATTCTTAATTTAAGAATGTTCAGAATTATGTTCAGAAGAAATGCTCTCAAAGCGCATTTCATATTCAGTGTAAGAATATTGTAATGCTGAGATTGCGAGCATTGTAGCATATTTTTAATTTTAGGAAAATGGAAAACGAAAAATTTTTTAAATTTTTAAACTAAAAAAAAATAGTTTTTAATAAGAATTCTAACTTAAATTAAGAGTAGTAGCTTAACAAGGGAAGTTTTATACTGTCTTACTATGTCCCAAGTTTTGGCAAGTAACGAATACTGCGCTTCATAAACTTTGCATAGTTGAAGAGTATGTTAAACCTATAAAACACGCAAACAGCTAACTTTCTCATGCGTGTGTGCAAAAAAAAGAGTATTTGAGAGAGCTCGTTGTACGAGTATGTATCTTAAAGATACATGCATAACTTTTTGTTTCATTCGTCTAGCCTTGCATGACGTGCTTTGTTTAAGCGCCAGCATAATTATACGGTTCATGAGATCAGTTTGGCGGTTCCTTATAAGACTCATTTGAATTTTTCATCCCGTCTTGAGTTTTCGCTTTGTCTATTTCGTTTTTGAAAATTTCATAAACAACTTTAATGTGTGCACAATTGCGCGTTCAACGCCTGCGCTGACGCGTGAAGCTGACGTCGACGCAGACACAAGTGCATTGAAGCGCAGATTAAACCAAACAAACAAAAAATAAACCTAAAGATTGGCCACAAGACAAAGACTTGGTTTATATTTAAAAAGTTACACTTCTATGCTATTAGGATTAAGAAGTTATTATTTTTTTGTTAGACCACTCACTTACTTTTCGCCTGTTAAGAATTCGCTGACCATAAAAATATGATTCACTCCAGAACACATACACACGCAGCCAAAGAGAGAGAAACGTTTTTATAGATAGTAATTTTATTAATAAGCTTTGCGTGAGCGTTGTCTTTTTAATTAATATTACGCTCATCTTGTTATTGAATTAATAATATATACTCTTGAAGAGAGTATATTGACTCCCAAATACTTGTTAGTCTATAAGATACAATCATCTTCAGCAGTAAGACATAATTGTCTAGACAGTGTTGCCTTACAACTTATCAATTGACATCATTTCATATGCACTGACAGAAGCTATAACCATAATTTGGAAAAGTTCTTAAAAATACTTCTGGCAAATCGACGTTTTCTGACGAATACTACGTCACTGATAAGATAACTTGGGTTCAGCTTCAGTTCTACTAAAATAAATAAAATATTTATTAAACAATTACTTTAATTATATATAAAAAACAAATATTTTTTACCATCTCTTATATCATATAAAGTTCATATCATCATCATCATAGTTGGCTCTAAAACTCTTGTCGAGTCTTCGCCTGCTTCAGCATGAGTCTCCAACTTGATCTGTCTCGCGCCCTTGCTCTCCAAGACCGAATACCAAGATCTTGCGCATCTTGGTCGACTCCATCAATCCATCTTAGTTTTGGGCGTCCTCTTGATCTGTTTTCGCGGCATTTGCCAAATAGGATTTTTTTCGGGGATAGGTGTCGTCTGCTCTTATTAAGTGCCCGGCCCATCTTAATCTATTCACTTTTATCTGCGTTATTATATTGGCCACTTTGTGTAGTCTTTCAAGCTCGTGGTTGTATCTCCTTCTCCATACTCAATTTTCGCATACGCCTCCAAAAATGGTTCGAAGAACTTTTCTTTCATAGATACTTATTTTATTTTCATCTGCCTTAGACAGTGTCCATGTTTCACTGGCGTACATTAAGACTGGTGCAATCAGCGTTTGGTATATAGTCACTTTTGTATTTCTGTCAAGCTTCTTGTTTCTCAGAAATTTATTTAGGCGGAAGTACTGTCTATTTGCAGCAAGAAGTCGTTGATCTATTTCTACATTTTTGTTCTCGTTGTTTATATTTACGCCCAGGTACGTGAAGTCTGTAACCACTTTAAAGTTGTATTCCCCGAAGGTAACATTTTGGCCAAGTCTATGTCTCATTGTGTCAGATGTTGTGGACACCATTACTTTCGTCTTTTTTTCGTTAATTATAAGACCTATTTTTCTCGAATTCTCTTCGATGCTGTTGAAGGCTTCCTTGAGGTCCGTTATTGAAGTCGATATGATGTCTATGTCGTTGGCATATGCTAATAATTGCACTGATTTGTAGAAGATGGTGCCTTTGACGTTTACTTTGGAGTCTCTGATGACTTTTTCAAGTGCCAGGTTAAAAAGGAGGCAGGAGAGGCCATCTCCTTGACTGACACCAAAGTGAGCTTCGAACTCACGGGAGCTTTCATTCCTAACTCGCACTACATTTCTTACTTTTGTTATGGTAGCTTTTGTTAATCTTATTAGCTTCGTTGGGATAGAAAACTCTTTCATCGCCGCGACTAATCCATCTCTCCTGATTTTATCGTACGCTGTTTTAAATTCAATAAAAAGGTGTAATGTCGTGACATTGTTTTCTCGAGTTTTCTCTAAGATTTGTTTGACGATGAAGATTTGGTCGATCGTTGATTTGCCAGCTCTAAATCCAGCTTGGTAGTCACTTACTATCTTGTCTGCAAATGGTTGGAGTTTATTGCGTAGTAAACTAGAGAAAACTTTATATATTGTGTTTAACAAGGTGATCGGGCGATAGTTCTCACATGACAATTTATCGCCTTTTTTTATGGATCGGACATATGACCCCTAGTTCGAAATTCTCTGGTAGTACTTCGTCGTCCCATATTCCCAGTTCAAATAAATAATGATAACAACTATTTTTAAGTATTATCAAAATACTTTTTAATATTTTAAGCCGTATTTTATTTTGTCCGTTACTTATTGTTTGGTTTTGAAATAAGAAATTAAGATGTGCTTGTTTTTGGGTAAAAATTTTAAAGCTTTCCTGCTTTACAGCACTGGCATTTATGATAGATACAGTTAAATATTGATTTGACATTTAAATTCTACATACAAACTCAAATTAAGCTCAAATGTGTTGTTCTTTTGTTACGAGAATTTGTAGCATTACTATGATCTTCATTCTTAACAACATAGCTACATAGCAACTTTTTTACAAAGAGTAACTAATCTTCGACTGTCTTAAACCAACCTAAATTTCTCATAATTACATTTATTTAACAAATTTGTTTTAATTGTTCATGCTGTAATTTCAATTTTGAATAACTTGCAGGGACCGCGTGATGCACCCAACTATTATATAGCCTGCCAAGCGCCTATGGAGAGTACAACAAGCGATTTCTGGCGCATGATATGGGAGCAACAGTCACGCGTCATTATACAAGCCACTGATCTAATTGAGAATGGCATTGAAAAGTGTGCCGAGTACTTGCCACCGTCAGCAACGCTGGATAATCACAGCAGCTATGGCGATTACCAGGTAACGCTGAAGAATCGCGAAGTCAAGGATAAATATGCGATCTCAACTCTAATGCTAAAACGTGCCGATGGCGAGGAGAGCCGTGAGCTAACTCACTATTGGTACAAATGGCCAGAAACCGGCATGCCGACAGAAGAGGCGCCTATTATTGCTATGCTATTGGAGGCGCGTTCTTCGCTCAAGTCGTATGCCATTGAGCAGGCCAACGAACTGAAAGAGAAATCATCCACACTGACGTTAAAGTCCATGGAATCGTGCATGGATGGAACTGTCAAACAGGCGGAGGAAGGCAGCACTTCTAGCGGTGCTAGCAATACGCTGGGCAATCCGGAAATCAATGGAAATATAGCAGGGAAAACGATACGCAATCAACAGGGGTAAGTTTTGCCAATGCTTGTTTTGAATGTGCTTTGTGTTTGTGTGTTCTTAGTTAACTGTTTGTGTCTTCTCATCCCTCTAGTCCGCTAACTGTTCACTGCTCTCCAGGTACGGGACGAACTGGAACAATCATTACTTGTGACATGGCCATACGCAGTCTGGAGACGCCAAAGCGTTCCGTGGACATTCCACAGCTGGTCTATTATGTGCGTAGAGGTCGAGCGAGTGCGGTCCAGACCAAGGAGCAATACGAATTTATTTATAAGGTAGCCAATATGTATGCAACCAAAATCACAAATCTATCAAATGATAATTGAGAAGCAGCTCATTTACTGCGTGCTATTAAGTCCTTATAGTATATGTATAAAGAATATTATAGTCATAGATAAAATAGAGCTTATGTATTTTATAAGTATTATTTTATATGTACTGCACACATGCAATTACGTTGAACATTTGCACCTGAACGTCATTTCGGGCTTTAAATTTCATTTAAAATGTATTCCTTGTTTATTGTGATATAATCGTATATATTTGAATATCTCTTTATAATCTGTTGCATATTTATTATATATGTATGTGTATACTCGTATCGTATAGATTTTGTTTTGTTAAAATAAACTGTGCTTTGGGCATGTAGCAGACGCCACGTTTGAAAATTTAAACGAACTAATTAAGTTTGTATGTTGTATAATATTCCATAAAATATTTTGTAGAAATTATAATAAAAGGTATTGCCTATGTATGTATTTATTTTAAATGAGCTTTAATTCTAGAACATAAAAAACATTATTAAGAGCGTATACGAAATAAATGTACTCATTCGTTCAAAATATATCAACGAAATATTAAAATAGCCATAAAGTTATAACCATTATTTATTAAAAGAATAGGCAATGTATGAGATTAAAAATCTAAAGTATACTAACAAATCAGTTTCATACAATATTTTTAAAGGGTCACAACTTCAAGTCGAAACTCGTCTACTATCTGTACTGTAGCTGTCGACATGAATCAACAAATATGATTAAATTTCAGTTACTACCCGTGGTTAGGATAAGCCCAAATGGCTGAAGAGCATTAAAATGCAGTTCGTTTTTAAATTTATTTGGCACAATGATCAACACTTGATACAGAAAAAATGTTTTTGAGCACTGTTCCCCGCAATCGATAGCATAGAGTACAAAAATCGATATTCTTTCTCAATCAAATCTGCTCTTTTGGATTTATTGCAAACAATTAAAAAAAAAGTAACATGAAATGCTCTTATTTGTTAGTAGTCTGTGCACTATTTACGGCTGTTATTGCCAGCGATACGCCAAAAGTAAAAATCGGTGTTAAAAAACGCGTAGAGAACTGTACAAGGAAGGCTAAAAGTGGTGACTTAGTCCATGTGCATTATAAGGTGAGGGTTACCGCAGATAAAAAGAAGATAAGCAAGTTTCTACTGGCTTTTAATTATTCTAGGGCTCGCTTCAAGATGGCACAGAATTCGACAGTAGCTATAAGCGCAACAACCCATTCTCATTTACATTGGGCGCGCGCCAGGTAATCAAGGGATGGGATCAAGGACTGCTTGGCATGTGCGAAGGAGAACGCCGTTTACTGGTCATACCTCCAGAGTTAGCCTATGGTGCATCCGGCGCAGGCGGTACAATTCCACCAAATGCTGTGCTAAACTTTGACGTTGAAATGGTGAAAATAGAACCTCGCAGTGGTTCCGAAGAGCTTTAAATTGTGTACACTTCAATTAAAAGACAAATGAGTTTTAGTATCGATTAAATACATATACTGTGGCTTTTATGTTTCTTTTATGCACCTCATCGCATGCAATTGCTACAAAGTGTTTTTCTCTGGCGGAATGTTGATAGTTCTTCCCACAAGTTTACTTCAGACGTTTCGCACTGCCGTGAATTATCTGATGCCTCTTAAGCTTATCCGAGCGAGCAAAATTTTTTCCACAAATTGAGCAATGATATGGTTTTTCACCAGTATGCTTGCGTCTATGGTACACCATTTCCGAATTGTTATGAAAGGCCATTTCGCACAAATCACATTTAAAAGGTTTCTCGCCCGTGTGCCGTCGCATATGGGTGGCTAAGCTCGCCGCGGACTGCGTTCCTCTGCCGCATAGTGAACATAAATAATTCTTCATGGCTTTACGCTTTTGGTTGGTGTGCACATCTCGTATGTGATAATTCAGGCGCTTCATTAGTTTATAGGTTCTATCGCAGTGCGGACATTGAAGTAATTGTACTCCAATTTCAGAAGCTTCGCTTTTCATTTCAGAGTCAGCTTTTTGTGTGATGTTTTCCAGCGTTTCTTGTTCACAGCCAGCATGTTGGATTTGCATATGTTTCTCCAGGTTTTCTGGCCACATAAATTTAAAACTACACTTTTTGCATATATGTTTCTTTTGCTCACTTAGACATTGCACACGCTTGTGATGGTCCATTATGTTCTAAAAGTAAAAGAATGCCCCAAATCTTATTCGATGGTAACAAGAACCAAATTGTTTTATATCAAACAAATATTTTAGGAAACTAATCGAAATACGTTGATTGAGACGTACCTTAGAAACAGTTTTGAATATGCAACGGTCGCAATTGTATGGCATTGTGTCAAAGCGATGCATGCAATGTTGATGTTGCATTATTTCATATTTGCGTCGACCTTGTACCTGGCATAGCTCACAAATATAAACCGACTGAGATTTGTAGGGCATTGCAGTGCATTCATCTTCCGTTTCCGAATCATCGAGGTGCAGCTCAAAACCAGAATAATTTGTTATGGAGTAATTCTCTAATGATTCGTAATTTTTATGTTGCGAAAGCGACAACTTAAGTTCCAGCTGCATATGTCCACGCAAATCTGCGATGCGCTGAAATTGTAGGTTGCAAACCTTACATGTAATCTTCTTCAGACCATTAGGTTTTGTTGTTGCCGCAATAAGCGTTTCAGCCAATGGTATGTCCTGCTCATTGATCCCGTGGCGCTTCAGATGCTTGAGCAAGTAGTCATTACGAAAAAACTTGCGGTTACACCATTGGCAAGGAATAACGGGTTTGTTATCATGGATAGTACGCAAGTGAACGGAGAGCGACCTTTTCTTGTCAAAAACTTGATTGCATTTGTTGCACTCGAAAGTTTGGTCCTAAAACAGCAAAGCATTAGTGTTTCTTGTATTACGCGACAATGTTAACTTTATACATTACAGCAGTGTGATGATCGCGGGAGTGCGCTAGACGATTATGCCTCCAGCGAAATCTCATTGGACATTTCCGACATAGAAAGCGCTTTTGCGAATTCTTACACTGGGTTTCGTTGTGATGTTTCAGCAGTTCGAAGCTTACAAAACGGGCATCACAGCGACTGCACACATGTGGCGCCTCGGACCAAGTGTGTGATAGACGTTGATGTTCAAATAGCTGATATTTTCGTGGGTATCCTAGCTGGCACAGCTCGCACGTATACTTTGCTTCTCTTTTGCTTTCCTGTTTCGTTTCAAGTTCTGCCCCCAGTTCATCTTCGCTTTCTGTTTCCGAGCTGTCTAAATTCATTTCGTAACCAAATTCATTAGTTATGGAATAAAATTGATCGTATGCACCAGCTGACAGCTCCTTTCGTATAAGACTTTTCAAATTCTCCTCTGTCAAGTTGTTTGAATCAGGATACAAAAGTTCCGCAAGCTCATTAAACTTGAGATTAAGCTGCTCTTCAGAATCAATTGTGGTAGCATGCTCCTCGAAATGGCGTCGTAATTCTGATATTTTACCGAATTTGTTTTGACAAATCATGCATTCAATACACTTATACCCATGTGGCCTGCAAAGATTTAAATCTATGGTCTTGGCCTTTTGCTGCTCATTGAGAGTCGATTTTGTTTTGTGAGTGCGTGAGTAATGCTGTTTTAAAAAATTCGCGTTGGTAAAACTTTCAGAACATTCATAACAATTATATTTTTTTTTAGCACCCGGTTTTTTCTTTAGCTTCCATTTGCGAGCGAGTTGTTTTAATGGCAAATCATCGAGCGAACTGCAGATTATATTGTTAGATGTTTTTAAATAATTCAAAAATCACTTACTCATCGTTTTCATAATCTTGGCTAGGGATATCTGTTAGATCTAAGCCTATAGAGGACGTATCCGTATCCTGCTCTTGCTTCAGGACATCCGGTGAAACTAGTAAGTCATCTATTGGCTTTGGACTATCTGCCTCAATTTCATCAAGTATATCAACATTTTCCGCCTGTTGAAATAATGCCAACTCTGGCAGCTCTGTGCAGGTAATATCACCATTTACTTCATCATCTTTAGTTTCCATTTTTACTTCCACGTGCTGTTCCGCACATAACTCCATTGGCAGCTCTTGCAAGCAAGTAGGATGAGAATTTATCTGACTATTTTCTAAATGGTTCATTAATACTTCGTTGGCATCACGAACTTGCCTAACAAAGTAATATGCACTAATTAATTTCATTGTGCAACTGCTACATAGGGATTGCGGCAGTTCTTGTGCATAGGATCCATTGAGCTGCATTTCAATGTAAACAATTTAAAAATGATTTGTCAGCAAAAATAGTGTAGATACATAGCATATAAAGTATGTACTTACATCTATTTCGGTTAATTCCGTCAACAGATCTGAAAGCATTTTTTCGGGATACTTTTTTGTGGGCGTAGTGAGTTTGTATAAATTGTCGCTATCCCTTGCATCGCAAGTGCGGCAAATTATTGGGAGCTTCATAATTCAGATGCTTTCTTATAAAATTCAGGCAATTCCTACAAATCAATTTTGTTATTGTGATAGTACTTAATGAAAACAACAAACTATCGATATAGATACCAGCGGTATATCGTATATCGTGCATATCGATAATAATATTAGTTGATAGTCGCCATCAGTATATCATATAAATTGAATTTTATTGAAAGTAACATTTTTGTAAATGTTTTGGCTACAATCACACTATATATTTATTTGTAACATAACAAGGACATCTAATACACATATGACACTAAGCGGTATTTCGGTAGCTGTCACTTTTGAAGACAAGTAGAAACTACGCCATTACTAAAAATGGAACGATACACGCTTCAACAAAGCATTGAAATTATTAAAATTCACTACAAAAATGGTACAGCTAGCACTGTAGTCACAGGAATTGTGACAAACAACATTAGTGCAGTGCATACTTCAGAAAGCTGCAGGACATAAAATGATTCTTCATTATTGATAAATCAGCAAGTTCTCTAATACATGAAGACTTTTCTATTTCGTCTCTGAAAATTGACCGGAACCTGAGAATTTCCCTGGAAAAGGATTCAGATTAATTAATTTAAATTTAGTTTTTTTAGTAAATCAATGTCATTTAAAATTTGCTATGTTGAAGGTTGCAAAATACTGAAATTGGAAACAGTTTCATTCATCGAAAGGAAACGCGATTTCAGTTGATTAATAATGATGTGCAATTCTCGATAAAATATGTTCACTTTGAAGAAACTTTCCGGATCTTGGACACGCTCATCTTCGCAAAGTTCGTCAAAATGCGTTTTACCTTTCTCTGATGACTTTTAGAAAATTCACTACTACACTATTTGCATCCATTTTTAAATTTTCAAATTCATGTAAGGCATTTGAAAGATCGGTGGCTTAAGACGGAAGTGCTTTAGAGGCTGCATCGATAGTATGTAGAATTTTGCAATGGAGAACCAATAACATACTAAAATGGTAGTTCTCGATCTTCTTTTTGAGTGAAAAAGCTAAATTTCTTTTATCTGATTTGCAATTTAACAGAATGGTTTTTGTTAGCGCTTTTTGGACTTCAACAAACCGCTTTTAAAGCGAAATTAATCTTTTTAATATTATTGAAGTTGAAGACTCCCTTTCTTTATTAGATATAAAACTTGATACAATATTCCACCTTTTGATACTGTGCTCTAAAAAATTATAAATTTGTTGAACTGTGTCAAACAAATTTTGCATATCAATAACCTCTCTTACTGCATCATTAAGTACTAGATGAACATATACGGCGTTTGGTTGTATATCTTTTATGAGTTTTTAACTCTACCATAAGTTCCTTTCATTGTGTTAGCATCATCATATCCTTGTCCTCGACACTTATTATTTTTGTCATTTATGGATTTAATAATTTGCTTGGACATTGCTAAGGCAGTTTGATCCTTCTGGATAGACTCTGGTGTCGGGTGCTGCATCTGGTAGTTCTGGTATACTTTTAATAAGGTCCAATTCCTCACTTTTGGAGTACTGTTCACTCGCGTTTTCATTAATAGTCATTATTCTTCAAGTACTGACTAATTTTAGCTAACTGTTTATTTTTTCTTAAGTCTTCCTCTTTCTCGTTCGTTTTTCGCTACCACTTAGATAGTTTCTAGAACTAGACATTTTAATATCTGTTCCAGACCTAGCTCTGGAGGTCGATTTCCCCAATAAAATTTATATTGTTGGTGTTATGTATAAGGTGGTTGTGAAATTTCATTGACCGTGTTTTTGTAAGTTACATTTTTCGAACTGCGTATGTGCCTTTAAGTCTAAAAACCGAGTTTGCTAGAGCCAGCTTGTTTATGAAATAAAGTGTAATATTGGCAGTTTTCCTTAATAAGGAACCAATTTTGGCCCGGTGGCTTTTATAGTTGTTTTAAATTTATAGAAATTCTCTTAAATCAATAGGGTTCTCCTGCGTGCGGAAAACGTGTCTTTTGGTGAAATTCGGTTTCTCTTGCTCTTATGGTCGAAGATATCCAGCTGTTTATGCGAAATGTCTCAAGCTATGTCTGGTTATAAGTAGTTTGGTAAAATGTTGCACACATTACACAAATCCTGTTGGAGGTATAATAGTAAGCTACACGGATTGTTTAGCAACACTTAATTTTGAAAGCTCGAATTACTCTACATTGCAAACTTTAAATTTGAATGAAACATGTGAATTAATTTAATTTAATGTATATATCTAGAATTAATGGAATTATTTATTTATTTTCGTCCACCTCATCAAAAAAAAAATCGCATAATGCGGCGTGTTTTTCCAATGAGCATCTCTGTTGAAAGCGTTCCCCACATGTGGAACATACGAAAGGACACTCTCCGGTATGCTGTTGCAAATGCAATCCTTTAAGTCCTTAGACTGTCGATAGCTCTTCATGTGCATAACTAAGCTAGCCGCCGAATGCATCTTTTAAAGCGAAAATGCGTTTAACCCAATTTCGATCGCGAAACGCTACTCTTGTGAAATTTGTTGTTCTAGCTTTTATGATACGTACGTATATTTAAGGACTATTTTTGCGCCATAACTGCTTCTTCCACTTACATATATTGCACAAATATAGAATACTCCTGACCCAATAGCTAGAAAGTAAAAGCTGCTGCAAATTTAAAAAACTCAAATTACCACATTGCGAACTTTTCATTTAAATGATAAAGGTGACAATCTTATAATATAATGAATACATATGTAAATAGTGGAATTAATTATTTGGCAGCTGGTGTGGTTCTATCATCCACCTCATCAAAATGCCGCCGCATCATGCGATGTTTTTCCAATGAGCTTCTTTGTATAAAGCGTTCTCCACAGGTGGCACATATAAACGGACACTCTCCTGTATGCTGTTGCAAGTGCAATTTTAAATCCTTAGACTGTCGATAGCTCTTCTCACAGTAGGTGCATTTATGGGGTTTCAAACCACTGTGCGTTAGCATATGCCTTTTAAGCTTATCCGAACGTGCAAAATCCTTTCCACAAACTGTACAGTGGAATGGTTTTTCGCCCGTATGCATGCGTCTATGGGACACCATTTCGGAATGCCTAGGAAATGCCATTTCGCACAAATCACATTTAAAAGGTTTTTCGCCCGTATGCCGTCGCATGTGCGTAACTAAGCTAGCCGCCGAATGCGTCTCTCTTCCGCATAATGAACACAAGAACTTCTTGATGGCCTCCTTGCGCTTACGATCTCCATTGACATGAACATCCCGTATGTGATTGTTTAGACGCGATTTCATTTGATAGGTTCGATCACAGTGCGGACATTGGAGTAATTGCACTCCAACTTCAGACGCTTCGCTTTTCATATCAGATTTTGGCTTCTGTGAGGTGTTTTCAAGAGATTCTTGTTGCCAGCCACCATGTTGGATTTGCACGTGTTTTTCAAGATTTTCAGGCCACATAAATTTAAAACTACATTTGTTGCACACGTGTTTCTTTTCCTCACTAAAGCACTGCACTTGCTTGTGATAGTCCATTATGTTCTGCAACAAAAAAAAAAAAAAAAAACGTATTTTTTTAGAGTTCCAAAACTTGATCAGTTGTAAAATTATGAAATTTATAGTGCTTCTAATAATAATAATAAATGGAAAGCCCCACTCTCTCCTTTCCAAATTTTGGTTTTATCATACCTTCGAAACACACTTGAATATACAACGCTCGCAATCATAAGGCATTTTATCGAATCGATGCATAGTACGTTGATGTTGGATCATTTCATACTTGCGCCGACATTGTACTTGACACAGCTCGCAAACATATAACGAAGGAGTTTTATAAGGCATGGTAGTGCCTTCATCTTCTGTTTCTGAATCATCCAGTTGGAGCTCAAAGCCCGAATCATTAGTTATGGAGTAATTCTCCAATGATTTGTAGTTTTGATGAAGCGAAAGCGCCAACTTCAATTCTAGTTGTATATGGGCACGCAAATCAACGATGTGCTCAAATTGTAAATTGCAAATCTTGCAGGAAATGTTCTTTGGGCCATTAGGTTTCGATGTGGCATCTATGAGTGTCTCGGCCAATGGTATGTCCTGCTCATTGATGCCGTGACGCTTGAGATGCTTGACCAAGTAGTCATGACGATAAAACTTTCGGCTGCACCATTGACAAGGGATAAGCTTGGATTCGTCTACATGGACACTAAGCATATGCACAGTAAGTGACTTTTTCTTGTCAAAGACGCGTTTGCATTCATTACACTCAAAGGTTTGGTTCTGAAAAAGCAAAAGCAATAGTTATTTTAAATATAATAAACAATACTATTTGTATATTACTTACTGTGATGCGATGATCTCGAACGTGAGCCTTAAGGTTATGCTTCCAGCGAAATCTCAAGGGACATTTGTGACAGAGAAAGCGCTTTTGGGCATTCTTGCACTGAGATTCGTTGTGATGCCGCAGCACTTGCAGGCTTACAAAGCGCGCATCACACCGACCGCATACATGTGGAGCTTCGGACCACGAGTGGGACACACGTTGATGTTCATACAACTGATACTTACGCGGGTATCTGTTCTGGCATAGCTGACATAAATATTTTGATTTTTGTGTTGTTTTGTGGCTCATTGTGAGCTCTTCGGCCTCCAAATCTGCTTCGCTTTCGGTTTCCGAGCTGTTTAAGTCCATTTCATAACCACACTGACTGGTTATTGAATAAAATCGTTGATAGGCACCAGATGCCAACTCCTTTCGTATAAGAGTTTTCAAATGCTCCTCTGTTACGTTTTTTAAATCGGGATACAATAGTTCCGCAAGATCATTGGCATTCAGCTTTTGCTGGTCATCAAAATTATCTATGTCGGGGTGATCCTCCATATGTTGTCGTAATTGTGACATCTTATCGAATTTGGTTTGGCAAATCATACATTCAATAAGCTTGTAGCCATGTGGCTTGCAGAGATTTAAATCAATGTCCTTGGCTCGTTTCCGATCATTGAGATTCGCCGAACGTTTAGGGTCTCTATGAACCTTTAGATGAGCCTGAAGCGCATCGCTGCGACTGAACTTGCGTACGCATAGCGTGCAGGAAAACCAATCAGATTTGGGTTTATGTGTGCGTGCACAATGTTGTTTTAGGTAAACCGCTCTGCTAAAGCTTCTCGAGCATTCAAAACAGTTATATCTTTTGTTACCGCTTGGCTTTTTGTCTTGTTTCCACTTGTGAGCGCGCTGTTTTAATGGCAAATCGTCGAGCGAACTGCAAAAGCTATTGTTAGCAACATTTTTATGAATAGCATAGATACACAAATTGACTCACTCGTCACACTCGTAATCCTGGCTAGGAAAATCATTCGCATCTAAGCCTGTGTTTGATGCATCCGTATCATGCTCTTGCTTGAGCGCTTCTGGTGAAATTAATGGGTCGTTCATTGGTCTTACACTATCTGCTTTGATTTCATCCAGAATATCCAAATCCTCCGCCTGCTGAAAAAGTGCCAACTCTGGAAGATCTGAGCAGGTAATGACATTGTCTACTTCATCATCTTTTGTTTCCATTTTGATTTCAACATGCTGTTCGGCGCACAACTCCATTGGAAGCTCTTGTAAGCAATCTGGAGGAGCACTTGTCTGGCCATTTAGCAAGTGATTCATTAAAACTTCGTTGGCATTGCGGGCTTGCTTGACAAAGTAATATGCACTAATTAATTTTCTTGTGCAGCTGCTACAGAGTGATTGTGGCAGTTTTTGTGCATAGGATCCATTTAGCTTTTTTTGCAAAGAAAACCATTATTAAATTATATAGAAGTATACATATGGATGTATACATACTTATGTCTGTATAAAAGTATTTATTGTGTACTTACATCAATTTCGGTCAATTCAGCCAACAAATCTGAGAGCATTTTTTCAGGATATTTTTTTGTGGGCGTAGCAAGTTTGTATAAATTGTCGCTGTTCCTTGCATCGCAAGTGCGACAAATAATTGGAAGTTTCATTGTATACTTTTTTTAAAATAAAATTTAGCAAATTAATTTTAATCAATTTCGTTATTGTACTAGAATCTAATGAAAGCAATTAACAATTATCGACAGGGAATGCGTGCAGGCTATCGATAGTTTACATCGATAATTATTAATAATTTAAAAATATCGATAGGCTTTGTTGAACAGTGGTTTATTTTATTTTTAAACTTTAATTCGACAAATAGCGTCTCTAATAAAAATTAATTTTGAGGAATTCACTGGATTTTTTTTTAAAAACCAAGCATATACTATTTTACTTGACTTTGCAAAAGCGTTCGAGAAAATATGAGTCCGCATCATTGTTGACGAACTTAAAAGTTGGGAGATCTAGTCAAAAATTGTAAATTTTAAAATTTATTTTTTTAATTTAAATTTGTTGAATAAACTGTTTGAATAATGGAAAAATTGCATTGTTTGTCAACCTCTATTTAAAAACTCTACAGCTCTTTAATGGAATACGGCAAGGTTCCACACTTTCCGTCATACTCTCCCTAACATTCAACAAACTCAATAGTAATATATAAAAAAATTAGATTTCTTCACCTACACGGACGACTACCACATTATAAAAAAACTCAATGAAGCCGTCACCCCTCTATTCACGCATCCTTTATTTAATACAAAATGTGAGCACATAAGTACAATATGTATGTACATATGTATAAGTATGTAAATACATATTTCTGTAAAAACATAATCAAATTCATACCAAAAATGTGGAAAACTTAAGAATTCTTGGTATTACTTTCAGAAAAAAAAACCATCTGGAATAACCAAATAGAAAATCTTTTACTCTTCCTCTCAAAAGTAATAATCATAATCAAATGGTTCGCTGCAACCACCTTAGCCAGACTACGCTCTATACTTTCAAACGCTTTGCTTTTTTTCCATCATATTTTTTGACCATTGACCAGCACTTTGAAACGCAATACCCATTGTCGGACCCCTTTTGAACGTAACCAACAAAAGATGTATATGAACGCAAAAGAAAAAGATAAAAAAAATTTTTGAGCATCCCGTGCGATTAATCATTTTTATTTTTTAAATAAAGAAATAAATACATGTACACACAGTACATGTAATTATTTGAAATCAGTAGTGTTTCTTTTGTACCGCTTGGTCTCTCTTCAATGAACTTCTCTGTATTGAGAAATTCCCAAAGATAACTCACTGATTACTATGTTGTTTCATGTGATTTTTTAAACCATGAGCCTGCCGATAGCATCTGTCACAGAAATTACATTTGTACGGTTTTAAATCACTGTGCGTCAAAACGTGTCTCTTCAGATTAGAAACGCTTGAGAAATCATTCCCACAAACTGTACAATGGAATGGTTTTTCACCCGTATGCATGCGTCTATGGGCTACCATTTCGGAATGACTAGGAAATGACATTTCGCACATACTACATTTCACGTGTTTCTCGCCCGTATGACGCTTCATGTGTGCAACTAAACTGCCAGCCGAAGGCTTGTCTTTGCCGCATACGGAGCACACGAAAGTCTTTTTCTTATTGATATGTACATCCCGTATGTGATTGCTGAGCCGCGACTTTCGCTTATAGGTTCGATCACAGTGTGGGCAACTGAGCACTTGTATGCCAGCTTCAGAATCACATTTTTCAATTTCCGATTTAGCCGCTAGTGAGGTGTTGTCAGACTTTTCCTCTTGCCAGCCACCGTGCTGGGATTGTACATGTTTTTCCAAATTTTCAGGCCACATAAATTTGAAGCTACATTTGCTACACACATGTTTCTTTTGCTCACAGAGACATTGCACTTGCTTGTGATGGTCCATTATTTTCTGAAAATATAGTAACATACCATTTTTAGTAATATTGTCTATGTACGCATTTCATGTCAAGACCAATATTTAATGAAGTTAATTACCTTGGAAACGCACTTGAATATGCAACGCTCGCAATTATATGGGATTTTGTCAAAGCGATGAATAGTGCTTTGATGTTGTATCATTTCATACTTGCGTCGACATTGTACCTGACACACGCCACAAGCATAAATCGAAGGTGCCTTATCGGAAACAGTATTGCCTTCATCTTCCGTTTCTGAGTCATCCAGCTGCAGTTCAAAACCAGAATCATTTGATATGGAGTAATTCTCCAGTGATTTTAAGTTTTGATGTAACGACTGTTCCGACTCAAGATCCTGTTGAATATGAGTACGCAAATCACTGATACGACTAAATTGTATATTGCAAATCTTGCAGGTAATGTTCTTTGGACCATTTGGTTTCGATGTGGCGGCAATGAGCGTCTCGGCCAATGGTATGTTCTGTTCATTGATGCCGTGCCGTTTGAGGTGCTTGACCAAGTAGTCACGACGATAGAACTTGCGGTTGCACCATTGGCAAGGAATAAGCTTGGATTCGTCAGCATGAACACTTAGCAAATGCACAGTCAGCGATTTTTTTTTGTCAAAGACCCGTTTACATTCGTGACACTCGAAAGTCTGGTTCTAAAAATTAAAAAGGATTAACTATTACTTGTAAAAACGTAGTATATATTTTGCAATTTACTGTAATGTGGTTTTCCTGAAAGTGCGCTTTAAGGTTATGTTTCCAGCGAAATCGCAAGGGACATTTGCTGCACGAAAAACGCTTTTGCGCATTCTTGCACTGGGAGTCGTTGTGATGTTGTAGCAGTTGCAAGCTAACAAAGCGCGTATCACAGCGTCCGCAAACATGAGGAGCCTCGGACCAGGAATGTGACAGACGTTGATGATCATAAAGCTGATATTTACGTGGGAATCTCTGCTGACATAGTTCGCACATATATTCCTCTTTTTGAGTTCTTTTGCGTTTTTTTTCGGCCACTTCGTATTCCTCATCGCTTTCGGTTTCTGAACTGTCCAAATTTATTTCGTAACCAAACTGGTTGGTAATGGAACAAAATCGTTGGTAGGCGCCAGTTGCCAACTCCTTGAATATAAGATCTTGCAGATGCTCCGAAGATTGTATCATTAAATCAGAATACAACAATTCCGCAAGCTCATGGGCCCTCAGCTTGTGCTGATCGTCAAAATTAAATATGTCAGGATGCTGCTCCATATGGCATCGTAGTTTTGTTATCTTATCGAATTTGCTGTGACAAATCATGCATTCAATAAGCTTACAACCATGTGGCTTGCAAAGATTCAAATCTATGTCCTTGACCTTTTTCCCTTCATTGCGATTCGCCAAACTTTTTGGATCTCGATGATCTTTTAGATGAGCTTGTAGTGCGTCGCTTCGGCTAAATTTGAGATCGCAAATCGTACAGGGAAGCCAATCCGATTTTGGTATATGTATGCGTGAGCAATGACGTTTTAGGTAATCTGCTCGGCTAAAACTTTTGGGACATTCATAGCAATTATACCTTTTTTTAGCTCTCTTTTTTTTCAACTTAAGATTGTGCTGTTGTAAATCGTTTAGTGAGCTCCAGAAACTATTACTAGACAAATCTGGGTATTAATAATAGTTAAAATATATTTAATAATAATTACCAACCTATCGTTCACGTAATCCAGGCGGGAGGCATCTGTGGCTTCTAATCCTGCATAGGATATATCCGTATTCTGTTCTTGCTGGAGTGCTCTTGATGACACTAATTGACCGCCCTGATGAAATAGTTCTGAATCTGGTAGCACTGTACATGGTATGAGCCTCACCGAGCGGTCTAACGAACTATAAAATGTATTGTTATAAAACTTTTTATGAGAAACCAAATAAAATACAATTAACAATAATAACCACATACTCATCATCGTCGTAACCTTGACTAGAGATATCTGTGGCGTCTACGTCTGTATCGGACAAGTCTGCATCCTGCTCTTGCTTCAGTTCTTTCGGTGATGTTAATGGTGTGACCATTGCTTTTTTACTACTATTTACGGCATTTCCGTATGGCGTACCAAGAAATTCTGACTGTTGAAATGTGTCTGACTTAGGCAGCTCCGTATACGGAATCAGCCTCACCGAACGATCCAAAGAACTGCAAAAGATATTGAAAAAACAAAAATTAGGAACTAACAAATTGATAAGACAATTAATAATAACCACATACTCATCGTCCTCGTGTCCATTCCTAGGGTTATTTGCATTAAATTCTAAAGGTGACATTTCCGTATCCTGCTCTTGTTTCAGTTCCTCTGGTGACATTAATACTTCGTCTTTGTAACCTTGGGAAGCGTTACCTGTTACAAATAAGCCTGCTAGGGACATTTGCGTATCCTGCTCTTGTTTAATTTCATCAGGTAATATTAATGTGTCGTCCTCAGCCTGTTGAAACTGCGCAAATTCTGGTTGATTCATGCAGATTGTGGCATTATCTACTTCATAGTCTTTGGCTTCTGTTTTGATTTCAACCCCGCAATTCTGGATGCAGTGTGCGGAATCAGTTACTTGGCTGCTAAGCAAGTTATTCATTAACATTTCATTGGCTGTTCGAGCTTGATTAACAAAGTAATAGCCATCAATTAATTTCGGTGTGCAACTGCTACAGAGAACTTGTGGAAGTTGTTGTGCATGGGATTCATTAACCTTTTTGTTAAAGAAAAATATTTTGTAAAAAATTGTATGCGGCAATGGTTATACGAAATAATTTACATTAATTCCGGTCAATTCTGTTAAAAGATCCAAGAGAATTTTCTCAGGATATTGATTTGTTGGCGTCGTGAGTTTGTACAAGGTATCGCAATGTGTTGTATCGCAAGTCCTACAAATTGGCGTGCCCCGCTCTTCCTTGATTGCTTCAGGTACTATTAGTTCATCGTCTCTAGTTTCCATTTTGATTTTAACATTGTGTAGCTCAATAGACGGTATCTTTACGCAGCCTGCAGTATCAACCGCCTGGGCGTTTAGAAGGCGATTTGTGAAGATATCGTTGGCTGTTCGTGCTTGATTGACAAAGCTGTGGCTGTTAATCAGTTTCGGCGTGCAACTGCTGCACAGTAATTGTGGCAGTTTTTGAGCATAGAATCCACTAACCTTTTAGTCAAAGAAATTTGTGTTTAATTTTTAAATACTTTTTCGCGAAAAACTCTACAAAATTACTTACATCAATTCCGGTCAACTCTGTTAACAGATCTGAAAGAACTTTTTCAGAATCAAGTTTTGCGGGCGTAGCGAGTACGTACAAAGTATCACAGTCCATCGTGTCGCAAGTCCTACATATTGTCGGCAGCCTCATTTTGATGATACCTTTATTACAAGTAGCGGAGTTCGCCTCTGCCTTATAAAGACAGCATAAGGTGTTGTTTTCTTGCTTTTTTGTTGTGTTAAGACAACTGCGAACTTTCTTTTCCTTTCAATTTACTCTGCGGTAAAATTTTCTATTCTTTCTCGTTTTCTTTTTTTCTCAATCTGCCCATCAGTCAAATTTTCTACTCTTTCTTTTATTCGCTTTGATGCTTTTATTTTTCTTGAGCCTTTTTAAAAAAATGTTAAATATTTTTTCTGTCAATATAGGAAGGTATCTTATATTATGACCATGGAAAAAAAAACTTTTTTATATAATATAACCATGGTCACTTAAAACCCTTCTATAATGGCAAGAAACCTCCCCAATAAACTTTATTGGGATGGAACATAATTCAAACAATTATCTTCTATCGAAAAAGTATGAAAGTGGCTTATCGATGTTAAATATCGAAAGTTATCTTTGATTCAACTTCAATTCATTTGGTGATGCTAGTCACTTGGCAAACTAGCAAAATCCCAAATCGTGGGAATTTTTTTTATATAAAGCTTTGACATTTCGTGCGAAATTTTTGGCCGAAACAAGGACATTTTATTTGCAAACTTGTCATCCTTGTCCAATATCTTATTGTCACACACATTTATTTCTAAATAGTGCTTCCTATTCTGAAAAGAATTTACAAAATATATCCATTGGATTTTCAAGACTTTGTAAAAATTTCAGTTACTGAAGTAAGTTTTCGTCATCTTCAAATTTTTGTTCACCGATTGTACAGCTTTTTCTTTTTAATTTGCTTTCTTTAGGCCAATACGCAGTTAGAAAATTTTCGCACGGAAATTTTTCGAACTGCGTATGGGCCTTTTTGTGGGTTCGTTACGTGCTGGCACTTCACCGTGGAACACGTTAGTAGGCAAATTATCATCACAGTCGTATAAATGACTGTATACGTTTTATACATCCTGAGGTCTTGGCAATGACGATAATTTTAACTTATCAATCTTCTCTATGAGAAATACCATCAAAATTCCCTTTTTTCACTTTCCAAAGATTGAGTACATACCACCCACCTGGACGTTGGATGGCCTGAATATTTTTTAGCACAACTATTTATATGTCAATTTTTTATGTGGCTTTAATGAATAATAACTACCTCCATTTTTAATTTCCCGTAACTACCCACCGGAATTTTCGGGTTTCTTAGTCCCAAAATGCTGCTTCAAAGCTATTTTGGAAAAAAACAATTTTTACGAACCAATTTCTAAATTTAACTAAACAATAAGAGTACGGCAAGAAACTCCGTACAGACTTATTTGCAAATTCTGGACTTATTAATAGTAGATAAAATGTACAGTAGTAATAGCGCTATCTAATAGTGTTGTGTAAACGTGACTCACTTTGATGAGTTAGCTCAGTTGCTCATTTCGAAGTGAGTGAGCAGTCTTGCTCTGTTGCTCACTCAGTGAGTAGTCTTGCTCACTTGCTCAGTTGCTCACTCAGTGAGCAGTCTGGTTCAGCTGCTTATTCTCAGCAGTTAAATTAACGAAAAATTCAAATATTCTCAAGTTACTTTAATCACAGTTTTTATTTATAGAGGAATAAACTTAAAAAATAAGTAAGATAATAAGACAAATATTGTGTTCGGCCGCTTTGTGGCTTTTAATTTATTTTTTCTTATGAGCTAGAGCAATATATAAATATGTTCATGTTACATATTACATACTAGTCAAAATACAACTTTGTTTTGTTAAACAGTTAAACATTTTTGCGTACACTTTTCAGCCCCGATAATTTTGACAAATAGTGTGCTTCTATCATGCATCTTTACACTTGCAAAGCGACCACTGGAATGTAGCGCTACCATACGAAATATGCCGCCAAATCAAATGAGCGGGTCGTTTGAAAACAAAAATGATTGTGGCAACTTCACGCCACAGAGCAAGTGAGTAGTGAGCAACTGAGCCAAAAAGAACAACTTTGCTGACTTGGCTCAGTTGCTCACTTTAGTGAGTTGCTCATTTTTGCTCACTCACTCATAAGCAACCCAACACTACTATCTAATACACAAAAATACACGCAGTTAAATTTGAACGCCTTTCTGGTATTTACATTTTCTTTAATATTTCGATGATTTCAAATTATACGAATGGCAACCTAAGCAAGGTTTTTTTTTTTTAATAGCTCAAATTTATTGAAGACATTTCAGATCTATACGATTAAAAATAATATTTATGTGCAGAAAACGCTTAGCAATCATCGTTATAGTATTAAACTTTTCCTTGAGAATACTAGCTCCAATTTTTCAGAAACGTGAAGTCCCTACAAACACGTTCGTTTACAATAAGTGTATTTCCCATCTAATACTTTTTAATAGTCTTCCGAATTAAAGCTAGACGCTGTTTGTGTGCCTCCGTTACTGCTGCACGTTTGTATGGTCGCAACTCATCAGTACCAAAGCCTGGTATCCACATGTTGTATTTTCTCTCAAAATGCAGTTGAACATCGCGTACTTCAATTTTATTTGATTTGCGGTGTTTGGCAAACGCACTTGTCGACTTGACCGTGTCTTCAACAAAGTCGTCAATTATTTGCAACAACAGTTCCTCAACATCCTCATCCAATTGTGTGGTGGTGTCTACCTCACGTACCAGCTCTGTGAGACGGGGTTTAGTAAGCATCTAAAAATAGTATACACGGTTTAAAAATGTAGTCATTATTACAATAACTTTATCGTAACGCTATGCTTACGGGTGTGTTTTCTGTTCCAGTTACAATATTATGATTGCTGCTTTTTCCAACTCCGCTGGCCGGAGTTCCGGTTGTGCCGCCGCTGCCACCATTTTGTGAGGATGAGTTACTATTGTTTGTCATGGGACTGTGCTGAGATGGCGAAGCCATTGTTATATCACGATGGCCGCTGTTAGTGTGATCGGCGTCCCCGTTGCTATCAAAAGTGGTAAAGAGATCCGACATTGCTTTTCTTTTTGTTTTTATGTATAGTTTCTACTAAAGCAATTGTTGGAGTCGCGGGTTTGTGTTTGTTGTTGGAAGGAAAGTGTAGGTTTGGAAATTATAAAAGAATGTAGGAAATTGAAACCAAAGCACCCTGTTGTATTGTACAAAAAGTCTTCTTTTGGTTATACTGTTGATGTGTTTGTATCTTGAATTTCAACACAATATGTATAAGTAGTAAAATAATTCTTGTTAATGATGTTAGCGTTTAAGAATGTGTTGCATTAGAGGAACATCTTTAGCGTCACAAAGCCAAACAAAAAAATTGTTAAGTGCATACTACAATTTTAAGATGTAAGTCTGCTCATCACCTATAACATATACAACACAACACTTACATTGGTGCGATTGTTGATAAATAAACCTAGTCAGTAGTGTAATAAAGTAAATAAAACATATTACACTTAATGGTAATTATACTCTAAAATGCCTCGATGGATAACAAAGGCCCTGCCAAGCAACTTTGAAATTTTAGTGCTGCCCACTCGGCGAAAAACCCTATTATTGGACATCGATATAGCCAAATCTATCGAAATCACATTTGCTCATTAACTTTTTTAAAAACAAAGACGGCGTAGTTAATAGTTAATGACAAAACAAAATTGCATCGAAAGTAAAGTAACATTATAGTAAGCTAAAGCATAATGTCAAATAGCGAAGAAATAGTAACAGACAAACAGGACGAAAATGGTGAAGACGATGGCTACGTGGACATGGCATTTTCTAAGGAGTTGCGTAAACAAATCAAAGACGTGCACAATCTAAGCGACGTGCTCTTTAATGCAAAATTTGCACTTGGTATGCGTTTTGTTTTATTTAACTGCAACTTATTTATAAAAAATATTCTTATGTATACAGCACTCTCTGATGATGCTGTTTGGTACGATGGACTGCTGGCCTTTTACGAAATTTATAAATTCTTTGAGTCTCATTTGCCGGAGACGTTGTTGCCAAAGGAATTTCATCGCACAGCGGCATTTGAAAAAGATTTTGCTTACTTTTATGGCGATGACTGGCAAAACACGTATGAGCCGCGTCCTAGTGTGAAGAAATATGTTGCTCATTTAGAAAAAGTAGCCAACAAAAATGAATTACTTCTTTTTGCTTATGCCTACCAAATGTACATGGCACTAATGTCTGGTGGCCAATTGTTGCAAAAAAAACGGATGATTGCACGTAAGCTTTGGATATTTAACAAAGGAAACGAAGAACAGCAAGAGGAAGCCGAGACGGCTGCAGCTGCAGCTACAGTTGTTGCTAAAAACTCAGAGGGGGATATTCTTGATGACAATGACTTGATGGCGCGTCCCATGCCTGCACAGGTCACAATATGCCCAGCTGGCTGTGCGGCTACATATTTTACCGAAAAAATTCCTGTACTCAAGGCCAAGTTGCGTCGTGTTTTTAATGACCAATATGGGAAGTTTGACGATAATTTGCGGGCAGACTTCATTGAAGAGAGTCGTAATGTTTTCCGTTTAAACATGGAAGTGGTGCGCACTGTTAAGGGTGTAAATCGCGCCAACCTTAAAAAGTTGGCTGTCGCAGTGATCTTTGTAACAAGTATTTGTCTGGCAATAAAGTTGGCTACAAAATAAAGCACAGTCGCCATAGCGTTGCAGCCACATATTATATACTTTTTTAATTTGTTATAGTACATTATAAATATATTTAACATTTCAAATTCCTAAAATACATACGTATATATAAAAATTTGCATATTCAATACACTTGCGATACAAATTTATATTTTTTCTCGCGTCGATCTTAAAGAAAAAATTGTACCATCCTATTTCTTGCTTGTTGACCTTGAGCTTAAAGGCTTTTAATGTAATATACAAGTAATTGTATCTTTTCTGCTTCGGGCCTTAAGAATCTTAAAGTAAACAGCTTATCTTATATATGCCGTCATCGTTTATATTTTAGGCTATCTGATATAGCCAACCGATATTGATCAAAATTTTTATATTGCTTTGGAACTTTATAAAATTTCCCCAATCCAAGTTTGGCTACGATATCTCTTAAAAAAAGTTAAACACAGTTTTTTCTGTAATTTAAAATATATCCCCAAGACGAATATCCCATTATTTATGATTGGGTGTTATAGCTAACAGCTTATGTTAGCTGACATAGAACTGCTTGCTAGAATTCTGCAAGCAGTGTAGATCAGCCGATTCAGCTTCTGCATATGTGCATATATACAAAAAAATAGAAATAGCAAGAAATTATTAATAGCTGTTAAAAATATTAGAAAAATAATGCGATTGCCTAAAATTTGCCGTACATGTGACACAGAAGATGCCGGAAGCCTTTACAAACTCTCAGCACTTTCAAACAACTATCCGGATAGAATGCTTTCAGAATTGCTAAGTGATCTAACCAAAATTGAAGTGAGCTAATGTTGGATACATATATGATTATTTTTATTTCACTCTCCATTTTTATACTTAGTCTAGTGGTGACTCCTCAAAAAAGCTGCCTCAAACAATATGCGACAATTGTAAGCATAAATTGTACAACGCTTATGAGTTTGTAGTACAAGCACGTGAAGCTTATGAACTGCTTATGGGACACCGGCTAGAAGGTGGATTTAAAGAAAACAATGTTTGTTTACAAAAATTTCACACGCACCTGCGCAATGAACATGATCAATTTAAAGACATATCTACCGATACGCAATGCAACACCTCAAGACTTGAAACTTTTGACATTATTAATGTCGATATTGGGGAACATGACGAAAAAATACTTGAAAGTGATCTTTTGTGTAATCATAACAAAGATCCATTAGTTTTGAATACACATGAACTCACATGGGATAATATAGATCCATTAGTTGGCAATATGAGTGCAAAAGAAAATAGTGAATCAACATTCTATCATGAGGAAATGCATCAATGTAGCTTGATCAATACCATGCAAATTAATGCAGAAACTTTAGATCCTCTAGTAGTGGATGCAGAGCATCTGTGTACATCTCCCTTTTCGAATTTTATACAAATAACCGCCGATAGCTTTAGTTCTGTAGTGAAAGAGATTCAATCACCATTCAGTTTTTGCCAATTCACGGATCAATCCATACCTTTAAGTAACACTGAAATAATCGATAGTTGCTCCGATCCGTTACTTATGGATGTAAACGATCTTGAGCAGGACCAAATAACATTTATGCAATTTTCCCAAACGGAAAAAAACTCAAATTTAAACGACTTGAAAATTAATAAAGACACAAAAGATGAACAGAATGAAACAACTGCTCAAAAAGACTTCGAAACCACGGCTGATGAAATGTAGGTCGCTATGCATACAATGCCAAGCTTTTATTTATTAATGTGATTCGTTTTTTTATAGCTGGAACCAAAATCGTAAGAAGTTACTAACAAAAATTGACTTCTACGATAACAGAAAAAAAGATAACATGTCGAAAGACGAGGAAGCTCATCAGAAACTTCTTCAGAATAGTTCTGTTCCTTCCATGATAGGTGTAAAAAACCTTTGCAAACGTAGAAGTGTCCAAAACGTTGATATTAATATGTGCAAGCCTCACGGACTCAAACTCATTCAGTGCATGATATGTCAGAATACATATAGAAAAATCTCAGAGTTACGTAGTCATCTTAAAGATCATCCTGTCGTAAATAGCACACAACATAAACAAGAGGATTCCAGCGAGCTTATTAATTTACTGTATCCAGATCTGAAAAAACTAAGTGGCCTACAGGTATATGATCGTATAGCTAAAGACTTGACTGCTGGAAACTATACGCGCTTCTACTCGATAACCAATCAATGCGGTTATGAATTGGATCTATATAGTTCGGAGACAGAAAGCGAAACAGAGGAGAAAAGTGATGTAGCAGTAAAGTACAAAAGAAATTATGTTTGCGAACTTTGCCAGCAAAACTATGGACGCAAGCACCAGCTTTATGAGCATCAACGATTGCAGCATCCTTGGAGCGAGGCATTGCATATTTGCAGCCGCTGTAATGCGCGTTTTGTAAGTCGCCAACTACTAAACTATCATTACGTCACTCAATGCAAGAATACCTCAAAACGATATGTGTGTCGGCATTGTCCATTGCGATTTTACTGGAAGAATAACTTTAGGGATCATACCAAAAGCCACAAAAATGTGGTAAGTTTAAATAAACGATTTTCATGGAATTACTAAAGAGCTTTTATTTTAGAATCAAACTTTTGCGTGTGTCGTCTGTGGAAGAAGTTTTGCGGAACAAAAGTCGCTGAGCGTGCATCTACTAAGCGTTCATGCCGACGAAGACCAGTTGGTACCATGTCTTTGGTGCAGCCGAAAGTTTTATCGCCGCGATTATATGATCAAGCATATAAGGCGGCATGGCCTAACAGAGCAAGATCTACCATTAGCAGAAACACTTCTCGCTGCCACATCAAAACCGCATGGTCTTAAAGATATTACCTGCAAGATTTGCGAAATACAATTCGAAAGTATGGCAGAATTGCGTCTTCATATACAGCTAGAAGTAAAATTGTCCGGTTGCATGCATTTCCCCTATGAATCGAGGCAAAACTACTCTATAACAAATGAGTTTGGTTTTGAGCTAGACCTAGATGATTCGGAAACAGAGGATGAAATTACTGTGCCAACTCTATATACATGTGATCTCTGTCATATTCAATGTCAACGCAAGTTTGAACTGATGGAGCATCAACGCACTATGCATCATTTTGACAAGATGCCCTATGAATGCGAGCATTGCATATTTAAATGTGTTTCCAAGGTAAGATATCAAAATTTAGTCCATAGGCTGCCCTTAATGAATGAACGAAGCTTAAGGCAGTTATTACTGGGGATTTTTTATCTTTGTCTATAACTAACGAAGTTCCCAAACGATCAAAAAACATATTCTTTGTTGGTCGAGTTCTTCTTCGAGGCATGAGACGCACCCGCAATACGGGCAGCAATTTCTTTTGTCGTCCTGATCGTTTTCGTATACAGTTTTTGGTGTCTTACTTATTTATTTTTTTGTATTACTCTTGTTTTTTTTTTGGGGGTATTTCTGAAAGCTGGGCTGCCTGAACCGTTTCGAAGCTCGTTCCAAAGTTTCGATCCTATTTGTTCGGAAGGGACAGGGTTTTACTTAAAGTTACTCTTGTTTCTATTTTATATTTTTATGAGTATTATATTTTAACGATAATGAGCCGACTATTGGATTGATTTTACATAAAACTTTTATTTTTAAACCCGCTTTCCAACTAGGCAGGTTCGGTTTGTTGCTCGGCTTAAAGCTCTAAAATATCCAAAACTAGTGAGGGTTCCACTATTCAAAATATCCGTTTCGCGTTACAAATTTAAAATTTCGCCAGATCTTTTGCAAATGAGGACAATTTTTTTTCTAATTACATGCATCTGATGTGCACATTCTTTTACAGAACGTTATGGATCATCATAAGCTGGGGCAATGCCTTAATGAAGAAAAGAGGTATATCTGTCCCAAGTGCACTTACAAATTTATGTGGCCCGAAAACCTGCAACAGCATATATTATTGCATCATGAAGGATACGAAGAGTCAACTAAGAAGCAACCCGTTTGTAAAAAGGTTTTGCAATGTCCGCACTGTGATCGAACGTATCTATTGCGCACCCGTTTAAATAATCACATCAGAAATATACATCTTAACGACAATAACAAACTTAAGATTTCAGCCAAAAATTTTCTCTGCTCTCTTTGTGGAAAGGAAATGCTTTCTAGAGCCAGTTTGGTCATACACATGCGACGCCATGCGGGTGAAAAGCCTTTTAAATGTGATCTCTGTGAAATGGCCTTTCCACGACATGCTGAATTGGTTTACCACCGGCGTCAACACACTGGTGAAAAGCCTTTTGAGTGCACCATATGTGCAAAGAGATTTGCGTATTCACATAAACTCAAGCGACACATGATTACCCATAGTAGTCTAAAACCGCATAAGTGCATATAATGTAACAAGATTTACAGGCACTCCAAGGATTTAAATATGCACTTGAAGCTGCACACGGGAAAACATACGTTTGTGTGCGAAACTTGTGGTGAAAGTGTTATTCTGAGTAGCACATTGGAGAAGCATCGCATAATGCGTCGTCATTTGGTTGACACTGTAATATTAATATAACGCGCAATTTCTTTTTATTATCGACCCAGGGGGTGCAAAATAGTATCTCCTCGAAATAACCCACTTCAAACCAAAAAAGCAATCCCATCTGTTTAGCACATTTTATAAATTGCTTGTCAAAATAGAATCTAAAAACAGTTTAGAATATGGCAATCTTCAAAACGTAGATTCCAGTGTCCAGTATCAAAAAGTGAGCAAAGAACGAAACAGCAGTCATCACATCATCAGCATTGATGATGTGCAACAGAACAGAAATTTACCAAAAAATATTTAATATTAAAGTCGAGATTATTAAGCGTGTTTATAAATCTTCAAATGTTGAGAGTTTAATTAAAATGTTAAATTTTTTTAAATGACGATTATCCTGATAACGTCTTAATTTGATGCTTGTAGCTTTGATTTTTTATCCCTGTGGGTGGCTTGGTGCACTCTTAACTTATCGGAGCGCGCAAAAGTTTTTTGGCACACTGTACATTGGAAAGGCTTTTCGCCTGTATGCTTTCTTCGATGCATTTTTAACTCAAAAAAAGAAACAAATGCCATATCGCACATGTCACAATCAAACGGCTTGTCGTTGTTGTGACGACGCATATGCAGTTGCAAATTGCCTCTGGAGCGCAGATTTACTCCGCATTTCGAACACAAAAACAGTCTAGGTTCTTTGGGCTTTCTCGGTTCTCCATCTTGACTGTGGACATCCCGAATGTGATTGTTCAAACGCGTGTTTTGCTTATAAGTGCGATCACAGTGGGGACAAATTAGCACTTTTTCACTGGAATGCACAGTCTTTACAGATGGCTTTAATGAGTCAATGAATGTATTGTGCAAGCGCTGATGAAGTTCAAGGTTTTCCTGCCACATGAACCTGTAGCCACAAGTAGTACAGCTAAGCATCTTTTCCTTATTTAGGCATTGACTACGCTCATGGCGTTCAAGCACACGCTGCAAAATAATTAAACTAAATTAGTTGATAAATATGTAAAAAAAATGAAATATGTATTTGGCTAACCTTTGCGGCACATTTGAAAATGCATTTGCTGCAGCTATGTGGCATTAAATCGTAAGGGTGCAGAGCAAGCTGATGTCTTTGCAGTTCGTACTGGCGCCTGCATTGCACCTGACATAATGAACATGTATACTTAACTTCTAAAGAATTGCTGTCATCATCAGTATCACTGTCATCTAAAGATAATTCAAATCCTTTTTCGTTGCAAATAGAATAGTTCAGTGATGAATTGTAGCTGCGCTGTAAGTTAGCGTGGTTTTGCAGATGTGTTCTTAGTTCGCGAATTTGCTTAAACGTGAGCTCACAAATTTTGCAGCTTATATTTTTTTTTCCAGTTGGTTCTGCACTCGCTGCTAAATACGTCTGAGCCAGTGGCAAGTGCTGCTCCTTTAAAGCATGACGTTTCAGCAGATGTTTAAGGAGAAAGTCCTGGTTAGAGAACTTCAGGCTGCACCATCGACAGTCTATAAATTTAGATTTGTCGGCATGCATGCTCAAATTGTGCGTGTTTAAGCCACGTGCATCCCGGAAGCTGCGATTACACTGTTCGCAATGAACAAGGCTGCTCTGCAAAATGTATGATTTGTATAGGTATAGGGCTTGGAGCATAACGTCTTATTGCTATTTATGATATGATTAAGAATTTTTTCCGAACCATAAGTATCGGAACAAACGGAAACTTAAGACTAATTCCAATAATTTAAGACATATAGTAAAAAGAAGTATATAAACCTTATCTCTGTGTGTGGCATAATGAGCACTCAAGTTTTGACGCCAATGAAATCGGGCTCGACAGTATTTGCATATATACAACTTTTGCATATTATGACACTGTCTAATGCTATGAGAGGCAAGCAGTTGGGAGCTAACAAACCGCGCATGACAACGTGTGCAGACATGAGGAGCGTCCGACCAAGCATGTTGTTGTCTCTGATGATCAAAAAGCTGATATTTTCGAGAAAAGCTGCTGTGGCAGAGCTCGCAGGCGTACCGCTCATCTTTGGCACTTTTTTTCGACTCCTCCTCAAAGTCACTTTCTGTTTCCGAGCTATCCAAACACAATTCACGGCCTGCCTGATTTGTAATTGAATAAAAACGATCGTAGTTTTGCACCGCCAGACAGTTAGATATACGTTGTTTCAGTTTTTCCTTATCAATATCATTAACGTTAGCAAAAAAGCTGCCAGCAAGTTCATTTAAGGCTTCTGGAGCAATTTTAAATTCTTTAACATTGCTGGCATGCTCTTCCAAGTGTTTGCGCAGCTCGGTAATGCGTTCAAATCTTTGCAAGCAAAGCATGCACTGTATACGTTTGACTCCATGTGGCAGGCACAAATTAATGTCTAGTTCGGTAATCTTAGCTAATGTTGATCCCGAGCGTTTGGAAGCTTTGGGAGCTCCGTGTTTTTTACGCATGTGATCCATCATGTTGTCCTTACGATAAAATTTTCGGGGACAACGTGGGCAAGTTAGCCAGTTGCTTTTGGCCGTATGCTTTCGCATGTGCATGTTGAGGCTTCCTGGCCAATTGTACGACCTATCACATTGATTGCACTTATACTCTTTGGCAAATATTTCTTTTGTTTTTGGTTTTGAGGGGTCTATGCTTGTTAATTCGTGCGCGCTGTTTAAAAATAATCAAATCAATAGAATATAAGAATGCAATTGTAGTAATATAACTCACTTGTCGTCTAGGTCCGACTGCTCAGTAGCTAAAGGGTCATTGGATGCCAATTGTTGATTGAGCATTAATAATCGGCGCTCTTTAAGAGGCATATCATCGAGTTCCCTATAATAAATTATAATTTGAGTTTTTTTTTTTTTTTTTGTACATTATAAGGTTAATTACTCATTATTTCCAGTAGGTAAATTATTTTCAAATTGAAGATGTGTTGAATGTTGCTCCATACTGTCGTTGGTACCATTAGAAATGCGACTTGAAGCATCCAGAGTGAAATCTTCCCCTCGTTCCGTACTTTTTGATTTTGATAACGCAGTATTACGATATCTATTTTAAAACACACAAACAAACAAAGCTTTGTAAGTTTTCTTACCTATTAGTAAAGGTCGAGTTTTCATTAGCCAATGAATCGAATATTTCCGATTGAGTCTGGGATTGTTTGCCCTGTACAAGTGTTAAGTCTTTATGCAGCACGGCATCCTGTTGACTGTTATGAAGTTTTTGTAAGCATTTTGTTTGCTAAATTTCTAGACTAACTTACTCAATCCAGCTTAAACTTGGGATCCCGTCAACTTCTCGTGGTTTTAGATTAATTTCAGCGACTCCCTCTGTTTGCTCCTCCGGCAGAACCACTTCACGTTTTATTCCAAGTTGTGATAAGCTCGCAGCTTCAGCAGTATTTGTAACAAAATATTGTGCTTCCGACATTGATTGTATTTTTTGCAACCAGTGAATATTAACCTGCTTCGCCTGGAGTACAAAATTGTAGGCATTCTCCAGTTTATCCATGCAATCGGTACATAAATATTGTGGCAAATTTGTGTCGTTTTCATGATTGAGCTGTATACAATTTTATATTAGCAATATCATTAACAGAATCATCCAACTAGTGACTTACGTTAATTTGAGTTAATTCTTCAAGCAGCTCGCTAAGTAATTTATTATGAAATCTTTTTACTCGATGGCAAAGTTCATGCATTTGACTACGATGCGGGTTAAAACAAGTTCTGCATTCTGTTTTAAACATAATATCTTAATTTAAGTCTTAGATTTCGTTTTTTACATTTTTTATCATTTCTAATTGCAGTCAGCTGCCAGGGTGACCATAAAACTTCTCCTCAAACGATAATTTCAATATATCGATAAAAATTAAGAGCTCAAATAAGTTCAAATTCGCAATGTCCTACAAACTGCGGATATTTTGCAAAACTAGTTTTGCAGCAAAACGTCTCCACCAACAAATACATTTCACAAAAAAATAAACACAAACAATATTGACTATATTTATTTTAAGTATTAATCAATTTAATTGTTAACCCTATGTGTTAACGCGTGTTTCTTCCATTTATTTATCCTTGAATAATTTTTACCACACAGCGTACAGTGGTATGGTCGCTCACCCGTGTGTTTCCGCTGGTGGACTTTTAATTCGTAAAAGACCGTAAAACGCATATCGCAATGATCGCACTTAAATGGTTTTATCTTGTTATGACGCTTCATATGAATGTCTAATTTGCTTTGTGATGTACATTTTAGTCCGCACAGAGAGCATAGATATACTTTACTATTGGCGAATCTTTTAACAACATGCATGTCGCGAATGTGTTTCTCAAGGCTTATTTGCAATACAAAAGCTCGTACGCAATGAGGACATTTGTGCTTATAACGCTCACTCAATTCTGTGGTTTTGCCTTTATTTACATGGTTACCAGCAGTCTCTGGAGCGTCGGCATGTCGCGTGCTTATGTGCAACTGAAGATTCTCTTCCCATTGAAATTTGTATCGGCATTGTGGACAGCTGAACGGTTTTTCCTTATTTAAACATTGACTGCGTAGATGATAATCCATAATGCGCTGCAAGCAAAAAATTGCAACTAGTAAATAACGAACACAACATATTTTTCAATATAAATTACCTTATCAACACTTTTAAATATACAGTGCTCACAAGAGAAAGGCATTTTGTCAAATGTATGTATTGCATACTGATGTTCTAGCATGTCATGTCTGTGCTTGCACGATACCCCACAAAGATTGCATTTGTATGACTTTTGAAAAGCACCTTCATTATTTTCGCAATCCGTATCGTTCAAGTCTATCTCAATTCCGGCATTTGTGGCTATTATATAGTTGCACGCGTCAGTGCTGTGGGATTTTGGATGCATGGATATGTGGTTGCGCAGGTCATCAAGAGAATCAAATTTATGATCACACAATTTACACAAAATAGTCTTTGGATCAACTGGCTTAGCCATTGCCATCAGCAACGTTTCAGCCAAAGGTATGTCAGCTGCTTCAAAGCCGTGGCGCTTTAAATGCTTATGGTACAGCCCCATACGATAGAAACTACGAGTGCACCAACGACAGGGTATTAGTTTTGTCGTTTCCTCGTGGAGTAACATATGCCTGGTGTAGGAATGCTGATTTAGAAAACAGCGTGGGCACTTATCGCATTGAAAGTTTTCTCTCTAAAATGATATTATGTAAACTTGGTTTATATTCAAATAATTTAATTACCTTGTTTTTATGCTCTAGTTTGTTATGATTATAAAGGTTCTGGCGCCAAAAGAACCGTAATGGGCATTTTTCACAGCGATAACGCTTCAGAGCATTATAGCACTGTGTACTTAAATGATGCGAAAGCAGGTTAGAATTAAGGAAACGGGCTCCACAACGTCGACAAGGATGAGGAGCATCTATCCAGCTGTGCATTGCTTTATGGTGTTCATAAAGCAAGTATTTCCTCGGCCAGCTTTTTTTAGGGCATAGGTCACACGTGTAATTTTTATGCTCCTCATCACCATCCGTGTCAGAACTGTCCAAGCTCATTTCATAGCCAGCTTCATTTGTAATGGAATAATAGCGGGAATAATTCCCATCATCTAGGTCATTTAGAATACGATTCTTAAGGCCTTCTTCTGTAGACTCTACTGCATTTCTATAGAAACCTTCTGCTATGCGACCTATGGGATGACCATGTGCCTCAAAAGTAATGTCCGTAGGATGTAAATTGAAGTGATTGCGAAGTTCAGACAATTTGGCAAAATCAAGCAGGCAAATCATACATTTTATCGACTTGCAGCCGTTGGGTTTGCACAGCTGCAAGTTGAAGTCAGTGAATCGTACATCTTTAAGTCTCTCGCGTTTTTTCTTGGGGTTACTTTGAGTCAAATTAACTGTTTCTGGGTTTTTGCTTTTTTGCTCTAAATTTTTGGTTTCGTGTAAATTTTCTATAGTTTGTTCTTTTTCGTGTTTAGTAATTTGGTCTACGATTTGGTCATTGTTCTCATGTTTTTTAGCATGCTTTCTAAGGCACTCTAAATATTTGTATGACTTGGAACACTGTTCGCATTTATAAGGTGGTTTTGAACAACTGTCAAGAGGACTCTGTTTCAATGCCTTCGATTTGATTTCCTTGCGTTTGAGTATGGTTAGTGGAATATCATCTAGTTCGCTATTTATAAAAAAAGTAAAGGTAAGATAAACATGCAATGAAATATTACCAAAAACGTACTCAGAACTTGTATTACTGTCAGCGGCCATTTCCAGTTTTGGAACTAAAGGATCGAAGATAATAGATTGGGGAGAAATGGGCTCAACAGTATCATCAGCTTCTAGTACTTGCTCTACTTTAATATTAATTAAAGAATCTTCAAATAAAGTCGTGTTACAATCGGTGTTATCATCTAATTGCATGGGAACAGGCGTTTCATCTAGACAATCCTCTTCCATATCTATTTGCTTGACTTGCTCTGTGCTAGCTAAGTTCTCCTCCAAAAAATACCTTTGTGCCTTGACGGCTTGCACGACAAAGCCATAAGCATTTTTTAATTTCCGACAGCAGTTGCCGCAAATCCAAGAAGAAAGATTTTTGCATTGTTCTGATGACTACAGAAATCGTTCATTTTTAAGTGAAAGACAAGTTTGTTGTCATTTGCATACCTCAGCACTCATCAACTCCTTCAGCATTTGGCCAAGTGTTTTGTTCTCATAATCATATTCATGCAAAGTTTCCAGCGCGTAAAACAGCTTGGAGTGTCTGCTACAGCACGTTCTGCATATTTTGCTCATGTTTATTAAAATAGAAATTTACTCTACTCCAGACTTTATTGTGAAAGTTTGTTCTACTGCCCGATTCTATCACCACTACTATATCGATACAATGTTATCAGTTTCGACGTTGCCATACTATGAGGTTTTCCGATAAACGGTAAGATTTTAATTTTGTTTTTCTTGTTTTTTTTTTTTAAATTAATATAAATTAAAACTAAAATAAACACTAGTTAAACATATGTACATTAAAAAATATTCAAATAGTCCCAAATGGGCGCTCAAGAATTACAGTATCAATAATATAAAATTATCCTTTTTCGAATCAATGAAGTGTTAGAATCTAAACTTAAGATTGTGTGTATGGTAAGATTTTAATATTTCGATTCAAAAATCATGAATACAAAATGTTATACACACTTGCATTTAGTTGTATTGGTGCTCAAATTTTTCCCCCCGCAGTAGCGACGGCTTCATACCCAAGCAACAAAGAGGTTTTTTTTAATTTTTTTGATTCTGTTGGCTGCTGAAAAAGTTAATTTTTTAAGAGATGATCAGCTCCTTTACTTTTTAACTGTTATAGAAAATACTATGCGTCCTTATAACTTAAAAACTAAATACAATAAATGACTTCCATAAATTTTGATATTAAAATGAAACGCTTCGATTATGCTGCTATGTACATCAGACTATCGATGGTGGTTTTATAATTATTATGGTCACACTATAATTTTGTTTAGCTGTGTGGCTACTTTTGTCTCTTCGTGTTGCTATCGAATTAAACTAATGTGTCTTGCGGTTGACGGCATGAAGTTTAAGAATCAAGTTATTTAAAAAATAATAAACAGTCATGGCGCCTGAAAAATGTTGTACATGTGTAATGCACAATGACAATTTAGTGGGTCTTTCAACACGTGTTCAAGAACATGGGAACAAAAGTTTATACGATATTTACCGAGAGCTCACACAAATCTTGTATTTTAAAAACAGCTTTTAATATATTTGGTTTTATTTAAAGCCTTGCTTAGAGCATGCAAATGATATGCCACAGAAAATATTAAACAAATGCTGTGGAACAGGCGCAAAAACAGATGCCTATTGCAGTTGATCACACTTATGTGTTTCTTACTAGCTATAATAGCGAATTAGAAATCAAGCCCATTAAGATACGTCGCAGTCAGCGCAAAATCAAAAAGAAATGGAACAATCAACAGATGTTTGGGGTAACATGAAATTATACGGATCAGGTGGTAAAGTTTCGCATCTCTAGCTCTTAGTCTTCGAAATCTAGGTGTTCATACAGACGGACGGACATGGCTCAATCGCTACCCGAGGTTGTGATAAGCATTTTGGTATAGAGGACTTGGGGTCTGCCACGCCTACTTCTGTCCGTTACATACATTGCACAAATCTAGTATACCCTTTGTACCTATAGGTACAGGGTATAATTACCTTGTTTTTATGATCTAGTTTGTTATGATTATAAAGGTTCTGGCGCCAAAAGAACCGTAATGGGCATTTTTCACAGCGATAACGCTTCAAAGCATTATAGCACTGTGTACTTAAATGATGCGAAAGCAGGTTAGAATTAAGGAAACGGGCTCCACAACGTCGACAAGAATGGGGAGCATCTATCCAGCTGTGCATTGCTTTATGGTGTTCATAAAGCAAGTATTTCCTCGGCCAGCTTTTTGAAGGGCATAGGTCACACGAGTAATTGTTATGCTCCTCGTCACCATCCGTATCAGAACTGTCCAAGCTCATTTCATAGCCAGCTTCATTTGTAATGGAATAATAGCAAGAATAATTTCCATCATCTAGGTCATTTAGAATATGATTCTTGAGGCCTTCTTCTGTAGACTCTACTGCATAGAAACCTTCTGCTATGCGACCTATGGGTTTACCATGTGTCTCGAAAGTAATGTCCGTGGGATGCAAATTTAAGTGATTGCGAAGTTCAGACAATTTGGCAAAATCAACCAGGCAAATCATACATTTTATCGACTTGCAGCCGTTGGGTTTGCACAGCTGCAAATTAAAGTCAGTGAACAATACTTCTTTAAGTCTCTCGCGCTTTTTCGTGTTACTTCGAGTCTTTTTAACTGTTTCTGGGTTGTTTTTGCTTTTTTGCTCTAAATTTTCTATAGTTTGTTCTTTTTTGTGTTTAGTTATTTGGTCTACGATTTGGTCATTGTTCTCATGTTTTTTAGCATGCTTTCTAAGACACTCTAAATATTTGTATGACTTGGAACACTGTTCGCATTTATAAGATGGTTTTGAACAGCTGTCAAGAGAACTCTGTTTCAATGCCTTCGATTTGATTTCCTTTCCTTCGAGTATCGCTAGTGGAGCATCATCTAGTTCCCTATTTATCAAAAAGTTAAGATTAGATATACATACAATAAAATATTTCCAAAAACGTACTCAGAATTTGTAATGCTTTCAGGGGCCATTTCCAGTTTTGGAACTAAAGGATCGAAGACAATATATTGAGGAGAACTGGGCTCAACAGTATCATCAGCTTCTTGTTCTTGCTCTACTTTAATATCAATTAAATAATCTTCATAAAAAGTCGTGTTACAATCGGTGTTATCATCTAATTGCATGGGAACAGGCGTTTCATCTAGACAATCCTCTTCCATATCTATTTGCTTCACTTGCTCTGTGCTAGCTAAGTTTTCCTCCAAAAAATACCTTTGTGCCTTGACGGCTCGCATGACAAAGCCATAAGCATTTTTTAATTTCCGACAGCAGTTGCCGCAAATCCATGGAGAAATAATTTTGCACTCTTCTGATGACTACAGAAATCGTTCATGTTTAAGTGAAAGACAAGTTTGTTGTCATTTGCATACCTCAGCACTCATCAACTCCTTCAGCATTTGGCCAAGTGTTTTGATCTCATAATTATATTCATACATAGTTTCCAACGCGTAAAACAGCTTAGAGTGTCTGCTACAGCACGTTCTGCATATTTTGTTCATGATTTTTAAAATAGAGATTTTCTCTACTCCAGACTTTATTGTGAAAGTTTGTTCTACTGTCCGATTCTATCACTACTACTATATCGATATAGTGTTATCAGTTTCGACGTTGCCATACTATGTGGTTTTCCGATAAGCGGTGAGATTTTAATATTTCGATTCAAAAATCATGAATAAAAATGTTATGCACGCTCGCATTCAATTGCATTGATGGTCAAATTTTTTCCCGCCGCAGTAGCAACGGCTTTATACACAAGCAACAAAGTTGTTTTTTTTTTAAGTTTTTTGATTCTGTTGGCTGCTAAAAAAGTTAATTTTTTAAGAGAACATGATCAGTTCCTTTACTTTTTAACTGTTATAGAAAATACTATGTGTCCTTATAATTTAAGAACTAAATACAATAAATGACTTCCATAAATTTTGATATTAAAATAAAACGCTTCGATTATGCTGCTATGTACATCAGACTATCGATGGTGGTGCTTTTATACTGGTTTTATAATTATTATGGTCACACTATAATTTTGTTTAGCAGTGTGGCTAATTTTGTCTCTTCGTGTTGCCATCGAATTAAACTAATGTGTCTTGCGGTTGACGGCATGAAGTTTAAGAATTAAATTATTTAAAAAATAATAAACAGTCATGGCGCCTGAAAAATGTCGTACATGTGCAATGCACAATGACAATTTAGTGGCTCTTTCAACGCGTGTTCAAAAACATGGGAATAAAAGTTTATACGATATTTACCGAGAGCTCACACAAATTGATGTATGTATGTTTGTCTCTTATTTTCAAAACAGCTTTTAATATAATTGTTTTTATGTAAAGCCTTGCTTAGAGCATGCAAATGATATGCCACAGAAAATATGCAACAATTGTTGTGGACTTTTAAACAGTGCCTATGACTTTGTACTGATGGCTCAACAGGCGCACAAACAGATGTTAGTTCAGTGCCTACATGAGACACCCATTGACATTCCACAGCAGCTGCAAATCAAAACGGAAGTTGATTTGGACGATGAGCGTTTGTTAGGCAGCCTTAACTGCTCGTATTTGGATGTAATAGAAGAGGCCTTTTATAGTGAAGAGAATTTAGCAGTTAGCAGCAGCCAAACGAACAAATTGTCGGACAACAGTAATGGGGAGCAAACTATGCCAGATGACGGCGATACTGAAGAGGAGTAAGTATTTGGCCTATTGCAGTTGATCACACTTATGTGTTTCTTACTAGGTATAATAGTGAATTAGAAAGCAAGCCCATTAAGGTACGTCGCAGTCAGCGCAAAATCAAAAAGAAAGAAGAAATGGAACAGTCAACAGATAGCGATGATGAAGTGTATGTATTTCGCGCTTATTTAATTTTAGCACGCTTTGTAAATTTTTTGATGAACATATTTATAGGGTGAGCGCAAACAGTAACCCTTCGTCTGCAAAGCGTCGTCGCGGTCGTCCTACGCGTATAGACGAAAAACATAAAGTAGAAAAATTATCCGTTAAACAAGAGGAACGACATGCCTGCGAAGTTTGTGGAAAAACCTTTTCCTGGTTTCGAGATATGCAGCGCCACGCGCGAATACATTTTGAAGAGCCAACTTTTGTCTGCGATATTTGCGGCAAAGGTTTTCTACGCAAGGATAAATACCAATTCCACTTACGTTCTCACAAAAAGCGGGATGCGAAGTTGCAGGCTTTGCAGCTAAGTAATAAATGGCGCTATGCCGAACGTTTGTATAGTTCTGGTCGGCTTAAACGCATTGAATGCAAACTATGCGGTTTGCGTTTCCAGCACTTAATAGAACTGCGTCAGCATTTGCCAATCCATGCCAACACTAAAACACTGGAAAACTTAAATTTTGAAAATGATGTGATCAAAGTGCATTACTCTGGTAATAAGCAGTTGGATCTGTTGGAAATCAGACAACAGGTGAGCACCGACATTTCCGAAAAGCGTCTAAGCAAATATTATTCTGTGGTCAATGCTCATGGATATGAGCTGTGCCTTAGTGACTCAGATGAAGAGGTAGCTGGTATTTACAGTTATAACTGCGTGCCCTGCAATTTGCCATATACGCGAAAGCACAGATTAATGCGTCACACTTTGGAAGAGCATACCCAAGCCGAAACAGAACCACCCCAACGTTGCGATGTTTGCGAAATAGGTTTTCTTTGTCCAAAACTATACGAGCAACACAGGCAAACTCACTGCTTGAATGAGTTAAGGCAATTTAGCTGTGACAAGTGTCCTGGAAAATTTATGTGGCAGCAGAATCTGCAGCAGCACGCTTGTTCTCATGGTGACCCTAGCATTGAAAGCGCTCCAATCGCGCCCAGAAAAAAACGCAAATTGGAAGTCAAACTACAATGCGAGGAGTGCCAAAAGGTATTTCTATGGCAAAAAGACTTAACGCGTCACATGCGAATACACATGCCCAATATGGAACAATATGAATGTGCTTACTGTGACCGAAAATTCCATCGTAAAGATGGTCTAAAATCCCACATGCGTGTTCATAGCGAGGAGCTGAGTATGAAATTAGATGCCGCATTGCCAAAGCGCGAAGCCGCTATACTGGAGCGAATGCCCGTTGTGCTAACTCAACTATGTCGGCCACATGGCTGTAAGCAAATTCAATGCATGATCTGCTTATCCCGACATTCAAAGATCACCGATTTGCGCACACATTTGCGCACTCATAAGAAAAGTGTAAACTTTGCTGATGAACGCAGCACGCCTGCAGCGATTGCTGGAATATCATCTTTACTGTATCCCGAATTGGAGCTTCCATTAACAAAGCAACAGTTAATTAAGCGTATTATGCAGGATGTGGCCAGGGATGACGCTGAACTCGAGCGCTTCTATTCGATAACTAACGAAGCTGGCTGTGAGCTTAACTTGGACAGCAGCGAAACCGATACGGACTCAGACCCAGAAAATGGAAGTATTTCGGCACCTTCGCGTTTCTACGCATGTGAAGTCTGTAGTTTGGTATTGCCGCGTAAGCACCAGCTTTACGCACACCAATTGGAGCAGCATGACTGGCAGGCAGCTAGCAACGTATGCTCTTGCTGCAATGCTAGATTTGTGAATCAAGAGCTTCTGGAACATCATCGCCGAAGCCTGTGCCAAAATACAGGGAAACGTTTTCTGTGCCGAAAGTGTCCTTTACGTTTTCGATGGAAGGAGAATCTCAAGCTGCACACCAACGTAGCCCATCAGGAGTGCAAGGAGGAAGCAAGCAATGCCAAACAGGCAAGTTTTTCACGTCGCTAAAACAGCTCAAAATAGCAATCGTTTGCTGTAATCCAGACACAAGGTGTATTTGATCCGGTAAAGTAGTTCTGCCTTAGCTGGTTTTTTCATTTGCGAGTTGTTCAGTCTCGTTAACAAAGTTTTTTAACACCGACAGAATTACTATACCCTATTAAATTTACCTTCAATTCTATCATTAAAAATTGTTGCTTCCAAAATGTTGACATATTTTTATTTGCAATGGAGCCAATCTTTTTGAAAGTAACTCATATACCTGAAATGGGTGGGACATTCTACATCGTGAAAACTTTTTAAAACAATTTACTTTTGATTTTTGATAAAGTAGCACCCTTTACTGGTTACAAATATTTAAGGTATAAATACTTTAAGCACTTATGGTTGAATAACAAACTTAACAAATAGGTTTCTGATGCACTTTACGCATATTTATTTAAAATTCATCAAGTCTGTCTCCAGTGGCTGATACATGCTTGACGTAAAAAGTTGTAAGATCTTAGGTTAATTTGTATTTTAGAAAATACAAATACAATGAACCTTGCCAGTTTCTTGAAATTATTATTGTCTTCCAATAATGTGCCTCCTAAGTAACGTAGTTGGTAATCTGGAGTAGCAGCGAAGTGAAAAAATAAATTGTAGACTGATTTCGGGGAAGCACATTTTTTAAGTGTGAGCGGCATTAGTGTCTGTGTTATTTTGTGACATAAATTTTTGTTCAAAGTTGCCAGCACCATCTTATATAACTTTATTTGCAGCTAGAGGAGAATGCTAGCAAGTCCTTGTCCAGCTATAACTGCGAGGAGTGTAAACGCAGCTTTAAAATGCAAAAAGATCTCACACGCCATAATCTTATGCATGCCAAGGAATCGGGAATTTATCGCTGTCGATGGTGTGCTCGTCGATTTTATCGTCTTAACAATCTTCTGCAGCATATTGAAAGGCATGGAGTCAGTGCAGCACAATTGCCCTATGCCGAGGCTCTTATCAATGCCAATCGTTATCTTCATGGTAGCAAGATCATTCTGTGCAAGGTTTGTGAACTGCCCTTCGATACAATTGTCGCTTTGCGCCAGCATTTAAAAACGGCTCCGGCTGGCACTCATCATGACTATAGCTCCATGCAAAATTATTCCATTACCAATCAGCTGGGTTATGAGTTGCATATTGATGACTCGGAAACCGATGTTGACCAGGAGACAACGGACACCTCCAAACACTATACTTGCGGAATGTGTTCCTTGCGTTGTAAGCGCAAATATGAGTTATACATGCATCAGCTGGCCATGCACAGGCTAGAGCGCATAAACGATGGCTGTGAGCATTGCATATTTAAGTGCGTTTCCCAGACGCTTATTGAGCACCATAAGCGCGTGCAGTGTGGAAATACAGAGAAACAGTTTAAGTGCACAAAATGTGGATATAAATTTATGTGGGAGTCGAATCTATTGCTGCACATGGAGCTGCAGCATGATGGTAATGGAGAGTCGAGCATTCTATCGCTAGATGAATTGGATGTCATGGAAAAAAAGCCTTCACAGCTCTGTTTGAGCAATGAGCAGTCGCAGATCTTTCAATGCAATCAATGCACACGCAAATATAATCGTAAAGATAGACTTTCTGCGCACATAAAAAAGTTCCACTCAGCGGATGCTACCAATGTCAGCGTTGTAAAGAAAGAACAGTCTAAACAGCCAGCGGAAAAACGTTTCTTATGCGCCTTCTGTGGCAAGGCGGCGAGCTCCTCCTCAAATCTTATCATACACATGCGTCGTCATACAGGTGAGAAGCCCTTTAAATGCGATTACTGTGACATGGCCTTTCCTCGTTCCTCTGATATGCAATGCCATCGCCGAACGCATACGGGTGAAAAACCACATATTTGTACGGTGTGCCAAAAGGGCTTTGGACGGTCGTACAAGTTGCAGCAGCATATGCGCATACACAATGGTGAAAGACCTTACAAATGCACTTATTGCGAGAAAAGTTTTACGCAGTCTAATGATTTGACCCTGCATATACGTCGACATACCGGCGAAAGACCGTATCAGTGCGGAATCTGTGGCGTACGCTTTATTCAGGGCACAGCATTAAAGAACCATCGCATACAGCATGGACATTTTGAGACAAATGCAGAGCCATCGCGTCGAACATTACTGGAACAGTTTACGGTGGAATGAGGGATGGTAACACGAATTTTAACTGGCACCTGCCCGTTGTTATTGTTAATGAGTAACCATGGTAACTCCTTAGTAAGGGTTGCACTTGTCTAAAATAAAAAGCATAACAAAGTATGCCTGGTATTATCTTTTAAAAGTCAGTACAGCAACGACACTTGGCAGTATCAGATTGAAGATTAGATATACAGAGCTCAACACAAAACTTTAAAATTTACGCAAGCTAAAAAAATTCGATACGGTTATTTTTTTAGTGTTAAAAATTAATCAGTTATTAAGTTAAGTTAATTAATATACTTAGTGCGATGGTTCAGCGCTATAAGCCGTTGTCCCACCGCAGCGAGTCAGCCAACTATGACAATGAGGAAGTGTACTGCGTTGTGCTGCATGTGGTGGAGGGTAAGTCTGAAGATTGCCAAGAACACTTACAAAAACATACAAATTTATTTTTTTAGGGATTAATTTCATTGGGCGTGATATGCGTGATGGTGAGCAGGCACATGCGGCACGCGCAAAGGAACAAATCATTATGAATGCAGCGCTTAATAAAGTGGACTTTGAAGTTGAAGGTGCATCATCACCTACGGCTGAAACCATTATTTTTAATAGCAACTGTATTTGGGAATGCGATTTGCCAGGAGTTAAGCGTCTCAAGACTGACAACCGTCCCGTAAAGCTTACCTTTTATACAGCTTCTCCGGGAATGGGTCGGAAAACAGTTGGCACGGTGCTACTGCAGTTACGTGGTTTGCCCATTGCAAGCTCGTCTGGTGTCAATAAGAAGCTGCACTTGAAAATGTTTTGGCATAAGCTGATTTGTGTTGGCAGTGAGTTTCGCTCTCATAAACCGGAAGTTTTTCTAATGCTGGCCATTATCAAGAAGTCATTGCTGACCACTAAGGAATTTGAAAATCTTATGCAATTTTCTAATGTAAGTAACAATACCGATTATTATGCATGCGTTTCGTAGAATTCCTACAATCGGCAATTTATAATTTGTTTTCATTATTCATTCTGACCTAAAGTACAGCTATAGCATGTACTTAAACTGGTAATTACATATACAAAAATACCTTCAACTTCGAACATGTCAAAGCTTATTGTTCTTAAATCAATCCTTTTAGCATATTTGTATTAAAGAATTTGATTATATACAATTCTAAAAATATATTTTACTTTTGCAGCGTAAGTCACCACGTCCAGCGCCGCTACAATCACCGGGTCACTCTATTACTGCTACTATGCTACAGTCGCAGGCCAATGTCTATGTACAGTATTTGGTACAGATGGGTCTGTTGCAGGTGGGCAACGATCCGCGGGTCGATTGTGATGTCTTTGAGGTGGTACTACAGATGAAGGCACTCAAAAATGTTAACAAGCTGGTAAAATCGCTCCATTCTCGTAGAGATTCACAGACAATATTGCTGGTGTTTGACTTTATTGGCAACGTGACCAATATAGAGCTCAAATTAAACGAATCGGATACTTATGCATTAACTGATGTGCTTGGATTGCGATTTAAGACGTCGCTGCGAAGCTTGCGCTCGTATTTTCAGCGCGTATTTTATCTGCCCATTAATATATATTTGAATGGAACATCCATAGGTACATATGGAGTTGTATAGTCACTCAACAAGCGTTATTGATACCAACTTTACTTGCAGCCAATTATCACATGGACTTCGGCAAATTGTTACCAGCTGATAGCTTCTTTAACGCCAACAGCAAATATGTTCGCAATGGAGTCTTAGTATTTGATGGCTTCAGTCGTATGTGCAGCGCACGGGATCTAAAGCCCGTTATAGAGTATACATTTAGTGTAAATATTAAAGCCATTAACTCGCGTGAAGGCAATGCTGAATATGCAACGCAGGATCCCACCGATCTGGAAATTTGTGACAAACCCTTTTGTAGTACAAACCAGACACCTGAGGATCACATGAATACTGATAAAAAAATGGACTTCGAAGGCAACAATGGTAACGGCAATGCCTACACTAATGTATCCGATTTGGAAGATGAGTCCCATCACAAATCTTCAGCTGACGAAAGACAAAATCGTCTTGAAGATGTTGATGCGCTTAAGGGTGCCCGACTAGAAATAGTTGGCGAAGAGAGCGAGTCACTTGAGGGTTATGAACGTTGCGATGATACGAAATACGCAGGTACAAGAGCTGAGGACGGCTTACATGTTAAAAATAAATTTGTGGCTCCTGAAAATGAGTTGCCAGAGATGGAGTACGGCTCAGACGAAGAGGTTTTAGCTTTGTATAAAAGTAAAAGTTCTTACGGGCGATTGCATGACTCACCGAAGTTTGCTTCAATACCACAAGAATCAAATAAACCCGCTGAAACTTTTAGTTTCGAAGATGTCGGAAAGAATATTGAATATCCACATGATCATTATCTAGTCGAAATCGAGGAAAACGAAGTTTTTAATGAAAATTATGATCTGTCTAAAATGGATGTACCTAACCAGTTTAGAGAACAGCAGGTAATTGAATCCAATTTGGAGGCTTTTAAAGCCAATAAGCCTATAAGCAAAAATATTCACAAATACAGTATCAATCCAATCCTATCGCCAATCAGCGAAAGAAGTGAGAAATCGTCTAAAGAAAACATATTAAGCATAAAATCAGTTGCAGGCCACAATCCAGAAAAAAATCAACTCTCTTGTTATAAGCAGAACGATTCAGATCAAAGTATTCACTCGATCGAACCAGAAACAAAATATGTTTTCAAATCCAATCTGTCTTTAAACTGTGAAACGGAAGGTAAACAGCAAAAAGATGGAAAAAGCAACAAAGGCTCTGAGAGTAACAAAAATAATTTAATTTTTACTAAAATCCCCAAACATAAAGAGATACCAAAACAATGTAGTGAGAATGAAATTAATGACACCGCTGATCAACATGACAAGGTGCACGCACATGATAGTAAGTTGGATAATAGAAAGAAGAACGGTACGCAATACGAGGATATTGTCTCAAGTAAGACTGATAAATTGCCGGATGTTAAGAATTTGTCTTCGCAAATGAAAACTCATTCAGCTTATTTGTTCGAAAGCAACACATTTGAAGAAACGAGTGCCTCATATGAAAATTGCGGATCCGATAGCGATACGTCTTTTTCAAGTAACGGAAAAGGTCAAACAATCGCCGAAATCGAAAACGATGTAGACAGTCTTTTGCGAAAACTACACTATCCAACTCGAAAATCAGAAAAGGAGGCTGAGGCGCATGGCAAATTGGAGAAAAATTCAAAAAAAAAATCGGCAAAACGCGATTATAGCCATTGTAAAAAGAAAGGAAAGAAGCACAATTCATTGGTTTCAAAAAAGGACGCAGATGGCTTAAATGCACGTTGGGTAGAAGTAAATAAAAAACAAATCAAAGCATTGGAAGAGGTTGAAGAGTACTTAACCAAAACGTGCCAACCGGAAGGGTCCGATTCAGAAATGCAGAAAAGACCAAACAATACTAAAGTAGTAAATACATCGAGGACTAAGGTTAAATCATATGCCAAAAAAAGCTTTGAAGTAAATTACGTGGATACACATGGAGTAGATGTACTAAGCGAGGATACTTCGTATGCGGAAACTCAGGTAGCACCACCTGAAAATGATCAACCGATGAATGGCAATACTAAGCGCACTGTGAAGCACAAGCACGTAAGAAATAGTTTTGCCGAAGAGTATCCACATACGAAATTCAACGATGATATAGTTGATGGTTCAATTAGTTGTATTAAAAATGTAAATGAACAGCAAATACTTACGGAAAAAAAGGAAAAATACGATTATACGGATTCCGAGCTGGAAGAATACGAATGTAATGAACGCAACGCATCAAGGCATCAGGGAAAGAATTTGAATAACGTTCATATTGCAACAGCCTATGACTCCGATTGTACCAAAGAAACGCATACAAAGCGTGTTAGCGTTGTAAAGCAATCTGACAAGAAGACTTTGATCAATCAGTCTGCAGAGCTGATAAAAAGAAAGTATGTTACAACAAATGCTGTCAAGCAAGAAGCTTATACAGATGCTCCCTTAGATCTTTCTTACAAGCCAACAAAGAAGGCACCAGATCTAAGAACTGAAATCGAAATTTGTGATGATTTGTATGAGAATGAAAAAAACAACATAGAGCAATGCGAAGAAATGGACCATATAGAAAAGCCTGCCAATAAAAATTTGGCTAAGAGTAGAAATGCAGAAGCTTTAAGACATCAGCAGCTGCCTCATCCAGAGAATACATTGTATGGGAGAGTTTGTACTACAGAAACCATAGACCAGATGCCTATTAAATTAGCAAATCAAAGCGATAAACCCAATACCACTGATTCGAATGATACAGCAGAGATCCAAGCATTTTCCCAAGAATCTTTTAACTTTACTACCAAACAGCAGACCAACACATGCCACTCAAAGATAAACCAAGAACGTATGCAGCTTAAATTGGACTGTGCTGCTCTCACTCGAAATATAAAACAGGTGGCCGAATTGGAGCGTACTCTGCTGGGTGTACACCAAAACTTTTACGAGCACATGCATAAAAGTGAGGGCAATGAGCAAGCCGCTGCTTGCATTGATTATGAAAAGAAATTCGAGCAACTGGAGGCACACATTGCGAGCATGAAGCTTGAAATGCAACAACAAATGCAATTGTTTGAGAGGCGGCATCAGGAAATGCAACAAGAGAATGGAGAACTGAGTCGAGAGAAGAAGCAACTGAAAGAACGCATTAAGGAAATGGAACTGCAAATTAAAAGTCTTCGAAGTCAGGGCATAGAAAACAACAATCTTAAGCAATTGCTCAACGAGGTCAAAATACAAAACGAACGTTATAAGGAGTTGAGCAAATCTAAGGAACGCTATAAGAGGGAATGGCAGCGTTCAGCTCAACGAATGCATGAACTGAAGTTGGAAATGTTTGAGAAGACTCCAGTCGAGTAAGTTTTATTTATAAATTGTATATTTCGATACTTATCAAAGCTGTTTAAAACATCTGATTAGCCTTGGAACCTCTAAAAGTCAAGACGTGATGGTAGAATAAATTCTACCCTTTTTCGCCCAAAAAATGAAATCCTACATACTACAAAATGGTTCCTTAAGTACTGACGAATTTGAAAAGTCCTAATTCCAATGGGATCCTTTTTTTTGTCGATTCAAATTAGTACATTTTTGAACATAACTTTATTTGTGCCTAACCGATCCGGGAACACCAATCCCTACCGCACATTACGACAGCTTCTTTAAATACTTTCGAAAAATTTGACCATTCCTCAAATCCAATACAATTAATTTGAATTTTTTAGAAAGAAACTGCAATTAAAACATTCAATTACTCTTTCTCTTTCCCTTAGACATTTCAATCTAAGAAGCATTCTAACAAAGAGCTCTGAAGATTTTGAGCGTGAGTTTGGTCAATATCGCAAGAAAACCGAGACTCTAAGTTTTCCCGTGTCATCGAACTCAGCATCTACAGGTATAACAGAGCCGACGTTTTACAATTTCTTGAGTGACTCACTACGTTCACCAAACGTTGAAGTTGATTGCCTGGAAAGTTCTCCTACTACTTTAGACAGTTCTACATTGTTTTAGTTTATATTTTTAACAAAATTAACTGTGATATGTTTAAATTGTTTGCAATTTTATTATTAACTATGTTTATGTGAAATACTTCAACAAGTTTTATATCTTTTACAGATTAAAAAGTAATAAATGCATAATTATGTTACTGCATACTAAAACCTACGCGCAAAAAGTAAGGTAGCGTGTCCAAAGGAGCTGGATAGTCCATTATCCAAATGGGCCCATTATAAACTTTATTGTTGTTGCCATCTAGCCAATGGCCTTCCGGCAAGTAAATATCACGCATAGTGGCACTTTCTACAACCACTGGCGCTGCAATAATATCATCGCCCAGCAGAAACTCTAAAAACAAAATAAAGTCAAGTATATGAAGTGGAAAACCAACAATTTATAAAACTCACCATCGTAGATGGTTTGGGCCACCACGTCGTCTGGTGCAATCCACCAGAGCGGCACATTAACTGGTTCACCTGTTTCCACTGCACGCTTAAAGAGTTTCATAATGTAAGGCGTATAGTCTGCATGAAGCTTCGTAAAGGTCTTGCTGATGGCAATGGTCTCACTGTCGAAGTACCAGGGCACATAGGAGAACTGCAGACTAGGCATGAATACATTGGCTTGCAACCAGCGTATGAAAAGCTCTTTGGTTGGCGGTGAATTGTTGTAACCATTGCCGCCAATCATATCAGGTAACACAAATGGATAACCATTTAGATTCATTTGCAGCAGCGTAGAAATTAATGTGACCAGACCATTGTTCCAGCCCCATTCTGAGTCTTTGTCCATCATGCGCATAAAAATGGGCATATCCTGATTACCCTGAGCTGAACGCACCTCTACCATGTCACCAAAGGTGGCCACAGTACGCACATAGTCAGTGGTGATTTGCAAGGGTGATGTGTACACATCACCTTGTAGCACTGGATCTATGGGCAGCCAGCTGGTTTCGCCAGCATCAAACTTAAAGCTATCTATGCCATCCTCGTTGCGCAGACGTGCTACACGTGTTTTATACCACTCCTGCACTTCGGTCTTGGTAAAATCTATGTAGGCAGCATCGTTGGCTACGCTGTTCCACCACTTGGTGTCTGCACTGCCCGCTTGATTAAGCACAAGATAACCCTTGGCAAGCGCTTCCTTATAAATGGTGGTGCAGTTGTTGTTGATAAATGGATGTATCCAGAGAGTAACGCGGAAACCTTGAGACTTTAGGTCCTGTGTCAATTTCTTTATGTCCGGAAATTTATTCTTACGGAAAGTCAGCGCACCATAGCACTCTTCCCAATCATCGTCAATCTCCAGCTGACTATTCTCAAAACCGTATTCAAGAATTTCATTTGCAAAGTCGCGCACAATATCCTCTGTTATCTCAGCCTTATACAAGGCCCAAGTGGACCAAACGGGATGCTGCACCATGCGCTCATCTGGATGTCCCGTAGGCAAACCTAAAAATGTGTTTACGGCGTACATATGTGCCACCTTGGCGTTTTTGGCCACACCTACGTGATAGCTGAACTTTGCAGCGCTGATGCGCGTATTATAAGGCAGTGCGCTAAGCGCACTGAAACACAGCTGATCCTCATAACCATCCGCATTTTGGTCAATAAACAATGGTGTAGTGTTCTCCACATACAGAAACAAACCATCTGAGTTCAGCCAATAGCGTTCCGCCAGACCCACATTAGAGCTCTCCTTGGTCAAGTACGAGAAATTGCTGTACTTTTGCTTCTCCACGGGATAGTACTGCATATGCACTTCGGGTCCACTGTACCAATGCGTATGCGCCATGTTCAGGGCAAAGCAATCTCGCGGCTGTGTACCTTTCAAGACCTGATCGCGAGACACACGCACATGCGTCACATCAGCGGCACTACGCTGCAACTCAAACTCTATGCTGGTGCTGCCATCGCTTAGCTTAAAAGTGCCCACACTTGTGGCCTCCAATTTGCTGTTTAGTCCAAAGTTATCCAAGGTTACTGCTTGTATAGTCTTGCTGCCCTTCATTAATTCGTATTGCAGCTTTTGACCACGCCGTAGACGCACATAGATATCACTATTGTCAAACTTGAAGCGCTGTTCGATTGTTTGACAAGCTTCCGAGCTAAAAACTGCCAGGAGCAGCAGCGCACCCAAATACCTTAGTTGCATTTTGTATAGTAGTTTAGAAGTAGACTGATGATTTCTTCGAAATTGGCAGATTTATATAGGTAGCTTTCAGCTGATAAGCAAATCGCAATGTGAAATACATTCTCAATACTTGATTACTGTCAATACAATGCCAGCTATTGGGGGATAGACGCTTAAGAGCACTTAAATGTTTGGTTCCATTATCGCCAAAGCCGTGTAAGTATAATAACAGCTGATAAGGCTTATGATTCCTTAAGTGTTACTACGCTTTTTGCACCTGGACAAAAGTGGAAGTGCGTGTGCCTTTTGTGTGCTCACCTCATGTACTATAATGCAGGTAAGTGTGATTGCTGGCACTAGTAATTTCCTACCAAGTTAACTAAGGGTTTTATGTATATTCTTCAAAAATGACTATAACCACGGATTACGGCTTGATGTAAAGTAAGCCTGATGGAGCTATTTTTTTGGATTAACGAATCCTAAGCTCCACTGTGCTAAAATCATGGATGCGCCGCTGACTTACTGAGTGGTAGTTTAGTTTTACAAAAAAGTACTCCCGCTTCTACATATTGGGGCTTACTCAGTAGTCTCCTTGTGAACATTTTCTATATCTAGTATATTAAATAAGTAAATAAATAAATTAAAAAACGTTAAAAAAATCGGGAAAAAGTCTCGCTTTATTAATTAATTTATACTAAATAAAATGAACCACGGTTCAAACAAATCGGGTAAAAAATGGAACAAAAACCTAGTTTTTTATTATTTTTCATTTTCGCTACAAATTTGCCCAGCTGGTATATCAGGCGAGCAGAAATTACAAGCAAGCAATAGTCGACCAAAAGCTGTTCGCTGTAGAACAAAAACTTGCACTAAAAGTATGCAACACTTTTTCGTGAAATATTTATCATAGCAGGCAGCTTCTGACTATTGCTAGCTAGTTATTTCTGTTCGCCTGGTGTTGCAAATCAGCTAGCTTTGGCAAATTGCACTAAAAATTCAATTTGTTTTTTGACAGCTTACAAAATTATAATTGTTGAGTATATTTGAATTGGCAACGTATGTACGGTTGGATCATCCAACTCATTAATATGTACAAGTTAATAAGCATTCTTCGCAGCTGATTATGCCAGTTGTTTTTAAATTTATCTTTTAAGGGATCATCCATAAACTACGTGATGATGCTCCAGGGGGTGGGGGGAGTCTGTGTGTTTCTGTGTGTGTGCGTGCTTACGGCAATAGCGCGTTCGAGATCATCGTCGTTTGGTAGCACATGACCTGATAGCTGGTGGGCTCGCTGTCTAGTCCGCTGGTGGGCTCGTCAAATCAATCCCCAAATCGTCACCAATTCGCCTATAATGTATTGGTAACCAGCTCTCCTGTGTCGACATGTCTATGATGTGATCAATCTGTAAAGGCTAAAGTGGCTTTGAATGCATTTTTGTAGTCTATGTATATACCTACAATTTCTAGATTTTCTTGCTTTGAGGTAGTTCTGGGTAGTTTCAGATCCGCAGAGACGCGCAAAGTGTCCTGCACTGTAAGCAGCGCCAGCATACTAAAATGTTGTGGTATATACGAGCAGATCTTGCGAAAGTTCAACAAATCTCGGGGTTCGCCATTCAACTCAAATCTGCCGCTTACGCCCTTAACTCTAATGGATAAGGCAAAAAGTTTAATTACTGTAGCTGTTTCAAGAACTTAGTATTAATTACTTTGATTTAGTTACACGGCGCTAACCGCGAAGAGCGGTTGAGTTATAAGTCACACGTAGCTACCCGCGGATAGCGATTGAAGTTTATGTCATACGAATTGACCCGTCCACAGATACAGTTTGCGTTGCCTAAATATATACATACCACACAAAAAATTCTTTTTAGAAAATCGAAAGGGTATTTATTTTTTTAATTTTATTTTATTTGCCTTGAAAAATAATATGAAACAGAAAATAAAAAGTATTTTGGAAGACACAAAGAAAAAATGATTGAAAAAAATACTGGTAAAATCTATTGCTCTCAAGGCATCAAAATTGCGTCATGTCATTTAAGAGCCATTTCTGAAATTATTGAAGTGATATCGATTTTATACAATTAAAAAAAAATTCCTAATTGATTTTTATAGTTTTCATTTTATTTTATCAATATGTTATTTATAAATAGTTTTAAATTTTACTTTTAATGTTTTCATGTTTAATTTTGCTATACATAATATTAATGACAGTATTTACCCAGTACGCATTCTGAGGGATCGTGCTTTTCTACTAATGTACTTGTGCATTTGAAACCAGATCTTAAGTTCTGTTCCTTATCAGAGTAGCGATATACTCAATTATTCCCCTTGATGTTCACATCAGCGTTCTTTTTTTAACAAATAATTATAGTCAAATAATGTTTAAATATATAGATAAAATTGTTCCTAAACAAATATAACAAATTATTTTTAAAAATATCCCAATTTAGACGTTTTCCCAAACCAAATTTAGGCTTGGCCAAACTAGAAGGAATAGAGCGACAATAAGCCCGCATATAAATAATCGATAATTGGAGTAGGTTTCTGTCCATAAACGTAAAATTGTAAGTTAAAATGTTTTTCGTTATTTGCTTTCAACCTATCTCAGGGTGCTTTAAAAAATGTTCAAAACAACTAGGTTAGTCTGTAGTTGTTGTAAAATTTTGGCAGATTCTGTAGTCCACCTGAGTAGTCCAATCTTGGTTTGTTTGTCACATTTGGAATATTTCCACTTTTTTGAAAGCAATAAATAGATTTATTAAATGTATAAATGTTTCTTTATACTTTTTGAAAAAATTTTGCTTTAAATAGAGTGCAGAAGCTGTTAGTTCACTATCACCTCACTTTTCTTCTAAAGCTCCATGAAATAAACTCCATAGAATAGCGCTTCATCTGCATCCCAGTAGTTTCTACAGAGGTCGATAAACGAAGCAAATGCTGTACATGCGTTGGCAACAACTAACCAGTGTCCAAATTGTTTAAAAAAATGAAATATATTTTCAGTACATAATAATATTTTCATCATACCCTGTGTATGTCTGTTTGCGCTTTTTCTTTTTCAGCGTTGACATAACCTCAAAAACAAGGTATTTTAGAGGTTATCTCAGATCGCTTCGCTATTGCAGTTCACACCATTTTTTGTTTGTGGGCCTTGAAAAGTTCTTCTAAACATACCTTTTCGGGCTTTAAAAATTTCGTACGTTAATTAATTCCCAAATATAGTCGGTTTCGAAAAGCTTACACAGTATTTTACATAATTCGTACGTAAATCTTTTAATGCTGGGTACTGGGTATATTATAGTCGCACCTTGCCGACTATAGTACTCTCATGTGCGTGTGTGTGTGTGTGTGTGTGTGTGTGTGTGTGCATAATACTCTAAGTTTTGGAATCGTGTTAATTACAAACAATACGTATATCAAAGTTACATAAATATAAATACGTACTGTTTACAGATCGCATTAAATGCAATGAAATGTTGTTGATGAAATAAATCTAAAATTTCTTAAAATTTAAAAAAAATGCGCTTAAATAGTTAATAATAAAAATTATTGCATATTTGTATATAAATTATAAATGCACATAAAGTTTACGAGTAATTAGGGCTGCGGCTCATTCCTTGACTCTGCTTCACTAGGCAGCTCTAGCTCTGGCTCAGGCAATTCGTCATGATATTCAACGACATCCTTTGGCGTAGCATTCAAGCGCGCTGTAAAGATCTCTTCATCTTCCTCCTCATCACTTTCACCCTCACCCATAAGCGCCACACGCGCATATAACTCATTGGATCTCGTTGCCGCCGCCGCACGTCTACGATAGACAATGCCCATGGACACGCTCAGGCCCACCAGTGCAACTAGTAGGGCCACCGTTAGCAACACTGTGGCCACGTGTCTATAATTGACTGCGTCGCTGCCTTCTCTATTGGTTACATCAACAACAGTATTGGTGCTGCGCACGACATAGGCATAGCAGTAGGTCTCATTGGACTGTGCCAATTTGCGTAGCTGGCTGCCGGGATAGCAAGTGCTGCACTGTGATGCAAGAGCTCCATGGCAACGTAGACAACTCTTATCGCAGCTCAAACAGTTGCGCTGCTTAAGTGCTTGGAAAGCAGCGCTACGACGTCGACGATCCTCCGCCTGCAGCGGATCGCTCTTATCGCTCAAACTGTTTTCTGTATCAGTCAGATCTTGGTCATTGGTGTGCTCATCAAACAAACCGTGGCTAGTTGGTGTCTCTGGACTCTGCGTTGTATCTTTATTACCATCATCTAAATATGGGCTGGCGAAGCTGTGCTGAGGACATTCATCAAAGCAGTTATCTTCATAAAAGAAGGCTGGCGCAGCGCATTCTGTGAAAACAAAAAATATAATATTTTTATTAAATTTTTTTTGTTTAAAAATGAATTTTGAAAATTGTTTAAAAAGACATAACCAAAGTCTACATTTGTTTTGTAATAATTATAAGAAACCATTTACCTTAACAGGAATAAATGGGTACGCATGAAAAATTGAATTAAACAAAAAAAAGAATTAATTTTAAAATGTTTGTTAGTAAACTCAATGGGCTGTGTTAATGCTAGAGATGCAACGTTTTGGCAAAGTATCGAATATTTGAATATGCTTAACCGCAGCACGAATTTCGAGACGACGAATATTTCCGCACTTAAGAATTCGGCTGGCTTGCAAAGATGTTCAAAAGCAACGTTATGGTCTTCAAAAAAATTAAAGCTAAAAAATATAGAGAATTTGGAAATTATTTGTGACTAAAGATGACGCCACATTTATTCAGCCTTGAAGAATTCTAGCAAAGGCTTGTATTGGGTTGAAAGCTGCTTTGAAGCTTGTAAGAATTAGCAATAAAAAAATTGAAAAAATCGAATGATTGGCAAATGCAGCAAATATCATATAGTTGCACTTTAAACCAGCGGTGGGCACTTAGACGACACGCGTGCCAAAGAGCTTTCACACGTACGAGAAAAGAGCTTTTTGCCGTAAAAGCTTGTCTCGTACGTGTGAGCTAGTTTTACAATGGAACGCAAAGCATAGTCACATGTCGAAATACGAAAGAGTACGGACTCTGCGTATATTTGGATTTTGTTGGTCATTAAAATTTGCGATTCTAGCTGGCGTCATATGAAATAAGTAATGATGTGAGCAAGTCATATGGTTTTGTAGGTAAGCCCTTGATCGACACAACCCTATCCGAATTTTTAGGCGAAATCGCTCTGCTCAATGTGCAGAGTATAACATATACGTCCCGCATAAAATAAAAGTCGATGATATTGTCGAATTTAATGACAAAACAATGATTTGTCCCATTGTACCTTGGTCTTTGCGAAAGCTCTTTTTTGTTTACGCACACAGGCACAAAATATTGCATTCGTTTTTTTTTTTGCCCAACGCTGCTTTAAACTTTTGATACCTTATGGAATGCTTAATATTTAAAATTTTAAAACTTTTTCCTCATGTAGTCGATTAACCTAGTCGAATAGTTGTCGAATGTTCATTGTTTAAATTAAACAAAATCTGCAAAATGATTAAAGCTGAATAATCAGGCCTGTTCTAGATTTCGACTCGTTTTGAAAAGTCATAACGAGTGCATTCCGACAAATGGTGTTCTAGATTTCGACTGAGTTCGAATCGATTTCGAATCGTTTTCATTTCGAGTGCTATCGATAACCTTTTGTATTGAACAGCTGTGTGATATCGATAAGTTCACATTGTAGAGTTGCCACAAGTCTTCGAACAACTAACTAAATAACTTATTTTTCTTTTGGCCAACATTTTTCTGAGCGAGAAATATTTTTTATTTATGTACAAATTTTGTACAATTTATTTTATATATATATTTTAAGTCATCCATTAATAAAATTAACTTCGAATTTACTTGCGCAACACGACAACACATCACTTTTCGAAGTTCTATTTTGTCTAAATCCAGAACACCTTACTTTCATTCCACTCGTTTTGGTTTTGCATGTACACATTTTCATAGAGATTTTTTGTAATAAAAATATATAATGAAAATTAACCTTGATTAGTTCAAGTGAGCACATCTAAATTTTCTTAAAGCATTCAAAAATAATACAAAATGAATTTTAGTGGCATTAATGCGTTTATTTAAGTAAACAAAGCAAAATACTTTTCATTTTGACAGCTGCGAGCCAAACTTTTCAAAACGAGTCGACTTTTGTCGGAATCGAAATCTAGAACACCTTTCATTTCGATTCCGACAGATTTTGTCGGAATCGAAATCTAGAACATGCCTGAATATTTTACAGGAAAGTTATAGGTATGTATAATTATTCCGATTCTTTACGCTTTTGTTATTAAAAAAAAATGAAGCTGCTTTTTTGTAAAATGACAGATAGGTATGATTAAAAAAATGATTAGTGCTGGAGAAAACATCGATGATGGAAGTTTAAAATCTCTATGTATTGATGTTGGCCAACAGAGATGTTTCTCCAGCACTTCTGCACTCATCAAATGGGTGCTTAGATCGATGTTTTCTCCAACACTAGCGGGCAGTGTTGAATGCGATTAAATCGAAATAAGCAATAAGTTGGGCCATCAAACACCCAACACAAGACCGAATGGTGCCTACTGTTTGTCTCAATTTAGTATTCGATTAGTTGTCGATTATTCGTTGCAGCAAGCATTGGTGTAGATTTTCCGATTGATCATATTTGACAGCATTTTGTAATCGAATAGTTGACGACTATGTGTTGCATCTCTAGCTCCATTATTTTTGCCAATTAAAAAAAAAAGTAACATTTACATAAATACAGTTTAAGTTGCTTTACATATTTAAAAATTACATTTTCATAATAAATTTAGTTTGAGTTAAAGTTTAACAAAATAAAAATTGTTTTTAAATACAATAAGTTAACAAATTAAAACATTTGTTGTGTACAAAACAAAGGCAATGGGCTCATTTTTAGTTAAAAATTAAATTACAATAAAACAATTCAGTAACTATACAATTTCTGGTTTTTGTGTACAATGTATAAAATCTTGTATTAAAACTATGAAAAATTGATTCGTTTTGATTTTTATTTTATAATAAATTTTGTAAAAAAAAAAATAGTTTTAAGAAATAAACCAAAATGGACCACTAAAAATATAATATTAATTAAAATGTTTAAGCAAGCGTAGTCCAAAAAACATGCTCCAAAATTAGCATAATAAAATTAACAAAAAAAATTGTGTACTACTACCAAAACCAGTGTTGGAAAGCATTAGTTGTTTGCATGAGCTCGTTGAACGTGAAAATGTGAGTTTTTAAGCATGTTAAAAAATTATAAGTCAAAAAATAAAAACTGAATTAGCAGGTTAAGCAACATCAGAACCAAATAAATAACATACTTTCAAAGTTTTTTGTTAAGTTTTAAAATAGTTACTAAACTCACCTTTTTATTTTTTTTTTTTAAATTTTGCTTTTGTTATGCTCTAAACGCAGTCGCAATGTAGTATAACTAATTGAAAGAAAGTCTTCAAAAAAGCTTTGCAACTGCATTAATTTAAAATTTAAAAAAAATTGTCTAAATTTTTGGACAACGCTTGCATGAGTATTATGCAAATATTTGACATCTGCATTTGGTAGAGAGCTCTTCATCAACATCAAGCTGCTTAGATTTGTAAAAACTTTAAAAAATTTTCGTTTGCTAGTAAATTTTTTTTTTTTTTTTTGGAAATATGTTGTACGATTTATTCAATTATTTTTATACGTTTTCCAATGCATTTATTAATTACTAATATAGATATTTTATAGATAGATATATACACAAAACATACATAAAATTGTTGTATCAGAATTGCAACATTCTCAGTTATCATACCTAATAGGCATTCCTAATTTAGCTTTAATTATTTTTTACATTTTAAAAATTTGAATTACTTGTTTATGTATGGCGCTTAAACGCACACGCAAGTTGAATTTGTTTTATTTTACATTTCTTTTATAGTAATTTTAATTGTAATTAGTTAATAATTATTTTATTAATTACTACCCCAGGCCCTAGTACCATTTTATTAATAATTTTTATTGTGTTTTGCTTTTAGTATAAGCTTAAATATTAATTTGGCTTTTTTTTTTATAACAATTACTTGCGTAATTAGTTTTTAAATTAAGGGGTTTTGTGTATTTGTTGTAAGCAAAAATTGTTTAAGTAATATAGTAGGTATATAGTATTTTTTTTGTTTATAATAAGTACCGAAGCCCGCGTCCAAGTCTAAACATAAAAAAATAAGGGAGCATGTTTTTTGTTGAAATTTCAAAAATTTAAATATAAATTGAAAGTTTAATTTTGTATAATTTTGCTGGTACTTGGTTTTAGGTTTGGTATAAACTTGTATATATATTATAAGTTTAATATTTTATTTAAGATGCGCTATTAATTGGCTACTATATAGTTTAGGGTTGTAGTTGTAAGTAGCATATAACTATTTTTTTTTTTCTGTGTACGTTTAGAAATGCTATGCTGTTTTTTTTATGTCTATTTTAAGTGTTATGCTATAGGTAATACAACAACAAAAAATGTCTCAACAATTTTAAGTTAAAAATATTGCATGATACTAATTTAAAAACTATTACTGACGATATGATCATTCGTTAAAGTATAATATGTTATAGTATATAAAAAATTATTTATTTAGGCATTTATAAGATTTGGCTAAAAACATAAATTTGTTTTGATATCAAAGTTAGAGCTTTGCGTGTATTCACATTAAAAGCTTTTAACGTGTTTTTCACTAATATCGATCCCAATGTTATCGAGAATTTGCTATCGAGTGCACGCTTGCGCAAGTCTCTATTGGACAACAAAACGTTAAAAAGATATGTATAAAAATTTGCGCAAGTAAAGAAATCTTGTTTATTGTTGCTTAATTAATAAATTAAGAGAACTATAAATAATTATTGCACTCAAGTTGCTTTTGATTTCTTTTTTTGTATATATTTGATTGTTTTACGGACACTTTAAAATTGTTTAATTAATTAATTAATTATAGCTGTGCGTTTGATGTAACAAAGCAACAAATGTTTAACAAATATTTTGTAATTAGCTGTCTGGATATGTTTGTAAATCAATTTGATTTCTATCATTTATTGATATGGAAAAATTAAATACTTTTAATAATGAACTATGAATATTCGTTTGGCTTTAACTATGTATATTATTTATTACATTTAATAATTATTTAGCGCATTTTATGTAGACGCACAAAAATTTATGACTAGCAGTTGTATGATTTTTTTTTAATATTTTTTGTTTTTAAAGGATCATCCTGGCATTATTGGATGTTCCGCAGTCACATGCCTTTAGTTTGTTATGTCATATTTAATAGAGTTCTTATGAATGCACTCAAAACGTTTCATACCATTCATGCTAAAAATTAATGCATTCGTTGCATAGTGTCTAAAAAGTTATCGCGAATGACATGATAAATTGAATATTAGATTCTTCTTTTTATATTATGGCTCATTTACTCAAAACTAACTCCACAACATTCGCAGGAATTGTTTAAGTCAGCGGTGGGCACTTAGACGGCACGCGTTGCTTAAGAGCTTTCACACGTACGAGAAAAGAGCTTTTGCCGTATAAGTTCGTCTCGTACGTGTGAGCTAGTTTTACAATGGAACGCAAAGCATAGTCACATGTCAAAACACGAAAGAGTTCGGACTCTCCGTATATTTGGATATTGTTGGTCATTAAAATTTGCGAGTCTGGCTGGCGTCATATGAAATAAGTAATGATGTGAGCAAGTCATATGGTTTTCTAGGTAAGCCCTTGATCGACTCAACCCTATCCGAATTTTTAGGCGAAATCGCTCTGCTCCATGTGCAGAGTATAACATATACGTCCCGCATAAAATAAAAGTCGATGATATTGTCGAATTTAATGAAAACTATGCCAAAAAAAAACTGATTTGTCCCATTGTACCTCGGTCTTTGCGAAAGCTCTTTTTTGTTTACGCACACAGGCGCAAAAAATTGCATTAGTAGTTTTGCCCAACGCTGGTTTAAGTGATATGAACGAATGGTTCTGAATATTCGATTACTTTATTACAAACAGCTGTTTTAAAAGCAAAAGATATTTGCACAGCAGGAACTTCAAATGTGTGCTTTAATCGAATATACGAAATGCAATTTTTTAAGCCTTCTTACTCAATCCGCTTTACACACGCATACACATTGATCCATTCGTTTTGAGTGTTTCCATAGAAACACATTCGCGAATATATTTTAAACACACAAAGTACTTAATTCATATATTCTGAGTACTCTCATTAACATTTGAGTGCATTCAAACTCTTTTGTATTATATTCTTTTCATTAATTTTTGCGCGTCCTTGCTTAACTATATTTTATAGTATAATTTATTCGCTTGCCGTTTTTGTTCGTTTTGTAAATTTTTGTGTTGCAACTTTGTTCAAAACCGGAGGAACTTTTTGTTTAATTTTGTTATATTAATTATTTTAAAGTTTTTCCTTTTTTTTTTTTTGTTTTAAATTTAATTTCAGTATTGTTTTGCTGCCTAAATACATAGCTAGTTGTATAAAGTGGCCTTTAATTTTTACACTACACCCAAACCATAGACTATAACCTAACATTTAGTTTTCGTTTGTTTTGGTTTTTTTTTTTCTTTTGATACAAAAATTGAGTTTATTTTTTTTTTTTACTTGGCGCCTTAATACTAAATATTTGTTTTCTTTAAATTTGCATATTCTTAAGCTTTTTAAGGGTTACACAATTTTAACGTACTTCTTCTTTTGCGTTTTACATTAAGACTTACTTTTAAATTTAAGAAACAGTCTTTTACTATGAACTCTAAACTGTTGTCAAAACTTGAACTCTGTGTTAATTGCACAAAAATAAAAACATGAAGCTATTGGCGCTTGTATAAATCAAACTAGTACAAGGCAGTGCTACTCAAACTGTGACTACTTGGCTGGCTTGCGGTGCGTAAAAGCAGTGTTGGCCATATCTTGAGCTGGAATAAGCCAAAATTAGGCGTATACAGTTAAATACAGTTGCGAAAGCATGGCACAGTTTTAAAGCCATGTGCAAATCAAATTATAACAAAGGCAGTCTAACAAAGCAAGCAAAGTACTTAAAACTGTACGCCGCACTGCTTTAGTCAAATCAAGCAGTACAACTGCAAAACTGGCAAGCAAAAGCATGCATAATCCAATGCATTCAAAACTGTGTAAAAGGCGCTACTTTCAAATAAAGTACATAAGACAGCAAAATATTGCAACAATTTGGCACATTTAATATTTATAAAATAGACAAACAAAAAAAAAGCAAACAAACGAAAACAAATTTAACTAAAAATTCTGCAAATATACAGAGTATTTAACTAATAAGCAGCAGAAAACTTTTGTGCGCCAAAAAAAACAACCTTTCGAATTTTCACCAACTGCCAATCTTATGTATATATATTGTATCTGTATCTGTATCTTGTGTGTGTATGTGTACAGCTACGCTTAATTCTTTAAATTTAACTACAAAAATTTAGTACATTTTTATTTTTTTTGGACTTGCACTGTTGTTGTTGTTGCTTTACAACTTTCCTTTAGCTGTAGTTGTTGTTTTTGTTATTTCATTTCTTGCAGCTTTTCAGCATAAAAATATAATATTTTATAGAGTTTGTTATACTTGTTCTTTCTCTTTTCTTTTGTTTTTTTTCATAGAAAATGCTTATATAGAAAAATTCATTTTTTATAAATTGGAAATTTTTATTTAAGTTATGGCTTTTTACATTTACTATTTTATATTTTCTCTCGTTATTTATGTTTGAAATTTTGTTTTCTTTCTTGTTTTTTTTTTTTTATTCTGAGTATGGAATTTTTTCTATAGCCATTTATGTTTTAATTTAAGTTCTAAATAGTTGCTATTAAATTATCTATTGCCTTTGTTCTGGTTGCTGTTGTTGTTGTTGTTGTCATGATTGAAGTTTAGGTAGAAGAATTGTGTTATGATAATAAAAAGGAATGACAAACCTAAACATTTTTGGTCGCTCCACTTAAGGCACGCGGCGGTATTGCTGCGATCCCTAGGTAAACCAGCTTCACCGACCTGTAAATGTATATATATGAAATTTATAATTAATTAATATGGGAGAGGTACTTGTTAGTAGTAATACTTAAAAAAAAAAATTGAAATTTAAAGCCAAGCTGCTAAAGGCTAATAGTTTACATATTTTTATAAAGGTGTATATGAATTTATGAATTTTCCGCATTTAATCTCAACTTGTACTGGCTCATGGAGTTTTCGGCAAAATGTGGTTCGTATCAAACTATTTAAAGAGGTTTTCTCTCTTTCCCTGTACGGATAGTTATTAAAAACCTATAGTTATCAAAGCAAAACTGAGTAATTTATAAGTAACCACCCCAGAAATGTTAAAAAAAAATCCCCAAAATGGTATTCGATTCAAAAAAAATGCTATACATTACACATTAGAAAAATTTGGAAATAAAAAAGCTGCGCACAAGATGCTTGAAGCGTTTGTTTCATTGTCAGCTTTTTCACCATGGTTTCAACTTTTGGAAAAGTTATTTTTGGGATTTTTTCATCATTTCTGGAGTAGCCCCCACATTTGATCGTGCACTGCGGCTTTAATCTTGGCACCTTGTTTAAACTCTACCACCCAAAATTTTACTATTGTAAACGAAGAGCAGAATGTCCTTGATCTCAAGCTCGGCTTTAATATTGGTTGAACTAAGATCGTTCAAATGAAAGTAGTGCATCACATAACGATGATCAATTTTTTCGGTGTTGGCAAATTCTCTTTTCATTTCAAATTTATTTTTGGAACATTTACCAACACTATTGTGTTCATGGTAGTAAAAATGTTCTAAAAGTCGTGCATAATAAAAATTGTAGTTTTCACAAAAATATTAAATCGAAAATTGCTTACGATCTTGCGAATAATAATAATTTTTTATTATTTTTGAATTACCAATTTGCGGCGCTAAATTAAAAGTGAATACATGGGATGGATCTCAGAGGTCCTTAATCTCCCAAAAATTTGGAAATAGGGAATTACCAATTTGCAGTGCTTAATTAAAAGAGGATTCTGGGGGAGCGTCTTCAAGGTCCTAAAGCTCCCAAAAATGTTTAATTTCATGCAATGCTACAGGATTCAATATTTTATAACAAAAATATATATAGGGTGCCCCTAACGCTCAAATGCTGTTCTAGATGGTAGCTTGCGCAGTTTTTTTTTATAGTGAGCTCCTTGAGGAACCTTTTAGGAATAGAAAATTAACAAATCACGCTTGTAAATCAAGACTGGACGTATGTGGAGTAAGCATATTTTAAGCTTGTTCAATGAAGTTCTTTGGTGATTATACAACTCAAAGAATTCTTTGCTTAGGGAAAAGCGTGTTTCCCGTAATTTATTCTACACTCCTTAACAGATCACTTAAAACATACGACAGATATTTTAAATATCAAAATCGTTTGAATATTACTTTAAATTGAATTTGCCCTTAAAAGAAAATTTTTAAATTGAAAACTGCTTCAAGCAGTCTGAGCTCAACAACTGAGGTTAAAGTCTGCAGAAATAATTTTTTCCCACTGTTTGGCACCGCTTTGTCTGTATCACAATTTTTAAAAAACAAGTAGCCTCTAAAAATTGTTAAAAAAATGTTAAATAACCCTATACGAAGTCCGCGGACAAGGCCTATCATGTGCAGAATTTTTTCATCCTTTTCTTTTTTTGCATCTTCCTGTCTCAGTTCTGTTCAGTTGCCCAGTTCGTTTGTCTGATTGCCGTTTTAGTTCATTGCATGTTGCCGCTCTGTCTGGCATTTTAAGTAGTTGTGTGTGTGTGTCTGTATCTGTGTGTTTATTTATGGCCCAAACCAAAATGTCTACCATGTCTATGACTGCGGCAGCTGACAATCTGCATGTGAATGTCTGTGTGTTTGTGTGCTTGTGTGTTGTATCTGTGTGTTACAGCACTTTCACATGCAACGGCCTGGCATGCAACGATAGCAAAAAAAAAAAAAAAATGTTTGTTATGCAAAAAGTCCGCGTTTGCCTTTCCTCTTTTTGAGGAACCCCTAACTTTTAAAGCAAAAAAACTAAGGTCGCTGCACTTTTAGTTTATTACATTGCACAGAAACCAGCCAAACACACACACTAGCAACTATAAAGAGCTGGAGCGCGCCAAAAAGTTTCTGCAACGTTTGTTGGCCATGTTGTTAAATGAAAAAGCTTTTTGAAAAACGAAAAAATACTGAAATACTATAAAAAATGGCCACAATAGGTGCCAAAAGGTTAAAGGGTGCGATATATGGCAGCAACAAATAAAAAAACTACAAACGCAGTCGACAGTGGGATACCCTTTTTGCAAAAATTTACGTCAGCAAACAATTCAGATCTGAATGTATCTAACAAGCAGTTTTTAATTGGATTTTTTTTTCTTCTTCTGCGTACCGAAATAAGTAGGTAAGTCTTAAGAACCCATGCCTTCGTTTCTTGTCGGAGCTGACTATATACTGCTCAACAAGCAGTTTTAAACTCGAAATTTCCATTTTGTTCGTTCAAATAATATATATACTGTCCAACAAGCAGTTTATTAGCGAAAATTATATTTTTGTGGTTCGAAAGGGCGGATTTGGGGTCTTATGCTTATATGTAAGAATATTAACATATAGCTAGATGCCGTATACCTACTTTGAAGGTAAGCAAGTAAAAAGAAATGATTTTAAAAATTAACAAAACTTCATCATCAGACAAAATCGGTACCCTTTAAAATCTTAAAAAAAAAACATAAAAAATTGGCATAAAAATATTATGCACTTTTTTTTAATATTTTGCTTAAGAAATCATTTTTTACTTCACCAGCAGCAGTGTTTGCCGTTAAGGGATACAGAAATAGACTCAATTCATGAAGCTTAATCTGTCCCGCGACTGTCTATTTGGCATTTCTTACTATTTTGGTCTCCGCCATACAGATAGCCGGCCGCACATATGGGCATAGCTCAATCGATGCCCAAATCATAGCCTGCCATTTCGCTTCAGCCACTCCCACTGTACCATATGTTACCCACATTTATAGTACTCTCAATCCCATAGATATAGGGTATAAACGAAGCAACTGCAAATATGTGTGGCATGCCAACAGGCGCCGCAGCTATATGCCAAGAGCACTTGGGCACTGCAAACAGTTGCAGAAGCATTGACTTTAAAACTATGCAAGCAGAAAATGCAAAATGACAAATGAAAAGGCGCTGCTTATGACAAGCAGCAGCACTAGCAGAAAATCTCGGCCGCAGGAGGGTTAAAGTTTGTCTTGAACTGGCACAATGCCCAAAAATGAATGAAGATAGAATGAGGCATAGGAAGTTAAGCAAAAATGAGCGACAAAAAGTAATAAATAATAAAATAAACGATTTTATTGAGCGTCGCTTGGCTTGTAGCATGTAATAAAATTTATATGTTGCAAACTTTTGGGGGCAACTAAAAAAAAACCAGTTAAAACTTGTACATCTTTGGTATATACATATATAGCCAAAGCGGAAGAGACTGTTTCTACAATTTTTAATAAAACCTTTTAAAAAAGTTTTTTATTGACTTAAGATTTCATTTGGTAAACATTTTTGAGATCAGTTACAGATTGCCAATTGTTTTTTTGTGGCCAATAGAGAAATTGAGAATGCTGTTGGCCCTAATAACGTTTTTTAATAAAGAAAAGGATATCACCTGAGCCGTCAAGAGATGATGACGATTAAAAAATTTTTCAAATTTCAATTTTGCAATTTAAACAGCTTACATATTTTATGAATATTGTGATAAAGAAAGGTAATGAGATAACATATCCGTTTTTTAACTTTCCCATAAAAATTTTAGAAAAATGTATTGGATTTTTTTTTTCAAATTCACATCTACGGGATAGAGAACTTCGGTCCAGGTGGAAGCGCCTTGGTCCCGCCCCCGTTAATATCACGGGCGTGTCGCAGCCATTACGACAATGGTTTACCTAAATCATCCCATTGGGATATGGACCGTTTTTATAGAGCTCATTCACAAATTTTCGGCCTGTAATGAACTTATGTTCAGTAGCCCAATATGTTATCTTTTGCACTTTAGAAGAATTCCAGTGAAGAAAAGGATCTGCAGTAAGGCATATTGAGGCAAGTGTGGAACAATTCCCAACCAATTCAAAACCATCTTGCTTTTTAGATTGTAAACTGTAGCATGACATGGTGTTGATCCAGAAAATTAAAGCAACATTTCAAAAGTTTGAGTACATTTCAGTCATCCTAGCTACAAGCGTAAAAATTTTTGAAAATTAATTGCACCAAAAAAAATAGTCACTTATGGCTAGGTAATAGAATAAAGAAATATTCCTTTAAGCTTTAAATAGAATTAATTAAATTCATTCCTTATTTTTAATAACTCGAAGTTGCTTGAGGGAGCTGGTATAAAAATCGTCACGTAACGAAATGAGGTATACTGTGTGAGTAGACAACATAGCTTAAAGTTGGTCCCAGTCTCCGGTTTGAGTCTGCATAATTTATAATAAATAAATGTTTTCTCTAAAATACAAAAAATTTTTAAAAATAAAAACCAGCAGGAATTTCTGGTTTAGCCAAACAGCTTCCCAGTTTTTTGCTTTATTTATCCCTCAGTGGCTTTCCCCATTAGTTTGGTTAGATATTTTTACATGCAAATGTCTTTATGCCTTTAAACGAGTTTTAAAAATAACGTCTTAGATGTTTGGGAATAATAAAAAATAAGTTAATCATTTAATGCAATCAAATTCAATAAAAAAAAATAAAAATTAACACAAAATTAACTAAACAAAGTTAAGCTACCTACATAGCGTTTACAGTTTGGAAAGCATTGCTACAGTTTGAATGCCACAGACACAAAAGCGCATTAATCACTAGAACATCTATAGAACAATTTTGATATCTAAGTGAGCCACATGCAAGCACGCGCTGTGGTGCCCCGATTATTCTCAACACTGGCCGCACTGGCCAAGCACTGCAATAACAACAATAATAATAACAATACCAACAATAAGCCACTCTTCAGCCAAACTAATCTATACAATGTAGGTAGGTTTTGTTTAGGGAATAGTTACCAACTATCTTACCTGCTGCATATTGCGCCATTGCCCACTGGCATCATACTCAATATCATTGTGGGCCATATCGTTGCCATATAAATTGAATTGACCAGCATTGACGTTGGGCTGATCATCCGGCTGTGCGGGTGTTTCAGTGCCATAGAGTATCATATCCCATTGTGAAATTTGTGCTGTAAACAGAAAAGTTATTTTAGTTTTGTAAGCAATCAACTACACAAAAAAAAAAAAAAAAAATTAAAAGTGTAATATAAAATAGAAAAGCTGTTAACACTTGATAAATGAAAAATCAAACATTTCGAGTGTGAAAAACCCAATAAATCTAGTTGTTTTTCATGGAAAATAAAACAAATGAAGTGCGAAAAAATCAAGCGCTAAATGAATCATATGAGTTTTTGTAATTGAGGCTGCAATGGACACAAGTGCATTAGGGACGAGACAGAGAGAGAGAGAGAGAGGAGCGCCAATGAAGTTATACGAAAACAATATCACGATTTAAAAAAAAAAAACAATTAGTAAATCTAAAAATTCCTTTAAGCCATTGTGTATGACAAATAGGTTTATTCCTATACAGTAGATGTCTTTGTAGCCGAATGAATTTGGAGTTACTTCAAATTTCCAATACTTCGATTATACTTAAAAACTATCTACCTAAGAGAGGTACTTTACAAAACTTTCCTTTGTTGTGGCCGACTGAATTTCGTATACCTTTTTTGACTTTTTGTATATTACTGGCCAACTGAATTTGAAAACATATCCAGTTTCCAAAACTTCGATTCTACATAAAAACAATTTATGTAAAAATCAATGAAATTCAAAAATTTCGGAGTTACAAATATTTTAATGCAAGCTAACATTTTGTAGATTTATCAAGCTATTTTAACTAAGCTATGATTAGATATTAAAGCTCATTATGTTCCCTCTAAAAGTTAAACACCTTTATAAACTTTATTTTTATAAGTTTCGAACAAGGTTAAGCTCTATTTTAACAAACGGCTTAAATTTTGTTAGGCTACTTTTTGTTTTTGAACAGGTGACAATTCGATGCATGAATTGTATTGTATCGTATATGTTTCTAATTAAAATATTTTACTTTTTTTTTGTTTTTTTTTCTAAATTTTATGTATTTTTTTTTTAAATTTACGATTTTTTTTTTATATTTTTACTATTCTTCTTGCGTGTGATTATAATAATACACTTTTTTACACTTTTTATATATTTTTTTTTTTTTTAATGAGCGTAGTTTTTTCGAAAAATACAACTTTTTAATTTAGAAAAAAATATTTTTTTTTAGAAATAAATAATATTTTTTTTTAGAAATAAGTAATATTTTTTTTTAGAAATAAATAATATTTTTTTTTTAGAAATAAATAATATTTTTATTTGAGAAAAAAATAATATTTTTTTTTAGAAATAAATAATATTTTTTTTTAGAAATAAATAATAATTTTTTTTAAAAATTAATATTTTTTTTTAGAAATAAATAATATTTTTTTTTTAGAAATAAATAAATTTTTTTTTTTTAGAAATAAATAATATTTTTTGTTTTAGAAATTTTTTTTTTTAGAAATTTTTTTTTTTAGAAATAAATAATACTTTTTGTATTATTTTTATTTAAAAAATCATACATAAGTAAATCATAAAACTAAACATCGTTTTCACAAAAAAATTGCAATTATCTTTCACGCATAAACAGAGTTGAGGAGACTCCAAATTAGAGCGCATTCAAAGTTGACACTAACCCTGAACATGAAAAATGTGTTTCAACACAAATTTTATCATTTTGCCAACAAGTATGACTGTTGAAAGTTACAGCATTTTTTTTTTTACACCCTCTTTTAGGATTTGAGTTTTGATTGATGAAATGCGCGCGGTGCTCTTACAGTGGCTGTCAAACTTTTTATATACACAATATTGTGTTTGTTATTGGTGTTGTTGTTGTTGAGTTACAAAAGTCAAAATTAATGTTTTTAGCGCAAACTTTTGGCAATAAAAAATTGCAATTATAAATTAAACAAATGGACGTATACAGTATAGTAAATGCTCGCAGAGATGGATAATTCAATTTTTCTTAGTTAAAAATCTTTTAGAAATGATTCTTATAGCGCTAATATGCAATTTAAAAATGGATGTTTTAAAAGTTGCATAAAAATTAAGCAACCCTTTTAGTTAAGCTTAAAGCGGAGTAAGCAAATCCATTATAAAATAATTATATTTTTGAATATGCTACCGTATAAATACCGAAACAAAAATGTTGAAAAGTTTGGGATTGTTGCCTTAAAATGAAAAAAAAAGTACTTATTTATTTTTTAGTTTTTTTTTTTAAGCAAAGTTTTTGTTTTGAGTTGCTGTGAGTAATGCAATTACTGTTGAATTGGTTTTTTAGACAGTGAGCAATATGTAGAGGCGTGACATTCGCCCTAAATAACTTGTTAGCTAAATTTTATAATTTTCCAGCATCATGGCATCATGTTGCGCATACGCAACCCTGGCGCATTGCTCGACAATTGGAATAGTCTCAACTGAGTAAAGCTTAAGTAAAGAAGCTTATCATTCATAATGATTTTTTTGAGAAGAAATGTAACCTATTTTTAAGTCGAAAATGCAAAAAATTTACACTTAGTAATTTTGAGTTAAGAGTTCAAAATTTGTCTAAAATAAGGTGTGTCCACAGACGCTAGTGTGTATGTCAGCGCGTGTTTTGCAGGGGGACGGAATAATGAGAAGAAGGAAGCCTAAGTATATACATTTAAAACAAGAAAATATTGCCGGTACCTCACACACAAGGCATATAAGAATTTGTTAAACTGATGTTTAAAATATATACAGGCATGTATATTTTTTTTTCGTTGATGAGCACAAATGTTTGAAAACAAATCTCTTGCCTTTTATAGTTTTATTAATTAAAATAAAAAGGGTTCGATTGAAAGTTTAATATTATTTTTCTAAATAAAAATATAAAAAAAATTGTTGGTAGAAAAAAAATGTTGTTACGATTTAAAATGTAATCTCTATTAGTTTATAGTCGTGTTCGATTATAAAAATTTTTTAATCTACTAAATTAACATATAAAAAGTTTTTTGGTCCAAAAATACATTAAATTAAATTTCAAATATCAATGTATTTCAATTAAAAAAATGTCTAGTTAATTAAACAGGTCTAACTTAAATTAAAAAAAAATAGCGAAATTTAATGCCCAAAAGCGTTTTGCGAGTGGACGCAGACAAACAAACAAAACACTGTTGCTCTAAGATTTAACTGAAGCTTTACGTACGATGGCGCCACTAAAGTTCACTAGATGGCGCTAGCAGTAAAAAAACTGATGTGGCTGGAAGAAAATATCGTTGCACAACATTTTTTACAAAACTATTTACTATTTATTATATTATATTATTTCTAACAATCCAAACAAAGTATTAATTAATTAATTTTGGCCGTCGTATAAAAATTTGTATAATTTGGCACAAAGCATCTTCACAAAAATTGTTGTCGCGTTGATAACAAAAGTATTAAGTCAGTAATTAATTTACAGTTCTTGTAGGGTTGTGAATTTTGGAACTGTATGCAGGCCTTTACAATGAAAAAATTCGGCTAACAAAGGAAAATTTTAAAACTGCTAACGATGGGGCGGAAACGCAAAAAAATATTTGGGACAAATTTCACCCATAGTCTGAGTCCCATGAACAAAAAATGCAAGTTGAGGTATTTCGGTGAGGTCGCAGTTCCCTCATATAGGAATAAGCCTATCAGAATCGCTTTTGAAACATACAAATTTGAAATATAAGCAATATTGCGTTCAGTACGATTCTCTATTTAAAAATGGAAGATCTGAAATAAAACCAAATATGTATACAAACAAAAAATTAATTAATTTGTAATTGAACTACATTTCGAGTGTCTACTGTATATAAATTGCTGTTCTACAATGTAAACGGAAGTTTTAAGTGGAATTTAGTTGAGGGTTAGGCAAAGTTGTTAGGTGAATACAAATAAAAAAGCCAAAAAAAAAATCAGAGAAAATCAAATCAGCTGCACATAAAAATCAATTTCCGCTACCGTTCGGACCGTTGCTCATCCGGCTGCTGTCAGCTTCGATGGAGTCATCATCACTAGCTATGACGCCGGCGGCTGCCATTAACATCTGCTGTTTTTTTATGATTTTCTGATCGGGTAAGAAGCTGCTACCGCCAGCGGGCAGCGGTGGCGGTGGCGGCGCCGATGGCGATTTCTTAGTATTGCTAGGTTTGCTACTCGAGGAAGTACTGGAGCTGGCTGCTGCGCCAGAATCGCGTGTGCTTTCGTAGGGCTTAAAAAGCTCGACCTCAAATTGTTTGCCCTTTTTGCGTTTGTTTTCGGCTATTATAGTTGCCACTGCATCCGTGGCCGCCTTGGGCAGACTGCTTTCGTAGGGTTTCAGTTCCGGAAAGATTTCTTGTATTTTCTCATAGCGCTCGAATAGTTTGGGTATGCGTGTATCTGTATTGGAGCTACTGCCACTGTCTTTCACTTGCTTGGCTGCTTTGCTGTTCAGTCTAGTGCTGGAATTGGCTTTGACGGCAGCAATTTCACCTATGACTAGTTTACGCGTTTTCTCCGTATCGTATAGGCTGGACTTTTCACCTGAATTGGCCTTGGGTCTAGGCGTTTGTACGCCATTCTGTTGTTTGTTATTGTTGTTGGCCTTGGCACCTTGCTGCTGGGATATGCGATAGTATTTGTTCTTTGTCGTTGTGGTAGTACTTTGCGTAGTTTGCTCCTTTTTATTGCCGGAGTTTGACTTTCCGTTGCCATTTTTATTGCCGTTCGATTTACTGCCATTCTCAGTGCCGGACTTATTGCCCTTATTTGGTTTGTTTGCTTTGCCATTGTTGTTGTTATTCGGTTTGCTATGCCCACTTCCAAGTATGATGCCATATGTGGCCGATATTTGCTGATAGCCTTGTTTAGGCGCCTGCTGCTGTTTGCCTTGCTTGCCAGTGGAGTTGCCTCCTAACAGCGGATTGTTGGTCACATAGATGGATTTGTTTGGCGGTATTTTGCCTAGCGGCACTTTGGCGCCACCGGATGCCGTATTGCCAAAGTTGTTGGGTGGAATGCGTGGATATTGTGGTGAATATATCTGATGTAGATTGGTTGTGGTGCTGGTTGTGCTGGAATTGGGTGTGGTGGCCTCGGCACTGCTTGACCGTGGTACCGATATGGGATCATTTGGATCAATGGTTAGTGTGGTGCCATAAAAAATGAGCGACCACTCGCGCAACAATGCATGGCCTGTTTTCAATGTTAGTTGAGAGTGAGTTAGTGTGGTTAGTGTGTAGTGGGTGTAATGTTTAGGTGGCAAGTGAGGCAGAGTTAAGGAGAGAAATAGACAATTGGTGAGTTCCACAAAAGCGCAGCATGTAAAACAGTTTGGAGATTAAAGCATTTGCTGTAAGAATGCACTAACGACTTAACTTAAATCTAACAGAACTTACCCATATAGCGTCCCTCGTTGTGTATTTCCAATTGCCAATCGCCATGCGGAGATTCGCCCCAAGTGTGCACGGACATGAAGGGCCATTGGTTGAAACCAGAGCGGGAGTTGTCATGCATGCTGTTAAGATATTGAATAAATATCATAATAAGTTAGTTTGTAGAAGTTTTGAAGTCGTCTGTCTGCTTATCAAAAATTAAAGCTGTATCACAAGTCTTCTGAGCCCCCTACTAAATGGTAGCTTCGTCATGAAATAAGGCGCTACAGTTTGCATAAATTTATTCCTATTTCAAGGTTATTGGCTAAAAAAATGAAATGCAAGTGTAACTTAAACCGAAAATCCACCCAACATACGGATTGTTTGTTTTGCTCAGAAAGAACAAGCCATAGTCCAACCATGGGAGTAGGTGCTAGTTGAGACAAGTATAAAGACAAGTACATGTCGGGCATTAATTCTGAAGTTCAGTCACTCTTTATTGAGCTCAGCATGATCTTTTATCTTTCAACCTTACCACGTTGAAATATATTCACCTCGCAGTATCGTTAAGTCTATTCAAAAAGCCCAAACCCAACACTTACCGTGATGTTAGTAGCGTGACTTTGGTATTAGCTGGTGACTTTAGATACAGCTGTATGTCACCACGTCTTTGCGAAGTCAGCGTTATCTTGGCCTGAACATGCTCCAAATAATTGACTGATAGGCAGTGATTGACGGATAGCTGTAGTGTGATATGTGTGCGTGGTGGTATGACTCTACAAAAAGATAGTAATTATAAACAATGGTTGACTTTTGAAGTCCCACTTCACTTACTTGTCCACATGTGGCGCATTAATCTCACAACGTTGCTGTTCTGGCACAGTCTTCCAGGTGCGTGCAACACGCACCATCTCTGCAGCATCCATCAGTCCATAGCCAAAGGAATGGCTTACACGTCGACCCACACCATTATGCGCCCAAGTATCCCTTAAATTAGCTGGCTTAGCTGTGCGCACTACAATATGTTGCAGATCACGCCAGGTCAGATTCTGATTGGATTGCAGCACCAACGCTGCAATACCAGCCGCCAGAGGCGCGGAGGCTGAGGTGCCCGTATGCGATGCAGTGCAGGAGTGATGCAAATCTGTGGTGACCACCTGCTTCTCGCTCTGTCCGCCGCTGCTGTAGGTGGTGGCCAGCGTGGAACTGCATTTTTCCGAATACCAGGGCACATGACCCTCTTCGGTGGCACTCGATATGGACAATGTCCAAATGGAATTCGTGTAGCCATCACAGTTGCAGTTGTCCATCTCACGACCACCATTGCCTGAGGCCCAAATGAAGATGCTGCCCTTGCCCTTGCGACCCTTGGTGGTGCCCTCGATAAAGGCGCGCGAAGCCAGTTCACCGGGACCATCAACCGTCTTGCCATCATCGTCAGGACCCCAGGAGGCGCTGTAGATATCGATGTGCTGCGGATTGAGCGAGAGCGAACGCGCCTCCACAGCATCAGTCACATCACCGTCGAGCATCCGCACACCGCCCACGCTGGCGCCATAAGCAATACCCACAGCGCAGATAGAGTTGTTGGCCGTAGCGGCCACCTCGCCGGCACAACGTGTGCCATGGCGATTGGAGTCAGTCATATCATAGTGCGGCATGGGATCGGGATCATGACTATTGACATCATATGAAGCGCCGGGATCCTGTAAAAGAAACAACATAACAAAATGCAACTAGTAGCTTAAGCTAAAAAAGACTTACATAGTTTTGTTCTATATCAGGATGATCTGATTCCAGTCCATCGTCTAAAATGGTCACCACAATGCCTTTGCCTGTAATGCCTTGCTTCCAAGCGGGTATCACATTCATATCCAGTCCACCACCGCGATTCTTGTAAGGCATTTAAAAAAGTTACGTTGCAGTCTATGGAAGTTTCGTTGCAACTCTATACTTACCAAGTACCACATATGCTGCCATTTCGGATCATTAAAAGGAACCGAATCCACCAGCGATGTGGCACGTGAAGAAGTGCGCGATGGTCGCAGGCGTATAAAGTCACGCTTGGCACGTGACTTGGCGCGCTGTTGCTTGGCCCAATGCACACGCTCATCGAAATCGAGGCGGGTCTGATGATGTATAGCAGGTGTCAGCGAGCGCTTGGAGACCTTATGATGCGCAAAATGGTAATGATCATCAAAGATCTGCAAAATAAGAAAAAGTTGTCATTAAATTATTCCAAATATTTTCAAAGTTCATATTGGAATCAATATAGCTTTGCTTTAAAATTCAATTATTTATTCAATATTTTTTTTACTTGTACGGTGCAACATGTCTGCTCGCTGGGAAAAAATTAGCAAAGTTGCATCCAAACTATTTACGCCAAAAGAAATACAACGCTTTAAAAGTCTTAGTCAAGATCTTAAGCCAACGAATATAAAATGGAAAAACATTTTGGGATCTGCCAAAGCTAACTGGCCGCCCAAATGGCTAAGTCTCAGCTACTTTTCGTCCAGTGCGGCAGGTAAGTAAACATAATATAATCAAACCAGCTGATCTGCTTAGCAGCTATTCCGCACAGCAGCTGGACAGAAAGTTACAGGGCATGGGCCTGCATGCAAACCAAAGGATGAACTGCCCAAGGCGGAGCCTTATAAGCCTATCCCTTCACATTCCTGGTCACCAGATGCTGAATTTTTTAAGGAATCTGAAGGCACTGTTTGGTATCCTTGCGGCAATCAGTGGGAAGAAAAGTTTAAGTTCAGTGGAAAATTTAAGCCACCAGATCGTTCGTTTCGTACCAAGTTCATTAACTTTGGACCATGTCATCCGGCTGCTCATGGTGTACTGCGCATGATATTGGAGTTGGATAATGAGACGGTTTTATCAGCGGATCCTCATATAGGACTGCTGCATCGCGGCACTGAGAAGCTAATCGAACATAAGACCTATTTGCAGGCTTTACCCTATTTTGACCGTCTGGACTATGTCTCCTGCATGGCAAATGAGCAGGCCTATGCTTTGGCCGTGGAGAAGCTGCTCAATGTGGAAATTCCACGTCGAGCCAAGTATATACGCACCATGTTCTCAGAGTTAATGCGCTTGACTAATCACACCATGGCTATATCTTCTTCAGCCTTGGATTGTGGTGCCATAACGCCACTCTTTTGGCTTTTTGAGGAGCGTGAGAAGCTATACGAGTTTTCGGAGCGCGCTTCTGGCGCTCGCTTGCATGCTGCTTATATAAGACCCGGCGGTGTGGCTCAGGATATACCCTTGGGTTTCTGTGACGATCTTTATGCTTTTATTAATCAATTTCATGATCGTCTGGATGAAGTAGAGGATGTTATAACAGACAATCGTATTTGGCGCATGCGCAACATAGGCGTTGGTAAGCTGACGGCACATGATGCTCTCAATTATGGCTGCACCGGTCCTGTATTACGTGCCACCGGCGTTAAATGGGATTTACGCAAACAGCAGCCCTACGATGCCTATGACGAAATGGAATTCGATGTGCCTGTGGGGTCTCAAGGCGATTGCTATGATCGTTATCTGGTGCGCATGCGTGAAATGCGTGAATCCTTACGCATTATATTGCAGTGCATAGATAAAATGCCACCAGGTGAGATTAAGGTCAATGATCGCAAGATAACGCCGCCACAGCGACATAAAATGAAGACAGGCATGGAGGATTTGATACATCATTTCAAGCATTTTTCGCAGGGCATATTTGTGCCACCCGGACAGACCTACACAGCCGTGGAATCACCCAAGGGCGAGTTTGGCGTTTATTTAGTCTCCGATGGCAGTTCTCGTCCATATCGTTGTAAGATACGACCTGCTTCATATGCGCATCTGGCGCTGATGAATAAACTTGCTCCAAGACATTTCTTGGCAGATATTGTGGCCATTATTGGCTCTTTGGATATTGTTTTCGGTGAAATTGATCGTTAAGTTTATTGTAGGAGATTCTGAGGTTTTAGAAACTAGAACTTTAGAACAGCAAAATGTTTTTTAATGATAGGAACTGTTTTAAGCCTATAATTTCATATATCTAAACTGTAAAAAAAATGATGTAAAAATACTTTAAAATATAAAATATCCTGCTGCATGCAATAAGAAACTGCGTACGCTTATATAATACATTGCAAAATTAATACTTTCGAGTATTAGAATCAAATGACTCTTTGCAAAAAATTGTAAGTTTTTATATGAAAATGGCATGTATAATTATTTAATCCTTTTTTAAAAAATCTTTGTTATACTATACAAATTTAATCAAATAATTGATTGATATTCAAGATAGTTATTCTAAAAATATTTGGAAATTCGAAAAGTGCTCATTTTTGTTTTTATCACTGTTTTGAGTCTGCTTAAGAAGAAATCAAAAAATTGCCAAGCAAATCAAAACATTGCTTCAAGACCTCATTATATATATAATTTCCCTGACTGACTATTTTGTTAGTCGCCCCTGGGCGTAGCATGGGGATCTCTATTATTAACTGTTCGAAGAGAACAGGGACCTATAGTTTAAAGCCGAATCCGAACGGCAATGTCTTGAATTAATAGAAATTTTCTTGGGCAAATAGCGTCTTTGAGCTAGCCATGCTAGAAGCGGAGAGTATGCTACCACTACGCTATCGATGCACACAACCTCATTATAGCCAATATTAATATGCGCCAAAACGAATTGGCTCTTGTTACTGATAGCGCCATCTAGCGTTATTTACCTAAGCAAAAATTGGTTTGCTTACAAAGCTGCGTACCAGAGACAAAAAATCTTGGCGCAAAAAATGTTGCCAGCTTTTTTTTATATGCAGTTTGGTTTTGTCTTGGCGCCTTTTTAAATGCTGCGTACTCTCTCCTTTAACCCATTTTCGCAATGAAATCAATGTAATTTGTAAAATTTTAGAATTTTCTGACACCTGGGAAGGGCTTGGCATCATGTTGCGTATACGCAACGCTGGAGCAATTGGAATAGTCTCGGAAGAGTAAAGCATAATTAAAGAATTTTATCATTCATGATGATTTATTTAGGAAGGAATATATCCTATTTTTAAGTCGAAAAGACAAAGAATTTGCATTTAGTAAATTTTAGTTTAGAGTTCAAAATTTGTCCGAAACGATGTGTGTCCACAGACGCCAGTGTGTCTGTCAGTGTGTGTTTTTCAGGAGGTTGGAATAAGGAGAAGAAGGAAGCCTAAATATATACCTTTTAAACAAAAATTTTGCCGATACCTCACACACAAGTCACATAAGAATTTTTTAAGCTGATGTTGCGTGTACGTAACATAGGAAGAAAATGGGTTAACAAAATCGTTTAAAACATTTACTTTGCTACTCGAAAGAGAAAAGCTGCTTCTCTACTGTATTTCCAAAGAACAATGTCAACTCAAATTTTCGTGATGCTTTTTTATTCTTTCCTATGTGTATGTGTATTTGTCAAAAACGCTGAGTAAAATTGATTGAAAACCCAAACAAAGAATATAGGTACTATTTTGTTATTAAAAAATAATTACTACAAAATTAGTCAGACAAGCTTCGTTCAAAGTTTGATACCAAAAATTAACATTTAAAACACATTTTCGGCTTTCAAACTACATAATACATTTTCAGGCCTAAGAGTCACACTAAACAAAATAACAACAAAGCTAGCGACGACAGTTTTGCGTGCATAGCTACAGTTTGAAAAGCATACACATTCATAATAGGCTGCCGTGCGTATGTGTAATTAAAATTTTATATTTATTGTTGTTAAAATTTATGCAAAATTGTTTTGATTTACTGGCGCATAACAGGCACACGTGTGTGTTAGTGAGTCTGCGTGTGCGTGTGCATGTGCATGTGTATAGCCATTGTCTCCTTCAAACTGTAATGAGCAGGCAGCTGCTGTTGGCAGTGTTATCAGTGTTATAAAGTTTAGGACCTAATCGTTGTTGTTATTGTTGTTTTCTGGTTGTTTTTTGTTTTTGTCGCATTTTAATTCAATTTCATTGTGTAAAATTCTTTTGCAAATTGCAATTTAAATGCAATTGTAAGTTTTACCAAAAACATGACAAAATTACTTTAAAACTATTTGTAATTAGTTTTAGAATTTGTAGGGTATACACGTATGTCAAAACATGTAGCTTTAATTTATTGTTATGCGTTTAACAAACTTAAAATAAAATTATATGAGGCATATTTTATAGGATTTTGCTACATTTTTAAGCGTCATGTTTTTAGAATATTTTTTGAAAGCAGAAAATTTGATTTAAAAACTTTTAAGTGCTTGAAGTGAAATTAAACTAAAAATCTGCAAAAATCTTTAAAATAAGAAACTATTCTAAAGCACAAGTAAGAACAATTTCGCTTGATGAATTTGAAAGTTTTTTATGATCTTTCTTTGTTCAATTTTATTAAATATTTTTAGAGTTGACATAACAGAATAATAGCAAAGTCTGCATAATAATGCATTTAGTTTTTATTTTGAAGCATATGAGATATTAAATCTTTTGGACTTGGGTAAAGTGCTGGGGAAGGTAATGAGTGAAACTTTTACTCTGAAGCCATTTTTCTATTAAAAATTTTAGTTAAAAGTTGAATTCTTATTTGTTACATGAAAAAAAAAATGTAATTAGCCATAGGTAAGGTAATGAGTGAAACTTTTTCTCTAAAGGCTAGTACGCAGCAGTGTAAAACCGCCTAAATGAAAAAAGTGTTACTTCTTTTGTGCGAAAAAAATTGTATGGGTAGAGTTTGTGACCAAACAGTGCTGCCCATGTATGGGCCATTAACATGTAGATGGCGCCAAAAATTAAGTATAAAAATCAGCTGTTTGTTTAAATTGGTATATAAAATAATAAAAAGTGCAAAAATGAATCGCCATTTGAAAATACTACTTAATATTTATTATTATTATGGCCATTATTGCCTAGTTATTTGCGAAACTCCAGAAAAAACAGAGTATGAGGGTAATACACAAAGCTGAGTATGGAAAATTTCGTAGAGACCTACGAATCCGAAGTGAATTAGTATTGCAATTCAAATTTTTACATTTTGCGGAAAATTGTCGGTTCAAAGCCATGGTACAGAATTCGGCAGCATTTTCGCAAAATTTTCACATGTACTCGGATGTTTTTAAGACATTGCTTGCGTTATTGGAGCCCCACATGATCCCTAAACTACAATTTTCTGCTCTTTAGTAAAATTTGTGCATCTATTTTGCATACGCGACTTTGTTTCTGCAATCAAAATAAGTTGCTACATATTAATGTTTCACCTTAAGCGTGCAACAAAAAGCTTTTTGCCGGCAACATCTACATGTAAATTTCATGAAAAATGGGCAGCACTGGCTCTGCGTACCAATGAGAAAATTCTTGGAGCAAAGAATTTTGACAGTGGTTTTTTATATATGAAGTTTTGTTTTCTTTCACGCGGTTTTACACTGCTGCGTACTAGACTTAAAGCCTAAGTAAACATTTTTCCACTACAGTTTGTGGCATAAAGTTGAACCAAAGTTGTACGATAAAATTAAGTTAAATTAAACTATGCAAAAAAAATTTCGAAATTGAAATTAAAGAGAGACACAGCAACTTTATAAAAACTGCCAAATTTTTTCTTGTGGTTTTTTGTGGCTCAGTGTGACAGTTAAGTCACTCAACTACCAAAACTACAACGATGCACTTGACAGCCCTGCCAAGCTTGGGAATTTTCGTATACATGCATATGTTTTTGTGTGAGCCATGTGTTGACAGTGTTACCAAAGGGAAATGTGCAGCCTGCCAAAAAAAAGGTGAAAAAAGGCTTTTTATGCATATACATGCTGTTAAATTGTATTGGAGTTGTGGCATATACACACATACACACACAAACCCTCAGATACGCGCAACCAGGTGCACATGCGTCATTAAGCGCTTTGCAAATATTGCCACTGCGTCGCCATAGCCATTACTATAACTATTACAAGCTTTTGCCATGTTATAGCATAAAAGTATGCAGCACAATTTATTTATACCCACAAACAGATACAGATACACAAGCACACACACACACACACGCAGTAACACACACACACAAATGCGCTCAATTGCGGACTGACTTGCCTCCCGTTTAATGTTGTCAATTTGTAGCGGAAGTGGTTTGTATGCACATGTTTGTACGAGGGCAGGCTGAGAAGTTATTATTATTAATATTATTTTTTTCAACTTTGTAACCTTGAGTTACCAGTATCACACTGTATAGTTCAGTTGATAGAAAAGAACTTTGACAATCTATATATATAGAAAAAAGCCGTAATATGTTTGGCATTCTATTTTATCCGTTGTCATCTCGGTCATTCCATTTTCCGTAGATACTTAAAGAAATGCTGTAAAATTTCAGAAAAAACAGTGTGCAAAACGTAAAAAACCAAAAAATCATAATCTCAAAAATTTTGCCCCAAATCAAATTTGAGAAAATATTTCATGAAAAAGTTTCAATATTCCAAGCAAAATTTGTAAATTAAATTTTTAAATTCATGTCAAGTGCCTTAATTCTCGAAATACTCGAAAGTTCTGAATTTGTTCGACTGAAATTTGGAGAGAGAACATAAGGTATGTAACTATTTCTTGTTTACTCCAGCACTAGTATACAGTGGCTCGGGCGGGGAAATATTAAATAATATATATCGTATACAAAAATAATAATAATAAATAAAATTCATTATAGTGCGTGTTTCAAAACCTAATATTAGCTGAGTTCGAAATCGAATTATCAAGTGAATTTAACTGGGAACGAAGATATTTTTTATGAAGGCCTTTCAGGCCAGGAACAGTTTACCGATTGTTCATGGATAAAAGACAGAAGAAGTATAGAATCGTAGGCAATTTAAACGAGGCTGTAAAAACAGCTTAAAAATTTGTATATAATGCCTACTTCTACCTGATTTTGTGTGATAAGTGACAACGTGTAACCATTTTAAAAGAGTGTTTGGTGTTGTTTAATCGCAGTAAGAAGGACTTTTTGCGTTGGAGGATAAAACTTAGACCCATCCAACATATTAAGGATTAAGAAACAGTCGAAACAATGGAATTGAAACCGAAAAGTTGAATGTCTCTTATTACCTACAACAAGGCCGTACAATAGCTCGACAAAAATGTATGTCCGATGTACTAATGTATGTTTATGGACTAATTCCTTTTAAAGCAAAAATGATCGCTTATCACAAAAAAAGAGCCAATGCTTTTCACTAAGGCACTTAAGAGTGCAGTTTGAATTTTGATTCGTACTGAGTTCTTCTTTATATTTGTTTAAACTAGAAGCAATGTTTAAGTTGAAAGTTGACTTCAAAGTATATTGTCATAAGTTAAACGAATGCCTATTTTAAATACTCAGACAAATCATAATTTTTGGTAGGCGTTAAAAAATTTAAGCATCGTTGAGCCAATTACTCTTCAGCCTGCCCTCGTATGTGTGCTGGTCACTTTCGCCTACACTCTCTCTTTCCTTATTGCAATCGTGCGCACGTGTTTCCTGTCCTAAGTCTACCAACATCAACTCTCTCACAAACACACACACACATTGCTGCAACTCATACAAAAACACATGCATAGTAAAATTTTAATTGCTGCTACTGTACGTGTCACCCAGAGCTCAAAGCTCGTTTAGTTTTTATATCTCTGTTTACATACATATATATGTAGAAGTGTCTCTTTGGACCCTCTGAAGTTTATTAATTTATGCAGCACAGCAACACTGTAGCATATTACACGCCTACATACACCCATGATCACACACCCACACGCACTCTATTGCAATTTTTGGCCAAGATTTTAATTGAGTTTGCAGCAAAAGTTAACTTAATACTCTACTCCATCAACATTTTGTACATATTTTTTTTGTAGCTTCCGCTTTGCCAATTTTGCCGAAAAATTTTAAATGTCAGGCTTAGTTTTAATTGTTTTGTTGCGCTTCCAATTAAACTTGACTTATGGTAGGTATATATTGTACGTTATATACATTTATGTTATATGCTTTTTGATATGACATACACAAAGTTTTTGATATTCCGAGTGAGTTTCGTGACTGCTTCATAAATTTTAAGTGCTAATGCGTGCTGCATGCCTCTGGATGTTGATGGATTAATGCTTGGCTTTCCAGGGCTTCTGCAAGCTATTAACTTTTGCAAGCAATTTACGTAAATTGCTTACATTGACAATGTAGCCCAAATGCAACTTGATTTTAGATAACTCTGAAAGCAAAGTTGGACAGTGTGGCAGAGTGTTGAGTGGGGACAGTGTGACAGTTACTTCTAATGGATTAGAATTTAAATTAATGATTCGGTAAGTTGTAGTTTTAAAGTTGTACGAATTAAATTCGTTGAGAAGATGTTGGTTGGAGATAGTTGAAGCATCTTTTCTTTAAACTTCTTATTGAGACTGTTCTAACTCAATCAAAAGTTTTTTGCAGAATTTTGTTGCAAAGATGCATGTATCACTAGGTTCTAGGGACTAGAACGTGCATACAAATGTGTAGACGATTGGGAAAGTAGGTAAGACTGTAGGTATGAGAATAGGTCGTAAAGTATTTTTCTCCACCCAACATTTTTATTCACGATTTTAATATTTTTGTATGAAGAAATCAAATCTGTGTGGTACCGATTGTGTTCGTATGCGTGAACGTATCGAGGTGAAACTTACACTATGTGATAGCCACACCACATACGGTGTGCACAGTGTAAAATCATACGAAACTTGCAAATGTATATGTATCAATTTGGTTGCTTACAGTTGTTTCAATATGTGATGGCATTTAGCTGCGAATCAGAGCAGCATGCAGATCGCTGTTCCAGAGTAAGGTAAAGTCGGGCAGGACCGACTGTAGCATGGCAATGGGAAGAACATTATGGAAGTATATAATAGTCTGTATGATCTGAATTAAATAAAGAAGACTGGGGGGTTTGCGTGCGAAGCACGCAGGTGGTGGAGCCCCCTAGTAACTTATAATAACCTTAAAACGACAAAACGTGTAAATTTTTTACTCCCCTGCGAATTTGCCGTTGGTAAGTTTGACTATTATGGCCTTTGTGTGCAGTACCACACTTAAAGTTAGTCAGATCTTAATTAATTCTGCAAAAGCTGACAAACCTGCAACTAAGAAGGGTATTCGTAAAGTATATTGACCTGCTTCTCTAGAACGCAATGAAATTAAGCTAGTTCTGCATTGCGTAGGGTAAATAAAAAGAGCTTTAAAAACACAAGTAGCTAATTTTCTAGTGCATTTATCATGGTCAAGCAAAAAAGAGACTAACAACAGAGTTGAAGAGATATTGTGAAGGAGAGAGAGTGGAGAGAGGGAGAAAAGTAGATAAGTAAATATGGTAAGAGCGAGAGCTATACGATGCCATTAAAATTTGTTGCTTTCTCGTCGCTAAAGCTTTTAAAATTGTCAACAATTTAATTAATCAACTTGCGGGAGAGTGTAAGAGTGTGGCAGGCTGTTGACAAATGTGTGAAGAGTGTTTGCGTGTATGTGTACTGAGTGTGAGTGACGGATTAGCTGAGAAGCACGCGAGGAATGAAATGAAAACGCTCATTAAACATGCTCAATTGCCAATGAAAATGGTTACTTTTCAACACACACACACAACGATATACTCACTCTCTCTCACACACACACACACACACTGCGACAAAAACAGTTGAAGTCAGCTAGCGTAAAGCCAAGTGTTGCAGACATGTCTACCTGCACAAAAAAAAAATGATGGCAATGCCCAACATGGCGATTAAATTGAAAAAAAATTCCATAAAAGAAAACCAAATCACCAAGCGTTGACACTGCTAGATTGGCTACCTTTCATGGTTGAATGCATGGAACGCCGGAAGCTCTACGTAAATATGTGCACCGTTTAATTAGCTGCTAATTCATTTAACTTTAATGCAGATAAAAAAAACAGTAACGACAAGGTAGAGACTATGGTGCGTATAATGAGAGGAGCTAATGCACAGCATCCGGTTTGCATTTTCAATTAAGTGGGCGTGTGGTTGCAGCTGCTGCACACCTTTTGGTATGTTGTAAAATGTAATCAATGACAAACTCATAGACTGTTGCTTTAGTGTTAGAAAGCAGCGATGCGGGCAGGACGAACTGCTTTATGGTTTTTGGGAATGAAAAGCTGTGCACAACGTTTATGGCAATTAGTTTTTGAAGTGACAAGTTGATGCAAAGGCGAAGAATAGAAGAAACTGTATAAGGAAGGTAAAGATGTAACACCAAGCTAGAGTGCAACTATTTAAATTTTCTAAGATGACTGAAACGTGAACGCTTTTTAGAATGCCTTGACCCAATGTATATTGTGTCTTGGGTACTAAGTTGGTAAAGAAATGTTTTGTCTGCACCTAAAAGAAAAATAGTAAGATCACACAACCGCTAAACCAAAATGATCAGGATTATAAAATAAATAAATGAAGCAATATGGGAAGATCAAAAAAGCTAGGAGCATAAAAGGTTTGTGTAGAGTTTTCCGGTTTGTTTATTGCAAGTGAAATCAAAACGAATTGACAAAATTAGTGTTTTATTATTATTAAATGTGCACTTAATTTAAACTGAAATAATTTTTTTATTTATTCTTTAATATTTTTAAATTATATAAAAAAAAAGGTTAGTTTTTTGTATTTATTAAAACTCAAAACGAATTTTTGGCATACGTTCACATACCCAGACACGGTTCATGTCTTGCATAAAAAATGTTCATGACTTGCATGAATGTTTCATCCCTTGTAGTAAGAAAAGCACAATCGTGGCTAATTTTAATCCTGCATAGCTGCGCTAGTAAAGAGTAAGGGAAATATGAAAAGAAATCGACAGCAAAAATTGTGGAATTGTGAGCAAGCAAAAACGAAAACAAACAAAATTTTTTCGCTTTAATACACTTAACGCACTGGTCTGCAACCAAATGTTTTTTTTTGGGAAATTTTTTTTTTTTGGGGATATATATTTTTATTGTCAATCAACCTATACAAATCAGGTTATTATACAATATTGACGAAAATAATTAATCGATACACAAAAAAAAAAAAAAAATTTTGTGTGTGATGCTAATTTTCTGCAAGATAATGCTCCAATCCACGTCTGAACGGCCAGTCGTGGTTGGTACCAGGACAAAAACATCGATCGCCGGACTTGAACCTCATTGGGAACATGTGGGGGAACCTGTCCCGTCGTGTCTAGGCTGGCGGACGCAAATTTCAGGCGGTGCAGGAGCTATGCAGGACAGTTACCGAAAAATGGGCTTGAATCCTAATTTTAGATTTTCAGTAGGTGGATCCTTGGATGCCAACCCGAACTATTAACTTTGTGTTTAATTTAATTTAATTTTTGTTACTTTTTAGAACTTCGCAGAATAAATTTAATTTTTTAACGCTTTTTGAATTTTCAAGCGTTTTTTTTGGTTATTTAGGATAAGTTTTTAGTTCATTTGGAATAAATTAACGCTAAAAATATTATTTAAGTCACAAATGCTTTTTAAATAACTTAAAACTTAATATTTTCAAATAAAAACAGATGTTCTTAATTGAATTTCTGGGAGTGTATAAGCATTTTTGTAGAGAATTTTTTTTTTTAATTATTTTAAATACTTTAATCAAACTCGCCAGTTTTTCACATTGTTTTATTTTATGCAATTTTGAAAAGTTTTATTAAAATAGGTCTACTATATAAATTATTGTAATTTTTGGTATTTAAAAAAAAAGGAGGAATTTATCGAGTCATTTTTGCTTTAAGGCCCATACGCAGAATGAAAAATTTTGCACGGAATGACAAAACTTTATAAAAAAATCCCGAATGGGTTGAGTTTCAGAGACAACCGTTCCTGCTTGTGCAGTATCATCAAAAAATGTTCTTTTTATATTATCAAACTAAACTATAAGCCAAAACTATATAATTTAATAATAATAAACCAAAATTTGCTAGAGATTTTAGTTTCACCATAAAATGCTATGCCTTAAAAGCCCAAGCTTTTTTCATTTGTTGCATGCCTCAAATGTTCGTGCTTCTTTAAGACTTGTTTTATTTTTGGCCAAGCTTATAAGTGCCTATTTACTTTCTTAAATGTAAGTCTTTGCTTTTGATAAAAGCACATAAAACTAAAAAAAAAACATTTTGTAATTCTTTCATTTGTTGCTTACTAAATTATTTAAAAAGGTAAATAAGTATTTTGCCAAACAATTGCATGTGAGTGCTTTAAAAAGCCAAAGTTATGACCAGTATTTTCATATACTTGTGCAAATACAAATATAAACGTGCATACAAACACACAGATACGCACACACACAAGGTAAATAGAAATGCGAAATAAAGGAAACAAAGAGGCGCCAAAACTTTGCATTGTATATTTATGGCTTTTGCTCATTTGTATTGTTTTTGTTTGTCAATGTATGAGTGTATGTGTATGTGTGCATGTTTGTGTGCTTGTGTGTACACAATAAATTGTATTTGTTTATGCGCTTTTATGGTTTTTAATACGCCCAACTTTATTGCCTGTCCATATATATATAACCTTCAACTTGACTTAAATATTTCAATAAGTTTCTTAAAGCTTTATGAAAGTCCGTAGAAGTTGCAAGCAAGTCTTCAGGCCATGTCAGGCTTAGACCCAACTCTGAAATTATTATAATAAAGTAACTAATGCTGGGCTGCATAACTTATGTAGAAACACTGGCCTGAGGCCATGCTTTGTATACATACGAGGACTGGATGAAATGTTTTTGTCTTTGCTCCAAAGGGAAAACAATATTACTTAGAATGATAGAATTTATTTTTAGATCAAACTTCACCTTTTGAGCAATACACGATGCTGTCTTTTATTTGAGTTTGGAAAATAAAAATAGTCTTACGGGGAATCAATTCCTTTTTTGAATCCAGGTCACGTGACGTAACCCAAAAAATACTTTATTAAACGATTTTGTAGGTTATCTTAGAAACCTGAAGTGCGTTGAATTTTTTTTACCTCGGATTCGGATTCAGCGACGCCAAAAACTTTGACGGACAACAAGTCACGATTTTTAAGGCCAAATATTGGTGATATATAATTATCGCTAATTGGCGTGAGGTGCCTGAGTCCTAAATAAGCACAGACACCTTTACTTGTTCGCTTTAATGTTGTCTTCTGTTTTTGTAGGTCCTTGAAGTTCCTCTACAAAATAATTTTTCATCTGTCCAATATTTAATTCAATTCGTTTTTGATCTCATAATTTTTTTTTGTTTTAAAATTAAAAATTGAATAAATGTACTATAGACATCAAGTATAACACAGTTCCACAAAAAAAAAAATGTAATACAGTCGAGGCGGTGCCCGACAGTGTAATACCCTGTACCTTTTTTCTCAAAAAAAGATTTATTCCTGCATATTCTTACTAAGAATTTCCAATTGGAACATTTTTTTGTTGGTGCAAAACGATATTGATACCTCTAAGTTCCGCAAATTTTAACCGATTTTGATGAAAATCGAAATTTACGTCAAAGGAGTTATTTAGAGTATATGGGGTAAGTTTCAAGGGGATATGTTGAAGGGTGTGGGAGAAAACACGGTAAATCGATTGCGGGGGATGGGGGGGCTGCATTGATAAAATTTGGATGTGGATTAGTTCATTAGAGGCACATGAATCAGCTTACCAAAATTGGTGGTTCTAGGTCATTTGTTTCTATTATTACGTAGAGTCAAATATTGACGCAGCTTATAGGCAAGGGGAGGTGAAATTTTACACTATAACTTTTGTTATAGTCGCTCTGTTTAGTTTCAGATTAAAATATTAAACGGGTTAGCTAAAAATCGCGAAACTCTGCTACGGGGGAACGGAGCAAGATATTGAAATGATTCAACAAACTCCATCTTCTGAGGAAATTTGCGCATCAGCTGGTAAAGTTTTGTATCTCTAGCTCTTATAGTCTCCGAGATCTACGTATTTATACAGACGGACAGACGGACATGGCTCAATCGCTACCCAAAGTTATGATAAGCATTTTGGTATAAAGGACTTGGGGTCTGCCACGCCTCCTTCTGTCCGTTACATACATTGCACAAATCTAGTATACCCTTTGTACCTATAGGTACAGGGTATAAAAACAAAAAATTTACCGATTTTGATGAAAATAGAATGCGGGGCAAGTTTCAAGTTGATATGTTGAGGGGTGTGGGAGAAAACACGGTTTGAGTGGTAAAGTTTCGTATCTCTAGCTCTTATAGAATACATTTTTTTTGAGTCGCTGAATCCGAATCTGATGTCGGTTTTATTTCACTACGTTCGGGCTATTGATTTTCAGATTATGCACATATCCAAGTATTTGCACCAATCATGGCCAAATCTGTACAATTTTAGGAATTTCATTCAAAATTTGTACCTTTTTCTGAACCCCATTAGGTATTTTTAGATGTAAATTCACATTATAAGATCGTACTAACAAAAACAAAGTTGTATCAAAATCGCTTACAGAACGGGTTCATTCAAACTTCTTATATTTTTATTTTTTTTACGATACTAATTTTGATTAATTTATTCGAAAACCCGGAAGTTATTCATTATTAACTCCAGATAAAATAATACAGTCACCGTCTGATAGAAAATGCTAACAAAACTTTTTAAACTGTCCTCGCAAATAGCGAAATATAAGCTTGACGTTTGGTCATAGCCATAAGATAAACAAAACTGTAAACATAAACCTTGACTGTGACTTACCCCAAGGCACAAACTGAGGGTCGACACAGAGCTTGCCCTTTTCTTTTTTTTTTCCTAATATTTCCCTTCAAATATGACAGACGCATAACTTGCAAGCCAAAAAAAAAAAACACCAAATTGGCAGACAGGCAACAGAGCACTCTTAATTGTTTCCAGGCACAGGGAACAGCTTCCATGTCCTTTGGATTTTTTTTCCCCCCCAAATAATCTCAGTGTAAGGTAAGATGTTTACCCTTGGTTAAGGTATGTGCTTAGTGGCAACCCTTGGCACGCACTACACCCAAACTGTCCCTTGTGGGCCGTATACTCTCAGTCTGTCTGTAAGGGTAATATTATATTGTATGGACGTCTGGCAAATTTAATAAACACGTAGATCAGCTGTTGTAAATTTCACCGCTCGCGTCTTTATGGCTAAAAGGGGATTCATATCTCTGCTTTTATATCTAAGAACAAATCTGCTCATTTTTTTTGTCTGACTCCTGGGGGTTGCAATTTGCGCTTGGAAAAATACCAAGTTGGGTTTTTTCCTAAGTCGCAAGTGGTTGACTACCCTTTTGAAAGACTCTATTAAAAGAGTTTGTGTGGAGGCAATACAAAAAGTTGCCAATTCTTCTTGATTGCAACTTCAAAATCTTAGAATGTGCAAAATGTGATATTAAATCTGATGCACTTTGACATTTAGCGTTGATTAATATTATTGAACAGCATTTTGCAATTAATGTATGCACATATTTGTTGTTAAATATTAAAGCCAATTATATCTTCTTAATTGCATTAAAATAATTACAATAATTTGTTGACTGGTCTTTAATGCTCTTCAAATAGCAAATGTATTAGGTAAAAATATAAAGATTATTATTAATTACACTAAAAACTTTATTATACATTGTAGATTAAAATATAATACCTTATTTAAGAAGAAACTTCAGAAATAAATTACGAAATATTTTAAAAATTAGTTTTTTGATTTCGGTAAGATAAAATGAATTAACTATATATTAATTACTAAATGGAGATACAATTTTGTAAAAGAATTTAAATTAAAAATTTTAGAATTTCGGAAAAAAGTTGTAATTTTCTTGCCGTTCTTAACTAATTGTTTTAGAAAATCAAAGGATCGGCAGTGCTTCGGAAAACGAATAATTTTTTCAGAATCGTTTTGAAACCACACGTTTGGTGTTCCAAATTTTACCAAAATAAATTTTTTATGTGGTTTAAGTCCGACTACTTTGCTGCAAGTGAAACCCATATGAATTGGCAAAATAGGCTCAAAAGTGAACGAAATTTAAACTGAAACAATTTTTGATATATATATTCATTGTAATTATAAGATTCAATTTATGCTAGATTCTTGTTAGATATGTATTTAATAATAATAACTTTTAATTATTTATTTTGCATACGATTGCATGATTCATGTTTCGCATAAAAAATGTGCATGTCTTGCATAAGAAAAATTTTCATTGTAAAAAGAGTAGCTTAGTCGAAAGTTGTAGAGCTGTGCTAACAAAGTGTAAGGGGAATATGAGAAGATATCGCCAACAAAAAATGTGGAGTTGGGAGCACGCAAAAACGTAAACGAACAAAATTTATTCGTTTTTCGTTTTCCGGTGCACAGCCGATTATTATTCAAAATATAATTTAACTTTAGTACCATGCAGAATACATAAAAGTCTATTGAATTTTGCAAATGTTCAGCACTTAGATTAAGTAAATTTTCAAACCTTGAATTTAAACCTACGGCAAAGCATAAGAAGTGTTGATCACCTAGCTGAATATAAAAAAAAAATGTGGGCCTACCCCGTAGGAAAAAATAAAAGTAGATTCTCGAATTATTTGAGAGGATTAAAAAAACTGGCAACATTTATTGCGCCAAGATTTTTTTCTCTGGTACGCAGCTTTGTAAGCAAACCAATTTTTTTTAGGTAAATAACGCTAGATGGCGCTAGCAGTAACAAGAGCCAATTCGTTTTGGCGCATATTAATATTGGCTATAATGAGGTTGTGTCCATCGGTAGCGTACTCTCCGCTGAAGCACTGATGCGTTTGCCTTGCACTGGCATCGCTAGCTGCAAAGGCGCTATTTGCGAAAGAAAATTTCTATTAATTCAAGACACCGCCGCGGCGTTCGGATTCGGTTATAAAAATTAGGTCCCTGTTCTCTTCGAACAGATAGGCTCCATCTAGGGGCGACTGACAAAATAGTCAAGTCAGGGAAATTATTTTTTAAAAGGATATGTTAGTAGAATTTTAAAACATTAGTCAAATCTCAAGAAAAGAAAAAAAAAAAAATGGAAAAAATAAAGATCTTTAGGATTGGACGATGCAGTGGAAATAAAAGAAATACTTTATGGTTGAAAATTTCGAAACATACCTAAAACTTTACTATGCTAAATTTTAGTTCTATGCAAAGATGAGAAATCTTCTTTCTTTTTCCTTACTGGCCACCGCGTTCAGACTCGTGATACCAAAAAAAGCTAGTAGGCTTATTGCCTTGTACTTTCAATAGAGGCATGGTCTAATCCTTAGCCGGATTTCCATAAAAACCGCCTTGAAAAGCTTACTCTCTAAAGCTTCTTCATCCACGCGACTAATATGACCGAGCCAGCGGATCCACTGGATCTGTATCCGCTTGATTAGATCATTGTCATCAAAGAGCTCATACAGCCGTAAGAACTGGAAAACCTCCTTTCTACCTAAAATGTTAGTGAAAGTCGTATCAAGATTTAGCTAAGTTTAAGGTTGTGACAAGGAGATATGGATTAGGGTTACCCCTACTATGCGTTGGCGTTTGTGGTTTTACTCTCTATTAAACATGGGTTGAGTAAAAGACCAAAGCCGACTACTGACAAGGAAATATCCAGCCTGCACAACTAGTTTGGAAAGCTCTAAAGCTCTTACGTCTCAAAACTGCTCAAAAACTCCAAGTACCGGAATATTTACTATTTAAAGAGTAAAAAAATTAAACTGTCACCTGAAATATAGTAAGTTTTAAATAAAAAAAGCGACATTTCATTGAAATAAAACTACTATGAAATATGACAATGGCGTCAATTTTTCAGTTGCAAAAAAATAACCGACCAAAATTAAAGCAAAGCGGAACCTCATACCAAGCCAATCCACGTCATGTGTTTCATTTAAATTGATTCCATTGAATTGATTTCCAACATGCAACCCTTTCTCATTTAAAACGAATCATATTTGCAACAATAAATGCTGCATACATTTATAATTATGCATGAATATTTAAACAGTTTCAACTTTCACATTTAAATTAATAAGTAAGTACTTATATAATATAATGTTCATGTGTGTGTTCAAATTTGCAATTACAATTTATTGTTATATGTATAAAAAAGAAACAGCAATAAAAGATATCTGTTAAATGCAGCCAAAAATATATTTTAAGAATAATAAGAGAGCCGGATAGAGTGGGAACATTACGAATATAAAAGATACTGAACGTTGAGGTGTTATTCTGCGAATACTGAGGAAAGAATATTTTGCAGTTTATATAGCAGTGTGTCCAAAATTCTTACATAATTTCCGACCGGGTGTGCCATTACTTATGTCGGTATTGTAACATTGAACAACTGAAACGTTTGACAACCGATTGACTTGACTTTACATGTTTTGGAAACGTCAATTCAGTACAATTTTGACCATGTATCGCTTCACAACTAAAGAACGCGCTGAAGTAGTTACTTTGTACATTGAAAACAGTCGTTCAGTTGTGTTAACTCAACGTGCATATCGTCAAAAATACCATGCCGAATTTTAATGACTGACGAGGCCCATTTCAAACTTTCTGGTGGCGTTAATAAGCGAGATTGCCGCATTTGGTGAACGCAGAATCCACACGAGATCCATGAAACGCCATTACATGACCAAAAAGTTACTGTTTGGGCCGGCTTTTGCGCCAAAACCATCATTGGGCCTATTTTTTTAAAGAGAACCAAACGGTCGATGGAAACCGATATCGGTAGATGTTGGCTCACTTTGTCTGATGTTTAAAGATTACTGGTTTCAACAAGATGGTGCGACATGCCACACTGCGAATCCGACAATCCAGTTTCTGCAACGAAAATTCCCTAAACGTCTGATGTCAAAAAGAGGCGACATTGAATAGCCACCTAGATCCCCAGATTTGACCACTCCGGACGTCTTTTTGAAGGGCTATTTGAAAAGTAAAGTGCACGCCAGCAAGCCGCAGACCATTGAAGAGCTTATGGAAAACATTCGTGCCGAAATCATCGCTCTACCAACCGAGATACTCGAAAAGGTACTGAAAAACGCAGCAAAAATATGCCCATTTTGCTGTGGCCAATAGTGGCGGCCACTTGATTGATGTTGTGTTCAAAAATTAGTCTAAATAAATTGCAAAGGACCAAATTAAATGCAAATACCCGTGTAAACCGTTCTTCTACAAGGACAGATTCTTTGGTATAAAGAACTTATGGTCCATGTATAGAAGGATTTTAGTTGAACTCAAAATTGTTCTTTTTTTTTTTTTATTTATTTATTTATTGGCAATCAACCGATAAGTACAAGGTTATAATCCAACATTGACACATAAAATAAATAAATTTAATAGATAACTTATTATTAATATGAAATAAATAAAATTAAATCTATATATACAAAAATGAATGTATATTTGTACGAGGCTTATAGAATCCACTTTATTGCAGTGTGACTGTGTTCATATTTACAGGCTATGTTCGGTATGTTGTCGAGAAGGTTTACAACATAAATATGGACACCTTTCGATAGTTGGCGCTAAGTACTGAGCATAGTTTTCAAATGCAACGAAAAAAACACAGTGTTTACTCAGTTTCCATTCAATTCAAATTTGACAAACGAACATTGGAATTGAATTGGAAGCTCATTGCTAATGATAAAGAAAACACGTACTGGAGTCAAAATTCACATAAAGAAAAATAAAAAAGGATTAATTCCAAGAAATTTGTAAGTGATTTTGTTTTTTTAAGCCAATTTCTTTATACAAAGGTACAAAGAAGCATGCCACCGAAAAGACGAAGTTGCAAGAAATAATTTGACTGAAGAGTAGCGCAGACAACGTAATGAATCAGAAAGATTGTATATGACCTGCAAAGAACGTGGATGCAATGCTATTAATATCACCATTCAAAATGAGATACCAGGCGACACAGCTACATATAAATCAGTAGACAGTGTTATGAATCAAGACGAAGTTATGCATTATCCCACTGAATGTTTGAATTCACTCGATTTACCAGGATTGCCACCACACATTTTGAGCTTGAAACTTGGTGTTCCTATTTTAATCCTCAGAAACATTGATCCACCACGTCTTTGCAATAGAACCAGACTTGCAGTGAAAAAAACGATGAACAATATCATCGAAGCAATCATTTTGAATGGCAAATTCAAAGGAGAAAATGTGCTGTTACCACGCATTCCAATGATATCAACAGAATTTAAACGTTTCCAGTTTCCAATACGACTCGCATTTGCAATGACCATCAACAAAGCGCAAGGACAATCGCTATAAGTATGTGGATCGAATTTAGAGAATCCATGCTTCTCCCATGGACAATTATATGTAGCCTGCTCACGTGTTGGAAAACCATCTGAATTATACGTTATGCTCCAGATGGAACAACTAAAAACATTGTGTATCCAAATGCACTTCAATAAATAGCATTCAATTGAAAACTTGAATTGTCAGACTTTTCTCGATAAAACGAATTAAAATACACAATTATCCAAAATAAAAATTGAATATTGTTGATATATTAGTATTTCTTTAAGTTTAGTAAACGGCACAGAAAGGCGTGACGGGTACAGCTAGTTAAAAATATAATAAGATCTTTAGCAGGAATTGCAACTTCTCATAATATTTTATGGTCTTAGCGCTTGAACAGAGAGTAACAAATGCAGGGAGCTTTCTTTCAGGTGTTCGAAAAAAATATATCTACATCTAAACTTTGCTTCCGCCGTTTTTTCCCAATGTTTGAGGTTATTGTATAAAAGTGCTAATAAATTTATTATTAAAAGTACTACCCGTCGTTACCGACTTCTTTTGCCCTTCTTTCTGTTAGTTGTAGGATACCATCTCGAAAAAACGATGCATCTTTTGAGGCGATCCACGAATCGCTCCATTTTTTGATTTCTTCATTAGACTGTGTCCCATTGATTGAAACTCAAGGTAATCCAAAGCAGCAATATCTGGAGAGTACAAAGGGTGAGGAGGGACTTCCCATTTAAGCGTGTTCTGGTATGTCTTGATCGATCAAGCAACACGTATCCGAGCATTGTCATGCTGGGATGACTTTGTCGTGTCTCTCTGGGTACTGTGGCTATTTTTCCTTCAATGCTCGGCTCAAATGCATCAATTGCCTTTTATATCGATCCCCTGTCATGTTTTCATCTGGTTTCAGTAGCTCAAAAATACTGCATCGAGCTGATACCATCAAAAAATAGGTCTGGCCTTCGACGTACGGAACCCAATTTCCTTGTTTTTGAATCATTCCGATGGCCAACCTCTATCTATGCTATGCTTGTCCTCCACGTCGAAATCACCAATTTCGAAGCGCAGAAATCACTTACGACATGAGTTCATTCACTGAGAACAATCTGACTATAAGTATTTTTGAGAACTTGATGAGCCTTAGCAGCAGTTTTCTTTAAATTTTAACAGAAAATCTTAACTTCCTGAAAGTGACGAGAATTTGGCTTGAACACAGGCATCTTCGATCGGTAATAAGTTTGTAATGAAAGTACAAGGTTCCAGTAAGTCCATTTAATCTACGTATTTATACCAGCACATGCCGCTATAGGCGTCCACCGCTTACTTAATATACCTCTTCCTCTTCATATACAGGATAAACATTGAAATGCAACTCTTTTTCTGTCTTTTAAACTACACACTTGGGAGCAGTGACTATCAAACCGTAACGCTTGCAAATTTCATGCAATAAAGTAATATGCTTTAAGTGCCAAGGGTAAATATATAAGTATACAAAAATATGAAATAAAAACAGACAAGGCATTAAGTGCAGGCATATAGTATAACAAAAGCTTACCCCCAGAAACTGGCAAGAAACATCCACCCAGGCTCAACTTACAACAAATGGACGCACATCAAAAAAATAAAAAATAATACCAAGGCAAATGTCTATTGCAAAATGTGTTACTCAGCCCTGAATCTTACCCCGGGAACGCCCAACTACTACTACTTTCCATGCAATTGTAAGCCAACAAATTTATAATATTTGAAAACTTGGCCAGCAGCCATCAAAGGCGCATTAGTTGGAATATCTGCGTCTTTGGAACTTGTCAAAATTGTAAGCAAAATAGTCCAAGGCCCAGCTGTGCTCCAATGATTTATGACAAACTTTCAAAAACACTTTTAAAGTGCAGTAAGAATTTAATTTTGAAAAATCTTTCAACAACATTTTAAATGCACAGCAGAGGATGGAAAGCATATAAGCTCACTAAACAAACAACTTTTTTTTTTGTATCTTCGTTAAGTTACACTTTTCGGGTCTGCAGTGGTCAGTTGTTTGCATTGGGGGGTACCAGACAGGGTTTCAGATGTTCCAATAATCTGGCATTCGCTCACATGCCAGACACATTCGGTACACAGCAATGCAACGTCGGCACATCATGGATCTTATTGACTTTGGACTTGCTCATTTTGGCATCCTTGCATGCCGTTTCCGCCATTTTTTTTTGGGGATGCCTTTGGTTGTGTTTTCAGTTTATTTAAACAAGGGTTGAACCGTGGCCGAAAATGTCAACGAAATGAAATTAAGAAGTAAAATTTTAATACTACAATGGTTTGGTTGTGGGCAAGGCTTTCAGCATGCATACAAAATTAATGCGGAATAATAAAAAAAAATAATATCTAGAATCAAATTCGAGATGAAATTTAAATTATTTGGAACAACTGTTTTTACGGTAGGGATAAGAAATGCATTTGTTTGCTAGCTTAGATGGTGAAACTAGAAGATGGAAGAAGAACGTTATTTCCGGCAAGAAAGTTCGAGAAACTTAATAAATAAAAAAGTTTTAATAAAAAATAATGTGCCTGATGATAAACGAGTCCAATATAATACAGCTGCATAAGATAATTCAAACAAGAAAATAACCATAAGAATCTTGAGAGTTTCTAAATGATCTTATTGTTGAAAAACTTGTACAATAATAAAATTAAGTAGTATGAACCATGTATGCCATGAGATGGCAACTGGAACCTTCGTAAAATTTTGTTTAATCACGTCGTCATGAAAAATGACAAAGTGGGGCAAAACCGACCTCTAAATGGTGGTGCCATCCAGACGTCCAGCTCGAACCAAAAATACGTCAACAAGCTATTGTATTTGGACAGAAAATCAATAAACTCTGATTAGCTATTCTTAGCTATTCAATCTAATCATTCTTTATTGGAATTCATTCAACTTTCATTTCGATTCATATGCTCTAAACATTTCGATTTTTTTAAGAAATACATTAAGTTTTGTTCAATAAAATGCTCTTTATATTTATAATACCATTAAATTTTGAAAAATAGCCGTTCGGGTTTTCACAACCATTTTTGAAAATGACAAAAATGTACTTTTTTGAAAATTGGTCATATCTCAAATATTAATAATGGTCAGAAGAAATCAGCATTCTAGAAAGTTGCGACAAAGTTGATTCGATGTCAAATAAGCATTTCATAGCCAAAAACAATTAATAGGTCGGATTTGCCCCACCCTATATTTATGATACCTCCCAACTGTTCTGCATTTGATAACGACTAGTGAAAACCAGGGTATTAACTTTGGAAATGCGTAACCGTCCTGAAAAACTTGTTGTCTTGGAAGTATAGCGTTTGATTTTTTTGTTATCGATAGAATAGTATGGTAGTTGTTATAATGTAGCGCCTTCTAAGGGCAGGCTAGCAAAAAGATCATAAAAAGTAGGCATAGCTGCCAACTAGTGCTGCAGAAAACATCGATGTTATATCGGTGCATCGATATATCGAAGTTTAAAATATACATATATCGATGTTGGCCAACTAAGATGTTTCTCCAGCACTTCTGCACTCATCAAATCTGTTGGCCAACTAAGATGTTTCTCCAGCACTTCTGCACTCATCAAATCTGTTGGCCAACATCGATTTATAGATATTTTAAACTTCGATACATCGATGCATCGATATAACATCGATGTTTTCACCAGCACTACTGCCAACTGACATTGTGATAAGTCAACTTAGTTTAAAAAAAAGCATTCCGATTAAAAAACGAAGGTACAAATTATTCAATTGCTTATTCCATGGTATAAGTTAAATGGCTTTAAAAAAATGTATCCAATTTTCGTATTCTATCAACATTTGGTTGTATAAAAACTGAACAACATTTTTTTTGGATGAATGATATAATGATAAACTAAAAAATAATGTAAAGATAAAATATGAAAGGTGTCTTTTGACACCTCGTGGAAGAAATAGTGTTAAAACTTTATTTGGAGGCAGGTACAAAAAAAAAATAATAAACGAACAAATTCAAAAAAACATACATCGTTTTTTTTTTGTAATATAAAAAAATCTGTCTAACAATTAAAATATTTTATTTCTTAAAGGAATTAAACCAAAAAAATTTGTCAACTGTCAAATCCTTTCATTTCCAAAAATACAAAAATAAAGTGTAGTTAATTCAATTTTAAACCCGCGCAACAAAGTTTGTGGCATACATAATAACTTGACATAAAATTTTAAAATATTAAATTTCTACACATTGGCTATATATTTTTTGCCATATTCTGTTTACTCCAGAATTGAAAAACAAAAAATATTACGTATACGCATCCTGGCATATTAAATTGCAAATGCAAAATGCATTGAAGTAAAAACAAAAGCAACCAAGTAGACCACATTCCACATACATACTCGCACACACTTTAACCATACACCAAACATATATATCCAGTACAGTATATAAGTAACAAGAGTATATTACAACGCATAAGAAATGCAAGTTATGTACTATATGTTTGGAATGCAGACAATGCATATTTTTTTCTCTCACATGCTCATCATCATTAACCGCAGGAGCTTTTGTTATTTGGCCTTTGTTAAATGCCAATGTACAACATTGTATCCTGATGCTGATACAGTCCAATGCATCTCAAACTGTTATGTGCATTGGGCTGAATCTCTCTGACTGCCTTCTATGCAAATTTCCAAATATTTTTGCATTTCAATTACCAACATCAGCTCGTAATTTCGTCTGGCAGACACGCCTACAGCGCCCATCGCACCCGTAGTAACTAACAGTAGCAACCAAGCCTGTCTCTGACGATGTCCGATAAGGAAGCAGCGTTTGGCTCGGTTTGCTTGCAAATTGATTGCACTTGCTGTTGTCGGTCATATAACGACACTACGCTGCACAGTGGTCGATATGGTAATACTTAATTCAAATTTATAGCGGCGATATTGATGGCAAGAATATTATTTCATTAATTGCAATTAGTTTCTTTTTTATATTAGGGCTTAGGGCTGAACTGACAAATTTCCAAAGAATCACCAAAATCGTAAACTTTTCATGTTTTCGAGAACACCAAAGAGATGTAAAAAAAAACTCACCATGGATTTTTGCTAATCAAGGTTGTGTTTAAAAAATGTTTTTCTTATGTACAAATTTCAGATGGATATTGCGGAACCCAGTTTTCATACAAGACAATATAACTACATTTAGACACTTTCGAACACTGTGCGTTGTTTTTATTGCAAATCTAGCTACTGGTTAGACAAGCTGAGGCCTGGACTATCCGTAACTGCTGTAGCGGCTGATGATGCTGTTGCTGACCCCATTTGCTTGAGTAATGATGCTACTCGGACGCTTTCTCGTTTAAGCGTTCATCATCAGTTCAGCACGGAGCAATCGTTATCGACGGTCGAAGCTATTGAAATGAATTTAGCGCAACTTGCAGGCCATCTTCATGTTTCATTCATGGCTGGGCATTAGTCAGTGCCTTGTTTTGCATTTGGGCAACTTTCTGCAATTGTCGAAGGCATTTGTATGTTCTTGTTGTCATGGTTGCATTTTTGCTCTTCTTTACGTTGGGAACAAGTGCATCATAAGTTTGCCAAATAGTGTGACCGTATATTGAAAAATATGTAAGAATTGCACTTTATTAACTTTTTTTTTTGGAAATTTTCAGACAATGAAATTGAATTATTTCAAGAAAACCATTTATTTTTACTTGGGTGTTAGTTTTTCGTATTTTAGCGAAATTTTTTTTTATTTTGATACAATTTTTTAGTCCGAAAAAAATTTTATAATTTAAGTTAAGTTAATTATTTTTGTTGGCTCATAAAAAGAGGCCAGTAAGCAGTGTGTCAAGTCCCTCTATGTAATAACTATAAATATATAATATAAATATAATGCAACTTGGTACATAAAGCGTATCTGGTATTCGAAACTAAAGTTTCTTTGTATTGCATTGTAAAGAAATGCGAATTTTGTTGTCGTTTAGCTTTCTTTGCCCACTTCGTTGTCTTTTGCCATTTTTGTCTCCAAAATCACTTGATTCGTTAGGCTGTAATCTGTTGCTGCTTGTTAGATACAAATTGATTCAAATTAGATTGCAATTGCAGTTAGTTTGAGTTTAAGTTTAAGAGTTGAAAAAGAATTGTCTCTTAGCTATTGATTTGTAATTGATTTCTGGTTACTCATTATTAAGCTTGACTGTTTGTCAAAGTGTGAAAAGGAATACATTAAGCTCAGTTGGCGACACTGCAACAAGATTCCAGCCAAGTTGTGCTATAATATATACACAAGTTAAGCATCTAAGAAATGTTGCATACTTCAAGGCAGCCAGCAAAGTTAAGTTAAGAATATGGCGCTTTGATGCACCTCAGTTGGAAGCCATGGAAGCCACCGAATAAATGTAGTGCAGCAAAAATGCCATAACTCCTGAGTGATGTGGAGTTAGAGTTATAGGAGGAGACAGAGAGAGAGAGCGAAAGAGAGAGAGAGAGCAGAGAAAGAAAACAGCAAGGTGTGCAGCAATTTCTAATGACAGTTTTTGCTTTGCACAGTCATTCTTAAGAAGCAAAAAAGAAAAAAAAATACACAAGTTGCATGTCAGCAAAAATTTGAAAATAATTTTCGTAGAAACTCTGTCAGCTTTAAGGAAGTTGATAAAAAAAAGAGACCTAACTTGAGGCCCTGAGGGACTTCAACTTGCCAGGCGTCAGCAACAGATACAGCTGGCCAACATGACATAAATATGTAAATGGCAAGCATATACAAACATACATATATACCAAGGCTGCAAAACTTTGCAATTTTGTGGTTCAGAAGTCTGTGGCAGCCTATGACTTGGTTTTACAAACTGGTTTATGCATGATGCTATCAGGCTGGAAGTGCGTATTACAGCAAACTGTGTTGGAAATTTGCATGAAAAATTTATAAAATGGTTTAAGTCAATAATTCACATATTTAGTGATAAGTTTTTTCGGATCTCATTTTAATTTTAGCAAGACGAAAATGCTGATAACATACAGAAGTTACCTTAAGTAAGATTAGTGCCAGCCCCCGTTATTTATTTAATTTAAAAATTTTAGAATTAAATCCATTAAAAAAATAAATGAAATGCTTTATAAAAAACCATAAAGAAACTAAAGAAATTTTGGGTATTTTTGGCTGTGAACTAGTAATAGTTAAAGAGTAACCGGAAAAATGAATAATAACCGTGCTACATTTTAAACAAAACTTTTATGTAAAAAAAATTAATCATCAATTATAATTTGTATGAAAATAGTTCGCAAAAAAGTTTAAATCCAAATTAAGTTCATTATCATCATCTATTTGCTAACTATCTTGAAACATATAGTATCCCGAAATTAGTTCAGTTTGCAGACAACTCTGGTATTTCCCGCTCCTGTTCAAAGTTGAACCAAATAATATTGCTTGGCAAACGTAACAGTCGCAGGATATGACTAAGCCAAAGAAATGCATTTTCGATTTCCGTTTAAGGCCATGTATTTGGTAGCACATGGCAACGCACACACACATGCATAGTTCTCTCACAGAGATCTCTTATTATTAGTAGTAGAGGGTTTGAACCCATACGATACCAAATACACCTCGCCTTTCAACTACTATGTTTGTTGCAAGGTGTAGAAGCCATTGATGGCCATGACACAAATTGACTTCGACAGCAGGAAAAACAAGGTACAAAGAAAAAAAGAAACAAGCACCCAAACGTTAACGCAGGGAGACGGAGAACGGAGACGTAAACGGCGTCACACAATAACAATAATCATAAATATACGATGCCGTTGTTGGTTGGGCGCAGTGAAAGGGCAGGAGGCTGTGACATGGGTAGGCACGTGACACAGTTGAGAGGGGGCTAAAGGGGGTAACGTGAGGGTAATGAGTGTGCAAAGTGCGAACGACATTGTGTGCCATATATTTGTTTTGCACTTTATTGTAAGTAGATGTTTTTCTTTCTTTTCACACTCTTTACGCCATTATCACGTTTTCCTTTGGTTTGGCTTTCTTTTGTTTTCCCATTGTATTTTCTTTTAGTTTTTTATTTTTGTTTTAAATGCATATCTTGAGATTTTTAAATTAGGCATTAAAAACATTTGCTGTCAACTATTGCAATTTTCTCAAGTGCACTGCATACGAACTGGAATCCAGAGTAAATACAAAAACTCGCGAAAGTATGCAATGAATTTTGGAGATCAAGAAAATTGTTGGAAACAAACAAGAATTTTAAAGTTATGGCAGAATAGGTTTTTGTTTTTATACCCTGTACCGTATGGTACAAAGTAGTGCTGGAGAAAACATCGATGATCGAAGTTTAAAATCTCTATATATCGATGTTGGCCAACAGAGATGTTTTTCCAACACTACTAAGAAATTTCACTAAGAAATTTCGTTTTTTTTAGTGCAATGTAAACACGATTTTTTTTAATGTGTAAAACATTTTATGAAACTATGTATTCTCCATTTTGATCCAATACCTTTTGCCATCTTTCGGGCAAGAGATTGATTCCACGCTCATAAAATTTTTGATCCTTGCAGGCAAAAAACTGGTCCAAGTGGTTTATGACGTCCTGATTTGAGGTGAAGGTTCTCCCATCCAAAATATTTTGCAGAGACCGTAACAAGTAATAGTCCGAAGGTGCCAAGTCTGGAGAATATGGTGGGTGTGGTAGCACATCCCATTCTAGCTCCAAAAGCTTTTGGCTAGTCATCAAACTTGTATGAGGTCTCGCTTTCTCCTGGTGGAACACTACACCTTTTCTATTGATCAATTCTGGCCTCTTCTGTTTGAGTGCATCACTCAATTTGTCCAGCTGATCACAATATACTTCAAAATTTATCGTGGTATTGTCGGGCAAAAGCTCAAAATAAACGATCCCTTTGAAATCCCACCAAACAGACAACATAACCTTTTTTTGGTGAATATCGGCCTTCGAAGTGGTTTGAGCTGGTTCATCCTTTTTGACCATGATCTCTTGCGCTTTACATTCTTGTAAACAACCCACTTTTCGTGGCCAGTAACAACGCGCTTCAAAAATGGATCACTTCTTTGACGTTTGATAAGCAAATCAAAGTCGTTAATGCGACGAAGCCAATTTCGTTCTGTAAGAACATGAGGAACCCATATGTCAAGCTTCGAAATTAATCCTAGACGTTTCATGTGCTTGTAAACGGTTGCGTTAGACAAATTTAATCTTTCAGCAATCTCTCGAGTTGTTATTCGACGATTTGCATCGACCAACGACTTTATTTTGTCCACATCGGCTTCAAGAGGCCTTCCAGGACGTGGTGCATCCTCAAGATCGAAATTGCCGGAACGAAATTTTACAAACCAATTTTGGCATTGGCGTTCGGTCAACACATCTTCTCCGTACACATCACATAACTTTCGCCTTGCATGAACTGCATTTTTACATTTTGATAGTAAAACAGTAAAATATGCCGAAAATGTTGTTTTCGATCTTCCTTCTTCGATAGGGCACCAAATAAAAACTATTCCAAAAAATTTAACAAAATTTTTTACAAAAAAGCCTTACTATATCAGCTGTTCAAATAAATAAAGGTATAGCGGTTAGGTGTGAAGTTGGCTGCGAAAAAATTCAATAAGAACAGCTTTTGTCATCAAACGAAATTACTTAGTGAACGACCCAATATCTCATTCAAATTTGCAACTTTATGGCTACTTTACAGCCAAAATGTATTTGCATCTGCATAAAATTGCATTGTAGAATTTCTATTACCTTATGCTTGCAGGACCCCGTATGGTTTTCGGTCCATTTGTCTCAAATTCTAGCAAGACAAAAATGCTTAACATCGCATTTTTTGGTTAAAGAAAGTTTACTCAGAAGTTCAAATTTTTGACGGTAGAGGGCGACATGGTTACTTAAAAGCAGTTTTTCATAGTTTTAGCCAGCTTCTTGACGCTTTTTGGTCATTTTAAGCAAAAGTTGTAGTGTGTTTTATTTTTTTGGTACATTTCTACTGTACTTTAATGCACTATGGAGTATCTTTGCACTCCAAGTTTCTGAGTAGCTTACAAATTTTCAATATGTTTCACATGATTGAAAACCATGACCATTTCTGGAATTCTACATGTCTATTTGGGTCTCTTACGGATTTGGCTGGTCATACCATATAAGTTGTCTAAGAATATGTTGCAGACTATCGCGCATGCTTCTTTAAGATTGTGCTATGACTTAGTGCTATTTTTTTTTAATGAATTTGGTGGATTTCATTTTAGTCCAATTAACACAACACTTGTAGACATTTTGATATTTTGAAATACAAATCTAAATTTAAATTAAAGACTTCTTTCTCGAACTAAAACACTACGGAAGGATTGAAAAAATTCCCTTCAAAAAAATCTCCTTTAAAACAAACTACACTATTTTAGCATTTCATTAATATAGAAATAATTTACATTATAGAATATTTAAAATTTGTTGAACATTTTTTAGAAATGGCTTTACTTGAAACTGCTTTACAATAACCAAATCATTAATGAAAGAATTTGTGGGGCGTGGTAGAAGAAACAAGAACAAACATAGTTTGGCTGAATTTATAAGGATTTAAAAGGTCAAGTCTGGTAATTTTAGCCCTCCAAAAATCAGAAAACGAACTGACAAACAGGTGGATAGAGCAACGGAGCAATATGCCAAAATCTATTTTTTTGCGCCTCCTTAACTACCGGGGGTTCCCAATATGTCCTTCTCTATAAATTATGTCTTACTCCTATTTTAAGGTATAAAAAGTGCGTTTAAGTGCACATCTTTTAAGGCATGAAATATATATAGATTTAAACACTGAAAATGGTAGGTCTCCATTGCTGTTCGAAAAACTCTCCTATTACTTGAACTTACTGCTTCAATTTAAAAATTGTTGAAATTTTTCCAAGCAAACGAAATCCTCTAGCTTAATAAAATTTCTGGTAATTTTTTAAAATTTCTGTTGTTATTCTGAATGCGATTAACTCTACAAACAATTTCCATACATAAAAGTTCTTTAATTTAACAAATTAAAAACTCAATATAAAAAGTTATAAAGCTTTTAGCACAAAACTTTGCATGCTTAAAAGAATCTAAATGTAATTGAAATAACTTTAAAATTAACTGAAAGCGTAATCAAAAATTCCATATTTTGTAGCACTAAAAGTTTTTCTCAAAGGCCAGCTCTGAAAGCAATTGAACCACTACTAATGAAAAATAGCATGAAAACAATTTATTAAATCCATTTTGCTCTAGCTTTGTATAAAAAGCAGAAAAAAAATGGTGTATACAATTGTAAATAATATTTACTATGCAGTTATATATTGCAACATTGCGATAAAGCAATAGCGAACTTTTTTTTTATGCTTAGGGAGCAGTAAGTCAAGTTTACAAGAAAAAATTGAAATAAAATTAATATTAGCAGAAAAGAAATTAATTTTAAAAAAATGTATAAAAAATTAAGTTTTTTTAGCTTTTGTAATAAAAATTTTTTACCCATTGCTAGCGAGCTTTGAAAAATATTGTAATTTTTTTTATATATTTAGCCCAAGGCTAACAAATTTAAGCAAAATAAAAGTTAACCTAGGCAAGAGAATTGGTTTTAAATAAATAACACGTTTATGGAAATTGGGTACACACCAGAGAACTGCAACCGGTACCTTTTTTTTATTCACATCGGATCAGTGACTTGAATTTTGCGTTCTAAAGCGGTATCAGTCACTATGCGGTCAAATCACTTGCGTTCATGCGGTAAAATGCGGCCAGTACCGGTTGTGATTGGTTTGCTTATGTGTTCGGAAACATTTTGCTTCGTGCGGTACTTGAAAAAATGTATCGATTAATCTAAACATTCAAAAGTATCGATCTGTTTGTTTGAATGATTTGTCAGTAAAATAGGTTCTAAAGTTTCTATGCTCGGTATATTTTATGTTATTAAAACTACTTAAGCTCAATACAAATTCTGAGGCTGTCTAATATTTACAACATTCGAAAAAAGCTTTAAGAAAAAAAGTGTTTTTTCAAATCTACGGGCCCTTTAGAAAACTGGAAACCAAGAGCAAAGCTACAATAATTAAAAATCTTAATTCTGTCTTATAACATTGATTTTAGAACAAAAATTAAAAAAAAGGAAATACCACAAGAAACAACTTTATGAATTGCCAAATAAATTGATTCCTAAACTGTAGCTCCAATTACCTTCAAGCTTAAAATATTAATAATTTTTAACACAAATTTAACCCCAAAAACCCGCAATTCGTTTAAGTCTCGAATGCAATCAATTTAATTTACCTACGTTTAAGCCCTTACTTACATTCTTTACCAAGCAAACATCTCTAATATTCATGGCATAATCATGAACAAAATGGCGGGCCAAGATTTATGCCAAGGCTTCAGCGAAATAAAATACAGAGCATTAAACTCATCTACATACTTTTTCTCTCACACTCGTGCTCTCCAAACTCACGTATAACTGAAGCCTGTATGAAACGCAAACACCTGCAACACACACAAACCCACACTCGCTCATTCATACACTCGCATAAATCAGCACACACGCACACGCGCGCACTCACACATTCTTACATTTCATATGAACTAATTTCGCGGCTTGCTTTACTTTTGGGTCCTGCGGCGTCGGATTCACTTTTAATTTCCTAAAATAATAATAAAAAATTTAAATGCCGGAAAATTCAATTTGAAAAATGGAAATTCCTGGCCATTGCTTATGCACAAATTTGCGCATGTGTACAACGGAAATTTATGTAACGTTAAAATAAACACAGACACCGTTAAACAGCAAAAAGAGGAAACGAAAGACAAATAAAACTGTACTTGAGAGATGAAGACAAACAGGCAAAGCAGATGTTGGCAATATGTTAAGATTTAATGGCATGTTTGTGTGTGTGTGTGTGTTTGCATGAATATGAGCTTTTTTATTTAAGATATAGTATTTACTAGACATGTAAAAACTTTGTGGAATTTTCAAAAGAATGTAGAATAATAATTCTCATGCAAATGCCGAACTTTTTAAGAATTTTGGCGCACTTTTTAAAAAAATTGCTCTATTTCGGAAAAGCTGTCACTAAAAACGCTAGCTCCAAAAAGAACTCCTTTGTAATTTATAGTTTCTCTTATAAATTAACATTTTTCTTTAGCGCTAAAACGAAATGTGTGTTGTTACTGCTGGCGCCATCTGGCTGTCAATTGCCCAAAAATGGGCAGCACTGTTTGCTCACAAGCGCTAGCGCATACTATTCTTTTTGCTCACGAAATATGTTGCAGTTTAGAGGCAGCATACTGGTCTTCAACTATTATTGAATTTTTGAGTGTTGGTTTTCCAGTTTAATGAAAATAATTCAATAGTTGATAAAACCAATTTTTAATGTTGCTTAAATTAGTAAAGGCCTTATATTTGTACAAATTTCCATCATATCTTGCTGATTTTTATAGTTCGAACGGAAAGCTTTAATATTGTTGTTGTGAGAGTCTTCTTAACACTCATCGACTATGAGCTGTAGGTTTTTCAATGTAAATACAACTTGTTAAGCAGCAGAAGATCTTTAGAAGAAGATCTCTTGGCACCCATAGTTCTTAAGTTAAAAAGTCCGACAGCGTGGTCCTCATTTATAACACACGTACTTCGTTGCTAAATATTCTTAAAAATCCTAGAAAATCATTAAAAAGAGTATGAAAAACCCTCAAAGCAAAAACGTTTGCCACATTTTAGGTGGTAACAATGTCAGCAACAACAAACTAACACATTGATGACAGCAAAGTTAAAGGCTTTTGGTTTTCGTGGTTCACTAGAGGTGGCAACTCTTCTGAAACAAGTTGCAGCCACAACCCTTAGGCAACCCAGTTTTAAAACTGTGACAAGTGACAATGGCGCTTACCAAGGCGGTTGCCGTTGCAGGATGGAAGAATTGTTACGAGTAATGTAGCATCAAAACAAAAACAAATTGTTGCATACTTGCAGGCGCTTCGCATGCTAAACAGCAGCCAAAGTTGCAAGTCTCTCTACGAAGTGGGGCAGATTTGTCGAATGACGTTGAACATTGTTGACAATTCAGGCGCCGCATCCAAGAGTGGCGGGCTTTGCACAAAAGGCGGTAAAAACTGTTGCAACTAGTGAGTTTCAAGTGGCGTCGCCCCTGGTGTGGTTCGTGTGAGTCGAGTGTGTTGCATTGGTTTTTAAAATTTCAGCAAGTCAGTTAATAGCTTCTGCCCGCAAACATTTTAAAGTGCCTGTTAAGTTAACCGGTTTCAAGAAAATTTACAGATAAGCTTAAACCTAGTAGCTTGCGCAGTAATTGCATATTTTAATTGGAAACATACAAAGATCAGGCTGCAAAACTTCATAGTTAAAGTATAGCTAATGAATAATATACTTGTACGTAGGCAATGCGATTCGCAGTAGTTCCAAAGAACTAAATGTTGAACTATCCGAACTATACCCATTTGCATTTAAATTTCAACTAGTCGAAATGGCAGCACTGGGTTGCATACGTTATGCATACTGGATATATAATGAATATGGAGTTCCACGCAACAGCTGCATAGTAGAGCCTTATTTCATTTATTTTAAGTTTTTTTTGGGCAAAGAATATATTTGAATGATATTTTTGTTAGTTTTGAGAAAAGTTCATCAATTGCATTTGTTTATTTATTTTTTTGTCAAAAAATTGCCTTAATTAATTTGTTATGAAAAGTGACGGTCTAACATCCAAGAACTATGCTTATTTAAGAAATCAAGTAAAAATTATTATGTTTTTTTCTTAGTTATATTTTCAATTTTTTTCACGGTTAGTTAAATAAAATGTGAAATATGAAAAAAAATCATCATAAGTTCCTGACAAGTTTCTAACTAGCTCCCAACTAGTCGTTGCTAACTAAAAACCTTGTCAAGGAATTCCACGAACGTTTAGTTTCTTAGTGAAAAAAAAACTTTATTAACGATAACTTCCTAACTAGTTTCTGTTTAATCGTTTCTAGCTGAAAGTAAGTTGAGTCACGTTGAGTCTTCTAAGACAGAAGTCAAAAGAAACTAAAGCAACGAGTAGTTCCTAATTGAAAACCAACTTAGAAGACTGTAGTTAAGTTAAGCTGTAGAATATTTTCTCAAACGAATAATTATTGCCAGCTTTTAGGCGCACTTACGCATATGTTTGCATTTATCTAGCTCAAGGCAAGCTGGCAATGGTGTGAATTAGAAAAAAAAAATAAATGTGAAAATAAAACGTTAAAATTTTCAAATCCGGTGCTCTTAATTCGAGCTGAATAAAGCAGTGCCGCGATGTATGCAACGTGCACAGGCATAGAAAATTAAGCATTGCATATTTTGTGGCGACTAAAATGTTTTTTTATGGCAATTTGCCACAAAAGCGAGTAAAACACGCAACGGCGCTTAAAATGAATAGTTGCGGTTAAATGCGTCCATGCACGCATTCTAGAATACATCTGGAAACACCAACACACCTACACACCTACACACCTACACACCCGCAGCTAGTCAGCTAACACCAACATTTTTTTACCTAATACTTTTAGTGTAAAAGGGCATAGTAAATTCCTTCCCAAATATGTAACAGGCAGGGTATGTATTTTCGACTGTAAAAGTATTTAATACCATGGAAGTCAAAATTCATATGAATATATTTTTCTGGCGCTTAGATGTACAAGAACATAAAAGCTAGATGTAAAAATATTCACAATATGCTGTTCAGCCAGAATATTTTCGAGATTTTCAGTCGTGTTTTATAGGTTTACGAATTTTCGAATCAATGAGGTTCATTAAAATGAAATGAAGGCAAAGTTTTTTTTTTTTTTTTTATAATATAGTTTATTTACAATCTATCCCTAAGACAGACAATAAGTAAATATTTTGGAAACTATTTAGCAGAGGTAATAGTTAAACTCCAAAGAGTAATAACTATTTTTTTTTTAAATGCTGTAAACTCAATTTGAAAATGGTAAATCTAGGACATGATTGCGTTTTAATCTTCGTGCTGTATTGCTATCATCCAAGAGGCCTATTGCCAAAACATTCGTGTGATTATGTAACCTTTCAACGTAGCTAGTGCTTAGTCTTCGTATTTCGTCTTCAACGTATGGAATATGTAGGTCTTTATGAATTTGCTCATTGGATACAAACCAGGGGGCGTCTACAATTAGTCTTAGCGTCTTGGACTGATAGCGTTGAATTATTTCAATGTTTGAGTGACTTGCTGTGCCCCATAATTGGATAGCATAAGTCCATACAGGCTTCAAAATGGCTTTGTAAAGCCGGACTTTGTTCTCTAAACTTAACTGCGACCTTCTACCAAGCAGCCAATGCATTTGCTTTGTTTTTCTGTTCAGTTTCTTTACTTTGCTTTTAATATGACTTTTCTAGGTGATTCTGCGATTTAAATCGAGTCCAAGGTAATTGGCTGAATCTCTTTGTGGTATTTGTATATTATTTAGATATACTGGCGGACAATCTCCTCTTCTCAATGCAAATGTTACATGATTCGACTTCTCAGTATTTACCTTTATCTTCCATTTCTTAAGCCATCGCTCTATTTCAAAAATTTCATTTTAAATACCTTGGGATACTTCTGCCGCTGATTCTTTAGATGTAATTATAACTGTGTCATCAGTATAAGTGGCTACTTCAACATTTTCATCAACAGGAAGATCCGCAGTAAATATCGTGTAAAGGATGGGACCCAGAACACTACCCTGTGGAACACCTGCATGTATACTGTATAGTTGTGATGTTTCTCCATTAAAATGAAATGAAGGCAAAGTGACTATAACATTTTTTTTTTTTTTATTTAAAAAAAATGTATTCCAAAAAGTTTTGCGTCTGGAATGGAATTTTTGGCGTTAAAAAAACTGTAATGATCAGGCATTATTAAAAACGGAATCCCTAACAAAATATTTTACAAAAAATAAAAAATTTATTACTGGAAAACTAGCGATACCAAACTGCTTTAAATCGATTTAGACAGTTTTTAAAAAAAAACTTTTGTATTGTGGCATTTAAAATCACGACGAAAAGACACGAAATTTGGAATGTAGACTCGTAAGCCCCACGATCCTTAAATTATGGGCTTAGACAAGGCAGTCGCTTCGGCTTTAGCTTTAGACAGCAATAAAGACGCCTAAATTTGGATCAATAAAAATTTAATGAAAGTGGTTTGCAGGCAGAAAACACTTTAGGGAAACTTTTTTTATGGATTTTGGTTGATGATGCTGGGTGAGCTTAGCACATTCTAAGGTATATTCACATCTTAAAATGATGGCGTACGTTAAAGTCGGGCGCGGACGACTTTGGGGTACCCTGTACCACTGCTTGCATAAAATCCGGTATATTGTTTAAGAACACTAAAAGACATTTGATTGCCAAATTAGGTTACGCTACCTTCATAAACAACCAAAAACAGACGATTTATAACCAAAAATGTTTTTTTGACCGTTCGATCCTATGGGAGCTATATGATATAGTCAACCGATTTTGACCAAATTTGGTACAATGCTTGAGTACTCAAAAAAACTACTTAATGCCAAGTTTGGTTACGTTATCTTTACAAACAAAAGAAACACAACGAATTTTGTACAAAAAAAGGATTTTTTGGACGATTGGTACAATGGGAGCTATATGATATAGTCGACCGATTTTGATCAAATTTGGAACAGTGCTTGAGAACTTTAAAAAACTTCCGAGTGCCAAATTTGGTTATGATATCTTCATAAACAAACGAATTATCAATCTTAAACTTTTGTTTTTTTCGAGGTCCTCTGAAACACCCCTACGGGAGCTATATAATATAACCCCGATATCGAAAAAGTAAAATAAACTTGTCTCCCCTGACATAATTACGCATCTAATCTGAAAATTTGGTCGCTCTAAGATCTAGGCGTTCATTCAGACAGACGGACATGGGTATATCGACTACTCTATTCACCCTGATCATACTTTATGTAACTTTTTGGGGTCTCCGACGTTTTCTTCAGTATGTTATATACATTTTCGGCTTGCACAAACTTAATATACGCTTTGTACCATACGGTACAGGGTATAAAAAAAAATATTCGGAATAGTTGAGTTGATAAAATACATTTTATGGTTTTACTAAAAAATTAAAAAAAAAATTTTTTAACATTTTTTAATTTTACTAAACATTTTTAACAAAATTGTTTAAGCAAAACATAAGATGATCCTACCAGAACCTACTTCAACAAACAAACTCATAGGCTAATTTAATTTTATATTTTTGAATTTTAATAATCCTTTTTGTCAACATTTTTTTAACAAAAAATTAGAAGATCCCATCAGAGCCTACTTTAACAAACAAATTAATTTAAGCAAGTAAACCAACTTAAAAGGAGGTCCAAAAATGGCCTTGAGGCAGGTACCTCCATAAAAATAATTGAATTTTTAAAAAATTTAACAATAAATGAAAAAAAAAAAATTTAGAGGTTGTACAGAATGTATTCAAAAATGATATGATGCTATAAGTATAATTTTTTTTCTAAAAATATTTTGCTCATCATTATCGGATAGGTGTGATATATAGATACATGCATAAAAATATAAGATAACATTAGAAAATAACTAAAAGGTATAGTGAAAAAATGTCTTGTCTCTGAAGGCAATTAACTTGCACTCTTACAGAGTATCCCACGGTCGCTACCAACTTTGGTACGTATATAATTTTTCGTTATGGTTATGACTTTTGCGTCATTTGGCTTTTGCCTTGAACGCATTTTTTCTCGTATGTTAAGTGTGCTGCTGTTTTGTGGCAATATAATAACTCGTCTTAAACTGTATCTACAGTATGAGCTTTTTTATTTTTTTCTATAAATAGCTTGCAACAAGCTTGCAATTGTTGCACATTTTGAACACACTAGCTGGTCAGAAGGCAGCAGCTGCTGCTGTCCGCTTGGATCTTTTGTGGCTATAAAAATCTTCAAAATGTTGCCGTTCAAAGCTTTAAACTTGCATATACATAGTATGCATAGAACGTGTATCTTTGCAGTAGCTGCCATTGTTGTGACGTCACATACACACACGCACGCTATAAAGTTCGTTGTCTTTTTTTACGACTTTTTTCGAAGCTCGACGCTCAAAAGCATAATTTGACAGCAAATTGTTCAGTTTATAACTACAAAGTATGCCTGCTTGACTGCCAACCTTCTACACTTGCAACGTAACCCAAACTTTTTTGCACCATCTCCATCTTTTATGTCTCAGTCCTGTGCGTGGTGGCATGCAAAATGTTGCATACATTAGAACGCACATAGCTGGCAGACATGTTGATGCTTATCTGGCTGCCACCACAAAAATTGTTCAACTTCAAAATGATTTGCAGCTCAGACAAACACCAGAATAAAACCACAACAATAACAAAAAAAAAAAAAAGAAAAACACAGCAACCCTGTATATAGACATGGACATTTTAGAGGGATTTTAAACTTGACTTAAAAGTGCTACAAAAACTTTTATGTGTGTGTGTGGCTGATGCTGTTCCAGCTGCTTCTGTGCGTAATTTTAATACCAAAATGAGCTTTCTTTCTCGTTGCACTCAAAATCTCTTAATTCACACAAATTTCAGTAGACTTAAACGGATTGACTATGTGCAACATGCTGCACACTTGACTGCTTGCAGCATTCCGAGAAAAACAAATGGTCAGATGAAGCCAGAGTATTTCAATTAAGTTCAAATGTGGTTACTAGTTTCAGTTAAGCTTTAGGAAAAGTTAAAATCGATAAAAAGCGAAGCGTTTTAACAGAGAGACTTGCTCAATGCTGACCAATTTTGATTAAAAATAAGGTAACCTTTTCTGTTCTAATCAAGTGTGTGCAAGTTGGAAATAGAAAATTGAGATGAACGCGTGGATCTTATAAATTTTAAGCGCTAGAATTTATATGCTTAGTAAGCAGCCTCTAAGCTTGGCAACTAACGAGGGTCAAATATTTTGTCAAGCTATGATTGTCAAAAACCCATAAAAATAGAACATGTCAGTTTCGGTAAAGATGCATTTTTGTTATTAGGTGCGCAACTAAGTTTGTCAATAGATGGCTTTAGCAGAAAGTTCTGGTCGATTTTGACATACCCAAAACTTCATAAACGAAGCTTAGGCATATGGTAAGCAAACTGCTATGGCACATTAGTGAATTTCTTTTTGCATTATTTACTTGTGGTTGTGTGAAAATGTCTAGTTTTGTGCCAAAAAATCATCATTTGCGGGAAGTGTTGATTTTCTTTTTCTGTTCGAAAAAAACGGCGGCTGAAGCCCATCGAGAGCTCCAAAAAGTGTACGAAGATGCTGCTCTAAGCGAAACAACGTGCCGTGATTGGTTCCGTCGCTTCAAGGACGGTGATTTCGATGTTGACGACCGTCCACGTAAAGGAAGACGCAAAACCTTCGAAGACGCTGAATTGGAGGCATTGCTCGATGAGGATTCGTGCCAAACGCAAGAAGAGCTTGCTTCAGCATTAGGAGTTACCCGCCAAGCCATTTCCAAGCGATTGCATGCGTTGGGAATGATTCAAAAGCAAGGAACTTGGGTTCCTTATGATTTGAAACCAAGGGACGTTGAGCGTCGTTTTTTCGCCTGTGAACAACTGCTCCAGCGACAAAGAAGGAAGAGTTTTCTTCATCGCATCGTGACGGGTGATGAAAAATGGATTCATTACAGCAACCCAAAGAGGAAAAAATCTTGGGGACAACCCGGTCATGCTTCCACGTCACTGGCTCGGCCGAATATTCACGCTGCGAAGGTTATGCTGTGCATTTAGTGGGACCAGGTCGGTGTTGTTTATTATGAGCTGTTGAAACAAGGCGAAACCATCACTGGGGAACGGTATCGAACTCAATTGATGCGATTGAGCCGAGCACTGCGAGAAAAACGGCCACAATACGAGCAGAGGCACGAAAAAGTAATTTTATTGCATGACAACGCTCGGCCTCACATTGCCAATCCTGTTAAAGCCTACTTGGGAACGCTCAAATGGGAAGTCCTATACCACCCGCCATATTCCCCAGATATTGCGCCGTCCGATTTTTACTTGTTTCGCTCGATGGCACATGGTCTGGCTAAACAGCAGTTCCATTCATATGAAGATATCGGAAAATGGCTTGATTCGTGGATAGCCTCAAAAGACGAACACTTCTACCGTCAAGGTATTCGAACTCTGCCAGAAAGATGGGAAAAAGTTGTAGCTAGCGATGGGCAATACTTTGAATCAGTCATTGATAACCATTTTTTTTACAATAAAGTTACATTTTCATCAAAAAACAGCGAGAACTTTTTCTTGCTATACAGATAGTCAGAAAAATTTAGTTACAGCCAAAATACAGCTTAAAAAAGCAAATTACCTTCATCAATAATACTAGTAGAGTTAAGATCCGGAACAGACAGTTATAAAAATTGAACATTTAAAAAATTGTATGAATCGTAGTTAACTGAAGCCATTCTTGGTGATATGTCGACAGCTCGTTTGACTGGGAAACAAGCTGACTTGTTTATACCCGTTGCAGGTATCTCTAACTTTTGAAAACAAACTTCTTAGTGCATATACTGTATACATTGTCTTTCAATTTAGTTTCTCAACTAAACACAGATCTAACCACCACAACCTGTTAAATTTGGCTTGCTCTCTATTTTGTTTAATATACTTAAGGCATCTCTTAGTCTGCCTACTAAAGCGTTGTGCCAAATAAATTATCCACCAATTTAAGCATACGTTTTTTCTTTATATAATTATTTTACTGCAGAGATACCTAACTTAAAACTTTATTAGTTCATAAAATCCACGCAAGTAATCGCTTTGCCTATAAATAAAATAAAAGTGTTTTTAAACTGAGCTCCAAAGTACTGCGTAGCTGAAAAGGCATCCAGCGACAAACGCTTCTAAGACAAACCAAAATACTACAGCAGATCAAGTAGTAAGGTAACAAGAAACTACAAATTTCACTACTTGTTGGTCAACTCGAATGAACCAAGCCAAGGGACTCTCAGGTAATTTGAGGCAGCACGCATACACAACCTAAGCTAATACACAAAGCTCTGAACAGTGTCCGGAGACTGATGCTGCTCCATGGTATTGGGGGTCAGCAGACTCAGCTTGAATTTCAGGCAAGAGAGCATTTTGCGCAAACCAAAAGTTACGTGTTGCCGTTCTTGCCATATTTTTCTCGTTTTTCATGCTTTACTTATGGCCCTGAAACACTTTTTAGTATAGTCCGGATGCCTTGTGCCGTGCCGTGCCATGCAACACGTATTTGCTTTGTAGTACAGCTGAGTCCTTGTGCTTATTGTCGCGACTCGCGAGACTTTTTGAGCCAACTGAGCTGGCACTTTCAGCACGGCCAGACCAACATGTCATATAAATTAGAGGGGCAGGCAATGTAGAAATTGCAAAATTTATTAGTCCCTTGGGGGGTTCCCCACTCGTTCACTCACTCAGTCACTGTGAGCTCCTTTGCTATAAAAATGTCTGCTTTTGTTCTGTTAGGCATTTATGAAACTGTTGGGGTGTGCGTGCTGCCAACCCGACTCACTGTTTTTCTCACACTTTTTTAAGAGCTGCCTTTTGCTATGTGAGTTTTCGTATATGGCCGCCACCGCCTGTGGCTTTCCTCGTTATTGGCTGTTAAGCTTCACTGAATTGAGTTGGGTGAGCTTGAGTGTGTGTATGGGTGAGTATGTTCTTGTTTATTAGCACATGTGTGTGGATAGGAGCAACCAATTTTTTTTTTTGCTTGGGTCTACATTAATTGAAAGTAGCTTTGCTATGGATTTCCACCCAACTCCGGCTATTTCATGCGACTCTGCGAAGTTATTGCATTAACTTTTGCTATTGAAGCTTATTGTATGGCATTAACTTTAGGCCTCTACTCAGGTCCCTTTCAAAAGGTATTTACTTGATGCATAACAGGATAAAATGTAATGCTAAATTATTAGGTGAATAAAGTACACAGAAGAAATTGAGATTGCTGCGTGTAAATGTAGAAACTTATATACCAGCTTTTATGGAGAATGAAAACGCTGAGAGCATTTTAGTTTGTATATATATCTTATTTATTTGGCTAAAAATATCGTCTCTAGGCTGGGGTTATTTCCGATGCTCTATCGTTTCTATAACATTAGGTTACACCGATTGACACATGGGGGGGGAGTCACATATAGACTACATAGTCCTTGTTCTATAACATTTGTAATAGAACAATTTTTTTTCTTTTTAACCAATTTGTTACATCGATGTTATATCGATGAATCGATGTATCGAAGTTTAAATAATTATATATCGATGTTGGCCAACAGAGATGTTTCTCCAGCACTTCTGCACTCATCAAATGGGTGTTTAGTATTGCTGGAGAAACATCTCTGTTGGCCAACATCAATATATAGATATTTTAAACTTCGTTACATCGATGCATCGATATAACATCGATGTTTTCTCCAGCACTAATGCTGTGTATATGGGGTCTATTATTACTTATAACTGAGGCTGGAAGCACTTACTTCCGAAAAAAATTAACTTTTTTTAAAAATGGTCATATCTTAAAAATTAATAATGGTCTGAAGAACTAGATCGGATTTGCCCCACCGTACGCTATATATAAAAAAGATATTGCACAACTATATATTACAGGCCGTCAGGTTTTATGCCCTTCAAGATGTCTTAAAGCTTTAAAAATTAATGTCATACATTTTAGGACAAAATTTTGAGAAGCTGTCTGAATTAGTCTTAGCTCTATGCTAGGGAATCAACAAAGTAAAAATGACTTTCTATTTTAACTAGGGTTTTACTTTGTCGAGCATAAAAGTATAATGGCAAAAAGGCAAAGTGTTCAACGAAAACTTACACTAAAAAAAATTAGCATTTATGCCCGACACAGACTCTTGACTCCAAAAAGTAGCGTATTTTTGGTCAATATTTTTATACTGCTTGTGGTGTAATATAAAACTTAAAAGCTAAAATTATATATATATATATTTTTAAATAGTTCAAGTTGTAATTGCTTTGTAGTTGAAGATCTATAAATATATATCGGTGACAATAAGTGAAGTGGAACACTTTTTAGGTCGACCTCTTCGATTTGGATGATTTTTGCAAATGTGATAAAGATATTAGTAGATACTAGTGGGTGCTATATGAAAAAGTCAACCGATTTTGATCAAATTTGATACAGAACTTAAGAACTCTAAAAAAACTTTTGAATACCAAATTTGGTTACGATATCTTTATAAACAAACGAATTATCCACCTAAAACTTAAGGTTTCCAGAAAAATTTAGTTTTTGTACTTTTTTCAAAAATTCCCGTTAATTCCATAATTTTACTCCGATTTTGATAAACAGTCCGTCATTTACTTCGTAATCGATCAAACTTTACGAGCCACGAAAAAACCTGTATGAAATTTAAATTTTTTAAATTTTTAAATTTAAGTTCGAAATAGAATTTATTCAAAAATTTGCTAAAAATTAGGAAAAATTTCATATAAATGGATTAATAACGACCAAACCGTCAATTTGACAAAAATATGTTCCAAGTATAATGGATGGGTAATTCAATTATCTACAGTTTAGATTGTTAAAATCAGTTTGGTAGAACCACAAATACTTGCTTTTAAGTAAAGACACTTTTTTTTTAATATCGAAAAATGTTTTTTTTCGAAATATCTCGAAATCCGTTCCATGAAAAATTTTTGGACTTCATTTTCGGATTTAACGTGCCATTTTACTACGGCAATGACTAAAACATGTTGAGGATACATTTTGCTGTAAACTAGTGTTATTTTTTGAGTTATCGTTTACGAAATTTTTCGATTTTTTTAAGATCTTTCTTTGATAAGCAATGTCTTCTAGCCGAATTAAAATGTTTGAGAAATGATATATAAAATATTAGATTTAAAAAAATAAATAATTTTTTAAAACATTTAAAAAAATTTTTTTTTTTTAAATTTTAAAATTCTAAATAAATTTCAACTTCACTTAAAAATAGGATCATTTACATATTAAACCCGTAAAATCGCAGTGGAAAAAAAAAAAGATTCGGTAACTCCTCTAAATGAGAAAGTTATGCTTATTTTAGTGATAACACCTTAAAATAGGGAAAAACAAGAAATAAGAAGATTTATAGAGAAAATAACTACAAACTTGGCAGTACAGTAAAAATAGACTAAAACTGGGGCTGACCTGGAAAAAATTGCACACTGGAATTTCTCTTGCTTTATGTATTAAGGACCATCCAAAAGGTCTAAAGCCAAATTGGAGACCTCCTCCCCCCGTAGGCTTTTCCGTTATTTTGACAAATGTTTGAGCCTATTAATCGCGAATTCTTTAAGCCGTACACAAAAACTTCTAAGGCAGAAAATGTTTAAAATTGAGTTTGAAATTTTATTTGTACTGGAAGGTATACCCAGAAGTTCATATTTTAGGCGACAGAGGGCACCAAAGTTACTACAACGCAGTTTTTCGTATTTTTACCCAACTCCTTGCCCTTTTTTGTTTATGGTGTGTATCAAAAAATTGTAGATCTCAAAAAAGTCCACAAGACTGGTTTTTGAATCATGTAAGTATCTCTAGTAGTTTCCACGTTATGACGCTTTAAAGTCTTCCCATGCCTTGAAAAACAATGTCTCAATATAATGAAGGTCAATGGTCACAAATATCGGTTTTTTCGCAAATACAATTTTACACGTGCTTTAAAACTTTTTAGATAATTTTGTAAATAATGTCGGCTAGTACCTCCATCACATATACAAAAATCATCACAATCGCAAAGGTAGAACTAACACATCAATTTTTTCGCCGATATACCTATAATAAAATAATTGTAAGTCTGCCATTTTTTATAGTCCAAAGATGCGTCTGCTGCGTAGTTAATGACATTTAAAATTTAGTCTTTTTAAAGTGGCTCATTATTAAAGCAGCTATGAAAAAACTTTTTGCCTAAGATTTATTAACGCCAACAATAACGAAAGTACTGCTAAAAGGCCATAAACCCACTCCAGTAGACAAAAGAACTAAACAAACCTTAACTGCATATAGGTAAATAATGTAGACCAACCCGCGCACATAAACTGCACAAAAGGTTTATTACATGTACATTTTATGCACAATTGGCCAAAAGAGAAGCCTCGAACGAAACACTTGACAGCTTAATTTGTGTCAAAAAACTAAAGGAAAAGTTGCCAAAATCTCTAGTCGCCATTTTGTCGCCCCAAACTGTGCGTGTGTTGGTGCGTTTGGGTGCGTGTGTTGGTGTGTGCTTTTGGGTAAGGCAACAAAAATCTAATTAAGCCGCCTTTTGCCGGCATTAATGCCTGAACATAAAAACAAAGTTTATCAAAGACAAAAAGAAATGAGTGTATGTGTGTATTTGTGTGTTGTTGTTGTTGTTGCAATTGGCTTTTGTTGCTTTTGGGCAAAAGCTCGAAATTGATGTCAAAAAGTTTTGCTTAAGCGGCTTGGGCATTCACATTACGTATACCACATGTTGTGCTCAGCCTAGCAGCAATTAAATTATCTACAAGTTTTGCCAAGTATATAACATTTGCGTTCCGCTTTCAGCAAAGCAAATATAATAAAATGTCCTTAATTTAAAAATATATATACATATTATACATACACACAGCGTAAATGCAAAAATTTTAATTGGATGTATGCAATGTTTTAAATTTTTATATTGCATTTTTTTTCATTATTAATTAAGCGGTGAGCTGCATGTGTTTGGATTATTTATTTTGCCTTTGTTTGGGGTTTTGCTGCGGTAGTTATTGTTTTTGGCTCTGTGGGAGTTTGAAAAAGGATCGCATTAAAATGAAATTGCTTTGCTAAATTTTTCATTTTGAGCCATGGATTTTCATGGATTTATAAAGTTGAAATTTACGTAGCGCTACACTTGTGGCTGGTCTGTTTGTTTCCTTTTTTGCATTTTCCTTATTTTTTTTGTTTTGTTGTATTTATTATTTGCAAGATTAGATTGTGAGCTCTAGCCTGGTCTCCCTAGGCATGTATTGCGGTTGTTTTGTACAGCTTCCGCTAAAATGAAAATTGGCGCGACGCTGTTTTGTCGCATGTATTTATAATGAAAATTCGCAACGGAAGCTGGCAAGGAAGTTAAATTGTTGGTTTGGTAATTAGTGTAGAGATTTTGACATTACCCTATGGGGAAAACATATTTAGGGGAAGTTTGTTTTATGCAAAGCAAAAGTAAAGCTACTTGTAGAGTGTCTGTGTACATATAGTTCAGGAAGCGTCTACAAGTTTGATACAAAGCGGATTTGAAGTGCGCTATGTCGGATGTGAAGTTAATTTGTTTTAAAGCGCTAACTGGTAGGATGTACTGCCGTTGTTTAGTACAAATGCAAATTTGTTACTTTAAAAAAATACCTGAAAACGTAGGTAAGCTTTTTGGTATATTTATTGAAAGTTTCAAGAGATAAGGAAATAAAGATAGTATAATGAAAAAAGTATCTTAAGAATCAATGATGTTTGTCAAAAGCAAATCAAAAGCTAGGTTTTAGGCCAACCCGACCACTGTGCAGCGGGCCCAGGTCTTCTCTCGTCGACTCTGTCGGTATGTTAGATTATCAATTAGCGGATATACCCCGAAAATCAATAAACGTTAAAAGCGCCAAGTTTTCTTTTCAAAAAATATTAAACTGTATTAGAATGTATGTGTAGAAGTCCCCAGTGATGACATATTGTATTTTGGCATTCTTAATAAACAGTATCAATTAAAGTGTATTGCTTTCTACTTGGTGCGGACTGTACTTCATTAATCTACAGAAATATTTCAAAACTTCAGAAATTGAAAAATAATTGTTTAATTGACTTTTTGCAATTGATCGGTACTTGCATAGAGTTGTTGAAAGCATGATGACTGTTTTACGAACTATGTATATATCATAAATTTCTTCCACAGATTTGTTTTTGTCATTAAGCTATTGCTAGTTTAGATTAGGAGAACGAGCATATCAGGCTCTGTCGGTACAACGCTCATCTCAACTTAGTTCGCACCAAATGAGATTCATCTCAACTCATTTCGAACGAGCTGAGATTCACGTTTCATTAAAGCAAGTACTGCTCGCAACCTAAAAGTATGCTACAATATTTTATAGACTTGTCAGCCATAACTTAATCTGTGCAGTCATACAGAAATAATTTCATTAAATTGCGTTTTAGATGTGAAATATGTCAAACTCACACATATAGGCACTTACACACACACACACACGTGTTAGAATATAATTTTATTAGCTTTTTGCACACAAAATTTGGCCACACTATATGAAGGTCGCTGCTGAAAAACTCTCTTAGCAACTGAAAAACGCTACATAATTCAATTTATTTAACAAATTGACTGCTCCCAACAAAAAATAAAAAAATAAGGCCAAGTCAAGTCAGGGCCCCAAAAGCAATTTGGGGCCGAGAATACAGCTGTGTTTGAACAAATGAGAATGAATTTACACACATACATACATACAAAACGAAGAGAAGAATGAATTTGAATGTGAATGAATATGTATGTATAGCATATGCAAATTGAGAAATCGCTTAGGGAAGTTCTTTTTGTGGTGTCAGAAACTGGCTCTCAAATAATTGGCTCAAATGTGAAGTCAAATGACGACAAAGCCAAAGTACGTGTGTATGTGTGTGGGCTCTTAAATCATATCAGACGCCTGCAAGTAAACTATGGAAAATTTATGGCAGCCGCAAGAGATTTTTAAAGCATACTCTTTGGCGCCATTTAAAAATTTAAGTTGGGTCAGTTTGAACAGACTTTGTTTGAAATTTTTGCTCAAACTGCAAAATTTTGTAAGCTTTAAAAGTAAACAGCAAAAGTTTTTGAGCTTTGGCTCTGCCGCCTTAAAGGCGTCTTAAAAAGTTAACAAAAATTTTGATTTGTTTAAAAGTTAACTAGTTGTTGTAAAAAAATGCATACTAAGTTTAAAGACTTAATTTAGTTACCAGAAATATATTTATGTATATAAAAACGGCGGCTTCACGGCGTTGTGCCATAAACTCAACTACGAAAAGCTGACTATCTGATGAAATCAGCTGCTGTCCTCAACAATAGACAAAATACAAGGAAAACAAAAACAAAATGTCTGCTCGAGAAAGAAATTGAGTACGGAAGTTCGGTTGTGTCCGACTTTGATATACACTTTACCCAAAAAAATAAATTTGTATGTATTAAAAAAAAGGTCAACAACATTTTGCTTATTAGTTGCGCAAAGTAAGTAAGTTTCGTAGGAAAGTCAAATAAAATTATAGTAATTTTTTATTTAAACTTTATGTCAAAACAAACAATATCAAAAAAAATTAGAGATCAAAAATTATTTTATATGAATTTATAAAAATTAAATAAAAATTCTTCAGAGCGAAATAAGCAAGTGGTACACTTTAGCAGTTTTTAATTTTTATTTCAAAAACTTGGTGCTACAAAAAAGACTAAATTAAACCTTCAAGATTGTTTAGCACTTATAAAAGACAATTTGACAAAGAGTTTCGTATATTTTGAATGTCGGATTTATCCATTTTGGCCCATTTAGTCACTTTAGTGTTCTTTATGTTCTTGGGGTTTCCCTTTTCTGTAAAACTTATAAGCAAGTATATCCCAAAGATTTTCAATTGGATTTAGATCTACCTATTACAAAGATTCCAATGAACTTCATATAACCTTTTATTCCAAGATTAGCAAGTACAACCAGTGGAAAAAGAGTAGTAGCTGCAATGGCAACAAAAGGCCAAAGTAGACAAAATAGGCATGAAAAAGGTAGTCAACGTTTCCCCGATAGCAAGCAGCAACAATGTGGGCGTATATGCGTATGTGTGAGTGAGTGTGTATGGGTGTCCATGTTGTATTATTTATGCGTGCCACGACAACAACAATAACAACAATCTGGCAACGCCATGACACACACACTAAAAGGTTAAACAGCAGAACGTGCGAAAGCACAAACACCCATACCAGTACATATACGTTTGTATATACACAGACAAAGAACTACAAACAGCCACACAGAAAAACCAGGGTGGTAAAAGGACACATGGTGACAGCAACAAAAGGCATGTCGTTTTTTGGTTTTTGGCGGCGTTTTTTGGTTACCCTTTTTTTTTTTTTGCATACCCTCTCACTTGAAATAGTAGTTGGGACTAATGAGAGGCTTAGCAAAGAGAGCTGCTAGGGCTGATAAATATGTATGTGTAAGGACTTGGTTAAAAGACATTATGACTTGGTATTGGGATAAAACTGTCCACATTTCAAGGAAAATGAAATGTCCATGGTCACTCATTATTCCATAAAAAAATTTTGGTATTTTTATTTTTTGCGAATATTTAAGTTTCTTTTTTTTTTGCGTCAAATAATGACCACAGCATCACAAGCCGCCGCAACCGTCAGGAACCTATCTCAATCAGTTTTGCCAAATAACAATGAGCATGATATTTTTAGGGAGACAGAGGGATTATTAGCTTGAATACCCTTTACCAGTAAAAGGCCAATTGTGAGTTTTTTGAATGCACATAATCAGCATCGATTTGTGTATCGACTGAGCCATGTCTGTCAGTTCGTCTGTCCGCTTGATCGCCTAGATTTCGGAGACCTTCAAATTGTGTCGGTGTTTACTGGTCAATAATGGAATTGACGTTGCTTACACCGATGCTTATATTTTTGATTAAAATATCATGCTATTTTGAAAAAAATTTGTGTACTCTACAAAATATATAATAAATATTTTGAACAATAGCATCATTGCTTCGCGATCAATAGATTTAGTATGAAATTTAACTAGCTGTCAGAAATGTTACAATTTAATCCTAAAATTCTATTTGTGTATCGGCTTTATAAAGTAGGGATTTAAATAAGTACTCTTGCCGTAATTCTGACTGCAGTTTCTGAGCGGCAAAAAAAGAAGCGATACATAAAACCACAGCTGCCAGGGTTTTGAGGCTAACTAACGTTGTCAAATTAAAAATTAACAAATTCAAACAAAAACAGAAAAGAACAAATACTTGCTTAACAACTAAACTAATAAACTAACAAAAAGGTCGTTCACGCTTTAGTCATTGAGTTTTGGCGCAACTTTGCACCTTCAACAAGTTCTTCTAATATAATTGAGACTTCATAGCTCAAGAACAAAGCGTGCAATTTGTTGTTGTGCATATTGTAAAATTTGGCTCTTAATTTTATGCAAAGAGTTCGTTCGAGCGTTTGTGAAAAATAAAACCAAGCAATGTGTAGTTCCTAGGCGAAATGTTAAGTGTAAAAGAACGACAAGTTCCTGAATGAGCAAGAACTAACTATATACTCAGTGTCAGCAAATAAAGAAATTGTTATGGCAACCCGACATAAGTTCGAGGCGTGAGTTCCATGGGTGCCCAAAGTAGAGCATTTTGGCTTCATTAAAACCTCAAAATAATTGTACTTATTCTTCTTTGCCGTCACGCTGTCTAGCTTTTGCATTGAGGCTTATAAATTATGAACAAAATGGTTGGCTGGTTGGCTGCCTATATGGTTAGTTGGTTCGGCTTTTAGCCTGGCATACTGGCATAAGGACTCCCCGAATCCCTAGCACCCTGCTTATCTTTATGCCTGCCATCGTTTGTTATTCCTTTGTTTTTTGGACAGTATTCACAACATAATTGCTTGCTATGACTGTGCGTGTGTGTGTGTTTGTGTGTATCTATGAATGAGTGTTCTGGTGTCTGTGTTTGGCTTTCATTGTAGTTGTAAATCCTAAATATTACACCAATCCTTTGTCATACTGAGCAGCAACTGTGGTTTCCATTTGCGTGTGGCTTTTACACTTTGTCTGCTTTTTGCGGCATTTTTATTTTTTTTTTCAACTTAGTTTTATGAAAGTTGGCAGCACTGTTTGTATTAAAGTAAGAGGAAGTTAGAGAGAGAAAAAGTAAGGGATCAATTGTAATAGAATGCTATCAATCGTCTTGGTTTTGGTTTGCTTGTGCAATGGTCTGAACAACCAGAAGACATACTGGCGGCGACCCTTTAAATCATCATTTAACATGCATGCCAGGCGTTTGGTCTGCACTTGACTTACTTACTTACTACTTTCAACTTACTTTGAAGAGCTGCCCATCGAATCGTTTGAGATTTACACTTCATTTGACTTTAGAGTTAACTCACCTGCAAGTAAACAGAAAGTAAGTGTATTAATATAAATGTAAATGTCTGTAAATTGCTTGTAAGCTTAAATTCAAACTAACTTGGCATTTATCTTATAAATTTGCCCATTCAAGTGTCTTATATATCGTATATCTTATAGCATTTGTAGTTATCTCTCTTGCCAGAGCAAGAGTGAGAATGAAGAAAATAAAATATTTATAAAAAAAAGAAGAAAAAATTGGTGTGTAAAGTAAATACCCTTTGTTTTGACTATAGTATATATGCAGCCTTAAAAGAGCTTAAAATTTATTGCTCTAAAAGAAAACTGTGCTGATATAATCTCAAATGTAAGTTTAATACAATTTGATTCAATTTTATATACATAATATTCTAAACGTAAAGAGTTCAAAAAAAATAAATAAAAATAAAAATATTGAGAAAAAAATATATTTTCCGGAGCACGCAAAAATGAATCCGAATAAAATTGTTCGGTTTTTTTTTTGTTCGTTTTCCGGAGCACGGCTGAAGGATTTCTGGCCCGAATAGGCTTGTATTGATGATCATTCATATTACAGGAAATTTGAACAACCAATTAGTTGTTGAGCCTACACATGTGTTTGTTAAAGACTGATCTCTTTTTTTTTTGCTTTGGTATAAAAAAACGGATATATGTTTTCTTTTGTTCGAAGTATTGCGTTTCTTTATAAGGATTTTCTTTGTTCGATTGCAAACAAGTTTCCAACTACCTGTACAATCAAAATATGTGTTTTTAAAAAACAGCCCAAACATTTCTTTTAATCCTAAAAATGGATTAAATAAATTGTTCGAAGCATCACGTTTCTTTACAAAAAAAAAAATTACTTTAACATTGGAAAAATTCACATTGAGTTTATTGCTTCAAATTCTAGGTGTATCAAGTATTTTTTCAGCTGCATTCCAATTAATAACATAAAAGAACGTTAGATTTTGTAAATAAGCAGCTTGAAAATCCAAGAAATAACCTATTGTATTTCGAAGCTTTTAAAAAAAGTTTCATAAAGATATGTTTCCATTGAACTAAAGGGAACAAGCAGTAGAATTTGTGCAACAGAAAAGTTCTAGGATAAACAAGCTAGTTTAATAGAATAAAAAAATTTCCTTCACTGCATACTATTACCTTATAAAGAAGAGAACAAGTGGACAAGGCTAGGAATAACAATGGTCAAATAATTTTAATACGGACAATATTGGCATAAAGTTCCAAAGAAGAGTGTGTGTGAGAGTGTATGTGTATGTATCGATGTTTATTGAGTTTTTAGAAAACTGTTTTTTTAATGCTGCCTTTGCTTCGATGTTTATCGTGAAATTCAATTTTCAATTTATAAGATTTGATGCAGCATTCAATGCAATGCAGCTTGTTATCAACGAATACGCACAAATGCACCCGCAGGCACACCCACACCGATACACAACACATAGATACACACACTTATGCACTCAGATACAGCAAAATGGATGCCATAAATTCAGGATGCAATGGCAAATGCCAAGAGCAGCCGCCCAGTTGCGCATTCCATGTGAACGGCATGTAACAATGGCATAGCCAGGGCATGTCAGACATGCTCTGGACCAGCAGGGATACGGCCAGGCGGGACAATGTGGGACAGCTAAGGCCAGGCTAGTGCAGGCCAGCGCGTCCATTCAAGTGAAATCTGGCAGCACCGCCCCACATTTCCATTTAAAGCCAAATATGCGTTTGGGTTTCTGTGTGGGAGTTAGTTTGGTCGGCTGCCAGCCAAATGTCTAATACAAAAGGTAAGCCACGAAACAAACGCTTTGAGCTCCAGCAACAACAACAACGACATAAACCACTACAAATACATTGAAATCCAAACAAGCTTCATCTAATCCAAAGCATACAGTACGACGTTGGCCCCAAAGCTAAAACTTTTATAGTTTGCTTTTACCCATATTGCCAAATGCAATGCAAAAATGTCTAAATTGTTTACTGCGCATCCTGTGATGCATTCAGCTTGGGGCAGGAGGATGCTTATCATGCTTAGTCTCCACCATAATAAGTAAATGATTTGTCATCTGTGCCACTGGGCGCAATTTTGTGTTCCGATTCAATTTGCCAAGGCAATTGAAGCTGGCAGAGCGCATGCCAATGACAATGCCAATTCTAATGCATTTTACTTATTTTTCAACAATAGGAATACTTTTGGGAAACACGCTAGGAAGGTAGCATGTATATCATTGAGTTGCTTGTGAACCAATTTAAATGGGAATTGAGCAAGCAGAGTTGACTTCTACTATGCAATTGCTTTTGCGCTTTAGAAATTTCAAAGGAAGCAGCTGTCTTATTAGACCAACTAGGTTTAGACGATATGAAAGATTTCAAACAAAAATGTTCAAAAAGAAAAAAAAAATGAAATCAAACAGAATGATCAGGCATGTTCTAGATTTCGATTCCGACAAAAACTGTCGGAATCGAAATGAAAGGTGTTCTGGATTTCGATTCCGACAAGAGTCGACTCGTTTTGAAAAGTTTGGCTCTCAGCTGTCGAAATGAAAAATTTTTTGCTTTGTTTACTTAAATAAACGCATTAATGCCACTAAAAAGATTTTGTATTATTTTTGAATGCTTTAAGAAAATTTAGATGTGCTCACTTGAACTAATCAAAGTTAATTTTCATTATATATTTTTATTACAAAAAATGTCTATTAAAATTGTGTGTACATGCAAAACCAAAACGAGTGGAATGAAAGTAAGGTGTTCTGGATTTAGACAAAACAGAACTTCGAAAAGTTTTGTGTTGTCGTGTTGCACAAGTAAATTCGAAGATAATTTTATTAATGGATGGCTTGAAATATGTATATAAAACAAATTGTACAAAATTTGTAAATAAATAAAAAATATTTGTCTCTCAGAAAGATGTTGGCAGAAAGAAAAAATAAATTAATAAAGTGGATGTTCGAAAATTTGTGGCAACTCTACAATGTGAACTTATCGATATCACACAGCTGTTCAATACAAAAGGTTATCGATAGCACTCGAAATGAAAACGATTCGAAATCGATTCGAACTCAGTCGAAATCTAGAACACCATTTGTCGGAATGCACTCGTTATGACTTTTCAAAACGAGTCGAAATCTAGAACAGGCCTGAATGATTTGATCAAATTTCTACATAAGACGCTTAAATCAAAGAATAGGAAAGAATTGACGAAGAATTTGTTTTGTATACGAATTTAAGAATACTGTTCGTGATTAAAAATCTTGGTTTCAGAATTAATTGTTATTATTTAGCATCCTAAAAACCTCAAAATATCTTCAAGTTGAAAATAAGCTAGGCATAATTTTCAAAATCGCGATTTAAAAATTTCTAGTTTTTTGAAGACAATGAATCTTAATTTCAGAACGTTTGGTTACATTTGTGTATTTCTGGTCTTACTTTAATAATCTTTGTTGTAGTTGTTTGACATTTTTTTGGCTTTACAAAAGTTTAATTGATAAACAATATATTTCTGCATACTTCAAGACTTTTAATATTATGTATTTGAAAAAAAAAGTTTGATCTTGTCTTAAATGTGACACTTTCGCGATTCTTGTTGGGCTTCTAGTTGCAGCAAACAGCCTTAATTCACGATTTTTAATCTCATTTAAAGATTTAAAGATGTTAAGAATTTTGGTTTTATTTTAAAATTTCTTGTTCTTATTACAAGAATGCGATCTAAATATTTTATATTATCTGTGTTTGGTTGAGAAGATTGAGGTCTTGGTGATTTTGTTGTAAATTTTATATTTTTGTTCTTAATTAAAGAGTTTTAATCTAAATTAAGTTTTTTATGCTTTTGTTAAGATATTTCGTTTTAACTTAAGAATTTTTGTTCTTATTATAAGTATTTAAATAAAGAGTTGTGCAAATTTTTTTTTATTATTTTAAATACAGGGTTTTTCAATAAGAGGTATTATTTTGAATCATCCGGTATTTCAGTAGCTGTCACTTTTGAAGCTTTTATTCTTTGACATTTGACAAGTAGAAACTACGACATTACTAAAAATAGAACGATACACGCTTCAAATTATTAAAATGTACTACAAAAATGGTGAAAATCTTGCGTCCCAGTTCGTAAAACTAAAGCATTTTTGGGTCGTCGTGCAGCACCTTGTCGGGCCCATTTCCCTCTCGGTGGCTACGTCAACAAGCAAAATTGTCGCATCTGGGGTTCGGAAAACCCAAGAGTTATTGTTGATAAGCCTCTCCATCCTCAACGTGTGACTGTTTGGTGCGATTTATGGTCCGGCGGGGTCATTGGACCTTACTTTTTCGAAAATGAGGTTGGATCAACAGGTACGGTGAATGGATTGCGCTATCGAGAGATGATTGATGATTTTTTATGGTCGGAGTTGGGTGGTATTGATCTGGACAACGTTTACTTTCAACAAGACGAAGCTACGTGCCACACAAGCAACGAAACCATTGCTCTTTTACGGGAAAAGTTTCCGGACCGTGTTATCTCTCGAAGAGGTGATCACAATTGGTCACCGACATCTTGTGATTTAACACCTTGCGACTTCTTCCTTTGGGGCTACGTGAAAGATAAGGTTTACGCTAATAGTCCTGCGTCGATTCAAGACCTCAAAAATAGAATTCGTGAGGCTATCGAGCACATAGGGCAGCCACTTTGCGATTTGGTTATGGAAAATTTCATGAAAAGGATATGGTCCTGTAAGCGTGGTCGTGGTGGCCATTTGTCTGATGTTGTTTTTCATTATTAACGGCATACCTTCTCTCCTCTCTTCCTCTTTTTTATGAAATAAACATCCGATCATTTATCTCAAAAAATTGAATTTTTCTTTAAATACCAATATGACACCTCTTATTGGAACCCTTTAATATCTGATTTTTGTGTCAACCTCATACCATAAGGCAAAGAATAACTAGAAATTTGGCTTGGTTTATATATAATAGAACCACGCTCGGAAACCTCTCTGTATATATTTTTAACATTCCAACCGGAACCTGGTTTAACCGATATCCAAAGCATTTAGCTTTCCGACAAACGAAAACATGATCTTGGAAATATTCTTTCTTTAAAACATATTTCTTTTTTTTGTATTCTTTCAATATAATTCAGAAAAATTCCACAACGATGCTTCAAGTACAGTAAAATGAAATTATAATATGAATTTTAATTGTTTAGATATGAGACAACCAATAGTTATACAAAAGGAATTTTGTGACTATCAGATAATTACCTAAGGTATTTAAATTCTGTCTTAGTTGACTTCTTAATAATCTTCAAAAGGAGTTCGCATTGTTTGGTTATGCCAACTTTCCTAACTTTATCGGAATGGTATTGTTATTATACATATTACACTAGTTTACAAATTTATGGGTCTTCGGGGGGGTCGAGAAACACGAAAATTAACATAATTTTTGAAAAATTTTTTTCGTTAATAAAAATCGAGCCGAAAAATTATAATTTTGAAAAATTGTAAAAAATTACACTTTTTTCGACTTTGGTTGCATGTAACTTCTATAATTTTAACTTAATGTGTTATCACTGTAAAGAGCACATCAATACCTTTTGATCTAATCATGTCGATACAAGATTTTGTTCACGAGATATTGACGAATAACTGAAATAAAAGCCCAAAAGCATGTTTTTCGAAAATATCTCGAAAACGGTGCTTAAGAAAAAAAAACTTTCGTCTGGCGATCACAAATACATGACTTTGTTTTGGTCCTGAAAGTTGCCTTAAAAAAGTTCCACTTCGCTTTAAATTTTTTAGTCACATCTCTTTAGTTTCTAGCGCAACTGTACATTGCCTTAAAAATTTACCATTTCAACAATATGTTAATGTTTCTTCTTTTATTAGTGCAAACATATGCGCCTTGTATGTACAAACCAGTCTTATAAGCCCTTTCGACTTTAATTAACAAACACCAGCAAGCACCATCGGCAACAGTTATGCTTAGTTACGTGCAGACACAACTGTACCAATTTTAATGCATTTGTCGTGCAGTGAACAATGTTTACATTATCTTACGTGCTTATGCGCGTATGTGCTTCCTTTCTTACTTTTGTACTTATGTACTTTTGTACTTATATACTTAGTTAGTTAAACAATTTGGGTTAAAAGTTTTGGCAACACGCTAAATACTCTAAAAACTCTTGGCGCGTTCCTGCCCGATTGCTGTTGCACACACTTCCAAGTACTCAAACATACATATGTACACACTTACTCACTCACCCTCACTCAATGGAGCTTGTGGCAGCTTAGCTCAGCGAAACGTGCGTGCATTACAGTTAAATAGTTGCTTTTGGGGGCAGGCAACATGGATTGCAGTTCATGGGGCAGGCAATGAAATGAAAATGTTCAAAGGACACGTTTTGCAAGAAGCACGCATGTCTTAGGAAAACGTGTGAGAAAAGATTTGAGAGAGAAAATTGTTGAATTTTAGAGAATGCCATGAAATAGACGCTAATTGCGCTGAAAAAGCTAGTTAATAAGGCGAAAATAAATGTGGGCGATTTTTAAACAAATTCGATTAGGAATTTTGATTTCAAAATTTTGATGCAGCGGAAATTGGTTATCTTTGAAAATATCAGTATACACATGTTTTAGGGATGTTGGGTAAGCAATTTAATTTCTTTGAGTCTTCTCGAAAAATTCATAAAATTGTTCATTGTAATAAATAAAAAATTATAAAAGCATGTATGCAGTAGTCCGAAACGCTTCCGTACAAGAACTAAAACATTACTTTTTCAAACAGTGTGTCCATATTTACGGATTTTAATATTATCTTTGGATTTTTTTTGTGTTTGGCAAAGTTACATATTCATCCAAAAGTCAGCCATGCAGAGTCTACTGCGTATCCAGATCACATCTGGACTCTTAGCACTGTCATGCCGCACTTATATACTATTCCCTTCCTGACGTATCCATCTGCTCTAGATCAGATCTTATGATCACGGAACTATTTCATAACAAGAAATTTAGATCTCTTCTCCCAAGTCGGGAGACTTGGGCTGATGACAGCCCCTGTGGAAACCTCCGGTGGCAACAATGGTTCACGGATGGTTCCAAAACTGAGCAGGGTGTAGGTGCTGGAGTTGTTGGGCCCGACACCAGAATCTCTAGTGCAATGGGCATGTGGCCCAGCATCTTTCAAGCAGAGATTCATGTCATAGAGATCTGCGCTCATAGTATCCTTAGTAAGGGAACTAGGGGAGCAAACATCTGTATCTACTCAGATAGCCAAGCTGCTATTAGGGCACTATCATCATGGAGCATCTCCTCTAGGGTGGTCAAAGAATGCCATAATTACCTCCAAACCCTCTCCTCCCGAAACAAAGTCGTGCTATGTTGGGTACCTGGACACTCAGGAGTGGATGGTAACACGATCGCTGATGATCTAGCACGACAGGGTGCCTCCACCCTGACCACTGCCCCTGCGCCCTTCTGTGGTATTGGTTGGTCCACAATCAAAACTATGGTAAACAAATGGGCTGCAGGAGAACATAGGAGATACTGGTTCTCCTTACCGCGGCTGCTCCAAGCAAAAGCGCTTATCAAACCCCTGGATATGATCAAGACAAAAGGTCTTGGCAGAGAGGACTTAAAACTCCTGGTAGCTTACCTATCTGGCCACCACACTGTTAGATACCATCTTCCGAAAATTGGCCTATCGGCCTCTTCAGAGTGCAGACTCTGTCTCGAGGACGATGAAACCACCAGACATATTCTCTGTGACTGCCCAGCGCTGGTATGGGACAGAGCCTGTCACTTGGGAAAGGAACGGATTAGTCCCTTCCATCTTAGGTCAATAGCAACAAAAGACCTACTGCTATTCATGCGGAAAGCGGAAAGTCTTTTGCTTTAATTTATGGGTATGGTACAAAAGATCTTCTGGTCGCAGTGCCCCACCTCTTTGTGAGGAACCCATAGGAGGAAAAAAAAAAAAAAGTTACATATATTGTACATTTTTGAAAGATGTACAAAAATTATGTAAGCTTATGTATATACTTATAATATAAAATATGCGAAATTGTTTTTTAAGTTTAATAATAATATAAAAATTAAAAATAGTGCCCCTCCTAAAGACATGCACACAGCAGTCGGTAACGCTTCCCAACTTAAACCTTTATAATTTAAAACAGTGTGTCCCTATTTACGTAATTTTCAAGGCATTTTTGTCTATTATCAAAATTTTTGCTATGTAAACAACGCGATAATGGTGACGCAGCAAGAGGCGGAGTATCTGGGTGAAGCCATTTTAAAAAAGCAGTGATGCAGAGTGGCGGATTTCTCAAAGATGCACGTATTTTCAATTAAATTAATCCTGCAATACAAATATTAACATATCATGCTAGATAATGAGCCCGCGGACATGGTACAGCATCTGCAAGTTTTTAATCAAAACTCTTTTATGACGGCGGGTATTTTAAACACCTTGTTTGAATTGTTGTAGCGCAACTTGGTCACTGAATGCTTCACAAAAAATAAAATAAATTTTTCTGTTCTGAGGTCAGAATTTTGAAGTGCTGGAGTTTTAGGACCTGGGATTCGGTTTCAGCGGTCCCAAAAACATATGGTATAAATATCTCACAACAATTTATGCTAATAGCCGTATTTTTCGCTTTCACAATGAGCTGTGTTTTTTTTCCACAAAATCGTAATCGTGTGGTAACACTTTTTGTCAGTTTAATTCGAACGCCTGCGTACTGCTTACTGCTGTTGTTGCTAAAAATTAGGCTTATAAACAAAATAAAATTATTTTTAAATTTTATTTAAAAAGATAACATAATAAGCTGTCGAATTAGTAAAAAACTAACTCCATTGCATTAGTATTTCAAGAATGCAAGTTTTTAACATTTTAAATGAATGCAATTGATAAAAAATGTTGCTACATTTTTTCCATTTCGATTTGTAAAAAAATTGCCCAAATGTTGCCTTGCAAATTAAATTTGTTACATGCAGCAAAATAATTTTTTTTGGTGTTTGGCTTGGTAATCTGTGCCAATCCATTAGTACTTTGGAGTCTTATTGTTGCTTATTAAATTATATTTAAGCTCATTTGAAACCGCTAATTAGGCGTGTCTTGGAAATTACCGCTTTCAGGGTTGTTGCTGCTAATTAAGCGTAAATTTATGCAAACGCATGTTGCGCATACGCCTTGTTGCCACAAGCGCAGCCTACTTATGTGTTTGTATGTTTTAGATCTATTATTCATGGTACCTAATTATGCGCCACATAAATGTTAAGAGCACGCAGAAACCAAAAAAAAAATGTATTACAGTCGACGCGTTGGCCCCGACAATGGGATACACTGTTGGCTTTTTCCAGGAAAATACATGTACTGTATACATAAGCGTAGCTCCTTTTTTACAAACCCATACGTTGAAGAGTTTGGTAGTCAATGTGTTGAATAAATTGTGGGGGGCTAAGAAGCTTTTATTTACAAAATGGTGTTGTGATTGCGTTCATAAATCTAAATGAGGTTACATACCAAAGCTTAGTGGCATTGTTAAGTTATATAGAAGCTTAGCTGTTTACTTCATTACACACAGATGCATAATAGCTAAACAGTATGGCTGCAAACTTAATTAAAATTATCATCTTAATCGGCACTATTGGGTTCTGTGATAGAATGTTGCGCCTGTAGTTCGTGTAGTTTCCCACCTTAATCCCCCTACCCAAGTCAATGCTGATACTTTTGATGTAGGCAACTCATTAGCTGCCACGTCTACTTTAGCTTGTTGCATACGCACCATAAATCTATAATATCCCATACAAGCCATGTTTATAGTGTATAAAAATAGCATAACATAAAAAACACATAAAGTACGCTGCTTGCCCACAAAAGTATGCAACATATTTGTTCAAGTGTAAATTGCTACATACTACATAAATACATACAAACGTAGCTCCCGGCAGATGTTTTGTTTTGGTCATTAGGTATTATTAATGCCAGCCCAAAAATGGCCAGTAAACATTTTCTAAAAATTTACATTAACACCTAATTACGCACACAATTGTTGATGTGTTTTATGGCAGTTAATGAGGTTTGCAATGAAACGTAATTGCTATGTAATTTGAATAAATAATTTTTGTAATTTTAGTTGTTGGCATAATTGTAGGTTATGTTTGTAGTCATATTTGTACAGAATATTTTAGCTGGTAAACAAATAAGTGCCTCAAGGTATTTGCCAAAATAAAGTTCAAGGCTATGTGTCTTAGTTTTTGGTATATCTTTCTATTAAGTAACTTTACGTGTGGAAGTGTAGCGGGGATTGCAAAACGTAGTAAATAACGAACAGGCTAGCTATTTAGTTTCTTAAAAATTTAGTTTTATGAATTTAAAATGATAGTTGTCTTAATTGCGTACTTAATGGAAGAGTAAAAAATTAAAAAAAGTATCCGCATTGCAATTTTTCTAGTTTTAAACCTTTAAAGTAGAAAACCAGATAATACTGTATGGGTTGACCAGCTTATGTTGAAGAAAGAATGGAATATACATTATCTATTAATTGCTAAAAGCTTGAATAATACTACAAAGTATGCGATAGAAATTTTAAATCGTTATACATGATCAGCTCATCAACAGCTCAGTATCTCCAAAAGCAATTTTAATGAAAATTTTAGTAGAAGCGAAAAATTTCTAGTCTACAGTCAGGCCAAGGGAAGCTTGAGAAAACTATACCATTAAATATTAATAAAACGTTCCTTAGGTGAGACCCGGTTTAGGGTAACCTGCATCCCAAATGTATATGTCAGGACAACCCGAATTGAATCTGAAGATTAAGGAACATATTGGGTAGATGGCGCCAGCAGTAACAACAGCTGATCTGTTCAAAGATCGCAGCGGCGAACATAACAAGATCTTATAAAAAAAGGGTGGACAATTTTTTAGTTTGCAGCATTTATTATTCGTTGTGAGCCGCTTATAGGCTTTTATTGACGCTACAACAAAAACACATTTTCAAAATTATTTATTAATCGCCATCAAGGCGCGGATCCAGAATTTGGTCATAGGGTGGTTTTTCACTTCGAAGTGTGTACATCTATATCAGAGCTTGCAAAAAACTGTCGACCTATTTTTCCAACTTTTGGGTGGGGTCCGGAGCCGAAAACACCACCCGTGGAACCGCCACAGTCGTCATCATATGTAAATTTTCATAATTTGGTAGCAAATATTTTCACACGTTTCTAATATTTCGTTGCTTACAAAAAACATGGCAGACTTCAACAAACAACAGCTGATTTTATAGCAACCCTTTCTGTTCAACACAATATACCGCAAAAAATACCACAAACGCGAAAAAAATACTACAAGTAGAACACAAATTACCAAAAAAAATACCATATACTGTTTGTACGGGCACAACATTTAGTTTGTTCGCAAAACAAATTGCAGTTTTTATTTCGATGCGTTTTTCCAGGCCTTTGAGAAGAAGAAGAAGTATTTCCATTTTTGGCAACTGTAGTTCCTGTGAGCTGAATAAAAAATCCACGCTGTGATGTCCCCCACTTATTCTGCTACGATTTGGGAATATCTAGTTGCAAACCGATTTACACAGCTACCTGCAATAGAACAATCTAATGTTGAGACCTGTTGCTATTTTCAAGAAGGTTCCTTTTTTTTCTATATTTTTATTTCAAAATTTCAGCTTTTAGCTACCAGTTTAAAGCGTTTAATAACTCTGCGCTTTACTAACTACTAAATGAGTTTTCGCCAACTTAAAAGCCAGCTGAACAAACTGCTAAACTGTTGAACGCCAGAGTTGCCAGACTGCTGACACTTTTCATAAACTTTTAAAGCCATTTATGAAATGCTATCTGCCTTTGTTGTTGCTGTACTTAAACCTTGCACAAATTCAATGGGAAAACTTTAAGCAAGTTAAGACAAGTTAAATCCCAAAGCCTTAGTTGGCTTCAAGTATAAAACGAGAATTATATGTTGCAGCAGCTGACGCAGTTAAGCAAAACTGTTGAATGCCGCATGTTGAACAACAATAATAACAATAATAACCAAATATGTATTACATTAATAATTCAAAAGTACAAAAGTTCAATAAATTTGACAGGTTTTTGTTTTGTTGGTTAAGCGGTAATTGTAAAATGTTTACCAATAAAAATTAACTTTGACAACAACAGTAATAAATGTTGCAAGAACAAAAGCAGCAACAGCAACAACAATTACAATAAGCTAGTTTAAGTTACAGTGAAAATGTGGCAAAAGTTTTGTGCAGCTTTTGTTTTCTTAATGAGCTTCAACAAAAGATGACACAAACACAAAAACAACATTATCATAAACTTGCTAAATATGTTAAGTTGAAGACAGATACAATGACAACGTGTGGCAAAAGTGTATCTGTGTGAGCGTGTGCAAATGTGTATTAGTGTAGTGTGTGCATATGCTGCGCTTAAGTTAGCGTTCACATTTTAAAACACTTTATCCATAGAGTAGCGTCTATTATACATTATAAAGTGCAGAAGAAAACGTTTTCCAAATTTTTGTTACCCAAATGGCTTTTATCGCTTTGTGTCTTTATATATGCAAGTACGTCTGCCCAAAGGAAAAAAAGCAGCGCATATCATCTTCAGATATAGTTTTGTAGAATGAAGTCGATGGCTGATCATCTTATTTCCAGAAAAACTAAGATTTTTGTTAGATAATTAACAAACGGTCAGAAAACGAGCTTCTGAGTTCGTCATCATGCACCTAATTATGGAAAATTAACCAAATCGGATTTACATGTGCTCAAAAATTTACTAATTTCATCATTTGCCTATAAATTACAACAACATTAATTTAGGTATATTAGAAATGAGATTTGCAAGAGTATTTTTGATCCCATTTCTCCCGTTCCGGAACACACATTGAAAATCAGGTCTCGTTCCCTAGCGGGGATTTTTAAATCTCGATCCCAAAGTAAATTTTTTTTAAATAAATTTTAAGTGTAACTAAAATATAAACAAAATATATATAGCTCATTTTCTTTTAAAGGCTAAAATATATACGCAGCACGCAAAAAAATGAAAAACTTCATATAAAAATTATAGTCGCGAAAAATTCCGATCAAAAATTTTTGACAATGGGACGCAGATAAAAAAACAAAACAGTGTGGTCTTAAAATGCGTAACGTTAGATGCCGCCACTACTTCGCTAGGTAAGGTAACACCAAACCGCCGTCCCTCTTCCTGTTGTTTTTTTTTTGCAGCCAACCTTTTTACAATTAGGTGCCTACCATACTTGCATTGTTTATACTAAGTAATATTACCAATACTTGTTGATTCAAATCCATGCTTATTTTATTGATATGCACACACTGGTGGCTCCATATGAAATAATATTAAATAGTTTCAATATGGAATTTTTCGAACTGCGTGGACCCCTTTATAAAAAAAAGAAACTTACTCAATTTATTTTACAAAATATCCTAATATCTAATTTTATCCATATAACTCATATATCTATCTATCATCATACTTAATAGTTTCTTCTAAAAGGTTCTTTTTGCATTCCTTCCATACCTTACTTGTTTATTTTTTCAATATTTCAACATTTTTTTTTAAATAAATTCTAAGAAACAATTAATTTGATCATTTTTTATTCCACAAAATATGTTTAGAAACTGGTTTTTTGTCAGAACTCAAGCATTCCTTCATAATATTAAAATAAATAAACAATTATAATAAAATGCAATAAATATCATTCTGGTACCTAAGAGAATTTTGTAACCATATAAAAATTCCAACAATTCCTCACGTTTGCAAATTCTTTCCACGTCCATCCCAAAACTGCAGCTGCAAAAAGCGCGGCACTCCCAAGGAATTTCCGAACCTAACTCATCTCCTATCTGAACTAAATATGCTTATAAACGACCTAGAACCATTTTTCTTATTTAAAAAAAGTTTACAGGGCATCCCACTACCGACCACAGCGACCTTGACTGCAACGCCATTTTTTGTCTTTATGTCGGCAAAGCAATATTACAAGGACAACTAAGAAGACACGCAGAAGCTGCAACAATGATGAAACAAACGACGCGCCGGAAAACGGAAACGGAAGTTGCTTACAAGCGTCGTAGTATACATGAAGAGACAAAATGGCGTACAGTGCAGCATGTTTAAAGAGCTTTGTGCCAAATGTTGCTCTTGTCTGCACTCAGTTTAGACTGAAAAAATGCAGTGATTATTTTTCAATGTGTTTCATTAGTTTGAAAATAACTTTAACTTTGTAATTATGCAACTATTAAATTAAAGCATGCTCATAACTTTCTATGAGTGATTTAAAACTTTGCACAAACATAGCAAAAATGTATTTAAAATAGAACAAAATACAAAAGCAGTGCAAATTTTAAAGTAGCTTATGCTCCTAATGCACAAAATAAAACAAGTTATGATATACTCTGGGAATGTTTCGAAAAAAGTCAACACTCATTGCCTTAATATACAACATCTTAGTTCCTATGGGCACTTTGAGTATGAGTATTTTGAAGAACGTCTGAGTAAAAAATCTCAAAGAGAACTAAAGAGTTAACAAAGTTGAAAAAAATACTTCTTATGCATAACAACTTTTGACTTTTATTTATCGATAACTTTTGATAAATCGAGCTAAAAATTTGTATAACCTGCAAAGAAAATTAAAATTGGGAGCGAATTAATTTAAGTGTGCACATTGGGATTGCGAAGAAGCAGGTACAGTAAGACACTATACATATATATCGGCCAAAATAAGTGAAACGCTTCACTTTTCCCGCGACCTTCTCCGATTTTGATGATTTTTACAGATTTGGTAGAGCTACTAGCCAATAGTAACCACGTCAAATTTTATTGCAAAATTCCGATTATTTATCGAGTTATCGATAACTGAAAATGGCGTTTTTCGTTTTTAGACTATTCTTTGACAAGCCATATCTTATAAACGAATGAAAATATTGACGTGATTTTTTTTTTCCATGATAGATAAAATATTAAATTTAAAAAAAAAATATTTTATTTATTTTTAAGATTTTTTTTTTTTGATTTTTTATCATTTTTAGTTTTTAATTTAAAAATTCAAAAGTGATCTCCCACTTTTAAAAAAAAAGTGTTAATGTAATTTTATGCGTGTAAGTTCACTGCAAAAAACAAAACAAAAAAAAGTTAGTAACTCTTAGAATTGTAGAAGTTATGCTTGTTTTAGTGATGGCACCTCGCTCGTTCGCCATAGTAAACAGTACCTCGAAAAATACAATTAAGCATAACTCCTCGGAATGAAAACATAATAAGTTCAAATTTGACATGAATATTCATTTTGACATTCTGAGATCAATTTTGAAAGCGCCTACATATATTTAAGGTCAAAGGTCACAAAAATCGGTTTTTTGCAAATAACGTTTTACCCGGGCTTTAACTATATTAAATATGTTCTACAAAGTTGTAGGGCGTAATTCTCTATAAAATGGGTGTACGACATAATCTTGTACATATAACCGTTCGTGAGATATAGCTTGGAAAGTGGGGAGTGCTTTGATGCGAAAATTCCGTCTTTTGGCGTTGCACTCTGAAAACTCTATCTCCTGATGGGTCAGTTGTATGAAATAATGTTGTATGACAATTTTGTAGAGAATTTTACGCCCTGCAACTTTGTAGAACATTTTAAAAATATTTGAAGCACGAGTAAAATGTTATTTGCAAAAAACCGATTTTTGTGACCTTTGACCTTAAATATATGTAGGCGCTTTCAAAATTGATCTCAGAATGTCAAAATGAATATTCATGTCAAATTTGAACTTATTATGTTTTCATTCCGAGGAGTTATGCTTAATTGTATTTTTCGAGGTACTGTTTACTATGGCGAACGAGCGAGGTGCCATCACTAAAACAAACATAACTTCTACAATTCTAAGAGTTACTAACTTTTTTTTGTTTTGTTTTTTGCAGTGAACTTACACGCATAAAATTACATTAACACTTTTTTTTTAAAAGTGGGAGATCACTTTTGAATTTTTAAATTAAAAACTAAAAATGATAAAAAATCAAAAAAAAAAAATCTTAAAAATAAATAAAATATTTTTTTTTTAAATTTAATATTTTATCTATCATGGAAAAAAAAAATCACGTCAATATTTTCATTCGTTTATAAGATATGGCTTGTCAAAGAATAGTCTAAAAACGAAAAACGCCATTTTCAGTTATCGATAACTCGATAAATAATCGGAATTTTGCAATAAAATTTGACGTGGTTACTATTGGCTAGTAGCTCTACCAAATCTGTAAAAATCATCAAAATCGGAGAAGGTCGCGGGAAAAGTGAAGCGTTTCACTTATTTGTGCCGATATATAATTTGTTCGAAAGATCAAAAGATTTATTGCAATTATGATCCGAATCAAATCAAAAAAATTAAATCATTTAAAATGATTTAAATAAATGAAATGAAATTTTTATGGGATACTTAAAATTGATCCTTCAAGGACATGTAAGGCATCGATGAAAAGGTCTGGAGTAGAGGTGGGTTACTGTCGATAGTATCGATAGTTTCATTTCCAAGATAGGTTAGGTTCGGTTAGGGCGGCAGTCGGGACCTAACGTTCCAACTCACTTAGGCCAGAAAATTGGCCCGTTGTGATACCGCTGGGTGGGCCTTAGACCACCCTTACCCCACTCAGGCGGTCCCCTATATGTTTTAAAAATCACGCCCATCCGGCGGCTTTAGTAAACCTCGAGAGGCTTCTAGGACTCTTTTCCGAGAGCTGGGATAGGCCAATAAAGACGTATGATTTTAGGAATCGGAGCCTTGTCTTACACAGCCCAGGGCAGTGACAGAATAAGTGCTCCACCGTCTCCAGCTCCTCCTCATCTCCACAACTTCTACAGAAGTCATTGTGAGGTGCGTTGAGCCTTGATGCATGGATACCCACCAGCCAGTGTCCGGGAATTGCCCGGATTGCTGTCGAGCACTGAGCTCGATTTAGATCGCAAAGTTGCTTTTTTCTCTTTTTGCAGTATACCGGCCATGTCTGCCGTGAGATTCTACACGTGTTCGATATCCGATTCCACGCTTGATTAGCAGCTAGAGCAAAGTGTTTCTTAATACTAAATTTACAGCTGACCCAGACGTTCCTTGTCCTGAAGGAGGTTACTGGTAGTTTCTCTTCTTGCCAGTTCATCCGCAATGCAATTGCCCTCAATATCCCTGTGTCCCGGGACCCAGATGATGTGGATCGAAAACTGTTCTGCCATCTCCTCCAGAGATGAGGGACAGTTGTTCACTGATTTCATGCATGATGTCATGGGGGCGAGAGACTTAATAGCCGCCTGGCTATCTGAGTAAATACAGATATTGTTGCTACCAATTGGTAGGTTTTTAATTATCGAGACGGCCTCCTGAATTGCCGTGACTTCAGCCTGAAAGAAACTGCAGTGATCTGGGAGCCTTAAAGATATTCTTATGTTGTGTTCCTCAATGTAGACGATAATATACTTTTGCATGTAAAAAACTTTTCTGACAAATCAACGGACAGAAAATTAGCAATAAGTCAAAAAGAATACAAAACCAATGGTAACACGTCGAACCTTTTTGACCATCCGACGCTTTTAGAGTCACCAAATCCGATGGGGACCATAAAAAATTATTTAACTAAGTAAAATTTTTATAAAAATTCTAATTGATTGTCACAGACGTCCAGCATTTCCGGATAGTAAACGACTTTGGCTTCCGAAATATCGAATTTCATTAAATCGTTTTGCAAAAAACAGAATAAAAGATCTATAAAAATTTGGCAGCAGCAATATTTGACATTCCACATTATTTGGACAGTCAAACTTTAAGCCAAAATGCAAATCCACAAAGTTTTGAAGTCCAACACAGTCAGATCCTTTCTACTGAAATTGAGAGGATGGATGTTCCGTATGTATAAATGCCTAATTAGACCTATTCTGACGTACGGCTGGGAGGTTTGGACACTCAAAGCAAACGAAACATGCGAACTACTATCCCACGAACAGAAAGTGCTGAGAAAAATTTTTGCTCCAATACGTTTAGATGACGGCACATATTGTATTCGCTACAACCACGAATGAGAAAACGCCATCAACAAGCAGAACGTAATACGATAGACCCAGAAAGAGGTGACTAGATGACATCGAAGAAGACTTAAGAAGGCTGGGCGTGAGAGATTGGAAAAACTTGGCATCGGATAGAATCAGATGACAAAAATTGGTTGAGGAAGCACTGGTCCACCCAGGACTGTTATGCTAAGAAAGAAGAAGAAGAAGAAGATTTTCAGTAGAAGTGGCCTTATAGTTTTGGACATAAGGACCCGACTGAAACCTAGAAATGCCACAAAAAGAAGCTACTTGAAAGATAATTTTTTTATGATTGCTAATTGTTGAATGGACGGTTTTTGGTTTTTTAAGATGTAATTTTAGAAGGATCTCTTTTTACAATGTCATGAATAAAACGTTTCTGTTAAAAATTTTGAAATACTCTTTTTGTAATTATTAGAATTTTTCCCACTTGCTCTATGGTACATATTGAAAAGAATTTGCCCTTTTTTGTGTGCCATATTTCACTTTTTTCGATAGTGATATTGATAGTATCGATAGTTTCAACTATCGAAGTCTAAACTATCGAGTGGTGGCACTATCGATAGTATACCACATTTGCCAATAATTTTTATTTTAGATTTTTATCACAAATTGAAAAATAAGAATCATTTCGCGATTTTTTAACACAAATTTGTACAAGGTGGCGCAAAAGAAATCACCCTATTGGAAGATGCTCTCATTTTTGTAAATGGCCGCCAATATCAAATCTGTTTTGACATTTGTGGACTAGACAGATACAGAATACAAGTGAATAAGCCATGGAGCGATACACTCCCCAAGAACGCGGAATAAGTGTGTCTATTTCCGTTTCCGGGTCGCTTAATTTCGCGTTTTGGCCCGGCAGATCGCCCGATTTAACGGTCCCGGACTTCTTTTTATGGGGTTTTTTGAAGTCCCGTGTTTACATCAACAAGCCTGAGACCTTGGAAGCCCTCAAGGAAAATATCCGACACGAATGCGAGAATTTATCGCCCGAAACTCTCGCCGAAGTGATGGAAAATGCCATAAAACGAGCCCGTATGGCAATCAATTGTGACGGCGCCCATTTGTCCGATATCATCTTCTCAACTTAACACAATTAATTCTAAAGGTCTAAATAAACATAATCAAAAAACAGAATCGAAGTTTTTCATTTAGAAAAAAAATAAGAGCCAAACAACATCGGATGACTTCTTTTGCGCCACCTTGTATTTTTAGTTATATGATGATAATGATTTTTATTTTAAAAATGTTAAAAATTATGGTACCTGTAAAAAATTTAAACTTCTCACCGATAAACTATTATGTGAATTAAGTTATATATATTAAATGTACCCACAACTGCCAGCATTTGTTGCCATACTAATCAACTTTATATCATATTGCCAGCTTGATTTACATTTAAAATGAATAAATAACATATCATAAATATCTATCTAAAAAATATTTACAATTTTATTTATTGTTAAGTGCTTATGAAAAAATGTATGCGGCGTGTTGTTTATTTGTATGAATGTGTGTTATTTTTTGGTATCTGTATCGTATTTTAATAAAGTTTTGAACGTTTGTTTGAAAATAGTTATTTATTTTTATTCGATATGAATGCTAAAAATATTTTATATAAAGATATTTATACTTTTAATTAAGCTTTTAAATTGTATCTGGCAGTGCACTTAATTTATCACAAGATAAATTTTATCATGATTTATATGACCACTTTTGTTATTAGAAGAGCAAAAATAAGAGACGAAAAAATATTTTTATAAAAAACTAAAAGCCATTTACCTATAGCACTAAAATAATTTAACAAAATGTTGCTGCTGGTACCAAAATTGTGAAGCTTAATATGTATTGTTCTTTATACTGAAATAATCTATATATATAAAAGAGAGTTAAGAGTTATGTTAGTTACACTATTTATAACTCAAGAACGGCTGGGCCGGGGACAGAGTCCACTAGTACTGATATACATAAAGAAATTTTTCGTTTAAGCACATATTAGTTTCAGTAATTCTTTAATCCATTTCACTTATGTAATAATTTCGAAATAATGATAAAACTCTATTCTTACAAGGTTTTAATAATCCCATTATTAAGGGTAGACATAAATAACTTTCAATAAAACAGAGTCTCAAATGTTCCAATACTATTTGACAAAAACGTTCTCTGTCACGATAGTGATACTGATTTAAGAGTTCCTAAGACATCTTCTTAAACAACTTTTTGGAGACATGCTTCATATGAAACAAACTACTTGTCATAGTAGTGATATTGATTTAAGAGTTCCTATGAAGTCAGCTTAAACAACTTTCTTGAGGCATTCTTCCTCTGAATCGAGCTACCAGATTCTAGCATATAGCAACATAAACCAAGAATAAAAAATTTTCAAGATTATGAAGAAAATTACGATACAAAATAATAATTATAGTATTTATTCAGTTATTTTACCAAACATTTTTAAAGCTTCATAAACCAGTTCTTTGTTACGTTATCAACTTTCCGAACTTGTTTCCTTTTATAATAATGTTAATTGAGTATTTAGATCTTCACTAATTAATCTTGAACTTGCTGCCTTGTGGCCCTTTTACAAATATTTCCAAAAACGCTTGAAATCTTAATTACTTGGAAGTTAAATGGCTTACAGAGATTCCAACAAATTTTAGATTTCGTTTGTCTACAGATCAGTTTATTCAAAACACATGATGCTCAATTCAACTTCATGCATTAAGGGTTACATGTAGGTCTTAATTGCTTCAACTAGGCGGCATGAGATTATTAGAGATCTCAAAAATTAAAATACACACACCTTCCAACCAACACATTTGTGAAACCAAATCTCAATCGCATATATCTCTAACTGAGGCTAGCTGAACTTTATCGAGGGACATATGTTTTGGGGTTTAAGTACCACTTTGGCCATGGATATATGTTGTTATTGTAGTAGTTAGCTCTTAACCAACTGAAGTAACTCTATGAGATTCCTACAACAAACAACAAAACAAGTTCAGGTTCTGGACAACAAAAGATATGGCCAACCAAAAAAGGTTTTGAAATGCCTAGTTGCATTAGGACCTTAATAACTATTAGTTTCCTAAACCAAGAAACAATGCTCAATTGTAAAGGACTCTATGAAGCTATGAAGAGCCCTATAGCCACTCTTCGGAACATTAGAAAAACTATCCATATCATACCTTAAATTAAGTAGGACATGTGAAGAGTGAAGCATTATAAGCATGTAGATACTTCCTGCCACGCCTTAAAAAGCCGAATCTCCAAACCATTAGTGAAATAATAAAATAAAACTCCAAATCGAGTAAGATAAGAGCTTTATTACTTGAAACTTAATCATAGGCCCTAACAGTTGCTTGTTTGTGTCAAAGAATCTTAATTTTACATATTGCTCGATTAAATATGTTTTGAATAATATATTGTTGGTTATATATTGATATATATTGATTAAATAGTTTGATATATAATATAGCGATTAATATGCGATTAAATAATTCGGCGCTTGTTAATATAATGCGCCCGTTGTGTATATATTTGCGTTTTCATATATGAATGTGCTTAATCCGTTTATAATTTCAATTTCATTTCCTCCAGCATGCGATAAACCTTGATAAACTTTTTCTCAACCAGTTCGGTAAAAGCTTTAATCTCATTGCGCACTATAGATAACTCCAAGGCTGCCTCAGATTGTCCGCTCTCACACTTTTTGGATACTTTATCGCTCTCATACCAACAGGCAATGCCATCAACATAATCATCAACCAGTTCGGGTGCCGTAATATCTTCCATAAAGGATATATCCTTACGTTTGACAAACGAGCTCATCAACAGCTGCAAGAAGTCACAGTTCCAATTATTCTGCTGAAAGTAGAAATACTGCAACTGCTTGAGACTATCAAAGAGCGTGATTTTCAACGAATAAATGGTATTTGCAGATATATCCAACATCTTGAGCGCTGTTTGCTTTTTGAATATGCCCTCAGGTAGCTCATGCATTTGGGTGGCGGAGAGATTCAGGCGCAATAGTGCGGTAAAGCGGCGAAATGGATTGCCCTGCAAATTGCCCAGCGGATTATGCGACAAATCCAAGCTGGTCACATTAACCGCTTGTGGTATGTGCGGTAATTCCCTTAACGAATTATTGTGCAAATCCAATTCCCGCACCACACCATACACTGTCAGACGTCGCAGATCGCAGCCCTGCGCCACAATTAGCTCCAACAGCACGAAATTCAGTGTCAGCTCTTGTAATATATTATGCGAAAGATCCAATAATGCCAGCCTGGGTTGTAACTTGAAGAGTTCCGATTCGAATGCGTTGAGGCGATTCCGTGAGAGATTTATGCGCGTCAGATTCAGATTGCGTTCAAATATGCCACGTGGAAAGTTGCTTAAACGATTACCCGCCAGATCCAGATCCAAAAGCTTGCGCATGCCTGCAAACAAGCCCAGCGGTAGCTGCTCCAGCTGATTGTCAGCCAGAGACAGCTCTTTGAGTTCCTTGAGCGCATGAAAGCTATGATTGTGCAGATTTCTAAGCTGATTATGTGACAAGTGCAGCGTATGCAGATTATCAGCGCCTAGAAATATATTTTTGGGTATTTCTCTTAGCTGATTATGTCCCAAAAATAGGCTCATCAGATTGCTAGCACCCTCAAATTGCGGCTTCTCAAAGGTCTCCAAAGAACAGTTTTCCATGCGCAACAGCTGCAAATCCGGAAAGGTATCAAACATCAGATGCGGTATCTTGGCTATGCTCGAATTGATAAAGGTGAGCATAATCTGCTTGGCTATGGGTGCCTGCGATAAAATGACATAGTCATCGCGACCGATTTGTACGCCCGTGCATATGCTGGCCGTGCAATGATCCTGCAACCAAATGCGACGCAGATGACCCGATGTGGGTGATGCTACTGCACCACCACTACCCGCTGCTGTCACCAACGGGCTATTGATTATACCCAGCAACAGCAGCGTGTGGCACCACAAGACGCAGCTTAGCCATTGGCAGCGGCCACGCATGGCACCAGAAGCGCACTCTACACTATATTTCAATCTTATCTAAATGTATATGGGTACAAGGATTGCGGTTAAAGATTCGTGCGCGTACACGACGCGCACGCTACGAGAAGACTGGCTCAACTGGTTTATCAAACTGTTGCACTGTTGACCAGTTGGGTTTTTTTGTCAATGTTGTACCCCAACCAAATGGCATCAAATGCTGCGGGTGTTTTTCAATTATCTCGCAACATGAATCGAAATAATGGAAAGGGGTTAAGCGCGCTTAGCAACTCTGGCACCCCTGTGCTTATTTGCATCTCACTCTGGCACTCACTGTTTGACGCTTTTCACATTAATTGCCAGTGTCGCTATCCTGTTCTACATTTTTTTTTTTTTTCAGCTACTGCTGTGATTTTGATTTAATTCAATTAAATCTATGGCATTGTTTGCTTTGGTTTAGTTTCTAGTCTTATGCAGTGCTAGATACAAACAATATTTTTGAGATACATATTCAAACATTTTTTTTGCCATTTATATTTTATGCTTGCTGAACTTTCAGTTTCATTGGTCTCTGCTCACATTTACATTTACGTACTATACATAAAAACTATTTCACTATTTCCACATTCATTTGATGACTATTTTATTTGCAAATACCATATATAGACATTTTATATGTAGCTGCTACGACTGTTGTCCAACTGATGAAAATAAATGTTTTTTAAAGTAGGAAATGCCAAAATAAAAGGGGTGATACTTGTACAAACACTTCCATAGGGCTGACAAAAAAAAATATATATATATATATACATAGGTGGTATACGCAAAAGTTTATTTATTTTTATGACAAGCGACAAATTTATTAAGCATTCCAAACTTTCTTTGATTCGCACAGAAATTTCATAAACTCAATGCAAATATTTTCAAGTATAAAATATTTTTTAACTGACTCGAGTGTAGCAGCTAATAAATTCCTTCAAATAGCTTTAATAAATTCTATCAAAGGCTAAAACCCTTCAGCTTAGTCCTTTTGCTACAGCTACTGCAATGAGATGGAAGTAAAAACGGTTTTGCACTTCCTTCGCTCTCCGCTTAAAACACTTAAATTCCTTTAGAGTTACTTTTTGCACAACAATTTATAGTTCTAGCTCATAAGTCCGAAACAAATTTGGTATTGTATCTTTGCGTCCGGTTGGCTTGGACTCTGAGCAATGTTTCTCGTATCACAGTTTCGCTTCTAATCCAATCTAAGCGCTGTAAAGTTCTATAGAACTTGCTCTTGTTCAAGGCTTAAAATGTTCTTAAGCATAATTTCAGGTATTTTTTTGCCACGCTCGGTTCAATATAGCTCTATCCGCCTTCTCGCTCCCTCTACAGCAGCTACCATGGGACTACGTTCAGCAGCAGTTTACATTTGTCCTGCTCTAATAACTCAAGTTTGCATTTGATTTAACATTAACCCTCATTTCCTCCTCAAAAAAACTTACGTTTCTTACCCTCATGTGTGGTTTTCCACACATATGGGATTTATATGCATTTTTATGTAAAAAACACAATTTTTTTTTATAAGAATTATATTTTTTCTTTAATAATAATATTATGTGTTTATTTTTTATATTATATTAGTTATGTAGTTATATTAGGTTCTCCTCAATGCATTTAACACAAACATTTCGATTGTGTGTTCGCTTGCAAACACCTTTTTTACAGAAACAGCAAATAGTATCATAAGTATAATTCTTATACTTTGACTTCTCAGTATAACATATGTGGCACCGTGCCTTTCCTTCTGTTTTTGGCGGAACGCTTTTACATCTCTTTCAAGAAATGCCAGACGTTGTTGGTGTACTCTCTCGGGAAGATCCGCGACTCTGTGCTGAGGATGAGTCGTTGCCTAACAAGGTCCTGGGCCACCTCATCGGCTCACTCAGGGATTCTTGGCTATCGCTGGATAGCAAAGAAGCCGCTGACTCACTTCTGGGCATTCCTTTTCTCATTGCCATATATGGCTTTGCGAGACTGAATCCAAGCTCCCGCAAAAGACTCGTCGCATGGATTGTTTGTTTGGTTGCCAATTTGGAAACCAACAGCCAAAATTTTATACCATATCTCACAGGCTTAAAAGGCATGTATTGTCGAAACTTGCATCTATCACGAAAACCAAGTAGTTGCTCATCAATGCTAACGCATTCAGATGGGTTGAAATAATCTGCCAAAAGATCTGACCATTTATCAAAGATTCAACGGATTGGAGCAAATTTGTGTGTAGAGCTTTGCTGACGTCGACTCATAACATATCAAATCGAATGGCTTTGTTCATGTATTCAAATGTTTTCTTTAACATTATCGCTCTAAAAATTGGACGCCCATATTCACCATCAAATATATCCAACATTGTTTCATTTTTGGATCTAAATAAAATTGATTGGAAAACACTAGATGCATTACAAGCATGAACGTAAAACTAAAAAAAGACACACCTGTACACTCCAGCCAAAATGAGAACAGCGACATATGCCTTCAACAAATTTGAATCAATTTCTATATATTGGTCACTACAGTTCGCATTTGCATATGCGTTTGACCACTTCAGAATAATATTCATGATGATGGTGGAAAGAACAAGAGGAAAGCATCTTTGATGTCATCGACACGTGCTTTTGCATATCTTGTTGTACCTGGATGCAAATTGATAACATTTTCCTTCCGTAATCTTCCGGTTTAATCTTGCACTGGTTGTGATTTCAACACCATACCGTCATGAAACGAACAATGGGTCGATCGTGTTATTTGGTGCAATTGCTATTTGTGGTTCACTAGAATCACTTTCACTTCCTTCATCTGTTTATCCCGACGAAACATCGTCATCGTCATCGGGATCCTCATCATCAGATGCATTCATAATTTCTTCTAACTCCTCGTCTGTGATATATTTTGGTCTAGCCATGATTGAATTTCAAGCTGATTCAATATATCTTTGTATTATAAAACGTGTCTGACTGAACTATGACGTCATGAAATGGTTTCACAAGCAAAATTTTCCTCTTTCCTTCTTCTTTGTGCTGCAACAGAAACAATCTGCGCATGTTTACATATTGTATATACTTAAAAAAAATGCATGTACATATAAAAAAAATTTTTTATAGTGAAAAACACATAGAAATCCCATATGTGTGGAAAACCACACACAAGGGTAGGAAACGTAAGTTTTTGAATATCTCGCTATCAAAAAATAATATTTTATTAAATTATACGTTTTTTGTGTTATATTGATGTTTCAGGAATTGTCAAGAAGTTTTATGAAGATCGCTGAAAAAACAACTTGAAAAAATTGCATTTCAAAATTGATTTGTGTGGTTTTCCACACAAGGAGGAGATGAGGGTTAACATAAGTGCAGCAACATAACTCAATAAGTGACTCATAGTAGACTCCTCAGGCGCCTTTAATTTGTAACATCGGCGACTTACGCAAACAAAACGATACGACATATAAAAGTGTGACCAAAGTTAAACTAAAAACCACTGTCAAAGTACAACAAATTTTTGAGTGTGAATACACTTTTTTGAGGCTCACACCAATAACCAGAAAGAGATTGGAGTGAAGAAAACATAGCCGTTGTTGTGGCCAATATCGTAGACCATTCTGAAATGTCAGTTTGTTGCCGTTGGGCCTCAACAGAACTTCAACCCAACTTATTTCGCGATTCGATTTGGGCCTTTATCCAAGAATCTGGACGACCATAAACAGCTGAAAATTTTGTTAAATACCGGATTTTGTACCAAAACATATATATAGTTATAGAGACTAACTTTTGTAGCGCCGATCTTCAGACTTGGCTGACCCTCTCTCTCGACGGTTCCATACATAATGGCATAAAAGTAACTTCTATTTTGAATAAATTTAAAATCTCACACCGTTGTTTTTATATAACAATCTTTCCATTCCAAGAAGGATCCCATTTTTTAGAAAGTTGGACATCACTTTTGAATATTAATATTAAAAACAAAAAAAAAAAATACTAAAAAAATGTTTGGAAACATGTTCATTCGTTTAGGAAACATGGCTTGTCAAAAAAAACTAAAAATAAATAATCCCATCTTCAGTTATCGAGAGCTCGATGAATAGTTGAAATTGGTTACTATTAGCTGGTAGCTCTATGCTCTATGCATGTGTATCTAAAGATCGAAGAGGTCGACCAAAAAAGTGGCCCGCTTCACTTGCTTTCGCCGATAAATATTTAATTGTCTATTGCTCATATCTGGTCACACTGTAGAAAAATGCGCTGACTATTGATCACATCGTTCCTAAGCTCGTGCTGCATTGAGTTGTTTTTCCACAAGAATTTTCAATTTTTCCAATTATAATTTTTAAATCTATTTTTTGTAATATGCCAAATTTCTAAATAAAAACTAATTTAAAGAAAAATTACAAAAACCATTGGAATCCATCGAACAACTCGAAAAACCTATAATGTTCGAATTTTATGAGCAGAATTTGAAAAATGTGCAAAAACTGACGTTAGATGGAAATGAAATAAATTTTTGGGCAAAATTTCAGAAATGTTGAGTAAAATATTGAAAATCAAAATCATTTTTAGGTAGAAATAAAAATCAAGTTTTTGCGAGAAATTAAATGGATTCGACAATATTAAAAAGTGCACCTTTAAGACAGCTTTCTGAATCTACGGTTTGCAGTCCACATACAGTCGTACACTGCAAAAAAAGATCCAGAATTTCGCGCCCTTTTTGCCTTTGAAACATGAAGAAATGTTTTTTTATTTTCTATTATAACTATATTTCAAAGTTATTTTTTTACGGACAAGAATTTTTAATTTTTAAATAAGTGGCATTTGTGTTCAATGTTTAATGTCTTAGTGCTTATATTAAGAGTAATAAGCTCTTTATGAAAGAAAACTTCTTATACTGTAATACTAAAGTGGAACAATCCCTTTTTCTTCAAATTCAAGCTAAAATTATGAATGTCCCTTTTTTTTTAAGTATAGATAAGGTTATGTTAGACGAAATACTATTTAGTTTAGGTCACTCGGCCCAAGGCGACATCAAATCAACATCTTATAGTCTCCCAGTAATGCCTGTGATTATTTTAGGTTTGGGCTAAACTTTAGACAACCCCTTGCTAAGCCATTTTGAAGATTCAATATAAAGAGCCAATCTCTTTTTATTTTTTAAACTTTAAGTAAATTCAATATAAACTTTAAGTGTATTTTTGGTATTGTATTTATTAAATTTATTTATTCATATAACTATAAAGTAGAAATTAATTCTAAATTTGGTAGCCAGAGATGAAACATGACTTATAAATAACTGATGAAAAAGCTATTAATTAAAATTATTTCATTGTCAACATTTCACTTTATTTTTGCTGTCAAATTATTTTACTTTACTTAATACTTTGGTCTAAGCCAGTTTCAAGATTTTAATCTATCTATACCAAAGATTCAACAAAATATTCTGATAAGCAAACTGCTGTTATTTTGGCATTCTGTTGAAGTTATTTAAATTTAAATTAATTTCAGAACTTGATAAAATTGTAACCAGTTTGCGGTTTATGTTGACCCAGTTATAAAAATAAGCTGAACTGGTCAATTGCTTAGGCCATGTTTTAATTGATTAGTTTGTTCTTATTTTAAGATAAGAGCTAGTTGACTGAACTGTTGCGCATATTTATTTATATGAGGGCGCAGCTAATGAACTTAAAAAGTTTTTTACATAAATTGATTTCAATGATTGATTCCAAGAACTTTGATATAGTATTATGGTTCCAATTGGCTTATATAAAAAGCTTGTGTCGCATTTAAAGCTGCACAGTTAAGCAGCATGACAGCTCGAGTCAAAATACTAGGTAAGTTCTAGCTTGAGTTTCTTACTCACAAAACAACTTATAAGCCAAACTTGCTTTCTCAGTCTTAATAGCTCTGCTAGCCCAGCATTCCGCTCAGGCGCGCATCTCTGCTAAACGCCGCGCTCATGCTATGGGCCGCAGCGCTTCCGAGAGTCCCGATGCCAATCCACAAATTGTTATATACTCGGATAATGATAGATTAGGCAGCGCTCCAGAAGAGGAACCACAAATTGTAGAGCAGAATGACAGCAATGGTGACAACAAGGACAGCCGCAAGGTGCCAGACTATCTCTACTCAAATGCTATTCCAATGAATGAACAGAACATCAAGTATGTGCTGCCACAATTCGATGGTTATCCCGTGGCCTATGGACCACCGATTGTTGCCAGCAGCAATAATAACAATATTCGTGCTGGTAGCAACAACTCGCCCTATGTTTTGGTGCCACGTGTGCAACTGGGTTTTAATGTGCAGGGACAAGGTGGACTTAATTGGCCTTTGAATTTGATGCCCGGTACATTGCCCGATAATGCAGCACAAAAAGAGGAATCTTTACTACCAGCAGCGGCTTATATACCAGTGCCAGTGCCGGGTCCACCAGGACCACCAGGTCCGCCGGGACGACCTGGACCAACAGGATCCCGTGGACTGACAGGACGCACTGGACCCCCTGGACCACCAGGTCCGCCTGGTCCACGCGGCCCTGCTGGCTCAGTTGCTAGCTCCACGCAAGCTCAAAGTCATTGGTATGCTAATGCTAACAATAATAACATAAAACAGCCTCAATATCCTGATCTTTCCAATGGTTATCAATAATAAAGTGACGATCAAATGAGTGCAGTAGCACCCAACACTCACGCCATATGTTTCAATGCAACTACGTGTAGTACATATATGCTTTTTTTTTGTTTTAATTATTTCTGGCATTTGCACAACATTCCTACACCCTGTATCCAAAGATTAGGGGTATGCTGAGTTAAGCCCATGAGGAAATCAAGTAGGATACATATATTTTTTAATATGGTCTGAAATTGTGGGTCAGGATATATTGAGGGGAAGATATTTTTTGTATACCCTGTGTATAATATTGGCAGTAGAAGGTCTAGAGCTCAAAAAGAGACATCAAATAATCAAGATGGGCAGGTGAGGGGGTAAAGTTTAAAGAAGATACAATTTTGAAATTTAAAGAATCTCTAATCGCAACAGGCCAGAGAGAGGCCATAGAGAGTTGGTTAGTGAGAGTACCATGTTGCTATACTTCCACTCTTGTGAGTCTGATAAGCAAACAAAACTTAAACTTTTACTCAACATAAGCCCGAAACTTCAACCCACGCGACTACAATACTCAACCTAAGCCCCAAAATTTGCAGAGTATTTTATAGTCGTATAAAAGAATTTTTTATTTTTAATACAAGAGTGAACATTACGGCGGATCAGGCCATAAAATGCCTATCAGAGCTCGTGTTTGGTGTCATTTTGATGCAAACAATACCAGTAAAGCTCACACAGATACAAACACACACACCCCTAGATATATCAAAAAACATTATCATGACTGCTGAGTGCGCTGCATGTAATTCACATAGATTTTGATAGCACTTAGTATATATACATACTATATATATCATAGTATATACTATATATGCTACAATTTATTTTTTTTTTTGGTTGTCCATTGACGGCCCGGCACCTGGCAACAAAATGTTGCACGTCGCAGCAGTCGCACTTGTCTCATTTGCGACTAAGCATGCTCTGGTGTCTTGTAAATGGTGTCAAATTTAGATACAAACACACAGATACTAACAGACACAGTCAGAGTCATATAAATGCAGACACAATGCTTATGTTTTATTCCATTTGGGGGATACGCGCTACAATCAGATTCTGTGCTCTGTTCAGAGCAACAAAAACAAAAAAAACAGCAATGAGCATAACAGTAACATCTAGTCTGCTGTTAGCTTTTATTGCGCTTTACTGTTGGGTTGACTAAACAGTTTCTTCGGTTTTTTGTTTCGTTATGGAAATTGCTTTATTCGTTAAATAGACGAAAATTTTAGTCAATTAGATAATTTTCAAAGTTTTTAATTATTTTTCTGACAACATAATTATTACGTGTTTATAAATAAACTTGAATTTTTTTTATTTAAGAAATTTTTTTTATTTACACATTGAGTTAAATTTATATGGTATTTGGTTAGGTCATTCAGTTAAGGTAGTTTTTGGACACTTTCCTCATATCAATTTTTTCTCATTCTAATATTTATGTATGGCCGCGTGGCCAGATTTTGGCCAAAAGCCCTCCTGATGAATATCAAAATTTGGACAAAATGACAATTTAATATTATTTTACAAATATTAAGGTATCCTGTTCAAAAAAAATTTTAAATTATAATAAGTGGTTTCTAAGTTATTGGCAATCAAAGTTGACATTTTGTATTTTATGAGCTTTCGCGAACCATTTTCAGGAAAAAAAAACCTGCATTTTTTATTATACATGTATCTACGAAATCTTCATTCACTTTATTATTTTTAAGTATAACTTTAGAAAAAAAAATTGAGCTTAACAACTTATCGGTTTTAAATATATTCGAGTAGTTAAAAAGATTTTTTTTGGTTTTTGTATTATATCATTTGGCTGCTTTGCTTTAAGGGTATTTCCGACTACATCCGATATTTGATCAAAAAAATGTTTATAAATTTCTTCAAATTTTTTACAACAAAATGTAATTCCTCCCGATTTTCGGAAATTGAATTTTGTATCTAAAAGTTGAATTTTGTATCTAAAGTTGAATTTTAAAAATTGACCCCCAGGAAATTTTACTTTTTTTTTAATTTCTTAGCTGCCAAAAAGTATGCTCACTAACGATTTTTTCAAAGGTTGTACTAAAATGTAAAAAAATTTTCAATTGGCAAATTTTACAATGATGCAAAACAAAAAATGTAAAAATGATCAATTTTGACAAAAACCGTAAAAATGAAATATAGATTTTTGAAAATTTTGTTTTTATATAATATTAAAAATGCATGCAAAAAAAAAACAGATGGACTGGTGATCTCGTCTTTTTGTAATTTGCTTGAAAAGCTGAAACTATTTGGGGCTGTAACTCCAAAACCATTTAATATTTTGGGTATAGGCTTTTTTTTCAATGTATGAGGAGCTCGTACCTACCTCTGTGTGAAATATGGTCCAATTGCAATTAACTGTTTTTTTTTTTTTTTAAATTAAGTTAAAAAAATTGTTTGGTTTTTTTAAATTTTTTCCAATGTTGGTCTGGAGTATCTATATCTCAGGAGGCTCATCGCAGGAGGCTCAAACAGAAAAATAGTTCAAGTCATCATTCTAAAAAAATAATTATGGAAATGACAGGGTTTTGGCCAAAATATGGAAATCTGGGAACACAGTGCATTAAAGAAATTTCATGGCGATCGAAAAAAAATACAAATTTGAAGTTTCCAACAAGCATCATAATCAGGAGCTTAATTGAGGCTAAACAATTTGTTCCTGCTAAGATTTAATATAATTAGACAGCTCTGAAAGTTTTGTGCGAATATCCCAGCCCAATTTATTTAAATGTGTGCAGTTACTATCGTAATTCCTTAGAGGAAAACTTTTGGAATTGTAATCATAATTTATTTTTTTTTTTGATGCAATCCTGCTTTTGAGTGAGGAGCCTCTCCAGCATAATATATGCAACCGAATATAAAAAATAAAAAACTAAAAAACTCGTGCGGTTCGTCTTGACCAAACGTCTAGCCGAAAATTAAAACCCTAAACTAGTGACTGTAGCAATGTTCCGAGTTGTATAAGCTTTAAGGTTGCTTAGTAGGGAAGAGCTAAACTAGAGCCAAATGTATACTAGTATACTATACCAAAAAAAAAAAGCGAACAAACTTATTTGACAACCCAAAACTATGCACATATATATGCTATACATGTTTATTAGTATGCGCTTTATAGTTGTAGTTGTTACTTAAATTGATACGCAGCACGCATTTGTTTCAATTAAATGAAAATGTTTTATGTGCTTAGAACGCTTTGCCTTTGTTGTCGTTTATATACATACATATATATGCACTATATTTAAATTTATGTACGATTGTGTGCTGCATGTTAACCACAGGAAGGGCATTTATCAGTATGTGCGTGCTTATGTCTGTGATTCTTTAATATATGAAACGTTATGATGTGTAAAATTATAATTTTAATTTATTTACTATTTATATGAACTTAGTAGCCAAAAGTTAAGTGCTTGTAAGTAAAACTTTAACTATTTTGTGTGTAAACACTAAAAAGGAAACGACTAAAAATCTATGCATCGTTATTTAATAGCCAAGTCAAAAAAACAAAAATAATTTTTCAAGGAAGTCGATAAAACGCACTTCAGATTTTAACAAAACTTTTCACCAAAAATTAAAGTTTAAAAGTTTAAACTTGCTTTAAACATTTTTTTGTTAATAAAGGGACCTACGCAGCTCGAAAAATTTCGCGCTGAATGATAAAACTTCATATAAAAAAAAAAATCCCAAAAGGGATATCCCAAATGGGACTTTTTTTTTATATGAAGCTTTGTCATTCAGCGCGAAATTTTTCGAGCTGAGTAGGTCCCTTTATTAACAAAAAAATGTTTAAAGCAAGTTTAAACTTTTAAACTTTAATTTAACACATAATAAAATTATGGATTGTAATATATTATTGAGTTTGTATGCATTATGGTTTTTTGTGATTAATTATGTCTCCATATATCGTACAACTTGATTAAGCCTTCTTCCCTTGGTAGCAAAAAACTGGTTTGATATGCAACATTTTTTCTAATGTCAATTTAAGCTAGTTGAGAATTATAAACGAAAATAATTAAAACACAATAATTATGCTACATATCTAAGTTGCCTTTAGAGATTCAGGTTCTTATATTACCCATATGTATAAAAATGCTTGAAAGTATTAATTAATATTGCAATTTTCATTTATATATGCCCAATATTTTTTAATTGTGATAGTTTTTTATGTGGTACCATTTTTAATTAACGTTCAGCTGGCTGCGCGCACTAACAAACATTTCCGTAACGCCAAATTACGCATACGCCGCCTGGTCATACAATTGTAGTATTCGCTTGAACTCTGCTCTAGAACATCATCAATATCCTTATGATAATTTTGCATTTTATTTATGTGCAATCCATATATAGGTACAACATCAATGTATGCGCAAAATAAATCAAGTACATAAAGCGCTGTCATTTCAAAATGCCGTCTGTTTGTTTTTCTCTTTAGTAGGCCTGCCATTTTGTTGTAACCCACAGGCAAAACTCCATTATTAATGACCTTAATCATTTTTACGGCAACAACGCACAATAACAATGGTAACAACAAAAAGAGCAACTGTCCCACATCATGATAATCATGTTTATTAACATTTTAACTTAATCAGCACAGCAAAGCAACTCATAACCAAACTCAGATGAATCCAACCAAGTCAACAACTGAGCAAGTACATTATTTTGTTTTATTTTTTTCATTTTTCTTGGTCCTTTTGATGTATGAGCAGCATGTACAGCAACAACAATAAATATACACTACCAATTTGAGGTTACTTATGTGCATTTGTGTAGCTATTTGTTGTTGCCTGTCATGTCAATATATATGACTGACTATGTTTATACGCTTTACTCTTAGAACAAGAAGGCATATTAAGTTAATCAAGCATTTGCGACACTATATAATTGCATTACAATATGTCTACATAAAGCGTTCTACTTTTTTAATCCCACTTGGGATTTTTTTTTTATATGATGTTTTGTCATCATAGTACAATTTTTATATATATATTGTTAGAGGTTCAGCCAATTTTTCTTATTTAAATATACTTTTTTAAAAACCTTGCTTGGTTTTCAGCTCTTTAATAAATTAAACCAGAATGATTGACTCGGTTGCCGTTCGTCTTTCTATATGAATACCTAGACTTCGTATACCATAAGAGCTGCAGAATTTTTCAAAATCGGTTTAACACATAAATATTAATTGATGCAAGCAGATGTTTAAACTTTTTTACTAAATAATAATCTACACCACAAAACATGTCCCTTCAATTACACCTGAAAAAAGATTACAGTGTATCCCACAGTCGGTGACTGATCCAAATTTTGGTTATTCTTGTATACCGAAATATTACATTATTTAATCGTTAGCAACTTGTTTTATTGCGTGACGCTTTGTTTAAGTCAAGCTTAGCTCAGCTCAGTCAAGTCATGGAAAATTCTCATTATTATTGACATTACTTTATCTCTGTATATAACTTGCTGAAGCTTTTCTACTTCTTCTTTCTTCACGCTGCTTCTGAGCACACGTATACATTTTAATTTTAATTTAATAAACAGAACTCATACGTCTTGAAGTTACTTAATCATAATTTGTTATATTTTTGTACATGTACGTATGCACAGTGGTTCAGAGTTTATTTTATGCAGTTAAGACATATAAAGTAGCGAAGCTCAGGACTTAAATAAATTTCATTAAATAATTTTATTTTAAAATTTAAGTTTTCAAAGATTCGCAAATGAATAGGTGTTAAATGTGTAACCTTAAGGCATTGTGAGCAACCATTTCTTATATTTAGCGTCATCTCAGTTTTAAACGCAAAATTTGAGAAAAATTCAAAGCAAATATATTGAAAAATGTTCTGATCAGTTAAACAATAATTTTTTTTGTACAACAAATTTAGTTTGCATTTGTTTTGGAATTAAAAGTGGGCGCTGATTTACATAAGCCTTACACCACTGTAAGTAGCTTCTATTTTTCAAGAGTACACGCTGTTGTTTCTTTTAACCACTTAAAGTAATGACGTCTCCTTTGACAAGCTGCTTACATATTTCTGCAATTAATTGGGCTTTCAATTTTAAACTCCTAACCTTTGCTTTTTTTTAATTAAGGTTAAAATATCAAAGCTACTTTTAACACTCTTTATAATGAGAAATATATCACAAATCTAGTATACAGAGTATAATTATAATATTTGCCAGCCTGAACGTTGCTCTGGCTGCAAACCTTTTAGAATTAACTTTTACTTTGTAATTATATAAATAAAATAAATAATATTTTATAATATTTGTAAGTAAATCTATATTATTATTTACTAAAAGATTGTCGACCTCTGGTATATAGACTTACTGGCTCGTAAAATCAAAATAAAAAGATGGCGTACGTTAAAGTCGGGCGCAGACGACTTTGGGATACCCTGTTTCACCACATTGCAATTAATTCCGACACATTGCTTAAAACCTCCAAAAGATATTTTATTCGGCAAATTTGGTTACGATGTTTTTATAAAAAAAAAGAAATCAGTCGAATTTTGCACCAAACAATTTTTTTGATCGATCGGTCCTATGGGGACTATATGATATAGTCAACCGATTTTGATCAAATTCAGTACACTGATTGGAAACTATAAAAAACTTCCGACTGCCAAATTTGCTTCCGATATCGTCAAAACCAAACGAAACACAACGAATATTGTAAAAAAAGCGTTTTTTTGACCGATCGTTCCTATGGGAGCTATATGATATAGTCAACCGATTTTGATCAAATTTGGAACAGTGCTTGAAAACTCTAAAACACGTCTTAATGCCAAATTTGGTTACGGTATCTTCACAAACAAACGAAACACAACGAATTTTGTACAAAAAACATTTTTTCGACCGATCGTTCCTATGGGAGCTATATGATATAGTCAACCGATTTTGATAAAAGATTGCCAGATTTGGTTATGATATCTTCATAAATAAACGAATTATCCATCTAAAACTTTTGCTTTTTTTCGAGGTCCTCTGAAACACCCCTATGGGAGCTATATAATGTAATCCCGATATCAAAAAAATAAAATAAACTTGTCTCCTATGGATTAACAAGGAATCTAATCTGAAAGTTTGGTTGCTCTAGCTCTTACCATTTCTGAGATCTAGGCGTTCATACGGACAGACGGTCAGACGGACATGGGTATATCGACTTCTCGAGTCACACTGATCATACTTTAGGTAACTTTGGGGGGTCTCCGACGTCTCCATCTGTACGTTACATACATTTTTGGTACCATACGGTACAGGGTATAAAAATTAATAATGACGATGAGCACGACGATTATAGAGAGATGATTGCTACCAGTTCTGTTTAGGTGTTCATTTCCAAAAATGTGCAATCTGCTTCCATTATTTGTAGAATGCTCTATAAAACTAACTTGAAATAATAATTAAAGTGTGCTTCTATAATTTACAGCTTAAATAGTTAAGGCTCTGTGTATTGGTATGTTTTGGGTCAGCAAGCCAACTGTGATATATAATTTTGTATACAGGATAACTAACTTTTTAGTATATTGCCCCTGCAACCAGAGGTCAGGGGTCGTTGGGCAGTCAGCAAGTTGCAAAACAAAAGTTATGTCCAATTTTTGTATTATCTTGCTCGCTTAACATTTTACGCTCACGCAGCTAATGCAAGTTCGTTGAAATGAACATTGTCCGGAACTACGCCATTTTGCGTGCAAACTGACAATTTTTACAAAAAATAAAAAGCTGGAACTAGTAGGAACGAGGGAAAACAACTCATAGCAAAAACAGCGTGAAAAGTTAAGAGTTAAATGTGTAGAAAGAAAGCAAAAAATAAAAATAAGTCGGAAAAGATAATAGGATAAGGCAGCACAGTGCAAATTGTGAAAACGAGCACAGGAGTAGAGTACAGAGCCTGGAATCGGAATGCAGCGGAAATGCGGCATTTTTCATGCCAGCTTTTCACTTGCATATTTCATGAGCAGCAAAAGCACAGAACGAAAATGGCGTGAAATTTTATGCCACAGAGTTTTGCTGTGGAAATAAGCAGGCGATTTGCAGGCAGCAGGACTCAGGATTTTTCAAAATGGCAATTCAATGGAATTTCAAGTGAGGTAAATATGACTGTCAAAGGCGACAACAATGCGCACGAGTGTTTCACACAAACAATAGCATACTTATAGGGTTCAGGTTATATTGCATATTACTTATTCATGACAAATGGCGTGGGAGGCACAAGGACACTTGCTTAAAATATAAGTAAGAGCGTTTTTGATGCGTACTCAGCTCTGCCTGCTTATTAATTTTTAATAATAACGACAACGACATGGAACTCCGTGTAAGGCGCACAAAAACCGTGGCATACTTTTGGGCGAGCCCCACCTTACTTGTCTTTTTTGTACGTATATTTGGAATGGAATAAATGTATAGCCTACTTTTTGGCAAACTATGCGCTGGAGCTTCATTTCGTTGTCTCAGTGGCAGCTTCATTATGTTGATTTATTGCCAAACGTTTCGAGTTGCAAAATCCCAAGCATACTTTTAGGCCTCTGTACTTATTACTAAATGCTGGAAAAGTTCATTTTCATTTTCTAATTATGCCTGGCATTAAGCTACCAACAGCTGCTATATTTCATACAAAATTCAAAAGTCATCTTAATGATTATTTATGTTACCTGCTCGTTGTAGAAATATTTTGAATTGCTGCTAAAGTGAAAAGTTTTAAGTGCTTACCTGAAAAGAGTAACAAAGCAAATAAAAGGGTTTAAATAATTGTTTTCCAATTTCAATAATAATGTTAAATGAATTTATTTTTAAATAATCTTAAATTGGTATATTTTTAATATGTATAAACCTTAGACTTTGACTTTTGCCCTTTTCTTCAAAGTTGAAGCTGTCAAATTGACAGACAGACATCAGCGCTAAAACGTTATTTTTATCTCATTTTGCGCTTCTTGCCTCCAAAACTGTCAGACTTGACGTTTTCGGTTGCGGGGTTAATTCGTTTTTAAAATTTTTTTATTAACACTCCAATGGGTACCAAAAACATAGCTGCTTGGTATAATATATACTTTTATGAGAATGTCTGTTACTCTATAACTCTTGCCACCAATGTTTTTTAAAAATTATTTGGAAAAGTTCAGTTTTTAAGCTTCATGTAATTTTGACTTCTGTATATTTTTTTCAATCTGTTGTCAATTTTACTGTTTTACTATCAAAAGGGTAAAAATGCAGTTCATGTAAGGCGAAATTTATGTGATGTGTACGGAGAAGATGTGTTGACCGAACGCCAATGTCAAAATTGGTTTGCAAAATTTCGTTCCGGCAATTTCGATCTTGAGGATACTCCACGTCCTGGAAGGCCTCTTGAAGCCGATGTGGATAAAATAAGGTCGTTGGTCAATGCAAATCGTCGAATAACAACTCGAGAGATTGCTGAAAGATTAAATTTGTCTTACGCAACCGTTCACAAGCACATGAAACGTCTAGGATTAATTTCGAAGCTTGACATATGGGTTCCTCATGATCTTAGAGAACGAAATTTGCTTCGTCGCATTAACGACTGTGATTCTCTTATCAAACGTCAAAGAAGTGATCCATTTTTGAAGCGCATTGTTACTGGCGACGAAGAGTGGGTTGTTTACAAGAATGTAAAGCGCAAGAGATCATGGTCTAAAAAGGATAAACCAGCTCAAACCACTTCGAAGGCCGATATTCACCAAAAAAAAGGTTATGTTGTCTGTTTGGTGGGATTTCAAAGGGATCGTTTATTTTGAGCTTTTGCCCGACAATACCACGATTAATTCTGAGGTGTATTATGATCAGCTGAACAAATTGAGTGATGCACTCAAACAGAAGAGGCCAGAACTGATCAATAGAAAAGGTGTAGTGTTCCACCAGGATAATGCGAGACCTCATACAAGTTTGATGACTCGCCAAAAGCTTTTGCAGCTTGAATGGGATGTGCTACCACACCCACCATATTCTCCAGACTTGGCACCTTCGGACTATTACTTGTTCCGGTCTCTGCAAAATTTTTTGGATGGGAGAACCTTCACCTCAAATCAGGACGTCAAAAACCACTTGGACCAGTTTTTTGCCTGCAAGGATCAAAAATTTTATGAGCGTGGAATCAATCTCTTGCCCGAAAGATGGCAAAAGGTATTGCATCAAAATGGAGAATACATAATTTCATAAAATGTTTTACACAATAAAAAAAATCGTGTTTACATTGCACTAAAAAAACGAAATTACTTAGTGAACGACCCAATAGCTCCCCAAGGGTTCCGAGAAAAAATTTCAGGGTATACTTTCTTGGCGTTTTTAAGAGTTCTCAAGATTCCATAAAAGTTAAAAAGAAAAACACTATGCGGAATTTGAACGAAATATTTATGATGATGATAAAGGGTATCTAAAAGTCGGCGCCCGCCACTTGAACGTTTGTCAGTTTTTATACAAAAAGTATATTTAGTTTGTGCAAGCCGAAAATGTATGTTTATCAAAGGTGTCGTCGATATCGAAATCCGTCCAAAAATCATATATTTGGATACAATTTCATACTTTTTTTTTCGTAGGACTGCTACAAGAAACTTGTCACCATAAACAGGTTTAAAAAACCATATTAAGAGGCGTTATTAAAATTTAAAATGATCTTTCAATTATTATACTCTTGACCCTATGAGTACAAAGCATATTACGTCATCGAACCAATGACAAAGCCATGGCTTTTTAGAACAATGAAGCATATTTCTGCAGTATTCCTGCAAATTGTACCTTCTTGAAAAACATGCAAATATTTCGCATGTTAAGAATATAAAATAATAGAGCAATCGTTTGCAGTGATACGTAAACAATTATTTATTCGGATCACATTTCATTGAACAGGCCAAGATATAACAAGCCAAGATTTGTATTACGCTCCTTGAAAATAATACCAACCCGCAAGCCTGACGAGAAGGGTGTGGGAAAGGGGGATTCCCGCCGGGCCCGGAGTTTTCTCAGGGGCCCGGTGTAATTACTGTCGTAGTGTCGTGATTCAAGCTAAAGGTGTAATCGAGGGGCCGATGCATTTTCCCCCGGGCCCGGATTTTGCCTCTACGGCCTTGCCAACCCGAAAATATGTTTACTTTCCGATCAACAAGCTATGTAAGTTAAGGATTACTCCGTCTTAAATATACTAAAGTCTAATTAACATTTAACTCAACATTAAGCAAACGCATTAAAGTTGAGCTTATTACGAATAACTTGGTATATACAACAGACAAAAAACTTTTTCTGGTTGCCCAACTACTTAAGTGGAATGACAAGTAAGTCTCCTGACCTATTCGGGATGCTCACTATGCATCCAATGGCATTTTAGCTACACAAACACACATGCACAACTAGCTCACACTAATGACTTTTAATTAGCGCACAGATTTGTATACTACAAAAGAAAAAAAAAAAAACACGTATGTACAATAATGACATACACACACACAATTAGAAAAAAAACGGACATGCTGACGGACACAAACAGACTTACGGACGGACACACTCACACACATATGCTCATTTAGGCTTGTCTTATCTAAGGGGGCAGAAAAAACAGCACGTTATCTGCTTTGTTTTTCACCTGAGCCAACAGCTGTTTTTATGTGACTTTTTTATACCTTTTTACAAATAGAATTAAAGAGTATATTAGAATTATCTGAATGTAAGTAACAGTTCGATGGAAATATTAAGTGTGTACAACAATGAACAGTCAGCCGAGCTACGGAAAACGAAAAAACCAAATCGAACAATTTTATTCGGATTCGTTTTTGCGTGCTCCGGAAAACGAATTTTTTGGTCGATATTTCTCTTTTTATTTTTGATAAATTCGTATATTTCCAGTATTTTTCGAAAAAAATTATTTTTGTTTGATTCAAAACAGCTGATATGGTTGCCGCAGTTCTGCAGCTTTTAATTACTATATGTTGCTTAAATTTCATTTTCATTAAAATATTGCTAGTATTTTATTATTCTATATTTTACATAAAATTACACAAAAATATTACTTTAGCAGCAATGTTTAACACTTAGCTATTTTTGTTACAAGGGAAATTTTCTTTGTGCAACGCGGGAACCCTGTCGCACCTATCGTCATGTGTTCGTGTTATATGCAAATACACGAAAACAAAAATTATTCGTTTTGGTTGAGCATGCTATTGTTTGGGTCGTCAAAAAAAAAGTAATTGTCCATAAATATATAACTTTAAGTTGCCACTGATATAATCTAAGAATACTTAAAAATATGATTTCAGTATAAAACGCGTACTTTTTGGAACTATTTTGCTGATTCGCTTTAATTCCTCTTGCAAACAAACATTCGGTTTCAAACCACATGAAAAATTCGGTTTGGTGAAATTGGGAGCAACAAATATTCGGAATAAAATGTTCAAAAGTTTTTTCAGTTAAGAAAATATGAGGATTTTTGAACATTTTAATTTAAATGCATCTTTACGTTAATATTGGCAATTATGAGTAAAAGTCACCAAATTTAGTATGCAATCACAGTATACCTAATAAACTAGCGATGGTCTTCAGCCTTTTCATACATTTTCTGATAAAGTTACATTATTTTTAGACAATTAAACATAAACAATTTAATTAATACTGCTTAGATTTTAAGCAACCCGTTGTAAGTTCCTTGGTTTCTGTTTAAACTGTTTGCAAAAATTATTTCTTCTTAAGAAACATTTTACAGGGTATTCCACTGTCGACTAACGCCCCAAGTAATGGACAGACAGAAGATGAATTTAACAACTGGAACTATTTTCCTTCTTATTTTCTATACATATGAAATTAGGGAAAGGGGAATATTAAGCTTATGCTATGTATATTATGTAATCTTCCGACACCGGAGATCCTCCAAGTTATCTCTTATATGATCAGGAGAACCAAACAAATTGATAGAATTATGTGCGTCCCTACGTCTGCTTGTATGAATGAATCTTGGTGACTATACGAGTTATTAAAGGATAACCAAATTTGAGACTTGAACAACTTTATAAAATTTCAAAGTTTTTATGAGTAAAATTATATATCTTTAAAAATTAGAATTATAAATAAGATTTTTTGTCACGAGTGCTCGACTAGAGATTACTACATTTGTTTATTTTTGTATATGTCAAACTCGTTTCTTAAAAAAAAAAAAAAATTCATGAACTAAAAATAATCTTTAAATTGACAGCAAACGTAAATTTTGCCGATAATCGCAATGTTATATTTCAAAGCTTAAGTTAAGACTAAGCAAAAAAAAACAGTGTTGTGAAGATTTTACTTATGCTTTACGTACGATGGCGTCAACAAGCTCACTAGATGGCGCCAGTAGTAACAACAGCAGCGACAGTTCAACTGTATAAAGTTGCCCTACAATGTGATGCTGCAGGGTATCTCAAAGTCGGCCGCGGCTGGGTTTACCTTTCACCATTATTTTTTTTATTACAGCTGATAGCACAGACAAACAGAATAGTCATTAAAATAGGCAAAGTCCGAGGAGCATTTAAATTGCGGGAGGTTGTTGATGTTGTTAGTAACTTTCTAGGTAGGATATAAGCCCACAACTTAATTACTATTACAGACACATGTTCAGAGTGAAATAAGAGAGAGTGAGGTTGAGATCTAGAGCAAAGAATATGTATATATGTGAGCCTCTAACAGTATCTATGTACATACTATATGGAGTATGTTTGTGACCCTAGCACTGTCGTTATTATTCATAACTTTGCAGACAGTTGCTTTTATTTATGAGACCATATCCTTAATAGGTGTTAATGTGTTGTATTGTTCAACTGTGCATGTGTTTTACTTTTGTATGTATGTATGTATGTTTAAGCCAAAAGTTTTAACCAAATTCTGCTTATACTGTGTGATTGTATGCTCATAATGAGCTTATTTTAAGCAATGTTTGAGTTGGCTTTCCTAATGAAATTAGTGCTTAATTTGCAGACTTTACTTGACTGGAAAACGAAAGCTTAATGAAAGTCTTTTTCAACATTTAGTTCAACTAAATGAGATGATGAAATGTGTTGTAGCTTAACCAAGCAAAGTATATACCTACATGCATAAAATTTGAATGAGTTAATGAAATAAGTCGAGTAAATTACTTTGGCACCAACTAAATTGGGTAAACATTTTGTCATGGTAAATAAATAAATATTATTCCATTTAGGTAATAGAAATGTGATGTGAGCACACTGCTGTTTAAGTAATCGATAAATCCAATTGATGCATGGGATACAAATGTTACAAATGTAGTATACAGAAGAATAAAGAGAAGAGAAGAATAAACAAAATTGTCGGCACTTAAAGACTAGACATAGGCAATTGGTAAGTAAAGATAGTATGGCTTCAACACTTTAATATTTATATACAAGTTTATCAATTTGAGAGCGATTTATTAAAATGTGAATGTCCTAATTTAAAAACAAATCGTATCTTCAAAATAAACTCGTATGTACTAAAAATATTGCCTTTAAATTATAATAATTATTTTACAAAAAAAAAAACTGCTTGTTTTCGTAAGAACATTTTAATTTTATGGAATCAAAAATATTGCATTTCTGATGGCTATCGGATTTACGTCTATGAAGAAACCCTTATGCCCAAGAATTTGGAAATAACTTTTTGAAAATATGCAACCTGAATTCTAGAGAAAGAACTGTTTTTTTTTTTTAATTTAATTTTGAAAGACAGAAATCTATGCATGTGTATTGTATAGTACATATAATTTTCAATCGAAGCTAAAAACAAAAAATGCTCATACAAAAAATTTTTCTTTATGAAGATATTCTTTGAGGAAAAGTTTGCTCTAGGGAAGTTCACCTGTACTTATATCACAGCTAAGCGTTTTTAGTATTTTTTCTTAAGCTCGTCAAAAAATATGAATTATTTATTTTTTAATCAAAAATTTGAATTTTTTCATTTAAACTTTTTTCTAAAATAATTATTGTGTCTTATTATTATGGAAGGCAAAAATTTTATAATTTTACATGAATTTTCACTTTACCTTAGTAGAAATAAAATAAATAAATCGAAAATCGTATAATCGAATATTTGCTTTCTTTAAATTTGTATAAATCTAAATTTTCATATTATATTCAAGCGCTAAAATCAGCTACAGATTATACTTCAAGCTAAGCCTACAAAAGCCGTCAACTAAAAAGTGATTTTTTTACCCTACCACTAAACCAAGTTGTTGTAGACACGTTATAAAATTAAACCCTTTGCATACGCTCTGGTTAAGCGCCTAAAATGCTGCTATAGCCAAGTGTCAATTTGACGTCACATACACTGGATAAATGTATTGGGTGGGTCATCTGTTGGTTTCACTGTTAATTGCTTTTTTTTTTCGTATATATTTTCCAACGAAATTGCTCAAATGTATATACCAAAAGTTCGAAACTACTCATTTATGTATGAAAACTAATATCGCCCAAATGGCCGCCACGGGCCGTATGCGAACATCGTAATTTTCAACGACTTTTTTTTTAAAAAAAAACTCATCCGGCTGTTCTCCCATCCATTGAACAGTTTAATTGTTGCGTCATTTGAAGTTTGTGAGCGTGTAAATGCAGATCCGCATGCAAAATTCGGCGCAAAGTGGTCCTAGCCGGGTTTACACAGAACGACCATTTTCATAAATAGTACGCCCTGTACCACTTTTGCGCGTTGTTCGGTTGTTAAACGATCCATGATTAAAATTGAGTAGTTTTGAACTTGACATATGTTGAAAAGCATGCACTTTTTACGGGTATGTTCCGTATTATGAGTGTTTAACAACTAAGCCAACAGATGGCCCACCCTATATAGTAACCACAGGACACAAATACATACTAGAAGTAAGCATTAGTGTCGTATATGCTGGTTAGTGGCAAATGCTTTCATTATAGTTCAAGTGCAATGCTGAGTGGTCCACTTAACGCTGACATGGCTATATACATATAATGTACAAACGTATGTATAAACCATATACATTATGGCCATGGCCGGCAGCCTAAATATATGCGACACAAGTGCATAAATGACTAAACTGTTGGGCGTTGGCAGCTAAATAGCTAAAGCAGGCTAAGGTCAACGGCAAGTTCAATATTCAAACACACACACAGATACTCTCATACACACACGCACTCACACACTGGCACCCTTGCACTCGTATAATTGTGACGTTGATTGTCATCCGTTCTCTGTCGCCATTTTGCCGCCTAAATCCGGGCAACTTTTCAATGTCATACCATGGCTTTTTGTTTTACTGCACTGCGCGAAATGCAAAAACAAAACCAAAGGCATATACATATAAGAAAAAAAAAACTTTAAATGCATGCCAAATCATGTCGAGCTTTTAGTGTGCTCTCTGTGACAAAACTAAAAGGGATAAGAGCTAAAAACGGGACGTAGTGACGCTTGGGTAATTTTTAGACAAATGGCAACTAAAATTTCAGCTGACTGCAAAAGTAAAATGCAATTGAAACAAAAGAGTAATTGTTGCTAGTTTTATATATATATGTACATAAGGGGTATATATTTTGCACATAGCATTTATATGTATATACATATCTATATATATAAATATAGGTATATATTTATAGTTGAGTAACTGATGTTGCAAAAACTTTGGATTGCTTTCATCAAGTTAATTAAAAATTTATAAAGCAAAAGCAACGAACGAAAATGGCATCGTTGAAGTGCGCACAAAACAACAACGAAAATAAAGCTACACTGAAAAAAAGTTATATGCAATTTGAGTGGCAAGTGCTGACATTTGGCTAGAAACATAAACTATTGTTCACAAAGTTATGTATCGATGCAATAGTGCACAACACCAACTTGCTATGAACAAGTTTAAGACTATTTGTTTTGGTTTAATACTCCTCTTGTTACTACATTTAATTAGACAATTACAATATTCTCTTAAATTCTATGTTCAAATAATAAATAAAAGGTTGTACATTCTAATTTAAAAAAAAAAATACTCGAAATTTATTCAAAAATAAATAGCTACAAATAACATGAAATAAAAATTAATGTGCTTAACGATTGCAGCTAAATTTCTTGATCTAAAGACTATGAGAAAAAATATTCTGTTCGATTTGTCATGCAACATGATCTTTTATATAAATCCGTTTTTTTTTTGTTTCTAATTTTTTTATTTAAAAAAAAATTAAAGGCAAGTCAGATACATGTTTAAAAAAATTTATAATGTAAAATTAATTTATATTTAAAATTTGTATGTAAAGCGTCTTTTTTAGGCACATTTTAGCAAAAAATCGTTTTTATGCAAATAACCGTTTATATGCAAATGCAAAATCGTTTATATGCAAATAGTCGTTTTTATGCAAAAACCTAGTGCAACGCGCACACAACATATTTAAAATTAATTTTAGTTTAAAAAAATGGCATAAGCTTCAATAAAATTATTTTCACTTATTCATTTCACTCAATATTTTGGCAGCTACATTTTCTCGCAGTGCAACAAAAGCTTCAAAGATAATTTAGAAAATGGCAAAGTGCAGTGCTGCTCATAAAAAATGCAACGAGCCAAAGAATTGTACGTTTTTCGTATTTGTATTGACAGCTTGAAGGTCTTTAAAGATGCCCAATATATAGTTACTAGTACCATAATATGGTCAACTTTTAATTGAACTGAATTCGTCGAAGGATATGCACACTTGCATATAAAACATTATCAGTTTGCAAAAATTATACAGCTGCAACTGCAAACTACCAAGCCTGTCTTAAGTGTTTATATGCATATAAAAGGCGGAATATAATAGCTGAATAGGCTTTGAGCTTATAATTTCAATGGTTTGTTTGTGCGGCTTATAGTAGTAAAAAAGATTATGATTTCTGCCAGTGACGTCACAATGCAATGAATAAAATGTTAGTATCTCAACGTCCTTGCTTGGCAAATGAAATATAATATTTGCAACATTTCCAAATCAAACTATATGGAAAATGAACTAACAACAAATGTAAAACCAATAAATTTAAATTTTAAAGTTTAAGCAAATCATTTGAAATACCTTTTAAAGAATGTTTGAATGGTAGGGAAATAAATTAAAACAGCTTTGTTTAAAGTTTTAATACTTTTTAAAGCGCTTTGTTAAGTTTTATTTTCAATTGGTTTTATATAGTCTTCATATTTTCTAAAAAAAAATGGTTGAGGACAATTTACATATCTAATGTACAATAATATACTTCATATATATATAATATAAACATACATGTAGCTAAAAAAAATTTATATCAATTTTTATTTTTAATTTTTTTAAACAAATTTGCGAAATAATAATAAATAATTAATAAAATATAAAATTACGATTTTTTTTTCAATTTTTATTATAATAATAAAAAATAATATTTATTTCGTGATAAATAATAAATAAAATATTTTAATATAAAATAATAAATAAAAACTGAAATTCATACAATAAATTTATCGTTTGTTACAGGGCCTAATACCTTCACAAGGGGCCAACAAGCCAGAACGACGCTACAGTGGAAAGGGGAAGCCCAAATATTGAAACTAAAGTAAACATCAAAAATTCATTAGACATTTCCTTTAAAAATTATATCCTAACCTCTTTTGCTTTATATGCTGATTTTACTACCACGTTAAGGAATAGTTAAAAATATCTTGTCTATGGTATTTTGATTAGGCTTTGTAGCCAAACCGTTAAGAAGTGACGGTTCACTTTGCCGTATTCCAGTGTTGTAAAATTCCAAAATTTCGAGTATCACTCAGGTTACACACACATTAACTTTTTTTTGCACTTTTCATAGCATTTTAACTCATTACATTCACTTATCCTTGACAGTTTTTGGATTGCACTTGAACAGCAGTTGGAAATTAAACTGCACTTAACCTGACCACAAGTTTTCACATTAAGTGCATCACGTGCAGCTGGAGCTAAAGTGGATTGCAGTAGCTGTCGCTGCATTTGGTCATTTAAAAGAATACCTTTTGTGTTCCGTAAATATGTGTGCGTGTGTGCCACAGTAATGTATGGAAACATGCCACTCCCATCTCCAATGGTCAGTTACGCTTTAAACAACAATAAATCATTAATTGCCCGTCTACCCAACATGACTACTGCGTTTCCTGAGTTATTGGTTCACTATACTTATATCTTGTTATGTTTGTGTATGCCCTCACATTTGGATTGACATTTTAATTGCCAGGCACTTAGTGATGTCGCTTTAATTTTGAAGGGAAAGCGTCATATGAGCGTGGAAGCTGCCCATTTGATGGATCAAATATGTACCCATAAGTGGGACATAAAAGGAACTTACGCGTAGTGAGTCTAAGCAGTGCATAACGAGTCAGAAGTATGCCTAATATTAGATGTCGCTTGTTTAATAAATTTTTTTAAGACTGGACTGAAAGAGAAATCAAATGAAACGCTTTGTCTCCAGAAAGCCAACGAGTCAAACTCCTCATATTTATATGGCAAAATAATAAGGATAATGAAAGAAGTGCATTAACATAAGGACGGCAGTCTGTAAGAGCATTTTGTCAGAGGCGCCTGTTCCTCGAAGACAAAAAAAAAAAAAAAACGATATAGGGTGGGCCATCTGTTGGTTTGGTTTTTAAACACTCATAATTCCGAACATACCCGACCAAAGTGGATGCTCTGCGACATAAGTCAAAACTACTCCATTTTAACAACCAAACGACGCGTAAAAGTGGAACAGGCTTACTACGAAAATGGTCGTTCTTTGAAAAAATACACAGTTGAGGCCAGTTTCGCCGAGTCATTGGGAACATCGACGCGCTAACGTTCGCAAGAATTACCTTGCTACACGCTTATCAGAATGAAATGATGCAACAATTGTAGCCAACGGACAATTATCAGCGTTGCTTATTCGTTCAATGTATGGGAGAACGGCCAGATGAGTTTTCGTCAAAATAAAAAGTGTGCAATATTATTTTTGAGACAATGACTAAATAGTTTCAAACTTGCATTTGGTATATGCACACTATATGAATAAAATGCAATTAACAAACAAACCAACAGATGGCCCACCCTATATTTGTTGTTCAACCCACTGCACTATGGGTCCACACTGTTAAGTTTCTAGAATATTATTTTAGAATGATAAAGGTTTACACACATATCTTTCATAGACTGAACTCTTTCTGGTAAGTTTGAACCATCTCAGAATTTTTTTACCCTGTACCGTATGGTACAAAGGGTATATTAGGTTTGCCAAACGAGGTTTCACCTTAGGATTTGCAAAAAAAAAATCGAAATTTGTATGGAGAATATTTTCAAAAACAATTGAATGATGTACTATTGGTCTTGCACTATAGTTTGAAATAAACTTGTGATTTAAACAAGAGCCGAAGTAATGACCACCAACACAACGTTAGCGTCGCAATTCGTCAATGCGAAAGAGAAAATGAAAAGAAACTAACGTTTTTTCGTTTAACAAAATTTCAAAGTTATTCCCAACGAAGTTCGCAATGCCCAAAAATGCACAATGCCGCCTTAAAAGTTTTTCTTCAAAAAATTAATAAATATAAAATTTCTTGTAAATATAAGAGTCTACAAGTTTCAGGTTCGCTTTAGCTGACCTTTTAAAAAATATATTAATATCTGTTGAGTCACGTCACCTTAGTAAGTCGCACCAAAGTATAACATTAACATAAGCATATAGTAAGAGAGAATCAACTGTTAAATAACATAAAATATTACATTAGCTCAAGCTATTCTGTTAAGCCACTGAAGAAAAGTTACTTCACATTGTAATTTTACTCTTAATTATAAACTGGATTAGCCTAGACGTTTGTTAATCCACGAACAAGTTGTTGTTGTATTTTATAGAAATCATTCTTCTTCTTGACACATCATTACCATTTTAATAATTAAAATTAACATTAATTATACATATATGAACATTGTCAAAAAACAAACTAACATTTATTTAATTAATGATACCAAAAAAATCTATATTTGTTAAATCAATTTAAAATTGTTTAACAATTTGTGTTTCATATTAAATTATAAATATACATAGTCTACTTATATGCGCAGCAATATTTTGGTAAAATATTTAAATATGAAAATATTTATTTGACAAACTTTGCTTTCGAATTTCAAAAGAATATATAGCATATATATTGTATTTCATTAAAAGGTCAAACAAAAATGCTCTTAAAATATTCCTACTAATTGCACAATATTTGTAAAATTGTTCTAATCAAGCGGAAGTGTTGAATTGATTGTGCAACAAATTTTTGGTATTCATTTAATACAATCAAAAACAATGCATACAGAATATATTATAGTTGAATATTTCAAATGCAATTGTTAACGATTTGTTTGACTAAGCATGAAATATTTTTAAGCTTTGTATTAAAATTGGCCAATATTTGTGCAGGCCAAAATACTAAAATTCTAAATTGGTGTGACCAAAGCTCTATGTGACGGCTAACCGTTGACGGTGTGTGTGTTGTGTGCATTGGTGTGTGGGCAATAAAACTGCTACGCTTGATTGAGCATTGCATAAATATTGCTCTAGAGGAGTTGTTGGCTTTCAATTTTTCCTCGACTTCCTTTTTGATATATATATATTTTTTTTTTTGTTACTGCTGGGCAATTAAAACGACCCTAAAATCAACTGAACTTTGACTTTGTCCAACGGCAGCATCGTTCTCTATGTATATATTTTTTTTGAACCCAATGTAGCCGCATTTAATTAAAACCAGTGAGGCCAGCTTTACAAGCAGTCACACTTTTTTTTCTTTGCGCCCTTATAGGATAGGCGTCCAGAACCGACGACCATTAGCAATTTTACGCTTGAGTAGAGTGTACATCAAATAGGAGGAGAAACATCCTTGCGTTGGGCCAGAGGCGTAGCCGAATGCAGAGTGGCAATGGAATAAAAGAGAAAAATACAAACAAAAAAATAGCAGCAAAAACTGCTTTTAAGGCGCCTCAGCTAAAATAGTTAATGATTTTTTGTCTTAGTTGTAAGCCTGACTGTAAATGAAAAGCTAGCGCTTACAATGGTTGGAAAAACACATTTTTGTATTAGTTGCCTTTTAAATCTTGAATCTTGACTTCTATGATACTCACATAACTAGGTAATAACAGAAAACGTCACGTAACGTAATAAGGAATTCTGTGTATGTATGCGTTGGAGTATCGTGTAGATAACAAACAATTGTAGTAAAAGCCTACCATAGGTAGCTGGGTTTTTTGAGTATTAGCCTCAAGACTTTTAAAGTCGAGACATATTTTCTTTTTAATTTTATACTTTTGGTTTATATATGTATCCATAGGTAGCTGGGTTTTTTGAGTATTAGCCTCAAGACTTTTAAAGTCGAGACATATTTTCTTTTTAATTTTATACTTTTGGTTTATATATGTATATCATTTTTTTTTAAATAATTTTTAATAGTAAGATATATTTTGTTCACAATTTCTGGACAATTTATGTGCGAAAAAAACTTTGTTTCTGACGTAGGTTCCATAAAATCTTTCATATGTTCAAGTATTTAAAATATTTATTTTTAATAAAAAACATTTGTAAGCTTTTTTCCAAAAAAAATATTCTTCGAACGCCTTGAAGTACATTCAAATGCGCTTGCGAGGCGGCTGACCTTGAGAGCTAGAAAGAGAAGACTTAAAAGGTGGCATCCAGAGGACCTTCCTATGAGATTCCTATAAATAAGTTAAAATGTTTTAAAACCGCATATAAATATGTATATGTAGAGCCCTTTGATTTTAATGAGTTTTTATCTTCTTTTTTCTTATGCATGATCCAACAATAAGAAGGTTACGCAAAGCGCAGTCCCGTTATTCGTGTCTCTCTCAAAAGAGAGCGGGTTCACATTTTGTATGGTAGCTACATGATATAGTTAATAGTTTTGATGGAAATAAATTTATATTTTGTTTGGTTTTTAGGATCCAAAATATACATACATACATCGTTGAAATTGTATCTATGCAACTTTTTGCGATTTGGGTCTAAACTAATTTGCAATCAAATGAAATCTTACTTATTTAGTTTTTTTTTTTTAGACTGATTTGACATACTTAATTGGCGTTTAACGCATAACGCAGTGGACTCGATAATTTTAGAGAAATAGAAAAAAAAATACTTATTCTTTTCCCCCCGATTTCTTTAGAGAACAATTACAGGGGGGGGCGGTGGCCATAATAGTGTGTGTGCAGCATACTTGTCGGCTGAATAATTTTTATTTTTTTTTTTATTAAAAAGTTTGTTTATAATGTAATTCAACTAGTTCCCTACTACCTATCTTGGCAGCTTAACCTGGATATACATAAGAAACATGATGCAAACAATCGGATCGGGTTCACATTTTGTATGGTAGCTACATGAAATAGTGGACCAATTCGGACCAAACTTTACAAAAATGTAAAGACTTAGACTAAATTAAACTCGCATAAATTTAGTAACAATATTTTAAAAACCAAAAAAGTTTTTCTTTTCATTCAATTCAAAACTATTAGTTTAAGAATGAAATAAAAGCACAATACTAATAAAACTAAATTATAACCTTATAATAACCTAATAACAATAATAAAGAACGTGAAGTGCCTACTACTATCATATATTGCTTTAAGCAGTTGGGACTTACAAGCAGTTAAATATAAAATTCATAAATAATATGAAAATGAAAATGTTTATTTAGTCTATTACGGAAACTAGCAGAACAAACAGCAAGAAAAAATTGAAAAAATAAAAAACATAACTTTTTTTTTTGAAGATATAGGCATTGAGTTTTCAAGTGCAGCTTTGGCACATTATTATGTTTTTTCTTAGTGTAAATTGTAGTTAATAAGTGCGTAATATTTTAAAACAGCAGCACTTTAATAGTTGTTTTTAATCCTGACAATCTGCAATAAAATCTAAAATTTTTTAAAAGTGAGTTTTATAATGTATATATGCTGAAACATCAAATATAGTAAAAACATGCATTTGCTTTTGTAGAAAAAAATGTGTATATGTAGAGGAAAGTGGGTAGAATGCGGAAGTGGGGTGAATCCGGTAACGCATCTTAACGGATTTCTTAGTTGACATTTGACTATAAAACCAATTTTCAAATAAACGTCATGATCGAAGCTGGTTTTTAATACTACTCCGATTCGAATACATGTGTATTTCTGTTCAGTATAATTGTTTAAAAAAAATTGAAAGTTTTATTTTAAGTTTTTGTGTCGCTAAAATTTCAGCATTTTCTCTTTTTATACTTTATACTTAAAAAATGCTAAAGGATTCGTTTCCATTTTTGCAATCCACCAGAATGAAGCTACTCCGTTTCGAAAAAGTCGATTTGGGGTGAATCCGTAAGTGTCGAAAAGAGCCAAATAATTATTTTGAATAAAATTTTAGCACGAATCTCAACAATTGCAAAAAAAGCGAAACAAATCCCTGTAAAGCGGTTTCAAGTTCTGATGATTGGTTTGAAATGCTGAAGGCAGTGAAAATGGACAAAAGGAGTCTTTCAGACGATATTCCTCTTTTTTTAAAAATAAAGATAAAATGTTTGCGATGAAATTTTATGGCGGTTTTTATAATTTTTGGGCACTTCCGGATTCACCCCAAAAAAATCGGAGTTCAATCTACCTGACAAAAAATCTTCGTATTGATCGGAAATTTTGACACAATGGAGCTAATTTAATGCACTGAACGACACAACTATAAATTTTGAAAAAAAAAAAAATTTTGTTGTCACTTCACAGAATTTTCGAAAAAATTCTTCCGAATTCACCCCACTTGCCCCTACTTTATATGCTTTTGAATAAATAAAGCTTAAAAAGATTTTCGATAAAAAAAGAAAGGGATTCGAACCCGTGGCTTAAGCCGGCTTAACTCAAGTTTTGCAGCCGATTATATAGTACAATTATATTTATATAAAGGGTCATCAATCTTGAGGTTTTTTTTTCAATAGGGTTTTTTTGATAGATCAAGCGTGAGTACTGTCAAGTTGCCATGTGTTTTATACTCAGTTTTCATTGCCATTTCATCATGGAAAGACTTACACCCGAACAAGGTTTACAAATCGTATAATTATGTTTCGAAAATTCGCGTTCTATAAAGAATGTTTTTCGCGCGCTTAGGCCATTTTATGGAACCCATGCGGTGAACAATTAATTTCACGCTCTGGACCGGATTATATTGATTTTTGATATTAATCGAAATATAAATTTTTTTTTGTGGAAACTTTGTAGAAAACATGGCGCTATTAAATAAATATTTTTACCATACAGGCACTCTTAACCTCTAGGCGCAACAACCAGTGGTAATCTTGGTGGATCTCTTGCATCTCCTATAAGTTACATTTAACTTAACAAATATTATTTTTTTTGCAAATAAACTTAAAACCTTCATGAGCAGTCGAAAAAATTAAAAAAGGATAGTTCTCTTAAAAGTATTCTTCTTCTCCCAAACCCTTGTTTACCTCTTTTCGGACTCGCTTATGCTCCTCCTGAGGGGTGGGTATGCGATCTCAGCATTCGTAAAAGTATATATTTTTATAATAAATGGTGGCCAAAATTAGTATGCGATCATAATAATCAAAACAACGCTGACAAAACAAATACCTTTGCCTATGCCCACACAGACTTTAATGTACTTCCAAGTTTTTACTCTAAAAACTCTTAAAACAAAAACAAATTTAATTAATGGCCCTAAAAATTGCACAAATTGCATTACAATAAAAAAAGTTAAAAGATTTTCTAGCCGTTTTGCAATTTACAAAGTTTGCGCCTATTTGATTTACAAAATTTACACATAAACAATGCCTACAAAATTTGGCTAATTAATTTTACGATGAAGAACCCAACAACCCAAGCCAAAGTTCACAGCCAGCAAAACATAATCATCAAGAGCAATGTAATTATCATTAGCAGCAACTAGGAAGCAGGACGACGACAACAAGAGGAATAATCAGAAAAAGCGTTGCCAGAAGGTGCAAAATTGTATTTTATATTGCCAAAGGAAATGGCTGGGTACATCAAATGAAACAAGCCAAGTTAATTGAGCCGCTTGAGTTGAGTTTAAAAAAAAAAAAGACGGAAAACTCAACAACTTGGCGCATTGATTGAGGTTATAAAAATGTTTTTGCGGAAATTGCTTGTTAGAAAGATAATGTGGCATACTTTTGGGGGTATGCAGATTGAATTTGGAAGCAGTGTAAGATATATTTATTAGCTGCAAGTAATGCAGTGCAATAAAGTTTATTGAGAACGTTTTAAGCGAGTGAACACTTATTGATTCGTTTGCGGAACAAAGGCATAATAAACTTTGAAAAAGTAATAAAGAAAAAAATACCAATAAATGGTAAAAAAAAAATTTTCTTAACTATAAAATGCAATTTGGCTTGGAAAAACTTTTGGCACACACACAAAACACACATCGTTAGAGACCACTCATTTCACACTCAATCGAATTCGGTTACTTGCATATACTCATATACTCGTTCTACATTCTATTCAATTAAGTGGCTCAAGGCGAAAAGTGAAGGACCAGAGCACTGCATGAGCGAGAACGAACTTGGAGGATGTTTGAGTTCACAAGATGAAAATTGAAGCATTTGACATAAAACTTTTGATAAATCTATCCCTGCATATCAATGACAAATTTATAAACTTTTGATATTTCATGTCATATGATTAAAGTTTTACAAGTTCCAGCTTAGGACGAAACTTACATCTGTGCCTGTATCTCTGCCAGTATCTATGTTTGTGTGTGTGTGAGCATTTGTGTAAGCATGTTTCACTGTATTTGTGCATTTATGTGTGTCATTGACAAACAGCAAAACAAGCAAAAAAAAAAATGACGCAAAATCCTATTTGCATAAGCGCCAAGAACTTGGCACAAACTTTTTGTGATGCTTCTATGAGCCAGTTGCTCACACAAAGGGCAAACAGACATTGCGATAAATACAGTAGACACTCGGGAATTAAAACCTGTCAGTAGCACACAAAAAAATAAAGGTTTGCCAAGTGAATTGAAAGCAGCTACATGAAACAAACAAAATTGAAAAAAAAAATCAAGAAAGCGAGTAGTTATGAAAACTACGGCGTTCTGGTATGCCAAAAACTTCATGACAGGTTGTTCTTCTGTTGGTCTACAATTTTCTCTATAATTCCATAAGTCCAAAATAATTTATGACAAATCAAGCGATAGCATAGCTACTACTACTACTAATTTGGCCATTACAACCGGTTTTCGGTCTTGGCCGCAGAAATTATCCTACGCCAGCGGTTTCTGTCCTGTGCTTGCTGGCGCCAATTGGCAATCCCAAGGCTACGAAGATCCTCCGTTGCCTGATCTTCCCATCCAAAAGGCGGGCGTCCCTGTCGTCGTCGACCTTCCAGTGATTTCCGCTCGAATACATGCAACATGACCTAGCCAGCGCAGACGTTGTAGCTGTATGCGCCGAACTAAATCAGTGTCGCCGTATAGCTCATACAGCTCGTGGTTCATTCGAATACGAAAATCACCTTCCACATTTATCGGTCCAAGGATACGTCTGAGGATTTTTCTCTCGAAAGCCCCTAAAATCGCCTTATCGGATGAAGACAATGTCCATGCTTGAGCGCCGTAGAGAAGCACGGGTATGATGAGGGATTTATAGAGGGTTATTTTCGTATGCCGAGAGATGGCTTTACTCTTGAGTTCCTTACTTAGCCCAAAGTAACACCGGTTAGCAAGATTAATCCGTCGACGTATTTCCATGCTGACGTCATTTTTTGTGTCGCTAATACTGGTGCCCAAGTACACGAAATCTTTTACAACTTCGAAGTTGTAGCTATCTATTCCCCGTGGTGTCGTTTCCTTACTTGTAGATAGCAGGTATTTCGTCTTGTCCAGATTTACAGCCAGACCCATGTTTTTCGACTCTTTTTCAATTTTAGAGAAGGCTCCTCTAACTGCACGTATGTTAGTGCCAATAATGTCAATGTCGTCGGCATACGCCAGCAGCATGACACTCTTATAAAAGATAGTGCCTGACCTGTTCACATCGGCACGTCGCAGGATAGCTTCCAGTAGTAAATTGAAAAAGTCGCATGATAGTGTATCACCCTGCCTGAAACCTCGTTTGGTATCAAATGGTTCGGAGAGGTCTATTGCTATCAAGACGGAACTACAGGAGTTACTCAACGTCATAATGCAAAGCCGAACTAGCTTTGCAGGGATACCAAAATCAGACATGGCGACGAAAAACTTTTCTCTATCAGGCGTGTCAAAAGCAGCTTTGAAATCGACGAATAGGTGGTGTGTGTCGATTTGCTTTTCACGAGTCTTCTCCAGAATTTGTCGCAATGTAAATATCTGGTCTATCGTAGACTTTCCAGGCCTGAAACCACACTGATAGGGTCCAATCAGTTCTTTCATATAGGGCTTCAGTTTTTCGCACAATACATTTGCCAGGACCTTGTATGCAACGGACAAAAGGCTGATCCCGCGGTAGTTGGCGCAGATAGCATAGCTACTGAGCTCAAAATCGATTAGATATCATCAAAAATTAACACGAATTCAGCGTATTTTATGTTTTCTCACGTTTTATTTGTTTTATTTATTCTAATTGGTCTGACGTCATCTGCTTTATTTTCTAACATCTGGTATTAACTTTATTTTACCTTCATTTGACATAATTCCTAATTTACTTTGTCATATATCATTAGAAATTATATAGATTTTATATAATTTTACATTATCTAGAATCGTCTTAACTTTCTTTTCTGAGTATCGCAAGTCAAAAGAATTCATCGAAAAAAATCACTATGGTGCTTTTTCTTTTATCATCTGAAATCAACTTGACTTAATTTTCATCTGAAAATTCGAATTTATTTGAGATCTGACATCTAAAATAATTTCTATATTCATCTGATATTATAATCCTTAAAGTATCTAAAGATCTTGACATGGTGCGTTTACCGCATACGTTGAAATATATATATTTGTATAAATATACATATGTATATGTACATATATACATTAGTGTTTGAGTGTTGCTTTGCAACTAAACAAAAGTTAGGTCATAAATATTTTCCGAGTTTTTGACTTAAAATTTATCAACGATATCCGCATGCCAGCACACTGTACATATATATGGTAAAAACTACATACATATACAAATATTTACACACTCACAGTTGGCAAAAGGCAAAGGGCGTGAAAGCACACACAGATACTTCCACATACGCACTTACAGACAAACAGACGCGACAAACTACATACCAGATACAAGGTATGGCATGACAGTAAGTTGCAGTCTTATGTTAACATCCCGCCTTAAGACCTCATACCACCCACATCCTCCAATTGTAACTTTTGTTGTCTAGCAATGTCTAAGAAAGTTTTTATACAAACGTCAGCAAGCATATATGCCCGTATGTATGTGAGTATGCATCTTGAAAATTTGTCTCCTGGATTTATGCAAAGAAATGGAAAGTGCATGTCAGCCAATTCTCCCGAACTGTGTCAAATTCAAAGTTTTCAGCGCAGCCTAGATTTATGTTATGATATCCTGTAACCATATGGTCGCAGGTACTAAAGTTTTTATTTTAAATTTATGCAACAGGGAGAAGAAAGCGTTTAAAAGCAAAGTTTCTTTTGAAAAATAGTCTAGATCTGTGTTTGTCCGTTGACGACCATAAAGACTGGGTATACCAAATTCTACCGAAACATACTTATAATCCGTGAGCAGTAAAGACTGCCCAGAAGAAGATTTTTATACATCAGAATCTTGCAGATTCCATCTTCTAAAAATTGCAACAGCACTACATAATTTGTAAAAATCAATAATCCTGAAAAACTGGACACCTTTGAAATTCTAAATCTAATTGCTTTTTTTAATGAAGTCAGACTTCGATGGAAGATCCATAAAATTATTTATGCAATTTTTCCGTTTTCCAGGACTAAATTATTCAATCTTGAATACATATTTTTCAGAGACTTGTCGTAGTTTCTCCGCTCATCAAAAATGAGAAAAGAGTATTCATTATCCCGTTTCGCCTTAGAACATGCAATTCCTCTTTGAAACCCATTAGCAGGTCTTAAGAAAATTCGTTTTATCTCTTTGGGAAATTTATTTAAGTAAAAGCTTTGGAAAGTATTTTGAGGCCCTTTGTCTGAGACAAAAAAATAAAACATGTTGACTTTTCCTCAAAATAACCTTCGTCCCCACCAAATCTCAATGATTGAAGAGTATTCCACGTTCGTGCGACCTCGACAAAATTATAATTTTGTTCCCTTGCTATGACATACATTTAGCTTTGCTGACTCTCGTTGACCTTTATCAGGAATCAAATTAAGCAGAGCACAAGAGACACAAAATAAAAATCCGAACAGGTAGAAATTTAATTTCACATGAAAAAGAACGTCAATAAATATATGTCTTGAAGTTGCTTTACACATCATTGACTGCGATTTTAATTATACGAATGGAATGAAATTTGCCCAAGTGGCCAGGAAGACCTGCGCATTGAAGAAGAAGCAACCAGAGCAGTCCGAGGGTAATCAAAAAAGTGGGAGAACTCAATCAATTTGGTCTTTACGACAGACAACTACGGCGAAAAGCGAAATGCAGGCAAATTAAAGCCAAACGATACAATCAATAATTGAATAAGAAATGTATGAAAAGCAAAAGGGAGCAAAGCACAGAGCGTACAACGTGGCGTATGAGTAATGAGCAGGCAATGTTCAGACAGTGTCGTTGTTAACGGAAATGCCGCTAAAAGGTCATTGAGAGTTAACAAACTGTAAACTTCAAGGGGTGGCGGGGGCGGTAGTGAAGATGGCAACAACAAGAACAATAAAAATAAAATCGAAAAGAAAAGAAAAATTTGAAGAAAATTAATTAAAAAGCAAGAATCCGGGCAGATTTAAGGCACTGTAAGAGAATAAAACAGCGACAAAACGAACAAGTAATAAAAACCCAAAGGCAAATAACAAAGCAAAGAAGGCAGTAAAGCACTTTAAGTTACACTACCATAGAGTATATAGGTTTTTGTATGGTTTTTGATATTCTTACAATTTCCCCAAGCTACATTTAATTTTTCATTTATTTTTTCTCAAAAATTGAATGTACTAAAATTGTGAAAATAAAAATATGCAATAGATGTAAATATATTAATAAATTGTCATGTTCTTTAACTTTTTAACGTGAGGACACCCCCAAAAACAGCTTTTAAAAAACAAAGGTGCTTCAATTAAAATTTTAGTTTTTAGTAGCCGCTTATTTTATGGACATAAAAAAAAAAAGATGGCGTACTTTAAGGTCTGGCGCGGCCGACTTTCGGATACCCTGTACCACCACTTTGCAATTAAATACGATATATTACTTAAGAACTCAAAAATATATTTTGATTGCCAAATTTAGTAACGATAACTGCATAAACAAACGAAATAAAACGAATTTTGTGCAAAAAACCTTTTTTTGACCGATCTGCCATATGGAAGCTATATGATATAGTCAGCCGACTTCGGTCCAATTTGGTACTATGCTTAGGAACTTTAAAAAGGTAACAATTATAAAATTTGGTAACGATAACTTCATAAACAAACGAAACACAACCAATTTTGTACAAACAACTTTTTTTGACCGATCTGCCCTATGGAAGCGATATGATACAGTCAACCGATTTTGATAAAATTTAGTACAGTGCTGGCTAACCCTAAGAAACCGACAAACACCAAATTTCGTTTGTTTCAAACGAAACAAACCGAATTTTGTTTAAAAAAAGTTTTTTCCCCGATCGTTCCTATGGGAGCTATATGATATAGTCAACCAATTTTAATAAAATTTTGTACATAACTGGGGATTTGTAAAAAACTTCTGACTCAAATTTGGTTACAAAAGCTTCATAAACAAACGAATTACCCATCAAAAACTTTTGGTTTTTTTCGAGGTCGTCTGAAACACCCCTATGGGAGCTATAAAATGTAACCCCGATATCAAAAAAAAAAAAAAAAAAAAAACTTGTCTCCTATGGATTAATTAGGGATCTAATCTGAAAGTTTGGTTGCTCTAGCTCTTACCATCTCTGAGATCTAGGCCTTCATACGGACGGAGAGACAGATAGATAGAAGGTCATGGGTATATCGACTTCTCAAGTCACCCTGATCATACTTTAGGTAACTTTGGGGAGTCTCCGACATTTCCTTCTGTATGTTACATTCATTTTCGGCAAGCACAATCTTAATTTACCCTTTGTACCATACGGTAGAGGGTATAAAAAGAAAAAACGAAGAAATGTTTTGTCACCTATGCTACATATTTAGAAAACAACGTTTTTTTTTTTCAGTGTAATAAAACTTCTGCTTATACAATTCGCTGTTTTTGTTTTTTTTTTTATAATCTCTCTTTTTCCTCCATTTAATTTGATGAGTAGCTGTCGCTGCTGCATCAACTAAAAAGCCAAAGAAAGAGTCTTCATTTATCAGAAGAGCAAGCTGTGACTGGATCTTCGCTGGTTGCTCGCTGCAGCCTTATAACAATAGCCAAAGACTTTTAGGGCGCAGTGTTATGTAAATACATGAAATGCCCGGCCAGATACAAAAGCACTTCAAGGCACAATGGCCAAAAAGCCGGCTTTTGAGCTGATATGCAGCCAGAGATAAGCAATGACAAACAGCTGGCCGAGTAACTGCAAGTGACAGGGTTGCATAGACAAGTGAATGGCGAGGCGCCAGTGAATGAGTGCAGAGGATGAGCAGCTGAGCGGAAAATGGTGTGGTCTAAGTACTCTATAGGTGGTGTATATAGGGCTGCTAACTGCTAGATTAATGCAGCGCATAAATTACTTTTCTTATCTTAAATGTCATACAAACGACACTCACATCACTTGCAGTGTATTTTAAAGACCTATGAAATTGTTTTTGGGTAGGGATAGGATATATTTGAAGCAACCTGCTTTGCTGTTTCTAATTAGTAAAAATGAAATTAAAAGCATTATTTGACACTAGAAACTTGAGCGTAGCTTTGTCTTCGACTTTATCTTCATGATTTTAGTGGCAAAAGTTTGTGTGGAAAACTTTTGCTAGTACAACTTCATAAATTGCACTGCTGTAGATTTATCTGCAGTATATATATATACTAGTGTATATAAGTTTATATATATGTGCTTAGTTTTCATTAAAAGTTTTGACACAACAGTTGTCAAGGCGTAACGCGTATTTCTTCATATTCTGAGCAGCGCAGAAAGACTCGATACATAAATAAACCCAACAAACTAGCGCAATAGAAACACTAGCAAAAGCCAGTATATAGTCTTAATTTTATTATTTTTTGTTTTGACTTTAGTTTCTCAAGTTGCCTGAAACCATAGAAATACTACTTAGTAAATTGTTAGAGTTATGGCAACAGTTGCAATAATTAATATATTGTACAAAGCAAAATCGACCTGAGAAAAGGGCCATTGGGCATATAGAGAATATACGTGACTTTTTGTTTGAGCAAGCTTTAAAAAAAATGCTGTCTATACTTATAAAGAAAAATGTCTTCAGCTTCTTTGGAAATACTAGAGATTTGGGAACATATTTCGGTAAGAATTTTGAAAAAAGTGTTATAAGATTTAAAATAATAATAATAAAATCCCTAAGCGCACTGAGAATCGTATGCTCGAATTATATCTTTTCAATACGCCTAGTCGGGCAACAATATCTCTTACTGGTGCTAAGTCAGCTTGAGGTTCAAGTTCAATTTCCAATACATTAGCCTAAAATAAAACATACAGGCTGACGTAGTTCCGAAGTCCAAAACCGTTCAGCTACTCTTAGTTTGGTCATTCTCTCGATTCCAGATATTTGTAATCTAATTATGCAAACCTGTCAATTACGCAAATGCTTAAACTACATTTTCCGGAAACCTACGTTCCTATACAAGAAGCCACTTAAAATTAATATTCAATTTACTTGCTGCTTTACTGCCCGTTGCCAAGAGATGCGTTACGCCATTCCTAAGTAGTTTGATTGTATTAGCCAAGGGAACAAAAAGTTTTTACGCCGCCTTTTGTGTTGGCCAATAAATTAAGTTGGAATTTGCGCTGCCGGCTGCCAATTAATACAAATGGCGTTGAAAACGATACTAATTTAAATTGTAGACTATGTAGGCGGCCATTTTGTTTTTTGCCATCGAGGCTTAAAGCGCTACTGTTTGGTTAAGAAGATGAAAATCGACATTGTCAATTGGCACAGCTCAGACATACCATTAGGTCGTTTGGTTCGGACACCTGAGCACAAATTGAAAACTCAAGTATGCCAACTTGAATTTACTTAGGAGAGACCTACAGGCCAGATGTGGGCGGAGACATTGCCTAGCAACATCAAGTCACATTTTAACTTAACCCTTGGTAGCCACAAAAAGTAAGTCTCTGCCTTCGGATGATGTCGTCTTGTGGGCTCTTACAGCTTCTTGTCTTATCGTTCGCGTCTGGCGCGCCATTACAAGCGATTTGCGCGCCATTTTGTTAGCATTGCGTCGGCCATTTAAGCCAAGTTGAATGCTTTGGTAGTTGTGAATTTGACAGTCACTTAGAATGGCTCGACTCCGAGTCGTCTGTCCAATGGTGTATATGTATGTTTGCGTATTAGCCTTCAGTGGCATTAGTTCAGAGTGCGCTTGCACTTGTTTGAAATCAGATTATAGTCCTTGTTGGTATAACACCTGTGCAATGGTCACAAAGTCGTAGTGAAAAAAAAAAAAAATTGAATCTTCCCGGGGCACAAGTGAGATACACTGTTTTTTAGGCTTACAACAATCTACAATGTGTGTGTGAATTGACTCACTTAGGAACGAGGCGAGTTATCAACAGCCAGGCAATAGAATACTCTTAAAGTCTCCATGATCGGGCTGCTCATATGTACGAACAGAATGACAGACTAGGTTCGATAGCAATTCAAGTTATGCAAAGCCTGCTCCCATAATACTCTTGACCCTCTGGTCTGACAGAGTATAAACAGTCGCACCATTTGAATGACAGCTGAGACTTATACACATACATACGCTTTGAAAGCGTTGGCAATTTTTGTGCAAGAAACTTTGTCCAGATTTCTGAAAACTCTGTTCGTTGTGAGTGAGTGTGTGTTTTGAGCCACATCCCCCTCCTCGAGTATACCATTACGCTTGGGTTGTGTTTGCTTGGTTTCAGTCTGTCCCATAACGAGAAAGTTAGTCAAATGTGTTTTGAATAGATTTGTGTGAGATAAAGTTTTTAATAGTCTCACATTTGAGTGTTCAAATGATATGCTAAATGCGCATAAAGCATGCTGTGGGTTCCAAGTTTGGACTTTGGGAATATGTGTACTCGTATCTTGGTTTTAAATCAAGTGTGTGTAAGATGTGTCAGGGTTTAGATTTCAAAGTTTGTTTATTATAGCCATAACTTAAATGTAGTGGCTTAACTAGTGCCAGGCAAAGACAAGTATTGCCACAATATTTCAATATAGACGGTCTTTATTGTCAGAATAGAAGTCAAATAATGAGTCAAACATATACTTGATATGGTAAAATATAACATTGCAAAGTTTACGGTGGTAAATTTAAACAATTTATTTCACTTCTGAACGATGTTTTCGGAAACCTACTAGAGAATTTCGAAGAGCTTTGCTTAGTTCTCTTTTGGGCTCGACTTAGGGCTTAAAGATTTACAGGCCGTATGTGACATCCTAAATCACAATCGTGACAGAAAATTTCATATCAAAAAAAGTGGACGCAGATACATAAGCAAGATGGCGCTACCAAAGTTCACTAGATGGCGCCAACAGTATCAACAGCTGTACTGTTTGTGTTTAATTTTGTAAAAATTTTATAACATCTACCATTTCATATCCTAAATTAAATCATATTTGGAAAAACAGCGTGGGGGGAGCGCGGATACATAAGTTCCATACGAGGCACATGGATTAAAGAGTAAACTAATTTCTTAAAAGTTTCTACCGAAAGTTGAAAAAACTCGTAAGTTTTCACATGATATTGAAACTATGCCGTAATTTTCATTTTGTAATTATTCATTAACCCTCTCCCAACTGTCCTAAACTTATGAACAGATCATCCGACTTTTAGAATTATCAGACCTAACTCCCTTACCGCAAGAACTGCAGCTGCGACAGCTTGTACCAAATGTTCTTGGTCTAGCTAATTAAACCCATTCAACCATCATCGTCTTTAATTTATGCACAATTTTGACTTACCTTGCCCAAGTTGACGAAACCGTGATCCTTGGCCACTGCATCAGCAATGCCATTATCACCATTTGGTATATGGACCGCCCAGGTGTGCGTAAAGTGTCCAACATCATTCTGACTTTCAAGGGCAACATCTTCATCATTGGTAGATGTAATGGCCGCATTGGAACCGCTATTGGATGCGGTCAGCTTGCCAGTTTCATAGTCCAGCACATAGGGCGGTAGGACGGGTGAGGTGGCTGCTTCCACTTTGGTTGCGTGCGCCACATGTCCGGCCACGAAACCGACATTAAAAATACATAAAAAAACTACGGCACTAAATTGCAAGGTTATTAGCAATGATTTTGATAACGCGCACGATGTTGTTGATGACGTCACAACGTTCGACTGTAAAAAATGTCTGCTGTTGCGTTTTTGTGTTGCTTTAGATTTAGTTAAAAAACTAGTTTTGAATAAATTGCAATTGAAATTGAAATTTGTTATATCACATTCAATGATTGTTTGTTGTTGCGTTTCTTGTTGTTGTTTTTGTTGCCAGGCGGAAATTGGTGTCGCAACATTTGGACGCGATTTTTGTGCAAAAGTCCGTGCAACATGTTGCCGAAATAACGTATTGTTTTTGTTATATTTATTGTTGTTCTTGTTGTTCTTGTTGTTTCTACAGCTGTTGTTGTTATTGTTGTTTGTTGCCTGCTGCTGTTTGCTCCATCGTACGACGTCGTTTTTCATTGTGCGTTTGATTTGTTGCGCGGAATTTGTATATTTTTTTATTTATATTTTTTTTGAAAACTATTTTTTTTTTTTGTTTTGGCGTAAATTTTTCTAATTTTTGTTGGTTGTTGTAGTTTTTGGATTTCTGTAAAGAAAAAAAAAGATTTTAGTATCAGCAAAGATAAAAAAAGAGCTACTAAAGTAAATCTTTTCGGCCAGAAACGCCTATTTTCAAAGTGAAGTTGAAACAAGATTGAGTGTTTTTTTTTTTTTTTTTGTAAGATAAAGTGTTTTGCTGACAGCAGAATTGTAAGTTTTCTCAAGAAGAATAGAAAGCAATATATTGGTATATACAAAGTACCAATCTGGCAACATTTTATACCCCGTACACATTGGATCTGAGCTTGTGCAATATATATAAGATGCAGAAGGAGATGATACACATTTTCCGTATGCAGATAAAGTTTGTTGTTTCATATCGATATCAGGCTTCAGAGCCACACTATACGTTTTTGGCGCATTTATATACAATATTTCTAAGAATAGAGCCAATCTTAAAAACTGCACCAAATGATCACTTCAATAGATGTGGTATGTATCAAGTTTAGGTCACATCCCATAAAAAGTGAACCATTTTGTTTCATCGCGCTGAAGCCGCATTTGTTTCGTAAACAAGGAAACCTCGACATATTCACAAAACTATTCTGTTCTCGTCGGAAATTGGTGTCCCACCTTCGGACACGGCCCGACTGATCCACATTTTAGGTGATCCACATATCTTACACACATCTTAGAGAAAAGAATAAATATTATTGTTAGTTTTCTATAGGCAACCTTGATGACGCAATCAATAACACTAGTTTACACGAAAATTGAACCTTCCTAAAAAAGTGTTTTTTAGGGTAATTTGGATTCGAGAATCACGACGAACCTTTTTTTTTCTCAAGCACCGTTTTCGAGATATTTTTGAAAAACATGTTTTTGGGCACTTTTTTCAGTTATTCATCAATATCTCGTGAACAAAATTGTATCGACATGAAAGCCGATTGGATCGAAAGGTATTGAGCTCTTTACAGTGGTATATAATTATGTAAAGATTAAACAAAAATTATAGAAGTAACAAGCAACCAAAGTCGAAAAAAGTGTAATTTTTGACAATTTTTCAAAATTACACATTTTCTGTTGGCTTTTTAAAAAAAAATTTGAAAATTGTGTTAGGCTTTAAGCTGAAAGCAAATTCTTTTTCGAACATTTCGAGTCTAAGATCTTTAAAATCGGTTAAGAACTGTAGATGCTATCATACCATGTACAGAAGTTCCAATCTTCACTCATTCACAATTTTGTATAAAAAAAAAAATTTGCACTCAAAAGGTTTTCATTTAAGTTCAGTTACGTCTTCACGAATTTGTATGCAGCAGTAGTTCGTTCATGGTTCCATAACATTCGATAATGTCGAATAGGAAATGGGCCAAAAGGCCATATCTTTAGAATCTATAAGACGTGTAAAAAATACTTTTTTGGAAAATTTTTCTTCATCTTTTTGGCTTATATTGGGCTATCAAAACACGAAAAATAAATTGAGATAATTTCACTGTGTAATTGGCTTGAACTTCTTGGGATTGTACTTGCTATGTAAAATATAGTCAAAAACCTTTATTTCGATATCCTTCCTTACTATGATATTTTTGGATTATTTTTATGACAAAAATAGTTGTGGTCATGGCACCACAGAACACTAACGTCACCTCTTACAGCATATTTGGCATAACGAATGTGATTTAGGTAAAAATATTGTCAAACTACGATTAAGGTTTACAGATAAATCGTTTAAAAAAGCAAATATATTTTTTGAACTTCAAGACAACTTCAAATTGTGATTTTTCGTCCCTCCCTTGACTATTGCTATATCTTTACAAAACATGATTGTTGTTTTTTGAGCCTACTTCCGTCACTTTCCATTTTCAACACAGTTCACAACAAACTCCGGTAAATAACTTCCGTAAAACTTTGTTAATTGCTAAACCATTGAATGAGCGCGTCTAACAATTAGTCCACCAAAACGGTAATAACAACCAACCCGGAAAAGAAGAGCAAAAACTTAATTGCCTTTAAATGACATTTCCAATTAGGACTCACTGCCATTAAAAAAAAAAAAAAATATATATATATACATATATACAATGTATATACTTATCTGCTACAGACAGCGTCACATGCGTCACAAGATTTGACAAAAAAGAAATATAACAACAACATGGCTAACAGCACCAACAACAACAACAATATAAGTGCTCATTAGCGGTCGTAAATATGCCGTGCAGCATGTTCAACTTATGGCCAATAATATTCATTCATACTGCCAGATTTTTCGCCATAGCCCATGACCATTAATTGAAGCATCAGGGAAAATGGCGGCAAAAATTGCAACTTTTGGAGGTTGCAACGAATTTGTTATACTCTGCGTGGAACGTAGTTGCTGAGTAAAAAGAGCAGTCTCCTTTCTAAGATAAATAAAGTTTTTTTTTATGTCGTCGTCGTGCTCATCGACATCATTTATTTTTTGTAAGATTTTAAGACGTGGAAGTCTTGGCATAATACTTTTTCTGAGTGTAAATTCTAGATTCTGACCAATTCATGATGTAAATCGGTGCATATCGTTAAAAAGTTTTATTATATTTTTTAATAATTTTTAAGCAAGTTAAAAAGTACAACTTTTTTGGAAATACTTTACTTTAATAAACGGTCATAAGTCTTGATATGTTTTTTTCAATAGGGTTTTTTGATAAATCACGCGTGAGTACTATCAAGTTGCCATGTGTTTTTAATTCACGCTTTGGACCGATGAATTGGCCACCAATATCGTGTGATATCACACCATTAGAAATTATCTTTTAAAAGTGAATGGCAAGGATGGTTCTTTCTATTGATAATAAAGGTTTTCCGATTCATTTGAAATTTTTGTGTTTTTTTGCATTTAAAAAAAATACCTTAAGATTGATGACCCTTTCCCGAATGAAAATGATTTTTCTTCGTCTAAATTCTAAATATATTGTAATGTGTTAAGTATTGAAAATTTTTCAGAAATGCTAAGTCTCTACTTTGAGTGAGTTTCGATTTCCTCTAAAAAGCGTTTCACTTTATTTTTCATTCAGATTTTACATTCAGATACCATACTAAAAAAGTTTAACTTGAACATTTTTTTTAACCGCCTGCAAAAGATCTAAGCAACCTTACAGCAAAGAGTATAGAAAAATCACAAAATTGTCTTTTCTTGTTGACTTTCAAAGCCAATGCCATGAAATCGACTTGAAGGACCGCAAAATCTGACTGGGCTAAAGGGAGCACCAAAATCTCCCCCCCCCAACATGTCACGCAAAGCCTTTGGCCAAGCTAGCGTTGATCTTGACGATAAAGACGTGACAGCTTTTGACTTGTTCGGAGACGAAACGAAGTAAAGTGGCTGAGCTCCAAGGCCGGACAACAAACAAAATCAGCATCATCATAATCCATAGAGCCAGGGTTGCTGTTCGCACTGATTGCCGCCAGTGGACAAGTTTCGATTGCAAATGAGACTCGATATGTTTGGATGTTTTGGCGGGTGAGCGGCGGTTGAGTCAGTGAGTGACTTTTTGACTAATACCATTGTCAAAATATGCCTGCAAGTGATGAGCGAAGGAAACGCTGTTGGGGCATTTGGACAGTTGGACACTCAACAAGGACGACAATAACTGACAGGCATATTTCAATTATTGATAGGATTTGAGTGCCATGAGCGCATAATTAAAGCGAGTGACAGCGGAAATATGGGACCAATATTGGTATGGATCAGTCAATGCAAATGCTTTTGGTGCTTGTGATGTTTCATGGTGTGTAATCATGGCCAAGTGGAAAGGAAATTGAATTTTGTGCGACAATAAAGGAAATGAAGGATGCCTCCCTGCTAGTGGACATCAATGTGCTGTTTGCAACATTGATTGAAAGTCAGTCAACTAACTAAAAAGCATTGTCCGTTCAAGTCTATGCAAAAAGTTTCTTTGGTCCAAAAAAAAACGAACTTCCGCCTCTAATTTGGCTAATTCAGCATGGCTCAAAGTTTAACACGCTGCTGCAGGCATCATTTTCAACTTTTTGCAGTGTGATTCGGAATTATAAAAAATAAAACTTGAATAAAACTTGAACACTTTGAAGCCTGCGCCGGAAAGCATGCAACATTTTGCATGCGCTCAGTCATTCTTATCGACAGTCTTACACATGAATGCACATAACCTTTTGGGCTTTTGTGTTGCATGCAATGTGCATGCAACTTCCTGTATGTCGCCTGCTGCTGTTCTTCGAAAGATTTAGCACTCTCCCACCTGCAAGTTGGTGCCATCTCAACTTTGAACTTTAACTGACGGCATTTGTCAGCGACAGACTTGTAGTAATCATTACTGGGCTCGCGCGCGCATTGTCGCTGGCACACTAAGCGTATACTTAATAATAAGAATATAAGTGCCTGTCAAAGCGATGCTACGGGTGTGCGCTTCTTCTTGGTTGGCGGTCGGTACTCTTCTGAGAACACGCTCAACCCAGCAAATAACTCAAGTCACATGTTCGCTAAAGTGCAAAACGGTGTCAAAGTCAAGATGTCAGCACAAAAAAAAAAAAAAATTTCAAACAACAACAAGAACAACTACAATTTGGTCGACAACATGCGCAAAATTACTGCTGAAAATTGTTGATAATTATGTTGTTAATAATGATAATGATGTTGTTGACAGGACAGACGACAGCTGAGCACATAATGACGCTTCTCTAGCAAGTTTAAGACAAAGTAAAGTGTTGCCAACAACTTTACAACTTGCGACAAATTGTGCTGCAGTGTTGGCAAATGGCGTTTGTGCAGTGCAAGTGTTGCATAGCAGTTTGGCACTTGAGTTTTAGTTTTGACTTTAAATTGACTGTATTTTAATGAAAAGTTGTAGACAGAGAAAACGTTTCCAGGACTACATTTAGTCGGTTGTTTTTTGGCTACTTTAAAATTGGAGCTGTTGTTGAAAAGACGGCTTTTAATTAAAAAATATATAGAATAGAATCCTTTTCAGCAGAAATTAAAGATGGTGCAAAGTGCACTTTCAATAAGCTACGCTGCTCAACAAAAGTTTCAAAATTAAATGCAAAGTGGAGAAGCCAGCAAAGTGTTTTAAAGACTTTTATTTTTTTGACTTTGTATAATCTTAAAAAATATTCTACAAATTTGCAATAAAAAAGTAAAGCTTTTTTCGGTAAGTATTTTAACTTTATAGAAGTTCTAATGATTCGGGTTTAAATAGTTTTAGGTAGGTAAATAAGCATATGTCAAACTTTAAGCTTAAATGCTTTTAAAGTTTAGCGTGAATAAGTCTTTTATAAAAGTTTTTCTAAAAAGTATTACTCATACCTCATGTTATTTGAAATTTTAACGTCTTTTTCGACCACTTGACAAATGAAAATTTTGAAAAAAACGAAATGAAATATAATTTGTTCAAACTAAAAATTTATAACTTCTGAGCTTTTGACACATCACATCGAAATGTTTTCAACAAATATATTGAAATAAGTGAAGTAGATTAAAACGACAAATTTTTGGGAGACTGAAAAAGCATTTGCAAAGAGCAAAGGGACTAAAAAAATTGCATTTTCAAAACAGAGATGGTACTTTTTTAACAGACTCAAAATAAGTCGCGTTTGATTGGAAAGTAAGTAAGTAATGATGTTGCGCCCTTATACCCTTTTATCAAGTACTCACGCTTAAAAGAAGGTTCAACGGGATGAACAGATAAAAAGAATCGATTTGTAGGTAAAAGCAACTCTGCTCTTTTTTAGAGCGCCGGACAGCCATCTTTTTTTTTCTAGTCGCTATGCAGCACTCCAAATCGTAGTGTTTGGTAATGTTGCGACAGTTTACGATGCAGTTAAAAAAATATTCTTTAAAGGCTCTTTTTCGAAATACAGATTCAAAACCATTATTCAAAAATAATATTTAGAATTAAAAATTATATAGTAAATAAACCGTTTCGCGTTAATTTTAAAAACTCAAATTCTCGTGTATATTTTCAAACAGTTTTTCGCACTTTGTCCAGCTCTTGAATCTTGAATGTACGGCTCGTGTATCAAAAAACATATAATCCATCGTCTAGCAATAGCTGTTCCACTAGTAGTATATATAAGTTTGGCATAACAATTACCTTTAATCATCTTATACGTATACTTGATTTAAGCAGCAGAAAAAAAGTCACAACTACAACATGAAGAAAACATAAAAAACACACTACAAACAGAAAACAGGCCAAGCTGCCAAAGAAGCCGTTCAAACAATTCTTAAGTCATTTTTTACTTTTCATCTTTTGTATATAAACTTATATGCATTCCCTATATATTTTTGTTTAGAAACAACCCAACACTTAACTGAAATGGCCGCCATTGCCCGCATGGTATGTAAAGGCAGCAGGATTGTATTTGACGGGCACAAGTTGAAAGCCACAAGTTGGATGCACTTTTTAACTCCTTGACGGAAGTCGCTAAAACACATTTAGTATAGTTCTTTGAGCCTGTCGCAAGCAGGCAACAAATGCAAGCAGTTAAAGGCTTAAGGTAAAAAGAAATTTCCGGCATTACTGACTGAAATATACACCGGCAGTAGAAGTTTCTTCTTTTTCTCAAAAAATTCAAAATTTCACTTGAATGACAAAATCTAAAAATTCTAAGCGATTCTTTTTAAAGCATCGGTGACAAGTCAGCAGCTCGCAAATATATGCTGGAATCTAATGTTGAAAAAAGAAACAACTTTAAAATCTTCAAAGAATCTCCTTGCGCAAAGCTACTGGTTCAAATTTTTCTAAGATTTTTGACAAAGCCAAACTTTCTACTCAAAACTCATAAGGCATTATATTCGAAAGTCTAACATAAGACTTTGTCGCAAATTCGCTCTGGGGCAACATTTTTCAAGAGGCAGAGGGTAGAGCAAACTTCACAATTTCGTGGGAAATTTTCAGTTCCAAGCCATGGCACAAATACCGGAGTCATGTCCGTTGTTGGAAAGCTAAGGGTCATCTCGGAAGTAATTTGCTGCGTAGAATCCGAATCCGGGGTCAGAATTGGCCCATTACGTCAGAATTTAGAGATATTTGAGGTTATGTACCCGAAAAACTGCGTTTTTACCTACTTTTGAGCTTATGTACAGGGTGATGACGTGATAGGCTAATTCTGACCCCAGATTCGAATTTTACGCAGCAAATTAATGACCCTTAGCTTTCCAACAACTAAACCATGTTGACATGTGTAATTAATATATTTTTTTTGAATTGTTCATATTTTTCCACAAAAAATGGGGTAACACTGTTTTTCTTTTGACGTCTGTGTACGGCAGCACTTAAAATATAAAGAGTTTAGATATTCATTTTTAATTGATGTAGCACTAATTTTATTAAAAATAAAACTATATATTAAAAAAATTGTTTGAGTTTTCTTTTGATTTATTTAAGTTGGAAAGTTGAGTCATAAAGTTGCAGCCACAAAATGTTGGCAATCAAAACTGATTTGCTTGCCAACACAAAAATAGGCTAATTATGTGTGCCGTGTTAAAAGCTGCCAAGTTGGAAATCATGAGTTAGCCAAAGCTTATATATATAATATATGTGGGCGCTTTTTTTGTATTAGTATAGCTTGCATGTTGGCGAATTCTTTTGGCACTATTGTATTGGGTCGTTCACTAAGTAATTTCGTTTGATGACAACAGCTGATCTTATTGAATTTTTTCGCATCCAATTTCACACTTAACCGCTTAACCTTTATATATTTGAATAGCTGATATAATAAGGCTTTTTTGTAAAAAAAATTTTGTTAAATTTTTTGGAATAGTTTTTGTTTGGTGCCCTATCGAAGATGTAAGATCGAAAACAGCATTTTCGGCATATTTTACTGTTTTACTATCAAAAGGGTAAAAATGCAGTTCATGCAAGGCGAAAATTATGTGATGTGTACGGAGAAGATGTGTTGACCGAACGCCAATGCCAAAATTGGTTTGCAAAATTTCGTTCCGGAAATTTCGATCTTGAGGATGCACCACGTCCTGGAAGGCCTCTTGAAGCCGATGTGGATAAAATAAAGTCGTTGGTCGATGCAAATCGTCGAAAAACAACTCGAGAGATTGCTGAAAGATTAAATTTGTCTAACGCAACCGTTCACAAGCACATGAAACGTCTAGGATTAATTTCTAAGCTTGACATATGGGTTCCTCATGTTCTTACAGAACGAAATTTGCTTCGTCGCATTAACGACTGTGATTTTCTTATCAAATGTCAAAGAAGTGATCCATTTTTGAAGCGCATTGTAACTGGCGACGAAAAGTGGGTTGTTTACAAGAATGTAAAGCGCAAGAGATCATGGTCTAAAAAGGATGAACCAGCTCAAACCACTTAGAAGACCGATAGTCATCAAAAAAAGGTTATGTTGTCTGTTTGGTGAGATTTCAAAGGGATCGTTTATTTTGAGCTTTTGCCCGACAATACCACGATTAATTCTGAAGTGTATTGAGATCAGCTGGACAAATTGAGTGATGCACTCAAACAGAAGAGGCCAGAATTGATCAATAGAAAACGTGTAGTGTTCCACCAGCATAATGCGAGACCTCATACAAGTTTGTTTGACTCGCCAAAAGCTTTTGGAGCTTGAATGGGATGTGCTACCACACCCACCATATTCTCCAGACTTGGCACCTTCGGACTATCACTTGTTCCGGTCTCTGCAAAATTTTTTGGATGGGAGAACCTTCACCTCAAATCAGGTCGTCAAAAACCACTTGGACCAGTTTTTTGACTGCAAGGATCCAAAATTATACGAGCGTGGAATCAATCTCTTGCCCGAAAGATGGCAAAAGGTATTGGATCAAAATGGAGAATATATAATTTCATAAAATGTTTTACACAATAAAAAAATCGTGTTTAAATTGCACTAAAAAAAACGAAATTTCTTAGTGAACGACCCAATATAATTTTCAAAGTATTTGGCGTATTTATTATTTTTATCAAAAAAAAAAAAAATATATCTACGTTGTAAAAAAAACTTTGTGACAAATTATAAAATGATATACAGTTTATTTACGCATACTAAATTTGCTAATCTTTTCTTAGTTAAGTATACTAAATATTTTTTTAAGCGTTTGATTTATTTAAATTATTAATTAAAAGTATCTTTAGAGATTTGCTATCTACTTGAGGTCTTCCACTTATATGAATTCAAATGAACTTTATCTACTCTAACTTTCAAAGCACCACGCGTATGAAAACAAAATGGCGTAGCGACCACAACAAAAACAAAACAAAACAACTTGAAGCAGACATTGAAAGAAGTGCAAGTCAAAAGCTGCCAAAGCGTTTTGTGTATATGTATGTGTTAGTGTGTATTTGTGTATGTGTGTGGTTTGGCTTTGTTGCTGTTTGTCTTGCAGCTTGCTGGCTTTGAATGTGTGTGTTAATGTGCATGTATGTGTGTGTTTGTTTGTATCTGCATCTGTGTTTATGTGCAACTGTGTTTGTGTGTGTGCCCGCTTGTTTAATGATAGTTGCACAAAAGCAAATATGTGTACAGCTTCTAACGCGCGCTCCTTTCTTTTTTTTTTTTTTGGCCTGCAGCTTTCTTTCAACAGCAACTGGAGCACAAAGTCAACAGCAACAACCAGAATAACCATACTCCGGGCACGGTTAACGCCCGCAGAAATACCAACTAAATCTGTATCTTTTGATACAGCAAAAAGCGAAACATTAACAGTCCTGCCACCCTTTCCAAGCCGCAACTAGTCGCAAAGCTTTTATGGGCCTTAAACTGCGGTTGACATGCACCCGAGGTTGCAGTTTGCATATTAGCACATCATCGGCCATATAAAAGGTGTTGCCAGACCTTTGTGCGCTCGCCATTAATGTAAGGCGCCCCTCTTAGGGCTGATGACAAATCAAGCGTACTGCCTTTGTGGCATCAGTTCAGGCAAAAATTGTGGCATATGAAGAAAAGCCTGCAGCACTATGTGCGCAAGCCGCTTTTGACTGCTTCTTTCGTGGCACCATTAATGCTACAGTTTTTAAGTCACGACTTTAGCTTAGGTGGCAACCCACTTTCTGCAACGACAGTTGGCAGCACAAATGGTTCATAAAAACGTGGGCTTGGACAATGTTGCCAGGTTGCATGCATAGTCCAAACAAGTAGATCCTTGCATAAATGAAGGCAGTTTGTCGTTATCACACCAATTAAAGAGTTACAACTTGTCTTAAGGCATGAACAATTATGACATTATTTTTTTAAGTTCATAAACAATGTTTATTTAATTAATTTTTGTCAATATAGGGCACCTTTTTCTGTTTTTCGTCGAAATATTGATTTATTAAGTCAATATAGATGATTTTGTATAAAGCTTTTTTTATAAAGATATATTTTTTTAAGCTCTCATTAAAATATCATAACCATATTTATTTTTTCGCCTAGAAAATTATCCGCGGCATAATGGAACGCATTACTTATTGGCATGATTTTTATTGAAAGATATACCTTACCAACAGTTCTACTACTGTTCCTTTTTTTATTTTTGTTAAGATTTTATACTTCAAAATTTGATGTTATATATTAATAACTTATCATCAGTAAGCTCAGCATAAGAATCCTGGTTTAAAAAATTCGTCTTGCCAGGTCTTTTTCCTGTCAACAGCCATAAGGGGTTATTTTCACTTTTTCTCCCAAAAAAGACTATTTTCACAAATTTTTGTCGCTAAATCAAAACAGTTTCTCAAAAAAATCGTACGAAAACATCTCTTTTCTGACATTCCTTACAGTGATCGTAAAAAATTGTATTTCTTTTTTATCCTAATGCTAATCGAACGGAGGATTAAACGAATTAAAAATTTTTACGCAAGTGATGATGTATTTTCAGAGAAAATCAATTGATTCTTGGAGGTCTTAGAAATCAATTATCTCAGCTCAAAAATATTAAAATGTCTTTGATATTCTCAAGTGTATATAACCTCTTTAGAAATAAAAACGGAAGCGGAAAGTAGCTGATAAATTATTTATATATTAATTATTATACTTAAAAATATACTTGGTTATCAATGACTCATTCAAAGTATTGTCCATCGCTAGCTACAACTTTTTCCCATCTTTCTGGCAGAGTTCGTCTTTTGAGGCTATCCAGGAATCAAGCCATTTTCCGATATCTTCATATGAATGGAACTGCTGATTAGCCAGACCATGTGCCATCGAGCGGAACCAGTAATAATCGGACGGCGCAATATCTGCGGAATATAGCGGGTGGGGTAGGACTTCCCATTTGAGCGTTCCCAAGTAGGTTTTAACAGGATTGGCAATGTGAGGCCGAGCGTTGTCATGCAGTAAAATCACTTTTTCGTGCCTCTGCTCGTATTGTGGCCGTTTTTCTCGCAGTGCTCGGCTCAATCGCATCAATTGAGTTCGATACCGTTCCCCAGTGATGGTTTCGCCTTGTTTCAACAGCTCATAATAAACAACACCGACCTGGTCCCACCAAATGCACAGCATAACCTTCGCAGCGTGAATATTCGGCCGAGCCAGTGACGTGGAAGCATGATCGGGCTGTCCCCAAGATTTTTTCCTCTTTGGGTTGCTGTTATGAATCCATTTTTCATCACCCGTCACGATGCGATGAAGAAAACTCTTCCTTCTTTGTCGCTGGAGCAGTTGTTCACAGGCGAAAAAACGACGCTCAACGTCCCTTGGTTTCAAATCATAAGGAACCCAAGTTCCTTGCTTTTGAATCATTCCCAACGCATGCAATCGCTTGGAAATGGCTTGGCGGGTAACTCCTAATGCTGAAGCAAGCTCTTCTTGCGTTTGGCACGAATCCTCATTGAGCAATGCCTCCAATTCAGCGTCTTCAAAGGTTTTGGGTCTTCCTTTACGGGGACGGTCGTCAACATCGAAATCACCGTCCTTGAAGCGACGGAACCAATCACGGCACGTTGTTTTGCTTGGAGCAGCATCTCCGTACACTTTTCGGAGCTCTCGATGCGCTTCAGCTCCCGTTTTTTTCGAACAGAACAAGAAAATCAACACTTCCCGCAAATGATGATTTTTTGGCACAAAACTAGACATTTTCACACAACCACAAGTAAATAATGTAAAAAGAAATTCACTAATGTGCCATAGCAGTTTGCTTACCATATGCCGAAGCTTCGTTTATGAAGTTTTGGGTATGTCAAAATGGACCAGAACTTTCTGCTAAAGCCATCTATTGACAAACAGCGAGAACTTAGTTGCGCACTTAATATAATAACAAGTAGAAGAGTGTTATCTGGTGCTGGGGCCATCAACAGGAAAAGTTAAAAAAAAAAATCTGTAGGTGTACTTAAAAAGAGACAAAAAACTCTTACTTATTTTTTGAGCAAACAGTGCTGACTACTTGTTAGTTAATTGCTAGCTAGAGGGCGCTAGCAATTTATGCTAGATGGCGCCAGCAGTAACATCAGTTATTTTAATTAGAAAAAATGTATTTTCATCAAAAGGGTTAACATGGTAGGTTAGGGCTAGGCGTTTTGTTTGAATGTCAGAGTTTTCTTACAATGAGTATTTATACGCTGTAAACAAATTCAAATATGTTTTGCCAAAAATCGAGATTCGAGATAGATTTGTTTGGAGCTTTTTTTGTAGTTTTCTCATTGATCATCAAATTTTATGCCATTCAATGAATAAGAATTTTAAAAATTTTACCCTAGAATAAATTTCAGGCAATGGAGAATTTTGTTGTTGGATTAGGCAGTCAAGTTTCGGTGCGAGTCCAGTAGATTTTATATAAATAAGTTAAAATTTGCGACGTTTCTTCAAAACTGGGTGTACTTTTGACTACAGGGTATAAAATTGCTTAACTATAAATTTGTTGGTGAATTTAGCTTGGCATTAAATTAAATTTTATGCATTGAGTAATGTGTCAGAATTTTAAATTCCCACATTTTAATTGAGCACGAAAGCAATTATTAAAACTTCGCGTGAAGGCAGCTTATTTCCTGCAGCTCTGCACAAAAATTATATCGATTGATAATTTCTTCAATCAATCACTGAACTTAATTTCAATTTGCAAGCCACTTAAAAAAAAAAGAAAATTTCTTTAACCCGCAAAAGAAACACAATGCAACAATAAAAATAATTGCAATATTTGCATTTTATTATTTTTTGAGACAACGTTCCATGTTTAAAATTTCACGCAACATTTTAATTATATTGGAATTGTTTTGCAAGCCTCAACAATGTGGCCCAGATATGTATGCTATGATATTGTATAACGCAACTGTATTTATATACACTATTTTTTTTCCTTGTTTATTTGTTTCTCTTGCTTTTTTTTTAGTTTTTCCGAGTATATGTAGCATGAAATGCATATTACTTTCCCAGCTTCAGATTGCCTTTTAAATGCGTGCAAACAAAAATGCGCATTAAGTGAAAAGCCGAAAAGAAAGCGCTTTTATTTTACATATATGCAAACATGACGTTACAAGCAAAAATCAACAACAAAAATGGTAGACAACAATATTAATACCATCGTATATTGGGGGCTTTATGGAAAGCTGCGAAACTTAATTGATTTTCCATGGTCACATGACGTCATCGGATGCGTAATAAAAATACGTTCGAGTGTCTGATGTTCTGTGTATGGGCAATTCTTTTACAAATCGAATAACAATATCGATTGATTTTTGTAGTATAAATGCGTTTTGGAATTTAGAATAAACGCTTTTTATGGTTGCCTAGACTGTGTAAATAAAAATAAAATTTTTTTAAAAATTGAAAATGTAGCATTATTGCAGCTCTCGACGTCGCTGATCTGAAAGCATAATTATTTTCTATATTCACTAATTTAAACATTTTTTTGAGTGTCTTTGTATTTGAATCTATCAGAGTTATCGATGCCATTGATCGAACTCATTTTTCACAAAATATTCGAATGGAAAATTATACCTTTATGCAGCACCCAAAATCTCAAAGAAAACAGCGTTGTCCTATGATTTTACTGATTCGCCATCGCACGACTCCAGCAAAGTGCGCTAGATGGCGCCAGCAGTAACAACTGCTGTTATATTTTACCGCCACAACCAAAACTAAACTTGCATAAAAAATCGTTGCGAAACATTTTTCACAAAGAAGTTTACCATTTATTTTTTCTTGTTATATGAATTTTTCGCCATCATTTGAATATTTTCATAATATGCCACATGGACGTTCAATGCAAGAATACGAAATTGACGAAAATTCATGTTGTCATGTTCACGGGGAGATTGACTCCCTTGATCACCCCACTGATTCCGAAGTTGAGTGAAAGTGATTGAGAAAAGACTGATAATTTGCAAGCACTGACCTGACGCTCATTTTGTTTTCCAAGTTTGCACTTTTCGAATTTGAGAAACAAAATATAAACATGCTGTTGAAACATTCTTTATCAAGTACAAGGTGGCTAATGAATATTGCTACATTAAGAAACTCGAATAACTTTTTTTTTAATTCACGTAATTTATTTTTACTTGTTTCATTTGAAAGATAATTCAGTTTTATTAAGTTTTTTTAATGTATCTAAAAAATAATAAAACTTAAATGGCGTTTACGCTCAGTGACGCATGTGCGACATCTTAGCAAAAAGTTATTCATGAAGGGTAGCAGCGGGAATCGCCTTAATTTTCGTTCGAATGGCTTGCTTTAAATCATTCAAATTTGTTGGTTTTACGTAGTAAACTTCCTGTTTGCCATATTCCCAAGAAAAAACATCAGGCGCAGTAAGGTCTGGAGACCAACGGAATATGGAGTCTGTTGAAATCAACTTATTGGTGAATTTTCGATGCAATTTTGTCATAACAGGCCTGGCTGTGTGAGGAGTTGCAAAATCTTGTTGAAACCACACAGATTTGAAAGCGATTCTCTTTCGGCGTAGTTCTGGAGAAAAAAACTCTTTCGGCATCTTTAGGTATTGGTCTGCAGTGATCGTAACAGTAACAGTGTTCTCTTCGTAAAAACAAGGCCCGACACTGTGACGCGAAGTGGATGCAATCCCGTCTCATGGAGTATCTGCAGGTTAGAATCACTCCATATTCGACAATTTTGTTTAGAAACATTGCCGTTTAGATCGAAATATGCCTCCTTGTCGGAGGAGTGCTGCCAAACATGCGCCTATATTCTCTTTGTACAAATTTTACGGACTCTAGTGCGTGATAACGCCGGACAATTCCAATTCCTGTCCTCAGTATCCCAATTAATCCTGTAACTTTTATCGTTTTTAAAATCTCAGATATGTGTGCGTTCCAAAAAAAGTTTTCCTTTTGTTTTCTTAAACGATTTACTAAATAGATTACAAATTTATATTTATAAAATCGTTTCCCCCAAAATCCATACGATTTCTAAATATAATAAAAATTTGTCTTTTTTTAAATATTTCACCGAAAATCCATACGGTTTGTAAAAGACTCGCCTTGCTGCATTTGCCATTTGCGAAATTAACTTCTTGGATGGGGTAAAGAACCGGGCTTACAGAACAACACAATGGCAACACTGTAAAATGCTTAATGTAAACGCACCTACAAACAAACAAAAAAAAAAGAGAAAACAATAAGCACCGCTTAAACGCTCTGTAAAAAAAAAAAAACAATGCCTAAAAATATGCAAGTCCTTACAGATTTAAAGTAAAACAAAAGCGACGCAACAAAAGTAAAATGCAGCATAATATAAATAGGAAAGAAAGGAAAAATAAATGCACCTACATACCTCGTCAAGTGCAGCAGGGAAACTTGAAAGAACTTCAACGAGTTGCACAGTCATTTTGACGGCTACCATGTTGCATAAGCAACCCAAACCAACTCAACCCTACTTTATTCAAGCAACCAACCAACTGGCGCATAATTATGCACTTTTTTCAATTTCACGCTAAAAAACGTATTAAAATAAACGTATATAGGTATGGCGAATACTAAATACACTTTAGCTCTACAATCGCTGCCCAAAAAGGGGCTCTGCCCCCTGCACACTGGAATGAAAAAAGCTCCAATAAATAAAATGCGCAGACCACACTACGTTCAAAAGTTTCCAAAACTCTCCGCAAGCATAAAAATAAATGATGAAGGAAATACATTTTTTTATTACATTATGAAGAGAAGTCTCTTCCTTTTCATGTTGATCCGAAAAGGAATAGAAAATCAGTTGGTATGTGTGGCGCAACTTTTTGATGGTCCATTACGTACTTGATAATGGATAAGATCTAAAGGAGAAACAGTATGCGGCGTTCTCAGATACATAATTTTTTCTAATGTATACTTAACTTTTCAAGCAGCAGATTGAATTATTCGAGAAATTAAATATTTCAGCTGTCTTGAGTCAGAACAAAAAATAAAAAGTTGGCAAAAATATAATCTAAGAATATCAAAGAAGGCGATTAGTTTAAATTCCTCTTGCAACAAGACACTCGTTTTCAAATCACATGAAAAATTCGTTTTGGTAGAATTGGGAGCACCCAAAATACGAATAAATTGTTCGGATTCGTTTTCCGGAGCACGGCTGAATAACTGAAAAATAAGAGTTATGTATTTTGAATTTTTTCAATAAATAATATATATGTATATCGGTGAAAATAAGTGAAGCGGGCCACTTTTCCCGCGAACTTCTCCGATTTTGATAATTTTTACAGATTTGGTAGAGCTACTGGCCAATAGTAACCACGTCAAATTTTATTGCAAAATTCCGATTATTTATCGAGTTATCGATAACTGAAAATTGCGTTTTTCATTTTTAGACTATTCTTTGACATGCCATATCTTCTAAACGAATAAAGATATTGACGTGATTTTTTTTTCCATGATAGAAAAAATATTAAATTTAAAAAAAAAAAATAATTTTATTTATTTTTAAGATTTATTTTTTTATCATTTTTAGTTTTTAGTTTTAAAATTCAAAAGTGATCTCCCCAAAGTGTTAATGCCATTTTATGCGTGTAAGCTCACTGCGAAAAACAAAACAAAAAAAAGTTGGTAACTCTTAGAATTGTAGAAGTTATGTTTGTTTTAGTGATGGCACCTTGCTCGTTCGCCATAGTAAACAGTACCTCGAAAAATACAAATAAGCATAACTCCTCGGAATTGAAAGATAATATGTTCAAACTTGACATGAATGTTCGTTTTGACATTCTGAGATCAATTTTGAAAGCGCCTCCATATATTTAAGGTCAAAGGTCAAAAAATAGGGCGTAAAATTCTCTACAAAATCGTTATACAACATTATTTCATACAACTGACCCATCCGAGATAAAGTTTTCAGAGTGCAACGCCTAAAGACGGAATTTTCGCATCAAAGCACTCCCCACTTTCCAAGCTATATCTCACGAACGCTTATATATAAAAGATTATGTCTTACACCGATTTTGTAGAGAATTTTACGTTCTACAACTTTGTAGAACATATTTAATATTGTTAAAGTACGGGTAAAACGTATTTACGTCATTTTTTTACTCTATTAAGCTAAGCAGACAAAAAAACTTAGCCTCAGCTATTTTTTAATACCAGCGGCAAGAGGCTTTAAAAATTGCACATAGCCGAGTTATAAGACAATGAAATGTATACAATTTGGACATAAAGGGAAAACGCTCAATTTCTCTTTCCCGCTCGTTATGCTACCCAGTGACGGCAACAGTTCAACGGTTCTTAACGCGGAAATGCCTTGTGGAAAGCTGCAAACATCCGCAGACATCTTCTTCTTCGTCTTCTTCGTCTTCATTGTTGCATTATTGTAAGTGCGCTGCAACAGGAACAAGAGGCAAAAACAGCCAAAGGTGAGGCACTTCCTGCAACCACTCCATAGCTGCCGCTGATGACGTTGATGAGCAAGAATGATGGAGCTGTTGAGTGACTAAGTGAGTAAGCAAAAGTGGCAAGTTTGTTGAGACACACTGTTGTATGCTGGCTGCACTTGAGTGTCTTGTAGAGAGCTCTATGCTGACTTTGATGAGCTTTTCCCACAGCGCGTCTTAACATTGACAATGGAAATGTGAAAATTGTTTGCAGCAGGCGGCAGTGGCAGTTAGTTCTAATTTGGTAGCCAACTGTCAGGCCAAAAGCTGCCACAAAGTACAGCAACACACGCACTCACAATCACAGTTATGGTTCAGGGTTGTCATGTATAAATTGCAGTTTTTGCGGCTTTCATTTTATCTGCCGCCATTTTTGTTGTTTTTGTTGCCTCTGGCGCTGTTATGTGGCACTTTGGTTTTGTTAGCCATTGTTATTTCAGTGGATTGTAGCGTTCGCAGAGCGAGTTAGTGAAATCGTTCCTGTTTGCTCAGCCGTAAATGTAAATCAAAAAATCAACAACTTAATATGCGCAAATTTTATGCCAACTGCAGCAGCAGCAGCAGCAACCAAAACAACATGCTACCAAAGTGAGGGCAAGCGCATCAGTTACCCGGATAAAACCAAGCCCAAAGCAGGCAGCACCACGCATTATTAGTATGCACACAGCATGCTGCAGCATAATTAGAGGAGCAGGGGCATGCGGTAACTATGCCGCCACTACGCTGCAACTTCTCTTCGAAAACGCGTAATAATTGTTGGAAATTTATGCGTGTCAGCAGCGTTAAACACATTTACATAGCTTGCCAACACTGCTCGCAGTTAGTATGCACACATCCTTTACATGACACGCCCAGATGTCTTTCAGTTTATTTCTTGGCATCATCATCAGCATATTTTGTATAAATAATTATTTCATTTTTTTTTTTTTTGCCTTGATTTTAATTAAACTTTTGCGCCGAATGTATGCAACGAATTATGCTACAGTGCTAACAGACAGTATGCGCACAGTTTTAAGACTCTTGGCAGTAGTTTACAGTTTGCTTTAAAAATATTTTATGTATAGTATGTTTGAAGTTGCCAATTTGTGTGCTTATAGCGCGTTCACACTGTGCATCTCTTTTAAAAGAGTTACCAGCTTCCAACAAAAATGAGTTTGCATTGGCAACTTGCAACATAACTACTGCTTAGCTAAATTTCTCACTTAAAAATTATTTTATTCAAAAAACCATTTTTTTTTTTTTGTTAAGCTACTTCCAAATTAACTAAAACGTTTGGCATTATTCGGCATTTCCATTCATTCCTAGAATAAGACTTTAATATAAGATTCATATCACTTTTTCTTAACATATAGTTTATACATGGACGATTCCATTTTAGCGTGACTTAACAAAAATATATTTTTAAATATAGTAAAAAGTAAGACAAAATTTTACCTAACCGTTTAAAGGATATAATTAAAATAACGCTTGGCGTGACGTTACAGAAAATTAAAGTTTGTTTTGACTTTGATTACAAAATCACAAAATCTGCAAATTTTGTATAAAACATTTTTTTAATATAATTTAAAGTAATTCAAAAAATAATTGAAAGTAATTAAATTAAAAAATTTTTAAGGCTTTAGCATCTGCCGTGACGTTACTTAAATTTGCTACAAAAGTTTTTAGTAATAACATTTTTTTTAAATTTATTTATTTATTTAATAAAGATTAAGTAAGTTTACAAAACTAACTTAACTAATGAGAAGCACTGGCAGCAAAAGGCCTTCGGCTTTTTTTTTAATTACACTGGTTAAAAAATTTAAAAAAAATTGAGGTATCCTCAACATGAAGTAAAATGGCACGCTAAATCCGAAAATGAAGCAAAAAAAATTTTTCATGGAACGGATTTCGAGATACTTCGAAAAAAGCATTTTGCGAAACTAAAAACAAAGTGTGTCTACTTAAATGAAAATATCTCTGGTTGTACTAAACTGATTTTGACTATTTTTTTACCAAAGTGTAGATAATTGAATGATCAGCGTGGAAACGGGTAGCAATTTGAGAGCGTCGGCTTCGAATTAAAAACTTTCAATTCTTCATTAGACATTAGATATTGCATGCTCCGAATATTTCAAATTTGAGAGGTTAAATTAAATTTAGCTTTCAAATATATTGGTTTAAATATTGGTTTTATCTAGCACTTGAATTGTTATAAAAAAGGTGTTGCATTAGCGTCACACTGTCTAGATTGAATTACATATTTTGTTAAAAATATACATTAGTTTTGTTTTTCATTTTCAAGCTGCTACCAATATACTTTGGAGAAGGGTTACGTTAATGCCAGTTTTTTCACTGCCCCACGCAGACCAAATGCCAGAGTAGTATTTAAGAAAAAAAAGGTAATTTTCTCTTAATTTTTGTCGCTGTGTCCGAATATTTAGTGCAAGTACTGTACATTTTTTTCATCCAATTTTAGTTCTGCATCTTGGCAGAGACTTTTCTATTAATTTTTATGCCAAATGCATGTTGTGCCAAATTTTAACGTTAAAATGCCAAGTGTGTAATGGTAAATGACAGCACCGCGTTGCATGCCACAATAAATTTGCATGCAGCCAAAAAGTATGCAGCATTTATTTTTATAAATTTGGCATAACTCACATGAACATGTAGGTAGTACTTAAAAAAAAAAGGTTTAAGCCTTATAGCAACTTGAAATTGTGTATGGCTTAAATACAACTGCAACAACAACAACAACAAAAACTACAAATAAAAGAAAAACAATGCGGCAACGTCGACAGTGCAGTATATATGTACAATGTTCATATGGAGTGAGAGAAGAGCGTAGTGTCAATAGGAATAAACACCAAGCCGAAAAGCTGGATGCGTGCGTGAGTGTGTGTTTTGTGGATGTGGGCGTGTGCGTGAGTGTATCCGTGTAATTTAGACAATTAGAAAGTTTGCACACGTTGTTGTAGTTGAACCTGTCGTTGTACCCTATTAAAAGTTTTGTTATGTTGTATTTGTATGACAAGTTTGTTGTTGGTGCACCCTGTAAACACCCTGTCAAAGAACAAAGAATTGTTAAAGTTTAACACCTTTTGAACAAACATTGGCGCGATGCTAGATAGAATAGAACTTCTAATTTGGGCTCTAAACGAAATTTTGCAATCAAATAGCTTTCCCCTTAAAAAGCACTCTACTTAACATGCTGACAGTTACTTAATTTTTATATCGGAGAAGCATTCACGACAAAGTTCAGTTTTGATCTTTGTAAAGTTTGATCAAAATCGGTTCACTATATCAATAAGCTACAATACAAAAATTGAACCAGCGCTCTCTTTTTTAGAGAGAAACAAGTTATGTAGCTTCGCTTTGCGTAACCTTCTAATTGTTGTATCTACTACTACTAATTTGGCCATTACAACCGGTTTTCGGTCTTGGCCGCAGAAATTATCCTACGCCAGCGGTTTCTGTCCTGTGCTTGCTGGCGCCAATTGGCAATCCCAAGGCTACGAAGATCCTCCGTTGCCTGATCTTCCCAGCGCAAAGGCGGGCGTCCCTGTCGTCGTCGCCCTTCCAGTGATTTCCGCTCGAATACCTTCTTGGCTGGAGCATTTTCGTCCATTCGTGCAACATGACCTAGCCAGCGCAGACGTTGTAGCTGTATGCGCCGAACTAAATCAGTGTCGCCGTATAGCTCATACAGCTCGTGCTTCATTCGAATACGAAAATCACCTTCCACATTTTATCGGTCCAGGGATACGTCGGAGGATTTTTCTCTCGAAAGCCCCTAAAATCGCCTTATCGGATATTGTCTTCATCCATGCTTCAGCGCCGTACAGAAGCACGGGTATGATGAGGGATTTATAGAGGGTTATTTTCGTATGCCGAGAGAGGGCTTTACTCTTGAGTTCCTTACTTAGCCCAAAGTAACACCGGTTAGCAAGATTAATCCGTCGACGTATTTCCATGCTGACGTCATTTTTTGTGTCGCTTATACTGGTGCCCAAGTACACGAAATCCTTTACAACTTCGAAGTTGTAGCTATCTATTCCCCGTGGTGTCGTCTTGTCCAGAATTACAGCTAGACCCATGTTTTTCGACTCTTTTTCAATTTTAGAGAAGTTGTTGTATAACGTAAATAAAAATTAAAGACTGAAGACTAAAGCAATTCGCAACCAACTGCATTAGCTACTCAAAATCTCAAGTTTGGAACTGTGCTTAGAGATGCAAAGCTTGTCATTCTACCTTCAAATGGTTTTTCCATATTTCTTCAATATTACATATGTTTAAAACTCCTATTTAAGCAGTTCATGGCGAGTACTTGCTGCATCTAAGCTGCTGATTAGCTGGCTACATCATTTGTGATGACTCCTCTAAAAATCAAAGTCTATTGTTGGAGACCACAAAGTACTACTTTAGACGTGTTTTGTCGGCTTTAGCTCATATTTGCACAACGCTTCATAAGCCATGACAGCAAAAACTAAAACATCGCAAGAATGGAGCAACTGCAGCTGCTGTTCATGTTGCAGACTCTTTTCTTCTCAGCCTGCTCCTTTCAATGTGGCAATTGTGGCGCTCTGATAGCTGGGCTTAGCGCTCCATGCTTACAGTTGCCATGTCGTTCTCGTTGACACAAACAGCACTCTACTATCACCATGGAACACACTGACGTCACAGATACTACCAGTAGCTGCTGATTTGCATATATGCAAACAAAATCCATACGCGACACTCGCTTTAAGTGGCTAAATTGCACAAGTAAACAAGTTTCAAATGCAACTTTGTGTCGCATCCTAAGTGCCACACAACATATGCTGACAGTTATGGTTTTTTAAAGCTTCCTTTTTTTATTCTCTCAAAAAAATAAAGCCAGCAACAACAACTAACTGGTACTAACTACTACTAAATATTTGCGCACGTATTTTCCAATTTTGAAGCTATTTTTTTGCAACGCTTTTGATTTTTTGTATATACGTAAAATGCCATACATTGGCAATTTGCGCTCTATTTGCAAACGTTCACAACGGGAAGTACTAATTTTACAGTTATTAGTGGACATGTGAAAGCAAATGACAATGCAGATTTGTTGCCCAGTTTTTTATTATTTCCCTTTTTTAGCTGCCATTTTTTTTTTTTCTTTTTAATTTGCACTCAAACTGTTATGGCACAATTTGTTTTCATAATCGGTAAAAGTAAAAAATGTTTGCATACCAGTGTTGGAATGTTTCCATAGAAAAAGTATGGATTATGAAATATGATAAAAAAAAAGGATTGCACTCTAAAGGAAAATAATGGCTCAATTAAAAACAAAGATTTAAAGGTAATTGCAATTTTATGATGAAGTAATAATATTTAAACTTTATTTTTTTTTTTTTTTGTTATTTTAATTAACGGAGTACAAATAAGTACAGTTGACCTTATATGTATTATAAAGAAAAAAAAAAGTATAATTTATTTTTAAAAAGAAGATAGAGGGAATATATATTACTAGTCCGCGTCTCTAGCCCGGTGGGTGAACTTTTTAACGATATGATACTAAGAAGCAACAAAAAAGTCTCACACAGACAATTACTGCTAGATATATCGATATCACGATAGCCGACAATAGAAGTGTTATCGATGTACAAAAAGATAGCGTAGATCATGTGACGTAACCATAGAGTGGTAGGGGTGGCAAAATGCCGCGAGCTCAGAAACAAATTTTTTTCAAAATCTGATCAAATGCTTGAACTATACCGTTATTGTATGATTTAAAAAGATGGTAATGGAATCCTAAAGGCGCTCGTCATTAAAGAGTCATTTTTAGGATTTCATAAAGTTAAGGATCCAACTGCCTTAGTAAAGTCAAAGTAAATTATTAAATCCATAAATGATAAAAATATTCCTTTAAATAGGTGTCGAGGACAAGGATATGATGCTAACACAATGAAAGGAACTTAAACTCAAAAATTCATAAAAGATATCGAACCGAATGCCGTATATGTTCACTGTGCTGCTCATAACTAAACTCTAGTACTTAATGATGCAGTAAGATAAGTTTTTGATATGCAACATTTATTATAATTTTTTTGGTTATAATATCAAAAGATGGAATATTTTATCAAGTTTTATATCTAATAAAGATAATAAATAAAGTCTTCAACTTCAATAACATTAAAAACATTAAACCCTACTAGGTGGGCAGTACGTTGATGCTGTTTTTGTTTTAAGAGTCCGGATTGTTGAAGTCCAAAAAGCGCTAACAAAAACAATTCTGTTAAATTGCAAATCAGATGAAAGAAATAAAGCTTTTTCATTCAAAAAGAAGATCGAGAGCTACTATTTTATTATGTTATTGGTTTTCCATTGCAAAATTCTACAAACTATCGGTGCAGCCTCTTAAGCACTTCAGTCTAAAGCCACCGGTCTTTCAAATGCCTTACAACGTTTGAAAATTTGTCTAGAAGAATTGGAAAGGTATTGACATGATGTTGTAAATTTAAAAATAGATAGAGTAGCAGAAAAATGGTCCATCAACCCTGAATTTTCTAAAACACACAGAGGAAGGTAAAACGCTATTTTGACGAACTTTGCGAAAATGAGCGTCTTCAAGATCCAGAAAGTTTGTTCAAAGTGAACATATTTTAAATGACAATGATCTCTTAAAAGCTCTAGAATTTGTTGATTTATATAAAAACGACATATCCGAATCATTTTCCAGGGAAATTCTCAGTTTTCGGTCCACGAAATAGAAAAGACTTCGTGTTTTAGGGACCTTGCTGATTTATTAATAATAAAGAATCATTGCGGCTTTCCTAAAGTATGCAATGTTATTTGTTACAATTCCTGTGACTACAGCTAGTGCTGATCGATCATTTTCAAAACTAAAATTAATAAAAACCTATTATATTTAAGAAGCTCTATGGGACCAGAGCGTACGTAACTTGGCTATTCTGTCTATTGAAAACTCTATTGCCCGATCTTTAAACTTTGATGATGTTATAGTTATTTTTGCGGAACAGAAAGCTCGGAGAAAAGAATTTTCTTATTGAAATTAAAATGTTACTTTATTGTAAATGTATAAACCTATGCCCTTGAAAATAAAGTGGTTTATTAAAATTAAACTAAGTACAACGTGACGATTTTTACGAATGGGGTCCCATCCAAAGAATTTGCCACGGGCCCCAGATGGTATAGTTAGCCACTGCTTCGAACGTGTGCAAATTTGATAAATTCATATTATTCAATCTATTATATTAAATTATTTTTGTACTTCGCGGCATCAACTGTACCAAATATTTAAAGTCTTAACATTCAATTTAATTAAATGAAAAATCTCGTCAAAAAGAAGTTGAATCAATTAAAGAGTGTCTGTCATTCGATAAACACTTTTAAAAAAAAGTGGTATGCCCGAATAACTTTGTTTACAAAATAAGTAAGACTTCGAAACGACCACTGGACAGTAATGGTTTTAAAACTAAAGGTCGTCTCTTATCCCATGTGTTTTTTCTTAGATAATTGCGAACTGAGCTTGTAGAGTCTTAGGTTGGTTCCTAGATGAGAAAATTTTAAGCCGATAACTTGATGCTTACATTATTTTAAGGTTCGGTATAATTGTTAGTTGAATTTGCACCCAAAATTTTGAGTACACAGCCGTGTTCAAGTCACTTTAGATTATAACAAATTTATTTCGCCAAGTGTATCTCCTAACTCCAGCTCTGATGGCAACGGAGCCACATTTGAACATAATGCTAGGAGTGCCAAGAGAGTGAGATTTTATTCCAAATACCCCACAAAAATGATTAAAATGTCAAAAAATTAGGTTTACACAAAAGGACATAGGTATTATATCATTATATAATATTTTATTAAAGTACACACAGTCCTAACGACGGAAAAATTCACAAAAAAAATACATTTAAATTAAAATTTTTTTTTTTTTATTTAAACAGTTCCCGCAGCTGCTAGATATAGTTGCACAACTAAATTTACGCGCCTGAAACAAAAAAAATAAAAAGCAAAAAATAATTTTAAGAAATAAAATTATACGCCTATATATTTCAATCATGAAAGTGGCAAAAGTTTTTTATGCTCACGCTTCACATGCATACTAATGTATAGGAGTGAGAAGCAAGTGGGAAAAAGAGCAGCCGTAAGTAGAGTAGATAGATAGATGGAGAGTGAAAAAAAAACACGCTCAGCTGATAGAAAAGCCAAAAAAGTTACGCTAAATTGAATTTTTGTACAAGCGAAAAAAGTTTATTTTTGCTGTAGGGTAAATTTGCGTTGCTTCATCTTCTTTATATTTTCAACTTTTACGAGAAAAAAATAATTTTTATTATTGCATATATATAATTTTTTTTTTAATTCAATTTTTCTTGGCTTTTACTTATGTCCAAAGGCAGCGGCAAAAGCATAAACTCGTTTAAAATTATTGATGCCGAAGGCAGCTAGCAGTCAGAAGTTGAACATGCATAGTAGGCGTATACGTAATGCTACTACTATTGTGTGCATAATGATATATATATTCTGTAGCATACTTTTGTGCTGCAAACCGGAAACATTAGCAGAGTGTACGTCTGGTGCAGATTTGCAGACTGTTAGCTGCCAGTTGCAGCAACAAATTCTGTTGTCGTTGACAGCTGCTAGCGGAAGTTGCCTTACAAAATGGCGTAGGACGCTAAGCAGCTGTTTCTTTGTTAACCCATCCACACATAAACACACACACACACGAACACTTTGTTATTGTTGTTACTTTTTGGCTTGTTTCTTGTACACTTTATTGCGCTTTTGTGTGACACGCACACAGATGCACACACACACACACACATACATACACATTTGCATATCAATTTGTTCATTGCATTTAAGCTACGCGGCAGCTTTAGCTGCACTTTCTTTGGGCTCTGCCAAATTGTGTTGCATACTTTTTGGGGCAGCAGCAAAGTTCGCTGTTGCAACTTCTCTGGCATTGCTTGTAAGTGCATTTGGTTTATTTTCGTTTTCGTTGTTTGTTTTGTTCTTGTTGTCACTCAAGTTGCAATGGCTTGCCTTCAAATAACCGTAATCTGTGTGTCGCACATTTTCTGCAAACACAAGATTTTCGGATTTTTTTTTTTTTTTTTTTTTTTGTTTAGCCCTTTGTGAATTACTTATGTGCAGCTTTTGTATCTGACAAATTCCGAGAATTGTGTGTTAATGGAAATATATATTTGGTTTACATTTCTTGTACTTTGTGGGTAACGCCAAATTGGCCATGGTGCTGCTGAAATTGGCTGTTCTTTGGGAAATTCATTCCCATCATTTTTTACATACTATTTGCGTATAGCTTTCTAGTTTTCTTCAATGTGGAACCGAAAAAATGTTGCAATTGTCTTTAGATACAAAAAAATAATGGTTTATAGTTGTAATAAATATAAAAACTAAAATGTGAATCCAAGTGCCAGATTTGGTAGCATCTGTACGAAGGATTATTCGTTTTTCAAACTCAAAGCGTGCAACTCTTGACTCTTGTTGCTTTAAGACTTTTCCAAAATAGAGACAAACTCAGATGGAGAAAGGTATTGACAAAAAGAGACAGCTAAGAGAGATAAAGGCAGAAAGAGGGGGAGATGAGGGCAGAAGAAGAAAGATACAGACAAAAAGAGAGAGAGAGATGGAAACAGAAAAAGAGAAGGAGAATGAGGCAGAAGCATAAAAATAGTGACAAAAAAATGTAATACAGTCGAGGCTGTGCCCGACAGTGTAATACCCTGCACCTTTTTTCTCAAAAAAAGATTTATTACTGCATATTCTTACTAAGAATTTCCAATTGGAACATTTTTTTGTTGGTGCAAAACGATATTGATACCTATAAGTTCCGCAAATTTTAACCGATTTTGATGAAAATCGAAATTTACTTTAAAGAAGTTATTTAAAGTATATGGGGTAAGTTTCAAGGAGATATGTTGAGGGGTGTGGGAGAAAACACGGTAAATCGATTGCGGGGGGTGGGGGGCCCGCATTGATAAAATTTGGATGTGGATTTGTTCATTAGAGGCACATGAATTAGTTTACCAAAATTGGTGGTTCTAGGTCATTTATTACTATTAATACGTAGAGTCAAATATTGACGCAGTTTATAGGCAAGGGGAGGTGAAATTTTTACATTTTAGACTATAACTTTTGTTTTAAATGTCCGATTTTGTTTATTTTTGACACACAGATGCATGTAACCACAACGCATCGCTCTGTTAAGTTTCAGATTAAAATATAAAACGGCTTAGCTAAAAACCGCGAAACTCTGCTACGGGGGAACGGGGAAAGATATTGACATGATTCAACAAACTTGATCTTCTGAGGAAATATGCGCATCAACTGGTAAAGTTTCGTATCTCTAGCTCTTATAGTCTCCGAGATCTAGGTGTTCATACAGACGGACAGACGGACAGACGGACGGACGGACAGACGGACAGACGGACAGACGGACAGACGGACGGACAGACGGACATGGCTCAATCGCTACCCGAGGTTATGATAAGCATTTTGGTATAAAGGACTTGGGGTCTGCCACGCCTCCTTCTTGCCGTTACATACATTGCACAAATCTAGTATACCCTTTGTACCTATAGGTACAGGGTATAAAAAGACAGAAAAAGAGAGAAAAAGTAAGAGACACAGATATAGAGAATGCTGAAGCATAAAGCAATGACAAAAAGAGACAGATAAGAGACATGAGGCAGATGTCTTTGGAGGTCTTGACGTTGCCGAAAGCATTTTGGTATTGGATAGATAAATTAATTGATACAAATATATAATAAACAAACAAAAATCTTAAAAAGCAACATAAGCGATCAGTTAACGACAGAGAAATTAAGAAAAGTACCTTTATTTGAAAAAGTTGAAATTCGCCGATTTAGTATACAAAACTGCAGTGTGCTTAAGCCGAAAATGATGTGATCTGGGAGATTTAGAGAAATTCCATTTAAGGATCCATCCATCGAGCCTTTATCGTTTCGATGGATGAATGCGACGCAAAATATTTAAAGCATGGAAAAATCTGTCTTTTCTAAAAGTTTAAGGCGTTTCCACGCATATGATATTTGTGAAGGCAGAATTACAAATTTTAAGTGCAAGCGATATGAGTGCTTTAACACGAATGCTACAACTGAACTTGAGACTCGTCTAAAATGCATTGCACATGATCAATCTTACAATCTAAAAAGTACTCAAGCATATGCTGCAGTAAATTCTACTATAAAGATAAAATATATATGCCCTTAAAAAAGTCGACACTCGTATATTCTCCATTTAGCTCCATTTTAAACTTTAGACCCTGCACCTACTTTGAACTAACATCTATTAGCATCAAATGCCATTCAAATCAAATTTTCTACGCCAAACTTTACCCTCAAAACAATACAGTTACGTTAAGTGGAGCCTGCCAAAACATATTAACATAACACTTTTGTGTTGCACCGCAAACGACGAGTTAACTTTACAGCGGTTAGACACAAACATGTTCAGATACAAATACAAACACATAGATATATACACTTACACGCACACACAAAAACGCAGACAAAACCCAATGATGCGTAATATGCGTCAAACACGAAAAATTACACACACAAAACTTTGGCAACAACAACAACAATGGCAGCCATTTTGAATAGCAGCAACTCAAACAAAAATGACACTCAAAAATGCACAAAAGCAATCAGTGATGATGGGACACAACAACCACGAAAAAAAATCGAACCAGCAGCAAAGAGCACAAGGAAACAGAAGAAGAAGAGCACAAAAAAAAAAGATTTGGGTAAACATCAAATGGGCAGAAAACTGCCTGAAACGTGAGCAGACGTACGAATGAATGGACTACGCAAAGCACATCATGGCGTCAGAATCAGCTGCAACTACAACATCACATCAATGTCCGAATAACACCAGACGGGAAGTCAACTATGTGTGCGTGCGTATGTTTGTGTGTGAGTGGGTGTGGCAGATGTCCGCACTTTCAGCACGATTGTCAATTGTAGCAAAAAAAAAAAAAAGGGCGGGCTCCAGAATTCAAGCATCAGGAGGCCACCAAAAAGGTTCCGGCAGATTGACAACAAAAAATATACCCAAAAAAAAAAACTAACTTAAATGGACAGCTAGCAGCTGACACTGAAATGTATTTGTGTGTGTGAGTATGTGTTTGTTCATGACTTAATAAATAAGCGGCACTCACAGGTGTTAGCGCCTGAAAGCGGCCAACAAAATTGTATACACTGTAAAAACAAATTGTTCACAAGAAAGCTACCAATTATAATCTAAGGGTTCTACATACAATATTTACAGGAATACATATATACATATTTATATAAGATTTAAATAACGTTTGAACTAATTTAAAGGAATCTCATAGGAAGGTCCCCTGGATGACACCTTTTAAGTCTTCTCTAACCTAGCTCTCAAGGTCAGCCGCCTCGCAAGCGCATTTGGATGAACACGATTTTTGGCTAACTTTTTTTTTTAGTGCTTATAATTCACAAGTGCTTTTAGCGCGACCGTACAGCTGCTTGTTATCATTCATTTAAATAATTACATACGTCGCTAGTCGGGATTGCTGAAAAAGTATTTATTGTAGAAGAGCGATTGAGGACTAATTTTTCTTATAGATAATTTCAATTACTAGATAGGAGTATTAAATATTTTTGCGAAAAAATTACCGATTTTACGGTAGAAGCTGATTATTTCAAATTTTTGAATTGTTGTGCTTGAACTAATTGACCTATTACCTTGAGTTTTATTTGATAGAAATTTTTGTGGCCAACAATTTTTTCATTCAAACGGAATACGATAACTCGGTCTTAGATTTAAAACTAGGTTCCAGATAAGTCGTTAAAGTTTCAGCCACATAATTCAAAATCCTTTTGTTTCGACTTTGACACGCCATTTTTATATGGAAACCAATAAATTTATATTGTCAAAAATGCTGCAAGAAGCGAATATTTTGCAAAACATGGAAGAAATTGTCCCAAAATAATTGATTTCTATGATTAGAGTATTTTGTCATAAAAAAGTTTGAAACAAGTTTTTGGCACACTTTGCAGAATGTTTTCCCATGATTTCGTCAACTTTTTTGGGGCTTCAAAAACGAAGATAAAATTTAAATAATCAAAGTCCATAAATAGCAAAATTTGTTCTATCCTAGCACACTAGATACACGAATAAAAAATAGTATATAGAAAATTTTTTCGACAGTCATAAGCACGCCATTTTTTAAAGGAAATGAATGTGTATGTTGAATAGACCATATTTAATTTGTAAGATTTTGTCATTTTTGTAGGTATCATAAAAATAGGACGTAGTCTTGAAAGTGGTATTATTATCCAGATTTTAAAATAAGCCATTTTTTTCCCCGAAAAGCCATTTTGGATTTTCACTTAAAACAGTGAATACATGAAGTGATAACTTTTTAATGCGTTCTCTTACTTAAAATGGGCAGATCCTTCAGAAGTTCTAAAATGTAAGTTTTTGAATTCGAAATTCCCGATAGCGTTACTATCGCAAGATAAATAAACTATTGTGTAGTTCATTCTCAGCCGAATCGCACTAAGTACTTATCGGACCACCCTCGTATTTAAGTAAAGACACGAAATATGAAGTGAGAAGGACAAGGTTGATACCAAGTCACTTTATGACAATTTTTTATGTGAAGGAAAAATGTTGTGCAACTTTCTTGCAGTGTACAGACAAGGTATCCCATCACCATATGCTGCATTCCAATACGTGTATTTAAGCTTGAGTGCGCGCGAAATCTACAAAAATAAAATGGAACTGCCTGTGTGTAGCCCTTTTATCTACCCAAAATTGATTGATGCTTCTGATTGAATGTGCCAGCCCGTCAGCCAACAGCTGCAAAACTGAGACAACAATGCTAGAACCCGCCAGGAGCAATACCTACAGCATCATCGCACACATCGATATTCAGGCAGACGATGGATGCTTTTATAAAAAACAAAAACAAAAAGTAAAAAATAAAAACCTTAAAAGGCCGCCAGACAGGTTACAACAAAGACAACACACACATAATAATAAAAAACATTCATAGGTTTTATCTATATGCTAAGGGTATTTTAATGTCACCCTCTTATCAGACTTACCCCATAAGGCACAACTTATCTTCACCAAAAACAGGAAGATGAAAAAAAAAAACAAAAAAAAAAAAAATGCCCAAAAATAAAAATCAACAAATAAAAAGAAACTCTAAAGGATTTGCACGGTTTTGGGCATGTTCAAAATATTAAGCAGCTCGCTGTCATGCATAAACATGTCTGCGGCGACGCCATTTTTATTTTATACCAAAACATGAACAAAATATGTTTTCGTTTTGTAATTGCCATGCATACTTAAATTTTATTGTGTGTTTGTGAGTTCTTTGGTGTGTGTGTGCGGAATGCCCTTTTCTTTTCGTTAAGGGTTTTTTATGGAAAGTTTACGTGAGCCAAGTTTTCTATTCGTAATGCCAAGTTATAAGTTTAAAAAAGATATATATCCATAAATTTTTATTGAGCTAACAAGGAAATATGAAATGAAAGAAAAGATAAGAAATTCGCCCAAAAAAAGGGAATTTTTGAATTAATAACACAAAAATCGGAATACCCGTCTGGAAAGAAATTCCTTTCAATTGTTTATTTCAAGTCAAGTAATAACTAACGAAGCACAACGAATTTTGTATTAGGAACGCAACTAAGTTCTCGCTGTTTGTCAATAGATGGCTTTAGCAGAAAGTTCTGGTCGATTTTGACATACCCAAAACTTCATAAACGAAGCTTAGGCATATGGTAAGCAAACTGCTATGGCACATTAGTGAATTTCTTTTTGCATTATTTACTTGTGGTTGTGTGAAAATGTCTAGTTTTGTGCCAAAAAATCATCATTTGCGGAAAGTGTTGATTTTCTTGTTCTGTTCGAAAAAAACGACAGCTGAAGCGCATCGAGAGCTCCAAAAACTGTACGGAGATGCTGCTCCAAGCGAAACAACGTGCCGTGATTGGTTCCGTCGCTTCAAAGACGGTGATTTCGATGTTGACGACTGTCCACGTAAAGGAAGACCCAAAACCTTTGAAGACGCTGAATTGGAGGCATTGCTCGATGAGGATTCGTGCCAAACGCAAGAAGAGCTTGCTACAGCATTAGGAGTTACCCGCCAAGCCATTTCCAAGCGATTGCATGCGTTGGGAATGATTCAAAAGCAAGGAACAACTGCTCCAGCGACAAAGAAGGAAGAGTTTTCTTCATCGCATCGTGACGAGTGATGAAAAATGGATTCATTACAGCAACCCGAAGAGGAAAAAATCTTGGGGAGAACCTGGTCATGCTTCCACGTCACTGGCTCGGCCGAATATTCACGCTGCGAAGGTTATGCTGTGCATTTGGTGGGACCAGGTCGGTGTTGTTTATTATGAGCTGTTGAAACAAGGCGAAACCATCACTGGGGAACGGTATCGAACTCAATTGATGCGATTGAGCCGAGCACTGCGAGAAAAACAGCCACAATACGAGCAGAGGCACGAAAAAGTGATTTTACTGCATGACAACGCTGGGCCTCATGTTGCCAATCCTGTTAAAACCTACTTGGGAACGCTCAAATGGGAAGTCCTACCCCACCCGCCATATTCCCCAGATATTGCGCCGTCCGATTTTTACTTGTTCCGCTCGATGGCACATGGTCTGGCTAATCAGCAGTTCCATTCATATGAAGATATGGAAAATGGCTTGATTCGTGGATAGCCTCAAAAGACGAACACTTCTACCGTCAAGGTATTCGAACTCTGCCAGAAAGATGGGAAAAAGTTGTAGCTAGCGATGGGCAATACTTTGAATGAGTCATTGATAACCATTTTTTTATAATAAAGTTACATTTTCATAAAAAAAAACAGCGATAACTTAGTTGCGCACCAATACAAAAAACGTTTTTTTGACCGATTGGTCCTATGGGAGCTATATGATATAGTCAACCGATTTTGATCAAATTTGGTACAGTGTTGAAGATCTCTAGAAAACTTCCGAATTCAAAATTTGGTTACGATATCTTTAAAACAACGAATTATCCATCTAAAACTTTTGTTTTTTTACGAGGTCCTCTGAAACACCCTTATGGGAGCTATATAATGTTACCCCGATATCAAAAAAATTAAATAAACGTGCCACCTATAGAATAATAAGGGATCTAATCTGGCAGTTTGGTTGCTCTAGCTCTTACCATCTCTGAGATCTAGGCGTTCATACGGACAGATGGACAGACGGACATGAGTATATCGACTTCTCTAGTCCCTTTGTACAGGAACGGAACAAATTTTTGAAGCAACTGTATATTTATTTTCCATTTTTTAATGGATTCTGAAATTTTTATACCTCCATGCCAATTATAGATGCCTTAGAAAGAAAATTACCAAAATTATTATTCAGAAAAATCGATTTGCATCGATGCATTTTCAAAGAACTTCGACTTCTTATTCTATTTTTATTGAGTCGATTCTTCTTTTTTTCATCATCTTTGTATGTTTTCCCATAGGAAGAACTTAATCAAGTTTGATCTCATTCAAAAAAAAGTCAAATTTGAATGCTATAACCCAAATTTAGAAAGCTCTGACAATCGATAGTTTTGAAAACCGACATTAAGTGTTCAGATAGAAAGATTTTGGGTGGTATTACTTTCGCTTTTAAAATGACAAAATGTTGGATATCGAAAACTTTAATACGTTCCGAAATGACGTAGAATTAAAGCCCAAAAAAAAAACTCAACGAATTTGATTAAATATTTCCTTATGAAATTTGAATTTTAAGACATGACAATAGATTGCTTATTCTAGCTTTAACTTTTCCCCAACAGTGCCCCATGTTAACTTCATAATGAATTCACCCTACTCACAATTTATCCTATTAAGAGTTGACAGTTTGTGAGTTGCTCCAAGTTCATATCTTTGCTGCATGTTAACTGATAAAAAGTTAATAAAGTAACTTACCTAAAAAGAAAATAGAACAAATTATGATAGATTAGTATTGAGTTGTACATATTATATAAAGGTTTAAGAGTTCAATGCTTTTATATAGCTTTATAGATAAATATTTTTTTTATGATTTGCTTAAAGACAAAGGTTAAATATACTGTAAAAAGATACATTTTTGCCTTTTTCCTCAAAAATTAAAAAATAAAATGTTCTAAGAACTTCTTTGACTTAACAAAAAAAATACATAAATAAATATTGCACGCAGTAAACATTTTTTATTTTAATTTAATACTATTTTTGGATTGGAGAAATATTAATATATGATATGACCTTAAAAAAGATTGCCATAGTTAAATTGTAAAAAAGTTTATATTCATGGTTTTGACTTTTGCAAAAAGTAATTTTATATTTACTTATAAAAAAACACTTTTGCAATTTGCATGCCAGATTATAAAAAAAAAAACAATTAAAAAGCAAATAAATTTTCAAAAGCAAAGCGTTATTTTTGTTTGCTTAAAAATTTTTATTAAAAAATTATAGCGAATAAATTCGCAATATAAGAGAAAATTTTTAAAAATAATAGGCACATTTAATTTGCTTAAGCCGTGCACTTTGTGCACAATAAAAAATTAATTGTTTCAAATTAATGCGCAAAGTAAAAATAATAAGTGCACTTTTTATGAATACAGCCAAAAGCTTTTTAATTGTGCACAATTTATCAAACATTATATTTTTTTTTTAAATAACAAATTGAGTGTCTTATAAAACAAAAACAATAAAAAGCAGTATAACAATTTAAGTAGCTTTTTTTTAAGAATTTAAAAGTAACAGCAACTTTACTCAAAAACTGAGCTAAAAACTAGACAAGGCTTATTTCTCGTTAAATGCCTTTAAAGCTTAAATAACCAAGTAAATAAAATCAAATGTATTTACTGTCTATGTAAATGGCAAAGATTTGTACAATAAATGTTCACAGAAGAAATCGAAAAATAAAACGTATGGCATAAAATAAATAAATAAATAAGTGCCAAGTAAATGTAAGTAAATTTGTGCAGATAGATACTAGAAATTTGCATAGAAAAGATTATGCTAAACAGCAAATAGCAAATGGCATAGCTTAAGGGGTGCTCAGACGCAGATTACTAGGCGTAGACGCAACGCACTTGAGAGCGCACATTGCGTATACGCCGCATGGTACAAGCACATTTAGTTTTATGACTGCAACTGCAGCAGATTCAATTAGATGGCTTATATGGTAACTTTATGGGCTGATAAGATACATCCTAAGATATTTTTTGCCCACAAAAATTTCTACGTTGAACTGTCGGGGCTTATTTAGCCTTGATTGTATTTTTTGTTTGTTTGTTTTTTTTTTGTCATTTGCCTAATGGCCAACTTATGCGCTGTCATTGCATTTGGGACAGATGGTTCCGATTTTGTTGCTTATTGAAATGTTACATGTCATTCCTGTTGTTGTTATTTTTGTTGTTGGTAGAATAATGTTCTTCTTTTTTTTTTGTGTTGTGATTTTATGTTTTTCATCTTTGATTTGCTTTTGCAAAATGCTGAGCTGTCATGCAAAGCAGCCAAGCCCATCCACTTTACATGTCTAACCCCAACATATTCTACTAGCCGCTCCTTCATATTCTTTTTCTTTGGTTGATTTCCCCTTCTTCGATTCCTTTTAGTCTTTAGCCTCGGGTCGCTAGGAAGCAAAGACTTTGCCCCAATGTGATTTGTCTACAAGTTTCTGTTAACGAGGGCAGTCTTAAAGGTAATCGGTTTTTTTCATATTTTCTTTCTTTCTTTATTTAACCTGTTGAAAGTGAGATATTGAGAAAATTCTGGCTTAAAATAAAAGTAAAATATGGAATTTCGGCCAAGTGAAATGACAAAAATTTAAGAAGACTCAGAGAGAAAAGCAACAAGTCGTTAAAAGTTTAGCCGCAGCATTTGCAAGTGTCATCAAAGAATTAAGATGAGTATCAAAACTTAAATCGAAAAAAAACGGACTTTAACGTATGACGTATTTTAGTCTAGAGTTTAAATTTAAATTTTTTCAAACTTCAAACTATGCTTATAAAGTCATTACAAAATATTAGGTGCGCAACTAAGTTCTCGCTGTTTGTCAATAGTTGGCTTTAGCAAAAAGTTCTGGTCGATTTTGACATACCCAAAACTTCATAAACGAAGCTTAGGCATATGGTAAGCAAACTGCTATGGCACATTAGTGAATTTCTTTTTGCATTATTTACTTGTGGTTGTGTGAAAATGTCTAGTTTTGTGCCAAAAAATCATCATTTGCGGGAAGTGTTGATTTTCTTGTTCTGTTCGAAAAAAACGGCAGCTGAAGCGCATCGAGAGCTCCAAAAAGTGTACGGAGATGCTGCTCCAAGCAAAACAACGTGCCGTGATTGGTTCCGTCGCTTCAAGGACGGTGATTTCGATGTTGACGACTGTCCACGTAAAGGAAGACCCAAAACCTTCGAAGACGCTGAATTCGAGGCATTGCTCGATGAGGATTCGTGCCAAACGCAAGAAGAGCTTGCTTCAACATTAGGAGTTACCCGCCAAGCCATTGCATGCGTTGGGAATGATTCAAAAGCAAGGAACTTGAGTTCCTTATGATTTGAAACCAAAGGACATTGAGCGTTTTTTTTTCGCCTGTGAACAACTGCTCCAGCGACAAAGAAGGAAGAGTTTTCTTCATCGCATCGTGACGGGTGATGAAAAATGGATTCATTACAACAACCCAAAGAGGAAAAAATCTTGGGGACAACCCGGTCATGCTTCCACGTCACTGGCTCGGCCGAATATTCACGCTGCGAAGGTTATGCTGTGCATTTGGTGGGACCAGGTCGGTGTTGTTTATTATGAGCTGTTGAAACAAGGCGAAATCATCACTGGGGAACGGTATCGAACTCAATTGATGCGATTGAGCCGAGCACTGCGAGAAAAACGGCCACAATACGAGCAGAGGCACGAAAAAGTGATTTTACTGCATGACAACGCTCGGCCTCACATTGCCAATCCTGTTAAAACCTACTTGGGAACGCTCAAATGGGAAGTCCTACCCCACCCGCCATATTCCCCAGATATTGCGCCGTCCCATTTTTACTTGTTCCGCTCGATGGCACATGGTCTGGCTAATCAGCAGTTCCATTCATATGAAGATTTTGGAAAATGGCTTGATTCGTGGATAGCCTCAAAAGACGAACACTTCTACCGTCAAGGTATTCGAACTCTGCCAGAAAGATGGGAAAAAGTTGTAGCTAGCGATGGGCAATACTTTGAATGAGTCATTGATAACCATTTTTTTATAATAAAGTTACATTTTCATAAAAAAAAAAACAGAGAGACAACAACAACGAGAACTTAGTTGCGCAATATAAGACACGCAGAGTAAAGTATACTTTATCGGGCAGAAATGCAGAAGTGCCCATCAACACTTTAAACTAAAAAATATTGCCTTTCTGCCTGACCTTAACACTTCTTAATTCTTTGCAGCAAAATATCAGCGAATATATACTGTCAAATACTAACAATTATCGAAAACTTGTATTTGCTGTTCCTTAAAAACTTCTGCTTCTTTGTTTGACTTGCTCACGTTTTAGTCGGGCATTTCCCCAAAAAAGTAGCTTTCTCCTACGCTTATTTTACAGCCCACCCTCGTTGTATGTGTATTTTGTATATGTATTTATGCTTTGCCGTTTGTCTTTGCCTTTGCCACTAATTCTACGGAACTCATGTGTCTTTCCACTCCATTAATTAAACGTCTCACTTGGCGTATTTCTGCCACACCCTTACCGACATACCATCTTTGTTTTGCCATATTGAGTTTTAATTTTGTATTTTGCCCCTTGGCATTTCTTTTGTATAACATCTGTATATGATATCTACAAATTGAATACATACATACTATATATATATGTCGGTAAGAAGAGTCAATATACTCAAACCAATTTGTAAGATTTTCTTTCGTTTCGTTAGCATTTAAAGTGTCATCAAATTAAAGTTCAACATTTTTGGTTAAAAGTTTTGCCAAAACTTTTGCACATATTTGCGCAAAAACTTAGTTCAAGCATAAGCCAATTTAATATTTAAGTTCTTTGCCGGCAAAAAGCTAAGTATGGTCAAAGTTTATGTACTCTTTTTAAGTGCCAATTAATTGTTTTATGATTGTGGTTTTATAATAAAGTTTTCCTGGATTTAATACAAATTTGGAGATTGGTTTTAAGTTTCATTTCGCAATGCATTTTTATCGTTAAACTTCTTAATTGTTCTATAATAAAATTTGACAAAATAGTAAAAAAAAAAATGTCATATATATATACAAAACAAATTAGGCAGGAACGGGGAAAAAATGCTTCTAAGCTATATTTATTTACAGATTTTGGAAGAGACTTCAAAATAACACATAATAAACAATATATTCCAAAAAGGTATTCGTATCTGCTCGAATTAATTTTAATATTAATTCTTAATTGAAATATTTAAAAAAAATATATTTTCCTGTTGTACAATTAACAGTCGAAAATCTTACTAAAGCTGCTTTAACTTTTTCAACTCTAATCTATCAAAAAATCGGCAACGCCTTTAATTTTTAAAAATACATTTTTGTTGAAAAAATTAAAAACTTGAATGCTTAAATCGACAAATAAACCGGAAACGCGAGCATTTTATTTAATCAATACATGTTCTGAACAGAAACAATTCCAATCATTAACCATTTGCTATGCTTAAATTTGTAACATAAAAGTGGCTTTAAACGTAAATGTAATAAGAAATATATATACGCTCATTATAAAGAGCATTAAATTTATGTATCGTTCAAATAAAAAATTAATAAATTTCAAATTAATTCAAGAGGAAAATTGCTGGAAACCACATAATTTATTAAATGATTTACAATCTTTTTGCAGCAACAGGTGCTAGAAAGAAATAAAAAACAAAAACAACAACAATTCAATTTTTTCCGTCCAATGGAACCAATTTTTTTTTTTTTTATATAAAAACAATAAATGAAAGTAATTTCCTGTGTGCGCGGTGATGGCAAGTCGAAAATCATTTTAAATAAGGCATGAAAATGCATTACGGGCGACACCTCGTATACGTTATATACATATATATGCACACACAAACTCTCAAGCGGTGTACAAACAAAAGCCACACTTTTCCTCCCATTTCCTATCATTCCCTTCACTTTTAAACTCCTCAAAATATCCTTACATTATTGACTTTCAGTTGTATGGGCATTATATACAACTTGTTTATTTTATGCGTAAGCAAAATTATATAAAACATAATTTACAAAGAGCAGAGCAAGATACAACAATAAAAAAAATATATAACAAAAAATTTCAAACAATCAGAACGTTGAACGACAATTGAGTACCCTTCAACGATTTTTTACCAAATAAAAATATCCCTGCCAAATGCAAGGGAAATTCGGAAGATTTTTTCCACTGAATTTCCATTTTCCTTCAATTCATTATATAGAAATTTGTTTTTGTTCGCTTTTGTTACGATCAAGAATTAGTTTTCCGCCACTGTAATCGAGAGATTTCTAGCTATGTCTATATCTAAGCTTTTTCTTTTCATCATGTTCCTTATGTTCCCATTTTGTTCCAAGTTTTTTCGAGTCTCTCGGAATATGGCTATACCGATAGCCGAGGCAAATTTTTCCAGTCTTGTATTCCCTGTTAATCACACTGCACAAATTCAGAATACCCTTGAACTTAGGGTATACCATCATACCACTAAGCAGCTAAAATGCCATACAAAGTGATAAGCGTTAGCAGCGACGTCAACGTCGACGTCTACGCAGGCAGAGCTCAGGAAGCTCAAATTTGCCAGAGGGAAACAAAAACAAACAAAAATAAAATAAAAAATTGCTCATACGCCTTGGTGTAGCTGTGTGTGCAGCAGCATGATACGACTTTCTTCCACTCTGCTTGTGTGAGTATCTGTGTGAATTTGTGCGTGTGTGTGTGTGTGCGTGCATCATGCTTTATGTTTGCATATTTTTGGGCGATAATAAAAAATATCGCACAAAAATTGTATCATGCGAAATTGTTTTTTAAAATGTTACGTGCCTGGCGGCCACTTTATATATGTACACGTCTCTCCAGCGCTGTACGACTATATGCATAGGTAATAAAAATGCAATATAATTCTATATAAATATGGTTTATCTGAAGTTTTGCGATTGCTGCCAGAGAATAAGATAAATGCCGCAACAAATTTTATAGTACTGCAACTGCCTTAGAGTTCAAGTTTTAAGATTAAATTTGCACGTTTGTAGCCTTTAAGACAGAAAGATTTGTCTGTTAAGCATGTTAGTATAGGCCAAAAAGCCGATTAAATGGGCGCGGTTCTTAGCTACAGCAAGATACAGTAAGCACTTAGAGAACATGTTTTTGGGAAAGTTTAAAAATTATAACAAGTTGCAGTTATTCGCACAGACTGTGTATTCGACTGGCACAACAAACATGAAATTTTGTTAACTTTAATTTGATTTAGTTTCTTTGAGTTTCATATGTTTTTTTTGGGTTAAATAGGTAAATAAGTCATGCAATAAAAAGTAATATATCTGAATAAATATTAAGCTATGTAAAGTTATCACTGTTTGCTATTATATAAATATGTTAATTGAATCGAATAATCGTTTTTTTAATCTTTTTTTTATTAATTTGCAAGTCTAAGGTGCTTTTAACATAATTTTTATATTTGTGAGCATTTAATCGAATAATCGAATAGCATGTTTTATCAACTTTTTTTTTAATATCTTATTTTTTTTTTGTTTGTTATTAGTGTTCACGCTTTAGAAAAGTTCACATAATTTTTAAATTTGCTAGAAGTTAGTCAAACTATCGAAAAGCTATGTTAAATCGATTTATTTAAAATTTTTTTTTTTTGTTAGTACTCAAGTCTAAGTGTTTTAACGTCATTTTAGAATTTAGTCGAATAATCGATAAGTATGTTTACCGATTTTTTGACATCTTTTTTTATTTGTTATTAGTATCGAAGTCGTAGGGGTTTTCAAAGTAATTTAAATCTTTTTAAGAATCTAATCGAATAGTATGTTTTTGTTTAACTATGTAAATTTTCTTTTTAATTTTTAACTTTGTGAGTATTTAATCGAATAATCAAATAGCATGTTTTATAAACTTTTTTTCAATATCTTATTTTTTTTTGTTTGTTATTAGTGTTCACGTTTTAGAAAAGTACACATAATTTTAAAATTTGCTAGAAGTTAGTCAAATTATCGAATAGCTATGCTAAATCGATATATTTTATTTTTTTTTTTTTAGATCTCTAGTCTAAGTGTTTTAACGTAATTTTAGAATTTAGTCGAATAATCGATTAGTATAATTTATCGATTTTTTAACATCTTTTTTTTTAATTGTTATTAGTGTCTTCTTTGGGGTTTTTAAATTGTACAATCGATTTCATCGTGTGTAGTGTCCTTGTATGAAGTTTTGTGTGATTGTACCATGAATCAAAATGTTTTAATTTTTCGATAACGAACCGAGTTGTACAACCAGTCGCATGAGTAATAGATCTGTAATTATCAAAAGTTATTATACTCCAAATATGTTGATCCTAAAGCCAAAATATTAATTTACCAAGCATTCATTAGACCAATAATCAAGTATGCATGTGCTATATGGTTCAACATATCCCCATCATATATGGAAAGAATTCGCAAATTTGAAAGGAAATGTCTGAGAACATGCACTTCCCTATGCAGATATCACCATAGCAACTACACTAGATTTATTTCAAACAATAGACTATACAATACAGCCAATATCTCAAGAATAGACAACCACATTATCAAACTAATCCGCCATCACATCTTACGTTCTACAGAATTTCATGAAAACAATTTAATAATGGCCCCATACTACGAAAATGAAAATTATATTAGCAATACATTTATATCAGGATTTATTCCACCAGAAGCATTTGTTTTGTTAGATAAAAAAAAATTTATTCAGAACGAAAGAGGCGTTCCTATATTTTACCACATGTACAGACGTGCTACTAATAAGTCCATTCAAGAAAATTTATTGCAATTGGCAGATTGGCGCTTCAGTATGAGCATCCCTGAAAAGGATTCACATCCTAAACACTATAAGTTCTGGTGGCTATCAGAAGAACCCTGATCTCCCATAATCCCAAAATCCATAATCCCATCCCCTTCTCATTCCATCCATCCTTTTTTTTTTTTTATTTTTTTTCTTTTTATATAAAACTATATATATATGTAACATTTTTGTAAATTTTTTGGTTACAATTACACTTTATTCTTTTGTTATATAACAAGGACATGCAATACACATAATACGATAATACATATTTCTTTTTTTAACACTTGAGAACTCTCTAAGAGGCAGTGTGTAATGTTAATGTTAGATAATAATTATTTTGTTTGTTAAATATAAGCTTTTTATAGAATTACACTAATAAACGATCAACAAAAAAAAAAAAAAAAAAGTAATTTTAAAATTTTTAAGAATCTAATCGAATAATCGAATGGTATAACTTTTTAAATATTTTTTTTTTTTTTATATTTATCTTTGTTAGAATTCGCAAAGGCCAAGTATTTGCTGTATCTTCTTTTTTGGATAGTACTAGTCAGTTTTCGAGGTTACGTTGGCAGAAATTAGCTGAAGTATCACTTGCTCAGCCTTTTTATTAACTGACTATGATAGAATGCCGCATTATATTTCTTGAAACGGATCATGGTATAATAACTAAGGTAGAGTAAGTTTGTCGCAACGTTCTCTTTGCTGGGGCCATATTTTTCATTCTCGTTGCGAATGTATGCGTCAGCTTGTCTGTTGCTTCTCTCTCTCTCACATTTCTTTGCTCTCACAAAATTGATGGCCCCGAGTGAGAAAATCTTACTCTACCTTACTTATTATACCATGGAAACGGATTAGTTTTTACTGCTCTGTAAGCACCCTGTAAAAACTGGAGCCTAACAAAAGAATAGACCATTTTCGTTTTATTTTGTAAAAGTAAAAAAAAAAAAAAAATATGAAAGTATATTTCATACAGCGAAAACAAATAATTTTTTTTTCAGTGAAATTAAATAGAGGTTTAAAGTAGCTTTCCTTTAGCAAACGAAAATGTTTGTTGTTGGTGCGTTAAAAACAAACATTCTTGATTATAGAAGAAATTTAGTTTAATTTTTTATAAGAATTTTACGTTGAATGAGATTTGACAACGAAAGCGAATTTTATGCTGAGGATGTTACTACTGCCATTCGTATTTTCTTTAGATTTAAGTACAGTCTTCGACGACGAATTTTTATTTTTTGCGAAATTTGTTTAGGTACACTGCTTATTTGACCTCCATATAATTTTTTATACAGCGAAACAAGCTTAAAGTAGCAGATTAAAGTTTGTTAGACGTAATGGCAGAAAATATTTCAAAAAAATTAAGTACAAAAATCTTGCGAATTATTTCTATACACGTGGGCGAATTACTAATCTTTAAAAAAGCAACAAGTCCTGGCTAAAGTTTAATCAACATTGAAATTTATCAGTCGTTTTTTTGATTTTTACTTTATATCATGTATTTTCCACTTTATTACGTTAATATCGTAATAAGTTTATTAACACCACGTAAATATATATTCCACACAACAGTTTCCCGTTTATGATAAGCTTTTTAGCCTTTTCATTTGTTATTGCAAATCCGTACATACGTAACAGAGATATTTCGAGTATCCACTGTATGTAATTATTAACTGATGCCACCTGCGGCTTAAGGCAATTATAAAGCCTTTACGTCGGAGTTTGCGAACCCACACGTACATCCCATATATGGTATATACATATGCTATGAAATTGCCATGACAATTGACTAATGAAATTAATGACAATTTGCATTTAAGCCGTTTTTATTTCCTTTTTTTTTTTTTGGTACCTATATATAATATATATGTATTACGTTAAGCAGAACAAGGCACGCACATTTGCGGCTATAATTTGCGATAAATGCCAAAGGGAGTAAAGCAATTCCCATAACATGATAAACATCTCGTATTTGTACGAGAGCAGTTTAATAGGTCTGCGACTTTTTAATATCCCACTTGGCAACTTTGAAGGCAAGACTGTTTCTATCAATTACCAGTTGTTAATAGACTTCTGAAAAAATTTAAAGCAGCTGCGTTATAAGACAGCCATAAATCATAAGCAAGTTAATTTGGCATACTGATTATTTATAATTAATTTTGCGTAAAAAAATCAACATCGAAACTAAGAAAAGGCTGGCAACCACTTTGGACAAGTATGTTGCGAATTATGAGTGTTTAACACTCAAATCAACAGATGGCCCACCCTATATAATAATTCACATTTAAGTAAAAACTCATAAACTCATATAACGAAATGACAAAAATTTTGAAAAATTGTAATCGGGTTTCTGCCAGTGCTAATTTTCCATAGGTTTTAGAGAAAATTGATTTTTAGCACTCACTTTTGGCATATTTGAATTTTGAACTATTACGTCACTAACTTATCAAACTGCCCACGTATATCACCCAAAAGCAAACCAACACACTCATGTAGCACCAACTGCAACACAAATACTAATTAATCAGCTGGCTATTAATTAAACGACCGCAAATGGTAAATGTGAATGCCACAAACGAGTCATATCAATAATCCTCTCCAGCGACGAGCCCCAACAACAACAACGACAATGAATGAGTGTCTGACCATAGGCGGCATCCATTTTAACGCCAAGTCAGACGTGCTGTGCACTTAACCAGATCCTGTAGGTGGCACAGACGACTGTTTGGCAACCCTGGCAAATAGCATTTACCCAACTCCCTCAGATAATTTTAATTGAATGCTGCTGATTGCAGCAGCTACAAAAACAACAAGTAAACAACATTTATGAATGAAGGGAGTCTGAAGTGAATGCATTGAATATAGGATGCTAAAATGAGTACAGGGTGGGCCATCTACATGTGACCCATGTAAACTCTTAATCACTTTGACATACGTTGTCAAATCGAAAAATGTCATACTACAGTTGATGCCTTATTTCAAGAAGCCAAATCAAAATAGACGCCTGTTTATAAAAAAAAAAATCAAATTTTCTTTTGCTAAAAACTTTTATTTAAGAATCACATGGGTCACATGTAGATGGACCACCCTGTACTATCTACTTATGTTGATCCATGTATAATTTTTTAAGTCATGCATTTTGTGAATGTAGTTGCTCTCATACCTGATCAAAACCAAAAAACTTTGTTTTGTGTGCTATTCGAACTCAAACCTGTCGAGAGCTTCTTTAACTGAGACTGCATTTTCAGCAAACATGACTGAGCTGACTCGTTTATACCCGTTGCAGCTCCCTGGTCTGTACTATCGTTTGGTAGCATGACCCAACAATTAGAAGGTTACGCCATGCGTAGGTATCTTATTCGTCTCTCTTTAGAGAGAGCCAGGGTTCAATTTTTGTATGGTAGCTATATGAAATAGTGGACCAATTTTGATCAAACTTGGCACAAATGTGAAGATATATATTTATTTATGGGTCAAATCGAAGTGGCCCTGCACACTTAAATTTTTAAGATAATTTGTTGATTTGGGCTTAAAATTCTCGTCATCTCGTCTTATTTTTTAAGACGTATGGTGATTTTTAATATTTCCAAGATAGTCGCGAAAGCAGAAGCAACAATTTTTTGTGATTATAACGCGAGTTACGTATGCAAATATGGCTCACGAATCTGGGCTAGACTTTTGAAATGGCTGACCAAAGATGGCCGTCGCAGAGTAAAATAATTTTTTTTTTGTCCAAGATTCGAATAGAGTTACTAAAAGTTGTATAAGAAATCTCATGCGTCGAATGTACTGTAGACTAGGAATTTTAAGGTGGATTTCGACTTTTTGGAGAATATTATATTTTTACGGCATAAAATAGAAAAAAAATCAAATTTTTCTTACATTCCAAAATGGAGTCCAATCAATCACACTATAAGTAATACATATGAATATTTATGCAAAGGAAACTATTGTTTTCTTTCTTAGAACAAAAGTAGACAAAAAGACTTTGCAGTTACAAAATACATGCCAGTCCCAAGATTTCAGCTCAGCCAAGTCTATCGCTTCCATAGTTTCTTTGCCATAAATTAACTGATTCTCGATAACATCGCATATTGCATACCTATTAGGGCTCCTCATTTTTTTGCGTTGTTAACGCAATTCCCGAATTTAACTCATGCGTCGGCACACGTAGTACTGGAAGTACTATAATCTATTGATGGAGTTGGCGTGCGACACCAACAGATAAGCACTGAGATAAAGATACAAATTTTTCTTTTTTATACTGTCATGCATTTTAATCAACTTGAGGGAGTGCGGTCTGCTGACCTTGGATACGCCTAAATAAAGTTCTATTGATTAAAGCGAAAAAGTGTACGTTAAATAACAATAACAACAATAATAACTAAAACAATAACGTCATCATTTGACATGGTTATTGTTTTCGTTATCGTTCACAACACTATTTGGCGTCAAAACGTCAGCTGTTAGTTGTCAATGAATACTGGAGCTGGTGGGAAGAAGACTTTGTTGTGGCGCCGACTTTATACGGCGCTTGTTATTAAACATAAAAATAAATTAATAAAAATGTGTCACAAACACTTACACATATACTCCTACACACACACGCACACACATTTCAATTAAGCTTCAAATCATGAGCTGGCAGTTAATGTTAAAAGCGCAAATATTTTAACGATGTCAAGTAAAGTTTTCCTGGAAAGTATGGTGCATATATACATATAATATGCTCGTACATTGTACATAAATGGCTGTCTGGCTTAATAAATGGTGCGTTAGTTGGTTCTTTGGTTTGGACGGAGTAGTTAGCTCTGCTCGGGTTTAACTCGTTAAAAGTTTATCTTAATAAGGCATGAGAATATGTAAAGCGTGTGGCAGTGTGGCTAAAATTAAAAAAAAAAGAAGAAAAATAAACATTTATGAAGTTCATATTACATACTGTCAAATTGCAATTACTGCAAAAGACGCCTAAGAGCAGACAAGCTTAATATACGGGGAAAGTTAAATACAATTTACAGTGCATACTCAAACAAGTGAACAAACTTTATGAGGAAAATATTTTTTGGAAAGTAGCTGCTGGAAATCCATTGATTATGTTATTTGCAGATCAAGAGTATAATGGCTTACCTAATGCATTATGGGTATAATACATTTATGGGATTTATAGGGTGTTTTTTTTATAAGGCAATTTTTTAACTTGCACATTTGGATAAGTGAATATACAGTACAGTCAAAATATCTTTTGAAATAAAGCTGTTTACCTTAACCAATGCATTATGCATATAAACGATTTGTGTCTGCTTTTCTTATTTAGAGTTACATTGACTTTCGGAATTATGAACTGAGAATACAGTAAAAATATTTGTTAAAAGAAAGCTATTAAAACTTGATTGGTTATGGCTATACAGTGTCTACATTCTTTTGCTTTTTACATTATGCATTATGGGTGTAATAGATTTGTGATATGCATAGGGTGTTTTTTTAGAGTTATTTATTTAGTAAGTAATCTGTATAGTAATGTATTATCTAACTATACAGATTTGTGTAATGTATTGGGTGTTTATTTTTTTATAAATATATATATATATATATTAGGAAAACATTTGCTGTTTTTTGGGAAGCATTTTCAAATCATGCACGTTTCGTTAAACATTCTAGAGTACAATAAAAGTATCTATAAAAAAATTCGTTTTGAAATTAACTTTTGTACTTTAATATTGAAATTCTTATAAATAGTAATGTACTGAATGTTTTTCAACAGCTAATTTGTGAACGTTTCGTCTTCATAGTTTGCCTTTTCAAGCCAACTTTATGATCTTCATGGAACCTTTTCAATTTTTGAACACACGAGACAGCTGTTAGCGGCCAGCTGTCAGTCTTATCAAAAAAATCACCCTGTATTTACAAAATGGATTGTATAGAAATTCAATTCAATATAGGTATGTAGCTTCATAAACTGCTGAATCATTGTTTATTTGTACTTTAATTGCAAAACAAAATTTTAATTAAGCTCAAAAAAGCAAATCAAAAACAAAAATCAATAAATATGTAAAGTGTACAGCGATTGAAGCGACAAGTAAACAACATTTTCAATTATTTTAATTATTTTGTTGACTGCATGCCAAAAACTTTATATACGAAACAACTCTGTATATGTATAAATAAAGCACTATACAACATCTTAATTACTTTGCCAGCTAGATGGTTCGAAACATAGCACTAACATTATAATAATAATAACAATAACAACAAAGCTGTCTTGTTTATGGGTATAAACAAAAATTTCTATATTGACCAAACAAATTTCAATAAAATAAACTAATTGAACGAAAATTTCAATGAAAACTTAGCAGTTTGAATGACTAAATAAAACCAACAGCAAAAATTTTGTCAATATGTAAAATACAAGCCAAAAAATTTTGATAATGTAATACGAGGGCAAGCTAAAAAGTAATCGGGCGAAGCATCACTTGTATCGAACTAAAAATATGGCTAACGTTAAAGTCGTATGCGATGAAGTTTTAGATACCCTGTAATATCACATTATTAAATAACTTTACATATACATACTTTATATACACTATATTTTCTGGGACAATAAATAAATTGGTTGAGATAATTGTATTTATTCAAAAAAAGTGTCAACGCTTGAAGGAAAAAAAAAAAATCGTAAACCAAAAATATAATGTCTATCGACTGAGATTCAAAAGTTTATCCTAGCTCTTGTAATCTTAAAGATCTGGGCGTTCATACGAACGAACAGAAATCAATTTATTTTGTTCTCCAGAAAATAATGGAGTTAATTTGGGGGGTTTTCGGCGTCTCGTGCTCTTTGTTCATGCAAGTACAGCGTGTTACAAAAAAAAACATCATTTTATTTATCAACCTATAATCTTTATACCATCGTCAAGTTCTTCATAATAGGCATTCTCTTTACAGATACCATTTGAAGAAAATTTCTTCTCACCAAACAATTCCCCAAAGTTTGAAAAAACATAATCGTGGGGGATCGCATTCAAATTAAATGGTGGACGGCGAAGGAATTGTATCTAGCCTTGGAATCCTTTCGAATCAGTTAAACAGACCGGAATAATATTATCCTGCTGCCTCCTGCCTACGAAAATTTCAAAATAACTTATTTTATGGCGTTTTTTAAGGTCAGGGATTTTTGGACCTTGTATACGGACTCAGCAACCCCGAAAACTTATAGTAGACACAGTCTAACCGCCAAGCCCGAAAATAGATTTTTTTTTAATATGATAATCGATGTTACGAAACATGGAATTTTCAAAAAGTTGTTATTAATAATAGTAAGCTTCCTTATATCGAAGCTTTTGCAGAAGCTGCAAAGATGAGGAAGAGGTAGAATCGGTAGAGCACTTCTTCTGTTCCTGCGAAGCTCTGAGCAGACGCAGGAAAAAGTATTTGGGAAACTATTTCCTCCACAATCTAGCAGAGCTAGAAACTATTTGCCCGAGGAAGATTGCAGGCTACATTGCAGCAACTGGCTGGGGCTCCTTCTAAGTTTTTCATAAGGGAAAAAGGGTAACAGTTACAGAGATCCGTGCGGTAACACAATGGGCCTAAGCGTGCTGGTCTAAGCCAGCAGCCGCTTCAACCTGACCTAACCTATATCGAAATATTGGTGAATTCTATTTTAGTAGCTGTCTACTACTGCAACTCATTCACTCACTTATTGAACTTCGTCTACATCTGACCCAGATTGCCTCGCGCTATCCAATTTTCATTATTATCGACGTATACTGCTATCGACCAACTTGTTTTTAAGCTTATTTTAGTAATTAAAATTAAGTTTTCTGTTAAAAAAAATCGATATTCAAATATATGCCTCCTACAAAAGTTTTGACAGCAATCAGCTGATAGAGTAGGCTGTTAAATTTTTAAGCCTGCCCTCGTAGCTTGCTCTAAAAGAAGCATAGACCAGATACAGACCACACTCAGTACACTATAAATGTCAAATGTTTAAATGGTAAAGTACAAGCATCCTCAAACTGACCCACCCAATCCAAGCTAGTGCGACATCCGGTTTGGTCCCAGTATGAGTTGGAGTCTGTGTTCCTACATAGCAAGTTTTGCATATCTTTGAGCTCTGGACGGCTAGAACAGTTTGCATGCAAAAATGCAAATGAAATGTGAAACTGATAAATTTTCAATTAAATTGGGAAATGCATGTTAACTCTTATATAAAGCAAGTCAAACAGGAAATAGCTACATACATATATACTTTAATAGTGAATGTGTCAATTAAGTTAGTGGGTACGACAGACCGGTCAACTACGAAATTAAATGAAAACCTATATGCTGATTGCTGCCAACTGTAGATAGCAGCTTTTTGTACAAGTTTTTCCGGAAAAAGGAAATTAAATATTTGAATGGCTGCCCAAGCTCAAGTGTTTAATTTGCCAAAAGTCTGTGCGTGTCGCATATTATTGTCAATGTATGTCAAATAGTCATCGTAGATACTTAAATAAATATTTATCTATTACATAAACGGCCTAAATATTTGCATGCTTTCAGGCGTTATGTAATTATCAAACGTACAGCGTAAATCATTTAGTACGCTTCAACTAGTTAACTGAAATACTTGTTAAATAGCCATTAGCTATATATAATTGTATATACTTAAAAAAGCAATAAAATCTTCTTTGTAAATAAACATATATTATAAAACTGTGACGTCATACGCCGCAATGCGCCATATTGTAAAATAAGAAGTCAATATTGTATTATGAACACTATGCGATTTAATACATAATTTCAACTTCTAATTAAAAGATTTGTCATATAAAGAAGCTAAACGAAAAATTTTTCTAATAAAAAACTATTTTTTTCTCAACACCTTATGTGCATGGGACCATTGTGCGAGAGTTCACTCTGAGTTGATATTTTGTAATGTCCAATTTTATACTTCCAAATTAGTATTCACAGCTAAGGCAGCTCGCCTCTAGACTTGTAGTCCTAAAAATTGAATCAACAGTTAGTAAGCCCCAACACCGCAACCTCAATTATTAACCCGCTTGCCAAACTACACCAATAAAACCCAGCACTCACATATGCCAAAAAGTATGCCACACTTTTATGCAAATATGACATGCAACATTTTAGTAAGCTACGACTACCTCATGATTACCAAATTGGCTGGCTGCCACCAACCCGAAACGCATAATTAGCCCAATTTCGTATTGGCAAGCATTTGATTACCAAATCAGTTTTGATTCCCAACAATTTGTGACAATAAAATTTGGAGCATATGTAATTATGCAACAAAATGAATAACCAACATATATGGTACAAATGTTTAGTCAGAAATAAATTTTATGCATTTTCGAAATAAAACTAATTTATGCACAGCTGAAAATGTCAAGTAGTATTTTGGGGTAACCCGATATTATACGCAATGTGACCCCAGATCGTAACATTGACATCCAACGCGTACGTGAACCAATTGTGCGTGAAAATTATAAAATTTAATCAACGTAACATTTCAGGCGCATAAATTGAAAAAAACAAAAAGGGTGCATGGAATGTAACGTAACGCGAAGCTACGTAAAGCAATTGAGCAACAGTTGGTCAATATGGTGGGCAGTGGCGTAGAAAAGAAGGGATTTTTGGAATTTAAGCTGGCCGCTGAGACATTACAAAAATTTATCGATATGCGTTTTTATAGGACTATCAGTTAAAAAATGAGAATTTGGCATCATCAAACGAATTGCTCAAAAAACAATGTTTTCATAAGTATTATACAACTTTTAGCTTGAAAACAATTTTGGTACTTGCAAAAACAAAAGATGGCGTACGTTATAGTCGGGCGCGGACGACTTTGGGATACCCTGTACCACAGCTTGCAATAAAATCCGGTATATTGCTTAAGAACACTAAAAGACATTTGATTGTCAAATAAGGTTACGATACCTTCATAAACAACCAAAAACAGACGAATTTTGAACCAAAAATGTTTGATGTATTGAACCAAAAATGCATATGATATAGTCAACCGATTTTGGTCAAATTTGGTACAGTGCTTAAGCGCCCTAAAAAACTTCCGAATGCCAAATTTGGTAACGATAACTTCATAAAGAAAAGAAACACAACGAATTTTGTGCAAAAAACGTTTTTTTGGCCGATCTGCCCTTTGGGAGCTATATGATATAGTCAACCGATTTTGATCAAATTTGGTACAGTGCTTGGGAGCTCTCAAAACTTACGAGTTCATAAACAAACGAATTATCCATCTAAAACTTTTGTTTTTTTTTCGAGGTACTCTGAAACACCCCCAGCTATATAATACAGCCCCGATATCGAAAAAGTAAAATAAACTTGTCTACCCTGACATAATTACGCATCTAATCTGAAAATTTGGTCGCTCTCGCTCTTATCATCTCTGAGATCTAGGCGTTCATACAGACAGACGGTCAGACGGACATGGGTATATCGACTTTTCTAGTCACTCTGATCATACTTTAGGTAACTTTGGGGGGTCTCCGACGTTTCCTTCTGTATGTTACATAAATTTTTGGCTTGCACAAACTTAATATACCCTTTGTACCATAGAGTACAGGGTATAAAAATTGAGATAATTCAAATCTGCAGTACTGTTCAACAAAAACTGTACAATAACAACCAATGTGTGCACATTTATTTTGCACTGTTTTTGGTATTATTTAGTGCTAGAAATTTAATAAAACAAAAAATACACTCTGGCACTTTTGCATTTCTGCATTATCGGCCAACAAATGAACACCGAAACCAATTTTTTATACGTTTTTTTTTTGGACCAATGACTAAGTTTATTAAAGCAACATTGATAGATTCTATGCACTCCTCCCGAATAGTTAGGCGGTGGTTAGAGCTCACGATGTCCATAAATATACCAAACAGTCAGCGCTCCCTATCGCCAAAATCCAACTAAGCCACTGTTTTGGGCGAGGGTAATATTAAGTTGGGGGTACGCTAGCGATACATAACATAAACACAGTCATAAAAAGGGGTGAACAAAATGCCGCCAATGGCGATACTTTTTTGCAGGGGATGGCAACAGCTCTTCACCGATTTATGCAAATTAGTTGCACCCCTTTATTGCTGGTTGCATTACAGACAAAAACAAAACCAAAACCAAAAGCAAAAACAACACCTTTAAAGTGTTGGCATTTTGTCAGTTCAGGCTATAGATACTTTGTAAAAAATAAAGATACCTTCCACAAAAAAAAAAAAAACAAATTCTGAAATTTAAATGGCTATTGTTGTTACTCAATTTAAAATGCCGCTGGACAAAACAGCTGTGCATAGCAACAAGCAGTTCAAATGGTCAAGCAACTGCCATTAAAAACTTTGGGCACGTAGCTATTTCAATAGATACATTTGTATCTTTGTGTGGGTGGTTGGGTCTCTGTATAAAGTGTGTGTGTGTGTTTGTGTGTGTGTGTTTGTGTGTTTGTGTCTGCTCTGTGCGTGCGTGCGGCTCTTGACATGAAAACCCCTACGTCAGAGTAGAGCTATTTATGCATGGGCGCGACCTCATGTACGTATGTTTTCAGGACGGACGGAAGATTTTAACTGCTTGTCCGGGTGTGCTTGTTAGATAGATTTTACAAACAGTATCGTAATTTTAATCAATTCGATTAGACTTGGGGATTAGCAGAGCGACCGTAAGCGGCATTTGGGAAATTGAAAAGAGTTGTTTCCACGCAATTAGAAACGAAAATTCTCGGAATTTTGAAGTCATTAAAAAAAAATAAGTGAATTGGTGAAATGTGCAACATGTGCAACATGTGGATTTCCAAGAAATGCTACTTTCCAAATATGTTGTAATCAATTGACTAAGCCAATGTATTAGGTACGGATAAATTGATAAAGAAAAACTGCCCACATTGTTTCTACCAGAAGCAAATTCTATCAGATACTTGTAAAAGTTCCAAGAATTCATTAGTTGTGCCAGATATATTCTTAACACACAAAAACAATCTAGTGATAAGCTGAAATATTTGGACAAGCTGAGTAGGGTTAATGCGTATCTTTTGGTAAAATTTGGTGTAACCAGTGTTTATTAGCTCTGAGATATACATAGGTGATCATACGGATAGAAGAAATAAAATTTCTTAAGTTTTTCTTTTACGTAAATTACGTTAATTGTGAGCACATGATTTTACATGCGAAATTTTTTGAGTCAAGGTTTCTAAAGTGAAATATTAGCTTTTGGTAGCTCTAGCTCTAAAATCTTGGTGTACATAAGGACGCAAAGACTGAAAGTTCTGAGTAGCATTTTGGTACAATTATGGTATAAATACAAGGTACAATAGATAGACATGGGTGAAGACTACTCGCTGGCAGACCAACAAATCATTTAATAATATCAGAGCTTTACGCTTTGAGTATGTCTTACTCGTACTCGTAAAAAATCGAAGAAGTAATTTTTTTTTTGTAACGATAGCGATAGAGTAAAAATATTTTGAGGGCTTTAGCGCACTACGAGAAGAGGCAAGCACCTTGATGAAATCGTCATCAATTCTGCTATGGCTGCACACTAGGTTAAGACTGTGCCCATACAAAAAATTCAAACAAAAAAAAAACCGTCTAATTGCAAGCTTATATTAAGACAAATTTTTTGAGCCACCCTAAAAGTAGCCAAAAAAACACTTTTGTATATGAATTTTCTAGGTAAAGACCGCAGTAGCATGACTCAAACCGCGGAAAGGATCGTCTCGAATAGTTTCTTAACACACGTTGCAAATTTTTTATCTACCAGCAAAAGATAGCGACTACCCGACAATATATTTTAAAGCCAGTACGCAGCAGCAAAAAAGGCTTCGCAGCAAAAACTACAACTTATTTTGTGTGTAAACAGCAGACTGTGTCTATACAATAAATGTGGCCCTTTTTTTATTGTTTTTTAAATTTTTTAGCATATTTCTATAGACATGAAAATTTTTAAATGTTTCACAACGCTTTTGCCTACACAACATTCTTTTTGCTCTCCAAGTAGCTTGCTGCACATAAAGCTTTCGTTTTAGCTCTAAAAGACAAAAGCTTTTCATATTTTTCCAAAGAAAGTATGGGGCAACACTGTTTACTCGCAAGCACTGCGTCCCAGCTTTGCTTGTTTTTTTTTTTTTTGTTTTTGATAAGAAGCTTAATTTTGTTTTGATGCATTTTTCACTGCTGCGTATTGGGCTTGTAACACTTTCCAAAAATATTTGACTCACAGTATGAACCAGTGTTTACTAAGCAAAAGAGTAAAGTTCTAAAGAAAATTTGGATAACATTTATCTATGCCTGTGCAATGTGCGCATTTAGGGTCACAAATCAACTGATTGTCCTCTGAATGTAACTCGGAACTAATGTGACAAGCAGAGTTGTATGTGCAACCACTGTGAATCGCTAGAGCCTCCAACTGTGCCAGAACTGTGGTTGTAGTACTCAGAAGAGATTAATGTAGAATCCGACCACCAACTTGGGTAAGCAGACGCCAGTTTCCTATATGCTGGCTGTGTGCTTCTGTGTGTGTGTCTATGTAAACGCATAATTGACGTAAATAATGGCAAAAATTGATGTGGCTCACAAAAGTATGCAACGAAATATGCAAACAACGCTTTGAGTGCGTCTGCTAGTGTTTGAAAATGTTTTATACTGCTGCAGCAGCAGTGTTGGTAACTATGGCAGCGTCGAGGAGTGAGTTTTTTCAAGTACATAGTACACAAATCCGCAAACATGCACACACACTCACACACTTACAAAGCACTTAATTGAGTAATGGCGGCTGCACCTGAGCAGCGCTCTCAACAACACACCCAACTAACTAACAAAAGCAGTTAATTAAGCGAAAGAGCGCATTGGCAATTGTCAAAAACTTGGCCAAAAGCATTTCAACTCCTGCGCCTGTATCTGACACCTTTCTTCTTCACAACTATTTGCTGCCTCGCCCCTCTAGTCCATAGAAAATGTTAGGCCCCCAAGGTCGGCATCGGTGCTCGTTTTTTTTTTGAGCCAGCCATTAACAATTTAGCTGAGCGCCGCGTTTTTGCCATCGGCAAATGCAATGAAATTGCATCGAGCAAAGTGCTCCAGTTGCATACTTTGTGGCACGCACGCCAGCACTCATAGTATTTCCCACTCTCGTGCCGTGGCACGAATTAATCAAGGCAAACGTTGAAGCTGTTGGATAGAAATTTCGCGCCAACAGCGCAAAAATTTTAAATTACATTTTGGTTTTGCATTGAGTTTTGCGGCATTTTCACTACTTTTTATTTCATCTTATTTTAATGTTTTTTACTCTACCCCCCCACCTTATTTTCTATCCATCTCATTTCTTGATGCTGCCATTATGGGGCATGCTTCATTGGGTTTTGCCTTTTGGTTTAAATTGTATGCTGCCTGCAATTAGGCGTCACATTGGCACAAACCAAAAACCATTGCATATTCTTTTTTTTGGCAGTAAACTGCTAAGCAATTAAAGTAACAGGGTTGCCAATGTGCTATTCAACACGTTTCTTAGTTATATAAACTAAACGTACTTTCTTAATAAGTAGTTTATGGAAAAATTCAAAGATATAGCAAAATACATCAGCCGCTTGGAACTATCTCCAGAAATTTTAAGTCACCTAATTTGAAAAAAAAAAAGTTCGAGTCAATTTTCAAATATATACAACTTAAAAAAATTACTCGTATTAATTAAGCCAAATAAATATAGGAATAAATGTGTCGGCAGACCAATTAAGCATAAGGCCAGAAATACAGCTAAATAGTTGAATAGAAGTAAATCAACCGGATAAAAGTAACTCCGAAATTTTGGGTTAACGAATCTGGAAAAGTCATAATACCAGTTCAAAAAAAAAACGTTTAAGTAGATGTAAAAATTATACTGAAACTAATTAAGTCAAATATAAGTATCTTCAAAATTTTTGGTTTGACTAGTTTTTTAATAAATTGTAAGCTAGAAATGCTTGCATCAATTAATTTATAAAATATAAAAAGATTTGGAAACCCTACTGACGATGTTCTGCATTAACATTGCCTGCCAAAAATCGCATTATTGGTATCCATATGAAAAAAATCATTTTATATTTAGTACAAATTAAAAAAAAAAAATTTATTTAAAATCTTCCAATACTTTTGGACATAAAGTTGCATGTTGCCTCAGAGTGCCCTGCTGGATAAGATACAAAAAAGACTACCACCAAAGATTTTTGAAAAAACGAAAAAAAAAAATTTCGAAAAACTAGTTTTTAGACAACGCGTTACTTAAATTAAATAGAAAAAATGTGACTAAACTTATAAATATTTTAAAAAGGTTTTTTTTTTTTATTCGAATTGTCAATAAGGCTCATTGAAAATTTAAAAAAATAAATATAATTTTCATATTGAAATTTAACGCCTCATTTTATCCCTGCTTTATGCTATCAAGTAAATTTACAAATGGGGGCTAAAGGGTGGTGATGCGGAACATAGATGCTGATTCCAGTTAGCGTCTATAGCCTCTCCCACTCAATCTCCTACTCTCACCTTCTCGCGGTGCCCCTGCTAGTCCTAGCAACCTTTTGAAAGATTTGGTAACCAACGCAAGTGGATCAATGGGTAGGAGACAAACGAGAGTTATTAGACCGTTGTAGACATCTTCAGGGAACAACGGTAGGAGGCGATGGCGGAGGAACAAGTGCATTAAGCTTAGTCAACGGCGGCGCCTACGACTCAAGTAAGTCGGAGTTACCTGAATCATTAATCCGCGTCGTTATGGTACCCGAGCGGAAAACATAGTGAGTAATGTTTCATCTAGACACATACTCTAGCAAATATACCCAAGAAACGGAACTCCACCCTATGCTCTTACTAAGAGCGGCTTTTTTACTTTATATATTCCACATATGTATTTCCATTACACCAAGGAACTAATGATAATAATATAAATTTTCAAATACGCGTAATTAATTATAAAAAAAAATTTGTTTTCTCAAAACCTAAAAAAAAAAATTAAAAAAAAAATATATACTTATATTCAAAACGCTGAAAAATATACAAAAATCTCAATAATTTTGAAAAATCTTAAATAATTAAAAAATCGTAAATCTTTACAAAAATTAAACAAATGTAAAACGGGTTTGTCCCCTAATATTGGAAAAACGAAAGAAAACATATTTAAAAATTAACAAAAAAAATTAAAAAATTTACAAAACAAATTAAAAAATTTAAAAAAAAAAAATTTAAAATTTAAAATAAAAATTAAGTTCTCAAAAATCTTTAAAAGCTGCAAAATTCTACAAAAAGTAAACAAAAAGGTGTCCATAGTTCTAAAATAGGTCAAAAAAATCTCAAAATATTCCAAAAACTCAAAACAGATATCTTAAAAATTTACATAAATCTCATAGAGAGGTACATAAATCTCTAATATGTATAAAATTTTTAAATAAACTAATAAATAAAAGATGGCGTACGTTAAAGTCGGGCGCAGACGACTTTGGGATACCCTGTACCACCACATTGCAATTAAGTCCGACACATTGCTTAAAACCTTCAAAAAATATTTTATTCGGCAAATTTGGTTACGATATTTTCATAAAAAAAAAGAAATCAGTCGAATTTTGCACCAAACAATTTTTTTGACCGATCGGTCCTATGGGGACTATATGATATAGTCAACCGATTTTGATCAAATTTAGTACACTGATTGGGAACTATAAAAAACTCCCGACAGCCAAATTTGGTTCCGATATCTTCAAAACCAAACGAAACACAACGAATTTTGTAAAAAAGCGTTTTTTTGACCAATTGTTCCTATGGGAGCTATATGATATAGCCAACCGATTTTGATCAAACTTGGTGCAATGCTTGGGTACTCTAAAAGACTTCTTAATGCCAAATTTGTTAACAATATCTTTACAAACAAACGAAACGCAACGAATTTTGTAGAAAAAACGATTTTTTGACCGATTGGTCCTATGGGAGCTATATGATATAGTCGACCGATTTTGATCAAATTTGGAACAGTGCTTGGCAACTTTAAAAAACTTCTTAATGCCAAATTTGGTTACGGTATCTTCACAAATAAACAAATCACAACGAATTTCGCACAAAACACGTTTTTTTGACCGATTGGTCCTATCGGAGCTATATGATATAGTCAACCGATTTTGATCAAATTTGGAACAGTGCTTGGGTAGTCTAAAAAACTTCCTATTGCCGAATTTGGTTCCGATATCTTCAAAACCAAACGAAACACAACGAATTTTGTACAAAAAACATTTTTTCGACCGATCGATCCTATGGGAGCTATATGATATAGTCAACCGATTTTGATAAAATTTGGTACAGTGCTGGGGATCTCTAAAAAACTTCCGACTGCCAGATTTGGTTATGATATCTTCATAAACAAACGAATTATCCATCTAAAACTTTTGCTTTTTTTCGAAAAACTTTTTTTCTGAAACACCCCTATGGGAGCTATACTATGTAATCCCGATATCAAAAAAATAAAATAAACTTGTCTCCTATGGATTAACAAGGGATCTTATCTGAAAGTTTGGTTGCTCTAGCTCTTATCATCTCTGAGATCTAGGCGTTCATACGGACAGACGGACAGACGGACAGACGGACAGACGGACAGACAGACAGACGGACAGACGGACATGGGTATATCGACTTCTCGAGTCACACTGATCATACTTTAGGTAACTTTGGGGGGTCTCCGACGTCTCCTTCTGTACGTTACATACATTTTCGGCTTGCACAAACACAATATACCCTTTGTACCATACGGTACAGGGTATAAAAAGGACCAAAATCTGTGTGTACAAAACCTCACTAAAAATACCTCGCAAAAGCTCCAATAAATACTAGACATATATTATACTTACTTACTTATACTTTAAGGTTTACTAAAAAAATACTGCGGCTACTCAAGGCGTTAAAGGAATAAAAGAAAAAAATACTTAACAACTGTATTTTAGACACCTAAAAAAAATTACATTGATGTCCACAATTCCGAAAGAGGCATACTATACAAAAATTTTAAAAACATAAATATCTCAAAAATATATGTAAAACTCATATAGACTCAAAAATATTTTATAATTTTGAAAAACTTCAAATATTACCAGAATGTAAAAATTTGTACAAAAACCAAAAAAATACCAAACATTTAAGTTTCAGACAACTCTAAACCAGCGTACTTGCAGCCCTGGCAGCTGCTGCCCACAATTGCTAACCGTCAGCTTGAGTCTCGCCCAGTTTTTGGCCACCCCGTTTAATCGGGTACGGTTTGCATTGGGCCATGGGCTGGTAGGTACAGCCCGCCTGCGGTTCCGGCTCAGTTAAATTGCACAAAAGTTTTGCTATTTGTGCGCCTTTACTCAATTTGTGCATTTTAAATGCGGGGATACTTAATTTGAAACTGCTGTTTAATGTTTGTTGGCCTTGCTGCAATTAGTAGCAATGGCAGATTATTTGCCTGTCGTAAGCTATTATCGTAAATCGTACTTATTTTGATAAATTAAGCAAAATACTTGAATCAAATTAATGTATAATAATAAATGCACTTACCCAAAAAAACCAATTTCAATTAATTTGCACTGAAAGTATAAAGAGCAAAAGAAAATTTTTTCATTAAAAAAGAAACAGTCAAAAGCTTAACGATACACCAACACAAGTATTAAAATTTATATGGAAGAAAGTGTGTGTATGTGTGTGTAAAAGAAAATGGCAGCCACAAAAACCTGTCATTCATTTAATGGGCCTGGCAATGGCTTTGGCCAACCTCAAGCTGAACGCTTGATGAGCCCCCAAGAAGACTTTAAAGCAAAGGCAACTAAACATTTTACGGTGGCATCTTTAAAAAAAAAAAAAAAAAACAAAATTTTTTATGCACTTTTTTTTAAGAGCAGCAGCACTGTCAACAGCAATGGCGACGACAATGACGATGGCAACAGCAGCCATTTTATGCTAATGGCTACTGAAATATGTCGCAAAAAGTAAAAAAAAGCAAGATAAGAGAGAAGAGTAGCGCACGTTAAAAAATGTTACAAATGAGGGCCAATAGCATATCACATAAGGATAAAAAAAAAGAAGAAAATATTCTCAGAAAAAGCTGAATTCATCAATGACAAAAGCATTGACAGCGATCCCACAGAGCAGCACCAAAGCCGTTGAAAATGAGCTCCGGTCTCTGTTGGGGTTCCTTCTAGTGTGAAAGCTTTTGATACTTGACATTATATCTATGTGGCAAGGGTAATCGATTCCATTAATGAAGCTACACGATACATAACCAAAGGCAGCTGCAGCAAAGCTAATATAAAAGCCTTTGATTGTGTATGCAATCAATTGGTTATATTAAATATGAATATGAATGAGTTATTCGTTGAAGTCGTTAAGGCAATCGCTCTAGGGCGCATTGCTAATTTATGCCCTAATTAATGAGTGAATGTTAAACCACAAAGTAAATTTTAATTGAATGAATAGAGACAAGTCAAAAAGTGTTTTGAGTGTATTAATAAGTACGTTTATAAAGCATGTATTTTTGGAAACTAAACCTACGAAGTACATGAGCAAGAAGAAATGCAGCGTATCACTTTTTAAATCAATCTCTTTGACTTTGATGATTTTTACAAAACGTGATAGGGAGATAGCCAGCAAGTTTATACACCGCGTACAATTCTTTTACAAAATTTTGATTATTTATCGAGTTATCCATACCGAATATTTAGGTAAACTTTTCTAATATTACATTTGACTATTTCTTAATTATTTCTAAGTATTTAAAGTTTTTAGTATTAAGTTTAAATCTATTAAGAGTCTTAAATCAGGGAAGGCTCCTGGGAGTGACGGCATTCCCGCAGAGGTCTTAAAAGCATGCCCAGATATGACTGCAAAACTCCTTCAGCCAGTTTTTAATGCAATTTGGCGCGAGAATCGTCTTCCTGCGGATTGGCTGGAAGGCACCATAGTGAAGATACCGAAAAATGGCGACCTATCACTATGTAGGAACTACAGAGGCATTATGCTGCTGTCCATACCTTCCAAAGTTCTCACTACCGTTCTACTAAAGCGTATAAATGCTTCACTAGACAATGCCATCCGAAAACAACAGGCAGGCTTCAGAGCAAACCGCTCTTGCATAGACCAGATCAGCACACTTCGAATATTAGTAGAGCAAGTCAACGAATGGCAGTCATCTCTCCAGCTGACATTCATCGATTTCCGCACAGCCTTCGACAGGGTGCCTCGCTCATCCATCTGGAATGCGTTGCATAAAGCTAGAATTCCCCTGAGCCTAATCAATTTAATAAAGGCACATTATGAGGGTTTCAAATGCAGGGTTCTACACAACGGAAGCTTGTCTGCACCTTTTCAAACGAACTCTGGAGTCCGTCAGGGCTGCCTTCTGTCACCGGTTCTATTCGTAATCGTCATCGACAAAATCCTGCGCAATAGACTACGCCGATGCCGTCTGTTTCCTTTCTGTTCGACATAATGATATGCAAGGTAAACTGGACGATCTAGGCGAAGAAGCTGGTAAGCACGGTCTCGAGGTAAAAACAAAGGCATTGAAATTGAACGCCAACAGCGATGACGAATTTTTTAATTCGTAATGAGCGCATTGAACTTGTGGACTCTTTCTCCTACCTTGGCAGTGTCATAGCCGCAGACGGAGGCGTAAAGGCAGACATAGAAGCCAGAGTTGCTAAAGCCACAGCTGCTTTCGCACAACTCCGAAAGATCTGGAATTCCAATTTTCTATCAACAAACACGAAAATCCAGATATACAAATCTAATGTGCTATCCATTTTACTTTATGGGAGTGAGTCTTGGCTAACAACAGAAGCTATTCTTAGCAAGATACAAGCCTTTGTTGGAAGAGATCTCCGGCGCATTCTGAAAATCTGGTGGCCAAACACGATCAGCAACTTTGAGCTGATGCAGCGATGCAATATGAAGCCAATATCCTACATAATTACCAGTCGCAAATGGGGATGGATTGGGCATACTTTGCGAAAGCCACCACATGAAGTTTGTCGTCAGGCTCTTGATTGGAACTCGCAGGGCAACCGAAGAAGAGGAAGACCCAGAACAACATGGCGCCGAACTGTTTTGAAAGAAGCTGAAGAATCAGGTCGTTCCTGGAGGGAAGTGAAGCAATTGGCACAAAACCGGATACGATTTAGATGTTTTACAGAGGCCCTATGCTCCTCAAGTAGTTAAAGGAATAAAAGAAGAAGAAGATTTAAAGTTATAGAGTTTAACTTTACAATAGCTTTACTATTTACTTTAATATGAAAAAAAAAAAAGTTGATAACCTTGTTTTTCTAATAATATATCTTATTATGTAAAAAGTATGCGAATAATTTTTGGGCGTATAAATTTAACTTTTTTCGATTTTTGACGTCAATATATATTTGAGGTATTCACGCTTTGTGTTGAGTTGAGCAGTTGAGAAGTTGAGGAAAAAGACAACAGGCCAAAGCGTGAACAGCCCTGTTGAGTTTATGTGTTGAGCTGAGGAGTTTTCTTCTGCTTTCCAGAGTTTATTTACCTTTGTAAATTGGTACAATTTACATTAAAATTCAAAAACTTAAATTAAAAATGCCGAGACAAAGCATAAAATCTATTTTAATTAAATCTGTATGTATTACATCGATTTGTATTATTTTATTGCTGCGAAAATGAAATAATTGCAGAAAAATCGTGTTTGAGTTTGTGCTTCTTCTTCGTGTTTGTTTACATTTGAAAAATGCTGCAAATAATTATGTAAATTAAAAATTTTGAATTAAAAATGACGTGATAGAGCGTAAAATTTATACATATTAATTGAAGCTGTAGCTGAAATGGCTTTGGATGAAATAAATTTTATTGCAGGCACGTCTGCTAAAACAAATTCACTGCAGAAAAACGAAATTTTGTTTAATACAGAGACAATGGGGTTGCGTGGCGACGCACAAATTGACGAAGTTCTAGATAATTATCATGAGGACATGAATGAAATTATACTCTCCCATCGTGGTGACCACTTCCACATCCGGAAATCAATGGACTGGCGCCAGAACGTGCTCAGCTTCAAATGCTGAGGGTAACTCCACAATAGTTCCAGCATATATTAAGCCTAGTACAGCCCCTGCATTTTCCAATTCGCATGTATTGTTACTCTTTTACTTGCGTAAACTTCAACAACAAGTAGTAATGTCTATTTCACTTAATTTCGCACAAAAAAGACACAACCCTTTTTTTACTTGCGTTTTTACAATTTGATTATTTGAAAATTGGCGCTCAATTTTTTTAGCGTGTGTAAGGCAACTTGTTGTTTTTCATATCATGAAATGGCTAAAAAATGGCCGATGTTGTTTGAGGCTCAAACTTTGAGCCAACCTTCGCATTGAAATCGCCCATGAGTATGGTAATATCTTCTCTCTTGATCCCGTTCAGTGTTGATGTGAGGGCGGCGTAGAATTCGTCCTTGACTTCGTCGCGGGCGTCTTCTGTCGGCGCGTAGCATTGCACGATGGAGATGTGCCTAGCACTACATCTAAATCTGGCAGTGATGATTCTTTCGGATACAGGGTGCCAGGACAAGAGTGTCTGTTTATGACGTTTGGACACAAAGATTCCTACTCCGTGTCTGCCGCCATCACTTTTGCCACTATGTAGTAGAAGATTGCCATTTGATGTTGTTGTTGCTCCATTTCCCTTCCATCTCATCTCACTGATTCCAGCTATCGCCATCTTCAGTTTGACCATCTCTCCTTCAAACTGTGCCCGACGGGATGGTTCCATTAGAGTCCTTACGTTCCATTGTCCAATTCATGTCCATTGTGAAATGCGAATGTTTGTCATCGGGTAGTGATCGTTGGTAGTTCTTCTTGCTTGAGTTTCAGTAATCGATTGTAATTCGGTCAAACCGGTGATTGGCCGGATGCGACCTATCCCAGTGGTGGGGCTGCCACCTGACGCCATCGGGGATTGACGGCTCTAGCCACTTTTTTTTTTTTTTTCTAATTTTCCACACGATCGTGTGCTGGAAGCGCATAGTGTGCATGAGAGAAAAGCCAGCACGATGGAGTATTGATGAAGCCAGATAGTGGTGTCTTCTTATAGATGATTGTGGAATCCACGAATTTGTAATTAGAAAATTTGAAAATTTCGAGGGGAGATTTTTTTTTTCCATAGGTCATGCCTCGTCATGAGTGGGGTTCGATCCCACGACCTCTTGTTTGGCGAGCAAGCGCACTAGCCCACTTTTTTTTTTTAAAAATTCCCGATAAATTGTGTTATTTGTCAGAAATTTTGAACGTAAGTCAAGTGAAATACTTTGGTGTGAAGGAAACGAATACTAAAGAAAAATACAAAAATTTAGATTTTGTTACGACAGTCAAGTGAAACCCTTTGGTACGGAGGATTTCTAGAAAATCCAGTTTGTTCTTGTTCGAAAACATAACCTTTTTAAACAAATGCATTTTTAGAGAGCAGGTGGTAAACAAATAAAGATGTGAGAAAGATTTCACAACTATTCGGCAAGATTTAATGCCGAAGATACCGAAATTTAGTTCGGAGAAAACACAGTTTTCTTTTTTATTCAAGAATCCTTAAACGTATTGATCTAATAGCGAAAAAATGGCCTTTAGGCTATAACAATACCTTTTACATAATAAGTATATGATTACACAAAACTTGACATCCCATAAAAGTTTAAGCGCATTTTCTTATATTAACGATATTACACCATATACTATATTGAATGAGTGCTGCAGCAAAAGATACTACACTAATGTCATGTATAACTTACAGCCAGCCAAGATATGGCAGCAACCAACTGGTCCTTGTGTAATTTGACTAAACAAGTAACAAAGTCCTTTTTTTTTTCTTTTGTTTTAGCTAAATTAAGTGCTCAACTCAATATATTATGCGGGTTAAACTACAGATACAAACACACAGATACTTTACATGCACACCTACACACTTATACCAATACACGCCCACACAGCCAGAAATTCTCTCGTGTGTGCTTAATTCTTCCCACTCACAGATAGTCGAATTGTGGCCAAAGCCTTTGAAACTTTTGCTGGTATTTCTCAAGAAGTAAGGCATTAAATTATTGCCAAACATGATGAAGCAGGGCTGCATTGGAAGGCAGCCAAATAAATGTAATTCAAATATGTCAAAATGTGTAGAGTAATTCAAGGCATTAACACTTATGCAATAGATATGGTTTGAGAACTATGGGAAAAACCTAAAGCAATAAGCAGCTACAAATACTTTAAAGTTTTACGTATTAAAACTCAAAAGTTTGATTAATCCTTGATAGCACAATTTAAAGAACAAGCCACAACGCAACAAAATTGCATCAGTCACGAATGTTGGATACTCTGTAGGCATTTTTTTTTTAATAGAAAAATGATTTTTATATGCAGAACTTCACAACGGCAGATGAGCGCAGATAAAGATACAAAACAGTGTTGTCCTATCATTTTACTTATGCTGTACGTCAGATGGCGCCAGCAGTAATGGCAGTTAATTAAATTGCAGTTCTTGTACGGTGGTGAATTTCGGAACTGCATACCGGCCCTAAGCACTTTATTATGCTACGGTATGAATATAAAATGTTGAGAATATTTTTTTACCCTAAACTAGTGTAATACACTTCTTTGCTTGCAGCATTTTTTGACCCCTACTAAAGTCACCAGACGTCACAAAACAAATTACACACATAACCAAGTATTTACCGCGAAATGTATATTATATACACATCGTCATTACCATGTATTGTAACCAACCTATGACAAAATATGGCCAAAAAGAGATAAAAGCTGAACTTTTACAAAGTTAAATTTTACTACACATCTAACTGATTCAAAAATATATGTAAACAATGACTTGGATAATTAATTCGCGAATTTTTGCTAACAAGGCAAGACTTTTTGTAAATGATTTTTTATCTTGTTGTATGTTTTTATTATTTTCGTAAATTATTTAATCATAAGCGATATATCATATGTGCTTAAAAATATGTTTATTAATGTTTAGAAAATTAAATTAAAAAATTAGGTTCAATAAAAAGTAAAAACCGAAATTTAAGCAAAACAGCGCTTCTCTTTTTTTTTATTTGCCTTAGTATATGGCGTGACGTCACATGGCTCAACGTTGAAAGCACATACAAAATATATATACAATTTTACATAAAAATACATCTAATATCAATATTTAGAAAATTAAATTTTAAAAAATTAGTTTAAATAAAAAAATTAAAAGCAAAATTAAAGCAAAACAGGTCTTCTCGTTCTTCTATTAGTCTTAGCAGCTGGAGTGACGTTACATGGCTTAAGTTGGTTGCGTTTCTTTTAATATAACAATTAATGTTTATAGCATTTTTTTAAATATTGAGTTTAAATAAAACATAAATTTAGTTTTAGTATTAATAAGCCTTTTATGAATGTATAAAGATTATATTGAGACGATGCACTTTAATATATGCAAAGTTGGCCAAAGCCAGATTTGTCAACAAACCTTATTATAAGAAAAGCTTTGAGTTCTTAAGTTAAGAGCTTTAAATACTTAACTTTAATAATAAAAGTCAGAAGATATTTTTGTTAAACTTTTAATATTCGTTTAGAGTGGACCTAATTTTATAGTACACAATTCATATGCTTCCATCACAAGCCTTGTTGTAGGAAAAGCTTCAAACTCTTTAATTTAAAAACTTTTAAATATTCTCTTAAATAAAAAAATCGAGAACACATTTTTGTGTAACTTTTTTTTTTTTTTTGGCTAGGGTGGACCTCTGTGGAAATGCCCAACTTTATAATACGCTATCTTAAAATCTATTAAACCCTTATTCCAATGTGCACAGTGTATAAAAACAAGTTGGCAATGTGCTTCCTACATGCCCTACATGCATCATGTTACACATTCAGGAATGTCTATCAACTGCTAGCAATGGGGCAGAGCTTAAGAAACCCCAATGGGATCGCACATTTGAGTGACTGACTGCGGGCTGTTAAGCTGCAGCTAATTATGTAAATTTATTCTAATGCCATTGTTAAAATTTGATTTGCTTTAAAGGATTTTTGATGCGGATCCTTAAGCAGGTGAGTGTGTGTGTAGTTTACAAATGATAAAACTTAATGATTCGGCACGAATCGTAACCAAAACTTGGCTTGCAAACGGAAATGTGCAATTTTAGTCAAGTCCTAGACAAAGTTTTCAAGCCAAAGAACGATATGTGTTAAGCGTACTTGACAAATTTATGGCCAAAACAAAAAAATAACTGCCAGTAGAGACTGTGTCATAAATCTCTGCTTATTGTTTTATAACATACTTTCAGGCGTTTTCACATTGTTAAGCTCCAAAAAAGCTGGGCGTATTTGTAGACCAAGGCGAAACAAAAAATACATAGATACCAGAAATACAGGCAACAAAAAAAAATAAAAAACAGGTAAGCTTACATTGGCAGCTTAACATTTAGATTGGGTTTCATGTACAGTATATACTTGGGCATATTGCCTGCTTTGGTTTAAGCTTTACCTGGTATACACTTTAAAACTTGCTGCTCAAGTGCTGCATGCCACTTGAAAATTTTCGACATTTGTTGCAAAGGTAACGAAGCATTAAATTGAAGCAGCTACAACAACAACAAAAACAACAACAGCTTCAACAGTTTACCGCTGCTTTCTTCTGCTTTGTTGCTGGCTTTTGAGTTTTTCGTACGCTTCTTTTTCCTTTTCTTTCTTTTTTTCTTGTTGCAGCTGCTTCATCTTCATTTGCTGCTTCTTCTACCAAGCCTATTGTGTTGCTTTGCTCGCTTTATTTGGTTAAACTTTTTGCCGGAGTCTGCACACTAAAAGCGTTATTATAACTGTTAGCATGACGACTAACTGTGCGGATTTCGCATTTAAAAGGTAAAAGTCCGACCAAAGTTTAAAAGGTTCAAAGCTAATGGTGGGGAAGGTATCGAAGCATAGTTAGCCAAAGTATATAAACTTTTTTAAAAGCATTTATGTTAAGCTTTTATAATAGGGCTGCGGCTGCCTGTTTTTGAACTCTTGTTAAAGTAGCAGCTTAAACCACAGCTGGCTCTCAAGGATTTACACACAATCAAAATATCTAAATATGAGCGGCGCAAGGCTTAACTTATACACTGAGATAAAAATCGCAGCACTTTGGACTTAAATAGAAACTTGTGAATACTTTGATTTACAAACTTTTCTATATTCTAAAAACTCTTAAAAAATAATAAATAAATTTGAAACTAAAGATTTGGTTTGATGCTGGGATACAATTTTTATTTTTTTTTGATGACGTTACTTTGTACGTAAGTAATGAAAATGTTTTGCTACAAGAGTTTGTTTTTGTTGTTATTTGTTAAGTATGATTGATATATTCTGCGAAAGAACATGAGAATTTCGACAAACATCTCAGCTGACCTCTCTTTTTCGGACCGATAATATGTATTATATTATTTATTTTTCAAAAAAATTTGGTTTTTTTCATGGCAATAAGTTTGCTTAAAAATTTGATTCTCTTTAATTTGGTAGTATAATGTGTGAGATCTTAACATTTAAGAATTGCAGGCTTAGCCTGTTATTAATATATACTATATTAGTATTTACTATGTATCAAGTTGAACGTTTGCCTACATATCTAAAATATTTAATTTAGATTGAAGTTGGTCATTTATAACTTTTCGAATTATTTTAAGCATAACCTTAAGACAGTAACACCGGGAAATATAACTTTGAAGATGATGCTAAATTTTCAAAATTTCCATAAAATAAATTCTCTGAATAAATCATTGTTGTGTTGATGAGCTCCAATGTTGCACAATCTGTGTACCAACGCCCAACTCAATTGAGTAGACTCTGTAACTTTTAGTTTTATCACAGTTCTTCATCTTAGTAGATAAAGATATAGTTTCATAAATTGAAATCTTAAGGCTGCGTTTAAGGAATGGATATAGCATATACAGCCTGATTTAATTAAACTATAGTACAACTAATATGTCATCATATATCATTTTTCCTTAGTGCTTTACCGATTCTTTCATCTCATCTTGGAGCTGCTAAGTTCTAAGACTCCTGCTAGGAAGGAACATGGCTTTTGCTTTTTTTTTTCAGCTAAAGCATTAAGGTATTTAGCGAGTGCTTCAGTTGAAAACGAATACTAAAATAAGAGTTTTCAGATAGCTACTCAATACCCAATGATCAACTTCGGCATTTTCTTTAATTCTAGGTCTCAAAATCTATGGTAACCTTAACAAAATACAAATCATAAAGTCATTTATATTCAGGTATAATAAAATCTCTATTAATTCAAGACACCGCCGGATTCGGCTATAAACTGTAGATCCCTGTACTCTTTGAAAAGTTATCAATAGAGATCCCCATGACCCACCCAGGGGCGACTGACAAAAATTGTCAGTCAAGGAATTATTATTATTATTAGTATAAAATCAAGATATTCCAAAACCCTTCACTCACACCGATAATTTCCAATTTTGACTTTTTAGCAAGACTATCTTTTATGGTGTTCACTTTGTCGTTCCGAAATGCAGATATGCAAAAGTGCCCAACTAAAGACATGAGCAGAACTAAACATATTTTAAGAGCATTGAAATATAGCATGCTTTGTTTTTGCCGCAAGCCTAGTTGAAACCAGTTCTTTCAGTTGAAAGCTAAGTTCTTAAAAAATAAACAAAAGCTCTTTATTAATGCAAATCCAAACTGCTTGATTTTTTTTCAGTGTACATATTTGCACACTTGTCATCAAAATGGTCAGCACAAAACCTTTATCACCGCAACTCATCAACTAAATAAACCAAAGCATGCTTTTAGGCACTGGACCAAAAACACCCCAAAACCCATTGACAAATTTACAGAGCAGAGCCATGAGCAATTATGCACAAAACCACGACAACTTGCTGGAACACATACACTCAGACATGGTCAAAGACACAAGCATTGCAGTCCTTTTGTTGATAGTCTTCCTTTTTTGCATTAAAATTATAAATTATTTACTGTTGCCTAACTTTAGGGGAAACAAAGCCGCAAACCATTTGCCCAAAACTAAATGTGCAAGCTAATTTTGAAGTCAGCTGTTGTTTCGCTCATGTAATGAAGCAGATGAAAAAGGCAGGAGATGAAGATGACGAAGAAACTAAGGCAGATGAAGAAGCATAAGCTGCAGATGATGGGCAGCAGGCATTTGTTGGCTTATACTTGAATTGCTTTTCTTATTAATCTGCTTATGAAGCTTAATTTCAACACTCTGCAGCCGCATTGACCAACTAAGCTGATGCAGGCAGCATTATTTACTAAGCTTGATAGTTTTAGGCTGTTTGTAAATCTGCATAATAAATTACAAGGAGGCACTTAAATAGGACAATCTTATCATAGTTAATAGGAAAGAGGTGATGGAATATATGACAACAGTTCAAGTTAATCTTTTAGAAAGATAACCACAGCCTTTAACAACCAACTGTAGCTGCTTGGACAGACAAACTGCAATCTATAATCTTATGCAAATTCTTTCCAAAAACGGCATCATCTCATCATCAACACGAAATATTTCCGCTTTATAAAACTCCAGAACAGTTCTATTCATCTCAATATAAATTTAAATAACTTCCTTGAAAATTCTCATGGTTACTTCAATTAAATACCGCCTGTCAAGCTAAAACAATTAAAATTGTGTCAACAACAGCAACAGCCAGAATAATTTGATTATGAAACATAAACTCTTACATATGCATGAAGTATCTATCAGGTGAAGGATGACGTTTCTGCATTTGCCATTTATCCGTGCAGAACATAACTGGCATATTCAGAACATACCAGACTACTAAAATAGTCGAGGTAATTTTATTCCATTTTATGTCAACGCAATGCAGGCAGACTTGCTTCTAGGCATTTGAAAGAGGAGTTCCAAGCCTAAGCACAATCTATAGAAGAAAGTCAAGTACTAGGACATCTAACTAACTGTTAAATGTTTTCATTTGCCATACTAGTAAGACACCAAGGAACCAAGGAACCAAGGCAGCCAGGCGTTGGCGTTGCTCTTGGCATGCAATGTTTATGATGTCAAACACCTAAATGCAGGCAACACAAAATTTATTTAATTAAAATGTGGATATATGCATATACATAGGCATATATATATGTGCAATATACCTAAGATTCAGTACTCGGGACTAGTAGGACTGTAACTGCTATCCCCAGCGGGCAGCTGGAGACTAGAACCAGTAATAAATATTGCCTGGCTTTTCATACTGTTGGGACGTTACGGCAGAAGGCGCGCCTACAAGAAATAATTAATTTTGAACTGCCAAGGAAATCCAAAGAAACAAAAAAATGTATTTCTTGCAAATTTTTTTATTAATTCGTGCTCGAAGACTTGAAAGGATTAGGAAGTTGTTTGCACAAAAAGTCAACATTTTACGCTTATAAGGCTCACATAAGTCTAATTTTTCTCATTCTCATATGAGGGTTAAGTCAAATATACTCTTAGCTTTGATAAAATCAATATAGCGAAACGAAAGCTGTCGCTTTGTTATTTTATGAATAGTAAAAGATGGCGTACGTCAAAGTCGGGCACAGACGACTTTGGGATACCCTGTACATTACAATTAAGTCCGACACATTCCTCAAACCCTCCAAAATATATTTTATTCGGCAAATTTGGTTACGATATTTTCATAAACAAACAGAAATCAGTCGAATTTTGCACCAAACAATTCTTTTGACCGATCGGTCCTATGGGGACTATATGATATAGTCAACCGATTTTGATCAAATTTAGTACACTGATTGGGAACTCTAAAAAACTTCCGTGTGCCAAATTTGGTAACAATAACTTCATAAACAAACGAAACACAACGAATTTTGTACAAAAAACGTTTTTTTGACCGATTGGGCATATGGAAGCTATATGATATAGTCAACCGATTTTGATCAAATTTGGTACAGTGCTGGGGGTCTCTAAAAAACTTTCGATTGCCAAATTTGGTTATGGTATCTTCACAAACAAACGAAACACAACGAATTTTGTACAAAAAACATTTTTTCGACCGATCGATCCTATGGGAGCTGTATGATATAGTCAACCGATTTTGATCAAATTTGGTACAGTGCTTGGGAACTCTAAAAAACTTCTTAATGGCAAATTTGGTTATGATATCTTCATAAACAAACGAATTATCCATCTAAAACTTTTGCTTTTTTTTGAGGTCCTCTGAAACACCCCTATGGGAGCTATATAATGTAATCCCGATATCAAACAAATAAAATAAACTTGTCTCCTATGGATTAATAAGGGATCTAATCTGCAAGTTTGGTTGCTCTAGCTCTTACCATCTCTGAGATCTAGGCGTTCATACGGACAGACGGACAGACGGTCAGACGGACAGACGGACATGGGTATATCGACTTCTCGAGTCACACTGATCATACTTTTGGTAACTTTGGGGGGTCTCCGACGTCTCCTTCTGTACGTTACATACATTTTCGGCTTGCACAAACACAATATACCCTTTGTACCAAAAGGTACAGGGTATAAAAAAAGGCGCAAAGAAGAAAAAATAAAATGCTTTGAAAAATTTTCCTCGTCGATTCGACGAAGAGCATCGGACAATTTCAACATTCTTCCAAGTACCTTTCAAAGTTTCACAACGAAGCAGCTCTTAAAAGAATATAACTTTTCACTTTAAAGTCAAAAAGCATCAAGTATAAAAATATTTGCCGTAGGTATCTACCATAGATAGATGGTCCCTGTTTTCTTCAATTGCCACCTATCACAGGTGCTAGGTCTAGCAAAGAATGTATGGCTGGTTGCATCTCTAATTGAATTGCTGACAAGCTGGCAGCGGCACCATAGATGTTAGGTGTTAGCATGTATGCGATTCCCTGGGTAATAATGTCAGGTGTACAATTTAAGCGTTGCGCCCTAAACTATGAAATGCAAAAAAATTGTCTTCTTTCGAATTAAAATGTTGTATGCAAAAAAACAATGACAATATCGTATGTACATTTACATATGTATCTATATAGCAATTACTATATATACAGAAATTTGTTTGTATTACTCGTATCGCCTTTAAAAATATGGAAATGAAATTATATTTTTCTTCCCATTGTGTTGTTATATAGGTAGGTAGGTTAGGGCAACAGTTAGGACTTAGCGTCCCAACTCACTTAGGCCAAGAATAGGCCAGTTGTGATACCAAAAATGGGAGTAAGTGATAAGGCTATAAGAATAGACAGGAAAAATTAGGGAAATAGGAAAAGTTCGAGCCCACAACCTCCGGGATGATAGTCTATTGCACTGCTGTTAGGCTATCGAGGCTGCTTGTTGTTATATAACATGTTTTATTTGTATTTGTCGTTGTCAATTCAAAATATCTGTGTATTATTGTAATGAACAAAAATGCAAACGACAACAATAATGACAGATTTCAAATGAATTACAAATGACAATATCAGTTACCAATTTGTGTACATTTCATACCAGAAGGCGCAAATGTCACAATCGAGGGAATTTAATTAGTTGTTTTGGACACATTGACAGCATAAACGAGAAGTCAAAGTTTTTGTTATAACATATATTTATCCATCTGCAAACATACAGCAATTTAAATATTTATAAACAATTTGTTGCATACTTGACGACTCCCACAGTACACTGAGCGAAAATAACGAACTTCTGCGGGCTAGCCATTTTTCAAGTAGTTATAACAAAACAAATTTTTATATAAAACAGAATAGTCGCGAAGTTTGATGTCCAAAAGTGTACAAAGAATGATGATGATGAAGCTGATGCAAACAAGTTCACTAGATGGCGCCAGCAGTAACAACAGCTGTTCTGCTTTGCTGCCACAACCAAAACTAATCTGCACGCAGATATTTACGGACTTTAAAAATGGCTGGTAGAAAAAATTGATGCGAAACATTTTCAACAAGGCCGTTTAGAATTGTTTATGGTCTAGAGACAAGGAGCTTCGTGCTATGTAACAAGTTTTAATCCCTTAAATTTCTAGATTTTGTTGAGGAAGAAAAAAAAAGGTGTGATCCCAAAATAAAATTGGCTGATTTCTTAGAAAAAACAAAAACTAAAACATAATTTCTTCAAAATATGAAACAACATTTTAGGGCTTAACTTTTCATTAGTAGGAGTTCTTTGATATATGATTTTTCATGTCATATAAACTGTTCTGAGCAGATTCTATTGTGGATAAGGGAAATAAAAGAAAATAAGCAGATAATTCTTTGTTTGGCAGAAGTTTTTTTTATTATAAACATAAATAAGAGTTAACAACAACAGAAATAACAATCCAAAAAAGCTAAACTTCGTGGGCTCCAACAGAGTATTAATAAGAGGGTGGAGAATCATCACGATTGTATCGTTTTCGCGAGTTCTTGTTTCTTGATATATAAAAATATATAAAATTCATATAGGAATTTACAATTTTTTCTTATTTTTCAAATTAACATCAAGCTTATAAAATTAGGCCTTTTTGTAGAATTTTTTTTTACATTCTTTTACAAATCTTTTTCAACTAAATAAATAAATAACAATTTTAAAAGAATTTTTTTGATTTACTTCAAAATCCAAGTTAAGGTTTCACAAAATTTGGTCAGTGCATGAAATTCGTTGCATACTTAAAGGCTTTTATAGTAGTGACTAGAGAAGGTAGTCCTGCAGTACGCTTAGATCAACAAAACACAGACAGTTTCACTTTTTCATCTGCAGTTTCTGTCTTCTCTTTGCTTCTTCTTCTTCTAACAAAGCATGCACAAAGAATTTCAATTGCGTTTGTGTGCGAATGTTCGCCATGACAGTCTCATTTCTTCTGTTGCATATATTTAGGTGTTGCAGTCACGTACGCACACATTTAAGCTTGATGCACACATACACACAGTATTTATGTTTTAATGAAAGCAAGCAACTGTAAACTGAGTGGCAGTTGCATTCAGAAGAGAGTCCTGCAGATTTATGCTGAGTCACGCAGTTGCCCAACCAGTCAGCCGCAATTTCTCGCTTGCCGCTTGATAGTATTTTTTATTTAATTTTCAAGTACAGCAACAACGCCAAGAACAGCTATAAATTCTACAACAAAAATGAAAAAACAGTTGAGCCGGTGTTCGAAACGGGAATGCCCTATAACCAATTTTTACGAAAACAAATTTTAGTAGCCATTGAAAGCTTTTTAAATGGTTTCCTTCTTAGCTATCCTACTTTTTCCGGACATACCGGATTTCCAAGTCTAACCCACCACTTGCAAATCCTATTATTAGAGATGGTATCGTATTCATAATGCACATTTTGAGATTAGTTGTCGCCCTTTAGCTCCAAAATATTTCTCCTCCTTTTACCACTCATCCACAACGGTTTTTTTCAAGACTCGCGGAATTCCCTGCTCTAAGCTTTATCTTAGAACTTCCACACAACCTCCACATTTTTAAATAATTTCTTCGTCCGCCCCATTTCCTTTTGTGGGATCCATGGGTTCCGTCTTATCTTCTCCAAATTTTTTTTTTTTAATTTTGTAGATGTGTTTAAATAAATGGTTTGCGTGGTTTGGTTAGGGAACTAGAGGGTTTATTTTGAAAAAAGTCAAACTATCGTTATTTTTATTAGACTAGTATGATGCTAACATTTCTCTTACAAAGCTGTGGGGTCTTTCGCACTTGTAGTATCTAAGATCTTGCTGTTTATTGGAGATGATGCTTTACATTTCAAAAAAAAATTTTTTTAGACACAGCTTTTATGTTCTCCTTATACAGCATTTCTGCATAACGAACTTTCTGTAAAACGAACCAATCGTCTGCTTTAGTGCTAATGCTCCTCCCGCAAAAATCTACACTACCCTTAATGGCTACAGTGTAGAAAAACGCAACAACTAACCATTTTTTTTTTTTCTTCGTCTTGCTTTCTACAACATTTTATTATTTTTTCTCCGCTTATCTTGCATATTTTCATGTAAGGCTTGGAATAAGCGGAACAGCGTGAACAAAAATTGTTAAGGGAATAGCGCACAACGAGATAAAAATAAAACAACAGCAACAAAAAAAAAAAAAAAACAAAACATTAATTGCTGTGTGACTTCCTCATTACGTGCATAGCATGGAGATGAAAAAAGCCTGGGAAAATCATTCCTACAATAAGCTAGTGATAGGAAGCTATGAAAAGCTCAACAGCATCAAGTACTCGTTTAGCGGCGAACATGAGTATCTATTGTACTTAGTTAGTATGAACAATGACTCTGGTCGTCATTGATAAGCATCGAGCAGTGTGAAAATTGTGGATTTATTTTTAGATTAGATGGGAAAAAACATTGTTGTGTGCTGGCTAGAAGATTAAGCGCATATAGCTGACACCACAAACGCCAATAAGCGATAAGCTATGATAACTAGGGCAATGTTGTCAGGTTTGGCCAGACGTTAAGGTTGACTGGCGCTGACTTTTCCGCCCATTGGCGCCACCTATGTGCGGAAACGAAAAATTTAAATGGACTAAAAACAAAATTATTTTTTATTTTGTGCAAGCTTTAAAGTCTTTAAAATCAACTATTTCAAACGAAAGAACGGACGGATGCTGCTATATTTGGAAAAAGGTGCTTTTATTAAGCCTTAAAACATAGTGGAAAAAAGGCATATATTTTTTGAACAAAATCAAGTACAAAAAAAAAAGCAGGGCAACACTGCTTTGTACTTGTGCGAACGTTTGTGTTTTGTTAGCTGCATACTGAGCTTAACCAACAATAAATTGAATCATGCTTGCACTTGTATTTATGCAACCTCTATTAAAGCTGGAGCACTTAGCTAGTGGAAACCTGCGCACAATTGGGTCAGAGTGCGAATCTTACGTAACCAGATATATATAAGTTTATAGACACACTGCGTATACATAAGCTTGTTTATAAATAAGTAGAAGATTGAAAGGCCTGCTGATAAAGGTAAATGTAAAAATATGACTAAAGATAAGCATAAATCAGCGCATAAAGTAATTACGCTATAATAAGGAAGCAAGGCAAAGGCAAACAGACATAAAAATAGCGGCAGTGAAGAGAAAGCGAAACAGTAATAAAGTAGAGTAGAGAGAGAGAGAAAAGAAAGCAGAGAATACGTGCAGAAACCATATTATACATGAACTAAGACTAAGTGACAACAGCAAAGGCACAAGCATAAGTGCTAAGAACAAACATTAATGAGACTACTCAGCAGCATTATGATTGATAAATGAGATGAACGAGAAGAGGACAGTGCTTCACTCTCTTTCTGCCTCTTGCTCCTACCGTTATCATTACCGTTAGCGTTAACGATGCTATTGCCGTCCGTCAACTGAGCACCGCATCATCCAACTTAGTGCAACATCCGTTGTGTGCGTTTCCTCAACAAAATGTTGACAAATTCGTGCAACATCTACAACAAACAAACAAACTGACACAAACACAATTTATCTATGAGGAAGGTAGCGGGAGACGCAGAGCATAATGTGCATGTCAGCGTTAGATAAGAGAGCACGCATAAACATAAAAAAAAAGAATCAAACAAAATGGCGCTGTTGTGCTGGCGTCTGTACTCCTGCGCTCACGCCATTACTCACAATCCAATTGCTAGAGCTACGAAAATATAACCAGAAGAGTGTTATGCAAATAAAATTCTTTGAAAGTCTAATGAGCAAGTTATTCAATTACAACACTGTGCAACAAAATATTAGCAACATTTCTAGTTAAAAAAATTCTTCTAGGAATTGTCCTTCTCGACCTTTAACCCTAGACCCGTGTTCTGGGTCAGATCGACCAAACAAAATTTGCATAGCTTGAACCTTTAGATTCCAAATAAACCAAATTTCATAGAACATATCTCACATATGCGCGATACATGTGACTCAAACAAACATGTACTCTTTGAAAACACGAGTCTAGGGTTAATTGGGTCAGAAAGAAATTTTAAATTTTTATGATTTTTACATTTATTATAGAAGAAAATATGTACTTGACAATATTCATCAAGACTAGTTTACAAATTTAAGAGTCATCGAGTGAACCTTCGTATAAAAGAGTTTTTTAGTTTAATATTGGGTTGAGAAATACGAATATGACATTCATTTTTTTTCTTAAGACCCGTTTACGAGATTTTTGCCAAGAACGTGTTTTTAGGCATCTGCCATATGGGAGCTATATGATATAGTCAACAGATTTTGATAAAATTTGGTTCAGTGATTGGAAACTATAAAAAACTTTCGATGCCCAAATTTGGTTACAATAACTTTAAAAACATACGAATTATCCCATCTAAAACTTTTGGTTTTTTTCGAGGTCCTCTGAAACACCCCTATGGGAGCTATAAATAGAACCCCGATATCGAAAAAATAAAATAAACTTGTCTCCTATGGAATAATAAGGGATCTAATATGAAAGTTTGGTTGCTCTAGCTCTTACCATCTCTAAAATCTAGGCGCTTAGACAGACAGACGGACAGACGTATATCGGTATATCGACTTCTCTAGTCATCCTGATCATACTTTAGGTAATTTTGTGGGTCTCCGACGCGTCGGACGACAATAGTGAACAGATGAAGGGCGCGGGTTTTTCCAATATTCCAATGTTTCACTTTTTAGTCGTAGAGGGACAACAGAAGCCATGAACATGTTTGCATCTGTAACACCTTCATCATCTTCATCATCGCTATACTCCAGTGGTCGGCACGGCCTATGTACGCGAGCATAGGGATTAGCGACGTCGACACACGTCATGTGTTATACACAAAACGCATGCATGTGTGCGTGCTTTTTGTACTGAAATTTTCTCTGCCGCAGTGACGTATTGCGACGCTGACGTTGCTCGACGTCAACAACAACAACAAGAGCCGAAGCCACGCACAATCAACTGCGTGTCTGTTGCTTAGCAACGTAGAGCAACGTCAGTGTCGCATACGTCGCTGCGGCAGAGAAAACTTCAATACATACGCAAAAAAAAAAATGTGAGTGTATTTTGTGCCGACCACTGCTATACTCCATTGGTAGTGAATTTGGTGGTGTGGGCATGCTTTCCTTTATCCTTTTAAGACGCCAAGGGCTTGCATCGGCAACCGCTTTTGTTATAAGCGACCTTATTTTTTCATCGTCCTTCCTGTACTTTATTGATAGAGCCTCCGATAGATAATCCGTGGCTATATCGACTGTGGGGCATCAGCAAGTTTTTGTTTTTTTTTTATTTGTGCGTGAATTAGTTTAAGTTTGCTTTTTAAGGTATCAAACTTCTCCATATTTCATTCCTCAACGTTAGTTCTTTTCTGATGGCCGCAACGAATTCATTCGCGCTTTTGGAGTTTCTGAACAACTCAACGTTTATCAAAGACATCGTTTCACTTATAAAATCAATGCTTGCGAATTATATTTCAAAATACGTTTCACTGTAATGTGTGTTCTTATAAAGTCAAAACAAAACTATGATGTTTCTGTAGTATTCAGGCAATATATACAAATTTTAAGCCTATATCCAGAGAACGTGTACCAGGTACAAATTAAATTGCATTAAATGATTTAAAACTAAAAAAATTGGGATGATTAATCCTTTTTTTTAAATGTCACAGTTAGGCTTTATTTTATTGTTAAGTGAAAATATAAGCAATCAGTTCTAAATTTAGTGGCTGCATCTACTGCATGTTCTTCTTCTTATACCTGTGTCAGCATATTTTGGAGTTGGGTTTCAGGGCCTTAACTGACCTTACAGCCAAACAGGCAAATTGAGGCAGACAATCTTTATAGAGCAGGTAAATAAATTGATAACAAACGTATTTATGTCAAAACAAAAAAATAATAAAATTTAATTTATAAAATATTTTCTTCCAAAGTTGAAAAAGTTGCCCAAATGTAGTGCTTCAGGTAAACGGAAATATTGAAAAAAAAACAGAAAAGATACGAAGTCATTTTTTTCCATATTATGTTTAAATTTCATATACCTTTTTAAAGAAACCAAGAAAATATGGATTGGCTGCGTAGTTTTTTTTTCAAAACGATCTTAAACACGCACTTTTATTCCAAAAATTTATATTTTTTTTCAAAGTTGAAAATATATAATACTACACTTTGAGCGGCTGTAGCAACTAAACTATTTATGCGAGTTGAATAAAATTTTATTTTCTTGATCCCTGGGAAATTTTAATTCAGATGCATGTCTTACTTTTATAAAATGATTTCATAGCAAAATCGATTTTTGCAACGTTTTTGCGGCTGCCGTGCCACTGTGCGACGTTTCCTTCTGTATGTTACATACATTTTCGGCTAGCACAAACTAAATATACCCTTTGTACAGGGTATAAAAATCTACATGGGTTTAAAATACATCTAGATTTCAAACTGCGCAAAAAGTTACATATTTACCGTGTGACTTCGAAAATTGTAATGCAAATTTGGTAAGTTACGCCACAAATGATGAAAAGCTTTTTCCGAATACTACTCAAAAAGTATTCATAACGAGTGCTAGGCGCTCAAAAGCTATCAAATTGATGCGTCTGCCCCCCGCAGTCCAGCCTTCATTTCTGTCACTTTTTGCTACAATTTTATATAACAGCGTCCAGCCTAATTGGAAATAATGTACAGCATTCATTTAATGAGCCACTAAAGCCCGCGAACGACAACAACAATATCCTGAACAACTACAATTTTATTACATTATAATTAAAAGGCGCAAGGAAACGCAATAAATAAATTATGTGCATTAAATAGAAGCAAAAAAAAATAAATGAAAATAAAACGAAAACGTTAAAAAAAAATTATTTATTGCTTTATTATGGCACATAAAAATCAAATGGCTTTCCCCTTCCGAGCTTTTCTTCTTCGCTACTTTTTTTATTTTGCTCTCAAGCTAATTGAGTGCAAAATTTGTGGGTTAATTGCTTTGAAAGTTGCAAATTTATGACAAGCCACATTGAAGGCTGTGGAAGGTTGTGTAGTGAGAGTTGCTGATGTCAAAGGGTTTGGAAGTTGGAAGCTTTTGTTGCTTTGCGGTTATGTTCCGATTGCTTGGATACTAACTCAACGTTTATGCTTGTCATGCGGTCAACATCGAAATATGCAAAACTTAAGGGTAATCGGTGCTGCCACCAAGTGGCAAATTACTAAGAGCAGTTTTGTGGCAACAGCACATATAGGCAGCCACATAAATGTATGCCACAGCGTTTTAATTAAAAGCAAATTTGAAATGTTGCACACAGCTGTCTCAAGAGCATAAGCAGATTAAGTTAGCAAAGTTACAGTAAATAAATCCAATGACTTATTTAAGAAAATGTGTGCCTTGTAAAAAACAAAAACAATTTTGAGTGATAAGATACATAATGGATGATGTATGGATGACGATCTCAGAAAAATAGCAGTCCGATACTGGAGAGAGATTGTTGCGGAAGCTAAGAACCACCAAAGACTGTAAAGCTAAGAAGATTTTAGTAAATTTGTTTATAAATTTAAAACTCGTCTATCTAGTTGAACCAATTGCAAAAGCATAAACAAGTATATCCATTTATTTTGCATTAACACCTAGCCATAAAATTTCAGCAAAATTTTTCAATATAAATCAATCCACTTTAGCAGCTCCATAACAATTTCCATACAATTTACACACGCAACATAAAAAATGTGCAAAAAATATTTATTTTATGAAAGCAATGGGCTAATAAATTGAAAAACGCACAAAGTACAGCAAAAAAAAAAAAAAAAAAAAATCACAAAAATTAGCATCACAATTTATATACTCTCGCAAAAAATTATTTGTCTGTGCCATCAAAAAAACGTCATTGAAATTTTAAAATTCTTGAAAATTAAACAAATTTTTTTATTAATATCAGTAAAAAACTGAAAAAATCTCGAAAACGGTTCTTAAGAAAAAAAAAAAAAAAAAAAGAATTTCATTTTTGTTTTTCTCGACCCAAAATTACCCTAAAAAACTTTGCATTTTCAAGCTTCACTGGATGACCCCAAATTTTGTAAACTAGTGCTATAGCTATAGCTTTATGTCTTTGCATGTCTACGCCTCAAAACGACACAAACTACAAAAATTTTCTTAACTCTCTGTATGAGTGTATAAACGAACAACACCATGCCAAATGCAATGATGTTCGCCGAAAAACAGGAAACTCCATCCAACCAATTCGGTGAATGCTTCATGGAAACCACCAACAAGCAGGAGCAGGTGTTGGCAGAGTACAGACGCCCACATCGACCTCGATATCAACGGCGGTGAGCAATTTGTTAATGGAAATTCAATTGAATTTCGCAAATGCCATAAAAAGTAAACCCAACAACGAGGAGTGAAGATAAATAAATAAAACAAAAAATATATATATATAAACTAAATATATATAAATGTAAATGCCAGGGCTTGGCAAGCAGAAGGTAAATAAATAAAGAGCACATCAAATGATATAATGCATATTGGAAATGGTTTATTTTCATTTTCAGTTTTTTTTTTTTTTTTGTTGCTACTGAATTGAAATTCTATGGCAAATAAAAAATACTAAACGCATTAAGTGCCTAAAATGAAGCCTTAAAGTATGCAACATTAAACATTTGCAGACTTCCGTTTTGATTAAGTACAAAACGTTTATTAAGCTGTTTTTCTGAAAGTAGGTCGTTTCAAAACGTTCTTAATTTTTTTACAATAAAATAATTTTTTTTTATAGATTTGTCTGTTTTATATTTCCTGTATTTTGTGCGCTGAAACGAAATAAACAGCAGTAAAATGCAAGTATATGATATAAATCATTTGGTCCGCGTAGTGTGCAAAATAAATGTATATGAAATATGGAGACAGAGCAAGAAATTTACAACTTGCTCTGGAATTTCGCGGCTTTACGCACACAAAAACATATGTGTTACTAGTAAATATAAAAAATGTAAGTATAACATTAATGCTGAACTGAAAACTCGATCCAAATATCTTGAGCATCAAGTTTACTTTTTAACTTGTAAGCTCTAAGAAAAAATATACTATATTCATATAGAAAGCGAGTCAGAACGAAAACTATTAAAAATACTTTTACTAAGACCTATTAGACGCTTTCGGAGATACGCGTTTATATCTCCTTTTCCTACTACACAGTAAAGGGTGAAATTGGATCAGCCTAGCTCTTCACTTTACCTTTAGCGGTATAAATTGATTTTTATCATTTTTTTTACAATATATTGGTCATATTGGTCGAACTTCATGAACTTCTAATTATGCAGCAGTATGTTCCCGGCCTTTCTTCTTCTAAATGTTTTTTTTTGTGAAATTTTGTGAAATAAATTTAAAAAAAAATATATATAAATTTTATGATTTTTTATAAAAGTTTTATATAATATTATATAAAGGCATGTGAGGGATGCTTCTATGGACACAAAGCATGCAATTGTAAGCCTCACCTTCACGTGATGCATCCTGTTTAAAACTAACGAGGTTCTGGCGACCGAATCAAGGCGGTATAACCTGTGTTGCCTGCCTGAAGGCTAGTTGGCAGCCCCAACATCAGGATCGGGTGCGGTGGCCTAATCAACCGCTCGCCTTAAACCAAAATGATTACCGAAATCGATTAAAACAAAAGTACGGCCCTCTAGTCCTTGTAGGACTTATAGGAACTTATATATATATATATACATAATATGATTTGTAATAAAAAGTTTGGTTTTATTAAAACTAAAAAAAATAATGAATGACTCAAAGGGTGTAGCTACATAAGGTAACGAAAACTGCCTCCCACGATTTTTAAAAACTAGATTTAAAGATGGCGTACGTTAAAGTCGGGCGCGGACGACTTTGGGATACCCTGTACCACTGCTTGCAATAAAATCCGGTATATTGCTTAAGAACACTAAAAGACATTTGATTGCCAAACTAGGTTACGATACCTTCATAAACAACCAAAAATAGACGAATTTTGAACCAAAAATGTTTTTTTGACCGATCGTTCCTATGGGAGCTATATCATATAGTCAACCGATATTGACCAAATTTGTTGCAGTGCTTGGTTACTCTAAAAAACTTCTTAATGCCAAATTTGGTTACGGTATCTTCACAAACAAACGAATCACAACGAATTTTGCACAAAACACGTTTTTTTGACCGATTGGTCCTATGGGAGCTATATGATATAGTCAACCGAATTTTATCAAATTTGCTACAGTGCTTGGGAACTCTAAAAAACTTCTTAACGGTTTGGTTATGATATCTTCATAAACAAACGAATTATCCATCTAAAACTTTTGGTTTTTTTCGAGGTCTTCTGAAACACCTCTATGGGAACTATGTTATGTAATCCCGATATCAAAAAAAATAAAATAAACTTGTCTCCTATGGATTAATAAGGGATCTAATCTGAAAGTTTGTTGCACTAGCTCTTTCCATCTTTGAGATCTAGGCGTTCATACGGACGGACAGACAGACGGACATGGGTATATCGACTTCTCTCTAGTCACTCTGATCCTACTTTACGTAACTTTGGGGGGTCTCCGACGTCTCCTGTACGTTACATACATTTTCGGCTTGCACAAACACAATATACCCTTTGTACCATACGGTACAGGGTATACAAAAAAATGCGGAGTAAAAAAAACGCGTTTTTCAATTTTTAATTAACTGCAACTAAACATTAAGTATTTTTTAGACAACTTTTTTTTAAACTTCTTGACAGCTTCTAAAAAAAAATTAATTTTTATAACAAACACATTTTCTTAAAAAAAAAATAAACGAATTCCATATTTTTTTCAAGTATATTCCTTAATTATGTCAAGCAAAATGTTTAATAACAACGTCTTTTTATCGAAAAATTCTATTTGATGCAATTTAAAAAAAAAAACAAACCTTTAAAAAAACTAAAAAAATTAAAATATTTTATAGAAAATGCATTTTTCTTGTTTATATGTTAAAATGATTGCCCAACAAAGTATTTAATAATATTTGCAATAAATTATGTAATAAAAAAAAGATTACTTTTCTAACGTTTTTCCACACTTTTTGTTTTTATATCTACAATTTTAAAGTATTAAAATTTGAAATATTCTGCAAAAAGCGATAACGAAATTTCATCGAATTTCAAATCTGTCTGATAGCTTCCTAAAATCCCAAACCAAAAACTTCTTGGTCAATGAAATGCACAATCTAGGCAGACGCAACCAATGCTACATAACTACAAAGGTGTTTTGGGTATTTTTTATTGAAGAACTCTCTTTTATGCTTAATGCTGTATACAAAAGCACAACAACAAAACCTTAAAGCAATAAAGGCAAAAATAAAAACAAAAACAAAAAAAAAAGGTAGTTATTGTTGCTGTCCTTGGCAGCTAGTATTGCCGTCACTCAACATGGCTAAAAAGCCTGCCAGCAGAGACAGCAACAACAACAACAACAACAACAGCAACAAAAAACATCTACTAAAGCAAGACCAAACATACACACTAGGCGAAAAAAAAAACAAAAAAATAGAAACATATAAAAACAAAATTGAAAAATATTTTTCCTGTACAAATATTGGTTTTACTTTTTCTTGTTGTTGCAATACTTTTCAATAACTTTTATAAACTTTTGTACATACTACAATACATATGTACTGCAGGCAGTGATGTATGTATTCATGTATACATATTTGGGCAAGTTGGCGTGTATGTGTGTATGAGTGCGCGTCAAAGGTTGCACAAAATGGTTTCCGTTTCCCGGCAGCCATTTTTGAGTGTGTGCTCATTGTTATTGTTATAGTTGGGTTGTCCAAATTGTTGTTGTTTCTATTGTTGTTATTGTTGCTATTGTTGATGCCATTATTATTGTTGCTGCACGTAGGCCACAATAAGAACAACAACAATAACAGTAGAGGCAGGAAAAAAGGAAAAAATGGTGTGTTTCATTGCCTTGACTTGGCTAACCGCCATTTTGTATTTTATTTTATTTGCTTATCAACGTACACAAACAGCACACACACACTCGCAAACATATTTTATTTATATGCTGGCACAGTTGCAGGACTATGAAATAACCAAGGGTATATTTGCCATTTTGTGGTCAATATATGGCTGACCCAGCATGGCCAACAGCAACAATAACAACAACCACAGCAGTTAGTTGGCCAAATTGGTCTTGAAGAAATTTGTATGTAGGTGTGTGTTTGTTGCTAACAACTGAAGCTTGTTTAATTAGTGTAGTAGCCTTAAGTCTGTGCGATATATAGGAATACAAAATTGTCATGTCAACATTGAATTTAAGCTAAAGTACTTGGTACTAAATAATATGCTCTTTAAATTCCAGAAGAGTGTATAAAATCTTGACTTTGTTGAAACAAATTTATAGTACAATATAATAAAAATTCTGTTTGATTTTCTAAAACAAAAAAATTTAAGTCTCTTGATGAAGATCGAAAATTATGCGCATAAAAAAAAAGAGAGCATTTAAAGATTGACTTATTGAAGCTATATGGGTTTCGCTTTTAAATGGGGTTACCGAGCTTTCAAGCTCTTGTATAACAACAGCTACAAACTTTTTTGGTAGTCAGAGCTTGTCGAAAACTGCAGTTCCCAATGTGACTGCAAATGCATCATTCCTGTCTATCATCCTATTTTTGAGTAAACCTAGTTACTGCTTGTGGTAAGCTTGGCATTTGAAAACATTTCAATGAGTGCTGAATTCTGTTGAACCTTTTGGATGCACTGCAGCTGCTACTAGTGGTATGGTAAGTTAGTTACCTTGACAGCCCAGTTAATCGTACTGCACAGTAAGTTACTGGCACTAGCATTCAATTTATGCATCAATCATTTATATCAATCAAGCAATCAGTATTGGTTATGCGCTTGAAATATAGTTGCACGGGCAACAGCTGCTTGCAACAAATCAAACCGAAAAATGCAATGGAAATTTTGTTGCAATATAAATCAATCATACGACATGTGTGACACAGTAAAAAAAGGAACAAGCATGCAAAGTAGGAAACGGCAGAATTTAAAGTATTAAACCTAAAAATTGTTTAACATTTTTTAGAACAATTTCAAATTGCTTTAAAAAAAAAAAGATTTAGAAGAGTTTTTGATTTATAGCATAATTGACAAATATATAAAGCTTAAACAGAAAAGAAAGTTTCAAAATTTTGTATTTTTTTAAGAAAATGTGTTGGTTGAAAAAAAGTCTTTTTTTTGCCGATGTAAGAACACTCACTAAATTGATTCAATAAATAAATTTCCATTTTTCGAATTTTTACAAAAATTCAAATAGTTATTTCTTAATAAAATTTTAAAAACTGTTTAGCTGTTTAAAAAAAAATTGATATTTTTCTTTGTTTTCCCAATGTCTCAAAATCTGATCCACTGAAAAAAATTTCAGCTAGTTTTCTGTCTTAGGAAGCCATTTTACATTGTCATATCTCGTAAACGTAATTTAAAATATTTGAATAATTCTTTGTTGTAGTGAAACATAATCTTTTGATTTCAGAAACAAAAGTCAAAATCCGATTACACTAGTTTACAAATTTGAGGGTCATCGAGTGAACCTTCCTAAAAAAGTGTTTTTTAGGGTAATTTGGGGTCGAGAAACACGAATATGGCAACCTTTTTTTTTTCTTAAGCACCGTTTTCGAGATATTTTCGAAAAACTTGTTTTTGGGCACAATTTGCTGTTATTCCTCAATATCTCGTGAACAAAACTTTGTATCGACATGAAAGACAATTAGATCGAAAGGTATTGATTTGCTCTTTACAGTGATATATAATTATGTGCAGATTAAGTCAAAATTATAGAAGTTACAAGCAACCAAAGTCGAAAAAAAGTGTAATTTTCGACCAATTTTCAAAATTACAAATTTTCGGCTTGCTTGTTAATAACGAAAAAAAATTTTTACAAATTATGTTAAGCTTTAAACTGAAAGAGAATTCTTTTACGAACAATTCGAGTCTAAGATCTTTAAAATCGGGTAAGAATTGTAGATGTTATGGAACAATATACGAAAGTTCCAACCTTCATCCATTCACACTTTTGTATGAAAAAAAAATGTTTCTCTCAAAGTTTTTCATTTGCGTTCATTTACGTCTTCACGCATTTGTATGCAGCTGTAGTCGTGTTTTTTCATTCATGGTTCCATAACATCTACAGTTCCTATCCGATTTTGAAGATCTTCGACTCGAAATGTTCGTAAAAGAATTCTCTTTCAGATTAAGGCTTAATTTATTTTTTAAATATTTTTTTTCGTAAATAAAAAGCAATCCGAAAGTTTGTAATTTTGAAAAATTGTAAAAATGTTCGACTTTGGTTGCTTGTAACTTCTATAATTTTGACTTAATCTGTACATAATTATATATCACTGTAAAGAGCAAATCAATACCTTTCGATCTAATTGTCTTTCATGTCGATACAAAGTTTTGTTCACGAGATATTGAAAAATAACTGAAATAAGTGCCCAAAACATGTTTTTCGAAAATATCTCGAAAACGGTGCTTAAGAAAAAAAAAAGGTTGCCATTTTCGTGTTTCTCGACCCCAAATTACCCTAAAAAACACTTTTTTACGAAGGTTCATTTTTCGTGTAAACTAGTGTTATTTATCGAGTTATCGACAATCTGCCATAAAACGTAAATATTTGAATAATTCTTTGTTGTAATGAAACATAACCTTTTGATTTCAGAAACAAAAGTCAAAATCCGATTATTTATCGAGTTATCGACAGTCTGCCATAAAACGTAAATATTTGAATAGTTCTTTGTTGTAATGAAACATAACCTTTTGATTTCAGAAACAAAAGTCAAAATGCAATTATTTATCGAGCTATCGATAGGCTGTCAAATATCGTAAACGATTTTAAATATTTAAATAATTTTTTGTTTTAGTGAAACAAAACTGTTCAAGTATTAGTATTTACGCAGTTATCGATAGTCGTTTATATATCGTAAATGCTTAAAAAATACTGGACATTTCTTCTTCAACTTTTTGTTTTTTGTTGATCTTAATTCAGTAAAAATTGTATATTAAAGAAAAAAAATGATGATTATCTAACAATAACATTACATAACTTTTTGATTTCAGCAACAAAAGTCAAATTTCGATAATATATCGATAGTCCATTATATCTCGTAAATGAATAAAAAATATTGGATAATTTTTTGTTACAATGATACATTACTTTTTGATTTCAGAAATAAAAGTCAATGTCCATTATATCTGGTAAATGATTTAAAATATTCGATAATTTTTTGTTGCAACGAAACATAACTTAAAGATTTCAAAAACAAAAGTTCATATACTTCAGATAAAAATTATCTGGACATCTATTATTAAAGTGTAAATTTGCTTCAAAAAACATCATACTATCATGCTCCAACAAAGAAAATATTATTCTTCAAATAAATAAATGTCATATTTGTATTTCATATGACTAAGTGACTCAATGACAAATTGCAATGGGATTGTCAGTTGAGCAGCTGCGTCCACAAAAGAAGCAGTAAGAACCCACAATTGTGTCTTCTACTAGACCAAGTACTTTCCATCAATTGTCGTTTGGTTTATATTTGCAATGATAACATTTACGTAAACTTTACATTATAAGTATTGCATAAGATAAAGTATCTATGTGTGAGTCAAGCTGTATGTATCTGCGTTTGATTGCCTGTTAGTATTTGTTTTATAACGACATTTGCCAATATGTTTTGCAGCTACTGTTTATCAACGTCTTCTACGACTCTCGCATTACCTCTTTCATCTTTCAGTTCTTTGTCTCTTTTGTCGTCTACATCTATTGAATTTGTCTGCATGACTTTTACTTCAGCTGCGCCATTTTCTATTTTACTATTGCCAGTTTATGCAAGCCTTCTTACAGCCATTTTCTATTTCAACTGCCCCTTTTTATATGCAATGTTTATTTTTTTTGTAACTAAATTTTTTATTACACTCTTCAACAAGAACTCGACATTGTTTTTCTACTTTGTTTGTAGAAAAAACAAAAGATTTCCATGCATGATTGTGTTGTAAGACAGCTAGAGCAAGAGCTAATAAAAAATTCGACGCCATCAGGGCCAAGAGTAAGTGATGAATGTATGCATCCATGAATTACACTCGAATTTGTGTGCAATAAACTTTGAAAATGTTCTGCAAGTCTAAAGCTACAAAGTAAGCGCTCAAATACAAAAGAGTTAAGAGTTTAGCTAAATTTGTTGCACAATTTTTATAGCATTTTAGAGCCAGGCAGTAAAACTAAGAACTTTGAGCAAAACTTGGATTTAAAAATACTAAAAAAAAAAAACTTTAACTAGGAATTTTAAGCTGACGATTTGCTAGCATGTTTCGACAAAGTTGCATTTTTTGCTAAGCTTAAACTTTGTATATTTTAGACACCACAAAAAGCTTAAAACTCCAAAAATACTTAAGACATACTAAAGCTTTTTTGTTTTAATATGCTTTTATTCGCATTTTATCTCCATAAGAAGACAGCGAATATTCGTTGCGGTGCCAGAAGACCTTGACTAACATTCGAATTTCTACACATGCCATGCACTTTTACTTTTAAATACAGCTCAACAATTTAAACCAGCCATCAAACTGTCACCTCTTTTTAAGGTTTATGTCGATCCAGATAGTAGAAGCCTAATAAAAACTTCCTTTTTGCCAAATAGTTTATTAGCCTTGGTGCCCTAAATACGGAAAGGGATTTCCATAGCAAACATCAACTAGGGACAGGTTTTTAAATACAATGGTCTATAACATAAATGCAGAGTTCCCACGTTGAAACCTAGTTGTCGAAAATATATTGATATGCCCTATGGGTCCCAGTTAACCTATGGGCTACAAGCAAACCAACACCACAAAATATATACGATATAAAATACATTCGTAATGCCAGCTTTGCCTGTTAGCCATGTTAGCTGCCATGGTAGCTACACTTAGCGAAAAAGGGCTGTTAGATGTTGAGCTGCTGCACAACAAATTTTTAGCACAAGTTAAACTCTAAAAACTTTAAAGGTGCGAATAAATCATTCAATCTTAAAGCTGATTTTGTTGCCCTTTTTCTCTTGTTTCTTTATTACTGTGCTCTTAATTTTATTTGATGTACACAGATTGGATATGATCCAACAATTAGAAGGTCGCGCAATGCGCAGGTAGTCTCTCTGTATGGTTTTGTTTAGTTGCTATATGAAATAGTGGACCAACTGCAACCAAATTTATGTTAGTTCCATTTAGTTTTAGTTTTAACATTTGTGTGAAGTTTAATCAGAATTGGTGCACTATTTCATATAGCTACCATACAAAAATTGAACCACTTTAAAAGTCATTGCATCATGCAGGTTAGTTAGAGACTACGCTTATATTCACAAAGAACGTGCAAATAAAAACACTTTCTCCACTTGGCTTTAATTGGTGCAGTGTATACTAAATTTGAGTACAATACATTTAAATAGTAGAAATTTGAGTAGCGAAGTTTAAAATAAATACTTCATTTAACGAGAAAGAGATCAAATATATAAATTTATAGCATTTGCTTAAAAAAATATTAGTTAATTCTATTTATACAAATTGAGATTACTTGCAATGAAATCATAGTGTTTGGAATCACATCACAAATGAACTTTTTTTGCTTAAGAACTTTAAACTTATTTCAAAAGACCTATGTACCTCAATTTTATTAGTGTTGTAACAAACTTGAAAATATATAGGGTTTTTTTAGGTGGGCACTGCGACCTAAAAATCTATTGTACCTTACCCATTTTTTTTAGGACAAAAGACCATCTGCCTTCCTTATGAAGAGCAGTAAGTCTTTCGTTGGGATTCGGCGTAGCTGAAACGGGGTGATCCGTTCAGCTCCCAAATGTGTGACTCTGTCCCACACTATTGCTGGACAGTCACACAAGATGTGTTTAGTCGTCTCGTCGTCTTCAAAACAAAGCCTGCACTCTCAGGAGTGCGATAAACCCATTTTTTGTAAGTGATAACTTACAGTATGGTGCCCAGACAAGTAGGCTACCAGGAACCTTAGGTCCGCTCTGACAAGACCTATAGTTCGGTTTGCATCCGAGGGTGAGACAAGCACTTTTGCCTGTCTTAAATTCGGTAAGGAGAACCAATATCTCCAATGTTCACTGAAGGCCCATTTGTTGACCATACTTTTCATTGTTGACCAGCTGATGCCACAGAAGGGCGCGGGGCAAGTGGTGGGCGAAGAGGAACCCAGTCTTGCGAGCTCATCAGCTGTCGAATTACCTTCCACTCCTGAATGTCCAGGAACCCAACAGAGCGTGACTCTGTTATTGGAGGACAGGAGTTGGATTTTGTTCACGCATTCCCTAACCAGCTTGGAGGAGATTCTCCACGAAGACAATGCGCTGATAGCGGCCGCGCTATCTGTAAATATGTAAATGTTAGCACCTCTAGTACCTTTAAGGAGGTGAATCTCTGCTTGAAAGACACTGGGCCAGATACCCATTGCAATAGAGATTCTGGTGTTGGGTCCGACAACTCCAACACCTACACCCTGTTCCGTCTTGGAACCATTCGTAAACCACTGATGGCACCGGAGGTTACCACAAGGGTTGCCTTCAGTCCAAGTCTCACGATTTGGAATGAGAGATCTAAATTTCCTATTATGGAGAAGTTCCGTGGTCATATAATCTGATCTTGAGCAGATCGATAGGCCAGGAAGAGCCAGCATGGCCTGTGTCACTTCCCACGAGTCCAGACGCGATCCGGATCCGCAGAAGACTTTGCATAGCTGACTTTTTAATATGTATGTGCAGTGGAGTTAGTCCGAGGACTGTCTCCATGGAGCTGTAGGACATGTACGCATTGCTCCCGACAGAGATAGGCATATCAGTCTTTGTAGCTTACTGCACTTTTTAATTGCTCCGCTTTGCTGCACCTTGGGCCACCACACAAGGGCTGCGTACGTGATAATAGGGCGGACCATCATACGGTACAACCAGTCTATTATATTGGGTCTGAAACCCCAAGTGCTACCAAAGAATTTCCTGCAAGCCCATAAAGCTCGACTGGCCTTTGAGAGCACTAAATATATAGGACTAATTTTTTTTTTTAATTTAAAAATTTTGCAAGAATTTAAACTTTACCAGTAGTCAAATTGTTCGATTGATTATTGATTTCTTTGAAACCCCAATTTTACTGAAATTTTACAAAAGCTTTTTAAATCAAAATTGGATTGGAATTTATGCAAATTATAAAGCTTTATTGTTGCTGCAAAATTTATCAAGGTGGGTTAAAAATAAACCGGTGCAATGGGCATAAATATTAGACCACACCACCACTATCAATTTTAAAAAAATTCAACTTTTTTATAAAAGCTAGAGTTATAAAATGTTTTTTGTACACTTATGTGAGTCTAACAAAGAAAAATAGTTGACTTTTTGAAAAACGCCCTTACGCACGCAAACCATTTCTATTGAACACTTCACCCCACATTTTAATCCGACATTTTGGCTACACTCTTGTGCAGCACCTTCACTGTACCACATTTTTCTCTCAGTGTAGCTATATGCCAGCCAACAAAATATGTGGCCAATTATAGCGAAAAACAGACGCTAGGTTCGGATATATAGGTAGATGGTACATGGTACAGGTGTGCAGCGTATAGATGTGTAGGAACACATGCTTCTGTTTTTTTTTTATGTTTATATGTATGTGTGTTGTTGTTTCGGCTGCTAATTTATGGGCACTAGCTGCTGGCTGTTTGCCTGGCCATTGTTATTTGGCTGGCTGTTTTTGGCTAATCATTGGCCATAATTCAGCTGTATTTTATGGCCTTGGAAGTGCGGGCGGCAGGAGCGCGTATGTCAAAGAGCAAGAGAGCCGCTTTGAGCCACTTAATGTTGCTAAATGGCCACAAATGCCTTTTGCCTGAGTTTTTATGATCCTTCGTAAAGTGTCTGGAGCTGTTAAAGTAAGCCAAATAAATGACATTAAAAGCTATTACGCATACGCTCTGTTAACGTAAATATGCAAAAAGCATATTACATGAGTTAGCATAAATAAATGAAAATATGCAGAATATTTGTTTATTTGTTTCGAAACCATGTTTTAATTTCTACACAAAAATGCACAAACAAATATGTATTTTGGGTAGACATTTAATTACATTTTTAATTGCTTTCATACGCATTTTTTATTGCCAACAATATTTAAATGCAATTTTTCAATTAGTTTTGAATTTTTAGGAGCATTTTATTGATATGCCAACAAGATTTTGCATAAATTTCATTTGCATTTAAAATGTCCAACAAATCTCGATTAAAGCCAAGTGCAAAAGAAAAAGCAGCAGGAAATGTTTGCAACAAAACTGACACTAAAATAAGAATAAAAAATAAATAAATAGAACTAGAGACAAAAAAAAAAAATTGAATTTTTCAAGTTGTTGTCAAACAAACGAAACATTACAAGAACACAAATGTCAAATAGCGTTCTGTCATTGTTTTTGTTTTTCTAGGACTTTGTGTTATTATTGTTATTGCTTTTGTTGTTATTGCAATACAAATGTTTGCTCTACAAATTTTGTACAAAATAAAATGCAAGACAAAATGGAATTTGATTTGAATTTTTGAAAGAGAAAGAGCAGAAGCAAAAAAAAAATATTTTTTTTTTTTTTTGCTAAAAAATATTTTATATTAAATCATTCTTATGTAACTATTTCAACAATTTGTTTATTAACTGTCAAGCAGTTTGAAGACCTTTGCATATCTTTATGGAAGGCCAAGGTTGCAATGTCATATATTATATACTACTGTGATCAAATGGAAAGGTGCATTTCCAATTTAAACCTCCAGAGTTTTTCCAATCGATAACTTTTTTCTTTCTGTAACTTGGTAGCACTGTTCGTGATGAAATTTCATGCCAAAATGTTTGAGATACGCTTAGTTTTGTGAGGTGCTAAAAGTGAATTCTGCGAATTTTACTATGTCTAAAGCTAGCTCTAGCTCTAGCTCTAGCTGTAGCTCTAGCTGTAGCTCTAGCTCTAGCTGTAGCTCTAGCTCTAGCTGTAGCTCTAGCTGTAGCTCTAGCTGTAGCTCTAGCTGTAGCTCTAGCTGTAGCTCTAGCTGTAGCTCTAGCTGTAGCTCTAGCTGTAGCTCTAGCTGTAGCTCTAGCTGTAGCTCTAGCTGTAGCTCTAGCTGTAGCTCTAGCTGTAGCTCTAGCTGTAGCTCTAGCTGTAGCTCTAGCTGTAGCTCTAGCTGTAGCTCTAGCTGTAGCTCTGGCTGTAGCTCTAGCTGTAGCTCTGGCTGTAGCTCTAGCTGTAGCTCTAGCTGTAGCTCTAGCTGTAGCTCTGGCTGTAGCTCTGGCTGTAGCTCTGGCTGTAGCTCTAGCTGTAGCTCTAGCTGTAGCTCTAGCTGTAGCTCTAGCTGTAGCTCTAGCTGTAGCTCTAGCTGTAGCTCTAGCTGTAGCTCTAGCTGTAGCTCTAGCTGTAGCTCTAGCTGTAGCTCTAGCTGTAGCTCTAGCTGTAGCTCTAGCTGTAGCTCTAGCTGTAGCTCTAGCTCTAGCTCTAGCTCTAGCTCTAGCTCTAGCGCTTGGGACTGTTCGAAACTGTTCGGATTATAGTTGCTCCTTGGTTGAGTCACTCACTAGTCCAAATTGTTTGACGACTCCTTGTATCCAAATACTGAACTACTTACATCACTCTCCCTTTAAGTGGTTTCAAAGATTTCGATAACATATGATGACCAAAACTGAATTTCCTAAAAAGCCAACCATATCTTTGAAATTATGCTTTTGTCATGAATCTTAGGAAAAGATATTGTAGGATGCTCCTTAAACTTGGTAAAGATAGGGTACGCTAGCGATGAACAATACCTTCACCTTTCCTTTTGAATGCCCTGACCCACCCATTGGATACTAGATATGGTAAAGGCAGAAGCAGATTTGAAGGACCATAAGTTTCTTCTATACCAAAATACTCATCATAACCTTAGATAGCGATTGAGCCACGTCAGTCTGCTCTTCCATCTGTAAGTGCTTCCGTATGAATACGTAGATCTCAGAAACCATAATAGCCAGAGACACTTTTTTTTTGATCAGGTGAGCATTTTCCGAAGGAATTTGAGTTTGTTTACACACTCTATAAAAGCCACCCCACATAGTCAAAAATTTATCAATTGTATGCATTCCATTTTTGTTTGTTGAAACATTTGCAGCTTAGAGCTGCGGTGGCAGACAAATACTCTACATTTCGGTAAGATGGTTTAAAGTACTTTACGGTTTAAAATTTATTAATGCAAAAAGCCTTGATTAGTCATATATTGTATTTTGTCAAGTCTGCTCAGATTTAGTTATGACTTAGTAAAAAGCAAAAATCGCAAAATCTCATAGGCCCAAAAACAAAGTCATTTGAAATTGTCACTTCAAGACAAACTCATTAAGCTCACAATCAAATCTTCAGGCTATTAATCATCATTTCGGCATTGACTAAAGAACATTTGCATATGCCTAAGAGTCAAATATATTTTGATAGAAACTTGTCAGCATTTTGCTTCAGTGGCTTTAAATAAGACAAAGATATAGATAAAAAACTTGGAAAAACAAAATCATTCAAAATTATAAGCCAAGAGCGAAAATTTAGTACAGTGTTGGTTAACATTTTGGCTAAATGTATGTTGAAAAGCAGTCAAAGCATAAATTAACACTTACATTTTATGCGCCTCAGAGCAAACGAGCTGGCCAAGATACAAGATACACAATCAACAACAATGTTCAGTCAAATTGTGCTGCAAAGATAAAACAAAAAATATATATTATATACAAGTAACTAAGTATATAAAGTGTGGTAAGTAGCATGTGTAGCTTGTTGGTCTTTTTTGCAAGCAGTGGGGAGGCACTGGTCTGGAATCAGTGTGCCGAACAGACTCAATTAGTTTTATTTGCTTGTTGGCTTGTTGTTGTTATGCTTCCTGCCTGCCCTTGGGCGCCCCCACATAGCTATTTTAACGTATTTTTCTGGGATGGATGGGGACATAGCATTTTGGTTGGCCAAAAGTTAATGTTACTAAATGTTTATTTTCATTGCGATTTGCCGGAGATATTCGAATTTCAACGAAATTAACGCATACATTTCGACTTTTGCTTATAGCGCCGACAGTTTTTGGCCACTTTGTTTACTTTTTGTAGCTTCTTCTTCAGCTTTCTCTGTCTGATGTGTCCTAAAAGTCGTTTACACTTAATATCCTTGAATTGCTTGTCGTCATGGCAATGCCTTTAGCCATATCAAGTGTCTCTCGTTGCCCCAAAGAGCTTTGATTTTAGCGCATTTGCTGTAATTTGTGTAGCATACTTTTGGGCTAAATCGTGCAAGGTAGGCAAAAAAAACTTTTTGCCAATAACTTTTTAGCCAAAAAGAAATCAACTGCGCAAAGTTTTTAAAACCCGTTTAGTAGTTTGATGCACTTTACTCTCAAGCACACGACCAACACAAATCAAGGCTACTTTGGACTCAAGTTTTAAATGAGCATCAGCTAAAAGACAACGACGGCGAAAAATCGACAAAAGTTTTGCTTTCTAAGCCACACCTCAAAGGACATCAACTGACATGGACATGGTCTTGGTCATGGTTACTTTCGCAGCTAAACCAAGCCGAACTCAAACCTTTTCTTAAACAAACTTTTTCAAAAAATTGTAAAAATCAAAGGTACAACTTTTCGTTCTTTTTTTTTTTTGACAGTCACAGAGGTTGAGCATAAACAACTACCAAAAGTCAAAAGTATTTCCATTTTTTTTTTCACGCGCTGCTTTTCTCTTTCACTTTTTGAAGCTTGACACTTTAACATTCAATATCTGCGTGTAGCTTTTAGAAATAAAATGTTTAAATACAAAAAAAAAAAAATTAATCAAAAATATTAAAGCTAAGTTAATGTTGACGAAGCTTAAATACTCTGTTCTCTACAAGTAACAGACTAAGCCAAAACTTTCCAAATGTTTCTAAATTTATTATTAAAATAATAATTTTTAATTTAATTCAAATTTAAAAATTTGTAGCATAATTTGTAATTTAAGTTTGAGTTGAGGAAAATTTTGAGTTGTTTAAAAAGATATATAAAAAATAGGTTTAAAAAAAAATTATTTATTTTTTGGTTTAAATATTTAGTTTAAAAAAAAATATTTTTTATTATTTACTTTTTTTAAAACTATTTTTTATTATTATTATTTTTTTTTTAATTTAAAACACAGAAATGATTTACTTTAAAAACAATTTGTGTGCATATATTTTATAGGGTGCTTTGTGTATTAAGAGAGTAAATAAAAAATAATCAATTTTTTTTTATATATATGTCGTGAATGAGTGCCACGCCAACCGCCTCCCCGCCTACTTTTCAACGCTGAACATTTTGGGTAACTTCAAATATGCGTCGATTATCGCAACATTTCGTCAATTTTCAACAAAAAAAAGTAGACAAAATCATATAAATACACACGAGCGCCCTCTGGAGGTAATAATAAAAAATATCGATTGGATTCTTCGACCCAAAAAACACATTTGGCTGGAGAAAACATTATAACAAAAAAAAGAAAATAATTTTCTAATAAATTTTTATATCTTTTTCAAAATACCCTTTTTTAAAAAAATTCGAATTTTATTTTAGACTCATAGTTTCTTCGGGAAAGTTTATTAGAATTAGCCATAGAACCAAAATTGCGATGAGCCCAACCTTATTTGTGTCAAATAAGCATAATTCTACGAAGTTAAAATATATCAATATTTGTTTAGATATCTTATGTAAAATTTTGAAAGTTTTAATGAATATCATGATTGTCTCTAGATATTCAAGGTAAAAAGCCACAAAAGTTCCGTGCTGTAAAAATGTTAGAGCGTAAAAGTCTCTACAAAAAAAATAGCTTTAAAACATTTAAAGAGTTTAAGCATTTTGAGTGATTTGTGCATTTACAAGAAGTTTTAATAGAGGATGTTAAAAAATTGGAAATAATCTTTCTAATAACTCAAGTTTTCAATAAAATTAATAATTTAATGAATGAAATATAAAAAAAATTATATGAAATAAAGGTGATTGTTAATTCTTAATAAATCGATTATTTTTTCAATGACTACGTTTTTTAAAAAATAAAAACCAATCAAATAATATTTATACATATTATCTATATAAAAGACGAAAAACAAGAGTATATTTACAGTGTTTGAAACATAATTCAAGAACCATACTCAACTCCCATTGACTCTGATTAAAAAATGTTAAAAGCTTGCCTAAAACAGCTTCAATCAAAAAGTTTTACTTTAAAATGTTTTTTATTCGTATTATAATCTATAGCAATTTCTTTAAAACACGACAAACTTCCTAAAAAACTTATAAGGCCATTCACTTATTTAAGAGTATAAAAAGAAAAACCACTGCGCAAAGTTTGTGTTGTTTATCTGCAGCTTTGTAAAGAGCAGAGCATATTTTTCTTCTCATTGCAGAAACCCGGCTGAAACTGATGCTACAACCAAAAGGTGGCAACCGCAACCGGAACGCGACATTTCTACGTCTGTCCATTGTCTCCGCCAACACCAACATCGTTGACTGCCTCGTCCTTTTTTTTTTTTGATTCAGCTATGTCGTCAACATTATTGTTGACTGCCATCTTGGGTGCTATGTGTGTCAAGTGGAACCACACGGTTGCACACTCTTGCCAGTACGTCAGTCTGTCACACAGCTTGTACCTAACTCTGTCTGCAATGGCCTACCTTTCACTCATTCCTCGTTCATTCGCTCATTCATTCATTCATGCATTCATTCATTTAGGTTTTTGCGGTAGGTCAAAAGCAAATCGTTGAAGTTGCCTGTGCGTGGTTAAGTCGTCGCTAGCGTTTATAAATGAACACAACCAAGTAGAAGACAAGAAGAGGAAAATAAAACAACTGGAAGTAGAAGAGACGAGAACGAAGAAGGAGACTTTGGGTAGCAAGACAAGAGTTGACAGCAGTCGTAACAGAATGTTTTGAATATGATTTAATTACTGCTAATAGCAACTGCAACACTAATTAGATGAATGCTTCAGCAATTGCTGCCTAGACTCATGCATAATACATAGTATACCTATATATATCATATGTTTGTATGAATGTAGGTAAATGCAAATTCACTTAGGTATATGGTAACAAATTGAATGTACCATAAGCATAGCTTTAATTAGAAACTAAGTTATAGAATACACTTGCATATGTAGGATAGATAGTATATAACAAGTTTATACATGGCAGTCCTGTGCTTTTCTAGCTGCCTATCTACTAGCTCTTTAAAACAAAAGAAAATTTCAAAGTAGTGCTGGAGAAAACATCGATGATCGAAGTTTAAAATATCTATATGTATATCGATGTTGGCCAGCGCTACTAAACACCCATTTTATGAGAGCAGAAGTGCTGGAGAAACATCTCTGTTGGCCAACATCGATATATAGAGATTTTAAACTTCGATCATCGATGTTTTCTCCAGCATTATTTCAAAGTAAAGAATTAAATAATAACAATTCTATAAAAAATATAGCAAGTTTTAAATTCAGTTAATTTTTAGTGTAAAGGCCAAGCTTTAGCCAAAAATCTTTGTTGAGCAATGTGAATTTTTCAATATTTATCTATAAATTTTAGAATTTTGTTTGTCAGGTAAGCACTGAATGTACCTACTCTAAATATTATAAAAAATTATTATTATTTTAAAGTTTTTTAAAAATCCAAAATATAGTAATATAATTAAAAAAGAAATATCAAAAATTTGCGTTTTTTTTTAAATTGTTGCACCAAAACGATTTATTATATAGTTAGACTTCGAAAAAAAAAAAATGGCGTAAAATCGGGTGACTGAGCGCGCCACACGTTGATGATTCCGGTAAATTTTTGATCAAGCTGTTATTGCTTAAGAACTCCAAAAGACATGAATTCTACCAACTGTCTAACTTCGAAATTTTTAGCTTAATATGTACTTACATTTTAAGAAACGACATTGAAGAAAAAAATGTATTAAAGCGAAAATGAAGCATAGGTTTTGCACATATCACACGAATATGGTACGATTTTCGTTTACTTTTTTCTCCAAAAACTTGATATTCAAATCGATTCAGAATAGTTCATTTAATTATCTTTCGTTAATAGCCTTAATTGTAATATCATTTAAGAAAACACTTGTTTACACTGCAGAAACAGTAACACGAAAAAAAAGAAACAAAAGGGAACTACCATTAAGGGAAGCACCCAAAAATAATCACTCATACTTTGTTTAAACGTTCAACTCAAATGGTAAACAACATTTTGTTGACAGCAACATTTACAAGTTTTGCCAGAACATTATAGTAGCATGACAGACATGTCTCGCTTATCGAAATCACGTGGCAATTTGCGCATGTCTAATAAATCATTTTTTGTTGAAAGCACCCAAGTACCCTGCAACCCATTGATTATCCCAATATGAATGAAAATAGCTAACCGAATACCCGAAATACGCAACGAAACACGCATCCGCATGGGAGCACACGCCAGAGACACGCGCTACCAAGTTGTAAAAGCCAAGATAAAGCTGAACTCCCACATTTTCTGGATACGAATACAATGGAGGTAGTAGTAGTGGAAAACTATGACACTTTATTGCACAGTGTCAAAAACAATAAATCTCCATTAGCTTGAGCGCTTTTCATTAACGGGTTTTGCATCTAAGCACACAGATATACACACGCACACCTTTACATATTTGTACTCATGTCACATAGTCATAGTTCTGACAGCTATCATGCATGTAAAAGCTGACACTAATACCACAAGCTCTTACTTGGTGTTAGTGTGTATCTATGTTACTTTGTAGCATGAAACTGTATCTGTGTGTGTGTGTGTTGGCATTGTATTTTATGTTTTTATGCACCTGTCATAAAAATATTTGCGCAAAAATATTTTAAGCCGCAAATTTTGACATGGCACTTGACACTAGGTCCAGTCTAGATTACCTGCCGTAACACTGATATGGCAGATTCTAGCGCTTAATACATAGTGTAAATATATGTATATGGATTTGGTAAACAAATAAACATTTGTCGATAAACGGATTATGTAAAAATGTTGCAAACAAAAATTTACATGTAAATATAATAAATTGTGGTCTACTTTTAGGAGCATATAAGCAAATTGTTGCGATAAATACTTTATGTTTAATGTATGATGAGCTTTGTATGGCATTAAATAGTTGATAAATGAAGCAAAAGAAGTTCAGATAAAAACCCTTTTTTGAACATTGCAAATATATATTTTATGGTTCAACGCTTAGAAAGAAACCTATAAGTCCCCAAAAAAAATTGATTCAGCCATATGCAACAGTGCGTATTATCTTCTTATCAAAAAGCTAAAAATTCTAGGATTTTGAAATGTTGCCCGTGCAATATGGGCCCAGTTTGTCATATTTCGAGCAAAATTTAAGCATTTCCATAATGTGCTTACGAAGCTAAAATTTTGCACTCATAACCGAGAGAATGCATTTTGTCTTTATCTAAGGCAAGTAGACTGTAACTTTGGCGCCCTCTACCGCCGAAAATATTAACTTCTGGGTATACCTTCCAATACAAATAAAACTCGAAATTCAATTTTGATAATTTTTTGCCATCGAAGATTTTGTGTACGACTTGTAGAATTCGAGATAAATGGGCTCATACATATGTCAAAATTACGGAAATCCCTATGGGGGGAGGAGGTCACAATATTGATTTTAGACTTTTTGGATGGTCCTTAATACATTAAGCAATCAATATTTTCCTGGTCAACCTCTTTTTTTGTCTATTTTTACTGTACTATCTCTCAAAGAAACAAATTTTTAAGAAATGTTTAATAAAAAAATCTCTTTATCCATAGGTTAGGTTAGGTTGCACCGGTTGACCCCCGGGGGGAGTCACACATAGACTAAATAGTCCTTAGTGGTACCGGAAGGTGCGGCTGGTGTACAACGCACGTTAGTCGTCGAGTATGCGCGTGTGCTTGGCGAACGCCAGAAGCTTTTGAGGTGCCTATCGGCTGCCCCTTCCAGTGAGGTAAGCCAGGGTTTTTCTAGATATTTGAGTCTCGATGTACAGAGGGCGGGGCAGCGGCAAATGAGGTGCTCTAGAGTCTCTCTAACGTCTGTCTCCCTACATTTCCTGCATTCGTCGTTGTTGGTAATGACTAGCTTCTTTGCGTGAGTATGCCCACCATAAGTCTGCAATCTCTTCTTGGGAGTTCCAGAATATACTGGGCTAGTTTGCTGTTTATTTTCTTGCACATTGTGCGAGCCGTCTTGCAGTTCGTTGTGGTGTACCACCTTCTATCAGATCTAACTGCAGCCTTCTCTTCTGATCTGTGGTTGATCGTCCTTAGAGGAATCTTCAGATCCTCAAGTGACGGTTGACTCGATCCGGCTCCTTTGCGAGCTTGTCAGCTTTTTCGTTTCCATCCATGCCCTGGTGGCTAGGTACCCAGAAGATGCACACCTCTTTCTGGGTGTTTAGTGCATCTAATGCGTCCCTGCTTGCCAGCACACTTTTGGAATTGATGCTGAATGCTTGCATGGATTTGATTGCCGCTGGACTGTCAACAAAGATATTTATTCGGTTCTTCTCTCGGGTGAGCGCTAATTCTGCAGCTTTCTTTATGGCGAATACCTCCGCCTGGAAGATGCTGCAGTGGTCGGGCAACTTATAGGACACATCCGTGGGTGGGTCCATACAGTATATTGCGGACCCAACGCCAGACTCCATTTTGGATCCGTCTGTGAAAATTTTTATCGCTTGTTGGTCCATACCGATTTTCCAATCCTCTGGTCCCATTAGAGTGAGCGTTCTGGAGAAGTTGTTTACTGGGGTCATATAGTCTGTGCTATTGAATGCCACCCCTTCAACTTTACTGTGCCCGTAGTTCGCAAGGGCCATGTTCCCTGCTGCACAAAGACGTTGCGCTGTCTTCTGCGCCAGCAGTTTGGCTTGAATATCTAAGGGGTCTACTCCAAGTACTGCTTCTAGAGCAATTAATGCATTTTTTAATCTGGCAACTTGCTTATATCTAATAATAAAAAGATGAAAAATTGTTCGCCAGTAAATACATTGGCAACTCTAGCCAATAAAAACCATTAATAAATATTAAATTTTTGTACATAATAAATTTTGCTAATTTAATTTATTTAATACAAATTTTTGACAATTTATCGTTATACATATTTAGCATATATATCTTGCTTTCAGCTCAGATTGTTTTAATATTTTATAATTACAAACTAAATTTAATCCCTTCTAGTTCAATTCATATTAAAACATCTTCAGGTTTAAAAGTCTTAAACTCAATTCTGGTATTTCAGCATAAGCGTCAAACGTTTCCAAGCCAAACATTTGTTACCAACAAGACGAAATTTAAATTGATGGCTTTTAAATCTTGTTTTGACTCTTATTGTGCAAGAAGCAAATTCCATACTTTCTGTTTTAAAAGTTTTGACATAAGCTTAAACTAAAAATGATAACCAGCTTATGTATTTCTCTTTGTTACTTTACTCTATATATTTTTATTACTGTTGACCAACTAAAAAAAAAAGAAAAAAAAAAAAAAGAAGATAATTTTTAACCCAATTGGTGGCTTTATTGAAATGTATATCGCTTGCGAATATTTTAGACAATTATTTATCAATAGAGTGGCAACTAAGATACATGTCTGCACTTTTGGCGTAATAAATAAGGCGAAAGATTAATAGTCAGACAAAGTTATCAAAAGTATCTACGGCTATCGTGCACTTTAAGTCCAGAATTAATACATCACCTTTGCTCTCTTGTTGATTCCACCAGCCAATTTTCTTTTGCAACTTCCATCAAACAAGCACAAACAAACTTCGAAAACATCAAGGAGGTTTATCTTGGATTCAGCTACAATTTTAATCCGTGCTGCATGTTGGAATGTATGCCCAGTCCCTGGCTTACTTGACTTTAACTTCAATCTGCACTTATACACCTCCCCACGCACGCACACACACACACACTCTGAAAGAAAACATACAGAAAAGGCGAAATTGACAAACAAATTGACAAGGCACTTAATTGTGACATTAACCGCACAACATTTTTACATTTAAAGTGCACGGAAAGCGACCACAACCGCACACGGCTGCAATTGACATGAGAGAAGGCAGCAGGAGAATCCCTCACACACATTTATTCATATATACACACATACACATGCCCACACCAGACACAAACCTCGTGTGTATCAATGCACAGGGGCAAGGAAAACCAAAAAAAATGCAGTTGCAAAATTCCCACAGTTACTGTAGAGAGTTTGAGGTTCACTCTGCCTGGGTCATGTATTAAGGCCAGAAGGCAGAGGCAGGCTACACAACGTCATCGTGCCACAGGAGCCATGAAGTATGCAATATCGACTTTTTTTAATACAAACAAAGGAGAGAGGGAGTGAGATTGAGCAGAATTCGGAAAGGGTGAGCCCCAAGAGTAGTAGAGTGGAAGTAGCTACCACAAAAGCAATTATGAACAGTGGAAATGAAGAGTTCTTGGACATTCAGTGTACTATATGCAAAAGTGGAGAGGTCAGTTATTGTGGTAAGCACGACACTCTGGTACCATATTCACAAATTAAACTCTCCATCTGAGCTACAAAAAAATTATTCCCTGTCTCTTTCGGCATTAGATGACAGGTTTTCGATCCACTTTTAAAAGATCACTGGGAAAACTTTATAGTTAAAAAGAGAACTGAAGATGACATCATCCCATATAAATTCGCACCAACAGTAATAAATAGGCAGGTGCCAAGTAAGCGGCCTGCGATATTAAGGTTATTTGCAGACTCTTGAACTAAAGCTTGGAAAACTTCAAAATTGATTATAAAACGACTGAAGATCATCATCTCATACACAATTCCAAAAGATTAAAGTTACTTAATAAACGGTTACTCATCAAGTATAGGACTGAAGAACTAAAGAACGTCATCTAATACAAAATTTTATCATCAGATATGAAGATTAGCCACAGGCTCTTCAATGAGCGTTTCGAAAACTTTGAAACAGATGATAGGAAGACAACTGTATAACATCATCTTATGAATTAAAACCATTTCGAAAACTTTTAAGCTTCAGATGACTGAAGAACATTATCAAGTTCAGTTGAATAAAAACAGTTTCTAAAGCACGCAATATGAAGATTGCGCACAGACCACAGTTGTTTAGTGCCTTACTCTTCAACGCTGACAATGCAGTAAACCACCCTCGCTGGTATATCATTTGCATGTGCCATCGTATTTTGTTTCGCTTTCACAAAAACAGCTTGTTAATTAGGGCGTTTGCCAAAACAAAATTGACTGGACAACAATTAATTATGACTCTTTTAGTGAAGACATTGTTCTAGCTACTCACCGCTGACCATGGCTGCCACTTGAATGGACAACAAAACCTGGTATTGGATTCCATTGTGGTCAATTTACAGTGCGTGCCACTCGCTTAGACTCTACTCAGATACTCGGAATCATACGAGTATCTGAGCACACAAAAACAAGCCCAACGGATTAACCAAATGGTTGTCTGTACTTTAAGTATGTGTATGTGTATCTGCATGTGTTTGTTTGTGTGTGGGGCATGTGCAACCCTATGTATGTGTGTATATGTATTGCGGTAATTGCTTGGTACACAAATACACACATGCATGCTAATTTGGTTCCCTGCAATTGCTCTGTGGAGCTCAATGAGAATTTTTATTACAGTAACCCAAGGCAGACAGAGAGAGAGTATCTCAGAATGTGTATGTGAGTAACAGTAACTTTGTGTGTTTGTGTGTGTGTGTGTGATTGGGGGGGCTGTGAATTTGCCACGCATAATTTGTCTGTCTTTGGTGTATCTGAGAGTGCGTGCGTACTTCAGTAAGACCCTCCTCTCGCATGTGGTTTTTATGTAAAATTGCTTTTTCTGACCAGCCCCTAGTATTATATGAAGGGGAAATAAGTGTGTGTCTCTGTGTATATGTATTTGAACTGTGGTAAATTTCCATGTGTTTAGGTATTTGCACGAGTTGGGCCTTACAGCTAAACCAGCTTGAGTGCTTCCACAGTCTAACTTACTTGATATAGTAGAAGCTTAAGTTGCATTAATATTTCTTATTTTGTATCATGCGAACCATAGTACCATCAATATAATCTTTATACAGGCAGTGCAGTTATCGAAAGGCGAACTAAACCCCCTCCTAGCCGTATTTAAAAAAAAAACCAAATCAAACTTGGGTACTTGGGATCGCCGAAGCAGCTTCAATTTTTGGTTCCACTGTTTGAAATTCTCAAACTCTCAACACTTATTATATCTAGCTTTTATTTAAACTAGAAACCCAGCTTTTGGGTATGACCAGAGATCTAAGATGTATGACTATAAGACCTGAATGTAAATTAAGTTTCAAGTATAGCCCGGAACTAAAAAAAATATATCAATTTTTTTAAATAAAACAAGTTATCATTGGTAAATAATAATAGTCTTATCTTTATCAGATCAAAACAAAACAAGCACACTATTATATTCACTATGTTATGTATCGTTGCCTAAATGCAGAAGTGCCCAACAAGAATTGACACTGAAGAGCGTGTGCACTGCTTCTCGACCAATAACAAAACTAAGAAAAACAGTGCACTTCTGCACTAAACAGTGTTGCAAAAGTGCCTTGGTATTTTATTCATGCCATCATCTCTCTCTCTCTCTCTCTCAATTCCTGTTATCCCCAGTGGGACATAGGGCCTCTACAAACCATTTCCATCGACTAAGATCATTCGCGATGACCTTGACCTCCTTAAAAGATTTCCCTGTAGACCTAAGTTCCTTTTCGAGTGTCCGCTTCCAAGTGCATCTAGGGCGTCCTTTCTTTCTGCTACCTTGCGGGTTCCATTCGAGCGCTTGTTTACATAGTTCTGTGGGATCCTTGCGAAGGGTATGGACAATCCATCTCCACTTTCTCTGCTTTATTTCTGTTGGTATGGGTAACTGCTTGCTTTCGCCCAAAGGTCTGTGTTGTTGATTGTTTTGAGCCACCAAATCCGCATCAAACGCCTTAAGCATTTGTTGAAAAATACTTGCAGTTTGTTTGCGAGAAAGTCTGTCATGAGCCAGGTTTCACATCCATACAAAAGAATCGATTTGACGTGAGAGTTGAAGACAGAGTTGTCTTCAAATCTCCGAATAGCTTTAAAAGTTAGAAGATGACCTAACGTACTCAAGTCACTTACTTTGCTCTCATTTTCAATAAGTTACAAACGTTTTTTTTTTTTTTTTTTTTTTTTTTGTTATAGCTACCACTTAACTTTGTCATAAACAAATTTAATTTATTAGCCAACCCACCATCGTATTTCACTTAGTTTTTAATGCTTTTCTTTCTGGCCATCAATCAAGATTTTCAAACCAACTACTGCTTTACTTGCCTAGTTACTCAACAATTTAGTGCCAAGCTCATCTCAAATGGAAACAAATTCAACCGAATCCAATTGCAGTTAATTAAATATGCTGCAAGAGTGGGACTGTGTGTAAAGGGAGTTTAAGATAAACAGTCCAATATATCTACTACACACAAAGCTAACAAATTTACCTGTGCTCAATCCTAACCAAGTTTTTCAGTAGTCCATGGCAAAAAAAAAAAACAAAAGAAAAAAAGTATTTGCAAAAAGAAAATGGATTACAGCCACAGCATCAATTTGACAGCCATTTGCAATGCAACAAAACCTAGAAGAAGAACAACAACAACAACGACAAAAACAACCTTAACCAGCAAGGAAATCAAAGCCACAAACTAACGTCAAACTGTTGCCAAGCTGTGCTACCAAGTCCATTTATCTTCTAATACATGCATTGGACTTATTTATGCAGCATTATATAGGTGCAAGTGAAGTGCACAACTTGCAACACATCAAGTGGCAAAATCAAGCATAGCAGTTTCATTTTCTTTGGCTGTCAAGCCGTCAGCTCCATCTTCCTCCGTTTGTAGCTCTTAAAAATCCATACGGTTGACCAGAGCAAAATTTTTTTTACCAGCACATTTTCTTAAAAAAAAGATGGCGTACGTTAAAGTCGGGCGCAGACGACTTTGGGATACCCTGTACCACCACATTGCAATTAATTCCGACATATTGCTTAAAACCTCCAAAAGATATTATATTCGGCAAATTTGGTTACGATGTTTTCATAACAAAAAAAAGAAATCAGTCGAATTTTGCACCAACAAATTTTTTTGTCCGATCGGTCCTATATGATATAGTCAACCGATTATGATCAAATTTAGTACACTGTTTGGGAACTATAAAAGACTTCCGACTGCCAAATTTGGCTCCGATATCTTCAAAACCGAACGAAACACAACGAATTTTGTAAAAACAGCGTTTTTTTGACCGATCGTTCCTATGGGAGTTATATGATATAGTCAACCGATTTTGATCAAACTTAGTGCAGTGCTTGGGCACTCTAAAAAACTTCTTAATGCCAAATTTGCCAACAATATCTTTACAAACAAACGAAAGGCAACGAATTTTGTACAAAAAACGATTTTTTGACCGATTGGTCCTATGGGAGCTATATGATATAGTCAACCGATTTTGATAAAATTTGGTACAGTGCTGGGGGTCTCTAAAAAACTTCCGATTGCCAAATTTGGTTATGATATCTTCATAAACAAACGAATTATCCATCTAAAACTTTTGCATTTTTTCGAGGTCCTCTGAAACACCCCTATGGGAGCTATATAATGTAACCCCGATATCAAAAAAATAAAATAAACTTGTCTCCTATGGATTAATAAGGGATCTTATCTGAAAGTTTGGTTGCTCTAGCTCTTACCATCTCTGAGATCTAGGCGTTCATACGGACAGACGGACAGACGGACATGGGTATATCGACTTCTCGAGTCACACTGATCATACTTTAAGTAACTTTGGGGGGTCTCCGACGTCTCCTTCTGTACGTTACATACATTTTCGGCTTGCACAAACACAATATACCCTTTGTACCATACGGTACAGGGTATAAAAATCATGCCATTTTCTTATGTTTCCTTAAGTATTTCAATCGATATATATAATTTTTTAACACCGTTTTATCTATCTTTATATGGTGCAACACATAAAATAAATAAATATTTCTTTCAAAAAATGTATGAAAAAATATTTGAATTAATATTAATATTAAAAATAAAAATAACAAATTTTAAGTTTTTCCGAACGCGTTACATTTAAAAAGATGTTTTCATTTTCACTCTTTTTTAATTTGAAGTGCTTTATTTTTTAAACTGATTTGTTATTGACTCTAAAAATAATTTAAACAATGTAGCCCTGCCAATTGTTTGCTAAAAATATAAATAATTCGATCAATTTTCTTAAAAAATAAAGAAGTTTAAAGTCGCGCGCGGAGGACTTTGGGATACCCTGTACCACATTGCAACCAAATCAATCTTAAGAGGTCCAAAAGATATTTATTTACCAAATTTATTAACGATTTTTTCATAAGCAAAAAAAAAAACTGTCGAACTAAGACCCAAAAACGTTTTTTTTGACTAATCTGTCCTATAGGAGCTATATGATATTTTCAAATCAAACCAAAACTTAGTAAAATGCTTGGGAACTATAAAAAACTTACGAGTGCCACATTAGGTTACGATATCTTTTTAAACAGACCAATTATCCATCTAAAACTTTTGGTTTTTTTCGAGGTTTTCTGAAACACCCCTATGGAAACTATAGGTTACGATATCTTTATAAACAGACGAATTATCCATCTAAAACTTTTGGTTTTTTTCGAGGCTCTCTGGAACACCCATATGGGAACTATATAATATAATCCCGATATCAAAAAAATTAAATAAATTTTCAATTAAAAAGCAAACCAACAGATGTCCCACCCTATATTAGGCTCTCTAGTACGCAGCTTTGAAAGCAAACAGTGCTGCCAATAGTTTTTAACAATGGACAGCTAGATGGCGCCAGCAGTAACATCAGCTGCTTTGTTTTAGCATCATAAGCAAAAAGTAAAAAGTTACGGGTAAGAAAAATTTTTTACAACTAGGCCGTTTATTATTTATTTTGTGTCGCTAAGTGACTTTTATTAGCGATAAAATAAGAGAAATGTTGAAAATAATTTTTACACTATTTGCCTTTCTGTTCCTGTTACAAACATCTGTTCGCACTTAATGTATCCCTTTTACTCAATTCAAAACGAGTATAAAAAATGTTGAAGCAACTTAACTTCCCACATTTTTACATGAAAAAAAAAGAAGAAAATCTCGAATTGAAATGAAGACATCAAAGGCAGCTGCTGCTGTCTATCTTGTCTATTTGAAATTGGAGCGCATCAAAGCGCAAAAGGCAATGAAATCCAAGTAATGAATGTACTAGAAGAAATCGTTGCAACTGCAGCTGCATAACTCTGCCATGACTTGTTGAAGTCAAGTTATTTCTTTCAGTGTAAGACCCCCTCCTCATTCACATACGGGTCAAAGATATGCCGTAACGCATTGAGGTATTCACGTTTATATTGCACATTATATGCACTTCTCGATTGAATATCGATGTCGACGTCGCAGTTGCTTTTGACGTCAACGCCTACGCTGACGCCGACGTCAATGTGGCAAACTAAAGCAGGTCATATGGAAATATTTCTACTTTTTTCATCTGCCTTCTCTGCTTCTTCTTCTTCCTCATCATCATCTGCCTGGTGTTTCTTAATGTGCTCTCAGCATAAGGCTCTGTCGTTCAATATGCTAAAGCATCTCGAGAATTCAGCGAGCATGTTCAAGAAATTTCAACAATAATCGGACTCTTTTTTTTTTCTTATGCCTTTAGTAATTTTTTCAATTTTTAATAAAATGCAAATGTTGTACTTCGTACTTTTATTTTTGCTTTTAGCTTGAGCTTTGGCATAGTTTCTGTGGTTAATAGTTTATTTGGTTTTGAAAGGTATTTCAAAGTGGTTTTAGTGGTACGCTTTTGAAAGTGCTTATGGAAAATATGTAAGCAGGTACATTCATGTGGATCCAGGTGTTTGATAACATCAAACGTAATTGCTGGTCGTAGGCTATGGTAAGTTAAAAGCTTTTCAATTGCATTTAGCTTGTTATAATTTTTTAAGTAAACCTTGGCAAATAAGTACAACAGCTTTATGCTAACTTTTCTAATTATGTTTGAAAATCGATCATTTTAAAAAGCACTTGAATTTTTCATACAAACTAAAAAATGGAAAATGAAAATTTTAAGTCTATGCGGAAAAGCAACAATAAAAACATGAATATTAAAGGATATCATAAAAAAATGATGCAGAACCTCAGGCTTAGTCAAAAGTTAGTAACCTGCACAAATTGAAATTATAACTAATTAAGCTGGTACATTCCAAATTCACCATAACGAACTACTCTACAAAGAATTTTTCCACATTCCGAAATTTTTTCCAAATGCACTGCTCTTATAATATCCCTAAAAAGATTTTCTGTATATCGATTTTTATTTTTAACGAGTTAATGAATCGAAATGCACTCGAAAAATTTTCTTTGGAACGGATTTTGAAATTATGTCAAAAAATACACTCTTGAATTTCTCCATTAATTAAATTACTTATCTGTTATTTATTTAAGTATTTAAAAACTTAAAAAATGCAGTAGAATTTATTTCAGTGAAAATAAGTGAAGCGGGCTAGTTTTTAGATAGAATGTCTACAGATTCGATTCGACTTTGAAAATTTTTACATATACTATGTATGTTAGAGGTACTAGCCAATATTAAACACGTAAATTTTTTATTAATTAATTAATTAATTATTATTTTCACAAGCCATTTCTCTTAAGCGAAGAAAGATATTTGAACAAATTTTTTTCAATAAAAGATAAAATTTTTTATTCAAAAAATAAAGCAATATTTTTAAAGATTTTTAACAAACCTTTTTTTAAATAAAAACAAAAATTTTGTTGTTTTTTTTTTTAGTGTTTTTTAAACATTCTTTAACAATAAAATAAAAAATAATAGCCGAAGGCCTGAGTAGCCCGTGCTATATTTTATGTTAATTAGTAGTTTATAACTTTGATTAACATTATAAATAAAAAAAATAAAATAAAATAAAAAATAAAATTTATTAATTAAAAAAAATTGTATTTTTTTTTTTTTTTAATTAACAATTTTTATTTTTAAATTCAATAGGGATCACAACTTTTCTCTAAAATGGGATAACTAACATTTTGTGTGCGTGAATGCTGTAGAGTAGTGCTGGAAGTGACATCGATGTTATATCGATGCATTGATGTTTTTTTCCGATCATCGATATTTTTATTTCGATTTTCGTTTATCGACCAAATCCCATTACGGACAAAATATGGGCAATCAATTATTAGAAAAAAACAAATCTCAAAAGATCCGAAATATGTAGTAGGGTTGACTCAATTTTGGTACCTTGACAATATTTTAATGTCAAAAAATTAGATTCAAGCATGTGCCCGTTGAATTATTGCAAGGTAATACTTTTTAAAGCTTAGCAAGGCTGGCAATCTAGTGATCGACAAGCGTTGACATGATTTTATTTAATAACCATAATAAAGGGATCTCAAATTAGTTTAAAGATTATGAGACTGCAATACTGGCTGGAACAGAACATTTTTTTGTTATAACTCACAGGCTCAAAAAAAAAAAAGTGGTGTAAACCTCACATGAGACAGACGCACCCCTTATGGACTTTGGGCAGCTGAATCCGAAGTCCAAAAAACTCAGTTTCAAGGATTCTTAGATAATATTCAAATTATCTAGTTTTATGGGGCTTTTTGGTGGTTATCCATAACCCATGTGTGAAGGAGTTTTTTTGACTTCAGATTCGGCTGCTCAAATCCATTATGGATGCACAATGGCCTGTATTATCTTTTGCTTTCGTTGTAAAACCTTTTGGGTTGTTATTTAGTATTTCTTTGCTTATTTTTCTATGTAATGTGAAAATATAGTTTTCTCTTGGTTTGTTTGTAAATTCCATTTTATTATTTGAAATCTTTGAATTAATTTAAGCATTCAAAAAATAGCCTCCATATGTAATTCGATGTATCGAAGTTAAAGAATAGCGAAAACATCGATGTTGACCAACATTGTTTTATTAATTTGTGTCTTAAGCTACCAATGCCAATGCTCAATTGATTATTACAATATTTGTTTATTATAACAAAATATATGCAAACAATTTTATGTACAAAAGTATTTACCAAAACCAGTTCACTAAATCATCTTCAAGCTATATGCTATTCACAATATTATCAGCAAGAACTAAAACAACAATAACAATGTAAACACAAAGATCAAAGCTTATAAATATTGAGCAACATTTTAATGAATAACTCAAGAAGAATACCGACAAAGACACGATGCCCAATTACAATTCTCTTTCTGGTATGCTTACATTTTCATTTTTCTATTCAACTCGAAAACTTCAAAAGCAAAGAGCAAGAGCAACAAGCAACTCATCAGCATCATCATCATCATCGCCATTACTATCATCTTCTTCAACAAGACAGACCATAGCAAACCAGACATGGCAGAGGTACTACCTCTAGTACTATGTGGTATCCAAAAAGAGACCCAACAACGCCAAAGACTCTTGAGTTTTACGGCTGCTTTTGTGCAATGCCAACAACTTCAGCGGTTTTATTGTTGCCTTGAGGCTGCTTTAATTATATTTTAACAATTTCAAGTTACACAATTCAATTGAGTGAATATAAGCAACCAACCATACCATAACAAACTGGTCTGACCTTTCGGTGCATGCAACGCCAGAGTTTAAATCAAGTTGCCACCAAAGTCAAGTGACTTCAATTTTTGCTTGAATTGAAGTTGTCTCTACGTCATCATTGACATTGAAATGAGTTTCATGGTCCGTTCACTTCTTTTCATTTAATTGTCTATCTCAAGTTGAAGGAGAGTTGTGCATCTATTTAAATTTATCTCCTATTGCTTTTAATTTTTTATTTATTTTTTTTATATATGTATATAAAAATAGCACCACGCGCTATTTTTTGTATATGAGTGGGCCTTGAGATGACTTTAACACTCGAAGTCAATTCATTTGCTCTTCATATAAACTAATTTGTCGATTGCTTCTTCTAATGAGCTTAGATTCAGCTGCCTGGTTCAGTATATATTTTTTTTTTTTTTCAAATTTTCAATGATATAAACGGAAGTTGTTTTTTTTTTGTAAATTTCAAAGTGAAACCAAGTTTTGCAATAATAGAAATTAATTTTAACTGAAATATTTTTAAGAGTTTATTGTAAACGTCATGCTTGTGATTTTTGGCGTTAAATTGTTTGAAAGTAAATATGTATTTTGTTGAATACCTTTGATATGCTTTGTTTGTTAAGTAAATAACTTAAGTTCAAAAGAGTTTAATTAAAAGTAAGAGTTATAGAACTCACACAAACAGGTATTCGTTGAAATGTAGCTAAGACCGGAAATCTTTATACAACTAATACAAATTATTCTAAGAGACATCAAAATACTATCAATCAGTACCAATGGCTTATACCAGAGAAGAATCTTGCAGATAGCACAGTCATACAAAAAAAAAGCCGACTTGCGGATACAGAGGTCAGACTCTGTTGTCTCAATGTGTTTAGAGTGGCTGAATCCAAATCAGAAATTGTCTTTTTGAAGCTCGAATTCGGATGCAGCGAACTTAAAAACATATAACCAACATCAGGACTCGAAATAGATTTTTAATGGGCTGTTTTGAGATTATGTTATAGCGCAACTATGCAAAAAAAAACATACAATTTCAGATTCTGAGCTGCAAAAAACACAGCACGTCGGGGTTCTGATATAACCTAAAAATCTTCAGCAACTCTCTAAAAGAGGTATTTTGAAGATTATCCCAACAAGAAATTTAGATCTCTTCTCCCAAGTCGGGAGACTTGGGCTGATGGCAGCCCCTGTCGAAACCTCCGGTGGCAACAATGGTTCACGGATGGTTCCAAAACTGAGCAGGGTGTAGGTGCTGGAGTTGTTGGGCCCAACACCAGAATCTCTAGTGCAATAGGCATCTGGCCCAGCATCTTTCAAGCAGAGATTCATGCCATAGAGCAGAACTAGGGGAGCAAACATCTGTATCTACACAGATAGCCAAGCTGCTATTAGGGCACTATCATCATGGAGCATCTCCTCCAGGATGGTCAAAGATTGCCACAATTACCTCCAAACCCTGTCCTCCCGGAACAAAGTCATGCTATGTTGGGAACCTGGACACTCAGGAGTGGATGGTAACACGATCGCTGACGATCTAGCACGACAGGGTGCCTCCACCCTGACCACTGCCCCTGCGCCCTTCTGTGGTATTGGTTGGTCCACAATCAAAACTATTGTAAACAAATGGACTGCAGGAGAACATAGGAGATACTGGTTATCCTTACCGGGGCTGCGTCAAGCAAAAGCGTTTATCAAACCCCTGGATATGATCAGGACAAAAGGTCTTGGCAGAGGGGACTTAAAACTCCTGGTAGCTTACCTATCTGGCCACCACACTGTTAGATACCATCTACAGAAAATTGGCCTATCGGACTCTTCAGAGTGCAGACTCTGTCTAGAGGACGATGAAAACACCAGACATATTCTATGTGACTGCCCAGCGCTGGTATGGGACAGAGCCTGTCACTTTTTAGTCCCTTCCATCTTAGGTCAATACCAACAAAAGACCTACTGTTATTCATGCGGAAAGCGGAGTCTTTTGCTTTAATTTATGGGTATGGTACAAAAGATCTTCTGGTCGCAGTGCCCCACCTCTTTGTGAGGAACCCATAGGGAAAAAAAAAAAAAAAGATTATCCCAAAAACCTGACGGGCGTTTTTGGAGCTCACTTTTAGTCTTCTTTCAAAAAAAGGTCATTTAACTTAAGTGGGAGAGAGATGATGATGCGCAAAATACGATAATGCAATTTTCTCTTCAAGGATAACACGGTCGCATATACATCTCTTTTATGGTTTATGGGACGAACTAATTATTTTTCATATGCGTCTAAGGTCAAAACGTCAACACTTTAAGTAGCTTGGATACTGAAATTTTGTGACGTTATATAAGAGCTATTAGATTCAGCGATACAAAAAAGAATAGGAAATGTATTTTTTATGCTTTTTTTTTTGAGAAACCTACCGAGCTGTGAATTTCTGAACCTTGGATTCGGATCTAGCAACCCCAAAGATATAGTCCCAAAAATCGATTATTTTTTGTGTGGCTATTGTATCAGTGCTTTATTAATATAAAGAATTTAGTCATCTGAGAACGCCTTGGAGAGCTAAGCTAGTTTTAAGACTACAATCAACATAACATGAAGCATACCAGCCGAAACGGCTCCAAAAACAAGCTTTAGTTTCTTAAGCATGTTTTTTAAGACATCAGCCAGCTTTATCGTTAAATAAATATCCAAAAAGATCCGGATTATGCTGAAATAATTTGCCATTTGCCGCATCGGCATTTGAAGCTTATTACCTTAACCACAAAAATATTCATTCAAGTCAATACATACAAGTCTTAAGATTTTCAGGGCCCTCTAATAAGTTTAAGTCTAAAGTTATTTCTAAAGTTCTGCACAACTGCGGCTAAGCTGCGTGAAGCCTTTACATCCAGCACAGGAGTACGACAAGGATTTCTCCTATCCCCCTGCTCTTCGTAGTTGTGTTAGACTGGGTGCTTGAAATTTTTGAAGCTGAAAAACGTGGCATTAACTGGAGAATTGGTTCTAGTTTGGAAGATATGGCGTACGCGGCTTGCTCTCTCACTCACATCACCAAATGCAGACAAAATTAAGTGAGTTACAAACTGCATCTGCGAAAGTTGGCCTTAAGATCAACATTGGAAAAACAGAGTCTCTGCGCATAAAAACCAATAACACGGCGTTCTTCAATGTAAACGGCCTAAACATCTTAGACACAGAAAGCTTCACTTACTTGGAAAGCATTCTTTCCAAAGATGGAGGAGCAAGAGAAGATGTATTAAGCCGTATTCAAAAGGCACGAGGGGCGTTCGCAAGGCTAAGAAACATATGGAGTGCCAATGAAATCAGCCCTAAGACTAAAATCAAAATCTTTAACGCATGCATAAAATCAGTTTTAATGTACGGATCGGAGACCTGGCATGTGATTGCTTTCCTTAAAGCACAATTACAATTATTTGTAAACAGGTGTTTGCCAAGGACCATAACAAATGTAGAACTATGGATACTTACTCACTAGAGCGACGTAAATATAGAAATTAAGAAGCGGAAACATGGTTGGTTGGTCATACGATGTGGAAAGAATACGACGATATCTCACATCCTGCTTTGACGTGGAATCCACAAGGGACATGACGAAGAGGGAGACCATCAATGACTTGGCAGAGAACTATACGTAACGAAACGGCAAAATCGTTTAACGATTCACAAAACAGAGAAAATTGGAAATCTTTTGTAGAAACCTTAAGCTCATAAAAGGAGTATGGAAATAAATAATAATCTAATAAGGTTGCAAATAAGTCTTTCTAGCTTTGAGAAAAATTATTTACAGACTTGTTATATATGGTATGCAAGATCTAAGCGAATCATGGAGAGCATTAGTACCAGCAAGTTAAATCACTTTTTAGCCAGCATCTTATGCATATATTGCCTGGACGTCATCGGCAATGCAGAAAAGTTAATGCCTAAGAGTGGGCTAAAATCGTTTATCCATGTAGCTATTGATCTTAAACCAGAAAAGGCACCTATCACTTGGTAGACAACACCTTATAAAAAGAATTATTGAATTCTGCATTTTGGCCGTTTCCTTTAAGATTTTATGCTAAACTACCCAAAAATTTTACAATTTAAGACTTCTTTTATAAAATTAAGTTTTAGAGGTTTTCTTTCGACTAATTGTCAAGGGGTTATTCTAATTCTAAGAATTTAAGACTTCTTTTATAAAAAAAAGATTTAAGACGTTTCCTTTAAATTACTTGCCAAGGATTTAATCTAATTCTAAGAATTTAGCTGAAGATCCTGGCAGCCGTGGCTTGTTACTGCAAGCTATTTCAAAGTATTTAAGATTTCTTTTATAAAGTTCCACTCTATAATATGTATTTTGCCCACAAAATTGTCAGCATATACCAGTTTTATCACTAAGCAAATTTTGGTAGCTCTTGTCGACTTTAAAAAGTACTTATCATAATATACAAAATGTTTACGCGTGAGCGTTACTTTGTCTTAGCTACTAAGTTAGTATAATAAATAACAATTATTTTTTTAAATGTATACATTAACTCTTTATCACTTAGATGGCTGACGTCTACAAACAAAGTGTTTATGAATATGAATAACAAGTATAAACTATAAACAAATAAAAACTGCATTATCGATTATATAAAACTTGCCTGCACTTTGTAAACCCAGCGAGAGAGAGCGTTAAATTACCGGCTAAGCGTAGAGTCTGCTGTCAACTGAGCGTCCAAGTAGTGGAACTGAACGTGGGGCTTATCACTGGAACGACAAAAAAAAAACAAAACAAACAGCTAAGTCAACTTGTTCATAATCAATTAAAATTATACTTAGTACATTTAATATAGTACTTAAAATAATGCCATAAGGGCGAAAAATTATTATTGCACAGAAACAAAAAAACAAGCGGGTACAGGCATAATGGCCCATGAGATCATATAAGTCAACCTTTGGAAAAGCCCGTGCCAAACTAGCTTTTTTGTTTTCATATAATATATATTAATAACTGATAAACACGACATGGTAATTATATGGTAAATTAGCTTAGTATACAGGTAATACTATGTAGGTGCAACTGATGCTGCCTGGCACATGGCGACAGGCCTTATCGTAAAGCACTTCTAATCTAACACCCACAGTTTTCTTATAAACAAAAAGTATACCAGGTAGGTCGGATAAGATTGAAAAAAAGCAATTTGTTTATAATAGGGCTGCAAAAAAAAGTAATTTTCGTGAGTTTCGGTTTGTAGCTATGGTTGCTGGCTTATACCAAAGAATATAGAACTTTATTCTTCGCTTATACCTATAAAAGGACCTGCTAAGAGTTCTTTATCCAACATTTTTTGGAAACTTGTAGAAAAGTCCAAAATATAAGAGAGCAAATGTTGGTTTATTTTTATATTTGGAGTAGCCTTGTACCCATATGATATTCTCGGTTTACGTTTCGTCCATATAGAAAATGTGTGACACAAAAGTTGAGTAAAATATGCCCGACATACCGCTCAAGCAGGATTTTGAGGCTTTCAACAATGCCATTAAATCCTTTTATCTAGGACTTAAGAGAACTAAGCATCGTAGGTACTAAATATGGTCTGAGGCCCCACGAAAGCCTTAAAAAAAAAGCATCAATCTTTGGTCGATACAAACGGTTTTCTTTCGGAAATAATTCATAGAAAATTACGGTAGAAAAATTTGTTTTGCTTCATAATACAGAAATTTCCGTACGGAATATTGTTATTTTTTTTATTTTTTTTTTTTATTATTATTTTAATTTGTATGTTAATTTTTAAAAGTTTTATGTTAATTTTAAAAATTTTTATTTTCATATTAATTTTTATTTTAATTTTTAATTTTTAATTTTTAATTTTTAATTTTTAATTTTTAATTTTTAATTTTTAATTTTTAATTTTTAATTTTTAATTTTTAATTTTTAATTTTTAATTTTTAATTTTTAATTTTTAATTTTTAATTTTTAATTTTTAATTTTTAATTTTTAATTTTTAATTTTTAATTTTTAATTTTTAATTTTTAATTTTTAATTTTTAATTTTTAATTTTTAATTTTTAATTTTTAATTTTTAATTTTTAATTTTTAATTTTTAATTTTTAATTTTTAATTTTTAATTTTTAATTTTTAATTTTTAATTTTTAATTTTTAATTTTTAATTTTTAATTTTTAATTTTTAATTTTTAATTTTTAATTTTTAATTTTTAATTTATTTCCATGGCATTAGTATTTTGTTCTATACAGGTAAAAAAAATGTATACAGAGTTTAATTTTAATTTTTTTTATAAAAATGTTTGTTTTAATTTTTTTTAATTTGTGTAGAATATTTTTTTTAGCCTACAACAATTTTGGAAAAACTACTTCGAATTAGCCATCTGTCCAAAGTGCAAAAACAGCGAAAGATTGGGTTCTATCTGCTGTCCGGTCTATTTATAACTTGTTTGCAGCCCTGGTTTATATTAAAATTATTATGTCAAAATAAAACTGACAGACAGCTGGCCAAGAGCAACTCGTAATAGGTTGATGAACTGTGCCAGAGCATCATCTGCAGCATCATTATCATCGTTTTCGAGGGCGGTTCGACGAAAGAAAAAAAGTCGTAATCAGCGCAATTAGCATAGGGTTTGCGCAATATTTGTAACAGTTTTCAAGAAGAAAAAATTTATGACACATAAAATACGGCAGTTTATTCAACACATTAGCAGAGAGCTAATGAAAAACAAATATGAACACTTGGTAGCCAGGTAACTGTATCGCAAAGATACACGATACAAATTGTTTTTTTTTTTTTTTTTGCCCATGGGACGCTAAATAATTTTTCAATTTAGTGCAAATGGTTTGCTAATGAGCAATACACTTGGTTACAGCGCATTTCCCGTGCTAAAACATCTTGACATAAAAAAAGATACTAAAAATTATGCAGTTTAGTCAAATTAACAAGTATCTAGTATATATAAGCTCATTTACAGTTATATGCACTCAATTAAATGCTAATCGAATGATTTCATCTAAAATTTGCGAGTATTTTAATTAGTTGGTAAAAAAAAATTTACAATTTGTATTTACTAAGAGCTCTTGAACACGATGATGTCGTGTTGCGATAAATTTGTTGACATTTGTTGCAATTTTTTTAACGATAATATACATTTTTTTTTTTATTGTTTTTAGTATGATACTTAGTGATGTTAAGCGTGAATTTTTGATATAAATTTACCAGTTGCCCTTTATTATATACTGCGCTCATTTGCAAATTCTGATAATATCAAATCTATCTAACGATTTAACTTCATTATTGTATGTATGTAAGTGTGTGCAATATTTGTCAAAAAACTGTCTCTTAAAAATTGTGCCATAAAGCTACTGTATAATAAAAATGCTATAAAAATAAACTTTTGTAAACATTTACAATAAAAGCCACGTTCGTATGTTCTAAAATTCATTCATTTGAATGTATGTTATAACGTAAAGCTGCCACAAAGTAACAAATAAGCATGTAAAATCCCGTGAAAAATACTCGTTAGGACTCCCAATTTGGAATTTTTTATAGTGTTGTAAAACGATAAAAATAAGTGCTTCAAATCAACGTTGGATCAGTAGATTTTAAAAAGAATTTATTTTTATTTACCTAAATTAAAACAAAAAAGTTAAAAGAGGAGAATCGAAAATAAATTTTAGTACTTCGCACTAAATATGCAGATTATGTCGCCTAATTTTAAATAAAATTTAAAACAAAAAATTTTTTTTGTTTTATTTGTTTATTTGCAAATAATCATAAATTCATTTATTTTTATAAATTGCACTTATCACAACTATGTATTTTCGCCAATCTGGAGCCATCGTTTGGCAAGATCTGCCATAGGGCCAAATTAAGCCTTTATATTAACTTACCCTATTTAGGGAATTAAATTTTTTAACCTTTTTATTGGCTTATTATTAAGACGCTTAAATAAATCTATTAAAAATGCTGGGTTTCATGACTTAGCTGTCTTTTTATATTAAAATAGGGTATTCACGCTTGCTGTTGAGTTGAGGTATTGCAAAAGTACTCAACTTTTCAACACCTCAACAACAAGCGTGAATACCCAACTTTTTAAGCGGACAAAAACTACAAAACAGTACTACAATTTGAATCTATTTCTAATTTTCATTTATTTAATTTGTACAAACTCATTAGTTACATTGTAGTTAAGCAACAAAACAAGTTTTGATTAAGTAGCTATCATTATTAAGCTTGAAAAGTATTTCAATAAGCAACATTCATCTTCTTAAATCTCAACACAAATTGTAAATTACAACAATACAAAATGAGCACAGTATTCAAGTTTACTTCCATGTCGGATTGGACCATTTAGTTGTTGCTGTTTATCCTCATGTTGATGTTACTCCACAGACCCATCAACTAAAGTACAGCCTATAATTACATACGCTGCACTACTACTACGAGTATTTGTTGTTATATACTCGTAGTACTACATTGTAGAAAGCCATTTACATCAAAATCCATAGAAGTGAAACAACTTCAAACTATGCTAATGAGAGAGACATGAATATTAAGCGATATTTCAGCTAAGGGGTCGGTCCTTGGAACTGTACCCGCAACAACAAAAACAATGACAATGAATTTTGTTGCCACAAAGCCACAAGTAAATCCCAAGCACATTTGTAGAGCAAGTAATGTTGCAAGTCTGAATAGATCTGGACTAAGGGATACGCTTTTTTGATTAACTAATTTAGAACGACTGAGTGGAATGTTGAATGAGATCTGCCAAATTTACAAACAGATTTTTATGATGAAGGATCTCTACGCATCTTTTGATCAGGTGCAAATTTTCAGACAAGGCAGCACTTGCTCCCGTGAACTCTTCAGTTTTATGAACCTTAAACCTCTCTTTAGCTGCGAACAACCGGAGTACGTCGGCATGGGAGCTTATTTGGATAATGGATCCTCATAGCTCCGCAATAAATTTGTTAAATGCAGACTTTGAAGTAGGAAGGAATAGGGTTGCGGCTCGTCAAGAAGCAAAAGAGTTTGCAGAAATTGTCCTAGCTCTGTTATACTTTATTTATGATCTGGAAGTGTTTTCGTAATATACTTGACGTATTGATGGAACGACGAACTTTAAAAGCTCTTAGAGACGACACTAACTAAGTGGAAAAATATAACAATCTACAAAGTTTTAATATAAAAAAAGAAAATGTGTAAACTTCTTGTTTAATAAAAATAAAAATGTCATTTTTAGATCTCCCTTCGACTCTTTCAGAAGACACTCTCACACCTCAAATAAGAAAAAGCTTAAATTTACCAAGTCCGAATTATTTTATAGCCGCAGATAAACAAATCAAAAGAACGAAACTAGCATTATATACATAGGTAGTCCAATTATGTATGTGCTCCGAAATTTCTGGCACAGTTACAATATCAATCAGGAAACAGTGGAGCATCTCCTGTGTGGATGTATGGCACTATGCAGGAGAAGACTGAACACACTGGGTTCCGAACTTATTGGAAACGTTACTGAACTAGCAGGAATCAGGATAAATAGAATCAATTCGTTTATTAAATCAACAGGTTGGTTCAGAGAGGATCCAGGGGAGTAGAGAGATTATCCCAAGTGGCATCACAACGGGCCTTTTACAGGCCTAGGTGTGTCGTAAGGCAACCACTTCTACCTACCCTACCTACCTACAATATCAATACACAGCTTATTTACCAAACTAATATGCTCAAATTCCACTATTATATGCTTACAGTGTATAATTATGAATTAAATTGTAGTACATAACTCTCACATACCATGTATATAGAAGTCATATACAGACACTGCACAGATATTGTTGGTAAACATGGAAGCCACCACTGAGCCACCATAACTTGGATATATGTATGTAGTAATGGTACTTTGGAGATTTCGTTGTTGCGTTTAGACTAATTTCAATTAGTTTGAGTGCGAGAATCTCATCGCTCTATCCTACTTTCACGTTGGACTCATCTCACTCACTCTATGTATCATTGGTTGGCTTGGTGGGCTGCGTTTTCCAAATGCTTACAGAATGTTAATTACGCAATTGACTTAACAAGCAATGCCACAACTTTGTTGTTACAACAACATCTAAAACACACAACACCAACAACTATCCCAAATACAGCTCTGTGGCATCTCCATTAGCAATTGGCATTCACCCAAATGGCCCATTCGATTCCAACCTGGCTTATATAATTATGCAGATTTTCGTGCTTTCTCAACGGCTCAACGTACGCCATTTTGTATTGATGTGACAGACATTTTGTATTGCTTTACATATGTCAAAATGGCAACAGGATGTACATATATATACTACCCGCATGCTTTACATATGTAACTTGTCTAACTGACGCGATGTTTGACACAAAATTTATTGTCTAAATATAGGCGCATATGGCACATATACAGTTTGCATTGTACATAGATGAAAATTTATTGCAAAGTTATACAACACTGTTGGTGTATTAAAAATTAAAAGAGTACTTAAATAATTTAAATATGCACTAAGAGAAAGTGATAACATTAGCAACTAGAAGAAAGCGCGTAAGATCCTACAAAGTAGGGTATAGCGCCTAGTATAAAGTACAATCTAATGGCCCATACGCAGTTCGAATATTTTCGCAAGAAATATCCCATTTGGGATTTTTTTTTTTTATATGAAGTTTTGTCATTCCGCGCGAAATTTTTCGAACTGCGTATGGGCTTTTAGATACGTTTTATACCGCTTCTTTAAGAAATAATTAATAAGTAATTAATAATAATCCATTAAAATTATTTTATTGTAGTTTTAGTGATTTCCTATACAATTTTGTTATAACGTATTCGGGGACCTACGTCAGAAACAAAGTTTCCTACGCTAGTTTTTCATGCCAATATTTCTTATACTAGCCCCAAGGGGCGTTTTTTTGGAAGCTGGGAAATAATTTTTAAAAAAGATGCAACTTTACTAATTTCTTTCTACAATCCTTAAAAAACTTTTATGATCAAAATGTATTCATCGTCAATAAGACTCAAGCGGAAACCTGCAATCCGAAGCTCAGCGGCATGAACTGGTTTTAAGTTTGTAAAAAGAGTTAAAAGTAATATCGCAAAATTTAAGATTCTAAGCATTAATCATTTTAAAATTTGTAAAAAGTTCGAAGTGACTTTAACATACTCCCGCACCAGAGAACTGCAACCGGTACCTTTTTTTTTATTCACATCGGATCATTGACTTGAATTTTGCGTTCTAAAGCGGTATCAATCACTTTGCGGTCAAATCACTTGCGTTCATGCGGTAAAATGCGGCCAGTACCGGTTGTGATTGGTTTGGCTTTGCGGTCAGCTGGCATGCGGTATTGCAAGAACAACTTTTTTATATTTTTGTTTCAATAACGATAACATTTCAAACTTTAATGCCGATCTTCCATATAACAAAATTGTTTACTATTTTTTTCGCTTATCATAAATCTTTTTTTTTTTTTCCAAAATAAGTAAAGACTAGAGCAAGTGAGCGCAGATAAACAAGCAAAACAGTGTTGTCCGATGATTTCACTCACGCTTTGAGTTCACTACATGGCGCCACCAAAGTTTACTAGATGGCGCCAGCAGTAAGAACAGCACAAACAAAATGTGTAATGTGTAAGTATATTTTAAAGACGTAACAAAGATCATATTTTCCAATATAGAATATTTTTGTATACTCGCATAAAAATCTATTGAAACCATTGTAAGTTGCTGGCATTTTTTTCTTCAGAGAAATTCATTCTAAATATAAAACTAAAACGCTGCAGTGACTAAGATTGGAATGTGCCTAGAGTGAGCTAAAACATAAAAACTAATATTTCTTTCTGGAAATTTTCTCGCCCACTACTCCTACCCCCAAGTACCCGTTGAACACTAAGTGAGTTACAGATATTTCAAAATTTCAATTTACTTTCTATAGGAACTGCTATTTGTAAAACGAAAAATCTGAATTCAATAATATCGTTATATGAATAAATAGTTACTAAGAAATCAAAGGCCATATCTTTTAAGAATTTTCACCACGCTAACCGATTTTCACAGTGTAACAGAAAACGCGGAGAGAGCAAAAACTGGTCCTACGAATTTAATGATCATTAACAAAACATTTTTATACCTCGTACCTATAGGTAAAAAGGGTATACTAGATTTGTTCAATGTATGTAACGGACAGAAGGAGGCGTGGCAGACCCCAAGTCCTTCATACCAAAATGCTTATCATAACCTCGGGTAGCGATTGAGCCATGTCCGTCCGTCCGTCCGTCTGTCCGTCTGTATGAACACCTAGATCTCGGAGACTATAAGAGCTAGAGACACGAAACTTTACCAGCTGATGCGCATATTTCCTCAGAAGATGAAGTATGTTGAATCATGTCAATACCTCTCCCCGTTCCCCTGTAGCAGAGTTTTGCGGTTTTTAGCTACACCGTTTAAAATTTTAATCTGAAACTTAACAGAGCGATGCGTTGTGGTTCAAAAATAAACTGTGTTTCAAAAATAAACTGTGTTTCAAAAATAAACAAAATCGGACAATTACAGCAAAAGTTATAGTCTAAAACGTACAAGTTTCACCTCCCCTTGCCTATAAACTGCGTCAATATTTGACTCTCCGTTATTGTAGTGACAAATGATCTAAAATCACCAATTTTGGTAAGCTGGTTCATATGGCTCTTATGAACAAATCCACATCCAAATTCGATCGATGCGAACCCCCCACCCCTCGCAATCGGTTTACCGTGTTTTCTCCCACACCCCTGAACATATCAACTTGAAACTTGCCCTATATACTTTAAATAGATTCTTTGACGTAAATTTAGATTTTCATTAAAATCGGTTAAAATTTGAGGAACTAATAGATATAAATATCGTTTTTCACCACAAAAAAATGGTTCCAATTGGAAGGTTCTTAGCTGGAATAAAACTTTTTTGCAAAAAAAATGTACAGGGTATTACTGTCGGGCACCGCCTCGACTGTATTACATTTTTTTAATCAATAACCGATTTAAAATGCAAAAATTAACCTAATTAAGTTAATAAGAACCTTACGAGAGTGCAGGGTAGCTGATAGTCTGGCAGTTACCACTTGTTTTTAAACAATTTGTAGCGTATTCAAATGAAATGATTCATTTATTATTTTATTGCTTTTGCTTTCTTTATTAACTTTTTTACTTGCAGTAATTTGCATGCAAATGAAATTTCTTTCAAGAATATAAATTCTTTTATTTTTCCTAATAATTTTCATTCTTGGTATTTCCATTCATTTAATGGTTGCTTGCAATTTGTAGCTACTTATAAAAAATTTTCTTTTATTAAAATACTTCTATGAATCATGCATTTTCTAGAGTTCTAAAACATTTTACGGCTCATAAACTCTAGAACTTGCCGTAGCCTAAAAGTTTTACGTTTAATTATCATAAATTAGTTGAGGCTGTCAAATTACAGTCAAAACTTATTAACTTATGTATTTCAACGAAATATAAATTAAATACTTTTTAATGAAAAGCTTTTTCCAATTTGTTTACTAATTGTAGCGCAAGCTTTCAGTCAAAGAAAATCTCTTAAAGACATTTTTTTTTTGTATGCTCTTATGTTTATTATGCAGCTAAATTTTAATTTGAACAGGTTCTTTTAAAAGTATCGTGCTGTTTCTCATGCAGTTTCTCATAATATATACCAACTCAGCTGGAAGTCTTTTAGAATCTAAAATACCTTCGACACCCATCGTGTATTTTGATATTCAGAACATTTAGTCACATGCATATGCTAATTTTAAATGTGCTATCAAATTAATTAAAATTAATGAGAAAAACCATTTCCAGAATGCAAATACATTTCAGAGAACCGTGGCATTTCCGCACGGTTATCACAAACAATTTATTTAAACGAATTCGGTTGTTATTGACAACATTGATTATCAACAAACTGGCTATGTACTAAGTACATACATACATATATATAATACAAAAAAAATAATTAATTTTTGAACATTAATCTATAGATGCTCTTAGCTACTGGCACACTTAATATGTCTTATCAATTATAATAAATAAAACTTTGCAAGTTTTTAAAACTTAAGCAGCTTTTGAAAAGTCATTTATCATATGACTCCGTGGCGCAACGGTAGCGCGTCTGACTCCAGATCAGAAGGTTGCGTGTTCAAATCACGTCGGGGTCAATTGGTGAAAAATTTATTTTTTATTTTTAAATTATTTTTATAAATACAGTTTTTTTTTTTTTTATTAATTTCATCTAACAAAATTTAACCTGCAACCAGTTGTCTTTTGGTGAAAAAAGTATACAATTTTTTTTAGTTTTAAGCTCACATAATCTCATCTTCTCGCATTATGTATGCGGATGATGTTAAACTCTATATGTCCTACTCCGATAATTCTTCAGCAAGATTTTGATAGCATGCAAACTTGGTGCAATATCAACCAACTCTTTCTCAATAAGACAAAATGTAGCGTTATGACATTTTATCGTTCTGCTTCTCATTTGGCTACTTCCTCTTTAGAATCTTCTAGCTTAGAACGCACCGAGAGTGTGCCCGACCTTGGTGTTTTGTTTGATCATAATCTTAAATTTAATAATCATATTTGCAACACCGTGAATAAAGCTAGAGGTGTTCTTGCTTTTAGTAAGCGCTGGTCTAAAGCGTTTAACGACCCTTATACCCTCGTTCGTCCAATCTTGGAATATTGTTCCTGCGTTTGGAGCCCGCATTACCACCAGTATCCGGACATGATTGAGTCTGCACAAAAGCGATTTCTCCTTTTTGCACTTCGTGGATTAAACTGGGACATAAATATCCGACTGCCCCCATGTTCCGATAGACTTCGCCTTATAAAGTTGCCTTCCTTAATTCATCGCAAAACATGCCACGGCGTGTTATTCTTGCATAAAGTTACCTTTGTCAAATCGTCTAGAGTAACTCGGAATTTTAGATCATTAGCCTTACAATTTTGTAGATCTAATTATGCTTTGCACGATCCTTTCCGTTTCTTATGCTCTAACTATAATAACTTTTACAACTTCCTCTCTTTCGTACGGTCTATTCAATCTGCCACTTCTTCTATCTTAAGTCATGTTGACTTGCCACTTCGAACATCCTTGACCAACCCTATATGATGAGTCACCCACTTGGTGATCTATTGGCTCTTTTTGTGATATAATGTTTAATTATACCCTGTACCGTATGGTACAAAGGGTATATTGTGTTTTTGCAAGCCGAAAATGTATGTAACGTACAGAAGGAGACGTCGGAGACCCCCCAAAGTTACCTAAGGTATGATCAGAGTGACTAGAGAAGTCAATATATCCATGTCCGTATTTCCGTATGAACGCCTAGATCTCAGAGATGGTAAGAGCTAGAGCAATCAAACTTTCAGATTAGATCCCTTATTAATCCATAGGAGGCAAGTTAATTTTATTTTTTTGATATCGGGATTACATTATATAGCTCCCATAGGGGTGTTTCAGAGGACCTCGAAAAAAAGCAAAAGTTTTAGATGGATTATTCGTTTGTTTATGAAGATATCATAACCATTTTTGGCAATCGGAAGTTTTTTTGAGACTTCCAGCACTGTACCAAATTTGATCAAAATCGGTTGACTATATCATATAGCTCCCATAGGACCAATCGGTCAAAAAAATGTTATTTGTACAAAATTCGTTGTGTTTCGTTTGTTTGTGAAGATACCGTAACCAAATTTGGCATTAAGAAGTTTTTTAGAGTTCCCAAGCACTGTTCCAAATTTGATCAAAATCGGTTGACTATACCATATAGCTCCCATAGGACCAATCGGTCAAAAAATCGTTTTTTGTACAAAATTCGTTGCGTTTCGTTTGTTTGTAAAGATATTGTTAGCAAATTTTCCATTAAGAAGTTTTTTAGAGTACCCAAGCACTCCACCAAGTTTGATCAAAATCGGTTGACTATATCATATAGCTTCCATAGGAACGATCGGTCCAAAAAACGCTTTTTTTTACAAAATTCGTTGTGTTTCGTTTGGATTTGAAAATATCGGAACCAAATTTGGCAGTCAGAAGTTTTTTATAGTTCCCAATCAGTGTACTAAATTTGAACAAAATCGGTTGACTATATCATATAGTCCCCGTAGGACCGATCGGTCAAAAAAATTGGTTGGTGCAAAATTCGACTGATTTCTGTTTGTTTATAAAAATATCGTAACTAAATTTGCCGAATAAAATATCTTTTGGAGGTTTTAAGCAATGTGTCGGACTTAATTGCAATGTGGTGGTACAGGGTATCCCAAAGTCGTATGCGCCCGACTTTAACGTACGCCATCTTTTTTATCTTGTTTCCTTGTTTCATCTTTAATATTGTAAATCCAAGTGTTTGGCCAGTTCTTGATGTGAGTTCGTGCATATCGTTAAAAAGTTCACCCACCGGGCTAGAGACGCGGATTAGTTTATATGTATATATTCCCTCTAAATGTCCAATTAAAATTTATACTAAAAAAAAAAGGCATATATGCACGAACGTGACTGTGTACTATTTAAAGTAGTGCATCGTTGCTCAAAAGAGTGTTGTAAAAAACGCCAATACATATCAACGAGTAAGAATATATTAAAACTCAATCTTTTAAACCTTTAAGTAGCATTTTTGACACAAAATCTCTTTTAGCAAAAAGAAAAAAGAAAAAACTGAATCGATTTAGAAATTTCAGACTTTAAAGACCAGTGTACTCAACAAAAATTTATTACCCAATCCAAATAACCCATAATGCAAATGCAAAAATTTAAAAAAAAAAAAAAAATTTCAATTTTGTAATCATTTTTGTAGCTATTTTTCTCTCCCTATTTAAGGGTCATTGCAAATTTAAACCGTATAAAAATCATAAAGCGTAAAATATTCCGGCAGGCTAAAACCACACACACACAAAAAAAAATACATGAAGCTAACCCGCATTAAATATGCTATATGCACGTACTTATATAAAATGGCATTTTAAATTAGTTGCAAAATTGAAATTTTATGTGGTTGTTATATTTTTAGGTCAAAAAAAGGCTTAACAAATCATACATATATGCTATATATCTCTCTTTGGGCATCAAAATCATGTTGAGTTTATTACAGTTCTAATTTGCGGCTTTGTGAAGCGCCAAAGTTTTGTAAAAAGCTGCTTATTGGGCTAGGATCATATACAAATACACATATATGTATATATTGTACATTTATGTACAACAAAAAATGTACATAAATAACGTTGTAGTGGTAGAGATAAAGATGCTGTTTTGTGATTTATGTGGCCAAAAACTTATGGACTTAACATATGCCAAATTGGGCAAGCACTTTATAAACGAACTTGCCAAAGTTTCTAGAGCTCTAGGAGTTTAGTCAGCTGATAGTCAAAGTTAGATTTTTTCCCACCCCAAGCACATACGGACTTGTACAAATACAAAGTTGATTTGTTGTTTTGGTTAGCTTATCGCTGGTTCACACTAATTGCTTGGGTTCGCCGCTGCTTCGTTTGTTGGTATATTTGTGGGTTTGTTGGGGTTCTCTTGGTTTACGGCGCCAACGGTTATACAAATTCCCTAACATGATACACAACAGACACAGAAATGTCAGACAATGGCAACTTCTAAGCAGTTATGAGTTCTAAAGTTGGGTTTTGCATGTGTGCCCCAAAGCCCCAAGGGTGAAATTAATTTAATGTTGTCAACAATATTTTTGCAACCCAGACGTATGGCAGCGTGTAGCAGGGAGAGTGAGATGTAGAGAGATACGGTATGGCTTAAAAAGCTGGCAACTCTAGGGCTGTAATTTTTAATTAAAAAGTCTTTATACCCTGAATGCAACGGTTAGTTAAGTTGGTGCAAAAAATTATTGTGTCTAACACCTAGCAACACACGAGTAAGAGCCAATAAGTTTTCTATATTTTTCCATAAGGAGTTTTTTTGCGGTTTTCTTTGGTGTTGCGCAATACATCGAAAACTTCAGTGTCGATACTGAAAATTCGATACCGAAGTTAAGGTCATCGATATTTTGCCAATCCGATACTAATTTGTACTTAAAAAAAAATAATTTAAGTACATTTTTTTATAAGCAATTAGAATATGATGCTCATTAGGGCGGTTCAAATTGTATTGGGCAAAAAACATCTTCTAAGGCGAAACGCGATTTTGGTAATATACCGATTTTAAGGTTATCGATATTTTGCCAATCCGATAACAATTTGTACTTAAAAAAAATACTTTACGTACATTTTTTTTATGAGCAATTAGAATATGTTACTCATTAGGGCGGTTCAAATTGTAGGGGGCAAAAAAAATTTTCTAAGGCGAAGCACGATTTTGGTAATATGGGTCATTCTAAGAAATTTTGCCAAAAAAAAAACATATCTCTAAAACGAGTTTTGGGTCTCCCACTTTTCCAAAATATGTATTTTTACAAAATATTAAAAAATCGAGCTAGAAATTGCATTAAAAAGAAAAAAAACGCGGAATCCCTTTTTGACATTAATTTTTATTTATTAGCCAGAGGGCGCTTTCGTGCAAGTTTTTTTTAGTTTTATCTCCTATTTTGCGAAAAATTGACGCAATTATGGCGAAAATCGACGAACATTTCTTTTCTTTTATTTACAATTTATGTTTTTTTCTCTTAATATAATAAAAATAAATAATAAAAAAAATTTAAAAAAATAAAAACAAAGCAGTAACAAAATAAAGGAAAAGTTTGCTTTGATAAATATTCATAAAATTCTAAATATTCATAAAATTATCTATATCTCTATCTTTGCTTGGACTTATACGATGAAACTGATTATTGTTTTTTTTTTTAAGAGAGCTCAATTTTGCGTGATTATATAGATTATTTATAATTTGAATTCTGTCTATCAAAAAATGTATATGAAAACTTCGATACGAATGTCATCGAAATCGATTTTTTTATCAGTATCGATTAGATTCGGTATTTTTTTTTTTAATGCTACATATTTTGATTAGGTATTTTTATTACCCCAGTTTACTCCAGCGTTTTTCAAGTTACAAAAAAAATGTCTCGTACCATTACTCAATAGTGGTTGAAAATTTGTTTTAAATCGTTTGAGAACTTGGATAAAGAATAAAAAAAAAAAAAAAATCCAATGATTTTGGAGACAGATCGATTGGTAGGTTACAAAAAAGCTCTGAAATTTCAGTCCTGAAACTAAACGTGTTGCAACTTAATAAAAAAATCTGTTTTTCACTTCTTATTTAATTTTCACCAATCTACTATATACTTTTAAGCATTTCTTATTTAAGCTAAGTTGCCAAAAAAGTTTTTGCTGAACTATCACTTTTGCTTATGAAACACTGTAACAAATTTTCATCATATGGGGCCGATCGGGTAATTTCTTCACAGTTCCTAAGCACTACACCAAACGAAATTTGCCGTCCTAAAAAAGCTGAGTAGGGTTCAGCGCACTGCAGAATTAACTATCAGCGGGGCACTATGCTCCACCCCAAATGAAGCATTAGATGCCATAATGAACCTATCACCCCTGGACAAAGTGGGCAAACAAACAGCCGTTCTATCAGCTCTACGTATGAGAGAGGCAAGAAAATGGAATGGCCTAGACTTCGGTCACTCAAGGATTCTTAATGGTAATCCTCTAATCCCTGATGATACGGATTACTGTATCCCACAGGAACATTTTACAACTGCATTCAAGACCCATTTTCCAACCAGGGAAGAATGGAATGTTGGCATACCGGGTCCAAGCGGCTCAACTAAAATCTTCACGGACGGTTCCAAGCTAGACGACCGCGTTGGCGGAGGCGTCTATATTGAGGAACATAACGTAAGAATATCTTTTAGGCTCCCAGATCACTGTACTGTCTTCCAGGCTGAAGTCACGGCAATTCAGGAGGCCGCTTCGATAATTAAAAATCTAACGATTGGTAGCAACAATATCTGTATTTATTCAGATAGCCAAGCGGCTATTAAGTCTCTCGCCTCCATGACATCATGCATGAAGTCAGTGAACAACTGTCGCTCATCTCTGTAGGAGATGGCAGTACAGTTTTCGATTCACCTCATCTGGGTCCCGGGACACAGGGATTTTGAGGGCAACTGCATTGCAGATGAACTGGCAAGAAAAGGAACTACCAGCATCCTCATTCAAGACAAGGAGCGTCTGGGTATACCTATGGCGAGCTGTAAATTGAGAATTAAGAACCATTTTGCACTAGCTGCTAATCAAGCGTGGAATCGGATATCGAACACGTGTAGAATTTCACAGCAGACTTGGCCGGTATACTGCAAAAAGAGGACAAAGCAATTTTGCGATCTGAATAGAGCTCAGTGCTCGACAGTAATCCGGGCAATCACCGGACACTGGTTGGTGGGTATCCATGCATCAAGGCTCAACGCGCCTCATAATGACTTCTGTAGAAGTTGTGGAGATGAGGAGGAGCTGGAGACGGTGGAGCACTTATTCTGTCACTGCCCTGGGCTGTGTAGGACTAGGCTCCGATTCCTCAAATCATACGTCTTAAATGACCTATCCCAGCTCTCAAAGAAGAGTCCAAGAAGCCTCTTGGGGTTTATTAAAGCCGCCGGATGGGCGTGATTCTTAAAACACATAGGGGACCTCCTGAGTGGGGGAAGGGTGGTGTAAGGCCCACCCAGCGGTATCACAATGGGCCAACTTTCTGGCCTAAGTGAGTTGGGGCGTTAGGTCCCAACTGCCGCCCTAACCTAACCTAACCTTCCATGTCGTATTTGGCTATAATACGGTCTCTCTCCTCTAAACTAAAAGTCATACCTTTCGTTGTTTTATCATAAAACGATCAAAAAGTAATTTAAAATTAAAAATAAAATATATTTCCGCGATCCTTAAACTTAATTTCCTTATAAAAGGCTACTGTCCTATAGTTATGAAACGCTTAAAACTGCAGCAAAAGTTGCATATCCATGCATAAGCTATTGCGAAACACCGTGTGAAGCAACAGTGCAATAGCCTTACGGTAAATTCAAAGCTCCAACATTAGGTAGTTGCTTTTGTTAAAGGAAGCTTTGCTGGATCGTACTTATGAACTGTTATATTTGCACTTGAAACTTAAATTTGCGACTGTCCTATAGTTATGTAATTCACTGTATTTGTTATAAATATATATATGTCAATCAAAGGCTTATGCAAAAAGGCGGCGTTTTATAATATGGTGAGTAAAGTTTACATTAATTACACTAGTCGACAAATTTAACACTTTTTTTTTCTCCAGAGATGAGACGTATATTTTATGTTAGGGTAATGTTTCAGCGTTAAAAAACCGTTTTTTTTTTTATCCTCCCATAGCTTGTTTTTTTTTTATGACTATTTTAGTGAAAAATGCCATTTTTCAAAATACGGTTGCACATATGAGGTCATAAAAACTGTACTAATTCTAATTTTTTCATTATTATTTTTTTTTTCAAAAGAAGAGAGCACTACCTTTCCAAAATGCCCCAAATCATAAAAATTGGAAACCTTCAGATAAAACTACAGCCGAAAGAGTGTGCCCAAAACCCCAAAAAACACAACATTTTGGTGACTTTTTGCACGAATATCGCTATTTCTTTCAGAAAAACTCTTAGACACTTGAAAAGTTAGCTATTTTATGTTATTGGTCATGATATGTAGATGCGATTTCTGTATAGTGTCGTTTTTTTATGATACAAAATGACTGATTTATTCAATTTTTAGTAAAAATGAAAAAAATACAATTTTTTTCGATAGCATTTTTTTTTGTCACTTTCAACTGCATTTAAGCTCTTGAAAGTGGTTGGTTTTTCTATATTGGGAACTTTTACATAAAGTAGTAGTCATTACCTTTCAAATAAGTCCTTTTTCATGAAATTCGGACTATCCATTGAACACCAGCAGTTGAAGGAATCATCATGAGTACACGAAATCTCATGATTTCACCAAAAATATACGAATTTTTTGTATATAATGGTGCTTGCCTTGAAACAAACGGACTTAAGGCATTTGGAAAAAATAGAAACGATATGACAATCGCTCACTTAGAACATGGGACCCCAAGTAAGGCAAACTGTAAGTTAAGAAAGGAATATTCGTAGATCCTCAAATTCGTAAAGCAATGAAAAGTAACGAATTTTGAAGAACATTACCACCTGATCAACTGTATGCGTGTAATTCCTTCGAAGAAGTTGCAGAAAATTTCTTAGAAAGATGAAAAGCCCGAATGCTAAGTAAATTATTGAAATGCTTTATAGGTATGAAAAAATTGTCTCGACATTGAGTCTAAAAATGCATCATTTAAAATCACATTTTCACATTTTTTCTGAAAATTTAGGTACGATGAGCGACCAACAAGGTAAAATATCTCATTGAGACATTAGAAGTTTAGAGGGTAGGTTTAGAGGACTTGTCACACATAAAATTTTGGGTGAATATTGCTGGTTTTTAGTTCCAGAATCAGATAGGAATCTCAAAAGAAAAAAAAGAAATGCACTTTAAGTAACAATTTTTGTCCAAAGATGGGTTGATTTCTTAGCTTTATATATAATAAAAAGTATTATTATCATTAATTATTGTTTTATCAAAGCATTAGGAGATATTGGATAAGAACAATATGATATAAATGTAAGCAAAGGGCCATAGAAACTGAACCAAAAAATTGATGATCAAAGCCGTTTGCATTTTATGTTGGATTTTAGTTTTAAATTTGAGAGTTTTGTTTGTGTTTTTATTAAGGAATCTTAATAATTGAAGGTGTAGTAGATTATTCCTATGTATCCAAACAATAATGCCGATTATTGTCAACGCAAGCACCATTATATACAAAAAATTCGTATATTTTTGTTGAAATCATGAGATTTCGTGTACTCATGATGATTCCTTCAACTGCTGGTGTCCAATGGATAGTCCGAATTTCATTAAAAAGGACTTATTTGAAAGGTAATGACTACTACTTTATGTAAAAGTTCCCAATATAGAAAAACCAACCACTTTCAAGAGCTTAAATGCAGTTGAAAGTGACAAAAAAAAATGCTATCGAAAAAAATTGTATTTTTTTCATTTTTACTAAAAATTGAATAAATCAGTCATTTTGTATCATAAAAAATCGACACTATACAGAAATCGCATCTACATATCATGACCAATAACATAAAATAGCTAACTTTTCAAGTGTCTAAGATTTTTTCTGAAAGAAATAGCGATATTCGTGCAAAAAGTCACCAAAATGTTGTGTTTTTTGGGGTTTTGGGCACACTCTTTCGGCTGTAGTTTTTTCTGAGGGTTTCCAATTTTTATGATTTGGGGCATTTTGGAAAGGTAGTGCTCTCTACTTTTGAAAAAAAAAATAATAATGAAAAAATTCGAATAAGTACAGTTTTTATGACCTCATATGTGCAACCGTATTTTGAAAAATGGCATTTTTCACTAAAATAGTCATAAAAAAAAACAAGCTATGGGAGGATAAAAAAAAAAACGGTTTTTTAACGCTGAAACATTACCCTAACATAAAATATAAGTCTCATCTCTGGAGATTTTTCATCGTCGACTAGTGTTATCAACAACGCTTTAACTTGAGTAACAGCTTGCAGTATACCATAGATGGCGCCACAGTTTGAGCGGAAGCACATCCGACAAATTCTGTTAAGCAAAATTTTAAATTTAGAAATTAGCCATTGCTATTCAAAGGGGCTTTTCGATTAGGGGCTTTTTCCTCAATATTGTGATAAAAATATATTTATGTCAATCAAACACCTATGCGCAAATTTTACAAAGTCAATAAATTAAAATGATAAGCTTAGTAATGGTCATAAGTATATGCACTATATTTTGCTTTTGGCGTCCAATCTATTGATATGAAAGTGTTGCCTAGGCCAAGAGCTGCTATAAAAACAATTCTTTACAAACTTTTGGCAGTAGTACGCCTAAAGCAGCCAACTAGCATTATTCGCAAAACTATTAAAAAGTTACGAAAAATTTAGATCGAAAATGTTTTTCAAAGTTATCGTTCTGTTGCTAGCAGTTACCACGGGCTTGGCCGTGATTTCACCCCGAACAAAGTCTGATAATAATCTAATAGATTTCATGATGGCGTCGCGTGCCCTAGATACTAGTCCTGAGCTGTCTAATTATTGCTTCAACCGCTACCTACCAGTATTGAATCAATTATTGGTCAACTATCAGATTGAACATAACCTTTGCTTGGATAATTATGCGGCAGCTTGTGCGGCAATTGATAGCAGATTTGGCACACAACGCAAGGATATTGTCTCCAATGTGACGGATTTGTGCTACAATTTTGACGATTGCAACAAACTTGGTACAAATTTGGAGTTCTTTAATTGTTTTACCGATTCTGTAAGTATTTGTAGGTTTTATCTTCTTTAAGTAGCAGCTAATTAAAATTTTTTGTGTTTAGGGCGCCGAAGCTGCCAATGTGCTGAATAGCGAGTCTAGAAAATCCCATTTACATGCCAGTGAAATAAATGCATTATTTGTTCAGGAGGAGGCCGTAGCAAACATTTGCGTGATACGTGCCGAGGATCATTATGACGCAGAATCCACCAAAACCTACGAAGAATTCCAAAAGTGCTTAAATGGAGAAATTGTACCATAGACTTTTTTTTTAACTCTGACTTGTAATAAATTTTAGGTTACAGAAAAAATTAATATTAAATTGTATTTATTTATAATTATGTGTTTAATTTTAATAATATTATAATATAAAAGAATCTGAAGTGAAATTTTGAGTCTTCTTACAGTGAATATGAATAATGTGAACCAAACTGAAAGAGAGAAAGAGAATAGATGTATGTTCTTTTAGATCAGTGATGGGCAAAACTCGTACAAACAAACATTTCTTTGTGTGAGTAAACAGCGCAGTAAGCAAAAGCACACGAGAGAGCAAGAACCGCAATCAAGCAAAAACGAGTGAGAGATTTCACACATGATTAATCAATACCATACAGTAGTGCTGGAGAAAACATCGATGATCGAAGTTTAAAATCTCTATTTATCGATGTTGGCCAACAGAGATGTTACTCCAGCACTTCTGCTTTCATCAAATGGGTGTTTAGTAATGCTGGAGAAACATCTGTGTTGGCCAACATCGATATATAGAGATTTTAAACTTCGATCATCGATGTTTTCTCCAGCACTAGTACAGGGTATGCCACAGTCGTCCGTGCCCGACTTTAACTTACGTCATTTCTTATTTTTTAATATATTTGTTTAAAAACGATTTTAAGTTTCTTTCCTTTATTTACTAAATAGGAAACAAATCGATTTGTTTCAACAATGTAAAAAAAATATAAATAATTATTATTTTCTTGTTTAAATTACATATATTGAAAAATTCAATTTTTTGTCCAAAATTTCCCAATTTGCCCATATAACCAAGAATATTCTGCTCACGTGTGAATTCGGTATAGGGCAGTTCGACTGTAGTATTATTTGTTCCTTATCCAGCTGGACCCATTGAGCACATTTTGGGTAGGATTCCTTCTTAAAAAAAAAAAAAAAAAAAATATGTTTTTGGAATACGAAATCCGCGACCGCACTGTAAGTAGTGATAGTAAAACAGCTTCATTACGCATATATGTGTGGAAATTAATATTTATTAATATAAAATTATTTGGAAACTTTTCAAGTTTGCCAAGAAACCACCAAAGAAGACTAAGTACATTAAAAATACGAATTCTTTGTACTCTATAGGGATGCCACCCGCCTTACTGTTAAACTTTTATCATAGACTATGGAAATAAAATCACTTTACAATTAAGTAGAGTATATAATACTCGAAAAGTTCCGACTGTATCCGAGTCACTTGTGTCTATATTGGTACTGTGGCATGTTGAATGCATTACTGTTGCGTTTTGAAGGCACTTCCCTGAAGGGTTTTTGTTAATTTGCGTAATCACTATTTATGATACTCTATATAGATAGTATTATTGTTTTTGCTACTTTAACTGTGCGCTGACAAAAGGTCAAGTGTGTTTTTAGTTGCTCCCATTGGCAGCATAACTTGGCTAAAATTTGGTCTGGCCAGTTGCCAAGTATTTTGGCAGCATATAACACAAGGTTAGCAAGTATTGAGGCAACTTTTCAAAGTTCATTCAACTGTCCAAAAACTGTCTAGCCAACATACAAAACCAAAAACCCTCCCAATCCTGCCACAAAACAAAAGCCTTCGTAACAATAACAATTCAATGCTAACAACTTCCGCCAACATGGCCAAAACTTTGCAACAAAAACTTGTGCGCGCCATAAAATAGACTATAACATTCAGTACGGTCAGCTAACAGTAGTACATACAAAAAAGAAGCTGCAGTTAGTCTTAAAAAAAACAATACACAATGTATCTTTTTTTATTTTAATTGCTAAACTTTTGCAACATATCGCTACCCAAATACAACAATAACAATGCTGCCAAATGGCCTGTGACGTTGCCTAAAAGTATGCTGCAAGTTTTTTGGCAGTTGCTCCTTCCTGTGCTAGACTCCTTATTGTTACCGCCCACAACGTTTTATTGATTTAGTCCCAAAATTGTGTGCTAAAGCGACTTCTTTTTTTTTTTTTTTGGATAGTAGTCCTCTTTTCGGCACATATCAAATAATCATTAGCAGTAGACGAAAAAAAAAAACAAAAATCTTTCCTCGTTCGCGCTCTCTTACTTGCTTTGTGTTAAACTTGGGATGACATTTGTGTCTGAAAGTTTGTCAGCACTTAAGCCATGTCTAAACCTTAAACAAAAAATGTGTTGAACTGCTTTTAAGTCTACAAAATCCCGACTAAAACATGCTCTGCAATTTTTGCTGATCTTGGCAACATGCATTCTGAGCGTTGTTAGTAAGCCATTGCCTTGACAAAGTCATAGATTTTATGTAATCAATGTTAAAATTTATTAATTCATATAAAGAAGCTTTTATGTTCCGATAATTGCTATTTAAAAAGACACTCTTCCTATCCGTTTTGCACTACAGTGCTAAAACATGAATGATGACCCAGTCTGATACAAATATTACAAGAGAGAGGAAAGACCTTTTAAAAAAAAGAAGCATAGTCAAGCGAATTAGTATGCAGCTTCTTTTTGGCTCGATCATGGTATTATTAGGGATGAAGAAGCTTCTGCAAGTAAAGATAATTTGGGAACCGGCGAAGGAGTATGTCGAGCCTTCGTTGTAAAGATGAGGTTGTGGGCTCACTAGCTACCGAAGTAGGCTCTTACCCTTGAAAATAGAACGTGAATAGATCCCATTGTAATTCAATTTAAAAAACAAAAATTTTTCAAAAACTATTTTTTTTTTTAGTAAAACATTTATATTTAACTCATATTCAAAATTTTTGTTTATAGTTTAGTATTCTACTCTGATCTCTCTATGCGCGCTCTATGGGCCTCGCTCTCGCTCTTAGTGTAACCCCGGTGGCCTCGTTCCCCTTTCCACCTACATCCCACACTACCGATATCCATTTCTTCCAAAAATTCGTTTAAGTCACTGCTGTTTGTTCTTATATTTAGGCCAGTCAAAACTCTTGGTGCTTCTTGGTGGTGTGTTATTTAGAACTTGCTGTACTCGATCGACATGTGTGAACCAATTACTTGGATTGGCTTGAGACAACTTACTTATCATTGGGATTACTATTTTGTGAATTCGTTCGACCTGGCCATTCCCTCTTGGCATTCCTGTTGTCATAAGGAGAAGTTGAATATTTTCGTCTATGCAATATTTCTTGAACACATTTTATGTAAAGGCTGTACCCCTGTGTGTCTGTAATTATGCGCCTGGGGTTTTCAAAAATTGAAGCTTGCTTCTTTAATCTATCGACTACTTCTTCCGACCCTGTTGACTTAGTAGGATGCAGCCACACAAACTTTGACAACCCGTCAACTACTGCTAGAATGTGATTATATTTCTTCTTTGTGTCTGTAAACGGACCTACATGATCAATATGATATGTCCCTAAAGGTTCCTGGGCTTTATCAATTGGTTTTAATAAGCCTTTCTTTTTACCACGTTTGGCCTCTACGATTAAACATTCCACACACGAATGAACAATTCTCTCTACTTTTAGCTGTAAGTTCGGTATAAAATATGATCTCTCTAAAATGTCTCTCGTCTTGGCGATGCCCAAATATTCCTCACGATGCGCAAGCGTTATATTTCGTCTTGCATGGATTCTGGTACAGCCAGCAACTCTTTAATTGGGTCCTTGCACAAAATGTCACTCCTTACAAAATAATCTTCGTACGTGTCTCTTTTTTTTATAATGGTTTTGACTGCTTTAATCCATCTGTCACTATCTTGTGCCTCTTTTAACTTAAATTTTGTCTCGTCTTTGATTATGAAACATGACACCCGACTCAATGCATCTACGTGTTTCATTTTGCTGCCTTACTTATTCTACTCTGCTCTCTCTATGCGCGCTCTCTGGGCGTCGCTCTTGCTCTTAGTGTAACCCCGGCGGCCTCGTTCCCCTTTCCACCTACATCCCACATATATATTCAAATATCTTTATTCGCTTAGGAGATATGGCTTGTCTAAGAAACATTAAAAAACAAAAATGTAAATATTCAGTTATCGATAAATCGGTAAATAATCGGAGCCTGTATCACATATGTAAAAGTCATGAAAATCAAACTTAAAACATCATATAACATCACCATAATTTTCACCGCAATATATTTTTGACTATTTACTACATTTCGATAAATTTCGACCAGATTTTTGTCCTTATTTACACTATGCATGTAAAACTAAAGGAAAGCTTAGATACCTAAAGAGTAATATAGCTATACCATATAAGTTAGAGGTCGAATCTAGCTTTAATCATAATAATGATCTACACAATAAGGACTAGTTCCTACGCAACGCTGTGATTCATAAGATCGAGGCATTGGTAGTATAAACTGAAATGTACTCGTACTTGTAGTATACCGTCTAGCTCACTGAAGCATTAAGGGACATATCATATATGTGTGACGTCATGGGACACTTGAAACTTCTACTTCTCTTTTTCAAAGTGCTCGACTTTCTGTGAAATGGTTTGAAATTTGTATAAGCACCCTAAAGTTTTTATGTGATGTTGACGGGCAACAAATGTTATCATTTTTTTAAGCATCTTAAAAAATAAATAATACCTGCGTACAATCAAAGCCTTACCTTTAGGGTTGTCACACGCAGTTCCACAAAACTCATGTAGCCCTCTAAATTCTTGTATGTACAAACAAAAGAATTTTTTAAAGCACTTATAACTTTTCTGCTTTTCCAAGAGCTTAACAAATTGATAGACTCTTAGTCACGTGGCTGAACCCTTGAGAAACCCCAAAAAAAAAATACCCTTATTTTGTTGAAATCTTTAATTAGTGCTCAAAATCAATTGTTGCGCAAAATTCGTTGTCATTAATTTGATGTGAAAAAGGTCAAAGTTTTTGGGAGTTAAGTTGGGTGTGGCTTGTCACAAATTGGAGTTAGGATGTGGTTTATATGTGGAATGTGGCTTATATGCTAACTATATTGACGCCACTTCATCAAGGTTTCACAATTTTTTATATTTTTTTTATTAAGGTCGAAACAAATACAAATTATTATTAATTTGTGGTTAATTTTTATTTTTCAAAATATTTGTCCATAGTTTCAAATTTATTTCATTTAGCAGTGTAATGAAAATTGATTTTATAAACATACAAATATATTTTTTTATTTGATTGCATTTCATTAACAGCAATTAGAAACTTTAAAACTAAAATAAAACGCAAAAATTATATTGTAAATTTTCCATGCATTCATTGGCACAAACCATATTGCTTACAATTGTCTATAAAAAAATATGCGTTTTAATATATATACTAGCTTAGTATTTATAGCAACAAATTAAAATTTAATTGGTAAATAATTGTGCACAATCTGTAGTAAACAATTCATTATAGCCTAGCATTATTTAACAATATAAATTTAGTTTATTTTAGTTTATTTTATTGCAGAATCTCACGTACTATTTGGTTTAATTTTCTGTTTAATTATTTGGCAATCGATTACGTGTGCGGCGTATTGAAATAAGAATTTGTAGCACATTTTAGATTTCACTGGAATGTTTAGACCATTTATTTGGGTTTTAAAAATGAAGCATCAACAGCGCAATTAGGTTTAAGTACGTTATTTGTATATAATTTCTTGGGATTTTAAATGCAATACTGCATTACATACAAAAAAACAACAAATAGCAGGAATTTCGAAAGATATTTCAGCTTGTTAAAATACTTCTGAAACTTGAAAGTTTTTGAAAATATTTATATAGAAAAAGGCAGACTAGCGAAGCCTGCAGCTATATGTATATATATATATTTACCACAAATAACTAAAAAAAAAAACCATTAGGAAATATAATTTAAAATTATTTTGAAATTTTAAACTTAGCACATGAAAATTGAATTGCATTTTTTTTAAAACTTTGCGAATGGAAATCATGAACTAAAACGTCAAGTGACTACAATTCGTGAAATCTTGTCGAAAAGAAGAACTTATTCTCTAGAGTACGTTGCATGATAGATCTTCAAGCACTTATTTAACACTTATTTGTTTTTTCATATGATTTTGTTTTTTATATTATTTTATTTTTTTATATTATTTTATTTTTTTATATTATTTTATTTTTTTATATTATCTTATTTTTTTATATTATTTAATTTTTTTACATTATTTTATTTTTATATTATTGTATTTTTTTATATTATTTTATTTTTTTTATATTATTTTATTTTTTTTTATATTATTTTATTTTTTTATATTATTTTATTTTTTTATATTATTTTAGTTTTTTATATTATTTTATTTTTTTATATTTTTTTTTTATTATACTGTGCAAAAGAAATATATTTTTTTTTATTTAATATTCAACACTATTTTATTTTTTTGTTTTATTTTTTCACATTATTTATTTTTTCACATTATTTTTTTTATAACATTTTTTTTTTTTTAAGTCAACAATTAACACAAATTAATTTCATTTTACATATTAATTTATTTTTTATAAATACATATATATATTTTTATACCCTGTACCGTATGGTACAAAGGGTATATTAAGTTTGTGCAAGCCGAAAATAAATGTAACATTCAGAAGGAAACGTCGGGGACCCCCCAAAGTTACCTAAAGTAATATTAGGGTGACTAGAGAAGTCGATATACCCATGTCCATCTGTCTGTCCGTCCGTATGAACGCCTAGATTTCAGAGATGGTAATAGCTAGAGCAACCAAACTTTCGGAATAGATCCCCTATTATTCCATAGGAGACAAGTTTATTTTATTTTTTTTAATATAGGGGATATATTCTATAGCTCCCATAGGGGTGTTTCAGAGGACCTCGAAATAAACAAAAAGTTTTAGATAGATAATTTTTCAAACAAGAAGATATCGCAAATTTGGCATTTGGAAGTTTTTTAGAATACCCATGCATTGGATCAAATTTGATCAAAATCGGTTGACTATATCATATCGCCTCCCATGAACAAATCGATCAAAAAAACCTTTTTTTGACAAAATTCGTTGTGTTTCGTTTGTTTGTGCAGATATCGTAACCAAATTTGGCAGCCGAAAGTTTTTCATAAATTCGACTGATCTCTGTTTGTTTATGAAAATATCGTTGCCAAATTTGGCAAATAAAATATATTTTGGAGGTCTTAAGCAATATATCGGACTTAATTGCAATGTGGTGGTACAGGGTATCCCAAAGTCGTCTGCGCCGTCTTTAACGTACGCCATCTTTTTATAATATCTTATTTCTTAACATTATTTTATTTTTTATATATTTTTTTGTTTTTAATATTTTTATAACTACTATTATATTTATTTTTTATATTTGTTTTTATTTTTCAACTTAATTTATTGATTTTTTTTTTTTTTTTAACTTCTTTTCGTTTCTTCGGTTTTGTGTTGTACAATTTTATATAAAATTAAATTTTTTTTCGTTGTATAAAACAGTGCTGCAATAATTTTTAACTCTTTGTTACCTAGTAGAGCTGTATCTTATAGATTTTGAAAGTTCAAAAATTTTAACTTGTGAATTATTATTAGAAATGCTTAAGTTTACGTAACAAATGTCAGAGCATACAAAGTTAAAGTTTGAAGTGCACGAATAAATTTTTTATCGAGCATATTAAAAATTGTAAACAAATTTTCCAATTTCTTTTTTAAGATTTGATGGTGATTTATGTTTTTAATCGAAACTTCGTTATAAATGTTATTACAATAAAACCCTCACAAGTCTTATTAGAGACATTTAAGGAAACCGAGTCTTAGAGTCTTTTAATGAAACCGACTTATAGTTGACGGTAACTTTAAATTTTTAGGGTGCAATCAATATTCTCCACTAGGTTACTTGAAGAATTTAGGCATTTACATGTAGTCATTTTTAAATCGTTTATTCTTAAAAGCTAATATAGCGCCCTCTAGCGAATGAATTCCGCGTCGAGAATTTTTAAAGTTAAAGAGCTCTAAAATGAGCACGTGGAACTACATTATTTATAAGTTGACCCAAAAATGCTTTTTACAGTTTCAATTACATTTCATTTCAGTTGCAGGACCAAAAAACGCAACAGGCACATTTCTCACACAATTTAACCCCAAAACCCTTCGCAAATTATAAATGAAATAACACAGAGCACAAGCATTTTTGACAAATGCCCAAAAAAAAAAAAAAGTTACAATACAACCTGAAGCCAAAATGGCCAAAAGAAACTTTTCATAAATCCTTATAAACATTAATAATCATTAGTTCATGCATACTCACTTAAGACATGGTATACTCTAAATATAGTTAGTAGGAGTATATTATATACTGCTCCAACTCTTTTGGGCCACTTTTATGGGTCCGTTCTTCGGCCATTTTACAATTTGTCAAATTTACTCAACTGTATAAGCAAAATAACAGACACACACACATAAGCAGTAACAAAAACAATAACTACAGCCAAGAGTTAAAGCGAGAGTAAGTAAGGGAGTAAAAGGCAACAAAAGCTTAACCCTTGTTCAAATGCGCGTATAGAAAAGACCCCGAAGCTAATAAACAGAAAGTAAACATGAAATTGCAGATTTTTCACATAATTTTTTGTTACTTTTTCGCACATCAAACACGGGCCTTACCAAAGCAACAAATATTAGGGTCACCCATACGCTTTCTGTGAAATATGTGAGAGCCTGTGGTTCGGTTTTGGGCACATTTTCGTTTGTTATTTTTAACCCTTATCAAATACAACTATGGAGAAAAACTAGAACTTGCATTTGAAAGGCAAAAACAAATACTGATTACATTCTTTGCCTTTTCGAGTGAGATTTATGTCACTGCTGTTGAACCAGAGCCACACTGCATAGCTAGTCACCTGCCAGGCATTCACGCATAACTCAGTTTGGTACACTTGAAACCCTTTTTAACCCAAATGGTAATCATGCCAATAAAAATACTTCGTTCCAAGAAGCTAATTTACATAAAAATATTGCATAGTTGGTTTGATTTTTTCAGGCATAAAATAAAATTCACAAAATTTTAACGCAAAATGTAAGCCAGTTTTGGACTACACAAGTTTTCCCTTTTTTTTTTATATCGTTGCTTATTCCCACAACTCAAGTGCACTTGTTTATGTCAAACTTTATGCACACAACTAAAAAAAAAAAGGGAAAAACTTTCCCTGGGGAGTTTTTTATTTATTTTTTTGTTTATTAGTGGAACTGCATTGAAGTACCGTAGCCAACGTCGAACTTGTTTAAAACTATCTCACAGATTGTACTTCAAAATTTTGTTTTTTATTTGGTTCACTTGCTTTTTGCTCATTTGTTAATTAATACCACTGCAGATACTGAAAGTATATATCAATGCCTTTTTTCGCCGCCAAATGCTTATAACTTGCAAATTAATTGAACCTTGCGACTGAGCATTTTCCCGCGGTTGAGATACAACAGTGCAAAAAGTTTTGCACTAGAATTGGCAAAAGACTTTCAAGTGAGTTTTTTTTTTATCTACTGTTTCGAGTAGGAGTACTCGTAGCACTCGTAGTACTCGTTTCTATGCATCAGTTGGCTGCTTTCATATTCTACTTTGATTATTTAATTTTGCATATTTTTAAACTTAAAAGCAAAATTTTTGAACCAAAAATTCAAAGTTTTAAGATAACGAGAGTTTCTAGAACTATGACATTCATATTTTACTTTAATATACTTTTTTGTATGTTTTGGAAGAAAAAATTTTTGAACCAAAAATGCAAATAAATTCCAGGTTAAAGAAAGATTCCTAAAATAATTCAATAAGTGTTCTTTGGTGATAATTTTAAAACGCAAGCTATAATGTCGATCCACAGAGACAGATTTATCTTCGGCCGAAGCTTTATTCTATCAACATGGGATGTTCGTGATTTTTTGACAAATTCTGCGAAAAACAATCTTTGCTGCAAAAGAACAACTTCTGTTGGACTTATTGATAAAAAATAAATAATTTATAAATTAATTTTAAAAAAGTGCCGACATTTTTTTAGTATACTGTTTTGGCACATATATTAGTTTTTTTCGCGTTCATGGTTCACTTAACTTTGCTAAGAATCCTCTTTTTTGAATCGATTCAAGAGACGGTTAAAGTTTTGACATCACTATAAAAAACGAACCCAGCTCGGTTAGACCATGACTCATCGACCAAAACAAGTAAACAAAAAAAAGTAGTAGTCGGAGGAACGCCACCCTAGAAAAAGCGTGTCTAAAGTGTTGTCATGCTGAAAAATGACTTTGTCATATCTTTTGGCCTATTAGTGCTCGGCTCAATTGAACCAAATTTTGTTGTTAACGTATCCCGATGATTATTTCGTTATGTTGAAGTGGTTCATAGTAGATCGATCATACCATGATAATCCCACCCAGATGCACAGCGTTAGCTGCTTGGTAAGAGTTAGTGCTGTATGCCTGGAATAACCCTGAAGTTATACAGTTATATAGCTTATACGAACCAAATATCCATGGCCTTGAGACAGTTTAGAATGTTATTTTTTTGATTAACTCCTAAAGTTTCAGCGAGCTTCTTTTGTGTTTAGCTTGAGTATTGGAACAATAAGCCTATCTTATGATGCCTTCCTTATGATTCAAAACGATTGAGACACTTTCAATATTTTTTTTATTTTTTAAAGCTATTCGTTCTTCAAAAGCAAACAAAAAACGATCGTTTTCCGAAAACTGCTTTTTTCAGCACAAAAACTCAATTCTTCCAAAGAATTAATGCAAATAGATATGAAAAGCGTAATGATGAAGCTTTTACAATAAAGGGCTACCAGATCCTACATACATATACTATTAATTGCCATCTTATGTAAATCCTTAAAAAATTCTTTGTACACTTAACAAGCCCCCTTGTGAGCTTGAATTCTTGCAGAAACTTTTTTTTTTTTTGTAAGAAACTAGCTTTTTTTAAAATTTGGCGCTTTATTCCGATTCTGAAAATGACGAACTTTTTTCCTTCTCTTTGTAGCTTTTCAGTTCCCAAATTGTTTCATCTCATATATTAAATATTTAAAAATTATTTTTCGAGGCACATTTCCCTTTTGCGAAAAACTTTATAAAGTTACCGGTTGGTTATTTTAAGAAAAACTTATTGGCAACTAATCGAAGCTACTACAAATATGTATGTCTTAAGGAAAGTACTTGACAAAGATTATATTTGTTCAAAAGATACCAGCTACGTGTACGAGTGTATGCACCAGTTTCGGTTTTCACAATCCTCCAAGTTTTTTAAAAGTTTTACGTTACACACATAAATCTTATGTACAAATTTTGAAACATCTATATATATATTAATGTGTAATACAAGGCCGTTTTTTGTGACATCAAAGGCTCCTAGACGGATCGCGCGATTTCAACAAATGAGGTATCAATCGAAAGCTATTTACACCTAGATGTGCAATAAGGTGTTATTTTTTCGATTAAATCTATATTTTGGTGGATATCGCTAAAATAAAATTTCAATCAAAGATGGTCCAATTTCAACAAATGAGGTATCAATCAAAAGCTATTCACGCACATTTATCAAACATATTATAATACACATTTTGCTTGCAGCTGCATGCTGCCCGGTGTGTGACAACCTATATGTGCTCTATATGAAATTCGATTAAAAATCCAAAGAGATGACTGCCTCGACTACGATGAGATACGCGGCTATTAAATTGCAAGATGGGTCGGCTTTGCGGAAGCAGTTTGGCGCATATTCGAATATGAAATGCACTTTCAATCTCACACCTTCATTCCACTCGAATGCCACCTCGAAAATTTGCAACGCGTAACTTTCCGAATAGGTGAAGAAGAAATAGCTCTAAATCAGCGGGACTCAAAACTAATGGCTTGGTTCAAATTGAATGCAAGCAACGAAGATTCAAGGCAATATCGATATATTGATATACCCTATCATTACGTCTGGCACGTGTCAACCAAGTCTTGGAAGCCACGTCAGAAAGGAGCCAGCAAAATTGTTACACGACTTAACGCAGTCTCGGCAAAGAATCCTGAACTTTATCATTTCCGGCTAATTTTATTGCATTTCAAAGGTGCAAAACGATTTTCGGATTTACGAACGGTCAACGGCGTTATCCTCTCAACATACAGAGAGGCTGCTCCGGCATTAGAGATCGCCACAGACTCAAAGCACTTTCATCGTACACTAGAAGAAGCTTCAAACTCTTACACCCCTTTTCAGATCAGGGAGTTATTCGCAATATTACTGGGCATTAACACACATCAGACTGCGCTGAGCTATGGAATAGCTTTAAAGATACCATGATAGAAGATTTTGAGAATCGCGGTCTCATAAATGCAGCATTATTAGAGACTGAAGACATTTTAATAACGCACAACACGAGTTGCAGTGAACTTGGTCTTCCAAGTCCTTAAACCAAAAATAAAACTTTCGCCATCAGATAGTGTCCTTCCTTTTAAAATGCAGAGGTACCAATTTCCTATATCCTTGTTATTTGCAATGACAATAAACAAAAGCCAAGGGCAATCATTGAGCAAAGTAGCAATTTATTTGGAGAATCCGGTATTTGCTCATGGTCAGCTCTATGTGGCATTGAGCCAAGCCCGCTCCTTTACTGGATAAAGAGTATTTATAGAAAATCACCAAACCACAGAGTCCTTCCACAGAATGAAGGTTTCAAAACTTCAAATATTGTTTATAACGAACTTTATTAATTTTACACTTTTCATTATATTGGCTTTTTTGAATAAAGACAATGTATTATTTTCTGCAAAGCTATTTGTATATTATGCAATGCATTATCTGGAGATTTTCGCCGCCGGGTTCACTAGTTTTATTTAATACACATTAGTCTAGTTCACAATATTTTTAGCTATGTAAAAAACGACACAGTGATGATATCTCAAAACTTTAGCTAATCAAAACACTGCCAAACACTTGTCAAAATTTTGGTATCTCTTGACAACTATTTGCATACATAACAGATAATAAAAATTTATACATTTTAATGTAAATGTTCATACTCATTTGCTCTCGCTCTCACCAAAACGCATACAGTTCCATAAAAAAGTTCACGCACTCTTAACAAATTGATGTTCCGCATGTTATTGAGTTAAATAAAAGAGGAGCACACACAAAAAATCTCTGCCTAGCAATTTAATAAATAAGATGAAGTTGTGAATTTAAATAACATGACGATTGCCTTTTTCTAGGGTTAAGAGTGAAACAGAAAGGGGGACTGCTGTAATTCCCTTGTGGTAACAAGTAGGAGATACTGCCATCACTATCCACTTTCTAACTGAGAGACAGTTGATGCTGCCTGTGAATGACAAGTCTCTGTATACAAACTGTCCTCATGTAATCAACATTTATGTTGCTAATGTTAGAGTGTGTAGGTGTGTGTGTGCAACAGTCGCAAAAGTTTCCAGCAAATGAATGAATGAATGAATCATTTTGTCTGTGTTGAAAATTTGCATACTTTTGCATACACTGAAACAAAAGAATTAGAACTTAAATAATAATTCTTAAGATCAAACATAAGATAAGATAATGTGTATTCAAGATACTTGTACTCAAACTTTTTTTTTTTTTTTTTCAAATTAAAATCGAATTTGAGAAAAATATTATTCGGCCGTGCTCCAGAAAACGAAAATCGAAAACGAATAAATTTTACGTTTTCGATTTTGATTGCTTTTGATTGCTCATAAAAACACATTTTTTGCAGTCGATATCTTCTTATAAATATTTCCCTTTCGCTTTGTTAGCAAAGATAACTAAGCTTCTTATTACAAGTGAAACTTCTTTACGCAAGACATGAACCATTCATGCATGACATGAACCATGCCAAATATTCGTTTTGAGTTATGCATGCTATTTTTTGGGTTGATTTAGAATTCAAAATAATTATTTATAAATATCTTACTTGAAATTGGGATAAATAAAATCGAAGATTACACTAGTTTACACGAAAAATGAACCTTCGTAAAAAAGTGTTTTTAGGGTAATTTGGTGTCGAGAAACACGAAAATTGCAACCTTTTTTTTTTTTCTTAAGCACCGTTTTCGAGGTATTTTCGAAAAACATATTTTGGGCACTTATTTCAGTTGTTTTTCAATATCTCGTGAATAAATTTTTGTATCGACATGAAAGATGATTAGATCGTTTTTCGAAAATATCTCGAAAACGGTGCTTAAGAAAAAAAAAAGTTGCCATTTTCGTGTTTCTCGACCCCAAATTACCCTAAAAAACACTTTTTTACGAAGGTTCACTCGATGACGCTTAAATTTGTAAACTAGTGTTATCAATGAATATTTTAGTGAAAATTACTTGCTTTTTTGAAACCATTTTACCAAATCGATTTAGTTTCACTTGCAATAAAGAAAAAAATTCGTTTTGGTGAAATTGGGAGCACCAAACAAGTGATTTGAAAACGAGTTCGAATACATTAAACGGAATAAAAGATTATAAAATGTTCCCTTATATCGATTAATCGCATTGAAATTTAAATAAAAATAAGCTATTTACAAAAAATTGCTGAACAAACATTGTAAAAGTAATGAAACCAAAGGCAAAATAATTAATTCGTATTTTAATAGGTTAGAAGAATTATTTTGAAACCATCATGTTAAATAAAATGATCATAATGCTTATGTTTGTATCGATATTGATTCCAATATAACTTGCTCACATGACACTCTTTACCCAGTCTTAATTCAAAAGAAATATTTTACAAAAAATCAAACGAAATTTTAATCGGAGACTAAAAATTACACAGGCCTACAAAAACCGGGGTCATGTCAGTTGCTGGAAAGCTAAGGGTCATTTCCGAAGAAATTTGCTGCGTAGAATCCGAATCCGGGGCCAGAATTGGCCTATCTGGTCTATATATGATGTAACTGGAGTGACAGACCACAAAAATTATTTGCACCCTGTGCATAACCTCATATGTAGGAAAAATCTGCGTTTTTCGGGTAAATTACCTCAAATATCTCAAAATCCTGACGTGATAGGCCAATTCTGGCCCCAGATTCGGATTCTACGCAGCAAATTACTTCGGAAATGACAACAACTAAACCATGTTGGTCTGTGTTATAGATATTGATTCCAATATAACAATCTCTTTAACTAGTATATACCATAACGTCCTTAGCAGTCGGCAAACTCAGCGCTATGAATTCAAACGAATTTTTTCTTTCTATCATCCCAAAACATAAAAACTTGGCAAAAAAAATACTTTTGTATTGAAATTCCATTAAAACTTGTGTTCACTTTGAAGTAGCCCTTGTAGGAACCTAGGGCTACGAACAAAACTCTTGCACAATTAGTGACCCTACCACTTGGCGCTCTTTTCAGAAGCTCCCAGAGCCTTAAAATTAGATTTCTGTTGACGCTTGCTTGCTTTGGCAGCGGCTTTTTCAATTTTTGCTCTCAGTGTAAACACATATGGAAGTCGTAGCATTGAGTAAACATCTGGTACACTTGACGCTCTCAGCAAACATCATCATCGTCGCCAGCAACAGCAGGAGCAACAGCAATATGAGACGATGAGCATCACTAGCAACATGATTACACAAACGTCATATGAAGAGTTGCCGCCGCAGCCGTCGATGTGGTCGCTGCAACCGCAACAAGAGCGGCAACTCTGCCGCTCATCACTTTTCCCGCTGTCGCTGCAAAGACAACTCTGCACTGACATTAATAAATCGTTTCCACAGCATCAGCTCGCTGCTGTCTATGAGAATGAAAACGAAAACTGCAGCTGAATGGAATCGAACGGCAGCCACTTTTGGAGCATTTTTATGTTGCATTTCTTTTGTATCTGTTTTTTTTTTCGGAATTCACGAGATACTACACATAGAGGGTGGTTTTTTTGATGCTTCTTTATTAAAACGTTTATGTTTGGCAGCTCAAGTTTTCAGTTCAGTTTGCATTTGATTTTTTACAAACGAACTATATTTGCAATTATATTTATAAACAACATTGAGTGCTCTATGAAAAATATGAATATTCGTTTTTGGAACGAAATTATGTTAAGCGGCGCAGCTTATGTGTGCTGAAATGGTTACGTTAAGAGAGAAAGTTGGATAGTAGAGGCCAGGTGACCAAAACTTGTCGGCTGATCAGCCGGATCCTCGGCTAGCATTCAAATTCCTCGAATGTATATTTCAAAATGGCAAAATTTCACAGTAGTACTAAAAACTAAAAGCTTAAAAAAATCACCCTATAGTTTTTATATACTCTGTTTATGTGGAATGGCACATACAATATGTATGTGTTTCTGTCGCTGCATGTTCGCTCGTTTGTTTGTTTGTTCTAAGCTCGGCGCAACGCTTTATTAATTCCACATCGATGCTGGCGCTTGCCACACAGCTCAATGAATTTTTGGTGCAACAAAACTGACCCAAAAAAAATATACTTCGATATAACGAACAACCATCAAAGATGCAACCAAACGCTGCTTTGTTTACAATGCAACACCCACACACAGATGCACATAGCTACACATATGTATGTATACATTGGTGTAGTCTTTAAAGGCAACATCTGTGAGATACAGTGGCATGACATTAAATTGATGACAGTGTTGATAAATGCATTGGGGCAAACTAATGGGCGCTAGGCAACAATCAAATTGATTAGGATCGATTGAAATGGACATATAGCATCTACAAGTGGGGAAGATTAAGAGTTAATTATCGGTGTAGACTAAATGAATAGTTTTTATTTTAAATTTGAATGGGTTGTTAGACGAACACTTTATAAATAGCGCTTAATTGCTGCAATCTTTAGAAACATGCTCAGAAGTTTCTTAATTCGTAAATTTGATCATGTTTGACAGATTTATTTGATTGTTTTATTTTATAATTTTTAAAATGCTGTTCAGCGTTTGTAGAGCAGCATGTTACAGGCAGTCATTATGGAAGCAAGTGGAACTTGTTCGATATCTAGTTTTTGGTAAAAATGTTTATTTTTCTTTACAATTTTTTGTTCCTAAAAATTAAATATAAATAGCAACAAGTTAACAAATGTCACGTATGCAGTAAGTCTAGAGACCAGCTGAGCTTATCAAGCCCCCCAAAAAGCAAGCTCAAAATCTTACAATTGATAAAATCTAGGAAAATTAAATTTAAGCTTGCTTAACTCTTCAACATCGTGGTCGATGTGTTCATGAGAGAGATATGCAAGTCCAAGCGTGGCATCACGTGGAGCTTCACCAGACACCTTGAACACTTGGACTACGCGGACGACATCTGTCTGACCTCTCATGGACTATGTGAGTTGATGACCTCGTGAAACTAGCCAGCAGAGTCGGGCTTAAGATTAACGCAGCAAAAACAAAAGCAATGCGCTTCAATCACACCAGCCAAGGAAACATCACCATAGAAGGGAACCTAATCGAGTTTGTCGACAGCTTCCCATATCTTGGCACCATTATCTCCAGTAGTGGTAGTGTTAGTGAAGACGTTTCAAGCCGACTCGCCAAAGCTCGAGCTTTGCTGATCGATCAGCATTTGGGAGACTATACCGCATATAGAGAAACGGGCAGTTAAACCGACGCGTCGCGACGCACAAAACTGCGAATCTACAATGCATGTGTTACGGTTGATGACAGGAAGAATTGTGCAACAGCTGCAGGCTTTCAGCAACAAGTGCCTACGAATTATATGCGGAATATTCTGGCCAAACAGAATTTCAAATGCAGAACTGTGGCGCATCACTTATGAGTCCCCTATCTACCTCCAAATCAGGAAACGTAAATGGACATGGATAGGTCATGCTCTCAGAAAAGAACCAAGCAGCATTCTTAGGATGGCACTAGACTGGAATCCCCAAGGAAGCAGACGGGTAGGACGACCAAAACCAACCTGGCGGCGGGATGCCCTTCAAGAACTGGCGCAGCAAAGCATACCATGGGTTACAGCTAAACAAACAGCGCAAAATAGAGTTCGATGGAAAGCTCTTGTAGCTAAGCTCCCAAGAGGAGTAAAACAGGAAAAAAAAAAATAAATTAACAAATACTGTATTGTCTTGCAGAATGCCTTTAAAAGACCTCAATTTTTTTTAAAGTATTAAAATAAAATAATAATTTAACATACAATATATATGAACCTAACTCTGTTTTTAGCACAGTAAATAGATAAAAAGACATGAAGCATATACATAAGCTGTATGAAAATAGATTAGAAAGGGCTATTTCCTAACTAAATTTCTAAAATACTATGATTAATAAAAACATTTTTCTTTAAAAGAAAGAAATGCATGACTTTTTTTTTTTAATTTTAATTTGTTTACATTTTTTATGAATCATGACTAATTTATTTTTTTTTGCTAAGAATACAAAAATTTTATTTCTCTATTGAAGTTGATAGCTTTTCTTTTGAAAGATTCTGGCTTGATAAGGAACAAGAATCGGGGCTCAACGATTTTTAAAAACTTATGTTGCAGATTTCGAAATATTTCTGTTTTAAAACACGACGCTTTGCTGTTTATTTATTTTTTTTTTATTAAATTGTGGTGAGCCAATTTTTTTAACCAAAGTTGCTTATAAGGCTCTTTAAACATTTTTTCATTTAAAAAATTTAAACATTTTTGAAAATTAATATATATTTTTTAAAAGCATTTTTTTTGAACCTAGCACCTTCAAGAAGAAGACTGCATTTCATTGCCAAGCTCGGAAAATTAAAATTTTTTTTTTTTTACAATGAAAAAAAATTATGTAAATTTTGGGGACAAAATGTATTGATGATGAAATTTAAAAAACGTTAAATGAATGAGAAAATTCCCACAAAACTCATAATGATATTAATTTTTCAAAAACATCTTCCAAACGCACAAAAACTTAAATAAAATATTCAATTTTTTTTTTTTTTTTGACTGCTCTTAGGCCCCTTAACTGCATTTTCGCTTAAAGTTTTTTCTAAACACCAGTACATGCCTAACTTTTTGAGATTATTAATATTTTCTTGAAAATTTCTCTTCATGAGTTTCCTTATTAAAAACAATACCCGAGAGAAACTTTGCATTGCATGACTTTTCATTCATCAAACTCATAATTCTCATATGTGACAGCACTTTTTCAGCAGTGTCTGTACGAGTAGCATCCATCATATTAATATTAAATATAATATTATGCAAATCATATGCAGCAATCACATGTTTGAGCTACTTTGTCTCGGTGCGTTCGGGCGGAGGTTCGGCAGAGAGACTAAGTGGCAGCCACAAGCCGACAGTGACAGACGGGCAGACAGACAGACAGACAGACAAGGTCTTTCCAACTCACACCGTCACCTAAACATAGTACATATTCCCTCACATAGATACAAAACACATGGCAACGGCGGTTTCATTAATCTCCAAGGCATATCAGAATATTAAATTGAGAACACACATTAACATTTAAATTTGTTTTCAATTTGATCAAACAAGAAATATTATATTTATAAGATGCTTCTTCAGACACTTGGTTCCACAAATTTAGCACCTCAGCAAAGACAACAGCCCCCTACCCCAACAAAAACTACTATTCCGAGTTTGTTATGCAAATGAGTTCAGACAAGTTCAAGAGCTCCGAGAATTAAGTCAGCCACCGTTTTAAAGCCCTGATGACTTTCTAAATGCATAAATTTTGTTGTTGTTGAGTCAACGATTGTTTTGGTAGGCTAGTATTATTTATAAGAGCGGTCTTAGAAATTGTTATATAATCAAGCAAAATGCATATTCAAATTTTCTATGTAGAAAATCAATATTCTAGGTCTAGCGGCTTTGGCCTATTTTACTTTTATCAAAAGTTTTTTTAAAGCCCTCATATCTGTAGCCAAGCCCATTTAACGCCTTTTAATTTTTTACGCAGACTTCAAAAACTGACTTATTTATTTTTTATGGTTCGCACATTTCAATTGAAATTTGAGCTCCGCCACTTTAAAAAAAAAAGCTCAGAATACCTGCCAACTGCCGCTTTATAAAGTGTGTCAAGTTCAATATGGTACGAGTATATTCAATTTTTATATAGCTTTGTTATTAAAGTGTCCCCCTAAAGGCAAATAGCAGACTGTGAGCGAAAATTTCGTACAAAGAGCCAGTTAACCAAATAATATAATCTACAACACTGTAAAAAAATATGATACAGTAGACATGTTTTAGATATTCTGACAATATCGTACTTATTTGTTTTGAAACCATATGTTTTATGCTCCCAATTCCACAAAACGAATTTTTTGTGTGAAATCAAAACGAATTGGTGAAATAGGTTCAAAAGTTCATGTAATTTAAACTGCAAAATTTTTTTAAATATTCTTAGTTTCTGTTTATGGCAATTTCGTGCTAGATATTTATTGATACTTATTTTTAAATATCTTTCGGAAATTCGATGCACAATTTTTGTCTTAGGTTCACATACACACACATGGTTTATGTCTTGCATAAACAAATGGTTCATGTCTTGCTTAAATGGTTGCTGTCTTGCATAAAAAATGTAAAAAATGTGAAATGGGATGCACGCAAAAAAAAAAAACGAATAAAATTTTTTCATTTTCCGTATTGATTTGACAACTTCTATGCCCCAAAATCTAAACTTCTGGAGTTAATTTAATTCACGGTAATGTCTTTTTAAAGTAAGTTCTTAAAATCCCGTTCTAAGTAATTGTTGTGCTAAAAAATGATATTCGGCCGTGCTATCGAAAACGAACAAATTTTACTCGTTTTCCTAGATATATTGAAAATATCGTATATTATATTAATTATGTGTCGAAAAGATTCTTTAAAAGTAAAAAATTTGTTGCCAGAACACTTATCGACCCGAATTCCTAAAGTTTTGCAGTTATTTTTTTTTAATTCTTGGTGAACTTTTCTAAGAGAAATGTCGTAGTATAGGTTATAGGTTTCTGTTGTTATTCTATATAAACTTTATTTAGAATTTATTACTTTTATTTATTTATTTCCACTACAGCACAGCTGTTTAACGTATTAAAACGGACCATTTTTTATGAAAAGGGAATTCCTGATAGGCTCAAAATTTTTATTTATTTTTTTTTAATTATTTGATAGTTGCACTTTCATTGTTTTACAATCGAATACTACTAGTCTACAGTGCTACTTTTATACTAAAAAAACATATAGAAATATATTGTTTTTAGCTGTATTATTAAAAAATATATATTTAAAAAATAAAAAAAATTTTAAAAAATATTATATTTAAATCGAAGGTTTCCTTACAATTAAGTTTGTTTGATGGCGAGAAATCTGTGGCTTCAAAGCTAAAAGTTCACGTTTTGGTCAATTTTGTCTATTTTTTTTTTTTAATAAGGGAATCTCTTCTTTAAGAATATACGCCAGGTATTAAAGCTAACAAAAAAAAAAAACGCGAAAATCTTTTTTAATTTAGTAACTTGAAGAATTAACTTACTTAAAATTTTCGCAAAAAAAAAAATGTGATTTTTTAATCCAAGTCAAACCCTTTTCTATTCTCTGTAACGTCACGCCAAGCGCAATTTGTGCTTACATCGACTTATTGGTAAGTTATAGTTATCATATTTTTTTACCTAACCCGTTGAAAGCCGAGACCATTAAAAACCAATTAATTTGTGTACCCATACAGGTACAGTGGCAATGAACGGGTTAAGAGCTACTTATTTAATACGTAAAAGTAAAAACTAAATCTTTTTAAGAAATTTTATTTTTTTTTTGCCGCCTTTTATTGCGCAAATAGATACTTCTTATTCATTAAAATGCGTTCATTCAAAACGTATTTTCCCCCAAAAAAAAATATCGCTTTGTTTGACATTTCTCCATCTTAACCGAAACATTCAAAATAATTCTTTAAAAAAATTAAGAAATGGTAGGTTCCACGGTAATGTGAATTAATTTTTGATGTTTGAACGTTTTTTAATTTTATCTCTTCAAAAACGTTAAAATTTGAACTAAAAATGTAAGATCTTTTATGCATTATACGTATAAAAATACTTGATTTCGGAACCAAAGTGAGTCAAACAAAATAATCGCGCAGTTTCATAACTACTTAGAGACAAAGATTCTTCTTTTCTACTAATACAATTTAAATATTAATATTAAATGCTTAAAGTTTTCTATTAAGCTAAACATCGTGTTATTTGTAATCAAACAAAAACAATTCCAAACAAGATCTTCATCTTTTGTTCTATTGAGTTCATTCGTCACAAAATGTCTATCATACATTTTTTTTTTTCAGTGTACTTACATATTGTGTTATTTATTCGGATCACATGTATTTCCCCATATTTAAGTGAGTCAGCGCTGTTCAGAGCTTTGTACACAACATATACATATTTTTTTTTTTTTTTTGGGTGTTCATTTTTTTTTTCCTGAACTGTTTGCATATTTGCACAAATTTGTATTGCTCGTTTGATTACTTAAATATGTATTTTGGTACGAAAATAAAATTTCAGTATTTATTATTTACTTATATGGTAGTCGTTGATTGTTGCGACTTGCGCTGGGTTGAGCAAGGTGCTAATGGTGGGAATTATTGTACATAGATACACAGTCGTCAATAAACATACATACCTGGAAAATAAAATTAAAACAAATGTTAGAGAATGTAAATAAATTTAATTGCTTTGCAAATATTTAAAGAGCATGAAGAGTTTATAATTTGATTCAAATTGCGCAATGTAGGTAAATAGAAGGGTAATGGCCATATTTGAATAGACAAATGAGAACAAATAATAAATTGTTAGTCTATTTGCAGCATTTTAAAACTTTTTTTATTTTCAAATATATATAGTTGGAAAACAGATGGTTTTTGAAGCGGGCTAAAAAAAATGCTTAAGTTGCAAAAAATTCAAAAAAATAAATTTTAAATATTTAGGAACTTATTAAGGAATTGCTAATCTTCCAACTTAGTTTTGAGCCTAAAGGCACATTTAAAGAATCGTCTTTGCAAAAAAATACATGAGAACAAGAAGACGACTATGGGCTTATAAAATATGCGTTGTTTTGGGTTTTAACTTTTAAAAACATTGTATGAAATGAAAAAAAAATTACATTCACTTTAAAAATTTATGTCGTTTTTGATATTTGGTTCTGAGATAGCCGACTTAAGGACTTAATATGTATTTTTTAAACATCTTTCAAATTATTAAATTATTTTTTTTTAATTTTAATATTGATTTTTCCAAATATTGAGAAAAACGCACTTTTAGCAGTATTTTCAATTTTTTATTTAATTTTTTTTAAATAAATCAATCTAATTATTATTATTATTATCTATTGCAGCATCTAAATCCGAACATAAATGTCAACATGCGGTTTTACACATTTCGTAGGATTACATGGAAGATGTTTAGATGGTTTAGAAAGCAATCAAAAGGATGTTGCTGTTCCGAAGCAAAACTTTTAGCATATGCCATTTTTTTTTTGGCATTCTTATATATTTTCTTATATCTTTAGTCAAACCTAACATATAAGGCTGAAAAAAATTGACATATCTAATCTAATCTTTGAACATTTTTGTGGAAAACTTATAGTTTTGGCTCAAAAGCTTATTACAAAAAAATTTTGAAATAAAATAAACAATAATAAAAGTCGAAATTTATGAGTAAAAAATGATGGCGTACATTAAAGTCGGGCGCGGACGACTTTGGGCTACCCTGTACCACTCTGCTTGCAATCAAATCCGGTATATCGATTAAGAACTGCAAAAAATATTGAATTGCCAAATTTGGCACCCCTATGCAAGTTATATATACAACCCCGATATCAAAAAATAAAACAAACTTGTCTGCCGTAAGATAATAAGTTATCAGATCTGAAAGTTTGCTTGCTCTAGCTCTTACCATCTCTGAGATCTAGGCGTCCAAACAGACGGACACACGGACCTTAGGAAGTCTCCGACATATCTTTCTGTATGTTACATATATTTATGGCTTGCACAAACTTTGGGATACCCTGTACCACCACATTGCAATCAGTCTCACATATTGCTTAAGACCTCCAAAAGATACGAATTTTGCACCAAACAATTTTTTTTGACCGATCGGTCCTATGGGGACTATATGATATAGTCAACCGATTTTGAGCAAATTTGGTACACTGATTGGGAACTATAAAAAACATGCGACTGCCAAATTTGGTTACGATATCTTCAAAAACAAAAGAAAAACAATACGAATTTTGTACAAAAAACGTTTTTTTTTTAATTAAAGCGCCTAAGCTTGAAGTTCTACATAAAAATGACACAAGGACATAGTTAAGGTTAATGAATATTTTTTATCCAACGATGTCAGTTTTATCACTATTTCGTCTAAGACGAAAAAGATCCTGTGATATCTTCATCTTTTAAAAACATATTTCACTAGAGAATCCGTTTACAGATCATTAGATCGGATCCAAAGATTAATTTTTAGGGTTCATGGCTCGAAAAACAAAAGTCTTATGTGCAGTAAGATTTTGTAAGACTCTAACAATAGCGAATTATGGTTTTCCGCCCAAAATAAAGGCTGCCACCCTACAAACTTAGAATTTCATAAAGGATCCCATATTTTCCACAATGAACAATAGCATCTTATATAGAATTTCATTGCCCTAAATTAAATTTTCAGTCTTAAAAAAAAAAAAGTTCGACAAAGTCTTTTAAAAGGCTTCCCAGTTATTTATAGCTTTTCGTTGAATTGCTTTTGGACTAAAGTAAGGAAGAAACACATCAAAGAATTGCTTTTGGGTCAAAATTCGATAACAAAAATGTCTCGAGAGTTATAGAGTAGAGTTAGTTTCAGTTTAATTGGGCCACCCTCTACTTTGGTGCAAAGCAACTAACCCGTCCAGCACATAAACACCTCAAAGCTGAGTGTATAATCAAATGAGAAGTGTCCCAGTTTGTTACCAGATTAATTAGCTACATTGCTAAGTATCATTGCATCTCCGACTTCCAATTAAATCCTAATTTCGACAATTTCCGCAATGCTCAATTGTTAAATTTGATGCTAATTACAACAATTAAGAAAAAAAAATAAAAAATAGTGCTACCAAATAAAATGGAATATTTGAGCTGCACTCACATCAAAGCCAGAAAGGAAGCACATGCAACAAACTAATCAGCTGCAACATTGCCGCATTGTTGTGGTCGTAATTGAAAGTACATAAAACTCAGTTTTTGTTGTCGAGCTGGTTGTTGGAGAAAATGGAAAATCAAATGGAAAAAATTGCTTTAGTTCGGGTAATGACCGACTTTGATACATGCTCTACTCCTATATTGGCCTTTACCAATAATAAAATATTAATTTTAGCAAATAGTTATGTAAAAGATACGCCTGATTGTATTAAGTCTCCTAATTTATCAATTATATAAACTATTAAGAAACATGCCGATGAACTACAAGATAAGCTGGAAAATGAGTTGGAAAAAATCATCGCTTGACAATAAGTATTTGGATGGGTCCAGCTTGTTTGGTCCCACCTGCAACTCTTTGCGCCGCCTTATTTTGCATTGGATCCAAGGGATTTTATATCAAAAAATTCACCATTAAATTCAAAGAAACACTTTGAGGGCACTCTTTTTGACAAACCGAATCGAAGAATGTCTTTTAAACAATTCTTGCAGCGACTTTAACAAACGCTTCGAGTAGTAAAACAAAAGGCGACAAGGGTGCACTTAATTAGGGGAACATAACTTACTTAGGGGACGAAATTAATGTGAAAAAAGAAATACCAAAAAGATTTCTAATTAGCTAGCTAGCTATTGAAAAAATTCTATTAATTTTATCTGCTTAAGATGAATAAGTATGTACTAGCTATCTATTCAATTCTAGAAACTTTAGATATGGACACAATTTTAGGAATATTTACTTAGGTAGTATTAGGAGTAGCAATTGACTGAATTTTAGAAACTTAATCTACTTAAGAAAGACAAGGAGTAGCTCTCGATTCAATACTATAAACATTAGGAGTAGAAATCGACTCGACACTAGAAAACTTGACTGCTTAAGAGGATTTAGGAGTAGCTCTCGATTCAATACTATAAACATGATGTGCTTAGGCGGAATTAGGAGTAAAAATCGTCTCAATTTTAAAGACTTTATTTGATCCAAATTCAGAAACTCGAAATGCTTAGGAAGAATTAGGAGTAGCTGTCGAATTAATTCTAGATACTTTAACTGCTTAGCTGCCGACTCAATTCTAGAAACTTTAACTGCTTAGGTGGAATAAGGCATTGCTATTGACTCAATTAAAGAAACTTTAACTGCTTAGGACTTATTAGCAGTAGGCATCGCGACAATTCTATAAACTTTATATCTGTTTAGGAGCTGTCAGTTGTATAGCAGTCGAGTAAACTTCAAAAGCTTCAACAGCTTAGGAAGAATTAGAAGCAGCTATCGACTCAATACTTTAAAATTTCAGTGCTTAGGTTGAGTTAAGAGTAGCTATCGACTTAATTGCAGAAGCTTTAGGAGTAGCTGCCGACCAAATTCTAGAAAATTTTACTACTTAGGTATAATTGGGAGAGTTATTGACTCAATTCCAGAAACTTTAAGTTAGGTGGAGTTTGGAGTAGCTGGCGATTCTACTCTATAAACTTTTAAGGGCGTATTAGGAGTATTAATGGTTAGAAGGAGTAGATGTGGACGCTATTCTTAAAACTTTATCTGCTTGATATACACATAATTCTTGATACTTGATCTGCTTGGGAGGTACTTGGAGTAGATATTGATTCGATTCTAAGAACTTTATCTGCTCAGGAGGTACTTGCAGTAGATATCAATTGAACTCTTAAGACTGTAACTGTTCATGAGTTGTTAGGTGTAGACATCGACGCAATTCTTGAATCTTCATTTGCCGAAAAGTTATTAGGAGTAGATGTTGCGCAACTTTTTGTTAAATTTGGCGAGCTAGCTCTTATAGTCTGCGAGATCTCAGTGTTTAAACAGGTTTGAAGAAAAAGAAGTTCGCTTACTTCTGCCTGTGGCAAAAGTTACGATATAGTTAATATACTCTCTTAGGCTATGAGTCACGAGTACAAAATGGCGCTAGATGAGCTAGTATGTACTGGAGTGGCAATGCAATTGGCACTAACAAACAGAGACGTGGCAATAAGCTTATTGCAACAGCAACAAAAATGGCTCATAGAACATGGGGGAAACTGGAGCAAACCAAGTTGCAAGGCGTGTGTGTATTCGTTGAGGAAGTGTGCACATGTCAAATTGCAAACAACAAAACAACCAAAGCACATTATACGCCTTTTTAGTGACGCCTCGACTGGCAATCTGCTTCAATGTGTTGCCAACAACAAACATCTTGCTTGGCCATGATGTTGCAACTACTGCGACACGTGCGCATGATTAAGAAATGACGTACAGGTAACAAAAAAAAAAAAACAAGCAAGCCAACAACAACCAAAAACTCTTGCCAAGACTTTATTGCAACTGCAAAGCACTCACATCAGCTGCAGCATTGGTGGCTTATGGTTAGTTGCAACCGACACTGAAGAAGCAACATCGGCAGCACCAATTACAACATAAAAAGTTGCAGCAACATTTTCTAACGGCAAATTTGTGGCATACACATGTTGCCAACTATGTACTTATTGTCAATGCCAGCTGTTTTTCAAGTATTCTAGAGCAGAATTCTTAACTGATAAACTTGACAGGTTATGGTCATGGCATGTGGCAAGCACTTGGGGCATCATCTGTTTACACGATAAACTTGTAAACGAATTAAAGATCGTAAAACATTACATGTGTTTATGCTAATAAAATTACCTGAGTTAGTGTACGCTTAGAACTTGAAGTATAATATTGCTCTTGTAGATAATGTCTTTGAATAGCTTGGTACTTTACACTAGGATGTACCCTAAAAACAATTGGTATGATCCAATTTTCCTTCTCAGAATGATTTCTGGCTCAGCATGCGAAACATATTCTAAATTTGTTAAAAACTCTTTTACTTCTTCTACGTAACCGCATAATTTTTGAACGACTTTACTTTTAGATATCATATTATATACCATATAAATTAATGTAAGTATTTGGGCGAAAATTTGTGAATCGAGTCACTTTATAAATCGATCTCTTCGATTTTGTTCATTTGTTTGCTAAAATACCGATTATTGATCGATAATTACAGATATATTTCTCATGCGACTGGTTGTACAACTCGGTTCGTTATCGAAAAATTGAAATATTTTGATTCATGGTACAACCACACAAAACTTCATACAAGGACACTACACACGATGAAATCGATGGTACAACCTGATCGTAAAACTGTGGAGTTGTAGAACCAATCGCAACGTGTATGGCTTTGGTAAGAATATTCGAGTAGTATTGAATTTTTGTTTTTAAATATTTTAATACCCTGTAACGTATGGGCAAGGATTAATAATTCAAAAAAAAAAAAAAAAAACCGATCCCAGGTATTTATCCAAACTCCGCAAAAACGATATATGGAACTTTTAAAAAAAATCATAAATTTGTTTCGATCTCCTAATCTAAACGCGATCAGACTTCCTTGGAAGGTATATAGAACTGGTTCAATCTTCGAAAGAAACAATCTGCTACAAACGTCTATTATATCAAAACTATATAAACTGCTTAAAAATTCTACTTTGTGTGGATAGTGACACTAAATTGCATATTGAGTACAGTCAGAAAAAAAACAATCTATTTTCAAGACCCCATTTGCTTGACGCAAGATATTTTTAGTATACAAATTATGAGATTTGTTAATTTTTCGCTTCTGAGCACGAAATTCTTGTTGTTTTTTTCTCTCAGTGTTTTCTTGTCATAAACAAAACAATGTTGCCCTTTTGTTGATTAAATGTTACTTTTTTTTTTGCTTTAAAAACAATTTTATGTAACAATTTTGTTTTCTTTACTTTTGAGATATTTAAACTTTTATTTTTAAGAAATTTATGCAGAATCGCTTCTCAATTATTTCGCAAGTTAAATTGTCACTTAATGGTGTAGAAAAATAATAGGAAAATACGCCTTAAGCGATTAAAATTTCTTGAAATACAACCACTTGGCAAATAAATGGAGTCTTAACGCTTCTAGTTAGCTGATATGTTGTACTTACTCAAATGGCTTAAATTACGACTAAAAATCACTTAATTAAGAAGTGGCCTTAAGTGGGAGCTTAACAATGTCTTTAACAGCTTCACACTTTGGGAAAATTTCTCAATTTAATGTGAACGCTTATAATGGCTTGCATTTGGAGGATTTATTTGAACTTGGATCGATTCGATTTATAAAGTATGGGAATGCACTACGATTTAATTGCAAGTTTTTCCACAATCAAATGCAAATTAGCAACGAAAATATATATGTATATTTATTTTTATTGCACTTTACACCTCTAATTAAGTCAACACTTCAGTCACAGTTGACAAACTCATGTAAATAATAGTAAAACATTCTAGGTAAAACTAAAAATGTAAAACCTTTACCCAACCCAAGTACAGTTACGCTCTACTAATTTTCAGTTTAATTATTTTCAATTTTACACAAAGTAACCGCAGCAACAACAGCAACTACAACAACAACTACAACTACAAACAAACTAACACTTGAAAGAGTAAAAGCAAAATAATATACAAAATGCAATTGAAGTGCAGGCCAACCTCGACAGGGCCAACAAACATGCATACAATCCAAACCCAGCCAAGCCAAGACCCAGCCCGGCCCGGCCAGACCAGACCAGACTAGCCCTACTTCTCTGATCAAATTGCATGAAATTAGTAATTACGCTTAAAAAAAAATATATATAAAATTATATCATATACGAGGGCAGACTGAAACATAAACGCCTTTTGGAACATCAAATTTTTTAAGCTTTTCGAATGCGCTGCTCTTTCAGTTTACTCAAAATAGCCATTTGTTTCGCAGATGTCCAAGACATTTTAATGAAATCTCTTTCCATAGCCACAAAGATCTTATCCGAAAAATATGGGAAGCTCATTCGAACTGCGAATTTATGCAGAACGGCTGGGCTTTTCAATGCCGAGATCTTTCATTTTAATGAAATCTCTTTCTATAGCCACAAAGGTCTTATCCGAAAAACATGGGAAGCTCATCCGAACTGCGAATTTATGCAGAACGGCTGAGCTTTTCAATGCCGAGATCTTTCATTTTAATGAAATCTCTTTCTATAGCCACAAAGGTCTTATCCGAAAAACATGGGAAGCTCATCCGAACTGCGAATTTATGCAGAACGGCTGAGCTTTTCAATGCCGAGATCTTTCATTTTAATGAAATCTCTTTCTATAGCCACAAAGGTCTTATCCGAAAAACATGGGAAGCTCATCCGAACTGCGAATTTATGCAGAACGGCTGAGCTTTTCAATGCCGAGATCTTTCATTTTAATGAAATCTCTTTCTATAGCCACAAAGGTCTTATCCGAAAAACATGGGAAGCTCATCCGAACTGCGAATTTATGCAGAACGGCTGAGCTTTTCAATGCCGAGATCTTTCATTTTAATGAAATCTCTTTCTATAGCCACAAAGGTCTTATCCGAAAAATATGGGAAGCTTATACAAACTGCGAATTTATGCAGAACGGCTGAGCTTTTCAATGCCGAGATCTTTCATTTTAATGAAATCTCTTTCTATAGCCACAAAGGTCTTATCCGAAAAACATGGGAAGCTCATCCGAACTGCGAATTTATGCAGAACGGCTGAGCTTTTCAATGCCGAGATCTTTCATTTTAATGAAATCTCTTTCTATAGCCACAAAGGTCTTATCCGAAAAACATGGGAAGCTCATCCGAACTGCGAATTTATGCAGAACGGCTGAGCTTTTCAATGCCGAGATCTTTCATTTTAATGAAATCTCTTTCTATAGCCACAAAGGTCTTATCCGAAAAACATGGGAAGCTCATCCGAACTGCGAATTTATGCAGAACGGCTGAGCTTTTCAATGCCGAGATCTTTCATTTGAATGAAATCTCTTTCTATAGCCACAAAGGTCTTATCCGAAAAACATGGGAAGCTCATCCGAACTGCGAATTTATTCAGAACGGCTGAGCTTTCAATGCCGAGATCTTTCATTGCTTATTTTGCTTAAAGTCTCTTTTCACCAAAACATTTCTTCACATTTGGAAATATTTGATAGCCACAGAGGCCTTTTCCGAATAACATGGGTAGCTAATCCAAACTGCAATTCATAAATTTATTCAGAATAAATGAACTTCCAGACACTATCTTCGTGGAAATGTCTTTAGTCATTTTAGCCTAAAATTTGCACCAAATCGGTACACTGCTTGGAAAAAGTTTTCGCGCTTACTATATAAATTAAACAATGGACATCCTTAATTGGTCGCCTATCCTGCGGCCTTGTTCAGGATAATCTATATAAAAATGCCAAACAAAAAACCGTCGTCACCAGCTTAATTACGTGCCAACTTTTTAGCCCGCCCTCGTAATATGTGGTAATAGCAATGAAGGCATGAAAAAGCTTCATTAAAACAAGCATTTAATTGCGTTTAACATAAACGCATAGAGAAAAAAAAAAAAGAAATTATAAAATGAAAATGTAAATTTTTAATGTCACACGACACTCTTGCTCAGTACCAGGTCACGAGCTAGACCTGGTTTATGAGCACTACTTACAAGGGTTGGGTGGGTAGGTAAACTTTGTAAGCTGATCACATAATGCTTGGGGAGGCATAATGAGTGCTTAAGCACTAGTAAGCTTTGCTGTACTACAGCAATAAGTTGTGGGGAGTTCGAAAACGCTTGAATGTTAGTCCCCAGACCAGTTGGAGTGGAAAAATCGAAATCGCGTGAAAAATGTTAAAAAGCAGCTGTGGAACTTCCATTAGAAGACATGACTTATGGAGTTATGATGGGATATGACGACTATAGATAACCCGTGTTGTTTTCCCCAAAATTCCGGCTTATATGCAAAGTGCAAAAAGTTGTAATTTGACAAATTTTGGGCCACAACTACCGCAGTTCTCCACCGATTTCATCATAAAAGTCTTTGCCAAGAATATTGCTTATTGAAAAGTGTAAAATCAAGCAGCAAAGTTCGATTATATTTGAGAAAAATATTAAGTTATGGCGAACGTCAAAATCAGGCGCGATCCACTTTGAAATACTCTGTACTCGCACCAACAATTTGAACTTTTAAATCAAAAGATGGCGTACGTTAAAGTCGGGCGCAGACGACTTTGGGATACCCTGTACCACCACATTGCAATTAAGTCCGAAATATTGCTTAAGACCTCCAAAAGATATTTTATTCGGCAAATTTGGCTACGATATTTTCATAAACAAACAGAAATCAGTCTAATTTTGCACCAAAAAAAGCGTTTTTTGACCGATCGTTCCTAAGGGAACTATATGATATAGTCAACCGATTTTGATCACATTTGCTACAGTGCTTGGAAACTCTTAAAACTTCTTAACGCCAAATTTGGTTACAATATCTTCACAAACAAACGAAACACAGCGAATTTTGTACAAAAAACATTTTTTTGACCGATCGATCCAATGGGAGCTATATGATCAACCGATATTGATAAAATTTGGCACAGTGCTGGGGGTCTTCTTCTTCTTCTGATTGCCAAATTTGGTTATGATATCTTCATAAACAAACGAAGCTCTAGCTCTTACCATCTCTGAGATCTAGGCGTTCATACGGACTGACGGACATGGGTATATCGACTTCTCTAGTCACTCTGATCATACTTTAGGTAACTTTGGGGGGTCTCCAACGTTTCCTTCTGTACGTTCATTTTCATTCATTTTCGGCTTGCACAAACACAATATACCCTTTGTACCCGTATGGTACCGTAGTACAGGGTATAAAAATGAACTTAACTCGAATTAGAACAACACATAAAATAGAGCAAGAAAAATATGAACTGAGACTTTATACGTTATACCCTTATGCCCTTATACAGGTAATAAAATCTGGAAAAAAAGCTTTTCAATTTAAAACTTGTGTCTGAGAAGATTCTGAATTATAATTTCTTAAAACTATTGCGGTAACCCATCAACACGTCGTCACTTACAAGTTCTACCATCATCATTGAGATATCAAGCTCAATTATAGGTTCATTGGTTTCTTAATGAGTAAGTTTATCTTAATCCATACAACATCAATGTCACAATCTATGTTTATAGAAAAAAAGAGGACCACTTTTTAGTGGAAGAAAATCTAATCTCTTTACAACATTTGAACTGCTTTAAAAAACATATATTAAAATAATAAAAAAATATTATAGTACATGTATTTGTTTAGCTTATTCTTGCAGTAACCAACTTATGTCATCATTTCTACAAACAAAAATTGACATTAACTTAATATAAGTCGTGATTATACAGTGTGAAGATATCTGATTACCAGGTAGTACTAAACTAATTATTTAAATTTGTTTGTGTCTATGTAAGGAAAATAATTGTCATTCTTTGTACTAATAATAATGAACCTTAATTACTATGTAACTCCAACTCTTCAGAGATAATTATGTAAGCCAATATTCTCAGGCTTGTAGTTTTTTACATAACGTTTCATATGTACTACCATGGGATTAAAATTAATTTGAAGTACTAAATTGTCTTTGAAATCAATTCTCATTAAGTTTCGTACACACTACTCATCGCCGCTATGTATTTCGATGTTGCGTAGCACCTACAATTAAGGCCATTAATTCTATAGTCGTGTAAATGATTGATGCATTTACGTACTACTCTGTGCAAACTTATATACAAAATTTACATTAGACACAATAAAACACTTGTGCACATGTTTTTATACAAAAAATCATGAACAATTGCATTTCCAATATACTTAATTATGGGTACAGTTGAGTATGCATTTTTATAGTTCATCAATAATAGACCCTGCCACAAATTGTACCAACAATCAAACTAATATATAATAGTATGAACTAGGTATAATACGACAAATTCCAATGTACGTAACCAATTATTTATGTACGTAATTTGTAGTGTATTATATACTTTATTTGATTGTAAATATGGGTTTTACAGCCGTATAAAAATACATAGAAAGTTGCGCGAAAATACGCAATTCCCAATTGGAAATTATAGATAAGCAATGTGTGCATCAATTTGGTTTGTAACTTTAGTAATGTCTTTTCTAGGTATACTAGGTCAAAATAACAAATGCAACGACTCCAAATTTTCTAATAACATCTGATTTCTAGTCTAAGGCTTAGAAAATATTGCAAGAAAATTTCTTTTTATGCGTCTAGTAGAGCAAGAGGCAATCTTATGAGAAAATTTTGAAAATATAGGTATGGTACTCACAGGCGTACTAGCAGCCGATTGTGCAAATACGGTATTGATGTGGAACTATTCTCAACTGGAAGAGTTGAGAACAGAGTTGCTACAAATCATTCAAATGTTCAAAGCGACAGAAAAGGTCTATAAGCATATACTCAAATATGCCGATGAATTATCGACGATGATAGATGCCAAATTATTCACTAATTGTATAACATCTTTGTTTCCGTTTACCTTACTAATCTCTATAATTGATAATATCCGAAAAACAAGATTGTCGTAAATTCTAGATGATGCCTTCAGTAATTATTAATAATAATAGCTAATTTAATTTTAAGAAAGAGTTACTATTTATAATTGTCGTGAATTCTAAACGATGCCTTGAGAAGTAAATATTATAGATGAAAGTTTTATTTACTTTAAGAAAGTATTATGTCGCTTGAATTTATACTCTATATTAAGTTCAGTACATATTTATTAAGCCTGTGCAAACACATGTAACATTCAAGCGATGCCGGAGCCTCCCTAAAGATGCCTCCAATTGCCTCAAGAAGTCAAAAGAAATTGATATAAGCAATTTTTTCCGTCTGTATAAACACCTTAGATCTTTAAGATTATATTCGTAAGAATAACCTAACTTGACTCCTTATATGTTTCGATTAATACCAAACTTAATTATAATCGTAGCATACATATCGGAGATATTCGCAATAGAGGTGGGATACTATCAATGGCACTATCGATTCATTTTTGGGTACTATCGATGGTTTGGCTTAATATATCAATAATCACTTTTGTATTTAAAAAACTTTTTTGACACATCAAAGGACAAAAATTTTGCAAAATGACTAACATGAAACCATAAAAAAATTAACTAAGTCAAATTTTCTATTAAAATTCTTTGCGTAAAAACCAAAAAACGATACCGTTTTTTAGTCTTAGATGGTAGGCGACTTTGACTTTCAAAATTTCGAATTTCATAAAATTCGTGTCGCAAAAAAAAACAAATAAAAAAGGTCTCTAAAAATAAGATAGCAGCAATATTTCAAATTCCATATTGTTTGCCCAGTCAAAATTTAAGCCGACATGCAAATCCAACGAGCTTTTGGAATGTTAGTATAAACAATTAAAGAATGTAACTAAAAGTTATTCTACTTTCAAGGATCCGACTGTGTTGCACTACAAAACTGAATCAACAAATATTTATGCACCCCTGCCACTTCTGAATGTGAGAGGTTGGTGTTCAGTAGAAGTGGCCTTATAGTTTTGGACAAAAGAACCCGACTGAAACCTAGAAATATGAACATGTTGGTCTTCTGCTACAAAAGCAAGCTACTTGAAAGTTAATTATTTTTTTTTTATTGTTAATTGTTGAATGCACTTTTTTTAAGATGCACTTTTTTTAAGATGAACTTTTAAAATGATCTCTTTTTACAATGTCAATGTTTCTGTTAAACATTTTGAAATACTCTTTTTGTAAGTATTAGGTACTTATTTAAAAACGTGTCCCTTTTTTGTGTACGATATTTCAGTACTCGCGATAGTATCGATCGTTTCAACTATTGATGTCTAAGCTATCGAATGGTGGCGCTATCGATAGTATCCCGTCTCTAATTCGCAATATAGTGTTTTGTAGGCGAGCTTTTTAGTTTAAAATTAAAATTTTTTTTTTTAATTCAAAGTTATTTTTGTTTTTATGCTATGATGGTATTAAAGTATATCACATCACTTTGGGGAGCTTACTTCTGGTAGCTAGTCACAATTTAGAAGAGATAATTCTTTAGAGATAGATTTTAAACCATAGTCTTGTGGGATGAGAAAACAAAAACTCTCTAATACGTTCTGACTTTCATAAGTGCCTCGTAGTGCTGGAGAAAACATCGATGATCGAAGTTTAAAATCTTTTTATATCAATGTTGGCCAAGAGAGAGGTTTTTCCAGCACTTCTGCACTCATCAAATGGGTGTTTAGTAGGGCTGGAGAAACATCTCTGTTGGCCAATCGATATATAGAGATTTTAAACTTCGATCATCGATGTTTTCTCCAGCACTAGTGCCTCGTTAGGAAACTATGACCTAGTTAGACCGAATTTTCATGATCTGAAACAGTGAAGCAATCGACGCGGCAAGTTTCTACAGAATGCCAGAGTTCAGCATAGTTTCTTTTACACAAGTCTATTATGATTTTCAGATTAAGAAATACTTATAATTTTGCTTTTTTTTTAGAAAGAAGCTGTTTTCCCCATATCACATATCGGATACTAAATAAAAGGTTTTCTATTATATTTTAAACTTCTGTTCAGCCCAAAGCTCCAATTTAGCATGCCACGTTTTCCAAGGTTCACTGTCGTAAAACGAACAAAACCTGTCATAATTTACACGTACAATAACAAATAGCTTTGCGGCTTAAATGAATTAAAAATGCAATTCATATTTATGTTACATTTGCAAAAACAAAGCCATAAATAAATGTACACATAATTTGTATTATTATAAATTTTATATTCAATTAATAATACTTTCATAACTGGTTTTGTACAAATTTAAAATTTATGTACAAGCCAGCTAATTAGCTGCAATTATGTATTACAAAACACAAATTATATGTATGTATATTAATTGCAAAATATGCGTAAATATGATTTATGAACAAAGTAAACACTCAAAGGCTTTGACAAAACCTGTTGCTATTAGTTTGAAATTCTTATCAATAAAGCCAAAAAAAAAAAAAAAAATAGTAATTATAATTTATGTTATCACAAAATCAATTACACGAACAAAACGTAGCGCTTGCTATGACTCACAGTGCAGCAGTACCTGGATGCATACAAACATTACTCACTGTGAGTGACTGTAAGGACAGTTTGCGTGTCATAGCCGGCTGCAATCAGACAATGCACTCGAGACAGCGACAACCCTCTCTTGGACGAAAGCACACGTCGCACTTAATCATAGCCTTGGCCATTTAACCATGTGCCATAAACTTAATTAGGCGTCTGAAAGCAAGTGTTCCATTCCACATTGTGATGGACAGCTATGTGCAGTTGGCTAGTGCTTTTTGTTGTGTTTAATGAAAATCTATTAAGTGGGGGACAATACTTGAAAGTGTTCTGTAGCAACTCCTGCGGCAAGTGTTGCCCCAAGGCACAAGACTCAAACCACAAAAAAAAAATGAGCATGACAAGGAAAAAATAAAAACATATGATAACAATAGCAAGCCGCCATATAGTACAGTGGGCAGGCTCAGGCTGGCATTTTCAAATGTATATAATGAAAGTGCCTTGAAAGCTTCAAGTGTACAACAACAACAACCCAAAGACACGTAAGCATCATTAATCAAATGTCCAGACAAGTGTAAAGCATAAGTAAGCATGGCAACCCTGTCCCCTTGGCAAGCCTTGGCCAAAGAAAAAATGGCGCACCAACTGGGCTTGGCTTGGCTCGGCTCCCTGGACTCCCGCGCTGTGTGTAAATGAAGTAGTCCTGTCTGCTGCTGCAGCATTTAACAGGAAGTGCTCTGGTCGCATAAAAGTTTAACCGTAAACTTGGCGCCTAGCAAGAAAACACGTACAATTTCAAGTGGGTTCGCCTTTAGGCTTCTTACCTAGCTCAGCTAGCTGTTCCTGCCACTGTTTCATCTTCATCTGCAACCCGATGCCTTGCTCAAAAACCACTTGAGGCAACACTCTTCTGCCTGTTGACAATAAACATTGCGATTTCTGAACACGCACTTTGTCAAACGCTCCGACGACAACAGCAGACATATAATGGGTGTAGCAGGCTGCTCCCCCTAATCTTTTGCCATGACTGTTGAGGTTTTCCTTGCCAAATCTAATAAAACGCCAATGGAAAACAATATCTATGCGCAGGTGTCTAGCCTCACAGACAACAGACGACGGACACCCAGAGACATATAGAATAGATTCCTGAACATTATGTTGACAACGCCTTTGACGTAGACCGTGCTGACATTTTGGTTCCCAGGTGTGATTAATAAGGTTGTCGTGATGATTGTTATTGTTGTTGTTGTTGGTATTTTTGCCCTTGCGTGCCATGTAATGGAACATATGATTGGACTCTTTGGAAGGTGTTTGAGGTAATATCGTTTTTATTATTTTTTTTCTTCTTTATACGATTAAATTGAATGACATGAACTGACATGCTCATAAGTATCGCATATAAGTACTTCGGTGTCACTTGGATGTGTAGGTTAATAGAAAATAAGGAAAAAATACTTATTAAAGGAGTTTTGGAATACGGGTGACGCATATTTTGTGTTTGTACCACTCGACCGATACTCCTTCAAAGATCTGCAAAGTTTGCTATCTGAGAATCTAAGCAACATGACAAACTTAAGAATAAGCCTATCTTTCCCAAATTATCTCCAAGTCTTCGATTTTTTATTTTTAAAGTTTTCTCTCCCGAGACATTGACTATTTTTGAAACTAATGCTTGGGGTTAAAGTTCTTCTTGTGATAATCATTAATCTTTGTCGATAAATAAAAAATGGAAGAACATAGAAATTGTTTTTATTCAAAAAAACCCCCCCAAAGAAAAGGGAGTCACTATGGCCATGTTCTAATTTTTGCACTTCCAGAGCATTGTATCTCCCATTAACCTAGGGCAGGAAAAAACCAATCGGAAGAGTTTAGAAAATTGTTCAACAGGATCTTTCTTCTGAATTGGCAAAGCTCGAGAAGCCGTAAACCATTTCTGTACAATTTCTGCTCATGTGTTGCCCAAAAATCCTACCTTTTTAACAAGGCCATTCTACTCCCCAGCTATATTTATGGAATTTATTTAAATTCAGAAATTTTCCCGAGCCTTAGTAGATCCGATTCGAAAACGAAGAACACATCATCTTTAACTGAAAAAAATCTGAATTTAATATTTTTCGTCATAAAATCGTGACCAAATGGACGAGAAAATAGCTCAAGGTTTTTTTTTTTTGTTTTTGACTTGAAATCGGAACAAAATCTTAATTTTGAACTATATTAAAATAATAATCTTTTTTACATTTCTAGAATGGAAGTATAGCTTAAAGGATCAAAAAATCTTAAAGATAAGGATGCGCAAGATTAAAAACACATAGGTTCACGTCATTTCAATTAAGAACATGGGCCCTCAAGATAAAACTGGGACTGGAAGTACTCAAAAGTTAGAAACAATATCATATTTTTGGATAATTAAGAATCTTAAAATAATGTTCCAATGTTACACGTTTATAATCATTTCTAGAATTGAAGGCTTAAGATTTGTTTTTGTTTTGTTTTTTTTTTTTGTTTTTTTTTTTAAATAAAAATTTTAGCCTGCTTATTTTCTTTTCTTAAAAAATTTAATATTAATAATTATTATTGAAAATAATATTATAAAATAAATTTTTTTAATTTTTACTTATTTTATAAATATTTGGTCTTATTTTAAGTTCATAATTTTGTTTTAACAATTTTACTATTATATTAAAAGTTGTTTGTCTCATTTTGAGAATTTTTGGTCGTGCCATTATTAATATTTTTTTTATATTTACATTTAAGACTTTTAATCTTATTTCAAGAGTTTTTGTTCTTATTTAAGAAATTTTTATTAGCAAATAAATAACACAGGCCTACAAATACCGGGGTCATGTCAGTTGTTGGAAAGCTATAGGTAATTTTCGAAGTAATTTGCTGCGTAGAATCCGAATCCGACTAAATCCGAAAATAATCTATAGCTTTCCAACAACTAAACCATGTTGGTCTGTGTAATTTTTGTCTTTAATTAAGATTACTAAAAATCTTAATTTAAGTATTAAATTAAGTAACCCAATTTATAATATACATTTCTGTTTTTTTACACTTTCTAGCCGATTATTTTTGTGATTAAGTGCTTTTTTTATCGGAAACTTAGTTTCTTAACGATTTTTTCATACATTTCCTCGCCAATTACATAAAAATTTGTATTTCTTTAAAACATTCGTTCACGAATACAATCAGAATATAAGCGAAACAAAAATTTCGAGCAACGGCCGCATTACCTCCAAATTTAGGCATTTTTTTTTTTTAAATTCGTTTTATCTTTAAAATTAAATAATTTTTAAAAAACTTTTTTTTTTTTTGCTTTTGCGAAAATAATTTTAGAAAAATATTTTTCGGTAGAATGAGTGTTTATAAACCCTTAAGAAAGTAAGAGAAAAAAAACCTATGGATAAGACGGAATTTTAATTGCCAACTCTTGTAGTTAAAAAAATGAACTTAAACAGTTTGGTATCGAAACTCGCCAAAAATTCAAAATTTTCTAGTTTTGAAACAGTTTTAAAAAATATTTTTTACAAGTTTTTGGTAAAACTCAAATTATGGGAAATAGCTTGGTTTTGTTAGGCCTGACACTTAACTTTCCCGCCCAAGCTAAATGACGGCTTATCTCCCCCGAACATCATAAAAACCTACAAGGGTTTGCACACAACATGATCACATGTCCATTCTCATGATCAGTTCCAATTAATTTGTTGGAACCCTGAGTAATTCATCTGACAAGCCATAAAATTCAATTAAACTATCTATAGATCAACTAGGGTGATCAACTAGAGGGTGGTTAAAGAAAAAACTAATCAGCATTTATATTCCATAAAGCCATCGCTTCGCACAATTTTCCATTTCCCATTTCCACTAAGTAGCTTAATCATCAAAAAGAAATTTTGCGGCACGCGTTGATAGTTCTAGCCTTAAGATACTCGTAGATGTACTAACAACACCCACACCCCATAATTGCTACAACATACCCCACATAAACACTGACCAGAACAGCCCAGACCAGCTAGTGAACAATAATGCTTGTAGAAGGTGACAAAAAACATAAGAGGGTGGTTTGATATCTGAGGGACAGGGGACAGAGTGGTGGTTCGCTTAGAGTTCCATTCAAAACGACAGCTAGCCCACTCAAAGTACGGGTACTACGTGCAAAAAACGCATCAGCAGAGCATCGGGACAAGGAAAATACAACAGTTGAAGCAGAAGCAGCGAAAGAAGCAGAGGCAGCAGCAGCAGAAAAGCGGGAAAACTGTGGACAGCTGGTGACAACCAATTGAGGGTGGAGGGTGGGTGGGTGAATGGGATGCCACATCGAGACGTGACGTATAGCACCCAGCACTATGCGGTTCACTTACCTATGTATTATTTTGTACGTGTTGTTCACGGTGGTTTTCTCAACTTCTATGCCGGATACACTTCACAGACAGCAAACGGATGTAATTAAGGATTTTGCGTGCCCGAAAGAGAACCAGTGTAAAATTTGTCCACACAATTGCATATTGTGTGTGGGAGTGTTTTTCTGCTATTGTGAAAAGTTTTTGGAGTGGTCACAAATGAAATGAAATTCCAGCATTTAAATTGGATAGAAATGTAAAATCGTTTGTCTAGTTGATTAGCAGCGATATGAAGGAGCATTTGTCAGGGTTGTCAAATTGCCTTTGTTTGGCGGTTGAGCGTGGCCAGAATGCCAGATTTCGTTGATATGCTTCATTACGAGATAGTTGGAGCTAATTCTGCTCTGACATTAGAAATTTACGAAATTACTTATGAGCGAGCTCTAGGGACAAAACAAATGAATGGAAAATGGAATGACTGCGAACTGAAAAATGTCTTTGCTTTTGTTTTCAAAAGTAAATTGATTTGGATGGACAATATTTTACAAAAATTTGTAGTTAGATGTGAGTTTGGGTATAATATGCTGAGCTCAACATATATGCATTAGCTTTACAAAAAACGGAAGCAACACAATATCCTTGAGTTCCAAAATCATGCTACCACACGAATGAAGCGGCTAGGGCAGTCCACTAGTTTTTAACAAAGTTTCAAAATACAGTCATAAATTCATATTATGATATCCTTTAAAATTAATATTTGCAAATTACGAATTTTATCTCCTTTTATCGAATTTCTCCACAACGAATTTTCTATATAACGAACGAATTTTCTGCTAACAAGTGAATTTGCTAAAGAGCTGTTCAGCTGTATATCTAGAAGACTAGGTTCTTGGTTAGCTGCATATATTTGAAAAAGATCAAAACCTTTCCCATCAGTCAATTGATTTTCGGCCCAATTAACCTGATGTTTTAGTTTTATTTTCTGTTTCTGCAGGAGTTTACTGCTAATAAGTAGAATTTCTTTGCATTTATAGAAAGGAAACAGTTTCTTCGAAAATCATTTTGGGAAAGGAAAAAATTTAAAACTTTTGACTTTCTTAATACTCGGGTGGTACATTAGGTGTTTTAGATTTAGTGTTTTCTCTCTCAGTATGTCTATTCGTTTTGAAAAAAAATTCGTTTTATTTTTTTTTTCGTTTAGATAAGTATTTTAATTTAATTTAATTTTTATTCAACAATCATTTTTTAAAAGTCATTAAAAATTTATCTTGGTGTTCCCTTTTTTTGGGCAAAAATGCAGAAATGCACGACTAAGGACGCGAGCAAGCCTAACTATGCCGAAATGCATAAGTGCCAAAGTATTTTTGTAAGCAAAAACAATCTATGTATGTGCTAGAGGTGGGATACTATCGATAGTGCCACCACTCGATAGTTTAGACTTCGATAGTTCAAACTATCGATACTATCGATAGTACTATCGAACAAAGTGAAACTCAGCTAGCTAAGGCTAAGAAAGCCTTCTTTGCAAACCAAAAATTATTATACTCCAAATATGTCGATCCTAAAGCCAAAATATTAATTTACCAAGCATTCATTAGACCAATTATCACGAATGCTTGTGCTATTATATATGATTCAACATATCCCCATCATATATGGAAAGAATACGCGAATTTGAAAGGAAATGTCTGATATCATGCACTTCCCTATACAGATCTCCCCATAGCAACTATACTATAGCTAATTTTATGAAATTCGAAATTTCGGAAGCCAAAGTCGTCTACTATCCGGAAAGACGCTTGCTAGACGTCTGTGGTAACAATAAGGCTAACGATTTTTGGTTTTTTAAGCGAAGAATTTCTACAAAAATTTAATTTACTTAAATAATTTTTTATGTTGCCAATCGGATTTGGTGACTCTAAAAGCGTCGGATGGTCAAAAAGGTTCGACGTGTTACCACTGATTTTGTGTTCATTTTGACATGTTGCCAATTTTATGACCGTTGATTTGTCAAAAAAGTTTTTTCATACAAAAGTATACTATCGATATATCGAACAAAACCATCGATAGTACCCGTAAAATGAAACTATCGATACTATCGATAGTGCCATCGATAGTATCCCACCTCTAGTATGTGCTAAGGCAATTTTATGGGTAAAAATTGTTGTCCTAAGAATTTGAGAATGCTACAGTATAGACTGCCCGACTCTAAAGTACTTTGTACCAAAGCAGTTTGGAAAATATCTTCTACGCGAGCAAGTTTTTGGCTATAACTCCTAAACGATATCAGAAAAATTTGCAACCATCGGCTGCACATATCGTAAACAATTGTTCTCAACATCGGTTTCACGTCGGGTTTCTACGCGATTTATTGTTGTTACAATGTTTGCAGAATCGCTGAAGCTGATCCGAGGCAAAAAAAAACCCCAGGGGTTTCTGCGTTAATCTTCACAAAACGTCGTTTTATAGGGTTTTATGTAGCTTGGGTAGTCCCTGTCAGAACACTTTTTTTTTGTGTTATTTTTGCATTTTAACCATACTCTTTATATAGTATACAATTTAAGGACATTCTAGACTTCTGCATTGCTTTTTTGTTAAAAACTAAAATCTTTCCAATCCCAGCAGCTTTTACAAACCGACTCAACTGCATAAATCAACTCTAAACACTACTCCAGCAGCTTCAGCTACTCTGGGGAACATAAAAATTCATTTTCCACCAAAAAACCAAACCAAAGTAAACAAAATCCTTTAAGCAACAATGTCTTCTACTATTTTATATGCAGCTAACAAGACTCTCTTCAAGTTTACTCAGATTAAATTTAATTTTATTTTTGGTTTTTCGCTTGGTTTATTTTTTTCAAAATTTATGCATTAATTCGGGGATGGGCCTGCATTGAAAACGTTAATCAAATAAATGAAAAAATATATATAAAATGAAATTTATGTATAAAGCTAGCCATGCAATTTATTGATAGACAAACAGTTTGGGTAACGTTCTGCCACTAATAAGCCCCTAAAGCTGTGCAAATAAAATTCGCACGAGTATAATAAAATCAAAATCAACAATACCAACAACAAAATATACAACAAAAATCTATAAAGACATAGCTGCTAGATAGAACAAAAGTTAACTGCCAAGTTTTGTAGCTTTAAGCCCTTGGTAACACACACGACTGACGCTGAGAGAATATAAGAACGCGACTTGAATTTCTACACAATTTAACCAACTTATAGATAGGACTAAAATAACAAGTAGAGCGTCAACAAAAATGGCTTAATAAATACGATAACAGGGCTAAAGTCCCGCAGCTTGTGAATAAGGAAAACTTCTGCTAACAAGTACTAAACAAGTATATAAATATGCCAATATCTAGCCTAAATATATGTACAAAGATAAAGATGTATAAATATTGTAACTTGTATACGTACGAATTAAGCAGCATATCTCCAGCAGGGTAGCAAAAAAAAAAAAAAAAAAAAAGTAAAGTGCAAGAACAAAAAATGTGCTATAGTCGACAGTGGCATACCCTTTAATTCAATTTTTACAAAATAAATTAAAAGTTCATTTTTATTAATAGCTTGAAGGGTATGAATATACATATATATGAAAATAGTTTATTTGGTTTATTTATAAAAAAAAAATCATGATCTATTAGGCTCACATGTACCCGATTTGGTCGGTCTAGCATATATTGAATTAATATATCTAAGAAAATATTATAGTGTTGATAGTTTGTTAAATGTTTTTATGTTTCAGCATGGTATTCCTAATAAAAAGGTTCAAGTTTTTAACAATTGCTGGCTACATCGATGACCATGTTAACGTTGCAATTTTTTCATACGATAAAATGGAATGCTTGGGTTTATTGTATTTCTTATTTTTAGATCAATTTTGAATAATTCGAAATGTTTTTTTTAAATATTTGTGCCAAGTTGCTTGTTTATATGTTGATTGGTTGTGTTGTCTTTAGTTCAATGTAGTTGTCTCTATTAGGCTCACATAAGGCTTTTTACTATAATTTTATTTTGCAACAGTTTATATGCAACAGTACGTATTAATACAGCATTTGACTTGTCAAAAAATAAAATTTGAAAAAATTTTTGTTTTTTTTTTACTTTCGTAAATTTTAAGAATAGGAAAATGGTTGGAATCCTTAAAGAACTTAACGTATCATTAATTTGACACGTCAAATATTAATCGTAAATGTACAATAAATCAGGCTTTATTTCACCTTCAAAGTCACTTAAAAATCGTTAAAAATTTGAAAGATGTCATTATTTAACATTTTTTTTAATTTGGAAAAATTTCAATTTTTTGGTAAATGATTGGGATAACCAAAGAACTTACTAAAATATTATTTTTTTTGACGCCAATTTTTGATTGCTCATACATTCCTTTTCATGGTCGATTCACTCGTTTTCGCAGCCGAAATTATCAAAATTTTCAATAAAAAGCTATTCAACTTACAACAATTATGAATTCCAACTCTTCATGACTTCGAAAATGATTTTAACTCACCTGAAAGAAACAAAGAGAAATGATTTTAATAAGTTATTATTATATATACATTTTTCAAACAAACGTTTTTAAATTTAATATTTATTAAAATGATTTTTTTTTTAAATTTGTCCCAATGATACTCTATGGGTACAGACAAAGAAAACATTCAGTTCTATATTCTTTGGTACAGAGTATAAAGAAAAACTTGAACAATATTAAACCAATAACGGCTTAGGCATGGCCCACATCAAAAACTGTTAGCTAGGCAACTCTATAGGGTTGCTGCGTGCGTGCTGCGGCCAAAAAAAAAAACTCATTTCTAGATACAGCCAAAAGCCAAAGGCATTGTTCCAACAACAACAACAACGGCAAAAACAACAAAATGTGACAGCATCCATGACCAAGGCAACTTGCAATCTCTAGAAGCACAATCTTTTCCTCTCCACAGTCTTTTTTTCTATGTCTGGCGCTCTTTTAAGATTTTATTTTATTTATTTTTGGCACATTTCGCACATCATACGGCACATTGTTGTTGTTGTTATTTTTGGCGCCATTGTTATGGCCCTATATGTAATACTATGTATCTCTGAAGTATATATGATGCATATATGTACAATGGCGGCCAAAAGTATTTTGACATAAAAAAATGTCCCAATAATTTTTAGTGACAGAAAAATTCTTAAGTATGTTAGTTTTAGTCTAAAAAAAAAATTTAAAAATAAAAAAAAAAAATTTAAAAATAAAAAAAAAAAATTTAAAAAAAAAATAAAAAATTTAAAATAAAAAAAAAAATTTTAAATAAAAAAAAATTCTAAAAACAAAAAAGAAATAAAAATAAAATAGAATAAAATTTAAAAAAAAAAATTGTATAATAAAAAAATTATTTTAATATGAAAAAAAAAAATTTTAAATAAAAAAAAAATTCTAAAAACAAAAAAGAAATAAAAATAAAACAGAATAAAATTTAAAAATAAATAAAAAATGAATTGAAACTTTAGTTTTAAAAATAAAACTGACATATTTTTAAGCCAAAAATTAAATAACCGTCGATCCTAATTTAAAAATACAATGTAATGTTTTATCAAGTTGAAGGGACTTTGCGTAGCAACTCTGTCTTCTGTTGTTCTTTGTATATTCTGAATTATATTGAAGGCAGCGATTTGGCTAAGCTTTTGTGTTTTTTACATTTCACAATTTTTTTAAAATCAGCGTCATCTTGTTACACAACAAAAAAAAAAGACCAATTAATTTTTCACAATCGCATAATTATTCAAAATCTCAAAATTTTTGCCTTTTTGGATTATGACAATTGCAAAGATTTCGATTTAGCGACTGAGTGAAATCTGGGCCAGCACGATATTGAAACCTATTGAAGATCGATTGAAAACTTTAAAATATATAGTCAAAAATGTGTCAATTACACACGCCCTAGTTTACAAACTGAAGCAATCAATCGAAAATTGCAGCATTTCGAAAACCTTTTACACAAATAAGTGATCTGGAGTCGAGACAATAGGGCAATGGGTCTTGGTTTTATTCTAACCTTAAAAAACTGCTTAATTCAGGATGGTTATTTCAGGATGCTGAATTTTTAGAACCAGCCTCGTTGTTTTGGGTTAGGATAGAACACAGACCCGTTGAGCGATTTTTGTTCAGATCATGACACTTTTTTTTTGTGTGACTGTTTAATATTTCAAATGAGTAAATTGAATTCATTAAAAATTTTAAGGCATCAATAAAAATGCTTGGTGAGTGGCCTCTATATCCGAGCTTAGTTCTTCGTAAAATTCTTTAGAACGTTTCAAAGAGTCCAGAAGTTTCTTAAGCAATTCAAACTAAACCGCAAATGTGGTGTAGCTTTATGTAATTGAATTGCAAAATTGTCTTAGTATCTCGCTTTAACGTATAAGTTCCAGTGTTTTTTTTTTTTTCTCTTTTTTTTTTATTGGGTATAGCCAGGCTTGGCGAGAGGGGGGTGGGAAAGAGGGGATTCCCCCGGGCTCGGAGTTTTCTCATGGGCCCGGTGTAATTACTGTCGTACTGTCGTGATTCAAGCTAAAGGTGTAATCGAGGGACCGGTACATTTGCCCCCGGGCCCGGATTTTCTCTCTACGGCCCTGGGTATAGCATTTACTAATTTACAGTATTTACTAATTTTCCGCTAAAAAATTTACTAGCTACTGTAGTGGCCAGCCATACATACATTGATTCATTGACAATTGCTAAATTCAGTTAATTAAATTGCCTCAATAGTCGGACCAAAATTCCAAAAGGGTCAATTCTGATTGTAGGATTACACAGGATGGGAGGGTATAGAAAGAGAGACCATCAACATACGAGTCTCTATATGAAGAGGAATAATAACCAGCTAATTTCCTCAACCATGTTTACTATTGTGTAGCGTGAGCATAGTATTCTCCTCTTTTACAGCCAAATAACTATAACAACACCCGAGAATTCACCCATACTCATATAGACTATACACTACTATTTGTGTATATCATTTCGCTACTAAACAGCAAGCATACTACACTACTCCATCAAGAAAGAAAGTAATATAAAGTTGCATTTATTTTTGTCAAAATACTTTTGACGCCTATTGTATTCTGCATGTATGTAATGTTATCATGATTTTAAGCAGCTTTTACATTACCCAGCTATGAGTATGGCTCCTACTTCGCTACGCTACGCTCTCTTGACCAAAAAATCCATCTACGAGGGCGCCATGTCTGATAAACGTTTTAAGGGGGGTACGTAATATCGCTTGAGGGCATGAAATTTTTATTATTATGTTGAAAGTTTTTTTTACTCCCTATTCTTCTCTCTTCTTCTCTCTAACTCTCAGCCGGCGGTATTATTTGATAAAGATGAACTGGTCAGCACATATATAAGTACACCACAACAACAGCAACAAAAGCAACAACTACAATATTGACAGTTACAGCAAAAAGGATAGCCCCACAAATACATATATACTTATAACAAAAAAAAAAAACAAAATACCCCAATGCTCTCTATATGTAATGTGCTGCATTTAATCTTTGAAATTGCGTGTCTCCACGCGCTTTGATTTCTTTTTTATTTCCCTTTCTTTTTTTTTTTTTGTTATCTTTTATTTTCGTTTGTGGAATGATGTGCAAGAATGTGACAAGTAAATTGGGGTTTTTGCGTCCATAATGAGCATGTTCTCGTAACTGGGGTGAGCAGTTTGGAGTGGGGGTCGCTATCGCTTGGCTTTAAGCGGACTATTAGAGCTAGATAGGTTCGAAACGAATTGGGAACGAGGCATTGAATTTATTCAAGATATGCTTATTTGGTACTTGCTAAGGTCGTTTCCGACATAAAAAATGTTATTTTAATCAGAAATCTATCTACTTATAAACCAAAGGATTTTTTTAAGCACCTTATAAAACACTGACTTAAAGCTACTGATAGCAGTTCATGCCGATGTATGCGATTGTCAATAAGCAGACACTACCTGTTCTGACCGGATCTTGTATATATGTATCTATCTATCTAAAACTAGAAAGTGAACAGTAAGTGAATTTTTCCATATTATAACTTTTTATACCCTTTTTATACCTTGAATCATGTCAATATCTTTTCCCGTTCCCCCGTAGCAGATTTTCGCGGTTTTTAGCTATTTTCATCTGAGACTCGACTGTGTGTCAAAAATGAACAAAATCGAACATATACAACAAAAGTTATAGTAAAAGATGGCGTACGTTAAAGTCGGGCGCAGACGACTTTGGGTACCCTGTACCACCACATTGCAATTAAGTCCGATATATTGCTAAAGACATCCAAAAGATATTTTATTCGGCAAATTTGGCTAAGATATTTTCATAAACAAACAGAAATCAGTCGAATTTTGCACCAAACAATTTTGTTGACCGATTGGTCCTATTGGGACTATATAATATAGTCAACCGATTTTGGTCAAATTTAGTACACTGATTGGAAACTATAAAAAACCTCCGACTGCCCAATTTGTTTCCGATATCTTCAAAACCAAACGAAACACCACGAATTTTGTAAAAAAAAGCGTTTTTTTGACCTATCGTTCCTATGGGAGCTATATGATACAGTCAACCGATTTTGTTCAAACTTGGTGCAGTGCTTGGGTACTCTAATAATCTTCTTAATGCCAAATTTTCTAACAATATCTTTAGAAACAAACGAAACGCAATGAATTTTGTACAAAAATCGTTTTTTTGACCGATTGGTCCTATGGGAGCTATATGATATAGTCAACCGATTTTGATCAAATTTGCTACAGTGCTTGGGAGCTCTAAAAAACTTCTTAATGCCAAATTTGGTTACGGTATCTTCACAAACAAACGAATTTTGTAAAAAAAAAAGCGTTTTTTTGACCGATCGTTTCTAAGGGAGCTATATGATATAGTCAACCGATCTTGATCAAATTTGCTACAGTGCTTGGAAACTCTAAAAAACTTCTTAACGCCAAATTTGGTTACAATATCTTCACAAACAAACGAAACACAACGAATTTTGTACAAAAAAAATTTTTTCGACCGATCGATCCAATGGGAGCTATATGATATAGTCAACCGATTTTGATAAAATTTGGTACAGTGCTGGGGGTCTCTAAAAAACTTCCGATTGCCAAATTTGGTTATGATACCTTCATAAACAAACGAATTATCCATCTAAAACGTTAGTTTTTTTTTCGAGGTCCTCTGAAACACCCCTATGGGAGCTATATAATATAGCCCCGATATCAAAAAAAAATAAAATAAACTTGTCTCCTATGGAATAATAAGGGATCTAATCTGAAAGTTTGGTTGCTTTAGCTATTACCATCTCTGAGATCTAGGCGTTGATACGGACGGACATGGGTATATCGACTTCTCTAGTCACCATGATCATACTTTAGCTAACTTTGGGGTGTCTCCGACGTTTCCTTCTGTATGTTAAATACATTTTCGGCTTGCACAAACTTAATATACGCTTTGTACCATACGGTACGGGGTATAAAAATTTACAAATTTCACCTTCCCTTGCCTATAAACTGTATCAATATTTGACTCTACGTAACTATGGTAACAAGTGACCTAGAATCACCATTTTTGATAAGCTGATTCATGTGGCTCTAATAAACAAATTCACATCCAAATTTTACCAATGCGGCCCCGTGTTTTCTCCTACACCCCTTAACATATGAACTTGAATTACCTCATATACTTTAATTAGCTTCTTTGATGTAACTTTCGACTTTCATCAAAATCGGAAAAGATTCACGGAACTTATAGATGTAAATATCGTTCTGCACCAGAAAAAAAAAAATCTAATTGGAAAGTTCCTAGAAGGAATATGCAGGAATAAAATTTATCGAGAGAAAAGGTACACGGCATTACATTGTCGGGCACCGCCTCGACTGTACCACATTTTTATAACTCGAATATAACGAATTTGCTTTTGTAAAGCTCAAACCATATCATTTTTTCGACCTGAATGAATCGGACAAAGGTTTTCTATGCCGAATACCGCATACGCATAAAAAAAAAATTGTTAACTTTTTTTCAAACGGTTTGGAGCTACAGAGATTTTGTAGAATTCTTCTTAGAGCTAGGAAGTTTAATAAAGGGTCTAGCTGGATAAGGTACTGGAAACTGCCCCCAGCGCTTTTTGAAAACAAATGATGCAGTTCGATGCATAATCCAAAAAAAAAAATATTTCGCAAAATTTCAGTTCTTAAACTTAACGCGTTGCGGCTTAATTTAAAAAAAAATATATTTTTTTCGTACATTTAAAAAAAAAACATTAAAAAATTTCTGTTTTATTTTTTTTTAACATTGTTCCACCAAATCGATTTTATTCATATTCACAGCAAATAAAGATCGTATAAAAATACGTGTTTTAAAAAAAAAAAATGGTGATTGAATTATTTAAGGAACATACTTAAAAAAAATAAGAAAATTTCATATTTTTATACCCTGTACCGTATGGTACAAAGGGTATATTGTGTTTGTGCAAGCCGAAAATGTATGTAACGTACAGAAGGAGACGTCGGAGACCCCCCAAAGTTACCTAAAGTATGATCAGTGTGACTCGAGAAGTCGATATACCCATGTCCGTCTGTCCGTCTGTCCGTCTGTATGAACGCCTAGATCTCAGAGATGGTAAGAGCTAGAGCAACCAAACTTTCAGATAAGATCCCTTATTAATCCATAGGAGACAAGTTTATTTTATTTTTTTGATATCGGGGTTACATTATATAGCTCCCATAGGGGTGTTTCAGAGGACCTCGAAAAAAACCAAAAGTTTTAGATGGATAATTCGTTTGTTTATGAAGATATCATAACCAAATTTGGCAATCGGAAGTTTTTTAGAGACCCCCAGCACTGTACCAAATTTTATCAAAATCGGTTGACTATATCGTATAGCTCCCATAGGATCGATCGGTCGAAAAAATATTTTTTGGACAAAATTCGTTGTGTTTCGTTTGTTTGTGAAGATACCGTAACCAAATTTGGCATGAGGAAGTTTTTTAGAGTACCCAAGCACTGTTCCAAATTTGATCAAAATCGGTTGACTATATCATATAGCTCCCATAGGACCAATCGGTCAAAAAAACGTGTTTTGTGCGAAATTCGTTGTGATTTGTTTATTTGTGAAGATATCGTAACCAAATTTGGCATTAAGAAGTTTTTTAGAGTTGCCAAGCACTGTTCCAAATTTGATCAAAATCGGTTGACTATATCATATAGCTCCCATAGGACCAATCGGTCAAAAAATCGTTTTTTGTACAAAGTTCGTTGCCTTTCGTTTGTTTGTAGAGATATTGTTAGCAAATTTGGCATTAAGAAGTTTTTTAGAGTATCCAAGCACTGCACTAAGTTTGATCAAAATCGGTTGACTATATCATATAGCTTCCATAGGAACGATCGGTCAAAAAAACGCTGTTTTTACAAAATTCGTTGTGTTTCGTTTGGTTTTGAAGATATCGGAACCAGTCGGAAGTCTTTTATAGTTCCCAATCAGTGTACTAAATTTGATCATAATCGGTTGACTATATCATATAGTCCCCATAGGACCGATCGGTCAAAAAAATTTTTTGGGGCAAAATTCGACTGATTTTTTTTTTTTTTTATGAAAACATCGTAACCAAATTTGCCGAATATAATATCTTTTTGATGTTTTAAGCAATTTGTCGGAATTATTTGCAATGAGGTGGTACAGGGTATCCCAAAGTCGTCTGCGCCCGACTTTAACGTACGCCATTTTTTTTTAAGAAAATGTGTTGGTTAAATAAAATTAAATATTTTTTTTTTAAACAGCCCTGTGCCAACTTAGATTAAAAAAAAAAAATTGGTTCAAAAATATTCAGTAGTTTAGCCACAATTAAATAAAAACGAAAAACACGTTTAAGATCTGAAATTTTGCTAAATATTTTTTTTTTGGATTATGCATCGAACTGCATCATTAGTTTTCAAAAAGCGCTGGGGGCAGTTTCCAGTACCTTATCCAGCTAGACCCTTTAATAGTTTCTCCTTTCGTACGCCATGTCATATCTGAGTTCGATAGACACAAGTCGAAGACTAAATTTATTCTACTTACTTGTGTTAAGGTTTCTAATCAATTTTTTGGTTTTTTGAAATCTTTGTAGCAAAATTATATTTTTTTGGTTAAGGCATTAGAACAAATGCTTAAGACTTTTTAAGTTATGCGGTTTGTCTCTCATTATTATCTAACAGAAATATTTTTTAATAATTTCTAAAGCTTGTCATATTTTTTTCCAATAATCTTCCAACATTTTCAAAAGTATTATTTGCGTCAATTTAAGCTTTCCATATTAGAAATATAATAAAATAAAAACACTTAAGGTGGGTGATAGACAATCGAAATAATGTGTTTTACATTCCGTCCAAACTGTGTCCGATAGTCAGTATCCTTTACCCGAGTTGCCTCGAAAAAAAGCCGATTTTGAGTTGGTTAGAAGCTATTAAAAGTGGTAGCGTACTCGCTTTACAAACCGAAGGTCGGTGATTCGAATCTCCGCAGTAGCACTGGTACATTTAACTAGCACTGGCATCGCTAGCTCAAAGACGCTACTTGCCCAAGAAAGTCTCTATTAATTCAAGACACCGCCGTTCGGATTCGGCTATAAACTGTAGGTCCCTGTTCTCTTCGAACAGTTATTAATAGAGATCCCCAATGGTCCGCCATAGGGGCGACTGACTAATATTTAGAGCATATCAATATCAATTGAACATTAATACTTCAAGTCATTCCATTCGATTTTAAAAATGATTTTATATTGTATTTCAAAAAATTAGAACAAAAGAATACTTTACTAAGCAGAGGAAGTAGGGTTTATTAAAGTTGGTATTCCCCCTTAATAACCGACCTTTTGTTTTTTTGAATTGTATTCCTGTGCGTAACTGCTTGAATGAACCGCAAGTGCAACTGCACTTGACTTCTTGACTTTCTATATTTTGCGCTTCATTCAATAATTTTTTTTATAACCTTTGATTTTGTATTTTAATAATAATTTATTATCATCTATACTAGAAACATTTTTTCTGGGAAATTGGCATGTTGGGTTGTCATGTAACTGCCATTAGGTACAGTGAACCTATCAGATACTTTATTAATTATGATATGTTAAAGCAATAGAAATATATACATATATGTAGACAACAGCAAACAAGCCATATCAATTAAGGGCTCAAGGTTTATCAGTACAAATATAAACATAACATGGCCTGATAAGCAAAGCGATAACAATTGAATTCAGTTTTATGTACAAGAGTTTTATATACTATGTATAAAATGGTTTCTTTGCAACCCGTTGTACCTCGTTAAAATTTAAAACCTTGACATTATTTGCTTTCTTTGCCAAACTTTGATAAACAATTTATTCAATGAATATATTTTCTATCTATACATCAAACTGAATTTTACAATTTTTTATTTATTAACGTTTGTGTTTACCATAATTTTTTGTTTAGTTATCAATGTTTTTTTTTTCATATTGTTTATATTTTCTATGCTGGCGCCTTTTTAAAGTTTGTTTATATTTCATTTTTTTGATAAGCTTCTGCTTTAAGTAATGCAGAATTTTGGGCTCAAAAACTCATTAAAATACAATATGTCTAATTATATACAAAATTACCTTAATTTATTTAATGACTCGCATGACTTGACTTGACCCGAATATATACAATATTTTGCATATATATAATTTGAGTGATCTTTTGAATTTTTAACGAAATCAAATATGTTAAACATAAATATAAATGTGTGTACAAAGCCACAAAAAAAAAAATATAAAACTAAGGGCTACGCCACCTGCTAGCTTTGGTTGCTGATGTTATGTTTTATGGTGATCAAATCAGAAATTCTTTACCAAGCGGCCAGAAAAACACCCTACCCAAATGGATTTTGTGCTGCTGAATCCGAATCCGGGGTCCAAAACAAGCCTGACAACCAAAATCTTTTAGAAAACGTCCGAAAACACTATTAAATTTGGTTTTTGATTATTGGTTTTCAACAATGTTTTTAAGTGTTTTGGGGCACGCTGAATCGGAGTCTGAGATATAAAAAATAGTAAAGTGTTCTTTTTTAAGGTTTTGTCAGAATCCCGACGTGATGGGGTTTAAGCCTCGATTCTAGGTTAAGCGACCTTCAAAACAGATAGCAAACATGGTCTGACATCCGAACTTATAACCTTACTTAAAAAATGCCTTAACCTTTTTTTTCTCACCCAGTTGTTCGATGTACTTTTTAAAATGTTTTTGGGGTCGTTGAATTCGAAATTTAAGTTTTGTAAGCTTAATTATTTTTTTTTTAATTCTTAGTGAAGGAGTTCGTTATGGAGAACATTTTCAAGTAGGACAATACACACTATACTTCAATTTTTCTTGTGAAATTCTATGGGTGGAAAAAGGATTCTCGGACTGATGCATCGCAAGTTTGTTACTATAGCTCATGCAGTTAACGAGAACCACGCACCTACCTAAATGTTCGAAATAAAAATTTTAAAAACCAATATGCAATTTACAGCATTTTTTCAAAGTATTACATCAAGGGCCGTCCCACAATTGGCCGACCTAATACACTAGTGTTGGTAAATGTTCGAAATAAAAATTTATAAAATCAATATGCAATGTACAGAATTTTTGTAGTGTTAGCTCACGAACTTTAAGTCGACGGTCAAATAATATTTCTCGAATGGTCATCAGTTTTTTCCACTGTTTTTCACTGTTCTCACGCGTTCACTAGTAATACTTAAACTTAAGTTTTCAAAATAGAGCACTATGCCTTTTTAATTTTTTTCAAACATTTACCAACACTAGAATTTATATACCTAATGAGAACACAGCTTCGTACAGCCTTTTTTCCTTGAAACAAGGTATAATTCTTTTATTTATAGTATATGTATTTCGAAATTTGTTCTACTTATTGTATAAATACTTTTTTTTTAGTAATATTGTAATCAATTAGGACTTAATTTGCCAATGCAAATTAAGCAAAACTATACACAGTAAAAAAAACGAACTACTAAATCTAAAATTATAAAAAACTGTTGTTTATTGATTGTATTTATAATGAATTATGCAAATAGCATTAAACATGTGATTATTTAAAATTTATACAATTTTTTTATTTTGTATTAAATTAATTGTTATAGAACTTTATTGGATTTGTAGGCAGTGGACAAAAAAAATGAACCTTTTAAACTAATTCTCAATGACTGATTGGCATGCAAAAAAAAAATATTTTTGCATTCATTTGTTTGAATCTCCATAATCAGCTTAACATCGGTAGTTAATTAATTTAAAACAACTTCCGGCTACAAAACTCAAACAACAATGGCTAACAACCCGAAACCAACAAAATGCCACAGCAGCGACCGCTTGACCCCAAGTGAACCCCATTGAACCCGCCCCTGGGTCAGGTCAGGCCATTTTTGATGCGATTTACAAACAAACAGACCACAACCCTACCACCCTTAAGCCTTTGGCTGACAGTAGCCGAAAAGTTCAGATTGGATTTAAGAGCGAAGTTGGAGGAGCTTGCTTGATGTTTTCATAAAATCTAATAAAGCTTTCATTAAAATTTTTGTGGCTAACTTTGTTTTGACTAGAATATTAATAATGTGCCACCAGAACGTTTGAGGCAAGCCACGCGATAATGCTCCTGCTGATTATGATGATAGAAATTATGATAATAATGATGTTGCATTTTCTTGATGTGCAAAAGGCGTAAGTCCAAAACAGGAAGCGCAGGCACGCTATACTTTTCTTGTTTGTTTTTCACGTCAGTTTTTTCTGCTTTTTATACCCTAAGCGTAAGGAGTATATCAGGTATGTGCACAAAATGGGTTGAGTAAAATGGGAAAAAAATGTAAGACGCCACACATTTTATACAGAAATGTTCATAACCATAGAAAACGATTTAGATATCATATCAGACCGTCCGACCAATCGTTTATACATTTTAAATTATTTACGAAAACCAAATTAATTAAGAAGTATAAGTTTTTTCACAAAAAAAAAAGTAACGCTCCGCAGCTTTACTTACATTCCATTTTTCGTATGCTCGCCTTTTCTGCACTAAAATTGTGATGTTTTCTACCACATTTTCTTAATTTTTATGAACATTTAAAAAAAAAATCGATTTTCGGGTGCTGACGTCATTTCCATGTTACTTCATCTTATTGGGATCGCAGAATCCGATTTAAAGATCCAAAAAACGCATCAAATTAGGTTTCTAACATAACCTTAAAAAACGTTTTAAAATTTGTGTAGATTTGGTCGCTGAATCCGAATTCTCGGTCCAGTGCCATCAGGGTGTTTTTGGGGTAAAGGCCTATACGCAATTCAAAAAATTTCGCGCGGAATGACAAAACTTCATATAAAAAAAGTCCCAAATGGGATATCGAACTGCGTAGACCCCTTTTTGTCAGAATCAGAGAGCTGCATTGAGTGCGCTCGAGCCTGTACGAGTATAACAAGTAAAACGAACGATTTAGAGGTTTAACAATTTAGAATTTGGGGGTTATGTAGAACAACTCTACAAACCGTTTTCCGAGGGTCAAGTCCCAAAAACCTGCCGCTCCTTGAGGAGGGGTGTGTGTGAGTAGCTAACCGAAATGAGCTTGTTTGAGTGTCGCGCTCAAAGTGAACGAAGAGCTGCGTTGAGTTAACTCGAGCCTGTATGAGCATAACAAGTAAAATGTGAGTGTGCGAGAGCTTGTTTGCGCACAAAATGAACTTTCAAAAGCAATAATGTAGGTATAAGGAGAGAGCTTTTTGTTTTGATTGTGTGCGGCCGATTTATATACAGCTAAGCAGAAGATCAGGCTTTAGCACAAGACATTGGGAAGGTGCAGTGGGAAATTAAAATGTATGAAAAGCAGTTTACTAAGATAAAATTGTTGCATGCTTTTTTATGTAGTTTTGATTTTGTTTTCCTTCATATATACTCTTTTTTTTTTAACTTAAAACTAAATTTTTGAAACTTAAATATAAATAACGCATGAATAAAACAAAATTTTAAAGAAATTCTTATATGTTTTTCAGTCACTTAAAAATATAACTTCCATAAAAATTTCATGAAATTATTAAAAATTATATGAAGACACACATACATGTTTTGCTCAATTGACTTACATTGCTCAAAAGTTTAAGTCATGACTGAGTGCACTCAAAAATTTTTATACTCGTTGCAGCTCTCTGGTCAGAATCCTGATGTGATGCATTTATCTGCATGTTCCTAAGGTATTCGTCAAAAATCTTCAATGCTCAAATTCTGTATGAAGACAAGTGTTGCTAATTTAACCTTTTCGATTTCTCCATTTTTAAACAGCAAGAAAAATATCAAGTATTCGCAATCCAGAAATCTATTCTTTGCAGGTTTGCTGTAGCGCTTTTTTGAATTTATATGAATACAATTCACTGAAATCGAATTCAATCGTTATCAATCACATGTATCGGTGCTATCGTTTTGCAGAAAAGTTTGAATTATTCGTGGAAAGGAATCTGTACTTACAGCTGTCGTGGACACAGCAAATTCCACTAAGCCGTTCCTTGTCGAAAATTACCATAAGAAATTCTTATCCAAAATCGTACGAAAATGGTTATACAATTTTTAGTGTATATTATAGTCGGAACATTCCAACTGCAACGAGCACACTTGTTTTTTTTTTTTTCTTCTTTTCATTTGCTTTGTATAACAACAAATCAAGGCAAATTTATAGAGCAGCATGAAGAAAACGAATCGAAAAAGAAAACTTATTTTTAGCCAGAGTTGCCTGCTTTTTTTTTTAGCTTTTTCAACATCAATGAAATGATATGGAATGTTTTTTCTTAGAACTAACTAAGAATCTAGAATAGTAAGGCAAATAATTTTATGTACATATTTAATTACTTGTAAACATTGTTAATTGTAAATGTCAAGTGCAATTGGCAAATAAATTTTAATGTGCTGGAAAATTACGCATTTAAATTTATGGCATTAGTTTACTATGTGACAATATTTGTTATTATACTGCGCTTGATAAAGTGTGCAAATTGTTTGTAAAATATTACTCCATAAAGTATGGTTTTTATGAGCTAGTATTGAATTGGAATGCAAAAAAAAAAAAAAAAAATTGTAAAAATAATCAACAAATTTTTTTCTTGCAAGAAATCAACCAAAAGCTAAAAAAGTAAATAGTAAAAAAACCGAATTGTGTAGTAGGTTAATTAAAAATCTTTTGCAGATGACTAGGTTAGACTTTCTTTATTCTTTTAAGAACTTGAAATTTATTTGATTTATTAATTTGCTTTCAAGAATATCTCTTTTTTTCAATTGAGACGCCTCAAGATTGAGAATAGAATAAGAATACCGCTCATTAGTTTATTTATAATTATAATAATATTGTTGAATCATTGTTTTATTGTATCCATCATTATTTTAATTTTTTTATGTTTTTTTACATATTTTTATTTGTTTTATTATTTTAATCGTTTTTATTATATTTATTGTTTTCATAATTTTTACTCTTTTTATTTATTTTTTTAAGTTTTCTATATATTATTATTTTTAGTTAGTTTTAAGAAGGAGAATACCGATAATAAGCGCTAAGTTTCTTTATAATTTTAATGACATAGTTGTTTCATGTTTTTGTTGTATCCATTATTATTTTTTGTTTGTTATGTTATTTTTATTATTAATATTAATTTGTTTTTTTAGTTGTTTTAACCATTTTCATAATTTCCATTATTTTTATTATTTGTATTATTTTTCTATTATTTTTAAATTATTGCAATTTTATTTTTATTATATTTATTTTTTTTGTTATATTTTTTATATTTATTATATTTATTATATTTATTATATTTATTATATTTGTTATATTTATTATATTTATTATATTTATTATATTTATTATATTTATTATATTTATTATATTTATTATATTTATTATATTTATTATATTTATTATATTTACTATATTTATTATATTTATTATATTTATTATTTTTATAATTTTTACAATTTGTTTTAAATTTTATTTTTATAATTTGTATTATTTTTATTTTTAAAATTTCTAAAATTTTTATGTTTTAAAATTTCTAAAAATTTTATGTTTTAAAATTTCTAAAATTATTGTTTTAAAATTTCTAAAAATTTTGTTTTAAAATTTCTAAAAAATTTATGTCTTAAAATTTCTAAATTTTTATTTTTTTAAATTTCTAAAATTTTTATTTATTAAAATTTCTAAAATTTTCGTTTTTTTAAATTTCTAAAATTTTTGTTTTAAAATTTCTAAAAATTTTAGGTTTTAAAATTTCTTAAATTTTTGCTTTAAAACTTCTAAAATTTTTATGTCTTAAAATTTCTAAAATTTGTATGTCTTAAAATTTCTAAAATTTTTATTTTTTAAAATTTCAAAAATATTTATTTTTAAAAATTCCCAAAATTTTTATTTTTTTTAATTTCTAAAATTTTTGTTTTAAAATTTCTAAAATTTTTAAAATTTGTGTTTTAAAATTTCGAAAATTTTTATGTTTTGAAATTTCTTAAATTTTTGTTTTAAAATTTCTAAAAATTTTATGTTTTAAAATTTCTATAATTTCTACAGTTTTTGCGTTTCTTATTCTTTCACAATCTTAAACATTTTTTAATATAATAATTTCCTTTCGAGATGATCTTTTTTATATCTTTACGGTTATTTCACGATCGAGACGATCATAAAATTAGACAGATGAAATAGGTTCGAATAGAATTAGAAAACTTCTTATTAGATGATACATAATTTATTTACATATAGAAATAAGATTTCATGTTTTTGTTTCGCTGTTTGAATTTTTATCGATTACAAATTTATCAATTTTTTTTATTTATTTTTTTTTATTTATTTTTTATTATTTATTTTTTATTATTTATTTTTTTTAATTATTTTTTTTTTTTTAATTTATTTATTTTAATTTTTTTTTTCATTTTATTATTCTTTTATTAACTTATTTATTTTATTTATTTTTGTCATTAATTGCGACTCTGCCTATACAGGCATATCCCGATCAACAAAATAGATAGAGTTTTATCACAAGTTAGGTTTCTTGCATTTAGGTTGTTGTTTTGGCACACCTTATCTACTTATAAAATTATAAGGATTGGATAAAATTTCTAAAAGTGCATATGCAAGAATGACAAAATTTTAAAATAGTTTGCATAGAATCTTCATTTGAGCACAAAATGCTCAAATTTGAAAAGTTTTTAAGACTGTTTTTCAAGCAGCTTCAACTCCCAGGCGCGGTTTAAAGTCTCATATAGACTCAAACAGACATATCTTTTTAAATACTTTTTGAGGAAGATCTCCCTGTACTTAATGTTTTGTATATTGTTTTATTCAAAACAATTGTGTTAAATTGCTTCATGTTTGTGGATCTTTATGCATCAATAAATTTCTGCATCTATCGGCTTTACAAATACAATATTTGTTTTTATTACATTCTAAAGATAATTGCTTATGGTTTCCCAGCTTATCTTAACATACGCTTGAAAAAATCGGCATTTTTTTTTTAAATCATTACCCATAAACTTTAAAACAGGTTTATTTTTGGGCTCATTCAACTGTTTCCTTATTTGAACTTTATTTTCAATACAGACATTATTATTTAACAAGTATACGCTAATTGCCACTGTCCAGATCAAGTGACTGGAGCATGCATGCAAACAATCGGTAAATATTTACACTCTATATGACATACTGAACACTCGGCGAACAAAGTTCGTTGGCATCATTTTATTCCAACGGAAAATAAAATCAAAAACATGTTGAAAAAAAAAAAAAAATTACTGTATATTTCACACCTTAAAAATATTACAATAAATAAAAAAAAAAAATTCCTGAACATGTTTTTTGTATAGATAAATGGAGAACTGTTAATTATGTATGTACGAGTATGCATGTTGCCGTCATCATCTTTATCAAGAACATTCAAAGTGAATTTTGGTTTTGCATAAACAGCTCATACATTCAACTTGGATCTATGCATACATATTACCGTAGTATGTATATAAATATTCAGTTCTGAAAGAGATGTGTTAAAAAGCAAAATGCCGCAAACATGCCCAACAACATCTTAAACCAAGTAGAAACAAATATCATTTACAGTTTTTGACCCACTTTTATTTCAGCTCCTTTTCAACAGCACTCTCCGCCAACGGCAACAGAAAAACCTGCACCCAGAACCAAAAGACCCAAGAACAACCCAACCACCAACCAACCAAGTACGTATGCATTTTTGCCTATGAATATAATAGTAAAAGTGAATGAGATTCATTTTTTTAATCCTCTTTATGGTTCTTACTTTTAATACTCTAAAGAAGATACATTAACTTTTGCATTTAATATCATTAACACAGCGTATTTTGATATGCATGAAAATATTTTAAAAATTCTATGTAGGAATTTTTTATAAAATTTCTTAAACAAGTTAAACCATGACGCACTAAATATGAAAAAATATATTATAAAATTACGAAATGCGCTAATAAAAAAAATATCTTCTGATCTTAAAATATCGCAACTCAAAGAAAAATGTTTTATTGCCCTTAAAATTATAGTTAAGCGTTTATTTTTGAAATAAATTTTACTAAAATATTTTGTTTAAAATTCAAACTTAAATTAAAAAAAAAAAAAAAATTTAACAAATTAAACGGTTCCGTTTGTATTGAGTCGGTATTTCAATCGAAACGTATTTTATTCGAAATCTCTCCACTTTTTAAACGGTTCTCAAATTTTAAACTTTATATTCTAAGCTGAACTCTATTAGACTATTACGAAAAAAACGTTTTAGGCTTGCAATGCAACTTAAGCGGCTTTCGGATTTCAAATATCTAAATTTAGATTCAAATTTTAAAGCCACACAAAAAAAAGCGAACGAAAAAGTATCCCAAAACATTTACTTATTGTCTAATTGGATAGATTGTAAATAAACTATATTATAAAAAAAAAAAAAAAAAATTTATACCTTTTTTGGTTTTAACATTTTATAAAATATTTTAATAACGAATCCGCAAAAAATGATTAGAAGTCCAAAAAACATATCCTGCATAGAAAAACAAAGATAACACCTGTGAACTAATATGAGCCTCTAACCAGTTGGTTGGATTTTTTTCATAAACGCAAATCTTTGAGCCAATTCCAAAATTTTTCTAGCATTAAAAAACTGAAGGTAGCGCAATCCAATTTTTTTTATTTATTTAATGCAAATTATAAAAAAAAAATATGTTGAGCAATGTTGGCTTTTTAATATTTACCCAAAAAAAATTAAATTAAAATGTATTCAATTCAATATTTCAATGATTCAATTTTTTACGTCTTAAAAACAAAAATAATTTAAAAACAAAAAATTTACATTTTATTTTTTTTTAACATTGTTGCACCAAATCTGATTCATAAAGCGTGTATAAAAAGATGTGCCCAAAAAAAGTATGATTGACATCCCCCGGATCCACGATTGGTTTTCGGGTCTAAAGGATAAAGATATCTATGGCGCAGGTACGTCACTGGTTATGAACTTAAGTCCATGTTTCAAAACTTCTAAGCCTACATGCCTGAGCTTTCTAAATCATTGCAGCATTGCCATTTAAGAGTATCCAATTCTTCGACAGTTCCGAATGCTCCTCACTTTCCGTTTCTCGCTCTCCCTCTATATCTTTCACGCTCTTGCCTTTCTGCTTGATAGCTGCTTCCCATTTTCTTTCTCTCAACAACTCTCTGCTTCTGACGTTGCCACAGTTTATGCATTTATGCAAACAAACCGCGGCCCAAAAGCAGCTAGAGTTCTGGGCCTGGCGGCGCATAAATGACGTTAAAAATGTTTGCAACATTTTTTTTCCCATTTTTTTTTTTGCGGCATGCAACGTTGTCGTTGTCGTCACTGTTGCATCCATAGTGTTTGCATATAAGTGTGAATTTGTGTGTCTGTGTATCTGTGTGTCGTGGCTATTAAATTTCAATTATTGTTACATTTCTCATCACACACAGAAAGAACTCAGCTCCAAGGCGACAAATGGCAACGCCAACGAGAGAGCTGCATGGAAATGGCGGCAACGGGAAATGGGGCAAGTTAGCATTAAGTTTACTTTTATTGATGTTCTGCGTTAAGTCAGCGGCAATATTTACATGTCATCTGAGGAGTCATCGTTGCCTGCGTTGCCATCGCGGTCTGACGATGCTTTGACATTTGATGCCCCAAGAGTGGGTCTCGTTATTTTTTTCTCACTTTTTTTTTCCATATGTCTGACGATGTCAAAAGTTGTTCCGACAAGTGCATATGTGATAAGCGTCGTATTTGCATATGGATATGTGGGCAAATGCTTAAGCAACAATTTAAAACAACTTTGGAAGCAATCAACAGACGAATACAATCAATAGATTTTTAAATATCTAAGCCAGACATATGTTATGCTTAGATAGGAATTTCTGCAGTCGACAAAAAAAGTTTGCATTTCTTCAAATTTGTGGGAATACTATAGTTTGATCCCAATCCATTTAAAGTATTTAATTTGATGTCTCGAGAAATCTTTATTTAATAGCTATCCCAAAGAAAACAATCGATATAATTTGTACTTCATGAGTTTACTCTTAATTTATTTTTTTTTTTAGGTGTATAACTCAACCAAACTTCGATTGCCTCGTAAAAAATATTAAAAAAATATGTATTGTTTTTAACGATGTTTCTTTTTTGTACAAAGTTTCTTTACCTCCGCTCCGTAAATATGAGATTTGCTTTGTGTTTGTGTATCTCAATTAGACCGCAAATAACCAATAGAGTTTTTTTGATAAATCATCCATGAGTACTGTCAATGTACTTATTGTCTGAAGACAGATTGTAAATAAAGTATGAAAAAAATATATGATGTCAATATCAAAAGAATTGAACTAAGTTAGAGGAGTTAAATCCTGACTGGGAGTCGCGCAACCAAGAACATGTTATAGATTGATGTGTGGACACCAACATAGATACATAGGAAGAATAAACTAGGCAGTATAATTCATTAAAAAAAAAAAAATAACCATCTAGAACAATGCAACCAAATATCCCTCACATGGATCCCGGGAGAACATTCAAAACTCGAGCACAAGAAGGTTTTGTGAAACTGGGCTAGTGGTGAAGCTCTAGGGCTAGTTGGGAACAGATCCAAAGGGTCGTGCAATTTTACCAAAACTATTTTTTTTATAATATCATGGCACCAACTTGAATGTCTGAGTGACAATATCAATCTCAATCTGTTTTTTTAAGAGAATGGAATTTTATTGTAAAAAATGTTTACAAATGAATCATTTGAAGTATTGCCCATCTTTTAGGTAGAGCTCGAATACCGTTACGATAAAAGTGTTCATCATGAACCAAGCCATTGTTGGATATCTTCATATGAGCGGAAGTACTGATCAACCAGAACATGTTTCAACGAACGGAACAAGTAATAATACTACGGTGCAATAACTGGGGAATACGACGGGTGGGTTAGAACTTGCCATTTGATTGTTGCTAGTAGTGCTGGAGAAAACATCGATGATCGAAGTTTAAAATCTCTATATATCGATGTTGGCCAACAGAGATTTTTCTCCAGCACTACTAAACACCCATTTGATGAGTGCAGAAGTGCTGGAGAAACATCTCTGTTGGCCAACATCGATATATAGAGATTTTTAACTTCGATCATCGATGTTTTCTCCAGCACTAGTTGCTAGGTAGGTTTTAACTGGTTTGGTGACATAACATTGTGCTTTGTCATGCTGTAGAATCACTTTTTTGTGCCTCCCCTTGTATTTTGCTCGACTGAATCGAATCATTTGAACAACATTAGATTCCCTAGTGATGGTCCCGTTCGATTTAAACAGCTCATAATAGAGAGCTTCCATTTGGTCCCGCCAAATACACTGCCCTAGTGATGGTTTCTTTCGGTTTTAAAAGCTCAAAATAGATTAATCCGATTTGGTTCTAACACATTCACATCCAGTTTCTTTCGGTTTTAACAGCCATAATAGACAACTCTGATCTACTTCCGCCATAAAACTTCATATCATGACGAACCAAAGTTGCTTATTTTTAAATCATTACCAGCGCATTGGAAATGTCTTCAAATGACTAACTCCTAATGCTGAAGAAAGTTCTTCTTGTGTTTGGCATGGATCAAGCAATGCCTACAATCTAGCGACTTCGAAAGCTTTTGCCCTTCCTTCTCGAGGATGGTCGTCAACAACAAACCAGTCCCTGCACATTGTTTCCCTTAGAGCCATTTTTTAAGCTTTCAATATGCTTCAGTCGCCATTTTCATCGGTTTAAAGAAGAAAATCAACACTCAATATCAGACATTTTCACACAAAATCACCAAAACGATTTGTTTACCATATGTCTAAACTTTTTTCATGATGGTTCAAAATTAACCAACACTTATTGCTACAAAGAAAAATGTTATCTGAACAATACAACTTGTAGTACAAAACTTTCTTTATATTCGACAGCCCAAAGCATGCCAACAATCCCAATCTTCAGAATGCCCAAAACAATCAGCTTAATTGCGCACACATGCAACTTCATTATAACATCCAAAATAATCGTATAGGTAAGATTTCTTTTCTTATGACCACCACTTAGACCCACTACATCATACACTAATATATACAACAATCTGCTATAATTGTCTTTGGCCACTCTTAACTTACCTAACAACTTGCCGGCCAAAAGAACATGCGGCCCAGAGCTGCTCACATTAGTTATACTACTTGGCTTTGGCCAAGTACAATACAAGCCTATCTAGTCATATGGTCAGAATATTACCTCGTTAAATCTAGAGAATAATCAAGTAGGCAACAACACCTCAATGGCATTTTAATTACAAAACTTTTACAACAACAACAACAGCAATGAGCCAAGACTAACCGCCATTCATTTGGTCGGAACCCGCTAGCCATCTGTTGTTTCCGTTTTGGCCGAACTTGGTCTTCTTGCTCATGGCTTGAATTGATTGTTTCTTTTTTTTTTATAGATAAAGCATTTTTTTAGTGTTTTATTGCTATACAATCTATAGAAAAAAACAAAAAACCAAAAAAGTAAGCGCAGATTTTGTTTCATATTTATTGTTTCGCCACTTTGAGCCAGTTTGTGTTTTTATTTATTTATTTTGTATTTGTTGTATTTGCTGTATAGCTCGATGAAGTGTGAAAAAGGTAAAGTCAGCCAAAGTCAGAGCGGTTAACCTATAAAAATCTAGTATATTGGGCTGTTTGTAACTGGGGGAGTTACGAACCATAAGCACAGCTGAATGACAGCCATAAAACTTTGGTCAGAAAAAGTTGCTGACATTTAGTTTGAATTGCAATGACCACAAAAATAAATAAACTGAAAAAAACAAAAACAGCAAAAACAAAAACAAAAACCAAAGACAACAAATGAGGCAAATGGGACTTGAGGTTTTAACCAATGCTGATAATGTTTTAAATAAACAATAATGTGTGTTTTATATAAGAGTTTCTTTGCCATTTATAGGTACATAAGTGATGATAAGTAAAATAGTTTCCTCTTCCACTTCTAATGTGTTTAACGTTTTGATAACTCTCAAATATATATATTATTTAATGTAGTAAGAAGATAATAAAAACTTATGACTTAACCAGTAGTAGATGTCTTTATGTGTTTTCCGCTAATAATAAGAATAGCACATTGAGAGGACTTTGTCCTGAAAGTTTTTCAAGCACTCTGAATAGCATCAACTTTGCATATTAGGTTTTATTTGTATAGTAATAAAAATACAATACCATGTTGAGAGTCACGTACAGTCAGAGCTATGCACAGTGGAACGATGTGACTTTTTTCGCTACAAATATTATAACGTCTCCAGCCTTAAAGATATTTTCAAATGCAAACAACAGACAGCGGAGCTTCATATTATTTTGTTATTAAAGTTGGATTATTACATTATTATTACATTATTTATAACTCAAGAATGGCTGAACCGATTTCCATAATTTTTAATATGATGTTTTTGTATGATGAAAAAAAAATTTTGTTGAATTCATTCATGCTTGAATCACCTAATATAGCTAATATAGGTTTACATAGACTTAAAACTTATAACAGTCGAACTTCAATAAGGCAAATTTATACAGAAGTACAAATTTTTACGTTATGTACAAAATTCCTTGCAAAAATAGAACAAAAAGGCGCTGTACTTAAAAAAAAATGCAGATCTTAAGCAGTATGGGACCATATCAAAAGGGTACTCGGTAGCAGGGCCGGCGGTTGACGTGCGTAGTATGAGTAGTGAGTGGTACCCACTCGGAAAACATCCCAGTGGGTACATACCCACTCGGAATTATCGGACAAAACCTAAATTCTAATATTTTCTATAAAGTTTTCTAATATGGAGTCGTTCAAGTTTCTCTTCCTTTTGACTGCCATGATCGAAATCTTTGATCGGACTGAAATCCCCAACAAAGAGCTGCAATCATCGGATCTGTGTGTTGTCGAATCTTATCGAAAGGTAGAAATCGTGTCAACTGTAATGAATGAGTCTCGGGATCAACAATTTGAATCGATTTGGAAAAACAGTTGCGATTTGGTATCTAAACTTGAGATTGAAAAACCAAAATTGCCAAGACTGGAAGGTGGCGTAACAGAAAACCATATTCTTGATTCCCCAAAAGAGATTTTCGACCAGTTAAAGTTTTATCTCAAAGAAAGATTTGATTCCAACAATGACCGATTTTCCAAATCTCTTGAAACTTTTGCGATTGGCAAATCAAAAAATACTGACGCAATCATAAAATTTTACAGAGGAGATTTCAATGAATTCCGTTTGACCAAATATAGAGACTTCTTATTGGAGATAATGGCGCGTGAGGCTAAAAAAGCTTCAGATTTGAGCACAATTTTTAAGTTTCTTAGAGAAACGGAAAATTATTTGAAAATCGTTCCCGAATTCGTTCGTTTTCTTACATTAGTTCTGACGATACTAGGTTCTTCATGTTCCAATCAAAGAAGTTTTTCTGTGTTACGCCGAATTAAAAATTATTAAAGATCTACCATGGCTCAGGAGCGACTCAATCACGTGGCCATTTTACATACATATGCGAATTTGGTTGATACGCTTGATATCGATATCTTTAATGGACGCATTTATTTTTCGCAATCGAAAAAGAACTTCATGTTTTGCTCTACGAAACTAAGTTATATTTAAATAGAATAAATTAAACTAATGTATTTGTTTTTATTATTTCCCTGTTCTTATCTTTTATCTGTATCAAAATAAATTGTAAAACATCATCCATGAAAGCCCCTCCCCCACCACCCTCTTTCTTACAACCCACTCGAAGAAAAGTGTGACGCCGGCCCTGCTCAGTAGCCCACTGTCGGTCATCGCTTCAACTTATCACATTTTGTCTTGTTTTTTTATTAAGACCTTATGAAAGTAAGAAGCTCGTCTATCCGAATCTATATTATTCCGCAGCTCGTTAAAATGTCCAACAATCCGCCACTGTCTATGTCTAATCATTTTTAATAAATTACTACTTTTTAATTTTTGAGCCTAAGGTATAATAGTTTTTCGAAAACTGGTTTAGTATATGACTCCGTGGCGCAACGGTAGCGCGTCTGACTCCAGATCAGAAGGTTGCGTGTTCAAATCACGTCGGGGTCAAATCGGTTAAAATATTTTTTTTTTTTGAATATTTCCTTTTTTATTTTTTTTATATATTTTATTTATTAAACATTGTGTTTTTAATAAATATATTTTTTATTTTTAATAAACATTTTTTGAAATATTTTTTAAATATTTTTTTTAATAATAATAAATATATTTATAATATTATAATAATAATATAGTATGTACTCAATTTTATATGCCTGGCCTAAAATTTACAAATGCCATACGATCTAAATCAATACAGATAGAAGCTATAAGAAGCAGAGCTAATTATTATAAGCTCTTTGTTGATGAGAAAGCCCTTTTTCGGCCTGTGGGGCCTCTTCTACGCTTTAAGACAATATCCAAGACCTAGGACTAGGCTTAAGACGAATCGATATACTCATATCTTTTGAAATAATTAATTTTTCTGCTTATAAGTTGGTGAGGCAGCGTTCAGTCTTGATCACTAATACAAAGGGGCTCCTAATATTATATATTATTTCGTTATCTTCTTGATTGAGTCCGAACTTCAAAATAGTTATTATAAAACTTACAAAAGTAATTCTATCCGCTTCCAAAAGTTTTCAGAAATGCTTTCAACTCACCTGAAAGAAAAAAGAAATAAACATTCAATTAGTTAATATTATAAGCATTTAATTTTAATTTTCTCTCAGAATTAGTAAGCATAAACTTGTTGCGGTTTGCATTTTACCCAATTATGGATGCTGAAATGCAAAAAGGCTAATGAAAAACAAGAATAATCCAAAAAACTTTTCTTGGAAACGCGCAACCACTTGAAACATAATGAAACAACATAAGACACAAAAACACTCAACTAATTAGTTTAAAACCCAGACAGACAGCGAGCCAAGGAAGCAGACCATGTTGAGTGCAGGATATAAGGCTGAATGAAGCAGCACACAGACAAACTACTGAAGGAAAAGTGGGCCTTCGTTGTGGTCTTGGTGGCCGGGAGCAGGCAACAACAAGACATGCTTATCGTGAACATGTAATTTAACTAAATATGGATGCATGAATAAATTCAATGGCATAATGAAGATAAACGCACCAAAACAAACCAAAACCCAAGACCCATAACAAGAACGAGAGACGCGAATGCTGCAACGTTGAGAGCGGCTACCGACCAGGCTTAAACCGCCACCAAACTAACAAAACTTAATGCCGACAACAGACAAGAAGAAACAACAAAAACTCTGCGCATGCCAAGATTATCTGCACGGCACGTCGGCAAGTTTAAGCCAGGCCAAAAGCAGCAAGAAGTGGCATCGAAGCCGGCAAGATTAAGCAAACCCCAAACACAACCTCATTTGAGCTAAAAGTCAAACAAAGGCATTTAAATGTTGGCAACATTTTTAAAGGCATGCAGCAAAACTATGCAACTCCATCGAGCAGTGGGTGCAACAAAACTGTTCACCAACTCCTTTTGGCTGTTAATTTGCCAAACAATTGGCAGATAGCCAAGCGGCGCATAAGGCCAACAAAATCAAAAAGAAAAATACCAAGTCAACTAGAATGAAGCACAAAACCCAGACCAACTGACGACCCAGCCGTAAGGCTAAAACGCATTGTTATTGTTGTTGCAGTTGCATATTTTGGCATGCTCACGATTTTGTTGTTGTTGTTGCAGTAGTTGTGTTTTTGTTGTTACCTAGCTTAACAAATATGCCAGGCCAAAAGCAAAAGCAACTGCTACAAACCTAACAAGACCAAAAGGCAACTTATTGCCCGTACCCAACTCTGCCCAAAACGAGTTGCTTCAAAGTCAAATTCATAGGCAAACTTTTTATACCCTGTACTCACTCATGCGAACAAGGGCATTATAGATTTGCGTAGTGCACGTAACAGACACAAGGTGGCGTCGCAGCTCAAATGTTTTGTATACCAAAATGACTATTACAAGCTCGTGCAGCGATTCAGACATATTCCTCGGTATATTCGTCCAGAGAAAGAGGCACCAAATCAATTTAACGATCCATATCTAGTAACGACGCTCAATAAGAATATTTCTTAGCTTAAAACCATAAAACCAGTTGATTAATTCTTAAGTTGGTATGAAAACTTCAGAAACTATAACGACAATTCCCTACGCTATAAAATGCAATAATACTCGACTTTGTTTCATTAATAAACTAGCTAGAGACATCAAATTTGGTATCCTCACAAAACCCCCAGTAAACCGTTTTCCTTAAAAATGCCTACAATCCTTTTTTGAAAATTTGCTTGCATTTAAATTTTTTTTTCGTAATGTTGGCTTCGAATATTCTTACAAAAAGAAATTATCATAGGACTGAAAATTTTTAATTTTTAAAAATAAATTGATGCTACCAATTTCACATAACTTTGCTCTTATTTTCGAATTTCCTTAGACTGACCAAACATAATGGTGAATCATTCAATCTTATGATAATATCTTTTTGTAAGAGCATTCAAAGCCAACACTACGAAAAGAAAATTTGAATTCGTCCAGATTTCAAATCGTCAAAAAAAAATTGTTAAAAGGTTTAAGAGCAAAATATGCAAAATATTTCGAATCGAAATCGATTTTGTTTAATCCGTCAAGGAACCGGAAAAGCTAGAAGGGAACTGTTATGACAACAAACAACTTTCAATTATACGTTTTCTGCCATTAACAAATTAATTATAGATGACAGTTTTGTCTTTCGAAGAAGAATTAACCAAAAAAAAAAATACAACTCAGCATCAAAGCAAAGAAACCAAACCGTTAAAAATTACACAGACCAACATGGTTTAGTTCTTGGAAAGCTATGGGTCATTTCATAAGTAATCCGGGGCCAGAATGGGCCTATCACGTCAGGATTTTGAGATATTTGAGGTTATTTACTCGCAAAACGGAATTTTTTCCTAATTTTGAGGTTATGTACAGGGTGCAAATAATTTTTGCGGTCTGTCACTCCAGTTACATCATTTAGTTCCACTCTTACCCTTTAATTTAAAAGTTCAAGCGATCATTTACGAAGCGAGCGTTGGCTCAAATTTAGAATGCAAAAATGATGAAGTAAAATCTTATTTCAAGAGAGTTTTTATTTGTAGACACAAACTCTTAATTTGAGAATATTTAGAATAATTTTAAGACGTGCTTTCAAAGTGCTTTTTCTACTTCATGAACAAATGCTCAGTTTTAGATCGATTATTCTTAATTTAAAGAAAATAGAGAACGAAAAATTTTTCCAATTTCTAGAGTTTAAAAATATTGTTTTGAGCCCATTCGGTGTGAAATTAAGTTTGACTACAAGTACGCTAAGCAGTTCGAAACGCTGAGAAAAAAGGCAAGAATTTCGGGCTCAAATGAACCTCCACTCCAATTAAGAATGTTTAAAATGATTTTAAGAAGGGCTTAGTTTAGTTTTGGATTGAGTGTATTTTATTCTAAATTTAAGAAAAATAGAGAACGAAAAATTCTACCAAAGTCAAACAAACATCGAAAATTCGATCTTTTTTCTGAGTGCATGTTTTAAAGCTTTTTTTTCAAATAGAGTGTTACAAGAGCGACCTTAACAATATATAGATAGTTTTTCTTCAATTGAAGTGTTTTTTTTTTCTACAGTAGAATAGCAAACATTGCGAGGTAACTCCAATTCCGTTTTGAAACTTGATTTACACGCAACAAACCAGGCAAAAACCCAAACGAATCTTAGCCAAGTCAAGCGCCGTGCGGCGTCTGCAAAAACTGGTTAGCCAAGAGACTGATGAAGCATATAGTATAGAGGGGTGGAGACTTGGCTTCTTAATCCAGCAAACAACGCCAACCGGCATTCTTAGCAAGTTCGTGATTAACTTTATGGAGCGTGTGTGTGTGCATGTGTGTGTCTGCCGGAGCCAGACATTGTTTATGTTCACTGATGATAATGATGATGATGATGATGACGATGATGGCTGACTGACTGCCTTGACTTGTATGCACTCCTGGTTTGCAATCGGCCACAATATCAGTAACTCAATCGTTGGCGCTGATCATTAGGCATTAAGACCCAGGTTGTGTATTTTGCGGTTGCTTCGACCACTTTTTATTTGTTTCTCTCTTTGTGTTTCTCTTCTTTTATTTTTTTTTTAAAGTGGATTTCAAGTTCAATACGCAAACCCATACAGAACAATGGCGCACTGATTGATGCGTCTCATCAGTAGTCACTCAAGACGAGTAAAGGATGGCTAAGTTAGCCAGGCAGCGGCAGTCAGTTAGCCAACAATGTGGTGCTCTTTCAGTCAGATGCGCTCCGGGTTTTAGTTGAGGCAAAGCCCATTCACTCTACTTGAGACCCTCCAGACTCATACTCTAGAGCAGTTTTCTGCGTGTTCTTCGACTTTTCGCTTTATAAATTCCTTGTATTGTTGGGCGCCAGTTTAAGGTTTGGTTTTGTTGTTTTTATTTTTATATATTTTGTCTTGGTTTTTTTTTTTTTTTTTTTTTTGGTCTGTTGCCAAAACTAATGACTACAATTTTTATGGGGCGTATTTAGATGGCACACTCAAGATTGACTTTGGGTTTGCTGTTGGGCACAACCTTTACTGGCGCCGCTCTTATATTATATATATTTGGCTGAAAAATCACGTACTACTTGCCGGCATTGAAACAAACTTAAAAATCAATTTATATAAATATGTGTGTATTATTATTATTCCACGCTTTGCTTGCCTCTTTAGCAGTAAGAACTATTCTTTGGAAAATAGATGTGTTCAGCAAGCCAATTCGTGTCGATACAGCCATGTCCATTTATTAGCGTTTATTTTTTAGACTCGAATTTGGTTTAGTTAAGCAAGAACGTTGTGAGAAATTAATTTCGGATGAGGTTTTGCTGTGAATCATACAACATAGGGTACCAGATAAATAAAAAAATATATTTTTTTATAAATCTAATTTAACTTTAATTTCAAACATTATTAGTCTATTGGGGTTGTGCATTTTTTTGGCCTTTTCCAAATTATTTCCAATATCAATATAATCCATAGATTTATCAGTACATATCTGATCCGTATGTCTGTTGATAGCGCGTTTACTAAGAGAAAGAGCCCATAGATTCGATCGCATACCAATCTTTCTCTTCTTTCTCGTGACTAACGCTGCCTGTTTAAATCAAAAACTTTTTCACCCTGGTTTCGGGGGATGGGGTAATGCGTGGTTCTTATATTTTTAACAACCTTGAATTTCAGCAATAAAATTTGTATTCCCTGAACCGTATGGTACAAAGGGTATATTAAGTTTGTGAAAGCCGAAAATGTATGTAACATACAGAAGGAGACGTCGGAGACCCCCCAAAGTTACCTTAACTACAAGAGAAGTCGATTTACCCATATCCGTCTGTCCGTCTGTCTGTATGAACGCCTAGATCTCAGAGATGGTAAGAGCTAGAGCGACCAAGTTTTCAGATTAGATGCATAATTATGTCAGGGGAGACAAGTTTATTTTATTTTATTTTTTATATCGGGGTTATATAGCTCCCATAGGGGTGTTTCAGAGGACCTCAAAAAAAACCTAGTTTTAGATGGATTATTCGTTTGTTTATAAAGATATCATAACCAAATTTGACACTCGAAAGTTTTTTAGGGTACCCAATAGGGTTGCCACCTGCACGGGCCTCGCCCGGCAATGCCGGGCCTAGGAAGTGGTCGTCGGGCCGCCGAGCCATTGAAAATTTTGCCGGGCCGCCATATGAACTAAGTAAATTCGAATTTCCCGCATACAGAGCGGACTATCAAAAAATGGCCGGGCTTAAATCAATATTTTTTCAATGAAGGATAAGATGAAGTTGATAAAACGATTTGGAGCTTTGTGAAAGATCAAGAGAATGAACTGAACGACGATCTCAGCAAAAAATTTAACGTTCCCAGAATGCTATTTACACTTCGTTCGTCAATTTTTGCACCACATGACCAAAAGTATACAAAATCTGGAAAAAGGAACAGTGATGAGTACACATATTCACAGTGTAATGACTGAATTGAAAGATGGGTTGCAAACCAGAATGGATGACAAGTACTTTGGTTCTAAAGTCAACAAAAGTCTACCTCATTTAACACAGCATCAACGATCGAAATTTGAGAAAGAGGCATTATTAGTTTACCACGAGTTCTTACATATTTGGGAAAATTATACGATTTTGAAAAATCTCTATTTCAACACTTTGCAGTGATCTTTGAACCTTGAAGACGAAATAGTAGACCGAAAACTATTTCTTCGAGCGGCTGAAGCGTATGATCTTGCTGTTGACGAAGACGCTGTTAACGACGAACTACTTGCTTTGGCGAAGATTATCCCCAAAATCAAACAAATTGACATCCCTGTCGATATAAAATGGGTAAAAATTTTCGAAAGTTCTGACAGATTTGTCCAATTGCCCTTAATTGATGGAAAAGTTTTATTGATCCCCATCAGCAATACCCACGTGGAAAAAGTTTTTTCAGTGATGAAGAATGTTTGGACTGATTTGAGGAATCGAATGAGAGTCGAACTGGTGAAGGCACAGCTTCTGACGAAATTAAATTTCCATATGAGTTGCGAAGAATTTGCTCTTTTTTTGAATCGACCGGAACAAGAGCCACTTCGCGAAAAGGGATGACAAATGAAAAATACATGTGGAAAACTATGTAATAATTTTGTAAAAATACATCAAGTATGAAAATGTTGGACATTTTCAAATTTGCCGCTTTCCTCGAAATTTTTTTATCATGTTTCCCAATGTTACCGTTAAATTTTAGATTTTTTCAGTTATTCTTACTGCAACTTCCAAGCTTTTTTTTAAAAAATATTTTAGTATCTGCTATATTCCCTGCTCCATTCTAGTGAGCATCTACGTCACTAGCTGAGAGCTACACTTCAAATTCAAGTGTTATATTTTATTTATGTAAGTATTTTTCCCAAAATTCGTCTATATTATTTATTGCAAAAAAAATTATGTATTTCCTTCTGTTTTTTTGAAAAAAAGCAGCATCACTTTCTAAAGTGGTTATAGCACTGCCCTGCTGGAAAAGCTCTCTACACTCTGGCTCAACCACTGAGCAAGTTAATGACCACATAAATCAATGGCCTGCCCCTGGCAAGTTCAACAAACCAAAATTATATTTACATACCAAAAAATTAAAATAAATTTTAATAAATTTAATACCCTTAAGCGCACAAGCAACTTTATAAAACTATGCAACAAAAAAGGTTAAACAAAAAAAGTAACAAACAAAAAAAGTGATACATAAAAACACCTACTAATAGCAAAAGTTGCGTCTATTAAATATGTGCGTAATATTTACACTGAGGGCTAGTTGAATAGCACGCTTTAAATTTTTGTGTTTACAAAATTTCTAAAGAAGTCCAAGCCGAAGGAGTATTTTATTAAATAATAACTATAAATAAGAACTAATACAGTTCTAATCTTGTATCGATATGTACGATTGTTATGATTTATTCCCACTTGTGAGAATATAATTTGGTCTTCTTTCCGACCAGTCAAGATTTTTCAGTTTTATATTTGAGATTTGCGGAGCCCGCGAAATTCCAGAAGGACTTCATTTGATTTCTTTTTTATTTCCCTTTTTTTTTTTTGTTATCTTTTATTTTCGTTTGTGGAATGATATGCAAGAATGTGACAAGTAAATTGGGGTTTTTGCGTCCATAATAAGCATGTGTTCGTAACTGGGGTGAGCAGTTTGGAGTAGGGGTCGCTATCGCTTGGCTTCAAGCGGACTATTAGAGCTAGATAGGTTCGAAACGAATTGGGAACAAGGCATTGAATTTATTCAAGATATGCTTATTTGGTACTTGCTATGGTCGTTTCCGACATAAAAAATGTTATTTTAATCAGAAATCTATTTACTTATAAACCAAGGGATTTTTTTTAAGCACCTTATAAAACAGTGACTTAAATCTACTGATAGCAGTTTATGACGATGTATGCGATTGATTGTCAATAAGCAGACACTACCTGTTCTGACCGGATCTTGTATATATCTATCTTTTTAAAACTGTAAAGTGAACAGTAAGTGAATTTTTCCTTATTATAACCTATTATATATATAATTTCCCTGACTGACAATTTTTGTCAGTCGCCCCTGGGCGAGGCATGGGGATCTCTATTAAAACTGTTCAAAGAGAACAGGGACCTATAGCCGAATCCGAACGGCGGTGTCTTGAATTAATAGAGATTTTCTTTGGCAGATAGCGTCTTTGAGCTAGAGATGCCAGCGCTAGGCAAATGTACCAGTGCTACTGCGGGGATTCGAACCACCGACCTTCGGTTTGTAAAGCGAGTACGCTACCACTACGCTACCTACGGCCACTAATTTCAATATATACCTATATATTTATACAGCAAGTGTTAACACCAAAAATTATACCTGTCATATTCAAGTGACAAGGAGTGTGTTTAAAGTTTACTACGTAATGTTTGTGTGTATGTTTCTGTTTAAAGGTATGGCGCTGCCGGCACGTGCAAATAAGCAAAAACTACAATGCCGGCAAAGTAATACAGACGAATGCCCACGCTGACCAACAATCCAGAAAGCACAAGTTAAGATATTGTAGCCCCAACGACGCCAACAATAAAAACAATAACAACAACTTTGTATGTAAATCACTGAGGCGAGAAAAAAAAAATAAAACAAAAATTTCAAAATGTAATACGAGTAACTGGGTTGACTTGGTTGCAATGGGTTAAGTGGAAACTTGATGGAGCAACGTTTGAAATTGTTTTTCATTCTTTCTTTTTACTGAGACCAAGGGCAACTTGTGATCTGCTTAAATTGACTATGTTAAATTCATAATTGTAATTATGTTGATGCATACAAATTAATGGTACTCCAATGAAGAAACAGCAACAACATCAGCAACAACAACAAACACATAAATTTAAATTAAATGATGCATAAGCCGACAAAGTGGCAAAAGCCGTGTCAACGGGCAAGAGCAACAATTAAGTGAAGATGCAACCAAAACAATGCAAAAGTTAAACCAACTTCAAAGTTACGAAGTGTGTATACTCTTGAAAAAGTTTTTAGATGTTTTCTATCTGCTTGTCATGTACGGTAGTACCTTTTTTTTTAAGAAACTAGGTGCCAATCTTTCTGTGCTCGTTACGCTCATACTCAATTTATTGGAAAATTTATATAAGACAGAGGAGAGAGATAAAGAGTAGAAAGAGGACACTGCCTGGGACTATGTAGAACAAGGTTCCGCTTCCTCAAGTCACACTTCCTAAATGACTTATCCCAGCTCTCAGAAAAGAGTCCGAAATGCCTTTCGAGGTTTATTGAGGCCACTGGATGGCTGTAAAGTAGAGTATCTTGAGTACCTCTTTTAGTGGGGTAGGGTGGAGTAAAGCCCATCTGCTGTATCACAACGGGCCAATTTTTATCTGGCCTAAGTGAGTTGGGACGTCACGTCCTAACTGTCGCCTTAACCTAACCTAACCTTTATAAGACAGAAGTTAAGGCATTAAAAGTATTTAATGAAAAAAGTTATAAACAGGTATGTATGTACTTCACATTAAGTGGACCTCTTATAAATCGATATTCATGACTTCGTTGTTATACCTTATGATCCAACAATTAGATCACACAATGCACAGGTCTGTTACATGTTCTAAGAGAAGATAGGTTCAATTTTTGTATAGTGGACAAATTTTAATCAAACATACAATTCAATTCAATTATCTTATGTTTTAGACTTAACGTTTTTGTCAAGTTCGATCCATAATGGTCCACTATTTCATACAGCTCCCATACAAAAATTGAACCAGTTTTCTGTCAAACTCCCTCACTTTTTTGCTGCAGCTTGTAAAATTTATTGCATCGTACCCTGAACATTAAGGTTAAGTTTCTGCAAAAGTGTATAACATAAAGAAACAATTAAAAAATTAAAATTACCTCCAACTTCGTCCGGGGCACAAAGAAATTGACATAGAAATGGACATAGAAATGTCCGTCTGTGCATCTTTCCGTCTGTATGAACGCCTGGATTTTTTAAGAGCTGCATTAGCTAAACTAGCTATTTGGAAATTTGACTTGGTAGAGTGCTGGCTTTAAAACTTTAAATCGGCTTAGGTCGCTGGCTCTATTCTCAGTCGTTACAAAGTAAAGATACAGGGCACTCTCAATTCGGACTTGCCTGTCTTTGACTTTCTCCCAACCAAATTTTATCTCATTATTTTTTTTATTAAATTCATCTTTTTATCTTAGTGTACAAAATACAGACGAATCTTTCATCGCAAATATTTTCAGTTAAGTTAGACCGATTTCGACTATCTTTACAACGATTGTTACTTTGACATATTTTTATCACATTCACGGTTCATTTTTATGATTTGTTTTCTAAACAAATTTTCATTTTATAGTAGGTACTATGAAATAGGCTTAGGAAAATTATCTTTTATCAAAATCAAAAAGAAATACTTTAGAAACTTTTTAGTGGCGCCCCCTACAGTCAATTATCGTAATTTAAAGTATAAGCTTGGTATGATTGTGTTTTTTGCAGTTCATGAGATTTTTGAAAAGTTACCCTGTACGTTAAATTTTTTCCTGTTCTTTTTTGTCGGACGGCCGGGAAATCGGCGACGGAATTCGCGCTGCGCCAACACCACAGACGAATTGTTACGCAAAAAAAATAGACACAATTATTCCGCGTTCTTGGGGAGTGTATCGCTCCATGGCTTATTCACTTGTATTCTGTATCTGTCTAGTCCACAAATGTCAAAACAGATTTGATATTGGCGGCCATTTACAAAAATGAGAGCATCTTCCAATAGGGTGATTTCTTTTGCGCCACCTTGTATTTATAAATTTTATGCCTTGATAAAATGTTTCAATAAAAATCTGTGTGTATCATAAAAGTTAAAGCACTACGAAGAATTGTACCTAAAAAAATTTCGCACTGTTAACAAATTGAAAAAATTTGTATTGAAACGAATATAAAAATACAATATACTGAGCACTGAAAACTCCGCAAAGTAAACCAAAACAGTTCAAAACTCACAAAATTAACTTAAATCTCCAAATTCATTCCAAATATCCAAGTTTTTGCCAGCATAAAAATAGTTTCAATTTCTTTTATTACTTTTATACGTATGAAAAAACCCGAAACCAAAACGAAAAAACATTCAAGCCTGACAAATCTTCCTGGTAGACTACAGCACAGTTCCTTCTACAACAAATATAACCATTTCAAGGGTATTTAAACACCAAAAAGGCTGCACCCAAATATGGCTTTTTGTTGTTATTGCTGCTCTTTTGCAGCTGCTGCAAATGTTAATGTTGCTTTTGGTTTTGTTTTTACTGGGACCGCCAGAAGAGTTACGAAAACTGTAGACAGCTTTTTTTGCCTCAATCCTGCTTTGAAACAGTTTTTTTTTTTTTGTTATTATTTTTTGTTGAGTGTTATATAATTTTAGCATAAAATGCAAGTCAAGTGTTGAGTTCATCGTTGTTTTTGGTGCTTTGTTTTTGGTCCTTCTCTTTGGTTCCATCATCGACACCATCATCATTATCGTTTATCATTATCAATGACTAAAGTTTATCTCAGCATGTCGCATTAATGTCAATAAAATATTCTCTACTCCCTGTAGCTCACTCATTTTATGGCTATCAATGGCTGCGCCAAATTGGCTTTGAAATGCATAAATTATGTTTTGAATATTTGAAACAGAAACAAAAAGTATATAAATGCGTCATGAAAAATGTTGTCTATTAAGCAGTTTACAGTAACAGTTCTGAAAGCATTATTTTTTTTTACTTTTGGCAATGGTTTATGGAGATATCACAGTAAGTAGTACAAATATTTGCTTTGAAAATAATAGTCTAGTCGATTATATAAATCGATTTTCTTTTTCTTAGTTTAAAGACTAAAGATATGTTAAAGAATTCTTGGCCAAAAGAGTGTTTTAATTTTAGTGTGTGTAATTATAGGTAGCTATTAAGACCGAAATTATAATTTGAGTATCAGAGATCTGCAATAGTGCTTGTTTTGTGGCAATAATCATACTCGCATCAAATGTAATGGCAGTGTCAGTTGCACTCTTAGGCTTATGGTGTGGCACCAAACGCACTCTTAAGCATAAGAGTGTGAGCAGTAATAGTGCACCATTCACTATATTGTTATGATTATAGTCTTGTTTACACTCATACACTGCAGACACAATTTCCGAATAGTGTCGAACACACTCTTTTAAATTTCAAGAGTGACAATGACACCATTTTCGAGCAGTGAGAGAGAGGTGTGAGCAAAATGCTTATTGCGGGTCAGAATTTTGCGCACACTCTCATTTTTCGTCCGTTCTCTTTTTGCCCAGCTCAGGCCAAAACACACGCGTATTATCATGGTACCACTGCTCTCTCGTAAGTTGTTGATGGTTTCTCTCACACTCTCTTTTTTTATTGTGCTGTGTATTGGAGTGTAAAGCGAACCATTTGCAGGCGAGTTTGGCACCATTGGCACCTTAGTGCTAAGAGTGGAAGAAGGCAAGAGTGCAAGGCACACTGCAGTATTTGTGTAGGGTGCCTTAGCACACTAGACTGTGAACAGTACTCGGAAATATGTGGTGGTCGTATAAAACACCACTGCTGTAGTTCTCTGTTAAGTCTTTAGGAAAAAAAGCATACGAAAAATTCTAGACTGTTACAATCTTGTTTTGTACACATTTGAACTCAAATTAAAAAAGCCACATTTTTCTTACTATACGCACAAAAGCTGAGATTGATTTTTCTGAGTTTTTTTCCACTACATTACAAGAAAAATTAGACAAAGTCATGTTTACAGAGAATTTACTACTCTACAAATAATGTCTAAAAGTTTTCATTTGAAGCAACAGAACTGAGACAAAAAAAATTTCATTTACTTTAGACCTTGAACATCTTAAGAAAATTCATCGAGCCTGTAGAATGCTAGAACATGCAAATTTTACACTTAAATATACAGTGCACGCTCGGTAATGTGAACTTATTTAAACCAAGGGAGTTCACGTTAACAAAAGTGTTCACGTTTTCGACTGCCAAACAAGTATCAAGTAAATTCAGAGGTTTAAATTCACTTTTAATTGTTGTTTTGTACCTATACATATTAATTTGAGAACATTTTTAATTTTTTTTATTTAAAAAAATCTGTCTTCTTTTTCTGTGTCTTTTGTTTTTCTCCCTTAGTCACATTCGATCCTTTTTGTAAAAAACCGAGAATTTCAGCTTTTTCTTTCAACGTCATTCTGCATAGATATAAACTACGACAAGGCTCTATGCTAGGCCAAAATTTCCAAATACAAAACATAACACACTTTAAGGGGAATCCCCAAGATCAGAATTATTTTCTTGCCTTGATCACGTTTTGGAGTAACCAATGCCAAAAAAATTTGTTCGCTTTTTAAGGTGTTCACGTTTTGGAGTATTCACGTTATCGAGCGTGCACTGTAAAACCATTTTTATGGCCTCATTTGATTGCTATATTTCTCGCCTATTTACTTTATCTTATTATATTTCTATAAATTGCAACAGCCCATACTAGACTAACAACTCAATCATGAAACACGTTTTCATCAACAGTATCCAAATCCCTCACGCCTCAAGCATTTGAAATTTGTTTCTCGACCTTAGTTATAATAAAACCACAACCTTGTGGCTGTAGCAATTTGGTTAACAAGAACTAAACCAAAAATCTTCTGGCCATCTAGCCACTAAACATTTTGCAATAAACCCTAAACCACAATAGTCCAACACTTGACATATTGCACTATGGCATTGTTACAAAAAATATACGATTCGGAAAAAAAAACTCAAAAATTTACACATAATACGCATTTATCTCTAGATGAAAATGTAGCACCTGAAATCAAATCAAGATAAAACGTAGAGACTACAAAAGAGAGGGCACAAAGCAAAGCAATAAAACATAAAAAATAATGTGTGTGCAAAAATAGACAATAAATTCTAACCACAAAAGCATACTACGAGAATTTTCATTATTGTTTTTCTTTCTCTATATATTTTTATACCCTGTAACCTAAGACAGGCGGTATATTAATTTTGTGGAAATAAATGTAACGTCGTGAGTAAGACGACAGATACCCTGCAAAGTTACCTCTAATTTGCTGAGAAGATCGAATCATAGACTTCTTCGTCCGCCCCTTTGGCCACGTCTTCCTTAACCCACAAATCATTTCAAAGCTGTAAATTTTTTGAAAATAAGTAAATGCGTGAATAGAAAAAGTTTTTCGATTAATATTAAAGATTGGGCCATTAATATCCGAGATAATGGCAATTCGAATTGCAGCAGTAGCAAAAGCATACGTAAGGGTAGCATACTTAAAATCGGCACGAGTGCCAGATTCGATTCCCAGTGGAATTTTATTTTTTAACGAAGTTCTTCAACTAAGTTACTTAGTAAAAAAATAAAATCTGAGGCGCCGGCAAATGTGAGTCTCAAGATTTCAAAAATTTTTGTAAAAGCATACATAACTTTTAAAGTCGTCTCGACTCCCAGATTCGATTCTTAGTCAAAATACATTTTTTATTTTTATACTATTTTATTTTTATTTTTATTTTTATTTTTTATTTTTATAACCATTTTAATTTTTAATTTTTTTAAATTACCATTCTGGACATATTTATTTACTTTTTCAGCATCTGAAAATGTTTTTAATAATTGACTATTTTGTGTATAATTTCAAATTTATACCTATTTTGTACATGTAAATTTAAAAAATAAATAAAATATGAAATGAAACTTGCATTTTGTTTTTATTTCTATTTTTTTTATATCATTTAATATTGTATTGAAAAATTTTTTTTTTATTTGCATATAATTTTTAACACGTTTTTCCCATTTTTATTTTTTATTTAAATTTTTTATTAATTGAATTTGAATTTAAATTTTTTGATTTTCAAGCACTCATTATACTATTCGCTTAAAACATAAATGCTTACGTATATGTAAGTATATTTTGGTACAGAGCATCTCAAAGTCGCCCAGACCCGATTGTAACGTTCGCAATATTTTTTTTTTTGTTTTATTGTAGATATGCTTGATTGCTGTTCCTCGCCTAAAGTTGATTGCATGACATTGTTCTTAGTTTTCTCTGGGTCTCCTTTACAACTTGTTTTTGTCGGTGTATTTGCGGTTTGTTTACACTGTATTTTGTTGTAGTTTTTAGTTACATATCTCCCCAATCGCCTTACGGTCGCTATTCCGCTCTCTAACAATTGCCGCACTTATACGTATTTGCAATATTATTGAGAACCACTTGGTCTCAATTGTTGTACTTGTTGTTGAACTTTGATTTATTTTTATTTTTTGTTGTGTAGTAGTGTTTTTTTTTTCGTTTTAAAGTAAATTTTTTATGATTTTCCCGAGTGCAGTTGTTGAATGTCCGCCCCCCCTCTGATCATAAAGTTGAAAAATTTCACTTCGAATAAGTGCTAAACAATTTTATGAAATTTTTACGTATTTAGGCTAACGATGACTGACTGTAGCTTGATAACTAAGAAAAATTGTACTCACTATTCGTCAGAATCAATTTTAGTGTTAAAAATAGCTTAAATTAAAATAATTTGTTATCTGGCACAAGCTAGAGAGTATGAACAATAAGATCTAAACATTCGTTTAGATTCGGTGACATCAGAAAGCCGTGCGAAATATCCTAGACTTGATAGCAAGAAAGACTTTCAAATATAACTCCTTGTCATTACTCTACTATTACCAAATTAAAAAAAAAAAAAATTTAACTAGAAAAAAAAATGTTTTGTTCTTTTGGTAGATTTTGTATGATGCAGGTCGTTAAGCCTAATTTTCAACGCTGAACATTAAGGGTTAATAAAAATTTAGATTGCAATACGAGAAAGTCAAATATTTCTCAATTTTTTCAAGAAATTAGTAATTTTTCTCGAAAAAGCGAAAAAATGGCAAAATATGCACGAAACGCCCTCTGGCGGCAATCATAAGTGAAAATAAACATCAAAAATGAATTCCTTGACCCCCAAAACCCCCTATATACACATAAAAAGATGAAGTTTTGGTTTAAAATGTTATGTTTTTGGCGTTATAGGGGAAAAAATCTGCAGGCTCGAAATTCGAGATAGACCTATGGTTTCTTCGGCAAAGTTGCTTTGATTTGTCCGTAGAATAATCCTAGGGGGCGCCGCGAATCGACTTTTTTGGCTCCATACAATATGAGCAACCCTAATATATATATTGTTTATTCATCATCATATTTATGGGTACATCAGTTTATTTATACAAATTATAGAGTTTAGCTCAAAAAGAAGCTTTACAACTAGGATGTGAAAAACTGTGTTGTGTACATTTTTTTTAATGTAAAACCAATGCAATTCAAGTGATTTATTTCTTAATTCTTAGATGCTGTTGTACAGATACTTTTAAATAAAAATGCTCTTATGATTTCGATACAAATTTTCCATACCACTCAACGCTTTATGATTTAAAAACATTCCAAGTACGTCTTACTTTGCAGTTTAATGAACATTTCATTGGATAGTGGCCTGCAGAATACAAAAGATTTATTCTGTTGATAGTACTTACATAAATGTTATTTACTTTTGATAGCAGTACATATCTAGACCAAAAATTAAAAAATAAATAAACCCCCCAACAAAACAGACAGAAAGTAACAAACTGCACAAACTTGAACATTTTGCATAAAAGAAAAAACGATTTTACTTTCTCTACTTTAAATCACGTATCGATAAGCCGATATCATGTTTTTGTTTTTCTTTTCCACCCGTTCAAGCCAAACAAGCTTTGAGCGCTGATTGCAAAATGAATGCTGCCTAGTAACAGACTCGAGAGAATCAACAGATTGTATCTATAGCTTCACTTGTATCTTCTCGCCCAGTTTTTTTTTTACGTTCCAGTTTCTAATTGAAAATATGTATCTTTGTGGTTTAATTTTTTTTTGTTTTTTATTTTTCAGTTTTTGATTGCTACGGCAGAGGTACTACAGGCATATATGCTGACGTGTTTTTTTTTATTATTCCATAAAAGCCGCATTGCAATTTTTGTGCAATTTTTTGTCGTGCAGCTCAAAAGAAAGTTTATGGAAAAAATAAAAATAAATAAAATAAAGTAAACGGCAGTTGGCTGACGGCTGACGTAGTGACTAGCGGGTCAAGGTTGACAGCGCAGTGTATTTATTTATAAATATATGACAAACACGCACACACATAAGCCATATATAACTAGATATGTGTTTGTGCTCAAAGAAGTTGCCAAAAAAAAAAAAAATTAATACACATATATTTATTATATATACATATGGAAAAGCAAATATTAACTATGACATTTATGACACACTTTTCTGCAGAATGACATAGAACTTGTGTAAGTGTGTGTGTGTCGCTGATGCTGCCAGAAAGTTAAACAAGAACAACAACAAGTAGTACAACAAGAACTACAACAACAAGTTATTGTCACGTGCCAAAAAGTACACACACATAAGTCTGTATAACTTTAGCAAACAAGTCAGTGAAAAGTGCAAGACACAAAAAAAGATAAAAATAAAAGTAAAACAAAACTGACAACTTCTTGGCACTATTTACAAGAAAAACAATTTTTGGAAAACTAAATCTGTAGCTAGAGGATCACATACTCTGTAGAAACCGATAAATAAGTATAGGGCTTGATACAGAATATAATTTTTTCACTTGATTTCTGGAACTTAATTAAAACTTAATTTGATTAGTAGTCTAAGTATGTTAGGTATTGTAATTTATATTAAAAAAAAAAAAGAATTTTAAAATAAATTCATAATAAATATTTTTAAGCAATGTAAAAAAAACTTTTACATTTTTCACTTGCTTTCTGGAAATTTTAATATAATTAAAATTAAAAAAAATAATAATAAAATAAAATAAATAAATAAAAAAAAAAAAATAAAATCATTAGTAATATTTAAAATTAAAAAAATAATAATAATTATAAAATCATAAGTAATATTTAAAATCAATGTAAGAAAACTAATTTTCGGCTTCCTTTGCATCCCCGCCGGTTTAACAATAAAAATTAAGTAAAATTAGCCCCTTTTGTGATGCTTTACAAGTAAACTTAAAGAAACTTCTCGCTACAAAAAAAAATAGGAAAAATTTATAAACAACTTAAAACTTTCGGACCTTGGGAACCTCTTTGGATCGTCTGAACACTGTAACATTTTAGTAAACGCGTTTGGAACGTTGATAAATTTAAAAAACTTTTCGCTTCGAAAAAAAAAAAATCAAAACAAAAAACAGTTCAATTTTCTCTTTTTTTATCAGAAATATTCCACCATAGACTCCTACTTGAAATACTTGTTCGTAAGTGTATTGGAAAAAACAGTCGAAAATGACAGAAGTACGGCTAGACATAGCAAAATTGATTTCTTTTTAGAACTTAGTTATTTTCTTCTGAAAACAGAAAATTGTATTACAAACTTCATGCAAAAAAGTTCTTTAAAGTTGTTTGTTGGGGGACAACACCTACTTATAGAATGCAAAAAACAATATCGCAAAAAGAAAACTACTCATGGAAATATCTCGACCTTGGTAAAAGGTTTGCGAGTATTTCGAAAACAGCAAAACAAGGCGGTATATTACAATTAAAATATCATGTAATACTTATTATTGGTTTACACTTTATCAGCTCCGAATGAACTTGCTAAAAGTGTTACCAAACTCTTTATAAACTTGTATTGGCGCGTACACGTAGAGTATAACAAGAAAACTGCAAAAGTTGCCAAAGCAACCAGAGTTGCCAAAGCAACCAAAGTTGCCACCTTACGACATTTTAGTAAACGTCATAAATTTTGTGATTACACATAAATTCTCGTTTACTCTCACTTGCATTCTATATACTCTTTATATTCTATCTCTCGCTTCCTCTCTTTCTCGTGCTGTACATAGTAAATAAATATTTGCATATCAAATCATGTGTTAAAGCTTCATATTTTGGGCAACATTTTTGCAACTTGGCAACTTCAACAAATTTCGGGATTGTGTATGGACAAACAAATAAATAGTTTTTGATTTTATGCTTGGCCAGTTTGAACATTTCTAAGAAACAAATATCAACTTATATTGATAGATATTGCGTTGATATTTCGTAGCATTTATAAAGAAATTTCTTTATAGTATAGCATATGGTATATTGCAGTTATTTCTCAGTAGCCTTTGTGTGTTGTTTGCGTTTAGCTTTGTGCTTTTGGCAGCTGACACATTCGTAAGATTTATGGAAAGTTCCTAAAAGACCAAAGTATTACAACCCATTTACACTATGAAAAGATCCTTAATGGACACTTAAAGATTATGATGATAAATAATATTTGAAATAGTAATAAATAAGACATAATATAAACAATTCGCAACAAACTACAATATGAAAATGTAAATAGCCAGAAATATGGCTATGAAGCTAGAGGTTTATAAATTAGTCTAATTTGCCTAGAACAGCTTTTCAATATGTTTTCAACAAGTGCAATATATTTATAATATTAAAAGTTGTTTATATTAAATACAATATTGATAAGATAAACATGAATGACATCACAAATTAAATAGTGGTAAAAAAAGTAACTGCAAAAATTGATATGATAATTTGCATAACGTCACGCCAAATACTAAGGCTAAGAATAAACTATACAAGTTTTTCGATTTAATTGCAAAATAAAGTAATATTTTTTCAAATCATACCAATAGACTTGCCCTATTCACAAAAACTTTTTATTTTGTAATCCAAGTGAAGACCCACTTCTATTTTTTGTAACGTCACGCCAAACGTATATTTTTTTGTATCTCCATATGATAGATCTTTGCAATAATTTATTACATTAAACAAAAATTTTTAGTTTCAAACTTGCTTGGCCTCACAAATCTTAAGAATCGTTGACCATCTACCTAACAGAAAATTTTACTATGTAGAACAAGTATATTAAGCGTTGTTTTTTGCGTAGAAAACCATCACCAAAGCCAAAGATGATAGTGGCTTCATAACAGTGGATAAAATTCTTGAAATTATATTAGATGATCGGAGTATAAAAATGAGTGGCAAAATTTTAGGAATTCGAATAGGAATTATTGTCTCCTCCACGAGAAAAATGGCGGCATTGATTGCATTTTGCTAACAGTTGAACTAAACAACTCGATTTGGAAGATCCATAATATAATATTTAAAATCTTTTCAGACGTCAACGTCCATACTATTGTATCTTTGAGATATTTTGTTAAATTCGCCTTAAGTCTTCGTGAATTTTGTGGTAAGGGCAGTATTTTCAACTCAACTCTAAGCTGCACAAAATTCACACTCCTTAGTAATGCAACAACAAGGCTTCACACTATATGCTTTTTTTCCAGAGCTTTCAAAAATCATATGTACGTTTTTGCAAAGCTCAACTAAAAACTAAGTAGAGTTCATGTCGAAGCAAAAACTTGCAACACAATTGAACTACTAAAACACAAAAAAAAAAAAGGGAGAACAAAAATTGGAAGCATAAAATCTGCAACATCCGGTAATTTGGATTAAAAACAGTTGAAAGTTGTTGAGCTGCAGAACAAACTCACACACAGATGCACACACAGATACAAACAGACAGATACAAAAGACAAAAAGAAATTGCTGAGTCAAAGAGCAAAGTATAACCTCAGCGGAGAGTGAGTTGGCAATTGCTTTGCGCACTTTCACAAAACCCCAACGAGATAGTCTGCTAAAGAGAAGGAACAACTGTTCCGACTAACGCCAGCCAACTAACTAGTTAGTTCCGTTTTTATTTTACTTTTTTTTTTTTCTTCTGAAGCGACAGCGCGGGAACTGTTCAATGCTCAACTGTGTTATAACAAACAATGAATGGCGGCCACGCTTGACATTTGGGCTGGCGGCACCCCATGTGAGCTCTTTCTTCCGTTTTGCACAGTATCGGGGGGGCGGGACGAGCACTAGGCTGGAGACTTTTCCGCCTTTTTGCTATGCGTCGCACGTCGTCTTCAACTCAAAAGAAAAGCCAACAAAGCAAGACAAAGAGAGCTGCAGTTCGGGTGGTGAGGGGGAGCGCACAAAGTTTAGATTGCTGAAGAATTTTTGTAATTTGCCGGCTGGCTGACAGAGACGTTGACGCGGGGCTTACCTATGCTGTTGCCACCGAGGGCAGTTTGAAAAGTCAGCAATTTTATTTAATTTCACGTATAGGTATTTGATATAACACAGTGTAATACCATCTATACGACTTTCGTCTAATTTTGTTAAACCTGGAGCTATTTAAGCCGTCTCCAAACCTCGCTTTACAACAAGAATTTTTGTGAACTTCCATCTAGGTCAAACGAATTCCTAATGATTTTCAACTGAAAATATTGAACAACATTAATTTGATTGATATAATCTAGTCAATTCCGATGCGTTTGTACCCGTGCAAGATACACCGAACATTCATGTTACCCAAAAGAGATCGTCGCGCCAGAAATCATCAATAAAATCAATCACCTAATATCGAACGAACGGGGAATAAAAGTGCATGGATTGTCTGTAGACATCGCATAGTATTTGAGAAAGAAAAGTATTCCGTGCAAAGGGTGTCGATGATCTCTACCACAGAGTTTTTAAGACGTTTCGTAAAACACCAGAAGCCGAAAAACTGTGAAAAAAATGTTTCTTCGGGTAACCGTTGTGTGTCAGTCAATAGAATCATGGTGAAAGTTTTTAGGATTCACACGGTGTAGCTCACATGTATTACCTTCAAATGGATAAAACGACGATTACTTTTCAAAACTGTTGAAAAGATTGGATGTTGATTTAGTGCAAAAGCGTAGTCTAGGCCACCTGGAACTGTTTCCAAATCGGTTGAAACTAGCTCAGCGGTATATATTTGATTTAAATGAAAAAGTGATCACAGAAAAACGACTATTTTGGGCACTTCAAGAAAACCGATTATTTGAAGGTAATTAAAAAATGGAAAACAGGCTGGACTTTTTGGTTTTTTTGCCAAATACAAAAATATGTTTTATTAAAAAAGTCAGACTTATCAAACAGCCCTCTTAATTCTGCCGCTGTTCTTGTCTCTAGCTCAGTCAACGTTGACTTTGTTTGTCAATGTCGCGCGCGAGCTTCATCACTTTTCGCTATTGAAATGTCTAGCTTTTTTATTGTTGATTTGGGGAAATACCTGAGTAGGCTCCAGGTCTCCAACAACCTCTCTCACCACATTCACTAGGCATAGGTGAGAAACAAAAAGAAAATAACAAAATGATAGACAGCAAGGCGTCCAGATGCCTGTTCCAAGTTTTAGAACGTGCAGACATGACACAAAATCCACATGGCTGAATGCCCTCACAGAAACTTTACTTTCAAAAAGAATCCAAAACAACAAAAAATGTGTACTGTATTGTTAGCTTAAAAGCCTGTTTTAGGCCATGGCCCAAACCCAAACTAGTTAAGACGATAGCAAAGCAAGCTGGTGTGTTTGCATAAGAATTTGATGTCACTTGTATTTCATTAAAATTTTTAATTTGGCTTAGCATATGAAAGTTGCCCATCGAGAATAGCAGAGCGACACGTGTGGCGATTTTAAAAGCATCGTTTTTTTTTAAGATTTATGGCTAAGTTATGTCAATGTTACCAAGGTATCCCGTGATGTCATCACAAAATGCTTAATTTGAATGATAATTTCCGATTTTGACTTATTAAAATAGCGGTATAGTTTTTGGTATAGTATACAAATTATTAGTATCAGGCATTTTTTATTATTAACTTCGGAAACAACACCTTTCAGTGTAAGGCCTGTACCACATCGCACTTTTTAATTTAACTTGCGTAATTTTATTCACAATATCATTACTTACAAATCTCAGATACTTTCCGCCTGCCTATAAAGAAAAAGAAACATATAAATCGCCCACACCAAAACTTCATCTAAAGACTAGCCATAATAAGCTGCTAAGCTAAAACCAAACAAAGCCTACAAAGTCGTAATTGAAATATCTTAAAATGAATCACGCACTCATCTCTAGCTAAATATATTTGCCATGCCTGTTGGACACGTGCCAAAACTGCGCCCCTGGCCAAAGCAAGCATATAAACACAACATAGACATACATATAAACACACACCTACAAAGTCGCGAACTCCTAGATGCACCACCATTGCTTATATGAACAACCATGTGTACATGCTATCTGTATACATAGAATGCACTACGTCTTGAGCTTGTCCAAATTGTTAGCCAAGTCAAAACAAAAAAAAAAAAAACAAAACAAAAAAATGCAAATACTGCTCAAGTTTTGCTACCATGTTTTATTTTTGGTAAAACAGAAAGAGTCACTCTGCATTTCTGCGTAGAGAACAGTTGGGGGGAGGTTCGTTTAGTTGTGCAGCTCCTATGTCAAAAAGCTGCAAGCAAATATAAATAACTACAGGGCAACCAATAAACATATATGTTTCCTTTAAAAAAAAAAAAAATTCATTTGTTTATCATCCATCCACATCTGTATATATTTCATATTCATATTTCCACATAAAAGCAATCTTGCATATGGGAAAATCCCAATTTCATTTCCATAAAAGCTCAAACAACAAGAATGAAATACAATTCGAGTGAAGCGAGCAAAACATATGTTTGATTAAAGGTGGTCGGCGCAGGTGAAACAGAAATTTGAAATGAAACAATTTTGAGGATAAAAAGCTTTAAACAAGGGTATTAAGCTGGTAATAATTAAATGCCTAACAAAATCTGCTGGCACAGTGATGATGTGCAAAGCTTTTTGGGATACATGCTTTGACTTTCGAGTCCTTGATTTCAAAGAAATACTGTTTCACATTTAAGACAACATACATACATGTACTCGTTAGTCTATCAACTAGTTTTTTTTCCGTTTTTAACCAACGTCCCTAGGTCTTCTAATACAAAAAAAATAGATGGCCCTATACCGTGTTTGTTAACTACTTTTGCAAATAAACTAAATGATTCAATTTGTTTCGTATTATAAACAGCATTTATTACATAACAGTATTGCAATGCGTCTTATCTTGTAATTCCAGACAAGGTTTAAATCAGCTCATTGTCCTATTACGCAAGCTTAAGTTTAAAAGACACGTGTGTATATGGCTATAAATTGAGTTAAGCGCATTCTCCGCAAATCTTTGCCGATTTCTTCCATTGCCCAAGACCACTCTGTCTACGATTATATATCTGCTAATGTCGACTGTTCTAGCTTGTTCATATTGGTACATAAGTTCCGTGTAAAAGAAACTCGGTAGTCATCTCTGGCGCTCTTCAGTCCGTTGTACTGACAATTTGATAGCAATGTTTAGGACACCCAAAGCTGCTCTAGAATCAGTTCTGACGCTACAAACATTGGCTAGCTTTTAAAATGTCTTATGGTCGTTTTGAGCAAAAACCACTCGTACGCTTCATGCGCTCTCCCACTATATGGGGCTGCTGCCCTACTGCACACTTGGATGCATTCATGGGTCACGCTTGCAACAAACCAAACACACACATCTTTAATCTACTATTTGCTTCATACTAACTAAAGGTTCAATCAAGACTTGCATGTAAAACTTAAAACTTAGGTGTAAATACCCCTTTTAGCACAAATTCACAACTCAACGCTAAGTCATCTGTAACAAGTATCTGTTAGATGTTTTCCTTACAATAATATACCTGAGTTACAGCATCAACATAAATTTCAAACAAAAGAAAAGATTATGCTACTTACTTGCTGAGACTTAGACCAAAGAAGTTGATTAATACACATACAGACTCCCATACACAAGCTTATATACAATGCTTACGTGTAAATAAACAAAGGAGCGTAAGCGAACTATGCAAAATGGATATGCCTAATGAATAGAATGCAATATAGAAATACTATAGCAGCTTGTTAAGTCTTTTGTAAGCTAACAGTTGCATACGCAAATACCTTGTGCACATATATGCAATGTGTATACATATACACATATATGTGTTTTTATGTATATACAAGAGTATAGTATATCAATGACTTATTAATCATGTGGAATTGTTGCCAACACCAAAAGGCAATCGAAATGTTAAGCAAGCCAGAAATGCTTTACTCATAAATCATTTTCAATTATAATCAAATTAAACACATTGTGTGACGTTGATATAAAACAGAATATACGCTACGAGGGCGGTTTGATAGGCCAGCGAGTATTTCTAACTTTTCCGCGAAATATCTTCAAATGCAACACTGCTTGTCAAGTACCATCTGTTAATAAAAAATTATTTGTTCGTGTCTGACAGCCTTTGAAAGCAGATATCTTTATAAAAAAGGTGGCAAAAGTTTATTTTGAGACAATTTTAAAGATGTTCGCGAACGAAACATGCATCTAGCACAATACAACAGAAAGCAAGGAAAAACCAAAGCAGTGAAACAGAAAATCATGCAGTATAAAACGATCTCATGTAAATTATATTCCTAGCTGTTGGACAGATTCTACTGCAATCGGCAAAAAAAAACTGTGCTACAAGCTGCTGTTGCATGCAGAACATTCCTTAGATTTAGCCCCCTGAGACGGTTTTTAACGCTGAAAAAATGGTTCGCCATGTTTTGTTGAAATGAATAGTAACAAAAACATAATTTCAAAATCACTGCATATTAAGTATAAAGTAGACTACTTAACGAAATACAACGCTCTTTGCCAAAAAAAAATAAAGTTTATACAAAAAGTCACTGGCTTATCCAACTGCTTTTGTCTTATGTATGTACATAGTGTAATGTGCACAAAAAAAAAACTAAAACCACCATTAAAAAAATACATAAATCATATACATATATATATATATATATAAAGTTACTTTAAAGACAAGCAAATGCTTAAAATTAAAAGACAAACAAATGTTAAATAACTTAATACCCACAAACACACACAACTATACCAAAATACACATAGATACTAATTGAGCTTGATGTACGCAAAAAAAAAAAAAAAGAAAAACAAAAAAAATAAAAGGAAGTAAAAAAGACACGCCCAACAAAAACAAAACAAAAAGTAAACCCACAGCAAAAACTTAACAAAAATTTCACACGCCCCCGCGACGTCACCGTCGCCGTCAACGTCAAAGCATTTTTCGCACGCTTTACTCAAATACTTTTTTTTTGGTTTATTTGCCGTTCACTCAAAGAATTTTATTTCAAGTTTTGTTTATTATCTGAGCAAAAGCAACATTCACCACGTATAAAAACAAAGATTCTTTGCTTTTGCGTCATTGCTTTTTTGCGCGCTCTCACTTTCTCTCTCTCCCCAACTCTCTCTCGTTCTTTTGTAGTTGCCGTCGCTCTTTTGCTCTATTGTAATATTTACTTTTATGCTTTGCATTAATTAGTTTTTATTACTGCACGCGTGATGCAACATATCAAAAAAAAAAAGTGTGAGAAGCAAGTCATCGTGACTAACAGCTACATTTTCTTTAAAAGAAATTTAAAAAAAGTCCAATCGATCGGGGCAGTGCCCAAAGCGGAATACTTCGTTTTCAATAAAGTTACATTTTTCGAATTTATGCCAGCAAATTGGGATTTGCGACCAGTATGCACTGATAATTTGGGTACTTATGACGTGCTCAGCTAAAAGTGTTTATGAAATGTTTTGCCAATATAATAACGTCGTCTTGCTTATTAGGCGCACACGAGTTTATGGTGTGGCTCTATCTTGTATGTTCATATATTAAGGAGAAAGAGGAAAACTGATTGTGACTTATAGAAGAAAGGCCTAGCAACAAGGTGTATAGCATATTAGCTGGGTGGATACTGCGAAAGTATCCTGCGGGGAAACGGCGCAAGATATCGCGGTGAATCTACAAACTTCAACTGCTTACGGACTATGAGCAGCTTTTGGTTAAATTAGGGGTTCTCTAACTGCGATCTCTGAGATCTGTGTGTTGATAAAGTTGGACAAATAGACAGAAATGGGTCAAAACCTTCCCGAGGTGATAATTTGCATTTTCTGCCTGCTGCTTCTGCAAATTCTTCACCCTCTGCGTACAGCCTATAGATGTACACAATTTCACATAAGTTTGCCATATTGAATGCATACACTAAAAGATATCAATAAAGATTGAGCTTATAAAATGAAAATTATGGCCATAAGACTCCAGCCACCCCGACTATAATAAACCCTGCACCGTTAACTAATCTTGAAGTTCCAAAAGTTTTAATCCAAAACCACGGTGGTGTTGGTTGCTTCCAGTGGCGGATGCTACTAGCAAATACTTCATTATAAATTACGGAATCTATACAGATTTCTAGGTGGCATAAAATTAACAGAGATTGTAGTTACTATTACGATGCATTGGATTGTTAACTTAACAAATGAACAAATGTATGTATGTATGCTTTTTAATATTAATTGCACATATTTTATCTGTCTAGTTTGTGATTGTAGTATTTACTCAATGATATAAGGGGAACTACTTTAGAGAAACACACAGATACTTGCTATAATGTAATAAAATTATTTCCAAAGAATTCAAACTGCGGATAAACTTCCATAAAAATTTAAATAAGCTTACTTTGAATTCCAAATTTTAAAAACAACACAATTTAATGAATTCTTAAGAAAATCCTACCAGTCACACTTTTTAATTAAGGCAGACTAATGTTTATATCAAAATTTTATTGTCACTAGCTTTTTACTTTCTATAACTAATTTTATTTTATAGCTTCAAATTTAACTCTAACAACTATAGTAGACAGTAAAAATTTCATCTTTAACAGCAATATTATACCGAGACTTAAAATGTTTTTTTTGTTTTGATAAAGATATTTTCGGTTTGGTACGTAAAATTCTAAATATAATTTTTTGATTTTAGCATTTAATTACTGATCTGAGGGGAATTACATACTAGATACCGTCAGACACTTGCATTGATGTTAATACATATATGTGATTTCGAAAGAATTTTAAAATGCAGTGCAAATGAAACAAAGAAACAACGTTAATATACGTTTTCAATACAAAATTTAAGACGCAAAAATGGAAAATACAATTTTTTGAGTGCTCTAGAAAATGTTATTAGTCACACTTTTCACTTAATGGAAAATTAAGCATGTCTGCTGTTTCAATTCCTATTTCTGTTTTGCCTTGCCGGAGTGGTTTTATTTTATATTACTTATTCAACTCAAACTCAACGTTAATGCAAATCTACAAGTTTTGAAGAAACCATAAAATATGTTTTTTTTTTCAAATAACGACGCTTATTGAAATCAATTAATTGCGTTGAACTCTAAAATATTTGTTCAAAAGCCTGCTTAATCAGTCCAAAATTATGCATAATTGTATTTATAAAATAAAAGTTAAATAATGGAATCTTATCGCCATATGCTAACCGTCGGTATGACAAACCCACAACCGATTTATCTCAGATATCTCGCATTGGCAAAGCTAGAATTTGCTTTGTCAATCTTTAATGGAACACAAACATAATCTACTAAAGTCACAAAAAACAAAAACCTCTAAATCTCAGTGGAACTCATTTGCACAAAAACCCTCCATGTTTTAGCTTAGAACCAAGAGAGCTTTGAAAACCATTAACAAAGTTTAATGGCCTTGGCAACAAATGCAAACACAAAAAAGGCAACAAAAAAGCAAGATAAACAAAATGCTTAAAAACAATAAATTAAAATGAAATATGCAAGAAAAAAAAAAACATTTATAATATAAGCCTGCAAGAGCAATAATAAAATAAATTTTTTATGCCAAAACCAAAAACAGATTAATTATTGCAAAGACAAAAAATCATTCTAATGGATAAAAATAGCAGTGCCCACAAAAGTAAAAAAAAGAAACCTTAAACAAATACAAACTAATTATGAATAGAACGAATAAAATAAAGCATAGACAATGAGATAGGCACAAAAAAACCAAAAAACAAAAACAAAAAAAAAACAGAAGCATAGAAACACAAGCTGAAAAAGTAAACCTGAGACAGACATATACACAACTACCTGTACAACAAGTTGCAGTTGTATGTGTATGCATGTGTGTTAGTGTGGGACACGCAACGGGGCCCAAAAACCGGTATAACAAAACAAACAAACAAAAAACCAAAGCAAGAGAGGCGGCAGAGCACACTTGCATAGTGTGCGAGTGAGTGGGAGCGTTAAAAGGCAACAAACTACAATATGAAAAATGTGCGCGCTGCAAGCTAAAAACAACAATAATAACAACATTGCAAAGGATGATAATGATAGCGGCGGCAGCAAAAAGGGGGCAAAAAATGCAACAGACAATGATCGAGCAAAAGAAAACACGCGCTGCTGACAGGTTCAGGCAACCAACGATGACGAAAAATGAAAATAAAACAACGACAGACAGGCGACACTCAGCATAAACTAATACACTCCATTCCATTTGAATAGTGCAACAAAATTATTATACATATATGTATGTAGTTACAAGTCCATATACAGACATAAGATTGATTTAATAATTTAAATAAAATAATTAAGTAAAGTATATAAATTCATTTCTAACACAACAAAAAATGATATCTAAAAATTACAGTGGGATATAGATTATAGTAAAGAAAAAAGAGAATAAACAATATAATAATAATCAAATACAAAATTTAAAGAAAGAATATGTATGCTAAACGTTGTAGAATCCAATTAATTGCCACAAATGTGAATTTTATCAAAGTCAAAATTTTTTGTGCGAAAATATTTATTATTCATAATTTCGTCACAGCAATTTTGTTATTACGAATGTAATTAATTTTTAGCATGACTATATCATATAGCACGTTTGACTTTGAACACTTAGTCACACATTGTGCAACGTGGCACATAACCCGTTTCATGGCGAAAGTGGCAAAGTAGAATTGTTTTTTGTCTAAAAAAAGCTGTTTATTTAGAAACAAAAATCGGTTAAAAACATTAATAATTTCACAATATAAAAAAACTACTTTGCTTTGTACTTTTGGAACGAATTTCTGAGTTTTTAAGAAAAAATTTAAACGAATTGTTCTCGTTCTTGTGTTATTTAAAAAAAATAATACAGTGCATTATGTGTTCAACCAAAGAATATAGAACTATAGTTCTATGTATATTCTATGATTCAACTAAAATATAAAGTTCGCAGCATTAACCGTTTTACACGTCCACTTTTTTTTTATTTTAACTTTTTTTTTTAATTAAATTTTTGTCACAAGTGCACTTATTAAAAAGTGTAAGGCAAGTTTTGCCACCAATGATAATAATAATAATTTCTGAGGAGGTGCTATTCGATATGGTCAAAAATAGGCAGGATATGTTTTTTTTTTAACAAAGTAGGAACTATTCTTGAAGTCACGAATTTGCCGTACCGAATAAAATAAAATTCTCTATTGTAAAGTGATTAAAATCGGAAAAAAAATATAAGTGTATTACCAACAAAAAAATAAAAATATATGGTTTTTGAGTTTATAGTATGTATTAAAAAAGTAAAAATGACTTTAAAAAATCTAAGGCCAACTATTTGGTTTATAAAAATTTTATTATTTATTTTATTTTATTTTGAATTTTGTTAACCGAAAAAAACATTATGATCGACAACGGGACACAAACAAAAATTATTTTAAAAACTTGCCTACTGTATTTTTTTTCTATTTTTTATTTTTGTTTTATACGTTTGTATTGGAAAAAATGGTTTTGAACCAATTCCTATAATTGACAACTATTTGTTATTTTTAACTAAAATTTACATTATTTTGCTGTCCAATTTTATTGCGTTGAAAATTTAATTTTTATTTAAAATAATTAAAATTCTCCATTTGAGTTAGCAAAGAAATTATATGGATGTTAACACAAAAAAAAATGCAGGTGGGCTATCGAAGTGGCGAGGAGTGTAGTGTACATGTGTATGTGTGATGCATGCAACAAGCTGCAGCGGCGCCATTCTAACCAAAGCAAACAATGGAAAGGAAGGCAATGACAAATGCAAATGCATTTTACTTCAAGTATTTTTAATCATTAGCGCAAATATTTAATGGCATTGTTTCAACGACCGCATTTTTAAATGTGCAGCAACACAAAATTTTTTGCACAAAAGTAAAAGCGCTAAAGCAGATCGCAAAATAAAAATAAAAAATAAAGCGCGCCATCGACACGTAAACACACATAATAAGCTGCATTTGTTGTTGCTGTAAAAATTACTCATATGCTTACCTTGTAACTGTAAATAGCAATATTTTTTTGCCGCTTTACGAAATGCTTTTTATTTATTTTTATTGTTTTGGACTTTGCCGCATGTTTATGTTAATGATTTTGTTGATCCTTCAATTGCTGTCTGCTTGTTGTTGTTGTTTAAAGCTGCGCCGGCCGATAAAAGAATTAAATTTTGTTTAGGAGAATTTAAAAATAAGTAAATTGCTAGCAAGCAAAACAACAACAGCATAAAATCACAAACACATGCTCGCACACTCACAGACCACCACACACATATGCAAAAAACGACAACAGAACACGCACACACTCACTAGCGCTGCTCTTACACTGGCGGCAATAAACACTTGTGCACTTAATGCTTTGATTTTCTTCTTTTAAGTTATTTATTTAAAATTTTTGCTTTCATTTATTTTTGCGCTTAAGAATTGCGTGTAAAATTAGCTTTAAACTTTTTTTAGTACGAGCTTTGTGTGTTTTGTGAAAATTAAGCACGTCACACGCTTTTTGTGGCGGCAGTGTAAACTAGGCTTGTCGTTGTTATATTTTTGCCTTCTCTCACACAGTTTACACTTGTCGAGTTGCTGTTGTTGGTTGCTTTTAATTTTGATTGCTTTTAATGCATTTAATTTGCCAATTGATTTTATTGTAACACATACACATGCACAGACGAAGAGAACGCTTATATATTTTAAAAATATATATTTTGTTGTTGTAAATAAAAACACAAAACACGACGACGCGCAAAATATTTGTACGCACGGTCCAACGTTTGCACAACCAATCGCGGCGAATCGAGAAAACAGAAAAAACACAGAGGCAACAGCAACAGCATAAGAGACAAATTCGTTTAACAGTGGGCTGTTAACTAACAGCGCGTGGGGAGTAAAAACAGCTGTTGTGGTGTATTTGCGATTTGTTATAAGAGTGTGCGAAGCAACGGCAAGAGTCATGCGCATTTGCTTAGGCGTTCAAAAAACTTTTTCAAATAATTGAAATTTTTTAAAATACATATTAAAATACAATTTTTGAATTTTTGATTTGAATCGAAGCTTTACATTTTATTATTAAAAAGAATGTTTAAAATAATTTAATTCATAAAGACAATTCTAAGAGGTCTCCAAAACTTTTTTTGATTCGGCATATATTGATAGCCGTAAAAGACTAACGACAATTAAGGCTAAACGAATGGAAAATTTTAAATAAGTTAGTTTAAACCGGAAATTCATTTGTATTCCACTAATTATTATTAGTCTTCATTCTTTTTTAGTTTTCAGAGACAAATTGTCATAAAAATTACAAATGGCTAAAATTGTAATTTAATTTATATTAAAAGAGTTTTATATAAAACAACATAAATGGCATAAGTTTAAACAGTCTACAATTCGTTTTTCAGCAGTTATTTTGGTTAGGAAATGGTAGTGGGAGTTCCCCATAGTTGGAGTAATCTTGAGCAACTTGTGTTTAAATAATGGGAGTTTATTTTGCGCTGTATTTGGTCAAAGTGCCCTTCAACCAGAACCTGGGCAACCCGAGCATTTTTTGTCTTCTACTTTATTTCAGTGAACCTTGCAAACCTTTTTCCATGGTCACTTCGTACTAGTACTTAAAAATGAATGCAAGCATAATGGCTTAGATAGTGTGAACCGAATCAACAATAATCAATATCCATAAAAAATAAAAACAAAAATTAAAAAAATGCATTACGCTAAAAAAGCACATTTCCAATGCCGGAATTATTAACATTACTCATTTATGATCGAAACAAAAAAATGTTATAAATAAGAATAGAAACAAACAACATTTATAATAAAATGAAGTTCCTTCCCTGTGCATTATTTTATCATAAGGTTAAAAATAAGATTATTAAGTAAAGTCCTATATATTTTACTCCCATATAAGATCTAAGATCGACTCATCCTCCAACAAAACGAAATGTAAACAAACCAAAACTCCCCACTTCAGTTTTATGATGCTGTTAACAACTAACAGAGAAACAAAGCGAAATGTGTGCAATGAACAGCTGTTTGCGAGAACTCTGCTTACCAGTGCTGCCAATACCTTGCACTTCCAAATGTTTTCTTGGTATTTTACAGCACGCACAGCTGTTTTTGTTTTTATTATGTTTTGTTTGCAGCAAACCCTTACAAGCTAATTAAATGGATCTAACGCTGGACAAAAAATTGCAGGGTTTTCAATTAATTGCTCAAGAGAAACTTCAGTCCATACTTTGCTCAATACCGGGCAAAAAAGAGCTGATCTTGGAAAATCATATTATTAAACCCTTGGAACACGTATGCACGGCATCATGGTTGAAGTGAGTAATACAGCTTAGATTTGTGCATAATTTTAATTAATTGTTCATTTTTGCGCAGATTAAAGGGCATACAGCGCATTTATAAGCTGGATCTCGAAGCCAAGCAATGTATTGCACGCAGCGCGGATCACGTGCACATTTTTATGATACGCAGTGTCTTGGCCACATTTCAAACGCTACTACGCCAGCTTCAACCCTCAGTTGCCGCAATGAATACTGATGCGCCTGAGTTGGCCCCAAAAATGTATCATATTATATGCGTGCCCAGTTGTTATTCTTATTTTCAAATACTGCTAGAGCAAATGGGTTTGTGGGGTCTGGTGCAGCTACATCATTACAATTGGGACTTTATTTATTTGGATCAGGGCGTGCTCAGCCTAGAACTCCCTAACGTAAAATATACATGCATTAAAATTATCAATAAGATATTCATTATTTTGCTCTGATTCTAGGTCTATGAGTGTCTTTACCTACAACAGAATACCTCACCTTTACCAGCCTTGGCTCAGAGCCTGCGCATTCTGCAAATGGTTTGCGGTCGCCCGGAGCTCGTGCTTAGCTTTGGCAACCATTCAACACATCTGGTGCAAATGCTGCAAACGCTAGACAACTGGCCGGCTTCAAATGCTAGCGAGTATGGAGCACTGCTGGTTGTGGATCGCGACAAGGATTATGCATCAAGCTTGCTTACGCCAGCAATATATGCTGGCTTACTTTTGGAGGTCTTTCAGCATAGAGCTGGTGAAATAGTTGTAGAAACAACAACAAACAAAATCAAGCGTCAAAAGCTGCAGATGCTCAGCATTCAGGCCACTACCGTCGCCAGCTCGAAGATCAACTCCACAAAGCCCGCCTGCATACGTCTGAATGCTGCCTGTGATGAAATATATGGCGATAATCGCTATAAACACTTTGCACAGGCCAGCAGTCTTGTGCGCGCACAAGCCAAGGCTCTGGGTTTAGAAGTGCAAAAGTTGAACGACATGAAGCTGGAGGAGATGCATGACTATGTGGCGCGCAAGCTGCCCAAAATAACCGAAATGAAAGCAAAAGTCTTGCGTCACCTAAATGCCAGCGAAATAGTTATCGAAATGCTTGCCAGCAATTTTCGCAAGGTGCAATCTTTGGAAGAAGATATATTAAACAATGTATCCCGTAAGCGTTTAATAAGCGAAATCGATGAGCTGTTGACCACTGATGGCCAACGTTATAATACGCTCCGTCTTCTATGTCTGCTAAACTTATGCGTTGGCATTGGAGCGGATGAACTTCAAGCCTTTGCGCGCAACTATTGCAATCTCTTTGGTCATAAGGAATTGCCCGTATTTCAGCAGCTCTCACAGGCCGGTCTATTACCTCCGCTCCTGCCCGAGAAGTTGCAAAATGCACCCACAAAGTTGCTGTCTAATTTGCCACTGCCCAAATTCCAACAAACAGAGTTTCAGGCTAATGCCAACCGTCTCAGACTGTTAGTGTCCAGTGCGGATTCTTCGGAAAACAGTGGCTCCTCCAGCGGACACGCCACGCTTAAGGCTTGTCCAAGTTTTGTGTTTAACGGCACGTATATACCTCTAGTGGCCCAACTCTGCTCAATCTTATTGAAAACCACCAGCGCTGAAGATTTGGCTAGCAAGTTATCCATGGTAGAGGGCATAAATCTGCATATGGGCAAATCTTCAACTCACACAGCGAAATCTTATGCAGCACAGCTAAAAAATTCTACAGAGTCTCAGCCGGATCTCTTTCCTATGCGCCTACGTAATTTGTTTGTCTTTGTAGTAGGCGGCGCCACCTACGCGGAGATTGGTGCCTGCGATTTTGTGGCCAAGTTGATGGGCGCGCATATTACTGTTGCTTCAGATGCACTACTAGCAGGCAGTGATCTAATTGCCGCCGCTTTTGCGCACTGACCAAACTAAAAACGGATAAAAAATTACATTTTTAATATAGAGCTTAGTTTTTCGAGTGTATTTTTGATATGCCCTTCTTTTACAAATATACGTAAAAAAAAAGGTCTAAGCAAATTGATCAGTACGATATTAAAAGAAACAAAAACTGTGTTACACATATAAAGACACTATTTTCCAGTCATGCCAGGAACTCTATAAAGAAACTCGCCATCATCATCGTAGTAAGCATCTTCAACCCTATATGTGGCACCTTTACGATATAGTTTACGGGGTATGGCAATACGGTCCTTGACTCTCGTCATCTCGTAGCGTTTCTGGTCCTCCACGCTGATTACAACTTCACTGCTTTCAAATTTGTTTATAAAACTGGGTAGATGACCAGTACCCCCAGGATTATTTATTGTCTCAACAGCTAGTTGTGCGTTAGCCTGTAGGGTTGAAGTTGGCAACAACTGTACTTGTGCCTGCAGATCTTGAAGACGCATTTTACGTTTGTTGTGTACTCTGTCTAACAAATATGTTTCCTCATCATTTGGACGCGACGGAGCAACAGCGCTGTACTTATCACCTGCTTTAAGCTGCTGCATTTGCGAAGGCTGCTGCTGCTTTCCACAGCTAGTAATGAGCGCTTGAAATTCATTGCCTTTTGGTACTGGTAGCGCAGGGCGTGTTGGCCATTGCTCTGGTGAAAGCTGTTGCAGATCCTCCTTTTTACGTTGTGCAAACTTTTGCAAGTGTTCTAAAAGCGGCTTGGGTATATTAACGTCAATTTGACCACTATTTAATTGTTGCCAATTCGAAACGACAGCTTCATCATGTTCGCGAATGCGTTGCAAATTGCGAGGACGCCACTTTGCACGCAATATTTTTTGGACGGTTTCTACAGTGGCGGGAAAACTTTCAGCTAAACGTTCCACGCTCCATTCCTCTGGATCACGCTCATGCAATAGACGCATTTGTTCTTTCTCGGAGTGCAGTAACAAATTAGGGAGTTTGGCATCGCGAAAGTATTTATGTTTTATCATGAACTGACGTATACGATCACGTTGCTGCTGCTGTTCAGCTTCGAATTGGCGATGGGTTTTATTAAGAGACGTGAAGTCCGCTTCCATGTCCCCATAATCTTCAGTAGCTTCATCTTCGTCTAGTTGTTGCAGCTGATGGCCTATGCCAGGATTGGCGCGCCGTGGTACACGCGCGCGTAGGCACGACCGTGCAGTGTACAAAGACCGTTTAAATAAATGCACAGCCATATAGTTTACTTGAAATAAATAAATAAAAGCGTGCAAATTATGTATACAATTTTTCAAACAGCTGTTTTGCTTCTGCCGTTGCGTTCACAATAGATGGCCAAAAGCTTGCCAGCCTGCTTAAAGACGAAAAATAAAAGAAAACATCAAAGTGTGGCAGGTCTGCACGTAAATATTTTTTTTTTGCGCTTGCAGCTTAAGTCAAATAATATCAATATCAGAAGATATCAAATTTAAATGTTAATATTAATTATTATTTCAATTCGTAGAAATAACAATCTACTCAACAAATAATTGGGCTTATCCAGTTAAATTTTTACACAATGCTGCAGCGCTGCCATATCCAAACGCAAACAGCTGACATAATGGCAGCACTCGTAAAGTTAAAAAGTTGAAGCTTGGAAAAAACAAATTTGTGCTGTGCTTAGTAGTTTGTTTTCGCACAGTAATACGCATCTTTTCCAGTTTTATTTAAAAACGTAACATGGCCACGCCCAACAACGAAGCCGGAGAAGGAAATCTTATGGACGAATTCGAGGAAGCCTTTCAAGCTTGTCTGCTCTCACTTACCAAACAGGAGCCCAATTCCGGTACCAACAAAGAGGAAATTGAGTTGGAAGTACAGAAAACCACAAATCGCTTTATAGATGTTGCACGACAAATGGAGGCATTCTTTTTGCAAAAGCGGTTTCTGGTTTCCACACTCAAACCTTATATGCTAATTAAAGACGAAAATCAAGAGCTCAGCATAGAAATACAACGCAAAGATACGCTGCTTCAAAAACATTACAATCGCCTGGAAGAATGGAAAGCCTGCCTATCAGACATACAGCAGGGTGTGCACAATCGCCCCACGCCGGCCATTAATACTGGTATGATGCCTGGGCCGTCACAAATGCCTCCAATGGGCGGTCCACGCATGCCAGGCAGCATGCCACCAGTATCTCAGATGCCACCAAATCAGCAATTATTGCAGGCTCAGCAAATGCAGCTGCGAATGATGGGAAAGCTCCCACCCAAGTAGGCCTAAGACTCTGTAATTTAAGTCAAAATTCCTGTTTGTAATTAAGCTAAATGTTTGTATTATAAAATAGAATAATTTCAACAAAACAACACTAAATAAAGATTTATATTAAACAAAATAAACATTCTTAATTGGTTTTCTTCAGCAAATGTTGCTCTCAATAACCTCATATTAAAAAAAAATTTAGAAGCTAATGGGTCATACATAACTGCGTTTAGTAAATAATACGTATGATGCATGTGATGAACTAAGATGGACATGACGAAAGAAAGCCTACCAATTTGAAAACACAGACGCCGTTTCTAAAATCAACGCCCTTTTCATCTTAAAGCCCGTTTGGCTTGGTTAAGATATCCTGAGCAATAAAGATTTTCTAAGTAAAACAATTATTTGAACCGATGATTATGTTTATACGGCTTGCGATTACTCCTTTAATGCGTTACAAACCATTTGACAAACTTATAATACTATTAACTAGTTGAAAAGCATAAAAAGCTATATATGTGACACCAAATAAACAATTTTTATGAGATGTAATAATCATATTCTGTGCATTTTATTATAAGTATTAGTTTACTTGCTGCTGTAATACCGAGCTATGTATTTTAAACTGTTCTTGCTTAGAGACCCTTTCGCTAAAGGCTTAATTAATAGTATATCTCAAATTATGTATGTAAGTATGTATGCGTGTGCTAAATGTGTTAGGACATTTTGAAACTTATAGTAAAACTTAAAGATGCCAATTCAAAATAACTAGGATTAATTGAAAAAACTCAGCAATTAACTTCAATTAAATAGTTTGAACAATAAAATTATCCAGCCGTCCTGTTTTCCAATATCATTGTCTTTTAAACAACTTAATCAATCTCGTATACCTTATCTGGCTCAAAACCAGGCGCATGGGTTGCTGGTCCCGTTGCTGGTTGCTGACCAGATGCTTGGTTATAGCCCGCTGCAGAGGGATTTTGATTTGCATAGAGTAAAGGATTCATATACATGCCACTAGGATGTACAATAGTAGAATGCAGCTGCAATAGATCCTTGTACATGGATGGATCGCCGTTGTTCATCTCATTGTACAGCTGCTGCAAATATGTAGGCACTAGCTGTATGACTTGATTTTGCGTCAATTCAGGATGATCTTTGGCAATCTTCATGTTCAGCAGCTGCAGTAATATATCCGAACGAAAACCGAAGATTTTATTTGAAGTCACACTGCCTGAGGCATTGCCAAACTGATTGGCCATGACTTGCGCACCGAAGGATCCACGGTCATAGCTCATATATTGAGAAGTTTGCACAGTGCGTGTTTTTTCAGCCTCATACTCGGCCCAAGCTGATTTCCGCTCCTCTTCGGTCAGATTCTCATGCTCTTCTTGCTCCAACAGCGAATCATGTTCATGGTATTTGAATATTAATTGCTCCATCTCCGTTAGCAACTCGGCAAACAACCTGTCCTTAGGCAATATGGGCATCTCTCGCTTAGCATTTGGCTTGAGCTCATAAGTATATAGTTCCATTAAATCGGTTTGATTGTAATGCCTTGAGATCTGCTGTTCGTCAATGACACGCTTGGCTGTGGCCTGTTTGGCCACTTGGCGATCGTACACCTTTTGTTCCATCGTACCCATGGCTATAAGTCGATATATATAGCAGGGTTTGACCTGACCAAAGCGATAAACGCGAAAAATGCTTTGTGTATCATGCGAGGGATTCCACGACACATCAAATATAACCACACGATTGGCAGCCACAAGATTAATGCCTAATCCACCAGCGCGTGTGGATATTAGAAATAGTCGGGCACGCAAATTGGTTGGGTTGTTAAATTTTTTGCACATGGCTTCACGTTGCTCCACCGAACAAGACCCATCCAATCTGAAGTAATCCTCGCCCGGAGTCCAGCAGCCTTTTAGATTGCCCACATCGCCTAAAGATAAAAATGATTAAAAAAGTGAATGCAACCAAAATATTAATAATAGCATACGTCCGCCTTCAGCGGTACTCACCTTCAAACTCATAACCCTTGGTGTTGCTGTCCACTAGCGATAGAAAGTGTTCAATTACATCCAATGACTGCAGCGATTGCGAGAAAACCAACAGCTTATCGCCAATGGCCTCGCATTGCTGTAACAAACGCATGAGCATAGACAACTTGGAGGAATGGTTAATATTATTCAACTCTTTTTCATCCACAAAAGGTTTCCACCATTCCGAGGGATCATCCTGTTGTGCTGCAGCGCCACTCGCCAGTTCAACATCGGAATCGCTATCTATCGGTCCAGATCTTGTTCCATTACGCGTCTTGCGTTTTTTTGCTTTGCTACCGCCAGCGGCATGGCCCAGTCCCATGCTGGCATCCGATTTGAATGAGTCACTGGTATCTGATGAAACAGAGGCAACTTCTTCTTCTTCAGAATCATCACAAATAAAGCCTTCTTCTTCAGATTCTTCATTGCTAAGCAATCGCTTGGCTATAACATTGTCACTGTTTACACGCAGATTCATGGGATGCGTCCAAATACGGCGCAAGTCCTGAAAGTCCTGAAACAAACGCGCACCCTTTCCACATAATTCCGATCCGCCCTGTTCGCGGTATGTGGTCATATAGTATTCATACAAAACCATCTGCAACTCGGATAAGGTAGTGTAGACCACATACTCATGCTTCGGCGGCAAATAGGGTGCCAGCACGGAGTAATCCCTTCGCTGTATGCATCCCTCAAGCAGCTTGTGTAAAATATGTGACCGATGCTTCATAAGGCGCAAATCACGCTCCGTGGAGTCTGTATACTGCCCATTGCATATGGGATTGACAAATCGATTCATGTACTCTTTGTAAGTGCCGAGCAAATTTGGTTTGACGAACTGTATCATGCAATAGTCTGTGGAATAAATTAAAGTACAATGAAAGTTACTGTGATTGCTTCTCTTTATTTACTTACACTCTTTGAGATTATTTTGAAGCGGCGTGCCGGTCAGCACAATGCGCCGTTTCGTGCGCATGCGCGTCACCGCCTTGCTTATGGAGGTCTTCTCATTCTTTAATAAATGACCTTCGTCGCAAACCACCAAATCTGGTCCTGGATCGACCAAAGACTTCAGTAGTTGCTCACGCTGCTTTTTACGCAAGCCCTTGGCCTTTTCGTTAGCCAGTATTCGGTACATATCATAGCCGAGTATACAAACCCCGCCCTCTTCGTACCATTCATTTAATTTAAAGATGCGTGTAGGTTTATCCTTATAGCGTGAGATATCGTAGACTTCTATATTTCGTTTGTTGGCATATGCCATCCACTGCACAAACTCACGCGCCCAATTATTGACCGTGCTAAGCGGGGAAATGATAAGAACGCGTTCAACACCAGTGCGTCGCGTATTACTAAGCAGCGTATGGCTTAAGGTGACCACTTGCAGCGTTTTGCCCAGGCCCATGCAATGCGCCAGTATGCAGCCTGAGCCAGGTTTCTCTTCAATGTCCTTCAACGTTTCAAAGCAGGCATCCCACATGAACTTAACGCCAGCCACCTGATGTGGCTTAAGTTTCTTAAGCAACCCCTTGTCCACTTGCAGCAGTGCCTTTTGCGAGTCTTCATCAAAATCTAGCACTAATTCATCTATTTCCACACTTTCGGATTTATCAAATATGCGGTTATATAAACGTTGACGTTCCTCTATACGCTTCCGTCGATCTTCTTCCTCCTTTGCTGCCTCCTTAGTACTAACATCTAGATCCTTGGTTTTAATGATTTTTCTTATGTGCTTGCGTTTGTTTTTGTTTTTCTCGTCATCGCCATCACTTTCGCCGCTGGAGTTCTTTTTAATACGCTTACGTTTCTTTTTCTTTTTCTCACTGACATCGGACTCAACATCTGACGCATCTTTGCTAGAGTTAGCAGCGGCATCACTGTTTTCATCGTTCTTTCTGGAATTAAAATTGCGCTTCTTGCGTTGCGGCATTACTTCACTGTCGCTGCTATTGTTTACCTCCTCCTCATTATTGGAATTTTGCGTTTCGGATTGCTGTTCTTGCTCGGACTCAGCTTCGCTTTCGCTCTGCAGTTGCCGCTGTCGCTTGACTGCCGACATAGAGGTCGTCGCCTGGTCAGCTTCATCATCGCTACTCATTTTCTTGCGCTTTTCTCTGTTTTTCGCCAACTGCGCTGCAATTGCTGTGGGCAACTCCTGACGCTTTATGCGCACTACGCAGCGACGCAGCGGAATTGGACTTGTCTCTGTCAGTTTGCTCTCTGAGCTGGTTTTACGAGAAGTAACTTTGTTGCTGTCTTTACTGAAGCTAGGCAGAAGTGCCTGCTCTAATAAACTATTTTCAAGCGCTGGACGTGTATCAAGCGCTGGACGTGTATCAAGCTCTTCCTCCTCGCTAGAGATTGTACTCTTCCCTTGATTACTGCCTCTTCTGGTGTTTTCGCTTTTGTTTGTAGACTTCTCTTTTGAGCTTCTATTTATAAAATAACTATTTTGCTTTCTAGTTATTCTGATAGTGTGGTTCTCAATTGAGCTGTCGTCGTCGCTAGAGCTGGTACACTTTTTTTGCTTCTCTTTTTTTAAAGACTGCTCCTTGTCGGAGCTCGTTTTTGTAGCTCTGGGATTGCTTAGAAGATTTTCCTCCTCCTCGCTGGAACTGAAAACCTGCTTTTTCTGCTTGCTGGACCTTTTCTTATTACTTTTGGTGTTTGTTGACTCCTCCTCACTAGAACTTATGCATTGAACGCTATTATTAGAATTTCGGATTTTAAGTTTGTTGTCAGGCAAAACTTCTTGTGAATTGTCACTATCGTCGCTTAGTTCTATTATAGAGGCGTTATTACTTCTCTGGGAGCTCTTCTTAGGTTCTTCCAAAGGTTTAGCCAGCAATTTCGCTAGCGGCACAATGCGTATTGTGTTCAGGGGTTTAACAACGTTTTTTGGCTCTACCGTACCGGCGGCAGCCTCTACTTCGGGGCTATCAATAGTGCTTTCCTTAACTTCGGTGCTATCAATTGAAGCAGTATCCTCTACATTTGCTGCATGGTTCTCGATATCCTCAGAGCTTGAGGCTGCAGCTTTTGTTTTAGCTGCCTTAGCATCATTATGTACTAAGACTTCAGTTGCTGGTGGCTTCTTTTTAATATCTTTTGGGCTTTTTTCGCTATCGCAATTGCCATTTGAATTTGCCACTTTATTAGTTAGAGAAGTTGCAGCAATTGTCTCGCGAGTATCTTGCCTTTCCTCTCCCATAGGTAACAGCGTGTATTTATTACGTGCCGGATCGCGTCGCGTTTAATTTTCAAATGAACTGTAACGAAAAGGAAAAAAAAACAGTAAATTAAGGCAAAAGCTTTGTTGTTGTTGCTTTTGCATTATGCTTTTTATCACATATTCGTTTTTTTGTGTGATCGGCATTTTCCGTATTTTTTTGTGGGTAGGTTTCTTCTTCTTTGTACTTTTGCAAATTGGCTGGCATTTTCTTGGCGTCGGCATAGACAATTACATACTTTTGTAACGTGTCCTATACATAAGTAATACATAAGAATGCCACAGTATAGAATCTTTAAATCGCTGCTTATTACGTTCAGCTTGTTTCAGCATTTATTTAAAGTCATTCTTCAGTTAAAAAATAAACTGTAAATCTTAAGCCGCCGCGCTTTTTGCACACACGCACTCACAAATACACATGCACGCACACACACATTAAATTACCAACCGAGTTTTTTCATTTACGTTTTTGCTGCATTCCATTTTTTACAGCGTACGAAATATTAGACCGTTTAAATTAAGTCATCTTAGCATCAATACAATTTTCTATTGTATGCATTTAGCATATCAATTAAAATAACAATTCACACCTGTAACACAAAAAATAGTGCAAGCATTGCACTGTCGCTACATGAGTTCGACAAGGCCGCTTAAAAATTTATTTGCTGGTATACACAGCACACACAATGCGTACACACACATATGTTGTGTCGCCTCACAATGTGACTGGCAAAAAATGTCAGCGTTTCGCAGTGGCTTGCCGTGTCGGTAGAGTGCTGCCAACTTGACATAAAAACACAAAGCAAAGAAAAATGACCAAAAACATGAGCAATAAAAAAAGAAGAAAACCAGCTAATATGTTTGATATAACGAGGCGCAGACAAAAATTATAAATTAGTGTAGAGAAAAACTTGCACTGTGTGCAAAACACGTAACGCTGCAAACGCTAATTGGGCGATTAAAACGTTAAAAATTTCCATCTACCAATGGACAACAACAAAAACAAAACACTCAATAGCCACACAATGCCCCCATCATATCCGGACTCTGATGAAGACGAACTGAGCGAGTCTTACAACATCAATGACATTGGCCAGGAGAGCGACTGCAGCGTGGGAACTAGCGTCAGCGCTAGCACCAATAAATCGGGAATTACAAGCTCGAGCGGTTCATCTATTGCACGAAGCTCGAACCTCAGCCTTGATGATGATATTGAGGATGAATCTGATGAGCCGGACGATGATGACGACGACGATGATGATGACACTACCACACAATCCGATGAGCTAGAGCTGGCGCAGCTAAGCGAACAGCATACGTTTCGTTTGCCGCGCGGTCTTTGTGAAAACGCCAATATCTTTAATGAGTTCTTCTCCTTGGAAACTTGGAACAGCCTGCCACAAAGCATGCAAGCTCAATTATTACCATTGCTGCCCAACTTCAAGTCATTATTGCCTCCAAATCAAGTAGCAGCCGAAATCCAGCGCACCTTAACACAGCTGTTTAACGGCGGCCTTCAACGATTCGGGCAGACGCCCTTAAGCATTCTACAACGCCAACTAGAGGAGGGAAATTTGCGTCCAGATGTTTTGCAGTTGCGTCGCAGCATAGAGCACTCCAAGCGCCGCGAGCTTAGATTTCAGCAATGCGAGCGCCTTAGTCAGTTAGCCAAAGATCTTTTTATCTCCCGAGAGCAACTGCTACATAATGCTTACTCTCAGCCGCCTGAACAAGAAATGGCTCAGGGCGCACCAAGACAACGCCCCAGCAAGCGAAAATCCCTTATGCTGCAAATGGACAACAAATTTTGCGCCCTACGAGCGCGCAAACGTTATTGCTTGGAGCTCTATGAACTAGCCCAAGAGCTGAAGTTGCAATACTCAGACATAAGCGCCGATGAAGACGATGTGGAAGCCATGAGTGGAACAGAACGCGAAACCATCGCCAAGGAATGGGCTTCATCCGCTGCTTTGGATGTTACCAACCCTGCTGCAGGCATACCAAAGGCCGGTTCCAATGCTGCTGACAAGAAATGCATTTACAGTACCTTCTTTAAACGGCGTCACGGTCTGGATGATGAGCTCGTATTGCGCAGTATGGCTGCGGCCAAGGTTCCCCGACTCAATGATAAGAATTTCAAAAAATATTTGCGGGATTATAAGCGGAGAAAAGTCGTCGAGCCGGTAAGTGGAAACAATTGAAAATTCACCTTTAGAATAAAATTACGCTTTTTTTGTGGTTGGATTTTGACGAATCGTGTTTAATGTGGATTTTTGTGGATCCAAAAGATTGTGCAACCACTTAAAAACATATTTTTTCGATATAAAAATATTGCAGTATGACACAGTTTCGACAAAGCTATTGTTAATTTTAGCTTTTCTCGTATTAGTATTGTTGATAAGTTTCATTTATCTGCTAAGTCTATAATCTTTTACTAATTTTTTAGGATTTGCCCGACTTTGATACCACGGATATACGTCTGCGAGATGTTTGCCAGAGAGCTCAGTTTGTGGGCACCTTTAAACCCGGACGCAAACCCAAATCTCTGCAAACCGCGACAACAGCAGCACCCTCTCAGCGTATCAGTGAACCACCTGCTCTGGTGCCCATAGGTACCAAGAGTGAGCCCATGCTTAGCGAAATGCTTACCGATGAGCCACAACAGGTTTATGGGCGTGCCGCAGTTGAAGATGATGATGAGGCTTTGGATTTAGATGGTCTGAACTTTGAGAATAGAGCGTTGACTTCGTTATCGCACTTTACTCCCAGCTTGCCCGCAAAGACGCCTCCGGTACCCAAATTGGAGCCCATTGGCATAAGAGGCAATGCACAAACCATTGCTCCCATTGCGCGTGCGAAATCTAATACTACGCCGCACAAGATCTTAATAAAAGCCAATACCACACATATAACGGGAAGTCCCACACGTGAACAACTTCCAGTAGATGCACATACACATGCCTGTTATTTTTCGTTGTTACGAGATTTCTTTGTGGCCACACCCAATCATCGCATGACGTACACAGAGCTGCAAACAATGTTATTAGCCTGGCGTGATAATCAATCTATGGCGTCTGTGAATGATTGGTATCGAGCGATGCCAGATTGGTCACTGTTGCTGCAGTCTGCGATTAACTTTCTGGCTGGAGACTTTGCTGGCTTGCCTGTCGAATTTGTGCCATATATAGAGCACAAGACACAGCTAAATATATATCAATGGATAGGCGCTGGCAGAGATTCGGATGCTAGGTTGTTGTCCCTATGCACTTATTGGCTGCTTAGACGCAAGGAGCTCAAGGAGATTACTCCCACAAACAGTCCAAGAATGGCCCATCAACAACCCAAGGCGGGCATACCTTCATCGGGTACAGTGATTCAGACAACCACTGCGGCTTTGAGTCCCGTGGAGCTAGCAAAGGACAGTTTTGTTTTGGCCTCACCTACGCTTCCACCTCGCTGCCCTACAAACTGGACTGTGCGAACTGCTACTCAAGCGGAAGTTTTGGAATTCCAGCGTCAAGAGCGTCAACGCTTTGAACAACCACATCGGCCCTACACGTATCGTATGTACGGCTATGAGAGCGTGGTAGGACCGGTCAAGGGCATTTATACTCAAGCCTTTTCCCTTAATAAAGCAAGAGGGCATTTAGTCATGGTGGATGATAGACCACCATATGTTACTATATTGACTCTAGTAAGGGACGCGACAGCGCGATTACCCAATGGTGAAGGCACACGAGCAGAAATCTCTGAACTGCTTAAGTGCTCTCAGTTTATCAATCAGAATGCGGCAGAGAATGTGCTACAAACCATTGTAAGTGGTGCCTTGGATCGCATGCATGGCGGACTCGATCCTTGTGTACGGTATGATCCCAAGCGAAAGATTTGGATATATTTGCATCGTAATCGTAGCGAGGAGGAGTTTGAACGCATGCACAAGCATAACCAATCGATCGTCAAGCAAAAACAGCAGCACAAAGTTCAGCGTAAGGGAAAATCAAAAAAGGACGAACTGGGGCTGGAGCAGAATATCGTGGACTCCTCAGGACCACCGGAACTACCAGCTTTAGTGCCGGCTGTTTCAGCGTCAACAGGTGTCAGCGCGCCAGGCACACTACTGGTCAAAAAGAGTCAAGTGCTGCCGGTAAATGTAAATCCACAGCTGCCTGTCAAGTGCCCGCCCGTGCCGCCGCTTAAGTACAATATACCCGCATCTAGCATACAACAGCAACCCCAAAAATCGCTTCTCAAGGCTCCATTGCTAACAGGACAGCGCAGTGGCATGGTGACCATTGTAGACAAACCGTCTGGCAAAGGTAGTTATAGCTTTTCACCGCCACAAGCGCCAGCTGCAGCACAGACGAAGATAAGTCCTTCCCGCAACACTACGCCTATTTTGGTATCCACGCCAACTGGTCTTCAAACCGTGCATGTGGCTACAACGCCACCGGCTACCGCGAACAACAATGTTAAGAAGCTGGCCATTAAAAAGCCAATCATAATTAATCATTTGGGCAGTGCTTCTACAACAACGCCTCCAACGGCAGGACCACTTAAACAACAGCAGCAACAACAACAGTTTATCCTAGAACAGCAAACCAATCAGCCCAAAGAACAAACACAGCAGCAGCACATTGTATTAGAGACCAAATCTCCACGGCAAACGTTGCCCAAGAATATTATACGACTATTGCCCGCAGGCAGCTCAACAGCAGCCACATCAGTAGGAGCCACCACAGCACCAGTTAATGTGATAAATAAACCGGCGGGGGCTTTGCAAATCATTGGACCACGCATGTTGGCACAGACTACAGTTCGCCCGCTGCAACAAAAGATTGGAGCGGTTTCCATTATCAGCAATAAACCGGCAGCAACCGCCAATGTGAACACAACTACAACCACAGGCACAATTGTAAAAATGTCACCACAAGCGTTTGCCACGCTGCAACAAAAGCAACTGTTAACCAAGGCTAATTCCTCACAACCGCAACCCCAACAGCAAACACAACAACGCATATTAGTTGGTATGTTTATATATGCAAGATTAGACATTATTAAAAACTAACGCATTTGAATTATCTTATTGTTATTGCAGGCAACACGGCCATCAGCTCCAACAAAAACATTGTATTCCAAGCACTTCCTACTCAGACTAAGTCGCAGCCAAAAATACTCACCACTAATAGCACTGCCAGCACTACGAAGGCTTTAAGCACGGCAAATTTATCGCCACAGCAACAGCGAATCGTCTTGCAAAATTTTAAACAACAATCCTTGCAATTCAAAGCTTTGCCTGCAAGTAGTGTAGAGACCAAAACAATGGGAACTGTAGCTGTAGGCTCACAAACTTCTACACGATTGGTTCGCACAGCAGCAACGCCACAGACGGGTCAAATTATTACCCTACCAACGGTCAATCCTGGGAAAGTTTTGTCCGGCTCCAATATCATACAACTTGCCACTTCTAGTAGTGGCGCCCAGTTGATTTCACCGCCGCGAAGTGTTATTACATTAGCACCCAATGCCACACAGCGTTTGGTTACGACAACGCCAACGGCGACTACGACAACCAAATTTTCGACCGGACGTATTGTCAATGCTAACGCGGTGCCAAAACTCATAGGCAAGACCACAGTGTTGCCAGGTAATGCAGCCGGCAATCTAAGTAAGCCTCTAGTACTGCATACCAAAGCTTTAAATGCTACAGGTGGAGCCGGAGGAGTCACGCTAAAAAATGTGAGCAGTACGGCAACTGTCCGACCTGCCGGGTTGCAGACGCAGCTCTCGAATATTGTGATTGGCGGGCAAACGGTCAAGTTGCAAAGTGCGGTAAGTATTGCATAGTGGGCATAAACATAAACCATTGTAATCGTTTATATAATTTGTATGAAACTAAGCAAATACTTATTTTTGCCACAGGGTAATATGCAGCGCAGCGGCATCAATACTACTGCTGCCTCGGGTTCTTTACAAACCGTCATTATGGGCAATCAACTCGTGCGCTTGCAGCATGTATCCTCAGCCGGAACAACAACAAGCACTAACACAACAACAACCACAGCGACAACAACAACTGGCCAACCAACAACATCTAGCGGAATTGCGAGTGCACCAAAAACCTTAGTCATTGGCTCTGGAGCTCAAACGTTGCGGTTACAAAGCGGAAAAAATGTTATTGTCACATCTGGCGCAAAGAGTGCTCACAACACAGCCACCAACAATGTAGTGTTTGCAGTGCAAGGTGGCGGTGGCCAGCTGTTTTTCTCGCCCTCTTTGCAGGGTATGAATTTGAAGCCATTGTCGAATATGAAAGTCATACCTATGACAAATGCAACGGGGGCTAAGGTGACGGTAGCCGGAAATGCGGTAGCTGTGGAAGCCAAAACTCTGACGCAGAAAAGGCTGCCGCAAGCTGTGCTTAAAAGTGGTAGTGCTAGTAGCAATTAAGGAGGCTTGTTACAGTTATCATATATTAGTTTTGAATGCTTATTAAATTTTCATATAATTTACACACTAGTAGTAAGTAAAAAGTTGTATAAAAAGTTCTGCAATGAAAACCATGTATAAAAAATTTAATAAAAAAAGTTTTTGTGGATTCATTTCCGTTTATAAAAAAATTAATTCTAAAACAAAATTTACTTGTTCAAATGGAAAACTTTTTTTTCATGCTTAGATTAGTTAGATTATAATACTTCAAACTATTTAAAAAATAATTATTCCAAATGGTGACTTTTTAGATGTTTATTTAATTTAATTTTTAAATCAAAGGACTGTTCACATGCTGTACATTTGAACATTGTCTTAGTTAAAGTTTCTTCGTGGGAAACTGCACTAGCGGCACTTGCATTTTTTTCACTTAAACTTTCGTTTAGAATTTCATAGCTATCAGCACTACCATCATCGACCACTATTTCTCCTGCTGAAATATCTTCTTCCGTTTGAGTCAAATTATCCTGCAGTTCTAGCACATTTTCATTTTCGTTGCTGAAAATTGTGCTTTCTTTGGGGGAAGAATTATGAAGACTTTTTCTTTCTAACGTGATTTCCTTTTGAGTCAACTCCATCTGAAGCTCTATTAAGGACAATAAAAAATCAAACTATCAACAAATATTCTTTTATAAACCAAATCTATACAAACTTACCATGCATATGGGTTTTTAAGTGTGTTTGCATTACTGTCGGCTTCATTTCTGCAAAGATATTATAATTTAAAGAGCTTATTAATGACATGGAAAAAATTATGCAGCTTCTTGCTCAAAACTATTTATTATTATATAATCTGAACTGCTAGCATAGAATCAACCCAAATAAAATCAAAATCGCTGAGAGCCCCAGAACGTTTTTTCAGCACCCTAATGTACATTGTATATAAAAAATGTGATACAGTCGAGGCGGTTCCGACAGTGTAATACCCTATGCCTTTATTCTCAAAAAACATTGTATTCCTGGATATTCCTTTTGAGAGCTTTCCAATTGGATTTTATTTTTGTGCAGAACAATATTTGTACCTATAAATAAGTTCGGTAAATTTTTACCAATTTCGATGAGAATCGAATGTTATTCAGTTTATATGTTCATATGTTGGAAGGATGGGAGAAAACGCGGTAAATCGATAAAATTGTGGGTTTGTTTATTACGGCCACCTGAATAATGTTACCAAAATTGGGGATTCTAGATCATTTTTTACCATAATTACGTAGTCAAATATTGATGCAGTTTCTGGGTAAAGGGGAGTGAAATTAGTATATTTTTGACCATAGCTTTTGTTGTATTTGCCCGATTTTGTTCATTTATAACACAGATGCATGAAGCCATGACGCATAGCTCTGTTAAGTTTCATATTTAAATATTAAATGGTGATGCGGTAATAATGAGCAAAATTCTACTAGGGGGTAACGGGGTTTGATATCGATATGATATGATGAAATATGCGTACCAGCTGGTAAAGTTTCGTGTCTCTAGCTCTTATAGTCTCGATAATTCTAGGTGTTCGTACAGACGGACATGGCTCAATCGCTACCCGCGGTTATGATGAGCATATTCATATAAAGGACTAGGGGTCTGCCACGCCTCCAACTGTCCGTTACATACATAGCACAAATCTAGAATGCCCCTTGTACCATAGGTGCAGGGTATAAAAAAAGAATTTGCTGAAACTTACTTTTGTTGCAGTAACGGCACTTGACACGCGTATGCATGTGTGCTTTGTGCTCTTTTAGTACGTCCTTTGAAATGCAGAAGAATCCACACAAAGGGCATTTCAGATGTTTGTTCAGTTTGTGAAATTTCATGTGGAACTTAAAACGTGATTCACTGACATTACTGAATCTCTTTCCACATATATAACACTCACAGTCTTTTAACATGTGTATGCGTGTTATGTGCTCTTCATGCAAATCTTGCGTCTGACTGACGTGCGAACAAAGTTTGCATATCACTGTTTTGGGAGTTTCCATTAGCGGCATTGGTAGCGTTGCGGCATCATCATCATAGGTGAACTTGATAATGTCCTCCTCGTCATCACTATCTTCGCGCATCGAAATTTTTTCTGCCAGTGATTTGGTAACAGTTTCAATCTCAGCTTCTTTCAGCAACTGTACCACACTAGTTATTGGTTTTTCATTAAATTCTTGTGGCACTCTGGCCATGTGTTCCTCCTTGATGGGAACATGTGGTATGTCGAAGGCGGCCAGCACACGTGTACTGCCGTCCTCTTCGCCGTCAAATTCATCGTCAGAATCTATATACACAAAGCCACAAATTTTTTCCGGTGGACCTATTTCTTTTTTAATTAAATTCCCATTCGCCAGGCGTTGGTACTGATTTTGGGCGAATTGTTCCTGAGCTTCAAGGCAGCTCTTCTTGAAATTAAGAATTATTTCAAACTGATTCATACAGGAGACGCAAATGTATTGCGGGTGGCCATCCGCTGGCTTTACCTAAAAATATATTATGTTAAAAAACATTTAACAAAAAAGCCCGCGCATCCACTTACCTCAATACGCCATGCAGACAATTGTGTAAGTATATCCAGCATATTTAACGATTTATCAGAACTGGAATTATTAAATATAGGTTGAATTAGCGAAGGGTCCAACGAATAGAAAATTCCGCAGGCGCGGCACGGCTCAATGTTGGATGGTTGAATATTTCCTAATTCGGGGTCTAGCTCCATTATGGCATACTTGGTTACTTTTATTTAATATTTACGCCAACTTTGTAGAAACGAAGGAGTAATGTAGTCCTTTTGTGTAGGTAGCTCTGAATGTTTGCTAAAATGTGTGAATGTCAAAAGCAGATGATGATAAGTGCTGCCTAACGTCATTAATCAGCCGTTTCGGCTTTTCATCTTTTTAAAGTTTTCCAACACATCGACCATTGTTTTTATATGAAGCAGGAGATTATTGTTTTTCAATCATCGTGTAGAAAAAAGCATAAAAAGTGGTAAACAAATAAACGTGCTAGTTCATCATAATGAATTTAACGGAGCAAAATCCGTATGGTAACGGCTTGCTTTATGCTGGTTTTAATCAAGATCAGGGTATGTCACACTCATACATTCAAAACACAAAGCCACATAAATATACTAAATACAACTTTCTTGAATCATTGTCCAAATATAATTTTTATTAATTGCGACGCAGGATGTTTTGCATGTGCCACAGACACTGGATTTCGTGTTTACAATTGCGATCCTCTAAAAGAAAAGGAACGCCAATATTTTTCAGAGGGTAAGTAATTGAGCAGAATGTATGTATCTGAATACATATGTATGTACTTACATATGTACACTTATATACAGAGGTGGGCACGAAAAATAACGGAAAGAGCACTTTTTGCTTGTGCGCCTATCTTTCGCCACAGAAAAGACATAACGGAAAGAGCACTCAGTACAAAAAACGCCTTGGACATTTTTGCACCGAGTGCTCTTTCCGTTAGGTCTTGTAAGTGGCGCCTGCCAGACGCACACGCAAAAAACCGAGAATGTTACAAAAACAAAATACACACAGTGTGCGCTTTTATGGCCCTACTCGAGCATCCTTTTTTCGACCTTTTTAGACCGTAACGGTAGTTTTTATTGGTGCTCGCGACGAAAAATTCGCACAAGTACACTGAGCACAGAAATATAGTTAATTTGGCAACTGTAAGACCCAGTAATTTTTTTGGTAAATTAAAATTGTCATATAAACTCATATGACTTTTCTGTTTCTTTGAATGTGTTGCAAAATTTTGTCAGTGTACACGCACAAGCAGATCGTCGGCGACGCGCCGAGTTTACAAAAACAAAATACACACAATGTGTGCCTTCGCTCGACTCGCAGCAACTTACAAAAACAAAATACACACAATGTGTGCCTTCGCTCGACTCGCAGAATATTACAAAAACAAAATACACACAGTGTGCGAGTTTTATGGCCCTACTCGAGCATCCCTTTTTAGACCGTAACGGTAGTTTTTATTGGTGCTCGCGGACGAAAAATTCGCACAAGTACACTGAGCACAGAAATATAGTTAATTTGGCAACTGTAAGACCCAGTAATTTTTTTGGTAAATTAAAATTGTCATATAAACTCATATGACTTTTCTGTTTCTTTGAATGTGTTGCAAAATTTTGTCAGTGTACACGCACAAGCAGATCGTCGGCGACGCGCCGAGTTTACAAAAACAAAATACACACAATGTGTGCCTTCGCTCGACTCGCAGCAACTTACAAAAACAAAATACACACAATGTGTGCCTTCGCTCGACTCGCAGAATATTACAAAAACAAAATACACACAGTGTGCGATTTTTATGGCCCTACTCGAGCATCCTTTTTTCGACCTTTTTTCTTGATGTTGTTGTAGTGCTCTTTCCGTTATTTTTCGTGCCCACCTCTGCTTATATATAATATGTGTATATTCTGCTTGCATAAATCTATTTAACTTTAATAACTCTGCTTCGTCATCCATAGGTGGTCTCAGTCATGTGGAAATGCTTTTTCGTTGCAATTATTTGGCTCTTGTTGGCGGCGGCATACGTCCTCTCTATCCGCCCAACAAAGTTATTGTCTGGGACGATCTAAAGAAATCTCCAGCCATTTCTTTAGATTTTAATCAGCCAGTGCGCGCCGTACGTCTGAGACGTGATCGTATTGTCGTCGTCTTAGAGGGTGTCATAAAGGTTTACACTTTTACACAGCAGCCCCAACAGTTGCATGTGTTTGAGACGAGCGCCAATCCAAATGGTCTGTGTGTTCTCTGTCCACACAGCAACAAAAGCCTTCTTGCATTCCCCGGCCGGCGCACTGGTCACGTACAGATCGTGGATCTAGCTAACACAGAGCGTGCTCCGCTAGAGGTAATTGCCCACGAGGCAGCCATTAGTTGCATTGCCTTGAATTTGCAGGGCACCCGTTTGGCCACGGCCGGCGAGAAAGGGACTCTTATACGCATTTTTGATACGGAGAATGGAAAAAAGGTTTCCGAGCTGCGACGTGGAAGCAATCATGCCAATATTTACTGCATAAATTTCAATCATCAGTCGACCATGGTAGTTGTGGCCTCCGATCATGGCACCATACATGTTTTTAATTTGGAGGATAATAAACCAAGGGAATCTGCGTTGCCCATTATACCGAAGTATTTTTCGAGTCAATGGAGCTTTGTTAAATTCTCCATACCACAAGGGCCTCGCTGTGTTTGTGCCTTTGGGGCAGATTCCAATTCAGTTGTGGGTATGTCATGCGTTCGATAGTTACTTCTTGTTTATATTTTCAACTTATTATAATTACAGCCATTTGCGCCGATGGTCACTATTACAAATTCCTATTCAATAACAAAGGTGAATGCAGTCGCGATGTTTGCACGCAGTTTTTGGAGCTACAGGACGACGAAACCTAAGTCCATTTCATGCTTACTTAATATTAAAATTAAATACTTGTTAGATTTATGCAGCATATACATATATGAAATGTGTTAAAACAGATAGTAACTAAGCATGCTTAAAAAACGTATGTATGTTAAAACTCCGTTCACATATATAATACATATGTAGTTAGCCAGTCAATTAAGCTTATACATTATTGGTAAACCAAATCATCGTGAGCCTTTATGCAAACACTTTTTAACACGCATTTACAATTAACAACACCATATGAGCCATAAAGTTGTATGGGACACTTTGCACCATGCACAGTAACAGAAAACTTATTTTAACGTAAATATAACTTTAACTTTTCAACTCCGTTGAGAAAATGGCTTTAAGAGCTAAATTTGTCAAGTTCAAACAAGCAATCCCTTATTACATTATTGTAGGTTTAATTCGTGTTAAAAAAAATATCGGTTTGAAACAAAGTTTTTTTGTGGCAGAGAATTTCTTGTTAACAGGTACATAGTTTTGAGACCAAGTCGTTTAGTTCTTTTAAACATGTCTGCCTTAAAGCTATTCCGTTTGGCCAAATCACAAATCTATCTGCAGCTGGGCTACCTCATTGCTAAGCGAGCTTTGTTCAATATTTTCAGCACTCAATAATTCTAGAGCAAAGTTGATCACATTAAAGCCTGTCCAAATCATGGCTACCACTGGACCAGAGGTCATATAGCTCAAAACATCAGCGTAAATTTCCCGCTTGGCCAAGTTAACGAAGTGTCTCTGCAGCAGCTCTAAAGGCGCCATCATTAGTTTTATGCCTTGCAATCTGTAGCCCTTTTGCTCAAAACGTGTCATTATAGAACGAAGCTGACCAAGTTGTACGCCATGAGAATTTACAAGCACGAAAGTACGCTCCTCAATGCCGACCACAAAGGAACGCCCAGGTTGAATTCTGAATTTGGCCTGCTTATTTAAAAATGTACACGTAATTACAGTTTTTCATTTTATATGTATGAATTGATGTAAAATACAAATATTAAAGTATTGAAAACTGTGATGTCCCAATATAGTTCCACTACGCCTTGACGATATGTTACAAGTAGAAATATAAATTACACCATCACTGTTTATGTAAAACTATACATATAAACATAAATTTATTTCTCACAAAGATCACATTTGCATAATACACGGTAATGATCGTAAACAAGCTATAGAATAATCAAGACTAACGGCACAATGAGGGTATTATCATATAAATAATGAATGAAAAAACTACAGATGCGTGGTGTTATTCTCCTCAAAAGCCAAATTGGTCTCGCCTAGGGTACCATTGTTTCTATTTTGAGGCTGAGGCGCGAAATCGCTCTGTTGCAGATGTATTATCTTGGCCTGCTGATTTGCACTGATGGGCACATGTAGGTTTTGTAGATTTTCCAAATGTATGGAATTGTTTTTCTCGGCGTCTGTTGCTTTAGGTGGCGCCGGTTTGCGCAGCAGATTGAAATCTGTTTTATTGGAGAAATGTGCTTCAATTTCCTGCAATTAAAATGAAATAATACATAGGGTATTTAAAATATTTTACAGGATTTCCATTGTTCCACAAAAAGCTTTTGCCTTTATTCGAGTGAAAAAGCTTTTTACGGTGTAAATGGATATACATATGTGTTGTCTTTGCTTACAGCCAGCGTGCGTCCCTCGGTCTCGGGCAACGTATAATAGAGTATAATTGTGCCCACAAAGGCAACGCCGGAATAAAACCAAAAGGTACCAGGCAACGTTAACGTCGACAGCATGACCAGAAACAGTTTATTGGCCAGAAAACCAAATATATAACCAACTCCACCGGCAAACCCTGAAGCAGTGTTTCTAACATCCGCTGGAAACACCTCTCCAATTAAAATCCAAGGTATCATACGTATGCCCAGATGGGAAAAGAACGCCGAGAGTAGCAATAATATAAGCGGCACCCAGACCAAATAATTGCGTTCTTGCTTGGGCACTGTTAACAATAGTTCCTCGACAATTGGCGACTTAGCTGGGGCTTTTTGAGTGCTTGTTGTGGTAGAGGGCGATGCGTCGACCATTAAAGTTATCATATCTTGTTCGTCGGGCGCTGGAGCTATAGTTGTTGTTCTGTCCGATTCCGCCGAATGCAAAAAATCCACAGTGTCAAATATTTTTGGGCTTTCTGTATACTCCAAACTAGTATCACGCTTACTGCGATTCAATAAGGACTCTGTAGTCTCTTCGTAAGCAGTGGTTGTTTCCAATTCTATGGGCAAAGTGGTCATTTGCAGTATGGCTTGCTTTTCATTCTCAAAGATTTTAGAGATATTTGCCTGGGATATGATGCTGTCCTTGTGCACTGTGGCTGAGGCATTTATTACTACATTATTAACCCCAAAGCCAGGTAAATCATTCAAGAAATGTGCATAGGTAGCTGTACCAAAAATGCACAGACCCGTGCCAACTGTGGAGACCAATACCAATGGTCGCTTGCCCGTAAAATGTATGAGTATGACGCCCAGTATAGTGGCTATCATATCGGCCACACCAAGCAATATTGTGGCATGATATTTATTCATAGGCGCCTTTAATGTATGGAAAATTTGCACGGCATAGGTTTGTAGCGGCGTTTTACCAGAGAAGTGTCCCGTAAAAAACGTCAGAGAAACTAACAGAAATGGTGCAAGGAAGGTACGCTTACGCCACATACGCAGACGACGTTTAAGCGGGCGTCTGCCAGACGTTGGCATTACTCCGCCATTCTCCTCGGCCTCCTCTATAGCTTTCTGTGTAATCAGCTGATCATAAAGCTGATTAAACTCAGCTTCGATCTTGTGCTCCGGCACCCAACCACGCAGCCATTGCAACGATTTGACAGCCTCATGAAAACGCTGCTCTCGTATTAGCCAAATCGGACTCTCAGGCACAAAACACAGCATTACAATGGTGATCACTGGAAACACTGAGCTCACTGCGGCCACAGTGCGCCAATCCATGAGCGAACCAAAGATAAACTGCACAAAGACACCTGTGATGACGCAGGTCGTGCCAAGCGCTGACAATATGCCACGATACTTGGGCTCTGTAATCTCTGCCACATAGGTGAGCACCTGCAATGATATGTGTACATCAAGATGGGTTTTATAACCTAACACTTATATCTACTTATGTATGAACATACATATGTACATATATTGTTAGAGTTTGAGTTAAATTACAATATGAAAATGACATTAAAACTGGCCCAAGGCCTTGAACTTCTAATGTTTTTTTTGTTGGTAACCACAGAGACATGTGGCACCAATTATAAACCACAAACGTAAACACGTAACGTGTAGGATTCAATAAACTCAACTTTAATTTTTCCTAAAATATAAAAAAATTAGCTATGAGATTGCTGAACTATCTAATTTGATTAGAAGTATTATAAAGAACACTATCAGAATGCTTTTGAATTTACATTTTCTTGAAAGAGATTTGCCTGAAAATTGAAACTCTGATAAAACATTACCTGTTTCATCTCATCTTAAGGTAAATTTAACAGTGTAGAATGATTTTGCCAGTTTGGTGTCGTAAAATTTATAATAGTCGGAAAAACCTAACGAAAAAAACTATTCTCGGAGGTACAAGTATGGAAAATCCAGAACGAAAAGAGTGAGAGTTACTGGTAGGTTTCACCTTGTTAGGAACACATTGATTTCGGTATTTCGTTATTTATTTTTGAAATAGCTCAATATATTTAAAATGCTAATAAAAATCAGTTGTAATTTAAAGCATACTCAACTCTAATTTTTAAAATGTGCAAATTTTATGATAAATTTTAAATTTCTCGTTCCACAGACTGTTAATATTATGCATAGAATCAATCAAACAAAAAATTTTAATGAAATTGCCTTAAAAATACTATTGTATATAAAAAAAAAAAATAATCACTTCATAAATGATGTTTATCTTTTTTCGATCGTAACAATGCACACAATATTTTTTTTATCGCAATTGCAAGGGAAATCACCCTATACCCAGAGATACTTTTCTAAAATAAGTAACACAAAAATAATTTTGTGTGAACTTCTTATTTCCGAGAATTGTTTGTTTTAGACTTTATATGCGAATAATGCAAATTTGTGGCTTAATGACAGATAAAAGCAAGTATTGAAAACTCAAACACAGACAAACCACAGCTTTTTTTTCAAATAGATACATTAAAAAAACTAATTTAGCTTAAGTGAAATCACATGATGCAGCTGCAGTTCGGAAGCTTTTCCGGCTATTGGCATATGTCAAGGTTATTTAGTAATAAAACCCATACAAACATTTACTAGCCAATTTAATTAATAATGTTTGTATTAATCAGTTGGCAGTTGATTCGGTTTTAGCTTACCGGTGCCTCCATTAGACCGCCTCCAAGACCAGCCAAGCATAAAGCCGCATAGAGATGCTCCGTGCGCGTCGAGAAGTGAAACAATAGCCATGACGCCAGTATGGGTAGGTTGACAAACTGTAAGCAATAACAAAGAGAAGTATCTAACCACGAGTACTGATCAACAGCATAGCTAAATATCCACATAATTGTATAATGTTTTGTTTTTTTAGGTTTAGTGTGTCAATGATTTGTGGTTTAGATGATGCAGTTGAACAAATGTTGACTTCATTTAGGCATGTCTCCATATAGCATATGTATGTTATACATATATGTTTGCACTCACCTGCATGGCGCGTCGCTTGCCGAGCGGTTGAGTGAGTGAGCCAGAGAAGACACAGCCCAATGGTACACATATCAGATTAATTGAACCTTTGAAAAAAATGCGGTTAAGAAATATAAATAGGTTAGGTTAAGCTGAGCGTTTGGTAGTTATAACTAACGTTTATCATTCAAATATTGGAATATTAATGTTTTGACATAGAATTATGAGTTTATGGACCAATTAAAAAATCATAAAACATTTTGGACTGGCTTATTTTTATACCCTGTACCGTATGGTACAAAGGGTATATTGTGTTTGTGCAAGCCGAAAATGTATGTAACGTACAGAAGGGGACGTCGGAGACCCCCAAAGCTACCTAAAGTATGATCAGAGTGACTAGAGAAGTCGATATACCCATGTCCGTCTGTCCGTCTGACCGTCTGTCCGTATGAACGCCTAGATCTCAGAGATGGTAAGAGCTAGAGCAACCAAACTTTCAGATTAGATCCCTTATTAATCCATAGGAGACAAATTTATTTTATTTTTTGATATCGGGATTACATTATATAGCTCCCATAGGGGTGTTTCAGAGAACCTCGAAAAAAAAGCAAAAGTTTTAGATGGATAATTCGTTTGTTTATAAAGATATCATAACCAAATTTGGCAATCGGAAGTTTTTTAGAGACCCCCAGCACTGTATCAAAATCGGTTGACTATATCATATAGCTCCCATAGGATCGATCGGTCGAATGTTTTTTGTACAAAATTCGTTGTGTTTCGTTTGTTTGTGAAGATACCGTAGTTTTTTAGAGTTCCAAAGCACTGTAGCAAATTTGATCAAAATCGGTTGACTGTATCATATAGCTCCCATAGGAACGATCGTTCAAAAAAACGTGTTTTGTGCAAAATTCGTTGTGATTCGTTTGTTAGTGAAGATACCGTAACCAAATTTTTCATTAAGAAGTTTTTTAGAGTTCCCAAGCACTGTTCCAAATTTGATCAAAATCGGTTGACTATATCATATAGCTCCCATAGGAACGATCGGTCAAAAAAACGCTTTTTTTTACAAAATTCGTTGTGTTTCGTTTGTTTGTGAAGATATCGGAACCAAATTTGGCACTCGGATGTTTTTTATACATTCCAATCAGTGTACTAAATTTGATCAAAATCAGTTGACTATATCATTTAGTCCACATAGGACCGATCGGTCAAAAAAATAGTTTGGTGCAAAATTTGACTGATTTCTGTTTGTTTATGAAAATATCGTGTCTTTTGGAGGTCTTTAGCAATATTTCGGACTTAATTGCAATGTGGTGGTACAGGGTATCCCAAAGTCGTCTGCGCCCGAATTTAACGTACGCCATCTTTTATTTTACACATTTTCCGATTACTTTTTTTATTATTCACGTGAAGTTCTAGCTATTTAGTTAACCTAGATGAATTATGGGTAAACAATAAAAAACTGTGACGGGGATAAAATTTTTATATTTGCATTAGTCCACATACCGATTTTGGTGACTGTAAATTTTACACAAACATATTTAGAAATACGTCGTTGTTAATAAAGATTCTGGCGCTTCAAAATTCGTACATGAAATCCAATAACTTGAGCCATTTGCTGGTTCGGTTTGAAAGATGCCCCATAACCTTGAAATAACTGATTTGACGTTACTTTTGATTGTCATCAAAATAGGTTCAAATTTACGAAATTTTTAGGTATAAATATGGTTTGCACCAAAAAAAATTGGTCCAATTGGCAAGTTTTTAGAAGGTATTACAGGGCACCCCCCGACTGAATTACTTTTTTTTTTATACATATATGAGTAGTTTCAAACTTGCATTCCTCTACCTTGGAACGTATCCTGAGTGTTTTAGACCTTGGCATACTGTTTGACCATAAACTTGAATTGAACTATATTTAGCAATATTGTAAATAAAGCAAGAGGGGTTCATGATTTTATTAAGCGTTGGTCCCTTACACAGCCAAGCTGCCCGATTTTGGATACCGCCTTTATCAGGACAGGATTGAGTCAGTTCAAAAGCAATTCCTCCTCATCGCACTTTGAGGCTTAATTGGAATCCACTTATACGACTGCCTCCATATTCTGCCTTATAAAGCTGCCCTCCTTAAATAACCGTAGGACATGCCACGATGTCCTTTTTTTGCATAAGCTATTAATCGGCCTTATTGATTCCACTGAACTTCTTAATAAAGTTAAAGTGACTCGTAATTTTCGCCCCTTAGCGTTGCAACTTTGTAGATCCAATTTTACTCTGAATGACCCTTTCCGTGTCTTATGCTCTAATTACAATAGCCTTTTTAATTTCCACTCTTTTTCAACAGTTTGTTCCTTCTATTATGTCTTGTATCCTAAGTCATCTTGACTTGCCTCTGGAGCATCCATCACCAATCCTGTATTATGAGGCACCTATTTGGTCAACGATGCTCTTTTGGCTTTTTTTTTCGAATATAATGTTTAATTTTTAATTGCACTTCCTTTTTTCCACTTGGTTATTGTAAATCGAAGTCTCTGGCCAGTTTTGGATGTGAGTCGTTGCATATCGGGCTAGTGACGCGGATTCATATCGATCTACTATTTTTTAATATTTAATTGAAATTTTTCTTATAATTTAAGGTCAACTGTACTTTGTTGTACCGCTTTAGAATAAATAAATAAAAATGCCATTAACAAACAAACCAACAGATGACCCACCCTGTACATGTGAGTGGCGAGATTTGGCAGTGACTAAAATCTATTGCGCGAAATTATGATTGTTATTATGCACATGACTGCAATCCGATTTTTGTGACTGTAGTTGTAAGTAGGTCTCTCAGCTACGATGTGTTTAAAATAAGTATTTTTATGCCCAGCTATAACTATCCAAATTTATCTTTTAGAAAAGAGTCGCTGCCAGGTAATCAGGGGCTTAAATTTTGTATGCACTATTCATTTTTGTAATATTTTTACAATTTTATTTTTAAAATTTTACTTATGACAGCCTATATTGTTACGTTAACTAGGGAGCTTTAACTTGTCCTCGCTTTAATCGCCAAACCTCACCCCTTCTTCTTTATTAATTTATTTTATAGTGTTAACGCGGAATTTTCCAGCTGGAAAACAAGTCAAGAAAATGTCATAACTCCATTAATCTAACTTAACCAGGCGATAATGGTATACGAACACGTCTCAATATGTTTTGGCTTTACAACTTGCGGTCTGCCACGCCTTGAGCTTTACCCTTGACCCGAAGGGCACAGTTTATCAAAATGGCCTCGCTTCATAAATAGTTTAACAATTCCTCTAAATATTTCAACCGTACTAAGACCTATACGCAGTTCGAAATATTTCGCGCGGAATGACAAAACTTTCTATAAAAAAAAAGTCCCAAATGGGATATCCCCATTTTTTTTTTTATATGAAGTTTTGTATGAAGTTTTGTCATTCCGCGCGAAATTTTTCGAACTGCGTATACCCCTTAAAGGCCCATACGCAGCATGCAAAAATTCCGCACGAAATGTCAAAACTTAGGGCCTATACGCAGTTCGAAAAATTTCGCGCGGAATGACAAAAGTTCATATAAAAAAAATCCCAAAAGGGATATCCCAAATAGGATTTTTTTTACACGATCTTTTGTCATTCCGCGCGAAATTTTTCGAACTGCGTAGACGCCTTTATAAAAAAAAAAATTCGCTTTTTTGGGATATTTTTTTTTATATGAAGTTTGACATTTCGTGCGGAATTTTTGCAAGCTGCGTATGGGCCTTAAAATAGAAAAAAAGTTGTATAGTAAAGAGATACTTGTGTTGGGTTGTTTATGATACTTACTAAACCATGATATTTCCTCTTTGTTTAAAACTATATCACTATGCTCGCTGCGTCCCTCGCCACCCTGTATGGCTGGTATAACGATTGTAGGAAAGCCCAGCGTCATGCCATAACCTACAAAATGAAATAAACAGAATAAAATAAAATCATGTTCAATATTCTTCAAGATATGTATTTGTTCATAACATTTAAATATTACAAATATATTTGTGTTATTTACCGAAGAGCAATATGTTCTTAATACTAACAGCTAGAAACTGTGGCAAAGCGCGTCTAAAGTTGCTAATTTCCACGTCGTCAAGGCCCGGAACGCGTCGTTGGTTATTGTTGCTGCCATTTTGCATAAATAAGGGGCGATCATTTAATGAGCTATAAATATAATTATAAAAAAAAAAAATTGTGACATATTTTAGACAGTTTAATAAATTAGCTTATAATTAAGCTCATAATTGTCAAAAGCAAATTAATTTTACCCATTTTTTTTCTCAGCAACGTTTTTGCCATTTGAAACCATGGCGTATATTTATTTATTTATTATCACTTTTGTTACTTGCGTATTTGTTTTTCTTTGTTTTTATTTACTTTATGGAATGTTTAACATATTTTTGTCATTCTAGTAATTGTTATAACTAACTGCAATAAATAAACATTTATTCAATGAGTATTTAAATTTCATTGATGACTGCGTGTCTATTGTGAATGAACATTGTACACAATTATAACGGCTAATTACTTAAAAATTCCTCACGTTTTGATTTTTTTTTTTTTTGTTATATGAACTCTTTTAGTATATAATTTGATTGTATTTTTTTGAATTATTAAGCATGCTCAATTTGTCGCCGGTTTTGTTTTTTGTTGACACAAATTATAGTTACGTGTTTATAGTATGTACAAATTGATTTAGTAATTTTTCCCCTCTTTTTTCTACACTGTGGGCGGTACGTTGAAAATTTATCAATTAACAGCGAATTTATTTTTATGGGGCAACTTATATAATAGTAGGGGGCTAATAGAGCCAAAATTAGAGCTCAAGTTTGAAGAAAAGCTTTTTATATAACATTTTGGCTTTGATTCGTTTCATGAGACCTCTCTCTGTTACCTATCCATTATACCTGGAACATATTTCTTTCAAATTTACGGCTTGGACGCTATTAATGCATTCTTATAAAATTTTTCGTAATTTTTAGCAAATTTTTGAAAAAATTCTATTTCGAACGTAAATTTAAAAATTTAAAAAAAAATTTTCATACAGTTTTTTTCATGTTTGATCGAAAAATTTGGAAACATCAAGTATTTTTGTAAAAAGTGAAAAGTGTAAATTTGTTTGAAAAACCAAAAGCTTTAGATGAATAATTCATTTTTCTCAAGCTCTATTCCAAATTTTATCAAAATCGATCGACTATATCTTATAGCACCCATAGGATCGATCGTTCAAAAAAACGTGTTTGGTTCAAAATCCGGTATATTGCTCGATAACTTCTAAAGATACATATATATTTGCAAAATTTGATTACGATATTTTCAGAAACAAATGAATCAAAACGAGCTTGGCACAAAAAAATATATTTTGACCGATTGTTTCTATGATTGTGATGTATACAACCGATTTTGAGCAAATTTGATACAGTGCTTGGGAGCTATAAAAACTTGGGAACACCAAATTTGGTCACGATATCTTCAAAAATACGCAAAACACAACGAATTTCGTTTTTTTTGGCCTATCTGTCATATGGGGGCTATATGATATAGTCAACCGATTTTGATCAAATTTGGTTTATTGATGGGAAACTCTAAAAAACTGCCAAACACAAAATCTGGTTACGATATCTCCATAAACAAAGGATACACAATGAATCACACATCAAACGCGTTATTTTGGCCGATCGGGTGCTATATGAAAAAGTCAACCGATTTTGATCAAAGGTACAGAAATTAAGAACTCTAAAAAACTTTCGAATATCAAATTTGGTTACGATATCTTTATAAACAAACGAATTATCCATCTTAAACTTAAGGTTTCCAGAAAAATTTAGTTTTTGTACTTTTTACAAAAATGCCCGTTAATTCCATAATTTTACTCCGATTTTGATAAACAACAACTAATTTTCTTCGTAATCGATCAAACTTTACGAGCCATGAAAAAAACTTTATGAAAATTTTTTTTTAAATTTTTAAATTTACGTTCGAAATAGTATTTTTTCAAAAAAAATGAGGAAAAATTTCATATGAATGGATTTTTAAATTTTGGTAAAAAAATAATCAAGATCAGTTTAGTACAACCAAAGATATTTGCTTTTAAGTAGACACACTTTTTTTTTAGTTTCGAAAAGTGTTTTTTCCCAAATATCTCGAAATCCGTTCCATGAAAAAATTTTTGGACTTCATTTTCGGATTTAGCGTGCCATTTTACTACGGAGACGAGTAAAACATGTTGAGGACACATTTTGCTGTAAACTAGTGTTATTAAAAAAAGTGTAATCAGAAAAAATGTGTGTCATAATGACTTCTTTTTTTGTTACTCTTGAATTTTTATTTGCAGCTCTTCAGACGTCAATCAGCAAATTTGATAAATAAGAAGAATTGCAGAAGTGATTGTGGTAACACTACATATTGCAGAAATCAATGTGGAAGTTCCAAAATATGAAATAAGTTCTCTGATGTCTAGTAGGGAAATTGCCAGTAAGTTCTCATGCGTAGACACTCTATCTAGCTTTCTTGGAGATATTTTGCATATTTTGTATCATACATCAGAAACATTTAAGTCTGTGTGAATTTCTTAGTTGTTTACATACAAACGAAGGAAAGCACATAATGCATGATAAGAAATTGTTCTGATATAGCACTCAGCAGCAACTTGACCGTGGAAGCAACAAGACTTGACAAACTGATGCAATAATTGAGTGTAAGATGTAATTATTATGCGTCTGCCAACGGACCCACAAGACTCATACTCTGAGTCCACTCCTAATTTGAGACAATTTCTATGGACTTTGTACCCATAGACTCAAAAGTATAATCATTATATAAATTTACGAACTTTGTATGCTTTTGTGGCTAACACAATTCTTTTACTTCGTCGTAAGGATTTGCCTTCTTTTTTAAGCTTCGATTACACTAGTTTAGAAATTTATGGGCATGCTGCGTATGGGCCTTAACCCTGAACGACAGTTCCAATCTTCACTCAATCACATTTTTGTATGAAAAAAAGTTGTGCACTCAAAGTTTTTCATTTGCGTTCAGTTTCGTCTTCACGCATTTGTATGAAGCTTTAGTCAGGATTTTTCGTTCATATTTCCATAACATCTACAATTCTTACCCGATTTTAAAGATCTTAGATTCGAAATGTTTGTAAGAGAATTCTCTTTCAGTCTAAAGCTTAAAACAATTAAAAATTGTATATATAAATAAATATATATATATAAATTGTTTTCGTTAGTAAAAATCAAACCGAAAATTTATAATTTTCAAAAATGGTAAAAAATTTAACTTTTTCCGACTTTGGTTGCTTGTAACTTCTAAAATTTTTACTTAATCTGTACATAATTATATATGATAAGAGCACATCAATACCTTTCAATCTAATCATCTTTCATGTCGATTAAATATTTTGTTCACGAGAATTTTTTACCAATTTACCACAAATTTCAAACTCTTCTACTCCTTGTTCGTCTTGCTTTTGCAAGCACAAGGCCAGTCCTTAGAAGTTTTGTAAAATTAATCTAGAATATCCATGCTTTTCACATTGACTACTCTATGTTGCATTCTCGCGAGTAGGGAAACCATAGGCATTATTTATCTGCACAACCAATGGAAAAACAAATTTACTGAAATGTGCGAATAAAATAAAATTTGTTCTAATCGAAGTCAACTTCGTATAAGGTATTTCATTAATTTGCATTTCGTTTTATTATTCTTGGGCATAGCAAAGTACGCCGGATACCCGCTACTTTTAAATATTTTTGTTTCACTACAACTAACTATTTTTCGAACCAATAAGTAAAGAAAAAAAAAAAGGTTGGCATTCCTCTTAAAAATATTGACTCTTTTTAGAACCAATAAGTAAAGAAAAAAAAGGTTGGCATTCACCTTAAAAATATTGACTATTTTTGCAACGAATAAGTTCTTTAGAACTTTTCTAGATATTATTATTAAAAACTTGATTAGGCATAGTTACATATTCTTACAGATTTGAGCAAAAAACACATTGGTCTACAGTTTCTTGTGATTCATTAAATAGCATATACTGACTTACTGTTTAAAGTAAAAAATTGACAGACAATATATAGGAATTAGTGGTATAATATTGCTGCACGAATTAGTTTGGGTTCCATGCCAATTACTCACTTCATTTCACTTATCAATCTATCTTTTTTGTACTTTTATGCACATACTGTATGCCCAAATGCTATCTCAAAGATTTTCGAGAAAGCTATTTCCAGAAGTTTTTGTTGCTTTATGCCTAGTAAGCTAATTATGGCCTTCAAGATCTAAGACTCCGCACTTAAAAAGTTTTATTTTTGCGTAAGTATGAAAAACTTTCGAGATGTCAGGTGTCAGCCACTTTATAACTATTTACATACATAAATATGCATAAAAAAGCACATAACAAGAGTTCCATGCTATACCAGGAACCAGTCACAACCTGTTAAGAAATCTTTCATGGGACTTAACACTTGAGCAGCAAAAAACAAAATGTAACTTAAAATAAACATTATCTGTTGAGCATCTCACACATTAGCAGATCAGACCGCACCTTAACAAAAACCAAAAACAAAACTAAACATAAGATGATATTTCAAGTAGCATTAATAACAGTCAGCTGACCCCGCTGGGCAGAAATTTTGGTTCAGGGTCCGATGCGCAGGCGCAGCTAACACCTCTCGAAATTTGTTTATTCGTTTGCTTTGTTTTGTGGTTTGAGAAACTGCTTACATTTTTTTCAAATAATTTATAAGCGATTTGTCAAAAAAAGTGCGATAGTTTGAAAGATGCAGGAAACTGGTTTACTCGTACGTTACGGTTATTATAAAATTTGCATTTTATTGGAAATAAATACTATATACAACTTGAAGTAGATCTTTGCAGGAAATTTATGGATAAATGCTAGTTAAACGCAGGCAATTTTAACGCCTAGTGTAACTTCTAACTAGTTAATAACAGGGCAGAGAAATCAAACCTGTTGCCTTAAGTAGGGGAACCTGCATGTCTAGATTTGTAAATCTTTGTTTTTATCACTTAAAATTGGCATGCAATAAACTTTAAATTGTTGAATAATTATAAACAATTTTTTGTGATGATATTGTATTTTGCTTTGATTTCTGTAATTAATCATTAACTTTTAGCACATTTGAATTATTATTTACACGTTAAATGCACAGATGCGCGCCGTTTTTATTTAAATTTAATTAAATTTTAACTGCGTTTAGCACAATTTTTTATTAAAAGCTGCGCTTTATTTAAGCCCACATCTTCACGCGACGCGCGATCAAAACAAAATGAAACTGGAAGCGCAACTAAGTTTTGTTCGCCGTTGTCTCGTCTACCAAATCCGAAAAAACAATAAAGAGCCAAGCGCAGCTTTCAAAACGAAGCACGGCCGCCCGCTCTGTCTGCTTCCGCTGCCGGCTGCGCAGTCAACTTTGCTTGCTTGAAAACTGTTAACTGTTTAACCATTGCTGGCAGGGGGGCAGCGGGTGGGTGGTCAAAGCAGCAAAGCTTTTTGCAATTGCTATTTATAGTGTAAGCGCCTTTGCCTTTTGTGGGACAGGGACGTCATACAAAAAAATGTAAGGTGTTCAATTGAGGGACGTATGCAAGGGGTTGGTTAGGGATTGCTCTTTTGCTTTTTGTAGTTTTGTGCAATAGCAATGTTACACAAAAAATATAAATAATGTTCCCTATTTTTATTTTTAAGTTTAGTTTTCAACGTGTTCCAACGTGTTCTAACACTTATTCGATAATGAATTAAAGTTTATGAAGTCTTCCTTTCCTGTTTAGCTTATTAATCAACTAAACTCAGGCTTTAGAGCAGGCATGTGCAAACACTGCTTATGGAAGAGCAAAAACCAATACATATAAAGAAAAACACTAACACATTTAAAGTTAACAGTTATTACGGTTTATTGTGAGCACTGAAAAAAATTGTATAAACATTCTTATAAGAGTGGTAAAAAATAATGAAAAAAAATTAAGGTACATTTGATACACAATTTTTTTCGATTTAAGGCCCATACGCAGCATGCAAAAATTCCGCACGAAATATCAAAACTTCATATAAAAAAAAAAATCCCTTTTTTGGGAATTTTTCATTAAAAAAAAAATTCCCTTTTTTGGGATATTTTTTTTTTATATGAAGTTTTGATATTTCGTGCGTAATTTTTGCATGCTGCGTATGGGCCTTAAATCGAAAAAAATTGTGTATCAAATTGCCTTTTTACACGGTTTATTTTAAAACATATTTATCGTCTAAAAACAGAATCAGGTGTATGTATTTATAAACTAGCATTATAAACGTACTTACTAGATATGCGTAGCTTATTTTACTAAAAGTAAGATAAATTTGTTTCAGATGGTCTACAGACTCTACAGCCTCCCATATTCAATCAATAAACTTTTTAAGCCAAAATTTATAACGATGTTTTAGAAAAAGAAGAGCGGTCGTCAATTTTGAGAACACTTTTCAATCAGCTTACATTTTCTCAACGAGTAGGACTAACGAACAAATATTGATGTAACATTAAAAGTACTGTCGAAGTTCTATTTATTTATTTAACATTGTAACTTAGAATTAGTTCTAGGGAACAAAGAGTAGTTTTAAAGCCAGAGCAACATAGGCCTTCAAGCTCGAAGTTCTATTATTTTGCAATCTTGGGATAGGCAAGCAGAAGAGCTTCAGCTAAGATTTCTGAATCGCAGAGAGTTTCTGCTGAGGGCACAAAACATCTTGCGATTGCGGTGACAGATTTAGATTCGAACGATCGGTAATCTTTACTCTGCAAAGATTACAGACCTTTCTGCTCAACAAGAAGACAAGAAAGCGAATACACGCACTATTGTAAATTATTTCTCGAAAATAATAACTAATAAATAAAAATATGCTTCTAATGTCTGATAAAAAAAGTGCAACACATTTCAATACTACATGACCACAATAATAAGTTCTTCATCACAAAGCTGTATGGTATACAAAAAATTTTAACTCAATTTAAAGTCCCCCAAAATTTTTTTCTCGATACGTCCCTGGTGGAAATATATAAACAAAAATGAAACATTAACGGTGCTTGCAGGCGTGAGTGTATGCGTGTTTGTATTTGAGCTTGCATTATGGGCTTGCGTTTTGTGACAAATTGCGCATGCGTACATGGTTCCAGTATTCCAAAAATCAATGTCTAGCACAACCTTAATAACATTTAGTTAACAGACGGAGCTTTAAAGAACTCATAGTGAGAGTACTACATTCTATGTACCGCAAATATCAATTGCAAGCTTATAAGACCAAATTGTAGCGCAAGACAGAATTGCGAAAATACAAAAACCATAAAAAAGATAAACCGGTTTTTTTTTTTGTGTTTTTTTTTTACACCAAACAACAAATACATCATTCTTCGTTATAAAAATCTTACAAATTAAGCGAAATAAATAAAATCAATTAGCTTGCATTTAATTACAACAAATTTTTAGGCCAGCTTAAAAGCTTCAACTCAACGTCACAGTGGAGAAAGCTGAGAGAGACAGAGAGAGTGAATTGAATTCAGAATTGAGAGCGCCCCTCCAGTGGAACATTGCCCGAGCGACACCTTTTGTATACACTGAAAGCAACGCTGCTTTACATTAGTTTTGTGGGGTTGTTTACGAGTACCTACAACTTAGCATTCATTTGGCGAGCTTTGAATGCAATATATGTAGATACTTAAGAAAATTTATGTTAGCTGCTATTGTTAAAGTATTACGAACATAGTGGTTGCCGGCAGTTGATGTTTTAATAAGGTTAATCACTTATTGGATAAATTTCACGGTTAATTTATCATACCCAAGCCATGAAAGCCATCCACATAGTTGTACCAACTGTTGCTGTGTGTATGTGATATATACATAATATACCAACTGCGAGCTTCAAGAAAATTTAACCATTTAAAATAAGCACAATGGAGCTATGCGTTTCGGAAGTGAATGCAGAGCGAGGAAACCCTGTTTTACTAGAGACATCAAATGTTACCAAAAGATGGTAACATATAAGCTATTGAACTGCAATTTGGCATTTTGATACAAGAAATTTGAAAAGATGTAGACAATAATAAGTATATTGATTACAGACTACCAAATCCCACTCGCCCTAAAGAGAAAGACATCAAATTTTGCTGTTAGACTCATGTTAGCTTCTGGTTTATGACAATTATTTATCTTTATCCTGGATCTTACTATGAATTACAATTCCTCAGAACTCTCGATATTACAAAGAAAATTCTAAAAATTGGATTTCTTTACAATTTATGCATATTTATTTATGGGTGTGACTCCCAATTTTGTACGTATAATATTGAATTTCATACCTTTTAGGTTTAAAGTTTAGTAAAAAAATAATATTTATTTTAATATTATTAAATTAAAATTCTAAAATGATGTACGTATGTTGAAAACTTCGGCTATATTTAAAAATGATTACAATGATTTTTTGAAGGCAAACTAAGTGCGAGGACTCCAAAATTACGGATTATCCATATTTTAGAGTGTTGCAAAAATTGTTAAGACATTTTTATTTTTATAAGTGTGTATTATTATTTGTGATTATTTTTTGATTACTTCGAAATAAGAGGCTTTGAAGGCAGTAGACTGCTAGGCTAGAATATTAACGCAATTTCTCCCGCTTGGTTACGTTGCATACAGCAGCGTTCCTGTAAGCGCCAAATTTCCCACTGGGCTTAGTCAAAATACAGATAGAATAGAGAGGCTACCTAAGTTCAAGATGGAAAGAAATCGCTTCTTTAAAAGCGAATTTCTTAGTAAAGTAATTATAGCGCTAAGTGTCAGTGACATCAGAGCTAAAGAATAATGTATTTTTTGCCTTATTCTTTACGTAAGCTTTTTTTCTAATCGGTTTTCGCAACAGTCGAGCACAGTTGACTGACATGCTTTAGCTATTATTTGTTGTAGCAATTATTTGACATTGTTTTTTTTTTTCAAATATGGTGTACCAATTAAGAGTAAAAAAAAAGGTGTTAAGGGCTATTTAATGCATTTGACAATAAGTGTGAAATGTTTAATTTTGTGGAATTTCAGGCAAGCTTGTGTTTCGAATAATTATTTCGATTTGGTCATTAAACATGACAAGGTAACGAGCTACATCCGTCTGGAGAGATTATGTTGAGTAATTGGAAAGACTTTTCCCAATTAAAAACTGATTGCATCTGACCAATTTTTATGCCTAAAGATAAGCATATATTGCATTTACGAAATATTCGAAAACAACAATATATTTAAATGATAACCTTTTTCCATGCCTTGCAAAGTGTTAAAAATTCAAGCGAAATGAGTTAATTGCTCTGTGTTTATACGTATAGTAGACAAAATGATCGTTTATCATAAGTCAAGCATCCGTTAATGACTTAACATTTTGTTACACGCTACTAACTAAATTATATTGTAATTTTGAGTGTTTGCGTTTTATTTTTTTTTTTATTGTTTTTGTTTATAAAAAAGTGTTTGCAAACGAGTTTACTTATACAAAGGCAGCTGCATATTACAAAACACCGCTAAGCAATTTGATTTTGAGCCAACGTCGATTTCCGAGCTAAACTTACATACATGCAATCGAAGGTCATGGGAATGCAAGCAAACAGTAAGCTATTGAATTTAAACGGTTTTTATGGATTGACATTGTTATACCCTTATAGAGGCCTGTTATTTGCCAATAAAGTAAAATATAATATTGGGGTTCTAGTGCTTGTTGAGTCGATGTAGCCAAATTGCGCAAACATCGCCTTCTTGTAATAAAACTTTTGAATATGAAACAAACAATTTAGTGTGCACACAAAAAGGATTTATTTACATGTCAAAATTGAAGTAAATGGCATGTACATACCAACACATATACAGTCTTATACTCCCTGTAGTCTTTATAATGGCCTAAACCTAATTGAATTAAATTCTCATAATTTATATTATATATGGCACAAATTTTGAATTTTTGTTTAATTTTTTATGTTAAAAGTTTTAAATGGGTACACATCAGTTGTGTGATTTCCCCAAAAGGTATTTAATATTCTAACAATTAATTTTATTTTAACACCAGTTTTTTGCCTTTTAAAATTTGTGAACACTGGCTACAGAATATTTATTAACTAATAGATCGTTTGTAAAATATTGACTTATTTATTAAGTTTCAAAAGGAGGTTACACATTTTGACTTAGGCTTTACCGATTCGGTTCGAATAATATAATATACAACAAATTGACTAAAAGGACATTATATCCAAGATTATTTATATACAGATTGCGCTTATAGCATTTAAAAAATTGACTAAAATTTTAATGTTTTAGCAAATACATATAGGGAATAATGCTTTTATTGAATCCAAATAGCGAAATAGCATTTCTAGTCTTCACTCTGCTCAAGACCAAAATTCGCAGGAATTCCCAGAGCTTTGCAACATAGTCTATGAGTTATATCAACTTAAAGAGTATGTAAGCTGTGGTGCATTTAAGAGAACATTTAAACATTTTTTTTTTAACATCGATGCACGTGATCAACATCTTTGGCAGTGATTTATGTATATTTGTTGATGCACTTACACACACGCCTCTAAATCTTTTAGTTTCCACTGACACTTTTCAAATGATAAATTATGCCTTGTGGAAATTTTAACCGAAAATCATATTCTTAATTAACGGAAATACAAAATTCAAATAATTTACAAACAGCGATCAACCTATTATATAAGTACGACATGTGATTATGATTGACTTTGAATAAATTCACGGGCTTATAACAATAAGCGCAAATTAATTTTCGACATTACTTGAAACGTTAATGTTATATGTTACTTTTAGCTTACATCGAGGGTACTTGGCGGCTTATATTTCTGCGTAAACGCGCCTCCGCCATTTTTTAAAAAAAAATGTATATTTTATACAGTAGTTAGATTTTGATGTATCCAATTTGCATGCGTTAGTGTTGAGTTGTGAGAGCGTACTAAAATTCCATTTAGAAATTTAGCCATTGCCTTTTCTAATGAACAGTTCAAAAAATCACAACGTATGGCCAATAAAATATTGTATAACAAATTAGAAGAAATATGTTAATTTTTAAGGCAAACAAATAGGAGCACTCTTACGCTCAAGTTAAGTTATACTTATGTATACCGACTAGGTGTGTTTGGTACAATTAATTTCTTTGCAGGCGAACATACATACATTGAGGGTCTAGTCATCTTTGTTGGTACAAAAAAATGTAAACACAACATGAACTTACCTTCAGCTTAAGAATCCAGTCGCTTAATCAGCTAAGATTAGGATCGTTTTGTATACCTTTGTCTCCTAATAGCTGATAATTTCCTGAAAACCTCCACTGCAGTATTTGTTATGAACATCTTTGTCCAATTGTATGCAAATTTTTTAATACGAGCCATGACGCTGCAGCAGACTTTATTTTCAAGAATGTAAGTGGGCTCGTAAAACAAAATATTCTTTCTACAATACATCTTTATTTAGTTTCTTCTTCACAAAATATAACATTTTAGACAAATTAGAAATTTTGTGTCAGCTGGTGTACTTCCAAATGAATTGCCATTCACATGATAGCGTACTTATAAAATTATTTAACCAGCTATCTATTTCTTGTTAACTAAATAACTGAAACATACAAAAATTTCATACAACAAATTTGATTGTTATGCAAAATAAAAAGGCAGCAGAAAAAATTCAAACACGCGCCAATAATATGCTTACCAGAACATGAACCCATCCTGGGTGATTGGCAAAAGTCATATGATTTGGAGGAATTTGGCAGCACTTTTTAATGCCAATATAAAAACCAAGTGGCAACTTGGCAATGCGGTGCCTGAACAAAATATTGCCGCGTTTTCGTCTTATAACACAAGGTTTGCATTAATATAATAATTTTGACTGAAAATATAATTTTTATTGAAACAAAACCATAGGCAAACCTCGTACTTACAACTGTGCAGCACATTATTTAAGCAAAATGTCTGATGTTACACCACCAAAACGTTCGCTAATAACACCGCTGGTCATTGGCACCCACAACGGCACCTTCCACTGCGATGAAGTTGTGGCTTGTTTTATGTTGAAACAACTGCCAGAATATGAAAATGCTGAAATTTTTCGCAGCCGTGATGATAAACTTTTGCGCGAAAAGTGTGATATCATTGTTGATGTTGGCGGTGAGTTTGATCATAAGCAGAAATGGTATGATCATCATCAAAGTACGTTTCAGCAAACATTTAGCAGCTTGCGTCCTGATGTAGACGAGCAGTTTGATATCAGGTCAATAAACATAATTGCATATACAATCGTATTTCTCTTATATGTATATACATATTTTTTTACAGATTAAGCAGTGCTGGGCTTGTGTATGTTTTCTACGGCGAGCGTGTTATTCAAAGCATCTTAAAACGGGAACGTAATGAGAAGCTATCGCCAGAAAATTTAAAAGTGGCCTTTGTACAAATTTATCGTAATTTCATAAGCGAACTAGATGCTATTGACAATGGCGTTCCCATGTTTGAAGGTGGTGAGCCGCGCTACAAGATCTCAACGCATTTATCAGCGCGCATAGGCAAGCTTAATCCTTCATGGCAAGATAAAAATGCAGACACTGATGAACTTTTCCGGCAAGCTATGGCGAAGGCAGGCCAAGAATTTGTCGAAAATGTTTTAGAGGTTGCCTGCTCTTGGATAAAAGCACGAGACCATGTGCGAGATGCATTGGAACAAGCGAAATCCATTCATCCTACTGGAGAAATTTTAGTGCTGAATACATTTGTTCCATGGAAAGCGCACTTAGCAGATCTAGAAAAGCAATACAATGTGGAAGGTGTACCAAAATTAGTTATTTTTAATGATGGGGCAAGTTGGCGAGTTGCCGGCGTGCCCGTCACTCCTAGCAGTTTTTTGGGCCGCAAATTTTTACCTAATGCCTGGCGTGGGTTGCGGGACGATGGGCTTAGCGAAATAGCTGGCATTGAAGACTTAACCTTTGTGCATCATACTGGATTTATAGGTGGAGCCAAAACATATGCTGCAGCTTTGGCCATGGCCAAAAAGAGCTTACAGTGGCCGGATGAAAAATAATAAAATATTTTGTTTTGTACCTAACAAATTTTATTTGTGTGTTTAATGTTGCGTATAAAACGGAGTTTGAATTTGTTACAAAATACCATGGGAAAACCTATGCAGCGACTAGTTAGTAACTCCAATTAATCCATGCGAGTTTGTAATGAGCGTTCAGTTATCTTATCCTTTTCAATAATATAGACGGTGGCACCCCAACCGCTCATAGCATCACGATCAAAGGCATTCATCATGGACTGTGCAATCACTTCGAAAAGTTGATCCGGCTCCAGATCAGGACGCCATAATGTCTCGCACATGCCATAAAGCTGTTCAGCACAAGTACCAGCTACTACAAAGTCATCGGGAACATTGGGACAGCCAATTAGATCCATGTTACATATAAAGGGCTCCATAGTTTTAGGATCCAGGCCAGCAATGACTGGCTCAATGAAATACGGTCCAAAGCGATGCTCATATAGAAAACTTGAGAGCATGGATGAGAATGGCTTTGGTGCCATTTCGCGATTCTCGCGCGTCTCATATAGATTCTTGCGAAACAACAAACGATCGCGAACTGTTAGTATATCAGTCTGCAGACCAGTAAGACCCAAAAACATGCGTGGTGCAATATGGAACACCTTTTTGAAGTCCGTGGATATGGTTTGTGCCTGCACACCAAAACGATGATCTGTGGCAATGGCTACGCAGTCCTTGCCGCGCATGGCGACAACGCAACCTCCATTATAGGCCAAAATCGACATTATATCTACTTTATTTATATCAACTTTTATAAAAATGCAATTTTATTTGCCAAACGTTGAAATGCCGCTTGAGCTTGATGATGACTTTTTGTTTCTGAGCACAAGAAAAGGGGGCTGCCGTACAACTTACAAAAAATGTGCTAAATAAGCAGTATAAGTATGTTCAATTGGCAGCGCTGCACTCAGCTGTCTTAAAACCCCAATCGTTTTTAAAAATTTAAGCGTTTATTGAACAATTAATTTTATTTACCGATTTGTATAAAAAAATATATATTTTTTATTCAAACATTTTTAATTTATGCTTGGCTAAAAAAAACTACTGCTTTTTTGACAAAAGTGTGACTTCTTAGAAATCTGGTAACCCTAGGCACACTGACAGCACTGACGTTCGGCCTTATTCTACTGCTTGCTTATTTTTAGAAATTCTTAAAAAGTAAAACTTTATTAAATTCTGTATATCTTCAAACAACTTATGTTCGAAGTAAAGCGTGCCGTGCATATGCTAATATTGCCTTAAATAATAACTTCCGTTGTCAAAGTCAGTAGTCAGTAAATAGTACACAACAGCCTCAAAAACTTAAGGTAAGCTCATTGTACGCAGCTTGCACAAGAGCTTACAAAACATGTTATAAAAGATTACAAACAAAAGTTAAAACTCAATTCATAAAACATTAAATACTTTTACACAGCCCACAATTAAGAAAAATGGCTGAGGCTATGGTGGTGGAGGAACGTGCGTCGGTCCCAAAACGTTTTTTTTGTCACATGTGTAATGTGGAAATCAACATTCCGAATGCTGACTATACGTGTCCACTCTGCTCGAATGGTTTTGTCGAGGAGTTGCCCGCCAATGCGCCTGAACTAGCCACCTCGGCCGCACGATCTGCCAGCGGCAGTAGCCTAAGTGGCGCCAATGAAACACCCGCTTCGATAAGCAGCAGTAGCACTATTGGCACCAATACTGCTGGTGGCGTTGCTGCCGGTCCGCATATTAATGTGGAATCACTGCGCAATGACATTGTTTCGCTGTTGAATATGCGTAATGTACCAAATTTGGAGATAACAATTGAGCCTAATCGGCGGCAAAACAATGTGGTTCATTTGGGCGGTTTGACCGCATCGACAGGCAGTAACAGTGGCGGCAGTGGTAACTCTGGAGCTAGGCTTGCAGCGACGCACTTGGATCGTTTGGACAATGTTCTGTATGATTTTTTGAACAGCTTACCACTGGCAGGCGCTACGGAAATAGTCACTGGACCTGGCGGCAGCGGGCCTGGCAACTCTCACATGTTTTTCATGGGCAATCCTGGCGATTATGCCTGGGGTCGTGAGGGCCTGGACACTATAGTTACACAGATGCTTAATCAAATGGAGACCTCCGGACCTCCACCGTTGTCGTCTCAGCGCATCAATGAAATACCAAAATTTAAAGTGACCGCTGAAGAAGTAAATCGCAAAGTACAATGCTCTGTTTGTTGGGAAGACTTTAAGCTGGACGAAACGGTACGCAAGCTCTCCTGCTCGCATCTGTTTCATGAGGACTGTATTGTGCCGTGGCTGAATCTACACAGCACTTGTCCTATTTGCAGAAAATCCTTAGCAGACGAGGATGCTAACGATGATTTTGTATCTATGGAGGATGTTAGTGGTGGAGGAGTTGAATCGAGCTCCATGGTAACGGGTGCAAATAACTCAGAACGTACGCCTCCTAGTCAAGCCGCGCCCACTGAGGCAGGCGCAAATCAGCAGCGTGCCGCGAATCCACGCAATATCGTGTTCACCTTTGATGATGAAGATATAATATTGGATTAAATGTGGTGCAGCCCCACTGGTGTGAAATAAAGATGTACGGACGAAACCCAGCTGAATAAGGGTCAACTAAAGGAGCAGAATTTAACGAAAATAAAAAGAAGCAAATCCCTATGTTATTTATATAACTTCATACACATTTCGTTTGTTGTACAATTGGTGAAATGAAATTCAAAAAATAACATAAAAATATTAAATAAATTTGAATGCACGTTGAGTACATGCATGCTGACTAAATCTGCATATATGTACATATGTATGTACATTTTTTTTTAGTTCTAGCAAACGAAGTAAGCAACAATTGTATTTATTGTATTGTACTAAAACTGTATGTATGTGCTACCTTATTATACTTAATCTTTAATATATGAAAAATATATAGCATAGTTATGCCTATAAGGTCTAACAATATAGCGCTTAATGCAAATACATAAGTTGTATTTACTTTATACCACAGTTACATACTATACATATACATAAATATACGAAACCATAGTTCTGTAAAACTTAATATAATAATTTGTAAACCACATTAATACAATGTCTGCGATATATCGCGTTAAACCTCAAAAATTCTTTCATTAAATAATGTAAAATTGAACAAAAAAGTTAGAAAATTTGTTTTATTACATTTGTACATCATATAATTATTTTAAACGCTAAAACCTAAGATAGTTGTCATGCGGAGGTAGTTATAAATTTTAGGAAACAGGATTGTAGTATATTATTTTAGAACTGACCAAATATGTATGTATGTATATTCATTTATATCGAACAATGTTAAATGTTATATACATACATACCTATGTATAAAGCGGTCTAATCAAAGAAATAAGATATATTGCGCGTTTACAAAAAATCGTTTTTAATCCGAGTTTTGTTGAAATAAGTGCTACATGCGTTATAGAGAGTACTGTAAAGTATACAAAGCTGATTTTGTAGTGTTAAATTTATTTAAATAAAAATAAAATTAAAATAATTATTTAGTTGATACATAGGTTAAGTTTTCTGTGTTGGGCCTTAAAAACTTTTTTATTTGACAGTTCAGGCTTATCTTAAAAGTTACTGGGACTGTAATCTACATGATTTAATGTTTAAAAAATTACAACTAATGATTTATCGTAACTTTGGACTAATTAAAAAAACCAAAACATCAGCAACGCATTTGGTATTATTATTATCGATAAATATATATTGTAGTCTGCACATAGCAATAGTGAGAAATTGTCATCGAAAATTTGGTGTCTGAAATACATCGATATTTGTGGACAATCCATCACTTAAAGTAGCCGGCGTCAGATTAGCTTGACAAAAGTTTTACAATTTATTTTTTTGTGTTAATTTGCATTTAAAAATTTGTTAAAATGACTTCAATGTTTTGGGGTAAGTTGATTAACTTGATTTTACATGAAAATAGAAAGGATTCTTGTATTATACTAAGATTTAGTAACGCAAATGTCGTGTTGCAGCACGTCACCACGTGTTTGTGCAAGGGCAGCGTGGGGCTCGATTTCTTTGAATTTTAAAAATATTTTTAATTAATAAATATGTAATTTATTTTTTACGAAACGTGCATCTTTAATTACAAGGATTGAGTATGAAGCCGAAGCGCAAATACTCTCAAACCATCGTTAAAGGCTTCCATGTGTCTGGGATTGCACTCGATGAAGGCAATAGTGCCAAGCTGTATTTGACGGCTGAAAAGCAGAAGTACATTGTGGCTACTGTATCAAAGAGTATTCCACAAGTGCAGTTGGATTTGAATTTTGGCAAGGGCGACAAAATAACATTCCAAGCAATCGGTAAGATTCAGCGCAATGATGTGATGCAAGTACCAAACTAAAAGAAAACATTTTTAACTTACAGGAGATGCCAACTTGTCGCTCATTGGCTACTTACATGACATGGAAGAGTCGGACGATGAGTCTTTCGATGAGGAGGAATACGCCAATCTAGCACAAACCCTAGATGGCAAGAAAGCATTGGCCGCTGAAGAAGAGGATGACGACGACGAGGACGATGAAGATTTCGTAGGAGATGAGGATCTTAAAAGAGAATTTTCGAAAGCTACTGAAAGTGACAACACTGATGATGATGAAGATGAAGAGGACGACGACGATGAGGATGAGGAGGACGAGGAGCAGGATGAGTCTGAAGCTGAGTCTGACGAAGAGGAAGAAGTGGTTCCCCAGCCCAAAAAAGCAAAGCTGCAAAATGATGCCAAGAAACCTGCTAAGGAGCAGAACGGTGTGGCTAAGAATGATCAGAAGCAAAAGGGGAAAAACGATCAAAAGGCAGTTGCTGATCAGCAGAAACCAGCTAAGCAACAAAAACCTGGTGGTGAGCGTGTCATAACTGGCGGTGTGAAAATTGAAGATGTACGTGTGGGCAATGGACCCGAAGCCAAATCTGGCAAGCGCGTTGCTGTTTACTATGTTGGACGTTTCAAGTCCAACAACAAAACCTTCGACAGCATGCAGAAAGGCGCTGGCTTTAAGTTTGGCTTAGGCGCTGGGGAAGTCATTAAGGGCTGGGATGTTGGCGTTGTTGGCATGAAGGTGGGTGGCAAACGTCGCATTACATGCCCACCGCACATGGCGTATGGTGCACGCGGTCAACCGCCATCTATACCACCAAACAGTACTTTGGTCTTTGATGTGGAATTGAAACACATCCAATAAGTCGTTAATTCCATGTTTTTTTCATATAAACTAGACTTAGGTACTTTATATTTAAGCGATAAAAAAGAAGAGTTAAATAAAGCCATCACTGCACTTAAAAGTGTGTTGAACCATAGTCGACACATTATTAATAGATTTTTTAAATATGAGTAACAAAACCTGAGAAATGTTAAATGAAGCGTGCTTAAAAACTGGAAGTGAAATATTTAGTTGATTTTTGAGAGAATAAATAGTACGAAAATTCTAAGATACTCAAAATAAAAGATAATGCACTAGTATATTAGAATTTGAAGAATCGCTTTTAATTGGATTATACGAAAAATAAAATGCACAGAACCATAACACATTGTGCAGATTACAATGCCTAATTTTGTGTACTACTTTCTAAATTTAGCAACGGTTCGGAAGGCATTTTCCAATGCTCCAAGACATACGGAAGCCGTTCACTGGGATCTGTGCTCCAATGATGTAAACGACACTTTAAACGTGCCTTTTCCAAATTGTTGACGGTTATAGTACAGTAAAAATCTTTGTTCTCCTTTTTTAGATCGGGCCCCTCAATCGGCTGCTCTGGCAATTCGATACACTCCTCTTTACAATAAATGCCAGCCTTTCGTAATGATGCCTTTATGTTCCACGGTTTAATTACCCAAGGCTCATCCTTATTCATAATTACTGCCAGCGTTAAAGACTCTAAAATATTTACAGTGCGCTGTGCATGCGGAGAACTATGCTGTACTTCAGACTTTTCGGCCTCTGTTTTTGCATATTTCGCGATGTTTTCTGGCGTTTTATATGCCGCCAATCCTGGCAGCAAGAGTTTATTGTATGCAAAATTTGGTCTTAGAGCGACTACATCCCCTTTGTCACCAACGCCTTCGACAAATGTTTTTAGCACAACTTCCAGATCGGGTCGCTTCTTAATGTGTTTATCCTCCACTAGTTCATAAATAAAATGCTTGGCGCGCATTTTTCGCGGTTTTTCATTCGTTTTATGTAGTAATGGTTCGTATTTTCGCTTCAAAACAAACGTGGTCTAGGATGTGATGCACCAATTGTATAGTTAGTATTGGAATATAAATAAAATGCTTTCTAAACTTACCCGCACTTGTTGCTGCATGCTGAAAGCACATTTTAGCAAACTTAATGGTGTAATGCATATATTTTTAAGCATTTTGCTGTTTGTTTTTATTATTTACCAATTTGTAAGGTTTTTACTTTGGTCTGCAAAAAATGTTTTTAACGATCTGGCAGCACCTTACGTAAGTAAGCAAGCCAGAAAGTACACGTTCAGTTTGCATGATGCAAAAAGACGCGCCAGTTCTTTAGTTGTGTTCATTTAAATTTTGTTCTATTCAATTAACTCGAGTGTTTATTATATATTAAAAAATCATATATATTTTTATTTATAAAAAACGTCTTTTAACGCCTATATTTAGGCTACAATAGTGCTTTGTATCCAATCAATATAGTCTCCTACACGAGTGTAAACACCCGGCCAGCCATTTAATCCGCATGGTGTGGGTCCAAATGATACAACACCAGCTAGAAAATAATATGTATTGACCTTGTTTGTATCCAAACCAATTAAAGGACCGCCGGAGTCTCCGCGACATGAATCTATACCTTCTTGGCCACCGGCACACATTTGTGAATTTTCTAGTAATATATTTTGACGGCTATAGACGGACTGACAGTCCGTGAGTTTAACACCTTCTACTGCAGCTTTAAGCTTCAGATTACTTGCCGACGTCTCTTCCGTCTTGCCCCAACCGGCTACATCCATGACAATGCCATCAAAGGTAGAGGATCTTAGATTCTTATCCAAGGGCAAGCAAATGGGACGCACAAAATCTGTGTATTCAATTTGACGAGCTAAACGTAACAGTGCAATATCATTAACTTGATTTTTGGAGCTGGGATCATACTGAGGGTGCGGTATTTTGCTTTCTACGGGCACATCCAAATGTGAAGGGGCACAGTCCTTCATGCCACGTATATCAACCTCGCAGTCGGGATTGGTCGTGGTGTCCCATTCACCCAAACGAACACCTGTCAAACGCCAATCAGTTGGTAAGGCTTTACCATTGACGCAATGGGATGCAGTTACCACGTAGCGTGCGCTGATCAAAGAACCACCACAATGGTGACCCTTGTTGTTACCCGCTGAAATATATAAAATTAAATTATGATTATACATAAATTTATAGGTTTGTTATGAGACGCAAATTTTGTATCCAAGACCCCAACAATCCATTTAAGCTAAAAATTTTTCAAATTGCGTTTTTTACATCTTACACATAAAACTTGTGTTGCATAACAACGACTTAGGATAGTCCAGGGATCTCCTCATACTGTCGACCCAACTATCAATTTATACTATATAACTTAAGTATGACCCCTTTTGAAGAAAAGTCATGAGTCATTACATTTAGTGTACTCAATTAGCGCCATCCAAGGGAACTCATCAATTTTGGTTTCAACGCCGCCGTAGATACGATTGGACAATAAGTTTCCACATTGTCCCGGGAAGGGTAGTAAACTATTTGTAGTAGTGGTGTTTTGCTTATTTGGACGCAGCGTAGTTGTTGGCACGGTGTCGCGATAACGATCAGGACAGCAGATCTTAAAGATAAATATTTTAAAATTACAATTTTTTTGAAGATTAGTATATAGTACTTACCAAAACCTTGCCATTGATGTAGCCACATTGACTGCGACTTAGGTAAAGCTTGTCTGTGTCCAGCAACGGCGAAGTCGTCAAAACTCCAAAAAGATATTTACAATCCTCCAAATGTATGCACAGTGCACGCTCCCTGTTCGGCGTGATGCAGCGTCCATAGTTTGGAACTTGTGCGGCCTCATTTGGGAAATAGAATTCTGCACAAAAACGCACAAAAAAATCAATGAATTTTTTGTTATATGTCGTATATCGCACGAGTACGTGCAATTCTCAAAAATGTATATTATTTTGCTGTTTATAATTTGCCATGGAAACTGGTTTTTTTTAAACGTAATCCGGCGAGTGAAGGCCCGCTAACAAGTTACGTACATAAGTATGTATGAAGGTATTGTACGTATACAAATAGAACCTAGTTTTTATTGACAATCAAATGCTTTCTTTTTTAATAGACATACTTACGCGCACTGGTTGAATATGTAGAGTATCCCAACAGCAGGAAGCTGACTAACATTATAAATTTTAACATTATAACACACTATTTAAAAATGAACACACGCACATATAATACACTTTAATATAAGAATGTTAAAAAATAACTTCGTCTCTTATTTAATTACACAACACAAAGAAGATGTTATCAAAATAAAAAACTGAATACCATAGTTAAAAGGAAACGACAAAAATGTATGACTACTACGGAATTTCCCTATATATATCTCACAGACTCAGATTCTAATTGAAGAGATCAAAGCGAGGCTTTGCCAACAACTAAAACGTTCCAGTACGGAGCGAAACTTAACGCACGACTTTTAAGAGCTTTAATCTAAGCTTTTTCTCACGCTAAGCATGATTGTTTGATTTTGCATGAATGACGCTTGAAAAGTAGTAGAAAAAATTGGCGCCAAATAAATCTTAACTATATAGCTGAGCTTTATATACTCTGTACTTTATCAGTAAGGAGTTTATTAAGATTAATATGGGATCATAAAAGATTTTCAGTAGCATTCACAGATAGTGGTCTAAAATTCAGATTCTGAATCATTTTATGCACATTTTCTTTGTGATCTATGTAAGCACTAAAAAAGGATTTTGGAAAAATCCACCCAAAAGTGGATTAAAGAATTGTTTATCTCTTGATTTGCAACCAGGCCATTATGCTCTTTTTGATGATTAAAGAAAACACTTTGTATAATTAAGCACGGTTCTTTAAGCGTTTAATATTACTATTAGCGTTAGAAATTGAAATTAATAAATTCAAGAGAATTGACTTTCGACACTAACAGCTTGTAATTACTCAATAAAAAATAATAAAGACGACGGTATACGAATGAAAGTGTCTTAAAAAACTGGGTTACACTAACTTTTAAAAGCAACACATTACTTTAACCTTTAATCGTAGTGTCAAATTTCCATTTCATTTTATGAAAATTTAGTTAATGACAATTATATAACTTTTATGCACCATCATAATGAAATATTTCCTACCAAACTTTACCGAAATTGAAATAAATGTGCAGCGCTCTACCCTTGGATAGGTACATCGCTTATTAAGTATGCGTTTGGCTTAAAATGCGGTACAACGTTTTTATTAAAACCATAACATCTTATTGCTATAATTATACTTATTTATATATAACTTATTGCTATTATTCTGTAAACTTTGGCATCAAAGCTTTGGAACACTTTTGCCCTTTTTATGTTTTGTACGCCCCTTGTTTTATAAACGCATAAAGCCCGTTCCGCTCACGCCCATACTATTTATTATCCAGTTCAAATAGGCACTTACACGGGTGTAAACACCTGGTATTGTTGTAACGCCACATAGGGTTGGTCCAAAGGCCACAATACCTAGCAGAGTGAATCGTCCGTTTTTCGATATTGTACCATCATCCATAAAGGGTCCACCGCTGTCGCCACGACAAACATCGTTCATTGGCTGACCCTGGGCACAGAGGTGGCTGGGTGTAATAACAATGGGTTCTTGAAAGTTTTCGCTTAGGCTGGCATAGGCTATAGCACAACTGGTGGTGTTAACAATGGGTAGCCGTATAAATCGCACCGAGGAGCTATTATTCATGCCAATCGGTGTTCCGTTGTTGCCTGAAGTTATTAATGGAATTATGATATTATTTGTTAAATTCAGCTAAAGAGTCAGACGTAGAGAGAAAATGTATATAGCAATAATGTAACATTTATTGGTTTTGTGTCCCTTGTGCTAAACATTCTATAAAAATAAAAAAACTACGAAGTTAGCCTTTCATTTAGTGTATGTAACAGTGTAACAGACAGTCAATTTTCAGTAGTTCAAAAAATGTCTACAAATTATACAGACCGGCAGTAAAAAATCATTTTTGATTTTCTAAAACTCACTTTCAGTCGGGGTTGTGCTCCAGCCGGCTGCTACGCCCATTTGACCGATTAGCCTGTCCGGTAAAGTTGCTGTACGGTTTAAAGGTAAGCAAATAGACGTAAAATTTCCTAAAACAAGTTAACATGTATATAGTGTAAGAGGAATTGAATAGTATGAGACATGGAAACTTACTTTGTCTGTTACTGATGTTGAGTAGAGCAATATCGTTAGCGTATCTAGGTTGATCGTAATTAGGATGCACTATTAAACGATTTATGATAAACAAATTCGGATTACTGCAATTGGCAACGTTGGGTGCACAGTCCTGTGTATTAGAGGTATCATCGCCGATGCGTACATGGGATCTTTTTGGAATGCACAAATCTTTAAGTATGGGAATTTAATTTAAGGACAGCAAAAACTTTTAACTTACAATTCCAAGTCGTTTACTAATTTGACTACACAATGTGCTGCAGTGAGCACATAGTTGTTTGAGATCAGCGAACCAGAGCAACGGTAGCTAATGCGATTGCTGGCTGAAAGAATGTAAAAAAACTAGCTTTTAGACCTGTGCTTCTTATTTGGTTATACGCAGAAAATAGAAGGAAGACAGTAAGAGTGGCCTTATAATTGTACATATTATACATACACATATTACTTTTAGCAATCCTTTCAGAATTTTAAAAAAATCACCTCTATTATAAAATTCCTTTTCACAGATTTTTTGGACAGTTTAAATCTTAGCAGACACAATGAGTCGTTGCCCGTGTCAGCAGGGAGCGCGTAACCCGATCACTAGTGGGACATCAAATGAAGCAAATGTCAGTTCTAACCGTAATAAACCTTCAGGAGTTTACCCAAGTGTTGAAAATCTTGGGCCTTGCTGTGGACCACAACCTTGCGGCATGTCAGGATGCCCAATTCCAAAAGCGGATCCACCATCTGCATACTCACTGCATTGCCCTGAACCGGGCTCCACTACTTGTGCTGCTCCAGGCTCAGGCCCAGGCGCAGGTTCAGGCCAAGGCTCAGGCCCAGGTTCAGGTTCAGGCTCAGGCCCAGGCTCAGGCCCACGCTCAGGCCCAGACTCAGGCCCAGGCTCAGGAAATAAACCTCGGAATGCAGCAGACAAAGGCAATGAACAACCTAAGAACGCAAACTCAGGTGATTTAGATGATGGATCTGGTTTAAATTTGAACAGCACCTCTTGGTCCCTTCTAAAGGCAGTGTTGGTATTCTGCTTTGGGCTTTTCTTAACAAAGAAGATGACCAATGTGGCAAGCGAGGTGTACTAACTTCTGAGTTGATTTTATTTAAGTTCATTTCAAGCCACTTAGAAACAAAATATACCCAAAATCTTGATACACACACTACTATACACTACATACTATTTAATACAGTGCACATTCTGATGCGCACTCAATAAAAAATTGTTAAAGTTAAGCATACTACTCACTTTTGTTTCTATAAGCGATTCGAGCTAACCAGGGATATTGTCCAGCTGCTGTTTCCTGACCGCCCAGTATACGAACGCCCAGACCAATGCCACAGTTGGGCGCATTTAAAAACATTTCCGCATTACTTGGCAACACATTTGGTTTCATAGGATTAAGCGCGTTGGGTGCTGCTTCAGAGACTGCTTCTTTTTCCGTTAACTCGCCTTTTTGTTGTATTGTAGCTTGAAAACGTAAATCGCCGGGAAAGACAATAGGTCTATCCTCGGCTACCAAACGCGGTTTCACTGGTGACTCAAACCAACTTTCATCTTCATGTTCTATGTCATAGTGAATGTGCTGCAAACTGCCAAAGTGCTCCCCATCAAAATCAAAGTCCAGCGCTTGGGGACAGTTTCGCTGCGTTTTAAAATCCCAATAGTCGTGCAGATTTTTTTCTACTTCGTTGAAATTATGTTTCAATGAACTGAAGTGGGCAAGTGGCCGCTTCTCCCATATCCAAGGTTCTTCGGATGGCGCAAATCTTACCATGCGCATGTTTTGCGCTTGTTTACGTACAGCTGGTGCTCTGTATGGCTCGTGCACATATCGATGGTATTGATTGAGATTGGCATTCGGGCAGCAAGCAAGTGGTTCGAGGCCTTGAAACCCACAGCTAGCTTTGTGCACTAAGGCAAAGACGGCATCACGTTGCTCAGGCTTGTGATGCAGCAATAAATGAACAAAAGGCTGACAGTCTTTGACTCGCATGCAATTGCATGCTCTGGTCGTGTTCATGGTTGCTGCAAGGTAAATGCGTCTATTATTAATGATCTTATATAAATGAAATCTAAAGAGACTTTAAAATTGTTCTAAAAGTTTCCGAAAATATTGATACCGATTTTTTCGAAAAATTACTGGATGTGAAACTGATTTTAGTCTTTGTGTTAACTAATGGTGCAATGGTTTATTTATGAACTTATGTTGGAACTTGCAATTTTTTTTCCAATGTATTTGTCTAATTTACTCAGAGTATACCCTATATTTGCCTCACTCTTTGTTAGTATAGCCCTAAACCTTGTGATTACTTCATATCGTTCACATTTTTGTTTGATTAAAATATTGCTAGTACATACTGTATTTTTATACGCTGTACCGTATGGTACAAAGGGTATATTAAGTTTGTGCAAACCGAAAATGTATGTAACACACAGAAGGAGACGTCGGAGACCCCCCAAAGTTATCCAAAGTATGATCAGGGTGACTAGAGAAGTCGATATACCCATGTCTGTCTGTCGGTCTGTACGAACGCCTAGATCTCAGCGATGGTAAGATCAAAATCGGTTGACTATATCATATAGCTCTCATAAGACCAATCGGCCAAAAAAAAGTTTTTTCTATAAAATTCGTTGTATTTCGTTTGTTTATGAAGGTATCATATATAGGTATCATCATTTTTCGGTCGAAAAAACGGTTTTTGCGCAAAATTCGTCTGTTTTTCGCTTGTTTATGAAAATATCGCAACCAAATTTGAGAATTAAATATCTTTTTGCAATGTGGTTGTACTCGGTATCCCGAAGTCGTACGAACCCGACTTTAACGTACGCCTTGCAACGGAAAAACTTGATGCATATAATAAAACCAACTGTTTCTGCAACCAAGCTGCCTTAAAGTTTTGAAATTTGTGAAGATTGTTTGATGCTTTTGTCCAGCTGGGGTGTTTTAAATAAGCCCATTTAAGGAGTAGTATTTATCTGCGTCCTAATCGTTTTGTAACAAAACGTAAAAATTAGCCTTTTCGGTTAATAAGTTAAGTTTCAAGCGACAAACCATCATATGCGCAAGACTAAAAGACACTACTAATTTAGAAAAATATAAAGGTATTATAAAATAATTGGTTTTCAAAAATAAATTATAATTAATGTTCTTTATTAACTTTCAAATAATTTAAGCTACTCATATTAATAATGAGAATAAAATAATGATAAATGTTTTATTAACGGGCGGGTCGGGCAGAGTTGTGTGGGTGAGTCGAGTGTGTGCCGGGTCAGGCTTAAAAAATTAGGCCCGCGCTTTTCTCTTTGGGCCAGCTCTTCATTTAGAAAAAGTAGACTTTCTTACAAAGGTTAAACATGTGCAAGACTTTTAATCAGAAATCATATTCAACCGACAATAACAACAAATTTTGTTACAATTCCGGTTTAAAACCGCAATATATTCAAACATTGCACATGAATTAGCTACATACATACATATATACAATCATAGGCATTATATTGCTTTCCATAAAATTACTTGATTGTCGCCTTCTTGAAACTCGTGGGAACAAATAGTTTCATAGTCACCGCTCTAGTGCCGGATTTGGTACAAACTATTTATATATCCGGATATTGCAGTTCAAGTACCTACTTATCTGAAAATATAGCGTCTGGCTATGCTTTCTGAAAGGTATGGCCTAAGTTACGCACACAAGAAACTACTATTGCAGACAAGGTCAATGCCGGCAAAGCCCAAAACCAGAAGTGGCCAAAAATCAAGCAAGTCAGAGCACTCGAATCTCATGCTGTGCGCTTCACGCAACAATTACTCACTTTTGCTATCGTTTTCGTGGTTTATTGCCCTTCGTTTGAGTTCGCGTATAGCGCTTTTGTTTTGTTTAGCACTTTTCTGGTTGTTTTCGTTGCTGTTGTATAAGAGGGAATTTCTAGTCATTGACCTTGACCTACTAAGATGTGACAATTCCAAGACTGTCATGGCTTGTGCTTTACGCAATCGAAAGGCCAAGTTCTTTGCTTAAGTCTTTTGATTTGTCGTAAACTCAGACCATATGCAGTCATTACATACATACATAAATACATACATAGTACTTGTACATAATCAATTTTTATGTAAAACTTTGTAAGATACTCACAATTTAAACATACATATAGTATGAATAAAAATTTTGCATATGCAAAATACATTTTTAGCTAATTCTATTTAATAAACTATTAAACAATGGGTTTGTTGGTTAATTGCTTAGATGCACACACTCAAACACAAACACTTGGATATTATTGTTGCTCATTTAGTTGTCGTTTATTAAATGCCGGAATAAATTCCGTAACAGCCGCGAGCACAACTTTTGCCTTCAAAGTGCAAAATTGAAATAAATTGGGTCCAGTATGTTTCGGATATACGAGAGCATGTCTTAATTCCATTTCGACAACGACGCAAGCTGCCTTCATTCTTTTCTTATATTATCAACAACGAATAAAAACAAAGAGGGAGCACCAAAAACAAATTAAAACACGACGTTTAGATAGTAATAAAAACAATAATAAATAAGTCCCGACTGTCGGATACCCTGCACATACTCTCTCCAAAAGAGAATTAAATATTGTTACAGATTCGGAAGACGGATGTGAGAAATTTATATGTACATACCTATGTTATGACTTAATCACTATCCGAGTCTATGCTATCATATGATCTGCTGTAACTTTATATGTACATTCCAAAATAGCCTTATCGTTATGATTGCAGGGTGTCGTGAGTGCTGAATAGACAAACACTCACAAACAGTACACATACATTTAAACATACATATAAACAAAAGCATGAACTGTCTGTAGTATACTGTTAATAAATGTAGTGCAGATGTGCGATAATGTTTAACAGACGAGATCTTGATCTGCGGTCTCGTTGGGCATTGTCTTCGACAGCTTCAACAGTAAGCTTTGCCGAAGCAGTGTGCCTTTTACGCGTAAGCCAAGTTAAGCGGTTGCCTTGTTGTCTGAACCCTGCATTACTTAGTTTTAGTTTAGTAATTCGCATGATCGCTATGAAAAAAAAAAATGTAAATCTGTTGGGATTGTGATCGACAGTTGTATACCCTTCACACTGAAAATTTGTTACACACTTTCTTCGGCCTGTAACAGATGTTGCAGAAATGTATAATACGTTTAACCCCATGGGTGTAGGGCAGGCACACTCTCAAGTATCAAATTTTCAGGATGTTGACTCAGAAATAAACAACAAAATAAAATAGCTATGACCTGTACATGACCTATACATGTCGATACTCGTGACTCTTCTAGAGGGTAACTGGTTTTATGCGAATCAAAATAAAACAATACATAAACTTATAAAAATATGAAATGCTAAAACATGTTTCGTTTACTGTGTGGAATTTATTTTAAAACAAGCTATGTGGAAAAAGTCAACATATTTCATGTAGACATGAAAGCTGATACGCATCTTTGAATACCCTTGTAGAGTTTATCGTTAACTAATTGCTGGGGTAACTAGCATATTGTTTCCTAGATTTTTATATCTTGGTGTCACATTTTCGTTATTTAAAAACGTATAGCATATTTAAATACATAAATATTATTTATAAATAAGCAATAGCTTTTATATTGCATGTGCTTGTGTCATAATATAAAATAAGTAGACTTTTTTCATTATACTTAGTAAATTTTATTTGCGATTGAAAGTCAATATGTTCAGCATATTTAAGATTTTTTTTAATTATCCAACTAAAAAATACAATTTTGAATAAACAAAACTTAAATTATAATAAATAAATGTTTGTTTTATTATTTTGCTCTATTAAATGCGGTAAACTGTTTAATAGGTCATAAGAATTGCAGCTGTACCAAATAAATAGTATCAGCAAATGAATTAGATTTTTGCACAATTTTGAGTACATCCTTGTAAGTACGTATAATCTACATTTAACTTATGGTATTAACTTATAGTATGCCTGTAAACTATAAATAAGAGTAGCGCGAAATCAAGCATATGATCTTATACAAATATAAATGCATTTAATGGAATGTGATGAGTACAATTGAAATGTCTTGATGGTCTATGGCTGTTCTTCTATGCCACTGGTGCAACCTCAGCTTGGGTAGTGCTTGTGACGGCGGCAACAGAGACAATGACACCGGCTGTAATGTTGTTTTCAGCTTGTTGAACAGGTTCCCCGGCCGGTTGCTGCAGCGGCGTGTTTACCGCAATTGTTGTCACTGCAGTCGACGACGCATATTGACCAGCAGCCGCAGCGTCATCATCATCATCAACTGGCGTTTCTTGACGCAATACAGCTGCTAAATGGGTATCATTATCGGCTTCTGAAGTCTCGTCTGTAACGGCCCCTGAAGCAGCAACAGCAGCAGGTACAAGACTTGGGCATGCTTCTGCTCTCACCTGTTCAATATCGATGTCTTCGATTGATCCATTTGCATGTAAATGAACGGAAACATCGCCATTGTGCTGGCCATGTGAGCCCTTCAATTCATTGATGATTTTCTCCCCTACTTTTGCATCCATTTCAATGATTTTCTCTTGTAGATTGGCTTTGAATTCCAGGGGCCATTTGGCGCTCCATTCACGAAACAGTTTAATCTGTGAAAGCGCAGTTCTGTTAGCTATTTTCATGTTTTCAATTGACTTATATTTACGACTTACGCGGCATTGGAATAGGCTCATTGGCTTGTTTTGCATTCCTGTTGTAGCCAGGGCATTGACTACGCCATTTACGTAGACTCCTCCACCATCAGCAGCCCCGCCCACTGTGTCTTTTTTTAAGTATTCCACCAATACATACACAAAATCATCGCGTTGCAGCTCACTCCACTCATTAAACCATTGTATAATATAACGAAACTCGCCGTCTTTTGATAAATTATTCATAGACATTTTAGTTCCTTTTATTTATAAACCAACGCTCTCAGACACACCCGGTACTTGGACTTAATAAAAAAAGTTCAATTACAATAGAGCACTGGGCTTATTGCATTGATTAATATTTGCAAATAAACAAGCGGATTTCCAATCACTTCTGTTCACCTCAAAGTTTCTACACTAATAACAAACCTGTTTCTATTTCTAACTTTACGAACGTGATTGCTTCTCCTAGCTTTATGCAGCTCACAAAACAGCTGTTGCTGTCCGGCTTGCAAATGCAATGCATTTCTCTTTGGTGCTGCCAACCGTTGATTTACAACAACCGTAACCCCGTCGTTCGGCAAATAATACAAAAAAAAAAAATAACCTAATTGTATGTGAAAATAAAACGGTTATGAATAAATCGTTAATCAAGATGCTTTAATAACTTTCGTCCACCAAAAAAATGTTATACCAGTTAACTCATCCATCATTTACAAAGAGTTATCATATAGCATAAAAAAAATATTATGTCATTGTTTTTAATCAACAAATTATTACTGAAGCATTAGCTGTCAACGTTTTATAGTTAAATTCTTAATTGTGATTTATCTAAATCTAGTTTAAATTTTGTTAAAACCGCGATTCATAGTGCTATATATTTGGTGTTTGCGCAGCACTGGAAATTTTTACTGGCGCTAGCCAACACTTGTGAATAGAATATGTTCAGAGAGTAAATAACAATTTTATAAGAAAAAACTTTAAGTGCAGTAAAATATGTCGTCGGCTAAATTAGAAATACAACAGAAGGATGTAGATGTCCCGCAGGAGCAGCAGGAAACTGCAGGGGTTAAAATTACGCCCCACAAACAGGAATCTTCGCCGGATGAAACTGAGAATATAGATCAAAATTTAGCCGCGGCTGAAGAATACAAAAACCAAGGAAATGAATTGCTAAAAAGTAAATGACACATTCGACTTTATCACTTGTGTATGGTACCACTCTAAACGTGCAACCCAAAATATTGCTAAAACATTTTAACCATGGCCTAAAATAAAAGGCATAATGTACTAGGCAATTTGTTTTAAAGTGCTTTGTTCGACCTAACCTAAAAATAGCCCCAAATGGTGCTGTGTGTGAGATAATTTTGTTGTTACTAGTTTGATTATTGTTCATCATGAATAAGCACAGCATTTGGTTATATGTACTCACTTTGATTTTCTGTTGCAGCAAAGGAATTTAATAAAGCCATCGATATGTACACCAAAGCCATAGAACTGCGACCTACAAGCGCAATTTACTATGCAAATCGTTCCTTAGCGCATATGCGTCAGGAGAGCTTTGGATTTGCTTTACAGGATGGTATTTCTGCGGTTAAGGCTGATCCGAGCTATTTAAAAGGCTATTACCGGCGTGCGGCAGCTCAAATGTCTCTGGGAAAGTTTAAGCAGGCTCTTTCAGACTTTGAATATGTAAGCATAATTGGTAGGCAATTAAGGAATAAGCAATAACAATAATTTTAATCTAATAACTGCTAAAGGTGGCCAAATGCAGGCCGAATGACAAGGACGCTAAGTTAAAGTTCACGGAGTGTAACAAGATTGTTAAAATGCGTGCTTTTGAACGTGCTATAGCTGTGGATAAGCCGGAGAAAACGCTTTCGGAAATGTTTAGGGACATGGAAAATATAAGTAATTTTACTAAATTTTTTATTTGATTCTTTTTAAGTACCTTTGAATGTGTCTGTTTTGTGTAGCAATTGAGGACGATTACAAGGGTCCACAACTGGAGGATGGCAAGGTCACTTTGCAATTCATGCTAGATTTAATGGAACATTACAAGGCCCAAAAGAAACTACATCGAAAATTCGCATATAAGGTAGGATTCGTTAATTATATAAGTATGATGGTATAACAACATTTTTAAATATTTTGACCTTTTATTTGTATCTTTTATTTATGTTCTTGAATTAATTTAATTTCTAAACAGATTCTTTGTGAAATTGATACATATATGCGTGCCCAGCCATCTTTAGTAGATATAACAGTGCAGGATGAAGAAAAATTTACGATTTGCGGTGATATACATGGGCAATTCTATGATCTTATGAATATTTTCAAACTAAATGGCCTGCCTTCGGAAAAGAATCCATATTTATTCAACGGTGACTTTGTGGATAGAGGATCGTTCTCAGTAGAATGCATTTTTACGCTCTTTGGCTTTAAATTGCTCTATCCAAATCATTTCTTTTTGTCCCGCGGTAAGTTTAATTGCATATTTTTTTAAATAATGCTAAAATTTTTGTATATTTTTTTTAAGGCAATCACGAAAGCATCAATATGAATCAAATGTATGGATTTACTGGCGAAGTTACGGCAAAGTATACCAGTACTATGGCGGAAATCTTTACTCAAGTCTTTAATTGGCTGCCCCTATGCCACTGCATCAATCAAAAGATTTTGGTCATGCATGGCGGCCTGTTCTCTTCAGATGATGTTACCTTGGATAATATTCGCCGCATTGAGCGCAATTGCCAACCACCAGAAGAGGGGCTCATGTGCGAGCTGCTATGGTCTGATCCTCAGCAATGGCACGGCCGTGGACCATCCAAGCGTGGTGTCGGGATACAGTTTGGTCCAGATATCACTGAAGCATTCTGCAAACTTAATAATTTGGACTATATCGTTCGCAGTCATGAAGTTAAGGATATGGGTTATGAGGTTGCTCATAACGGTCAATGCATTACTGTCTTCTCAGCGCCAAACTATTGGTAAGTTTGCAAAATCAAAATTAGCCTAAAAAACCATTATTATATTGTTATCTACCTTTCCAATTAAAAGTGATACCATGGGCAACATGGGCGCATATATAACGATAACTGGTAATAATTTAAAACCAAATTACAAATCTTTTGAGGCTGTGGTAAGTTCTATTTCCTATAAATTAAATATTTGATTTTTAATGGAAATTTTTTCAATTTTATAGGCGCATCCCGATGTCAAGCCAATGGCTTATGCCAATAGTCTTATGAATTGGCTTGCGTAGTCACGTTAGTCTGTTCTAATTATTCTATATGCGACAAATCCCCTACGAGCATACACACACTTGAACACACATACCTACATAAATACACATTCATAAAACCGCCCGCTTGCCCATGCTTAACAAAATCGCGGATCCTTAAACCTTGTAACGTATAAAACTTAATTTAAAAGGGAAGCTATATAAGATGCTCAATAGACTTATGAACGCCACTCTACTACAGTTAGGCATATAAGTATATTTTAGCGTGCTTAAGGCGTGCAACTCAATTAGCAACGAAGTTGAAAAAAATGGTTGGTGTAAAAATCACATATACAATAAATACAGAATAGCAATCAATTTACAAATAAAATACAGCTATATTTGATACAAAATCAATGCATATGAGAAATTAAAAATGTTTATAAAGAGAAGACTTTAGAAGTCAGATGCTGTCGGAGCCGTCATCTAAGTTTTACTGGTGCTAAGCATCTGCGTTTTCACTGTACCTTTCGGCTTGAATGTTTTTAGTGTATTCTTTCTCTAAATTAATAAATTAATTAATCTTATTAATTTTTTTAATTCTTTATCAATTGTTAAGTAAAGATGTTCTAATTGTTTATTGATTTGCCTTGTTTATATGATAAATATGTTTAAAATAAAATTTGAAACTTAGAAACAAATTTATATTTACGTCATTTAACTATATTTCATTCATTCATTTTTTGATTTATGAGCGATTCTTGTTTGTATGCTTGGCTTTATTAACTAGATGAGAAACAAGAACTATATATACATATACGATATATAAATGTATGTATTTTTAACTATAAAACTCCACATGTATTTGCTCCATAAATTGAAAAGACATTTGTAACATTAAAAACTTGTATTTTAAAAAAGTGAAGAAATAGAGCAATTGTGAAAAAATATTAAAAATGTAATTTTATTTACCATTGGAAACTTTAATTCTAACGCGTTTATTTTTTACAAGTAAGTTTGGTTTTTTTAGTTTTTTTTGTTGAAATCTAATACAATTTATTTATGACTTCATAAAATGAATACTTAATATACAATCAATCTAATAAAATACCATTGGCTGTTGGGCTTAAACAAATTTTTATGCAGCTGCAATAATTCTAAAACTTCCATAATAAACAAATTTTAAGATTTAAACTTTATATGCTATATTGTAAAATGCATTAGTATTTAATTTTTTATTAATATATGTATTTTAAGGTTTAAATTAAGACATGCCTAGTTACCTATAGGCAGGCTTGACGAGAGGGAAGGGGGAAGGGGGGGTTCCCCCCGGAGTTTTCTCAGGAGCCCGGCGTAATTACTGTCGTACTGACTTGATTCAACCTAAAGGTGTAATAGAGGGGCCGGTAAATTTTTCCCCGGGTCCGGATTTTCTCTCTACGGCCCTGCCTATAGGCTTTATGTACATGTCATTAGAATTCAAGCAACTTAAACTAGTGCCGATAACGTTTCGTTTGTACTCGGCTCAATTTACAGATCCGTTTTGTAACCTGTCTTGTTTTAGTAAAAGTCTAAAGAAAACTAATTCCAAACGGTCTGCTTATATACATAATCCCATAGACTTAAAAATTTCGCTTACATTTTCTTTATATTCTTTAAGGTGCGCACGCTGCAGCAGCGTAACATAAACAAAGGGTCCATTGTATGGTACTAAATTCTGATAGAACTGCATTGCCAATGTTTGAAGCTCTTTGGGTTGTGCTTGTGATAAATAAAGCGCCACAACGCTCATTAGTTCATGGAAATGTTTTCCCTCCAGTTGTATACATTTAATAAATTCTGATAGATGTTGTAACAGTTTAAGCTGTAGCTTGTATTCCTGAGTCTGAGCTTTGGAGTTTTCCGAGCTGCTGTGTGTGGCGGCCAACTTGAGAAATTGCTTAAGCTGAGGTATGACGTCACTGATAAAGAAATGAGAAAAAGTCAAAGTAAATGCGCTTTTGAACTTAAAATAAACTTACCGAAGACTGCGTTTTAATATGAAATCTTTAGCGTGCGCACCCAAAATGAGCAAAAGCGCAAAGCTGCGATTTAGAACAAGTGCATTTCGTACTCGAAACTTTTCTACAAGTGGCTGCCAAATAAGATGTACCAAGGGCAACAGCTCATTTTCATAATCAGAAAGCAGCGGTATGCCCGTGGCTAAACACTCTAATGCCATGATCTGATGTGTAAGTTCAGAGCTGGAAACGAATTTAATGACCTGACTAACTATATCCTTGGTCATTTCAATATGGCGCGGTAAGGCAGCTTTTACTGTCTCTGTCGTAGTGTTCAAGTTTGTAGCTTCGCTCATTTCGTCTTCTTCTTCGTTTTCCCTATTATGAATGTCAATAGGTGCGTCTGGCTCTGGCGGCTTTTTAAGCACTGTTTGCCAAAAGCATAGCACATTTTGTTCAGCCGCTTGCTCATCCACTTGCATGGGCAGCTCGTTAATCTCTTCAGTTGTTTCATTACGCCAAGTGTTTACATGTTGCAGAAATGCTTGAAATACGCGCAAATAAGAATGTGTATTATTCGTTTGGTAAGACTTGCTGCATTCTTCGCGTATTGTTTGAAATATGCTATCTATATGTGGCAAATTTGCGCGTGTACTATATTGTAGAACTACGGTTAATATATCAACGGCAGCGCTGCTTTCGGAGGACTGCAAAAGAAGCACTTGTAGAAAAGTTATTATATTTCATGGGCTACTTACCCTTTTGAGTAACGCATGTAAATGAAAGGTTATATAATCACTGGAATGTTCTATTAAATGAGAGGGTGATTCATATTTTAAGGCCATCTGCATGGCGATAAATGTAAACGTTGCAGCCTGATGGATAATCGTATTGCTGCTGGCTATGAAAAATAATATATTTTATATTTAATAATAAAAATAATAATATATTGAATAAAATAAGCTTCTTATGAGCTTAGATTAAAATAAAACTTCTTTAAATATGAATTTGATATTATTCTAGTCTAACTTAACTTACTCTCTAAATCTAAAGCATACCTAACTTTAGCAAGACTTGATCCAAGCTGAGGAAAATGTGTTTTTCAAATGATTCGCCCATAAATTTAGCACAATGGCCCAGCGCATCTAATATTAGGCAGGTGTGCAAAACATTAAACTGTGCATCCAATATGCTGACCCGGTTAGTGACTTGTTCACTTTCGTCATCCGAGTCACAGTCTTGGGAGCGAACTTCCACTGCTGACTCGTAAAGACCCGGGGTGTGATCCTCAAACCATGCAGTGATCTAAAAATTTGATGGAACATAATAAATAAACTAATCAATCATTTACAACCTTCGTACAAGTTCTATAGAGTTAATTATTTTTATTGCCACTAAACCTACCTTGTTAACTTTTAGGCGACATAAAACGTCCGGCTGCAAGGATAAGTGCCAATGCTCACGGTTAAGCAATTCATTTATAAAAACTTCGGTCAATACCAAACGACTATCGCGTGCATCTGCTTGTTGATTTGTAGTCATGAGCGTCAACAGCAAAATTGCTTCGTTTATTACAGAGCTGCGTCGCTCTATGAGGTCCAGACAATAGTCGAATATAAGGCGGCTTATTGTTGGTTTTAAACCCAACATTACAGCAATGTCGTATACGGCAGATACTGTTCGTTTTGAATTTATGTGCTTAAATTGACGCCAAGGGAATTTAGAATGCGCAGCAAGCAAGTCACTGGCAGCTCCTTCCTGCATAAGGCGCAAAGAATATTCCTCATCCAGAAGTTCTCGCGGAGTTCGTAGATCCAGCGCAGAAATCAAACACATTACAAACATTTCTAAATTTCTTGGCACTAACAAGAGTAATTGCAGCTTGTCTGTGCTTAGATTTCGTAGAAATCCTTTGAAAAATAGCAGCTCGGCAAACTGTTCCATGTCATCACATCTATGTAATATGCGGGGCCATTTATTTAAATGCGCATCTAGCAGTAGCTCGACGTGTTCGTCAAAAATGGTAGTACAGCTAGGCAGTTCCTGCAGTTCACTAAGCGTACATCGACACAGTTGTGCTATGCTTTGTTCCTCATCTTCAGATAGAGCTAAGACACTTTCTAGTATGTCAATGAAATTTTGTTTTAAATTATGAGCACAGTGCTTTAGTAAGAGGCAACACATTTTAGCGTACTCCTCACGAATTGGAACAGCCATATGTGCACGTAATATGCTGGTCTCTACAAAAATAGGCCTTAATCTGAGAGAAGTAGCTGCGATCCATTGCGGTGAACGCAAATCTGTTTGTAGCTGCTTAAGATGCTCTTCCATTTTCGCTCCGCTGGGCCTGCGGCAACCAAACATTAAGCTTAGCTTCTCGAGCTCATCATCATATTTGCCCTCATTGAAGAGTGTTTGGAAAGATTTCACATCATAACGCAATTTTAAAAATTCGTCTGTAGTTTCCTCGAACATAATGCATATAATGCGACCCAAAGCTCTGATTGATTTCTAAAAGTTGATTCGTTAATATGGTATGAAAAAATAATTTATAAGAAATTGGACTGCCTAAGGTTGTTGCTTACCGATCTTAAAGTCTCTCCAACCTTTTCATCAGCTAATGAGGTCTTAAAAAGCACGGTTACAACCTTAGGAAGAAATATAAATGTGGTATTTGCCACCTGATTCCTTAACACAACATCCGCATAATCGGCCTCGTCGTGCACGTAAAAAACAACCATAAGGCATTGCAGTGCGGCATCGCTATGAGCAATAAAAAGTATATTTCGAAATCTTAACCAAAAAATTCAGATTTACCTACATAAGCTTGCGATATTTGTCAGTTGCTATGATTTCCAGCAATGTCAACAATATTTGACCAATTATCATAGCTTTTTCTTTTGTGTAGAATGCCTCAACTACATCGCTTGTAGAGCGTTGCAACGATTCTGTTATGCACAACACTGATGCCAGTTTTATTTCTTCTGAAAGATTAGCTCGAATGTTAGCACTGTTTGGATCCCGTAATTGTTGCAATACAACACAAAGTATGGATCGCAAGCCCTTCTCATCCGTAAGATAAATCTTGGAGACAATGTTACGCAGGCAGTTGAGTAGACTTGTGCGTAATTCCTGACTCTCACTTTGCAAAAAATACATGTATATGTTTAAGATATTTGGGATATCTAGGATTGTGTGCAATATAATACTTACCCAGTCAATTCCTCCAATTTAACGATCAATGGCACCAAAATTTGAACTTGAAATATGCGCATATGTCCAAATTCAAATTCTTTTATTTCTTGCTCCACCTGCGTTAGTGTGATTTTACTTGGTTGCCTTAAAAAACTGTCGATGGCAGGTTTAACGCGCATAACATAAGTCTCCAGAGATGACATTTTGGCACAATAAAAAGTTATTAAACTGCAAAACTTTAAAGACGCAGCGGCAACAGCCGGCAAACATTTAAAGCAACAGCTGATTCCTAAAAGTTAGTCAGTCACCACGAAAGAAGTTAAAAAAATATTTTTTTTAGCAACTGTTGCTGTAATGCGAAGCCCAGATTAAATCTTACTTAAGTAAATTTTAACAATTGCGTATGATTATTACCTTAAATTGTAATTTTAAATATACATCTGCTTCTTTTTATTTTTAACAAAACAAAAAACAAAACTGGCATCACAATGAATGGCACGGAAAAAGAAGCAGAAGCAGTTGTGTTTATGAAACAGCTGACTATAACCTGTTGTTGTTGCCACCGTTCTTGTCATTAACGTGGAATCGAGCTATTTATAAATCAATTTTCTGCTTGTATTTTGGAAGTACATACATGCTTAATTCCATAAAAGATCAGAGTGTGAACATTAATGTTTAACTTGTGAACTAGCTGAATGGCTTGTTCCTAAAAATGTGTATGCCAAAGTGCATTAAACAATGCTCATGATAAGTATTGTCTTAGCCGGCCGGTAGTTAATTCTTGGAAACGACGAAGCAAATTTATAATCGAAAATCTTAATATCAAAGAAAATTAGGTGTCACAACACGGCAAAATTATGTAATGTGTCAATTTTGCACCAAGAATTAAAGCATTTAATTTAAGCGTCATCATTCTCAGTTTCTGACATCATGGATGCTCTGGTATTCCTAACAGCCGCGGCTCATTTGATATATACGCCATTTACCAAAGTGGAGGAGAGCTTTAATTTACAGGCCATGCATGATATTTTGTATTTACGAAATAATTTCACACAGGTAAAGTCTATTGTTTTTTACTAATATTCAAAAATAATAGATTCCTGTATGCATTTAGTACGATCATCACGAGTATCCTGGAGTGGTGCCACGTACATTTATAGGTGCCTTAGTGATTTCTATGCTGTCCGCTCCATTTGTGCTTTTCTTTGAGACAATAAGCATAAATAAATTTTGGTCGCAATATGTAGGTAGGTAGGTAAAATGATATCTAAAAGTTTTTGCAAAAGTAAAAATTTTTTTTTTACATTTAAGTGCGTCTTGTTTTGGCTGCTGTCATATCTCTGGCTTGGAATAGCTTACGCCAAGCTATAACGAAGCTTTATGGCGTTAGAGTGCGACAGTGGTTTACAGCCATAACGCTAACACAGTTTCATTTTATGTTCTACATGACGCGTCCATTGCCTAATGTTCTGGCTCTTCCTTTAGGTATAATTTAATTCATTTAACGACTAAAAGATAATCCCACATCTCACCGCAGTTCTTTATGCCCTTTCATTTTGGCTGCGCGGTCAAAGCAAGCCATTTATCATTTGCTCCGGTATAGCCATATTGGTTTTTCGATCGGAGCTGGCGTTATTCTTGGGCTTATTATTGGCTTTGGATGTGCTACAAAATAAAATCACTGTTGATGGGTAAATTTTCCACTTTTATATAATATTACTAATGATTCATCCGAAAAATTATTTTACAGCTTTTTAAAAGTCGCTATACCCGCTGGAGTATCTATTTTGGCTGCCACTGTGCTGGTGGACTCATTTTTTTGGCGCCGCCTTTTATGGCCCGAGGGTGAGGTGCTCTGGTTTAACACCATACTTAACAAAAGTTCAAACTGGGGCACATCTCCATTTCTGTGGTACTTTTACTCTGCACTACCAAGAGCAATGGGAGCCTCATTGTTTCTTGTACCTATTGGCATCTATTTCGAAGCTCGTATACGACCTTTAGCGCTGTCAGCGTTAGTTTTTGTACTTTTGTATTCAATATTGCCACACAAGGAACTGCGCTTTATTATATATGTGTTTCCGGTGCTAAATATACCAGCAGCTTGCGCTTGTGAACGATTGTAAGTGAGATCGGTTCATAAAATTAGTTAGTGCAGAATCAAGATGATTTTCGACTTGAATATTTTTTTATAATGACTGATTTTTTTTATTAACAGTTGGATGAACAGTGCCAAGTCTGCATGGCACAGTTTCTTGGCCCTTGCATCAGCCGCACATTTGCTGTTAAATGTGATCGTTACCGTATTCTTGCTCGTTGTTTCGGGCACGAATTATCCTGGCGGAGCTGCGCTCTCTCGTTTACATCGACTGGAACAGTCCTCGTTAAACGTTTCTGTGCACATAACCAATTTGGCGGCCCAGAGTGGCGTGTCGCGTTTTATGGAAATACATGAAAGTTGGATTTACAGCAAGGATGAGACTATGAACTATACAAAAGCGGAAATTGATAAATACAGTCATTTGTTGGTAGAAACCAAAAGCAAGTATAACACAGAACTGTGGAACGCACTGCAGGAAGATTTTGAGACAATGGAGTTTATAGATTGTTTTAGTAGCATAGGCATACAATATAATTCTTTGTTTCCGGTGCGTATTAAAACAAAGCCGTGCATAGGTATACTTAAAAAGAAAGCAACGACCAATATTTTGCAGAATGAAACAATTATGAAAAAAGAAACGTCAAGCAAAATTAAAGAAAAAACAAAAAAGAAACCGAGTGAAACTAAACCAATCGAAAAAGTGGAGAGTGCCTTTGTTAAAGAAGATGAAGTCGTATCTTATGAACCTGCAATTCCGCCTCACTCAAAACTCCAAGAAGAACCCACAATACAGGACAAATATGCAGTAGAGAACAATGATGATGATGGCACAGATGGTATTGTAGCAAATGTAGATGAAGCTTCTTTAGAAATTGATACGGATGTGCCAAATGCAACAACTAAGGAAATCAACTTCCAAGAACTGCGTAATCTGGCTATGGGGCAAGTAACACACAAATCTCGAGCAGCAACAAAATTGAAAATTCGCAAAATAATAGAACAACATTATCGTGCTAAAGGACGAGATATTGAAAGTGATACTCCCGAGCAACACCAGAAAACCACTGAGGCTGGCGGACGTACGCGTCAGTCTGTAAAGTCCATTATAAAGCAGGAAAAGATAAGGGAAATGATTGAACATATTGCTACAATGGATTTGACACGTATATGTGACTTGGAAAAGACATCGACAAAGGACTGCCTAAAACAGGTAATAGATAAAATAGACGAAAAAGAAAATGCAACTACGAAATGAATACCATAGCGCAATGGAACAGTTAATTCTGCTTGGAAATGGCAAGGCACGCGATATTGAGAGATAAAATTTTTGAAAATATTGTATTGAAAGGGTTAGCTAATATATGACTGCAGATTGAGATTGAGATGCCCCAAAAAGTTTCATTTTATAATAAAAACGTTTTGAAATAAAATTGCTTCAGTATTTTATTGCCGCCAGTCGAATGAAATGCTTATCGTAACCATAACTTTTATAGAATATTTTTGTGTATTATTATGGTGTATTCGAAAAAATATTGGAATCCGTAAGCCGTGTGACTCAATATTTCATCGTACATGCACTTGTTGAGCTTCATCTTGTATTAAATTCCTTTTTTTAATGTATTTGCTGATTCAATTAAAGAAAAAATTGAATCGTATTTTCCATTATGGAGTCGGTATGTTTAAGTGTTGAACTCAGGAATAGTTTTATATCTGGCAAAAATAGTACTTATGTTACTATATTATGTAGCCTGCATAAAGCCAAACGTTCCCCAACATGCCCACAAAGCACAAAAGCCAAGTGAGTCTGTAGAGAATGTTATCCATTTTTCCCTTGAGAAACACAGGCTTGCCATCATTTTTCTGAAATTGCTTCTGCAGATTTGCCAATTTCGGTGGCAGCTTTCCCGGTGCAACAGTTTCTTTCAACAAAACTGACGTTTGATTAAACATGCGTTTAGGTATTAACAAGGGCGTAATGGGCTTAACCTTTTTAATGTTGCGCAAGAGGTACTGCAAGTTTAAATTATATCAGCTTTTTTTTTTTACTTTTATTAGGTATTAACTTACACGCAGTGAAATAGAAGAAACGCTCTGCATTTTGCTCGTCAGCATTTAATATTTTTACTAAAATTTTTATTTATTTCTGAAATGAAAATCATTAAATGAAATGTTTGGGAAATTGAATATAAACGCAGCCTACTTGTTTTTTTGGAAATTAATTTGTACTTAACGCCTCCCATGTATTCAAATTGCCAATCACACATAATTCCCTTTTTTCAATTGGAAATACATGAAAATTGGATCTAGAGCAAAGATGAAACTATGAACTTTACAAAAGCGGAAATTGATAAATACAGTAATTTGTTGGTAGAAACCAAAAACAGGTATAACACAGAACTGTGGAACGCACTGCAGGAAAATTTTGAAACAATGGAGTTTATAGATTGTTTTAGTAGCATAGGCATACAATACTATAATTCTTTGTTTCCGGTGCGTATTAAAACAAAGCCGTGCATAGGTATACTTATAAAGAAAGCAGCGACCAATAATTGGCGGAATGAAACAGTTATTAAAAAAGAAGCGTCAAGCAAAATTAAAGAAAAAGCAAAAAAGAAACCGAGTGAAACTAAACCATCTTCTTTGTTAAAGAAGATGAAGTCGTATCTAATGAACCTGCAATTCCGCCTCACTCTAAACTCCAAGAAGAACCCACAATACAGGACAAATATGCAGTGCCGAAAAATAATGATGGCACTGATGGCTTCAGTCTGTAAAGTCCATTATGATGCAGGAAAAGATAAGGGAAATTATTGAACATATTGCTACAATGAATTTGACACGTATATGTGACTTGGAGAAGACATCGACAAAGGACTGCCTAAAACAGCTAATAGATATGTTGGCGCAAATCGCTTATTTTGTTTTAAGTAATCAGATATTGTAATTTTTATGAAGTCTAGTGTAAGTGAGAGTAGGGTGGAGCGGGAGCCAATAAAGCTTTCATCGCTCTATGCGAGTTCGCCCCGCTTCGCCGTGGTAGTTTAAGCTAGACTTCAGAGATAAATATAAAATTATTCTGAGATCAGTTGTCGATTATCATTACATGCGAGCGTCCAACATTTTTCGCTATCGTTTTGTTTCTACTTGTAATATATTATAATAACTTCTTACTTAAACGCGTTCCAATATTTATTATTAAAATATCATAAAAACTCTGATTTTTCAAGATAAAATAGACGAAAAAGAAAATGCAACTACGAAATGAATACCATAGCACAATGGAACAGTTAATTCTGCTTGGAAATGCCAAGGCACGCGATATTGAAATATAACATTTTTTGAAAATATAAATTTATTTATTTATTTATATATGTAAAGCTAGTTTACACTTAAAAGATATAAACCAAAGCCATGGCTACCAGGGCCTTTAGCGGAAAATATAAATATTGAAAGGCTTAGCTAATACATGACTGCAGATTGAGATGACTTGCCCTAAAAGGTTTCATTTTATAATTAAAACGTGTTGAAATAAAATTGCTTCAGTATTTTATTGCCGCCAGTCGAATGAAATGCTTATCGTAACCATAACTTTTATAGAATATTTTTGTGTATTATTATGGTGTATTCGAAAAAATATTGGAATCCGTAAGCCGTGTGACTCAATATTTCATCGTACATGCACTTGTTGAGCTTCATCTTGTATTAAATTCCTTTTTTTTAATGTATTTACTGATTCAATTAAAGAAAAAATTGAATCGTATTTTCCATTATGGAGTTGGTATGTTTATGTGATGAATTCAGGAATAGTTTTACATCTGGCAAAAATAGTATGTTACTATATTATGTAGCCTGCATAAAGCCAAACGTTCCCCAACATGCCCACAAAGCACAAAAGCCAAGTGAGTCTGTAGAGAATGTTATCCATTTTTCCCTTGAGAAACACAGGCTTGCCATCATTTTTCTGAAATTGCTTCTGCAGATTTGCCAATTTCGGTGGCAGCTTTCCCGGTGCAACAGTTTCTTTCAACAAAACTGACGTTTGATTAAACATGCGTTTAGGTATTAACAAGGGCGTAATGGGCTTAACCTTTTTAATGTTGCGCAAGAGGTACTGCAAGTTTAAATTATATCAGCTTTTTTTTTTTTTTTCTTTTATTAGGTATTAACTTACACGCAGTGAAATAGAAGAAACGCTCTGCATTTTGCTCGTCAGCATTTAATATTTTTACTTAAATTTTTGTTTATTTCTGAAATGAAAATCATGAAATGAAATGTTTGGAAAATTGTATATAAACGCAGCCTACTTGTTTTTTTTAGAAATGCTTTTGTACTTAACGGCTCCCATGCATTTAAATTGCCAATCACACAAAATTCCCTTTTTTCAATTGTTTACAATTTTGTTTGAATGCGATTATGCATAACTTCTTCTTTTTAACACTGGTTTGATTGTAATTCCGTGCCCTTAGATGTTTGTGCATAAGTTTGTGCTTTTACCTTTAAAATTATGTCCATAACAAGCTATATAAATCGTACTATGAGCGAAAACACTAAGACGGCTGTTAAAAGAATCTGCACTCTAAAACCTATCGAACCAGAACACACTGCTATTCAGTTACACGCCGGCGAGAATGTTATTGGTCGCAGCAAGGAAACCGGCATAAGAGATTCCAGATGTTCGAAACAACAACTTAAGCTCAAAGTTAATCTGGACAGTGGTACAGTAAAACTGAGAGTTTTGGGAGTGAATCCAAGTGGTATCAACGGCATCATGGCAATGCAGCAAACAGAATGTGAGCTGCAGCACGGTGATCTTCTAGAAATTGTTTACGGACGCCACCCCTATGAAATAGTATTTAACCCGGCGCCTATTAATACTGAAAGCCACAACATAGCTGATGCTAAAACGGAGCAATCTGTGGCTCTAGCTGGTGAGGGGAAATGGAGCTCCACTGCAAATGGTTTATGTGTAGCTTACACTAGCGCTGGAGTGATAGCCTCAGAGAAAATCGCTGGCTACGATATTGATGGCACCATTATTAAAACCAAGTCTGGTAACGTTTTTCCAAAAAACATTGATGATTGGCAAATAATCTTTCCGGAAGTGCGAGAGAAATTGCAACGCTTACACAAGGATAACTTCAAAATATGTTTTTTTACAAATCAAGCAGGTATTGCGCGTGGTAAACTTAAATTGGATGAATTTAAGCAGAAAGTTATTAAAATTGTGCAGACGTTAAAAGTGCCAGTGCAGGTGTTTATATCGGTAGGTGAAGGTTACTACCGCAAACCTCGGCCTGGCATGTGGGAGTATTTAAAAAACGAAATGAATGAAGGTATCGCTGTTAAGTTAGATCGCTGTTTCTACGTGGGAGACGCTGCTGGTCGACCTGAGGTTGGCAAGGGCGCCACCAAGCAACGCAAGGATCACTCTCTGGTAGATCGATTGTTTGCGAACAATATTGGAGTATCATTTTATACGCCTGAGGTACACTTTCTGGGTAGAAGGGTCGAGCAATGGAACAAACCGGATTTCGATCCCAATAGTGTCCATGATCAAGTGGCACAATTTGAACCCGATGATGTGGAGTTCCATGAAGATAAATGCGAAATGATCATAATGGTCGGGCTACCTGGTTCTGGCAAAAGCCATTTTTGTGAAGATGTTTTAACAAGCCGCGGTTATAAAATTGTAAATGCAGATACTATGGGCAGCACGCAGGCATGCCTAAGTGCTTGCAGAAAGATACTAAGTTCAGGCAAGTCCTGTGTGGTCGATAATACCAATGTAGATATTGCATCAAGACAGAAATTCTTAGCGCTTGCTGCAGAATTAAAAGTTGACTGTCGTTGTTTTGTAATGAATGTAACCCCAGCACATGTAAAACACAACATAGCATTTCGTGAGTTACTGGAAACAGATCACTCCAAAATAAGTGACATGGTTTTTAATATGATGAAGAAAAAGTACACAGCGCCAACGCTCGAAGAAGGATTTTCCAAGATATACAAAGTTAATTTTAAGCCAAAATTTACTGATGAAAAGAATGAGAACTTATATAAAATGTATTTGGTTGAAAAGTAAAAGCTACGCTTTATTAATCCAATGTAAATATTCGTTTTGCAATGTCATCTATAAGCCAGTCCATGGAACTTAAAAGCTTATCGCCTGTCACAGCACTGACACCGGCGACCAACCAATGATGAGTTGTAATTTCATCTAAATGCAGTATCTGCAAGTTTATTGTTAATAAATTAAACGTTTCCTTTAGGAATAAGCATAAGCTTACCTCTTTTATTTCATTTGAATCAAGTGCGCCGGGCAAATCCTGTTTATTGCAGAGCACTAGCAAAGTCGCACCGGCTAAACGCTCTTCCTGTAACAAAGTTTCCAGTTCCTGTCTGCAAGAATCCAAACGCATGCGATCAGCGCTGTCTACAACCCAAACAAGGCCGTCTGTACATTCAAAGTAATTGCGCCAGTAGGAACGCAGCGATTTTTGCCCGCCCACGTCCCACATGTTTAGGGTGTAGCCCTTGTGCTCTAGTGTTTTAATATTAAAGCCCAGTGTGGGTGAGATTTGGTCAATGGGCTCGCCATTAAAACGTTTCAATATTGTAGTTTTGCCTGCATTATCCAGACCGCTGCGGAAGCCCGTATTAAATGAAAATTTTATATGAATCACCAGGTTTTGTTTGCGATTGTTAACACTTACAGCAGCAATATGCGCATCTCCTTTTCCTTTTGACGCATTTTTTTCAATACTGTGAGAAAGCCCATTTTGTGTTTATAGAAAAGTTTGCTGTAGCTTAATAAATACTACTTGAAAATAATTCAGATGCTGCTTGTCTATTTTATAAATAGAAATAAAAACAATATCTCGTAGTGAATGGCAAAATCAATAAGCAGAATTTTTATGCCATATGGCAACTCTTTCTCCAGAGACGTCAAACAGCTGTCATAATCTGTGCCCCGTGAATTTTTCGCTTTCAGCCGAAACTATTTTTTTTTATTACGAAGGTTTATAAATATATATTACAAGCAAAATGATGAACCTATCCAGAGTAAGTATATTTCCAGCACATTTGAGCTACTTTCTGCAAGTAACGCACAAAATAATTAGTCATACTATACAAAAGCACAGAAGTTATAGTGTAATTACGTAAGAACGCTGGAGCGCCCAAGTTAACGCCAAAACTTTATATTTGCAGGCCGTTGTGCGCAGCTTTGCCACCACCAGCAATCGACGTGCCACCGCAGTCAACAAGGATCAAATCGAAAAGGGTTATTTTGAAATCAAGAAGATTCAGGATCATTTTCAGAAGAAGGACGGCAAGCCCGTTTTCCTGAAGGGTTCAGCATTTGACAATGTGCTATACCGTATTACCATGGCTCTTGCTCTTGTCGGCATTGGTGGCATGGGCAAGTTGTTCTATGAGCTGAGCGTGCCCAAAAAGGAATAAGATGCATTATAGTATAATTATTAAGCTAAGGCTTTACAAGCAAATCCGTAAAACCTGGTCCTTTTGTTGCAGATAGTTGCCTAAAATTTCCGTGTTTTAACGCGTTTAACTCCAAAATGTAGTCGCCTTAATATTTAGCCATGTTGCTGTGTTAAGAACTAACTCTAAAGTGTATAAATAACATTCGCAAAAGCATTTAAAACGTGGAAATATAAGCACTTTGCAGAAGAGCCATAGTACCATTTTTTCCGTGGATTTCGTTATACCTTTTTCAGAAAACATGATACACATCATTTTTACGAGGTGACATATGTAGACTGCGCTTTATGAGTCGCCATTTATGTAATGAAATACTTGGACCTTGCGCTATATGATGCCATTTGTCATTTTCCGCAATGAATTTTTTTTTTTAATTTTAACTTAACTGCATGGACATTTAATAAATAAACAACGACTGTGCTTGCCAAAGCGAAACGACAAGGGCCGCCGCCATCATTTCTTTGGATGCGATAGAGGAGAGTCCGTTTTTATAAATCAAAGGGCGGCAGAACTCTGCGCGTTGCCTTTTTCATGGAAAAGTATCTTAAATCGAGCAAATCACGGCGCGCTTTAACACAAACAAACGAACATACACATGCGCATGTTTATAAATAAAAACAACGAGCATAAGATGGCAAGTATAAATGCGGCCCCGAACTGCGTATGCTCTAAGAAATAGTTACCAGTTCCAAGTGCGACAGGAATTGATCAGCGCTGCCATGGGTATACGCGTTGTAGGACAAACAAAGACCAAAGGCAAACAGACTGAATATTGGATTCCGGAACGAAAATGCGACAGCCCAGTAACTTGGATTCTATGTGGAGCTGCACTGTTTGACAATCATGACTGCAGCTACGTAAATGTTTTTTCGACTGCGCAAGACAGGTTAAAACGCGCAGCTTAAATATTCTATGTCACTTTCCAACATAACCCACTGTACCTTCTTGCGTAAAACCCCTGGGTGATTTTGGTTTGCACCACAGCTTACTCAACCTTATGTGAGCAGAAGTCTTCTTCGATTAAACAGCATATAGTTGCCCTTATTTACAGATTCAGATTTTGCTCGCAGTACCTTGTATCTTGCATCCAATACAAACTTCTTGACAAGTTTCTAAGACTTTAACATTCGTAAAGTGTATGGAAAGAAATACAGACGGGAACGCGGAAAATTCAATAATTTTAATATTTTTTCATTAGTTATTTCTTCATAAACACTTACATACATATGTATATAAAACTAAAGTTTTCTGGATTGTGAAAACATCCGCCGTTTTATGCATTTTCTTTGCAATTTACACAAACATATGAATGTACTCTTTAGCATACACATGGAAGGGGGAACTGCGTCTGTACTTATGTACATACATATATAGAACGAACAGCATTTTTGGCTATTACATCGTTACGCTACATTTATATTACGATCTCTGCGTAAGAAACACATAATGTGGGCTTGAGTTTACCGTTAAAACATTTGCCAAGTGGTGCATGCGTAGGTGGTTTAATGGAAGTGTTTCAGGAACATGTATTTATCTATGGAGTCTTTGTAAGTATGTGGTGTGCTACGAAAAATTTTGAATCTGTCCGAATTTTCTGTGAAATTGCAATAAACTCGCAATAGGAATTTGCAAAATACATACATACATACCTATGTATATATGTACATACAGCGGGAGGTAATTTTAGATTTACTTGTACCGCCTCAAATAGCACTATGGATAGTTTTAAACTTTTGGGTAATGATTTTCGGAGAAATAGAACAAATAAAGTGCGAAGAAATATTATGGATTGATACCGAAAGTAATATCAAATTACGTAGGTGAGCTGCTTCAAGATTGTCCTATAATTTAAGACTTAATATAATATCCCAGTAACATAAGGGATTGTACCAAAATTTTCATAAAGTTTCGTTGCAGCATTTGGCAAGCTGGGACAAAAGTTTCAGTTGATCTATAAGATATTGAAGGTCAAAGCTACCCAAAATCGGGTTTTGTTAATATTTATATATTTTCCGTTGGTTTTTGTAACTCAGAAGTTTTTGATAACACGGAAATCGTTTTATTCATTACAAATGACTGGGTCTTCCTCCCAGGTGGCTGGTTTGGGGTACCGATTATATTACGAATCGGGAGCGAATTCCGACGCCAATACAAATTTTTCGACTGTCCGTAAAAACCTGTTGAAAATCTTTATTCGAAATATTTTTGAAGGTGTGCTTTTTTACAATGTAGCAACGGTCATCTTCGAAACATGAGCTCTAACGAAAGGTTTGCTGGAAAATCTGAGCCTGGGAAGATTAATTTTTACATTTATTATAAGCTAAGCTAAATTCAAAATTTTATTCATGATAATTATTTCTTCAACTATAATCGCTACATGTTCGACTAGCTTCTTGGATCCAACTCAAAATATTTAATTTAAACGTACAGGTGAACAATAAGATCTTCATTGGCTTCCAGACTCCTCAACGTAAGTTTGCTTATTTTAACTCTTATCAGATAGCACCAACAGATTTTTCCGGCCGCATCGTTGACGCCAATACCAATGTAATACCGCGCGAGGTTTCAGACAAGGCGACCCTCTATCGTGCGACCTCTTCAATCTTGTGATGGAAGGGGTGTTGCAAAAGGCCGGTGTACATCGTAATGGCACTATTTAATACAAAAGTGTCCAGCTCCTTGCATACGCTGATGATATTGATATTGTTGGACGTTGCAAGCGAGATGTCACTGCTGCATTTGCAGCAATCGAAACGGAGTCAGCAAAAGTGGGTTTGGCGGTGAATGAGGGCAAGAAGAAGTATATGCTGGTTACTGGGATACGCGGCGTCTAGGATCCCACGTTGTAGCGGACCAATATACTTTTGAAGTTGTCAAGGAATTCATATACCTTGGCACCGCCATGAACATCGAAAATGATATCAGCTTGGAGATTAAGCGAAGGATAGGTGTTACTTTAAGCAAGCAAATGTGTAGCAGAGCCCTCTCTCGACAGACAAAACTTACACTCTACAAGACACTCATTTTACCTGTGCTACTTTACGGCGCAGAAGCTTGGATTGTGTCGCAGACGGATGCAGCAGGGGGTGCTTGGGGTGTTCGAGAGAAAAATTCTTCGCAAAATCTTCGGTCTCGTCCGTATTGGGAGCGACTATCGCATAAGAATAATCAGAGGTGGGCACGAAAAATAACGGAAAGAGCACTACAACAACATCAAGAAAAAAGGTCGAAAAAAGGATGCTCGAGTAGGGCCATAAAAATCGCACACTGTGTGTATTTTGTTTTTGTAATATTCTGCGAGTCGAGCGAAGGCACACATTGTGTGTATTTTGTTTTTGTAAGTTGCTGCGAGTCGAGCGAAGGCACACATTGTGTGTATTTTGTTTTTGTAAACTCGGCGCGTCGCCGACGATCTGCTTGTGCGTGTACACTGACAAAATTTTGCAACACATTCAAAGAAACAGAAAAGTCATATGAGTTTATATGACAATTTTAATTTACCAAAAAAATTACTGGGTCTTACAGTTGCCAAATTAACTATATTTCTGTGCTCAGTGTACTTGTGCGAATTTTTCGTCCGCGAGCACCAATAAAAACTACCGTTACGGTCTAAAAAGGGATGCTCGAGTAGGGCCATAAAACTCGCACACTGTGTGTATTTTGTTTTTGTAATATTCTGCGAGTCGAGCGAAGGCACACATTGTGTGTATTTTGTTTTTGTAAGTTGCTGCGAGTCGAGCGAAGGCACACATTGTGTGTATTTTGTTTTTGTAAACTCGGCGCGTCGCCGACGATCTGCTTGTGCGTGTACACTGACAAAATTTTGCAACACATTCAAAGAAACAGAAAAGTCATATGAGTTTATATGACAATTTTAATTTACCAAAAAAATTACTGGGTCTTACAGTTGCCAAATTAACTATATTTCTGTGCTCAGTGTACTTGTGCGAATTTTTCGTCGCGAGCACCAATAAAAACTACCGTTACGGTCTAAAAAGGTCGAAAAAAGGATGCTCGAGTAGGGCCATAAAAGCGCACACTGTGTGTATTTTGTTTTTGTAACATTCTCGGTTTTTTGCGTGTGCGTCTGGCAGGCGCCACTTACAAGACCTAACGGAAAGAGCACTCGGTGCAAAAATGTCCAAGGCGTTTTTTGTACTGAGTGCTCTTTCCGTTATGTCTTTTCTGTGGCGAAAGATAGGCGCACAAGCAAAAAGTGCTCTTTCCGTTATTTTTCGTGCCCACCTCTGAGAATAATCCACGAACTGTATTAGGTCTACGGCGACATCGATGTCGTCCAGCGCCTAACAATACAACGTTTGCGCTGGCTCGGACATGTCGTTCGTATGGGCGAAGAAGCTCCAGCGAAAAAGGTGTTCGAAACGAGAGTCAACGACGGACGACGAAGAGGGAGACCGCGTGTCCGATGGAAGGACCAAGTGGAGGAGAACCTGTCTACACTTGGTGTAATAAATTGAAGAAGACGCGCTAGAAGCAGAGGCTGCTGGCGAGAGCTCTTGAGGTCGGCTGTAACCCGGTAACGGGTTGTGAAAGCCACCTAAGTAAGTAAGCTATTAAAAGTCAATCTTCTAGATTAATACATAAGTTCAAGCCTTTATTTACTGAGGCAGGGCTCCTGATTTAAACAGATGCAAAAAGCCTTCAAGTTTTCGAGTGTAGCGTACACCCTAAGATACTTGGCCTTTATAAACTGTTGATCTGTTGGTTTGGTCAGCGAGACCCTTTGTACCCTTTGTTGCCTACTGCCATAGTTGCGCAGCTACGGATAAAACTCTCATTCTCTGCACTTTAAATTAAGCCATCAACAGTCCCAGTGAAGAAGATTTCTATTTCATGATTTTCACGTGTCTCTATTAGTTTCGAAAGACTGCTGCTTGTTTCTCAAAGCTCGTGTGAGTGCCAAACCTCGTCAGTAGAATTTTCCAGCTAATAAAGTTTCAGATTGTATGGTTAAGAAAGCTATAGCTTATAGGCTTTGAAAATTGTCTTTAATATACATAGTAGACACACAAAGAAGAAGAAGACTCACCTTTTCAGAGTCTGCTCAGCATTGGGCAGAAAATGAAACCGACTTCATGGATTCATACAATTTTTTTAAATTCCTAAACTGTAAAAAGTTAGTCAATTATCTATTTTAGACTGGTGCTGAAAATGTTTGGGACACTTAACAGCCTTAAGACGAAGACCGTGCCGTCAATGCCGTCTTTCAGCCACCCCTTTGGTCGCGCCCAGGTTTTCTGAAACATGGCAATACCTTCGCATTATATTTGATTTATTCGAAATAAACGAAAGCAAGATCACGCTATAAGCAGATAGTAAAAGTGCATGCACATGTTGCAAACTTATTACATTTCATAGACTGTGAAAAATTTAAACGAATGAAAATGACAAAATGTTTGCGACAGCGAACCAGATCTGTCCCACCATAGTATCATACATAAAGTCTGTGTGCAACAGTTCCACACGACTGCCCACCGCCAAATTGCACTAATAACTCAAAATGCATAGAAGATGCAAAAACTAAATGTTTTTGCTTACAATTTACGTAGTGCTCGTTTCGAAAAAAAAACCCTTTGCCAAAAACAATACAGAAAAAACCAAGTTAACGTAGGGCAAGCGTGGAAATAAGAATCGAAAAATGTGTTTCATTAAATTTTATTTATAGTCAGCAATTTTATGCATTTAAAGCGCGTCTATCAACGGCCGCATCAGTTGCGCTCTCAAAGCAATGCGATGCGGAAACGACGCCATTTTGAAATTAACAGTAAATGCATTTTGCCGGGTCCAAACAAGCGGAGACGGAGCTCTAGAACTCGATAACTTTCACCTTTTTTTCAAAGCAGTGACTGTGTGTTTTGAATTTTTAGTAATTCATTTGAATTATTGCCAGGCGATGGCTACAAAGCGGCTGCTGCTGCTGCGGCTGCGATTGCTGCAACTGCGACTGCCGCAAGCAGCGTCAACGTTACACGGTGCAGCAGCCGCAACCACAAATCAGAATGCCGTTGAAGCGTTCAAGTGCAACGGGCGTGAAGCGAACTCACTCGCTGCCGCCGCGCCAAAACTAAATGCATCCGTGTCCGTCGCTGGTACTTGATGCAACATATCCCGGCCGTTGAGTGAGCAGCGTCATCTTTTCGTCAGTTTTGTCGTTTTCTTTGTGGTGCATTAGAAATGATTTGCCTTTGCCATTGAATTTAAACCTACAATCGTATTTTTTTAATTGTTGTATCCTGTACCGTCATAGGGTCAAGGGTAATGTAGATTGGTGCATTGTTTGTGAGATGTAGCAGACAAGAAGTTACCTGTATCAAAATGGTTAGCGATTGATTGATGCCCGTCCTTAAGTCTGAACTACTTGATCTGAAAAAAATGTCAACAAAATATGGATAACATTCGAACGTAGATTAAGTTTATTATTCATGTTAGAATTTCACCCCGCTCCCCTTTAGAAATTTATCGATTGGCATCAACACGCTAAAAGCTGGTCGAAACTGACTATAGCTGTACATACTAAGCTGCAAAAGTTTGTATCAAAATCGGGTAGTACATACACACATATTAGTACCGCATCCCGATGATCTACGCAGCTGGAAATATGAGGTGCCGTAACTATAGGTAATAAAAAGAGTTCGGAAATACTAACTAGTTGTTTTGTTGACCCAATTCCAAAAAACGTTCTGCCACACAAAAATGTAATTTTTTTAATATTAAGTTTGTGCAAGCCGAAAATGTATGTCGGAGACCCCCAAAGTTACCTAAAGTATGATCTTGGTGACTAGAGATATCGATATACCCATGTCCGTCTGCTCGTCCGTTTGTCTGTCTGTATGAACGTCTATATATCAGAGATGGTAAAAGCAAGAGCAACCAAACTTTCAGATTAGATCTCTTATTGTCTTAAGTCCCATACGCAGAATGAAAAATTTGGGATATCCCATTTGGGATTTTTTTTTTTTATGAAGTTTTGTTTTCATTCTGTGTTAGGGGCTTTACTGAAGACAAGTTTGTTTTGTTTCCTTGATATAACTTCCATGTGCGTGCCTTAGAGGACCTCGAAAGCATACATCAATTTTAGATAGATAATTCGGTTGTTTATAAAGATATCGAAACCAAATTTGGCATTCGGAAGTCTTTTAGAGTTCCCCAGCACTGTACCAAATTTGATTAAAATCAGTTGACTATGTCATATAGCCCTAATAGGACCGTCGCGACGGTCATAGAAACGTTTTTAGGACATAATTCGTTTGTTTATAAAGATATCGGATTCAAATTTGGCATTCTTACATTTTTCAGAGTTCCCAAGTTTTGGATGGGTAACTACGTGTTTTTTGGGGACCTTAGCCAATTTCCAAACAAATAAATAAATCTTCTTGTCTGCATGTTTCCTTTCTTTTGTGATGACGACCAATATTTTTGAAAAATTTACATGCAGAATGCCATACTTCAGGCACCCTCAGAAGAGGGTAATAGTTTAGGAGCTTTCTTGCTTTCATTCGCTGAATGTTTTTTAAAAACCGTGTCCCCCTGTCCAGCAACACATTTCTCTCTAACTTTTCCATAAACATAATGAGTGATTTAGCTGAGACGGGACTCGTGGGCATCCCGAATTCCATCTGAATTTTGGGTTGGGTGGGCAAGTTTGACCTTCTGCTCTACGAATACGTTGCGGAGAACAATTATATAAATGTTAGGCACTAACCCGACGGAAACCAACTTTTTTGGTGTGTGTTTACGTAGTTATCTAGTATGTGCCCCAAAATCCAAAACGAGTTTGTTCTATTAACACCTTGATTACAACTCAACTTTTTGCCGCTGGCTCGGTCAAGCTGGGTGGTCCCAAGTGCCGCTATTAGTTAAAATTTGATTTATTTGAGCTTCAATTAGTCGTTGAACAAATCTGTTTATTTATTTGTTTTTCATTATTGTTAGATGCCACAAAGACATGGCACAATCTAAGAGCTGGACGCGCACTGACATTGACACATTTGGCGGCGTCGCTCTATAGTTGAGGATTCCCCTCCATACACACCTACAAATCGAAGAAGGTTTTTAATTAACACCAACAATATAATTTCCGTAAAACTTCAAAAAACATTTTTTTTTCTAATGGTCTTTTAAGTGATTTTATACACACAACTTATGGGTATACAAATTCGGTAGCTATTTAACAAACCACAAAAGATTGGATATTATAACTTGTATGCAAACTTTTGCTTTCAAAGTCATACGCCCCTACCATGGTTTCAAATCCACAAAAAAAGAATGTGTAGCGCACATAATTTTTGTCTAGAGGGGATTACGTTAGTCAGTAAAAATTTTGATTTTGCTTTAAACAAATTTTCAAATCTTGTAATTAATATTTGCCTTAGCTTTGAATGTTCAAGTTGGGAGTGGCGGATTTTAAGATACCTTCTTCAAAAACAAACAAATTATGCTCTTAACAGATTTATTCGAGCTATCGTATCTATATAGACTATGTATAGAGTACTCCAGAAAATTTCCGAACGCCAACTTTGGCTTAGATACCTATATAAACAAACGAGTTTGGACCTATCGGTCTTATGGGGGCCATTTGATATAATAGTTAGTATTTGATCAAATTTTGATTCGTAATACTATCTTCATAAGCAAACAAAAAACCAAAGAATTATGCCCCGAAAACGTTTTTCGAGCGATCGTTCTTGTGGGAGTTATACGATATTGGAAAAATATAAGAAACTTGTTTATAAATCATAATCGAACGTGCTCTGGATTTCTTTTTGAAACTTCATGTTAACACCAAAACGATTTTTTTATGTGGTTTGAATCCGACTAATCGTGTTTGCAAAATAGGTTCAAATGTACACCTAATTTACACAGAAATAATTTTTTAAATATTCTTTAATATTCCTAGATTCCATTTATTCAAATACCAAGCTAGATTTTAATTAAAAATTATTTTCAATTTTATTTTTCTGAATTTTTGGCATAATTACACATGGTTCATGTGTTGCATAAAAAATATTTCTCTTGTAATAAAAAGAGATAAATCGTGGATAATTGCGTATATATTATTGCTAAAGTAATATTATTGTGTAAATTTATTTACGAGACACAATAATTATATATGAGCAATAATTTAATCAAACGAAAATATAAACGATAAGAAGTATTCGAAAAGTGCAGATTTGTGCTAACAAAGAGTAAGGGAAATATTAGGGTATTTTTTTTTTTTTTTCCAAGAGGTGGAGCAAATGCGCTTACGCATCCACTAACAGCGTCCTGAAAGTGGAAGCCCGACTTACACGAGCTAAATCTCCACCCCTTCTCTTGGACCTACTCTGCCTCGGAACAGCAGTAAACAATACTTCAAGGCAGGGTCCCTATGTGTCGTTTCTCGACAGTTTTTCATAGCCAGAGTGCAGGCCTCGCTTTTTTCTTATGCTTTTCTTTTTAAAGCCCGCATGTAGGCTTTCGGCATTCGACTTGCGCCGCGACTCAGGAAAGGCGAGTATGTCAAGCCCGTGACTCGTGCCATGGAGTCCCCCTGCCTGTAAATATTAGGGTATACCCTTAGGAAAATATAAGATTTCGACAATAAAAAATGTGAAATTGGGAGCACGCAAAAACGAAAACAAATAAAATTTGTTCGTTTTCCGGAGCAAGGCTGAATAAGAGGTTTTGAATAAGATGGTTTGTTGCTCTAGCTCTAATCATCTTTGAGTTTTCGGCGTACATACGGACAGACAGACGGACATGTCTATGAATATAACTTTGGGAGTCTCCAACGTCTCTTTTTCTTGTTTTTGCTTCCTATGCCGCCTGTGGAGTTGCCGCTGTCCACCTCCCAAATTTAAATTATTATGCCACCTTCTTAAGTGCCTGATGGATATTGAACTATCTAGAAAAGATGGACAGCTGCTCTTCTGAAAGTGCCTAATTGGGAGGCAGCGGACTGGTCTCAGTCTTTTACGTTCGCTGAGATGCGTCGGTATTGTTAACGATTTATCGAGCTACGATCCTCCCTAATGGCCCTAGAGCTGCTCAGCCTATTTAATTCTCGAAGCTCAAAATAATTATATAGGATGGTTTAAGTCAGTGGGTGACAACGTGCATCGACTCTCTGTCTGTCTGTCAAACACTGTCAGTCACTATGGTAGCATATCCAAATTATACGAGCCGAGGAGCTAGCTTTTTTCAATCTTAGTTTTCGCATAATAATTATTGTTTAAATTTGTGACTTTCGTTGTTTAACGCACTATAGCTGCTTATATAAAGGCTTAATGTGTTTTTATTTGTTTTACAAAATAATTGGCCACATGCGAAAGTTTTAACCTCAAGCCCCCGGAGAAACGAAATCGTCTGCGTTTAACAAATTGGGTGACAGACTTTGAAGTTGCCGACACAAGCGACAAATGACAAGCATAACAAATTATTATTATGCGTTTATTTTTCTCTTTCCGAGTCTTGTATGTACACGATCTTGTATAGAGAATATCGTACGACAGAGCTCCCAAAAAATATGCACGACACTTGAGAAAACAAAAAAATACCCGGCAGAAGGACAGTACAGATTCTAGTACGTAAGTACTACGACGGCGTCAAATGTCATAAAGTGGCAAATGTGCTATAAAATTGACACATCCCTATCCAACTTATGTAACATTGGAGCAAAGGGTGTCAACGCTACATTGTTCTGGACGGAAGCGTCAAATTGTCTACGGCAGCGCAGTCGCGTACTTGAAAAGAGATGAGCCTAGTTAGTCGGCATCAACACGTGATTATGTTGTAAGTACCGCTTTTTTTTTTATTTAAAACTGTGGAAGCCACTTGAAGTACACTTCGACATCCTAAAAGTGGACATGAAACGGCTCGACGCAACTGCATTTGACGATGAATTATTGATGTAAGACTAAACCAGTTCACTTGAGAGGCAACACACCGCAACCGTCACCTGATCCTAGAGGTACATACCGTTACCGGCCGGTCACTGCCAATGTAGTTGTGTGTAACACCCTATACGAGTCATCGGTTATGTGAATCAACGCGTCTAATCGGCGGTAACTGGGGCATATGTTGTTCACTTCACTCCGCGAGAGTTTTACTTTCGTAGTAAATAAGTTCTGCCATGGCTGATGGGAAATAGGAAGCGCATCTTTTACGCTTATTTGATTTCGATAATGCTCGGATGTTTTTTTTCTCAGCTCTGCGTCTGGGACGTTATGGATTATAAATTTTAAATATGAATTTCGGTGTTTTTGGTAGTGTAGATACGTTGCGTACAAGCATGCCGTATGTTTTTGTTTGTTATTATGAAAATACAATCCTCAAAGTCAATCATGGATGGAATTGTAAAAATATTTTATTAGTGGCGGTTCTTCGTTCGAAGATGATGGAAGTATTATGAATAATGATGCAATAAAAAGACTCTACTACAAAAAAAAAAAAAACAAAAAATTTATTAAATACCGAAATTGTTCAATTATTTTGCACAAAAATGCGTAGAAGTCATGTATTTTTTGAAAATATTCATTTCTCAGAAACTGTACACTGACCTGACTCCTTTTTATGTAGGCATATATATAATTTTAGTGACTCTCACTTGGTCCAAATCTGCCTGCATCGAGGTTGTAATTTTGAATTTACTATTAGGATTCGTCTTGGCAGTGTTTCACAAGAAAGTTTAGACTATATTTGTCCTGGGTAAAATAGTTCATCAGGCAGTAGAGCTAACACTAGCACCCAATCAGCCGCCCCTAGGTGGAGCATGGGGATCCCTATTAATAACTGCTCGAAGAGAACAGGGACCTACAGTTTATAGCCGAATCCGAACGGCGGTGTCTTGAATTAATAGAGATTTTCTTGGGCAAACAGCGTATTTGAGCTAGGCAAATGAACCACCGATCATCGGTTTGCAAAGCGAGTACGCTCCCACTACGCTCCCAATGGCCACCAATATACATATATATAAGATAAATGACGTTAGAGACCGGACCAGTTTCGATTTAATCTGCAACCACCAGAATTTGATGTCGTTAAGAAAGGTATCTCTCAGTAAGATACAAACTTGTTGACAGATCGTGCTAATTTTTGACATAGTATTTAAGGACTGTCCTACCAACTTAAAAAAACCAAAATTGCTGGAAAGTGATCAGCGCGGGCGCCCTAAATTACAAATTCCGGAAACTACAATGCCTAAAAAAAGGCATCAAAGGGTATGCGGATCCGTGATAAGCTTAAAAAGCTCTAATAGAAATTGGATTACTGAAACCACCAATACTTCGACTTAGGTAGGTAGGTGAGGGCGGCAGTTTAGACTTAGCGTCCCAACTCACTTAGGCCAAGAATAGGCCCATTGTGATACCGATAATGGGAGTAAGTGATAAGGATATAGAATAGAGAGGAAAAATTAGGGGAATCGGAAAAGTGGAAAGTGCAGGACCATGGCTTAACGTGGGATTCGAACCCACAACCTCTGGGATGATAGTCTAGTGCACAGCAACATGTCCATTTACCAAGTTATTAGGATTAAACAGTCCTTTTATGGTGCGTTGCTTTTTCTAGTTTGAAGCTAGGGGAGTCGATATAGACATTTCTGTCTGTCTGTTCGTCCGTATGAGCGCCTAGATCTCAGAGATGCTAAGAGCTACAGCAACCAAACTTTCGGATTAGATATCTATTATGTCACGGGAAACAAGTTTATTTTATTTTTTCTATATTGGGATTATATTCTATGGCTCCAAAGGGGTATACCATTACATTACATTATTACACTTCAAAAAACTCCAAAAGCTTAGGAGCATAATTCGTTTGCTTATGAAGTGCTCGAAATTTGGCGTTCGATAGTTCTTTAGAGTTCCCAATCACGGTTAATTTTATCAAAATTAGTTTACTATTGGATCGACCAGCCAAAAAAAAAGTTTATAGGGCATAATTCGTTTTTTTTGTATCGTAACCAATTCCTACAATACAAATTTTTTCGGACTATTGGAAATCGTTTCATTTAAATATTTATTTGTTGTGATGGTACAGGGTATCTCAACCACCATTTTTTTTTTAAGAGAAAAGTTCTAAGAACATCTGTTGCCCTTTTGCAATGGCTACTTCAATTGATAAAATTAATCCAGCGGATGTAATGTAATTGATATAGAATCCATATAAAACGATGTTCCTTAATCCAATTAAATAAAGACGGTGAAGACGTACACGCAAATAGATATCTGTACATTCATAAATAGCCCGGTCTGAATTCAAGATTTTGGGTCATAAAATAGTGCGTGAAGCTAACGCCCGTGGGGAATACATGCGTAGAGTCAAGGCGCCTGAAGGCCGTAATTTGCAGGTTGTTAGGGCTACTGAACTGAAACACTGAAATAATGCCTTACTGGACATACATGAAAAATGTTGTAGAAACTTTTTTGTTGTAAGTTCTAGCTACTTAATGTAGAAAGCATTTTTTATTTTCCATATCGTTTATCAATATCCGCTCACGACCCCTTTACGTTCGACATGTACAGCTAAGCAGCAAATGAATCCGAAACTATGGCGATCGTCATGATGGCAAGAGAGCATCGTATTCGAATTCGCAATATAAGGTAGTATGAGCAGGTAAGGAAACTTAAGTAGGTGTGTCCAACTGTCGAGGTGAGCCTGTGTATGTGTGTGGACACACAATTGCAATGTTCGGACGTACGCTCACAAACCAATACTATGAAAGACATACACAGATACGCCACTTGGCGATATAGTAAATACATACAGACACGTAAATTGTACTGAAGGGGCCAACGACAGCGCCATTCTAATGAGCAAATGACAACAAAAATTGGCAGCATCCATTAAACAACAAAATTAAAAATTAGTGACAATCATATGAAGACAACTTTTCTTATAATTAAGTCTAACCAAGCAAATCGGAACGCCTCAGCGAGATACGAAATGCAGCATCAGCAAGGTGGAAAGCACACAAAAAAAAACACGCATACGCAGTGTTGCACAGTTGCCAATCGGCAGTCTGCCATCCGCCCAGGGATAAGAAAATGGTTACCCCTGCACCGCTTTATTAGCAACAACGATCTTTCTAATGATACGATTTTCTTAATGAACCAAAAATAGATGCATACGATCGGCGTATCCAACGCGGGCAACGGGCGGCAAACGACGATTCCGACGACTGCGCACACACATTGGCTGCCCCGCCCTCAACGTGTGTGTGACACTAAAAAGTCATGACATCGCTCGCGCACACTGCGGAACGCTACGGATACGCTTACTTGCTTCAGATTGGCCATTCAAGCATTCAAAAATTAACTCCGCCCGGTTGCGTATGGTTAGTCAGAGTCATAAGCGCAGGCTACTCGTGCGCAGCCAAGATATGAACCTACAAGATACTCACACACAAGCACATACATGCGTACATGCACTCTCACAGTTGCGTTATACTGGTGCTGCTTTTGTATTGGTATTGTGTTTGAATTTTGATCTACAGTAGCGCATTGAGGGTAACACATGTTGGGCCCAGCAATTCGTGTGGAAACCGGTTTATGTGTATGACTTACTCAAGCTACACTATCATGGCATTGGTTATTGGGTCAACGGGCTACGACTTTTTTACTCATAAATGTTGTTTTGCTGTTGGTTTACTTTTTTTCAGCTCCAGTGCGTAATAATAATAATAATAAAGTAATTAAGATATAAAAGTTAGTAACACATAATTGTTTCTATAAAACCAGTGTATGATACAAATTCTAGGGATACTTTTCTGTTTTTAGAGCTTCAAAAATTTTAATTCCTCTTAGTTTTTTTTAGAGGTTTACGACTACTCTTGCAACCATTGCCAGAGTATAAATGAAGTATCAAAATCCCACCATTTTTTTTTTGGTCGGCATTTTGGCAATCTTATTGCGTGCTAAACAAATAGTCAATCCCATTTCAAAATACTTCCAACTTGTGTACTCGGGGTTTCAATGAGCAATGGTTTATGTTTAAGTTGAAGTCAATCCCATTTCAAAACACTTCCAACTTGTGTACTCGGGGTTTCAATGAGCAATGGTTTATGTTTAAGTTGAAGTAAACAAGCTGGGTTTCAAATCAACGAGTCATTTTTGTTTTATTTAAAAGGCCTTTCAGTGACGCTAAGCAATTATTCTACAGTCGCTGTCGATGGGCTAGTCCAATTTACCATGGCACTTTTGTTATATGAATGGCTCAACTGCCAAATCGATTAACTCCACTTTTGAAGTTTTGCGAAATTTCAAAGTCAAAGTACTAGATGCAAAATTTCTACTATTCATAATAACAATTTCCAAAAAATAAAAATTTACACCACTAAAAGACAAAATGACAAATAAAAGACAAAAGACACTGAATAATAATTAATTATTTCTCATTTTTCTCAACTGTTGGTTTTATGGAGTTAATCGATTTGGCTTGTGAATCATTCATATATCAAGCTGAAGCTGAGACCTGACATGGATAAGATTGAACTTAAGGAGAACGTCCTGGTGTAACCATATTTGTATCGTTGCCATATCATTCAATTGCTCTACATTGATGTTGAACAACGTCGTTGTTGTTTTCATAGAATAACGACAGTGGCCTCTGTAAACAGTGAGTTTCTACGGGTGAATTGCTATTTAATGCTCCTTGGGTTGATTAGCATCTACTCATTCATCCATAAGGACATCGATCGTTTAATAAGTTCCTTTCAAGATAAATTCTAATTAAAGTTTTCTGGTCACTTACAGAAAATTGTGTATTCTGTACCTACATATAGGGGCAAGAATATTATATATTTGTGTTCCTTAAGCAAATTTGAAGACGGCTTTACAAACTAAAAGCTACTTTCAGCATCTAGAGTTACCGAATTTTACCAACAACCCCGTTCCACTGTAGCAAGATTTCACACCCAACAATTAAAAGCTACCCGGTAGAAAATTGTAAGACAATTTCAAAAGATACAAGGAAAAATAAGTCAGTCTCTAACACCTCGTCTATAAATAGGGACGATCAACCGTGCTCTGGAAAACGAAAAAACCAAACCAAATAATTTTATATTGTTTCGTTTTAGTGTGCTCCGGAAAACGAATTTTTTACCGATATTTGCCTTTTTATTTTCGATAAACTCGTATATTTCTCTTATTTTTCCGATAAGTTCTCCTGTTGTGCTGACGCGGCATTATTCTTGTATGATAAAAAACAGCTGACATGGTTGCCGCAGCTTGCGCCTTTTTATTCCTATATGCTGTTTACATTGAATTTTTATTAAAATATTGCTAGTTCCTTAATACACATACTGTCTTTAAAATAAAATTACACAAAAATATGACTTTAGCAACAGAATTTATTGAAATTAAACAAGGGAAATTTCTTTGTGTAATGCGGGAACACTTATGTGTTCTTGTATCGTTTTCGTTTGCATGCTATTTTTTGGGTTGAGTCAGAAAAAAAATAATTAAAAATAATTGTCAATAAATATATAACTTCAAGTTGGCATAAATATAATCTAAGAATATCAAAGAATATTAAAAAAATTATTTCTGTATAAAATGCGTACTTTTTTAAACCTATTTTGGCGATTCATTTTAATTCCTCTTGCAACAAAACATTCGGTTTCCAACCACATGGAAAATTCGGTTTGATGAAATTGGGAGCACCAAAGATTCGGTTTCAAAACGAATCCGAATAAAATGTTCGGATTCGTTTACTGAGCACAGCCGAATATTCAACTTTGTTTCATTAGTAAACAAGTTAAACCAACATATTTGATATGTCGCCTCATGTAGCCCTATTCAACAATGAAACGCTGACGTTTCCAAAAAAAAATCCGCTTTCACTGGAAACTCTTTCCATGAACTCGTCTAGAATCCTCAGCGTATTAACATTAAATATGAAGTACCCGATTGATTTACATTTTTGTTTTAGGCTTTGAGGCAGAGGGCTTAATAGGGCCCACATTCACTGCACTTTACTAATCAGCCCCTGTCCATTGACAGACGTTCTTCATTTTTCTTGTTTTCTCAACTCACCAATACACTCACATTGGCTACACAGCCAAAAACAAAGCAGCGCCATTAAAACCAACAAACACACAGCGATCTCTGGCCTCTTTGCGCATGTAAGAGGCACCACACACACGCACACACATACACACCGATACACCTATACCACACAGTCAAAGTTGCAGAGAGCCAGAGAGAAAGAGCATGAGCACAAGATCTTGGGATGCTGCTGCTGCTGTTGCCGTTCCACTGTGCTACGCTGTGGATGGGCCGCTGCCGACGCCGTCGTCAGAGTGCGCTGTAGTAGTTTCCTTATAGAGATGATGGGTGAACGGTGAACATGAATGCGATCGTTGAAAAAAACGCAGCATTAGTCGCAGCAGACACGGGTGACGAACAACAACAAGTTGGAGCTGGTTGGCTGCCTCTATATGAATACATCTGCATACGTTTAAACGCGTGCTTCCGTCCAAGAGATCCCTAGTAAAAAAAAAACGCAAAAAAAACAAACACAATACTATTGTACGGCGGTTACAGTGTATAAGGTTGTGCATTTTTTCTTTGTTAAAAAGTTTTGCAAATTCGAACGTGAAAGTGTTGAAGCTATTTGCACCGAAAATTTATTTTCGCTAAAAAGCATAACGCCCGGTTTGCTAATAAATAACAAAAGCGCCACAAAGAAGCCACAAAAATCCAGAAAGTAAATTTCTATGTGACAATGGATTTGGCTGCGGTTATTGATGCCACAGTAGCATCCAAAGTGGCAGCACAGTAGTAAAGCTAAGTACATTTACAAAAAATAAGGTGTGATAAGTGCGTGATAATTTTCGAACAAAAACTACGGATAGATTGTCTAAATGTGCTAATCAGATTTCAGTTTTGGTTCAACAACTTGCCGTACCAAAAAAAAAAAAACCACTAAACAAATTCCCCACCGTAAACCTAATCAACGAAAGCAACTGGCGTCACAAATCTAGCGCCAACAATTTGTTACAAATTTCATGCTTTAATTGAAACTAACAATATACCCAAGTGTGCAAAAAATCGCGGGTAACCAGCGAGGTTTTGGGAATTTAGCTTTTGCCAAATTGGAAAAATTATATACTCGACTAGGTAGAACGTGCGACGGGAACTGAAGCGGCAAGCAAAGTTTATTTTTTTTGCCGGCCATCTGGAGGTGCTACAATTGGATTTGGATTTAATTGAATTGTGGAGCTCTTTAGCAAATAACTGCGATTGAAATGGATGGTATGTTACTCTATTATGTCTAAGATATGCTTTATTTACTATAGTTGAGTTAGATTTAGAAGCTGACTCAGAGCTAAACTAATTTTTATTTCTCTTAATTGGTTGCTGTGATTCCTATGCACTTTTATCCATATTCGATAGAAAACTGAAAATTAAACTTAAGCTTATTTATTTAGAATAATTCGGGTAATGTTCTGAGTTTATGTCTGATGTTATCAGCATTGCCAGTGTTTCCGAAATTTTATAAAGCTGGAGGCGAGACTGAGATACTCTGAATAATCACAATATACTTTGAAAAATTTCGGGTATATTTAGTATCATCTAGCGCAACGTATGATCTTCAAATCTATAGTAAAATTCTAAAAATCTTTTTTAAAAACCATAGTTCTTATATAAAGGCATGCAAAAATTCCGCACGAAATGTCAAAACTCCATATAAAAAAAATTCCCTTTTTTGGGATTTTTTTTTTTATATGAAGTTTTGACATTTCACATCCCAAAAAAGGGAATTTTTTTTATATGCAGTTTTGACATTTCGTGCGGAATTTTTGCATGCTGCGTATGGGCCTTACATAAAAATCGAAAAAGCAGAATTTCATTTAAAAATGTTTGGACTAAGACCTTCTAAATGCAATCACTGCATGACATAAAGCTGACCAATTTTTTCCATATTGGCAACTCACTGAGTGCATTCTCCACTAATAGCGGCCAAAAGCATACCAAACAATGTACTAAGAACACCAAACTTTGAAATTTAGCTTCCAAAATATGGAATTTTTTGAACATTTTCCAACACAACAATGTACTAGCTACACCAAACTATGAACTTTAGTTTTAAAAATATGGTACTTTCCTTTTGCTAATTCTTTTTTTTCGAACATTTCCAACACTAGTACAGTAAGTTCAGCTAACACAACTTACTACACCTAATAAAACCAAACTTTGAATTTAAACTCTTGAAACACGGAACATCCTCTTTTAAAATTTTTTTTTTAACACTTAACAACACTATTATGTTAGGTTGACCAACTCTGGGACGGTCCTGTTATTTGTATTAAAGGTCCAGACTGCTTTTGCAGGTTCCCTAAAAAGAAGCTTTTTAAATTCCAAGCTTTTAAGTAACAAAATAAATTAGATTGTTATAATTTTTATAAAATATTTATTTTATTATTGTAAATAATAATTGAAGCGATCCGGTACCACGAAGGACTATGCAGTCTATGTGTGACTCCCCCAGGGGTCAACCGGTGTAACATAACCTAATTGCAGCGATTTTTGCAAATTTTTTTAATTTTTAAGGCTTTTTTTTATCAAGTCGGATGGATAATCTCATTAAGACAGACAAGATTCGGCAATTTATAAAATAAATCTCATTATGAATTCGTATAAAAAGTTTGGACTACTGTTTCTATGAAAATTCGCAAAAAAAAGGTTTTCAAACCTTTTAGGCTCAAAGGCCCATACGCAGAATGCAAAAATTCCGCACGAAATGTTTAAACTTCATATAAAAAAAAATATCCCAGCAATTGGGCCTTAAGTAACCCGTGGGATCTATTGTGCTCCCTTCTCACCCTAAAGATCCACAATTAGCCCAATATTAAAGACAAACTTAATTATTTGAGATGTGTCTAGTCGGATGATATCATACATCGATATTCTATGCCCGCAAAGGAAGGATATCCCTCTTTTGGCAAGGGCGTCACTCTCAGAAAGTATATATAGGTAGGTTTCCTCAGTTTCACAAAACTTGCATATGCATATATAAGTACACGATTCCAATAGTACTTCGGGGAATTCTTGCCCGACTGGGATATTTTTTGAACTTACTATTTTAGTTATAGGAACCAAGGAGTTTGCTTGACGTGCCGTAAGCCAGCCCTGCCGGTGCAGTTCATTTCTCTTCTGGAACTTTTCTCTTCTCTTAGCAGCTGTCTGGTGGTGCGTCAGGTTTCAGGCTTTCCTTTAGAACAAAACGAGTACTTCCTTTTGATATATAATATTCAGAAAATAAAGGATTTATTGCATTAGATTTTTAGCCCTAGTATGACCGCTAAGGTCCCTGGAAGCCTTTTCATTTTCAAGGCCTTAACTAACTTAAATAACTTTTAAGCTATCAGCTTGGTTATCATGAAGTTTCGTGACTTTTATATTAAATATATTATTAATCTATCCAAATACTTTTTATGCATACATTTTTTTTTTTAAGTTTAAAAGTTATAAGGCCTCTAGAGACCTTACCGGTCGTTCTAGCGTTAAAAATAAAGATTTAGATATGAAAAAAGTAAAATCTTCAAGGTTCAATTCGATTTTCGACATGTCTGAGGTGTCTATTCGATAACTTGGAACCGATATTAAGAACGTGCACAAATATTATAGTATCGTAAGAGAAGAGTTGAGTAAGAGAGTTAGCTGACGTATAATTTTCGGAAACTTAAAAGTAAGCACAGATCAAAAACCTTAAATGTAATATCCGTCGGCATTTCCTGCATTAAGTAATCGATATAAAGCTTACCAGCAAAACTTCGGTTCAAGTGTTTTGCCAATAAATAAAAGAGGACGACACATCATTGAGTAAATACAAATATGGGCTGTATAAGCTACTTGAAATGTAAATTCTTCTCGAGGTTACAAAAGTGCATTTCCTTTGGCTTTTATCAATTGTTGCAGTAGCCGTTGTACCTTCGAAACCCTTTGCCGTCAAAACAAACAGCCAACGTTTTTTTTTTTTTTTTTTTCAATTTCGGACAATATTATATTTGCTTTCGATTTTCGTTTCAAAGGTGATCAGAGCCGCTTGCCGTCTTTTGCGCATGATTGACAGCATCTCGGTAGCATCAACATTTCTTGTTTACTGTCGCTCTGTTGCCGGAGATGAGTCTGAAGATGTCGTTGCCACTGCCTCTAATTTAACTAATGACCGTTGTAATGTTTGTGGTCTGTGCCCATATCTACATATATCTGTATTTGGTTTTGTCTCCAAGTATGCATGGCTTTGTTTGTGCATTTGCTTTGGGCCAAGAAACCTGTGTTTTATTGGCCGAAAATTATTTTTCAGATTTTGTGCCGGTTTTTATGGCAGGTTCACTGAAGTTTCTATCGATATTCAATTAACGTTTTGCGCAATGAATGATGTTAGTAATTTGGCATGCGGCGGTTTGTTGGCCTTTAGAGTTAATTGGACTCGAGTGAAGAGATCAGGTGTATAAAAGATTAGATCATCTTTGCATAAAATTATTGTAGTCATAATGTTATTAGCTTTATTTACTATGATTGAGTAAAAAACAATACTATTTAGTAGTGTGACAAAAATTTATATCAACCGATATTTCTTAGCATCAAATTTTAAACTCAAAGTTGTTTTGATTTACTACTACGATATATGATGATGGGGAATCAGTCATGAATGCTTTTAAAGCTAGAGTTTTTAGGGTACACCCAATTTAATCAGATCAAGAATATTTCTAATTTTTGGGAAAAATTTAACTATTTCTAACTTGCTTTGCCAAAGAAATGTTTTAATAACCAACAACATTTTTTCCCTTTACACTATAAATTCTGTTAACGATTTTCCTCAAAAAGATGCGATTTAACTTTTTCTGTGCGATCATGCCTAAGAAAAAATGATGCACATTCTTGCTGCTTTCAAAGCTATGACTTTAAGATAATCCCAAGGTTTGGGTGATTGCGGTGGTTCTATCGCCCAATTAATATAACGAAGCTTTCTCGTTTTGCGAATAACTAAGATTGTAACTTTAATGTTTAAAATTCCTCCTCTTTGCACTTCGTGACTTAAATTGGGATCTCAATAGCCACCTTAATCTGACAGACTTCGCCTTATAAAGTTGCGTGAAGACTGGTCTAGTAGATTCCATCGAACTTCTTAATAAAGTTACTTTTATAGTGTCTTCGAAAATAGCTCGTAATTTTTGCCTCTTCTTCCTAAAAATATGTGGATCCAATTTTGTGCTGCATGATAATTTTCGTGTCTTATACACTAATTACAATAGTCTTTGTAATTTCATCTCTTTTGAACTGGCTTTGTTCTTTATCACTGCTTCTGTCTTAACTTAAGATTCTTAAGTCATCTCAACTTGCCTCTTCGAATTTCTTTGACCAATTCTGAGTTGTGAGTCACCTAATTGGTCAACCGTGCTCTTTTTGCTATTTCCTAAAAGAATGTTTGATTTTTATTTGCACTTTCTTTGTCCAACTGTGTATTGTCAGTCCTAGTCTCTTGCCATTTTATGATGTGAGTCGGTGTTCACCCATCGCGCTAGAGACGCGGATTTTTGTTGGTTTTTAATTCCTTGGTACCATCCTAATCGGAGCATAGGGCAAAAACAAGAACCTTCCAACGACTCCTATCATTTGCTATAGCTCTTGCTTCATTCCACGACGCCCTGGACCCAAGTTCAGGGTGGACGGTGCGGATCCATGTTTGTTTTGGGCGTCCTCTTTGCCGCGTACCTTGCGGCTTCCATTGGAAAGCCATCTTAAAGCAAGTTAATATCTATTTTTTTTTTTAATTTATTTTTTATAATCTGCAGTCAACAGAACATTGTTGTACCTCTTTGAATAAATATCTTAAAAACATGGCCGCACCTATAAATATTGTTTGGGACAGATATGTTTTCTTTATTGCTAGTTTTTTCCAACTGAAAACTGATTTGAAAACTAATTTCTTTTAGTTTTTTAGTTTGTGGAAAACTTATTTTTGGGTGTTTGACTTTTTTGCTAGAAAACTGTCCAAAAAACCTTATGTCGTTGCTTGTTGAACCTGCATAGTCATTGGAAGGAGTTTGGAAAACAAAAATAATAATATTTTTTCTTTTTAAATGATTTTGAACTACGATTTCTGGCAAACTTGTATAAGACTTCAAAAGTTGTATAGATAATAAACCGCCCAATCCTCTTCCTACTAAAAGCATTTTCTTGAAAATGCCAACATTTCCTATTTCTCTCATTTAATTTGTATTTTTTTGGGACAATTGATGGCACCACTCTAATCCAATTCTTTTTGGATTTAGAATTAAATCAATCATTTGAACTGCAAATTATCCGAAGTATCTCCTATGATCTCAAACACAAAAATTGCAGGAACCCCCCGATTTAGTCAAAAAATATGCGAATTCATTATATGCTTATTCCTGAAAACTTGAGCTTTTTTTTGGAAAATAGGTATAGAACAACGCTTTGATTTACCTAAATTAATTAACAAAAAATACATATCTAACTTAAAAAAAAATTGAGTTGAATTGAAAAAAATGTTATCCGCAAAAACATTTGGGGTTTCGAACTGAAAATATGCTTTGGCCTAGTCAAAAAATATAAAAATTCTTCGTAAAATAGATTTCTAAGCGTTGTCATGCTTATTCCAAAAAACCATTACATATACTTGTCAGAGCTTGAAAACAAGACAAGTATGTGCTATTGTCAGAGCTTGAATACAATTTAAGAGTCTCTTAGGGTTTCAAACAGAAAGTTTTGCTGCCGCTCTTTGACGTGGTCAAAAAACATGCAAGCTCTTCATAAAACAGTCTTCTTGCATCATATTGTACCTACTGTTTCTTGAAAACCACATTTCTGATCTACTCGATCACCTTTTTATTTAATAAGAAAATCATATAAAATTGTAAATCATAAAAATTTTAATGCACCTTAAGTGTCGCATTGCAATATGCTGTACACTAGAGACCACAACTACAGTCCATTAATGATTTGCTTTCGACGTTTTGACATTTTGTTTACATGTAGCTTTGTTTGCTTGCCCGCATGTGCCGTAGACCAACGGACGGACATGGGACACGTCCAGTTGCCCAGGCTATGAAAATGCAGAAATGCGTGACTAACGGCTACCGGTAGCCATCTACTTCGGTAGCTAAACATAAAAGCCCGCAAGAGAGCCGAAGCTAGATGCTAAAATCACACACAAAAAAAAAAAAAAAAAAAAATTATGGGTAGTAAAACAAAGGCAAAAAACACGGAGACGGCGACAACAACCACGATGACCACAAATGCAGGCAAACACTTGAGAGACCAAAAAGTCGCGTCAATGTGTACACGCCTTAATGGAAGAGTATACATTTATGTACACTACTAGTAGGGTACTAAAACACACATGAAACTTGGTACAGGAACCAATCTTGGACATATGTATGTACAGACATATGTATATGCATATGTGTATGTAGAAGAATTAACAATAACTCGAAGCATCGTAAAAACCTGGTCTGGACGTCTGATATTCTTGATTGCTTCAAGTTTGGGCTAACGCTTGGTTGACTTGATTATATGGCGTCGGCGGCCCAAACAGACGTCTTTAATTAAAACACGTGTCTGATAACTTTTGCGCACAACTTCATCATGATTTATTAATGATTTCTAAAGCGATTTGCTTGACAATATCAATGCATAGTAGTTTCCATTTCTGTCTTCAAGCTTTTGACAAAAACATGCAACTTTTTTAATTTCTAAATTTTCAATCGATTTAGTTTATGAGATCCTTTCACATAAGAGACTAAGAAATCGTAGCCAATCAAAAGCCTGGCTACACAGTTGATTGATGGCGATCGTTGAATCTGAATTCGATTTCGAAAAACATTAAGCACGTTAGGCTTCTGTGATGATCTTCGAAATATTTCGTTAAATGGGGGTTTTTGAGGTTATTTCGGAACCCTGACGTGCTCTACTTTTTGGGCCTAGGATTCGGATTCACCGACCCCAAAATATGGACACCTCGAAATAAATATTTTTTTTGTATGATCGTGTTATAAAAACCTCAAAAAAACTTCATATAATTTTTATCGAGAGGTTTTTTGTAAGTGATTTTGGCGGCGCTACATCTGAACCCGAGCTTTAAAATAAGTTCACACCCCTTTTTTTTGTGGGCCTGTGTTATCTATTATGCCCTTTGTCATTAAGGACTAAGATTGGGTATGCAGGCAATTTGAAAAAACTTAAGGCGACTTATTGTCTTCAGAAGCTCTGAAAATGCAGAAGATCATTTAAAAAATATGTTTCTTTTTTTTGATACAAAAACCTTTTGAAAATTAATTACAGTATAGCTTTGTTATACAGAGATTCGTTATTAGTAGTTCAAAAGAGCAGTGTAGCTAAAAAAATTAGCAATATGACCAAGTTCTATATAGAGTAGTTGGTTGTGGGGAAGTTCCACTGTATAAACGTGCCCGTCAAAAACACATTGCTCCAAATTATTTACAAGATAGATCCTTGCTTGCTTTCTACTACTTACACACTTTCACTTTCCACTACACATAAATTCCAGATGTTACTCTCCAAGGACTTGCTGACATTAACAAGTGTAACTGCCATATTGGGAAGCAGCGTAGGCATTAAGAGAACTCAGCTCATTAACATAAACTTAATGAGTTTCTAATCGGTGCCCCTTCTAAAAGACGAAGACGTCGTCTTGTGTATTTCATCCAACCAAGGGCACGTGTTCGCACCAGACCCACCAAGTTCAATGGTAATTAATGTAACCGCATCAATAATGCAGCAAGTGATCAAATAGCTGCAAACATCTGGTGTAACCCCTTGATGACTTGAAATTCCCTTGGGTTCACAAAGCAACATATTACCGGAACTAAAATTCCACATAGAGTAAAAGTCAAGCATAATCAAACTAGGGTCATAGTGCAGCGTCCAACATGTGTCATTGGATGCCAAGCCCCCAGATACCACACAATCTCTCTGCCATGCTCTATGGCCTTGTGTTAAAATTTATGCTGCTCGCGCCTGTCAGCGTCAATCCTCTAGAAGCGGGCGTATCTTGTCGCGCATTGTTCGAATTCCGTCGAACCATGGGCAACATTTGCATTCTGCTGTGGATTTGGTTCTAGAACATTGGCAATGATTGGTCGGATTTTTTTGAGTTTGTTTCTATTTCGGCATAGTCAACATTTTTGGTACGCGTAATTGAAGTTGCCGCAGCATAACTCGGCTGCGCCGCCTACCCGAAATGTTTCCTTCGCCGCCGGGACGCGCAGGGTCTGTCATATTTTGTTGTAATGTAGAGAGTGCACTGCATGTACGTATGTACATTGCATCTGTCTTGTGGTGTGCACTGCCATGTCATGTGGATCTAGTTGGTTATATGCCTATTCCCGGTCTCAGTGTCAGCCTTAGCTGACTTCTTGGTGGTTGCCTTGATTTATGAAGACATTAATTTCTGTTGACAGACAAAGTTGTTGGCGCTGAAGGCAGCTTATATTATATTTGACTTTATGTACAGTGAATATTTGTTAGGAACTCTTAGTACTTGGTACATTTAATGGGTCTCAATTTATAATTTACATGCTCGCTTTTTTCTTTTTGATTAATATGATGGAGTCAATTTTAAGCCAGAGCTTACATAATATTTGTAAAAGTCATACATATATAGCTTAATTACGCCAATGCCGGACTTTGTTTTATTTATAAGCGATGTTATTTTGAACCGTTAAACATTATCAAGACCCTGGAAATTTTTTACATTGCTATTATCACAGATTCTGTGTCTTTTTAATTTACCAGATCCATGAGATCGACACGCAGCACGCAGTCAGTATCAGTCTAAGATTTTTGAAAGGTATTATTTATAGGCTTTATAAAAACTGCTGGATGATCCCTTTGATTATTTTTGGGCCTTTTTATACAAAAAAGTTATTATACCTTGTATGCAAGAAGTACAAAAGTAAGTTAGTAGTAACAATCTTGAAGCTCAAACTTTCTTTTTACCATAAAAGTAAGTGAAGCGGTTTTTAGATCGATCTCTTCAATTTTGATAAGCTTTTTATATAGGTATATGAAAAAGGTACTAACCAATATTAACCTCTTTATTTTTTTAAAAAATTCCGATTATTTATCGATAACTAAATATTTAGTTTTTTTTAGATGTTTCTTTGACAAGTTAAAAATATTTGAACATATATAGGTATTATATAAAAAAAAAGATAAAAACTAGAATTACAAAAAAAAATTTTAATTAAAAAAAAAAACAATTTTTGCTGTTGGTTTAAATTCAAAATGAGCTCAATTTTTTTCTAAATCTATTGCGAAAAACAAAAAAACACGGCTAAAATTGGATTTGCAAAAAACCTATATTTGTGGCCGTTGACTTACAGGTCTTGAGACGCGATTCAAATATTTACTATTACTTTCAAAAATTGTAATAAAATGTAAAAATAGCATTTATAGCCAGTTTGAAGTAATTAGCTTTTCATTCCGAGAAGTTATGCTTATTTGCTAAGATTACAAGGTACTGTATACTACAATATATCGACTCTGGAGGTGCATGCTAAAATAAGCCTAAATTTCTAAATTATATGATTTTTGAGTTTACTTTTGAATTTTAAAACTAAAAATAAGAATTGTTAAAAAACGTTTCATAAAAAATTTCTTGCGAGAGTCAGGACTGTCGGGAGCAAATCAGGAGCCTAGTAGTAATTACCGGCGGTCCTCAAGCGCACTTCTTTTTTACAAAGAACTCAAATGTTTGTTTTTTCAAATCTGCGATCCCTTTTCGAAAACTTCGGGCACGATGGAAATCTGCTCGTTAAGCAATTTTCAAATAATGTAAGGACAGTTTGGGTAATATTCTCATTGAAAAAACACCAATAAATTGAGTTTTTACAATAGATCGAACACAGGAGTATTGAACTAGGTTCCATTATGTTGTTTGGTTTATAAATAAAGCTTGTAAGCCACCTAAAATTCTACTTAACTAGTGTCAATGTGGTTTAATTTAAGAAATGAAATTAAAAATTTATTGTTCCAAAATTCTGATAAAAAAGTTACACCTGTCTTGAAGAGTCAATAGGTTTGATGAAAATGTAGCTAAAATCGGCTTTCGGGCTTTGATTTGTACGGTAAAAAAAATGCAAGTCCAGAAATCGTAGCTGATCATCTTCTCGAAATATCGCGAAAATACCACAAAATAACCAATAGGTATTTTCCTACTTGATAAACGACAGTATTCCGACAACATACCTGTGCGAATGATAAAAAAAATATATTTTCGCGATATTTCGAGAAGCTGATCAGCTACGATTTCAGGACTTGCATATTTTTTACCTTAAAACAAGTACAAATCAAACCCCGAAAGCCGATTTTAGCTACATTTTCATCAAACCTATTGACTCTTCAGGACAGGTGTGAAGTAAAACTTATCTAAATTTTGTCGATCAAAGACCGAAAAACGGAATTGAAAAAAATTTTTTTAATCATTAATAAATTAATTAATAGAATAATTTTTATCGCTCACGATTGCCTTTTCGAATCGTTTTAAATCGTAGACAATTTGTGGTGTTATTATTTTCTAGGCTTACACTCTTTTAAGCAAATATTATGTGAATGCATTAATTGCTTACTCCACAGTACAATAGTTTGCTTTACTGTGCAGTGTTTCGTGAGAGAGTGAGCTAAATTTTTGGTGTACCCAATCTTAATGTACATGTGTGCGGTCTCTTTCTCACCTATCTACAGCAAATAAAGTATTAAGGGCAGTGAAAATGAAATAAAAGAAACAGGTTCAGTAGTGTACAGTGAGTTAAATTTGACAAAGAGAGAAATTATGTTATCTCATTCATGCTTGTGGCATGGGTACACTAGTTTCCAGGACAGTCAAAAATACAATATTCCCTCAAAAGAGTGCAGCAAAAAATGCATGTTTTTTTTAGAGTAGATATATGATTCATTTCCATTTTTGGGATTATTATTTGATTAACTAATTGGATTAGGTTAAGTTAGGTTAAATAGGCAGCTCAGTAAACTGAGATCACCCAGAGACCATGAGGTCCATTGTGTTGCCTAATTTTAGAGGGAAAGAAAGGAGTTGGAGAAAGGGTGGGGAAGGGAAGGGAGGAGGATCGGCACTGTAGGACATCCCTAATCGCCTAAGTCTCTCCTATTACAAAACCATTTTGAGGATTCGACAAACGCAGCCAGATCTGCAATGGGCACATGAGCCAAACTACCCAGATCTTCAAAGAACGGTTTACCCAGAAACTGGGTTCGTCTTCTTTGAAGCGCAGGGCAGTCACACAGCAGGTGTTGGATGCTTTCTGTCTCCTCCTCGTCCCCGCAGCTTCGGCAGAAGTCGTGATGGGGAACATTCAGCCTCTCAGCCATTTGGCCAATGGTGCAGTGCCCCGTTACAACTCCTACCACCATCCTAGTCCTGTTTTTGTGTAAACGCAGGAGTTCAGCTGTGCGCTTTGAGTTATACCTAGGCCACAGAGCTCGAGAGATGCGACAACCGGACACCGTGTCCCATTCTCTTCTCGCCAGAGCTCTGGCCGTCTCCCTGATTTGCGAAACAACGTCCTGTAATGGTCTTTCTATGTCCGTGACCGCAAGGTTAGCAGCCAGCGCTGATCCGTTCCTGGCACACTCATCAGCCTCCTCGTTACCAGGGACGCCTGAGTGTCCCGGTACCCAGCAGAGGGTGATTGAGTGGTGTTGGATACGGTTGAGCGCAAGCGCCGTCTTACTGATCAGTTTGCTCTTTAAGGTATGCGATGACAGAGCCTTGATTGCAGCCTGACTATCGACCAGAATTATAACGTTCCTTGGACTTACGCCCACGGTATCAATAAGTCTAGCCGCTTGCCAGATTGCATAAATCTCGGCCTGAAAAACGCTACACCAGTCAGGAAGACGGAATGAGAGCTTTGTCGCAAGCTCTTCAGAGAAGATGCCTGCTCCTGTGCCCTCATCCATCCTCGAACCGTCCGTATATATGGTCAGCTCGTTCCCTGTTAAAGGGGGTGATACCTAGGCAGTCTGCCCTTTGGGCCCTCCGAAGGTTGTGAAGGTGAGATTTGGTGTTAGCCGCCTTCCACCATACCAACGCCCCATAAGTTAAGATAGGTCTGAAAACTGCTGTGTATAGCCAATGATTGATATACGGTTGCAGTCCCCATTTCCTACCAGACGTCTTCTTGCAGGTGTAGTAAGCACCTTACGCTTTTTTCATTCTTTCTTCTGAGTTTCTCTTCCAAGATAGTTTGGAATCCAGAATGACACCCAGATACTTAGCTTCCATAGATCTTTTAAGTTGTGATCCACCGAGGCACGGCGGTATAAACTCATTGATCTTATATTTCCTAGTGAACAACACCAGTTGAGTCTTCTGAGGATTAACTCCAAGACCGTTCTGTTGTGCCCATCTTAGGGTGACGCCAAGAGCGGACTCCAGTAGCTCACTGACAGTTGGCAGAAATTTGCCCGTTATCATGAGAACCACGTCATCCGCATAGGCAGTCACCCGGCATCCTGTCTGCTCGAGAGTTACGAGAAGGTCGTTAAGGACCAGGTTCCACAAAAGCGGCGAAATGACACCTCCTTGTGGAGTGCCCCTCATAACTCTCTTTCTAACCACCCCTGCACAAAGTTCGGAGTCGATGATCCGGCTGCTGAGCATGCTACTAAGCCAGTGGGTTACCATCGGGAGTGAACCTATTTTAGCAAGTGCTGCCGTTATCGATTCGGTCCTGACGTTGTTGAAAGCTCCCTCAATATCAAGGAAAGCCGCCAACGCAAACTCTTTCTCCTGCAAAGCCTTTTCGATGCTCCCTACCACCGTATGTAATGCAGTGTCAACAGACTAATTGGATTAACTAATATTAAAAAATTAATAGCACCGCAAACCACTCAATACATATTTTTCAGCGATTCGAATCTCTTTTCGAATTAAGAGTAGGCCTATTGTTTTGTCTATACCCATACTAACTTTTTAAAAAAAAATAGGCAAAGAATTGGATTTTAGAATTAATAAAACTTAGTGTAAAAACTTTTACAACGCTCATTTATAAGATTCTGAGAAAGTCTACTTCTTTGAAACTATTTACAAATCTTTGTCTACGCTTTAATTGTTAATTATTTCATTCGATGTAAAATAAATAAAATACAAGACGACCCCGCACTCTTTATTCTGATAACACTTGAATTTGAACTTTTGCAGATTACATGAAAATAACATAGCCATTAATTGACTGAGGGAGAAATACGCTTCCTTTTTCTTTATACATATGGATGTATATATTTATTAATATATATTTATTAATACATACATAGTCACATTGCTTGCCTGATGACTTCTGCGCTAGCTTGTGAAATTCTCAATTCACTGATAAATAAATGCGATTGTGCGGCAAATTGTGCAACGGTCCGAATGCAAAATTGTCGACTACTTCTTATTTAACATTTAGTATAGACATGCGAGTATGTTTAACGTGAATCTAAAGCACTTGCAAAACATTCTATACAAAGTGAGCAACTATTTTTAAAAAGCATAGTAAGGGGGCGGCACACTGTCCCGCATTGCGTATACGCAATGTACGTGGCATAAAAATAGTACGAATAATAATGCAGTCACAAAATGGCGCTCAGCCTGAGCAAAACTCAACTGAGTTGTTAAATTAAATTTTTCTATAATGGAAATAAATTTGTCAAAAAAAAAAATGAAAAACTAAAAAGAGCAACAACAAGATATAATGTCAATCAAAGTGCAGAGAAAAAGAGGCAGACAGATACACTCCGCGCCACTTGTATAGCATACTACAATAGAATTTTTTATGCTTATAAGATAATGCGCTTGGAATTCATAATGAAAATATTAAAAAAAACATTTGTTTTTAATACAAATAAAACGTAAAAGAAATTTAGTTTGTAGGAATGTCTTTGGAATGACAAAAAAATCTTACATCAATTCAAATTTAGACAAATATGAAGTAGTGTTTAACCGAGGTACTAAAAAGTTTGGGTCAACAATGAATATATAAAAAAAGAATATATGTATAGTATAAGTCAAGGAAAAGTAATTTTGTTTTGTCAAAGTTGATCAATTTTAAGAACCAAAACTTTTCTTTCAGACTTTAGCCCTGAATATTTAAGTATTTCTTTAAGTAAATGCTTAAGGCGTAAACAATAATGCAAACTCTAACAAAAATATTTTTAAATTTTAAAAATTTATCATTTTGAATTACTAGCGGATTTTTATTATATTAATCATATTATTCACGTTATTGGGGTTATTTTCCTTAAAAAAAATGCTTATTTAGGGTATAGCAAACAATTTGTATTTTTTCGAAGAGATTCTCAAGATGTTTTTGGTATGGCCAGCCGACATGACTAGGAAATTACTTAAGAATTTAATAGGTTCAAAAAAGTCTTAAAGAAAAGCTTTCGTAAGAAAATTTGGGATTCAGAAATTTGAAATTTTACTGAAATTACAAGTAAGGAGCTGAAGAATATCCTGAAAGTCGGCTATATTTTGGCACAATAGTTTCTATAGTTATATATTTCTCCTAGACAATCTATTTCTACAGATAAAAGTAGGATCCGAATTTAATCTTTTATTGTTTTTGAAAGCAGTATGGCAAACTATTGGGTGAGCAATGATTTTTACTGTCTTATAGTAATAATGTACTGCGGTTCTTATTTTCATTGCTCCCATTGATATATTAGGATTGCTGCAATTTTGGTTAGAAAGTGCTTCGAAAATATTTTATTGCAGTCTTCTTTGAATATTTTGCTATAGGACTGTCGTTGGAGCGTTAATAAAATAATATTTTGGTTTTATTGGTAAAGCATAAATTTCAAGCAATACGATGTGCTAAGTTTCAAACACTATGTGTTTGCGCTTTTTTTTAAACAATACTAACCTTTTTATGGAAAATGCAATTGTTATATTATTAATTTCGAAATCATGGACTTGCCAACAGAATAAAAACCAAAGTGTGCTATACAAATGACAAGGAGTGTACTATGTGCCAAGTTGTTGTGGCTGAGCGAAAAACGTGGCTGCCAAAGGGCAAAGATTTATTACATCAACACAGACATACATGCACAAATACATACACAGACACACACACGCACAGATATAAACACAGACACACTCACACATATACACATACGATGGCAGAAAAGGAAATTTAATTTGCCATGCTATTTTATCATTTTTATTTAAAAAAAAAAATTGTGGTCTTCAGATAAAATTATATACTCTATATGCTTGCCTGTACATACATATATATACTACTACTAAGCATATTGTCCTCGATATCAAAAACGTCATTTCATGCCAAATTTATATTCAATTTGTGCTTGGTGATCCCAGCAGACTAAGAATATTAAAAAAGAATGCCTTCTGCAATGGCCCTGCACAAAAAGATCAAGAAGAATATGAATATGCCTACTTTGAAATACTTTTTATTTATTTAAGTTATTTTAAGGCATGCTTTTTTGACTTCTTATCTTTGTATTTGGTTATTAGGTGTTGAGTTTTTATACTCTAGCTTCTGTTTTCGTTGGTAAAAGCTTTCCCATAACGACATTTTTTTTTTAATTTACATTATTTTGTTTTGGAACATCTGAAGATTGGAAATTGGTAGTCCGAAACGTTGGTAATTTTTGACATATTTTTTAAATTTATATCTAGCTACTTTTTCTGGCTCTCACTTTCATTAAAGTGCATATAAATAATTTTTTTTTTTTAAATAAAATTCACATTAAAAATTACTTTGTTATTAATATACAAAATAATGATTTATTTTAAATTCTTAATTTAGAAACATAAATGAATAACTGCTTTCAATTTCTTTTAACTAAATTTTGGTGAGTGTGAAATCTGAAAGACACATCGCTTTAGTTGTTACTCATCTAAAAAATTCAAATTAAATTATTCATTATTATTTATGTTTTTTGTCGTCCTGTTCATCGAACAGTTTAGTGATACTGAATTTTTTGCCGCTATGGGTAACATAGGATGTTTTTCGCTAGATGGCGCAAGCAAGTTTTTCCTATTTATGATCACTATAATAGGAATATTATTTCAACACAATTAAAGCTAAAATTTTATGCAAAAAAACTTAAAAAATATGTATATAAAATAATTATTCAATTAAAAGGACATTTTTTTAAATCTATTTTATTTTCATTTTTGTAGTGGAAAAATTTTTCACATCTCTCTTTAATTCTTCAAGTAAGAAGATCTATGTCCAAAAAGTAATACAAATTTTTAATTTACATTTCTTTTCTTTTTAAGTTGTTCTTGAAGTTTAAGTGAAATTTCACTTCAAAATATTCACTATATTGATTTAAATTTGATTAAAGTGATTTTTACAAAAACAAGCTCCTATAGATCGTCGTTCCGTCTTAAGACCAAACTAGCATCAATTGACTGTGAGTGAAGGTGACGTCGAGTGTGAATAAAGTTCTTAACAACAATAAAATTATAGTTTCAACGCTAGAAAAAGTCAGATTTTGATCGATTCGTGCTTCTACGGTCCCTCATTTTGCTCTACTTACCACCAGACCCACACTGGGGAGAGAATCTTCCATAGGCACAATATTGGATTATCCTATAACCAATTACACAGGCCTACAAATACCGGGGTCATGCCAGTTGTTGGAAAGCTAAGGGTCATTTCCGAAGTAATTTGCTGCGTAGAATCCCAATCCGGGGCCAGAATTGGCCTATCACGACAGGATTTTGAGATATTTGAGGTTATGTACCCGAAAAACGGCGTTCTTCCAAATGTCTCAAAATCCCTACGTGATAGGCCAATTCTGGCACCGGATTCAAATTCTACGCAGCAAATTATTTTGAAAATGACCCATAGCTTTCCAAAAACTAAACCATGTTGGTCTGTGTTATCGTCGAACTTTTTGTTAAAGCGTCACCCCCTGCGAATAGTTCCGGAATTTCAGAATACAGCAACTAGCATTTATTGTCTAAAATAACAAGCTAATAAATCAATAACAATATAATGTCATAATATTTGTATTTTATTATTTTTTTTATAAATTTCGTTTTGGTAAATTTTGCTATCAATTGTTTATCTCCATTTTGTGTCAGCTTAATAGTCAATTATAATTATAGGTTAAAATTGTGTATATGTCAGAGGCCTTTAAACGAGTTGGTCTAAGATTTCAAGGAAAGCGAAAAACGAGAACGAACTAATTTTATTCGTTTTTGCGTGCTCCCAGTTTCACATTTTTTATCGTCTGATATTTCTCTTACTTTTTGTTAGCAAAGCCGATTGCTGCAAATCGTTAGTATTTTTTGGGTTGATTCAGAAAAAATAAATTAATAAACATTGATAAATATCTTGAAATTGGCATAAATATAATCTGTGAATATCAAGGTAGGCAGGTAGGTAAGGGCGGCTGCTGGCTTGAAAAACCAGCACACTTAGGCCTGGACCGGCCCGTTGTGACACCTGTGAATATCAAAGTATATTTAAATTTCAAATTACGTTCACTTTTGAAGCTATTTTGCCAGTTCGATTTGATTTCACTTGCAACAAATAATTCGGTTTCAATTTTGGTGAAACCGGGAGCACCAAACAAGTGGTTTCCAAACGAATCCGTATATTTTATTCGTTTCGTTTTTTGGATCACTTCCGTAAATAGCATTTTTACGTATTATCTCTGAGAAGCCGCTTCTTGTCGCTGGACGGTATATCCATAAATTTGGAAATTGGTCCAGCTCAGCAGAGCATAGTATGTTACTCAGATCAGGGTTACCGCTGCTAACTCAAACCGCTATAGGTCCCAGACTATACGGAATAAGGTACTCCGGTATTTTTGAAAATGGTACTTCAGTTATTAGACTTTGCATAGTGACTTCAATCAGAGGACCAGATCACATTAATCCCCAGTAGGTACAATGATTTGCTGTTAACTTACAGGAACGCTGTGAGTAATTAGACTAAAGAGTAGGTATATTTTTTTCCTTATTGTACTTATGTACCGCATCGTACTCATAAATTTCCAAGACGAATAAAATGGCATCTTATAGTAAGGATACTCGTATATCATTTGTCTTCGAAATGTTTTTTGTTTTTACTATATTTTTAGATAGTAAAAGTTGCTGCTGTCGTTCCGTTGTGGTTTTCAGTGCTGCAACTGTGCCGCTCATTACTCAAAATTATTGCAATTTTCTATTTAATTTAATTAAAGAAATTTTTATTCAATGCTTCGTTTGCATTGCAAACGTGTTGATTATCAAAACTGCAAGTGTTGGATTCCATATATACATTATTTATATTTCTTAATTTAAAATATAAATAATTTTACTTTGTTTTATTTTTATATATGTAGGTACCTAGTATATAGTATAGATCTGATATTGTCAGTCAAATGTGAGCATTTAAATTGTTGTCAGCTGCTTGTCAAATTCACTCACGGGTCGATCAGTTTAATGCCGTGTGCCATGTCAGACAGAGTTCTCTGATTAAATTTTTAAAAGCAACAATTCTAAGTCATAAATAATACATTGTATTTAATGTTCATATAAACAAAATGGCTTATCAGCAGCAAATGGCCATTTGTGAGTTGAATTTGTTAATTTCAATTATGCATAAAATTGGTTTATTGCCTTTTGACATTTGAAATCTGGCATTAATTATAAATAAATGGTATATTAATGTTGATGTCAGGTATGGCTTTACTACTACTACTACTGTAGCCCTCTTCTCCTTGTGGAGCATAGGGCCTCTACAAAAGATCTAAATATTACTCTATTGGGAGCATTATGAAAAATTTCTTTCCAGGAGTAGTTAGCGGCATTAAGCTCAGCGTCAATCGTTCTGCGCCAGGTTTGGGCTGGAGCTCCCTGACGTCGAGACCCCTAAGGGCTCCAGCGAAGTGCTTGTTTCGCAATGTAGGTCGCAGGCTTTCGATGCGTATGCCCAATCCCACGCCATTTTCGGCGTTTAGTCTCAACCATCGCCTTTTGCTGATTTGTCTGGTCCCAGAGAGCTTCATTACTTATTCGTTCGGGCCATCTAATCTTAAGTATTCGCCGCAAGCATTTATTTGTAAAGATTTGTATTCTTGTATCGATGTTTCTCGAGCTTTTCCACGTCTCGCATCCGTAAAAAAGTATCGATTTAACATTAGACTCAAAAATGTGGAGTTTGGTTTTAATCGATATGTAGCTGGATTTCCAGATCTTGCTGAGGATCTCAAAGGAGGATTTATATATATAAGTTCCAATAGTCCTACAAGGACTAGAGGGCCGTTACAAATATTCTCCACTGTTGGCGATCGCCAGACATTTGTTTCATTTGGTGCCAGTTCATTCCTAGACCGTCCAGTTCCAGGTCAACTTGTCTGCGCCATGTGTGAACTGGCCTGCCTCTGCGTCTTCTTTGTCCTTGGGGATTCCATGCGATTGCAGTTCTAGTTAGGTCCGACTCAGGCTTTCTCAGTGTGTGGCCTATCCATGCCCATTTGCGTGTTTTGATTGCATCATATACTGGAATGTGTTTGGTTCGCGCTCGAAGCTCGTCATTTGTTATTGTTTTCCGAAGACATCGATTGATGAAGGCTTGGAGTGGTTGTAAGAGGCGAGAGTTAGCATTCCATGTTTCGCATCCATATAAAATAATCGACATTATATTCGAGTCAAAAATTTTTAATTTCGCTTGAGTCGAAAGCTGATTCGACTTCCATTTGGACTGGAGGGATCCAAACGCTTGCTTTTCTTTTTTTATGCGGCTGTCAATGTCTGCTAAGGAACCACCGTCCTTGGTTATGACGCACCCTAGGTAACAGAAGTGGTCCACGTCTTCTAGGACCTCAGACTTTACCAAAAACGGGCTACCATTATTTGCCAGTGAACCTATACCATTGGATTTACCAACATTGATTTTCAACCCAGCCAGTGCTGCTCGCTCAACCACTGCCGGTAGCTTTCCTGACATGTCGTTGTAACTATATGAAAGTAGGCATATATCATCTGCATAGTCGAGATCCTCTAGGCAATCGAGAAGGCTCCATGATATGCCTCTGTTAGAGCGCAAAGCAGATCTCAATACCACATCCAGCGCTATGTTGAAGAGAAGTGGAGACAAGACGCAGCCTTGTCTTCCGCCTTTCCAAACTCCCATCCTTTTGCCCAGGTTTTGGCCGTGCAACACTCGACAGGACGCATTGGCATAGAAGCCTTTAATGAGCGTTATCATTCTCTGCAGAACTCCTTTACAGTATAACGCATCCCAAATAGCTGCATGGTGGAAGTTGTCAAATGCCTTTTCAAAATCGATGAATATCATATATAGTGGAGAGCGCCATTCCACAGACTGTTCGCTGGCAGTTTACATAGTCGACGCTGGATTTACCGGTGCGAAAGGAGGATTTGGCTTTATTAATTCGGGCGGTAACGTCTTCGTCAGCTCCACTTTTATTAGTGATAACGCTTCCGTGGTAAGTAAAGTATTGGACATGTTCAATGCTTTCCTCCTCCAGACGGATTACTGGGTGTTGAATGGAACAATAACCGCTGCGCATCAGTTTCGTTTTGCGGACATTAATTTTCAAGCCCGCTTAACCTTGCTGTTAATACAGAGCTGATTCAAGTTTGATTCTAGATCTGCTAACTTGTGGCTGACTAAGAAAACGTCATCCGCTTACTCAAGATCCTCTAAATGTGTAAACGGTGTCCACTGAATTCCGCGTCTGACATTTAAAGATCTTTGCACGCCCGTTTTGACTTCTACTGGATTTGACAGTAGACCGTTGTGCAGTATGCAACATTTGAAATTATTATACATTGTTCTAAGTAAGTTGACTAGTTTACCTGGCAGGCCTCTGTCAAGGAGCGTTTTCCACAAGAATTTTCTATTGATGCTGTTAAAGGTGCGTTTAAAAGCGTTTTCCACAAGAATTTTATATTGATGCTGTTAAAGGTGCGTTTAAAAGCGATAAATATGGCATAAATTGAAGCACGTAACTCGTTACATTGCTTAAATAAAATTCTGATCGTGTTGATTAAGTCAACACATGAACGACCAGATCGGAAACCATATTAATTCTCCCGTATATTGGTTACTGCTGCTGCAGATATGCGTTCAAGTAAAGTTGAAGAGTGATACCTCTGTAATTGCCACAGTGCTATCGTTCCCCCTTCTTGGGTATTTTTATAAGTATTCCCTCATTCCAAGAATCCGGAATAAGTTCATCGGTCCAAATTTTTCTAAGAACTGGAAGCCACAGATATGGCTATAGTTGAAAATTAAATTATGCTTATGTCATCTGGTCAAGGCAAGGCTCGTTATGGTTACAGATATAAATGCTTTTTGGGGGTATTCGCATTCTGTTCGCTACGCTAAAGATTACAGAACACATAGTAGTTTTAATTTTTACCTACTATTCACTTTTGTGCTTTAATAACTTCAAAAAATCGAAAATTTCCTGCCGATAATTTCGGTTAGTGTTCTTTTAAAGACTTTCTTTTGATTTCTGCAATAATGGATGACTACACACATACCGGAAAAAACGCATCTGATAGTAAGTCACTTCATTCTTAAACAGCAATGGACGAGACTGAATGATTTTGAAAGTAGCCATGCTTTGGAAAACGAATAAATCTTGTTGTATAGCAACAATTCGTTTTGATTTTTGCATGCTATTTTTTGGGTTGAATACCACTAAATGTCTAGCTTGAAATTGGCATAAATATAATCTAAGAATATCAAAGAATATTTAAAAAACTATTTTGGTTTAAAAAGCGTACACTTTAGACAGTAAAGACAAAGTATAGGGTCATCAATCTTGAGGTTTTTCACTATAAGGTTTTTTTTTTGATAAATCACGCGTGAGTACTGTCAATTTGACATGTGTTTTTGTTATACAGTTTTCATTACCATTTCATCATGGAAAGACTTACACCCGAACAACGTTACAAATCGTACAATTATATTACGAAAATTCGCGTTCTGTAAAGAATGTTTTTCGCGCGCTTAGGCCATTTTATGGAACCAATTTGGTGATTTGGCCACCAAGATCGTGTGATATCACGCCGTTAGAGATTTTTTTCTTTGGGGCTAAGTGAAGTCTAAAGTTTTTGTGGATAAGTCAACTACGTTTGAAGCATTACCCGTGTTATTCGCTAGATACAGCCGATTATGCTCGAACGCGTCATCGAAAATTGGAACCTCCGCATTGTCGTGCTGCGGCCAACATTTGAAAGGGACTATCTTTATAAAGTGAAAGGCAAGAATTAGTGCTGGAGAAAACATCGATGATCGAAGTTTAAAATATCTATGTTTCGATGTTGGCCAACAGAGATGTTACTCCAGCACTTCTGCACTCATCAAATGGGTGTTTAGTAGTGCTCTAGAAACATCTCTGTTGGCCAAAATCGATATATAGATATTTTAAACTTCGATCAACGATGTTTTCTCCAGCACAAGCAATTCATTCATTTGAAATTTTTGTGTTTTTTTGCATTTAAAAAAAACAACTCAAGATTGATGACCCTTTACTTTATGGGATGCTAAGCCTTCTGCCGCTTAGATACATTCATACAACTTTTTATACCTTTGTACTTTAGGTAGATGGCACCATTAGGAATTTGTTGTCAAAAAAAAGCCAATAGCTATTTACTTTTTGCTGTCTTTCTGGAACAATTTGGGTACCACGCGGGAAGAATCATCTTTTGAGGTTATCTAAATATCGACGCAATTTTGGCAACAGTGCCACCGAACGAAGCCAGGAGACTTCCTTTGGACCCGGAGTTTCCTAGTAAGTCCGCAGATATGAAAAAAGCATTTAAAATTTAAATACTTTGGGAAAGTGGGATGGGTATGACGGTAGTCGCCACCACTCTTGACGGCCCTGACCGGAACAAGTAACGCCAGGAAAAGATGCTAAATCAAATGCAAATTATTTACAGGCGACTAGGAAGTGAAGATTTACTCGATGCTTATGCTGACATTAACATAAATAACAACCAAACATGATAACACGAAATGCATCATTTAAATACATTTGTTGCTGCTATCAATTGACAGAATATAAAAAAAAAATATAAATTATACTCGAAACATTTCTAATGCGTCTTGGTTTGTTTTTTATTTATTTATTTTTTGTATTTTTCATTTGCTTTTTCATTTTGTTTAGCAAAATATTATTATTTTTAATTAGTTCTAGTTAGTTAACATTTGTTAATTGCTCCTGTAATTGGATTTACGCGCTTCACTGAGTTTTTGTGAACTTTTAATGATTTTTTAATATTTTATAAAAAAAATAAAATACAGCACAAAGACAAATCAGAGTCATAATTTTTTATGTTTTTTTGCCATTTTTAGGGTTTGTTGACTGAGCTTAATTACTTGTACATTTAATGCTGCCCCTGCGGTTTGTCTCAAAGCGAAAGTATAAGGAAAAAAAAATTCCAAGAATCTCAAACTCAGATCTACTTATATAATTTTTATGCTACTCTTTTCTTTAGCTGTCTTTTGCTTGTAATTTGTTTATCGGCAGTTTTTTGAACAATGGCAGCCATTGTATTCAACAATTTCCCAGAATTTATGAATTACAATATCGCCTTATAGACAATTTTAATTGAGCTTTTTATGGGCTAAAGTCAGACGGCCAAGCTGCTGCTGCTCCGACGAACTCTAGTCCACAAAAGTATACGATTTCAAAGCAAACTTTACCGAACCATTTGTTAACCATTTGTACCCATCAGCTACCGATTTCCGCTAGGGCGATACCAAAAGGACAACCCGCACGAAATCAAATATTAAAATCCATGCGCAAATATTTGAGCAAATATTATTAAGGCGCGCATCGTGTTTCTGCCTCCGAAAATCAGAGTTTATGAATTTTTAAGCTGTTTACCAACGCTCTCTGCATGTTTTGTTATAGGCTCGATGTTTACCTTTCATTAACAGAATCTAGTAGCTGGCACTTAGCTCGCCGAAACTCAACTTGGCTATGGCTTTACAAAGGATTCTCATTAGAGACAAAGTAGCAGCATTTGCTGAGATCATTGCCTTACTTGATCAACATGCCGACGTCACAGACATTTGAGTAAATAGGGGTAAAAAAGTAGTATACCAGCAGACAACGCTATGTAATCAGCCCAAGTCCGAGGCCCAAGCCCATTTTGTGCATAACCTAAAATTGAGTAAACAAAATCTCAACATTGGAAGCCTTTTGAAAAGCAAAAACTACAACTAAACAATGTACAAACAAACAAGTCAGAGACTACGAGACAAACACTCCAGCTGCACCTGAGCACAAAATGCTCTCTGATCGTGACCGACGCTCCGAGATCGATGTTCGTTTAGGTTACCCGGCTACCAACGCTGATGCATTCTCAACTACGGTGGCATGTTTGCACCTTTAATAAGACCAATAACAGACAAGACACAACAACGAAAACTTGGTAACTTCGCCGACGGCAATGCAGCTTCGATTCTAGATACAGTGGTCTGATGAAATGTTACTTTGGGGCTATACAGCTGAACAGGGGTCCAACAAAGTGTTTTATTTTTTTATTTTTATTTTTTTTGTTGACTTTTAACACGATCAATGCCATAAAGTGCTTAAATGTGGCTGGCTGGCAGTGAAGTGGAGTAACTGCAATATTGATTTTATCTGTTCCAGCTCTACATCATTGCAATCTTCTTAATGCGTTACCCTATTTGCTTGGCTAAAATTTGCAATCGAAAGCGATTAAAAGCGCTTAAAAGTAATTAAAAGCAGCTTTACTTTGATTAACTAGACCTCACTGTGGGTTAGGATTTAAGAAAATTATTTTGTGATTCATTTTGCAAAATTATGAATGGTTGCGCTTTTGAAGGTTACTTACGTGGGAGCACTTTACAGCACTGAAAGTACTGCTCTTCATATATACCTAATTTTACACGCCTAAAACAAAGGGAATTCATAACTACGTTTAATAATTGTAAATAAGGGATGGCAATGGAAAAGAAAATTATATGCAGCTCCGTATATTTTTTTTAAACTTAACGCAACAGCCGTTTTTTTTAGGAACGCTCAATCCTTTTTGATATAGTCGACCGATTTTTATAAAATATGGTAAAGAGCTTGAGTACTCTTAAAAACTTGAATGCCAAATTTGGTAACGATATTTTTATAAAAAAACCAATTATTCATCTAGAACTTTTGGTTTTTAAAACAAATTGACATTTTTCACTTTTTCCAAAAAATCTTTTTATTTCCACATTTATTCTCCGATTTTGATAAACAACCACTTATTTTCTTCGTAATCGATCGAATTTTACGTGCCATGAAAAATACTGTATGAACATTTTTAAAAAAATTTTTAATTCTACGTTCGCTATAGAAACTTTGCTAAAAATTACGAAAAATTTCATAAATGCATACTACTGTGAACAAAAAATCAGGTGACAAATTATTTGTTAATTTTGAAAAATCTTTATTTATTTTGTCCAAATCAATTTCATCGCCTTCAAAGTCAGGTTGGTTCAGCAATGATACGGTTACAATAGGATAGTCATGCTTGTCTTTCAGAGCTGACCATGTGCTGACCTATACCTATATACGCAGATATAAAAGAATCTCTGGTCAGCTCTCGGCCAGCGTTACAAGGGGCCTCCTTGTGCCTAAGTGCGTCTGGGCTGATTTTAGGACAACCACTACAACCTAACCTAACCTATATCATAGTATTATTTAGACTCTATGCTTCCAAAAAAAGTAAAGGATTCGTTTCGATTTTTGCAAGCCAGCAGAATGACGCAAAAAAAAAAAATTGAAAAAGTCGATTTGGGGTGAATCCGGAAGTGTCCAAATGAGCCACATAATTATTTTGAATATAATTTCAGCACGGATTTCAACTGTTTTTGTGTCAAAATGCCGATAACTTAAAAAAAAGCGAAATAAATACCCGTAAGCCGGTTCCAAGTTCTGATGATTTGTTTGAAGTGCTGAAGGCAGTAAAAATCGACAAAAAGAGTGCTCTTTCAGACGATTTCCCTTTTTTTTCAAGACTCATTGTTTCATGCCATTTCACTCAGCAACAATTTTTTTTTTTCCACATTCGTTCATTTTTTTTTACCAAAAATAAAGAAATAAAATGTTTGTGATGAAATTTTATGGCGGCTCAATTTTGATAAAAAGATTTGTTTCATATTGCATATTTTTATAACCTGTACCTATGGTACAAAGGGTATACTAGATTTGTGCAATGTATGTAACGGCAAGAAGGAGGCGTGACAGACCCCAAGTCCTTTATACCAAAATGCTTATCATAACCTCGGGTAGCGATTGAGCCATGTCCGTCTGTCCGTCCGTCTGTATGAACACCTAGATCTCGGAGACTATAAGAGCTAGAGATACGAAACTTTACCAGCCGATAAGCATATTTCCTCAGAAGATCAAGTTTGTTGAATCATGTCAATATCTTTCCCCGTTCCCCCGTAGCAGAGTTTCGCGGTTTTTAGCTAAGCCGTTTAATATTTGAAATAATTTAATAATCTGAAACTTAATAGAGCGATGCGTTGTGATTACATGCATCTGTGTGTTAAAAATAAACAAAATCGGACAATTACAACAAAAGTTATAGTCTAAAATGTAAAAATTTCACCTCCCCTTGCCTATAAACTGCGTCAATATTTGACTCTACGTAATAATTGTAACATATGACCTAGAACCACCAATTTTGGTAAGCTGATTCATATGCCTCTAATAAACAAATCCACATCCAAATTTTATAAATGTAGCCCCCCAACCCCCGCAATCGATTTACCGTGTTTTCTCCCACACCCTTCAACTTACCCCATATACTTTAAACAACTCCTTTTACGTTAATTTCGATTTTCATTAAAATCGGTTAAAATTTGCGGAACTTATAGGTATCAATATCGTTTTGCACCAACAAAAAAATGTTCCAATTGGAAATTCTTAGTAAGAATATGCAGGAATAAATCTTTTTTTGAGAAAAAAGGTACAGGGTATTACACTGTCGGGCACCGCCTCGACTGTTTTCATATTGCATTATGTACATTTTTTGAAATGTTTTTTTAAAGTTTTTGCACAGCTATCATTGGCAAGTGGGCCTAGAAAGTGTGACCGTATTTAGTAAACTTAAAATTACTTGCAAACATAAAACTTGCGGTGTATTTTTATTTTTTATTTTATTTTTAATAATTTATAGTACCTATATATATATATATATATATCTGGGGGCATCAAGTTTCAGATCAGATTAGACCTCTAGCGTCAAAATTAAAAATTTCAGGTCTCATACAAACTCCCATCACCTAGTTTAAGGGGTTTCATAATTTTTTTGTTGTTTGTGTGCTAATTCTAGCTTTCATTCAAAATTTCAGCTTTCTAGGACATTATGAAATACCCTAAGAATTTTGATGATCATCAGTGAGTCAGTGACGAAATCAGCGTTTTTTAGATATCAATAAAATCTAAAGTATAGGAGCTATGCAATTAAAGCTTTATTTGTTTAATAAGTCCGCTATTGACAACATATATATATATTAATTTTGTTGATCTAGCATAATCCAAACCCAAGTTTTAAGGGTTCAAAAAAACGACGAAGCGCTTCGTGAAAAGGTAGGTAATGCCCTTGCGCTTCGCTTGCCTGTCTTAGCGGGGGCACAACCGTGCATGTTTATGCAGTGATAGTTCACGATCAATGTAAAGATTAGTCACAACATTTCGTTAAACGAAAAACTCAACCTTTTGGGACTAAAGAAAATGATTTAAAAAGTTCTTAAAAAAGGTCAAAACAAAATTTCGTAAATTGTAGATTATGTTAATTTAATGACATGTATTTAAGAAAGTCGTGATGAATACTTTTCTTAGGTCTTATCTACTTCAGCAGGCGTGGTTGGCAATTGCAAAATAAGAAAACTGCAAATCATAAAAATATACAATAGATGTTTTTGAAAAATTCGCTAAATTAAACAAAAAACAAAAAAACAATCTTTTTACCGCTTTTTCTATATATTCTTATTAAAATATATTAACGTCTTAATAAGCCATTTTTAGTTTGTTTCCGCTTTTGATTTTTTAAAATTAAATTTGCCAATATTTATAATTGATTTCAAAATCAATCGCTATAACTATTTGGCATTAAAAGTGGATTTATTAAAATTGTTTTGGACACGTGGCACGTCTCTCTGTGTGTGTGTAAACAGTCGCATATGTATTACTTGCGATTGTATGGTTTTTGAATCATCCAAAAAGCCAGCAATGGGAATTGAAAATTGATGTTCGAGCTAATATGAAATACGTGACTAATTTCATTATGGATGTAGTTGACTTTGAGTTGGACTGTTGCGCAGGCCGGATGTACGTTAAGGGTCCATTGCATATAAATCAAAGTCTGAATCAAGTGATGAACATCAGTCAACTATATGGCAGCTTATAAGAGCGAGATATATAATAAGTATCAAATAGTGTTCAGATTCAATTCACTCTAAATTATACATAGAAGAAAATAATATCAAATATAAACAATTTTTTGTGGGTCGCGCTTTGTTTTGAGAATATTTTTTGTTTATTGGGCTCACATAAATCGTTATATAAAATTGTTAGCTCTAGATTGTAAAGGGCTCAAATTTAAATAATTGTGGTTGACCATAAACAGCCATAATAACTTTATTCTTAACTATATAAACACTTGAGTGCATTAATTAAACAGTAGGTCCAATGCTATTATAATTATAACTATAATTAACTTGTCTTTTATTTAAAGGCCCATACGCAGCATGCAAAAATTCCGCACGAAATGTCAAAACTTCATATAAGAAAAAATATATCACCATTTGGGATTTTTTTTTTTAAATGAAGTTTTGACATTTCGTGCGAAATTTTTGTATGCTGCGTATGGACCTTAAATATATAATGTATAAATTTTGGAATCATTAATAGCATGATTTGATTGATATTCGGGATTTTCGTAAGTTAAGTAAATACAGCTAAATCTGTTTTTACACGGTAGATACGTTCCAGAAGGTTAGGTTAGGTTAGGTTGAAGCGGCTGCTGGCTTAGACCAGCACACTTAGGCCTAGACTGGCACGTTGTGTTACCGCAAGGATCTCTGTAACTGTTACCCTTTTTCCCTTATGAAAACTTAGAAGGAGCCCCAGCCAGTTGCTGCAATGTAGCTTGTAATCTTCCTCGGGCACATAGTTTCTAGCTCTGCTAGATAGTGGAGGAAATAATTTCCCAAAAAAACGTCTAAAAAAAACGTGTAAAAAAAATAAATTAGAAAGGGGAATTCCGTAATTAAAGTGTAAAAGATTCGGTTAATTAAAATATTTTATTTAAAATTTCAATCAAATAGCTTTTTTTTTTGGAATGACATTGTGTAAAAAAAATTTTTTTTAGACCGTGTTATTTCAAAACTGTGTAAAATCAGAATTTGGTGTACAAGTCATATAATTTAACTGCTGATTAGTTCAACCTTCCGGCATAACAAGTTAAGTCTACGAATTTTAAACAAAATTTTCTTACAAAACAATAGAAGTAATATGGAACTTATATTAATTTTTCTTTCGACAAAACTTTAAAGAGCCACCAAATGTAGTCAACTATTATAAAGTTCATGGGAATTCACTCAAAAAATTGATTCATATATTTTTCTACTGCTTGGAAGCCTGCTATTAAGTACGTTGCCTAATCTGACCAGCGCCAATGCAATGCCATAGTGGCTAATCCATCTATAACTTCGAGTTCTATAAAGCAAACTGATAACTTGGGCATCATCTTATTTACTTCACTTCTCGATATTAGAAATTCTGCGCCTGCTTATCAGCCAAAATCACATAATTCAATACCATAATTGACTGTAATCACGCACTTCAAATAGCTATGGACAATCCTGAGGTCCATTAATCTTCAATAATTGCCCAAAATTGATGTCATGCGTATTTGAAAAACCATTAAAACGACACAATAAACATCGAGACAACAAGAAAAACAAGAACAAACTAGAGAAGACAACAGAATAGCCTAGCCCAGGCGTCATTCATAAGGCACCAGAACTACTCGTACTCGTAGTACTTCGTATAAGTAACATATTTGTGGAGACAAATTTATGAACGTTTAGCGCAAAAGTCAAGCACTTGAAGATAATGTTGTTGAGCAGAGCAACAAATTGCAGCTATCATTGAACATGTTTCGAATGTTTTCAAACAAACAGTCAAGTCAGCCAAGAATTCGAATCCCAGGCAGACAAAAAACGGCTGCGAAAATTAGGGAAGTACTTACACAAGCAGCCGCCGGGAGTAGTTGCTGCCTACCGTTTGTATTTGTCGAATGTGTGATCTTCAGACATACCTACATATGTATTTATGTACAGACTACTTGTGCTTTTCCCTTTTGCATTGTAATATTTGCTCCTGTGTGGCACAGTCTTACTGAGACATGGGCCCCCGTGCACATGCCTGCCCGGGTTTGTAACTCAATTCCAAAATAATTAACGATCTCAAGATTACAAATGTCAAACGTAATGTCAAGTTAAAGTCGTGATATTTTGCTGTTGCTTGGGGCAATGGAACGCACAAAATGCTCAAAGACGACAAATTTTTGGATATCAGAAACCACCGAGTATGCCAAACCGTCAGACAGACGATGCTATGTGTGTGGGTCTAACTTGAGCGCCAGCCGATTTGTTGTGACTTGTGTCAAAACAATTGGAACCATAACGTCACGTTATGTGGCATGAACGCTACAATACAGCCTTAAGAGATTTTCTTCACTCTTTAGAGATTAAAAAAAAGAAATTAATTTTATCTTTACTTTTATCAAATTTAAAGGAAATCAAGGGGTAATCTATTATTTTTCATTTGAAATTGATGCGAAAACTTTGCTATTTACCATCTAAAAAGAGTATTAAGTAAATGCTGAGAAGCCACTATTCTTCAATCTAAATTTTGCATTACAACGTTACTAGCTGTTACCGTACCTGCTCTTCCGTCTTTACCATTACCAATGCAACCTCATGCATTTTTTGTTTTTTTTTTTTTTCGAAGAGATCGTTTTTTCCACAACGACCATTGTTATACCCTCTATCCAGCCTAGCTCTTCAAAGAAAGAGTGTTTGTGAGATGTTTCACTTTCTGTATTTTCTTGTTTTTGATTAAAGGCCCATACGCAGCATGCAAAAATTCCGCACGAAATGTCAAAGCTTCATTTAAAAAAAATTCCCTATTTTGGGATATTTTTTTTATATGAAAAATTCCCTTTTTTGGCACATTTTTTATATATGAAGTTTTGACATTTCGTGAGAAATTTTTGCATGCTGCGTATGGGCATGGGCCTTAACGCTGTAATTTTAAACATTATATCTTGAAAAGGTCTTTTTTAATTCATCGACTCATGCGGTTACGTATATAATATACCTCTTCAAGATATCATATTTTATGTCGATATCTTGAACCAAAGAAAACTCAGAATGAGGCACCGTGACGGTTGTCACGCTTACGGAGCACTCTGGTCAAGGTAGAGTCCCAGGCGTACGTACATACATACTCCTGTGCTTTCACAAGAACAGGCTTAGGACGATTATACAAGTTGTGAATGCACATACCGTATTTAGCCTTCTGACATGGAAAGCATCCACAACCTGCCATATCACTGCCTTTGTAGTGCGCAGGTTATTTAAAACGCCGAAGATGTAACTCGGATGCTTTTTAGTGTGTAACAGGAATTAGTGTTTAGAAAGCCCCCCCAGTCCAGTGAACTGATTCAGAGCACAGCTATAGGTGCACCATCCCTAAATACCTTCTTGAGCGTTCGAATTACAACTTCGGCGTTTTAAATAACCTGCACACTACATAACTGGCGCCCAACGTGGGGCCCGAACCAACGACCCTGAGATTAGGAGTCTCATGCTCTACCGACTGAGCTAGTCTAATACGCCTTCGGCGTTTTACATAGAAAACGCACGCAGTATCTGTGAAAGACTTTCTACGAAGACCTTGGGTTGATTTGGAAAGAAGTCATAACGGACCTGGCGCTTATCTATCAAATCTTTAAAATGTGCTAGTAAGTAAAGGGATTAAGCCGATAATAAGATCGCCCACTGCTGACACATCCAACATTATCTCACCCTCCCTTATTTTTTCCCACCATTGCTTTTACTTCCATTTCCTCTTTTAGCAGGCACCACAATGCGTTACTTGTTCTCCTGGTGATCTCGGCCGAGCAGCCTTAATAACTCAACAGAAACTATACCAAGGGTTTGTTTATTTGTACCAAAATTTTCGGCAATAACTTGGATAGTGATTGAGTCAGGCTCGTCAGTTCGTACTAATGCCTACATCTCAGAGTCTGTAGGTGCCTGATACAATAAAAGCTGTGCATTATCCGTTCATGATCCATGTCAATATAAGATCCAATTACCCATGGTTTTTTACATAGAAACCATGCGCTGAAACGAACAGCATTTGCTTTGTTACTAAGAACGCCATGATGCATTTTCAAGATCGGTTAAAAACTTTATAGACTAGAGGCAATAGGATATCAATTTCAGACATTTTTCTTGAAATTAATTTTTAAAGTAATTAAATTTTTTGCACAGAAAATTTTTAAATTATACTGATTCCTTTTTATAAAAATTTTTTTATTTAAGCTTTTTAAAATTTCTGGTTTGGAAAAATAGCAAAAGTTTCGGTTAAAGAAAACTCGTAGTTTTTCTTTTTGTTTAATATATAACCCAAAAATTTCGATATTAATAATTTTTTAATTTTAAGTATATCTAATTGTTCGAAAAATTAATTATAACAACATTTTTTAACTTTATATCTTCGGTAAATTTTGGATCATACCAAAATTTTAGTTTAGAAGGTTCTTTGGAAATGGCTGTCAAGAACTAAAAAACTATTGCTTTAAAAAAAGTAGATAATTGGCAGTATGTACGTATATAAAATTACATAGATAACTTTTTTTGCTTACTATTTATATAATGTAATAAACTTATTTCGACTTGTTAAATTAATAACTATTTACTACTACTACTGATATTTTTAAAGAGTTAAAGCAATATTAATGCTTGAACTTTTAGCGTATACCGAATCCCTTATGAAACACCGAACTAAAAACGATAGCCGGTACTCCTACTTATGGTATTCCAAAACTACATTTAACATTGGTGTTACTTACATCTAGAAGAGTTTCCAAAAAGATGCTACTCATAGCAGACTATACATAAAGAATCCTTTGGAGCACTAGGTATTATTCCGACATGATATTAGTCAGCACTAGGTGACGCTGGTGCTACATCATATTCATACCATCTGGCTTAGGTTGGGGCGCCGTGTGATTTTCTCCGCCATTTGCTGTAGGGGCCGAAGGTGCTTCTATTATAAAAATATAATAGTTATAAAATTAAGGTAAATTATGTACATTGATAATTGCGAGCCTATATACTACGTGTACATGTACATACTAAATGTTTAAAAAAAAACAATAACATTTAAGTACACCCAATCCCAACTTGGATTATATGAGAATTTAGAGATTCTACTGCTATGAAACTTAATCAATCCGATTTTGTTTAAACCAGCATTACAACAACGTTCCAGTTGGTACTTTGGTGCTGCTTACATCTTAAAACGTCTTGGAACGTCTCAGGATGGGGGTGGCGGCACGGACAGGGGTGTTCCTTCAGGACCCATCGTTTTATAAAGGATCCGTTCTAAGACTTAACGATGAAACCCTATTATTCATTGCAGCTCTACATACATAAAATGGTAACACCTTTGTTTTAGGAAATAATTATTCTTAGTCTTCAAGCAACCTGACAACATTGTCTGTTTTCTTTGCATCTATGGAGGCAGAGAAAATTTCGGATTCGAACTCTATTTCTATAGATCATTCATGAGGTCTTAATTATTTTTTTGAACCCAAAGAGTAAAAGGAACTAACTAGCCCTCTCACGTCTACTGGCTGAAAATTGAATGATTAGATCGTAGACAAACTAACCAGCAGGTTGAGCGGCTCCACCTTCTCCATTGCCAGTATTTCCATTACCATTACCAGCATTCGGTTGGGGAGCTGGTGTAGCGGCATTACCTCCTCCATTGTCAGCAGCAGTATTTCCATTACCATTACCAGCATTCGGTTGGGGAGCTGGTACAGCGGCATTACCTCCTCCATTGCCAGCAGCAGTATTTCCATTACCATTACCAGCATTTGGTTGGGGAGCTGGTACAGCGGCATTACCTCCTCCATTGCCAGCAGCAGTATTTCCATTACCATTACCAGCATTTGGTTGGGGAGCTGGTACAGCGGCATTACCTCCTCCATTGCCAGCAGCAGTATTTCCATTACCATTACCAGCATTCGGTTGGGGAGCTGGTACAGCGGCATTACCTCCTTCACCACTGGGAGAGCTGCTAGTTGGAGTACTACTTGTTGTCTTCATGGGTGTTTCTGATGTTGCATTCTCATCCTGTTTCTGAACTATAACAGTACAGTTGCGGCAAAGATCTGCAAAAGTAAAATTTTGAAAAGGACTTTCATTTAAATGCAACAAATACTTACATACTGGCTTATCATCAACATCGCTATCTTCCTCGGAGGAATCACATAGTAACGCTTCTAACCAATCGCCAAAATCAAATTCCTATAAAATTATTTTGAGTTAAAAATTATATATTTTTACTCTTGACTATACCTACATCACTGTCCTCCGCTATAGGTTTAGCTTGAGTGCTCAAAGAGTTGAAGATTAGGTACAGACTTAGCGTCAACAAAAGCTTACATCTTATAGACATCATCATGAACTGTAGCTGGCAAAAATTTTATAAATACTGACTAGCTGGTAGATACGTAACTGCCTTTTATAGAACTCAAGACCCTAAGCACTAACTTGACTTGAGCATTACTGGAACTATGCAACTTACGTGTATACTAGATACTTTTATGATGCTCTCTCTCTATGTAGGAGCTTCAGAATGCGTTTACTTTTGCATGACTAAATAACTAAACTACTCGGAAAGTTTTTACTCTAGTATAGTTTCCAGTTAAAATATAATGTCAATAAAATTAAACTTGGCCCGTAGCTTATTTATGCAGCTGCACGATCGTATGGCCCATTTGTCTGATAAAAAGTCGAGAAAAAATGATCGTACTAACTGTATGCCTCATACTAACAATTGACAAGTGCGCATAGCCATAAACTACATGAAATTTGATGCAGCATCCCAAAACGTAGCCACAGCTACAGTTGAGAGCCAACAAGTGTTTGGGGGTTTCCAATTCGCACAGCCTTAGGCATAATCACGGGCACATCAATTATCCATATCCATAATCCGTAATGCACTTGTAATGTTATACCTCCACTTGGATATAGTACATACTTTATGTACTTATGGGCAATGTACTTCGTCCCAATAATTACAATTTCCTATACTTTTGAATGAGGGGAAAAATCCATCGAGGTCGTTACACATTTGTTTTTGTTGTCCAACCTAATGGATTCCAACTTGTTTGTTTTCCTTTATATACTGAACTTCTGCACTTGGCGCGTGTAACTTGGCAGCACTATTGTGAATTTTTAATGGCGCTGACCGAACATTTTCCTGGGTTGTACGTGTTGTGTTCCTGTTCCCAGTTGTTATGAAATGTGAGGCAAACTACACGATTCTAAATAAGATGTAGTGCTGTTGACCAGGCCTTGCCACTGGCAGTGGAACTGACACTGCCACTGGCCCTGGCGCAGATGTTCAGCAAGTATAAACACAGTCTAGTTAGATGTTGTGTGTTTGAGATTAGCTAAGTATTTTGGTTTGGTTTAAAAGCTTATCTATTCTCTCCTAGTCAATTTGATTTTTGTTAAGTCTGGGCTATAGATGTCAGTTGTACAAATGTAGCAAAAGATTTGGCCTTGGTTTGGTTAGGGTTACATTAAATATAGATCGCATATTGATATACGAGCAGTCGCCAAAACGAATTTAGTTTAACCCTAAGACAACAATTCTCATAGTGAAAGTTTACACCAGAAGATCCTTTAAATTGAAAATTAAGTAGTCCAAGCAAACCAAAGCCCACAAGGGAGGATCTCCTTACCTCAATCTGGTATATACAATTTCCATAAATTCTTAAAAATATATATATCTTCAAAGGAAGATTGTACATAAATTCAAAATATGTAAAAAAAAAAATCCTAATATTAGGTTATGAAATATATAATATACTAGGGGGCTCCTGCCCCTGCGCGCCACACCCTGTACAATTCTTTATTTCCGTTGCCTTGCTGCAGTCCGTCTGGCCCGAATTTACAATATTTATATAATATTTATCCAAAATTTCAAACTATTCTTGAAAACAACTGTTGCAACAAAGAGTTAATGCCATCAACTATTAAAACAAATGTAAAAAACAAAATTGAAATATTGTATTGTTGCTCAAAGGTTGCTACTGCTATTCCCTCTTTCATGATACATTTTAATATTTCGTATGAATTTTCACCTGCATGATTATAACGTATCGATAGAAAACTTACATTGTACACACCGTATGAGGTGTGGCTATTTCATAGTATAAGTTTCACCTCGATAAGTTCACGCATATGAACACAATCGGTACCACACTGATTTTTTTGTTGACGTTTTTATATATAGATGTATAAACATTTCAAATGCACCATGAGTACCTACCGGAATTAAATAAAACTATGCTAAGAACCTTCCACACATCATAAAGAACACGCACACAAAAATTTGGTTTGAATATAGTGGATAGTTCGTGAGTCTATAAAGGAATATCATTTCTTTTTTATATGTAAGTATACTGATAGATAAAACTATTTATGAATTCAAAATACCACTTTTACTGTCCGAATAATCTAAAAAGTCAGTTTAATGCGTTTAGAGAGATTAACAAGTTGTAGCATCGGACGATCTGATATTTGGGTAAGATCCATAGGTACATAGTACATGGTAGATGCTGGGGGTTGGGCGGCTTATACTCCCAATCAAAAGATTGAAGCACTGCATCTTAGCTATGCGTTTTTAAGCTATTGTGACATATCGTTGCCTTAGTGGGCGAAGTGCACAGCACTTGTACAGAGCTGCGTCCAAAAGAAAAAAAAAATAAATAAAAATGCATTTCCGCACGTTCGTCCATTTATGTATATTTTTTTAACTCTATGCTGCAATCTTAAGCAAAACTCACACACAAAACTGAACACACACTCATATCCGCAATTCTCAGAAACAAAGTATAGCAATTTTTCAGCGGAACCACAGGCGCATACAGCCCAGTGCCTGGTTCGACCCAGTCCAGTCCCAAGACCCATAGCTAATTAGACGCAAATGTGCTTTTGTTCGCTTCTTTCTATTGCCTTTTGGTTTTTTGTTGTCGCCCGCCACAATTTTCTATGCACACTCATTCAACAAAACTTCTCTACTCTATTCTACACTCCTTACAGATTCGCAGTGTCCGCAGTATGGTGAAGTGAATCAGCTGGGCGGCGTCTTTGTGAACGGACGACCGCTACCAAACGCAACGCGCATGCGCATCGTTGAACTGGCGCGCCTAGGCATACGACCCTGCGATATTTCACGCCAACTGCGCGTGAGTCACGGCTGTGTTTCAAAGATACTGGCGCGTTATCATGAGACAGGTTCCATACTGCCGGGTGCTATTGGCGGCTCCAAGCCGCGCGTTACCACACCCAAGGTGGTCAACTATATACGTGAGCTAAAGCAAAGGGATCCGGGTATATTTGCTTGGGAAATACGCGATCGACTGCTTAGCGAGGGCATTTGTGACAAAACCAATGTGCCCAGTGTTAGCTCCATATCACGCATATTGCGCAACAAGCTGGGCAGCATTGGACATCATCATAGCGGTGGCACTGCCGGCCTCAGCGTGGGCAACAATGGCAATGGCAACACTGCCGCTGGTGTCAACAGCCTAGGCAATGGCTCATCCATACACAATACACACTCCGCGCATCATCATCACCATCATCATCAGCACACGGCCGCTGCAGTAGCAGCCAGCGCTCATCATGCGCATGCGCATCTCTACAATTCCATATACCAGCCGTATAGCGCAGCGGCGGCTTATAGCATGAAGTCTGCCGTTAGCTGTGGCAGTCCCTCGCCGCCGCAAGGAGCAGGCGCGCAGACACATCACCTACGCAGCGTGGCCGCTGCAGCGTCACACTGGCCTTCGTCGCACTCCGTCAGCGATATATTGGCGCATCATCAGGCGGTGGCTTTGCGTGCCAGCTGCCAGGTGGGCAACACTATGTCACCCTTGCCAATGACGCCCTCGCCGGTAGCTTCCGGTGCTGGAGCGCAGCAGCTGCTGGATTGTGACAGCAACGGTCAGATGGTGGCCGCAGCGCAGCAACCACCCTATAACTATTATATGTACTTTCAAAATGGCGGCATGCATCACCATCACCATCATGGCGGTATGATGGCGGCTGGAGCTACTGGTTTATGAGGCAGCCGAGGGTTGCAAACCAGTTAGTCAGTCAGTTAAAGATTTGGCTGTTGCTTTATTAAGCGCTCAATCGATTTGCCATAAAACGTAAGCAACGCACATTGTATTTGAATGCAATATTATGTAGATACTTAGTTAGTTAGGTATACTTATATAACATATATATGTGAAGGTATGTTTCAGGATCTGTTTTCACTATAGGAGCAGTTAGAAGAGCAAAAAAACGATTGCGCAAAAGACACTGTTTGGAGAGAATCAAGTTACTGTCAGGTGCAGAGCTGGGCAGCCCATAGCCCAAACGCGCACTTTTACTTCGTGCATTTACACAGACACGAGGCAAAAGCAAGCCGAAGTCGTCAATTTGAGCACTTCGTATGCACTGAGAGAAAGAAATAACTAATTCGCTGACAAGTTGTCACAATGATAAACATTTCAATAATGGCAATCAACGCATTTTGTTAATTCAAAAACGAATTAAATATAATATAAACCATGGCCAACAAATTCGTTAAATGTTCTGCTGTTCAAACATATATGAATCAACATTTTTAATAACAAATAAAAAAAAAATTCAATTATTTTGACAGTCTACAAAGCTACCCCAATTAACAAAATTAAGATTAATAACAATAGTAAGACGCAAATAATAAATAACGACGAATATAAAAAATTAATGCAACAACATTTTGCAACAAAATTCATTTGCGCAGAGCATAGTTGTCAAAATTACTGCGCAGTTCTCTCTAAAGCAGTGCTCTCTGCATTGCAGACTTAAAACTTATGACGTAAGCAGCTCTTATTGCTTTGAGTAAATGCAGATTTTGGAGAAGAGAACAGAGAGAGAAACACTTTGTGTGCTTAGGCTACTCTGTGTGTCCTTTGCCCATGGTTTGACAAGCTCGATATTAATATATTATTGCTGTTTTTGGGAATACTATAAAGCTGTGACGACTTCTTGTCTTCATAAAAGTTGAGCACTAATGTAAGTATACGACCAAGTGGAGTTAAAAAATAAAAATTTGTTGATAATAACATCATGTCTAAATGTGTCTTAGGCAGAAAAAACTAAAATATATAATATTATTCGGTGATGTCTCCATAATCTTTTCTTCACAAAACAGTTGGCCAAGTAGTTTCGCCAAATGCGTCTGAAATGCTCAATAACATCTGTTTATTATGTTTAGTACTATCAAATTTATAAGACGTTTTAGTATCTTTTAGTCAGAACATGCTAGCAGACAAGTTGGTTACAGTTGGTACTTCCCGATTAAAATGTATTCAATATTCACATGAGTCTACTAACTAACTTTGGACTGTAGTTTCTTCAAAGAATTTTTGTAAAAAGCTTGGGGCTTCTGGGCAATATTAGCCATAACATTGAACATTTGGTCTAAAGCTTTCGAGGTTCCCAATCCATTTTAAAATTTGCATCCATGTAGGTGTTACGAAAAATGGAAAGGCTGTATGAAAAAAAATCTTCTAATTTTTGCAAGTGTAGAACTGGATCATAAGGCGCAGCTTGAGTTAGAATTTTATGCTCGAAGCTTGACTTAGGCGATTTTTAGGCATCACCTAGCTGCTCAATGAGTTAAAACAGGTCTAATGGAAGTTTTAAAAAGGTATTTTACGGTTAAGAAAAAGGTCAGTATTTGACCATCTTATAGTCAACACCTTAGTGTCAAAACTTAGTCCGTTCAATTTCTTCGACTTCGATTTCGGTATGCTAAAATTTTCACTACTGCTATAAATATTTTAATTTCCTTTGTTCTTTATTTGATAAAAAAATTGGGTTTTAACAACAGTAAGATAACTTAAATAAACGGTACTCTGTATTATAGATACTCTTTTTAAATTGTTTGTTAGAAACATAGTTAGATGCCTATGCACATGTATTCTACAGCTTCCCAGAGCTCTTTTTTAAACGAATTTTATGTAATTTTGGAGATTTTTTGTTTGCCATAGTTTCGAATTAAATGATTAGAGCACATAACTATAAATATATAATTTTAAACACAATATATTACGGAAATTTTCACCGGAAGTGCTCTTCATCAACTGTAGTTAAGCAGTTAGTTACCTTTAAAAAAAACTGGCCAAAATGCCACAGTTATTATATATCATATGTATACAAGTATTTGGAAGTGTTATTGCATGATAGATAGACATAACTATTTGTACATTTTGTTTATTAAGTATACAAATAAAATATAATATACAGTACACTTATTTATATAATAACATAATTGTAACTGAAAATGCAACTATGTACAATAAATTTGAAAGTAATATACATATATGTATATGCTTATATAACTATTGTATAATTACTATGCGGTAAATTGCCTAAGAAAGTGTAACAAGAACCAAGCTGTGAATGAACTAAAGGTAATATCGTTATAATATCTATTTACAAATTAAGGTAGTACGTTGTACTAATATCATGCTCCAACAACTAGCTAACTATTTAAGGACAACACTCGCTCTCCTGTGGATCCTTTTTAACCCAGCCAAAAAAAAAATAACCAACGCCCAGGCCCAAGATGACGGCCAAACATAACCAATAGTTAAAAGTCATAAAGATCAACATGAGCAAATAGGAGATGACTATCTGCAGCAGATTAAGCAGTGACTGCACTAAATGATCCGAACCAAAAATGCGTTCCCAATAGGTTTTCTCCCTGGGTTCAGCCAATGGTGCCTCGGAACAGCCACCACAGTCAGAACTACTGTTTTTAATACGCAGCTCCAATGCCATGCGTTCTGCCTCCTTGCGAGCACTACGACGTAGTAGATGCTCTCTCAGAAACTTGAGTGCCTCATATAGAAACGAGACAACAAATATGGCTATGGCAGAGAGCACAAATTCGGCAACGGTTGAAGCTACCCAGCCGTCCCAGAGTATACGTTCGCAGTGGCCAGCATGAAACTGTAGAGAGTTAAGCAGAGAGAATTAGAGAGTTGTTGTGTCATGTACATGATTTGATAACATTTGTTTTGGTTATAAAATTTTGTAAGTTCGGCGTTATACGGGGTGTGCCAGTGGAAGTGATGTTGGAATTTGAAGGCAAGAAGTATTTGGCGCTTAATGAACTTAGTACAACTTGCAGCCACACCCTGTATAACTAAAGAGAGCACTACATATTATCTAAATGCGCTCCATTGTACAAACATCAATTAAATTAGTAGCAGCTGAATAAAGTGTACGGAGAGCGCATTATTTTGATCATATTTTATATGTGCTCTTTAAAATGTTTGCATAAATTTAAAAATTACGATACTTACATACATAATCATTTTACATGATTTTTCAGCAGCGTCTGAGCCATGGTCATGGTCCATATTTGCAATTCAATTTTTTAAACAGCTAAAAGTTATACAAAAACTTTCAAGGCAACTTGTACCCGTTGACCAAATACACTTGCTTAACTGCTAAGAGCTGAGAGACGACTAGTAAGGCTAACAGTCGCATGCTGTTTTTTAAAGAAAAATCGACACTAATCCCCAACTAGGCGATAGGTACGCGCTTATCACCGAGAAATGTGTGCTATCAGCGATATAAACGATAACAAGTGCAGCTACACACCACTTACATTGTTTGGATAGTGATTAAACACAACGCGGCGCATATCATACAGACAATAGAGGCATAACTTAATGGGTCTTTCCCTGGAATGTAGTTTGGATACAAGTTAAACACAGCTGCACTTACAGCTGTCTAGACCGGGGAGGGCTTAGCTAAATACGTTTTAATTTTGCAAAATTATCATTTGGCATTATGACCAAATCATCGTTTGGCAGCATTCTCAAGTAGGACTAATATTAGTTTATGGCCATTCGGCTTATTTATAATACACCATAATTTGGGACAAGTGTTTCTTTTTTTGTTTAAAGGTTTTAAAGTACATGCGGACTATTTTTTTTTTTAAATTATTGCTTTTGGCCGATAGTAACAATTGCTTTGAACTTTCATGATCAGACGTTGGTCTGCGAATTTGGTATGTGTTCGCTTAAGGCCCACTTGGCTTTGATATAGTTTTATTTCTAACAAACGGCCAAAAGTAGCTAAAATTGATTAACGTGTGCAGAAATATATGACCGTGTGCAAAAGTTACGGCCGTAGAAAAGACGTGCGCAAAATTTCGAAGATTTGGTGCCGTGTGCAAAGAATAGTGGTAAGTTAATTGCAGCAGTCCAAAGGGTTGTGTAACTGACTAACCCATTGCGAAATGAAAAGCTTTTGTTTTAACGGTTTTTTGGTTAGGTTAAGTCATATTTTTAAAGATTCAACCGAAAATGGACTCTTTTCTAAAACTTAATAAAAACAAGTATCTTTACCGATTGTTTAGCTTGAGCACGAAATGAGCTTAAGACAAAAACCAGCTTCGGATATTGTTATAAAAAACAAAATGGGAATGAAAATTTCAAGTGACTCACTGGACCATATTATCTAAAGGCTAATACGCAGCAGTGTAAAACCGCGGAAAGAAAACAAAAACTTCATATAAAAAAACGCTGTCAAAATTCTTAGTTTTGCTGCCTTTAGATAATATGGTCCAGTGACTCACTTGAAATTTTAACTCCCTTTTTGTTTGTTATAACAATATCCGAAGCTGATTGTTGTCTTAAGCTCAAAAGACGTCCTGAGTGCAATCAGACTATCTGGGGGGGTTTTGTATTGCGACCATGGCTTAACACAACTTAAATATATGAACTATATTTAATATTGGAATTAAAAAGAGCGTTTTATTTTCCAAAAGAAACTCCCTTTAATTCGATACATTTAGTCCAGCGTCTTCACCAATTTTTTTATTTCCTCCAACAAAAGTTTTTCCCAAGGCCCTCAAAGAATGTGTTTCTTAGAGTGATGTTTTCTTCAATTCTACCCAAATCTCTTCCTAGTACAGTAAACGAAGGCTCAAAAACGACGTCTGCTGGACAAGAATACGTAGTTGATGAAACTTTCATGGATTTTTCGGGATCCTGTTCTAAGTCTAAAATAGAGTTTTCGTATTTGTGGGAAGGGGTCGTGATACCCGTCTCCGTTTACTGTAGTAGCCATTTTGTAAGACTTGGAAGCAGAAAAATTTCCTTAAGGCCCGGTCTGGAGAGAACGGTGGTAACCAAAATTGATGAAATTTTGCAAATGATACTTGATAGGAACAGAGCTACATTCAAAGTTGCTGCGCAGGAAATTAAAAAAGTCGTCATTTATCAAACAGCCTTCTTATTTTGGTATTTTGTGCATCACGACTCTTAATCGCAAGCTTTAACTTTTGATATGAACATTTTGAATAAATCGGATATAAAAGAAAATTTATAAATGTAATCATTAAAATGCATTTCAATAAGCCTCCGTCGCTGATTCAAATTCAGTAAATTATCTTAAATTAGTATTTGCAATGAGCTTACATAGAAATAGGTTTCGTTTGTCGCGAATTTAATTCGCAAACTTGATTCGGAATGTTAAATAACAACAATGACTTTCAATACATTTACCTTTTATGGTACATAATGCTACCACGGAAATTTTTTTTAAATATTAGTTAACTTTTAAAAGTGTTATCAGTTCTAAAGTATAATTTTGGTTATGGTTGGCAGACACTAAACATATTTCAAAACCAATATCTCAGATTTGGTACAGATTTTATAAGATTTTATGTTATTTTTTATGTTAAATGTGCATGAGCCTTTTGTAAGTGTAATGCTTAGGCAAGAAAATTTTATGATCCCTTCGAGGCGGAGTAGAATAATGGGACACAATTTAACAAACTTCATCTGAAGAGGGATTATGCGCATTTATTGGTATAAATCTGAGTTTCTAGCTCTTGTGGTATCTGCGATCTACGAATTTATATGGACGTAGAGGCAGACGAACATTGCTCAATATTTACCTGAGGTTATGATAAGCATTTTTATATAAAGAACTTATGGTCTGATAAGCAACCTTCTAACTCTTACATACATTGCACTCAACTAGTTTACTCTTGACCCCATAATAAATGAGTATTCTTACTGTGAAACCATTTGTAGTGCTATTATTTTATAAGCACTTAGTGAAGCACAAAGAACTACATAATTTGTATACCCTGTTCCCATAGTGTGAAATGTAAACTAGGTTTAAGCTTAGATTTCAAATTTAACTAGTTACTACCGCTCATTAAACATTTTAAATAAGACAGTTATGCAGCCAACGTACATTTCATTTGAATTTGTCTTATTTTCTGCTGAAGTGGCAACGCTTAAACACTTTTTCAGTTAGATGGCAGCTCTGCTACGGCCTTCCAGCAGTGTTCTTGCCATTAAAAGTAAACGAGCAGGTTTTTTGTGTTATGGTGATTGTGTAATAAATAGCCTAATGTATTGCAGGGAGCTCAACGCCTTAGCAATCATACAGGGTCCAAATGCTATCGCTGCGTTACCTGCGATTAACAGGCAAAATCTATTTGCCCTGTGCCTTGACCAGAGCAAAACACATGCCAGTACTGCCGGCGCGTGTGTTAATTGGCCTGCACACACACACAAATAGTTACCCAAAACAGATGTTGGCAAAGCCATGGGAGAAATGCTTGAGGGACTGTTACCACAGCACAATGCGACGCAGCTCGGGCACATTGAGCAGACCAGACAAGCCGGCCAATGAAAGCATATCAGCCACATCTTTGACGCAGGATTTAAGTGCGGCCGTAAAACCCTACATACAGTTAATGCGCATGGATCGACCCATTGGCACGTATCTGTTGTTTTGGCCTTGCGGCTGGAGCATAGCTTTAAGCGCCGATGCCGGTTGTTGGCCAGATTTTGGCATGCTCGGTTTGTTTGCTCTAGGCGCTTTGATAATGCGAGGAGCTGGTTGCACCATTAATGATCTATGGGACAAAGATATTGATGCCAAGGTGGAGCGTACGCGTACACGTCCTTTGGCGTCTGGTCAAATAAGCCAATTCGATGCCATTGTCTTTCTATCAACACAGCTGAGCTTGGGTTTGCTTGTGCTTGTCCAACTCAATTGGCAATCTATATTGCTGGGTGCCAGCTCTTTAGGTTTAGTTGTTACTTATCCACTTATGAAGCGTGTGACCTACTGGCCTCAACTGGTACTAGGTATGGCATTCAACTGGGGCGCCTTGCTGGGCTGGTGTGCCACCCAAGGCAGCGTAGACCTAGCCGCTTGTCTACCACTCTACCTCTCTGGTGTTTGTTGGACCATTGTCTACGATACTATCTATGCACATCAGGATAAATTAGACGATTTGCAAATAGGAGTTAAATCCACGGCACTGCGTTTCGGTGATAATACAAAAACATGGTTATCTGGCTTTACCACAGCTATGCTGACCGGTTTAACGGCAGCGGGCTATGCTTGTGATCAAGCGTGGCCCTATTACGGTGCCGTTGGAATTGTTGGCGCACATCTGGTGCAGCAGGTATAAGTTGAATGGCATATTAATAAAAATCACATAATTAAAATCATTTATTTACAGATCTATTCGCTCAACATAAACAATCCAAGTGATTGCGCCAAAAAGTTTCTTTCCAATCATCAGGTTGGTTTGATATTATTCCTTGGCATCGTATTGGGTACACTTTTAAAGTCAAAAACCCAACAAAAAACTGTATCAACGACAACAGCTAGTACATATGTGCCTATGCCACAAAAATCAGATGTTTTGAGCTGAAATGTCAAATTTACTGACCATTGTGTGCACAGCAGGCCAAAGTCTAAAGTAAGCTAAAACTGGTAGTAGCTAATGTCTTGTAGTATTTAAGTAGGACGGTATGCGGGAGGACTAAGTCTGTATTTTTGTAGTTACTGCGTTGCAATTTTGAATGCAATACTGCAAAAGTTTAACGCATATAGAATTCAAATACCTCAACGGTTTGACAAGAGACAAGAGAAAGAAATTAAATTAAAATAGTTTATTACATTGGTGTCTTGTTATTTATTATACAAATTTTGGTTGTGCATTAAAAACCAAATACTATTCAAATGTATTTACTTCATTTTTTTCCTTTCGCGACTATATGCTAAAATATGCTTTTTCAGTTTTGTTAAGAAAATGTATGTTTATATAGTTTAAATTGTAGCCCTTAAATTAAATCAGCTACATTCATGGGCATCTCGTCTATTTGTGTCGAATAGTATTGTTCAATATCACGCAATATGCGAATATCATCCGATTTGACAAAGTTGATGGCTACACCTTTGCGACCAAAACGACCCGAACGACCGATGCGATGTATATACAACTCACGATTGTTTGGCAAATCATAGTTAATGACCAGTGAGACCTGCTGTACATCTATACCGCGAGCCCACACATCTGTGGTGATGAGCACACGAGATTGTCCAGCCCTGAATTCTTTCATAATTTCGTCACGCTCCTTTTGTGGCATGTCACCGTGCATAGAACTGACTGTAAAGTTAGCCTCGCGCATCTTCTCTGTCAGCCAATCAACCTTACGCTTTGTATTGCAAAAGATGACTGCCTGTGTTATGGTCAATGTGTCATAGAGATCGCACAACGTGTCAAACTTCCATTCCTCACGCTCAACGGCCACAAAGAACTGCTTGATGCCTTCCAGAGTCAATTCATCACTAGAGAAAATTCGTATTTATCATTTGCTTTCTATAAATTAAAAATCTTACCGTTTGACCAAAATCCGAATAGGATCTGTCATGAATTTAGAAGTCATCTCAAGAATTTCATGAGGCAACGTAGCCGAAATGAGTACAACTTGTGTGGCAGGTGGCAAATAACGATAAACATCATATATTTGTTCCTTAAAGCCTTTATTTAACATCTCATCTGCCTCGTCCAGAACCAGCATCTTAATAGCTCTGTAAATATGGAATGTCAATTTAATACTGCATTTAATTTAAAAAAGCAACCCCATTTTGATCAATCCAATTTTTAAAAATTCTATAGTCTATTCAATGTACGCATGTACTTCTATGAGCTTACCTTGTCCTGAGTACGCGCCGCTTTATCATATCGAACACACGACCAGGTGTTCCGCTGACTATATGCTGCCCATAATCTAGCTTACGAATATCTTCACCTAGATTTGTTCCGCCAATGCATACATGACATTGCACGTTCATCATATCGCCCAAAGCTAAAATGACCTTCTGTATTTGCACCGCCAACTCACGCGTTGGTGACAAGCACAACACTTGTGTCTCACGCAGGGTAGTATCTAAGCTCTGTAGTATCGAAATGGAGAAAGTAGCTGTTTTGCCTGTACCAGACTGAGCCTGAGCTATAACATCGCGACCCTTGACAATTGGCTTTATGCTACGCTGTTGTATAGCCGATGGTTTTTCGAAGCCTTTAAAGAAAAGAAAGTTTTGGGTTATTGACGAGCCCAAGCATGGTGTACATACCGCTTACCGTACGCATAAATGCCGCGTAGCAGCTCCTCTTTCAGATTCATAGCATTGAAAGTTGGTATAACTTCGACATCTTCGCTTGTTTCAAACTCAACGTTGGATAGATCCTCGGCCTGGGCATTTTTGTGTGCCATTTTTGCGCCTTTACATAAAAGAACTAACAATAAATATATTTTCTTATAAATTGTAAATTTTTCTCGAACGCGTTGCTTGGAGACAGTGTGACCAAATGCAACATCAAAAATATATCGTCTATCGAAAACACAATACCAAATAAGCCGGTAAATATACTGCAATTAGCCATTAATCCCTTATACGGTATTTACATTTCTGGCAATTAAAAAGAGTGCACTTCCACGCAAATGGCAATTAAATATGAAAGAAAGGCAAAATTAAGTGAACCAATATTATCTTTCAAAATAATATATACCAATACATGTTTCCGATTATCGACTAGTAAGTATCGACGCTTTTGTTCCAACAATAAGTGCTATCGAATATGTCACAACGTTGCCACACGCTGCAGTTTTTAACGCTTTATGCTTCTGTATGGCAGCGCAAATTTCAAATGGCAATCAATTCAACCAAAATAATAATAAAATCGAACAATTTTTATTGTTGCGTGAGTACGTACATAAAAAATATATCGTTTTTATTTTTAATGCAGCAACTTATTATGTGATAATTTCATTCTTAGCTTCTTAATTTTAAGAAACACGCGCTGTGTTGCATCTAAGCGCTTCTGTGCCTCTGCGGCTGAGTTAATTGCTTTCTGCGTATTTTGCTTTGTATATTCGCAGTCTTTTTTTGCCTTAACCAGACAGCGTTTTGAATTTTGAAATCTTTGAGCAAGAAACTCTAGAAACTTTTGTTTCACTTCCAAATCTTTTTGAAGCCACCCTACCATAGCACAGACATTTTTATGTTTCTTAAAAGAGTCATACAAGACAAACTTCAGTCGGTCTATGTGTTTTCTGAAGCTAGCTAATAGTTGACCTATTGTCTCTGGCAACTGCTGGTTGAGGCGCAAGTCAGATTTTATAATCTCAATTTTATTATTTGCTGAGCATAAGTTACGCTTTAATTGTTCAATCATTTGCTTTTTTTCTGCTAAATCTGCCATTGTTTCGTGTGCTGCCTGTGCTGTCGTTTCGAAATTATTCGTTAATGCGATTTTGTCGCACTGGTCAGTTTCGTTTCCGGGGTGCATTTGGAAATTTTTGGCAGCTTGATAATTCTGAGGTGGTTTTGAGGCAATGAAATTTGTTTGTTCTTGCTTACTTTTTATATCAGGTGGTCTCCTTAGAAGCGTCTTCCTCCTCAAGTTAGCGAATTTTTCTTTGTGTGTTCGCATGGCATATGTTTTTGGTACAGCTCCAAAGTTCTGCTCCACATGCACGCAACCAGCTATGATAATACTGGCTGCCAAAAAAATTAGATAAGGATCAAAACGCATTGGCGAAATGAGTTCTAAATCATCTACAAAAAATTCTGTTAAAAGTTTTACAAAATTTTTATTAATTTTTTTTTTTTTGCATTGGAACCACAATTCTAGCAAATACAAGTATTTCAAAGTATTTTGAAATAAAATGCCTGAAACTGAAAGTTTATTGTCTAAAAAAATTATATTTAAATATAGTCAAAATGCGTTCGAAGCATATTGTTTGTTGGCTTATCGTATTGGCGTTTTTACAAAAATCAGATAACTACAAGGTGGCTAAGGTGAGTTATTAACATACACTGCCACTTCGAAATACACCAAACATCTATGCTTCAGGCTAACAAACGCATGACTTTAAATGACTATGGAAACTTAGGCTACGATAGTTCGAGCGGAACTGGTGAATCTGACTGCCGTAATAACGAAGCAGAGAAACCAAACAAACAACAATGCAAAGTCGATCTTAGCTGCAACTCTAAGCTTAAGGCGTCCAACATTGCTCAGTCGGCTGCCCAAGAGGCCAAGGCAGCCTCGGATGCACAGCTATCCGCGGGTGAAGCCGCTGCACGTCAAGTTAAGGCGCAGCTGGCAGAGAAGGCATTTGCAGCAGCCAAAGCTGCAGAGGCTGCATTGGCAGGCAAACAACAAATTGTGGATCAACTAGAGGCAGAGGTGCGTGAGGGGGAACTCGTAGTTCAAGAACAGGGAAATTCGCTGCAAAATACTCAAGGCAATTGCAATGCAGCTGCTTTAGCAGCCCAACAAGCGGAATTACAGGTAAAATTGCTTACCGATGCAGTCAAAAACGCTCACGAGAGCACGAAGAATTCGGAGCAAGCGGCTGTTGGAGCTCATCAGGATTTGTCTGAAAAACAACAGCTGGTTGAGGCGGCCCAACATCGTGTGGAGCAGTTATTGCGTCAACTTAAAGAGGCACGTGCCGATTTCAAGAGCACCAAAGAGGCAGCCGAACGAGCGGCTTGTGCGGCACATGAGGCCAGGCAACGGGTTACACGGGAGAGGCGTATGGCTGAGGTGCGCGAGAAACTGCGAAGGTTTCGACGACGATTATAAATTTAAACTCATTTTGACAGTTTTGAGTTGTTATATTTTTTTTATTGATATTTTTTAGAATTTGTATATTAAGTAAAAATCTCGCACTTTGCGGGGGGAAATGTTGTATTGTATTTAATAAGACTCATCTGTATGTCTAGAATGCAGTTCTTGTTTGTGAAAAGTTCTTCATTCTAAGCACGTAATTATTGAAGGTGGCTGTGTGGATTGGTTTTCCTATTAGTTGGAAATCTGATTCTAATATGCTTTGAAACAGGAAGCTTTACTTTGAACCGTAAAAGAAAATGATTAAAATAGCTATTCGCATCATCTTTTTAGTGGGTTATCACTTTTTGAATTATGCAATACGTTTCGGCAAAACTTCTACATAGTTGACAAAATACTTTGTTGGTAAATCCGTTTTGCTGCCCATCAAAACTTTTGATTCAAACCCAACCTTTTCAAAGTTAGTCAACGTTTACAATTATTGCACAAAAATGCTCGTTGATTTCTCACGTAATAGGGTCTGTACTTGTGCCTCTCTAGAACTATAAACTCAAACGACTATTATTGTTAAAATTTAAAATAAGCGAATTCTTGATGCTAAATGTTTAATATAACTGCCGATAAATTTACTGCGCTGCCACGCGTTATGAAAAGCCCAGCAGACAGCTCTTGTCAGCGATCGACAACAGGCCTACAGCAGGTAGCTTTCGTATGTGCTTGCAAGGATCGCTATCGTTATAGACAAATAAAGGAGAGTTTCTGGATCGACCACAGGAGCAACAAGAGATATTATTATCAATTACTATTTGATGACTGATGATCGTTAGAAAGATATGCAATTGTTCCTTAATGCCTTAGAAACAATTACATGTGAAACAAAAAATTTTGGTCCCTAGAGTCCCATTATTGGACAGCACGTGGAGCCCAGGGGAGCCACCCCACCGTAAAAAAGGTTCCAAAATTAGCTAATGTACAAGTTTTCAGATTTTTATCTCTATCGGCTGAATTAAGTGACTGAAAGGGTTAAAAAATTTACACATATTTTTTCTTCGGTCAACAACTTGAATCCTATTTCAACCTTTTTGGTGTTCTTTCAAGAATAAAAATAATTTTTCAACTTTTTCAAACAATGTGTAGGCAGGCTATGGGCTAAGCAATAAAATATTGTAATTTTTTAGCAAAATCGATACCATACTGAAATGAAAATGTATAGATATATAGATATTTGAACTTAACCACAAAATTCATATAACATCTCTTTTACGATACAAAAATAAGATTGATTTAGAGATACACATATAATCATATACATATGTGAGACTAAAAGTAGACAAAAGAGAATACGAAATCGTTGCCAAAACAGCTTCTTTTTTTTCATCAGCCGGTAAACATCGTAAGGTCCCTTTCGATTGACTGCATTAATAATATTAGTGTATGATCTATTGTGCTCCCTTCTAGCCCTAGAGCTCCTCAACTAGACCTATATCTGCAATAAATGGGTCTAGTCTGGTGATGTTATGTATCCTTTCTCTATGCCCGCCGAGGAAGGATATCCTTCTTTTGGCAAGGGCGTCACACTCCGCAAGTATATGTAGAGAGGTTTCCTCCTCAATCTCACAAAACCTGCATGTGTTCGAGCTCACGATGCCAATAGTACTCAGGTGTTTCCTGAGTCTGCACGCGTGCCACCCCACTCTTTTTCTCGTCTGGACCTCTCCTCTTCTCTTAACAGCTGTCTAGTCGTATGTCTGCCAATGCCACAATAAGGTTCAGGCCCTACTAGTGGTTTCACAGCACCATTTCTCGCCAGCTCGTCAGCTGCTGCGTTCCCGGGAATGTTCATATGTGCCGGGATCCATCTACTGACTGCATTACTTTATTAGAAAATAGCTGCAAAAAATAAACAAACGGTTTTGGTTTATATAACAAAGGTAAATGATTGGTAATTGAGATTTTCAGCTACATTAGACGGTTCAAGGGTTTTTAAGCCATGTTACTACGTCTCCAATTTATTTGAAACATTTATGCGACATTTTTAAATCAAGTAGCAACGCCCTTTGCAACGGACCTTGCAAAAAAGACTGGATAATGGTAAAAAGACAATTAAAGTTTATTTAACGACAAATTTTAACATGGTATTGTTATTGCAGCGCATTACACTAGCGCTGTGCATAGTTTGGTGTTCTATTGGATGTTTGAAAGGCTTACGTTTTCGCAAACGTGGAGCCGTCGAAAGCGATGAATGTGTTCCACATGTAGATAAACAAGATCTACTAGAAGTGGCTGCTGAGGGGGCCACCAAAGTTGTGATAAAACAACTAGAAAAGTTTAACCAAGGCAACGCCATAGATTCGCAAATCTTAAGAGATGTTAGTGAGGTCGTAATAAAGGAGTTTTTGTCCGGTCATACGATAAAAGAAGTAATAAGTGCTCTGGCAATTTGGTGCAACGTTAACACGCCTGAAATTACTGAGAAGACGACTGAAGAGACGACCGAGGAGACTACTGAAGAGACTACTGCAGAGACTACTGAAGCGACTACTGCAGAATCCACGGAAGAAACAGCAACCACAGAAGAACCAACAACTACTGAAGAAGCAAGATCGACTGAAGAACCAACTGCCACTGAAGAAACAACAACCACAGCAAAACCATTAACCACAGAAAAACCAACAACGACTAAAGAAGCAAGAGCGACTGAAGAACCAACCGCCACTGAAGAAGCAACAAACACAGCAAAACCATTAACCACAGAAAAACCAACAACGACAAAAGAAGCAAGAGCGACTGAAGAACCAACCGCCACTGAAGAAGCAACAAACACAGCAATAACATTAACCACAGAAAAACCAACAACGACTAAAGAAGCAAGAGCGACTGAAGAACCAACCGGCACTGAAGAAGCAACAACTACAGCAAAACCATTAACCTCAGAAAAACCAACAACGACTAAAGAAGCAAGAGCGACTGAAGAACCAACCGCCACTGAAGAAGCAACAATCACAGCAAAACCATTAACCACAGAAAAACCAACAATGACTGAAGAAGCAAGAACGACTGAAGAGTCAACCACCAATGAAGAAACAACAACTACAGAAGAAGCAAGAACGTCTGAAGAACCAAACACCGCTGAAGAAGCAACAACCACAGAAGAGCAAACAGCAACTGAAAAATCATCAGAAACACCTACTAAAACTTCAAGTTACCTTTGCCTGATTGAAAACACGAAGCTCAAATGTTATGTCTATAAATATAATCCCGACGCGGATATATCTGTTGAGGAACACAGACATAAGCGGAAATTAGGTGGGATGGGAGCGCATGTCAAAAGAACAAAGGACGCTAGGCGAAAATCTCGCCCCAGTAAAGGTAGGGCACGAAAGCATAAAGCAAATCTTGCTCACCGTAGAACGAAACCTGGCGATGCCTTTATTATGCGTTACCATGATTAAAACGGAATATCTTTTCTAAGTTTTATTAAATTGTAGAGAAAATGCTATAATTTCATCTTACTGTAAAACTATACATATTTTTATTATAGAAGTGCAAAAACTAGTTCTGTAATTGGGTAAAAAGCATTAAATATTTGCTCGTTCATCTATATGTATATACATATATATATAAATGAATGTATGTTTGTATGAGGCTTATAGAATCCACTTTATTGCAGTGTGATTGTGTTCATATTTACAAGCTATGTTCGGTATGTTGTCGAGAAGGTATGGACACCTTTCGATAGGTGGCGCTGAGTACTGAGCATAGTTTTCTAATGAAACAAAGAAAACACTTATTGGAGTCAAAATTCACATAAAGCAAAATAAAAAAGGATTAATTCATAGAAATTTGTAAGTGTTTTGTGCAAGTGAATTTCTTCATACAAAGGTACAAAGAAGCATGCCACCGAAAGACAAAACATCGGACGAAGTACACGTAAAAATCAACAAAATAGAGTTGCAAGAAATAATTTCACTGAAGAGCAGCGCAGACAACGTAATGAATCAGAAAGATTACGCATCGCACAATTACGTGCAAATGAAACAGGCGATCAACATTCATCTCGAATTGAAAGTGTCCGATTGAGAACGAGAGAAATTCGAAACGACCAGTCAGGTTATAATCAAGAAATTTAAAATAATCGGATACGACTCCAATCACGTCGTCTACAAAATCAATCGTCATTAAATCGGATTGCATTTGAATACGATAATGTTTTCGATTATGGTTCACATGCATTTGTTACTGTCGGACCAATGAACGAAGTTAGCAATGCATTGAAATTCCAGAAAGAAACGCCGGTATAAAGCAGTATGGCGAATTCTTTCCCTTCCAATACATCCAACGGTAGTTCAGTTAGCAGTACATCTAGAAATCTTTTTTATATTTAGTAAACGAAACAGCAAATAAGTTGATTTTTCTAAAAAGTCGTTTTTTGGTTTAAAAGGCTGTTACACAACATAACATAAATAATATGGCGGACGTTCCGTCACAATAAACAATCGAATAATATAGGGTGGACCATCTGTTGATTTGTTTGTTAATTGTATTTTAGTCGTATGTTTTCCAACATAATTGGAAAAGTTTGAAACTACTCATTTATGTTTGGCTGGCTTTTCGGTTGTTAATAATTTCCCTGACTGACTGTTTTGTCAGTCGCCCCTGGGCGAAAAAACGTATATTTTTCTGGATTTCTAACGCTATTCTAACGCGTATTCGATTTTCCAGTTTGACTTTTTAAAAGCTAGCGTTGCGTAACGAATTTACGCATTATATTTTTGCAGCAATTGCAGTTTAGTTGCAATTTGTTTTCAACATGGTAAGTATATTTTGTAGTACTATCAATAAAAATTGTTGTTAGCTTTTACATTTTAATATACAAAAAAATCCTTTACTTTGTGGATGCTTATGCTCTTGGCTTGCCTGCATCTAACATCTGCAAATCTCGATTTGCCTGTTTAAATGCTGATTGCGAAAAGAGTTGGCCCGATTGTGGCGCCGTTGTATATTGCATGGATCCGCTTGTCATCTAAGTAAAAAATTGCTAATCACCTGTGCTGAAGCTCAGCTGCTGCAACTGAACGATTGGGCAGCAACTATGCGAGAACAACTGGAAAATCACATGTCACTGCTTGACGACGAAATAGTTACATTAAAAAAAAAATTAATACTACACTTAGGCCCAATGATTTTGAGTTGCCTGCTCAAACTATTGGCAATAATATGGGACAGCAGCCTTCTGTGAAATATCACAATTTTAATCGCTATATTCAAATTGTGGATGATGCGGAGGGCGTCAATGATGATGATTGTTCCTAAGACAGTACGCAAATGGCTGTAGCGCCTAGAACTAGTCATACATACACAAGCTCCAGTTATTCCATTAGTTACATCTTCATTAATCTTAACCGAAACAAAAAGCCTCGAAATTACAATTCATTTGTTTCGAGCTAAGTTAACAGAACTGTGGCAAACTTGCCAGTTTATTAAGGCAAAGCTGTCTCAAAAGTTGAAGAAGTTTTAAAAATTTGTTAAACATGGTGAGCAGCCATTAAATATGATTTTTCTGTCTTTTTAAACTTTGTCTATTTGGCAGCGCTACCCTGGCACTATATTTATTGTAATAATTTTGCGAATTGGTCTGCCATTGGGAGCGACTGACACAAGAATGGTTTTTTTTGAACACTGTACAAAAATTGTCGAAGAGAAACACCTAGATGTGCATATTATGAAAGGCATCCTAGATGCAATTGTCGTGAGATTGGAGGAGCTCTGTGGTGGACTAGTGATAAACGATTATGTGCCTGTTATTGTAGCTGGAAGTTTGTACTGTGGTGATAGTCTGGACCTGATGATTGAAATGCTTTTAAATTTGCTACTGAGAAGTGTGGGGCGTGAGTGCCGAGAAGTCAAAGGATTTACAAGCGCTTGGATATTTTCTTAGGCGCTTAGTACGCTTAAATATTGGTTAACTTTAGCAAAAGTTTGGTTTATTCAAAATATTTTCATTTTCCATTTCGAAATACACCTAATTATGTTTTTACACGGTAGATTGGTTCCAGAAAAAACCGTGTAAAAAAAAGTATGTATTGTTAATTAAATGTATGACAAGTTCAGGAACTAAAAACAATTATGTATGTATGTAAAACAGCTATGTTGTTAACAAAAAGAATAGGTTATTCAATTTGTAAGGTAAAAAAAAATTATTTATTTGTCTTGTGTTATTTTGAATCGTGCTAAATGGAATAAAATGGTGTAAAAAAATTTAAAATTTTTTATTTTCAAACCGTGTTAAATCAAAACCGTGTAAAAACAGAACTAGGTGTTCATATACATATATTGCAAAGTTATTTTAATTTAATTAGTAAAAACTTCATCGGAGTACTGTTCCAAACTGTTTTTAAAATTCTTAAGCAATTTAAGGTCCCTTACAAGTCGCTCGCCATTTACCATACTACTGGGTAGTATACTTTCAAGCAAAATCGGCACAACTTTTTCTCCAATTGTTTCGAAAAGTTCTGCGATTTTGATTATAGTTGCAGGATCTGGCAGACCTGGGATGGCAGCGCGACTTGTTGGACCCGTAGCCGCACTGTCATCTATTGAACGACGTTCGCGTATATTTGTTATTTCAATTGATTCTTCCATGCTTTCTTCGGATGAGGAGTTACCACTGTCTTCGTCTTCATCGTTGGGTGGATTTTCTACATTGCCCTAGAAGATGCACAAGTAAAATATTAGCCAGGATCGATATGTTCCTTATGCAAACACACCACTTGTGGCCTGGAATGCGTTTCATCTATCTTCAAAGCCAATACTACCAAAGTAGCACACAGAAAAAGCGTACGTCGTATGTAAAATACCATTGTCAATTTGCTATCTTCCGATAACGCACTAGAGAGCTGGCATGGCTTGAGTTTCGATTTATATGCGTATTATGAGGTATTACTTTAATAACTTAAATGCATTGCATGTCTCTTAATGACAGACAAACTGTTCTAATGTAAAAATTGATCAATTTTGAGTTTGTAATTACCTAAATTTTAAAAAACATCTGACGCATCTGTGTGGTTGAACTACACATTAAGTTTATATACCCACCCGAAAAAACAAAGTCAGATGGCTAAAATTTGGTCATGGAATGCACTCGACATGTGCAATTAGCAACCTCGCAAGAATGCCGCAAAGGCCCAGCCCACATGAAGGAGAAAACAGTTTCAGGTTGCACAGGTACGCAACAACGTATGTACATATGTATGTGTGTCAGCATTTATTCATATGTCCATAAATTGCAGGCTTCAGCGAATATAATTGGCAACCGGTGCGACGGCGGCGAAGTCGGCAGAAATTGTTAGCATGGCAAGAAAAGCAACTTCTGTGTCAATAAAGGTGTCTTACTGGATCGTCATTTGGCTGCTTTTGCTATTTCTTGTACTACAACGATGGAGGAAAACACAAGTAAGGAAACACAAAATTTGCATTTACTCTACTTTAAGTCAAATTTGTAGCTCAAAGTAAAATAAGCAACAAGCAAGTTTTATAAAATTCGAATTATTGCAATTATCAAACAATTTAAATACTAACGCATTAAAGTATTTCTTTAAATAAAAATTAAAACTACATACAGCCGTAAAAAATACTAAAGTTGGTATATTTTAATACGCGTAACATTTGCCCACAATTACTTTTAATAGCTGGTTACATTGATTTGACTAAGAGGTTCAGTAAACTTGCTCATTGCTGCTTGCTCGAAAAATTTAAAAGTTTATTTCAATTTTAGCTTGCGTCAAAGAGTCTACAAATACTGAAGCGAATAATTTAACAACCAACAGCACAAAAACAAATCCAGGTATTAAATATGTATATCAAAATATAAAAGTAAAAAAGTAGCTGTCGCTTTGAATGGGCTGACGTAACAAAGCTAAGAAATTTTATCATGTGTGCGTGCGCGTTTGTGCCACAATATAGAATACATTTTGTAGGTGTGTATTACTTTGAAAATTAAGATAGAAGAATCACTTTAGAAACGACACAAGCAATTATTGATTTTCTTGGACACTAAAAATCACATTGAGTGAGTTTTGGTTGCTTTGACGTCAGCATCTGCACATATTATCTGCAGCTGCATTCACAAATTATTGATATTTTGTGAAAGCATGCTGGGTTTTTACAACGAGGTCAAGCTTTAGTTTATGAAAAAAAAATTAACTTATTCATAAGTTTCTAGTCAGCTTCATTAAAGCTGCAAAACCTAACCTTAAAGCCCTTGGCGTTTTTATTGAAGCGCCATGTGACAGCCAGCGTGCGAATATTAAATTGACTTCAATTTAAGTCAATTTAATATTTCCGTTTAAAACTTTTGTTTGGCAATAACAAAACATCTTTCTTTATGTGTTCATTTAGCTTCACTTAACAACAATACAAACAACATGGTACAGGAGCTAAATCCGGTAACCGATGGCGCCGACGAGCAGATGTTGGGCGCAGAGGATAAATTGGGCGACCAACGTGTTGAGGTGAAATTTATCAAGGGAGATCAGCAGAACGGTGATGCCAAGATTGATATTGGCAATTTAAATGGCAAGACGGTAAGTTATTGTTCATTTGGGTGCATTAAATTATACATTTATACAAACAAATGTTCTGTTTAAAAAAAAAATGGTTGTACTCAGCTAACCATTTTGTTCGTATTAGTAACTCATGGTACTTACTTACGGCAACTAAATTTTTAAATACTTTTCTCTCCCTAAGGCCTTCACCGGCATGACAAAGGAGGAGCTAATGAAGTATGCAAATGATCCATTCTGGGTACGCTTGCGTTGGATTTTCTTCATTGCCTTCTGGGCTATCTGGTTGGCCATGCTAGTGGGTTCCATATTCATCATTATAGATGCACCCAAGTGTGCTGCTCCGCCACCACTACCCTGGTATAAGAGTCAACTTCATGCCAAATTCGGAAGTATTGATTCTGCTGCACCAATTGATTTAGAGGCTGCTGAAAAGCTACAGGCATCTGGAGCCATCTATGAGCTGCCAGCTGCTCTTACTTATTCAGTAAAGGAACCCGAAGTAGAAGAGAAGATTAAGCGGCTGGTTGCGCAGTTTAAAAGCAGCAATGTTCGAGTTATTTTGGATCTTACGCCCAATTACATCAGCAAGGACTCGCAGTTGTTTAAGGATGCTTTGGCTAATGAAGACAAGCGATCTGCTTTTGTCTTTGTGAGCGGCGCACCGTCTGAAGTGCCTAATAATTGGCTCAAGGTAGGCGGCAATCGAAGTGCTTGGGAGAAGTTGGATGGTAGCTTTGTACTATCGCAATTTGAGGAAGGCTACTATGACCTACAAATGAACCATACGTTGGTCCGTCGTGAGTTTGGTAATGTTCTGCAGCACTTGATTGGATTGGGTGTGCAAGGTTTTCGACTTAAGAATACCAAGTTCTTCGTGCTGTCACATAATTTGGCCAACGAGGAGCCCCAACACTATCCAAAAGATCCCAACACTGACTTGGCGAACTATGGCTTCTACAATCATGCTCAGACTACGTTCCAATCTGGTCTAGGCGATGTTCTATATGACTACAGGGCCATAGTAAAGAATGCCTCAGCCGATGCTTTCCTTTCCGTAGCAGAGGATATTGTACGGCCAGAGGCGTATGAGCTAAGCGTTGGTAGCGGCCTACTAGGCATAGACTTGCCGATGTATGGACGCTTTGTGAAGGCCATTAGTTCCTCGAAACATGAAAAGAAACTACAGGAAGAGCTACAGCAAACGCTGATGCAAGCTGGTAACGACAGTTTTCTGCAATGGAACTTTGCTGATGTGTATATAGACACACCAGTAAATCCCTCAGCATTGGCATTGTTCATGTCGTTGCTGCCTGGCGTTCCAGTGGTTCCAGTGGATTCGATTGAGTTTGTAAATGTTTCTGCAAAGACTTATGAAAATGTGGAGAAGCTGCGTCTATCACCACTGTTTATGCATGGCGAGTTTAAGATCTACGATGCAGAGTCGGTGATTGCCTACTCTAGGTGAGCTTTTAATTTTGCTAATTCTTTACTATTGCTTATTAACTAAGAAATTTTACAATTTTATCGCTTACACATAAGGCAAAGGTAAAACCCTTAGAATTTATATGTAGTTTATGCATTTGACTAACTTTACCTTTAGTTCTTAAATTTCACAAGGCGATTAGGTTGAAAGTTAGTCTTATGTCAATTTGTACAGCTGCTTTATAACTTTTTTTTCAATATGTCAAATTTCTCAAGGCGATTTGGCTGAAGTTGAGCCATGAGTTATGTAACCCTGCTGGCCACACGTTATTTTTTATACGTTTTTCCATATATTAGTCGAATCGACTATTACGATTTTTAATTGTTTATAACTCTATTCCAAATTATTTAATGGTATGCATGCTTTCAAAAAAAAAAGGATAAAGATATACTTTTAGCTTTTTCGTTTTAAAAAAATGCCCAATTTTTGCGAAATCACAAAAAACAAAAATGATGTTTGTCGATTCGACTAACATTGTGTGTCTCGGGTTAAGAAATGATTCAACAACACATAAAATTGTATAATATATAAACAAAATGGATACTTTTATCTTTTAACAGAATCAAGTCTGGCAATCCTGGTTACTTTGTAATCTTCAATCCCACCGCTCAACAGCAAACGGCCAATTTTACAAATGCTCATGATTTGCCCGATAAAATGACTGTCGTGCAAGTCAGTGAGAATTACTTGCAAAATAAATCGACTGATGTTGAAGTCAAGTAAGTCTCTGAATGCTAACAGATAAAAATATGTGGTTCAAAAAAAACTTTTTGTTCTTTTTACGTTACAGTGCCAAGTTCAACATTAATGAATTGCGAGTGGAGCCTTACTCCACTGTCATTTTGTCGTATGTGCCGGTTAAGACCGAGTAAAAATGTTTTGCATTTGCTGTACTTCGCACAGAAAATACAAATTTATAAAAAAAAAAATATGACTACATATGTTCTGATGTTAAAAAATCGTAATTATCTATTATAAAATACAGCATAAAAGCTGATATTTAAAGTCTCATGCTACAAATTTACAAAGAAAAGTTGACGCTATCATGTTATGCTGAAAAGCAGCGTGATAAGCGGCCTATTGCTTAAATATACTCAAATTGCTTGAATTAACATCGTTTTGTTTTTTTATATGAATATTAAACTTTTTTACGGATTTCTTTTCACCGTGCTAAGAAATTTGTAATTTTGAAAAATGGGTCAACTTATTCAGTATGATTTGACAATAAATTAAAACAAATAAAAAAGTTCGGGCTGCAAATTAAACAATCAGATAAAAGGAATATACTTATGTGCAATGCAGGATTTTAAAAAATCTTTCATTTATTTTCCGTATTTATACTTTAATTCAAGTAAACGTAATTCATGTTCATTTTGCATTCTCTGTTCCTCCATCTTAAGCTTTCTTTCTTCCATCGCAATTTTTGTCATTTCAATTTTCTTCTCCCATTCAAATTTCTCCCTACTCGCCTCAAGTTTTTTCAACTCAAATTCCTTGGTCCATTTAAACTTTGCAGCCTCAAACTGCATCTGCTTCTTTCGAATTTCCATTTTTAGAGTATCCAGGCTTGACAATTTGTCCATCGTTATTTTGGTTGGTGTTCTTTTTATATCCTGCAAGATACTTGGCACTTCACTAGATGCTCTAGATCTCGATGTGTCCGCAACGAATTCGCCAAACTCGTTTTGATATGTTGACGTATCGCCATAGTTTGTATCAGCAAAATCTTCACCATTGAGTGGATCCATTGTTTGGGCTGGAATAACGTACGTAGAGTCTCCACCAAAAATTTCATGCATTTGGGCGTAAAACCTCCATTTGGTGCCTTCTTGACCTGTGGTTCGCGCTTTTTCCCTTATGCGGTCATATGTACCTTTTAGGTTACGAAACTTTCTATCTACGGATTCACCATCGAATCCTTTGTGTCCGTATAAGGACATTTCATACGCTATATTACTATAAATACACTTTTTCTTGCGCTTCGGATCTCGAAAATCATCTTTGTGTTCCAAGTATTGCGTTAGCAGGCATTGTATAGCATTTGAGTTCCACTCGGCTAAAATTATTTTGCACATTTAGCTATTATTAAGTTAGTTGCTATTTTGTAGAGCATGAACTACCTTCGTTTTCTGTGTTGTTATTTTTTTCCATTTTTACAGGGATCTTTTGTTTTTATCGCTGAAATGTAAATAATGTTTGTGGCTTGATGTCATAAGACAGCTGTTTGTTTGCTGCAGTGTTGCCAGACTTTACACTTTGCTTAGTGCTGCAAAGTCAAGTTCAGTGCTGTAAAAATACATACTTAGCTGAGACACAAACCGAATTCAAACCTTATGCTACATTAAAATACAATTTTTTTGTATTTTTCAAAGCTGTTGCTAAATATACCACAGCAACTGGCATTGTTTTGCATACCAAAAAACGTTTGCCTTTGGTATGCAAATTTAGACCGTATACCACAGATACACAAAACTAAACAAACTCCCAGCAGCGTATGTCCAACTTTGAGATACAAATAGTTTTGCGTAAAACTAAATTTCGAATGCAAAAACCGACAGCAATGCATACACACTGACACAAACACACACACACATGCAAAAGTAAAACAATTGAACCAAATGAAATTTTACGCAGACCAAGCTAAAGCAGACAAATAATCAAAATCGACAAACTAAATGGTTCAAAGCTAGGCACAGTGGGTCAAAATGCTAAACTTAGCTATAATTAATTTCAATTTCTTTATTTTGATTTGCGTCAACATTTGTGCAAAAAATGTTCTTTTTTAATAAACTATCGCGCCTCTTGGGATAGGGAAACGAAAACTCATACGAGAATTTCGCTTCGGAAAACTTAATGTTTTCAATATTATTGATAAAAAATTGTAGTTTTAAGTAATATTGCGAAGTTAATGTTAGATTTTTGAATGATTGATGATAGATAAACTACTTTTTGCAATTGATCCCCATTTCGCACCAAAAAAATTTGTAGCTTCCGCAAGGGGCAATAGTGCAATGAGCTTTCGGAAACGAAAAGTTGCAGCCTAGTTAAAGCTGCAAGGAGAACTGCACCAACAGTGCAATACCATTGTCTAGTTTGAGAGCTGAGAAAACTTATTACTTAAGCTCAAAATAGATAATTATAACTGCACATAGTTCTATCATCTGTTGAGTTCATTCACTTCGATTTTGACTATCCAGAATCAGAATCGAAATCCAGAACAGGCATGTAAGCTTTACAAATTACCCAACTTTTTGTTGTTTATCATATGCCAAAAAAATCACTTAAGAGCAAAAACCAAAGAAAATTTGTAGGAAAAGCACTATGAATAGCTGAATTAAAAACAGCTGTATAAAAATATAGAATGTTCAGCATTCAAGTTTATGGATGATCCCTTTCAAAAATTTTAAAAGCTGTTTTTTCCAGCTGAAAAGATGATTTTGACCATCGTGCAAAGGCGCGAGCACGCTGTGCAAAACAAAGCGCCAAAATGTTTTTAGTTTTGATACTGACAACTTTTAGTTTTCCTTATTGTCTTTATGTTTGTTGTTGTTGCTGTCAATGGCAGTCTGGGGAGTGTCCTCTTCGGGCCAGGCCAAAAAGGATGCGCACGTGCTAATGTGATTAGGTACAAGATACACACGCATACATATGTACAACATATACATATGTACAACATATACATATGTACAAGTTGTAGAGAAAACCGCAACATGCAGTGCAGTTGATTGCGGCCAGCCAACAACAACAACAACCTCACAACTGAACGCCTTTTGTAGATAGTTTGAAGGCATAGCTGAAGTATTGTATCTATGAGATGCAAACCATTGTTGCGCAGGTCATCGTAAGCATTTTGTTTTTGGCAGCCAACTCAAGTTGGAAAACTTTTCGTGTGCTCGCTTTGTGGTAGGTACATATGTATGTATATACATATCTATACATCTATGCATATCTGTAAGATACAACTTGCCTGCCTTGTGTGTGCAATTATTTTATATGTTGCAAAACTTTTTCATCAACAAGTCATCAAATGCAGCCAGTGTAACGCGGTACTTCAGTACAGAACCAGATAACCACAGACACATTTGCAGTAATTTAATTACCACATGCAACACGCAAAGTCCGAAGCGCCTAAAAGATGCAACGACAAAAACTAAGCTAACTAACAATGTGCTCATAATTAAAAAAAGGTTTTTTTTCGCAAAACCAACGAATACGCGGTAATAAACATTTTGCAAGTTTCACCCACTTGAACTTCTAAGCACCTAATAACTGACTTCCGTTTTCAGATATTACAATTAATTACTATAAATGGCTAACATAAGATGAGCTAATTTAGTAAGTATTTAACTTAAATAATGCAGTACTTTTTATTTTGAAGCTTATAGTATTAAATATTGAAGTGAAACTAAAGTTTTCACAGCCAAACCAGAAAAAAAGTTAAGTTCTTTGAGGAACATGTATGTACATATATTGTCTTAGTACTATACAGTGCACGCTCGGTAACGTGAACTAATTAAAACCAAGGGAGTTCACGTTAACAAAAGTGTTCACGTTTTCGAATGCCAAAACAAGTATCAAGCTAACTCACAGGTTTAAATTCACATTTAATTGTTGTTTTCTATAGGTACATATTAATTTGAGAAAATTTTTTATTTAAAAAAATCAGTCATCTCTTTCTGTGTCTTCTGTTTTTCTCCCTTAGTCGATTCAGTACTATCATATCATTTTTATCGACGCCTTCATGGCTAGCCCACTGTAGCTCTTTGTTGAAAATCTGAATTGCTTCAGTTGGTTTAATTTTCTCCCGTGCCTCTGAGATGTAGTCATCGTCGTTGGATTCATACTCCTCCTCCGTTTTTTCTGGCAGAAGTTTCCAGAATAAACCGGACTCATCAGCATTATAAAGCTGATCGTTGCACAACTCAAATTCAGCCATTTTAGCTTTAAGTATTTCTTTAAACAGTTCCACTAGCTGAGGCCGCGAAGAAAGTTTTTCGCCTGATATTTGAAGAATTCAAACGCCGTATCCTTTTTTTAAATTCTTGAAGCCATCTATCACTAGCGTGGAAATCACCTTCGCGTTCCTTTAACTTTGAATGCAGCGTTTTTGCTTTTTCCTTCAGCATTTTCAAAGCACGTGCCTGCCAATTCTTACCTTCCATACGAATAAACCAACGATAATGAGCTTTCTCCATTTTCTGAAGTACGCAAAGTTTTTCTTTTTCCAGGCCCAGAAAATGTATCGTTTCCTTTTTTTTAATGCCACAAATTGTTGATTTAGCAACATTGTATTTTTTCGCTAAGCACGTCACACTGAATCCTTTTTGTAAAAAACCGAGAATTTCAGCTTTTTCTTTCAACGTCAATCACACAGGTTTTTTACAACTCATTTCTATTCTGCATAGAAATCAACTAAGACAACGCTCTATGCTAGGCCAAAATTGCCAAATAAAAAACATAACACACTAATAGGGGAATCCCCAAGATCAGAATTATTTGAGCTCAATGAAAATTACATGCAAACATTGAAACTTTTATTGTTCATGTTATAGAGCTTTCTTGCCTTGTTCACTTTTTGGAGTAGTCAATGCACAAAAAAATTTGTTCACGTTTTGGGGTGTTCACATTTTGGAGTATTCACGTTATCGAGCGTGCACTGTACTAACTCCGAAAAATGCCAAAAATGTTTTGGAGACCGGTCGTTCGAAGATGAATTTTTATATATTTTTAAATTCGAAATACTTTATTTAACGTACTGGGTTTTTTACAGCTTTCCTCTCAACTTAACAGCTAAAAACAAAATATTGGGTCTGGCCTGAGGGAATGTTGCGTTGGGCGTGGATAATCATCCCTGTACATTTTGTTATTAGAAAAGTTTTCATTTACTCAACTCAACAGATAGCATGAATACCCTAATTATAAATACACTCAATTGTGTTTTTACACGGTTTTGAAATAACACGGTCTAGAAAAAATTTTTTTACACAATTTCATTCTATTTAGCACGATTAAAAAAGGCGGTTTTATTAAAATTTTAAAGAAAATATTTTTATAAACCTAATCTTTTAGAAATCTAGTTAGGGAATTTTCCCTTTTTAATTTATTTTCATTACTTAATGTCTTTTTTTACATGGTTTTTTCTGGAAAGTATCTACCTCGTGAATATGCAATTAGGTGTATTTTCCTTTTTAAGAGAAACATTTTGGGGGGCTCCGCTCAGTGCATGCTTTGTAGGCCTTTTATTTTTATTTCGAAACAACCCGAGCGATAATCTTAATTTTTTATGAGAATGCAACAGTCTCGACTGCCCGACGCTAAAATACCCTTTACCAACGGTATTAACATAGTTTTCGAAGTATCTTCTAGGCAAAGGGGTGTTAAAATAGTAATTTTCTGGCTATAACCTCCATAGTTCCAAATAGATAAGTTTTAACTTGCTAGTACATAAAAATGTGTTCGATTAAATAGTAAAAAACTGTTGTAGGGGACTGGGGAGTAGTACGCTCACAAACTAAAAAGAACGGGCGGTTCTCTTTTGCCTGTTACATACTTTTCCACGAACTTGTTCTATAAAAATCGAAAAAAAATCGTTATTTAAATTTTGAATTATTTTAAAACATGTTTGTGGATTTTATTTTAATTTTCAAAGGGTTGCTTTGTTGACAAGGTTTTGAGTACAATAGTTCGAACAAAATTTGATAGTAATTTTTTTTTTAAATATTAAATGTATAATCTAGCCTAAGATAACAAACAAATGTTTTATCCTATAAAACGTCCAAAACAGTCACAGTTGATCTCTATATTGACTGAAGAAACAGGACATATGCTCTTCAAATTCATTTAATTATAAACCTTAACATGCAGGAAAGAGTATTAGGCATTTACTTTATGAAAACAAAGTATGCTTATTTTTTGTCATACGCTTTGGACTAGCTGTCAAGAGATACGTGAACAGCATCAGCAACAAAAAAACCAACAACAACAACAAGTATAAAATGAGAAACAAACGTATGAGACAGCGCAACAACAACAACAAGAAGCAGCTAATTTGTATTGATTTTGTGCTTTTCATCTCTCTTTTTTATCTCTGCCGCATTGTTTGTTTTGATTTTTCCCATGCATAAATTTTGCATATTAATTGAGTGTCACTCTGCACAACACACATATGTATGGTACGAACTCACACATATTCAGAGTACAGACTCATACTCAATTACACTCTTGCACTCTCTCTTCCAATTCTCTTTGACAACTAGATGGAGGCGGCGTGGGTTTATTTGGGGCTCATTAGTTGACCTAAACTGCGCCCAAAAGCCATCAAGCTTTGATTAACATTTTGCTCACAAATGCTCAAACACTAAATGAGTTGCATCTAATTGAGTGACAAACAACAACAACAACAACGACGATGGCGAGAGACAACAATGCACATGACAACAACAGCAACACCTAATAAACTGTGCCAATTTGTTTTAAAATGCATCAACCTGGCGCTCCATCAACAAAAGTTTCTGCTCCGAATCCACCACCTCACGAAATTGTTACAGCTTGCACATGGACTCTATGGTCTGCTGGTCATTTACGGTCTGGGTTGGGTTCCTCAACTGTTCTGTGTTCGTTGAATTTTTGGAACCCGACTGTTTTTCAATTTGCATGCAAGCGTAAATTACTTGCACAATCCGTTCAACATTTTGAGCCACCCCCCCACGCACTTCACTTAAGTAAAGTTAAAAGGTTTGGTCCTGTGCTGTGTTATGTATGCAGATTACCTTAGTTTTCGTCACTTCTTGTACCCTAGGCACAAGGGGTATATTAACTTTTTGCAAATTAAATTATGTGTGCAATGTATTGTAATAAATTGCTAAGCTGGACAAAAGAAATTGACTTAGATAAGATTGTGCGTTTGTTTGTAAGCAGATTCGATATGTCAGCTATAAAATTTAGCAGAATTCGACTTATTTTCAGTATTTGATCATTAAAATTTTGTATCAACGAAAATTTTGATATTTTTATTAATTCGGATTTTTTGAAAACATTTGAAGTCAGACACCGTTTCCAATCGTAGCAGCACATTGTGGTTTACACTGATAAGTACTATGAAACACATCTTGTTAAAACTGGGCTAAGTTCAACTTCTTTTTACAAAAAAAAAACTAAACTTTTTCGATAAAAAATTTAAAAGAGGTTCCGAAGAAGTTTCACTGTGCAACTGCTGTTTATCATTTGGTTTGATTGAATTGATTAAAGCTTGGGGTCTCAAATCGGGAAACGCAACTAAGAGCTATAAAGCTAAAAAACAACCAGAAAAAAGTGCTTTAGTTGATTACGTAAGCCACCATAAAGTCTATCCAAAAAGTACACATTTGTATTTTAAATTTATTCTGAAAAAGTGTTGAACCTTATTTTTTGGCCTAAAAATAGAAATTACATATATTATAATATAATAGTTAAAAATCACAAAATACATATTTTTAAATTTTTATATATTAAAAACTTATAAAAATTGTAAGTTTTTATTTTATCAATTGAAAATAAAAGCTATTACGCAATTTTTATTTTATAAATTTTAAATAAATTTTGTATTTTATAGATTTAAAATAAAAATTTAATTCAAATATCTTTTAAACCAAGGTGCGCAGTTGAATGAGTCTCTATGGCTTTTTAGGTGACTGTAGTGGGATCTTCGCTAATGTAAATAACTAAAATCAAATCATTGTAATATGCACCTTGGTTCGAAAGGTATAAAAATTTAATTTTTATTTTGTGCAATCTCTAATACATATGGACCCTTCAAGGACATACTGAGCATCGATGCAAAAATACAGACGCATAGATCACAAAAACACATTTTTAAAGAAAAAAGAGCATCTTGTTAAAAAAGATTTTATTTTGAATATATAAAATATTCAATGTCCAGTTTTTAAAAATAAGAATTATTTTTTTATTTTTGAACAAAAATTAATACGCAACTATTACTTCATAATTTCTAATTTATTAAGTAATTGTAAGTTATTTTTCCGTTTTAAAGCCTATCGCAGCATGCAAAAATTCCGCACGAAATGTCAAAACTTCATATAAAAAAAAATATCCCAAAAAAGGGAATTTTTTTTTAATATGAAGTTTTGACATTTCGCGCGGAATTTTTGCATGCTGCGTATGGGCCTTTAATTTAAAAAAAAAAATTTAAATAAGTAATTTCATTTTTATTTAAAAAAATACAAACGATACGATCTCGGGATCAACTTATGAGAATAAGGAATTGGCCGGCGGGATTATCGATTTGCGCTTTTTCAAAATGGGATACTATGTGTGTAATGCTCAAATAAAAGCTATATGAGAGAAACATTTTTCATCATTAACTATTATTGTTTATCAAATATACTTTTTTTTGCCTAACCTTTTTTTTTCAATAATTCATTCTTTATTAAATGCCCATACGCAGCATGCAAAAATTCCGCACGAAATATCAAAACTTCATATAAAAAATATCCCACCATTTGGGATTTTTTTTTTGTACATGAAGTTTTGACATTTCGTGCGGAATTTTTGCATGCTGCGTATGGGCTTTAAGGGGTAACACCTGCATAAGCACATTTGTCGATTTTTTTTCAAAGGAACTTTATTTTACATTTAAAATTCAAGTAGCTGACAATATTATATACATATTTTGAGCTACAAAAATTAATTTACCTAAAGTAATAAAAAACGACATGGCGCCTATAGAGCTACGAGTACGTGATTAATTTTCGGAGAGGTCTTCACGGCTGCAGCCTTTTGACGTTGCTTTTGATCTGAAACATAAAAAAAATGTTTTTCTCATAATCTAGGGACTAAAAGCAAGTGAACCACGTAGGTGTTTTCAAGAATATCAATTTAAAAAAAAATAGCATAAGTTTGAAAAAAAAATGTTTTTTTTTCGTTAAAAAAAAATCATGAAAAATGAGTTGTAAAATAAAAAGTTTTTATTATTTTGACAAAATTCTACGTAGATCACTCAAAAAATTTGTTGCAAAGATTATGTCAAAATTTCAAATCGATCGGATAAAAATTGACTAAGTTATTCGTGAAGCCATTCGAAAAAAAGTGTTTTCGAGAAAAACGCGTTTAAAATTTTAGAACGCCCGACGCTTGTAAAAGGGAAACAGTTTTATTTTTTGAAAAGTTACTTCGGGAAATCATTTCTAACATAATTGTCTACCACCTAAAAGAAATCGATTTTCTGAAGATTCTACACTGGTGTTACACCTTAATGATTTAAGCAGCCGGAAAAAAGGTTATCAATATCATCTATTCAGGTTAATCCCCTAAATACATATAAATATAAATAAAATATATTATATAAATCATACACAAAAAAAATATTTAAACTTTATATAAAGTTTGTATTTTATTAGCTTTCTCTTACGCCTCTGTTGTAGTAGAGTGCAACATATTGGGCTGTCGTCAAATTGACAGCATTTAAAGCGTCTAATGGGAACTGAACCTACCCGGAAATCAGCTCTTCAAGATCAGCATCTAGAGTCTAGACCGTTCGCAGGTTTGTAAGGGATGTAGTGCCACGGAATTGTATTCCGTATCTTCAGATTGGAACAACCGCCAACACTCTTAGCCAGCAAACCATTTCCTTTGAATATGCTCAAACTGTCATGGTATAGTAGGGCACCTTCCCAACTATTTCAAATTACAGCCTCCGAATACATTTTTCTACACATCAAACGCGCTGTTCTTTTGACAAAGTTCGAAGCTCTTCCCAAAGTGCTGACGAAGAGTATAATGAAGTCAGCAGGAACTTTTTATTTGCGAATTTTGTCGATGCCTTACACTCAGCTTGGTCACACCTTTTACCTTTGCTTTGGGCCTGCGTTTGGTTGCCGAATTTGCTGGCCCTGATCGCTCCAAATCTTTTGTTTTAAATTACTTGCGTATCTTGGCTGTAAAACACGTTTTTTGGCACTCCATTTGTCATTAACCACGATTAGTTCGGCTTGACAACTTCTCATATTTCTTTTTTCTTACATGCAGTATTATATGCTTTCCTTTCTGTTGGCTCTGCAACTAAGGCAATAAAAGCAACAACCATAAGGTCCAGACGTTGAATTATCAATAAGAATTAAAAGGTATGCCAAATTTGTATTATTTGAAAGCGCATTTTCATAATTTGCGCTACGTTTTATGATCAGATAAGTGAAATATCGGTCATTTTTTCTTTGCTTTTTGCAATTCAAACCGACAAAATATAATGATGGGTGCAGCCTTCGAGCATCTGCTACATAATTATTTTAAATTTTATGTCTTTATGATTGAATTTTTTTTCGTGCTATAGCAGTGGTATATAAATAACTATACAGGCGTGCTCCGGAATCAGAAAAATTCAATCCGAACAATTTTATTCGGATTCGGATTTGCGTGCTCTGGAATCAGAATTTTTTGTCGATAATTTCCTTATTTATTTTCGATACACTTGTAAATTTCCCTCGTTATTATCGATAAATTCACATATGTTGTGTTGTAACCAGCTGACTGCTTTTTGTTAAAAATTTTAAACATTGCAAAAATTCCATTTATTTCTCAATTGCTTGTTTTGAAGCTAAAAGAAGGCGTAAAATAATGAAAGAATCATGTCCTACTCGCGGTTTTTTGTTTTCCACTTCAATAAATATAATTTTTTAGCATTTAATTCTTTTGATTATACGTATGTACATATATGTAGTTACATTGAGTTTGTTGGCGCGTAATGTTTTTTGTTTGATACAAAACAGCTGACATGGCTGCCGTAGTTGTGCACCTTTTTATTAGTACATGTTGTTTTCATTTCATTTTCATTTTATATAGCTAGTTATTTATTATTTTATTGTTTAAATAAAATTTCACAAAAATATTAATTTAGCAACAATGTTTATTAAATTTAAACACGATTTAACTATTTTTGTTACAAGGGAAATTTTATTTGTGTAACGCGCGAACCCTGTCGCATTTATCGGCCATGTGTGCATGTTTGATACACACACATGTACAAACAAAACGAAAATTCGTTTTGGCTTGTGCATGCTATTTTTGGGTAGTGTCAAGAAAAAAAATATTAAAAATAGTTAGCAGCTAATATGCAAATTAAAGTTAGCATAAATAGAATCTAAGAATATCAAGGCATATATAAAAAATTACTTCAATATAAAATTTGTGCTTTTTTAATACTATTTTGACGATTCGGTTTCATTCCACTTGCAACAAAGCAGTCGGTTTCAAAGCACATACAAAATTCGGATTGGTGGAAATGGGAGCATCAAACATTCGGATTCAAAACGAATCCGCATAAATTATTCTGATTCGGATACCGGAGCACGCCTGATAGTGTTAAAAAGGGAGTGCTTTATCCCCCCAAGTGTTTGTTAACCAACTTGTTTGCTTAGCTGGAAAATTAATCATAGTTTTCTCATACATTATAACTAGCAAGAAGGCAATATTCTCTCCAGCTTTAACAGATTCTTAAGTACATACTCGATATGTAATAAAGCAAATGAGACCAAGTAAACGAGCGTGCAGAAGTTTGTATGCTCTGCTTGTATAAAAGATAACAATACGTCTGAGCGACGTACATTGTTGTTTACGTTTTTAAAGCACATTTTTGAAGGTAATATGAATAGTTTGTAATTAAAACACGTTCTTTAATTAATTTGTTAAATTAGCTTTACAAAAACTGACAAAAATATTTCAGTCTGCCTTCACGAATTGCATAAATAATTCTCAAGCCTAAAGGCCTATACGCAGTTCGAAAAATTTCGGGCGGAATGAGAAAACTTCATATAAAAAAAAAGCCCCAAATGGGATTTTTTTTTTTTAAGAAGTTTTGTCTTTCCGCGCGAAATTTTTCGAACTGCGTAGACCCCTTAAAATAAAAAAATTAATTTTTTTTTTTGAAATACCATTTTTTTCTAACTACATTTTTATGGTCGCCACATAAAGTTTTGCATCATACCATTTTGGACATGCGACGAATTGTTGAAGAACAACATACAAAGTATTGGCTCTGTTTTGATATGGGCTGATCTCGTCAACCTTTAGATTTCGCATCCATTTCATACTGTCGAATGTTGCTGCTTCCACAATCTTCAGTTTCACTCAGGTAAGGCACTTAAAATGTTATGAAGCAAGGTTTTCGATGGTGTTGTAACTAGCACGCTTTTTAATCGAAGACTTCATGCAGCATCAACAAGGATCACATTTAGTGGAATATGTTCACATCATCATCAAGAGATTCTTATTCGAATCTGATGATAGATTGCTTTTAGTAAAACAGCAATTTTTTTATTGTCTAAGCTTGGGGCTTTGCAAGTATTCTTAGCTAAAAAGTTATGATTTAACTTTAAATCAGTGAACGGCACGGCGCTATCTCGCGTATATAGGGATTAGTTAAGAAGCCGACCACTGCTTTAAACTCATCGCATAAAAATCTCAAAAATCACATAAAACAAAACGATACGTCTCTGCGACGTACTCTTTGTGCATCTCAGACTGAGAGACTGAAGAACGTACTGCGACAGGGAGTAAAAATTTTAAAATGTCTACGCAAATGCAATGCCCCTTTTTTCCTGATATTGGATATATCGTTACTTCTCGTCCTCTACTATTTGTAATTAATTAAGAACTATTTACTACAAATACTTCCTTTGGTATCTTGAGCTCAGAAAAAAATGGGATCTATTTTCAAATTTAAAGGATATAATTAATGAGAATAATTCGTTCTCCATTATCTTAAAATTAGAATACATAAAATACTCTTAACCCCACCTTTAACACTTAAAATTTTTATAATGATTACAAAATGCTCTTACTAAAGCTTTAATCTGTCTTTGAGAGTATTTGTTCATAAAATTTTACTAAACATTTTTAAATTAATAATTTCCGTCTACAAATAAACGCTCTTGATATAAGAATTTCGCTCTTAATCATAGAAAAATCGCTATTGGCATACCTTTGACACTTCTTATGCTCAATTCTTAATTTTTTTACTCATTGAAGTGTTTATATTAATCGGTTTGAAATTTCTCTATGCCTGCGATTTTATATTGCAAGCAATTTTTATACCCTGTACCTATAGGTACAAAGGGTATACTATATTTGTGCAATGTATGTAACGGCAAGAAGGAGGCGTGGCAGACCCCAAGTCCTTTATACCAAAATGCTTATCATAACCTCGGGTAGCGATTGAGCCATGTCCGTCTGTCCGTCTGTATGAACACCTAGATCTCGGAGACTATAAGAGCTAGAGATACGAAACTTTACCAGATGATGCGCATATTTCCTCAGAAGATCAAGTTTGTTGAATCATGTCAATATCTTTCCCCGTTCCCCCGTAAAAGAGTTTCGCGGTTTTTAGCTAAACCACTTAATATTTTAATCTTAAACTTAACAGAGCGATGCGTTGTGGTTACATGCATCTGTGTGTCAAAATTAAACAAAATCGGACAATTACAACAAAAGTTATAGTCTAAAATGTACAAATTTCACCTCCCCTTGCCTATAAACTGCGTCAATATTTCACTCTACGTAATAATAGTAACAAATGACCTAGAACCACCAATTTTGGTAAGCTGATTCATGTGCTTCTAATGAATAAATCCACATCCAAATTTTATCAATGCAGCCCCCCCACCTTCCTTCAACATATCTCCCACACCCTTCAACATATCCCCTTGAAACTTATCCCATATACTTTAAATAGCTTCTTTGACGTAAATTTCTCATCAAAATCGGTTAAAATTTGCGGAACTTATAATAATATCAATATCGTTTTGCACCAACAAAAAGAATGTTCCAATTGGAAAGTTCTTAGAAGGAATTTGCAGGAATTAAACTTTTTTTGAGAAAAAAGGTACAGGGTATTACACTATCGGGCACCGCCTCGACTGTATTACATTTTTTATACATATGTGTATTCATACGTGGCCGTCGGAATCGGCCACTACGCTGGTAGCGTTCTCGCTTTGCAACCCGACGGTCGGTGGTTCGATTCCCCGCAGTAGCACTGGTGCATTTGCCTAGCACTGGCAACGCTAGCTCAAAGTCGCTATTTGTCCAAGAAAATCTCTATTAATTCAAGAACGTTCGGATTCGGCTATAAACTGTAGGTCCCTGTTCTCTTCGAACAGTTATTAATAGAGATCCCCATGCCCCGCCCAGGGGCGATTGTGTAATATAAACCGAAGGCCACTTTTATTTTTTGTAGCGTCGCGCCAAGCGAAATTGTACTAAAAGTTTTATACATATACTATACAAATATATATCAGCTAAGTAGATTACACCCATTTTTTATATTTTACTGAATGTAAGAAAAAAAAAATTTTGAATATTTACTTTACTTTTTTTCAATTTTTTTTTCGTATTAATATAACGCTACGCCAAAATAAAAATGCCCAAATACTAAAGTGTATGCGTGAGGCGCGAAATTCTACTGTGGTGTGAATGAAGGGACAGGTTAAAAAATGTAAGGCATATTAAAAACTAGTAGAGCATAAGAATATTAATTTCATGTCACCATCTACTTCATTCCAGCTCTTTTGGTTTTTACACAACTGGCGCCCTAGGCAAATGGACGAACAAGCAGATAGAGGGACATGGCTTAATCAATTTATTTTATCGTTCTGATCATTTTAGTGGCGCTTTACTGGTTAACTTTATAAAAAAAAACTATTTTTTTTTTCCATCAACTTAATGTAACCCTTACCTTTTCAGTTCAGGGTATACTGGCATGCAACACAAAGTAAAATCGATTTAGCTATGTACCTTTATTTGTGCGTCCGTTTGTCTTGCTTCTTGCAAAGGAGCTAGGTGCTTGGAATTTTGTCAGAAGACAAATTTAGGGTATCTAAAATCTTTTTTCAATATTGTTCAAAATACAAAAGGAATTTTAATCTTGAACAGGTACAAAAAAAAGATGACAATACTATATATGCTTGAACTGCCCCAGAAAAATCGTATTTTAAGATTATTCAAAATCCAAAATAAAGATTGTTGAATTTTTCCCTGGAATGCAGCTCCAAAACTCACAACCGTATAAGAAATGCAAATTAATTACACTTTAATTACATTAACAATTTTCATATGAAGGCATATGGATTTTAAGAACGTCACTTGGTTCCTAAACAGCTCAGAACAAATAATAAATAGTAAATGGCTTTGTAAAATATGTTTCGCAAAGATTTTTTCTACCAGCCATTTGTTACGCCCGTAATAACAAGCTTCCACATTAGTTTTGGTTGTGGCAGCAGGACAAAACAGCTGTTGCTGATACTGGCTCCATCTAGTGATCTTTGGTGGCGCCACGTTACGTAAAGCATCGCTTAATCATTTGACAACACTGTTTTTTTTTGTTTAAATATAAAGAAGTTTATGTTGAACATCTTTTTGTCAATAAATAAGTAGAGGTATCGGAAGAATTATATCGTAGATTTTTTGGAGTGACAAAAAGATTTTTTAATTGAAAGTTGTGTCGTTCAGGGCATTGAATTAGCTTCATTGTGTCAAAATTTCAAACCGAAACGAAAATTTTTGCACTCCTTTTGTCGATTTTGCTTTTTTTGTAAGTTCTCGGTATTTTGACACAAAAACGAAAATTATTCAAAATAATGATTTGGCCCATTTTGACATTTTCGCATTCACCCCAAAAGCAACTTTTTCGAAACGGAGTAGCGTTCTTCTGGTGGCTTGCAGAAATGGAAACGAGTCCTTTAACGTTTTTGAAGTATAGAGTCTAAATATTACTCTGGAGACACTTACATTTATTTTTATTCGAAAAAATTAAAACTTTCAAGGTAGAAATTTTTTTACAAAAATTATACTGAGCAGAATCTGCTTAATCTTCTCACGCTATCAACTTGTGGTCATAGTGGACCGCTGAGGGGACCGGGGATAGTGATTACTGCTCCACGGTTCAGAAATTTAACGACAATTTTGTCGCACTTTTCCCGAAGAGGAAACATTGGAAGCAAAAAAGCCCTTTAAAAGGGAACGAGCTAACAATATATACCGATGGTTCAAAGATGGATGAGGGCACAGGAGCAGGCATCTTCTCTGAAGAGCTTTCGACGAAGCTCTCATTCCGTCTTCCCGACTGGTGTAACGTTTCTCAAGCCGAGATTTATGCAATCTCGCAAGCGGCTAGACTTATTGATACCGTGGACGAAAGTCCAAGGAACGTTGTAATTCTGGTCGATAGTCAGGCTGCAATCAAGGCTCTATCATCGCACACCATAAAGAGCAAACTGATCCGTAAGACGGCGCTTGCGGTCAACCGTATTCACTACCACTCAATCACCCTCTGCTGTGTACCGGGACACTCAGGCGTCCCTGGTAACGAGGAGGCTGATGAGTGCGCCAGGAACGGATCAGCGCTGGAAGCTAACCTTGCGGTTATGGACATAAAAAGACCATTACAGGATGACGTATCGCAAATTAGGGAGAGCTCTGGCGGAAAGAGGTGTAACCCAAAGCATACATCTGAACTCCTGCGATTTTATGAAAACAGGACCAGGATGGTGGCACTACACCATTGGCCATATGGCTGAGAGCCTGCATGTTCCCCCTCACGACTTCTGCCGAAACTGCGGAGACGAGGAGGAGACAGAAAGCACCCAACACCTGCTTTACGACTGCCCGGCGCTTCTAAGAAGACGAACCCAGTTTCTGGGAAAAACGTTCTTTGAGGATCTGGGTAGTCTGGCTTATGTGCACATTGCGGATCTGGCTGCGTTTGTCGAACCCTCAAAATGGTTTTGTAATAGGAAAGTCTTAGGTGATTAGGGATGTCCTACAGTTTTGATCCTACTCAAAATTTCAAGTCAGGAAGGACAATCTTTAGATGAAAATAAAGAATGCTTGCGCGGTACAAATACTGATATTTTGATGCTCAAGTGTGTCCACACTTTACATACAATGAAAAAAAAAGTGTCATGAGTGAAGTGTTGCACAATGTTTTTGTGCAAAAAACTGACAACTATTAGTTTAAAATGTCTCATTTAAAGTATAGCAAAGTTAAGTAGGCTTACCAAAGACCATTTGGCCTGAAGAGCAAATTTAAATTCCAAAAATTTTAATTTACAACAAAAACGACATGTTGTCTGGGGCAATAAAATGAGCCAAAAAATTGCCAGACCGTCAAGTGCCGTCATTTTGTCAACCACATTGTCTATATAAAATTTGACAAGCGGCACTTATAAGAGCACTGAAAATAGATCACCAGACTAACCGCTAAATTAACCAACCGAAGGTTAGACATAAGGATTTGCATCTATCATTAATATTAAAAGCGGAAGATGACTCGTGTGTGCACTCGGTAAACTTGGTCTATTCCCATAAAAGAATTGCATGAAGCTTTTCGTTTTAATATTTTTCGCAACCTCGAAAAACAAAATCGACATCAACAATGTTATTGTGAAGCCCAAAATGAAATAGGCAACGCCCGGCCATGCATCAAAATCGACGGCATTAAAAAATATTCCTGGCTTGCAGCTCGTGCTCTGGTACTTGAAAACAATATAAGGGGCGGATCGCTACTGACCACAATAAATGGTTTACTGCCTGAAGCATTGAAGCCAAACCGGCTTTGATATTAAGAAAAAAAAAAAATGATTGAACGCTCCTTCGATATAGCGAACGAATGATAAAATTCGACTACATTTTATAATAATTGTTTATAAGTACTTGGATTGAATATTGAAATGTGGACTGCAATCTTGAGTAAGGTCGATGCCTGGAACGATGCACTGTACCCATTTATTCACCAAAAATAGTGCATAGCAAATTCTCGGATAAATATTATACTATATAGTATTGATAAACATTTTTTTGGGCCGACTAAATGACTGCTTGGGGCTACTCCCAAAAAGAAATGCATAGCAGGATTTTTTGAGATATCACAGTGTCGTTTCAAAAATCTCGCGTATCCCATCCACTGAGCGTAATTTCGTAATTTCCAACCCGAGATACCTTGTACTCGACCAAACGATTTTAAGCCTGTAAGAAAAAAGACTTTTCCAGCTCAGCTCATAAGTTCATAAGAACAGCACTTGAAATAAAATAAAAAACAAGGAGGTTTCACGCCCTGCGTGCTTTGCATGCCAACCTCTATAAGGTTCTTTGTATTAATTTAGAGACTTGCCGACAAGAATATCCTTGTATTTTCCTGAATTTTTATGAATTTGAGCACCCTACTGACGTGCCTGCCCGATTCTATAATACCCCGTACAAATGTAGCTCATGCAGTTTGTATAAAATTTTCTTGGCAAATTTTTGGTTATAACTACCAAACTTTCCAGCCTCGAAGGTATGTGGGGATTTTTAATTTGCTGCATAATATGATTTTGGAGTTATCAGTAAAAAACTGCTACGGGGGACGGGGTGGTATACCCACAAACTAAAAGTTGTTTTTATAATATAGTCCCGACACATGAGCTATACACAGGATTTGATGACTATATAGCTTAATACACTCCCTCACTTTAGGTATTTTGGAATGACAAAAATAATTGAACCCTTACAGGTACACTTACATCACAAGTATTTTAATACAACTTAAAAGTTAGCTTTAGCTTTTCTATCAATATGACTGAAGACCGGAACAGAGGAAATAGCATGTATGTAATTATAAAATTGAGTTACCTAGTATATTGACTTTACTTTACTTTTACTTTCATACAAAAAAAAAGTAACTTATATGTAATGTAGCATCCGGTTAAGTGCATACCATCTGGTAAAAAATGTCTGGACCTAAAACCTGGTTGCAATGTCAAATTAAATTTAATACGTTTTCTTTAATTTCCATTACTCCTATGCATTATCATCTCAAAGTCATCATTATCATCTAATATTATTTTAAGAACCTAGTTTTATAATAAAGACGGCGCGGACGACTTCGGGATACCCTGTACCCTAAAAGACAGTTGATTGCCAAATTTGGGTACGATATCTTCACAAACAAACGAAATACAACGAATTTTGAGCAAAAAACGTTTTTTTGACCGATTGGTCCTATGGGAGCTATATGATATAGTCATCCGATTTTGATCAAATTTTGTACAGTGTTTGGGAACTATAAAAAACTTTGGAACACCAAATTTGGTCACGGTATCTTCAGAAACACACAAGCACAACAAATTTTGTGCAAAAAACATTTTTCGACCGATCTGTCCTATGGGAGTTACATGATATAGTCAACCGGTTTTAATCAAATTTGGTACAGTGCTGAGTTACCCTAAAAAACTGACAAACACCAAATTTGTTTACAATATCTTCACAAACAAACGAAACAAAACGAATTTTGTGCAAACAACTTTTTTTTAACGATCGGTCCTCTGGGAGCTATATGATATAGTCAAGCAATTTTGATTAAATTTGGTACAGTGCTTGGGTACTCTAAAAAACTTCTTAATGCCAAATTTGGTTACAATATCTTCACAAACAAACGAAACACAACGAATTTTGTGCAAAAAACGTTTGTTTTGACCGATCTGCCCTATGGGAGCTATGTGGAGTCAACCGATTTCGATCAAATTTGGTACAGTGTTTGGAACTATAACAAACTTTCGAGAGCTAAATTTGGTAACGATAACTTCATAAACAAACGAAATACAACGATTTTTTTGCGAAAAACGTTTTTTTGACCGATCTGCCCTATGGAAGCTATATGATATAGTCAACCGATTTTGATCAAATTTGGTTCAGTGTTGAAGATCTCTAAAAAACGTTCGAATCTTTATAAACAAACGAATTAATCATCTAAAACTTTTAATTTTTTTCGAGGTCCTCTGAAACACCCCTATGGGAGCTATACATATAATATAACCCCGATATCACAAAAATAAAAAAAACATGTCTCCTATGGAATAATAAGGGATCTAATATGAAAGTTTGGTTGCACTAGCTCTTAACATTTTTGATATCTAGGCGTTCATACGGACAGACAGACAGACAGACAGACAGACGAATAGACGGACAGACGGACAGACGGACATGGGTATATCGACTTCTCTAGTCAACCTGATCATATTTTAGGTAACTTTGGGGGATCTCCGACTTCTCCTTCTGTTAATATACCCTTTGTATCATAGAGGCCGTACCCAAATTACGTGACCCAATTTGTCGCAGTTTTGAACCCCTCCCCCTCCCTTGGTGACCAGCCGTCACGTAATTTGGTACGTTACAGGGTATAAACAGCAAATGTTCACACTATACTCCTACACCGCACTAGGCGATAAGCGTAATCTTACCAAGTAGGTGAGCCTGACCGCTGAGACAATTATTCAGATTTTAACCCGGCACTGCGTGCGCTTATATAAATTCCCAAATCCCTAAAAAAAGACTATACCAATTGCTTTAAAATCTGCACATTCGTTGGCATAGTACCTTTAAAGACTTATGCATATTTATTTTATTATTATCTTAACTTTTATAATTTTCCTATTAAACAATAATTTCTACAACAAATCTAATAAAGATATTACATAGCTGCAGCTGAGCGTGAAGTTTACTAAGTTGTCCCTCTCGCAGCCCTCTATCAACCGATACATCTGGCCAACCCAGCAAGAAACCCACCAACTATAACAAATTAATACACACGAACGTTGTCTGCGGTTAGCTACTTGAATTACTTGAAAAGCGTGCAAGTTTTATTTTTTTTGCACTGGTTCGTCATTGGAGGTGACAGAGAAGTCGACGGACGACGTCAATTTGTATAAATGTTTGCAATTGCCACCGCTTGTGGCTGCAGTGACAGACAAATGTTAAATGTTATAAATAAAACCAAATATGTACACCCCCCCGAACAATATGTATGGTTCGGGAACAAGGAGCTTACCACCACGAGGCAATACAACAACACAAGCCCCCGTCGCTGGATGTTTGCCAAAAAAAGTCCCCGCCAAAGAGCTACAAACTGCGCAAACCATGAATAAAGACATCGCATGTGTGTGTAAACAGCTGTATGTTTGCTGGCAAACAGGGAATAAATGAAAAACGAGTTCTCCATCGGTGACGACATATAAAAGATACTTAGGGGTCATACCCAAATTACGTGACCTGTTTAGGGGGGGAGGGGGTCTTGAAAATACCACGCTTGGTCACTCGACCGGGGGGGGCTCTAAGTTTTTGTCACGTAGTCCAATGACCTTTTTTTTTTTTTTTTTTTTTTTACACATATCCCTTGCACAAGTGATACTTTACTATGTTTTTTGGTTTGTTCGATCGCTTTACTTGTTATTCATTTTTTGAAATGTAGGACCACGTGACAATTAGGGGGGGAGGGGGGTCTTGGCATATACTACGGTTGGTCACCGGGGGGGGAGGGGTTCAAAAATAGTGAAAATCGGGTCACGTAATTTGGGTATGGCCCCTTAAGGTGCTCTTAAATTGTTAACAACATGTATGAGATTCTTTAGCTGCCCTAAAATTCTTACGATAATTAATTGAGCGCGACTTTATTGGCATGCCTCAAATTATGCACAACCTGCAAATATGCGTGGGATCTAACTCAAGTGCATGACTTATTTAAAACTTATACCTTAGAGTAGTTAATACAGTAAGATTGGAAATTAATCGGACACTTTCCATTTTTTTTATTAAAAAATTCTGTTTGATGATTTAATTTTTTGTTTATATTTTTCTATTATTCTGCTTTTAAATATATAGGAAACGTCAATAACCTGAACTAAGTACTAACCAAAAATAGTCCAAAATTCCAGATATTTCCTAGAACCATATTTTACACCACCAAACACTAACTCGTGTTCACAAAAAATTGTCACCAAAAAATCCAAAAAGATTCACTAAAATTACTAAATGTAATTGGCTTAAGCTCTTAATGCACGTAGAATAAAATTTTACCCGGCTTAGACTGAATTACACCAATTTCACCCAACTTCGCCTTATACTTAACACATCACCTAATAGCTGCCCTAAATGTAAATGTCCAAGCCTATCTCCATTGCTCACATAGTCAACTCTTGCGCAACTCTAGACTCCAACAGAAAACTTATATATATTGTAGTAAGCACATCCTACCAGAACCTTACTCAAACGTAGTATAAAATAAAATAAAACTCTAGAAATAAACTACCATACAATATAACTTAAGCTAAAGACCTCCACTCTTCTCTAGTCCGGCCTAAAATGATGCCCTGTACCAAAGGTGCAATAAGTGTGTGCAAAAGTACAGGGTGGCGCAAAAGAAGTCATCCGATGTTGTTTGGCTCTTATTTTTTTTCTAAATGAAAAACTTCGATTCTGTTTTTTGATTATGTTTATTTAGACCTTTAGACCTTAATTGTGTTAAGTTGAGAAGATGATATCGGACAAATGGGCGCCGTCACAATTGATTGCCATACGGGCTCGTTTTATGGCATTTTCCATCACTTCGGCGAGAGTTTCGGGCGATAAATTCTCGCATTCGTGTCGGATATTTTCCTTGAGGGCTTCCAAGGTCTCAGGCTTGTTGATGTAAACACGTGACTTCAAAAAACCCCATAAAAAGAAGTCCGGAACCGTTAAATCGGGCGATTTTTCGCGCCAAAACGCGAAATTAAGCGACCCGGAAACGGAAATAGACACAATTATTCCGCGTTCTTGGGGAGTGTATCGCTCCATGGCTTATTCACTTGTATTCTGTATCTGTCTAGTCCACAAATGTCAAAACAGATTTGATATTGGCGGCCATTTACAAAAATGAGAGCATCTTCCAATAGGGTGATTTCTTTTGCGCCACCTTGTATGTGAGCAGAGGCGGGGAAGACCCCATAAAGTATACAAACAGCCGAGTCTACATATATAGCCATGTCTGTCTAATCATCTGTCTATCCCTATGAATAAAATAAGCTCAGAGTCTAAAAGATCTATAGAGCCGGGCACAAGAAAATCGCAAATTTTACCAAAAGATAGGCATGATCGTCAAGTTTGTCGATTCATGTCGACATCTTGTCCAGTTGCCACGTAAAATTCAAAAGTTATAATTAAAAACTGATGTTTTACAATTCCTCCTCCGCAAACTGCCCCAGAATCAAGCCTTTTATGAAAACCGGTTCGAGTGTACTTGTGCGCTACTATGTATATAAGATTTTTTTTTTAGCTTATGGAGATACCCGCACCGATCCATAGACCACACAAGAATTTTTGATTCTTCTTTATTTTTTCAGCGTAAATGATTTTAAACATTGCAGTTGCAATGGCAACTTTGTGATCTTCCCTAGATACCATTCTGAGAGACGTTGGTAGAGGGCATTTTAGAGTCGGATAGGCACGACTGTAGCTTTCTCAATCCTATAAACACTGCGGAAATTGCGAAATGAGCAAGGAAGTCAGAAAGTCTTAATATTAATAAAGAAAACCGTACGGGGGTGGGGGGTGGGGGTGGAGTAAAAATAAAAATTAAAAGACTTAAGAACACAAGTTTTTGGACAGCATTTCAGCTTGTGGGCACTATCTTATGATTCTAGTTTTATTGGCCTTTGAGGAACAGTCAATACGGACAGCCAGATATGACTTAATCGATTTCTTTTGAGAAAGAGTACCAAGAATACAGTGCATAAAAAAAGATTAAATGTTTTTAATATTTGGTGGGCCCCCATTTAGCTTTTTGAAACTTATCTTTTTGATTTTTATGTTTTTTTCCAATTTGTTGGTATCTACGTAGTCTCTGCTTTTTAGCATGATCATTGGTTGTTATAAGTCGCTTTCTTCAAACACATAGCAATGAAACCAAAATCTGGAGACTGATAAGACAGTTTTAGGTTCGTTTATTTATTTCCTAAGCAGAACAAAAACAATTCGCTAATAACGGTATTAAATATAAAGATGAAAGAAGGAAAATAGTTATGTACGCCCCTTCAACCAAAAATGCATAAACTTATTTTCACTAGTGTATCTACTTAATGTAATGCATTAATAGAATTGCATGCATTGCTTGCGGCTGTACAATGGGCATCATAAAGAGAATTGTTGCATACTTAATGATAAGGCAATTCTCTTAATTGCAAATCAATGCAAATTCCGGCAAATAACGTTAAATGAGAGTTTTGACAGCATTTCCCCTGGGGATACTACTAACAGTTGCGACCACGACCTACAAAAATCGACAAGCACTGCGCACACAACTTATCGCTATGGTTCTGTTCTCAACGACCGAGTCCAGGGCTGAGAGCAGCCGTTGGTCATCGATGCCAGCAACGTCAATGCACTGCAACAAAGTTGCTCCACTTATAGAGAGTGTGAACAACTGAGAGCTTGAAAGAGTAAAACATGTTGTTCGTTGCTCTCATTATGCAGTTTTGTACTCTTTGCGGAACCGCATCGCCTATGTCTTCTCAAGTGCGCTGTCTTTGTAGTGGTAAGGTCGCTGCTACACTTGAAGCGATTTAGCAAAAATATTTAAATTTTGGGATTTATTATTACTGCAATTTGTTAGTGTATTTAATTATAAAAAGGTATAAAAAAAGTTCTTGAGACACTTTCCGGTTCAGGTACGGCGTCGTCGGCTATCAGAAATCGCTCTTAAAATGAAGATTATTGTGTAAATGTCAAGATTTGGAGTCCTCCAGCTTAGATTAAGCCAAAATTTTGGTCACTTGTACTTTGTTTATGCACACAGTGAAAAATCGTATTTATTTTTTGTGTAATATGCCATGGTATGAAAATTTTTGGATTTTTGGTAGAAGGAACTTTTATATGTTTGCTAAAATAGTTTGAAGTCATTCTTTGAAACCCAAAACAAACTGAGATATATTTCTTATCTAGATGCATTATGGATCATCATGTAAGCGCATTAATTTCGATTTTCATTAAGTTTCGATAAAAAATCAGCTAATCTATAGTTTAAAAATGAGAAATAATGCATTTTTGTAAATAAACTCGACTCTGTTTTTAAGCCGCCTTTTTAGCACGGTGTATAAAAAAATTTTTTTTTAACCATTTCATTCGAATTTAAACGAATAATAAAAGCTATGATTGAAATTTTAAAGAAAACTATTTGCTTTAAATAGCCTTTAACAAATTAAAAGAATTTTGAAAATTTTCTTACTTTCATTGCATATCTTGTTCGACAAAATCGAAAAGATAAAAGAGATGTTTTTTTTATAGTTTTGCTGCTTTACTTATATGTATCAACAAACAATTTTATCTTCCAAAGAAACCTTTGTAACAGGCAAACATTTTTGTCTATGAACTAATTAATCATATCGATGATTGACATTGTACTATTGCAAAACTAAGTAATTAAAGTTCATTTTGGCAAAATGGCACTATTTCTTTGCAATCATCATTTTTTCGTTCCCATTTAATTAAGATAAGTCTATATGCAAAACCTTATTTTAGAAACCTGAAAGTCGAATGAAATGCCTTCGGCTTGTTCCATATTCATTAATGAGCTTTAAAGCCATTAACTAAAAAGTATCTCAAAGTTTAGGCACAATTTGGTGGAATTGGAAGAACCAAACATTCCACTTCAAAACGAATCCGTATTCGCGCGGCCGGCTATTCAGTTTTTTAATAAAATATAGCGTTGAAGAAAATTTAATGATTTATTAGCTTTTTCTTTTTTGTGGAAATGCCCCCATAAAGATACATGAATTAGAAGGTTAACTTGGTAATTAAAATTATAAAAAACTACTGCAAATACTAAGGAACTATTAAACCTTTTAATCGAAGTAATTAGTGAAGGCATGAACAGCCCAACCTTCGAAAGCTTGTCATTGCAAATTAAATTAAAATTATAATAAACTAGGTTTTTATTTCTTTGTATCAAGAATATCGCTGCAAATACTAAGGAACTATTCAACCTTTTAATCGAAGTAATTAGTGAAGGCATGAACAGCCCAACATTCGAAAGCTTGTCATTGCAAATGTATGCACATGATTAAAGTACGTTTTATAAGAGTATCAAAAGAATTGTCAAGGTAGTTGTACGACCCGGTTCATAGTCGCATTGAACTGAGCGAGAGCAATTGTCGCTGCGTTCCCTCTGAAACAACAACAAATGTTTAGCGCTCTGGCTCTTTAACGCCGAGCGTCTGGGAGTCTCGTGCTCAAAGCTATTACGATCTGCAACGAGCAACCAGTTTGCTTGCAACAATCATCCTTTGCGCTTGTGCACGCGCAACAGCGTGGTTGGCACATTTTCGTAGCGACCCTATTCGAATCGTACCGAACCGAACCGTACCGAACCGAACCGTACCGAACCAAGCTCGAACTCGATCTCTATTTAGTCTCGATCTTTTCTAGTGTTGATAAATATGTGCGAAAAAAAAAATTGCACGTGTGTGCGGCACTGTGTATTTTTAGTAACAAAGTGCAAATGTTAATGATGCTTCCAGCTTGCAAGTTACAACTCGTGTGACGGTCAATGAAGCGATCACCCAAACCGCTTTTTGGAATCTAGTTTTTTGCATTGTTTATACAATCGGACGCGATAGCACGATTTATTTTGGTATGCAGATTTGAACATGTGTTGCCGTATGCTTTGTATAAGAATGCGATTAATCTCCAAAACTGATTCTTCTGAGCCAAGAGCCAATGCAATTTTATGGACCCTTATCTAATTAAACTCAAAAGATTAATGTGCGCCCGGTGATGCAGACCTCGATGCCGCTATAAACGACAATTCGAAAGCTCTTAAACGAAATGACTGAGATACTTGCCGGCATCGGCATTGTGGCGACTATAGTTGGAGCTGCCGCTGCTCTTCTGGTGCGCTCCGTTGCGCTCTGACGCATGTATAATTAGCACAGCGTGTGAGCAAACCCGCTCTCTTACTACAACTCCTTCACACACATACATACGCTATCTTTCTCCCTGTATAGGGTTTGTGTGTGTGCTTTTACGCGTCTTCCTTTTGTATATTCGTGTTTCTCGATCTGCCCGCTGGTGGTTATGCAAGCAAAGCGCGCCTCAGATAAACATCCAGAAACAAACTTTATAATAAATGGGCAGTTCCAGTTCCAGTCCGCAGTATCGTAGAGCAACACTGTACGTACCATATTTAGTATTTTTTTTCGCATTTTCTTTTGGTAAGTAAACATTGCATTGTGTTAACTTTAGCATACATTGTTGTACTAGTATTTACTACAGTACTAAGTATTGCTGCTTAAATGTTCACTTAAGAACTTGGCGTGCTATAACAGATTAAGGCTATTGCAATTGGGCGTTGCAGGCGGTAATTGACTGTGCGCTTATACCGGGTTTGGCGACAGCTATCGTTAGTGTTATTTATAGATAGGCATCTATTATTTAAAAACGCTGGCCTTTTCTTTAACTGTCTGTTTGGTGCAATGTATTTGCATCATAAATGGCCCGAAGCAGTGGCGTAGATAGCTCTATGCCCAAAATGTCTTCTGTGTTGTATAAAAACAAGTAGAGCCATTGGGTCAGTTGAAAGAGTATATGCAGGATATACATATTAGCAAAAAATTAAAATATTTTTTTGTTGAAGATCAATTAATACAATACCTGACAAATATCCAAAACTTTTTGTAAACAGCTTTTTAACTGTTTGTTGTTGCTTTTTAGTCTGGCATATTTAGCTTGTGTCTGCTCTTGTCGTTATTCGGGTATTCTTGCCTTTATGCATTTATGCCCAATTTTTTTTCTAAATTAAAATTTGTACTTAATAAGACCTAGGCTTAATAGAAAGCTTATTTTAACTGGAAAATTCATTTTCCAGCTCATTTGACGGACTTGGCATGTCTGTCGCCTTTATCATTTTGGAATATTCAATATTTTAGTGATGAGTGAGTAGTAATTACGATGTTGACTTCCAGTCTTAAAGGACGTTTTCTTAGATTCGCTTTTGGTTTCAGAAAAGAATTTTTTACACTAAGGAGCTGTACCCAAATTACGTGACCCGTTTACGGGGAGTCTTCAAAATACGACGGTAGGTCACTCGACCCGTGGGGGGGGGTCTAAGTTTTTGTCACGTAGTCGAATGACCTTTTTCTTACTCCGTTTTTCTTGGGAAATAATGACGTTTCCTTTTTTTTTACTTATTCATTTTTTTAAAATCAAAGACTACGTGACAACTAGAGGGGGGGGTCCATATACTACGGTCGGTCACCGAGGGCGGTGGAGAGGTTCAAAACTTGTAAAAAGTGGGTCACGTAGATTGGGTACAGCCCCTTATACTCGCAGCAAATTTTTTCTAAAAAAATACTTTGATAAAATTTTTGAGTAGGAATTTCGAAAAACTCAAACGTCGCAAAAGCAAAACCAACTAAGATATTTTCATGATATAAATTGTAGTTGAGTAAAAAATCGTGAGGTTTTAAAATAAGCGCTCTTGCATCATTCGAATCTAGGAGCTAGTGCTGGAAGTAACATTGATGTTATATCGATGCATCGATATTTTTTATTTTTTTTCCGATAATCGATATTTTTATTTCGATTCAATTTTGGCACTTCGACAATATTTTAATGTCAAAAACTTAGATTTATGCATGTGCCCGTTGAATTACTGGAAGGTAATACTTTTTAAAGTTTAGCAAGGCTGGCAATCTAGTGAGCGACAAGCGGAGTTCGCTAAATCAAAAAACGTTGACATGATTTTATTTAATAACCAATAATAACCTCAATAATAACCTCAAATTAGTTTAAAGATTATGAGACTGCAATCCTGGCTGGAACAGAACATTTTTTTGTTATCTCACAGGCGTACAAAAAAAAAGAGGTGTAAACTTTACATGTGACAGAGGCACCCCTTATGGACTTTGGGCAGCTCAATCCGAAGTCCAAAAAACCCCGATCCAAGGGTTCTTAGATAATATTCAAATTAGCTAGTTTTATGGGATATTTTGGTGGTTATACATAACCCATGTGTGAAGGAGTTTTTTGGACTTCGGATTCGGCTGCTCAAAATCCATAATGGCCCGTATTATCTTTTGCTTTCGTTGTATAACCTTTTGGGTTTTTATTAAGTATTTCTTTGCTTATTTTTCTATGAAATATTATTAATTTTGAAATGTATATTATGAAATAATAATAAATTCCATTTTATTATTTGAAAATACTTATGTATAACCAAACCAACAGGTGACCCACTCTGAATTAATTTAAGCATTCAAAAAATAGCCGCCACATGACTTCGATGTATCGAAGTTAAAAAATATCGAAAACATCGATGTTGGCCGATGTTGTAAAATAAGTTTTTTGAAGTGTAATTATTTTTGACTGTGAAAAAAAAAAATTTAAACCTTGTACCAAAGACAATGGTACATTAACTTTGGCCAAATGTTAATAATACAGAAAAGGTAACATCGAAGACTTCCAAAGTTACTTGCAACAATAAGGCCAGGAGGACAAAGAATATTGATATAGTCATCTGTATGAACGCATGGATCTTGGAGACAATAAGAGCTAGGATAAATATTTTTTTTAAGAACTTTTTATCTTGAATAATTTCAAAGCGCTAAATTTTTAAAAAATTTTAAAGTGTGAAACAAAATCCTTCGCTAGATACCAAAAAGCTTTCATTAGGCTTTCTTTCTGCCTGAGTTAATAAGCCGAATTGACATAACTGGGATATTGATTTTCAAGTTCCAATGGTTTTTAAGTTTTTCTATGGAAAAAACGTTTTTCTATAAAAAAGCAAAATTTGGTACATGGCATGTTGCGTTTTTGTTAAGAAAAGTTGTTAGAAAAATACCATTTAAAAGCATAAATGGTTAAGCTTTGTCAGTACAATATATACTTATGAAAATATAACAATTTTAATTATAGGCCTCTACGCAGACACGAAAACAGCCACCTAGTAAAAAGACAGACTTATTTTGGTCACGAAAGAAACAGTGTGTCTTTAGTAACAAAATGTGAATTTTATCGGAATTATTGTCGATAATCATGAACGTTTATTACTTTTGCTATTGTGTGTAAAGAATGCAATAATAATGACATACATTGCAACTGAGTTGTTGGATGAGGAAAAAGACACAATGGTAGATTTTGGGCAGAAGTGCCCCACTTTTTGTAATCAAGGTTCTGTGTAACTTGTTGTTAAACACTTCTGTGTTTCTGAACGACATAGAGAAGCACTCAAATATTTTCTTTGCTTAAGTTTGTTGTAGCTGGTTAACAAGATTTGGTTGAGTTATGGGGTAGTTAAGCCCCTTAGTTTGTCCCCTAATTACGCTAATGGTCCGAAGAAATTTGCAAAACTTACGCAGTTTTCAAGAGTAATGTTTCTTGCTGATTTAGGATTTGGCTAAGTAAAAGTAAAGTTGTTCATAAAATAATGAAGTTTGCATGCACATAATTTTACACAAACATGAACTCACTCGACATCATGACATTATATCATTAAATAAAACTAAAAAATTTCTGTTATGCGGCATTTACATTTTAGCACTTGTTTGCATAGTTTTGAGATCGCCCAGCGAGCACTGTCTTTTGCGCACACTCTATTTTTGCATTCTACTAACCAGTTTTGTAGTGCCATCGTCTTACAACATTCCCCACTTAGTCAAGTCTATGAATGCAATGTATGCGGCCTTAAGTACTTATAAATTACTCAATCGCAAGTGTTTATGCTCTGCTAGGATGTATCATAAAAGAAGAGCTAAACAAATCCAGATCCCATATTGATGCATAGCATACACTGTAGCCACTTAGTAACTGAAACATGAAGCAACATTTTATGGCTTTGATGGCACCCATATCAAATTATTGACCATGCTCTACCGCTCGCTTTAGCTGATGAGCATGTTCAGAGCAAACCCATAATTAGCAAAATAGGAATGACATTCGGTGTACTTGTTGTACTCAACAAATACAAATTAAATGAGACATGGAAGATAAGCAATCGGGTGCAAATTTAAACACGGAGCATTGAAAATTAGCTGCGGAACGGTGGGGTAAGAGCGCAAAAGCTTTATCGATTGCTCTTAAATCTTGTAAAAGCCGAACTTTTGGCTCTTAATTAAAATAATAATATATTTTTTTTGCGCTTATCACAACTATTGTAACTGTTGTGCTAGTTTCGTGAGAGATTGGTGAAAATACGGAAATTAATCACGACCACCAAGTAAATCAGCTGGTGGATAGAACTGCATGAAATTTTCTAAAAAAAAGTAAATATTTGCGCCAAATTTTGCATTAATACGTGGCAGATTGTAAGCGTCTTCTAGCCAAATTTTTTATAGGAAAAGGAAGTTGGGGAAAGGGTATGTTTTGCTAAAGTTTCTTTATTGATAAGGTCTATATACCAAATTTAATAGCTGTAGCTTGCTAATAAGAAAAAGTAGAATATTGTTGAACTTTTTATTGAAAAGACAGTCTAAAATTTATGTATTTTTTCTCAACGTTTTAAAATTTATTCAATATTGACAATTTCACTAAGAGCTTTTTCTGGTAATGACGGCGAAAAACAAAGTACAAAATGTAATAACAGCAAAGAGCTTAAGCTTTCACAATACGTTACTTGCCCTTTTCCAAACATTTACCAACACTAGTCGGTCGCGAGGGTCAAATATCAACATTGAATTGATCTGCATACGGATACTGTGATATATCTTGGTATGTATAAGATGTCCGTGTCGCTGCTGATCGCTTTACGTCATGTTTATAAAAAATACTGAAATGTTAATTATTATATTTATGGTTAAGGGAATGAGTTTATCTAGAATGCCTCAAGTTACCATCGTCACCAACGAAGAGGGAAGCCCTACTTCTTACTGAAGCGTCACACCCCATATAATTATATATTGCGAGGGTAATGTTTTAATTTCAAAAGATCTGCAGGTGCAAGAGTCAGCAGTGCGATCCAGCGCAGCGTTTTCGGAACTCTTCAAACACACTATCTATATTCGAAATTGATAGAGTATTGTATAGATAAGCCTTTGAAGTTTCTAGCTTAATTTGTTGATAAAGTTGAAAGCGTGGTGATTTCGTTAAATCCGTATTTGCAGTAGCGAAATCACAAGAAAATTCCGATGATCGAAGGAAAACTTCTGCCAATAAGAAAAATACATCAAAGATGTTGCGGGAATAGCAAAATGAAGCTTACTAAGTAAATACGTATGAATGCTATGTAAGAGATTGCACAACAGTATCAAGAATTCTATACCATATATATGGGTCGTCTATACTAAATAGGGGGCTTTATGATATTCCAGATAAGCTGCGACGATTGTATAGATTAGAACATTAGTAACAAGACAAAGTCATTAGTTTGTCTAGAACGAATAAATGCAGCGTAGAGTTGAACGTCAGTGCAAATAAAATACAAATGAGTATATACTACGAGTATGTATGTGTAAATGTCTGTGAGTGCGAGGGCAGACCTAAAAGTTATTGGCCTAGACAAGAAACTACGTTGGCAATACGAAAGAATTTGCAAGCAGAGTAATATTTGCAACGTACCAAAACCGTATTGGATCCGTATTTGGCTACGAGTCTTCACACGCGGTTCAAGGAAGTATTTCTGATATGAAAAATAGCAAGCAGTTTTCTTGCTCTTACTTGATTCCCAACGCTTTCAGACCCCACTCGTAAGGCACAATCATTACAGAGCAATGTTTTCAAATATTCGTCTTTGATTTTTGTGCTTTAACAGGCCGAAGCTTGTCTAATTAAATTATAGCGTAAATCAAGGACTCTCAGCTTTCAAACAGCAGCACTTTTTTTAAAGAAAAAGTAAGAGGATAAAAATTATACTGTGCCACTTTCTCTGCTTTGTAACCGACTTAAAATTAAAACGCTAACATTTCGCCGAATTGGGACACATTGATAACTAAAGCATAACAGAACGAGATTTCTTTAATTTGTGAAACGACCCGTTTTTGGATGATCTGGCAAATCATACATTTGAACAACTTTATAACCTGCGCTCGTAGACAATACGTCTCGCATACGACCCATGGTACAGCACAAAAGCAAAGGCAAAAAGAAAAGAAACTGAACCAAGTCAAACGAACAAATAATCAAAATAAACGCCTCAAGAGCGCGGCACTTACAAACACAAACACAAGAATGTGAGTGACACAGCAGAAGAAGCAAAAAATAAATAAAACACAAACAAGCATGTGCAAAAAGCAAAGCGCAAAAGCAAAGTAAATAGTGAATGAGATAGAAGTAGAGGAACGCTCCGACTATAGTATACCCTGCATAATTTATTACTTATTATTGCATTGTTTAAATTAATTTTAAAATAGACACGTGATAAGTTTTAGCTATTAATAGTAAGAGTTGTTGATTTTTAAAAAACAAGTAGAAATTTATAATTTGAGCACATGTTAGCATGCGCACCAGTTTTGGTCACTGTAGTTTGAAAAATAGGCTGTCTTTGATGGTAGTTTGAAAAAAAAAGGATTAAAATTTGAAGTTCTTTAAAGTTTGTGCAAAATTTTTACTAATAGATGGCCAATACAAAAAGTCGATTTTCATCTTGCTATATGGAAAGTTTTTGTGTTAAAATGTTGCATGATTCTGGTTTGTAGTATCCCCAAAAAGTTATAATAAATTTATTATATGAGTCAACAAACCGATATGGATGACTGTAGCTTTATCACAATCGTTTTAGTGGGATGTGCAGCCCAATCCGTCCAATTTGGTCATTTCTGCCATTTACTTACAAAGTTCCCAACGGATTTCATAAAAAATTGCACCAAGATACGTGTAAGTGGGCAAAGCGGGAATTTGCCCCGAGCACAGAGTTTCTCTCTACGGCCCTGGATATAGATGAATGAATATGGTCTGTGTTAACCTTTCTTGTTGAAACTTGAATAACGTGGGAGTCAGCTTAAGCCGCTAAATTTCTAAACTAGAAAAAGTGACATGTAATAATAGACAGACCCAGATGGCTAAAACGTACAATTTTGTCTTAAAAGTTTTTTTATTATTGAACCTATGGGGTCTTACCTGTTTCCTCTTAGCTGTGTCACTTAATATACTCTTTCACGCTTTGGCAACAGGGTATACAAAGAAAAAAAAAACATGCCGGCTACAAATATAGCGCACAAATCATAAAAAACCGGTAAATGCAAATCGAACTCAAACATGTTGCAAATGCATGTTCGCTGCACGAACACTAATACACACAAATAGCCTTGAGCTAGTATATGTCAAACAACGTGTATGACGTACGACCTAGCTAAAGTGCAGCAGCCAAGGCAAAAGCAGCGCAGCAGTGGCTGCTGCAACAACAACAACAACAGAGAGCCAGCCAGCCAGCCAATGTGTGTGAGGCAGCCTATATACAATTGAATACTAAGTATGCGCGTGTGTGTGCTTACGTTTGTGTGCAGCCCCAACAATATTTCTCCAAATGCAAGCGCTCTCTCGTGTCTCTGCTGCTGCTGCTGACGTCGCTGCTTTTGGTCACTTATTGTTCCGTTTCGTTTGCATTGCAGCAGCAGCAGCGCACATTTCTATCGGAACGCAGCCAAACACACACAAACATTGCTCTCACACACACAAACATATACAAGCACGCGGAAATCGTGCACTCGACGGCGCTTGAGTTCTTTGCATCCGCGTCTTGCGACCCAATGTGAGTTGCCTTGCGCACGCCAAAGATTTCAGATCGAAAGCTCAGCTCGCTACGCGTTTCGCGGTAAAAGACTTAAACGCCGATCTTTATTCGCTTGGTTTATTTTTGTGTACTGCATAAAAAGTGGTTCTTCATATTTAGAACCATTAATTGGCTTTTGGTTTTTTTTTTTTTTGCTTTTTGTAGCCCATTGAAGAGTACATTTGTTAATAAAATAGCGTGTTTTTTTTTGCCGGCGGCTTTTGAAAAACTCACGCGATCGCAGCCAGAAAGCAGAAAAACAAGTGCAAAAGTTTAACAAACAACCAAACAAAAAAAAAAAAAGTTGCTCTAAACAGTGACAAAGTTGCAATAAGTGTTAAATAAACTATAACGTACAGTGTTCGAACAAATAAAAAAATAATATTACTTAAAATATCTAAAATTTATTAAAAATAAATATTCTATACCATTATTTATATGAAATATCAATAAAAGTAAACATAATTTTGCGTATATTCACTTAACTGTAGACAGCTATAATAACTACAAATACATAAAGTTATTTATCAAATAATATGCATAATATAAATCTTAAATGTTGCGGTATTTAACTAATTCTTACCAAAGGTAATTTGGAAATACTACTAAGAAATACCTAGATGGGTATTCATTTTTATTTACAAGAACTGCCGATCAAAAGATATTAAAGTACTTTTTCGGGATACTTTTTTCAACGCGAATTGGTACAAAGTTCTTCCATATATCTGATCATATGTAAAAATTTTTATGAAAATTGCTTTTTGTTGCAGAACTGACCTACAGTTCACAATTCATCACCTGATGAGTAGGCAAGTGCAAAACTAAACAAAAGTATGAAATGAATGAATGAATAAACTGAATGCAAAGTTTACTTTTTGTAATTGCAGAATCGATATATTTGTCGTTATGTAAAAACTTTGACATTTATGATCCGAAAAATTAAATTACCATTTTGTGAAAAATTTTATCAACATTTCTTGTTGGCCAGCTTAGTGATGTTATTTCCGGTTCTTTTCAAAGCATACTGCTATAGTGAATCTTTTATTCTTTTTTGCAGCAATCTTTCCGATATAAAGGTCATTTTTTTTTAAAAGTCTACTTGATTTATAAGCAATGAAATTCTGTTAAATTTTGGAACAATTGAGTTACACAAAATAATATATAATTTCACTAAAATTACCAAAATGTGTCAGGGAAAAAATTTAGTCAGTTTTACAAAGAACACATTTCTATATAATTGTTAAATGCGACATTATTTATGCATATAAAATTGAAAAATAGTGAGATTCATATTTTTTACACGTGGTGTATTCACCAAATTCGAACAAAGTATTATATTAATATAATAGATGTATATCTATGTAAAAGGTAATGGAGTTGTCTAACCTAGAACAAGTTATAATTGGAGTCATTTATGGTACTTCCTAAAAATGTGTTACAGTGTTCGCAGCGATAAATTTCTATGTGGATTTGTTCATTAGAGTCACATGAATAAGCATACCAAAACTCGTAATTCTAGGTAATTTTTTACCACATTATGTATAGTCAAACTTCTTCACTCTTCACTTCGAAGTGTATATATATCAGAGCTCACATAAGACTTTCAACCCGTTTTTCTTACTTTTCGGGGGTCCGGACCCCTGTTGGCAAATTAATTGACAGCGTTCCCTAGTAATACACAATTGAGGTATTCACGCTTTGTGTTGAGTTGAGGAGTAGAGGACTATTACAAAAACAAAATGTACGGTGAAATACAACCCTGTGTTTCAACTCTCAACTCAACTTTCCAGACCCTAGTCTACTTTTTGCTGTTGAGTTGTTGAGAAAGTGTTCATAGTACGATAATTGCGGCATTTTCCGCACTGCAATATTTATCATATGAAAAGCTAAGAATTACATTGTAATGGTTGTAATTGTTTGTGGGTTAGGCAAAGGCCTATACACACTGCGACCAATAGGTGTTCCATGGACTCTTCCTCATCACAGCAGAATCTACATGTATTTGAATCTGATAGACCTATTCTGTGTAGGTGCTTTTTGCAGGCGAAGTGGCCTGTTAGTGCTACAGTGAGTGTCTTCAGACTTTTCCTGTTTAGAGAGAGAGTAGTGCACACTCTTTTGGCATCGAAATTTAGGAATTTTTTGGAATGGTTGAGGCCCTCAATGCCATTGCAATATTCCGTGATTTTTGGTTGAGTTCATTTCTTGGTCTCATGTTTCATGTTGTTCTTGTTGAAGCCGAAAAAGGGAGAAGTGCCTATGAATGGCTTTTCCGCCCCCTTTTTAGCGTGAAGGTCCGCCTTTTCGTTGCCTTCGTTTCCTTCGTGTCCGGGCACCCAAATCAAGGAGACTTGGTTGTGGGTGGCCAGCTGGTTGAGTGCGTTGTTGCATTCTGTAAGAACTTTAGAGGTAAATGTGAAGCTCTTTAGTGCTTTGAGGACTGATTGACTGTCTGAGAGTATTTTGATTTTAACTCTCTTAAGTCCTCTTTTGGATAGGATCTCAACTGTTTCTACTGTTACGAGTTACATTACATTCGCTAAACAAAAATGTGCGTCAAATTTAAAATAATCAAATTGTATGAACGCAGTAAAAAAAGATTGTCCTTTTTGTGCGAAACTAAGTGAATTAGACATTATTATTTTTTGGAGTGTTGGAGTTTACGCAAATAAAATAATAAAAATAGAAGCGAATTGGAAAACGCTGGGGCTGTACTAGGCTTATTGTATGCTGGCACTGTTGTGGAGTTACCCTCAGCATTTGAACAAGCGGTTTTCGTCGAAGGAACTAAGCACGTTCTGGCGCCAGTCAATTGACTTAGGGATGTGAAAATGGGCACCCCGATGCGATTCACGCTTTGGCCTGTTGACTTTTTCCTCAACTCTTCAACTCAACACAAAGCGTGAATACCTCAAATGTAATAGCACTAAACTTTGAATTTCGCCTTACAATTTTTTTCAAAAATTTACCAACACTAGTGTGTTAGATCGTCTTGTTCTGGGACGGCACTTGTGGATTATCGTCATATGCACAATTTTCAGGAAAATATGAAAGAAAATTATGTATCGTATAATCTTGGATCTTTAAAGATCAATTGGTCTTTTTAAGAAAAACATGTTACCGCATAGAAAATGGATTTTAATTGAAATTTTGCTTGTTTACAAAAGCTAGTCAGATGAAAATGAGTCTCGTCGAACCATATGATTTCTGATGTAATATTTACAAAACTACTTCTCACATCAATTTGTCGATAGGTTTCGATGAAAGTCGATAGATATTTGTTTTTATATGCAATATGAAAAAACTTAAACTTAACGTATGTACATTTTCTTAATAATAAAAGCGCTATTAGAGAGCATTAAAGATTTTACTGACTTACTGACGGATTTTTTGACAGTTTGAATTCGATTAAAAACCATATTTGTCACATGATGTCAAAAAGATGTTACGTTGAAATCCGGTTGGATTAGATTTCCTTACCAACAACACCACATCATATAAGTGCTATCAGCCGATGACTTTATTCTTTTATTCCTATCAATCAAACATTCTATTAGCTATCAATTATATTTTACATAAATTAGCAACACGCGTGCAGTACTTAGTAAGATTTAGTACTTGTTAAAACTATTTTTTTTTTATAAAACCTAGGGCTGTGCTTTTTTTATGACTCCTAATTAGTCAGCTGCAGCGATTGAATACGATTCTATTGCTGTTTAAAATGTAAATAATTTTAATTTTTGATCATAAACTTTTAACGATGAAGAAAACAAAGTTCAAAGTACTTGCACAAGCAAGCTGACTATTTAAAATAACTGAGAAAATGAGTCGTAAAGTTTCTTCCATCTATTATATCAAAAATCCCATCTTATGTAAATCACACACATGTGCAAACCTTTTATCTTAACAATGTATCTGCAGTGCAGCCCAACTCCGCCTTTAATAAGTAATTAATATATTCGACGAACTCCCGAACAATTTATTGGTGTAAAAAAAAACACCCACTTGTACACTATATAACAATTATTTTGAACAACTAGGTAAATGTTTTTCACCGTATAATTGGTTGCAAGCATGCAATTTTAAGCAGCTTGTTAACTTAAATATACAAGCCATAAAATTTGAAATTTTTTGAACAAAGTTTAAAAAATATGTAATGTGTTGTATGCGTGGACAGCCGCATCAAAGTGCTTGCAAATTGTGGTGAAAAGTCGATCGAGCGTGGGAAAACAAGCCGAAAAAATTATTACCAAGAAAATGCGCATATTTGTTAAATTTTTGTTTTATTATTTAAAAATTTGCTACAGAATTTATTTGTTATTACATCAGCTCTTGCTGCTATACTTGTGAGCTACTAGAGAATTTTCTTGAAATTAGGAAATTATTAGTGAGTGATATAAGTATACATACAAGTGATATATGACATTGTTTTTATGCTTATCAAGCTTAAATATCTTAATTTTATAGTTTTTTTGAATTTAAGAATTTTAAAATAGTGCGTACATAACTGATTCAGAATGACAAGACAAATATTAGACTGTTTTTGGGATTTCAACGGTTTTTTTTTAAGACAACAGAGTCGATCATAATTTAAAGCAAAAATCTCTTTGACAACACTTATTTTAAAAATCGTTTTTAAGTTAAGAAGTTCAAAAAAGAATTTTACACTCATGGCTCACGTCAAATCGGGCGCGGACGACTTTGAGATACACTCTACATTGCTATAAAATTTAGTTTATTTCTTAGGTTCTTCGAGTAAATTTTGATTGTCAAAGACTACGAAGCAAATGAATTATACATCTAGACGACTTTGTTTTTTCAAGGTGCTCTAAAATACCTCTATGGAGGCTCTATAATATAACCCCGATATCAAAAACATTAAAAAAAACAACTTGATTCCCGTAATATATTAAGGAACCCAATCTGATAATGTGATTGCTCGCGTTCTTACCATCTCTGAGGTCTAGACGCTAAAAAGGACAAACAGAAGGAGAAGTCTTAGTCAATTACTCTAGTAGTAGCTGATTATAGTTGAGGTAGGTGGGTAGGGTTCCCGACGTCTCTTTGGACAAGCTTTATGTACCCCCTTGTACTTTACAGGTACAGGGTATAGCTTTTGACACCGCTAAGTAGTTCTTTAAAGGAGCCCCTAAACTCAGAAAAATGTTAATTTTCGTTCGAAATTGCTCAAATCGAGTTTGTTTCAATCTAAAATTTTGAAGAATTTGGAAATAAAATACCTTTAATGTCAGCATTAAGACTAAACATTCTCAAATTTAGAATTTCTGTCTTGGAAGCGATCATTCTAAATTATAAATTTTCGTCTACAAATATCACACTGGAAATAAGAATTTACGAAAAATCTCTATTGGCATACTTTTGACACCGTACATTTTTATTTAGGTAAAAAAAAGCGCAAATTTTTTTATTTTTTTTCTCAGTGCAGATTATTGTTCATATTTAATGAAGAAAAAATTTACTAATAATAATAAATACATTACAAAAATTAAATTTCTTTATGTAAAAACGTGCAATGCATTATAGTTATTACATTTCTTAATAAAAAATAGAACATTTAATTTTGGACTAAAACTTGTTTTAGACAGAAATTTGGCGCATTGAAAGATTGTTGTTGCATTGGAATTCGTTCAATGGATTACACAGATTATATTTAGCAAACAAACTTTTCCGCTTCATACTTTTTTTGAGTTCACTAAATTTTAGTGAATTTCGCTTGATGTTTATAAAGTTACCTTTGTTAAGTCGTGAAAAAAGGGTCAAGCCGTTTATGGAATATAGGTTAAAAACAAATATCTCTGAAGATTTGAGTTTTTAACAATAATAGGTACCTACTTATGTAAAAAACTGTGAAAACACTTTTTTATTTCTTAGCCACCAATATGCAGAACAGACTTGAAAGCTTCGCAATCTGTTTATAAAAAAGCTTTGCATAAAAATAAAATAATTTTTTAGTGAACCAAGATCTAGCTCAGCGGTACACTCGAACGTCTACCTTCAACCCGGACACTTGCAATAATTTGTTAGCATTTAAGATCTGATCTAAGCCTTGCTTGTTAATAATTAAACTAATTTAAAAATCTTTTCTTTGCAGCGCATACAACTTAATTGCTTCAAATATTTACATACCGCCCGTTCTTAAACAAATATAAAAAATAACACTTAATATATAAATAAATTAATTAATTCAAAACGCGAAACAAAATTAAGTGAAATTTTATTCCGAAAGTTTGAAATAATTACAAAACTAGTGTTCAAATCGCTTAAAACTTGTGGACAGTAAAATAATATGCAAATTCAAATAAAATACAAATTATTAGAATCACTTAAAATCACTCGGAAATCGCTCGCTGTAATGTTCCAAGGTCTTAACAGCTCCGTAGTGCAACAATAAAAAGTCCACGGATCTAAGACACATCCACTACGGTAATAAACATTATCTCTTGTAGTGAACGCACTTTAATCCATTTGAATGGTTTCTGAGGACAATTGGAATAGCGATACCATGTCCGATTCGGACATGATAGACTCCAAAAACGATGTTTGCGGCGGCGCTTCTAGTTCCAGCGGTAGCTCCATATCACCACGCACGCCACCCAATTGTGCGCGCTGCCGCAATCATGGTCTCAAGATCACGCTCAAGGGTCACAAGCGTTACTGCAAGTATCGCTTTTGCAACTGTGAAAAGTGTCGCTTAACGGCAGATCGTCAGCGCGTCATGGCGCTCCAAACCGCTCTGAGACGCGCCCAGGCGCAGGACGAACAGCGCGCTTTGCATTTTCATGAGGTGCCGCCGCCAACTACCAATGGGCTGCTGGGTTCCACACATCATCACCAACATCATGGTCATGGACATCATCATATTTTGCACCAGCAAGGACCACCACCGCCGCTACAACAACAGTCACAGCACCTGGCTGCCGTCGGCGCTAGTCACAATGGGCGTGCCACGGTCGTTGCCGCTGGCGTAAACTTGCCCAATTTGCATGTACATGGACATGGTCACGTGCAACACACGGCATTGCATGGACATACGCCGCATTCGCATGCGGCTGCCGTGGCTGCAGCCGCTGCAGTGCAGCAACAGCATCAACAGCAGCACCAGCCACAGCTTCAGCATTTGGCTTTGCGTTCACCACCGCACAGTGAACATGGTGGCAGCGTGGGTGCCTCCAGCAGCACTGCAGGTGGAGTTATATCCAGCGCAGCTGTAGCCAGTGCTTCAAGCAGCGGCGGCGTTATTACCAGCACAGATCATCATATGTCAACAGTGCCAACGCCTGCACAATCGTTGGAGGGATCATGCGACTCACCGTCGCCATCGCCATCGTCTCCATCGGGCGCCACATTGCCGATCTCAGGGCCGGTCAATCGCAAGAATGGTGCAAATGCACCAATGGGTAAGTGCTTGGCATAAGAATAATTAACTAAAGTGTCTGCCCAAAACCCTTATTTGGTTTCATGTGGTGCTTTTAAGAATGATTAATATGCTCTTGGTTGATTTTTTAAGGATCTTTCGCAGTTACTTAAACATATTTTATTCTGGTTTTAAGACATATGTGTGGCTTTGGCTTAATGTGCATAAGTACAATCCCAACATAGTAACTTTTTTCCACCAAGTTTATAGTACTACGTTTTATCGGATCTATTTTAGTTGGTATCAGTAGGTGACGTAAAAAAGTAGATTTTTACTAAATGATGGCCGCCCCTTGTCATTGGAAAGATTGGAAGTGTATGTTTAACTACTTTTAAAAATAACAAACTCTTTTAATCAGTTCAGCTAATGACGTAATAAACAGGTTTATTCAAAAGGAGAGCTCACGAAAGTCTAAATCTCTTTTGACTTGGAGACGTTGCAGTTAGTGTGGGCTGTGGGTGCAAAAAACTACTTTAGAGACTAATCCGCATTTCCTGACATAAAATGTAGCCAAAATACAAGAATTTCACAAATCTCAAATTTTGCTGGTATCTAAAATTAAACTATGTCTAGTCAGTACCAAGTATATTACTAAACCTACCTTCTACACTAAAAAAAAATTGTAAATTGAAAGTATAAAACATTTACCCATTGGTCCGCTGCAACGAAATTGTAAATGTGAAATGAGTTCACTAAGTGAATTCAGTTCACTAAAGTTCTTCTGAAAACATGTGAAAGTATAATCTGGAACAGAATTTAAAAAATTTTTGTTTTTTGTCTTTACTTTTCAAGCTTAAGCACGTCCTGAACAAGCATATTTTAAGTTTTCCATACCACTCCCATGAGACTGATCGCAGTAACTCAAAAACACATTTAGTTCAATAGTCGTACTGAATACACTCGTATAAAAAAAAAAAACGATCTGCTGAAAATATATTCAATTATGTACTTACCATTGTTTACATTGCCCAACTCAGCTGAGTGCGTGCCAGCAACATTAACCTTTTGCTTTGAAAAATTGCGGCAAATCCAATAAGTTTCAGTAAAGTCGTTTAACTAATAATAGCTTCCAAGTCAGCTAACTTTGTTGCTATGAACTTGCCTCTGCACCTTTTGCATTTTTTTTTGTTCAACTTTTTGATCTTTAATGATAAGATATGCCATTAAAATGACCATGCTGTCAAATTATAATGCTATGTGTTGAAGGCTTCTCAAGGTTGCCTATCGTGGCAACCATCAGCTAGATACTATGTATTATTGGTGATCAAAATTGAATCTCTTCTAAGCGTGTGCAACACATCTTAAGTTGGGATGATTTATGTAGCTTCATATGCTTGTCACGTTTTGGTTAGAACTTAAATTAGTCCATTTACAGGAAAGGAATGTGAAGAAATGTGTTATAGCGGATGAGGTGCTCAATAGTGGTGTATATACATACGAAAAAAGATATTTGAATAACTACTATGCTATCATTTTTAAATTTAAATTAAAACACAAAAATATATATTCAATAATTGTTTAAGCAATTTTTTTTAAATCAAATATGTTGTTTTTTTACCATATGGTTTTATTTAAAAACAAAAAGTTTTTAGAAATATTTACTCAATTAAGAGATATGGTTTGTCAAAGAAAAGTTACAAATATGTATATATAAATCATAAAAATCGAAGAGATCGAATTAAAAAGTGGCCCGCTTCACTTGTTTTCGCCTTATTATGTTTATATTTACGACAATGGTGGATTTATGGGTGTTTTGGAGTCCGTAAAGTTTAAAAAATGGGTTTAAAGTCTTTTGCGAGCTCTGATATAAATACAATTCGAAGTGAAGAACAACCCCCAGGACCAAATCCTACATCCGCACCTGATTTACGAGTATTCCAAAAACTTATTTAAACTTAAACTTTAACTTACTTAAACGTTTTTGTAAATTGAAACTTGATTCTAAAAACTTTTAAAAAAATAATTTTTATGTTCATACATTGAGGAGTTTTTCCAAGACAATATTAACAAGTCATAAATTTTGATGTCGTTTATAGGTGAGGGCTTGTAATGAGTAATTGTAATTTTGTACTATAATTTTTGTTGCATACTCAACAAATAAACCGAGCTATATTAAAAAGATGGCGTGTGTTGAAGTCGGCCGCGTATGACTTTGGGATACTCTCTACCATCACATTGCAATCAGGATCAAAAAGCTTTTCAATGCCAAATTCGGTTGCGTTATCTTCATAAACAAACGAAAGTTCTGAAAACTTTTTTTTTTACCAATTGATCCTATGGAGACTAAATGATATGATCAATCAATGTAGATTAAATTCAGTACTTTGTGGGAGCTATAAAATATATATCAAAAAAAAAAAAATCAAACTTGTCTCCCGTGACATAATAAGGGATCTAATATAAAAGTTTGGTTGCTCAAGCTCTTACCATCTTTGAGATTTAGGCCTTCATACAGACGCACAGTAGTCGATTTGGCCTATCTAGCAGAAGAATTTCTTCTAAATAATCAACCTATCTCCTTCAAATTTGTCAATAAGAAATAGTTTATGATGATATTATACAGTTGCTATATAACCCAAAATAGGTTTTGGTCACATCTACGTCATTTATCATTCTATCTAAACCAAATCTAGCACTTAAAAATTTTTGAGAAATATGTATCGGCGAAAATAAGTGAAGCGGGCCAGTTTTCTCCCAAAATTCTCAGATTTTGATGAATTTAACATATTTGGTAGAGCTACTAGGCAATAGTTACCACTAAGTGAATTGGTATGTCAAGTTTGAACTTATTATCAACTTAACTTAACTTATTATCTTCCAATTCCTAGTAGTTGTGCTTATTTGTAATTTTTCGGGGTACTATTTACTATGGCGAACCTGCGAGGTTAACTCCTACAATTCTGAGAGTTACAAACTTTTTTTTTTTTTTTGCAGTGAATTTACACGCATGAGAAGTGGAAGATCACTTTTGAATTTTTAAATTAAAAACTAAAAATGGAAAAAAATTTAAAAAAAATCTTAAAAATAAATAAAATTTTTTTTTTTTTTAATTTAATATTTTATCTATCATTGAAAAGTCGCGTCAGTATCTTTATTCGTTTAGAAGATATGGCTTGTCAAAGAATTGTCTAAAAATGAAAAAGCCAATTTTCAGTTATCGATTATTCGATAAATAATCGGAATTTTGCAATAAAATTTGACGTAATGATATGTAAAAATCATTAAAAACGGAGAAGTTTCGGGGAAAAGTAGCCCGCTTTACTTATGTTCGCCGATATATATACTTATATGACAACATGATCTGGTTTCGACTATAGTGGGCATTTTTTTTTTAATTTACAAGCTATATTAAAAAGTCGCTAGATAAATTTCAGAAGCGAATATAGATAGTATAAAAATAAAAAACATTGATAGGCGCAATGATGTATTTCTAATCGAATGATATCGAAATTGGCGGGCTCTCACATTTGGAAATCGACCAAGTCGACTGTAAGACGAACAGACGGTCATGAGTACATCGAGTTCTCTAGTCACCCTGATCATACTTTAGGGAACTTTGGGGATTTTCGACTTCTCCTTCTGTATGTTACATACGGAGTAAAATAAAACCAGGTGTCTCCGCCCCAATCCGTTCGGCCTTATATATATTCATTTCGTTTATAAAAACAAAGGTTGCCGCTTAAATTGACTCTCGATTAAACAGACTTAAATTGGTATCCAGGTATAATAAGACATGTTTAGAAACGTTGATGTACGTGGCATCCTTAAAAAGTAAAAAGAGTTCTTATATAGGGTTTTCCAATAAGAGGTGTTATTTTGGTATTCAAAGAAAAATGTAATTTTTTGAGATAAATGATCGGATGTTTATTTCATCATAAAGAGGAAGGTATGCCGATAATAATGAAAAACAACCTCAGCCAAATGGCCACCATGACCACGCCTACAGGACCATATCCTTTTCATGAAATTTTCCATAATCAAATCGCAAAGCGGCTGCCCTATGTCCTCGATAGGTCCAATGACCCCGCGGACCATAAACCGCACCAAACGGTCACACGTTGAGGATGGAGAGGCTTTTCAACAATAACTCTTGGTTTTCCGAGCCCCAGATGCGCCAATTTTGCTTGTTGACGTAGCCACCGAGGTGAAAATGGGCCTCATCAGTCAAGATGATTTTGCGATGGAAGATTTTCACCATTTTTGTAGTGAATTTTAATAATTTCAATGCGTTGTTGAAGCGTGTATCGTTCCATTTTTAGTAATGGCGTAGTTTCTACTTGTCAAATGTCAAAGAACAAAAGCTTCAAAAGTGACAGCTACCGAAATACCGGGTGATTCAAAATAAAACCTCTTGTTGGAAAACCCTATACATACCAGTTTGGCAAATGTAGCTTTTGACAAAAAGTTGCTGCTGGAGTAAAGAGGAGCACAAACAGGCACAGTTCATCAACTTAATTTAAAGAGAGATATCTTAGTTCTTGTGTTCTCCGAGATCTAGGTTTTTTTATAGACGGATAGATGGCTTAATCAATCAAAGCTAATTATTTTGCAAACATTTTTAATACTCTTAGGCAAATGTTTAAATAGATTACTTATTATATGGCTGTAAAGTATGGGCAAACAGCTCAAAACAAAATATTGAACCTCCCTCATTGCTATCCAACAAAATATTTACATTTACAAGCTAATATTGACATGATTGATAAACATGTATCTCGTGCAAAAAGAAAATTTTATCTAAAAATCAGTGAAAATCAAAACCTTTAAATAGTTTTCAGTAAATTTATACACCTTTTTTTTTTTTTCTTCTTTACCAAGGTTTTGTTTTCACTTTCCTTGACTATATAACGATAATACCCTTAAAATATTTACTCATTATGTAAAATTAAATGTTCCAGTTGAAAAGATAAAAAACTAACTCTGTAAATCTAAATACTAGCTAGCATTAAGCAAAATGTATAAATTATATACATAAATAAAGGAAATAACTAACTAACTAACTAATAAGAGTAAAACCAAATTGAAATTATCTAAGCTCCTTGCCGGCGTTAGCGTAGCTACTGGTAGGGCCACCCAAGCCGATAAGATCAAAGGTGAATACCGAAGCCAAGCTTAGTCCTAGCGTATGTTTCACCAGGTAAGGTGCGCCTAAAAGCGGGCGTCTGATCTTGTGTACCAAGCGGCTCGCTTTACAAATGTGTTATTAAAGCAGAGCTGGATGCTGTACACCAGAACGTCCCACAAACGTGTTGTAGCTCGCGAAAGATTATTAGCCTCTTCAATAAGAACACCCCTACCCAAGAAACGGTAACACCGTCCTATGCTCTGAATAAGAGCGACGACGCAGTGTTATTTAATTTAATTTATAAACGAATATAACTTATCTGTATTATCAAGGAGAGAATAATAATAAGCTTGTAGCAACTGCCAAGAGTTACCCCACATCGCAGCACATAGAATAATGGCCTGTCCTAATTTAAAGCATAGAAATCAATTAGAAATTTTATAGACAGCAATTTGTTGAGTGCCATTCAGAAATTAGAGTCACGTGTAATTGTATAAGGGGGGGTTCTCTAAAATTAGAGAGTGCAAAAATAGCGCAACAAAAAAGAAAAAAAAATGGGTTGCAAAACAAGTCAGCCCACATATACGCAAGCACACGCGCGCACACTATTCTCAGCGCACACCTTGGACAACCTTCTTGCTTGGGAAACTGCCGGCAGAGTCGACGGACAGGTCTGGTCTATAAGTGGGCTCTACGTCATAAGTAGTAGCAGCAGTTGTTGACCGGCCCAGTATTAGGCTTACGTAGTAGTTTGTTGCGCTATTTCAGCAGTTTTGGAAAAACAAAATGCTGCACTGTGCCGCCAAGCTCAGTCAAGTGTAGGGTAACAAATTGCCAAGCGTTGAAATTCTGCAACTTAGTTGCAATCAAACAGCTTGCCAGCCAGATGGGGCATGTAGACGGCAGCTAAACCATGCAAACAACTGTCTGCTAGACTGACTAACTGGCTGGTGGCAACAACTACAACAAATGCACTGATCATGAGCTGGCTTTCTGGCCGATAATGTTGGCCATTGCACACACACTGACAGAAACACACACACACACAGTTACATGCATAGACACAGTGGGCGCTAGCTACCGTTGTTGGATCATGGTGCGAGGGCTGTTTTACATGACAAGCAAATTTTTGTTTAGGCAAAAAAGCGAATTATTTCTGTTTGGTTCAGCATTTTCCAATTTGTTTGTAGTTTTCAAAAGAATATATTCCCATACTGTCATACAAAATTTATTGAGTGTGAACTCACAAACTAATTTATATACTTCTAAACAATTTTTTAGATAAAATTTTGGTGGGTGGATACTACCATAGTTGAAATTATACATAAAAGTTTCTAAAATCTTGCACATTTTAAAAGGTTTCCTTAAGAACCTTTAAGTAAGCGACTGTCTAAGTGACGTTCGCTTTGTTGTATCCAAATCTCTTACAGACAAACGTATGTTTCAGGTTTGGAAACTGGAAATATGCTGGAAAAGGTGCCAGTTCGTAGCCCGACTTACGGTGAGATACAATTTTTTCCAAATGATTTTTGATTTTATTCAATGTCCAGTCTCTGAGTAATATTCGCCAGTGGTCATTTTACCCTTTACAAGGTTACTGATTTATATAACTCCTTTTGCATACAACCATACCATTGCTTTGGCCTTTTTTGGATTCCTATGTATTATGTTGGATTCGTGTTTTTCTACGGTTATAAAAAAAATCCAAAAAATTCTTTGAAATGTTCACAGGTTCGCGCTTATATGTCAGTTGGAAAGCGTCCATTTTCACCCAAGATTCACTCTATTTGACTTTTGATGAAATTCATAAAATTGGCTCTGCTTTGATATACGCGAGAAAAGCCGCCGACTTATTAAACTGCCCTCGTAGCACTTAAGTCTCTGTCCAAGTCAAACTTTGTTTTGCATTTGTGTTTTGATTGGTAAACATCTTATTACTGAATATTACAATTGAATAGAAAGACGTAGAGACAATGATAATAGTGTCTATATCGATGTCTATGCCAGTGACCATGACTTCGTCATCAATATTGCGCCTTCTACCTGGTTCTTGATCACAGAGAGCTGACTTTGATTGCTTGTCTGCATGTTTCGCGCATAATATGCAAAAATAATAGGCCATGTACTAAAATGTGCTGTGAACACGCCTCTGATGTATTGTTATGAGTCCCTGGCTTTTAAGAGCTTGGCACTTCTACAGACTTGGGCTTAGACAAACATCAATAGATCAATGTTTAAGTTGCATTCGTATGCGAGTTGTGTTTGGATGCAGTTAAGAGATATACTTGAAATAGCTTGTTTTTATAACTATATCCTGATATAAATTGTTTGTACACTAGTATCAGCTGTAAAAAAATTAAATAAATTAAGAGCTAGTCCCAGCTCTTGAACAAAGAATATTAACTATGTTAATATGTTTATGACTAAGTTTGTGAGTTAGATCAGTGAAAACTCGTTGCACGAAGCAAAAAAGTTAAAACAACGATATTTGAAAACGTTAAAATAAAGATCGATTCAAAAGAAAAACAATGAGATAAAAATGGATAGTTAATGATCAAAAATCTTGTACGCAGCAGCCAAAAACAGGAGGCATCGTAACAAAACAGTGTTGCCCTAAATTTTTTGTTGAAAAACATGAAAAGCGCAGCAACTTATTTTGAAAGCGAAATATATGGCGTGTTTCAAAATTTGTTGGAAAACATTAGTTGCAAAGCCGTTTAAACCAAACATAGTATTAATTATAATTATTATTCGTCACATGAAAATTGGCATAAAAATGTCGACCAAAAAAGGAAACATTTTCTTAGGAGCATCTTTTTGTTCTGGAAACAAATTCAGTTGCATTATTTGTTTGGACTCTTCTGTAGATGCTGCGTACAAGCCTAAAAGATTTTCTCCAGAACAAAATTGTTGCAATTATTTACTCTTTAATTCATGATGCTGAGCCAAAATTTATTGTGGTAGCACCTTTAAAGCTGTCTATCTTTCAACTAGTAGATAATTTTCCGTCCAACTCAATTTAATTTGCTCATCTGGCTAATTAACATAAGAAAATAAGGACAATTTGTAAAACATGGTTTGTTAAGCTAACGATACGTCAAATGAGATATAATTTGACATTAACTCGATTTCGCTAGTTCTTCTGTTTATTATATTAATAAGCCAAAAAATTAAATGAGCCTTTTATAGACCCACTTGAAGATAAATGTATATTTCTATTTTAATCAGAATTTGTGCTTGTGCCAGGTTTTTGTATACCATTCCAAGTTATGTTAAATTAACAATAATAAATGTAACGCAAAGGAGCGGGCTTGGTAGCTTATACGTCGCGGTCTGTCTGGTTTATGCATAACTCGGAACGTGGCGAAAAAAAAAATCATTAAAAAAAAACAAACATTTTTTTACAAAATACTTTTTCCAAGTTCTCAAAATTTTGAAATAAAACAAACTTGCTATAATTCTCAAATAATTTAATTTTTTTCATGAGCTTTTTTAAAATTGGCAGATGTTAGACTAGATTGGTAATGAGTTTATATGTGGCGTCGGCTTTTAAGGCTTATTGTATTATTTTATTGAGAACTTTTTCAAAAGCGTATTAACATGGTATACATTAAGACGCTTCGGTGCATAGTATGCTTTAAGTCCTTGCCAATTCCAAGCTCAAGTACTTAAGCACGACCTGTAATTATGAAAATAGTTAAGCTGCTCCTGGTATTTGAGCAGTCATAAAAGTTTAAGATCCTTGCGCGTATTTCACGGACAACTCGTTAAGAGCTGGTTTGCAAACAACTAAAGAGCTTTAAGCCCATCGATAGACTGTTCTGTAGTTAATTAATTTAATGCGGTTGCGCTAATTCCAAGGGCTTTGGACACAGCCAGTCACTCCACTCACTGACGACTGTCCACAGTTCTTCTGGATGCGTATGCATCTTTCTTTTAAGCGAAAAACACTACTGCTCTTTGCTGCTGTTAAAAAGTGCCCAAGTTGAAAAAATAAAAGTATCCCAAACAACTTTGGCACGCTCGTAAAAATAAAGTTGTAAAATGTTATTTTGTTTTTATTTTTAATTTTGTTCCTTGCTCAGTTTCGATTTCGTTTCAAATGCAAGCAGCCAAGAAACAACAACAAAGCATAGTTTGGATTTTTATTGTTGTATTTCATTTCACATTTGAAATGAGCAGAACTCGTACAAGTTGGCAGGTCATTTGGTTTCATAATTTATAGTATTTCCTGCTAATATGGCAGCATTATTTTTCGCACGACTTCAGCTTCATACGGGGACCCAGTCACAGGCCCGTTTCGGGCAGTCTTTGCGGCAAACTATATTTTCAGCCAGGATTATGCGACTAATTATAATGCAGGCAACAGCGAAGCAAAACAGAATTTTAGCTTGAACTATAAAATTCTTTTTTGCAATAAAATTTTTTTATTTTGGCGGCAAAATTTTTACGAGCAACAAATAAGTCTAGGCAGTTGGTCAATTGGTTTAATTCGTTGTACAGCTGCTTGAGCAGACCAAAAATGACAACTTTTACAAGGGTTATATTTCGCTAATGTCGATTTCATAGAGGCGCCAATAGTGTGAGATACTAAATGTCACGCAGCAAAAGCGTTTCCAACAGGTGGAACAGCTGTTATACTGAGGAGCTGCAAAAAAGTCTATGCAGTTGGTCAGACCAGAATTAAAATAATAGCACAGAGATGCGTGATGCAATTAATTTAACAAGGTGCTGCCAAGGAGTGCGCGAGTTGGACTGCTCATAAAAATGGCTCAATATTGCTATTGTAGCTAAGCGAAATGATGGAACAATTTTGCTTGAACCAAAAAAAAAAAAACAACTGATATGAATTTGGATACAATATTTAAAAAAATAAAAAATAAAATTTTTCAGCATATTGATATTGGTCTACACATTTGTGGGAAGTTTGATAAAAATTGATCCACAATTTCATATACATAGCTACAAAAATTAAACCTGTGCTTTCTATTTCAGAGAGACACGACTAACGAAACAGCGCATTGCGCGACCTTCTTATTGCTGTATCATAATTTCTATAGTAGTAAGTAATTTATGTTGTTTAGTCCGCTAGATGACGCAAGCATGCTAATGCCGCTAGATGGCGCAAGCTGGTTGTTGCATATTTGTGCTCCCAATAATAAAAATGTCATTTAAACATAAAGTTCGTATTTTATTAAACAAAACTTAAACATTATTTCTACCGTGGTGTGAAGACCTAACTTAAAATTATTCTCCTAGTTTAACCATTAGTACAAAAGAATTTTTTTTACTTTTCGTACAACTATATATTGCTATAAAGCCAAAAGAAAAAACAATTTTTTTATATAAAAGCCCGTAAGCAGTTTGGAAATTTACTTATGGAAATTATTGTATATAATTGCAGATGGAACAACCAGTGTGTGCATAATAAGGCTAAGTGCTATTTTTGATCGAATTCTGTTTTGTTTTTGTGGTTCATCGATATTTTTTTCCGATAATTTAGGTTAAAGTGGCAAACAGTCACATTATAATCAGCTTCTTTTCATTTGCAAAAATTAAGCGCGCAAAATTTGCAAACAAAATGGATTTCTATCAACAGATAGGGATCATCCATAAATTACGTTACGCTGATTTTCGTCAAAATAGACCCCCCTCCCCTTGTGACACAGTATGACATTCCAATGAAAATTTGACAGGTGTCTTTTGGCACCTCATGGTGGATATAGAGTTAAGCATACAGTGTAAAAATATTGGCAAAGCGAGCATAGATCGAAAGCCCTAGGAGAGAACAAGGATAATTCTATGTGTAAAATGCACAAATAATATTAAAAAATCGAAAACACGTATTTAGAAAAGTATGCAAATTATATGCCATTGAACTAGGTCATACCGAAATACCAATTTGGCCCGATACTTTACTATAAAATAGTTTTTAAAATCCGTTTCTAAGGGCGGAATCACCTCGCTGTGATTTTCCCTCGGTGGTTGCTCTTAGTACATGAGAATGATTTTAAAACTTGAAAAGTTAGAATATCTAAAGCAGTGATGTGCACCCAGAGCCCGTGGGGGCCGAATGAAAATGAGTATTCACACAGACACGAGCCGAGCACTTGCCGAAGTAAAAAGCCAAAACGAAAAAATGCTATCGTGCACTGACAGAAAAGCTGTAGTGGCGCGTAAAGCTATTTTCACTTTTTAGTTGCGCACTGGCCAAACATTTACAATTTTGGCCGCTCTCTTCTTGCACATCCCTGATCTAAAGCAGTGGTCGGCACGGCCCTATCCCGTGGGCATACGTACTACGTTGTACATAAAACGCATGCATGTGTGCCTGGTTTTTGTACTGAAATTCTCTCAGCCAATTCTCTGGCGTTGCCACGCTCTTGTTGCAATGTTTTCAATGTTGTTTTTTCAAATTCCTCTTCGAACATTTTTTTGCGTAGTGCGATCTAAGCTTGTAGCCAACTAAACATAAACTGGTTTTGTGTTTTCTTCCACACAGCACCAAAGCCACGGCATACTTATGCTGGAGCGCTTTGGTTTTTTGAGAGTAAAAAGGCAAGCACGCTCTCTAAGCAAGAGCCGAAGTCATGCACAAGCGACTTCGTGTCTGTTGCTTTGCGACGTCAGCGTCGAAATACGTCACAGCGGCAGAAATTGTTCAATACAAGCGCAAAAAATAAATGCATATGTATATTTTGCCGACCACTGATCTAAAGGAAACAAAACTAAGAGAAAGTATTTAACTTATAGTAGTGCTGCGACAAATAATTATATAATGATTATGAAATTACGTTAAATAAAAAAGCACATAGCTTGAAAACGTTATTTATTTGTGTGCAGCTATTATTTAGAGTGACCAAATGTTCAGAATCCTCTAATGCCCATATTGAAAATATTTGTTGAACAAGGGTCGAATAATTTTTTCTAAGGCACTTTTCACCTCCTTAATTCAAAAATAACCTTTAAAATTATGTAGGATTGTACATTGTACCTGTATGTTGACAAAATCTGAAAAAGGTCCTTAACGATTTAAGTAAAAAATAAGTCGCTTATGAAATTTTTAGACTTTGATTTTATTTATAATTTATAATTATTTATAAACAACGATTATAGTATTAAAAGATTCCGATTAAATTTTTTTATGGTATTTTAAAAAAAGTATTTTTGCTGACAACTCACAACTGCACAAAAAAACAGCAAAAAACACATGTGCTGTAGAATACAAAAAAAAAGTACCTTTAAAAGCTGTGAAGAGCTTTCAAATTTTTTAGTTTCTACTTTTTTAATTATTTGCAAAAATAGAATAAGAGCCTGAAGGCACTATTGGGCATTAGAGGGTTAAGCCAAGTCTGTCTGCATGAAATTATACCACAGTGTTAGTCCTTTACTCTGCTTTATATCTTTAATTTTCTGTCATTGCTCCCTATTTTTTAAACTTTTCCATGAATTGAAAAAAATCTGTGGAAAGTAGAAAAGCTGCAGTTCATTTTATAGTCGTGATGTCAAAACCATTTGTTTATGCGCAACAGCACAAACAAATATCGTTCCGCTTGACCAGGTAGCAAACAGCTGTTGTTTATTTATTTCGAACTCACTTAGCTAAAGTGAAAGAATTTGCGCATAAAAAATGATTACACATATTAAAAAGTAGTTCCAAAAAGTGCTCCGATAATTGCTTTATTATACCCTTCGGGTAGGAAGAAGTGCTAAACAGAATTGTACAATGTATGAAACAGGCAAAAGAATACTTGTTGGTTACTTTGGTCATGTGCGTATAAACAAGAAGACAAGAAGCTTATCATTGCGATAAATATCAACTTCATTCGCAATCATATGAAGGTTGTCGAATTATGTTAATATCTGACTTTAATTGCACGCAGGATTATCGTCAGTGGTCTCTGTTGCTAGGGGTCTAATCAAGTAAAAGTTTTGTGCTTTTTGGTCACAGATATCACAGATATTTAATTTTTTGGGGAAAAATTATATAAGCCTTTCGGGCGCCCCAGATTGATCAACTTAGGATGCTCACTTTGTGGGGCAGAAATGCAGAAGTGCCCAACTAAAGTTGCTCACCGCACACTTACAAGAATGCAGAAATATCGAAATGCCAAATAACCAGCTGCTAAAAACATTAGTGGCCATAGGTAGCGTAGTGGTAGCGTACTCGCTTTACAAACCGAAGGTCGGTGTAACGATTCCCCGCAGTAGCACTGGTGCATTTGGCTAGCACTGGTATCGCTAACTCAAAGACGCTATTTGCCCAAGAAGATCTATATTAATTCAAGGCACCGTTTCGGATTCGGCTATAAACTGTAGTTCCCTGTTCTCTTTCCTCATGCTCTACCTAGGGGCGACTGACAAAACAGTTAAACAACATTAAAGATAAAGTTTACTGAAAACAGCATTATAAATATGTACACACTGTCAAGTCTTCACTATTCTGTGGACTACTTCTCGTAGTCAAGTTTCTAAGTCGGGCAGAAACACAATTTTTTTTCGGTCTAAGTTTTTGTTGCAGACTCTCCACTTCTACGTTTCTGTATTTCTGCCACGCTAATTTCAACAAAAATTTTAAATGACTTTTGGTAAACTGATGTCAGTTGCTTCGAGTTAACTGTTTGCAAATTGGAGCCAGAAGCGCCGCTTCATAATGCCATGGACTTTTTGCCCTGCAGATCCGACAATTATTGCAGCTCCCTGTTTTGTATGGCTTTGTATATGATTGTAAGTCATTTTCAAGGAATTTTCACTTGTAATTGTCTCACATCTTCAGTCATATAAGGGTATAACAGCTTAAACTAAATAGTCTTTTTAAGGCCTCAGGGCTTTTTTACTTACAGCGCTTCTGCGACGCCAGTAGACATAACACCTTTAATAACTAACATACTAAGTACTAACTCCCAAACAAATGCAGGCATCATCAATTTGTTCAATTTTTAGTTTCAGCAGGCGTGCATTAGACCCCAAAAAAACGTTTGCCAGCCCTGTTGAAAATTACAGGCCAGCGTACACAAGTCATATTCGTAAGCTCTTCTTTAAGCTATGCGCTTAAAACCTTGACTTTTTTTTCGTAATTGAATTTAATATCCTGGCGAAAAAAAAAAGAAATACTAAATGCGGGCCATAAGTTTGGCACTTAAGGTGGGGCTGCCGTAAATGATCAATTTCCGAAAAAATTACCATAAATGTATGGGCTTCTAATTAAGGTCTTGTGGTTAGGAAATCGCTATTAAAATCACATTTGCGTGCGCCCATCGAGCTGTACAGCAAGATTTCGATAAAAAGAAACATGATGATTAAACAGGCTGCTGCAGCTGTCGCTACTGCTCTGTAAAGCTTTATATTTATCATCTTGTTAGCTGTATACAATAAATCAAATGATATACGAACTAGTTCTTCAGATTTAACTGAAATTTGTGCAATGTCTCAGACAACTCTCTCTGGCCAACTTGCTCTATGGCTGATAAAGTTTGTACTTAAGCTGGCATATATCCAACATATATAAATAAGCCGTGCATAATATTCTGGTTTAAGAGAGGTTCTGGTTTTGTTAGTTACATGCTCCAAGTCTTCCGCTGTAGTTGTCAAGCCTCAACAATACAGTAGCGCCGTCATATTGGGCGGGTTCATTCACTGCGTAATATGTTGTAGTCAACTTAGTTATTATGGGCGCCCAGTACTGTTCCCCCAGATCCGACCCTGCGATATGAACACGCTACATAAATTCTTGGTTTTTTGAGTGTAAACACAATGTGGCAACAATCTTCAACGCCAGGGCGGCAGCTCAACGAGCAGAGTGTTGAAGAGAAGAATTATTACATTAACTTACAATTGCGTGAGTGCAATAAATGCATAATTCTAATGTATACTGCCATGCACTTGCACAAAAGGAACAAGGCACATTCAGTGGACTTTTTAGTTTTTAGTACTAATAAAAAGTTAATTCAGTTTTGACTATCATTTTCCAGCCCGTTTTCCTTTCGTTTGTCCATATCTCTCTCTCTCTCTCAATTCCTGTTATCCCCAGTGGGACATAGGGCCTCAAGAGGTTTCAATTGTGGAACCATTTCCATTTCCATTTGAACATGAATTTTGCACCTCCAAATCCGATGTGCATGCTGCCGAAGCAGGTGGTTTTCCACATAAATGTGGTTACCACTTGGAGACTCGTTTCCATACGGGCTTACACTTTCAGTTTGCAAATAGTTCGAGTGAAGTGGAGAACTTCTATAGGTTACAAGCCTAAAGAAGATCTGGTAAGCTCCACCTAATAGATTATCTATAATAAGAGGCCGCCTCTTACCTGAGGAACAGACGCCTTTTGCAGCCGCTCGCTCCGAGACAGACGCTGCAGAACTTCGGGGGACCTTCAAGTCATATATGACGAAGAAGCCCTCCCGAAGCTCCCTCTCTCGTTAGCCCTGACTGTACATCCCATGCGGGTTGTTTACCTCATCTTCAGTACGGTTGCTCAGGTTACCAGGGTGTACCACTGGGAGGTGAGAGTAGGGATTGAGGAATTAGATTGCTGATAACCGTTACCTCAGCTTCTCTAAAACCCCCTTTACACCCCACGTTTGTCCATATGAACATCTTAATCTCAATCAATCTCAATATTTTTTTCTTTTTTGACTTTTGACCCCAGAATTATGCAGCATTCACCCACAATATTAAAAAAAATCGCTTGACTTGATACAGTTTTACTAATTAAGAATACTATGCTCTAAAAATTATAAAAGATTTGTTGAAAACTTTAAGATATATGCGGGGTGACACAGAAAACAATTTTTCATAAGTTTCTCTACAATTCCAATTATCGGTTCCACAGTCACACCTTCAAGATGGCTTAAAAATAAATAATAAAACCAATTTAATTTAAAGAACCTGTTGCTTATTTAAAAAGTTTGCTCAATTTCTGACTTATCAGTATCTCTATAGTTTAATAAATCAAATGTTTTAATTAATGCAAAACCGTCCCTGGCAAAGCAATTGCCACTTAATTAAATTTCAGAGTTTTTAATTTGGCATATTAAGCCATATTTTTGGTGTCAAATTTAAGTTACAAAATTATAATTTAATCGAAGACAAGCTAAAACACGTCCACGCACAATAGCTGTCAAAAACTGACTGAACATTCAAAATGGCCGATATTGTCAACATAAGTGAGCGTCATGAGTACCAACATAACGCTACAAAAAGATCGAAAATCGAACATCCGTAGCCCGCGAAAATTCAAAATACCCGATATTTTTTGAACAAACCTCGTACACTTTTGAAACCTAATGTACGAGTAAACAAAATAACAATACTTATGAGAGAAGTGAACATTTGTACAGAATTCACCGCATAAAAAAAAAAAAAATACTACACCAAAGGTAAAGATATAACATAAATACCCCCACGGCACTAAATATAAATCATTTTAAATTAATAAAAAAAAATATTCTCGCCCGTTGCAAATTTATTGCTTTCAAAATTTAATTGCGTTGACAAGTGAGAAAATTTAAAAATCTCAATTTTTATACCCTTTACCGTATGGTACAAAGAGTATATTAAGTTTGTGCAAGCCGAAAATGTATGTAACGTACAGAAGCAGACGCCGGAGACCCCCCAAAGTTACCTAAAGTATGATCAGAGTGACTAGAGAAGTCGATATACCCATATCCGTCTGTCTGTCTGTCCGTCTGTCTGTATGAACGCCTAGATCTCAGAGATGGTCAGAGCTAGAGCGACCAAGTTTTCAGATTAGATGCGTAATTATGTCAGGGGAGACAAGTTTATTTTATTTTTTTGATATCAGGGTTATATTATATAGCTCCCATAGGGCTGTTTCAGAGGGCCTCGAAAAAACCAAAAGTATTAGATGGATAATTCGTTTGTTTATAAAGATTCGAACGTTTTTTAGAGATCTTCAACACTGAACCAAATTTGATCAAAATCGGTTGACTATATCATATAGCTTCCATAGGGCAGATCGGTCAAAAAAACGTTTTTCGCAAAAAAATCGTTGTATTTCGTTTGTTTATGAAGTTATCGTTACCAAATTTAGCTCTCGAAAGTTTGTTATAGTTCCCAAACACTGTACCAAATTTGATCGAAATCGGTTGACTCCACATAGCTCCCATAGGGCAGATCGGTCAAAACAAACGTTTTTTGCACAAAATTCGTTGTGTTTCGTTTGTTTGTGAAGATATTGTAACCAAATTTGGCATTAAGAAGTTTTTTAGAGTACCCAAGCACTGTACCAAATTTAATCAAAATTGCTTGACTATATCATATAGCTCCCAGAGGACCGATCGTTAAAAAAAAGTTGTTTGCACAAAATTCGTTTTGTTTCGTTTGTTTGTGAAGATATTGTAAACAAATTTGGCATTATGAAGTTTTTTAGAGCACCCAAGCACTGTACTAAATTTGACCATAGGACCAATCGGTCAAAAAAACGTTTTTTGTACAAAATTCGTTGTGTATCGTTTGTTTTTAAAGGTATCGTAACCAAATTTGGCAGTCGGAAGTTTTTTATAGTTCAGTTCAATCAGTGTACCAAATTTGATCAAAATCGGTTGACTATATCAAATAGGCCCCATAGGACCGATCGGTCAAAATAAATTGTTTGGTGCAAAATTCGACTGATTTCTGTTTGTTTATAAAAATATATATATATATACAAATTTGCCAAATAAAATATCATTTGGAGATCTTAAGCAATATGTCGAACTTAATTGCAATGTGGTGGTACAGGGTATCCCAAAGTCGTCTGCGCCCAACTTTAACGTACGCCATCTTTTTATTTGAAAAATATGGGCCTTGTCAGCGGCAGGGTAGGCGTGTTTGGATTTCTAGCAGAGTCTGTGGCAATGCACAGACTATTTACATACATTTATCAGCTGCTCATGCGTAATTCTTTTAAAAACCGAACAACAACTTGCGGAGACAGTATTGGTTATGGTTGATATATTCATAAACAAACGTAATATCCCGAAAACGTTTTTTTGACCTATTGGTCCCATGTAGGCTATATGATATAGATAACCGGTTTTCATTAAATTTGGTGCTAAGTGCTTAGGAACAGACATATTATGCATCTTTAATTTCTATTTTTTTCGAAGTGCTCTGAAATACCTCTATGGGAGGGAGCTACCTCTATATTGAAACAATAAAATAAACTTGTCTTCCGTGACATTATAAGGGATCTAATCTGAAACTTTGGTTGCTCTAGCTCAAACTAACTTCGAGATCCAGACTTTCATACAGGCGGGCATGGGTGTATTAACTGCTCTGGTTCCCTTGATTATACTTTAGGTAACTTTTGGTGGTCTCCGACGCGTCGTTTCCTTTTCTAAGCTGCATACATTTTGGGGGTAAAGGGTATAAATACTCTTCTGGTATTTTTAAAATGGGCATAATATTTTCACAAAATTCAACTTTGGTATGTAGAACCATGTGAGCCTAATAAACAAAAAACACTCAACGTATTTTTAGTAAATTAGAATAAGATTTAGAAGATTTGAACTGGTTTAGAAAAAATTGTCGCAGGTCTTACCATTGTGGGACCTCGTACGGAGTCATACGAGTCATTTCTTTTGATAAAATTATATTCAGTTTGTTAAAGAATTGCCCCTTCACACGACTTTGACTTCAAAACCGGTACGTACTTTTTTATTACAATTTGCACATTTTTAGCGTCAATCTTGTCAAATAAACGTTGATAAGGTAAAAAATGAAATCAAATGTCAAATATTAGTGCGCTAATGCACTTAGTAAGTCTATGCCTATATGTACATATACATATTTACATACTATGGAATGTATAGTATATGTATATAGGAATGAATGAATGAGTGAGTCAATGCGATTAGTTAGTTTGTTTCGTTTGCATTGCAAACTGGTGGTTTGTGGTTACTGCCAGCCATATACTAATACATATAATCAAAATATGCAAATTATCAAATTAGATTATCTAATTTTATCAAATTTGTGCACTTTTGCTGTGCCTAGAAAAAAAAAGCATTTTATTTTAAAATTCATTGCAATACGATATGCATTACCGTGATTCTTGTTTATGCAGTTTGTGTATAAACGAGTTACGCAAAAGCAGGAAATTCCTTAATTAAGCCATTAAGGTTGGCCAGTTAGCTGAACATCTGAAAGATTAATCAAAACGCTGCAAAATTAAAAAAACGCCCTTGCGATGTCTTCCTTGTGCATCAACATCTTGTATTTTGCCGCAAAGCTATGTATTAATTAGTACGCGTCTTCCTTGTGGAAATGGGGCATGAATAATCAAAAAATCTTTCACGTGTTTGCAATCTAATCTATTTTTTTTATCTTCTTTTTTGTTGTTTTGAATTTAAAGCAGATTTGAAGTTCTCTCATGTAGCTTATAGCAAAATATATAAATTATAGGCTGTATATACATTTTCTTGCAAATACCGTTTACAGAGGTGAGAAATTAATTTTTTTCATTGATAAAATTTGCATTTTCGCCTACAAACAATTTTTCATGATAAACACTTAGTTTTGTTGACACACCCCAAGCACTCCTAAATAATTTTGTTTATACACAGTCATATTTTAGTAACGCTATCAGTTCTTTGTCTTCTATTTTTGTAAGCTAAATAGTCAATATATTAATTTTCCAGCTTACTTTGATGTAATTTTCTGTATATTTCTTTTTTATGCAATTACCATTTTTCAGCAATTAATTGTAATATTTTAATGGTAATAGGACTCCCAAACATACGCTTTTTGTTAAATTATATGTAAAAAAGGTACAGTTGCCACATCTGGTATATAGATTCAAGTACACTGAAATATAATAAAACTAAGCTGCAATCATGAGATCCCGATTAAGAACGAAAATCCTTCATCGTACACTTTTTCGGGACCAAACACAATGTGTACAAAAACTTCGTTCAAAAAAATATTTATAGTTTTTGGGATTTGAAACCAATTCGCCGCATTAGTTTTTCACAATTTATTTTTTTATATTCTGTTTATTCTTGAAACTTTATAGCAGAGGAAAATATCTGGTAACGCGTTTATTATTATGCATTCGAAAATACATACTACTTGAAATACCAGATATAAAAAATAATTTATAGCAGCGGAAAATCGCTGGTAACGCATTTATTTTATGAAACTGGTATGTACATACGAGATTTGTTCAAAAAGTATCGAGAATTTTGAATTTTCGCGGGCTACGTATGTTCGATTTTCGATCTTTTTGTGGCGTTATGTTGGTACTCATGACGCTCACTTATGTTGACAGTCTCGGCCATTTTGAATGTTCAGTAGTTTTTGACAGCTATTGTGCGTGGAAGTGTTTTAGCTTGTCTTCGATTTTTGTCTTGGCTCATGCGGCAGCTTCCATTGGGATCATTGAGCTTTGGTTTCTACGTCATAACCGTAGATCCATGATTCGTCACCAGTTATGACTCTCTGCAGCAAATTTGGGTCGTCACGGACAGAATCCAACAGCTCCTGAGCAATGCTAATGCGATGCTGTTTTTGTTCGAAATTGAGTAATTTTGGTACGAATTTTACGGCGACCCGCCCAAACTTTTGGTGAAAATCGAATGACACGAGCCAATCGATATATTTAGGTCCTTTAAAAGTGATTCGGCGATTGTCCAATACTAGTTTTTTTTACTTCATCAATGTTTTCGTCTGTTGTTGACGTGCTCGAGCGTCCGGAACGCTCTTCGTCGCTCACATCTTGTCGGCCCTCTGAAAACATTTTGTACAACCGATAAACGTTGCTTTTGTCCTAAGTAGCTGCGCCGTATGCAACAGTCAACATTCGGAATATATAGTTCTGGACACTTCATGTTGTTTTTCACATAAAATTCGATACCAATTCTTTAATCCATTATTCGGGATAGACAAAAATCGAAGACAAGCTAAAACACGTCCACGCACAATAGCTTTCAAAAACGGACTGAACACTCAAAATGGCCGAGATTGACAACATAAGTGAGGATCATGAGTACCAACATAACGCCACAAAAAGATCGAAAATCGAACATACGTAGCCCGCGAAAATTCAAAATTCCCGATACTTTTTGAACAAACCTCGTTTGTTCAGATCGTTCAAATATTAATTTCAGTCTGAAAGCAAACTGATTTGAAGCAGCGTGAAGTTAGGCTAGCGTCAGACCCAAATCTTCTGTTAAGACTTTTTCAGAAGGCTTGCCCTGAGAGAGGACATAAGTTGCTTTATGTTCGTACTTACGTCTTAATTATCATTTCGTAGGATACTACATATGAATACATTTGTATTTGTTTGTCAAAACAAACGTAAAGCTATAGTTCTGTACCATTAAATGCTAAAAATAATTAAATAATAAAAAAGATGGCATGTTTTCAATGTTATATTGCACTTTGTTTGCAGCTCGTAAATAAAATGCTTACATTTTGTATTTTTCCTTCTTAAAAATTGCATTAAAAACCATTTAGTTTTTCCGATATATAGTAGGATAGTACTACCATTCATAAAAGTACTATGCCTGTTGTACTATGCATATAAATAATTTTTGCTTACATTCGCAACGCATTTTGCACACATAATGAAGGGAACTCGAACATGCAACTTTAGGGGGCGTTTTTACTGGGTGCTAAAAACCCGTCTTGTAGGAACATAAACGCTACTGGCATAACAATTAGGGCAGCAGCGCTAGTTTAAAAGACTGGACCTCAGAAGGTATGCATTGGGTAACTTGCACGGCATATCAGTTCCCTGCGATAAATTAATGGAAATTTATAAATCAAGAGCATGCCGTCATTAAGGTTAATTGATTTATGTTGGAAACTTATAATTCACAATATCGACGTTGTTGCGTTGCTGTAGGTGATGCTGTTGTTGTTGTTGTTGTTTATTGTATCTTTTAACATAACACAATACAAGTGCATTTTAGAGCTAATGGCTTTAATACACTATAACTTTAAGATGTAGGATATTGCAGATGATACATCAAGTCCGTCGGTTAGTCGTATTAGAGACTCTTAGAGATATTGAGTTTAGCAAAAAATTTATTGATTCATTTGATATTCCATTACTTTGTCCTGTTTCAAAAAGTTTGGAGGCTTACAACTTTATAATAGATATTATCCGGCCGTATTAAAAGTGTTTCTTCACTTCGCTACAATTCTTCTTTAACTGCCTAAACATTCCTATTGATTTTTTCGCTTTTAAGCTTCGAAGAACAAATGCAAACATTGTTTAACAGATGATAATAGAGAATAGAGAATAGAGAGAGAGAGAGTTATTTAGAGTTGTTTTCAGTGCACAAAGATAAAAACGGCAAATGTTCCACTTAGAGACACAAAAAAAAAAAAAAATTATTATCAATCTAATAAGATAATATTATGCGATGATAAAAAATCTAAAAAGCAACAGTAAAAACAATATTCTGACCGTAATACTAAACCAAGTTTACTTTCTAATTCCGTAAATTTTCAACCGATTTCAATATTTCTTAAGGTAGAAAACCATTTTACGTACGTTAAATAGTTCTAGAGGTTCAGCTGTGAAAAAAGTTGGACTTGGAAATGGTATATTCAAAAAGTTATACGCAGTTAACAATATGTTGTTTCTAGAAAAGTTTCTTTTTTCTGTTATGAATTTTTTGCTCTCTTGTTCTTCGAAAAACATTATGACAAACAGACAGAAAGCGACTTATTTTATCGTCCTGATAATTTCCGTATCTTACTGTATTACTTATAGCTGCGATAAAATAATTTTTTGTACCAATTTACTATACCCCTTTGGTATAGGGTATTAGATAAAAATCGTAAATTAAGGTGCTTATCATTTTTGACGTTTTATCATGTTTTGAGAACCCTTTAATTTAAAATAAAACCAAAAACAAAAAACCGAAACAAATACTATTCAAATAAAATCAAAAATTATTAAAAAAAATCATTATCTTGTATTTTTCTAAAAATTTTAAGGCACAAATATTATTTCAATAAAACCAAAAAAATTTTAAAACAAGACTTTAATTTTTAAGACCATACCAAAAATTTCTAAGACTTCTAAATTCTGATGACATGCCCAAAAATACTCCAGATGCCAGTAAGCAGCATCGAAAGAAGCGTCGAAAAAAATCCAATTCAAACCTAGCAAAATTTTTTCGCGCCAAGATTTTTGCGCTCTGGTACGCAGCTTTGTAAGCAAATAGTGCTGACCATTTTATTCGGCAATTGGCAGCTAGATGGCGCTAGCAGTTACATTTAAGATACAAAAATTTACAAAATTCTAAGCTTTCTTTTTAAGCAAGACCAAAAATTCTGCAAATAGTATTAAACAATTTTAAGATAAGAGTATTACTAAATTAAGACATTTTTGCATGATGAAAGAATAAACAAAACCAAAACCTCTTGAAATTAACTATTTTAGATTTTCGCCAGCATATTTTAAGATTCTTATTTAAGTCAAACTCTTAAAATCAAAAGTTTTTGGACTTATTTCAAAAAATTTTAAATCAAGAACGAAAAAATCCCATCGGACACGATTTTATGGCCCAAAAATCTAAGCTCAGACTGTTTTTTTATTAGCGTGTATATTATTTCGCGCTAAACAAAAAACACATTCTTCAAATTGAACATCAACTTTTGACGTTAGTATGTCGACTAAGTCTACAATGTTTCACCAGGTGTTAATTTATGGACTCTAGAGTCGTATTGAAGCTTGACTGAGGAATACCCCTTATACTTTCTTCCAAATAGAGATTGCTGCTTACTTTGCTATTTAACTTTATTTCTGCAAGTCAAAACTGTTTTTATATAGAATGTAAGAATCTTTTAACTCCAAAACAATATAATTTTTTTTTTTTGGCAAAGTTAAATTTTATACCCATAACACTCGCTAAAAAGTTAAGTTCAAAAATCTTTTAAAAAAATTTCTGGTAAATCTCAAATAGTCCCAGTGACTTTCATATATTTGATGTATATGAGCTATTACTATGGGAAAGAGCAGCAGATATCGACTTTATGCAAACAACTTTCGCTCAAAAGAATTTTTGCGCATCTCTATAGACAGATGAATGGGCGGACAGACGGACATAGCTGAATCGCTACCCGAGGCTACGGTTAGCATTCGGTATGAACAAATTATGATACGTTCCGCCTTCTTCTGTCTTTTACACAATTCAATAAAGACCGCAGTCCCTACGGACTGTTTACTGTTTACTAAGCTGTAGCTCATAACTAAGATCACTGCTCCGCTTGTGACAAAGTTATCTGACATGTGCATCAGCTTGTATCTTGTATTGCTTGAGAATGTATCTGCATGTTTTACACGCGCCTTAACTTTGCCAACGGCCAACTCAAGTGGCATCGAAAAACCGGTTTTGGAATATGCAACTTAGTATTACTATATCTATGAGGCGGCACTTTAGTTTGTTGCCACACCGTCACTCTGATTGATTGATGGCTTAAAAGGCGCCGCCCACAGTTGCTACGTAGAGCCTAGCAGATGCAGCAGCTTAGCTTAGCTTCAGCAGAAGAAGCGAAAGACGCATGTGCGCAGAGTTATTTGGAACTCGCAAACGCAGTTTAACTGACACTGACCACAACTGTCACTTGCAGTGCCATGGTATTTCACTCACTTGATTAAAAACTTGTTGCAATTCCAATTCAGATTAAATAAATTACAACAGCAACAATGGCATTGGACACGTGCCGCCTTTATATATGTATATATAACACATTACGTTGTGACACTTGTCTACAGCAAATTGACTTTAAATTACAATTACAAACATTCGATTTACAATTGTTCGTTTTTACCACACATGTGTGTGTTTTCTCAACTGGACTTGCAACATTTAGTTGGGATTGTTGTAGAAGACTGTAAGATTGTGTTGTTGTCCAATGAGCCATGACGACTCGTTTACATTTGGGTTAAATGTCAATCAAAATATTATACTTTCAGACAGTTACGGAACCAAAAATCTACTTTGACGCGGGTGATATCAAAATATTATTTACTAACATTAAAGTAAATAAATTCAGTAACTTAGATATTTTGCAGCTTACGGAGGCCTAGCATACTTCTATTTTAATTTATTTCAGGGGATTCGAACCCCTTTAAGCCATTTACTTAAGCCGCTCCTGCTTTCCGCAGCTGTTATAATTTGATTGGAACAAACGTTCATAACTAAAGCGCATTTTTATACCCTGTACCGTATGGTACAAAGGGTATATTAAGTTTGTGCAAGCCGAGAATGTATGTAACATACTGAAGAAGACGTCGGAGACCCCCCAAAGTTGCCTAAAGTAGGATCAGGGTGACTAGAGAAGTCGATATACCCATGTCAGTCTGTCCGTCTGTCTGTATGAACGCCTGGATCTCAGAGATGGTAAGTGCTAGAGCGACCAAATTTTCAGATTAGATGCGTAATTATGTCAGGGGAGTGTTTCAGAGGACCTCGAAAAAAATCAAAAGTTTTAGATTGATAATTCGTTTTTCGTAATTAAACACTCGAAAGTTTTTTAGAGTTCCCAAGCACTGTAGCAAATTTGATCAAAATCGGTTGACTATATCATATAGCTCCCATAGGAACGATCGGTCAAAAAAACATTTTTGATTCCAAATTCGTCTGTTTTTGGTTGTTTATGAAGGTATCGTAACCTAATTTGGCAATCAAATGTCTCAAGCAATATAGATTTAATTGCAAGCAGTGTTACAGGGTATCCCAAAGTCGTCCGCGCCCGACTTTAACGAACGCCATCTTTAATTAAAATCTAGCTGACTTTTGTGTTCTTAAAGATAATTGCTTAAATAATCCAGCTATAACTATTATAACAACATATGCACAATGTTTAGACATTAGTTCAGTGAATTTTTAATTTAATTTATTTAAAAATAAATAGCAAAAGTTGCGTTCTACATCGGCTTGTACTTTATAATCTGCATAGCCCTTTTAGTTTAAATTTAATAAGTACTAATATGAAAATTATTCAAGATTTGTGCAATGTACTATGATACAGTTAGAAGCAGATATGGCAGATCATAAGTTCCTAAGTAAGTGGGTTCAGACGAGAGTTACTATTTATAATTTGCGCCTAATAATGAAAATATTGAGGCGGAAATAAGTGTGGCGGGTCACTTTTAAAATCGAGCTCTTAGTACAGGAGTGTCCAAACGCTGCTTACGGAAGAGCAAAAACCAATACATATAAAGAAAAACACTAACACATTTAAAGTTAACATTTATAACTGTTTATTGTGTGCACTGAAAAAAATTGCATATACATTCTTCTAAGAGTGGTAAAAAATAATGAAAAAAAGTTATGGTACATATATTTATAAAGAACTTGAAAATTGGTCAATAACAATATTTTTTTTAGTTAATGAAAGTTTTAATAATGCCTCTAAATCTTCGTTTGTTAATCGACTTCTCAATTTCACAAATATATTATATGTCTTCCGAAAATAGATACGCAAGGGAATTACCGAAAAATATCTATTTACCACCGGATTTTACAAAAAATATATATTTTATTCATATGTTTTTACCAGTAGCCACCTTCTGTCTGTTATATACATTGCATAAATCTAGTTTACCCTTTGTACCTAAATGTACAGGGCCATAACTACTTTTAGTTTGCAAGCAATGCCTTAAAAGTCCCATTTAATAAGTTTTTAAAAAAAAAAGCAAAAGAATCTAACATCGATTTTTTGAGTGCATGCTCAAACGAAAAACAACAACAAAATTGCATTGAAACTCTGTGGGCCAACAACAAATATACGCAAGGGTTGTTTTTGTGCTCACGAGATCAGAGAGCAAAGAGAGTAAGAGAGAGTAAGTGAGAGAACGCGCGAAATTGTTTTTGTAATTTGCATTGGCATTGGGTGATATACAGTTAGGGCCGTGCATGTACACGCGCATTGCTGCCTATGCCTAAGAGCCATTACAAAAACAAAAAGAGCCAGATGAGCAATGGGCCTGGACACTCCTGTCTTAGTAGATAGTAACTACGCGTATGCTTTTGAAAATCTACGATTAATTATCGATTAATCGACAATTGAATATTTTTTTTACAATACAATCTTTCTTTGATAATACAAGTCGCCACTCCTAAGTGAATAAACATGCTTGAACAATTTTTTTTTTAAATTACGCTTATTTATCGATTAATCGATTATTGAATAGTTTTTTACAATACAATCTTTCTTTGACAGTACAATGCAAAACTCCTAAGTGAGTAAACATGCTTAAACAATATGTTTTTAAATGAAAAAATCTACCTCTACTAGCTTTACTATTGTTCAATTTTTTTTTCAAAAATCCGATAATTTATCGATTATCCAATAGCTTGTTTTTTTAGGTATTGTAGCGAATACTATTTATAAATTTGTAAAAAAATGTTTTTTTCAGTGAAAGATAAAAGTATGAATTCAAAGAAAAATTTTATGCTTTATTAAATTTTTTTTTTAAGTACATATTAAATTTTAAAATTAAAAAAAAAATTTAATTTTTTACGAAAATTTTTGTTTTTTCTTAAATTTTCTTTTTTTTATTAACATTAAAAAACTGAAAAGTGATCACAACATAAACAAATTAATTAAAAAAAATTGTTTGTATATTTTTTAAATTTTGTTTCTTTTACAAATATTAAATTTTGTGATCACAACTTCTCTCAAGAAAGGTCAATTCCGTAAATTCACTGCAAAAAAGAAAAAAAATCGGTAGCCCCTATAAATTATGAAGTTATGCTTATTTGACTTTTGGTAAAATGAGAAATAAATTATTTATTATTCAGTTTTTTTTGTCTTTAATTTGACATTTTGTCTTTTAGTTGGGTAAATTTTTATTTTTTTTGAGATTTTTATTATGAACAGTAGAAATTTGGCATCTATCAAGTACTTTGACTTTAAAATTTCGCAAAATTTCAAAAGTGGAGTTAATCGATTTGGCAGTTGAGCTATTCATATAGTATTCAGAGTTGGCATTTCAGCGCCAAATCATTGCCCGTTTTCCAAGCTCTATCGCGAGAACTCAAAAACATGCATCAACTGTTTCTCGAGTTTGGAAAAACTCTGAGTACACAGATTATTTTTGATGTGCGGAAACAAGAACAAAAATTTGATGTTTTCAGCGCTCAAAAAATCTCTTGTTTTAAGGCCCATAGGCAGCATGCAAAAATTCCGCACAAAATGTCAAAACTTCATATAAAAAAAAAAAATTCCCGTTTTTGGGATTTATATGAAGTTTTGAAATTTCGTGCGGAATTTTTGCATGCTACGTATGGGCCTTAAGTCGAAAGTGTGAAATTTCGCATGATTATGATAAAAATGATTCATCTATGGCATTCCATTATCCTTACTTCACTGAACAATTCTGGCAAGCAATTCACAATTTAGCGTCCTGCGTTGCTCCAGTGGTACAGTGGCGACTTGATCTAAGAGTCACGCGACCATAAGCTTCGAAGTGCATTTTCCGCAAAAAACTTTTAGAGTTGGCTCGTCTTGGAAGACCCATAGTGTCGTTTGTTATTTAGTTTCTGGCTTCAAGTTTGATATATTATGATCACCCACGTGAACTATTAGCAAAGCAGTGCAGCGATCAACTTCATACTATTTTTGTTGGTTGGTGGCACTTGCCAGCTAAATGTAGTGGAAAATATGCTCGAAGCATTGCTGTGCAAATGTATCTAATTAATATACTAGGTTTCTAGATGTAGCTGAGAAAAATTAATGGGTCTGTCTAAATCGAAAAAAAATTTTGTTTTTATATCGTCATGTTCGCGTCAAAAATACGACTTCGAGTACATACATATAATATTTTTAAAATGTACAAACTTAAATTATAAAACATGTATTTTGATCTCAATATGTATTTATGAAATACACGATTGCTTTGCTACTTTGAAACACTTTTCATTTAGTGAAAAAAAATATGCATTATATTCATGTATAATAGACATGCACTAAACGCTTCGTTTAAACTCTATGCAAATGTTGAAAATCTATAAATACTTATCAAATCTTAAGCAGTATCTATTTTTCTTACTCCTGGGTTTTTGTGTGAAACAATATGCGGTATTTCAAATTTTTTGAAAATACTTCATGCAACGTGTCCTATAAGTCGCCAGACCACTGCAGCATCTTCCAGGCGGAGGTATTCGCCATAAAGAAGGCTGCAGAATTAGCGCTCACCCTGGAGCAGAACCGAATAAATATCTTTGTTGACAGTCAGGCGGCAATCAAATCCATGCAAGCATTCAGCATCAATTCCAAAAGTGTGCTGGCAAGCAGGGACGCATTAGATGCACTAAACACCCAGAAACAGGTGTGCATCTTCTGGGTACCCAGCCACCAGGGCATTGATGGAAACGAAAAAGCTGACAAGCTCGCAATGGAAGGAGCCGGATCGAGTCAACCGTCACTTGAGGATCTGAAGATTCCTCTAAGGACGATCAACCACAGATCAGAAGAGAACCCTGCAGTTAGATCTGATAGAAGGTGGTAAACCACAACGAACTGCAAGACGGCTCGCACAATGTGCAGGAAAATAAACAGCAAACTAGCCCAGTATATTCTGCAGACTTATGGTGGGCATACTCACTGGTCACTGCCTTACAGCAACTCACGCAAAGAAGCTAGGCATTACCAACAACGACGAATGCAGGAAATGTAGGGAGACAGACGTCAGAGAGACTCTAGAGCACCTCATTTGCCGCTGCCCGGCCTCTGTACATCGAGACTCAAGTATCTAGAAAAACCCTGGCTTACCGACACGGCACCTCAAAAGCTTCTGGCGTTCGCCAAGCACACGCGCATACTCGACTAACGTGCATTGTACACCAGCCGCACCTTCCGGTACCACTAAGGACTATTTAGTCTATGTGTGACTCCCCCCGGGGGTCAACCGGTGCAACCTAACCTAACCTTTATGCAACGTACTTTAGAACGAATTATGTATAAAATCATATTATAAATCCGCATGTGTACAACCGACTCAAACCCTTGATTTTGAAAATTAGGGCACTTCTGCCCAAAAGCGTGTTGCAAAAAGCGCTCAAATGTAATATGTAAGGGAAGTAGTCCGGTTGTGGACATAGTTTGCTATTTCAGCCATAACTTTTGACCACGTCAATATATTACAGACATATGCATATCAGTGGAAAGCTACAGACATTGGCTAACTACTGAAAAAAGAATTGACTTGATTCCATGAAAAAGAAAAAAATGATTAAACTTTTTCTGGAGTAGTCAATTTTTACGAAAAAAAAAAAATTTAACCGGTTGTGGACACTTTTGGAAAGTGCCCTAAAAATATAAAAATATGAAGTAAAACATAGCTTTACACAAAAAAACAAAATTTATTATGCCTTCAAAGCAGTAATGATGAAATAAAACTTAAAATAAAAATTAAAATTTAGTTATTCATCGTCCGTATCAGTTTCGCAAGTCAGCGCATCTCAAATGCACCGGCCGGTGGCACGTGTTGTATTCGAAGGAGTTTTCGGCGGTCATTTGATTAGGCAACAGCTTTTTGCAAACATTGCAAAAATCACGATCCCCGTCCTCAGATGATGATGATGGAGCCTTATTTGTATTGACGCGTCTAGCCGACGGCTTCATCTTGGCACGTTTAACTGACAGAGTCACTGATCTTGCTGAAGCTGCGGTTTATTTGTGTCGCTTTAGGTGCTTTGTTAACTTTCTTTTAGCGGCTTTATCCTTCAATTTCGGCCGGTTTGAAGGCTTCCGTGGTTTAGCTCTTTGCAAAGGACCTATTGCATCTAAAATCTAGAAGCAATTCATCGAGTCAGCTCTCGATGTCGATTGCTCGGATTTGGTGGTCACTTTTTCAAAATGCCCAATGGCACACGTTAGGCACATTTACCGATAAAACCGAACATAACACCATCTTCGACATTTGAAATGCGCCCAGCTGCTTATCGAATTTCTTGAGTCTAAGCTACTCCGAGCATCGCCATCGGTTTTACGGGCTCATTGTCAATTTTGCACCGTTTAACCCATTAATATCCGACACTCTTTAAAATTTCAAATCAAGGAGATTTTTTGTTTTGTTTAATTATTGAAATTTATTTAAATCGGCTTAGAAGATTTTTTTTCTTTGGAAACGGTTTCCAGCAAAGATAGCTATGATTGAATACGCTGAGCGCTTGTATGACATTGAAGTCTGAATTATGAAGAAGAAGAATGGGATGACAGTCTACTAAATTCGAACTGTTTCCAGATATATGTTCGTATACAATTTTGAAGTTTTTCGTCCTATAAATTGCTTCGATGAGCACCTGCTATAATATTACATGTATGTTTCCAATTTAGCAAAATTCCTCTGAAAGTATCATTATCAGAACCTTTACCTTTCTTCTTCCTGAAAGGCTTACAGCCTAGTTTGCTATCAAATAAAGTTTCGAAAACTACAATCGGTTTCTTTCCTTCCAAACCCACTACCATTTTCGTTTGGTTCTCAATATAGAAACTGGCTACATTTTTTGCCTGGAGTTATAAAAGGTTGATATTTTTATGCTTTCATATGCAATTCAGTGGCATAACATTCCTGCAAAAATGTGCCCAAGTAAACTGCAATTTGAACTCACTTAGGGATTCAAAAATATTTTCTATTTAAGTAAGCTCTTAAAAATTTATAAAATACACACTTTTTACTATGCAAACCCAATAGGTTTTATTTTTCTGATCGATCTGCTTCACATGCTATAAAATTCAAACTGACACGAAGTCTTTCGAAGAAGTAGTGAAGGAAACAAAAATCAGAATACTGTTAATGAAAATTTCTATATTGACTACAAGTCTCTATTAAGGACATTGTGTAAAAATTAAATTTATACTCGAAAGTACATTGGTAAGGGAAAGGCTTGTAAGTTGGGTCGTCTTGTAAGTTGGCACACCTGTTCGATTTTGATGTTCCAGCAAAGAAAACTCCAAAGTTCATCCTGTTTTCGATGGCAAATACGCCGTAAACAAATTAAATGTGTTCTTGATGTGAACAAAATATAAAAATTGTTTTTAAAGAAATCGGAAAATAAAAAACATTATTTTTGATTGAGTTCAAAAACTGTTCAAATCAAAATAAAAAATCAAGGATAATATATGTGCTGGAACTGAAATTCAATGAACTTTTATAATCAAAAAAGGTTTTCGGACATACAGTGAATACACAAATTTCTTTCAATGCATTCCAAAATGACTTCAAAAATGTAAGTTGGGACACTTTTTAGCTTGTAAGTTGGCACACATCTATTTTCAATTTTTTACATTGCTATATTATTTACATGACTTTTTTGTTTTAGTGAATTTTTCCGCTATTTTCGTATATATTTTTTCAATATTTTCATTACAATTAATTTTAAGTAAGGTGACCAAGAAAATTCTCTGGAAAGTTAAATTTTTCTTGTTTTTTTTAATTCACAATCAAATTTCAAATCAATAAATTTTAGCAATCATGCGTTTTTATTTCAGTTTTCTTAAATTTTCAGCGATTTTTGCAGGTGTCCCAACTTACAAGCCTTTTTTTTGTGGTCGTTTACAAGCTCTTTTGAAAATTGTCTGTAAAATGCTTATTTTTATAAATTTCAAATGATTTTCTTATTGTGGATTAAAGCTTGTTCTTTTCTTTTTCCAACGGTATGTTTACATTGATGTCTATGTTTATTCAATGTCGAGTTATAGCTAAAAAAGCTATGGTGTCTCCTTTCCCTTACGAATATGATTCATTTTTTGAACCAAGCAGGACACTAATGTGTTAATGACTTCAATGTAGGCATCAAAACGGACTTGTCATTCCTGAAAATATATAAAACAAAAACGATTTAAGTGAAAAAAATTAAGTGTCCACAACCGGTAAAATTAGGTGTCCACAACTGGGAAATGTAGAGTTGTCGAAAAACTACCCGCAAATTTTTTTTCCGCGAAAATTTTGATGAAACCTTTATAAAATCACAAAATATATTGAATTTCCTGCATAAATATATATTATACTACCCTTTTTACAACTATTGACTTTAACTTATCGCACTTTAAACACAAACAAAAAATAGAACACTTTTGATTTTTGCACATGAAAAAATGTGATCCACTGTAGCTGCTAAGCGCATGCTTCGTTTGCTTCGACATTAGCAATAAAACATGGTGCTGACATTACGCACAAACGGCAATTTAAAGATCAGCTCCATCTCCTCACGTTCAAAAGTTATGGAGGGGTGTCCACAACTGGGTAATGTCCACAACCGGACAACTTCCCCTACATATTTTTTATGTATAATGTTTGTGCTATTTTTTTGTGCTCTTTTTGTGCTAGAATACTAAACAGCTTTTTGTAAATAACTACCAAAAGTACGTACAGCCAGTTTTTTTTTTTTGCCTTGAAGCTTTAATTTCTTTGCATCAAAAAATATATATTGCACCGAAAAAATTACAAAACTTCATCTTTTATGCTTTTAAATAGTATTTTTTTTTTTTGAAAAGCATTTATATCGAAATCAAAACATACCACATGGCACTTGTAAGCAGCTACATGATGTTGCTCACGTTGTTAGTCTGGCACTTTTGCATTTCTGCCCAGTAAAGTAGTGGCCGTCGGTAGCGCAGTGGTAGCGTACTCGCTTTACAAACCGAAGGTCGGTGGTTCGAATCTCCATAGTAGCACTGGTACATTTGCCTAGCACTGGCATCGCTAGCTCAAAGACGCTATTCGCCCAAGAAAATCTCTATTAAGAGACACCGCCGTTTGGATTCGGCTATAACTGTAGGTCCCTGTTCTCTTTAAAGTTATTAATAGAGATCCCCATGCCACGCCCAGGGGCGACTGACAATAACTGTCAGTCAGGGAATTATTATTATAAAGTAAACAGTGCCACATTTAGTGTGAGCCTAATACACAAGCAAATGTTGACTTTTCCGAGACTAGCCTCCATGGCAAATGTGAGCCTAATACACAAATAATGTTGAGTTTTTCTTGAAACAATCCTTTATACCTCTACACCCCCCAACGATTAAAGCTCTCAAACTTAAATTTAGTATATAAAAGCATGTGAGCCTAACACACAAAAAAAAGTTGACTTTTTCCTGAAACATGCCACTGCCTCTTAAAACATTGATACAAAACTCGGAGCATAGTATCCCAAAGTCAGAAACTGTTTCGATCGATCCAATTTTGCTAAGTTTTGTGTGGATTGTAGCAAAATAATTAGGTTGTAAATTTAATCATTTAATGTACCTGATAAGTAAAAATCTAGTAACTACTATTTTTATTAAGAACCTTAAGTCTAGCTAATTTAATTGCCCTATGTACCAGAACGTTTCATCGGACTCTTGCGCACAGTCTTTCGACTCGTCTTTTGGCTCTTTAAAAGCTCTATAATGACATTTAATGGTATAATTTTTATACCCTGTACCGTATGGTACAAAGGGTATATTGTGTTTGTGCAAGCCGAAAATGTATGTAACGTACAGAAGGAGATCTCGGAGACCCCCCAAAGTTACCTAAAGTATGATCAGAGTGACTAGAAAAGTCGATATACCCATGTCCGTCTGTCTGTATGAACGCCTAGATTTCAGAGATGGTAAGAGCTAGAGAGACCAAGTTTTCATATTAGATGCGTAATTATGTCAGGGGACAAGTTTATTTTATTTTTTCGATATCGGGGTTATATTATATAGCTCCCATAGAGGTATTTCAGAGGGCCTCGAAAAAAACCAAAAGTATTAGATGGATAATTCGTTTGTTTATGAAGATATCATAACCAAATTTGGCACTCGGAAGTTTTTTAGAGGCACTGTACCAAATTTTATCAAAATCGGTTGACTATATCATATAGCTCCCATAGGATCGATCGGTCGAAAAAATGTTTTTTGTACCCAAGCACCGTAGCAAATTTGATCAATATCGGTTGACTATATCATGTAGCTCCCATAGGACCAATCGGTCAAAAAAACGCTTTTTTACAAAATTCGTTGTGTTTCGTTTGTTTACGAAGTTATCGTTACCAAATTTGGCACACGGAAGTTTTTTAGAGTTCCCAATCAGTGTACTTTTGATCAAAATCGGTTGTCTATATTATATAGTCCCCAGAGGACCGATCGATCAAAAAAATTGTTTGGTGCGAAATTCAACTGATTTCTGTTTGTTTATGGAAATATCGTAGGCAAATTTGCCGAATAAAATATCTCTTGGAGGTCTTAGCAATATGCCGGACTTAATTGCAATGTGGTGGTACAGGGTATCCCAAAGTCGTCTGCGCCCGACTTTAACGTACGCCATCTTTCTATTAGTTCAAGGCACAATGCACAGAAGTGCATAACGATTTAAAGAATTTTAACACATATTTAATTTATTTTTATTTTTTCAATCTTATTACAATTCGAAAATTGTTTTAGTAGTAAATGTCGACCAGTGTTGTATGTTGCCATCAATTCTTAACTTGTGTGAGTCAAGCTTGCCACTGCGAGTGTGCTTGAGGTTATATGATGTGTAACGATAAGCGATATGAATAACAATAACAACAAGAACAACATAAATGTTTACAGTCTGTTAGGGAAGGCTCTAAAACAACATGAGGGAGCTTGAAGAACGTTCAGAACGTGCAGGACTTAAAGGCAAATTACCTTGCGCAGACGCATTTAATGAGTTGAGTTGAGCTTACTTCAGTCTTCCTAAGCCAAACTGAGCCCAACTGGAAGTTAACTTAAGACGTAGGCTTTTTTTATGATTTTTTCTGAATATTTTTTACATTATAAACATGTATACAAGTCGACTGCTATATGTTGCATATACTTATTTTTATATTTATTCTTTAATTTTTTTAACGACTTATTTAGCAGCGTGCTCACAGTCTTCGCGCAAAAATGTGTGCCGATAATTTTTTAATGATTTTTGTATTGTACCAAATATTTCCTGTTTTTGCTGTTTTTAAAACTGGTCAGATCAAACTGTTATCGGATTATAGTGTGACGTAGTTGACAACATTGCTTCGCACGCTCTTTTCACACCGTGTTATTCAAAGGTAGCACAGCCAAACAAAAAAAAAAAAAGTTTGTCGGGCTTAGAGATCAGACTATGCTTACTAGTGCTGGAGAAAACATCGATGATCGAAGTTTAAAATCTCTATATATCGATGTTGGCCAACAGAGATGTTTCGGCAGCACTACTAAACACCCATTTGATGAGTGCAGAAGTGTTGGAGAAACATCTCTGTTGGCCAACATCGATATATAGAGATTTTAAACTTTGATCATCGATGTTTTCTCCAGCACTAATGCTTACTATATATTTTCACTGTTTTAGAGTCCAAAAGTGCCTAAAAAAATGCAATTAGTTCTTTTTAGCCAAAAATGGCTATAAGAACCGAAGCTTCCAATCGATTTTAAAAACTTTTTTTTTTTGGATGTGCTATGTTAAATGGAAGGTGTGTGTCGATCTATTGCTTCGCAGGCTGTCTTCAGCAAGAGATTGATCTTCAAGCTAATGTCACTATTCGGTTTGGCGATGCTGCCAATGTAGACGAAGTCCTTGGCAATATCTAACCGCATCTTATTGCCTGATTATCGCGTCCCTTTACTCGAAGAATACATAGCCAAACCAGCCCTGCCAATTTTTTTTTTATTTTTAGCATCTTGCTTGGTATTACCAATGATGCAGGGTTCTGTTTATACCTTTTTTCCAATAAAGGCAATGCATCCTTAGTAACAAGATGCGTTGCTGTGCCTAGATAAACTTCTTAAGGATAATGGGCATCTTTTGTAAGATCTCCAAAAGCTATTTGTGTATAACTACTGCTAGACATGGTGAAATCACTATCACTAGAGACTATGGCGATCATGCTTTCTTTCTTCGATATAAATTTGTAATACCCTTTAACCTATTTAATTATCTTTTGTAATGCCTCAACGGTTTCGTTATGAAGCAAAATTATCGCATTTTGGAAGAAAATAATCCACAAAGCTCAACGTTCGGAGCTACTTAATGTTTGGTTTTGATTTTGAGCAGATGGCGTCATTGGCTATACAACTTCCACAATTAAAACGGCTAGGAGACGACTCTCAGTGGTGAATGAATTCAAATCATGCTATGTTTTTTGGTGAACTTCATTAGCAACACTGTGCACAACCCTGGATGGTAATTGTAACTTGTTGCACAACTGAAGTTCCTGATTGTATAGTTCTCAGTTAATTTCAGAAGAAGCGTTGTTTAATAGTCGTTAAAATAACGTTTCCACCATTACTTAATGTCATAAATAATTTGATCTCTCAAATCAGGATCTAGTTTGCTAACAAAAAGAAGCTTCGTTAGCGAAATTATTTCCAAAAAATAAAGCTTATTTACTTGAAGCTTTTTTCTTTTATGAAAGACACTGTTTTTAATGAGATAAAGCTAAGAAAAAGATTTCTATTGCTGCCTAAACTTCGTAGTGAGTTTCGTCTGAAAATTTGTCTACTCAGCTGCTGTATAGCCAATGTCGTAGATCAATGCCTCGATAATGGTCACTACTAGGCTTGGCAAATGATTTTGGGCCCCCTTCCAAGGCTATGTTTAATGGCCAGCTAGCAACAATTGGCTACCCTTTCTTTGGCACTAGCATAGCTCTTCAAATTGACAGAAACCGCCATTATTGGTTTGAGATTTCCAACATAAAATTATAATTTACAACTTTGTTTATGCCCGTCTGTGGCTCTGGAACTGCCTAGGCAGAGTAACTTCCAACCTCTTACACCTTGACCAAGCAAACCTACAAACAGCAGGATAGACTGACAGACAGACATACTGACTGTCTTTCCTGCCTGATTGTATGAGTGTTTATTATAAAGTTAAACATAAAACTACGTGGAGTCTTTTTAAGTTGATTTTTACAGCGCGTAATTTCATGAAATGTGCAACAAAGAGCCGGCCCAGCAGTCAGCAAAACTTTATTCGACCCATCTCTGCCCTGCCAGCATGCTCCTTGTTGTGCCCAACTCCAGCTCTCATCGCCATCTGCATTTGTATTTCCATTTTCAGCTTCATCTTTATCAGCATTCCCATTGCTATTGGCTTTATATTGTATATACACCGATACCTATTTGCAGCTAAGCTTAAGTTTGAGTACAAACTCTTCGAGAAATAATTTGATTAGCTCGGCTTGTGGTTTTTCTGATTGCCTACAAAATTACGTCCATTTAATTGCTCTCTTTTTTTCAATTAAAAAGCGCTTCCTTTACATATAGCATACTTAAAAAAATATAAAAAATAAAAAATTTACATTGATTAAGTTTAGCTTAATGCATTAATTTCCTTATTTGGAACGTCCGCGCTTAATTATTCAATTAACACTTTTCAAAGGAATTCATTAAAGTGGCTCATTTAGTTTTAAATATATAAAAAAAAGACGTTCGTGTTTAAGAGCCTAGAGTTTTTGGGTTAAATTGACTTTATTTAGATGGCAACATAATCGATTTTTTCTCAAAATTTTTAAACTCTTCACTTTTTAAAGATTGTCTTTTCTCTATTAAAGTTATGGGGCTCCAAAAACTTTTTTATTTTTATGGCTTTAGCAGAAAGTTTTGGTCGATTTTGACATACCCAAAACTTCATAAACGAAGCTTAGGCATATGGTAAGCAAACTGCTGTGGCAGTTTTGTGCCAAAAAATCATCATTTGCGGCAAGTGTTGATTTTCTTGTTCTGTTCGAAAAAAACGGCAGCTGAAGCGCATCGAGAGCTCCAAAAAGTGTACGGAGATGCTGCTCCAAGCGATACAACGTGCCGTGATTGGTTCCGTCGCTTCAAAGACGGTGATTTCGATGTTGACGACCGCCCCGTAAAGGAAGACCCAAAACATTCGAAGACGCTGAATTGGAGGCATTGCTCGATGAGGATTCGTGCCAAACGCAAGAAGAGCTTGCTTCAGCATTAGGAGTTACCCGCCAAGCCATTTCCAAGCGATTGCATGCGTTGGGAATGATTCAAAAGCAAGGAGCTTGGGTTCCTTATGATTTGAAACCAAGGGTCGTTGAGCGTCGTTTTTTCGCCTGTGAACAACTGCTCCAGCGACAAAGAAGGAAGAGTTTTTTTCATCGCATCGTGACGGGTGATGAAAAATGGATTCATTACAGCAACCCAAAGAGGAAAAAATCTTGGGGACAACCCGGTCATGCTTCCACGTCGCTGGCTCGGCCGAATATTCACGCTGCGAAGGTTATGCTGTGCATTTGGTGGGACCAGGTCGGTGTTGCTTATTATGAGCTGTTGAAACAAGGCGAAACCATCACTGGGGAACGGTATCGAACTCAATTTACTGCATGACAACGCTCGGCCTCCTCCCTACTTGGGAACGCTCAAATGGTTAGTCCTACCCCACCCGCCATATTCCCCAGACATTGCGCCGTCCGATTTTTACTTGTTCCGCTCGATGGCACATGGTCTGACTAATCAGCAGTTCCATTCATATGAAGATATCGGAAAATGGCTTGATTCGTGGATAGCCTCAAAAGACGAACACTTCTACCGTCAAGGTATTCGAACTCTGCCAGAAAGATGGGGAAAATTTGTAGCTAGCGATGGGCAATACTTTGAATGAGTCATTGATAACCATTTTTTTATAATAATGTTACATTTCATCAAAAACCAGCGAGAACTTAGTTGCGCACCTAATATTTTTTTTTTAAATATCCAAATTTTTTAAACTTGAAGATTAATCATTTAATAAAAAATATGAAAACCAGTGGGCTTCGCTTCTTGTCATTTTCGAGACGCTCCCATTAAGAAATATATATTAGTGGAACAAGTAAAATATGTAAAATAGGTAAATGTAGATAATAAATCGAAACATTAACCGAGATTCAACATTAAATAAAAAAATATTTAGCTAAATTAGTTTGTAAGATTTCATTTTAAGTTATGATATTTTATGTCGGTAAATCATTTCGTTCACGAGAAATTCACGAATAACTGAAAACAGTACCCAAAAACATGTTTTTCGAAAAAATCTCTTAAGAAAAAAAAAAATGAATGTCTTTTTCGTGTTTCTCGACCCAAAATTACCATAAAAAACACTTCATTTTCAAGGTTCACTCGATGAACCTAAAATTTGTAGACTAGTGCCATCAAAGCTCCATAACGTTCTCCATCGACGGTAAGACCGAATGCCAAACTTCGCAAATAGACCCCATGAGGCGGTCGCTCTTTGCTCATAGAGAGGTTTTTAAGTGGACTACCCTAGTTTACTATAACAATATTACTACAAAACGAGCCAATATGAGATGTGTTCATAAAGGAATTGGCATTTTGTTTCAAATATTATTATAATTCGATTAACGATTTATTATTTGTTTGCCTTTAGCGATTTCGAGTGCCTTCCCTGAAACGATTGAGTCTTGTGTCATATCTACAAATCGTCACATGTCATGACACGCTGCTTTTTGGAATAAATTCTAATAAGTTTTGGAATAATCTATCGCCACAGTGTATTCCAATTTACTAAGCAAATTGAATACAAACTATTTAATATGTACCTACTTTTTAAAATACAAATAGTTAATCACAAGCATCCCCTTTGCATAAACGGGCTATTACAATACGCGAATTTATAAAATTCTTGGTAATTTTGGTACATTAATATAATGTATACAACTTCCGATACTTACGGCAGCAACAACCTGCCTAACCAAACACTTTCAAGAAACTTTTCAAAAATCTCTGTCACATATAATACAAAATTTTAAGACATACTGACACGAATTACGCTTAGCTTTCAAACAAAACTGGTTAGCTTTAATAACTGTATGCAAATGCACCATATAAAACTGTTATAATTGGCAGTTATCGTGTTACCATTTGAAATTTAGTACTGCAGACTGATACGCAACAAAGTTGTTAACTAACTGGTCTTAAAGAAAACAACTCACATGCGACGGCAGGCTGAAAAGTTTGCAGCTTTTAACATAATTTTTGTCCTTGTTGTCAAATGATTATGTTGTTAACTTTTATGGAGGTTACTCTTACTTTTTGAGACTTCAAGAGGAGTTTCTAGAAGATGGTTGAAGCATCTCTCTCCGCTTCAGTCTTTTTATTGAAAACCTTCTGCCAAGATTCACAACCTATCACTGTATTTGCTAAAGAAAAATCAGGCACAGAACTCTTCACGGTGTACTCAGATTAAAACCAAGATGAAAGAATAACTACCACGCTCCAATTTTTATGCCTGCCACAATTTATACCATATCTTTCTACCGTTTCCTCAAGTTTAAGGCATCGAAACTGTATTAGAACAAACTTTATATAAAAATAGCTGCGAAATTTCTTGTCCAAATGCGTACGGCAAGTGCACGCACATAAATAAGCAAAGCAGTGTTGCTCTATGATTTTACTGATGCGCCAACAAAGTTCACTAGATGGCGCCAGCAGTTACAGCAGCGGTTCTGTTTTGCAGCCGCAGCCAAAAGTAATGCACAAGCATATTATTACGGTAATTACTAATGGCTGGTAGAAAAACCCGTTGCCAAACGTTTTTTACAAAGCCGTTTACTATTTATTATTTGTTGTGCTTAGGAACTAAGTAACGCTCTAAGAATCCAAAGTATTAAATTAATTAATATACAACGTCATATGAAAATTTTCATTGTATGTAACCAATGCCGCGTTGATTAAAAACGTAATGCAAGCATATGAAATTGACGAAAATACATGTTGTTTTTTATTAGTTCGATTAAGCACATGCCAACGTTTTCCATTTGAAGCTAAGAACAGCTGATTGTAGTGTGACCATTTGCATCTCAACCCAAACTAGCGCCACAAAATAGCTTTAAATACATTCTACAAAACAAAAACAGAATCCAACAGAAAATACCATTTGCGTTTATATGTACACACTGCTCATTACGGCAGTAATTAGTTTGCAGTTCTTGTACGTTTGTGAATTTTGGAACTTCATACAGGCATTTAAAAAAGATAGAAAGCACGTGCTGAGTGGGTAAGCAATTCGTAGTGCTCTATTAGGAAACTATGAGTAAGTTGAAATACTCTCTGCTTAAGGTTATCGAAAATTATTCCGCAAAAACGTTGATATTACATTGTTAAGGCCTCTACGACACGAAAACAGCCACCTAGCAAAAAGACAGATTTGTTTTGGTCACAAAAGGAACAGTGTGTCTCTAGTAACAAAATGTGCATTTTATCGGAAATATTATCGACAATCAGCTGATTTTTGTTTACAAATAGCTAATTTTTAAAAGGCGCGAAATAAAACATAAAAAAAATGAATTATCGTCAACGTTTATAACTTATGCTATTTTGTGTAAACAATGCTATAATAATGACATGCATTGCAATTGAATTGTTTGATGACTAAAAGAAGATACGCGAGGAGGCAAAACCCAGGAAAAGGCGGAGTGTTTGGGTGAACCCATATTTAATGCTCAGAGCTGAGTGTGAACGAATTGCAAAGACGTATTTTAACGCACATTAATTATTTTATGATTATTGCTATTTTCTCATCCTTTCCTAACGATCCGCAACGATTTTCTCGACCAGCCATAAATTTCGCGTACAAAATAACTAGCGGCACACAAGTTTTGTTTCTGGCATTAAAAAAACAAAAAAACGAGCAACACTGGTCTAAATACCACCTGCAAGAACAGTTTGTGACCAAACGTTTGAGAGCGTTTTTTTTATATGAAGTTTTGTTTATTTTGCGTGTCTGCGTAGGGGCCTTTAAACGCAGACCCTTGGTTTCTTCGTTATCGACCCTGCTTTTATTTTTGCTTTAAGTTTAATGAAGAACTTTTTGTTCTTTTAAAAGGTTACACCATCACATTTGTTGTCTAGTGTGAACAATCGCAGCACCCATTTGCTAGTCAAATTTTTCATATCTAAATATTGCTACATACGAGTTATCCGCCTATGCCTCAGCAGCTTCATTAATGGGGTGATGAGTACTCTTGACCCAACTGTGCGTTCCTTAACAAAAATATTTGTTCGTCCGCTTTAAAATTCAGCTGCCCCATAAACATTGTCCAATTCGATTTTGATCTCATCGTATGACCACACAATACTTAATTTTATGCATTTTTACGCACATGTGCAATTTGTTCTATATAAGCAGTACAGGGTGGCACAGGTGATTGGAACTGTTAAAACAATCAGCTCGTTAAAAACATTTGAAAAATTAAAAAAACTTAAAAAAAAAGTGTTTTTTATCAGATTGATAACTTTTCAGCCTGCCCACTTATGTATACACATATGCTCATAAATAATCGCTTTGTAATCTATATACTCGTAAAGTATGTTTCATATTGCCTGTTGGTAGATAGCAACCTTCAAATGGCTATTGAACCCAACAACTATCCACAGCTTGGCCCGTTGCAGGGCTCCAGACAAAAAATAAAAATAAAATTATTGCATAATGTAAACAATATCAACATTGACAACAACAAGTCAATATGTTGTTCCTATTGTTGTTCAGAACCAAGCAACCTGCTATTGCAGAAGAAATTCTATGTAGAAAATATAAATGGTTAGGGCATACTTTGCGGAAACCGGCAACCGATCTAGCAAAGCAGGCGCTAGACTTCAATCCCCAAGGTAGCCGTAGACAAGGCCGCCCGCGTAACACCTGGAAAAGACAAGTTGAAGTCGAACTGCGAAACTCCGGGAAAAGCTGGAGTGAAATCAAACACCTAGCCCTAGACAGGGTTCAATGGAAAATATTTGTAACAGCCCTATGTTCCACCTAGGAATTAAATGGATTAAATATATAATATATATTGTTGTTGTAGTTGACATATATACATATGTAAATTATCATCAGCACTGTCATATACTCGCCTTGAACTTGAATTTGTCATGTGTGTAAAAAGCGTGTTTGTATGTGTATGGAATGTGTGTTTGTTGGCATGTAATTTGCACATATTTACATTTACATTCAAGCATATACCGGCAACGGGTGATGGGTCAAGGATAGTTTATACTGGTGATTGCATATATTTAAAGCGATGGGAAATTTAAATAAGAGAGAGAGAGATATTTCTTTTACTTTTATACATCTGTTCCCATTTATTACCTCGTCATATATAAAGGGTCATTAATCTTGAGTTTTTTTTTTTTTAAATGCAAAAAAACACAAAAATTTCAATGAATCGGAAAATCTTTATTATCAATAGCTAGAACCATTCTTGCCATTCACTTTTTAAAGATACTCCCTTTCAAATGTTGGCCGCAACTGAAAACATTCTTTACAAAACGCGAATTTTCGTAATATAATTGTACGATTTGTAAACGTTGTTCGGGTGTAAGTCTTTTCATGATGAATGGCAATGAAAACTGAATAAAAACACATGGCAACTTGACAGTACTTACGCGTGATTTATCAAAAAACCCCTATTGAAAAGAAAACCTCAAGATTGATGATCCTTTACTTTCGCAAAAAAGACACACATTTTGAAAAAGCAATGTTTTAAACTGCATATGAACAAACGTACGTTGAACATCACTGTAACATAGTGTATAAATTTTTGTGAGAATATAATTTTTAAAAGTTTCGTTGGCAAAAACTATGAATCAGTCAATACCGATAGCGAGATACTCTACAATTACTTTTATCAAAAAATTTACTTGCAGAGTAGCTTGACTACAGCCAAAAATGCGCTTCAAATATCATAGCTTCTAAAAAATTCAGTTCAAAAATATTTACTTGATACAATTTACTATAGTATTTAAAAAAAAATCTTCAGGCTTGCGAAGCTACAAAATATAGTGCGGAATACAACACTCTTTATAAAAGTTCACAACATTTCAATTCCATAACTCAGCGTGATTACCCCCACGTGTCAATATCTACTGCAGTTGAGTGTGATGTAATTTTGAACTGCTCCAAGAATCTTTGGGATGAGTTCCCATATCATTATTTCGGGTAGTCAACCCTTAGTTCAAGTTTATTAACGAGAGTGTTTTTATTTTGGATGGGTTTGTTTGTTGTCATCAAAAGATTCTTTATTTATTTATGTTTCGAAATGAACTCAATAATTTAAATTTTCTTAATCCTATTAATTTTTTTAAAAAAAAGCGCATAATAGTTGTTACTTTTAAGATTAAGTCTTCCAAAGACTTCGATAAAAGTTAAACACACAGAGCACAGCCAAATATACAATTTAAAGTCCCTATCCACAATGTATAAATAGCGTATAAGTTAAAAATTAAATTACATTAAATATTTATCAGTTCGTATCTAATAATATACTTAAAAGGAGAGGATGCTACCTGTACTAATCGCAAAAATTCGCTTTTGTCGAATTGTTTTAATGAATAGTCACCCCATTTTTCAGCTTTGAACGAAATTTGTACAGAATGCTCGTGACGACTATCGTAGCCAGGCTTATCGAATTTGCAGAGAAGTCGTATATATAGACACAAATATGCTGTAAAAATTGCATGCCTTTAGCATTTAGGGGGAAAAAGTTAGCCCTATTAATTTGGCTCACACTGTATAATGCTTGTCAAATGTTAAAACTGTTCTATCCACATATCTAATGCCTTCTTCACAACCTTGCCCGTATTTTTAATTTTCGAGTGATTGCGTTTTTAAATGTACCTCCTTACCATGCCGAAACTATAAAAAATTGTTTTTAATGACTCCCCAATGTTTTTACTGCCTTAAACAGCATTATTTATGGCTTTAAAAATATTGTTGCCACACATTTACAAGACAAATGAGTTTTTGGCTATAATTTTGGTTGGCAACAAATTCATATTTAAATAATATTTACATACATAAATTGTTACTACATCTAGGAGAAGTCAAATTAAAATTTATAATAAATTAACAAATGGTTTTGTGTATATAAATCTGGGGGCATTAAAAATCATACAAATTGTTTTGTCAAAAATGTATAGTGCACAACAAATTTCCAATTATTTGTCCGTTTGGTTAGCTTTAAGACCAAGTAAGCCCAGTAAACTACACATTGAATTTTCATTGTTTTCCGCAGTTGTTTTATCAGCTTGTCAATTTGTTTTCACTTCCCGTCTGGTTGGCTGCCTGCCTGTTCAATACAGTACAAATTACGTGCAGCCCAAGAATGGGTTGTGAATAGCAGGTGGAGTAGAAGGAGTTGTCCTGGTTGACCAGCTAGTCACATTATAAGACAATAAAGCACGTAGCATGTGCTTAATAACTGTGTAGTTCAACAACGGCGTATCAGCAGGAAGCAGACATTTCAGAACGTTTGAAAAGTTATGTGGTTTTTTTAAAGCTTAACTGAAGGACGTAAATTGGCAGGATAGAAAATGCTGGTAACTTGAAATCAGAGGCTGAATTGCAGAATAAAAGACGTGCGATGTCGGTTGAGTTACAACATTTTTGATCAAAATAGTGTGTCAAAAAGCAATGTACTTAGCTTTGTATCTTTTATAATATGTACGATGCACCTTTTTTAAGCTTTTGTCTTCAGCTGATGCTTAAACCAAGTTTTAATGTCTTGATGTCGCATGGTACACAAAACTTGAATTTGTATATGGCTTCCAGATTTTGTTATCATCATTCATCATTTTAGCGCGCTGACAAAAAAGCTTAACTCTTTTTTTCTTTTGCTACTAATTTATCTGCATTGTGTTAATGTGTTAATAAAGATATGAAGCCTGATACAAAAATATAGTTTATAGATACAAAGATACAAAGATACAAAGATACAAAGATACAAAGATACAAAGATACAAAGATACAAAGATACAAAGATACAAAGATACAAAGATACAAAGATACAAAGATACAAAGATACATAGATACATAGATACAAAGATACAAAGATACAAAGATACAAAGATACAAAGATACAAAGATACAAAGATACAAAGATACAAAGATACAAAGATACAAAGATACAAAGATACAAAGATACATAGATACATAGATACAAAGATACAAAGATACAAAGATACAAAGATACAAAGATACAAAGATACAAAGATACAAAGATACAAAGATACAAAGATACAAAGATACAAAGATACAAAGATACAAAGATACAAAGATACAAAGATACAAAGATACAAAGATACAAAGATACAAAGATACAAAGATACAAAGATACAAAGATACAAAGATACAAAGATACAAAGATACAAAGATACAAAGATACAAAGATACAATGATACATAGATACAAAGATACAAAAATACAAGTATACAAAAACACAAAGATGCACAGTTACAAGGATACAACGTTTCAACCTATAACCTGGTTTAGTTAGTTAAGAGCCAACTCTATCCTCTACCTTGGCTCTAATTAAAATTTAAAAAAAAAAACCAGAAGTTTCCTACTTTAGGTAAAACACAATGCATAATAAACATTTGTGTGCAGCAATGTAGCGCAAATGGCAACAGAACAGTTTGCATTTGTTTATTACAAACACAGATACACACACAGCACATGCTGAAACACGCAGTCATTTGTCTGTATGTATGCTTTATGCACACACGCCCTTCGCTCTCTCTTCCGTTCTGTTGTCTATTTATATTTGACACGTGTAAGCAATTCGCTCTTATAATTGCAAGCGCTCTCTTGCTGTTTACTCACGCTCCCAATCTTTCTCAGTATACGGACGACAATGCTATAGCAGTGCAATTTATATTTGTATACATGTATCAAGTGAGTGTTTGTGTGTCAGTATCTGGATGTGTTTGTGTGTGTTAGTCTACTGGCACGTTAGCAACAAAATGCAAAGTATAATTGCGTTGCATTTGCTTTTGCTTTTGCCGCGCACAGACAAAATATTCATTGCCTGTAATTTATGCACGCTCGACGCGCTTTCTTGGTATAATAATTTAAATGTTACGTATACGCATCGTCACCTTTGCTGAAAACCATATATTTATGTAGGCACATAAAGCTGTATGTGTGTATTTACTTATTTATGTGTTTGTTTAAAGAAACATGAATGATTTATATGAGACAAATTAGCTCAAAATGTGTAGCCCCCCTGTTGATATGTATATTTATAAGAGTAAGCATCGCGTTGATTTATCTGTATTTGATAAGGAGTGTTTTGCACTTGACCTCAAGCAATGCCACGTTTATTGCAACAAATTGCCTATTTTGACAGTTTAATATCAATATTTAGCTATTTATGTGCAAAATTTTGCTCTAGGCTTATTGATTTAGGTAGGCTGCTTAGTGCATACCGAGGTCAGCCGGAGGACTTTCGGACATTAGGCCATAAGTGGTGGCGGGACTGGTGTGATGTGGGCAATTGTTGTGTCTGATAAAGGCATAGATAAATACCTATATGCACTGTTTTGTGAAAATAGTTGACAATGGTTTCTCCGAGTACTAGCTGCGTTTCCAGAGCAGGTGTTAAACGCTACGAATGTTCTTCTAATTTTCTATCTCGAGAGAGTGCAGTAATTAATTGACCCTACTTCAACAGGCACAATTTCTTGTGTTATATGCTGACATTGCATTTAAATTGGTGCAACAAATAAATTCCATTTATGAGCAAAAATCCCAATCTGGCTTTAGGGCACATTGCAATATTGGGGCCTGCTTTCACTAAGTTAGCATCGATGTTCTTTTGCCATACAAAATTTCTTAATTTTTTAAAATGTGCTGATAGTCATCCGATAGATTGCAAATAGAAATATGTGTATACCAAAAAAAAAAAAAACCATTTGCTGGAGGTTTGTTTGTGTTTTATATGACGTATAGTGTTTTATACGATTGTTTGTCATTGTCATTAGTCGTTCGACGTGAACTAGTAGGTCATTTTTGGTGCTTAGGAAAATAATTTTTCTGATATAAATTTTTACTAAGTTTGCAAATTTATTGATTTTTCGAGTTTTTGTGCTCAAACTCACTATTATGTTTATTTATGTTTTTTATAAGTAGCTCACTTAATTGATTTTTATTTTAACTGACACGCTGCTATGAATCAAATGACAAACGTTATTGCGACTTCCATTAAATATTGATGACTGGCTTAATCAACTTGATTTCGCGGGTTTTCACATATTTGCCCGACAAACGTTTGACAATTATGCAAACTTTTAATTCAAATAACATGTTGCCATTCATAAATTTTAAATAAACCTAGTTTCATATACGCTGCATATAAAGTACTTAGTTATGTTTCGAACGAGTTTTAGCAACTGGTTCTCGTGTATCCTAATTGATTCGTTTAGATTTAATTAAACGGCTTATATTAAAGTGCAATTACAAAAAATACGAATTACCAATCGAATTATACGATATTATTTCCATACCCAAATCCAAACAATATCACATTTATTTATAATGACATGTATTTTGTCATCTAAACAAATTGAATATTTAAATAAAAATTGTTATTACCTTTATTAGTTAATTTGTATTTTATTAGTTTACTGTCTAAATGAGAAATACAGTCTAAAATAGGTGAAAAAATTGTGAATAGATAGTTTTGAAGTGTTATTGAAGCTGTTAAGATCACATTTTTTTGTGGTTTAAGTTTTTTTTTTTTAAATTTACTCGGGTCTAACCTAACATACATATTAAAAATTTGTTATTAGATGTTTTTTAGCTATTCGTGGGCCATTCTGATAGATGACTGCAAGTCTGACATTTAGTTGCCATTCTATCCTAAATAGAATTATAACCGAACAATTACTTTATAAAAGGTGATTTTTTAGCAACTTTCTTTTTGGCAACACTGTTTTTGTCAGCTCAGCTGTATTTGTGTCTATCAGTTTGGTCTATAATATAACCATGAATCGACTTATAAAAGTACAACGCTTGCAGATTTTTGAATTTTATTTTCAAAATTCGTGCTCGGTTAAGAAAGTGCATCGTGCACTCCTTCCATTTTACGGTCATTTTAGGCGACCTTCTGAGGCGGCTATACGGAGTGTTGAGATTAAATTTAGCACCAAATTTACATTAATAATGTCCAATTAAACCACCAACACGCATACGCAGAGTGCGGACAGAGGAAAATATCGCAGCTGTATCCGCCAGTGTTGTTGATGACCGTGAATTACCGATTCGTAGCAACTGGGCCTCTGTTACTCCACTACGTGGAAAATTTTGTGGAAGGATTTGGGTATAAAACCTTTTAAAATACAGCTGGTGCAAGAATTGAAGCCACACGACCTACCACAACGGCTAACTTTTGGTTAATGCGTGCTGGCAAAGTTAGATGAAGATCCACTTACTTATCGGAAAATTGTGTTCAGCGACGAAGCTCATTTCTGGTTGAATGGATGCGTGAACAAGAAAAATTGTCGTATTATGTGTGAAGAGCAGCTAGAAGCATTGCAAGTACCGCCAATGCATCCCCAAAAAGTCACTGTTTAGTGCGGATTATGGGCTGGTGGCATCGCTGGACCGTACTTTTTCAAAGACGACGAAGGCAGTAACATTGCTGTGAATGGCGAGCGCTACCTTGATATGATTACAAACTTTTTTAGCCAAAAATGGAAGAGCTGGACTTGCCTGACATGTGGCTTTAACAAGACGGTGGCACATGCCACATAGCACGCGCAACAATGATCCAATTGAGAGGCGAGTTCGGTGAACACTTTATTTCACGTTTGGGGCCGGTCAATTGGCCGCCTATGCTAAGGCTCATGTCTATAGCAACAAGCCCGCAATGGTTGAAGCACTGGAAGCCAATATTGAAGAATTTATTAGTAAGATACCAGCCGATATGTTGGAGAGAGTATGCCATAATAGGACCCTGCGTATGAACAATTTGAGGCGCAGCCGCGGTCAACATTTACATGAAATCATCATTAAACATTAACTTATATATGTATATACATCGTTCTATCGACTCAAACAAAGATTTCATAAATTTTTCTGAATTTTATGGTTTTTTTTTTTTTTAAATAAAATCTAAAAGCTCTTAAAAAATCACCCTTTATAATGGATTATTATCCAGATCACTGCATTGTAAAAAAACTCTCAAAGCAAAACCGCAATTACATATCTAAGCCAAGAAATACACTCTTTAAAAAGCACCCTGTAGTAGATCGAATTAAAAGTTTACGAACAAATTTAAAATAAATTTTACGAACGCAGTTCAGTTAAAGATACTGCAGCTTTTCGTTTTAAGGCTAAGGAGACTTCCCAGTACGATTATATCAAAAAAAATTAAAAATTAAAAGAACTTTGTAAAAGATGTGGTCTGATTGATACATTTCGCCTATATTTGTGAAAAAATAAGTGAAGCGGTCCATTTTTTCATTGATTTTGACTGATTTTTTTAAGTTATCGATAAATGAATATAGCCAAATCTCGCAAGCAAATAAAGATATTTGAAAAGAAAAACGTTCTTCGACAAAAAATTTATTTTTTTTATATTTTAATTATTTATGTTTTTTGCATAAATAAAACTTAGTCAACTTAAAATCAAACTTAGTTTTGTGATACTTGCAAAGTAAAACTTTGAGCTTAATAAAAAATTTTAGTTTTTAAATTTAATTTTTTCAACATTAAACTTACATTAACTAATTTGTTTATTTTTCCATTTAAAAGTGATTACCGATTTTTATTTTTAGGTTTTTTGCAGTGAAAAAAATAGTATCTTTTTAAGCTAAAAAAAAAATTGTTTTTTTTTTGAGAAACGTATTTTTTTTGTAAAATATCCTATTTTGCTGAAGGTATTTAAAAGGAGTGTCAGTGGGGTATCATCAGAATGGCAAGTTTTTGCCAACATTTTCAGCGGACTTCTTACGAAGTGCGTTTTAATGTTTATTAAACAAAAAAATTCAAATACCATTATTCCTTGACGAGATATGTCTTGTCCAAAAGGTGTAACTCTATAAGCAGTTACGATATAGTATTAGAATTTTGCAAAAAAAAAATCTACGTGTTGAATGTTTATGATTTTAACAGTAATAATAAGTAAAAATCATTAAAATCAAAAATAACTATAAATTTCACTTACGATTATCTTAACCTTTTTTATTAATGAAATAAACTTAAATATTGCACCAAATCTTAAAAGAGAAACTCATTCAAAGTTAATATATTAGTACATCCGATCATATTTCTCTTCAAAGCAACAAGTTGTACATAGAGGCAATTTGCCATCAACATGTCTGTCAAAACCAATCAATAACATACATTATTTTGGTAAATAAATCAAAAATTTTTTTAAGCCACATTATATTAAAAAAAGCAACAAAGTTTGAATCTGCAATACATTAAATCACACGAAATTTACATATTGCATAAATTTATGCACTCTATTCAGAGATCAAAGCAGCAATTTACGTGCCATACTCCCCCTAGCTTAGTTGTGGGATTATCACTGGGTTTGGCTACAAAAATCAATTGGTTTGCGTTTTTAAAATGACAGGGCGCGTCATATCAGCGTATTTTACGCCATGGCAATTAACGCGAATGTTGTTTCTAAAAGGAATCCAAGTGAGGTATAGAAATACACAGAGAGAGAGAGAGAGAAAGAGAGTCAAGTAATAAAAATGAGTCAAAGAGGAAAAGAAAATCTTAGCATTTTGGGGATTTTCATTCTTAATTTAACGAGCGCAAAAATACTCATGCACTGCTAGAATGTAAAATTCAAGCAAATAAATGCGGTACAGTGGGTTCCAATAGTTGTTGTTGTTGTTGCAATTGTTGTGCATGTCAATATGCTTGTTGTTGTTGGTGTAGAGTTGTCGCGTCAACTTGAAATGCGATGTCATCGTGAACGTTTTGGGCGCTCGTAAAAAGTCAAAGAAAAAGTTTACGATGCTACAGTCTGGCAAGCATTAGTGGCAGTAACTAAAGGCGCGTCCTTTGCGGGTCTGACGATTTGACGTTCTGTCTGGCGGTCTGTCTCTCCATAAGGTGGCTGACAACTAGCCAGCTTTTAAATATTAACTCTACTAGACTTACACAAATTTTGAAGCTCAAGAAAAAAAGCTTATTTTTTGTCGTACTTCAAGCTGCCGACTCATAATCATGTATGAAATTAGTGGCTACCAGCAAATTTTAGCTGGTCGGTAAGTGTATAAATGACTGTGTGATTGGGTGTGTTGGAAGTGTGTAAATGAGTAGCTGGCCACGTATCGGCCACAGTTTCGTACATTTACTTTGACCAATTGCCAATTGGCTTTTATGTGCTGTGCTTTACTCAGCTGCCTGTCGACTTTATGGCCATGACCAAACGACAATTTCGCTCACTTAACTTTGCACACAAGCAAACACACACACAGGACATTGCGCATACGCCACGTCTACACGTTGCACTATCCAAGCATTTTAACTGTCTTTTTGTTAAAATTCAATTAGACGAAAAACATCTTTCTCAATTGGCAAGCCACATTGAAGTCACGTTTTAAGCATTTGGCTATCTTAGAACAACTCGACAACCCTTTTTTCGCCAAGTATAGAACTTAGTACTTAAGCTGCGGCTTATCAGACACAACGCTGCCCTTTCTGTTTAATGCCATCCAATTTTGCACTGATAAGGGACACATGTGCATTTGAAAGTGAAAATAATTTTGTTGTTGTTTTTGTGGTTGCATTGTCACAATGCATCATATTAAATAACAGCACAAAAGTCAGACTACTTGAGCAACATTTGAGTAAATTTAATTAATTTGCAAAAAGACATCACTGTGTTGCAAAATTGCAACAGACTGTAGCAATGAGCTGAAATAATTAACAGACAGGATATGACAACAACGAGATACTCTAAAATATTGTCTTCAAATAAAAATTATTCTACTAAGCGTTTGTTACAAAATCTGATGTTCGTTAATCACACAAATTTTTGCAAGCAATCTGTTAAGTGAGCTAAAAAATCTTGCAGTAGAAGATTGTTGCTCAGTACGTTTAAAAATAAAATTTAATTCCATGTGAACAATTGACTTAACACCTGTTTTTTTCTATTCAGCAAATGATAAGTGATGCTATATAGAGAACTAACGCTAATAAAGTTCACGGTGTTATCAATAAGGAAATATTTTTTTAATTATTAAGTACATTATTAGTTTCAAACAACCTTTTGAACTGACTTGACTTTGACTGACTGACTCTCTGGCGGACTGTTCACCAAACCGTAAGAGCTAGAGGGCGGCGATTCCTTTTAGGGCGTAGGATTTTAGTAAGTATATTCCGCACACAACTAAAGCAGACGGTCAAAGTTTTAATGATGAGCATTTCTTTTCATCCAGTGGACTTACAGCGTACGGAGCCCCTTAGTATACAGTGAATTTCATAACTATAGGACAGTCGCAAATTTAAGTTTCAAGTGCAAATATAACGGCTTATAAGCACGATCCAGCAAAGCTTCCTTTTACAAAAACAACTACCTAATGTTTGAGCTTTGAATTTACCGTAAGGTTATTGCACTGTTGCTTCACACGGTGTTTCGCAATAGCTTATGCATGGATATGCCACTTTTGCTGCAGTTTTAAGCGTTTCATAACTATAGGACAGTATTCTTTTATAAGGAAATTAAGTGTAAGGATGGCACAAATACATTTTATTTTAATTTTGAATCACTTTATGATCGTTTTATGATAAAACGCCGCAAGGTATGACTTTTAGATTAGAGGAGACAGACCGTATTATAGCCAAAAAACGACATGGGATTTAGAATGGTCTAAATTTATGAAAAATCATATAAACCGATAACATAATTATATTTGGAAATTCTTTAAAAACATTGAAAAATATATAAAAAAACAAATAAAAGATTATTAGTAAGATTTCGGAGCGCTAAAAACGAATAATCTTAAAAATTCATCTTATTCTTCCGTTCCTTGCTCAGAGTTGGTAGAATTAGTGGACAATAAAATGTCCAAAACTACAATTTGGCAAATCCTCAAGAAGTGCACACTCAAGATACATGTCAGGATGTCGGAATCTGATTGATGATCCAATCTTCCAATCTTCACTCAATCACATTTTTGCATTTGCGTTCAGTTACGTCTTCACAAATTTGTATGCAGCTGTAGTCGTAATATCTTGTTCATGGTTCCATGACATCTACAATTCTTACCCGGAATGTTCGTAAAAGAATTTTCTTTTAGCTTAAGGCTTAACAAAATTTTTAAACATTTTTTTTCGTTATTAAAAATCAAATCGAAAATTTGTAATTTTAAAAAATGGTAAAAAATTACACTTATTACGGCTTTGGTTGCTTGTAACTTCTTTAATTTTTACTTAATCTGTGCATTATTATTATTATTGTAAAGAACACATCAATACCTTTCGATCTAATCATCTTTCATGTGTGTTCACGAGATATTGATGAATAACTGAAATAAGTGCCCAAAAGCATGTTTTTCAAAAATACCTCGAAAACGGTGCTTAAGAAAAAAAAAGGTTGCCATTTTCGAGTTTCTCGACCCCAAATTACCCTAAAAAAAACTTTTTTACGATGAACCATAAACTTGTAAACTAGTGTTATATATCGATTATACTTGGAACAAATTTTTATCAAATTTACGGTTTGTTCGTTATAGATCCATTCATATGAAATTTTTCCCAATTTTTAGCAAATTTTGGAAAACAATTCTACTTCGAACGTAAATTTAAAAATTTTAAAAAAAATTTGCATACGATTTTTTTTGTATGGCTCGTAAAGTTTGATCGATTACAAAGAAAATGAGTGGTTGCATATCATAATCGATAGGCAATTATCTAAAGTTTAGTTGTCAAATTCAAAATCGGTCTGGTGGAACTAGAGATATTTGCTTTTAAGTTAACACTTTTTTTTTAATTTCGAAAAATGTTTTTTTCAAAACATCTCGAAATCCGTTCCATGAAAAAATTGCTGGACTTCATTTTCGGAAGTAGCGTGCCATTTTACTATGGAAACGAGTTAAACATGTTGAGGATACATTTTGCTGTAAACTAGTGTTGCTATAGACTTAATATTATTATTGTTGAAGATTTTATGTACATTTGCTTAAGGATTATTTTTGGTAGATCCTGTGTGAGGCACCGTTTTAATCTTCTCTTTCGTGCTCTGGAACACGGTTTTTCGGAATTCAGCAGTCGTGCTAGCAAATTTGGATGAGATCCAAGACTCTCTAAACACTTTTTGGCCTGCAATTGGATAACGTCCCCCATTTTAGGCACCCTCAAATCTTTTTCTATATCCTCCCTAGTACGCATATACCAGGGAGCGCCGCACAAATTTCTTAATATTTTGCTCTGGGCAACTCTTTTTTTATTTAAGTTCGACTACACTGCAATCCGTATATTTGAAGCGCGTACTTCCATATTGGACTTAAAATGGATTTGTAAATCGAAACTTTATTAAATAAGGAAAGCTTATTTCTGGTAGCGATACAGTATAAATTAAAAAGTAAGACAAATTTTTAATTTTTTATTCCTTTTTTTCGGATTTTTATTTTAATTTTTACTGTATGTTTCTACTTTATTTCGTTTACAATTTTTTAGTAATTAAAAATTAAGAAATGTTTTTAAATTTAACTGATTTTTTTTAATTGCTTGTTTTTTTTCTTAAAATTTCTATATTGCTTATTTGATTAATAAAACACTGTCATTTAAAGAAAATTAGAAAAATTTTGAAATGAAAATTTTCTTTTAACAAATTTCAATTTAACTTGTAAAAAAAAACAACTTCGCAATATAAATTAAAAACGTAAAAAAAAAGTTTTAATATTTTTTTTTTATATTGCTTGAATTTTATTTTAAATTGTATTGCCAAAACAAATGACTTTTTTAGTTTCTTCAAAAATCTTGGATCCTGTGAACTACGTCACCTTGATGATATGATGGGCTCAAAACCCACTTCTTTGAAGCGTTTAATATTATTAAATAATTCTAATTGAGTACACTCAAAAAAGTTTTATTTTATGTTTATACTTTGGCTTCTCTGCAGTTGTCGAATAAATCTTTCGCTCCTTTTTATGTCTAAATGCTTTAACTTAAAAATAGTGCTCTATTCGTAAACTTCCTAAGGAAATATTATGTTTAGTAGTGTCTAAACTTTTTCTAAGTGTTTCCAAATCAGCCATATTTATTAAAAAATAAGTTTTCTTTTGAAAATAATAAAACTATAAATCTACTTATATATAGCATAATTAACTTTTTTTTGTTTAATAATGAAATAATTTGTAAGTAGAAGGTTTTACTTGAAAATAAAAAAAATTTCAAAAAAACTAGTTGTCAAATTTTTTTTTCAACTTAAAAGTTTCAAAAAATCTAAAAAGAGACCACGTTGTCGTTTTATATAAAAAAAATTATATTTTGTAATTATACCACAAAAAATAACCACTTAGATCCTGAATGCAATTTACTATTTATTAAATGGGTAAGGCATTTTATAAGTCTAAAAATGCACAACACTTAATTCTTTCTAGTATAAAATACAAACTTTTATAGCAAGATAATGTAAATTAAGGCCTCTTGGACTTTCTTTTAGTTATGTAGCTATTATATGTTTTCGCCGTTTTTCTTTTTTATGCTTGAATAAATCCCTTATTTTTTGCTTTTATTTTACATACTTAAGCAAATTCATGCTGCACTTTTCTGACTAATTGAGCAGTAATACCTCTGCATGTTGTGTGATGAATTCCTTGGAATTTTTTTTAAATCATTACTGCAAAAGCACAAGTATATACTATTTATATATAATAGAAAAAATAATAAATTAGTCGTAACTATTAGATGAGAACAAAGATACGGCCCGCTAATTTTTCGTCGCCATGGCAAATATTTTGTTGCCAATTGTTCTTCATATCCACTGGGTGTTACCGATGCTGGGAATAATGTATAAAATAGCTTATGCACTAACTTTGTAAGAATAGAAATGCTGTTTGGAGTTGTTTGTCTACATAAAATGACTTTGGATGCAACCGATTTGGGGTGTGGAAAAAATGAAATCAAAGTTCCTAAAAAATGAATCCCTAAGTAGTCATTAATTTGGAACAACTATACTATGTTTACTAGAAACTGAGTTAATGCAACAATCGAGAAGTCCGAACTTGTGAACCTTCAGCTTTATTCTTCTTCTTCTTGCTATCCTCTTCTCCCAGGTGAGCATAGGGCCATAACAATCAACCTGAATCTTACTCTATTGTTTGCTTCTCTGTATATGGTGTTCCACGAATAACCACTATCATTCAATTCGCGTTCGACCGTTCTTCGCCAATTCTTAGCAGGGTCACCAAGTCGGCGGGATCCTTTTGGGTTCCATCGTAACGCTTGCTTTGCAATATAGTTATTGCTTTTACGTAGTTTGTGTCCGCTCCATCGCCATTTACGCTTCTTGACTTCCGTGCTTGCACACATTTGATTCGCTCGTTCCCAGAGTTCTTTATTTGATATGCGAGCTGGTCACCATATTTTGAGAATCTGCCGTAAACATTTGTTGACCAAAACTTGGATTTTATGATCAATGACCCTTGAGCATTTCCAGGTCTCCGATCCATAATAAAGTACAGACTGCACATTGGAATAAAATATTCGCAGTTTAGTTTTTAGTGTGATTTGGCTTGTCCGGCTTGAGATTTTACAATACGTGCATCAACGTCCTCATCCGCGCCGCTCTTGTTCGTGACTATACTGCCCAGGTCACAGTTATCCAAACCTATACTACAGATGTCGTATCCATCATCTCATAATATTTTTTTTTAAAGACCGATTATTTATGGCTTTATCGATAAATTTCGAAAACGACAAAAGTTATTTGATTAATGCTTGTTTTCAAAAAGAAGCAACAAATTTTATATGAATTAAAAATAAAAAATATTTGTGAATTTTAAAAAATATGTTTTTTTAAGTATGCATATTCTTTCAAAGTAAATTCACCTCCAATTCATATTTCGGTATAGTTTATCAAAAACCTTTGCTTAATCCGCTAATAGCAGTTTTTTTCACAAAACTTTAAAAAAAAAAAATCGTTTAAAAGCTAAAAAAAATGCATTATTTTTTTTTCAATTCAAACTTGTATTTTTCATGTAAAAAAATATTTCTCAAATATCATTTCCATATTATAAAAGTAAAGTCTATCTAAATTTGCAGTTATCGATAAAAAATAGTTTAAGCATAAATGTATTAAAAAAATATATTTTTTTAACTTTTATTTTTCGTGGTAAAAATTATTTTTTTAAATAGCTTTATTCGCTAAGGTGATTATGGTTTATAAAAGAAAAGTCGACCTAAAATTTTTGTATTACATATTTATTTTACTTAATATTATTTTTATTATCTTTATAAAATTTTTCAACATTTTTTAATAAATATTTTTTATCAACAAAATATTTTTATAATACCTTTATTCGCTAAAATACTGAAAAACTGATAAATAATCGGAACTTAACTAAAAAAAAATTATTATGGTTATATCATTATCATGGTTGTACGAAAACCGAACTGTTTCCATTTTTCAATAAATAACGAAATTGTACAAACAGTCGCATCGTGTATGGATTGGTTTACATATTTAAAAATCATCAAAACCAAAAGTATCGATTAGATACATATGTCGGTATAATTTATCGAAAATTTGAATATCGAAATGCCTTTGATGAACCCGCAAAGCTAACTTGCTTGTAGTTCTTGATTGTCTGGAGTTAATTACTGTTTTTAATGTTACTAAAATGGGTTTTTGAAAAGGATAAAAAAATTTCTATGCGAGTTTTCATCTTAAAGTCTAATTGGCATAATTTGATAATAATGATAGCAGATTTTTCTCGTTTGCAGAGTATTAAATCGGGCATCTAAGTTTCTAAACTTTCTAAACTTTGTCCCTTAGACAAAAGGGTACAACAAAATCTGCTCTGCAGTTGCCAACGAATTTGTCACTAAAACAGATTGCGGTGTTTCCTCGAGTTTTTCAAAGATACATATATACATATATATGTATATATAGTATAGAGGGAGGTGCCAGTGCGTGAGTTGATGCAGCTGCTTTTACCATAACTAATGTCTCCGTTTCTTGGCGCTGCTTGCAGTCAAGGGAAAGATACCTATAAATACACAGCAGCAAGTTGCAAGTTGCTTAAATTGTTGTAAATATATCTTTATCTAATTTGCATCTTGCAAATCAAGTTGGTTAAGTGAATAAAAAAATCAGCTCTGTCTTTCTTTTGTTCACAAATCATCAAGCAGTCTGTAAAGTCATCTTTTTGCACGTAATAGTTTTTGTATCCGTTTCAGTAAATGTATCTGTATCTGTACTGTTTCGTTTTGCTTGTTCTTGCATAAGCAAGTATATTTGAACCTGAACAAATTAGCCAACATAAAATTAAACACTGTGCAAAAATTGTAAACTCTTAGAATTTAAAATAAATTTTGGAATACACAAAAAGCTAGCAAAATGTATACATACAATATATATTTTGTAAATATTATACATAATGGACTTGTTTACTGTGCCGCACTTAGTCACAAAAAAATTACGTAGCCGCCGAGTAATCCAGTCTGTCTATAAATGTATTTCTTGCCTGATATTACATAGTTGGGTTAAATGCTAAGAAATAAAATGCAAAGTTTATAGCGCAATTATTATTACATTATATACCTATAAAGATATACTATGTAATGAATTTGCTTACTTTGCAATGCAATCTTTTTTTTTCAGTCCATGAATTTAGTATTCAGCCGCAAATTGTGACTAGAACTATGGCAATCAAAGTTTTCCTTGGCTCGCGCATTTCCTCTTTCAATCATATTCTGGATTTTGCTGTATGCTTCATAGCTTGGCAAAAATGTGCGACAATCAATGTGTTGACAGATATAGACTTGGTATGTAGCGCACGTGTAATCCATAAACTGTTGACGTAGTCCTCGTGCATTGCCATTTAAGCGAATACAAAAAAATAAGAAATCTGTTGGCCGATTATAGTCGGAAAATAATGACTATAATATACTCTGTACTTATGAGATCGATAGGCTTGAGGTGAATAGAAGGTGTTGTAAGTTCATGTAGCTCCATAGCGATTTTTCGTGGAAGTAAAGTTTAACAAAAAGGGTCTACGCAAATATGTTTCACATTTTGACATAAAGTACATGGAACGTAACCAAGTATTAGTTGGTTATAAAAAGATGATAAGACGAGGTTTTTATGTTATCAGACCCCGCAAGTCAATTAGGAATTAAGCTAATATTGTATTATTTTAGAGTAATCAAAAGGTAACTTTGGGGGATCGTATATACAGCATTGTTTCGAGCATTTCAAAGACACTTATGTCTTACTTTGTATAAAAATATTTATAAATTTAAAAACAAATCAAAAAATCGGGCTGCCAACCGGTCAATTGCGAGACCTTACCGCAAAAAATCGGGCTGCCAACCGGTCAATTGCGATACTTTACCGTATGCCAGCTGACCGCAAAACCAAACCAATCACAACCGGTACTGACCGCATTTTACCGCATGAACGCAGGTGATTTGACCGCATAGTGACTGATACCGCTTTAGAACGCAAAATTCAAATAAAAGATCCAATGTGAATAAAAAAAGTACCGGTTGCCCGCAAAAAAAAATGTGATGTGAATTTTAAATCTGACCCACATGGATTTATAGCCGTTGAAACCGAAATGCGAGTTCCATAAAATTCCAACACCCAAGGGCTCTGACATAATCTTAAAAAAAGTCATAAAACGATATATTTTGGATTCGTATTCAGCGAACCGGTTTTGAAAACAAATTTCTGTCGAGCATTTTAAAGCCAAACTTATAAATCTATTTGTGGGTCTCGAGGTCTATAAGTTGTTGGAGTTACTAAATCCGAAATCAAGGTCTGAAAAATCCAGCACGTCATGTTTCTGAGATAGTTTCAAAATATATCTTTTACAGCGTTTTTTAAGGTGAGTTCAGAACTTTTTTTTTTGAGAAAAAAACAGCACGTTAAAGTAGAGGCCATAACCTAGAACTTGAGGTATTTTAGAGGTTATCTCAGAATCCTCACGTTCGCGAGGTTTTTGACCCCAAACACATATAACTAAACATAGTTTAAAACATTAAACCAAAAAAATTTGTATTAAGGGACCCTTAAGTGTTAGAAATCAGAATTCCCACATAGCCTCAAAGACTTCTTTAAAGTACTTGAGACCCCTGATTAAGAAGCAAAAACCGTATTAGAGAAATCAAGCAAAACTATTTGTTGGTTAGGGTTACTAAAGCCTTTCAATGCAAGGGAAAGTACAAAATACTTCAATAACCATTATCTAAAAGTATTTTGCCAACTTTTTTTGGTTTATAAAAATTCGAACAAAAATGTATTATATATAATTTATTATTTATTTATTTATTTGTTTACCCTGATATTTTACATATTCACTTACTGACTAATTACAAAACATATATGGAGGTTAGGCTTTTAAGCTTTACAACTAAGATATTTGAAATTTTAAAAATTGAATCAAATAATTTGTTTTATGATATTAAATTAATAAGGAAAAAGGGGAAAAACCCTTACAAAAGTATATAATTGAAACTACAAATTAAAGCACTTGTAATAATTTCCCGTATAAAAATCCTTTGCGAGTTGTTGCTTACCAAAATTTTAACAGAGCAAGTTTGATAGGCAGTTTGGCTCTAAGATTGAAGTTCTGAAATTTATATCATAGGGTTAAGATTATTCTGATGCTCAAATACTTATCGTCACCTTCGATAAGAATTGAGACATGTTATTTTATAGATCCTAAGAGTTAAAGCTACCAGATGAAAAAAAAGTTTCCAAGTTGATACCTTGCCTCGATAAACCGCACTAGAATTTTGCGTATAAGATAAAAAGTACACAATATTAAGAGACAAAGGTATTAATTATATATACTCTACCTCTTACATGAATACTATCATTTTCCCCCTTTTTCTTTATTAATAAATAAGCTGGATCCTAATAACCATACGTAGATTTTTTTTTAAATAATCACGGAAATAATTTTCCCAGAATACAACTAATACTTTTTGTCTCTTTATGTTTTAATACGGCCTGACGCAAATTTTGTGATAAGAAAGATAAGAAAGACAGAAAAATTAATGAAACCTAAAGGAAAAACATTGGGATACATGAAATTAATTTTGACTTTATTTTGAAGCTATATTTATAGCATAATCTGTGGAATAACATGTAGCTTCGCAGGCAGTGCCTTTTAAGCAAAATGTGGATCTTTGACCAATACTTCTAGGGCCCACTGTTTTGTTTATAGACAATTACGATCTGTCGGCTTCTTTTGTCAGCAAAATCTTGTATGGATTATATCCCATATCTAACTCTGGCTATGCCCAATGCAGTTGTACGCTTGCGAATGGACACAAATAAATCTTCTTCGGAACTGGCGAATTTAAGTCTTGTTGCAGGCTTTACGCCCAAAAGAAGATACTAACAATTTTAAAAACTATCATTGCTTTTTAGTCTACTGAGTTGCAATCGTTGTAATACAATAGCTATGCTCGTTATAGGGTGTATTGAAAAAAAAATAACAAAAATAAAAACCACTCTTAATAAAGTTGGGGTCGACATGGCTGCCAAACATAGCAACAGTTTGCCATAGTCACAATGTCGGTCCGGTGTTTATTTTAGCCATTCCCTCTCATCGTGAATAATAAGACTGGTTGCCCTTAGATTGGCGCGTGGCGGGTGTGTCTATTTATCTACAAGTATCTCAATAGTGTCTGCAGCTTTTTGTGTGTTTAGCGATTTTTGTTTACTTTACGCGACGACCTTGAAAAAGAATGCTTACCCACACCAACCTGCTACGTATTTGTACATGTTGCGCATACGCCGCATATGCAGCTGTTCAGTAGTGTTTATATGTTTTATACTGCAACTATAGCGAAAGGCAATTTTTTACCGACCTGCCGCTAAATAGTATCTTTAGAATTATTAAAAACTTTGCCAAGCACATATCGAAAAGTTGTGTGATATTCTTTTTGAATTTGACACTATATAAGTTTTTTGCTTAGACATAGCTGATTTATTTGGTGCAAATTTGTGATGTTTTGCTTTACTCAACATTTGGCACTTGTGCACTTAAGTTATAGAATATGATTTCAGCTTCCCTTTATTTTATATACCTTACATTGTATGCACTCTTATTTGAGTAGAAGCGTGTACATTAGGGTGGGTCAATTTGTATGGGAACGAAAAAACCTTCAATGGCTCTTCGCGATTTTGTTTATTTGAGTCATTCTAAGAAACTTTACTCAAGAAACTATAGGTCTTAAATGAATGAATTTGTGGTTGCGCTATGAGAAAGTGAAATATTCGCCGATTTTCGCAACATTTCGACAATTTTCAAAAAAAAAAAACACATGATATAAAATCAAAAAAATACACAAAAGTGGCCTCTGGCGGCGCTCAAAAATAAAAATAAATGTCTAATTAAACTTTTAAATTTTTTTTGAAAAAAATAAATTTTGAAACACGTTTTTAGACCTATAGTTGCTTGGGCAAAGTTTCTTAGAATGACCTTAGAATCAAAATCGCGAAGATCCTTTGTACCGAAAAAAATGTAACCCACCCTAGTGTATATATATAAGTACGCATATATATATATGTATACCTATTTATTTTGATATTGGGCCAAAATGTCAGTGTAAAGAATGCAAGTTTTATTTGGCACTTGAATCTGGTTCTGCTTTAATTGTTTTTGTTTTACGAATTCATTTTATTGCAATTTAATTTGGTGCTTGTACGAATTATAATTTCAATTTTTGGTTCCCAGTTGTCTTTTTTACTAAAATTGATCAGCTACATTTTTAAATTAATTATAAAGGGTCATCAATCTTGAGAGTTTTTTTTAAATGCAAAAAAACACAAAAATTTCGAATCAATCAGAAAATCGTTATTATCAATAGAAAGAACCATTCTTGCCATTCACTTTTTAAAGATTATCCCTTTCGAATGTTGTCCATGCGGAGGTTCCAATGTCGATGACGCCTTCTAGCATAATCGTATAACACAGGTAATGTTGGCCTCGAATGCTTCAATCGTAGCTGGCTACACTTTAGACTTCACGTAGACCCAAAGGAATAAGTCTAACGTTGTGATATCACGCGATCTTGGTGGCCAATTCACCGGTCCGGAGCGTGAAATTTATTGCTCACCGAATTGGTTCCATAAAATGGCCTAAGCGCGCGAAAAACATTCTTTACAGAACGCGAATTTTCGTAGTATAATTGTACGATTTGTACAAGTTGAGTTGTCTTGCCAAAATTCCGGCCTCTTTTAGCGAATAGCTTCACGCAAATGACGCATAACGCTTAAATAATATGCCTTGTTGACTGTCCGACGCGGCGGAAGGAAATCATAAAGCACAAAACCATGTTAATCGAAGAAAACAGTCAACATGACCTTGATTTTTGAGCGACTTTGTCGCGAATATATCGCTCTCATTTCACGTATTCAAGCCGTAGGCTGCTCTTGTGAGATGAAAATTTTAAGTGACTTTCTTCTATTACACTCCAGGTTTCCTCACTTATCCAAAGCTTGCGTTTATTTCTTACGTACCCAACGATTCTTTCTGCCACGTTTTCGTAGGTCTGTTCCCACGACTGGGAACTTCGTTGAATTTTGCGGCTACCTGTTTTGAGGGCTTAATTGCAGAGGGTCGTCACCTGAATGAGCCAACGAGCAGGTTGTGGTCGGTGTAGATGTCAGCTCCTCTATATGTTCTACCATGCAGTAGACTGTTGTGGTAAGTGCTGCTGATAACAATGTGGTCAATTTGGTTACGTGTAGAGTTATCTGGTGATAGCCATGTATATTTAGGCATATCTTTGTGTGGGAATTTCGTACCGCCAATAAATAGGTTGCGATTGTCGTGAATCTATGGTGCTCACCATTCTGGTTTCTGGAGTGCCCATCGCTCGTTCATGTCCGCTGTTGTCGTTGCCCACCTTTGCATTAAAGTCCCTCTTATTATGTTGTTCCATCTCGTCTCACATAGCCGTAATATTTCAATTTTGTAGCGGTTCATTTCGCGACATACTTGTGCGAGCCGAGAGCGTTCTTACGTTCCACGCGGCTATTTTTGTTTTATGTTTGATTGAAAATATCCCTGTACATGGATTTCACGCCTCCACATCCGTTGCGCTAGCCGGTAGCTAGGTGGATTATGCCTGTTTACAGGTGTACCACGTGGAGAGTAACCATCTGTTAGATTGCAACCCATATATGCTGTTGGTGTACGATTGTTTCGATTTGTTCCCGTTTCTTGGGTTGTTTTGTTTTACCGGCTATGTAACCTCAAAGCGCGGCTAAGTCTCGTAGACCTGCTAACTCGGTCAATACGCGCTGCCGTTGACCTCTGCTAATTTAGCTCCTCCGCCGCCGCATTATACCACTACACCCCTGACTGTGCATGGTCTCCCTGTCCCGTTCGCTCACCCACCATACCCCCACTCGTGGTCAAGACACGAATCTTCAGTATGGTTGCTGGGCTTGGCAAGATCACCACGTGTAGGTGGGATCAGGAATTTTGAGAAGGAGAGGTTAGGAGATGCTGTCTACGACAACTTCTTACATTCGCATCACTTCACCTTATGCGACCCCTCCCCCAAAAAAAAAAAAAATGACCCTACTAACAAGAACATCAAAACTTTTAATTTATAATTTCATTTAATGAATTAATAATTGCGGCTTATCGGAAGAGAATATGAACTTAATTCAACAAAATTGTTTTGCTCCAAAATTATAAACATCTTTCGAAATTAGGCACCCGAGATTCACGGAACTAGACAGTATAAAAAAAATACAGCGTACCCCTATGCCCCATCAGGGAACAAACACTTCGTACAGTGTCATAGGGCAGCAAATTTTTATATATGTATCTCTGCCTTAAACAAGCTTAACAAGCACTTAAGAGACCTAAGGTAGCTTAAATATAAGTTAACGAACTGCATTCTAGTTGTATAGTTTTTAATGACTCTCCTAAAACGCAAACGACACTTGCTTATCTAATCTATATATACTGACGAGTATATATGTGCGACTGTCAATTTGTATCCACCTTTATATTATACTACTTACCATAACTTGCTTAACAACAAAAAGTCAAATGTTAACTGGAAATATTAAAAGAAAAATATAAAAAAAATGAAAATAAAAACAAAAACAAAAGGCAAACCCCTAAAAACAAACTAAATGAGACAAGGCGATCATAAAAATAAATCTACAGAAGAAGCTTGTTATTTTCGATAATAAAAATAAAAACTATATAAACGCATGTAAAATGGCGCCCTTGCTATCTGTGTGAGTATGAGTATGTGTGTATTTGGGTGTGTGCGTCGCGAGTATAACACAAAAATATTACACAAGTTCAAATGAATTACGACGACAACAAGAAACAACTATGCAGTACGCAGGACTTGCTCGAGGTACACGAATCCTCAGTACCCTTTTCAAAAGGTCTAGTTCGGGATTTCTACATACAAAGCTTTGGCTTGGGCATGGTTAAATTTTCACCACTGTAAGATATGTCGACAGTTGTCAACAGTACCTATTGCCTGCATAGGCGAAAATTGTCACCGCTGCGCTATATTTTCGCAAGTCGCTCTAATATCCTATGTGGGTAGCTAACAACAGCCAATTTAATATATTTCGACCCTCTTTCCACAATACCATTGTGAATAGCTACATGACTGCATAGGGGTAATTTGTCATCGTTTATAATCATATTAAAAGTAGATCTACGGTTTTTTTTAAACTATAATCAATTGAAATTAATTATGTTGTTGGGAAAGCTACACTGCGAACCAAGGTACCTATCTACTTGCTCTAGAGCTCCGCTTGTCAAATTGCCGAAAAATACTTTATTTAAAGCATCATTTAGCCAAAAATATAAATTTTAATCGGAACTTACAAAGAGTCTCTAGTTGAAAGAATTATATAGATGGAAAAGAACTTTATGAAAAAATAAGAGCAGGAGTGCATAAAACCGCATACCATGTGAATAGTTTCCAGCCCTACGCACCGAAAATCTTCACTCACGATTTGGTTCAGTCACGCAAAAAGGACTAGCTCACGACTGCATTAATTGTCTACCAGTGGTGGTGGTGATTGACCCCCTTATAAACACTAAAAGAGCGTGACAAAAACAACAACAACTGAAAGGAAAGAAACGGAACGACAACAACGATTACGAAAATGGCGACTAAGCCAACTACGTTGCTGAAAACAAGCAAAAGCTTCCCTTACTTTTATTCCCTTACTTTTTTATGTATTATAACTCGTAAAATGCACTGAAAATTGCAAACGTTTTAATTTTAAGATTAAAACTACTTTCGTGCCGAGCTTAACAAGTTCCACTAACTAGAAGGCCGCGTTGATAACGCCATTTGCCAACGCCAGCCTTGCCAACGCCAGCCTTGCCAACCCCTTTTAAAAAAGCTCAGCACGCACACGGTAACAGAATCAGACGGAACATACAAGGACAACGTCTTGAACATCGTAAAATGCAGCACGACATGCAATTTTATTAGTGTTTACTGCATTCGTCATAGAACTGACTCGAGGACATGGAATAATAAAGGGGCTTGTTTATCTGAAAAGCTTTGTTAAACCTGCCAATGGTTTACAAAATAAACGAAAAAGATTAAGCTTAATATTTCCCTGGCTGCTATGAATAACAAGCAAGCACAAGGACTTCAACTTAAATCTGTCTGCATCACTAAACAGATTTAAGGGTTTTACCTGAATTAGCTTGTAACTTAAGTATCTGCTCGATTTCGGCGTCTTAATGGTAGATACTTTTTATGAAATGAATAAATACATACCAAATGGACTATAAGCCTAGATTATTTTTGGATGTATCTTTATCTTATTATATCTTTAAACTTTAAACATTTTTGTAAAATATTTACAATTGAACTTTTTTCCTATTTCCCTAATTTTTCCTGTCTATTCCATATCCTTATCACTTTCTCCCGTTATCGGTATCACAATGGGCCTATTCTTGGCCTAAGTGAGTTGGGACGCTAAGTCCCAGCTGCCGCCCTAACCTTCCTTCCTACAATTGAACTTTGAAATTTGTGTATGGTTCTAGAATTCTGCGGAATTTTTAAATATTGAAAAATTAAATAACTCTTTTGGAATTAAGATTAATTGCGAAAAAAAAAACACAGATTTTAAGATAAAGATTCTTAATTTCATCCTTTTATTAATAACACTAGTTTACACGAAAAATGAACCTTCGTAAAAAAGTGTTTTTTAGGGTAATTTGGGGTCGAGAAACACGAAAATGGCGTTTTCGAGATATTTTCGAAAAACTTGCTTTTGGGCACTTATTTCAGTTTTTCAATAATATCTCGTGAACAAAATTTTATCGACATGAAAGATGATAAGATCGAAAGGTATTAATGTGCTCTCAGTGATTTATAATCATGTACAGATTTATTTAAAACTAAAGAAGTTAGAAGCAACCAAAGTCGGAAAAAGTGTAATTTTTGATCATTTTTCAAAATTAAAAATTTTCGATTTGATTTTTATAAACGAAAAAAAATTTTTTTAAATTAATAATTAAAATAAAAGAGAATTCTTTTACGAACATTTCGTAGATGTTATGGAACCATGAACGAAAAATCACGACTACAGCCGCATACAAATTCGTGAAGATGTAACGTACAAAAGTTTGTTCACGATATATTGATGAATAACTGAAATAAGTGCCCAAAAGCAAGTTTTTCGAAAATATCTCGAAAACGGTTCTTAAGAAAAAAAAAAGGTTTCCATTTTCGAGTTTCTCAACCCCAAATTACCCTAAAAAACACTTTTTTACAATGGTTCACTCGATGACCCATAAATTTGTTAACTAGTGTAATAGGTATTTTTGTAAGAATTGCAAAAAATAAATTTTTCAAAGTTTCCTGGTGGAGTCGCTATTTAGAGCCAAATAACTTATTACAATAAAACGTTTTACAAAAATACCTATAATTTCTTTACTTTATACAAAACTTGTATATTTTCATCATGATTTTAAGAGACGGCTCATTTTTTTTTTTGTTAATGTTCAAACTCCAACCATAACGAAACAAAAAATTTAAGAAAATATTTTTATAATTAATTTTTGTACCCTACCAATAAGAGAATCCAAAAATTTGCTAAAATACGCAACATTTAAAATTTATTTATGTAATGTAAATGTGCCAAAAAAATATTATAGGAATGGAGGATGTCATTTTTCTATATTTTCAAATACAAAAAATACGCTTTTTTTTTAAATGCATAAATGTTTTTTTTTTCAATTTCTCAAAATCCTGAAGAAAATTTTGGCCTGTATTTTCGAAAACACTTCAAAATAGCTTTATAACACAAGCGCACAAAAAAATAGTGTGAACTTTACATGTGACAGGGTCCAGAAAACACCAGAACGCGAGGTAGCCTTAAAAACAACTGAAACTTGATATTTTGGTGGTTATTTGAGAAACCTGATATGCTGAGGTTTTTTAACCTCGAAATCGGATTCAGCGAATAGAATTTTTTTATTTGGTTTCACTTAAGGCCTATTTGCGAATGAAAAATTTAGTGGGACTCGTTTTTTAAATGAAGTTATAACAGTTTTCGGTTTCAAAGGTCGCTGAATCGAAATCCGTTGTCTAAAAAACGAGAGCACGAGATGGTTCTGGCATAACCCCAAACAAACAACATTTAGCGAGGTATTTTGGAGGTTATGTCAGGTGACGTACTATGGTGTTTTGGATCTCTGATTTGGCCTCCCTAAAAAAGTTGAAAAAAGGTACACTCGTCCACAATTTAATATTTTCTTTCTAAAATATTTTTGGCGAACTAATTCAGCGATTTTCATACTTACCTTCGAGGGATATTGAGATTCATTACCACTAAAAACTAGAAAACTAATTGAAAATTTAGGGCCTATACGCAGTTCGAAATATTTCGCGCGGAATGACAAAACTTCATATAAAAAAAATATCCCAAATGGGAATGACAAAACTTCATATAAAAAAAATATCCCAAATGGGATTTTTTTTTATATGAAGTTTTGTCATTCCGCGCGAAATATTTCGAGCTGCGTAGACCCCTTTAAAAAAAATTCTAAATTGTGCTCGCCGTACATATAGTTTATAAATAGGACATAAATAGGAATTGATTATTGAAAAAAAAAATGTTTTTCAAGTCAGTCTTATCAATTACAAAAGGGTTAAAAACGTAAAAATAAACTTTTTTAAACAAATTTTCCATTCGATGAACCAAAAACAGAAATTATAACAAATTTTGAAACCCCTAAACCAGATTTTAAGCCATTTTTGGCCATTTCCATGTTTCTTTTTACTTTTTGATAATTCTTCTGTATGAAATTTATTTAAGGTATAAGTTTTTTTGCCTTTTCGTATTTTTCCCAGTGAAGCACGTTTAAGACTACGAAAGTTTCTGTTTTTTTTTTTCTAATAATTTAAACAAATCCATTTAAATTTTTATGTTTATGTCATACAATTTTCGACTCAAAAAGCAAAAACAGAAAACTATTTAATACATAGCTTACTTTTAAAAAGTGACCTAATAGTAAGACCAACCATAAAATTAATAGCTTTGTTAGATGAAGAAAGCTTTGGCATTGATTAAAACTGTTTTTAACTCAAATGGAGTCAAAGTTTTTAATCATTTCAGAGCCGAATTTATATTCATCAAGAATTTAAGGCAGCTACTGCAATATTGAGACGAGGAGTTAAAACGAAACTTGCCATTACATTTGCAGCAAGTAGTAAAATTAACTTTTACAATAAAACCTAACAAATATTTTGATAAAATTTTGGTACCACACAAAAAAAAAAGAAAGATGAGACACTAAACTGACGAAGCGGCAATATCTGTAGATTTGCCGGCAGCCTTTTGCAAGAACAGACATCCCAGCCAGAAACCAGAACTCAGCAGCCAGCCAAGTCGTAAAACGTAACAACAATAAAAAATAATAAATCGACATATCCACAAAATGGCAACTCAAATTGCGCAGCATGCAAAATGTGTGCAACAAAAACAAAAAGACAAGCTATCTGTGCCATACCGAAGATAATACGCTCTAGGTAATAAATCAGTTAGGCGGATAGCAGATACAGTTCATGTACTAGTTCATAGTCACATAGTATATGAGTTTTTGAAAAAAAATCCTAAAACTCAAAATTTGTTTATATATTTCTTAAGTTTTGTAAATTTTTTACTTTGCTCTCATCTTTCTATCTTTTGTATATTTTAGCTTATAATAATATAATAGGTATTATTCATCGAATCGAAATTTTTTGTAGTCACATCTTTTTTGACATCGTAAAAAAAAAGTTGTCTTTTTATATTCGTTCTAAGCATTACTAAGTACATACAAAAAGCATAATTTTTTCAAAAATATTTTAGTTAAGCTTGTCAAAATCACTTAAATCAATTGGAAATGTGCAATATCTTAGCGTAATGAGTCATTAGAAAATGGTAAATAGAATTTTCAAGTTTACTTAATTCTAAAATATTAAATTCAAAGACCTCAAGCTATAGAGCGTCATGGTTCTCAAAAATCACGCAGGAAAGTGCTTGAAAAAACAAATTTTATTGAAATATCTTAGCGTAAAGAGCTTTTAGAATTTCGAAACTAGAATTTAAATTTGTATGCAATTCAAAACATTAACAAAATATAATACTATCTACTATATATAGTTTACTTTTTACAAATATATTAGACTTTTTCCAATTATCGTTATAGTGTTGATTAGAGCTGGAGAAAACATCGATGATCGAAGTTTAAAATCTATATATCGATGTTGGCCAATAAGAATGTTTCTCCAGCACTACTAAACACCCATTTGATGAGTACAAAAAAGCTGGAGAAACATCTCTGTTGGCCCCAACATCGATATATAGAGATTTTAAACTTCGATCATCGATGTTTTCTCCAGCACTAGTGTTGATTATATTCTAGTTAGAAGAGGACTATTTTAGTTAAGTTGCCATATATATTTTGGATCAACAACTTGAAAATAAAGGATATATTTATTTTATTTATTTAAATAATTATAAAGTAGAATTTAATTCTAAGTTATAAAAGGTTTGTAGCCAGGGCAACGTAGCCCTTCAGGCTGTGAAAATAAAAAATATCTTCTATAACAAATTGCATTATATGCCATAATAATATAATATAGGTATAATAATTTTGCTTAAAGCTAGCTACTAGAAATTATTTACATCTTTTTATAGCTGAGACTATAAATATATATTGCCGAAATGATTTTTTTTTTAAATGTTTCTTGATGTCATTTACACATCAATGATTACATTATTCCGAGTATTATCTATCAGAATTTGTAGCTTATGTATAATACTTTTTAATGGGAGTCTGTGGATACATTTTTTTTTAAAGTTTGTGTCAAAAAAGAATGCAGTCAATTTTAAATTTTAATTAAACCATTGGTTTTGAATCAGTTAAAAAAAAAATTGGAAATAAAGTTAAGGTCGATTTAGGCATTGGCTCATACTAAATTTTTGCCAAAACTATTTATAATCAAATGAATTGCTGGCAAGCAACAACAGCGAAAGCTTTTAGTAAGGTTGTCTAGATTCTACAGTCAAGAGCCTTTAAAAATGAAAAGATTTATAATATTTATTTCTATGTGTTGCCAACATAATGATTAACTGAACATGCCCGTCGTCAGAGCATATACGCATAAAAGAAGCCGGACTTGGATGCACAGGGATATGCATGGCAGATGGATGAATTGTGTTCATCATCAAATAAGCTCGAGCTGGGCAATGTGGCAAATGAAGCAAGCGTTGGAATGTGCAACACTCACTGTTTGTATGTGTGAGTGTTAGTGGATAATACAAATGCAAGCTGAGCAGACAATATATAAGTTATAAAATGAGCACAAATTTTAATGAGGCATGCGGATGGTTGTTAAATGTATATAGTATAGAAAGAGACAGAATATACAAGAAGAGCAAAGCATGATTTACTACATACTAGACGAGTAACTAACATTCTACAAGTTATACTAAGGCAAGTATATAAGAAATAATCTAGATGCAGGCAACAGTTAGGTAGCCAACACCTGCAGCTGCAGCAGCAGCAGCGACAACAACAAAAGAGAGCACGCCATGTAATGTGCTGCAATTGGTACAAAGCTGTATATAACAACCAGGCCAGTGGATGGATGCGCTTGAGCAGCTGCAACAACAACAGCAACTAACACAGAAACAACAACATAAGGAGCAGAGAAGAGCTGAGAAGAGCAGCAGAGAGCAGCGCAGAAGCAGCGCAGCTAGACAACTTTCGTGCTGCATGCAAAGCCCATAAAAAGGCGCAAAAAAGCGACGATGAAAAACTTTGCTAACGACTTAAGCGACGCAGCCGACGACACCGGAAACGAAGTGGAGCAAGAATAACAACAACAAGAACGCACGATGCTGCTTGGAGTCCTTGCTCGAGTAGGGAGCCGAATAAAGATGCTGCTGCTCTAGCCGCTTCGTCACATGCTGGGTTTACACTGCTGCAAGAAACGGCATACGGCACAATTAGGTGTAAACATGAATAGCACTAGGAATGAATGACTTTTCAGTGTAAATAAATACACTGTGACGGTAGCTGCCACATAGTTTGAAAACAATTTTGTTGCCAATGATTGCGTATGTTACATGTTCTGGTTCCGCCAAGTTATGTCGTAGGGAAAATTTATATTTTTTTTTTTTAAGCACAATTGGGCGTTGCCAAATCTTACCCAATGTTAATGCTATGTTAATTGTCGTTACGGTAAGAGCCAAGTCAAACAGAGCCTGAAAAAATGTACACTCTCTTCTGTGGTTTTTTTTGTTACTTATATGCAGAGCTGGGCAGCCCATAGCCTAAACGGGCACTTTTTGTTTGTGCACTTATGGCAGATAGCTCTCTTTTTGCCCAGCTCTGCTTATATGATGTTATATGAGCAATCTGCTTACTTTCTTTTTTGGCTTTAATTTGTACACAGCTGATATTACTTACAATTTTCAGAAAGTTTTTGACTCTATTATGTCCTATTTCGCTGAATTGTAAATCCTAGTAAAACCTTAGAAAACCCAAGCAATACTTTTCCTATTTTCCTTTCTAGCAGTCACATTGAATTAAATTTTATAGATATTTAATAGGTAAATAGCATCAATTACTTGAAGTTTTCTCTGATAAAAAGTTAAATTTTAGACATCACATCAGTTTTATTTATTTATTTATTGGAAAGATCAACATATAAATTAAAAAGTTGATTAATACATCTAAAAAAGACAATACAAAAGAAACAATAAATAAAACTTATAATAAATAATATAATTAATATTAGGTAGTTTGCCACTGACCCTGTGGGGGTATTTTATTGGCCAGAGGGCCAGCTATGCCCCTACCCACAGTCAAATGTGGTCAGTGGCAAAACAAGTCAAGTCAGCAAAATTTTCCTCAGGCAAGCTGTGGAAGGCAGAGTGGCCGGAGATCTTAGGTGGCGCCAATGTAATTTAAGACAGCTCTCATTAAGCTGGAATGAGAAAGTTCCCTTGAGAAGATACGAGCCAACTCATTATAATTTGAACATTAAACTCTTAATGTCTCATGTAGAGCATAATTGGTAGTGCATCTCGGTAGAGTTAAGGGTACAAAATTCCTATAGGAGCGTCTAGGAATGTTAAACAAAAGCTGCCGAAGTAGGAAATGGGAATCAATATATCCTGTTATAAGTTTATGCAGAAATATAGCATTAAGGGCAATCCTACGATTTTCTAATGAATGAAGATCAATTAGAAGTCTACTGGCATAGGTAGGCAATCGGATATTGGGGTCCCAATTTAAGCTACGAAGAGCAATATATATATTTATCCGCACATTTTACCTTAAAATGCACCTATTTCTAGCGGTAATATTTTTTTGTTGCCGACGTTCCAAAATGTCATGTAAAAAACTTCAAATCGCTTAAACTCGGGCGGCATTAAATTATTTTAATCGAAATAGAATGACATTAATGACCTCAAAAAGGCTATTTCATAGTACGTACGTAGAAGTGTAAATTTTTTCCTCCAAATAATTAGTTAATAACCAATCAATTTTATGGTTAAAAAAAATGAAATGGAATGAATTTCGCAAATATTTTCTTTTTTTTTTTTTGGCAAGCAAACATTTCCTTATTTCTGCAGGTTAATGTCGTCGAATAAATATGTGCAATTTGCTTTGGACTCACATTCTTTACCCGCAACAATGTCTATTGTGAAAAGTTTTAAAAAATCAGCCATTAAAATAAAAAACAAAATTAATTTAGTAGGTATTATTTTCAGTTTATATTCAACTTTTACATTCTGTTAACTGGCTACTCCATATGTTTGCTGAGCTTCACAATACAAGTGTCACAGTGTGGCCTAGTGTAAACATAGCATAACGTGCTGTACTCTTTCCAGGACACAACTGCAGCGACTGCAGCGTCAGCAGCAGTAATAAAAGTAATAGCAAAAACAACACCAATGCAACTCACATACACTTATATACAAAATTTGCAGCAGTATTAGTGTGTGTATGTTTGTCGTTAAGTCTGTGCGCACTGTCAGTTTATGCGCGCTAATGGCATCGTTTACTGGTTAACTGTAAATGTATTCTAAATGGGTGTGGCACCCAGCAGGCAGATACTTGCAGTATCCGTCGGAATTTTTATGCCGTACTAGTCCAAAGTTTCCCAGCGGGTTGGACGCTGCACTGCAACTGCGCCGCACAAATATGGGGCGTTGCCAACATTTTAGTTAAAATGTTGTCAAATCGCAATTTTTAAATATTTTTCAATGTCAAGGGAGTGCATTTTTTAACACTAAATGGTATAAGACGATAGAATAGTTACATAAAGCTCTAGCTTAGTTAATTTTTTATTATTGAATAACAATAAAACTTTAGCCCTTTTGGAAAATTAACGATTTGTCATCGGTCAGATTTTGGGTAAAATTATTGAGTAGGTATGTATTTATGGAAGTCTTTCAGAAGCACAAACGACGCTTCCGGTCGTGTTGTTTCGGAACAACAGTATTCCTAACACTCTCGCAGCCTTGCCGACTCTGGTTCCGGAGTGTTTACATAATGCTAGAGATAAATGATACTACGTTTTTTGCCGCGTAATGTATAAGTTGTTGTATATTTTCATAAACTTCGTATATCACCTCTGCGCCTTTGTAGAAACTTTTATTTATTAGCTTACATAGCTTTATAGCTCCATTATACATTTTTTGCAGCCTTGTAAAACATCGATTTTTGTACAAAAGTCGGTATGTTTCGTTTGTTTTTGAAGTTATCGTAACCAAAGGTACTCGAAAGTTTTTTATAGGTCCCAAGCACTGTACCAAATTTGATCAAAATCAGTTGACTATATCATGTAGCCCTCATAGGACGGATCGGTCAAAAAAACGTTTTTTGTACAAAATTCTTTATATTTCGTTTGTTCATGAAGATATCGTTATCATAAAAAACTACCAAAAAAAATGTGACGTTTAGACCCGACTCCTAGAGTTTATTGATAATATCTTTCAAAATTCGAAAGCAAACTCAATCGCTAGAACACAGACAGAATTTTTTTTATTTTTAATTTGGTCACCAACTTGTAAATAAATGGTAATGCGTTCATTGTCAGCTCAGTTTACCTACCCACTATTTCTACCAAGAGGTGTCAAAAACACATGTCAAATTTTGATTTAACATTATTATCTTAGTTATAAATATAAAATTGTACGAAAAGTCCAATAAAAATTTGAGCTAAGAGAACATTTTTAAGTTAAGTATTTTGACATACCACGGTAGAAATACTATAGTATTAACAATGCAATCCATAATTTTGACTTACAGATCTACACGAGAATGCAACTAAATCTTGAAACATATAGACTTCCACTAATTTTTTATTATTAATAGTTTATATTGTTTATATTGCTTTAATATCGATACTGACAACTAAATGAATGCATAGAAAAAACGTTTGAATGTTTCATTCTATAATGTTTTTTTTTTTTAATCTTTGATTTTTTTAAATTATTTTAACAACTTAACCAATTAGTGTTTAGAACAGCTTAAAAACTTTATGTGAACGTATTTATTCTGAGTGTTACACAAAATTTTTGTCTTCTTTGTACGTCAAGCTTTGGCTACTAGGTTCTAGGGGTCCTGGTATTTCAATATTTACCAAATTGAAAAACAAAATACAGAAAACTCTATAAGTTAATATATCAACATAAAAATGTAGAAACATGTTTCAAAGCTCTAGCGGATTCATATAACAAGTTGTATCTTAAGTCTGAAAAAACCAAGTTTAAGACATACTATGCCCTTTCTTTAGACGTATGTATTTAATTATTAATTTGAAAAATAAAGTGTTAAATTTTGAATTTTTTGTAAGCCCATTGCAAAATATGATATTCCATAATTCTTATTTGCTATCCCTGGTAAAAATAGTAAAAAACTGTAGAATTAGCCACAGATTTATATATTGGGTCGTTCACTAAGTAATTTCGTTTTTTTTAGTGTAATTTAAACACGATTTTTTTAATTGTCATTTCATTTCATTTTATGAAATTATATATTCTCCATTTTGATGCAATACCTTTTGCCATCTTTCGGGCAAGAGATTGATTCCACGCTCATAAAATTTTTGATCCTTGCAGGCAAAAAACTGGTCCAAGTGGTTTTTGACATGCTGATTTGAGGTAAAGGTTCTCCCATCCAAAAAGTTTTGCAGAGACCGGAACAAGTAATAGTCCGAAGGTGCCAAGTCTGGAGAATATGGTGGGTGTGGTAGCACATCCCATTCAACCTCCAACAGCTTTTGGCGAGTCATCAAACTTTTATGAGGTCTCGCATTATTCTGGTGGAACACTACACCTTTTCTATTGATCAATTCTGGCCTCTTCTGTTTGAGTGCATCACTCAATTTGCCCAGCTGATCACAATACACTTCAGAATTACTTGTGGTATTGTCGGGCAAAAGTTTAAAATAAGCGATCCCTTTGAAATTCCACCAAACAGACAACAGAACCTTTTTTTTGGTGACTATCGGCCTTCGAAGTGGTTTGAGCTGTTTCATCCTTTTTAGACCATGGTCTCTTGCGCTTTACATTCTTGTAAGCAACCCACTTTTCGTCGCCAGTAACAATGCGCTTCAAAAATGGATCACTTCTTTGACGTTTGATAAGCAAATCACAGTCGTTAATGCGAAGAAGCAAATTTCGTTCTGTAGGAACATGAGGAACCCATATTTCAAGCATCGAAATTAATCCTAGACGTGCCATTTGCTTGTGAACGGTCGCGTTAGACCAATTTAATCTTTCAGCAATCTCTCGAATTGTTATTTGACGATTTCCATCGACCCACGCTTTATTTTATCCAGCTTCAAGAGGCCTTCCAGGACGTGGTGCATCCTCAAGATTGAATTTGCCGGAACGAAATTTTGCAAACCAATTTTGGCATTGGCGTTCGGTCAACACATCTTCTCCGTACACATCACATAATTTTCGCCTTGCATGAACTGAATTTTTACCCTTTTGATAGTAAAACAGTATAATATGCCGAAAATGTTGTTTTCGATCTTCTATCTTCGATAGGGCACCAAACAAAAACTATTCCAAAAAATGTAACAAAATTTTGTACAAAAAGGCCTTACTATATCAGCTGTTCAAATATATAAAGGTAAAGCGGTTAAGTCTGAAGTTGGCTGCGAAAAAATTCAATAAGCAATCAGCTGTTGTCATCAAACGAAATTACTTAGTGAACGACCCAATAATTGATTTTTTATAATGACAATTCTAGCTTAAAATGTCTAACTAACAGCCAGGCCTATGTCTATATTTATCTATTATATTAATTATTTTAAGTATTATCTTATTTAATAAGATTGTAAGAAGAAAGCCATAAAATATATAGAGTCTAATAAAATGTTTAATCAAAAATTCTACTCGTTTATAATTAAAATATTAAAAATTAATTGAGCATAGCCTTAATCCATTATAATTGCCTGCCATAGTCGTAAAGTGAAGAAAATCTAAACGCCTTATGCTTAATAAAATCTAAATAAACTTATTTATTAAAACGTGTTCTTTTTTAACAATTTAATTGCTACTAAAATTACTAGTCTTGCAAAAAAAATGAGTTATCCGTTAATTAAAATATTTGAAGTCATAAATTGTATTCGTTTATAATCAAAGCATAACAATTGGCCTAGTGCGTGATTGCAATGCAAATGAAACAATTTATCAAATTTATTTGCATTAATAAAGTAATTTTATAACATAAAAATAAGCACAAAATAAAAGAAAATTATATATACATAGCCAAGCAGCCAATAAAATACGGACACAATAACTAATAGCTTAATTGCTTAATTAACATTGCTACTAAAAACAAAACTTGTATGTATGTACATATGTATATGATATGTATGTTGTATATAGATAAATGGGACAATAAATCAAGAAGGCACACGCGTTATGTACTGCAAGCGTGCATATAACTAAGCCAGGGCAGCAAAACAATAACAACTACTGCAACAACGCGAAGTACACACACATACATATACACACAAACATACAAAGCAAAAAACATGTTTCATACAAAAGAAACACACACACACGTAAGAGGCTACACCAATGCAAAACGTGCAGCAAAAACTCCCTACAGCTCCCAGCTCCCTAAAACTCAGCGCAGTTTGTGTTGCATGCAACAAAACTAAACTGCGTCAGCTGCTGCAGCAACAACAACAAAAGCGACAGCAACAGCAATAGCAAAAACAACAACAACAACATGCAGGGTAAGCAAAGAGAGACATAATAAAACGAGCCAATGACTATGAAGCTCCGCCCAAAAAAAAAAAGCAACCAAAAACAAAACAACGACAGCAACAACAACAATAGCGTCGACAACTATTATGACGTCGACGACGATGTTGGCTGCCGCCATGTGGCCTTTTCTCTTGCCTTAGTTCTTCTTGTTGTTATTGTTGAGAAGGTAAAACTGAAAAAAAAGAATATGGCAGACACCAAAAGCTACATAATGGGCAATACCGAAAGCAACTAAAACATGTAGAGACCCAACTAAAGCCGAAGCGCAGCAAAGCAACAACAAAAAGCAAAACACACACACACATAACAGTCGCATATACACAGACACACACACACGCGCGCATTTACAGCCTGGGCAACATTATTATGTGCAGCTCAAATTACATGAAAACTTGTTTAACATGCATCACAATTTAATGTCTTCGATCAGCTATGGGCGAGGGCAGGTTGAAAAGTCTTTAATTACTTCTGTATATTTGCTTCAAATAATTTTCCATTGTTCTTACTGCGTACATTCGTTGTCACAACCGTCTTAAACAGAGTTACACTCAAAAAAAAAAAGTCTATCTAATTTGAAGTTTGAATTTGCTTAAAACAAGATTCTTTAATTTATGAGAGATTTTCGTTCTTTCTTATACTTTAATTAAAAATAAAATACTCTTAATCTTACTGAAATTACGACTAAACATTCGTAAAAGATTCGGCCGTGAAAATCAAAATATAGCTTAATGAGTTGATTTGGATTCACTGCAACAAACTAGTGAGTCGGTTTCAAAACACATATAAAGTTCGTTTTGGAGAAACTGGAAGCACCAAACTTGTGGTTTCAAAAGGAATCCGTTTCTCTAATATGTACTAGATGGTTGAAGTATTTTAGAGCGAAACAAAAGTTTTATATATTTTATTCATTTATTTATGAAAATATCGTAACCAAGTTTGGCCATCCAAAGGTTTTTGATTATCGAATTTTGTATATCCCAGTTTTGCAGAGCCACCTAAAAACAAAAAGTGTCGTGATCTGGGATCCAAGTTTTATTATGGATTTCAACGCTGATCTTGGTTTTATGCCAACCTCAAAACGAGGTATTTTAAAGCGAAACGCTAGGGCTTTTTTAACCTCGAACTGGGATTCAGCTTTCCCAAAAGCATACGCAAAAAAAAAAAAAAAGGTTGGTGTCTTTGAACCCAAATCCGAGGTCGAAAAAATCCTATCACGTCAGGATTCTGACTTAATCTAAAAAATCCCATAAAACGAGATATTTTAAAGATTATCTCGTAAGCCAGACGTGCCGACTCGATTTCGGATTGCAGCTAAGGCCATTCGGCCGCTTTTGTCAACTACATGTGGCTTGACATCTCTTTGCTTGCTTAGAGTAGTCCGCATAAACAATATTGGTTTACTCGTGCCAAATTTGAGTTATCTAATAATTTGATCTCGACATAGCCATAGTCCATCTGCAATTTGATTTTGATCATATCATATTTTTATCTCTATTAAAAACAGAATTTAATTTTATTCATTTTTGCAAAATACAGAATTTGTTATGTCTGCCAACTACACTGGCTAAGACTTTAAAAGCAAACAGCTAACAGAATATTGTAATACAAAAAATGTTACCAAATTATTGGTACAATAGTTTTTTGGCCTCATTTTTTGATCAGCATAAATTGGATAAAAACTTCTTTAACATGCATCGCAATTTGATGTATTCGATCAGCTTTAAGAATCTCAGTAATGGACACTTGCTACTAGGAGGTGGAAAACAGTTTTAAATGAACAAAACACTCATCTACAAAAAAATTAATATTAATCAAAAACTGCAAATTAAAATAATTGAGTTGGAAAATTAGAGGGAAACCAAACCAGTCAAAAAATACTTATGACGTCAGAAAACTATTCGCAAGGAAAAAATTATTTACCAAATTAGGTATTTACCCTGTACTAGGGTGGGATTGTAATTGTAGAATATAAAAAAAAAAAAACAATTTTTGATATAAGGCTCGGCACCGTATATGTATTTACTATTGCGCTGCGGTTTTGCTTAAGCACGCGAACAAGTCACACTATGAACGTCCTTTTATTGAGCTTGTTGTTTCCTTAACCTGAAGTCAATGTGCCTGTTTTTTAAATGATGCACAAGTGCCCTAATTGATGGGCGTTCCCAAAAATTAATTTCGTCTATGACAAAACGTTCTGGTTATGGTTACAAATATTAAGCGATCCAATTTAAATTACTTGGGGTTGGCCAGCTTATTAAAATAAAGACGTTTGTAATCAATCAACTAATTGCTCATCTTGTTCCACCTAATTATTATTACTTTATCTTATCTTATGAAAACAAGTTGCTTATCATTATTTATGTAATGATTATCAAGATTACATTTTCATTCTCGCTTAAGAGATATGCTCTTATCGCAAAATGTGTAATGACGGCGCTCTGGCATGCGTTTTCTCTTTAATAATAGAGTCATCTCACATACCTACCATTGGATGGCACTGCTTTTCGGACAAAACACATATTCAAGCAGTGCAATTATATAGCCACATAGCTGAGGCAAATATTTATAGAACGTTTTCAAAAAATGATTTTTCGTAAATTTTCAAATATTTATAGAACTTTTGAAAAAAATAATTTTTTGGTAAATTTAAAAAAAAGATATTTTCATATTTTTTAAAATGCTTTTTACATATTTTTATTTTTAATGTAAAATATCTTTTTTTTTCGTTTTTTTTTTTATTTATACTTATATAACCACTAGTTCTCCATTGAGACTAGGTGCTCCTGTCACCGTTTTAATAATTTTAAATAATTTACTGATTGTTTTCGAACAGATTGTAAATAAATTCGAAGTAAAAAAAAAAAAAAAAAAAATGTAAGATATGCCTAACCTTTTTGTAACTTTAGTTTAGATACTAAATGAAAGCTGTTTTGTTTAAAATATATTTGTAACGCATATGAGCAACTAAAATTTTAAATTTCCTAAGTTAAGTTAGAGAGCCTTCTTTAGTTTTGTAGATATTTATTGCACGCCTAAACGATAGTTGGAAAACCCAAAAAGCTAGTGACTTTCATTTTATAACAAGCCTTTAAAAATAAAAAAAAATAAACTCAAAATAAAAAAAACTTTAAATGTAACATACGATATGTCATTTTAAAGCGAACAGTATTATTATTCATAATACTCTGCCAATATCGTTGGACACGACTGTTATCGTGTTATTGTGTTCTCTTTTTGGCATATTAAATTGCAAATTATGCTTACGAGTTTACCGCCATGTTTACCATACTCGCACAACTGCATTTGTACATGTAAGTGTGTGTGTGTCTGTGTGTGTGTAAGTTGCGGTTGTTTTCTTTTATTTTGTTGATGTTTTTGTTTTGATTGGTTTGTGTGGCTTAATGGCCGCCACTGCAATTTGTTGCTGTAGTTGCTGTTATTGCTAAATGAATAATGCGTGATGAGCATAATTAAAAAAAATTAATGCAAAATATTATAAGAACAGGCGTGCAAACTTTGCTATATCAAAACAAAACAAAAAATACACTGCGATAAAAGTATGGTCAGATATTGAGTTGTTTGGCAGTCCAAAAAACTAAAAAAAAAAATTGAGACATAAGAGACTATGAATTGATAAATGATTTTTGTCGCTATATGTAAAGGGTTATCAATTTTGAGGCTTTTTTTTTAAATGCAAAAAACACAATAATTTCAAATGAATCGGAAAATCGTTATTATCAATAGAAAGAACCATTGTTGACATGCACTTTCTAAAGATAATCACCTTTCAGTCTCCATGCAGAGGTTCCAATTTTCGATTGCGCGTTAATAATGTTGGCCTCTAATCAATCGTAGCTGGTTTATCCACAAACACTTAAGACTTTACGTAGCCCCAAAGGAAAAAGTCTAACGGTGTGATATCATACGATCTTGGTGGCCAATTCACCGGTCCGGAGCGTGAAATTAATTGTTCACTGAATTGATTCCATAAAATGGTCTAAGCGCACGAAAAACATTCTTTACAGAACGCGAATTTTCGTAATATAATTGTACGATTTGTAAACGTTGTTAGGGCGTAAGTCTTTCCGTGATGAAACGACAATGAAAACTGAACAAAAACACCTGGCAACTTGACAGTACTCACGCGTGATTTATAAAAAAAACCCTATTGAAAAAAAAACCTCAAGATCGATGACCCTTTACTGGGTAAATAATTGTTAAAGTTTGCATAAAAAGAATTATAGAATTTATTTTGAATTTGAATTACATTTCTAATTGCATCTTTAAACTCTTAGCAAGTAAACTGCAGGTCCTCTCACTTGATTTAGATATTCAAAATTCTATTGTAACGTTAAGGAATACAAATCCAAAGAGCATAAAGGGGACATGGTAGGTAGATAGGTTTGCCGCCTCAGAAGTTGTTAAAAAATATACCTTATTGGGCATAATCATAAAAAATTATAAATCGTGCATAAAACTAATTTTTAACCTAATCTTTCATTTGTGTGCACGATCTATATAATTTAATGTTTAAAGATGATTTCATGTAAATGTTGACTGCGGTCGCGCCTTAAATGGTTCATACGCAGGGTCCAATTATGGCATACTCTCTCCAACATATCGGCTGGTATCTCACGAATAAATTCTTCAATATTGGCTTCCAGTGCTTCAACCGTTGTGGTTTGTTGCTATTGACGTAAGCCTTAACATAGCCGCACAAAAAACTGCCTAAGGGCGTTAAATCGCACGATCTAGGTGGCCAATTAACCGGCCGCAAACGTGAAATAAAGTGTTCATCGAACTCGCCTCTCAATTAGGCCATTGTTTCGCTTGCTGTGTGGCATGTGGCACCGTCTTAAGGAAACCACATGTCAGGCAAGTCCAGCTCTTCCATTTAGGGCAAAAAAAAGTTTGTAATCATATCACGGCAGCGCTCGTCATTCACAGTAATGTTACTGCCTTCGTCGTCTTTGATAAAGTATGGTCCAATGTTGCCACCGGCCCATAATCCTCAACAAACAGTGACTTTTTGGAGATGCATTGGCAGTTCTTGCAATGCTTCTGGCTGCTCTTCACACCAAATACGGCAATTTTGCTTGTTCACGTATCCAGAAATGAGCTTCGTCGCTGAACACAATTTTCCGATAAAAAAAAAGTGGATCTTCATCCAACTTTGCCAACGCCCATTTTCGAAAAGTTAGCCGTTGTGGTAGGTCGTGTGGCTTCAATTCTTGCACCAGCTGTATTTTAAAAAGTTTCACACGCAAATTCTTCTGCAAAATTTTCCACGTAGTGGAGTAACAGAGGCCCAATTGCTGCGAACGGCGCCGAATCAATAATTTACGGTCATCAACAACACTGGCGGATACAGCTGCGATATTTTCCTCTGTCCGCACTCTAAGTATGTGTGTTGGTGGTTTTAAGTCGATTCATGGTTAAATTATAGACTAAACTGAACATGTTTAACAGTAACACAAGACACAAAAACAGCTTAGCTGACAAAAACAGTGTTGCCAAAAAGAAAGTTGCTAAAAAATCACCTTTTATAAGAGTCTCATAGGCAGGTCCTCTGAAAGACAGCCTTTTCAATTATTTTTCGTTCGTTTGAATTTGATCTTGGCTTGTTCTTTTATTTATTTCAGCTTAAAAACACACAACAATTTAATTTAAGTGCCTTAAACTTTAAAAGTAATTATTTTTTTATATAAATTTTCACTTTAAGCTATTTCTAATTTCGTTCTCTTTTTCTTACAGTTCGAGAAGTTTTCCTAGAACATTGTCAAAAGCTATTAGAGAAATTTCGTTATCCTTGGGAGCTAATGCCACTCATGTATGTGATATTAAAAGATGCTGGCTCAGATATTGAAGAGGCTTCGCGGCGCATTGAAGAGGGTAAGCTCAAAAAAAAAAAACCAATATCAATTTAAGCAAAAAGTCTTTCTTATATTAACTATATGCGACAATAAAACAATGTAAATGCAAATATACTGATCTGATTCTGATCTTAGGCCAATATGTTGTAAATGAATACTCCCGTCAAAATAATTTAAATATTTATGACGGAGGTGAGTTACGCAACACAACGCGGCAATGTGGATGATAATTTTTCATTAACTAAAGTAACTTGAATGCAAAAACTCTATAAACATATAAATAAACAAAAAAAAAAAAAACAATTTAAATGATAATTATTTGCATAGATATAACGTGCACGTGTATTTATTATTTTTAAATTTCAAACATCACAAATCGTAGATATAGCAATTTAAACATGGCTTAAATATTTAAAATAAAAAGTAAACGCGCGTAATTTAAAGCAAAGTTTTGAAATACTTCGAACTTCTTATGCAAAATGTAAATATTTCAAACTTCAAGACGTTTGCCAATTGAGTAATATCTTCAATCAACAAACCCTTAGAAGAAACATGCAACATTTGGATAACATTTGGATTACATTTGGATTCTTCAATCAACATACCTTTAAACAATCTTCAATCAACATACCTTTAAGAAGCGGCTTATCCTACAATAAATGTTTAAATAATCTTCAATCAACAAACCTATGGAGCAAGGCACTGCTTAACAAAAAGCAACAAACCAAGTTAACCGCCTAAAAGACCCCAAAAATTTATAACATACTCAGCAGGCTTGAAATCTTCAAATGGGTTGTTTAGTTTTAGCTTTAAACTTAAGTTTAATTTTGATTTAAATCTTGCCTAGAGTATTTTGTTTAATAACAGCTTTATGGGTTTTTTATATAACTTAAGCTTTATTTCCATCTTGAACTAAGCCACGTACTTTCTATTGCAAAGCCAAATAAACTATATTTATTTGAGTTTCTATAATTAACTTTAAAAAAAAAAAGCCTAAAAAAGCTGCACTTTTTTAAAATGAAGCACTTTTTCTATTCTAAGTCTACTTTATTTAGTGCTTAAATTTTAAAAACGCTCAAAAATTGAAAATACATATTTCAAATAAAATAAAATATTAAACTTTAACACTCTAAATTTTTGCCAGTGAATACTAAAATTTTGAATTAATAATGCTTAAAAAAATCAGTGAATGTATTTCTTATGTATTTCTGATTGAGATCTTTTTAAATTTTACATGTTTACAAAAAGTCAAAGTATTTATGCAAGTCAAAAACATATTTCTTATAAGTTGTGCTAGGTTGTCGAATTTAAAAAAAAAAAATACAATAAAGTCATATACATTTATTATTTCAGTCAAATCTTGGGTGACATATTGTTGTGAGTTTGAGCATAAATTCAAATAAAAAAAACGTTTAATATTAGTCAAAAACTTTGCTTATATGCCATAAGCTAATTATATATTAATTAACTAACGTTTGCTGTTAATGTATAAAAATATAAAAATCCATTATACAAAATGAATAAATGTAATTGGAAAATTTTATGGCAAAAATATTAATATATTATGTATAAATATTGTTAATGACTTAAGCAGTTAATAATGCATATACCAAGCTACAAAAAATCCTATTAAAAAGGAAATAAAATATAAATAAATTATAATAATATTTTCCTTGAACAAAAATCAGACGAGTCTTTCGAACGGTAGCGTTTAAGTTTGGGTATGGCTCTTTGGCACATAGATCATAAACAGGGTTGCTCTTTTGTTTAAACTCAACTCAAATTTACGTCTGTGAAAACGAATTTGTATTCGTTTTAATTTCACTTTTTAAATTTTACCACAACGAAGAGAAAAACCAAAAATATGATCTATATTTTATATATCTATAATATAGCAGTGTACGTATTTTAAACTGAAATAATCAGCCGTGTCCGGGAAACGAAAAAACCAAACTGAATTATTTTATTCGGATTCGTTTTTGGGTGCTCCGGAAACGAAAACCGCTCTGCATATTTTTAATATAATATTATATGTTGCTTACATTTTATATTCATTAGAATATTGCTAGTTCATTATATTAAATAAAATTAAACACGACTTAAGGGGTCTACGCAGTTCGGAAAATTTTTCGAACTGCGTATAGGCCTTTAGCTATTTTTTTTACAAGTGAAATTTTCTTTGTGTAATGCGGGAACTCTGTCGTACTTATCGTCATGTGTTCGTGTATGACATGTGCACATACGAACACAAAAAACTATTTTTATTGACTGTGCATCCTATTTTTTGGGTTAAGTCAGAAAAAAAATTATTAAAAATGATTGTCAATAAGTATTAGGTGCGCAACTAAGTTCTCGCTGTTTGTCAATAGATGGCTTTAGCAGAAAGCTCTGGTCGATTTTGACATACCCAAAACTTCATAGACGAAGCTTAGGCATATGGTAAGCAAACTGCTATGGCACATTAGTGAATTTCTTTTTGCATTATTTACTTGTGGTTGTGTGAAAATGTCTAGTTTTGTGCCAAAAAATCATCATTTGCGGGAAGTGTTGATTTTCTTGTTCTGTTCGAAAAAAACGGCAGCTGAAGCGCATCGAGAGCTCCAAAAAGTGTACGGAGATGCTGCTCCAAGCGAAACAACGTGCCGTGATTGGTTCCGTCGCTTCAAAGACGGTGATTTCGATGTTGACGACCGTTCACGTAAAGGAAGACCCAAAACCTTCGAAGACGCTGAATTGGAGGCATTGCTCGATGAGGGTTCGTGCCAAACGCAAGAAGAGCTTGCTTCAGCATTAGGAGTTACCCGCCAAGCCATTTCCAAGCGATTGCATGCGTTGGGAATGATTCAAACGCAAGGAACTTGGGTTCCTTATGATTTGAAACCAAGGGACGTTGAGCGTCGTTTTTTCGTCTGTGAACAACTGCTCCAGCGACAAAGAAGGAAGAGTTTTCTTCATCGCATCGTGACGGGTGATGAAAAATGGATTCATTACAGCAACCCAAAGAGGAAAAAATCTTGGGGACAACCCGGTCATGCTTCCACGTCACTGGCTCGGCCGAATATTCACGCTGCGAAGGTTATGGTGTGCATTTGGTGGGACCAGGTCGGTGTTGTTTATTATGAGCTGTTGAAACAAGGCGAAACCATCACTAGGGGAACAGTATCGAACTCAATTGATGCGATTGAGCCGAGCACTGCGAGAAAAACGGCCACAATACGAGCAGAGGCACGAAAAAGTGATTTTAATGCATGACAACGCTCGGCCTCACATTGCCAATCCTGTTAAAACCTACTTGGGAACGCTCAAATGGGAAGTCCTACCCCACCCGCCATATTCCCCAGATATTGCGCCGTCCGATTTTTACTTGTTCCGCTCGATGGCACATGGTCTGGCTAATCAGCAGTTCCATTCATATGAAGATATCGGAAAATGGCTTGATTCGTGGATAGCCTCAAAAGACGAACACTTCTACCGTCAAGGTATTCGAACTGTGCCAGAAAGATGGGAAAAAGTTGTAGCTAGCGATGGGCAATACTTTGAATGAGTCATTGAAAGCCATTTTTTTATAATAAAGTTATATTTTTATCAAAAAACAGCGAGAACTTAGTTGCGCACTAACTATAACTATCTAAAAATATCAAAGAATATTTTAAAAATTATTTCATTTTACATTTTAATTATTAAATGTGTACTGTTTTAAAACTATGCTGCAAAGCATTCGATTTGAAACCACATCAAAAATTCGGTTTGGTGAAATTGGAAGCACCAAACGTTTGGTTTCAAAACGAATCCGAACATTTAATTCGGATTCGTTTCCCAAAGAACTGCTAAATTTTTTAAATATTCTTTAATTTTCTTTTATTATATTTATGCCAAGTTAAAGTTACATAATTTTTTTTTATTCCGACCTAAAAAATGCCATGCATAACCCAAATGTGATCGCACACATTGGTATATCGATAACTGATAGATGCGGCAGGGTTGATGTTTTGGGCAAAAGTAAATTTATCTTTTTATAAAGAGCAATTGAGTATATAAATTTTAAAAAAAATTTAATTTTTTTATCGCAAAGAGTAAAGGAAATATGAGAAGTTATCGACAGCAAAGAATGTGAAATTGGGAGCATGCAAAAACGAAAAGAAATATTTAAATATTTTTTTAACAAATATAAAATAAATAATTTTGATTTTTTGATTCTTTTAATAAATTTTAACTTTAAATTTAAATAAATTCAAAATAAAAATTTATTTTTTAAATAAAAAACATATTTAGCCGAATATTTTTTGAAATAAATTTAAAATGTATTAATTTTTGAATAATAAAATTTAAATTTTATTCATTTTCGAATAACAAAATTTGAAATAATTAAAAATTAATGTGATTTCGTTTTGAGAAACTGGAGCAAGGCCAATGTTTCATTATTTTTTTTTAGTTTTTTATTTCATTCTGATACTGAAAAATCCTGCCAGAAGTTTTTTGAACCCGCACTTGACAAAGAATCCTTTCGCTCGCGAGAATCTACATCATGTCTATAAATCCTTCTACTATTTTTTAAGACAGTATGTAAACCAATAGACCTGTTGAACATCCAACAATGAGACATAGCTTTGGTCTGCTTAGTCGTTTTTTCTGGGCTAAGTTGAGAAGATTATATTATATAATATAATTAATTAAAATGAAAATATAAAAAGATAAGTTTAAAGCAGTGTATAGTTAAAATAAAATGAGTGAAAGAATGGTGAAATCGAATAGAATGTAATGTTCACACGCAAATGGACTGTGTTGTTAATTCCTTTATCTCCTTGAGGAGCATAGGGACAGTGGACAATGGACAGTGCTGTCCTTAAATATGGGTATTCAAAAAATAAGACATTATAAGCAAATACTGTGCTCATGACAGTGCACATTGGGTTTAATTGCCAATTTTTTTTGGAAAAATGTTTAGAAAATCTTGTGGAAGGCTAAAAGTTGATAAATTCGATAACGATAGTTCGCACAACATTTGCATAAGAATTTTGATCAATGTGGCCACGCCTGCTTTTACCACTCATATAAGTCTACATTGCGTATACGTAATTTTTTGTAAAAGTCTCATAAGTATTGATGGCACACTCGAAATTTAAAAAAAAAAAATTTGATTTTATATTTAAAGATAAATAAAGTACAGTTTAACAAAATTGGTTTAGTAATATATATGAAATTAAAAAAAAGTTAGTTCTTTGCCAGCAAAGTTGATTTTTCTTAATATAGCGAATAAAATTTATGATTTTTTAGTTACATCCTTTTCTGATCAACGCTTTTGTTGTCGCAAGTAAAACGTCTTCTTAAATCCTGTGTTTAATCACAGTGGCGTGACTGTACCAAAACTTTTCCAAAAAGCAACAAATGTATGTTGAAAAATATTTTGACAACGCTAGTTTTAGCTCCAGAGAACAAACGTTTTTATGCCAAGGATAACGCAAAACCAATTCATAATCAATGCACTTAAAAACTATTAAGCCATGACTTTGTATTATTTTCGCTACCAATACCATTATCTTTTTTTTTTCATACTATCTTAAATTTATTTTAAAGTTGAGGTTCAGTTTCGTGCCATTTTTGCTGCTCAGAGTTGGCAAGCTTATCAAAATATTAGGGTTGCCTTTATATTAGTTTTTTTATGAAAATGTTGTGCTGCAGGTATGCATTTAGAGAAAATATAAATTAAATAAAGATATACGCTTGTATATATTTCAATTTAGCCCTTTGTGCAGAGAAGAACGAAAGTATACGAGGGCTACCTTTTATATTTCCAGCGTAGTAATGAAAAGAGATAGTTTTGAAAGTGGTTGTATTGATTTTCAAAACAATTTTCCTTTCCTTTAGCCAATACTTAAAATGTTTAGTAGTCAACAAATCTTTTTGACCATTACGTGTTTATAGATTACATGAATTTATACTTCACAACTTATATACTCAACAGACAGGACATAAGAACAACGATAGGGGTTCTTACTGGGCACTGTCTTATTGGTAGGCACGCTAACATATTGGGGGTGCCTCATTTTGACTACTGCAGAAGTTGTCAGGAAGTAGAAGAGAAGGAAACAGTGGAGCATCTCCTGTGTGGATACATTACACTATGCAGGAGAAGACTGAACACACTGGGCTCCGAACTTATTGGGTACGTAACTGAATTCGCAGGAATCAGAATAAATAAGATTAATTCGTTTATTAAGTTGACAGGTTGGTTCAAAGAGGATACAGGAGACTAGAGAGATTATCCCAAGTGGCATCACAATCGGCCTTTTACAGGCCTAGGTGTGTTGTTAAGCAACCACTTCTACCTACCTACCTACCTACCTACTTCTCCCAATAATGCCCAAAGAAGCCAAAATCTCACATGACACATTCTATTTAGTCAGTATTTGAACAGCTTCAATTTTTTTTCCCCCGATTTAAGAGGAGAACGATGGCAACTACTTATATAATTGTTCTAGTTTTTACAGTGGTCAAATATGATACTTTATCGCCAAAGTTCAAAGTTTGACGATTAAAGTATTCTTCTTTTAATAATCCTTGTCGAAAATCTCAAAAAAATTATTTTCAATTACATGTTACTGCTGAGCTGAATATTTCAATTTGCAATAAACAGTAGAAAAAAGTTCAAGGCTAAAAGTAAGCTAGCCCTGAAATTGAAAAGGCAGCCCTTGTACTAACTAATGAAGTGAAATTTTTAGTAATTTGCATCACCCTACTATTCAAGTTGTATAAAATTAAAGTTTATCTTTAAGCTATAACTACTGCAAGCTGATTTAGTTTTTAAATGAGCACTACAGAAATTTCCCATAGACGAAACAAAAACAAAATATCGCCAATACTCCACTCCACTTCACTCCACAGTTGAAGGATATAAAACAGCTTGAGAGGAAACCAGCAATTTCCACAGTAAGTGGCATTGACGGCTGGAAGCTGTATCAGCTGCTGTTTGTTTTGTTGATGACATTAAAAATTGTAACGATTGCTTTTCAAGTTGTTGCCATTTCAGTGGAAACGTTACACGTTCCACGTTCCAAGCCCAAATACTGATGCTTCTTTCATCTGCTGCTGTTGTCGCCGGTGTTTGCATCGTAAATGCATCATTAAACTGAAAAATGCATGCGCAAAAATTTACGACATTTCCAACACCGGAGCGGAGTTAGCTGGCAAGCACCTTTTGGAGCGTACTGTTCCGTGAATCGTCAAGAGAGAGAGACAGAGAAAGTGAAAAGTTTACTACTTTGGCAGAGGCAGTCCTAGTAGCTACATTGAGCATCAATTGCAATTGCTTGGGATCTACTGGGAGTAGGCAATGTGAGGTGCAAATGTGAATGCCATAAAGCTTCAAGGTGTTTATGACCGCTTTATCAAGCAGTTTGAAGTTTTAAAGTGTAAGGCAAATTGTGAATTTTTTATAAATTTAAAAGACATCGAACCGTGCCGGATTTCACAAACCGGCTAAGGTTATGTCTATTATTATAAACTGTCTTAGTCCGGCTTTTTGATAGGGGCTTCATAACGCGGAGCCCGTAGCAACTTCTTGCAAAAAGGCAGTGCTTTAATTCTACGTCGATAGTCACTAACAGATCTCTGCTGTTGTCTCAAATGCATATCTTAGGGGCCTTATACACTACTAGTAAGTGAGTCAAACTTTCATTTTACACTCTTTTTCATATCATATTTTCATTAAAAATTTAGTCTTCCTTTTTAATTCTATCTGACGGTAATTTTTCTCTTCAGTATATTTTCCATTCTCTTTTTTTGATATATAAGCTTTTTTCATTGTTCATCGATACGCACTTTATCCGTGAGACCACTCGAAGATCCAAAAGTGTGCAAGAGTGGAAATAAGAAAAAATTGTAAATCACTGCAAATTCTAAAATTTTCCGCATGAGAAAGCAACAAACAACGGATATTATAAAGACATAAATTATTAATATAATATAAAAACCAATAACACAGACCAACATGGTTTAGTTGTTGGAAAGCTATGGGTCATTTCCGAAGTATCTTGCTTCGTAGAATCCGAATCCGGGGCCAGAATTGGTCTCTCAAGTCAGGATTTTGAGATATTCGAGGCTATTTACCCGAAAAACTGAGTTTTTTCCTACTTTTGAGGTTATATACAGGGTGCAAATAATTTTCTCTCCAGTTACATCATTAAGTACAACTCTTCCCCTTTCATTTAAAAGTTCAAGCGATCATTTACGATTTTTTTTCTCAAAGTTATGGCTATTCAAAGTTACGAAGCTAATGGCCATTTCCGAAGTAATTTGCTGCGTAGAATCCGAATCCGGGGTCAGAATTTGACCATCACGTCAGGATTTTGAGTTATTAAAAAAAACTCAGTTTTTCGGGTACATAGCCTCAAATATCTCAAGATCCTGACGTGATGGGCCAATTCCGGCCCTGGATTCGGATTCTACGCATTAAATTACTTTGAAAATGACCCATAGCTTTCTAACAACTAAACCATGTTGGTCTGTGTAATTAGCGGCCTCGATAGCCTAGCGGCAGTGCACTACACTTTCATCCCAGAGGTTGTGGGTTCGAAACCCACGTAAAGCATGGTCCTGCACTTTCAGCTTTTACTATTCCCTAATGTTTACTTGTCTATTCTATATCCTTATCACTTACTCCTATTCTTGGTATCACAACGGGCCTATTCTTGGCCTAAGTGAGTTGGGATGCTAAGTCCCAACTGACGCCCTAAACAACCTCACATTGCCATCTTGAAAACTGATATGTGTTACAGGGTTGATGTGCTGCTTAACACAAATTTCCCTTGTAATAAAAATATCTAAATCGTGGTATAAACATTAGAATTTATCGAAAAGAGTAGGGAAAATATCAGAGATTATCGACAATGTGGACTCGGCAGCAAGCAAAAATTAATATTAATACTCGTTTTCGTTTAGCGAAATTCGGAGCATGTGGGATTAAAATAAAAAATGTTAAACACAGGTATCAGGTATAAGGTTGTCGTTAAGGTGTTTTGTTGTTCGGGGACTTTATAATTATTAATTATGTGTGAAAATTTTAGCTTTGTGAAGAGAGTTTCAAGCCATACATACATACAGATTTCAATTTTGTACATTTGTTGATCAAATTTTGGTGGCTTAAAAAAATCGACGAGGTCATACGAACAAAGGAACGTCTCAAAAACTTTTTTTCGCGTACCTTTTTAAAAATAAAGCACTATTACACTTGTTTTTGAAGAAGTCCTATACTTGCCTTACACTGTGCACGACTTTAGTTCATGAACACCTCATTCTTTCAAGGAGTTAAAGGCCTTGAGGAGCATAGGGCCTCTGTAAAACATCTAAATCGTATCCGGTTTTGTGCTAATTGCTTCACTTCCCTCCAGGAACGTCCTGATTCTTCAGCTTCTTTTAAAACAGTTCGGCGCCATGTTGTTCTGGGTCTCCCTCTTCTTCGGTTGCCTTGCGGGTTCCAGTCAAGGGCTTGACGACAAACTTCATGTGGTGGCTTTCTCAAAGTATGCCCAATCCATCCCCATTTGCGACTCGTAATTATGTAGGATATCGGCTTCATATTGCATCGCTGCATCAGCTAAGAGTTGCTGATCGTGTTTGGCCACCAGATTTTCAGAATGCGCCGGAGACCTCTTCCAACAAAGGCTTGTATCTTGCTAAGAATAGCTTCTGTTGTTAGCCAAGACTCACTCCCATAAAGTAAAATGGAAAGCACATTAGATTTGTATATCTGGATTTTCGTGTTTGTTGATAGAAAATTGGAATTCCAGATCTTTCGGAGTTGTTAGCAAGTCTGGCTTCTATGTCTGCCTTTGCGCCCCCGTCTGCGGCTATGACACTGCCAAGGTAGGAGAAAGAGTCCACAAGTTCAATGCGCTCATTACGAATTAAAAAGTCGTCATCGCTGTTGGCGTTCACTTTCAATGCCTTTGTTTTTTCCACATTTACCTCGAGACCGTGCTTACCAGCTTCTTCGACTAGATCGTCCAGTTTACCTTGCATATCATTATGTCGAACAGAAAGGAAACAGACCTCATCGGCGTACTCTAAACTTTCAAGCTGCTCTGTAAACGTCCAGGGAATGCCTTTTTTCTATCTAGTGTATTGCGCAGGATTTCATCAATGGCGATTAGGAATAGAACCGGTGACAGAAGGCAGCCCTGACGGACTCCAGAGTTCATTGAAAAAGGTGCAGAAAAGCTTCCGTTGTGAAGAACCCTGCATTTGAAACCCTCATAATGTGCCTTTATTAAATTGATTAGGCTCAGGGGAATTCTAGCTTTATGCAACGCATTCCAGATGGATGAGCAGTCTGTTTAAGGGAAGACGCAGGTTCTAAAAGACTTCTTGTGCAGATTTTTTGAAAATTGCTTTCAACAGGCTAAGCGGCATGAGGCCGAGCATTGTCACCATGGCAATTGAACACTCGTTTCTTGATAATAAGCAACAAGATCGTTTTTGATGATACCCAAGGTATCAGTTAAATAGCTGATAGATTTTTACAGCTTGCAGTATTCTTTCCTTTTGACCTCACTACCAACACAGCGTTACCTGTGTATTTGACGTCACAGTGCATCTCATGCAGAATTTCCGCTATTACTGACGTTTTTAGCATTCGAAGCCGCAAGTCTACAATACATAGGGTAAGTGGTTTCCCTGGTTTCCTATAAGCCCAGGCAATGTTGCTACCGATTTATTTTCTCCGAGGCACGAATCTTCAATAAGTAGGAAATTACAACATGGCTTCGTATTTTTAGTATTTTTGCTTGGTCAGACCCAACGCTAATAATTATGAAAATTGTCGTTTTTAATTGGCTTTAAAAGCTTAATGCAATCCATTTGGTTAAACACCATCCCTACGGTGCTTTTTTAGACTTTAATACATGTTTTAAACATTTCATATTCCGAGTCTAAGAAACGCCTTTGTTTGTTTACCCATAAAAATGGTAACAGTTCGTCACCATTACAAGCAACGCCTTATCAGGATATGAGGTTAGCTGCCAAACTGAAGTATTTGCTAAAAATTCCTGACAGCAGAACGCGCAAAGCAGCCCACAACTTATCCAATGCTTATTAAAAGTATGTATAGGAATAACAAGCCAACTCTAAGGAAGCAAAAATTCCAACTTTACGACTTTATATTGTGGTCTAGTCGTAAAAATTGTGCAGAGCAAGCAGGAGCAGCGACAGAAACAACAACAACAATAGCAACTACTTACTTACAATATTCAAGTAGTACAACCTAAACTACTTCTGGTATTATTTTTTTTACTACTTTTTGGTTAGACCCCCGAATAACAGCACAACTTACATGCCACATGCTCATAGTATATAGAATACAATTTTTTTTAACTTCTGCATTAGAGTGGACCTAAAATGAGCAAAATATTTCTTTTTTTGTAAAATCGCTCGATTTGCTGCAACAATGTTAAAAAAATAAGATAAACTTTTTTTAATGTTTTTTTTTTATCGATTTGATATTTTGGGTGCTCGAAATTATCTTCGTGTTTATGAATTTTAGGAGGCGGGGCATTTTTCTATCATCATCAATTCAGAGTTGACGTTCCTACAATGGCTAAGGAATGTACTTACAGTAGTATATTTAATGAGAAAGACATATAGAAAATTCTGACAAAGCTGCCTACAAATCCGCCCATATAAGCCATGCTTAAATTGTCATACATTATCGCTGTGGTAATCCTCAAATGCTCAGTATTCGAAACATAAGAGACACCTTCTCCTTGAACATAGTTTCAACTTATTTGCAAAGAATAAAAGTGCAACAATACCATAACAACAAAAATTAGGTTCACCCTAATGTATCTCATGACACCCGGCGAAGCTAGTTGATAATCCTTTGTGCCTGTCTCGCTTAGTAATAAGGAACCAGTTTGTCATAAATAGCCATGACGTGTAGTTGATTTTGTGTGGGAGTTTGGTGGGATAACATTAAATTGAGCGAGCTTATTGTCATTTGTGTTACGTTTTGTAGTTTCTAGCCCAGTCAAGTGTAAAGTTATTGTTGGGGTTTTGTGGCTTTGAGATTATTTATGTCTGCAAAAGTGCTGATTACGCAGCAATGACTACAAGAGAGTAAGAGTGCAGCTAGTTGAACTGGTTCATTTAGGTCCTTTTACCTTTAGTTTCTTGTCACTTTACTTTAGGTTTTTTTTAATGAAGATTAAATAGTTTCTTATTTTTCCTTCTGTACTCAACATTATAAAAGTAATCAGTATAATTTTGAAAGCAATCGTTATTTTAGTTCTTTTTAGAAACTACCAAACTTGTTAGCATAGTTCTCGTTTCGCTTAGAACCTAATCGTTCATTTAGTTTCCTTTTATTTAGAAGTGAATCGTTTCTTTAGTTTCATCTTAAAGTTACTTATCTCTAGGAAATATTCAGCATCAGCTTGAAACCGCTGGTTCTTTTAGTTTTTTTTTTTTTTACTCAAAAGCTACAATAATTATTGGCTTCATTTGTTTTATTTCGCTTATTTCTTTTTTTACCTTAGGTAACTCTCGTTCTTTTTTTTTACCTAGGAGCTTAAAAACTACTCGTTCATTAAGTTGCTTTTATTAAGAAGTGAATTACTTTCTTTCACTTAAGCTTTTCTTTAAGTCATTTATAACTAGGAAATATTCAGCATCACCTTGGAACCACTGGTTCTTTTAGTATTTTTTTTTTTACTTAGAAGCTACAACAAATATAGTTATTAGTATAGTATGTTTTATTTCTATGTGGGATCAAGAGTCTTACCCGTCTGAGTGGAAAGAAGGTATAATCGTTAAGCTGGCGAAGAAAGGTGACCTCAAAGATTGTAATAACTGGAGAGGTATTTGTGTGCTTCCTGCAGTCGCTAAGATCGTCGCCCGTATTATCCTGGATCGGTTGAAAAACCACTTAGAGGCATCGATCAGCTCTTGCCAAGCGGGATTTCGCAGTGGGTCTTCCTGTGCAGACCAAATCAACACGCTTCGAATAATTATCGAACAATGCGCGGAATTTAATTCCAAACTACATCTACTATTCATTGACTTCGAAAAAGCGTTTGATAGCGCCAAGAGAGAGTGCATATGGGCTGCGCTGCGGAGAAGAGGTATACCCGAAAAACTTGTCGCTCTGATTTAGGAAAGCTATAACGTCGCGAACTGCCGTGTTCTCCACAAGGGGAAATTGTCGGCGCCTTTCCATGTGCTGAGTGGAGTGCGGCAGGGTTGCATACTATCGCCAATTCTTTTCTTGCTGGTCATTGAGGACTTCGCTAGTGCAGCTTTCGCCGGTGTAAGCCAAAACCGTGGTATCCAGTGGCAGATTAATAATACCTATCTTAACTACCTAGCATATGCTGACGACATTTGCCTCCTTTCTTACAAGTTGTGCGACCTGAAACTTATGACTCAGGCAACGCAAATTGAACTTAAAGCAACCGGACTCAAGATCAACGAAGGCAAAACTAAAGCTCTGTCTCCGTGCACCTACTCCGAATCCTTTGACAGTAGGATCGCAGCAATTTGAAAATGTCGAAAAATTCTGCTACCTTGGGAGTATGATCACCGCGGATAGCGGAAGTAAGCTTGATGTTGAATGCAGAACTAACAAAGCTAAGGCCTCCTACGGCATTCTGGCACCACTTTGGCAAAATAATAGCTTAGGCTCAACACCAAGCTTCGAATATTTAATGCTAACGTTAAGTCTGTCCTGCTCTATGGCTGTACCACCTGGAAAGTTACGTCAGCAATAACAAAACGACTCCAAGTTTTCATCAATCGCTCATTGCGCCGCATCATGAGAGTCTTTTGGCCTCGCATGATATCAAACTCCGAGCTGCTTAGAAAGGCAAACCAGTTAGATGTGGCTACAGAAATTAGAAAGAGGAAATGGCAATGGATTGGCCACACGCTAAGGAAGAGCGATGACAGCGTTGCAAAACAGGCGTTGCGATGGAACCCATTCCAGCAAACAGGCCGCAGCATTGGTAGGCCGCGTATCATCTGCCGACGCTCAACAGAGGCCGAAATGAAATCTCTCAATCTAACATGGAGTGAACTCAGAGTCCTTGCACAAAACCGGGTCCGCTGGCGAAGAGGAGTAGTTGACGCCCTATGCTCCAAATAGGAGTTAAAGGAACATATATATATGTTTTATTTCGCTTAGCTCTTTTTTTAAACTTAGGATATAATTGTAAGTTGAGTTCCTTTTTAGATCGGATCCATAAGTTCCTCTCGCTTAGGCACTAATCGCTACTTAGTTTAGTGAAACTATTTCATTCGCCCACTTTGTTCACCCAGTTGGTTCACGTAGTTCGTTCGCGTAACGTTGTGGCACCTAGTACAAAATGCTGTCCGAACTTTTAGCCACCATTTGTCATTATCTATAAATATGTATTATAAAATTCTCGAAAACAATTCCAAAAAAAATTAATATTTTCTCAAAGCTTTAAAATTTTGCAGTTCGTGTGCACCAACTGCAAAAACTAAACAATTATGGTATTCACGCTTGCTGTTGAGTTGAAAAGTTAAGGACTTTTGCAACAACAAAATGTACAGGGCTGATTTTCAACTGTCAACTTAACTTAACCCAGACACTATTCTACTTTACTGTTGATTTGTTGGGAAAGTTTTGCAAAATACGTTATTTGCTGCATTTTCAACACTGCAACTTTCTGGTTTTTTTGTTTTTTTCATTTTGTGATGTAAAAAGCAATGAATTTCCTTATATTCCTTGATAAAGAGCGACAACTCAACTAAAAATTATTCATTATTTAGCCTGTTGTGTTTTTGCACAACTTTGTACAGCGAGCGTGAATACCCCAAATATTTTTATAGTAAAGTCCACATACACAAGTGATATTATTCTAATAGATGCCAATTGGTGGACGTTGGCTTGACGTTGGGAGAAAAACATATTGCAAGTGAAGAAATACATATTAGTTGACGGAAAGATGACAATGGCAAAGTTGATTTGTTTCTTCTTTATGGTACTATATACCTTGTAGAACTAGTTTCCTTTATAATATCACACAACGACATTTTTCTCAACTTTTACGCCACCTACGCGTGCAGGCATACAAATCTATAGAAACGATATGCCAGATAGAGTTTACTAGTTCACTGTAAAAATAAGCTGTTTGGAACTCTTCCGCACCGGATTAGCTTCTGAGCCATTGTGATTGCGGAAGCCAATTCCTTGGATGAAAAAAGTTTATTTTTAATGATTTTTGTGATCCATTCTTATAATTAACGTGAAATCAAGCGTAAATTTACGATAGTTACGTATTGTGGTTGACTTGCGAGCAGGACAGTTACATAGCAGACGACTGTACCCAAAAGGGCAAAAGTTTTTTTTACGACTCTTAAGAATTCTACAAATTGTAGAAGTGGGTGGAGAAGACATTAGCCCGTTATGTAACAAAGCAGTATTCTGTGTGTGAGTTTATGCCTGATACCTATATACTATACACACATATGCGCGTAGATGTGTATATGTTACGGCCTGGCTCAGGCTTGGGTTGCACTTTTTAATGCATTTTGCAGTTGACGAAAGAAAAAATCCCATTAAAATTAAGTAAAATTGCAGCTCTGGTAGAAACGCCAGAACAGCAGAGCAGCGGAGCAAGCCAGGCGTAATCGTAAAAACTTGGCATTTTGATGTTGCACCCAGCAGTAAAATTTTGAAAAGTTTTTGCCAGATAAGGCCAACCAGGGGGGGTTTTAACGGGGGGCCGCAGACAAAGGCTGCAACAACAACGGCAGCAAGAACTATGGGGTTTATTGTATGCACCGTGTGAAGGTTGCACATAAAGTGCAAGCCAAGCCACCTATATGGCTTGGTGGTATGTGGCATGTGCAACCTCAAATAGCTTGAAAATTCTCGTATCTGCACAGCATAGACATTTAGTACGACGTTGTTAAAGTTATGGTCTTTATAGTTTATAAGTTTTGTAGTAAAAAGTGTGAAACAAACGATATATAATAACTATATGATCCAAGTCTAAGATACGCGCAACAAATAATAACTATAGCAAAAAACAAATAAAAATTCCACAAACCTCTCAGGATTTTTAATGCGCTTGTAGAACAACTGATTATTATGATACACAGTGAGACCAAAAATAGTTGGAACACTTTTTACTCTAATGGTTAATTTATTCGTGCAATCAATTGATTACTCTACTAAAAGTTAAATGAAAAGAAGAAAAAAATTTTAGAATTTTTGATTATTTAGGGTATTCACGCTTGCTCTTGAGTTGAGTAATAAAAGTAGCGGACAACAAAATGTACCCAGCGCAGTTTCAACTCTGAACTGAACTTTTTCTCAGATCAGGCGCTATTTCTGTTTTTAGCTATTGAGTTAAGGAGAAACTGTTGCAAAATGTTGTTTAGAAAAATAAATCGATAGTTTTATATCGAGACGTTTAAGCTTAAATTAATCTAAATTTCTGCGACAGAGATTTTCTAGTATTTCTCAATTACTGCAGCAGTATTTAAAGCAACTTCAGCTCAATCTAAAAAATCGATTGAAAGGCAGCTAGGTCCTAAAAAAGGATAAATTTCTGCTAGGGGTTATTTATTATTTTCACTTTAAAAAATTGTAATCCTATATGGAAAAAAAGCGCCTAAATTGGCTTATATGAAACAAAGTTAACTTAAATTAACAAATAGCAGCAAAAATAATTTCTCAAATTTTTTATTTTATGCTGGTGATCCTGGCCAGTACATTCATGCAAATAATTTCTATGCAGTTTTTTGTTATCATATAAAGACATTAAATGATCACTAAGGGGCACAGTATTCTAATAAAGATAATAAAAACCGTCATAGAACTTTAAAAATATATTAGTTTATGTTTTTATTATTTTTTATAGGACCTATTAATATAAATAAAGCTTAAATTATATGCTTTAAAATAATAAAATTCTGAAGAAGCACGCTGCCATCAAGACTGTTCTCAATTTCAAATTAAAGTTGGCGATTTAACAAGCAGTTTGATTACCGGTTTCTAAAATTGTTAGCCACTAATTAAAAAAAAACAAAAATTAGCTTTTTATAAATTGTATTGTCTTGAAAGAGAATCAATGTAGCGCATCCGCTTATTTTGAAAACAAACTCTTAAAGCATAGACACTGTACCATGATTAAAAAGATAGAATAATTACACCATTCAAAATTCGTGAAGTTGGAAACAAAACCGTATTTTTTTTTTAATATTTTCCAATAATTTTTAGGAATAATAGATTTATATAAAGATTTTGGTTATGCTTATCAAACGCGCAATTTATACATATATGATATAATAACTTGGCTTTAGTTGCTGTAAGTACTTACTATAAGAAAATGTGTTAATTTATTGGGGCTTTATAGCTCAAAAATAAGTATTTTGTAAGTATCTTAACAAGCTTCTTTTAGGGTTTAGCCTTTTCGTCTCCAGACCCATTTCCCGCAGTCAGAAAAGTAATTTTCTTTACCAAATGTGAGTATTCTGCTTAATAAGCATAGTGATAAGAATGTCACTGCTGAGCACATCTAAAGAAACTCTCGTTCTTGAAATAATCATAAATGTGTAAAAAAACTCAGCAGACTTTCTTCATAAATAAAATATTTGAAAAACATTTTTAAACGCATTTTTTTTTTGTGGTGATTTTGGAATCAAGCATATATCCAATTTTAAAGATTTAAAAAAAAAACTTTAAAAGGTCAACCTACACTCAACTAAACTGAGTAATTTTTTTTAATATTTTTTTTTTTGTGATTTTGCAAAAATATTTGAAGCACGACTCAAACTCAACTAAGCTGAGTAATTTTTTTTAAATATTTTTTTTTGTGCTTTTTGAAAGAAAAGAAAAAAACAACTCAAGTTTCAAAAGTGTAACTTTTTTTTACATTTTTTTTTTTGTGATTGTCGATATCTCGACTTAACTTATATATATTAGTAATACTTTGTATATGGTGAAAATTATGTCAAACAACTTCGGTGACGAAAGGGTTAAAAACCTGCTTAAGACGCACATCAAAAAGTGTAATAAAAATTAAAATTCTACAAAATGGAAACCACAAAAACCAAGCGTTTAAAACCTAGTGCAAAAACCAATAATATTGAAATATATTTTCATTATGAAAGCTTACACCCGCTGTGTATAAATATTAAAACGGAACTAATAATAACTTCAAATAATTAAATAGTAACTTATAGTAAGATTTATTTTTTTTTTAACAAAAGTGAAAAGCAGCTAATGCAAAAATAATACAAATCTAAAGAAAATCGATATATTTTTTAAACAAAACTAAAACACAAAAAAATCAAATCAAAACGTGTTTCAAAAACAAATCGCTTGTACAGATTTGTTTTTTAGAGTAGCTAATTATGCTACATCTATGTATGTCTAAGTGCAAGGTATAACATTTTATGCAAAAACAAAGCAAGCGCCATCTAGCGCCCGTCCCAGTAACTAAGCACTAATATTCTGTTTTTTTTTCAATTCACAGCGAGTGTAGAAATAAACCGTTTTGTAGCGCAAGTCTATTATCACTACTACACACCAATATCTCTTGGCAATGGCGCCCCAGTGTACCTGACGTATCCGTCCATGGAGCAGGGTCGCTATGGCACACATTTTAATCATTATCCGCTAACCCAAATACGTCCACCCACGCCGGAGCCGCTGGCGCTAAGTCGCACGCCACCCAGTCCGCATACGCCAACAGCCACAACGGCCATATGTCCAACGACAGGCAAGCAGCCCTCACGTCCGTCCAGCAGCACAGGCACGGTCAACTCCGCATCACCCAATGCGCCCACGCCCACGGCTAACCTAAGTGCAGCGGCCTCCACCACACTGAACAACAGTGTTACCACAACGCCCAGTCGACAGCGCTCACGTAGTAGCACGCCAACGCCGCAGCCGCCGCTGGCGCACAGTAGCAGCCTGGCAGCGGCGGCAGCCACAGCAACATATCATCATGCTGCAGCGCAACATGCTGCAGCAGCAGCAGCGCACTTGCTGCCCAGCAGCGTGGTGGTCAGCTCTACGTCAGCGGCCGCTGTTGCTGCAGCTGCAGCTGCCACGTAGCAGTATCGCAATGTTGCTGCCGCAGCAGCGGCAGCAGCTGCAGCTGCGCTCTTTGTGTAAGTAGCAATCAGTATGTGAATGGGTTAAACAATGCTTATATGGGGCGGAACACGTGGCGGTTACTTAATTTTTGGGATTGAGGTACAAGGCGCTTCATTTGGCATGCCAGGCAGGCGCATTGCTTTTAATCAAATCAATTTCGTTGCATAGTTTTATGTTAACAGTTTAAGTTGTTTTTTTTTCTTTTCATTTCCTGTTTGGCTGCATTTCCGGCTGCGCACGAAAGTATGCAATGCCTTTTTCATCATTTTGCCTTATGGCTGCAACGTGCATTTGCCAGCCAGCAAAAACAACAACAACGAGTAAAATGGCTGCGAATAACAATTTCTTGTTCTCTCCCTTCGCTGCAATTAACGAGGGCAGGCTAAAAAGTAGTTGGCTTTGAATAAAAAGTATTTCTCAAAAAAAAAAATTTAAATAAAGCATCTTATATAGGTGGATATTTGCTATAGTGCTAGTGCAATAAAACCTCTTGCAACCTCGCGAAAATTTTTCATTCAAAACATACGTCCTTATAGATGCCTTGATATAATAAGTGATCCATCCGCCTTGGCTTGTATATTTGCCGTTTGTTGTCCCATCCACTGCAGCTGTTTCTTATAGCTTATTGTTTCTCTATCAATATTCAAATATTGGATTTCTTCTTTTTTTCTTACCTTTTCGGAGTAGTGATTAAATACTTCAGTCCGCCAAGAAATTTTATCTAATAACTTTGTTGTCTGCAGACTTCAGCTTTCTGGCCGCCGTGGCCTGTCTGTCAAACTTCTAAATATGCATTCGCCTCGACTATATGATTTGCATAAATACTGTTCCAACCAAGCCATTTTTTTAAGTGCAGAGAAAAAGAATAGCTATAAGTTGCCAAATTTAGAGAATATAATCAATAGGGAACCACTTCGCATACTTACCATTTTGCATGGGGCTTTAGCTCTTTTGCGCCAAACCACTTTTGTGGCAAAAATAACTTTTTTCTTTCACATGTGCGACTTTTTTTCGGTCCAAATAATTTTTACCCTATTTTGGTACTGCCTTGTACAAGTTGGACAGCACAAATAATAATTGAAGGCTTTTCTGGCGTGTTTTCGTCGATCCAAGTTTCATTCAAAACAAGTTTTTTATCGGCCATGAGCAATCACTATCCAGCTGGCAGCTCCTTTATATTCGTATAATATTTTTTCCACTTCTTGTAGTACAGTAAATAAAGGCTCAAAAATAACGTTTGCTCACAAAAAAAAAAGTAACTAAATCTTTGAGGAATTGTTTGGAACTCTCGTCCATGTTTAAAACCGAAAATCGGAGCTAAAAAAATGCCATAAACGTTTATTGGACTTTGTCAACTAAATCTGGGTTCTTATCTGTTTTGAAAACGGAAATTAAATGAATGCATGATGCTAAATCTATTTTGATTTTTGCAAACATTCTCCACAAACTTCCATCAAAGCTGGATTACAAAGTTAGTTAAAATCTTTGACAACAATCAGCTAATAAAAAATAGCTTAAATAAAAAATTCAACGAAATAGTTGCCATGCCAATTACTTTTTAGCCTGTCCTCGTAAATGCAAGAACAACAGCTAAGAAGCGCACAATGGCTGCGAGTAACAATTCCATTCTGCTTCTCTTCCTTTGCTCTTTATATTCTGCGCTCTATTTTAATACAACTCGTTCGTCCTTCCATTCTGTTTTATGCTGACATTTTTGTTGCTGCTTTTTGTTGTCGTCTTTTTTTGTTGCTGCTGTTTAATTTTGATGCAAGTGTTAAATTTCCATTCGGGCATTTTTGTTTATATTTTCATTTTATTTGCCATGCTACGTTTAAATATTTTGTTGCCTCTCTCTCACCAGTCAGCCATTTTCTTTAATTAAAACTCAAGTGGCGCCACCATCAGTCAGAATTTCGCTTTTGTTTTCTTATTACTCATTTCTATTTGCATCTTATTTCATGTAAATAGAGCCAAGCAAGTTTGCATCTAAAATATAGCTACTAAATTCACACAGTCTTTCAGTTGCCTTACTCAGTCTTTTTAGCGGCTCTCCCTTTTTGACATGGATTCTAAAGAAATGCATAATAAACAGTTTGTGTATTCTTTACCTATAGCTAAATTAAACATACATATGTATATGCTATAACATTTAGAACTCTACTCTCTTACTTTTACCCATAGTTTTCCATTTGTTCAATTGAAGATATGTGGATAAGATCCGAATATGGAAACAGCATTATGTATAAAATTGAATATTTAATTTAATACAACAAATCGGTCTTTAGTGTTTGCTAATACTATTTCAAAATATGTTGTCGTCTTAGAAAACGAATCGAATTGAGGTGTGCTTGAAAAAAACGAATGATACGTGAGAAGGCGGAAAAGCTGCGCGTGAGGTGTATCTGGGTTTCCAAGACTGCTTTGCTCTTGTGTTTGAGCAACTGCCTCATTTTTAATATAATTTTTAGAAATTAGCGATTGCTACCTAATTCATTATCCCTGATACGTAGAAAACATTATTAATAAATTTTTTTTTTTTTTTTTTTTTTTTTTTTTAATATATAAAATTATTCTTTTGAGAAAGTTGTCACGATAAAGAACTTTATTTTTTCGATATCGACGTTATATTGCTCTGTAGGTGTTTTAAGTAACCCTCAAAATAAACCAAACCTTTGAAGGACATAATTATTTTATTTATACAATTTTTTTTTAGTGTTTCTAGGGTTGAAACAATTCGTTTTAAGACCTTAATTCATTTGTTTATGAAGATATCGCAACTACATTCCGGCAATCAACACTTTTTTTTGGAGTCTGATGATACAGGGTATCTTAAAGTCTTTGCGACCGACTTTAACATTCATAATTTTAAGCAATTACTAATTTTTTCAAACATTTTCACTGTACAGTGAGTAAGCTGCTGTACTCATATTTGCAGTACACTCATTGATTCATTTGTAGGCAGGGTATCAAAGTGCACTGAAGCTGCTATCTATTTTAAGAGGTATAGCATATACGTATTACCTTAGCCATATTGTCGTCCCTCATCAGTTCTTTAAACGGATCTATTTCCACGAAGTCAATGTACCTGCTTCTCGTTTTTGCTCGTAATATAAAACAATAAGAGTGCAGAAAGAGTTAAGATCATAATGTTGCCTTCAAATGCACACATTAAAACTTCCACTCGCAAAATTTTACGATGCCCCAAAGTTGTGGTTGCTCCACAAAAGGGCCAGCGGAGTGTAGTCAGGCCTGCCGCATATCCTACCGCTAGTCTGGCCAGTCTCAGCAACAGAGACACCCAGTCAAACAACCACCACCCAGTCGACCACTTCGAAATGCATATTTCAATGTCTGTACTATGGCAAGGTAATAAAATATTTGCAAAAACTCTTATGAAACAGCATCTAAATCTTGTCTAGCATTTGCCAACGAGACCAACGCCAGTGTGCTTGATTGTTTGTGCCTTTTTGCCACATTAAAAACTCCACTCCTGGGCATCAAAGCGCTTACGATGCCTTTTACGAGTGCATCATAAAACCGGAGCGCGTATACGAGAGTTGCGTGAAAATCATTTTTTATATTGTATGCAATTCTAAATGCCAAGGCATTGTGGCATCTGCCCCTAAGCCTAAGCATATGAGAGAAGAGACTCACTTTTGGGTAATTAAATTCGACAGACTTGACTATGTGGCATATACTATTACTATACGTCCGAAACTACAAAGTCTGTAGGAGATGTACACAGATCTTTGCACGTTTTTTTGTGCTCATAAAATGATTTTGTTTTTATTTTATTTTTGAAATTATCAGAGAGTTCATTTAACTTGCCTGTGGTAGCCAAAGCCGCAGATTTGCCACGTATCCTGATTGGCATAACATGGCGTACAAAATTCAAGTGAATTACGGTCAGCTTCTGACAAAAGCTAGTATACATGCTATTTTCAGGAAAACTGCATCAGAAGCCAAGTGTAAATCAACAATTATTCAAGTGCAAATGTAAAGTAATAAAAAGTGGCAAACAATACGAACTTCTTGCTATATAGCTACATACATACATATATACAAAACTTTTACGAGCAGCGCAGCTAGCTGCAAAGCATTTCATTTGTTTCATAAGTGAGCTATGAGGGGTGCGAAGGGTGCAACAGCTAGTGCAGCACAGGAAACAAAAGTACGAGTATCCTTCAAAATGGCACTTCAATTCCTGGCCAAATGCCGCTGCTTCTTGTCAGCTTTTGTTGTCGTTGTCGTCGTCATTGTTCCCGTCGAGCATTGCCTGGAGATGGCAGCCAAAATGGCAATAAATGCATATAAGTTTTCATTTTACGATATTTTGTTTCCATTCTGTTCATAGTTTTTTCCCTTTCGCAGTTCGAATATCATAAAAAGGAAATTTTTGCGCACCTTCTGTAAGCAAATAAAAATAAAAGTAAATTTAGTTTTTATTTTTTTCCAAACATTGCGCATTGCAGCCAGCAGTTGGAGTGCGGGTATCTCCATTTTACAGTACCTACCCAAGTTGAGGACCCAATACACATATTGCAAGCTAATTCTCATTTTCAATTACCAAGAACAACAAGCCTTTTATTTTTCAACAAGTTTGTAGACAGAGAGAACTGTTCTCTCTTGGGAATTGGCTAGAACACAGTATGCACCTAGTATAAGCCGTAAAGCTATGAAATAATCTATAATTATTATAACTAAAATAAAAAGAATATTTTACCTTGATGATCTGATCTGATATATTAAGAAAACTGAATGTTAAGAAAATAAATATTCAAAGGTTCTCAAATTCGTAAAGCAATGAAGAACTTGAACGAACGCGGAAAGGATCATGCAGAGCAAAATTGGAGTTACTGTAGAAGGCACTGTAAATGTACTAACTTTATCAAGAACTTCGATAAAATCTACAAGACCTAGTAGCAGTTATGCAAGAATTCAACCTAAAATGGGTTTCATCGAAGAACAGTATGTTGAACTTTGAATAAGTTTGACGAACGGAACCATTATTTTAATAAAAAATTTCAACAATTTGCAAGCGTTGCTCTGTTGTTAAACTATCCATAATGAAATGTCAAACCAAACTCAACAAAAAGCAACTATCAGCTATTAAATAGGTTGTCAGATAAAGCAGTGTTGCCAACTCAAAATTGCAAACCACTAAAAAAAACACGCTGTATAAGGGTCGTTAAAATCCTTAGACCAACACTTAATAAACGCGAGAACCTCTCTAATTTTGAACAGAACAGGTCAGAAACACACAGGGTGCGTTCTAAGAAAGAGGAGTCTAGAGGGAAGATAGCCAAATTGATTGACTGATTTATGTGGCTCTGATGAACTAATCCACATCCAAATTTTATCGTTGCCGTCCAACACCCCCCGCAATCGATTTAGCGTGTTTTCTTCCACACCCCTCAACACATCATCTGGAAACTTACCACATATACTTTAAATAGCTGCTTTGACGTAACTTTTGATTTTCATCAAAATCGGTATAATTTTACGAAAAAAAAGGTTCCAATTGGAAAGTTCTTAGAAGGAATTTGCAGAAATACAATTTTTTCGAGAAAAAAAGAAACAGGGTGTTACACTGTTGGGCATCGCCTCGACTGTATTACATTTTTTTTTATAAACTAAAACCAAATATTCCTTTTTGCACATAAATTTATGTAAAGGGTTTTCCAATAAAAGGTGTTATTTTGGTATTCAAAGAAAAATGTAATTTTTTGAGATAAATGATCGGATGTTTATTTCATAATAAAGAGGAAGGTATGTCGTTAATAATGAAAAACAACATCAGCCAAATGGCCACCACGACCACGCTTACAGGACCATATCCTTTTCATGAAATTTTCCATAACCAAATCGCAAAGTGGCTGCCCTATGTCCTCGATAGCCTCACGAATTCTATCTTTGAGGTCTTGAATCGACGCTGGGCTGTTGGCGTAGCCCTTATCTTTCACGTGGCCCCAAAGGAAGAAGTCGCAAGGTGTTAAATCACAAGATCTCGGTGCCCAATTGTGATCAGCTTTTCGAGGGATAACACGGTCCGGAAACTTTTCCCGTAAAAGAGCAATGGTTTCGTTGCTTGTGTGGCACGTAGCGCCGTCTTGTTGAAAGTAAACGTTGTCTAGATCAATACAATTCAACTCCGACCATAAAAAATCATTAATCATCTCTCGATAGCGCAATCCATTCACCATAACTGTTGATCCAACCTCATTTTCGAAAAAGTAAGGTCCAATGACCCCGCCGGACCATAAACCGCACCAAACACACGTTGAGGATGGAGAGGCTTCTCAACAATAACTCTTATGTTTTCCGAACCCAAGATGCGACAATTTTGCTTGTTGACGTTGCCACCGAGGTGGAAATGGCCTCATCAGTCAAGGTGATATTTCGATGGAAGATTTTCACCATTTTTGTAGTGAATTTTAATAATTTCAATGCGTTGTTGAAGCGTGTATCGTTCCATTTTTAGTAATGGCGTAGTTTCTACTTGTCAAATGTCAAAGAATAAAAGCTTCAAAAGTGACAGCTACCGAAATACCGGGTGATTCAAAATAACACCTCTTGTTGGAAAAGCTCAAGTCACTAAAAGCCTTATAGAGAAAACTATATTGAACTTTTTTTCAACACTGCCTTCTACAATGCATTTTTATTGGCCTCGACCATTGTATCCATGGATACAAGGTAGCCAACAGCGGTGCACTAATTTAAGACTGCTATAGGACTGCTGGGAAACATGATACCTAAACACTTATAGCTCAGGAAAATTTATTTAGTAAAGTTATAGATTGCATAAGGCGTTGCCGAGTCCACTTAAGAACTATTTGTATAAGACCAAATAAAAAAATTGTTTCATGACTCCACAGTAAAATTATATAATCATCGACTTATCTCGGTTTAAACTATGTTGTTGGCAGTGTAAGCTTCGACTCAAGGGACTCTTCTACTCCTTTCACAAAACTACATACTGTATGTGCTTTACATTTATTGCTTTATTTATTGAAATCATTCATTTAGTAATCTAGTTCGGCATCAAACTCTTCAGCATCTGAGGCCACTTTTTGTTCACGGAAAGTAGCTGCTTTTGGTTTTCCACCCAAACGCTTCAAACCACCGCGCCCACCACGCTTCAAAGATGTAGGTACAGCGCCAGAGCGTCCTTTCGAATCAGTAACAAGTTGAGAATGATCGTCAAAGGCAAGTCGAATGTTCATAGGGCGTCCATCCAATGTCACACCGTGGTATTTTTTAATTGCCTCCAAAGCATCACAACGTCGCTCAAATATAACTACTGCAGTTCCGAGTGAACGCCCGTAGCTATTGTAATGTATAGACGCCTTTCTCATCGGGCCGAACTCCTTGAACAGATTCTTTATATCTGCATCTGTTACTGCATAATCCAAATTGCATACGAACAAAGATGTCGGAACAGCTATACGTTTGGGAACATTGTAAATATAAGGCTTCTGAACTAGTTCACCACGGCGATTCTTAAGCACAGCGCCTGTAGCATAGGATTTTGCGTGCTTCCGGCCAGCATCACTACCAGTACCATAGTCTTCACTGCGAACAGGTATAGATTTTTTCATTTGGCTGCCATTTGCCTTGATAATATCATCCAGGCTCATTTCAATTTTATACGCCATATTGAAGAAATATTATTTTTTGCAGTTGTATAAACTTTACTATACCGAGCGACCAAAATTTTTTACAAATTACAAGCGACTGACGAAACTAAAATGTAGTCCGTATTTTTAATATGTCAAGGAATGAAATTTCTAGCCTACTCAGTATTTAAAATTTTTCTCTGCTGAATAAGTGTGAGTACTATAAGTGTTTCGGCTTTGTTTTTTCTGATGGTAGAAAATTTCGGTGTGGATGCCTTCTGGTTTATGAGACACAACCCCTTGTGGAAAGTTCGCGTGGATTCCTGCTGGTATCATTTTTTGAAGTCTATGAATAGAGCCACAGCCCCTAGTGTAAAGTTTGTCAAACAGACAAGAAAGCTGCGCTTCGTAATAGATGCATAGCAGTCTCAAAGTTATTGTTATTGGCCTTTCTGGGTTTTCCTCTTTGCTGCAGCTACGTCCGAATTCGTTGCCTTGAAGCAGAGCCCAAGTTGGGATTACTAATTATATAGTCTGGTTTGTACCCGGCCAGAGAGACGCACACAGGGACTTCAAAATGCGCATCAGTCGAGGCTGAAGACTCGAGGACCCGTTCATATATGGGGGCCCATCCCAAGTACCATTGTGGTTCTGCCTTGGTCCTTCTAATGCGAAACATTTTGTGCACTCGTCCGCAGAAAGATAGCTATAGAGATGGGACAACTAGACGATACTCGAAGGCGATTGAATTTGCTTTGTGTTCTTTGAAAATTTTGCCCATCGCTTGCTCTCTGCCAGTTCGCCAAGCGGTTTAAAAGTTTTGTCGGATGCAGAACGCATTGAAAGTTTGCATTCTCTTTTTCCCTGGGAAAAAAACATTGCAAAATTGTCATTCCATTTGAAAGCTGTGAGACAGTTTTCACTTACTTTGATCACAATTTTTGTTTTTACCACTTCCAGTAATATGTAGTTGTGACCTAAAGTAGATGGCCTGCGAAGTTTGACTTTTCACACTACTGCAAAATGTTCAAATGGGAAAAATTTCCTTACCCTTTGGCGCATTTCAAGCCATCAATTTTTAGACACGAAAGCCACTTAGCAAAATTTGATTTTAAGCTTTATAAGTCAGCGAAAGGGGAGTATAGTCCATGGGAGAGCGATTCGTAGCCCAATACTTAAGATTTCATGTAAAATGATGCGTACTATTATAGAGCACATAATCATGTTTGAACTGTCTAACAACAACCCTTCAATCATAACGCAGCGCTTTTCTTAAGTTCGTGAGTGTTTACTTGATCACGAACGCAATGCTGGCGATTGCACGATCTGGTTACAAAGTTATTCCTGCCAAATAGGCAGTTCCAATGTTCAATTGTAATAAACAATAATCATACAAGCACTCACATCAATGTATATGCCATATATGTTTTTTTTACTATTGGTATATAGGTACTATATAATACTATATTGTATATAATTCGCTGTTGTTGTTAAACAATTTCCGTTGATTTCTAATTTCCGCTGACTCGTAGACGACGTCGCCATTAAAAAAATATATATACTCAAACAACAAATCCCCTAAAAATATTTATTTATTTATATGTATGTGCAAATGTATATTTGTTTTTAATGCTGTCGTTGAATGTGTAACTTATAAGAAGGTTTCTTTCAACGGCTGAGCCGTGTACGGCGACGAGTATGTCGTCGTCATCAACGTTGGCCGCCATGACCAAGACGTTCATCCCAACTCCGTCGTCTTCGTCATCGTCGTCGTATTCAAGCGGCAACCATAATAAATGCAATGCTAGCCATAAAAATAAAAATGTTATAGTTTTGTGAGCAAGTTTCGAAGTTTCAGCTTACGCTGCTCAATTTTCGCATTTGCCCTGTATGCCTTGCCCCATGCCACTGCCAGACAGATCCCTTTCTGCTCTCAGCCCTTGGTCACTGGGTCTGATTTCTGTTTGTGTTTATTATATCTTTTCGTTTTTCATAACACTATATACATATACATACATATGCCTTTTGCGTGTTGCAAGTTGCGACTTGAGAGTTTTTGAGGGTTTTTTTTATGATGCCGCGCAACGTTGCGTTTTGTATGCCGTTTTGTTGTTAGTGGACACGCATTATTAAAAAATAAACAATATTTTGTATATATGGCGTGTCGAGCACTTTTGCTACTTTTTTCATTGGAAAATTCGTAACGATCATAAAAAGTCGTGGCAGCCAAAAAATAACAAATAAAAAAATACAAATCACATAGTATAATAATCATGGCATTTCTTGCTGAAGATTTATATTTATATGACAGCTGAGAACGAATTTTTTTGTATATCCGATAGGGTCAAGAGAATTGTGGATTTCTAGAATACAATAAGAAAAGAACAAGTCGTGACAGAGTATAACTTTAATTCTATTCAACTTTATTTTCCTTTAGGGTTTTCTTTTTGGTATTGGATTATACAACTTACATTAACAGAATTTGATCTTAAAAATTAAAGTTAATGGAAAATTCACACAATCCCTTTGCGACCGCATGACCGTAAAACTTAGGGAACTGTCACTCTGGGCACTCGAAAGCGGTTTGAGTGTTAGCCTGGAAAAAACTGAACTTATTCTCTTCTCGAGAAGGTATAAGATCCCAAATCTTTCCCCACCTAGAATAAACGATTTCGTCCTATCTTTCAGTAACAGTGGAAGATACTTAGGGCTTGTACTAGATAAGAAATTAAGCTGGAATCTAAATATAGCAGAGAGAGTGCAAAAAGCGAATACAGCGCTCTTTGCCTGCAAGAAGACAATAGGACTCAAAAGGTGTATGTCCCCTCAAGTTGTAGATCTATACAGCCATAGTTAGACCTATACTCTTATATGGGGTATCCACTTGGTGGCCAGCCCTAACAATAAAATCAAAACTTAAAGTACGAAACAAGGTACAAAGAACGGCACAACTATGCATCACCGGTGCCCTAAGAACCACTTCTAGTGAAGCGCTTAATGCCATCACCAACATATGTCCCATCCTTTTGATGGCAAAAGAAACTGCCACCTTAACAGCGAGGCGCCTCAAGGATGCCAATTACTGGGCAGTCTTGAAATATGGACACTCGTCCATCTTAAAAGAAGAAACAAACGTGTCAGTCACAGATTATTGCATACCCTCAGAGCATTCCTCAACTCTATTTACAACCTCCATTCCCTCTAGGGAATCGTGGGTGGTAAGTCAACCAGGTCAAAGCGACCGCATAAATTTCTTCACAGATGGCTCCAAGCTCAACAGCCAGGTTGAGGGCGGGGTCTTCTCGGTGCAACTAAACATCCGGCAGTCCTTTCGACTTCCGGACCACTGCAGCGTCTTTCAGGTTGAGATCCTAGCCATAAACGAGGCTCTCATCTGCTTACGTAACGCTGGCCTGGAAACCGGGGAAATTAATATGTACTCCGACAGTCAGGCAGCCATAAAGTCACTACGAGCGTTGTCTTCCAACTCGTTAACAGTCAACAACTGCCGCAAATCTATTCAAGAGATGGCACAGCAGTTTGTTATAAGCCTAATTTGGGTGCCAGGGCACCAGAATATAATAGGCAACGAAATAGCAGACGAATTAGCCAGACATGCACGACCATTTCCCTCCTTCCGAATAAGGAGGATATTCGTATGCCAATGGCTACTTTAAAGCTACACACAAGGGAAAAATTCAGTTCCCAGGCACAAAAGATGTGGGAAAACACATCCCACTGTAGAATCAGTCGCCAAACATGGCCAAAAATCGACCCAAAACGTTCCGCCAGACTCTGTGAACTCAACCACTCACAGTGTTCGGCAGTTATTAGAGCGATCACCGGTCATCGGTCCGAGCAATGACGTCTGCAGAAGCTGCAGAGACGAGGAAGAAGCAGAAACAGTAGAGCACTTCTTCTGTTCCTGCGAGGCTCTATGTAGACGCAGGAAAAAGTACCTGGGAAATTATTTTCTCAATAACCTAGAAGAGCTAGGTCCTATATGTCCTATATGTATATGAAAGTGGCATTCTGACATTACATCAAAAAGCAAGTGGCTATGTATAAAATTTAAATGCTGAAGTTATCTTCGAATGGCATTCTGTGGTTTTATGTTTGCCTGATATTTCGAATTGAAAAAGTCCATTGTGAAAGTTTGCACATTTTTTGTACTTTGAATGGAATGGACTTTAAGGTTGAGCAAAAATTTAAGCAAAATTATATTTTTATTTTCTAAGTATCAGACAGAAAATTATATTTAAAAACTAAATCGATTAATACATATATTTGTATTTGCACAATTCGAGTGTTCGGGGTACTTTTTGGAAAAAAATAGGATTGCAGTGTATTCCAGTGTCTAGATTACTACTTAACATCATTTTTTATGAACTTTTATGTTGTACAAAATGTCTTCAAGTGGTTTCAATGTTTCGACTTGTAGCATTGCTTACACAACAACTTGCAACAATTAGAAATGCCAATTCCCATACCCAAGCCAAGTTAAGCTTGCTCTTTCCAGATCCCAGCCGCGTAGCTTAAAGTGCATCATAAAAATCACATTTAGCAATATAAATATAAAGACTGTGGCATTTCGAGGGATTTTCAGCTGCAGCAGCTTACAGTGTGCCTAAGCAGCAACAGCATCATATGGTACAGACTGGATTCCGACGTAAGCGCGCAGATCCGGCCCAGGCTTTAGCTTTGGTGCTGCCTTTGGCTTGGTGAAGGCATCCAACTCGTAGCTATAATAAAATTTGCTTTTACGAGCTGCAATACTGCGCTCAACCTTGTTCTTGCCCAGGAGGGGAACAGCTCAGGTAAATTGCTCGTTGTCTTTTGCCTTTTGACTGACATTACAATGATTTTAATGGCTTTTATGGCAAAGACTTTGATGGCCAGCAGACGTGGACATTGCATCCATACGGGCGCTTTTTTTACTGCGCCCATCTATTAAATTTGTTTTATGTAGTTTCCCCTTTTTTCTTTTTTGGATATTGAATTTTATTTAATTAGTCAGGGATAGTTGCAATCGATACTAAATCCATAGCAGTAAACCTAGTTAAATACAATTTTAAAAATTGCTACAATTAAAAATTTACTGATTTTAAATAATGACTTTGATTTATGTTTCAACATTTTTAATTAAATATTCGTTTTTCTTATTTTCCACAGCGATAATTGAAATAGCACCAAAAATTGAAGTCAACCTGCTTGGATTCCAGCTCAAATGGCAAGCCACATAAACAAATACAACAAGTTGTCCTGAAAATGTTCTCCTATCTATGAAAAATCTTAACAAGAATACTTAAAATAAATAAAACTATTAATTTAATCCAAAAGAAAATAAAAGCTAGAAATGCTACTAAAATGGAATGCATGGGGTTAAACTATATATAAATAATTTTCAAATTGATCTCAGCAACTTTAATGTTAAACAAGCAAAGAAAGCTCATTGATATTGAAAATGTCTGCTGTACTGACTAAATTAAATGATACTATTTGAAATTATATAAAGTATATATGGAAATATAAATTAAATCTAAAACTGTTCATGTGACAGCTCAATTTCTATGTAAATAAAAATGTTTAAAAATTCAATTTTTTTGCAACTTTCGAAGAATTCAATTAGCATTATAAAAACTGTATGTACTATAAGCATTTCAATCAAGTTAATATCGATTTAAAGGTAAAGGCGAATTTGTGATTAAACTTGAATAAAATATCAAATTAAATGTTTAAAAATTGTTGCTTATAATTAAAAAAAAAAAAATTAATAACTGCTTAAACAAAAATTAAACGAATTTCCTTTAGAGCAACAAAAGTTCTGCATGAGTGCACTCAAATTTTGAGTTTCACCGATTGCCTATCACGATGTTATAATATATAATATATATAATTTTCTTAAGCAATGTGCGGTACAGCGTAATGAGTTCCTATTACATTCAAATCCAAATACAATATTTAAAAAATAAAAAAAGGATTCATTTTTGTTCGTACTGAAATATGTGAGTACTCTTGAAATTTGAATTTCATTCAAATAAATGCGAATAAATTAAGAAAACAATGCAGAGTCCGCGTGAATGTGTCACACGCAGCTTTGAGTGCTTTCATTCTACTCGGAACTTAAATATGAATGCGGCAATTCGGCTTAAAACATTGTAACAACAAATTGAATGCACAATTGTGAGAAATCCTTTCATAAAAATGCACTAAATAAACATTTAAAAATAAGGCTTAAGAACAAAACTATTTTACATATTTAGACAAGTTCTAGTCGTAAGCTTCATCTTTTAACATAAGCACTTTCCATAGATAGACACTCAACTAGCACATCAATCCAAATGTTTAAACATAAATCAAAGTATGCACTTATATATTTAGAAAAATTTAACAATATACAAATTTAAAATATATAGTAAAGTTGTTTAAGCTATAAAATTATGCTTTCAAGTATTTATTTTCATTATATTTCTTGGGCTGTGCACAAAGAGCATTGAGTTTGATTTTAGGCCAGTACTCAGAACTGAGAATTAATTAGAAAATTTTGAAGTGGCATCGGTGGTAAACAAAATTGTTTAGCTTAAGTTCATTTAAGTTTAAATATAATTAGATTTTTGTGTACATTTAACATCAACCAAAAACGTTATGCTATTCATATAGTAGTTCAATTTTTTTTTACAATTATATTTACATGAGAGGTATAATCAAATGTGTTTGGAAGCTTCAGAAAGTAGAGGATTTTAGTAAGCTAGTGTTTATGGAAATAAAGTTAAATAACTCAAAATGCTTTTTAAGACTTCAAAATCAAATCAACTAAAATTTAAAATTAAACAAAAATAAAAATTAAATGCTGTATATAACTAAATATGTTATTAATTTTATTTGATCGCATATTAGCGCAGTGTAAGCATCGTTTACAAGCCAAACAGACCCTTGAGATCATCAATAGAGAGTTTTGTGCTGATTTTGGTGCCTGTAAGCACGCCATTGGCCAGCTCTAGTTTGTGATCCTGCAGCTGCTTGATTCGTTGTTCCACAGTATCCTGACACATGAACTTGTAAATGATTACATCCTTTTTTTGACCTACTCTATAAATACGATCCTGCGCCTGCGCCTCTAGCTGCGGATTCCAATGCAAATCTATAAGCATCAAATGATTAGCACCTATCAGATTAAGGCCTACGCCGCCAGCGGTAAGCGACAACAAGAGTATGCGCTTGGAACTCTGCGCATTGTTAAATTCGTTTACAATCTCTTGGCGAAATTTGACGGGTATGCTGCCATTTAGAGACAAAGTCTTGATTTTTGCTTCCTCCAAATGATCGCGCAGCAAATCAAGCACTGACGTCCACTGGGATACTATGATTGCCTTGTCTCCGGTGGGTAGCACACTCTGCTTCAAAATTTCCATAACTTTTTGCATTTTAGTAGAAGGGCGTCGAAGATTAAATACGGGATTACTGCGCTTTAAGACATTTTGCGAGGCTTTGGAAATTTTGGATTCCTCATGAGCGCCGCTGCCGCGCGAACCACGTGAAGATCTGGCACCATCATTAGTTATTGCGAGCTTATTTAGTTGAGCCAGTAAATCAATTTCTGGACACTCCTGGTCACTACCATCATCGCCAGCTAGGCGAGATTCCTCGTCCTCTAACATCTTTAAGAACATTAATTAAAGTTCGATGGTAAATACCAATGAAAAATTATTTACTAAAGTTAAATAAAGTTATTTAAAAAGACCTGAATCTGAAATCACTATTTTTCGCCATTTGAATATTTGGAAAAGTTATTTTTTTTCCTAGAACTTTTACATACCTTCGTATTTTTTAAATGCCGAATGCTTAAAATTATTTATAGAAGAAACAAATCAACCAACAATTTCTTATTCGAGGCCCACCAAAAAAATGTAAATAGCTTCTGCTATCTTGGAAGTATCATAGCCAGCAAAGGAGAGTCAAGAAACGATATCATGTATCGCACAAATAGCGCCAAGCTATACTATACATTTCGAGAAAAACGAAGATACAATTTTTTTACACCAACGTTTAATCAACATTGCTATCTATATAGCTGTAAAACATGGAGCTACAGAGATCTAAATGCGCTTTAAATCTTCACCAACAAATGTCTAAGAATATCTAAAATTTTCTGGACAACTATAATTTCTAGCAATGATCTAAAGCAGTCGTCTGATCTATTAGAACAGAAATCCTCAAACCTAAGTGAAATTGGAATGAACATACTCTCTGCAGGAAGACCTGGCGCGATTAGCACATGATTGGAAGGTAGCCGAAGAAGGGGAAGACCCGCCCATACCTGGAGAAAGGCACTGTATATACTATACATTATTTTATATTCGTTTAGCCATATTGCTTTGATGTTATTCGAGTAAAAGAAATTTTCCAAATCTATCAGAGAGAAGTGTTGACAATATCATGAAAAACACATTTATGAATTTTCAAGGCATTGCTGTTTAACGTAACAAACTAATTTGCGTAAATGGGGTACAACTGCTTATCCACACTATTATATTGGGGTAGTTCTCTGAACTAACTTAAAATTTTACAGCAGTTATTATATTAGTCTTATGTAAAAATATTCTTCTAAATAGTTCACTTGAGATTCAATTACAATTATTACAAAAATGTTAACTTACCGCATCAATTAAGCCTGGATGACAGCAAATCTGACGCAAACGCAGTAAAAGCACAAGTATTTCATGTGATTTGACGTCCTTGCTGCCATGATGCATACGCGAAAACTTTTCATGCATTTTATAGTAAGCACCGTTGGGATCCTTTATTTGATTATAAGTTGGCTTATTAGCATCATTAATAAAATTCATATCTGAATCCTTTTCGGCGCGCTGGAAAAGAAACTGAGCAAAAAGCGTACGCGAATAGATCATAATTTTCTGGTAAACATTCATTTCTTCAGTATCCAACGTAACCTCAATAAGCCGAATCTCCTTTTTTGGCAAACTATTCAGCTTACCATCTATTTGTAATTGGGCTTTGGTGCGTCGCAACATAATCGACTTCATAAGCATGTTTAAGCGCTGCTGACCACCGGCGCTCTTGTTATCAATCCACTTTTTCCAAGTGTTCAAATCATCGAAAGGTGTACAACGTAAAAACTTTAATAGCGCATATACATCCATTTCTTTGTTCTGAATAGGCGTACCAGTAAGCACCCAACGATATTTTCCACGCAACTCGCACACTGCCATGGACGACTGGGCCTTATGATTGCGCACTACATGTGCTTCATCCAAAATAATGCGCCTCCATTTTACGCCAAACAAGGCGCCACTGCTTTTGTGCTCCCTAGCAACTATATTATAAGTGGTCACGACTATATCGTATGTGCGCAGATGCTTTGCCTTTGATTCTCTATTGTTGCCATGATGGACGCATACAGTTAGCTTATGGCGTACTAGCTTTGTTTGTACTTCGCCTTCCCATTGGCCTATCAAACTGGCAGGGCAAATTACCAAAGTGCCGCCTTTGTAAACTAAAAGAAAAAGATGTTTTTAGTTGAGAGATTTAAGGAGTAGCCTTAGGAACATGTGGCGTTGGATACTCACCGTCTTTGCGACCCTTGGAGTTCCAGCCACTTTTGTGTTTTGGTTCGCTATCATCTTCACTGTTACTTTCCTCGGATTCATCGCCTTCACCAGCTTGCATACGATTCTTACAGGCTAGCACCGCAGATATCATGGTCAGCGTCTTGCCTAAGCCCATATCGTCAGCCAAAATGCCCCCACGTGGTTTCTGCCCTTCACGCCAATCCATCCAAGCAATCGCATGCTTTTGATGATCCATTAATGTTACTTTTAGGCCCTGTGGATCTTCGGCAAGCACATTCTCGGCAGGACAATCTTTTAAAGAGCCATGCAAGTCCTGAAAGTAGTGTTGTTAATTAATGGCAGTTGAAAAAAAAAAGTTATAATTTTTTTTTTATATAGATTTGTTCAGTTAAGTTTGTGTGCTATCTTATTATAATCATAATAATGCATGCTTGTATCATCCCACGATCCGCAAGGACAACAGTCAATACACAGTAACTCGTGCCAATTGACTGCTCTATCATGGAATATACGAAATATGTATTTCAGATATCCGTTCTACACAGATTCATCACATACTGTAAAGAGGAAAACTTGAAATATGTATGACATAAACTACATACCTTGAGACGGTCTACAGTTAGCGCTTTTTGTGTATTAAATGTGGCCAATCCCTTTGTACCCGTATGGCTAGGCTTAATTTGATTTACAGCCTCTGACAGCTCGTCCCAACCTAGCTCATCGCCAGCTGATTTGCGTGACTCCGTTGCCGACTTCTGATTGCCGCTTGAGCGTTTATTGGAGACACGAGGTTGAGACACCTTTATCTCTGGCACTTGGTTGTCCACTTCCACCTTGAGTCCATCCAGAAAATTGATTTTTACTTCAATCTCATTACGCAAGCTCTCAATCTTCTTTTTTAATTGACTACCCTTGTCCGGCAGTTTGTGGCCCACTTTATCGAACAGCTTCTGCGCCTCGCTCATTTCGGAACGCAGCTCGATCAGTTTGCTTGCTTCTGTTTGGTAAAATTCTTTTGACACCAACTGCGCATCTTTGCTTTTGATTCTGGAGCGACGCGGAGCATCCAGTAAGGAGCCTGTTCGTTGGAAGCCTGCCTGAATAGTTGGCTGCACAAGATTTTTTGAAGCTTTAACTGCTGGCGCACCGGCACTGCTGCGCGGCGAGTATGTTGACTTGCGCACAAACGGCGGTGCTGATATATTTTCCTTATTATAGCTGTTTTCGGAATCTGTGCTTGATATTTCTATTGGTGTTTCTTTGTTGCTTAACACAAGTATATCACTGCTGGACGAGTCATCGTAATGCTTTGGCGACGAAACGATTGTAGAGTGCAGAGTGTTCTCAATGTTATTAATAAACTGTGTGGTGTAACGCGGGGTTGAGTGGGCATTATGATTGTTATCAGTACTACTGTTATGTGGTGCAGCATTTTCTTGCTCCATATCAACAAAGGTCTCATCTACTTCTTCTGCCACAGATAATTCAAATCCGCGGCTGTGGCTTTTAGACGCTGTGCTTTTGCGACCAGGAGAAGAAGGCCGCTCCTCATCACTGTAATCTATCTCACTGGAATCAGAATTAAGATCTTGCGGACGCACACCTGTAATGCTCATGCGCGTCATTGGCGACAAGGCACGCTGGTCCATTTCATCTTCATCACTTTCAGATTCAAGGGCTGCTGCAAGGTTTGCCCTTCGCCTCTGCACTGGATGGAAGCTGTCATCGTCAGTATCAGTATCCTCAACTGTTACATTGCTGGCACCACTACGACGTGATGAGCGGCGACTGGAGCGTCCTTTTAAAATTAAATGAAATTATCACATTTATGTGTAAAATATATTAACTACATACCTGTAGAGTTGCTTACTAAATCATCCTCATCGCCTGTAATATATTCTTCGCTTTCACTTGTCATTATTGAATATTTACTTGCACTGACACATAAAACCCAAGCCAAAATGAAAAAACAGATGCCGGTTAATTTCAACCAGAAGCTAGCTATAACTTTGTGGCGTTGCCACCGTTTTCTAAAATATCGATCATTTAATAAATAACATCGGCAAAATAAAACTTGCGATAAACATTTATTATTTTAATGCCTGTATTTTGTATTTGTTTTTATTTGAAATTTCTTTTTTTAAGCTTGATTTAATTTCTTAAAATAAATATTTATAATATGGACTTGGTTAAAAAAGAATTTTTATTAAATATCGCCATGTATGTAATTATGCTTATCAAAGTTATCGGTTATCGCATCGCAAATGCTTCAGCCCTCGCCTCAAATTGCCGCGCAAATAACCTCGTAGTTTACGACTAGAGCGACTAATGTAAAAACCCGACAGTAATCGTAACGTCAAACGTAAAACTCATTTAGTTAAAAATTTAAAAGTTAACTATTTTAATATATATAAAAATATGTATGGAAATACTATGTATCAAAATGTTTTATTCAAGAAGCACATAGTTGAGTTACATGTTTAAGCCTTCAAAGATTAAAATATAGATAAGCAATACATTATTAATGTATACCAAATTTAATGCCGAAATGGGGTTTGATGGTGTTCCTAAGTAATGTAAGCAGTGGTCTTTGCGCCTTGGCTTACTTTTTCAAAATGGCTGTGGCAGCGGCAACAACATGACGCGCCGAGATGCCATACATGTCAATTAGCACAGCTGGTGGGCCTGAACGGGGCACCGTGGGCACAAAAAGATGCTTCACCACAAAGTTCCGATGCTCGGCAAGCACGCTCATTACAGCTTCTCCCAAACCGCCTTGCCTGTGACGAAAAGCAGGATTAAATGAAAATCCGTACTATAAAAATAATTGTACTTACTGATAGTGATCCTCAACGACAACAACTCGTCCACCGCATTGCTTGGCATGATCTAAAATCAAATCAACGTCAAGTGGCTTTACGGTAAATGGATCGATAACACGGGCGGTTATGCATTCCTTTTCCAGCTGCTCTGCAGCCGAAAGGCATTCATAAAGTGTAATGCCTGCGCCAATAAGTAGAACCTCATCAGAAGGCTTCTGGCGCACAACCTTACCGCGTCCAACTGCAAAAGGCTCATCGTTGTTATATATGACGCTTGTGTTTGGACGTGAAGTACGAATGAAGCAAACGCCCTTGGTATTGGCTGCCAGCTCGACAGCACGCTCAGTGCTCACAGCATCCGAAGGATAAAAGACGGTGCTGCCAGGTATAGTGCGAAACAAGGCAATGTCCTCGAGACCCATCTGCGAGGGACCATCTTCGCCAATGCTGCAGCCACAATGAGAGCCCACAAAGTTGACGTTAGTCTGAGAGATTGCACCCATACGTATTTGATCAAAAGCACGAGTGAAGAACGTGGCAAAAGTGGAAACAAAAGGCACAGTCCGGCGGCGGCAGCCAGCACCAATGGCCACGCCCACCAGGTTTTGTTCGGCAATGAAGCATTCAATGTAGCGTTCAGGAAACGCTGCGCGCAGTTTGTCCGAGAAGGTAGAGTTCTTGGTGTCACCATCAAGAGCTATCACGCGATCATTGTCAGCAGCGATCTTAGCTAGCGCAGTGCCATAAGCCAAACGAGTAGCAACAGAGTCCCCCAGCTTGTACTGTGGTGGCTCGCACAGTTTGATGTTGCTTATATCTACTTCTGGCGCCTTTGTAGTTTTGCAAACCTTTTTGGGCGACATCTTGACATTTGTATTGACGATAAGTCCCTTCAAATGTTTGATAACTTCGTCGGCCTTATCTCCAAGTGGCTTGCCGTGCCAGTTATCTAAATCCTCGATATTCGGGAAGCCTTTACCCTTATAGGTTTTGCAGATCAACGCCGTGGGCTTTTTAGTGGTGCTAGAGGCACAATGAAGGGCTTTGACCAGCTCATCAATATCGTGACCATCGACTACGAGTGCATTGAAGCCAAAGGCCTCCAAGCGGTCGCGGTAAATGTCCATTTGGTGCTGTAGTGAAGTGGGCTCAGACTGGCCTAAGCGATTCACATCGAAAATCACGCACAAATTGTCTAGCTGGTAGTGCCCAGCAAAGTGTAACGACTCCCAAATGGAGCCCTCAGCAGATTCGCCATCGCCAACGACCACATAAGTGCGATAGTCGGCCTTGTCAAAATGTTTGCCCACGTAGGCCATGCCAGCACCAACAGCCACACCCTGGCCCAACGAACCAGTGCCCACATCGATGAAATTAAGACGCGGCGTCGGATGTCCTTCTAGATCGCTGTCGATCTTACGCAAATTTTGCAGCTCTTCCACTGGAAAGAGGCCAGCCTCAGCCCAGGCGGCATACAGTATTGGCGCAGCATGACCCTTGGATAAGATTAAGCGATCGCTGGATGGATCACGCGGATGCTTCAAGTTTAAGCGCATTTGCTGAAAGAACAGCACTGACATTATTTCAGCGATCGAAGCACATGATGTGGGATGGCTGTAAAAAAGAAGTACATAAAATTAAAAACATTGTTTAAGCGAATATCACATAAATGGAAAATGTTAGCTGCGCTTGCACCTTTTGAAAACAACCTTATTGCTGTTTGAGTTCAATGGAGGTTCTATAACCATTTCACAACGGCCCTAATTTCGACCTACGCGTCTCAGGAACTTGGCCAAGCAGTCGTTCGAACCGTCTATACATAGTTTTGTATACAAAACACTGAATAAACAGAATTGAATTACTTGAGAGCCGCAATCTTTTGCAATTGTATAAGTTTTTTATCTTTGGCAAAACTCCAACATAAGCCGCAAACCACAAGAATGTTCTTGTGCTAGTGCAACTCTACACCAAAGAGGGGGCTCGTCTGTCTTGATTGGCATACAAAAAAAGTTCTTATCTTCAACAAAACTTTATACATATATACAAAAACAAGTACATACTTTCAAATGTGTTTACCGCAAATATGTACTATGTTCATTTTGTTTCGAAATAATATTACAATATGTCTGCATCTGATCCAATGGTAAGACGAACAACAAATTTATAACCGGTTGTCTAGACCTTGAACCTGCACGACATACAAATGATTCTGATTTTGTCTTTAATTCACATATGTACATATGTTTGCTGTACTGTCTCTTATTGCAATGAGTGTCTTTAATTACAATTCTCCACACTCTTCGCTTTTAGATCTTTTCACGCTTGCCCCACATGCCAGACTACGCCAGTTCTTTCTGTCCGTATCAAAAGTGAAGTATGTACTTGTAAATACTTCACTTCACTACTTCTTTGTATAATCTGCACCCGAAGGGTAAGACAAATGTTGTAAGTGACAAAATAGTTGGTGTGTAGCAATAGAAGGCATGGAATTTAAAGATCCCATAGAGTGTATTTCAAAGCCATGTTCGTCTGTCTGGGCACGTTTTTCTGGAGGTAGAACACAATTTGGACTCCCTAAATAGATTGTCACTGTTTAAACCTGTCTGAACATTTTAAAGTTGCATGTTACAATTTGAAAAAATTGAATAATTGATATAATTACGAATCTATTCATTACAGCGAGTTAAAAAGGAATTCGGATAAAGGAGCTATTGACTTTATGCTCTTAAATAAATTGGTGATTAAAACTGAATGAATGAATTTATTACCATTATGTTCGGTAAGATAGCAAAGGAACAGGGCATACTTAACTTAAGCCATTTAAAAAAAAAAATATAGGTCACCTTTAGTCGTATCTAACTGTCCCAAACACAACTTTTAGCTTATCTGTTAGTGAGCAACAAAGGTCATGCCTAGGTCAGCAATATTATTATCAGCAAGCAGCTCAATGTGTCTGGAGCGGACCCAACTGTGGGATGAGTTTCCTAGTGCTCAGACCCACCAAAAATACCAAAGTTTCTGAGTATAGACGTTTTACGACCCGCCCAACATTATATTTAGATTGTAAGCTAAGGGCAAGAAACGATAAAGGTCAGTTGGACTAAATAAACAGCTGATCTTGGATAGGCAAAAATAAGCTTCGGTGAAAGCTCATTTTTAATGAAGTAAACGTGATGAGAGAGTGCGTGTGAAAGAGAAAGGATGGTTCACTTGAACCATGACAAGCTGAATTTTATGCCAGCGAATTAAAATAAAAAAAACACCAAATAGTGTAAGCTGTGAAGGTCAACAAAGGTTAATCGTTGAAAGACATTAGCGAGAAAAGATGACAACAGTTAAATTGTCAAATAAAGCTTATCAACAAAATTTCGCACAGCAACAAATCGCGCTATGTGCAAAAAACAAACTATAACGGCGTTACATTGAACAAAACACGTGGCTTGGAAATATAAGCAGGGGTCACCTTTGCCGGCCGAGTAAGCCCAAACACACAGCGCGTACTGCGGCTTATTGGGCAACAAGTGCAAGGTGCGCAACTTTTACGCCTAATGCATATTACACATTTGTATTTCTAATAAGCTGCAGCACTACACATCACCGAAGGCACATACGTGTATAGACTTACCCTGATTTGGAGGCCTGCGTCGAGGCTATTGAGTGTATACGCAAACGCTGGGCAATATCCTTCAATTCCTGTACAGTTTTAGCTTCTGGCTTGTGGTACGACATCTTTGTAGAATATGTTAAACTTGTTTGTTTGTTTTTTAACCCAAGGGCAACTCTAAATTGTTTGCAAAAGGCAGGTAGAAAATTTGCCGTGGCTTCGGCAAAAAACTTACTGGAACTGAAGTCAACAGCGAATCGAAGCAGCCGGCGTTTGAAAAACGTCTGACGCTCAAGTTCTTGCCGTTGACTTCGCAAGCGTTTCGTAGGGACGGAATGTTGGGGTAAGTGGCCACAAAAGCTTTTAAGTGAATTGTAGCTTTGTTGTGAAGCGCCTAAAGCTGAAACGAGATGGTTGTACAGTATAGTTAGAGCAGTACTTTTGAGTAAGCTTTGACGCCCTACCAACTTATTTAAAAACCGCAATTAAAGTTTTTACCGAAAAAAAAAATACCGAAAATTTTAAACTTAATTTTTATCAACAATTTGGATTGATTTTACAAAAATTACTACACATATATGTTAGCATGTGTTTATTTTATTTGATATATTATTTAAAATTTTAAAAATAAATAATATTCAATTTTTAGCCTTAACTAAAGATAATTTTGCAAAAATATTTAACAATAAATATATGTTTTATTTATATAAATAATATATTTTGCATATTTGGTTCCTTTTAAATTATGTACATGTACATAATGCTCCGAGAAGACCAAAGATAATCGATTTTAACAATTTTTCAACTTAATTTTCTAGTTCGCACTTTTCGACTTGATTTCTAAAAATTGCATACATAGCTTTTTGTTTTTGTGCACGGTTCATGTCATGTTTTACAGTACAGTGAAAGCTGCTTTGCGTGTACGAAAGTTAATTGCAGCGTATTGATTTATTTTAATTTAATTACTTATATTATTTGTTCACTTTATAAACTTATTTTCAAGTATTTTTTACTTTTTACAAACACTAAATTGCAAATATTCGGTAATGTACAACAGTATTTTCATATAAATAATCAAATGCTAAATGATTCATAAATAAAAAAAGTTATGTTACATCGCTAAACAAATACAAATATCACTTGCTAAAAACAGCTATAAAACTAATTTAAATTTAACTAAAAGTGAGCACAAATAATACTACGAAGAATAAATACTAAAGCACACAAAATATGATACAAATATCTTCGTTGACATCTACAATTAATCCAAGGCAATGCCCTGTATCCAGGCGCTTAAGTCACTGCCGTCAGACTCCATAATAATCTCATCGGGTTCTTCGCTTGCCAGCAAATACTGGGCCGCTGTGCGCCCACTTAAATATGCTCCATGCACAGTAGAATAAAAACTGGAGTGCGTATGCTCACCAGCAAAGACGATGGCGGGCTGTGGATTAGAGCAATGCATTTAAATGGCTTTCGTTATTACATTTAAGGCCTGAAAAGGCCGGTTATTAGCTTACCTTTATGGCCTGCGGTGTGGCATATAAAGGCTGGGCCACATTCTCAATATCCTCCTGCGTAGCTCCCACAGGTATAGAGGTATAGGCACCTGCTGTATACGGCTGGGTTTTCCAGCTTGTACTACATTTGATTAAATATTAAACATTATTTGTTTATTTAAAATAATGTGTTATGCTTACCAAACGCAACGCTTTGGTTTGGGCACATACGGATCCTGCAAAAAGTTGCGTAGTATGTCAGTGCATTTTTCAGCTACCACCTCATGGGAGAGAGTTTCCATATACTCTGCTTCCCTTCCAGATACCCAGCCCAACAACAGTGTGTCAGATATCTTGGCAAAAGAGTAGATTTTTTTATACCAGTTTTTGTTTAAATAAGCTTCACTAGTACGCTCCTCTTCACTTGTTACATGTTGTTCATACTTTTCATCGTCCCATAGCAACATAACTTCCGAAATATCCGCACTCAAAAACGGTCTTTCATACTCAAGATAAATTTTATCTACTGTACCATACATGAGATTCTCAATGGATTCTTGTTTGTATGTTGGCAGTTCCGGATGAAAGAGTGTTTTGTGCGTTTGCTTTAGTACACCCAATGGAACGGTGCATATCACATGGGCTGCATGAAAGACCCGTCCGTTTTCACAGTCTATACGCACTGGTCTGTCTGGATAATCACAATTGTTGCTTGCATTTGACTCTTCCGAAGAGCCACGTAAGGCATTGGCTCCAGCTGTGGGTATCTCAGTTACTGTCTTTTCAGAATCGTCTGAATCTTCGTTTTCCGAATGCTCATCAACTGTTTCCAGTCCAGTAAATGTTTTTTTTCGTTTCCAATGTATTTTACGTACAGGACACTTGGTTATGATTGCCTCCTTAGGTATTTGCTCGCTCATAGGCCGCAGTATGGAACTGTAGCCAGCGGGCAGCACAATGTTGCCGCCCTGCAGCTCTGTATAACTACCTAAGCTCAGAAATTTATCATAAGCAAACAAATTTTATAAAAAGCTAAGCCAAGAGACTTACCCAACTCCAACAAATCCACTTCGTTCATATTATTACAACCCGTTATGCAGGTTTCGCGCTTCAATAAACAATTGAATATCAGTTGCTTTAGACGCTTCTCTTTGGGATCTTGTACATTATTTAAATAGATCTCAATTTCGTAGTTAATATGTTCGCCCACGCTGTGTATATCCGGCGGTGGACTGTATTGACATAGGAAATACTCATCACAGCGGCGTAAAAAACAAACATACGCCTCGTAAATTTCCTGTAATATGCTGAAAGGAACTTGGTGGCCATCCTCGGTGGTTGCCACTACTTTGTGCGGCTTTGGTACATTCACAACGCTGACTAGACCATTCTGTACGGCAATTTCGAATATGGGATTTCCCAAAACGCCATGTATCCAATTGGCGCCAAGCTCAACCTGTACAACCAAAAAAAAGATTTTATTATTAAGAAGTGTACTGTAGGTTTTTAAGCTACGTGTTGGCTGGCCAGTCTACACAGTCATATTTGGTCATATCAGTTTATGAGGTTTTAATACACTGCTCCGAGTAAAAGTTTGTCAGGGGTTGCACAAGTTTGGAAGGTACATTGAAAATATGTTTCACAGATGCCACAATTTTTTCTTTTTTCACTTCTTTTGATTCTAACTGAGGTATATTCTATTATTCTCTGCTTTAAGATAGAAAGCACAAAAAGATAAGATTTTTTCCAAACTCTTCAACTTAGTTCGTTTTAAATGCATCTACGAATGAGCTGTATCATCTAGAGCACGAAATTGAGAACGTTAATTTAACATAAATCATTAACTGAATAAAAACATAAGGTTATCTTGTGACGAATGCTATTGCTTCGTGACCCCATGAAGAGTATTACAGCATCGGCTTCAAAAACTGTAATTTTTTTTTAAATACTTTCAACATAGCGTGAAAGATTGCATTGTCAAGCCGTTCAGCAATCTTATCATATAATTTCTTGGGTGCACAGAGCACTAATTGTATAATCATAAGTGTGACGAAACAAGTGTTGGAGAAAAGAAATAAGGCACTATTAGCTGCTTAGAAAACTTCCGGGTGACAAAAAAACTGGCAAACTGACAGCGGCACATAAACGCACAAACATAGTTATTATATATTTTATAGATACAGTGTATGTACTTCTTAGGACAGGTCAAAAGCTATAAAAATATATTGTGCGGCGAAAGCTAAAGAGCCTTTTAAACGGCCAACAAGAAAATTTACATAATTTGTTCATGCAATATATTAATAAATAGCAATAGGCAGAACAAATGGCAGTTAGGCGCTTTGAAATACAATTGTATAAATGTATGTATACAATTATATACATATATAAAGCGTGGAAAAATCTATAATATTTTCCATCGTTAAAACAAACATTGCAGAGCTTCAACACTTATACATGTATGTACTGTATAGATATACATAAGTACTATATGACTTCTATTCCCTTAGTACCGCCTAGTTGCCAGCCGAAACATTGCTTACATAACTTTACCTTCTGTTTATTCCCAAGCGGCAGGGACACTATACGCCCCCCAATGCGTCCACGCGCTTCTACTATACAAAAGTCATCGCAACCGTTTTGCAACAAATGATTTGCAGCAGATAAACCTGCCATTCCAGCGCCAATTATAAGCACTTTAACTATGGTACTTGATGTCGAGGTGCCGCTGGCGGAGCCCCCAACCTCTCCACCAGCTGGCAGATTTGGCTGTGCTTCATCTGTAGGTGAGGGCGCCGGTGTTGTTGGCTCATTATCGGTCATTCTGTAAATTACTTTTTAAACACTTTTTATCGCTGTGCTCATGCGAGGTATTTGTTTGTTATTTATCACTTTGTATTAGTATTTCACGTTAATATTTTTGCTCTTCATTGCTCTACGATGGACTTTTCTATATCGTGAAACGCGACGACGATGTTTTGACGTTTTTTTGACAGCTGCGTAGGAGTGAGTTTGTGAGAGAGCGCAAGAGAGACACGCACAGCTGTTTCTTAAAAAGCAAAATAAAGCCGGCACATTAATGCACATAATTAAAAATTAATGCACTTATTAATTTTCTGTGTATATTACATTTTAGAAACCACAATTTAACGTAGACGCAATCATACGTCATCCGTTGCAACAAGCAAACAGCTGTTATTCAGTAAATAAGCTGTAAATAATACTACCAGACTGTTTTTACACATGTAAACAAATAAACAGTGTTGCCGTATTGTGGTTACACACATTATTTAACCGAAAGAGTCAAATTTGTAAGCATGTCCGGCTTAGCAAGGAATGGTTATAAACTATTTGTGGGAAACCTGCCCTGGACTATTGGCAATAAGGAGCTAAAAACTTACTTCTCACGCTATGGCCATGTTGCAAACGCTGAGGTAGTATTCGACAAGCAGCTTGGGCTATCGAAATACTACGGATTTGTAGTATTCAGTCAACGCGATGGTTACAATGGCGCCTGCAATGAGAATACACACTTTCTGGAAGGACGTGTACTTAATGTGCAGCGTGCTAATGAAAAAGACTCATCTTTATAAGTTTTAATATGCATTTTAATATAGACTATGGAAGAAAAAATTTTTTCACACGTTTATTTCTTACTGGAAAGGTAGTTCTTATAGTTCGAGCCAACTAGGTTCTGCACACTGGCAAAACCATTTGAGCTTATAAGTTCCGAAAGCTCTTCCTTAATTCGACCAACTAGCTGTGGACCTTCATAAACCAGCGCAGTGTATATTTGGACATATGAAGCGCCTGCCTCAATTTTAGTGTATGCATCATGGCCAGAAGCAATGCCACCTACGCCTACAATTGGTACTTGACCTTTGGTAAGCGAATACATCTGAGCAATCATTTCCGTGGAGCGGTCACGCAGCGGTTCACCACTGAGCCCACCCGCCTGGGAAGCCACCTCTCCGTTGCTTAGATTATCGCGTGATATTGTTGTGTTTGCCACAATTAAGCCGTCCACACTGCTGTTTTTCTTGCCAATTACACTCGCAATGTCCTTCATGTCGTCCTGCGTCAAATCTGGCGAAAGTTTAAGCAAAATTGGCACCTTCTTGTCCTGCAAAGTGGAACGCGCCTCATTTACAGCAATCAGTAAATTTTGCAATTTTTCTTTGCCATGTAAGTCACGCAAGCCATGCGTATTGGGACTGCTGATGTTGATTACCAAGTAGTCAGCAACAGGTCCAAAAGTCTTTACTCCCAGTACGTAATCGTTGATCTCACTTCGTGTGTGGCGATTCCTACCCAGATTGACGCCAACTACACAGTTGAAGTCTTCCATTTGGCGCACTTTACTTAATCGCTCTAGCACAGGTTTATGGCCCTCACTATTAAAACCATAACGATTAATAATGGCGCGATCCTCACTCAGTCGAAAAACACGCGGCTTTTCATTGCCGTCTTGTGCTTTCGGCGTGACGGTGCCAATCTCAATAAAGCCAAATCCCAATTCTTTTAATCCTTGGATGGCTTCGCCGTTCTTATCGAAACCAGCGGCTATTCCTACAGGATTGCTGAGCAGACGTCCATAAAAGTTTGTGTGCTAATGCAGATCACACAATAAAAATTTGATCGCTAAAAATGTTACTTACTACTTACCAGATTCAGATCATCAGCATAGTCCGACTTTGGATAAAAAACGCGATGTTTGCAAGCCCAGACAGCCAAATGATGGCTTGTTTCCGCAGGCAACAAACGCACTGCGGGCATCACAAGCGTCTCAAAAACTCGATCCCGGTTGTGGTATGCGGTCAGACCCATAAAAACTGCGGTTGCTCCTGCGGTTACAATGCCGAGCGACCGTAGGCGACTCTAAGGAGCGCATATTAAATATTTATAAATAAATTTAAAAAAATTAAAAAAGCACATACAAATTTCTTTGTCTTTTCCAACACCATGATGAGAGATAAATGCGATCCACAATACGCAACTCGACACTCGCTTAAACTTTGTATGGCGGCTATTCGTATAAAAGTTTTAAATTTTTAAACATTTATTTCAGCTTTTGTTGAATAATACTATTTTAAATAACCAACTTTAGAATTTAGAATTTTAAACATGACTTTTATGATTTAAATTTTAAAAGTCTGCGGTAATTCGCTTTAGCCGATATGAAATTTCGCCAAAAAACAGCTGTGTGCAATCGATAATAAAACTTAATATCGCTGAGCAACGTTCATCTGTCTGATACCTTCTTACTCATTGTATTCCATAAGGTAACTTTTTGCTCTTCTAACTACCTGAGTCGAACTTACTTGGAATTGTTTTTGGCAGCTCAACAATAAATAATCTAATGAAACGCATTCCTTACCAATGTCGCTTAAATATAAATAATACATTTTAGACATGAAAGGCGGTACTTTTCGCAATACACAATGGGATCCCACGCTGTTGTCGTCACAAATCTTCTCCATGCAGTTTTGCGTATACTTTACGCTCGGTTTGCTTGTTTTCGTGGCGAACAAAGTGGCTGGCGACAACTATTCATTGGACCACATATTCGAGTATCACGTGAGTTTTTCATAAATTGATTCACTGCACATATATGACTAAATTTGTTAATTATATAGGAAATTCACATATATGATTTGGGCGGTCGCCTGGTTATTTGCGCTTTTGTACTAAACGCCTTTATTGCCTCCCTGGCGCTATGGTGCATTGTGAGACGTGCCAAACTGTGCCTGGATTTCAGGTAAGTGCTGTTTGCAGCATATTTGTCTATGCGGCTTTTTATCAGTAACTATAAACTTGCAGCTGCACGTTCCATTTGCTGCATCTGTTAATTTGCTGGTGGTACAATCGTTCGTTTCCTGCCAATGTTTCCTGGTGGCTGCTCAATGTCATCACAGCCACTATCATGTGCATAGGCGGCGAGTTTCTGTGTCTTCAATCAGAGCTTAAAGAAATACCTGTCGGATATGCCGCACTTAATCAAAAGTCGGATGTTTAATAGGCAGCATTTGTGATCTAACAAAAGAAACCAATTCTCCATACATATATGTAATTTATTACTAAACTAGTTAATACATAGCATATACGAAACGAAAAACTCATCTAATGCAGTATTTGATATATAAAGGGCTGCTCCCGTTGCACCTTTAGCTCCTGTGGCAACATTTGTGGTGGTATAAAAAACTTGGGTCCATCACTGCTTTCATTGTAGGCCACCAAAGACCAGAGATTCAGATCTTGTGGCTGAAAAAACCAGTAGCTAAAGGCCAGTGTAAATGTCAGCATCAAGGAACATAATAGCAGCAAGGTCCAGCAACAACTCTGTCTTGCCGTGTGCATTTTGTCAGCAACACAAAAACACTAAAGAGCAAATTTATTGTAAAAGTTTTGTCACGCGTTTAGATACGCTGCGACCTGCCTTCTCAACAATTTGTCACTAATATCAACTATGCGAGCAATGTCTCGTAATTGTGCGCAGGCAACTTTTATTTTCATTTAAAATTATAAACTCCGACGCAGTCGCTCGACAGTTTTTATCATTGCCTTGCGCAGCTTTGCGTTTCTTTAAATTGAAATTTGTTTATCGACAATTCGCAAACAAACAACAACTAAACCCGTTTCACACTCCCAACACACTCGCGCTTAAGTTCCCAGCAAATTCCACACATTTACACAGCAGCAATCACAAAACAAACTAATCAAGTTTTGTCTAATCTAATCTAATTAGTTGGATGAACATCACATGCGACGATCGTCAGAACAGCGGCAATGATCAGATTACCCTGCTGCACCTTGCCACCAAACGCATTCATGTATTCCACTCAGGTTTCACTCGGTTTTGAGTAGACTGACTTGCCACAAAGTTCGCCAAAAATTGTTGATGCTGCATGTTTACTGACAGCATTAATGCTTAAATTGTTGATCTCGCAAATATATATCCACAGATGGTGAATAACATAAACAATGGAAAGAGCGTTGACACTGGCGAGAAGAGGTGCTTTATGGAGCATTTATACTGTGCCGTCAACGCTATTGACAATAGCGCACAGTGGTCGACATTCAGAAATCAATTGCAAATTTGAATAATTTTTAACGAAAACAGTTCATTAAAATTTTTTATGGGTTCTTGGTAAATTAAATGGTTACTGGCTAACACTGAGGATGTGAATAGAATATAAGTAGGGAGAGAGAGACTACTAACCATTCCACATGCCTTTTTGCCTAGAACATAGGGCCATAGCTTTTGTGTAACCCTTATGAACAAAACGATTTCGACGTTTTGTCTACCTTTCTTTTTATTCCTGTGATTCTCAGCTGCCGTCGCATATTATACAGAGGCATTTACGACGATTGCGAAGGTTCCTAAATTAGACCTATATTTCAATTACCATTTAGGTCTGTTAAAGACTACCGCTTAAATATAAACGCGGGCTACTCCAAATATTTGAAAAACTTTTTCTCAATTCTTAAAAAAATACATAAGGTTTTAACTATTAAATATACGTCCCTTAACTCTTCTTCGCTGCAAATCAAAAGTTTCATTAGTCTTAAAAACAACCTCTGCTTTTTCTAATATAAAAAACTCCAGACTTATTCATTTGCTAAAAGTTTCCATTTATTTATTTAGCAAACTTGTTTATTTTTTTTTGGTTTTTGTGTGTGTTTCCTCATACATATATAGATTTATATACTTTAAATATATATATATATATTCTTTCTAAATATGTTTTAAAATCATCAATTGAAGTTGCTTGGATCATTTGATAGATTTCAATATACGTTTTATAATATGTACGCAAATTGTGTTTTGCTTGTATTATAATAAATTCAAAGTTCCAGGAAAAAGAGAAAAATAACTTTTCTTGAATGACAAAAGTTCAAATTGTTTGCTGTATTTGCCGTATTCTTAAAATTCTTAGTTATTTTTGTTTTTATTTTTCTTCAGCACTTTAGCGTTTCATAAATTTCTTCTTTGTTTAATGTACTTGTATTTTTTAAGTTTATTTTGTTTTACGTTTTATACGTTTTATAAAGTTAAATTTAAAGTTTTCAAAATTGTTGCAAATTGTTTTTTTTTTTTTGGGCTGTGTGTGTACGCTTATTATATTAATATAATTTTACGGTTTTTGCGTGTGTTTTCTAATTACAAACTATACATGATAATATGCTTTTAATGCATATTTAAGTTATATTTTTATATTTGCAAACACAACTATTTTGCATTTAAATTAACATTTTATTTTTTATTGTTATTGTGTGGTATGTATGGATGGTAGGGATCTCTTGAGAATATGCATATGTGTGTTGAGTGTATGCGTGTTTGTGTTTAATGCGTGAGTGTGTTGCGCTGCGCACAGACAGTTTCTCTTTCACATTTGCTGTTCCTATATATATATAAATATATATATGTATGTAATACATATAGTAGTTGTAATCGGATTTTCTTTAAAATATTCCTCGCTGATCGATTTGTTTGTATTTTCTTTAATATTTTCGAAAATTGCGTTTTTGCGCGGCGTACACAGCCCGACTTGCCGGCGAATCCCGACATCCTCCTCCTCCCAGCGCCCTTGCTCAGTTGCCCCACCAATCGGGACCCGAATTAGCATGTGAGCCTCCACCGTAGGAACCGCCATAGGAGCCTCCACCTCCACCACCACCACCACCACCACCGCCGCCGCTGCTACTACCACCGCCATAGAAGCCGCCGCCAGAAGTGCCACCACCTGCATAAATAATTAAAGGGATCCAATAAATATGTTTCCGTTCAGCAGGTTTCTTTTTTCACAAGCTTACCGTACGAATTTCCATTACTGCGATAGCTGCCACCGCCGCCGGCGGCACCGCTGGAACGGGGAGCACCACCGCCGCGACCGCCTCCTCCACCTCCAGAGGTCTGACGATAATCACGTGAGCCAAAACCGCCGCCGTAACGAGCGCCTGGGCCGCCACCGCGTCGCTTAACCCCACCATGTCCGCGGTCTGAAGAGAGCAAATCTTCCAAGAAGCTGGGTATTTCCTGCTTGGTTTCGATGAGCAGCTCGAGAAGATCGGAGCAAATGTTGCGATTCTTTTCGTTGAAGAATGATGTGGCTACGCCGAGATTGCCCATGCGGCCGGTACGGCCAATGCGATGAACGTACTCCTCCACATCAGAGGGCAGATCAAAGTTAATCACGTGCTTTACATGTGGAATGTCCAGACCACGCGCAGCCACAGCGGTGGCCACTAATATTGGGCAGTCGCCCGAACGGAAGCAACGTAGTGCCTCTTCACGCTCCTTTTGTGTGCGATCTCCGTGTATGCTAGTTACCGGATGATTACACTGATAGAGGAATTCCTCAAGCGAATCAGCGCCTTTCTTGGTCTCTACAAAAATCAGCGTCAAGCTCTCCTTGGAATACTCCGGTCCATCACGTATGGATGATAGCAAATCTAGCAAGTATGAACGCTTGTCTTGTTCATATACCCACAATATGGTCTGGGTGATGTTCTCCGATGTTGAGCCCACACGGCCCACGGCCAAAAATATATAATTGCTGAGAAAATCAGAGGCCAATTCCTGTATTTGCTTGGGGAATGTGGCCGAGAACATGAGCGTTTGGCGCTGCCCTGTGGGCGGCATATTCAATTGCTCGACAATGCGCCGTATTTGTGGCTCAAAGCCCATGTCCAACATGCGATCGGCCTCGTCCAAGACCAGGAAACGTATGTTTTCTAGTCCCACCTTACCGCGCGTAATCATATCTTCTAGGCGACCAGGTGTAGCCACGATCAAATGGCATCCACGATCGAGCTCTCGCATTTGCTCGCTGGTATTATTTCCGCCATAAAGCACGGCCGGACGCATTCGCGAACGATAGGCAAACTTTTTGGCCTCCTCAAAGATTTGAGTGGCCAGTTCGCGGGTTGGTGCCAGCACCAGACCAAGCGGATACTGCTTGCGACGACTGTACTGACGATTATTTTGTGGTGCCGGCGACATGCCGTGCTCGTACATCTGATTTAGTATGGGCACCAAAAATGCTGCCGTTTTTCCCGAGCCGGTTTGGGCGCATGCCATCAAGTCACGACCGCTTATAATAATCGGTATGGCGTGTTTTTGCACCGGTGTCGGTTTGTCATAACGTGCCAAGTTCACATTGTTACGAATGATCTCGGTCAGCTGCACGTCATCGAAGGATGTGATATTCGGGGGCACATTCTGGCCCGTCGCCTCCACGGGAATATCCTCGTATTTGTCAAAATTGATGCCGGTATTGCCGACGCCGAAGAGCTCCTGCTCCAGGCGCTCGTCGCGAGCGCCCAGTTTTGTGAAGTCGGTATTACCGCCGCCGCCCTCCTTCCAACGACTGTTGTAGCCGCCGCTTCCTCCTCCTCCACCTCCTCCGCCTCCTCTGTTATAGCTTCTGTTGCCGCCACTTTGGCTGCCTTCGCCCTCAAAGCCGCTTTCTTGGGGACGACGCTCAGGTTCTTGCCAGCGATCATTGCGTGGCTGTTGGGAATCCTCTGTTTGCTCGTTGAGACCGTTACCACTGCCGCCGCTGGCACCGCCACGGAATGATGGTCCGCGTCGATCATTAAAGCGTTGACCTTGTCCGCGTCCACCGCGATTCCAATCTTCGCCGCGACGCGAATCATATTCTCCTGCAATACAATACAGATATAAGAGGAAACTAATGTTAACGTGTAAAAACTCACCATTATAGTTATCTTCGTAACGACCGTTACCACCACCGCCGCGACGTCCGCTGCCGCCGCTACTAAAACCGTATTCACCGCTTTGACGATTATAGCCGCGACTTCCACCGCGATCGCCGCCTCTACGAAATTCACCGCCCCGTTGCTGATGGTCTCTGCTATCGTGACGTGGAGCAGCTCTTGAATCGAATCCTTGCCCCTGGTTTTCTATGTCAGCGTTATTATTGCCACCACCTCCTCTAAGATGTGGGGGCACATAAACGCCACCGGTGACCGAATTATTGGAAGTCTTGGTTGTTATGGGGCTGCTATAGTCAGCGGTGCCGCCATTCAAGTCCAGACCAGCAACCTGAACGCAAGAATAAATCAGTTAATGAAGGGATACAGTTCAAATTTTTAATAACTATTCAATGTATTTTCATTTCAATTTAATTTCCATTTGAAAATAAACGTAAATGCTAGATACAGTGTGAAGAAAACAACCATGATGGGATCTATACAAATGTGTACTACGGGAAAACATTCTTCATTTGCACTGTTACAATTTCACAGATGTTTGCACTATAGAAACACAATCATTCTGGTACGGCAAATGCTACATGGCTAGTCTTTAAACCAAAGGACAAGGCTGTGAGAGAGGGTAATATAGGGGATACAAAAATGTGTAGTTACGCTTGAGATGTTACCATAGCCTTTGCGGCTTTCAAAAGAAAATCTGCCAGTGCTATCTATCGATGTGTCAAGACGATGTCAACGCAGACATCAGAAGGTGAAACACTTGCAAATCAATGAATTTAGTTTCAGTAGGCGCCAATTGATAAAATTGTGTAATTTGACCCTGAAAAAGATGTTCAATATGCTTTGGTATCACGGAGTAAAAGTAGGCCAGCCTAAAGTAGAGGCGCCTTTAGGGACACTCGACTACATAGGGCCAAGCAAAGCTTTGGGAAGATTTATGCATATTGGGCAGTTGTTATAAACACGCGCGGCGCGCAAATGTTAGCTGGGTAATCTGTGATGAATTTGACAAAACGTGTAGGCAGTATATACTTTACTCACGCTGCATATATACCGACATATATAAAGATTTATGGGAATGCGCATCCCAAGTTCAACGAATTGTAAAAATGATGCCTCTTAAGATGTCAGCCGCAATGGCGCTGCCCCGTAACCAGCATTGTTACAATAACAAGTTTTTCGCTGTCAAAACAATATATAAACAGCACACAGATACACACACACACACAGCATAGAATACGAAACTCTAGTTGGAATGGAAGCTCTCACTTTGTTGTTGCCGGCCGTCGCTCAGTATCCCGCTTAGCAACATGCTATTTTTTCTTTCTTTCAAAGCGCGCTCTATACACCACACAACTCGCACACATAAACAAATCTGCTATATACATACATATGTATGTAATCAAATACGAAGAAGCGCAACTAGTTTGAAACTTGGTCGCTCGTATTACATTTGTATGTATGTACATGTACCTAGACGAAAGTGCAAAATCAACAACAATAGAAGCTAAAACTGTAGACAGCAACCACAACTCTAAAAAAATCAATAATTTTCACACTTATTTTACAAAAATTTGCAGATTGAAAAATATTACAAATATTTTCTTATTGTTTATTTCTTGGAAAGTAAGCCGAAGTGGAAGCTATTTTCACAGTAAGCAGCAGAGTTGCCAGCTTTTCAGATGCAAAAAAAAAAAAAAAACCCCCAGATAGACGACAAATTAGAAAAACCAAAACAAGACGTTGTTTATACTTAACCCAGGAATATATTTTTTTCTATAACATATATGTTTATGGTTGCTACCAACTTGCAAATTTAAATGCAATAGATAAAAAACCATAGCGTTTTTATAAATTTATGTTCGTAACATAGGGACATTGGCAGGCAATGAAGAATTTACTTCACAGAAGCAAAAGGGAATGTAATGAAACTTATTTTAAAACAAACTTTAAACAAATGAGGGAAATGCAATTTCTATGTATTTTAGTTAAAGTGATAAATGAAGCAGTCAAAACATTAACAATTTAATTCAGGTTCAATAACTCAAAAGAACATAAGTTTCTAGAAGGTTGGGTGAAATTTTTATTGCTATTGATAGATATTACAAAAGCATTTTTTATTAATTTATGAAATATGTACATGTAGTAGTATTTTGCGCACATTTGTTCAAATGCAACCATGGCTAAGAAACTTTTTTGTGATACACCGTCAAAAATTTCACACATCAGATTAGAGACTCAGTAAGTTCTTAGCTATTTTATCATTTTTCTTCAACATGTATTTTGCTCACATTTGTTCAAACGCAATCATGGCTAAGAAACTTTGGTGTGATACACCGTTAAAAATTTCACACATCAGATTAGAGACTTATTGTTCTTTAACAAAACTTAAATCAACAGCTGTTGCAAATTTTTCAAAAACTCAAACTTGAAGCTAGTAGATTTAGCGGGAAAATTTGAAATTGACAACACTAATTAACATGTAGGGTGGGTGACTAATTATGATGACTCAAAGCCTAAATTTCCTCAAATTGATTAGATAGCTTGCGCAAACAACAAAATTACAAATTACTCGCTTAACCAACTCATTACTTTATGAATTTTATTTTTAAAAACTTATTTATGCGCTGAATTACATGCCAAGCTGGCAACCCTATTTACAACGGCAAGGTTTTAGCTTCCACATGTGCGCGAGGGAGCAAATACAAAAAAAGAGCGACACACACACACGCTCACAAACTTTGCGCTGGTTTAGAATTGCGGCGCAACATACACACACACTATTACACAAACTCAACGTGTGTACAAATGTCAAATTGGAAGCAAGTTGGAATTGTACAAAAGAAATGACAATTACATACAAATAAGAAAAAGAAATGACGCTCTTGCTGAATTACACTCACAAGCAGACAACACAATATACAGATACCGAGTTACCGTTCGTTGTTGGCCATGCAAAATGTAAAAGCGCGACACATATTTTATATATATATACTGTATGTTGTTATGAAATCAATAAATTTTTAGCCAAATCAGGGATTGTTCATAACTGTGCGACCGCATGAGCATCACCGACACACACACACACGCACGCGCGCACCAATTTTACACTCGCTTGCACATATATATACCACGCACACACAAGAACATGCATTACTTTTTTTTCCCCTCATGTACCCGCTTGCACCCCTTTTGTTAAACTTACTTGCTGCTCTAGACCTGTGCCATTTTGGTTAATAACATTACTCATATTATCCTCCAATCAGTTGCTTGTTTTTTCTTGCTTTCCGTTTAGGAAAATTTTGCAATTGTTCAGCTTTAGCGCACACTTGCAATTGTCTAGAAAAAAGGTTAATTGTTTTTTTTTTTTTCTTTTCTTTTCACGGTTTTCTGTTGCACTTCGTGTCTATACGTTTTTCCTTAGTTTTTTTCCGACAACTTCTTACGTTCCACAAGCTTGATTTGTTCTTTTATGAAATATGACAGATATGCTGTACTTTTCACAAAATTTTAAGTTTATATTTGCTTTAAATTTCTGTGCAATGACAATTACAAACGTTTTGTAATTGTGCTACGCGTGATTTATATATGTTTTCAGACGCGTGTCTAATCACACAACGGCGAAAAACAAAATTCAACTTTCTGAATTTTTTACACAATGACGTCGGGTCGAGCCACACGGGAAAAATGGTGGAGTGCTCTGTCGAGCACTGTATTTGCTCAATAAGTTAGACGCGTACCTTACGCAAACCCCACTGGTTAGAAGAGCTCAGACAGTTGAATGACACAGAGTTGCTCGACGATTTTTTATATATGTTATCGAAATCGGCATCAACACTTCGGCTAGTATTAAATTAATAAACAGTGCTACCAGACTTGGACGTCGCTTTCTCTTATAATCGTTTTAAAATCAGTTGGAATATTTTACTTCAAAATATATTTGTAGTCTTCCGGCTTTTCGCCTCCTTATGCCGTCACGTGTTTCTTTGAAGAGAAATGTAGTTTTGCAGTCCAAATTTTGTTACTTAAGGCCTAAAATTATGGTGAGTTTATGATAAATTTGAGGTTTGAAAATAAATGCAAAGGCAATTATTTGTTTTTAACAATTTCAATTAACTTTTGGATGCGAGTTCGCGCAACACTTTATTTTGAGTAAATACATGTAAATATATATATATATATATGTTTATATAGAATAAATGCTTTTGGTATCGGCTTAAGCTTTGAAAAATAAAAACTGTAATTTCAAATTTCGCAATACAACAAAATTTTACTTTGCAAACTTGCTTTCCGAAGAACCTTCAACAAGAAAAGGGAAAACTCTGTTGTACTGTGTTATTGGAATGCTGATGGAACACACAAGTTAAAATTAAGTAAATATCAAAGTATGGGCATACAGTTAGATAAGTTATGTGTAAATATATACTTTAAATATATATATCTAAGCTAACCCTGTGCAATTACCGTTTATAACTATATCCAGGTTCAATTAACCCTTAAGAAGACAACGTGTATAGAATTCACGATCAATAGCATCGTTCGGTATGTATGAGCTCCACTTAAAGATCAACGCCAATATATCCGTTGCTGCCATATAGTCGAGCGCAATGTTCAAAAAACAGTTCCAAGTATAGAAGAAATGCCGCGTCACTAGCTCCACTGTCGTCACGCACTCACAGTTTACGCATATCAAGCGGCCACGTTGAAGTTCTACAAATTGCTCAAAGCAGCGCGCCCAGCCGCCTACATTAAATTGTCGCCCCACATCCAGCAGCAGTTCTGGTTGCCCATAGTTTAAGACAATGGGTAATACCTTGTCCAGATTATGTTCAGCCAGATAGAACTTAGCTAAAACATCCAGCAAAGCAGGCACGGCAGATAAAACATCAAAGCACTTAAGCTGCTCATTACGTGACCAGAAATAACGTAGCAGTACTGCGCCTAGCTCATGATACTGACACATGTTGTCGAAACGCAGTGGGAATGAGCAATGATCGCATCGTATAATATCCGCGCCAGCATTAATCATTACAAAGCCAGTGGCAATGTAATCACGCGTGGCATCATCCATTTCCCATATGAGCTCTGGATTCAAATAGTCAAAGTACATCTCATAGCAGTTACGCTGTGCCTGCTCCTCGGTGTCACCGTAATCCATCATCACTTGAGCAAGCTTCGAAAGCAACTTTATCAACTCATTGGCCGCATACTCATCGAAGACCCCGCGATAGCGCTCCAAACAGCAAGTGTTGCTGAATTTGGCGCTCTTATAGATCAAGTACAAATTGTAAATTGTTTTCTCCTCAGGACTAATGTGAGGCGCAGGCGGCGCTCGTTGGGCCGGCGGTCCTCGACTGCTGCCGCTACGGCAAACAATCTCTTCGTCCTCGGCATTTTCATAGCGCGCTTTAATGTCCTTAAACGGCAAAGAGCGTTCGCTGGCCGGTATAAGCTCGCGCACCAGCTGCTGTTGCTCCTCCGCAAAGATGTTGAACTTGTACTTGATAATGTTTTTTCCAAATTTGCCTGTGACAGTGAGCAAAGCATCTTTAAAGTGCCCAGACTTGAGCGGCTGCTTGAGATTATCGCAGAAGGCATTCTCGAGCACATAGACTCCTTTGGCTTGAGTTGAGTTCATAGTTGGGCCACTATTTCCACCACTTAGACTGGCACTGCGCTCTGTGGTTGCCGAGCTGCCACCGGAGCTGTGTGTATCACCTGACCCACCTGTGCATTGGGCTATGGCATCGAATATAACCGATATATCATTGAGCAGCTCATATTCCTGACGTTCGATAAGCAACTGTTTTAGTTGGTTCAATACTTTAAGGTCGTAGTTTTCCCTGGCCTTGTCGGAAAAATATTTCACGTGTTTGCGCATAAGGCAAGCGCACTCCAACAGCTTTGATTGTTGTATCAATGAGCATGCATGAGCCTCTAGAGTACGTAGTTGCACGCTATACAGCGATCCGGTCTGCGTGAACACAAAAATATCTGTTCCAGAAATGCGGCAATCCACAATTCGCTCAAACTGATTACACCATAATATTACGGAAGAATTGCGCATATCGAATATATAAAGACCCAGCTCGGTAAAGGCTAGCAAAAAATCCTGTGTCAATCGCTGCACCTTGCCAAACTGCAGCTGCTGGGGTTGATAATCTAATACCTCATCGTTTTCCTCATAGCGTGCCATAGCATCGGCTTCGGTATCGCAGGGCTTGTGTATTTTAGCAGGCGCTGTGGCAAGGGCAGACTTAAATTGGTGTGTTTGCAAGACCTCACCTTCAAAATCAACTTCCCAAATGCGTGTGCCGGGACGAGCGCAATAGATGCGAGATGGCTGCACAGATTCCTGCGGCGATATGAAGAAACAAGCGCCAAACGCACCATCGCGTGGACGATTGCCAATCTATAGACGGAGAAACATGGATTTATTTGAGAAGAGCATACCTTTTGTATTGTGCTTTTCTAATTACCTGCTTGTATTCCTCGTACTCTGTGTTACATAGTATGCACTTGGTGCAGTTGGAAACCAGCAAAAGTGTTTCAAAGTCATCAATTTGTACAATAGGCGACTCCAGAATCAAAAGCTGATGCACCGTCATGTTCAACAGCAAACTATGCCCAATAAACGAAGAGAGCAACACAAGATTAACCTGACCACAAGTGTCGCCATAGTAAAACTGTTTTTCGTCCTGGGTCCAGTGTATGCAGGTAACTTGCACTGACTGATCGCTGCTCAGATGTGTAACTATAATCTGTGGCATGGCCTGTGCCGACAAATTTACCGCATAGACGCATATTAGGGAACGCTGAGTGGCAAAGGCCACGTACTTTTCATTAGCAGAAATTGCCAAATGACTGACAGTTCCATGCTTATTGGGAATGAGATGCAGAAATTTGCCGCTGCGATTGAAGAGATACAAAGATCCTGAAGTGGCGCCAAAGATGATGTAGTTTTCGGAAATGTCAAAGCAGGTATACTGCGCGTATATTGAAAAAAAGATAGGAAAATTGTATAAGGGGCGTATTACGTTACATTACACACTCACCTTGATGCGGTTACTGTGCTTCAGTGGCTGATGGAGCGCCAGCGAATAATCAATATAATTTGAAAGGCAATAGGCATCTGCAGCCATTTTCGTGCGTGTTATGTATATGAATGATGTAGTAATTACTTTAATTACATATTGTTAAACCTAAAAACGCCAGCGCAAACACTAATTGTGTATAGTCAGGTGGATTAAATTGAAATTTATGTTCTATGCATAACTTTTTAATTGCAGCTTTGTTATCTGCACCAGCTGACAAATGTTGCACTGGGGTTGTTGATATGCGAGCGATAGCAAGCGTTGCCAGCATAAAATGTTGCAATTAGTTAGTATTTTAGCGATTCATTTGTTTTAGGGCTACGGTCACATGCAAATACTAAGACTAACTTTATTGCCAGTTTCGTTACGCGCGGTCACACTAACACTCTTGGGCAGTGTGGTGTTTTCATAATTAATGTTTAAAGTTAGTTACTTTTAGTTTTAGTTACAATATACATTTAAAAAAGAAAAAAAAAAACAAAAAAAACGCATTAATGTGTGCGCCATAGTGCTAAAAATAGTTGAGTATATATATATACTCAAAGCAAATACACGAAACGCATACGTGCCAGCACGGGGTTGGTTATTGTTTTCGATTTTCGGTGCATTCGTGCGAAAATAATTCCGGCACTAGAGCAGAGTGGTGGCCGCTCTGAGCGACGTGTATTGGGGGGCGCGCCCACTGGAAAAAACGGAAAAACATAGAAAAACCAATCGACGGACATCCTTTGTGGCAACAAAGCCACATCAATACTTGGGTTCAGAAACATACACACAGCCTGAGCACAATGGCTGAACGTCCGAAGAATTTGTTTGCAAGTGAGTAATCCAAATAAACTACCCACGCACATACACACATACGCACACTCGAACTCACACACACACTGTAGCATTGACGCACACTTGAACAAAGTGTTACTGATAAGATGTACTATTATATACTATATAAGCTTAACGCTTAACACTTTTATGCTGCTCTTATCTAACTCAATTGCAGCTGGACCCAGTCGTTCGCGTATACCACCTGATCAATTAACTCTTAACAATTTAACCATACGGCATCCGCCCTCCTCTACGTCATCGAGCTCCTCTGGTTCCACATCGTCGGGTTCAAGTTCCTCCTCGCAACACAACAATGTCGCGCTGCGTTTTGGTCAGCCAAATGTTCCAGTGGCGCAGGCGCCGAACAATAGTAGTAGCGTCAGTAGCAGCAGCATTAGCAGCACGGCTACGGATCGTCATAGAGAGCGCATACGTCAGCAGGCCTGTGGTAAACTGCAATTTGGCGAGGGCCCAGCCAATACACATCACTTTACTTCGGATGATCTCGAGGATTTGGGTGAAATCGGTCGCGGCGCTTTTGGCGCTGTGAACAAAATGATATTTAAGAAGTTGGATAAGGTCATGGCTGTCAAGCGCATACGTGCGACAGTTGACGAAAAGGAACAGAAACAGTTGCTCATGGATCTCGAGGTCGTTATGAAATCGAATGAATGCATCTACATAGTGCAGTTTTATGGTGCACTTTTTAAAGAGGGCGACTGCTGGATATGCATGGAGTTAATGGATACATCGTTGGATAAGTTTTATAAATACATTTTTGAGGTAAAACAGCGTCACATACCCGAATCAATATTGGCCAAAATTACCGTGGCCACCGTGCATGCCCTCAACTATTTGAAGGAGGAGCTTAAGATTATACATCGCGATGTCAAGCCGAGTAACATTTTGCTGCACAGACGCGGTGACATAAAGCTTTGTGATTTTGGCATCTCGGGCCAACTAGTGGATTCGATTGCTAAGACCAAGGATGCGGGTTGCAGGCCATATATGGCAGTGAGTAGCGCTTGACTTTTTAAAGATCGACTGGTATAATAAACAATTGATTTGCTTACAGCCGGAGCGCATAGATCCGGAGCGTGCCAAAGGCTACGATGTGCGTAGCGATGTCTGGTCATTGGGTATTACGTTAATGGAGGTGGCAACAGGCATGTTCCCCTATCGCAAGTGGGACTCGGTTTTCGAGCAATTGTGCCAGGTGCGTTGCTTATAGAGTAGCTGTTTTGCTAAATTCATATGTTTCCGTTTTATTATATACCAGGTTGTGCAAGGTGATCCACCTCGCTTGCAGACATCATACAATGGCATGGAGTTCTCTAAGGAGTTTGTTGACTTTGTTAATACTTGGTAAGTGTCGAAATGTAATCAACGTCTAACAATGGAACACACATTTTAATAAACTTGTATAAAACGCATAAAAAGACAAGATTTTTCAGAACAATTTTAAATTTCAAAGAATTGCATTGCGTCTTGCTTTAAAAACAATCTTTGGATCAATACTTATAATTTTTACTTATAATTTGTATCCAGTAAAAGAACGTTCTGCGTTCCAGTACTAGTCTTTTTGTGGAAGGATCTGCTTTTTTTAAACATACAAAATATCTTAAAATTTAAGATAAATACATATAAATATTTCTGGTTTGGTTACAAAACATGAAATCTTTCCCATTTCTTTCTTTTCTTTTTGAAATTTCCTTTTTTATATGCAATAATCTAAGGTGTTTTTTAGATTACTTTAAACCTAAAGTGCTTATTTACGTATGTTTCCGTGGATCGCCACTTAATCCTTCGATCTGTGGTTTTAAATTTCCTCAGTTCTGTCCCACTGGTCATAGTTGCGCAACTTGTTCATGCGAGTACTACTACTTATTTAGCAGGACCAGAACGGTAGAAAAAAAACTTATCGGTGTGAGATATTGAAGCTGCTTTCAAGCCATTATTAATGAAGTAGCACATCGTTCAACATCAATCCTTACCTCAGCCTAATCGTATATGGCTGTAGGCCCAAGGCCAACCTTAAAATAAGATAGACATATGTATCTGAGGCTTCTTTGAAATTGACTGCTACTTCGGCTACGTTTTCTTTTCTTAATTTTTTTAATGTCTTTGGAAAATATTTGACATCTGGTTACCCCATATTTTTAAGACCAAATGTGCAATGTCGGCGGGTGCTATGCGCAGATTCGATCCACATTTCGCAATGTTTTTGGAGATCGTGACTCACGATTTTGGAATTTTATATTTATTGTATATTATTTTTGGAGGAAAAAACTAATCTCTATCTCTCTTTGTGCAGTTTAATCAAGAAAGAAAGCGATCGGCCTAAGTATAGCCGTCTGCTGGAAATGCCATTCATAAGCCGTGGTAAAAACAGCCACACAGATGTGGCTGCCTACGTTCTGGACGTTTTGGAGTCCATGGAGAGCGATGGCATCACGCAATTCACGGCGAATCAACCGGCAGAAAGTTAATCAACTAAAAAAATTAGCAGCAAGTCATAAAGTACTAAGAAATAGCAACCACAAAAGCAAACTAAAAGTAAGTATGTATGTGTAATGCAAATATAAAAACAAAAACTTAAAAACTATAAAAAAAAAACATAAAGAAACATAAATTGTTGTCTACTTTATAGCATTGTAGTAAAAGTAGCGCGTATTTTGTTAAAACAAAAAGTATAAGCGAAAATTGTGTAAAGTTTTATATATATATTGATTAAAAAAAGTATATTATTTTTTGTAGTTGCAAAAACAATGTGACTATCAAACTGTAAGTTTTGTGCTTGAATTGTGAAACGTAAAGACAAATTCCGAGATTGTTTATAAAAATGAAATACTTGTTTAGCGAAAAAGTTTGTCAAAGTTTGTGTGAATAAGAAACAGTCCTTAAAATTGTATAAGTTATTAGTCAGTTAGCGCATTTTAAATTTTATTGATTTATATTGTTATAAAACATACCAGAAAGTCAATATAATGCATTTTCAGCAAAAACAATATTTAAAAAAAAAACAACAATTTTTGTATATGTTTAATGCAATTGATTTTATATTGTAGTTTTAATGCACCTGACAAAATCAAGTCCTGTTTGCACAAATGTCGTATAAAATGTAAGTGTCGATTATAATGAAGTTGGTAAAAAAATAATTTTTAAATTTAGAGTATATGGCCAAAGGCCTGATCTCTATAAAATTGCAAAAAGAAACCAGTCATAAGTCACTGGGTGCCATATCTGAAATTGTTATTTTGAATTATTCCTTGTTCGTGATTAATGTATGAAAAATTGTAATTCTTTCAATTCGAAAACGTAACTTGTTTTGAAAAATTGTCAAAAATAGTGGAAAAATTCATTTTATTTTGAACTGCAGCAAATGCAATAATGCATTTTACGCTACAGTTTACCCGGGGCGGTTGTCCTGGAGGTCATAAGCTGTGACAGTTGCAATTTGTTAAGATTTTTGTAGAGATCAGTGGCGAAACTAGGCCAATGCTTCTTTGAATGCTGGATATCAGACACGATCATTATTAAATCGGACTTTGAGCAAACAGGTCCAGCAATAAATGTAGACCAAACATGCGAACTTACTTGCATTGAAATAGTCATAAAAAATGTTGTTAAAACAATTTGAATACAACAAAAACTCAAAGCATGTTTTTGATAAATTAATTTGATTTGTTTGTTTAATTTGTAAAACTTTTTCTTTGCATAAATCTTAGTGAGAAAAGCTTTAACACATGCCAAGTGCACATTGCATGTGCCCAAAATTTTAAGTGCGCTGCATTTTATTTTTAAAACTAGCAGAAAGTATGCAAATATTTAAGCAACAACAATAAAAAAATTTTAAATATTTAACTTAAAGTAGCAACACATACTATATATATATATATATATATACACACTCATACACGCAGAAAAAAATCACATACACACGTTTTTATGTTTAGAAATTAGTCATAAAACTACAAAATATAAAAAAATTCAAAATGTTTAGCAAAGAGAAATTAAAAAATAAGTTGAAACTATCTAATATAAATAAAAACATACGTAGATAATAGGAAGTGTAGCCGAAAAATGTTGGTCGCAAAAAATGAATGCTACGAAGTCAACTTAATTTTGTTTCTTTTTTTGAATTAAGTTCTTAAACTTATAAAGTTATATAAGCAACGGTGCGATTTTTTTCGGATACACTGCTTATACACGCAAGTACACAGACAAAAAAAATATGTGGAAAGAATTAAAAAATAAAATAAATGTATTGTGCCTAAGTATAAACAAATATGAAAATTTTAATTATAAATTCAATCAATTACATATTTAGACATAATAATAGTTATAAGAAAAAAAATAAAGTCAAGCTCAACACAAGCAAAAATGAGAATAAATCCCAACTTATTGTCCAGATTTTAAAGCAACTTTCTAGCCTAGCTTGTTCGCAAGCTTACACACACACACACACAAACCCACGCACTGACTCAAAAACTCATAAACGAAGTTTAAGGAATAAGTAATTCTGAATATGATCATTCGATAACATTTGAAAGTGTTAAGCTGCGATGTTTTGCAGGCTTAAACTAGAAATACATTTCAGAAGATTTAAAGAGATCATTTGTAAGAGCTTAAGCAGCGGGTGTTTTTTGGGCAAAAACAAATCTGGTTTTGTTAAACTAGGTGGCTCTGCTAAATGCTCGTTTCGATAACCAACTCGCAACAGCTGCCTTTGTATTAAAAATTTATTTTATAAAATATTTTTATTGTGAAGACAAATATGCAACAACTTGCATGCGGACGACAAAATAATAAGAGATATTTAACGAAAAACGCAACTCTCGTTAAGAGACTACTAAAATACATATGATTCCCAGCTTTTGTCGCAGCTGATACAATTTTTTCTTTAAAGAACTGCCTAAACAAACCCAAAGCAGCTGATTTTGTCATATTCTAATATAATATAAAAATTGTTTTCGTTTTAAAGTACGGCAAAGTGTAAAAATATTAAGTGCTCAAAGATTTGGCGTAACATCTAGATGCAAATGAGTAAGACTCACAATCTTTATGCAAAAATGGTCCGAACGATAAAGTAAATGGTTCATCTAGCCATTGCCGTCTGTCCGTGCCTATTGCCTGTTTTTCGAAGACCAAAAGACATAATGCCAATAATAAGAAGAAAATTAAGATTTTCAACCAAAAACTGACTGTTTTTTGAAGCTTTTCCAAAATTAAACTTTTACGAACACGTTCAGCACTCAATACTGACAGGAAAGTGTTCCTAATTTTTTCAGCAGCTCTTTAATTTTGTGCTTATTAAGCTCAATTACTTATTACCAAAACCTCGTACACAATCTCTATATAAGGATAATGCAGGATACACCGTCTCAACCAAATCACGTCAACATTTTTGTTTATTAATTTAAACGTATTTTTTTTAATATTTATGCAAGCGCATATGTGAAAGCAAAAGTTTATTTTATATACGCATATATATAAATATATATAAATAATTGTATTTGTACAATTTGCATAACTTAATAAAAAAAGTTACCAAAAAAAGCAACACAGGCCACACCGCGTCCACTTTTTGATAAAAAAAAAAAATAAATAACGATTTCGATTTTTACAAATGCAACTTGCCTAAAGAGTTTCTTTTGCCAATCATCAGTAAAATAAAAAGTGTGAGAGTAATATAAATATTTTTTTAGTAAAAATAAAAAATTTGAATAAATATATGTAGCACGTAGTCATAAAAAATTATACAAATCAAGAAGCATATACTATACGATGCTAAAGTTTTAAAAAACTATAACTAGCGAGTCTTAAAAAAGCGTCTTTATGAAAAATACTATAAATTGCACTTTGCAAACAAATTTTTTTTTTAAAACATTAAAAAAGAAAATGTAAGCAAGGCAAAGCTTGAATGCAAGTCGTCATATTTTTTGACAATAAAAGCTGTATAATTTAAAAAAAAATTAAAGGCAATTCTATGAAAGTGTTTTATGTATACTGTAAATGCATAATAATAATTATAAAAAACTACTTGCATATATTTATACAAGAAACTTTCTAGACTCAAGTAGTTGCATATAGCAAAAAAATAAATGTAGCTAAAAAAAAAGGCACTCAGAATGAGCAAAAAACTAAACACCAATCCTTTAATTGGCTTCCTATGTTTTGATTGCAATTTCTATGGCCTTTAAACCAAGTCAATAAAATTCAAACCTTTATAATGGATATAGTAAAAACAAAACAAATACAAATACAATGCTAAGACACAAACGCAAGTGAAATATCTACGTCCAAAAAAAAAAAACTTTTTTAAGCCCATACTTGTCACGGCCCCTCAAAAAAGGGTTAAGCTTTTAAACGCTCCCATTATAGAGCACTAGCCTAGCTTAGAAACAGCAATTAAGTAGCTATATAAATTACCCGGCTTATACATATACTAGTAGCTCTCTCAATAAATAAAAAAAAAAAAGAAAACACCACATGAAAATTATTATAAGAAAATACTAAACGTTAAATCGAGTTATATAAAATAATAATAAATAAAAAAAAAACCGTGAACGCATAAAAATAACAACAAATTATACTGTTGACAAGTTATACAAAATTGTAAAAAAAAACACAAAAGCATAGCAAATAAAAATGATATTTAAAAACTCAATGTCACTTACAATGATACAATGTTTCTTAATTTGGTAGCAAACATATATTTTAATGCTAATAGCTCATCAATACTCAACACTCTACAATCAACAGCAAACAACAAACTGAACAAACAACTGAACACAGTTTCGAACATTTGGTTGTTTGTCCAAACCCGAAGTAAACACTGCAGGGAAAGTAAGTAATTTTGAAATCATGTTGATCAGCTTGGTCAACTGGCTAACCAAACAGATAGTGTGACTATTTTAGATTTCCATGCTGTTGGAGTAAGGAGTATCATAAGAAACAGGCCAGGTCATCCACAGCAATCACATTTTGGATTTTTTCAATCTTCGGATTTTTTTCTTCGTAAAGTTCTAGAAGACAAAATTAATGGAACTATCTATTTTAGCTACATATTGTATCTGTGGAAACTTTCGTGTCACGCCCAACTGCCTGAAATTTCGTCAGGTAGCTGAGAAGCTACGTACATTGTCTTATCAGTATGCGCATCTTATAAGTTACTTCTAAAGATTTATTAAAGAATTAATAGCACTAATCCATCTGAGTTGGCTTTTCGATAAAACAATGTTACCAGCTAAGAGAAAGTTCGTGCATTGCTTTCAGATTAGAGATGTGTGTGGGCCGGTCTTTATTGTTAAGACCAGGCACGAACACGAAGCTACTGCTTTTAATAAAGCCCAGAATCGGAAAAATATATTATGTACTTGAATAAAAATGTGTTGAAAAAACGTTATTAGTAATTTAATTTTTTTCAAGTTTAATTTATTTGATTTTATACTTTTAATAATTGAACTGGCTTAAGGAGTATAAAATATTTTTTTTTTTTTTGTACTTATTTATTGTCAGTAGGACTCACTGGAGCACAATCAATCATGGCGTATTTGTTGTATTCATAAAATTAGCTGATTGATTAGCGCAACTAAAAGAAATTGACTAAGTTGCGAACATTGAGGTTGGTGCGAAAACTGAGTTTAAATTTTCATATGGTCAGAAATCTTGATATTGTAGATTTATTCACATTATATTCATCGCATATATATTGAATTGAATTGCCTTTATCAAGTTTATTAAGTATTTCGCATTTTTGGGCTATTGAAAGCTTAGGAACACTTTTAACAACTGGCATTTTTCCAGCACACAAAACACAACCGATCCCGAAGTTAATTACATAAAAAATGCGTTAACGCATTTCACCAAATTTGTTTGCATTATTCGTTCATATGCTTAAGTGGGGAATCCCAAAACTAAATTTTGTTAGAAAGAGTCAAAGCAAAAAACCAAAACCAAAATGAAAAAAAAATTACTTTTGCATAGAAAGTTGCGTTAACTGAGGCTATTTTTTTCAAGTTGCTTTAACAGAGTCTGCTATGTAAAGAATTAAGGTGTTGCTTTCATCGAGGAGTTGCGTGTATCGAGAGTTGCGTTCTGCGAGGGCGTACTGTATAAAACACAATAAAAAATTTACTGGCAGTTAGCCTGTTTAAGCAAGGACTATAGTCCAATAGATATAACACAAAAATTTAATCGCTTTACACTATTTGTCCTCAAAACAATTTTAAATAACCTACTAATGTGACCAAAAAATAAGGTGACATTGCATTTATTTTGAAAAATCTTTATTTATTCGTCCAAATCAATTTCATCGTCATTAAAGTAATCCCCCCCCTTCCGATACAATGCACGTTTGCCAACGGATTTTTCAATTTTCGAAACAGTTGTTAAAATCGATAGCCGGGATGGCCTTCAGCTGCTTGAATCTCCTCTATCGACTCAAAACGGTGTCCCCGGAGGTTGAGTTTGTTGAATAGCTAGAAGTCGCACGGTGCCAAATCAAGTGAATACGGTGGTTGTGGAACGATATGGGTTGAGTTTCTGGCGAAATGGTCACGAAGAATCAATGCAATGTGAGGCGTTGCATTGTCATGGTGCAAAAACCAAGAGTTGTCTCGCCACAATTCCGGTCTCGTTAGGCGAATAGCTTCACGCAAACTACGCATAACGTTCAAAAATGTTTCCTTGTTGACTGATTGACCCGGCGGAAGGAACTCATAATGCAAGACACCACGATAATAAGAGAAAACAGTCAACATGAACTTGATTTTCGAGCGACTTTGGCGCGGTTTTTTTGGTCTTGCCTCGTTTTTGGCACGATATTCGCTCGATTGATCGGTTGTTTCGGGGTCGTAAGCATACATCCAAGTCTCATCTCCATTTATTATGCATTTCGTCTTGTCAATGTAGTCAGAAGGCATTGTTTCACACACTTCAACGCAACGCCTTTTTTCCAAAAAATTCAATTTAGACATTGTGTAAATCGAAAAATTCACTTTTAGCAGCTCACAAAATCGAAGCGTACTCAAATACATGAATATTTTGATGTGTCACTTGGCATGGATGACAAAGACAGTCCTACAACCTGAAATGTCTCCAAATCCAATTTCGGCGCGCGCAGTTAAAATTCAAATGTCACCTTACTTTTTGGACACAGTAGTAAAATGCAGATCGATTCATGTGTAAAGAACAATTTTTCACTTTTTGCGAAAATTCCATTAAGCTTTTTATTTTTATTGTTTTAGTAAACTGAATATTTTTTAACAAATTTTGTTTAGGTATGTAGCCATTTAACATCACATTTAAAAAACAAGAAAATAATATTGTAAGCAATATTTTTTTTAATTCAATAACTTTTAAAAAACCACAATTATATACATATATCACTACTCCTTTTATCCCTCTTCTTTACCATTCACCATTCGATGATCTTATCGATAAGCGTTATACATCGATAGATCATAGTCGATGTTCAAGCCAACGTCTTAAGGAGTTGCCAGTACACCAAAACTGCCGTTGGGTTTAAACAATACCTGACCTAATTACATTAGTTTTTTACAAATTTTCTTATTTAATTATACCCACTTTTTTTTAAAGTGTGTTTCTTAAATAGATTAATCATAATTTTCTTAACTTATTTTATGCCCCTGCTTACATGGCCTAATTATCAAATTAGTTTGGTAGAACAATCAGGCATGTTCTAGATTTCGATTCCGACAAAATCTGTCGGAATCGAAATGAAAGGTGTTCTAGATTTCGATTCCGACAAGAGTTGACTCGTTTTGAAAAGTTTGGCTCGCAGCTGTCGAAATGAAAAGTATTTTGCTTTGTTTACTTAAATAAACGCATTAATGCTACTAAAATTCATTTTGTATTATTTTTTAATGCTTTAAGAAAATTTAGATGTGCTCACTTGAACGAAACAAGGTTAATTTTCACCATGTATTTTAATTACAAAAAATGTCTATGGAAATTGTGTGTACATGCAAAACCAAAACGAGTGGAATGAAAGTAAGGTGTTCTGGATTTAGACAAAACAGAACTTCGAAAAGTTATGTGTTGTCGTGTTGCACAAGTTAATTCGAAGATAATTTTATTAATGGATAGCTTAAAATATATATATAAAATAAATTGTACAAAATTTGTAAATAAATAAAAAATATTTCTCGCTCAGAAAAATGTTGGCAAAATGAAAAATAAGTTATTTAGTTAGTTATTCGAAAACTTGTGGCAACTCTACAATGTGAACTTATCGATATCACACAGCTGTTCAATACAAAAGGTTATCGATAGCACTCGAAATGAAAACGATTCGAAATCGATTCGAACTCAGTCGAAATCTAGAACACCATTTGTCGGAATGCACTCGTTATGACTTTTCAAAACGAGTCGAAATCTAGAACAGGCCTGAATATTTCTAATTTTTTAATGGCCTCAAAAACTATAATGCATTTTTTTAATATGAATTCAAATTCAGGGATTATATAATAAAAAAAAGTACAATTTATTTATTGGCAATCAGCCAAGGCTTTAATCCAGTAGGCATTAAACAAAAAATTAATTCGCTGCACACTCTTTATCAGTGTTATAATGTGGGGGTAAATACTATACTAAAAAAAATTAACAGTTCTACACAGAACTTTTTTTGATTATTTACGTTAAATTATATAATTTGAACAAAAAACAAAATGAATCATGTGCAATGTAAGAACTGCTTTTTAATTTATTTTTCAATTTTAATGTGATGTTAATTGTTAAAACAGAAAGCTCTATCACCAACTACAAATTTATGTCCAAATGCGCGAAACCAAATTCCTATCTACTAATAAAGATGATCATTAGAGCCTTGTTCGCACTTTTACAGGTCTCAGGGTCTACATGTAATCAGACTATGCGCGATTCCAAGTAAAGGCCCATACGCAGCATGCAAAAATACCGCTCGAAATGTCAAAACTTCATATAAAATTACCTTTTTTGGGATATTTTTTTTTGTATGAAGTTTTGACATTTCGTGCGGAATTTTTGTATGCTGCGTATGGGCCTTAAGAAGGAAACCCGCGAACATGTCTAAGAATCGGAAATAGTATACATATTACTGCACACTGGTCAGAAGTTCATGTTTATACCCTGTACCAAAGTTACAAAGGTATAAGAAGTACGTGCAATTGTATGTAATGGGCAAAAGGTGGCGTGGCAGACCCCATAAAGCAAATATGTTCTTCATCAGAATCAAGAGGCGAGTCTATATAGCCATGTCTGTTGGTCCGTATGAATAGGAAGATCTCAGGGACTAAAGATCTCAAAATTTACCAAAAGATGCGCATAATGATCAGACAGATCAAGTTTTTCGATTTATGTCGATGTCGATACCAACTTGCCAAGAAACTAAGTTTCACTTCTCCATGATCATCATTACAATTTGCATTTGCTGAAACTTCAAATTTCATACAGTGGTATCGAAAAAAATACTAAAATCGAAATTTTTTTTTACTTTAAGGCCCATACGCAGAATGAAAAATTTCGCACGCCTTTGTGTAAAAAAAATCCACTATCGAATTGAGTCAACTTAGTAGATTTTTTAAGCTTGGGATATACAGATGTAACTGACATTTTTCGGCACCAGAACTTAACTTAAGCTAAACTGACCGTTTCTTAAGCAAATTAAAGGGTATTTCCGTTTCAATATTAAATTCCTTAAAATATTACAGCGGCAGTGGCTTATATTTGTCTAATTTATATTATGTATTGACTCACAGCATATGGGAATTAACGCGCAATGCATGGAAATGCTTTTGATTTGTGTGTGCCGCTGGACGTGGCGAGATTGCAAAGGGCCATATTAGTGCCACAAATGCGTAATTAGCCCCTCCGCTCTTTATATTGTAGATATAGAAATCTCAATGAACACAATATTGTAGTGGCGAGTTTCTAAGGTGATTGATTAGTAAATAAGCAATAAGTGGGCGATGTAGTTGGGGCCTTTGGTTTTGGGGTTCAGTATTATTTTGAACGTTGTAGGTAAAGCATTTTGGTCGTAGGCTTGCCGGTGCACATAGATAATTTTTTGGAAGTTCAACGACATGTTGGTGCTCATCGTATTGACCAGCTGGTTGGTGTTGTTATGGCTTTATTTTTTATGGACGCGGAGGCGCTACTACAAAGCGGCCTGGCAATTGCGTGGACCGATTGGCTTGCCATTTATTGGCATGGGACCACAAATGATGAATCCCGAGAGTAAGCTATTTCAAATTGATCAGTATGAGCTCAAAACTAACTGCCTGTGCAGCTTTTTTGCAGTACATGGAGGGACTATCTCATCAATACAAGACGCCTTTTATATCTTGGATGGGCACAAATTGTTTTCTTTATGTCAACGATCCACAAACGATAGAAACGATTTTCAATTCAACTCATTGCACCAATAAGGGCGATTTTTATCGCTTTATTAGCAGTGCCCTGGGCGATGGTCTGTTTACATCGAGCTGTAAGTAAATTGTGATGTGTTTCGAAATGCCCCTATGGGAGCTATCAAACATATAAATAAACTGGTCTTCCGTGACATAATAAGGGTTCTAGTCTAAAAGTAAAAAAATACTTACACATAGAAAAAAATTTCAAAATAAGAATCTTCAAGCTTCAAATAAGATGGGAAACAATCTAAAATCTTTTATATATAATTTTGAAATAAGAAATTTCTGGCTTATTTAAAGAGTAAATTGTTATGATTTCTAGAACGCCAAAAACTGCTTCTAAGATAACAAAATCTTAAAGATAAGCAAATTCAAGCTTTAAATCTAAAAACAAACCCAAAATCTTATTCTCGTATTTTTAACCATCTTTGAAAATAATATTTTTAAGGCTCATTCTAAGAAAAACTTATAAAATCTTAGTTTCCAAACTTTAAGGCGTCAGTGACTTTCGAAAGTCACTTTCAGCCAGATTTTGTGAATTAAATTTACTTGATGTTCATTCAAGCTTTTTTAATCACTTTATTTTCCCTACCCCTGAAATAGCCTTTTGGAGAAAAATTGCCTCCCTGGTAAAGATACATACAAATTATCCTGCGTACAGCTTTGATTATTTTAATATCTGAACAATACCCATTTCATTCGCTTTTGTATTAGCTACACGCTGGCACAAACATCGACGACTCATTAATCCCGCCTTTGGCCGTCAAATCCTGGCCAATTTCTTGCCCATTTTCAATGCAGAGGCCGACGTATTGCTGGACAAATTTCAAACCGAGGGCGTGCAGCTGGGCAAGCGACTGGAAATCTATCAAATTTTAAAGAAGATTGTGTTGGAAGCCGCTTGCCGTAAGTTTGAATGAATATACATATCTCTCAGATAGTTGAAAGCTTAGCCAATTTGATTTATAGAGACAACGATGGGCAAGAAGATGAATTTCCAGCATGATGGCTCTACGGCAATATTTGAGGCTTACAACGGGTAAGTGGCCGGCATTTCTTATTCCTGAGCAGCTGTTTGTATAGTAAATAATTGCAGCCACAACTTATTAAGCTTGAGCTTTAGAGTAATCTGCTCGTGGTTGCAAGTGTCAAAACAGCAGCTCTTCTAGCTAGTAGCTTTCAGTGCATCAGTGACGTAGATAGATAGATATGTTATCACCGAATATATAATTTTTGTGAGGGGAGGATTAACTTCTTGCTGATTTTTAAAAAATTTAAAAAACAAATCTAGTTTTCTTATTAAAGATTTATATTTTATTTCGTCAGTTTTGGATTCCAATGTCATGATAAACGTTTATGTTCATAAATTTTCTTATTGTCCTATTTCGGCTCTTTTTATGCTAAAAAGCCGGAAAATTTTCGTTTATTTGAGAAAATACGATTTTTTTGTTTTTTTAATTATTTGGGTTTTGTTAAATTTGATGAACTTCCACTAAAATATTGATTCCATGTAATTTTTAGGCTTGACAAAAAATACATTTGTCGAATCTTTGACGAAATCCTCAGCTTGTATCAGTTCCAAGCTAAAACTTAAAAATTCTTAACATAAAGGCAAAGAACCCATTTCATTTAAAACTTTTTTTTTTTTAATAAAGGCAAACCTCAATAGCATTTAATGATAAATATTTAATATGTTTTCTAGGTAATAAAGGGTTTTCCAATAAGAGGTGTTATTTTGGTATTCAAAGAAAAATGCCATTTTTTGAGATAAATGATCGGATGTTTGTTTCATAATAAAGAGGAAAGTATGGCATTAATAATGAAAAACAACATCAGCCAAATGGCCAACACGACCAAGCTTACAGGACCATATCCTTTTCATTAAATTTTTCATAACCAAATCGCAAAGTGGCTGCCCTATGTCCTCGATAGCCTCACGAATTCTATCTTTGAATCGACGCTGGACTGTTGGCGTAGACCTTATCTTTCACGTGGCCCCAAAGGAAGAAGTCGCAAGGTGTTAAATCACAAGATCTCGGTGGCCAATTGTGATCACCTCTTTGAGAGATAACACGGTCCGGAAACTTTTCCCGTAAAAGAGCATTGGTTTCGTTGCTTGTGTGGCACATAGCGCCGTCTTGTTGAAAGTAAACGTTGTCCAGATCAATACCATCCAACTCCGACCATAAAAAATCATTAATCATCTCTCGATAGCACAATCCATTCACCGTAACTGTTGATCCAACCTCATTTTTGAAAAAGTAAGGTCCAATGACCCCACCGGACCATAAACCGCACCAAACAGTCACACGTTGAGGATGGAGAGGCTTCTCAACAATAACACTTGGGTTTTCCGAGCCCCAGATGCGACAATTTTGCTTGTTGACGTAGCCACCGAGGTGGAAATGGGCCTTATCAGTCAAGATGATTTTTCGATGGAATTCCGGATCATTTTCATGCATTTCAAGGACCCAATCAGCAAAGACACGACGTTGTTGAGTCTTGAGTTCTTGTGTTAACTGAACTTTATAAGCCTTAAGGCCCAAGTCTTGCAAAATACGATGTAGTGACATTTGTGGAATGCCCAATACCAAAGAACGACGAGGAATGGATAAACCTGGGTTTTCTTCAACACTTAGGGCTACAGCAGCAATATTCTCAGTTGTTCTTGTAAGACGTGCACGGGTTTTATTCTTCATATCACTAACTTGTCTCAACAGCTCGATTTTTTCCACCAATTTCTGTATTGCGGTCCGACAAGGTGCTTCACGCCGACCCAAAAATGCTTTAGTTTTGCGAACTGTGACTGCAAGATTTTCACCATTTTTGTAGTGAATTTTAATAATTTCAATGCGTTGTTGAAGCGTGTATCGTTCCACTTTTAGTAATGGCGTAGTTTCTACGTGTCAAATGTCAAAGAATAAAAGCTTCAAAAGTGACAGCTACCGAAATACCGGTTGATTCAAAATAACACCTCTTGTTGGAAAACCCCTGTAAAACAAAAATTAATTAATAAACTTGACGTCCTGCTTCCAAAAAAAATGTTTTATGCTAATAAAAAAATTAAGTTTTTCTAATTTTTACAAAATGTAAGAAAGAGGAGCTTAAATAGTAAATGAAGCTTAAAAATTAGATTCGGTACTTATTTAAAATATAAAAAAGTATAAAGAACATACTTAAAAAAAGTCTGAAATATGAGCTTTAAGTTTATTAAGCTGTTATCTATGTAAAGTGTTCGTTTTTTTTTCTATTTTGTGTGCTTGAACCCCTAAGTCGCCTTCTTTCTACGCCACTGCTCTGCATCATTATTTGTTCTCCGTTTGATTGTTTCCGCTTCCGCATTCACTTCTTTTGCTTTTACTTAATCTTACTTTCTCTCACTGCTTTGTTGACAGCATTACAGAAGTCTGTGTAAGGCGCATGCTCTCCCCCTGGCTCTATCCAAATGTGCTCTATCGACGTTCGCGCCTCTTTGTGCGTCAACAAAAGGTCGTCGGCGTTCTGGTTGGCTTTGTGGAGCAGGTGAGTTGCAAGCTACAACAGCAACAACATCTAGTCTCTGGTGTTGTTATATTCTGCACTTTGTGGCCGTCTATCTATTTCTTCGTCTGTAGAAACACTTAGATATCAAAAACTCAATAAAACTAGGAATGCCAAACGTCAGCTCTTATACCCTTAACTTAGTAGGGTCAAGGTTATTTGAACACAAAATGAGATTGACAATCCAGGTCAGACATGTTCGATATGTTTGGTTTTTTTTTACGAATTAGAAGCTTTGGTTTGTAATTAAAATCTCAAGTGCTAGCAGGAGTGGTGCAAAATAATTTTTTATTGTTAGTGAACTTAGAGCCTGAACTTGAATCTTAGACTTGTTCTTGAATTCAAAAAAAATTGATTGAAAATAAGAGAAAAACGATAAAACAGCCTTTTTCGCGCCCATGGATACAAAATATATCCAATAAAAATCTCGGAATAATTCAAAAAAACGTATGCTTTAATACATTTGTTGCCACTTAAGCGTAAGCTACCCCTTGCTAAACTAAGTACTATTCCTGTATAGCTACTACAACTGGGCGGCATGGGCATTTCTATGCCTACTGCTGCTATGCCTAATGGGCAGCCCAACATGAAGTCAGAAACGTACACAGATACGGATACGGTCATGTTTACGTCCGGCAGCACTCGTCGCAAGTCAAAGACCATTTTTATAGAGCATATGCGAGAACATGTAGAGCGTGGACAGCTCAGCTGGCAGGATGTGCGCGATGAGGCCAATGTGATAATTGCAGCGGTATGTGTTACCCAAAAACTTTATCTGATTTGCCCCCTAACCCAAGCTCTTCTTTGTGCAGACATTTGAGACCACCTCGACAGCTCTATACTTTACCATACTCTGCTTGGCCATGCATCCGGCATATCAAGATAAATTACACAACGAACTTGTCACGTTGCTGCCCCCAACCGGTGAGCTTACGCTGGACCAGCTAGAACGTCTCAACTATACCGAAATGGTGATCAATGAAGCTATGCGTCTGTTCTCACCCGTGCCCATGGTATTGCGCAGCGCCAGTCAGGACATACGACTGAGACGTGACAATGTGGACTTTATTGTGCCACGTGGCACACAAATTGGAATTGACATTTACAACATGCAACGGGATATACGCATATGGGGTCCATTGGCGCGTAGTTACAATCCGGATGCGCATTTTGGGCCAGAGGCAGTGCAACGTCATGCCTTTGCTTTTGTGCCCTTCACCAAGGGATTACGCATGTGCATTGGCTACCGCTATGCACTGCTTCTGATGAAATTGCTTTTGGCCAAAATATTTCGACAGTATCGCATTAGCACCGAAGCACAAATGCAGCAGCTGATAATAAAAGGTAATATCTCCCTAAAGCTGCGTGAATATCCGCTATGTCGTGTGGAGCGCAGATAACAGGGGAGTAGAGTAAGTGCGCAATTTAGTTAGTAGTTCGATTCGTAATCATAGTTTTCGAAACCCGGAGCATGTTCATTAGGAGGTTACATTGGCTGGTTTATTTTGTATGTAATAAAAATTAAGTTCTAAAATTACGTATATGCTTTAAAAGGTCTACGCAGACAAGAAAGACTCCTGCAAGCAAAAAAAACTTCATATAAAAAAAAACGTAGAAAACGTTTGGATGCACATAAGTTTTGTTAAGGCGCCAAAACCGAACAGTTGTTTTTGCTGATTGCGCCATGTATGGTTTACTACTGGCATCAAAAAACAAAAAACAAGCAGCACTGGTCTACATACCGCCTGCAAGAACATTTCGTGACCAATCGTTTGTGGTCGGTGGCTGTTTTCGTGTCTGCGTAGGGGCCTTACGGATATATATTTTTGTTAGCATGTTCGTCTTATTCCTGTCAGTGGCACATTTAACTCTATGTGCAAAAAAAAGCTAAAGTGTCGAGGAGGAATTTTTATATACTAGTATATAAATTTTTAGCCTTAACTTTTTAAAAACAAGTTTTTTTATGAAAGTCCTTTTTAACAATTGAAAATTGGCAAAACTATCTAATGAAACAAAGTAATAAAAGAAACTTGAAATAAAAGAAAATTGGGTTGACCTCAGACCGAACCTTTAATTTAAGAAAGGGTTGACATTTCCCTACAAAATATTGACGTCACGTAGTAAAATCGCCCGTCCAGTGACCAAGCGTAATATTTTCAAGACCCCTACGTGAAGTCCCCTAGCCATAGCCCATCTTTGGCTATTGAAAGATAATTTTACGATTCTATTCGACAATAATGATGGTATTAGTGGAAAGATGTATTTATTTTGCGTATTTTACCCCACTTGGAAATTGTAGAAACTATAGCTCTTTAAAATTATTTGGGGATGTAAGGAAGCGTGGCAAAAGAAAAAATAATTAGACAGACGGACATGGCAATATCCATTTTATTTATACTCCTAACTATGTTAAACTAAAACTAAACTTTTTATGTAATCAACCCCCCACCCATAAGTTAGTTTGAAACTTTATTTGATCATTTATTCTATACCAATGGCAGCAGGGTTTCCCACTGCCCGGCGCCTCCTTATTGAATTTTTTTTAAACCATCTTCTTGAAAACGGGGTTGAAAAAAGCCCTTTTATCGAAATTGGATTTTAGCGAACATAAATATTTCAGATTTTTTCATTCATTTGTCATATGTTCGAACAGCACATACTCCCAAAGGAGTTAAAATTTCTGTGCCTATTTTGTTCTGCTCTTTTTGAGCAGAATGTTACATTATAGCAGCGTCTGAAGTATTGTCGCGACGACACGTCGTACGTGATCGACTGTCGACATGTTTGCAATTATATATATATTTTTTTTTGCATAAATAGTTCCAGTCGTAGCTAAAGGGTATACGCAGTTCGAAAAATTTTGTTTATAGGAAGTTTTGTCATTCTGTGTGAAATTCGAACTGCGTAAAGGCCTTAATCCACAAAGACGAAAGTTTTTTTATAGCATCATACAATATTTTCATCTGATTGCTTAGATAATATTTATGACATACAACGCCTTTAAAATTTTAATCAAAGGAAAAAACTTTGCAGCAGCTTAACAGTTTAAAATTAAACCGAATGTTGGCGCGCAAATAGAATAACAATGTGTCTTAGTGGCAACCATTAAATTAAATGGCAGCACGACACATCGAGTAGATAGCTATCGATGTGCACAAAGATCGATATCGATAAAGACGGCCGGCTTTGCCTTGTGTTAAACAAAAGTAGTGAAATTTATACAGCTGCTACGAACAGGCGCGTGTTAAAATAAAGTTTTTAAGTTCTTAATTTACATTAATATTGCATAAATAAGTAAAATTTCGCAGCTACAAACCACAAACAAATAAAACTGCACAGTTAAAACAAAAAGTTGCACAATTACAAAGTTAATTTACATAGTATAAATCAAGAGACGTGTACTGAACTAAGTCCTCATTTCATCTTAAAGACTTTACGAGCCTTTACGGAAACTGGTTTTTTGCCTGGTTACCACGTCGGGTAAAATTCCTGCGTTGGGTTTGCAAAGCGTCGCAATGCAGCAGCAACTGAAGCGGCCATAAACTTTAACCATATTGCCAAACAGCTGGTTAACTATAAGCGCGTAACGATCCTTAGTTAAAAACGTATGCCAACCACTTCGCACCTGGTTACCTACCTGTAAGCGCGGAATGATCCATGGTTTTACAACGTATATCAACTCGCAGCTACCTGCCACACCGATATGACCTGCCAATTATCGTAATAGCGCGGATAGTCCATACACGATAGTTTCATATGTCTTCAGTTAGGTAGTTATTAATTACTTGAGTAAAGGTTAAAGTAATTTTTTTACGAATTAACATATGGTTAAAAGGAAATCTTTTTGAAACCATATGCAAAAATTTTGCAAATTTAAGGTACTCATTTTATGTTCACAAGCGCAGTAGGATGTCCTATTGTGCGGTACTGCAAGGATTAGGGATGATGCGGAACGCGCTGCGATGTGACAGAATCATGCGTAATTCCATTTATAGTACCTGACTTTTTGCTAAAAAAGTTTTTTTTTGCATATAAGCAACAATATTAGTGTAATATAATCAGTTGCAGTTTAGCAATCAGAGACGCAAGACATAAATTTGATTCAAAATTTGAACTCAAAAATAACTTGCAAATTGCAGTGATTTTGATTAAGATGGATAACCCACCAGTTGTATACCAAATTCAGCATGGCAACTGTTTTCGCAAGCTTACGCGCATATTAGCTTATATGTTGCGTTTTCGAAGGACACAGAAATCATCTAAACTGTTAACAATCGAGGAACTTAACTACGCCGAAAAAGTTATTTTTCGAAATATTCAGAAAATTGATTTTCAAGCTGAGGTCAATGCATTTAAAAAAAATGGAGTAGTGGACAGGTTAAGCAAAGTAAAGGCTTTACAGCCGTTCATGGATGCAGACTCGATCATACGAGTCGAAGGTACAAGATCAAATAAAGTAATGTATGATGAAAAACCAATACTATTGAAATACGATGATCCAATAGTAAAACTGCTGCTACACAGCATACATTGTGAAAACATGCATTGTGGAGCACATGCCTTGATGACACTATCTCGGGAGAAATATTGGATATTGAAGGGCAATACATTGGCCAGAAATATAACGCATAATTGCACACAATGCAAAGAGGCTAAGCCGCCACGTGATATGGTACTACAATGCGATAGTTCGGTCAAGCCGTTTCTGAATGCTGGCGTAGATTTCTGCGGTCCTGTATGGATACACTATAAAATCCGTGGAAAAAAACCTCAAAAGGCATATATAGCCATTTTTTGTTGTTTTGGTACCAGTGCTATTCACTTGGACCTAGTGTCGGAATTAACAACACAGGCATTTATTGGGGCGCTTAATAGATTCATTGCTCGACGAGGCCAGATTGAAACTATTTATAACGACTGTGACACCAACTTTGTTGGTACTCGAAACCTGCTAAAAGAGCTAAATGAGACTATTTTTTCCAAACAAGCTCAAAAAGACATTGTAGAGTTCTGTAGCAAAAAGGACGTCCAATTTAAGTTTATACCATACTTTCGCGGACTATGGGAAGCATCGATAAAAATAGCTCAAAACCTGATGGTGAAAAATGTGGAGACCGCTTTTCTCACGTATGATGAACTTGCAACATTGATAGACGGTATGGAAACAATTTTGAACTCACGACCGATAGCTTCATTGTCGAGTGATCCCAAAGATCTTTTCACAATAACGCCTGGGGATTTACTAATTGGAGAACCCCTACTTGCTCACCAAAACCAATTAAAAAAATGTGAATTAAAATCGACGTTGGGAAGGTGGCAACTTGTATCAAAGTTACAGCAAACATTCTGGACCAATTTCTCTTTTGAATATGTAATACAATTAAGGCACAGGCAAAAATTTAAGCAATTCACGGATGACGCTAGGAAAGGAGCATTGGTATTGCTAACAGAAGACAAAGCCCCAGTTCTGCAATGGCAAATAGGAAGAGTCGCCAAGCTGTATCCATGCGGTGCGAACAGAGTGCGAATAGTTGGCATAAAAACTGCAACTGGTTTTGTCACACGAACTGTGGATAAAATAGCAACATTGTTTCCCAAAGAAGAAGCTGCAAAAATGCATCCAATGAATGAGCATAGTCCTGAACCGGAACCACGGCCTAAAAGACGGAAAATCGCTGCTTAGTTTTCTTATCCTTTCATGAGCGAATTAAAATGGAACGACTTAAAAAATATTTCACCTTAGAATATCTTACCATAGCCACAAGTAGGCACAGAAAAAAAAATTCAAGGTACTGAATATGCGAGTTTGGCCCCAACAAAATATTTCCTATAGGTCTTTAGAAAATTCCTTACCAAAAAATAAACAGCTTTTGTTCTAGTCCAGTCAATTTAGACATTCAAAGCTACATAAATTCCCACTAAGCTGAAAATCAGTAAGATTGTTTAAAATATAATTAAAAATAAAATTTGAAAGTTCCCCATCTTTCCCCTGTCCTATGGGTGCTATATGATATAGTCGACCGATTTTGGTCAAATTTGGTACAGAGCTTGACAACTCTAAAAAACTTTCGAATGTCAAATTTGGTAACGATATCTTTATAAATAAATGAATTATTTATTCATCTAAAAGTTTTGGTTTTTCAAACAAATTTATACCATTCAATTTTTACAAAAAAACTTCATATTTCCACAATTTTTTCTCCGATTTTGATAAACATCTACTCATTTTTTTCGTAATCGATCAAACTTTACGAGCCATGAAAAAAACTTTATGAAAATTTTTTTTAAAATTTTTAAATTTACGTTCGAAATAGAATTTTTTAAAAAATTTCCTATAAATGAGGAAAAATTTCATACGAATGGATTAATAACGACCAAACCGTAAATTTGACAAAAAATATGTTCCAACTATAATCGATGGGTAATTCAATTATCTACACTTTGGTAAAAAAATAATCAAAATCAGTTTAGGGGCCATACCCAAATTACGTGACCCGATTTTCACTATTTTTGCACATTAAGGTACAAAGGGCATATTAAGTTTGTGCATTAGAAACAGTATGTAAGATAGAGTAGGAAACGTCAGAAACCCAACAAAGTGACTAAAAGAAAAAAAAAAAGTGACTAAAGAAGTCGATATAGGTAGACATGTCCGTCTGTCCGTTTGTCCATATTAACGACTAGATCAGGGGTGCCCAAACGCTATTTACTCTGCAGTCAAAAAATTCAGTTCTGAACTGGTTCCCAACCACACCAAAGGTGAAACTGTGTGTCCCAAACCTAGTATGATTGCATACTGGCTAACTAGTATGTTTAACATGGATTTGTCATAGGCGAGCAACTAGAAATGTTTGGGTATGATGTTCAACTGGTAGTTATCTGGTTCGGCTGCATATGGAATAAAACTAGTGGCTTCCTTGCTACAATACAATAATTCGCTTGGGTATGCGTTCTAGCATGTTTAGCCCATATTTTGAACTAGTTAATACGGTTTCATCAAAATATATTAGTTTATTGTATTTAATTTGTAATCATTTTATTCACTTATAATTAACTTATTATCAAACTTTTACAATTCTTAAAATATAGGTACCTTATAAAGAAAATTTATTGATTTTTAAATTATGTACATGTATTCAACTTAAATTTTCATAATAAACTAATTTTATATAACTAGGTTTTTATGTATTTTCCTGAAGATAAGTAACACAAGTAATTTCTTATATATAAAAATCTGAGTTATGAGTTAAATGTACTTATAGTACTGAAAATAAAATAAAAACAATTATTTGTAATACACATTGAGCTGAAAATAAAAAAGTTATTTATTTATTTATTTTTGATAAAAAAAAGGTTTGAATAATACATTGAAATGAATGAATGTGGAAAAAAAAATTGTTGCCTAGCGCAGCCAAACGCCTTACGCAAAGCATCTCTTTCTCAAATAAGCCGCTTAGGGATACCAACGGGCACCTCGTTACAACCGATGAAGAACAACTTCAAATATGGACCCGCTTCTATTCTGAGCTTCTTTCACCATCAGCTCCAATCGCCCAGCAGCTGTGTTGCTGATTGCCCTGATCTGAACGAGGTTACAGACGCCATTAAAGCTCTGAAAACCCGGAAATCGCCCGGTGCCGACAATATCGGTCCGGAGCTACTCCGAGCTGATGCGCAAACCAGCTCGCGCCTTATTCATCCTATGATTCTAGCACTTTCGAATACAGGAACACTACCTGACGATCTACAAGAAGGCGTAACCGTCAAGATCCCAAAAAAGGGCGACTTAACGAAGTGTAATAACTGGCGAGGCATTACACTCTTGAGCATGGTTAACAAGACTATAGCGCATATCCTAAACAGAAGGCTTTCCGCTGTACTAGCTCCCCAGCTTAGACGGGAACAAGCCGGTTTTCGCACCGGTAAATCCTGCGTCGACCATGTAAACTGCCTGCGAATAATTGTTGAACAGTCTGTGGAATGGCGCTCTCCACTATACATGATATTCATCGATTTTGAAAAGGCATTTGACAATCTCCACCATGCAGCTATTTGGGATGCGTTATACTGTAAAGGATTACTTCAGAGAATGATACCGCTCATTAAAGGCTTCTATGCCAATGCATCCTGTCGAGTGTTGCACGGCCAAAACCTGGGCGAAAGGATGGGAGTTGGGAAAGGCGTAAGACAAGGCTGCGTCTTGTCTCCACTTCTCTTCAACATACTGCTGGATGTGGTATTGAGATCTGCTCTGCGCTCTAGCAGAGGCATATCATGGGGCCTTCTCGATTGCCTAGAGGATCTCAACTGTGCAGATGATATATGCCTACAGTGCCTACAGGCAGTGGTTGAGCGAGCAGCACTGGCTGGGCTGAAAATCAATGTTGGTAAATCCAAGGTTATACGTTTACTGGCAAATAATGGTAGCCCATTTATGGTAAACTCTGAGGTCCTAGAAGACGTGTACCACTTCTGTTACCTAGGGTGCGTCATAACCAAGGACGGTGGTTCCTCAGCAGACGTTGACAACCGCATAAAAAAAGGAAAGCAAGCGTTTGGATCCCTCCAGTCCATATGGAAGTCGAATCAGCTTTCGATTCGAACGAAATTTAAATTTTTTGACTCGAACATAATGTCGATTATTTTATATGGATGCGAAACATGGAATGCTAACCCTCGCCTCTTACAACCACTCCAAGCCTTCCTTTTAGGACTTATAGGAACTTATATATAAATGGCATGGAAAAATGTTTTTTAAAAAAGAGGAAAAATCGTCTGAAGCACTTCTTTTGTTGTTTTTCACTGCCTTCAGCATTTGCAACAAATCATCAGAGCTTGGATCCGGTTTACGGATGTTTTTTTTGTAAGTTCTCTGCAATACAAAATAATTATTTGGCTCATTTCGACACCTCCGAACTCACCCCAAATCGAAAATTCGAAACGGAGTAGCCTCATTCTGGTGGCTTGCAAAAATCGAAACGAATCCTTTAGCATTTTTAAATTATAGAGTCCAAATAATACTATGGATATGCATACTTACATTTGATTTTACTCAAGAAAGTGTAATAATTTTTTTAGAAAAATTATTCGAACAGAATCACACGTGTACTCGAGTCGGAGTATTATCAAAAACTAGCGTTGGTCAAGATGTTTATTTGAAAATGGATGTCATAGTTAAGTGTCAACTCAGAAATCCGTAAGGATGCGTTTGGCTTGTTTTTCAAGGCGTGGGAAGACTTTAAAGCTTTATAACTTGGAAACTACAAGAGATACTTACATGATTCAAAATCCAGTCTTGTGTACTTTTTTGAGATCTAAAATTTTTTGATACACACAAAAAACAAAAAAGGGCAAGGAGAAGGGTAAAAAAACGAAAAACTGCGTTGTTGTATGAACTTCTGGGAATACCTTCCATTACAAATAAAATTTTAATTTCAATTTTAATAAAAGTTTTTTGTACAACTCATAGAATTCAAGATAAATGCGCCGACACAAATGTTCAAATAACGGAAAACCCTACGGGGCGGAGAGGTCACCATTTTGGTTTTAGACTTTTTGGATAGTCCTTAATGCATTAAGCAAGAAAAATTCCTGTGTGCAATTTTTTTCAGGTCAACCCCTTTTTTGGTCTATTTTTACTGTACTACAGGGTCCCAACCAATCCCTGAAAGTTTCATCAACTAAGTATTTTTTTCCAGCTCAAACTCTTCGTTTTTTTTAGAGGTCAAAATCTTTTTTTTACTGTACTTGTTCGAAGTCTAAGACCGAGTTTTCGTATTCCAGGGGAGCGACAAGTTAACATTCCCCACCAAAATGTGATTTGCATGGTTTTTACATAATATCTTTTATTTTATAAAAATGAAAATGAAAATTCATAGGTTTTCTGACCTTAATCATCGCCTTCAAGAGGGTTTCGCGTATCTATCAACTTGAATTGAGGCCTTGTGCTGTTAAAATATTAGGAATGTTGTCAAACTGCTCCCAAAGACATGTTAGTATTCTTCGCTGCTCAGATGTGATTGATTAATGGAAGGTCGAGGGTGTGAAAGGTCCCACACAAACTCATGCCACTTCCGGAATGTCACCTAAAAAAATTTTGTGAATCGTGCTTTTAAATTTAATTTCAAACTGTCCTATAGTTTTGCCAAGCACTGTATATCTCTCGTTTCCTTTTATGGAATTGCAACTGCTAACAAATTGATAAGAAATTATTTAAATTGCTTCTTTTTTGGAAATGGGCTTGAGCTTTTAAAAGCTTTCTCATTACCAAGTTACTAATAACAAAAGCTTATGTATTTAAAAAAAAAAACGCTGATCAGGAAAGACAGCACAAATAAAAGCCGGTGCAAAAACTTTCTTGTGTTAGACACTGGCGTAACGCAAACGGCAGAAGTTTTATAAAAACGTCGCATTTTAAAAATTTTGTCTAATTTATCAATTGCAATAATTACATTGTGCTTAAATTATATCTAACAAAATGGCAACGGAATCGAAAAATAATAATAAAAACCCGGATGGAGCACCAACTGCTAGTAACATTCCCGATTGGTTGCAAGCTGCTCTCTTTGAGGATCTACTTAAGACGAGCTTCCCAGGCTATCGTCAAATTAAAAATTTCAAAAGCGAAAGTGGCACGGGTTGTGGTGAGAACTACGCTACAATCATGCTGCGTATTCAAATCGAGGTAGAACTAGAGGGTACGTAGAAAAAAACCAACCATCCATGAGTGCTAATTAATGTGTGTTCCTAACCGAACGTAACAGATGACAAAACTGAATTGGTTTCTTATATGCTAAAGCTTCCTCATCAACTGGCCATGTTTCAAGAAGTTATGAAAAATACAAATGTTTTCGATTTTGAACGAGAAATGTACAAAAATATTGTACCGGAAATGGAGCAATTATATCGAGATGCAGGAGTAGAACTTAAATTCGGTGCTAGTAGCTATAACGTTAAGGCTCCCAGCGATTATGTGCTGCTAGAAGATTTACGGCCCAGAGGCTTTAAAAATGCCAAACGTCTGGAGGGTCTTGACCTGGCACATACGCAGTCTGTGCTGCGTAAACTGGCTCAGTGGCATGCCGCTTCAGCGGTACGTGTTGCCACCAAGGGTCCCTATCCAGAGTTTCTATCAAAAGGATTTTTTACAGAAGCCAATCGCGCCATAATGAAAGAAGTAAACAAGTCCTTGGGTACAATTTTTCTTAAGTGCTGTCATAGCTATATAGGAAACGAGGTGTACATAGAGCAAGTAGTAAGTAAAGGAATCAATTTCAAATCTGAGTTATAATGAAAGCTTTTTAGAAACTATTGAAACCAAATATGACTGACATTATGCTTCAAAGCAGCCAAGCCGATACCCAAGACTTCAACGTGCTAAATCATGGTGATCTCTGGGCAAATAACATCATGTTTCAATATGATGCTGCTGGAAATATTAAAGAGACTTTTTTGGTAGACTATCAATTGCCCAAATATGGTACTGTGGCACAGGATTTATATTACTTTCTTTTATCCTCTACCAAATTCGAGGATAAATTAAGCAAATTCGATTATTATATAAGGTATTACCATGAAAATTTGGTAACAAATCTTAAGTTATTGAAGTATGTCAAGGCAATACCAACTCTACGGCATATACATATGTCACTATTTAAATACGGCTTTTGGGGTAGGTAAAAATTATCAAAAATCTTATTTCAAACTAAACTGTTTGATTTTTCTTTTAGCCTTTTCTACAGTGTCTGGCGTAATGGCCGCTGTTTTGTTAGATCCAACTGAAAATTCCAATTTTGAAAACTTTCTTAGCGACTCTAACGAAGGTACGGATTTCAAAATTTTAATGTATTCGAATGCACGTTATCGCAAACATATTGAAGTTCTATTGCCTTGGCTACAAAACCGGGGTGCTCTTGAAATGTGAAGCTAATATTATAACAAGAATTTGGGGTTACAAATAATAAAAATTTGTTTATGTGTTATTATAAAAGGTAGAATTTATTGATCGCAATTGATTACCGAAAGCGCCTTAATTTTGTTCTACATTTCGGATGTTAATGATATCGAAAAACAAGTTCAGTAAAAAATTGTGATTTAATTGTTTTGAAGCACAAGAGGGAATTTGATTGCGTAACCGGAAGATTAGAGAAAGGTAATTTTTTGTAGAATTATAAAAAGGAATATAAATTTCATCATTTTAGGTTTATCATTGGATACAAAAGAGATTTAAGTACAAAAAAAAAGTCTTAATTTTTCTTTGGTTTTCAAAACTTTTCTACTTAGCTTATCTAATAACTTGTTTCCAAATTTGCTATAATATTTACACCGTAAACTGCAACAATATTCTACTTTATTCAAAATGGGGTGGGTATGATTCCAATTCTGGATGCTACGCCAGAGCAATACAACTCCTAAAAGCAATTTGCATTCTGAGTCTAAACCTTTTTCTAATATCTCTCTTTCGTTTTTCTTTGAAGTTCCTATATTTTTGAACAGATCTTTAATCACAACCTTTCGATGTTCATGAAAAAGTCATCGATAAAACGAGAATTAAATATCACGTATATTTACCCAAAATTATAAAAAAAAAAATGTTTAGAGTCAAATTTGATTTTGACATTGATGTTGACATTTAATTTTAGTTAAGAATCCCATTTGGCATATCCCATTTGGCTTTTTTTTTTATATGATTTTGTCATTCCGTGCGAAATTTGTTTGCATTCTGCGGATACGCCAGCGGTGGGCACTTCGATGGCACGCGTTCCAAAGAGCTTTCACACGTACGAGAAAAGAGCTTTTTGCCGTAAAAGCTCGTCTCGTACGTGTGAGCTAGTTTTACAATGGAACGCAAAGCATAGTCACATGTCAAAACACAAAAGTGTACGAACCCCGCGTATATTTGGATTTTGTTTGTCATTCAAATTTGCGAGTCTGGCTGGCGTGATATGAAATAGGTAATGATGTGAGCAAGTCATATTTTTTTGTAGGTAAGCGCCTGATCGACACGACCCTATCCGAATTTTTAGGCGAAATCGCTCTGCTCAATGTGCAGAGTATAACATATACCTCACGCATAAAATAAAAGTCAATGATATTGCCGAATTTAATGACAACTATGCCAAAAAAAAAAAAAAGATTTGTCCCATTGTACCTTGGTCTTTGCAAAAGCTCTTTTTTGTTTACGCACACAGGCACTAAAAATTGCATTAGTAGTTTTTCCCACAGCTGGTATACGCCTTAAAGGGCTTTAAGCAAGCAAAAATTACGCACGAAATGTCAAGGCTTCATAAAAAAAAAAAATAAAAAAACATTTAGGCTAAACTCACTTCCTCGAAATCATTTTTCGCCAACGAATTTAAGAAAAAATCGAAGAGAATTAATTTTGTCAAAAACTACATAGAAATTAAAAAAAAATTTAAAAATCATGCAAATAAAACTCCGCCCATTCAAATTTGTTTTCATATATATTTCTACTATTAAAAATAAATTTATCAAAATCTGGCAGCCCGTTTTGGAGATATCTTCAAAAAAGACGTTTCATAAAAAATGTTTATAATTGGTTTATTTGGCTTTGCGAGCTGGGAAAAAACTGACAAGCCAATGATCATATAAAAACGTTTCAGCCGTTCTTGCCTTATTTAATACAATCCTATATAGATATTTTTTAATAAAGTTTTAACATTTTCTAAAAGTTCTTCTTGAAAACACTAAAGAAATAATATAAACTTAATTTCATTATTTCTCCTTACAATGATTTAACCAAAGTGACCATAGGCAAAAGAAAAAAGATTACCAAAAATAAATATAAAACGCTTCATTAAAAAAAATGTTAGTCTCAGAAAGCGAAACTCTTTTGGGGTTTTAATATGCTCGCGTAGCCCAAAAGCCCAGTTTTAGAATTATCATTACCGACAACAGAAGCTTCTTTTTAAAGTTTTTGGCTAAGCTTGTGTATGAAAGCCATATTTGGTAAGATCGAAGTAACTTTAAAAAGCGTGAAATGGGAATGGTCAAGTAGCTGAGTGCATTGTAAAAGTGTTGGTGTGTTGCTACTGTGCTTACTATATCTTACGCCTTATACAAAACATATAGCAAAGTTTTCTTTTCTTGGCCAAAAGTCCAAATTTTGACTCCCACTGAAGCATGGTGGAATAATATAAGGTGGTGTCGTCAGTAAAAGCTATCCCTTATTGAATGAAGTGTGTGAGTGCAAGTGAGAGGTCAAAGCTTTTCTGTTAGGAAAGCTCTCTTAGCATTGCTTTGTGCATGTGAATGAGATAGATATATATTTAGTTAATGTTTGTAAATAAATAACAAAGAACAATTCAGATATATTTTGTAGTTAATATAATATTAATATTATTATAGTCTAATTTTAGCAAGTATGCTATTGCCCTAAATTTTTTGCTTTTGGTTTTGTATTGCAAGTTTCGTGTTTAATGGGATATCTCAAATAGGACTTTTTTTTATATGAAGTTTTGTGATTCCGCGCGAAATTTTTGCGAACTGCGTATACCCCTTCAGAAAGCAAAACATACGCTGCTAAAAATTTCGTCCGCAACCAACATTACTCGTTCACAGCAAGTTTTGCACTGACGATAAGGGCTCTAAACGAGAGAGTGAGCGTTCGCACGACATAACCTTATTATTCCATCATACTTTGATTAAAAAAGCTTGCGTCTCTCATGACCACATATTGTGTAAAAGTCTTCTCAAAAGCTTAGATGTTGGCGTGCCGGCAACAAAATCAGTATCAAGAATGTGGTTCGTAATATACTTATATGTAAATATACACATTTTCATACAGTAATAACTTAAGAAATGGCAGACTCCATCTACAGTAACCGATTGGGTTAAAGCTGAACTCTTTGAGGATTTACTCAAGGTCACAGTTACATGCTTTAGTAAAATCGAAAATAACAAGGCTGCTAGTGGTACGGCTTGTGGAGAGAATTACTCTCCGATCATGTTACGCATCGAAATCGAGGTGGGACTGCAGGGTTTGAAAAAATTCACATGACTTCATTACTCTGTACATGTAGCCTGGTTTTTATTTAAGGCCCATACGCAGCATGCAAAATTTTCGCACGAAATGTCAAAAGTTCATATAAAAAAAAAAAATCCCAAATGGTGGGAAATTTTTGCAAGACTTATCTTATATACATTCCATACAAAGGCCAAGCCTTACTTTGGTACTACAAAACCTTTTTTGTGTGCACCTGAAAATTAAGAACAATGAACACATGACTTCATCGGAAGTGCGCGTAACTCTAATGGAGTAATTGTCAAAATTTATGTGAAATTATCTGTATCTTTTTCGTTTTATGGAAACGGTTAAGCGAGCAGCACATGCGGGAGTTCAGCAAGCTCTAGGGTTGCCACCTGCACGGGCCTCGCCCAATGCCGGGCCTAGGAAGTGGTCGTCGGGCCAGTGAAAATTTTGCCGGGCCGCCATATGAATTAAGTAAACTCGAATTTCCCGCGTACAGAGCGGATTATCAAAAAATGGCCGGGTTTAAAGCAATATTTTATCAATGAAGAAGAAGATGAAGTTAGCAAAACGATTTGGAGCTTTGTGAAAGATCAAGAGAATGAACTGAACGACGATCTCAACGAAAATTTTACGTTCCCAGAATGCTATTTATACTTCGTTCATCATTTTTTGCACCACATGACCAAAAGTATAAAAAATCTGGAAAAAGGAACAGTGATGAGTACACACATTCACAGTGTAATAACTGAATTGAGAGATGGGTTGCAAACCAGAATGGATGACAAGTACTTTGGATGTAAAGTCAACAAAAGTCTACCTCATTTGACACAGCATCAACGATCGAAATTTGAGAGAGAGGCATTATTAGTTTACCATCGAGCTCTTACATTTTTGGGAAAATGGTACGATTTTGAAAAATCTCCATTTCAACACTTTTCAGTGTTGAACCTTGAAGACGAAATAGTAGACTGAAAACTATTTCTTCGTGGGGCTGAAGCGGTTGATCTTGATGTTGACGAAGACGCTCTTTACGACGAACTACTTTCTTTGGCGAAGAATCAATCAAATTGACCTCCCTGTCGATATAAAATGGGTAAAAATTTTCGAAAGTTCTGACGGATTTGTCCAATTGCCCTTAATTTTTGGCAAAGTTTTATCGATCCCCATCAGCAATGCCTACGTAGAAAAAGATTTTTCAGTGATGAAGAATGTTTGGACCGATTAGAGGAATCGAATGAGAGTCGAACTGGTGAAGGCAGAGCTTCTGACGAAATTAAATTTCCATATGAGTTGCGAAGAGTTTGCTCTTTTTTTGAATCGACCGGAACAAGAGCCGCTTCTTCGAAAAGCGATGACAAATGAAAAATACATACATACAAAAAAAATAACTATGTAATTACTTTGTAAAAATACATCAAGTATGAAAAAATTGGACATTTTCAAATTTGCCGCTCTCCACGGACCCCCACACATTGATAACTTGCCGGGCGAGCGACGCGACCGAGGTGGTAACCCTAGCAAGCTCGCTCTGAGCTTTAAGAGAGCACATTAATAAACTTGAAAAATAAAAGTTCAGTATGAGAGAGTGAAGAAGAATTGAAAGAGCATCCATGTGAGAGAAACAAACAAACGAGAACCTGTTTAGCCAAAACATAAACAAATACAGAAAAAAAAAATAATAATTACACAGATGACTAGCCATATTAATAGAGTGTTCTTATGCCCCATACCTTAAGATAAGGAGTACATTGGGTTTGTGCAGATTTATGTAACAAAACATATCCAAAAGTATACATTCGATATTGCATGAACATAAGTGCATCCAGAAGATACGTTCGCACAACTTTCGATCAATCGAGTGAAAAAAGTTAAAGAACTACAACCGAGGTGCTTCCAAAGTGGTTTCCAAAATCGCCGCTGTACCCTTTGATCAACGTAGAAAAATTTGCCAGTAGTGTTCTGTGAAATAACGAAAAAGCACCGCTTTAGACGAATCATTTTCAAACAGCGATCAAAACATCGAATGGATGGACTCTCCACCATACAGTCTGATTTAGCGCCCAATGATTTCTTCTTGTTTCCGCACATCAAAAATGCTTTTATTTTTTTGTTTGATCATAGTATAATGCTCTGCAAACAATATAATGTGTAAACTAGCGTGGCCGCATTTAGTAAATTAAATAGTTAAACTGACAATATAAATAAGTTTAGGGCCGTAAAAGTTTCCTCTTACACTCAATAAAGCATATATATAAAAATTTAAAGCTGATTCGAAAATATTTGATAGCATCGCAAATGGCTCAAAATTTAAATTTCTGAATTTTTCAGTTTTTAAGCCTATTGTTGTAAATACTAAAAGCTTTGAAAATACATTTTGTATCCATCGAAATGGGTCTAAAATAATTTCCTTTCTATATAAATACAATATCTAAACAATATATAGCTGATCTATGAAAGTTTTTTTTTTTTTTTAACGTAATTTTATTTGCAATCTGTCATATTAGACAAGCAGCCAATTTTATAGATAAACTAATAATAGCAGGATTGATTGTGCTCCAGTGAGTTTAATCAATATAGAATAATAATTTTGGCTAAAAGTTTATAGATATTACACAAATCTGGAAGGTCCAAAATTTGGGAACTTTTCAGACGTCTAACGTGCATACTATTGTCTAGTCGGTTAATCGCATGTATGTTTTCTTAAAAGTTAAGTGAAGTTAAGAAAGTAAGTTGAAAAACTGAAAATTTTAAATTTAATGCATTTTGTTAGATAAGATAAAAAATATAATAATTAAATTACAGATAATTACGTGACTCAAAATATATTTTTGGAATTTTTTTTTTAAATCTTAAACTTTGTCTTGTACATTATACCCCAAAAAAAGGCTGAACTGACAATATCTGTAACCTTGGCGCCGTCTAACGACCAAAATATAAACATCTGAGTATAGCAGATGATTGATTTTGAAAATTTTTCGGCTGACAAGTTTTTTTGTACGACTGAAAGAATTCAAGATTAAGGGACTTAAGCATTTATCAAAATAACGAAACATTCTTAGGAAGGGGAGGTCATCTTTTCGGTTGTAGATATTTTTGATGGTCCTGAAAACATTTGCAAGAAAAATGCTAACGTGCAATTTATTGAAAGTAACAATATAGAAGGCCAGAAATAGTTTGAAAATTTGCCTATTTGGAACTAAAAAGCAGCTTAATAGCTACGAGAAGTCTCAATTTTTCTTGCCAAACTATACATTAAAACTTGGAAAAGTTTTGTCTGACGCATTAAGAGTATGCAAATCTGCACGACTTATTGAACTACTATTTATATATCTGCTTTTGAAACGTTCAAAACTACAAATCTCCTTTCCAACTGATTCGGATTGATCCATACGAAAAAAAGAAAATGAACGATGTCTTACTGCTTTAGAGTTCTTTCAAAAAGACATCGATAAACGATGTAAAAGCTTATCACTTTATTCTTACAGTAGATGAAAGATGGCATCAGCATGCTTTGCAAGTAGTCATTAACTCTCAAATATTTACGACTGTCACTTTTTCGGGCATAAAGGCAAAAATACCCAAGTAACTATGTGAATTACGTCTTCCTGACTGGTGTAGCGTTTTTCAAGCCGAGATTTATGCAAGCTGGCAAGAGGCTAGTTTTATTGATACCTTGGGCGAAAGTCCAAGGAACGTTGTAATTCTGGTCGATAGTCAGGCTGCAATCAAGGCTCTGTCGTCGCATACCATAAAGAGCAAACTGATCCGTAAGACGGCGCTTGCGCTCAACCGTATCCAACACCACTCAATCACCCTCTGCTGGGTACCGGGACACTTAGGCGTCCCTGGTAACGAGGAGGCTGATGAGTGCGCCAGGAACGGATCAGCGCTGGCAGCTAACCTTGCCGGACATAGAAAGACCATTACAGGACGTTGTATTGCAAATCAGGGAGAGGGCCAGAGCTCTGGCGGGAAGAGAATGGGACACGGTGTCCGGTTGTCGCATCTCTCGAGCACTCTGGCCTAGGTATAACCCAAGCGCACATCTGAACTCCTGCGTTTTCATAAAAACAGGACCAGGATGGTGGTAGGAGTTGTAACGGGGCACTGCACCATCGGCTACATGGCTGAGAGGCTGCATGTTCCCCATCACGACTTCTGCCGAAGCTGCGGAGACGAGAAGGAGACAGAAAGCATCCAACACCTGATGTGCGACTGCCCGTCGCTTCTAAGCAGATGAACCCAGTTTCTGGGCAAACCGTTCTTTGAGCATCTGGGTAGTTTGGCTTATGTGCCCATTGCGGATCTGGCTGCGTTTGTCGAATCCTCAAAATGGTTTTGTAATAGGAGAGTCTTAGGTGATTAAGGATGTGCGCTGTGCGACTGCCCGGCGCTTCTAAGAAGACGAACCCAGTTTCTGGGCAATCCGTTCTTTGAAGATCTGTGTAGTTTGGCTTATCAAAATGGTTTTGTAATAGGAGAGTCTTAGGTGATTAGGGATAACCTAATTGGATCTCGAAGAAGAGGTAGACCCAGAAAGAGTTGGCTAGATGACATTGAAGAAGACTTAAGAAGGCTGCGCGTGAGAGATTGAAAAAACTTGGCATCGGATAGAATCAGATGGCAAAAATTGGTTGAGGAAGCACTGGTCCACCCGGGACTGTTATGCTAAGAAAGAAGAAGAAGAAGAAGGTGATTAGGAATGTCCTACAGTTCTAATCCTCATCCCTTCCCTTCCACACCCTTCTCCAACTTCTTTCTTTCTTCTCTCAAATTAGGCAACATAATGGACCTCATGGTCTCTGGGTGATCTCAGTTAACTGAGATGCCTACTTAGCCTAACCTGACCTAACCATGTGAACAACCCTAACAACGAGGCATAAATGTTAAAAGACTGCCAGAAATACTAAACACCCATTTGATGAGTGCAGAAGTGCTGGAGAAACATTTCTGTTGGCCAACATCGATATATAGAGATTTTAAACTTCGATCATCGATGTTTTCTCCAGCACTAATTGATACTATTTACAACACTTTCTTGTGTAAGAAAATCCTGCATCTCGGAGTTAAGGCTCTGTGTTGGCCGTAAATAACAATTTTTTTTTTTTGTGTAAGTTATTGTCGCCCACTTTGCCTGACAAAGTAAACACCCCAATTGTAAAGCTAATTAAATATGAGTTAAAATTCGCAGATGGGACCTATATTTTGCAATTATTTATTTATTTATATAATTTTAAAGTTGAAGTTAATTCTAAGCTATAAAAGGTTTGTAGCCAGAGCAACGTAGGCCTTCAGGCTGATTTTCAATTAGCTATAAGAATTCGGTCAAAAACGGAAAGAGTCAAAATTTTCGTGAAATTTAAACTATTTGCGCTTTCATCAAATACATTGGCATCGGTTTCAAATCTTACAGGTTAAAGAATGTAAACAAAAAATTTGTTTAGTCTCTCAGCTTATTGATTTCATAAACTTTTGCAAAAAATGGCTTTCCTAGTGTCCGTCAACAAATTCGAAATATTTTGTTGACAATTTTTAAGGTGCTTGTTTATGAGTACTGCCTTAGTACCGAAGTAATAGTAAAACCAAATGAGTGGTTTGTAAATAGTAGTTAGATTTTCTTGACAATCGATTAAAATAATAACGATCTAAAGTGCTCAGGGGCTAAGGGCATTGAACTGTACAGAATATGAATATAAACACTAACTTAATCAAAATAACAACATTTATAAAATTTGTGACGCTGTTAGAGAAAAAACATAAAGAGTGACACAATATAGCAAAAAAGCTTCCTAATCACTAATCCACAACGATTGGAAAGCTTCTATGTGTAAAAAACTACAAAATAAGTTTCTCTGAGCACACCAAAAACTTATAAATGGTGTTCCGCAAGCTTGCAAACAACAGTAAGAGTCAGCAGTTCCACAAAAAGAAACGTCGCAGCTTTCGGGTAGAAAATAAATATCAAGCAATGACGACCCCAGCAAGTAAAGATAGTAGCGCACCTGGTAGTGCGGTTCCGCCCACCAGCAAAGTGCCCGATTGGCTGCAAGCTGAACTATTTGAGGATATACTTAAGGCAACTGTCCCGGGTTATCGCAAAATTAGCAATTTCAAAGCCGATATTGGAAGCGCTTGTGGAGACAACTATGCAACGATCATGCTACGTGTTGACATCGTTGTGGAACTGGAGGGTATGTAGTCTACCTTGGCATTCCTGTAGCCCCTGATTATTTTCATAGACAATTTACAGATGGCAAAACTAAAACAATTTCCTATATGCTGAAGTTACCACACCAATTGGAAATGTTTAAGGAAATGATGAAAAAGCACAACATATTTGATATTGAGCGAGAGATGTATAAAAATATTGTGCCCGAAATGGAGCAACTATACAGGGATGTAGGCGTAGAGCTCACATTTGGTGCCAAGAGCTACGATGTGAAAGCGCCCAGTGATTATGTGCTCTTGGAAGATTTACGACCTAAGGGTTTTAAAAACGCCAATCGCTTGGAGGGTCTAGACATGGAGCACACTGAGTGTGTGCTGCGTAAGCTTGCCCAATGGCATGCCGCTTCGGCAGTACGTGTGGCCACCAAAGGTGCCTACCCTGCGTCTCTAACCATGGGCTTTTTCCAAGAAGATAGCCGGGAGATGATGATTGAAATGAACAAGTCGTTAAGTGCAAATTTTCTCAAGTGCTGCGTTACTTATGAAGGCAACGAGGCGTATATAGAGCAAGTTGTAAGTGTAGTACTTATTAATCGTTTTTTATAACCGACTTTAGTGGTCCGAATATTTTAGAAAGCATTACAGCCACACATTACCGATTTAATGTTCAAAATGTCCAAAATCGATCCATTAGAATTCAATGTGCTTAATCATGGCGACTGTTGGTGCAATAATATTATGTTTCAATATGATGCATTTGGCAAAATCAAGGAAACCTATTTGGTGGATTATCAAATACCCAAATATGGTACTGTTGCACAGGATTTGCTTTATTTTCTACTCTCCTCTACAAAACTTGAGGATAAATTGGATAAATTTGACTATTACGTCAAGTACTATCATGACAATTTGGTGGAAAATCTCAAGCTGCTGAAGTACTCCAAAACGTTGCCAACGCTGCGAGAGATTCATTTGGTGCTATTTAAATATGGCTTTTGGGGATTTGCCACCGCTACGGGCGTTATGGGTGCTGTTCTACTGGATCCTACCGATAACGCCAGTTTTGAAAACTTTCTAAGCGACTCTGCAGAAGGTACGGACTTTAAGAATTTGATGTATTCCAATGCGCGTTATCGCAAACACATACAAGTTATACTGCCTTGGCTATTAAATCGTGGCGCTTTAGAGACCTAAAAAGTAATACTATTAAAAATTTCTTGTTTGATACTGTTATAAAAAGTACAATCCACCGAGCGTAGGCGCTATCTTAAAATTAATAAAGTTCGTTGACACATGTTTTCTTACATATCATTGTAAATACTTATTTATAAAATTTATAAAAAAAAAAAGCTTTTGCTACAAAATTTGTCATAATAGCATCTAACTGGAGCAGCTACAAATATTTTTTTAATACATATAGTCTAAAAAATAAAAAAACTATTTTTATCATATAAACACTAAATTTATGATATAGTATGTGTATTATTCTTTTAAATTTAAAAAAAATGTATTATAATTGTTAACGTGGACAAAAAAATAAAAATCGTATACTTCATCGAAAAAAAAACTTTAAAAAATGTAATTTTTTTTTAAATATTTTTTAATTTATATTTACACCATATGAAGAACAAAGAAAATTCGTTTTTTGAGAGAAATTGATTGACTTTTTTTTTAAAGTTGATAGTTACGCATTTTTTTTAAAGCAAATTTTATAAATATAAAAAATTACTGAAATGGCAAGGTGAGTTCAGTGAGCGAAAGAGCCTTATTACAGATTTAGTTCAAAAACAAACTGGCTTAAAAATTTATAGTAGTTTAGTCATAATTAAAAAAAATAATTTGAAAAATAAATTTTTAGCTGAGTCGATGTAGTCGATATAGCCATGTCTGTCTGTCGGTCCATCTGTCTGTCAGTGTCTCCGTTAGAGCAAAAGGATCTCAGAGATTATATGAGCTAAGGAGCTGAAATTTTTCTCAAAAGATGCGCATAATCGTCACACAAGTTTTGCGATTTATTTCGATATCTTTCCCTGTATCCTGGTACGAGAATTTCGAGGCTTACATCCACACTATAAAAGATGGCGTACGTTAAAGTCGGGCGCGGATGACTTAGAGGTGGGATACCCTGTACTAGAGGTTGGATACTATCGATAGTGGCGCCACTCGATAGTTTAGACTTCGATAGTTGAAACTATCGATATTACTATCGAGCTATGAGAAATATGACATACTTAACAAGGGAAAATTTTAAAACAAATACCATAGAGCAAGTAGGGCCTTTTTTAATCCATATTTACAAAAAGGATATTGTAAAAAGCAAGACAGAAAAGTTATAAAAAGAGATTGTGTTAAAATTACATACTAAAAAGATGGCGTACGTTAAAGTCGGGCGCGGACGACTTTGGGATACCCTGTACCACTGTTTACAATAAAATCGGGTATATAGCTTAAGAACACCAAAAGACATTTGATTGCCAAATTAGGTTACGATACCTTCATAAACAACCAAAAACAGGCGAATAATTTTGAAAAAAAAATGTTTTTTTGACCGATCGTTAATGTGGGAGCTATATGATATAGTCAACCGATTTTGACCAAATTTGGTACAATGCTTGGGTACTCTGAAAAACTTCTTAATGCCAAATTTGGTTACGGTATCTTGACAAACAAACGAAACACAACGAATTTTGTGCAAAAAACGTTTTTTTGACCGATATGTTCCATGGGAACTATATGATATAGTCAACCGATTTTGGTCTAATTTGGCACAGTGTTTGGGAAATACAAAAAACTTCCTAATTTGGTAACGATAACTTCACAAACAATCGAAACACAATGCGGCATCGATTTTCTTTTTCCTTTTTGATGAATTTTCATAGAAATTCGATTTACTCAAATAGTTTTGCATAGTCCCCACCGGACTTGGCCGCTTCAAGTATTTATCCATGACGTCTTAATGAACAACACCACCAATCTAAATTTAAAACTATTGTTAGTTTACATTTTTTATTTATTCTTTTATATAAATATTATTCCCACCTTTGCAAAAACGCGCGCTATTTCCTCTGGCGTCACTGAAAGTACACTATCGATATTCAGAAAAAACAATCGATATTATCCGAAAAATAAAACTATCGATAGTGCCATCGATAGTATCCCACCTCTACCCTGTACAACCACATTGCAATCAAATCCGGTATATTGCTTCAGAACTCTGAAATATATTTATTTGGTTACGATATCTTTATAAACAAACTAATTATCCATCTAAAACTTTTGGTTTTTTTCGAGTTCCTCTGAAACACCCCTATGGGATCTATATAATGTTAACGATATCGAAAAAATAAAATAAATTTGTCTCCTATGGAATAATAAGGAAGCTAATCTGAAAGTTTGGCTGAGATCTAGGCGGGTATATTGCCTTCTCTTGTCACCCTGATCATACTTTAGGTATCTTTGGGGGGACTCCGGCTATAAAAACACCTTGGTAGCGTTAAGACACAAATTTCTTACAATGGGTATAAAATGCTCTTTGAGAGCATTTCTTCTTAAAATCATTCTAAACAGTTTCAAATAATAATACGTAATCTAATAATATTTTTTTACACAAAAAAAAAGACTTCAAAATAAGAATTTTATGCTCCGATTGTCCAGAATTTTGCAGCAGGGTAATACTGGTACGTTCTTACTACGTGAGAAATTGAAAAAGGCACCAACTTTTCAATCCACATTATGGGCGTCATCTTAATATGGGCAACATCAACAGTAATAACGACATAGGAATACCCTGTAAAGTCACCCCAATACGTATTAAACATAACTATATCTAAACAGTACATTTTTTATCGAACATTAACCTATAATAAAACATAATCTAAAAATAAAAGCAATTCTAGATTATGTCATTCTGATAGATAAACCCAAAAATTCTATGAGCGATCCAAACCACTTAACATGTAAAAAAAAGCTTTACAAACAAAACTCAGCCTAGATCTACTTAATAGCATATGCTTTATTAAAATTGATGTAAAAATGTATTCCTCAGTGTACACAAATATTAATAAAAGCCGCGCCGAAAGCTAAATAAGCTATTAGATGATTGCGAAACGTCATAGTAAGCAGTTCTTGTCAAAGCTTTATAGAACGTTGCACTTACTGAATTACAGCGGATTTATGAGCACTCAATTTATATAGATTGCATCAGTTTCATAGTGCGGAAATCGTGGTATAACTTACGAAATGACGACGCCAACTAAACTAGATAACACGGGCAGCGTTTCACCCACCAGCAAAGTGCCCGATTGGGTGCATGCAGCGCTATTTGAGGATCTACTGAAGGCGACGTTGAGGGGCTATAGCAGTGCTTGTGGGGAAAAATGGGCAAAGGATTTTGCTGCGAAACTTTTTAGATGCCAGATTACACCGATTATATGCTTGAAATGGCAAAAGTCAATCCCCTAGAGCTTAATGTCCTAAATCATGGAGACTGTTGGGCCAATAATATTATGTTCCAATGTGACGACTTTGGCAAAATCAACGAAACTTATTTGGTGGACTATCAGTTGCCAAAATATGGCACTGTTGAACAAGATTTGCATTATTTTCTTTTGTCGTCTACCAAACTTGAGGATAATTTGGAAAAATTCGATTACTATATCAAGTATTACCATGACCATTTGGTCAAAAATCTTAGGTTACTAAGGTATTCCAAGCCATTACCAAATCAAAGGCATTTGCATATGATGCTATTCAAATATGATTTTTGGGGTAGGTCTAAATTATCAGAAGTTAAATCTGTCACTTAAGCATTTTTAAAATTTGTAGGTTTTTCGACAGCTACGGGTGTTATGGACGCTGTTCTTTTGGATCCTACCGATACGGCCAGTTTTGAAAACTTTCTTGACGACACCCGCAGAAGGCTTGGATTTTAAAACCTTAATGTATTCCAATGCGAGATATCGCAAACATATACAGATTATGCTGCCTTGGTTGCGAAATTGTGGCGCTCTAGTAAGCAATTAAGTTGAGTCATTTTTACTGATAAGAATTTTATAGTTGAAATAATACTAATGTGCTATACTTAAATATATCAGTTTCGATAAAAGCTGCCGTCAAATGCGAGCCTTCAATTAATCATGTTATGTATAATTGTGGTACGGGGATAAGGGAGAGGTTTGCTAAATTTCGATTTAAGTTTTTTTTTTTAAATATATTCATAGATACTCATAGGGACTGCCCGTTCATGCTTCTCCGTCGTCGGCTGGGCCGAATATTCACGCTGCCAATATAATGCTATGCATTTGGTGGAACCAGGTCATAGTTATCTATTATGAGCTGTTGAAAACGAACGAAACAATCACTGGCGAACGGTATCGTCTTGATTTGATGCGATAAGTTGAGAACGAGAGACATGACAACATGACCGACTTCTGTCGTAGCTGCGAAGATTAGGCGGATATACAAGTACTATACACAGCACCTACTATGCGACTGCTCTGCACATCTTACTAAACGCACCCAACTTTTGGGAAAACCCTTTTTCGAAGATCTGGTCAGTCAAATCTGCTGGATCTGGCCACTTTCATTGAACTCTCAAAATATTTCAGCAACAAGAGAGTCTTGGGAGATTAGGAACGCCAACCAGCTTTGTCACCCAACCTTTCGAGCTACCACACCAAAAATTACAAAATGGCGAACCTAAGTTGAAAACCTAAAAAATCATTTTACTCACTGGCAGAGCCATCTTAGGTGCGCCATTTTGTAATTTTGAAATTCTAGCCGCAGATTCGCAATTAGCGATCCCGAAAACCCATATATGCATACCCAACTCGATCTTTAAACAAAAAAAATGAAAAACACATCTAAGGTCCGCCATTTTGAAAACTAATAAGGTATTTCAATCAGCTAAACCAAAAGTGTCTGAATAGCATATAAAAGAGGTTACAATAATATTTTTCTGAGAATAAGATTAAAAATAGTGTTTAAATTATGGAGTTACTTTGCTTTGGCTGCCATTGTAGCTCCGCCATTTTGAAACTGAATATAAAAGTGTAAATCACGTCTATAGTTTTTTTCAAGGCATACCGTAGATATCTTGCGATAAGTGTCACTATAACGATAAACTGCATTGTTAAATCGATATGTCGGAATCCATAAAAGACATTATAGATTTGGGATCACTTTTTTTATAGCAAAGAAATCCACGCACCCGACAATGTTATTTAAAAACTAATTAATAATAAAAATAATAATAAAAGTTATAAAAATAAAATTTCGTAATATGAGTTCCCTAAGATTTTAAGGGCGTAAGTGCGCCACTGAATTTTGTATACAGTAAATGCTTGTTTTTCTTTACCTTAAAATGGCTTAAATAAAATGCTTCATGATTTGAGTTAGGCTGGATAAAAAATTTTTCACAATAATATAATAAACTAATAATATTTAAAGTCATATAATTTAAAAGATAATTGAACGTTTTTAGGCTTAAAATTTTTGTCTTCTCGTCTAATTTTCAAGCCGTATGCCATTTTATCACTCCAAATTTTTGAGCTGCAATGGCCGCCAAAGCAAAGTAACTCCATAATTTCACCACTATCTATAAATTTATTCTTTTATATGCAATTTAGACATTTGATTATAAGTACCTTATTAGTTTTAAAAAATTTCCAAATGGCAAATCCAAGATGGCCGCCGGAAACAGAAAAATAATTTTTGTGATTATAACACAAGTTGGGTATGCAAATATGAGTTCTCGGGGTCGCTGATCACGAGTCTGATCTGGAGGCTGATTTGAAAGAGAAAGGACATGTATGTATATTTAAAAAAAAAAAAGATGGCGTACATTAAAGTCGGGCGCAGACGACTTTGGGATACCCTGTACCACCACATTGCAATTAAGTCCGAAATATTGCTTAAGACCTCCAAAAGATATTTTATTCGGCAAATTTGGCTACGATATTTTCATAAACAAACAGAAATCAGTCCAATTTTGCAACAAACAATTTTTTTGGTCCTATGGGGGATATATGATATAGTTAACCGATTTTGATCAAATTTAGTACACTGATTGGAAAGTATAAAAACTTCCGACTGCCAAATTTGGTTCCGATATCTTCAAAACCAAACGAAACACAACGAATTTTGTAAAAAAACGTTTTTTTTACCGATCGTTCTTATAGGAGCTATATGATATAGTCAACCGATTTTGATCAAACTTGGTGCAGTGCTTGGGTACTCTAAAAAACTTCTTAATGCCAAATTTGCTAACAATATCTTGACAAACAAACGAAACGCAACGAATTTTGTACAAAAAACGATTTTTTTACCGATTGGTCCTATGGGAGCTATATGATATAGTCAACCGATTTTGATCAAATTTGGAAAAGTTTTGAGATCTCTAAAAAACTTCTTAATGCCGAATTTGGTTACGTTATCTTCACAAACAAACGAAACACAACGAATTTTGTACAAAAAACATTTTTTCGACCGATCGATTCTATGGGAGCTATATGATATAGTCAACCGATTTTGATAAAATTTTGTACAGTGCTGGGGGTCTCTAAAAATCTTCCGATTTCCAAATGATGGTTATGATATCTTCATAAACAAACGAATTATCCATCTAAAACTTTTGCTTTTTTTCGAGGTCCTCTTAAACACCCCTATGGGAGCTATATAAAAGAGCTCCGATATCAAAAAATAAAATAAACTTGTCTCCTATGGATTAATAGTAGCTCTTACCATCTCTGAGATCTAGGCGTTCATACGGACGGACGGACAGACGGACATGGATATATCGACTTCTCTTGTCACCCTGATCATACTTTAAGTAACTTTAGGGGGTCTCCGACGTCTCCTTCTGAATGTTACATACATTTTCGGCTTGCACAAACACAAATACCCTTTGTACCATACGGTACAGGGTATAAAAAGGCGTACGTTAAAGTCGGGCGCGGGCGACTTTGGGACACAATGTACCACCACATTGCAATTAAATCCGATTGTTGCTTAAGACCTCCAAAAACTGTAAAATTTTCTAGCTAGGTTTTTTGACTGATCGGTCCTACGGGGTATATATGATATAGTCAACCGATTTTGATCAAATTTGGTAGAGTGATTGGGAACTATAAAAAACTTTCCAGAGCCAAATTTGGTTACGATAAATTTAATTTTTTTTTTTTTAATTTAATTTATTCCATAGCATTAATTAAATTTATAAACAAACGAAACATACCGAATTTTGTATTAGGTGCGCAACTAAGTTCTCGGTGTTTGTCAATAGATGGCTTTAGCAGAAAGTTCTGGTCGATTTTGACATACCCAAAACTTCACAAACGAAGCTTAGGCATATGGTAAGCAAACTGCTATGGCACATTAGTGAATTTCTTTTTGCATTATTTACTTGTGTTTGTGTGAAAATGTCGAGTTTTGTGCCAAAAAAATCATCATTTGCGGGAAGTGTTGATTTTCTTGTTCTGTTCGAAAAAAACGGCAGCTGAAGCGCATCGAGAGCTCCAAAAAGTGTACGGAGATGCTGCTCCAAGCGAAACATCGTGCCGTGATTGATTCCGTCGCTTCAAAGACGGTGATTTCGATGTTGACGACCGTCCACGTAAAGGAAGACCCAAAACCTTCGAAGACGCTGAATTGGAGGCATTGCTCGATGAGGATTCGTGCCAAACGCAAGAAGAGCTTGCTTCAGCATTAGGAGTTACCTGCCAAGCCATTTCCAAGCGATTTCATGCGTTGGGAATGATTCAAAAGAAAGAACATGGGTTCTTAATGATTTGAAACCAAGGGACGTTGAGCGTCGTTTTTTCGTCTGTGAACAACTGCTCCAGCGACAAAGAAGGAAGAGTTTTCTTCATCGCATCGTGACGGGTGATGAAAAATGGATTCATTACAGCAACCCAAAGAGGAAAAAATCTTGGGGACAACCCGGTCATGCTTCCACGTCACTGGCTCGGCCGAATATTCACGCTGCGAAGGTTATGCTGTGCATTGGGTGGGACCAGGTCGGTGTTGTTTGTTATGATCTGTTGAAACAAGGCGAAACCATCACTGGGGAACGGTATCGAACTCAATTGATGCGATGACAACGCTCGGCCTCACATTGCCAATCCTGTTAAAACCTACTTGGGAACGCTCAAATGGGAAGTCCTACTCCAACCGCCATATTCCCCAGATATTGCCCCGTCCGATTTTTACTTGTTCCGCTCGATGGCACATGGTCTGGCTAATCAGCAGTTCCATTCATATGAAGATATCGGAAAATGGCTTGATTCGTGGATAGCCTCAAAAGACGAACGCTTCTACCGTCAAGGTATTCGAACTCTGCCAGAAAGATGGGAAAAAGTTGTAGCTAGCGATGGGCAATACTTTGAATGAGCCATTGATAACCATTTTTTTATAATAAAGTTACATTTTCATCAAAAAAACTTAGTTGCGCACCAAAAATCGATTTTTTGGCCGATCGGTCCTATGGGGGCTATATGATATAGTCATCCGATTTTGATCAAATTTTGTCCAGTGATAGGGTTGTACCAATGGGTACTATAAAAAACTGATTTATGCCAACTTTGGTTATGATACCTTCATAAACGAACGAATTACCCATCAAAACGTTTTGTTTTTTCGAGGTCCTCTGAAACAGCCCTATGGGAGCTATATAATGTGACCCCGATATCGAATAAATAAAACAAACTTGTCTCCCCTGACATAATAACGCATCTGATCTGAAAATTTGGTTGCTCTAGCTCTAACCATCTCAGCGATCTAGGCGTTCATACAGACAGACGGACAGATGGACATGGGTATATCGACTTCTCTTGTCACCCTGATCATACTTTAAGGTAACTTTGGGGGGTCTCCGACGTCTCTTCTGTATGTTACATACATTTTCGGCTTGCACAAACTTAATATACCCATTGTACCATACAGTATAGGGTATACAAATATTTTATATGGTTTTGTCATTCCGTGCGAAATTTTTTTGCATTTTAAAACTGAAATTTAGCGAAATTTTTGTTTTTTGCTATATGAATGGAACTACATCAGTAGTTTACTAAAACGCTGGGGGAAGTTTCCAGTACCTCATCCAGCTAGACCCTTTGGATGTATGAAAGAAAAAAAAAGTTTAAAAATTTTTAGTGAGGTAAAATGTATGAGGACTGATATTTTTAAAAAATAGAAGAAATTTTGAGCTGTGGAAACCATGGACATACAAAAGCATACAAGTAAGATCAGTAGACGTTTCAGAGGTCAAATTCATGTCTAAAAATTGGTCATTTGTTTGTTCAAGATGCAGCAATTTTAACTTTTATGTCTAATCAAATTTTATTTTGCTCATCAAAAGTGTAATTAAAAGCTTTCCTACTTTTTACGCTAACAATTACTTTTAAAATTGAAATAAGTTAATAACCATAAATTGGTCTTTGCTACAAATAATTATCACCAAAATTAAAGCAAAATAATCAAGGTGTTTTGTAAAAAGTTTGCTTTTGGTGAAATCAGTTAAGCTGATAAAAATGTTCAACCGTTTGAAAAGCTCTCTTTTATTGAAATATAGACGAAAAAGTTTTTAAACTTTTAAGAGAGAAAATTTTCTCATTTTTTTTTGTTGACAGAGAGCAATTGAAAAAACCAAAATAATGAGAGCTTTAAATTTACAAACAAAAAGTGAGTACATATATTTATTGCAAGTGTAAGTGCAATAGAAATTTAACATTGTTTTGCAAAAGCTTTTCTAAAAAAAAAAACAGCGTAGATTTACCAACTAGCATTATTTTTTCTCAGTGCAACCAAATATAGAAATAAATAGCGCTCATAAAACTAGCAGCACTTTTAGATGCATGCGATCGGTCATAGTGGAAAGGTCTAGGTTTTATTAGTGCTCAATTAAAACAAATTATAATTAATTACAACAATTTTATCATACGGAAGTTATACAAAAGCAAATAAAATGACGACGCCAACAAAACCGGATAGCAGCGAGGCTAAAAATAATACAAACGGCGCGGTACCGCCCCCTAGTAAAGTGCCCCATTGGCTGCAAGCTGAACTATTTGAGGACGTACTTCAGAAAACAGTTAAGGGTTATAGCAAAATTAAAAACTTCAAAGCCGATAGTGGAAGCGCTTGTGGGGAGAACTATGCTACAATCATGCTACGTGTTGAAATCGTTGTGGAACTGGAGGGTATGTAGTATTCCTCGGCATACCTAAAACCCATTATTATTTTCAAAGATACTTTACAGATGGTAAAAACAAATCAATCTCCTATATGCTGAAACTACCACACCAATTGCAAATGTTTCAGGAAATGATGAAAAGAAATAATATTTTTGATATTGAACGCAAAATGTATCAGAATATTGTGCCAGAAATGGAGCAACTGTATAGGGATGCAGGCGTAGAGCTCACGTTCGGTGCTGAGAGCTACGATCTGACAGCGCCCAGTGATTATGTGCTCTTGGAAGATTTACGACCCAAGGGTTTTAAAAACGCTAATCGCTTGGAGGGTCTGGATCTGGCACATACTCAGTCTGTATTGCATAAGCTTGCTCAATGGCATGCCGCCTCGGCGGTACGTGTGGTCACCAAAGGTGCCTACCCAGAGCGTTTTATAGATGGTTTCTTCAAAGAAGAAAATCGTTTTGTTTTGGAGGAAATTAACAAGGGATTGTATACAAATTTTCTAAAGTGCTGCTCAACGTATGAGGGACATGACGCGTATATAGAGCAAGTTGTAAGTACTATAGCCAGCGGTTTTTTTTTAAATCTAAATACTAAAATAAGATTCCTTTAATTTTTAGAAAGCTTTAGTACCACATGTTACCGATCTAATGCTTAAAATGGGTAAAGTCGACTCGCAAGAGTTTAATGTGCTGAATCATGGCGACTGTTGGTCCAATAATATTATGTTCCAATATGATGCATTTGGCAAAATCAAGGAAACCTATTTGGTGGACTATCAAATGCCCAAATATGGCACTGTCGCACAGGATTTGCTTTATTTTCTGCTGTCGTCTACCAAACTAGAGGATAAGTTGGAAAAATTCGATTACTATATCAAGTATTATCATGAAAGTTTGGTGGAAAATCTTAAATTACTTAAGTACTCCCAGACCTTGCCAACTTTGAAGGATATACATTTGCAGCTTTTCAAATACGGTTTTTGGGGTAAGTAAGATCTTACAAAGCTGATTCATTAAATTAAAATTTAATTTTCTGTATCTCTAGGTTATACCACAGCTACTGGCGTTATGGGTGCCGTCTTATTGGATCCTACTGATAGTGCCAGTATTGAAAATTTCATCAGTGACTCAACCGAAGGCATGGATTTTAAAACTTTAATGTATTCCAATGCGCGCTATCGCAAACATATTCAAATTATTTTGCCTTGGCTTCAAAATCGTGGCGCTCTAGATTGTAGTTAAGTTTTGTTAATTACTGATAAGATTTTTATAGATGAAATAATAATGAAAATTGTTTGGTTAGTCATTGTTAGCATTTATTTTCTTATCAATGTTCGATAATTAATACGAGTTAAATAAAATTTGTGCTTGTTCTTAGGAAACATAATAGCTGTTTGACTCTTGTGGCGGATCCACGGGGGTGGTTTTCGGGTTTGGACCCCCCCCCCCCAAATTGGAAAATGGGCTGAAAGTGTTTTGCTAGTTCTGATATATATACACTTCGAAGAGAAGAACCCCCCCCCCCCCAAGATCAAATCCTAGATCCACACCTGCTTCCAGGTGATGCTAAAATTTGAACTAAGTCTAGAAAAAAGGGTTTCAAAACCTTTGTCATTTGTCAGAACTCGATGATTTCCAAAACTTTTTCGAAGATGACCGAAATGTGAAATTGTTAACTAAATGTTCTTATAAGATACTTTAATCGAAATCCGAAAAAATTTTAATTTATAGCGTCTTTAATAAAACAAAGTTTATTGACAAAAGGTAAAAGGTTTTTCAAATCCTTTATCATTTACACATTTTGATTATATCAAATTTTTTTTTTGTTGAGGACGACCCACTAGAAAAAAAAAATGTAAGTTTTCTATCTTCGCAAAAATTATGAGATTATTTTGAACAAACACCCACTAACACAGACCAACATGGTTTAATTGTTGTAAAGCTCTGGATCCTTTCCGAGATAATTTGCTGCGAAGAATCCGAGTTCGGGGCCAAAATTGGCCTATCACGTCAGGACTTTGAGATATTTTAGGTTATTTACCCGAAAAACTGAGTTTTTTTCCTACTTTTGAGGTTATGTACTAGGTGCAAATCATTTTTGTGGTCTGTCACTCCATTTACATCATTTAGTACCACTCTTACCCTTTAATTTAAATGTTCAAGCGATCATTTACGATAACATTTTTTCCTTAAAGTTATGGCTATTCAAAGTTTAAAGCAAATTACTTCGGAAATGACCCTTAGCTTTCCAGCAACTGACATGACCCCGGTATTTGTAGGCCTGTGTAATTTATGTTTTAAGCATTTCCCATAAAAATAATTTTTTTGACTATTTTTGAATTTTTTGTCAAAAATTTAAATATACTAGAGGCAAGAGGAATTCAAAATATTTGGCTGACATTTGACCAAAAATTACAATTTGACAAAAAATGTAAATTCTTTCTAGGCAAGAGGAATAAAAATAGATTCGATTGTCTCCATTTTACTTTTGTGTGATAACGACTCAATCAAAAAAAGATTTTTTAATCCATTTCTACATTTAACACAAGTTTAAAAGTTCTTCGGAGAAATAATAGTCATCATGCATCTAAAAATGTTGTTTATTTTAAAAGAATTTCACGCATTCCCCTAATCTTAAAATTGATTTAAAAAACGCGTTCGATTTGCTATAATTGAGATTTATCTTTTATGACGCCTTTTTTGCAATTGACACAAAGATAATGGTTTTGATTACTCTTGGCAGTCTATAATCTATTTCAGTTTTTTTTTTAGCATTATCTCCACTGCTTATAAAACACATGTTAACTGATAAAGTCAGCTGTTATCTCCAACAAACAGCTTGTACGTGTGGCTTGGTAAGTGTGTAGGTACTATAAAGATATTTGCCAAAGTAGTTTGCCAAAACGAAATGAAGAAAAATAGAAGAAGAAAACATTGACATAAACAAAATATAAGAATACACTAGAAAAAAATGCGTTTGAAATTAAAAATATTTTTTCTACAAAATGTAATACTCATACTTGCTTTATACTTAAGAAAAAATTATGATGGTTCCTATTTTTATAGTAAATGTTTTTATTTTTATTGTAAAAATATTCGTAAATTTTTAATTTCTATAGATTTCTATGTAGTTTTTTAAGGAATATACTCTTACTAGGTTTGTGCAAACTTACAAACGTAATATAGTGAAGAAGACATCGGAAACTCCACTTAGTCACCTGCAATAAGGTCAGGAGACAACAAAAAATGTATCATGTACTACGAACGTCTCTAAGAAAGACCAAGATCTTGAAGATGAAAAGAGCTACAGCAACCAAACTTTCGTTTTAAGGCCCATACGCAGCATGCAAAAATTCCGCACGAAATGTCAAAACTTCATATAAAAAAAATTTCGTGCGGAATTTTTGCATGCTGCGTATGGGTCTTTAGACAAGAAATGCTTTTTTTTCCTGCAATATCTTTTAATATGGGGGAGAGTGGGGCAAAATGGCCAACTTTTGATATTATTGCATTTATGTGGCAGCCAAAGGACTGAGAGGATCTTCAGTAGGCACTATGTTGTAGCCCACATGTGTGGCTTAGCGACGTTAAGAGCTCTCTACCAAAGCCATGTATGGAAAAAATTTCAAGCCTTCAGGTTGAATATATGCCGAGTTGCGCGCTTTGCCCCAGTCTCCCCACCTATGTAAAAATTGTTTAAAAGATTTTTCAATGCACTGCATACTCATGGGTAAGCTCATAAAAAAAACCTAATTATAACTGAAATTTTTCTCTTAAAAATTCATTCGTACACACTTTTCAAACTTGTTATACCATTTTCAATCCCTGTTCCTAAAGCACAAAGTATTCGCGCGCCTAAAATGTGAGCAAAGATAGAAGAATTTTCAAAATTTTAAATTAAAAAAAAAAATTTTAATAATGTTTAAAAAAATTTGTAGTCCATTGTTTTTTATAAATATTGGGTCGTTCACTAAGTAACTTCGTTTTTTTTTTAGTGCAATTTAAACATGAATTTTTTTATTGTGTAAAACATTTTATGAAATTATGTATTCTCCATTTTGATCCAATACCTTTTGCTATCTTTTGGGCAAGAGATTGATTCCGCGCTCATAAAATTTTGATCCTTGCAGGCAAAAAACTTGTCCAAGTGGTTTTCGACGTCCTGATTTGAGGTGAAGGTTCTCCCATCCAAAAAATTTTGCAGAGACCGGAACAAGTGATAGTCCGAAGTTGCCATGTCTGGAGAATATGGTGGATGTGGTAGCACATCCCATTCAAGCTCCAAAAGCTTTTGGCGAGTCATCAAACTTGTATGAGGTCTCGCATTATTCTGGTGGAACACTACACCTTTTCTATCGATCAATTCTGGTCCTCTTCTTCTTGAGTGCATCACTCAATTTGTCCAGCTGATCACAATACACTTCAGAATTAATCGTGGTATTGTCGGGAAAAGTTTAAAATAAGCGGTCTCTTTGAAATCCCACCAATCAGACAACATAACCTTTTTTTGGTGACTATCGGCCTTCGAAGTGGTTTGAGCTGGTTCATCCTTTTTAGACCATGATCTCTTGCGCTTTACATTCTTGTAAACAACCCACTTTTCGTCGCCAGTAACAATGCGCTTCAAAAATGGATCACTTCTTTGACGTTTAATAAGCTAATCACAGTCGGTAATGCGACGAAGCAAATTTCGTTCTGTAAGAACATGAGGAAGCCATATGTCAAGCTTAGAAATTAATCCTAGACGTTTCATGTGCTTTTGAACGGTTGCGTTAGACAAATTTAATCTTTTAGCAATCTCTCGAGTTGTTATTCGACGATTTGCATCGACCAACGACTTTATTTCATCCACATCGGCTTCAAGAGGCCTTCCAGGACGTGGTGCATCCTGAAGATCGAAATTGCCGGAACGAAATTTTGCAAACCAATTTTGGCATTGGCGTTCGGTCAACACATCTTCTCCGTACACATCACATAATTTTCGCCTTGCATGAACTGCATTTTTACATTTTGATAGTGAAACAGTAAAATAAAATATGCCGAAAATGCTGTTTTCGATCTTCTATCATCGATAGGGCACCAAACAAAAATTATTCCATAAAAATGTAAGAAAATTTTTTACAAAAAAGCCTTACTGTAGCAGCTGTTCAAATATATAAAGGTAAAGCGGTTAAGTGTGAAGTTGGCTGCGAAAAAATTGAATAAGATCAGCTGTTGTCATCAAACGAAGTTACTTAGTGAACGACCCAATAGTTCATCTTTCATTGAAGAAAAATTGTTCGGATATCTTTATTAACTTACACGTAGCGCTAGAGAAAACATCGATGATCGAAGTTTAAAATCTCTATATATCGATGTTGGCCAAAGTGCAGGAGAAAAATCTCTGTCGGCCAACATCGATATATAGAGATTTTAAACTTCGATCATCGATGTTTTCTCCAGCACGACTTACGAGATATGGTAAGCCTAACTATATATTAAGTTGTCAATGGCTCGATAAATATTCGGCATTTTGCAGTCGAAGTGATACAAAAAAATCGCATTATTTGCACATAGATAAAGTTCCACCATAGGAAATTTTTCCGACTTACCATCATACTTTGTTGCTAATAGTATAACACAAAATGAATTAAAATCGTATGAAATCTTAAAAACAAAATGGGAAACAATCGATAAATTTTATATTTATTAAAATGCGTTGGAAATATCAGAAGTTACAACCAATAAGATCAAACTCAATTAAAAATAAATTTTTACTAAAGCAGTTTTTAAAGTAGATGTAAAAGTCAAACGTTTCTTTTTATACCCTGTACTTTATGGTAAAAAGGGTATACAAAGTTTGTGCAAGACGAAAAAGTATGTTACATACAAAAGGAGACGTCGGAGAACCCTGAAAGTTATCCAAAGTATCATCAGGGTGACTAGAGAAGTCGATATACTCATGTCCGTCTGTATGATCGCCTAGATCTCAGAGATGGTAAGAGCTAGAGCAACCAAACTTTCAGATTAGATCCGTTATTATCATACGAGAGACAAGTTTATTTAATTATTTTGATATCGGGGCTCTATTATATAGCTCCCATAGGGGTGTTTCAGAGGACCTCAAAAAAACAAAAACAAGTTTGGCACTCGGAAGTTTCCTATAGTTCCCAAAAATTGTACGAAATTTGATCAAAATCGGTTGACTACATTATATAGCTCCCATAGGGCAGATCGGTCAAAAAAACGTTTTTTGCGTAAAATTCGTTTTGTTTCGTTTGTTTGTGAAGATATTTTAATCAAATTTGGTGTATGTAAGTTTTTTGGGTTACCCAGCATTGAACCAAATTTCATCCAAATCGGTTGACTATATCATGTAGCTCCCATAGGACCGATCGGTCAAAAAAATGTTTTTTGCACAAAATTCGTTGTTTTTCGTTTGTTTGTGAAGATATCGTAGCCAAATTTGGCAATCAACTGTCTTTTAGAGTGCTTAAGCAATATATCGGACTTTATTGCAATTAGTGGTACACAGTTTCCCAAACGTACGCCATCTTTTCAAATTTGGTTTTATTTAAAAAAAAATTTAATTTTATAAACAAAGCTTGAAAATAAATTTTAAAAAAGGGCTAACGAAAACAGTTGTAAGTTTTAGTTTTGCACTTTATCAACATTTGGAATAAAAAGCTATCAAATTATATCTCAGCGGCGAAATTGAATTTACGGAACCGCCCTCTTCACAAACGATTTGCCTAGTTAGCGCCAAATGATTATCAGTAGTCAGATAATGGGAGTAATGCTCAAATACAATTTCATAAACTTGCAGTGTCACCTAAACACATCAATTGCATTATTAAAAAGCTTTTTTTGAAATGTTTGTTATAGAAAAAGCTCTAACTAGTGCTTCTCTCAGCTTCTTGGCTTCTTATCAAGCACAAACCCGTATAAAGCACCAGAGCAAGAACAAGTTTCCCTTAGTTCTTCAAAAATAAATATAGCACGTAAACTGTTTGTTGTCGTCTATAAACTACTAAAAGACATAATGACGTCACACGATAAACAACTAAACATTGTGCCCGCTTGGTTGAAGCCTGAACTCTTTGATCAAGTGCTCAAACAAACTGTTGACGGTTATCGTGCCATAAAAACCTTTGAGGCAGTGCCGGGTACGCGACCTGGTGACAATTATGCCACTCTCATGCTGCGCATAAAGCTGGAAGTAGAACTAGAAGGTAAAATGATCTAAAGTTACCAAAAGATATCAGCATCTATAAACTTTACTTTTTAGATGAAACTACCAAACTCATGTCGTATATGCTGAAACTGCCACATAGCTCTGCGGTATTCGATGATTTACTAGGAAAGTCCAATGTATTTGATATGGAACGTAATATGTTTATGAATTATGTGCAGGAATTTAAAGAACTATATAGTAAAGTTGGCTTGAAAGTGGAGTTCGGTGCCACATGCTATAAGCTGGACATATCAGAAGATCATCTGCTATTGGAAGATCTAAGTCTTAGAGGCTTTAAGCCCACAAATCGGCAGGCAGGTCTGGATAAAGAGCATACGCTCAGTGTGCTCAAAAAGTTGGCTCAATGGCATGCTGCTTCTGCGGTGCGTGTAGCCACAATAGGTCCGTATCCAACGAATCATACTAAGGGCTTATTCAGCGAGGAAAATAGAAGTCTTATAACTGCCATGATGATTGGTTTGTTACCAAGTGTTTTGGAGACATTGAAAACCATTGAAGGAAGTGAAGCTTATTATGACGATGTGGTAAGTTACTAAGTATCAAATTCTACCGAAATCTTTTAAAGTTTAAGGTAATTTAGAAAAACATGGAGGAACATATAATTGAAGCATTTCTGCAAATGTCCCATGTCGATCCCGAAGAGTTTAATGTGCTGAACCATGGTGATTGCTGGCTAAGCAATATTATGTTCAAATACGATTGTCAGGATAAACTTCAGGAAACCTATTTGGTGGACTATCAAATGCCCGCATATTGTTCCGTTGCATTGGATTTGACCTATTTTCTACTCTCATCAACCAAATTGGAACTAAAACTTAATAATTTCGATTATTTTGTTAAGTATTACCATGATCAGCTAGTGCATCACTTGAAGCTTTTAAAATACTCCAGAAAACTACCAAGTTTAATAGACATACACACGGCCTTACTTAAATACGGATTCTATGGTAAGCCTAATACAAATTTATAAACCCAAAAATCCTATGATCGAAATTTTTATTTTCAGGCTATGCAACTGCATGCGGCGTTATGACAGGTGCCCTGCTCGAGCCCACGGATACTGCAAAATTTGAAAATCTTTTTGCGGAAACACCGGAAGGCGCAGCTTTTAGAACTCTTTTGTTTTCTGGCAAACAGTACAGAGAACACATTGAGTTAGTTATGCCTTGGTTACATAATCGCGGCGCTTTGCAATTACAAAATTCGGTAAAAGATAAGATAATAAGCTGATTGAAATAGTTATGCATAATAGATTTTTAACAAAAATTTACCTTAACTACAAAATTTTACGCAATAATAAAACAAAATTATACTATAAAATAGTTAGAAAGTAGCCAGTAATATTTTACTCAGATTTAATAACCCTTCATTTCGGCTTAGGCCTGAATAAGTCATGAAATCATGCCCGAATTTTCAGTATCAGTCATGAATCTATGCATTCATTTGTCGGTGAATTTAACACATGCATGCCTTAAACGCTCATTGCTGATTGACTTTGAAAGGTCATGCCTGAAACAGGGGTGAATGATTCAAAAGTCAGGTGTGAAAGCACAAGTGAGTAATTAATACAGTGGAACAAAAATTCTTCAAACATTTTTAACAAAATTTCATTATCAACTAGGGGGCTCCGCTTCCTGCGTGCTTCGCACATCATGCAGACCATAATCTTTAAACCATTGTCATGCTGCAGTCAGTCCTGCCCGACTTTACAGTACTCTGGGATAGCAGCGACCTGTATGCTGCTATGATTCGCAACTGTAATAGGAACGTAGACAATGGCTCCTTTGATACTGGTACTACATTATTTTTTTGTTATCTTGTTGGGTTTGTTCGTCTGTTCTTTATGCATTAAAGCGTACCCGTGCCAGCGTTGCTATGCACTCATTTTGACTCGGGTTCGTTAATTACTTTCATTACTTTCATCTCGTTCTCCTTTTCGTGAACGTTCCCTTTCAATGTTTAAACAACGTTCCCGGTCTTCATAAGACTCCTCCCTTACGTCTTCTTGACTGTAACACACAATTATGTATATGAAGTTTTATCATTCCGCGTGAAATATTTCGAACTGCGTATAGGCTTTAAAACAACAAAATTTTTATATTTTTTATTTATTTTTTGACGTACCAAGTAAAGAGGTATAAAATTGATTAAATCCTTTCAAGGCATCAATGGATTCTTTTTGTCTTCCTTACAAAAACGTCAAAATTTTTCATAGTTCCTTTTTTTAAGTTTTCCGAAACTTGCGCAGTTGTCTTTTGCTCCACATTGTCAATACCTTTAAAATAAGCCATGAGCATTCGCTTCCTTTTCATGCCTGAATTTTTCAGGTCGTTCAAACTGCAGGGAATCTTTACTTTTAATTTTTTTGTAGTAGTTACATGTCGTTAGAAAGAAAGTCAAGGGGGAATGTCGTTAGGGTTGTCCACCACGAAAAAATCGTATTAATTCGAATAATGATAGACAGCATGGCCAAGCACGATGTTTTCTTTTGACAAATTCCCATGCTTAGCTTCGCCTAGTCTTACGACCATTTAGTTAAGGTTTGAAACAATTTAGATTTGCTTGATCCCATAGTATGAATTAAGTTATGATTATAGTTGGAGTAAAGCTTAAAATCTATAATCTGATATTTATGTATTTACAAAACTTTCAAGCCGCTTACATATCGATAAAAATTTTTCAGTAAAAATATAATTTTTCGACGAAAAACGAAATTTTCCAAATGGTTTTAAGTACATTATATATATTATATATTTTAAAAGCCCGACAGCTTAAAAAATAAAATACTAAAAATATATTTGAAAAATTTCCTTGCGAAAATTCCTGCTATAAGCCCATACCGCAGCATGCAAAATTTCCCTTTTTTGGGATTTTTTTTTGTATGAAGTTTTGACATTTCGTGCGGAATTTTTGCATGCTGCGTATGGGCCTTCTTATAACAAATAATATCCAAAATAATTTACGGTGACTTTTTCATACAAATCCTGTATTTAGTAAAGCTACATAAATAGATATGAGTTTAATTTTGGGCTAAAAAATTTCTTAAAATTTCTTAATGGCGAAAAGAGGTTTCTGCAGCTTTTCATAAGAAGTCTGTTTACTTTGTATAACTCGTACAAGGCAGATAATAGCAGCTATACAATGCCAAAAAATTGCTGTGTCACCCAAGTAAATCGACTAGGCCATAAAAAAGTTTCTTTTTTTTTTATGTTTGTTAAAGAAAGCTTTAACTAGTGGTTCTCTCAGCCTCTCCACTTCTTATCGTGCACAAAGCAGCATAAAGCGCCAGAGCAAGAGCAAGGTTTTCTCAGTTCTTGAAAAATAAATACAGCACGTGTTGTCGTTTACCAACTGCTAATAGAAGTTATGACGTCACAGGATAAACAAATAATTAATGGATTAGCTATACCCCGTTGGTTAAAGCCTGAACTCTTTGATCAAGTGCTCAAACAAACTATTGAGGGTTATCGTGCCATAAAAACCTTTGAAGCAGTACCGGGTACGCGACCTGGTGACAATTTTGCCACTCTCATGCTGCGCATAAAGCTGGAAGTAGTACTAGAAGGTAAAAGTTCTAAAGCTACCAAAAGATTTCGATGTCTAAAAACTATACATTTTAGATAAAACTAACAAAGCCATGTCGTATATGCTGAAAATACCACATAGTTCTGCTATGTTGGATGAAAAACTAGGAAAATCCAATATCTTTGATCTGGAGCGTAATATGTTTATGAATTACGTGCAGGAATTTAAGGATCTATATAGCAAAGCTGGTTTGCAAGTGGAGTTCGGTGCCAGATGCTATAAGCTGAATATACCAGAAGACCATCTGCTATTGGAAGATCTAAGTCTTAGAGGCTTTAAGCCCACAAATCGGCAGGCAGGTCTGGATAAAGAGCATACGCTCAGTGTGCTCAAAAAGTTGGCTCAATGGCATGCCGCTTCTGCGGTGCGTGTAGACACAATAGGTCCGTATCCAACGAATCATACAAAGGGCTTATTCAGTGAGGAAAACAGAAGTCTTATGACTGCGCTGATAATTGGATTGCTACCAAATGTTTTGGAAACATTAAAAACAACTGAAGGAAGTGAGGCTTATTATGACGATGTGGTAGGTTATGAAATTTTAAAATCCATTAAAATCTCTTCAATTCTAAACTTTTTAGAAAAACATGAAAGATCACATGATTGAAGCATTTTTACAAATGTCCCATATCGATCCCGAAGAGTTTAATGTGCTGAACCATGGTGATTGCTGGTTAAGCAATATTATGTTTCAATACGATTGTCAGAATAAACTTCAGGAAACCTATTTAGTGGATTATCAAATGCCCGCATATTGTTCCGTTGCAATGGATTTGACTTTTTTTCTGCTTTCATCAACCAAATTGGAACTGAAACTTAATAATTTCGATTATTTTATTAAGTATTACCATGATCAGCTAGTGCAGCATTTAAAGCTCTTAAAATATCCCAAAAAAGTACCGAGCTTAATTGACATACACACCGCAATACTTAAATATGGTTTCTATGGTAGTCCTTATATATATATAATATTTATAAGTCTTAAATTTCAATTCTGGAATTTGTTATTTATTCTCAGGCTATGTGACTGCATGCGGCGTTATGACAGCTGCTCTGCTAGAGCCCACAGATATTGCACATATCGAAAATCTGTTTGCGGAAACCAGGGAAGGCGAAGCTTTTAGAACTCTTTTGCTTTCTGGCAAACAGTATAGGGAACACATTAAATTAGTCATGCCTTGGTTACATAATCGCGGCGCTTTGCAATTTGAAAAATCTGTAAAAGATAAGATAATAAGCTGATTGGAATAATGCAATTCAATTTGTCACTTGAGGACTGCTGTATAGTAGGAATTGAAGCTGACATATGCCTAAATACATAATAAAGTACATAAGAATATAACAGTGACATTCCAATTAAAATTTTTTTAAATATACCAAAAACATTCTTAATGAAATTCGTCTTAATAAAATACTTTTGTTTGCGAATTTTGCCCGTTAATTGCCTTTAAGAAAGAAATTTTGTTAGAGAACCCCAGTTTTTTAACAATCGTCCGTATTCCGAAAAACAAATCCGAATATTTTATTCGGATAAAACAAGACTACATGTTTGTATATGTTCCTTTAACTACTATTTGGAGCATAGGGCGTCAAGACTACATGTTTGGTGCTACCAAAACGAATTTTTTATGTGGTTTAAAACCAAATTCTTTGTTGCAAGTGAAATCAAATCGAATTGCCAAAATAGGTTTAAAAGCGCAGGCAACTTAAACTGAAATAGTTTTTTAAACATTCTTTGATATTCTTAGATTATATTTATGCCAATTTTAGGTTAGATATTCATTGAAAATTATTTTGAATTATCTTTTGACTCAACTCAAAAAATAGCATGCACAACAAAAACGAATTTTTGGCGTACGTTTCCATGTATTAATAAAATGGTTCACGTCTTGCACGAATGGTTCATGTCTTGAATAACAAATTTTGTTTGTAATAAAAATAGGTAAATAAATAGATTACCTAATAAATAATATATGTACCGATCGGTCCTATGAAGCTATATGATACAATCAACCGATTTTGATCAAATTTGATACAGTGATTGGGAGCTATAAAAAAAACTTCCTAGTGCCAAATTTGGTTACGATATCTTCATAAACAAACGAATTATACCTCTAAACTTTTTTTTTTCGAGGTCCTCTGAAACACCCCTATGGGAGCTACATAATAGAAACCCGGTTTCAAAAAAATAAAACTAACTAGTCTCTTGACTTCTCTAGTCACCCTGATCAAACTTTGGGTAACTTTGGGGAGTCTCCGATGTCTCCCTCTGTTTGTTACATACATTTTAAAAACTTAACAAACTTAATATACCCATACGGTTCAGGGTATAAAAACGGAAAAAATAAAAAAAATACACTAAGGCGCCCTCTGGCGGCGCCCAAAATTAAAAATAGATGTCAAAAATGGATTCCTCGACCCCAAAAACTCCTAAGTACACATTTGGCCTGGGGGAAAATTTGCGTTTTTTGGTCTTGTGAATGCAATGTCTAAGTCGATTTTTGAATATTTTGAAAAAACCTATTTCGAAAAAGTGGGCGACTCGAAATTCATTCATTCAGACCTATAGTTTCTTGGGCAAAGTTGCTTAGAATCACCCAAAAAATCAAAATCGCTGTGAGCCCCAGGACGTTTTTTCGGCCCCATACAAATTGACCCGCCCTAATGTACATATTAATAAAAAGTTAAGGGAAATATCAGAAGATATCGACAGGTAAAAGTGGAATTGGGCGCACGCAAAAACGAAAACGACTAAAATTTTTTTCGTTTTTGTTTTCCAAAGCAAAGGTGAATATATATAATAAATAGTATACAAAAATCAGATATATATTATATCATTATATTCGTATTCCCTAAATTACTGACCCGTATTTCCCTATCGACTTATTAATAGCCACACAAAAAAAATTATTTTGAGGTTCAGAGGTTCATGGTTTGACATGGCTTAGTTACTTTTTGAGGTCGCTGCATACGAATCTTCAAAACCCTTGCACGCCAGGGTTCAAAAATGATCTCAGCAAGAATACTGTCCTGTGGTACATCCGAAAAGATTGGGTACTCTTCGGAATTACTGCAACTTGAAATGAACGGCTTGCCAAAAACGTTTTGAATACTAAGTAATGAGGGGTTGGTACAGCATATTCAAGTTTTTGCAATTTGGAAATTTTTTTTTTAATATGTTCAAAAATTATTCTTTGTTCTTGTCAAAGAAAAGTTTTCTCAATATTCACTTATCGATAACCTGTTAAATAATTGAAATTCTGAAATAATAGGTTTAGGCAAGTAGCTCCAATTCATATATAAATAATTTGAAACGGAACCTATTTCGCCCAAAAGTTTTTTTTACAAAACAACATCTGCTATAGCAGGTGAATACCCTTAACGAAATTTATTATTTTATTACTTTTGCGAAACGACTTTTATCAATGACGTTTTATTTTTCGTTAAATGATTTTTGATTTATGGCTTCTGAGAAGTCTTTTAAACTATAGAGTATTGAGACTGAAATGATGATTATAAACTCGATTGTTTGCATGTTAAATATGCGGGATATTGCTTAAAACCGTTTGAAGATTGTCAATAAAAACAAACTTTTGTCTAGACAATCAAAACACTAAAAAAAGAGCACAAATAATAAGAAAAATACTGATGAAAATGCAGTAAAAATGATCTCATTAATATGCAAAAATTTTTACCATATTTACCAAAAGTTCCACCCAAAACCGCACCTGGCACATGGAAACCCAATTTGCTATCAAAACTCACATGCAATTAAAATAGAATTACAAAATAATTGAGGTGACAGACGAAAAGCGCCTAGAGAAACCAAAATACAAAGACAAGAAATTGTCTTATCAATCAAATAATAGACTACAACGTCGCTACATATCAAATATTTATTTGTTCTGGGTTTTGTACATATTTGTATGGCATACAAATCGTTGCAGCGGTTTTGCCAAATTGAATTATAAAATCAACTACAATTGAGCAAACCCGATAAGGCTTAAACCAAATCGCGGTAAAAGTGAGTACCCGTATCTTTTGGCCTTATATGGAAACCGGCAATCACTCGTGCTGCAGTCAATCGCTCTAATAATTTGTCAGAACGTACGTCTTTTTGCCAATTAAGGAAAAAGGTTTTTGTCATTTTCACAATCTCAAACCAAAAGTTAAGGTACCGATCAAATTGCTTGGAACAGCAAACGGTCAGTCGTATAAAGTGTCGATGGCAGAAAAGTAGTTTGAAAGTGAAATTCAAACGATTTGAGTATTTTTTGTGTGCTTAAGAGATCCGTAAATCTAAGATACTTTTGGTAAAAATATAACAATTATTGAGAGTTTTAGTTCAATTATTGTTGTCTATATAAAGAATTTTTCCGTTTTCAAAATAAAAACTCACATAACATTAGGCGACATGTGACCTAGTAAACTGCCCGTATAATTGCTCATATGCTGTTTACCTCGATAGTGCAGCCCAATCTAAGAAGATCATGTGATTGTTGAAGCTATGAATAATAAATCATGAGTTTGGTTGTTCTAAGTTTGCAGTGCCGGATTGAAAATGTGAGGGCCCCAGGGGCCGGGCTTAGTAGTCCTGTACAGTCCTCCATTTTCTTATATTATTATTATTTCCTATGTTATTTGAAAACTGTTTGTATAATTATTATTGAAAACAAAAAAGAAAACTTGCTTACGTTGTTACCGTATCGCGACCTTATAAAGTAAAAGTATATTGCTGAAACCAGGCCGCCGTCTAGTTGCAAGCACGAGCTTGGTGGGGAATATCGTCGGTCCCCTCATATTCCCATAACATTTGAATGTTTACGCGCACTTTAGGTAATTTTGAGCCCGATAAGTTTGCCGCCTCCGCCACCACCCTGTCGAAAGGCCAGCTAGAAAGAACTCGTTTCGGGATACATTAAGATCGCCTCTTTTTTCTTAGCCTACTTTCCTGTTGCGCTGGTCATGATCAAGTGTCGCTTCTTGAATGATTGCTTGTTCCAATGTTGCACTTGATTTGTCGCGATCCGGGCCCGGGACGGAAAATGTACCGGCCCTTCTATTACACCTATAGCTTGAATCACGACAGTACGACAGTAATTACAGCGGACACCTTTCCCTCTCTCGACGGGCCTGGACAAAATTTTAATTAATTTCAAAATTATCGAATCGAAAACTTTTGTAGTTCCTTTGATAAGGGCCGTCGAAAGAAAATTCTCCACCGTGCCCTAACCCGCACTCTTTTTCTAGAAAACTCAGGTTCCGGAGGAATCCCATCAGACACCCTCCACCCATTAGTTGCAAATGTCTAGCCAATCTTTCTCAGAATCCTAGATTGAATTTTAATGGGATTCATATTGACTTCTTGAAACAGTTACATCAGGCTTAAACAAAATTGGAAAAAATGCCTGCGGGTCTGATCTGGAGAGTTGGTGAATAGGACATTAACTCGTAGTCCGATTCATAAATTTTGCAATGATGCGCACAGCCTCAGACACCTCAGGCACTTTTATTCTCCGCTTATCCGGAACTCAGTATAGCAACAATCCTAAATCTTACTTTATGGGGAAGGCATAGTTGAAGCTTCACTTATTAAAAAAAAAATTCAACACCTTTAAAAATGTACACACTGACGCCATCCATGTTTGATATTTTTGTCAGATTTTGTTATCGTTAACCAGTTAGTGAGCTCTATAAGAACCAATTTAATTCTAATGACATACTAGTTACTTAAGTGCTTTTGATTCTTTGAATTACTTTGATTATGAATTTATATTCGCTGAGACTCTCAACATTTGAAAACGCCAGTTATCTCACACTTTAAAAGTCACTACCTTAAAATAAGCAGTAGCTTTGAAGTTTATATATGGAATATAAATATTTCTGTGCCGAACTTTTAGACTGCAACATGTCCGAAGCCACCAATGGTTACTTTCAAGAAGCACCCACTGATGTACCATCATGGTTACAAAATATAACACTGGAAAAAGCAGTGCGCGCTCAAATTGGCGATTTCGAGCGAATTGTATCCGTAACTCCCGAAAAGGGCAGCAGAGCTGGAGAGAACTATTCTTCACTTATGCTGCGCTTACAGGTGGAAGTAAGGTTGCTGGGTAAGTAGCATCGAGTTATAAGTACTAAGGTCCAAGTTCCTTATAGCGAATTCGCCCCACGTTGGGCGCCACTTAGTAGAAAAATTCATTGTATAGGGAAGTTTGACTTTATGTATACATACATATATATGTACCTACTTATCCCTTGTATGTTTAGATCACCGCACCAAAACTATTTGGTTTGTGCTCAAGGCGCAGCACAACAACGAAATCATGGCCGCTATACTTAATAAATTGAAGCTCTTTCAAAAAGAAGATCAAATGTACCATGTTTTGCTGCCAAAATTTGAACAGCTCTACAAGGATGTTGGAAAAACTATACAATTTGCACCCAAGGCCTTTAAAGTAGATCGCGATATAGGCGCAGACTATATATTGCTAGAGGATTTGAGACCCAAAGGTTTTAAGAATGCCAATCGCTTGGCGGGTCTGGACCTGGAGCATATGTTGTTGGTGCTCGAAAAGTTGGCTGCATTTCATGCCGCATCCGCCTGCTATGTGGAGCATAATGGTCTATTTGGGGAAGAGTTTACTGTGGGCGTTTTTAGCGAAAGCAATCGTCAGCTGCTGCAGGAATTCAATGCCTCGGGCGCTTTTCTGGCGCAACTTAAGAAATGGAAAAATGCGCAAAAGATTTACGAAAAATTGGTGGGTACGACTTGGTATTTCTAGACTTAAACAACTTGCAGTTTACAAAATTTTTGTTTACCAATACTAGGCTGACAGTGACAATTATTTGGTGGATCGTCTGCTGCAGGATCAACAGTATAATGCAAGGGAATTCAATGTGCTGAACCATGGTGACTGCTGGTCCAATAATATAATGTTCCAATACGATGCTTTTGGAAAAATTAAACAAACACTATTTGTCGACTTTCAAGTGGGCAAATATGGTTCCCCAGCGAATGATTTGTATTATCTAATACTATCATCTGCCGCACCAGATATTAAAACTGCCAAATTCGATTATCTAGTACACTATTATTTCGATCAATTGATTGAGAATCTGAAGCTGCTGCAATATCATCGCCCACTGCCCAAGTTGAAGAACTTGCATGCAGCTCTGTTTAGAAATGGACTGGCAGGTGAATATTATTTAAAAATTTAAATAAAATTATTTAAATAACTAATGTCTATAATTTCAGCTTATATGGTTGTTTCCAAGGTACTACCTGTGGTCATGCTTGACAAAATCGAAAATGCTAATTTGGAGAGCTATGTACATGATGAGTCGAAAATGAAGGTCGCCATGTTTACAAATCCAAAATATGTTAAGGTAATGACAGATATTTTGCCATGGTTGGATAATCGCGGTCTGTTGGATTGGAAATAATTTGCTATATACATTAAAAATTCACATAAATAATGATATTTATAAGTTTATGTATACGAAAATAAATGTTATCTATTTTCAAAATGTCTGCACTTTAATATATATCTTAGATTTCAATATTAATTTATCTGCTCGTCTATAAGAAATTTAAAACTTAAATTCAGAATAGGTTTGAACTCTTCGAGCGGGCGGAAATGCAGTCTATTCAGCCACCTTTGAAAAATAAAATGTTAAGTTCCAATAACCATGATAATAAAGACATTATCGATTGATTACTTAATTAAGTATTATTATTTTTTATATTGAAAGTTAATCATTTGATGGATTCTAGATAAGGTACAATATTTTTATACATTTTAAAATTTACTTAGTAGCTTAATATATTTTTAAGCTTATAGCGCAAAACAAGTTTTTAAATAGAATAAATGCCGAACTTTCCTATAGCGAAGTCCTTGCATTTTTATCTTATGTTCTCCTTATAATGAATTTATGTAATTTCCGTGCCAAATCGCTAGGGGAGTTCAAAGAGTTCAATCTTTCCATATTTAGAAATTTTTTAACAATTAGGTTAGGTTAGGTTAAATAGGCAGCTCAGTAAACTGAGATCACCCAGAGACCATGAGGTCCATTGTGTTGCCTAATTTGAGAGGGAAAGAAAGGAGTTGGAGAAAGGGTGGGGAAGGGAAGGGAGGAGGATCGGCACTGTAGGACAACCCTAATCGCCTAAGTCTCTCCTATTACAAAACCATTTTGAGGATTCGACAAACGCAGCCAGATCCGCAATGGGCACATGAGCCAAACTACCCAGATCTTCAAAGAACGGTTTACCCAGAAACTGGGTTCGTCTTCTTTGAAGCGCAGGGCAGTCACACAGCAGGTGTTGGATGCTTTCTGTCTCCTCCTCGTCCCCGCAGCTTCGGCAGAAGTCGTGATGGGGAACATTCAGCCTCTCAGCCATTTGGCCAATGGTGCAGTGCCCCGTTACAACTCCTACCACCATCCTAGTCCTGTTTTTGTGTAAACGCAGGAGTTCAGCTGTGCGCTTTGAGTTATACCTAGGCCACAGAGCTCGAGAGATACGACAACCGGACACCGTGTCCCATTCTCTTCTCGCCAGAGCTCTGGCCGTCTCCCTGATTTGCGAAACAACGTCCTGTAATGGTCTTTCTATGTCCGTGACAGCAAGGTTAGGAGCCAGCGCTGATCCGTTCCTGGCACACTCATCAGCCTCCTCGTTACCAGGGACGCCTGAGTGTCCCGGTACCCAGCAGAGGGTGATTGAATGGTGTTGGATACGGTTAAGCGCAAGCGCTGTCTTACTGATCAGTTTGCTCTTTAAGGTATGCGATGACAGAGCCTTGATTGCAGCCTGACTGTCGACCAGAATTATAACGTTCCTTGGACTTACGCCCACGGTATCAATAAGTCTAGCCGCTTGCCAGATTGCATAAATCTCGGCCTGAAAAACGCTACACCAGTCAGGAAGACGGAATGAGAGCATTGTCGCAAGCTCTTCAGAGAAGATGCCTGCTCCTGTGCCCTCATCCATCTTCGAACCGTCCGTATATATGGTCAGCTCGTTCCCTGTTAAAGGGGTTTTTTGCTTCCATTCATCTCTCTCCGGGAAAACTGCGACAAATTTGTCGTTCCATTTCTGAACCGTGGAGCAGTAATCACTATCCCCGGTCCCCCCAGCAGGTATGCCTAACTCAAGTAGGATACTACTGTGACCACAGGTTGATGGCGTGAGAAGATTAAGTGCCCGGAGTCTCGCTGCGCTTCTCGCAGCCACCGACTTCAGGAAAATGCCCACTGGATCCAGGTTCAGAATTACATCCAGGGCTGCCTGAGGAGTGGATCTCAAGGACCCGGTGATACCTAGGCAGGCTGCCCTTTGAGCCCTCTGAAGGTTGTGAAGGTGAGATTTGGTGTTAGCCGCCTTCCACCATACCAACGCCCCATAAGTTAAGATAGGTCTGACAACTGCTGTGTATAGCCAATGAATGATATACGGTTGCAGTCCCCATTTCCTACCAAACGTCTTCTTGCAGGTGTAGTAAGCACCTAACGCTTTTTTCATTCTTTCTTCTGAGTTTCTCTTCCAAGAGAGTTTGGAATCCAGAATGACACCCAGATACTTAGCTTCCATAGATCTTTTAAGTTGTGATCCACCGAGGGACGGCGGTATAAACTCATTGATCTTATATTTCCTAGTGAACAACACCAGTTGAGTCTTCTGAGGATTAACTCCAAGACCGTTCTGTTGTGCCCATCTTAGGGTGACGCCAAGAGCGGACTCCAGTAGCTCACTAACAGTTGGCAGAAATTTGCCCGTTATCATGAGAACCACGTCATCCGCATAGGCAGTCACCCTGCATCCTGTCTGCTCGAGAGTTACGAGAAGGTCGTTAAGGACCAGGTTCCACAAAAGCGGCGAAATGACACCTCCTTGTGGAGTGCCCCTCATAACTCTCTTTCTAACCACCCCTGCACAAAGTTCGGAGTTGATAACCCGGCTGCTGAGCATGCTACTAAGCCAGTGGGTTACCATCGGGAGTGATTTTAACAATTACGTTGATATCAAAATAATTCATGTGCTATATGGACAAGCAATAATTTTTGTATTATTACTTCTATTATTATTTTCGCTTGATATCACGATTAATTGAGTGACTGGCCTGCCAACTAATATCTGAGATAAGCAGAAGAAAAGTATGTGACTTTTCATACTTATGGGGTATCAATATTTATTTCATATTAGTAGTAAGTATAACGAAAAGTCACAATTATTTTGAATTATTTTTTTTTGTGACTCAAGTCAAAAAGTAGCATGCACAGCCAAAACTATTCTTTTTTTGCGTTCGTGCATGCGCACATAGCATACACGAACACATGACGATAAGTGCGACAGGGTTCCCGCGTTACACAAAGAAAATTTCCCTTGTAACAAAAATAGCTAAGTCAATAAATATTGCTGCTAAAGTAATATTTTTGTGTAATTTTATTTAATATAAAGAATAATAAGGAACCAGCTACTTTTTAATGAAAATGAATTGTAAACAACATATAGGCAGTAATAAAAGCTATTTTCGCTATTAATTAATATTAAGTTTAGTCTTAAATACTAGATTTAATTTATTAAAATAAAATAAAAATAAAATAAAAGCTATATTGTTTCAAACAAAAATAATTTCGCGCCAATACAACATAAGAATTTATCGCAAAAATAAAGGGAAATAGACGAATTTATCGAAAAGTAAAAGGGAAATATCGACAAAAAAAAAAAATTCGTTTTCCGAAGCGCGCAAAAACGAGTCCGAATAAAATTGTTCGATTCGTTTTTTTAGTTTTCCGGAGCACGGCTGATTGTTATGCGCACTGCAGTGGGCTAAATAAACAAAATAATGTTGAAAATTTATCAAAATAACATCCGACCCCTTTACTCTATTTAACTGGGTAACAACAACACGCACACAAGTTTCGATGCGAAATATGGCTACATATTATAATTGTTTTATTAAATAAATTTCGTGATGTACTGAGCTTCGAATTTTTTTGGTTTTTAATGGTATTTTAGTATATTACATGATATTGCAAAATAGAAACCAAATTTACTTAATTTCAATCCAAGTAATTTTGTTTTTGTAGCCCAGTGTAACTTTTGATGGCACTATCGATAGTATCCTATGTGAAAAATTGAAGCCAACCGTCAACCAATTGATTGGGCCTTATCAGTGGGGCTTCAGACCTGGTAAATCCACCATTGACCAGGTATTCGCAGTACGGCAAATCCTGGAGAAAACCCTGGAAAAGCAAATCGACACACACCACCTGCTAGTCCATTTCAAAGCCGCCTTTGACAGCATTATTAGGTGTCACTTGTACGCTGCTATGTCTGAATTTGGTATCCCTGCAAAATTAATTAGGCTTTGCAGAATGACAGCTCGGTGCGAATTGGAAAGGACCTCTCCCAGCCTTTTGATACTAAAAGAGGTTTAAGACAAGGTGACATTCTATCTTGCGATTTCTTCAACATTATGCTGGAAAAAATTATACGTGCAGCAGAGATCCATCGCACTGGCACGATATTGGGGCAAAAGAGTGTCATGCTACTGGCGTATGCCGATGATATCGACATCATTGGTCGCAACAACCGCGCCGTATGTGCTGCATTTTCCAAGCTTAATGAAGAAGCAAGGCGAGTGGGTCTTGCAGTGAACGAGGACAAAACAAAATACCTCTTGTCGACACAGAAGCCCTCTCAGCGTCTTGGGCAACATGTCGATAGCTACATAAACACCAAAAACAACGTCAGCCTTGAGATCAAGCGTAGAATAACTCTTGCCAACATGTGCTATTTTGGGCTAAGTAGGCAATTGAGAAGTCGAGCCCTCTCTCGCAGGACGAAAACAACTCTTTATAAAACCCGTCCTTATGTATGGCGCAGAATCATGGACGATGACGAGCGATGATGAGCAAGTCTTAGGAGTTTTCGAGAGAAAAATTTTACGTAACATCTTTGGTCCCTCTCGCGTTGATGGTGAGTACCGTTTACGATGGAACGACGAGCTGTATGAGCTATACCGCGACATAGACATAGTCAAGCGCATTAAGTTGCAGCGACTGCGTTGGCTAGGTCATGTGGCAAGAATGGATGATGATGCTCCAGCGAAAAAAGCCTTCGAATCGGTGCCCACTGGTGGTAGGCGCGGAAGAGGGTGACTTCCTCTGAGATGGAAAGATCAAGTTTCTATTGACCTGGCTAGGCTTGATATTTCCAACTGGCGTCAGTGCGCGCAAAACAGAAACGACTAGCGAAGGCTTCTGGATGCGGCCACGACCGACCCACGGTTGTAATGGCCAATTGATGACGATCGATGGTTTTGTTCGATATATCGATAGTATACTCTTGTGTGTAAAAAACTTTTTTGACAAATCAACGGACAGAAAATTGGCAACATGTCAAAAAGAATACAAAACCAATGGTAACATGTCGAAACGTTTTGACCATCCGACGCTTTTAGAGTCACCAAGTCCGATGGGGACCATAAAAAATTATTAAAGTAAGTAAAATTTTTGTAAAAATTCTTATTGATTGTCACAGACGTAAACGACTTTGGTTTGCAAAATTTCGAATTTCATAAAATTCGTGTTGCAAAAAACAGAAAAAAGGTCTATAAAAATTAGGTAATTAGCAATATTTGACATTCCACATTATTTGGACAGTCAAGCTTTAAGCCAAAATGCAAATCCACTAAGTTTTGTAGCTCAACACAGTCGTATCCCTTCTACTGAAATTGAGAGGATGAATATTCAGTAGAAGTGGCCTTATAGTTTTGGACATAAGGACCCGACTGAAACCTAGAAATGCCACTAAAACAAGCTACTTAAAAGATAATTTTTTTATGATTGCTAATTGTTGAATGGACAGTTTTTGGTTTTTCAAGATGTAGTTTTAAAAGCATCTCTTTTTACAATGTCTGAAATACACTTTTTGTAAGTATGTATAAGAATTTTCCCCATTTGCTCTATGGTACATATTCAGTGAATGTGCCCTAGTTTTTGTGCCATATTTCACTTTGTTCGATAGTACTATCGATAGTTTCAACTATCCCACCTCTATTTTGATTGCCAAGTTATATATGATAACTTCAAGCAAATAGGCACTATCTCGAAAAAGACAGCTGATCTCCGCCTTATCTTATCAAGAATCTTCGCATCTATAGATAAGAGATGTAAGATACTTAGCAAAAAATCAACACACAAAATACTTCCGCTTTATTGTATTTTACTTTACGGTATAATTTGTGACTCCTAAACTAACTTGCTTAACTCATTTCAAATATGATTAAACTTTTTGTTTATTTTTGAAATAATGAGTACGTCCATAGTTTTTTTTGGAGGTAAACTCTTATCTAAATACTAACTTGGCATGTGATTCCATGTTATTTGGCAACTCTCAACATGCGACGAACTTGCCCGCTGTGTTCCGATAAGATATACGATAAAAATGCTAGAAATCGAACCAAATAGGTATTGAAATTTCGTAAATATAAATGCTATAATCATTAAGTAGTAATTACTAATTAATATAAGATAACGTAGCATGTCGTTTTTTGTTTTTTTTTTGAACCTAAACTTTATGATGTACTTTGGATTTTAGAAAACCTATACATTGTCATATCAATTAATATTATTATCAATGGATGCCGCACGCTTTCATCCGACAAAGGCCGATTCATTGTGATTGCGCCGCTTTTTGACTGGGTGAATTCTATAATAGAAACCCCCAAGTTGTGGTCTATGTGGGTATGACGGGGGCTATTCAATTAAAATTCACAACACAGCTGGACAGTACATGTGTTTTATGTACTTGGTTGGCTGGCCTAGAAATTCTCAGACGTTCGGCTGAGAGTAGACTTGCATCGCATTTTATTTTTTTTTTTTTAAATCCCGACAAATGTAGCACGACTATTTAAAGTCATATGCTCTCTTATCAAGACAGCTGTGTGCCGTATCGTGCTTATCAAAATGAGTGCCAAAGTCATTTTTTCTGCGTCGAAGCATGTATACTCTTTACATGCAAGCTAATAGATGAAATGGGAAATTTATATGTAAACGAAATTGTAGTCGTTAAACGATATGTGTATACCTATAGTTCCTTGCTTCCTCTCACCTAGAGTTTTTTTTCTAGCTTTTACGAAAAATTTTGGAATTTGCTCAAGCCAAAATTTACAAAGTTATTTTGCAGATTGACTTTTGGGTAAAGACCCATACGCAGCATGCAAAAATTCCATACGAAATGTCAAAACTTCATATAAAAAACAATTCCTTTTTTTGGGATTTTTTTTTTCCTTTTTTGGGATTTTTTTTTTTTATATGATTTTTTGACATTTCGTGCGGAATTTTTGCATGCTGCGTATGGGCCTTAACAAAAAAAAAATTCTGAAAATTGAATTTATTTTTTGTTAAAGTATTCTTGGAAAAATTGTTGCCATAAAAAAAAATTACTTGGGTATATTTATTTATTTATTTATAAGCATTCTTTGCTTATATGATTTACATATAAAAAATGCAGTTTGTGTTATAAATAATGGAAGCATGCTATAAAAAGCATTATGTACTGCTTTCGGGACTTGTCCCAAATTACAGAATTGTCTTCGATCAGATATGCCTAATCAAGTTCTATAAAGAAATAGTATTACTTTTCATCTTAAGGCCTATACGCAGGATGAAAAATTTCGCGCCGGATGACAAAATTTCATTAAAAAAAAATCCCATTTGGGATATCCAATTTGGGAATGACAAAACTTCACTTTATAAAGAAAAACCCATTTGGGATATCCCATTTGGGATTGTTTTTTTTATATGAAGTTTTGTCGCCTTTATTTTAGAGTTTTGGATCAGTATAACCCACACTCATTAAGGAAGGTAGTAGTTACAAACGATACGATAACGTCAATCGACATCGGTTTGGGAGTTAAGAGCATACATAAAAAACACACGGATTGAAAACAACAAGGTGAGAAACAGCTCCATAAAAAAACTTTTTAAAAGCAAGATCTCTTCAAGTTAAAGTTGCTATCTAAAACGATGAAGCAGTGCTGGAAATACTTTTTGTAACAACTTTTTGTAATCTCAAAATAACTCTTAAATAAAAATCGAACTAAAAATGATATTAAGCAAATCGTTCGAATATTTTAATTATTATTATTATTAGTAAAAAAGAGAGGAAAGCCCTAAAGACACAATAAGCCCAAGTTTATTATTAAATATTAAAAGCAAGTCATTATGTCTCACAATATTCTTCGTTTAATTTCAGCTCAAAATTTTTATTAAAAAAATTAATTCAGAAAAGAAATGCATTTTAAACGTTCTGAATTAAAGCTTCAACTTTTAATTGAAATCGAAACCGGAATCCAGAGGGCCGCGCGAAATTTGAATGAGGCAAAGAGTTTTGCCAAAGTATGTACTGAAAAACAGATTATACAGGTCTACAAATACCGGGGTCGTGTCAGTTGTTGGAAAACTAAGGTGCATTTCCGAAGTAATTTGCTGCGATGAATCCGAATCTAGGGTCAGAATTGGCCCATCACGTCAGGATTTTGAGATATTTGAGGCTATGTACCCGAAAAACGATATTTTTTCCTACTTTTGAGTTTATGTACAGGGTGCAAAAAATTTTTGTGGTCTGTTACTCCAATTACATTATTTAGTACCACCCTTACCCTTTAATTTAAAACTTCAAGGGATCAGATATTTTAAAAATCGCCGTTTTTCGGGTACATAACTCCAAATATCTCAATATTACGATTACGATGGAATGTATCGTATAATGTCATATTAAAAAAAATCCATTTAGATGATAAAATAATTTTTTTTAAGGCCTATTCGCAGAATGCAAAAAAAAATCCCATTTGGGATTTGTTTTTTTTTATATGGTTTTATCATTCCATGCGAAATTTTCTTGCATTCTGCGTATACTTCTATAAAAAAGACAATTTTCAAGAGCAAAGGTATTATGAAATATTGTTTTTTTAATTCCATAACTTTCGAGCGATTTTTAAAAAGAAAATTCATCTACTTCAAATTCTTGAATTCAATTTTATAATTTTTTATTGGAGATAAAACCATTTTATTTTTAAAGAAGTTTTAAGTTCCGCAAATTTCGAACGATTAAATTTCTGAATGGAATTTTATAACTTCTGATACGAGTTGCAATTGGTGCGTGTCCCGCAAAATTTGGATGAGCCCGACGGAATAGTTCTTTAAATTGTATATAACGGATTGGATTCCCAAGATGCTGTAAATAGATTATTATTATGTGGGATGTATTTATTATTAAATACATTTGTTTTCAATGTACAAAATATTGCCTTTATTTTTTCTTAAACAACTTTCAAGTACGTAATTTTGATTTTACATTCTTAAAATTTTCAAAGATTTTTGAGAAATTATGCATTAAAAATGATTTTGAAACGGAAATCTAGCAGTTCCCGAAAAATTTCGGTAAATAGCCCTGACGGGATAGAATTTGCTGGATTATATTATATTATATTGGAACATGGCGAAAAATTAATGAATACATTTAAAAAAATGAATAAGTTTTTGTCTTATCTTAAGGCCCATACGCAGCATGCAAAAATTTCGAACGAAATGTCAAAACTTCATATAAACAAAAATTTCCCACCATTTGGGATTTTTGGGATTCTCAAGATATTAATACAAAAAAATTTATACAAGCTAATTGTTTCAGCAAAATTGTTTAAGAAACATCATTTATTGTATTGAAAACTCGAATTTCTTCTAAAGGCCCATACGCAGCATGCAAAAATTTCGCACGAAATGTCAAAACTTCATATGAACAAAAATTTCCCACCATTTGGGATTTTTTTTTTTATATGAAGTTTTGACATTTCGTGCGAAATTTTTGCATGCTGCATATGGGCCTTTAGAAGAAATTCGAGTTTTCAAAACAATAAATGATGTTTTTTAAACAATTTTGTTGAAATAATAATATGTAAAATTTTTTTTATTAATATCTTGAGAGGATAACCTTGGAATAAAACTACAAATAGTTGATTCTTTTTCAGTAAATTTTTTTTTTTAAATTTAACAAGATAAAACTTTAAAGAAACTTTGTTTTTTAAACTCTTAAAATTTCTAAAGAATTGTAAAAAACATAATTTGTAAAATCTTACTTTCGAAATTTTCCTTACTACGAGGCCAGAAAGAAAACTTTTTATGGTGGCTCTACAAAAAAATTCGCTGTTCCTACTTATCGAAACCACTTCTAAGGTGTAGGGTATACAAATGTTTGGAATAACCTGCAACACATACTAGTACATTAGGGGTAAAGTTTCAAGTTCTACTGAATGAAATGCGCTTATTGTATTCTCACAGAGCATTGTGAAATAGTTTCTCTGCGAGAGAGTATAAATGATGGTTATTTTCTAACAAAAAAACCAGTTCTCTCGTACGCTTTGTACTATTTGTATATTTTTTATTTGGAAACGAAAATTAGTTTTAACTCGTCATTTGTAAACGCCGGACTTTGTTTATTGACGCGCGTGAGCGGAATTATAATACACAAAAAAAAAAGAAGAGATTTTAAACAAAGCTTGGTGAACTTATAAATAAACTAGACAATCAATTTAAATTTTAAATTAAAATAAAAGTGTGTAAGTAAGTTTTAAAAGAAAGCGAGTTTACTGAAAGTAAAATTAATGCGCGTCATAAAAGCAAAGAATGTTAAGCTAATATTAAATATTAATTTTTTTGTCTATTTTGACGAAAATCAGCGTCATTTAGTTTATGAATGACCCCTATGTAGGGTCATACTACTAATGTAGAGGCAAGTGGGTTGAATTCGGAAGAATTTTTTCGTAGATTTTTTGGGAGTAACAAAGAAGATTTTTATTTATGCTAAATTAGTGATTTTCGATTTTTGGGATGAATCCGGAAGTGATTAAAATGATTAAAACCGCCGTTAAATTTCAACGCAAGCATTTGATTTCTTTAGTTTTGGTTAAAAAAAAGTGAACAAATGTGAAAAACAAATAATTGTTACCTTGTGAAATGGCATAAAAAAATGTTGTCTGAAAGAGCACTCCTCTTGTCGATTTTCACTGCCTTCAGCATTTCCAATAAATGACCAGAACTTGGAATCGGTTTACGGGAACTTGTTTCGGTTTTTTTTGTGAGTTCTCGGCATTTTGACACAAAAACAGTCCGTGCTGAAATTATATTCAAAATAAGCATTTGGCTCTTTTTGACACATCCGGATTCGCCACAAATCGAGCTTCCGGATACACCCGACTTTTTGAAACGGAGTAGCGTTCTTCTGGTGGCTTGCAAAAATCGAAACGAATCCTTTAGAATTTTTGAAGTTTAGAGTCTAAATAATTTAACCTACTTGCGAATTCACCCCACTTGTCTCTACATGACCTATACACAATTTTCGAAGACGAAATATGTTAATTTGTCAGGACATAGTGATCTGCCGCAAATCTCTTTTAATCGAATTTTAAGCATACGGCAAAGATAACTAAATAAAGTGGGTCATCTTTTAAGTCGATCCCTTCGGTTTTGATCATTTTTAAATATGTTCGAGAGATACTAGCTAATATTCATCTTGCCAAATTTTTATCTAAATTCCGATTACTTATTGAGCTATCGAGAATTGGCTATTTAGGTCGCCTTTTTTTTTAAAGGCCTAAACGCAGCATGCAAAAATTCAACACGAAATGTCAAAACTTCATATAAAAAAAAAAATTCCCTATTTTGGGATTTTTTTTTATATGAAGTTTTGACATTTCGTGCGGAATTTTTGCATGCTGCCTATGGGCCTTAACGAAAAAATATATTTGATTTCTTTTTCTGTAAAGAGGCAACTTTAAATATGTTAACCAAATTTTGGATGTTATGTTTTTATTATTTTTTAAAATTTTTATTTTTATTTTTTGAACATTACAGGAAAATTATACAAGAAAGATCACATTGAAAGATTGATCTCAAGATAATTGAGGACATAGGTAAAAAAAATCAGTTTTTCAAAATAAAATTTTTCCGTTTTTCAACTATTTTGGACTTTTGGGTATTTTGAGACGCCATCATAATATTCATTGTAATTTTAAAAATTTTTCATAAAATTTCAAATCAAGTTTTGGAACTCGGATTCAGATTGAGGCGCTGCATAATGGTTTAAAATTTAAAATAAAAATATCGATAGTTCGATAAATAATCGGAAATTTTGAAAAAATAAAATTATTATGCGAATACTGGCTAGTACCTCTTGAATATATACAAAAACCATAAAAATCAAACAGTCGATCCGATCCGCTTTACTTATTTTTGCCCAAATTCAAACCAAAACTTTTGATTGTTGGATTTTTTGACAGGTTTAAAGCAAAGTTATCTTAAGATTTATGGCAAATCGCTGATTCCTTTAAATTACCAAAGATTGAGCAACAAGGTAACTCTATTAAGTGTCATACCTCAGCCTATAAACTACATAGTATTTTTAGCAGACTATATAAAGAAATTTTTTTTTTAATGCACAATGTGATTATCTGCAGAACATGGCACCATCTAACAATAATGACAAGCCGCTTAATCCCAATGAATTATTGAACATACCTAAATGGATCAATGAGGATTATTTTCAACCTTTAATTGAAAAGGATGTGCCGGACTTTGCCAGTATTAAGAAGTTTACACCAGTTGCGGCCACAGCGCCAGGAGAAAATTATACTTCGGTTATGGTGCGCGTAAATCTTGATCTATTGCTCAAAGGTTGCTAAAGTCTGCAGATTTTTGTTAAGATTTACTTATAATATATTCTTTATTTATTAAGATGGCAGTGAGCAGCAAACCAGCTATATACTAAAAACAATGTTGGAGGCCAGTCAGGGTGCGGATCTTGTCAATGGCATGCAGCTCTTTCCCAAGGAACAACAAATGTACAAAACTAATATACCCGCCTTTGAGGCGCTTTATCGTGAGGCGGGGGCGCACATACAATTGGCGCCCAAATGCATAAATATTGAGGAAACGCCGGAACGCATTACGCTAGTTTTGGAGGATCTTAGGCGGCAGAACTTTAAAAATGTGGATCGTTTGGTGGGCTTCGATTTGGAGCACATGCGTTGTGTCTTGCGAAAACTGGCGGAACTACATGCTGCTTCGGCTGTCTACCACGAATTAAATGGTCCCTACGATAAGATGTACAATATGACATTCTTTTCTGAAGAAAATCGCAAACTCTTTGAGGGCATGTCCAAAATGCGTCAGCAGCAATATATTAAGGCAATGCGTACGTGGGGCTTGGAAAATGTAGAAAAGTATATAAGTCAGATACCAGAACCAGCGCGTTTCTTTGAGGAGGCTGTGCGTCTAAACCAGGTGGATGAGAACGAATTTAATGTACTAAATCATGGCGATTGCTGGTCCAATAATATAATGTTTAGCTACAAAGAAAATGGACAAATTGATCGTACACTTTTAGTGGATCTGCAAGTGGGCAAATGGGGCACGCCAGCACAGGATTTATGGTATTGTATTGTGACATCATCACGTCTGGATATTAAGGTCAAGGAGTTTGATCATTTTATACAAATGTATCACGAACGTCTGGTGGAATGTTTAAAAATGCTCAAATACAAGAAGCATATTCCAACACTACGAGAAATGCATATAATAATGCTTAAATATTGCTTCTGGGGTAAGTTCCAAAAAGAATTTGAGAATTTTGGGTAATACGATTAACATTTGTTTTCATTTTAAGCTCCACTTACTGCAAATGGAGTCTTAGTAGCTGTGCTCTTACCCTCTGATAAAGATGCTAGCATGGATATGATGCTGGCTCCAGGACCAGAAGGCGATGCTTTTCGTTATAAGACATTTATAAACCCGACTTATGCCAAGGCTATGCTTCAGCTGTATCCCTTTCTTGACAACAAGGGTTGCCTGACTGTGGAATAACTCAGGTCCCTTATGAGTATTGTTCATTTAAGTGATATTTTATTCTCCCATGTTTGTTATTTAAAAAATATATATGTAAATATTTCTTAAAATTTCTTACAATTTTATTGTTTCGTTTTCAAGCTTTTAATTTTAAACCGAAAAAATGTTTTTTTTTCCAGATTGCTTCTAAGTGTTTTATTATTCCAGAAATTTTAATATATGTGCTATATATACCAAAATCACGTCCACTCGTGAAAGGAAACCCAACCATAAAGTGGAACTACCATATAACAACCCTACCCTATGCCTTTTAAAAGCAATTGTCCATATTACGCATGTTTTTCAAATACGCTGTGCTGTCTCTTTGAATTCGCTAAAGGGAGGTTTGACTGTATTTGGTTATCAGCTTCGTCAAATATTAGCTGAATTGCATTTTCTCTCTAACGTTCCGATGCTCACTTTCGACAAAAGTTCGCGAGTTGCATTGCTCACTTGAAAGTGCTCCTGAGTGAAGCTCTGAGAACGTAATGTATCTATGTATGTGTACAAATCAGAAAATATTAGACAGAAGTTTATTTTGCAAAAAGTATCTACTATATACTTTTTTGTATATATGAAGATATGACCTTAAAAGCAAGGAACATAAAATTCTATAAGCTTTACGATTTTCGAATTCACGGGCTCACTTTGAATTCTAGTATTTAAAACTCATGTGGGCCTAATAAACAACAAAAATTTGAAATATAGTTTTACAAGTGTATTTTGGTTGTGTACCTAATCATCGAAAACTTTTCAATAATTCTCAACAAAAAAAATATATATATATATATGTGTATATAGGTTAGGGTTTTTGTACCTGTTCAGTAGACTTTATTCCTAAACCCTGGGTTTCCTGTGATCGTTATCAACATTAAGCGTAATATCCATAAAAATGAAGCCCATTGATGCCTTTTGGCCATAATGCACACCACACAGTCACTTTTTGAGAATGCATCGGCATTTATGGATATTCTCAAGGATTGCCGTTGGCCTGGATGTTTACTATTTCTATTTATTATTAGATTTAAATGATTTTCTTGATCCATTCAATGACTTTCTAGTACTCTTGAAAAACTGTAATGCGGTCTACAATCGAATATGACTCCATCGTCTAACGTGATAAATTTCAGACTTTAAAGTTTAGAAAATAACATTTCTTCATTTGGCTTCATATTTGCTCCGAAAAAAAATTTCGACGCGACTGACACGAATCTGATCTTCGCTGTAGGCCTTTTGGCTTAGAAGCTATGGGCATTTAAAGTTGAAAAAAGTGATCACCGATTAAGCTTATTTTCGCTCTAAGTCTTATAGCTTAGAAGTTATGGGAAGTTAAAGTTTAGAAAATACAATTTCTTTGGTTGGCTTTATATTTGCACCGTATAAAGATTTCGACGCGACTGACACGAATCTGTGCTGATCTTCGCTGTAGGCCTTTTGGCTTAGAAGCTTTGGGCATTTAAAGTTGAAAAAAAGTGATCACCGATTAAACTAACAAATAAAACAAAATATGATAGAAAACCAAGATAGCATACTTTCAATAATAACGCCTACTTTTCTGCGTCTGTGTTGAATCATCCTAGTTCGACCGTTTAAAGTCGCAATTTTATTCGATTTTGTCTTTGCGTGCTTTCAATTTCACATTTTTTGTGTTCAATATGCTATCTTGGGCTTGAATCTGAAAAAATTATTAAAAATAATTATCAATAAATATCCTACTAGAAGTATAAAAAGAATCTAAGAATATCAAATAATACTTGTTTTAATCTGTTTTGCCAATTTGTTTTGTTTTTTTATGTAATAAAGCAATCGGATTCAAACCAAATAAAAAATTTAAAAGATTTTCAAAGATTTGAAATCAAGACGAATCCGAATATTTTATTCGTTTTAGTTTTCCGGAGCACGTCTGATAAAGTACACATTTTTCACTATATAAGGAAAGTTTTCTTTTTACCTAAATGTTGATTTACATATTAAACAAAAGTTATAAATTAAAAATTATTATAAATAAAATATTTTTTTAGGAAAATTTATCTTTAAAGATGAAAAAAACATTTCTTTTAATAAGGCATAATGAAAAATTCAGTTACAAAAAATGGATTTCAAAATATTAAAAGTAATAATAATTTTTTAATTAAGCTATAAATGCACTTAAAAAAATATTTGTTTGCTTAAAAAATCATACTTTCTTGTATAAAAAATACTAAGAACGTTAACTACATTTTTGTAAACTTTTTATAAAATAAAGAAATAAAAACATATAAAAAATAATATAATTTTTTAAATTAAGCCCTAACGCGTTACGTTTAGAAATTAAATTAATGTTTTTAAATAAAACAATCATGCAAAACCATAGTTTTTACTATCTTGCAAACATTTTATTATCTATTTAAAGACTTATAAGTTTAATAAAGCCAGACAAGAAGAAGCAGAAGATACCAACTAAAAGCTCTGTAGAGCGGCATGTGTTTCTACGAGGTTAAAAGCTGCTTTTTTTGTTGTTAAAATAATAAAAACTAAGTTTAACGATGACTGGCAAAAGTTGACAGGCAATATGTTTATAATTAATTTTCATACACAATAAAAAAAGCAAATCTTAGATTTTGCCATGTGACGTCATAAACGGGGCACTTTTTTTTGTTGTCATTTGTTTGATCGTAGACACATATAGTAAATTGCATTGACATTGATTTTGGGGCGTGGCTTTTTATACCCTGTACCGTATGGTACCAAGTGTATATTGTGTTTGTGCAAGCCGAAAATGTGTGTAACATACAGAAGGAGACGTCGGAGATCCCCCAAAGTTACCTAAAGTATGATCAGGGTGACTAGAGAAGTCGATATACCGATGTCCGTCTGTCTGTCTGTCCGTATGAACGCCTAGATCTCAGAGCTGGTAAGAGCTAGAGCAAACAAACTTTCAGATTAGATCCCTTATTGATCCATAGAAGACAAGTTTATTTTATTTTTTTGATATCGGGGTTACATTATATAGCTCCCATAGGGGTGTTTCAGAGATGGATAATGCGTTTGTTTATAAAGCTTTTGTTACCCCCAGCACTGTTTGTGTAAGAAGTTTTTTAGTGTACCCAAGCACTATACCAAAATTGATCAAAATCGGTTGACTATATCATATAGCTCCCATAGGACCAAACGTTCAAAAAAAAGTTGTTTGTACAACATTCGTTGTGTTTCGTTTGTTTGAAACCAAATTTAGTATACCCAAGCACTGTACCAAATTTGATCAAAATCGGTTGACTATATCATATAGCTCCCGTAGGGCCGATCGATCAAAAACCCGTTTTTTGCTCAAAATTCGTTGTATTTCGTTTGTTTGTGAAGATACCGTACCCAAACTTGGCAATCAACTGTCTTTTAGAGTGCTTAAGCAATATTTCGGACTTAATTGCACAGGGTACAGGGTATCCCAAAGTCGTCCGCGCCCGATTTTAACGTACGCAATCTTTTTAAATTAAAATATTTTTATGGTGCCATTATTGTCGACACACTAGTTCTAAATGATCAGCTAAAATGTTATCAACAAATATGTGAGGCCGCAAAAGAGTCATTGAAACTTTTACTGGCACGCGTCAGATTTCATTAAAAACTGTTTTTTTTTATAGAAGATAACGATCGAACAAGCCTGGGAATTGAATTGGGTTTTATTTTTATAAATTGTTAGAGAACATTGTTTGGTCCACAGACCGCACAACCGACTGTATCAGTATGCGTATCATCAAGAAATTTACTTATCATTCGAGTGTCTCGCCAACAATCTGCTTTATAAGAGTCGTAGAAATATTATGTGGGAACAGTTGCCGCAAGGTTTTGCAAGCGAAAAGTAATCAAGTGGTTTTTTATTTGATACTAAGTACAACAAATATTTTTGTGAGCTAATATCACGTAGGTATTGCTATCAATATATAAAATTATTCACTATATGTATTGGAATTACGTGCATTTGAAGTCAATTGAATGAATTCGTACTTGCCGCTACTTGTAGTACATTATTAATTAAGAGTGACAAGTATTTTTTTTTAACTAAATGATAAGCCCTTTTGATTTAGTCTGCTGACAATCAATTAAATTCAATGTCGCAAAAAGCCAATACGAATTGGGAAAGTTTTTGTCAATATCTTTAAAAGTTTTCGTACAGCCTAGATGATGCTAAAAACAAAGGTGCAACATTCTTCGACGTTGTGAAACTTATGCCGCGTAATTCTTCTACGTGAGATGAGCTAAAATCAATATGTATCGACAAACTTTAGCCGCACACTGATAAAATGCCACTTGGTAACGTTTGGCGTTCTATTTTTTAAGATCTTCGAGATTAAGTTGTTCATATCGACAGGTCTTCCGGGCCATTGAAAATTCTTATTCGTCAAGGATATAAAAAAAATAATAAAAACTAAAAAAATTAACACTGCTTTAAAGTTCTATAAGCGCTTAAAAAATTATGAGTATACTTATAAAGGAGAGAGTCTGAATTTCAGATTTTTGGTTATAAAATCGTGACCAACCTTTTTTTTTGGTTATCAGTCCAAGAATTTTTGAAAATGAATCCAAAAAATCTTAAATGTAAAGTTAATTATAATTATTTCATACCGAAAAAAAACTCTAAATTTAAAAAAGACGGTAGAAAATCTTAAATCATGATTTAAAAATTAATTTTGAATTTTTTTTATTAAAGATTTTAAAATATAATTTGAGAACTTCGGACTTCTTTTATTAAAATTTATTTTGCTTTTAAGCTTAAAAAGCATAATATATGCTAAGAATTCCCATTAAACAATATTTTGTATCTTAGTTCAAGACTTTAAGTCTTATTTTCAGAACTTTAATAAATAATTTTAACTTCTCTAGCCACCCTGATCATACTTTAGTTAACTTTGGGGGGTCTCCGACGTTTCCTTCTGTATGTTACATACATTTTCGGCTTGCACAAACTTAATATACCCTTTGTACCATACAGTAAAGGGTATAAAAATGTGATACAGTCGAGGCGTTGCCCGACAGTGTAATACCCTGTACCTTTTTTCTCGAAAAAATGTTATTTCTGCATATTCTTTCAAATAACTTTTCAATTAGATTTTTTTTTTTTTTTTTTGTGAAACTCAATATTTATAAGTTCCGTAAATTTTTTACCGATTTGGATGAAAATCGAAAGTTACATCAAAGAAGTTATTTAAAGTACATATATGGGGTCAGTTACAAGTTCATATGTTCAGGGGTGTGTGAGAAAATATGGTAAATCGATTTCGGGGGGCGTGGGCGCAACGATAACATTTGGAATAATGAATAATCTCAATAATCAACATCGATTGACTATATCATATAGCTCCAATACGAAAGATCGGTCAAAAAAACGCTTTTTGTACAAAATTCGTTGTCTTTCGTTCGTTTTTCAAGATATTGTAACCAAATTTGGCAGTCGGAAGTTTTTTATAGTGTACAGTGTACCAAATTTGATCAAAACCGGTTGACTATAATCATATAGTCCCCATAAGACCGATCGCTAAAAAAAAAATTGTTTGGTGCAAAATTCGACTGATTTCTGTTTGTTTATGAAAATATCGTAGCCAAATTTGCCGAATAAAATATCTTTTGGAGGTCTTAGTAATGTGTCGGACTTAATTGCAATGTGGTGGTACAGGGTATCCCAAAGTCGTCTGCGCCCGACTTTAACGTACGCCATATTTTTCAATGATGAATCGAAAAACATGTTTAAAAAAAATTAAGTTCTAGAAGTCCCATTGAAGAGGTCTCGCTGATTATGAATGAATTTAATATATTGTGTCTTAAAGTACAAATTGTTTAATCAGATTATGCAAATCGAAAACATAGAAAAGGAAATGTTGGAGATCCATAAAAATACATTCGGTTTCTAAAAAATGTAGGGCACTTTATTGTTCCTTGGGTAGCTAGACGCTTTCTTCAGAAGCGAGAACACTTTTGCAATCAACATCAAAATAAGCAAATTTTTTTAAGTAGTGCGGTGTTTAAATACAATGTAATATTTATTATTTAATAAAGAGTTTCGATTTGCAAATTTGAAAGCGGTAGTTTATTATAAAAGTCACGCATAAACTTGTTTACAAATTTTAAACATGTCGCCCCCACACCTAGACCCGAAGAAAATCCCAGACCTCGAAACGTTTTAAATTCTATAAAAACTGCGCAAAAGCCAAATATACTATCATTAAGTTAGACTCTCCTATGTTCATGTATACGCAACAGGTTTTCTATTTCTTCCCAGCAAATTGGAATTGTGACATTAATGAACGATAATCAAATAAAAATTATACTTATAATGACAAACAAGCATAATTATACAAGAAACACGCGAAATCTCATTAATTACTATGCATAATTTAAATTATTTGCTTATATTATTATTTTTTTTTTTTTGTTTTTACTTGGTACACAGTACAACTTTTAATTTAAAAAGCTGCGCAATTGAACAAAATGACACCCAACACTAGAGACAGCAAATTGCGCACACCCAATGAGAAATTGGAGATACCCAAGTGGATCAATGAAGATTACTTCCGGCCTATACTAGAGCAAGAATTTCCAGACTTGGTGAGGATACGAAAATTTACGCCAATAGCTGCCACAGCGCCTGGAGAGAACTACACTTCCGTAATGATACGAGTGCATATTGAAATAGAACTTAAGGGTAAGTTAGATACTCTGCTAAAAGTTATATGTACTATAAATTTTTTACTTGAATGAGGAAAGCCAAAATATAAATGCACAAAAGACAAAACTATAGAAGAAATCGTATTTTTTTTAACCAATGCAAAATGCGAAAAAAAATTTATAATCACTTTGAATTTATTCGAAATAAAAATAAAGTCATTTTATTTAAAAAAAATAACTGAAATAATTGCCCAAAAACATGTTTTTCGAAAATATCTCGAAAACGGTGCTTAAGAAAAAAAAAAGGTTGCAATTTTCGTGTTTCTCGGCCCCAAATTACCCTTAAAAACACTTTTTTACGAAGGTTCACTCGATGACCCTTAAATTTGTAAACTAGTGTAATTTAACACAAAAGTGAAAAAGTTTAAAAACTAGGATAATTTTTATTTTTACATATTTTCTTTTTAAAAATGGTCGGGGCAGTTTTTGAATCTCTGTCTACAATTCTCTCGAAATTGCAAAGCTCAACGAAAAAATTGAAGCTACCAAATCTAAATTTTATGAAATTGGAAAAATCACTTTTATTTTTTGACTTACAAATAAAAATTGAGGAATTGTAATAGTATATAAATTTTTATTTAAACATCACGAAAGATACTTTTTTCATTTTTACAATAAAAATAAAAAATAAAAATTATGTTAATTTTAATTTTTTATAAATTAAAATTATTTACAATTTTATTTGTTATAATTGAAAAATATTAATAAAAATATTTATAATATTTATATATATATTTAAAAATAAAAATATTTATAGTATATTTTTAAATTAATTTTTATATTTTATTTTATTTTCATACATAAAAAAACTAGCATAAATAAAAAAAATATAAGTTTTTAAAATTAAATTAAATTTTTTATTATTAATTAATATATATTAAACCCTACTATTGCCTCTTAAATGACATAATGAGGTATAAACGGAAAGGCATTGAAATGTAAGTCCAATAAAAACTTGCGGTCAATTTGAAAAATAATTAAACAAAAATGATTAATATTAAATTTATTTAATTATTGTCATTTTATTTAGTGAAAAACAAATTTTTACATATTTCTTTTTCTTTTATTTGTAAAAAGTTTTATGACTTATATTTAAGAGTTCTTAATTTTTAATTTAGTTCTTTCTTTTTTATCTTTAGTTTTTAATTTAAATCATAGCACCATAACTATAAAAGTATAAAAATAAAATTTAAGACATAATCTTACGAACATTAACCTACATTTCAAAAAATTTATATTGTTAACTGAGTCAAATATATATTTTTTTTTTAAACTTTAAAGCTCTCAAACTATTAGAAATTAAGGAAAGAGCAGGGGATATTATGGTCGGGATTTTTAATCTAAATTTATAGCCTAAAAATACATTAAATTAAAAAATATAAAGCTCAAATTGGCAAACAGCTTTAATCATACATTTTTATTTCAAACATTAAAAATTAGAGTTATTTCGTGATTTTTAAATAAGACTCATTACTTGTTTATTTAAGATTAAATTTCATATAATAATTTTTATTTTTTATGGCCTATACGCAGTTCGAAAAATTTCGCACGGAATGACAAAACTTCATATAAAAAAAAATCCCAAATGGGATATCCCAAAAGGGATATTTTTTTTTTTATATGAAGTTTTGTCATTCCGCGCAAAATTTTTCGAACTGCGTATACCCCTTAACCAAAAAATAAGATCTAGAAAGCAAAACAATTTTGATCAAACTTTACACAAATGTGTAGACAGACTAATTTGAAATACATAAAAACGCATTTTTTTAAATATCGTGACCAAATTTATGCCAGTTGTATTTATTTGCAGACTTAACATTTGCGAAAAGTTTGAGAAAAATTGGTGCACTATTTCACATAGCTGCCATACAAAAGTTGAACCAGTTTTCTGTGCAGTCAAACTGGTGCGCTTCTTTGCGTCACCTTGTATAGTTCATTGCATCATTGCTTTAAATATAGCCCTTATTTCGCTCTTCCACAGATGGCATCACAAAACAACACTCTTACATACTAAAGACCATGTTGGGCGATGCAGCCAGTAGGGAACTTGTTAACTTAATGGACTTATTTCCCAAAGAGCAACAAATGTACCAGGTGCTAATACCCGCTTTTGAAAAGCTGTACAATTTGGCTGGGATAAAGGTTCGTCTAGCGCCTCAATGCCAGCGCGTGGAAACTACTGCAGAGTGCATAACACTTGTAATGGAGGATCTGAAACCTAGAAATTTTATCAACGTGGATCGTTTACAGGGCTTTGATATGGAGCACATGCGTGCGGTGCTACGTAAGTTGGGAGAGCTGCATGCAGCCTCTGTGGTCTACCACGAAATGAATGGACCCTACGATGAGTACTTTGACAATGGTATGATCTGTCCAAAAAATCGTGATTTCTTTGAATCGCTGGGAAACTCACGACGCAAACAAAATCTAGAGGCTATAAAGAAACATTGGGATTTGGAAGATCCCGATTATTTTGCAAGCAAAATGATTGAACCGTCCGTACTTTGCGATGAGATTTTACGATTGAGCAAAACTGATCCACTAGAATTTAATGTACTTAATCATGGCGATTGTTGGTCCAACAATATTATGTTTAGCTATAAAGAAAATGGTGAAATTGAAGAGACGCTATTTGTGGATTTACAGATAAGTAAATGGGGTTCACCGGCACAGGATTTGTGGTATCTTATCACAGCGTCGGCTGCACTGGACATCAAAGTAAAAGAATTTGATCATTTTATTAAAATTTACCATGATCGTTTGGTAGAATGCCTTAAACTGCTAAAATATGAAAAGCACATACCGAGCTTAAAGGAAATTCATGGTCTTATGCTAAAATATAGTTTATGGGGTGTGTACTCGGTTTTTCCAATAATTATTTTGCTAATTCTAGTAAAACTAATTTTAATTTTTTTAGGCGTTTTAACTGCTGTTCATGTTACGATCGTTACGCTTTTGCCCACCGATGAAGATGCAAATATTGAAAGCATGATGAAATTCGGACCCGAAGGTGACGAATTCCGCATGAAATCATTTTTGAATCCATACTATGCCAATGCCATGGCTATATTGTTACCGTTTTTTGATAACAAGGGAGCATTGGACCTGGACTAAAATGCTTGGATATTATAGACAAACAAATTGTAGTCAAAATTTTTATTATGTATAATTTTTGGATAAACAACTTTTTGTGCTTAAAATTTGATCCTTTATAAAGATTATTTGCATAAGCAACAGTTGTTTTTATTCATTTGGTAAACAAACAATATAATTTTGATGGTAAATAATTTTCTCTTGAGCTTGAACCCATGGATAACAAGGTAATTTTCTTAAAATTGTTGTTATTATTATTTTATTGTGAAAAATTTTTGAATACTATTTAAATTAAGATTCTAAGCGGCTAAGGCTCAAACAATTCCCTAGATGATTCCAAGGTACTACAATAAAATATGCTAAAAATTTAAGACTGTAAAAAAAAAATTTGGCGACTACCTTAAAAAAATTATTTTTTAACATCAACAACCTAGCCTATTAATTCTGAGAAATCTATAAACTCAATGAATCTGCCTGGCTTTCCAAGTCATCATTTTGGTTGGTAATATAATGGCCCCCGCGGATGGCTCTACCAGCACGTATACGAACATCGTAATTTACGATGATTTCTTTATTGACGAAAACTCATCTGTCGTTTCCCCATCCATTGAAGAAGTACGCGACGCTGATATTTGTCCGTGGGTTTTCATGATCCGACGCGAATTGGTTCTAGCTAGGTGGAATTCTTGCGTACGATACAGGCCCGTAGCCATGTACGGGCATTTACGGGCAATGCCCGTTGTAAAATACACGTCTCCAGAAATACAAAATAAGGTTATTGAAATTATGGCGGAATCTGTTTGAGAATCTGTAGTTTTTGATGTGAAAAATGCTGACGTTTCATGGTTTACGCTAATGGAAGACGGAACCAGAGACAAAAACAATCGCGAAAACATTGCTATCGCTATTAGATACGTCAAGGAGGAAAAAGCTCGAGAATCATTACTCAATATTATCACAACTCAGGAGTTGGACGCTAAAACATTTGCCGAGAAAACTATCGAAACATTGCGTGCGAATGGTATCGATCTGTCAAGTCTTCTGAGACAATGCTATGATGGAGCCAATGTGATGAGTGGTCGAAAAGACGGTTTTTCAGGTCTCCTAGAACAACGTCTAAATCGTAAAATTCCTTACATACACTGCTTCAACCATCGTTTTCATCTTGTCGTTGTGAAAGCAGTGTCTGACAATGATTCGCTGAAGAACTTGTTTGAGATATGTGTGATGCTACATGCATTTTTTCACCATCCCAAAATTGTTCGATTGATACCACAACAATGGTTTGGTCATTTTGCAATAACACAAGTTGTTTCATCTAACTACGCTGAAATAAATCGAGTGCTGGATCAAGTAGTCACCCAGTCAAAATTATTGAACGCTGAAGATAGAGCAAATAGTATCGGAATCAAAACAGTTATAAAGACAGAAGAATTTCGATTTTGCTTGATTTTCGTTAAAAACTTTTTGGGGCTCTTACATTTGGCGGATGCTGTAATGCAGTCACGAACAGCGAGTTTGAAAGACGGACTAAACGTTGTAAATCAGTTCTTGAACAACTTTAAGCGATGAGATCAAGCGAGAAGGAATTCGAGTTGATTTTAGAAGATACAAATAAGCTCATACCTAAATCCATGGAAAAAACAATGACCAAACGAGCATCCAAGCTACATATCTGAGACTAGATTAACTACATACTCGATTAATCGCGCCACTCATGGGGATCTACAGGAATCGAAGATGAAGCTGAAACAAATGTACAATGAATGTCTTGATCTCATCATAAATGAAATTAATCGACGCTTCTCGGATAATAAATAGCTTCTTACTGCTATTTCCAGCATAAACGAATTAAAAACCGATAATTTGAGCTTTTTTAAAAAACTAGGTAATTTGAAATGAGTAACAGTCAACATGGAATTATTAAGCCTTTTACTAATATGCTCAAATGCATATATTTTAAGGTTTAAAAGTTCCTTGTGAAGAAGAATTGACAGTTGTGAAAAACTTCTTGTTGAATCGTGAAGCGAAGACTGACGGTGGGACGAGATACTAGAGGTACTTTTCTGATTTCGTAAAGCTTTCCTAGAAACTTTTGAATTGAGGGCAGCTGTTGAGACATTCGGTTGTAGTACAGCAACTTGCGAATCAACGTTTTCGACATTGACTGCATTGTTGCCACAGCTCTTGAAATTTCAATTGATTCATATCGTTTACATTTTAGTTTGATTAAAATATTGCTAGAACTTCGTTATGCTAAGTCTACATAAAAATATTTTAGGAACAATATTTATTGAAACCTGTCAGACTTGCCAATTAGAGTTCTTCCAATGTAAAGGAATGTCAAAAATTCGTTTTTGAAAAATAAAATTTATTGATACACATCTTACTTGAAACTAGCATAAAAATAATCTTCAAAAATCAAGGCATATTTAAAAAATTGTTTTTTAACCTATTTTGCAATTAAAACCGTATAAAAATTTAGTTTTGATGAAATAAGAAGCACCAAACATGTGAAATCAAAACGAATCCGAATATTTTATGCATTTTCGTTTTCCGTAGCACGGCTGATAACTATGCTTTTTTTCAAAATTTCGAGTGTGCACTCAAAAATTATGTGACTTGAAAAATATGACGTATACGCAATGTTGACTTATATGTGCAGTAATATTAAGCGTTGACGTATCAAACGAAATTTGTGGGTCACTTCCATGAATCAAATGGGTCACTCGGTGAAGCGTTTGTCATAGATGCCCGGCTCCTGAATTAGACTATTAGAAGCATCTTCTGGCAAAATTCTTCTGGTCTTCTCTAAACAGAACTAAATTCATTTTTTATGTCGTTCAGATTTTTGTTTAAAAGCAGTCGCGTCTAACGCACCTCATTTTGGCGCACTAATTTAATATATGTAGATACCTACTCTTCTACTAAAATAGTACAGGCAGTGGCGTATCTTTAGGGCGACAGGGCTGGCAAAATACCACGTGCCCTCGACCCAAGAGGGCCCCGGATTCCGCGAGCCCAGAAATAAAATTTTTAACATTGTATCTAAGTGGGTACTTGTTTTTTTTTTTTAATTTTTTATTTTATATATATTTATATTTATATAACTATTTTACTTTAATCAAAAATTAAATTTTTAAATTTTTTTTAAGTACCTAACTACTTAAAATCCAGAGGTTATTGATATGCAAAATTTTTTTGATATAGTTCAAGAAATTTATAATTTTTTTGGGCATAGAATCAAAAGATGGAATATTTTATCAAGTTTTATATATAATAAAGTAAGTGAGTCTTTAACTTGAATAACATTAAAAACATTAAACCCTAAAAAAATCCTTAAAATTCCATTTTGTTGAAGTCCAAAAAGTGCTAACAAAAACAATTCTGTTTAATTGCGAATCAGATGAAAGAAATGAAGCTATTTCACTTAAGAAGAAGATCTAGAACTATAATTTTATTATGTTATTGGCTTTCCATTGCAAAATTCTACAAAGTATCGATGCAGCCATCGATCTTTCAAATGCCTTTAACCGTTTGAAAATTTGTCTAGAAGAATTGAAAAGGTATCGAAATGAATTTGTTAAATGGTACATCTACCCTGAATTTTCTAAAATTCGTCAGAGGAACCCAAAACGTTATTTTGACGAACTTTGCGAAGATGAGCGTCTCCAAGATCCGGAAAGTTTCTTCCAAGTGAACATATTTTATCGACTATTGGACATCCTTATTAATCAACTGAAATCGCGTTTCCTTACGATGAATCGTTTCCAAATTCAGTATTTTGCAACCAGCAACTTTGCAAATTTTAACTGATATTGATCTATTAAAAAAGATTATTCTCTGAATTCTTTTACAGGGAAATTCGCAGTTTTCGGTCCACTTTCAAAGACGAAATAGAAAAGTCTTCGTGTATTAGAGACCTTGCTGATTTATTAATAATAAGGATCCGTATCACAAAGCTATTCGACGCAGTCTAAATGCTTTCCAAACATCCCCGCTAAAATGCATTCTAGCTGAAGCTGGTCTACCATCTGTTGAGCAAGCCCTACAAAGAAATACCATGAAGGTAATGGCCAATCTCTGCTCATCCCCTAATCGATCATTACACAAAACTTTTATTAGCGCTTTAAGCTCCAAAAGGAATTACAAAGTTTTATCAACAATCCGACGTTGTGCAGATATTTGGAAACAACTTAATCTAATTCTGCCAATCAAAAGCAAAAATAAATTCAACTACCCACCTTGGCAGCTGCAAAACTCATCCTTCAACCTCCAGCTCCACGCATTAAAAAAAACGAAACCAATAGGTCCACCTTTCAGCAACTTTTCTCAGCGGAAGCTGAAAAATATGCGAAATGCACTTGGCTATACACTGACGCCTCCAGAAGTAATAGCAACACGGGATTTGCAGTTGTCACAGGTGATAACGTACTCATCGCAGGTGGTCTCCTGCCAGACTACAGTTCAGTTTTCACTGCGGAAGCATTTGCTGTCCTTCAAGCCTGTACATTCGCCCATAGTAACACTGGTCTGTTTACCATCTGCACAGACAGCCTCTCTACTGTAGAAGCAGTCAGAAACTTAACTGCCACAACAACATAATATCCAGCATACGCAATTTCTGCATACAGCACCCTAGGAAAATAACGTTACTCTGGGCGCCAAGCCACCAAGGTATAACGGGCAATGAATGCGCTGACGCAGCTGCTAACGCCATCACCAGAACTCCTACTATAATCTTCAAACCCTACGGAGATAAAGACTTGAAGAGGCATATAAAGCAGATTTTGGAACAAAATTATCTTGATGACTGGTCGACTTTCCATCACAAATACAAGGCTATGAACCCGCAAGGCTCAAGAGCCAAATACCCTGCCGATTGCCCAAAAAAATGTGGTCAATGTTTGTTCGCCTTCGTATTGGTCATTCGCAACTGACGCATGAGCATATTTTATCTGGGAATCCTGCGAATCGCTGTTCGTGTGGATCACCCCTTTCTATCGATCATATAATGGATACATGTGTAAATTTGGCGAGGATAAGATTCTCCTATTTCAATTCAGAAAATCCGTCTAACTTTCTCAAAGAAACATCATTTAGCAACATTAAAATTGTGTATAAATATCTTAAGCATTGCAACTTGATAAACAAAATCTAGCATTAACTATATATATACTATTAAAATCGAGTCGTAGGCCATTGATGCTAGTACTCTAATTTTAAGTATATTATTGTATAATATATTTAAGCTAATAAATAAAATAATAATAAGGAATCATGGTATGTCCTGCAGCTTTCCTGAAGTATGCATTGCTATTTTTTACAATTCCTGTGACTACAGCTAGTGCTGAACGATCCTTTTTGAAACTAAAATTAATAAAAACAAATTTAAGAAACTCTATGGGATAAGACAGGTTACGCAACTAGGCTATTCTTTCCATTGAAAGTTCTATGGCCATATTTTTAAACTTTGATGATGTTATAGATACTTTTGCGGAGCTTTCTAGCTCAGAGAAAAGAGTTTTCTTAATAAAAATCTTAACAGTATAATTACTGTTATTTTATTTAAAAAAAAAGTTATTATTAGTGTTGGGTAACTACTTAAGTGGTTGATTAAAATTAAGCTAAGTACAACCTGACGATTTTTACGGATAGGGCACCAACGAAAAAATTTGCCACGGGCACAAGATAGTATAGTTACGCCACTGAGTACAGGGTATAAAAATCATGCTTGGAAAAACCAATGTTTTTTTTTTTTCTTGTAGTGACGCAAAAACTGAAACTGTTTTTAAATTGAAGATATAAGAAAAAAAAATCAGAGCTTTTTATACTAACCAATAAAAATCTAACAGAGTAAGTGACGAGCGTTGTTTACAAACAATCAGATACTATAGTTAAATATTAACAAAACATAGAATGACAATTCAAATTCGTTATCAAAACAATAGTAGCTTTCAGTGGAAACTTTCTATTATACTTTTATTTGATTAAAACCGTTTTATTAAATCGTTATCAACAAATGCCCAAGAAATTTATAAATACATAACAAAACTACAATCTAATATAACTACTTATGTCAAAGCTTTATACAACGTTCAGATACAACTAAAAATTCGAACAGTCTAGCAACGATAGCCAAACCAAGCAGAAGTATTTGCAAAATGCCGGAAGCCAAAAAAATTGAGAATCCAAATGAGTACTTGGACATACCTGAATGGATTAATGAAAAGTACTTTGAAGCTGTGCTGGCCAAGGATGAACCCAATCATGTGAAGGTTTTAAGTTTTACACCCGTTGCGGCTATACCACCTGGTGAAAATTTTACTTCCGTAATGCTGCGAATTCATATTGATTTAGAAATGAAAGGTGATAATTTTAAAAATTAATATTCAACAAGCGTGATAACAATCAACTACTTCTTATTATATAGATGGCAGCACAAAAAAAAAAACTTATATATTTAAGACAATGTTACCGGATGAGAAAGGTGGAAGTGATATTGCAACGATGGGTCTGTTTCCCAAGGAACTAAAAATGTATCAGACGTATTTGCCCGCCTTCGAGGCACTCTATAAGGACGTGGGCGTAGACATACAAATAGCGCCCAAGTGTTTGCACACGGAAGAACGTAACGGTAGCATACATTTAATTTTTGAAGATTTGGCGTTGAAACGTTTTAAAAATTTGGATCGCCATAATGGACTTGATATGGCGCACATGGAACGAGTCTTACAAAAATTGGCCGAATATCATGCGGCTAGTGCAGTCTATGCTGAAAAGCATGGCCCTTATAGCGATGAGTTCGAATATGGTTTTATTAAAGATGACTCCGAACAATTTTTTAATATTTTCTACCAAACCAAAGAGAAGGCATTTAAGAAAGCTATGAGCACTTGGGGCATGAAGGATACCGAAAAGTATATCAAGAACTTTGTGAGTATGGCAACACTGTATTGCAGACTTTTTTATATAAACTTGTTGAACAACTTTAGCCTACACAAAAACAACATTGGGAACTGGGCATGGCAACATTGAAAACCGATTCAGATGACTTTAATGTCTTGATACATGGCGACTTTTGGTCTAGTAATATGATGGCAAGTTATCTGCCAGATGGTAGCATTGATCAAATACTTCTCGTTGACTTTCAACTATGCAAATGGGGAAGTCCCGCGCAGGATTTGCTGTTTCTTATTACCATATCTGCCGCCAAGAATATACGCTTAAAGGAGTATGACACTTTTATAGAAATCTATTTTAATCGTTTGATTGAATGTCTGCAGCTACTGAAGTACAAAAAGAGCTTGCCCAAATTACGCGATCTGCATATATCCATGTATAAAAAGAACAATTCCTTTTATCGTAAGTTTCAAATAGTTAAAATATATAATTTACTAACTCAATTCTATTGATAGCTTTCTTTGCTGTCTTCAACCATTTGCCAGTCATACTGCTGCCCACAGATAAGGATAGCAATTTGCATTCCCTTCGAGCTCAAACCGAAGAGGGCGAGCAGCTACGTTATCGATTATTTTCAAATCCAGCTTTTGCTGAGATCATGAAGGAATTATATCCATTTTTCTATAAACGCGGTATATTTGACTTTAGCGAGTAGATGACGTGTAATAAAAGTTCTTGTTTGTTTAAAGTAAATGGTTTTAATAATAATGGCTTTTCAGCAATGTATATGCAATATACGGAAAACGAATACGAAAATTTGTTTCGGATTCGTTTTGAATCCGAATGTTTGGTGCTCCCAATTGCATCAAAACGAATTTTTCATGTGGTTGGATACCGAATATTTTGTTGCAAGAGGCTGTCGAGTCTAACGCACCTCATTTTGGTGCACTAATCTATATTAGCTGGTATGATGACGATTGCCGCCGCGTAACTGAAGAGAAGAATACTGCCTACAAAAGAACTCTACATTCCTCAGCGACGCGAGCTATAAGGTAAAGAGAAGAGAAGAGAAACGCATTTTCAGATGCAAATAAAAGGAGCAAGAAAGGCGTGAACGGGAAGAATTAGAATCGTGCATAAACAGAAACGATGCCAAAAAGTTCTACGACAAGGTGAAATGTCGTACTGAAGGTTTTAAGCTGGGGCCATCTTTCTGCAAAGACGAAAACGGAAATCTAGTCACAAACGCTGAGGAATCGCTAAGACGATGGAGGGACTACTTCTGTAAGCATCTGGCAGGTGAAGATGTCAAAATTCCACCGATACAGAAAGTACCCTACCACTTCCAATCGTAAATGCTGGTGTTAACATACCACCCCCCGACTATAACAAAGTCAAAACAGCCGTATCTAGGCTGAAGAACGGCAAAGCAGCAGGGGCAGATGGCCTGCCAGCCGAGTTGTTCAAGACTGGTGGCAAAGAGTTGATCAGGAGCATGCAACAACTCTTGTGCAAGATATGGTCGGAAGAAAGCATGCCTTTCGATTGGAGTCTTAGCGTACTCTGCCCTGTCCACAAAAAAGGTGATGCCGCAATCTGCGCCAACTATCACGGGATCCCGGCAAATGTATTGTGCGAAAAATTGAAGCCCTATATGAAAGAACTGATTGGACCCTATCAGTGTGGTTTCAGGCCTGGAAAGTCTACGATAGACCAGATATTTACATTGCGACAAATTCTGGAGAAGACTCGTGAAAAGCAAATCGACACACACCACCTATTCGTCGACTTCAAAGCTGCTTTTGACACGCCTGATAGAGAGAAGTTTTTCGTAGCCATGTCTGAGTTTGGTATCCCTGCAAAGCTAGTTCGGTTTTGCATGATGACGTTGGGTAACTTCTGCAGTTCCGTCTTGATAGGAAAAGACCTCTCCGAACCATTTGATACCAAACAAGGTTTCAGGCAGGGGAATACACTATCATGCGACTTTTTCAATTTACTACTGGAAGCCATCCTGCACGTGCCGATGTGAACAAGTCAGGCACTATCTTTTATAAGAGTGTCATGCTGCTGGCGTATGCCGACGACATTGACATTATTGGCACTAACATACGTGCAGTAAGCGGAACCTTCTCAAAAATTGAAAAAGAGTCGAAAAACATGGGTCTGGCTGTAAATCTGGATAAGCCGAAATACCTGCTATCTACAAGTAAGGTAACGACACCACGGGGAATAGATAGCTACAACTTCGAAGTTGTAAAGGATTTCGTGTACTTGGGTACCAGTATTAACGACACAAAAAATGACGTCCGCATGGAAATACGTCGACGGATTCATCTTGCCAAGCGGTGTTACTTTGGGGCTAAGTAAGGAACTCAAGAGTAAAGCCCTTAATCGACACACGAAAATAACCCTCTACAAATCCCTCATCATACCATTGCTTCTATACGGCACTGAAGCATGGACATTGTCTTCATCCGATAAGGGATTTTAGGGGCTTTCGAAAGAAAAATCCTCCGACGTATACTTGGACCGATAAATGAGGAAGGTGATTTTCGTATTCGAATGAACCACGAGCTGTATGAGCTATACGGCGACACTGATCTAGTTCGGCGCATACAGCTACAACTTCTGCGCTGGTTAGGTCATGTTGCACGAATGTATGAAAATGCTCCAGCTAAGAAGGTATTCGAGCGGAAATCACTGGAAGGTCGACGACGACAGGGACGCCGGCCTCTGCGATGGGAAGATCAGGCAACGGCGCATCTTCGTAGCCTTGGGATTGCCAATTGGCGCCAGCAAGCACTGGAGAGAAACCGCTGGCGTAGGATACCGATAACCGGTTGTAATGGCAAAAAAAGTAGTAATCTATATAAGTCTATATTATTATAAAAGAAAGTTAAGTTATTTACACGATTTATGACTCCAGAACGGCTGGACCGATTTTGATGATCTATGGTTTGTTGGATTCGTCTCCGCCCTGGTTAACAGAATAACTATTAAAACATCGGAAAATTCACATAAAATAAAGTAAACCGCAAAATTCGTTTCGTGAAGGGGGCCAGATATCGACATAAATCGAAAGTCTTCATATGTGACAATTCTGCGTATTCTTTGGTAAAATTTCAGCTTTTTAGCACTTATAGTCTGTTGATGCTGATCAATATATCAATTCTTTGTGGGGTCTGCCACGCCTCCTTTTGACCCTTGCATTAGCACGAACTTATTATACATTTGTTACGGGGTATAACAAAGTTGTGTAAGTTACACCATTTATGACTCAAGAACGGCCGAACAGATTTTGATGATTTGTTGCGATTCTTCTTCGCCCCGAATAGCAGAATAACTATTAAAATATCGGAATATCGGTTGTGAGCAGTCGGGCGGAGTGGGCTGATCTGAATTGAATAAAGCAGAGCGCACGGGGCTGGCGTGTAAAGCACGCAGGGGGCGGAGCCCCTTAGTCTAATATACTCTTATACTAAAAAAATTACAGGGTATAAGAATCATGATTGCAAAAGCCAATGTGTTTTCTTCTTGTAGTTACACCAAAACTAAAACTGGTTTTAGATTCGGAGCAAAAAAAAAAAACAAATCAGAGCTTTTTTTTACTAAGCAATATAAATCTTACTGTGTAATTAACGAGTATTTTTGAAAAACAATCAGATACTATAGTTAAAAATTAACAAAACGTAGACAATTCAAATCAAGAAAGTTCACATGAAATTTATAAATACATAATTAAACTATAATACAATCTATTATTGTGTGTGACAAAGCTTTATAAGTACAACGCTCAGATACAAAGCTTTGGGCTCAACTAAAAATTCGAACAGTCTAGCAACGATAGCCAAACCAAGCAGAAGTATTTGCAAAATGCCGGAAGCCAAAAAAATTGAGAGTCCAAATGTATATTTGGACATACCCAAATGGATTAATGAAAAGTACTTTGAAGCTGTGCTGGCCAAGGATGAACCCAATCATGTAAAGGTTTTATGTTTTACACCCGTTGCGGCTATACCACCTGGTGAAAATTTTACTTCCATAATGCTGCGAATTCATATAGATTTAGAAATGAAAGGTGATAATTTTATAAAGTAATATTCAACAAGCGTGATAACAACCAAGTACTTCTTATCATATAGATGGCAGCACAAAAAAAAAAACTTATATATTTAAGACAATGTTACCGGATGAGAAAGGTGGAAGTGATATTGCAATGATGGGTCTGTTTCCCAAGGAACTAAAAATGTATCAGACGTATTTGCCCGCTTTCGAGGCACTCTATAAGGACGCGGGCGTAGACATACAACTAGCGCCCAAGTGTTTGCACACGGAAAAACGTAACGGTTGCATACATTTAATCTTTGAAGATTTGGCGGCGAAACGCTTTAAAAATGCGGATCGCAAAAATGGACTTGATATGGCGCACATGGAACGAGTCTTACACAAATTGGCCGAATATCATGCGGCTAGTGCAGTCTATGCTGAAAAGCATGGCCCTTATAGCGAGGAATTTGAATATGGTTTTTTTAATAAAAACTCCGAAGAATTTTGTAATATTATGTACAAAACCAAAGAGAAGACATTTAAGAAAGCTATGAGCACTTGGGGCATGAAGGATACCGAAAAGTATATCAAGAACTTTGTGAGTATGGCAACACTGTATTACAGACTATTTTTTATAAAACTTATTAAACAACTTTAGCCTACACAAAAACAACATTGGAACATGGGTTTGGCAGCATTGGAAACAGATCCAGATGACTTTAATGTCTTGATACATGGCGACTTTTGGTCTAGTAATATGATGGCAAATTATCTGCCAGATGGTAGCATTGATCAAATACTTCTCGTTGACTTTCAAATTGGCAAATGGGGCAGTCCTGCGCAGGACTTGCTATTCTTTATAACGATTTCGGCAGCCAAAGATATACGTTTAAAGGAGTATGATACTTTCATCGAGATTTATTACAATCGCTTGATTGAATGTCTAGAGCTGTTGAAATACAAAAAGAGATTTCCCAAACTACGTGAACTCCATATGGCTATGTACAAGAAAAATAACTCATTTTATGGTAAGCATACTAACTAACTTTAAAAAATTTGAGCTATCCGATTCAAAAATGTACTTCTAGCCTTCTTTGCTGTCTTGAACCATTTACCGATTGTACTGTTCCCAACTGACAAGGATAGCAATATACACTCACTTTCAGCTGATAACGAAATTGGAGAGCAGTATCGTTATCGCTTGTTTGCGAATCCGGCTTTCGCTGAGGTTATAACGGATTTGTATCCGTTTTACTATAAACGCGGTATCTTTGATTTTAGTGAATTTTAAATGTTAAGTATTTAGTTTCATTACAAATGTTAATTATTGTTTTCGATATTTTATATGTGTTTGCAAGAATAAGAAATAAAATATTTTTTTTTATTTTTTCAATCACTCTAAATTAGAAAGCTTTTGGAAGGAAATTATTATATTTGTAATACCAAAAAAAAAAAAAATTACAAATAAATAAAAATGTAAAATCCTATAAAATGTATTGCAATAAGGGGCCATACCCAAATTACGTGACCCGATTTATACTATTTATACTATATTTAAAGTCCAACAAACCAAAAAACATAGAAAAGTACCACTTGTGGAAAAAAATAAGCTCATGGCAGTACGTGACAAAAACCTAGATCTCCCCCCCACCAAGAACAAGCGTGGTATTTTCAAGACGCCCTCCCCCCTAAACGGGTCACGTAATTTGGGTATGGCCCCTAATTAATATGATTGCACGTATACTTAAAAATAAATAAATGCTAAAAAAGAAAACTTCGAGTCTAATCGGTATCCAGGGAACAAACATATAAAGTTATTACAAAAATTAATTAAACCGCTCACAAACTTCGCTAGAAAAAATGGCGTACGTTAAAGTCGGGCGCGGACGACTTTGGGATACCCTGTACCACTACCTTGCAATAAAATCCAGTATATTGCTTAAGAACCCCAAAAGACATTTGATTGCCAAATTAGGTTACGATACCTTCAGCCGTGGGCATGAAAAATTAAGGAAAGAACCCTACATCAACATTCACAAAAAAAGTCTCGTTACGGTCGCACGAACATCCTCGAGTAGGGCCATAAAACTCGCACACTGTGTGCATTTTGTTTTTGTAAGTGTCTGCGAGTCGAGCGACTACACACACTGTATGTATTTGATGTTTGTAAGCTCGGCGCATCGTCGGCGATCTACTTGTGCGTGTACACTGAACAAAATTTTGCAACACATTCAAAGACACAGAAAAGTCATATGAGTTCATATGACAATTTTAATTACCCAAAAAACCACTTAGTCTTATAGTTGCCCAATTAACTATATTTCTGTGCTCAGTGTTCTTGTGCCCTGTACTATAGTTAAATATTAATAAAACTAAGAATGACAATTCAAATCAAGAAAGTTCACATGAAATTTATAAATTCATAATTAAAATACAATCTAATATTACGTATGACAAAGCTTTATACAACGTTCAGATACAAAGCTTTGCGCTCAACTAAAAATTCGAGCAGTCAAGCAACGACAGCCAAACCAAGCAGAAGTATTTGCAAAATGCCGGAAGCCAAAAAAATTGAGAGTCCAAATGAATATTTGGACATACCTGAATGGATTAATGAAAAGTACTTTCAAGCTGTGCTGGCCAAGGATGAACCCAATCATGTGAAGGTTTTAAGTTTTACACCCGTTGCGGCTATACCACCTGGTGAAAATTTTACTTCCGTAATGCTGCGAATTCATATTGATTTAGAAATGAAAGGTAATAATTTTATAAATTAATATTCAATTAGCATGATAATAACCAAGTACTTCTTATCATATAGATGGCAGCACAAAAAATAAAACCTATATATTTAAGACAATGTTACCCGATGAGAAAGGTGGAAGTGATGTTGCAATGATGGGTCTGTTTCCCAAGGAACTAAAAATGTATCAGACGTATTTGCCCGCCTTCGAGGCACTCTATAAGGACGCGGGCGTAGACATACAAATAGCGCCCAAGTGTTTGCACACGGAAGAACGTAACGGTAGCATACATTTAATTTTTGAAGATTTGGCGGCGAAACGCTTTAAAAATGTGGATCGCAAAAATGGACTTGATATGGCGCACATGGAACGAGTCTTACACAAATTGGCCGAATATCATGCGGCTAGTGCAGTCTATGCTGAAAAGCATGGCCCTTATGGCGAGGAGTTTGAATATGGTTTTTTAAATAAAAACTCCGAAGAATTTTCTAATCTTATGTACAAAACAAAAGAGAAGACATTTAAGAAAGCTATGCGCACTTGGGGCATGAAGGATACCGAAACGTATATCAAGAACTTTGTGAGTATGGCAACACTGTATTACAGACTATTTTTTATAAAACTTATTAAACAACTTTAGCCTACACAAAAACAACATTGGAACATGGGTTTGGCAGCATTGGAAACAGATCCAGATGACTTTAATGTCTTGATACATGGCGACTTTTGGTCTAGTAATATGATGGCAAATTATCTGCCAGATGGTAGCATTGATCAAATACTTCTCGTTGACTTTCAAATTGGCAAATGGGGTAGTCCTGCGCAGGACTTGTTATTCTTTATAACGATTTCGGCAGCCAAGGATATACGTTTAAAGGAGTATGATACGTTCATCGAAATTTATTACAATCGGTTGGTTGAATGTCTACAGCTGTTGAAATACAAAAAGAGATTTCCCAAACTACGTGAAATCCATATGGCTATGTACAAGAAGAATAACTCATTTTATGGTAAGCAAACTAACTGACATCAAAAAATTTGAATTATCTGATTCAAAAATTTACTTCTAGCCTTCTTGGCTGTCTTGAACCATTTACCGATTATACTGTTCCCAGCTGACAAGGATAGCAATATGCACTCACTTTCAGCTGATAACGAAATTGGAGAGCAGTTTCGTTATCGCTTGTTTGCGAATCCGGCTTTTGCTGAGGTTATAAAGGATTTGTATCCGTTTTACTATAAACGCGGTATCTTTGATTTTAGCGAATTTTAAATTTAAAGTATTTAGTTGCATTACAAATGTTAATTATTGTTTTCGATATTTTATATGTATTTGCAAGAATAAGAAATAAAAAGTTTTGTTTCTAATTTTTTCAATCACTCTAAATTAGAAAGCTTTTGGAAGGAAATTATTATAATTGTAATACCAGAAAAAAAAAAATTACAAATAAATAAAAATTAAAAATCCTATAAAATTTTTGTATTGCAATAAGGGGCCATACCCAAATTACGTCCAACAAACCAAAAAACATAGAAAAGTACCACTTGTGGAATAAATATGTATAAAAACAAAAAAAATAAGCTCATTGCACTACGTGACAAAAACCTAGATAGAATAGAATTGAGTTAGTTAATTATATATTTTAAATATTTAACAGACATTCAATCAAATTGTTAAAATAGATTTCCATAAACTTGTCATACTCCTTTAAGCGTATATCCTTGGCGGCAGATATTGTGAAGAAACAGCAAATCCTGTGCGGGACTTCCCCATTTGCACAGTTGATAGTCAACGAGAAGAATTCGATCAATGCTACCATCTGGCAGATAATTTGCCATCGTATTACTAGACCAAAAGTCGCCAAGTATCAAGACATTAAAGTCATCTCGATCTGTTTTCAATGTTGCCATGCCCAGTTCCCAATGTTGTATTTGTGTAGGCTAAAGTTGTTCAACAAGTTTATATAAAATAGTCTGCAATAAAGTGTTGCCTTTTAGGTATGTCCAAATATTCATTTGGAATTTCCATTTTTTTGGCTTCCGGCATTTTGCAAATACTTCTGCTTGGTTTGGCTGTCGTTGCATGACTGTTGGAATTTTTGTTGTATCTGAACGTTGTATAAAGCTTTGTCATATGTAATATTAGATTGTAGTTTTATTATATATTTATTAATTTCGTGTGCACTTTGGTGATAACGGTTTAATAAAATGGTTTTGAATAAAATAATAGTATAATAGCAAGTTTCCACTGAAAGCATCTATTGTTTAGATAACAAATTTGAATTGTCATTGTATGTTTTGTTAATTTTTAACTATCTTGTCTGATTGTTTGTAAAAAATTGTCGTCACTTACTCTGTAAGTTTTTTATTGGTTTGTAAAAAAAGGTCTGATTTGTTTTTTTAATATCTCTGAAATTAAAAACAGCTTAAGCTTTTGTGTAAGTACAAAAAAAAAAAAATGTATTACAGTTGAGGCGGTGCCCAACAGTGTAAAACCCTGTACCTTTTTTCTCGAAGAAAATTGTATTCCTGCATAGTCCTTCTAAGAACTTTCCAATTGGAATTAATGTTTTTTTCGGTGCAAAACGATATTTATACCAGTAAGTTTCGTAAATTTGTACCGATTTTGATGAAAATAAAAGTTACGTCAAAAAATCTATTTAAAATATATGCGATAAGTTTCAAGTTGATATGTTGATGGTTGTAGTAGAAAACACGGTAAATCGATTGAGGGGGTGGCGTGTCCGCATCGATAAAATTTGCATGTGCCACAAAAAGCAGCTTACCAAAAATGGTAATTTTAGGTCACCTACTACCATACTTACGTTGAGCCAAATATTGATATTGGCAAGGGGAGGTGAAATTTATAAATTTTTGACTATAACATTTGCTGTATTTGTCAGATTTTGTTCATTTTTTACACACAAATGCATCGCTCTGTAAGATTTCGAATGAAAATATTAAACGGTGTGGCTAAAAACCGCGAAAGTCTCTTGCGGGGGAATGGGGGAAGATATTGACATGATTCAACAAACTTCATACTCTCAGGAACTAGGCGCATCGGGTGGTAAAGTTTCGTATCTCTAGCTCTTATAGTCTCCGAGATCTGGGTGCTCATACAGACGGACGGACAGACGGACGGACATGGCTCAATCGCTACCCGAGGTTATGATAAACATTTTGGTATACAGGACTTGGTGTCTGGCACGCCTCCTTCTGTCCGTTACATACATTACACATTTGAGTTTCATGATATTATCAGCGGTTAAGTGGCCGTCGGTGGCGTAGTGGTAGCGTACTCGCTTTACAAACCGAAGGTCGGTGGTTCGAATCCCCGCAGTAGCACTGGTACATTTGCCTAGCACTGGCATCGCTAGCTCAAAGACGCTATTTGCCAAAGAAAATCTCTATTAATTCCAGACACCGCCGCTCGGATTAGGCTATAAACTGTAGGTCCCTGTTCTCTTTGAACAGTTATTAATAGAGATCTCCATGCCCCCCAGGGGCGACTGACACAATTGTCAGTCAGGGAAATTATAAGTGCCTTTCCAACCGAATACGAAAACTGGGCTTTAGACTTTAAACAGGTCCCTTACAGTTTTAGCCAGTAAGAGTTTTTATAACATTCATATTTAGCTTATCGAGGACTCGCAAGGCAACCTTCCAATCGACGACAAAGAGATATGTGACAGACACTTCGAGTACTTTCGTGAGCTGCTTAACGAAGAGTTTCCTAGGGAAGCTTTTCCAAATATAGAGCTAAACCTTTCCGATGTCTCTGACTTTAATTTGGAGGAGGTAAAGCAGGTGGTGATGGAGATGAAACGCAGTAAGGCTGTGGGACCGGACAAAATACCCTTAGAGTTTTGACTGGAAACGAGCGTTTGTGGGCTGAAATGGCTCACCGCTCTTTTCAACAAAATAAAAAGAGGGAGCCCAATGCCAATGCGTTCATGAAAAGCTATCTACTCCCCTTCTACAAAAATAAAGGGGATTCCCGTAAGCTGACCAACTACCGTGCAATAAAACTTACATCACACACCTTAAAAATTTACGAGCGAATGGTAGACAACCGACTAAAAAACATTATAAGGTTGCAAGACAATCAATGTGGCTTTGTGGAAGGTAAATCAACAATTGATGCAATTCAGTGTCTTCGGATAGTGATGGAAAAACACCGGGACGACCTGTTCCTTGTGTTCATCGACTTGGAGAAAGCCTTCGACAGAGTCCCTCGTGAATTGATTTGGTTGGCCTTGAGAGCACATGATGTACCAGAAGTTTACGTCCGCATGATTATGGACATGTATGATGACGCCAGGACTAAAGTCAGATGTACAGCTGGTGAGTCGGACGAATTCAGTGTTAAGGTGGGAGTCCACCAAGGCAGTGTGTTGAGTCCTATGCTGTTTAATATCATCATGTCCTACTTGTTAAAACAAATTGGCGATGAAACTGAAAAATCCCTCCTTTTCGCAGATGACATAATTCTAGGTAGCACCAATATCGTAGCCCTGCAAAATGCTGTATTAATTTGGGATAAGATATTGAACGATCATGGACTGAAAATAAGCGTAAAAAAGACAGAATTGCTCCCCTGTCAATTTTCAGATCCAGAAAGACCAAATCCGGATATCTATATAGGCGGGAAAAAATTGATTATAGGCAGAAAATTTAAGTACGTAGGCTCAGTTGTAAATAGCGAAGCTACATGCGATGATGACATCAAACATCGAACCAGTATTGGGTGGAAGAAGTGTCGAGAAAACTCTAGCGTTTTCTGCGACAAGAAAATGCCACCGAAATTGAAAGGCAAGCTGTACGCGACAGTCGTTAGACCCGCACTCTTGTATGCGTCCGAATGTTGGACGATGTACAAAACGTACGAGAGTAACTCAGAATGATGGCGGGTGTGACCGAGCTTGATCACATTAAGAGCAAACACATCCGAGACAGCCTGTTTGTTAAAAAGCTTATCACTGAGACGCTCAAAGTAGGTCAGATGCGTTGGTATTGCCATGTTCAAAGGTGACCGCCGGAGAACCCCGCTAAGAAGGTAATACTTACTGTAGTTCCAGTTAACGGCCGTAGGGCAGGCAGACCGGAAAATACGTTGATCGGTCAAATGCAAAAACATCAGTAACGAATGGGTCTCAGCGATGACATGATCCAGGATCGGAATGCCTGCAGACGAATGCTGAGATCGCATACCCACACCTCAGGAGGAGCATAAGCGAGTCCGAAAAGGGGTAAACAAGGGTTTGGGAGAAGAAGAAGATCTGTGTCCAGTTTAAGTCGGGCGCGGACGACTCTGTACCATCACATTGCAATCAAATCCGGAATATTGCTTCAGAACTCTAAAAGGTTTATTTGTCAAATTTGGTTACGATATCTTTATTAACACACGAAACAAAACGAGTTTAGCTTTAAACACATTTTTTGACCGATCGGTCCTATTGGGGCTACATGATAAAGTCAACCTATTTTGATCAAAATTGGTACAGTGCTTGGGAACTATAAAAAACTTTCGAATGTGAGGTTTGACTATGATTTCTTCAAAAATAAACGAAACAAAACTAATTTTGTTCAAAATACGATTTTTCGACCGATCGGCCCTATGGGAGCTATATAGTCAACCGATTTTGATCAAATTTGATACAGTCTTGGGTAACACTAAAAACCTGACATACACCAAATTTGGTTATGATATCTTCATAAGCAAACGAAACACAATGAATTTAGTTAAAAACACGTTTTTTTTTGCCGGATCGGTCCTATGGGAGCTATATGATATAGTCAACCCATTTTGATCAAATATGGTTCTGTGCCTAGGAACTTTAAAAAACTACCGATTGCCAAATTTGGTAACGATAACTTCATAAACAAACGAAATACAACGAATTTTGTGCAAAAAACGTTTGTTTTGACCGATCGGCCCTATGGGAGCTATATGATATAGTCAACCGATTTTGATAAAATTTGGTTCAGTGTTGGGGAATTATAAAAAACTTTCGAGTGCCAAATTTGATTACGATAACTTCAAAAACAAACGAATTATCCATCTGAAACTTTTTTGTTTTTTCGAGGTCCTATGAAACACCCCTATGGGAGCTATATAATAGAACCCCGGATATCAAAAAAAATAAAATAAACTTGTCTCCCTTAGGATAATAACGGATCTAATTTGAAAGTTTGGTTGCTCTAGCTTTCACTATCTCTGAGATCTAGGCATTCATACAGACGGATGGACGGACAGACGGACATGGGTATATCGACTTCTCTAGTCGTCCTGATCATACTTTAGCTAACTTTGGAGGGGTCTCCGACGTTTCCTTCTGTATGTTACATACATTTTCGGCTTGCACAAACTTAATATACCCTTTGTATTAAACGGTACAGGGTATAAAAAAAGCTAATTTATATTTTGTGAATAGTGGGACAAATGCAAAAAAAACGAATGAAACTAAAGAGCTAGATAGAAGGACGTACTTTCTGGCAAAGTGCCATGCTCCTAACGCCCAACCAAATGTCTACTTGCCGAATCAGGACTTCCGGATATTCCAACGAGGGTTGCTCAAACGACTTTCAAGCTTATACCTAAAATTTTATGTTCCACCAACCCAATGCTGCTCAATGACTTCCAGACCAAACTTGCAGGGCGATCCCCTTGCATAACGGTTATCACCGCCTTCAAACAAGATATTTGGAAAACAACCGAATGTCAGAATGGCTTTCGTTTTCCCACTGGTATAAGCAATTCAACCCAAACATAGATCCAATACTGCACCCAGCTTCACGTCATAGAAGGTTATGCAACACTATTACTCGGCTTAGGACCGTCTACACAACTCTTACCCACAACTATCTATTAAAAAATGAAAATAAGCCAACCTGCTCAAAATGCGGGGGAGAATTATCAGTCAAACACATACTGGACGACGCAATTCCAAAACATTTGGATTTCTCTCTTTGGTCAACTTCAACCATCTCAATTACTTAAAGACCCAACTCCAACTATTCTAATATTTAAGTTCCTTCAAAAAACAAACCTATTGAGTTACATTTAATATGAAACAGTCGAGTCGACGGCCCTAGCAGCTAGCACTCTTGCTTTCTAGTTAGTTATTATATTATAATATTTTTTTATGTACAATAATTAATATGTATAAGTAACTAAAATAATAAATAAAGAAAACAAATAGTATGTAAAGGATAAAATGGCATGTTCGTTAACATTAGAACTGTGGGATTGAAGTCATCTACACAAGTACACTAAATCATGCTTCATATTTTTTAAAGATTTGACTTACAATTCACAAACAGTTCTAGCACGTCATGAATCAATATGCACCTGTTTAGTTGTTAAGCATACGAATATTGTTTTATTTTTAAGTTTTTTTGTTTTACTTTATAATTTTTTATATCGTTTTTTGTAATTATTATATGAATGGCTCACTTGCAACCATGGTATAATGCAGTTCTCTTTATTAAAGCTTTAAAAAGCAACGTAAACCTAGTACTTTACATTTATGTAGTTAATCGATTTTGCTTATGAATTATTAAATTTTGGCTAATTGGCGTTTGTTTAACGCCAACTTAAAGGTATAAGATGGAAAACATGGAATCTATCGCTATTTTATTGCAATTTCTATATAATTTAGAAATTTAATCGATTTGGCAAGTTTTCCAATAAGAGGTGTTATTTTGATATTCAAAGATAAATGCCATTTTTTGAGATAAATGCCATTTTTTGAGATAAATGATCGGATGTTTATTTCATAATAAAGTGGAAGGTATGCCGTTAATAATGAATAACAACATCAGCCAAATGGCCAACACGACCACGCTTACAGGACTATATCCTTTTCATGACATTTTCCATAACCAAATCGCAAAGTGGCTGCCCTATGTCCTCGATAGCCTCACGAATTCTATCTTTGAGGTCTTGTATCGACGCTGGGCTATTGGCGTAGACCTTATCTTTCACGTGGCCCCAAAGGAAGAAGTCGCAAGGTGTTAAATCACAAGATCTCGGTGGCCAATTGTGATCATCTCTTCGAGAGATAACACGGTTCAGAAACTTTTCCCGTAAAAGAGCAATGGTTTCGTTGCTTGTGTGGCACGTAGCGCCGTCTTGTTGAAAGTAAACGTTGTCCAGATCAATACCATCTAACTCCGACCATAAAAAATCATTAATCATCTCTCGATAGCGCAATCCATTCACCGTTACTGTTGATCTAACCTCATTTTCGAAAAAGTTAGGTCCAATGACCCCGCCGGACCATAAACCGCAAAAAACAGTCACACGTTGAGGATGGAGAGGCTTCTCAACAACAACTCATGGGTTTTCCGAGCCCCAGATGCGACAATTGCTTGTTGAGGTAGCCGCCGAGGTGGAAATGGGCCTCATCAGTCAAGATGATTTTTCGATAGAATTCCGGATCATTTTCATGCATTTCAAGGACCCTATCAGCAAAGACACGACGTTGTTGATGATCGGCCGGCTTGAGTTCTTGTGTTAACTGAACTTTATAAGCCTTAAGACCCAAGTCTTTATACAAAATACGGTGTAATGACGTTTGTGGAATGCCCAATTCCAAAGGATCGACGAGGAATGGACAAACCTGGGTTCTCTTCAACACTTTGGGCTACAGCAGCAATATTCTCAGTTGTTCTTGAGCGACGTGCACGGGTTTTATTCTTCACATCACTAACTTGTCCCAACAGCTGGAATTTTTCCACCAATTTCTGTATTGCGGTCCGACAAGGTGCTTCACGAGGACCCAAAAATGCTTTAGTTATGCGAACTGTGACTGCAAGATTTTCACCATTTTTGTAGTGAATTTTAATAATTTCAATGTGTTGTTGAAGCGTGTATCGTTCCATATTTAGTAATGGCGTAGTTTCTACTTGTCAAATGTTAGAGAATAAAAGCTTCAAAGGTGACAGCTACCGAAATACCGGGTGATTCAAAATAACACCTCTTGTTGGAAAACCGTGTACATTGCTAAAAACCCATAAGTATTTAAAATGATAACCATTTTCTTCACACAAACAAGAATTGTTATTACACGTCTTCTACTCGCTAAAGTCAAATATACCGCGTTTATAGAAAAATGGATATAATTCCTTCATGATCTCTGCATAAGCTGGATTTGAAAATAATCGATAACGTAGCTGCTCGCCTGCTTCGGTTTCAGCTCGAATGGAATGCAAATTGCTATCCTTATCAGAGGGCAGTAGTATGACCGGTAAATGGTTCAAGACTCCAAGGAAAGCTATCAATAAAATAGAGTTAGTTAATTTTTAGTTGAACTGTTTGTAACTTACGATAAAAGGAATTGTTCTTTTTATACATGGATATATGCAGATCGCGTAATTTGGGCAAGCTCTTTTTGTACTTCAGTAGCTGCAGACATTCAATCAAACGATTATAATAGATTTCCATAAAAGTGTCATACTCCTTTAAGCGTATATCCTTGGCGACAGATATAGTGAAAAGAAACAGCAAATCCTGCGCGGGACTTCCCCATTTGCATAGTTGAAAGTCAACGAGAAGTATTTGATCTATGTTACCATCTGGCTGATAATTCGCCATCATATTACTCGACCAGAAATCACCGTGTATTAAAACGTTGAATTCATTAGGATCCGATTCCAATGTCTCCAAACCTTGTTTCCAAAACTCTTCTGCTGTGGGCTGATATTTAAGAAGTTTAAAATTACTTTGGAACGCAAAGCCTTTTACCATAAGCCAATTCATTGGTTCTAGGAGATTATTTTAATGACAAGTGCAAACTTTTGAACAGCCTCAAAACGTTGCCATTTTTGTAGCGTTGAAAATTCAAAAAATCTAAAATCTTTATTTGGTCTAAGTGTGCGAGAAAAAAAATAGCTTCTCTGTCAATTATGTTAGTAAACTTGCACATTACAACACCTGCTAGACCTTGTGAATGCCCTCAATGTGTACTTACAAAGTTTTTTATATACTTTTCAGCATCTTTCATGCCCCATGTACTCATGGCGTTCTGTATTGCAGCCGTATTCATTTTATAAACTATCATAAGAGGTTCTTTAGCATTTTCATTAACAAAACCGCTTTCGAACTCTTTGGGATATGGTCCATGATTTTCAGCATAGACTGCACTAGCCGCATGATACTCAGCCAATTTTTGCAAGACTCGTTCCATGTGTGGCATATCGAGTCCATTAATGCGATCCACATTCTTGAAGTTTTTAATTAAAAGATCTTCAAAAATGAAGTGTATACTACCGTTACGTTCTTCCGTGTGCAAACACTTGGGCGCTAATTGTATGTCTACGCCTGCGTCTTTATAGAGTGCTTCAAAAGCGGGCAAGTAAGTCTGATACATTTTTAGTTCCTTCGGAAAGAGACCAAAACTTGTCATATCATTGCCACCCTTATCGCTGGGTAACATTGTTTTAAATATATAGGTTTTCTTCTTTGTGCTGCCATCTTCAAAGATTAGAATTCATTTTTATCTTGTATTAAAGTGTGTTTTTTTTTTTTTAAGTCTATTATCACCTATCATTTGAAGCTCTATATAAATGCGCAGCATTACGGAAGTAAAATTTTCGCCAGGCGGTATAGCAGCAACAGGTACAAAACTCAAAACTTTTATATGATTGGGTTCCTCTTTGGCAAGTACAGTTTTAAAATAATTTTCATTAATCCACTCGGGTATCTCCAAATGTTCATTTGGATTTACAATATTTTTTGTGTCTGTCATTGTGTATAATAAAAAAAAAGATATTAAATCACGTCTTCTGGGTTAGGCGCTTATTTGTCGACTAAAAAAAAATATTACATTTTTTTGAGAGCAAAGCTTTTTAAGCTCTACATACTCGTAGTTACATTATCAGTAAATTGCTTAATGACACAGTTATCACTTTATATGCAGCTTGTCGTTCATACATAGTAACAGATCAGATTTTTTTAAATATTTATCATTTAATATGAATACTAAGGTATTTTCAAATATATGTACAGACATCAAAAAGATTTTTAAATTCTAGCTTGTTGTAGCCTGGGTATAGGGTGTACATTTGTTGTGTCACAAACTGCAAATATTAAAAAAACTTTTGTTTTTCATTATGTTAACATTGAATTCTTTATTTGTAAAATATAACCAAAATTTATCAAAACTTTTAATAGCTTAAAAAAAAATTTTATACATTTAAAAAAAATAAAAGTTTTATTTCATTAATAGGTAGGTACCTACCAATACTTTTGACGCCCTATGCTCCAAATAGGAGTTAAAGGAACATATATATACTAATACTATTCTTTCATTTCTTGTAAACGAATAAAGATGTTGACATTTCTTTTTCAATGAAAGATACAACAAAAATTCTCTACGAAAAAAAAAATTGTGACTCCTATAATTGGAAAAGCTATGCTAATTTTAGTGATGGTACCTCCTATGATCACAATAGTACTTATTTGTAATAGTGATAGATAAGAATAACTTCTGAGATTGCAATGATACACAGGATCAAAAAAAATAAATAAAAATTTACATCTGGCAGGACTTCCCTTATGGATTTTGTGCCGCTGAAACCAAATCAGATATCCAAAAAACGCAACACCTGAGGGCTCTGAAATAACCTCAAAAAATACCATAAAATGAGGTAATTTGTACGCTATTTCAGAAGGCAGGTTTTTTTTTTTGGTTTCCTTATATACGGATTCCAACCAACAACAGGGGTACGACAAGGTTGTCTCTTCTCCCCCGTTCTCTTTCTGAACGTTCTAGATGACATACTACAAAAAGCGGTAGACGAACACCAGCGGGGCATCCAATGGACACTCAGTGAACATCTCGAACACGTAGAGTATGCGGACATATTTGTCTTTTGTCCACCCGACACTTAGACATGCAAAATAAGATAAACGATGTTGTAACAGAATCCAGTAAAAAGGGCCTTACAATTAACACAGCAAAAACTAAATGTCTACATCTAAACGCAAACAACAATGCCCTCCCGTTTATGGTAAATAACTGTCTGATTGAAGAAGTTGCCAACTTCACGTACCTTGGCTGCATAATCGCGGGAGATGGAGGTACCAGCGTGAATGTTGAGGCCAGAATCGGCAAAGCAAAAGCAGTGTTTGCACAGCTTAGTAAAACCTGGAGGTCTACCATGTTCTCGTTCAACACTAAGCTACGTATATTTCGCTCAAACGTTAAATCAGCTCTCTTGTATGGATGCGAAACTTGGTTTACAACAGAGAGTCTAACCCATAAGTTTCAAGTCTTTATTAACAACTGTCTGCGAAGAATCTTGAAAATCTGGTGGTCGAATGCTATATCAAACAAAGATCTCCACAGAAGATCCAAAGAGATTCCCATCGCCAATGAAATTAAACTTAGGAAATGGCGGTGGTTGGGCCATACACTCCGTAAACAGCCAAACGAAATATGCAGACAAGCACTGGACTGGAATCCACAAGGAAGCAGACGCAGAGGGCGGCCAAAAACAACTTGGCGAAGAACTCTGCAAAGAGAAGTTGACGGTAGCGGAAAGACCTGAGGTGAACTAAAACTCTAGCTCACAACCGGGTTCAATGGAAACAATTCACGATGGCCCCACTAGGAGTAATAGGACATAAGAAGAAGAATACGGACTCAGAGCTGCCAAAAACTTATAAAAAAATTCGCAGGAAAAAAATGTTGTGTAGTTTTTTGAAGCTATGTTAAAGCACCGCCAAAAAAAATCGAATTTTGGGCTCGGAGATTAGACCATGTTTTCTACATGTTTTGGAGGTTATCTCAGAGCCGTGACACGAACCTTAGATTCAGAAAAAAAAATGTATGCGCTTTTTGGAGTTTATGCTAGAAAGCTTGGTTTCGGAGTTGTTTGAACATCGGATTAGGTGGCTTCAAATCTGTCCAAAGTAAAGTTCACTCAAGCAAGCCGAAAAAGTATGCGACAACACTACAGAAGTAGTGTATGATCAGGATGACTAGAGAAGTCTGTCTTTCCGTATGAAAAGCTAATATCTAGAGCAACTAATCTTTCAGATTAGGTGCCTTATTAGTTTGTTTCATTATTTTGCTATCGGGATTATATTGTAAAGCTCCCATGGAGGTGTTTTAGAGGACCTCGAAAAAAAACGTAAGTTTTAGAATGATAATTCATTTGTTTAAGAAGATATTGTAACCATATTTGGCATTCGAAAGTTTTTTAGAGTTTCTAATGATCAAAATCGGTTGACCAATCAGTCAAAAAAACTTTTTTTTTGCAAAATTTGTTTGTTCGTTGTTTGTGTATGAGAATGTCGTAAGCAACCAAGTATTTTTTAGAGTTCTTAAGCAATATACCGGATTTGATCCCAATGTGGGAACACAGGATATCCCAAAGTCATCCGCATGCAACTTTAAGCTACGCCGTCTTTATACCCTGTACCTATAGGTACAAAGGGTATACTAGATTTGTGCAATGTATGTAACGGCAAGAAGGAGGCGTGGCAAACCCCAAGTCCTTTATACCAAAATGCTTATCATAACCTCGGGTAGCGATTGAGCCATGTCCGTCTGTCCGTCTGGCTGTCTGTATGAACACCTAGATCTCGGAGACTATAAGAGCTAGAGATACGAAACTTTACCAGCTGATGCGCATATTTCCTGAGAAGATCAAGTTTGTTGAATCATGTCCATATCTTTCCCCGTTTCCCCGTAGCAGAGTTTCGCGGTTTTTGACTACACCGTTGAATATTTTAGTCTGAAATTTAACAGAGCGGTGCATTGTGGTTGCATGCATCTGTGTGTCAAAAATAAACAAAATCGGACAAATACAACAAAAGTTATAGCCTAAAATGTACAAATTTCACTACCCCTTCCCTATAAATTGCGTCAATATTTGACTCTACGTAATTATAGTAACAAATGGACTAGAATCACAATTTTTGGTAAGCTGATTCATGTGGCTCTAATGAACCAATCTACATCAAAATTTTATCAATGCAGGCCCCCCACTCCCCGCAATCGATTTATCGTGTTTTCTCCCACACCCCTCAACACATCCCCTTAAAACTTTCCTCATATACTTTAAATAACTTCTTTGACGTAAATTTCGATTTTCATCAAAATCGGCTAAAATTTGCGGAACTTATAGGTATAAATATCGTTTTGCACCAACAAATAAAATATTCCAATTGGAAAGTTCATAGAAGGAATATGCAGGAATAAAACTTTTTTCGAGAAAAAAAGGTACAGGGTATTACACTGTCGGGCACCGCCTCGACTGTATTACATTTTTTTTCATTGTGGGATGAATATCATGGCCGTATCCCAAAACCTATTGTTTGCATATTCAATTTTTTCCGTGAATTTTTTACTGTTTAAACATTCAAGGGAATTGTAGAACGCAAAATTCTATACAAATTGGTCTTGGTACTGTTGACCCTTTCCCAGATATAGAGTTAATATCCCTCGCAAATGTATTTGAAAACTCCAGGTAAAGCAAATACTTTTCAAAACATGATTATCCAAGTTCGTTGAGATAATCGAGAAAAATACTGAAAAATTAATAAGATATTCAAGATTAGGAAGGAAGGGGAAAGAAAATATAAAAGAGCCACGTCAGGTTTCAAAATTAATTGCGATAGGGAGCGAAAAAAAAAAATGAACGCAAAGAACTTATTTATATTAAAGAGACTTAAGTCAAGTTTGAAAAAATTAAGAAAATTTTTAATTTGATTTTATTCAATATATCTAAATAACATTCATCTATTATTGGAAATAATACTTTTATACAATGCATGTATTATATGTACATATATTAGAAATATTGGTGTTGAAAAATAATTTAGTGCAATTTAATGGACTGCAGATACTTGGTATGCATAACATTATGATATGATATATTTTGCGCTCAATTAATTAATTGAAACCAATCGAATAACGAAACTAGTTTGAACTTGTTTTTTTATGAAACTGTTGTATTATTTATTTCAAAGGCAAACCTTGTAATGATTTTGTATGCAAAAATTTGTTGCTCTATTTAGATTTTGATGTAAATACAGTAGAACCTCGCTATAGCGAATTCGCATTGGTTCGTTATGAAGGAAATTCGACGCCAGTTATTTTTGTTAGCGTTACACTCTTTTTATTTTCTTTTTAAACAAAATCTTTTAAAAAGTTTGTGGACTCAAAGACATTATAAGGTAGCTGGCCGTTTCTAGAAACTTGCGAAAAACGGAAATTGGTAAAGACGCCTTGTGTAAGCATACAAACTTTTTAGCATTAACATTTAAATCTTGTTTAAAGATAAGGCTAAGGTTTCCTGAACAAAATTCTTTTTTTCTTTTTTTTCCTATTAATCATACCTTTAGAGCCAGTTAAAAAATCTTTGCAGAGTCTGAAAATATTCTTTATGCTACAAGTTGATGCAGCGATTCGGAATTTGGAAAAGTTTTGAGACAAAAGGAGATATGAGAGCTTGTGAGTTTCTCCTCACAATTATTAAAACTATCAAAATCATCATCATCACTAGGTTTACAGTCTTGCGCAGACCATAGCTTTCGCTTGCGGGTTCATGACAATTAATACTGGCAAAAGGTTGTCAGCCTTAGGACCAGTCCCCTCTAGGAGAGCCAGCTCACCCACTCCTTTTGTCCCCTTTCTTACTTATTAAGGTACTCAGTCTCCGGTTAGGGTTAACAGTTACACCTCTAGAAGGATACGAGCTGGGAGATTGGTAGTAAGTGGTGAGATACGTCATTTCTGTCAATATAGATCTGTGATCAGGTTGTACATTACTGTCCTTTGAGAAACCTAATAATTTAAAATTTAGAAAAATTAAAGCTTAGTTTTTTTTTTTGCAAGGAATTCTAGGCTTTTTAGAAATATTTTTTTTCAACTTCACTGATTAGAAATATTTTTTTTACAAGAAAAAAGTAAAAATTGTAATGACAATAATTTATTTTTTCTTTTCTGCGATTTTATTTAGTTTTGAGGAATCCGCCAAAATATTAAGTTCCATTTATTTTTTTTTTATTTTGGTTGTTCACTATCGGGCATAAATGCATAATGGTAAAAGGGCAAAGGGTCCAACAACAGCATGCAACAAATATATGGGCATTTTTGCTCGAGCAAGACGCATTTTAACCAAAGAGTCTTGTAAAATGCGCCAGTATTTACGAGAGTGAACATATTTTTTATACTGTTTTTTTTATATTATTTAGTTTGTTTGAAATCTAAACAGCTTTTTGTAAATGACCGCCAAAACTACTATTTAAAATTTATTTTTTTGATGTCTATTGTTATTGGCAATCAACGGATACAAATTAGGTTACGATCCAATATTGATGAAAATTAATCGCTACACAAAAACATAATTTAGTAAATAGGGCTTAAATTACTATATACATATTTACAGATTTACACAATATTTACAAAAACAAAATCTACTAAATATTCAAATGCATTTAAACTGAGAGAGCACAGGACAGCGAGATTCGTACATCTTTAAACATTTCCTCATAATATATAGATAGGAAGCACGAGCTATTATAGCGATTTAGATTATATGACGACTTCTGAGCTGACATGGGTGGAGACGTTTCAGGCGTCTTCGCGGTCTATGACCGGCCAGAGAGCTGCGTATGCTTAGTTTATTAACCAAGTTTCGCTCTTCACCTTGCTGCTTTTTGTCGAGATGAATGCCAAGGTATGGGTGCGAGGTTTTTATTGGAATTATCTCCCTATTTAAGGTGAGCGCAGGGCTTGTGTCTTTCCTTAACGAAAATAAAACGCTGGAAGATTTGTCACCGTTAAGCTGGATGTTCCAGCGCTTTGCCCAAATTGCGATAATGTCCAACTGGTTCTGCAAGGCATCAGCAGCCATTTGAACGCTAGAGGAAGACGAAAGCATGGCAGTGTCGTCAGCATATGTTGCCGTTATAAGCTCAGAACTGCCCGTCGAGTTCGGCATGTCCATAGCAAAAACGGTAAACAAAAATGGCGAAAGAATGTTACCATGCGGCACTCCAGCCAGGAAGGGCTGATTTAAGTTTTTGTAGCAACTCTTCGTGCCACACTCTGTAAAAAGTCTGCTTGACATCAAAGAAAGCTGCCATGCAGTAGCGACGATGCTCGAAGGAGTCTAAGATGTGCTGCACCACTCTGTTTGTTTGCTCAGGCGTGCCATGTTTCGGACACCGACCTGGTGCGCTGGGACTAGACTCGTCACGCTGGATAATGACAAAACTCTGCTCAAAAAGTTTCTTTCAGAAATTTTCGCGAATACCGTCAGCAAGCTAATCGGGTGATAAGATGAAATGGAGGTCGGAGACTAGCAGGGCTTAAAAATCATTACAATCTGAGCACATTTCTACTTCTTTGGGAAATATGCCAGACGCATAATCGCATTGAATATCTTGGTCAGAGCGAGTATGCCCGCCATAGAAAGAGCCTTAGCTACTCTGGCGTCAATTTTATCAAGACCAGGTGCTTTTTTGGAATTAAGCGCGTTTATTTTATCTACAATTTCATTGGGACGTAAAGGAAGCGGTATAGATAATGCCTCCAGAGTTTCCTCGACCTCAGAAACTGAGTTCCGGTTGAAAGGACTAAAACGATGTAATTTTTGTGCAGTTGAAGAACAGAAAATATAGCGTTTTCCAACAAGAGGTGTTATTTTGAATCACCCGGTATTTCGGTAGCTGTCACCTTTGAAGCTTTTATTCTCTAACATTTGACAAGTAGAAACTACGCCATTACTAAAAATGGAACGATACACGCTTCAACAACACATTGAAATTATTAAAATTCCCTACAAAAATGGTGAAAATCTTGCAGTCACAGTTCGCATAACTAAAGCATTTTTGGGTCCTCGTGAAGCACCTTGTCGGACCGCAATACAGAAATTGGTGGAAAAATTCGAGCTGTTGGGACAAGTTAGTGATGTGAAGAATAAAACCCGTGCACGTCGCTCAAGAACAACTGAGAATATTGCTGCTGTAGCCCAAAGTGTTGAAGAAAACCCAGGTTTGTCCATTCCTTGTCGTTTTTTGGAATTGGGCATTCCACAAACGTCATTCACCACATTTTGCATAAAGAATTGGGTCTTAAGGCTTATAAAGTTCAGTTAACACAAGAACTCAAGCCGGCCGATCATCAACAACGTCGTGTCTTTGCTGATTGGGTCCTTGAAAATGATCCGGAATTCCATTGAAAAATAATCTTGACTGATGAGGCCCATTTCCACCTCGGTGGCTACGTCAACAAGCAAAATTGCCGCATCTGGGGCTCGGAAAACCAAAGAGTTATTGTTGCCTCTCCATCCTCAACGTGTGACTGTTTGGTGCGGTTTATGGTCCGGCGGGGTCATTGGACCTAACTTTTTCGAAAATGAGGTTAGATCAACAGTGACGGTGAATTGATTGCGCTATTAAGAGATGATTAATGATTTTTTATGGTCGGAGTTAGACGGTATTGATCTGGACAACGTTAACTTTCAACAAGACGGCGCTACGTGCCACACAAGCAACGAAACCATTGCTCTTTTACGGGAAAAGTTTCCGAACCGTGTTATCTCTCGAAGAGATGATCACAATTGGCCACCGAGATCTTGTGATTTGACACCTTGAGGATTCTTCCTCTGGGGCCACGTGAAAGATAAGGTCTACGCCAATAGCCCAGCGTCGATTCAAGACCTCAAAGATAGAATTTGTGAGGCTATCGAGTACATAGGGCAGCCACTTTGCGATTTGGTTATGAAAAATTTCATGAAAAGGATATGGTCCTGTAAGCGTGGTCGTGTTGGCCATTTGGCTGATGTTGTTTTTCATTATTAACGGCATACCTTCCTCTTTATTATGAAATAAACATCCGATCATTTATCTAAAAAAATTGAATTTTTCTTTGAATACCAAAATAACACCTCTTATTGGAAAACCCTTTACATACTTTACTGACAAATATCCAAAACTTTATCTTTACTACTACTACTATGACTCCTAAGTGGATCATAGAGCCTCAACAATTCACTTAAATCTAACTTTGTTACGAGCATTATAATTGCCTTTTCGCATTTCTTCTTCAATTGTACGCCTCCATGTCCTGGCGCCCCGGGACTTCTCGAGCCTTGTGGGATCCAACGGAGAGCCTGTGGGGCGATGTTATTATTGTGTCGTCTTACTGTGTGGCCGACTCTGTTCCATTTGCGGCGTTTAATCTGTAGTGGCCAATTGTTCAAGTGGACTAGTTCACATATATTTTTTTAAAAAAAAACTTTACGAGCCACCCCCGTATATAACAGTTATTTGTTGTTATCAGCACCAAAAGATCACACCATATTACCGTACGCACAAAGCTTAAAACAATTATCGTACGATAGTACAGTTAATGCCTAATTAAAAGCTCAGCTTAAGCTTATGCTTATCGTAGTAACTGCAGCTTAGATCATTATCTTGTGACAATTCGCTGAGCAAAGACGTGTTGCATATAAAACAAATATCTTGAATATATCTATATACATATATGTATATATAAGTGCTGTGTCAGTTCACGTGTCTAACACGTTTGAATTTTGAATATTTAAACTACATAAAAGTGATTAATTAATATAAAAACAACCGATTGGGAAAGGTACGTGATTTCGCTAGAGTGAAACATTTATTTTATATAAATGAATTTCAGCTGCGTTTAGTGCATTTTTGTTTTGCCTTACACTCCACGTGCTGGAGGGACGGAACGGTCCGAGGGCGATTTGGCCACAATTGCCATATCGTTTCTATCTTTCCCCGGAAGCCACCAATTTTCTCTTACTGGACGATATATATACATCTCGGGGAACAGCATGGAATAGAAGTCCACTAACCTCAACATGACCCCAACCTCGACATAAGAACTTTCTTGCTGATGACAATTTTTGAGATTTGGAAACAAACAGAACTTCGTAACTACCTACCTAGCTTTTTGAGTGTCTCAGCAGACAAAGTGCTTAGAAAAGTTTAGCTCTAGTGAAGTTTTGATGCGTTTTTTTTATAAAATACATCCAACGATGCAAGTGCATCTATATAAAAAATGCCTTACAAACAAGTAAATCTATAAAACGAACAATCCAGTTCTTTGCTGCGACGCAGACTTACATTTTTTTTTTTTTTTATGCACATTTACTTTTATTAACGTCTGCATAATGGGTGCGACTTAATCTTTTGTATAATCTAATAAATTCGTTATTATAATTATAAGCTAAACTCGATATCAATATTTTTTTTGTAATGAAGTTTTAATAAGAGTTTAAAATCTATTTAACTGCTGAGAGACGAGTCAAAAAAGCCATGGTTTAATTTATTACACATGCATATATATCTATCTTATAAATTTTTGAACTTTATTTAGCGTCAACATCAAAACTCCATCTACGCATCTTGGGCCCAATGATCGCTGTGATGTATGTATGAACGATTTTCATCAAATTTGTGAGTAATACTATAAAACTGGGTAAACCAGTTATTTAAACGATATATATGTCTATGCACGATTGACACTATTTTTTTTTTTTTTTGACTCTGCCTCAGATAAGGAGATGCTAAATTTTGTAAAGCAACTTCCCTTTTCTTTCCTTTTTGTCCTAGTATTTAGTAACTATATTTTCTTTGCTTATTTTTTTTTTTTTTTTGATTTGATTTAAACTTTAAGCGAATATGTTCTGAATTAGAATAAGATCATTTATGAGGATTAAAGATAAATATGAATTTTGAAATTATGAGTTAAGTTTATTAATGTGTCTGTCGAGTATCTACGTGAAACCAACTTCAAAACTGATGTAGTTTAGACAAGTACATATACTTGAACAAGGGACGATGCAGATTTGATCTGTAGTTGTCATGGCAGGGAGGGTAGAGACCAGGGACCAATAACACCAGGATCCCCATATTTTAGGTATTTTTCTTTAAAGTATTTCAATGGCGTGTCGGCGCTACCGTTTGATTAGATACATTTTCTTTATGATTTATTAGTTTTGTTTTTTTTGCGCATTATTAATTTTAAATTAGGCAGTGTGCAATTGTGTACCTGGGCGAGGAAAACCCCGACCGCCCGCGAGCTAGACCCGAGCATAGCAAGAATGCGCAACCCCAACCCCAGATACACCTCGGTACTTTTATGTCGAAAGATCTCCACCCGTTGACAGAGGACCCGGTTCGATAATGAACGAAAAAGGATTTTTTTTTGCACTCACATGCGGTACACTACATTAATTTAAATGGCGCCCAACGTGAGGGCTATCCATCCAGCAACAGCCAAAGGAATTAAAGAGATTGTATATTTTATTTAACATCAACAAATAGCAACGAAGAAGGCTACTAACATCTAGCTTAAAGATATAATGCCCCATTTAAGCTCTAACAATCCATCCAATTAGTTACCATACATTTTATTTATTTCAAGTTATTGTAAAGTTTCTTAAAAGTGTTGTATGTGCAGTACATAGAATTTATTTTTGGATTTTGCGATTGCAATTCAGTTTTGAGGATTGGTCGACCAGAATAAAACTAAGTCTGGCGTACAAGACATCAATTTTTGAGGCACTTTATAATAGTACAACTTTGATAAGATTTGTCTCTGAATCGTTAGGATTTACAATATTCTGGATTTATTCGGATGTTGTCCAACAGTTTAAGATATTCCTTAACTCAAAGCAGCAATAGTTTTATTATCTACAATAGAAGAAATCTTTAAAGAATTTACCTAAATAAATCAGTTTGAAGGATGTTTCACATGAGAGAAAGACAGACAGAATTTATCTATATATTTTTTTATATTTTTTTTTTTTTTGTTGCTTATAAATAATAATTTTTTTTTATTTTTGAATTACTGCATTATCATTATAAATTTGTATGAACAATATGCCAGTAGAACGGAGTAATGAGGATATAAGATCAGCTTTACAAGAGCAAGATCCATTCTGCGGCGTATGTAATGAAGTTATGTCAGCAAATGAGCTTAAAGCTAATGCACCTTGCCGGCATAGATTTCATAAAAAATTGTATCCTTGAGATTATTAGAAATACACCAGCTTGTCCAATATGTGCTACGGAATGTACACCAGCATCTCTGACTTTTGATAATAACACATTGGCAGCAGAACTTAATGCGGAAGCAAGACCAGCAAGCGGGAGTGAGTCGTTAGGTTCTCAAGACAGATCACAACCCGTCAGGAGAAACACTAAGCATTCTAGATTTAGAGGAGCTACTCCCAGAAGAGGTATGTCAACCAGATCAACACAAAGAGGGAATTTAGATCGTATTTTAAGCGAACTTCCAAGCCAGAATAATCTTCCTTTGAGTAACCAAGTCGAAATAGCAAACTACGTACAGTCCGCTATAAATATACAGCAAACACAACTAATAGAACACCTAACATCGTTTATGACTGAAGCTATTGAAAAGTCTATCCAGAACCAGTTAGCTTCTCTACAGTTAAATAAACAAGAACAGAGCATAACACCACCAAAACCTGATCATAGAGCTACGGTTAATGATATAGCACAAACAGCACCAAATACTGTGAATTATGGAAGTAATAACTCCAGAATGAGTAGGAACTCGAGTAGACCCAGTTCAGGGGTGTCGCCAGAGAAAGTTTCAAGTATTATACAGAACTGGCGTATCAAATTTGATGGTTCAAAACAATGCATGCGAATGGGAGAATTCATATACCGTGTACGTTCGCTTACAGAACAGAATTTGAACAATGATTACCAATTACTTTGCGACCATTTATATCTGCTTTTCACAGGTAAAGCCAGTGACTGGTATTGGAAATTTCACAGAAATTACCATAATTTCACCTGGGAAACATTTTGTATTGAGTTTCGCAGAAGATTTGAAGATTGGGAGACAGATTTAGATATTTGGGAAAAGATAAGGAAGAGACGCCAAGGTGACAATGAACCGTTCGACGATTTCCAGTTTGCTATAGAAGATCTGTCCGATCGACTTCAACAAAGCATGTCTGAAGGCCAATTAGTTGATTTACTTATACGAAATGCTAAACCGAGTCTTCACCATAAATTATTACACTTGAGGATTTCAAATAGAGCACAACTTCGCATAGAAATTCGCAAGCATGAGCAATTTTACAATGAAATTAAATCTTTCAAGCCTCGAACTTTACGTTCGTATGTTTCGGAATTGACTGCGGAAGAAGAGAATAAAACTGAAGTAGAAGAACTTGCAGAAGAAGTACTCGCTATTCAGTGCAGACCTACTACAATAAATTCAATTTGTTGGAATTGTGACCAACCTGGACACAGATTCGATGATTGTCTCGAACTTCGTAGAATATTCTGCTACGGATGTGGTGCTAAAGATATCTTTAAGCCGCGTTGTCCAAAATGTAACCCTGCGGGAAACCGACAGACGGATGTGTCATCCAGCAGCAAGTAGACACATCCGATGAAAATAAATTAAGTAAAGAAACAAGTGAATTTTCCGAATCACCGATTATAGATTTACGAGAATCTGGTGAATCGTCCGTGGAGAGTGAACAATTAAAAGCGCACTTCTCTACATTACCTTTACATACTAGGTTAAATAATTATAATGCAGTTCGTGAAAAGATTTTTGCGCAAATAGATTGCTTGAAATTCACCCATAAAACTAAACGATCAACTAAAAGGTTGAGAAACTTTTGGAAAACTGTTCGCTCAAATCACAAGAAAATAGTTTCCTCAATTTTTCTTAACAACGATAAACGAATTTATACAGATATAGTTATAGGAGGAAAACAATATAAAGCTTTACTCGATTCCGGAGCAACAATTAGTTGCGTAGGAAGCAGAGCCGCATCAGAATTGTTGTCTCACAACCGAACCAAAAAATGTACCGGTAACATTACCTCCGCTAATGGAACACCAAGTAGTGTCGTAGCAAAATTAGTTACTGAAATAACTTACGATGATATAACTGAAGAGTTGGAATTATTTATTGTACCCGATCTTAAACAAGACGTCTACTTAGGAATAGATTTTTGGACAAAATTTGGACTTTTAGATAAAATTGTAAATAGTGGGAAAATAGCCGAATTAGATGTAGGAGCATCTGAAGAGCACGAAGAACTTCCAAAACTTCATGAGCTGACTAAAGAACAACATAAACGTCTTGATACGGTTATACAAGTTTTTCCATCTTTCACTAAAGAAGGATTAGGACGAACTAGCTTAATTACTCATTCGATCGATGTAGGAACGGCAATACCCGTAAAACAGAGGCATTGGCCGATCTCACCCGCAATAGAAAAACTCATGTTTAAAGAAATTGATAATATGTTAGATCTCGACGTTATCGAGGAATCTACAAGTGCGTGGAGCAGCAATTGCGTTTTAGTTCAAAAAACTAACAAAGACAGATTATGTCATGATTCACGAGTAGTAAATAAAATTACACGTAAAGACGCGTACCCTTTACCTCATATTGACGGAATACTGAGTCGATTGCCACCAGCAAAGTTCATAACTGGCTTAGACATGAAGCATGCGTACTGGCAAATACCGCTCGAAGAAAAATCACGTCAATATACAGCATTTACAGTACCAAACAGACCTTTGTACCAGTATAAGGTAATGCCTTTTGGTTTATGTAACGCAGCGCAAACCCTTTGTCGATTAATGGATCAAGTTATCCCAGCTCATTTACGTACGAGAGTTTTCGTCTATTTAGACGATTTGTTAATTTTGTCAGATGACTTCGAGTCTCACCTTGTCTTACTACAAGAAATAGCTTTATGCTTACGTAAAGCGAACTTAACGATTAATGTTGAAAAATCAAAATTTTGTATGAGGGAAATAAAATATCTAGGATTTATAATTGGTGACGGAAAACTAAAGACAGACCCCGGTAAAATTAAAGCTATAAGTGAGTTTCCAAGACCAACAACTGTCAAGCAATTACGTCGTTTTCTAGGATTATCCGGTTGGTATCGACGATTCGTCGCTAATTACGCCACCTTGAGTTTCCCGCTCACAGAACTGTTGAAAGAGCGAAAATCCCTGGATTGGAACGATAGCGCGACCCAATCATTCAATTTGTTGAAACAGCGTTTGACAGAAAGCCCAATCTTAATAACACCAGACTTTTCCAAGCAATTTATTCTACTATGCGATGCAAGCACTTTCGGAATTGGTTGTGTCTTAGCACAAGAAAAAGACGGAATAGAATTACCTATTGCCTATATGTCGGAAAAGTTATCTAAAGCACAACGGAATTATTCCGTTACAGAATTGGAATGTTTAGCAGTTCTTAAAGGAATAAAAAAATTTCGTCCTTACATAGAAGGGCAAGATTTTGTTGTAGTGACAGATCACGCATCCCTTCAATGGTTGATGCGACAAAAAGACTTGTCAGGCAGATTGGCGAGATGGTCCATGAAATTACAGATGTTTTCGTTTACAATCATTCATAGACGAGGATCAGAAAATGTTGTTGCTGACGCATTATCCCGTCAAAATGACCCAACAGTGGATGAACTGAAAGAAGGTGGTCCCATTATTGATTTACAGTCAGTTTACTTTAAATCCCCCGAATACATTAATCTTATAGAGCGTGTTACCTCAAATCAATTGAATCTTCCTGATTTGAAAGTCATTGAAGGCTTTGTTTACAAAAGAACTGAATTTAATGCCGGTGATGAGTCACAAAACAGCGAAGCCTGGAAGCTTTGGGTCCCATCTCAGCTAATACCTGAAGTTCTAGAGCAAGCACACAACTCACCCAGTTCTGCGCATTGCGGTATGGGAAAAACGGTTGAAAAGTTAAAACGATATTTATTTTGGCCTCGAATGGTGAGCCAAATAAGATCCTATATCTCAGAATGTACAGTATGTCGCTCAACGAAAAGCCCCAATATAGTTTTGAAACCACCAATGGGAAAACCATTAACGTCGGAACGACCGTTTCAAAAACTATACTTAGATCTTTTAGGTCCCTATCCTAGGACTAAAAGTGGAAACATCGGTTTACTCATCATAGTCGACCATAATACGAAATTCCATTTCCTCACCCCACTTAAAAATTTACATCACAAAAAATTTGTGAATATTTAGAAAGTTCAATATTTTTCACTTTTGGAGTTCCTGAAGTCATTATGACCGACAACGGTTCTCAATTCAAATCAAGTTTCTTTGAAGCCTTTTTAACGAAATTCGGAATTACACATCGGTGCACAGCGATATACTCTCCTCAAGCCAACGCGAGCGAACGTTTAAATAGATCTGTTTTATCAGCTATACGAGCTTATATAGGAAATGAACACTCACTTTGGGATGTTAACCTTAACGCCATAAGCGGTGCGTTGAGAGCTTCATTGCATAGAAGCACTGGCTATTCGCCATACTTCTTGGTTTTCGGTCAGAACATGATTTTGAATGGAAAAGATTACCAACTTTTACAAAATTTGAATTTGCTTTGCGATGATACCCGATTGGGTCATGCAGATATTTTACAAGTGGCTAGGGAAATTGCGAAGAAAAATATGAATAAAGCACATGAAGTAAATGCACGTAGATACAATTTGCGTAGTCGTGACATTCAGCTCAAAACTGGAGATAAAGTTTATGCCAGGAACTTCGTACAGAGCAGTGCAATAAAGAAGTTTAGTGCTAAATTAGCCCCTGTGTTCATTCCAGCTGAAGTCCATAAGAAACGAAGCCCATATTACTACGAATTAGTTGATGAGAATGGCAAAAATTTAGGAGTATTTCATTTAAAAGATATCCAAGTTAAAAAGTAAATCGAAGACTCCGGCCTTTTTCAGAAAACGCTTCTTCGAGCAAGTCTCGCTCCATTTTCTGTGTTGTAGTGGCCAATTGTTCAAGTGGACTAGTTCACATATATTTTTTTAAAAAAAACTTTACGAGCCACCCCCGTATATAACAGTTATTTGTTGTTATCAGCACCAAAAGATCACACCATATTACCGTACGCACAAAGCTTAAAACAATTATCGTACGATAGTACAGTTAATGCCTAATTAAAAGCTCAGCTTAAGCTTATGCTTATCGTAGTAACTGCAGCTTAGATCATTATCTTGTGACAATTCGCTGAGCAAAGACGTGTTGCATATAAAACAAATATCTTGAATATATCTATATACATATATGTATATATAAGTGCTGTGTCAGTTCACGTGTCTAACACGTTTGAATTTTGAATATTTAAACTACATAAAAGTGATTAATTAATATAAAAACAACCGATTGGGAAAGGTACGTGATTTCGCTAGAGTGAAACATTTATTTTATATAAATGAATTTCAGCTGCGTTTAGTGCATTTTTGTTTTGCCTTACACTCCACGTGCTGGAGGGACGGAACGGTCCGAGGGCGATTTGGCCACAATTGCCATATCGTTTCTATCTTTCCCCGGAAGCCACCAATTTTCTCTTACTGGACGATATATATACATCTCGGGGAACAGCATGGAATAGAAGTCCACTAACCTCAACATGACCCCAACCTCGACATAAGAACTTTCTTGCTGATGACAATTTTTGAGATTTGGAAACAAACAGAACTTCGTAACTACCTACCTAGCTTTTTGAGTGTCTCAGCAGACAAAGTGCTTAGAAAAGTTTAGCTCTAGTGAAGTTTTGATGCGTTTTTTTTATAAAATACATCCAACGATGCAAGTGCATCTATATAAAAAATGCCTTACAAACAAGTAAATCTATAAAACGAACAATCCAGTTCTTTGCTGCGACGCAGACTTACATTTTTTTTTTTTTTTTATGCACATTTACTTTTATTAACGTCTGCATAATGGGTGCGACTTAATCTTTTGTATAATCTAATAAATTCGTTATTATAATTATAAGCTAAACTCGATATCAATATTTTTTTTGTAATGAAGTTTTAATAAGAGTTTAAAATCTATTTAACTGCTGAGAGACGAGTCAAAAAAGCCATGGTTTAATTTATTACACATGCATATATATCTATCTTATAAATTTTTGAACTTTATTTAGCGTCAACATCAAAACTCCATCTACGCATCTTGGGCCCAATGATCGCTGTGATGTATGTATGAACGATTTTCATCAAATTTGTGAGTAATACTATAAAACTGGGTAAACCAGTTATTTAAACGATATATATGTCTATGCACGATTGACACTATTTTTTTTTTTTTTGACTCTGCCTCAGATAAGGAGATGCTAAATTTTGTAAAGCAACTTCCCTTTTCTTTCCTTTTTGTCCTAGTATTTAGTAACTATATTTTCTTTGCTTATTTTTTTTTTTTTTTTGATTTGATTTAAACTTTAAGCGAATATGTTCTGAATTAGAATAAGATCATTTATGAGGATTAAAGATAAATATGAATTTTGAAATTATGAGTTAAGTTTATTAATGTGTCTGTCGAGTATCTACGTGAAACCAACTTCAAAACTGATGTAGTTTAGACAAGTACATATACTTGAACAAGGGACGATGCAGATTTGATCTGTAGTTGTCATGGCAGGGAGGGTAGAGACCAGGGACCAATAACACCAGGATCCCCATATTTTAGGTATTTTTCTTTAAAGTATTTCAATGGCGTGTCGGCGCTACCGTTTGATTAGATACATTTTCTTTATGATTTATTAGTTTTGTTTTTTTTTGCGCATTATTAATTTTAAATTAGGCAGTGTGCAATTGTGTACCTGGGCGAGGAAAACCCCGACCGCCCGCGAGCTAGACCCGAGCATAGCAAGAATGCGCAACCCCAACCCCAGATACACCTCGGTACTTTTATGTCGAAAGATCTCCACCCGTTGACAGAGGACCCGGTTCGATAATGAACGAAAAAGGATTTTTTTTTGCACTCACATGCGGTACACTACAAATCTCATGCGCTACTTGTGGTTGCTCGGTGCGTGCCCATAAATCATTGTTTGAGGTTCGTTGGGGCCACCAAATTCGCAGAATTCTTCGTAGACACCGGTTTACAAACACCTGAATACAACATTTTATACTGGACGTTTCTTTCCAGAATTCGCACCCCTAAAAGAGCACAGACTTTACGTTCGAGTTGAATATGCGAAGTTTCGTTTTGGTGGTAAGCTGGCTAGAACTCCATATGGGACCCAATTGTGCGAACGCAGATCTCGGACGTGATTTCACGTCCTCATCCGCACCGTTTCTGTTGGTAACCACACTGCCCATATACACAAAGGATCGAACGCTTTCTATCCTTTCATTATGTATTGTAATGTCGGGATCCATAGTGGCGGCGTAACCGCTGCACATGATTTTCGTTTTTTTTACGCGAGCAAAAAAAACTTTATCTTTAAGGCTTTTAAATTTTTTTTAAATTTATTGACAACAAATTGTTTTTACCAAAAACAAAGCACGCCGTATGACAATTGAAAAGAGTTATTGTTGTTGCTTACGTTGTTAGTCTGGCACTTTTGCCATAATGCCTTCTTTTTAGGGTTGCTCATATCGTTACTCGTGTACACCGCAATTATGAAATACAATACAAATAGTTATAAAAAATAATCGTTTGGTTAAAAGAAATACCCATATATAATAACAAAAAAAATATTTATTTCTATTGAGCTCAAAATAAAAGAAAACATTTCTTGTACGTGTAGAGTAGATTTCTATAGTTGCTAAAAAAATGAATAGGGCGCAGTTTGCTGTAAGGAAATTTGTTATAAAGAAGTTTGACTGTATCTGAAAATGTACTAAAATTTCTACATTGCATATTTTTGTTTTCTTTATAATTTAAAATGTTTTTTTATTTTCACATGTTATAGATTTTGTTTCAAGTACGTCGCTCCGAAAATTCCGTTCAATTCAAAGTGCAACATTTCATTTTCCTAATAACGTAAATCATTCTCTACAAAAAAAAAGCTCAAAAAAATGTAAGTGCCGTGATTCTCTACAACATTGTTAACCCAAACTGAGTGTAGCGCGTAGACCCACTTAATGTTAGTATTTAAAAAAATATATAAGTATGTATAAAAACCCGTTTAGTGCTCTCAATTCGGGCCAAAAAGTGAGTAAAACGACCGAAATACATTTTGAACAGTAGTGCTCACCCACCTCAGCTGATTGTGCGTGCCATAAACTCAAGAAACGAGTGCCTCGACTCATTCCAGATAAGAACCCAAGCAGTTGCATACGGTTGCTCGTCGTGAACAGCAGCAGAGGCAACGAGTTCCCTGACACTTTTGTTGCAATATAAAAACGCGTCAACTGTCCAGACATATCAATCAAAATGCCTGATAATAGCAACAAGTTTTGTGAGTCCGGTGATATAGAAGTACCCAGTTGGATAGATGCGGCATATTTTAAAAAGTTGCTAAAACGTGAACTCAGTGAGTTTCGCAAAATACTGAATCTCTCCATAATACCGGCTATACCACCCGGTGAGAACTATACCTCACTACTAATGCGCATTATCATTGACATCGAAATGAAAGGTAAACAAAAATGCAGTACAATCAATTCGTCTTTTACATGGTTTAGAAAAAAAAAAATTTTACACAAAATTATTCGTTTGAAATTTTTTAAAGAAAAATATTTTTACTAACCTAAAATTTTAGAAATTTAGTAAGGGCAGAATTCTTGTTTCTAATTTATTTTTATAGTAGCTTAAAGATGTATTTCGTGTCTTTTTTTACACGCGTTTATCTGAAACATATCAACCGTGTACAAAACAAAATTAGCTGTACTTCAAAACACTCGATTTATGGCTGCCCGAAATTCTTGTTTTTTTTAGATGGTTTCACACAACAAAAGCACTATATTATGAAAACCATGTTGGCCGATGAAAAGAGCGCCACTTTTATCAACAAATTAAATATATTTCCCAAAGAAAAACAAATGTACGAATCCATTATACCAAAACTTGAGCAGTTGTATCAGCAATTTGGTAAGCAGCTGCAATTTGCACCAAAATGTCACTGGATAGAGAATCATAATGGTCGCATATCTTTGGTTTTGGAGGATTTGAAAACAAGAAAATTTCAAAATATAAATCGCTTAAAGGGCTTTAATATGACACAAATGAAGCGCGTGTTGGAGAAATTAGCCGAATTTCATGCCGCCAGCGTAATCTTAAAGGAACGCAATGGCGCCTATCCAGAAGATTTTCAAAAAACTTACCTGCCTGCAAATTATCAAAAGTCCAAATCTTATCAGGCACGCGTGCAAAGCTACAAAGCTGCCATGGCCAGCTGGGGACTGGCGGACCACGAGCAGTATGTAGCGTGTATTGTAAGTGGCGTCACCTTAGTTTATCTCACATCTTTCTTATATGACTTTTAAACCCTTCAAGCCCACCGCTGAGCAATTTGTACAGTCTGCCGCAAATTGTTTCAACAACGATGCCCGCGAATTTAAGGTTCTGAATCATGGTGACTTTTGGTCCAGCAACATTATGGTCAGCAGCACACAGTCCGGTGAGGTTAATCACATATGTTTTGTGGACTTTCAAATGTGCAAATGGGGCAGTCCGGCACAGGATCTTTGGGAGCTAATCATTTGTTCGGCACATCATAGTATTCGCATTAAATACTTTGATTATTTCATACGCAAATATCATACGCATTTAGTGCGTTCCCTTAAACTGCTTAACTATGAGAAACCGCTGCCACTGCTTAGGGAGCTGCACATGAGCATGATCAAGTACGGCTTTTGGGGTAAGTTCTTTAGTTCGAGGGTTGCCTTTTATATATTCGGCTTTGTCTATTTTGAGTATGATCAGGTTTGATTTGTCACTTCTCTCAAAAAGATTGAACAACTTTTTCTTCGACGTGCACTTTGGTCTTGGTTTGTTACCAGTTTATTTGATGATTAAGAAGAAAATTGAAGAGACTCCCAGTGTCGGGCTATCATATCCCCTTTACGATGGCCCTGAAATCGGGAGGACTTAGAAGGTACTTGGGCTTTTAAATATGTAAGGTTAGTTAGGCTGCTTGTCTTGGGCCAAGATAGCCCGGTGCCTGTGTGCCCCACTGTAATGCCTTCTGAAAGAAAAAGAAAGTAAAAATAATTGTAGAAAGCAGAGAAGGAGAGTATGTTGTTGTGTGGGATGACTGCTGCTCTCATAGAGCGTGTAATCGCTTTTCTTATTAAGTTATTTTTAGGATCCCATACAAACAGCTAGGTCTGCTATGGGCAGCTTCTCTTTTCGAAGAAAGCAAAGAACCATTTAGGAATTATAGTCTGTTTCTTCGTAAAATTCTTCATATGGCAACGATTCCGTTAGAACGACATGGGACCTTCAATTCTGCATAGTATGTAGATATTTGTAAGAAGATTTTTAAGAATTGTGGGGAAAGCCAGCCGGCCCGTAGGGAATAATGTTGGGTCCCTTTGGTGAACATCGCTGAACCCTAAGCGAAGGAATTATTTAAATCCTATAATAATATATTTTCAAACCACTTCGTTACCGCCTCCCTATTGACAGACCTCCATTCAATCGCCGAAGGCGCATGTGATAGTTAATTCTCACTTTTCCACTTACACCGAAAATATTAAAGGCAACCCTTGCAAAATCTACGTCACCACATTGTTTTCAAAACCATTTACAACTCTACCCACCATCCTTTAGGCTACTTCACAACCTTTACGCATTTGGTGCTCATACTCTTGCCACCGGATAAGGATGCCAGTTTGATAAAACTCATGCAAGCTGGCGAGGAAGGTGATCGCTTTCGTTTAAAGGCTTTTACCAATCCACTTTATGTGCGTTCCACCTTGAGCATATTTCCATTTCTCTATAGGCGTGGCATTTTAGATTTTTAGTGCGAGTGCAAAAGACTTCAAACTGTGCCAAATAACAATATTGTATCATTATCTATAAGTGAATGTTTTGAGATACAATACGTAAGCGTGTTACTATCTTAAAGATTTATCTTTTCTTTTGTTGCGGCAAAGTAAGTTTCATATATATTTTTATAACAAAAAATAAAAACGAACAAATCCATCAGCATGACTTTTTGCGGAATATTTACCTGCTATCTTATCATAATCAACAAGTTTGTGGCATATTTATTAAGCTTCATAAGCCTAGTAGTAAAATGCTAGAAGCTTTTACTTATCAAAACAGCTGATTGTGTTTAGCATCAAAAAAAAAGCAAAATAAATGCATCAGCTGCAACGAATTTTTCCGTATAACGAATTTTTGTCAAGTACACGGATCTCCTAATAATGAATTTCTGTCATTTTGGAAATCTCTGATACCTTTTAAAAAGAAACGAACACATGAATAAAATAATACATGAAAAACTAATGATGTTCACTTTGTTGGGCCGAAATGCAGAAGAGCACAACTAAAGGCGTGAGCAAACCTAACAGCGATGCAGAAATGCAAAAGTGCCAGACTTATAAACTGAGCAACTACAATTAGATGTTTACCAGTGTTTTTTTTTGTTAGAAAGAGTTTCAGCAAGAAGAAAAACTCATAAGACCTAAAGTCTTGGATACTATTTGTCTGTAAAAAACGTACATATATATTTGTTCATTTTAAACTGCTAAAAAAATACAACTTTAAATATTGAATAAAATTTAATTTAATTTATCTGCTTTTGGCAATTGTTTTCTATCGCTCTGCAAACACTAAATTATACCAAAAACAGTATAAAAAAACATGTGCGTACTTGCTATACTTTAGGGTGGCTCAAATTTTATTCGAATTCGCGGCGCCCCCTAGGACTGTTTGACGGACAATTCTAAGCAACTTTGCCGAAGGGTTATTTTAAATTTCGAGCCGGCGGATTTTTAAAAATAGGTTTTTTCCCTAAGTAACATTTTAGTTCAACATTTGGATTTTCAAACCACAACTTGTCTTCTTTTTATGTGTATAGAGGGGTTTTGGGGGTCAAGGAATTCATTTTTGATTTTTTTTTTTTATTTTTTCATATGAGTGCCGCCAGAGGGCGTTTCATGCATATTTTGCCATTTGTTCGCATCTTTTTCAAAAAAAATTACGAATTTCTTTTGAAAATTGAGAAATATGTTCTATCAACTTAAAAAACGCCGAAAAGCCATCACATTAATTTTCACAAGTCTTTTATTTTAATTGTTACCTATTTTCTTTAAGTTAATAAAAAAAACCGTAAATTTAAAAACTTTTTAATTTTTTGAGCATTAAATTGACTGTCCAAAACCATTATTACTAGGGTCTTAAATTTTTAAAGGAAAAATGCTACATATTAAAAAATTGGTGGCTCACAGAGGTTTATTTAAGCTGCTTTACAATATGAAATATTTTTGTAATTATTATTATTTCTGAATATATTTTTTTAAAAGAGAATTATGTAGCAAAAAAGTTGTTTTTATAAACTGTAGGCTGACTGATATAATTTTGAAAATTTTTTACACATTTTAAAATTTCCTTTGAAAAATGTAAATAAAAAAATATTCAGGATCCGCCTGTAATTTCGTGATCGTCGAAAAATTTTTCACATCTCCCGTACATCCGGAAATTTTTTTACGTTCCGCCCACCCATCAAACTATGAACGAATGTAAAAAAAAAGTTTTTTAAGCCCCAAGAACGTTTCACATGACAAAATTTGACCAACACTAGCATGACACCGCATTGTGATGAATAGAATGTTTCTATATTCCAATAAATAGAAATATCAGTTAATGACAAAACTTTACTTTGGAATAGTCTATCCCTTAATATGACCCGAATTTAGAAAAAGAATAATATTTTTTATACCAATTTTTTTGCATACAATTCCACATTTTTTGCTGTCGAAATACCCATATTTCCTTAACCCTTTGTTAGCTCTACACCTTTCTAATAAAATATTTAGATTCGTATTCTGGAGCACAGCCGATTGGTACGTTTTTACATACTTATTTTCATTATTTAATACTAGGGGTACCCAACTGACTTTTTCGTACCCCAAAAAAATACCACCCTTTCAAATTTTTTTCATATACGTGTATCTAATACAGTGGTTGGCAAAACTCATACAAACAAACATTTCTTTGTGTGAGTAAACAGCGCTGTAAGCCAAAGCGCACGAGAGAGATAGAATCGCAAGCAAGCGATAACGAGAGAGAAATTCACCGTGCATGAACCAACTGCGCTGCGGTAGATTATGGATCAATAGCCTCGCGAGTTATGTAAATTGAGAGACGGCCCACCACTGATCTAAATTTAAAACCCGTCTTTACAAAAAAGAACATTGAAATCTGTCAACAACAAAATAATTGGAGACAAATTCAATAAATCGAAGATAATAATAAATAATAAATAAAATAATAAAAATCGAATCAGTCGTTGTTGAAATATATATATACTTAATGGTGTAGCTAACACAAATTTGTTCTTTGTTCGAATACAGTCTCGATCACCCGGTGAGCAACACAAACGAATAGTGGGCTTAGAAAAGAGTGTTTATAAATTTTTCAATAATCTACAAGTCGACTTGATAATAATAATACCTACTTAGCTTTTAACAATATCACTTAAAATAAAAAAAAAAAAATAAACCTGGAAGTCGCGCCCAGATTAAGGTTTAAGGCCTGCACTCTTTCAAACCTGCTACCCGACTTTGCTAATGTAACAATACGAACTTGGTCCTCTAAAATACTATATTGCGAAGCACTTTTTTACTTCACATATTTTGCCCATAAGAACTAAAGATCTTTTTTTAAGATTGTAAAAAAAACAGCGCTTTGAAATAATTTAAGAGGTAAAAGGGGTAAAAAGAAACTTTACCAGCTAAGGGCCTATACGCAGTTCGAAATATTTCGAATATCCCAAAAAAGGGAATTTGTTTTTATATGAAGTTTTGACATTTCGTGCGGAATTTTTGCACGATGTTATATATCCTTCCCTATATTATATAGATTTGCACAAATATAATGTACTCATTGTCTTAATGTAAAGTGTATAATTATTCAAAATAATTGTTGTTTTTTTTTGAGACAAATTTTTCCAAGCTCTCGTTTACTTTTTTTTTTTGTATAAATTTCATATAATTGAAGCAAAAGCTCTTGTTGTGCTCATTCCACTGCACTGCTGATAACTCAACAGCAGTTATTTTGAAAGCTAAAAACAGAGAGAGCTTTTAAAAATCACATATGACTTGCTCTCTCTAGCATACAGCACGTGACTCTTACAGCTGAGCTAAGCCGAAAACTTTTGCTTTTAAAGCGCGTTAAGCTTTTTATTTCTTAATCGAACACAACGCCGGTCGCAATTGTCCAAAAAGAGCGCATTGTGTGGTTAATTTTTTTCTTAAAGTCAGCTGACCTGTGAGAAGTTGGAAAAATTGTAAAGTTACTTTGAAGAAAATGGGCACTGGCGCTAAGAACTATCAGGCACCCGAGTGGCTAACTGCAGAATTTCTGCAGGATGTGCTCAAGGAGCACTTTAAAGACGAAACACTAAGCTTAAGTGATTTGCTGGTAAAAAGCGCCAATGTGGGTGATGTAGCCACGGGTTATGCCAGTGAAATGCATCGAGCCAGCTTTAATTTAGTGCGCCAAGATGTCAAGAGCAAGTATTCGGTTATAATCAAGGTAACTAGCATGTTTAAAGACTTTTTGAACTTGCCTTATTAAACAGACAGCTTCTTAGGATCATCCCAAGGGTCAGACGGGTGCAGTAGCACAGCGCAGCAAGCTGTTCAAGCGTGAGATACTTGCCTATAAGGAAGTGCTGCCCCGTGTGCAAGTGCTGCTCGAGAGCATAGGTGACAAAACAAAAATTGCGCCCACTTGTTATTATACCACGGAAACGCCGGAACCTTTTCTCATACTGGAGGATATGACACAACATGGTTTTGAGAACTTTGAGCGCGGACGTCTCTTAAATTTGGACTATGTTTTGCCAGCCATTGAGAAGTTAGCCAAACTGCATGCCTGCAGCGTGATGGTTGCCACAGAGAGTCCAGAAGTTTTGGAGTTCTTTAACGAGGCGCCTATATCACGCAATCCAGAGCGTCGTGACTTTCTAAGTTTCTTTCCTGTGAACATACGTTGCGTGGCCGAGGAGGTAGCCCACTGGAAAGGCTACGAGGAAATGACTGAGAAAATGTTCAAGTTGGCAGAGAATGTGCTACAAAGCGCCGTAGCCATGTATGAGGCACAGGCCGAGGGTTTTCGTGTCTTCAATCTGGCGGATACTTGGATCAACAATATGATGTTTCATATAAATAATGAAACCAAGGAGCCGGATGATGTAATCACCGTAAGTTGTCTGTTTAGGCAGTAAATGTGTACGCAGTGATTGAGACGCTATTTATTACAGCTTGACTACCAATTGGCCTATGTGGGTTCCCCAGCTGCGGATCTCAACTATTTTCTATATGGTTCTTTGAACGAAAATGTACGCAAAATGCACTTTAAGTTTATTATACGCGAATATCAGCGGGTTTTGCAACAAACGCTGGTAAAACTAAAGTACCAGGGTCACATACCCACGCTAAAGGAAATTCATATTGATTTGATCAAAAACAGTCTTATAGGTAAGTTTATTCCAAGTTCATTAAAACATTGTTTAACTTCTTTTGGACACTTTACAGGCGTCATTGCTGCCACTTGTCTGACACCCTTAATACTTACGGAAAATTCGGGCTTTGAGAATTTGGAAAATCTCAACTCACGCTCAGAGGATTCGGATCGCATTAGACGGGAAAATATTGAAAATCCCAAGTACCGTGCATTTTTGCAGCGCACCATTAAAGAGTTTGAACTATCCGGGTTTTTGGATGTTTAAAGTTGTTATGTTTGTTTTAAAAACCAAAATATCAAATTTTTTACCATTTACCAGAGCTTCCAAGTAACAAAAACGCGCTAACATTGTCATAGTATAGTTTAAAATTGTTTGCAATATGCAGAAAAAATACATATGGTATTAAAATAGATATATATTTTATCCATTAAATTTCTTTAAGAAACAAAGGGCTGATTAATCAGTTTCAGTAATCAGGTTGAAATTCAGATGAGTGGGTTCGCCCAAACAACCTAGACTGGTGCTGGGACTGCCAGCTAACACCAGACAGGCCACCAGAATCAAAGAGTCTGGGAACGGCCGACTTCTTAGCAGCGAGGTATTACATGTTGATTTCTCGCTTACATCCCGGAACGTCTAGGTGGCAAAGGACCAACCGGATAAGTCGCCGATTGTTGTGGGCTGCAGCTAGCTTCGAAAGCTCCCCCTTGACCTTGCCAGCTAGATATGCTACCGCCGGCTTCGCTCTCAGGATCGTAGCATCTACTGTGCTCCCTCACCACGACAAGGTCACAGCGGTTGGGATCCCTCGAGGGGTAATAGAAAACAGACAATTGTTAAGAACTCCAACTTGCATAACAGTTGCGTTTGTTTAGAAAAACGTTTTAAAAGTTATCCACGATCAGAAACAAATTTATGATGAATACATGGCGTTTTATTTATTTTTACACGCTGTACCTTAAGATAAGGGGCTTATAAACTTGTGCAAATGTTTGTAACATATAGAAGGTGATACCCGAATGTTACCGTCAATATAATCAACAGTATAGATACAGACCAGTCAGTACGTCTGTATAAACGCCTCAATGTTGAAGAACATTGGTTAGAGCTAGAACACCCAGATTTCACATCTGTACTACTTCATTTACTATTAAATTTTATATAATAATATAATTAAGTATTTTTTGTAAAATTTAAAATTGACAGCTTTACGCCTAGTTTCCGAGTTATAGCCATTTCTAGTTGGGGAATGTAAATTTTCTTCGATTGGTTTAATTTTGGTAACTAATGTTGTAAAGTTGGCTGCGCAACCGAAATCCGCACTCTTTTTCGCTCTCTTATTTCCGAGTTATAGCCGATTCTAGTTAAGAAAAGTCAATTTTCTTCGATTGATTAAATTTTGCCACCTCTAGTCTAGTTTCCGAGTTAGTTAAAGGCCTATACCCAGTTCGAAATATTTCTCGCGGAATGACAAAAAAATCCCATTTGGTGAGTTATAGCTATTTGATGTTGGAAACTTTTTCTTTCACCTTCTATTTTAAGTTAACATATTAAGTTATGTTTGTACAGCGTGTTTTTTTTAGAAGTTCACAACCTTGAGTTGGCAACACTGCCTTATTTGACAACCCATCTAACAGCTGATAGTTGCTTTTTGATGAGTTTGGTTTGACATTTCATTATGGATAGACTTACACCAGAGCAACGCTTGCAAGTTGTTGAAATTATTTATCAAACTTCGCCAAACTTATTCAAAATTCAAAATTTTTTTCTCCGATGAAGCCCTTTTGGTTGAATGGGTACATAAATAAGCAGAATTGTCGCATTTGGAGTGAGGATAATCCACAAGCTTTAGTCGAAACACCATTAGATCCACAGAAAATTACTGTCATTTGCTTACGTCGATAAACCTGAGACTATTGAACACCTGGAAATCAACATTCGAAGAGAGATTGGCGAAATACGTCCGCAAATGCTGCGGAAAGTTTGTGAAAATTGGTGTTTCTGATTGTGCCAGCCACATGGCCGAATCCATATTTAAATATTGATGTCATAAAATTTTCTATCCAATAAGCCCGTTTCATTGATATTAAAAATATATTTTTCTTTTTTTTATTATGATTTAAACTTGTGTAACTATAAAAAAACACCCTTTATAATAAAAAAATTACGTTTTAATGCCATCGTGTGCCATTTTAAGACCAATAATACGGGCCCAGGTTCGAAAAATACCCAAGTGTTCCGAAACAAACTCAAAAAACACCCATCAATCGATTTCAATGCTTTTTTTTATACATGTATGTTCTTGGGATCGCTTGGGATGTTAAAGTTCTAAGATATCACCCAAAAACGATGGCAAAGCAGCCAACTATCCAACTTAATATACAAATTCTTTGGATCTGGCTGGCAATTCGTTTGTATACGCGACTTTGGAAATAAATGAAAGAGCAGAGTATATTATAGTCGTTATGTCCTGAAATATAAGGGTGATCGGATGGGTGCCGTAGTGCGAAACAAGCAGTTGGCGGAACCCATTAGTTACAAAAATACGCCTTAGGTATGGTGTGACACTTTTTGTACTTAAAAAAAAAACCCATAACTGCTATACCTGCTTCGACCATGGTACAATTATGATTTACAAAAATACAAATTATTTTTAGAAAATAATCAGAAATTCTGAAATTTGTTTAAGTTTATAAGCTTGTGTAATTGCAGGGAATACATTAGCAATGAAATTTTAGGCTTCTTATCAGCAGTTCAAAATTTTGTGCTCGATACGTCATCAATTAATTTTTGATAAAACAATAAAAATAAGATTAAAAATTTCAATCAGTACACTTATGACGATACTTCAACTTTCGAGATATGAAATCTTACGAACTTACTTGTCAAGTCAATTTTTGGTGAAATAACTCAAGAAATAAAACTTTTGAGAATTTTAAGGTATTTGAAAATATTACAGAAAATTCGGAATTCACATAAATAAACCTTTTGCTCTCTTGTCACAAGATCCTCGTCAGCTTATCCATACAAAAATTGAAGCGATAAAGTTTTCTGATAATACTTAACAAAACATTTTTTATTCAACAAGTTATTGTATATACAAAAACGATTATTAACAAACACCACTTAAAAAGTCAACTTTATTCAAAATAGCCCTGGTGTAAAAATCTTTTGAACATACGCTTAACATCTTCAATAAAATCTTTCTTGAAGAAAGTTTTTCGTCGTGCATCTTCTTGTACAATTAGTTCATTTAAATCGCCCTCATTATTGCACCACAATTCAATAACCATAGCCAAAAATGTTGTGATCAGAAAGAAATCTGTTAAAATATACAAGTAATAATAAAGAATTAGTGTTAGGTTTAAATAAAAATCATTAAATTAAAAATTACTTTGTTTATAAGACAAAAGAAATGTTTCGGCAGAGCACTTCTGCACTCATCAAATGGGTGTTTTTGGTGGTGCTGGAGAAACATCTCTATTGGCCAACATCGATATATAGATATTTTAAACTTCGATACATCGATGCATCGATATAAAATCGATGTTTTCTCCAGCACTATATAGGTACATACTAGTACTCGATATATAGATATTTTAAACTTCGATACATCGATGCATCGATATAACATTAATGTTTTCTCCAGTACTATATAGGTGCATACATCGATGCTTTCTCCAGCACTATATAGGTACATACTAGTGCTGGAGAAAACATCGATGATCGAATTTTAAAATCTCTATATATCGATGTTGGCCAACAGAAGATGTTTTTCTAGCTCTTCTGCACTCATTAAATGGGTGCTTAGTAGTGCTGGAGAAGGTTCTTATCCGAAATTCTGAAATTTTCTGCAATAAGATTCATGCGTTTCCAAACTCTAAATTTTTTGATTTTCAAAACAAAGCTCGTCCATAGGCTTAAGTCTAAAATGGTTTTCTTACCATAATATCTGTGCTCGAACATTTGACGTCGGAATTCTACTAAACTTGGCATTTCACCTTTATAGCCGATTGTCTGTAAAGTGGACTGGAATGTACTAAAATAATAGTATAACAATTCATCCCGGTTTTCGTGTCTCTGCTCTGGAGACATTAACATATAAATCGAATAAATTGTATCCACCGTAATGGGACACACGTTACATATTTGAAAGTCCACGAGCATGCAATTTTCGGAGGATCCATTTGTTTTATTATATTTAAACATCATATTACGTAAATGAAAGTCACCATGCGAAAGCACATAGTAGCTATTGGGTTTTGGATTTTGACGGTGTTCTGTTGTTATATCCAACATACGCTGCAGATATGTGTCTTTAATTTTTTCAAAATAAGGTTTATACTGTTGCAATTCAGGCACTTTATCGAGCACTTCTGTAAAAAGCTTCATTCCAGAGTTAAACATAGGATCTTTCACAAAGCCCGGCATTTCTGATAAACCGTATTTGTAATTTTTAAAATACTCAGGTTCCTAAAAGAGATTTACAATAATTATGGAAATTCGATTACCAAAAATAGAGAAGCACAAAAATAAGTGAAATCGATCTTTTCGATTTTGACGATTTTTAGATATGTTTTAAAGGCGCTTGGCAGTATTTACAAAAAAAATGTTTTCTTCAAAATTTCGACATTTTTTTTTCGAGTCATATATAACATGGCATTTTGGAAGTCTTTTTTTTTAACAAAAAATTCTGTGCGCTCAGATTGAGTATTTCAAATGTCACAAAAATCGTTCAAAATCGAAGCACCTAAAAGGTAATGCGCTTCATCAGAAATATACCTCTTTTAGGAGCTTAAAGCTGACAGCATGCCATTTGGCCAATTTTGATAGAGCCTGCTTCAGCTCTTCCAGTGTGGCACTACGATTGCGTATGACCGTATAACCTTGTGGCACCAAATCCTCAAATATTATAACTTTTTGGGGTTTAAGGCTGTGATAAATGCAAATTGCACCCAGCTGGGTATCATCACCTGCTGCACGCAGTATCGATTCAAATCTTGGTATTACCTCGGAGTACATGGCGATTTCCGTTTCAAAAATATGCGATTCGCCAAGCATATCCTTTTTATGACCCTCCAATTCTGGCATGGTTTTGATAATAAGCGATATGGACTTTTTACCTTTGGCAGTGGTAGAATAATCTACACCAGCCCGAAACATTACACTTGCATAGTGATCCCCTTTGACGCTTGCTGGTGACATCTTCACATCGAGCACCTTGAGATCTGGCGACTTTTCATGTTTGCGTAGCACTTCCGTAAAAAACTGCGCACTTAACCACTCGGGTGTTTGTAACTCATCATCATTGTAACTTACTTCATTAGATGACATGGCGTTTTTATTTTTTTTTTATTTTTTACTTGACAACCGAAACGTAAGAGCGCAAATTGACTACTAAAACAGACGAGCTTAATCTTAGACTGATATACTATTCGAATCTTAAAAAAGCTTTCAATAGCGTCAAAAGCGTTGTGAATTTAATATGAGCCACTTTAGTTCGGAAAGTCAATTCAATTAATTAGTTTGCGATTTTTTTTTTCTAGATTACAAAATTTGTTGTATTATAATACAATAAAAAGTCTTTCACCTTCTAGGCATTGCAGATATGGGGTTATCTCAATTACAAAACTTTACAAATATTTTTGTAAAAGTGTGATAAGAAAGAACGCAAACCCAGTCAAAAGAAGATAGAACGGATTTTGAGTTAAAAGAATTTCTCGTAGTAGTTTATTCACTTATAATTCGAACAAAATTCAATATGGGTTAATAATAATAGAAATAGTTTACGGTAAGGGGCTTTACCCAAATTACGTGACCCACTTTTTACAAGTTTTAAACAGGTCCCCCCTGTAGATGACCAACCGTAGTGTATGCACGTAGAGGGGGGCGGGGGAGCCCCTAGTTGTCACATAGTCATGAATTCCCAAAAAACCGAATAAAAAAAAAAGGTCATTCAACTACGTGATAAAAACCTAGACCCCCAGAGTAGAACTTTTCAAGCTAAAAAAAGCTTCTTTTTTATTATTTCAATATCATTCAGCTTCATAATCGTTATTGATTAAAAAAAAATGTGAAGGGTACTATTTTACTGTAAACTAGTGATATTTGTTTGCAATTTTTATATGACATTATATTTGTGTCGTTACGGAACGATGGAGACGTTAATTAACAAATGAGCCATCTTCAGTCGCATAAGTCCGAATATAATATACACTGTACAGTGAACATCTTATTTAATTTTATTCTCAATTTTAAGATTTTGTGTGAAAAAGGTTATTTATCAGCTTGTGTCAATTTATATACATACTCTGTACCTTATGTTGCAATGGCTATATTAAGTTAGTGCAAAACGATAATGCATGTAACATCCAAAAAGTCGGCGGAGACCCCCCAAAGTTACCTATGAGCAGGGTGACTAGAGAATCGAGCTAGAGCAACCAAACTTTTAGATTAGATCCCTTATTCTTCTATAGAAGACCAGTTTATATTACTTTTTTGATATCGGGGCTCTATTATATAGCTCCCATAGGAGTTTTTCAATGGACCTCGAAAAAAACAAAAGTTTTAGATGGATAATTGGTTTGTTTATGAAGATATCATAACCGAATTTGCTTCTCGGAAGTTTTTTGAGTTCCCAAGCACTGTACCAAATTTGATCAAAATCGGTTGACTATATCATATAGCTCCCATAGGGCAGATCGGCCAAAAAAACGTTTTTTGCACAAAATTCGTTGTATTTCGTTTGTTTATGTAGTTATCGTTACCAAATTTGGCATTCGGAAGTTTTTTATAGTTCTCAAACACTGTGCCAAATTTGATCAAAATCGGTTGTTTTTTTTTTCGAGGTCCTTTGGCTTAACGTAGATGATTCCTTTGTTTATGAAGAAGTTTAGATTTCCCAAGAACTGTACCAATTCATATATCATACAGCCGCAATAGAACCAATCGGTCAAAAAATCAATTTTAGTGCAAAATTCGTTGTGTTTCGTTTGTTTATAAAGATGTAACCAATTTTAGTGTTTGATAGTTCAATAGAGTTTACCAACACTGTACCAAATTTGATCAAAATCGTTTGGCGATATCATGTAACTTCCATAGGACCGATCGATATATAAAAACCATATTTGGTATTCTGAAGTTTTGTAGAGTTCCCCAGCACTGGAGCAAATTTGATAAAAAACGAATAACTATATCATATAGCCCCCATAGAATCGAACGCTCAAAAAACAGTTTTTGGTGCAAAATTCGCCTGTTTTACGTTTGTTTAAGAAAATATCGTAATCGAATTATTAAATCAAATATTTTTTGGAGTTCTTAAGCAATGTCCGAAATTAATTGCAAAGTGATGATACAGGGTGCGTCTGCGCCCGACTTTAACGTGCGCCATCTTTTATAATGCGCATATAAGACTATTATTAAAGGGTATCTCAAAGTCAGTCACGCTCGACTTTGTCGTGCACCATATATAATTTTCTGCACGCAAATGTTTGGCTTTCACTGAGATATTAAAAAAAAATGTATTTATATGAATAAATGATAAATTAGAGGGCTCTTTTTTAGTGGACTTCTCAGGTAAAAAGCGTTCAAGTCTTGAAAGGTTTTAGCTGGATAAGGTACTGGTGTGTGTCTACTTAAAAGCAAATATCTCTGGTTGTACTAAACTGATTTTGATTATTTTTTACCAAAGTGTAGATAATTAAATTATCTATCGATTATTCTTGTCACATATGTATTTTTGTCAAATTTACGGTTTGGTCGTTATTAATCCATTCATATGAAATTTTACATAATATTTTCAAATTTTTTTAAAAATTCTAATTAGAATGTAAATTTGAAAATTTAAAAAAAATTGTTCATACAGTTTTGTTCATGGCTCGTAAAGTTTGATCGATTACGAAAAAAATGAGTGGCTATTTATCAAAATCGGAGTAAAATTATGGAATTAACGGGAATTTTTGTAAAAAGTACAAAAACTAAATTTTTCTGAAAACCTAAAGCTTTAGATGGATAATTCGTTTGTTTATAACGATATCGTACCCAATTTTACATTCGAAAGTTTTTAGAGTTCTTAAGTTCTGTACCAAATTTGATCAAAATCGGTTACCTTTTTCATATAGCACCCATAGGACCGATCGGCCAAAATAACGCGTTTGACGCAAAATTCGCTGTGTTTCCTTTGTCTATGGAGATATCGTAACCGTTTGGTAGTTTTTTAGAGTTTCCCACTACTAAACCAAATTTGACCAAAATCGGTTGACTATATCATATAGCTCCCATAGGACAGATAGGTAAAAAAAAAGTTTTTTCAACGAAATTCGTTGTGTTTCACGTGTTTTTGAATATATCGTGACCAAATTTCGTGTTCCGAAGTTTTTTATAGTTCCCAAGCACTGTATCAAATTTGATCAAAATCGGTTGTATATATCATATACCGCCCATAGGGTCGATCGGTCAAAAAACGTGCATCCACTTTAGGTTTTGACAAAAACTACAATTTAGAAATAAATATTTTAATTATATATATTATGTAGTTAGATTTGGACACAGATAGCATTAGCTTAGCATAATTATTCTACAATTGTGATAACAGTTTGCTATTTATCAACTGTTCATATATTTTTCATTAAAAAACCTTTTACACATGGCCAGTCTTATCTACATATGTATTTATTTGTTTTAGTAACTAAACAATACTTAATCAAACAAAAGCACCTACAAGTACAAATACCAAACATTTTATTATTGCATTAAAAAAGTTTTTAAAAAAGCTTTATGCACTCCCGAGATAAGTTTCGCACCTAAATTTGCTCAAAATAACCCAAGTGCAACATATGTGGCAGCAAGTACTCCATTCCCGCAATAAAATCGGCATCAAAGAACAAATTGCGAAGACGTTCCGGACTTTGTATCAGTAATCCAAAATCAACGGGCTCCTTACTTAAGGCAATCATAATGGGCAGGAATGAGGTGAGCAACATAAATTCTGTTAAAAAATATAAGTTTTTCAATATATATTTTTTGAAGTAGACTTACACTAAGACCTACCACTGTGTCTCCTGTCGAATATTTGTTTGCGTAACTCTACCAAACTGGGCAACTTCTGCTTATAGCCAATCTTTAGCAGTGTCTCTTTGAAGGTATTGAAATAGTAGTACAACAGCTCATCGCTGTGATCTTTGCGTTGTTCCGCATTAAAAAGCATATACAAGGCATAACTAAAATCATTGGCTATAGAGCCCACATTGGATATTTGATAATCCAGCAGCATGCAATCCTCTAGAGCACCAGTAGCTTTGTTATTTTTAAACATCATATTACGTTGATGAAAATCACCATGGCAAAGCACATAGTAATCTGTGGTCTTACGATCTTCGCGGTACTCTCTTAGTATCGCCTGCCAACGTGGTAAAAGTTTATCTTTCATTTGTTCAAAGTACTTTTTGTATTTGGTTAAACTTGGCACTTGTTCCAACATGTTTATAAAATTGGGCAAACCACTTGTTACAAAATATTCATCCATAAAGTTTGGCAGTGTGGACGCATCATACTTAAATTCCTCAAAATACTCTGGTTGCTCCTTAAGCAGTTTAAAGCTGACTGCATGTATTTTAGCCAATTTGGACAACGCCGCACGTAGCTCCATCAAATTGATGGCTCTATCACGCTGCACAGCGTAACCCTGCTGCACCAGATCCTCGAATATCATAACCTTTCGAGGTGTAAGGCTATGGTAAAGGCATTTGGCGCATAGCACCGTATCATCACCGATTGACTTTAATATGGACTCGAACTTTGGTAATACTTTTGTGTACATGCCAATTTCTGTCTCAAAGAGGTAAGATTCACCAACCATATGTTTTTTATGGCCCTCTTGCTCAGGCATGGTTTTGATAATGAGCGATTTGGAGTTCGTAGCACCTTCAGCTGTATACTCAACAGCTGCCCGAAACATAACACTGGCGTAGTGATCTCCTACGACAGTTGCCGGCGAAAACTTTACTTCCAGCACTTTAAGATCAGGCACCTTTATGTGTTTACGCAGCACTTCGGTTAGGAATTCGGAATTTAGCCATTCCGGCGCAGTTAGCTCATCCGCGGCGTAATTATCTTTATCCAAAGTCATTTTAAATAATTTTTTTTCGCACTTATTATTTGTGTGAGAGATGCAAAGTCTTTACTAAAGCGTACTCTAAGAATCACTGAGACCTGTTTTCATTCAGTTTCTCATTTATAAACAGTATTCGATAATGTGCTTGAGCGCGATAGCATAAGCTTCTAAAAGTACTTCAACATTTGGTGAAATACTAAAGCACAACATTAAACAAAAGCTCCCATAGTGGGAGGCAAAGCTTACATTGAAGATAAAAGCTTAGTCAGCATTCAACAACAATCAGTCGTTACTTTGAAAGCTTCTTCATGCTTGATCGTTAATTACACAAGTCAAGTAATTTAGAAATTTAACGCAAATAATTTGATCTGTCACTGATAAGTTTTGTACTAAAGCTTTCTATCGTTCGTTTCGGTTTAGCTCTGATATAGTATTAAAATACTTATGTAAAGAACGAAAGACGCATTTGGGCACATAATCTTTTACAGGCGAAAAAATTGAGAGAAATTCTTATTTAAAAGAATAAAACTTACGTTTGATTCAAGACCAATTAATCGTTACATGTCACACTGATCCCAAACCAAACTATTTAGCAAAAAGTTAAATTATGATGAAATATATTAATTCCCAACCAACCTGTTAATCAAGATGGTTAAACTTGAATTTTTTTTAAAAATTTGGCGCGGACGACTTTTGGATACCCTGTACCACCACATTGCAAACAAATCCGATATATTGCTTACGAACTCCAAAAGATATTGCTTTGTCAAATTTGGTTACGATATTTTTATAAACAAACAAAAAAAACAGTCGAATTTTTTCATCTAACACGTTTTTTTGACCGATTGGTCCTATGGGAGCTATATGATATATGCAACCGATTTTGAACAAATTTGGTACAGTGCTGGGGATCTCTAAAAAACTTCTGAATGCCAATTTTGGATATGATACCTTTATAAACAAACAAATTATCCATCTAGAACTTTTGGTTTTTTTCGAGGTCCTCTGAAACACCCCTATGGGAGCTATATAATATAACTCGGATATCATAATAAAATAAACTTGTCTCCTATGGAATAATAAGGGCTCTAATCTGAAAGTTTTGTTGTTCTAGCTCTTATCATCTCTGATATCTAGGCGTTCATACGGACGGACAGACAGACAGATAGACGGACATGTCGTCTTTTCCTACAACTTTTTATACCCTGTACCGTATGGTACAAAGGGTATATTGTGTTTGTGCAAGCCGAAAATGTATGTAACGTACAGAAGGAAACGTCGGAGACCCCCCAAAGTTACCTAAAGTATGATAAGAGTGACTAGAGAAGTCGATATACCCATGTCCGTCTATCCGTCTGACCGTCTGTCCGTATGAACGGCTAGATCTCAGAGATGGTAAGAGCTAGAGCAACCAAACTTTCAGATTAGATCCCTTATTAATCCATAGGAGACAAGTTTATTTTATTTTTTTGATATCGGTATTACATTATATAGCTCCCATAGGACCAATCGGTCAAAAAAACGTGTTTTGTGCAAAATTCGTTGTGATTCGTTTGTTTGTGAAGAAACCCTAACCAAATTTGGCATTAAGAAGTTTTTTAGAGTACCCAAGCACTGCACCAAGTTTGATCAAAATCGGTTGACTATATCATATAGCTCCCATAGGAACGATCGGTCAAAAAAACGCTTTTTTACAAAATTCGTTGTGTTTCGTTTGGTTTTGAAGATATCGGAACCAAATTTGGCAGTCGGAAGTTTTTTATAGTTTCCAATAAGTGTACTAAATTTGATCGAAATCGGTTGACTATATCATATAGTCCCTATAGGACCGATCGGTCAAAAAATTGTTTGGTGCAAAATTCGACTGATTTCTGTTTGTTTATGAAAATATCGTATTTTTTGGAGGTCTTAAGCAATATTTCGGACTTAATTGCAATGTGGTGGTACAGGGTATCCCAAAGTCGTCTGCGCCCGACTTTAACGTACGCCATCTTTTAACTTACATTTTCGGCTAGCACAAACTTAATATACCCTTTGTACCATAAGGTACAGGGTATAAAAAGTCGAGTTTTGCGCCAAAAGCGTTTTTTTGACCGATCTGTACCTTATGGTACAAAGGGTATACATATTGAGTTTGTGCAAACCGAAAATGTATTGTATGTAACATACAGAAATTTAAGTTCGAGCAGAAATAATATTTGCATATTCACTCGTATGAACGCTTTTGGGATATTCTGAAATATATAAGGGAGGCGGGCTAAATTTTTTTTATTTATCATTAAAATAATCTTTATTTATTAGTAGTTCAACTACTAATTTTTTACCTATTCCTAAGATTGCAGTAAGCAATTAGCATCTTAATTAATATAATACACATTTGCAAATCCAAACATTCCATCTCACTGATCCGCGTCGAGTAATCCCTGCCGCTCGTAGACCGGCATAAGTTCTTTGAGCACCCTGTGACAGTAAGGATTAGAATAGCAAGCATTTTTGAAATTTATAGCTCGCTGATTAGTTTGCATTAAGGCATTAAAGTCCGCATCGTCAGTTTCCACATTGCGTTGAACAGCTAGCACCATGCAACTAGTATGAAAACCTAGAAAAAGGGAGTATTAGGAAGGAGTATTATTAAAAAGCAGTCAGAGGAAGACTTACTGTAGAAAGCCTTTTGCTGCAACTGCAGATGAAAGTTGTGCAAACTGGGAATACGAGCTTTATAGCGCAATTTTCTAAGCGTTTCGGAAAAGATATCAAAATAATAGTGTATGAGTTCCTCTTGGTGCTGCAGATGCATGTCCAGTTCCAGGGAGGAGTTCAAGAAGTAGAACAAATCAATAGCTGGTGAGCCCCAAACAGCATACTGGAAATCAATAATAATAACATCCTCAGCTTCGCCCGTTGTCTGGTCATACTTGACCAAGACATTATTGGTCCAAAGATCGCCATGGCAGAGTACATTAATATGTCCTTGTGTGGCATCAAAAACACGCTTGCCCAGCTCCATATAGATGGGCAGTAATGCGGCTAGTTTCTCCGCATACAACTCATAGCCAGGTAATTGCCGTACACGTCTAGTACAGGCCTCCAAGAGACCCAAAAAACAAGGCTCATAGGCATCCGTATGTCTATTGAACATGCCACGATCGTAGCATTCCAGGACGCCATTCTCGCGCTCATTCAGCACTGCAGTTGCGGCATGCATCTTGGCCAGCTTACGTAGTATAAGTTTGGAGATTTGCATATTCAAACCTGCCAAACGATCCGGCATTACAAAGTTGCGCACATTTAGATCCTCAAATACAAGCGCCGAACGTTCATAGTCCACAGACATGGTTTCGGCAAAGATTTGCTCGGTGTCTTGTATCTCCAGCAACATGGCCTTTAACTTGGGCAATATTTGTTCATAGACGGACATCTCACGATTGAATATATCATAGGCTTCCATAGTTTTTCGCGCGAATTCGTCGCCCTCGAAAGAAGTCTTTACTATGTAGTTGCCATACTGTGCTTGGCCATCACTTCGCGTAAATTGTGTCTTAATGCGCGTCAAGACGCCACCATAGTTTTCACCACGTCCCAGTGCTGGTCGCACATCTAGTGATGTAATTTTTAGCTTCTGATCATTGTAGAATTTGCGCAGACTATCTTGTAGATACTGCTGGGTCAACCAGACGGGTGCATCTAGCAAGCTGGTGCTGGTTTGTGGCACATTTCTATCAGCCGTAAGTTTGGGTATTGTTTCAAAGGCGTTTATCAAGTCAGAAACCGACATTTTGGTTCAGTTTTAATGCATCAACTTTTTAGACTGTGGGATAAAATATTTGTCAGCAGCTTTTATATGCATACAGCAGCTGTGTCCCAACAATTGAGATTTATTTAATGATCATAAAAACACGGGCTTTACGTACGTGCATCTGTAAATATAGGCAAATTTTTAAAGATTATTTTAATGGTTCCCGCCGGCTAGATGCTGTCTGGTAGCTTTGTGTGCCATTGCACATGACCAATGACGTAGACGAGCTTTCACAAAGGGTCACTTATTATATTTACCTAAAACTTTTTCTAAACCTGGAAAAAGTCTTTTACATATTTTTGGTGAACTTTTCTAGCGATTTCCCACACACCATTTTAATAGCACCATAAAACTAGTGGGCTCCACCCCCCGTTTGGGTTATTCGAGAACACCAGCCTCGCTTTCCTTCTATCCTCCTATCGCCTTTGTTAAGATATTTTTTTCTGTCCTAGTGTTCGTCAGCTTTGGAGTTCCGTTTTCGTTTTCACTCTTAATAAATAATGTTGGAAAAGCTGGACTGCGACCATTAGGAAATATTGTACTCCTAACTAGCCCTTGAGTTTCTCAGTTGGTCCGATTTCTGAGTCAAACTTTATTATTTGGTATGGTTCTAGTCGGGGAAAAAGGCATAGCTATTCTTTTTTTTTTATAAATATTACTTTAAAAAGCAAACATATTTTTTTTGATGCACCGCTGCAACTTAGTAAAAGTAAAAAAAAATAAATAAATCTTTGTCTACTCTTACTTAATTTGGTAGGCGTGATACAAAACTTAAGCAAACCCTTATGTACGTGATACAAAACGTGATCAAAAATCTAAATTCGCAGGGACACATGCTATTAAAAATATACGAAATTTATTACATCTTTTAATGTAAACTTTACTTTGGGATTATTATATGTGTTTTTTAGATCACGTTTCGGGCTGTATATATTTTATCACTACAGTCTGGTAGATCACTTCAGCACTTGTCAATAGAGCTTTATTCATAATTCTCAGCTTTATACTATCAAATATTTATTAGATTTGGTAGAAAAAGGCATATCTTACACAATCTTCTACAGTGTGATTGTGGGTCTTCAGCATTAGCCTCGCAATCTAACCTTAGTGACCGACACAAAGCTACAGGTAAACAAAGTCAGTAAGACACACATGCTGGATTTTAAGTTATCATGTCATTGTTATACCCTAATTCCACTGAAAATTGCTAAGAAATGCGTCCCAAAAAGTGAACATCCATCACGCCAAGACGGCTTCGGCCATCCTGGCCAGGATGTTCACTAAAGACCACCTCGGGCTAGCGCTCGTGCAGGAGGTACGGTAATGGTAATTTGGGACCAGAGTCACGCCTCACCTCGAGCCTGTATAGTAGCTAGAAAATGTATTCATTATAAAATTCTTTCAGAATTGCTGACGCGCGACTGTGTCCCCATCGCTGTCCAGGATATTGGAACGATGAGGACAATCGTTATCGCTTCAGCATATCTAGCTGGCGATAAACAAATTCCACCTGGGGAGATAACCGGTCTCGTCGAACACTGCCACAGACACGGACTGCCGCTGCTTATAGGATGTGACGCCAACGCTCACCACATCCTTTGGGGCAGCACTAATGTCAACAAACGTGGTGAGTACCTATTAGAATTTATCTCTAAAGTAGATCTAGAAATATGTAAGGTCGGAAACACTCCGACATTCGTAAGCCGAATCAGGGAAGAGGTCCTTGACCTAACCCTTGTAAGTCCCTCTCTCAAATCAAGGATTGGGCAATGGCACGTTTCTAATGAACAGTCCATGTCAGATCATAAGGTTTAATATTTCGCTAAATATGAAGTTTTGTATGCCAACTCGTGACCCCAAAAAGACAAATTGGGATATCTTTAACGCGAAATTGGACCTCGAACTACCCAATCTGGGTGTTACGATACCAAAACACCCATTGGAGTTAGATCAAAGGGTACGTGATATTAATGAATGCATTACCCACGCCTTTGAAGAAGGCTGTCCTATCAGACGAGTTCGCGGGTGGAATAAACACCTGGAAGGACTACGTATGATGAGTCGCTCACTCTTCAATCGTGTCAAACGAACTGGAGACTGGGAAACCTATCGAAATAGTCTCACTCCATACAGTGCGAGCATTAGAAAAGCTAAGCGGCAGAACTACAGAAATTTCTGTGAGTCTGTAGCCAACACAAACGCTGCGGCCAGATTTCATAAAGCCATGGCGAAGTCAGCACCAGAGGGGAATATCTCTCTTAAGAAAAGTGACAACACTTTTACCGTTGACGCGGTAGATAAATTAAAACTTCTAGTTGAGACGCACTTCCCAGGTAGCATACCTGATATAATACCTTTTCAAATGGTGTCCAAGCGTAGTACACAAAAAAGGGAGGACTGGAAATTCACCAAGTCCATTGTCACAAGTGAGCGACTGGAATGGGCTATAACCTCGTTCGAGCCCTTCAAGTGTAGGCCCAGATGGAATATCTCCATCACTCCGTCAGAACGCTAGAGAATACCTTATACCACATCTAAGGAGGTTAATGGTCAGCAGCCTGGCACTGGGACATGTTCCCGAGCTAGTGGACAACGACATTAGAAATACGCTTCTGAAGCGGCACCCCCTGCATTTTACACAGCACCCCTATAGAGCAGGTCGATCAACAGACACTGCACTCTATAAACGGAGGAATACCCTCAGTAAAGCAGTTGATAATAAGAAAGTCGCAGTATGCGACTTGGCGCCCTTGATATAGTTAGGGATCTAAAAAAAGTTTTGTTGATCTATTATAGCTCTAATACGGACTGACAGGCTGTCATGTCAACATCTATATCTTCTTTAATTTATCATATTTCAGGTAAGTTTTGTGTGATTTTCGACGTCTGGATTTCGAAATCTTTCTAGTAAGTACCTAATTGCGATTAACTCCGATATTGAACGATGTTTCATTATATATTTTTATTTTATTTGACGCAGTATCAATTTCCTTTGTTCATCAAACAATATTGCCGATAACTGAGCTGTTGCACAAACTTAATAGACGCCTTATAGGGTATGAAAATGGTCCCTTTTCAAATATTAGTTGCCAGCTACAATAGCAATTAAACTAAAGAATGTCTAAAAATATTTAAAAAAAGTTTAAAGAATATATAAATAAATATTGAAGAAAACTCAAAGCCCCAGGCTATGCATTAGTTGCAGCTGTAGCAACTGTTTTTCATTGATTACTGTAGCTACTTTATATAAAACGTATTTATTTAAAACCAAATGAGTTGTCAAATTTTAGCATCGAAGCCACGTTAGATATTAAGAGACGCGTTGTCAAGCTGCCGCAATCCCAAGATAAATACCCACCGACAAACATATCACACAATTTAGTCCGATCTTAAATATTTGCCATCGTATAAAAGCGACACACGTATGTATATGTAATATAATTAAGGCAATCTCTAGAAAAAGGGACAGATACAATTGCACGCGCCAAACGAAACTCACCTTCACAATGTTATCCACCAGCTGCACTGATGCTCTGTTTACCGCGTATATAAGCCAGTGGATAGACGTCTGGAATTAGTCAAGTGAAAATTAAGATTGATCGAAGAACGCAGCATGGCAGCACCAGAGTGGTTAACTTACGACTATGTGCAGCATGCACTAAGTGCTTTTCATAAAGATGCAGCTCTGGAAATTGTAGAGCTCGTCATGAATCCCGCCTTGGGAGCGGGTGAAAATTATGGTGGTGTCTTGACACGCATGCTGGTGCGCTATAAGCTGTCTACAGATTCAGAAAAAGAAGTTTTGAAAAATCTCATAGTCAAGACTGCCATAGAGGATGATGAGCTAAGCCAGGAGCTAATGTCACACTACGACATATACAACCGTGAGATGACCATTTATGAGCAAGTATTGCCCAAGCTTAATGAACTGCTGCTGGAGAGCGGTGAATATGAGCAGCTTTATCCCACAGCACTCTATGTGGACAGAGAACGCATGGCCATAATTTTCGAGGACTTGGTCGTAGCCGGCTATGGCATGGCCGATCGCATCAGACGTCTGAACTTGGAGCATGTGCAGCTTATCTTACGCAAGCTGGCCAAGATGCATGCCTGCTCTGCAGTGCTTAATGAGCGCAATCAGGGTTGTCTGGAGAGTTATGATCGAGGTTTCTTCAATCGGCATACAAACGCCTATAGCGGCTATTTTGTGGGTGGACTACTGGCAGCCGCACGTTGGATGTCCCAGGTGCCAGAGTGCGCCAATTATGGGCAGAAGCTGTTTAAACTAGCGCCGCACTATATGGAGATAGGAAAACAATGCTTTGCACCCAGTTTGGGTCATGTAAATGTATTGGCTCACGGTGATATGTGGACCAATAATGTAATGTTTAAATACGATCCCGACACGGGTAGGGCCGTTGATGTGCTGCTCATAGATTTTCAATACTCATTTTGGGGCTCACCCACGCTGGATTTGCATCACTTATTTAATACCTCCTTGCGAGAGCCACTCAGACGGGAACATCAAAGTGCGTTGTTTCAATACTATCATAAGGTTTTCACAAATACTTTAAGAAAACTTCATTATACACAAAATCCCATACCCAGCTTACATCAGTTTGAGCTGCAAGCCGAGGAGAAACGTTTCTTTGGTAAGTTTGTGGCAAATCTCTAACCCACTCGCATACCTGTAACTAACTGATGTTGCATTTTACAGCTTTGCATTCCGCCGTTGTGGTGCAGCCAGTGATGATCAGTGAGGATCCTACGGATGCTTGTTTCAATGCACTTATGAATGATGATGAGCGTGGTACTCGATTTAAGAACAGACTCTACAATAATCCTATAGTGCAGCAGAATTTAAAGGACCTTGTGCCAGTATTTGATAGAAAGGGTCTACTGGAAGTTAACCAGTGTTGTTAGTTGTAACTTTGGACTTGAAGGTTATAAGTACATCTGATATATGTATATACTTTATGAAAATACAAGCACATTTAAGAATATATTTTAAAGAAATCGGGTTGAGTTTTAAAGGGTTTTATGCATCTTTTTTACCAATCTTTCTTTTGAATCTTCTTAACCTGTTACCTTAATCCATCGTTCCCCGAACGTCACACCCGGAGAACTGCACATAGAACATAGGGCTTCATGGTCATTAAGGCTGCGCAATGTGGCTATACACAACTATTGCCTGGGTTGTCAATCACGAGGCTCTACATTATGCGGCTCTCATCTTTTGACCCAATATTCCGGCTGTTACCCATGGATTTTATAGGAGTACAGCGAGGTTATCTATCATGGTCGTAGCCAAGAGGGAATTTTGGAGGTTCAAACTCTTACCGAAAGATTTTCTTAATTTTAATTCTTAAATTAAGATCTAGTATTTTTAAGATGAAAACAAAATTCTTAAAATCTATAATCAAGAAAAAATATATTCAAACTTAAAAGAAAGCCAAAAATTCCTTTGGCAAGACCAAAAGCTCTCAAAACAAGACAAAAAGTAATTTAATTATATAAGATTGTATAAAAATTTTTTTTATCAAAATTAAAATATTGAGCGTAATAACATTTAAAACTTATACTTAGGCTTATTTTCGCGCTAGGTCGTCTAGTTTGGGAGTTATGGCCATTTAAAGTTGTGACAAAAAATTTTGCCAGATTTGGAGTGATCACGAAATAGGCTTATTTTCGCGCTAGGTCGTCTAGTTTGGGAGTTATGGCCATTTAAAGTTGAGACAAAAAATTTGTTCGGCTTGAAGTGATCACGAATTAGTCTTATTTTCGCGCTAAGTCGTCTAGTTTGGGAGTTATGGCCATTTAAAGTTGATACAAAAAATTTTGCCAGACTTGGAGTGATCACGAAATAGGCTTATTTTCGCGTTAAGTCTTCTAGTTTGGGAGTTATGGCCATTTAAAGTTGAGACAAAAAATTTGTTCAAAATTCTCATATAATTATAAAACATTCTCAAATTATGAGAACAAAAAAAATAAGCTGCAAAAATCAAAAACAATAATATTAAAAGTCTTGAATGAATAAAAGATCAAACGTGCAACAAACCCAATTGGCCACTCATCAAAAAGTTTGGGATTCTTTACACAATTTTGCTCAGAACTTTCTTTTCTACGAATGGTTTTTAAATTGTTTATCGTCAAGCGAAAAATTATTATCGGCAGAAACAAGCAATTAACACGTGACCATTTTCGCATTGTGATTTTTAATGATTTTCGACAAGAAAATCAAGAAAATAGGGCTCCTATCGGCTTATTTTGACTTTTGCAACCATGCTTAAAATTCCATAAAGTTGTAAAAAAACTGGAAGAGTTATTTGAGCAAAAGTTGTCCTCAAGCCGATGAGTCAAACCCATCAAAAGTTTGTCACGAACGCAAAAAATCTGCCTTAAAAGTTTTTATGAGAAATTTCAGTGTGCAATTTTTTGGAAGTAGAAACCTTTTTTTACTGTACTACAAGGAAAATTGGTAGAATAATATCAGTAAATTATACTACAAGCCCATCGGGGCCTGGCAGCAACAATTTAAAGTATTTGTGTAGAGCTTCCTAAAGAGGTCCTTTCATCAAAGGCATTGTTTGTGTATACTCGCTCGATTTACACTTAGTTCCGAGCCCTAAATTGTTCTTCGAAACTAACCGTCTCGCCCAAACTTGCATATACCATAAAGATATTGAGGAAAGAATTTCGTTAGATTAACTTTTAAAGATCGGTCATTTAATGGCTAGATGTATGTATAAGATTAGTAGCAGCAGATTCATAAAGACTACAGCACCACGTCACTTAATTTGAGCTTGTCTAAAAGCTGTTAAAAATAAAACTCGATTATATATAAAGCTTAAGTCCCAAGGCAAACACATTGATAACCGAAACATAGCAAAAAATGCTATGAGAACTACTGCTCTGATAACTACATACTACTAGCCACATTTACAAAAGCTTAACTATGCAAATAGGTGAATAGATTTACGAGTTGAACTGATAACATAAATAAAAATGTAATATAGTCGAGGCGGTGCCCGACAGTTTAATACCCTGTATCTTTTTTTTCGAAAAAAAAATGTTATTCCTGCATATAACTTCGAAGAACTTTCCAATTGGATTTTTTTTTTTTTTGCATAACGATATTTATACCTATTTTTTTTTTTCCTCTTAGTACTCCTCCAGGGAGCTTAGGGCTTCTACAAGAACTTTCCACCGGATTCTGTTAGGCGCAGTTTGCTTTGCTGTGTCCCAGTTGATGTTGTGAAGGGACAATTCGTTAAGTATTGTACGTCGCCAGGTTGCCTTTGGTCTTCCCACTCGTCTGCTTCCTTGAGGGTTCCATTCCAGGGACATCCTGACCATGCTGCTTCGATGTTTCCTGAGAGCATGGTCAATCCAACGCCACTTTCGTGTTCTTATCTCGGTACCGATAGGAACTTCACTTGTACAGTGCCATAGTTCTGCGTTTGATATCCGATTGGGCCAGAAAATCCCGCATATAATCCTTAGGCACTTGTTGACAAATGACTGCAGTTTCCAAATCATTCTTGGCGGAGTCAGCCACGTCTCGCTGCCGTACAATAGGATGGTTTTGACGCACGCATTGAATATTCGCAGCTTTGTTCTTCTGCTTATTTGCTGGTTTCTCCATATGCGGAACAAGCGTCTAAATGCTGATCGCGCTTTGTTGAGACGATTCTCTATATCCTCATCCACCTGGTGGATATTGTGTTACCAAGGTATGAGAAGCTATCGACAAAGTCGATAGTGTTTCCGCAGATGGTTATGCTTCCTTGGCTGGTGTGGTTGAGGCGCACCCCTTTAATGCGTTTATTGAAAGTCCAACTTTGCTGGCAAGGATCTCGAGGTCATTCGCTTTGGCTTGGATATCACTTAGTTTATGGGAGATATGGCATATGTCATCCGCGTAGTCCAGGTCTTCCAAGTGACGAAGACCACGTAATCCCACGCCTAGACCTGCATACATCTCTCATAACCTCGTCAACTACTATATTAAATAGTAGTAGAAATAGGGGGCATCCTTGCCTAACACCAGTGTTTGTTTGGAAAGGTGCACTAATTTTCCCATTGTGTAGTTCCGCCAAGTCAGCATCATTATGCATCGCTTTTATTATCGATACGTTGTTGACTGGCACTCGTTTCCTCGCCGATGCCCGCCGTATCGCTGCTCTACTGAATCGAAGGCCTTCTTGAAGTCGATGAACAGGAGGTACAGCGGTGAGCGCCACTCAGCAGCTTGTTCTGTTATTATACCTATAACCTCCGTAAATTTGAACTGATTTTGATGAAAATCGAAATTTACGCCAAATAAGTTATTTAAAGTATATGGGGTAGTTCATATGTTGAGGGGTGTGGGAGGGGGGCCGCATCGATAAAATTTGGATGTGGATTTGTTCATTGGAGTCACATGAATCAGCGTATCATTGGTGATGCTAGGTCACTTGTGACCATAATAACGTAGAGCCAAATATTTTCTAACTTTTGTTGTATTTGTCCGATTTCGTTAATTTTTTTACACGCAAAAAACCGCAAAACTCTGCTATGGGGGAACGGGGAGAGATATTGGCATGATTCAACAAACATCATTCATCTTCTAAGGTAATATGCGCACCAGCTGGTAAAGTTTTGTACCTCAAGCTCCTATAGTCTTCGAAATCTAGGTGTTCATACAGACGCACAAACGGACGGACGGACAGAGCGACATGGCTCAAGCGCTACCCGAGGTTATGATAAGCATTTTGGTATAAAGGACTTGGAGTCTAGCACGCCTCCTTCTTGCCGTTACATACATTCCACAAATGTAGTATACCCCTTGTACCAATAGGTACAGGGTATAAAAAACGAAAGCAATCAAAATCGCAGAGATGATTTACTTTAGTCGCACTTACGACGTGTGTATCTATATATAGGTACTATCTTTACAATAGATTTAGTTATACTATATATCACACATGATGCCTAGTCAGGTTGTGGTGAAATTTTTAAGCATATACACTTTTCGAGGCTCTGAGGCGTGGGATCTTTGTACTGGGCACAATTTGCTTGCGTTTAGGTAATGTCTGGTTATATTTTACAACCATCATCATAATAATAAGAAGTCTGGCTGTGGGGCTTATGCAAGCTAAACGATAAAAAACACGCCAAACCCATATATGCACTATATATAACTAGGTTTTCCAGTGTGTTTTTTTCATTTAGCAGCTGCCATGGGTGAGATAGGTCAACTGAACGATAGTCACACAGCGCCAGAATGGCTTACCGATTCCTATCTGGAGCCCATACTGCAAAAAAAAAAAAAGGACGCGGGCTTGCGTATTAACAAATTGTGCATCAAGCCAGCCACGGCCAAGGGCGAGAACTATGCCAGTGTCATGACTCGCGTGAAGGTGGAGTTTGTGCGCAGCGGTACCAAGTCTAGTGAAACCGAGTACTATATAGTGAAAACCACATATGAGAGTAATCCTGTGGCAGCCGCCATTTTTGCCGGCTATAACGCCAGCAATACGGAAATGTTTGTATACGAGAAGGTGCTGCCACAACTGACGTCGCTGCTACGTGAAATCGGTGACCAGGATAAGCTGTTTGCTGAAACTGTCTATGTAGACTACGAGCACTCGGCCATTATCTTTGAAGATCTGGCTGTTAGCAAATTTGTTATGGCTGATCGTTTGGCTGGCATGGATCTGTCACACACGCAGCTGGCCTTAAAAAAGCTGGCCAAGATGCATGCCACAGCGGCAGTGTTTAATGAACGTAATCCCAGCCAGCTGACAAAACTCGATCATGGCATATTCAATAGACATACGCAAGCTTTTGCACCTTTGTTTACAAATTTGATTGCCGAGGCGGCAGCATTTGCACGCGACTGTCCAGAGCTGGGCAATGAGTATCATGAGAAGCTGCTCAAACTTAAGCAAAAAATTATGGAATATACTACCAGGGTCTATGATCCATTGCCGCAACAGTTTAATACACTGGTGCATGGTGATTTCTGGGTAAACAACATGTTAATGCGTTATGGAGCCGCACAGCAGCCATTAGATGTGATTTTGGTAGACTTTCAGTTTTGCACTTGGTCCTCACCGGCCGTGGATTTGCATTATTTCTTTAATACTTCCATTACAAATGAGCTGCGTTTTCATCGGCAGGATGAATTGGTGCAGTACTATCACCAAGTATTGGTAGAAACTTTACAGGCCTTAAACTTTGCTGGTTATGTGCCCACATTGCGTCAGCTGGTGTTGCAGCTAGAGCAGGGACGTTTTATGGGTAAGCTTAAGATGCAAGTGTTGTAGTTATCGACAGCTAGCTAATCTCAAAAATTTATTTAATAGCTGTAACCGCCTCATTGACCTGCCAGGCTATTATGATTAACGATCAAACCGCGGATGCAGACTTCAATAGTCTTATACTGGAGGATGAACGTGGCCACAAATTTCGCAAGTTGCTCTACACGAACAAAAAGTTTCAAGAGAATGTAAAACGTATACTGCCCATCTTTAATCGCTGTGGTCTGCTTGATGTTTCAGACTAAGAAATTATTTAATACTTTAATAAAATAGAAAGAAAAATTAAGCGGATTTGTTTCAATATTTTGGGGACTGAAATACACCCAATACTGTTTTTACAAGGTTTTGATTTAACACAGTAAAGAAATAATTTTTTTTTAACAAAACTTCACTCGATTTAGCACGATTAAAAAAACCTATTTGATTGAAATTTTAATGAAAAATCCTTTCATTGGCCTTATCTTGTATTCATTTATTTAGAAAATCCCCTTTCTAATTTCTTTTCATAGTAGCTTAAGGATGTACTTCATATCTTTTTTACACGGTTTTTTTAACAAGGTTTTTTCTGGAAAGTACTTGCATAATTGAATGCAATTATTTTAAATAATAAACATATTTTATAATTTCGTTATATTCCTTTAAAAAATATCGCACATACAAAAAAAAAATTAATTTTTGTAGCCTGAACTAATATAGTATATAAGTTAGTGCAAAAAAATTTGTACGTAAAGGGGTCTGCAGTTCAAAATCTGGTCATTGGCTGTTTCTCGAATACCTGAAGCATTAAATTTATTAAAAGGTGTTTCTTATGGACTAGTTCTTCACTTGCTTTTATTTTTTAGGTATTGGGCCCCTTTTCCCAGTAGACTTTTGTAGTTTACTCCCCCTTTTTTTTAGTAACAACTTGACATAGACCTATCTTTAATAGTAACAACTTGACATAGACCTATCTTTAATAGTAACCCAAACGCGATTTATTAAAATCGCTTAGAAACTTTTGGAGTTGTAAGCCAAAACGGCGTATTTGAAATCTCTTTATTTTAGAAGCCCCACTAAAACAAGTTATATACATATAAAAGAATTCTTTTTAAGATTTTGAGATACCATTTCCAGTCCCACGAAACAGTTTTTTACCTATTGCCCCGAAAACTGATATTTAAGAAGGTACACTTACCAAAAGTGGTGTGTTGGCTTATAAAAAGTATTCATTCATTCAATTCATCCTTAATACAAGTTTTGCTCCTAACAAAATCGGGTGAACACTGTGAAAATTATAGTCGGGATGTTTCGAACCAAACCGACACACTTCTTAACTATAAAAAATTTTTACAGTGCCATTTATTTATTTTGCAATAAAGCTCATAAAAAGCTGCAAACAATCTAATACGGGCCATAAACTCTGTAAATTTAGTTTTACTTATAAGTTAGGAGCTTTGTTACGAGTTATCTCTACAATAAATGGTAAATTATTCGCAACTTTTACGTTATTGTAAAACTATTAAAATACTTAATGCATATCATCTAGCAAACCGAGTTGATCAAATATGGGCAGTAAATTTTGCAAATTTTTCTGCATAACATCGTTCTGGTATACATCGTTTCTAAAACGCACTCCTTTTTCAGCATCGCTCAAGCAGCACTCCATAGAGGCCTCCTCATTGCCAGTGTAGATCATCACAGGTTGAAAAATAAATGCCGAAAATACACCTGTCATAAAAAAACACCCTATATGTATGAGTCTCTAAACTGCAAAAATCACTCAAAGTACTTACCATAAAAGGCGCGTGCTCGGAACTGCATATGGAACTCAAATAAGCTAGGTATATGGCCGGAAAACTTTAGTTCTTTTAGTGCCTTTACCAATTTGTAGTAATAATATTGCACTAGCTCTGTTTGTCTATGCAGACGCAGTTCCTCGGTCAGCGACGTATTGAAGAAATAATGCAGATCGACTGCCGGTGAGGTCCAGGCGCTAAACTGAAAATCTATGAGTATAGCATTGTTGGGCTTGCCATTAGCATCGTATTGGAACATCATATTAGTGGTCCACAAATCACCATGCGTCAAGGTCAAAAAGTCGGTCTTATTCGGCACTGCGGCTTTTTCGCCATATTCCATGAGATGTTCGCAGACCTGTACCAACTTATTATGATAACGCTCATGTAGCTCTTTATTAGGCTCTATAGAGCGTATTAGCGCCTTGAAGAGTCCCTTCATAATGGGCTCGTAGCCTCTGGTATATTTATTGAAGAAGCCACGATCGAAATTATGTTCAAAACTGCCCGGTTCCTGCTCATTTAGCACCGCCGCTGCAGCATGCATTTGAGCCAGACGCTCCAGCACCAGATGTGCATGTTCCAAATTTAGCTTATCAATACGGGAAGCTACCACGTAGCGCTCCAGCGACATGTCCTCAAAGATAATGGATGATTGTGCACGATCCACATGTACAGTGCCTGCAAAAAGTTTACGCTGCTCGCCCATGCTTTGTAAAAGCAACGTCAACTTGGGCAAGATCCTTTCGTACATGTCAATTTCACGCGTATAGATGCCATAGGGTTTTAATACAATTTCCGCTGGATCCTGACTTTGAAATGTAGTTTTCAACAAAAATGAAGCTTTCATCAGCTGCTTCTTGGCGTTCCTATAGTCCGCATTGATGCGCATCATAACACTGGCGTAGTTCTCGCCCTTGGCCGTGCCCGGTTTTATCTCCAGCTGTTGCAGTTCTATTTTTTCATCTTGAAAATATTTACGCAGTTGAGATTGCACGTAATCTTTGGTTAGCCAGCTGGGCTTCATTGGATCATTCACAGTTTGTTTCGGCATGGTTGTGTATTTATTATAGGTGCTCTAGCTTCTAGCTGGCTTCAGGTTGTGAGCCATGTCCAAAATCGTTTTCCGTTTTTATACCTTCTAGGCAAGCAGACGACTATGATAAGATAATGATGAATGGTTATATAAAGACTACGGCACTCGAATTTGTCAAATTGTGCCTAGTCATTTGCGAATCTCGGAGCACAAACGCCTATTTAGATGCACGTATTGTTACAGAGCTGTCTAGATGAAGCTGTATGTGTAAGGCCCGAGTACAGAGCTTTGTGATATCGAAAAGTGTTTGCTCTAACTATTATTTGCTAAGGCTGGTCTCGCTTTTATCGTTTATTAATATATTACAGCAGTATTCCCTCGTCAAAAGATAGCTTTATTTAAAATAGAATAGGTCTTTTTACGAATTTCGTTGGTCGCTTGTTATATGCTCTATAGTTTTAGAATTTATAAAAAAAACAAAAACTCTTACCACAAGTTCAGTTTTAATACTTTGGAAAATGCAAAGTAGAGGTCTTAACGCTTCAAACAGATCATCCCCGCACCTGTCCATTGTTTCCATTCTTGTTTTTTCGCGTAAAGCGTATCCATCGTGCCCTAGATTCCCCAACGGGCCAAAATTAAAAATTTCAAATCTAAAAAAAGCAGTTCGCTTAGGTCACGACCCTATCTCTTGAAAAATTCAAATATAATTGGATATGGTATACCCGAAAATATGGAACAAAAAGATGGCGGACATTAAATTCGGGCGCGGACGACTTTGAGATGCCCTCTACCACACGCGCAACACAACGAATTTTGCGCCTAACACGTTTTTTGACCGATCGGTCCTATGGGGGATATATGCTAAAGTCAGCCGATTTTTATCAAATTTGTTGCCAAACACCGTATTTGGCTACGATATTTTCATAAACAAATGATTTACGCCTCTAAAACTTTTTGATAATTTCCAAGTTCTTCATGTGGTGTCTTTTAATCTTGTATTCGGATATATAATAAGCCATTTCAGCAACAGTTTCCGTATATTTTCAATGCCAACGAGGCATGTGGCTAAGGTATTGGCCTGCAGCGCCTTTACAAAAGCCAGCACCAAATCATCGAGAGGCAACCCAGCATCGGCTTAAGATTTGTTATTTGAATCTGGAGTGGGCCAAGCAGCAGCCATATGCATGTTGTTCTTAACAATCTGGGAGTTTGGTCTGGCGCACGTGACGTCATTAACCCGCCCACGAGCTGGCTTATCAAATGGCGTAAGCCTGGCTTGCGGCAGTTGCAAGCTCACAAATGTATGTAAATATTAAAGTGGGCTGTACCTATTGAATGTTGTTCAGTAGCCGACGGGGGGGATGCTCAGCACCAATTTTCTTCAAAAAAAATGTCCATACAGACGTTAGGTAAAAAAGGTTAGCTAGGTTTTTGTTTTTAAAGAACTTATGGTCGGTCTGCTCTATGTACTAACATTGCACAAACCTAGTGTACCCTTGATGCTATAGGTGCAAGGTATAAAAAGACTTAAAGCTAGACCATGACATGCATCTTGTGACAAAAATCCGTGCTCCTAGCGATGGTAATATGCACAGACGCACACTATAAAACCGATTTCTATTGCCATCATGCTTAAAAGTATAACCCTGTATGCATACGTTTATAAACTCTATAAGCAGCATCATGCGTGTAGTTAAGTTGCCCTATATGAAGCTAATATTTAAAGAGTATAAATATATATGCTTGCAGCTGATAGACATAAGCTTAACTACAATCAGCTCGAACATTTTGCTGAATTAACGTTTTCTGTTTATCTGCAGCTATTGGCCAGCAAACTAAATAAACTGAAATATTTTTTATGTTTTCATTAAAAGTTATTAAATTTTATAAATAAAAGTGTTTTGAACCACTTTAAAAACTCTGATTACATCATATTATTATTGCATATTATGTAAATCATATAATAACAATTCTCTATAAATAACTTTCGAACAAACACATCTACTGTCTTGGCCATTACACATTTCACGTTGTGGTGCAATTCTTCTAACCGAAAGCAATAACAATACTACATGCTTTAGCTACATAACGGCGAGGTAGTCATATATATATGGTTATGTTTTTATATATTTAAAAACTTCATGTATCTTAGCTTAAAAATCCCAGCCCGCATATTCCTTTACCACATCCTTATTTTCCTTACGATGTCTATGCACAGCACTAGCCTCGCCTTTGGCCACACAGCGTTTACGTTGTTCGCGTTTTTCACGTACATCCATATTACGCTTTAAACGATCTGTAATAACTGAGGGCGCAATTGTACTAGCCGTAGTTGAGTATGAACGCTGACTGCGCGCGTCATTGAGCAGCTGTTCCACCATTTTGAGTCGATACATGCGCGAGTTGGGATCTAGGCCTACTAGTTCTGGTATCTCTTCGGTTTCCAAGTCATTGGAACTAATGGATTTGGCATCAGCATCAGCAGCTGACTCATTGGCAGTAGTTATGGAAGTTGGTGCAGTATTCACTGCTTCTTCTTGGGCCTTCTCTATAGCACTAGTTGCATTTGGCACTTCCGTCTTGGCTGGCTCTGTGACAGCCGCAAGCAGCTGGTCAGGCACCTCAGGTTCCACGCTTAGGTTGCCCAAGTATTGCGTGCAGGATTCTATATAACGTCTAATAGCTTCATCCGGTTTCTGTGCTGGCTTTGCTTCGCTGTAGGATACCTCGTTTTCGAGTTGCTTACGGTATTCATCTAGTTCTTCATTGCTCGCTGCGCTGGGCACTAAAGTTGGCATTTCATCGACTGTATCGTCAAATTCATCAGCTGAGTCTTGCTCCTCCAACATGCCATACTCCTGCAGCAGATCTTGTTCCATTTCTTTGGTAAAACCATAGCCAGTGCAATGCACCTCTGCATCCAGATCATCGTCACGCACTAAATCACTAAACTTGGGATAGTCCTCGCTTTCATAGGCAAACTTGCGTCGGAACATCTCGCGCACGCAGTTGACATCGCGTTCAAAGTAGCTGTAAGTAAATAATGTAAATACAATGTAAACAAATTCATTTCATAGCTTACAATTCAGCATTTTCATGTGAAGTGGACATCATTTGTGGAAAGTCAATCAATATGGGCTTGCCCGCATCGGTAAGCATTAAATTAAACTCATTGAAATCGCCGTGTATAACACCCGAATTGCCCAAGCGCATAATGAGATTCATAAGATCATCGTAGACCTGTCCAATGTCCAGCAGCTCCTGCACTTGTGTCCTAAGAGCAAGCAGCACGTTTAGTTAAACAATTAAGAAATAATTTCAAGCTGCTTACATGGGCCAACCATTGACGAGCTCCATAAGCACGCAGTGTCTATTGAAATCAATGGGTTTTGGCACTGGAAAACCGCGATCGTACAAAGCTGACATATAAGCAAACTCCCGTGTGGCCGATATGCGCGATAAATACAGCCAAGATGCCTTATGACGACGACCGTGATAATCACGCTTTGCCTTTACATTGCGAAAGCAAGTGCGTCCCAAACGATGCAGCTTTAGACAGATTGGATTGCCTTCCTCATCGGCCACCACATAGATGTTGGACTCCTTGCCTATGCCTATTTGATTACCAAAAGAGCTGACTGAGCCGCGCAGCGTTAGGGATTTCAGCGCCAAGTAGTCATAGCCCGTGTTGGTCAACCTATAGCCATCGTCTGCAAGCAACAAAATGCGCAATTAGCTATTGGTGTGAAAGGCTTTTATGTAACTTACATTTCTTGCCGCGTTCATATGACACCAATTTATGTTTACACAATTCCTTTAGCAGCTTGTGTACACCACCGGATTTTAAATTGGCTATAGCTGCAGCCAAGGGACCGGGCACCAGTTCGTGGTTTTTCATGCCCATTTCAATCTGTAAGATATGCTTTTGAAACTACAGACTTCAAAGTTGAGTTTCATAGCTAACTTACCGCTGTTAAAACGCGAAAATCCTCCTTGTTGAGGTAACGTAATATAGTTACGTCTAATTTTCCCATTTTTTGTTAATATAAACTTATACGCATTTAATATGTATCTGCACGTGTTTCTTCTTCTTTATTTATCGTTTGACCGATAAGTTTCAGATGTGTATAATTTTTCATGTAAAAACCGATAGGTTTGGTTCACTGAAACTTGTTTGAAACGCTGCTTAACTCAAGCAGTTCTATGAAATCTGCTCAACAGAGAAAACAGCGTTTAAGTTCCAGCGGCCAGCTGTTCCACTCTATCTACTTTAATACTCGTTGCCATAACTCTAGCTAACCCATGTTCTTAATTTTAACACAATTTTTTGTAGTCTACTAGAACTCTAATGCAATCACATGCGTCACACTGTTACGTGTCGTTTTTTCTATAATTTTTTTTTCATTTGATTCAAAACTACTAAAAAACCTCAATAGTCAAATTTAACCCATCGATATGTTTGTAAACAATCGATAGCATAAAAACCAAACAAGCAGTTTCGTTGTGTGAACTAGTAGTTGCTCCTGTTCTAAAGAGCTTGTATACGTTAGTACATTATACCACACTATTTGCCATTGGCGTATTATACAGCACTCCCAAGTGCAAAATTCATAGTCGTGTGCGTGTACAAAATCAATTATATTGCTAAAATTAAATACTCCAAGTAAATACGCGAGTAAACAAGTCAAAAAAATATAAGCGCGCAAAGCAAACAACGCATTTCTATACATAGGAAATTGTACGTCAATATAAAATTTTAAGTAATATTCACAAGCAGTACGTAGGCAATAATTGTGTGTATGTGTATTTGTATATGTTCGCCTGTGCTCGTGTAACGCGTGTTTTTCAAATAATAAAAGCCGACATCTAAAGCACAAAATAATGTAAACAAACAGTGTTTAAATGTGTAAAGTTGTTTAAATTTTGTTGCCACCTTTTTTGTCATTGCTAAAAACTAACGTGCCGTCGCGCTTGCACCCCCGCAAACTTTGTTGTTGTCATTGAAAAATTGGAAGCACATAAAGTATATGTATAATATATATATACAGTGTATATAAAATATACAACTAAAAGCGCGTGAAGGCTACATATATAGCAAATAAATTTAAATAAATTGTAATAGTTCTTACTGTCTACGTCTTGTCTCTCTTCTTTCACATGCACAACGCACAAATTTTTGGCTAACAGTATATAACATAGGAACAACAACCAAATTAATTTGGAAAAATGCAGATCAAAGAATTGTAAGTACATGCATATAACTATATATTTTAATATTCTATTATTATTTATAATTTTAAAATTATTTGCCATTGAAGTCGAAAGTGCAAAAACATGTGCGTGCGAGCGCCGCAAATAATTGTGACAAATCGATTTTACGCTCTCGCAAAGTGGTACACTCTCAATCTTTCTCTCAATGTTACTTAAGCCGCGTTGCCAACTATGCTTTTTAGCGGCTTTTATTTGTCGGCCTTTGCCAATTTGAGGGTCATAGTAAAAGTTGGCCACATGCACTTTTATTTGTCCTCTATAAATATTACTATAATTTAAAAGCTTTATCAGCAATTGATTGCCCACGATTTAATCATTTCGCTTATCAATTTTTTTCAATGTCCGCCCCATAACAGCACACAGCCTGCTTAAAAGTTGGCCTTATCAGAGCTCGGTTTTTTTTTTTTTTTGCCTTTCGCTCGCTCTCTTTGTCTTGTTGTTGCAATGACGTAATAAGTTTCGTGGCGTCTCTTAATGGCTTTGGTAGTTGCAAAAGTTGCCATCGTCATTATAATCTTGAATATAAACAAAATATGTTAATTAACCAATTGTACCACGCTAAGCATTTATTTTTATTTAAGTACGTCATACATTTGTCTGGGACTTAAGCAAAACCACATTAAAAGTTACATTTTTTATACAATAAAAAAGCCACGTTCAAATTTTTCAACATTGGTTATTGTTGTTGTTGGCAGTGTTGATTGACTCAACTTTTTACTAACAATTTTAATGAGTCATGTCTCATTGAGCGCGCTTTTTCGTTTCCTCTGTCTCTCGACCTTCAATCTCACTCTGACATGAAATACTTCCATTCCTTACTACGAGGGCAGTTTTATCAAGCAGCCCAGGCGCTCAAAAATGTCATATTTTGTTTTGGGGCGCCGGAAAAACTGCCAATAGATTTCGATTTTAAGCATTATCAGCATTATTTAATCAAGTACATCTGTGCTCTTATTTTGTGTGTGTGCTCTTAGTTGATAACGTTAGTTCCTAAGCTATTTTCAGTAAAAGAAACAGCGTAGTTAGCTTTTTGTTTAAGGGGTAGCGACTTGGGGTAATCATCTAACCCATTTACTTGCGAATCGTCCAAACATAAACTTTTCGTGTAAGTCAAAGGCTTTCAAGTAAACTTCTCCTAAGAAGGAAGTTATTAAATATTAGCTTTTTCTTTGATGATAAAAAACCCGATTTTTTCAAACGTTTTTTTTTTTTTATTTAAAACGATTATTGAACCTGATACCCGTTTCTACGCCACTGACTTTTGCTTTGGTTTCGCCAATTTCGTGCTACCTCCCCTCCAGACACTATTCACGTAAACGCATGTTAAATATGCCATTAATAAAGTTTATTTTCGATTTTACGCGATTTTTATGAGCTTTCGCACTCACACTCACGCAAACAGCTGTCAATTATTTTACTCAGCTGATTTTGTAGTTGTTGTTTTTAATGTTGTTACTATCTAAATTATGGTATGTTTATAAACTGATTACTTTTACCTTTTCGACTGGGTTTGATTAAAAATCGAACAGAATAACAGCTCACTAATTGTTGTCCATAATCGCGTAAAATCGAAAATAAACTTTATTAATTAGTTTTGACATCGGCTTTCATTTATCCTTGCGTTTGTTACTATGCTATATCTATCAAACCCATTTCATTTGGTCATTTAAACTTTATTATTTGGATATGAACATACATAGGTGTATGTATATTTGCTTGTATGTATTTCTAATTTATGAGCGGAAATTGCCAAAAATAAGTTTTTCCATTTTAAATTGATTTGACTTTTGCCGCTGCAGTTCAAGGTTGAATGCCTCATGTCTCTGGGAGCACATCAAAAAGTGTCGCAATTTCAAATGAGAACTTATTGGAATACTTATGCATTCAATGCAGTAAAACTTTTTAGTTTTCGACATTACTAAAAGGTAACTTTTCGCCATAGTAAAAACTAAGCACTCTCGAAGCAGTTTTCAAATCTTAAAATTGTTCCCCCTATAGTATAAAAAAAATAAAATTATTATTGTAACTTAGAATTTGATTCTAGAAAACAAAATAATTTTATGCCAAAGCAACATAGGCCTTCAGATTAGGTTTTTTTTTTCTTACATCGTAAAATTAAATAGAATTCAAGTAAAACGTTTTCTCCGACTTCTTTCTTATCAAACCGCCCCTTGATTTGATTGCTCTACGCCTGTCTACGCTAAACATTATGATAACGATCAAGTATTGTTTCTTATTCCGTTTTGTTTTTTTGTTTTGCGCATTTTTGGTGGCTATTGACCCCAACATGTAGATCACTACCTACCAGTAGTGGAGCAGTAGAGATTGACTGCAACGTTGGATAAAAGCGATATGTTCAAAATAACTCAAAATCGAAATTACAAATGGATTGTTCCTGATCTTTTGACTAACTTCGATAATTTGTAATTTGTTAAATAATCATGATCTTGTTGAGGGTATGTTTTTTATCACATTATGAAACTTCTGTTTTATTTTTTACCTATAATTTAATTTTAACATTTAGTTTAAAAATTTTGCACAAAAATGATTTGGATGAAATGTGAAAGCCACCTATAGTATATTCAATGGTTTTGGCGGCGAATTTAATAATCGATCGTGCATTACAACTTTGTGGTTCGAGATGGGATCTTCTGATAGGCGGCATAAAGTCAATTAATTGGATTACATACTGTAGGGAAACTGTTCAAACCACTCACATTTTTTTGGATTTTACTAAAAAAAAAGCATAGACTGCATCATTGATACATTTATTCGATTCCTGAGAATCAGAAGAAAAGCAATTCTAAAATATATGAGAAAGAGAATTTTTTTCCACAATCTTTTCGTGTACTTTTTCGAGCTCAAAAGAATTAAAATATCAAAGATCATAAAAATCGGTGCAGCCGTTTTTAAGTTATAAATGGTGAAATTAAAACGACTTATTGCTGCCGCTTCCAACTTGTACACACTTTTAAGTCATTAAGGCATAATTTGTTTTCTCGCTTGTCAGTTCTTCGGTCAATTAAGCAGAATAAAAAATAACTAAATTATGAAAAAGATTAAGTGAAAGAATTTCCGTTGCAGACGAGCGCACACGTTTTTTTTTAATGATTGTCCTTTTTCAATAAATAATTAAATAAATAAGGTTTAGTCACTATAGGTTCAATAAGCTTTTTATACCCTGTACCGTATGGTACAAAGGGTATATTGTGTTTGTGCAAGCCGAAAATGTATGTAACGTACAGAAGGAGACGTCGGAGACCCCCCAAAGTTACCTAAAGTATGATCAGTGTGACTCGAGAAGTCGATATACCCATGTCCGTCTGTCCATATGAACGCCTAGATCTCAGAGTTGGTAAGAGCTAGAGCAACCAAACTTTCAGATAAGATCCGTTGTTAATCCATAGGAGACAAGTTTATTTTATTTTTTTGATATCGGGATTACATTATATAGCTCCCATAGGGAGCTCCCAGAGGACCTCGAAAAAAAGCAAAAGTTTTAGATGGATAATTCGTTTGTTTATGAAGATATCATAACCAAATCTGGCAGTCGGAAGTTTTTTAGAGACCCCCATCACTGTACCAACTTTTATCAAAATCGGTTGACTATATCATATAGCTCCCATAGGAACGATCGGTCGAAAAAATGTTTTTTGTACAAAATTCGTTGTGTTTCGTTTGTTTGTGATGATATTGTAACCAAATTTAGCATTAAAAAGTTTTTTAGAGTTCCCAAGCACTGTAGCAGATTTGATCAAAATCGGTTGACTATACCATATAGCTCCCATGGGAACGATCGGTCAAAAAATCGTTTTTTGTACAAAGTTTGTAAAGATATTGTTAGAAAATTTGGCATTAAGAAGTTTTTTAGAGTACCCAAGCACTGCACCAAGTTTGATCCAAATCGGTTGAATATATCATATAGCTTCCATAGGAACGATCGGGCAAAAAAACGCTTTTTTTACATAATTCGTTGTGTTTCGTTTGGTTTTGAAGATATCGGAACCAAATTTGGCAGTCGGAAGTTTTTTATAGTTTCCAATCAGTGTACTAAATTTGTTCAAAATAGGTTGACTATATCATATAGTCCCCATAGGAACGATCGGTCAAAAAAATTGTTTGGTGCAAAATTTGACTGATTTCTGTTTGTTTATGCAAATATCGTAGCCAAATTTGCCGAATAAAATATCTTTTGGAGGTCTTAAGTAATATTTCGGACTTAATTGCAATGTGGTGGTACAGGGTATCCCAAAGTCGTCTGCGCCCGACTTTAACGTACGCCTTTTTTTTAAATTGCGATATTTAAAAACGTAGCCCGAATTCTGAACCAGTGACTCCAAAATGAAATGGAACAATATGTTTTAGCCAAGACAAGTTTAAGGTCCAAATTTAAATGGCGGAAGTTCGGAAAATGTAATACGCATCTGAAACTTGGTAGAAACTCTTCTTATAATTTCAATAAGAACATTTGTCACGATCTACCAGATATACTATACACTCAACAGCAAATAATATATGTATAGTCCAAAACCTAAGTTCCAACCGAAAACTTAGTTTTGTTTAGGAGCCATTATTTTCACGAAAAAAACCTACCAAAAATGTACATATAAACTAAAAAGAAATTTTTTAAATCGCAAATTAATTAAAAGTATTTAAGGCGAACAAGTTGATTACAATTCATGTTTATATGTTAATTATAACACCTTTATAAAGTACCACGCATGGTTAATTGTGCCAAAAATATAAAGCCAAACAATTCGCTTTAAAACCTGTAATATTTCCAATTACTCATTAACTTTAACGCTGGAAGCTTTTTGCAAATCTGTATGTAAAGAAATAAATACATTAAATCCGTTCGAAGACCATTCATTTAAAACGTGCAACGTTTCGCATTAAGACTGCAAAGCGAGCAGGGGTTGGAGCCCCCATAGTACTTAATTTATTAAGAAAGTTGTATAATTAAATTTCTGTAGTAAGAGTTGAGTTTGGAAGCAGCTAAATTTGTGAATTTATAAAAGGTTAAACTTTTTTGTTTTTGACTTGTAATTAAAGTAATTTTCGGCCAGTGTAAAACTTTGAACTCAACTTCAAAACAGTCAGTTTCATGCTCAATTTGATGTTCAGATTGCGTTACTATCGATTTTTTAAATTTTTGTATTATGTACGTACAATGCTGGTATATTAAAATGTACTGTGTATGTACTTTGAAACCCACAAAATTTATATACAGTCGAACTTTCTTTGAGTGAATTCCCAATGGAGCCGAATGTAGACATTTTTTATAGAAATCTGTAATTTTTGATTGGATTAAAATTTCCCTTTTTGTTTGCACATTAAAATCTTCTAGAAAAATTCTCTTAATAATTCTTAATAATAATCTGCATTTCTGCCCGATCTTTGAACACGAAAGATAGGGAATAGCGACAGTATCTACAAGTCCGTAGATATTTTTTTTATGGTAGAATACTAAACAGCTGCTTGTCCACAAGCTTACAAAATATGTAAAACTATTTTTTTTTAGTATTTTTTTTTTTAATAGGAACATTATTATTATAATTTTACTGTCAAATATCCAAAACTTAATTGTTTATGCTTTTAAATGGTATTTCCTAATTGCTGTTACTCACGTTGTCCGTCTGACAGTTCTGCATTGTTGTTAGTGTTGCTAATCTCGCACTTCTGCATTTCTGCCCGACAGAACACCTGATACCCTAATTAAATCTTGTACGAAAAACCAGCGTACTTTAAAAATAATAGTGAGAAGTTCGTTATAGGCAAGTTCGACTGTACTTTGTAAAGAGTTTTATGTACCAATTGGCCAACTGTCTAAATATGTTGGCCTGAAGTTGACTGACTATTGCGAACAACTGATTGCTGTTACTCACGTTGTTCGTCTGGCAGTTCTGCATTGTTGTTAGGGTTGCTTATCTCGCACTTCTGCATTTCTGCCCGACCGAACACCTGATACCCTAATTAAATCTTGTACGAAAAAGCAGCGTACTTTAAAAAAAATAGTGAGAAGTTCGTTAAAGGCAAGTTTGACTGTACTATGTAATGAGTTTTATGTACAAATCGGCCAACTAGGTAAATATGTTGGCCTGAAGTTGACTGACTGTTGCGTGTTATCTTATCACAATTAATTATGCACACAACCGTAAATGAGTTCGTGTTCCAATTAAAATTTTCTTTTTACACACAGCTACAAACTTATTTAAACTTGGCCAAAATAAACAAATACGTAGGCAGGTTTTGCTGTACAAACCAAACCTAAAAAAATTTGTATAGAACGCCTTGAAAAATAACTTTGTGGTTTGTTTGTTTGCAATAAGTACAAAGTCCAATGGATTGAAATTTATTTATGTATTATTTTCTTTTTAATTCCCATAATTAAAATGTCTCTATTCCAGTCTATTGATAGATATATCGCCAATGGTATTTTATTTGCATTCTATTTATATCCGGTAGACTGCAGTTTATTTACTAAGTAGAAATGTGGAATGATTCAAAGCAAATGAATGCGGCAAAAAGTATCGTATATATGTAGTATGTCTCTATGCATACTTCTAAAGAACATTGTGTGTACAGTTTATAGTCCTAGCTTAAGTTAAGTATCGAGCTTAAGTTTTCCGATTATATGCATAAAGGTTTTCTAACATATGTCAGATGAATCAATTCTTTTAGCAAATTTTCGATTTCCTTGTTTAGTAATTTGCCTATTTCTTGAAAGTTAATAAAATTCTTGGTAGCTTCGACATTTTCAATTCGTTTCCATAGACAAGATACGTACTAAAGCTTAAAATTGCAGTCGAAATATTTGTTTACCTAACGTATTTTGAATAATGGCAGAGACTATGTTAAGGATTGGTAATTAAAAAATCTGCACTACATATGACAATAAAATTATTTATCTTCCTTTTGTCAAATTTGTCGTAATTTTTAGCAAATTAAAAAAAAAAAATTTGTTTGATTTTTATTTTATTCGTGGGTGTTGAAAAATTGCAAAAGAGATAAGCGATAGTTATTCAAAATCGACATGAAATAATGGGTGCTTATGATATCGTTTGAAAATGACAATATTCGCAATAATATCTTATCCCCCATATTTTTATACCCTGTACCTACAAAGGGTATACATACTAGATTTGTGCAATGTATGTAACGGCAAGAAGGAGGTGTGGCAGACCCCAAACCTTTATACCAAAATGCTTATCATAACCTCGGGTAGCGATAGAGCCATGTCGGTCTGTCCGTCCGTCTGTCCGTCTGTGCGTCTGTATGAACACCTAGATCTCGGAGACTATAAGAGCTAGAGATACGAAACTTTACCAGCTGATGCGCATATTTCCTCAAAAGATCAAGTTTGTTGAATCATGTCAATATCTTTCCCCGTTCCCCCGTAGCAGCGTTTCGCGGTTTTTAGCTAAACCGTTTGATATTTCAATCTTAAACTTAACAGAGCGATGCGTTTTGGTTACATGCATCTGTGTGTCAAAAATAAACAAAACCGGACAATTACAACAAAAGTTTTAGTCTAAAATGTAAAATTTTCCCTCCTCTTGCCTATAAACTGCGTCAATATTTGACTACGTAATAATAGTAACAAATGACCTAGAACCACCAATTTTGGTAAGCTGATTCATGTGCCTCTAATGAACAAATCCACATCCAAATTTTATCAATGCATATACTTTAAATAACTCATTTGACGTAAATTTCGATTTTCATCAAAATCGGTTAAAATTTGCGGAACTTATAGGTATCAACATCGTTTTGCACCAACAAAAAAAAATGTTCCAATTGGAAAGTTCTTAGAAGGAATATGCAGGAATAAATCTTTTTTTGAGAAAAAAGGTACAGGGTATTACACTGTCGGGCACCGTCTCGACTGTATTACATTTTTTTCTTTTTTAGACTTTGAAAATTCCAATTTAAATTAAAAAATTTGTTGAACATTATTTTATTCATGGATGTTGCACATTGACCGAATATAAAAGAAATAAGTGGTTGTTAGTTAAAATCAAAATAAGTATCTCAAAATCCGTTCCGAAGAAAAATATTTTCCTTGAATATTTTTTTTTTAATGCCTATGAGTATTTCTTTGAATTTTTCAATACTTGTAAGTATTTCGTTTCAAAAGTTTTTAGGCAATATGAAAATGAACTTTAAAATGAATTATATTTGCGAAATCTGCATGATTTGGTATAAAAACAAAATTTTGAATCACCTAAATTTCCCCATATATCCTGGCTCGAAAACGTTATATTAAAGTAAACCGACTTATAAAATTTGTTATTGTTCTTGGGAACTCTTAAGCAACTTAATTTTTTATCTTTTGAAACAAACGAATTATGTTCTGGAAACATTACCCAACGTCAAATTTGGTTAAGATATCTCTGTAAGCAGAGATTCAGAACGATTGGTGCTAAGGCGTTTAAAAACTGGAGCTAAATAATATAACTCTGTTGCCGAAAAAAAAAAAATGTTTAACATAATAAGAGGTTACATAATAAGAGATCTAGTTGAAGTGTTTGGGGGCATCCAGCGACTACTCTAGTCACCCTGATCATACACTAGGCAACTATGGGGTGTCTCCGACGTCTCCTCTATGTTACATATATTTTCGGCTTGCAAAAACTTACCTTGCAGGACAATAAGATGAAAAATTTTGATGGTATGACGAAAAATTCCTATATTAAGAACAATTCTTTTTAAAATAATAAAATTTCCAACTTAAAAAAAAGCAAAACCAAAACCAACCGTGTTCCGGAAAACGAAAACGCAAAAATTTTTATCGTTTTCGTTATTGCATGCTGCCAAGTCCACATTTTTTTCTGTCGCTAGCAGAGCACTTAATCTTTGAAGGAAAATTATCCACGACTACGCTATTTTTATTACGAGAGAATTTTTTAGTGCTTTCAAAGCGCATTCGAATAAAATATAAAAAAAAAAAATTGGGATTCGTTTTTGGAGCATAAACGTATAAACTTTTGCTACTTTTGACTATATGGAAGTATTGTCTTCCAACTGTTCCAAGTACTTTAGTAGTAAGTATATACACGTCGTACTATCTCTTCTCCAGACTCTTCTTTGTCTGACTTGTAAACTTACGATGAACTCTTTTGAATAAAATTTCTCCCTACAAACTTGTTCTGGATGTGAAAATCAAAACGTTGCAGAATTTCTATCATTAATTCAGCGTGTTAAAGACACGCCTTCTATAGAAGCGTTAAGTATTTTATACGATTTCATTTGTTTTGTTTGGGTATTTGAATTTCCATGTGCCTGAGAATTATTGTTTTTTTTTTTTTTGTTATTTTAAAGTTAAACAATTTATTTCGTTTGCAAAAGTGTAATCAAAATATCAACACTCAGATGAAATAATGTACAAAAAAGCGTGCCTTTTAATAGCCCATATCAAACAAAACATGTGCGATAAAAAACATTACGTCTATTAGTTAGTTTGGTGTTTTAATTAAATCTTTTCTATATGCTTTATTTAATGGGCAGCCTGCTGCTGTCAGATAACAACCAACTACTTTTCACTGCATTTTAAATCGAAGTCAATTAAGTTTATGAATATGGTATTTTGTTTTCAACCCTTACAAACAGTTTAAATCAGTTTAATTTGCAAATTGGCTATCAATTTGTTTGTGGGTGATTTTTTTGTTGTGGTTTTTCGAACTCATCTAGACGCGAATTTATTTTATTTGGTTTAACAAAAGTGTATGTGTTAACAACTATTTGTTTGGCCAAAACGAAATGTTTATTTGCTGAATAGTTTGTATCGTGACACCTGACCTTCGTGTGACAAAATAATAACATTCCTAATTTGTATCTAAATAAATAAGGTTTGTAATTGTGGCGTTTTTTTGTTTGTTTTGTGGTTTTCAACTCAGTAATTTATCTAAAATGAAATTTGGTTTATAAAACTTTAGCTAATGACGGAAATTATTAATGTTATTGTTATTGGTTTTGGAAAAATATACATTGTAACTATTACGAAATTTTTTCAAGCCTAACACAAACTCACAAAAAAAAGAGTAAAGAACTACAAATATTCACAAAAGCATTGAGTTCAATATTTGTTTATTTATAATTCGTAAACTGAAAGTTCAAATAACAAGAAATTCACTCAAAAAATGTCCAAATATTATGAGAAGCAGCCGCCTCTTATGTTCCAGTTTAGACTATGCTAGATTCACGCTTCCGAACAAGAACTAACTTCGTATAAAAAAAGCGTCACGAAATTTAGGTTTCCTTCCGAGGCCGCGTACGCAGATAATCGAACAAAACAAACAAGAAAGACTTGCCTAATAGTTTTGTCAGTTCAGTTTAGTTTTGGCGCTGCAAATCAAAACAAACGTGCTTTCATTTTATATTGGTACCGAAACATATGACAGGTAGATAAAACATTTATTCAAAGCCACTTAGTTTTTTTTTGTAGCTGATTAGAGAGCCAGTGACTTGACAAAATGCCATAAAAAAGAGATCAGAAAAAGATCACATTTAAATAATAGGCACACACTGTTCGTTCTTGAAGCAATTAAGTTACAGTGTGCATTCGTTATCCTTACGGGCAGCTGCATACTGACCTTAAGTTAAAAAGTAATGGCGTTAAAACTAACATGTTAAAATAAAAAATTTGGCTCTATTTCTTTCTTATCTTCTAATAAGTTTTTGTATATAATATTTTTTCGAAAAAATAAGCAGTTTGGATGTATGTAAATCGTGAATAACGTTTTTGCTGTTAAAGGCGCTTGTACAGTCTTCTGAGACCGTAAATCTGGTTAAACCATAAACTCCGCAGTTGGGACAATTTTTATTATAATTTATATTGCACTATAAATCATCCACAGCAGTAATATAAAGTGTTAAGTTTTTTCTGGAAATTGTCACCTGCCTGTAGATTATACGTAATTCTAAAAAAATTTGGCAGTTATGGTAACTAATATAAGCATGTTCCTACACACAGATTGCTCTGACTATACCGATTCCACTCTTGAAGACTTTTTTGCAAAATAAACTTTAACTTAGCAAAACTTGCAAATTGTCGAACATGTGCTTGTTGATTCTTTCAAGATGGATTTTAGAGCCACAAATGGTCACTGACATTTATTTTAAGGTCCAATGGTTCCAGTTCGTTCCCAGTGAGGACTTGAGATCAAAATCCTTGCGATAGAAATAAACGATAACATCGATACATTTTATTGATAAAAATTATATTTTTCTATTCGATATCAGTATATATAATAGCGACACCACAATAAATCAAACCTAGATCAAAATAGATTTGCCAGATAGAGGGATAGAGATAATAAATGTATGAAAACCAAATCCGTAGTAGTCATAAAATTCTGTTGTAAAACAATCAAAATTTAAGGAATGGTTGCGATCGAATATATATCGGTTTAATGTTATCGAATTCCATGTTCTCTATATAAATAATAGTTTCTTTCTACTCACTAAAAAACGTGTTTTTATGGTAATTTGGGGTCGAGAAACACGAAAATGGCAACCTTTTTTTTTTCTTAAGCACCGTTTTCGAGATATTTTCGAAAAACATGTTTTTGTGCACTTTTTTCTGTTATTCCTCAATATCTCGTGAACGAAATTTTGTATCGATATGAAAGACTGAAGATTAGATCGAAAGGTATTGATGTGCTCTTTACAGTAATATATAATTATGTAGGTAGGTAGTAGTGGTTGTCTTTCGACACACCTAGGCCTGTAAAAGGCCCGTTGTGATGCCACTTAAGCTAGTTCTTACTCTTCCGTGTCCTCTCTAAACCAACCTGTCGATTTGATGAACGAATTAATCTTACTTATTCTGATTCCTGCGAATTCAGTAACATTCCCAACAGTTTCGAAACCCAGTGTATTCAGCCTCCTCCTGCATAGTGCTATGCATCTACAAAGGAGGTGCTCCACTGTTTCCTCTTCTTCCACCTCCTGACAGCTTCTACAGTAGTCGAAAAATGGTACTCCCAATCTATTGGCATGCCTACCAATAAGACAGTGACCAGTAAGAGCCCCTATCGTAGCTCTCATTTCAAGTCTGTTAAGCTTTAAAAGTTGCTTGGTTCTATTCAAGCTCCATTGCGGCCAAGTTTTCCTACTAATAAGACAGGTTCCAGTTTGCACCCATCTATGGTTCGCATCATTAATGATACTTCTATCTATTAATAATTTACACGTCGCTAGCGGCATAGGTATCAAGGCCATGTTCGGCTGAAGTGGTACCATTGTACTCCGTCTAGCTAGTTCATCCGCTTTGCAATTGCCCACGATATCTCTGTGCCCCGGTACCCAAAGCAGCTTAATGGTGAAGAAGTTTGTAGCATCTAGTAAAAATTATAATTATTATAATTATGTAAGGATTAAATAAAATTAATAAAAGTTACAAGCAACCAAAGTCTAAAAAAAGTGTAATTTTTTTTCAAAATAACACATTTTCGGTATGCTTCTTACTAACGAAAAAAAAATTTTGAAAATTATGTTAAGCTTAAGGCTTAAAGACTGAAAGAGAATTCTTTTACGAACATTTCCAGTCTAAGATCTTTAAAATCGGGTAAGAAATATAACTGAGCATATTTATTGCCAATATTACTCGCTATCATTACGGTGAAAGGTTTTCAATAGAAATTGTTTTTTTTATACCAAAATACAGGGTCTTTCGTGAAGTGTGACTCAACTTTAAACTGCAGTAAGATGGAGTATGTTTGCATTTTCTCTTCCGTATTATTTCTCTTCCGTATTATTTCTCTTTCGTATTATTTCTATTATTTCTGCCACCATGAACTTAAAACTAAAAGTAACTCGCTGATCCTTAACCAACTCCAACGTATATTCTGCTCTGTGAAACCAGTCAGGGTCCTGTCATCCTGTTACAAATAGACCAAACAGAAAGTTTAATCCCATGCAATGGAGATTCTTTACATTGCTGCGAACTTTTCTCTTCACAATTGAGCAGTTTGGTTGTTTAAAAAACCATTTATCAAAAAATGGGCCTCCAAAATATTAGTCTATAAAGTCCAGTAGCCTGACAACAAAAACGCTTCATTACAAGAACTGCAACTTGTTGCTTCAAAACAAAATAGTGCGAATCTATGAAATCGTGTACAATATACTTTAAGTTTTTTTTCTTATACACATTCGATTTTGTTAGTTGCGTATAAGTCTTAACTTGATAAATTCATTAGAAAGCAATTACTTAATCGAAGTGATCTGTTATCAAAGTTCGTATATTACTATTGAAAGACTCGCTACATATGTTACAATTTCAATGGCCTTTAAACACCCACTGACCCACTCACACGAGCTTTTCAATTATGCAAGCCATAACCTTAAAAACATTCGATATTATCGAGGGAATGCCCAATAAAGCAAAAGGAACGCCCACGTTTGTGACAAAAGCCTTGGACAGGCAGCTGTATCATCTCTTGCCCCGTTTACACCGTATGTCTCCATTTTCAATTACGCCAACAAAAGCAACCCATGGTCCCCTATAAAGAGGAGGCGGTGGGTTCGAGTTTCGAGGCTTGGGCTGCTTTTAAGTGTTCGGTGCGGTGCACTCATTAAGAGCTCTTCAATATTTTTGTTTCGTTTTTTTTTTCTTGTTTTTTTTTTTGTGCGTATGACTTTTATGCCCCAACATACACACAGATACAAACACACACACACACATGTGCTCAGATACAAAGTAGCAGTATAAAACATTGTTGCACGAGGGTTGCTTTTTATATTGCTGGAATTTTATTCAAAGAGCCAGTTTTTTTTTTAAATAGTTTTGCTTACACCAATTTGGTGTAATTTATGCCTAATAGTTGGAAATTGAGCAATAAGCTGACAAGTCAGGGTGCTAAAAGGGATGACCCAGAAGTTCAATTAGAGTGTTCACTTTGTTGGGCAGAAATGTAGAAGTGCACAAATAAAGACGAGAGCAACCTTAAAAAACTTTTTTTTTAAGGTGATTTTTAATATTCCTTTGCTATATAATAAATAATATAACCCCGAGTGACTTCATAAGGAATTCAACTTGGTAGTTTTGCTGCTCTTGCTCTTACAATCTCTGAGATCTAGACGTTCATCAGGACAGACAACAGACATGACTATATCGACTGCTCTATAGCTTCTACTCTATCTTACATGCATTTTCAGATTGCACAAACTTTATTACATAATTTGCACGTTTAAGGGACAGTGTATAAAATATGTACGCATTGGTAGATATTGGCGCTTTTTACAACACTGTGTTGTGCAGAAGTGCCCTTCTTTTCGTGTCAAGTGACTTGTTGAGCGTTTTTACATCGATACCAAACTATGTGAACAATAAATATAAGAAGTACTTTAAGAAAGACGTTCTAAAACAGACCTTGTCACACTTTAAATAGCCAAGGCCGTAAATATAAAAGGCAACCCTCGTTTCTGTTTATGTGTGCGTTGGTAGCCACTTTTTCACATATGAACTCTTGGACCTTTTCTTATATTGTATTTTATTACTAAAGGAAACGAGCTCCCTCTTGGCTCATTTTGGAACCCCAAACAAAGCTTTTGCATAATTTCTTCATTACTTGGCGTTGGTCGTCGTTCTCTGCTTTATATATTTTCATATTATACATACAAATTACTTTTGATCTCTTACATTCGATTTTGACCTAGTTTATATATCCACTATTATTTTCCGCAAACTTGACTATTCTAGTATTTATTTATCTTAAGGGCAAAACTTGTCGCTCCCTTTTTGTTGCTGTTTTTTGTTGTGTCCCATAAGGGTGTACTTTAGTAAATATATATGTATATAGGTTATATATATATTTTCCCTTCGTAATTTTATGAGAACATCAGGACAGAAAATGACGCCGCCCTTGGTCGTTACTTTGTCTACTTGTCACAACATTTTATGAGCTTATTTTTGCCGATTCTTTTGCATTTCTTAAAGTATTTCATTAAAAAAAAAAGAAAAGTGCGTGAACAAATTTTTATGAGCCAAATTTTGATGTAAAGCTTAACAATTTAAATTTATCAAACATTTAAGTGATTTTTATTTAAAAATAAAATGTGTAACATCATAGCAACGTCGTGAAATTGGAATTTCATCGTAAAATTTATGGTTTTGTTTTGGGTCGTCTATCCTGCTTACTTAATACTTTGTTAAAATTAAGAAATTTTAAGAAATATTGTAATTAAATATGCTTACGTTATGGCGTTCAACTAAAAATGACAACAAAAAACTTTTTTTTTTTATATTAAATGAGACAAGAAAAAAACAAATCTGTCGGGTTGAATAACAAAAATTGGAGTTTTCGATAAACGTGTTAGAAAGAAGGGGTCTCCGTATTTTGATTCACTAAACCCAAATTAAATTATCTAACTTATCAAAACTGCTTTGCTGAAACCAATCACAGTCGAAAAATACCGGAAAATAGGTACGCGACAGTCGTTAGATCCGCACTCTTGCATGCGTCCGAATGTTGGACGATGTACAAAACGTACGAGAGTAAATTATCTGCGACTGAGATGAAAATGCTAAGGATGACGGCGGGTGTGACCAAGCTTGATCACATAAAGAGCAAACACATCCGAGGCAGCCTGTTTGTTAAAAAGCCCATCACTGAGACGCTCAAAGTAGGTCAGATGCGTTGGTATTGTCATGTTCAAAGGCGACCGCAATACTTACCGTAGTTCCAGTTAACGGCCGTAGGGCAGGCAGACCGAAAAATACGTGGATAGATCAAATGCAAAAACATCAGCAACGAATGGGTCTCAGCGATGACATGATCCAGGATCGGAATGCCTGCAGACGAATGCTGAGATCGCATACCCACACCTCAGGAGGAGCATAAGCGAGTCCGAAAAGGGGTAAACAAGGGTTTGGGAGAAGGAAGGATATTCTTAAAAGCATGCCTCACCTGTTTAAAGCACTTTCGGATCAGTCGGATAAGTACTTTTCCGGGATGACCTTCTTCGATTCATTCTTCGATTTGCACGTATCTCATCTCTGAGGTTTTAACATTTAACGTTTTTGAAACCAAAAGAGTTTCGACTTTTCTCTGGAACAAATGATCTTATTTTTTAACCCAGTAAATGTTCCACTTGTTGCTTGGAAAGCTGCACTGCGACGCAATAGATCCGTCTCCCCAAAACCAACTTAATCATTTTGGATAGTTCTAGTCGGGTGACCTCGTGCATATAGCTTCTATGACCGTTAAAGAGGGATGTCCATCTTTTGCAAGTGGGTCACACTCACAAATTATGTGTTAAGGGGTATACGGCAAAACTTTATATAATCCCAAATGGGAACTTTTTTTATATGAAGTTTTGTCATTCCGCGCGAAATTTTTCGAGCTGCGTATAGACCTTTAGCAGGATTGCTTCTCAATCTCACAGAACCTGCTGGTCTTTGAATCTGTTATGTCCATCCCGTTATTTTCTGAGCCTGTAATTAAATAATTCAATTTTGCCCAATTAAGTTTTCTGCAATCTATTGAAATAGGCAATAGGAACCGAGGAGTTGCTTGGCCTCTTATAGGCCAGCCGTGCAGATTCACTCTCGTTTGGTTAACTCATCTATTCATAGTAGCTATTTGGTGTTGTGTCTACTTATACCACAAAAATGCTCCGGCCCTTTTAGTGGTCGCCAACTTATCAGCTACTTTGTTATCGACGATATTCTAATGTCCTGGGATACACTGAAGGAATGTCTTATCCCCTTCTCCTAGATGGTTTATTTTAGTTCATTTTTCTTGGTATTTTCTAGATTGGTTGATATCCATACATCGGACTATAGCACATACTTCTTCTTGAAATAACATAGATTTTTTCGATGCTTTTAACTGGAAAACATCGATGTATCGATATATCGAAGATTATTTAAAATTGTGAGACGAAGACAATTCAAGCCGGAACAGAATATTCATTCCTTATAATATCTTAATTTGAAAATTCGATATATCGATTTTTTTCAGTTTAATGCATCGAAAACATCGTTGTTTTTCTAGCACTGCTTGTGTGTTTGTCCAGAGATTCTAATAGTCCCAGGCCATTGCCCTACTTTGCCAAATAGCAGTCTGTATACCACACAATGGGGTGTCTTCTTACTATTATTACTGCATTATTATTTTTACTTCTCATATATGGTAAAGTTTCTTTTGAAGTATTACTTTGCGACCATCATATATCTGGGTAACAAATTTGCGTGAACCACTTTGCCAACTTCATCAAAGTCAGCAGACATGCTTCATATTCGAAATTTAATAACTGCCTAATTATTATAGTCTCTGTATTTATAATGCCTTGATAACAAACCCACGAACGTTTATATTGAGAATAATATTTTGAACCCTTATCAGCTTTCAAACAGCTGTTACAAGAGCTTGAAAGTAATGCCAAATTAAGTCAAAATAAGTCAATAAAGTTGCCATAAACTTTGTAAATAAAAGGCGTCCCAAGGCCAAGACTTGCATAGTTATGATCTCAAATGACACATGCCACAAGATAAACAAGGAAGGAGCTGCCCCAAAGGAAGCCAAACAGTTTCTTGCCGATTTACTTGGTTGAGACCAGCTGTCAAGCAGTTTTGGGCGAACAACAGCTGCCGCACAAGCAGGCAGTGCTAGAAGCAGCCCCCTTTTGCCCACAACTAGATACATAATCGTAGTACCTCCACTACATAGTTGGCTAAAAGCAAAGCAGAGCAGTCTGAACAACTGCCGTCATTAGGAAGGCAATTAGGAACACGTCATTACACGTGTCAACAATGGCAAAAGGTTAATTGTGAGCAGCAAATAAGCTAAAATTTTCATTGTTAAGTGTAGCTCTCTCTTAATAACTATCGTTATAAAGGCAGGAAACGACGTGTTCCAGACAGACAGAGCTACCTACTATAGACAGCAAGTGTAAGGAAGTAGCTAAATATCAGAAAACTTTGCCGTAAAATTCAGCTTGATTCTTGCACTAAATTAAAAACTTAGCAGCTGGCAGTTTTACGACCCTCCAGTCTGGTAAAGTTTTATGCCAACCAACCAACACCTTGGAATATTCCTTTATAGCTGCACCCGCAAAATGTTTTCTTTTTTCCTTGTCTTTAGATGTTTTCCCAGTGTTTGACATTATATTGTCTTGCACATTTCTCAATTAAGTTCTACGCAGAGTTGGTGGCTCAGCTTTTGTTTATTGGCTGGCGTCTGTCAAGGACAATATGGCGCCCATGAAACCAGCCATAAAACCATAGCCACAATCTCCGTTCACAATGCCAACAGTTTCAAGTGAACGTCAACAACACACACTCGCCTTCACACACACTGTTTTTGTGATGTGAAACAAACATGTGCCAGCTATACAAAAAAGTTTCAAGGTTATCATAATTATTAGGGGTTAACCCCTGAACCCCAAGCAACCTACAACCTATCTAAACTTGAGCGCACTTTAGGCCACATATGTGTGTATATTTTTCGAGTAGGCCTATTGAAAGTTTTTGTTTGGTTATAAACATTTCATGTAAACAAAACCTGACGCGCGGTTTGGTTTATTTAAACTTTAACAAGTGTGTGACTAAAGTTTAGTTATATGAGCTGCGAGATACCCTAAAGATAAAGAAATATGTGTTTTGGCGCCATTTGTATTTTCAAGTCCGCGGTTTATCATCTCATTTTCTTTGTGCTTAGACAGTTGTAGACATGTGTAACATCTTGGCAGCCTTTTCAGATTCTTCCTTAATAGATGAAAAGTTCCAAAAGCAACACTGACACTATCTGCAAGCTTATTCGATATACAATCAAAATTTGAAATTTTTTTTCTCGCTATTTTAAAAAAATAAGCACATATTAAATTCCCAATATGTTTAAAATTAAGAAACGTGAAGCACCTTAAAATAAGCATTAATCTCCGAATTTTTGACCACCGAGCCATTTTTTTTTAATTTTCCACTCCAGTATCTCAGGTGTGGCATTTTGGAGTTCTCAAAAAACTGACTTTGTCAGTAGAAGGAACTGTCTTCTTTGTTGCCTATTCGCCTTGTTAAGTCCATTGTTTTGACTGTTCGTGCTCGTTTCGGGTATGAAGCGATGGATTCATATTTGATCTATTGTTATAAGGATACATTTTTTTTTTTTTTAGAAAACATCGCCAAATATATGATGGTAATATCTTCACGCTGTTTTTGTACCAAGTATAGCGTTTTTTGAAATACCTACAAATTCAGCTAGCTCACGAATTTTTAGACGATGGTCATCCAATACCATTCTCTGGATTTTTCACAATTTTGTGGAGCGGTAACCTCTTTTGATCGACCATTGCAATTTTTATCTTGGAAGCTCCGCCAATCAATATTTTACTGTTGTAAACGAAGGAACGGAATCCCCTAGAATAGAATCCAGCTCGGCAAAAATCTTGGTTGAACAAAGAGCTTTCAAGTGAAAGCACTGTATCCCATAAGGATGACCAATTTTACTGAGAGCGTTCTCTACTAAAAGCGGCCAAAAACAAACTGCACATTGTAAGAAAACCAAACTTTGACCTTAAGCTTTTTAAATACGGTACTTGTACTTGTTAATTTTTGTTTTCAAACATTTCCCAATACTAGAATGTTAGGTCGGTTGTACCTGTAAAGACATAAAGGTCTATATGGGAAATTAGTGCATAGATACATGTCTTTAGACTGTGGAACGTTTATAAGAACAGATACAGGGTGGCTGATGAAAGCCGCTACCAAAATAAAATTGAATAATTTTTTTTCTATTTATCTAATCTGTAAGTTTTTAAAGATTGATTTTTAAATTTAATGAAAATTGATAATTGAAATACTGAGTCAAGAACTTGGATTGTCTGGCTTTATTACGCAATAGAGTCCGTATTATTGGTACAAAGAGAATATAGGCGCACGTTTGGCGGCACTCCTCCAAAGAGGAGGCACATTTCGTTCTAAACGGCAATGTTAATAAACAAAATTGTGGAATATGAAGTGATTCTTACCCACAGATACTCCATGAGACGGGATTGCATCCACTTCGCGTCGCAGTGTGGTGTGTAGTTGCATCGAGGTGCATTGCCGGGCCTTACTTTTTGAAGAGAACGGTTTTACTGTTACGGTCACTGCAGACCGATTCTTAAAGATGTTGAAAGAGTTTTTTTATGCAGAATTACGCCGAAAGAGCATCGCTTTCAAATCTGTGTGGTTTCAACAAGGTGGTGCAACTCCTCACACAGCCAGGCCTGTTATGACAGAATTGTATTGAAAATTCCCCAATAAGTTGATTTCAAGAAACTACATATTCCGTTGGTCCCCCAGGTTTCCAGACCGTACTGCGCCTGGTTTTTTTTCTTTGGGAATATTGCAAACAGGAAGTTTACAAAGAAAACGAACAAATTTGAATGATTTAAAGCAAGCAAGCCATTCGAATGACTTCCCGCTGCAACCCTTCAGGCAGTCATGAATAACTTTTAGCTAAGATGTCGCACATGCGTCACTGAGCGTGGAGGCCATTAAGTTCTATTATTTTTAGGACACATTAAAAAAAAGCTTTATAAAATTTAATTATCTTTCAAATGAAACCAGAATAAATAAATTACGTCAGTTAAACAAAAAGTTATTAGAGTTTGCAATATTTATTATCCACCCTGTAAATATGTGCATCGACTATTCATTCTGTTAAAAGCATATATTGTGTTGCCACGCCTTTATAAAAGGTTGATTGATAGGTCAAATATTTCCAATTTATTTGATCAGTTTTGCTGAAGCATGAAAGCAAAAAATTTAAAATTCTGTGGACCAGCTTAAATTAAAAAACCATGGCTTTGGGTTTTACATAAATATTACGCGAGACACTGACAGAAATTGGAAAAGTGTTTGACATAAAAATAGACTCTACACATGTATTCAGATTTGTTATAAAGTGGAAAAAACTTCCAAACCTACTAAAGCGTTTACATAAACGGTTTTTTTTCAGGGCGAGTTCAAGATAATAGCTTTGAAACGAAATATAAAAGCTAGTGTAACAAAGTTTTTAATATCATGAACATAAAAACGAGTAAAAAATTATTTATTATTACCAACTCAGATTGATGAGTTTTTAAATGTAACCAACAGAAGCCATTGTGCATAACCATTGAACTTGATCAACAAGCAAAAACCCAGCGAATATTATCTTTAGTAAAGTAGTCCAAATTACGGACTAGATTACATTAAGCTTTTATTTATAATAATATAAATGACTTTGCTTGCATTACAATATTATAAAAGGTTTATATGTACTGAACCCTCTATAATCGATGATAATTTTTTATGGCATATGTGGCCCACAAGCGGTACCTCAAATTTAGTGTGTCCTAAATTTATGAGGCCTATTCAAATATTGCATACACTTTTAGACCGTTTTTGGAAATTGAATTTTACCACGAAAATTGCAAAGTGTAAAACTTTTATGGCAATCCACTTAAAAACGTGCGTCTATTTTTAATTAAAAATTTAATATTAAAATTAATTAAAAATACCTATTATGGCTGCACGACGTTGTAAAGCACTCTCTACAAAATTAGTACATTTAAAATTCACTCTCTCTCATATATATTTTGTTTGTTCTGCTCTCATTACAGCCGCGTGACTTTGCCATTAACGGTGGAAGAGGTGGGTTGTCCGGCATATTGAGTTGCCCCAATTTGCATAGCGTATGTTAATATAAATTCTTTATCTCCTTTACAGTATCAAGTTGCACAATTATTCTCGGTAGCAGAGGCCTCAAAGGACAATACGGGCGGTGGTGAGGGTATTGAGGTGTTAAAAAATGAGCCCTTTAATGATTTCCCCTTGTTGGGTACGTGAAAGCAGACGAGTCGAAATTTGCAATTAATTTCACTTTATCTATATGGCTTTATGGATTTTTTGTTGTTGTTGTTATTCTTGCAGGTGGCAAATATAATTCCGGTCAGTATACATATAAGATTTATCATCTGCAATCAAAAGTTCCAGCGTATATAAGACTACTGGCACCTAAAGGTTCATTGGAGATACACGAAGAAGCATGGAATGCGTATCCTTACTGTCGAACGATTATAACGGTAATTAAAAAGAGTTCCTTGGAATAGGCTTAAAAAAAAATAAGTAAAGCGGATAATGTTTTAAATAGCATGTGTTTAAGAAGGACTAGAGCCTATATGTCTCCTAAATTTTGTTTGTAAAATTCCGATTACACTAGTTTTCAGCAAAATGCTTCCTCAACATGTTTTACTCGTTTCCGTAGTTAGATGGCACGCTAAATCCGAAAATAGATTCCAAAAATTTTTTCATGGAACGGATTTCGAGATATTTTGAAAAAAAACACTTCAAAACTAAAAAAGTGTGTCCTACTTAAAAGCAAATATCTCTGGTTTTACTAAACTGATTTTGATTATTTTTTCACCAAAGTGTAGATAATTGAATTATCTATCGATTATACTTGGATTTTTTTTTTTTGTTAAATTTACGGTTTGGTCATTATTAATCCATTCATATGAAATTTTTCCTCATTTTTAGAAAATTTTTGAAAAAATTCTATTTCTAAGGTAAATTTAAAAATTTAAAAAAATTTGTTCGTACAGTATTTTTCATGGCTCATAAAGTTTGATCGATAACGAAGAAAATGAGTGCTTAGTTATCAAAATCGGAGTAAAATTATGGAATTAACGGGAATTTTTGCGAAAAGTTCAAAAACTAAGTGTTTCTGGAAACCTTAAGTTTAAGATGGATAATTCGTTTGTTTATAAAGATATCGTAACCATAATTGGTATTTTTTAGAGTTCTTAAGTTCTGTATCAAATTTCATTAAAATCGGTTGACTTTTTCATATAGCACCCATAGGAACGATCGGCCAAAACAACGCGTTTGTTCCAAAATTCGTTGTGTTTCCTTTGTTTATGGTGATATCGTAACCAAATTTTTTGTTTGGCAGTTTTTTAAAGTTTCCCACCACTAAACCAAATTTGATAAAAATAGGTTGACTATATCATATAGCCCCCATAGGACAGATAGGTCAAAAAAAAAAAACCTTTTCCAACGAAATTCATTGTGTTTCGCGTGTTTTTAAACATATCGCGGCCAAAATTTGGTGCTCCGAAGTTTTTTTATAGCTCCCAACACTGCATCGAGTTTGTTCAAAATCGGTTGTATATATCATATACTGCCCATAGGAACGATCGGTCAAAATATATTTTTTTGTGCCAAACTCGTTTTGATACGTTTGTTTCAGAAAATATCGTAACCAAATTTGGCAAATAAATATGTATCTTTAGAAGTTTTTGAACAATGTACCGGACACGTCAAACACGTTTTTTTGAACGATCGATCCTATTGGTGCTATATGATATAGTCGACGGATTTTGATAAAATTTGGTGTAGAGCTTGAGAAATGTAAAAAACTTTCGAATGCCAAATTTGGTAACGATAACTTTATAAATAAAGGAATTATTCATCTTAAACTTTTGGCTTTTCAAACAAATTTACACTTGGTTTTCTCGAAATATCTCGTAATCCGCTCCATGAAAAAATTGTTTAACTTTATTTTCGGATTTAGCGTGCCATTTTACAACGGTAATGACTTTAACATGTTGACGATACCAAAATTTTTTAAAATTTGTAAACTAGTGCCATCAGTTTTTTAAGGCTTTTGTAGTCTCAGCCGTCTCGTCTAAATAAAAAAATCTCATAATTTTTCATTAGTATTTTTTTTTTGTTGTAAATATTTTAAACTAAAATTATTCAAAATTCAAAATAAATTAAAAATTCAAAAAATATTAAATGAGAAAATTGAATTAAAATAAATTTGAAATAACTTGAGAAATAACATATTCAAAAAGTTTTTTGAGAATTTTGTATAAATAAAAATTTATAAATTTATAAATTTACCAAATAAATTTACAATTTTCGAATCGATTTGTCTAAAATATTTGCAAAGACTCAAACTGAGGCACAACGGAGCAAAAAATCGTTTAATAAAAATGTCATTGATACCTTTTTCAAGTCTCTTTGGATAAATTAAAAAAAAAATAAATTATTGAGTTAAGTAGTTTTTCGTCGATTATTATTAATATTTAAATGCGTATAAGAAAAGGAAAACCATTGTTTTTTGTTTGATCAAGACGAATAGTAATTTCAACAAAATTCATTAATTTAACATATAAGTTCATTCCGTTTTCCAAGCGGTTTCGCCTTAAATGATTGCAAAGAATTAAACTACCTAATTCCTAGTTTATCGACTGTGCTCCAGAAAACGAAAAACCAAAACGCATTAATTTCGGTCGGTTTCAAACCACATAAAAAATTCTTCTTGGTGAAATTGTGAGCACGAAACATGGGGTTTGAAAACGTATCCGAATTAAATAATCAGCTTCATTTCACGGAGCACGGCCGATTATTATTACTTTAACATTTAAGAATTAAATACTAAGCCAGCTGGCTCGGAACTTGTATACGATTAATTTTAAAAACTTTTACAATAATTTGACTTGATTTGATGCACACTATTTATAGAATCCAAAATTCATGAAAGATGGTTTTAAAATAGTCATTGACACTCTGCACGTCGGCGATGAAGGCAATTCAGAAAATGTGAGTTAAATAATTGAGCTGAATTTTACTAATTTCTGTGTTTTTCTTCATTTCCATTTTTCTCCTTCCGTTACTATGTACGTACTACTAACATATCATATATAATCCTAAATTAAAATTAATCACAAAACATTGCAAATTCGTTTTTCGTAAAATTATATAAAATCAAAAAAAATATTATTTTTTTTTTTTTTGGAAAAATGTGCGAAATTTATTGGTTTTTTTTTTTTTGATTTGGCTATTTTTGGATTGGTACTAACTTGTGTGCCCTAAATGAACCATTTTGGGGTTGGCTTAGAATCCCGGATATATGAATGAAAAGTTTTTCGTATATATCGATTCACATCATTTTGCTAACGATATCGGCCAACAAAATAACGTGAGTGAGTTGGGTACTGCTCTCTAAGTTTTTTTTTACACTTATAATTTTGTTAAATTTGATTATTTTATGTGCGACTGTAGTTATGTGCACTTTTTTAAATTTTTATTCTTTATAGGTTAGCTTGTTTTTTTAAAGTTTTTTTTTTTTTTTTGGGACGCGCAGTATTGCTTAAAAACAAATGATGCAATTTTTCATCACTATTAAATTAGTGGAGTTTTATTATTATCATCAAAAATGCTGAATCTTATACACTTCAAAGATATCTCATAAAAACACCCTATAAATAGTACGCATATGCATAGATGGTATAAAATGTGCACTTGTGTGTATGTGTCTTGTTTTTTAGTATCTAGTACCAATCAATGCTTTTTGCTACTAACTTCATTTTATTTTTTGAAAACTTTTGAAATCGCTTTGCATGTCTATCGCTTTCTTGAATTTGAATTGAAACTTAGTTTTATATTTTGAAATATTTATTTTTAGGTGCACGAACTGACACCAGATAAACTCAAAATACGCGATGTTGTACACATTGATATTGCCAATGATCCAATATTGCCTGCAGACTACAAGTCCGAAGAGGATCCAACAACGTAAGTGAAAAAAAAATATATATATTAGAAACATAAAATCAAAATGAAAAAAATCGATATTGAACAAATTCAGAGATTTGTTAAACATACCTATACTAGAGGCTTTTGCTAGCTACAGGATATTTCCATATATTTTACTTAAACTTTTGCCTGCAAATTTTCATTGCTTAAATTTCTTGACATTAATCATGTCTAATCAAATTGTAGCTACCCCTAGAGAATTATAAGTCAAAGATGTACAACAATTTCCAACTACATCAAGAGTAATTGTCAATCGATGTTTGTTAATTGCCTTAACTAGTGTTGCCAGATCGACAAAACGCATTCCAACTCACGAGCAACTTTTGATCGATTTTGCGCTTACTTGCAACCCTGTCAAGAATGAGAGCGTTATCCTGCTGGTAAGAGCACTGTGGAGAAGCCTTTTGCAGTACAGTTTTATAGACATTTAATTAATAAATTAATGCATTTTTAATGTTCCAAATTTAAGCTACCTGAGTATAGGCCATGAAACTCGTAGCTGTAGTCGTCTGGTTTATTTAGCTTCTTGTTAGAAAAACTAAGTTAATAAAAAAATATATGTATAAACAGCCAAGTTGAACAACTAGTCGCATCGTGTATGGCTTGGGTTAGAGACACCAAACTTTCAAGCTCGTTTGACTATTTATAGATCTGGCCAAGAAATTAAATTCAAATCACCTTATTGCAGATGTTGAACCTATTTAACAGAACGACAGTGTATTTTCCACATACTGTAAACTTTTGAGCTTTAAGTTGTCAAAGCAGATAAACAGAAAAGTATCTTCGCTTAAATATCTATATAAACACTTGTTAAAACCCGAATGCACGTATTCCTTATACTAAGTCCTACGTCTTATTACCTTCCGTCAAAAAAAATTGTGTTCGCTAAGAATGTTTAGTCCCTTAGAGAGCTACGATTCGGTAGCAAGAAATGTTTCAGGTAGGTAGGTTGCTAGCCCTCCTACCCTAGCTTGGTGATAGAATCCCTATCTGCACCTCCAAGCAGGTGTTTTGTCTGTTTTGGTCCGCGAGTGGTATTTTATTTCCCACTGACCCTGCATAGTGCCGAGCCTTCCCCTATCCGCCACCTGGGGACGCGTCCGATGGGAGACAGACAACTCCACACGGAAAATGCTCCTATGCTCCAAATAGGAGTTAAAGGAACATATATATATTAGAGAGCTACGGAATCGCGAAATCAAAAACGTATCCCTTTGTGGAAATCTGGTGTGAGTTATTGTTTCGGACTGAGATTCGTTCATATTGATCTAATATTTCATGAGATTTTCTCAAGGCCCGGTCTCGGCGCTGTCTGAGAACGGATTGTTATCCTTTGTTTTTTTTTTTGTGTCATAGTTTCCTCCCAACCTATTCTTCGGACTTCAGACAGGTAAGAAATTTACATTTTATATCAGCCTATCCCGCTACGGCCCTCTAGTCCTTGTAGGACTTATAGGAACTTATATATATATATATGTCCCGCTACATATCTCAGCTTTCTGAGAACTAAAGTGGATTTTGGAAAGTCTTTTCTTCTTTCGGATACAAGCAAATAGCATATATAGGCGAAGGCTCAGGTATTCTTTAAGTTTGGCGTTTATTGTTGCCTACTGCGAAGGCGCTAGCTCAAGCTCTTCAGAATCATTATCAATTATATGCAACACCGAAAATATACCAGTGCGCAGAAATCACTCGGAAACTTTAAATTTTTAGCAACTCTGTCTATAAAAATGTTGTTTGGGAAATTTTATGGAAACGCTTTTTAATTGTATTTCTTATTTGTTTTAATTTTGTTTGCTTTTTTAGCTACCAATCAAAGAAAACGGGCCGTGGACCACTAGTTGGACCCGATTGGAAAAAGAATGTTGAACCCGTCATGACCTGCTACAAGTTGGTAACATGCGAATTCAAATGGTTCGGTCTGCAGACGAGGGTGGAGAATTTCATACAAAAATCAGAGCGTCGCCTGTTTACAAATTTCCATCGGTAAGTATTAGAAAGTCTGGCTTAAAGTAAGCATTTGGACTAAAATTTAAATTCTTTCTATGTAATTGCAGTCAAGTTTTTTGTTCAACTGATCGCTGGTTCGGTCTAACAATGGAAGATATACGCGCTATTGAGGATAAAGTCAAGGAGGAGCTGGACAAGCAACGTCAATTGGGTGAAGTGCGGGGCATGCGTGCGGATAGTGATTAAAGTGTAGTAGAAAATTTTAAAATTTAAAAAAAAAAAATATAAATATAATAATAATAAAACTATACAAATTAAATTAAATGAAATGCATAAAATAAATTTAAACTAACACCAAATGAAGAAGATTGTTGTTAATGGAGCAACAACAACACCAGTAGCAGCAGCAAGCAACAAAAACAACAACAGCAACACCAAGTGTATGACAACAACAACAAAAAAAAAACAACAACAAAGCTTAGCTCTAGTTTAGCCGCCCAGCACAGCTCCAACAAAAACAACAACAACACAGTTCGCACACACACACACACACTCCTAGAAACAATGACCGTCATTTAAGTTAAATTGTATGTAAAATGCACACATATACAAACATATACATAACGTATATGTATATAATATATATAATAATATATATACTATGCTATGTGAAACAACAGGCAGCAACAAAAAACAAGTCAAGCATGCAATACAAATGGCAAGTGAATCCAAAAAGTTATAAGAAATAAAATGTTGTAAATTTATAAAACATTTAATTTTTATTATCTCTCACTCTCTTTTATTTTTATTGTTTGTAACTTAAAAATTATGCTACATAAAATTTAAAAACATACCAAGCCAACACGCACGGCGCATAGTTTTAATCCGAATTCTTTAAAAATATAGCAAAATATTTTAGTCGTCAAATAAAACAAAAAAATTAAACCTAAATTTGTATTAAATTCTTTGTTTAAGTTGCATACAAAATGTAAAAATATATATATACAAAAAAAAAACAAAATAAATGAAAGTCAATGTAAAAAGTTAAAACAAAAACTAATTAAAATGTTTATATAACTAAAAACAAAACAGAAGCGCGGCGTTAGCCAATACATAAACATAATGCATTATGTTTATGGGTAAAAATATGTGAAACGGGTTGCTTTTGCACTTTATTCGATTATTTATCGAAATGTCGATAAAAGCATATTTTTGAGTAGACTTTCTTTTTAGCAAGTCATATCTCGTAGTCATAAAAATAAATGAATTAATAATGAAGAATATAAAATAATTATTGGCTTTATAAAACTTTTTAAAATTAATTTTTGTTTTTAAGATTTTTAAAATTAATTTTTGTTTTTAAGAATTTTAAATTTTTACAAGCTTTTTATTATGACAACTGACCGAATCCTGAGTGTGTCAGATTCTGGGATAAGCAGAAAAAAATTGTTTCTTTAAATTTTGAAAATTTAAAACGCTTGCTATAAACGTTTTTGAAATTTTCTTTTAAATCGTTACATCGAAAAAATATATAATATGTGTGTATAATAGTAAAAATCCCTTTTTAAGAAAGCAAAACATTTTGGATATACTAAAGCAATAAATTTGATTTTAACAAGTTCTATAATATGAAAAAAGGAGAGGGATTTTGTTAAAATGCTTAAAATTACATTTTACACTTTTTAATTTTAATATTCTAATCTCGGTTTCGCTCAACATATAAGAGTGATTACATAGATATATAAAAAAAAAAATAAATAAAGTCAAATAAGAACTTTGGTTCAGAATGAAAGGTTATTCAATTAAAAGCTTAATGAGAGACGAGTCAAAATATAACCATTTTTTGTTTTCAATATTACGAAATGTTTGTATTTTTTAAATCAATCTTTAAAATTTTTTGCAAGATTTTTAACTTTTTTTTTTATAAATTTTATATTCAAGGTAAAAAGTAGGGAAAATTGATTTTTTCTAAGCTTTTAAAAAATTATTGAAAAAAATTGCAGAGTTTTCTAGAGGTAGATCTGAACTCTTCTTATTTATCGATCGTAACATCCAGCAACGTAATAAAACGGAGCTCCATTTCAAGAGTATTTAACATTTGATAGCACTTGGATAGAATTACAGATCCGATAATTATTATCCGGAAATAAAAAACCGTATGCTTCCCATCTTTCTAGGTTTTTAAAAAGCTTTATCCGATTTTGAATTGATTCGAGTGCAAAAATTGTGATAATTTTTTTTTTCAAAACAGATCCGAAATTTATTTTAAATAAAAACTAAAATGTTTAATTCAAAAAAAAAAATTAATAAACTTAAAAACTTAAATAAATTTAATTCATTTAAAAAATATTTATATAAATAAATAAATTTTAAAGAAACTCATTTAGTCATAGCTTTTTTCATTAAACGAGTTTGAGTTTTTATTTTATATATTCCATGTAATTAATTTTTTTTTCTTTTGAGCGAAACCGAGAAACGAATTTAAATTCAAAATAAGAAAAAAAATTGTTTTCAATGAATAAACATAAATGAATTCATTTTATTCCGTATTTTATGCAGGATGCAAATAAATAATATAATAAAAATATATAAATTTATTCGTCGTGCAAAATAAGGCCTTAAAAAAAAATTACCGCATGACAGGCATGCTGCTTAACGACGATTTCGATTTATCGATTTAAAAATGCAGTTTATCGATGTAGATGCACTTATCGCAAAAAACCTTTGGAAAAACTATATTGATGGATAGGAATCAAAATTCAAAACAGTCGAATATTCATCAAGGAAAAGTATTGAGACTTTGCAGAAAAAATGTTACCAGGTGACTGGGATAAAAAATATCTTTACAATCAAATAGTTTGAATCTCAAAGTGGCCCGCTTCGCATATTTTTACCCCTTTGCAAGTTAAACAAAAGGTGGCTCATGTGGCACGTTCCACTTGTTTGATGCATAGTCTAAACGTTTACAACAATAGAGCAGCACAGCAGCCAAGATACGGCATATATATATACAAGTACACATACATATATACATGATAATTCCTACCACATAAATATTGTATGGATTGAGGCAAATAGTTTTGTTGCACCGCAGCTGCGATTTACATATGAAATTTGATTGCATTCTATACTTATACGTATATAACTCCGAACTACGTGCCCTACAGAACTCGGTTTTCTTTTACTATGACAGGGTTAACCACATATATGCGTATACATAAATTTATGTATACGCGTTGTATTGCAGTTGATTTGCATTTCGAATATGTGTGCAAATCGTATTGTGGATTTTCTTTTTTGTGTGATATGTCATACTGAATTTGATATAGTACTGTCGTACTACTTGTGAATGCCGTCATGAAAGCTGTTAACAAAAAAAATTTTCTAAAGACAGTTCTGGATATATTTTTTTAAGGGTATATTGTTGAATTTAACTTTTTGTGGACTTTTTCAAGCAATTTTAGCTACAAAAAATATTTCTTGGCATTTGTCTGCTTTTAGAATACCAACAATGCGGTTGGTATTTTTTCAAAACAAAAATGAAAGGCTATTTAAATGTATTAGTTGCACTAGAGAAGGAAAATAGAAATTGGCATAGACAAGTTCATCTCTCTGTCCGTCTGTCTGTAGGAACACCTGTATCTTGGTGTAACTATAAGAGCTGGAATAAGCAACCTTGAGATTTGTACTCCTTATACGTGTAAGCAAATTTAATTCATTGTTCTCTTTTGACACGAGCCCTTGCGACCCCACAAAAATTTAAAAACGGCTGCGTCTAACTTTAACGTTTGCCAAATTATTCACCTTTTTTTGGTATGTTCCATCATTTTAATTACTAGTACATTATTTGATAAAATAATATGTCTCAGAATAGCCGTCAGTTCACATATTTGAATATCATGGAACAATTTCCAATACGAAGTGTTTATTGCCTCAAAACCTGTTGCTCCTGAAAAGCGCTTTAAAACTTCGACTTGCATTTTTTGCAGCCAAAACAATGCTTCTAAAATTTAATATTGAATTTTTTAGTAAACATTATTTGAATTAAATTAATCTACATTATGCCCAACGAATCGAGTTCAACAATCTTACAATGTTTAGCTGACGCTTCGTTATATTCCAAAAAAGTAATCCAAATTATTTTTCATTGTTTTTTCGCAAACGTAGAATACGAATTTTTTATTCGTTGACCCATTTTTGTGGTATTGCGAATTTTACACATCTGTAATGTTCTTGACCATTGGGTACAGTTACGACCGTTTATAGGAAATTGGGATCCGAGCTTAATTTTTGAACAACTTGGAGAACTCCGCGCTCGGTGGTAAACGTCTCTACTAACCACCCTCGTTGATTTACGGTACAGAATTACAAAGAATCTCTGGACAAGGTTTAGAAGCACAGAACCGCTACTGATTATTTAGCTACGAAATACTTTGAGTCCTTGCACTTACACTAAGCTTATAGGTTATCTCTCTGGTATACCTGACAATGCCATTCTTAGTCGACCTTCCACCTGACAGTGATCACTCAGCAAAATTTTTCTATATTTATTTATTTATTTTTGATAGTTACAAATTAGCTTAAAAACTAAAGGTAACTTTGTTCAAGCCCTGGCATCTTAGTCATTCGGCTAAAAATTTTTCTATATTATATGTAACTAATTGGCCGTTTGGATGACTTTCTCGAAACTATTTTCAAAATTGGTGAGTTTGTATTGTAACGAATCTCTGTTTTGGCCAGAACAACGACTGGGAGAGCATAGATAGCTCTGTCCAGGAAAAATGTCACTACGCATTTATATTCGTCTTTCGATGTTTTAAATAATTCAAATTGCTTCAAATTCAAAATATACCATATATTTTCCGCCCCTAAGGTCTTTTTTCATTGCTCTTAGACCACATGCAAATGGAAACTACATTCCAAATTTTGATTGTTCTTACAAAGGTGATATCCCAAATCTCATTTGCTCGGCTCAAACTTCACATTTGGCTTAACTTGTGCACTAGAACACTAACTCCGTGTAGTATTGCCACGATTGCTGCCAAATTCTTGAATTCCCGCCCAAATCAACAATCCAAAACGGCAGTATTTTCTAAGGCATAAGACAGAGTTCGTCGTACCCTATAATTTAACTATACTCCACTCGAAGCACTAATAACTCACAGCCTTACAACTCGCCAAACAAGGATTTGCTAGGCCTTCCCTTGAATTGGTGAGATTAAAACGCGCAATTTGGCATGTAACTCTCCCAAGGCAGTGAAAATAGTATTGTTCTCTTATCAAAGCCGCTATTACACAGCTACTCTCGCCAAGCAGTGCAAGCAGTTTTATAACGCCCTATTGGCAAAATAGGAATATGTAGGAGTGACAATTTGGGTCCTCACAATATATGTAGTATATATATATTGTAAAATATGTTTATATTAATGTTGTCACAGTCATTTTGAAAAATCTAAAAAAAACTCTCAGTTCGATATCAGTCGCATGTTTTTATTCGTATAAAGCACTGATATTTATGTAAGATAGTTTATAACTATCAGTTTATTTATAATGTTAAATGTGTATTAATATCAATGATGTGTAGTAATATAAAATATAATTTAAAAATGTTCAGCACAAACGCGACAGCCTGCGTTATATTCTCAGCTATATTCGGCACCGCACAGCACAGCACAATCAACTGCTCTCGCTCAACTCCTTGCTCTACTGCTCGCTGCTCAAACTTCCCAGCCGCTCTCTGCTTCTCTTACCGGCGTTACTGCCTACGCCGTTGTTGCTACCGCCGTTAGGGTGACCATCTCACATTCGGCCATCCTGATTAGTCATCTGTCCCAGATGACTCCAACTCCTCACCATCGACCACATACGACCACAACTTCATGTGATCACCACTTGTTGCTGTATTTATCGGACCTTCTCCTCCTGCAGCCTTGCGAACATCATATCGGCCATTTCGCTTTATTTTGGTGACTTCATATGGGCCAAGATATTCGCTCACAATTTTTTTCCCAGCCACGAATTGAATTCGCCGTATAGCTACCAAGTCTCCCAATTGGTATCCAAATGCTGCTTTGCATTTAGAGTCGTTCTGCTTTTTATACGACATCTGTGCCTGCTCTATTTCTTCTTTAGCCTGCTGCCTTATTTGCTGTCGCTGCTCATCAAAAGCGGCATACTGCTTTTTATACATCTTTGCCAATTGATCGGTTTCTATACGCTTTCGTTTACCCCACTCGGATGCATTTTCTGCCTGCATGTGCTCTAAGTCTGCGCGCAGCTCCACTGCACGGCGCTCTAAACTTTTACGTGCCGCAATTTCCTCCTGCAACGTGTTGGTGACAATGCGCATCGCGGTACGATGCTGCTCCTGCAAAGTCAAAAGTTCACGCACTGCCTCCTGTTGGCGCGCACGCACATCCTGTACCTCAATTGTCAGTTTGTCAATTCTTTTTTGCAGATCCTGCTTTTCAGCTAGCTCCGTCTCTGCAATAGGCAGGCGACTCGGCGCTTGACGAAATGGACTAATTTCGCCATCCGGTAAAGCTTTCAGCACTACAGGGCAATCCGCCATGGACTCCGCCGGAATGTTGTTGTCAATCAAAAGCTGCACATTTTGTTTGAACTGAGAAGTGACATCAATATCAGTATTTGTCTGCATTATACTGTAAATACTTATCTGATTTAGCTGATCAGTTTTCTCCCCCAGATGGGAAGAAAACTGATATCCGTCCTGCGTCGACGTATAATCAAATTTGCTTGTAAAGTCGTATCCAAGCAATCCCTCGTAGCCCATTTCTTTATCAGCTACAACAATAATTTCATGTGGTGTTTCCAATTCATCTACTTCCATTTTTGCCACAAAGCAACCAACTGGACGTGCCATCTTGTTCCCTAGACCACGAAGAGGCCTTTCCCAACGCTTCAGAACTACGTTGTCGATTTTATTAAATACACTCTGCTTAATCACGGTAACGTCAGCTCCCGTGTCAACCAAAAAATTGATCTCCAACCCGCTCAGCTTAATTTTTTTCATTCGCTTGCTGTCACACACAACGTTAATAGTTTTTGCCGCTGCAGCCGGACAATCGTTTGACATATGTCCTCTTTGCTTACAAAGAAAGCATTTGGTCTCCTCGTTGCAATCTTTACGCATATGCTCCAGTGAATCACAATTAAAACAGCGCTTTCTTTTTTCAAAACTCTCACGCCTTTCAAGTGGTTTGTTTTCTGCATCATATGGTTGTTTTCCTCTAATGGTTGCCCGCTCAAACACGCCGTATTGTTTCTCTAGTTCTTTGTAGGATTCGCAAGCATAGAGATTATATTTAAAGTCGCACTTCAATCCCAGCCCATCGACTATATAGCGAATCACAGACTGCGTATCAACAGCACCAACACAAGCTATTTTTTTCATTTGCAGCACATATTCCTTAAAACATTCGTCTTTACGTTTTTTACGGTCACGCAGCTGTGTATGAATATCAGCACCACATACAAGCTCGCTGACAAACTCATTTTCCAATGATGCTTTCAGCTCGGAATAGTTGCAAACAATATTAGTCTCCAAAAAAATTGCAGCCGTCTGTGTCATTTTCGCGCGCGCTTGTACATATTTTTGAGCATCAGTCAGTCCATATGCCTCCGCATTAACCTCAAAATTTTTGAACCAATGGCCAACTGGAATACTTTTGCCATCAAAGTCAGGAATAATTTTAGTGAAGCTCTCTGCACTAATTTTTGAATCCGTTTGTTTTATTTCATCAGCTTGGATTTTTAATGTTAGCAACTGCATTAGCTGCTGCAGCATTTCACCATTTTGTTTAATTTGCTTCGCATTTTCATTCTCCTCTTCGCTACGCACTTTCTCACCCGGCAACACTTGTGCCTTTTGCTGCGACACTTCTGCTTTATGCATTTTCGTAACGGCGACTGACGATCGTGTGTTATATGTCTTTCCCGCTCGCACTAACTGCTTTTTTGGCGGCCTGTTGACGACGCTACCGGCACTTCTTGGAATTTGTTCTGCTTTTTCAGCCCTTTTAGTTTTACTTGCGCTCATAAAACTTTAGTTTTTTATTTTAAATTCTGCACTGCAACTACTTTTCAATTATTGTTTTGTCTTTCTGCGCTTTTTAAGACTTTCCAGCGTTCATTGAAATTAACACAAATGCGCCACCAAATATTTTATACACCACGAACCGACGCGCAATTAAATATGAAGTGGGCTAAGCACGGACGAGCCCCCAAATGTAAGATAGTTTATAACTATCAGTTTATTTATAATGTTAAATGTGTATTAATATCAATGATGTGTAGTAATATAAAATATAATTTAAAAATGTTCAGCACAAACGCGACAGCCTGCGTTATATTCTCAGCTATATTCGGCACCGCACAGCACAGCACAATCAACTGCTCTCGCTCAACTCCTTGCTCTACTGCTCGCTGCTCAAACTTCCCAGCCGCTCTCTGCTTCTCTTACCGGCGTTACTGCCTACGCCGTTGTTGCTACCGCCGTTAGGGTGACCATCTCACATTTATATTGTCTTTGTTACAACACTTTTGCTTCCTGCTTTTCGCAGCACTGAACACCACGGTTTTCGACGTACAGAGCAACTATGTGGTGTTAAACCGATTCGAAACGCTGTACAAAATTTGATCAAAATCGGATGACTATATCATATAGCTGCAATAGGACCAATCGGTCAAAAAAACGTTTCGTTGTAAATATTTCGTTTGTTTGTGAAGATATCGCACCCAAATTGGGCAATCAAATGTCTTTTAGAGTGCTTGAACAATATATCGGACTCATGGTATAATAAGTAAGGTAGAGTAAGATTTTCTCACTCGGGGCCATAAATTTTGTGAGAGCAAAGAAATGTGAGAGAGAGAGACGCAACAGACAAGCTGACTCATACATTCGCAACGAGAATGAAAAGTATGGCCCCAGCAAAGAGAACGTTGCGACAAACTTACTCTACTTTACTTATTATACCATGTATCGGACTTAATTGCAATTAGTGGTACAGGGTATCCCAATGTCGTCCGCGCCCGACTTTAACGTACGCCATCTTTTTTGTAGTAAAAAAGACAGTAGTATTCGTTTATCAAAATCGGAAAGACAATACGAAAATTCATGATGTTTTTTTAAAATAATTGTATGTTAAAGTCGAGTTCTATTGCGCCATATAAAACTTTTTGAACTTTTTTCAAAATATATCATTATCTTAAATTTCCTTAAACTTTTTATAGCTGCTGCTTTATACGTAAATATCCATAGTATCTACATTTTCTCTTTGATTTTAATAATGACTACTCTTTGCTTTCATTATTGATCAAATAAAAAAAATTTGTTTTTTAAATAATTTAAAGTAGAATTTTTTTTTTTTTAATTATTGGCGACTTATAGCTAATAATATTATCCAAAAATGTTTATTTTGGCACAAAAAAAAATGTTTGTTTCTACCCTTGCTTTAGGCGCGCTGTTTTCTACGGAAATTAATAAAAACTTTTGGGGATACCAAAATATTTTTATAGGATTTATTATTTAAAAAAAATGGTTATTGTGCATTGGAAGCATTTTAGAAACCTGTCAGATAAGTTTTTTTTATGAGTTTTTCTACACTAGCTCAAATATTACACAGCCACACAAAAAAGAAACGATTTTTGGGCTAAGAGGTCAAACTTTGTGTACTAAACGTTTTCGAGTCATTGAATTTTTGAAAAGTATTATAGTTTGTCAGAACCCTGGCGTGCTGGCGTTGAATTCGGATACAGCGACCTCAAAAACACAAGCTAAACATAGTCTGACCTTCGAACCAGAAAATCTATTTTTTTTTTGTGGCTGTGTTGTGCTAAAATCCCAAAAAGTATCAAAAAGCACATAACAGTCGAACTATTTTATTTTTGTTTATATTTTTTAAAACTTTCTTTTAATTTGATGGATACTTACTTACTTATGCTACTTGTATATAAATCGAAGCCCTGCTGTAAATATACGAGTATAAACATGTATACAAATCTTTCTTACTTAACAGTCCCGCACTTCGAAAATTCTATTAAGATTAAAAAACTATATATATTTATATATAAATACTGCCACTTAGAAAAGGAATGCGTTAAAACATATATTATATATGAAGGGAGGGTTAAACTTAAGAATGCTTTAAATTTTGTAAGTTTGCCTTGTACACAAACAATGTACGCCTAATTTCAGCTCAAAAAAAAACTTAAGGATTCATACTAACCTACAAATATCTGTATCTTGTATCTGTAACACGTCCATTTTAAAGTAAAACCTACACAAACAAAAATTATACCTTAACGCTTTTAAAGACAAACACAAAGTAACAAAGCTCTTTAACTAAATAAAAAACTTCAAGTATATATTTTCATGAACTCATTAAAAACTATAAACTATTTAAATGTATAAACTTTGATCAAAAGAATTTAATTGCAACTCATAAGCTTAAAAAAAAAAAAATACTTCCTGTAAACAGAAAATCATTGAAATAAAAATGAAATGTATTGCATACTTAATTGGGCGCTTGCTCAGATACTTTAAGTATCTTTTATGCTATTAATGGCTGATTTTTAAGTTACACACACACGCGCGTTTATATACAAACTGCAATATACACTGCAAATACATATATATATATATATACTTGTTGTACATATGTATGTAATAACTACTCTTTAAATGCATTATATTTACTTATAAATGTGTAAAAAGTTATTGTTATTTATAGTACTTGTGAGTTCGTGTTCGTTCTCGTTCTTGTTCTCATTTATTCAACTATATTTACCATGTGTATGTGTAATTTGCATAAACAACTATATATTTCGAAAGCGCTCTATATATTACTACGAATTTATTTTCATATTAAAAACTTGAAATTGTAACTCAGAAAGTTATTCTTTGCAAAGCGCATTGTATTCTCAGCAGTTGAAAAATCAAATACATCAAACCAAAGAGATCCAAACTAGACCGATTAGTTCCGGATTTCGGAAAATGTAACAGGCCTGTAATGAAATGGAACAATTGAAATAAAGCTTCGGAACTGGCCTGATTAGTAATAATAACAAAAGTAGGCACAAAAAATTGGTATAAGATAGCACAAGCCAAATCTAAATTATATTCAGGGAGTTTATGAATTCTCATGGAATATCAAGCGACTTACTTTAGGATAGTTGTATGTAGTATAAAGCACAACTTTTGTAGTTTTACTTAGTCAGTAAACGCATCCGAACTAGCTAAAACATATTACTTGACAAATTAATCATTATTTCGGCAAGATCGCAATATGATGACTATTTATGTAACAAAAAATCTTAAAACCCCTTTTTTGAATCTTCGCTTAGTTTTATAAATATCGTTTTCAAAAATGCCAAACTAGATCGCGATATAAACTAATTTTTTTAGAATTCGTTTAATTCAACCAACATTTTTTTAAATCTCTGCCTAGTTTTAAAAGCCTAGAAATCTACAATTTAAAAACGTAGTGGTATGAACTAGTTTTCTTATAGACTTCGAAAAATTCAACCAAAAATCCTAATACACATTTCTTTCAATATCGCTTAGTTTTGCTAATACCGTATTCTACGCTTTTAATAACGTATTTTAAAATTCGCAAATATTCAAGGAATAACATCCCTCGAATGCTAAAGTTTAACTAATTTCGCAAAGTGAATTATTCAAATTAAAGAATTCGTTAAAATCAAGAATAAATCTTTACTTATTACATTTCGAGTCTAAGCTCATTAAAATCGAATAAGAATTGTAGATGTTATGGAACCATGAACGAAAAATCAAGACTACTGCTTTTTAATACAAAAATGTGATTGGGTGAAGATTGGAACTGTCGTCCATGGTTCTATAACATCTACAATTCTTACCCGATTTTAAAGATCTTAGACTCCAAATGTTCGTAAAAGAATTCTCTTTCAGCTTAAAGTTTACCAAAATTTCAAAAAATTGTTTATTCGTTAGTAAAAATCAAATCGAAAATTTGTAATTTTAAAAAATTGTCAAAAATTACACTTTTTCCAAATTTGGTTGCTTGTAACTTCTTTAATTTTTACTAAATCTGTAAATAATTATATATCACTGTAAAGAGCACATCAATACCTTTCGAACTAATCATCTTTCATGACAATACACAATTTTGTTCACGAAATATGCACGAATAACTGTAATAAGTGCGCAAAAGTATGTTTTTCGAAAATATCTCGAAAAGAAAAGGTTGCCGGTTTCGTGTTTTTCGATACAAATTACCAAATTACCCTAAAAAACACTTTTTTACGAAGGTTCATTTTTCGTGTAAACTAGTCTTATTTGTAAGAATTTTCGCATTATTTGCGAGTTCTATAAACTTTTCGAACTTTTGTTAAATTGTGATATTCGAAGATTCGTAGATTCCATCAAAAAAGATTTCACTTCGAAATTTCAAAGCCTGGACTTAAAACAAGCTTAGACTAGACGTACTCTCTCCTAAATACTTTTCCGCTCTCTGAGACAGTGCAAAGAGCGTACCTGCTGCATACAATAAGTTTATCCATGAGCAATTTGTAAAGAGTATTACAACTTCGGCGTAATCGAAGTTAATCTTACCATTATGTTGCCGTTTCCAGCTTTCTCAAATATAGCCCAACCACAACCTGCCGTTCCACAAAACTCCAATTGGAGCAAAAACAAAAAGCATTAAAGAAAAATTTTTCATTTAAAGCGTTAAATTAAAACAAAAAATACCAGAAAATAAATAATATGTAGACAATTATACGATATAAAAAATTGATCAATTCATAAAACAGCGTTAAATTTCAAGTTTTGGATTAACTAATTCGATTTCAACTTTTTCTTAAACTAAAAATTCAATTCATTAAAGTTAATTGTGTATAATTAAAAAAAAGTAATACGATTGATAATAATATTATATATACATACTAAATATACACACTAATTCTAAAAATAAGATAAAAATATATATAAATAAAAAAAGTTATAAGCTGTTAAAACAATGAAAATACAAATTGTATTGTAGTAAATATTTTAATTAAAAAAAACGAAACGAAAAAATAAAGCATTATTAATTATTAATACAAATTTGAGCAAAATTCGAGTGATTTATTTTTAAAAGATTACACGGATAGACAGAATGACTAAATATATTTTGTACTTGTAGTATCAAAGAATATGAAATTAGTAGTTAATAGTTCTATATTCTTTGGTAGTATGTCTTGAGAATTAATTACCCAGCCAGAAAAATTGACGCACTTCTTGCTCATTGGATGGGCGACAGTGGGGTGGTGGGGCGCCACCTAAGATAAGGGCGTCCCGCAGCATTTTCATAGCCTTCATGTTGTTCTTGCTGGCTAAACGGAGGTCTATAATACGCTCCGGATAATGTACACCAAGTATGCACTCGTAGCGCTCCTGTTGTTCGATGGACATGCGCCAAGGTTCGTGGCTGTAAAACGAAAGAAGAAGAGTCTAAGATCTGTGTTTGAAATATAAAGTCAGACCTATAGCCAATGAATACTGGAAGTTTTGAAGGGTGAGTTCGTTTTTGCAGCAAATTAAATAAAATTTTTTTTTTTTTTTATTCTAGATTCTTAAACCATGGAGTACTTAAGAAACTAAGTTGCTCATTCCTTTTCTGGATTTTGAAAACGATATGTTTGAAAACTTGATTTATCTTATCATGACTGCTTTCTATAAAATATTCGGCAGATGATCGAAGTAAGAAAACCTTAAGTTTTTCCTGTTCATAATTGATTTTATTTTAATTTTCAAAAGTCTGTAAAAATTTGAATGTTTGAGCTTTATTCTAGTGTTTCTTTAATTCCAAGAGCATAACAATTAGAGCTCATAAACTTTAAACAAAAAAAAATTTCTTTAAAATCTTTCAAATAAAATCTTTCTTGAAATACGAGGCTAAATATTCAGTTATCGTTAACCCGAGAAATAATTGCAAATTTACAAAAACAACTTGTTAGATTTTTGTTTAGTAAGGCTCAAACTGGCTAGTATTTCTATCAAAAATTTTAAAATTATCGAAATTAAAGTGATCAAATTGTTAAAGAAAAGCTGGCTTTAATGATAATTTATCGATAAATCATAGATAATGCTTAAAAGCTGTTTCACGAAATTTGTAAGATTTTGTCTTAAAAGACAAATTGCGCTTAAAATCCAAAATGGAAAAATGTAAACTCACATAAACTCCTGTGGTAGCTTTGAAAGCTCTGGCACATATTGCTTGATATAGATGCCATGTGGATCCAAACGCTTGGCCAAGGCCACTGGGCATGTGACCGATGAGGAATCTAGCAGCCGCTCAAAAGCCGACGAGGAAACCCACATCCAATTGCCCGCACACACGGACCAGTCAGCATCAAGCAGATACTTAAGAAAATGCTGCAATCCATGCTCCCAGTTCTGCCAGAGACCACCACGCGTCAAAAAAGTGGCCACAGTGTTGCGCAGCGTATGATGCAGCCAGCCCTCGGCTAGTAGCTGCCGCATAGCGCCATCTATTAGAGGAAAACCTGTCTGACCCTCACGCCAACGTTGTAATTGATCGTGCGAAGGTTTGGCCCAGGGTATGCGGAGACATATTTCATTACCTTCCATGCGATCGTATTTGGGATTGTTAACGGACATGGTATAGAAATATTCCCGCCAAATTAATTGACCCGTAATATGAGCTCCACCGTTCATCTGTACGCCAAGAACAGAGGCGCGCAGCTGCACATTAAAAAAGAGATCGTGAACGCACCAGTAAAAACGACGCACGGATAGACAGCCGAAGCGCAGATGTGGGCTCATGGACTTCGGTTTGTTCAGAATATCGGGCATGGCCTGATTGGGTAAGTAATTGCCGCGTTCGAAAGCGTGTTGTTCCACCTTGAGGCGTTCCTCTAACAGCAGCAGTGCTTGAGTTTCACCACCCAGCCAATTAATCTTGGCCAAGTAGCCCAGATTGCCGTTGAAAACGTTAAAATCTTCCGGGGTAGGAATCTTATCAAAGAAGTGCACTTGTTCTAAGAACGCATCTGCCAGTTGAACAAAGCTTACGCCTTCAAAATTTGGATTTTCCACTGGTCTAGGCGGCAAACCAATAATCTGAACAGTATGCTACATAAATAAAATGAAATTAGATTTGTTTAGGTTTGACAAAGTTTTTGGAACGCACCAAAAACATTTCATAGGTCAGCGGTGGTATGCCACCATTGGTGGCAATTACCCGACTTGGATCCCAAAGCGTGTGCGAAATCTTTTCGACATAAGTAATGCCCAATTCGCAACACAGTCGTTTTGTAGCCTCATCCCGCTCATTCCAAATTGGTTCACAGTCCTGCTCCACGCAGATCTTAAGCAAACGCACATGTTCATTCAAACGTCGAAATATGTCCGTGGGTTGCCCTTGAAAAATATATAGCCGACCACGATTTTTGCGCAGTTGGTCATCAATGTCCTTTAGAGAGTCCAGCAGAAAGCGCATACGATTGTAGCCAACACTTTTGGTGCCTAGCATGAAAAAGAAAAATGTATTAAGGTTTACTATATATAATGAGTTTATTGTAGTCCTAAAACAGCCTCAGCCTCATCAGCCATTACGAGAAGAATCTAAAACTGGCCTTCTTCCTAAATTTTGACTCGCAGCACAAATTTCATTCAGTGAGCTTTTTTCTCATTGTTAATCATTTAATAATCGGAACCTGTTGAGAACTCCTGAGCCGGGCGAAAAGAACCTACTCATCCACTCTGCTTATCTTCGATAGGCCAACCCTGGTGGCAAAGACATCAATCGCCTGCTTTTTGTCCGACCACGAGACTTATGAATGATTGACACTAGTGGCGGCTTAAATAAGAAGTTTGGTATCCAATGAATTAAAGTGTTTTATGATATGCCCTGCTTGACTGGGCTTTATATAAGGATCTTGTTTGGTGGTTTCCTGACCCGAAACTAACCCCGTGGTTCCGCCACAGGTTAAGCGATAAAGCCATTGTTGTTGCAAAAATCAACAAATTTATGGTTATTAGGCACACATGTGCTCTAACTTGTTATACCCTGTACTTAGGGTATTTTAAATAAGCGCAAAATGTGTGTAACCCCTAAAAGATCCTTCAATTTTTATTCCATGTCCGTATGTCTCCCTGTTTATCCGTCCATCTGGTTGAATTGCCTGCTTCTCGAAGACCAAAAAACGCAGGAGCATAGAATTTGGCATAATGTTGGTGTCTAGCTCTTCACTTACATTCTGCTTTTTAATATCGTAATTTGCCACAGACTTACCTTTTGGAATTTTTTACTAAAATCAATTGAAACATATCCAGAGATGAGACTTATATTTTATGTTAGGGCAATGTTTCGACATTTAAAAACCGATTTTTGTTTTATCCTCACATGGCTTGTTTTTTTATTGCTATTTTTGGTAAAAAATGTCGGGTCATAAGAAGTGGACGTATTAATTCGAATTTTCAAGCCATCAAAGATCGGGGTTTGAATGCTGAAACATTGCCCTAACATGAAATATAAGTCTCATCTCTACCTTAAACTATTTCCCTTTAGAATGCAATATTGTCTCAAATTATTCAATTTGGGGAATAGTGCTGCAGAAAACATCGATCTTATATCGATGCATCGATGTATCGAAGTTTAAAATCTCTATATATCAATGTTGGCCAACAGAGATGTTTCTCCAGCACTACTAAACACCCATTTGATGAGTGCAGAAGTGCTGTGTTTCTCCAACATTGGCCAACATTGATATATAGAGATTTTAAACTTCGATACATCGATGCATCGATATAACATCGATCTTTTCTCCAGCACTATTGGGGAAAGTCTGTTCAGGGTATTCCACAGTCGGGTAATGCCCTGAATGATAATCTTTTTCTTATCGATTGTTGAAGCTTTTTCCATTTGTTATTATTCTCTCAGAGAATCGCTCTTGTGCTTTGCTCTCTTGACAACTATTTCTTGCTAGTTGCAAGTGCAGTATTTACAAATTGCATTAGTGTGAAGTTCTAAAAATTTGTTTTGAAGAGTACTTAAAGGTTATTGTACCTAATGCCAACTGTTGTATCAAAGCTTTTAAATAAATTCATTTTCTGCATTTTAAGCAATTCGAAAGACGACGCCAACGAAATAAAACAATTTCCGCAAATACATAAAAATTAAATAACCGGCAAGTGCTACTATTACCTCATAAAAATTAGCTGCCTCAGATGCCAAGTAAGTACTTATTGCATTTTAGCAGCCGCTCTTTTTAAACCTATAACTCTTAGAATAAAAGAGCATTTTGGCTTTAACTGAACGTATGTAACAGGCCGGAGGAAGCATATGAGAAAAATAAAGATTTAAGGCAGGGGTGTCCAGGCCCATTGCTCATCTGGCTCTTTTTGTTTTTGTAATGGCTCTTAGGCATAGGCAGCAATGCGCGTGTAAATGCACGGCCCTAACCATAGTGTAATAATACATTTATTTATATAAGTATTATTTCACCATGGCCCTAACTGTATATCACACAATGCCAATGCAAATTACAAAAACAATTTCGCACGTTCTCACACTTACTCTCTCTTACTCTCTTTGCTCTCTGATCTCGTGAGCACAAAAACAACCCTTGCGTATATTTGTTGTTGGCCCACAGATTTCCAATGTAATTTTGTTGTTGTTTTTCGTTTGAGCACGCACTCAAAAAACTCTGTATTAGATTCTTTCTTTTTTTGAAAAACTTGTTAAATGGAACTTATAAAGCATTGCTTGCAAACAAAAAGTACTTATAGCCCTGTACCTTCCGGTACAAAGCGTATACTAGATTTATGCAATGTATATAATAGTGCTGGAGAAAAAATCGATGATCGAAGTTTAAAATCTCTATATATCGATGTTGGCCAACAGAGATGTTTCTCCAGCAAAAAACACCCATTTGATGAGTGCAGAAGTGCTAGATCTAGGAATCCACTTAAATAAAAAACGGCTATTTAGTGGTCACACCAGTAACATATTAGATAAAATTAATAAGACTTTAGTGCCCAAAAACATGTTTTTTCGAAAAAAAATCTCGATAACGGTGCTTAAGAAAAAAAAAGGTAATTCGTAAATTCTAAAGTGTTCTTTTTGAAGATCAAACTACAGGGTATCCCCCTATCGGTCACGCGTATTCAATTTTATATTCGCATTGCTCACTTTTTTATAGCTGCGCTCACAAAAACAAAAAGCTTAATGCAAATGCAATCGCACTTCAAAATCAAGCCACTCACCTGCGCTCTCGCCATCAAATATAAAAATGGGTATTAATGCAACATCCTCATCTTTGTTCGCAAGCGCGGACAACAGTGCCGGATTATCATGCAGCCGCAAACCATGACGGAACCATATCACATTGGCACGAAGAGTGGTCATTTTCGAATGTTCAGGAGCAGTTAATTGTACTAGTTGGCCAAAGAATTAACCGAATCAACTAATCTTAAATGCACACGGTAGCTGCGGTACGGTTTAATTTCTGCAAAAGCGAACTGCTCGAGTCGGCCTCTGGATTGCGAATGATTTGCTCTGGGAGCGCAGCGTCAAAGTTATTGCCGACGCTTATATAGTGTCTATGGGAGTGTGTGTGTGTGTAAGTGTACATGTGCGTCAATACAAATCAAGCGGTGTGCATGAGAGAGTGTATCTGTTTATATCACTCACACACACACATGCACATACGCGCTCAGCACTTTATCCATGGTTCGTTGCATTCTGAGCACTGCACTTGCTCAGCCAGACATCTTTCTTTCTCTCTCCATTCCTCCCTTACTAGTTAGCATTAGGCGACCCAACTGTTGCTGTTTATTTGTTGTTATTGTTTATTACGTTGTTGGTTTCTGTGGAGGGAGCTTTATACTCTTTATACTCTTTACCAAAGGCTATTTAAGATTTGTGCAACAGGCTGCGCAGTTTTGAACAAAGTATAGTATTAAGTATGTATTGCTACTTAAGTATGGCATTCTTTAGAAATTAAGCTTTTTATTTTTGTTATATTTTGTTGTACCAATGTAACGTCACGCCGACATAGAAATGCTTAAAGAAACCATAATAAGCCATTTCCTGTATTTGCATCTAACTATTCGTGTTCCAAGGCATAGGCAAATTCTTTGTTTATTTTTCTCATTAGTAGCCCAGATAAGGGTAAACTTTTTTTATCAGTTTCATTTAACAGATATTTTGAATATGTTTGCGTTTAAAATGGTGTAAAAAATGTTTGATTGTAATATATTTTATTTTTTCTACTCCTTCCCTTGTAATCAATAATTTCAGTGTCAATCATACTAAAAATTGTAATGATGCTACTTTATTTTTTTGTTTCCTCAATTTTATTTAATTTTTGGTAAGCTTACAAAATATATTTTTACTTTTTCCTTGATATTTAATTCGAATACGTAACAAAAAATCGATGGAAAAACTTCATTACATTATAACATAATTTTAACTTTCTGCAACAAAATTTGCTCATCAGAAAAGTTCGCTACATGCATACTCGTTATAAGGAGATACAAATACACTTAATCAAGTTCGAAAAGCAGTTTCGCACTTCGAAAGACAAAAATACAGGGCGTAGGGGGAAACAGTTCATAACCCCTAGGACTGGAGTTTTTAAAACGGCACATAGATTTGAAAAAAGCACTAAACATTTAAATGCAAGAGAAAAAAGCGGTACACTTAGGGCCCGACGAAAGTCACCATCGGGCAGTACTCTTCTCTAGACGGCCCTCGTAACCAGATAATAACGATAGGAAAATAAATTTAAATAAAACAACAACATTCGTAAAAGTCAAATGGATTCTGGCTCTACTCGGAAGCTAAATTTTTTCGATACGGATCATTTAATAGATACGGATCTTTGATCAAAATGTTCAGGGACACATTGGTGAGCTTGTCCCTTTGTCTATGATCGTCCGCATTTAATTCTTTGATCAGCATGATCTTATTTAAGATCCAAATCCAACCACAAAATAAGTCGGGTTGACTTTATATATATAGATTTTCCCAAAGTGCCTAGGTGGAACATAGGGTTGACTTTATAGCAGTGGTGGAAAAAACTCATGAAAACAAACATTTCTTTGTGTGAGTAAGCAGCGCAGTAAGCGAAAGCGCACGAGAGAGCAAGAACCGCAATCAAGCAAAAACGAGAGAGAGAGATTTCACACACTTTGATCGTGCACCGTGCATGAGCCGACTGCGGTGCGGCAGACTTTGGTGTCCTTTCCTCGCGAGCTATGTAAATTGAGAGACTGCTCACCACTGCACCAAATAAGGCTGATCGAAATAGCGTTTCTGCGTCTTCGTTGATACTTGATACTACCAAACCCTTTCTCGTTGGTCGCTTAAGGTGCAAAAGAGTTTACTGTCAATCGAACTATTTCACAGTGCGATTGCGGTATTTAATAACATAATAACTTAATTATTAAAAATAAAAATGCTTATTTCACGCGTGGGGCGCTATATCATTAGCGTTGTTTATAATCATCAATCCCATATCACCCAATTATAGCTTTTCGTTTACGATATTAATATTATTACAGTGATGTCATTAAAAACTTCTGAAGCTCCTGAAACATAAACACTCGAAAAACAATCATTGCTATCTGCTCACCTTGTATAGGGTTTTCCAATAAGAGGTGTTATTTTGGTATTAAAAAAAAAATGCCATTTTTTGAAATAAATGATCGGATGCTTATTTCATAATAAAGAGGAAGGTATGCCGTTAATAATGAAAAACAACATCAGCCAAATGGCCACCACGACCACGCCTACAAGACCATATCCTTTACATGAAATTTTCAATAACCAAATCGCAAAGTGGCTGCCCTATGTCCTTGATAGCTCCAATGACCCCGCCGGACGCACGTTGAGGATGGAGAGGCTTCTCAACAATAACTCTTGGGTTTTCCGAGCCCAAGATGTGACAATTTTGCTTGTTGACGTAGCCACCGAGGTGGAAATGGGCCTCATCAGTCAAGATGATTTTTCGATGGAAGATTTTCACCATTTTTGTAGTGAATTTTAATAATTTTTAGTAATGGCGTAGTTTCTACTTGTCAAATGTCAAAGAATAAAAGCTTCAAAAGTGACAGCTACCGAAATACCAGATGATTCAAAATAACACCTCTTGTTGGAAAACCCTATATAAGTAATCTAGACCCCCATCACAATAAATTATATTGTTTCATAAGAACAAGCTAGATTGGGTCAAATTGGGTAGAGTCACGTGAGCACAATCAATCAATTCTATCCCTGCTATGCCTTTAACGTATCAAAGCAAAATATGGTGCAAAAAGAAAGTAGGGTATAGCACTGTCGGGCATAGCTCCGATTGATTTACATTTTTTTTGTTATGTAGTAAAAACTTTGAACGCTGGCTGCGTTGGCATGGTGACCCTAAGCCGCAGTCAGCCAGCTTGCAATTCGAAATAAACTCTGCTATGTGCGTATATGAGCGACAGCATGCATGAGTGTGTGTGTGTTTCAAAAGATTTATGATATTTCAGTACCGCGCACTGGTCTATGATTAACGAATCGTTAGTCCCTTTTTCGCTGTTACTAGCTATCGCTATATACACAAATAATAATTTTAACATTCCATTTTGATATGTTGAGGATAATATCTACCGCTGCTTTAAATATTTTTATTAAATTTACAAATTTGTGTAGTTGGTCCAATGATTTTATCTTAATCTAAAGTCCTCATAAGAAAGAAATAAAAATAAAAATATTTGTTTGAATAATTTCGAAACTTTTTTTCTAACATATTTTTTTTTATATTTATTTGCAATAAATTCTTACAAGCCTCTGGGCGGCTTTTATATATTAGACTTTTCGCCAAGGCTTTCAAAGTTTTTAACTCATTTGAAAAAATTTGTTTTTTTTTGTTTTGTTCAGCCAAAAAATGAAACTGAATCGTGGACATTTTCGTGGCATGATTTATTAGGACTTCCTAAGTGGAATATCTCGAAAACAGATACAAAATCGATTGTAATTGCAAAAAACATCGATGCCGTGGACGAATTGCTATAGCAAGCACATTGATAGATGAGGCATAAGTTCGATTTGCTCCACATTTGGTAGTAAGTGGTGCTTCAAAATGACATTTATAAAATCGTAACAGGCGTGGAATCTTTTATGTATGCCTATAGTTCTGAAACCGATAGCATGAATCTTTCAAGATGTACGAAATCCAACAAAAGTTGCTTGCGTTCAGAGCTGTGTTTTGGAGATACTAACTCAATCAAAATGGGGAAAAGTGTTTTGAAAATGGCTTTAAGCGCAAAAAAAAGGTCATTGATCTTCATGGTTAATAGTTTGAAAAAAAATAGAGCCATTTCACCATTTTGAATTTCTAGATTTTCATTGCTAGGCGCAAAACATAAGGTAGCTATAAAATAAGATTACTTCACTTTAAAGTAAGGCTCATCATATTTGGTAATGTGGTAAGCTCTTAAGCTCGACATTACAGGTAAAAGGATGTGTCATTTTTCAAAAGCCGCAATGAATATACTATTTTCATTTCAAGACATTTAAGAAAATCAAATCAAAATGCTACCTGTTTATACAATTCTCTAAGAAATTTGGTTGCTGCATTATTGTCTCCAAGTAATTATGTTTAAACTAGAACTCAGCTTTTCTATGAAATTTTTTTGGTATTTCATCGATATTTCTCTATGCCCTATGCTCCAAATAGAATTTAAAGGAACATACATATACTATTGGGTCGTTTACTAAGTAATTTCGTTTGATGACAACAGCTGATCTTATTGAATTTTTTCGCAGCCAACTTCACACTTAACCGCTTTACCTTTATATATTTGAACAGCTGATATAGTAAGGCTTTTTTGTAAAAAATTTTGTTACATTTTTTGGAATAGTTTTTGTTTGGTAATTTATCGAAGATGGAAGATCGAAAACAGCATTTTCGGCATATTTTACTGTTTTACTATCAAAATGTAAAAATGCAGTTCATGCAAGACGAAAATTATGTGATGTGTACGGAGAAGATGTGTTGACCGAACGCCAATGCCAAAATTGGTTTGAAAAATTTCGTTCCGGCAATTTCGATCTTGAGGATGCACCACGTCCTGGAAGGCCTCTTGAAGCCGATGTGGATAAAATAAGGTCGTTGGTCGATGCAAATCGTCGAATAGTAACTCGAGAGATTGCTGAAAGATTAAATTTGTCTAACGCGACCGTTCACAAGCACATGAAACGTCTAGGATTAATTTCGAAGCTTGACATATGGCCGCCTCATGTTCTTACAGAACGAAATTAGCTTCGTCACATTAACGACTGTGATTTGCTTATCAAACGTCAAGGAAGTGATCCATTTTTGAAGCGCATTGTTACTGGCGACGAAAAGTGGGTTGCTTACAAGAATGTAAAGCGCAAGAGATCATGGTCTAAAAAGGATGAACCAGCTCAAACCACTTCGAAGGCCGATAGTCACCAAAAAAAGGTTATGTTGTCTGTTTGGTGAAATTCAAAGGGATCGCTTATTTTAAACTTTGCCCGACAATACCAAGATTAATTCTGAAGTGTATTGTGATCCGCTGGACAAATTGAGTCATGCACTCAAACAGAAGAGGCCAGAATTGATCAATAGAAAAGGTGTAGTTCCACCAGAATAATGCGAGACCTCATACAAGTTTGATGACTCGCCAAAAGCTTTTGGAGCTTGAATGGGATGTGCAACCACATCCAACATATTCTCCAGACTTGGCACCTTCGGACTATCACTTGTTCCGGTCTCTGCAAAATTTTTTGGATGGGAGAACCTTCACCTCAAATCAGGACATCGAAAATCACTTGGACAAGTTTTTTGCCTTCAAGGATCAAAAATTATGTGAGCGTGGAATCAATATCTTGCCCGAAAGATGGCAAAAGGTATTGGATCAAAATGGAGAATGCATAATTTCATAAAATGTTTTACACAATAAAAAAATCGTGTTTAAATTGCACTAAAAAAAACGAAGTTACTTAGTGAACGACCCAATATACATATATATATTAATACATATATAGCGATATTTCTCAGTATTCAATATTTATTATTATTATTTCCTTGATTCTACAGAGTTACATCCATTTATAAATTAAATTAAATAACACTGCGTAGTCGCTCTTATTCAGAGCATAGGGCCTAACATATTTATTGTGAATAAATTACGAGCAGAGAAAAAAAGATTAATATGATAATTCAAACCGATTTCATTTTGCTTTCAATTTTAAAAATAATTTTTTCTTGCAAAATTTTTTGAGATAACTCACAACTCTCTTCTCGCCTTCATGATGACTGATGAACGAACGCAAATAGTTATCTGCAACTACAACTTGTACTGTAGCGGTGGGAATTGCCTCCCGTCAATACAAATAGCTTTCTACAAAAAACTGTTGAACTGTTGCATTGTACTGCAGTTGTGGCAATTGACGCAAGTTATCTAGTACTAACGGATAACACAAACACACACACGCTGGGACACACATACATTGTACCTGATGGCAAGGACCAGTGTAACTGACAGGCGCGTGCAACGAAAAAGGGAAAATGCTGGCTTTGCATGTCGACATAAAATAACACTACAACGCCAACGTCAAAGCTCTGTGTGCTGCACGTGGCACACGTATTTGGAACATGCAACACTGTGCGTGGGCACCCCCCACTGTGGATCCGTTCACATTATTTTAAACATAAAAAAAAGGGGCAAGATGGATCAGGTGTATGCGCCTGCATGTCGTTCTAAAGGCGCTTCCTAACTGCCAGCAGAGTTGCTTGTTTCAATCTTTCGCTCAACACGTCACCAAGGACCCAGGACTTGACGGGCATGTTTCCTTTGTGCAATCAACACACACAGACACATTAACACGCATACACACAAAAGAAGTGGATTGGTTATAGGCCGCATAGCCCGACTACAGTATATACTACAGCATACCTAATATTCGCAGTTTCTTTTTAATATTTTAATCACTTTAAAGCAGACAATTGAGCCGGCTCTCAATTAAAGCCATAAGGCCGCAAGATCCTCCACCAATTTCCTATTCGTAGAGTATGACTTAAATCCCCTGAGGTCATGCCTGTAATAGTTAAAACCGTCTGATCACTCAAATTTAATAATTTAAAAAAAAATTTTTTTAATAATTTCAAGAATTTAATAACTTATGACTTATAATTGAAGAGTAAATGTTTTTATAAAAAATTGAAAATTTTAGACTACTGAAAATCGCAGTTTTGTTTATTTATTGAAGGCATTCAATTTTAATATTTTTACTAATCATTTGAATAATATTTAGCTCTATTTTGAGTTTTAAAATTTATTTAAAAAATTTGAATTTTATATTAAATATTTTTGGTCTTATTTCAATAATTTTAGATTTGGCTTTACAAATTTTTGGAATTTTGGTCTTTTAATAATATTTCAAGATTTTTTGATAGATGCAAAAACGTGGTAGTCTATCGATTTTTCGGAAAACTCTTAAAAGCACTTTGTGGCCTAGTTTCAGGCAGCAGGCTGTTTGGCTTAGCTCAATCGATCTTGAACATTTCCTATATGAAGCCTATAGGGTCTTACTTGATTTCTTATAGATAAACATTTTTTTGTACTTACTTAATATACCTTTCTTGGTACAGGGTATAAAAACCTAGTTACACGCAGTGCCTTGTATCATTAGGGTGGCCCTTTTTTATGGCATGACCTGGTACATGACGCCTTTGCCTCCATTTGTTTGTATGCAGGATGTCCTAGCGTCATTGGCAGCATGAAGCTGTAGCAAATTTTAGATTACAGCTAGTTAGTATAAATTGTTAAAAGACATTTTTATGTAATTTTTACTTTGTTGCTCAAGTTATAAGCATTCTAGAAACTCGAAGCAGTTGTGTGTGCACTTTAGCATATACTTCTCGTACTGGGCCACATAAACTCCAACATAAACTGTTTTATACTCGTATTTTCTAACATATAATCCAATCTGTGCTTAGACTCATGTTTAAGCTATATAACCCTTTGTCAAATCAATTGGCTTAGCAATTGTTCACATCGATAAATATTTTTGTATTTGGCTGTTCATGCGTAAATATCTCTAATGGACAGGCAATCAATCAAATTATTATACATGGCAGTGCAAATTTGAAATCGTTTACACTTGAAAATGATTGAAAACAACACTTGATTCTGCTCAATTTGATTGTTTTTGATACTTGGATGTAACACAAACTGAGTAGAGACGGCTCCATTCTACGGCTGGCTTAGTCAGTTATTAACTTGAGTGGAAATATTATATACAAGGTTGGCCTTAAAATTATTAGGGTCATAACAAAATATCGAAATAAAAGCTTAAGTATATTTGGTAGCAGTGTAATTTATGTCAGAGGATTTTATAAATAGATATTTAACTATTGTGCAAACCATATTTTATCTTTATTATGAATGCTGTAAAGTTAAAGTGATATATGGTGTGTCGTTTAGAAGATAAGAAAGTGTGACGACATCGACATTATGGCAAAGGATTAAACAAAACTTATTTTAGTTCCCGACATTGGGATACTCTGCATTTATTTGAGTTCCCTGGCAAGCTAACAAATTTGAACAAAAAACGTTTCAGAGCACACTACTTTTGTTTTCTATTTGAGTATGAAAATATTGTAATCAAATTGGGATTTCGGATAAGTTTCCACCATTCTAAAGTGTAACATTAAGCACGCATAGGACCGCTCGTAATCGAAATCAATTCATTTGTTTGTACCATCGTAAAGGGTATCTCACAAGTCTGCCGCGCTTTAACGCTTTAATTATTGTGACGACAAATCTGCAGCATTTTACTTGTGCTATTTAACGACCATACTTAGCCATGAAAAATTAATTTTTTATGTAAGAGGAACATGGTCTGACCATGATTAAGTAAAAAAGTAAATAGAAAAATGACTTTTTAATACAGATCGTTCTAATGCTCAAAACTCATTACCGGACAAAAGTATTGTCGACCAAATTATTACCGTGTCTATAGTGAAATAATATTTAATATTTAAACATTAAACGCTGCTTGATTTAATTTATGCGTTACCAACTATTTTGATCTACAAAACATGGTACTACAAACCAACCACATATTGCAATTAAATTTGATTTTAGACGTAGAACAAGTTTCCCAAAAATCCTAGAAATTTTCAGCCGGAGAAACAATCTGAAGTCGATAGCAGACCAGAACAGACGCAGCCACAATGAATATCGTGAGCTATGTAGATCTGTGAAGAGAAACGATAAGAGAGCACTAATGGTTAGATTTGCAGAAAATGCGGAACGAGCAGCGGGAGAAAACAATATGCGCTTACTATACCAACTAGTTGCACGGATCTCCGGAAACCAAAAAAGACAGAGCCAACCAGTCAGAGACGCAGATGGAAATCTACTAACCAATTCGAGATGAACTGACGGATTTAGACCACACAGGAGTTGCGTAGACCAAGCAAATACACTGAGCATAATTACCGAACAGGCTGTGGAATGGCGAGCTCCGCTGTAACTCCTGTTAATCGATTTCAAGAAGGCTCTCGACTCAATAGACAGAGCGGCAATATGGCAACCACTTGCAAGGAAAGGAGTACCACTCAACATCATAACAATAATAAAAGCGATGTATGATGGTGCCGACCTGGCGGTACTACACAATGGAAGAACAAGTGCACCTTTCCAAACGAACACCGGCGTTAAGCAAGGCTGTCTTCTAGCGCCTCTACTCTTCAACATCGTGGTCGATGAGTTCATGAGAGAGATATGCAAGTCCAAGCGTAGCATCACGTGGAGCTTCACCAGACACCTTGAAGACTTGGACCACGCAGACGACATCTGTCTGACCTCTCTTAGACTATGTGACATCCAGACCAAAGTAGATGACCTCGTGAAACTAGCCAGCAGAGTCGAAACAAAAGCATACGCTTCAATCACACCAGCCAAGGAAACATCACCATAGAAGGTAACCCAATCGAGTTCGTCGACAGCTTCCCATACCTTGGCACCAGTATCTCCAGTAGTGGTGGTGTTAATGAAGACGTTTCAAGCCGACTCGCCAAAGCTCGATCAGCATTTGGGAGACTATGCGAATTATATGCGGGATCATCTGACCAAACAGAATATCAAAAACATAACATGGGTTTCAGCTAAACAAACAGCGCAAAATAGAGTTCGATGGAAAGCTACTGTAGAGGCCCTAAGCTCCCAAGAGGAGTAAAACAGGAAAAAAAAAGTATCTTTTTAAGGTTCAAACTCTTTGTTTACTGTTCTATATGCATAACAAAAGTTTTAAGTCGTCATCGTGCACATCGCCATCATTTATTTTTCCATTTAGATGCCATAGCAGTCTAAGCTAAGAAAATACAAAAAGGTTTTTGTTATCAAAACGAGGCAGCGGAGGTCGTTCGTGAGCAGCAAGCCGAAGCACCCGAAGCCCTCTGTCTTTAAGTATTTCCCATTTAAAATGGAGAAAAAAAATATTGTACTTTGTAAAAGATCCTAGATAAGACATAAGATCTCTTTTCGTAGCCCTCGCTTTAATTGGGAGATTACGGATAATGCTAATTATTTCGTCTCCCTAACACCTTTATCCTTATAGATAAAGATTTTCATACGGCTTACTATTAAACCATATACTTTATGGGTGCAGAGTATAAACATAGTCTATGTAGTTACTAAAATGTTTAGTCAGCAGTTAAGCCTTTAGGCTTATTGACATGATTTTATTTAAAATGCTATAAAAAATGAATCTATAAATTATGTGCCTATAAAATTAAGAAAAAAAAAGCTTTGATATACAATTTTTTTTGTTGCTGAACCCCTATTTATACATAATGTATTAATGTAAAAAGGTCAGTAAATAATGCGCATCGTTTGGTTAAATTTGGGCTCCATAGCTCTTGTAGTCTTCGTGGTCCTTTTGAACATATGGTTGGGCGGACAGATAGATATATTGATCAAGATTTCATATATTTTTTAAGGCTCTGCTTTGCATTTGGATTTTAAAAATATTAATATGTAACGTCTCGCTATTTCGGAGCACTTTTTCCAAGTAGGCATTGCTGATGGGTATCGATAAAACTTTTCCAACAATTAAGGGCAATTGGACAAATCCTTCAGAATTTTCGAAAATTTTTACCCATTTTATATCGACAGGGAAGTCAATTTGTTTGAATTTGGGGATAATCTTCGCCAAAAAAAGTATTTCGTCGTAAAGAGCGTCTTCGTCAACAACAAGATTAACCTCTTCAGCCGCTCGAAGAAATAGTTTTCGGTCTTAAAGGTTCAACACTGAAATGTGTTGAAATGGAGATTTTTCAAAATCGTTTCATTTTCCCAAATATGTAAGACCTCGATGGTAAACTAATAATGCTTCTCTCTCAAATTTCGATCGTTGATGCTGTGTCAAATGAGGTAGACTTTTGTTGACTTTAGATCCAAATTACTTGTCATCCATCCTGGTTGCAACCCATCTCTCAATTCAGTCAATACACTGTGAATGTGTGTACACATCACTGTTCCTTTTTCCAGATTTTTTATACTTTTGATCATGTGGTGCAAAAAATGATGAACGAAGTGTAAATAGCATTCTGTGAACGTTAAATTTTCGTTGAGATCGTCGTTTAGTTCATTCTCTTGATCTTTCACAAAGCTCCAAATCGTTTGTCAACTTCATCTTCTCCTTCATTGATAAAATGTTGCTTTAAACCCGAGCATTTTTTGATAATCCGCTCTGTATGCGGGAAATTCGAATTTATATACTTAGTTCATATGGCGGCCCGGCAAAATTTTCAATGGCCCGGCGGCCCGACGACCACTTCCTAGGCCCGGCATTGCCGGGCGAGGCCCGTGAAGGTGGCAACCCTAGATGAGATAAAAGTAAATCGTACTGCCTGGAACGACATGAATATGCATTTCTTACGTCTTTCGTAATACAATATTAATAGATATTTCCATTTGGCAGTATACGACTTGATTGTTGGATTTCAGGAGCGCCAATACAATGTAGGGACTCATTCATTTGACAAAAGAATTGGCTTAGACACACGTAAAACGTGAATCCCCTTTATTCCGAAAAAATGTCGTATCTTTAAGACATGCTACTACATTGGTGTCATAAACCCGAGTCCCCAGACTTGCACTTACTAACATTGCTGCTATACATTTTTGGAGCCCTGGTATAAAATTCTCGGTAGTTAAACTTAAAACGGCCTCTCATTTTTGTTTTTTTCGATTGGTTTTCAGATTACACTCAAAAATATCACAGTCCACAATTATCTGTGTAACAGCTCGCTAATTCACAATAAAAAAAATAACTCCAATATTTGTTATTTAACTTTTGTACTTTTTTTTAGCCCACGCACTTGCGGTTACTACAATGCTTTATATTGGACTATGGTATATCGATGCACAGATATACATATTTATGATATTTTTATAAAAAAATATGAAAGAAAAATATTTATGCTTTAAAATAAATGCATGCACATGCAATGCGATATCTAGTAGTTGAAAAATATCTTCTGAAAATTTGATTTTTTTGCGCGGCAATATTTGTCTGTGAAAACTGCCAAATATTCTTTTGCATGGTAAAGCACGTTTAATAATCAATTTCGCTTTTTTTTTTAATTTTATTTAATATGTTTAAACTAACGATTTTGTTTCAATTTTTAAATGAAAATTTTCAAAATGCATATATTTATATGAATTGCAGTTTTCTTATTTTGAGATCGCCAATGCAGTTTATTGAGCTTGGGATATCTATCTCAGACAGGTCACGGCAGTGTATCTATCAGTTATTTAGCCATAATCTTCAAAAAGCTTATGCTGATGGTATTCCTGTTTGGCGCATGCTGTAGCAGGTTTTTGAAACTACTTTTTTGTCGCCTTTTTATATGATTGTCATTTTGGAGCCCTTTCGTCAGGTTTAAAGTTTTTATACCCTGTACCTACAGGTACAAAAGGTATACTAGATTTGTACAATGTTTGTAGCGGACAGAAGGAGGCGTTGCAGACCCCAAGTCCTTTATACCAAAATGCTTATCATAACCTCGGGTAGCGACTGAGTCATGACCGTCTATCATCCGTTTGTATGAACACGTAGATTTTGGAGACTTTAAAGAATAGTAGAACTTGTAGAATCTCTGGCATTATAGCTACCCTCTTAATATTTTTTTTTGAAACTTAACAGAGGTACGCGTCATGATCACATGTATCTGTGTGTCAATAATAAACAAAATCGGACAAGTACACCAAAAGTTAAAGCCAAAAAAAGTACCTACTAATTTCACCCCCCTTTTCCACGAAAACTGCATCAATATTTGACTTTAGGTACCTAATTATGTTAGAAAATGACCTACTATCATACTATCATAGATTATTCAATATTTCTTTGACGTAAACTTAAATTTTCAACAAAATCGGTACTTAAGGAATCTATAGGAGTAATTATCAAAGTGCACCAATTAAAACGCATTTTCCAATTGGAAAATTCTTAGAAGGAATATGCAGGAGTAGATTTTTTTCGAGAAAAGAGGTACAGGGCATCGCCTCGACTGTCTCACATTTTTTACTACTAAAATACTTATATTTACATTATCTTATTAGGAGTTTTTTTTGTGAAATACTTATCCAGATAATAAACTTAAAATTTCCATTGACTTGCTAATTTCGTATTTAATCTCTCATGTCTAGGGGATGAACGTAGTCGTATTATTTTCATATATTCATGCTTCGAATTTGTTCAATCCTTGTTTCTCGGTTCCTGCTTTTCTTCTAACACATCTGCAAATTGTAGACAATGATATTGAATTATAAATTGGCCATGTTCCAAAGTTTTCTCAAAATATGATTCAGATTCTCACCGGATTATTTCTCTAATAACAGCTCTGCAGTCTTAGTGGTATATTCAACATATTTCTTGCAGTTTAAAATATTCCAAATGAAATTTTATTCTTATACCCCATACCCTTAGGTACAAAATGTATACTAAATTTTTGCCAATGTATGGACCAGAGAAAAGTAGGCGTGGCAGTCCCCAAGAGCTGTGTACCAAAAAGCTTATCATAACTTCGGAGACTACAAAAGCTGGAGTTACGAAACTTTACCAGCTATTGCGTATCCTTGGAAGATGAAATTTGTTAAATAATATCAGTATCATACTCCGTTGCCCCCTAGTAGAATTTCGTACGTTTTTTAGTATTGCGATCTAAACAGGGCTCTGCGTCTTGGTTACTTACATCTACGTATCTAAAATGAACCAAATTGTACAAATACTACAAAAGTTACAATCCAAAATATACTAATTTCACCTCCCTTTGACTATTAACTGCATTAATATTTATTCGTAATTATGTTAAAATACCTTACCTACCTTACCTAGAATTTTGTGGCTATTCATGTGGCCCTAATGAACAAGCCCACATCCAAATTTTATCGTTGCAAGCTCCCGCAGCTTACAATCGATTTACCGTGTTTTTTCTACGCACACTTTTTCCCTCAACATATGCACTTCCAACTTACCCCATAAACTTTAAATAACTTCTTTGACGTAATTTCGATTCTAATCGAAATGGGAAGAAATTTACGAAAGTTATAGGTTGAAATATCTTACTACATGGGATGAATTTCTATTATTGGTGTTTCCATAAACATATTTGGGACAGTCGTCCCTCGAGTAGAGAAAGCGACTTAAATTTTTATTCCTGATATTCGGGTTTTGCTTGACTGGGGTGTTGTGAGCAAAAGATTCATTATTTAGCGAAAGGTTAAAAGCAAGTTTCTAAGTATGATATGGGGAAATGACAAATTAAACCTTTTTTCTCTTCAATCAAGAAGTTATCCAAATTTTGCAAGTCTTTTTGTGTTTTTTCGTGTGGGGGATTCTCCGGGCCCGGAGTTTTCTCTGTGGCCCGGTGTGATTACTGCCGTACTTACAGAACACAATACATTTTCCCCCCAGGAACAGATATTCTCCCTACGGCCCTGGTTACAGTAGACCTTATTATCTTCGAAGATTCCTTGACGTATTTATACAATATCAGTCTAAAAAAGATGGCGTACGTTAAAGTCGGGCGCAGACGACTTTGAGATACCCTGTACCACAACATTGCAATTAAGTCCGACATATTGCTAAGACCTCCAAGAGATATTTTCTTCGGCAAATTTGGCTACGATATTTTCATTATCAAACAGAAATCAGTTGAATTTTGCAACATACAATTTTTTTGACCGATCGGTCCTATGGGGACTATATGATATAGTCAACCGATTTTGATCACATTTGGTACAGAGCTTGGGAACTCTAAAAAACTTCCGTGTGCCAAATTTGGTAACGATAACTTCATAAACAAACGAATTATCCATCCAAAACTTTTGCTTTTTTTCGAGGTCCTCTGAAACACCCCTATATAATGTAATCCCGATATCAAAAAAATAAAATAAACTTGTCCTCTATGGATTAATAAGGGATCTAATCTGAAAGTTTGGTTGCTCTAGCTCTTACCATCTCTGAGATCTAGGCGTTCATACGGACAGACGGACATGGGTATATCGACTTTTCTAGTCACTCTGATCATACTTTAGGTAACTTTGGGGGGTCTCCGACGTCTCCTTCTGTACGTTACATACATTTTCGGCTTGCACAAACACAATATACCCTTTGTACCATACGGTACAGGGTATAAAAATTGTGTGCAGTTGAAGGTCGCGTTTTTTGTACAACATTCAAAAGAGTAACTTTTTATTCGTAGCGTACAACTGACGCTATGAACATGTATTTACCTTCATCGTCAGTTACTATTGTTTGCTCATTTGTTGATTAACCTTCGACTTTTTGGAAGAGTAAGCTTTTAGTGAGACGTTTGGCAATCTATCAAAAGCCTTTTTGGGAGGAATGGTGATGCTCTCCTTACCCCATTAAGAGGCAAAGGCATCCGCTTTTATCATATGCGACTTAATTTTTTCATTGTCCACCTTTATTGACAGGGTCGCCGATAGATGATTCCTACCTATATATGCTGGGGCAACACCAAGTTTTCGCTGTTGACTAAAACTTAAAGACTCAAGCAAACATTTAGTTTGTCTTCCTTTGATACCGTGGATACACAATTTTCTTCGTAGCCTTTGCAGTCGTGTCAATTTGTTTATTTTGAAGTAAGTTAAATTAACTTTGCCTTTTAAGCAAGAAGCTGCTCAATATTTACTGTTTCATCATTAAGTTATTTAAATTAGTTACAAAGACAAACTTTGATACCAAAAATTTTAGCATTTTTCTTCAAGCTCCAAATATACTCAACTTAAAGCGGCTGTAAAAACAAAACTAGTCAGCCGAATTGAAAAAAAGGATATCTGCAAATTTCTAATATCTTTAAGTAAGCTTATATTATTGTTATTATATGTACCTACCTCATTATTGCTTTAAAGTATTATAATTTTCAGTCAGACGAATTGAGTAAAATAAGCTTCGGGTTTCATGCATTTTATGCACTAATGACTCTTCCCCGCTTTTCCTATTCCAAACCCCTTTTAATATTCCTAAGTATTGGATTGCAATGTTGAAGTAAAGTACTTAAGCTTTTAAGCACTTGCGCACTCTAAGAGGATTATAGCTCAGCTACTTATTTGTACTTTTAAGGTAGCCACAGTATAATAAAATAACAAACTTCCAAAACAAGTTTTATGGAAATTCCAGTATAGGTCTAACCAAAATGAAACTGAGCCAACAACACTAAGTAATAGATATTGTCGATAGGGCACAAAAATGTTTTTCTTTTTAAATGTCACAACAGAAACTTTGACAACCAATACACACACACACAGTCAAGTGTTTGACGCATGTATAAATATGTATGTGTGTGTTGTTGTTGTGTGGTGTGTTTCAATTTGTTGCCATTGTTCGATACTGTTGTTTTCTGGTGTTGTTGTCAGGGACGCACCCCTGGGGTTCGGGGGGACCGTATACAAAAATTTGCAATTTTTGGAATCCATAAAAAAATAGATAGTATATTTTATACTCCAATTGCTCAAAACAAAATTTTGAAGGGCTAATGTCATTTGTGTCATTGACTTTCGGTTTCAAAAGTCAGACCAAGCTTACTACATGCTTTTGGGATCGCTGAATCCTAATCCGAACTCTAAAAAACCCCATCTTTGTAAGATGAGTTCCAAAATAGCTCGTTTTTGAGGTCAGCCACAATCATCCCAAGCAAAATATGGCTTGAACTGACCAATTTTTATTTGCAACCTAAACATTCAATTCTTCAAAATGATTTTTGGTTTCGTACTTTACACATAGTTAGAAAGTAAAAAACATTATTATTTTGCATTTGCTCCCCCTAAAAATATTTTCAAGATCCGCTCCTGTTGATTGCTGCTGATGCTGACTTTACTAATACAAGTTAAACAATCAAATATATCAATCATACGCACCAATGAGCTTTTGTAGGCGTCACACACAGACACGTGAAGGCACACACAGATACTCTGACAACGTATCTCAGGCATATTTGGAATAATATTTAATGTTATTGTACTCTTGTTATTTTTATGGGCCATGTTGTTTCCCTGTTTCTGTCCATTGTTTATTTTTAGTCAAAATGTCAGGCAAACATTCTGGAATCCTGCCCACACGGACACGCACACACACTTGCGTGTTTGTAAGTGCGTGTCTATGGCAGTGGCAGTTACCGACAGGCTGCTCGATATAACCAACGTCATACGCGTTGCCTTTGTTGATTTACATGCGGCTGAAAGCAGCTCACATGTACGGCACAGCAGGAGCAGCTGGCATTACGTCCGAGCATACGTCCCAGTATCTAAAACCAAGTTGTATGTATGAGTCGTCATGGCTCATGCCTGACGTCAACGTATGTTAACCCAAACGTCTTAACTCGTACGTTTTCAAAATGTAAATATTGTTTCATGTTTGATTGATTGAACACTATTGTTCCCAGTGCCCAATCTTGGACTTAACGCATATCCTGCTGCTGTCTAGCCTATTGATGTGCCGGCAAATTAACTCGTATAAATATTGATATGCTCCAAGTGGCACATGGCACTGCTGCAACTGCAACATATCTACCTGATAGCCACTTGGTTGCGCAGGGAATAAACGCTGAATACTGCATGTGATATTCCATTTGAGTGATTTCACTTGCCTCCTGGCAACATGCTGCTGCAAATGAACCAAATTGAGTTGATAATTCAGATGTCGCTGTCAAATGAAAATGCATTTTTCATTTAAAATGCATGAAAATGAAAACGCGGGCAAGTTGAAAAGTTATCGGCCTTGCAAAAAGGGTTAAAGGAAAAAAATTTCATCCCTCAACATGTGTCCAACAATTTAATATGCCTTCCAAAAATAAAAGACTTTTGCCTATTTTGCCCATTTCGGAGTCAAACACTCAAAAGATTTAATGCGACTGTTTCTTGCTCACTAGTGTTGTGATGACTCCAAACATCTTCGACAGCGGAAAATATTTCTTAGGAATCTTTCCATGATCACGTTTCTTGTCGTCTATGGATAAACGTTTCACCCATCTGGGTGACAGCTTCTTCTTATGCAACCAGTATGGTCTAAAATCTTATTTTTCCAGTACAAACTCGAAAAATTATCGTGCAGATCAGAGCATTGGAATTGTTCATATAAACTGGCATAAATCTTAGCACACTCATCTTCCATATAACCGCCGTTAGGACATTTGTGTTATTATTATTGTTAAGCCTTGTTCGGCGTCGAAAGATTTCGAACTGCCTCTAGAGCGGTCTCCCTGAGCTCAATGATATAGTATTAGCATATCGCCTGCTATCACGTTCACGTTCCACGCTGGTGTTAATCTCCTTCAGGACTGATCGTCTCTAGGTAATTTTCGGGCGGGCTATGTAGCCTTGCGAGTTGTATTGCAAAGACATATAGGTGATGTCGTTCGGTGATTTGCGCAATATGTGGCCGATCCGGCCGAGCTTCCTTCTTCGAATTTCTATGTTGACGTCCAACATGCCAGTTCTTGACCATAGTTCTTCATTTGATATTCGGTTTGGCCAAAATATTTGCAAGATCTAACGAAGTCAACGGTTTCCGCTGTACTTGTTTTGTTACGAACAACGTTTCGCAGCCATTAAGGAGCACGGAAAAGACTCATGATTTGAAGATCTAGATTTTGGTTCGAATACTATAACAATTTGATGACCAGATCTTTTTTAGTCGTGTAAAGGCACCGATTGATTTTTAAATTCTTGCAGTTGCCTGTGTCATTGTGTTGAGCTTCCCAAATATTGAAATTCATCGACTCTTTCCATTTTCGTTCGTACAATTTTAAGGGCTCTTCTGACGTCACATTGATTCACATTTCTTTTGTCTTGTTTAGCAGACCATCCTTTGCTAATTCGAGAGAAAGATCCTCTAGCTTTTTTTGCATGTCTATGCGAAAGTTTGCACTTGTCGTCCGCATAGTCAATTGACTCCAGTCTTTTTGTGGGGTTCAGTGGATTCTATATAATACCCCTAGGCTTGTCAAGCGTTGCACGCCTTGTAACTGCATCAATGACTATGCCTTACTTCCGAAATTGTTGTGAATGGTTCTGACACTTTGCCGTCATGAATCACGTAGCATCTGTGTACACTGACAACATTTTTCTCGTTAGGGAGTCGAATTTTCAAATGTCTTTTCCGAAACCCCACAAATTTTTTGCCAAAATGTTCAGGGTGGCAGAAGGGATCGGTCTATCCTTCTGTTGGAATTTTACCTCAAGTTGCATCTTTTAGTCTAGTTTGCATTCCGATTTTTGATATTGGCCCTTCTTTCTTCCCTATAGAATTTGGTAGCGTACTCCAGCTCTTTTTAAACAGTAATATTGAATTTTTCCAAAGACTTTCCGTTCTTGAAAACCCATCTATGGGTGAAAAGTTTTAATTAAATTAAATAAATAAGAAGAAATAAAAAAACCCCTCGAAATCGAATGAACACAGTAGAAATTAACAAAAGTACAGGGTACTGTGGTACAGTGCCCCTAGTTTCAATCAACGATGCCAGGGCAATAACTCGTTAGCCTGCCCTTGCGTATAAACATGAATAGTGCATTTATTGATACACCTTGGTCATTAAGCCAATATTAATTGTTGCTTATACATATATAGCTTTAATTTAAAAATCAAAATAATCAATGGAATATTATTTTATTTGTAGTTCATTAAATTCGGGTATCAATTTATTAAATGCATGGAAGCATGATTTTTGGAGATGATTGATATCAATAATTATTTAATTGCAAAAATTATTATTTATTATTATACACTCTACCCAAGGGGTATGAATATTATAGAAAAAAAAAGTGTTTTTTTTCAGAGCCCCTGCGTTATGCCGCTAAATCAACGATACTCTCACTTTCCTACAAAACCCAGTATTATTTGACGCAAATAATAGTTTGTTTTGGATAAAGTGGGTGCGGAGTATCCTTAAGCACATTTTTATATATGATGCGTGAGTTAGAAGTACGAAAATCTTAAATAACGAAGTTTTTATTTTTTGAAAGTTTTTGCTTTTTTTTTTATTCTAAGGCACTAGGTTCGTCAAATATATTGAAAAGTTCAAATGACAAGTTTTCTGTGAACGCAATAGTTAAAAAACTACAAAGAAATTCTCATTATTATTAAGCTTTCAAAAACTGAAAGGAACTCGTTTAAATTTTGAATTTTTGTGAACTTCGATTTTGAATTTCTTGTAAAAATCTCATAACATATCAAAACAAATATTTATAGCGAGTTTAACCTAATATCTTCTCATTCCAAGAATTTACTCTTTTTTATTACTACTACAAGACAATGGGCAACAAAATTTTTCATATATCTTTATTTGTTTACGAGATATGTTTTGTTAAAGAAAATTCTATCTAAATCGCATATTCAATTACACTAGTTTACACGAAAAATGAACCTTCATAAAAAAGTGTTTTTTTGGGTAATTTGGGGTCGAGAAACACGAAAATGGCAACCTTTTTTTTTCTTAAGCACCGTTTTTGAGATATTTTCGAAAAACATGTTTTTGGTCACTTATTTCGTTATTCGTCAATATCTTGTGAACAAAAAAACATGGTTCCATAACATCTACAGTTCCTATCCGATTTCGAAGATCTTAGACTCGAAATTTTCGTAAAAGAAGTCTCTTTCAGCTTAAAGCTTAATTTAATTTTTAAAAATTTTGTTCGTTAGTAAAAAGCATACCGAAAATGTGTAATTTTGAAAAAGTGTCAAAAATTACACGTTTTTTCGACTTTTGTCGCTTAAAACTTCTATAATTGTTACCCAATCTATACATAATTATATATCACTGTATGGAGCACATCAACACCTTTCGATCATCTTTTATGTCGATACAAAATTTTGTTCACGAGATATTGACGAATAACTGAAATAAGTTCCAAAAAGCATGTTTTTCGAAAATATCACGAAAACGTTGCTTAAGAAAAAAAAAAAGGTTGCCATTTTCGTGTTTCTCGACCCCAAATTACCCTTAAAAACACTTTTTTACGATGGTTCACTCGATGACCCATAAATTTGTAAGCTAGTGTTATCGATAACTTGAAATATATCACAGGCCCATATGGATTGAATCCGAGTCCGGGGAACGAATCTTAACAGCTTCAACACCCAAAGGCTCTGATATAACCCCAAAAACCCCCATAAAATAAGTCATATTGGAGGCTTGCTTAGAAATCTGATGAGATTGGAGTTTTCAGCAAGCTAAAAAAAATAAATAAAAAGAAGCGCCAAAAAAGGGGTCTGAAGTTATCTTATAAAATAGCAACATAAAAAAAAACTATTTTCGGCTTTGTGTGTACTATAGTATAATATATGTTTTTGAGGTAGCTGAATCTCAAACCTCAAAAAAAAAAAAATTTTCGAAAGCAATAAATAGAAAAAAAGTGAATGGGGTATTTTGGCGGTTATGTCATAACGCTTTGATATTAAGTTTTATTGGACCTCGACTTCGGATTCGGCGGCTCAAAATCCACTATCACATGTAAAGTTCACACCACTTTATATTTCTTGTGGGCCTGTGTAAGAGGAATTTTCAAAAAAAATTTGCATTGTGAGCATTGGCAATTTGCCTCTTTCTTATGCAAAGAGCTTTAAAAATCAAAAACATCCTTAAAATAAGTTTAACCCTTCACGCATTCTCGTCTATGTATATTTACTACATAGTCCAATAAAGAACAAATCCAATTATGTATCTTACAGTATGTTAATTTCATCCTAAAATTAACTGGTTTCCATTTCTTAACATTTGTACATACTAACTTTAAGTCCGCTTTAAATTTTAGTATCGCAATTATTGAATAGCTTTTGAATAACTTTTGCAATCAATTAGTTTTATGTAAAAACTTGACCGCCTTAGTTTTTTCGCTCGACTTATTGCTAAAGGATTTATTTTGCAGCCAACCATTGAAGTGTAGTCAACTAGGCTATGCTTAAGTAAAGTTTATACAGTTCATAAATTTATCTTAAGGATTGTTAGCTTTGGTTTGGCATTTTGTGGCGTTTAAGCCAATGCGCCTTTTGCGGCCAAGTTGGCCATAAAACAGCTCGCCCGGAACCCTTTTCGAGGCGTGATAAATATCCTTAAATAAATCTTTATTTGAGATACGACCAACGCTGTGCCCCGCAGCTATTAATATTACAAACATTTTGTGGCATGCTGTTAATACTTTTATCAGTTTTTGCTAAATAGGCGTAAAAAAATGTTGCATACCTTTGGGCTATGAGCAACTCATCTAGTTAACAATAAAATTAATCATTGTCGGCAAAGTTTCGAGATGCAAAATTCTGATTAATATGCCAGAAAGTCGCACGGGAGCAATCTAATGAATGCCCCCCCCCGTTGGGCCTTGAGCTATTTCTCTCGTTCCCCGTGCGGAAAAAGCAACAACAAACAAATATTAATCACTCTTAATGAATTTTATGTCAAGCATGAATATTAAACAACTTTTACTCCAGCCGCTGACAGACGTATACAAAAAAAAATCTGATTAAAAGTGTTTTTTTTTTTTTTTATACGACTCTGATTCAGAGTCTGAATCAGACTCAGGCCAAGACTTAAGCTTACTTAGAAAAGAGAGCCAACCTTAGGTTCTTGCTCCCTGGGCATTCATAAAAGTGAATTAAACATATAAAAGCAAACTTTTTCCTTGCCGAGACTGAAAAGCCAGAAAAAGTTTCATCAAATTCAAGCTTCATTTCCATTGCAAGTTTTGTATTTCAGACGTACCGAGGGCAGGTTGAAAAGTTATAGGCAGCAAAACTTTAAGCGCACTTTTTTGAAAAGAAAACCTAACAATATTACAACAGCTACGAAACGACTTAAAAAAGTCTTGCTTCTCATGATTAAACCAGGCTGCACAATTAGAAACAAAATTTTTTTTTTATAATTTTGAGTAAACTTAACTTTGGTTTTTTTTCGACTTATTAGTTTTATTATAATACACTCAATCAAAAAGTACTACATTTTTTTTTTTCATTCCAAGTTTCGAAAAACTGTGTTTCATCAAACTATCTCAAAATCCGTAAAATATGTTGATCGGAGAGCCAGTGCAATCCATACAATATTACCACAGTTACGAAACGACTTAAAAAAGGACTTAAACTAGGAATCGGATTCAGCGATCACAAAAACATTTGATCAACATGATCTGTTCTCCGAACTTGAAAATCGATTGTTTTTCAAAAAATTCCACTTTTTTTTTAAATCGGTTGTGTGACGATGTTTCTTTCATGTGGTCGCTGACACTGCATCCACGTCAGGTTTCTCAAATAGCCTCCAAAATAGCTTTTTTATGGGGATTTTGTGATTATTGCAGAGCCGTTGAATGTTGGGTTCTTTTTGACCTCGAATTCGGTACTGTTCACACCAATTTTTTTTTGTGGGCCGGTATTCTTCGGTGGATCGGATGTTTGTATTCCTAAAAATGCAAAGTTTCATTGTAAATGAAAATACATATGAACTTTGGTAACTGTTTGAAATAAAAAGCGATAGTGATATTGCACCTTCTAGGCAAATGGGCTTTAAAGGGTTTAGCTGGATAAGAAACAAAAAACAGTCTGCAACGGTTTTAATACCCTGTACCCTTAAGTTACAAAGGGTACATTAAAAGACGTCGGAGACCCTGAAAAGTTACATTATCAGGTCGATATAGACGCGTCCAACCATCCGTATGAATGCCCATATATCAGTTATGATGAGAGCTGGCATAACCAAACTTTCGGGTTAGATCCCTTATTATGTTGTGTCAAGTTTAAAAACTAAAATTGTTGGTTAATTTTTTTTTAAACCTATAAATGGATCTGCATAATTTTTTTCTAAAAATCGTGGAAGGCAGTTTTATGTTTCTTAACTATATATAGGGTTTTCCAACAAGAAGTGTTATTTTGAATCACCCGGTATTTCGGTAGCTGTCACTTTTGAAGCTTTTGTTCTTTGACATTTGACAAGCAGAAACTACGCCATTACTAAAATTCGAACGATACACGCTTCAACAACGCATTGAAATTATTAAAATTCACTATAAAAATGGTGAAAATCTTCCATCGCAAAATCATCTTGTTTGATGAGGCCCATTTTCACCTCGGTACTACGTCCAAAAGCAAAATTGGCGCATCTGGGGCTCGGAAAACCCAAGAGTTATTGTTGAGAAGCCTCTCCATCCTCAACGTGTGACCGTTTGGTGCGGTTTATGGCCCGGCGGGGTCATTGGACCTATCGAGGACATAGGGCAGCCACTTTACGATTTGGAAATTGGTCTCACTAAAATTTCTTTAGTCATCGAATTGGTAAAAAATTTGTGGACTCTCAATTCTTTCCTTTTAGTTGTACATAAAACACTCTTTGCATTTACTAAATATAACCCTTAACTACTTGAGTTACAGATTTCTTGCTTAAAAAATATTTCCTAGCCAATTACTTTTGCGAATACCCTCGTATGTACTTGTTTCCAAGCACAAATAATTGTTCTGACCTGAACTAATTTTTACGTTACTCGGAAAAACTTTGTGCCCGCTGTGTTGCCGTACATACTCAAAGAACTATTGTATACCATCTTGTAGTTTACCTGCCCAGTTGGTATTTAAGACTCGCCGAGCTATTCACAACAGCAGACTGCTGGAATTTACGGTGTACTCGGTATGACCCCAGAGAATTTGGAGAAAATTTCAGCGTTAAATTAATCAATGAAGGGAATTTTGTAGATCTCTGCTTAAAAGCATACGTAGTATGCTTTTATCTGATACTCCAATTAAATATTAACTACATCTGCTCTTGATTAAATTACGTTTCCATTAGTGCCATTTAATTAGGTGGCTTGGAAATTTTCAAATTGTGCTTAGTTCAAGTCTAGGCTTTTAATTATTTAAAAGCAAATTTGTGGGAATACTTTGAGCCAAGATTAATAAAATGTTAATGCTTGACTATATTTTATTTGTGACTACAATTTGCGAAACCAAGACGATTTTTAATAGCATAAAAAGTTGCTAAAGAGTTTTAAACGAGCAGCTATAAACATAGTTTGAATTAGCTTTAAAAATTTAGAATAAACTTTCAACATATTTTTGCAACTTCTTAAACAAATTGAACATTTTTATTATGCAAAAGTTAAGCAAAATACTTTGGAAACTTTTCAAGTAAAGCACAGGCAAATTTTGACTTATATCTAAATGTTATTATAATTGTAATGCATCTACTTAAGGTTCACAAGAATGGACTCTAAATGGCTTTTGACACATTGATTCTCACAATGAATTATTATATATGGTGTACAAAATCTTATGTATTAATGAGAGTAAATGTCCATGATGTAATGAATTTTATAGGGTGCCGCAAAGAAGTGCGCAGAAAGTAGTTGAATTTCTATATGGCAGCTATATGAAATGTGTCAACAATTTTGAACAAACTTTACACATATGTTAAATCTAAAGCAAAATACAGAAAATCTAAATTTCAGCACATTATATAAAAAATAAAAATATAATTATATGTTTTTATGTCTATCATATATATAACCCCACTTGTGTGAAATTTGGTCAAAATAGCTCCACTTTTAAATTCAAAAATGGAACCTATGCTCTCTTTAGCAGAGAGACATAAATAACAGATCTGCGCATTGCGTGACCTTTAAGTTATTGGATCATGGTATATGTTTGTCTAGAAAGAGTAATGTACAGTACAAAATCTAAATAATTATTGTATTATAAATATTCTCTATAAACTTCTCCAACTCTATATATGTATGTATATAACGCTGACTAATGAATGAATGAAAGAAAATGAATGAAAAGGATGAAAGAAAAATATTTACAGATTTTAAAATCTGTAGAAATGGTGGAATCATATGTTCCATTTGTACAACCGCTAAGAATCTTGGAAATTCCTACCCCAAGCGGGTGAAATAGGTGATACATCGACTTATAACAAATAAATAAGCTAATAAGCACTATTTGGGAATTAATTTTTTTAGCGATATAGATAATTATGACAGCAAACGATTGAATTGGGGGATTATATGATATATTACACTAGTTTACAAATTTATGGGTCATCGAGTGAACCATCGTAAAAAAGTGTTTTATAGGGTAATTTGGGGTCGAGAAACACGAGAATGGCAACCATTTTTTTTCTTAAGCACCGTTTTCGAGATATTTTCGAAAAACATGCTTTTGGGCACTTATTTCAGTTATTCGTCAATATCTCGTGAACAAAATCTTGTATCGACATGATGATTAGATCGAAAGGTATTGATGTGCTCTTTACAGTGATCTATAATTATATACACATTGAGTAAAAATTATAGAAGATACAAGCAACCAAAGTCGAAAAAAGTGTTATTTTTGACAATTTTTCAAAATTATAAATTTTCGGTTTGTTTTTAATGAACGAAAAAAAAATTTTTTAAATTATGTTAAGCCTTAAGCTGAAAGAGAATTCTTTTACGAACATTTCGAGTCCAAGATGAAACCATGTACGGAAGTTCCAATCTTCACTCGATCACATTTTTGTATGAACAAAAAATTGTTCACTCAAAGTTTTTCATTTGCGTTCATTTACGTCATCACGAGTTTGTATGGAGCAGTAGTCGTGGTTTTTCGTTCATGGTTCCATAACATCTAAAATTCTTACCCGATTTTAAAGATCTTAGACTTGAAATGTTCGCAAAAGAATTCTCTTTTAGCTTAAAGCTTAACATAATTTTAAAATTTTTTTTTTCGGTATTAAAAATCAAATCGAAAATTTGTAATTTTAAAAAATGGTAAAAAATTACACTTTTACCGACTTTGGTTGCTTGTAACTTCTTTAATTTTTACTTAATCTGTACATAATTGTATATCACTGTAAAGAGCACATCAATACCTTTCGATCTAATTATCTTTCAGGTCGATACAAAGTTTTGCTCATGAGATATTGATGAATAACTGAAATAAGTGCCCAAAAGTATGTTTTTCGAAAATATCTCGAAAACGGTGCTTAAAAAAAAAAAGGTTACCATTTTCGTGTTTCTCGACCCCAAATTACCCTAAAAAACACTTTTTTACGAAGGTTCATTTTTCGTGTAAACTAGTGTTATTGATCTGAAACTCGGCTAGTTGGTGATTGAAAGTCACATTCGCCATGACTGAATCCAAAGTGCTGTTTTGGTGGATATGCTCATTTTTCTTTGGCGGCTATGCTTCTTTTTCTTTCAATCGACAATCTTTCATATTCACATTTTTTGCCGATAAAATTCAAAAACTTTGAACTGGAGCAAATTTGTGGTAACGTAGAACTTTACGCCAAAGTTTCTAATCAAATTAAAATTTTTGAATTTGCCCAGAATTGAAGCTAATTTATTTGTACCAATTAATAGCGGATGAGCCAACATACATACTTAGTCAGTTTTCCAGTATTTTAATTCATTTATTTATTTATACATATTAATTATTATACATAAAAAAACATTATACAGTGCACGCTCGGTAACGTGAACTAATTAAAACCAAGGGAGTTCACGTTAACAAAAGTGTTCAAGTTTTCGAATGTCAAAACAAGTATGAAGCAAATTTTTAATTCACATTTAATTGTTGTTTTCTATAGGTACATATTAATTTGAGAAAATTTTTTATTTAAAAAAATCAGTCATCTTTTTCTGTGTCTTCTGTTTTTCTCCCTTAGTCGTTTCAGTACATTCATATCATTTATATCGACTGCTTCATGGCTAGCCCACTGTAGCGCTTTGTTGAAAATCTGAATTGCTTCACTTGGTTTAATTTTCTTCTGTGCCTCTGAGATGCAGTCATCGTCGTTGGATTCGTACTCCTCCTCCGTTTTTTCTGGCAGAAGTGTCCAGAAGAAAGTTTTTCGTCTGATATTTGAAGAAGTCTAAAGCCGTATCTTTTTTTAAATGCTTGAAGCCATCCATCACTAGCGTGGAAATCGTCTTCGCGTTCCTTTAACTTTGATTGCAGTGTTTTTGCTTTTTCCTTCAGCATTTTCAAAGCACATACTGGCCAATTCTTACTTCCCATACGAATAAACCAACGATAAAGAGTTTTCTCCATTTTCTGAAGTATGCAAAGTTTTTCTTTTTCCTAGCCCACAAAATGTGTCGTTTACGCTTTTTAAAATAATTTTTCTTTTTTTTTTAAATGCCACAAATTGTTGATTTAGCAACATTGTATTTTTTCGCTTAGCCGTCAATCCTTTTTGTAAAAAACCGAGAATTTCAGCTTTTTCTTTCAACGTCAATCACACAGGTTTTTACCACTCATTTCTATTCTGCATAGAAATCAACTAAGACAACGCTCTATGCTAGGCCAAAATTACCAAATAAAAAACATAACACACTATTAGGGGAATCCCCAAGATCAGAATTATATAAGCTCAATGAAAATAACATGCAAATATTGAAACTTTTATTGTTCATGTTATAGAGCTTTCTTGCCTTGTTCACGTTTAAGAGTAGTCAATGCACAAACAAATTTGTTCACGTTTTGGGGTGTTCACATTTTGGAGTATTCACGTTATCGCGCGTGCACTGTAATATAATAACTAACTAGAAAATAAGAGTGCCAGCTGCTAGGGCCATCGACTCGAACCAATATTTTAAAATCCTAAAATTATTATGAAATCCAGTCAAACATATAAAAACTATAATCTGTATTTTTTTAACAATTTCAGCTTAATTAATTATAACTACAATATTACGAAAGGTATTCTTCTAGGTACATTAATATGTTATTTGCTTACAATATTAAAAGTTTTGCAAATAATAAAAAATAAATACAATTAAAATAATAAAATGTTTGCTTTTTAGTTTATCTTACAAGTTGCTTGGATTGTTTTAATTAATTAATCTCTATGAATCTACAATGTCAAAACGATACCAAATTCGACTGGTTGGAATACTTTCTGGAACACTGTGTCATACTTTTTGTTACTAGCTCTCTTACTGTTTTTTTTCATTAAAAATTTGTAGCATACTTTTAACCATCAACTTTTCTGGGTTTCTGCGCGCCTAGTACTTCGGCTGGGCGCTGAACAGCAAAATATTTAAAGCTAAGAACCCTGGCATCGATTTGAATTCAATGGTGAGTTCAGAATTTAAATTTTGAATTATAGCCACTGGCTGGGTTTTCTGTTCGCCTGTTAATGTAAGACCAAACTGTAAGTTTTATTTATTCGGAACTAACCAGAAGCTGAACGGAATTTTTTAAATTTAGCAAAATTTGAATTCAACGGTCAGTTCTGAATTTAAATTTTAAACAATTGCCATTTGCTGGATTTTCTGTTCAGGTGGTACTTTAAAGCCAAATTGACAGCTATGAATATACGAACCTTACTAACCACAGCAGTTATTTATTATGGCTGTCCAGTGTGGGGGCAACTGCAAGTATGCCAGAACAGGATTCTAAAACTAGTGAACAATTTGCCCAGGGATTATGCAACGCAAAGATTACACAGCCTAGGTAATGTTGGGGACACAATCGAAAAAGCTACTCGCAAATTACACGATAGGTGTTTAACATCAGATTTTGACCATATGCGGGAACTTGCTCCCCGTTTCTGGGATAAGTTAGTTTTCAAGTTTTAGTTATCAGTTCATATGGGTTTTTTGGCATTTTTCCTTCAGCTTGATTTTTGACATTTTATTTAGATTTAATTTTAAATTTATTGTTATGTTATAGTTGAACAGGTATAAAACAACTAAACACTAAATTGTCTAATAAAAATGTTATACCAATAAAGAGGAATATGAATAAATAAATACAAATCGCTTTGGGTAGAGGGTTCAAAGGCTAATAAAATAATTGTATTTACAGCTTACAGTATAAAGTTGCAATAAACTTAAATTCATACTTACTTACCTTAATCCATTAAATCCTTATAAAATTCTTTTTCGATTGCCATTTTAAACTTTAGCACAAAAATGTCACTCGAAATGCTAAAATCAATCAACTAAATGAAATTATTTGTACCAAATAAAAAGCTTCTTTTAATGCTCACGTTACATTCAAGTAAATTCCACTTAAAGCGCTTAAGACAGCAGGTAAAATTCCTTCAAAAAAATAAAAAACATCAGGAAATAAGTTAAAAAAAAAGAGGAAACTCCTTACTCCACTTGGCAAATGCATTTTGAATGTGGCAAAGCTAAAGCTAAGCTCAAAGACTTAAAGACAACTTAATCTTTATGTTTAGATCGCATTGAAAAATTGGTGTGATGTGGCATTTTAAAAGATTTGGACGCCTTAAATGCTGTCGTTTATCTGAGAGGAGCTCAGGCACTTCCCAATGGTGCCAGCTACGGCAGTTACACACAGGCACAGATATATGTATACCTTAACTAATATACGAATATACCCTCACGTAGATGTATATGGAATGCAAGCTGCTACAAAAGCCGTAGCCCGCGGCGTATTTACTTAATACGCTTCAGTTTCTATGCCATAAGCCACGTACACGCACGTCCATATAAATATATACTTCAGTACGCAATGTGTGTATTGCCCTGTATTGGATAGCACAGGTTACATGGTTTAGTTGTTGAAAAGCTAAGGGTCTTTTTTGACGTAATTTGCTGCGTAGAATTTGAATACGGGCTCAGAATTGCCCCATCACGTCATTATTTGGAGATATCTGAGGTTATTTACCCGAAAAAACCCGCGTGTTTTCCTACTTTTGAGGTTATGTACAGGGTGCGATCAATTTTTGTGGTCTGTCACTTCAGCTACATCGTTTAGTACCACTCTTACCCTTTAATTTAAGATTTCAACAGATCAATTACTATTTTTTTTTTTAAAGTTTTGGCTGTTCGAAGTTACGAAATATATTCCTTCGGCGTCATTAGCATTTCAAAGGTCTACAAATAGCGGGGTCATGTCAGTTGTTGAAAAGCTAAGAATCCGAATATAGGATATTTGTTTGCAACCTCTCTACATAACCTCAAAAGTATGAAATAACGCCGTTTTTCGGGTACATAATCTCAAATATCTCAAAATCCTGACGTGATGGGCCAATTCTGACCCCAGTATTTGTACACCTGTGGTGTAATCGGTAGTAGGCACGGGGGTTAACTGCTACCAATGCACATTCCCACAGTCGTGCGTTAGTACGTTCTAAGCGCATCGGCTTAATCGTCACCAGTGCACTGTGGGACCAGATTTTCATATTTTGGCCAAAACCCTGTCATTTCCATAATAATTTTTTTAGAGTGATGAAATTTTACACACGTGTTTCTAAATGATTGAACTATTTTTCTGGAAAGTTTGAGCCTCTTCCGATTTTTTTTAGATATAGATAATCCAGACCAAAATTGGAAACAAATTTAAAAAAACCAAAAAATTTTTTTAACTTAATTAAAAAAAAAAACGGTTAATGGGAATTGGACCATATTTCACACAGAGGTAAATATGAGCTCCTCATATATTGAAAAAATAGCCTACACCCAAAATATTGAATGGTTTTGGAGTTATAGCCCCAAATAGTTTCAGCTTTCCAAGCAAATTACAGAAAGACGACATCACCAATCCATCCGGTTTTTAACTGTTATAATTTTTTTTTGTATGCTTTTTTAATTTTAGAAAAAGAAATTTCAAAAAACCATATTTAATTTTTACGTTTTTTCGTCCAAATTGATAATTTTTACATTTTTTGATTTGCATCTTTATAAGTATGCTATAAAATTTTCCAATTGTACATCATGGTAAAAGCAGGGTTTTTTTCTGAAAATGTTCGCGAATGCTCATAAAATACAAAATGTAAATTTTGAATGATTTGCTCAAAAAAATCCCATGCCAATAGTTTTGGATTCATTTTTACTCAAGTAAATTAAATTAAATCCATTTCTAATTTTTTATGGCACTCCCTACAAAAAGCAATTAAAAAATATAAGTAGAAGTTTAATGTAGTTTAATATCATGATGAACATAGTTCAATCGATTGCGGCGGAGAAGATGAACTTTTTGGGAGCCTTATAAAAAGACATAATCGTATATTTGCATAAAAGACGGCTTTAACATTTCTTTTTTAACTTTGGTCAACGAAAACTCATACATATTTACAATAGTATTTTTAAAACAAAGTTAGTATATATAGTGTTTTAAATAATATAAATTTTTTTTCTAATTTTGTATTGTTTTTAAAATTTTTTTATATTATTTTCTGTTTTGGTTTTGCACCAATTTACATATCTTAATACTATGACTATGATGAAAACTTGTGCTTTAATTTTATTTAGAGATGGGATGGTGCGAATATTCGATGCCATTTCGGAACAGACATACTACCTCGTGGTTTTTCAATTTATCACGCTCGATCTCTATTCTTGTTTCTTTTTATATGTTATATAAAAGGATTATTGACATTAAAAAAAAAATGTTTGTTCATTCAACTCAGGAAATTACACTTGTTTACAGCAAAATGTATCCTCAACATGTTTCACTTGATTCCGCAGTTAAATGGCACGCTAAAACGAAAATGAAGTCCAAAAATTTTTTCATGGAATCGATTTCGAGATATTTTGGAAAAACCACTTTTCGAAATAACAAAAAAAACTGTCTCTACTTAAAAGCAAATATCTCTGGTTATACTAAACTGATTTTACCAAACTGTAGATAATTGAATTACCTATCGTTTATACTTGAAACATAATTTTGTCAAATTTACGGTTTGGTCGTTATTGATCTATTCTTATGAAATTTTTCGTAATTTTCAGCAAAATGTTTGAAAAAATTCTATTTCCAACGTAAATTTAAAAATTTGAAAAAATGGTTTGTATAGTTTTTGTCATGGCTCGTAAAGTTTGATCGATTATGAAGAAAATGAGTGGTTGTTTATCAAAATCGGAGAAAAATTATGGAATTGACTGGAATTTTTGTAAAAAGTACAAAAAGTCAATTTTTCGCAAAACCTTAAGTTTTAGATGGATAATTCAATTGTGTATAACGATATCGTAACCAAATTTGGCATTCGAAACTTTTTTAGAGTTCTTAAGATGTGCAAAATTTGTAAACTAGTGTTATCGATTAAATTGTTTACGGAAATGTTATTATCTTTTTTTCCTCATTTGAGACTTAAAATTTTAAATGGTTTTCATCAACAGGTAACAGGATTTAATAAAAATGTTAAGTAATTACTTTTGTTTAAAAAAAGTTTTCTAAATATAAGACATCGATGTCAGTAATATAGCTTTTAGAGCAATCTTTGAAATTAGGCAAAAAATTTTTGCAAAAAAAATTTATAAAATAAAAAAATTGCGGGATCCATCAGAAATATCGGAATCAAAATTGTTTTTGTTTTTTGTTTTTAAATTGTTTCACGCTCTAACCATTTAACAGATTATTGCGTGACTCACGTGTGGAACTCATGTATAGCAGTGGCATTCAGCTGTGCATAAAGCGACAGTTGAATCATGGTCTGTATATAAGCTACAGTGGTTTCCATGGATTCGTACCGGAGATTACGTAATTTAGAATATTTTGAAACTTTTGCCTGTACATAGAGAAAACGCTAGTCCTCTTTAAAAAAAAGACTATCGATATGTGTGTCAGGGACTAGTTTGTGGTACTGAAGGATATATACGAGTATATGTTTGTTGTATTGCCAAAACGCAGGCATTCAGCAGTGAATCGGCATGTCAAAGGCACGTTCAATGCAATATAAACAATTTGGGATACACACACACACGCACACTCATATATACGTAACACTCCGAGCGGCATAAGTGTTTGTGGACTAGCTCGCGGCATTTTATTTCTCACAAACAAACACACATATAGCCATTCATACGTGTCGCATGTATATTTCAGAATATGCCGCCATGTAGCGGCTGCCTGTAGCACCACAGCGCGTATACGTAATGTCAAAACTATCAATGTTGAGTTTACGCCATGTTGGCGTTAGTTGCATTTTCTTCGCTCAGCTTTGTTTTGGCCGCAGAGCCACGCTACTGCAAAATGGACTGCTAGCGGATTCTGAGGTCAACGTCAACGTATGTAATGCTACTATATTTCACTACATTTTCATTGTAGCTTGTTCACACATACGCACAAACACACACGCAAACACACGTGTATACAATGGTCGCGCTTCCTGTTTCCGGTTGTAAAGTCGCGCCGCAGCAAGCGTTGTGCAGGGCGGGGATAAATTTGCATAAATTTTACGTACATTTCGTAGAGAAGGCAAATTGCATTTTCAGCATAACACGTACTCCATTCTATTTATACGCTCACAGATACACACACACACACACACACACACAATCTGGTAGTTTTTTCTGCCCTTACGTTCAATGGCAGAAGGAGCGCGGTGGGGAGTTTGCTTTTGCTGGTCCTGCTTTTGGTTCGTAAAGGTAGGCCGTACGTGGCTATGTGTCCTTGTCGTCCTTGTCCTCTTGCTGCTTGGTTTGGTATTTATGTCTTTCTGTGTGTATGTGAGTGTGTGCGTTAGTTTAAGGCATGCAAATGTTACGAAAATTGCTTTTTACTTTCTCATGTATGTGAATGAGTTTTCACACAGCTAAACTCACACACACCGGAAGAGATATACATACATGCTTGTAGAGCTACTGCCACACACCGCCTCAACGCTCCCGCATGTTCTCTTAGTTCTGTGGGTGTGACTCACTCGTTTTATCAGACACACACTCACTCAAACACACACAATGTTAGTTAAGTGTTCGCCTTCAAGTTGTTACTACAAAAATTACCTTTTATTGTAATTTTGGCTGCACACAAAGGCGCTACAGACAGCATTGCACTATGGAAGAAATTTGAAACGAGTGGCACAAAAATATTGTAAGATACTTTGATTGGAATGCAATTTTATGTTGGTGAACTAGAGGCCTCTGCCAACTGTTCGGGTGACTAGGATTCGGGCAGGGACCCCGTACGTAAGGCCCTAACTTAGAATTAATCACTTATAATTTTATAAATAAAAAAATAAAAAAAATCACTAACTTTAGAATCAGATGATGCCGACTTTGAGATATTCTATACCATAGCAATATATTATCTAGGAAACTATATCATAAATCTGCATAAAAATTACTTTCGCTGGAAGTCGAACCAATAATTTCAAGACGCTGTCAACTGAGCTCAAAATTTCATTTAAACAACTCTAGAAATAAAATTATGTAAATATTCAGCTTACTTGTGTAAATTAGATAATTTTTGTTAAATATTATGTACATAAAATCGGCTGAAGGCCTTAGCCCGCGGGTTTTCACTGACAATAATATGCTAAAGAGCTTGGGAGCCATTTTTTTTTTTTTGATTTAGGGGCTAAGCATAAATTTTTTTTTATTGTTTTTGAGTTATCTGGTGTTCAATGTTCATGTGACGTCATGAATTCAATTTTTTTTATTTTGAATCATTTATATGATTCTATCCTTGGAGAACAATATGTACTTTTGATACTGTCCTTCTATATGGTTTGAATTTCAGGAAATATTACATATTGAATAGTGTCCTTGAGAGGGGAGGGTATAAAAAAAGGCTGCATTTACAAAGCAGCAGCCAATATTAAGTAAACGTCAACCAAGAATACTATGCATGGTCCAGCTGAAAATCAGCTGATTTTATAAATACAAGAACCCAGCGTCCAATATTGGTTAGAACAAAAATCTTATTTGCTATAATAAATAATAATAATAGCAAACCTTTTAAGATCTCCAATACGATTGCTCAAAGATTTATTGCCAAATGATTTTCAAGCATTGATTACACAGGCCTACAAATACTGGGGTCATGTCAGTTGTTGGAAAGCGAAGGGTCATTTCCGAAAAAATTTGCTGCGTAGAATCCGAATAACCTCAAATATCTCAAAATCCTGACGTGATGGGCCAATTCTGACCCCGGATTCGGATACTACGCAGTAAATAACTTGGGAAATGACCCTTAGCTTCCCAACAACTAAACCAGTTGGCCTGTGTTATTGTCTCAAAGGCTTAATGCAAATGCTAATGACGTCGAGGAATATACTTCGTAACTTTGAATAGCCATAACTTTGCGAAAAAAAATCAATAACCTCAAATATCTCAAAATCCTGACGTGATAGGCCAGTTCTGGCCCCGGATTCGGATTCTATGCAGCAAATTACTTCGAAAATGACCTATAGCTTTCCAACAACTAAACCATGTTGGTCTGTGTTATCTATCTATCCAAGTATCTTAGAAACATTTTGTTGATTGCGTCCCCAACATTTCGAATATGCTGTTTATATACCAAAAGGATCAAACAATGTTTCTCAAGGCCACAGAAAGGTATCATTGAAGTATATAATGATAATTACTGGAATTGTATTTATATTTGCCTTAAATAATAAATCATAATAAATGCTTAAATACTTGATGAGAAATCAATATGCAGGACAGCTGACTCATTAATTGACGAACATTATTTTGCACTTAAAACAATTAAATGGAAATTAATTATGACAGTGTTGTGAAGTTTTGTTTAAATATTAATTATGTGCAGCATTTGCTCATTTTTGCTTGTTAACAATTTTATTTACTATGCGAAAGCGGGTTTTTGACAAATAAAAGTGGACTGTTCATGACATTTTCAGCTATTGATTTTAATTCCGATTTGTGGAAGCATAAATTACTAGGTCGTTAAATATGAACAGTAGAGTTTGACAATGTACTTCAGGTAATAAAAGTAACCTGGATAGCCAAAGATTAAAACAATAATGTTCCTTTTTGCATTCAATTTCAAGAGATATAGCACATACATAGATATATTCTTTGCACTCCAAAAAAAACTTTTGATTGCCAATTTTGGTTACGATATCTTCACCAACAATTATGCATTCAAAAATTTTATTTTTTTTTTAGGTGCATTGAAAGTAGCCTAGGTAGCAAAAGAATAAAACAAACTTACCATAAACTTTAGCAAGTACAACCAAGGGCTCCGATCCCTGTTCGCTTGGCTCGTCAACTATTTAAATTTTATGTTAAATGTTACCCAATATATTTTTATTGAAATTACGTCACTACAAATCCTTTATTGAGCAATGTTATTTTTTTAATGTTCACCTACAAAATAAACAATTTTTTTAATCATATTAGTTCTAGAATCAAGGAAAAAACTGTCGCAACAAAAATTCTGATGGCATGACCAAAAACTCTCTAATTAAGACCGAGAATTCCTTAAGATGATAAAAGTTCTTGAAAAAGAAGAAAAAATACAAAATTTAAGATTACACTTTTTTTCCAAACTAACTTTGTTACTTTCAAAAAAGATATAAACAATAGACATGTATACCTTTGAATATTTCAAACTTTATTATAATTTTTGGCATCTTTTTATTCACACATTTTTTTAAAAAACATTAAAAAATTTTCGTTTTATTTTTAACATTATTGCACCAAATCAATTTAATTCACATTTACACCATTTACAGATGGAATAAAAAGACGGGCTTCAAAAAATGGTGATTGACATATATTGATATTTTATTGAGGCTTATTTTGCGTAGAGTTAATTGTGTTGTTTTACGTGCGGTAGTTTATGAGTTACTAATATGTACTTATGATCTAGTGTTAATGGTCAAGAACCTAGGAACTAGTATGAACAGAGCTAGTTCGATTATTACATACAATTTGGTTCATTTCAACACTTCCCCTCAAATTTTATGTTGACAAATTTCTACATTTTCATTTTATAGTAGTAGTATATATTTTATATACTACTTAAGAGAATATTTTATATGCTCTTAATTCATACCCAGTCCCATAATACATTGATTGTGTTTGGATGTTGATAGTCCCTTAGTCAATACATCAGCTCGCATCTCTTCAGTTGCAATGTATTTGAGCATAACCTTCTTTTTCTCCACAAGTTCGCGAACGAAGTGATGCCGTATGTCGACGTGTTTTGTTCTGCTATGATGAACTGGATTTCTGGTCAGCTCTCCAGCGCCTTGGTTGTCATTGAAGATAACCATGGTGTTTTCTGGGCCCATAACCTATTGATATTTTATTGAGGCTTATTTTGCGCAGAGTTAATTGTGTTGTTTTACGTGCGGTAGTTTATGAGTTACTGATATGTACTTATGATCTAGTGTTAATGGTCAAGAACTTAGGAACTAGTATGAACAGAGCTAGTTCAATTATTACATACAATTTGGTTCATTTCAACAACATACTTCAAAAAAATATATAACAATATAAATTTATTTAAGAAAATGCGTTGGTAAAAAAAAAATGAATTTTTTTTTAAGCACCTGACAACTTTGATGAACAAACAATTTTTTATTTTAAAGCCGTAACGTTTTGAAAAATTGTTGGGTGTACTTTTCTGTTGCAGCTAGACTCTTTGACATTTAAAACAAAGGACGAATTTTAGACCGCCTCTAATAGTCAAAATATAATGCAAATTTTTTTTCGACTTACTATTTATAATTTTTACAATTTTTTTATTTTTTTAATAAGTTACGCAACCAAAACATCTAGTTGATTAAAAAAAATATGTCAGAGTCTTTAGAAGCAGTTTTTCTGGTCTAAGCTTTTTTTTTTGGGAAATCCGCCTTTTTATTGAATTCAATTAAATTAATTAAAATACTTGAAAGAAAGAGATCAACTGAATCTAGGGCACTTTTGTTGCGCATTCGATATTTTAGCCCAATATATTTTTTAAGCGTCTTCTCAAATTTTTTTTTACAATTCGTTTTTTTTGGTCTATATTTAAAGTTTTCTTTAGCGTACTCTTCTCAGTACTATTGTGTGTGTTAATCTCATAATTCTTCTACGGGAGAACGTGAAAAGATAACGAGTCGATCAACTCTGCCTATGAACGGATCTTTTTGCAAAATTTGGTCTTAAAAACGCTGATAAGAACAGACGGATCTATCTAAGGAGATTCTTAACTAGTTAATGTCTATCACGCATACTTCTGTCTATTACAATTCTCCTCCTTGTGTACTTCTCCATGTGTACATGCGCTAAAACCAGATTTCTCGAAAATTTTATTCAAAAATATACACAACATTAAATTTCAAACCACTCCATAGTTGCATAGTCTTTTTATTTTTATTTAACTTTACCATTGTTTGATAGCTTTCCTAACCTTTTCTTACCTTTTTTTTTTTGTAACCATAACACAAACTTCTATATATGTATTTATGGGGGGCTTACCCAGAATGTGTTTAAGCCCCTGCTAAATGACGTGTTGTTGGCCAATTTGAGCAGAATTTTGTATGCTTTGCACTTTTCCATTTAAAATTGATTTACTTTGTACAAAATGTGAAAGATTTAATTGGTTTTATGCACCACTCTCTACTTGAGATTTAACTTTTAGTGTTAAATTGTCCCAAATTTTTAAGGTTATGCCAGATTCCCAAACAAAAACCAACTTGCACGAAGTAACACAAAATAAATGTACTTTAATGGAAGATTTTAAAATGCATGAACTCTGTTCTGTAGATGTTTCCTTTGAGTATGTTTGTGTTTTTGTGAACTGTTGAAGTTTATTTCCCGAGATTTTAATATGTATGAGTTGAAGATGAAGCATTTATGGCACAAATACAAACACATGAAGCACTAACACAAAATTCATTTTTGTTCATTTGTATAAATTTAAGTCTTTGTGTGCACTTCCCCACCCACAAAATATATCCCGCATACATTTACTGTAGCAATTGTATTTTGGCCACAGTTTTCGAAAAAAAACTCTGGGCCTGTTTCGAGTCTACTTGGTAGTATGTACTCTGTTATGGGCATGCATCATCGTCATATTTGCAAAATACATATATCAAACATACGTGTACGAGGGTTGCCAATTATATTTATGGCGTAATCGAGATATAGTAAGTCAAGATATACTCATTGTGAAACCATCCTGTATAGCAGGCATTATTTAAATAACACTGCTTTACATATTGTAAAAAATTTTGGTATTCTCAACATGATTTAGTCATTTCCGTAGTAAAATGGCTTGCTAAAGCCGAACGGACTTCGAGATATTTCAAGAAAATCATTTTCCAAAAATTTAAAAAAAAACTCCGTTATTTTCATAATTTTTTTTCGATTTTGATAAAAAACCACTTGTTTCGTGATCGATCGAACTTTACGAGCCATGAATAAAACTGCATAACAATATTTTTTTTTTATTTATAAATTACGTTCGAAATATAATTTTTCTGAAAAATATGCTAAAAGTTACGAAAAATGTTACATGAATTCATAAATAACGAACGAACTGTAAAGACAAAAATATATTCCAAGTTTAATCGTTGGGCAATTCAATTATCTACAGTTTGATAGAGATATTTGCTTTTAATTAGACACTTTTTTTTTAATTTCGAAAAATGGTTTTTTCGAAATCCGTTCCATGAAAAAATTTTTAGACTTTATTTTTGGTTTTAGCGTGCCATTTTACTACGGGAACAAGTAAAACATGTTGAGGATAAATTTTGCTGTAAACTAGTGTAATCAGCCTTCGAGGTGAAGTTAGCAGGAGCTTATTGAAACTTTGAATTTACTCAGATCAATTATTCTATATAAGTCACTTTAAACGGGCTACTAAGAATAATTAAAAATCCATCAAAGTACTGCTTCACAATCAACTTACACTATATAGTTTTTTTTTTTTTTTGATATATTTATTTATTAGCAATCAACCGATAAGTACAGGGCTGTAATCCTATATTGACACAAAAAATAAATCGCTACACGCTAAATATAACTTTGTGTGTGTGATAGGGCTTATATTCCTACATATATACATTTATACAATATTTACAAAAATAAAATGTACAAAAAAGCTTCGACTGAATCTACAAAATACTCAGGTCTTTATAATCTGCTAGAAGAACGTTTACTGTGACTTAGCGACTTTACATTATATAGCAAAATTCTATTATAAAGGGTGTTTTTTTAAGCTCGTCCGGATTTCAAATTTAAATAAAACATATAATAGAAAAATTAATGTAATGACCCCAAATATGGTTTTATTTGATTGATAATTTCGTATCATTTAATATTTGAAAAAGATCTCTGGCATGTGACCATCACGTCACGAGTTACAAAGCGCATCATGTGGGTCCAATTTTTGAACACACTATCGAGCATTTTTCATATTAGAGTGCGTAATTATGTCAGGGGAGACAAGTTTATTTTACTTTTTCGATATCGGGGTATAGCTCCCATAGTGGTGTTTCAGAGGACCTCGAAAAGGAATAAAAGTTTTAGATGGTTAATTCGTTTGTTTATGAAGATTAATAAGCAAATTAAAAATTTGTAGTTTGCTTTTTATAGAATACAATTTAGCACCACGGTATTCTCTACCTGGCGAAAGAGGCCCCTAAAAGATAACTAGTCAGATGCAGGCGTACTTACCATCACATTGAGCCTGAGGCACATTTTTAACATCTTAAAGATCTTCCAAAGATCAGTGTATGCGATTGGTTACCGGGTCTGGAGACAACCGCCGGTGTAAAAGGAAAGTCCATCACTAACGAATATCCATACACAAGTACCAAAAACCTCATCATTTTCAAATGCAAAAACATCAGCAACGAATGGGTCTCAGCGATGACATGATCCAGGATCGGAATGCCTGCAGACGAATGCTGAGATCGCATGCCCACACCTCAGGAGAAGCATAAGCGAGTCCAAAAAGAGATAAACAAAGGTTTGGGAGAAGAAGAAGATGAAGATAACCAAATTTGGCACTCGGAAGTTTTTTAGAGTTCCCAAGCACTGTACCAAATTTGATCAAAATCGGTTGACTATATCATATAGCTCCCATAGGACAGATCGGCCAAAAGAATGTTTTTGTGCACAAAAATTGGTGTTGTTTCGTTTGTTTATGAAGTTATCGTTACCAAATTTGGCATTCGGTAGTTTTTTATAGTTCCCAAACACTGTGCCAAATTAGATCGAAATCGGTTGACTATATCATATAGCTCCCATGCGGCATATCGGTCAAAAAAACGTTTTTTGCACAAAATTCGTTGTGTTTCGTTTGTTTATAAAGGATATCGTAACCAAATTTGGCAATGAAATGCCTTTTGGTGTTCTTAAGCAATATACCGGATTTTATTGCAAGCAGTGGTACAGGGTATCCCAAAGTCGTCCGCGCCCGACTTTAACGTACGCCATCTTTTGTAAATCCATCTAAAATCAAAATTTATTTTTTTTTTTATTTTTTTTTTAAGCGAAAATATTTTTGAAACTCATTTTCATTTATTGAAAAAAAACAACATTTTTTTCATATTTTTTTGTTTAAGATAACAAAACTTCATAACTTTCTAAGGAAAAGCATTTGACAACTAGATGGCGCCAGTAGTAAAATCTCCTGTTTTAGCGCAAAAAATCAACATTGAATGTGCAGTATGACGGATAAGTTAAATAGAGGCACAAACTTAACAAAAAATCTATAATAAAGGAAGTGGAGGGCCACCCAAATATTTGGGACCTTACCCACAACTATCATTACCTTTCAAGTGCAAATACAACCGCTTGGGACAATTCGTTTACTTTCACATGTTATTGTTTTTACACTATTATTAAACACTTATTTTTTGTTTTTAGCGCCGAAAGAAAATATGTGTTGTTACTGATGGCGCCATCTAGCTGTCAATTGCCCAAAAAAGGGCAGCACTGTTTGCTCACAAATGCTGTGCATACGATCAAGGTTCGTTAATGAAAATTCCACCTAAATTTTAACTTGATTTACAATCGAAATTTAAAAAAAAAATATACTAGTAAGTCCAGTTCTGGCAGTTTTTCGAAATAGTTTTGCATAACCTATTATATTATGGGTTCTTGTAAATTTTTGCGCTTCAAATTATTTCAGAAACTTAAGGTTACTTGCTTATAGCTACACATTATTACTAGCCCAAAATCTTTATTTTTACATAGAAATCTATTATCTAATCTACTTTTTCTTGTCGAACGAGATGAACTTTTCAAGTGAAGCAAAACATTTGCTGTGTATGCATGTGGGAAATATCAAATAAGATTTGGTCAAACTTAAAAAAGCCAGCGCTGATAAAAGCAATAGCACCCCTCGTAAAGTAGCAGTAGTATTTTGGCCACAGTTTTCTAATATGTAAAAGTCTTTTCCTTTTTGGACTCAAACATTTCGTAGTAGGTACTATATAATGGGCATCATCGTCATATTTGCAAATACCATGCTCAGCAAATTTTCACAATGCATCGTTCTACGATATCTAGAAAAGTGAGTGACTAATGTTGGTTACGTGTAGCTCATATTTTACTTGTTCATCGTGCCAAAGTTGTTCTAATAATGTAAAACATTTGTATAGAACTTGTACTAGCCGAGGCGCAGGTCTGGAGTGTGCTCTCTTTGGAGTGGGGAACTTGAGGCTAGGTATAAAAGCTACCGGCATACATTATTATTTTCTTATTTTTTTGGGTCGTTAAGTTAGCGAGTTGCCATTTGTTTAACGCGTCCAACTCAATTTATTAGTGTCAGTTAAAAAATTGTGGGCTTAGATACTTATGTTCCGCACGTTTTGGAGCATGTTAAGAATATAATATATGATATATAGTTGAAAAGATAACAGACAGATGACAGCCTTGTAAACGTGTTCGAGGCAATAAAAGTTGTGTGTTAAGCTTGGGAAAATTTCATGCAATGTGCAAAAGTTGTAATAAAAGAGATTTTGATGAGTGCCAAAAAGATTTGACGGTTTTAGGTTTAATCCAAGGTATACAAGCTGTATGAAGAAAGTCAGTTTGTCAGATGAAAAACGCGCAAAGCGTTTGAAAAATGTAAGATATATTTTGCCTTATAGGGCTTTAGGTCTGAATAGTTAAGTAGCACTAATCCTTTGAAGAGTAGATACTCTTATCGTGCAGTAAAGTCTCTAAAAAACCAAACAGAACTATACTACACTAACCTACAACCTATCGTAAAATTATAAAAAAAACCATCTCTATGTTAGGTTAAGTATTAACCTAAGTCGTATAAAAATTTTGTTGATTTACGACTATTTATGGGAAAGGGGCAACCATAGTTATTTTTTAGTGGGTACAACTTTTGTATTTTTAAGTGTACTTGAAGTCTTCGCTATTTCTTAGCAATTAGGTACATACCTGCGCCAAATAATAACGACTAAATTGTTCTATAAACTTCACTATTGAACGAATCTAAAATTTGGTAAGATATTGTATCTTGCAGTTCATACGGGTACAAAACTGAGGCTAAGTCAAGTCAATGCATATTTTATTGTAATGTATATAATATACTTGTCCCTATTACTATTGGGTATAAAAAGCAGGAGAAAAATATCAAAACCACAAAACAATTTTCCACAGATAAAGCGCTTCAAAACAAATAGAAATGATTTGCCGTAGAACTTTTTAGATGCTTTATTTTGTGCTATGCCAAAAAAAATGTTTGTTTTACAAACTTTTATTTGTTGTTTAAGACAACGTTCTAAGAACATATAAAAAGAACTTTTCAAAATGGTTTTGGGCTTAAATAAGGAAACAGACTTTTCATTTCAAAGTTTTGAGAAGTTTCTAAAATATAATTCGACGTGGTATATGGATGCTTGTGTTTATGTACATATAGAAATAAATAAACATTATTTATTTGGTTTAAAAAGAAGAGCCACATATTATTATCTTTGTACAAATTTTAACAGCTGACTGTTTCAACTATTTAAAGTGGTAACAATGACTACAATGTTCAACAATCTGTCGAAGAATTTGAAAAAAATTTGGTGAAAACAAAATAAGTCACTACGAAATCAAAAACTTGTAAAACATAGCTGAATTCCGATCGTTAGATCAACATTATTGTGAATTCGTTACATCGAACCCATAGTAAAATATTAAATAAATTTTTTTGTGAACAACAATAACAAAACACCATTTGATCATTTTTATTTTTTTAGAATAATAAGTGTTGAATCCGTAGAATGCACAGCTAGTACCTACAAAACACAAAAAGCCAAACTTCGTGCAAACGGTACGAGAATTAATAAATAGAGAGAAGAAACTTCACAATTGGCGAATTCTTTTTTTTAAGTAGCCTTAAAGGCCTAGCGGGCAGTAGTCTCCTTGCGAGTTCACTGCGATGAAACCTAACCTATGCAGATTAAGGTCACGGTGCAGGGTTGAGTTGCGTTCGTACCAGGAGCAATACTTTATTCTTTGCCTTCCTGTTCTTCCTGTTTGGCTGCCACCGTAGTTGCTGCATCTTTTGACCACACTTGGCTAATCTAGGATCCTCCTCCCAAACCCTTGTTTACCCCTTTTCGGACTCGCTTATGCTCCTCCTGAGGTGTGGGTATGCGATCTCAGCATTCGTCTGCAGGCATTCCGATCCTGGATCATGTCATCGCTGAGACCCATTCGTTGCTGATGTTTTTGCGTTTGACCGATCCACGTATTTTTCGGTCTGCCTGCCCTACGGCCGTTACCTGGAACTACGGTAAGTATTGCCTTCTTAGCGGGGTTCTCCGGCGGTCGCCTTTGAACATGGCAATGCCAACGCATCTGACCTACTTTGAGCGTCTCAGTGATGGGCCTTTTAACACACAAGCTGCCTCGGATGTGTTTGCTCTTAATGTGATCAAGCTTGGTCACACCCGCCGTCATCCTTAGCATTTGCATCTCAGTCGCAGATAATTTACTCTCGTACGTTTTGTACATCGTCCAACATTCGGATGCATACAAGAGTGCGGGTCTAACGACTGTCGTGTACAGCTTGCCTTTCAATTTCCGTGGCATTTTCTTGTCGTAGAAAACGCTAGAGTTTTCTCGCCACTTCATCCACCCAACACTGGTTCGATGTTTGATGACATCATCTAATCTAGGATGACTCCCTCAAATTGGATGGGTAGGCTGATCGTCTTTTTTAGTGTGAAGAACGGATTTGACTTCTTGCCTGGGTTGACTTTTAAGTTCCATCTCCTGTACCAATCAGTCCGTGTGTTGAGGTACCTTTGAAGGCCATCAGCCGTCTCAACGCGACAATTCGAACCGTAGAGAACAGCGGTATCGTCTGCGTAAGTTATCATCGTCAGCTATGAATAGATCGGCAGAGTAAAGCTGGTGATCCGGGAGTATACCACCCTGATTGATAACACCACAAACCCGAGCAGCAACCAGCTGCTCCCACAACCTCGATATGGATGGTAGTAGACTTATTAGCCTGTATGACTCGGGGTCATCATCTTATTAAAAGTGTGGATCACTGGTATCTTCCACTGAGATGGGAAGAACTGAACCCTTAGCAAAGCACTATAGATGATGACCAGAAATACAGTTTTCGACAAAAAAGTATTTAAAATAATAATAAAAAAACGACGAGTAAGTTGTAGGTATATCGGAAAATGTTTTTTGAAAAGTTGAGAATATTCTTAAAAAATGCAGACCGATAACTTAATATCCGGAGTTCGGTCTTTTAGCAAAAAACAATTGTAATAAAAAAAAAAAAAAATAAAGTACATATTAAATTAATGAAAAAAATTGAATTGATAATTTAATTTTTAGGTAGACTTTTCAATCACATACGATATTCCGTAAGCGAATAAAGATATGAGCGCAATGTTGTATTTTTTTGAGTGAAAAATAAAACTTTGATTTAACAAAAAATATTTTAGATTGGCATCATTTTTTTTTTAACAATTTGTTTAAAAGTTTAGAACTGATCTTCGCTTTGATTTTTTAAAGTTTAGAACTGATCTTTGCTTTGCTCAGTTTTGATACTCTGTTACTCATATAATATAAATTGTGATTAGTGATGGAAAGATAATAACTTGAAACTTGCATCGAATATTCGTTTTGACATTGTATGATATTTAAAAAGCAACAATGAATATCATGAACGAGTTTCACGATGTTCAAGAACATCACAAACATCGGATTTTTGCAAATCGTAGTGTGAAAATTTCTTTAGCCAAAAACGTTTTTAAAATAGGATTCGGATTATTTATCGAGTTATCGATAACTGAATATTTACATTTGTTTTTTAAGCGTTTCTTTGATAAGCTACATAACCTAAGCAAATAAAGATAATTGAGAAAAAATATTTACAATAAAATATATAATTTTAAATTAACAAAATTTTTTTTTAATATGTGCCTTAGCTATTTTAACTTTACAATCCAGTTCATAAACAATATAGTTAAAAACCATGAAATTTTTCTAAGGGAAAACGGAGCAAGATATCGAAATTGTTCAATCAACTTAACCTAAAAAGTATTTAGCGCATGAAAAACATTAGGCAATTTTTGGATCTCTTACTCTACAGGTGCTTGAAAACTTGGTGTTCATATAAACGTACGGACGGACCCATTGTAATGATAAGCATTTTCGTATCAAATACTTCGGCTCTATGGATACAGGGTTTAATAATTACATTGCCTAAAAATTAATTGAGGTTGGCGAACGATGTACTTAGAGTACTTCCGCCCCTTAGTTAGTACAATGAAAACAAAAACCTGCATTTAATTGTTAGCTTAACTCCAAAAAAAAAATTTACACACAGAGCACGAATATCCAAAAGCCTATTTACACATAATTTTCCAAGTAAAAAATTATGTATGCTATACACAACAAAGTATTCATTTTTGTTCCATTTAGCTACGTAAATTAAATTTTCTGCTAAAATTTAAAGGCCTTTGTACTGGGCACATCTGCATATTACTCGCCGTAATTACGGATCTAGGCAACATTTGCTTATTAACACAAATGTGATGTGTTGGCTTATTTTCTTTATGGCCAAGAGTTTCCGACATACGCAGACACACACAGATACACGGAACAACTCACACTGCAAATCCTTAATGGCTTCTGTTCCGGGTTATGCTCAGCCCCTCCCACACAGTCGGAAGCCATGTGAGGCCTGTTCATGTCCATGTCTGTGTATTTTTTTTTTTCGTTTTTTTTTCTCTTTACTCTGTGTTTTACGTGCTCATTATCTGCGCTTCCGAATAATTAGATTCAATTATCCACTCGTCTGCTGTCTATTGTCAGCGCCGACTGCTTTGATATACCCAGAATTTCCATTTTCTATTCCTGTAGCATTTATCTGACAGCTTTTTTATTTTCATTTGTGGCAGGCTTCCTTAAATTTAGACATCGCTTTAAGCTATTAAAAGTTCGGACCAATACACTAATCTGTCAAAGTTTGAAGCTTGCAAATATTTATCAGTGCTCTTTAATCATTTTTGGAGCAAAGAAATTGTCTCGACAAGTATCAGGCGGCATAAAGAGTATTAACACCCATCAAAAAGTCAATTGCCTGTTAAATTTTCAAGAATATTCATCAAGTTGAGCAACCTTTTGGCTTTTAAACAGCTACGCAGCATGTCCTTCGTTTGATAAGCCGGACACGGAGCTGTGCACATATACTGTATGTAGTATGTTTGTATTTCTTAAGAGACACTTATTTATCATTTGTCTCCATTTATTTATCTTTCGGCAGCAACAACAAATTGAACATGGTCTTAAACGTAATGGAACAATTTATTAGCCAGAGTTGAGGTTTCCCAGTAGCCACTTTTAAAGACAATCTGAGCAAGTGCTGAAAATTTAATTTCCTGCCACAATTGATGTAATAAATATAAAAGCTACAATGATGATAAATGATGATAAATCATTGTATAAGTTAACAAATACAATTAGTTTTCAATTCTATAACTAAAAATATAAACTATTATTGAATTAGAATGACAATTTATATTGAATTAATATTACAATCTGTGGGCGCTGTGGCCTTCTTTCACAACAAAGTTATTTTCTGCTACAAACTTAGCATTGATACGTCGATGATGGTTTTCAATATCTTGAGTAATTTTTATTCGAGTTTTAAAATTGTTCTTGCATACATTCAAATTTTTATTTTGTTGTATTGGTTTAAACTTCACAAACATATGTACACGGTTTCAATTATATATTGTAGTATTCTTAGTTTGTTTGTGAGATGCTTAAAGGCTGGAAGTGTTTGGTATCTCGGCGATCGTCTGCTGTCCAAAAAATGGATCAAAGAATATGCATAAAATTTTTTCAAAAGTAAAAAATTCTTATAAGAGGTACAACCTCTTTCTAGGACGAGAAGATGCCAATGACGAAATTCACTCTGGACCCCCAACAACTAAAAACGTTAAAGAAAAGAAGAAAATCTTGGAAAATTTTTTTAATTCATCGAATCTTGACTTATTTTCGTATGATTTAAGCATGAGAGAAAAGTTCTCTAACTTTTTAATTTTTTGCAAAACTTCTTAGTTTCGACCAGAAGAACCTTCGCACAGGTGCTGTTGACTGACGGCAATGATAACTCTGATACGATCATAACTGGTGACGTTCCATGTGTATATGGTTATGAAGTCAAAGACAAGCCCGTTCGTGCCAATAGAAGCTGCTAGAAGGACCAATACCGAAAAAGCTGTTTGTGTTTTCTTTAATTATCGTGGCTTAGTGAAACAGGAGCTCTTACCCTAAGGTCGGATGGTTAACAAGGAGAAGCAATATGTGTGATATCCCCGGAATTTTGGAAAAAAATCATCGCATTTGAAGCACTATAATGCAACAGAGGCGATACGGACTTTGGCCACCAAATGCTTAATTGGATTATCTCCAATAAAATGATGTTTGGTAGTAAACGGAAGGCTTGTTTACCATAAAATATAAAATTGTAACTTTAAAATCGTAGAAAATATAATGCTTTGAAATTATTTGGCTGGGCAAGGGGGCGTGAAATAAAAATAAGTCCAAACTCCAAGCTTGTTTATTTTATCTCGTATAAGCGAAAACGATCCATGAGTAAGATTAAGTAGTTTTGAACTTGACAGATGTCGAGCAGCCTCCACTTTGGGTATAGGTATGTTCCGAATTATGAGTGTTTAACAACCAAACCAACAGATGGCCCACCCTATATATCTTTTTAAAACATATTCAAAATTAAAGCAAAACGGTCTCCACGGGGGTGTCATCCTAAAAACCCGTAAATCTGCCACTGCCCTATTAAGGTATTCGCCATAAAAACAAGCTGATTGCGAATTAATTCCGTATTCCTTTCTGAAATCTAGTTTTTGAGATTTATGAAAACAAACATTTCTACAAAGTTGCAAAAATTCATGTTTTATTAAGAGGGTAGTTAATACTTGGTATGCGGTTGGAACTTCAACTTGGCTCACGATCTAAGGCTAGAGGCCGTTGCTGCAAGTAAACAGATAGAGCAGTTCTTAAAATAAGCTACTAATCTACTATTAGATTATCAAGACGTCAACGCCAATCCCATAGAAGGCTAAAAGTAGATATTTTGAGACGTTTTCCTTCACTTACGCTCACAAAGTGCCTTGACTAGGGTATGGAAATGTTACAAATCTTGATGTCCTTCTAAGATATATAAGACATCTGGTTCCTTTTCTAGTCAGACTCTACTTTGCCTCCATTCTATCTCCTTCTGGGTAAAAGAAAAAAGAAAAATTGTGCTATTATTTGTCTATTCTTGCTTTGGTGCTTATTTTATGAAATAAATTAAACTACTAAAAAGTATTACATATATATTTTATTTTCTATAGTTTTCCAAATACAAAAAAAAAAACAGTTTCCAAGCATATTTTTAAGAGCCAATTATTTTTTTTAGTAATGTTTTCAAAAAACAATTTGAATTATTCATGCGTACTGTGGAGTTGAGAACTTTCGCAGGGTTGAGTTTCAACAACAACTTTTTCTCAACCCAGACCCTGTTCTACTTTTTAGCTGTTGAGTTGTTGGGCAAGTGTTGCAAAACAAAGCAACGAGTAACTTAATACTTCTTGATAAAGAGCGGCTAAATAAAAGTAAATAAAGTGAATTTTCATCTTATTTAATAACGAAAATAAAACAGTGAATTTTTTGTACTAACTTAAGTGAATTAAGTAAATATTATTACTTAAAGGTGACTGAATCAGCATCTAAAAGGAGTAGGGTGCCAACGCGGCAATTTTAATATTTAAAAAATAAAGAAAGAAGAAGCAAAAACCCAACAATTCAACTCATAAGCCAACCACAAGGGATGCATGCTCTAGCCTGTTGAGTTTTTGCGCAACGTAGGTAGATAGGAAGTGATAGAAGTGGTTGCCTTACGACACACCTGGGCCTGTAAAAGGCCCGTTGTGATGCCACTTGGGATAATCTCTCTACTCCCCTGGATCCTCTCTGAACCAACCTGTTGATTTAATAAACGAATTAATTCTATTTATCCTGATTCCTGCTAGTTCAGTAACGTTTCCAATAAGTTCGGAACCCAGTGTGTTCAGTCTTCTCCTGCATAGTGCCATACATCCACACAGGAGATGCTTCACTGTTTCCTCCTCTTCTACTTCCTGACAACTTCTGCAGTAGTCAAAATGAGGCACACCCAGTCTGCTAGCGTGCCTACCAATAAGACAGTGACCTGTAAGAACCCCTATCGTTGCTCTTACGTCCTGTCTGCTGAGTTTTAAAAGTTGCTTGGTTCTGGTGGCCAGGTTTTTCTGCTAGTACGACAGGTTCCGGTTTGAACCCATCTGTGATTCGCATTATTAGTGATATTTCTATCGATTAATAGTTTGCACGTTGCTAGCGGCATAGGTATCATCGCCTTGTTAGACTGAAGTGATAACGTTGTGCCTCGCATGGCTAACTCATCTTCCCTGCAATTGCCCTCGATATCTCTATGCCCGGGTACCCAGAGCAGATTAATGGTAAAGAATTTTGCAGCATCTAGTAGAAGCTCATTACATTCCATCACTGTTTTGGATGTGAGCCTTTCCGATTGTAAAGCTTTAAGAGCGGCCTGACTGTCAGAGTATATGTGAATCTCTCTGTCGGATAGCACGCGCTTTTTAATGATGTTAATACTTTCCATTATAGCTATGATTTCTGCTTGAAAAACACTGCAATGATATGGTAAACGGAAGGATACTTCAATGCCCAACGGTTTCGAATAGACACCCCCTCCCACCTGATCATTGAGTTTAGATCCATCCGTAAAAATGGTGTTACAGTCTAGCAAGCCATTGTCCCAATCCTCACGAGATGGGAATCTTGCACTGAATGGTTTTGTCTAAGATTAACTCAGTAGAGTTAGAAAAGTCTGTGCAAGCGTGAATACCCTTATTGTGTTTTGCCTGTAAATTGGAAATTTTGCCAATTTTTACATGTTTTCTAGGTAGGTACCATTTATTTTATTTTTAATGAAAATTTTGGAACTAATGTAAAATATATATAGAAAATTGTAATTTTTTAAAACAGCAAACAATATAAATTTTTTTATACATGTATTTTTTCTCACAAGAACATTTTTAACACAAACAAAGCAGTTGTAAACAGCTGATTGCTCTTGCTCGCTTTGTTAGTCTGGTATATACTTATTTATATGTACCTATATGCCTCGTTTTTATGATCATTTTTGCCTTTATGCATTTATGCCCGACAAAGTGAACAGCTCAATTATTAATCAGCATTAAAAAGCCTTATTTTTAACAAGAATTTAATATGTATAACTTACTAAAGCATTAATATACATAGTTCATTTCTAGATCTAAGCTCTACTTACCCTGTGCTAAGTTAATATTATAAAAACAAGCAAAATCCCTTGGAACAGCCCATAGAAAACTGCACATGCTTGTATTTTTTATAAAATTTTCTTTTAATATCATAAAATTACGTATTTATTAGGGAGTATTATATAAGTATTTCTTAGCGTTGTGTACATACTTAATAAAAATTGTTGTTGTTTTTTGAATCACACATCAAATGTTTTGCTCTATTTGAAACTTAGACTTAAGTGTATTTATATGAATTATGGGTACAAAGTTCTAACAAAATTAATGTAATTATAAACATTTAAGTGCAACAACTTACAAATTAATATCACTATAAATGCGCAAAGAGTATAGACCTAGTCGGTATGGTGTATCAAGTGGCGAGAGGTTTGAAAAACATTTACGAAAATCGACATGTGAAATATATTGAGCAAAGAGAACTTAGAATTCGGTATGAAAACTATTGGCTGTATCGATTAACTTTGATTGCAAAAATATCTCAGCATTGTCAGTCATCTGTTGGGTTATAATAATGAAGTTAGTTATATGTTGTAGGAATTAGCGCAACAGACTTACCTCCTTTAGCGTCAGCAGTTCGTCCTTGTTCTCATCACACAAGCTGAACAAGGTGGCTGCCTCTTGCAGCGCATAACGCGGTGTTTTGGGATTCACATAGTTCAGCAGCTCACCACGATCCGCCTTGCCATCATGATTTTTGTCTATAATGCGCTTAAATTCCTCGCGTCGTTCCACCAGCGTTTTGGATATCAGCGATTTACGCAACAAATCATCATCATCATCTACATTTAGATCGGAAAATTCCTCCAAGGTCAGCTGATCATCGCCATCCTGATCAAATTGACGCAATAGATCATCCACCAGCTCTAGCAAATTGGAGACACTAGACTCTGGATGCCGAAATGACAAATACTCATCAATGGTCAATGTAAACAAATCCGTGCGTGCTGCCTCGCTCCAGCGCGCCTTGTCACGCATCATATCCTCACGCGCTTTACGATTCAGCGAAGTATGCCGTATCTCATCATGCTCATCAATGTCCGCCTCCGTCATGCCATGTTCTCTTAAAAAAAAACGATGATACTCCTCCCAAGTTATCAGACCATCCGCTGGCGCTATGTCCACACGCCGAAATTCGCGCGGATTGTTCATAATGGCATCATCAATGTGCTCCACAATGCGCCTATTGATGTACTGCCCCAGCTCCTGTATCGACAAACGGCCATCATGATTGCGATCAGCGCTGAAATGAGAAGGCAGAAATCTGTAAATTATGACTATCCGGCATACTCGTCGTTTTTATCGGCACGCATTAAATATTGTCTCTTGTTGGTCACATTAAACGGCAATTAAAGTGACCCAAAATGTTGTGATAATTGTGCGCCTGAAATTAATAGCCATCATTTATGGTCTGTGCGTACCCGTGACTTATATGTATACTAGTGTATATGTATACATTGCATGTAAATTTCATTTTAATAATGCGGTCGAGTCGACTGATAAAGCCTGCCATTTTAGAAGCAATTAAATTTTATCTGCAACCGTCATGGCTACGCCTCCATTGGCTGCTACTTCCTGACGCCCGCCCACTCAGCCACCCATTGCTACTGCTTTGCAGCATTGTTATAAATTTAAATTGTGGCTCTGCCTGTTGACATGGTCTAACTAAAGGCCATCCCATTCGCCGGCATCCTAATAACGTGGTAATGTGCTTATGGGTGGTCCAGACCCAACATGGCTCCAATTAAGTAAGCGCTGCACGAGCTTCTACTGCCGCTCTATGTACGTATTTGTGTACATTGATTTCGCACGTTGCAAAAAATGTGCACTTCTGGATATTCTGAACCAGAAACTTTTCAAAAAGTTATCCCTACAATGCGGAATGCCAACGTCATTTTCAACTTTTACGAAAGAAAGTGTAACAAACTTGAACAAGAACTTTGTAATGGAATACGGGTGCAGCCCATCTAATAAAAAATGCCCAGAAAAGAAAACCCGACTATAAAGCGTGCAATGAAATGGCGGAACTTAAGTGTGCACTTCATGCACTTAAATGAATTGAATTTCATAAAAATGTTTTGGGCTTCTGCGTATCCACTACAAAAGCAAAAATATCTTTACGTTAATAACAAACTTGGAACGAAATATTTGTGACGAAAAATGGAATGTAATGGAATGAATACATTTTTTTACTCTTTAGCCATAGCATTTTATTTTAAAATTTTTAATTGTGTGAGGAGGCAAATCGCCACCTCACAACGTTAGTAAGTTTTGCCAATAGGGCCATCGGGACACTGCTTGAACTGCTTGGTGAGAGCAGCGGTGAAAGCGCGACTTCTCTCTATAACGGCCTTTAAGCTGGGCGCACTAATTATTGTTTTGTATTAGTGCGTAGGTTAATGGTAGTAGTGCATAGGTGTAAGTGTAGAGTAGGTGATAGAGATAGTGTTAGGTATGGCGGACTCTTTCTTTTCTATTAGGATAGATAGATAGATAAGCAGAGTGCTGTATAGGATTTATTAGTATGTATACGTTTAGGCGGGAATTTAAGGATTTGGCGCCGATCGAGGCCAATATAAGGCGGATCGACAGCCAAATCGAGACAGTCTCTGTGAGTTTGTGAAGTGAACAGTCTAGGAGAGTCATAGTCATAATTAAATCTGTTTAATTCAAAATTGTTAGATTTAAGTTTAACTTTCTTTTCCCGAAATATAGTTTTGCTAAAAATATTATTTTGTCTAAAATAGAGAGCGTGAGGGCTCGACTTAAGTGTACTGTGATAATAGACCGCAAAAAGGCGGATAATATATTTTTGAAACTTAAAGCAAATTGTGTTTTGTTTAAAATATCGAAAGTCTCAGCAAATATAAATTTTGTTGTGACATTTACCCTGGGCATAGCTGAGCTATCCCAGCCGTTGTTCCGGACAAACCGGAGGTCGTTACAATTGGAAGTAGGACTTAAATGCAGTCTTAAATTTAATTAGTACAAAATATTATAATAATGCAACAACCGTCACGTATCGAAATGAGTTATGTTCACTGTGTATGTGTATGACGGTATGAGTATCGAGTTGAGTCGACTCGAGTCCCAGGTTCCATTGTCCGTCGAGACAATTTTTTTTATTTATTTACAAATTGGTATAAAAATCATTTTTAATTCCCATTTTGTATAATTTAATATGTAATGCATATATTGAATAAAATTTACATTATTTCTCATGAAAAAGGCAGTCCTATGACCTTACTCAATTTGTTTATATTTTTTCTGAATTTGTAAAGTTTCTTTCCAGTATTGAGAAGCATATGTTGCCATATGTGCCTTTACTAAACAAACAAAGCTTTATGTAATTAAACAAATCTATGCCAATGCGATTCGATACTGGCAACAATATCGATAAGTACAATACCGATATCGTAGCTTACTTAAGCAAGTCATACACTATACAACGTGTCGCACAGCGCGGCTGTTTATCGAGTGGGTCGTATTTCGATTGCATTGTGTGATGATAGTCGTACGAAAAATCAAAAAGTTTTGATTTTTTTTGGCAAATCGTACAGACGGTCGTATCGTTTATGGGCCTATCTTATCAATCGAATTATTGTTTGAGTATATCGTTCTTGTCAAAGCTGAAATTGCCGACGCAAACGTTTAAAACGTACAGCTCGATAAACAGACGTGTTGTAGGAAATGCCTTATTGTGTATGCCTTGGTTTAGAGAAAGAAGTGCTACATAAGTAAAGTCGCATGTTTGACAATGAAAGAATAACGAATAAGTGAGGAAGCACAAAGATATAGAGTCTATAGTAAAAACTGAAAAAGTTTAGATTAAATAGGCAAAATCATTTCAGGGTTAATCTAAATGTTGTGGATTATTTGATAAGCGAAAGTGTTAAAAAATACAGATTTCTTGAAATTAACATTTAAAAAAACTTAAAAAGTCGTAGGGGATCATCCCTAATTTACGTGACGCTAATTTTCGTTAAAATGCAATGGGATATGCCAAATGGGATTTTTTTTTTGTATAATATATGAAGTTTTGTTATTCCGCGCGAAATTTTTCATTCTGCGTATAGGCCTTAATGCGTAAATTTTCTTTTCGGAGAAATTGTGGTCACCATAATGGCCCTGTCAATAACACGATGCAAACAAAATTTCTTTTTTTGATATTTGGACATGGGTATTTACACTATCTGCTCGGAATTAGGTTAATCTGTTTTGTATAGGGTAATTGCTAGAATATCTAAAAACCTACTCGCAATTATTTCACTATTAACTACACAAAGAATAATTATATCTTGGATACAAATAACGTTGCGTTCGCGGCTTGAATACTACATATAAACCTTCTAGAATGAACATTAAAATATACAGGCCTGTTCTAGATTTCGACTCGTTTTGAAAAGTCATAACGAGTGCATTCCGACAAATGGTGTTCTAGATTTCGACTGAGTTCGAATCGATTTCGAATCGTTTTCATTTCGAGTGCTATCGATAACCTTTTGTATTGAACAGCTGTGTGATATCGATAAGTTCACATTGTAGAGTTGCCACAAGTTTTCGAACAACTAACTAAATAACTTATTTTTCTTTTTGCCAACATTTTTCTGAGCGAGAAATATTTTTTATTTATTTACAAATTTTGTACAATTTATTTTATATATATATTTTAAGCCATCCATTAATAAAATTAACTTCGAATTTACTTGTGCAACACGACAACACATAACTTTTCGAAGTTCTGTTTTGTCTAAATCCAGAACACCTTACTTTCATTCCACTCGTTTTGGTTTTGCATGTACACACAATTTTCATAGACATTTTTTGTAATAAAAATATATAATGAAAATTAACCTTGATTCGTTCAAGTGAGCACATCTAAATTTTCTTAAAGCATTAAAAAATAATACAAAATGAATTTCAGTGGCATTAATGCGTTTATTTAAGTAAACAAAGCAAAATACTTTTCATTTCGACAGCTGCGCGCCAAACTTTTCAAAACGAGTCGACTCTTGTCGGAATCGAAATCTAGAACACCTTTCATTTCGATTCCGACAGATTTTGTCGGAATCGAAATCTAGAACATGCCTGATAATTTCTATTACCCAAAACTAACTTTTATTTTTGTTTATTTCTTTCATTGAAGTCCATTTTGGACTTATTAAAATTTGAAATAAATAAAGGCAAATTACGTACTGACCGTCGGCACGGACTGTGGCCGTCGATGGCGTAGTGGTAGCGTACTCGTTTTACAAACCGAAGGTCGGTGGTTCGTATCCCCGCAGTAGCACTGGTACATTTGGTTAGCACTGGCATCGCTAGCTCAAAGACGCTATTTGCCCAAGAAAATCTCTATTAATTCAAGACACCGCCGTTCGGATTCGGCTATAAACTGTAGGTCCCTGTTCTTTTCGAACAGTTATTAAGAGAGATCTCCAATGCTCCGCCCAGGGGCGACTGACTAAAAACGTCAGTCAGGGAAATTATTATTACGTACTGAAATTATTAGCAACCCGTTAAAGATAACGAGTTCTTTAGGCAATCATTTCAAATCAAAAAAGCATTATTTGCTCACATCTGCATATTACTAAGTCATGGCTGACTACACACTCTCCACGGATTCAAACCCACAAGAAGTTTCGTTTGCTGTCCTTTCAAATATTGTATATTTTATGCAATTTTAAAGAGCTGATTGTGCACAATTTCGTGCATAAGGATTGCTGACGTTGTTAGGCACTTCTGCATTTTTGCATCGATACACAACTTAGAGAACGTCTTAGTTGTAAATCAGCAATACTAGAAACGTGTAGGACCGTTTCTACTGTAAAAATAAAAACTTCTTCACTCAAAAAACAATATTTTTTGTGTTCTTCAGTTTTGATAATCGTTAATTTTTTAAATACTTATCACACCGACTAGAAAAAATACTTTTTCAGTTTTTGATATAATTTGGCTTCCAATACGTCAGTCTTTTAAGATAATCAGCTTTGAAATTTATAATGCAGCCCTGAAATGTATGCTATGCATATATTTTTCAAAGCTTCTCATAAACACATTATCATAGTCAATTTTAAACATTCAGACGTGCTTGGGAAAACGAATTCAAATAAATTGTTAATAATTATGTTTTCTGCTCTCAATTCCACCAAAACGAATTTTTCATGTGGTTTGAAATCGAATGTTTTGTTGCAAGAGGAATTAAAATAAATCGCCAAAATAGGATTTAAAAAGCTTGAATTTTATACTGAAATAATTTTCTAAATAGTCTTTGATATTCTTAGATTCTTTTTATGCCAACTTAAAGTTTAATATTTATTGACAATTATTTTTCTGACTTAAGGGGTCTACGCAGTTCGAAAAATTTCGCGCGGAATGACAAAATTTCATATAAAAAAAATATCCCATTTGGGATATCCCTTTTGGAATTTTTTTTTATATGAAATTTTGTCATTCCGCGCGAAATTTTTCGAACTGCGTATAGGCCCTTAACCAAAAAATTAGCATTCGTTTTCCGGAGCACGCAAAATCGAATCCGAATAAAATTGTTCGGTTTGGATTTTTCGTTTTCCGGAGCACGGCTAATTAACTCCGGTTGTAATTAACATAAAAAATGTATTTTTGTTAGTGTCAAATAGACTTGGATGATACTTCGATTTTTATACGCTGCACGTTAAGGGAAGAACACGCCGGAGTTAACGCCTAGGTCTTAGAGATAGCATAATCAACCTTGACATTTAGTTTACTCTCACTAGTTTTTGATAAATACCAAACATTCTTAATATCAGATCATAAATCTTTATATTTATACCAAAAATGTACGGATCCGCTGGTGACTATCTTTGGGCCCTAAGCGCACTCTTGTTTTCCGAAGAATTTAAATGTTTAATGTTTTTTTCAAATTCACGCCCTTTTAAAAAATTTCGAGCCCGGGGAAAATAGATTAGAATATTAAATAAGGGCGACTCAGTGTTGACCTTAAAACTCAAAATCAATTTTTTTACTTTTTTTATAACAAGTATATTTACTATAAATAAAAATCGTTGCTTTGAGTCCCAGACGTGGTAATATTTTTTATGAAGATAAAAAGCTATAACGTTTTTCATATTTTCTTACGGGGCTGTATGATCCTTTATTTGATATAGAATTTAATCGATAGCTCATAAAGAATACCTGGTAAGCTAGTAACCAAAATAAATGAAAAAGAAATTAGGATCTGAGTAGCTAATGCAGTTTGGGACTTGATAGCATCTTTCACATGTTCGTTTTCGCTGCGTGCTTGGCTTAGTACATATTACCAACAACAAGCAGTTTGCATATTAGTTTTAATCTCCGTATGATCTGAGCAAAGAATATGCAATCGGAAACCTCAAGCTTATACAAAATGCACTCTCGTTTTGCAAATAATCCCTCGTTACAAGAGCACGTACTTTGTGAGTTGAACTGAAGCGACTCGGGCGGCTGGGCGACTGTACTTCCGCTTTGTACAAATGCAAAAATGTCTGCAAAACGTAGTCGACAAATAAAAAACTTTTAACCTAAGTGCACGTACTGTTATACATAGTATATAGATATATATAGGTACTATATACAGAGATAGCAAAGAAAAAGATGTAGAGAGCATAACAAACTGAAAAGTTCTTTTGGGTTGTTTTTTTTTCGTTTATTTTTCCCCGAACTTGCAGCACACAACGCAGTAACCAAAACGCATAAGAAAAACTCAAAAGAGAAACAAAGAAAGATACCAAAAAAAAAATGGCGTATAGCATTTCAAAATGGCGGATCACACAAAGCAAGCAAAGCCGGAAACGTGGCCGCAGATTAAAAAAACGCGCAATAAAGAAGCAGAAAAAAGTTGACGCAAGTCAAGCAACTTAAAAACGCTTTAGTTCCAAGTTTATTTATTTAACTTCTAATGCCTCAACTATATGCTAATGAAACCACTGTGCGGTGAAACTTGCAAACACAAACAGCAATGTAACGAAGCAACCCAACCCAACCAAATCCCAATACAAACTATGCGCGACATGGATACCAACAGGCAGACCACAGTCCTGAACCTTCACCTCCTCCTTCAACCGAACAAATTCCCAAACTGCAACAACTGTGTCACCGCGCGCTGTCGCTGATTATTCCGGTGGTTAGTTGGCTTTCCCACACGGACGCGCTTTAACTTTGAATTCAGTTTGACTTTGTTCCAGTACCGCTCAGTGCCATTTGGTGGCAAATTAGATGCCGCACAGTTGCAAACAATACTAAGTTCCTGCCTCACGGCCTCACTGTCTGACTGCCTGCCTGCCTGCCTGCCTAGCTGCCGACGAGCTCTTTAATATCTGACACCTGTTTCGGTATTCACACTTCATTAACATGGGGATAATATGCTGCCGACGGCTGTGGAAATGCTTTGTGATCTCATTAGACACCTGTCATATGCATACTGTGCACAAGTCACAGCAAATTCAAGATGCCCTTAAGGGGCCAAAAATAAGCCAAAACAGCATAAAGCTTTGGTGTAGCAGTTGACAAATCTGACATATTCGAGAAAACTCCTCGGAGATGTGATGCGTTATAAATAATTCCCATCATGTACTTATATATTAATACACATTCACATATTGAATTTATTAAAGTAATGTTTAAATTCAGATTTGATGTTTTCCTATTTAATTTCAAACGTTAATGCATAGAACGACTGTTTAAATAACTTTAATCTTTAGCGCTTGGGTTTTTGTAGCAAACAGCCGAACTAGCTCATCTACCAAGCTCGTTTATGCAAAAAACTTAATTAAAATCAAAAAGCAACTTATAAATTAATTAGTCATGCTTCGAAAAACGAAACGTATACGTTTGGTGCTCGCAATTTCACCAAAACGAATTTTTTATGTGGTTTGAGTCTAAATTACCCAACTAGGTTAAAAAGTGTGCGCATTGAAGTAATTTTAAAATATTTTAAAGGGTCATCAATCTGGAGATTTTTTTTTTATATGCAAAAAAAACACAAAAATTTCAAATGGAATTGGAAAATTTTTATTATCAACCAAGATCAAGAACCATTCTTGCCATTCACTTTTTAAAAATAATCCCTTTCAAAAGTTGGCCGCAACTGCGCCGTAGCTCGTCAATGCAGATGTTCCAATTTTCGATGACGCGTTTGAACAAAACTGGTAATATTGGCCTCTAGTGCTTCAACCATAGCTGGCTTGTCCACAAGCACTTTAGACTTCACGTAGCCCCAAAGGAAAAAAAAAAAATTATGGTGTGATATCACACAATCTTGGTGGCCAATTCACCGTTCCGAAGCGTGAAATTAGTTGTCCACCGAATTGGTTCCATAAAATGTACTAAGCGCGCGAAAACATTCCTTACAGAACGCGAATTTTCGTAGCATAATTGTAAGATTTGCAAACGTTGTTCGGGTGTAAGTCTTTTCATGATGAAATGGCAATAAAAACTGAATAAAAAACAAAATTTATCAAAAAAAAAACCCTATTGAAAAAAAACCTCAAGATTGATAATCCTTTATTTCTAAATTCGATTTATGCCAATTTTAAGTAAGATATTTGTTAATAATAATTTTTAATTAGTTTATTTCTAAATCAACCCAAAAAATAGCATGCACAACCCAAAACAATTTTTTCGGCGTACGTTCACTAACATACATTCATTGCCATATCGATAACTGATAAGAGCAACAGGGTTGATGTGTTGCAATCAAAAATTTTCCCCGTAATGAAAGTATCTAAATTGTGGTTAATTTCAAGAAACATGCAATTGAGAAAATATAGGGAATTTTCGATGTTACGAATTTTCAAGGGAAATATGCGAATTTATCGAAAAGAAATGAAGGAAATTAACAAAAAGAGCAGGGAAAATATGAAAAGTTATCGACAGAAAAACATGTATAATAGAAAGCATGTTAAATGGAATAAAATTAGATTATTTTGTTTTATTAAATTTAATCGTTTTCGTTTTTGAAAATGCGAAGCACGGCTGAATATTTTCATTTAAAACAAGTGAACCGGTAGCTGTCAGGACATTCAGATACAATAGTATCTTCTCTCTCTAACTACCCCAATATTCGTCTAATTTACAGTTAAACTTTCCCTCAACGAATAATTTCCTATTACGATTTTTTTTCAAGCTAAATCTGCTCCACTGACCTCAGATTTTTTGTATTTGAATGGAATTTCTTTTTTTTTTTAATTGAATTTCGAAACGTGAAAAAATTGTCACAATCATATCACTTTTATTGGGATTTGACATTTTTCAGTGAAAATGTAAAGTAGCCTTTCCCTTTTTCGAATATTTACAGAGCCGTTAAGAAATAAAATAAAAATATTTTTTTTAAATAAGCGTTCAAGAAACTTGAAAAAATGGAACTTCTATAAAACAAGAACTCGCTTTAGGGAAATTCGACTGTATCAACAACAACTTGCTATGGTTTGCATTAAGTATCAAGATTTTACGAGGTTTTGGTAAATTGTAAAAAATTTATGCGTGCAACTTTAATTGGTATTCCCAAAATCTAACAAAAATTTTCGACATACAGGAGTTTGCATATCTTAAGAAAGTTATATTTTGTTGCCATTTATTTGGGAAAACTTGACGCCCCATGCTTTTATTCGGCTTTCATATGAACAGGCGGAAAGTGCGGCGGCTTTTTGAAATTATAATATTAGTTCTTGTAAAAACAAAACTTAGAATCCCCTTGGTACATTCCAGAATAATCTTGAACTAATGCCTACAAAGGTACAAGAAATCAATATTAACAAATGTGATGACTATAATATAGACAGAACTTTCTTCAATTTTTCCTAAAAAAAAGGAATTTATATTTTAGACTATTTACGAATTTTTGGGATTTTCATGAGTATTTTTTCAAATAGCTTATTTTAAGTAGGGCTCTAGTCAAAGTTGGCTTAGATTAAATAATTTTGGCTATAACTGCCGAAGTTTACTAACGATTTTTAAACAATTTGCATTCAAGGATGGGTTTTGAATGTTGTAAAATTGTTACCCGAAAAATGTGAAAGTAAAAAAATTCTATTTCGGCTAAATCGATTTTTTGTCGTGCTCTTCAATTTGGTTTAAAGTTTGTGGGTCCTTTACCTTTACACATAGACATTTTTTTGCACAAACCTAATATACTCTTGTAGCCAAAGTACAGGGTATTAAAACCTATGTGAACGATAGTGCTGCACTCACTGATATCATTGTGCAACAGCCAAATTGGTAAATTGATGATTTAAATTAAGGATGACAGTGCTCGGGGAGTATAGTAAATCCTTAAAAGGATTTTGTGTTCGCAGTTCAAAATTTTTGGTTGTGAATTACAGCTCATATTTCCTTTACGCTTTTTTAGAACAGCACTGAAACTTTTCATTATCTCATATCGTTTACATTTTTGTTTGATTAAAATTTAGCAGTGCTAGTACTTTAATGTTTTAATTTAATTTAATTTAATTTAGCAACAATCAACAGGAATTTAAAGTTGGCATTGATAATTTGTACAAAGCGCCAGAACTTGTGACACTCCGTAAAGAAATGTTATAATATTACAATGAGGCAATAAAAACTCAACAGCCCAGAGATGATTATGTCGAATTACCGAACTTGTGCCGTATATTCCTAAGCAGTTCCGAAGTAACTGAAGAAGTCAAGTTTCGTACACCTGGAGCCTTACATCAAGCTCGTTGGATGGCAAAAGCTATCTATTGCCTAAAAATGTATTTATTTCAAGATCAGTTTCATCTAACTGCAGCTGAAAAACGATTTGTTACGGAATTATCTCTGTTCATCAGTTTGATTTACGGTCGACATTGGAACGAAGCTCCCCTGGCAGTGCGAGCCCCTTTAAATGATGCTAATTTTCTAGAACAGGTCAAAAGCTATCCGAATGAGAAGATAAGGTCGAGCGTCCTAAAAGCATTCTGCCGTCATCTTTGGTACTTTTAAGAAACCGTAATTGGTCTATCTTAATTCGATTCTAGAGTTCTTCCTGCAGAAAAAAGGGCAATGGTAAAAAAACCAATACTTTTACAGAATTTCTTCACTCAACGAACTAAAGCTCTTTTTGACCTGCTTGTCTTTGATGGTCAAGAAAAATTAGAAGCATTTTTAATTAAAGATCCTTCACAGTGCCCCACTGATGAAATTTATATTGAAATGCAGCAAAAGGCTCGCTAAATGAATGTAGTGAATGACTGTGCAGAGCAGGGTATAGCTTTGATACAAAAATTTAATTCGAGTATCACGAAAAACGAAGAACAAAAGCAATATCTCCTGCGTAACGTCGATATTCACCGAAAGAAGAAAGAAGTATTGGGTGGCTTCAAAATCTAATATCCTGAAAATGAAAACTAAAAATGAGGAATCAGTTGCATAACTATAAGTTACCACAGCATTTACTTTATTTTCTCTCACATTTTAACTTTTAAGGTCATTTATGCTCATTTAAATTACTTTTTACTGATATCACAGATTTTTATTTATATCAAAAAAATCGACAAATCATAGCGACCCCTAATTATAGTTCAATTGAGCTGAAATTTTGCATAGAAACGTTTAATGCCTAAACGAACAGAAATAGCCTTGAGGAGAATGAAAAATAAAAAAAATGTTGATCAAAAAATTAAAAATCCTAAACTAAACATAAAGTACACAACAATTATTGAAGAACATTATGTTATTGCATATTCTTTCCTGTTCGCTATCCTTAAAAAATATAGTCAAAAATATAAGACTTTCAAATAAATATTTAAATAAAAGACAACCAAAGAAGAAAACTAAATTAACAATTCTTGCCTCTAATCGCATAATTCTTTGCCGGTTCTAAAATTGGAAACATCCTTTCACCACAAAAATGTTCCAAAATTGTTGCCCCGTGTATTTCAATCAAAAACTGATCCGAAAAAATTAATAAATTATCACGGGGGGTTTTCGGGTCCGGACCCCCCCCAGAAGTTGAAAAAATGGGTTGAAAATCTTTTGCGAGCTCTAATATATATATACACCGAAGTGAAGAGCCCCTGCAAGACCATAACCAGGTGCGGCCTGCTTCCTTCATACGTTGTTCGAAAATTGTTGCAAAGAACTAAAGCTAGCACACCCATAGCTCCCGATTTACAAACGATTTCAATAAATTTTAATAATAATAATATATATGGTTAAATTCAATTTTATAGGCCTTAACGCAGAATGAAAAATTTGGGATATCCCGTTTGGGGTTTTTTTTTTAAATGAAGTTTTGTCATTCTGTAAAAAGAAAAAAATTTTATTTACTGAGATCCTTAAAGTTTTGAAAGAAAAAGTAAGATCTTAGATAATCGAAGTTAGGCTTTAATATGCTTTAAATTTTTTTAGGCTTAATCTTTCGTTTAAGCTGTTATTAAGGTGCAGGGCTAGTGCTATTGTTTTCAGAAAACTCTATCGCACCATGTAAAATGTTACCAAGATGAGACCATATGACTCGCACTGTCAAAAAGTTATACGACTAGCTACTTCGCGTTTAACTTCTGGATGAGAGGCTGAGTATCGTGCAACTGCCTCACGGTGAACCTCCGGATGGGTGTCCGAGTATCGTGCAACTACCTCTCAGTTGACCTCCGGATGTGAAGCCGAATATCGCGCAACGGATTCGCGATGTTGTTCAGCGTGTGATTGGGCATAACTTAGGACTTTATTTTTTCTTTCTTCAGGATGATTTTTACGGTAGTTGGCTGCAGCTTGTCGAATTTGTTCATTTCGTGATAATTCTGAAGTTTTAGGTCTTCCTCGTTTATTTTTTTTAGGTCTCCCTGCTTTCTTCGAAGTGGAAACTACGTTATTTGCTGTTTGAGAAACAGTCATCGAAACAAGAACATCGTAGTGACCATGTTAAAAACTTCCACTGAATCGCCGATACGAGAAAAAGTTCCCCTTAAAATATTATCTTGATAGACTTCAAAAGTAAATGGATAAAGAGCTGCTGCAGCCATAAGTTCGGAGATACCGCCATAAGATTGCTATTCAACATATTCCGCGAATAACAATCGGAATCATCATAGGTTTTTCCATTGTCGCCACAAGGATACAATTGTAGTTCATCCCAGTGGTCTACAACATATCGCACAATGGCTGTCGTGACTTTCAACGCCACCTCAAAGTCTATTTCTTCATACATTAAATATGTCAAGGAATGGAAGAGGCATAACCATTTTCCGGCATATGAACCACATGATGACGGCAAGGTCCAAGCTTTACTTCAAGTTCAAGTGAAACTATTTCACAATCCATGTTCACTTTTAAATCAGTAGGAAAATCGACAACGTTCAAACTAACGAAAATTCTAAACGAAGACTGGATTAAATGCAACATTGTGCCTACTACATCTAAGTATATAAGATGTATGTCTAAGACAATCGACAAGACAATCGGCGCGCTCGCTGTCAAGGACAATTATTTTTTATTTTTAGCTACTGCGTGGACGTAAGAGGCAGGAGACGTTCACGCACTACTATTTATATTTATATGATATGAAGTATGTATATGTCTCGATATATGTCGATTCAGATCCCCCGAAAATTTTGTTGATCTAGCATAATCCAAACCCAAGTTATAAGGGTTCAAAAAAACGACGAAGCGCTTCTTGAAAAGGTAGGTAGTGCCCTTGTGATTCGCTTGGCTCGTCTTGGCGGCGGCCCTACCGTGCCACCAGATACTTCGCATATTCGCTTTTAACGCAATTTTCTTTGCATATTTATTTTTTTAAGAGTAGCTGGATTTAAAAACTCAACTCATATTTCATAACCTTATATATCCTATATACAAAGATCCACTCAAACGTGTGCTTAAGCTTGCAGAGTCTCAGTTCTTATTATTCAACCTATATACCACAAATGAATTGGACTACTGTTTATAATTAATTATATAATTATTATATTAAAGTGTTTGCTGTATCTAAAATACATAAACAAAAAAATTTTAACGTTGCAGCATACAACACAGCATAAATAATTAGTACTAAAATATAACCTGTCAAATAAAACAAAAATTAATTAATTATTTTCACCGCCAAAGTTGACCAAAAAAAAATTTATTACTGGGTAACCACTAACGATACTCATTTTGTAATTTTAAGTAACAAAGCAAAAGCCATATTAAAAAAATATAATATATAAATAAATAAGTCGCAGCGCTGACCGACAGTGGCATACTCTATTTCCCAAAAAGAATTATTATTACTTTGTAAAAACGGTTGTTTGGAGAAAAAGTAAAAATTAATTAATTACTAGACTCACATGGCTGGTGCATGCAAAGCTAAAGTACCAAATTTTTGGAATAGAGTCCATTTTTTTAACTTAATTTTAGCTATATTTTATATTATATTTTATCTTACGAAAATAGTTTATATGTTGCATGTAAATAATAATTTTGTATAAAAAGCCTTCAAACAAATCTATAATATACTTTGTGTATAGAGTATAGAAAAAAAAAGTTTTAAATTTACAATTTTTTTGTTTGGTTCCATGAATGCTTTCAGTTTCTGCTAACATGACTTTGATTTTTAATATACATACAGCTAAAAGCAAAAGTAAAAGTAGCGAAAAAAAACGCTTGAAATATTTATATACAACTATGTTGCATAGCGAAAATATGTTACTCTGTGTTATAAAAAAAAATCAATATTGTTGTTGAAATATTTTTGGTTAAAGATAACAACATAAAAATTAAAATTATATTAAAATAATTGTTTTTAAGGTTTTTGTAGGATTTTTCGCAGACTGTTTTTAATAATATTATATGCATACCCAAATGTGTTAACAATTTAGTGAGTAAGAAACATAAGCCCCCATAAACACGTAGTGTGTATATCGGCGAAAATAGTGAACCGGACAACTTTTCCCCCGACCTTCTCCGATTTCGATGAGTTTTACATATTTGGTAGAACTGCTAGCCAATAGTTGCCACGTCAAAATTGCAAAATTCGGCTTATTTATCAAGTTATCGATAACTAAATATTGCGTTTTTCATTTTTAGACTATTCTTTGACAAGCCATATCTTCTAAACGAATAACGATATCGACGCGATTCTGTTTTCCAATTTAGACCGCTAAGCACTGGCTCTGGGGAGACACAAGGTGCCACAAAAGAGGGAAGGCACTAGTTAACAGTCTGACTTCTAGAAAAGCTAAGGTCTTAGCTACTGGATCACCTTTAAGATATCCCGGGAACTCAAACAGCCTTCCCTCCTGCCTGGATTTTGCGGTTTACACTTGGGACCCACCCAGTGATCACCTTGGGCTGATCATTACCCTTCACACAACACCTACGCTCCTCCAAGGTGTGCAACGACTCATCAGCCAGAAGACCGACCTATAAGTCTTCCGGAGTACATTGGAAAACTCGGTTCACTTAGTGATGGAGATATGCTCTAGTCGAGATGTAGAAGACGCGGTTGACCCAATTACGGCAAAAATCCATTCTGTGGCAGCTGTAGCCAGTCCAAAACCAGTAGTTGTTAGACAGGATGAGGTACGTAACCAGCTAACTCCTGAGCTAGTTCGACTTTTCTCTAGAAAGCGACGACTCCGTAGGAAATTCCAGATCACCCTTCGCCCCGCGTACAAGGCTGTCTGGAAAAAGGCTTAAAAGGGAGCTCAAAGTGGAGCTTCAGACTCTCAGACAGAACTCGTTTGACAGAAGAATAGAGGCGCTGGATTATAAACTTGATACTGGATATAACCTATGGAAAGCGACAAAAAACATAAAGAGATAACCCTATCGAACTGTTCCTCTAAGGCGTCATGATGGTACTTTCTGCTCAAATTCAGAGGAACAAGTGGATACATTTGCTCAGCACCTCGAAGAGCGATTTACGCCTTTTAACTTGGCCACGGATGAAGAAGTATGACAAACTCTCAGCATCATTAACACACCACTCCAAATGGCGTTGCCTGTTCGACCCATCCGATTAAATGAGATTGAGGAAACTATAACAAAGCTTCTTGGTCCAAGGGCCCCAGGTCATGACAGAATATGTCATTTCACTTTGCGAGCCTTGCCAAGGAAAGCTCTTCTTTTCATTACGTTGATTTTCAATGCAATAATAAGAACGCAGCACTTCCCTGCCCAATGGAAAATTGCTCTCATTGCTATGATCAAGAAACCTGGACCCTGAATCATACCGTCCAATTAGCCTCTTCCCTACTCTTGCCAAAGTTTGGGAGACATTGATGGCTAAGAGGATCAATGAGCACAACAATTTTCTACTTGACCATCAATTTGGATTTAGGGAAGGACACGGTACCGTCGAGCAGGTAAATAGAGTGGCTCATCATATCCTTAAAGCGTTCGACGACAAAGAATACATTTTTGGGGTATATTTTGACGTCAAACAGGCGTTTGACAGAGTTTGGCTGATCGGTCTTATGGCTAAAATTAAGTCCTTGCTTCCTGCTCCGTACTTGGCATATTGCGGTCATACCTCGAGGACAGAAAATTCCAAGTCAAAATCAAAAGCACACTTTCCACTGCTAGGCTGATGAGAGCTGGCGTACCTCAAGGAAGCGTTCTTGCGCCGCTTCTCTACAACCTGTACACTGCCGACATCCTTACACCAACGGACTTAATGCAGGCTGTACTTAACGAAAAAATGCTAATCGGTTCATACGCTGATGACCTGGCAGTATTTTACACATCACCCTGTGAGTATGAAGCAGCTGACGGGATACAAGAGTACATCCACCTGCTTGAGAGCTGGGCTCGCAGATGGAATGTTACCTTAAATCCAGCCAAATGTCAGTCGGTTTTATATACTTTAAAGAGGAAGACTCCAACCGCAGTTTGGCTAGATAGTCAGCCCCTCATCATACAAAGTGAAGCGAAATATCTTGGGGTGATACTTGACAAAGTTGTCGCTTTAAAATGACCAAAATGTATTGGCTGTTAAATGAAAAAAGTCCTCTTCCTCTACGCTTTATAACACAATAGTGGCACCTACTTGGAGGTACGCTATCCAGATCTGGGGTATGGCGGCTCGCTCAAATCGTTTACGTATACAGACGTTCCAAAATAAGGCATTGCGCCTTATCACTGGTTGCGATTGGTATGTAAGGAATTCGACCTTGCACCACGACCTCAATCTGGATACCGTGGACCTTCAAATTAACAAACACGTTAGCAGATATAATGAGCGTCCAGCGAGACACAAAAACAGGCTGGCAAAAAACTTGCTAAATGAAAACCCTATTAAAATACTTAAAAGACGATCACTAAAAAATTTAACTCATCACGTTTTTTTTCTGGAACCTAACTACCATGTTAAAACAGAATTAGATATAGTTATAATTTATACTGATATGGCAATTATAAAACACCGTTCTAACATATGCTTAAAAACTTATATAGCCAACCCTCGCATTATATACTAGGCTCACTGGTTCCCGAATCTGCTGTTTACGAAATTTGAATGTTGAAAACTAACAAACATATCCGTCGTGGAACATAAAATTTAATTTGATTCATAACAAAGAACCAACGAACTCACCTGTTTTGGACTCACATGCCTTTAGAAACGGAATATTTAAGCATTCTGCTCATTCTGTATCATGGCTTAAACAAAGTTTGACATATTTGAGATACGCTTTATCAGCACTAAATTAAGTTAAATTGTAATGAACGTTCCATTTAACCTGAATTTCCATAAAACCATTTTTCTAAACGCAAAACTTTTTTGGGAAACCAATGAATTTTATACCCTGCACACAAAAGCTAAGAGCTACGTTTAGTTTATGCAACCAAATGTTGCGTGTTTATGCCAAATCGTTAAGGACAAAAAAAAAATTTGTTAAGCCATTGCTGTCAATCTCTCAAAGTTCAAACAAAGATGTAACAAAAAATGCATCTTCTGGTCGTAGTAATTAGCATATATATAGTATTTAATATTGAGCACCTTTTTGCCTAGAAAGTTGAATTTTGACACCAACTTTTTATATATAAAAATTTTATTAAGACCTTTTGAAAACTTTGGGAAAAAAAATCGATTACTAAAACAGTGTGTACTTTTTAAGGAGACAAGTCCCCACATTCCTCACAGATTTTCACAGCTTACCCCAAATCAATTTTTTATACGCCATATAGAGTAAAAATTTTACGAAAATCTGTTGAGAACTTTGGGAGAAGAGAATTGTCAAGTAACCCCCAATTGCCAAGAACTTTCAAAATTTTTCTATACATATATACTTATGTGGAGTTTTTGGTAATACCACCACCGAGTACTATTTAACTCCAAGAATTTCCATAGAAAACTGAAATCTGGTTTTCAAAGCCTTTTAGGCTCGATCACAAACTGTGTAAAATAAGAAAGGGTACCGGGGTTACCGAGCAACTTCATTTTTTCCATCATGGATTAGTTATTCATTGAACAGATATGCGCATGAAATATTTCAGTGCACAAAACTTTATATTTCCATAAAAAATAAAATATTTATAGGGTGACCAGATGGCAATGTTAGTTTTTTTTTATTTATTTTTTTTTATATATATATTTTTAATGGCAATCAACCGATACAGATTAGGTTATGATCCAATATTGATGAAAAAAAATAAATCGCTACACAAAAATATAATTTAGTGTGTGATAGGGGTTAGTTTTTCCAATTGCTATGTTTCAGATCTGTCAAAGTTGGCAGAGACATCACAATGCAAAATGTTTAAGCGTGGCTACAAATTTTTGGAGCTCAAACCACAAACCAGATAGAGATTGTTGCAAAGTGAGGATACGGCTGGGTTTCAAGAAGAATGTATATAGCTTAATTGGGCATTGTCAGAGAGTCTAAGATAATGACAAGCATTAAGCATCATAAAACTTCAAACTCAAATCAAGTGCAAATAATATTAAAAGCTCAAAAACAGGACAAAACTTTTTCAAATTAAGTTTAAAATTCTTATTCTTATGTCAAATTCTTAAAATAAATCCAAAAAAAAACTTGCCAGTATTATTGTTTTATTTAAACTTCTTTTCCTATCGTTATTATCTAGTCAGCCTAAATTTTCATAAATGCCCTTCAAATCTGTTAAAAATTATTTAGTAAGAAAATCATAATACCATTTTATCTAAGCAAAAATAACACTAGTTTACACGAAAAATGAGCCTTCGTAAAAAAGTGTTTTTTAGGGTAATTTGGGGTCGAGAAACACGAAAATGGCAACCTTTTTTCTTTTCTTAAGCACCTTTTTCGAGATATTTTCGAAAAACATGTTTTGGGCACTTATTTCAGTTATTTTTCAATATCTCGTGAATATAATTTTGACTTAATCTGTACATAATTATATATCACTGTAAAGAACAAATCAATACCTTTCGATATAATCGTCTTTCATGTCGATACAAAATTTTGTACACGAGATATTGAAAAATAACTGAAATAAGTGCCCAAAAACATGTTTTTCGAAAATATCTCGTAAACGGTGCTTAAGAAAAAAAAAAGGTTGCCATTTTCGTGTTTCTCGACCCCAAATTACCCTAAAAAACACTTTTTTAGGAAGGTTCACTCGATGACCCTTAAATTTGTAAACTAGTGTAATCGATTATGTTTATTTCATCCCATTTTTATAATTATGCACCACATGGAGCTGAATCAAGTGCTATCTCCCAATGTTTTTGTTTTATTTAAAATGTTCTCCTATTGTTTACATCTGGTCACCCTGTATAGTGTTAGCAGCGTTTTATTCGTTTATAATGACATAAATTGCCAATCTGAAGTTGGCTATCAAATTTATTTGTAAATATTTATAAATAATTCAATAAAAGTATATATTTTAAAAATTCCTATGTATGCCATAATCAATTTTGTTTATATGTAGAAATGCACAGTTTAACAATTTTAATATGTTAAATTTTAGCTCAACACCTGCCAACCCTCGTTCAAGTCAACACCTCTTGATGCCCCAGCGCTGTTTGGTACATAAGCCTCTATATATAAATTTAAGCCCTTATCAAATATTAAAACCGATTCAACCCACACACACACGCGCACACGCACATAGTTACCCAGAATTTACATTTGTGTATAGTTTGCCCTTTGCCTGAAACTTAACTCAACTATTAAAACATAAATTTTCATTAGACCAAAGTCAGACAGTTCCAGGTTCAGTTCTAGATACATATTGTATACTAAATGGGTTACATTGCTATCGCAGCTGCTTGCTACACAAGGACCTCCTGCCGTTTCCATTAAAAATGCTAGTCATATTGATGGCATTAGAGACAGCTGCAATCATAGCTCGAGCTGTAAACAAAACGTAACCCATGCTAACCATCATAGACATCATAGACATCATAGCCGAACCAAAGCGTTTGGGCCAAAGGAGTTTTACCAAAAACTGCTTTATTATTTATTGAATAGAAATGAGTTTTTGGCACAAGCATTTCCAATTTTTGCGGTTTGTTGTATGTGTCGCTTCAGCTTTGAACTCGGAAAGTTTTCAAGCACAATAAATGGAAATCCATTGAAATATTAGCTGCAAAATTGTTGTAGATGTGAAAAGGAAAATTGCATTTGGACTTGAATTTAATTTGCTGCTGTTATCGAAAATGAAGCATAAATGGACTGCTTTTTAGCTCGAAACCATTAAATTTCAATTTGGATCAAGCATGACTTGTGACTTTTTAAAGCTGCCAATCATAGCACTACCAAAGCTCTGTAAATATATGTAATATATCAAAGTAATTGTGTTTGCAATTTCACCAAGTCATAAAGAACTCAATATTAGATTTATTTTTTCAGCATTCTTTTTGTATCCGACACTCTTAGCGTAAAGAGTATTATGGATTTGTGCAATGTGTTGGTAACAAGCACAAGGAAAGTCCGTCAACTGTATGAACATCGAGATGTCAAAAAGAGCTGAATAGCCAAAATTTATTTTACTGTATAAAAATTAAGGATTAATTCTATGGAAGGTAATGCTGGTTCAGTATAGTGCAACCATAAAAAGAATTGTTGCAACCGGTGCAAGGTGAGAGCAAGACCGGCTCTCACCAACTTCATGTAAATCATATCTCACTATTTGCGTTTGAAATTTTTGCTTGCTGCGTATTGGCCTTAAGGAGACATGTCTTATCAAAAGATGGCGTACGTTAAAGTCGGGCGCAGACGACTTTGGGATACCCTGTACCACCCCATTGCAATTAAGTCCGACATATTCCTAAGACCTCCAAAAGATATTTTATTCGTCCTCAGAAACACCCCTATGGGAGCTATATAATGTAATTCCGATATCAAAAAAATATAATAAACTTGTCTCCTATGGATTAATAAGGGATCTAATCTGAAAGTTTGGTTGCTCTAGCTCTTACCATCTCTGAGATCTAGGCGTTCATACGGACGGACGGACAGACGGACATGGGTATATCGACTTCTCGAGTCACACTGATCATACTTTAGGTAACTTTGGGGGTCTCCGATGTCTCCTTCTGTATGTAACATACATTTTCGGCTTGCACAAACACAATATACCCTTTGTACCATACGGTACAGGGTATAAAAAGTATTCCAAAATAGCTACTTATCGATAAATAAATAAATAACACTAGCTTACAGCAAAATGTATCCTCAACATGTTTTGCTCGTTTCCGTAGTAAAATGGCTCGCTAAATCCGAAAATGAAGTCCAAAAATTTGTTCATGGAACGGATTCCGAGATATTTTAACACAGGTGCATTTTAATATTTTGGCATAATATTTAAATCTCCTTGTTGTTTAGAATAATACTGGTTAGTATTTAAAAGATACCAAAAAACTAAAGCCATCAAATTTAGCACTTAGACTCTTGTGAGCCTAATAAAAAACGAAAGTTCAACTTACTTTTTTATGAAATTGACTGCAGGGTATTCAGCAGTCGGGCATGGATCCTACTGATTCACTTTTTATACCCTGTACCGTATGGTACAAAGGGTATATTTTGTTTGTGCAAGCCGAAAATGTATGTAACGTACAGAAGGAGACGTCGGAGACCCCTAAAGTTACCTAAAGTATGATTAGAGTGACAAGAGAAGTCGATATACCCATGTCCGTCTGTCCGTCTGTCTGTCTGTCCGTCTGTCCGTATGAACGCCTAGATCTCAGAGATAGTAAGAGCAAGAGCAACCAAACTTTCAGATTAGATCCCTTATTAATCCATAGGAGACAAGTTTATTTTATTTTGTTGATATCGGGATTACACTATATAGCTCACATAGGGGTGTTCCAAAGCACTGTAGCAAATTTGATCAAAATCGGTTGACTATATCATATAGCTCCCATATGACCAATCGGTCAAAAAAACGTGTTTTGTGCAAAATTCGTTGTGATTCGTTTGTTTGTAAAGATACAGTAACCAAATTTGGTATTAAGAAGTTTTTTAGAGTTTCCAAGCACTCTAGCAAATTTGATCAATATCGGTTGACTATATCATATAGCTCCCATAGGACCAATCGGTCAAAAAATCGTGTTTTCTACAAAATTCGTTGCGTTGCGTTTTTTTGTAAAGATATTGTTAGCAAATTTGGCGATAAGAAGTTTTTTAGAGTACCCAAGCACTGCACCAAGTTTGATCAAAATCGGTTGACTATATCATATAGTCCCCATAGGACCGATCGGTCAAAAAAATTGTTTGATGCAAAATTCGACTGATTTCTGTTTGTTTATGAAAATATCGTAGCCAAATTTGCCGAATAAAATATCTTTTGGAGGTTTTAAGCAATGTGTCGGACTTAATTGCAATGTGGTGGTACAGGGTATCCCAAAGTCGCTGCGCCCGACTTTAACGTACGCCATCTTTTTACTTATGGGCTGCAGCAAGCTACTTTTTCAAATATTTTAGTCAAGTAACTGTGATTTGCCATTTTTTGGGCAAGGAATTTTTATTTTTAATAGACACGTCTTAAAGAACGTTTTTGGCTTTTGCTGATTTTATTTATGATTAGACTTTTCAGCTTAAAATCGTTCATAAGGCATTTTTATTTATTATTTAAAGTAATTAAGTATGGCTATTCAACGGGAAATCAAATTCTGAAATAATTTCTATATAATATTATATACCATCGATTGTGGGCACATCTATACGAAAATTCATTCTAACGAAAAATAAATTCTTCAAATATCTTTCTCGCAAATTTTTTGCACGAATTTGCAAATTCTTATCGTCTGCTAGATGACCATAATGCTATTCTAGGAAGCAAACTTGCCGCTAACACAATAAGATTAAGAATTTCTTTTACAAAACCATTGATACGTAATATAAGAATAAAAACTCAGATAAAGCTATAAATACTTGTAATTTTTCATCGTCTTTGTGAGACATTAATTTTTATTTTATTCTGTTCTTTCTGTGGTTTTCCTAATGCGGGCCCTAAGTGCCTATAAAAGCTACGCATGATTGGAGCCTAAAATTATTCATTAAATTACGTTCACCAAGTCAATATGAAGCTTTTGCTTAGCTGCGTATTGTTGTTATGCTTGGCCAGCGTATGTTACTCCTATAGCGCCCAATGGGGCGTCAGAACTTCCAAGGACCGTTTACTCGCCAGAGAGACAACAGTGCGTATGCCCAGAAAAAATAATGCTTGGCATGTTACTATGAAGTTTCCAAAAATGGTAAATATGCAAGACTTATCTAATTTTAAGAATTTTTTTTTTAGATTGACTATGTATATTTGAACTCTTGCAGTTTGCGCCCAGATTTCACAACATTACAGCCGTCTATGTTTTTGATAACTTTAGGAATAGTTCTGGTCCTAGGCCATCACTATTGACTGGAGGCCCGCGGTATCGTTATGCCAAAGTGAATTTGCAAGGTCAAATGAGTCGTGGTATAAATGCAACTCTAGAGATTTGGGGGCGCTGAGTTTAATAAACAATTAAAGCACAAAAAAAGGAAAAGCTTGTGGTAGGATTGCCGTATACTTATATGAAGGGTTAGTCAATTTTTTTTTAAAAGATAGCAGCTTCTGACCCCAATAAATTTAAAAAACGAACATAATTTAAATTTATTAAGTTTTTAGCTACCGCTTTGTATTGCTTGAAAATGTTGAAAATAATTCGACACATCGTTTAATCAATTAATTTGAAGCAATCAACGTTTTTTTAAATATCTGCTATAACACAAGTTTACAAATTTGAAAAATTTGGTATCCTCAAAATGGCTGATTCCGTTCCGGAAAAAATGCTAAAACCGAAAATTTTACGTAGAACATATATTGAGAAATGGTGAAAAAACATTTTTTGTATTACAAAAAAGTGTGGCAATTATATCTACTTGTACTAAACTAATACCGATATACCCATAATGTCTATATTTACCTACCGATTTAAAAAAACCAAAATAAATTACATTTAATTTAAAAGAAAATTTATAACTAATATACATTCAAAACTAAATTTTTTCTATAGTTTGCTGAAAATTATGAACTAGAGGTTGCAAACCATTAATGTAAAGCAAAAATAATAAAGATGAGTGATTTTATTAGCTTTAATTTGATATACTGAAAATATTTTTTTTTTTAGTAACGCCATTTCACTTTGGAAAAAAATTAAGTATAAAATAAAAAAATTTTTTCAAACATAAAAGATGGCGTACGTTAAAGTCGGGCGCAGACGACTTTGGGATACCCTGTACCACCACATTGCAATTAATTCCGACACATTGCTTAAAACCTTCAAAAGATATTTTATTCGGCAAATTTGGTTACAATGTTTTCATAAAAAAAAAAGAAATCAGTCGAATTTTGCACCAAACAATTTTTTTGGCCGATCGGTCCTATGGGGACTATATGATATAGTCAACCGATTTTGATCGAATTTAGTACACTGATTGGTAACTATAAAAAACTTCAGACTGCCAAATTTGGTTCCGATATCTTCAAAACCAAACGAAACACAACGAATTTTGTAAAAAAAACGTTTTTTTGACCGATCGTTCCTATGGGAGCTATATGATATAGTCAACGGATTTTGATCAAATTTGGTGCAGTTCTTGGGTACTCTAAAAAACTTCTTAATGCCAAATTTGCTAACAATATCTTTACAAACAAACGAATCGCAACGAATTTTGAAGAAAAAACGATTTTTTGACCGATTGGTCCTATGGGAGCTATATGATATAGTCAACCGATTTTGATCAAATTTGAAACAGTGCTTGGGTACTCTAAAAAACTTCTTAATACCAAATTTGGTTGCGATATCTTCAAGACCAAACGAAACACAACGAATTTTGTAAAAAAAGCGGTTTTTTGACCGATCGTTCCTATGGGAGCTATATGATATAGTCAACCGATTTTGATCAAACTTGGGGCAGTGCTTGGGAACTCTAAAAAACTTCCTCTTGCCAAATTTGGTTACGGTATCTTCACAAACAAACGAAACACAACGAATTTTAAACAAAAAACATTTTTTCGACCGATCGATCCTATGGGAGCTATATGATATAGTCAACCGATTTTAATAAAATTTGGTACAGTGCTGGGGGTCTTTAAAAAACTTCCGATTGCCAGATTTGGTTATGATATCTTCATAAACAAACGAATTATCCATCTAAAACTTTTGATTTTTTTCGAGGTCCTCTGAAACACCCCTATGGGAGCTATGTAATGTAATCCCGATATCAAAAAAATAAAATAAACTTGTCTCCTATGGATTAATAAGGGATCTTATCTGAAAGTTTGGTTGCTCTAGCTCTTAGCATCTCTGAGATCTAGGCGTTCATACGGACAGACGGACAGACGGACATGGGTATATCGACTTCTCGAGTCACACTGATCATACTTTAGGTAACTTTGGGGGGTCTCCGAAGTCTCCTTCTGTACGTTACATACATTTTGGGCTTGCACAAACACAATATACCCTTTGTACCATACGGTACAGGGTATAAAAACATGTGGACTAAAACTTTATGCAAATTCTAGAAATAAACTTTCAAAGAATTACTGTTTTACTAGGTAGTCTTAGGTATATTAGCTTTATACCCTTTGACGAAAAATATACTTTGCATAGGGTTTCTCTAGAGAAACGTGCTTTTCAAGCTTTTTGTTCTTAGCGTATTTTTCAACTTTGATGGACAACAAAAAACTAACCAGAAATGCCTCCCAAGCTTATTTAATAACATGCTCTTGATATTTCTTTACTTAACTTTACAAAACTATCTGCTCGAAGAGTCGAGATCAATTATTTTAAAATGCATAACTGAATTTAATCCGAACGACGACTGCCTAGACCGGCCAGAAGATGCCAATTCCATGAATTAAACATAGAGACTGCTGAGGCCAATATGTACGTGTAAAATATATGCAACCTACATTGGGATAGAGAAATGTCTGCCGGATCAACAGTTCGATTGCTCGAAAACAGATGAATTGCGTAGCATCTCTTTTATGAAAGTGTTTGGCGTTGTCGAATCCCATGAGAATGACTTTTTGCGTTACTTAAAGCCACAGCAATATGTAGGATTGCCACCGAACATCTCACAGACTGATTAACCAACAAGGTGGGGCCAACGTTGTTTTGAAGTGCTCGTTGAGTAACTCATATCTTTTAGTCATACAAAGGAAGAACGCAAAAAATATTTTTTTTTGAATGGTTACAATAGGAGCCGGTTAAACTCAAATGCAAGTTTTTAGGAATAGCATTAAGAATGGGTTTCGTTTCCGTCATCTTCTACGAATTCGACACACTTTGGCTTTTATCAATTTTCAAACTTAAAAAAATGGCTTGATCGAATGAGACTATCTTTAAATAAATTGCATCTGTCAAACGAATGACAAAATCATGCCTAATAAATGGTGTACAAAAATTGTAGCGCATTTGAACAAATGTAAAGCTCCAACAAAAGATTTTTTCTATTTGGACTACCTTAAGAAATCTAAACTTTTGGAAGATACAAAAAATAAGCGCACCTTAAATTAGGTTTATATGTTAAAATTTTTCTTCTTTTCCAGGCCATAAGCTTTCCAGCCTGCCATCGTTGCCATTAAAAGCCAAGCTGACGAACCAAAATAAATATACAGAAAGAAATCTAATATGTACATAAGTTGTCATTGAAGACTCATGGATTGACAGCCTCAACGCTAATGCGTCATGCCAACAAGTTACTTAAGTATTGTTCCAATCTTGTAATTCGATTATCCCCATGTCAGAGCATAACAAATTAAAATCATCTCTTGAATGGAAAATGCTCGCCTCGTTTTGCCATTTATGTGACAAAATGCCTAACCATCCGCTTGTTGCCACTAATTTTACAATTTGTCGTACACACAATTATGGGCCGCACTGTTTTGGCCCCATTTGTGGGTACGTGTGTGTGTGTGCGCGTATCTATGTGAGATTGCTTGATTGTGTTTCTGTGAGCAATGCCACAAGCAACGTCGTTATGCGTAACAATGAAGGCGCCACAAAACTAGCGCCAAATTATCAACTACAACCCAATGAGCACACACACAAGCACAAACACACACTCACGTACACAGCCTTTTAGCAGAGAGTCATTGCCGAGCAGCTTTCATACCTCATCAATCATAGAGTAAAAGAGTAAATTAACTTTGTCCAATCGTATGTAACAGGTACTAAAGCCATACCATATTGATTAGTAAACAAGGCGATGGCATTTGATTTTTGAAGTATCTGTGTCAAAATCTACATAAATATATTACCTTAAATAGGGCTGTACTATAGCCGGGAAATATTGAACCGGTTTTAAGGAATTTAAAGTAAAAGCGCAAGAACGCTTGTCGAAATAAAAGGTTATACAAAGCACCGCGTCTATAGAGATCAACGCAAAATTGTTTAACACTCCGTCGGACACACGAGTCCAGACAGGCATATTTAATCTGGATTGATTTCTATTTGAGCTAACGACTCTAGGTAGCTTCCTAAAATCTTATTGGAAAAAAAAAATTATGTAAAGTTCTCGAAGAGACATATGGGTTTCGTGACATTTTATATGGCTTCAAGTTAGATCATTAACCACCACTCTCTCATATTTAAAGATTTCCTATACATGATGAGATTTTGAGAACCTTATCAAAATATGCTTTCTTAGAGTTTTTTTGTGTCAATGCAGAAATGCAAAAGTGCCAGACTATCATTGTGAACAACGCTCTATAAAATCAGCTGTTTGAAACAGTCATATGCCGTGCTTTGTTGAAGGTGAAGAAAGTTTTAATGAGAAAAATGTCATTTAAAAGCATAAAAGATAAAATTTTACACTGAAGAGCAAGAGAAATTGAAATTGAAGGTAGTTATGCATGTCGTACAAATGAGGCTATTGATGAAGTTTTGTTGGACTTTATGCACAATATTAGTACAATATATATTTGCTGATCTAGGTAGGTAGGTTAGGGCGGCAGTTGGGACTTTGCGTCAAAACTCACTTAGGCCAAGAATAGGCCCATTGTGATACCGATAATGGGATAAGGATATAGAATAGATAGGAAAAATTAAGTGAAAAGGAAAAGTGGAAATTGCAGGACCATGGCTTTACGTGGGATTCGAACCCACAACCTCTGGAATGATAGTCTAGTACATTTGCTGATCTAACATGGCAACGAAATTACAACTAGTTACACACTGGTATATATTGGCGCTGTTTAATGCAGGGAAGTGAAGAGTCTGTGTAAAGCAAGCGTTTTGGTTGGAAATGCTTGCACTTTTGCAATTTTGCATTGATGTACAACTTCGTAAACAACCTTAATATGATTTTATGGGTAAAAATGGTTCGCCAAAGACAAAAATAAATTTGTTCGATGGTCTAGAATATGGGGTATACCCATGTTGATGACAGCCTAGGGTACCAAGTATATCAAAGTCGGTCACGACCGTTTTTTAGGTATGCAATTTTCACCATCTCTGTGCCTCTCTGATTCTCGACGCGACATAACTTACCGTTTGAATGCTTTTCCGAGTATTTGCTTCTCGTTCACATTGCTGGCCGCTAAAATAACTGTTTCTGGTTCGGGAAGCTTGCGGGCAGCAGGCTGCGCGGCGCTGCCATTGCCCACGCCAACGTCGGCAGCATGCACTTTTCGTCGCACATTTAACTGCATCTCGACGTTGGCGTTGACGTCGACGTTGGCATTGCCCAAATTGTTCGTCGTTAACAACAATGCGGCGCTGCTGGCGCCAATTTTGCTCTGCTGCTGCAGCTGTTGTGACTGTTGTTGTTGTTGTTGTGGGGAATGTTCTGGGGGGTTTTGCTGCTCCAATTCCTCCGGCGAGTGCTGCTGGGCGCGTCCATTATGGCCCTGCGACTTGAGTTGTGTGTTCTGAAGCTTATAGTTTGTACTGTGCAATATCAGGCCAATGAAAAACATATAAAACAAAATGGCGCACAGTGTGGACCAACGCAGCCAGCGGAAGCTTTTGCTCAGCTTGTTAACGAAAGTCATTTTGTGTGTCCACCCACTCACCGGCGTTTCTGCTGTTGAATTGGTGGGTGGTGATTCGTCGCTGGTCACTTGACCGGCCACTAGACCGGCCGTATACTGCTCGTTGCGTGTAATTTCTAGTAATTTTTGTAGCTCCACTTTTGCGTGCTGCTTATCCGGCTGCTTTCTGCCTTTCACTTCAATCTCCTGCTGCTTGCACTTTACTTCCTTGTTGCTTTGCTTTTCTTTCCGTTTCGTTCCACTCCTTTCACAAGTGGTTGTTGTAATTGTACATTAATTGACTTTTATGTTTCGCCGTTTCGCACTAGCTTGTTCTTTTAGAAACACCCTTTCTGCCAAAAGGCAACATCTACTACACGCCCATCGACAAGCGTTAAAATAGCTTGTTCAGGTCCGCCAGGCTGGTCTTGGTCTTGGTCCTGGCATCGATTCCTTGTTACAAGTATTTCTGCTGCTTGTCGCTTTTAATACTAATTTTATGTGTTGTTGCCTTCCGCACTTTCATTTCCTTTAATGCAGTTTACATGATTGTTACAGGCGTTTCTATTATCCTCAGAGTTACATTAGAGTGGTCTTAAAGAAACAAGAAAAGCAAAAGTATTTATTTAGTATAAACATGCCTTTGGTAGAAGTGTTAAAGTTTCTCAATAAGAAAATAGTTTTTTCTAACAACTCTGAGTTGAGTAATTTTTATGAACGATAGTTCCCAAATACTTGGAACTTGCAAAAACTAAACAGTACTCCGTTAAAATGCCATAATCTCTTTCAATGCAATCCATTTTTACATTAGAGTGTTCCCAAAAAGAAAGATAGAGCAATAATATGTATACAAATAATCAACTATTTACGATTTTTTTAAAGAAAAAAGATTTTGTTAGAAAGTGTTGTTGTGCTCTTCCGCATTTTTTGCATTGTTGCATTGCTGCACAACTTCGTGAAAACCCCTGATGTATAGTATTATATATAAATGCAAAATAGTTTTATTTGCCCCAACATTGTGAAGTTTTATTTTTATGAACGGAAACTCCCAAATAATTGCAATGTAATTAAGAAAATAGCAACGTTGAATAATAAACAAGTTCCCTGGGGCATCATAAATGCTTTGGTGGAATGCATTTCACTTCACATAAATTGGGGCAAGAGTAATGACTAATAAATGGAGCACTTAAATTAGGTCGTAAACGAGTTTGAACACCTCAATTTAAAAGACAAGTCATAAAAGTAAAATAAAGCTAGGTATTTATGTGTTGACGTGCATCGCGTCTAATAACACAGGCTAAGATAACTTTTTAAGACATCAGCATGTTAAAGATGATCAAAGAATTTATTCCAGGCTAGTAAATATGTATACAAAGCTGTTAAACAATTTTTAGTACTATGAAGATACTAAAAGACTTTTTCACAAGCTATCGTATGATGTTACTACGATTCCCTGACACTTAATGCATTTGTGCATATTTCGCAGCAGCTTTTATAAAAGGTATTACTTTGACATCTGACAAACATTTTTTGGATTTTTTTAGATTTGCATGAAACCGATTTTGGTGACCTTGGAGCTTGAATATCTGGAGACGCGCAGTTATAGTATGAAAATTTTTTTTTTTACATTTTTCATAGTGTTAGGCATATACAGCGTGTTTTTTTTAGAGATTTACAACTTTGAGTTGGCAACACTGCAAACCAATTAAACAGCTGATAGTTCATTTCATTATGGATAGACTTACACCATAGCAACGCTTGCAAATTGTTGACATTTTTTATCAAAATAATGGTTCTGTTCGTCAAACTTATTCAAAATTCTAAATTTTGTTCTCCGATGAAGCCCATTTTTGGTTGAATGGATACGTAAATAAGCAGAATTTCCGCATTTGGAGTGAGGATAATTCACAAGCTTTTGTCGAAACACTATCACATCCACAGAAAATTACTGTCACTTGTCTACGTCGATAAACCAGAAACAATTGAACACCTGGAAATCAACACTCGAAGAGTTATTAGCGAAATACGGCCGCAAATGCTGCGGAAAATTTGTGAAAATTGGTGTTCCAGATTGCGTTTTGTACGCGCCAGCCGTGGCGGCCATATGACTTTATTTTCTATCCAATAAAGCCCGTTCTATTGATATTTAAAATATATTTATTTGTTATATTATGATTAAAGCTTGTGTAACTCTAAAAAACATCCTTTAGTAAGTCCTGCTTTATTATCCTTTTATTCAAAGGATCTACGCTTTTTTGCTTCGTTATTACAAAAAGCAGCATAACTTGCAAACTTTTTTTTCGAATTTTAAGATATGAAAAAAAAGCTGTTGATATTGTTTAATTGTTTTTCCAATTTTTATCTAAATGTTTTTTTTTATAAATAAACCATTCATTAAAAAAGAAATGAATGAAATGATTTTGTGACCCATTACAATTATTTAGTTATCAATAGCTCCACAAATAATGGTAATTCGGCTCAATAAAGAAATTTACTTGTTGATTACAAGTACCCCTCTTAGCAAAAATCGTGGAAATTAAAAAGATCGACCTTAAAAGTGATTCACTGCAATTATTTTCGTATATTAATATTTTCTATAAACGTATACAAAAATTAAGATGCTTATGCGTTGATAAGTTTCTTAATAGACAACAGAAAGATCCTTTTTTTGTCGAAGTATTTCCCCTTTAATCCTCGTGAGAATGATCCATGTAGCGGTACAAGGCATTTCGATCAGCTGCGAGTATTTAACCTAATGATTGAAATTCAAATCTTATGATCTTAATTTTAATCTAAAATTATCTTTAAAAAAAAAATTGTTTTAAAAAAAATATGACGTCAAAAAATATATGTTTTTATAATATTTAGTAGAATCCACATTTCGTGTTTGAAAGAGGAAAAAAAATTAATTTTTTTGTAGGAAAATAATTTTTTTTTATATTTGAATTACACTAGTTTACAAATTTGAAAAAATTTTGGTATCCTCAACATGTTTTAGTCATTACCATAGTAAATGATTTCGAGATATTTCGAAAAAAACATATTTCAAAATTAAAAAAAAAAGTGTCTTTACTTAAAAGCAAATATATCTGGTTCCACCAAACCGATTTTGATATCACGAAATCCGTTCCATGAAAAAATTTTTGGACTTCATTTTCGTATCAGGCTCGCCATTTTACTATGGAAACGAGTAAAAGATGTTCAGGATACATTTTGCTGTAAACTAGTGTTATCATTGCTTAACGAAGGATCTTAAAATTATTATTATTTTTTATATATATAATGTAATTTCAATAAAAAACATATCGCGCTACCTTTGACACAAACAAATTTGAAAAAATTTGAAAAAAATTTGAAAAAATTTAAAAAAAATTAACTATTTGCATGTACAAAAATCTACATTTTTTTCATGTTTTACATACACATGTATTGCCTTTTTCTTGCTCAATTCAATAGTCATATACTTCATATATGTAAAATTTAGTTAATAAAATTACTTGCTTTTAGGCACCACTCTAATAAAGTGCATAGTTTTTAATTAAAAATTAAGCTTAACAAAATATCGAGACAAAATTTCACGAGGGATTTTTGCTGCTTCTAGAATTTAAACACCAGTTTTTTTTTCCATTATTCTATTTCATATTCAAACAGTAACACATGGATCTTGAAAAAAAAGCTAGCTTTTATATCTAACTACATTTTCCATTAAATTATAAATTTGCGACTAGAGACTTTTGTATCAATATGAAAGAAACAAGTTCTCAGAATAATGTTTTTGATAAGTTCCAATGACTCAGCTGAAGTTACAAAATAGATACCAAAACAGTATAGTGTATAAGCGGTTTTAGTTTAGTCAACAAGTAAGAATTAGTTTTTAGGCACCACTCTAATGCAGTGCATTGTTTTTAATTAAAAATGAAGCTTAATAAAATATAAAGATTAAATTCCACGAGAGAATTTTCATGCTACTAGAATTAAAGCCGCAGTTTTTGCGTTTTTTTTATTTTGCTTTGACATCATTCTGTTGCAGAGGAATTGTAACATCTGCTATCCCTTTTTAAAGCTTCATTCTACTCACACATTCACACAAATTTTTATGGGTTCACATATGCAAAAACTTCCGCTGTCATTAAAAGAAATACACACATATAAAATAAAATAAAAGGGAAAAAAGGGAAAGACCCAGCAACAACGATGACAACAACAACGCACTCAATGAGTCGTGACTCTCTGACTCAATTTGCGTACTTTTCTTTATTTTCAAATTTTCTTGTTATGTTCTCTCTGGTTCGGCTTTTGTTACCGTTTGTTACCGTTTTTATTTTGTGTTGTGCTTTTTAACGCTTTTGTTGCGCGCCGTTACTTTTGTTTTCGTTTCGTTTTGCTTTGGGCGCCGGCATTTTATTGGCTCACAAAACCAGTTGAACATCTTTTTATTCAACACGAAGCACACACACAGATACACACCTATATACTTACGTAGACAAATTCACACAGATACTGACTCACACACATACGCGGTCACAGCTGTTTGTAACTGTTGTCTGTTGCTGTCATTTGTTGGGCAACAGTTACCATTTGCAGCTTTTTGTTTTTGTGTTTTTTTTTTTATATACGCATTACTCATAGCGAAAAAGGGTATATTAAGTGCGTTCAAGGGTTTGGTACAGGGTTAAGAAAGCCTTGCCGCAAACTTTAATGTGCATTTTTAGAAATAAATGATTCGGGCCACTTTTAAACACGGCGTATCTTAAAGTCAAGGAAGAAACACTGTAAAGTCACATATTAAGTCAACTTTACATATGTATTTATTCAATAAACCTATAACATGAAAAATTAGATGTAAATGTGTATTCTTGAAAATGCGCTTGAAAAGATTTCGTAGTGAGGGGGTCTGACCGGTCATATAAGATGTCTTAACCTCAAAATGATTTAGTAGCTTGAATTTCGAACCAAAGCCCCCATAGCAAGCTTTAAGTTTAGTTTTAAATACTAGATTTCAGTAGTTTAATAAAATACACATCTTCGAAATTCATAATGTGTACCCATCTATTGTATAGAGACGCATGCCATGTTTTAGCGCTTTTATTTTTTTCCAAACTCAACTTAGTGATATCCAAGCCAAAGCGAATGACCTCGAGATCCTTGCCAGCAAAGTTTCTCAATAAATGCATCCAAAACCAAAGCGATGCGCCTCATACACACCAGCCAAGGTAGCATAACCATCTGCGGGAACACCATCGACTTTGTCGATAGATTCTCATACCTTGGTACCACAATATCCACCAGTGGTGGGGTGGATGAGGATTAAGCGCGATCAGCATTTGGACGCTTGTTCCGCATATGGAGAAACCAGCAAATAAGCAGAAGAACAAAGGTGCGAATCTTCAATGCGTGCGTCAAATCCATCCTACTATTGTACGGCAGCGAGACGTGGCTGACCCCGCCAAGAATGATGTGGAAACTGCAGTCATTTGTCAACAAGTGCCTAAGGATTATATGCGGGGTTTTCTGGCCCAATCGGATATCAAACGTAGAACTATGGCACTTGTACAGTGAAGTTCCTATCGGCACCGAGATAAGAACACGCAAGTGGCGTTGGATTGACCATGCTCTCAGGAAACATCGAAGCAGCATTGTCAGGATGTCCCTGGAATGGAACCCTCAAGGAAGCAGACGAGTGGGAAGGCCAAAGGCAACCTGGCGACGTACAATACTTAACGAATTGTCCCTTCATAACATCAGCTGAGACACTGCAAAGCAAACTGCGTCTAACAGAGTTCTTGTAGAAACCCTAAGCTCCCTGGAGGAGTACTAGGTAGGTAGGTAGGTAGGTAAGAGCGGCAGCTGGCTTAAAAAAGCCAGCACACTTAGGCCTTGACCGGCCCGTTGGGAAACCGCATGGATCACTATTTTACACCCTTCTCCTGAGGAAAACTAAAAGGATTCCCATCCTGTTGCTACTATGTAACTTGCGATCCTCCACGAACATATAAACTCTAGCTCCGCTAGGTTATGAAGATGGTAGTTTCCCAAGTACTTTTTCCTGCGTCTACTGAGAGCCTTATAGAAGCAGAAGAATTGTTCTACTGACTCAATTTCTTCCTCATCTCTGCGGCCTCTGCAAAAATCGTTGCTCGGAGCGTTCATTCTGGTCGCATGTGTTCCGACAAGCCGGTGTCCGGTGATCGCTCTGACAACTGCCGAACACTGCGGCCGGTTGAGTCCGCAGAGCCTCGCGGATCGTTTTGGGTCGAGTTTTGGCCATATTTGGCGGCTGATTGTACAGTGTGGTGTATTGTACCACAGCCTTTGTACATGGGATCTAAACTTTTTCCTAGTTTGAAGCTTAAAAATGGCCATTGGCATACGAATATCGTCTTTGTCTGGCAAGAGGATACTGGTCGTGCCCTGTCTGGCAAAGTCGTCTGCTATCTCGTTGCCTGTTATATTTTGATGCCCTGGCACACAAATGAGGCTGATAACGAACTGCTGTGCCATCTCTTGAATAGATCTGCGGCAGTTGTTGACTGTCGACGAGAGTGGAGGAGTACTTAGAGGGAAAAAAAATAAAAAATTTCCCCCAAAATCTGTCTGTTTTTTGTTGGGTACCACGGACAAGATTTTTCTCATGACCTGTTGAGTACTGAGTACAGAATATCCCAAAGTCGTTTATACCAAACTTTTATTTTTGTATATTACTTATGAACTTTTGTTTTCGTTGCTTTTGATTATTAACCGTGTCCATATGCTGTCGAAACTGCATTGAAACAGATGGCCAAAACAGCAAAAATATATATAGATATATATAGTACTATATATAAAATATAAAAATAAATCAAGAAAAAAAGTTTAAACACACTTGCAAACATTTTTAATGAAATTTCTGTGCACTTTGAGCCAAGACTAAAGGCAAAAAAAATAAACTTAATGAATTTACTTCAGCTGGCAAAATCAAATCCAATTAGCAACTTTATAAGTTGGCCAAGATCCGCTCAGTCGTTAACAAGCGTTTACTGTTGCCACCCTATGCATTGCGTTCCTATCCACACTGAACCCATGGCACATCCAATTCACCACTTGGCCAAGTTGATGCTCATTAAAAGTGTCCAGCACAGAATTTTACAGCGATTCGCATCGCACTTTTATGCGAGCCAAGTCTCCGTCTCCAGCCCGTTTCCTAGGGGTTTCTCCATAAGTTCAGCTCTTTTGATAGTGTCAATTTCAATAAAAATCGATGATGAATTTCTAGCTGCTGGGAGCCACAAAGCTCGATGAAAAGTGCAAGGCAAATTGCGGTAAGGTTTACTACTAGCATAAAACTATTTGCAGCAGGAACAGCACAAAATTCCTTTGCTAGGAGATTGTGCTGCACAATTTTAAAGATTTGATTTAAAAAATCACTGGCGAATATTGTACTCCATGCAATATCGAGCAGTAGTTGATGATTACCGAGATGATGATGACAACAATGATGATGATGAAATGTTTGCTGTGCCAGTGATGGATGTGACAATGTCAGTTGTTGTTTCATATTTGCAAAGTGATTTGTACTTGTCTTTGGAGAAAATAACTGATTGTTGTTTGAATATTTGATGAATCCACATTGTGGTTTTGAGTTAATGTACGATAGTTTAAACTAAGTTGAAATATTTAAGAATGACAAATTTCTAACAAATTTTCAATTACCAAAATGGTTTTTTTATTAGTTTAGTTTCGTTATTAATTGCTTAATTCCCTTAACATACAAATTTTGTAGTGTAGTTTATGAATATTATTAACAGTGTTGAGCTGTCGCTTTTCATCTGAGATATTTAAATAATGAGTAATGAGATAAGAGTAAGTACTTTACATAAATAGCCACAACTTCGAAATTTTCATTAATATTTTTGTAAGCTACTGAACATCACAAAGATCACTTACTTTATCTCTCTTGGGCTCACCAAGTTTTGGGATCACAAATGAAACTCAGATTTTTCATAATTAAATAGCTAAAAAAAAAAAAAAATAGCTGACGTAGACTGTTGGAAGAGAAACTACCCTGGCTTTAATTCCTTGAGTACTTCTTTGGAAGTTATGTCAAACGACATGCTCCGAAAAACGAAAACGAATAAAATATGCGGCTTTGGTTTGATTTGAAATGCTTCCTGATTTCAACTTCACCAAAACGATTTTTCTGCGATGTAATAATAATTTTTTAAATATTCTTAGATTCTATTTATGTCCAAAGGGCTATTTTTTAAAATCTTTCGGATTTTATTTAAAAAAAAAAACACATACAATTAAGAAAAATGTATGAAATCTTTATTTGAGTCGATAGAATGTTAAAAGATGATTTCATGTAAATGTTGACCGCGGCTGCGCCTCAATGGGTTCATACGCTGGGTCCAATTTTGGCATACTCTCCTTAACATATCGGCTGGTATCTCACGAATAAATTCTTCAATATTGGCTTCCAGTGCTTCAACCGTTGCGGGTTTGTTGCTATAGACATGAGCCTTAACATAGCCCCACAAAAAATTGTCTAAAGGCGTTAAATCCCATGATCTAGGCTACCAATTGACAAAACCAAACCTGAAATAAAGTGTTCACCGAGCGCGCCTCTCAATTGGGCCGTCTTGTTGAAACCACATGTCCGCCAAGTTCAGCTCTTCCATTTTGGGCAAAAAAAAAATTTGTAATCATCGCAGGGTAGCGCTGCCTGCCTTCGTCGCCTTTGAAAAAGTACGGTCCAATGATGCCACCGGCCGATAATCCACACCAAACAGTGACTTTTTGGGGATGCATTGGCAGCTCTTGTAATGCTTCTGGCTGCTCTTCACACCAACTGCGGCAATTTTGCATGTTCACGTATCCATTCAACCAGAAATGAGCTTCGTCGCTAAACACAATTTTCCGATAAAAAAAAGTGGATTTTCATCCAACTTTGCCAGCGTCCATTCACCAAAAGTTAGCCGTTGTGGTAGGTCGTGTGCCTTCAATTCTTGCACCAGCTGTATTTTAAAAGGTTTTACACTCAAATATTTCCGCAAAATTTTCCACCTAATGGAGTCACAAATGCCCAAATCACGGTCATCAACAACACTGGCGCATACAGCTGCGATATTTTCCTCTGTCGGCACTGTACGTATGCGTGTTGGTGGTTTAATGTCCAATAATTTAAATTTGGCGCAAAATTCAGTCACAACATTCTGAATAGCAACCTCAGAAAGTCGCCCAAACTGAACATAAAATGGAAGGAGTGCACGATGCACTTTCTTAAACGAGCATGAATTTTGACCAAACTGAACATGTTTGACAGTAACACAAGACACAAAAACAGCTGAGCTGACAAAAACAGTGTTGCCAAAAAGAAAGTTGCTAAAAAATCACCTTTTATTTAAGATGTTAATCGCAACAAAATCTTTTTCAAAAGGTCCCATCAAACCCATTATGAAACGTCTCAATATAAAGCAGACCATTCATCACAACTGTGCTAAAAAACAAATTTTTAAAGTTCTGTTCTTCCTCCCGAAACTGTTTTGAGATCTGAAAACGAAAAACTTATTCTGCTTGAAATTATTATTGTAGTGCACACACAGCCGGACATCCAGCAAATAAGTCTAGCAGGTTACGAAAAAGCACTAAAGTACAGACTGACTTGAATTTCCATGCAACTCTGTTTAAAAACAACATAATAAACTCTAACCAGTTGCAGCCTTAAATATGCCATTAGAAAATATTAGTCTTGTAACAAGATGCCTGCCTGCGAACTAAAAAACTACCAGCTAAAGTTAATGTCAACAAAACTATGATGCGGCTTTGTGGTAGGGACATATCAAACATCATCATTACCATCATCATCATTAACATCATCATAGGAACCCCAGGCAAGCCTGTTTGTAATGCAAAGTAAACAACGACTTAGTTTGGTGAACTACCAGCATTTTTTTTCTTTTCTTTTTTTTTGTGCCGTGAATCAACGATTATGCAAATTAAGTTTATGGTAAGAGGCTGTGAAAGGAATCTCAGACTGGCTGTGATTGGAATACAATATCCGTGCATTTCCAATTTGGTGCTATTAAAATTTCGCGCACATAAAAAGCAATAATTTAAAAGCATCATATATCATTTAACTTATTCTAAGAGCAGGAATTTTAATTACTCGCCAAAGTTAATTAACATTTTTTTTTCGAAGTAAAAGCAAATTGAATAAAATTACGAAGAGAGAAGGTCTTAGGCAAATTGCCTAGACTCATAAAAAAAAAACCTTTAATTATCTTAAATAAATTTGAGTTTGTCTTTCTTTATTTTTTGTATTTTTTGTTGCACAAATGTAAACCCCCCAACTTATTCTTTGTCATTTATAAACTTCCATCAGTTCATTAGCATGAAGATACACACTATAAAAACCCAACTTAATTTATTTTGTTTACTTGTTTACATTAAATTTGCCTTCAGCGTTACTTTTATGCCCCATTAACAAAATTTTTACATATAGACAACAAACAAATCAAATATGTATTAAGGTAAACATGATTTTTGTTGTCTTAGTTATATGTTACACAGTTTCTGCTTTTATATAATATATGCACTACTATATTGATTTTGAACTTATTCAATAGGCCAAAATTTTGGTATTACAAAGATAATAAACAATTCATAAGAAACAAAAACGAGGGCTGTCCTTTATGTTTCTAGCCTAGGTAATTTTTGGCCTTGTTAGGTCTGAAAGAAGAAAGTAGCAACTTTCATCAAAAAAAGATAGCGTAGGTTAAGGTCGGGCGCGAACGACTTTGGGATACCCTGCAGCATTATAAGACCTATAAGACATAGTGCTTAAATACACAAAAAAATTAAAAATTACGAAATTTGGTTACAATATCTATATTAAAAAACTAATTGTTCCTACGGGGACACGATTTCGTTAAAATTTTTTGAAGCTAAAAAAACTTCCGAATTTGTTTACAATATCTTCGTAAAAATAAACGAAAAATAAACATATTATGTACTAAAAATGTCTTATTGACTGATCCATCGGATTTTGAGCTCTTGGGAAGACTAAAAAACTTCCCCTGAAAACGTTTTTTAGACCGACTGGTCCTATGGGGGCTATATGATATAGTCAACTGATTTTGATAAAATTTGGTAAATTGATGAAGAACTCTTAAAAAAGTTGGGCTCATATACAAACAAAAATCAACAAATTTTGCACGAAACTCTGTTTTTTGACCGATCGGTTATGGTGTCTATATGATATGTTTGACCGATTTTTATAAAATGTAATACATTGCTTGGGAACCCTAAAAAACTTTCGAGTGCCAAATTAGCTTACGATATCTTCATAAACAAACGAATTATCTATCTTAAACTTTAGGTTTTTATCGAGGTCCTCTGAAACACCCCTATGAGAGCTATATAATCTAAGCCCGATATCGACAAAGTAAAATAAACTTGTCTCCTATGCAATGATAAGGGATCTAATCTGAAAGTTTGGCTGCCATCTGTGTGATCAAGGCGTTCATACGGACGGACAGACAGACAGACAGACGGATATGGGTATATCGACTTCTCTTAGTCACCCCTTTCATACTTTAGGTGCTTTTGGGGGGTCTACGACGTCTCTTTCTGTAGGTAACATACATTTTCGGATTGCACAAACTTAGTAAGCCTTTTGTACCAAACAGGTACAGGGTATAAAAACTAATATTACCTACCATATTTTGTAATATATAATTCAACATTATTCTTTCGAATTTAATACTCTTCAATTGGTACAAATAAATAGTTTAATTTGTAGCTTTTTAGGCAATTCAAGTAATTGAGTAGCTTTAAATTTTATCTCAATCAAACTTTTTATAAGAACTTAGCAAAGATATTTTCTACTTTGAACATAATTTAATTTCGGTTGGCCACAAATTCATTTTGCCAAATATTTCAATTAATTTTCTCTGCACACAGCATCCAACAAGAGGGTCCAAAACAATAGCTTAAATGTACTTTTTACTTTTTAATACACTTAAGCTGTCGTCAATGTAACCAAAATATGTATGTCTAACCAAGTATTTCGCAACTCTAGCATAATAAGAAAAACAAAAAAAATAAAAATAAAAACGTTTTGAACATTTTATTAAATTCAGAAGTGGATAAGTCTCTGCTTGAAGTGGCTCAACTTTTAAACAAAAGCCAATTAAATATGTACATAATCCTGTGATAATTTTGCTGCTACAGATATTTGTAAAGCATTCCAAATGCGGCCCCACAATACAAATTTTAAGATAAAATAATTGAATTTCATTCCAAGTCAATTTTGGTTTGATTATTGTGCCAATGGTTCTGGCTGAAATCCTGGGCACTACCCCTAGACAATTCATGTTCGACTCTGCGCCACGCTTGATATAATCTTTGTGCCTTTCATAATCAACTTTTGCAATGCGTTGGTTGTTATACCCTTTATCCATAGAGTATTATAGATTTTTGCAATATATTTCTCAAGCAGAAGGGATAATGTACATGGACTCAGACAGCCTAATAGGTTAGTTCTCACTTTCATCATAAGGTTGGCCATTTTTCAGCATAAACATTGTCAACTGACACCTATTCGATATTTTAAATGTCAAACACTTTGGTTTCGGTGCCGAATGTGCGATACCGATATTTAGGTTCTCGATGTTTCATCACACCGATATCTATTTCCCTAATATTTACTTTTGGCATTTGAGAAATAAAATAATTTTAGCAGGTACTAATTATATGAAACAAATATATTCGCTAAGTACTATCAAGCCATACACGATGCGACTAGTTGTATATCTTTGTTATAAATCAAAAAATTACAATATTTTGATTTGTCGCACAGCCAAACCAATTTTCATACAACGACTCCACCTACGATGCAATTGATTGTACAACCTGCTCGATAAACAGCCGAGTTGGGTGAGAGTGCTTACTATCTATAACCTATACAGATTAAAAAATAATGTGATACAGTCAAGGCGATGTCCGACAGTGTAATACCCTGTACCTTTTTTCTCGAAAAAATTTGATTCTTACATATTCCTTCTAAGAACCTTCCAATTGGAATAACATCATTTTTTTTTGCTGAAATACGATATTTATACCTATAAGTTCCGTAAATTTTTACCGATTTCGATGAAAATCGAAAGGTACGTCAAAGTAGTTATTTAGAGTATATACGGTAAGTTTCAAGTTCATATGTTGGATGAGGGTTTAACAAACTTCTTATGCTCAGGAATTATGCGCACCAGCTGATAAAGTTTTGTGTCTGTAGCTTTTTCAGTCGCCGAGATCTGACGGACGGATGGTCAGGGCTCAATCGATACCTGAGGTTATGATAAGAATTTTGGTATAAAGGACTTGGGGTCTGCCACGCCTCCTTCTTTCCGTTACATGCATTGCACAAATCTAGTATACCCTTTGTACCTACAGAAATACAGGGTATATCGAATCTTAAAAGTGAAAAATTGTTTAATCACAAACTTGTCCACATTTTGTCTTATAACTCTTTTTCAGAAAAAAAAGCACAACAGCTTCGATACGCGCTCTGAACCATCGCCAAAGATGGATGCTTCTTTTTGTGACTCTCAAAAAAACGAATTCATTCCAACTGAAAACTGCTTGAAACACTGCATACAAGCAGTTCAAACATGTAAAAAAGTACGTGGGCGTAAATTTTTAAGTTGTAGGAATACATTTTTTTCGGAAAACAGGGTAGAGTGTATACACTGTCGAGCCCCACCTAGACTGCATAATATGTTTGTTGGTTATGCCCGAAGTGTGCGTGTGTGTTTGTGTTTTTCAACCACACACACAACGCACACAAATACACAGACAGACAGATAGACTGCACTCAATGAGTGCAAAGCAAATAACCGACTGTTTCTATGACAGAGCGGTGAGGAAGGAGCACTGTGGTAGGTACTAACCAGAAAGGCAGAGAAATATCTAGAGGGTGCAGGCCTCATCGACCACACAAAAACCAAAAAGATACACAAATAACTTGATTTGTTTGTTGTTTGTGGAATATGCCGAAAAAGCGCAATGAAATGCAAATGTACCAACAAATGCAACATGAAATACACAGATACCAACACTCACTCACACACTTACAAGACTCAGCATCTGAGCATTTTCCTGTAGATGGCAGATTTAACCATATACAAGCCGCATAAAAAAACTGATTGTAAATCAGTTGGTGCGGTATCCCAATCTTGGATACACTACAGCCGAACTCAAAAATAAAAAATGTATGGGTAAGCATATTTTTGGTAAAATTGTAATTCTACAGCTCTAATGGTCTCTGAGATTTAGGATCAAGATTTTGATGCGCACGAACAGACGAATATAACTCAATGGCCAGCGCTATAGCCATAAGCATTTTGTTATAAATAGCTTGCCACGACTCCTTTGGCATTTGGCAAATCAACAAAACCCTTAAACCTACGGGTATAGGGTATAAATAACAAAGCCTGTTAAACTTACGTTGCGCATGGCGTATACGCAACGTACTAAAGTTTCCACAGCAGCTGCATGCGTAGCGCACACACTCACACAGTTGCTCACCCTAGACGCTCACGAAGACTCTCCATCTCTCTCACCATACACATGCAAGGACATAAAGGTCCTTAAAATAGAATCGCGGCAAATGCACAACAAAACTTTGCGTGCACTTGAATGCAAAACGACTAGGTATACACACATTCACACACGCCCAAGTGCACACTGGTATGCACACCTAAATAGGCATACTCATACTAATGCACAAAAATAAACACACACACACACACTCACAGAGACCAGACACTTACAAGTTGCCATGTAAACGCATTGCCATTGAGTACAAGGAATGCAAGCAGGTTAGAAATTTCCACTTGTCACCACCTATTTGTCCATGTCCCTTGAGCCATTCGTTCTGGGTATACCCTGCGGCGGGTATATTAAGTTTGAAGGTAAGCTTAGAGCTATAGCATTTGATTATACTGTTTTCGATTTCTTGTACAAAATGCAAGTCATAGACATGAATAGGATCAAATGTACTTAAATAGATTAAAGGAAAGTCGATTCAATCGATATATATTATGTGTTTGTCCGATGTTTTCAAAAAGCAACCACCACTATCCAGGCATATTTAATACGCCTAGAATCCACCACGCTTCAATGCAATTTTTTTTTTTTGTTAAGAAAAGTTAGTATGTAGTTTTCTATCCTTCTATCGTGCACTGGTTAGACTTATTTACAAAACTAAACTTAATGATGCCAAAAAACTTATATTTATTTTTAAAATTACAATTTCGAAAAAATATAATTTATAAAAATATTTTTTCTGATATTTTTTGTTTTCAACTTCCGTACTATATATGACAGCGTATGCGTGATTCGTGACACAGCCAAAGTTAAATACACCCAATTCTGTTTTTACACGGTTTCGATATAACACGGCTTAGAAAAAAATTTGTTTACACAATTTCACGATTACAAAAAGCTATTTGATTGAAATGTTAAAGGAAAATATTTTACTAATCTAATCTTAGGAATACCCCTATCTAATTTATTTTCATAGCAGTTTTTTAGGATTTACTTCACGTCTTTTTTTAGACGTTTTTTCTGGACTTTATCTACCGTGTAAAAACAGAATTAGCTGTATACTCGGATTGCACTTTCAGTTCTTCTTGTGTATATGTTAAGCGTTGATATTTAGAAAAAAAAAAATGTATGAAAATCAAAAAAAATATTATATTTTTTTAAAGATTTATTCGCATTTATCTATCATCCCAGAGGTTGTGGGTTCGAATCCCATATAAAGCCATGGTCCTGCACTTTCCACTTTTCCTATTCCCCAAATTTTTCCTGTCTATTCTTTATCCTTGTCACTTACTCCCATTATCGGTATCACAATGGGCCTATTCTTGGCCTCAGTGATTTGGGACGAAAAGTTCCAACTGCCGCCCTAACCTAACCTAACCTATTCGCATTAATAAATATTTCACCGACTACCACAATGTGATCAATAATACAGTAACAAAGATTTTTTCCCTGAAAAAAATTAAATTTTAAGAAATTATTTAGGATCCTGTCCGTAAAGCCCGAAAGCTCGATTTTAGACTAAGCTCAGGGTCCCTTAAAGATTCATCCAATAAGTATTTTTTTCAAGAAAACGTCAGTTTTGAGCCTTCGCTTACTGTTGATGATTTAAGCTTACATACACGACAGCTCACGCATGGTTCGTGACAAGTGTCACGCGGTCATTACTACTTTAAAAGCACGCTTATATATTGGTGGCATCACCTACTTGGAAACACCAATTGGGAAACCCAGCCCCATCCGCCTTATTCACCAGACGTTGCTCCACCTGATTACCAGATTTCGATCAATGGTACATGGTTAGTCTGAGGCTACACCTTATATCAAATGCACATTGTATCGTTTCTGGGATTATTATTGTATCTGTATGCTGCCAGAAAGAGGGGAACAAGTATTGACTAGTAATAGGAAAGCGATTTTTGAAAACTAATGATGCAGTTCGAGGCATAGGGAGCAAAAAAAAAATAATATTTTTATATTTACCTTCAAAATAAATCAGGTTTTTTCATCATAAAAACAAGAAGTATGTATTCTGTATAAAATTACAAAATTAATTGTAATATTTGACATCTTTTGAAAAAAAAAAAAAAATGCATACATTTTTTGAAAAACAACAAAATGTACGTTTATTTTTTAACATTGCGAAATTGCGCGATTTCGTTAACCGATGTCTTAGAAGAATATGTGGCATATATTGGCCAAACTTGATTAGCAACGAAGATCTGCAAATTCGGACTGCTACTAGACCCATCCACCTTGAAATAAAAGAAAGAAAGTGGCGGTGGATTGGGCACACGTTGCGAAAAGAGCAAATACCAATATAACAAGAATGGCACTACAATGGAACCCACAAAAATCAAGAAGAAGAGAAAGACCCAAAATAATATGGGAACGAAGTGTTCAGAACGAGGTGCAACGGTCATAGCAGCAACTTGTAACAATCGCTATCAATCAAGATCGATGTAAGGAACTAGTCACCGCCCTATGCTCTGAAAAGAGCGACAACACAGATTTATTTAATTTAATTTCTAAATAGATAAACTAATTCTGTGATACTTACAAAAAATAATTTCTTATTTTTTTTTAGAAAACTTGTAGTTTAAAAAACAAAAATTACATATTTTTTTTAAATAACCTTAGTTTTCAAAAATTGCTGGAGGCAGTTTCCAGTACCTTATGCAGCTAGATGCTTTATCGATAAAAATATCGATTATAGTCAAGAACGACCATTTTGTTTCCATTGAAGGTTACGTTCTGTGATTTAGCAGTTTACAAGAGTATCTTAGCTTTGGCTTGGAAAATTCGAAACATTTTCTTTTGGTAAGTTGTTTCTGTTTTTGTTGTTGTTAGCCTTGTCATAGCAACGTTTCTGGTTGACAGCTTGCCAGAATGACAGAACAGCATGATGACATAAGCATTGCTGGCTTGCATTTTTATATCATTTACAAGAGAACATCGTGTTTTATGCAGCCGACACTTTCCCATGTAAATTAGTGCTATTTAGTTAGACGTGCAACGTATGTCTTGTATAGTGTATAGTGTAGTACGATTTTCTTTAGCAAGTTTTCATAGAAATTATGCATACATACATTAAGTACAGCACGAAAAGTGCAATGAAGGTGAAGATTTCCCTTTTTTTTTTTAAGTAGAGGGTGCCATTAACTTTGAGTTTTTTACTTTGAATGCGCAAAGCAAAGCAAAGTAATGATAAAAGGGGTTTCTTTCATTTGCTAAATTTCTGAATGTAAAAGTAGTGAAAGAAAACAAGAGAGAACAAATGCATTCGCATTTAAGGCTATTATTTTAATCTTTAGTAATTATTACAAAAAGAACAAAAATGTATGAAAAGCAACTCATTTATTAAAGAAATTGTACGAAAGTTTCACTAGCTTAACGTTTCAGACAAAAACAAAAAAAAACAAAAAATGCTGGTATTGTAGTTTTTGTTAAATTTTACAAAACTTAAGAAAAAATTTACATTTTTTAATGGCTTTGATTAAGTTTATGGAAGTTTTTTTCAAAGAATATTATTATCTTTTTTACATATATAATTTTTGTCCTATACATATTTCTAATGTCGGCAAAAAAAAAAGTTTTCCAACATGGTTTGTACCATTTAAATAAATAGATTACTACCAGGCCATATCAAAACTACTCATGAGCACTTTTTTAACCCAAACATGACTTACAACTATTTATTGATGGATTGTCAATCCTTTCTCCTCAAAAAAGGCAGGTTGTATATTTTTCGGGAATAAGACCCCACTCTCATTCTTAGTATATCCAACAAATAAAAAGATGGCGTACGTTAAAGTCGGGCGTAGACGACTTTGGGATACCCTGTACCACCACATTGCAATTAAGTCCGACACATTGCTTAAAACCTCCAAAAGACATTTTGTTCGGCAAATTTGGTTACGATATTTTCATAAAAAAAAGAAATCATTCGAATTTTGCACCAAACAATTTTTTTGACCGATCGGTCCTATGGGGACTATATGATATAGTCAACCGATTTTGATAAAATTTAGTACACTGATTGGAACCCATAAAAAACTTCCGAGTGCCAAATTTGGTTTCGATATCTTCAAAAACAAACGAAACACAACGAATTTTGTGAAAAAATCGTTTGTTTGACCGATTGTTCCTATGGGAGCTATATGTTATAGCCAACCGATTTTGATCAAACTTGGTGCAGTGCTTGGGTACTCTAAAAAACTTCTTAATGCCAAATTTGCTAACAATATCTTTACAAACAAACGAAACGATTTTGATCAAATATGGAACAGTGCTTGGGAACTCTAAAAAACTTCTTAATGCCAAATTTGGTTACGGTATCTTCACAAACAAACGAAACACAACGAATTTTGCACAAAACACGTTTTTTTGACCGATTGGTCCTATGGGAGCTATATGATATAGTCAACCGATTTTGATCAAATTTCCTACAGTGCTTGGGAACTCTAAAAAACTTCTTAACGCCAAATTTGGTTACAATATCTTCACAAGCAAACGAAACACAACGAATTTTGTACAAAAAAACATTTTTTCGACCGATCGATCCTATGGGAGCTATATGATATAGTCAACCGATTTTAATAAAATTTGGTACAGTGCTGGGGGTCTCTAAAAAACTTCCGATTGCCAAATTTGGTTATGATATCTTCATAAACAAACGAATTATCCATCTAAAACTTTTGGTTTTTTTCGAGGTCCTCTGAAACACCCCTATGGGAGCTATATAATGTAGTCCCGATATCAAAAAAATAAAATAAACTTGTCTCCTATGGATTAATAAGGGATCTAATCTGAAAGTTTGGTTGCTCTAGCTCTTACCATCTCTGAGATCTAGGCGTTCATACGGACAGACGGACAGATGGACATGGGTATATCGACTTCTCGAGTCACACTGATCATACTTTAGGTAACTTTTGGGGGGTCTCCGACGTCTCCTTCTGTACGTTACATACATTTTCGGCTTGCACAAACACAATATACCCTTTGTACCATACGGTACAGGGTATAAACATTATACAAATAATAAATTTTCTAAAAGAAGCCAAATTATAACATTCCATTTAGAAAAAAAAATACAAGTATATACACATATATAAATATGTGTACATAAAAAATAAGAAATTATATACTTAGTGTAATTTTCTGTAAGTCGTTAAGCCTAATTTTCAACGCTGAGCATTTTGGGCTAATAAATATTTTATTATATATTTCTCAATTTTCCCTAGAAATTCGTAATTTTTCTCGAAAAAGCGAAAAAAAATGGCAAAATATGCATTAAACGCCTTCTGGCGGCAATCATAAGTAAAAATAAACCACAAAAATGGATTCCTTGACCCTCAAAACCCCTATACATACATAAAAAGATGATGTTTTGGTTTAAAATCTTATTTTATTTATTTATTTATTTAAATACATACATAATACAATAACAATATTATAACTAATAAACATTAGGGTAACTAGTAACTAGACCTTAGACCCTATCGTACGCAGTTGTTAGATTTCCTTGTCTATTTTACAGATCTTAAGAAAATTAAATATAGCCTCGATATTGGTTTTGTTTACAATTGCAAGTAGTGAAGATGGTATTTTATTTGGGAAAGAGATTGCCTTATATTGTCAAATCCCGGGCAGATGTCAAGCAGGTGGACTGTTGTTAAGACCTGCACACAGTGTTGGCAGGTTGGGCGTTGATCCCCAGAGAGTAGGTGGGCGTGAGTTTTATGTCAGTGTCCGATACGTTGCCGCGAAAATGCGCTAATCTTTGAACGGCAGCAATCTGTTGGAAAGTGGATCTTCTCTCGTATAACGTTGAAGGCCTTGTAGTTATGTTGGAACGAGTTCCACTCTACCGTTTGTTGGTCCTTCAAGTGAGATTTTATTTGGTTTAGATAATCTTTTGCGCAACAGGGAATAAAGGTGCATAACGGTGACTGCGAGGCAAGTTTAGCGGCCTCATCTGCTAATTCGTTGCCCGCTATCCCTTTGTGGCTGGGTACCCAACAAATTTTGATTTTAGCTGGAGATTTAATGCATGCATCTCTTATAAAGTTGATAGCCGGATTTCGGTTGGTGATATTTTTAACTGCTTCAATTGAGGATAGGCTCTCTGTGCAAGTGACGAATTTTCCTTTTTGATATTGGGCAAATCGAACTGCATAAAGAATGGCTGTTGCTTCTGCTGTGAATACAGAGCAGTAGTCAGGCAGCCAGCCAGCTGATATTCTCAATCCACATTTGTCTATGACGGCAAAAGCAGTAACATTGTCATTTTTTGTTCCATCGGTGAACAGCCAATTCCAACTATTGAGCCGGAGGTTGGATGACTCATTTTGCAACAGCGCTTCTAAAGACTTCGCCAAGAGTGGAGTTTTTTGGATACTTCTGCAATGTGGTGATTAAGGATGCAGGGCGCAGAAGCCAGGGTGGCTGTTTAGGTGTGCTGCAGTCTAAAGGTGGAATGATGTTAAGTACCTTGCATAGTGCCGCACATCGACGGAGCGTGGAAAGAATTCGAAATTTTCTATTTTGCTTGATTTTGCGGAACTCTATTTGAAGGTATCGGTTTGGTGTACACAGCAGTTTCGGAATTAGTTTTGCAGTGCTTTCTTTTATTAAAGACTCCACCGAAGGCAATCATGCCTTTGCCAAGATGCATCTTGTTGGAGATGTTGGAAAAGCTTTGATACTTCGACGGACTGCAGTATGGTAGGCTGCCGTAAATAGCTTAAAATCTTATGTTTTTGTCGTTTAGGGAAAAAAAACAATTTTTAAAATTCAAGATAGACCTATGGTTTCTTCGGCAAAGTTGCTTAGAATTGTCCTTAGAATACTCCTAAAGGGGCGCCGCGAATTCGAAAAAATTTTGACCCACCCTAATATATATATAATTAACTTATTTTTTAGCTTTTTCAATTATTTTTCAGTAACGTTAGATCTCATAATATTTTTTGTAAATTTTGTATTTCTCTTTTTTTTTATATTTATTGTGCGTAGATGTGTATATAAATACATGTGTACATTATTTTCATTTTACAAAAATTATTTTCGATATTATTATCAAATTGCAAATAACTTATATTATGGCTATAAAACAACTTTTCTTGTTATTTCTTCAGCTCTATTGATAAATAGTTTAATAGCCAAAGCAAACATATCAAATGAAAACCTATTAACCCTAACTAACGTATGACAGATATGTTGGCAAGCTTAAAAGCCAAAAAACCCAAGAAAAAATAGCTCACACATCACAAAAGTTCTTTCATAACAATCAAAGAAAAACTTTTTTGGTTGCATGTCTAAAATGTTGACGTTCAATAGCAACAACTCATTAACTTTTTTCTATAGAATATTTTTCAACATCGTGTGTGTGTGTGTGTGGGGGGGGTCAATCAATCTTCACATAAACTTTGTTGGCCAAACAGATTGAGACGCAAGTGCCAAAACTTTTGGCAGTTACCAGAAAACGCATCCTACATACAAAGTAAATTCAAATGATGTAAAGGAAACAGCACGCAATAGAAATTACATACAATCAAACGTAAAGGAAATCAAGTTAAAAAGAAGTGCCAAAGGCGTCTCTAAGCTGCAAAGCAAACTTTTCTATGGTCCTCATCAAACTGGATTCTAAATCAATATTTAGTTCATCATCTTTTTTTTTGCTGGACCACACTTACATGAGAAGACGCACATATGCAGTTCATAAAAGAAATTTGAAAACTTGAAGTTAAAGCAAGGGGACAGTTGAGTTGCTAGGGAAGGAAGTTTGAAAAACCAACGTTGGCTCGCATATCGATTACTTTTATTAAAACAAATGTAAGTATTCATCTACAAAGTTTCTTTCAAGTTATCCATTTTTTTTTTTAATTTTTAGCCCACTTGCTAAGTGAGCCCACCAGGAGAATTATGCTACAAAAGAGTTTTTCCCTTTTAAAGATCTACTTATGTTAACATCTATGCAAAATTTAAGTTTAACGTACGTTAAAACCGTCAAAAACAAACGTTTTTAAGTAAAAAGCAATTAAACGCTTAATTACTTAGAAATTGTTTTCGAGTTGGCAGCTCTGTGTTCGATATTCTGTAAATAACGTCAGGTTGAAAATGTTAACAACTATAAAAGGATGTGTAGCTGATTCAAGCTAAGTTCCCAACTATCGATTTATTATATGCATTGGACGTCCAGTCGAACTTATGGAGTTGATGTGTTATGATATTTGCATACAAAACATCGACTGCCGAAAAATTTCCTGTTTCATTAAAATAGACATACATATCGAATTTGATCGATAGTTTATGATATCGATGTGAAAAATGTCGCTGTGGACAAATTTTCTGCTCCATTCAAATTGGTAGAACAGAGTTCAAAAGAATCTCTTAAAAAATATAATATTAATACCGCCAAAATAAAATCAGTTTTGAGTAAGAAGAGTTAATACTTTTAATTAATAGAAATTTTTAGCGAGTTGGCAGTTCTCTTCTACAAATTAGGTCACGTTCAAAATGCAAGAACTGATGAAAACGATAGGTCATGATATCGATATATAAAAATTCGAGTATTGAAAAATTCCCACCGTCTATTGACAGAAGCAGAGATTGGTTGAGCAAACTTGACGAGAATGAATTATAAATGATATCAATATAAAAAATATCGGCTTTCGAAAATTTTGCTACACCATTCAGATTGGTAAAACAGAATTCAATAGAAAAGCGTAAAGAATGTAACATTAACACGGTCAAAAAAAATTGGTTTTGAGTAGGAAGCCGAAAACATTTGAATGACTAGAAGTTAGTTGAGAGTTGGCAGTACTGTGCACAGCGCTGTTCAATTTATGTCGAGTTTAAAATACGTTCTACAATACTAAGGTATTTATTTATAAATATATACTAGAAAAGATGTAAAATAAATACATACCAAAAAACGTGATTTCGAAATCTGCAATTAAAAAATAAAAAATGCAATTAGAATTTGTGATAGAAAAATTAGCAGCAGAGAAAATAAACAAAAAAACTTCTTTAAGAATATGAAGTTATACCCGAAGCCATACACGATGCAGCTAGTTGTACAATTTGGTTGTTTATCCAAAAGTTCAAACATTTTGATTTCATACAGCGACCCCAAACACGACGCAATGAATTGTACAACATTCACCAAAAACAGCCGAGTTGTACAACCTTTTTATTTTTAAGCTCGTCTTAAACAAACTCAATAAAAACCAAGTCGAACTTTTATGACAAAACGCCAACTTAAATTAAACTTATATAATAAAATTGCTCAAAATAAGAAAAGTTTTCGTTCCAAACTTCGAAACTGTAGTTCAACAATAAAGAAACTAGTTTTTCTTAAATAGACAGAAAATTAGTGGAAATTTTGTCTACAATTTATTTAGTTTGGCTATTCCCAATGCCAAATTCAATTCTTATTACGAATATTATATAAATTTTGCATAGTAACAAAGTTACTCTAACCTTTTAGAACAAGAAAACCCATAATATGAATTAAGTTTGCTCGCTGGAAATAAAGAAACATTGCATATGCACATATATGCTAACATACTTAATTTAATACAAACTTCAAAATATTCCACTTTTCCCCAAAGATTTTTGTGGCAAGTTTACTTTGCTGCAATAGTAAAACAAACATACAGATATATATACTATATGTTATGGTAATCATTGCACAATGTGTCGTATGAGCAATAAAAGTTCATAGCTAAAATGGTTATAAATGGCATAAGTTTATATTATTTTATATATCAGTTTTCATTGTACATTTCAAGTTTATGAAATAATAAATGCAATATACACAATGCATAACTGAAATCTATGTGTTTATTATTTTTGGGACAATCGTGCGTATGAGCAATATATTGATGAGCACTTAAAAAAGTACGCTTAATCCAAAATCTTGTTATTAACTTTTCAATAGTGCTGAGTTGCTAACAAAACGCTATCTGTAGTATAATTTTAAACTAGTGGAACAGTTTCAGTTGGTATACTCCGACTATCATATATACACTGTACTGTATTCCTTTGTTTATAGGTTTTTTTGAAAAAGTTTTTATTTTTAATTTTATATAAAATATATTTCCCAAATTTCTTTAAAAACAGTCCTGAGGCAAAAGCATTTTGAGTTAATAATAAAGATTTGAACAACAATTGTACTCATGGATGTATAATATAAAAAAAAAATGTAATACAGTCGATGCGGTGCCCGACAGTGTAATACCCTGTACCTTTTTTTCTCGAAAAAAGTTTTATTCCTGCATATTCCTTCTATGAACTTTCCAATTGGAATATTTTATTTGTTGGTGCAAAACGATATTTATACCTATAAGTTCTGCAAATTTTAACCGATTTTGATGAAAATCGAAATTTACGTCAAAGAAGGTATTTAAAGTATATGAGGAAAGTTTTAAGGGGATGTGTTGAGGGGTGTGGGAGAAAACACGATAAATCGATTGCGGGGGGTGGGGGGCCTGCATTGATAAAATTTTGATGTAGATTGGTTCATTAGAGCCACATGAATCAGCTTACCAAAAATTGTGATTCTAGTCCATTTGTTACTATAATTACGTAGAGTCAAATATTGACGCAATTTATTGGGAAGGGGTAGTGAAATTTGTACATTTTAGGCTATAACTTTTGTTGTATTTGTCCGATTTTGTTTATTTTTGACACACAGATGCATGCAACCACAATGCACCGCTCTGTTAAATTTCAGACTAAAATATTAAACGGTGTAGTCAAAAACCGCGAAACTCTGCTACGGGGAAACGGGGAAAGATATGGACATGATTCAACAAACTTGATCTTCTCAGGAAATATGCGCATCAGCTGGTAAAGTTTCGTATCTCTAGCTCTTATAGTCTCCGAGATCTAGGTGTTCATACAGACGGACAGACGGACATGGCTCAATCGCTACCCGAGGTTATGATAAGCATTTTGGTATAAAGGACTTGGGGTCTGCCACGCCTCCTTCTTGCCGTTACATACATTGCACAAATCTAGTATACCCTTTGTACCTATAGGTACAGGGTAAAAAAAAACAAATCGTAGTGACGTAGATCCACAGTGGCTAACCCTGCATTTATCTTTCCTAAAAATAATTATTGTTGCCTGTAAAGTTTTAAGAATTAAGACTCAATTTTAGTTAATAATTATGAAAAAAAATAAAGAAATTTGTTAATTTTTGGTTTATTTTAAATAACTTTTGTCTTGTTTAAAATTTTATTATTCTTTATGCCTTTTAATACTATTTTAATATTTTTTTAATTTTTAATTATATTTGTTCCTGGTTCAGGGCCTGTAGCTAGCACCGAAATCACAACCGTAACAGAGCAAACTTCATATAAAAAATAAGTCGCTAAATTTCATGTCCCAAAGCGTACAGCAAGTGGAAGCAGACAACAGCAACAAAACAGTGTTGTCCTATGATTTCACTGCTGCTTTACGTAAGGTGGCGCCACCAAAGTTCACTAGATGGCGCCAGCCACCAAACTAAAATTAATGTGAAAGCATATTATCACGGGCGTAGCTGGTAGAAAAAATATGTCCACATCAATTTTTAAAAGGCTTTTAATTAATTATTATTTGTTGTGAGCTGTTTTGGAACCAAGTGACGCTCTAACAATTCTTACAAAGTATAAAATTAATTAATTTTTGCCTTTATATGAATATTTTCATAATTTGGCACACAACATTTTCATATAAATTGTATTGACGACAATTTATGTTTTTATTATTAGTTTGGTTTAGCACATGCCAACGTTTTACATTACATACATACAAAAAGCAGCTGAATGTAGTGTGACCATTTGCACCTCAAACCAAACAACCGCAATAAAACTACAATAAATACCACAAAAAAAAACAGAAACCAATGTAAAATATTACTTGCTTTTGTATACACACACTGGTCATTATGGCAGTAATTAATTTACAATAATTGTTGTAAGGCATACAAGGAAGAAAATAAATATTGCGTAAAAATCATAATTCAAGAATTTTCTTTAACTTAATTCAAAAGGCTTAATAAGATTAATGACCAAGATTTTGACCATGCTGTCAGAATTTTTTTCTCATGCTTAAAGTTTAACAATAATTTTTTTAATGCAATAAATTTGATCTTATTTCAAGTTTATTTGGTCTTAATTTAAGAATTATGTTTTTTCAGCTGTACTCCGGAAAACGAAAAAACCAAAACGAACAATTTTATTCGGATTCGTTTTTGCGTGCTCCGGAAAACGAAATTTTTTGGCGATATTTTCTATTTTTATACCCTGTACCGTATGGTAAAAAGGGTATTTTGTGTTTGTGCAAGCCGAAAATGTATGTAACGTACAGAAGGAAACGTCGGAGACCCCCCAAAGTTACCTAAAGCATGATCAGTGTGATTGGAGAAGTCGATACCCCCATGTCCATGAACGCCTAGATCTCAGAGATGTTAAGAGCTAGAGCAACCAAACTTTCAGTTTAGATCCCTTATTAATCCATAGGAGACAAGTTTATTTTATTTTTTGATATCGGGATTACATTATATAGCTCCCATAGGGGTGTTTCAGAGGACCTCGAAAAAAAGCAAAAGTTTTAGATGGATAATTCGTTTGTTTATGAAGATATCATAACCAAATTTGGCGATCGGAAGTTTTTTAGAGACCCCCAGCACTGTACCAAATTTTATCAAAATCGGTTGACTATATCATATAGCTCCCAGAGGATCGATCGGTCAAAAAAACTCTTTTTTTACAAAATTCGTTGTATTTCGTTTGGTTTTGAAGATATCGGCAGTCGGAAGTTTTTTATAGTTTCCAATCAGTGTACTAAATTTGATCAAAATCGGTTGACTATATCATATAGTCCCCATAGGACCGATCGGTCAAAAAAATTGTTTGGTGCAAAATTCGACTGATTTCTGTTTGTTTATGAAAATATCGTAGCCAAATTTGCCGAATAAAATATCTTTTGGGGGTCTTAAGCAATATTTCGGACTTAATTGCAATGTTGTGGTACAGGGCATCCCAAAGTCGTCTGCGCCCGACTTTAACGTACGCTATCTTTTATTTTTGGGAAATTCTTTCCCTCATTTTTTCGATAAATTCTTATGTTATGTTGGCGCGAAATTGGAGCTGACATGGTTGCCGCAGTTGATTTATGTTGCTTACATTTAATTTTCATTAAAATATTGATAGTTCTTAATTATTCTTTATACATATTAAATAAAATTATACACTTTTTATTGAATTTAAACTTAAATTAGCTATTAAATTTTCTTTGTTTAACGCGGGAACCCTGTCACACTTATCATCATGTATGATATGTGCACATACACGAACACAAAAAAAAATAGTTTTTGTAGTCAGAAAAAAATAATTAAAAATAATTTTCAATAAATATAAAACTTTAAGTTGGCATTAATATAAGCTAAGAATATCAGTAAAAAATGCGTACTTTTTAAAAAAAAGTGTCTTGCGAAAAATCATTCGGTTTCAAACCACCTGAAAAATTCGGTGGTGAACATTCGGTTTCAGAACGAATGTGCGGAATCGACCGATTATCTATTTTTAAGAATTTTGGAAATATTTTCAAGAATTTTAATTAAAAATGCTAAAAGGTAAGCGTTCTCAAGGCAAATAATTCACTGAGGTGGGGCATATTGCGGGGATGTTTTGCGAAAAAATAAAAATTTTGTTTATTAGGCTCACAGAGAAATTCGTTGTAGGGAAGTGTGACTGTACGGTTTGCGCAAAACCAAAAAGCGCAATGACGTAGAGAGATACAGACGACTTTGAGATACCTAGATATTGCTTAGTAGATACTCCAAAAAACTTTTGATTGAAAAATTTGGTTACGATATCTTCATAAACGAACGAAACAAACCGAATTTTGCACCAAACACGATTTCTTTATATCAAACACGTTTTTTTGAACGATTGGCCCTATAGAGGACGATTTTGATCAAATGTAGTACAGTGCTACTAATGCGCACCACTTTTCGTCCTTCAGTTAGTGTAAACGTAAATAGCATAGAAATCAAAAAAAGAGTTACCTTCAATTCGGTCAAAAAGACAAACAAATGTGGACTTGTGCGTCCATCCTTTTGACCGTTTGTATTAATGCCTCCGTCTGGGAGATTATAAGAGCTACAAGGCCGCCCCAGAATTTGCCAAACTACAAACTTATGTTATTAAATGTGTAAAAAAAAATTTTAAAAGAAAATGTCTTAGATATTTCTGGCAAAAATTAGAAATCACTCCAGACATGGTAAGAAATCCATTAAATGGTACTGGATGACGTTGAATAAAAGTTCGTGAGCTTAGGTTTGGACTCCTTAAATGAGCAGCTAAAGATTATTTTTTTTTTTATTTTACTTCACTGCCTTACATAAATAATTTTAAATAGCAATATTCTCTATAATTTGAAAGCTAAAGATTTAGTTTGTCTGGATCAAATATTAACAAAAATAGTATTTTAGAAGAGTTGGTTGCCTCAAAACTTGATGTCAGCTCATGACCAAGTTACAATTTCCAGTGGAAATTGAAATTTTTTGTTATTTCAGCTGCTTTAAATCGTTGGTTCAAGTATCGGGTATTTTAAAATTGCTAGCAACCGAATTTAACATTCGCCATATTTTTGCGATATTGTTTATGGTGTCTTATGCATTTCCCAATCTCTAACGTAATAATAGGGTACAAACATTTTCAGTACAAGTTATAATACAAATAATAAAAAATTCCACACAGAAATACCATAATACTAGGTTTCGTTTTCTTTATGTATTTTTTGTGAAGTTCTTTTTGCTATTGGCAGTATTTATATTTCAACTTTTGGTTAAAAAAAAGATCAACCCAACTAACCGGTTTAGAGCGCCACATTGATTCATTTCCATTTTCAATTTTAGTCTAAGCCAAGTTAGTACACATTGTGCATGATTTAAAGCCGACAGTTACCAAGAGACATGGCAAGTCTGGCCAAAGTCATGTTTGTCGTTTTTTCCCCGTCTTTTTTGACGCTTTGCATTTGTTTTTTTTTTTTGTTTCTTCTTGTGTTTCGTTTTTGTAGCGACAGAAAAAACAGCGTAAAAAGTGAAAGTGCACACTTGGGCTAAAGCACGGCACTTAAAACCAAACACACAGATACGCACACACACAGATACAATCGCGCACAGATACTCACAAAGACACACACTACAATGAGTTATGTTACAAATATACATAACTGCAACTGTTGTGAATGACTCTGTGTGGTTGTGTCTGGAGCGAGTCGGGGGGAGCTATATGTACATAAGTTGTTTGGGGGACTTTTCTAGTAGTGGGTCTGTCTGTTGGTGACCAACATTTAAACGTAACAGATACTTGAGCTCAACACAGAAATATCCGGTCCAGGCCAACAAGTCAAGCTTGTTATGTATGCAACACCGGACATAGAGTTAGCGTATATGTATTTGTGTGTGTGCTTAGGTGTATTGGTTGCCTTGAGTGTGTGTTGGTGAGTACTTGGCTGTACGCGTATATATGTTAGTCTAACAATAGCGAATGCGGGTGCAACAAATGCATGAATACAACAACTCAATTTGAATAAAGCAACAGCAGTGAAGTTTGTATACCCTATAATGGCGTAATTGGTAACAAAGGCCATATAAGTTTTTTCAGCCAAAATGTCATTACAACTCATTACAAGATTTTAAATCTAAAAAAAATAAAATAATATAATTGCCGAGGTTTTCTAATGGACAGTACTCTGTAATACACAGTGTTCGAAAAAGCCAAAATTTAGTCATAAAAAAAATTGAAGCATATAGGGAAAAACTCAATAAGTACAATAGAGTATAGATCCAGGCTGTCAATTAACATAGCAAGCATTGGGTCACATTATGTTTGACACAATATATTTTTGAAAAATAATGAAAAATGTTATGAAATGATTTATATTTACAGGATATTGACTTTTTACACAAAATGTGACGACTGGGCGTGAAAGCCCAGATAGTTTTCTATATTTCCTTTTCGTTCCTCTAAGTATTCCTTATGAAATTATTATTAATATTTTGGCTATTTCGGCCACTGTGCATTAGTGTTATTTTTGGAAGATTAGTCACCTTTCTTGATTTCTTCTATGTATAATGTTAGTGGGCTTTAACGGTTTGAATGTAATGTATACCAGCCTGAAGGTTCAAAAACTTACTTACTTAACAATTCAATATATCGATGTTTTCCAGTTAAAAGAGTCAAAAATGTCGATGTTTTTCAGCATTATAGCCGGGTGAAGGCGTGCTCAGATGACAATCCTATTAATAGACTTAAAAGTTGTTTTAAAAACCTGGTATGGTAACCTGCGATACAATGCAGTACAGAAAGTCCGCTGTAGATGATGACCAAAAGAAAACTGCGAATAATAAAAATATACACGGCAAAAAAAAATTATTTTTTTCGAAGCATCTATAGAGTATCTGATAGCCTTTAGCTCCATTATAAAGCATTATAACTCTTTTATTGTATGATTTTTTTTTTTTGCATAGACAAAACAATTGATTTTCGCTATGCTGCGCTTATTTGCACACTAGACAAATGCAAATGAAAATGCCAAACCACTCAGCTGCAGTAATCCACACACACCCACCCACCATGCACACACCAGACATACACCACACATTCAAAGCAATGACAGCGAGGAAGCGAGCGAAGGGCAATTTGAGGGCTGACCGGCAAGTAATCGGATAGTAATGAAGTTACAATTTTTTCAAAAGTATCTTTTTAATTCCACAATAAAAGCTTGTCTTACTCTTAATGCAAAGGTTCTCAGATTTTTTCAAATCTTTCATAAAATATGATTTGACAAGCTGCAGGAACGTTTGTGCCATAAAACCGTTGCGCTATTCAAGTTTATAGTCACAGCCAGGTTCGAAGAATGGGGGAAATGGGGGACCAATTCATTTCATACAATTTTGTCATAGAAAAAATTAACTATTTTCTTTGTAATATACGTTTTTTTTTATGTCCTGTACCTTAAGGGTATATATTTTTGGTGTGAATACCCCGAGAGAAATCTACCACTTTAACTATTGCTTGATGTTTCGTGTTTTGTTATGGATCCAATTTACATCTATCGTTATAAAACGCAAACAAAAATGATGGAGAATCGTCAAGTACTGCTTTGAAATGGAGACCGACAACCCATAGACAGTCTGTTTTTAAATCCACATTTTGGTGCTATATCTTTCAATTGTTCGCCTAAGATGCTTAGTGTCACAGCAGTCTAGAGCACCTAAACTCGCACATCGTTCAATACCATTTCAGAGATTAGCCAAATTACCCAAAGTGTTTGCTACCGTGATGTCTTGGCTAGGCCGACTACTTTTCAGCCAGCTCTCGTATCTGTAGTTATGTCGTACATAGTTTCAAACAAACTTTAAACACAAAGGCTTTCAATGCAGCCTGGTGCAGAATGGAGTGGGGTAAAAGGGACACATGTACGAGTATGTTAGTGGTAGTTAGTGCGTCCTGGGCTGGCAGCACCGCGTACCACCTGCAGGGCGTGGATTGCAACAAAAATGACAAACGTGCTTTTGATAGACTTGTTGACGACAAGTCCTGGCACTTGGCAGCTGTCAGCTACAGAGACGAGTGCGCCGCAGGGGGCATCAGCGCCGCAGTGCCGCTGTCTGTCTGTATGCGTGAGTGTATGTGTGTGTATATGTGTTTGTATGTTGGTGTGAGCTGGTTCAGTGCAAATTATGCCAAGTCCACACTGGCCAACATTGTGGCCGTGCCAAAGATTGTTGAAGCCACAAAAATTTAAAGAAATTAATTGTGTTCCAAAGCTGAAAGATTTTGGCAAGAAACTTGCCACATAAATTTGCCAGAAATTTCTTCTAACGTTCAACATTTCTGCACAAAAGCAAACCCTCAATGTGTCAGAAATATCTTAGATAATAGATCTCCTAAAAGGTTTTAAATAAAAATTTATCAAAAATAACGATATTTGGTGCTTCGTTTGGCTGTTAAGTGGTGACGACTAGTTTTATATTGTCAAGTATAATACAAATAAATTTAATTTCTTTAAAAGTCCACGAAGAGAGAGTTAACTGAGTGTGAAGGACGAAAAAATAGCGAAGATAATTCAGCATGGTTTTGTAATTTAAAAATTGAAATTTAAAATTTGTAACAAGTATTTTATAAAATAATCGTTAATAATGTTTACCTCATAAAATTTAACAAATAAAACAATAAAAAAATAAATAATTAAGTTGCACATAACTAAATTTTTCTCTTAATTTTGATACAAACCTTCCCCAAAATTCATCCGCCTCTTACCTTATATCTAGGGCCGTAGAGAGAAAATCCGGGCCCAGGGGAAAAATGTACCGGCACCTTTAATTTGAATCATGACAGTTCGACATTAATTACACCGGGCCCCTGACAAAACTCCGGGGCCGGGGGGAATCCCCCCTTCCCTCATCCCTCTCGACGCGCCTGTCAAGAACGCTATGCTAGGCTGGATTCCTAATTATGACTCCGCAGGCGAAAAAATCTGAAAATGTTAGTTTCTCAGATAGGCCGATTAGTTTGCTAGTAATTTTTTCGAAAGTATTTGAAAAACTTCTTTTGAGAAGAATATTACCAGAGCTAGCCATCATACCGAAACATCAGTTTGGAAAACGAAAAAACCAAACCAAACACTTTTATTCGGATTCGGTTTTGCATGCTCCGGAAAACGAATTTTTTTTGTCGATATTTCTGCAGTCTAAATTGAGCTTTTTAGAGAAATGGTTAGCTTAATGGAAAATAGTAGTAAACTCGCAGAAATCAGTGCAAACTACTTTTGCATTAAGAAAAGGGTTCCATCGGTTCGTCTATACGGATCTGAATTTCCCCAAAGCGATATCGTTAAATACCTTGTACTGCACATGGATAGTAGACCCACATGGAATGCGCATATAAAAGCTAAACACACGCAGCTTTAAATTAAGAAAAAAAAAATGCACTGGCTACTGGTACAAACAAAGTATGACTTTATAAGGCCATTGTAAAACCTATTTGCACATACATATTGTCATTCAATTATGCGGCATGACGAGCGTCTTAAATCTTGAAGTGCTACAGCGTTACCAATCCAAAACATTCTCAGTGTAATAAAATAAAAATATAAAACCAAAATTTTGTGAAAAACTAACTTTAATTTTTTTAAAGATTTTTTATTGGCTTAAATAACACAAGTGTTAAACAAAAGTGCAAAAAGTTTTTAGCTCGTTAGACGAAAGTTTAACACTGAAATTATGGTGCATTTTTTGGGGTTCACTGATTGTTCATAAACTCCTCCTATAGTTCAAATATCACATAGAGCATACTTTACCACCTTAAAGTGCTGCTTGGAGCTACTTCACTTGGACAGCATAATTTAAAGCCGTGGCGATGCGTCCCTATAAAAAAAAATGCACACCCCTTCACTTATTAACTAGCTCTCTACTAGCACAAAGGTAGTGCGCTTTACAATATAGTCATATACAAAGCTCTTGAGTGAAAAGTAAGGGCCCGACGATAGCTATCGATTAGCCCTAAACGCACTCCTATTTGCGTAATTTTTCATTATTTATTCATGAACAGAATTAAACAAAGAACTTCAAACCAAGGGCGAACCTCTAACTTACTAAACAACTGATCATACATAAATGCTTTGGAATTTGTTTATACACTGAAGCCCCTTTTAGATAAATAGTCGTTAAATGTAGATGTAGCTTTCTGGCATAACAGATAAGTAAATTATTCCATAACTAAATTTCTAACAATTTAAATTAGAGGTAACACCAGTGTAAAATCTTCAGAAAATCGAAGCTAAATTTGTAGGCAATTATGTTAGAAAAGAAGTCCGAAGTGATTTAAAACCAAAAAAAAAAATGTCCGCCAGTTTTAAAACTTTAAACGCGTTTTTCTCGAAACCATTTTTTTCGAATGGCCCGATCCGAAGCGATTTGTGAAATCCTCTACGAAAATTAGTCATGTACTCGTAGCTCTCAGCAAGCGCCTTTTGTTTATTATTACTTTGGAAAAATTAATTTGTTTAGCTCAAAATATGTGTAATATCGTCACCCATTTGGACTTTGAATACAAAAAAAAAGTTTCTTTGAAAAAAAATTGAAAAATTACCTTAAAAAACCATGCTACACACTGTTGCCCCTTAATGAAAATATGTTTCGCTTACCAAATTCGCTAACCATACATAATGTACAACAACACGAATAATCGAATTTCGAAGGAGCTTGTAGGCAAAGAGGATAGCAAATTTTGAATTTTGAAGCCAGTCTCAAAAAAACGACAACGAATTATGGAGCAGTGCTAGTTGTAACAATATAAAGGTGATTCAAAACTCTAATGTGTTCTGAACACTCACCAGTGCGAATCCACCCACAATGACCTAAACATACCGCTTGTGAAAAGCGAAGTATCCCAACTCCATCTCAAACATGCAAATAAATTATTTTTTAATTTAATTTATTTCCATGGCATTAGTATTTTGTTTTATACAGGTAAAAAAAATGTATACAGAGTTTAGCTCAAATTCTAGCTTTTCAACTGAAGGGTTGATTCTTAAAAAATATTATTAAAATGTTTTTACAATGGCAATATTTCCATTTGTTAGGAAAATTGGAAAAAACCTGTTAATTTTCTTAAACTACTTATTAAAACTAAAACTATAACTATAGATTGTTACTTAAGAGTACTAACTTTAGGTTAGCCTCAAAAGTACCAATCCTGCGAGATTCGCGAGATACTCTAATTGTTGCGTAACATAAAAATATGCTTTCTAAAATGAATTCATTTATTTATGGAGCTGACTTTTGCCCGATTATGTAGACGAGAGTCTGTTTTGTGCTGTTTGCAGCTTCTCAAATTTCACAGCCATATAAAAAAATGGGCACAAATATACTAGATTTAAAGAGAAGGAGTTTATTCTTTATTGAGAGACGGGATTTTCTGTTAATAAAAGGATACAAGATCCGAATAGTTCTATTGATTTTGTCAATTGTGTTGCTAATATGATAAATAAATTATCTTTTCAAGCAAGTTAACTTGGCACATCTCTTTGGGTAATCAACAATTAACTTCCAGCACGGTAACCCGAGGCCGCATTGTTTCTCAAACGAGCAAATAGACTAAAAGCGAATTGGAATAAGATTTTTAAACTTGTCAATCTCTTAAAAGAGAAAAGCAAACACATATGCAGCAATACATTAAAAAAAAGTGTTTAAAATAAGCAGTTTGGTCTACCTTGCCTAATTTTGACCGTTTCATACATAGAAGGTCAATTTCAGGATTTCAACTTAGAGGCAGTTTTAAATTTCGGATTTCGTTCACTTTTCAATTTAAATATCACTAAACGATAGAATGAAAGCTATTAAAAATTAGTAAGTTTAGTTTTTCGATAGGTATTTTTTTTTTTCTTTACCAGCAGTAAAATTAAATAGCAGCGCTCTTCTAGTAGAGCTTTGCATCCAAAACGCATCTGTTGCACAATCTAAGCGAATACTTATCCTAATGCTAAGAAACTGTGCATTTCTATTTGACTGTGCCGCTGTGAAGCTTAATTGTGCCATACTTTGACACCCAGTGTAAACACAGCATTGCTGCATAAGTTTGAGACTGAGTTGTGTGTGTGTGCGTGTGTACGTTGACAGTTACAGTTGATTTGATATGTATGAAAATGGCAGACATTGGCCATGGCAAGAGCCAGCCATGTTGCTGCACATTTTTTTGTTTTTGGAATAATTTCGGGCATATTAATATATAATGACCAAAATCAATACATGATTGCTTGGGTATATTTTTTTTGCCGGCAAGACACAGACTTGCCAAAATATATTATCGAGTATGTTTGTAGTAGTTTGTATTACTTTGCACATAAACACGTTGCTTTGCGGTACATACCTGATAATTGCAATTACTTGCTTGCTGCAATCAATTTTCTATGTTTATAATGCGCGTTTGTTGTGGCCAACATAAGAGAGACCAAACATCATATAAAACCACAACACTTTGCAGCACTACATTACGCTAATAAGTAGCAACATTTACCACACTGCCTGCCTCCTCTCACTGCACTCACTTGGTTTGTTTTGTTTTTTACACTTGTTTTCGTTATTTCGTATTTCTCAGGCGCCCACGTGCGAGTGAGATGGCCTCCGTAACGACAAAGTTAACGTAATACCGCACAGCCGACAAAATGAAAGCACGTCCAACTTGAAGCAGCGTTGCTTACGTACTAACTGTTTGTTTCGAGCACGTTCACGAACGAAGCACGAAGCTAGGCACGAGCGGCCATAAAACAAAAACAAAACGAACAAGACGACATTGAAAGCGAAACTACAGTTTTTAGCGCAGCGGGGGGGCGAAGATGCCGAAAGGGCAGAAAGTTGTAACGGAGCGTAGTTTGGGGGACCGCAAACAAATGTTCCGAATTAGCTTGCTGATTGTATGATAACTTTTAGTGTGTGTTTTACGTGCATAATAACTGCCATTTTTATGCCTAGTTACAACTCGTATTTTATTTTATTTTCTTGGAAAAACAAGAGTTTTATAAAATTGTTTTGGACTTGTAGGATTACTACTAACTAGATTGGTTTTGGTTGAACTATTTAATCTCAACTTAAAAAAATGATTGCAAGCAAAATGTGAATCATTTGGGGCGCTGTCCTGCATTTAGTCACAGCAAAAAAAAAGTTATTTCCAGCGACAAATGCTGTACTGAAGATTTAAAGTAGAGGCTTGGGGGGTGAATCCGGAAACGTATCTTAACGGATTTCTTAGTTGACATTTGAGTATGAAACCAAGTGTCAAATAAACATCATGACTTGAGTACACTTGTTTTTCTGTTCGGTATAAGTTTTCTAAAAAAAATTGCTACCTTGAAAGTTTTATTTTAAGTTTTTGTGTCGCTAAAATTTCAACATTTTCTCGAGTAAAATCAAATGTAAGTATGTCCATAGTGTTATTTAGACTCTATACTTAAAAAATGTAATACAGTCGAGTCGGTGCCCGACAGTGTAATACCCTGTAAATTTTTTCTCAAAAAAAGATTTATTCCTGCATATTCTTACTAAGAATTTCCAATTGGAACATTTTTTTGTTGGTACAAAACGATATTGATACCTATAAGTTCCGCAAATTTTAACCGATTTTGATGAAAATCTTCTGAGGAAATATGCGCTTCAGATGGTAAGGTTTCGTATCTCTAGCTCTTATAGTCTCCGAGATCTAGGTGTTCGTACAGACGGACAGACGGACATGGCTCAATCGCTACCCGAGGTTATGATAAGCATTTTGGTATAAAGGACTTGGGGTCTGCCACGCCTCCTTCTTGCCGTTACATACATTGCAAAAATCTAGTATACCCTTTGTACCTATAGGTACAGGGTATAAAAATGCTAAAGGATTCGTTTCGATTTATGCAAGCCACCTGAACGACGCTACTCCGTTTCGACAAAGTCGATTTAAGGTGAATCCGGAAGTGTCAAAAGGAGCCAAATAATTATTTTCAATATCATTTCAGCACGGATTTCAACTGTTTTTGTGTCAAATGCCGAAAAAAACGGAAAACGAATCCCCGTAAACTGGTTCCAAGTTCTGATGATTTGTTGGAAATGCTGAAGGCAGTGAAAATCGACAAAAGGAATCGTCTTTAAGACGATTTCCCTCTTTTTTTAAAAAAACATTTTTTCAGGCCATTTCACTAGGCAATTATTTTTACTCCACATTCATTCATTTCAATGTATTTATTTAATCTTTTTTTTTACCAAAAATAAAGAAATAAAATATTTGCAATGAAATTTTATGGCGGTTTTTATCATTTTCGGACACACGAATTCACCACAAAAAAATCGAAAATCGCGATTTGGCATTTTTTGCTCAGAGATTAATCTAACTGACAAAAAATTTTCGTATCGAAAAATTAAATTTTGACACAATGCACTGTGGGCCCAGATTTTCATTTTCGGCAAAAACCCTGTCATTTGCATTATAATTTTTTTTAGAGTGATGAAATTTTACACACGTGTTCCTTAAGGATGGACAGTTTGAGCCTCATCAGATCTTTTTAAGAAAAAATTAAAAAAAAAGACAAAAAAAAAAAATTTTTAACTTTATTAAAAAAAAACTGTTAACTGGAATTGGGCCATATAAAAATACAATACAAAAATAGTAAAATTTCCTGGAAGTCAATTTTGAAAATTCAACTTTTAGATACAAAATTCAATTTCCGAAAATCGGGAGGAATTATATCGATAAAATACCCTTAAAGCAAAGTAGCCAATTGATAAAAAAAACCAACAAAGTCATTATAACTACTCGAATATATTTAAAACCAAAAAGTTTTTAAGCTCAATTTTCTTTTATCTCTGAAGTAATATTTATAAATAATAAAGTGAATTAAGATTTCGTAGCTACATGTATCATGGTAAATGCAGTTTTTTTTTCTGTAAATTATCGCGAAAGCTCATAAAATACAAAATGTCAACTTTGATTGCCAATTACTTAAAAACCACTAATTATAATTTAATAATTTTTTTTTCCACAGGATAGCTCAATATGTGTTAAATCATATTAAATTGTCTTTTTGTTCAAAGTTTGACTTTCTTCTGGGAGACTTTTGGCCAAAATCTGGCTATGCGGGCCCATTGTGTAATGGAGCTAACTCAATACCCTGAAAGACACAACTTACAGTTTAAAAAAAAAAAATTTTTATCACTCCAAAAAATCTACGAAAAAATTCTTCCGAATTCACTCCACTTGTCTCTATATTTGGGGAAAGTGGGAAGGACAGGAGTGTAGGGGGGAAAAAAAATATAATGCTCCCATAAGTCTGAGACTCTAACTCAGGGGTCAGCCACCTTTTTTGACCGTGAGTCAATATCATCCAGAATACGAGTATTAAAGAAGCGTTTGAGCTAAAGAATTTTTCGTATTAAAGCCGTGAAGAAAAATTATAATTTCTTTTTATATATTAAACATTATTTTCGGAGCTAAAATGGGTCGTTGGAAATCATCAAATGGGCACCACATTTTCGAAAATTTTAAGAATTATTTCAATCCAAAAAATGAAGATTTATTTTCACTAAAATTTTGTTGATATAAAAACTGCTTTCTTGGAATCGTCCAAACTTAAGTTTTAAAAAACGTCCCGAAAAACTGCCGCTAAGGAAATACAATAACACATTTTCTAAAATTGTAAGCTCCGCAAATTAGTGTTATAATTATAATTTTTCAAAATCAAGTTTTTTTTTTCACTATTTTTTTTTTAAATTGAAAACCAATTTCTTATTTCACTTATTTTAAATTGTATACCAAATTTTTAAAATCGTTGCGCAAAAATGTATCCCTTAATATTTTTCAAAACTAGGGTACTGGAATCTACTTGACTTATGCGTCTAACTTTCGGAAGCAAAAATTTATTCATAACTTTAGTTTTACAATATAATTCAGAAATTAAATAAATTAAAATTTTACGGAATGCAAAAACAGATTGTTAAGAATTTGTAGATCGGCGGGGAATCGACGTAGACCTCTTGACAAGTATATGATGAAAATAGAATAATAATTTTGTTGGCATAACTGCATGGCAACTCTCAGGAACCAATGTGCTCCATACAAGCCCATACAAGTGGTCCTTAGTAAGTCCCATTGCCGGAACAAACTTAAATATTTGGGCACACTATAAAAGACCCCAGAGAAAATTGGAACAAAGTATGTTAAAATATTTTTTAGTGCTATGTCAGAAATCTGACATGCTGGGCTTTTGCAAATCAGAAAATTTTGTGGGATACTTTTAAGATAAAAAAAAATTTATTTTCGAGGATAGAGGCTGGAACATGTTTTCTACATGTTTTGTGGGATCGCTGAATCTAGATCCGAGATTATGAAGAACCCAGCATTTCAGGGTTCTGACATAACCTTTAAAAATTCCCATTCAGGAGTCCACCTTAGAAACCCGACGTGCTAAGTCAGCGACCACAAAAACATATAAAAAACAGCACCGGAAAGCTGGTCCCGAAAAAAAATGTATGGTTTTTTAGAAGGGGAAGTGTGGAGGGGAAGGGTGGTGAATTTGGATAGGACAGTTGGTTGGCATTGTCAGAAACGGCTTATTGCTCTCCTTGCTACACCATGTTGAGGATTCGATAAAAAGAGACAGGTCGGCTATGAGCAGATTTACGAGACCTGTGCCTATTGTATGGAATATGTCTTGCCCACGATAAGTCCTGCAGGTATTAACCACTGTGTCCTCTCTGGGAGGGCTATAATATATTTATATTTGAAGACCTTAACTCTATGAGGGAGCCAATATGGTTTTTGAAGATAAGTGACTATTAAGCGAATATGATGCTTAAATGTAAACCTCTTATCCAGAGTGACTCCTTGACATTTGTAACTTGCTTGATATGTCAGGAGATCACCCTGTATAGCATAAGTTACAGCGGCATATTTCTTAATGATGTTGGCGACTCCAAGGGTCTTGCCCAATTCTCAATTCTTTTCAGATATTCCTGCAATAAATCGGTAGTACCATCCATACATGCATGTGTGAGAGCGTCTAGTATCGATCAATTTCAGCATAGGTACTCCCCAAACTTCAGATTGCATGGCAGCTCCAAAAAACTTTTGAACACCAAATTTGTCTGCGACATCTTCATAAACAAAAAAAAACGAACTATATCTTGGAAGCGTGTTTTCGAACGATGAGATGCTACATAATGCCTACATAATATGGGAGCTATGTAAAATAAAGCCAATATTGACAAAATAAAATGAACTTGTGTTCCTTGAAATAATATGGGGTCCAAATTAAAAAGTTTGGTCCCATCCTTGAGATCTAGGCGTTCATACAGACGGACGTGTCTATGATGACTTCACTAGCTATCCTGATCTTATTTCAGGAAACTTTGATGAATTTCCGACGTCTTTCTCTGCGTTATGCAAATTATCATAAACTTAATATTTCCAATGTACCCAGCGTCGTCGAGAGGGGCTGGCCGGGCATGTACGGTATTCAGGTATATCCAAGCACACCTTTAATTCTATGAATTATTTTATATTATTCATTTTAGTTAACATTTTTTCTAATACCGATAATATAATATTTTAATACGCTCTATAATAACTTTGTACAGACATTATAATTCATTTGCTGTTTTGTATCTGAATCTCTTTTCACTAAAATTTTTATTCTGGCATACTAAAACGTAAAATAAATATAAAAATTTAAAATAAATTTCAAATCAGCAGAAAAATTTTAAACATTAACGTGAACAAAACATAGTATTTAAATATTTGAAAACAAAATGAATTTAACAACAGGTATGTTAAAAACACTGTAATGCAGTGTTGAGCACTCTTTAATTCGCAATAGATGGCGCTGCAAAATTAACATCGATAACATCGACCATATATTGACATCGATAGCCAAATTGAACTAGTTCGTTTGCCCTAATTTGCAGAACAAAACCAGCTCATTTAACAAAAAACAACATTTTTCTGCTTACCAATTTAAACTGTTTAGCTTTTAATACAATTATTCTCTTATTTTTGGAATATAATAGACGTAAATTATGCCTGTGTAATGCTAGAAAATATATCCTTGTGTGTTATTAAAATCGAAGTCGATTTGGAAACAAACGCAGGTAATATCAGCAACACGCAATTTCAGCAGACAAAGAAGGTCAACGAAATTTAATATGCTTTTAAATTTTACACGCTTATTTAATATTGTATAATGTTCCCAGAACAAGAAGGCGCTGTCTGCTCAGAGCATCCCACAAATCCACGTGTGCAAAAAGAACGCGAAAGAGATCGCGGACTGCGTCCTACACGAGAGATAACCATAGAGACCTTTACAAATCAGCGTTGGACAAGTGATTTGAAGGCGGGTGCAGAGCCTGAATTTGGCAAAATGAATTGGGCCGCTGCAGTGCAGCAGGCAAATAGTCCCACAGCGGGCAGCTCGCGGGAGACCACGCCACGCAGCAACGATGAGTCACAGACTGTAGCTGGGCAAACAGCCTCGAATTTTCTACAAGAAATTGCCTATTTTTCAGGTAATCCCATTGTGGAGGTAACCAAGGGCATAATACATCTTTATAAAAAGAAGTAAGTTGCGTGTTGACACCCAAGAACAATAAATATTTAAGTGAATTGTTTGATTACAGCGAGCGCAAAGCCATTAAGGAGGCGCCCTCCAGCCAGCTTTGTTTGCTAGCTGTTCCCTCAACACTTAACTGCCATGACTTGCTAAATTTTGTTGCACCATGTCATTCGGTAATTAAACATGTGCGCATTGTGCGCGACGGTAGTCCCAACCAGTTTATGGTGCTGTTGGAGTAAGTGCATCATTAGCTTGCATTGAGCCACACGTACTAATTCGGTTTTTTTTTTTTTTATAGATTTCGTTCAAATGATTCTGCACTTGAGTTTTATAAATCGTATAATGGCATTGCCTACAACACCCTGGAACCAGACTCTCTCTGTCATGCCGTTTGGGTATCCTCTGTAGAACGCGGTGAAAATGGCTTGCCACCTTTGGGACACACCGAGCTGCCAACTTGTCCAGGTGAGCCTCCTCAGTGACTATAAAATACAGTAAAATTAGATTCCTTAGGGCGTGCAAATATTGGCGACACGTTTCTTTTGCTTAAAACTAGACAGTATTTTCTCTTAGAGCAAACTTCAATTTTTGGCGAGAACTAAAACACTTTCCGTTTACAGTGTGCCTGGAGCGCATGGACGAAAGCGTTGATGGCGTCTTAACCATACTCTGCAATCATGCCTTCCATGCCAGCTGCCTAATGAAATGGGGCGATTCTACCTGCCCCGTTTGCCGACACGTACAGACACCAGAGCTTGTCGAGGATTCTGTATGCATGGAATGTGAGGGCACAGATTCCTTATGGATTTGTCTTATATGTGGACACGTTGGTTGTGGTCGTTATCAGGGTGGACATGCTGCAGCTCACTTTCGTGCCACCAATCATACTTTTGCTATGCAGCTGGGCACTTCCAGCGTATGGGACTATGCTGGAGATAATTTTGTACATCGTCTGTTTCAAAACAAATCCGATGGCAAGCTGGTTGCTTCGCAAACAGAAAAGGATGAGCGTGAGGAAAAAATGGATTCACTACAAATGGAGTTTACTTATTTGCTAACATCGCAATTGGATGCACAGCGCAAGTATTATGAAGAGCGCATGGATCGTTTGGAACAGGAGTGGGTCAAATTTAAAACAGATGCCAATGAAGCTAAGGACAGAGCGTCTGAGCTGCAGCAAACGCAGCAAAGCTTGCAAAAGGAAAAACAAAATTTGGAACGCAAGCTGGCGCAGCACATGAGCAAGTAAGTTGCAAACATATAAGTTTGTAAAAAGTTACTAAACCATTATTACTACTAGACTCAAGGAGGTGCAAAAGCTGCTTACAGAAGAGCGCGAAATTTCAAAGGCGCTGCAGAACAATCAGAGCTCCTGGCATAACAAATATACAAAACTGGAGCAACAGTATAACGAGTTCAAACACAATCACGATTTGGAGGTGGCTGATCTAAAGGAACAGCTACGCGATATTATGATATTTTTGGATACAAAAGAGAAAATGGCTAATACCGAAATGGAGGGCGCCTCAATTACGGCGGTTAGCGATAAAGAGCCAGTAAATGCGCGTCGCACCAATCGTCGCAAGAAAAAGGAATAAACTGATACTTACTGGCGATTTAAGCTTAAATTAATTTAGTTGTTAGTTATATTAAAAGTTTAACATAATTGAAAAAGTTGTGTCCGAAGAATTTTAGAATACGCGGCAAACTTCGGAGTACCGAATATTCATATTCTAGCAGCTCGGAAAGTTTTTTTTTTTGTTTATAAATGGTATTGTTAATTTGCACAGAAATTTATCTTTCTACTGTAAGTTCATTTTTGGCATAAGTTATATAAAGGTTCGATTGATTTGATTTTCTTATGCGGAAATATGAAAAGTTTTGTTAATAATTTAAAACTGCGTTAAAAATATTTTAACGCAATTTATATAATCTGCTAGGGTATAACAAATAGCTCTACAAGTTTATCTTGTTCATTGGTTGTATTGAATGTAGTAACGTTGTGTACTATTTAAAACTAATGTTCATACGCTAATATGTAGTGCTGAGATGTCGTTCATGATCTGAATAAAACTCTATATGTGATTTTCTTTATGAAGTATAACTTAAAAATAAAATATATATACATATATATGTATATACAATAAATGAGTATTGATGAGCATGTCATCATGCGTTTAAAAAGCTAAATAGAGATTTACAAGTGGATGCATTAAGCGAACTTTCCAATTAGCGTCCAGGTTTTTTGACCCATTATTTTGTAACATGTTTATCATAAGTTATAACTTGGCAAGGCACTGACTTTGAACATAACTTTTAATTTTGTTCGTAATCGTCAAGTAATTTCGGTTTCGTCTTATATGTATAAGTACGTATATATAAAAGGTGCTGGCAGAATATGATTGAAGCATTTTCTCTTCAGTCTTTTATTGGAACGTTTAGGATGGGCTGTTAGCTTATAATTGAATATGCTGGAGTAAATGGAGATCCGGGGAAGGTTGCTACGGTTATTCAGAATCCAATGAAGTCGATCCGTTTCGTTAAGTACTCACGGTGTGTTAGCCGCTGGTCCAGACGCCACGACGATGAAATTAACACAGGATTATCCGATTTAACAAATCTCTTGAAAAATTCACACTTCAAGCGTTATAATGATAAATTCAAAGACATTTCTAGCACATTGACAGATTGCTTCTGGATTGTTAAATATCTACACCATACTGACTACAATTTTAAGCCATTACAATTAATAATTAATTAGTATATTTTTGTTTTAATTTTAACGTACTTTAATTCCGGTTAGTTTTGCTTCGATCGTATAATACATTTTTTTTTAATTTGTATTAAGAAATAGATTCGAAAGAAAAAATTATGTGTAATGAATTTGAAGTGTAACTTCAGTTATAACTAAAAATCGTAATCGGGTTCTAGGCGTTCATTACAGCTAAGGCGCAGTTTCCTTTTCCTCACACCATTCGTTCTCCTTACGAACTTGTTCCTCCTCAGCCGGCGTAAAGTCCTTTTTGATGTTGAAGGTCTTGCGAATCTCCTCGGGAGTCTTGCCCTTGATCATATTGGCAACGGTCTTGCAGGTTAACTCAAGCAAGCCCTTAATATCCAAATAGTTAGCGGCCAATATTAATTCAAACAGCGTGCCCTGATCAACTTTAAGAAAATCGGCATCCCAAGAGGTAATGTCATCGGTGCGCTTTTCCTTATTCTCATCATCCTCGCTGAGCTGTAGATCATCCTTGTGATAATTAGCCCAGGTGAGCACTTTTTGTAATATGGTCGAATTAACATTAGGCAATGGTACAATGGCATTGTCATCATCTTCCATTCCGCAGTCCTCTAGCATGATCTTGATAGTGCCAGAACACTTGGCAATTTGAATATCGGCATCAAAGATTTTCTCATCAGAGGACTGCAACTTAATAGTCGGCATACTGTATGTTTAAGAATCTGTTTAGCAAAATACTGCGCTAAATTTAAGCGTTTGTGAGTTCCAGACTTTTCTAACACTATACGTTTTTGCTTTTGGTTCTCACAGAGTACGCGCAGAAAATTTGTTGATTCTTCCCGCGAAAAATGCAAGACAAGACGACTTACAATCAGCTGACTTTGACAGCACCCCAAAGAAGCAGAGTTGCCCCAAAATTTAAAATCGATTTTTTTATCATCTAATTGAAGTATTTAAATATTAAAAAAAAAAACAAATTTTTGAATTTGGAGAAACAAAAATTTGAGGTGTAGTGCAATGAAGAAGTTTGCTTTAGCGCAAACAGAGAAAATACATAGCAGCAGGCGTCAGCACAGGTTTGCAGTCGATTTGATTTAAATCAAATATGCACCGTTTTGTTCGATAGCTTTTGCCCGTCAGAAGTCGATTTCATAATGCACAGATTGAGGAAGCTCTCATCCCTATTGGTAAAATATTTGACCAGCTTATTTTCGCAAGCCTCTCTTGAGGCCACTTTTTTACCATCACGAAAATTTAGCAAATGCTTAAATAGCTGATAGTCGCTTGGCGCCAGGCCTGGACTTTACGGTGAGTGCGATGGAACATTCCATCCACACTCTAGGAGCTGCTGAAGCGGCATTAAAAGAGTTTGCGGCCTGGCGCTGTATTCTGGCCGCTTCTGTTTGATCGCTTGCTTCAATCCAGTTAGTTGTTGGCACTAGAGGTCCAAATTGAATGTTTGGCGCGATGCAGTTCAATTTCACCAAACACACAGCAATATCTTCGTGGGCGTGAATCCGACCTTGGCGATTGTTTGAGCTGACTCACCGTCCTTTGAATTTAATCTGCGTGCGCCAAAAGGACTTTCTTTGTCGTCCATGCAAAGTCGCACGTCAAAATATTCATGTGTTTGAATACACTTTGTTTTTTTGAGCTGCTAAAAGCGAATTTTTAGATTTTCACAATGTCCAAATGGAATTTTGTGAAACAATGCTTTCTGACTACATTGACAAAACGAAATGCATAATAACTGGAGATGAGACTTTGATCTATGCTTACGACCCCGAAAGGTCTTCATAATAGTAGTTTCCGAGATATAGGCATTTGAAGTTTGGAAAATGAACTTTGTCCGTTGTTTGTTGCGTCGCCAGCTACTTTAGGAACAAATTTTATGCCAATCGGACAAAGTTCATTTTCCAAACTTCAAATGGCTATATCTCGGAAACTAGACGTCCTAGAGCAAAAAGGAGCCCGGATTCGTATCAGTTGCTTCGCCAGCTACTTTAGGTACAAATATTATGCTAATCGGACAAAGTTCATTTTCCAAACTTCAAACGGCTATATCTCGAAAACTAGACGTCGTAGAGCAAAAAGGAGCCCGGATTCGTATCAGTTGCGTCGCCAGCTACTTTAGGAACAAATTTTATGCCAATCGGACAAAGTTCATTTTCCAAACTTAAAATGGGTATATCTCGGAAACTAGACGTCCTAGAGCAAAAAGGAGCCCGGATTCGTATCAGTTGCGTCGCCAGCTACTTTAGGATCAAATTTTATGCCAATCAGACAAAGTTCATTTTCCAAACTTCAAATTGCTATATCTCGGAAACTAGACGTCCTAGAGCAAAAAGGAGCCCGGATTCGTATCAGTAGCGTCGCCAGCTACATTAGGGTCAAATTTTATGCTAGTCGGACAAAGTTCATTTTCCAAACTTCAAACGGCTATGTCTCGGAAACTAGACGTCCTAGAGCAAAAAGGAGCCCGGATTCGTATCAGTTGCGTCGCCAGCTACTTTAGGAACACAATTAATGCTAATCGGACAAAGTTCATTTTCCAAACTTCAAATGGCTATATCTCGGAAACTAGACGTCCTAGAGCAAAAAGGAGCCCGGATTCGTATCAGTTGCTTCGCCAGCTACTTTAATTACAAATATTATGCCAATCGGACAAAGTTCATTTTCCAAACTTCAAATAGCTATATCTCGGAAACTAGACGTCCTAGAGCAAAAAGGAGCCCGGATACGTATCAGTTGCGTCGCCAGCTACTTTGGGGTCAAATTTTATGCTAATCGGACAAAGTTCATTTTCCAAGCTTCAAACGGCTATATCTCGGAAACTAGACGTCCTAGAGCAAAAAGGAGCCCGGATTCGTATCAGTTGCGTCGCCAGCTACTTTAGGGTCAAATTTTATGCTAATCGGACAAAGTTCAATTTCCAAACTTCAAACGGCTATATCTCGGAAACTAGACGTCCTAGAGCAAAAAGGAGCCCGGATTCGTATCAGTTGCGTCGCCAGCTACTTTAGGAACAAAATTTATGCTAATCGGACAAAGTTCATTTTCCAAACTTCAAATGGCTATATCTCGGAAACTAGACGTCCTAGAGCAAAAAGGAGCCCGGATTCGTATCAGTTGCGTCGCCAGCTACTTTAGGGTCAAATTTTATGCTAATCGGACAAAGTTCATTTTCCAAACTTCAAATGGCTATATCTCGGAAACTAGAAGTCCTAGAGCAAAAAGGAGCCCGGATTCGTATCAGTTGCGTCGCCAGCTACTTTAGGAACAAATTTTATGCCAATCGGACAAAGTTAATTTTCCAAACTTCAAATGGCTATATCTCGGAAACTAGACGTCCTAGAAACAAAAAGGAGCCCGGATTCGTATCAGTTGCGTCGCCAGCTACTTTAGGGTCAAATTTTATGCTAATCGGACAAAGTTCAATTTCCAAACTTCAAACGGCTATATCTCGGAAACTAGACGTCCTAGAGCAAAAAGGAGCCCGGATTCGTATCAGTTGCGTCGCCAGCTACTTTAGGGTCAAATTTTATGCTAATCGGACAAAGTTCATTTTCCAAACTTCAAATGGCTATATCTCGGAAACTAGACGTCCTAGAGCAAAAAGGAGCCCGGGTTCGTATCAGTTGCGTCGCCAGCTACGTTAGGAACAAATTTTATGCCAATCGGACAAAGTTCACTTTCCAAACTTCAAATGGCTATATCTCGGAAACTAGACGTCCTAGAGCAAAAAGGAGCCCGGATTCGTATCAGTTGCTTCCCCAATTACTTTAGGAACAAATTTTATGCCAATCGGACAAAGTTCATTTTCCAAACTTCAAATGGCTATATCTCGGAAACTAGACGTCCTAGAGCAAAAAGGAGCCCGGATTCGTATCAGTTGCTTCCCCAATTACTTTAGGAACAAATTTTATGCCAATCGGACAAAGTTCATTTTTCAAACTTCAAATGGCTATATCTCGGAAACTAGACGTCCTAGAGCAAAAAAGAGCCCGGATTCGTATCAGTTGCGTCGCCAGCTACTTTAGGAACAAATATTATGCCAATCGGACAAACTTCATTTTCCAAACTTCAAATGGCTATATCTCGGAAACTAGACGTCCTAGAGCAAAAAGGAGCCCGGATTCGTATCAGTTGCTTCCCCAGCTACTTTAGGAACAAATTTTATGCCAATCGGACAAAGTTCATTTTCCAAACTTCAAATGGCTATGTCTCGGAAACTAGACGTCCTAGAGCAAAAAGGAGCCCGGATTCGTATCAGTTGCGTCACCAGCTACTTTAGGAACAAATTTTATGCCAATCGGACAAAGTTCATTTTCCAAACTTCAAATGGCTATATCTCGGAAACTAGACGTCCTAGAGCAAAAAGGAGCCCGGATTCGTATCAGTTGCGTCGCCAGCTACTTTAGGAACAAATTTTATGCCAATCGGACAAAGTTCATTTTCCAAACTTCAAATGGCTATATCTCGGAAACTAGACGTCCTAGAGCAAAAAGGAGCCCGGATTCGTATCAGTTGCGTCGCCAGCTACTTTAGGGTCAAATTTTATGCTAATCGGACAAACTTCATTTTCCAAACTTCAAATGGCTATATCTCGGAAACTAGACGTCCTAGAGCAAAAAGGAGCCCGGATTCGTATCAGTTGCTTCCCCAGCTACATTAGGAACAAATTTTATGCCAATCGGACAAAGTTCATTTTCCAAACTTCAAATGGCTATATCTCGGAAACTAGACGTCCTAGAGCAAAAAGGAGCCCGGATCCGTATCAGTTGCGTCGCCAGCTACTTTAGGAACAAATATTATGCTAATTCGACAAAGTTCATTTTCCAAACTTCAAATGGCTATATCTCGGAAACTAGACGTCCTAGAGCAAAAATGAGCCCGGATTCGTATCAGTTGCGTCACCAGCTAATTTAGGAACAAATTTTATGCCAATCGGACAAAGTTCATTTTCCAAACTTCAAATGGCTATATCTCGGAAACTAGACGTCCTAGAGCAAAAAGGAGCCCGGATTCGTATCAGTTGCTTCCCCAATTACTTTAGGAACAAATTTTATGCCAATCGGACAAAGTTCATTTTCCAAACTTCAAATGGCTATATCTCGGAAACTAGACGTCCTAGAGCAAAAAGGAGCCCGGATCCGTATCAGTTGCGTCGCCAGCTACTTTAGGAACAAATATTATGCTAATTCGACAAAGTTCATTTTCCAAACTTCAAATGGCTATATCTCGGAAACTAGACGTCCTAGAGCAAAAATGAGCCCGGATTCGTATCAGTTGCGTCACCAGCTAATTTAGGAACAAATTTTATGCCAATCGGACAAAGTTCATTTTCCAAACTTCAAATGGCTATATCTCGGAAACTAGACGTCCTAGAGCAAAAAGGAGCCCGGATTCGTATCAGTTGCTTCGCCAGCTACTTTAATTACAAATATTATGCCAATCGGACAAAGTTCATTTTCCAAACTTCAAATAGCTATATCTCGGAAACTAGACGTCCTAGAGCAAAAAGGAGCCCGGATACGTATCAGTTGCGTCGCCAGCTACTTTGGGGTCAAATTTTATGCTAATCGGACAAAGTTCATTTTCCAAGCTTCAAACGGCTATATCTCGGAAACTAGACGTCCTAGAGCAAAAAGGAGCCCGGATTCGTATCAGTTGCGTCGCCAGCTACTTTAGGGTCAAATTTTATGCTAATCGGACAAAGTTCAATTTCCAAACTTCAAACGGCTATATCTCGGAAACTAGACGTCCTAGAGCAAAAAGGAGCCCGGATTCGTATCAGTTGCGTCGCCAGCTACTTTAGGAACAAATATTATGCCAATCGGACAAAGTTCATTTTCCAAACTTCAAATGGCTATATCTCGGAAACTAGACGTCCTAGAGCAAAAAGGAGCCCGGATTCGTATCAGTTGCGTCGCCAGCTACTTTAGGGTCAAATTTTATGCTAATCGGACAAACTTCATTTTCCAAACTTCAAATGGCTATATCTCGGAAACTAGACGTCCTAGAGCAAAAAGGAGCCCGGATTCGTATCAGTTGCTTCCCCAGCTACATTAGGAACAAATTTTATGCCAATCGGACAAAGTTCATTTTCCAAACTTCAAATGGCTATATCTCGGAAACTAGACGTCCTAGAGCAAAAAGGAGCCCGGATCCGTATCAGTTGCGTCGCCAGCTACTTTAGGAACAAATATTATGCTAATTCGACAAAGTTCATTTTCCAAACTTCAAATGGCTATATCTCGGAAACTAGACGTCCTAGAGCAAAAAGGAGCCCGGATTCGTATCAGTTGCTTCCCCAGCTACATTAGGAACAAATTTTATGCCAATCGGACAAAGTTCATTTTCCAAACTTCAAATGGCTATATCTCGGAAACTAGACGTCCTAGAGCAAAAAGGAGCCCGGGTTCGTATCAGTTGCGTCGCCAGCTACGTTAGGAACAAATTTTATGCCAATCGGACAAAGTTCACTTTCCAAACTTCAAATGGCTATATCTCGGAAACTAGACGTCCTAGAGCAAAAAGGAGCCCGGATTCGTATCAGTTGCTTCCCCAATTACTTTAGGAACAAATTTTATGCCAATCGGACAAAGTTCATTTTCCAAACTTCAAATGGCTATATCTCGGAAACTAGACGTCCTAGAGCAAAAAGGAGCCCGGATTCGTATCAGTTGCGTCGCCAGCTACTTTAGGAACAAATTTTATGCCAATCGGACAAAGTTCATTTTCCAAACTTCAAATGGCTATATCTCGGAAACTAGACGTCCTAGAGCAAAAAAGAGCCCGGATTCGTATCAGTTGCGTCGCCAGCTACTTTAGGAACAAATATTATGCCAATCGGACAAACTTCATTTTCCAAACTTCAAATGGCTATATCTCGGAAACTAGACGTCCTAGAGCAAAAAGGAGCCCGGATTCGTATCAGTTGCTTCCCCAGCTACTTTAGGAACAAATTTTATGCCAATCGGACAAAGTTCATTTTCCAAACTTCAAATGGCTATATCTCGGAAACTAGACGTCCTAGAGCAAAAAGGAGCCCGGATTCGTATCAGTTGCGTCGCCAGCTACTTTAGGAACAAATTTTATGCCAATCGGACAAAGTTCATTTTCCAAACTTCAAATGGCTATATCTCGGAAACTAGACGTCCTAGAGCAAAAAGGAGCCCGGATTCGTATCAGTTGCGTCGCCAGCTACTTTAGGGTCAAATTTTATGCTAATCGGACAAACTTCATTTTCCAAACTTCAAATGGCTATATCTCGGAAACTAGACGTCCTAGAGCAAAAAGGAGCCCGGATTCGTATCAGTTGCTTCCCCAGCTACATTAGGAACAAATTTTATGCCAATCGGACAAAGTTCATTTTCCAAACTTCAAATGGCTATATCTCGGAAACTAGACGTCCTAGAGCAAAAAGGAGCCCGGGTTCGTATCAGTTGCGTCGCCAGCTACGTTAGGAACAAATTTTATGCCAATCGGACAAAGTTCACTTTCCAAACTTCAAATGGCTATATCTCGGAAACTAGACGTCCTAGAGCAAAAAGGAGCCCGGATTCGTATCAGTTGCTTCCCCAATTACTTTAGGAACAAATTTTATGCCAATCGGACAAAGTTCATTTTCCAAACTTCAAATGGCTATATCTCGGAAACTAGACGTCCTAGAGCAAAAAGGAGCCCGGATTCGTATCAGTTGCTTCCCCAATTACTTTAGGAACAAATTTTATGCCAATCGGACAAAGTTCATTTTTCAAACTTCAAATGGCTATATCTCGGAAACTAGACGTCCTAGAGCAAAAAAGAGCCCGGATTCGTATCAGTTGCGTCGCCAGCTACTTTAGGAACAAATATTATGCCAATCGGACAAACTTCATTTTCCAAACTTCAAATGGCTATATCTCGGAAACTAGACGTCCTAGAGCAAAAAGGAGCCCGGATTCGTATCAGTTGCTTCCCCAGCTACTTTAGGAACAAATTTTATGCCAATCGGACAAAGTTCATTTTCCAAACTTCAAATGGCTATATCTCGGAAACTAGACGTCCTAGAGCAAAAAGGAGCCCGGATTCGTATCAGTTGCGTCACCAGCTACTTTAGGAACAAATTTTATGCCAATCGGACAAAGTTCATTTTCCAAACTTCAAATGGCTATATCTCGGAAACTAGACGTCCTAGAGCAAAAAGGAGCCCGGATTCGTATCAGTTGCGTCGCCAGCTACTTTAGGAACAAATTTTATGCCAATCGGACAAAGTTCATTTTCCAAACTTCAAATGGCTATATCTCGGAAACTAGACGTCCTAGAGCAAAAAGGAGCCCGGATTCGTATCAGTTGCGTCGCCAGCTACTTTAGGGTCAAATTTTATGCTAATCGGACAAACTTCATTTTCCAAACTTCAAATGGCTATATCTCGGAAACTAGACGTCCTAGAGCAAAAAGGAGCCCGGATTCGTATCAGTTGCTTCCCCAGCTACATTAGGAACAAATTTTATGCCAATCGGACAAAGTTCATTTTCCAAACTTCAAATGGCTATATCTCGGAAACTAGACGTCCTAGAGCAAAAAGGAGCCCGGATCCGTATCAGTTGCGTCACCAGCTACTTTAGGAACAAATATTATGCTAATTCGACAAAGTTCATTTTCCAAACTTCAAATGGCTATATCTCGGAAACTAGACGTCCTAGAGCAAAAATGAGCCCGGATTCGTATCAGTTGCGTCACCAGCTAATTTAGGAACAAATTTTATGCCAATCGGACAAAGTTCATTTTCCAAACTTCAAATGGCTATATCTCGGAAACTAGACGTCCTAGAGCAAAAAGGAGCCCGGATTCGTATCAGTTGCTTCGCCAGCTACTTTAATTACAAATATTATGCCAATCGGACAAAGTTCATTTTCCAAACTTCAAATAGCTATATCTCGGAAACTAGACGTCCTAGAGCAAAAAGGAGCCCGGATACGTATCAGTTGCGTCGCCAGCTACTTTGGGGTCAAATTTTATGCTAATCGGACAAAGTTCATTTTCCAAGCTTCAAACGGCTATATCTCGGAAACTAGACGTCCTAGAGCAAAAAGGAGCCCGGATTCGTATCAGTTGCGTCGCCAGCTACTTTAGGGTCAAATTTTATGCTAATCGGACAAAGTTCAATTTCCAAACTTCAAACGGCTATATCTCGGAAACTAGACGTCCTAGAGCAAAAAGGAGCCCGGATTCGTATCAGTTGCGTCGCCAGCTACTTTAGGAACAAATTTTATGCCAATCGGACAAAGTTCATTTTCCAAACTTCAAATGGCTATATCTCGGAAACTAGACGTCCTAGAGCAAAAAGGAGCCCGGATTCGTATCAGTTGCGTCGCCAGCTACTTTAGGGTCAAATTTTATGCTAATCGGACAAACTTCATTTTCCAAACTTCAAATGGCTATATCTCGGAAACTAGACGTCCTAGAGCAAAAAGGAGCCCGGATTCGTATCAGTTGCTTCCCCAGCTACATTAGGAACAAATTTTATGCCAATCGGACAAAGTTCATTTTCCAAACTTCAAATGGCTATATCTCGGAAACTAGACGTCCTAGAGCAAAAAGGAGCCCGGATCCGTATCAGTTGCGTCGCCAGCTACTTTAGGAACAAATATTATGCTAATTCGACAAAGTTCATTTTCCAAACTTCAAATGGCTATATCTCGGAAACTAGACGTCCTAGAGCAAAAATGAGCCCGGATTCGTATCAGTTGCGTCACCAGCTAATTTAGGAACAAATTTTATGCCAATCGGACAAAGTTCATTTTCCAAACTTCAAATGGCTATATCTCGGAAACTAGACGTCCTAGAGCAAAAAGGAGCCCGGATTCGTATCAGTTGCTTCGCCAGCTACTTTAATTACAAATATTATGCCAATCGGACAAAGTTCATTTTCCAAACTTCAAATAGCTATATCTCGGAAACTAGACGTCCTAGAGCAAAAAGGAGCCCGGATACGTATCAGTTGCGTCGCCAGCTACTTTGGGGTCAAATTTTATGCTAATCGGACAAAGTTCATTTTCCAAGCTTCAAACGGCTATATCTCGGAAACTAGACGTCCTAGAGCAAAAAGGAGCCCGGATTCGTATCAGTTGCGTCGCCAGCTACTTTAGGGTCAAATTTTATGCTAATCGGACAAAGTTCAATTTCCAAACTTCAAACGGCTATATCTCGGAAACTAGACGTCCTAGAGCAAAAAGGAGCCCGGATTCGTATCAGTTGCGTCGCCAGCTACTTTAGGAACAAAATTTATGCTTATCGGACAAAGTTCATTTTCCAAACTTCAAATGGCTATATCTCGGAAACTAGACGTCCTAGAGCAAAAAGGAGCCCGGATTCGTATCAGTTGCGTCGCCAGCTACTTTAGGGTCAAATTTTATGCTAATCGGACAAAGTTCATTTTCCAAACTTCAAATGGCTATATCTCGGAAACTAGAAGTCCTAGAGCAAAAAGGAGCCCGGATTCGTATCAGTTGCGTCGCCAGCTACTTTAGGAACAAATTTTATGCCAATCGGACAAAGTTAATTTTCCAAACTTCAAATGGCTATATCTCGGAAACTAGACGTCCTAGAGCAAAAAGGAGCCCGGATTCGTATCAGTTGTGTCGCCAGCTACTTTAGGGTCAAATTTTATGCCAATCGGACAAAGTTCATTTTCCAAACTTCAAATGGCTATGTCTCGGAAACTAGACGTCCTAGAGCAAAAAGGAGCCCGGATTCGTATCAGTTGCGTCGCCAGCTACTTTAGGGTCAAATTTTATGCTAATCGGACAAAGTTCATTTTCCAAACTTCAAATGGCTATATCTCGGAAACTAGACGTCCTAGAGCAAAAAGGAGCCCGGGTTCGTATCAGTTGCGTCGCCAGCTACTATAGGAACAAATTTTATGCCAATCGGACAAAGTTCATTTTCCAAACTTCAAATGGCTATATCTCGAAAACTAGACGTCCTAGAGCAAAAAGGAGCCCGGATTCGTATCAGTTGCGTCTCCAGCTACCTTAGGAACAAATTTTATACCAATCGGACAAAGTTCATTTTCCAAACTTCAAATGGCTATATCTCGAAAACTAGACGTCCTAGAGCAAAAAGGAGCCCGGATTCGTATCAGTTGCGTCGCCAGCTACTTTAGGGTCAAATTTTATGCTAATCGGACAAAGTTCAATTTCCAAACTTCAAACGGCTATATCTCGGAAACTAGACGTCCTAGAGCAAAAAGGAGCCCGGATTCGTATCAGTTGCGTCGCCAGCTACTTTAGGAACAAATTTTATGCCAATCGGACAAAGTTCATTTTCCAAACTTCAAATGGCTATATCTCGGAAACTAGACGTCCTAGAGCAAAAAGGAGCCCGGATTCGTATCAGTTGCGTCGCCAGCTACTTTAGGGTCAAATTTTATGCTAATCGGACAAACTTCATTTTCCAAACTTCAAATGGCTATATCTCGGAAACTAGACGTCCTAGAGCAAAAAGGAGCCCGGATTCGTATCAGTTGCTTCCCCAGCTACATTAGGAACAAATTTTATGCCAATCGGACAAAGTTCATTTTCCAAACTTCAAATGGCTATATCTCGGAAACTAGACGTCCTAGAGCAAAAAGGAGCCCGGATCCGTATCAGTTGCGTCGCCAGCTACTTTAGGAACAAATATTATGCTAATTCGACAAAGTTCATTTTCCAAACTTCAAATGGCTATATCTCGGAAACTAGACGTCCTAGAGCAAAAATGAGCCCGGATTCGTATCAGTTCGTCACCAGCTAATTTAGGAACAAATTTTATGCCAATCGGACAAAGTTCATTTTGCAAACTTCAAATGGCTATATCTCGGAAACTAGACGTCCTAGAGCAAAAAGGAGCCCGGATTCGTATCAGTTGCTTCGCCAGCTACTTTAATTACAAATATTATGCCAATCGGACAAAGTTCATTTTCCAAACTTCAAATAGCTATATCTCGGAAACTAGACGTCCTAGAGCAAAAAGGAGCCCGGATACGTATCAGTTGCGTCGCCAGCTACTTTGGGGTCAAATTTTATGCTAATCGGACAAAGTTCATTTTCCAAGCTTCAAACGGCTATATCTCGGAAACTAGACGTCCTAGAGCAAAAAGGAGCCCGGATTCGTATCAGTTGCGTCGCCAGCTACTTTAGGGTCAAATTTTATGCTAATCGGACAAAGTTCAATTTCCAAACTTCAAACGGCTATATCTCGGAAACTAGACGTCCTAGAGCAAAAAGGAGCCCGGATTCGTATCAGTTGCGTCGCCAGCTACTTTAGGAACAAAATTTATGCTAATCGGACAAAGTTCATTTTCCAAACTTCAAATGGCTATATCTCGGAAACTAGACGTCCTAGAGCAAAAAGGAGCCCGGATTCGTATCAGTTGCGTCGCCAGCTACTTTAGGAACAAATTTTATGCCAATCGGACAAAGTTAATTTTCCAAACTTCAAATGGCTATATCTCGGAAACTAGACGTCCTAGAGCAAAAAGGAGCCCGGATTCGTATCAGTTGTGTCGCCAGCTACTTTAGGGTCAAATTTTATGCCAATCGGACAAAGTTCATTTTCCAAACTTCAAATGGCTATGTCTCGGAAACTAGACGTCCTAGAGCAAAAAGGAGCCCGGATTCGTATCAGTTGCGTCGCCAGCTACTTTAGGGTCAAATTTTATGCTAATCGGACAAAGTTCATTTTCCAAAATTCAAATGGCTATATCTCGGAAACTAGACGTCCTAGAGCAAAAAGGAGCCCGGGTTCGTATCAGTTGCGTCGCCAGCTACTATAGGAACAAATTTTATGCCAATCGGACAAAGTTCATTTTCCAAACTTCAAATGGCTATATCTCGAAAACTAGACGTCCTAGAGCAAAAAGGAGCCCGGATTCGTATCAGTTGCGTCTCCAGCTACCTTAGGAACAAATTTTATACCAATCGGACAAAGTTCATTTTCCAAACTTCAAATGGCTATATCTCGAAAACTAGACGTCCTAGAGCAAAAAGGAGCCCGGATTCGTATCAGTTGCGTCGCCAGCTACGTTAGGAACAAATTTTATGCCAATCGGACAAAGTTCACTTTCCAAACTTCAAATGGCTATATCTCGGAAACTAGACGTCCTAGAGCAAAAAGGAGCCCGGATTCGTATCAGTTGCGTCGCCAGCTACTTTAGGAACAAATATTATGCCAATCGGACAAACTTCATTTTCCAAACTTCAAATGGCTATATCTCGGAAACTAGACGTCCTAGAGCAAAAAGGAGCCCGGATTCGTATCAGTTGCTTCCCCAGCTACTTTAGGAACAAATTTTATGCCAATCGGACAAAGTTCATTTTCCAAACTTCAAATGGCTATATCTCGGAAACTAGACGTCCTAGAGCAAAAAGGAGCCCGGATCCGTATCAGTTGCGTCGCCAGCTACTTTAGGAACAAATATTATGCCAATCGGACAAACTTCATTTTCCAAACTTCAAATGGCTATATCTCGGAAACTAGACGTCCTAGAGCAAAAAGGAGCCCGGATTCGTATCAGTTGCGTCGCCAGCTACTTTAGGAACAAATTTTATGCCAATCGGACAAAGTTCATTTTCCAAACTTCAAATGGCTATATCTCGGAAACTAGACGTCCTAGAGCAAAAAGGAGCCCGGATTCGTATCAGTTGCGTCGCCAGCTAATTTAGGAACACAATTAATGCCAATCGGACAAACTTCATTTTCCAAACTTCAAATGGCTATATCTCGGAAACTAGACGTCCTAGAGCAAAAAGGAGCCCGGATTCGTATCAGTTGCTTCCCCAATAACTTTAGGAACAAATTTTATGCCAATCGGACAAAGTTCATTTTCCAAACTTCAAATGGCTATATCTCGAAAACTAGACGTCCTAGAGCAAAAAGGAGCCCGGATTCGTATCAGTTGCGTCACCAGCTACTTTAGGAACAAATTTTATGCCAATCGGACAAAGTTCATTTTCCAAACTTCAAATGGCTATATCTCGGAAACTAGACGTCCTAGAGCAAAAAGGAGCCCGGATTCGTATCAGTTGCGTCGCCAGCTACATTAGGAACAAATTTTATGCCAATCGGACAAAGTTCATTTTCCAAACTTCAAATGGCTATATCTCGGAAACTAGACGTCCTAGAGCAAAAAGGAGCCCGGTTTCGTATCAGTTGCGTCGCCAGCTACTTTAGGGTCAAATTTTATGCTAATCGGACAAACTTCATTTTCCAAACTTCAAATGGCTATATCTCGGAAACTAGACGTCCTAGAGCAAAAAGGAGCCCGGATTCGTATCAGTTGCTTCCCCAGCTACATTAGGAACAAATTTTATGCCAATCGGACAAAGTTCATTTTCCAAACTTCAAATGGCTATATCTCGGAAACTAGACGTCCTAGAGCAAAAAGGAGCCCGGATTCGTATCAGTTGCGTCGCCAGCTACATTAGGAACAAATTTTATGCCAATCGGACAAAGTTCATTTTCCAAACTTCAAATGGCTATATCTCGGAAACTAGACGTCCTAGAGCAAAAAGGAGCCCGGTTTCGTATCAGTTGCGTCGCCAGCTACTTTAGGGTCAAATTTTATGCTAATCGGACAAACTTCATTTTCCAAACTTCAAATGGCTATATCTCGGAAACTAGACGTCCTAGAGCAAAAAGGAGCCCGGATTCGTATCAGTTGCTTCCCCAGCTACATTAGGAACAAATTTTATGCCAATCGGACAAAGTTCATTTTCCAAACTTCAAATGGCTATATCTCGGAAACTAGACGTCCTAGAGCAAAAAGGAGCCCGGATCCGTATCAGTTGCGTCGCCAGCTACTTTAGGAACAAATATTATGCTAATTCGACAAAGTTCATTTTCCAAACTTCAAATGGCTATATCTCGGAAACTAGACGTCCTAGAGCAAAAAGGAGCCCGGATTCGTATCAGTTGCGTCGCCAGCTACTTTAGGAACAAATTTTATGCCAATCGGACAAAGTTCATTTTCCAAACTTCAAATGGCTATATCTCGGAAACTAGACGTCCTAGAGCAAAAAGGAGCCCGGATTCGTATCAGTTGCGTCACCAGCTACTTTAGGAACAAATTTTATGCCAATCGGACAAAGTTCATTTTCCAAACTTCAAATGGCTATATCTCGGAAACTAGACGTCCTAGAGCAAAAAGGAGCCCGGATTCGTATCAGTTGCTTCCCCAGCTACATTAGGAACAAATGTTTTGCCAATCGGACAAAGTTCATTTTCCAAACTTCAAATGGCTATATCTCGAAAACTAGACGTCCTACAGCAAAAAGGAGCCCGGATTCGTATCAGTTGCGTCGCCAGCTACATTAGGAACAAATTTTATGCCAATCGGACAAAGTTCATTTTCCAAACTTCAAATGGCTATATCTCGGAAACTAGACGTCCTAGAGCAAAAAGGAGCCCGGATTCGTATCAGTTGCGTCGCCAGCTACTTTAGGAACAAATTTTATGCCAATCGGACAAAGTTCATTTTCCAAACTTCAAATGGCTATATCTCGGAAACTAGACGTCCTAGAGCAAAAAGGAGCCCGGATTCGTATCGGTTGCTTCCCCAATTACTTTAGGAACAAATTTTATGCCAATCGGACAAAGTTCATTTTCCAAACTTCAAATGGCTATATCTCGGAAACTAGACGTCCTAGAGCAAAAAGGAGCCCGGATTCGTATCAGTTGCGTCGCCAGCTACTTTAGGGTCAAATTTTATGCTAATCGGACAATCTTCATTTTCCAAACTTCAAATGGCTATATCTCGGAAACTAGACGTCCTAGAGCAAAAAGGAGCCCGGATTCGTATCAGTTGCTTCCCCAGCTACATTAGGAACAAATTTTATATCAATCGGACAAAGTTCATTTTCCAAACTTCAAATGGCGATATCTCGGAAACTAGACGTCCTAGAGCAAAAAGGAGCCCGGATTCGTATCAGTTGCGTCGCCAGCTACTTTAGGAACAAATTTTATGCCAATCGGACAAAGTTCATTTTCCAAACTTCAAATGGCTATATCTCGGAAACTAGACGTCCTAGAGCAAAAAGGAGCCCGGATTCGTATCAGTTGCTTCCCCAGCTACATTAGGAACAAATTTTATGCCAATCGGACAAAGTTCATTTTCCAAACTTCAAATGGCTATATCTCGAAAACTAGACGTCCTAGAGCAAAAAGGAGCCCGGATTCGTATCAGTTGCGTCACCAGCTAATTTAGGAACAAATTTTATGCCAATCGGACAAAGTTCATTTTCCAAACTTCAAATGGCTATATCTCGGAAACTAGACGTCCTAGAGCAAAAAGGAGCCCGGATTCGTATCAGTTGCTTCCCCAGCTACATTAGGAACAAATTTTATGCCAATCGGACAAAGTTCATTTTCCAAACTTCAAATGGCTATATCTCGAAAACTAGACGTCCTACAGCAAAAAGGAGCCCGGATTCGTATCAGTTGCGTCGCCAGCTACATTAGGAACAAATTTTATGCCAATCGGACAAAGTTCATTTTCCAAACTTCAAATGCCTATATCTCGAAAACTAGACGTCCTAGAGCAAAAAGGAGCCCGGATTCGTATCAGTTGCGTCGCCAGCTACTTTAGGAACAAATTTTATGCCAATCGGACAAAGTTCATTTTCCAAACTTCAAATGGCTATATCTCGGAAACTAGACGTCCTAGAGCAAAAAGGAGCCCGGATTCGTATCAGTTGCGTCGCCAGCTACTTTAGGGTCAAATTTTATGCTAATCGGACAAACTTCATTTTCCAAACTTCAAATGGCTATATCTCGGAAACTAGACGTCCTAGAGCAAAAAGGAGCCCGGATTCGTATCAGTTGCTTCCCCAGCTACATTAGGAACAAATTTTATGCCAATCGGACAAAGTTCATTTTCCAAACTTCAAATGGCTATATCTCGGAAACTAGACGTCCTAGAGCAAAAAGGAACCCGGATTCGAATCAGTTGCGTCGCCAGCTACTTTAGAATCAAATTTTATGCCAATCGGACAAAGTTCATTTTCCAAACTTCAAATGGCTATATCTCGGAAACTAGACGTCCTAGAGCAAAAAGGAGCCCGGATTCGTATCAGTTGCGTCACCAGCTACTTTAGGAACAAATTTTATGCCAATCGGACAAAGTTCATTTTCCAAACTTCAAATGGCTATATCTCGGAAACTAGACGTCCTAGAGCAAAAAGGAGCCCGGATTCGTATCAGTTGCGTCGCCAGCTACTTTAGGAACAAATTTTATGCCAATCGGACAAAGTTCATTTTCCAAACTTCAAATGGCTATATCTCGGAAACTAGACGTCCTAGAGCAAAAAGGAGCCCGGATTCGTATCAGTTGCGTCGCCAGCTACTTTAGGAACAAATTTTATGCCAATTGGACAAAGTTCATTTTCCAAACTTCAAATGGCTATATCTCGGAAACTAGACGTCCTAGAGCAAAAAGGAGCCCGGATTCGTATCAGTTGCGTCGCCAGCTACTTTAGGAACAAATTTTATGCCAATCGGACAAAGTTCATTTTCCAAACTTCAAATGGCTATATCTCGGAAACTAGACGTCCTAGAGCAAAAAGGAGCCCGGATTCGTATCAGTTGCGTCGCCAGCTACTTTAGGGTCAAATTTTATGCTAATCGGACAAACTTCATTTTCCAAACTTCAAATGGCTATATCTCGGAAACTAGACGTCCTAGAGCAAAAAGGAGCCCGGATTCGTATCAGTTGCTTCCCCAGCTACTTTAGGAACAAATTTTATGCCAATCGGACAAAGTTCATTTTCCAAACTTCAAATGGCTATATCTCGGAAACTAGACGTCCTAGAGCAAAAAGGAGCCCAGATCCGTATCAGTTGCGTCGCCAGCTACTTTAGGAACAAATATTATGCCAATCGGACAAACTTCATTTTCCAAACTTCAAATGGCTATATCTCGGAAACTAGACGTCCTAGAGCAAAAAGGAGCCCGGATTCGTATCAGTTGCTTCCCCAGCTAGTTTAGGAACAAATTTTATGCCAATCGGACAAAGTTCATTTTCCAAACTTCAAATGGCTATATCTCGGAAACTAGACGTCCTAGAGCAAAAAGGAGCCCGGATCCGTATCAGTTGCGTCGCCAGCTACTTTAGGAACAAATATTATGCCAATCGGACAAACTTCATTTTCCAAACTTCAAATGGCTATATCTCGGAAACTAGACGTCCTAGAGCAAAAAGGAGCCCGGATTCGTATCAGTTGCTTCCCCAATAACTTTAGGAACAAATTTTATCCCAATCGGACAAAGTTCATTTTCCAAACTTCAAATGGCTATATCTCGAAAACTAGACGTCCTAGAGCAAAAAGGAGCCCGGATTCGTATCAGTTGCGTCACCAGCTACTTTAGGAACAATTTTTATGCCAATCGGACAAAGTTCATTTTCCAAACTTCAAATGGCTATATCTCGGAAACTAGACGTCCTAGAGCAAAAAGGAGCCCGGATTCGTATCAGTTGCGTCGCCAGCTACATTAGGAACAAATTTTATGCCAATCGGACAAAGTTCATTTTCCAAACTTCAAATGCCTATATCTCGAAAACTAGACGTCCTAGAGCAAAAAGGAGCCCGGATTCGTATCAGTTGCGTCGCCAGCTACTTTAGGAACAAATTTTATGCCAATCGGACAAAGTTCATTTTCCAAACTTCAAATGGCTATATCTCGGAAACTAGACGTCCTAGAGCAAAAAGGAGCCCGGATTCGTATCAGTTGCGTCGCCAGCTACTTTAGGAACAAATTTTATGCCAATTGGACAAAGTTCATTTTCCAAACTTCAAATGGCTATATCTCGGAAACTAGACGTCCTAGAGCAAAAAGGAGCCCGGATTCGTATCGGTTGCTTCCCCAATTACTTTAGGAACAAATTTTATGCCAATCGGACAAAGTTCATTTTCCAAACTTCAAATGGCTATATCTCGGAAACTAGACGTCCTAGAGCAAAAAGGAGCCCGGATCCGTATCAGTTGCGTCGCCAGCTACTTTAGGGTCAAATTTTATGCTAATCGGACAAACTTCATTTTCCAAACTTCAAATGGCTATATCTCGGAAACTAGACGTCCTAGAGCAAAAAGGAGCCGGGATTCGTATCAGTTGCTTCCCCAGCTACATTAGCAACAAATTTTATGCCAATCGGACAAAGTTCATTTTCCAAACTTCAAATGGCTATATCTCGGAAACTAGACGTCCTAGAGCAAAAAGGACCCCGGATTCGAATCAGTTGCGTCGCCAGCTACTTTAGAATCAAATTTTATGCCAATCGGACAAAGTTCATTTTCCAAACTTCAAATGGCTATATCTCGGAAACTAGACGTCCTAGAGCAAAAAGGAGCCCGGATTCGTATCAGTTGCGTCACCAGCTACATTAGGAACAAATTTTATGCCAATCGGACAAAGTTCATTTTCCAAACTTCAAATGGCTATATCTCGGAAACTAGACGTCCTAGAGCAAAAAGGAGCCCGGATTCGTATCAGTTGCGTCGCCAGCTACTTAAGGAACAAATTTTATGCCAATCGGACAAAGTTCATTTTCCAAACTTCAAATGGCTATATCTCGGAAACTAGACGTCCTAGAGCAAAAAGGAGCCCGGATTCGTATCAGTTGCGTCGCCAGCTACTTTAGGAACAAATTTTATGCCAATTGGACAAAGTTCATTTTCCAAACTTCAAATGGCTATATCTCGGAAACTAGACGTCCTAGAGCAAAAAGGAGCCCGGATTCGTATCGGTTGCTTCCCCAATTACTTCAGGAACAAATTTTATGCCAATCGGACAAAGTTCATTTTCCAAACTTCAAATGGCTATATCTCGGAAACTAGACGTCCTAGAGCAAAAAGGAGCCCGGATTCGTATCAGTTGCGTCGCCAGCTACTTTAGGAACAAATTTTATGCCAATCGGACAAAGTTCATTTTCCAAACTTCAAATGGCTATATCTCGGAAACTAGACGTCCTAGAGCAAAAAGGAGCCCAGATCCGTATCAGTTGCGTCGCCAGCTACTTTAGGAACAAATATTATGCCAATCGGACAAACTTCATTTTCCAAACTTCAAATGGCTATATCTCGGAAACTAGACGTCCTAGAGCAAAAAGGAGCCCGGATTCGTATCAGTTGCTTCCCCAGCTACTTTAGGAACAAATTTTATGCCAATCGGACAAAGTTCATTTTCCAAACTTAAAATGGCTATATCTCGGAAACTAGACGTCCTAGAGCAAAAAGGAGCCCAGATCCGTATCAGTTGCGTCGCCAGCTACTTTAGGAACAAATATTATGCCAATCGGACAAACTTCATTTTCCAAACTTCAAATGGCTATATCTCGGAAACTAGACGTCCTAGAGCAAAAAGGAGCCCGGATTCGTATCAGTTGCTTCCCCAGCTACTTTAGGAACAAATTTTATGCCAATCGGAAAAAGTTCATTTTCCAAACTTCAAATGGCTATATCTCGGAAACTAGACGTCCTAGAGCAAAAAGGAGCCCGGATCCGTATCAGTTGCGTCGCCAGCTACTTTAGGAACAAATATTATGCCAATCGGACAAACTTCATTTTCCAAACTTCAAATGGCTATATCTCGGAAACTAGACGTCCTAGAGCAAAAAGGAGCCCGGATTCGTATCAGTTGCTTCCCCAATAACTTTAGGAACAAATTTTATGCCAATCGGACAAAGTTCATTTTCCAAACTTCAAATGGCTATATCTCGAAAACTAGACGTCCTAGAGCAAAAAGGAGCCCGGATTCGTATCAGTTGCGTCGCCAGCTACTTTAGGAACAAATTTTATGCCAATCGGACAAAGTTCATTTTCCAAACTTCAAATGGCTATATCTCGGAAACTAGACGTCCTAGAGCAAAAAGGAGCCCGGATTCGTATCAGTTGCGTCGCCAGCTACTTTAGGAACAAATTTTATGCCAATCGGACAAAGTTCATTTTCCAAACTTCAAATGGCTATATCTCGGAAACTAGACGTCCTAGAGCAAAAAGGAGCCCGGATTCGTATCAGTTGCGTCGCCAGCTACTTTAGGGTCAAATTTTATGCTAATCGGACAAACTTCATTTTCCAAACTTCAAATGGCTATATCTCGGAAACTAGACGTCCTAGAGCAAAAAGGAGCCCGGATTCGTATCAGTTGCTTCCCCAGCTACATTAGAAACAAATTTTATGCCAATCGGACAAAGTTCATTTTCCAAACTTCAAATGGCTATATCTCGAAAACTAGACGTCCTACAGCAAAAAGGAGCCCGGATTCGTATCAGTTGCGTCGCCAGCTACATTAGGAACAAATTTTATGCCAATCGGACAAAGTTCATTTTCCAAACTTCAAATGGCTATATCTCGAAAACTAGACGTCCTAGAGCAAAAAGGAGCCCGGATTCGTATCAGTTGCGTCGCCAGCTACTTTATGAACAAATTTTATGCCAATCGGACAAAGTTCATTTTCCAAACTTCAAATGGCTATATCTCGAAAACTAGACGTCCTAGAGCAAAAAGGAGCCCTGATTCGTATCAGTTGCGTCGCCAGCTACTTTGGGAACAAATTTTATGCCAATCGGACAAAGTTCATTTTCCAAACTTCAAATGGCTATATCTCGAAAACTAGACGTCCTAGAGCAAAAAGGAGCCCGGATTCGTATCAGTTGCGTCGCCAGCTACTTTACGAACAAATTTTATGCCAATCGGACAAAGTTCATTTTCCAAACTTCAACTGGCTATATCTCGAAAACTAGACGTCCTAGAGCAAAAAGGCGCCCGGATTCGTATCAGTTGCGTCGCCAGCTACTTTAGGAACAAATTTTATGCCAATCGGACAAAGTTCATTTTCCAAACTTCAAATGGCTATATCTCGAAAACTAGACGTCCTAGAGCAAAAAGGAGCCCTGATTCGTATCAGTTGCGTCGCCAGCTACTTTATGCCAATCGGACAAAGTTCATTTTCCAAACTTCAAATGGCTATATCTCGGAAACTAGACGTCCTAGAGCAAAAAGGAGCCCGGATTCGTATCAGTTGCTTCCCCAGCTACATTAGGAACAAATTTTATGCCAATCGGACAAAGTTCATTTTCCAAACTTCAAATGGCTATATCTCGAAAACTAGACGTCCTACAGCAAAAAGGAGCCCGGATACGTATCAGTTGCGTCGCCAGCTACATTAGGAAAAAATTTTATGCCAATCGGACAAAGTTCATTTTCCAAACTTCAAATGCCTATATCTCGAAAACTAGACGTCCTAGAGCAAAAAGGAGCCCGGATTCGTATCAGTTGCGTCGCCAGCTACTTTAGGAACAAATTTTATGCCAATCGGACAAAGTTCATTTTCCAAACTTCAAATGGCTATATCTCGGAAACTAGACGTCCTAGAGCAAAAAGGAGCCCGGATTCGTATCAGTTGCGTCGCCAGCTACTTTAGGGTCAAATTTTATGCTAATCGGACAAACTTCATTTTCCAAACTTCAAATGGCTATATCTCGGAAACTAGACGTCCTAGAGCAAAAAGGAGCCCGGATTCGTATCAGTTGCTTCCCCAGCTACATTAGGAACAAATTTTATGCCAATCGGACAAAGTTCATTTTCCAAACTTCAAATGGCTATATCTCGGAAACTAGACGTCCTAGAGCAAAAAGGACCCCGGATTCGAATCAGTTGCGTCGCCAGCTACTTTAGGATCAAATTTTATGCCAATCGGACAAAGTTCATTTTCCAAACTTCAAATGGCTATATCTCGGAAACTAGACGTCCTAGAGCAAAAAGGAGCCCGGATTCGTATCAGTTGCGTCACCAGCTACTTTAGGAACAAATTTTATGCCAATCGGACAAAGTTCATTTTCCAAACTTCAAATGGCTATATCTCGGAAACTAGACGTCCTAGAGCAAAAAGGAGCCCGGATTCGTATCAGTTGCGTCGCCAGCTACTTTAGGAACAAATTTTATGCCAATCGGACAAAGTTCAATTTCCAAACTTCAAATGGCTATATCTCGGAAACTAGACGTCCTAGAGCAAAAAGGAGCCCGGATTCGTATCAGTTGCGTCGCCAGCTACTTTAGGAACAAATTTTATGCCAATTGGACAAAGTTCATTTTCCAAACTTCAAATGGCTATATCTCGGAAACTAGACGTCCTAGAGCAAAAAGGAGCCCGGATTCGTATCGGTTGCTTCCCCAATTACTTTAGGAACAAATTTTATGCCAATCGGACAAAGTTCATTTTCCAAACTTCAAATGGCTATATCTCGGAAACTAGACGTCCTAGAGCAAAAAGGAGCCCGGATTCGTATCAGTTTAGGAACAAATTTTATGCCAATCGGACAAAGTTCATTTTCCAAACTTCAAATGGCTATATCTCGGAAACTAGACGTCCTAGAGCAAAAAGGAGCCCGGATTCGTATCAGTTGCGTCGCCAGCTACTTTAGGGTCAAATTTTATGCTAATCGGACAAACTTCATTTTCCAAACTTCAAATGGCTATATCTCGGAAACTAGACGTCCTAGAGCAAAAAGGAGCCCGGATTCGTATCAGTTGCTTCCCCAGCTACTTTAGGAACAAATTTTATGCCAATCGGACAAAGTTCATTTTCCAAACTTCAAATGGCTATATCTCGGAAACTAGACGTCCTAGAGCAAAAAGGAGCCCAGATCCGTATCAGTTGCGTCGCCAGCTACTTTAGGGTCAAATTTTATGCCAATCGGACAAACTTCATTTTCCAAACTTCAAATGGCTATATCTCGGAAACTAGACGTCCTAGAGCAAAAAGGAGCCCGGATTCGTATCAGTTGCTTCCCCAGCTACTTTAGGAACAAATTTTATGCCAATCGGACAAAGTTCATTTTCCAAACTTCAAATGGCTATATCTCGGAAACTAGACGTCCTAGAGCAAAATGGAGCCCGGATCCGTATCAGTTGCGTCGCCAGCTACTTTAGGAACAAATATTATGCCAATCGGACAAACTTCATTTTCCAAACTTCAAATGGCTATATCTCGGAAACTAGACGTCCTAGAGCAAAAAGGAGCCCGGATTCGTATCAGTTGCTTCCCCAGCTACTTTAGGAACAAATTTTATGCCAATCGGACAAAGTTCATTTTCCAAACTTCAAATGGCTATATCTCGGAAACTAGACGTCCTAGAGCAAAAAGGAGCCCGGATTCGTATCAGTTGCGTCGCCAGCTACTTTAGGAACAAATTTTATGCCAATCGGACAAAGTTCAATTTCCAAACTTCAAATGGCTATATCTCGGAAACTAGACGTCCTAGAGCAAAAAGGAGCCCGGATTCGTATCAGTTGCGTCGCCAGCTACTTTAGGAACAAATTTTATGCCAATTGGACAAAGTTCATTTTCCAAACTTCAAATGGCTATATCTCGGAAACTAGACGTCCTAGAGCAAAAAGGAGCCCGGATTCGTATCGGTTGCTTCCCCAATTACTTTAGGAACAAATTTTATGCCAATCGGACAAAGTTCATTTTCCAAACTTCAAATGGCTATATCTCGGAAACTAGACGTCCTAGAGCAAAAAGGAGCCCGGATTCGTATCAGTTGCGTCGCCAGCTACTTTAGGAACAAATTTTATGCCAATCGGACAAAGTTCATTTTCCAAACTTCAAATGGCTATATCTCGGAAACTAGACGTCCTAGAGCAAAAAGGAGCCCGGATTCGTATCAGTTGCGTCGCCAGCTACTTTAGGGTCAAATTTTATGCTAATCGGACAAACTTCATTTTCCAAACTTCAAATGGCTATATCTCGGAAACTAGACGTCCTAGAGCAAAAAGGAGCCCGGATTCGTATCAGTTGCTTCCCCAGCTACTTTAGGAACAAATTTTATGCCAATCGGACAAAGTTCATTTTCCAAACTTCAAATGGCTATATCTCGGAAACTAGACGTCCTAGAGCAAAAAGGAGCCCAGATCCGTATCAGTTGCGTTGCCAGCTACTTTAGGAACAAATATTATGCCAATCGGACAAACTTCATTTTCCAAACTTCAAATGGCTATATCTCGGAAACTAGACGTCCTAGAGCAAAAAGGAGCCCGGATTCGTATCAGTTGCTTCCCCAGCTACTTTAGGAACAAATTTTATGCCAATCGGACAAAGTTCATTTTCCAAACTTCAAATGGCTATATCTCGGAAACTAGACGTCCTAGAGCAAAAAGGAGCCCGGATCCGTATCAGTTGCGTCGCCAGCTACTTTAGGAACAAATATTATGCCAATCGGACAAACTTCATTTTCCAAACTTCAAATGGCTATATCTCGGAAACTAGACGTCCTAGAGCAAAAAGGAGCCCGGATTCGTATCAGTTGCTTCCCCAATAACTTTAGGAACAAATTTTATGCCAATCGGACAAAGTTCATTTTCCAAACTTCAAATGGCTATATCTCGAAAACTAGACGTCCTAGAGCAAAAAGGAGCCCGGATTCGTATCAGTTGCGTCACCAGCTACTTTAGGAACAAATTTTATGCCAATCGGACAAAGTTCATTTTCCAAACTTCAAATGGCTATATCTCGGAAACTAGACGTCCTAGAGCAAAAAGGATCCCGGATTCGTATCAGTTGCGTCGCCAGCTACTTTAGGAACAAATTTTATGCCAATCGGACAAAGTTCATTTTCCAAACTTCAAATGGCTATATCTCGGAAACTAGACGTCCTAGAGCAAAAAGGAGCCCGGATTCGTATCAGTTGCGTCGCCAGCTACTTTAGGGTCAAATTTTATGCTAATCGGACAAACTTCATTTTCCAAACTTCAAATGGCTATATCTCGGAAACTAGACGTCCTAGAGCAAAAAGGAGCCCGGATTCGTATCAGTTGCTTCCCCAGCTACATTAGGAACAAATTTTATGCCAATCGGACAAAGTTCATTTTCCAAACTTCAAATGGCTATATCTCGGAAACTAGACGTCCTAGAGCAAAAAGGAGCCCGGATCCGTATCAGTTGCTTCCCCAATTACTTTAGGAACAAATTTTATGCCAATCGGACAAAGTTCATTTTCCAAACTTCAAATGGCTATATCTCGAAAACTAGACGTCCTAGAGCAAAAAGGAGCCCGGATTCGTATCAGTTGCGTCACCAGCTACTTTAGGAACAAATTTTATGCCAATCGGACAAAGTTCATTTTCCAAACTTCAAATGGCTATATCTCGGAAACTAGACGTCCTAGAGCAAAAAGGAGCCCGGATTCGTATCAGTTGCGTCGCCAGCTACTTTAGGAACAAATTTTATGCCAATCGGACAAAGTTCATTTTCCAAACTTCAAATGGCTATATCTCGGAAACTAGACGTCCTAGAGCAAAAAGGAGCCCGGATTCGTATCAGTTGCTTCCCCAGCTACATTAGGAACAAATTTTATGCCAATCGGACAAAGTTCATTTTCCAAACTTCAAATGGCTATATCTCGGAAACTAGACGTCCTAGAGCAAAAAGGAGCCCGGATCCGTATCAGTTGCTTCCCCAATTACTTTAGGAACAAATTTTATGCCAATCGGACAAAGTTCATTTTCCAAACTTCAAATGGCTATATCTCGAAAACTAGACGTCCTAGAGCAAAAAGGAGCCCGGATTCGTATCAGTTGCGTCACCAGCTACTTTAGGAACAAATTTTATGCCAATCGGACAAAGTTCATTTTCCAAACTTCAAATGGCTATATCTCGGAAACTAGACGTCCTAGAGCAAAAAGGAGCCCAGATCCGTATCAGTTGCGTCGCCAGCTACTTTAGGAACAAATATTATGCCAATCGGACAAAGTTCATTTTCCAAACTTCAAATGGCTATATCTCGAAAACTAGACGTCCTAGAGCAAAAAGGAGCCCGGATTCGTATCAGTTGCGTCGCCAGCTACTTTACGAACAATTTTTATGCCAATCGGACAAAGTTCATTTTCCAAACTTCAAATGGCTATATCTCGGAAACTAGACGTCCTAGAGCAAAAAGGAGCCCGGATTCGTATCAGTTGCGTCACCAGCTAATTTAGAACAAATTTTATGCCAATCGGACAAAGTTCATTTTCCAAACTTCAAATGGCTATATCTCGGAAACTAGACGTCCTAGAGCAAAAAGGAGCCCGGATTCGTATCAGTTGCTTCCCCAGCTACTTTAGGAACAAATTTTATGCCAATCGGACAAAGTTCATTTTCCAAACTTCAAATGGCTATATCTCGGAAACTAGACGTCCTAGAGCAAAAAGGAGCCCAGATCCGTATCAGTTGCGTCGCCAGCTACTTTAGGAACAAATATTATGCCAATCGGACAAACTTCATTTTCCAAACTTCAAATGGCTATATCTCGGAAACTAGACGTCCTAGAGCAAAAAGGAGCCCGGATTCGTATCAGTTGCTTCCCCAGCTACTTTAGGAACAAATTTTATGCCAATCGGACAAAGTTCATTTTCCAAACTTCAAATGGCTATATCTCGGAAACTAGACGTCCTAGAGCAAAAAGGAGCCCGGATCCGTATCAGTTGCGTCGCCAGCTACTTTAGGAACAAATATTATGCCAATCGGACAAAGCTCATTTTCCAAACTTCAAATGGCTATATCTCGGAAACTAGACGTCCTAGAGCAAAAAGGAGCCCGGATTCGTATCAGTTGCTTCCCCAGCTACATTAGGAACAAATTTTATGCCAATCGGACAAAGTTCATTTTCCAAACTTCAAATGGCTATATCTCGGAAACTAGACGTCCTAGAGCAAAAAGGACCCCGGATTCGAATCAGTTGCGTCGCCAGCTACTTTAGGATCAAATTTTATGCCAATCGGACAAAGTTCATTTTCCAAACTTCAAATGGCTATATCTCGGAAACTAGACGTCCTAGAGCAAAAAGGAGCCCGGATTCGTATCAGTTGCGTCACCAGCTACTTTAGGAACAAATTTTATGCCAATCGGACAAAGTTCATTTTCCAAACTTCAAATGGCTATATCTCGGAAACTAGACGTCCTAGAGCAAAAAGGAGCCCGGATCCGTATCAGTTGCTTCCCCAATTACTTTAGGAACAAATTTTATGCCAATCGGACAAAGTTCATTTTCCAAACTTCAAATGGCTATATCTCGGAAACTAGACGTCCTAGAGCAAAAAGGAGCCCGGATTCGTATCAGTTGCGTCGCCAGCTACTTTAGGAACAAATATTATGCCAATCGGACAAAGTTCATTTTCCAAACTTCAAATGGCTATATCTCGAAAACTAGACGTCCTAGAGCAAAAAGGAGCCCGGATTCGTATCAGTTGCGTCGCCAGCTACTTTACGAACAATTTTTATGCCAATCGGACAAAGTTCATTTTCCAAACTTCAAATGGCTATATCTCGGAAACTAGACGTCCTAGAGCAAAAAGGAGCCCGGATTCGTATCAGTTGCGTCACCAGCTAATTTAGAACAAATTTTATGCCAATCGGACAAAGTTCATTTTCCAAACTTCAAATGGCTATATCTCGGAAACTAGACGTCCTAGAGCAAAAAGGAGCCCGGATTCGTATCAGTTGCTTCCCCAGCTACTTTAGGAACAAATTTTATGCCAATCGGACAAAGTTCATTTTCCAAACTTCAAATGGCTATATCTCGGAAACTAGACGTCCTAGAGCAAAAAGGAGCCCAGATCCGTATCAGTTGCGTCGCCAGCTACTTTAGGAACAAATATTATGCCAATCGGACAAACTTCATTTTCCAAACTTCAAATGGCTATATCTCGGAAACTAGACGTCCTAGAGCAAAAAGGAGCCCGGATTCGTATCAGTTGCTTCCCCAGCTACTTTAGGAACAAATTTTATGCCAATCGGACAAAGTTCATTTTCCAAACTTCAAATGGCTATATCTCGGAAACTAGACGTCCTAGAGCAAAAAGGAGCCCGGATCCGTATCAGTTGCGTCGCCAGCTACTTTAGGAACAAATATTATGCCAATCGGACAAAGCTCATTTTCCAAACTTCAAATGGCTATATCTCGGAAACTAGACGTCCTAGAGCAAAAAGGAGCCCGGATTCGTATCAGTTGCTTCCCCAGCTACATTAGGAACAAATTTTATGCCAATCGGACAAAGTTCATTTTCCAAACTTCAAATGGCTATATCTCGGAAACTAGACGTCCTAGAGCAAAAAGGACCCCGGATTCGAATCAGTTGCGTCGCCAGCTACTTTAGGATCAAATTTTATGCCAATCGGACAAAGTTCATTTTCCAAACTTCAAATGGCTATATCTCGGAAACTAGACGTCCTAGAGCAAAAAGGAGCCCGGATTCGTATCAGTTGCGTCACCAGCTACTTTAGGAACAAATTTTATGCCAATCGGACAAAGTTCATTTTCCAAACTTCAAATGGCTATATCTCGGAAACTAGACGTCCTAGAGCAAAAAGGAGCCCGGATTCGTATCAGTTGCGTCGCCAGCTACTTTAGGAACAAATTTTATGCCAATCGGACAAAGTTCAATTTCCAAACTTCAAATGGCTATATCTCGGAAACTAGACGTCCTAGAGCAAAAAGGAGCCCGGATTCGTATCAGTTGCGTCGCCAGCTACTTTAGGAACAAATTTTATGCCAATTGGACAAAGTTCATTTTCCAAACTTCAAATGGCTATATCTCGGAAACTAGACGTCCTAGAGCAAAAAGGAGCCCGGATTCGTATCGGTTGCTTCCCCAATTACTTTAGGAACAAATTTTATGCCAATCGGACAAAGTTCATTTTCCAAACTTCAAATGGCTATATCTCGGAAACTAGACGTCCTAGAGCAAAAAGGAGCCCGGATTCGTATCAGTTTAGGAACAAATTTTATGCCAATCGGACAAAGTTCATTTTCCAAACTTCAAATGGCTATATCTCGGAAACTAGACGTCCTAGAGCAAAAAGGAGCCCGGATTCGTATCAGTTGCGTCGCCAGCTACTTTAGGGTCAAATTTTATGCTAATCGGACAAACTTCATTTTCCAAACTTCAAATGGCTATATCTCGGAAACTAGACGTCCTAGAGCAAAAAGGAGCCCGGATTCGTATCAGTTGCTTCCCCAGCTACTTTAGGAACAAATTTTATGCCAATCGGACAAAGTTCATTTTCCAAACTTCAAATGGCTATATCTCGGAAACTAGACGTCCTAGAGCAAAAAGGAGCCCAGATCCGTATCAGTTGCGTCGCCAGCTACTTTAGGAACAAATATTATGCCAATCGGACAAACTTCATTTTCCAAACTTCAAATGGCTATATCTCGGAAACTAGACGTCCTAGAGCAAAAAGGAGCCCGGATTCGTATCAGTTGCTTCCCCAGCTACTTTAGGAACAAATTTTATGCCAATCGGACAAAGTTCATTTTCCAAACTTCAAATGGCTATATCTCGGAAACTAGACGTCCTAGAGCAAAAAGGAGCCCGGATCCGTATCAGTTGCGTCGCCAGCTACTTTAGGAACAAATATTATGCCAATCGGACAAACTTCATTTTCCAAACTTCAAATGGCTATATCTCGGAAACTAGACGTCCTAGAGCAAAAAGGAGCCCGGATTCGTATCAGTTGCTTCCCCAGCTACTTTAGGAACAAATTTTATGCCAATCGGACAAAGTTCATTTTCCAAACTTCAAATGGCTATATCTCGGAAACTAGACGTCCTAGAGCAAAAAGGAGCCCGGATTCGTATCAGTTGCTTCCCCAGCTACTTTAGGAACAAATATTATGCCAATCGGACAAAGTTCATTTTCCAAACTTCAAATGGCTATATCTCGGAAACTAGACGTCCTAGAGCAAAAAGGAGCCCGGATCCGTATCAGTTGCGTCGCCAGCTACTTTAGGAACAAATATTATGCCAATCGGACAAACTTCATTTTCCAAACTTCAAATGGCTATATCTCGGAAACTAGACGTCCTAGAGCAAAAAGGAGCCCGGATTCGTATCGGTTGCTTCCCCTATTACTTTAGGAACAAATTTTATGCCAATCGGACAAAGTTCATTTTCCAAACTTCAAATGGCTATATCTCGGAAACTAGACGTCCTAGAGCAAAAAGGAGCCCGGATTCGTATCAGTTGCGTCGCCAGCTACTTTAGGAACAAATTTTATGCCAATCGGACAAAGTTCATTTTCCAAACTTCAAATGGCTATATCTCGGAAACTAGACGTCCTAGAGCAAAAAGGAGCCCGGATTCGTATCAGTTGCGTCGCCAGCTACTTTAGGGTCAAATTTTATGCTAATCGGACAAACTTCATTTTCCAAACTTCAAATGGCTATATCTCGGAAACTAGACGTCCTAGAGCAAAAAGGAGCCCAGATCCGTATCAGTTGCGTCGCCAGCTACTTTAGGAACAAATATTATGCCAATCGGACAAACTTCATTTTCCAAACTTCAAATGGCTATATCTCGGAAACTAGACGTCCTAGAGCAAAAAGGAGCCCGGATTCGTATCAGTTGCTTCCCCAGCTACTTTAGGAACAAATTTTATGCCAATCGGACAAAGTTCATTTTCCAAACTTCAAATGGCTATATCTCGGAAACTAGACGTCCTAGAGCAAAAAGGAGCCCGGATCCGTATCAGTTGCGTCGCCAGCTACTTTAGGAACAAATATTATGCCAATCGGACAAACTTCATTTTCCAAACTTCAAATGGCTATATCTCGGAAACTAGACGTCCTAGAGCAAAAAGGAGCCCGGATTCGTATCAGTTGCTTCCCCAGCTACTTTAGGAACAAATTTTATGCCAATCGGACAAAGTTCATTTTCCAAACTTCAAATGGCTATATCTCGGAAACTAGACGTCCTAGAGCAAAAAGGAGCCCGGACTCGTATCAGTTGCGTCGCCAGCTACTTTAGGGTCAAATTTTATGCTAATCGGACAAACTTCATTTTCCAAACTTCAAATGGCTATATCTCGGAAACTAGACGTCCTAGAGCAAAAAGGAGCCCGGATTCGTATCAGTTGCTTCCCCAGCTACTTTCGGAACAAATTTTATGCCAATCGGACAAAGTTCATTTTCCAAACTTCAAATGGCTATATCTCGGAAACTAGACGTCCTAGAGCAAAAAGGAGCCCAGATCCGTATCAGTTGCGTCGCCAGCTACTTTAGGAACAAATATTATGCCAATCGGACAAACTTCATTTTCCAAACTTCAAATGGCTATATCTCGGAAACTAGACGTCCTAGAGCAAAAAGGAGCCCGGATTCGTATCAGTTGCTTCCCCAGCTACTTTAGGAACAAATTTTATGCCAATCGGACAAAGTTCATTTTCCAAACTTCAAATGGCTATATCTCGGAAACTAGACGTCCTAGAGCAAAAAGGAGCCCGGATCCGTATCAGTTGCGTCGCCAGCTACTTTAGGAACAAATATTATGCCAATCGGACAAACTTCATTTTCCAAACTTCAAATGGCTATATCTCGGAAACTAGACGTCCTAGAGCAAAAAGGAGCCCGGATTCGTATCAGTTGCTTCCCCAATAACTTTAGGAACAAATTTTATGCCAATCGGACAAAGTTCATTTTCCAAACTTCAAATGGCTATATCTCGAAAACTAGACGTCCTAGAGCAAAAAGGAGCCCGGATTCGTATCAGTTGCGTCACCAGCTACTTTAGGAACAAATTTTATGCCAATCGGACAAAGTTCATTTTCCAAACTTCAAATGGCTATATCTCGGAAACTAGACGTCCTAGAGCAAAAAGGAGCCCGGATTCGTATCAGTTGCGTCGCCAGCTACTTTAGGAACAAATTTTATGCCAATCGGACAAAGTTCATTTTCCAAACTTCAAATGGCTATATCTCGGAAACTAGACGTCCTAGAGCAAAAAGGAGCCCGGATTCGTATCAGTTGCGTCGCCAGCTACTTTAGGGTCAAATTTTATGCTAATCGGACAAACTTCATTTTCCAAACTTCAAATGGCTATATCTCGGAAACTAGACGTCCTAGAGCAAAAAGGAGCCCGGATTCGTATCAGTTGCTTCCCCAGCTACATTAGGAACAAATTTTATGCCAATAGGACAAAGTTCATTTTCCAAACTTCAAATGGCTATATCTCGGAAACTAGACGTCCTAGAGCAAAAAGGAGCCCGGATCCGTATCAGTTGCTTCCCCAATTACTTTAGGAACAAATTTTATGCCAATCGGACAAAGTTCATTTTCCAAACTTCAAATGGCTATATCTCGAAAACTAGACGTCCTAGAGCAAAAAGGAGCCCGGATTCGTATCAGTTGCGTCACCAGCTACTTTAGGAACAAATTTTATGCCAATCGGACAAAGTTCATTTTCCAAACTTCAAATGGCTATATCTCGGAAACTAGACGTCCTAGAGCAAAAAGGAGCCCGGATTCGTATCAGTTGCGTCGCCAGCTACTTTAGGAACAAATTTTATGCCAATCGGACAAAGTTCATTTTCCAAACTTCAAATGGCTATATCTCGGAAACTAGACGTCCTAGAGCAAAAAGGAGCCCGGATTCGTATCAGTTGCGTCGCCAGCTACTTTAGGGTCAAATTTTATGCTAATCGGACAAACTTCATTTTCCAAACTTCAAATGGCTATATCTCGGAAACTAGACGTCCTAGAGCAAAAAGGAGCCCGGATTCGTATCAGTTGCTTCCCCAGCTACATTAGAAACAAATTTTATGCCAATCGGACAAAGTTCATTTTCCAAACTTCAAATGGCTATATCTCGGAAACTAGACGTCCTAGAGCAAAAAGGAGCCCGGATCCGTATCAGTTGCTTCCCCAATTACTTTAGGAACAAATTTTATGCCAATCGGACAAAGTTCATTTTCCAAACTTCAAATGGCTATATCTCGGAAACTAGACGTCCTAGAGCAAAAAGGAGCCCGGATTCGTATCAGTTGCGTCGCCAGCTACTTTAGGAACAAATATTATGCCAATCGGACAAAGTTCATTTTCCAAACTTCAAATGGCTATATCTCGAAAACTAGACGTCCTAGAGCAAAAAGGAGCCCGGATTCGTATCAGTTGCGTCGCCAGCTACTTTACGAACAATTTTTATGCCAATCGGACAAAGTTCATTTTCCAAACTTCAAATGGCTATATCTCGGAAACTAGACGTCCTAGAGCAAAAAGGAGCCCGGATTCGTATCAGTTGCGTCACCAGCTAATTTAGAACAAATTTTATGCCAATCGGACAAAGTTCATTTTCCAAACTTCAAATGGCTATATCTCGGAAACTAGACGTCCTAGAGCAAAAAGGAGCCCGGATCCGTATCAGTTGCGTCGCCAGCTACTTTAGGAACAAATATTATGCCAATCGGACAAAGCTCATTTTCCAAACTTCAAATGGCTATATCTCGGAAACTAGACGTCCTAGAGCAAAAAGGAGCCCGGATTCGTATCAGTTGCTTCCCCAATAACTTTAGGAACAAATTTTATGCCAATCGGACAAAGTTCATTTTCCAAACTTCAAATGGCTATATCTCGTAAACTAGACGTCCTAGAGCAAAAAGGAGCCCGGATTCGTATCAGTTGCGTCACCAGCTACTTTAGGAACAAATTTTATGCCAATCGGACAAAGTTCATTTTCCAAACTTCAAATGGCTATATCTCGGAAACTAGACGTCCTAGAGCAAAAAGGAGCCCGGATTCGTATCAGTTGCGTCGCCAGCTACTTTAGGAACAAATTTTATGCCAATCGGACAAAGTTCATTTTCCAAACTTCAAATGGCTATATCTCGGAAACTAGACGTCCTAGAGCAAAAAGGAGCCCGGATTCGTATCAGTTGCGTCGCCAGCTAATTTAGGAACAAATGTTATGCCAATCGGACAAACTTCATTTTCCAAACTTCAAATGGCTATATCTCGGAAACTAGACGTCCTAGAGCAAAAAGGAGCCCGGATTCGTATCAGTTGCTTCCCCAGCTACATTAGGAACAAATTTTATGCCAATCGGACAAAGTTCATTTTCCAAACTTCAAATGGCTATATCTCGGAAACTAGACGTCCTAGAGCAAAAAGGAGCCCGGATCCGTATCAGTTGCTTCCCCAATTACTTTAGGAACAAATTTTATGCCAATCGGACAAAGTTCATTTTCCAAACTTCAAATGGCTATATCTCGGAAACTAGACGTCCTAGAGCAAAAAGGAGCCCGGATTCGTATCAGTTGCGTCGCCAGCTACTTTAGGAACAAATTTTATGCCAATCGGACAAAGTTCATTTTCCAAACTTCAAATGGCTATATCTCGGAAACTAGACGTCCTAGAGCAAAAAGGAGCCCGGATTCGTATCAGTTGCGTCGCCAGCTACATTAGGAACAAATTTTATGCCAATCGGACAAAGTTCATTTTCCAAACTTCAAATGGCTATATCTCGGAAACTAGACGTCCTAGAGCAAAAAGGAGCCCGGATTCGTATCAGTTGCGTCGCCAGCTACTTTAGGAACAAATTTTATGTCAATCGGACAAAGTTCATTTTCCAAACTTCAAATGGCTATATCTCGGAAACTAGACGTCCTAGAGCAAAAAGGAGCCCGGATTCGTATCGGTTGCTTCCCCAAGTACTTTAGGAACAAATTTTATGCCAATCGGACAAAGTTCATTTTCCAAACTTCAAATGGCTATATCTCGGAAACTAGACGTCCTATATCTCGAAAACTAGACGTCCTAGAGCAAAAAGGAGCCCGGATTCGTATCAGTTGCGTCGCCAGCTACTTTAGGAACAATTTTTATGCCAATCGGACAAAGTTCATTTTCCAAACTTCAAATGGCTATATCTCGGAAACTAGACGTCCTAGAGCAAAAAGGAGCCCGGATTCGTATCAGTTGCGTCACCAGCTAATTTAGAACAAGTTTTATGCCAATCGGACAAAGTTCATTTTCCGAACTTCAAATGGTTATATCTCGGAAACTAGACGTCCTAGAGCAAAAAGGAGCCCGGATTCGTATCAGTTGCTTCCCCAGCTACATTAGGAACAAATTTTATGCCAATCGGACAAAGCTCATTTTCCAAACTTCAAATGGCTATATCTCGAAAACTAGACGTCCTACAGCAAAAAGGAGCCCGGATTCGTATCAGTTGCGTCGCCAGCTACATTAGGAACAAATTTTATGCCAATCGGACAAAGTTCATTTTCCAAACTTCAAATGGCTATATCTCGGAAACTAGACGTCCTAGAGCAAAAAGGAGCCCGGATTCGTATCAGTTGCGTCGCCAGCTGCTTTAGGGTCAAATTTTATGCTAATCGGACAAACTTCATTTTCCAAACTTCAAATGGCTATATCTCGGAAACTAGACGTCCTAGAGCAAAAAGGAGCCCGGATTCGTATCAGTTGCTTCCCCAGCTACATTAGGAACAAATTTTATATCAATCGGACAAAGTTCATTTTCCAAACTTCAAATGGCTATATCTCGGAAACTAGACGTCCTAGAGCAAAAAGGAGCCCGGATCCGTATCAGTTGCTTCCCCAATTACTTTAGGAACAAATTTTATGCCAATCGGACAAAGTTCATTTTCCAAACTTCAAATGGCTATATCTCGGAAACTAGACGTCCTAGAGCAAAAAGGAGCCCGGATTCGTATCAGTTGCGTCGCCAGCTACTTTAGGAACAAATATTATGCCAATCGGACAAAGTTCATTTTCCAAACTTCAAATGGCTATATCTCGAAAACTAGACGTCCTAGAGCAAAAAGGAGCCCGGATTCGTATCAGTTGCGTCGCCAGCTACTTTACGAACAATTTTTATGCCAATCGGACAAAGTTCATTTTCCAAACTTCAAATGGCTATATCTCGGAAACTAGACGTCCTAGAGCAAAAAGGAGCCCGGATTCGTATCAGTTGCGTCACCAGCTAATTTAGAACAAATTTTATGCCAATCGGACAAAGTTCATTTTCCAAACTTCAAATGGCTATATCTCGGAAACTAGACGTCCTAGAGCAAAAAGGAGCCCGGATTCGTATCAGTTGCGTCGCCAGCTACTTTAGGAACAAATTTTATGCCAATCGGACAAAGTTCATTTTCCAAACTTCAAATGGCTATATCTCGGAAACTAGACGTCCTAGAGCAAAAAGGAGCCCGGATTCGTATCAGTTGCGTCGCCAGCTACTTTAGGGTCAAATTTTATGCTAATCGGACAAACTTCATTTTCCAAACTTCAAATGGCTATATCTCGGAAACTAGACGTCCTAGAGCAAAAAGGAGCCCGGATTCGTATCAGTTGCTTCCCCAGCTACATTAGGAACAAATTTTATGCCAATAGGACAAAGTTCATTTTCCAAACTTCAAATGGCTATATCTCGGAAACTAGACGTCCTAGAGCAAAAAGGAGCCCGGATCCGTATCAGTTGCTTCCCCAATTACTTTAGGAACAAATTTTATGCCAATCGGACAAAGTTCATTTTCCAAACTTCAAATGGCTATATCTCGAAAACTAGACGTCCTAGAGCAAAAAGGAGCCCGGATTCGTATCAGTTGCGTCACCAGCTACTTTAGGAACAAATTTTATGCCAATCGGACAAAGTTCATTTTCCAAACTTCAAATGGCTATATCTCGGAAACTAGACGTCCTAGAGCAAAAAGGAGCCCGGATTCGTATCAGTTGCGTCGCCAGCTACTTTAGGAACAAATTTTATGCCAATCGGACAAAGTTCATTTTCCAAACTTCAAATGGCTATATCTCGGAAACTAGACGTCCTAGAGCAAAAAGGAGCCCGGATTCGTATCAGTTGCGTCGCCAGCTACTTTAGGGTCAAATTTTATGCTAATCGGACAAACTTCATTTTCCAAACTTCAAATGGCTATATCTCGGAAACTAGACGTCCTAGAGCAAAAAGGAGCCCGGATTCGTATCAGTTGCTTCCCCAGCTACATTAGAAACAAATTTTATGCCAATCGGACAAAGTTCATTTTCCAAACTTCAAATGGCTATATCTCGGAAACTAGACGTCCTAGAGCAAAAAGGAGCCCGGATCCGTATCAGTTGCTTCCCCAATTACTTTAGGAACAAATTTTATGCCAATCGGACAAAGTTCATTTTCCAAACTTCAAATGGCTATATCTCGGAAACTAGACGTCCTAGAGCAAAAAGGAGCCCGGATTCGTATCAGTTGCGTCGCCAGCTACTTTAGGAACAAATATTATGCCAATCGGACAAAGTTCATTTTCCAAACTTCAAATGGCTATATCTCGAAAACTAGACGTCCTAGAGCAAAAAGGAGCCCGGATTCGTATCAGTTGCGTCGCCAGCTACTTTACGAACAATTTTTATGCCAATCGGACAAAGTTCATTTTCCAAACTTCAAATGGCTATATCTCGGAAACTAGACGTCCTAGAGCAAAAAGGAGCCCGGATTCGTATCAGTTGCGTCACCAGCTAATTTAGAACAAATTTTATGCCAATCGGACAAAGTTCATTTTCCAAACTTCAAATGGCTATATCTCGGAAACTAGACGTCCTAGAGCAAAAAGGAGCCCGGATTCGTATCAGTTGCTTCCCCAGCTACTTTAGGAACAAATTTTATGCCAATCGGACAAAGTTCATTTTCCAAACTTCAAATGGCTATATCTCGGAAACTAGACGTCCTAGAGCAAAAAGGAGCCCGGATCCGTATCAGTTGCGTCGCCAGCTACTTTAGGAACAAATATTATGCCAATCGGACAAAGCTCATTTTCCAAACTTCAAATGGCTATATCTCGGAAACTAGACGTCCTAGAGCAAAAAGGAGCCCGGATTCGTATCAGTTGCTTCCCCAATAACTTTAGGAACAAATTTTATGCCAATCGGACAAAGTTCATTTTCCAAACTTCAAATGGCTATATCTCGTAAACTAGACGTCCTAGAGCAAAAAGGAGCCCGGATTCGTATCAGTTGCGTCACCAGCTACTTTAGGAACAAATTTTATGCCAATCGGACAAAGTTCATTTTCCAAACTTCAAATGGCTATATCTCGGAAACTAGACGTCCTAGAGCAAAAAGGAGCCCGGATTCGTATCAGTTGCGTCGCCAGCTACTTTAGGAACAAATTTTATGCCAATCGGACAAAGTTCATTTTCCAAACTTCAAATGGCTATATCTCGGAAACTAGACGTCCTAGAGCAAAAAGGAGCCCGGATTCGTATCAGTTGCGTCGCCAGCTAATTTAGGAACAAATGTTATGCCAATCGGACAAACTTCATTTTCCAAACTTCAAATGGCTATATCTCGGAAACTAGACGTCCTAGAGCAAAAAGGAGCCCGGATTCGTATCAGTTGCTTCCCCAGCTACATTAGGAACAAATTTTATGCCAATCGGACAAAGTTCATTTTCCAAACTTCAAATGGCTATATCTCGGAAACTAGACGTCCTAGAGCAAAAAGGAGCCCGGATCCGTATCAGTTGCTTCCCCAATTACTTTAGGAACAAATTTTATGCCAATCGGACAAAGTTCATTTTCCAAACTTCAAATGGCTATATCTCGGAAACTAGACGTCCTAGAGCAAAAAGGAGCCCGGATTCGTATCAGTTGCGTCGCCAGCTACTTTAGGAACAAATTTTATGCCAATCGGACAAAGTTCATTTTCCAAACTTCAAATGGCTATATCTCGGAAACTAGACGTCCTAGAGCAAAAAGGAGCCCGGATTCGTATCAGTTGCGTCGCCAGCTACATTAGGAACAAATTTTATGCCAATCGGACAAAGTTCATTTTCCAAACTTCAAATGGCTATATCTCGGAAACTAGACGTCCTAGAGCAAAAAGGAGCCCGGATTCGTATCAGTTGCGTCGCCAGCTACTTTAGGAACAAATTTTATGTCAATCGGACAAAGTTCATTTTCCAAACTTCAAATGGCTATATCTCGGAAACTAGACGTCCTAGAGCAAAAAGGAGCCCGGATTCGTATCGGTTGCTTCCCCAAGTACTTTAGGAACAAATTTTATGCCAATCGGACAAAGTTCATTTTCCAAACTTCAAATGGCTATATCTCGGAAACTAGACGTCCTAGAGCAAAAAGGAGCCCGGATTCGTATCAGTTGCGTCGCCAGCTGCTTTAGGGTCAAATTTTATGCTAATCGGACAAACTTCATTTTCCAAACTTCAAATGGCTATATCTCGAAAACTAGACGTCCTAGAGCAAAAAGGAGCCCGGATTCGTATCAGTTGCGTCGCCAGCTACTTTAGGAACAATTTTTATGCCAATCGGACAAAGTTCATTTTCCAAACTTCAAATGGCTATATCTCGGAAACTAGACGTCCTAGAGCAAAAAGGAGCCCGGATTCGTATCAGTTGCGTCACCAGCTAATTTAGAACAAGTTTTATGCCAATCGGACAAAGTTCATTTTCCGAACTTCAAATGGTTATATCTCGGAAACTAGACGTCCTAGAGCAAAAAGGAGCCCGGATTCGTATCAGTTGCTTCCCCAGCTACATTAGGAACAAATTTTATGCCAATCGGACAAAGCTCATTTTCCAAACTTCAAATGGCTATATCTCGAAAACTAGACGTCCTACAGCAAAAAGGAGCCCGGATTCGTATCAGTTGCGTCGCCAGCTACATTAGGAACAAATTTTATGCCAATCGGACAAAGTTCATTTTCCAAACTTCAAATGGCTATATCTCGGAAACTAGACGTCCTAGAGCAAAAAGGAGCCCGGATTCGTATCAGTTGCGTCGCCAGCTGCTTTAGGGTCAAATTTTATGCTAATCGGACAAACTTCATTTTCCAAACTTCAAATGGCTATATCTCGGAAACTAGACGTCCTAGAGCAAAAAGGAGCCCGGATTCGTATCAGTTGCTTCCCCAGCTACATTAGGAACAAATTTTATATCAATCGGACAAAGTTCATTTTCCAAACTTCAAATGGCGATATCTCGGAAACTAGACGTCCTAGAGCAAAAAGGAGCCCGGATTCGTATCAGTTGCGTCGCCAGCTACTTTAGGAACAAATTTTATGCCAATCGGACAAAGTTCATTTTCCAAACTTCAAATGGCTATATCTCGGAAACTAGACGTCCTAGAGCAAAAAGGAGCCCGGATTCGTATCAGTTGCGTCGCCAGCTACATTAGGAACAAATTTTATGCCAATCGGACAAAGTTCATTTTCCAAACTTCAAATGGCTATATCTCGGAAACTAGACGTCCTAGAGCAAAAAGGAGCCCGGATTCGTATCAGTTGCTTCCCCAGCTACATTAGGAACAAATTTTATGCTAATCGGACAAAGCTCATTTTCCAAACTTCAAATGGCTATATCTCGAAAACTAGACGTCCTACAGCAAAAAGGAGCCCGGATTCGTATCAGTTGCGTCGCCAGCTACATTAGGAACAAATTTTATGCCAATCGGACAAAGTTCATTTTCCAAACTTCAAATGGCTATATCTCGGAAACTAGACGTCCTAGAGCAAAAAGGAGCCCGGATTCGTATCAGTTGCGTCGCCAGCTACTTTAGGAACAAATTTTATGCCAATCGGACAAAGTTCATTTTCCAAACTTCAAATGGCTATATCTCGGAAACTAGACGTCCTAGAGCAAAAAGGAGCCCGGATTCGTATCGGTTGCTTCCCCAATTACTTTAGGAACAAATTTTATGCCAATCGGACAAAGCTCATTTTCCAAACTTCAAATGGCTATATCTCGAAAACTAGACGTCCTACAGCAAAAAGGAGCCCGGATTCGTATCAGTTGCGTCGCCAGCTACTTTAGGGTCAAATTTTATGCTAATCGGACAAACTTCATTTTCCAAACTTCAAATGGCGATATCTCGGAAACTAGACGTCCTAGAGCAAAAAGGAGCCCGGATTCGTATCAGTTGCGTCGCCAGCTACTTTAGGAACAAATTTTATGCCAATCGGACAAAGTTCATTTTCCAAACTTCAAATGGCTATATCTCGGAAACTAGACGTCCTAGAGCAAAAAGGAGCCCGGATTCGTATCAGTTGCGTCGCCAGCTACAGTAGGAACAAATTTTATGCCAATCGAACAAAGTTCATTTTCCAAACTTCAAATGGCTATATCTCGGAAACTAGACGTCCTAGAGCAAAAAGGAGCCCGGATTCGTATCAGTTGCGTCACCAGCTACTTTAGGAACAAATTTTATGCCAATCGGACAAAGTTCATTTTCCAAACTTCAAATGGCTATATCTCGGAAACTAGACGTCCTAGAGCAAAAAGGAGCCCGGATTCGTATCAGTTGCTTCCCCAGCTACATTAGGAACAAATTTTATGCCAATCGGACAAAGTTCATTTTCCAAACTTCAAATGGCTATATCTCGAAAACTAGACGTCCTACAGCAAAAAGGAGCCCGGATTCGTATCAGTTGCGTCGCCAGCTACATTAGGAACAAATTTCATGCCAATCGGACAAAGTTCATTTTCCAAACTTCAAATGGCTATATCTCGAAAACTAGACGTCCTAGAGCAAAAAGGAGCCCGGATTCGTATCAGTTGCGTCGCCAGCTACTTTATGAACGAATTTTATGCCAATCGGACAAAGTTCATTTTCCAAACTTCAAATGGCTATATCTCGAAAACTAGACGTCCTAGAGCAAAAAGGAGCCCTGATTCGTATCAGTTGCGTCGCCAGCTACTTTGGGAACAAATTTTATGCCAATCGGACAAAGTTCATTTTCCAAACTTCAAATGGCTATATCTCGAAAACTAGACGTCCTAGAGCAAAAAGGAGCCCGGATTCGTATCAGTTGCGTCGCCAGCTACTTTACGAACAAATTTTATGCCAATCGGACAAAGTTCATTTTCCAAACTTCAAATGGCTATATCTCGAAAACTAGACGTCCTAGAGCAAAAAGGCGCCCGGATTCGTATCAGTTGCGTCGCCAGCTACTTTAGGAACAAATTTTATGCCAATCGGACAAAGTTCATTTTCCAAACTTCAAATGGCTATATCTCGAAAACTAGACGTCCTAGAGCAAAAAGGAGCCCTGATTCGTATCAGTTGCGTCGCCAGCTACTTTAGGAACAAATTTTATGCCAATCGGACAAAGTTCATTTTCCAAACTTCAAATGGCTATATCTCGGAAACTAGACGTCCTAGAGCAAAAAGGCGCCCGGATTCGTATCAGTTGCGTCGCCAGCTACTTTAGGAACAAATTTTATGCCAATCGGACAAAGTTCATTTTCCAAACTTCAAATGGCTATATCTCGGAAACTAGACGTCCTAGAGCAAAAAGGAGCCCGGATTCGTATCAGTTGCTTCCCCAGCTACATTAGGGACAAATTTTATGCCAATCGGACAAAGTTCATTTTCCAAACTTCAAATGGCTATATCTCGGAAACTAGACGTCCTAGAGCAAAAAGGAGCCCGGATCCGTATCAGTTGCGTCGCCAGCTACTTTAGGAACAAATATTATGCTAATTCGACAAAGTTCATTTTCCAAACTTCAAATGGCTATATCTCGGAAACTAGACGTCCTAGAGCAAAAAGGAGCCCGGATTCGTATCAGTTGCGTCGCCAGCTACTTTAGGAACAAATTTTATGCCAATCGGACAAAGTTCATTTTCCAAACTTCAAATGGCTATATCTCGAAAACTAGACGTCCTAGAGCAAAAAGGAGCCCGGATTCGTATCAGTTGCGTCGCCAGGAACAATTTTTATGCCCATCGTACAAAGTTCATTTTCCAAACTTCAAATGGCTATATCTCGGAAACTAGACGTCCTAGAGCAAACATGAGCCCGGATTCGTATCAGTTGCGTCACCAGCTAATTTAGGAACAAATTTTATGCCAATCGGACAAAGTTCATTTTCCAAACTTCAAATGGCTATATCTCGGAAACTAGACGTCCTAGAGCAAAAAGGAGCCCGGATTCGTATCAGTTGCTTCCCCAGCTACATTAGGAACAAATTTTATGCCAATCGGACAAAGTTCATTTTCCAAACTTCAAATGGCTATATCTCGAAAACTAGACGTCCTACAGCAAAAAGGAGCCCGGATTCGTATCAGTTGCGTCGCCAGCTACATTAGGAACAAATTTTATGCCAATCGGACAAAGTTCATTTTCCAAACTTCAAATGCCTATATCTCGAAAACTATACGTCCTAGAGCAAAAAGGAGCCCGGATTCGTATCAGTTGCGTCGCCAGCTACTTTAGGAACAAATTTTATGCCAATCGGACAAAGTTCATTTTCCAAACTTCAAATGGCTATATCTCGGAAACTAGACGTCCTAGAGCAAAAAGGAGCCCGGATTCGTATCAGTTGCTTCCCCAGCTACTTTAGGGTCAAATTTTATGCTAATCGGACAAACTTAATTTTCCAAACTTCAAATGGCTATATCTCGGAAACTAGACGTCCTAGAGCAAAAAGGAGCCCGGATTCGTATCGGTTGCTTCCCCAATTACTTTAGGAACAAATTTTATGCCAATCGGACAAAGTTCATTTTCCAAACTTCAAATGGCTATATCTCGAAAACTAGACGTCCTAGAGCAAAAAGGAGCCCGGATTCGTATCAGTTGCGTCGCCAGCTACTTTAGGGTCAAATTTTATGCTAATCGGACCAACTTCATTTTCCAAACTTCAAATGGCTATATCTCGGAAACTAGACGTCCTAGAGCAAAAAGGAGCCCGGATTCGTATCAGTTGCTTCCCCAGCTACATTAGGATCAAATTTTATGCCAATCGGACAAAGTTCATTTTCCAAACTTCAAATGGCTATATCTCGGAAACTAGACGTCCTAGAGCAAAAAGGAGCCCGGATCCGTATCAGTTGCGTCGCCAGCTACTTTAGGAACAAATATTATGCTAATTCGACAAAGTTCATTTTCCAAACTTCAAATGGCTATATCTCGGAAACTAGACGTCCTAGAGCAAAAAGGAGCCCGGATTCGTATCAGTTGCGTCGCCAGCTACTTTAGGAACAAATTTTATGCCAATCGGACAAAGTTCATTTTCCAAACTTCAAATGGCTATATCTCGAAAACTAGACGTCCTAGAGCAAAAAGGAGCCCGGATTCGTATCAGTTGCGTCGCCAGCTACTTTAGGAACAATTTTTATGCCAATCGGACAAAGTTCATTTTCCAAACTTCAAATGGCTATATCTCGGAAACTAGACGTCCTAGAGCAAAAAGGAGCCCGGATTCGTATCAGTTGCGTCACCAGCTAATTTAGGAACAAATTTTATGCCAATCGGACAAAGTTCATTTTCCAAACTTCAAATGGCTATATCTCGGAAACTAGACGTCCTAGAGCAAAAAGGAGCCCGGATTCGTATCAGTTGCTTCCCCAGCTACATTAGGAACAAATTTTATGCCAATCGGACAAAGCTCATTTTCCAAACTTCAAATGGCTATATCTCGAAAACTAGACGTCCTACAGCAAAAAGGAGCCCGGATTCGTATCAGTTGCGTCGCCAGCTACATTAGGAACAAATTTTATGCCAATCGGACAAAGTTCATTTTCCAAACTTCAAATGGCTATATCTCGGAAACTAGACGTCCTAGAGCAAAAAGGAGCCCGGATTCGTATCAGTTGCGTCGCCAGCTACTTTAGGAACAAATTTTATGCCAATCGGACAAAGTTCATTTTCCAAACTTCAAATGGCTATATCTCGGAAACTAGACGTCCTAGAGCAAAAAGGAGCCCGGATTCGTATCAGTTGCGTCGCCAGCTACTTTAGGGTCAAATTTTATGCTAATCGGACAAACTTCATTTTCCAAACTTCAAATGGCTATATCTCGGAAACTAGACGTCCTAGAGCAAAAAGGAGCCCGGATTCGTATCAGTTGCTTCCCCAGCTACATTAGGAACAAATTTTATGCCAATCGGACAAAGTTCATTTTCCAAACTTCAAATGGCTATATCTCGAAAACTAGACGTCCTACAGCAAAAAGGAACCCGGATTCGTATCAGTTGCGTCGCCAGCTACATTAGGAACAAATTTTATGCCAATCGGACAAAGTTCATTTTCCAAACTTCAAATGGCTATATCTCGGAAACTAGACGTCCTAGAGCAGAAAGGAGCCCGGATTCGTATCAGTTGCGTCACCAGCTACTTTAGGAACAAATTTTATGCCAATCGGACAAAGTTCATTTTCCAAACTTCAAATGGCTATATCTCGGAAACTAGACGTCCTAGAGCAAAAAGGAGCCCGGATTCGAATCAGTTGCGTCGCCAGCTACTTTAGGAACAAATTTTATGCCAATCGGACAAAGTTCATTTTCCAAACTTCAAATGGCGATATCTCGGAAACTAGACGTCCTAGAGCAAAAAGGAGCCCGGATTCGTATCAGTTGCGTCGCCAGCTACTTTAGGAACAAATTTTATGCCAATCGGACAAAGTTCATTTTCCAAACTTCAAATGGCTATATCTCGGAAACTAGACGTCCTAGAGCAAAAAGGAGCCCGGATTCGTATCTGTTGCGTCGCCAGCTACTTTACGAACAAATTTTATGCCAATCGGACAAAGTTCATTTTCCAAACTTCAAATGGCTATATCTCGAAAACTAGACGTCCTAGAGCAAAAAGGCGCCCGGATTCGTATCAGTTGCGTCGCCAGCTACTTTAGGAACAAATTTTATGCCAATCGGACAAAGTTCATTTTCCAAACTTCAAATGGCTATATCTCGAAAACTAGACGTCCTAGAGCAAAAAGGAGCCCTGATTCGTATCAGTTGCGTCGCCAGCTACTTTAGGAACAAATTTTATGCCAATCGGACAAAGTTCATTTTCCAAACTTCAAATGGCTATATCTCGGAAACTAGACGTCCTAGAGCAAAAAGGCGCCCGGATTCGTATCAGTTGAGTCGCCAGCTACTTTAGGAACAAATTTTATGCCAATCGGACAAAGTTCATTTTCCAAACTTCAAATGGCTATATCTCGGAAACTAGACGTCCTAGAGCAAAAAGGAGCCCGGATTCGTATCAGTTGCTTCCCCAGCTACATTAGGAACAAATTTTATGCCAATCGGACAAAGTTCATTTTCCAAACTTCAAATGGCTATATCTCGAAAACTAGACGTCCTACAGCAAAAAGGAGCCCGGATTCGTATCAGTTGCGTCGCCAGCTACATTAGGAACAAATTTTATGCCAATCGGACAAAGTTCATTTTCCAAACTTCAAATGCCTATATCTCGAAAACTAGACGTCCTAGAGCAAAAAGGAGCCCGGATTCGTATCAGTTGCGTCGCCAGCTACTTTAGGAACAAATTTTATGCCAATCGGACAAAGTTCATTTTCCAAACTTCAAATGGCTATATCTCGGAAACTAGACGTCCTAGAGCAAAAAGGAGCCCGGATTCGTATCAGTTGCGTCGCCAGCTACTTTAGGGTCAAATTTTATGCTAATCGGACAAACTTCATTTTCCAAACTTCAAATGGCTATATCTCGGAAACTAGACGTCCTAGAGCAAAAAGGAGCCCGGATTCGTATCAGTTGCTTCCCCAGCTACATTAGGAACAAATTTTATGCCAATCGGACAAAGTTCATTTTCCAAACTTCAAATGGCTATATCTCGAAAACTAGACGTCCTACAGCAAAAAGGAACCCGGATTCGTATCAGTTGCGTCGCCAGCTACATTAGGAACAAATTTTATGCCAATCGGACAAAGTTCATTTTCCAAACTTCAAATGGCTATATCTCGGAAACTAGACGTCCTAGAGCAGAAAGGAGCCCGGATTCGTATCAGTTGCGTCACCAGCTACTTTAGGAACAAATTTTATGCCAATCGGACAAAGTTCATTTTCCAAACTTCAAATGGCTATATCTCGGAAACTAGACGTCCTAGAGCAAAAAGGAGCCCGGATTCGTATCAGTTGCGTCGCCAGCTACTTTAGGAACAAATTTTATGCCAATCGGACAAAGTTCATTTTCCAAACTTCAAATGGCTATATCTCGGAAACTAGACATCCTAGAGCAAAAAGGAGCCCGGATTCGTATCAGTTGCGTCGCCAGCTACTTTAGGAACAAATTTTATGCCAATTGGACAAAGTTCATTTTCCAAACTTCAAATGGCTATATCTCGGAAACTAGACGTCCTAGAGCAAAAAGGAGCCCGGATTCGTATCGGTTGCTTCCCCAATTACTTTAGGAACAAATTTTATGCCAATCGGACAAAGTTCATTTTCCAAACTTCAAATGGCTATATCTCGGAAACTAGACGTCCTAGAGCAAAAAGGAGCCCGGATTCGTATCAGTTGCGTCGCCAGCTACTTTAGGAACAAATTTTATGCCAATCGGACAAAGTTCATTTTCCAAACTTCAAATGGCTATATCTCGGAAACTAGACGTCCTAGAGCAAAAAGGAGCCCGGATTCGTATCAGTTGCGTCGCCAGCTACTTTAGGGACAAATTTTATGCTAATCGGACAAACTTCATTTTCCAAACTTCAAATGGCTATATCTCGGAAACTAGACGTCCTAGAGCAAAAAGGAGCCCGGATTCGTATCAGTTGCTTCCCCAGCTACTTTAGGAACAAATTTTATGCCAATCGGACAAAGTTCATTTTCCAAACTTCAAATGGCTATATCTCGGAAACTAGACGTCCTAGAGCAAAAAGGAGCCCTGATTCGTATCAGTTGCGTCGCCAGCTACTTTAGGAACAAATTTTATGCCAATCGGACAAAGTTCATTTTCCAAACTTCAAATGGCTATATCTCGGAAACTAGACGTCCTAGAGCAAAAAGGCGCCCGGATTCGTATCAGTTGCGTCGCCAGCTACTTTAGGAACAAATTTTATGCCAATCGGACAAAGTTCATTTTCCAAACTTCAAATGGCTATATCTCGGAAACTAGACGTCCTAGAGCAAAAAGGAGCCCGGATTCGTATCAGTTGCTTCCCCAGCTACATTAGGAACAAATTTTATGCCAATCGGACAAAGTTCATTTTCCAAACTTCAAATGGCTATATCTCGAAAACTAGACGTCCTACAGCAAAAAGGAGCCCGGATTCGTATCAGTTGCGTCGCCAGCTACATTAGGAACAAATTTTATGCCAATCGGACAAAGTTCATTTTCCAAACTTCAAATGCCTATATCTCGAAAACTAGACGTCCTAGAGCAAAAAGGAGCCCGGATTCGTATCAGTTGCGTCGCCAGCTACTTTAGGAACAAATTTTATGCCAATCGGACAAAGTTCATTTTCCAAACTTCAAATGGCTATATCTCGGAAACTAGACGTCCTAGAGCAAAAAGGAGCCCGGATTCGTATCAGTTGCGTCGCCAGCTACTTTAGGGTCAAATTTTATGCTAATCGGACAAACTTCATTTTCCAAACTTCAAATGGCTATATCTCGGAAACTAGACGTCCTAGAGCAAAAAGGAGCCCGGATTCGTATCAGTTGCTTCCCCAGCTACATTAGGAACAAATTTTATGCCAATCGGACAAAGTTCATTTTCCAAACTTCAAATGGCTATATCTCGAAAACTAGACGTCCTACAGCAAAAAGGAACCCGGATTCGTATCAGTTGCGTCGCCAGCTACATTAGGAACAAATTTTATGCCAATCGGACAAAGTTCATTTTCCAAACTTCAAATGGCTATATCTCGGAAACTAGACGTCCTAGAGCAGAAAGGAGCCCGGATTCGTATCAGTTGCGTCACCAGCTACTTTAGGAACAAATTTTATGCCAATCGGACAAAGTTCATTTTCCAAACTTCAAATGGCTATATCTCGGAAACTAGACGTCCTAGAGCAAAAAGGAGCCCGGATTCGTATCAGTTGCGTCGCCAGCTACTTTAGGAACAAATTTTATGCCAATCGGACAAAGTTCATTTTCCAAACTTCAAATGGCTATATCTCGGAAACTAGACATCCTAGAGCAAAAAGGAGCCCGGATTCGTATCAGTTGCGTCGCCAGCTACTTTAGGAACAAATTTTATGCCAATTGGACAAAGTTCATTTTCCAAACTTCAAATGGCTATATCTCGGAAACTAGACGTCCTAGAGCAAAAAGGAGCCCGGATTCGTATCGGTTGCTTCCCCAATTACTTTAGGAACAAATTTTATGCCAATCGGACAAAGTTCATTTTCCAAACTTCAAATGGCTATATCTCGGAAACTAGACGTCCTAGAGCAGTTGCGTCGCCAGCTACTTTAGGGTCAAATTTTATGCTAATCGGACAAACTTCATTTTCCAAACTTCAAATGGCTATATCTCGGAAACTAGACGTCCTAGAGCAAAAAGGAGCCCGGATTCGTATCAGTTGCTTCCCCAGCTACATTAGGAACAAATTTTATGCCAATCGGACAAAGTTCATTTTCCAAACTTCAAATGGCTATATCTCGGAAACTAGACGTCCTAGAGCAAAAAGGAGCTCGGATCCGTATCAGTTGCTTCCCCAATTACTTTAGGAACAAATTTTATGCCAATCGGACATAGTTCATTTTCCAAACTTCAAATGGCTATATCTCGGAAACTAGACGTCCTAGAGCAAAAAGGAGCCCGGATTCGTATCAGTTGCGTCGCCAGCTACTTTAGGAACAAATATTATGCCAATCGGACAAAGTTCATTTTCCAAACTTCAAATGGCTATATCTCGAAAACTAGACGTCCTAGAGCAAAAAGGAGCCCGGATTCGTATCAGTTGCGTCGCCAGCTACTTTACGAACAATTTTTATGCCAATCGGACAAAGTTCATTTTCCAAACTTCAAATGGCTATATCTCGGAAACTAGACGTCCTAGAGCAAAAAGGAGCCCGGATTCGTATCAGTTGCGTCACCAGCTAATTTAGAACAAATTTTATGCCAATCGGACAAAGTTCATTTTCCAAACTTCAAATGGCTATATCTCGGAAACTAGACGTCCTAGAGCAAAAAGGAGCCCGGATTCGTATCAGTTGCTTCCCCAGCTACTTTAGGAACAAATTTTATGCCAATCGGACAAAGTTCATTTTCCAAACTTCAAATGGCTATATCTCGGAAACTAGACGTCCTAGAGCAAAAAGGAGCCCAGATCCGTATCAGTTGCGTCGCCAGCTACTTTAGGAACAAATATTATGCCAATCGGACAAACTTCATTTTCCAAACTTCAAATGGCTATATCTCGGAAACTAGACGTCCTAGAGCAAAAAGGAGCCCGGATTCGTATCAGTTGCTTCCCCAGCTACTTTAGGAACAAATTTTATGCCAATCGGACAAAGTTAATTTTCCAAACTTCAAATGGCTATATCTCGGAAACTAGACGTCCTAGAGCAAAAAGGAGCCCGGATCCGTATCAGTTGCGTCGCCAGCTACTTTAGGAACAAATATTATGCCAATCGGACAAAGCTCATTTTCCAAACTTCAAATGGCTATATCTCGGAAACTAGACGTCCTAGAGCAAAAAGGAGCCCGGATTCGTATCAGTTGCTTCCCCAATAACTTTAGGAACAAATTTTATGCCAATCGGACAAAGTTCATTTTCCAAACTTCAAATGGCTATATCTCGTAAACTAGACGTCCTAGAGCAAAAAGGAGCCCGGATTCGTATCAGTTGCGTCACCAGCTACTTTAGGAACAAATTTTATGCCAATCGGACAAAGTTCATTTTCCAAACTTCAAATGGCTATATCTCGGAAACTAGACGTCCTAGAGCAAAAAGGAGCCCGGATTCGTATCAGTTGCATCGCCAGCTAATTTAGGAACAAATTTTATGCCAATCGGACAAAGTTCATTTTCCAAACTTCAAATGGCTATATCTCGGAAACTAGACGTCCTAGAGCAAAAAGGAGCCCGGATTCGTATCAGTTGCGTCGCCAGCTACTTTAGGGTCAAATTTTATGCTAATCGGACAAACTTCATTTTCCAAACTTCAAATGGCTATATCTCGGAAACTAGACGTCCTAGAGCAAAAAGGAGCCCGGATTCGTATCAGTTGCTTCCCCAGCTACATTAGGAACAAATTTTATGCCAATCGGACAAAGTTCATTTTCCAAACTTCAAATGGCTATATCTCGGAAACTAGACGTTCTAGAGCAAAAAGGAGCCCGGATCCGTATCAGTTGCTTCCCCAATTACTTTAGGAACAAATTTTATGTTGCGTCACCAGCTAATTTAGAACAAATTTTATGCCAATCGGACAAAGTTCATTTTCCGAACTTCAAATGGCTATATCTCGGAAACTAGACGTCCTAGAGCAAAAAGGAGCCCGGATTCGTATCGGTTGCTTCCCCAATTACTTTAGGAACAAATTTTATGCCAATCGGACAAAGTTCATTTTCCAAACTTCAAATGGCTATATCTCGGAAACTAGACGTCCTAGAGCAAAAAGGAGCCCGGATTCGTATCAGTTGCGTCGCCAGCTACTTTAGGGTCAAATTTTATGCTAATCGGACAAACTTCATTTTCCAAACTTCAAATGGCTATATCTCGGAAACTAGACGTCCTAGAGCAAAAAGGAGCCCGGATTCGTATCAGTTGCTTCCCCAGCTACATTAGGAACAAATTTTATATCAATCGGACAAAGTTCATTTTCCGAACTTCAAATGGCTATATCTCGGAAACTAGACGTCCTAGAGCAAAAAGGAGCCCGGATTCGTATCAGTTGCTTCCCCAGCTACATTAGGAACAAATTTTATGCCAATCGGACAAAGCTCATTTTCCAAACTTCAAATGGCTATATCTCGAAAACTAGACGTCCTACAGCAAAAAGGAGCCCGGATTCGTATCAGTTGCGTCGCCAGCTACATTAGGAACAAATTTTATGCCAATCGGACAAAGTTCATTTTCCAAACTTCAAATGGCTATATCTCGGAAACTAGACGTCCTAGAGCAAAAAGGAGCCCGGATTCGTATCAGTTGCGTCGCCAGCTACTTTAGGAACAAATTTTATGTCAATCGGACAAAGTTCATTTTCCAAACTTCAAATGGCTATATCTCGGAAACTAGACGTCCTAGAGCAAAAAGGAGCCCGGATTCGTATCGGTTGCTTCCCCAATTACTTTAGGAACAAATTTTATGCCAATCGGACAAAGTTCATTTTCCAAACTTCAAATGGCTATATCTCGGAAACTAGACGTCCTAGAGCAAAAAGGAGCCCGGATTCGTATCAGTTGCGTCGCCAGCTACTTTAGGGTCAAATTTTATGCTAATCGGACAAACTTCATTTTCCAAACTTCAAATGGCTATATCTCGGAAACTAGACGTCCTAGAGCAAAAAGGAGCCCGGATTCGTATCAGTTGCTTCCCCAGCTACATTAGGAACAAATTTTATATCAATCGGACAAAGTTCATTTTCCAAACTTCAAATGGCGATATCTCGGAAACTAGACGTCCTAGAGCAAAAAGGAGCCCGGATTCGTATCAGTTGCGTCACCAGCTAATTTAGAACAAATTTTATGCCAATCGGACAAAGTTCATTTTCCGAACTTCAAATGGCTATATCTCGGAAACTAGACGTCCTAGAGCAAAAAAGAGCCCGGATTCGTATCAGTTGCGTCGCCAGCTACATTAGGAACAAATTTTATGCCAATCGGACAAAGTTCATTTTCCAAACTTCAAATGGCTATATCTCGGAAACTAGACGTCCTAGAGCAAAAGGGAGCCCGGATTCGTATCAGTTGCTTCCCCAGCTACATTAGGAACAAATTTTATGCCAATCGGACAAAGCTCATTTTCCAAACTTCAAATGGCTATATCTCGAAAACTAGACGTCCTACAGCAAAAAGGAGCCCGGATTCGTATCAGTTGCGTCGCCGGCTACATTAGGAACAAATTTTATGCCAATCGGACAAAGTTCATTTTCCAAACTTCAAATGGCTATATCTCGGAAACTAGACGTCCTAGAGCAAAAAGGAGCCCGGATTCGTATCAGTTGCGTCGCCAGCTACTTTAGGAACAAATTTTATGCCAATCGGACAAAGTTCATTTTCCAAACTTCAAATGGCTATATCTCGGAAACTAGACGTCCTAGAGCAAAAAGGAGCCCGGATTCGTATCGGTTGCTTCCCCAATTACTTTAGGAACAAATTTTATGCCAATCGGACAAAGTTCATTTTCCAAACTTCAAATGGCTATATCTCGGAAACTAGACGTCCTAGAGCAAAAAGGAGCCCGGATTCGTATCAGTTGCGTCGCCAGCTACTTTAGGGTCAAATTTTATGCTAATCGGACAAAGTTCATTTTCCAAACTTCAAATGGCTATATCTCGGAAACTAGACGTCCTAGAGCAAAAAGGAGCCCGGATTCGTATCAGTTGCTTCCCCAGCTACATTAGGAACAAATTTTATGCCAATCGGACAAAGTTCATTTTCCAAACTTCAAATGGCTATGTCTCGAAAACTAGACGTCCTACAGCAAAAAGGAGCCCGGATTCGTATCAGTTGCGTCGCCAGCTACATTAGGAACAAATTTTATGCCAATCGGACAAAGTTCATTTTCCAAACTTCAAATGGCTATATCTCGAAAACTAGACGTCCTAGAGCAAAAAGGAGCCCGGATTCGTATCAGTTGCGTCGCCAGCTACTTTATGAACAAATTTTATGCCAATCGGACAAAGTTCATTTTCCAAACTTCAAATGGCTATATCTCGAAAACTAGACGTCCTAGAGCAAAAAGGAGCCCTGATTCGTATCAGTTGCGTCGCCAGCTACTTTGGGAACAAATTTTATGCCAATCGGACAAAGTTCATTTTCCAAACTTCAAATGGCTATATCTCGAAAACTAGACGTCCTAGAGCAAAAAGGAGCCCGGATTCGTATCAGTTGCGTCGCCAGCTACTTTACGAACAAATTTTATGCCAATCGGACAAAGTTCATTTTCCAAACTTCAAATGGCTATATCTCGAAAACTAGACGTCCTAGAGCAAAAAGGCGCCCGGATTCGTATCAGTTGCGTCGCCAGCTACTTTACGAACAAATTTTATGCCAATCGGACAAAGTTCATTTTCCAAACTTCAAATGGCTATATCTCGAAAACTAGACGTCCTAGAGCAAAAAGGAGCCCTGATTCGTATCAGTTGCGTCGCCAGCTACTTTAGGAACAAATTTTATGCCAATCGGACAAAGTTCATTTTCCAAACTTCAAATGGCTATATCTCGGAAACTAGACGTCCTAGAGCAAAAAGGCGCCCGGATTCGTATCAGTTGCGTCGCCAGCTACTTTAGGAACAAATTTTATGCCAATCGGACAAAGTTCATTTTCCAAACTTCAAATGGCTATATCTCGGAAACTAGACGTCCTAGAGCAAAAAGGAGCCCGGATTCGTATCAGTTGCTTCCCCAGCTACATTAGGAACAAATTTTATGCCAATCGGACAAAGTTCATTTTCCAAACTTCAAATGGCTATATCTCGGAAACTAGACGTCCTAGAGCAAAAAGGAGCCCGGATCCGTATCAGTTGCGTCGCCAGCTACTTTAGGAACAAATATTATGCTAATTCGACAAAGTTCATTTTCCAAACTTCAAATGGCTATATCTCGGAAACTAGACGTCCTAGAGCAAAAAGGAGCCCGGATTCGTATCAGTTGCGTCGCCAGCTACTTTAGGAACAAATTTTATGCCAATCGGACAAAGTTCATTTTCCAAACTTCAAATGGCTATATCTCGAAAACTAGACGTCCTAGAGCAAAAAGGAGCCCGGATTCGTATCAGTTGCGTCGCCAGCTACTTTAGGAACAATTTTTATGCCCATCGTACAAAGTTCATTTTCCAAACTTCAAATGGCTATATCTCGGAAACTAGACGTCCTAGAGCAAAAATGAGCCCGGATTCGTATCAGTTGCGTCACCAGCTAATTTAGGAACAAATTTTATGCCAATCGGACAAAGTTCATTTTCCAAACTTCAAATGGCTATATCTCGGAAACTAGACGTCCTAGAGCAAAAAGGAGCCCGGATTCGTATCAGTTGCTTCCCCAGCTACATTAGGAACAAATTTTATGCCAATCGGACAAAGTTCATTTTCCAAACTTCAAATGGCTATATCTCGAAAACTAGACGTCCTACAGCAAAAAGGAGCCCGGATTCGTATCAGTTGCGTCGCCAGCTACATTAGGAACAAATTTTATGCCAATCGGACAAAGTTCATTTTCCAAACTTCAAATGCCTATATCTCGAAAACTAGACGTCCTAGAGCAAAAAGGAGCCCGGATTCGTATCAGTTGCGTCGCCAGCTACTTTAGGAACAAATTTTATGCCAATCGGACAAAGTTCATTTTCCAAACTTCAAATGGCTATATCTCGGAAACTAGACGTCCTAGAGCAAAAAGGAGCCCGGATTCGTATCAGTTGCGTCGCCAGCTACTTTAGGGTCAAATTTTATGCTAATCGGACAAACTTCATTTTCCAAACTTCAAATGGCTATATCTCGGAAACTAGACGTCCTAGAGCAAAAAGGAGCCCGGATTCGTATCAGTTGCTTCCCCAGCTACATTAGGAACAAATTTTATGCCAATCGGACAAAGTTCATTTTCCAAACTTCAAATGGCTATATCTCGGAAACTAGACGTCCTAGAGCAAAAAGGAGCCCGGATTCGTATCGGTTGCTTCCCCAATTACTTTAGGAACAAATTTTATGCCAATCGGACAAAGTTCATTTTCCAAACTTCAAATGGCTATATCTCGAAAACTAGACGTCCTAGAGCAAAAAGGAGCCCGGATTCGTATCAGTTGCGTCGCCAGCTACTTTAGGAACAAATTTTATGCCAATCGGACAAAGTTCATTTTCCAAACTTCAAATGGCTATATCTCGAAAACTAGATGTCCTAGAGCAAAAAGGAGCCCGGATTCGTATCAGTTGCGTCGCCAGCTACTTTAGGAACAAATTTTATGCCAATCGGACAAAGTTCATTTTCCAAACTTCAAATGGCTATATCTGGAAAACTAGACGTCCTAGAGCAAAAAGGAGCCCGGATTCGTATCAGTTGCGTCGCCAGCTACTTTAGGAACAATTTTTATGCCAATCGGACAAAGTTCATTTTCCAAACTTCAAATGGCTATATCTCGGAAACTAGACGTCCTAGAGCAAAAAGGAGCCCGGATTCGTATCAGTTGCGTCACCAGCTAATTTAGGAACAAATTTTATGCCAATCGGACAAAGTTCATTTTCCAAACTTCAAATGGCTATATCTCGGAAACTAGACGTCCTAGAGCAAAAAGGAGTCCGGATTCGTATCAGTTGCTTCCCCAGCTACATTAGGAACAAATTTTATGCCAATCGGACAAAGCTCATTTTCCAAACTTCAAATGGCTATATCTCGAAAACTAGACGTCCTACAGCAAAAAGGAGCCCGGATTCGTATCAGTTGCTTCCCCAATTACTTTAGGAACAAATTTTATGCTAATCGGACCAACTTCATTTTCCAAACTTCAAATGGCTATATCTCGGAAACTAGACGTCCTAGAGCAAAAAGGAGCCCGGATTCGTATCAGTTGCTTCCCCAGCTACATTAGGAACAAATTTTATGCCAATCGGACAAAGTTCATTTTCCAAACTTCAAATGGCTATATCTCGGAAACTAGACGTCCTAGAGCAAAAAGGAGCCCGGATCCGTATCAGTTGCGTCGCCAGCTACTTTAGGAACAAATATTATGCTAATTCGACAAAGTTCATTTTCCAAACTTCAAATGGCTATATCTCGGAAACTAGACGTCCTAGAGCAAAAAGGAGCCCGGATTCGTATCAGTTGCGTCGCCAGCTACTTTAGGAACAAATTTTATGCCAATCGGACAAAGTTCATTTTCCAAACTTCAAATGGCTATATCTCGAAAACTAGACGTCCTAGAGCAAAAAGGAGCCCGGATTCGTATCAGTTGCGTCGCCAGCTACTTTAGGAACAATTTTTATGCCAATCGGACAAAGTTCATTTTCCAAACTTCAAATGGCTATATCTCGGAAACTAGACGTCCTAGAGCAAAAAGGAGCCCGGATTCGTATCAGTTGCTTCCCCAGCTACATTAGGAACAAATTTTATGCCAATCGGACAAAGCTCATTTTCCAAACTTCAAATGGCTATATCTCGAAAACTAGACGTCCTACAGCAAAAAGGAGCCCGGATTCGTATCAGTTGCGTCGCCAGCTACATTAGGAACAAATTTTATGCCAATCGGACAAAGTTCATTTTCCAAACTTCAAATGGCTATATCTCGGAAACTAGACGTCCTAGAGCAAAAAGGAGCCCGGATTCGTATCAGTTGCGTCGCCAGCTACTTTAGGAACAAATTTTATGCCAATCGGACAAAGTTCATTTTCCAAACTTCAAATGGCTATATCTCGGAAACTAGACGTCCTAGAGCAAAAAGGAGCCCGGATTCGTATCGGTTGCTTCCCCAATTACTTTAGGAACAAATTTTATGCCAATCGGACAAAGTTCATTTTCCAAACTTCAAATGGCTATATCTCGGAAACTAGACGTCCTAGAGCAAAAAGGAGCCCGGATTCGTATCAGTTGCGTCGCCAGCTACTTTAGGGTCAAATTTTATGCTAATCGGACAAACTTCATTTTCCAAACTTCAAATGGCTATATCTCGGAAACTAGACGTCCTAGAGCAAAAAGGAGCCCGGATTCGTATCAGTTGCTTTCCCAGCTACATTAGGAACAAATTTTATGCCAATCGGACAAAGCTCATTTTCCAAACTTCAAATGGCTATATCTCGAAAACTAGACGTCCTACAGCAAAAAGGAGCCCGGATTCGTATCAGTTGCGTCGCCAGCTACTTTAGGAACAAATTTTATGCCAATCGGACAAAGTTCATTTTCCAAACTTCAAATGGCTATATCTCGGAAACTAGACGTCCTAGAGCAAAAAGGAGCCCGGATTCGTATCGTACACTCGCTGCACACTACTTGGGATGTTCCACTAGCCATCCCTAAGCGCAGCTCTGCTCATTTCCTACAACTGCCACGTCCCAAAACCGTTGGCCCTTTACTGCTATTTCCTAACAAGCAGCTTCCTAGTGCCCTACTGTAGCAGTCAGCTTTTTAATGGCTATCCCCCTCAGTGTTGGCAGCTATGCGCATGCGCGCCTGGCAACGCTATCATCAGCTGCACTACTAAAAAGAAGAAGAGGACTATTGTAGTTGCATGGCCATACAAAAGTGCAAAGTAAGTATAAAATAAAAATTAATGAAAAACTTTTCCAGCCAACCTATTTTATTTCAGCCGAATTCAAGACGGTAATCAACTCGTCCCTCTACGTGCCTTCATCTGCGGAAACGCCGTCCGCCTACATATTTATAAATTGCAGCCTTGCGCCAATTTACACATTTTGGCCCCGGCATGCAAATTTACCACATAAGCCCATTGTCGGACCCGGTATGTATCTAAAATTATCCAATTTCCATGCTGCGCTTATCTTTATTTTTCCTTTCAAGACCTAATCGGATCCTGCAAAACAAAATTATAAATAAACAACTATAAAAATAAACAAAACCTGTGATGTGTAAAAAAAACTAGTAGTACTGCCGTGGAAAAAAAAATATAAACAATAGATCACAATAAACCAAAACCTAGATACCGCACTCCTTGTGCAAATTCGTTTCGAAAATATAACGTGTGTAATAATTTGTTTTACTTTTCATGTGTCATTTCATATATCAGCGTCTATTTCAAATTAATTTTTGTTTGTCTCTTCTAAAATCTATGGTTGTCCTAACTCTTGGCCAAAACAAAAACCCTAGGGCTACAACCTTGGCCCAACGAACCCTATAGCGCCGTCCGGCAACCGTCAAGAGTTGTCCGTCACTTGTTGGTGGCCGATGGCGCTGCGGCCTTTGCTGCACCAAATTAGTTACGGCTGCTGGCCACGCAGCCTCATCGGAGAGCTACCGCCAAACACGCCGGGGTGCTGCTGTCGCTTCATCTTGCTGCGCTACCGCCGGCACAACGGTGCCGGGCCCTTTGCAAGCCTCCGCCCAAATGGGCTGAGTTCTTGCAAACTGCTCACCGGCTGCAAGAGCCTGTGAAGCTGCATCTTTGCAGGACCCTATGCAAACTTTTGCCTTAGTAGACTGAATGCTTGCCAACCGCTCACCAGCAACAAGTGCCTGTGTAGCTGCATCTTGAGCTGCCGTTATGCCGGGCCTTGGCTGACTTCCACCTCCATGGCTTGAGGCTCCGCCACCCGCTCTCCGCGTCATGGCATCTCTGCTGGGCCCTTGGCAAACTTCCGCCTCAGTGGGCTGAATGAATGCCAACCGCTCACCAGCTAAGGCCTGATCAGGTTGTTGTGGCCTCTTTGCCTTTTCATTGGCGATTTTTAAAACGTGCCCAGCACAGCTAAAATTGAAGCCCATGCGCGATATGAAATCCCACCCAAGGATCAACTCGCCCACCACTCCCGGCATCACAAGAAGCCCTATAGTGGTGCGGCCGTGTCCAAAGGCGAGTTCTAAATCAATTCAAATTTCCATACAGGGGAAAGATGGGAAACTTTCAAATTTTATTTTTAATTATATTTTAAACAATCTTACAAGTTTTCAGCTTGGTGGGAATTTAGGTAGCTTCGAATGTCTAAATTGACCGGACTATTTGTAGACAATCGGTTTAATTCTTCAATACGCACATATAAGAAACAATAGCAATTTATGCATTGAAAGGACCCTCTGGCATATCCTGCTTTATACAACATGCGCATTATTTATACATGCACGCGCATTTTTGATATTCATTGAACTTCAATGCATTTATCGAGCTCTGACATTTATTTGACAACTTTTTGATTGATTTTACAGCTGCTTGCATATAATTTACATATCTTCTATATAAAATAGGCTGCATACATAAACGATTTTTTGAGCCAACTTTCAACTACTAATCGCAAGTTCACTTTTCAAATTTGTGTGCACATATTAATTGGCCAATGGGCTTGCAAAGGACACGTGGCAAACACACGACCCGATGCTGCCAATTGACCACAGACACACGAAAGCAACAGATGGCTCTTCTTTATAGTATATAGGTAGTAGTTATGGCCATAGTGACTATAGGTGAGCGAGCTGCATATAGCCGTAGTCTGAAGTCACTTTGTTTCCTCTGTGAGCTAAATTATTTTGACCTGTCTTGTGGCTGAAGACACACAGATACATATACACTCACCGATAGTGCCCACACTAGTGATGGGTGCGGACCTAATTTAAAAACCCAACACGAACACGAACTTAAAAATAAAAACCAGACCAGAGAAAATTGATTTGCGGTACTTAAGCTAATGCTTCTAAAATATATCTAATATATAAAATTCTCTTGTCACGGTGTTTGTGGTCGCACTTCTCCGAAACGGCTCGACCGATTATTTATAAATTTTTTTTTTTATATTTGGTAGGTGTGAGAATAAGTCGTAAAGTATTTTTGATCCCCTATCCCCACCGAAATTTTTTTAATTGCGATTTTTGTCAAAAAAAAAAAATTTTGTGTGGTTCCGATTGTGTACGTATGCGTGGACGTATCGAGCTGAAACTTTGATATGTCTTAGCCGTACCTCATACGGTGTGTACAATGTAAGTTTTACCTCGATTCGTTCACGCTTACGAGCGCAATCGCTACTACCACACAGATTTGGGTAGTGCGAATTTATGGTAAGCATAACAGTAGTAAAAAGTGAGAGTGAATAAAACAAAACAAAAAATTTTAACAGAACATTATTAAAGAAGCTATTGTCAATGTTCCTATTCCAGTTACGAATCAGAGCAGCATGCAGGTCGCTGCTGTTCCAGACAGGGTATATAATAGTTTGGATGATCTGAATTAAATAAAGAAGACCGTAAAATGGCGTGCGAAGCCAAATGTCATATAACCCATAATACATAAGTAACTATCGTTTGCTGAAGAGCTTCGTGAATTATTCTGACAACCTTTTCTATTAAGCTAATCAAATAAATATCAAGTAATACATAATATATTGGTGTTCTCTTCGTGCTTTTGTTCTAAGACCCAAGACCACATGAAGCCTGCACGAAATACAATTAATCGTCATGTTCACGGCCCGCTTCCATCTCTAACTCACACCAACGCACACTGAGCACAATTTCGTTTCTTGTAGTTGTTTCAACTATGGCTAGGCACGATCAAAAATTTGTACAACTTTTTGGCTCATTGGTCGCAATTTGACTAAGAGTCTTTTTTGTATTTTATCTTATTTTTAGGGCTTGTAACAGTTGTTACTGTTGTCTTGGTTGTTGTTGTAGTAGCACAAATCTTCAGATACGAGTATCGCGCATTTCTACTCCACCATCTGTTGAATATTTACGACGAGCATTTGTGCTCTAGACAACTGACGGAATTTGGTGACGTAGCGCGCGCTATTTAAATTTGCTAAAGAACTTAGCGATGCAATCGCGTTCCACTATTTTGAGGCTTAGGATTGAGCTTAATTAGATGTACTTGGGTAGCGTGGCAGAGCAGACTATTAGTTTATAAATTATAGTTCCTTAATATAAATCTTCAGCGTAAAAGACTTGTCGATTCGTCGATTTAATAGAACCCATCTCAGGGACAATGAAGATAGATTTACCCAACCAAATGCATATTTCCTCGTACTACTGAGTCCAAGAGGTACGATGACATTTGAATTTAAACTGCGCGTGCCAAAATTGGTGGATAAATTTTTTTTTTTCAGGTTGGAAATGCATAATAACTGGAGATGAGACTTGGATCTATGTTTACGACCCCGAAACAACCGATCAATCCAGCGATAATCGTGCCAAAGGTGTGGCAAGACCAAAGACACCGCGCCAAAGTCGCTCAAAAATCAATGTCATGTTGACTGTTTTCTTCGATTATCATGGTGTTGTGCATTATGAGGGTACAAGACATCCAACAATCGGCAAGGCCGTTAAGAGAAAATTACAGATCCGTATCGTCGTGCCCTAAGCTTTTTTCTCGAAAACTCTAACTGTTTTTCAATGTAAAAAATTCATTTACGTTTGTATTTTAGTGACTGGTATTTTTTACAATTATCAAATGTAAAAAAAAAAAATGGTGTACGTTAAAGTCGGGCGCAGACGACTTTGGGATACCCTGTACCACCACATTGCAATTAAGTCCGACACATTGCTTAAAACCTCCAAAAGATATTTTATTCGGCAAATTAAAAAAGATGGCGTACGTTAAAGTCGGGCGCAGACGACTTTGGGATACCCTGTACCACCACATTGCAATTAATTCCGACACATTGCTTAAAACCTTCAAAAGGTTGGGAACTATAAAAAACTTCAGACTGCCAAATTTGGTTCCGATATCTTCAAAACCAAACGAAACACAACGAATTTTGTAAAAAAAACGTTTTTTTGACCGATCGTTCCTATGGGAGCTATATGATATAGTCAACCGATTTTGATCAAACTTGGTGCAGTGTTTGGGAACTCTAAAAAACTTCCTCTTGCCAAATTTGGTTACGGTATCTTCAAAACCAAACGAAACACAACGAATTTTGTAAAAAAAACATTTTTTCGACTGATCGATCCTATGGGAGCTATATGATATAGTCAACCGATTTTGATAAAATTTGGCACAGTGCTGGGGGTCTCTAAAAAACTTCCGATTGCCAGATTTGGTTATGATATCTTCATAAACAAACGAATTATCCATCTAAAACTTTTGCTTTTTTTCGAGGTCCTCTGAAACACCCCTATGGGAGCTATATAATGTAATACCGATATCAAAAAAATAAAATAAACTTGTCTCCTATGGATTAATAAGGGATCTTATCTGAAAGTTTGGTTGCTCTAGCTCTTACCATCTCTGAGATCTAGGCGTTCATACGGACAGACGGACAGACGGACAGACAGACAGACGGACAGACGGACAGACGGACATGGGTATATCGACTTCTCGAGTCACACTGATCATACTTTAGGTAACTTTGGGGGGTCTCCGACGTCTCCTTCTGTACGTTACATACATTTTCGGCTTGCACAAACACAATATACCCTTTGTACCATACGGTACAGGGTATAAAAAAGAAATCAGTCGAATTTTGCACCAAACAATTTTTTTGACCGATCGGTCCTATGGGGACTATATGATATAGTCAACCGATTTTGATCAAATTTAGTACACTGATTGGGAACTATAAAAAACTTCCGACTGCCAAATTTGGTTCCGATATCTTCAAAACCAAACGAAACGCAATGAATTTTGTAAAAAAAAGCGTTTTTTTGACCGACTGTTCCTATGGGAGCTATATAATATAGTCAACCGATTTTGATCAAATTTGCTACAGTGCTTGGGTACTCTAAAAGACTTCTTAATGCCAAATTTGCCAACAATATCTTTACAAACAAACGAAACGCAACGAATTTTGTACAAAAAACGATTTTTTGACCGATTGGTCCTATGGGAGCTATATGATATAGTCAACCGATTTTGATCAAATTTGGAACAGTGCTTGGGAGCTCTAAAAAACTTCTTAATGCCAAATTTGGTTACGGTATCTTCACAAACAAACGAATCACAACGAATTTTGCACAAAACACGTTTTTTTGACCGATTGGTCCTATGGGAGCTATATGATATAGTCATCCGATTTTGATCAAATTTGCTGCAGTGCTTGGGAACTCTAAAAAACTTCTAAACGCCAAATTTGGTTACGATATCTTCACAAACAAACGAAACACAACGAATTTTGTACAAAAAAACATTTTTTCGACCGATCGATCCTATGGGAGCTATATGATATAGTCAACCGATTTTGATAAAATTTGGTACAGTGCTGGGGGTCTCTAAAAAACTTCCGGTTGCCAAAAACGAATTATCCATCTAAAACTTTTGCTTTTTTTCGAGGTCCTCTGAAACACCCCTATGGGAGCTATATAATGTAACCCCGATATCAAAAAAATAAAATAAACTTGTCTCCTATGGATTAATAAGGGATCTTATCTGAAAATTTGGTTGGTCTAGCTCTTACCATCTCTGAGATCTAGGCGTTCATACGGACAGACGGACAGACGGACAGACGGACATGGGTATATCGACTTCTCGAGTCACACTGATCATACTTTAGGTAACTTTGGGGGGTCTCCGACGTCTCCTTCTGTACGTTACATACATTTTCGGCTTGCACAAACACAATATACCCTTTGTACCATACGGTACAGGGTATAAAAATACAATGTCTTTTGAGACTTCAGTGTTATTCCACAGAAGGTTCTGATGCCCTTCTTCAAAGGGAATCATGCAATATGCTCAAGTCTTTAAAGTGAAATAAACATTTTGTTGCAGACACATTATATCGACTCATCCGCTTTTCCAAAAGGGGAAAATATTTCCAAATGTCTGCTCCCCTTAAAATATACCTGGGACACTAGCTTTGACAATCAGATATATCGCTTATCGTTGAAATGTACCAGCTTACATCTACTATATTTTCCGCATCCAAAGTAAAGTTCATACATACATAACATAAAAGTACCAACAATTTTGAAATCCTTTTTGTTTAGTAAATATTTCTACATAAAAAAACCTCACAAATAGTACCTGCAGGCTTAATTTAAGCATTTTTAAAATATGTAATTTTTGAATCATATTTTTTTTTTTATCTAAGTTGACAATGGGGCCTAGCAACACTTTGGTGAATACAAACCATTCATTTTTTAAGCTCCTCCCAGCATTCTTGTCCTTTATCTCATATTGCTCCTTTTTAAAATGTCATTAGCTACTTAATATATTTTGTTTTTGCCACTTTAGTCGCTACGAATATTTAACCATTATTAATATCTTTTTAATAATTTTAACCTTGAAAGCATAGCGCATGTTAATTTTGGGCTCTATCACAACACCAACGCATCTAGACTAAATTCAGCTACCTCTAGATCTTATCATGTGTCTGCTCATGTTCATGTCCTTAGCACGTTTAGGTTCAACGCTTGATTGTCTTTAATTTTGATTGATGCAGCTTTAATTGTGTGGACCTCTCGCTACTGTTACTGCAACTAACTGTAGTTATAGCGGTGCCTTATGTGTGCGCATTGATTAAGGTGCCCCGAGGATATGCTATCTAGCAGTCGTCTACCGTAGAGCGCTATTTCCTGGGTTACTTGAGACCAACTGTTGTAGCTGGCCGCCATTGGCGCGCATTGGGTACATAATAAAGAATTATCATTATTATTATGTATTTGTGTTGTCTAGAGGAACGAGCCGTATAGCAGCAGTTAAACGCCATCAAGAGCGAGTGAAAGCCATTGAAAAAGGACAAAAGGACGAGTCCTGTCAATTGGTGGCCAAAGCGAGACAGCCAACAGACCCAAAGAAACGGCACTCAAGCCAAAGTGCAACATATGCTGTGGCAGGATCACTCAGAACAAACGGGCGGCGCACGCCGTCATCTGGTGCTACTTTGACTTAAAAATTGGGTTGCCTCTACTACTTCTTCAGGGTTCATCTTCATTTTTTTTGTAGCTGTTTCTTTTACGGTTTGGTTTTGTAGTTGTTGCGTTTTATTTTATTATTTTTATTTTTTTTTTTTTTGTGTACAACTACATAAAAATTTCAAGGAAGCACTACTGCTCGCTCCTACAGTTACTGTTGACTTCCGATAAGCACGAGTAAGGAAGAGCAGAAAGAAAAAAAAAACACTACAGCAACGAACAGCAGCAGGATAACATAAACCGCTTTAAGGATACGGCCAAATGTGCGCCCCAAGCTAATTTGGAAAGGGTTGTTTCTCCAGCAGCGACTGGGGCTGCCGCTCGAAGGTGTGATGCCGACAAGCGTACAAGGATACACAGATGTAGGCACAAAGCCGATCTGTCCTCTCATTTTACAAATCCAAATTGAGAGTCGCGCGCATGCGCGTTGAACACGTGTGCCTAAGGTAGTTCCGACGTCAGCTGGCCAAAGGTTTTCGTGTGGCAGGTCACAGCAATTGGGAAAAATACAATCAAATTCGTCCGCAGAATAATTGCTTGGAAAACCCATGCATCATCAATTGCAAATGGCAGCTAGGTCTGAATCTGTTGCTTTTTCTTGGGACATGTAGGATTAATATACAATATGAGTTGAACTCTAGCAATGTTTCCAATTTTATAGTTTTTCCATATGAAATATGACATGAAGTGACTTTAAAAATAAAATAGCCAATTAAGGCGGATTTTTTGATAATTTTGCATATATAAGAGTGTTAATCCAAAGTAGGTATAAAGAGTCTCGGACTCGAACGAATGTGAGATTTCGCTTCAGGCTCATGAGACGTTTAAGTGTGGAACTCTACACTTAAGTTTTGTGCATAATTTCTAGAATAAAGGTCGTATATTTAAATGATAAGTCCAAATAAGTTAAGTATCGAAAATTTATCCGATATCAAAATGATTAGTACCTAGCGAAATTGATTTGTATATACCTCTTGACTTTCTGTTTTCCGGTAAGTTGCGTAAAGTAGCGAAGAATGTATAATAAATGTACTATTCGCTTCAATCCTAAGCGAAATTTTGAGATAGGCCTCTCAATGCGAGAGTAATTCTTCGTACAAATTTTGTAAAAACTTTCTTTTGAATAAGTCTCAAAACATGCCTGAATCAAGATCGCCAAAAAAAACCCCCGGGTAACAATTGTTACGTTTGACAGCATAGTCCGAAGATATTTCATAACCGATATTTGAAATTTTTAGATTTTCAAAACTTTGCGGCCAAACTATGGATATATATACCAACTTTTAGTTCATCGGATTTCGTACAAATCTTTCAGAGTATACATGGACCAAAGCTCCTGCATAAGCATTCCAGCTCCCGCTCTTAATGATCTTGTCTTTAGACTCTACTGTACAACTGATTTTCTTGATTTATACGAGAGTACAACATCCATACTGCAATTTCAGCCCCAGGTCGGTCTCCCGATATTGTCTTACACTATATTCAATACGCATTAGATGCTTCGCGCAGTTACTTTAGGAAATCCTTGTTAGTATAAATAAAAATTTATATTTATGGGGCACGGCGAGTGTCTCTAATCTTGAAGTGCTACAGCGCTTCCAATCAAAAACTCTGAGAAACATTGTTAACGCTCCATGGTATGTCTCAAATGCCGAAATTCACAAGGATCTAAACATTTGCTATGTTAAAGAAGAAGTCAGCAAATTTAGCAATAGATACATGGAAAGATTATTGGAACATAGCAATAATCTAGCCCTTAATTTAACAGATAACAGTCAAACCTATAGAAGACTTAAAAGATTTCATGTCCTTGATCTCTCAAGTAGATTTTAATTCAGAATTTTCTTCTTTTTTTTTGTTATTTATAGTTCGCATATAGCACCTAGTCTCAATGGAGACTAGCTGCTCCTGTCACCGTTTAAATAATTTTATATAATTTACTGATTGTTTTCGAACAGATTGTAAATAAAATCAAAGAAGAAAAAAAAAAAATATTTAACTATCATTTCATAATTTGTGGTTTTTGGTCAAAACTTAATACATATATAAATAAAAAATAAAAATTGTGCCCTTTTTGCGGATAGTTATACTGCATCAACCCCCCTTCAAGGTGCGCAGGAAGCCATTTATTGCTACATTCCAGAGGAAGGGAGAGAGGACTCCCCCCTTTACGATACTGAAATTCCCCAGAGAGGATTTAATAACTCTACATCTGAGACTGATGACCCTCGATTCCACTCTCAGATCCTTCAGTGCTTCAATGATTGTCTCAGGTGTGACATTATTAAAAGCCCCTTCAATGTCTATGAAGGCGACTAATGAGAATTCTTTATAATGTAGTGATTTCTCTATTCCTGAGACTACAGAATACAGAGCTGTTTCGGTGGAGCAGCCCTTTTTGTATGCATGTTGTGATTCGGACATTTTGGATTGAGGAATGGTTTTCCTGAGCTGTAGGCCAATTAGTCTTTTCATCGTCTTCAGAAAAAAAGATGAAAGACTAATGGGTCTGAAATCATTGGGAAGTGTATGCGTAGTCTTCCCTGCCTTGGGAATAAAGATTACTTTTGATATAAGCCACGGTTCCGGAATAGATCCAGTGGCTAAAGTTTTTCGGAAGATATCTGTCAGCCATCTTATGACAGATTCCCCTCCATGCTGCAATTGCGCCGGGATAATATTGTCTGGTCCCGGCGATTTATATGGCTTGAACGTGCTTAAAGCCCATTTAACCTTATCATAACTTAACAGGTTGGCAGGGATCTGTGTCCAGTCCACCCTAGGATTGATCTCCTCTGGCTTGTTGGAGGAGCAACCTGGAAAGTGGGTGTTGGTGAGCAGTTTTAGCGATTCCTCGCTCGAAGTTGTCCATCTACCACTGGATTCTTGGAAGTATCCAGGTGTCGATGCGCATTTAGACAGCACCCTCCTTAGCCTAGCAGCGTCAGTGGTACTTTCAATCTCGGAGCAGAAAAGCTGCCATGATGACCGTTTGGCTTGACGGACTGCCTTCTTATATTTTGACAGGCTGACTTTATATTCATTCCATGAATTTTCGTCATCCCTAGTTCTAGCACTATTAAACAGTTTGCGACAATTGCGACGTAATTGCCCAATTTCCGACGACCACCAAGGAGGTTTGTCTTTCCCCCTTGGTGTTCCTAATTTGCACGATTTATTAAAAGCATTATTGCATGCATTTGTAAGCGTTTTGATCAGAGTGTTATTGAAGTCTTCCGAGTTAGGACCTCTTGGCGGGTCCCTAGGAAGCGTTCTACCCATAATCTCCGCAAAAAGCCACCATTTTGGCGAGCGGGGGTTTCTAAATTTCCCTTTAATGGAGGAGGCTAGGGATATCAACGTCTCAAGGCTAAGCTTAAGTAGTTACCAATTCTCCCGAAAAAAGGCCACTTTAATTATAATTGAAGTTTAAAGGTGTTTTATGGAATTTTTTAATAGCAAATTCCAAGAACTGGCGGTTATGAGGCCTATTGAAAATTTTTCATTAGCCAACAGAATCAGGACAAATAACACAAGGGAACAGCATTTTTGTTGCATGACATATTATTATACTTTCTCGGGGTGCTGATTTCAGACCTGAAGTCAGATCGTTTGTATCAGCTTTAGTTTTTGAGATATAGTTAAAACACGTTTTTAAGAAAAGCCTATTTTTTATTAGGAAAACCATTAGAAAAACAACCACTACTTATCAAAAAATTTTCTTTTAAAAGATTTTCTTGCTTGACGTGGTTCATGAGGGCTGTTTTTAATGCTCCAGCAATAGTCCACCATCATGTGAGCATTCCAGTGACCCTGGTAGCGTTCCTCCATAGTTCGAATGTCTTGATGGAACCGTTTCCCTTGTTCTTCACTTAGATCACCAAGATTTTCAGGAAAACGGTCCAAATGGCTGTGGAGAAAGTGTACCTTGATGCTCATATTACAACCAAGCTGCTGGAAGTGTGACAACATCAGTTCAATATGCTCAACATAGCTTTCATCCTTTTTGTTTGCAAAAAAATTTTGTACGGTCCAAACGAATTCATTCCAGGCATTTTTTTCAATATCAGTCATGTAGCTATTAAAGTTTTCATCCTTTTTATTTGTGGACCATCAAAAATTCCGGCTTTAAGCTTCTCATTGCTCAAATTATAGAACTTTTTAGAGATGTATTTAAAACAATCACCATCCTTATTCAGAGCTTTGACAAATTGTTTCATAAGCCCTAGTTTGATATGTAACTGTGGCACTATTACGCGATCCCTGAGATCATTTTGTGTAGATGAAGAAGCTTAGGGTACTGGCGAATCGACGGAGTACAGGACTGGTAACAGATGACAAGTTAGGGTAAAACCATTTCGACCGGTTTCTTTTATTTATCCCGTTTATGTCAACCACACAAAAATAACAATCATCATGATGATTGGAAGGTTCCCGCCACATTATTGGTGTTTGATACTTACAATGAGGTCTTTTCTTATTCGCCCATAATCTCAAAGACTCCACACATGTTTTACATACCATATGAGGAACCCAGTACTTGTCACGGGTGCCCAAACGGATTCCAAAGTAATCAAAATACACCTGTTTTATGAACTCCGACACACTAAGTCTACAATTTTTGAATGTATATTCAGCACAGATGTTACAAAAGTAGTTGGGATCGTTTTTACAAATATTTCTCGACGTGGACATAGCTAATCAAAAAAAATTTTTAAACACAGCTTGGTAGATTTGAAGTTTCAATGTTACTAGTACGAAAATATGTCTGATAGCTGTATCTCAAAAACTGGAGCTGCTAAAGAAAAAATTAGGGTAGATTTGAAATCAGCGACCTCAAATCAATAAACAACAGGCATAAAATTCCATGCAACAAAAAAAAAAGTTTATTTTGTTCCCTTGTGTAATTAATAATTTTTTTTTATTACATTAGAAATCAGTTATATTTGTTTAACTTTAATCTAATATTGTTTCCATTTTAAGTGGCTTATTTTTTGTTTAGTGTTTAACATTTTATGATACACATATTTGATTTTAATAAGCCTTTTCTCACTTTTTCATATTTTGTGTTTTTTAAACAGTTTTTCTATTTTTAATACTAGAAGGGTATTGTCGCTTAAGACGTCTTGGAATTTCTGGGACCAGTAGGCTTCTCGCTGCTTCATTCGGATGCCTCGTCAGTCTTTAGTTATAACGGCTACTGTGGTAATTAATTTGATCACCGATTTTTGGTATATTGAGATCACGCTCGAAGGTGGTGTTCCGAACAAACCATGGGGCACAAGTAATTGTCCTTTAGGTCTTCACTTGCAGAATTCTTATTTTGTTCAGGTGGGTCTTACCAGTAACTCAACTTTCCATGGCGTACGACCAAACAGGTGTGATTACGGTTTTGTAGAGCTTTGCTGCGTAGCGATAATTTTACATAAACAAATGTTGACACGATATAATTTGTTGTAAAGCTTCTTTAATAAGCTTAGCTCTATTACCTATATGCTTCTAAGCAATATAATATAATATATATAATATAAATACATACTATACTTTAATGACTTTAATGAACCTTGCTTACAGCAACCGTAATTTGGGGAAAAAAATATAGATACATATTTCGAGGTATTCTCGTTTAAAGTAACGAAGCACGAGGTATGATTGGAGCTGCCGCTCTCTTTTTAAGGGGTCTACGCAGTTCGAAATATTTCGCGCGGAATGGCAAAACTTCATATAAATAAAAATTCCAAATGGGATATCCCAAATGGGATTTTTTTTTTTTATATTTCGAACTGCGTATAGGCCTTTAGCTGTAACATAGGTTCTAGTGCTGAGATCCTTATGAAAACATAAAAGTGATCTTAAGTACATATTTGAGTAAAATAAAAATATAGGGTTCGCATTGTTGATTTTAAAAACTTTTAAAAGTTTTTTTTCTGGCAGTTTTTAACCTCCTTAAAATACTGGCAGTTTTTAACCTCCTTAAAATACTATATCGTCCAATACTTATTTCGTTTAGAACCCATTCTTAGTATAGCGCAAATGAAATACGCAACACAAGACCCTTCATAATAACGACTGATTGCTAATAAAATTCTTGCACCACATACAAGGAATGCCGCAACATGTTCTGCCGTCAAAGGAAACAGTTCCTTGTGCAATTAGTAGATATAATCCGTGTGATTCCACCCAGGAAAATTGTCAATAACAATAAATTCCTAGCGAGTAGAGGGAGCACATGAAAATCTGCCGAAAATCAAGATAGCAATGTGATTACGACTTGGGACCAACTCATAACTGTCAAAAGGCAATCAACTGATTTCAACCAAGTTAGTTTGAGCATCAAGCAACGAAAGGCATCCATGGGATCGCAAAGAACCCTCCGTGCACAATATTTTAGAGGCGTGTTCCGCCTGTCAACATTTTATGTTGGTGGTCAAAAGTCAAATTGTGGTCGCAACTAACCGGCAGCTCAAAATGCTGAGAACCGCGCGGGTGTTCCCATAGTGCGCAGGTCCTTGAGAAGTTACAGAACAATGGCACAGACAATGCTTTGCTTTGCCCTAGCCCAACGAGTCCTTTGTGCGTGCGCACAAAACAAAGGCCACCACTTACAACACATTATGACACTAAGAGTCCTGACATTAGATAGGCATTTTATTGCCCAGGACTAAAGCATTCTACTGATTCATTACTCTATTTTTTGAACTGCGGTCTGCCGTGTGTCCTTTTGATGCTGCTCCAGCGCTTTGATACCGCGTGAACCAAATCGAATTTTATTGCTCAATTTTTTGTTGCAGCGCAGCGATTTCTAATTGAATTGCGGACTCTGTAAAATTTTACATTTTTCTCAAAAAGTTCATTATTTATTTGTGTATTCTATAGATCCATTTGAATGTAAATGAAGTTTATCATTATTTTTGTTGGACTAGTTTTATTTGGTTACGGCGATTTGGAAAATGTTTGTGAATTATTTACACCACGGTGGTCGGTAATTTATTAAGTATAACGATTTATTAGGCAAATCCTAAGCATAAATTTGAAAAAATTGTAATCATCTAAAGGTAACATAAGTTAGTCTGCACTAAGCGCCTTTGGGCGTCCACATTACTCTTAAAAACAGAAATACCTAAAAGGAACAAATAAGCTCCTTCAATGATAGTGACATAAGGCATTCTTAATAGCTGGTTTCTTCATGGCCCCATGTTGCTTCAGGACATGATAGAGTCAGTATTTGCCTCTATAAAATTGCCTAAATAACAAGCAAGGAGGCTTGAACGGTATACGAAGGAAACCTAATTTTTCTGTATAGTGAATTTTTGAAATTTTGATAGATTCTTGACATATATTTTTTTTGTATTTTCCTTTGAACATTTCTTATATCCCCAATGTGAAGTGGTGCAAATCACAAAAACATATTTTTCGAAAAGTGAAGGTCTATAATAAGTTAAGACTCCACAAAGTATACCGAAACGATTGTCATACAAGACTTATGACATGTCCTCCCTTATTCCGTCTTGCCGGTCGTTTTTATATTTATATATTTTAGTTTTGCGAAGCTATTTAACTAAGTATAGCGCACCATAAGTTGTTTTGACTAAATGATCTGCATCGACTTGGATTTTGAAAAGCTGTAGACACCAAGTTTTACTAAATGCTATTTACTCTACACAGGCTTGCTTGAGACTCCAAGCCTGCTCTTTCAAATATCTATACTACAAAAAGCAACCCACTTGAAATTTGACAAAGTAATAAAACTTGCAGGTATTTGTACTGTGTCCCAATTTAAAAAATCGGTTGAAAAATTGTATGAGATATACGCAATAATATGTCCCTTAAAAATTTAAAATAATTTAATTTATATAAATTTGTTATAATAACACATATGTATACTGTATATTTATATTAAATTATATACTAGAGCATGTGAGACCAATAACAATAAAATTTTGAGATTTTTCCTAAGCAAGACCTCTCTTTAACCTACCACCAGAAGCCATCAAACACCCACACACTCAAAATGTCGTTACAAAATTTGGAGAGAATTTTTCTTTTTTATGGGAAATGGATGCTGTCACAGTATTTTATTCATCATAGTCATAGTTGCGACTTATCTCCATTTTTATGCTTTGTACTGAAGGTATAGGGTGTGCCATCTGTTGGTTTGTTTGTTAATTGCATTTTATTCGTATATTTTTCAATAAAGTTGGGCAAATGTATACATATACCAAATGCAAGTTTGAAACTACTCATTTATATATGAAAAATAATATCGCCCAAATGGCCGCCGGGGCTTGGTCTGCAGGCCCGTATGCGAACATCGTAATTTTCGATGACTTTTTATTTGACGATTACCCATCTATCGAACAAAATAGCGACGCTGATAATAGTACAGTAAAAATAGGTTTTGACCTGGAAAAAATTGCACACTGGAATTTCTCTTGCATAATGTATTAAGGACCATCCAAAACCTCTAAAACCAAATTGGAGACCTCTACAACGTAGTTTTTCGTAATTTTACCCACCTCCTTGCCGTTTTTTGTTCTTATACTTACATGATTCAAAAACCAGTCTTGTGTACTTTTTTAAGATGTACAATTTTTTAATACACGCCAAAAACAAAAAAGGGCAAGGAGGTGGGTAAAAGTAGGAAAAACTGCGTTGAAGTAACTTTGGCGCGCTCTACCGCCTAAAATATGAACTTCTGGGTATATCTTCTAGTACAAATAAAATTTTAAATTCAATTTTAAACATTTTCTGCCTTGGAAGTATTTGTGTACGGCTTATAGATTTCGAGATAAATGGGCTGAAACATATGTCAAAATAACGGAAAACCCTACGGGGGGAGGAGGTCTCCAATTTGGTTTTAGAGGTTTTGGATGGTCCTTAATACATTAAGCAAGAGAAATTCCAGTGTGCAATTTTTTCCAGGTCAGCCCCTGGTTTGGTCTATTTTTACTGTACTATAATGGTCCGTGGGCTTCAATTGTCATTTGAATCTTGTTAGCGTGTAAATGCAAAGTGGTCCTAGCAAGTTGTAGTTCTTGCGAACGATGATGGTGCATCGATGTTCCCGGCGACTCGGCGACACTGGACCCAGCTATGTTTGTTTTTTAAAATGACCATTTTTATAGTACGTCCAGGTCCAACGAGAGGCGGGAAAGGAGGGAATTCCTCCTAAGGGCCCTGTGTAATTACTGTCGTACTGTCGTGATTCAACTAAACGTGTAATAGAGTGGCCGGTACATTTCCCCGCCCAGGTCCGGGAATTCCTTTATACGGCCCTGAGTACGTCTGTACCACTTCTTATCCATGACTTAAATGGAGAAGTTTTGAACGTGACATATGGGCATTTCCCAGAAAATCGTTACCAAGGGGCACAACTTTAAAGTTGAAAAAATTGTATATATTTGTTAATGGAATAATGGGGTATATATTCAACCTTGAAAATATATAAAGAGTTAAGATTTTCGGTGATGTATTTTGTAATAACCTACAATAACGTAAAAATTTTGTTTTTGTTAAAAAAAAGACAATTTTTAGATGATCATAAAACGGCAAAAAAATCAAAATATGTGACCTATTTTGATTGAAACATAAGATCAATCTAATTTTTTATTAATAAATAAAAAAAAGCTTTAAATGAATATTCGTCATGTAACGTACGCAACGGAAAACAAGGTTTGTTTAATTTAGCTGCTTGGTTTTTTATTTTTTTTTTTCATCGAACTGGCTTAGTAAAGCAAGTTTGTTATGCACTTTAAGAAAATAAAAAAAAAATATGTGTTTATACAGCAGTTAAAAAAAAAATGTGTATCATAAAGTATGTAACGTACGCAACGGCATGAAATTTCTAAAAAAAAGGCCTACGTTAATTTTGGGTTTAGAAGAATTTGAGATAACATGTACCATCATATTGCAATCAAATTCGGTTAATAAGACGAATTTTGCACTAAACACGTTTTTTTGACCGATTAGTCCTATGGGAGCTATATAATACCGATTTTGATCAAATTTGGTGCAGTGTTTGGGAACTAAAAAAATGCGAATGCCAAATTTGAATACGATATCTTAATAAACAAACGAAAAATCCGTTATAAGTTTTTAGTTTTACCAAAATATCATAGCAGAAAAAAAATTAGTAGGTCCAAGGCAGCTAGATCGATTTTATATCACCTTTGCAATAGAGTGTTCCAAGCAAAAGTAAATTTTGCAAGTCTTCCAAAGAGCTCAAAATATGTGCACAAATCGATTTTCAACTCAATAGCTTAAAAAACAACAAAGTTGGTCCAAATCGGACAGATCGACTATATGGCAGCTATAAGAAATATTGGGCCGAACCCAAGATCGTTTTGAGGGCTCATAATATGCATAAATAGTGCATAGTAACTATTGGTAAAAATATATTTTTGGTGCAAAATTCAATGTATTTCATTTGTTTATGAAGTTATCGTCACCAATATATGTCGGGTTATTTCCGAATTATGAGTGCTTAGCAACCAAACCAACAGATGGCCCACCCTGTCTAATAAGTTTATGCAAAAGCATCTAATGGGTAGGAGGAAGTATGGCGGACCCCTTAAAGTATATGTATTCTTTATCAGCATCAAAAGCCGTCGATATAACCATATCTGTATTTCCGTCCTTCTGTCTATCCGTACGAGCATAGGGATCTCAGAGACTCCAAGAGCTATTATATCCCAATTTTGATAAAAAAATACGCTTAATAGTCAGGCACATGAAGTTTTTTGATTCATTATAATATCAAGCACCGTTCCCCCGTAGGAGAATATCGCGCATTGCGTCAAAACTTTTTAAAATTTAATAAAAACTAAAAAAAAAACATACTAAAAAAATCATTATCCCCCATAAGCTACACTAGGATCAAGTTATTTGCAAAACTGTTTAAAAGGAAACTAAGACTTTAAAACCAAAAAGGGCTAAAATATAAAAACTCATTTTAGTTTATGAGGATAGCAACCTCAAATTCTTACAAATAAAGAAAAGTGCTTGGGATTTCTTAAAATGAATATAAAAGGCCTATATATATATATATATATATATAGTGGGAAGCATGCACGGGGTGGAGATCCTAAATTTAACCTTTGCTTATCTAAATTGTAAGTCTCTTGCCACTTCTTGATATAAGTTTCTGAGTATTGTAAAAAGAATTTTCAACGCAGATTGGTTTAGATTTACTTTTTTTCTACAACTACTTTTTGTCTCTTCTTTTTTAAGCAACTTAAGGTTCTTTATTATAAGGATAACCTACTTCATTAGAAATGGGACAGTTACTGTCGAGACATTCCGACTAAAATTCATCATTAATTCATCACCCTTAATTCCCAGATTCGTTTTCCAAAAACTCTTGGTATAGGGGCGGTATCCCCAAAAAGTTAACAGAATTTGTAAACTTGTCTCTACATAAGTTTAAACACAGATTTTAATGAGTGAAGCTTCTTCACAAACAGCTTTACAAATAGGGACAAAACTGACATGACTAAATCAATTTCCCCAATCCCTCAAAGGTTGCGCGGTCTGTGCCGTTTGCCTCTGGTGTTAGTATACTTAGTGCACAAAGTACAAAAAGATAATTATTTTAATAATTTTAATACGTCCCAATTTTTTCGATCTGACCGATGAAAACCAATTTTAAGTCGCTAGTACACTTTCACTCTTAATCAGGCGTAAGGATTATTGCATAAGAAGGACAACAATGACAATAACCCACAGTAAGTCATGCAAATTAGTTGCCAGAAGCCCCACTTTCACGAGCGTTTAAACACAAATCAATTGGAAAATCACGGCTTGTACGGCCGTTTAACCTTCCAAAAGGTGATAAAATTTCGCACATTAATACTTAATTACTTGAATAATTGGGGCCAACGGATTAAGTTCGTCAACACACACACACACACACTATACAGTCGCGTTAACCAAAAAAAAATTTTTTAAATATCAATGCAGGTGAGCAAAAATTACAACGTACAAAAAAAAAAAAAAAAAATCCCAAAAAAGGGGCAAGAATTTTGAACTTGTTAAAGTTAAAGAAGTGATGCCAGGAGCCACCGACGTCGTTGACATTAAATTGGCTGCTGTTGGTCCTCGAAGTGGTTCGTCTTGTTGTTGGTATTGTTGCCTGCCTGCTGAGCTGAGCTTAAACGCAAAATTTGAGCACACCCTGATGCATTTTTCACACGAAATCCTTATTAATAAATATGTACAAGCATATAACGTATATATTGTATAAGTTCCAAAATATATTACTGATAATTTGAAAAGTCGTCAACCTGAGCTAAAGTTGGCAGCCAGACAGACAGATCCAGCCATCAGACAGTTAGCCAAGACACAGAGCGAAGACATTTTAATGTGGAGCCTGCTCTGCTCTGCTTTGCTCTGCGAGTTGTGGCGTTGGTGCCCAATTACAAGCAAATGAGCTGGAAAACTGTATCAAATGACCCAATGCCAACAAAAATTACAGACCAAGCGCAGCCGAGAAGAATCTCTGCTAAGAAGATGGACGGACTGGAGCTCTTACTACCTCTTAACTCTTAACGTGACAAAGCGATGGCTTGCGTGTGGCAATTTCAGTTAAAAAATTTCTTATAAGGCCTTAAGATTTTTTATACCCTAACAGGGTAGTTAAGCTTTCCTAGCGTAATCGTAACATTTATCTAAAATATGATAATACTTTAATAATAACTAGTTGGAGCATAGGGCCTTTACAAACATATTAAAATTAGCTTTATCCATTGCTAAGTTCTTTATATTGCGCCAGGTGCGACCGGTCTGCTGAGCCTCTGCTTCCACCGCTCTTCTCCAGGTGTTAGATGGTCTACCCCTTCTACGGCTGCCTTGAGGGTTCCAGTCAAGAGCAGTACGAACAATGTTTGTTTGATGGTTTGCGCAGTGTATGGCCAATCCAGCCCCATTTACGGCGCCTGATTTCAACTTGGATGGACTTTTTGACTGGCCAGAATATGAGCGCTCGGTTAATACAGACCCGGATAGGTCTCGCGTTGTAGCATTCCAGGATTCACATCCGTAGAGCAGGACAGACTTGACGTTTGATTCAAAAATTCTAAGTTTCGTTCGCCTTATGATGTATGGAACCATGGTATCTACTTCCCTTGAAAAAAAAGGGCCGCTTCTAAGTAAGTTCGATAGCAAGATTGTTTCTCTCGAGAATTTTTTTAAGGACAAAAAGCTTGCATTTAGCCGCGAAATTCTTAATTTTTTTTCTCAGTGCCGGATAAATGAGGTAGACAAAAAAATGTTTTCAAGATCTTCGAACTTTGGTAGAGCATAACAATAGAACAATACTTTTTAAACTTCAGATTTCAGGACCCTCAAATATGACCCCTTTATGATGGAAAGTGGAACATGAATTCTCTTTAGGGAAATATAATTTAAGCAGATTTTCGGATCTCTAGTTTGAAGTGAATTATAGGCATTAGGTGATGGTGCTTTATTAAAAGATTGTACTGCGAAAAAAAAAAATTAAGTAAAAAAAGTATATCTATAAGAGTATGTAAAGTTCGGCACCCCGTAATCAAACGTCCATGTATTAATTTTTTTTTTGGTCATGTTATACTTTTTTAAGGATTTTTGGTAGCATCTTTGAGTTTTTGTTGTGTTAATTTGATGCCACGCAAAAATTGTCAAAAAATCAACAACGACTTTGATTTTTGATGCACTTTCACTGAAGGATGGCAATGAGAGGACGTCGTTGAACCCAAAGCTGACTTTAGCTCAAGACCCGTTCATTGGCTGCAGCGTGAGATATTCTTTGGCATGGTCGGTGGGCAAAGACTTTGATGTTTTAATGTCAGTTCGTCAGTCAGCGCTGCCTGCCACCTACTTGGCAAAAATTTCTTGGCCAACAATCAAAATCAGTCAACTGTAGCGATGCGTCTGTGTGGCTAATTGAGTTACCTACCGGCCGTGCGAATTATTTGTCAACGTGTAACGGTTAAATGTGGATCTTGAGATCCTAAATTATCCAAATGTAATCGGAGTCGCTGGCTAATTAATGTACTCTGTGCGTTCCAGCAGCGTAACAAATCTTTGCGCTGCCTACCAACTACTAGGTACTATTAATTGGTTAGGCTGTGTTTGCTTCCTTTTATCAAACTTCCTTAAACAAACAAATCTTTAATAGATATTTTCTTTACTCTTACTTTCTTGAGCAGGTAAGTTTTGACTGTAATGATCAGACCTTTGCGGCATTTCTCTGCATTTCGTTTAATATCCTTTCGGTTTCTTTACAAGATGCAAGGACCGCACACAAAGTGGGCGTTGTTGGCGTGATTTGGTGTCGCTAATTACAGCTTCGCGACTTTACCTGGCTGTCAGTTTTATGACTTAATAATTGCAATTGCCATCATTTGGCCAAAAACCCAATGAGCCCACACACATACACACACAGCCATAAGCACACGCGACTTGTAGCTCTGTAAGATGTATTGCAATAAGTCAGTCCATGACTTACATTAATCATTTGATCGACGGCACAGTTTTTTGGACCCCTTATATATTGCTGGCAAACTTGGAGTCTACATTTGCGCCACATTGGGCAATTATTGTGCAATAATTAGAGGATTAGCGCAAAAATTTCACACAACAATGCCAAAACAAAGCGGCAGAAACGGAAACCGATGCTCAAGATGTTTGAGGGGTAGACAATGTAATGTTGTGGTTTGGTGTTTTTTTTTTTTTTGTAATAGTTGCCAGTCAAAATCTATACAATTTACTTTTTTGTAATGGAAAATGTGCCCAAAAAGGCATGAGAAAATGTTTTGTAAAAAAACAAAGTAAATTGCCATGAAAATTGTTTTTAGATTAGCCTAGAAGTGCCTTTTCCCTTAAGAAGAGCATACAATAGTGGTCAAAAGTATTTTGACATAGGTAAAAAAAATTGATTTGGAAATTTCTTATGATTTATTTATTATATTACTTTTAATAAATTAATTTTGAGAATAATGATAAATTAAGCTCCTCAAAACGCAAAAGTTTACTATTGTTATTGTTAAAGTTTAGGAAATTAGAACGATTTTTCAAAAATGTTAGTTTGACAGATGAAGAGAAAAAGCTGTAACCTTAGATTAAATAAAATTAACAATAAAAAGTAAACCCTTCTTTGACGTCAGAGACCCTTTGCAAAAGTTCAGGAATTGATTTTAACAATTTTTTCTGTGTTTCCTGTAAAATATCCTTCCAACGCATTTTTTCTTCAACAATTGTGTCTTCTCGCCATCTTGATCAATTTAGGCAGCGTTTTGTTTTATTTAATGGGCTGATGTGAATTAAACTTTTCTGTTTTGTTCAGATCCAAGCTTTGAGGTGGCTAATTTAATGTATTGACTTCTCTCAAAAACTCCTGTACCATAATAAAGGATTGTCCAACGACTCTGCGACCGGAAGTGGAAGCCCGGTCATTTAGTATGTTTAAATATATGTCTATATTCATTGTGCTATTAATTGGTAGTAAATCGTCCAACCAAATCAAGCTTAAACATACTCAAAAGATAACAAGCCTCCACCATAAGTTGGAGTACCCATATAGGCATTGGTTTTTCCCAAACATTGTTCAATTACCTTCAATAAACTTTATTTTTTCGATCTAGGATATTCAAAGGTGCTTTATATATCCATAATTTGTGTTCTCAAAACGATCTTGCCTTGTTTTTATATTATTTAGCAAATGTTAACCTTTAAGCCTATTTTTCGATAAAATACAAGGATTGTACGAGCTACAAAGGTAGTAAAACTGGCCTCCTTTCACTGTCTTCTATCAAATTTTCTACTAACTAATGTTTTATACTGTTTATTGAATTCAATTGATAAAGCTTTTGGTGTATTTAAAGCATCTTTCAAAAATTTTCTTAGTTTAATGCCGTGATCTATAGCGTCCTTTTGCGTGTTCTGCCCCAACTGGCTGTATTATTTATAGAATACGTTTTGTTTTGCCTCATAATTTGTTAGAAAATGGTTTGTCTAGGCATTTTACAAAATCTGATATGGTATTCCGCTGGAAAACCGGCATTATATTTTGTGACTTTTTCATTTCGAACAAGTTGACCGAATTCAAGTATTTTGCCGATTATAACAAAAACAAAGGGCAGCAAAATTGTATACTATTTTTAAAAATGAATAAAAACAACTTTTAAAATTGCCACACATTACTTGTACCACACGGGAATCAAAGGAATTGCAATTGATCGCAATGTCAAAATACTTTTGTCCAGCCAAAAATGTATCATTTCGCCATTAAGATAATATAGAAAAAAATGCAAATCATTATCAGTGCAATTTTTTGCTCACTGAAAGCTAACAATAGATTCTCTTTTTCAAAAGTAAAATGGATACCGTTACTTCTCTCAGTTTTTATACATAAGCGATATAATATTTAGTACAGTTTTGTCAAAATACTTTTGGCCACTATTGTATATTCTGGATTATATAATTGACAAATAAAAGTATTTCTGCTGTAGTATATTACGTTTTAAATTCAAATGACAGAACTAAAACATAAGAATATGAAGTATCAAACTATCAAATGTTTAAAGCTCTCCTTACATGGTGCAGTAGGTAGCTGCTATATGACGTATATGCAGAAAAACTAACATTTTAATCGATGTTTGAGTTTTTGAGTAAAATACTCCTATAGAGTTTAAAACTCAAATTTCTAAGGTTTCTTTTCCTCGAGACCCCGAGAGAACTTGTACAGTACAAAAAATGTTCGCTGCCATCTTTATAATTATACGCAACTAACTCTTCAAAACCGTATCGAAGCCGAACTACAAACACTTTGATGGATTTTTTGAACTGGCTAACGACCTAGTAGTGTCAAATGTAAAAAGTGTATTTTACCAAAAGATTCTAGTATCTGACATCTGAACCTCATAGGAGAACTTTGCGACTAAATCTCGCACAATAAAAGCAAGCCCGCTTAGGCTTCTTTTTACTAAGAGTACTATGCTGAATTTTAATCAAGATCGAAAAATTTCCAAATTTAGGCAAAAATGTTGCAATTTCAGCAATTGCAGCCCCTATAAGCCGCAACAGCATTAGACTATTAATGCATATATACTCTTGTGAGCCTAATAAATAAAAAAAAAAACAACCTCCGTGACAGTTTGAACGGTCAGTGCTGAATTTTTCAGGCCTGAATTCAGGCGTAAAAAGTAAACGAACGCCTTCGTAAGTGAAACAAGGAGAGTTACAAAAATGAGTTATGAAAATGAAATCAAATCGTTGCATAGTCGGGAGATCAAAGAAAGCGCCAATAAAGAAACGCGGCAGATACGTTCTAAAAAATCTGTGAAAAAAAATACATGAAGTAAAAAAAGGAATTCCATAACTACATTTTTAAATAACTAGGTTAATAAAAACATATTTCAATCAAATAGCTTTTTTTAATCGTGATAAATCGTATGAAATTATGTAAAAGATTGTTTTTCCACACCATGTTATTTTTTATTTTTTCAACTTTTAAATACAGTGCGTGAAAAAAGCTTAAAGCGACATATTTTTAAAAAAATATATTATAGATATACATATTAGACTGCAAACAATTTTTAAATGTCGTTTATATTTTAATTTTTTTTTTAGATATTAAGATATTTACAAAATATGTGATTTTGGCGCAGGAAAACGTCAATATATATTTGAAATTTTTTTTTTATAGACATGTAGAAGTAGGTAGGTAAGGGCGGCTGCTGGCTTAAAAAGCCAGCACACTTAGGCCTGGGCCGGTCCGTTGTGTACATTTCGAAATAATACCAAATAAATATGTATAAGACATCAACAAATTTTCTGCAACTTATCAAATTTTTTTTAAAAAAAGTAAGCTTAATCTTTTTTCGCGCACATTACAATTTGTAAGGAAAACCAAATGCTTATCGAAAATTTGTGTAAAAAAGATTTTTTTTAAATATTAGTTTGTTACATTTAATCCAATGTGCTTTTTTTTTTTTTTTTTTTTTTAGGTGTAGGAAGCTTGAAAAGCCGAAAAGTGTGGGACTTGTGTTACCTCACCCACTAACCCTACCACCTACTCTCCGCTTCCCTCTCAAGGTACCACCGCTAAGTATTACTTCTCGAGGGGGAGAAGGCATGAAAGCCGCATCTAGATTCTCATCTATGATTTGAGTTGTTACACTGGCGTTCAGCGCGACGCAAGGATTTAATTATCTCTGCTGCCATGTTGCTTATAGCAGACCAATTGTTTTGCGAACTAAGTAGGATATCCATCAAGTCATTGACTATGAATGGCCTCCCAATTCCTAAGCTTAGCTCTTCCCGTTCGGCACGGCTGTGATTCGTTGCTTGTTGCTTCTCCTGCCAGCAAATCCAGGGGTGCCATACCTGCTAGTACAAGGGCTGCATCTTCTGATACTGTGCGATAGGCACATAGCACTCGAAGGGCGCTTCTTCGGTATGCCGACTTGCACTCGCGACTGTAGGAGGTGACCGCCATTGCTGGTGCCCATACGGCTGATGCATACAGGAGAATAGACCGTACTACGTTAGCAATGAGCCATCTACTTCTTTCTCGCGGCCTGCCAATATTTGCCATAATTCCAGTAAGTGCATTAATGGCTTTCGCCGCTTTATCACCAGTATGCTGCAAGTGGTGCTTGAAGGTCAACCTGTGGTCTAGGAGAACTCCGAGGTATCGCATTGCAGGCTTAGAGCATATCTCTGTGTTGCCCACTCGGACTGTGGCAGTTTCGACCTTTTTTCTGCTGCTAATAAGGACTGCCTCTGTTTTTAGCGGCGCCAGTGCCAGTCCATTTTCTTCCAGCCAGTCAGTAACTAAGCTGATCACTGCGTTGGTGCAGCGTTCGACCCTGTGCAGCTCCTTGGCGACAACTACCACTGCAATGTCATCAGCAAAACCCACAACAGTCGGAATGGCAAGCGAATCACACCGTCAAACATTATGTTCCACAATGTAGGGCCCAGTACCGATCCTTGTGGTACGCCTCCGGTAATAATGTGTTGTTTACGACCGGAAGAGGTATCATACAAAAGGATTCGGTTTCGGAAATAGTCGCAGATGAGGCTGAGATCCAATGTGTAGGGTGGGACATCTGTAGGTTTGGTTGCAAAACACCCGCAATCCGGAACATACCCGTCCAAAGTGGATGCTTTTCGACAAGTTCACAGAATTCGTAGCTGATCTTACGGCTAAGTTTCAGGCCTGAATCCCATAAAACTAGTAAAAAATGAATGCGCAGTTTTATGGCTGGTAGTGAATATTCAGCTATGATTTCATGCTTGATTCAAGCTTGAACCGAACTATAGATATCTCGCTTTTCCATGATATAGTACTTGGTGCAAATAATTTTTTGTGCTTACAAGTGATAAGAAATTATAGCAATTGCTTGACTTATCCTACGAGATTCTTTTAGTATACATAATTTTATAATCAAGTTGCCATTATCAACTTAATATGGATTAATTCGTTGCTTCAAAAGTCAGTTAATTTTAATCCAATCTATTGCAAAAGAAAAAATTATACATAATATTAAAAAAAAAATAAAGGATTATTATGAATTATTTCAATGTCTGTCTCTTTTCAGTCTTAATCCAAAGCAACGATAAGAAAACCTGTTTCCTGCTCAATTTTTCGCGCTTATATTTTATCTCAATGTGGTATCAATTTCTCACAAAAGCCTCGCGCCTATTGAATTAAACTTTATTATATGGGCAAGGTGATCGATTTGGCGCTTCTCGATCAATTTGTAGACAGTTCAGCCAAAATTACTTGCCAAAACAAATACGCGAAACATAACAACGGTCCAGATCTCGACCCAAAAAAAAAAAAAAAAAAAATACCCCGTACCCAAACACCAGAACAGTATTGTGCCAATAATTACACAGAACGACGCTCCAGAGTGTGGCTGCCAAATTAAGTTAAGTGTTGGGCTGATCTGCTTTCAGCAGTCGCATGCAACGGCCCTCCGAATTCGGGCAACAACAAGGCATCAGCCGAAAAAAAAAAAAAAATCAAGTCAGAAGGTACTTAAGCTCAACTACGAGATGCCCTAACTCTGGGCGTTAATTGGATTTAAGAAGTTTTGCTTAAGTATTTATTTTATTTATTTATTTAATAGTTACAAATTAGCTTAAAAACTAAAGGTAACTTTGTTCAAGCCCTGGCATCTTAGGCCTTCGGCTAATTTGCTTAAGTATATGAAAAGTATTCATTCCATTTGAATGATGTCAAAATAGGGATTTGTCACGGATGTGCCAAAAATCAATATGGGTCGCATATTACCTCAAATCTTAAGTTTTTGACACCACTTTTCTTCTCTTTAAAACCAAAATTTCCGTTAAAATGAGCTCATATCCATATAATCTTTGACGGCTCAATTTCGATTCCGCTTATCGTTTTTCCATTCCTTTATTATCGGAAAACTAGTAGAATTTGATTTAATCTATTTGTTTAGTAGAATATTAATTCAACACATTTAAGCCACGCTAAACGTGAATTTCTGGATGCTAAGAAGCTTTTGCCAATTTACTAGATAATGCATTTTTTTATTCATCGAACGGAAGGTTAAATTCAGTAGCTAGGATTATACTCGATTTTTTCTATACGTTTCAAACAATTCGATAAATGAATACACCCGCCTTTGTCCCTAGTGTAGAGTGTATTAAAAGGGCAACAAAAACAAAGGGAAACAAATCGTTTAAACTGAAACTGAACTTGGACTTCGACTTCGACAACTGCGCATCGATGATCGTTGGCGGATAACCGACAAAGGGGACTTAAGCTCTTATAGGGCGGTCAATTCATAAATGTTTGAATCAAAAACCAGAGTACTACGTGGTTCCGTCAGCAGGCCATTCAATCATTCAGAAGATTCAAAACCAATTTGTTGATAGTCAGGCGTCTGCTTCTGCAGCCGCTGCCGCTGCAGCTCCTGTGATCGACTGCCACACTCTGGGAATTATGAACCCGCTTTTGGTCAACAGCGGTGGCGGTTGATTTTGTTCTTGTTGTGCCTGCTTTTCAGAGGCAGCGCTTATTTGTTTTATAAAATCATTTTCGGGCGTCGCCAAAAAAAAAAAAACTTTTTTCGGATTTTCGGTTTATAATCAAAACGAAATTCACGTAATTATTACGAAGAGACTTGGGATGATCAAAACTGCACCACAAAGCCAGCTTCGTTAAATCGTTAATGACTTAATTTAGTGAACGCGAGCGCGGGCGTTTCAGCTAGCCGGCAATTATAGATGCTGCCCCCATATCCTGCTGCGTTCGGATCGCATCGTTCTTCCTTGTTAGCGACAATTTACGGCTTTGAACGCTTCCGCACAATGCGTCGCCGTCAATTTGTCAATTACACAAATTGTTTGGCACCGACTCGCCATGAAACCAAACAACAAAAGATGCGGCCCGATTCTGATTTCGGCTGCGGCTACTTCTTCCTGCCCAAGCTTAAATCTCGGGCTTTGTGCAACCTTTCTGTGCCACCTGCATGCAGCTGCCTGCAACAGACACACGCACACACACAGACACATTGCTGCAACTGCGCCGCAATACAATTAGTTAGAATTCATGAATGGAGCGATCGTTCGATCGATCCGATCCAGAGTGCCACAGCTTACATGCAACCCCAAGCAGCTTTTGGCAACCGCAGCAGAAGCTACAGCAGCGGCAGTTACAGTCACCTTGCATGTCTTTGTCAATTTATAGACAGCTTCCCTGAGCATTATTAACACGTATTATTATTATACATTGGGTTCAGTTTGACTTGGGATAAGTCCGTGCAGCGGTCCTTGGGGTTTCGGGGCTTAGCCGTCGAACTGTGCATATTTTGTGGGTTTTTCTTTGTCGGTTGCGGCAGCAGGTCGTGAAAAAAAAATAAATGTTAAAAAATTTGTCATGTCGATAATTGGCTGAGGTTTTTGGGGTTTTGACCAAATCCAAAAGCTTAAGTAGCTAGTGACCATAATTGTATATCTGTATCTGCATTAAATAAGTTAATGAGCATTAACACCATCAATTTGTCACTTCTTGTTAGTGTCGCCATGGGGCAAAAATTGTCACTGAACGTTGCAGCCAAAATTGGCAAATTTTTTGAGCCACTGATTGTTGAGTTCTTTAACTTTTGAATGCAACAATGTATGAACTTCCAAAAAAAAAAGTTCCTAATTGGTCTTTTATCCAAATTGGTCTTTTATCCAAAAACAGTCTAACATTTTATAGGTAGCAGTAGTAGTACAGTAGGTTATGTGCGACCTCCGTCAAGAACGAAATTCCCTTCGCTTATTTTTTTCAAGAAAAACTATATAAGCTTCATTTGATATTTACGGATAAAATTTTTTTTTTTTTATTAATATACAAATATTAAATCAAAATTCTATTTAAAATAGTATAATGATACTATATAAAACATAGCTAAATAAAAAAAAGTATGGTTTATTTAATATTTTATGTGAAAGTCTCAATTTTTTTCGACGGAATCAGGAATAAAACAAGGCAATGTCCTAGCCCCGACGCTCTTTAACTTCGTATTAGAATATGTAGTGCGCGACTCAAAAATTGAAGCTAAAGGCTCAATATGGAACAAATCTTCGCAAATAGTAGCTTTCGCTGATGACGTAGACCTTAATGCCAAGAATATTACAATACTTAAGAAAAATTTTGAAAGCTTTAAAACATCTGCAAACAAAGTTGGATTGAAAATAAATGAAAACGAAATCAAATATTTGAGCAACTCCAGCCAAAATCTAACGCTAGGAGACCATATCATCGAATCTGTCGAAAGCTTCAAATACTTGGGTTCAACTATAAATAGAACAAATCATTGCAGACGGGAGATACATGAGCGAATTTAATCGACAAATAAAACGTACGGTAGATTCTATAAGGCTTTAGGATCAAACCTATTGAGCAAAAAAACAAAAATACGTCTCTATAAAACTATGATAGCACCAGTCTTTCTGTACAGAGCTGAAACATGGACGATTAAGAAAGCCGATGAAAATAAAATGGACATATTTGAGCGCGAGGTACTACGACGCATACTTGGTCCCGTGAGAGAGAACGATGGCACCTTTAGATTAAGGTACAATGAGCAGTGTGCAAGTGAGCTAGGAGGACCAGTGATCAGCAAACTGGTGAAATTAAGACAGTTAGAATATGCTGGTTATATAATAAGAATGCCTGAAGAAAATCCCACAAAGAAAGTGTATATGGGTGAACCGGCATCAAAAAGGAAAATTGGAAGACCAAGTACAAAATGGATTGGAAACGTCGAAAAAACAGCAAACGAAATTTCAATAAGAAATTGGAGAAGAGTAAGAGTTATAAGAGTTAGACCTAGTTGGAAGCGTGTTCTACAGGAGGCCAAGATTCGTTACGGATCGCAGAGCCAACAATGATGATGAGGAAAAAGTATTTGTCATTAAAATACATATACAGAAAACTGTTAAATATATACACATTATTTAGAAATAAATACTGAACAAAAAAATGATGTGGAAAATAGTATTTTAAGTAAAAAAAATTATATACCACCAAATTATATGTCAAATAAAAATTTTTATTATAAATAGTAAAAAGTTGGAAAAAATTGGTTCGACTGAGTACCAAACCTGGGACTAAAGCAGATTTTAAAAGTCTTTAGCCCAAAGCTCTTCAAATCGGCTACGTTTTTACATACTTTTTTTTAGACTATTCAATAGTTTGAAATACAAATTTTAAAATTTCTTTGAGTTTTTGGGCATACTAAGCACCTAATTTCATTATGTATCCCAATTTCGACAACACGACGTATGACGGCATGAGGTAACCAGATTCATCCACTATTATACGTCCCCTGTCAGAGAGACTTGGCACTGTCCGCCTCGATATTCGCCGTAACCTAACTGCAAATATTAATGAAGCTCAATCAACCCTCTCCATTATGGGGAGACTTCAAACTATTCATATAGAGTCCGTAAGTAATTTTATCGTTTAATCCAGACCGGGCCTTATAGGCCCGTTCGGGCTATCAAAACCACCAACGAGCTGCCTTCGGCCAACACCACTCAGGATATTCTAAACTCCTAGTCTAAATACTACCTACCACTAAATGCCCTATCAACCACACTGGCCGGACACCTGAATTTGTGGAACGCGATTTCAAGCATAAGCAACACGTTGTTGCTTTAATGTAGGCGTTAATTGGTTTACAAAAAATAAACACTTGGAACAAAACTTGTAATGAACTAATTGTTGAAACTAGCATCAATAGATACAGGGGTATACGGTGTTGTGTGATTGAACGCTCCTGTCAGTACTTGTCACAAAGAAGAATTAAGGTTCTTAATATAATAATAACTGAATGCACAATTTTGAAGATACACTTTTTTTACTTTTTTATACTTATTTATTTTAAGAAATCCAAAGAGAAAGCTTCTTTCGTTTACTATAAAATAAATAAAGTCCCCTATTAAATTATAAAATTGTTACACATTTTTTTTAATTTCAGTATCGATATTTAAACAAAAAATTGTATATATTATATTAATTTAAAGTAACGTCTTACTAATACAACATTTTTGTTTTTGGTTATTCCGATAGTTGAAATCACTTGATCAGACAATCGAGTAATATTTTGAGCTCTGGGTACTGTTGAATACCCTGTAAAAGTGAGCAACAATCAGCTAACTTATAAAATGTAAATTTGCCAAGCCACAAATTACACAATTACAAAATTTTTGTAGTTTGTGGTCGCTGAGAACGAATATGAAGTCAGAAAAATTAACCCCCAAGTGAAAATACTCTGTACATAAACTCAAAAGTAGGAAAAAACGCCGTTTTTCGGGTGCATAACCTCAAATATCTCAAAATCCTGACGTGATGGGCCAATTCTGACACCGGATTCGAACGCAGCATATTACTTCGGAAATGACCCTTAGCTTTCCAACAACTGACATGACCCCGGTATTTGTTGACCTGTGTTATTATTTGATTAAAAATAATTTTTGTATTTATTTTTTAAGAAGGTTAACAAATAAATTCCTAATATAGTATGTACAGTAAAAATACGTTTTGACCTGGAATTTCTCTTGCTTAATGTATAAAGGACCATCCAAAAAGTCTAAAACCAAATTGGAGACCTCCTCCCCCCGTAGGGTTTTCCGTTATTTTGACATATGTGTCGGCCAATTTATCTCGAATTCTATAAGTCGTACACAAAAACTTCGAATTCCAAAAATATTTAAAATTTAATTAAAAATTGTATTTGTACTGGAAGGTATACTCCGAAGTTCATATTTTAGGCGGTAGAGCGCGCCAAAGGTTCTACAACGCAGTTTTTCGTATTTTTACCTACCTCCTTGCCCTTTTTTGTTTTTGGTGTGCATCAAAAATTTGTAGATCTCAAAAAAGTACACAAGACTGGTTTTTAAATCATGTAAGTATCTCTAGAAGTTTCCACGATATGACGCTTTAAAGTCTTCCCATGCCTTGAAAAACATACAGCAGCGCGCAGGGGGCGCTAAAGTGCTGAACGTAACTGAAAACCCTACGGGGGGAGGAGGTCCCCAATTTGGTTTTAGACTTTTTAGATGGTCCTTAATACATTAAGCAAGAGAAATTTTAGTGTGCAATATTTTCCAGGTCAGCCAATGTTTTGGTCTATTTTTACTGTACTAATATTGGCTATCGTCGGACTTGAGAGTTCTTCTGCAGGCAGCGGTAGCATGGCAGCTTTCCAAGAGTTGAGGATAAAAATTGCTTTGGAATTTATTTATTATGTGATCAATTTTTGTTAAAAAATCGCAAAACAACTCCTATTTTTCCATTTGTATAATTAATTTTAAAAATTAAAAATATGAGTTTAATTAGTTTATATTTTAAATTAATTATTATAAATTTTAAATAAATAAAAAACATCAGAAACGTTCTTTGAAAGTATGAAATCTCGGTACGGTACAGTTTTACAAATGTAACTTTAGTTTACTAAGCTCTTTAACAATTTTTTTAGTCAAACCTGTCACTCGCAAAACTTAAAAATTAAAATGTTTTTTTTATGCGGTCAATGAGACTGTATAAAATTACCCAAATATTAAATAAAAATGCCATATTTATAATAATAATGATATATTATTATTTCTTAGATTAAAAAACTGAAAAGAAATAAGAAACTTCAATAGCAGCCCCTTAAAGTGTACGATTAGATTTCGTTCAAAATTTAATTTTTTAGTTTGGATCACCGTGTCTTAAAAACAACCATCTAAAAATAATAACTTCTCGCTGTTCCATCAAACACAAGAAATCTCCAGAAATTTTTAATTAAATACAAAACGCACACAATTTCTATTTATATATTTCTTTTATTTATCACTAATAATTTCAAGTCTTAATCATTGTCTTCCATTTAAGTTATTTAACTAAAACAATAATACTTAAAAAATAATTTTCTACTGGGCTGTTTGAAAACTCTATCTAAACGGACATAATACAATATATACAAAAGAAGGTACAACTTTTGGCAAGACTTCAATACTGAAGTAGCACTGCCTCAACGCAGCAGATCCCCCAAAGCGGAGATGTAGGTCTGGGCCATTTGTAGTGTCTCATGTTTGGACAACTGACGATCATTGCCCAGACAAGGCAAATATTGACGCAGTCTATCAAAGGCTTGATTGAGATTCTGCATGCGTCTGCGTTCGCGTGCATTGGCCGCCAGGCGGCGTTTACGCTTGACCACCGGCGAGATTTGCTTATTGCGGCGCTTCTTGCCATTGCCCGTGGCAGCTTCATTGCCAGCTGCAGCGGATGCTGCGTCTTCGCTGTCACATTCACCTAGCTCAAAGGAGCCATCATTGGCATCAAAATCCTCAGCACCGCTGCCAAAGAGCAGCATGTCCTCATCATCATCATCCACGCTGTCTTCGAATAACGCAGCGTTGTCAAAATCAAAGTGCTGGAACTCATCGGCATAGAGATTAACTGTGGCGGGTGTGGCGTTTACAGTAGCTGCAATGGCGGGCGTGGTAATAGCTGCGCTTGTGACCTTTTGATTTTTACGTGTGTAGCTGCGTTTAGGCTTGGGTGCAGTGGATGTTGTAGTGGTGCTGTGCGTGGCGGAGTTGCTGGATGCGGTTGGTATAGCTGAGATGCTCTTGCAGGTGCCCACATTGGGCGAGCCCAATACGGGCAAGACAGCGGGCTGTGATACAAGCGGCTGTTCCGTAGAAGCCGCATATTGCGGCTCCTGCTGGCTTATATTATGGCAGCCATTATTGTAGATGGTGTTCAAATCCACATATTCAGGACTGTCAGAGCGATGACTGGCCGGTGAGGAGGTGATCCAGCCATCCGAGGAGGCTTGCTCAAAGCTGATAAAACCATTGGCAGATAAGTAGTTGCTGGAGCTGGCCAAAGTATTGCAGTTGAATTGATAGTGCGTCATGCTGGGATTATAAGCAGCCATGGGATTAAAGTAAGGCTCCGCGGCGCTGGCCTTAAAGCCCTGCAAATCCTCCGACGTCTTGTAGTAATAACGATAGATTTCACTGGACGACATTTTGTCTAGAGTTTTATTGAGTTACTTTTGCGGCGATTTAACTAAACACGATGTGCTCGCTGCAACTGCTGGCGAGTGTCTGGCTGCAGGATTATGCTGACGGCACTATTTATACGCGCGCGCAGAAACCTACCACGGCAGGTAAGAGACAGGTAAGTTCGGCAGTGCTGGTGGTTGTTGCTCAAGCAAACAAGTTGCCTGTGCGCCAGTTGGCTGTTGGCCTGCTTGGGTATGTTGACCACAGGGTCGAGGGACTAGCAGCAGACACAGGCAGCACGTGCTCACAATCGCTCACAGCTGTGGCACGGCCAATGGAAAACGGTGGTGAGTTCAGAGTCTTTGTTTATTGAAGCTTGGAAGTGCATTTAAAAAATGGCTGCTTTAAGATTTGGCCACGAGATAACTGCGCTCAGCTCAGCTGGCATAGAAAAGTCGCCGAGCCCGCTTCTAGGCTATCAACAAGCATCTAAAGCCACTAACAAGTTGATTATAGGGTTTTGGCAGCTCTTAAGCCGCACCGGAACAAGGGCGGAAATGCAAACAAACTTAACTCAAGCGCCAGCAATCATATGCGCATATAATTGGCAGACAAAACAAAGGCTAAGTCTAAACAGGATTAGAACCACACGCTATCACAAAAGTGGTGCAAAATTTGCAAAAATCCAAACACAAGCTAAAGATCGTCGCTACAATTTGTCAGCACAAAGTGCACAGCGCTAACCATAAGTATCTTATCTAAATCGGCAAAACAACAGACCCTAGAAAAACAGGTAAATCCACATAGCCTTAGAGCTATGCCGCCGTCAGGAGCAATTCGGCATGCTCATTGAGCACTGTCCCGTAGCAAATATCGCAATGAAAAATCTTGTTTATTACAACTTGGCAAAATTTGACCAATTGATGCGCTCATTTGGGACTCTTTAGTCTATGCCGCGCGCCGGCGCTACCTTGTTAGGCTACAGATACGCTTGAACTCTGCTCGAGTAGAAGTGGACAGTCATGCTACAGCCAGGCAGGCAGGCAGGCCGAACTAATAAGCGTGCCCGCAGCAGTCTTCGACAGAACTCGCCTAACTCTAACTAACTTTAATAGTTAGGCTGGCATTTTAACGCGCACAATTAATACGCTGCGGAATTTAGTTATAGAAATTTTCACTTTCAGTGCGCATGACAGGCCAAAAATATTCAGACTTGGTGGTCTACGATCATGAAGCAAATAAAAGAGGAGGTGCCTTTTCTTGGGCAACTTTTGATTTTCTTTACGTCACACGTTTAATAGATATTTGTTAATAGTTTTGGTAGGTCAATGTATTTGGACCACATAAAATAAATTTTCGTGTTCAAAAAATCTAGAAGTAATGAGATAAATAATATTGGAACAGACATTTGCGATGATCTTCTAGAGCTGAAGTTCGATGCACTGGAAAACATTTTTTGAGCACTCATCAAAAGTTTTAAAAAGCTAGAGGGGTGTATTAGCAGTAATGGGTGTAAAGATGTACTGCGACCCAAGTGGATCTATTGTACCCCCTTCACGGCTTAAAGCTCTCCCAAAAGTCCAATGGCCTGCATATATTCCAGTATTTTGTTTGGACTTAGGGTAACAACGATCTCCGGTGAGAGAACGTACATGCCCACAGTAGACGCACTGAAGTTTCTTCCTTCATGCTACAGAAGCGACATAGTCCACTATCCGCTATGCCAGTCAGGATCCACACGGTATTTTTCCCGTGAGTTATCATGAGTTTGAACCTCATACAGTTGTTGTTAGAGAGGAGGGTTTTTGACTGCTTAAGTCCTGGTATCTGTGTCCAGTGAAGCATCCGTTTGTTTTCTTCCTCCATTCCCAGTAGGTCACATACCACGTGGTTACCAATCTCACAGTATGGTTCAGGGCCGACTAGCGGTGTTGCTGCACCCATCCTTGCTAGTCTGTCTGCCAGCTAATTTCCATTTGTTGTGTCCTGGAACCCAACTAATCGTGAGCATACTGCTCAGGGTATAATAATCCAAATTATAAACCTACTATCTGGGCCGTAGACAGAAAATCCGGGCCCGGGGGGAAAAATGTACCGGCCCCTCTATTACACCTTCAGCTTGAATAATTGTGTTTTGTAAGTACGACAATAATTACACCGGGCCCCTGAGAAAACTCCGGGTCCGGGGGAATCCCCCTTTCCCACTCCCCTCAAAAAACGTTTATTTTTTTCACTCAAAATATTAGACAAAAAACTTCCATCATAACGCAAACCTCGCGACAAAAACGATCGTGTGACGTCACTTGTTAAATTTCTTTTTGCATTTGAATAACGAAACTGCGCGATGTGACTTAGCTACACCCCACCTATCTAGAGATTTCAATTCCCAAGAACAAATCATTAGATTGTGCAACAAACTGCCGCTTTCTTTGATGTTCAACACTCACCTACCGCAAGATGCCCAAGCAGTGGCACGCCCCAATGCGCATTATATAGCAAATTTTGCGCAATATTTTCAGACTCTATCTATAAGTACATCTAGCTATACGAGCCATAAAACCTTGTCAATTAGATAAAAATGTCACACAACAAACCGCACCGTGTAGCTCAACAAATTTATTGTACAGAACCAACCCCAAGCACTTGTACCTGCAACATGCCACAGCACTCGCTCTGGGGTTGCAGTTGCACCAGGTCATACTACATGTTAGTGGAACCTCGTGCAATTTATGTTTCGGCTTCTTGTGACAGTTGCACAAGTGACGCCTTCGGTTACACCTGCAGTGCAAGCGCTCATCCGATCGATCGCTGAAACGATCGAGAGTGCGCGCATACTTTGTACAGCACATTTTGTCATAAAGGTTATCAGTATTAGCTGATGTTAAGGTATCTTCTGGAACTAGGCGTTTGCATATCGATTTGAATTGTAAACATATTGAAAGAAAGACAAAAAAAGAATACTTTGCAACAAGCTGCACACGTGCTGTCCGCTTGTAACCTGCAGCAATGCGGGGTTGGCAATATTTTCTTTGGTACTTGGTATTTTTTTGCCCCCGTGATCGCCGGCGCCTTGCGTGTCTGTCATTTAAGGAATACGCACCAGGCACTTGCCGCTTAATATGAAAAGAAGAACAATGCGGCACACAGTACATACCTCAACGGGTCATACTTTTCATGTCAATATGCATAAATACCAAAAGAGATTCTCCTGCTGCCACAGATAGAGCTTCCAGACTCAATAAGGAAAGTGTGGCACTTAAACAAGAAAACGCATCACACGAATTTGCAATGCCCTTACAGTAAGTCTATGAGTGCGTTTACCAGAGCATTTCATCAATGGTTATTGGTGTTGAGCATTGATCAACAAAATCTTTGTTACCGACTACTTATTATTTTTACGGGCGGCTGGCTTGTACATTTTGGGCCATGTCTATTTTAAGTGTGACCAGGTCTGATTAGCGGCTGCATAAAAAGGACTGTACTTTTTAGCGCAAAGTTATTTAGAGCATTTTCTTCTACGACCACCAGGGAATGTGATCAATGATCATTCTTTGCTGAGCATACTGAGCATCAATCTCATTGGTGGTTTTGATTGAAAAGCGGCAATAAAAATACGACCAGGGTTGCCTTTCTGTTTGTGCCAATAGCTGTTTCAGATGTGACCAGGTCTGTTTTGACACTTTCACGCAAAAAATTGTTATTTATTAGCACAAACATACTTAACATAGAACATTCTTTTCTACGATAATCATTGAATATTTATCAGTGATCATTTCTTGCTGAACATACTCATCACCAAATTCACTGATCATGATAACTAAATATTGCGTTTTATATTTCCAGCCCTGGCTGTTTAAAGTGTGACCAAGTCAGATTTTACATTTTCATCAAAAATTGATGAATGATAATAAAAGCTAAAAATGCTTTATAGAAATATTTAAGCACGAGTTTTGGGTTTTACATTTTGGGTCATGGCTATGTTAAGTGTTACCAGGACAAATCGGTAACTTCATCAAAAAAACTTTAATTTCTTAGTACAACCACAATCAGAACATTCTCTTGTACGACTCATTTGCTCATTTGCTGAACATACTAATTACCAAATTCACTGATCATGTTAACTAAAAATCCATTATAGAAATGCTGTAGTACAAGTATTGCTCTTTATATTTCCGGCTCTGTCTGTTTTAAAATGTGACCGTGTCTGATTTTCATTGAAAATTTTGCCATTTTTTAGCACAACATCAATCTCGGCAGAAAAATGCCACTAATGACTTTTTTTCAAGAATAACTCAAGGCAGAAACGCTTTCAACATCTTACTTTGATATTTGGCGATAAAAAACCATGCTTGACCACTGTAAAAGCTGGTACAAAAATGTCTATAGGTCATGAAGATTTGTTCCTGTTGGATACCGGTTAGAGTGTTGACAAATACCACCGAGGTAACTCGTTTATGAAATCGTAAGATGCTTTAAATCATGAATTTTCGGTACAGATTTTATATATAGCATATTGGCACAAGGCGGAGCATAAGGATCTTTATTAATAACTGTTCGAAGAGAACAGGAACCTACAGTTTATAGCCGAATCCGAACGGCGGTGCTTTGAATTAATAGAGATTTTCTTTGGCTAATAGCGTATTTTTGCTAGCGATGCCAGAGCTAGGCAAATGCACCAGTGCTTCTGCGGGAAATGGAACCACCAGTCGGGGAAATTATTATACATATACATAGGCACTAATCCAAACAGCAATTCAATCCGTATAGGTTTTGAAAAACGAGCTAGTTCTATAATAACAAAAAATATTTCATTTTAAAATTTTAACTCCATATAAACTTTACTTTACTTTTCCAATCCTTTGCCTTGGACCATGAGTTTTATTGGTGTACCTGCCTAAAGTTTAATAAGCGATCTAAAGTGCACATCTGTGCCAAGCATTTGGTCCGACTAATGTAACAGTCGAAGGAATGGTTCTATAAAGTCAAGCATTTTGGTATGCAAATTTGAAAACCCAAACGTTTCAGGTAAAAAAGGATCAATTATGTACCTTTAAACAGGTAGGTTTTAGAAAACAGGCAACAACAAAACAAGTTTAGCCTAACCGCGGAGGGAAGTTCGTTCCTGAAGGGTATACCCCGACCGCACCTTAATATTTCCCTAAGTCTTAGAGCAACTTTTTGAAAAAAATAATGTTTAGATAGGAAAAGTTAGCATTCATTTAAGTATTTTGAATTTTTTATTTCAAAAACAATTTTTTGCTAGATTTTTTTACAGGTTTTTGAAGGGGATCTAAAAAATCACACAACTGGCTCTGACTTAAATCCTGATCAAAGGATTCCAATTTTATTGCAAAATCTTTTAAAGAATCTGAGTTTTATTCGTAGTCCCAAAGTTGCTGGTTAATTGCAAGGTATTGGCATCTACTTTCTTCTTCTTCTTATGTCCTCTTGCTCCTAGTGGAGCATGGCATCTACTTTACAAAGGTACAATTTTTGATTTTTGTTGTGGATTTTTTTTACAGTAACTCACAAATAGCTCTTGAACCAACAAGTACATCTAAAAACTTTTGTTCGATTTTTTTATTTGAATCTTGGAAACTGAAATAAACGGCACACAAACTGAAAAATGTCTCAAAAATTGTTTATACCATATAAAATGGCTACAAAAAAATTCCTTACTTGTCATCCTTCAAATAATAACTCATAGGCTTCTTACCCAAGAGAGTAACTTCGCCACACGAACTGAACTAAGCATGTGGAACGTGTAGGAGCTGCATAACAAAAACAAAAGTAGACGCACGTCAATGAGTCCTATTAGCAAGTCCCTTTGGGCCGTGAAAGTGTTGTCGACTTGCAACTTGCAACTCGTGCAACATATTAGCCCAGTTATTTTTTAACATAATTGAAAAATTTGTATGTTACTTATTTTATTAGCATTTAACACTACTCCAATTCGGTGAGTATGCAACCAAATAATTCGACAGCTTCAGCAAAATGAAAGCAAAAGCGAGCATACGAGTTAAGTAGGGTCTCAAGGGACTCTTACTCAATATAGGTATATATATATATATAGTTGCATGTCCATGTGGGTGGCCAATTGATGCAGCAACTGTGTGTGTGGGGCATTTTGGCAATTGTCAAAACGAAAATTCATTAAAGGCAAATTAAATATGCAAATTCAGCAAAGAAAAAGTCGGAGAGAAATCAACAGGGATACTCGTATTGATAGCGGCAACAATGTTGCATGGACAATGGTCTGCAAGGATGCTATGCAGCGACTGTTTGACTTGGTAAGCAAATATTGACGGCGCTTGTGCTGGGAAAAAAAAAATTGAAAAAATACACATATAAATCGTATAATTGTTGAAAAAAAATAGCACAGATGAAAATCAAAGCAAATATCTGCGAGTGCAAACAGATTGTTGCAAAAAAAATTATAAGCAAATATGTTCCTATATGATATAGTATTCATGATGCAGTGTTTGCTTAAAAATTTTGGACTGGGTAGCGTTTAATTCTCGTGAAAATTAAAACTAGATTAGGCACACGTTCAATTTGCAGGGTCGTCAATTGTTAGGGTATAACCATTCGAGATTGTGCTCACTGCGATTCAAGAAACCGCTCCGTGGAACGCGTTACAGCACCCAAGAAGAGGTAATGGAGAAATCGCAGTGATGATTCCGGTAAATTTTTGATCAAGGTAGTACATATGTACGCATCGCCTTCGAGAAATAAGTAGGGACCCAGTGGAGACTATCGACAGGCCCTAAGTCCACTGTCGTCGGATACCCCCCAAAGTTACCTAATGTATGATCTGGGTGACTGGAGAAGTCAATGTACCGATGTCCGTCTGTCCGTCTATCTGTCTGTGCGTGTGTCCGTCCGTATAAACGCTTTCATCTCAGAGATATCGGGGTTGCATTATATAGCTCCCATAGGGGTGTTTTAGAGGACCTCGAAAAGGTCTTCCGCGCTTGACTTTGACGTACGCCATCTTTTTACAAAGAATTTAAATGCTTCATACATTTATTTTCAAATCTACAGGCTCTTTAGAAAGCTGTGGCCCCAGGAAGAAGAATTGTCTTTGTGGCAGCTGTGAAAGACTGGCGTTATATTTAAGCGCCTAATTGAGCCAACGAGGTTCCGTTCGTGCCTGTTGGCGTGCATTCTCAGTCAATCGCTCTACCGACTGGATAAGAAAGACATTTACTCTTAGAAAATCGAGGTCTGTCTTGGCATACGACCAACTTGGCTTGGATATCAGCTTTGAAAGTGAGCCTCTTGTCGAACGAGACGAACAATTGTTGTACCTTTGCAGACTGCTCCTAAGTCCCACCGTGGCTTGGGATGTTGCTGACGACAGAGCGTGAAGATTCCTTCTCGGCCGTCGAACTTACAGATGATTTATGTTGTCAAGGTCGACGTCAGTAGGCAGAGTTTTAAATCCCTCCCATAGGGAGAAGCTATTTATACCACCCATTTTGTTTTATGTCTCGAAAGGATGATTGAGAACCCAGTCTGATATAATAGTATTTGTGGGGGTATTCGAAAGAAAGTATCGCGTAAGATATTTTGCACTTTACGTGAACTCCTAACTCCATGAGCTCTACGACAAATTTAACCCGCTTAAGCGCGACTTCGCATAGCTCACGAGTAAGCTGGCTATTGTAAACTCTCGGACAAAGGGCAGGACTTGTCTGTATCGGAAGAGTTGGTGGGCTTATTTACTGCCTTTAGTGACACAAGTGGAATAGACGTAAAGCGCTAAGCAGAGGCGCCTGAAATAGCGCTTTACATCATGCCATAACCCGATCGGCTTGTTACAGCCAGTCAGTTTCTTGAAGAACAAAATGCACAGGTTTCCAAATGCTGCAAAGGTATTAGAGAGTAGCAGCACAGATCGTAGACGCTAGGCAGTGCACCTACTGTGTCATTATTTGGGCACGCCTTGGCAGCCGGTCCTTTGAAAAATTTATTTAGATCTTGAGCTGATAGTTATCTGTTATGTCGCACGGTCTGACTTTGATGCGTGTGACTCTGTAGTAGTTACTCTTGTTTTGGCAGCATTCTGATGCTTATCAATTGCTCAGCTAATCTTTTGTTGTCAAAACTAGCAAGTGCTTGGCGCCAAACCGATGCTAGACAAAGAACTTTGACTAATTTGATTATATTAATCTTGACTAGAATTTAGCTAAGCAATTATAAATTTTAATTTCATGCTTGTATCCTTTACAAGTCGGAAGTAGGCATCATAACCGACAAATTGTGATTGCTATTTTGATACTAACAAACATCAAGTGGCCAAGTGGAGAGATCCCACGTTACCCTTACCCAGATCAACGAAATGATCAATTCAAATTTGAAACAGTGAAAACTACAACAAAGAAAACAGCATGAAAAGAGAAATCTACGCAATCACTTGAGAAAAATCTGTAAAAAGAAGTAGCTCTTGGACCAGGACCTCGGCTACACCTTCGTTCAGAACTCATAACAGGTGGCGCGGAAGCCGCACAAAATAAAAATGATTAAAGCAATAAAAACGCAGACAAAAAAAGGTCATACAAAAAATAACAAAAAATACATAACAATTTTTAATAAGATTTTTTTGTCTCTACTGTAACTGTGTGTGTATGTGTGAGTATGTCCTGTCATACTTGAGGAACAAATTTGAAACAACATTGCGCCTAGTCTCCTGGAACAACTTCCGATGATGCTCTCTGTAGGCGTATCAGCCGCACAGCGGGCCAAGTGTGAGAACATTTTGCGGAAGGATGTGGCAAGGTAACAACATTAATAATATTTTTTAGAACTCGATGCTGAAGGGTTGCCGCTTACTCTCTTCTGCTCTCTCCTAGCCACACGTGGTCAAGATTCACTTTTTTTTTACCTTGTACTATAGCTATGCGGTGACTCACTCCCTAGTTTTTATAGTAACTTTACTTGGCATACAAATTACACAGGAATTTCGTAGCGTAATTGAGCGTCTAATTTGCGGCGGCAGGCGGCAGGCGGCAATACAATTGTTGCAACCTCTGATACTTGTTGAACCACTACGTCTCCTTCTACTAGGTGCTTTTTTTTTCCTTCTTCATGAATGGGCCGGCGTTTTTCACAATGGCTCGTTTATTGAGCTTGAATGGTTTGGTTGGAAAGTGTTTCGGTGGAAACCCAAACTGAAGTGCATCTTCCATGCCACTCGAGCGCGAAACAATTAACAAGTTTCATTTTTGTTGCACTTATTTTGTATTTGTGTGTTTGTGAAGTGCGCATTATATGGAATTCCTTTGAACAACGACCCTAGCGCACAATGTGCTGACCTTAAGGTACCATATATATCCGCATGTACGATATGCAGGACCCCTCTGCTCCCGAATGTGCAAATACGTACAACTTAAAAATTGAAAGAAAACGAAAATTTATAATAATGAGCGCAGAGCGCATTATTGTTCTTATATATTTAAGTATGTTTATTGTATGGTATATATTTCGTACAAGTAGGGCTAAAGATAGCGGAAGATTAAATGCGCAGCGCCGAAGTTGTACTGCTCTTTAACATCTCAAAACTAACAACTATAGCTTAAGTCCCCATCTTCTCTATTATAGGCCTATATAATAAAGATATTGGTTGGGATTGCGCAATTCACATACATAACACAATTTCGTAGCAACCTACGCCTATATCTAGATATGGAACAAAAAAAAAAAGTTGCTAAATTAAAAAAAAAGAGATCCTAACTATCTGCAAATATTTGTCCGAACTTTGATAGAAAAAAAGTCAAAAATCATCAAATCTTTTCAAACCATGTTAAATGAAATTTAAATATAGAAACAAATTTTGGATTAATTCCTATATTTACCTGTATAAAAGGTATTCGAAAACTTTTATACAAAATTTTAGCTTGCTTCGAAAAGTTAAGCTTCTACGCTGAGTTATAAGGGGCTCTAACAGTTGCTCATAGTAGAGGCAAGTGGGATGAATTCGGAAGTGGAGTGAATCCGGAAACGCATCCTAACGGATTTCTGAGTTGACTATGACACCAATTTTCAAATAAACGTCATGGCCGACGGTCTGGCGACTCCCCCATTTTTGTTCAGTATGATTTTTCTAAAAATGATACTATCCCGATAATGTTATTTTAATTTTTTGTGTCGCTAAAATTTCAACATTTTCTTGAGTAAAATCAAATGCAAGCATATCCATAATAGTATTTAGACTCTATACCTTAAAAAATGCTGAAGGGTTCGTTTCGATTTTTGCAAGCCGCCAGAATGACGCTACTCCGTATCGAAAAGGTCGATTTGGGTTGAATCCGGAAGTGCAAAAAAAGTGAAAAAAAAACGTAAACCGGTGGCAAGTTCTGATGATTTGTTGGAAATGCTAAAGGCAGTGAAAATCGACAAAAGTAGTGCTCTTTCAGATGATTTCCCATTTTTTCAGGCCATTTTACTAGGCAACAATTATTTTTATTCCACATTCATTCATTTCAATGTATTATTCAATCTTTTTTTTTACCAAAAATTAAGAAATAAAATGTTTGCGATTAAATTTTATGACGGTTTTAATCATTTTTGGACACTTTCGTATTCAACCCAAAAAAATCGAAAATCGCGTATTTGGCATTTTTGGCTCGGAGATCAACCTACTTGACAAAAAATCTTCGTATCGTTCTGAAAATTTTACACAATGTAGCTTATTCAATTCCCTGAACTACACAACTTTCAATTGTTAAAAAATTGTTTGTCCCTCCAAAAAATGTACGAAAAATTCATCCGTATTTGCCCCTACCACCGAAAAGAATAATCTATTTTGTTTTTAAGTTTTTGGAATCGAAAATCTCATTTGCAAATAGGAAACCATGTTTTACCAATAAATTGGGAGAACTTCAATAGTTATCATTTGGTTACGAAATTATTTTTATAGTTAAAATAATTAAATTTAGGCACTACATACTAACAACAAGATATTTGTAGCATTTTAAGAATCTACAGGTGGGTTGAAGACTAATATAGACTAAAATAAACAAATACATCCCACACTCCCCTGCAACATCTGTTCACCATGTGATATCAAAACCTTTTCTCTTAAAAAGTTGAAACTTTTTACGAAAAATAAAATAACGACTTTATTTTTTGTTAGGTAAAACTATAACGATTGAAAAAATAATAATTTTTTAATACAATATTTTGTAATACACTTTCCCGTAATTAAGAGCCTGAGTACACTTTCAAAATACTTTGGTTTTATTTTTGAACTTATTAATTCAATTTTATGCTGTTTTCCAAATAAGTTGTCAGCATTAAACATTTTTCACAAAAAAAGTTATGTATTGAATATTTATCGAGTTATCGATAACTGAATATTTAGGTAGGCTTTTCTTTCACAAGAGAAGGGTAGTCACTGACTTGGACTGTTGAAAAGTTGAGTAGTTTTACAACAACAAAAGGACTCAGTTTCAACTCTAAACTAAACTTCAACCCAGCCCGGACTTTTTTCTTGTTTTTAGCTGTAGAGTTGAGGACACAGAGTTTCAAAATACAATTTTAAAAATTTTAATATTTCTGAATTTTCTAGCCACTATGTGATTTGAAAAGCAAGCAGAGAAAACTTTAATAATTGAAATCGTCTTTATGTAATTGAATAAATAAGAGGCATCCTTTTTTTGACTAAATTAAGCAATTATTACTTTTCAGTGGCTGATGCAACAAAAAACTTACAATTTACAGATTAAGATTAGGAAAGAAGAAGAAGTAACACAAACTCAACAGCTCAACTGACATTTAAGCAAAAAGGGCGATCACGATTTAGCCAGTTAAGCTTTTGCGCAACTTGTCAACTCCTTAACTCAAGAGCAGCCATGAATACCTTAAATAAATCATATCTTGCAAATGAATAAATAAAGATTTTTTTCAATGACCTAAAACATTGAAATTTAAAAATTAATATTTAAGATATAGCTAATTTTTTAGCAATTTTTTTTTTTATTTAAAATTAAAAAAGTGATCGGACGTTTTCTCAAAAATGAAAATTTATGAAGGTAGTAAGATTTTGTATTGAAATTATCTATAGCAATATTTGCTAGCGATAAAAAAATATTTTATGAATATTGGCGAATAGGTAAAAATCATCGAAGAGATCGATTATTATTATTTTTATGCTGCTTCAAATAGTGTAAACAATCAAAAGCTACTTCTATGCTTTACAAATACCAGAACAAACTAAACACACTCTCTACAAGAGTAACAAAACGCAGAATTAAGAAACGAAAAAAGTAAACCAAAGATACTATTTATATGCATTATTTTCGGCTGAAAAGGAAGTACCAAATTACATTTAATTAGGTGCATATAAACGCGCAACAAAATTCGCGTACGGTACGCTGTCCAGAATCGAGAGTCCGGAGTAGGGAATCGGCAGTCGTAAGAACGCATTGGTTGGCAGCAGGAGCTCAAGAAGTCAAGCGATTACCACCGAAGCGCGCTCGCGAACTGATCGATGTGATCAACTGTTTAACTCTGTTGCATTGCCTTTGGTGAAATTCGCACGTTTAACCTTTAGGCAAACAAAATTAACAGAACAAAAAAACAAAAACAAAAAAGACGACGGCGACGAGGACGATGATCGCTTGAAACCTGTTGAACCCAAATGCAATTTTCATATCACTTTGATTGCTGCCCAGGATGACACGCGTGCGCCTTGACTAGGTACGGTACCGAAAAAAATAAAAACCAAAAAAAATATATATACATATGCGTGGTGGAACACCAATTCAATATGATCACAAGTTTGCAGACCGTTTCATTTTCGTTGCCGACGAAGACGAAATGAAAATTAGGGTAAGAATCAGAGTGCGCTGCACAGGCTGCTGCTAAAAGCGAAACTTTCAAACGGTTTCAAGGATTTCGTTTGTCCTTTTTTTTTTTGAGGTCATTTTATAATTCCCATAAGGTAGAGGCACCTACGGCACATTGTTATTACAGCGAAAAACCACTTAACTAGAAGTCAAAAGTAGCAACACTTTGCTCTGCCACACTTGAGTCTAGTTGGCCAAGAATCCTGAAATATCTTAAACAAAAGAAATTGAAATTAAATATAAACAAGACAGTTTGCATTCACACACATAGTATAACAAATCCCAATGGCACAGTGTGAGACAAGTCAGTGAAATGACTTTCTAGGAAGCGGTCCAGTCAGTCAACTCCAGACGTTAGTCCTGCTCTCTGTTTCTGTCAACGTTGCACGATTGCAGGTAATTGATATGTTTACCTTACTCTATGCCCTTACTTTAATCCCTCAATCGTGTTAAAATAAAATGTAAATTGTAACTGATATCGATGCTGGGGTAATTTCTCAACATCAATATTGTCTGGCCCAATGAAATTGAAAAATTACCAAACAGATAAGCCAGTCGCTTCTGTCTGGCTCCTACAAGTGTAGAGGTTAAATTCTTTTGATAACAAACAAGTCCTAATTTGAAAATCAAAATCTGTTGACAGTTTATAAGTATCGCATGATCTTGCATAGGTAAGAGTCCCAGATTGCATGAGCCACCCGTAACTAAGGTGACAATTGCATTTTATGAAAATTGATATTTTCAACCGCAATTGTTAGATAGTTTTTTTCACAAAACCGACCACACAGAAGCTGGCCAGCAGTTACTTTGGTCAGCCTTTGCAGCCTCTGACAGGTATTCGAAAAAAGAGGCATCTATTTTTTTTTTTTGCGCGATCATCAAATTACGAGCACATGATCAATGATGTTTGGTCAAGGCTGCTGTTGTTTTTTTTTTTCTTTATTTTGCCATTTTCAACCGGAAAAGGCTAGATCCGTAATTAGAACTAGAGCAAACGTGTGAAAATCTAAGTAGCATGTAATTAATGCCATTTTTGCGGCACTTTTGATGCTTGGGTATAGATATATAATACTTAACTATATAATTAAAAAATAGTTTTCGGCAAGTATTTCTAAAACCAAAACTAATTTGAAAACAAAGAAAATCATTTTTAGTACTATTAGTAGATATTTGAATGTTTAAGAATTTTATGCAGCCTTGTTTCGATTTTGATCCCACAATGTGATGCAAAACTTTTAAAATCGTTTCAGATGTCTTTTATATAGCGTGCGCCATCTGTTGCTTTGGTTGTTTAACACTCATAATTCGAAATATACCCGTCCAAGGTGGATGCTCTTCGACATATAGTTTGCCAACTTCGAAACTACTCAATTTTAGTCATGGATCGTTTAAAAACCAAATAACGCGTTAAAATGGTACAGGCGTTTATCTTGATAACTTTACTTGTATAGTTTTTGTTCCAAAGCCTACTATTCCAGCAGCAAAGCCTAATATTAAAATAAAAGCTTTAGCTAGATAAGTAACAAAACAAAAATTGTTCGAGCGATTTTAAAAAACTAAAGACTATGTAAATCCCAAAAGGCTAAATTTTAAAAACTAAGTTCCAATAGAAGCATTATCCGTCCCTAACTCAGAAGCGTTTAAAAATATAATTAAATTTATAAAACAATGTAACATAAGGGGCCATACCCAAATTACGTGACCCGATTTTTACTATTTTTTAACCCCTCCCTCCCCCCCGGTGACCAACCGTAGTATATGCCAAGACCCCCCCCTCCCCCCTAGTTGTCACGTGGTCATAGATTTTCAAAAATGGATAACTTAAGTAAAAAAAAAAAAAAGTCCAACAAACATAGAAAAGTAGCACTTGTGGAAGGACTATGTGTAACAAAAAAAAAAAAAAAGGATCATTGCACTACTTACGTGACAAAAGCGTGGTATTTTCAAGACCCCCTCCCCCCCTAAACGGGTCACGTAATTTGGGTATGGCCCCTAACCTACTTAAGTTAAATACATAACTTTAAGAAAAACTCTGTAAAACATATTTGTCTATCGGCGAAAATAAGTGAAGCGGTCAACTTTTTTAATCAACCTTTTCAATTTTTATAATTTTTACATATATATTACTACTAGCCAATAGTAACCACATAATTTAATTTTATTGCAAAATTCCAATTATTTATTGAGTTGTCGATAATTAAATATTGGATTTTTAATTTTTTTTTTTCAATTTATAGACCTTTCCTTGATAAGCCATATCTCCTAAACGAATACAGTTTTTTTTACAATTTTAAAATTTCGTTCACTAAGTAATTTCGTTTGATGACAACAGCTGATCTTATTGAATTTTTTCGCAGCCAACTTCAGACTTAACCGCTTTACGGCTTTTTTCTAAAAAATTTTGTTAAATTTTTTGGAATAGTTTTTGTTTGGTGCCCTATCGAAGATAGAAGATCGAAAACAGCATTTTCGGCATATTTTACTGTTTTACTATCAAAAGGGTAAAAATTCAGATCATGCAAGACGAAAATTATGTGATGTGTACGGAGAAGATGTGTTGATCGAACGCCAATGCCAAAATTGGTTTGCAAAATTTCGTTCCGGCAATTTCGATCTTGAGGATGCACCACGTCCTGGAAGGCCTCTTGAAGCCGATGTGGATGAAATAAAGTCGTTGGTCGATGCTAATCGTCGAATAACAGCTCGAGAGATTGCTGAAAGATTAAATTTGTCTAACGCAACCGTTCACAAGCACATGAAACGTCTAGGATTAATTTCTAAGCTTGACATATGGGTTCCTCATGTTCTTACAGAACGAAATTTGCTTCGTCGCATTAACGACTGTGATTTGCTTATCAAACGTCAAAAAAGTGATCCATTTTTGAAGCGCATTGTTACTGGCGATGAAAAGTGGGTTGTTTACAAGAATGTAAAGCGCAAGAGATCATGGTCTAAAAAGGATGAACCAGCTCAAACCACTTCGAAGGCCGATATTCACAAAAAAAAAGGTTATGTTGTCTGTTTGGTGGGATTTCAAAGGGATCGTTTATTTTGAGCTTTTGCCCGACAATACCACGATTAATTCTGAAGTGTATTGTTATCAGCTGGACAAATGGAGTGATGCACTCAAACAGAAGAGGCCAGAATTGATCAATAGAAAAGGTGTAGTGTTCCACCAGGATAATGCGAGACCTCATACAAGTTTGATGACTCGCCAAAAGCTTTTGCACCTTGAATGGGCTTGGCACCTTCGGACTATTACTTGTTCCGGTCTCTGCAAAATTTTTTGGATGGGAGAACCTTCACCTCAAATCAGGACATCAAAAACCACTTGGACCAGTTTTTTGCCTGCAAGGATCAAAAATTTTATGAGCGTGGAATCAATCTCTTGCCCGAAAGATGGCAAAAGGTATTGGGATCAAAATGGAGAATACATAATTTCATAAAATGTTTTACACAATTAAAAAAATCGTGTTTACATTGCACTAAAAAAAAAACGAAATTACTTAGTGAACGACCCAATAAATAAATAAAATAACAATTTATTTATAGCTCAAAAAATATTGAAAAATTTGATTGCAGTGGTTTTTCACTTTCAACTTAAGCTATTGTATATTATTGAAAAAAAATTGTTGGGACAATCAAAAATTCTTCACCTTTAGTTTATAGGTGCTCAAAAATAAGTAACCCCATAGTCTTAACAATACAAATTTTGCAATACTACCAAAAGATACGCTTTTATTTTAGAACCGGATGAACACCAGCATTAGATTGACCAGTTGAGAGATTCAACAACAAAGAAATGCTTTGGTTTGTTGAGACAATGAGAGACCAAGGCATACAGCCATTCTTCTTAAAAAAGAGACGACCCTAAATACATTCGGTAGCTGTACCGATACAAATTTTGCAAGCCTATCGAAAGCCAGGCTTTTTTACAGTACCGATAAAAATTTTGCAACACTATCAAAATTTATTTCAATTAAAAATATTCAAATAAATAAAGGAATTCTCCGAGACAATGGGGGACCATGGCATGCAGCCGTTCTTTTTGAAAAAGAGACGCGCCTTAAGACATTCGGTAACTGACATTAGTAAGAGGACACTAATTTCATCACAATATAGAACTTGATCTTAACCCGCAAAGTGATCAAAGCGTGATCTGAGTATAATGGACACAATGAAAGTGTTCGCTGCATACATAAGCACAGAAATGTAAACCAGGAGACATCGCAAGCAGTTTTTGTGTCAACTTTGTTAAATGAAGCAAGAATTACTCTACCAGTTCCCAATTATGTGACAGCCAGAAGGAAGCTTCACACTTTGCATCTGTACAGTAAAAAGGGTGGCGTACGTTAAAGTCGGGCGCGGACGACTTTGGGATACCCTGTACCACTAATTGCAATCCAGTCCGATATATTTCTTAAGCACGCTAAAAGACAATTGATTGCCAAATTTGGGTACGATATCTTCGCAAACAAACGAAACACAACGAATTTTGTGCAAAAAACGTTTTATTGAACGATACATGATATAGTCAACCGATTTTGATCAAATTTAGTGCAGTGCTTGGGAACTATAAAAAAACTTTGGAACATCAAATTTGGTTACGATATCTTCATAAACAAACGAACTATCCATCTAAAACTTTTTGTTTTTTTCTAGGTCCTCTGAAACAGCTCCCTATGGGAGCTATATAATATAACCCCGATATCAAAAAAAAAATAAAATAAACTTGTCTCCCGTAGAAAACAGATCTAATCTGAAAATTTGATTGTTTTAGTTCTTACCATCTCTGAGATCTAGGCGTTCATACAGATGGACGGACGTACAGACGGACATGTATGGGGGGTTCTCCTACGTCTTCTACTGTTTGTTACACATATATTCGGCTTGCACAAACTTAATATACCCTTTGTACCATACGGTGCAGGGTATAAACATTTCCATACGATTGTACCAATTTTAAAATACCCAAGCAAGTGATCTGAAAACGTTCTAAAAACTAGGAATGAATGAGGTTATTCTAGTTTCTGATGGTTTTTTACAACTGCCTTCATCAAGTATGAAATCTTAAATCCCCACCAGCAAATAAGATCGCACAGGCATTGTACGAGAATACGTTTGCTCTATCCAAAATGTACTAAAAAACTACGAGAGAATACATTGAGTCTTAAATCTTCTTAAATCTCAAGTCCCCATCAACAAGTTCTAAAAGTATTTAACTATCAAAAAGTGCCGTGCTGTGCATTTGTCAGATATTCAATTGTTAAACATGGACACTTTCCTCAAGAATAGGAAAAATCATATACCTTGATGAGATTAAAGCACGGAGTGGCCAAAGCACAGCCAATGTGCTGCATAAAATGAAGACTGTTTTTTGTGCTTATGTAACTTTCATCCAAAATGATTAAAAATTGACTTTAATGAGACTTCGGCATCCCTTCGCTTCAAATAACTGTCTATTACTTTTCTGATCCAGTTGCTTTAAAGATTTACAAGCGCACTTAATCAAAAGGTATTTATAACTAGCCCGGGAAAAACAAAAACCCAAAAATTTTAACGAATTTCCTACAAATTTATGTAAGCGCTCGTATTCATAATTTATGCAAGTAACTTTTACTTTCTCATACGATTAATTTGCTTCCAAAGTAGGCGAGGACATTTTCTAAAGTGAAAACCAACGTTTTTAAAACTACTACCAAATTGAAGTCCTGATTTAAGCGCATTGTTATGCAAAAAAGCCCATAGATCAACTATTAATACGACCAAAACATAATCAAAGGCCAACTTATAATTAGCATAATTACAAACGAATGAGAAACTGATGAATTGAGGAAAAATAAAAGGATTGCCAGGACAATAGCTCATAGAAGGGTCATATTTGTTTTCTGGCTTAATAATCACTCTATTTCGAATTCCAAGAATTGGTCGCTTCATTTGATAAATTGACCAAAAACTCGTGTCTGACTTAACGCCCTCGCGAAGGGGTTAATTGTCCATGTTGGTAACGAAAATGCATCAAGATGAATCGCTGGCCGCAGACAATTTTATCACGTGTTCATAGAGTTATTCAGCCATGAGCACTACAGATACATTCATACATACCATGTACATACATATGTGCCACACTTTAATTGCCCCAATTCAAATGGCTTGGGACCGACCATAAAACGCATGCCTAGGGATTGTGTTGACCGTAAGCCACAATTTCAGTGTTTGCGCTGCAGCCATATAGAGAGCTACAGATACACAAAACGCACAAATATAAACAATAATCAATCTCTTCAAGGGTTGAACAAACAAACACAAAGGCAGTGCAAGGACATGCTTATGAAAAATGCAACAGCAAGTGGTTGAAGGCGTTTTTAAATTGATTATTCCTTGGGGTAGGCTTTCTTTTTTATTTTTTTTTTAAATTTCTAATTTAATAGGTATATATGGGTAAAATGGGCCACTTCTAAAATCAATCTCTATAAGAAATATTTTCAAAGCACCGCTAAACTTGTGCTCGATTTTTTTAACCTTTACTTCAAATATATTAAGACGTAAAAATCTTTTATCATATGTTTCTCAATAAAAGGAGCTCTCAAGTTATTTTTTTGATTTTCTCAATAAATTAACACGCATAAAATGTAATAATTTTTATTTTTAAATGAAGCCGTGCTCGGGAAAACGAAAAGACCAAACCGAACAATTTTATTCGGATTCGAAAAATAATTTTTTTGTCGATATTTCTTTTTTTCTTTTCGATAAATTTGTATATTTCCCTTATTTTTCCGACAAATTCTCAAGTTGTGTTGGCGCAAAATGATTTTTGTTTGATACAAAGCAGCTGACATGGTTGCCGCAGCTCTGCACCTTTCTATAAGTTTATATTGTTATATTTAATTTTTATTTAAATATTGCTAATTCTTTTTTATTCCTTATGTCAAATAAAATTACAAGTTATTACTAAGGGAAGTAGTCCGGTTGTGGACATAGTTTTCTATTTCAGCCATAACTTTTGACCAAGTCAATATTTTGCAGACATATGCATATCAGTGGAAAGCTACAGACATTGGCTAACTACTGAAAAAAGAATTGACTTGATTACATGAAAAAGAAAAAAATTATTAAACTTTTTCTGGAGTAGTCAATTTTTACGAAAAAAAATAATTTAACCGGTTGTGGACACTTCTGGAAAGTGCCCTTAAAATAGAAAAATATTATTAAAATTTTATTAAAATTGAACATCCCTTATCTATTTTTGTTACAAGGGAAATTTTCTTTGTGTAACGCGGGAACCCTGTCGTCATGTGTTCGTACACAAAAAAATTCTTTTTGGTTGCGAATGCTATTTTTTGAGTTGAGTCAGAAAAAAAATAATTTAAAAAAATTCTTTATAAATATATAACTTTAAATTTGCATAAATATAATCTAAGAATATCAAGAAATATTTAAAAATGGTTTCAGTAAAAAATGCCCACTTTTTTAAACCCATTTTGCCGATTTGTTTTGATTCCGTTTACAACAAAACATTCGAATTCAAACCATATGAAAAATTCGGTTTTGTGAAATTGGAAGCATCGAACATTTAGTTTCAAAACAAATCCGAATAAAATGTTCGGATTCGTTTTCAGAAGCACAGCCGACTATTGTAATCAATTGGAGAAAGAGATTTTTGAATTTAATACACTTCATTTAAAAAAAAGTCTATCATTTTTCGATAGCTGAAGATAGAAATATTATATTTATCGAAATCTTAATGAAAAATTAAGCAGGCCTGTTCTAGATTTCGACTCGTTTTGAAAAGTCATAACGAGTGCATTCCGACAAATGGTGTTCTAGATTTCGACTGAGTTCGAATCGATTTCGAATCGTTTTCATTTCGAGTGCTATCGATAACCTTTTGTATTGAACAGCTGTGTGATATCGATAAGTTCACATTGTAGAGTTGCCCCAAGTTTTCGAACAACTAACTAAATATCTTATTTTTCTTTTTGCCAACATTTTTTGAGCGAGAAATATTTTTTATTTATTTACAAATTTTGTACAATTTATTTTATATATATATTTTAAGCCATCCATTAATAAAATTAACTTCGAATTTACTTGTGCAACACGACAACACATAACTTTTCGAAGTTCTGTTTTGTCTAAATCCAGAACACCTTACTTTCATTCCACTCGTTTTGGTTTTGCATGTACACACAATTTTCATAGAGAATTTTTGTAATAAAAATATTTAATGAAAATTAACCTTGATTAGTTCAAGTGAGCACATCTAAATTTTCTTAAAGCATTCAAAAATAATACAAAATGAATTTTAGTGGCATTAATGCGTTTATTTAAGTAAACAAAGCAAATTCATTTTCATTTCGACAGCTGAGAGCCAAACTTTTCAAAACGAGTCGACTCTTGTCGGAATCGAAATCCAGAACACCTTTCATTTCGATTCCGACAGTTTTTGTCGGAATCGAAATCTAGAACATGCCTGAAGGTGTTGCAAAAAAAATATAGTAGGCGAAAATGGGCTACAGAACATGAACTCTGAACTCAAAAATGTTCATCACGTACAGTCCTTAACAGCAACGTGTTGAGCATTCGCCAGTAATTGAAAACTTCATCAAAAATTCACATCTCTAGCTCTTATGGTCTCTGAGATCTATGAGATCTACATATATTCTTTGCGATATGTTGTTTAGTTTTGACTGAAATCGAAAATTTCCCTTAAGTACAGATTATGCACATCTTTTTGTAAAACTTGGTATCCCCAACTCTTATGGTCTCTGAGATCTATTCATACAAATGTACAGAACTGAATCATTGTTCGAGGTGTGGCTAAGAATTTCAATACAAAAAACTTATAGTCTGCTGCGCAGTTAATACGCTCTACTCCAAGGCTAAAGGATATCGAAATGAATCAACGCTATAGTCCTGGTCCAAACGCTGTCTACAGACTCTGCAGCATCTTTAGTTTATTTTTTTTTTTTATTTAACCTGTCCACGAGCCCAAGGTTGTTTCAACGTTTAGTTTGGCTTAAACTTAATAGCCACTTCGCTTAACTGTTTAAATACAGCGGCTTGGCTTTTTTTATGCTTGTCACAAGTTGATTTTTTAACGCTTCATTAACTTTTGGCCACACGCGTTTACTTTTCCCTTATTTTTTTAGGGTTAAGGGTTCGTCTGACGTGTGTCTGGCAAGAAAGTCGTTGTCGTATTAGCTGCTTAATTGTTGCTGAGCTTGGCCATGCGCCGCCTGTTCATGGCATAGTCTGTGTGCGATCTAAACACCTCGTGTTAACCGCTTATTATGGCATATTGCAGCACAACAAATAAACAAAAAAATCTTGTGCTCTTTTTACTTCCGATTTTTTATGCATTGGCTTTACGCAATATACGTTTTTGAAAATGTAGCGCCAGGCAACAGCTGCCGCAAAATACTTTTTTCTGTAGATTTGGAATCCGTACAAGGAGCAGAACAACACACTGTCTGTGTGGTATTTTTGGCAACGCGGGTGTTACAAATTTTCATATTGACAGCATATGGTGTAAAGTTGATGTTAAATGGATATACAGCGTATATTTTTAATAGTATTTTGTAATTGTAATATAATGAATACCTCTTCTTGAACTATAAGCTGAGTAGCTTTTAAAGTCGTATCTTTCAACATTTTTGCTATTTTAAGATTGTTTTATTTGCAACGACTGGTTCCAATTTCAAATAAACAATTTTTAAATGTAAGCTTTATGGGCAGCACTTTTCGCGCGCTTTGCACTGTCATATCGATGTTTTTGCTATCGAAATACTAAAAAAAATACTTACGCACAGCTATCGATGTAAAATATCGCCGTGGTTCGTGCATCGCTATTGAGCTCGCCTGTTTGCCAAACTTGCATTTTTGTTTTAAATCAATTTTTGCATATTTTACGTTATATACAGTGCTTCAACTGACTTAACAACAATGCCAACCATAGGAGTCAAGCGTGATTTGCTTTTCGAAGCGCTCGGCAAGAAGTACAGTGAGTTAACAAGTCCACGTGTTCACACGTTTTTGGCACTTAAAAATGTTTACCCCTTTTTCTAGCCGATGATGAATTTCAAGACTTGTGCTTTGCCTTTGGACTGGAACTCGATGAAGTGGTAAGCACCTATCTAAAAATGATAAAAATAGCTAATGTATATTTTTCTATCTGTTTCATCATCATTGCTGCAAAAGACCACAGAGAAGCAAATGTTAACCAAAGAACAGGGTGATGTGGCGGCAGCGGCGGATGCTTCAGAGGAAATCATTTATAGAATTGATATACCTGCTAATCGTTACGATTTGCTTTGCCTCGAAGGCTTAGTTACAGGCTTGCTAGTATTCCAGGGCAAGTAAGTATTAGTAGTACTGGATTAAAGAACACTTTTTAATTTTTAATACCCTGCAGGCTTAAGCCGCCTAAGTTTGACTTTGTGGAACCTAAGCAGCGACAAGTGCTCAAAATAGCAGCTTCAACTGCTCAAATCAGACCATTTGCAGTGGCTGCTGTACTGCGGGATGTAAGTTTCACGCCGGAATCTTACAACAGCTTTATAGATTTGCAGGACAAATTACATCAGAATATTTGCCGAAAACGCACTTTAGTAGCCATTGGAACACACGATTTGGACACCATAGAAGGTCCATTTAGCTATGAAGCACTTGAACCTGAGCAAATAAAATTTGTGCCACTCAATCAAACAGAAAACATGAATGGAGCACAACTTATGGAGTTTTATGCTACGCATGCGCAGCTCAAGCAATACTTACCCATCATACGCGACTCACCAGTGTATCCAGTCATATACGATGCTAATCGTGTGGTTTTATCATTACCACCCATCATAAATGGAGATCATTCCAAGATAACGCTAAAAACGCGGAATGTATTTATAGAATGCACGGCGACGGATTTGACTAAGGCTAAGGTGGTTTTGGATACAATTGTATGCCTGTTCTCCAAACACTGCGCCAAGAAGTTTACTGTAGAACCATGCAATGTCGTGCAGCCAGATGGCACAACTGTGTCCTATCCAGAACTAGATGTACGCGAGGAGCACATTTCAGCTAAACGCGCCAATGCTTACATAGGCATCAATGAGAAGCCTTCAGAGTTAGCTAATATGCTGACTCGCATGTATCTGGAAACAAAAGTGGATGCTAAAGACGCTGACTTGCTTTGCGTAAAAATTCCGCCCACACGGCACGATGTCATACACGCTTGCGACATTTATGAGGATATTGCCATAGCGTATGGTTATAACAAAATTAAGAAATCACTTCCAGCTTTTATGCAAATTGCCAAACAATTTCCACTCAACAAACTTACGGAGCAATTACGGCAAGAAATTGCCCAAGCTGGCTTCACCGAAGCACTTACTTTCACGCTTTGCTCACGCGATGATATTAGCAAGAAGTTAAACAAAAGCATAGAATCCATACCAGCTGTGCATATAAGTAATCCAAAGACTCTGGAGTTCCAAGTGGTACGCACCATATTGTTGCCTGGTCTGCTTAAAACTTTGGCTGCAAATCGTAAAATGCCTTTACCTCTGAAACTATTCGAAATTAGCGATGTGGTAATAGCTGATGATAATACTGAGGTGGGCGCACGCAATGAGCGTCGTGTGTGCGCTGTTAATTGCAATAAAACAGCTGGCTTTGAAGTGGTCCATGGATTGCTGGATAATGTTATGAAATTGCTGGAGGTGCCATGGAAGACTGGCAGCGTCGAGAAGGGCTATTATCTGCAGGCAACGGATGGTCAGTTAGTATAGCTTTTTGTTAGTTACAGTTTTGTTAACCGATTCTATGTTTTCTACAGATCCCAGCTATTTTCCCGGTCGCTGCGCTAATATTATGTATAATAAAGTTATCATTGGCAAGATTGGTGTACTTCATCCCACAGTACTGCAGGCTTTTGAACTGACCACACCATGCTCCGTTGTGGAGTTCACAATTGAGCCCTTTGTTTAGGGCAGTTTTTTTTTGTATACGGCATTTAATGGCTTTTATGATATCACTCTGAGGCGTTCATTTATAGAAGATTGCATAACATTATGTTTAACATAGGGAAGAAGCTTAATAAAGAATTTTAAAAAACTTTCGAAAATTTGAGTTCCTTATTTATAAAAAGATGCGTTCGCTTGAAATCTAAAAGTACTTTTTTAAAAGCAGTCTTAGGGTTCTAAACAATATTAATGGACTATTTGTGCTTAAAGATAAAGAAATTTTCTCAAATATTATTATGGCCATCAAACTTAGATGCTTGATTACAACCTGGATCAAAGCGTATTTACTAAAGGTGACAAAAGGTTTCCTAGGTTGCCTAGTTTCCAAAAAACTACCAAAAAGCATAATTATAACTATATCCAAACAACGAAAATCATCGTCAAAGAGTCATTAGGAAGCACACGTTCGCTAAGACTCTATAAAGCCGCGGATTCCCTGAACCGATAAACTTGCAGTAGCCAGAAACATCAAGGGTAAATTTGTTGCATGGAAAACCGCAGCATTGTAATTTCCTGGAGCAGGATTATTTTTTTTGGTTGGGTTACAGAAGGATTTTTTTTTAACGACACCATCATACTTTTTTGTTATTTTCGATGCCTTATTTTAAATGCCTCCTTAAGCACCAAAACACACCAATCCGAAGCATGCCATAATCAAATAGAAAGAAAACAATTCATCCAATTTTAAAAGAAATTTCAATTTTCTCATGAAGTTCCTCTAGAACGTGCTAAATATTGTTTCCAGAAATATTTTTTTTTTCAAGAGAAAAAGTTGGCAGCAAAATTTTTACACTAACAGCAAACCTTTTATGGAGAAAAAATTTTCAGATTTTGCCATGGTTTTTAAAAATACTACCAAGAGTATGCCTTAACCTGTCTGCTGTCAAGCTCGCCGATATCTTCATCCGAAAGATAGACCGCTCACATATTAATGTCTTAGGGAATTCAATTTAACTTTTTAAGTGCCTTTTGGTTTTGAACGATTTTAAATTAACATAAAAAAAAAATCATTTTTTCGACATGCAAATAAATAATTAAAATTTTTGTTTGATTTTTTATTTATGCTGTTTAATGTTCTCTTTTATATTTTTCCTTTAATAATAATAATTATAAGAGTAATAATAATATAATAATAGTATGTATGTATTTAATATATGTAGTTTTTTCATCCGTATGTATACTTCCGTTCATAATATTTGAAGTACTTTTTGTTTTGTTTTTTATTTTTTTAATTTTAATTTTTAAATTAATAAATCTATGTGAATAACACGATTCTGCTTCCTCATTATTTTGTATATGCTTTAATTTTAATTTCTTTCGCGTGAAAAAAATTCTATATATATAATTCTTTTTTTTTTTAGGTTTTATTTTTCATTTTTCAATTAAGGATGCATCATAATAACGGCTGTCAGCATTTCAGCTATTTGTGTTCAGTATGATCTTGTAGGCATAATTAATTCTTTTCTCTTTATTTTTGCATATAACTTTTAGCGGCTATGTAAAGTTCTTCGTTTATGCTATTTTTTTATATTATTTATTTGTTTGTATATATGTTTATCAAACAATTTAAACGAACACTTTATTTTCATTACATAATTTGCTTGCAGCTAAAAAGATGTTTGAAACGAACAAATCAAACAAAAGAAAAAAAATTGTTGCATTCTCACTTACATTAATTAATTAATAATTAATGTCGTTAAAGTTTAATTTCATTTAAGTTGGTTGCTGGTTGTTGTTGCGGTCAACTTTTTGTTGTTAGGCTCGTGTTTTTTTTTCTCAATCGCTTATCATTTCTCAAAGCTCTGGCGCAGCAGATATCCTGTGAAACTTGCGCGACTTTATATTTTCTGCGTATTTCATTGATTTTTTTTTTATACAATTCATACATTTTTTTTTTTTACTGCTTTCTTAAATAGATTCAAAACTTGTTTCTCATAGTATGCTCTATTGCTATGCTCTCTACTCGTAGTATTTGAAAAGCATCAAATTGGCAAGCATGCGCCTTTTATATTTTATTTGTTGTCTATGCTGTGTTTAAGTTTTGTTAATGGAATATTAAAATTTTTACTCGACCTTTATATGTATAATGTTTAATTATATTTTAAGCAATTTCAATTTCTACTAGCTACGTTTTTTAGTTTAAATGTGCTCAAGTTTTAGCATTGCTTGAGCAACACAAATTTTTATGACTGACTTTATAAAAATGTTTTCATTTAAAATAACAAAATAATTATTAAAAAGTTGTATTTTTAAAGTGTTGTATAAGTGTATTTGCACGTTTTATTAGTTTTTTAATTTGTTGGGGTTCTGTTCCGGTTTTTATCAACTGCAACTTTTTATTCGAAACTAAAAAAAACCGGAAGGGAGCCAATTGTTTTTGGCTAAACAAGCCTCATTGCTCGGGCTGCTTAATTTGAAAAAGTTTGTCGTTTCGCGTTTTTTTTCTCAATTATTTATAACAGTGTAGAAAATGGGAGTACGGTTTCTTTTTTTATATAAGTAGTAGTAATAAGTATTTTGATGTTTGTTTTTGTTGTTACAAGCATTGTTTTAGCATAATTATAAGCATTTGGTTTTAAACGATTTCCATTGTAGTTGTATTTTTTTAGTAAAGTTTTAGTTTCTTTAGTCCTGTCCGTTTTTGTTGAATTGTGCTCTATGCAACTGCTGTTGTGAAACGCATATGAATAAATAATTCAAATGGCTTAGCATGTTGAAATTCATTTGATGCTTTTATTAAATTTTTAATATTTATAACTTTGTGTGTTTTAGCTTGCGCTAATTTAATTTAAATTTATTCATTTTTAAGAATCGCTTTCAACTTAAATTAAGTGTGTGTATGCATGTGTGCATTGTTGATTATTCTTTCGAATCAATAATTTACTTCACGCTTCATTCAACATAAAAAAAAAAACAATTTTATGTATCAAAATTAAATTAAAAATAAATATATATATATGTATATGGTTCCTACACTTTTGCTTTGCTTTTGGGTTATTTTGGTTTGAATAGTGTTTGGCATTTTTATTTTGCCTAATTTCATATACCTGTTAATTTTTACAATATCCCAAAAGCTACCTAATATTTGAAACAAAAAAGGTTAAAGAAAACAAGAAAACAGGCCAACCGCAAGTTGATTCGTCTTCAGAAAAGAGTAGCACGGCCAAAAAGTAAACGATTAGAAAACAGTCAACATTTGCATTTTCAACTTTGAAATTACAGCTTCGTTGGAAAATTACGCATTTATGTTTTTTTTTTTTGTATGTGTGTCCATCACAATTTTTTGTTTTTGTTTTTTTTTTTGGTAATTCCATTATTATCAATCATTGATGAGTTATTTCATTTTGCTGGCGGCTTGTGACATTTGTTTAAAATTTTGTTGACGTAGTTAGGAGCATCAATTCGACCAGTTTGTGTTGTAATTCCAGGGCTGCAAAGCACGTACATATTATTATTAAGAGTTTAAAAAAATATTAAATTAAAACAAAGGCCTTTTTTCTTCATCCCTTGTTTTTAATCATGTAGTACTTACGAGTTTCTCGTGGTGATCCCACGACTCAACCTTTTCCGGCATGTGCGCTGATATATCAGCGGCGCCTGGTGCACCAACAAAGTGTTGAAAGCCATACGAAGGCGGCATTAGGTTCACGTGCTGACTCATATTTGGCGGCATATTATGATAATCCATTGGCATCTACAAACGAAAGCCAGATTAGCCAAGTTATTAACATTTTTATAATTCTCAGTAACTTACATTCATTGCCTCATGCTGTGGTTGCTGTTGATAAGGTCCGCAGGCAGCATTATTATATTGTCTATACTGTTGTTTCAACCAGTTATGCTGCGGTGGTTGGTTCTGAGGCGGCTGCTGTTGTTGCTGCTGCAAGCCTGGAGGTTGCGATTTCTGATCAATTACCCAAGGCGGCATCACGTTGCCGCTCAGCGTTTCATCCATCAAGGTGGTGGCATTCGGCACATAGGTACTGTATTTCCAAGAGGCACGCTCTGTGCCAATGGGTCGCGGCATTTTGCGTATGTCATCATGGTTGGGTGACATGGCGGATGGTGAGCTTATGCCGCCGTTTTCCAAATGCAGCATATCTCGTCCACCATACGCTGGATACTCTACGTTACCGCCATACCATCGCTGTGGTCCAGGCTGACGTGCGCCACCACCAGGCGGCTGCTGACGCTGCTGATTGCCGAAAACATTGGATTGCGGCGTATTCGGACCCTGTTGTTGGCCTCCAGATTGTTGTGGCGCTTTGTTGCCAGCTGTCTGAGAGTATACCGAACCTGCTCCTCCTCTCATGCGCAGCATATTTGCATCCACAATGTAGGCTGCTGCAGGATCCATCCCATAGTTGATGCTCTGTGTGTTGCCAACCTTATCGTAGATCATGCGCTGCAAATCCTGCTGCTGTCTATCAATCATTACGTGTGCCGCTGCTACTGCGTTAGCCGCCGCATTATTTGTAACCGCATTGCTGCCAATGGCGCCAAAGTTGAGACCTGGTTGTTGCGCCTCCCCCTGTGGCAGCTGCATTTGATTACCGACGGGCACTGGACGCTGTATGGGTGCTGAAGGTGGTTTTATAACACCCGGCGAATGCGCTGCTGCTGCATTGTTGCCTTCACTAAGGTTTTGTGATTTGCCATTTACTGTCACTGTACCTGAAGCTGCATTTTCTGTATTAACCAAAGGGGATCTGGATGCAGAACCACTGGGCGTGGCTGCGCTTGCCGCACCCGACGTGTTTATATTCAGAGCCTGCTGCACACTGTTATTGTTATTCTGCTGCATGGCGTTACCCACGGGCGGCGATGTTGAATGATTCGATGAGGCCTTAGAACTGCCTACGGGTGAGCTAAGAATATTTCGATTATAGCCGGGCGCCTTGGAAGCATCTGCTTGTGGTAACACGTCTCCAACCATAGAATTTAAGCCAGATGCATTGTTGTACTGAGCGCCGCTGTCACTACCCACCAACTTTCCCCATTGACTCTGATGATAATCACTAAATAGCGAATAAGCGCTGGAAAGCTTTGCCGCTAGCTGTGTACTAAAACTGTCGCTATTAGTATTAATTAGAAGATTCTGTTGTGTGGCATTCGGCAAATTAGTACCAAGTAGAGGGGCAGATGGTTGCGATTGTTTCTGCGGCTGTTGAGGCGTTTGTGGTTGTGTCGGCAAAGGTGTAGCATTGGCTGCAGGTGAATTGGCGCGTTTGGTAGGTGGCGCAATGGGTGTAACTGCACGTGGCTTGGCATTGTTATTGTTGTTGCAAGCAGCAGCGGCGGCTGCAGCTGCAGCAGCAGCCGCATTTACAGCAGCCACATCGGCAACATTAAAAGTACCAATTGGGCCAGCCAATGTATTGTTGTTGCCGCTACCTAACTGTGATTGTGGTGTCAAAGTGGCCAATGGCTTGCCGCGTCCATATGGTGCCACAACCCCACTACCACGCCCTGTAGAACCTATGCCATCCAGTTTTTTAGGCGATGATGAGACCTGTGGCCCAGCGGCAGCTGCTTTCATGCCAAAACTTTGAGAGCCGGTTATATTGGAGGGCACTGATGACTTGTTTTGTGCCGCACTCTTTGTGGTTGCTACTGTTACTGCACTGGATTTGTTAGGTTGTATACTGTCATGCGTTTGTTTGGCTTTCGAGACACCATTGGAAACGCCTGTTCCGCGTACTACTTGCTGAGACTGTCCGAAATAGGTTTTGTTAGTTTGACCGCGCGAGCTGCTTCCGCTTGCTGTATTCTTGCTACTAGTTTGCGCCTTTGTTGACGCACTGCGTCCACTTTGGGTCTTTCCGCTGCTATTACTCTGACTCTGCTGCTTTTGCGCGGTGCCAAATTGAGCAGGCGTGGAGCTCGCCGAGCTGGTTGACGATGTAGAGGTGGTCGAAGCAGCTGAAGAGAAGTTACCCGAAACTGTAGCCTGATTAATATTGGCTGTCTTATTGTCCCAGGTGCCCACAGACATGGGACTAGGCGTTGCGGAGCTCGGTGCTGTTGTGGGAGATGTTGTTACGGCAGATGCTGGACTTGTTTTAATACCACTATTAATTCTAGGCAACATCTGCAGAATATCTACCTCTGGATCTTTGATCAAAGTCAGAATTAGCATGTGCGCCTGTTTGGTGGAATCTGTGGGACCTTTAATGGTTATGCTACGCTCTGATTGATTCTTGCCCTGCTTTTCCACCTCAATATGAGCGCCTGTGGTAGCTCTAATTGCATTAATATTGCTGCCAGCACGTCCAATTACGCGTGATATGGCATTAACTGGCACTTGAACCTTTTTGCATGTCATTTCATGCGCCACGGGCAGAGATGTGGAGCTATTACTGGCAGAAACCACATTGCTGGAGCTGCTTATGCTAGTTGTAGAGTTATTTGCAGTAACATTTGTGTTGGTAAGTGCTGTACTTTGCGAAGTGGCGCCTTGACCGCCCACAACGGCTTGAGTGGAGCTCTTTCGTACGACTTCCTTCCAGCCATCGACCTCGCTGCGCTTGGGGGGTGCTTTTGATTGAGACTCTTCTTGTTTCTGAGTGGAGGTGTCAAAACGTGTTGTTTGACCCTTACGCTGACAGGACGAGGTAATATTGCTAGCCGAATCACTGCTCGTAAGCTTGTCTTTCGAAGAGGCACTTGCTGGGGCTGGCTGTTGCTTAGGAGCAGCTGCGGCTTCCTTGGGCGCCAAATTCTCCTTTTCACGCTTGTTGGCAATTTCTCTTTTCTTGCCTGCAGTTGTTGGAGCAACAGTGGCTGCTGTTTGGTCTTCTTTTTTTAAATCTGCTCGCTTAATGGGTGCCTGTTGTAGAGAGCTGTTTAGCTTCGCAGGCTCATAAGCTGCGGTTTTCTTGATAGGAACGGTGGCAGCTTTTGCAATTGCAACGGCAGGTGCAGACACGGTCTTGCGCAAATCGTCTGATGTAGCTGTTTCGCTGGCTTTGTTTTTCTGTTTTTTACCTTTCTTCTGATTGTTGTTACTACTTTCAGGTTGCGCGGAAACATTTCTGGCCGCTTTGGTATCTCCGCTTGAGCACGATCCTTGATCAATGCCCGAATCACCTTCCTCACGTGGTGGCGGTACCTCGACCTCATCATCATCATCGTCTTTATCGCTATCATCATCTTTATCGGAATCCGCATCATCATCACCTTGATCATCATTACCATTGCCTCCATTAGTAGCTTGCTGTTGGCGGCGCTTCTCCTCCTTTTTTTCCATTTTCTTTTTCTTCTTACGCTCCCGTCTGCGCGCTGCTGCAGCCTTGCGACTTTCCTCCCGAGTACGCTCCAAATCGAGTTCTTCTAATAATATTGAAGCGTTCTTGTTAGCTTTAACAGCCTGCGCTTCCTTCGCTGACCGTAGTATTCTCATGCAATCATAGCATTTTTCTATCAATTCCTTATCGCTAATGGTACCTATAAAACGTATCATTTCCTGATCAGATGGAAACTGAGATACATACTGAACCATCCACTTGACAATCTTGGTGTGACCCTTGCGAAAAGCAGCCATTAGACAAGACACTCTGCGATTATCTTGCGAATCAATATCCGCAGCATGATTGTACAACAATTCTACGACATTCAAGTGACCCCCATGCGCTGCTAGCCAAAGAGGTGAGTTGCCCTTCTTGTTTTTTACCTCTACAGAAGCGCCCTTTGACAACAATAGTTCCACGAACTTCAAGTGACCTTTATCGGCGGCTATAGTCAATGCAGTATCTCTAGAAGTAGGCACTGGTGCAGCGTTTACATCTGCACCTTTGTCGAGTAACACTCTACCCACTTCTATGTAACCTCCAGAAGCAGCCTCCATTAACGGCGTCAATCCAGTCTTAGCGCGATGCTCTACATTCGCACGGCGGTCCAACAAAAGACTGACTACTTCGTGGCGTCCTTGAAAACAGGCCAAAGTCAACGCTGTATTGCGGTTTGTTTCAATTTGGGCGTTTATGTCAGATCCCTGATCCAGTAAAAGCTTTACAGCAGCAGTATGACCATTCATAGCGGCCAACATTAGCGGAGAGATGCCCAGCTTGCTACCAGTGCGTGAATTAATTTCAGCGCCATGGCTAAGTAGCAGTTTTATGATATTCACATATCCCCCACTAGCAGCCAAGCTCAAAGGAGTGTAATCAGAGACATTGCGATGTTCCTTGTTGGCACCCACGCTGAGAAGCAGCTCTACCACTTCATAACGTCCACCAGAACACGCCAACGACAGAGGTGTGTCTTTGGTGCGCTCGGACTGCGCCTCCAGAGCGGCATTATGCTTGAGCAGTATATCGACGACCTTCTCGTGACCAGCTGTAGCAGCCAGTATGAGCGGTGTGAAGCCCTTTTTATCTCGATGCTCTATGGTTGCGTTGCGACTGATAAGCAACTCCACGAGTTCCTCATGGCCACCAGCGCAGGCTAGCGTAAGCGCAGTATCGTGATTTGATTCAGTTTCAGAATCTATTTCAATTGTCTTGTCCGGTGTGACAGCAGCGGACCCTGCAAGCTGATTTTGGAGCTGTGGCTGCTGAGGTGGCTGTGGCTGTTGATGTTGGTTAGTGTTTACTGCAATACAGAAAGACAAAGAACAGTATAAATGAATCAATTAATTTTAACTAAGTAAAATAAAAATCTTTACCTTGACTTCCAGCTGGTGTTTGTCTAAAACTTGAGACACGACGATCCTTACGGGATTGTTTATCAATTGCTTTTTTGGCAATGCCACCCGGCATTGATTTCGGCGTGGATAAGTTTGTACCCAAAGGCCAGATGGAAAGCTCATTCTGCTGCTGCTGTTGTTGTTGTTGCTGCTGTTGTTGTTGCTGCTGCTGCAAAGCAAATTGAGTGTACTGAGATGCAGGAAGCGTTCCAACCACTGAGGGATGTGTCTGCGTACCAACCTATCGTGCGTAAAGTTTTAATGAAAAACTAATATTTTAAAACTATTCTTTCAACGAACCTGTGCATGTTGTATGCACGTCTGTGCCTGCATATGAGGCGCCTGCAGCAGCAATTGTTCCTGCATATTAAAGTGCTTTTGTTTTAAGGCCTGACTCATAGCCGGCAAATTGCCACCAGTCTGACGCTGTAAAAGTAACTCTTGAGCCACTTGTTCCAACTCGGATTGGGTCGGTCGTTGCTGCTGTTGCTGAAACAAACGTTCAGCCTCACGTAAAGCCAATGGTCGATGCTGCATAATGTGCTGCTGTTTCTGCTGCTCCTGAAGCTCTAAATGCTGAAGCTGCAATTGCTGCAACTGCTGTGCATCGCCACTTTGATCGCTAGCTTGAGCCTGCTGTTGTTGTGCAATTGCTGGAGGCAGTTGAAACAAGTATTGCACGGGTTGTGCAGTCTTATCGTTACCCTCCACGTTGTAAACAAAATTAGTTTGTTGCTGTTGTTGTTGCTGACCGGCAGCCGCCTCAACGGCTTTGATGATTCGCGCATTGGAGTGTTGCTGCTGTTGTAAATGTTGAAGTTGCTGTAATTGTTGTTTTAGCTCAGGATCTGCTTCCAAATTAATTTGTTGATGCTGCTGTTGTAGCTGAAATTCGGCAGCGTTTGGCAGTGCTGGATGTAATTGCTGTTGTTGTTGCTGCTGCTGATGGGCTGCAACAGCAGCGGCAGCATCCTCTGGTGAAAAAGGCAAAAGCGAGACGGTTGTCTGCTGATGCTGCAAATTGTGCAACTCATCAGAATCACCAAAGCGTTGTGTTAATGTCGTTTGCTGCATGGGATAATCCAACAGCACAAGATTTGCCTGTCTTTGGGCTTCCTGTTGTGCGTCGCCAGCATTATGAAGACCCTGTGAATGTGCTGCCAGCATTTGTTCCTGTCCTGGCCATTTTGACGGTGACTGTTGGGCCCAATTACCGGCAAAGCGACCTTTGCACATTTGATTCAGGCTGAACTCGGCCAATTCGGGATAATTCAAGTTGCTAGCCAATTCCTGCAATTTATATATGCACATTTTATAGATTACGTTTGACAGAACTTGTATCTAACAAAACCAAACTCTGGGACTAACCTGAAGAGTTGGTTCATTAGCGTTCGGAAGTACCTGGAATATGTCCTCCATTTCCCCAGCAATATCATAATGAGCGGGGTCGCTGCCATCGTTTGTAAAATGCTCCAAACCGAGATACAAGTCACCAGTTCCTGTATTTACTACAGAATCATCATCTATGCATTAGCCATAAAAGGAAAACGTTAATACTTTCTAAAACACGATTAACAGTTGATCCTTGACTTACCGCACGTATGTGTATGCTCTGCTTCCTGATGATGCTTGAGCGCAGCTTTTGCATGTGCTGCAGCTGCCTGCGCGGCTGCAAGCTGTTGCTGTAGCACACTGAGCGTTGCATTATTTTGTGCAGCAGTTTTCAAATTATTTATTTGCGGCAGCACATGCACAAGCTCCGAGTTGCTCAAATCTTGCCTGATATCACACATCGCTTGTGACAATATTTCCGGTTTAAGGGCAACATTCGATAGTATAAGGTTTTCCAGACGTGTAGATAATTTACGATTTTTTCCAGGTAAAGCTGAGTTCTTATCAGCAGATGGCTTACTACTGGCATCATGAGCAACATTTACATTTAAGAATATATCATCATCGGCCTCGTCTTCATCTGCATAATCGTCGTCTGCATCATCGTCTTCGTAGTTTAACTTTTCAATGGCGCCACTGTTCGTGTCTTCCTCTTCATCCTCTTCGTCGTCTTCCTCATCAACTGGGTCCTCAAGCAAGGGTTCATCGGTCAACTCAATGGGTTCAGGCGGCAGTGTGTTCTCATCAGCATCCTCGTCGACATCACAATCAATATCGTCATCACTCTCGAGATCTGTGTCAATTTCGTCGAGTTCCTTGGTGGCTGCCGCAACAGCCGCTGCCACAGCTGCTGCTGAACACAAAGTAGCTAAGTTTTTTATTTCAGATCGTGGAGGTAAACGTTCCGTGTTTGGCGATGACATTGGAATCTCCTCCATTTCGGGCGGCGTCTCTGTAGGCGACTTGGGATGCTCGCCAAAAAAATTGGGCACGCCCATCATATGCCAGCCATCTTTAAAAAACTTTAACTGCGGCGCATTTATTCCCATCTTATCGTTAAGGCATGCCAACGAAGCTGCTGCATTTACAGCCAGCTCATGCTCACGTGCATTTTCAATAAAGCCACGAAACTCCGCTACAGAATTCTTATGCTGGGCTTCATCTGCGGAAAGTTGCAGTAGATGATGCTGCGGGTGCTGCTCGGCGTAGCCAGTAATGCCGGCATGGCCAGCACCTGTAGGTGAGGCTAGCGGCGAAGCAGGCGAATTCGAGAATGCAACTGGGATATTCGTTGCCATAGTATCCAACTGTGAACGCTGCTGTTGCTGTTGTTGTAGTTGTAATTGTTGTTGCATTTGGTGACGCAGTTGTATTTCTTGCTGCTGCTGCTGTAATTGCTGTATAGGTAAATGCCGGAAAAGGGTTTTAAAAAAAAGTACTTTACGATACAGAAGACGAACAGCTCTTAAACTTGGCCCAGGGATAGTCCTGTGGAAAAAAAAACTTATAGACTAACGGAACGCTTACCAGATTATTGTAAATGGACACCATTTGGTTTGGCTGCAGAGGCATTGAATTCCCGGCATTTTGAGCGGCTTGTTTGCGGTTGTTCTTGTTTGTTGCCTTTACCTTGGGTCTGTCACTGATTGCAGTGCTTTGCAGTACCTCAGAGGAGTGAGTTATGGCAGTACCAGCACCTCCGCTTCTCTAAAATGTAAGCAATCAGAATAAGAAATAATGATAATTTTGTGGTTATGCATTTATTTACCGCTTGAATTTGCGAGCCGGATTCGGTTAGAGTAGTTGTAGCCTGACTACTCTCGATACCTGCAGCGGCTATGAATTGATTGAAATAGAAAGAGGACATTTATTATTATCGTTCTCAAAAAGCATAAACCACACGCTTACTTACCCTTCAAACCAGCTGTAGCCTCTGAGTCATTGCTGGAATCAGGCGCCTCACTAGAAGCCTTCTTCAAGGTATAGAGACCTCGACGGCGTAGAAGGCGTGAATCTTCACTGACGTCTTCACCCCCAAGTGGCTGTGAGCGTACTTCCAACGTAGAGTGTTGTTGCTCAACTCCATGAACCACCGATTCATGCCGGTTTTTTCGAGCTGCCTGCCCCTTCATTTTTAGTTGTGGCTGCTGCTGTTGCGGATCCTGTTGTGGCTGAAGTACAGGTTGGGGCATGCCCTGCAAAACTGGTGGAGCTGGCGGCGATTTTTGTGGCGGTGTCAGCGAATTTATGTGCTCCATGTCCAGGTCAAATTGCTTGCAAGCTATAAGATGATGCTGAGTTGAAGTTTGTGTGGAGCCAAGGGGTGCTTGCTGTAGTTGTTGCTGCTGATGCGCAAGGCTTTGCTCAAAACCAGGTTGCAAGTGAAATAAACGTGATTTAGCTATCAGACCTTCCTGCTGCTGTGCACCCAAAGTAGTTAAATCAATGCCACCACCTGCAACTGCAACATATTCCTCGGGACCATTCTCGCCAGTTGTTGCAGTCAATTGCAGCTCGCCTGTATCCATAAAATCCCCTGTTCCCAAAGCAACAATATTAGAGCCATTGCCGCTAAATTGTTGCTGATGGAAAAGTTGTTGATTTGAAGCGCGCGCCGCTTCGGAAAGCTCATGCAGACCAGGAGGAGCATTCAGCTGCTGCTGCAGCTGCTGTTGTAGCAGTATCTTTTGATGCGTATTGATAAGCAGCTTTTGACCAGGACTAGCCGCAGCAGCTGGCGCATTTGCATTGCCTGCAGCAGCAGCTACAGCCAGGTCAGTCGGCGAAATGTTTGGGTAGCGAAACAAGAGCTCAACGACACGCGTGTGCCCACCCTTCGATGCTTCAATAAGCATTGTACTATTATCTTTAAGCTTATGAAACGGGTCGGCGCTGTTTTTCAGCAACAACTCCACCACAGCCTGATGACCGCCAGCACATGCGAGTGAGAGCGGCGTATGGTCATTGCTGGTTGTTTGCTTGTTAACGTTTGCGCCCTTCTGTATAAGGAACTTCACAGTGCACAAATGGCCTGCGCGACATGCTTTCATGAGAGGTGTACGTCCACCTTCAGATTCATGTTCCAATTCGGCTCCAAAGGAAAGCAGTACCTCGGCCGCATCAGTGTGACCATTTTCGCAGGCATGGGTTAAAGCTGTGTCGCCTGTCTGGGTCTCCGCATGCACATTGGCTTTGTTTTGCAAAAGAAAACGCACCAGCTCGGTGTGACCCTCTTGAGAGGCCTCCATCAACGGCGTAGAAGCTCCAAGCTCTAGGTTGGCACCTTCCTTGATGAGAAAAGCCGCCACTTCACTGAAGCCGCCGCAACAGGCTAAGGTAAGTGCAGTTTCTTGAGTTTCCTCAGTTGTGGCATTAATGTTAGCGCCCTTGCTGAGCAATAACGCAACCATTTCTTCATGCCCCTCACGCGCAGCCTCCATTAGAGGCGTATATCCCTCATCGTTAACTTCTTCGATATTTGCTCCACGTTCAATTAGCAGAGTAGCTAGCTCAACATGGCCGCCACAAGCGGCAAGGGTAAGTGGAGACTCAAATGAATCTGTTGGCATGTTAACCTGTGCACCCGAGTCTAAAAGCAATCGTGCCACCTCGACATGGCCATCCATTGAAGCTTCCATTAGAGCAGTGTGCATTTCGTCTGTTTTATGTTCCTGGTCGGCGCCAGCCTGTAACAGAAAACGAACCATATCGAGGTGGCCCTTGTAGCAAGCCAAGGTGAGTGCGCTCTCTTTGAATTCGTTAGAGTGGGTGTTAATGCCGGCGCCATGTTCGAGTAAAACCTGCAATGCATAGTAAAGCGTTTTTAGTAACGACCAATATAATAATTGTTTTCTTGGAAAAGTTTATCGCATCAGATAAGATCAAAATAAATCACAGCATTGCAGCACGTCTATTGTTTTTGCACCATAGCTAGATCATTAACTCGATCATATATAGCAAACGTTTCAAAAAACACAGACCGCGCCCAAGTTTTCAAATCTCGGATTCTAATCACTTGCAACAATTTAATATATACATATATTACTTACCTTTGCCACTTCCACATGTCCGGCAGAGGCTGCCTCCATAAGAGGCGTATGTCCATTTTCATTTTGTTCCTCCACGTTGGCCCCATTTTTAAGCAGTACCTTTACAACATCAACGTGTCCGCCAGCACAAGCAAACATTAGAGGCGTATTGCCAGTTGCGCAATGTGCATTAACATCGGCATTGTGCTTAAGCAGCAATTTCACAATATCTAAATGTCCAGCAGATGCTGCTTCCATTAGCGGTGTTGAGTCCTTTTGTCCCTTGTCTTCCACCTGAGCAGCAGACATGGCGAGAAGGACCTATGGAAAGTTACAAAGCAGTATGTGATTTTGAGATTTTGCGATTTTAACAAAATATCACATTATTTCTTTTAGTTGCTATTATCGCTAAAGAATTAGTTTTTATTTGTAATCCGCAACATTATACAAAATATTTGTACATATTCCATACAACATATGCAAATACATGTGGATTGCTCGACAGTGTTGCCCTACTAGCAATAATGATAACAATGCCTTACACTTTAACGGTGTGGCAACACTACAAAACTAAACGAATTATTTCAGCAGCTGGGCAGTTGTGTGCATAAACAGTGGCCACACTAAATTAAACCGGTAGTAAAATAAAATAATTTCTTTGAAATTTTACTTTGCGTTACGCTAGAACACAATTTTAACAAATTTAAATAGCACTCTATATTTTGAACATTCTGTACGACGCAAACTTTTTGATTAATTAATTAGTAATTCGCGTATTCCTGATATTTATTATAAGTTTATCCTTTTGCATGTCACATTTGAAATCTTCATTTCAAATCCTTTAAAAAGCTTATTCAAATTGCTATGGTAAACCTGGATAAAACAGCCAAATATATTTAAAGAGAGTAACCTGAAACATACCTGCGCTAATTCATAGTAACCCGCGGAGCAAGCCATCGAAAGCAGGGATTCACCGTCGTCTGTGGAAGCCGCGGCATCATTTAGATTTACATTTCCTTTGCCAAGCAGTCGTTTCACAGTATTGACATCATTGTCTGTGCAGGCAGCAACAAGGTCACGTTCCCTGCTGTAAAGTAGAGATAAAAATTTAATTGGGTTACCTTGTATAATAGTTTTGATAGAAATTACTTCTTATCACGCGGACTGTTGGCGCATCGCATTTTAGTTAACGCCTGCTTTGTTTCGTCAATGGCGTGCGTAGCATGACGTAAAACGGGGGCTTTTTCATTAGCAGCAGCTTCTAACAGAGCAGCGAGGTTACTCGAACGTTTATTGTTAGCTTCTGGATGAAACTGATTAACCTCTGTTGCATCCTCGTCTTCATCCTCATCGTCAATTTCCTCGTCGTCTGCATCATTGTCTTGCAGCACATCTGTTACGGAATTATATTAAATTATGTGCAATCTTAATTTATTCTTGCTTAGCGTAATTTACCGAGTTCTTCATCGTCCTCCTCGTCTTCACCTTCAGATTCATCCGAATCTTCCGATTCTTCCTCCGTTTCATCTTCTTCTTCACGTACTTCACCATCATGCGGGCAGCTGTCTGGATCAGATTCCGGTATATCATCCTGAAAAAACATTTCAATCAATACAGTTTTCACTAAAGTATGTGTTTAAAATTGAAAATAATAGGCTTTCGTGCTCATGGGTTAAAAATAAGAAAAGACAATTGCAAAAGCTAAGCTAAAAGTTATATATTAGGGGCAAACATTTTTCAGAGGAGCACATTTATAGCACATTCTTGTTGTTCAAGGCCAGCGAACTGGTGTATTTTGTACCTTTGTAGTAGTCAATGGGTAAGTAGTGTTAAATATTGTTTATAATTAATATCAAAATTTATATTTTAAGTACTATTAATGAAAACCTGCTGGTAGTTAAGTTATATCAAATTGAAGCGTTTTGTTTTAAGTTATTGTTTGCTGCCTCTTAATTTATTTGGTGGTAGGTGGTATTATATGTTAAAGGCCACAAAACTTTTATGTTTTTTATTTTTTCTTAAAGGCACTTAACGCGAAACTTACCAGGAGATCTGGCCTTAAACACAAGAATGCCAATAGGATCTACAAAAAAAAGAAAAACGGAAGAAAACATACATAAATAAAAAAATAACTAGCGAAATGTGAATTTAGTCCAGGACATGATGGATTTTAAAACTTCAATTAAAAGCGGACTGACAAATTTGACTTGGATTTACTTGAAGAAATGAGCGCTCCATATAATCCAAAAAAGAACTTGCGCAGCGCATAAGCTTGTAAAAAATTATATGCAAGACGCTTACAATCAGTGCAAAATGAACCATTCTAGGTGTTTTCTTTTTTTCTTTATCCTTTTACTTTTTTAGACTTTTACTTTCCAAAACAATATGAGCACATATTTTGTTTATTTTCTTGAAATTTCCCAAAACATTTGAAAAATCATACAAAGCTTGTCCGTTCAGATTAAATACATATATACAATGTGTGTCCGAATTTAAATTGTTGGTACCTAGCGCAAACTTATTTATTGTTGGCGTTGCCATATTGTCAAAACTGTAAAACACATGACAAGGAGAAATACAACACTACACAAAACATATATTGGCAGCAACTTATTATTGCCTTGTACGCTTTTTGCTTTCATTCATTCGCCCATTTTTATTTCATTTCCAACACCAATACGCACAAACAAAAGTTTATAGATACATACATATGTACATAGGATGTGCGAGTTACTTGTACGGTTCCTTTCGTTAGCAAATAAACGTCAAAAAAGACAAAAGGTTTCTTTGGAATTTAAAGAATTGCATGAGTCATTCGGTAAGTGCCCTGTCGCAGCTTTAATGTACATAGATCGATTTAAATTTGGCACACACACGCATGCAACACAAGCATACTGCAAAAAGAAAAAGGTTAACGCAGGAATGTACGTATGAGTAACACCCTCAACTAAAGATTTTCCAAAGACTCAATAATGTGCATTCATATGTGCACGTTTATATACAGATTTACATGAATGTACAGATATATTGGCTATAAATTTATGCAAACCCTAATCAGTGATTATCAGCATGCTGCGTGCTTAACCTTTAATGAATGAAAAGAACAAGCAATAATATAGCAGCAGCCAGCAGCGCTCGATGTGAAATATTTTACAGAAAGCACGTAAAAAGAGAGAGAAAACAAAAAAATACGAACATCATGAACGAGTAGTTCAGCGGCAGACGTTTCACGTCACACCTCTGCCGTGCTCGTTGAGTTTCTTGTGCGTTTTGTCTGCTCGTGGTCGTTCGTTTGTTCTCGTTACGGGCGTGTGTTGGCGTAAGTGTGTGTGTAGTCTTTTTTCGCGAAAAATAAAAATTAAGCATAAAAACATATGTATATAATAATATACATATGTATGCAGCTGCTATACATGTACATACGTATTCGTCGCTGATGTTGCCGTGTGCATTTGAGCAAAGAGTTACCAAAATGGCAATTGACAGTATGAATATTTAAAAAATTAATTATAGAGTTCATTACACTCGCACAATTTCTACCGTATTTATTATTATTGTTATTTTTAGTATTTCTTTCATCCAGCCTTTAACGCATTTGCTCTTCACACACGATTTCACTGCAGCAACAACAACAAACAGCGACAGCTAAATGGATATGGTTTTGGAGTTGCCAGACTGGCAAAAACCTTTGTGTTCGTGCAGGTGTGTGTGTATGTGCAAACATGCTGCGCCAAATTTACAACAAATTTTTAGCATTTATGCAATTTCATGGCAAATAATTTTTAGCAGCTAACTAAGTAAGTTTAGAAAGTTTTGCAGCAAAAGCATTAAATTTTATTTACAAAACTCATCTAAACTAATTTACAACTCAATGCGGTCAACTTTAAAGCTAAGGGCAACTTGTGGGGTCAACATTTTGGTCAATTGCCATTGAGCGAGCGGGCGGGCGATAAATGTTGCATTGGCTGAGGAGAGAAGCGAATGAGTCAACCAATTTGTAAGTATTTATGTGTTTGTGCGTATATATATATCTACGTAAATGAACAACAAAAAGAAGGAGCGAGATAGAGAGCGAAGGGGAAGAGTTGGCTAATGACCTTTGATTTCTTGAATAGACAACGTTTAAGTTAGACAAAGATACATTTATAAGTAAATGGATATGTCGGTCTGTCTGTACATCTCAGCTAAACAACACTCATACTGACTCTAATTATTAATACACGCATTCACATTCATTCACAAAAGGGCTATTTAGGAGTTAGATCTTGTTTGTGTACTGCAGCAGCAGGCAGGTCAAACGTGTTTCAGACTATACAACTTTGTACATAACGTACATGCAATATTTACATTCCACAAAGCTAATAATATATGTAGAGATACTTCATTAAAACTTGCTGCAGCGGACGGGTTTTTCCATCGTATTCAATCGAATTTTGATAGCACACATCTAAACAAAGAAAGCACTAACTAAGCCACAAAAACAAACAAAATTGCAACTAAAACAAGCAAGTGGAGCACTCTAAACACTTGCGCACATTCCGCGAACAAGTTTTTTTTTTTTTTTTAATTTAATATGTGTTTATCTATACAAGTATGTATGATGTATGTAGGTTTGTACATAAAACAGCAGGCAGCAATCACAGCTGTTTTATTCTGGCTGTCAGTATTTTTTAACTCGTATAAAAATGCGTACCCACTTGGAATTTTTTGGTTGCAGTTAGTCAACAAATTCATATGGTTCTAATACTCGAGTTTTTAATTTTAACTAAAAAAAATTCTTAACTTTTGTTCAGTTAAAGTTATCAAAATTATTCTTGTGTACATTGTAAATCAATAAATGAAAAATTCTACTTTTTCAGGAATTAAACAGAAGGGCTCCATGTTCACATAACCAACTAATTTTAAAACCATGCAGCTGAATTCTGTTTCCTTTACATTGTATACGCACTACATTCATTGATCACGCAAACTTTCGTGACTTCAGTCTTCTTTTTTGAGGAACCAAAATATGAGCGCTCTACGTTTGATTAAATTTTAAAGTACCCAAAATCATCTTTTAAGTGTCTTTAATGTCAGACTTGTTATCATACCTTTCTGTATAATCAATACTATCCCCTTAAAAGTGGGGTTACGGAAAATAGAGATTGATACAAAAAAAAAAAAAACCTTTTTTGATATACTTTTCCGTTCGCTTTTTTCGATATTCGATAAAATGGTATTGCTTACACGAAGCACTTGCCATATAAAAATAGGTGAAAATTGATACAAATAATACTTTAAATAATTATATTTTTATTTCCGGAATATTTTCAAAATAAATTCAGAATTTCCGAACAACATATTTGAGGAAAAAAATGTATTTCAAAACAATATGCATTTAATGGGTTGAAACAATTGATAGACCAATATTGTGCACATTTTACCGCTCATACATAAATTGCCAAAAACACTTCAACTCTTGTGCTAGGGAGTATGCGAAATGCCAATTTGTCGTTTGTTTATAATATCATTAAGCTTTAACGAAATGCCATCGGTGAAATCACATATTAAGAAATTGTTTGTTTTCGTCATTGGTGTGTGTTCCCCAAAAGTTTGTCTGAGACATGCGGCACGCGACCTTAGGCCATAATTGATATAAATTGCTATAAATCGATAAACCCTAGTTTGAGAACTAGAGCTGGGCATGTGCGTGTATTGGGTGGGTGGTCAATAAAGCAAATTGAAATTCTATAGGTATAGATTACTTGTAGAAAGTAGATTGTGGAAGTAGCAGTTAAGAGTAGAGCTAAAACAAATGTAATAAACTTACCTCTGAGACAGACTCCTCCTCGGACTCCGAAAGATCCGTCGTAACAGGCTGGGGATAAAATTCGGTGTCCGTATCCGTATCGGTAGTAATGATATTCTGCAGCGCATTTGATATCGCATTCACAATGCCTACCGACGAGGACAACGATGAGGAGTTTGATGACGTCGAAGACGTGTTGGAGCGATTGGCGGCGGCAGCGTTTGAAGCAGCAGCAACGTCCTTAAGCTTTTGTTTGAGCACAGCCGCTGCAGAGGCCACAGCTGCTGCCTGCGCATGGGCTTGCGAGCTTGTCGTTGCTACTCCAGGACCGCTAACCGTTGTGGGTAAACCAACAGCAGCGCCTGCGCTGCTATCGGCTGCAGCGGCAGCCTGTTGTTGTTGCTGCTGTTGTTGCATGGCCACCTGGCGCTTCAAGGCTGCGTAGGCTACTCGCTGTTTTTTGGAGGCAGTAGGCGCAGGCGCTGATGCAACTGCGGCTCGAAATTTTGCCGCCGCGCCGGCAGTTGATGCAGGATTGGTTTGAATGTTTGTGCCGCTGGTGTTACTGCTGCTGGTGTTGGTGCTGCAGTTGCTACCAGAGGCGGGCGCATTCGTCGTGGTAGATGTGGTGGCCGTTACCGTTGTTGCGGGTAGCGTATAGGCAACAGGCGTGGGGCTGGTTGTTGTGCCACCAGTTAGGAACGCTGCTGTGACTGCAGCGGCTGCGGCAGCAGCTGCCTCGCTATTGCTAGATTTGCTGGCTGCCGTTTTGGACATTTTGCTGGTGACAGTGTTGCGCTTATTGTTGGGGTTAAGGTTGTTGTTATTGCTGGCAGTGTTAGGCGCCGCGACAGCGTTGCTGCTAAAGCTTTTGCTGGCCGCGTTTCTGTTGACTTTTGACTTCTGCTGCTGTTGGCTTGTTGTTTTCTTAAGTTGGCTTAACTCGGCTGCAATGGCAGCAGTTGCGTTTACAACGTGTTGCAACGCAGTGTTGCTGCTGTCTGTGGCAGAATCTGGCGTTGTACTTGTTGTTGTAGATGTAGCTGTTGGCGCGTCCTTTACACTAGCAGACGCTGCATTCTTAGCGCTCCGCTTGCTGGCCTCGGTTGGTAAGGCGGGAGCTGCTAAAGAATTTCTAGCTGCGTTGCAATTGACCTGCCTATCAGCAGCGTCTTTATTGTTGCTGCTGGTTGTTGTTGTAGTGCAGTTGTTGTTGTTGTTATTATTGCCTTTTGTAACTGGCTTTGCCTTCGCAGCAGCAAGTCTTTGATTGTTTGGTGTTATAGTTGTTGATGATGACGTTGTTGCTTTGGGCGCTGTCTCTGCAGTTGTAGTAGTTGTTGGCTTTGCAGTACTCTTTGCAGCCTTGTTACTACTACTGTTGGCTTTTGCTTTTTTATTAAAGTACACAGAACGCACATTTAAGTCATCGCATTCAATAATTTTCGCATCATTATTCATTTTACACTTACGGACTTTTAATATCAACTTGCGCGTCCTTTATATAAATAAAAGAAAAAACAATTAAAACTTAATATTGATTATGATTTTAACACAGCTGTTTTGCACAAATGTTTTTTACGAATTTTTTTTCATTGAAAGAGTGGCCAAGTGTAAAACATTGATACAAATGCACAGCCTACACTAAAAAATATTTGTTTTTAAACAACATTTTGTTAACAAATAAATTGAAGTGTGCTGCGTTTTTATCGATTTTTAGATGTTGTTAGGAATAAGATTATATATGCGGCATATATACATATATATATAATATGTATGTTGGTATATAATCAATTTGGTTTCCCAACGCACACACACAAACGCTTATACACGCATACAATGACCAACACAGGTCACCGCTGTGTGGCAACGCCATGCATTCTTTCACTTCACGATTGCACACTCATTCGCTTGACGTTTTCGTATTAATTTTCCATTCTTTACTAAATCACGCTTCGCATGTATTTTTACGTAGTATAAAAATTGAAAGAAAAATTATTTTGCACACAGCATACATAATAATTAAGAGCCTTTAGCTGGTTTTAAAGAACTCATTTAATTTTCATTTGCAAAACGCAATCGATGCGCAATTAGGCCTACAAAAGCACGCTGCTCTTTTTTTTGCTTTATATAATCGTAATGTATGCACAACACAGTTGCTAAGTAGTTGCTGCATTTTGACCATTTAATAATTTGTATATATTAAACTGCAGCATTTTATTTATAAAACTTTTTCGAGCAGCTTCGACTTCGCCCGAACGAGCAGCACACAAAAAAATCACTTTACACATTTTTACACCGACCGACCGTCGCGACGAAACGAGATAACAATGGCGAGTTAGTTCGTTAATGCAAAGGCATTGTGGTATGTGCAAGTGAGAGGACGCTAGCAACCAAGCGCGACACACACGCCAAAGTCGACAAGGCAGGCAGCCTACTACGCGAATAAAGCAATTTGGGAAAAAAATTTTCTCTGCAACTATTCCGATGCAAATTTTCACTAATTGAACATAGTTATGTTGCTCATAATTGTGCACATTTGAAGCGTCATTGTATGCTCAACACTTTTTCGATATTTGCTTGTATTACCGTTTTAAATTAATAGTAAATTTATTTAATTTTCAGCAGAGATAATTTCTATGTCCGTCATCAGGGTGTTCGTATCGCCATATTCCCGGATATGAGCAAGTACTCGGTATTTAAGTATCGATAGGATTTATTTATTGATAACACATAATTTTGGCCGGCACTTTAAAAATATTTGCAATTTTTAAGTACAAAATGTATCTGTAAGATACTTTTTACGTATATGGTATCTTACAGATACTTATAAAAGAAATATTAAATTCTTGTTGCCAACTTTGAATTATTTTTTCTTATGCACAATAAAAATACCGTTTTTGCCTCGATTAGTTAAATACTATAAATTTTAAAAGTATTTTTTATAGCATTCTTTTAAAAATTAGAAATACAAGCCAACCAAAAGGTTTACATTAATCTCTCTCTCAAAAAAAAAAACCCCAAAATCTTCAGATCTTTTCTAGCAAAAAACATTCAACAAAAAATTCGTTACTCGAAAAATGCGCCGACACAAGTATGTGATACCTTATCCAAAGTGCATATATCTGAAGGTTAATTTGGAGTTTCGTGTTAATATATTTTTACTACATCTGTCTTTGCAAATCACTTAAAATAAAAATAAATCACATAATAAGTTATTGAGAAAAATTATCAATAGCATCGCTTATATAAAAGATATTAGTTATTTTTGCCTTGAAGTATTAAATTTAATCGATTTTTAAGGAGAGTTATAATAGTAATTTCCCTGACTATTTTGTCAGTCGCACCTGGGCGGAGCATGGGGAGCATGTTCGAGGAGAGCAGGAACCTACAGTCCGTAGCCGAATCCGAACGACGGTGTCTTCAATTAATAGAGAGATACTAAAGAAGAGTAATGCCTGTAAGAAAGGCTAAATCAGAAAGAAATTCGGAGTTCTATCTTTGGGTTAAGCTTCATTTTCCAAAATTTCGGCTGTCTTCTCGAAGAAAGAAAAGCATTTCCAGGCTTTTCCCACGAATTAGCCACCTTACTTAAGTCAAAACACAGAGGTCCACATAATCAGCATCGATTTGCTTTAGAGCGTTGTGTGCTCCTTTTATCCGATATATAATTTGGACTGCCGTTTTCATCACTTCCGCGAGCCCAAGAATTTTTGCCAAGGTTGTTGTGGATTACATTAAGGGACAAAATATTGTTCTTTAATGAATCAAAAATGACTTTGCTAGTCACATGACACAAGCTTGTACATTTCTTTTACAGAATCAAAATCGTTATTTACCCTTAAATGGCAGCACAGATGCAAATGTATCTTGAAAAAATATACCATCCTCAAAAGCATCTCAGAGATGGTTAGAGCAATGCAACTTTCAGATTAGATCTCTCACGTCCAGGGATATAAGTTTAGTTTATTTCATTTTATTTGTTTTTGATATCGGTATTATATTATATACCTCCCATGGGGGTGTTTCAGAGCACCTCGAAAAAAAAAACAAAAGTTTTAGATGTAACTAAATTTGGTATTGGGAAGTTTTTTAATGTAATTTTAATTAATTTAATATTTTCCATAGCATTAATATTTAGTTTTAACGGATAAAATGTTTATGCAGAGCTGACTTAGCTTTTCAACTGAATGGTTGATCTTTGAAAATATTAAATTAAGTTTACAATAACAATATTACAATTCGTTAGGAAAATTGGAATAAACCTAAAGCTGAAAAATTTCTTTAAAAATTTAATTTTTTTTTTTAATGTAATCAACATTTTTTTGGAGTACTTAAGCAATATTTCGAATTTGACTGCAATGTGATGGTACAGGGTGTCCCATAATTCTCCGTGCCCGACTTCAATTTACACCATCTTTAAAATTTTTCAATTAATGAAATGCGATCATCTTTGGAAACGCCAAACGCAAATATTTAACATTGTGTATACAATAATGTGTATGTATTATAGCCAGCGGCGTTGGATACACGTTCCAGGCGTCGAGCAAACTTAACGTGGCACAGTCCAACCTGTGCATTTTTACTATGCTGCCTTTTTTCGGCACAACCCAATTCCTGCAGCACAAGGTTTTGCTGCTCCCAAATTGCCCAGCGCTACCGTATCAATCTCGACTATATTTGATTTTGAACTTACTGGTGCATATTCATTTATTTCACGTTTTCAGTTAACAAAAAATAAAAACCAGACTGTAAAATAAATTGCTAAATTGTCGTCCTTTATTTGTATTTGCCATTTTTGTATTTTGTATGAAAGGTTATTTCTTATAAACATCACAATTTACAAAAAAAAAAAACAATTGTAAAACAATTGACGACCAAGCAAACGAGACGACGAAAGAACTATATGCGTTAGACGTACCATATACTAAAAATCCTACATAAATTCATAGTTGCCATCATCGAAATTTCGATTTCCAACCATGGGCCCACCAGCACCCATTTGATTCGGTGGACCACCGCCCATTTGTGGTCGAAACTGATTGCCGGGCGTGGTCTGATGTTGTAGCAATTGTCGTAGTCCAGGATTGTTATTAGTCATCATGGGACGTACCATGCGTTGTTGTTGTTGCATTGCGGCCACATTGGGTGGCACCTGTTGCAATTGTTGTTGTAAATTTGGATTGGGCACGGGAACACCGCCTGGCACGCCCATGGGCATGCGTTGTTGTTGCATCATAGACATTTGGGGCTGCATGGGCATGCCTCCTGGTCCGCCGGGACCGCCGCCCATTTGCATATTTAGCTGTGCATACTGATTATAGTGTTGTTGTTGTTGCTGCTGGGTATTATCCTGTTGCATTTGCTGTTGTTGTTGCTGCTGTTGTTGTTGCTGCATTTCCAAGGGATTCTTTGGCATCATAAGACCCTGCATTTGCTGCTGTTGAGGATTCTGTTGCTGTTGTGCCTGTTGCTGCTGCTGCGCCTGTTGTTGCTGCGCCATGTTACCGTGGCTTTGCTTTTGCTGTATGACCTTACGCAAACGTTCCACAAACATGGGCTGATTGTTGGGTATAAAGCCGAGAAAGGCATTGCGATCTGGTGTGTAGAGCAGTATAAGCACTTTGATTTCACAGGCCGGTGCATTGGGCGGCGAATTGAAGTGCACACAACCAGCGAAACCCGAGCTCATTACCTTGGCTAGGGAATCAGTAGCCTCACCGGGTGTGGGACGAAAGACTACCATTTTGGAGTCTTTTAAAAACTGTCCACCTATATTGCCCACCAAATGTTTGGGCATGAGTTGCATTAATATCTTAGGTGGCCAGTTTTCGGCTTTAATCTCAGGCTCTCCATCCTTGATGTTAGTGCAAACCGTGCATTGAAGCAAGTGTGGTATTTTCTGTTGATCGTTTTTGGCTTTTTCGGCCCACTCCAAAATGCCAGTCCAGATTTTTTCGCGTATGGAGGCTTGCTCGTGCTGCTGTTGTGGCTGTTGTTGTTGCTGCTGTTGCTGCACTTGTTGTTGTTGTTGCTGCTGTTGTGGATTCGGTTGCTGCTGCTGTTGTTGCGCATTTTGTTGGGGATTCGGCTGTTGTTGCTGCTGCTGCTGCTGTTGTTGTTGTTGTGGCCCAGGACCCGCGCTGGACACAGCAGGCATCATATTGGTATTAGCATTAGGATTACCCTGCTGCTGTTGTTGAACTTGTTGTTGTTGTTGTTGGGCGTGTTGTTGCTGCTGCTGTTGTTGCGCCAACTGCTGTTGCAATTGCTGATTAAATTGCTGCTGATTAATCATTTGCAACCGCTGTTGTTGCTGCTGCTGTTGCTGTTGTTGCTGCAGCATGTTCACCGTCTGATTGGGTGGTGCATTAATACGTGATATTAACGCAGAGTTAGGATTTTGCTGTATCGGCATGCCTCCACCAGGTCCTTGCATAAACTGTGGACGTGCTTGTCCCGGTTGATTGGGATACAACCAGCGATTTTGACCCGGGACATTTTGATTGAAATTGGGATTTTGCATGGGATTCTGCATTTGATTAGGCACAAATGCATTTTGTTGCTGTAAGAGTTGCTGCTGTTGCTGGGGATTTAAAAGACCAGCCCCAGTTGTTTGAGGCTGCTGTTGGGGATTCTGCTGTTGCAGCGGATTCATGTTCATGACCTGTTGTGACTGCTGTTGATTTGGGCCTGTTTGTTGTGCTGGTGTAGTGTCCATGGGTACGACCTGTCCCTGCTGTTGTTGCAGCTGCTGCGGAGCCTGATTGCCTGTTTGTTGTAGAGGCGCCTGCACGGCTGATTGGGCGGCATTTGGCGCTGCCATTTGATGTTGCGCGCCTGCAGCAGCCATGCTATTGGGACTAGGTGCACGCTCTTTCAAACTGTAGCCCTTCAACAATACCAAATGGCGTATATTCTTGGCATAGTTTTTGGTTGTTATGGGTTGATCGCCATCGGCTTTCATAAACAGCTTAAAAAGGGCTGGCATTTTTCTTGGCGCTATTATAGACAAGTTGATCTTACGCTCATTAAACAAAGCAGCCAACTGCTCACACGATTTGCCAGCATGCTTCCAAGACTCGGTAACAGGCATCTGATACGGAGGACTATTGCAAATCAGTATGCAATGGCGCTGCACATTTACCTGCTCCAGCATATTACGGCCGCGTTGCTCGGTAATGTCATCAAAACAGCCATGGGCAGCGGCAAAGCCCTCAGCTATATGGGCACAAGGTTCCATTCCTCCACCCACCAATGGCAAACGATCAATGGTGTCCATGACTTTCTGTGGCTGCGCGTAAGGGCCGTAAGTGGTGCAGGCCTGCTCCAGCAGGTTTGCGGCTGTGCGGTAGGTAACAATGCCATAGAGAGTGGCATAGCGCTCCGATATGAGATATTCGTCATTGGAGCCCTGTGTAAAATGTTCCAATGTGGGCGAAATATAGTTCGTTTTTAAGTCATTTATGTAGGCACCATTAATAGCGCTATTTTCTATCACAAACACTACATCGGCTAGCGATAATTTATCAACTTCCATGGTAGACGTTGACACTAACTAAAAAATTGTTTTTGCAAAACTAGTGATGTGCCGCACACCTTAAAGATGGTAGCAAAGTCGTAGTCGATATGAAACCGCCACAAATACCAAAACAATACTTTTCTCGCTTAGTAATTTTTATTATTTGTCTTAAAAAAAAAACGATCTTGAAATGCTGCGTGAATATATTTGTGTTCAATTGCGGCATTTAATAGCTTTTTAAATGGAGATAACAAAAAAATTCACAATTTCATTAAAAAAAATCATCGATACAAGCATGAAAATAATTTTAAGCGCTGCCAACTAGCAAATATTTTTTTGTGATATAACAACACTTGTCGATGCCAGCTCGCTACTCAGTATCGATACCTTACTTCTTCTTGCAATAATTTCACTCGCGTTTGTCAAAACAAAAAATGAACAAAATTAAGTTAATTTATTAACTAATTTATAAAAATTCACATATTGATTACATGAAAATGTTAAAACAACAAGTGTGTGTAATTGTTTATATGTGTATGTCCGTAATTTGCCATTATGTATGCTTGTGAAAAACTTTCTTCGTATTAACTCGCGCCTTAAAAAAAAAAAATAATGTACATCATAAATTTTCTGTTAATAAGTTAATAGGCATAAAGCTGGCACGTAATTTTTAACTAGAAAAAAAAGCATACTTAAAAGCTATGCTGCAGTATAAAAATGCGACCAGCGCTGTAAGCGTAGCAAACAATGGCCAGACAGCCACGCCCACGGCCTCAGCTAAGGCGGCGCAAGCAAATGCGGCAGCTGCGCCCGCGGCATCTGCTGCTCAAATGCAGCAAATATTTAATATACACCAAATGTCACCGCAGTTTGCCGCTCAATTGCAACAAGCCGGCGGCGCCGCAGCTAATAATGCTGCCGCCGCCGCAGCGGCAGCCTCCATGCCCCAAAATATGTTCCAAATCGTGCAGCCCATGCAAACGGTGAATATTGACGGACAGGAGGCTATCTTCATACCGAATTTAAACACTCAACTGGCCACAGCGCAACCTATTAATATAAATGGCCAACAGGCTTTTATAACGCCCAATGGACAAATTGTACGCGCTCCACAACAACAAGCCGCGATGCAGCTCCAGCAGGCTACGCCTACGCAGCTTATAAATGGCTTGGGTCAGACAGTGCAACTGCCAGGCGGACATGAGCAAACATTGTTTACCATACCTGGCACGAACATACAAATTCCGTTGGCCAATGTGGCCAATATTGTTCAACAGCCGCAGCAGCAACAGCAGCAACAACAACAGCAGCAGGTTGCGAGTCAAGCAGCTGCCCAAGCTCAGCATAATACGCAGCAGACAGCTAATACTACGAACTCCAATGCTGCTGCAGCGGCTCAAGCGCAATCAGCAGCACAGCAACAGCAACAACAACAGCAGCAGGCTACACAACTTCCCAGCACGATAACTATACCCGGAACTAATATACAAATCCCCACTTCTGTAGCCGCCGCCAATGGTTTGCTGGGAAATTTATCCAATCTCTTAGGCAGCTCTACCATCAAACTAGAGAATGGGCAAACCTTGCAGAACATACAGCTGCGCCCGGCAGGCGCGCCTACGGCTTTAGCGCCTCAGCTGGTGCAGTTTCCTCAACCAGCAGCACCAACATTGCAACAAACTGTGGCCGTGCAAATACCCGTGCAGACTGCTAATGGACAGACTATTTACCAAACTGTACACGTTCCGCTGCAGTCTGCCGCGCCTGGTTTGTCAAATTTGATGCAGGCACAGGCCATGCCTATGCCAGCATCTTTGCCGCAAGCAGCTCAAATGCAAATTATACCGCAGTTTGCTCAATTCGCTCAGATTGTAACGCCTAATGGACAAATACAGCAGGTGCAACTGGCGCCATTTAATGCGCTGCCGTACTCACAGCTACCACCGAATGCAAATATCATACACATACAGAATCCTCAACAGCATCAGCAGCAACAACAATTGGCTCAGCAGCAACAGCAGGCACAGCAACAACAAGCGCAACAGCAACAAGCGCAGCAGCAACAACAACAGGCGCAGCAGCAACAACAACAAGCTCAACAGCATCAACAGCTCATCAATGCACTCAATGAAGCGGGAGGACAATTACCTTCTAATCAGCCCATAACTATAACCAATGCTCAGGGCCAGCAATTGACTGTCATACCCGCTCACCAATTGCAGCAGCTGCGCACCAATAACAACAATAACAATGGCATGGCGCAGCAATTAATGCAGCTACCCAATCTGCAAGCTTTGCCCATACAAAACATACCCGGACTGGGCCAAGTGCAGATTATACAGGCAAATCAGCTGCCGGCCAATTTTGCGCAAGTTCTGACACAGCTACCCATGCAGCAGAGCACCGCTGCTGCAGCACCTACGGTTTCAAATGCCAACACGCCGCAGAGCCATTCAGTGACTGTGCTGCCTAAGCAAGAGCCACAAAGTCCAAGTCAATTAATAACCAACATTAAACAGGAGCCGCCAGATGTAAACAACTCCTCAGCAGTCTTGCCCACAGCCTCGCCAGCAGCAAGCCAAACGCCGCAGCCTGCACAGCCGCAGCAAATTAAGTTTATAGTGCCACAAGCGCTAAATGCAGCCAATGCCGCAGCTGCAGCTTCTGGCATGGCCGGTATGCAGCAGCTGCAAATACAGCAAATACAGCAGGCACAGCCCCCGCAACCACAGCCTACTTTAGTAAGCGACGGCACACTCTCCACCGTGACCATACCAGCATCCATACAGATTACAGCATTGCCGCAACCGGCGCAAAGTGTAAATAGCGTAAATACCACAACGACAGTAAGCACACCGCGCAGCCAAGCCAAGAGTAATCTAATCAGCAGTTCCAGCACCCAAATAACTATTGCCCCCACATCTCAAAGCGGTGGTACACAGGTAGTAGCAGTTACTACGCCAGCACGTGCCAATACACGAACAAATACCAGTGCTGCAAGTAATGCCACGCCGACCTCACAAACTTCTGTGAATGTAAACATCAATGTAAATGATAGCAGTGGTGGCACGCTAGAAATAAAGCCACGCTTAAAACGTGTAGCCTGCACCTGCCCAAACTGTACGGACGGCGAAAAACACTCCGATCGCAAACGCCAGCACATATGCCACATACCCGGCTGCAATAAAGTCTATGGCAAAACATCTCATTTGAGAGCACATTTGCGATGGCACACAGGAGAACGGCCGTTTGTGTGCAGCTGGACGTTTTGTGGCAAGAGATTCACGCGCTCCGACGAACTGCAGAGGCATAGGCGCACGCATACTGGTGAAAAGCGATTTCAATGCAGGGAATGCAATAAGAAGTTTATGCGCAGCGATCATTTGTCTAAACATATCAAAACGCACTTTAAATCGCGTTCCGGCGTGGAGCTTATAGAACTCAATATTAAACAGGAGCAGAAAACAAATGGGACTAATGCAGCAAATCAGCCCAAGAGCATAAATACAATGAGCGGAATTGTAACTATAGAAATACCAGGTGGTACAGCGGGTGGCAGCAATGCTTCTAGTGTGGCAGCAACAGTTGCAGGCTCAACTGTTGCGGCAGCGCCAGGTGGAGCGACTATAGTGCAATTGCCTTCGGGTGAGACTGGCGATGATATAGGTGCATCAACAGATAGTTTTGGCGAGGACGAAGAAATGGAGGATGAAGAAGAAAGCGAGGAGGAAGAAGATGACGAACTAGATGAGGAGGAGGATAGTGGTGATGAGGAAAAGATGACAATTTCTGTAAGCGAATTTGCTGATAATTCATCCAACTAGCATTCGGAGTCCCTGTTCATGGAACAGTTCATGTTTGATCATTTTCCGTAGCCGAGAACAAGCGCCAGTGCAATGATCTTGCAGCTGGGCGATCAATTGCGTTTAAGATGGTAAAATTCATGTTTTTGATTCCTTATTTATTATGAGTTAATGTGGTAGGCATAAATATTCTTGTAGTTAAGCGAGGCTGGGCTGTTTCGTATTTGCGGCTAGTGGTATTTTTAGAAAATATATCCTTTAAGAGAATAATTATTCTAAAGCAGCCAAAAAATATGTTTCGTTCCTTTTAAGAAAGCACATCGCAAAAACATAGGTATTTATTTGAAAATAAGCAATATAACAAAGAAATTCGGAAAATACTTTTTTAAAGTCTATGTTCATTTCGCTAGGCCAATCTATAAATTTTATACTCTTTCGTGTGCCTCTTTATTTTTTTTTTTTATGGAAAGTTTACGTTCTTAGTCGAATCTACTTATTTTAGTATACAATACAACCAACCATGAAAAAAATGGGATAAATTGAGCATTATTCCAGTATTTGTCAAAAGGATTTTAACAGCAAACAAAAATAGCTTTTGTATTACCTCAAGCCCAATGTATAATCAGCCCAAAACTCGTATGTAAGTATGTGCTGTAAATTGTATATAAAACGCTTTAAGTTAAGTAAGAATTTTAATTAGACCCCTAGCATACAAATTAATTATACAAATCGATTTTAAATAGACCTATATATAAGCAGAACAAATAAAATATTAAGCCGTTTTTACACAAACACTGAAATAAACATGCCTCAACAAAATTAAATGCATTAACATATTCCATATATAATTGCAAATAAAATACTTTCGATTTTGATGTGTAACAATTATGAATTGGTATTTATAAAAAGCCTACATCGCTGTCATCTGATTGGGTAGATGTGCATGGAATTTGTGAATTAAATTGGTGATATTCATCAGGACTGGGTTCAAGTAGTTGAGATTCTGTATGCAGCGACATGGACTCGGAGTTGACCAAATATAAAGCATCCTGGACCCAGTCTACACCGGGATTATCTGCTACTAAGGCATCCATCGAATTCTGCGTCAATACAGGCTGTGCATTGGGTATTGAAACCATTTGCTGATTTGGCCATTCGTCAAAGTTTAAAATTTGTGGTTCAGAGTATGTGTTTGACAGAGAAGGAGGAGCAGGTACTTGTTTTGATTGTTCAGCTAAGCGTTGGGCTTTCCAACGATCTAGTCGCATGTTGTTGTCTTTTTTTAAACGGCATTTGGCTATAAGATTGGCTTCCAAAATCTCGGCGTCTGTGTAGGGCACCACCATTTTCTTCATAACAGCTTTGGTTAGCAATTTGTTTATGTACCGCTCTGAGCGATTTTTTAAGCGGCCTACAATTGTACAATTTTTTATTTGCTGTATAATTAAGTATGCTGGCTGCTTCTCACCTTTATTCTCAAGTCGCTTTTTGGCGTTCCATACGCAATTCAATTCATTCATTTTAACGCGTACTTTGGTACGAAGGCACAGCTCTCGAACTTCATCTGGAGTATGAACACGGTTCAGGTCATCCAGAGTAATTTTCTGCTGGCAAAAGGGGATCAAATAATAAACAATTCACTAAAATGCCCATACACTTACAGTTGGCTCATAAAATTCGCGCACTAAATGCTTGTCTGCATCGTCCAGGTCATCAGCTATAGCCATGATTTCCTTCTCCTCCTCCTCTTGAAACTTTTGTAAAGTTTTTGATAATTGATATTGTAGATCCATTTTTTAAAGTAATAGTAACACTGCGGAATTAACATGTAGTGACTACGACGCTATTTATTAAGACGATATGAAATCGAAATTGTGTTTTGATAGGCAGAAAAATAAAAGATGTATCGATATTTTTTTATTTTTTGACTGAAGTGCATAACAACTTTTTGGCTTGTTATCAGCATGAAAATACCTAAAAAAAAATATATTTGACTCAATTCCGTATTTAATTATTAATCCAAATGTTGTAATATTAAGCATTATTAAAAATTAAATCAAAGCTAAAAATTGTCCTTCGTACCATGTTTAAATACTTACATACCAACAAAAAGTATTTGCAAAAAAAATTTATATAAATATGAAATAAAAACTGAAAGTATGAATAGAACGATTTTTTGTATTTGGGCTATTTTGAATTATTATGGAAAATCGTCAAATAGTTAAATTTCTTACCTTTATAAATGAAGTCAACTAAATGTATTTTTCCATAAGATATATGTGTAAAATGTATTTTGTTAGATAATAGATCACATAGTTCTTGTAATTTTCTTAGGTTTTATCTTTAATTATTTATTATTATTTCTTTTATTTATATAAATATAAAGTAGAAGTTAATTCTAAATTATACAAGGTTTCAAGCCAGAGAAACGTAGGCCTTCAACCGCCGGTGTAAAAGGAAAGTCCATAACTAACAAATATCCATACACAAGTGCCAAAAACCTCACCTTTTTTCAAATTCAAAAATATAAGCAACGAATGGGTCACAGCGATGACATGATCCAGGATCGGAATGTCTGCAGACGAATGCTGAGATCGCATATCCACACCTCAGAAGGAGCATAAGCGAGTCCGAAAAGAGGTTAACAAGGGTTTGGGAGAAGAAGACCTAATACTAAAATCTTTGTTTATTAAGCATTTAAAATTTATAGATATATATTATATTTAGCAAACTTCTTACTTTTCTAAATAAGTAAATGGTTAAATTTTTCAAGCGAGCTGAAGTTTTGTCTCAAATTTTTCTATAAATTAAAGCAGTTTTCAAAAAACCGTCCCCGCGATGTTGCAAATGTTAAACAAAAAATAGTACAATTCACATATTAATTAACTAACAAATGAACACTGTTTGAGCGAATAATGGTTAATAGCTGATTTCTTGTCTAAATTATTTATATAAGGAAACAAGTTATCGAAAAACCATCAGCGCGATACATCGGTTTATAAAAAAACATCGAATGGCTAAAAAAAATCGCCACCACGATTTTTTTGATATTCAAAGCATCGATATACAGTTTTGCAACCTTACTAGTCGGCAGGAGGAGCGTGAAAAAGATATGCTAAACAAGCAAACCGCAATAAAAATTGATTAATTTAATAAATACTTAAAATAAATAGTAAAACGCCAAGACCCAGCGAAAACGTGTACTAAAATAGTAGCGCAAACATCAAATAAATATTTATTTGCAACATTTAAAAGTGGCTGGCCAAGCAAGTAACCTGAAGTTTATACGTGTTGTGTTTTGGATTTACATATGTATGTGCATGCGCGTTTATGTGTGTGTGTTGCATGACTGTGTGCGTTTGCTTGTTTTGTTTTGGCAATCCTATTTTGTAAAATCTTGTATTATTGTATTTCATAACTTAAACTTTGAAAAATAAATCAAAACATAATCTAAATTATAAAGAAATCAGCTTAATTTATTGACTACTTTAGCTTTTATTTGGCACACAATAAGTGGCAACTCTAATCAACATGTATACAAAAACAAGAACCAACGATGAAAACGGATCGCGCAATAAATAAATGGCGAAGCAAATGCGAAGAAAAGAAAAAGCGCCCCAAAACTATCAAATATAGAGTTATTTTGTCGCTTTAAAAAACAAAACGCATATTTATAAATTAATAGTAAATAACAATTTAATGCCATGAAAAATTTCGTAATAACATTAGGAAACTTGTAAAAAATTATTTGAGCAACCAAAATTGTTAAGTAATTTATTAGTTGGAAACGCGGCAATTAAAAGACAAGCGCAGGTGATTTGCCGGCCATACTTCAACAGCAGGCAATACCAGATCGCAAATCCATCAACATCAGTGAAAGGATTAAGGCTATATTCTATTAAATTGTGGTAAACTTCTAAAAACAACGTTGCTACGCAATTTAGCGCTCCGTCATTGCGAAATGGCTTCTGTGGAACTTTAACTGTTCCTTAGAATTTTTGAAATGCGAGTGTGTATGAATGTGCATGCATGTACACTAGTACATTGAGTGGCTAAATTTTGCGCGCTTGTATATAAAAAAAAATATTTGGAAAACAATTATAGTTTGCGTATGTACATACTCTTATATCTATATACTCATAATATGCTAAGTGTGTAATGTGTGTATACATGTTTGTTTATGTATATTTTTATGATTTTCCGTATGTGCCCGTTGTCTATCTTTGTTTACTAATAAAAATAATAATTCAACCACTTTATTAATATTTTGCAGAGACGCTTATCATCAGGCGGTTATTATGAAAGGTTATGATTTGTTTCAATAATTCTCTATACAAAAAAAATAAGAATAATATGAAATGTATTTTTGTTGCTAAGCGAGGTTTTGTCTCCTAACATGAGCCCTAACTTCCTCTAAACAAAAAGCAGCTTTAATTTGCAGAGCATCTAATGCAATAGCTATATTATTAATATTTTTATAAATATTCTTATGTCGTACAGGTAATCACTACAAAATGTCTCGTAACAAAGACAAATATGACAGCGCGAATAGAAGACAGCAAATTTTTCTGTCCGCCGAAGATATTGCAGCTGGCAAGAAGACAAACTGGAGCGGTCTTGAGATTACAGGTGAGCTCTCTTCTACATATGTATATCGATTTCAATTATCAAAAACCATATTTATGTGTTTTTAACTCTGCAGGCTGCGTGCGTAATATTAGTCCAAATTTGTGGGAGTTTGAACATCTTACAGCACTTTATCTAAATGATAATCAGTTGCTACGTCTGCCAGCCGATGTGGGTTTGCTTGTGAATTTACGCACGTTAGATCTATCTAGCAACAAACTGCGTAGTCTGCCCGCTGAGCTGGGCGAGCTTATACAGCTAAGGTAATATTTCTTCATCATAATGTCTAAAATCAATATTTTTGAAGTATTTTTCAAATTTGCCTGCAGAGAACTGCTGCTGAACAACAATTTTCTGCGCGTATTGCCCTATGAGATAGGCAAACTATTTCATTTACTTATTTTGGGTCTAATGGGCAATCCGCTACAAAAGGAATTCATGAACATCTACAATGAACCAAACGGCACGCAGAAACTGCTTACCTATATGCTGGACAACTTGTCATGTAAGTAGCTTATTTATTATATATGCATATTTATGTATGAGCGAGAGTTAAGTGCCAGCTCCTGTGAGCTGTAAGCCAATGCATCATGGTATAAACCGTGTGTAGACTTTTTTTTAAGTAAAAAGGAAAGCCTACAAGCAAAAAGGCACACATGAGGAAAAAGAGAAAGTCTCCTGTTTTGTTGTCGTTCAGGTTTCGATTTTAAACATTTTTTGCACACAGCAGCCTCTCTGACAGAGCCATGGCTATAATTTAGCGAGCCCCCGCCATTGTTGTACTCTAAATTATGAGCACCGTCAGGATTATGGTCATTAGTTGTTGGCTAGCTTGGAACGCAAAAAAAAAAAAAGTGAAACCGGTTTCTCGTTTAAAGTTCAAACTCATGGCGTTCAAGACTAGCAGCAAGTCAATACATTAATTAAAAAATAATTGAACTATAGCTCAAGATTTGTAAAAAAAAATCAACATCATAATAATAAGAACAGCAAAAATAACAAGAACTGCCCGACCTCGACATGTTCATGCTAAGACTCCACTTGGGACGTTGGCCCAAAGCGGCTTTGCAACTTGTTTGAGCCGCTCTTATGCCGGTACGGATCAATGTTTGTGGAACGCATGTGGAAGTTAAGAGCGCGTCAGAGAGCGCAATAGGGTCCGCTGGCAACTACGCCAGCATAACGGCATGCAGCTCCAACGTCAACACATACACTTGTAAAGAGCATACTTAATTTGATAGTGTGTCATGGCATGGCAAAAAAAATCAATATAATAAACTCTATGATCAACCAATTGATTGGTACAGTATATCCTTATCTCAGACAGTTGTGGCATATTCATTTTTTTTTTAAATTTGTTGCATTAATCAACTTTTATTCAGCGATTTTCAATTTTGTAATGAGTCTGGAAATCAAAAATACTTTATATTTACTATTCACAAAACAACTATTGGACCAAAATGTCAAATTTGGAATAATTTTGTGAGACATTTTTTTTGTAAACCTATGCAAACAACGAAAGTGACTATTTCTAATGAAATATGCCCCAAGCACAAATCGATTTGTGTTGAGGAGCACTGAAAAATGTTTATTAATTATTGACAGATCGAGCTGGATGTTTTATTGTACTTAAAGCACATTGCTTGAAGAACTTACTATAGCACAGTTGTGGTGAATCGAGTGCTGCTTTAGTTATCGAAAAAGTGCCTTGTTTAGCACAGTCTTTATGGGCCTCAATGCTGCTGATTAGCCAGTTTTGAAGTTAGGGTAATCGCGGCTTTTGTTACTTAGTGGGGTTGAAAATTTGTACAAAGTCGTAACCAGCTTAAGCGTGAATGCTGTTTTGGTTATCTTATGAGTTGAGTTTGTGGCACTTATTTATTTCCGGCTTTGTTTATTTATTTATTTTTTAAATTTTCACTTAAGCGCGTTAGCACCCGACGTAATTGCTTAACTTGGAAATTTTTCAAACAAAATGTACAAGACTTACTTATTAAATGCATATATTTGTAGAAAAATCACGAAATGTGCTGAAAATGCCGCGAACAGTGTATTCTGCAACTCTTTCTCCTCAACGCAACAGTTAGAATCTAGAATACGGTCTGGGTTGAGGAAAATTTAAGTTGAGAGTTGAATCACAGCCCTCTACACTTTTTTGTTGCAAAAGTCCTCAACTCAGCATCAACTGTGTGTCAAAGAAATTTTCTAAGCATTGAAAATACTAATTTGTAATAATGGATTCCACGGCTTTATGAGGAAACCCCAATTCAGACTCTGACTCGCCTACACATTAAGAAACCAAAAGAGTATGTAAACTTCGAGACGCCGTAGCTAGCTTTACTTTCTGGTTTTACTGTTAGCTGAGCCGGCAAAAGTTTCAGCTTCTGCAGACGAAATTGAATTTTCTGCTGTCAGTCTGCCACACGAACGGCTCGCTAGCGGACGAATTTTTTAACCCAGCGGCAACTGGTTTACGTTGGTGAAGAAAACTGATATATCGTTTTATACTGCGCTGAAGCTCGCTTCGTGCCGCGTTTGTTGTTGCTGCTGCTGCGGCGGAGCTGTGGCTGGCTTAGGCTGCGCCTGCGCAAAGTGTTTCGTAATTGACGGCAACGAAGCAACAACAACAAGAGCAGCTCCAACTATTGTGCTAGTTTCGTTTCGTGTCTTGCAGTTAAGTTTTCAGACGCTTTTCATTTCGTACGAATTTCGATTGTTGTTGTTGTTTCTGTTGGCTGCAAAAGTTTTGAAATGCCACAAACGTCTCTCGCAGCCAAGACAAGAAACAAAACGTTTTGGGAACACTTACACACACACACAATAAAATCAAATAAAAATCGAAACGAGTGTGTCGAAATTCCATTAAATTCAGAAAAATAAAAACCAAAACCCTAAGAAGAACTGTTCGCGGCAAAGTAATGTTTAAAACGCAAACACTAAAGACTTTAACATTTAAAAAGCTTAGACAGCAGGATTATGAGACCCAATGTGGCGGTTTATCGCGCACCAGACAACGCTCCCTTTGCTAGATATATTACAGCGCCCAATCAGCAACTGTGGAGCAGTTCGCTGCCACCCAATAATACGTGTTATAATCTACCAACGCGACTGCATCATCATGCAACACTAACACATCAGCATCCAGCAGCCGCAGTGCATGCGCTATATCGCCAGACACCGCCGCCTGTTGGTCCTGCCAGTTTGGCAGCAGCACAGCCAGGCGCGCTAAACTATGGGCAGCCTTATAATGCAGTAGCGGCAACGCCTACATTGGTCAATCAGCAGCGCATCAATGAGTGCGCCGGCATACCACTCATCTCCAATGCCAGCAGCCATTTGACGCCTGGGCAGCGTCAGCGCCTGCTGCGCAAAACCATACAAACTCCGCCAAAACCTTGGCCGACAGCAGCAGCCAATATATCTCAGTTGGCGGCGCATGCGCAGGGCATGCCCTTACATCAGCGTTGGACAAATGGCACAGCTGCCGTTGGCTATCAACGCTATACTGCACAATCGCCACCGCTGCAAGGCAGCTTTAAGCCGTCGGATAAGTCGCGCGCCTTGCGCTATCAAAATTCAGCACCTGCAGTGCTGGGCAGCAAGGAAAACTGTTTGCAGAACTCTACGAACAGTGCTGTGACAGAGGCCACAACCGGAGATACCTGTCTACCGCGCATTATTAAGCCACGCAAGCGTCGCAAAAAGGATCGTAAACCTGCCAATGGTGTGTTTCTTAAGATGGACGCCGAACTGCAGCATGCACCATTGTCTAATGGCAACAAGTGCTACAAATCTACAGAGGATTTGCTGGGTGGTTGCTTTGGTCTAACAGGCACAACAGCTAGCAGCTATATGACAGCAACGGCTGCAATGCTGCCTGCTTATGCAATGCCACAAGCTCAACATGATGCTACACATGGTGTTTGCTTCTGTCGCAACTGTGATCCTTTACGTACACTCTGGGATTATCCGCTAAGACGTTCGCTATCTGATTCCTCTAGCGAACAATGCATTCGCAGAGGTTGCGGCGGCAGCGGCAGTTCTTCCTCAACATCATCCACGCATTCAGATACTTCATGCGCCTCCTCCATATGCTCGCAAAGCCCAAATAACCAACAGCCAAACAACAAGAACGATAATTTTGAAGAGACAACAGAACACTTTGCGCCCATTACAGTAGACAGCAGTCGCGCTGAAATAGTGGGCGTTATTGGCTCACAACGTAGTGCTGGCCAGAGCCAAGAAAGTGCTGTTAAACAGGGCAAAAATTCGTTGCCAAGCCTGAGTGACTCCAATGATTCGGGCTATGGTGACATACTGAGTGGCATTAATATTGCTGATGATCTATTTGGACATGTTGCCATTTCTAGTGCTGAAACGCTGCTGAATGAGAGCATCAATGAGATTTCACGAAAATTAATCGAAACATGCGCGGTAAATGAAACCGTAACGCCCACCAATGAAGGAGGTATAGATTGTCTGGGTGTTATTACCAAAGGAACAGGCAATGACAGCGGCTTAGATAGTGCTGGCAGCTATAACTGCGATGCGCTTGTTTTTAACTTTGAGCATTTGAATCTGACGGATACAAATTTTGCGCTGACAACGCCCACAGCCTTGGATTTTCTAGTGGATTGCAATAATAACAAAGAGACGTTGCAACAACAACAACGTCAGCAGCAGCAGCAGCAGCGGGAGCAGCAACAATTTTATAACAATTGCTTTGACTTGGTGTGGCAGCATGGCGACAACAACAACAGCAACCAAGACGAAAACAAATTTGCAGCTGCCAATGCCACACCCACATCGCTGATTCTGGGCACGGTTGGAAAATTGAAGCCAGCATTTTCCACCATCTCGTGATGACAGTTGGTGGAGGAAACACACGGCACACACGTAAAAAAAAAAAAAAAAAAAAAGGCTGGCACTTTGGCTGAGTGTGTGCCCTTAAAAGGCCCGGCCATGAAAGTTTTTAATTTGCGGCAGAAAATTTATGACGTCGCATTGGAAATTTTTAACCAAATGGGCGGCGGTTCATGGTATGGTGTTGGTGGTGGTGCTGCCGCCACTGTCATGTGGGCTACAAAATGTCGCGTGGGCGTGCATGAAATTCAAATTAAAATATGGCTAAATGTTTTGGGTTGCATAACCCATAACCATGCTCAACTAAAAAACCGTTAAAGTTAACCCAAAAAAATGAAAGAAAAAGCCAAAAAGATGGAAAGAAAGAAACGCAAACTTAAATACAAGAAGTGCAAGAGAAAAGAAATTTGAACAACGCACAAAAACAATGCCGTCGAAATTAAAGCCATGGGCGCACACTAAATACATACAGACAGAGGCGGCTCGAAAAACTTTGTACATACATATTTCAACTTTCACTTTCACTGAGACTGTTGTCCAAGCAGCGAACCAACTAGCTCCAAAGCCAAGAGATGTGTTTTCGCAAGCCGTCGAAACGACGCGTCGTTCCGAGACTTGAGCAGAGCGTGCGCGCGCGCTCATCTCCGAGCCGAGGCCAAGACGACGACTCTTATGCAGATTTTTACATTACCTTCACCAACAACAACGCCGACGCTGCGCTACAGCAAAAGTAATAGAAATCGTGTAAAAAAAAAAAAACAAAAACGAATTAAGTTAGTTACAGATACAAGACACAGATACAGATTCATTTATTCAGGCTATATACTATTATTAAGCGACGGGCAATGCATATAGCTTCAGTTTGTGACATGACATATGCATTTGTTATTTGTGCAAAAACGTTAAAATGTTGTAGTATCTTTACAAGTTATATTTAAAAGTGCATTGGCTTGTGTATCTACAAGATACACATGCGCTAATAGCATTAGGTTTTGTGGGTTTTTTGCATAGGTTTCAGTTTTTTTTTAGCAACGTTCCTACTTAACAAATTATTGCACATTTTATATATTTTTATTATGTAAGCTTGGGTTTATTTTTTATTAGTTGTGGTTGGTTAATCTACTTGTATTTACTTATATACTTAACTAGTTAGTTAGTTGGTAAAAAAAAAAAAAAAACGCAACGCTACAAAGTGAACTTTCCTAGCATTTTAAGACATAGCAATGAGGTAAAGCTACTATTGGTAACTGCTCTGAGATCTCTGCTAAATGTTAGAACCTAATTCAATCCTATACTTATACTTATATTAAACAATGTCACATTCATTTATTATGTTAGAGCCCAAACAAATCCTAAAGCATTTTATAATCACACAAACTTAATTCATCATTTGCTCAAGGCTTTTAGTTTTTAGTACTTGCTTTTTAACCTAAAACTGCAACGTCACCAAGTTATAACCATGGTTACATTCAACTTCTTTTTCAAAGCACTTTTAAACAATATCTAGTTATTTTTCCAAACATTTCAAATATCAGCTTCAAATTCTAAATCGCGTTTAGCCTTATAATTCATTTAAATAGTTACTCCATATTATTTTTTTTAAATGCATAAAACTTTTGCAGGCTTTACAGCTGAATTAACTATATAATATAACATCCGTATGCCCACAGAAAAGGCATTCGTTAGTTTTTAAAAAAAATTAATTCTAGCATTACTTTTACTGGCCCAAACTTTTTATAAAGCACTCTTTATTATTGAAGCTTCGTCCGAATTCAGAAAAAACTCAATGCATAAAGCAGTTCTTATGTGTTACTAAAAGCGATCCCTGAGCTTCTGGGACTTGGAAACATTTCTATTAAAGCTATCAGAAAAACTCGAAACACAAAGCAGTTCTTATACTTAATCAGAAAGTTTTTCGGATTTGGTAAATCTAAAAATTTTGAGCATGTTCAAGTGTTACACTGTGAATGAAATTTTCAAGTTAATTTTTATTCATTATTTTTCAATTTATAGTGCTCTAGAGTTTTCTGCGAATGCAAATGAAATTTTCCTCGATATAAATTCTGAGGAAGATATTTTTTTATTTAGCTCAAATATAAAGTTCTGCTCTTATTAATTTTATGTTTAATGGTTTAATGGTTCAGCAAGGCTTTGAACTTTTAGATTTTTCAAAAAAATTGCATAAAAAAATATTATAAAGTGTAAGAAGTATATTGCCGAGATATTTTGAAAAAAGTCTGAATTTAAAGCAATTCTTCGATGTTTAGCTCCTCGCCGCATCTTAAACGACTTAAACGTCTGTTTCTATACGCCAAAGTTGGCAAATCAAATGATCTTTAAAAGCTTCATATTTTTGGGCTGTTTTCAAATCAGAGGCGGAACGTCTTGTAGCGTTTGACTTAGGAGTTCAAAGTTTTTTGACATATATCAATTTTTTTCAGTGCTACTTGTAACATAATTTTGATACATTTATTTTTAAAATTTAAAAATTCTTTCAAACCTCTTTAAGCCGCTTAAGTCATTTACTACTTTTTAATTTTTTGGTTGAGCTACAAACCTTTCATTAAATGCCTTCAATGCTGAAACCAAAACTCTATCTATACTAACTTTGTTTCTATATACCATACATTATGCATCCCTTAACGATTTAAGACAACTTTTATTACTTTAGAAGCATATAAAGCACATTCACTAGTTTTTTTTTCTTAAAAAAACTTTAAGCATAATCCGTTTCCTATTTATTATATAAACTGCTTGACTTTTCTATTCTTTTGTTCCTGCTTGAAACACAAACATTCTATTCCATACAAATTTCTATAAGCGATTTTCCATTTGGATTGTCAAGACTATGTATCTATATACATAATTTTTTTTTTTTCAATGCTTTATAATCTAATTGCAATATTTTGTTAGGGTACATACTACCATATACTAGATTTCTAAGTTTTTTAAGCCCCTATAAAAGCTCTTTAAGCGTAATTCGTTTCCTATTTATCTTATATAGCTTATAATGCACATAAACTGTACGACCTCTCTGTGGTTTGGTTCGTTTTAGAAACGTAAATATATTATTTCCTTTTTTTTTTGGATCGTTGGTTATATTATATTCGCCAAACACCACATCACATTCATTTCCAAGTGCTCCCTACTTGACAGCAATTAGCTGAGCTCCGCTCACTTTTCTGCTGAAGGTTAAGGTCGCCGGTTATCTATGGGCCAAGTTTCTAATTTTTAAGCTACTTTTCGTGGGGCATATACGCGAGAGCGTAATTACTTTAAAAGACGTGCAACCAACTAAGCATAAAATCTAAGACAAATGCAGCCACCAGGTAGCCCTAGTTACCTGCTTAGATATACATTAAAGTTGGCGCCGGCATTGGTGCCGCCATCGCCACCATCGCCGCCACCGCTGTGAGTAAAAGTTTTCGCCTTTTTTTTTATTTTTTTAATTAAAAGAAACTCTCGAGCGAAAAGCAATTGCTTTGGCTGTTTGAAGATTTTCTATTGAGCTCTCTGGCTCAAATGGTTGTTGTTGTTGTTGTTTCTTTGCTGGCAGCTGGAAAATGTCACAGTTTTCCATGGCAAGTTCCGGCAGCGTTGGCTATGGCGGCATTTGTTGTTACCATTTCTTAGCTCTCAGCCGTAGAAATTACAAAGAAATTACGATTATTGTTTGTAACTAAATAATTTATTTAATTAATTTGCTTTGTAGTAGTTATGTATACATAGTTTGTAAGCTGCGTTTTTGCACAAATAACAAACAAAGCAGGAAATGGGTAGGCAGGCCGTCAGGCAGGCGGAGAGTGCGAAGCGGGGTAGCTCCACTTTTGATAAATACTTTTCATCAGTTATTTTCTCATCATCATGTACTTATTATATATATATATACTACTTATTTACTTTTAATAAATGTATACAGAAATTTATTTTTAGCTTTTACCATTAAACAATAATGCAATTTATTTATTTTGATTAAGCAACGAACTCAATAAAAAGAAAAACAACATTAAGAAATGTGTGGACAATAATTTTAACTGCTGTTTTTGTAACCCAAATAGTAACAAAAAAAAAAAAAAAGAAGTCAAATAATATTAATTTAATTTTTTGTGTATTTCTACAAATTGTAAAGCACACAAAAAACAGTTTTTCGTGTTATTTTTTTTTTGTATTATTTTTAAGTTGCAAGACTTCTAATGAGGCACGTTTGATGATGCTCCTCTATAGCTGCTGTTTCTCCACAGTTGCTGCCCAAGAAAAATAAACAAGCTATGAACATATTCAATTTAGACCCAAGTTGTTGTTGTACTTTTCTAGCTCTTCTTCTTCTGGTTATATTTTCTTAGCTTGGCCCTCGCGTTGCACTTGAAACTTTTCCTTCAAATTTTGTAGTACAACTTTGCCCCACCTTTATGAACATGACTTTTTCTGAATTGCTGCACAAACTTGAAACCACTTTTCAAGCAGATGTGCCACGGAAGCTTAAACTACAACTTTGAACCTTTTATCTTTAACGCTCTTTTTAATTACAAGAAAAGTTTGTAGGATAAAGATACGAAGTTGTCTTACTCTTCTGTTTCATCATCTGTTCTTGAGTAGGCAGTCTGCACTAGATTAGATTAACTTAGGTAGTTTCATGTTATCTAAAGATAACGTTACGAAGTTAGCCCTCTCTTCTGTTTTATCATCTGTTCTTGAGTCTGCAATAAACGTTCAGTTTTGTGTAGTCTGCATGAATTGATGTGAATGAAGATTGCTTATAGAGAGTTTCCATGAAATTTTAATCTTTCTTAAAGTAATGAGTTTTTCTTCTGTCAATCGTTAATTTTGTTTGCTTCCAGTCGCGTGAAATTTTAAATCATCAACAATTTTGGAACTTGTAATTCCTATTTTTTTTTTTTTGCTCCCTTTTGCAAAATATTTTTCATCATCTGTTCTATCGTATGTTCTAGATTTAGTAGTAAACTATTAGTGATCTGCATTATTTGTCATAAAGATTACTTAGAGCGAGTTTCCATATTATCTTTTACGTTATATCATTAAAAATTCAGAATTTACGGAATTGGTTTAAATTTTTTTCATCCATCACTTAACTTTCTTGTTTGCTTTCGCTGAAAATTTTAAAAGTGCACGTGAATGGAACATGGCGTGACTCCTAATATGTTTTCTTCCGCTAGGCGGAAAATTTTGAAACTCCAAGTTAAAAATTTTGGAACTTGGCTTGCTTCCTATTAAAGTCTATTGCTTCCTAATGAGCACAATTTTGACACTTGTGTTGGTCTTACCGATGAAGATCGCAAATTTCATATTGTGTTGAGCAAGCGAAAAATGCATTTACGGACAGATAAAGTTAAAAAAGAAGAAAAAGGAAAAGAATAGAAATTGTATCTCAGATTGAAAAGGATTGAAAAATGAATGCTCGAGTCCTTCGGATTCGAAAACCAGGAAACAACACCTGATGTTAGTTTTGCAGGCGCTGGTACAACATATAAAATAACTAGTCAGAGTCGTTATGATTAAAGAATATGAATGGATGGTTTCTTTCGTTCTTGTTTTATTATATGAAAATTATTTTTTATACTGATTTTTACCAATTAAGGAAATTAAAGGAAAAAAAAACTAAAATAACGATATTTTTGGTAATCATAGTAAGACAAGAATAACAAATACACAATAGTTATTAGGTCTACAACTTTGCTTCCGCCGTTTTTTCCCTATGTTGTAAAAAAGTGGTAATATATGTATTATTGAAAGAACTGCCCGTTGTTAGCGACAACTTTTTCCCATCTTTCTAGTAGATGTAGGATACCATTTCGAAAAAACCATGAATCTTTTGTGGCGATCCAAGAATGGGTCCATTTTTTGATTTCTTTATAAGAGCGGGATTTTGGTCAGCTATACTTTGTCCCATGAATCAAAACCCATGATAATCCGATGCAGCAATATCTAAAGAGTACTGCGGGTGAGGTAGGACACCCCATTCAATCCTGTGCAGGTATGTCTTGAACGGTACGGCATTGTCATGTTGGAGGATGACTTTGTCATGTCTCTCTTGGTATTGTGGCCATTTTTACTTCAATGCTCGACTCAAACGCATCAATTGCGTTCGATAGCCATCTTCACTCGGTTTCAGAAGCTTATACTAGTATACTCCACCGAGCTGGTCCCACCAAATACAGGGCATAACCTTAGCGTCGTGAATATTAGGTCTGGTGGTCGACGTGCAGGCGTGTCCAGGCATTCCTCATGCTTTTTTTTGCGTTTGGTCGATTGTGGGTTTGAAGCAGCTGTTCACAAGTGAAGAAAAATCTCTCTGCTTCAATACCATTCCGATGGCTTTAAGTCGTTTCTAAATCGCTTGTTGAATTACTCCCAATGATATTGCCATTTCTTTTTGCGTTTGGCAAGAGTCTTCATCAATCAATTCATCCAATTCGGAGTCTTCGAAAACTCTGTGGCCCACCGCAAAGCTTTTCCTACACGTCCAAATCAGCGATTTTGAAGTAAAGGAATCACGACATGTTCTTTCACTAAGATCAATCTCAATATAAGTATTTTTGAGTATTCGATGAGCCTCAGCAGCAGTTTTCTTTAAATTGTAGCAGAAAATCAAAACTTACCGCAAATGATGAGAATTTGGCTCGAACACTGGCATCTTCGATCAGGGATAAATTTTTAATGAAAGAACAAGTTCACTGATTTTGGTATGTCGTTATTTTGGCAGATAACTAACCTTGTTCTGAACCAGCACGTATTTGTACCAGCACATGATGCTACAGTCGTCCACCAAAAAACGGTGGAAGCAACGTTGTACGCCTAATAGAATTATATTAAAATTCCCATAATGTTTTTCACAAAATTTAAAGTTTATTAAAATTTTAATTTGTATGAGAAGAGATAAGCTTAAAATTTTATTGTAGTTTAAGGTACATTCAACAGCACTATATTTGCTCGGCTTAGTTGATCCGAAAAATTACATTTTTCATGCCGAAATGCTGGCATATATGTATGTAGCTAGTAGGTTCAACTTTGGTTTAAATGATATTGTTTTCATTGATTGACTGAACGTAGCCCCAAGAAACAGAGTTTAGTATTTTTAAAAGGCACGAACTTCGCAGTTGCTACCAACCAAAGTAGCATGGGAATAGCTTTACATTTTTAGGAGCGACGTTTACTTATAGATAGTTTGATGTTGGGTTGATGGCAACCCAGACTTTGATCTTATTACCCAAGGCATACACCATACAGCATGTCTGTTTATCGAGCTGTACGTTTTCCACCCAAACCACAAAATTATTGCATAAACGTTTGCATCGGCAATTTCAGCTGTGACGTGCCCGGTATACTCAAACAATAATTCGATCATAAATGATCATACATGATATGATTTGCCAAAAAAATCAAAACTTTTTGATTTTTCGTACGACCATCATGCGACTTCATACAACGGCGCCACACACAATGCAACCGAAATACGACCCGCTTGATAAACTGTGTCGCTGTGCGACGCGTCGTATAGTGTATGCCTTGCTTTAGACAGTGTCATACAAAGGATTGTGAAGTTATATAATAACTGTTTTTAGGAAGTTATAACCTAGCAACTTATTAAGGATCAACAATTTCCAACAAGTTGAAATCTTAAGCGTTGTATCTCAAGCTACAATGCCTAGTGAATTAAAAAGTTTGATACTGCGTTGAGATTTTTAATCTTTAGATTTTTGTCATTTTGAAAAAGGATCAATGACGGTATTATATAAATGGACATTGCTATTGTATAATTCAACTACATTCTAATATCTTCTATGACAGCTAAGAGCTAGTCTTTTTTTTAAACCAGTAATACCGTTCAAAAGTCGTGCATTTTTATTATTTTCCTTTTCTTAATATTCAAGGCACCAAGTCTCAAAAAAATCCCGACGATTCCAGCAAAGAGTACCCAAGAGTGAAAATTCAGCATATCAAGTTTTGTAAAGAAAAATCCAAAAGCAAGAAAAAGAAGAAAATACAAAGGAACAGAAGGATCGTAAGTCCCACCACTTTTTACATGTTTTCAAAAGTTGTAATCATAAGTTTATTTTGATATTTGCTCAACTGTGCCAATGGTTGGCACAAGAAAAAGCATTTACATTGGAGTCAAAAATTATGTGCCAAAAAGAACACAATTAACAAGTTCGTGTCTAAACATAATATTTTTGCGGCGGATGCACAGAAACACTTCTGTTCTTCTTCGTGCTTATCACAGGAAAACAATTGTTTTTGTGAACTTAGAAGATATCATAGTAGTTTACACTATGGCAACTCAATTCCTGTGCCACACTGAAAAAGTATTAATTTCTGTGAATGGGCTTTTTACGCAGCTCTGTGGCGCAGCGTAAACCCAGCATATGTTGTAGTTGGTCGATAAAACAAAAAAATCGATGAACATAAAGTGGATAGCTAATATCCAATAATTAAAACAAAAAAAAGTGACAAACATGAACTAAGTTAGCTGACTGAACTTCTCGTTTTCAAATTAATTCTTCGTGACTTTCAATAATGTACGCTGATTTCAGCCTGACGTAAAGCTTGGCTTATACTTCGGCTTCGGGGAAGCCTTTCTCACTCCATAACTTCTAGCTATTTGTTTTGATACCGCATTGAACAGCTTTTTCTTGAAGCATGATTCTCGCCTTGGAGCTAATAGATTTAAGCGTTTTTTTTTTTTGAGCACGTGAGAAGACGTCACAAATTCTAAAGCCAAAAAGAGCTTAAGGAGTACTTTTTTGAGGAGTATCCTCAGGCTTAGACTGCAAATCCTGCTTTCAATTTTGTCAACAACACAGCTTCGTACTATAAAAGATGAACATCGTCTGAGACGGTATTCGTCTTTCTCTGACTAAATTCCCCATGAAGACAAAAGGTATTGTAGAATTGGTAACGCCTTATCCCATGCCATACAAGCAACAGCATAATATAAATTTAGACCATTTGGGAAAGACACATAGGCCGCAGATCTTAGTTTTTATTTTTTTTCTCGCGATTTTGGCATAGATCTTTTATCTTAAGCGCTGTAATAACCGTAACTGGCAAATTAATTTTTGTTTTTTTTTTTTGTAGTATGTTGGAGCTCATTTACGGAGTCGTCCGGCAAACCAAAGCAAAGCTCAAATTGCCTGTCATTAAACTAATTAATGTCTCTATTTTAGGGTCGCTCATCGTCGTCTAGCGCCTGGTATTGTTATTAGTTGTTTTTGTTGTAGCCGCTGTGGGCTGTTGACTTCTGACCAAGCAAGCAAAACGGCGTTTTAAGGCGCTTGCTCAAGTCCCGCATACTTACTCACTCATTCACTTACTTACTCACTTACCATTCTAAGTTGCCTCTTTCACAACCAACAGAGCAACCGAACAAACGAGTGGGTCAGTGGATAATTGGGTCATTTGCAACACTGTTTGCGCCATTGCCAAAGACAAACGAAGACGACGCACGGATGGCGGGATGGACAGACCAAACTGACTAACGGCTTGCTAAAGTGTTTGGACATGTCAGTCAATAAATGCGTTGTTTTTCTCTGTTCTTCTCGCTGTTGTCGTCAAGATTTACAAAGTATTTTTTACTACCGTCTGCCATTAGATTATTTTTTTTTTCCAACACTTAATGTTTCGCTTTTTTTTTTTCGCTTACCGGTTGCTGATTTTTCCAATTGATGTGTGCAATTTCTTGTAAGGTTTTTTTTGCTATTACTTTTTTTCTTTTCTAATTTGATTAGCATTTTAGCTTGTAATGCTGTGAAATTGAAAGTTGGCTTCAAACAGATTGATTTTACTGTGACGAGGTTAGGAGTTACCTGAAGCAGTGAAGCACTTAAAAAGCGAACATTGGGAGTTTCCAAAGTGCTGCTAAAATTCAGCTACAAACGAACAAATCCAGGAAATTATTTTTAATTTACAAGGATGTGTTGAAAAGTAATCGGCCTAGCCCAGAAACCACGCTAGCGATAACGATAAACGATAACATTAATTTTAATAAGCCTTGTCCATCAGCTGATTGCTGTCAAAGTTGCAGCCAACTATGTCACCCTGAATATTGTAAGTAGACAACAACTTTGGCATGTTCACAAATCGGCAAATATTTTTCGAACCAATTAGACCGATAAAATGATTTCAGCGCAACACGCAGTCGACAAAAACGAGTACGTACAGAAACTGCAACCTTATTGCTTTAAGACAAAACGGTGTGTACCTTTTACATAATTTCGTTCTTATTTTCTTTTTTTGCTTTCTGTTAGTAATACAATCAGCCGATTTTTGTTACAAAAAACTATTATATCTATTGCATTTTTTTTTTTTAACAACGCGAACAGCGCTGACGTACATTTCTACGCAAATTTTGTCTGCCAGTTTATGCAAATTTTCATACGACGGCGTATAATAGTTTATTTAATACCAAGTGCCACTTAGTCACGGCTCATAATAAATAATAAATACTAAAAACAATTTTACAAGTTGCTGCACATTTATCTTGGTTGTGGCGTCAAAATGGAACAGCTGTTTATATTTTTTAACTAAATAATGTGGCAACACTGTTTTGTGTGTGGAACTACTTTGACGTCTTTCTTAAGTGTTGTTTGGAATTTTTAAGCGCCATTTCGTACCTTAACGGGTCACAATAAATAATAAATATTTCACAACTTTTAAAATAAATTCCTGCAAAAAAATAGGGCCACACTGTTTCTGCTAACCACTTACATAGACGTTTGCGACCAAAAGTTTAGATGTGAGATTTCGTGACTATTTTGTTTATAAAAAGTGTGTTCAAAGATAAAAAGGGCCCGCGAATGAAACAGATATTCCCATAAAGAGAAGAGTTTCGTCGTTATGATAAATTTGTGAGCATCGCGCTTCGAGTGAGCAACCCAGTTAAAATATTCTCCGGAATTTCTCAAGTGACTATTAGTTTGGTAAAAAAACTTAAAGTATGCCTTTGTGAAAATTGGTTTCCTTTTAATAAAATTATCATTCATGAAAGGAATTTCATTTTTGAGAACCAAGACAAAAACAAAAAAATTTTGCGAGTGCTGGATCTAAAGTCTTGGGGCAAAAAAAAATATTCTTTTTTTCTCCAAAATAGTGGCCCTCTATAATGTTGAAAAAACTTTTTCACGCTGATTTCCTTCTAAAACGGATAGCTAGATTCGCTAATGTCCTTATGCCTTGAATCCAGTTTTTTAAGTAATATGCGCAATTTGTTTGGTTTTACTTTGCTTCAAACATTTTCTCTGATTTATTACCATGTTAACTTATAATGCTGTGAAATTGAAAGTTTTTTTTTTTTGAGCTACTCATGACACTAGCTTTTTGTTCAACTGTCTGTTAGCCCACTTTAGTGTGTCGAACCTAAGCAGCTTCCCTTAAGTCATGGAAAATTACCCGTTGTGCTTGATTTTACGCAACGGACCAGACTCAAATTTTCAGTTAAAGTAGAAACTAACAAAACAAACCCAAAAAGAAAAAAGAAGGCCAAGCGTCTACAAAGCAGACAGACGAAAAAGGTTACATAAAATGTCAAACAGTTAAGAATCTAACGGCCAGAAAATGACATTATTACATTTATTTCAACTTATAGTCGTCACGTTGTTGTTTTTAAGTTTTTTTTTATTTATATTTGCTGTTGATATTCTTCAGCTGCAGCCTCGTTTTTGGGTCTCCACAGACAACATCTGCCACACAACTCTGTCATAGATTACCTCGTCGAACTGCAGACAGTCAAAACAGTTGTGTAAACTTTTAATAGGCCTGCTTGAGTTGCTTAGATCATTTACATTAACTTGATGTAGGTGTGTGGTATATAGGTTACATAATTAAATGGAAAATGAAACTGGTTTATATAAAGTTTTCTTTGAATGCTGGTTTCTTCTATAAACAATCGTAATAAAAATTTATGATAATATATGCTATAGAGCACATGTAATAATCTTATATGCAAAGTAATACAATCAAAGTCTTCACTAGTTGTGGTGCTATAAATATAAAATTAAAAAATTATTGTTAGTTTTTCTTCTTTTTGGTAGTATCTTCACAAATTAAGCAGAAATGAGTCAAAGTTGGTTCACTCACGAAGCGAGAAAAATTATGCCAACATTTAAACTTCCTACATCGAACACGTTAACCTTAATCATATGTCTATATTAATTGCTCTTATGAAGGAAACACTCGACTAGCTTTATTTTTAATACCTTTTTGTGCTCCTAATTACAGCCAGTAAGGGATGTAGACAGTTTGGACATCAGGTCCCATGTAAGTTACCACAAATTGGTACGTTGAGGCAATTCTTTGCTCAGTTTGTGTGAAATACTTAAATACAGTAAAGCTTAGCAAAGAAGTTCAGAGCCAAACTATAATGACTAACAAAATTTGGAGAATCAGTTTCAACAAAAATTCCTTTGTGAAGAAAGAACGCGCCGATAGTTATCTACAATCTTCCGAAATAGCCATTGAGTCTGAGCAATTTCATGAGTATATCAATGAAGTATTACTAAATCCACAAATCCTCAAAAGAGCTTTATAAGCGGCAGACTGATGAACACCAGACATCTGAAGAACAGTAATCCATCACGGTTTGAACTTGTGGCAGAGACCTTGGTAAATCTTAAATCGCATTTTCTTTTAATGAGTATTGTGAAGATATGAAGCCTAAGCACAACTTTGACCAACGCGTATATCAGGTTCAATAGATTCTTATTAATTGGAGATGGCTTTAGCAGAAAGTTCTGGTCGATTTTGACATACCCAAAACTTCATAAACGAAGATTAGGCATATGGTAAGCATATGCTATGGCACATTAGTGAATTTCTTTTTGCATTATTTACTTGTGGTTGTGTGAAAATGTCTAGTTTTGTGCCAAAAAATCATCATTTGCGGGAAGTGTGAATTTTCTTGTTCTGTTCGAAAAAAACGGCAGCTGAAGCGCATCGAGAGCTCCAAAAAGTGTACGGAGATGCTGCTCCAAGCGAAACAACGTGCCGTGATTGGTTCCGTCGCTTCAAAGACGGTGATTTCGATGTTGACGACCGACCACGTAAAGGAAGACCCAAAACCTTCGAAGACGCTGAATTGGAGGCATTGCTCGATGAGGATTCGTGCCAAACGCAAGAAGAGCTTGCTTCAGCATTAGGAGTTACCCGCCAAGCCATTACCAAGCGATTGCATGCGTTGGGAATGATTCAAAAGCAAGGAACTTGGGCTCCTTATGATTTGAAACTATGGGACGTTGAGCGTCGTTTTTTCGCCTGTGAACAACTGCTCCAGCGACAAAGAAGGAAGAGTTTTCTTCATCGCATCGTGACGGGTGATGGAAAATGGATTCATTACAGCAACCCAAAGAGGAAAAAATCTTGGGGACAACCCGGTCGTGCTTCCACGTCACTGGCTCGGCCGAATATTCACGCTGCGAAGGTTATGCTGCGCATTTGGTGGGACCAGGTCGGTATTGTTTATTATGAGCTGTTGAAACAAGGCGAAACCATCACTGGGGAACGGTATCGAACTCAATTGATGCGATTGAGCCGAGCACTGCGAGAAAAACGGCCACAATACGAGCAGAGGAACGAAAAAGTGATTTTACTGCATGACAACGCTCGGCCTCACATTGCCAATCCTGTTAAAACCTACTTGGGAACGCTCAAATGGGAAGTACTACCCCACCCGCTGTATTCCCCAGATATTGCGCCGTCCGATTATTACTAGTTCCGCTCGATGGCACTTGGTCTGGCTGATCAGCAGTTCCCCTCATATGAAGATATCGCAAAACGTGTGGATTCGTGGATAGCCTCAAAAGACGAACGTAGAAGTGTTCTATCTATCTAATGTTTCTCCAGCACTACTAAACACCCATTCGATGAGAGCAGAAGTGCTGCAGAAACATCTCTGTTGACCAACATCGATATGTAGAGATTTTAAACTTCGATCATCGATGTTTTCTCCAGCACTACACAAGAGCAACGCTTGCAAATTGTTGAAATTTTTTTTATCAAAATAATGGTTCCGTTCGTCAAACTTATTCAAAATTTTGTTCTCCGATGAAGCCCATTTTTGGTTGAATAAGCAGAATTGTCGCATTTCGATTGAGGATAATCCACAAGCTTATGTCGAAACACCATAACATCCACCGAAAATTACTGTCACTTGTCTATGTCGATAAACCAGAGACAATTGAACACCTGGAAATCAACATTACGGCCGCAAATGCTGCGAAAAGCTTGTAAAAATTGGTGTTCCAGATTGTGCCTTGTACGCGCCAATAAAGTCCGTTTCATTGATATTAAAAATATATTTCTTTGCTTTATTATGATTTAAACTTGTGTAACTCTAAAAAAAACACCAAGAGCTACATGCAGTTTGGTACTGTTTTATAACATTTCAATTCGGAGTATTTTTAGTCCGATTGCATCACTAAATTCCTAAGTGAAAATTTAGGATTACTGGTAATTTTCATGAGTATACGCACTTTTTACTATGGACCTCTTTAGTCAGGCTGAAAGACTTAACAAATGCATTAAAACTTTAAGTTGAGTAAGCTTGCACGGCAACTTTTAGGCTGAATGTGCGTGTCAAAGTTAATCTCTCTTTTAACCAGACAGCTACCAAAAATCATGCACCTTTCCGGAATTTCGATTGATTTCCAATCAAAACGCGTTAATTAAAATTTTAAACAGTTATGTCTGTGTGCAGTTCCCACAAAACTATTTATTATAAACAATATGATAATCATATGCAAATGAAAAGAAAAAAGCACAGAAGCCTAAAGATTAATAGATATTGATAGTGCCTGCCTTTTTTTCCGGTTAATAAGAAGAGAAATCATGCTGAGAAAAATGCATGGGACAAATTAGTAAGCTCATTAACGTTAATGTTTGTTAAAAAAAAAAAAAAAAACTTCAACTTGAATGTGTTTACTAAGAAACCTAAGAACTTCCTCTAAATACTTTCTGCGCTGTCATCTGCTTAAGCTGATGATTCTGTAGGAATCTAATCAAGTGCTTGAACTTACTGTCACCAGCTCAACAGTATAGATGGCAAGGAGTGCTCAAAATGCTAATTGCCAAGTTTGTTGAGTTGCTAAATAAAAGTGCTGAGAAAAGTGCATATCATTGCATTGCTGATGATCTACAACAATATCAAATCATTCACACAGAAAATGTGTATATACGAGGGCAGGCATAAAAGTTATCGGCTGTAAATTTTTTATTTTTTTTCTTTTTTAACAAAATATTTTTCACAATTTTATCGTTATCCATGGATTCGTTATATGCTTACCAAATACTATGATTTGTCAAGGCACACAAAGAAGGCTATGAGATGATGGAATCTCTTTATCACGCCATTTTCTCAAGGTTGGAAATTGATAAAGGACCCAATTCCTAAAATTTTTTGATTGACGAGTGAGGTTTTCTGTGCCGTTTTGTTGTCTTGATGGAAAAATTTGTTCCTTGCCGCAGACTTTTTTTTTTTGTACACCTTGATCCTTTTAGGTTCTGATTCTGTAGGCTCTGGTGGTGTGTTGTGATGGATCTACGTTTTATCTACTGAAGCTGTTGCATAGAGCATTGTTATTTTATCAAATGTAAGATAGAGTAATATCCATTTGCATTCTCATAGCCATCTATTGTTCTCGACAATACGCTATGTTCTTTCCAATCTCAGACTTCTACAGTCATCAATGGTCTATGCCTATTCCTGGGATATTGTCAATCCACTTCGCATTAAACAGCTTTCTTGCTGAATGTATTTAAGTAGGATAAGGGTCTTGAACTGTGTAAGGGTTTTTCTGCAAAATTTTCTACCAAAACTGACAAAACGTTTATTTGAAATTTGAGTTCTAATACGAACTCTGGTCTAAGAACACAAAAAAAAAAATGCATTATTAGTGAGCAGTGTATTTGTAATATTCGTTCTAAACGACTTCCTTATAAGAAGTGAGATTACTAGCTTAATTTAATTCTCTTTCAATAGGTGCATTGTTTTTGGTAACATCTGACGATTTTATGTCTGTATTATCTGGACACTGATATGAAGGTGTAGTCTTTCAGATGCAGCCTTGAGCGTTGAGTGTCTGGAACAGTGTTGAAATCGTCCGGCGCGAGAGGTCTTTTCTTCTCAATTGCCTACTGAGAATAAAAGATTGGCAAGAGTGATTCTTCTCTTAAGGCTTTGACTATTCCAGTGGTGGGCAAAACTCATACAAACAAACATTTCTTTGTGTGAGTAAACAGCGCAGTAAGCAAAAGCGCACGAGAGAGCAGGAACCGCAATCAAGCAAAAACGAGTGAGAGATTTCACACACTTGGAACGTGCATGAGCCGACTGCGCTGCGGCAGATTTTGGTGCAATAGCCTCGCGAGTTATGCAAATTGAGAGACTGCCCACCACTGGACTATACCAACAGTATAGTCCCTAATCTGTGAATCTCACTACCGCGTCACTTTTTGTAGAAAATAAATCATACTTTCTGCCCTCATTTACAATATGACCAAGGCAAATATAGTTGCTGCAAAGGATTCGATCAAATTTAGCTAATTTTGATGACTATAATTTTTGGAAACTTTTATAAAAAATGATTTCTTTGAGAGTTAACTAAGTCTTGGGCTATACTTTATATACTTCTCTACTAGTAGTAATTGATAAGCGAGAGTGATTCTTTATGTGTACTCCATAGTTACGAACTGCTTGATTATATCAAAATCAATTTGAGCCACAATCTAAGAGTATGAACATCGCGTCACTTTACTTGAAGAAAAGAACACTATTCATTCTTTTTTTTTTCAACTGTATCATCTGGACACGCTTAAAAATTTTCCCTTTAAGATGTCGCCTTTCTGATATAAAGCGCTAACAATAAAAAATGCTGGTTTCTGGGCTGCGCCGCTTACTTTTCAGCCTGCCCGCGTTAGGTATTATGAAAATGACAAAAGCAACAAAAACTGCGCTTGATGGCATCGTTTAGGGCCCGTTCCCAACTCTTGGCCAGAAGCAGCAGCAGCAGTCATCTTTGTTGTGTTAACTCTTACAGCCATTATTACTATTATTATTATTATTTTTTTATGTACCTACCATAAGTATTTGTTGCTTTTTGTGCGCGCTCACGAAATGGGCACAACATGAATTAATTTTTTTCTATTTTATTTATAACTCATTTTTTTTGTGTGTAATTTTTTTTTTCTTTAGTCATTTGTCGTACAAATTTTGTTTCTTGCTTTATTTAGGTTTATAACTTGGTTGATGTTGATGACGCGTTTTTGTTGTAACTGTTACCTAATCGTTTAATTGGCTTAAGTCAGTTAAGCGTTTTATTTTTATTATTACTATTTTATTTAATTTTTTTTTTCGCTGGGCTTTTTATTTAATTTAATTTTTATGACAATTTATGCTTTGTAATGCAATTTAAACGCCTTACGGCTTCATCATCACTTTATTTAGTGGAGCATACGGTAGGTTTTTTTTTTGTATTTTTTTTGTATTTTTTGCTGAGACCAACCGGTATTTTTAACTGCAACATATATATTTAGTGCCAAAAATAAAAACAACAAATACAACTATCAGCTGTTAGCTGCCGTTGGACGCGCGCCATTCACATTAATTAGCCTGGCCCAGACCTGGGCACTCTGTTGTTGTTGTTGTGTCTGAGCTTTATATGTTAACTGTTATTTCGGTTACGAAACGTAACAATTTTTTTTCCTTCTTTCTTTCTTTACTTGCTCTTTTTGTTTTCTTTTCATCGCGTTCGTCATCCATCGTTCAGCTTTTTGATTTCTTGGTCTTTGGCGCATTTCGCATAATTGGCCCATATTTGATGTGTGTTATAAATATGCAACCAAAAAAAAATCATATCGGAAATGCTTTTTTTTTTCTCTTTTTTGTTCATATGGTTGTTTATTTTCTTTTACCCCACACTTTGTACATTATCATTATTATTATTTGTTTGCGGAAGTGACGTATAGTTTGTTTTCATTTTCGTTTTATGCTTCATATTTTAGAGGTTTTTTTTTTTGTTGAATACCCTTGAGCAGTGTACATACCCATGGGAATAATTGTGATTGTGCTATTTTGGGGTAAGGGCACCGCAAGCAAGACTCCAAAAACAGCTGCAAACCATAAAATTTATGACAGCTTGGTTTATAACTCTATTGAGTCTATATGCCCAGTAAAGTCGCGATTGTTGGGACGCTCAGTGGTGCTCCTTGTGGCGTCAGTGTGAATATGTTACAATTAGGCAGTTCGCGAACTCATGCCGTACTGACGACTTGACCAAGCGTTACAACGATGCAGAAAAGCAAAAATGACAGACTCAGCGGTGTACAAGAGTCATATGTTTATGTTCACAAAAGTTGTTTGGTAAAATGCTTGACGATGTTGATACTACACTGCCGAGAAACTACAACTTTCTTCCTTACTATTCCTTTTATTCATATCCATTTTTCAAATTCTTAATAAAGGGTCGTCAATCTTGAGGTTTTTTTTTTTATCACATTTATGGACAGACTTACACCCGCACAACGTTTACAAATCGTACAATTATATTATGAAAATTCGCGTTCTGTAAAATTTGTTTTTCGTACGCTTAGGGCATTTAATGGAACCAATTCGGTGAACAATGCATTTCCATGAATTGGCCACCAACATCGTGTGATATCACACCGTTAGACTTTTTCCTTTGGGGCAACTTTAAGTCTAAAGTGTTTGTGGATAAGCTAGCTACGATTGAAGCATTACCCGTGTTATTCGCGAGATACCACCGATTATGCTCGAACCCGTCAATTAAAATTGGAACCTCCGCATGGACGAGCTACGGCGCAGTTGCGGCCAACATTTGAAAGGGATTATCTTTAACAGGTGAATGGCAAGAATGTTTGTTTCTATTGATAATAAAGATTTGCCGATTCATTTAAAATTTTTGTTTTTTTGTATTTAAAAAAAAATACCTCAAGATTGATGCCCCTTTATTAAAAAAAAGGTTGTGGCTTACTTTTTTACTACACAACAGCATTAAATAATTTAAAAAACATCATTTAAAATATGTACACACTGGCAGTTATTGGTGGTTTTGAAAAAATTGTTTTGGGCAGAAGTGTCAAGCTTCATAGGGTCTTCGAATTTATTTAGTGTAACTTGTTGTTGGGCACTTCTGCATCGATACTCAATTAAGTGAACATCCTTAATGTCTGTAGTTAACAAATTTTTAACTTTTACTAATATGAGTATATAGAAGAAAACATGCATTAGAGATAACTATATGAATAAAGAATATTTGGTTTGATTGGGTCAGATAAGGTTTGGTAAAGATAGTTTAGCCAGATGAAGTTGGGTTAGGTGTATTAAAAGTTCAACTCAATTTTCATTAAAGGTATCTTTTGCTACACTTTTTAGTTTTCTAGAATCATAGAGAAATCATGTGTTTGAAATTAGTTTAGTTTAATAGTCTAATAAGCACTTTTTACATGAGATTAGGAAAAATACTTAAAAATGTTCTCTAGTAGGTATCCATTATAGACTTATTTGCTTTTTTAAATGTATGTATTCTTATATATAAAATATAGGATATCTAGCTTGACATCCATATTCAACGTATTGAGAGCTCATCAAGAGCATGAAAAATTCGGCATCATAAGGTTAGCTTTTCTTTTTTATTTTTTTCTTGGTATAATCAAGGTTGTGCCTTTTGTTGTTTTTGTTGCGTAAAGGGAAGTGCAAATGATTAGAAAGTTTTATGGGATCAGCTGACTAGTAAGTGAACCTTATTGTAGCTGCTAATGGAAGTTAAGAGCAACAGTCAAAGACTCCATCTAGCCGCAGCCTGCGTATTGTCAATGTCAGTGGTGGCAGTGGCAATGGTGTGCCGCTTGCTTTCCAACTAGGGGAGAAAGTACGCGCATGAGAGTTACCAACCAAGTAAAAAAAAAAAAAAAAAATATTATATGTATATAAAAAAGTGGATCAGCGAAAGAAAAATAAACGTAACCAAGCAGCATGCCTGTACATTATGTTGTTGAGGAGCCGCTGTGGTGCAGCTCGCGTGCGTTTTGGACGCCGACGCTGGCAAAGATGACGACGACGACTGTGACGATGACTCCTACAAAGATGTGGCTGGAAATATAGAAAGCCCACGCGAAGCTTATAGCTAACTCTTGAGATAGACATCAATTGCGTTGGGTCTCAAAATGCAGCAATAGCAGACAGACAGCGCGAGGGACTGACGAGGCAACCAGACAGTCAGTAAGCAGCATTTCGTGCTGCATAATCATTAATTCAATTGATTTTTCCATGTGACGCAGCACAATTCAAAACTTGCATAGATTTTATTTTGAATATGGCGATCAAGATCCATTCAGCCTCAGCCAAGAGCCAAGTACCACTTACCCAGTCGTTGTTGTTTTAGTTTTTTTTATACATACACTTGCAAGGGTTATTTTGATTACTTTATCAACTTTATAAATCACAAAAAAAATGTGTTTTTAAATACTTTATATGTAGGTGCTTAGCTTTAAATTTATTATTAATAAATAAAAAACTAGGTTTGGTTCCCTAACAATTTAAGCCTTACTTACTTACTTATTTAGGTGGCCTTTACAACCCGTTACCGGGTTACAGCCGACCTCAAGAGCTCTCGCCAGGAGCCTCTGCTTCTAGCGCGCCTTCTCCAATTTATTACACCAAGTGTAGACAGGTTCTCCTCCACTTGGTCTTTCCATCGGTGACGCGGTCTCCCTCTTCGTCGTTGACTCTCGTTTCGAACACCTTTTTCGCTGGAGCTTCTTCGTCCATACGAACGACATGTCCGAGCCAGCGCAAACGTTGTATTGTTATGCGCTGGACGACATCGATGTCGCCGTAGAGCTCATACAGTTCGTGGTTCATTCTTATGCGATACTCGCTCCCAATACGGACGGGACCGAAGATTTTGCGAAGAATTTTTCTCTCGAATACTCCAAGCGCTGCTGCATCCGACTGCGACACAACCCAAGCTTCTGCGCCATAAAGAAGCACGGGTAAGATGAGTGTCTTGTAGAGTGTAAGCTTTGTCTGTCGAGAGAGGGCTCTGCTACACATTTGCTTACTGAGCCCAAAGTAACACCTATTGGCAAGTGTGATCCTTCGCTTAATTTCCAGGCTGATATCATTTTCGATGTTGATGGCGGTGCCAAGGTATATGATTTCCTTGACAACTTCAAAAGTATATTGGTCCGCTACAACGTGGGATCCTAGACGCCGCGTATCCCTGTGCGTAACTAGCATATACTTCGTCTTGCCCTCATTTACCGCCAAACCCACTTTTGCTGACTCCTTTTCGATTGCTGCAAATGCAGCAGTGACATCTCTCTTGCAACGTCCAATGATATCAATATCATCAGCGTATGCAAGGAGCTGGACACTTTTGTAGAAAATAGTGCCATTACGATGTACACCGGCCTTCCGCAGCACCCCTTCCATCACAAGGTTGAAGAGGTCGCACGATAGAGGGTCGCCTTGTCTGAAACCTCGCACGGTATTGAAAGGTTCGGAGAGGTTCGTTCCTACCTTGACGGAGCTGATAGTGCTGCTCAACGTCATCCTACAAAGGCGAATCAGCTTCGCAGGAATACCGAACTCAGACATGATGGCGTACAGGCAATCCCTTATCGGGCTTTCGAAAGCAGCTTTATAGTCGACAAACAGATGATGGGTGTCGGTCTGTCTCTCGCGGGTTTTTTCCAGGATCTGACGTAATGTGAAGATCTGGTCTGTGGTGGATTTACCAGGTCTAAAGCCGCACTGATAAGGTCCGATCAGTGTGTTGGTAAACTGCTTTAATCTTTCACATTGTACGCTCGACAGGACCTTATATGAGATGGCAATAAGACTGATTCCCCGGTAGTTGGCGCAAATCGTCGGGTCACCCTTCTTAAGTACAGGACAAAGGACACTGAGATTCCAATCGTCGCGCATGTTTTCCGCTAGCCATATTCTGCAGAGGAGCTGATACATGCACCCTATCAGCTCTTCGCCGCCAGCCTTAAACAACTCCGCAGGCAAGCCATCAGCACCAGCTGCTTTTGTTTTTGAGTCGCAACATTGCAACTCGGACCTCGTCATGGCTAGGTAGTGGAACGTCCACATCATCGTCGAATGGTGGTATCGGGTTGTCTCCTCCAAGGGCGGTATTCGCGCTATCATCGCCAGCAAGCAGCTTAAAGAAATACTCCCTCCATAATCTCAGTGCGCACTGCGCATCTGTAACCAGATTCCCATTTTCATCTCTACAGTTTGATGCTCCGGGCTTAAAACCTTGGGTCAGACGGTTGACCTGTTGGTAGAATTTTCGAGCATCATTTCTGCCCCGTAACACCTTGAGTTCCTCACGCTCGCGCCTTTCTTGCTCCCGTTTTTTCCGTCTAAAAAGGCGCCTCTCCTCCTTTCTCTTTTCCCTGTAGTTCTCCTGTATTGCTCGCGTTGCGCTCGTTTGCTGGTTTTCAGTGGTATTTTGTTTTACCAGGCAGGTCCCAAACCTTGCGCTTAACCGATTATCGTCTGGAAGACTCGCTGCACACATTAGCTCACTATCTAGCGGGTGCTAATTTAAGCCTTGGGAAGCGTAATTATTTCATTTTTATTTTATTGGCGATTCAAATCCTAGAAATTTCCCGTATTTAAATTATTTTTATAAAATATTTATTGTAATGCCTTGGTAAGCATACAATAATAAAAGCAGCTAACCTGTTTTTTTTCTTTTATTATCAATTATGTTTATTATACGAGCTTAAGACTGAGGAGAGACTAATAAAAAAAATCATAAGTTTTGAAGAATTAGAAGAAGGAGTCGCGCAAATATTAGCACATATTTAATTCAGTTGCATTTAAATTATGATGAGAGCAGTCTTTGTTTTTTTTGTCGTGAGTGTCTGTCGTGGGTTCAAGTCTCTTCTCCCAAACCCTTGTTTACCCCTTTTCGGACTCGCTCCTGAGGTGTGGGTATGCGATCTCAGCATTCGTCTGCAGGTATTCCGATCCTGGATCATGTCATCGCTGAGACCCATTCGTTGCTGATGTTTTTGCATTTGACCGATCCACGTATTTTTCGGTCTGCCTGCCCTACGGCCGTTACCTGGAACTACGGTAAGTATTGCCTTCTTAGCGGGGTTCTCCGGCGGTCGCCTTTGAACATGGCAATACCAACGCATCTGACCTACTTTGAGCGTCTCAGTGATGGGCTTTTTAACAAACAGGCTGCCTCGGATGTGTTTGCTCTTAATGTGATCAAGCTTGGTCACACCCGCCGTCATCCTTAGCATTTTCATCTCAGTCGCAGATAATTTACTTTCGTACGTTTTGTACATCGTCCAACATTCGGACGCATACAAGAGTGCGGGTCTAACGACTGTCGCGTACAGGGTTCAAGTCTACTCGAAACAAATACATACCACAAAAAAAAACAAACAATTTTTTAAACCTTTTTTTTTCATCCAAATAGAATAAATCAATAGATAGAGCTTGAAAAAAAAAAACATCCGAAGACTTTTCTTTTAAACGAAATAATATTAAAATTTGAGGCGCAAACCTTTAATTTTTTTTAATTTGTTAATTTAAAACAACAATTTTGTGAGTTGAGACGAGACGTGTGTGAAAATAGTTTTTGTACGAGCCTGAGCCTTATTTCAAGTTGAAATTGGTAGTCCACCAACCTCTGAATCTATAGACAAATTGGTATAGTAAATAAATTATTCTAAAATCTGCAAGTAATTATTGGGATTATTACCACAACATCTTCAACTTGAACTACGTACTAGCTTAATAGTATCTGACTTTATAATAGTGTTTTATCACAATAAGTATATGAGCATGCATTTTTCAGATTTTCAATAAAATAGAATCTAAGTTTTATATATTATAATTGTACGATAAATGGAGACTGTTTCTATTGTATAATAATTATTATTTTATTTCTTTATTTACAATTGCCATAATAATGGAAATAAATTTTGCTTTAAGATGGACATTTAGGGTTAGTATTTTCTTTAAATCTGTGATATAATTTTTTTGCTATCCTTTTTTATTAACTAATTATGATCTTGAAATTGGCCTAGAAAATATGGCATCAAACAAACCAATAAAAATTAACGAGTGCAGTTTGATAAGTCAGTGACTAACAGGTACCATCTACTTATGGACTTTTGTAAAATTGTAATCAAGCTGCGTCTTTTAGTTTGTGTTTGAAAGCCTCTGGCAGACAAACTCGTGAATTTTAACGAAAATTGAAATAGTAAATTTATGCGTAAAAAAACCGTGAACGAAAATAAGAAAATGGTTGAATAATATGTTAGGAACTCTGCACCATGAATTTCATTGTTTTATAAGTTCTTTACTAAGTTCCCTTGTGGTGGCACGAATACAAGGTTACATCTCCAGATTTCATAAATAAATGGAATGGAATACCGGAAAGAAATGATACTGTACAATTGGAGAATAAAAGTGCGTAATGTGACTGGGACTGTAGACATGTCAACTCAGCGGGAACAACATATTTGGACATATAAAGATGTATCTGCGCGATGGGTACCAAGATAGCTGACACAACCATAAGCGCAACTGTAGTCACCACTGAGAAATACAAATATGCGCCCTAGCGATTATTTTCCCTTTGTAAACATAAGGAAATGTCTGAACGGTAGTGCTGGAGAAAACATCGATGATCGAAGTTCAAAATCTCTATATATCGATGTTGGCCAACAGAGATGTTTCTCCAGCACTTCTGCACTCATCAAATGGGTGTTTAGTAGTGCTGGAGAAACATCTCTGTTGGGCAACATCGATATAAAGAGATTTTTAACCTCGATCATCGATGTTTTCTCCAGCACTACTGTACGGCAAGAGATTTGGGTCGAACGAACAGGAGGGTTAAGTCATGAGTCAAATGCCTATTTGGAGAGCCTAATATTTTGAAGGAATAAAATTGGAAAAATGTTAAGATAAAAGTCTAAAGTCGATATCGATTGATTTTGATAAGCTCTGCATCTACATACCTGTGATGGAAATACTTGCAGAAATTAGTACAGTATTCATTTAAAGGCGATCTCTTAGATTTCAAAGAGTTTTATGTCCATATACTCTGCTATCCTTATAATATACCTCTACTATAGCCAATATTCCCCACAATATTAACATTTTCAGTCAATCTCTTTGATGTTGTTGATTTTATGATAAAAGGTATTTTTTTGTAATAATTTGGGGTAGAGAAACGAAAATGGCAGCCTTTTTTTTTTTAAGCACCGCTTTTGAGATATTTTCGAAAAACACGTTTTTGGGCACTTATTTGTGTTTTTCGAAAATATCTCGTGAATAAAATTTTGTATCGACATTAAAGACAATTATATCGAAAGGTATTGATGTGCTCTTTACAATTATATCTAATTATGTACAGATTTAGTAAAAATTAAAGAAGTTACAAGCAACCAAAGTCAAAAATTACACTTTTTCGACCATTTTTCAAAATCTTCAAAAATTTTCGATTTGATTTTTACCAACGAAAAATTTTTGTTAAGCTTTCAAATGAAAGAGATTTCTTTTACGAACATTTCGAGCCTAAGATCTTTAAAATCGACCCCAAATTACGCTAAAAAACACTTTTACGATGGTTCACTCGATGACCCAAAAATTTGTAAACTAGTGTTATCTGAGTTATCGATAACTAAATATTAAAGTAAATAATAATTAAACTTAATCTTTGGTAGATATATCTCCTATATAGCAACTCCGCTAATCGGACCTGAACCATACTGTGGGATTGGAAACCACGTGTTAAGGGACCTATTGAGGAAAAAGGAAGAAAAAAAGAAAGCTTCTTCACTGGGCACAGATACCAGGACTAAAGCAGTCAAAAACCCTCCTCTCTAAGTACAACCGCAAGAGGTTCAAACACATGATAACTCACGGGAAAAATACCGTGAGGATCCTGACAGGCCTCTTGACGGGACACTGTAGGCGCCGCAGCCACTTAAAAATAAAATTGGCATAGCGGATAGTGGGCTTGTCGTTTCTGTAGTATGGAGGAAGAAACTTCAGTGCATCTACTATGTGAATGCATAGCTGGTTGGTTGGTTGGTTGAAGTGGTGGCTCAGTCCATGAGCCCAACTAGCGCTTTCGCACCATTTTGTTGCCACATCCTCGTTTCCAACTCGTTTGTCGGTTGTTTGTGTAGACAGCTCGGTTAGATCCAGTCCGTGCGGTTAAGGAACCTCTGGAGGCCGTTGATGTTTATTTCTGCCATCTCTCCTAGTCCATTAAAGAGCGGCTTTCCTAGGGTGTCCATTCTCTGCTTCCAAAGAGCAGGGCATTTACAGAGAAAATGAAGGACAGTTTCTTTTTCTTCTGGCTGGTTGCAACTGTGACAGTGGATATTGTGGGGAAGCCTCATTTTGGCCGCCTGTTCTCCCAGAGGCCAGAAGCCAGTGATGACTGCCACCAGTCTAGAGGCGTCTTTTCTATTCCTATTTATAAGTGATAGTCCTGCATGTTACAAGACATTCCATCTACGATCCGCTATCTGCAGGTATTTTGTGTTGATGTTTCTCTTGACCACGTTAAGTGGTGTGAACACCGGTTCCGCAAGAGCTTCACTCATGGCAGATCCATTTCTTGCCAGTTCGTCGGCTTTTTCGTTTCCCTCTATATTCCTGTGTCCCGGGACCCAGATTAGAGTAACGTTATGCCTTTCGCTTACGGTGGTGAGGCTTTTCCCGCTTTGTTTCACCATTTTGGAGGTTGTGATAGCTGAATTCAGGGCCTGAATCGCAGCCCATACCATAAATCCAAACAAAATACTGCAGTATAGATCCACTTGGGTCTCAGTACATATTACACCCATTACAATAATAATATTAATATGTGTAGATTTAAATAATTTATTTTTTTATTTTTATTTTTTTTTGAACAATTTTCTTTTTATTGTAAAATTAAAAATTGATTGCGACTTCTATAATTACGAAAGCCAGTAATGCCATATTTACTGGTTGTAATTATTATTAAGCCCTGCTCGACGTCGGTGATTTCGAGCTGCCTCTATGCTGGGCAGAGGCTATCTATAAGTAGCTTCCATTGTCGTCTGTTCGCCGCGACTTCACGAAGCTAGCTAATATTTGTGGTATTTCTGATCCTGTTTCTTTCTATAGCAAGCTGTCCATTAATTTTATTTAATGTTGAGCGTCTCCATGTTGTCTTTGGGCGACCTCTTCGTCTGCTTCCTTGGGGGTTGTACATGTAATGCCATGTTTGACCAATCCATCCGAATTTGCGTCTTCGAATTTCAATGTTGATATCTGGGATATTCGTTCTAATTCGTAGCTCGTCATTGGATATGCGGTTAGGCCAGGTGATTTTTAGAACTCTGCGATGACATCGATTGACGAATCCACGCAGCTTTTGTTGTAACTGCTCAGTTACGAACCACGTTTCGCAGCCATATAATAGTACTGATAGTACGCAAGATTTGAAGATGGAAATTTTGGTTTTGGTGCTGTAGCAACATGAGGCCCATATTTTGTTTAGACGCGTAAAAGCAACAATAGCCTTTTTAGCTCTTGCGTCTATATCTTTTTCAGTACCTGCTCTGTGTATCACAATGCTTCCGAAATATTGAAAGGAGTCTACTCGTTCTATAGATTGGCCGTTTGCACGGACCAAATAAATTGGTTGTAATAGTGACAAGTTTTCATAAATCCTCGGAATGGCAAGATAATAAGATAAAGATGAATGAATCATGGCCATGAGTCAAGGCATACAAGGTTGAAGGTCACAAAAATCGAATTATTTTTTTTTGTTTTTGCGAATATATACATTGTTTCCTGTTCAAAGTTGCTGACTTATCAAACTGCCCTCAAAGGCTGGACTTGCAGCTTATCGCCACTAGGAAGGAAAGTATGACTCTAGTTGGGGAAATAATAATAGTTTATAGCTATGGTTGACTGGATTATCATTGCATATTATTTGTTTAGACAATATTTGTTTGCCAACGCAACTCTATAAAGAGTTTTTCTTAAAAAAATGATACCTTAATATTTGAACTGCAAGTGTATATAAACTTGGACTTTAAAACTTCAGATTACTTGTTTTAGTAACCGCCACTGTTGGTGCTCCAACATCTACTACTATACAACATACATATTTATTGTTGATTATAAAAAAATGCAGTTAAACTGGTTTATAGCATATGCACCTAAAATTCAGTTTCATTATTATGATTTTAATGCAAGTTATATATATTTTTATTTTATTTTTTGTTTGATGTGGATGCAACAACTGCAACTGCAAAAAACGTTGTCGCACCAATTTCAACGCCATTGAACATTGGCAGTCATTTGAGTTGCCGCCACCAAAATGCAACAAAAACTTTACTTTACCAAGAAAACTGGTGCAAATGAAACAAGTTATCTAATTGCTCTGGTAGTGCAATTTGAAGTGTGGCAATTGACTCTGCAAGTTGCAAGTGCCAGACCAGGCTATAAAAGTTGCACCAGTTGACTTTTGTTTTCTATACCAAGCAAGAAATCTCATATGTTGTTGTTGAGTGTATGTGTGTGTTGTGCATACAAAATGTTGACTAACCCCAACAGACCCAACAAGTTTGGTTTTTTTTTTTTTTGTATATTTTGATTTCGGCGTCGAGAGCGGGGCGCTTTTAATCGCACCAAATTTCAATTTGAATTTCACTTTCTTTTTCGATACGCTCACTTGGGTTTTTGCCTTTCGAACTTTTTCGGTTTGTAGTTGTTGTTGTTTTTTTTTTTTAACTGCAACAACGACCATGAACAATACTAGTCGTGTAGCATATGGTAGTAGGCCGTAGAAAGGGCGCACGCAAGCGTATGATAAATGATAAAAGCCAGTGTTGAGCAATCGTTTTTATTAGTCTTGCTAAAAAAAAAATTACAGTAGTACTGGTTTTCTGGAGTCATAAGTGACTAGGGAATCCGCCAGATATTGGCCTGCTTTTTCAGCAAAGAGTTTTTCGATAATCGAATTTCTGGTAAACCATATAGAGAGTTTTCTTTTAGAGATGTATCCCTGTTAAAATGGAATCAAACAAGCTGCTTATGAGATCTAAATGAAGTTTTTTTTTTTTTTTCATTTAAATGTCGAATTACGTTTGGAATATTATATCACTCAAGTGTCTAACGCAGCCTATTACAATGGTGCGGCTCCGAGCGTTCTAATTTTCAATCACAATAGACAACTCCACAAAAAAAAGTCTAGTGGCGACAAATCTTACGATTTTGGTGGTATCACCCCAGCAATACCCTAATATACCCTGTATCACCACATTTCAATTAATTTCGGTATATTGCTTAAAAACTCCAAAAGCTATTTGATTGCCATATTTGGTCGATATTTTCCTTAACAACCAAGTTATGCCCTTCAAACTTTTTTTTTTTTGAACGATCGGTCCTATGGAGCCCATATGATATACCAAACACGTTATTTTGACTGATTGGTTTTATAGGAGCTATATGTTGGATTTGCAAAAAAAAAATTTCAGTTTGGTAGGACTGTCTCTGTCATCCATGCCAAGTTACACGTCAAAATATTCATTATAGTTTTTGTGAGCTGCTAAAAATGAATTTTTCAATTTTCACAATGTCTAAATTTAATTTTTTGGAAAAAAGCGTCGCGTTAAAGTGTGTGAAACAATGTTTTCTGACTACATTGACAAGACAAAATGCATAATGACTGGATGAGACTCGGATCTCCGCTTACGACCCCGAAACAACCGATTAATCGAGCGAATATCGTGCCAAAGGTGATGCAAGACCAAAAAAAAACAGCTCCAAAGGCGCTCAAAAATCAAGGTACATGACCTTGATTATAAGTTCCTTCCGCCAGGTCAAACAGTCAACAAGGAATATTATTTGAGCGTTATGCGTCGAATGCGTGAACCATGGCAATGCAACGCCTCGCACTTCATTGATTCTTCGTGACCATTTTGCCAGAAACTCAGCCCATATCGTTCCACAACCACCGTATTAACCTGATATGGCACCGTGGCTATTCAACAAACTCCGCTCCGGGGACACCGTGTCATGCCGCTTCGAAAAAAGAGCTGAAGGCCATCCCGGAAATCGATTATAACAACTGTTTCGAAGATTGGAAAATCCGTTGGCATAAGTGCAATGTGCCAGGCGGGGGATTACTTTGAAGGCCATGAAATTGATTTGGACGAATAAATAAAGATTTTTCAAAATAAATGCAATGTCACCTTATTTTTTTTTGTCACAGCAGTAAGTGCTGTTTATGAAAAAATATTATTACTATCACTTATTATTCCCAAGCTGAAAGTATTTATACAAAGTACGCTTTATAGTTAATATTAGTCACGTTGAAACAGTCATTGTTTAGATTTTATGTTGAGACTTCTTTTCCACAAAGCGTTTTCCAGGCGCTTATTAAGATAGTATCTGATATATTTATATCATACAGTGCTGGTAATAGCAGCTGCTCTTCAGCAAGATCTTATGCTTCGTTGCCTTGAGTAATTTATTTTGACAAAGTTTTAACAACTTGTTATTGTTTGCAATTGGAATTGTTTTTGTAGTGCTAAGTTTATTTTTTTAGTGTAGAAATCCCTGCTACACCTGCGCACAAAACTAATCACTAATAAATTTGGTGAAATTATGTACCAGGCATTATTAGGCTAGATTTGCATCTGTGTAGGCGTTGAGTTTGAGTAAAAGTTTCATAATTTTTAAAAATTATAAAAAGCATAAAAAAAAGACAATGGCATTGAATTATAAAAAAATATATAAAAGAAATAGTTGACATTGAGTTTTTTGTTGGTGCAAGTTGGTTTTTAATCCATTTCGGAGGTTTTGTAATTGTTTTTTAAAAACAAGTTTGCACATGTGTTTTGTTAACTTTTGTGGTAAAAACAAACAAAATCGTAACAATTAGAAGAAAAGTCAAATTATACAATTAAAATACAATCAAAGTTTTGTTAATGTAGTCATTAAAAGCAGCAAAAAAAAAAAAAAAACAATAGAAAAAAGTTCAAAGCGCAGTCATCGTGCAACAAAAACAAAAAATTATGAAAAATCACAAAATTTATTAAAAAGTGAAAGTTTTTCGTTTGCACGTTTTTGTCTTCAGCGTCGTCGTTGTCGTCATCATCATCGTTGTTTGTCGTCGTTTGCACAAAATAATCCAAAGAAAACGAAATGCAAAAACAATCGTTAATACTCGAAATACAAAACAAAAGAAGTGGCAACTGCAACAAAAACAACAACACCAACAATAACAAGCATTATATATCAGCTGTGAAGCGAGCCCAAACACGTTCCACCTAACAACGAACCCGCTTCAAACGCAATCCAATAGAAACCGCAAACAAAAACCCAATAATATACAACACATATATGTACAGACGATCCTAACCAGACGCACGCACATTGTTAACAATGTGGTAAACTTAATCGGGGGGAGTATTCGCCGTAATGGGAAAATGTGGTGAGCGGCTTTTGAAAACCGTCAAAAGCAGACGCTGAAGCTGCCTCTAGCAGTTTCCCAACTGTTAGAATTAAGATGTTGCGGTTGTTATGTCACAGCTTGGACGCTTATAACGCTTATTTTCCAGCAAAAGCTATTTTTGCAAATATAGATTATGGTTTTTCGATTTTTCACCAGCTTACATATTCTAGCCGGCTGGCCTTGTTCAGTGGTTTCCTAGTATGCACCAGTCATGGGCAAAGTCACGCCCAAGTACTACATTTTAAAAGAACTATAACACAAGACATTTAAGGGTTTGCTTCTGTTTCACTTTTATGTTCCAATATAGAATTGATTTTTTATGTGGCGTAAAAAATTGGTGGTAAAGAACCATCTACAATTTTTTTTATATTCTTAATCAGAAACTTTCTTCTCATAGTCAGATTTTGGGCTTAATAATTTTTCTCAAAATCAAGTATTTTCTTGATTAGAAAAACTCGGATGCTTCTAATAGCCAGAAAAAAGCATGGTAGATCTGTTGTTGCTACCAATGTGGTAAGTACCGACTCAGTATGTCGATCGTAAGAGATAGATAGAATTATACCAAGAACATTTTTTTTTAAATTGGTTTATTTTATAATCTACCAAAAATCTAGTAAGTACTTTAGTTGCCAATACATTAATAATAATAATAAAAAAAAAAAAAATCTGGATAAAAAATAAAAACCTTAAAGTTGAAAATAGCTAAACTCCACTGAATAACTAGTATAATCCAATTACTATAAATGTTATGAATAGTTTACAATATAGACTTAAACTTAATCTCTAAAAGCTCATTCCTAGACATGAATAGTTTTCTAGTTGTTACAATATTACCTAAAAGGCCTATAGTATATATTTTTATACCCAGTACTTTATGGTACAAAGGATGTATTATGTTTATGCAAGCCTACCTATAGAGGAAGTTGGCGGTGATCTCCCAAAGTTACCTAAAGTATAAACATGGTGACTAGAGAAGCCGATTTACCGATGTCCGTCTGTCTGTCTGTTCGTCCGTATGAGCGCCTAGATCTCAGGGATGGTAAGAGCTAGAGCAACCAAACTTTCAGATTTAATTTCTTATTATTAGACAAGTAAATTTTATTTTTTTGATATCAAGGCTATTTTATATAGCTCCCATAGGGGTGTTTCAGAGGACCTTGAAAAAAACAAAAGTTTTTGATGCACTGTACACTGTGCACATCGGTTGACTATATCATAGTGCACCCATAGGACCGGAGCTATCGGTCAAAAAACCAAATTTGGTATTTGGTAGTTTTTTCATCAAAATCGGTTGACTATATCTTATAGCTTCCATAGGACCGATTAATCAAAAAAACGTGTTTGGTGCAAAATTCGTTTTGTTTCCCGTGTTTATGAAGATATTGTAAAAAAATTTGGCAAATAAATATCTTTAAGAATTCTGAAGCAATATACCGAATTTGATTGCAATGTAGAGGTACAGAGTATCCCAAAGTTGTCCGCGCCCGACTTTAACTTACGCTATCTTTCAATTATCATCTAGTCTTTTAACATATCTTGACCAAATTGGAAATGTTTTATCTGGTACGAATAACAAGGTCTTTTATGAATTTGCCCATTAACCACAAACCGGGGGCGTCAACAATAAGTGTTGGACTGATATCGTTAAATATAGATCTTGTTACTTGGATCGGATAAAAACTTTTTTGGGATCGTAAGCTATAGTGATCTAAATATTTGTTTGGCTTGTCTAATTTTTTGCTAAATATACATCTTAGGATAATATTTTTGTTTTGTTTTTGTAAGTTATACGATTAATTTATCTGGGATGTATTACCGCCACTTTTTCCACGCTTTACATATACTTATATGACAACCCTAACTGGTTGCATGTAATAATCCCAGTTCCCAACCGCAAAGCCATAAAAATTTAAATTGAAAGAGGGAAATGGTCATGGTAAGTTTGCATAAAGCGAGCCACTGACACCTGTTTGTTGTTGTTGTTATTCTTTGCCGCTGCATTTTCGCACCCAAGGCGGAAGTAATTTGAGTAGAGTGTTGATGCATGTCAGTCACTTTCACCGATTTCGTCTGTAGTCAGTCGGGAGCATTTTTTTTTTAGTGTGTCAGTGGCGCGTAAAGTGTACGGGTGTGAGTGTGTGTGTGTGCCAGTATGAGTGTGCGTAAAGGGTGCTAATTTCATAATCGCAGAAAACATAAAATAAAAAATAAAAACCATTTGCAAGAAAGCGTGATCTGTAGGCAAATGTGTGTGTGAGTATATTGAAAGTACGTTTTATAATAGATCGTGTTTGAGAGTCGCTTTAAAACACAAAGAAGTTGTCTTATATGAGGTTTTTTGCTTTTATATTTCCGGCCTTCTAGTGAAAGAGCAACAATTTATCATTGAATATGGCTTTATTGCTTTTTGAAGTAATCTCTCTTAAAAACTATTTCCACGAAGTAAGGACTAAAAGACGATAGACTCATTATTTCCGTTGTTCCGGAGTATCTGCACAAAATTGAGAATTGCGTCGGATGTTAAAATGTTGGAAGCGCATTTAAAAAAGCGTTTCGACCTCCACCTTCGTCTATCAGCAACATCTAGAGAGTAACGCAGCTAATTCAAACCGCCATAGGTTCCAAATCATACAGAACAAGGGACTGCAGATGCAATAATCCCATCGTAAGCTTTAGAACATATGATTTTTGCAACGAAAAAACTCAGAAGTCTTGAAAACTTGCATTGCGAATGACGTGGAGAAGAAAAATCCCTCCCCTAACCTCAATTCTTCAAAAGCTTTTGGTGGTGTATCATTTAGAGTTTACTCTCCTGGGTTGCTTCAGCGGAATAGGTTGCTCTAAAGTGTATCGACAGCAAAACGACATTTTCTAGATTTGCCTCACTTTGGACACCTTTACTGAATATAAAGTAACCCTACAAATGTCCAAAGATGAAAACAACAAATTTCTTTTTAAATTTTAGCAAAAACTTATTATAAACAAAAAAATTTAATATTGCTTCAACTTTTTTATTCTCTTTCAGTTACCGTCAATCCACCGCCTCAGCGACCATGGCTGCCCTTGGCCAAACCCAACAAAACGCGACCAGCCTGTAAGTACTCATTTATTATTAAACTCTTCCGAATGCTTAGGAAAGCAATGCTATCTTTGATTCTACCATTTTTTCCAATTTGACCATACATAATTCTTTCCGGGTTCTATGTACTAACAAGAATAATTTTAAAAAATTGATAAACTTCACTAGAGATGTCTTTTGTTTCCATTTTTTCCAATTTGACCGTACATAATTCATTCCGGGTTCTATGTACTAACAAGAAAAATTAAAAAAAATAGAAAAACTTTACTAGAGATGTCTTCTCTTTATAAAAACACACATTGTATGATATACAGACATCTTTGACAAAGGAAGGCAGTTTTCTGGGGCTCACAGGACCAAAAACGCTACTGTCCCACGTTGGCATTCCCAGTTCTTAAAATTTGAATTTGTTTAAGAAACAAGAATTCTTATAGAATACTGACAGCAGTAGAATCTTAATGCCACTAGAATCCTCTAAAATAAGCATGTTTCGGGAATCGGACCGGCTGAGGGCCTCTACCCCTAGTAGGAAACATAATAGTACAACTTTCTCAATAACATTATAATTGTTAAATTAAAAAAATAATATTTAAAATTCTCTTCTTTTAGGCATTTTCACGGTTATGTGCTATAATGTGCTCTGCGACAAGTACGCCACGCGGCAAATGTACGGCTATTGTCCTTCATGGGCGCTAAGCTGGGAGTATCGAAAGAAATCTATAATCGATGAGATACGGCATTATGCGGCGGATATTATCAGCTTGCAAGAAATTGAAACGGAACAATTCTATCACTTTTTCTTGCCAGAATTGAAAAATGATGGCTATGAGGGTATATTCTCGCCGAAATCGCGTGCCAAGACCATGTCTGATGTTGAGCGCAAATATGTGGATGGTTGTGCGATTTTCTTTCGTTCTGCCAAGTAAGTTAAATAATTAAACAATGCAATGTAGTCGAGCTTAATTCTTCCTTCTTTTTTTTTACAGATTCACGCTTATTAAGGAGCATTTGATTGAGTTCAATCAATTGGCCATGGCAAATGCCGAGGGCTCAGACAATATGCTGAATCGTGTAATGCCCAAGGATAATATTGGCCTAGCCGCTTTGCTTAAGGTCAAGGAGACAGCTTGGGAGCCCATGTCCGAGGTGACACAGATCTCACAGCCATTGCTAGTATGCACCGCACATATACATTGGGATCCCGAGTTTTGCGACGTCAAGCTTATACAGACCATGATGCTTAGCAACGAGCTGAAGACCATTATAGATGAAGCCAGTCATAGCTTTAGGCCAGGCCACAAAAATGATTCGAATAGCGTGCAGCTCTTGCTATGCGGCGATTTTAACTCTTTGCCCGATTCGGGCGTTGTTGAATTTCTCGGCAAAGGACGCGTCTCCATGGATCACTCTGATTTTAAGGACATGGGCTACAAATCGTGCCTGCAACGTTTGCTGTCAAACGATACAAATGAGTTTACGCATTCCTTTAAGCTGGCCTCCGCCTACAGCGAGGATATTATGCCACACACGAATTATACCTTTGATTTTAAGGGCATTATCGATTATATATTTTATACAAAGACAGGCATGGTGCCGTTAGGTCTGCTGGGGCCTGTCTCTACCGATTGGCTACGCGAAAACAAAGTTGTGGGCTGTCCCCATCCACACATACCCTCCGATCACTTTCCGCTGCTGGTGGAGCTAGAGCTAATGCACACAGCGGGTCAACAGGCGCCGCCCAATGGGCTAATTAATCGACGGTAGCAATAAAAGCGAAGGAGCAAGATATGCGTGTTGACAACGACTTCCACAATGATGACTACGACGACCAGCACTATCAATACAACAACAGCAGCAGCAGCGGCAGCAAAGAACAACTGCAAGACTTGCAGCAGCAGTTGCCGCCGCCCAACTTATCACGGACCATGAACTTAACCTTAACTTCCCTATTATGTACTGCTACAAAAACTACTTCCCAACCAAACTCAGTATACAAGTGTACTGTAATCGAAGTCAAGCTGACCAAGCTATGCTAGCGCAGTTAGCCTACACATTTGACATAGCTTCAATAATCAGTTTTAAGCTATAATATCTAGCTGTAGTTGTTTTTTTTTTTTTTGAGTCCAAGCCCTAATACTTTAGCCATATAAGATGACGACGATGCAGTGGCCTCATTTGTGCGCTGGATCGCGAGATGCATAGATTTCGCTAGCTTTAAGCATGTTCGATGAGCTCGCAAAAAGTGTCAATGCCCATTCATCAGAATTTGCGTTCTCGCTCATCAATATAATGGCAAACGGCAGTTTTATATATCAAGACACATGAAAAAAAAAATAGTAAAGCTTAGCTAGTGCTTATATATAGTTTGACATTAATTTCAATTATGCGAATATTTTCACCAGCTGCTATAAAGCTGCGCGTTTCTAAAAAATTATTTTTACTTTCATTATTTCTAAAAATCTTTTAATGCAAAATCGGTTAAGTTTAAAGTATATATAGTACACGCCACATAGTAGATTATAATTCTAATGTTTTTCTTGTTTCATACAGTTTGCTTTATTTTAGAACTGAATTTAATTATGAGAATATTTTCATTAGCGCTTTTAGTTTTACTTTTATTATAGCTAAAAGTCTTTTGTAGCACCATCGAAAGAGTTAAAAGTATTTAAGTTCCCCGCTATATAAATTTTAATTCTAAAGCTTTTCTTTCTAGTTTATTTCTTTATCACCATCGAAACAGCTAAAAGTATACATAAATAGATTGTAATTCAAAAGTTTTTCTTGTTTCATACATGTATCATACATTCTACTTTATAAGTTTGACATGCAAAAACAACCATTAAGTTAACACAATTACACTACAATAACGACAGATAATCCAAATACAATAGAAATTTAAGTTTAAAGTTTTCAAAAGAAGAATTACGTATTTTAATAAATTGGCATACATACTAAAGCCCAGCACAAGTGGAGCTTTATTCAAGTCTGTATTACAAACTGCAACAACAGATCATCAAACGATTCCAACCAAGCATACAAAGAACAAACCAATCGATCAAGTTTAATCGTATGACATCGCACATTATACACAATAATTTTCGAAATGATTTGGTATCCGGAATCGGAGCACACTTGTGCAACTGCAGGGTTTTTTATTTCATTTAAAACATTGTTTTAAAATAAAAAACAACTTAATTGTTCCTTGCAGATTCCATCTCACTAGGTATTTAAAAACATCAAAATTTACTTTTTATAACGATTTGGAAACAGATATACGCCGAATACCCTTGGCTCCACTTGTGTAGAGCTATGACATAAACTGCGCGTTACTAGGTTAGCATACCCCTGGGCTTAATTCCATCCAAACTAAATAAGCTATACATTTGAAATTATTCAAGTTTATCAAAGATTTGAGACTCATCTAAATAAAAAAAAAAATTTTTTTTTAAAAAAAAGCTTATTCGACTTAGGCACAACCTTTTTACTTTTCATTTAAAAATTTTAAAGCCAACTTATTTCTAGACACACCATCACAGCCTCATCAGATGGGTTAAAAGATAAAAAAAATCAAAGATAGGGTATGTTGTGCTGATTATCGTCGTCCTGTGGAGGTATCCCCACGTTCCTTCTCTCTGTGGACAGGCTTATCTACTATTAAGGCACTTGAATGTTATAATTTTTGAATTTCAATGTTCAGCTTTTGTAGTTTAGTTGGAATTGATCCCACGATACTAACCTCATAACGAGCACAGTACATAATGCATAGTGCATTCAAAAATATTTTTTACTTTTAACAGAAACTAGTTTAACCCTTAATGGACGTTAGATTTATTTATTATTTATTAGAACTTAATTATTGAATTGGTTGAAAAGTTGGGATATTTGAGCTAATTTTTGTATTTTTTAATCATAAAACTTAGTTTTCCGAATCTGAACCTGATCCTTTACTAAAATAAACAGTCCAACAAAGTAAAATTATGTTAAAAACTTTATTGAAACTGAGAACTTAGATAAAGGCAAAAAATTATGATTACTAATCGGATGAGAAGAATATCGTTTCAAAGATTATGTTTTTTTCATTCATTGCCCAGCTTACCATATTGGGGGGCTTCCTCTATGCGGCTTCCTCTATGTTACATACATACATTTGCACTTCTTATACTTCATACACCTCTTTCCTTAAGGTACAGGGTATAAGACATATTTTTAGTTTGGTTTCTCATATACAAACGAAGTATAGTAGCTAAAAAGCATATTTTATAAATTTACAATTTGTCAAAAATTACAATTAAAGTACATAATTTGTACGTCCATTGAGGGTTAAATACATATGTATATTGTATTGTAAGCCTACTAAAGACGCATTGACTGTCTAGAAATAAATATTCATAAAAAAATCATAAACACTTTAAAACAAACATGCTAAGAAAAAAGTTCTCAATAGATAATATCCATACTTTTGCAATGTTTAAAAACAAATTTAATTATAAGCCCATTAAAGGCGGCTTGCCTATTACATGTTACATGCTAAGAAAATAATTCTACATACACAGTGCTACCAAAAAAGAAAAAATTATTCGGCGGCGCGGACTTCATAAATCCTGGTCAAGCGCTACACAACGTGGTATACTAAAGTATCCCCTATATATACATATATATATATAGGTATGTATATAATTTTGTTTTGCACTTGACCAGACCTATAACCTAAAAAAGGTGGCTCAAAAATTTAATACACTTTTTTGGTAGCACAACAATATTGAACTTATGATAATGAAGAGTTTCTAAGCATAAACAAACGTGCGCAACAACAAATTCTAAATATTATTAATACAATACAAAAATTATAAAATACTAATTGAAATACATAAATCTAAGTACAATGAAAGAAGGAAATCAAACTAAAACAAAAAAATTTCACAGAAAAAACTTAACGGAAAATATAAATTCATTTTATTTCTTTTTGTTTTGACATCAAGGTCAAAAATCAATAACAAATGAATAAAAATAACAATAAGCATAATATTAAATCAATATTTCAGTTGAAAAGCTGCTAAATCTTTAAAGTTTTTTAATTTTTATATGGGAAACATTTCGCCTATTAAATTCCGTGCTAGTAACTTCTGCTCAATGGCTGACCACAGCTTCTGGTTGCCCATTTTCAGTGCTTTCATGTTACCTATTATATAGAGTCCACGACGTGCACGTGAAAGAGCCACACAGACGCGATTTGACTGACGCAGAAATCCAATATTTCCCGACTTGTTGCTGCGTACCAGCGACAGCAGTATAATGTCTGCCTCCAGGCCCTGAAAGCTGTCCACAGTTTGTACATTTACATTTATCTGCAAGGAATGTTAAATCATTTTAAGGTGACATATAGAACAAAAAAATCCTTTTAGTTTATATTAAACAGAAACTAAGCTTGGGCAGGGTTTCTTATAACAGAAACACCTTAGAATTTAGGAGGCTTGATAAAAACGGCATACTCTTTATTATTAAACAATAATTTAAATTACCTTTCTCTTGATTAAGTTCACCTGAGCGGCATAAGGCGACAAGATAACAATATTACTCAGACTCTCCCCCTTTTTATTTAAAATCTTTGCAAGTTTGGCTATCTGTTGAGCTTCATATTCATTGACATAGGAAAAGTCCGTCTGTGAACATAAGTAATAGATTTAGTTAAGATTTTGAGCTTGCCAAGGTAAAGTGGATTCTTTTACGTGTTCGAATTTAATTCACAAAAACATACCAGTTGCTTTTCATTTTTTTCATGTGTGACAAAGTACAAATTCTTGCCCATTTGCTCAACATCCTTGTAAGCAAACACAGAGTCATCACAAATGAGCTCATCATAAAATGTTGGCACCAGCAGCTCTGAAATACAGCTTCGCATTCGGTACTGTACATTTAGCGTGGTCAGGGGAAAACCTTGCGTTATAAGCCGTTCAAAGAGTGAGACACGGTTCCGTGCGGTGAAAGGTCGTAGTTGCTTATGATCACCAAACATTATCACATGCTGTACATCTGTTGTTAAACAGGCAAGGACATGTGATTCCTGTATTTCGCCAGCCTCTTCAAAAATCATGATTTTAGTTTTCAAGAAGCGAAACAAATAGTTAAGACGTGCTCCACAAGAGGTGGTCATAGCAATTAGTGCCTTGTCCCGCACCTCATAATATTGGAAAACTGTGCGTATTGTATCGATTTTCTCTGACACCATATGCAGTTTCTGTTGGTCGGCAATTATCTGTTGATAGGCCTCTTCGCTGCCATCAAATTCTTTATATAGCTTCTGCAAATGCTCAAATTGCAATTGAAACTCATTTTTTACAAGCCAGTAGACACGCTTAAGTCTCGGAGGTACCACCTCGTCCACAAAAGATCGTAAATTAAACTTTGCAATTTCGGGTAAACGGGATTGACTGCCAAAGCGTACAATCTTATTAGTATATTGGCTTGCTTTAAGAAGAAACTTATCCAGCGAATCGTTGGTATATGTAAGCACTACTATTGGTCCTGCTTTCATCCACCTCGCATTTTCTAATAAAGTTTTAACCAGCTCTGAGGACAGGTGTGTCTTACCCGTACCGGGTGGACCTTGTATAAGACAGAAGTCTGTCGTTAGCGCTGCTGTAAATGCGGCACGCTGCTTTCCATTAAGAGGCAGTTTAAGCGTCGGCTCATTAGGTGTAAACGTCGTGCCATTATAGGTGTATTTGGAGTTTGCAGTTACATAAGCTGGTAGTTTTGTCTCGAGCTAACCAATTTGAATGTACAAGAAACATGTAGGTTAAAATTTATCAATCTAGGAAACATAGTACTTACCGCGCCATCTACAATATAGCGACGCATGGGTAAGTTTTCCATGGTTAAATTTATGAGACAATCATGTACACGCAAATATGGTTCAAAGAACTCCGGACTTTGGAACATTAGAAGCGACTTGCCATAGATATTTCCAATATTATATTGCTTGACAATTTCAACGCTAATCTATAATAAATAATTTTGTTTATTAATAATATTTTTTTCAATATAATAGTATTACTATTACTTACAAAGCCTTCCCTCAACATTTTTGGCTCTGTATACGCCACAGTTGCCAATATAAGATTTTCAAGCTCAGTGTTACTTGAAAAACAAAGCAGTGCTCCGGTTTTTAAGATTTTCAAAAACTCCCTTTCCGATTTTGTCAGATTTCTGCGATCAGATTCGTTATCCGAGGGACCTTGTATATCAACAAATACAAGACTGTGGCGCTGTGCTTCAGTAAAGTCCGGATTTAGTATAATCTGCGTATGCGGCCATAACAGACCTTGTTGCTCTAAAATGTTGCGGTCGTTCTCATTGCGTATGTGATGTACGAATTGACGTAATGGCATGGTAAAATCTTGCCTAAGCAATTGCAGTTGGTTTTCAATGTAGCCGGAGTTACAAATATTTGTTTGTGCAGACTCAAGATCAGTTTGATTATCATCAAGAGTATAATCAAAAAATTGCTCGAGAATGGGGTATGCCTGTTTGTAATAATCCACTTTAAAGTTTTATGAAGCATGACATTCATTTTACTTGCAACGCTACCTTGTTCTCGAGATTTTGGCCAAAAAACTGTTCCAGCTTGGGATATATCTGTTAACAAAAAAATACTTTTTAGACAATATGTTTATCGTATTTTTAGTAATTTTCCACCTCGTGCTGAACGCTAGACAGGGACTGCAAATCCTCAGCTAACTCAATATACAAAGGGTGCTTTAAAATTACTTCTGTGCTGCACTGGCTTAGTTGAGTTTTTAATAGGTCAAGCAGTTCATGTCCTTGGTCACTTAATACTCCCAGTTTGTAGGCCCGTATAAGCAACCATTTCATGTCACGTAGCAATGTCTGCATTTCGGTGTCCCATATGCCCTTAAGCGAGGGTGCAAATAATTTTAGAACGACACGTTTCAATTGGTCTAGCAAAATAAGTTCTTTGCCAAATGCCTTAACCATCTCCAAGTAAAAACCGGCCAATTGTAATTGACACAGCGAATACAAAATTTCCAAATACTGTAACACACGTTTCTGCGAGTCGGTAGCCGTTAACTGATTGGCAAAGAAATTGCGATCTTCACTCATAATATATAAAAACATGTCCAGGGGCGCCAAGTTGTGCAATTTTACCATTTCAGCTGTAGTAAAACGAACAGAGGAGCTTGTGCCAGTGCCTGTATCTGTTGCACTAGCTTGTAAATTAAGTTGTTTTAGGTGGGACTCCGCTGATTTAAACAAAATCAATTAGTTTTGTACGCCTATAGAATTTTATGAGTTTTACTTACTGCCGCCATTATGGTATTCTATACGCTCCTCATGTTCCTCAATTTTACTTTTGTGTTTGAGTTGACACTGCAGACTTTGTACAATTTCTTCCTCATCTTTGATAAACCAATCGTCCTCTGAGTCAGACATTATATAAAACTAATGTTACACGTATGCTGATTGAAGAGTTCTTTTCATTTAATGGGAAGTCCGAGTTTACAAGCTGTATATATGGTTTAAATAGTTTTTTTTACAAGTTATCGTCAATAAGGCAGCGGGGCGTTATCGATAGTCCAATGAAAATAAATTAGTTTTTAGTTTCTTTTAAGTGAGCCGGCTTATGAATAACAAATAATAAAGCGCTTTAATGTACTTATTTATGGGTGTTTAAACGCATTTTGATGAGGTTAACTTGTGACATCGCTAAATTTAATCGATGTCAATAATCGGCTTTAACCAGTTCTTTTCATAATAATATCGATACATAAGTTTCGCGATTGTCACATCTCTAGTTTTAATTGGGTCTTTGTTTTACGAATGCGCGATGTTCAAATAATCACGACTTAGCACTGTGCGTACAAATTTGTAGTGTAAATTTAGTTCACGTTTTTCTCGAAGACAATAAAGCTACAATAAAAAAACGGATTATTAAATGGTAGAGTTACGTTTGAAGAAGGTGCAGAGAGCGGTGAATTTGTATTATGAAACTTAAACTGCAAAAGTGCATCAGGCGCAAGATAGTTATTTGCCAAAAACCTACAGAAGAGATTCATGAAGTAATAAATTTGAACAGGATAATTGAGCCTTATGAGTAGATGCAACGCGTGGTGCTATATTCTCGCATATAGTCAAACTTTGCAAACTTGAGCTGCCAGATATTCATGGAGAGCTGCAAGAAAATTATTTAATTAATTAATCACTATTTGGACATCGTGCGAAAATTGTTAGACAAACTTTTCGCACTATGTAGACCGATTTGTACAACGAACGATTTGAAGATCAACGAGTTTTAGATGAGCACGCTATGGATGTTTTTATATATTCATAAGCTCCTTTTTGTAGATTTCCTAGTGTCGCAACGCCAAAAAGCTGTCAAAAAAAAGAAAAAACTCTTAAGGAATGAATACCGCAAGATTGGAACATTGAAGAATGGTTCATTGTTGCCATCCAGCACTGGCTATGATTTCGAAGATCTCTTAGTGGCCACAGTTGCTACAACGGATGCCTAAAAAAGCATTCATTTCACAAATATTTTATTTAGTACATGAGAGAATAAATATAACCTTCTTTGAATTCTCCACCAAATTTTTCAGATTGCTATCACCATCTTGCGACAATTCAACATAGGCAATGTTTAAAACAAAAAATTTATCATGTTTGAAAGTCCTAACTATTTTGGGCCAAATCAAAGGGCTAACAAATTCTTGACCGACAGCAACTACCTCAGTTTTGCGATGGCCGAGTACATTGTATTTGGTTGTCTACGAAAGTTCAAAATTTATCAACAAAGTCCGAGAAATGCCGCTTAAAGACTCCCCAAAGGGCGTTGGGAAATAATGTTAGTCTTATTCAGGGTCCAACAGGCACTCACAAGACTTATTTCTCCTTGCAACTGTCGCAGACCATGTTTGAGCATTCCAGGTGTTGCAAGTAGATAAATTTCTAGTAAAGCTCAGCAACTATGCCGGCAGCATTGTACGCTTTGGGTTTCAGTTGCGTCTGCCAGAAATTACACAGTTTAAAGAACACTAGTGTTTGCAGAACTATCATCTTTGGCAACGCTTGGAAAGATGTGCATAAAAATACTGTTAGCGCTTACTTTTTGGCCATACAAAAATCACTGCAATGCTATTATTTTTTTTATATTATACAGCTGCCAGCAAAACTTTTCAAAACGATTCCACTTTTGTCGGAATCAAAATTTAAAACACAGACTTGACTCTGGTCACTAGAGAGCTGCCCAAATTGTTGTTAAAGTAACACTTCACTACTGCAAAGTTCTTCCAAGCACTGAATTTCAGTGTAGAGTTGACAGCAGAACCATATGTTTTGCCTTTCTTCAAAACAAGCACTTCATCATCATCATTTGAGCAGCCTTTGCTTCAGTGCTTAACAATGCTGCAAATTTTCATACGATGAGTCCTCACGCGATGCAATCGATAAATGGCTTGGGTTATGGTTAAATAGAACATCAAACAAAATGCTATATAGTATAGTTACGGCAAGCACAGCGAGTGCACTAGAACATTTTGCGTTTGAGCGCAAAACAACAGACACAAAGTTGATGCTGCCACACACAAACACGTGTAGTGTTGTTTGAAGTGGTGCTTTCGCTGCTTTTTATTTGTGTAAGAAAATTCTACGTGTTATACTTACTTGTGATTTATATGATTTCATGCGATTATAAAAGGCAATAATAAACACATTTTGCATGAGTGGGTTATGCCCATGAAATAATGTGTTGGCTGTGCCATGTTTTATGCTGGTAGGTAAACATTAAATAACTTTGAAAAAAAGCAACTAATTTTTATAAGTGAGATATTTTAATCTAATTTGGTCCTTTGTAATTCTACTTTTAGAATATAACATCAATAAAGTAGCCGCATGCTGAATTTTGTTGCATTTTCCATTAATTTTTCGAGCTTTTCGGGCACCAATGCTTATTTGTTTCGCTCTAAAACAATCCATGGTTTAAAGTCTACTGAACTGATGTTTCGAACTTGTTATAGCGACGTAAAAAGAATTGGAATTTACAATTTTCCAAAACAAATTGAAAATATTGCTTAAAGCTACTAGCTTAATGTAAACAATCAGAGCTTAGATATTGTATCTTCACAATTTACAAAATTATATTGAAGTTTGACTCGAAAGTTTAATGCTAAAGGAAAAACCTTAACCGACATAAAACAAGACGCACACTGTATTTTATAAGATGCCGCAAAGAAGTTCGCGAGTTTTCTTAAAAACGGCTGGGACGAAAAAAAACAAAGATATGAAAAATATGGCTGTAAGTTAATTTATAACATTTATGAAATACTTCCGACAGTTCTAAATTTTAATTGTTTCTAAAGGAATTCACAAACCAATCCATTGCAAACGATGCATCGAAGATAAAATCAAAAGTCTCATCTGGAGAGTATAAAATCAGCGCAAAGAATGGACGCAGCAAAGTATGGAATACATTTGCTAGTATTCGGACTGATGGTGGCGAGGAGGTGCCTGGCTTTTTGATTTGCCGAAAGTGCCTTAATATTTACAAACATAACAAAAGAACCACCTCTAATTTGGTTAAGCATAAGTGCTACATTGTCGATGAAATAAAACCCAACGTTTCAGCGCCTAAAATGGCTACTGACATTGCCGAGGAAATAAAACCCAACGTTTTAGCGCCTGAAATGGCTACAGACATTGCAACTAAAAATGTTGCAGTAGATGTTTTCACAAAATGGGTGGTTACCAACTGCAGACCATTCCAAATTGCCAATGATCCTGGTTTGAAAGAAGTTGGAGAATTTTTTGTTTCCATTGGGGCTAAATTTGGTAGAAATATTGATGTCAGCGCGTTTATACCAGATCCCACAACAATTTCACGCAATATAGATTCCATGTACGAAACTCATTTCCATAAAATAAAAACTGAAATTTCAACAATAGTTGACATTGGATTCGGCTTGACATGTAATTTATGGACCGATAATTATCTGAGAAAGTCATATTTATCTCTTACAATCCACTTTGTAAAAGAAGGCAACTTGCAGTGCAGACTGTTGGGATTGAAATCAATGGATAAGGAAAAGAGCACAGGTAGGAGGTTTAACAACAATTAGATTTGTAATTGTAAAATAATTATATTACTCATTTAATTTTTAGGTCAAGAGATTCATGCAAAAGTAATCAACCTACTATCTGAATTTGGATGCGCATTAAGTAACAAATCAATAATGGTAACTGACAGAAATCCAAATATGGTCAGTTCTTTTCGAACTTATAACCACTTATCATGTATCAACCATTTGTTGCAAAACACAATAAAAAAATCAATTAACGATGTCGACGAAATATCGAACATGTGCACCATAAGCTCCAACATAGTAAATTATTTTAAAAACTCGGAAAATGACTATACTTTAAAAACAAGCTTAAAAAGCGTTTTGCCGACTCGTTGGAATACATTCTATTACTTATTGGAGTCTATTAAAAGTAACTGGAATGAAATAACTCAAATACTGCAAGAAAAAAACGAGCTGGAACGTTTAGGAAAACTAAATATTTCCCAATTAAACTGCGTGATTGAAGTCCTACAGCTTTTCGAGGAACCCTTAAAAAAACTTGAAAGCGAAAAATATCCTACACTTCACCTTGTAATAATACATATTGACAAACTAATACGCAACTGTGCTATAAGGGATAGTGATATTTCAATAATTAAAACTTTAAAGAAGAAAATTTTATTTCATATAAAGGCAGTTGTTAGAGAAAATTTGAGTGATTTGCACAAAATTGCACTATTTTTATTTCCTCCCGCAAACCGTCTTTTTCAGTTTAATGACGATGAAAAGGAGGCAATAAAAGAGGCAACAAGGAAAATTATGTCAGAGTTTCCAGAAAGTAGCCAACCTAACACTGCTGCTTCTGCAGAAATTTCGCAAAGTAACAGTGAATTATTTGGTAGATTTGTCTTTCAAAAGAACCCTACAGGTTCAACCGAAAACGTCTCTGAAGAAGTGACAATGTACGAAAATACGAAAACAATTTTCTATGATAATTTTGACGTATTAAAATGGTGGGATACACACAAAAATGAATACCCTTTATTATATAAGACAAGCTGCAGAGTATTTTCCATACCCGCTTCAAGTGCAGCTTCAGAAAGAATATTTTCAGACGCTCGCAGTTTATTAACGGAGAAAAGAGGTTTAAAAGTCTCTAATTCAAAAATTGTAAACCAAATTATTTTTTTAAATAAAAATTGTACACTTTAAGTTTCTTGTATTATTAAAGAATTCTTGTTGTTCTTATTATTAAATAATTAAAAAAAAAATAAATCACATTTAAATGAGCAAAACATGTAAAACGCAACTTTGTTTGGAATGTTCTACTTTGGTTCTATGTTCTATTTCAGTTTGGTTAAATTTCTATTTTGTTCCATTTCAGGTTGTCTCTCTAGTTCAGACTAGTTTTATAGGCTATTCACACTGGGGCACATTTAACATCTAACATCTTTTGTCGAAGATGTTGCGTATGAATTACCCGTTCCGTAAATTTCCACATCATTCCAACATCTTGTGGAAATGTTCCTATTTTATTGCGTCCCGATGAGAAATTATTCGATTATTTTTCTGTGCACCTCTTTTTTTGTCATTCGCTGCAAAAATGTAAGCTATGTCAACGAAAAAGACTGGCAATTTTCATTTCAATACATGGCGCCAAAACTTCATATGGTTATGGAATTTGCACAGAATTTAAAAAGTGCGGCTAACTAAACCATAGAAGGGTGAGCCAGCAGGCATCCAGTCGGAGCTTCTAGTTTGATAAGGGGAAAAAAGTAGAAACCGATTTTATACAATTATTTTGTATTTTTATTTATTACATTATAATAAGCAAAAATAAATTGCGGCTTATTAAAAAATCAGCATATTGTTTTGTGACTTCTTCTATGTCAGTGATGATTGACATAAGTAAATCTGTAGCTTAAGTTTTAATTTTGTTAAAAAACAAACTTAATAATTATGGTGGTTACCTACTGCTGGTGATTTTATTTTAATGTAGCACCCATCGAATTGAACAAATAGTTCAAAGAAACTACATATGCATACAAACATTTTTTAGATAATTACAATTATAATGAATTTATCATTATTTTCAAACAAGTGGCTTTAAGGCATTGGTGAGGTCCAATGGACTCGAAGCACTTTAGCACAACACCAACAAACAACTCGTGGCGCCAGTATATATGTATGCATATGTACATATACATATGTATATACATATGTGTATATGTGCGAGTCAGCACCAGCCCGTCGTCCTTATTAATACTCCCAATTTATTAATGTATTAATGTATTAATGTACATCAATTCATAAAACCCTACCTTAATAATAGTTGATGTTCTAAAACAACTCATAAAATTATTGATATTTTAATATTAAAAAGCATTTGTAATAAATTTTCATAATGCGCTTATTTCACCAGCCTGTCAATATGGCAGCAAGATGTTAGATGTTAGATGTTAGATGTTGTCAGTGTGAATCGCTATTTCACATCTTCAAAAAATCCCATGCGTTCCGCTTAAATGTGCTCAGTGTGAAAAGGCTATTATCGTTATCGAAATCTAGAACATGACTGGTTGTTTTTTATAAGTTAATAGGCTTTTCACACTGAGGACATTTAAGCGGAACGCATGGGATTTTTTGAAGATGTGAAATAGCGATTCACACTGACAACATCTAACATCTAACATCTACCATCTTGCTGCTATATTGACAGGCTGGTGAAATAAGCGCATTATGAAAATGTATTACAAATGCTTTTTAATATTAAAATATCAATAATTTTATGAGTTGTTTTAGAACATCAACTATTATTAAGGTAGGGTTTTATGAATTGATGTAGAATACATTAATAAATTGGGAGTATTAATAAGGACGACGAGCTGGTGCTGACTCGCACATATACACATATGTATATACATATGTATATGTACATATGCATACATATATACTGGCGCCACGAGTTGTTTGTTGGTGTTGTGCTAAAGTGCTTCGAGTCCATTGGACCTCACCAATGCCTTAAAGCCACTTGCTTGAAAATAATGATAGATTCATTATAATTGTAATTATCTAAAAAATGTTTGTATGTATATGTAGTTTCTTTGAACTATTTGTTCAATTCGATGGGTGCTACATTAAAATAAAATCACCAGCAGTAGGTAACCACCATAATTATTAAGTTGGTTTTTTAACAAAATTAAAACTTAAGCTACAGATTTACTTATGTCAATCATCACTGACATAGAAGAAGTCACAAAACAATATGCTGATTTTTTAATAAGCCGCAATTTATTTTTGCTTATTATAATGTAATAAATAAAAATACAAAATAATTGTATAAAATCTGTTTCTACTTTTTTCCCCTTATCAAACTAGAAGCTCCGACTGGATGCCTGCTGGCTAACCCTTCTATAGTTTAGTTAGCCGCACATTTTAAATTCTGTGCAAATTCCATAGCCATATGAGGTTTTGGCGCCATGTATTGAAATGAAAATTGCCAGTCTTTTTCGTTGACATAGCTTACATTTTTGCAGCGAATGACAAAAAAAGAGGTGCTCAGAAAAATAATCGAGTAATTTCTCATCGGGACACAATAAGATAGGAACATTTCCACAAGATGTTGGAATGATGCTGAAATTAACGGAACGGGTAATTCATACGCAACATCTTCGCCAAAAGATGTTAGATGTTAAATGTGACCCAGTGTGAATAGCCTATAAAACAGACAAAGATGTAAGATGTATCTTGAAAAAAAAATATTTATTTCAATGTTTTGTTCTTACCTTCTGATTTTGAGAATCTTCTTAAAGGATACAGCCTTTCATAGGGAAAGTAAACTAGGCAGCATGCAACATTTTCTGACGCATTATATTGTAACATTTTCTGTTTTGCTGTTTTATAGAAGATTTAGAGCAATACATTATTAGTTATTATATTTATATAACTGAGGAGTTTTACATTTATTTAAAAAATATTTTTTTTAAAGTCACGAAGTGACGCAGCCCGACGCTCATCCCTAATTTTTTTAAGTTAGGCTGCACACTGTCAATCCGCTTGAACGTGTCTGCTCATACGCAGGCGACAGCAAGTAACCTCAATGTGACAACCGCACACAGAATATTTATTTATTTTTAAATTTATTGCAAATTTTTGGATAATCCTATACAAAATGAGTAGAAATTACAAAGAGGATCAAAGTAATGAGGTTGAAGCGCTCGATTCGATTTATTGTGGTGATATGGAGGGTATGAACTCAATAAACCTTTTGAACAATATCGCCGGTCGCCGGTGACAATAAGTCGAGTATTTAATTATAATAATTTTAACATTCTAGTAACTGAAACGGAACCTTACCACAAATTCAAAATACCTATTGCAACTGAAGAGTACAATGCCGACGACAGCAGTAATGGCTTGGCATGCAAACTTTGCTTTAGCTATACGCCCAAATATCCAGACGAAGGGCCTTTGGTAGAAATTGAGGATTCTGTCAATTTGGAAGATAATGACTCTTATGACAAGCAGCTTTTGGAACATTTGCAACAAACAATTGAGGAGAATATTGGTATGGAAATGATATTCTCTTTGGTGAGTAGCGCTCAGGAATGGCTAAACGTGCGCTGGGATGAGCACAAAAAAAAAACGGAGGAGGAACGTGTGCGCAAAGTGCTACAGGTGGAAGAAGCAGAGCGAAAAAAATTCGAAGGGTAAGTGAAAACATATCGAGCATTTATAATTATTAATATATTTATTGAATAAACAGCACGCGGGTGAATGTTGAAACGTTTATGAAATGGAAAATAGAGTTTGAGGAAAGCACGGGCATTGCGGCCAAACGAGAAAAGAGCAGTGACTCGAAGAAGCTAACTGGGCGAGAGCTGTTTATGTGTGACAATACATTGAACGATTCCGATATTAAATATCTGCTAGAAGCCGGTGATTCCATTGATAAGGTTAAAATTGATGAAACCTTGTTTGAAGATATTGGCGATTTGGATTTGGATGATGATGACGATGAAGACTGGGTGCCTGGTGCCAATGACGATTAAACGTCTTGCAATCTATAGAAAACTATACAATGTGAAATTTTTTTAATACATAGTCAGCTACATATATTTCTTGTTGTTGCTACTATCTGCATAAAAAAGTTTAATGTAAAGCCAAAAGTTAATCCAAGTTATTTGGGTTACGCGAGCTTAACTCGGAAACGGTAACGCCGTAGCTACGCACTGGGTTAATGTCATCCAAGTCATAAAATTCATCATCAGAGGTGTTCTCAGACTTTTCGATTTTTGTGATGTTTGCTTTTAAAACTGCTGGCATTGTATCACGTGGAAAATTAAGCTTTTGCCAAGAGCCGGGCTCCAATTTGGGCAGCGTTATCTCAACCTTTGTGCTGTACATATGCGCAGTTGCTGTTTCCACATTTATGAGCTGTAAAACTTAAATACATTAATGGGGGCAAGTTTTTGACAGACTAGAAATTACCCCACGCAGCTCTAAATCCAAGTCAAATTTGGCGTTTTCTTCATCAGGAAACACAAGTAAAGCATGTAAGCGTATGGGATTAATTTCAACATAGCTTTGTGCGTAATGGTACTTTTTAGCATAGATGGAAACAATCACATTGGTGGCAGTTTGATGCCAATCGTAGCGGCATTTCACAACTTTTTTGTCGTCATTCTAAAAGTTAAAAATCGTTAATAGTGAATAAAAGAACATACGTGAATGGGTTTTGCATGAACACTACCTCTTTAAACCATTTATGTTCACCATACACACAGCCTTTTTGTGCCATGAACTGCGTAAAATCCGTGGTTTTTTTTTGACAGCAAGACCAGTACTTCATGCCTTCATGAAAAATGGGTACACCGGCATGATAAATGCAATCGCTCAAGTCGTTCTGATCTCCTTTATAAGAATAATTACAGCCATTGTTTTTGCAGCATGTGCCTATCTCTACGCCACTGTAAGATATATAATTAGTTTTTTGATAAATAATTAATGCAACCAATAAATACTTCGCACTTGCTGCCGTTGGTACTGCCCCAATGGGAGCACTTTTAATAAAGGCGTCAATTGTTTCCTTTAAGGCAGGAGCCACTACTGCCTGAAGCTGCTTCATTGGTGTTTCGAGCGGTGGCCTCGGCAGCGATTCTCTTATGGGTGCACGAACTACTATGTCGCCTTGGTCGTCGACCTCATTTTCGTCTTTAGCTGGTTTTTCAGGTTCCGGTGGTTTTATATTTGAATGCTTTGACAGTGTGCAACCCTTAATATTAAGAAATTCTGTAAAGTCCACTGATTTTTTGTTACAACATGACCAGCCTTTGTAGGCGTCATGAAAGTATGGAGCACCAGGATGATGACGGCAAGATTCTGGAAATATATGTTCTTACTTAATTTTACACTGCAAGTATTAAAGGAAATCGAACAAACCATCGGTGTTTTTTTCTGGGTCAAAGTTTTGACCGCAACCTCTGTTATAACATTGTAACATATTTAATACAAAAAACAAATGTTAATAGTATTCAACAATGTGTTTATCTAGAAAAATCGGCAGTTTCTTGCATTCAGTGCGGTCTTTCGAAGCTATCGATGAGCTCCGGTGCCTAAATACCAAAACAAATATTTATGACAATTGGTATTAATCGATATATACATTCGATAATAAAAACATTTACTAAATTTTGTAGTTTTGCGATAAAGAGTTCATTTAGAAATCTTTTTAATTATTGTGTTTAACCTTTTGAAACTAAATTATTTTCTATTTTAATTTAATTTTATTTTTCGGCTTTAGCTATGTGTTCGTTGTATTAATGATGCTGTCAAAAACTGAATGCCATATTGTGCATTGACAAATGCTGGCTGCTAAGGCACGCTTAAGCAAACAGCTGACTTTTAATTTCTGTTTGAATTAAACGGCTATAGTTGCGTCTGTCAAACAAATAGCAACGATTTTATATAAAAAATGTTTTAAACTGTATTTAGTGTACAGTTTTGCTAAAGCCGTATCCCAAAAGCAGGCAAAGAGAACGTCTGGAAAGGCTTCAATTTATCCATAACAATCTAAAACTAAAAATAAATTCTAAACGATTTTTAAATACATATTGCGCTCGGACTTATTTTAATTATTTATGTACTTTCATTATTTGTTCATTTCGTTAGGTCTTTGAACCTACACGCTTACTAAATTCTAACCTGAGCCGGAATTGAAATTCAAATCGATTAATTGAAGGTCACACCTCATTATAAACAGGAATTTGCTAGACATAACATTCACAGAAAGCGATGCAATCAAAATTGTTACGCTCTATTTATAAAAGGCAACAAAATGACGCACAATTGAAAATTTAATTATTCTGGATAATAAAGCTCATATCCCAAAAGCAACTGGTTTTTGTTTTTTTATGCACTTTGCTAAACATTCTGACATCACATGAGGGTCAATTCCAACTCGTTCAAACGCCGCTGGCTTGGCTGATTGGCCATTTTGTCGCCATTACACACCACACTTATACCAGCAGATTAATTTTATATCTTATAGTAATTTTTTTTACTAGCTCGCGGTCATAAAGCATAAATTTTACAGCCAGTCGCCAAGTGTCGTTTCGTTGGAAATTCTTGTGGTCAACAAGGTTATCATCGCAGCGGTGGCGTTTCAGTTGTCCATTCTCAATTTTGGCTTGTGCCTTTGTCATTCCTGAACGTTTGGAAGCTAATACAAATTATGACAAGCCCTGTTAACTTCATGCCCGCTCGTTTCCCCTGTTCTAGATATAGATTTGCGGGCCATTAGCGTTTGTCGCTGGAGCAATTTTTCAATCAACCCAGCTCCGGGAACTGAAACTGGCTGCTGTCATTGATATAGTTTCTGTGAATCATGCCGCCTGCTAATGATTTGCTTTTGTTGTTATTGTTGTAGGTATTGTTGCACAATTGTATTGCGCGCGTTAGAATTGTAACGCTTTTCATATTTTTTGGCGTTACTATTCTGCAGCATGTGACAACACAGCTTCCACTGCAATAAAATAAAATCAGCCAACATGATCAATTTGGGAGTACCGAAAACTGTGTACTCTTTTACAAACAATTGAAAGTCGGAAATCTGACTAAACTTGACTTTGTAATATTGTGTAACCAATTTTTTAGTGCTACTAGGTATAAGTGTGTGTGGTGGTTAAGACCTTCTCGGGAGCATTGTAGTTTTTAAACCGCCTAGTCACACTGAAAAATATTTTCTTTCTGAATTCGCACCTGGTATGAAGTGAAGAATATTAGAGGCAGTTTTAGACAAAGTCGGAATCACATTTTTTTGAGATAGACCCTGATGCATAAAAAAGATCGAGATACAAATAAGTTGCTTTTACAATCCTCTATGTACAGAGGTTTCGGTACACCGACATACATTTTTTTAGATATCTAGCAGTAACAAAATTCGTTTTTTTTTTTGACAGTTTGGGTATTTCAATTCAATTTCAATTAGGCTTATGCTATTAATATACATATTTCTTAAGAGATCAAGACAGCAGTCTTTCTCTACTTTGTTATAAAAATGGAAATTATTATTGTTCTTAAACTATGTGTAATAAATGTATAATTACATTTTAGGGAAAAATTTAGAAAGGAGAAAAAAACGCATACTGTTTAGAATAAAAACTTAAAGTTAAATGAAAAAAAACAAACTTAAAACTAAAAACTAAAACTACTTATATCTATGTTTACATAACAATTTGTTAATGTGATTATAGTTTGAGTATCAACATCTATCATTAAAGTTCGGGCTAGTCTATCTGAAATCATTTCGACATTTGCTTTATAGTGCAGATCTGGGGTGTGATGGTGCCATGGAAGCTTAAAAATCATTTTAAATAATTTGTTTTGGGTAATTTGGAGCTTTTTAATATGGCACTTAGCCTCATCGGACCACACTGGGGCTCCATAAAAAATTGCTGCTTGGAATATGGATCTGAACAAGTATAATTTATTTTCAATGGTCAAACTGTTCATGAATGGATATATGATTCTAGTCAGTGTGTTGATTTTGCCAATAGTGTACCATACATGATCCTTAAAGATTAGTTTTGAGTCTAAAACAACTCCTAGGTAGCGAACCTTTTTTTCCCAGGGGATATCGGTACCATCCAGCTCTATATTACTGTTTGGCAGGTGTCTGTTTAATCTTTTTTTGGAGAAATATATGGCTTGGGTTTTATCGACGTTGATCTCAATTTTCCACCGTTTAAACTCTCATGTTCCCAGGAATATTTTTTGTAGAGAGAAGGCTTACATGGGTAAGGGAAAAGAGTGTTGTTTACACACACTCACATTAGATCTCAAACCAGGCTGATGGGTGCAGGCTAAAAAGAGTAAAAAACTTTGCCAAGATTCGGGTAAGCGGCTTTCATAGTAGTAAGTACGTGAAACTCAATATTCTCCAACATCTCACATGAGTATTCAACCATTTTTAAGTGTTGACTTTTGTAGGAGGGTGGGTATGAAAGACAATGTTGTCCAACGGCAGTTTCAGGTTGAAAAATCTTTACCTGAAAACAAAAAGCAAGCAGCATGAAGATGTCCTATAAATGATCAAAGTACAAAGTCTAGATGGGATCTGACGGTGGTGTTTACAGAAGCAAAGTTTATCGAGCATTTAATACTCGAACACAGTGAGTTAAGTTTTCTGGATGGTTATTTGGCGAGAACAGAGAAGTATTTCGTACGTTTCCATTCATTTAAAGAAAAATAATAACGTCAATTTTTTTATTTGCTTTTTATTTTTGCTCTGAAGCCCCATCAAAATATTTTCAAATATTAACACAATATTCCCATTCAAATGGTTCCGGATGTTTGGAATTGACCACCAAAATATCAGATTTCTTCTCCAATATACTCAATAGAAACTCAATAGTATGGCCAATCATAATGTTTTTTGATTTTAAAAAGCCATTTTGATAAAAATTTTACTATTTGTGGGCACCACTCGCGCTTCGTCACTCCATTGTATTGCAAAACTTGTTCAGCTCTCAAAAGAAGGAGCAAAATATAATATTATTAAAAAATATGATTTAAAAATTTAAAAAAATAGGCTTAAAAATAAATGTATGGCATTAAGATAGTCATGAATTGAAAAACTGTGGGGTATGCTAAACAGATGAAGCAAGTTTAATAGCCAACTTCAATGAACTTCAACAAATTCAAAAATTTTAGGGTGGAACCTTACGACGCGCAACGTATAAATTTATTATATTTTCTGCTTAAAATAAAAAAAAAAATGTGTTCTTCTTAGCTACTGACTTAATTTAATTAGTTTCGAATTAATTATATAAAGCACAAAGATTGCCATTCAAAGATCCGCAAAGCAAACTTTTTAAGATAATTCACTACAACGCTTCTAAGTAAGTGTTACAAGCATTAAACCCCAAAAGATATACCCATAATAAGTGCATAATAAAATATGTATAAAGAGTATATATATATTGCATATATAATAAATCGTAGTCCCAAGCGATGCTTGCTTGACAGTGTCAATGGAAATTAACACCGTTGCCGGCATATATTGCCGTGCATACTAGGCGTATACGTGATTTAGCATACAATAGCGCCAAGGCAAAACGTAATGTGCAACGTGCAACATGCAATTGTTGTCATGTTGTAAAATGCAAAAAGGCATTTGCACAGATTTCTTGCATTGCGCGTAATTTTTTCAATGAAAATTCGGCTACCTGCATTCCAAACCCGATGACGCGTACCGCCAATACGTTCACACTTCTTGGCCAAGTTGCCACTGTTTTGCTTTGGTACACTTATTGCATTGGCTGGGCCATGCGTTGGCGTCTCAAGAGCTGCTGTCGATAAGTATCATAGGCCCAAATAAAAATGACTGCACAAATATAAACACGATTTTTTCAATGGAACATGCTTGTCAATTTTTCGGCTGCTTTTGGTATTATATATTGTAATACATAGTACTTTATGTGTGCTTTGTGTGTAAGTATTTGTATTTGTTGTAATTACCCATATGTAAAATCAACGAGTACCTTGTTCTGTGGCAAGTTTTACGCAATATTATAACCATATTTGTGTTTTGTATTTTCATGTTTTGTTTCTGATTTCTTATCATTGTTTTGCGGCCGTCTACGCTTGCCTGCGTTCAAGTTCGTTTCCTAAGTCTTTTGTTTGCTCAGCATTACAAATTGCTGCATAATCAAGTTTTGGGTTTTTTGTAGCTCATCATTAAAACAAACAATTTAATTTTTATTTATTTTGGTTTATTATTATTTTTATTTGATTTTTTTTTTTGTTATTGTATGTACAAGAAAATTTTGCCTAAACGCCACAGCTAACTGACTAGCCGACTACTACAATGACTGGACAAGAGCTCAGCTAGAAGTAACTATATCTCGTGTATGGATTACTAAAGAAGTTGTAGGACGCATACGATGTAGCAGGAGTTTCAAAGGAGGCAGTGAAATAGGCTGGTTCCGCAGTCGCTGTGAATGAAAAAAATATAAAAAAAGTTGTTAAAGGCAGTTTTTTGATTTTAGTTTTTTATTAATCATTATTAATGGATTTTATTTTATAACAATAGATGCTCGCAAATTGGAAGCTTGAGAAAATTGCATTTACTGAGTTTTGACTGGGAATTTTTTTGACAAAAGAGCATCGTTTATAAGGATAGAAGTTGCCTTATATTTGAGACTAGGGATCATCCATAAACTACGTGACGCTCATTTTCGTCATCATCGTGACACAGTGACGGAATATTTTTGAAGATTTTCCATATGATCGTGGCGCTTCGCCAGACCCCCTCAACCTCTGGAGCGTCTCGTAATTTATCAATAATCCCCTACCAAGCAAAATGTTTATAGCAGCAGCTTGCTTTTTTTTTTCTACCCACGCATTTGAATTTATTTGTAAACAAGTAAGTAAAATTACAGTAAAGTAAAACTAGAAAACCGCAAATAAAAAAATTTGTTGAAAATTTTAGTCACAAAATTTTTGAGGTTTTGTTTCCTTCTTGTTTGTCATTAGGAACTATTTAAAAGTTTTGAGTGTATTCTCGATTAATTGTCTAAAAAAAAACAAGAATTTCGGTCTAAAAAACGAACTTTTTCCCCTATTTTCTATTACTAAGAGTAAACTTCTTATAACAAGATAATTTTTTTTAAGAAAGAAATTAAATTTAAATTAGAAAATTTGGAAACGAATTTTTATGCCAAGAGCATATTTTTTTAGGCGGAAATCCTTAATTTGGGAATGTTAGGAATGATTTTAAGAACAATTACACTTTATTGTAGAAACTTAAAGTATGTTTGGCTGCTTTTTTCGAGTGTAAGTGTTTGATTTCGAGAAAAGTATTTGAGTTAATCATTACAGAGCCATCTAAAACTTTCTAATGGATGCTTCAAGGAATGATATAGTAATGAAGATGTAAGTGATGTAAAGGGAAAGTTTACGTATTAACTATAAAAATAAAAATAAGCCAACAATTCTTTAGTTTTAAATGTTCTAGTTAAAGTTGACAGTTTATAAAAAAGATGAAGCTACTATCAATAAGAAAGTTACGCTGATTTAAGTGGAAGCTAAAAGTTCGTAATTTTATTTATTGATCTTCAATATGCATAATAAAAACTTTTAAAATCTGTGCGATCCTTCTTTGTGGAAAACGGAATTATGACTAAGTGGGATCAGTAATCTACCCTACCTTATTCCGTTGAAGTTTTTTATAATAAGTGCCTTATTATTTTTTTTTTTTAAAGGCATAGCCGAAAAAAGGATTAATTTCATTTTTATTATATTTAATTTATATCAAAAATAGAAAAAAAGTACTGATCCTAAAATAATAATTTTAATTTAAAAATCGCGAAATAAGTGTATATCATATAAACGCACCAATCAATTATAGTGCGCCCCTTGCTTCAAAAGATATTTAAATAAAAGTTTTATTTTAAATTTTTAAAATAAAAAATTACGCAATAACTCTTACTTTCAATTTATTAAAAAGAAATTATATGTAATTTAAAATATTTTATTTATTTATTACACTAGTTTACACGAAAAATGAACCTTCGTAAAAAGGTGTTTTTTAGGGTAATTTGTGGTCGAGAAACACGAAAATGGCAACCTTTTTTTTTCTTAAGCACCGTTTTCGAGATATTTTCGAAAAACATGCTTTTGGGCACTTATTTCAGTTATTTTTCAAAATCTCGTGAATAAAATTTTGTATCGACATGAAAGATGATTAGATCGAAAGGTATTGATTTGCTCTTTACAGTGATTTATCATTATGTAAAGATTAAGTCAAAATTATAGAAGTTACAAAGTCGAAAATTTTTACCATTTTTCAAAATTACAATCTTTCAGATTGCTTTTTATTAACGAAAAAAAATATTTAAAAAATATATTAAGCCTTAATCTTAAAGAGAATTCTTTTACGAACATTTCGAGTCCAAGATCATTCATCATCAAATCGGATAAGAATTGTAGATGATATGGAGCCATGAATGAAAAATCACGACTACAGCTGCATACAAATTCGTGAAGACGTAACTGAGCGCAAATGAAAAACTTTGAGTGAAAAATTTTTTTTTCATACAAAAATGTGATTGAGTGAAGATTGGAACTGCCGTTCATGGTTCTATAACATCTTCAATTCTTATCCGATTTTAAAGATCTTGGACTCGAAATGTTCGTAAAGGAATTCTCTTTCAGTTTAAAGCTTAAAATAATTTTTAAAAATTTTGTTTTCTTTAGTAAAAATCAAATCAAAAATTTGAAATTTAAAAAAATGGTCGAAAATTACACTTTTTCCGACTTTGGTTGTTTGTTACTTCTATATTTTTACCTTTCGATCTAATTATCTTTCATGTCGATACAAGATTTTGTTCACGAGATATTGACGAATAACTGAAATAAGTACCCAAAAGCATGTTTTTCGAAAATATCTCGAAAACGGTGCTTAAGAAATTAAAAAAGTTGCCATTTTCGTGTTTCTCGACCCCAAATTACCTCAAAAAATACTTTTTTACGATGGTTGACTCGATGATCCATAAATTTGTAGACTAGTGTAATTTATTTTTATTATAAAATTTGAAAAATAAATTTTACTTCGCGATTTTTAAATAATAATTAATATTTTTAATACTTAAAATTTGAATTTTTTGTGTGTTGTTTTTAATTTTAATGAAAAAAATAAAAGCTAGAAAGTAACGATTATTTCAGTTGCACAAAAGACCTACATGCTGGTCGCAGTGCAGGAGGAAATCAATACCTTACACCCTATTCACATCATACAATGATTATTTCATCATTTTTTTTTTTTTTTAGTTAATGCGTTACGATCTCTGAAATATACAAGTGCATGTGAAATGAAAGCAAGGAGACAACTAGTATCTCAGCAAAACTTAACTTAACAATTTATTGGTATATGCCCGCCTACGTTGAAAATCAACATGATTCGACAAACATCATCTGCGTACGGCTCTCATAGTCTCAAAAATCTAGTTGATCAAACAGACGAACAAACGTAGCTATTAAGGGCTGAAGAGAATGGGAGCCCCAAACGGGATTCCGTTTCCTAAAAGCATCAATATTTTCTCTCTCTCAGTCCTGGACTTGAAATTTCCTTATGCAGGCCTGGCTATTTCGACTCGACCATTGTTGTATAGTAGATTATTTTTGTAAATGAGTTGATGCTGCCTCTCAGTTAGTATAAATCTGCAATACCCTTGACGGTACAGTGTATATAAACTATCGGTGTGAATGCAAGCACTTAATTATAGCACTTTCATTTTTCAAAGACATTAGAAGCAAATATCATTAAAATAACAAGTTGTGCAAATTTATATAGCTAAAATTTTGTGTACGAGTCATGTGAAAGCATTGGGCTTATTTATGAGCCTGTCTGTGGGGTCTTTGACCAAGCTTTATTTTAAAATATTAACAAACAAAAAATTAGAAATCGTATAAAAAACGCGGCAACTTCTTCAAGTTTAGAGGAGATTTGTTTTTCAACTTTGATCTAGAACAGGGGTGCCCAGGCTCATAACTCATCTGGCTCTTTTTGCTTTTGTAAAGGCTCTTAGGCAGCAATGTGCGTGTACATGCACGGCTCCAACAGTATATCACTCAATGCCAATGCAAATTAAGTAAGAGTTCTCTCTTACTCTCTTCGCTCGCTGAGCTCATGAGCACAGAAACAACCCTTGCGTGTATTTGTAGTTGACCCACTAAGTTTCATTGTAGTTTTGTTCATGGTGGAATAATATGGTGTATTATTAAAAGAGCTGGGCAAAAAGAGAGCGATCTGCCATAAGTGCACGAACAAAAAGTGCCCGTTTGGGCTATGGGCTGCCCAGCTCCGATTATAACACTATGGTTTTGTTGTTGTTTCTCGTTTGTGCTCTCTGAACTCTTGCACTCAAAAAAAAGGTATGAGATTGATGGTAGACGCGAAATTTTTGTGCACCACGTGTTAAATCTGAGTGTTAAGGTATTGCTTGCAAACAAAAAATAGTTAAAACGAAGATCGAAACATTTATAAGAGTATATACAATTTTTTTCAGTGCACATAATAACATGAAAAAACGGTTCGTTTTAGATGTGTTAGTGTTTTTCTTTCATATGTTTTGGTTTTTGTTCTTCCAAAAGAGGCGTTTGGGCACCCCTGATTTAGAACAATATCTTGGTAATAAATGCGCTGAAACCCTGCACCCATAGGTTCAGACAGTGCCAAAAAGTAATGTCAGACCATAAGTTATTTGTGCCAATATGTTTGGTATCTCCTCAAGTAGCGTTTGAGTTCTCCGTTTAAATATAAGAAAACCTAGACTATAAATTGGCAATTAAAATAAAAAAAGATGGCGTACGTTAAATTCGGGCGCAGACGACTTTGGGATACCCTATACCACCACATTGCAATTAAGTCCGACATATTCCTTAAGACCTCCAAAAGATATCTTATTCGGCTTTGGCTACGATATTTTCATAAACAAACAGAAATCAGTCCAATTTTGCACCAAAAAATTTTTTTCAACCGATCGGTCCTATGGGAGCTATATGATATAGTCAACCGATTTTGATCAAATTTGGTACAGTGCTTGGGTACTTTAAAAAACTTCTTAACGCCAAATTTGGTTACAATATCTTCACGAAACACAACCAATTTTGTACAAAAAACGCTTTTTTGACCGATTGGTCTTATGGGAGCTATATGATATAGTCAACCGATTTTGATCAAATTTGGTATAGTGCTTGAGAACTCTAAAAAACTTCCGAGTGCCAAAGTTGGTCACAATCACTTCATAGACAAACGAATTATCCATCTAAAACTTTTGTTTTTTTTCGAGGTCCTCTGAAACAACCTTATGAGAGCTATATAATATAACCCCGATATCGAAAAAATAAAATAAACTTGTCTCCCCTGACATAATAACGCATCTATTCTGAAAACTTGGTCGCTCTAGCTCTTACCATCTCTGAAATATAGGCGTTCATACGGACAGGCGGTCAGACGGACATGGGTATCTCGACTTTGTGTAACTTTGGGGGGTCTCCGACGTCTCCTTCTGTATGTTACATACATTTTCGGCTTGCACAAACACAATATACTCTTTGTACTATACGGTACAGGGTATAAAAATGCTTATGGTTCGCAAGCAGGTGAAGTTTTTCGAATCATGCTGATATAGATATGTTTCCATCTACCCGTAGGAGCAATATGGCACAGATACCAAAACTATAAAGGCTATCCAGTTGAATTTTCTCATAGTTACATAGTAGTACAATAAATCTAGGCTCAAAAAAGGCGTTTATTAGGAAAAAATACTTAATGGATGCAACTTTCAGGTATCGTTAAGGACCTTGTTCTAAGTCTAAAATCTAGTTTTCGTATTTGTGGGTGGGTGGCGTGGCACGCCCCATACCCACAAATACGAAAACTCGGTTTAAGACTTAGAACAAGGTCTCTAACGATCCCAGAAAGTTTCATCCATTAAGTTTTTTTTTCCAGATGAAACTAGATTTACTGTAATATAGTACCTTGTAACCAAATAAACTCAGTTGCAACAATTTAAGCATTAATGCATTAAGGGGTTTCGGTGTTTCCAAAGAAAATAGGTTGTGAAAGTACAAGTAAACATTTCCTTTTTCATAAGGCTCACATGAGTGAATATACCAAATTGGTTTAAATTTAGTTGCTCTTGTTAAAGGAGAAGTTCAAAAGTGTCAATTGGCTTTTATAGTAGTATGGCTATAAAGTGGCAAAATTAGCATAAATCTCTTATGGAGCATTACAATTGGATACGAAGAACTACAGTAATAAAAAGTTTTAGAGACTTAGCTACCGAAACCAATTTCCAGCTTGATTTCATTCTGCTTTTATATACCCTTGAAAAAATTAAAGCAATCACTCTATAGTTCCATTTGGCGAGCACCTACTGTACCTATAATGAGCATATACTACTTGTTGGTGCACTAGTTAGGTGCTGTGGAGAGTAATTGTTTGCAGAGCGTGTCAAATTGAAAGCCGGCTGAAATTCCAAGTGTGGGCGTCAAAGTCAGAGTGTATAAGTTGACCCAGACTTGAATAACTAACTGACCGACGTTGAAGGTTAAAAAATTTAAATACAGTCAATCATTGTCGTTATCGTCATCGTCATCGTTAAACATCTGTGTGGTGTCTAATTGCAGCCTCGTCATTGTTTTGTGGGCAATTTTCCAATTTGTCAGCTTGGCTTCGAATCCGAAAAACTTATTCCGAATCTAATCAAATCAAAGCCAGTGGAATGCGCGCAAGGCGTTGGCACTTGATCCATGACTGGACAGCCGACATGTTGGATACAAACTTACTTCAAGAGTTTGTTTTTGTTGCAGCTTTATGTGTATTGTGGGTGGTTATCTGACTAGCAATTGGCGACTGGCAATCACTGCCACCGTTCCAATTCGCTCCACAAATGCTCTCAAGTAAGTTGAAGTTTTGTGTTTTTCTAAAACTATGCGCTGTGCATAGTAAATATTATTAGCTTGTCGAAAATCTTGCGACACTTAAGATTTCTTTAGATTTTATTATAAATTAAAAATAACGAAAACGAAGTAAATATTCGATTTCGCTTTCATTTCACATGTTTGGTGCTGCCAACTTCAGCAAAACGATTTTTATGTGTGTTTGAATCTGACTACTTTGTCGAAGAGAAATCTAAACGAATTGGCCAAATATGTTCAAAAGTGCACGTAATTTTTCAAATATTTTTTGATACTAATAGATTTTATTTATGCCAATTTCATGTAAATTTGATAATTATTTTTAGTTTTATTTTTTTTCTGATTCAACCGAAAACGTATTATTGACATACGATAAGTGATAGGTGCGACAGGGTTTCCAAAAAACATTTCCCTTGTAATAAAAATAGTTTAGTGTTTAATTTCAACAAATATTTTTTATAAAACTTATATGAATATGAAGAATAATATGTTATTAGCAATATTTTAATCAAACTTAAACGTAATCGATATAAAGTAATCGAAAAATGCAGAGCTGTTGCAATAATGAGAGAGACTCAAAAGAATTTTACTCCTGCTTTTTACTTCATAACGGGCAATGTTTCAGAATTTTCAATAAAAGTCGTTCAGCTGTTTTAAGCAAGGAAAATATGAGAATTCTTAAAATAGAGTGGGGGAAATATGAGAGTTTATCGCAAAGAGGTATGACAACAAAAAATGTGAAATTAGGAGCACGTGAAAACGCATACGAAGTACGGCTGAATATTAAAAATAACTATAGAAACGTCTGAAAAATTAATGAAAACAAAAAATTAAAAGGAAAATCAGCTTCTCATATATTTCTTTTTTTTAATGATATTTCGGATTGACAGAGCTTCATAAATATTTTTATAAACGACATGCATTTAACAGTGAAATATATATGCAAGCAATTTGAATGGAGTAGTTTGATCAACAGTGAGAGTATTGGAAGTTTCCGCTTGTGGAAGCCTGATGTCCTCGCGTTGATCTTTTCTTTTGAGCTCACATTTTTTGGTAATTTTTTATTTGTAAGTTGTCAATTAATTATTTCAGATCAGATGATTCCATTCTGAGCCTCAAACTAAGTCATAATGCACGATCTATTATTGAATTCTACGCTACAACCAATCTAAGGCAAGGAAAAAAATACTAATAATAAGAAAGACAGTGTATCAAATCATAGTATCTTTATAAAAAAAAAATGTAATTTTGAAATATAACAATATCAAATTTCGCAAATTTATTGAAATGCCTGAAAAATTCGAACTGATCCATACAATAAAAAAATTTGTGTTAGTTGGACTGTTGGATACCCTGCCATATTTTTAGGGTCTAGGCGCTTTTTAGTAAATTGACTTAGCAGTGACAAATTTATTAGTTTTACATAAGTCAGGGTAAAAAATTTCTTTTATACAGCTTATAAGAGTTTTAGGTAGTATCTGCAGAAAGAGAAAATTTTTGCACATCAAAATTATTGTTTAAAGCAAAAAGTCAACACATTTTTTTATATTAGGCTCTTAAGACTGTAGCTACTACATTTGGGTTGTAAAGCATTAAAAAGTATTTAGAGAAAGTGGAAAATTGTGGCTCATATAAAAAGAAAATTTAAATCAGTTGGGTAACACAGCTGAATGGAAATTTCCAAAAAATGGAGAATTCCTGTGAATATGTATTCCAAGGAAATGGCTTGTATTAGCTAGCAGGCTAAAAGTTATTGCTAAATGAAAAAGTCAATATTTTTTTGTGTTAGACTTGGTATTAAATTAGCTTTATAAAAATCTTATTCACAAAAAAAAATTTTGTGTGGTAGATTATAGTAAAGTTTGTAGTTGATAAACTATAACGTATAAGTATAATGTAAAGTTTTCAACTTTATGTATAGTATTTTTATTTGCAAGGTGAATCGACTGCGCAGCATTCATAGTATGCGAGATTAAATATGAAATCTTTTTAGGGGATTCATATAAATATAAATCCTTATAGTCTACGAGAGGAAGCTGTATACGAAAAAAAAAACGTGGCTCAATCGATGCCCAGTCGATGCTGATCATTTTCGTATTAACAATTAATGATCTGCCAAGCCCCCTACGTAGGTATAAGAACGATTTTCGAAAGTTTTTAGTGGATAATTATACCCTGTACTGGTGCTGGAGAAATGTTGTCGGCCAGCATCGATGTTTTCGATATTTTTTAACTTCGATACATCGATGTTTCGGTACATTGAACTACATGTGGCGGTCATTTTTTGAATGCTTAAATAAATTCAGAGTGGGCCATCTGTTTGTTTGTTTATATAAGTATTTTCAAAAAATAAATTGGAATTAATAAACAAACCAAGAGATAACTAATGTATATAATAAAAAACATTTCCAAATTAATTACATTTCATAGAAAAATAAGCAAATAAATAATAAATAACAATCCAAAAGGTTATACAACGAAAACAAAAGATAATACAGGCCACAAAAAAAAGTGGTGTAAACTTAACAGGTGACAGAGGCATCCCTCATGGATTTTGAGCAGCTGAGTCCGAAGTCCAAAAAACTCCTTTACACGTGGGTTACTAGATAACCACCAAAAAATCCCATAAAACGAGATAATTTGGATATTATCTAAGAACCCTTGGATCGGGGTTTTTTGGACTTCGGATACAGCTGCCCAAAGTCCATAAGGGGTGCCTCTGTCACAGGTAAAGTTTACACCACTTTTTTTGTGGGCCTGTGAGTTATAACAAAAAATGTTCTGTTCCAACCAGAATTGCAGTCTCACAATCTTTAAACTAATTTGAGATATCTTCAGTATTAGGCAAACTTCGCTTGTCGCTCACTAGATTGCTAGCCTTGCTAAACTTAAAAAAGTATTACCTTCCAGTAATTCAACGGGCACATGCTTGTATCTAAGTTTTCGACATTAAAATATTGTCGAAGTGTCAAAATTGAGTCAACCCTGTCTTCGACGTGGATGCCGTTGATTGCCCATATTTTGTCCGTAACGGGAATTGGTCGATAATAAAAATATCGATGATCGGAAAAAAATAAAAAACATCGATGCATCGATATAACATCGATGTTAATTCCAGCGCTACCCTGTACCTATAGGTACATAGGGTATACTAGATTTGTGCAATGTATGTAGGTTAGGTTAGGTTAGGGCGGCTGCTGGCTTGAAACCAGCACACTTAGGCCTGGGCTGGCCCGTTGTGACACCGCACGAATCTCTATGCTTCCCATTGCATTTTTACCCTTCTCCTATATGGTATGCTTAAAAGGGGTCCCATCCTGTTGCAGCAATGTAGCTTGCAATCTTTCTCGGACAAATGAACTCCAGCCCTGCTAGGTTCTGAAGGAAATAGTAAACCAGGTGCTTTTTCCTGCGTCTGCTGAGAGCTTCGCAGGAGCAGAAGAAGTGCTCTACTGTTTCTATCTCTTCCTCGTCTCTGCAGCTTCTGCAAAAGTCATTTATAGGAACATTAAGTCTAGCAGCGTGTGCTCCAACGAGCCAGTGCCCAGTAATCGCTCTAACGACTGCCGAACACTGTGAACGGTTAAGACTGCAAAGTTTTCTGGAGCGTTTTGCGTCAATAGTTGGCCATATTTGGCGGGTGATCCTACAGTGACGTGTGTTGTTCCACATACTTTGAGCAAGAAGGCTATACTTTTCCCTAGTATGTAGCTTAAAAGTAGCCATCGGCATACGTATATCCTCCTTATCAGGAAGGAGGGTAGTGGTCGTGCCGTTTCTGGCCAGTTCGTCTGCTATTTCATTGCCTTTAATATCTTGGTGCCCCGGCACCCAGATAAGGCTCATAACAAACTGCTGTGCCATCTCTTGAAGAGATTTGCGGCAGTTGTTGACTGTCGTCGTATTTGAGGATAACGAACGAAGTGACTTAATAGCTGCCTGACTATCTGAGTAAATGTTTATTACCCTGTTGTCTGGGCTGGCGTTGCGTAAGCAGATTAAAGCCTCGTTGATAGCAAGGACTTCTGCCTGGAAAACACTACAGTGATCCGGGAGCCGGAAGGACTGCCTGATATTTAGTTTTTCCGAGAAAACCCCTCCCCCGACTTGATTGTTGAGTTTGGAGCCGTCCGTGAAGAAACTAATGGAGTCTTTTTGACCCGGCTGATTTCCTATCCACGATTCCCTTGAAGGTATAATGATAGTAAAAAGGGTTGAGGTGTGTTCCTTAGGGATACAGTAATCGGTAGCTGACACAATAGTGTCTTCTACAAGAATGGACGAGTGCCCATAACGTAAGACTGCCCAGCTTTAAGCATCCTTTAGGCGTCTCGCTGTTGAGGTAGCTAATTCTTTTGCCACTAGAAGGATTGGAGAGATATTGGTGATGGCATTTAGTGCCTCACTTGAAGTAGTTCTAAGGGCACCTGTGATACATAGTTGTGCCATTCTTTGCACCTTATTTAGTGCTTTAAGCTTTGATTTTATGGTAAGGGCTGGCCACCAGGTAGAAACCCCGTACAGCATTATGGGTCTCACTATGGCGGTGTATAGCCATCGAACCACTTGGGGGGACATGCAATAGGACATGAGTCCTATTGTTTTTTTGCAGGCAAAAAGTGCTGCATTAGCCTTCTGGACTCTTTCTGAAATATTTTGGTTCCAGCTAAGTTTCCTGTCCAGTATTAGCCCCAAGTACCTTGCAGTATCACTGAAAGACAGGACTGAATCGTTTAGTCTCGGAGGAGAAAGATTTAGGAGCTTTTATTTCTTCGAAAATAATATAAGCTCAGTTTTATCTGGGTTAACGCTTAACCCACTTTCAAGTGCCCACAGTGCCAGTTCTTTGAGCTTTACTGTCATACGGTCACAGAGGGTCTGTGGAAATTTCCCGTTCAGTACTAAAACCACATCGTCCGCATATGCTATGTATGTAACGGACAGAAGAAGGCGTGACATACGAAGTCCTTTATACCAAAATGCTTATCATAATCTCGGGTAGCGATTGAGCCTTGTCCGTCCGTCCGTCTGTATGAACTTGAAACTTAGCACATTTACTTTAACATATTTTCTTTGACGTAACATTCGATTTTTATAAAAATCTGTAAAAATTTACGGATATATACATAGGTATAAATATCGAATTTCGAAAAAAAATTTAATTGGAAATTTATTAAAAGGAATATGCAGGAATAAAATTTGTTCGAGAAAAAAGGTGCAGGGTATTAAAATTTGTTCGAGAAAAGAGGTGCAGGGTATTAAAGTGTCGGACATCACCTCGACTGTATCACATTTTTTATAAAAAGTGGTAATCTATCGACGACTTTAAGTCTCGGAAGTTCCATTAAACATTCGAAATTATCCCAAACATTACATAAAGAGCATGGGCACTTCAACGCCTGGAAACTATGCTCCCGCTATATACCAATTTTATTTTTGTTTTTCGCATATAACCTGGCCATTAATTTGCCCGCAGTCTTGAGCAATTGTTGCGCTTTTCTACGCTGTGGGGTTTGTCCGAAATGGTCTGGCTTGTGGAAATACTAACGTCTAACCGCGGGCAGTCGTCATCGCCATCGTCATCAGGAAGTTTAAACTAATGCCTGCTGCGTAACTTATTTGTTTTTATTTTCGCCTTTAATTTAAATTTAAATATCGTTGTTGCAGAACTTTAGCCAGACCAAAAATTAATTACACAATGGAGTTAACTAGTGCAACATGGTGTATGGAGCAGGGAGCATGGAACGTAAAGCATGGAGCACGATATGGTCGCCAATCGTGCATAAATTGTCAAATTGTAAAAAAAATTATCTCGAACTTAATATCGTGTGTTTATTCGATCGTTTATTGGTTCGTTTGTTTGTTCAGTTGGTTCAGTTTGTATCTTTTCATTGTGAAATGTCTTTCCATTCATTTGTAAGTAAGTCCTCTTAGTTTTGCATATTTGCCTAGTGGCAAGTTTTTTCTGACACAAAGCCTTAAAAAAAAAGTTGCTCCATTTTTTTTCCCAGTTGATATGCAGAAATTATGTACATATATACCATATGTTTGTATGTGCTCGTATGTTTATATATTTTGCATGCGAGTAAAAGCAAATGCATTCGGATTAGTAGCGCATATCATTGAGTGTCTCGGTGTGTTTTGTGGGTCTTGGGGTTTATTGGGCAGCTCTTTGGATTTTATAGACAGGCTTAGTGCCATATGTGGTGTGTCTTTGAGTTGTTATTCCAGCACCTGTTGAGCACGGCAGCATATTTTGTGTATCATTTAAAATTGTTCATATTTCGTTGTAGTTGCTATTGTTGTCTATAAGGTGGGGTAGTTTAGTTTTTTCGACACTACTGTCTGAAAATACTCGAACATGTTATTCATAAAAAGTATTTATTATATTCAGCTATAAAAAATATATTTACTGTTACTTAGTCATTAAAGAACCTGTCTAATCGAAAAATACTTTTATGTAAGTGGCTTATAGTTCATTTTTATAGACTCATGATCATTAAAACAAACATATCTTAGCGATAACTTTGATTACCTCAGCTCAGCAGTTCATTTTACGAGAGTTAAGATCGCAAAACTTCAAAATGCTTGTTGCATTTTTGTATACAACTTTTGCCAAAAAATAACACTTTTATAGTTAAACTTCTTTAACGTATTTTTTCGACAACGATTCCAATTATTTTTTTTGCGAACTTCGAACTCTGATGTGAGTGTACTTGACTTGAGATGCCTAATAGAGGAAAGGATTATAAGATGGGGAAAGGGGTAGAGGAGGATCAAGAACAATTTGGTATTTCTAGTCACCTAGGTCTCTCTTATTGCAGAACCATTTTGAGGATGCGATAGGCACATTGGCTAGGCTGCCCAGGTCTTCAAAAAGTGGTTTACCCAGAAACTGGGTTCGTCTTCTTAAAAGCGCCGGGCAGTCGCATAGCAGGTTTTGGATGCTTTCTGTCTGCTACTCGTCTCCGCAGCTGCGGCAGAATTCGTGATGGGGAGCGTGCAGCCTCTCAGCCATTAGGCCTATGGTGCAGTGCCCCGTTACCACTCCCATCACCATCTTTGTCCTGTTTTAGTGAAAACGCGGGAGCTCAGATGTTCGCTTTGGATTGTACCGTGGCCAGAGTTCTCGGAAGATGGGGGACATTCTGGGACATTCTTTGTAGAAAATTAGTTAACGTATTTTTGGGATTTGGGGAGCGAAACCTTTTTGAGTCTACATGTGGATAATCGAGTACCTAATTTGGCTCAAGAATATTGATTCTTGGAAATTGCTTGTTGGAAATTAGCTAACGCATTTTTAGGATTTGACCTTAGAATGGAGACCACAGGTCTCCAAATGAACAAACACACTAGCCGCTATGACGAATGACTGTTAAATAAACATCCAATCAAGAGACTGAACAGAGGTTCCCACGAGAACCTAACTCACCATAAGAAATAATCAAAAGCAAAGACAACGCAAGAATGCCAAAGCTGGCCTTGAGATAGGTTATATATATCTCCAGCTCCATTAAAATACGTTTTTTGAATTATTGTCCAATAAAATTTGAAGAAAAAAAGTTTAAAAGTCAAAAAGGATGGGCAGTCCATAAGCGGATAATTCTGTCTAATCGAACACCTTTATTGAAGGGATATATTTTCCTGATTCGTGGTAATTCACTGCAGGAAATTAGTTACTACGTTTCTAGGATTGATTTTGTATGAAAAATTTTTTGTAAAGAAATTCAATTTTTAATCTTTTTTTGCAATGTGATATAAGATGAAAATTAATTTTTTCAATGATATGCATAAAAAAATGAAATTCCAATAAAAATATATCGGTTTATGGTAGCTTTTACACAAAAATTTAAACAGTGCCAATATATAAATTCTTAATTTTCTTTTGTTTTTTATACATTGTTCTTTAAGCCTAGTACGCAGCAGTGTAAAACCGCGTGAAAGAAAACAAAACTTCATATTAAAAAAACACTGCCAAAATTCTTAGCGCCAAGAATTTTTTCATTGGTACGCAGGACCAGTGCTGCCCATTTTTCGTGAAATTGACATGTACATAGATGGCGCCGGCAAAAATCTCAGCTTTCTTTTTGCGCGCTTAAAACAAAACATTAATGTGTAGCAACTTATTTTGATTGCAGAAACAATGTCGCGTATGTAAAATAGATGCACAAATTTAACTTAAGAGCAGAAAATTATCGTTTAGAGATCATGTAGGGCTCCAACAACGCAGACAATGTCTTGAAAACATCCGAGGACATGTGAAAATTTTGCGAAAATGCTGCCGGATTCTGTACCATGGCTTTGAACCGATAATTTTCCGCAAAATGTAAAAATTTGCAATACTAATTCACTTCGAATTCGTAGGTCTCTACAAAATTTTTCACACTCAGCTCTGTGTATTAAATGTGAGTTTACCCTCATACTCCGTTTTTTCTGGAGTTTAACAAATAACTAGGCAATAATGGCAATAATAATAATAAATATTACGTAATATTTTCATATGGAGATTCATTTTTGCGCTTTTTATTATTTTAAAAACTTGTAACCAATTTGAACAAACAGCTGCTTTTTATATTTAATTTTTGGCGCCATCTATTTTTATTAGCGCCATCTACATGATAATGGCCCATACATGGGCAGCACTGTTTGGTCACAAGCTCTACCCATACAATTTTTTTGCGCACAAAATAAGTAAAATTTTTTTCTTTCACGCGGTTTTACACTGCTGCGTACTAGCCTTTAACAAAAAAAATTTAAATTGATTAATTTTTTTTTTTGACACTTCTTTTAGATGTAAACATTTTTTTTTCTCCAAAATACGTTCCGTTTTTTTAAAGAATTGCCATGTAAAATTTAACTACATTTTTGTGTATATGGGTTTTTGGAGTTGCAGATTATTCTTCTACTATAATATTTTCAATTCAAAAATCGGAGCAACTAATTGTGATGTAAATTGGTATATAATACGTTCGTGCTTACAATTCTACGACCCCGAAAACCTCATAATACAAATTATCATTACAATAATGCGTTCGTGCTACGCAGGAAGGACGAGGTACCGACAAAAAGCTATTTCTCTACAGAGATCTTGGATGCCGAGCTAGAGGCAGACCAAAAAGGCGATCGAACGACTCACTAGAAGCGCATCTGAATGCAATGAGGGTCCAAAGCTACAAGCAAAAAGCGTTGGACAGGGGCACGTGGAGAAAAATTGTGAAGGAGCTTTGGCCCACACCGGGCTAATAATAATACATTTTTAAATCAACAAGAAGGAGTCTGAATCCAAATCCAGAACAGTTATGATAATCTTTCGGAAGAGCAACTAAAGCAGCGGTGGGCACTTAGACGGCACGCGTGCCAAAGAGCTTTCACACACACGAAAAAGAGCTTTTTGCCGTAAAAGCTCGTCACATACGTGTGAGCTAGTTTTACAATGGAACGCAAAGCATAGTCACATGTCAAAACACGAAAAAATACGGACTCTGCGTATATTTGGATTTTGTTGGTCATTAAAATTTGTGAGTCTAGCTGGCGTCATATGAAATAAGTAATGATGTGAGCAAGTCATATTTTTCTTGTAGGTAAGCCCTTGATCGATACGACCCTATCCGAATTTTTAGGCGAAATCGCTCTGCTCAATGTGCAGATGTGCAATGTGTATACGTCCCGCATAAAATAAAAGTCGATGATATTGTCGACTTTAAGACAACTATGCCAAAAAAAAAAAAATGATTTGTCCCATTGTACCTTGGTCTTTGCGAAAGCTCTTTTTTGTTTACGCACACAGGCACAAAAAATTGCATTAGTAGTTTTGCCCACCGCTGAACTAAAGAATTAGTTCTTGATAAAAACCAAATGTTAAATGCAGAACAATAATAATACTATTTAAGTCTTTTAGCATCAAAAATTGAAAGGAAAATCCTTAAGAATCTTCATAAAACAAAGAAGCTTATTCAGAAAATTTCTGTATGAATAAAATGAGAGCAGGTTTGGTTCATTGTTTGATTCAAAGCGTTTCGGGCTTAAGCCTGATTGCACTCCTGTTTAGAATATAAAATATCTTGGAGATATTATACTTATAAGCTTATTTGGGAATATTTCAAGAGCTACATTCAGCCATGTTATTCTCAGGTATGCTGAAATTTCTTGCAAAAACAAAGTTTTAGCAGATTCGGTTCATTATTTGGTTCGACCAGCTCGAATCGTTTCGGCTTTAAATTGGATTGCTGCAGGCCTGTTTTAATTAAACTATATCTTACAGATCTATCCTACTTAATGGTTATTTTGGGTATATTTTAGGAACTACATTCAGCCATGTTATTGTTTAAGTAGTGAGCAGTTCAATAAAGTCTTACGTCATTTGAGGCTTCATTTAAATGCTGAAGTTCAGTTTTTTTTTTGCGGTTTTTGCTGTTCCACATACATTAAATAGTCCTGGTTCTTCTCAAAAGTCTTGAGTCATTTCTGATTATAAGTACTTTTATTGTATTTTGTAAGTACTGAAGTAGTACGTTTTTTAGTGCTTCACATCTTTTTAAATTGTGTTGGTTCTTTTTTTGTTGTCTTACGTTAGTTCTGACCAATAAAGTATTTGTAGGTACTCTTTCTTTCAAATACTGAAATAATTCTAAATACAGTACGTTTTTTTGAAGTTCCACATTTTTGTAGTTTGCCTAATTGTTTTAAAAAGCTGCAGTAAATTTCATATTTTTGAACTAGTTCTAATTCTTTTGAATAAGTGTTTGTATTGTATCTTGTAAATATTAAAGTACAAAGTGCTGTACATTATTTGCTGTTCAACATTCAGTAGTCCAGTGTTTGTTTTTAAGTCTGGCGTTAGTTTTGACCAAGAAACATCTGCGGTAGCACTTATTTTTGTAGTAGCCTTGGTTCTTTTTAGTAGTCTGCTTCTGACCAATAAAAGTGTGTTCAGTAGCTTGTCAATCTGAAGCATTAGCTTTTGTACTTTTATTGGAGTTCCAAATTTGTTTAATAGTCCTGATTCTTTTTAAAAATGAATTCTTGCCAGTAAGTACAAGATTAAACTCGTTTTATTAATGGTTTGTCATCTTAAGATTCTTAATCTTTATGCTTTTTATAATATTGGTCATCTGAGAATTATCAATCTCGAAACTTTTTACGATAAAGCGCATATCATAAAGAAAGTGTTGGTATTGTATCTTGTAAATATCTAATGAAGTACTTTTTGTAGTACTCGTCCTAGTTTTTTCCATTGGTCTGCAGTCAGCTGTGTCTGTATGGTATACGTGGTTTATCATTCTACAATTGTCAATCTTCAAATTGGTAGCAGTCTTTTATGGTTTGTCATCTTACGATTGAAACTTTTTACAATAAAGAGCATGACGTATTCGTTTCTGTAGATCATTTTTTTGCTGTCTTGGTTTTTTTTATTACCATTCCAATGGGTGCGATTTTTTTTTTATTTGGTTTTTGTGCCGCTGCACTTCAAAGTGTGCGAGGTGCTGTTAATTAAACGCTATTTTAATGTGCGCTTAAGATAATTGCTATAAAAAAAACCAATAGTAAATAAAAAATACAAAAACGAAAAAATAATAATTATATGCCACATAGCAACTAAAGTGGTGCATAGTAAATAAACCAAAAAGATATATGCATATAAATAAATCAATTCCAATTCGGTTGTTTTTGTATGTAAATAAAAAACACAAAATGTATAACCAAAAAAAAAAATATCATAAGATTGTGTATTTTTGTATAAAATAAATTTTATTTATAATTTAATTTGTGTTTTGTTTATAAAATAATAGAAAATTTTGTTTAAAAAATAAAAAATTTAAACAATTTGGCAGTAAAACATAAAAATAAATCAAAAAAAGGCAAATTAAAACATTAAATAAAATGAAAATAAAAAGGCATAAAAAATTAAAAGATTTTGTAACTGCAATTAGTTAACAAATAACTAGCATTTGTTGTTGTTGTTGTATGTGTTAATTAGACTAAAAAGTACTTAACAAAAAATAATTTATTTAGTTATTGTTTTTTTTTTTTTCAATTTTTTTTTAGCTTTTTTTGTTGTTGTATTGTGTTTTTGTTAAAGTATTAAAAGCTTGGCCTTTGCGTATGCGTGTGTGTGTGTGTGTGAGAGAGCGTATGCGTGTGTGCATGCAAGTGTGTGCTAGAGCAGGGAAGGGGTAGTTTGCGGGGTAAGGAGTGCTGGCAGTGCAGTGGGTGGCTCTTATTGTTGTTGTTGGTGTAACTTGCTTGGCTGCTTTGTGCTTTAAAATTGTAATTGTAATTAACTATGAGGCGCATTTCCGTTTCCGGTGTTTGTGTTGGTGTGCGTGTGTGTGTGTGTGTTTCATTAATTGCTTACAAATGACTTTGGCTTTTTATTGAGACGTGTGTGTGTGTGTGTGTTTGTTGGTGTGTGTATGCAGTTAACCAAAGATTGTTCCTGTGAAAAATAATAGATTTATGTAAACAATAGCAAATTAACAAAAAAATGCATTTTGTAAAAAAGTTATCAAAATTATTAAAAGCTGGCTGACAATAAACACTACTACAATTGCACTAATAAAGCTTTTGGTCTGGTTTTTGTTCTTTTTGTGCGCGTTACTTTAGTCTAAAACTAAGATTTATAGCTTTTTGTTCACTGTCTATAGGTATTACTTTGTTGTGGAGGCACAAAGCCATAGCCAGAGGCGCCCACAATGACACCGCTGGACTCATCCACTGCATCTGGTGGCGATGGTGGGAACACAACTGGACCTGCAAAGAGCAAACAAAAATGCAAGTGCAAACATTTAGTTAACAAAAATATTACAAATCTCTGCAAACTACCTCTGTTCTGGCGTGGATCACGCGCACGTGCTGCTGAGGCTGGTCCGAAAGCCAAAGGATCATAGCCAAAACGCGCACGGCTGGGGAATTGTCCTAGAAAGTATTGTTGACCCGCGGCAAAAGCCAGGCACAAGCACAGAACAGCAATGGTGACTAACTGCAAGTAAACAAAAGAGAAATAAAGGTGTTAAGAACCATGGTTGTTTTTTATTTTGTAAGTATTGAAGTGAGCAGCCAAGTAAAGCGGTCAAAACAATTAAACTATGAAATGTGTGCCAATGCCAAGTCAAGTTGGGCTTAATAAGCAATTAGCCTTATGCATGCCATGCCATAGAATGCTATATGGACTGTGCAAAAACACAGAGAGAAACAGCTGGTTAATAACAAAAAACAAGTAAGTAGAATGTTTATACACAATGTAATTTAAAAGTATTACATAAGCTGGTTCTAGGGCACTTGTTCATGAACTTGACCTTTACAGCTGATTTTTCTTAAAAATAGCTTCCTTAATGCTTTGTGTTCAAAAACACATTTAAGTTACTTTCAATGCAATTATAAAAATGTAATTATATATAAATTTTGCATAAGTTCCAACTTTTTTTAAAGATGTAGCTATATTTAACGATAATTAACTTTATGGCATAAATGTACTAAAAATCCAACAAAATCATATAAATTGTATTCCTTTGGCTGTTTAAAATTAAGTATACAATATGCATATAAAAGTTCTTATCTATTGGTTCTCAGCAAATGTTCTTTAAATTAAACATTCACTTTCTTGTTTGAATTTCTATTTCGATTTAAGCTTATCGTATCGATAATATTGGCAAAAATGTAGGACTATCGATTATTAACTTTAGAGCAGCATTGGGCAAAACTACTAATGCAATTTTATGTGCCTGTGTGCGTAAACAAAAAAGTGCTTTCGCAAAGTGCGAGGTACAATGGGACAAATCAGTTGTTTTTTTGGCATAGTTTTCATTAAATTCGATAATATCGACTTTTATTTTTATGCGGGACGTATACTCTGTACGTTAAGCAGAGCAATCTCGCCTAAGCATGAATGTTCTTAAGATCCAAGAAAATCTTATAAATTATGTTTCTTTCGCTTTATTTTTTATTTTATTTCTTGGTTCCCGGAAAAAAGTCTTCACATGAAGCATTTACTCTATTTTTCCAAATCGTATCGTATCAATGATATCGATTAAGGCTTGACTATCGATTGTTAACTTAAGACCATGATGTTCTAAAAGCTCAACAGAGTAATTTGAATTTTTTTCCTTTGGATGTATAGATTTATAGTATATTGTTTGAAGTGCATATAAAAGATCTAATAGAAAATTTTTTTCATTTTAGGAAAGCATATGTCGATATTGTCTTATCGCATCAACAATATCACACAGTAATGTATTTGAATGAATGTATATCTGGTAAAAGGGGCTGCATTATACAATATTCATAGCCCTCCTAAAAAAAAATGTACAATGGTGACATTGATAGTTGATTAAGAACTTAAGCAGACTTTCCAGGAGCTAGCTGACTTAAAATCGAACAAATTATACCTTGTTTGGAAATCAGTTTCCCTAGTTTACTAAATTTTTAAATATACCAATACCAAGTCTCTTCAACTAGTATCCAGATTTACGATATACCTACCTATGTTCTTAAGATACATTTGTTTTATTTTATATATATTCAATCCATTAGTTTCCTACAAGGAACATAGAGCTGATACAAACAAGTTCCATTGAACTCTATCTGAAGCTAGTTGCTTTGCTTCACTCCAACTCTTTCCGCATTTTCTTAATTCTGCTATAACTTGGCTTTTCCAAGCATTTCGAAGGCGACCTGATCTCCGACTACCTTGAGGATTAAAATCCAAATTTATCTTCGCAATATCCGTAGAAGGTTTCCTCAACGTGTGACCTAGCCATTTGAATTTACGGCACAAAATTTCTTCTGTGACAGAAGGTTGCCGCGTTTTAAATCAGAGATGACTATTTGATATGATGTTCGGCCACAATACTCCCAATACACAACGATTTTCGATTTGTTTTATACTTTGTTTAAAAATCTCTCGAAAGCTTAATCAGCATACAATCTCTAACAGGCATCCACGTAAAGTTTATGTTTTAATGAAATTGTCTTCATAAGATATCACATCCGACAAATGCGTTTATTATTGGAAAGTTCTGAAACTCTGCAGAAATATCTATCGAGCTGGTTCGCTCGTGAACAGTTTACGAACCCTAACACTGTCGGGAGCATAATAGGTTCTAACTGCGGTAGTGCAGCAAGCCTAAAAAAATTATTTAGACGGCCTTTTATGAGACTTATAAAACTTATAAAATTGTTTCAGCGAAATTGTCTTCATAAAATACGATATCTGACAATTATGCTTAATATTGAAAGAAACGGATCGGATCTGCAAAGAAATCATTAGAAGCAACTCTTGAACAGTTTACGACTCTTCAGACTTGTAAAGATAAGACATCTGACAATTATGCTTATTATAGGAAAGCTCAGATACTCTGATAAGAAGCAGCTCCTAAATAACTTACAACTGATACTGAATGTCTTGAGGTTTTTCTTTTAAATTCTTCTAAAGAAATCGACTTCTAGAGATTTCACTTTAAATATGACAGTTAAAGTTATTATTTAAATGAGCGCTTGCTCGGAAAATAACTCTTTAACTGCGAATTTACAAAGTATTGTTGTCATTGCAAGTATCAGTAGCTTTCTAAACAAAGCTCTTAAAACCAATTTTTATTTCAGTTCATGCGACAACTCCTGGTTTTGCATTTTCTGAGCGTGCAGATCTTCTATTTTCTTCTTATACTGGGCACAGGCTATCTATAAGTAGTTTCCATTATCGTCTTTTTTGCCGCGACTTCACGAATGTATCTTCACTGATGTGTCTTCTATTACCGAAATGATTTCAATTTTTTTCAGTGCATAAGAATAGAACAATTAACACCAACAACCACAACCAATTACAAGAACAAACTATGGTCAAGTACACTTGCCTTGGTATGTGCTAATATTCTTGAGTGACTTATAATGCCTGTCTGCCTTTATTTTGATCATTATTCATATGCGGCTCGCATGTAATTAGCCATGATCGTTATGCACCAGTCGATTGGTTTACGTGTCTTAAGCCACGATTGCATACATAAAACTAAAAATCAATACAAATTTATGACAATTGCCAATGCAACAACAACAACATCTAGCAGCAGCTCCTTTTGTTGAGGCAATTTCTCGACTGAGAGACCCAAATCAATAGCAGCGATAAGCAATGCAACTGCCAGTGGCGGATACAAAAACAAATTTCGGGAGGGATGCAAATTTAATTCACAATGCAACGAGTAAGCAAATCAGATATTGCAGCAGGTGCTTCCCTTAAATTTGATGTGTAGTGGAATTCCCGACTGGATTTTCTAAAAGTTTAGGTTTTTTTTTGGGCCCTGTTGGCCCATATTTACAATGGGATAGTTTGCAGTCTCCCACTGCATCCGCTCCTGATAGCTGCGCATGAGAAAGACCAACAAAATCTCGTTATAGACTTTGCACGTTAGCTCCATTTAAAGCTGTTAACGTTGTACGTTATACGCGGCGGCGTGCATCAATAGCTAATGCGGCCAAGACAAGGCAATTGGGCCAATCTGGGAAAACTTGGCCAAAAGCCAGGCATGCTGTGCAAATTGACTTGGCTGCTAAGTTATAAATTCTTTGGCTGTCTGCTAACGTGCGCTTTAATTTATTTATTTTTTAACTTATAGGTAAGGTATATATATTTTATTTTATTATTGAAAAATCAATGCAAACGTGTACATATTTAATTTGGCTATTGATTGGACTTGCCTGCCTTAATAACTTAGTCTAAGCCCTCAGTTGACACTAAATGCAGGCCCTTTTGTCTATAGTATCTTAAATAACAGATGCAGGCGAAAACTTAATGGAACAGCTGAGGATTTGCATATTAAAACGGACTCAGCGACAGGCAGTGGCAACAGCTTTGGGCTCTTACCAAAGTTGCGCTGATTAATAACTGAGTCTATCGACGGGTTTTGCAAGCCCTCTGCAATTTGTTGTATTTGTTTTGTACGAGTATATACTAGTTGTAAGCTTCGTTAAATGTTTAATGGTCCGCGCATGGCTTTTAAATTACACTACAGGGCGTATGCGCAATATTTGTGCAATTGATTTTAATTTCTTACTTAGACGCTTGATCTTTGTACAAATTGTCTAAGACGTAGGCCATATATAACAGGTACAATAATAATAAATAGGAAACACAAAAACAACAACAAAAAGAGCTTAACTGAAAGTAATAATAAAAGCTAGCGGCTGTAAAAATCAAAGCAACAACAACGCTAATTGGTATTAAATTTAAAAAAAAAAAGCATATAAATATATGCATAAAAATAGCGACTTAAGACTAAATAATCAAAATATGCAAACAAGCCGTGCAGTTGGCAACTTTAGACTTGCCAACTTGTGAAAAAGCTTTAATTAATTCGCGTATTCTGTTGTTTGTTGTTGGTTTTTATAAAGTCTAAGACTATTACCACATTGTATGGTTGTGAGCGTACAGAGGCGTAATACGATGAGATTAAGAACCAGTGAGTTGGGCAGATGTAGTTGGCACTATGGCAGGTGTGCAGGGAATTGTAAGGAATTAGAAAGAAAGCGGGTAACTATGCTTCATGGACGGATGGGCGAGGTAATGGTATTAGCAGCTTTAGAAGAAAAAAAGTGTAAGAAGTTTTTTATTGAAAGGTATGCGAAAAGCTACAAACAAATTTTGGAACATTCAAATGGCACTGACGGATTGACAAAAGTGCTTCATAGAGCTATTTATGGGAATAATCGGAAAAGAAATTCTGATTAAATAAATCTCATTTGAAAATTTTAATTTATTTTCTATTCGTTAAAAAAATTTAAATTAAGGCTTGGAATATATTTTAAGAAATTCATATACTTTGGTACTCTGTAACAAATCGCTCCATCAAATTTCAAAATTAAAGTTGCAAATTATTGCTAGAAGAAGCCATGCAGCAGGCTTTATAATAGTTACAAAAACTTTCATTCACATTATGATAATTGGCAGTGTGTTATAAGCATCTTACAAAATTTTCAAAAATTGTGATATCTTCGGATGTCCGTATTAAGAGGATTCCATAAAAGTCTTAAAATGTTGATAGAAAAGATATGCAGCAGTAAAGCTGGAGAAAACATCGATGATTTAAGTTTAAAATCTCTATATATCGATGTTGGCCAACAGAGATGTTTCTCCAGCACTTCTGCTCTCATCAAATGGGTGTTTAGTCGTGCTGGAGAAACAGCTCTGTTGGCCAATATCGATATATAGAGATTTTAAACTTCGATCATCGATTTTAAAAATCGGGCCTTTTCAATTTAATTTACAGTGTGACCGTACTATAAGCACTATAGTGCTTCAGAACATGTTAAAATTTTTTTTAAAGAAATTCAGATACTTGGATATTTCTAAAAGTATTAAAGGCTCTACAGTGATACTTCAACAAGTTAAACATTTTGTTAATTTCATTCAGATACTACTTACAAATAAAAAAAAAAAGTGTTGTAAACTGTTGATGGAAAAGTTATGCAGCAGGCTCATGCCTAAGATACTCTCTTATAAAAAATATCTCAATTTAAGGTTCATTCACAGTGTGATTTCAGACATTGAAATTTTTGGAGCATCTTTGTTGTTACTTCGAATATCAGAGTGGAATAAAAGCGGGAAATAAAAGTTGTATATATTATTATTAGAAGAAATGCCTACAACTGTGCTATCTTTTATTGCCTTTGCGAATGCGAACTTCTTATCGACCCCATACTCAACATCACTCTCAATATTATACAAGGCAAGCCAAAACTTAATGACATCATAATTGAAGTTCAGGAATTCAGTATTTGCGTAGCGTAATAGTGGGTAATTACAAATTTTGTTGTTGGGGTAGTCCAAGTATTTTTAATTTCTTTGAACAAATTAAAAAAAAAGTCAATTGAAATGTAAATCACAAAATTTTGGTGAAAAAGTTTGGAGCAATTCCGATGGGTTTTATTTTGAACAATTTCCAAAAAGACGCAAAGTGTTTGCTAGTTCTTAGTTCTACACATATTTCTTTTAAGATGTATTGATAGATAAGTAATTGCTTTCTTGTTATTATTTGAAAAAAATTCCAGAATCTTAATTTCTACTCATTTTCTAACTTTTTATGAAGAAATTTACCAAATTTTGGGAAAAAATTAGTTTGAAAAAATTCTGATGCATATGATACATCAAATGTATGACAAGTTATAGGATTAAATAACTCTGAAAAGAAAGAAAAAAGTTTGCAAAGTGAATCTTATAATAACAATTGAACTTCTCCTTACATACCCTGAGTAGTAGCTCACTAAATAATTATCAACAATGGTTTGTACTGAAAAATACCAAAAGCTCAAGAAATCAGGACTCCATCGCTACCGCTGGACTACTTGCTTATACACACATACCTATCAGCGAAAATGTGATAAAAATACTAGCTAATATTAGCCTCGTAATTTTTTTTCACAATTCCGATAGTTTATAGAATTGTCGAAATCTAAAAGTTTAGGTAGACTTTTCTGGGACAAGCTATTTCTCGAAGACGAAAATAAAAATATATATTTTTTTTTTCAATGAATGATAAAACTTTGAGTAAGAAAGAAAGTATATCAATAATGATTTTTTTGGTTTAACACAATTTAATTTTTTTCATTTTTTTTTTGCAATCTGTCATATGAGACAATCAGCGTATTTTATAGATAATACAAAAAAGGCAGCATTGATTGTGCTCCAGTGAGTCCAATGAATATTATTCTGTTTTATTATAGCAAGAAATATCAGCTAGCTATAGACTACTTTATAGCCAGCATAAGATTCAAAACAGTCAGTAATCGCCTCGAATGTTTTTCACGGACTTCTTTTACACACTCATGTGAAGCAGACAATCACTAACGCTGAACTACAAACTACATAATTGGCTTCGTAAAAGCTGAGGATACAATTGCCACCGCTACGGCGAGTAAGGAGTAAGAGTAGCTTAGAGAGTAAGATTTATGTAAGTAATGAGCAGAGCTGGGCAAAAAGAGAGCGTTCTGCCATAAGTGCACGAACAAAAAGTGCCCGTTTGGGCTATGGGCTGCCCAGCTCTGGTAATGAGAAACAGCAAGAGTAGCTTAGAGAGTAAGATTTATGAGAGCAATGAGAAACTGCACAAAAAGGATAGTTGCCTAGTCGATTAATGCTAGACATTACTGTAAGATTATAAATTTAAAGCTTCGTACTTGCAACATTTCGATTAATTGCCCCTTCTCATGTGCCCACGCCACTGTCAGATGTGGAACACCGCCATTTAATCTGCTCTCTGGCATGTTACACATGTAAAGCCTTCGAAAAAAAAAAAGAAAAACAAAAAATGCCAGCTGTCAGCTGTGCTAACTGCCTTTCCACACTTGAGGTTTTTCCATCAAGAATTTTTCACATTTTTTTGGTTGACTGTTTAGCAATTGCCGCTACTAAAATAAGATCGTATTATGGTTAACATTTTTTGTGCAAACTAATTAAATAAATTATGCTTGAATAATTTGCGCCTGCGGGGAGAGCCACGAAAATTGGATTGGTCTGACGGCATGCAACGCGTTAATTTGCGTTAATTTGTTTGGCTTAGTGTCGCGTTTAGAAGGAACATTACCACGAACGCTGGCTCCATCAAATGTGGTATACAAAGTAGGTAGCTATGCATACGAGTATATATATACATATCGGATCGTAGCTTGTTGCCACAATAACAAATTAGTTTAACAAATGACCTTAGATATGATTTCGTAATTGGGTGGCGCTGGCTCTCTTGGCAGGCTTTTGATGCTTGGCAGCAGACTTGAATGCAGACACAAATAAACACGCAGACATTTAACGACAACAAGCTACAACAACAACAACTATAATACCAAAAGTATCTGTTAGATACGGCCAAGGCAGTTGGCCAACGGCAGCTCATGCGAAATACACCCACCCACTATATGATTAAGTGGGACCCGAGTGTATGGTGGAGTGTGTGTCATGTGAGCGTGCCAGTGCATATAAAGCGAAATAAAATTACAACAACAATGGGCAGGTAACCCAGCTAGCGAAACCAAATAGTTGTTAAGCTTGGACAGAAACTATGATTTTTCTTTTTTATTTTGCTACAATATATTTTTAAACTATATTTTTTTTCAATTTTATGGGTTTTTATTTTAATACGCTTTGAGCTGATAAAGGCATTTTAGATTGGTCGGAAAGCCTGCAACACTTTGGAGAAGCTCCAGAAAGTATTGAGGATTGAAGATAAACCATAAAGTGCTGCAGCATAAGGATAACTCTGCTTAAAAAATATTTTGTTCGTTTTACGGCTAAAAATGGCTTCTAAAGCGATCCGAAAAAACGTAATCAATTATAAACTATATGGTTTGGTACTTGTGAGAGCTGTAGAAAGCGGTCCAAAGCGGAAACCATCGATCTCGATGTTCTCCAAAGGCGTCCGTAGCTCGGAAAAAGGAGCCAATAGTCACATCGGGCCGCTGCTCAGTTTTTCTGAAAACATTAGCTGCACTGTTTAATTAAAGCTTTATTTAAAAATTTGTTACACAAAGCGTATCCAAACGTCGCTTAAAGCTCAATTATCACTTGTTTATTACTTGTTACTTTGGGCTTTAACTGGCGCTTAGTTGTTTGATTGGCTTAAATGTGTAAAAAAAAATATACATATATTTTTACTACTTTATTTTATTACTTAACAACAATGAAAATTGTAAAACAAAAACAAGGTTTAATATATGTATATGGCGGAAAATTGTTTAGGCCAAATACCTTCAAGGGAGACCCAAGTTTTCCGCTTCACACTCTGAGTCATTGCAGTTTTTGCGGTTCTGTGCGTTTGTCTCTCATTCAGTCATTTAAGCCGCTAATTAATCTTGTTTAAATGAATTGTCATTTGGCCAATGCATAATTAATTATTTGTATGGGCAATACTGAAATAATTTTTTTTATTTTTTTATTATTTCATTTAAGGCTCATGTAAAAGTGAATGTTGTGTTTTCGAGATACGAGGCTGACAATTAAAAATTCACTCAAGTTTACGATCCAATATGTTCATAAAATTTGTGCTTAGACTGAACCAATGATTGTTTTATGTTATCTATAGTTACTGATTAAAATTGCACTGCAACAACGCCCATTTTTTTTTTTGTTTTTATATTATTTTGACTCCTTTTGACGAACGGGGCCAATGCTCGATTGAGCAAGCTCTAAATTCGCATTCAAAAGATACTTTCAACACGGAAGCTGCAGTTGTTAAATAGCAGCTGGCTAGCTTTGTTGTTGTTTGTTGCTAAGTTTGCACCTTTAAGCAAGTTGCTGTTGTTGTTGTTGCAGGCTGAAAACGCTAAACGCAAATAACGTGGAGTTTGTTGTTGTTGCTGGCGCCAGAGGCGGCTCAAGGAAATACTTTTTTGAGATCCAATTTGCAAGATTTGTACAAATTTGTTACCAGCTAATACCTGATAACCCTTGTAAAATATTTCCAAAACTTATCTTTTAATATGTAAAAATAAATGAATAAGATGACTTATTTGATTTATCTCTCTATAATAAAAAAAAAAATTTTTTAAGTCCATCATTTATTGAAAAATCCCCTGCGATAAAGAACTTGATGTGACTGGTCCATCAGGAACTCATCAACGCTAGTCTCATAAAAACTTTAAAAAGTAGTTTCTTCAGAGGTCTATTCCTTCTACCCGGAAAAGAAGCGCATCTATAGGGTAGAACCCTTGATGACCTGCTATTGGCTCTGGATAAACCTTACGCTCTTTCTATAATACAAAAAAAAAAGTTTTTTTGTCCAGCATTTATTGAAAAATCCCTTGCGGTAAAGAGCTTGATGTGACTGGTTCATCAGGAACGATAATCCTATAAAAACTTTAAAAAGTAGTTTCTTCAGAGATCTATTCCTTTTACCCGGAAAAGAAGCGCATCTATAGGGTAGAACCCTTGTTGACCTGCTATTTGCTCTGGATAAACCTTACGCTCCTTCTGGATAAAAAAAAAAGTTAAACTAATTTTCTATACCTTGTTTGGAGCTTATTGTATCAGATGGAATGATTTCATAAAAATTTATCATATTTGAACTTTTGATAGCTTTTAAATAATTAAAAATAAGACTCCCAACGTTTTGCTTCCTAATTGCATTGCATTAATTTAATTAATTCTTCTTAGGAGAGTAATTCTTCAAGGATAAACACATTAAGCATACTTATGGGCAACATAGATCAAATCGTTCATCTTAAAAGGTTAATCTTTTAATATATAAAGTTGTTAGACATTTTTTTAGGCGTTTCAAGTAATTTTTTTAATACTTAACGATTTCTTCCTACACTAAATATTTTCGGAGAAACGTTTATTGAAAAACTATAAGCTATAGCTATAACTAAAAGTTATGGATATCGAAAAATTATAAGCTTTAGCGATAATTACAAGTTATAACTTATCGATAAACAGTCTGTGTCTTATGCTGTGTTTACACTGCCATACGGTACAGGCTTCACAGCGGCACAAAGCCAACGCCTTAGCTGAGTTTAATATCCGACTAGAAGGCTTCGGCTTATTAAAAAAAGTATCCAAGTATTAATTGCAATTACCCCATAAACCTCCTCCTTATGCGCCACTGTCTTATGTTGCTGCTTTAGTTGTAGGTGCCTTGCAATAGTCCCGGCTAGTACGTCGCGTCAAATTACTTTGAATTGTGTTTAATAGCTGGAAATGATGCCAGTTCAGAGCAAGTATACTATAGCCGTAGACTTAGACCAAGTCTAGGCTTTAGAGCCTGGTCAGAGCACGTCACGTTGGCTAATTGGCTAACTAACTATTGTCAATTGTAATTGAATTATTAACTGACATCAATTTAAGTCAAATCGACAACAACAAAGTCGGGCCATTTTATCTTGTAGGAAGTGTAAATTGTGTAAAGACTTTGAACAAGCAGCGTGAGAATTAAAACAGTTTTCCTGCGATAAGAGAATGTTTCGAATCTAAGAGTTCAAGTTCAAACTGGTTTATTGGTTGGCAATTTGGTATGCACGAGGGTTGCAAAAATCGATCAATTTAAAGCGGATGACAGCGCTTATCTATAAACACTTACAGTATTGAGGAACTAAGTTTTGTGACATAACCTGTTGATGACATCAAGAAACTAAGCTGGAAGACTATTATACCAGAGTGCTTTTCCTTCTTTCGCGCTCCCTTAATATGGAAGGGAATATGGATTTTATCTGGTAAGTATGCTTTATTGAGCTCAAGATTGAAACTGTTTCGCAGCTTTATTCTAATTGGTAAGGCGCAAAATTAGTTTATTGAAGAGTGAGTTAAACAGATGTGCTATAAACGAAGAGTTGAAAATCGAATAAGCTGCGTTTTTTAATGCGAGTTTGGAGAGAACTGGTCTTTTTACCAAACAAAATCAAGAGCATTTATGGACCCTTATGATTTTTTTTCGTACAAACAATTAAAATTTTGCTATGAAATTTATAAGGAATAATAAATTTTGTTCCCCTAACAAAAAAAGCTATCTACGCCACTGTAGCGAACTCTCGCTCGCTTAGTTATGGGTCATAGGCGTAAAATATGGATATCATTTTGGCACGTCGGAAAGATTTTTTAAAAACAAAGCTTATACTAAAATATGCTACTGTTGGAGCTTTATAATAATACGCATAAATACTTTGGAAAGCGAAAACTTTACGCTTTTTTTTTCTGCCAATATAGGAACATCTTTTGGGAGGAACTACAACAGCCTGCTTTATCTTATATGCTTTTTTATCTTTTCTGTTTTTCAGGCTCTGTATCCGCCCTGTCATGGCTTAATGATCAAAGTCATCCAAATTGATTCAACTCTCCAAATGCAACACAAAATCTAACTATACACCTAGACAAAATGAGGTGAAGGTGTTTTTCAGCTTATTTTTCTTACAATCGTTGTAAAGATACTTTTTTGTTAGTCCCATTTCCAGCGAATTTTTGTTTTTTTGTTTTGCTTATTTAAGTCAAAAAATAAGTTATGGTTTAATAATTATATGTCTTAATTAAAGAGCTAAGCTTAAGCACATACTTATACATTTGTATAAAAAAGCAAAAATGAATAAATAATGCATAATAAAAATTTGCATTTGTGGACAACTATTTATTAAGGCAATATTAATTAGTTCAAAACTATGCCAAAAGCCTATGGCCTTTAAACGAGAAGTGAATCCAGAGTAAGACTGTTTTAGATCGTTCGTCTTTTTTTTTTTTTGTATTGTAATGAAATGCAAGCAATATTTTTTTTAGTTGTGCCCCTTTTGCTTTTTACTTTGAACTCTGACTTTGTTAAGCTGCCCTAGTAGCTATGAGGAGCGTCCACTGCCTTGTCCTAAACAGAGCAGGCGTTGCCAATTGCTTCAAGCAACCACTTAAATTAGAGTTAATTTGCAGCCCTCGCATATGCTAGCTATATTTATTGGTTAGCATATTTTATATACATCGTATAACGCAAATTTGTAACATTTAATGCCAAACACAACCCATAGCTTATAAATATGGTAATAGCTGCGATAAATCTAACCAACATGCACAAAACATAAGCAAATATACGATTATATTGCAAATGACAAAAAAAAATAGAAAAAAACGAGGGTATAAAAACTATGCACCCAAAATATGCGATTACCCATTCGCATGTGGGCAGCTGATCGAATGCTGGACATTGGACACACTGGACATTGTGAGCAGCACATGGAGTCTACACTTGCTAGGCCATGTTATGCACCACATTGAGCAGCTGAATGACTGAATGAAAGACTGACTGAGTGACCAACCAAACGCTGCTGCAGTTGTCAGTTAGTCAAGACTCAAGCGTTGTCATTGATTGCGACAGACAGGCAAAATACAAAAAAATAAATAAATGAAAAATAAAACCTCAAACACTAATCGTGCCACACTAAATGATCAAATTGTATACAGAAATTGTTTCGCGCTTGGTCAGCTGAGCTCCAGTCGTTATGTGTATTTTTTTTTTACTAACTGATGAGCGATATCAGCTAACATGCATAAGTTGTTACAGCCTGGGATCAGTGACCATCCATCCGGGTAGTATGTGCTAGTACAAAGATACATAAGTATAGACGAGGGCAGGCTGTAAGGTAATCTGTCTAGACAAGGACTCAAAAAGCTTATTTTTTTCATTTGTTTTTATTGTGATTAAAATTTGTAAAGCTTTTTTTCAAGACCCTGTTGCCAATAAGGTTCTTAGAAAAAAAAAAATGTTTTTCTTTTTAAATGGTGGGATTTTTTTTATATGAACTTTAGACATTTTGTGCGAAACTTTTCACAAAAAAAAAATTTTTTTGAAAAAAAAAATAGCTCCAAATTTTTTTTCTTAAGTAAGATAATTATATTGTGTACAAATAAAACAATCATTTTTAATGCAGCTGTGCTTCATCAGAATACTCCAAAAAGCAAAAAAAAAAAGTCCCAACATTGGATTTCTTTTGAAGAATCGATAAATAATGCATATCGAATAGTTTATCGATTGTTATTAGATGCTGATTTAAAGCAAAATTGAGTGTAGAAGAATTGCTAAGCGAATTGGTAAAGAATCTCTTCTGTGACTATTTTTTTTACAAACGTGCTGATGTAGCCTAGTGAAATAATATTTCCCTCAAATAGTAAGATCAACCATAAAATAATTTTCTTCTTTGAGGATCTCGAAAATTCGTATTTTTTTTTAAGGCTTAAAATATTGGAGTACAGCTTACTTGATTGTATTACTCAAAAAAGAAAGTTAAATATATAGGTCGATTAGTAGTCAGCCAGCCCTCGTAAATTAAAAGTACTTCAACTACAACTAGTAACAAGCTCAGCTTTGAAAGTGTTCGGCTTAATGTTGTCTGACTGTTTTGGTATGGTATGTAAAATTGTTTTTGGCAATTAATACAAATATTTGTCCACTCGCAAATTACGGTTGACAGTTGTAAGCCAGACCAAGCTGAGTTAAGTTGAACTAAGCCGAGCCGAGTTTCTGGGCCAAACGACAGCTCCAACTTCTATGTGTAAAAGGCATCTTCATTAAGACCATGACAAGCCAAGTGAAACAGCCGCCAAAAGTAAATAAAATTTATGGCAATTAATTTAAATTTCTACACGCAAAGCGTGTAAAATGCAACATGATGACAACAACAACAACAACAGCTGCAACATAGATAAAACAACTACAACAACAACTAACTAAAGCAATACAAGTTAAAGGAAAGCTAAAATTGTGACAACGAATTGGGCATACCCTTACATCCTCTTCTTCCAGTGGAGCATAGGGTCTCTGCATGCCCTTAAGAGGTTTTGTCAGGATTTGTTGGGCAATAAGGCGTGAATTAAGAGTAAGTTCTAATATGCCTTTTTGAAAGATGACAAGACTAAAATTTTCAGCTAATTAAATGCTTATTTTGGTATTATGTTAATATTATTTATAGAATTGAATTATCAGGCCTGTTCTAGATTTCGACTCGTTTTGAAAAGTCATAACGAGTGCATTCCGACAAATGGTGTTCTAGATTTCGACTGAGTTCGAATCGATTTCGAATCGTTTTCATTTCGAGTGCTATCGATAACCTTTTGTATTGAACAGCTGTGTGATATCGATAAGTTCACATTGTAGAGTTGCCACAAGTTTTCGAACAACTAACTAAATAACTTATTTTTCTTTTGGCCAACATTTTTCTGAGCGAGAAATATTTTTTATTTATGTACAAATTTTGTACAATTTATTTTATATATATATTTTAAGCCATCCATTAATAAAATTAACTTCGAATTTACTTGTGCAACACGACAACACATAACTTTTCGAAGTTCTGTTTTGTCTAAATCCAGAACACCTTACTTTCATTCCACTCGTTTTGGTTTTGCATGTACACACAATTTTCATAGAGATTTTTTGTAATAAAAATATATAATGAAAATTAACCTTGATTAGTTCAAGTGAGCACATCTAAATTTTCTTAAAGCATTCAAAAATAATACAAAATGAATTTTAGTGGCATTAATGCGTTTATTTAAGTAAACAAAACAAAAAATTTTTCATTTCGACAGCTGCGAGCCAAACTTTTCAAAACGAGTCGACTCTTGTCGGAATCGAAATCCAGAACACCTTTCATTTCGATTCCGACAGTTTTTGTCGGAATCGAAATCTAGAACATGCCTGTATTTCTTTTTGATTAATTCTTGCGGGACGTTTGGAATTCGTTTTGTTTCCGAACTTGTTTAATAAGAATTTTTTAACAATTTGTACGAATAACGTGCCTACATTGATGCAAATAAAAGCTTTTTTCAAAATATCCGAAAATTGTAAACACAAAATAAATAAAATTGCTATGTGATTGCCCAGATAATACAACAAACTTATTATTGGGCCATTGAAAAACCAGTCAAGGCACACAAAAACATAATTATGGAACGAAACTCTTATAATTGCTTTGAATATTAATGCGCTCATTGAAGATGTTACTTTTTGATGCGTAGATTAAAGCTTAGTTTCTGGGAAAAAAACAATGGGGTGTTCACATTGTTGTGCATAAATGCCCAAGGGCAACATTGAACAAAGAACGGCGTGAGCAACCCTAACATCGTGGCATGAAGGCAAGAGCTCGACTAACGAGTATGAAAAGTAACCAGAAAGGAAACAATGACTACTTTTTATAATCGTTGATGCTCGACTATAAAAGCAAAAAACAACAATTAGCTGTATGCAATTGTCATTTTGTTTAGTTTGGTTTTGCTAGAAAAAGTTATTGTAAGAAAATTTACTTTTAAAAGTTAAAAAAATTTAGTTTTGTTATCATTACACTATATGTTTGCTGATCTTCAACTAATTAAAAAATATATTCATTTGCCACTTTTTGTTGCTGTTTAGCTTTCTTAAACAACAGAAGCACTAAATAAGAGCACCTACTTTTTGTGCAAGAACGTTACACTCTTCCTAGTTAGGGTATGAGTCGGGCATAAATGCCCTTCGTTTTTATTGCAAATTGTTGTCGCACACTTTACTCTTTAAGGGGTATACGCAGTTCGAAAAATTTCGCGCGGAATTTGGCATATCCCAAATGGGTTTTTTTTTATATGAAGTTTTTTCCGCGCGAAATTTTTCGAACTGCGTATAGGCCTTTAACCATTTTGCATCTATTATATGCCAGACAAAATGAACACCCCCAATAATTTTTTAAAATCTTATCGTTGTTAAAACGAAATTTTAATAATTTTCAAAGTCCGCTTCATCTATATACTGCAATATATATATATATTTTGAAAATCCTTAGAAAACAAGTTATACAATAAACTAGTATACACGGACGGCTTTTTCCAGCCGAATGTTGGCCTGCCAGCTATCAGCTGCATGCAAAAAACTCGAATTAAAAGATAAATGATGACAACTTGGAGCAATTTATCTCGAAATTTTCATACTTTTATTAATTAACGTAAAATACAATTAGAATCGAATTGTATAAAAGCATGTTTGAACTTACTTATGATTTTCTTCCAACAGCGAAATTATAAATATATCATCTAAAAATTATAACAATTAAAATCTAAAACTCTGCTGAGATCCTCTAAACGATAAAAATCTTGGAATATCAAAGAAAATGAAAAATGCACAATATAAAATTCTCCCAGGAACTTTTACATAATTCTTCAACATTTTTAAAACTATGAAATTTTTTAATTTTTTGCTATTCTCCTTACGGTATTATTTCTTTGAGGTACTGGGAATGGAATAGCCTAGAAGAGAACAACATGGAGCTCCGTTCTCGAATTTTGAAATTACAAGCATATTAAAGGATTATTATATTTACAGATCTAACACCAACTCGTTTAAATCTTTTCTATACATATTGGCGATGATCGGATTTCATTCCCCTGCTAAAATTACGAAGCTGAAGATCTTGAAATAATAAGGTATAGAACTATGGTATATTGCTATAGTTTTAGAGAACAAGGATTTTGAAATATCTCCCATATCTCGCGTATTCGCAGTGATCTGAAGAATCTTCTAAAATTGCACCTTTGCGAACTATCGAACTTTGTTCTCTGCACTACATACCCTTAAGATGCCTTTCCTAAGGGTATACAAAAAGTGCGCCTTGGCGTATAATTAATAAATCTTTTTTTTCGTGCACACGCATGCGTCTAAGTCTTATCGAATTGCCAGCTTGCAATTGAGTTAGTTAATTGCGGTGATTGCAGTTCCCATGGACTAGGATGAAACGTAGTTGCCGCTGCAGCAACATCAGCAACAACAACAACACGAATTGCATAATTTTTTTGTACACTCCGCGGGCGGTTTCGAGGTTTGTTTTCTGCGGTGTGCGACATTTAATAGTGGCCAGATTTACACGCACTCGAATGCACTCACTCGGAAAACCATGCACAATATTTAAAGACCAGAATGCATAGAGTAGACTGTGTCTAGCAGCAACACGCAATGTCCAAGAAGTTGGTCGCGGAACATGCCCAGACCGGCTAATAAACGACTCACTGAATGTCTGTTGTCGTTGACTTTGGCGCGTGTTTCTGTATCGCACTTTTCAATTAAGTTACACGTTAAAAAAAAACGCATGTTGTATGAGCACGTTTTGTGCGTTGTTGTTGTTGTTGTTGTCTTTAAAGTTGATCTGTAAAACAAGTGTCTGCCCGGTTTTGCTATGACCTTCAACATGAACTTGAAAATTTTGCGTGTAGCTGCAAAAATGTAGCATAAAAAAGGCTTACATTTTGCGCGCGTTTTGTGCGCGTTTTTTGTGCGTTTTATTGTATAGCATTTGTTTTTGTTTGTGCAATTTGTAAGCACATAATTGGTAGCTACTGTGTGCCTTGTTCAAAAGAAAAAAATATATAATTTAAATTATGTTACGCCTATTTTAAAGGCGGAAATTCTTAAACGTCTCATTAAGTTCTTTATTTTTCGCTTAATGGGCCTCAAAACAATGCACACAATAAGCCAAGACTATAAATATATGTTTGTATGTTTTTTAGCATGCACATCGAATTATTGCGGCTTTTGAACTGCAAATGTTGTTTGTTGAATTTAAATAAAAAAAAAATAAATAACAATAAATACAAAATGTCTAATTTATATGCTGTGAAATATGCTACTGCCATTGTTTAAATTGTTTTGTTAACTCCAACAACTTGACCACTTAGCGCCCATGGAGTTTTGAAAGTTTTACTTTACAATCCTAACCTTCTAACTATGAGTTCGTTTGGAGTTAAGTCTATTTACCTGCCTGTGCTCAAGTTTTGTCAAGCTTGTGCCTGAGACAGTGGCGGTTGTGTGCGGTGGGTTCCCGACAATGTGTACGAGTTACATTCTAAGATTTAAATCTAAACAATAACTTCCGCCTATGTAGGTAGAGGAATCTAGGGGTTTGCATGCTCTTCAAAATAACTGAGCACGTTAGTCTGCTTGTCTAGCTGTGTGATCTCGCGATTTCGGGAAAGTGCAAGTTCTATATGACTACCTAGACTGTTACGTATTTTCAAGTATTCTGTAGACTAGACGACTATTAAATTTAGCCAAAAATGCCATTTTTTTAACAAGCAACTTTAAACATAATGGAATAGTTTAGCTCACTTCTATGCAAAAACATGCATGCTCTTGAGAGGTCACAAACACAGAATGCACTCAAAAATATCAAAGTAGCTTACAAATTTGAAAACTGCTCTACAAATCACTATACACATAGCTTACCCTTCTAAAAATTTTCGTTGCCACCACCCCTGGCCTTAGACATGCCGACACATACATAAATTTGACACACGATTTGCTTGGAAGACCATAAATTAAGTTGGCCAATAAAATTCTCTAAGACAATTACAAAAATCAACTGCAATTCAAATACAATGTCAAAGACTTTAAACAGCGCAAATTCCATTTGTGGGCTGAACGTGTTAAACTTTAAATTGAGTTGTTTTTATATTTTTTTTTTTTGTAGTTGTTTGAACTCTTTTACAGCAAATTCTATTAACATAAATTAAAATGTTATTAAAAGTGTCGCTTGGCATTGAGAGAGTTAAGAAAATAATAATAACAAAAAAAAAAAAAAAAAGAAACGCCGACAAAAACAAAGGCACATAAAACAAAAGACTTAGGCAACGAACTTGTGCACACAAGAGTTATTACATTGCGCATACGCACTGTCGTCTACCGCGAAATATTATTTTTTTATATTACAAAATTTGCTTAAAAGCAGTTGGAAAATAATGTTTTTTTATTATTATTATTATTATTTTATTTACTTACGAATTTCATGTTGATTTTTTGTTGTTGTGTTGAGCGCTGCGTTTTTTTATTGTTTAAAGTTGAGCATGAAAAAATTAAGTTTTTATTAATGAAAATATTTGCATAAAATATTTTTTTTAGGTTTGTTATGTATGCATTTTAAACACTGCACTTTATGTATGTATACGTAGTGTGTTGTTGTTTTTTGCTTGTGAATTTTGTTTTGAATTTGGTTTTGAATTTATATGGAATTTTCGCGGCGCGTTTTGTGAATATATTTAAATTCTCATGCATTTAAGTTTTCTCTTTCATAATGTGAGTTCTATTTTTTTTAAATTTAATTCAAAAACTGTTATAAAACTTAATAGCGTATCATTAATTTTAATTACTTTTTTTTACAAAGTCTAGAACTACATTTTGCAAGACTTTTTTTTAATTTTGTTACACAAATTTGGTTTCTAGAACTAAAAAAAAAATGTTTTGATAGAATATATTTTAAAATCGTAAAAACCAAGTTTTGAACATTTTTTTTAAGATTCGAGAATTTTTGTTTTATGATAGTCTTTAACACAAGTTTAGGCTGTTTATTGTCGTTTTTTTAAGCCACCATTTTGAACACAAGTGAGATGTTAGCTTCAATTTATTAGATTGCAACTTTAGAAAATATGGCTTATGTTCAGATTGGTTAGTTATGCCTGGGATTTTAGATTGGTATCCTCCAGGAGTGGCATAAAGTTTTTGCGTAAGACACTTCTTGGACAAGCAGATCAGCTTTTATTTGCGTGACTTAACGATCTTTAGCAATTACGCATAAAAAAAACGGAGTCCTTCTATATAGTCGAATATCTACAGCTGGAAGGCGTTTCTCTTGCTTTAAACTTGGAAGGAGCTTCACATAATAATTTTTTATTTTCTTATCTTGCTTTCTTCAGACCACAACACGGAACTTGGGATAAATTTATTTTTTGTAATTTTCTTTTTCACAATTCTTTTAATTTTCAAATATTTTCAATATTAAAACTTTTCAAATTAAATTGAACTTTGAAAGTTTGCAAAATGTTCTGTTTGGAAAAATTATATCTGTTGCCAATCTTGATAATGGAAATTGATTTATGAATTTTTATTATTGCAAATTGCTTTTCTTTGTGGAAATTCGATTAAAAAATTTTTATTGTTGGCAGTTTTTTGAGTATTGGTAATATATTATAGAACTTTGCAAGAATTTTTTATAATTAATTAGAGAACTTGCGAAATAAATTGCGTTTATTCGATTACAACATATGAATAAAATCGAATATTTTTGTTTCATTTTTCGTGAAAAGTCTAGAAGTATTTCAATCCAATTTAGTATTTTTGCTCTAATTTTAGCTTAATTTAATGCTTTTGTAAAAGTTTGTGGTCTTTAAAAGCTCAGAAATAAATTTAAAAAACTATGTATTCCATTAGAACTTATTATTTTAAATTTAGCTTGACTTTGATCGTTTTGTTTCCGCTTGGCAATGCTGTTGCAAATTAATGCATTATTTATAAAAGAATTTTTAAGTTATTTTAATAAGAACATTTTCAAAGCTTTACTACGATTATTTTTTAATTCTTTATTAATTATTGCGGTTTGGCGCTTTGTCTTTGTATTTAGGCATTTTTTGAAAAATTTTTATAAATATTCTCACGTCTCAGTCTGAGAAATTATATTGTATTAATTTAAATTGATTAAAAATTATACTTTTACTTTTTTTTTTTTTAATTATATTTATGGCATTAAATTTTTGTAGTTTTTAACTTTGCAATAAGTCATATAGTACGAATTTTTGTTAAACTTTTTGTTTCGAGAATTTTATTAAATATTTTCACGTTTTGCTTTTGAGAAAATTCTAATGTAAATAATTTTAGACGATGACGAACACAATGACGCGTTAATTTGGCAAGTTGCAACATGAAACTTGCAACTAAGTTGCACGCGATTCAAAACAACAAAAAACAATATACACGTATAGTCTAGTCCAGCTCCGAGTCTCTGACTCTGACTAAGAGTCCCAACTCTTGCGTTGGTGGTTTTAGCTTACACGAGTGTAGTAAGTAAGTAAGTAAGTAAGTAGTAGATTTGTATGCGTTGGAGTTGTTGTTTGGGGCACACGACTTGGCTGCACGGCTCCGGTGTCTGTTGTAGTACGTTGTTGTGTAGTGAAACGTTTAATGAATTCCAACAGATATGCTCAGTTGATTTTATATAAACCAAAGCAAGCGCTGCGGTCGACGTCGCCGCTGTATTTGAGTGAGTTTTTTTGTTGTTGCTGCCGTGAGTGAGTGCTACTTTGAGTCATTTTAGCGGCGTACGTGAGCAATTGGCACGTGATATTGAATTGCGGCTGCTAAGGTTCTTTGAGTCCGAGACTTTAGATGGTAGATCGACCTGTGATGCAACTTTCTAGCGCCTGCAAAACCGTGTTCCGGTATCGAACGTAAACCAGTTTCTGGTGTGTTTACAGCTGCATTTATGCAAATGTAATATTCATAAAGACTCATAAATATATAGCCTCCAACACTTTTGACTTGATTGCAGCGCTGAGACAGGTGAAATTTTGCTGACAAAAAAAAAAATTAAAAAAAAAAAAACAATAACATGCAATTTCTTCCGCTTGCGCCGTTTGACCGTGAAAATCAACTGGCTTACAATAAACCTGGCTTGAGTTTGTTTTAAATGACAATTTTTTTTATAAATATTGGTTTAAGTAGCACTGAAATCATATCAAAAATATGCATAATTTAACCCATAACTTGTGCCGGAAGCAGCTACAACAAAAGACTTAAGCGACAAACTTTAGCTGCCGCCGCTTACTTTTGTGCTATCTTTTTTTTATGTGACTTGTTCTTAAACTAGGTTTTTTTTTTTTATTATGTGTGTAACATAAAGCGCGGCATGTTTTTTTTTTTAAGTTTATAATACATCCCTTTAGCATACAGCTGTTGCGGCTTAATTAATACTTTTAATTTAATACAAATTACACACTTGTAGCTTGTTAGTATGCGAAAAATGCGCACTGTAACTATAATTTTTTCCGCTTAGCCAGATGCGAGCGCCTCCGCATGGAATCAATCAGTCGAGCATTTTGATACAGGCCAACCTCGAAGTAAACGGTTCGTTATCATTTTTATCATGCATTTTTGAAATGTTCCAGCGACCAAGTATCCATATCTTATCGCTTTACGCTTCAAGCTAAGCATCTCTTCGGTTTTGTGTGGAAGATTAGTTAGCTGTAAGTTACAACTTGCTGCTGCCAAATTTTACTTAAAACAAGCCCAGAGGCAACAAAAAAATGAAAAATTAACAAAATAGCTAATATTTTTAGTTTTTTTTTTTTTGTTAGATATCTACGGCACGTGGCGACTTCATTTCAGAATAATCTTCAATAGAAATATTTATGCTTTGAACATGTCTATTACGCATTTGGGTATCGATTAAAAAAAATACCAAAAAACCACAATTAAAAAATTTCGTTCTTGCTACAAAAAATTATTCTAATTTTTTTTGTTTTTAAGATATGAGCATTATGATTGAAAAACTCTTAGTAAAAATTGTGGCGCGGTCAATACATCCATTCCGGTTCAAAGTTTCTACCGCGCTTCAAAACAAATAATATAAGTTTCATTATAAGTACATATGTACAACAGTTTTCAAAATTAAAAGTTTGCTTTTTTTAGAAAAGAATTTAGCACCACGGTATTCTCTATCTGGCGTAAGAGGCCCCTAAAAGAGAACTAGTCAGATGCAGGCATATTTACCATCACATTGAGCCTGAGGCACATTTTTAACATCTTAAAGATCTTCCAAAGATCAGTGTATGCGATTGGTTACCGGGTCTGGAGACAACCGCCGCTGTAAAAGGAGGTCCATAACTAACGAATAACCATACACAAGTGCCAAAAACCTCACCTTTTTAAAATGCAAAAACATCAGCAACGAATAGGTCTCAGCGATGACATGATCCAGGATCGGAATGCCTGCAGTCGAATGCTGAGATCGCATACCCACACCTCAGGAGGAGCATAAGCGAATCCGAAAAGAGCTAAACAAGGGTTTGGGAGAAGAGTATACAATATTTTTAATAAATTTTTTTTTTAAAAGATTTACAAATAACTAAATCTAAAAATAATATACAAAATTGTAATAATTTATATATATTAAACGCAGTAAAATAAAAAAATAGAATATACAAAATAGTCAATTGAATATTATATAAAAAAAACTAGGGTGCGGTCTTGGGAACCCTGTCAAGAATGAAGTTCCTTCCGCTTATTCTTTTCCAAGACAAATAATTAAAGAAGTTTAATTTTATGTTTAAGTAAAAATATCTAAGCACATATCTTAAATTTTGCATAAAATAGTAAAGTAGTATACATATATAATATATACAAAAAAAAAAAAAAACTAAACAAAACAACCAATAAAGGTTTTATTTATAATTTTTTGATTATAGTCTATTCGATATTCTCACGTGCACACACAGCATACCTTACATTGGTATGCGACGATTTCTTTATTATGTATTTCAGTTTGAACTACGTTGAAGAACTTTGTTCTAACGATATTAGAACTTTATAGAAATTTATTAACAAGTTTTTCTCAATCACTATCGAACATGGCACTACAGACTACTTTCAGCTTAAAGGCCCATACGCAGCATGCAAAAATTCCGCACGAAATGTCAAAACTCCATATAAAAAAAAAGATCCCAAAAAAGGGAATTTTTGCGTGCTGCGTATGGACCTTAAAGGCCAACTTTACGAACTTACCCTTATGTATGATTTCGACACAATTGCTTGTAATTTATTCGATAGTCTCTGGCAACAAAATATTTTTTCGTTACGTGACGATTTTCTTAAGCTTCGCGATCAAACTACTTTTAAAAATTTGACTAAAATTGACTCTACCAATTAAAAGGTATGAGCAAATGGTAAGGAATCTGACTTTTTGTAAAAAACTTTTTAAATGATTTAAATTAATTTTAGTTAATTTGGCATTTTATTGAAGTGAAAATAAGAGTTAAATCGTCACGTATGGAAATGAGTAGTCAAGACTAATTTTTATTTTTATTTATATTGGATTTGCTGTTATCGAGTAAAATGCATTTTTAAGTCGTGTTGAAATGCTTATTGATTTTTTTTTTACAATTGTACAATTAGCGTTTATTGATCTTCTATATCGGATTATGATCTTTAACGCGGTAATGTCAATGAGCATTGCAAGTAAAATCTAGGTCTTCGTTTGCATATTTTCCAAAAAATTTATCCCAGATTTTCAAACCCCAAGGTACGAATTGGGGCATAAAAATTAAAAAAGGACGAAGTTTAGTTCGAGGCTGGGGTCCTACAATCGCAAACTAGTTTCTAAATTATGTACCAAACGTCTTTGCAATTTTGGTGAAAGTATGTAGAAATTCGTTATGAGGTTATCCAATAAGCAGCGTACTTGAAATAGATTTTATATATTTGAAAATTCGTTGTAAACGATTTAAGGCCCATCCATACGCAGCATGCAAAAATTCCGCACGTAATGTTAAAACTTCATATAAAAAAAAATTTCCTACCATTTGGGAAATGTCAAAACTTCATAAAAAAAAAAATATCCCACCATTTGGGATTTTTTTTTTATATGAAGTTTTGACATTTCGTGCGTAATATTTGGGGCCTTTATAAGGTATTTCGACTACATGATTATAAAGAATAATACGAAGGGCATAGAAAAAAAAACTAGTAAACAAAAACTTTTCAGGAATCACTTTTTTTATAATTGTTTAACTGAAAGAAGGTATCAATTATTGCTTCAATATTAAAAACCCTCTTTTTGAATATCGGCAGAAAAAAGTGAAGCGTGTCGCTTTTTAAGCGAATAAACCGATAAGTACATAAGGTTATAATTCAATATTGAGAAAAGCAGATACTTAAAATAATTTTTTTATTTTATAAATTCAAAAGTGTTCTCAACTTTTTTGAAAAATGTGATGAACTACTTTTTATGAAGAACAAAACAAATAAAAAAAAACTGTAACTCCTATGATTAAGGAAGTTATGCTTATTTTATTGAGGGCACCTCCAATGGTTGCTGTGTCGAAAATATGGTTTGTAAAAGAAACGTTATAAACCAAAAGTCTTAATATGCAGTTATCGATAAATCGATAAATAGTCGGAATCAAAATTAAAGAGTTCCGCATGAAATAAGATAATGATAATGAGTGATAAAGAGAGGAAGATCTACGCAGTTTGGACAGTGACAAATTTGTTTACGAACCTTGAAACATATCTATTCCACTTGAGAGTCAAGACTGTGCGTGTGCACTTTATAAAAGGCAATTGGCGAGCCTTAAACAAATCCAACAGCATTCAAACACTCTTGGTTGGGTACGAGACATCTACATACAACACTGGAAAATGTATAATCCAGCCGCAGATACACCAGTTTTTGTCAGTCTTGGTAGTTTGGTTGAGCTGTTGCCTTTTTAAACCCTGTACCTTAGGGGCCATACCCAAATTACGTGACCCGATTTTTACTATTTTTTAACCCCTCCCCCCCTCCGGTGACCAACCGCGGTATATTCCAAGACCCCCCCCTCCCCCCTACTTGTCACGTGGTCATAGATTTTCAAAAATGGATAACTTAAGTTAAAAAAAAAAAGTCCAACAAACCAAAAAACATAGAAAAGTGCCACTTGTGGAAGGAATAAAAAAGATCATTGCACTACGTGACAAAAACCTAGACCCTCCCCCCCCCGGTCGAGTGACCAAGCGTGGTATTTTCAAGACCCCCTCCCCCCCCTAAACAGGTCACGTAATTTGGGTATGGCCCCTTATGGCACATAGGGTATATTAAGTTTGTGACTACCGATGTCCACCTGTCCGTCTGTTCGTTCTCAGAGATGATTTTATTGCAATGTGGTGGTTTAGGGTATTCCAAAGACGTCCGCGTCCGTCTTTAACGTATGCCATCTTTTTTGTTAAAAAAGGAAATTAATTACACCGCTTCGTTTTTTCCATAGGCATAGGCCTTATTTGATATTTTGTCTCGTTGCGTATCTTCTCCCCAAGCTTCTACTTCAAGTGGTTTACTCATTCATATATGTCAGTATAGTGGCTATTTTTATATAATACTTTTGGGCAAAATGTTACGAATTTTTCCATAAATAAGTTTTTGTAAGATAACTGCGTCACATCATCATATAATTGTGCTTTCTAGCGTGGGAATTAATCAAATTTTCCCCCAAGAGTAAACCCCAAATACCTTATTAAAAGTGTAACCACAAATTTCTAAACCAAAAAGAGTCATATGTGTATCGAGTTCCGACTGTGTACGCTGAGTCGTCAAAAAGCCAAGAGTGTTTATAGCCAATTCTCGATACGATGGCTGGTTAATACCAAGTTCAAGTTCAGCGTGCCAGGTGTCGCAGCACGCTTCAATTGGTAGCAGAAACCGCAAAATCAAATCAAAATGAGTATTGTCTTCACTTGAGCGAGTACAACGTAAAGGGTCAAGTTCAGTAAGCAATTGGCAATTGGCAATTGGCTGTAAGCCATGCAATTAGTTGGCTTAATTGTTGCCATTGATTTAAATCGAATCAATTAGCCAATGTTCAATTGCCTTGGCGTTGCTTTCTTTTGTTGAGTTTTGTTTGATGCTTGGTTTTAGACGTAATTGAAATAGTTGAATAGTGGAATAGTTGGTTTTTTTTTTTTGTTTTTATTTGATTGTTGTTAAGCGCAAAAGTTATCAATCATTTGCATGAATTTTGGCCTCAGCCTAAAGGTTATTGCCACTTTGAGGAATTGAAAAGTAAGTAAATTGTTTGAGTTGCCAAAAAAAAACAAAAACGAAACAAAATCGGTGTGCTCCAACTTGTCTACAAAATGTTTTGACAGCATCATAGAGTTGGCTAATAAATGAGCAGCTCTTAAGTTGGCTTAAATGCTTTGTGGCCAAAAATAGCTGCTGATTTGAGCGACTAACTATTTTAATTGCTGTCTGTGTGTGTGTCTTTTAGATCCTGTGGGTAACTGTTGGGACAGGTCTTTGAGCCCGCAGTAAAAACAATAATAATTAATCATTAAGATGTTATCACGCATATTTATTAATTGTTATAATTAGGCTGTAAGCATTACAACAAATTAAAAATTTAAAATGCGCCAAAAGTTAATGTATTCAAATTAGCCGCATCGATGAGATACAGACACACGTGTTAAAGGAAGTTAAATGCCCTCAAAAGTCTTAAAATATTAATACGGCACGGAAATCCAGATGACAACATGCACTTTGCTTGTCATTGCATTAGCCAGAAAGCTTTTGATGTTAAGAGTCATACGTATTGTTAAAATGTTTAATGTTTAATAAATAAACTGACTTGCCGCATTTTGTGCGATTCATACTAAACTTTATTTTTTTCTTGATATAATTAGACATTTTATATGCCAATTAGCGGCGTGTTGAGGAAGCTTTGGAACGTACTGCACCGTTATTTAGCAATCACTTTGTTAATTGTGCCCAAATGCAGTAAGAATTATGAGAAGAAAGCAAGGTTCTTCAATTTGCATTGCCTAAGTATTGAGAATTCTCACTGTCAAGGTCAACGACAATGCCCGCAATATTAAACGTTGGCATTGCCCCGGCTGTATGAGTAATGTAACGCATTTGGCTGATTGCGATGAAGAAAACTCTAGGAACTGGTTTTTCCATTAGGTGTCAGGCCAAGACGCGAACATGCGTGCGTCGCCGCGGTTTTTTTTGGGTCCGCTTATTTATTTTTTATTGGCTTGACAAACTGACAGACATACTGGCGTTATGTGTAGTTTGTAGTATAGTTTAAGTGTGCATGCAAATATTGGTTTAAATGAAACAGGTTGTTGACCGTTTTGTAGTAGGCTGGCCACATGATGGATATACATACATGCTGCCTTATTCATGAGCAACTGCTTTCGATTGGGAAGTGTTTGTACATATGTTATTAACTGCAAAAAATAAGTAATCAACCTTTACTTTCATTATTTCCGTTGATAAAATAATTATTTCTGACAATGCGTAAACGCATAACAAGCTGCAATACATTAAGCTGACATCATATTTAAATGCCGCAGCTCATAGCAGCTATCTTTTTGTAACGCTCACAGCATCATTCAAAAGCCATACAACAGCTTAGCGCTACATAAACCGTGTGTATAATCGATAGTTTTCATTTTAATCATCCAGCACATCGATATGTTTGCAAATTAATGTGCCCATGGCATATACAATACACAAACGCTCTCTATGTGTGAAAAATTTAAGGCGTTGGTATTTAAAGGCTTTTCAGTATTTTGTATGAATTGTAATACATACAAAAATTTAAAAATTCGAAACACCTTTTTTTTCTTATGTTCTTATGTTTTGCGGATCTAGGATTTGGTCTTTGGGGGGAGTTCTTCAGAGCTCGCAAAAGACCTTCAACCCATTTTTCCAACTTTTGGGGGGTCCGGACCCGAAAACCACCCCCATGGATCCGCCACTGACAAACATTTTAAAACATATACATAAAAGAAGACTGGCCCGTACGGGCAGCTTTTGTAACCTGATTGTTCTTAAAGCAGAATGTACTTTATACCTTAACAATTCTCTCTGAAAGTATTGTTTACATGTGTCTTTTTTCTCGTTTTATAATTTTCGCTGTGGTACCAAAAACTCTTCCAACCAAGTCACTGTACTCCTTGCCAAATCTTAGTTTCGCTGCGAATGTATCCTCCACATTACTTTGACTTCAATGTTTAGCAGTAATTTACATCTCTATCAATCTTACTTTTCACAGTGTCTCTCTCACACAAAAGTTAGCAGAATTATGCAACCAGGATAAACGAACTTTAATCCATCAGTATTATAATAATAATAATTTAGAAATAAATAAAAATGTTTACCAAAATCAATTTATTGTTTTGACATAAATATTTTTAAAAGCATTCTAAACATACCATAACAGTTTTGAATGAATGAATTTTTTAAAAATTAAAAGAAAAATATGTTAAAATTGTTTAGAGATTCCAGTCGCTTACCCAAATGCTTTACAAACGTCAATGCATTAATTATTTTTTGTGTTACAATCTCAATTTTCACTAAATATTCTTCATTGCGTTTTCATCTGAAGCAAATAGTAAAACGACTTTTTATTTTCTCTAACGTTTTTTTTGGTATTTTTCCCAATACACATACCAGAAGCTATCGCGGTATTTTTTATGCGCGTTTCGTCTATGGTTTTGGCGTATTTTTGTGTGACCAACATGCGGTCACACTGCACTTGTATTTACTATTTATTTTTGTATTAAGTAAATTCGGAAGACACACCAATTTAAGCGTAAATAAACCTAGCTTTATTTTCATGCTTCACATCTAAAATTATTGCGTGGCATGCGCGCGGCTGCCTTAAATAGTAAACAAATCATATAACAGTGCTGGCTGTATTGAATGGCTTTGAAAAATCGACAATGCTGCAAACGAAGAGAAAAAGTTTATAATAATTTTGCATTATTAAAAAGCAGCGACGCAAAGCAAAAGAAAAGTGCAGTGTATGTGTGTGTGTGCTTAAACCCAAAATAAAAGGTGCATAAAAATAAACGCAAAAAAAATCAATGATTTCCAAACTACACACAAAATAAAACTGTGCCGAGGCAGACGACGTCGACGACGACACCAAAAGACCTTGAGCCCAAACGAGAGTGTTGCTGCTGAGCCATTTAAATATACATATATTAAGCCCCAACTGGACTGATGTACAGGTGTTGTTGTTGTCATCAGCCAGTACAGCCAGTTGTTAGTCAAGTCCAAGTCTGGCCTTTGAGTTCTTTAACTAGCAGCGTGACACACTGCAAAATGGTCTAATCAGACATAGGTGTCGCATTATTATCAAAGATAAGACCAGCGCACACATACAACATAACGTAAAACTAGCGCTAGCTAGCTGAAGTCATAGCCAAGCTAGCAACACCTTGCCCACGTTCATACAAGGTTGGCCGTATTGTGACTCAACCGCTGCGCTGCCAGCGCCCATATTACAAAAGTTAACGCTCCGCAAGCGTCACTCGGTATGCGCGCGATGCTTCTTGGATTTTTCATTCATATTCATTCAAAAACCTTCGAAAATTTAAATATAATCGAGTTCCCCACATTTTTGCAATAATTGTGATTGTTATTATCAGCGGCTGTCGCTTTACACTCTGCTGGGGTTCGTTCATGCTTACGCTCTCTCCACGTCTCTTGCCTCTCACTGCGCTTTTTATTTTTATATTAAAATTAATACAATTTATGTACGCGCTCTTGTTTATTTATTTGTTTATATATGCTGCACATATGTGCGACCTACAATAATTGTACACCATTTGTATGCGCCTTTATAAACCAAAGCTGTTGCGCCGACGCATAAATGAGTACGAGCACCATGAGGTCACAGGAGGGACATCAGGCAGCAGCGCTGTCGCGTCCAAAAATTAATGCCGGCAGCACGCTGCTGACTCAGGAGGAGAATGATGCGGTCTTCGTGCTGCTTGGGAGAAAGTGTCAGGTGAGTTGATTGTTACGTCTTTCTCTTCTACTGTGTGTGATCGTGTCATCATTTTTTGTGATTGAAAGCCAGCCAGATTGGCAGCAGAGAGTCTTCTTCAGTTAGTCAGTCAGTCAGTTTGCCAGTTAGTCAAAGGCTTGTATGATTAATGTGGTGATTAATATTACAGCAAGCCACAAAACACTTGTTTTATACATACCACATAAACAATGAAATATATAAATACAATGTGATAAAACGTTCCATATAGTATGTACAGAAAGTGTGTCTTGTTCTCAATTTGGCCAAATGGACAAAAGCGGCTTACTTTAATGCTTTTTTAAACAAAAAACTTTTATGTAGGGAGCCTGCAGCAGAAGAAGGCTTAGCATCTATCTATACGAAAAAAAACCTTAAAAACATTTTGTTCACGGGCCCCTCAGAAAACTTCGAAATCCTCGCATTCCCACCCTCCTTTCAACAGGCCTGTATACATTTTATGCAATAACTTAAATTCTTATCAAATATGAAAAACTCAGCATATTCCATCTACAATGTTACCACTAACTAAAGCTATAAAGTTGTGTAAAAGCTCAAAGCAACAACCGCGAGATTAAAGTAACCTAGATAAGCTAGATCTCATATAAAGATAAGTACAACCAATTTTACTTTAGGACTCTTAATTTATAAGTCAGCTATATTTGCACTTCATTAAATTCAAAAAAATTTAAACAAAAAAAACTAATTTTTCTGCACTTGGTGTTGAACTTCCGCCTGTCAGCGGCTTTTGCAGTCATCTCAAATGTCATCGGATTATATGAAAAGCTCTTTTTTTGCCAATAGCAATTAGTTGGCAGCTGCAAAAATTAACGTCTGTAATATTATAGTCACAGCTGTTGTCGTTTTCATAGCTGTGCGTTAATTTCTAAGTCCCACTGTTTGCCAAAACAGCACATATACATATGTATGTACATAAAAATAATGCTTTTATCTACAAGCGATTTGTAATCGACTTCCCTATCAGCAAAAACAACAACAACAATGTCATAAAATTTGCTATAATGATTAAGTTTTAGTCAGCAAAGCCAATGGCTTATACTGAAAAAAACTATTCTTGTATTTTTTTTACTATTCGCAAAACTTAACAATTTTTATGCAGTTAAATTGAAAAGTAACGTTTGGTTTTAGAATATTTTAGACCATAAATTGATAGGCTTTCGCAATTGACAAATAGGCGCTCATTCTAATCTTATCTTATCTTGCATATTTTTATACATATGTATACCTAAGATAAGCACTCATAGCATAAAAAGTGCCCAGGTAATAATTAAATGAAAAATAACTAAAAAATTACTACGCCACAAAACACGCAAATGCCTAGTCAGTTGTCCATGTACAGTATACGTCACTAGGTTTGTACCGACTAATTGTTTATAAAGATGGGTAAATTTTAAGGTCGAAAATTTGCTTCTGGCACTTTTAGAGAAGCACTCTTTAAAAGTAAAAGTTCATGGGTTGTGTGTTTTATGCTATATTGCAAATTTGAAAGCATTTCTCTTCATGTTCGTATGAGTTCTGTTATAATTTTTATATTTCGACAAAACATTTTGAACACTTTTTATAGCAAATCTATAACATATTTTATACCATTTCGTCAAATCCTGTTTACTGGTGGTGCCACGTCTCAGCCTAGACAAAACACAAGTTTCAACGTAGCCTGCTGTATTTTAATTTAAGTAACATTATGGCAAAAAAAATACTTTCTCATTATACCCTGTACCAAAGATTCAAAACTAAGAAGAAGGTGTGGCAGACCCCAGTAGGCATTTATTTTCTTTATCAGCATTAACAACCGAGTCGAAAAAGCCATGCGTGTCTGTTCGTCAGAACAAAAGGATCTCAGAGACTATAAGAGCTAAAGGGTCATCAATCTTGAGGTTTTTTTTTAAATTAAAAAAAATAAAAATTTCAAATGAATCGGAACATCTTTATTTTCAATAGAAAGAACCATTCTTTCCATTCACTTTTTAAAGATAATTCATTTCAAATGTTGGCCGAAACTGCGCCGTAGCTCGTCCATGCGGAGGTTTCAATTTTCAATGACGCGTTCGAGCATAATTGGATAACACGGGTAACGTTGGTCTCTAATGCTTCAATCGTAGCTGGCTTATCCACAAACACTTTAGACTTTACGTAGCCCTAAAGGAAAAAGTCTAACGAGTTAAATATCATCTTCGTGGCCAACTCACCGGTCCAAAGCGTGAAATTAATTGTTCACCGAATTGGTTCCATAAAATGGCCTAAGCGCGCGAAAAACATTCTTTACAGAACGCGAATTTTCTTAATATATTTGTACGATTTGCAAACGTTGTTGGGGTGTAAGTCTTTTCTGGATGAAATGTCAATGAAAACTGAATAAAAAACACATGGCAACTTGACAGTACTCACGCGTGATTTCTCAAGTAACCCTACTGAAAAAAATCTCTAGATTGATGACCCTTTAGAAAGCTGAAAGTTTTACCAAAAGATGCTCATGTCGGTTCCCCGTAAGAGAATTTCACATTATAATAGCTACCCGGTAAAAATGTAACAATATTTAAAAATTTTGCCGCTTTTTAAAATCGGATGAAAACTTTTAAAAAAATTTGGTTAAAAATGTTTCTCAGACACCACAGAAATCAAGCTACTAGTAAAATTGTTTGCAAAAGAAGCTGCTGCAGTCATCAAAATCGGTATGCGGACTAAAACATATTTTTTTCTTTTAATTTAAATTTTTTTTCTTTTTGGCGTTAACCACGCAAATGGAGGCGTCTAAACGTGTCTTATTAAAAAAAACTTTTGTACATCTCAAGTCAACATTGTAATGTAATAGCCTCTGTAAAGTTCCTAGATACTAAATATTAAACCTTGCATAATCGGGAGAGAATTTAAGCATTGAACTTTGCTGATCCAGGTTATTTTAGAGTCAAGCAGCCACGACTTTATATACTCAATCTGAGGAATATAGAAGGCCCTAAATGGGTTGCTATGCGAAGAACGCAGGCGGTGGAGTCCCCTGTTTTTCTGTGTTAGAACCGGAACTCCAATAAGAATCACGTATCGTTAAATATAACATTATAACTATAATTCCCCTGATGAGTTAGCAATGGGCCACATGGTTCGACAAAGTTTTTTGGGAAGTTGAAGTTTTAATTGGTAGTAAGTTATGAATATTATTCACTCAAGTTTTGTCAGATTTCTTTTTATTTCAAATTACTTGTAAACAGCTCCTACCTAATAAAAATTTAGTAAGAGCAGTGGCGGATCCACGGGGGTTTTCCGGGTCCGGACACCCCAAAAGTTGGAAAAATGGGTTAAAATCTTTTGCGAGCTCTGATATATACACACTTCGAAGTGAAGAGCCCCTCCAAGACCAAATCCCAGATTTCTTTTTATTTTCCTTAACAGCACGGAAAATGAGCATAGTTTGGTTAAATTTTTATGTCCCTTGCTTTTATAGTGTAAGAGATCTAGGTATACGGACTGAATAAAGCCTGGTATTGAACAAGTCTGTCACAACCTTGACCTGAGACCTTATATACATAGGCACAATGTAGTACAAGTATAAACTTCTAAGCGGAGGCGGATCTTTGGGGGTTTTCGGGTCCGGACCCCCCAAAAGTTGGAAAAATGGGTTGAAAGTCTTTTGCGAGCTCTGATATACACTTCGAAGTGAAGACCCAAGACCAAATCCTAGATCCTAGATCCGCACCTGCTTCCAAGGCATACTTACAATGCAGCTGTATGAAAATAATTTTTTGAAACATTTCCATTTCGTGCAAAAAAGATAAACAACGGCCAATTTCCATTTTTAAATCTGAAATGTTTTTAATTTTGACTAAGAAGACTACTAAGAATTTTTTTCTCTTAAGCGTTCTCTTTTGCGAGCTTTTACTGTATGTCTAAATATATACAAGTCTAGTACGTGAAAAAATATCTAGAAATCTACAGTTATGCGTAATTATAGTGTGCATGACATGTAAGCGTTTCTATTTTTTTTTCGCCAGTTTTTAATTATAATTCATGCTTTGCTAATTTTCAACTTTCCATCGCACAGTAACCAAACCAACTATGAACCAATTGACAAGAGTGCAAACCTGCAGCGAACTTCATGGATAGCCATAAACAATTTAATGACAACTTTGCAATACCCTTTCAATCTGAATGCATTAATTTTCGTGCATTTTTTTACATAAAAGTGCAATGTATTGTGGATCTGGTTGTTGATGACAAAGCTGAGCGTTTATAATAAATTAAAAGAAATGACTTAAAAGCTATTTTAGTTACTCACCGCATTTTAATTTGTATAGATGGATGATGTTGTTTTCATCGTAGTTGTATTTGTTGGTGTTATTGTTGTTGCCATTTGTCGTCATTTGCTTTGGCTACTTAAGCTTAAATATTTCACGCATATTTCTATACAATTTTAAGCAGACAAGTTAGACTTTCTAATTGCTGTTTATGTTTTGTATCTGTATCTGTCTCTCTTTCTTTATCTGTATCTTTGTTGTTATTTTAAGTTTTATGTGCACTCCCTTGGCCCCTCAACCCCATGCCACAACCCCAAATCGAGACTAAGTCAAGTTAAGTTGACAAGTTTTATGTTTTGTGATTTTTATATACACTTGACAAGAGTGTTTTAGCTTTGGGATTAGAGTTGTCAATCTTAATTTAGAAATGCGACGGCTGTCCTTTTTTTGGGGGTTTTGTGGAATGACAGATATCAATAGTTAATTTTTATCAAACAAGCTACAAACAATACAGATTTCAATTTTGATATGTTTTTATAACACTCAAGTTTATAATTATAGCTACAGTATATAAAGTTGAATGAAAATAAAAGTTAGCGATGACTTGACAATTGGCCATAACCGTGACCGAAAACGTAACAAATACATCGACGATTCACTGCTCTCATAATTAGATATCTTGTATGGTACTTATTATACGTAAATCGTATTAAGATGATGTGGGGTGACCTGAAGGCTTATTGTGTAAGTAGAATAGGTTTTCATTAAGAAAAGTTTGGAAAAAAACAACTGCAAAATATAGTTTTTTTAATTCCGAATAATTAAATTATTTTTAAATTTATTTTTGCTATTGTACAATTACTAAACAATGCTCTTAAAAATAATTTTAACAAATATTTAAGAATAACCGAAATTACATAACTTTAGATTCTTAAACAATTGGTTTCCAAAATAAAACTACTACTAGAAATGCGCTCTATTTAGTCCTTTTGGCAACTTTTTAGGCCTTCTTTCATCTTTCTTAGACAGCTTTCAACCTTCATCGTCCTCATGGCATTTGTAGTGTTCGTCTTTCCATCAAATGCCATAATCCTCGGCTAATAATTTTATGGAATTAATCTATATTGTGGGGCAGTTTTTTTCCGTCATGCCATTATATTAGGAGCTTTTAGTTTTCGTTGATCAGTTTCAATTTCGCAGTCCTGATCCTTCTAATGACTTTATTGTCTTCTTTCTTCAAAAGCTGCATTAAAAACCTTTGACCCTCACGAATCTTCGTCAGCATAAAACTCGTAGCTGCATACTCTTTGTTCCATCGAATGCCATAATTGTCGCTTAAAGTGTCAAAGATGTTATGTAATAGCAACCATCTTGTGGATCCTCCGAAATGTAATACGTCATGTCGTTATATTTAGGACTAGTAATTTCTGGCGTTCTATGGCCAACCTCTTAAGTGTTGTCACTTTAGAGCAAATCAAAGTGCGAACTGCCTATTTAGATCCTATCGGCCTCTAATTGCAAAAGTGAGCCCCTGCTGCATCTCCATGCCGATATCTTTTTGTATTGTGGTGTTGCCAAAGCACAAATTTATACTTCTCAAGGCTTATCTGGGAATTTGTACACAAAGTCGTTTCATTTGACGATAACATATACTACGTCTTGCTCCAATTTACCAGCAAATCCATTCTAAAAGATTCTCTTTAGATAAACGCAATGGCTGCCATAACAGCTCGTTGCGTACGATCAATGATCAATAAATATCATCTATACAGACAAACATTTGGATACTTTTGTAAGAAAATGGTTCCATAATCTGTTTAGTGTTGCCAAATCTTGGGAAACATTATACGGCTATGTATATAACACCATATTCAATAGCAACTTTTCATTAGTTCGCAAGAGTATATAAACTTTGAACGATAGCGTAAGCTTTTCTTTCTGGTTTTATTTTATTGGTGTTTTGTTTTGCCATCGATTTTATGCTTTTTGTAAGAAAAACACATAGTAGAGATACAAAGCTTGTTCATAGAAGGCAAGACATCATTTTACATTACTACTTATGTCAACACACACTAACACATACCGACAGACAGACAGACAGACGCACAGGCACACACTCATAGATACATACGTAAATACATCAATAAAAATTCAAAGTGTATCTATCACACTTGAAGCGCCAACGCCAGCTGAGCTCTGTGTGGGATTCATTTTGACTACATGGTACATACTATGTACATATATGACGGCCGCCTGTCAACGTCGCTTTCATTCGAGCCAAAGGTCATTATATGTATCAAATTTATGTGCCAATGAGTTGTCATTAATGGCCACATAAATACCTACATATATATATATATATACATAAAAACAGAAAAAAAAAGATATAAATTAATAAACATTTATGACATATCCAAAATATTTGCGTGCTCACAAGAGTTTAATGCAATTTATTTGTTTTTTATGTGGATTAAGCTTATTTGCAGCTGCAGTACTACAATTAGCAACACGTGCTCATTGGCGACTCCAGAGAAGAGTCTTGGGGTCAAGATCAACTCCTAAAATATCTTAAGCACTGTAGTGTTTTTACTACTCAATTATCAAGCATTGAAAGAAATATGGACACCTCAAAAACAATTTTCTGGATCCGCCAATGACTATGTGCACGTAATATGCGTATGATACCATTTGGACTTTTGCCAGCTCGGGTCACACTTTGCTGTATTTGTCAGGCCATGGTCACATTTCGACTAAATGTCAAATGTTATGCAGCAGCTTGCTGCAGCACATCAAAAAGTAATTTTGTGAAACAACCAACAAGATTTGTTTTTCACAGTTTGCCAAGGATTTAAATGCGGCAGTCTTGTGGCCTTACTAAGGCGCCATCAAGCCGGCTTGTTTCCTGCCTAGACGTCAGGGTTGGGCGCGTGACAAGGTATATTTTAAAGTTACACTGCTAAGGAGATGGGCGCGTGACAATTTACTTTTTTTCTTTGCGAAACCTTTTTTCAATGATCAATATTTCCGTAAAATGGGTGGGAAAAATAATAAATTGGAAATGTACAAAAATAAAATAAGTCATACGAATTCTTTACTAGGGTTCTATCCAAAGGGTACCCATTACCAATATTAAAATGTCTTCTGAAAATTTTCACACCCATAACTCGACATATTTTTATTTTTTGACCAAACTTTAGTAAAATAGATTGAGATCTTTGGGAGTTATATATATGAACCAATTTTTCATCGAAACTCTACTAATGAATCCCTTTTTATAATTGTGTTCCTCATTTGAACTTAAATATAAAAATTCTTTTTATTTTTAGGGGATATCTCACAGCCCCACAAACTTTTTCACGTATAAAGAAACTTGACACAAACAATAAAATAAGCATTTCCGAGCTATGCTTCGAAACGACACAATATTGAAGTAAACCTTTCAAATTTAGAAAATAGGCCATATTCTAGTAACTGCCTCTTTATTAAAATTAAGAAAATTCGATAGAACAACCTAAATAGTATCACATTTCTTAAATACATCCCACCTTGCCGCAGCAATTGTTTTAAAAAATCACCTTTAAACTTATCAAATAATTTAATAACTAGCCTACAACTTTGCGATTATCTGTTCCTATAACCTGGTAATTTTTTGAATATACATATAATCATTCATATCTTCGCAACATACTTTCAATGTTATTTTCTGGGTTTATAAATAAACAATGAGGTACACAATTTGTGTTAATCTAAATTTTCTGATTATAACCATTCTTTTGGTTCTTTAAGGGCTTAAAACTTTTTTGTTCAAGGCTGTTCCAAATATTAAAATAATTTGCATTAATGAACATTACAACTAACGAGAAAGAAATTAAAATAAAAAGATGGCGTACGTTAAAGTCGGGCGCAGACGACTTTGGGATACCCTGTACCACCACATTGCAATTAAGTCCGACACATTGCTTAAAACGTCCAAAAGATATTTTATTCGGCAAATTTGGTTACGATGTTTTCATAAAAAAAAAGAAATCAGTCGAATTTTGAACCAAAAAATTTTTTTGACCGATCGGTCCTATGGGGACTATATGATATAGTCAACCGATTTTGATCGAATTTAGTACACTGATTGGGAACTATAAAAAACTTAAGACTGCCAAATTTGGTTCCGATATCTTCAAAACCAAACGAAACACAACGAATTTTGTAAAAAAAAGCGTTTTTTTGACCGTACGTTCCTATAGGAGCTATATGATATAGTCAACCGATTTTGATCAAACTTGGTGCAGTGCTTGGGTACTCTAAAAACATTCTTAATGCCAAATTTGCTAACAATATCTTTACAAACAAACGAAACGCAACGAATTTTGTAGAAAAAACGATTTTTTGACCGATTGGTCCTATGGGAGCTATATGATATAGTCAACCGATTTTGATCAAATTTGTAACAGTGCTTGGGAACTCTAAAAAACTTCCTCTTGCCGAATTTGGTTCCGATATCTTCAAAAGCAAACGAAATACAACGAATTTTGAAAAAAAACATTTTTTCGACCGATCGATCCTAGGGAGCTATATGATATAGTCAACCGATTTTGATAAAATTTGCTACAGTGCTGGGGATCTCTAAAAAACTTCCGACTGCCAGATTTGGTTATGATATCTTCATAAACAAACGAATTATCCATCTAAAACTTTTGCTTTTTTTCGAGGTCCTCTGAAACACCCCTATGGGAGCTATATTATGTAATCCCGATATCAAAAAAATAAAATAAACTTGTCTCCTATGGATTAACAAGGGATCTTATCTGAAAGTTTGGTTGCTCTAGCTCTTACCATCTCTGAGATCTAGGCGTTCATACGGACAGACGGACATGGGTATATCGACTTCTCGAGTCACACTGATCATACTTTAGGTAACTTTGGGGGGTCTCCGACGTCTCCTTCTGTACGTTACATACATTTTCGGCTTGCACAAACACAATATACCCTTTGTACCATACGGTACAGGGTATAAATATTTTTTTCTTTACAAACTAGTGAGACACTCATAGCTAGCAATCGCACTTCAGCATCTCTTTAAAGATATAAAAAATCTACTTTAAACTGTATTTTGGGAAGTCTCTAAAAATTGTGAAGACAGCACATTTTCGTGAGTCATTTAAGTCTTAGAAGGCAGCAAGGTGTACATACATAGTCATTCAGATAACTTCAACCTCCAGTTATTTTTTTCTATAACTTCTTAATCATTAATCAGATGACAATAGAACGTTAAAGCTAATGAATTTTGCGACTGTCAAAGGTAGATTGATTGATTCCAAGTTACGAAACAAAGGAACCCAGTAGGTGTATGAACTACGCATATACTTTATAGGATGAATTTTAATATTCTTAATTTTTAAACCTTAAATCCGTGTCTGTTTAATTGTTAAGTTTCACATTTTTTCTCAACTCTATTATCTAAATCATCAACACGATTTCCAGTTTTCTACTAAAAACTGGCCGGCTATAAAATATGCTTCCCGATCGGCATTTACTGCCATGAACAAAGCTGAAATTTAAAATACTCTGAAAAATTTTATAAAAAAACTCGTATTGTAGGTTTGTCGAGAATTAGATGTTTAAATAAATGGTTTACCTGTAATTTATTTACGTAAATTTTTACTGATTTTGATGAAAATTAAAAGTTATGTCAAAAAGTTATTCAAAGTAAATGGGGTAAGTTTGAAAGGGGTGTGCGAGAAAACACGGTAAATCTATTGCGGGGTGTTCGCATCGATAAAATCACGATGTAAATTTGTTTGTTAGAGCCACATGTATATTCTTACCGAAACTGCTGATTTTAGATCACTATTTACCATAATTACGTGTAGTCAAATACTGATGCAGATTATTGGCAAAGGGGGCGAAATTAGTACATTTTTGACTGTAACTAGTGTTGTATTTTTTGTGGCCCCATGTTCCTCCTTGGAGCTCGAGTCAATATACATTTATTCTTGCATTTTTTCGATTTTGTTCATTTTTGACACACAGATGCATGTTCAATTCGATTCGGTTCAATTCAAAACAAAATATTACACGGTGTAGACCAAAAGTCCGAATTTCTACTACAGGGGAACGGGATAAGATATTGATATAGGTAATTCAAAAAACTTCATCTCCTGAGGAAATATACGCACCAGTTGGTAAAGTTTCGAGTTTCTAGCTCTTTTAGTCTTCGAAATCTAGGCAGACGAAGTGACAGACGGATATTCCTCAATCGCTACCCGAGCTTATGATAAGCATAAACATAAATGACTTGGGTTATGCCACGCCTCTTTTTGTCCGTTACTTACATTGCACAAATCTAGTATATCTTTTGTACCTATTGGTACAGCGTTTAAAAATGGCGCAGGCGACTTTTTTACTATTGCAACAAATAAAGCTACTCTAAGAAACTATATTTCACTAACAAACTAATAATGCCCTAAAAACTTTTGCAAGCGATCCGTCCTTTGGGGACGTCTTCGATATATGCAGCGCCGTAGAGAAAAATTCCGGGCCCGGGGGTAAATTTACCGGCCCCTCTATTACACCTTTAGCTTGAATCACGACAGTACGACAAAAATTACACCGGGCCCCTGAAAAAACTGCGGGCCCGGGGAAATCCCCCCTTTCCACCCACCTCTCGACGGGCGTGGATATATGGGTAAAAACTTTTCCAAGTAAAAAAAGACAATATTATTTACAAATTTGCATTTTAAGCGGACTTTTACCTAAGTTCACGCTAAGATACTTAGATACATGTACGACTTATTTCACTATTTTATTTTATTTTTTTGAGCTTTATGATTTGCTGAAGAAAACTTGGCCTAAATGACTTCGTGACTAATTAAGCGTACCTTTGCGTGCACTTCTATCGACGACCCTAAAAAGATTTTACAACATAAACACAATTCTCTATGCTTTGAAGTTAAAAACAGCGTAATTGCTAGAGGCAGAAACGGCTCAAATACCTCAAAACTTTTGAGTACTGCCGTGATGAAGTGTTGCAAAATTTATACACTCACGATCACTTCACGCGCACATCTCTATGCACTCATAGAGCATATTTCAATGGCAATAAACGACGTCTTAAATCACAAAACCAATCCGTATTTCCGCCAGAATATTTAAGCACCAGCCATTGTGTAAGCCCAAGTCTGGTCATGGATATTAGTTATTGCTCTTGAGACAGAGTGTGCATGAAATTGGAATTGCACAAAAGCGCAATGAACCTCTTGTAACAAAGCCCATATCGCAAGTAACTACTGCTAAAGAGTGACAGTGAATGATCCAAGCTACTTTGGTTTTTGGCTGACGACATGTTACTATCAATTTGTACGTGCCCCTCATGCCAAACTACCAGATTAGTGTTAGCACGGTGCATACTGTGACTGGCCACTGTCAAGTGTTAACTGCCAACTGCAACAAACTTTAACGGCTGACAGTTGTACGCCACTAAAGATGTGTCCATTTGGTGGAGGTATGTCGACAACGACTACTAAGATGACTATGACAACGAGCAACGGCCAAGCTCATCGGTATTCAAATGCGCGATAGTCACGCTCAAAGCCCACAAAATGCCAAACAGCTAACGACTGCCCATTGAAACCGAAAGTCAGATGAGTTTCTCAACTCGAGCGCACAAGTTCACAGCATTTGCTATACGCTCGCTACGCATTCAAGCCGGGCACTGCATTCAAATGAAGCGCAAACAGAAGGTGGTCCCAATTTTACTTTCCCAGTTTACTCCAAATATACCAACTCTTTATACGGATTGTACAATAGAAGTGTTAGATAATCGGTTTTAGCTTTGTGTGTAAAGTAACTAATGTAATATCTGATTATTTTTTTTCTTGTGTAACTACAGACCTTAAACACGGCCGTTGTGCAAATCTATAAGACGGAAGGATCGGCGCACTCGCACTGGAAGAAGAAACACACAGCAGTCATATGTTTTGTCAAAGACAGCGACAAACGCTCGTACTTCCTGCGTGCCTATTGTCTAATAAAGAATGAACTGATTTGGCAACATGAGCTTTACGATGGCATGCAAATTGTCAAATCGAGACCGTTTCTGTTGACCTTCGAGGGCAGTGTAAGTATATATTAAAACTTTAATAAATTAAAAATTTAAAAATGCATTAACCAGCTCAAGATTATCACTGAAAAGTAGGGATTGTTATATAAGAAATAGAAAGAGGTGAGCCATATTCGTCTGTTCGTATGTATATATTACATTGGGGGCTATAATAGCTAGAGGCGCCAAATTCTTTCAATAATGTGCTGTTGGACGTACAATTTATGTCGATATCTGGTCTCATTTCTCTATAGGCGACAAGTACGATAAAAACCAGCGAAATTTGGCAAATTTATTCAGCTTGTAAATAAGAGTAGATGGTTACTATGATAGGATAAAAATTTCTAAAGATATAGCTGAAAATGTATTAATTTTAAAAGTTCAGCATTTATATTTTTATCATTTTCTTTCATTATTCAGCTACAACCACCAAACCTTTGCTCAAAATAGCCACCACAATACCCCCTATTGTTAAGCCTATTTTCTTGAGCACAATATACAATCTTAAAAGTATTCCGTTCTGTCAGGTGGAGCTTATCCTCCACTCATGTTTCGAGTATTTTTGAGGAAAATATAATTTCAATGCAATGCATCTATGTAGGTTTGGGAACATTAATAATATCCGCTAAAAAAAAGAAATCATATTAACAAAACGAAGAAAGTTGATTTTGCAAAGATTCAATAAATGTATTCAAATGCTATAAATAGATATATATTATAAATAGATTCCATTATAAAAACTGTTGGATTAACTGAGGTCTGTCAGGTCTATTATTAAATGTTTAGCTTTATGAATTTTAGTGGTTTGGTCTTCGTTTAAATTTGGTTCATTTTATTTTAAATATCATAAACTAAATCCAATGTAAATATTTTACTCAGAAATTTATTTATTTATATTCATAGAACCATAGCATAGTTTCGATTCAGTACTCCAGCTCCTTAAACCAGCAAACAACTGTTTCTATTGTTAGTTATAATATCTTACCAACTTTTTTACCTACAGGACGGTCATGTGGGCCTTAACTTTGTCTCCGAGGAGGAATGTGATGCATTCTTTCGTATTGTGGATGCCACCATAGAAACACGCAATCGCAAACGTCTGGAAAAGCGTAATCGGCAGAAGGCGCAACAGGCACCAAATGTGCCCGTACCACCAGTTCCACGTGAGCCGACAAGACCACCAGCACCAGTGACAGCTATGTCTGCTACCGATGGTGGTGTACAAATGCGCAACAATAAGATTGGCTCGGTTACACTGACGCCAGCACCAACGAAAAGCTTCCTATCCAGCAGTTTTGGCCTATCTGCATCTGCCAGCAAGGATAAAAAACGAAAAGTGACCAAAGCAGACATCAGCCAACCGACAAATTTTGTGCATGTTAGTCATGTTGGATGGGATGCGGACAAGGGTTTTGATTTGACGGGCAATGAAAATGATGAAATGTTGACGCAATTCTTTGCCAAAGCAGGCGTTTCTGAAAACCAGCTAAAGGATCGGGATACGCGTGCATTTATTTATGATTTCATACAGAGCAATAATGTGCTGGCCTCTGTAAAGCAAGAGCAGGTGGAGTCGCCTACGACGCCAGACGCGGCGACGCCACACATGCCGCCACCAGTGCCAAGTCGACAGCATCATGTGAGTATTGTGCGTAAAATGCAAAGCGTCACATTCTTGACTTTATGTTAAACAATTTCAGGCACACAATGGAAATGCGTCAAGCCAAAGAATTGCGCCGCCGCCACCGCCTGCGCGACAACCGCCTCCGCCGGTGCCCACAACAGCGCCAAATGTAACACGCGCGCCTGCGCCACCCAGCAGACCGCCACCCATTAGCTTATCAGCACCACCGCCGCCGCCACCAAGCAGTGCGCCAGCTGTAGCGGTAAGTCGCTTGTTTGAGTCTGGTATTAAACAAGCTGATAACCATTTTTTTATAGCCTCCTCCACCACCACCGCCACCACCAGTTGCAGCTGCAGCGCCACCACCGCCACCTCCGCCTATGCCAGCGACAGAGATTCCCATGATAACGACCACACATGCACCAACTGCAGCAACCAAAGCACCAGCAATGCCCGTAGTGAACGATACGCGCAACGCTCTTATGGATGCCATACGCAAGGGCACTACGCTGAAGGTAATAGAAAATATGACTTATATATGTGTGTATATGCTGAGGTCCTTAGTAAGCAACAATAAAAAACTGGTCATAAGATTAATATTCTAGTTTTGAACCTTTTTTACAAAGCTAACAAATTAACTAAGCCTTTAAGAAAATTCCAAGGGACTTAAACTTATATCAACAATTTATGGTATTCTTGTACTTTACCAATGCACAAATTATGGAAAATTATATATTAAGCTTACCAAATAACAAACCAATTGTAACACTTAAAGTAAATATACATAATTAGAATGTCTGCTAATTTCTTCAATGCTTACAGAAAGTGGACAGTGCAGCGCTTAGTACTGGCAGCGCCGACTCGCGCAGCGATCTCATGTCCGAGATACGCATGGGCTTTGAACTGAGGCCGGCGGCCAATCGGGAGCTCAGCAATCAGCGCACTAGTGATGATGGTACGGGCGGAACCGATGCTTTGGCCGATGCACTGCGTCGTGCGTTGCAGGAACGCGGACGTGTCATACAATCATCAGATGAAGAAAGCGAATCTTCAGGCAATGATGAATGGGAGGATTAAATTGAAACGTACATCTCTGTTTTGTACTGTTTTAGTTGTGAACCCGGCAGGAGAACTATCCATAGGTAGTTCATACATATTTATGGCAAATTAATTCCAAATAAAAGCAATAATTTAATTTGTGCTTTGGCATTTAGATTTATCGCATGATAAATCTGTGTAAATAATGTTTAGTAAATTCTCTTACCTCTTTAAATTGCATAAATAACATAAATTGTAATTATAAAAAGTTAAAAAGAATAACAGTTTTAATAGTAGCATTTTTCGTTATTTTCCAATTCCAATTTGCATATCCTTAATCTGCTCAATTAAAAGAATATATCAACATTTATATTAAATACAATTTATACACTATACATTGTAATATGTATTTAAAAGCAACAACAATAACCTATATACAATACATAAAACTTGTTCGGAACTGTGCCAAAACAAAAAAACTTGTTTAAAAGTTTAAACACCAAAAGTTAAAACAGTTTAGTACTAAATGTACTTGTACGTGGGCCCATTAGCATGAGAAAAGTCTGTACGTAAAAAGAAAAAATTCTTTGAGAAAATGTGTGCCTAACCTAACCCTGGACTGAAGCACTGCGTTTCAGTTTTCTTATATAGGTAGAGCCATTGGCTTCCAAACGTTTTCCAAGCTTATAAGCATTAGTTTCCTATAAGTCCAGGGTCGTAGAACTGACGGCAAAAGTTTAAACTCGACAAACCTGCGAACTGAAACTCTGTCGAAAGCAACTCCAAATGAGCAAAATAGCAAATAACTAGCATAAAATATATAAATAATAAATATATATATATATATATATTTTATAAAATTATAACAGAAACTGTGCTTATACTCTAACAATATAATTAAGCAAGAGTTAAAAAATTGTTCCAAAATTATTTAACATAAAACGGCACACGATTGAAAAATATAATATTAAATAACGAAATTTTTGCTCAAAATCACTAAAAATTCAATATGTTAAACGAAAACTTAATAAAATATACGGGTTAAAACAAATATAGGTTCGCAAAATCATAAAATTTGCCCCAAAAAAATAAAAACACTATGCAAACCGCAATGCTTCCATAGCAGATACTCTATAACTATTTTAAAAAAATTTCTGACCCTTATAAAACTATAAACTATACAATATATTTTTTGTTGTTAGTTAATATGCATTTAATGCAAAATTTGTAGTCATTTTCTTATGTATTATTAAACAAATGAAATTTTTGTTTGAAAATTATGTATTTAAAATCATTTTTAATTTTATTTAATAGCCTTTTGATCTAACTAATTAAATATTGGGCGTGTTTGAGCGTGTAATCAATGAATTATGAAATTGTGCGATTTGTGTATTTAAATATATATATATATAAGCTAATAATACAATATGTAATTTACGTAAATAAAGTTGTGTATGTATGTTTAATCACAAAGTGCTGTTATTTTTTTTAAATATATAACTCACCTTATTTTTAAATTACTAAGGTGACGCGGCCAAACAAATATATAGACCAAATCTATATATAAAACAAATTCAACTAATGCTTTTGTAAATGCATAACTCGAGAACGGAACGTCGTGTTTTGTTCTTCTCTGAAAATCTAAAATAAAAAAAATGTATAGGTTCCTTTACAATATAGCACTTTTCAAAGCTGCACAACGTAACTGAACTGAAAGAACAATCCTTTTATTTCTCGAACCGTATAGTGCACATCGTTAGAAACCTACGATATGTCAAAATATACACTTTAAAGATTACAATTTTGTTAGAAAATTCTTTATTTTAATTATAATAATATTTTTAATATTTCATACCAAAATATGAATGTAAAATAAACCGAAAACAATACAAATTTACAAAAAATCAATCTTGTGGACTTGAACTCATATGTTAAACTCAATTAAGTGAACCTCAAAAAGAGTGTTCAGTACTCTTACAATCTATCTCCAATAAATTTTGGAGAAGATCAGTTCTACTTTTTGCACATTGTTCAAATTTTGTCAGCTCTAGACATGGCCTTTTCATCGAAACATTTATTAAGTGACTGTAATTTTATTATGTTGTAGCTGGAAATCTTTTATAGTGGATGAAAATCGATTTTGAGATGCCTCGTCACAAGCATTAGGTGCTGCGTCCGCTTCATGGTTTTCTTAGGTATGTGAATATACTCTTAAGAATTAAAACTCTTGTATTCAAAACATGTAGCGTATTATCTGTGTCTTTTTTAAATCTCACAGAGTACACGATGACCAATTATCAGTTATGTTTAATATAATCCCAAATAACACAAAATTGAAAAGTTGCTATTCCACTTAAAATTAAACAAAATATAGCTTTTGTTACTTAACATATTTACTTTATTTATGTTTATACCCTAGCAGGGTATATTAATTTTGCTATGATATTTGTAACGCATAAAAGTAAGCGCTGCAAATCATATATTTCTTTAAAATAAACGATCAGCGTCTTTTAAACTTGGTGATCAGTTAAAAAGCATCTGACTAAACCGGATAAACAGACCTGCTAGGGCATGTAACCCTCGGCGTCCCAAAGTTTGCCGATTATTTCTTTAAAGTTTAGTTAAGGCTTAAATATGCAGGGCCTATTAAATTAAAAATAATCTTAAATATTATTGTATAAATAATAGGGAAATTTGATTCGAATTTGGTAAACTAAACAGCTTATTCACTTTGTCTTAACTACGGAATTGATTTCTATACTTCCTGCGTATATATGTACATACAATTATGGCGTCTGTGGGGAGACAAATTTAGGTGAATATGCGAATATGACTTAAGCCTAGATATCTATATATTGGGGTTTTCCTGAGCGGCATTTGCGTCGTCCTGCAGTTCCCTTTCAATATTTGCATTGTTATTGTTCTCAGCAATCTCATTTATATTGGAGTCATCGTTTTGGCAACGTTGCTGCAGTTGCTCTTGCTGTTGCTCATTGATGCGATTCTCAGTCTCTTCATTGTGCACCTTAACATTAGCAGAGGTTGAAGCTGTTTCACTGAAGTTATTGCTTAATGTGGAGCATGAAGGTGGCTCCTCCCCTTCGGCATGTTGTGACATGTCCAAGCCCTGTTCGGATATTTCGTGGTTGAGCACGTTTTGCTGTTCTTCATCGCAGTTTGGAGAAGCTATAGGCTCAACAGTATCAAAAAACGGTTGCGCTTGTGTTTCATTGTCTTTTGGCACACTTATTGTATCGGTATTAGTGCAAGCCATATCCACATCTCCTTGTTGAGTATCTTTTTCTGGTGATGTGGGTCTTTCCGTAGAGATATTTGGATCGATGGTAGATGCTTCTGAGTTTTCCTTTTCTTCAGCTGGTTTTCCAGAGCACGATGGCAGTTCCGCTGATACTTCCATGCTTATGGAAGTAGCGTCCAAGACTTTGACATCACCTACTATGGAAGTTTTTTCCACATTTTCTTCCATTTTAGTTGGAGCTTCAGAGCATGCAGGCAAGTCTACTAACATTACTACATTGCTGGCAATAGCGCCAAAGTTGAGCTGCTCTCCAGTTAGTTCTTGAGAACAGTTTGCGGGCTCTACTATTTCCATTTTATGCATTTCCGCCCCTTCAGGATGTCTTACGGGAGATACAGCAACATTTGGCTCCATTTCATTGGCAAGAATGTAAGGCGTTGCCGTTGAAAGCACTATTTCTGTGTTAGTAGCATTGCTGCCAATGTTTTCAATCTCTTGAGCTGCTTCTTCGGGAAAAACGCCCGTTTCCATTGCTATGTCTGCTATTACAACAGTCCCCTCTGTGTTTTCATTTTCTTTGGCTGCGTCTTTAGAAAGAATGATTGAATCCATTGTTTGACCTGGGTGTATAACAATTGTGTCTACATTGACTTTCTCCTTAGCTTCGCCTTCAGAAGAGACGATCATTTGCATTGCAGCATCGGTGTTTGGAACAGTTGTGATTGCACTATCGTTCACTTTATATTCTTCTTCACAAGTGACAGTGTTAGCTGCTTCTTGAGAGCATGTAGCCGTTTCCATTGCAATATCAGTGTTAGTAACAGTTTCGCCAACATTGTCATTCTTCGCAGCTGCTACTTCAGAGGAGGCCGTTGTTTGCATTTCTACATCTAAGTTTGTGGCATATCTATCCAAATTTTCAATTTCTTCAGCTGCTTCTTTAGTAGAGGGGGCCAAATCCATTGCTTCATCTGTATTTGCAACAATTGGGTTTACATCAATCATGGCGTCATCCGCTTCTTCAGAGGATTGTTCCTTTTCTACATCTAAGTTTGTGACATATCTATCCACATTTTCAATTTCTTCGGCTGCTTCTTTAGTAGAGGTGGCCAATTCCATTGCTACATCTGTACTCCCAAAAATTGGGTTTACATCAATCATGGCGTCAGCCGCTTCTTCAGAGGATTGTTCCTTTTCCATAGTCACATCTGTGTTTGCAACAACTAGGTCTAAGTTGTTTTTTTCTTCAGCTTCTTCCTGATAGGATGAAATCATTTCCTGTGCCCCTTCTGTATTAGTGAAAGTATCATCAACATAGTTCTTCTCATCAGCTGTTTGCTCAGAAAAGGCTGAAGGCTCTAACTGGCCACAAACGCTAGTTATGACAAACCCAAATGAAGTACTTGGAGTTTCTTGCTCATTGTTAGCCCCATCCAACGGGGGTAACTCTAGCTCACGATAAATGCGCACTGTTTCCTGTTGTTGATAGGGATCTGTGGCTTCATCCTCATCATCTTCTGAAGAGGAGCTATCATCATCTTCATCCGTGCTATCTTCATCACTCATACCATTCTGAGCTGCCGCTTCGCCGTTAATATTCTCATCCGTAATATCTAAATCCTGCTCTTCTTTAATCTTAATGTTGCTAAAATCTAAACTATTGATATAGGCATCTTCTTCATCCATTTTGTCATTGTGATTGATTTCATCAACTTTTTCGTTGTCTTCCTGTTGCTCTTCAATTTCGGGCTCATAGCTGCTAATACAGGGCTCTTGTGTTTGTTCCACTTCATCGGCATAGCCGCGATTACTCGGCTCCGGTTTAATGACAATATTTTGCAGGCTTTCAAAGGAAACTGCAGCACCAGATGCAATAGAAACGATTTGTGGTAACGGCGCTTGCACTGGTTCTGGTGGTTGCACTTCCGGTGGTGCTGGCTCACGGGGAATACTACCCGTGCTTTTACGAGCTGTGGCTTTAGTTGCTTTCGGTTTGGGTGGTTTCTTTTGGCTCGGCGTGTATTCGCTTTGCAAATGCCTGCTGGGAGTCTCTTGGCTTGACAACTTACTGGGGCTGCTTTCATCTAATGTTGTTTCAATGGCATTTTCCTGCGGTTCTTCTTCCTCACCCATGTCAACACCGCTGACAACTTGGGTTATTTGCAGCATACGATCAAGTTCCAAGCGATTTGGCTTGACATCTTCAGGCTCTCGCTCTTCTTCCGCATGATTTTCCTGCGCAACTTCCAACTGTGTCATCGGTATGCTCGTCATCACTGCTGCATTAAGTTCTGGGGCCGTGCGATCCTGGTAATCTGCGTCCACACGCTCTTGTTTAATATTCGTAATAACAGGAGTCGCATCTACAGTTTCACGTGGAGCATTTGCTGTTGACGTGCTTACATTAGACTCAGTGGGCGTGGTTTCTTCGTGTTCTTTTTGACGCTCTTTATGCTTGCGCTTTTTCTTCTTTTTGCTGCCCTTTGCCTGCAATTCATCATTGTCATCGACAAGTGAAGAATTTAACTGCCCATGGTTTTTGGTTATTTTCAGTTTTAATGCAAATGGCTTGGGCTCCTGTTTAATTTGTATGCCCTCGACAAGCTCCGATTGCTTTTCGTAGGCTTCATCGACAGCCTCTTCTTTTATAGCTGCACTAATTTCAGGCTCAGCCTCTGGATGCTGCTGTTCTGTATTACCTGCGGGGGCCTCTTCCTCGCTGTCGTCTTGAGCATGGAAATCGTCGCAGGCAGCAGCGGGCGCTTCTGTATCGCTTTCTGATTGCTCAAGAGGTGGCCCAGTATCATTTATATGAACCTCTGGTTCATGCTTGATGCTAACTAACGTGCTAATGGTGCTCTTTAGCAGCTGATCGACCCGCTTAAGATACATCTTCGAGGATACACGTTCACTGCTTTTGCCTTTTGCGCCCAAATTGTTGGGACCTTTGGCTTCACGCAGCAGAGGCGATGCCAAGCGCTCCATTACTACTACTGGCTGCATGTCTACACCCACTGCATAACTGCTAGCCGGTTCTGGGGTTTCTTCAACATCATACTCATTTTTAATACGCATTTGAGCTTCATTATTCGCAGCCTCTGGCATTATGTGCTTTGAATGATTAAGGTAAATCTTTGCACAGAATGGCGCATGACGCATGTATGTTGTCTCGCTGCTAAGTGTACGATTGCAACCTCCGCACTTTTTTGTCCGTATGGCACACGGATGAGTGTTATAAAAGTAATTAGTCACAAAAGTTTTCTTGCAAAGCGGACATTCCCGATCAAAGACCTGTAACGCAATGGGCGTTATAGCAGTGTGCTCTCGCATATGCCTGGTAAAGGCGTAGTTATTGGCAATAACTTCATCGCATAGTCCACACTTATAAGGTGTTTTCGAGAGCTTGTGCCACAAATGATGTGCTCTTATATCGCTTATGTTGTTATGCGTCTGATCGCAGGCATTGCATATGTAGCGTGGTATTGTGGGTATGTGCGTTCGTTTATGGTCATCTACCAGCTCCTTGTTTGGGAATTTCTCAGAACATACGCTGCACGTGGCTTTGCGGCCCTTCTTGCCGGGCGGTTTAGATTGCACATCGCTGGGGGCGGTCGAATTGTTTTCTGGCGGTTCGTCCTTACTGTAAAATTATGATAAAATAAACGCAAAAGTAAGTTTTATAGTTTAATAAGAGGATTTATTAAGCCGACAAAGAATCGGAAAATATACTGTGGCTAAAGCCTAGTACGCAGCAGTGTAAAACCGCCTGAAAGAAAACAAAACTTCATATAAAAAAAACGCTAAGAATTTTGACAGCGTTTTTTTTATATGAAGTTTTTGTTTTTACACTGCTGCGTACTAGGCTTAAGGAAAAAGATCTTAGCTGAGACTTGTATTTCAGAATTTTTCCTACTAACGGTGTTGAACATGTCCGTATATATATTGGAATCAATTGCAACACAGGAGCAAAAGTCCCATTGATTCATGAAGGAGTAAAAGAGATGGCAAGCATGCACACTTGTCTAACGGAACTATTCCAGTATATTCCTTTGTAGTTTTACACTAGTTGCTTTGAGGTTTCGTTCACATGTCAGTCAGTCAGTTTTTGGTAGTCGACGAGTGTGCGCGCATATATACAGTGCGCGAAAAGAGGTTTAAGCTACTTGCTTTTTTCAATAAAACTCGAAAAGTAAATATTTCAAATCAAATATTTTTGGATGGCTTTTAACATACTTATTTAGAAACTGTTTAACGTATATATAAAAAAAAAATTCAAAATATACATATATAAAAATGTTGTTTTTTGGCTTTATCATTTTTTGCGACTTTTTGGTGCGAAATAAGGTTAAAGCACGAAAATCAAAATTGTTGAAACATCTTTTTAATATTTCGTGTGTTTAGCTTTGGCGTCATACAATGTAAGTATTCGACGTGGCAGACTGTCATACAGTGCTTTTATTTGAACGTGAGTGATGTTTTCCCAAGCCGCCCCGATGGCCACCTAAAGTTCTTCCTGTTAGTTGTATTTTCGGCCATTTCCGTGCCCTGCGCGTGCCAAATATCCCCAAACATTCTCGATAATGCTTATATCTGGTAATTTCGATGGCCAATTGTTGAAAAGATGGATTCCATTTTCACGAAAAAAGGCTGTTGTCGATCTGGCCGCATGAATCGGTGCATTGTCTTGATGCAATTTCCAGTCTATACCAGCGTCCTCAAAGCGATATGCTGGAAAATAGGGACGAATCATTGTCGCGAAAACCGTCTGAGCCATCAAAATTAAACTTGTTTTCGTCCGACAAAATAATTTTTTGCCATTGGTTTGTCCAGCGTGATGGTCCAACGAGCTGCTATATTGTCTTTTGACCCTTGGCTTGGAGTTAATTGTTTTTTGTATTTCAAGTGCTTAGATTTGCTTTAAATTTGTTAAGCCCGGCGAGCATAAACGGGTACATCATTTTCATTTCTTAATTGGACAGCAAACTTAAAACTGTTTACAGCACTTTGGATTAAACGACTTGTAATCATATGGTCGGCCAGTTATGTAGTTTTTGGAATAATTTTGGCGATATTCTAGAAAATTTCTAAGCACATCTTTGCTGCGACCAATTTCCTTTACTGTTTGACGATTTAACAATTTTTTTCAATCTTTTACTGTCGAAATTATGGCTTTTTCGGCCTCTATTAATAGTTTAAGGGCACCCATAGTAAATTGATCGAATTTCGGATGACAACTGCGTTATAGATGTTATGAAATTATCTCACAGACTCGAGAAGGTGCATAAACGATGAAATATGACAAAAATAAAACACAAAAATTTAAGCATCATTGGTTTTCACGTGGATAACGTCAATTGGCTTTAACCTTATTTCGCACCAAAGAGTCGCAAAAAATCAAAAAACCTAAAAAAAAATTATATGTATGTATATTTTGAATTTTTTTTATATATACATACGTTAAAATAGTTTCTAAATAAGTATGTAAAAGCCATCCAAAAATATTTGCAACTTTTCGAGTTTTATTGGAAAAAGCAAGTGGCTTTAACTTTTTTAGGCGCACTGTATAACAAGAATATTAAAGAAACATTAAATATTAAATATAATACCAAGTATTTTATTTAATTGGCGATCTGAATTAACAATAAATAGGTTAATTACTGATTGGTGTACAACGCACAGCCCAAACGGTAAGTCTCGGTTTAAGAAAGAATTTTGAAAAATTTCGCCAATAAATGGTGAAAATGGCGAATCAAAGTTTATATAGGCAAACATTTTTTTTTCTTCAAATCGACACATCCAAACTTTTAAAAAACAAAAAAACTATTCGTTAATTAATATATTTTTTTTAGAAGTAGATATGCATTTGTGAATTAGTTTCAATCTAGAAATAAGGGTCAGGCCAACGGGGGATTTTATTTACAGCACGATGTCCGTCTGAGTATATAGTATAAACTCTTCAATGCTTAATGGATCTTTTTTAAAGGTACTACAAAACCTCGAAAATTTTGAGATTTTGCGGGGAGTTATTTGTAGTGTGATTTTCGGACTAAGTATACAGTATGAAAACTTCAAAGTTTGCAAATATTTGTAGGTAGACAGAGCTGGGTGTTTGCTAGATGAGCAAAAAAATGTGGCCGAGTCCATAATATTTATATTATTTATATCGAAAAATGATTTTAAAAAGTTAAACCAAAAATGGTGTTTAACGGAAGACTTCTTAAGGCCTGCTTATAATGCTGCAAAGATAATGATAGTTATTCATATAACAAACGAATTGCTTACATTTCTGTCTTGGTTGTCTGCAGCAAATTCAGGCGCTGTTTTTTGCGTAGTGTTGGATTCAATTCACGTTCCTTTTTAATGATGTCCGGCACAGTTTCTGTCGTACTGGACTTTCCGCTGACACCAGCAACATCCTCAGATTTGCGTTTACGCCCACGCTTACCAACCGGACTAAGCGGCAGTCCAATTTTATGCAGCTTTAGCATCGGCTTCACGATGGACTTCATGTTGGTCTTAACAATGGGCTTCACTATGGGTTTCACAATGGGCTTAAAATCGGGCTTTACATCGGGCTTCTCATTAATCATAAGCTGCAGGTGTATATATATTTATGTACATATAAGAAAAAAGTCTACTAAACACAAGGGTTTTTGTATTCATACACAAATTACCTTTTGCGGTTCGGCATGTTTGATACCCAACAGCTTTCGGGTTTGTTTGTTCGTTGCATAGCACATCTCACGAAACTCATAAAAATCATTGATTTTATCCACACAAATGCTGCACATTGTTTGCGGCATTTTGTCGCTGCTTGTAACCTGATGGTACATATTTTATAGTAATCAGAGGCACTTTTATATTACACTTTGCTTACCAAGAAACCCACCAACTGGAAAACTTTTTGGCTAAGAGTGGGCTCTTCTACGTCTATAATGTTGTCGACATTATCGTTCTCTGTGAGTATTGGCACCTTGGCCGGATTATCCATACCGCACAGCCTACAAATCTTGCTGAGATTCGCTTTTAATGCCGCGTCAATCTTAAAGGCAAAACGCTCCATTTTGCACAATTATTAAAAACAATTTGCACGAATTAAAAATACACCAAGTAAAACTACATTATTAAAACTGAAATTTGCAGCAGCTCAATTTTGTTTATCCCATAGAAGGCAGAGTGACCATACTATTTGTCTGCTAACAATGGACAAATACGTTCACTCTATGCAGGGCTGGGCCAAATGTGAACATAATAGCAGATTTCTAAAATTATGCATTAAAAACTCATAAGCATAAATTAAATTAGTCAAACATTTTCTATTTTACTGAAGGCATGCATTTGTGTCAAAGGTTTTCACAAAACTTCCCAAAGAAAATTTGTAAACAATTCTGCGCCACCTAGCGGCCATTATTCATTTTTTGTGATTGTGCCCAAATGTGCTAGTCGAAATTTCAGCAACTTAAAGTTCTGTAATAAATTTGATAAAATCTATAACCAAGTTGCTCTAGCACCAAAGCTGCTTGAAAAATTGGCTTTTTGATAAGTTAAGATAAGTAGCGTACTTCACTATGAGCGTAGAGGAGTGGCTGTGCCGTCGCGAAAGCGGCATCTATACCCACAAAGACTTCGTTATGAAGCGGGTCTATAAGTCCTTGGGCATGTTTAATAGCTACCATGCCAACTGCAAGTCCAGCGCTGTAGGAAATACAGGTGCGATCTTTAATCTGGAGTTTAATGCCGGTGGTAACGTTGTGGTAGCTGCTTGCGAGCGTAAATCTGTTTTAGTTTTCGATGTTATAACCCAGAAAGAAATCTTTAAGATACCAGATGCACATGGCGACAGCGTTAACTGCATAAAGTAAGCATTGTTCATTTATATAATGATGGGGAAACTCTTAATGCGTTTGCTTCCCTGTTTTCTTTAGATTTTTTGATGAACATTTATTTGCTACGGGCTCTGATGATTCCACTGTGGCCTTATGGGATCTGCGCAACATGAAGCAAAAGATGCGTGTGCTGCACGGGCACTCCAACTGGGTGAAGAACATTGAATATTCCTCGAAGGACAAATTACTTGTTTCTTCGGGCTTTGATGGCAGCATATTCACCTGGGACATCAAATCTCAGACAGAACAAGGGCTGATTTCACAACGTGTGTTTCATGCAAGTGGCCTAATGCGCTGTCGCATTTCACCGGCGGGTGATAAGCTTGTCTTGTCTACTAGCGGTGGTTACATTATGATAGTACATCATCTGGATTTGACAACCTTGCACAAGGATTTGTGTGGATTTAGGGTATTTATTTGGTAGTACGCCTATATTGTGTAAAATATCAAATTATGGTTTATTTTCCAGCCTGGTATATATAGACTAATGCAGCTGGGCGAACAATTTATACCACAAGCAGCGAAATTCGATCGCGTGTTCTCCAAGGAGCAAAAAAAGAATAGAGTGGAATTGGTTACCGACTTTCCGGAGGAAAACGATGCAGAAATGATCATGGCCTTGCAGGTATTTTTATATTATTGAATACCGTGTGACAGACCGATTGCCATTAGTTTGTTTGCTGTTAGAACTTGGGTATTGCGACCTTTAGCCCAAAATAAGCATTGCAATAGAAGAGCAGAGCGTTGATTCTCTTAATCAGAGCAAATCATTATAACAACCTGATTTCACTGAAAAATGAATTTAGAATTTAGGAATATCTCTCCAAATACACTGTTTTTGTATCTCATTTCCAGATACACCCACAGTGCCGCTGTATGCTAACGCGCAATGTAAGCACCGGTGAACAGAGCGAATGGACTTGCATACACGACATTAACGAAGAACCAAGCATAGAAGAGGAAGAGGACAACAGCAGTGAGGAAGAGCCGCACTCTAAAAGAAAACGCTTGCCCACAGCGGTCAATGCTGTCAGCGATAACGAGCGCGAAGACCGCCAAATGAACTTCCCACAGACACCCCGCCAGTCTTCACGTGCTTTACAACTTTTCCCTTTAAGGGGTCGTGGTTAGTTCTATTTGCATTATTACCATCTATTTTCGGTTTATCCACAGCTCTTCATTGCAGCACGCGCTAGAAACGCCGCTGCGCCGGCACTAGCCAATGGTCGTTCTGATAGTTTAATTCCAGACATTTGGGCCGCCGAAGTGACGGTGCAGGAACGTGCAATACGTCAGAGTCAGGCGCGCAGCTCTTCAAGTCATGTTAGTGGCTATAACTTTGTCTATGCGATCAGCAGCGGCGTTTTGCCTTTACGTCCGGCTGACGCAAATCGCTTGACAGCCAACTCGGCACGCGTGCGTTTAGGCGTAGAACTACGGACGCCCACGCAAACATCCGCCGCTGCGGATAGCAACAGTAGCAGCAGCAGCAGTAGTAGTAGCAGTAGCAGTAGTAGCAGCAGCTCCAACGATGCACCTTTGCATATAGAGTTAACGCCACTACTACGTCTGCGTCCTCTCTCTCGGCCAGCAAATACAACGTCAGGAACTGCTCTAAAGGAGAATGGACATTCCATACTGATGAATGCAAAAAAACTGCTTTACTATGCATCAGAGAAAAACAACAAGCCAGGATTTATCAAAGAGCCCGGTTTTTCTTCAGATGGACGAATTATATGCTCGCCATATGGCAATGGCGTGCGCTTACTTGGCTATAATGAAGACTGCAATGAATATCCTAGCCAGCGAGAGTTTGAGGATGTTAAGCGCATACCGAGGCTCCTAAGGCAAATAGCTAATATTACAGAGCATCAAGATGTGGTACTCTGCGCCAAGTTCAGTCCCACAGAACCGCTGCTAGTGACTGGCTGCAATGCTGGTGAAGTAACCTGGTATAGACCAAATCTATAAGTTATATTTTTTTTAGTAAGCCCAATAGGTAGCTGGCACGTTTACTTTAAACTCTGTTATTTGCAAATCCAATGCAGTTCCAGAATACATAGGTAAGCATTGTAACTCTGCATAAATGCATAGTTAAGTCTTGAAATATTAACGGAAAAGGGACATAATTTTGGAAAGCCAAAGGTTGCACTGGCAGACCATTTTTATCGATTTAGGCAGAGATTTATTACTTTAATTTTTAATGAGATGTTTTCAATTTTTTAATTAACGCCAAATACATATATTTATTTCTAGGTCAAACGAATTTTGCAACTGCTTGATTACTCTACTTTATGCCAGCATTAATAAAGATCTTAAGAAACTGCCCAATTTACAATATTATGTCGCTTATAAAAAGAGTACGGTATGCGTATGGAAACTGTTAGGGTATAAAAGAAAACCTATCGGCGTTTTCTTTTTGCATCAAAATCATAAAGTTATTGTTATGATTGATTTTTAAATTTGTTTACATAGTCACTTGCTTAATTTGCTTCAATTTTTTAATAAATTTTATTTTAAATATAACTTGGAAGTCTGCTTCTTGAAATTTGGTTAGTTAAGGCAGTCCTACTTTTTTCCATATTCAACCGAGTTTAATTTATCGTATTCTTTCACAAAAAATATAAGTGAAGTACCCCACGTATACGAAGGGTAGCGTTCAGTAGAAAGTTGTAACATTGGCTTGTTTGCAGTTCAAAGGCTTCCTAGCGTCCTCGATTTTTAGATGTAAACCATATTTTTTAATTGTACAGGAGGATTTTATAATATCCTATGAAATAAGTACACATTTATGTGAACATTTTTGTGAACCATCTAAAATAATATTTCTTTATTTTATTTATAATATATAGTTGCACAAAAATAAGGGGGCAAAACTGATCTGCCTAATAAGCCCGTCGATTCGACGTAGAGTGAGCCTGCGTACATTATGAAATTTTTTAGTAAAGGCGCATATTATATATGTAAATGTATATATATATGTACGTGTATGCATAATTATGTATCAATAAAAATCATTACAAAATTTTAAAATATGTAGTTGTCTAATTCAACAAAAGTGTCTAATGTAGGTTTTTAAGGCTACAAACTAACAGCAACCCAACAAAGGCATTTAAAATTCAATATCTTAATAGCTTGATAGAATTACAAAAGTTAACTAAAGTGAGTTGTGTAAATTAATATAACTGAAAAAACATAATTGCATAAACTACTCTGGTAGTTCTTAGTAATAGTTTCCATAACCACCCCACTGTCCATAGTTGAAGCCGCCGGCACCACCAGAATTGTAACCCCATTGATTATAGTAGGAATCATAAGACTGCTGTTGCTGGGGTTGCTGCTGATAGGCACCGCTGTTTTGTTGATTATAGTAAGCGGAGTTGCTCGGATTGTAGTTGTAATTCGTATTTGCGGCCGCTGTACCATTATTGTAGCTGGGCTGAGCGGCGGAATTCGCTGGCACAACGCCTTCTTTGCTGCCAGCGGATGTCTTGCGACTGGGACTGTTTTCACTGAAACAAAAAATTTTAAAATGTGAAAGTTAAAAGAAACAAAGCAGAGAAATAAATAAATACTCACCTTTTATTCTTTGCTTCGTTGGCCTTGCTAAGCGCCTGTTGAAGCGCTCGCTGTGCATCCTGCAGTCCTTTAGCGGTGCTACCAAAGTCCTCAAGAAACTCAACCTTGCGTTGTGCAAAGAGCACCTTCTGCTCGGGCTCGATATCTGATCGTGACATAAACTTATCCATAATTTGTACCACCTCATGCTCATTCACTACGGGTCGCTGCAAGCAGAGATCTATCATTTGCAAGGCCACGCGTGTATTTGCAGGATCCTTTTCAAGCGTCTGTTGCAACACACTTAGACCCGCATCAAGATCATTGCAAATTTTGTTAAGGAAACGCGCATACTTAATAGTAAGACTGCCCGCAATGCCCTTGTTTTTGGTGTTTTCGATATAGTGTTTATAAAGCTCCCGACACTTGTCATGGGCTCCACGTCGTCGCTCTACATTGATGCGTCGATAGGATATTTGCAGCAAGTTGGGACAACGCTGCTCAATGCGCTCTAAGATTTCAGCAGCGCCATCAAAATTCAACTGGCATTCCTCAAAGGCGGCCCACATTAAATGCAAACTGGGCTTATCTGGATGGTGTATGCGGCAGGCGCGTCGAAACACCTCGCGTGTAATGGCTATCACTTCAGGCTCATCGCCTAGAGACTCTAGATAACGCAGCATTTTCAGCCAAAATTCATCATAAAGCGCACAAGCGATGAGGCAACGTTCAAACAGCACTAAAATACGCTTGCGCTCACCCTTTTCGATTTCAAAGTCTAAGTAGTCCTTCCAGTTCTTGAGCTGAGCGCGTTCCAATGGTTTAACATGAAAATAGGGGCGCTTTATGCCCTCCTCAAAGGACCACCGTGTTGTGACTGCAGAAACAGTGAGCTTGTGCACTTTTCGGCGTGCTGAGATCACCTTTTCCTTGATGGCCGCTGTCTGCTCTTCGTCCATTGTGGTGAGATCGCTAAAATCGATCTGCGACGTTTTAAAGGCTGCTGGTAAGTCCTCGCTTTCGGTCAAATCGGTAGTACTTGCTGTTTCATCGACATGAGTTTCACTAGTATCTTTTGGCGACTTACCACCAGCCTCAGCATGCACTGAATCCCCACGTTTCTCATCACTGTTCTTGGCTTCTTTGGAGTTGGCGCTGTCACGGCGACTCTTCGATGAGGACTTTGATGCGGCGCGTGCTACATTGCGTTCGTGCAGTTCCTTGCGCAGCTTGACTATCTCATCCATACCAATTGTGGCAGTAATAGGGTGCTGATTGATTAGATCTTGGAAACTGCAAGAGTACAGACGCATTCTTAGTTAAACGCTACGTTGAGGATTAAAAACTATGCACTTACTTATCAAAGTGACCATTATAACCTTGTGTGGGTATAGCCAACAGGCGATCGTAGATGTGCACTACACGTTGAAATCTTTTAGACTCGTTCTCCCAGCGAATATAAGCATCCCATAATTTATCTGAGCGAAACTCTAGACCACAAGCTTCCACAGCGCGCTCATATTCAGAACGTATAAAATGCTCATCATCGGCATGATTAGCTTTAACATGCATGAGATAATGTATCCATAAGTCAACTGATAGCGGTATGGCCTCCAGACCACGTTCAAATACCTAGATATGCGTGGTTTTCAACAATTTTTGAATGCATTTATTGTTTTTAAATTTTGAGTGCAATTTGTGGTACGGGAAAGAAATAGAAATTTTTATAGAGCATTTTAAGATTTAAATTGAGCATATATTAAGCTAACTATATCTGATCTCGGCTCTTGTTGGCCACAAGTGTAAGCTTAGATACTTAAAAACTAACTTGGTTAATTGTACTTTAATATAGACACAAAAAATACACAGATTTACACAAGATATGCACACACTTAGTGTTTTGATATGTAATTTGCACAGATAGAGACTTAAAAATTTCATTTAAACGCCATTTGTACTTACGACTGACTCAGGATGAGCTGTTGTTTTCTAAAACTGGTGTTGGAGTAGGAGTAGTACTGGTTGATAACGTACGAAGTAGAAAGTAGTAGACAAACGAATTTGTTTTGATACTTTTTTTTCAGCTAGCTAGCTAGCCTTGGACTCGATAACAACGTTCGTTGTGTGTTGTGGGAGTAACATCTATTGTGAACTGGCAACAATTGCCGTGAATTGTGCCGTGTACAATTAGTTGAAGGTACATATAATATGTATTAAGAGACCCCGGAAAGTGGTACATTAAAATCAGGTGCATAGGTGAAGTAAAGAGAGCGCGTAAAACAATAAGAACTGAAGATGACTTAAAGAGTGTTACGCGTAAGAAGTAAAAAAAAGAAGATACCACAAAGAGGGGCATACTATGTAGAGCCCTGATCTATGGAACTGCACTAACTGGACACTTGGTTTTTTTTATTTAATTGTATATATATATATTTTTTTGTAAATGTTGCTTTTATTTAATGTAGTTTTTATTAAGTTATAATAAATTGCATTATAACAAATATGAATATCATTTGTCGTAATCATAACAGTAAGAGTAATACAAAGAATTGCAAAAAATTTTAATTGTATAAAAATTTGGGTGTTACTCACCTTATTGCAATTGGCTTTAACGCCCTTGCGTTTCTCATAGTCTGCATATTTGCGCCAGTAACCATAGCAATAGGGATAATGTGACAGGAATGTGTCGTAGGCTTCTCGAGCCGCTTCTGCATCGGACTACAGCAATAACACAAACAGAACAATCAATGATAAATGCATTAAATATTTTCTTAAGGGAGCTTAGCTTACCTCGCTGTCCACATACTGCAACAAGTAAGTCCAGCCTGTAAAATCAGCTGCGTCATCTTTGACGGCACGCCAATATTTGTCCAGGTCAGGCAATCTTTTCCGTTCCTTCTCTTTGTCCTTTTCCTTCTCCCGTTCCTTCTCCTTGTCCTTATCACGTTCCTTGTCTTTTTTTTTATCTTTAATTTCGGTTTCTGAAATATACACAAGAATTTATTTAAAACATTTCTTTTTTTACTATATTAAATGCCTTACCCTCCACTTTGGGGCGTTTTTCAGAGGGCGGAGCGTCATTGCTTTCGGTAGTCGGACTCATGGGATTATATTGCTCATTTGACGTTTCTTTAGCTGCAGACTCTTGTTTTTCTTCTTTTTCATTAGTCTTTGCCTCCTTTATAATTTCAATAGGCGGCATTTTCTTCTCCTTCTCTGCCTTACGTTTGATTCCAGCTTTTCCTTCATTTAAGTTATTATTATTGTGCGTAGGTAATTCATCTTCAGATATGACCTCCGCATCTGCTGGTAATTCAGCACGCTGAGGCGCTGGCAGCTCTTCATCTGAAACTTCTTCAGCATCATTTATTTCCGGTTTGCTGGGCAGCGGCAATTCATCCTCTGAGATTATTTCCGTATTCACAATTGTAGCATTGCTCGTATCCATATCATCAGCCAAAATTTCTGCAATGGCTGGCTGTGAGCTCGAGTCTTCCGAAGAGTTTCTTTTAATCGGTGGAGGTTTTAAAGACTCCACTTTTGATTCGAAATCTGCCTTCTTATGCTCGCCTTCATCATTTCCGCCCACTGAAGGCAAGCTATTGGCATTATCGCCTGCCAAAGAGGCTAGTAATGATGTGTCCACACCACCTGAAGTGCATGATTCCTTAGGTTCATCGCTCGTCTCAGAATGTTGCTCAACGCCAGTGTTGCCAAAGGGAAACGAAGAACTCTTTTCATCTACGGCGCTTGTTTCAGCAGCCACGCTCATTTCGACGTCATCGTCAAGTTGCTGCTGCAACTGCGCCAGCTCCCCATACTGTTGTTGTTCTGGTGCCTCTTCTAGGACAACGCCGTCATTCAACGCTAACATTTCAATTATAATATCCGACTGTTGTTGTTCCTGTTCGTGCAGTGTGTCAATATGATTGTCAGATTGTTGTTCGTCGTCGTGTTCCTCCTCGGGCTCACTCAACTGTAACAAATGGTAAATGCAATAGATACAATCAACTGTTATGGACAAGTGCCGCTTAATAGCCGTGAAGTAAATGTTATAGGAACAAAAACTCAATAGCCATAGTGACGCTTAAATATGTTATACGTGTATCTATGGATATCGCTCTGACTGTCATCTATAAGTTTGCGTCATCAGTTGGCCCTTGCGGTAAATCATATGCTTCGGGGGCATCATTTGCGAATGGAACAACGCCACATTCACATTGAAATTGCATAGTTTTCATCATTTGACGCAAATTATAGCGCATTTACGGTGTTATGTCTACATTGTTAAGTATATATACAAAACTGACCTGCGCTTGTTTCTTGGTTGTACGTCGCGAACTCCTGGTTGCGGGCGGCGCAGCAGCCGGTGTGGTTGTTTGCCGGCCCGAGCGTGTACGTCGCGCTGAAATTGTGTTTACTATCATTATACAACTTAGTTAAACTTATCGCGTAAATCCGCATAAAAATAAGCACTAAGAAGTCTGCAAGTATGTGAAGTTTTTATTGCGTGCCGCGTGATTTTCACGTTTTTTGCTGTACTAAAAATGATGTTTTTTTGCTTGTAAAAATATCGTTATTAACATGATCTTAATTGTTACAATTTAGAAAATCATATGCGCACTACAATTTTAAACATATTTCAGCACAGACTTTTTCGTTTAATGACAGCTAGTCTACAAAAAAAAAACAGTAATAATTTACCAGGTATTAAAACGTCGTCTTGCTCGGACGCCATATTTATGCAATGGTATAAATATTGACACGCTTTCGCACACTATTTTCAGGCAACGCGCAATCGAAACGTAATCGAATTTAAGTTTGTGTGCTGTAAAATGCTAACAATATTTTGAAATGTTGTTGCTTTTTTAAATTGAATGTGCCATAACATAATTAATTAGTTACTAATAAATAAAAGATAATTAATTTTTTTGTGCTAATTAATTTTGTTGCATTATATACTGCTATAAATATATCTAATTAATTTCCAACTAAATGGAGTTAGCAGAGCTTGAGTAGCATAAACAAAATATTTAAATATATTATACACTCAATGTTTATAATTAATGCATTTAAATAAAATAATTCATATTATTAGCACGAAGCTGTGCTATTGTCGACATGCAAAAACACTCGATTGTAAAGACAATCGATAAATTCGACGACATCTTACAGCACTGTTTGTCAAAATGGCGACTTAAGAATAGGAAGCGTGTCAAAAACAACAAAGCAAAGCGTCATTTCATAATAATTCTATGTTTTTGTGAAATTACTGTGTGTTTATCGTGCGAAACTAACTAAAATGTATAATTTACCGAACTTCTGACTGTGCAAAGTGACCAGCATATGAAATTTTAAAGCACCAATCCAAAACAAACAGTGAAAAACGCCGACCGCATAACCTCTGTAGGCAATTGTGAATGGAGTGTAAAAGCAAAAGAATGAAAGAAGAGGCGCCAAGCAAAAAATTGCCGCCTAAAATATATGGCGGGGAATTTGCCGCTGGCACCAACGCTAGTACCCCCACCAAGGCAGCACACGATGAAATATTAAGTTCTTTGCTGCGTATAAATAATTTCGACTCAATTTCGAGCATTAAAGACGAATCGCTGGATATCGATCTGTCCGCATGTGTCACCATAAGCTCATCGAGCCTAGTCAATGGCAATAGTCTGTCGTCCACCGACTTTTGGCGCGTTTTAGATGAAAGCGCACAGAACAATACGGAGCTAAATTTATCAACGGATATATGCCGTGATGACTTGGCGCCCGCAGGCTTAGTCGCCAATCTATCCAATGGCAGTGCCAGTGACCATCAGAACTCGGAATTTAATGTAACCTTTTTGCGGCCCGAACCGCCAAACGCATTTACCAACTCGCCGTTTAAAAAGACTACCACCGCATCAGGGAAGCTACTTTCACCAGAACAAATGCATCTAATGCCGCAAAATGTACAACGCAAGCCGAAAGTGCCCGCCTCTACCGCTGTGCGTTTAAAGGTATTTAAGGAGGAGCCTCAAGAGGAGAAGTCGTTGCAGCTAAAAACCAATGTGGTTACCAAAGTTGAGCAATGTGTGGCGGACAACATGCCGCCAGCATTTACAATTTTTAAACAAAACAAGACGGCTATAGAGGAGTCGGCGGATACTGGCAGCATGCCACCACCTGACTCGGTGGACAAGGCGATTGAAGCGCCCTTGTACAAGTGCCTAGATTGCAATGGCTTAATGTTGGAAACGCAGCAGCAAGTTAGCTCACATGAGGCTGCTGCACATCGTCTAAGGGTCACATACAGGTGTAGCGAGTGTCAGCGTGAATTTGAAATGCTGGCAGGACTAAAGAAGCATCTCAAGACGCATCGCAGTGAGGGACGCAAGGACACCTGGAAAAAATGTCCGGACTGCGGAAAATGGTAGGTCTACTGTACAGCTACTTAAAACAAAAATAAACTAATTACTTTATCCTTACAGCTTAAAGCTCGGCAGCATGTGGATGCACCGCAAGATCCACAGTGATAACAAGAAGTACCAATGTGATATCTGCGGCCAAAAGTTTGTGCAGAAAATCAATCTAACACATCATGCGCGTATTCACTCCTCAGAAAAGCCCTATGAATGTCCAGAATGTCAAAAGCGCTTTCAGGAACGATCGCATCTGCAGCGCCATCAAAAATATCATGCACAGACACGCTCATACCGGTGCGAAAAGTGCGGTAAGATGTACAAAACCGAGCGCTGCCTTAAAGTGCATAATCTGGTGCATTTGGAGCAGCGCCCTTTTGCGTGCAATGTCTGTGACAAGAGTTTCATTAGTAACTCAAAGCTGAAGCAACATTCTAATATACACACGGGCATGCGACCCTTTAAATGCAATTATTGTCCGCGTGACTTTACCAACTTTCCCAATTGGCTAAAACATACACGTCGTCGCCACAAGGTTGATCACAAGACAGGAGAACATCTCGAGAACATTCCCTCCTACTGCTCCAAGAAATCCACAACAACTAAAGCGCAAAAAGCAGCAGCAGCTGCTGCTGCTGCTGCTGCCGCAGCAGGTACCGAAAATTCCCAAGCTAATGCAGCTACTTTTGCCAATACAGCTACTACAAGTAAGGCTGTAACTACTTCAACGAAAAAACCAACCAATGACAATGTCAAATTAGCCGCAAATGCCGCCTCCAGCCCAGCAGCAGCGCCAGTAAAGCAGGCGCGAAAGAAAAAACAGCCTCAGCAAGCTACGCTTGCCGCCTTGGGCATAACTCTGCCAGCTGGCACAGCACTACAGCAGGTTCATCCACAGCCCACCACACCGCAGCAGCAGCCAGGCACCAAAAAACTAGCTGAAAATGGCAACGCGTCACTGGCTTCAGTGATTTTACCTTTGCTACCGCCGCCGCCCAAGCAAACAAAGGCTAAACGGGAACGAAAACAACTGGCGCCGAAACAGCTGCAACAAAAACCTGTGGAAATTAAAAAAGAACCATTAAGTGAGCCCAGTAATAAACATCAGTTGCAGGGTCAATTTCTTGATCTACATGGCATGAGTTTAACCTCTGCTGAAGATTTTATTATGGAGCAGGCACTCGAAATGGAAGAATGTGGCTTGTACGATGCGCCTGTTAACAGCACGGATATTGGCAGCTCGGACAACGCAATATCCTCAGAAGCAGCTGCTGCTTTGCATTTCCAAATCAAGAACGAGATAAATGATGAGCTACTGAATGAGGATGATTTTTGTAAGTTTATAAAACAAAATATTTTGAAAATCCATGCTGATATTTTTTATTTCATTACAGTGGCAATAAAGCCCTCTACTGCTAATCGCCTAACTTGTCCCTCGCTTGAGTCTTCGCCTTTTTCATCACCTGCATCCATTGAACTGGCCGGAGTCTCCTCGCATAATACCAACAACACCAGTGCACAGGTATCTCTCGCCAGCAATTATTACTTGCCCGCTTTTACGCTTAATGCACAAGGAGCGTTTGTCACCGGTGTCAACAAGTTGACTACATGCACCACAGCTGCGATAACTAACAGCAACAGCAGCGCCTCACCGGCCACAGTCTCAGTGGTAAATGTGCCGTTGCTGGTACGCTCCAATCAAGTTTTGCCCTCGGTAGACACGTTGCTGTTTACCACACAAACTGGTAATCGATTTTTTTCCGGCAAGGCAGCTACAGCAACGCACAATTTGACATGATCCGGCCTGAGCCAGATATTGTCAACGCCTCAACGATCTCCTGTGTCTTAGTTAAGTTAGTCGACCAGCGTAAACATAGCAACACAAAACAGGACCCCCGGCTCGGTGGCACATTTATTTATATCAAATATTATTTGAATTTTTTGTGTTTAGTTTTTAGTCCTAAAATAAAAATAGGGCACGATGCTACATTTGTATAAGTTAGAATATGACTAAGTTGACTTCTTCACATTATGCTTAAGTATGACCGATCGAACACATGTATATAGCGCCAATATACGAGTAAATAACTATCAATCTATCTATATATATATATATATATACATAAATATGTGTAAAACTAATATAATTTGTACACTTTACACCAATGCGAACGATTAACATAACAAGAACTACAATGACTACAATAAATTTCTTACATATTTTAGTAAAAAAAAAAATTGTATAAATTTGTGTGAAAAGATGTGTTGAGACAACGAGAGACCAGAAGTACCTGGAGCAGTGGAAATGTTGTCTTATAGATGGAAACTATATGGAAGACCCTTTTAGCAAGCCCAGCCAAAGCCAATTTTACGCAAAAAAAAGGACTTGCATCTTCGTCAGGCATAGAACATTAATGTTCGATGTTTCGCTGTAAGACTAGTATTATTTCTTTAGGAAATTTAACTGTCTGTAAGCCTTTGGTTTGGTGGAAAAAAATCTTTCGTAACATCGCAGTCACATTTGGGATCCGTTTAAAGCAATAATTTTAAATGCCAATTTTTTTTAATTTTAAAAATTAACAACTGGTAACCAAGTAGTAATTTTTTCGAGTATGGCAAGTGCACATTTCTAAATGACCTTCAAACCTAAGCACAGTTTGGCAGCCACATCAGTACTTTTCAAACTGTTCATGTTTTTGTTATTGCCTCAGTACAGGAAAGTGCAGCACACGATTGCATTTGCTTAAGGGTTGTTATTGCTGTTTATACTCTGTACCCAAAAGGGTAAGGAGTATATGAAGTTAGGGTAAAAGATTGTATGGCAAAAAAATAAAATTCTTCACTTGCATTCAGTTTATTAAAATTGCTGCCCCTTGCTTTTAATATAATTTTGCTTTAAACTCCCACCCATGGGACTTATGCAAAAGTCATTAAAACGGTTCTTGTTGCACAAAAGCTCTACTTAAAATCTTTTTTGGAAAACTGTTTATGAAAAAGTCACTCTTTTAATCAAAATCCACTATTTTTCGGGAAAGCTGTAAATTGACGAGATAAATAAACTGTAGTTGTCCACCTACATATGTTTTGAAGCTCATCTTTGGATTTAAACTTTTAAAATAAGAGAGATTACAGCGTATTTCATAGTTGGTTTCCACTGTAACCCATGCACTTGTTATTGTTGTACTTGTTCCTGTTCGCCTTTTGTGCAGCTGTCATACAAAGCCAAAGAAAAACGTTTAAATATTCTTTGCTTTGAGCCTGGCCCACATCAAATGGGCGCGAATGACACTGAAGTTGTTGCTGTGCTTGGGCTGGCTGACGGCATCGGGAATCTTCTGTTTCGGCAGGGGTGACGGTGGTGGGTTTATGCACTTTTGACACTCCAATAGCGCATGAGCGTGAGTTGAGTTCAAACGTTTTAAATGCCCTCAAGTGCAACTGCATATAAGGCGCAATGGTGTGCCTTGTATGTAGATATAGGAATGGGCCTAGGCCGGAATTGTGGTTTACGTTTTGTTTCCATTAAGCTGACATTTGAGTTAATTAAATGTTTAATACTTATATACACATACGTACATACTTACGGTTAAAGCAAATGTCGTGCTTTGTTTATGTATTGTATTTACTTATGAAGATGTAATTAAGCTTTTATTAATTGAGCTGTTAAGAGTTAAAAACTTCGGGGCAGGAATTGGCTTCACTTGAACTTTTCATAAAATTCCTTGAGCCTAACTTTTTTAATTTCATGACAATAAAGTTGAATGTAGAACCGAAGCGTGGCACAGTGGGAGAAATGGCCAATCTAGCTCCGTTTTATTCAAATTTCAAAATAAAAATTAGGTCCAATATCGTTTTTTATTCGATTATTAATATATCCGATAGGCAAAAAAAATTTTTCGTTTTCTTATTCTCTCAATATTCGCAAAGCTGTAAAGCTTCAAACACAACATTAGCTCCACCAGCTGCAGACAACTGCTTACCCGCCAATTTTGACTAGTTGCTGCAATTGTTTATAGATTTTGTATATATTATTTTTCAATTTTACTTTTTGTTAATAAATAATATTAAAGGTATGTATTTATTAAAAAAAATAAGTGTTTGTGGCCTGTGATTGTGTTTCCTCCCAAAATTCGATGTTGAAAGTTGTGCTAGCAAGAAGTATAATGTTTACTAATAACCTAATCTTTCGTAGAGCTGAACTTTTGAGGTTCGGCCGAGTTCGGTATCAATCCTTTTTTGCAAAATAGTTCAATATTTTCTGTTGTGAGAATGTCCAAAATTAGCTGCTACTTTTCGCTACTTATTTTTCAAATAATTTTTTTAGCTACAATGTCAGTGTCCAAGCGAGTACTTTTTTCAGTATGGTATATGGAATATTACGTTTCCAAAAAGCTTTTTGCGGTGCAGACATATATCTATGACAATATTATTGACGAAAGAAAATATGGAAGTAGTGAATGCGTTGACATAGTCAAGCAGATTAAAAATTACAACAAAAAATTTACGTCAAAATGGAGAGAGAACCATTAAATTCGTAAGAACTTGGAAAAAAATCAACACGGACTGGTTAGATAGTGAGCTTTTATTGGTGGACCTAAGCTCAAATGCCAAAACTGATTTTGCAGAGTGTAAAAAAAAAAACAAATACATAGCAAAATAGTTTCTGACATTGCTAAACAAATTCCGTGCAAGGAGCTCGTATATGCGGCCAGCACCAGTTTGTTCAATTCTGGCAAGCGAAGTGCATCTCAGATGGTATCTTTTTTAAGCTCCGACAAAATTAAATAATTAAATAAATTAAAAACAGCAGAGGAAGCCTTGTCCTTATATATTGATACACAAATTTGCGTAAAATCTCAATGGAAGACTTGGCACATATACTTTGTATTTCATTGGACCCATTCATTACGATGCTATCAAAAGGATCATTTCCCTCTTCCAAAGCGGATGAACTCATAAATAATGACGTGATCCGTCTTATTTTAAATAAAGAAGTGGAAGAAGACTTATCAGATTATTTCTCATCAGATCAGATTATTTCTCATCAGATACAGAGAAAAAACTGCGGAAATATAATAATAATAAATAAATAAATAATTTAATTAAAAAAAAAATATTTTTATATTATTTTATATTTGTATAATATTGATCTATAAAATAAATTTATTCTTTCAGAAAAGAAAATTTTTTTCAATGTTATATATAAATTTCTGCTAGAATGACATTTTTCTAACAAGTACATATGCGGGCAAAATGGATTTCAGGTGTATATTTTGAATTTATTTGGTTGTCAGATTCATGCCAAATTTTGTAAAGATGTTTATATAAATTTCTTAAACATTTTTAAAGAATAAATTTTATGAAAATTGGTGAAAAAATGTCTTAGATTTGGGCCAAACTGTCCAGATAGCAGTTTTAACTGAAATTAAAAAAAAAAAAAAATATTTTAGATAAAACAAAAAATTATTTCTATATTAATTTTGATTTGTGACATATTTATCTACTAAATAAAATTATCCGTACAAAAATAGCAACATTTTTGCAGGAGTAATTAATTAATCGCCGCTAAATCAGCCATTTCTCCCACTGTGCGTGGGTAGGAAATATGTCAACTGGGGTCTTCGATGGGTAGAGACGACAGTGTAAACAACTAAATGAAGATTTTTTTCATTGAATGGGCTTAAACTATTCTAGATGAATCATCTTCATCATCTTTTTTAGAATAGCTAAGTCGACCGACAGTTTTCCAAATATGCCATGATTTTTTTTCTTTTTTAAATTTGTATTTATTATACCCTGTACCGCCGTATGGTACAAAGGGTATATTAAGTTTGTGCAAGCCGAAAATGTATGTAACATACAGAAGGAGACGTCGGAGACCTCCCAAAGTTACCTAAAGCAAGATCAGGGTGACTAAAGAAGTCGATATATCCATGTCCGTCTGTCTGTATGAACGCCTAGATCACAGAGATGGCTGGAGCGACCAAATTTTCAGATTAGATGCGTAATTATGTCAGGGGAGACAAGTTTATTTTTTTTTTCGATATCGGGGTTGTATTATAGAGCTCCCATAGGGGGTTTCAGGGGACTTCGAAAAAAACAAAAAGTTTTAGATGAATAATTCGTTTATTTATGAAGACATCATAACCAAATTTGGCAATCGGAAGTTTGTACCAAATTTGATCAAAATTGGTTGACTATATCATATGGCTCCCATAGGACCAATCGGTCAATAAAACTTTTTTTTGTACAAAAATCGTTGTGTTTCGTTTGTTTGTTAAGATATCGTAACCAAATTTGGCATTAAGCAGTTTTTTAGAGTACCCAGGCACTGAACAAAATTTGTTCAAAATTGGTTGACTTTATCATATAGCCCCCATAGGACCGATCGGACAAAAAATCAATTTTTGTTCAAAATTTTGTATGTTTCGTTTCATATTTCGCAAATAAAAATCTTTTAGAGTTCTGAAGCAATATTCCGGATTGCAATGTGGTGGTACAGGGTACCCAAATTCGTCCGCGCCCGACTTAACGTACGCCATTTTTTTTTTTTTTAATTTTTGCCAAAGTTGTGTGATTTAAAATATATGTCAACATTTTTGACTCTTTCTAGTAAAAACTATATAAAATTATGTATTATTATTTTATTATTTTTAAAACAAAACTAAAATTTTGAATTCCTAGGCTTTTCAACGTTTTTATCTTGAATTGGTTAAATAAAAAAAGTTTTCAAATGTTTTCTTAAGTATTTTTTGACGACACATACGAATTCAAAAATATCAGGATAATGTGATCTGAACTTTTTATCCGAAAGTCGGATTTTTTTTTGGCTGTGAGATTTTACTAGACCATATAATAAAAATGGCACATTTTTTTAGTGGTTTTAGTCAACTAAAATAAAAAATTTTTTTGTGGCAAGGGTTTCAAAATTTTGTATATTAAGAGATCTTTAAAAAAATAGTTAAATTTTTAATTTAGCTAAAGCTAAACCTGTCCAATTAGTATATGGCATGTATTGAGAGATAAATAATTATTAGTAGATCGTAATTCGCAAAACGAAAACGAAAAAAATATTCGGATTTTACCAAAACGAATTTTTTATGCTGTTTGAAACCAAACGTTTTGTTACAAGTGGAATCGAATGGAATATCAAAATTTTATTTTGAGCCAATGAATCCGAATCCGAGGTCCAGAAAAGCTTAGCACTTCTGAAATAACCTCAAAAAATCACAAAAAATAAATACAAGCCAATTTATCATTAAACTTCGGTTTTTAATTTTAAACAACAAAATATTCTAAAAAATATTACAACTGATTTATCCAATAGTGAATAAATAAAATCTCTTAATATAAATATTATATAGTAGGCAGAGATCGGAAATAAGAGTTATGGGAGCGGAAAAATAAAACGATAAAGTTTTCAAGATGGTAATGCAAACCACCATATGACCAATTTTTTTTACTCTCCAAAAAGAAGGGTAAAATTATATATGTACTTTATTTACAGAATTTTTTGACCTAAAAATGAAATAATATTAAATTATAAAAAATAAAATATATAATATATATATAATATTTAAATATATTTTTTTTTATTTAAAAATCCGAAAAACTTTAAGACGAATTTTCAAAATTTTTCAACAAAATGAGTTGCTTATGAGCAACATTTTTGTTTGATTGCTCGAAATCTACGTACCGTCGGGGACGGTGCTAAGCCCCCTACCCGCGAATACGAAAACTTGGTTTTGAACTTAAAACAAGATCCCTAACGATCTCTGAAAGTTTCATCCACTAAGTATTTTTTCGAGCTGAAACTCTGAATTTAAATATGTTTTGATTTTTCGTATTCGCATGGTTGGCACATTTAGACGAACTGCACTTTTCTACCTTTCCATCATTACCCAATATATCCTTGAAGAACCAATGTTTAGGATCCAACAAAATAAAGATTGATTTCTTTTGAACCAATGTGTTTATGGGAGATATATACCTTCGATAACTCATATATACTTGAAGGAAAAATATTAGAGAGCCCACAAATAAAATATCTTTTGAACCAAGGTGTGTATTTCCACAGTTGACATCGACGATACAGGATGATAATTATTCTTAATTCCTTTAGAGGAGGTAAATGCAGCTCTACAATGTTGATCTGTTATTATAGTTGATCTATAGATTATACGTACCTTTTGCTATAATTTTTGATTCCCGCATTCTATGGTCTCCGAAATCTATGTTCATACGAACAAGCGGAGAAGTTACCTATGTATGTACTATGTTTAACCAAAATCGGTGCTAATAATTTTTATTTGGGTTGCTATTTGACTGCATTGGACGACGCATAAAATCAGCTTAGATTTGTATTTTTATACCATACCAGTAGGTCAATGGTATACCAGGTTTGAGGAAATTTCTGTGATGGCCAGATGAAAGCACGTCAGACAATGTTTATGAAAAAGTTATGATAAATATAAGATTTGACATGTTCGTATCTGTCTGCCCTACTTAAGTTGAGCATATAAACTTCAAGACGTCGATAGTTTGTTGGGACACCTACCCGGCGCACCGCACCCTGAGGTACCTAAAACGAAGAATGTCTCTAAAAATACTTACAAGGATAACGATGGCAAACATCATAATAGGGGAAAAGTAAAATGAGTAAGTGAGTTACTTCATAGATATCGAAAGACTGTGTAGCAATAATTTTAAAACGACTTTAATAAATAAAGTGCACCCACAACACCCATCCGAAAGGAATTTTAAGAAGTGCGTAAAAATGTTGTAGTTTAACTGAATCCTTACAGGCTTTCATTATCAACAGCCACTTACACATTCTCTAGCCTCTGTTCTAGGCTTTCGCTTTAAATTTATGGCACTCATGTGTCATTGGTCTTGGTAAATGGTGCCAGCGACGCCAACGATGACATACTCAAGCGCCAGGACCAAGGCGCTGCCATGAATTATTGGCTTGTTGACATTATTAGACAAAATTGACATGTTTTGGCCCCAAAATATAAAGAATTTACGAAATATATTCATTCATTCAAATTGATTTGTGTCTCTTGAGCAAATGTAATTGAAGCCAAGAAGCATATGTTTTATGACTAAACCTTAAATCTGAAGGATTCATTTCAATTGGAAATCGTTACATTAATGAAATATTTATGGTAAACAATTTTAAAAGCATAAAATTATTATGATTCGGTCAGATGGGCAATATTGAAAAGGCAAAAAAAAAAAAAAAAATGCCAAAGCGTCCTTGCGTGCTCTATAGCCATATATAGAAGTGAAGGATGGTTAAATGGGGGCAAGGTTCAGAGGCACTACGAATGACACACACACACAGATGTAGATAGAGTGAGGCACATAAAGCCGACAACAGTCGCGACAACAGATATGACAGCATAATAATAATAAAAAGAAAATACGACAGTGTGTGTATACAAATGTGAGTGAGTGTAGCTGCCAGTGTGGGAACCACCAAAGCCGGCAAGAACAACACAGATAAATATCGAAAGGCATAAATAATGCTACGTTCGCGTGCCCTCTTGCCACAAAATTGACTTGGCAGCAGGAGATCCAGAGGTACCAGGGGACTACGGATGGATGTCAGATTAAAACACGAAGCACAAGCAACGAACGAACGAGTTATGGGGTTTTATGTTGCTAACGTTAAAAGTATAGACTCTGTCCGTCCGGCGTTGTTTGCCTCACTTTTCGCGCGTTTTGTTAATATTTACACATGTAGCAGTTACCTGCGATTGTCGGTTTCGATATACTATATACACACATATACTACATATGTATGTATACATAAGTTTGTGTGCTTTTGTTGGCTTTTAATGTTTATGCGCCAAAATGGTTGAAATCTGTACAAAAGTGGGATAAATACACGTACATGTTTGCTTGAGTCTACTAGTAAATATAAGACCTTAGGAGCTAAGTCACATTGTACGAGGGCAGCTTGAAAAATCTGTGACTTTTGTTTTTGTTTTTCGAACGAACAAATGTAATTAATTCTCGTAACAGAATATATTTGTCATTCTTAGCATTCGCCAAGGATAAGTAGCTGTGTTGTTCCGAACGGTATTCATAATTAAAAAATCATCGAGGCGAGCAGCAGGAGATGGTTGTTGCAATTCCTCTCCTGTCTTCATGTTGTGACTGCTCCTACACTTTTGTCTTTTTTTTGCTAAGACCCAGTAGATGTCAACTGCGTCAACTGTTCCGGAGTGTATTCCTAATTAATCAACTTTCGAGGGAGCTTGTAGCAACTCGTATCCAGTCTTCATATTGTGACAGCTCCTACAAAAAACAATGCGTAGCGGTTGTGATGGACTATCAACATATCAACAGGCACCGGAAACAGTTTTGGGACCCTCCGTTCAACTCAGTAATCATGTCGAATATTTCATCGCCGGTAACCAACACATGCGCGGGTGCCGAGTTCCAACCCCGGCTGGGGGTTCAGCGGCCAATGCCTATCATTGTATCTGTTGAAAAAATAAGATATTTGGTCCTCTTCGGTACTCAGATTGATGAAAGTTTTACAATGCAAGGTCAAATTACCATTCGCATACAGCAATAAAGCCTATAGTAGTACCGGATCTGATATGATATGTAGGTACTCGTTATGATCTGCTAAAAGACCATCTGTTTACAGTGAAGAGAGAGTTGCTACATTTACTCAGAAGCCAGTGATCAATTTTGCAGTAGCAGAGCGGAGCTGTCGGTATATTTGTCGCTGGTCTAAAACAATGCCGAGATATTTGGCTGGTTCCTCATTAATAAATATAGCGGACGGAATTTTCGCCTGATAGATTTGCTTGACAATGTTCCAATGTCTGGTTCAATTTTTAATCATGTCGAGAAACTCCTAAAATCCATTCGTGGATTGGTACTCTGAAGAATCTAAGTTCAGACCGTAGACTGCATTACCGGCAAAAGCATATTTTCTGGGGTGTTTATTTTATAGGGTCTAGGCACAGAAATGTCGGCCGCAAGTATGCCATATAAAAGTGGTGCGTGGGGGTGCTTCAGGCTGAGGCTATTCTATTGGTGGTTGACGATCCTGTACCTTGACAAATAATTGTCTGTCCTTCAAGCAGAAGCGCCTAAGACTGTAAGTGTTGGCAGACAGGTAATGTTCTATTTAAACATTTCTAGTCACAGAGATATCGGCCTTAAGTATGCCATATAAGAGTGGTGCCCAGGGTGCTACAGCTGAGACTATTCTTGTTGGCGGTTGATAATCCTCTCCCTTGACAAAGAATTATCTGTCCTCCAGGCAGGAGCGCAGAAGACTGTAAGTGTTGTCAGAAAGGTAAGGTTCTATTGAAACTGTATATATTTAAGAAACACGCATGGAATTTTTCACACTGACATCTCTCCAATAACAACAGGACAGAAGGAGGCCATGTCTGTGTGTCCGCATAAACAAAAATATCTCAGAGACTATAAGAGCTATAGAATTTAATCAAAAGAAGCAAAATAAGTGTTTCGTCCGGCAGATAAATTTTGTCGAATCATGTCGATATCTTGTCCTGTTCCACAGTGAAAAGATTTCCCGCTTTACTTCTACACTTTAAAAGCATAACTTTAGGTAAAAACGACCAAGCTCAAGATCATTTGCCTAGAAGTTCTTTAAAAACAAGTTGGTTCAAATTTTGTTTGCAAAGAAGTTTCTTTTACTAAAATCGTAACTTAGACTCATGGGGGCGGAGCCCCCTATTTTGGTCATTTTATTTTAAATTATTAAATGGGTCAAAGTGGGCCTTTTGATTCTTCATCTCTTCATGTTGAAAAATAGAAAAAAAAACCAAGTGCCGGAATCAGATGGCATGCACAGCCCTGATCGCTTTTTGCACTTTTATTGTGGAATATTATTCGATGAATTTTGTAGATAATCCCTTTTGGGAAACCTGAACATTCACCTTCTTTTGTTCGGGTACGACAATCAATCAATCAAATCTTAGCCATTAAAGATTGAAAGTGCAGAGTTTCTTGGTATCGGTGATGGATTTTTTTAATCGCTACGTGAAATTCAATTATTTTTATTTTTTTAAAATCTGTTTTTAATAGCTGTTAAACACAAACCAACTGCTTCTTTAAAATTTTACAGGAGTCTTTTAACATAGGGTACTTTATAGAAACAGCGTTGCATTCAAATTTGTTAAGCAGGAAATTTAATAAGCCACTGACTTATCAAACTGCCCTCGTACTACAGTTCATTATTACTTGCCAATATTTTAATTAACTTTATAATGATTGTAGTACAGACAGACAGATAGTGGCATATACAAACGTATCAGGGTGTTTGCTTTTGTACGAGTAGTAGTTTCTGTTGGCTTTTCCTTATGCTTATCCTAGTGTATCCTTGTGATGCATTGTAGTTTTACTGACGACGACAAAATCAGAGTTGAAAAGCAATACCACAGCTGCCACGTGACTTGTTTACCAAATTGAGTTATTTGCCTGAGCGCTTTAAATGTTATGGCATATTGAAAAACTAAACGAGGAGGATATTTTTTTATACTTTCATTCCATCAAATTGGAATAAAAAATTTGTGCGTTAATGTTGAAAATAAAACAACGTTTAAACTTTAAAACACATTGTTCGATTGCGATTTTTTCTGACAAAATAATTTATTGCTTAGTAACAGCATCTCACCCTTGTAAATGGAGAAACTTGGACATTTTGAAAGGCGCTGTCTGTGAGAACCCATATCGATCAACGACGAAGCTAACATAAGCTCTATTGATTATTTAATCCTGTACCAAAGGTACAAAGCGATAAGTGTATATAGGGGACAGATGGAGGCGTGGTATTTCCCAAAAAGTGATTATCATCGATAGCCGAATCGATATAGCCAAGTCTGTCTGTCTGTATGAATAAAAGGATCCCAGAGAATATAAGAGCTATAGAGCTCGAATTTTAGGAAACGATGCGTCAGGCAGATTAAGTTTCACGATGTATGTCGCCCTTTGAACAATGGTCGGAAAAAACTGCTTGTTGCTTGTTGTAAGGCTGAACAATTCTTTTGGAGTGTACTCCAGGGTATACATTGTCATGGAATGAAGCTTCCAACGCGTTATGATATTATATCGAATTGTCAGCACTGTCAAAAGTTATAGGGTTGCCAGATGGGTCAACTTTAAATGGCCTATCCTGTACCTCAAAAACTACGTAAACAGCGTTGGTATAGAATATCTTAGAGTCTCAAATTCTCTGAAATTCGGCGAAGTTCTCGGCATGTTTCGAAATCAATGTAAAAGGCTCTGTGGGGCTTGGTTTGTGAAGTACGTAGGGGGCCTAGTCCCCTATTCATTTTAACCTCGGGCTAAGGATGACTAGTCTAAATGCATAAAATATCAACCAACTTCGAAATGCTTCCCATCAACCCATAAGAAGTGATAAGCTTTTGGCCGCTCAGTCTTAAGTGTACGCTGTTAGGGTTGGTAAGTTTTCTAGTTAATCCTATCATCATCCTACAAGTTGAAAAGTTGCGAAGAACTGAAAGAAAATTTTAAGGTTCTTTTGATTTGAGGACCTTAAGTACGGTGATTTCGAAACATACGCTGTGGATAAAAGATTTTGAGAAAAATAAGTCGGAGTAGACCTTTAATAAGAGTATTTGTGTAATCAATATATATTTTGAAACAACAAGCTTGTCACAAAAATTAAAACTGTTAGGAGAAATATTTTTTAAAGTGCGTGTGTGCCTCGTAACCTATGGGTGAAAAGGGCGTGTTGCAAGCAATGTCTTGGCCTTGCTACGTGCGGATTCGTCCAACATAGGCGTACATACAAAGTCAATCAGCAAAATAAAGTCAAAAGCAACAAAAAGCAAGAAAAAATAAAGAAATATGGCACAAAAACCTCGATTCAGTTACACTTTAAGCCCACGCAAACACACTTTTAGAAACAAAAACTCAGCAAAAAAATGTGGATGGCTACAAAGTGAGCATTTTATAGACATAACGAGGACAACGAGCATGTCATTGGCATAAATCGGGAGGGGTGTTCTGGAACAGCGCCTACGCATTCGCATTGGACCTTGGTAACAATTGAAAATTTTTTTGTTTGTTTTTTTTTTGGTTCGATATTGATAGGTAATTGATTTTGCTTTATAACAATTGTTTTCGTTTTTTTCTACTACGTTGTATGTTGCGGTTAGCGTTAGGAATTTATTCAAGATAGCGCTGAATAGTATGCTACATATTTTTTCTTACTCGCATCATTTTTCACATGAGCATGCATGTAAATATGCATGTGTGCGTGTTTGTGCATGTTTGTGCATATGAGTGACAAAAGCAAGCATAAGAGTTATAAAAGATATTTATACCCTGCACTCATGTGCACAAAGAGTATATAAGGTCTGTCGAAAGGTACGTACAGGTACGAACAGCTAGTAGTGAGCATTTCTAGCCTTGAAAAGTTTTCCCTCTTTGTGTAAGTAGAGATCTCAGAAATGGATAGATTGTTCTGCATTGTGTTTACATAAAAAAGTATGTATTATGAAATTTTTTTTTTGTCTTTTGTTTTTGTTATTAAAAATACATAAGAAAGGCGAAAAAGCAAATTGTTGTAACTATCGCGGCATATAAAATATTTACAAATGTGCTTTTCGATAGACTCAATTCCTATGCAGAGGATATACTTGATGACTATTAAGCAGGCTTCCGTGCCAACAGGTCAGCAAAAGATCAAGGATTTGTAGTTTCCCAAATATTCGAAAAATTCTTGGAATACAAAATCGATATTTACTGCCTGTTCGCAAAAAGCTCAAATGCTACCTCCAATCCCTGGGAATCCCAACGAAGCTTATACGTTTGTTAATCGCTGCCTTAGGCGTATTTTATGCATTTTTTGGCCAACCACCATCTCCAACGAGGAGTTGCTCTCAAGAACGAGCCAAATCGATATTGCGTCCGAAATAAGAAGAAGAAAGTGGAAGTGGATCGGGCATACGCTCCGCAAAAACGACAGCAACATAGCGCTGGAATGCCTTCCAGCAAGTAGGTCGCAGAGTTGGAAGACCACGTACCACCTGGAGGAGATCTACGGAAGCTGAAATGAAATCTCTGGGGTTAAGCTGGAATGAACTAAGAATGGTAGCCCAAAATCGAGTTCGGTGGAAGTTGGCAATTGAAGACGCCCTATGCTCCAATAGGAGATAAAGGAAATCATATATATATATATATATTATAGAGCTCGTTATCATGACCTTAAGCAACACTACAGTAAAAGTTGTGGTACAAGGCGAGTGCATAGAACAGTTTCAAATAATATCGGATGTTAAACAAGGAGATGCTTTTTCTACACTTATATTGAATTTAGTTTTACATGCAACAGTCGGGCAAATCAATCCAAATGGCACTATCTATAACAAGAACTTTCAGATTTGTGCATTTGCCGATGATGTACTAATAATGGCCAAAAGCAAGTCTGAAATTGTAAATGCATTCAAAAATCTGTAACGAAACTCCAAAGCGGCGGGGCTAAAAATGAACACTGATAAGACAAAATATATGGTTCAATCCAGCTCTAATACTGACTCTAGCAATCTAGCCATTGACGACTACGTTTTTGAGAGCGTAGAAGAATTAAAATACCTGGGTATAATGCTATCTGCTATAAAAGACTCGACAGTAGCAATTAAGGAAAGAATACAGGCCGCGAACAAAGCATACTACGCAAATCTAAAGCTATTCCGATCAAAGATTCTCTCACACAGCCAAAAATTCAGAATGTACAAAACACTAATAAGACCAGTACTCACATATGCCTGCGAACTCTGGGTCTTGAAAAACGCAGATGCAGCTCAACTGTTGTGCTTCGAGAGTAAAATATGGCGAAAAATATATGGCCCTGTCAAACTACCGGATGGCACCTACCGGATAAGATACAATCATGAACTAGAGTCGCTAGCATGACATGAAACAGTTACAGGCTGGGTCATGTGCAAAGAATGTCCACGGAAAGAATAGCTCGAAAGGCCTTTGTATTGCAAACGTGGAGGAAGAAGAAGAGAACATCCAAAGAAACGATGGCTGGATGATGTCATCCATCTCAGAAAAATATGTCGTTGTAGAGAGGACAAATGGAGAGAGATCGTTGCGGAAGCTATGGTCCACCAAAGACTGTAAAGCTAAGAACAAGAAGAAAAATAATAATAAAATAATATATCTCTGTGCAAGCTTAAACTAAGAGGGATAAAACATATGACGACTTAACAGCGTAATATAAAAATATATAGTAAGTAAATATTAAGATTTTTATTTAAAATAAATTTAACGGAGAATTCGAGTAGAAAGATTCTAGGAAAGAAATCGTTTCAGTCTTTTTTTGCAAGTGCTTACATTTCGATTGAGATATCAGTTATTTGGAAAAGTAATATATAAATTAGAAGTTTTCCGATAATCCCAATAGTCTGATACGACAATTACGATATTAGTTCCACTCTGAAAATCAAGCATAGAGTGATACCACATCTACCCGAAATCACACACAACAAAAAATTGGGCTCACAACAAAATTTTTATCTGAATCTGCTTTTGATGCAGCGTATTCCAATGTCGAAAACCAAATCGATTGATTTAAATTTTCCCATATATGTTCATATACTATATGACTGTATGTGTGCACATAACTGACAACTAGTTTTTATTATTGTTTTTTGTTCTTTTTTTTTATTTTGGTTTTGGGGGTCTACCGCCGCATAAATCAATTTATCAATTTCAAAGTTGGGCTGTCGGTTGTCTTTGTTGTTGTTTTTGTTGTTTTGCTGAGTTTTGTAAACGCTTGTCAAAGTGTTTTGCTTTTTGCTACAGAGATACGACAAGGACAACAAGAGCAACAAAATATGCAAATGCATTTCGCGGCAAAACGCATAAAAAAACGCGTGTCAACAACATTTTCTCTGCCACTGAAGCAGACAGAGTGAAAGACGGAGACAAACAGTGGGTGACACAGAGATAGGGAAATGGTGTTAGAGAGAGACGGCGGAAAACTAACTTCATTTGTCATTTTGTCACATTAACGCAATGGAAATGCAATATGCTAATATAATATCAAGTTTTATGAATGAGCATAAAAATATTTGCTTTGCAATTTTTTATTTATTTTTTTTTTTTTTTCTCTTCATATTTTATTTACAATCTGTCTTTGCTGGACAATAAGTAAATGTACTAAATAATAATAAAAATAAAAAAAAAAAAAAATTATAAGTAAAACAGAAAGTTTCCATTAAAACCAACTGTTGTGTTTAGCATATGTTGTGTGTGCCAAAATTATCTATCCATGAGATCGAGAATGTGCAGTCTTTTAAGTCTTCTTACTGCTGTACTGTTATCGGCTAGGCTTAAGGCTAGATTATTTTCGTGGTTGTGAAGTCTGTCAATATACTTTTTGCTAAATTTGATTATTTCTTCTTTAACAAAAGGAATGTTTAAATCTTTATGAATGCATGCATTAGACACGTAAAAAGGAGCGTTGACTATGGATCGTAATGTTTTGGATTGATACCGCTGCAGAATTTCAATATTTGAGTTACTGGCAGTTCCCCACACTTTGCAATTGAAATAAATATTAAAAGAGCGCAAGTGTATGCAAGGGAAAAGTGTAAAATAAAATGACAAAAGCTTTTTGAGAGAGACAAAATGGTAAGCGTTAAAAGAAAAGTGCTGCGGGTGCTGGTTGTTGCTGCTATTGCCACTGTACAGTGGGCGAAATTAGCAATTTGTTACGGATATATTGAGAGCCTTAAAGTAAGGACACATTTTTGGAATACATTTTTAAAAACACAACATTTTTTTAGTTTGTTAAGTAGTTTTAATAATTTTTTTTTCAGGTTTTAGTAGTTTCTTCTTCTTCTCCCAAACCCTTGTTTACCCCTTTTCGGACTCGCTTATGCTCCTCCTGAGGTGTGGGTATGCGATCTCAGCATTCGTCTGCAGGCATTCCGATCCTGAATCATGTCATCGCTGAGACCCATTCGTTGCTGATGTTTTTTCATTTGACCGATCCGATTTTTCGGTCTGCCTGCCCTACGGCCGTTACCTGGAACTACGGTAAGTATTGCCTTCTTAGCGACCTACTTTGAGCATCTCAGTGATGGGCTTTTTAACAAACAGGCTGCCTCGGATGTGTTTGCTCTTAATGTGATCAAGCTTGGTCACACCCGCCGTCATCCTTAGCATTTTCATCTCAGTCGCAGATAATTTACTCTCGTACGTTTTGTACATCGTCCAACATTCGGACGCATACAAGAGTGCGGGTCTAACGACTGTCGCGTACAGCTTGCCTTTCAATTTCCGTGGCATTTTCTTGTCGCAGAAAACGCTAGAGTTTTCTCGCCACTTCATCCACCCAACACTGGTATTGGTAGTTTATTGATTAGATTACTGTAAAACTAATTTGACGTAGAAAATAAAATAAAAAAGTTTGTATATAATGTAATTAAACTAGTTTCTTACTACCTATCTTGGCAGCTTAACCTAGATGTACATAAGAAATAAGGAAATAAAAACCAATTATAATCAAAGGGTTCTAAATAAAGAAATCGGAAAGTCAAAAATAGACAAATTCTTTTCAATACATCCCAAAATGGCTACAAAAATGTAAGTTGTCACACCGTTTGGCTTGTAAGTTGTCACACATTTATTTTAATTTTTTTACATTGCTATGATATTTACATGACTGTTTTATTGTGTGTAATTATTATTGAAACTAATTTGAATTGTTTTTAGTGAATTTTTCTACCGTTTTCGGATATATTTTTTCAATATTTTCCGTAACAATTCATTTTTATCGCAAAAAACCACAGTTTCGACATCTCTGTTAACTTACAAGCCTTTCCCTTACATATTTATATGCGGCTTTAAAACATTTTAACTTATTTATAGCAATCCCCTGGATGACACCTTTTAAACAAAAATAATGGATAAAAGTTTTGATATTTTATTTTTTTAATAATAGGAATTATCTTGGAATGAATGATAAACAAATTGTTTAACAATAGAAATGAACTGACGCAAATGGCTCAAAAAACAAAAAAAAAACATTCTGCGATTTCTACATTCTTTTAAAAAAACTAATTGTACTTTTTTTTGTTTTGTGCCATTTTTCTTTGGTAAAGACTAACAAAAACAAAAAACAAAAACTTCATAAGAAAAAAACGCTGTCAAAATTCTTAATGCGATGATGTTCCCGGCGGCTTTCACAGAACGAATAATAATTTTCCGAATTATGAGTGTTTAAAAACCAAACCAACAGCTGGCCCACCCAATATATATATATTGTATAAATAAAGCAAATTTTTAAGACTTAAGCTTTAAAATTTTTGTGTATGTGCTTTATTTGTTGTCTTTTTAATCAATCCATATACTTGCCTACACTTTTTACGGCAAAAATAATATACATACTATATATTGGGGTTGCACAAAAATAAAATTTATAAAACCTAACTACCCCTATTTGATAGATTGCATAGTAATCAACTGCAAATTTTTTGTCACCCCTAAAACCACCAAAACTGAATTGCCAAAACTTTGGAAATTGTCCCTTTTTCTTTTGTTAATAGTATGTTGTTTAAAATCCCAACGGTAAGGTTTCTTTCATCTGCAATCCCGTTTGATCCACACTTAAACTTAGATCGTACCCTTATGCACATACATAGTAATTTTAATTAAGACGCTAACAATAATATAAAATCTAAAATTAATAAAAAAAATTTGTATACACCCACCCAAATTAAAATTCTAAAGAGTGATTTGTTTCAACGTAGATTGATCATTCTGACCACTGTGCGCTGCCGACTGGCAATTGTAATTATGCCAGACACGATGAGCTTGGATAAGAAACCCAACAACAACAATAACTACAGCTATAAAGATGGCGGTCAGTAAAGACTTGTGCCGGCATATGCTGCCCCTGCTTCCTCTTACACCCCCTCAACCGTCCACAAACAAATTGTTGGCGGTTGCAGTCACTCTGCTTTTATGCTGCGTAGACATTAAATTTGTGATTATGGTCTTGTTAAGCGCAGCTTTTGCGGTTTTGTTTCTGCCAGAGATTAGGATGTTAAAACAAGTGTAAGGCAGAAAGGCACCATTCGTGATTAAAATGGCCAAAATGTATTTGTTGTGAACTTTATTCAGAAAAATGGTAACTTGGCTTAAATGAATATAAATGGCTGGCAAAAAGTTTAAGCATCGATTATTACAGAGAGAGAACAGAAATGCAACAATTTATCAAAAAATATACAGTGGCTCATAGCGTGTAATTTACATTTAAAAATCCAGAGCCAGAAGAAATGGAAAATTTTTAATAAGTTAATTTTTAAATTAAGTTCAAGTTTTAATTAGTTTATATTTAAGTGAAAAATTGTGTTGAATATTTCCATAATTGAAACTATTTTTTAAATGCTCGTCTACATGAGTAGATTTTGAAGACTGCGCTTTTACACAAACAGTTTTAGTTTAAATTTCTAGGCAAAAGTAATAAAAAAAAAGACTTTAATTGTCGAAGCTTCCAAATAATTTTATTCAAATCGGGTTACCAAAAAAGAAACTTCTTGCGGGTATCTTCCTCTTCTTCCTTTTCTTTTTTACCCGAGTATCGCAATGGGTCGTGTTATTCGTGCACAACGTAAGGGCGCTGGTTCCGTCTTCAAGGCGCACGTCAAGAAGCGCAAGGGAGCCGCAAAGTTGCGCTCCCTGGACTTTGCCGAGCGCTCCGGCTACATTCGTGGTGTTGTTAAGGATATCGTGCACGATCCTGGTCGTGGCGCCTCCTTGGCCTGTGTTCACTTCCGTGATCCCTATCGCTACAAGGTCCGCAAAGAACTGTTCATTGCCCCTGAGGGCTTGCACACCGGCCAATTCGTCTACTGTGGACGCAAGGCTACGCTGCAAATAGGCAATGTGATGCCATTGTCTCAGATGCCTGAGGGTACTATTATTTGCAATTTGGAGGAGAAGACCGGTGATCGTGGCCGTTTGGCACGTACTTCTGGCAACTATGCCACCGTCATTGCCCACAATCCAGACACCAAGAAGACACGTGTCAAGTTTCCCTCGGGCGCCAAGAAGGTTGTGCCCTCTGCAAACCGCGCAATGGTCGGCATTGTTGCTGGCGGTGGTCGTATTGACAAGCCCATCCTGAAGGCTGGTCGTGCCTACCACAAGTACAAGGTGAAGCGCAACAGTTGGCCTAAGGTGCGTGGTGTTGCCATGAACCCTGTTGAGCATCCCCATGGTGATGGTAACCATCAGCACATTGGTAACGCCTCGACACTCAAGCGAGGCACATCTGCTGGTCGTAAGGTCGGTCTTATTGCTGCTCGTCGTACCGGTAGGATTCGTGGTGGCAAGGGCGATACCAAGGACAAATAAGTATGTCGTGAATAAGGTTCCGTCTGAATGGATCAGCGTTATAGTGTATGCTGCGCTGTCTAGTTTGAGCATTAAAATGTATATGGAAAATCTATATGTTGTCAACATCCAATTGACGCGACGGAATAAAATTTTATAAAATTTATTTGTAAAGTTTTGATATTGTTTCTCGCAAAATGTTGTAGCTAATCGCAATATTCTATTAAAATACAGTATCCAAAAAACTAAATATAATTAAAAAACAAGCCCATAAGAAGAACCTTGCTACAAAATTTTATGCTTCTAGCTATTTTGGTCCTCAAGGAACAGGTAGTACAGACAGGCAAACAGACCCATAGGTGGAAAACGGTCGGATAATAGACAGATATGGTTTAATTGATTTCTTTTATCGCCAAAATCATTTCGGTATAAAAGTTAAGAATGCGTAAACGTTTTCCTTTAACTATTACACACAAATTCTTTGTAAACTAACTTTATGTGTACATAATGTAAATGTTTCATAAAACTTTATTGTTTAGTTTTACCTTTACTGAAGAAGTCAGCCACTGACTTTCGAATACAAAAGTCAAACCATGTTTCTCCATATTTTTAGGGCCGCTATATCCGAGGTCCAAAAAACTTCAGCACGTCGGAGTTCTGACACCGAAATCGGATTCAGCGACGCAAGAAATATATAAAAAAATCACCGGGTAACCGAATTTGAAAAAGATTTATATGATATGGTATTATATGGTGCTCGGCTTTTTAGTTCTCGGATTCAAATTCAGCGATTCCAAAAACATCTAAAAGACATTGCCGTGCAACGGGTAACGAATAAAAGTCTTGTGGAGTTTTTTTTAAAGATAGGATAGATCAAAGATTACGGACTCAGCGCGTAGAAATACATAAGAAAACTTTTGCCTCGCACTCAGATATTTTATACCCGCCATAAGCTAATTGCATACCTTGTCATCACATAGAAGCTTTTATTACTTTTCCAACATATTCGAAAATTTTAAATACCTTTATACATTTTTTTTATCCAAAATCTGGAAACAAGTAAAAGCAAAACCATTTTCTACCAAAAACTTATAGAAAATTCTAAAAAGTTTTAAAATGCAAATTTTTTTTTTCTACATAAGTTTGCTGTCTTTTTTTTAAATACCTCACTTTTAACCCATTTTGCCTCGAAGCAAACCACAAGTATGTGCACCGAAGTAAAAACATTCTTTTTACTCTTTGGGGATACAGTCCCCAGCTCCCGCACAAATTAGCAGCTTCACAGCAAGTTTTGTTGTGCGTTTTGACTGTTCCAATTGAAAAATCATTTCCTTAAAGTTGAACGCATAGAACAGACCTTATTTTTTATTTAATACATATTCCACAAATATATAAGTTTATTTTTGCTCTTTTCTCTTGCTTAAGTGGCGCAAATAAACACAATTAAAGATGGCCACAAACAATTAATAATTCATATGAAACTCATTTCATTTTTGAATTTTAAGTAAGTCACAAATCTTTTAACAAAATTTTTCATCTTCTACTTTTTGCTGTTCATTACATTCTCAAAAAGCCAAAACTCAAAGAAAACTTTTGTGCGTACATGTATTGGTACATGTGTGTCAGCTTTTCATTTACACACACACACACAAACACAACGCAAGCTATGTGTACCCATATATTGAGTCAAAGAGAGCGCCAGGCAACCGAAAACTTTTTGAAGGACGACATTTCTATTCATTAGTCGCAGCATTACAACTACAGGCTCAGTCGCACACACACACTCACACACATATGTGCACAGTGCGTTTCATCAGTGGCGAAGATAGCTTTCGGTGATGGGGGAGATATCACGTTTTTCTTCGCAAAATTTAAATTTTCTATAAAGGACAGTATCAATAGCCAGTACAATAGAAGAATTGCTTTAACTCTTAATCATATGAACGCGTTCATTTGAATCCAATGTGAAATTGGAAGAATTAGAAGTATTTGCCGTTTTAGAGATGTCCCAATGATATATTGTAGATTTTTATGAGCTCTTTCTCGCAGTTGCTTGAGAAATCGCTCTTTTGCAGTATCGTTTGGAGGAGCTACATTATATACAATAAAAAAAGCCTACAGTTGCTCATAAGGTTCATGTCTATTTTCTCTACTTTTACAGCTGACACAACCATGTAGCTCTTCAATACGTACTTTTCGAAAGACTCGTTAGCCCAGAAAAGGCTCTGAATGCATATTTCCCTCAAAAACGTAAAAATATTAACGTTCTCAGTTGCGTTTTCAAACTGGGAAATACCTATAAACTTGGAATGGAAATTAATCGTTAAAGCTAAAATTTAAGGATAACATTGAAGCGGTATTAAATCAATATATTCTTGAAAGATATACTATATATATGTTTCTAAGATCTATCAAGTATCACTTAGTAAAAGATTGGAAGTGCTCACATTATCACTTTGAATTGTTCTTTCTGCTTACCATGCCTACTATAATTATGACGTAAATGTTAACAACGTCACCCATTGATTGTTTGAACTTTGTAAATGAAGAGTCCCAAATATCCTTCACACTTAGTAAGTTCTACGATGTTTTTTGGAAACTTTTTATACCCGGTTCCTTAAATTAGAAAATACGATGAGAAGTCGATATGGACATGCTCGTCTGTATGAACGCACAGACCTCAGAGATGGTGCGAGGTAAAGCAAAACAACTTGTAATTAGATTCCTTTTTATGTCACAGGTTACAAGTCTATATTATTTTTTTATCTCTGTAGCCCCCATAGGGTTATTTCAGAGCATCTCGAAAAAAAAGAATTCGTTTGTTTATAAAGATATCTTAACCATATTTGTCAGTCGAAAATATTTTGGTCTACTTAAGCAATTGAGTACCTCAAGGCCATTCGCACCGGACATTAACTTTCGATATTTTCAAGTTTCAGAAATGGGATTTTCACTTATTTAAAATTTGTTGCTTTAAAAAAAAATTCATTAATCAACGTACATTTTAAGCTGCTTAAATTTATTTTCAAAATCTTTTTTTTTCTAATGAAGGTAGGGATCGTTAAGTTATGTGGCACCCAATGCCCAGCGATACCTTAATCTCCTCATACATTTATGTCATATGAAGATCTTTGTTTATTACTACTTAAATTTCCTGCGCCGTATCGATGTTTTCAGGGATGACGGTCGACGTTAAAAAAATTGGTTGGGAGTGTCCAAATTTCAAAAGTTGCTTACTATAAAAAGTTTGTGCACAGCTTAATTATTTAGAGAACCCAGCCCTCAATCCTCCTCCTTTCCACGCCACTGTCATACATATGCTGTGGTCTTAGCACCAAACGGCACATTGATTTGGTGTCGTTGTCGAGGCCCAACTAACTGTTCTGCCCACACACTTTGTTGCCGCCATTTTCTTGCCACTTTTCTGTCCAAAAAGACGCACGCTTTATTAGCTTGATGAAAAGTTAACTAAACTTTTGGTTTAGTCTGTGTGTGTTTTTTTTTGGGTTTTGTTTTGCCAAGTGGCCAAAATCTGCAGCCGGCATCTGGCCGAAAATTCCCAGTTGAGTTTGCTTGTCTTTTGCATTTGACACTTGTGCATGTGTGCACAGTGTGTGTAAATGTGGTGTGAGTATATATTTGAGTGTGTGTTGGTGTGTGGTACTGACTTCAAAATATCAATAAATTCAATTAAAACTATTCTAAAAGGGTTTAAAAGCCCTGGTCGCAACTTAACTCAGCTACAGTTACTGCCATCCCAGCAGAAATGCGAAAACTTTCATTTGCGAAATGAAGTTCTTTAACTTAAAAAAGGGAAATTGTATTTCAAATCGAAGAACAATTTTTGATATAATAACTCTTGCCCTAAGTAGACTATATTTTATATACTGTTGGTATTATTAAGTGCTTCTAGTGCGTTAGAAAACTAAACAGCTGCATATAAACAAATAATTAAAGTTTTAATTTCTAAGAAGAGGTAGAATTTTTGTTTTACTATCATTAATACTAATATTGCTAATTTGCCCTGACTGACTATTTTGTCAGTCGCTCCTGGGCGGAGCATTGGGGATCTCTATTTATAACTGTTTGAAGAAAATAGGGACCTACAGTTTATAGCCGAATCCGAACGGCGATTTCTTGAATTAATAGAGATTTTCTTGGGCAAATAGCGTCTTTTTTTTGCAATATTATAATGTTAAAATTATAATATTCAATTTGATCCTATTGTTGAAACTAACCTTCATTCTCTTTCGATATTTCGTCTACTTTCCTTTTGAGTTGACATTTTTTCATAACATCTTAAGATCCAAAATTGGAGCACTGAGTAATTATGCACAATCTATTTTTAAACTCGCCGTCTAAACCTTTGAATACATTATAGGCTGTTGCCACATTTCAATAAAAAAAAATATTTTTGGAAACAAATTTTTAACTTCTAAATGAATATCTTCGTCACTAAGTAATTGGTTAATAGAAATTCTAAAAACATTGTATTTGTTGTCTTGCTTTACTTGAACCAAAAAAAAATGTCCTCTTAATATATTGATTTGTAAAGATTTGCTCAAAAGCAACAAACTTTTCTTCCAAGTATTTCAATTTAATGTTAACTTCCTTGTGCTAACACTCAAACTACAGCGCCGCATATACCCAACAGTCTGTAAGCGAGTTTAACAGCAACATTCAACTGTTAGTCTGCTGTTACCTTACCCCTCCTCCAAGCGGGGCAATGTTCGAAAAGGGGCTCCTTTAAGTTAGCTAACAGTAACAGTGCGCTGTTGGCTTGCTGATAACATAAATATGTTATTGCCCCCTGTGTTGCCTGTTGGTAACTGTTAGCTTACATTTATATTCCGCTGTTAGCTGCTGCTTTTAACAGTATGTGAGCTGTTCAGTAAAAGTTGCGCTGTTATTCTGTGGTCCTAACAGATACAAAAACCAAAGATAAATTATGCAAGGCAGTGGTTGGTTTATTGGGGTGTTTTTTTTTTTACAATATCTGAGAATTTTTCATGGTACTTGCAATTAATAACTTGGACAGTTAATTCTTATGCAAATAAGCATTTAATATATTTAAGGGTGCAAATATTACACGTATGTGTTATTAGATTTAGGCCTTAAACCTACAACTGAAGACTGTTTCAAATTCATACAATTTATACTTTATTGCAGCTTATATATTATTTAAGGTTTATAATTATTATTATTATAACTACGAATAAAAGACACGTTCAAATCGCTTAAACATATTTATAAGGATTTTTTCAAATCTTTTGGGTGCCTGTCAGCACCTGTGGGGCATTAAAAAACGTTCCTTCAGCCAAAAGCGTTAATTTTTTAACCGCAAAACTTATTAAAATAATGGCTTGATATATGACGTAACATATTAATTCTTCTTTAATTCTGCCAGTTTTTTTTTCAGAAATTTTTGAGTGTAGCAAATTGTATTAAAAAATCAGGCATTCACTGTTTAGCATTTTTTGTTTAGATTTCTTTAATTTATATAGGTAAGGGGAATTCTTTTTGAAAGCGAGACCAATGTTTGTTTAAATTTATTTTCTTGCAAGAAATATTTTTTTTAAGTTAGGTTTAAGATTTTAAGAATTTTTTATTGAATAATTCAACTATTTTTGAAGAGAATATTTTTAATAAGCTCTTAAATTAGATGCAGCCATTGAGGTCAATGGTAGTCCTTGTAGCACTTATAGGAGCTTATATAGGTATATATTAAGGTGATAATTTTATGAAGTGTTTTCAACGAGAAACCTCAGGTGTCAACCTGCAGAGAACTGCCTTAGTAAATCATTATAACAGGTTAATGCCAAGAATCTTTTGATTTTTGAATTGTCATTCGGTTGAAGGAGATTTTTCACGTTATAATGTCGTTTGTTAATATTTGATTCATAGAGCCTTCTGTCGTGGTATATAAGTAATGTTCAAACTGTTGAACGTAATGAAATTAAACAATGGGAAAGATTCATTCAATATGCTTAGAATATGAGTGTCCAAAGTGGAACTTTGATGTTGCAGTGTGTACCAAATCTTTAGTATTACTGCGGTTTTAAGGGTTGCAGTGGCACCGACCCCAAAACAATGAAAACAGAAAAAAAATGTGGATATTTCAGAAGTACATACTTCATCCCCCGAAACCATTTATGCAGAAGAACACAAGCATTAAGCTGAGCTCGCCCGTGGACAATTGTTAATCCTTCAAATACATCAAAAATATCCAATGGCTAAGCGTCGATGGTTCTAGCCTGTACACAGCCGCGGGTATGCACTCCTTGAATTGGAGTTTAACTAAACAGGTGGAGACAGATATCAACTTTTAGGCATGAAGACAGCTCTCCTATAATTTTGTAGGTAACTTCATCGATTGCATTTTCTACTGAAAATATGCTTTATAGTTTTTTTAGGGTATACAAAAAACAGAATCATTTCTCGTATATAAAAATAGTTCTAATTAAATTTGATTACCAATCACCAACTAGCATGCCTGATATGCTATTTGTTATACCCTGTACCTATAGGTACAAAGGGTATACTAGATTTGTGCAACGTATGTAACGGACAGAAGGAGGCGTGGGAGACCGCAAGTCCTTCATACGAAAATGTTTATCATAACCTCGGGTAGCGATTGAGCCGTGTACGTCAGTCTGTCCTTCCGTCTGTGTGAACACCTAGATTTCATAAACTAGAGAGAGTTAGGGTCACGAAACTTTACCTGGTACGCATATTACCTGAGCAGATGCAGTTTGTTCAATCATATATGTATCTTACCCTGTTCCCTCCTAGTAGAATTTCGCGCTTTTTAGCTACACTCTTAAAAATTTTTATCTGAAATATAACAGAGCAATGCGTCGGGGTTATATGCACCTGTCTGTAAAAAATTAACAAAATCGGACAAATACAACAAAAGTTATAGTCAAAAATGTAAAAATTTCATCTCCCCTTGCCAATAAACTTCATCAGTATTTGACTCTACGTAATTATAAAATTATTATACAACAAGTGAACTAGACTCCTCAATTTCGGTAAGATTATTCATGAGGCCCTAATGAACAAACGCACATCCAAATTTGATCGATGCGGCCCCCCACCCTCTCAATCGATTTACCCACACTCCTCAACATATGTACTTGAAACTCACACCATCCAAACTTGTTTTAAGTTGTTTCGAATTGTGTAACGCCTCATATGAATGTCATTTGTGGGCGTTAGGCTTTGCAATGCTATGAAATTCTTGATGATTCGCCGGTCTGGCTTTTGCTAACTAACTCAGTCTCTTTTACTCAGATCTCACTTTTATTTTTTGCTAATTACTCTTCGTTTTGACTGACTCTAAGCTCTTGGCTGAACTTCTGCACTACACACACTCTGCTTATCTAACTACTTTCTCGAACGCATTAGAAAGAGTGCAATATTATCCTAAACTATCCCTGTTACCTATACTCACATATACACACTATTGCTAACATATTTTGCTCTCCCTAACGGCTCTAATAGCGGAATTCTAATCCGCTATACTTTCTCTTTTTTGGATGAGAGTAAGTCGTTCAAGCAGTTCCTTAACGTTCTATTGGCAAAGCGAGCAGAAACGCTGACAGGTGGTAATTTCCGTTTCCACAATTTCCGTCCCGATCTTTTATTGATGAAAACCGTTGAAACCAAATTTTTACTTACCTTAACACTTATTGCCCCAAAAATAAAATTACATTCGTAGTACCAAGATGGTATGCATTTAACTTTTCTCTAATTCACGTAGCCCAAATATTTTTGTAAAAAGAAAAAAATTTCTATTGACCGCATTCAAAAATATAATTTTTATATTTATAGTAAGATTTTTTTACGCTTTCTTATATAGATAGCACCATAACAAGTTGGAAATTTATTATTTTTGAACTGGGTCTAGTCTAAGATGTCTCCAAATGGCGTTCGAATTTTAATAATCACCAAATACCAACAAAAACCTAACACAAAAAAGTGTCCTTGTCTTCTCAGAAAAATTGGAAACTATTTTTTGTGGTACCACATTGGTGCTTTAAAATTATGCGGCAAGTATAAGATGGTTGATTCGTAAAGTGGTGACATACTTCTCAGACCAAGTTCTTTCCAACACATTTGAACGAAATTTAAATCAACTGTTCTAATTTAATATCCACATGTATGTTCAGGGATATATTTGTACATACAATTAATTTAACTTATGCGTATTTACGTACTGTATGCTCATTTAAAATTCACAAAACTTTTTGCTGTGCCAACTTTTCCACGCTCTCGCCCCTCTCTCGATTTCTCTTATACTTAACGCATTATTAAAATGTAGTCCTACCAAAACTTTCACCTTATTTAGCATAACTGTAAACTATTAACTGCAAAAGTTATTGCAATTGCTTCGTACAAATTCAGTGTGCCACAAACTTGGGCTCCACTTGGTTAACTTTCAAATATTGCTGCATACTTCAAGGCGCACAACTCTCACACTACTACTACTACAACTGTATAATAAAATTGCACTTATGCTTATTAAATGCCATTAATTGTGGCAACTTTTGAATGTGGCGCAACCTGTTGGCTGCCACGCTGCCACACTGTAATTACATATTGAAAATTTACGCTTAAAACTCTTGTCTTAGCTATAAAAATAAATAAATGTCTGACAGACAGCTGACTGCAAGGCCTTACTTGGCTAAAACATTTAAAAAAACATATACGAATATAAATGGCAGTCATTAGCATAAAATTACTTTTTATTTTAAAGGAAGCAACTCAGAGAGCCTTTAGTTTTAAGGTATGCTAAATATGAAGAATAATTGCACAATGGCAAAAGAAATTTGAAGCATTTTTGGTTGAAAAGAAATCAAATCACTTGCAATGCGCTTAATTTGCTCTACAACACAACAAATGGAAGAGAAGAGAGAGCAAGTGAGAGGAAGGCACAACAAGCAGTGAAAGGGCACATCAAGCAAAAAAAATTGTGAACCCTAAGGCGAACGTAACCGACTGAGGCATACCTTTCTTTTATTTGAGCAGGCTCGATAGTGGGATTAATGTATGGAAATTGTAAAATGAAAACTTTCGATAGTTCGTAAATTTTAATCGATTTTGGTGTGGTTCAAAATTCAAGTCGAAAAAAATAAATTTTTTTGAAGAATTATAAAATAAACTGAATGAGTATGAAATTTGGCTAGAAGGCGCATCTTGTCGACCTTTAGTCTTCATAGTTCTACACCAAAATTTTATGTCACAGTCTTGAAGCTAGCAAAAAATGGATTTTTTTTTATAAGTAACAAGCTTATAGAATTAATAGCTCTGGTTGTACATTTTTATCAGCCTCAAGACGGCGTTTTACGTATTTTGTGTCTTTATAATAAATTGGTCACGACCAAGAAATTATCGTTTGAAGGGGGCTCCGAGGCAATCTTTGAGTGGATGCTAACAAGAGATGATTGAAGCAAATCTTTTTCAGAGCGATTGTGTTGAAAACCTTAGGTTTTAATACTAGCTAACAAGTCTTTTATTCATAGATTTTTATTATTAAACGTTAGTATCGGTTGAAATTTCCAAAAGCCCTTACTTGAATTCCTTTCGCTTAGAAAGTTGAAAAGCCACTTTTACTTTCTTAATCTATTTTTACAAGGGGAACAGTCAATCAAATCGGTAATAAACAAGTGTTCACCTAAATTTAAAAGGATTTTTGCCAGGATTTTTATCAAAGGTATAGCTATAATGTGGCCTTCGGTAGCGTAGTGGTAGCCTACTCGCTTTACAATCCGAAGGTCGGTGGTTCGAATCCCTGCAGTAGCACTGGTACATTTGCCTAGCACTGGCATCGCTAGCTCAAAGACGCTATTTGCCAAAGAAAATCTCTATTAATTCAAGACACCGCCGTTCTGATTCGGCTATAAACTGTAGGTCCCTGTTCTCTTTGAACAGTTATTAATAGAGATCCCCATGCCCCGCCCAGGGGCGACTGACACAATTGTCAGTCAGGGAAATTATTATATAGCTATAATGGTCTCCGAGATCTCGGCATCCCTAAAGCTCCTGTTTGCTGCTGTTGTTTGGGGTCAGTCTTGTTAAAACCATTTGTCGTCCAAATCAAAATCTTCACTATCGCATCAGAGCGAGTAACTTTGACAACAATGATGACTTTATGGTCGTGTTCGAAAAATTTGGGCCAATGATGCCACAAGACCATAATGCTCACCAGACATTTAATCTTGGAGAATGCAATGGTTCATCTACAATTACTAGCGGATTTCCAAGCCACATATGCGGCTATTTTGGTTATTCACTTAGACTCGGAAGCTGCAAAGATGAGGAAGACGTAGAATCGGTAGAGCTCTTCTTCTGTTTCTGTGAAGCTCTGAGCAGACGCAGGAAAAAGTATTTGGGAAACTTTTTCCTCCACAATCTAGCAGAGCTAGAAACTATTTGCCCGAGGAAGATTGCAGGCTACGATTAGCTGTGTAAACATTATATAAAGGGTGGCTTTAGTGATAGTAAAAATTCCCTCCCGGAGTTCTTTAAAGAGATTAGATTGGGGAATCCTTTACTCTTATAAAATTTGTGGAAAAAATCAAATGATCTTAGAAGTTTTTTTCTCCCAAGTATTTATAAGCCAATACTTTTTTTCAAGCATCGGTCATGCGAGTAAGTCGATAGCTTTGGATGTTTAGACCAATCGATATTTCTTTGCAGAAAAACAAATCGTAAAGACAAAACAAAAATTAGTCGTTTATTTACTCATATAGCGTGTTTTTTTAGAGGTTCATAACTTTCAGTTGGCAACACTGCTTTATCTGACAACTCATTTAACAGCTGATAGTTGCTTTTTGTTGAGTTTGGTTTGACAATTCATTATGGATAGACTTACCATTATGGATAGACTTAGACCAGAGCAACGCTTGCAAATTGTTGAAATTTTGTATCAAAATAATGGTTCTGTTTGTAAAACTTATTCCAAATTCAAAAGATTGTTCTCCGATGAAGCCCATTTTTCGTTGATTGGGTATGTAAACAAGCAGAACTGTCGCATTTGGAGTGGAGTCCACAAGCTGCTGAAAGCTTGTGAAAGTTGGTGTTCCAGATTTCGCCATGTACGCGACAGCCGTGGCGGTCACATGGCCGAAATCGTATTTAAATATTAATGTCATAAAATTTTCTATCCGATAAAGCCCGTTTCATTGATATTAAAAATATATTTTTTTGTTTTGTTATGATTTAAACTTGTGTAACTCTAAAAAAAACACCCTTTACAAATCTTTGTTTATTTTTTTATTTTTGTTTTGATCTTGCTTGTTTTCGTAAATAATGTTGATCAAGCTTACATTATGTATTAATTTTTAAAAATTATTGGATTAAATGTTTCATGTTGAAAATAATTTGCTGAAATTGATATGTTGATATGAAGTTGATTTATCAGAGATAAACCATAATTTTACATTATTTTCCATTTGTAGATTGTACATGCCAATTTTAAGCACAATCCTAGGTCAAAAAATCCACAACACCTGAGATAATCTCATAAAACCTAAAACCTGCCTTGCTGGTTTTTTTTTGTTCTTGGATTATTGTGTTACTGATAATAATAATAATAAAATAATATGAATTAAATCGGCTAATTATATAAAGTCGATTATATTTATGTAAACAAAAGCAATGTTTAGTAAACAATATGTAAATAGTTACACTAAATATATTGTATTTATTACATAAATAAAAATAAGACAAGCCCATTAAAGAAGTTGTTTTTAATTGCAATAATAAGTGTTTTTATTTCTCTATGAATATTGAATTTAAATTCTACTAACTACTTTTCTCTCTTCCCACTGATATTAAGAGAGTTGCCAGATATGGCTTTCTTTTGACTGTTACATACATAAGAACATTCCCAATATGCTCTCTTACCTCCAGAGCAACGGGTATAAAAATGAAAGCAGCCTTGCCAACGAAAAATTACTTTAGCAAATTGTAGAGAAAGAACGAATGGAACGTAGTATGGGATTGTGTGTAGAAGAAGGAGAAGAAGACGAAGAAGAAAGAGACTAAGAAGTGCATAAAAATGACATTGCTTCTATATTTGCAATTGAGCATACAAAAGTTTTCATAAATTGCATCAATTTGAAGTTGAGCAGCGGCAGGGGAGAAAGAGTGAGTGAGGCACGAAAGAGAGCTGACTTGTGGCCACCACTCCCTTTTTTTTTTTTTTTGCAAGGCAAAGGTAAGACATTGCTTGATGATTTTGTTGCTGTCACACACATTGATACAGGATATCCTGTTGCGCTGTTGCCTGGCTAGTTGCAACGGCGCAAGTCTTTGCTACAAAACGGCATATTATTTTTTATGATTTGATTTTCCTTTTTGTATATGCTTTTTTTGTTGTTGTTGTTGTGCTACAAATGAACTCAAAAATGCTGTTGATTGTGTATTGAATTACTGACAGGATTGACGGCGACAAGGACGACGCGCCATATCAATACAATGTGAAATCATGCTTACAACTTGATTGAACTCATCAGCATAGTCTCTCGCGCTTGTTACAATTCGATTTATATTCGTACCAGTGGGGCGTATTAGTAATGCATATTATAAATAGATTGAAAGACTCCGCAAAGAGTTTGAGTTTGGATTTGGTTGCTTTGTCTGTCTGTGTGTGAGGCACGTATGTGATAAGTTTAACTTTAATTGATTGCATTAAATATACACAATTACGAGCCAGTTGAGCTGTATCCTGTTAGCCGCTTCTTGGCCCATTAATAATCCGCTTAATAAGATCTAAATGTTAGCCGGCGTCTAACAAATTATCCTGGCGCGCGCTTGTTATTTGTTTTTATGCATATAATATTTATGTAAATATATATATATCATTGCCAATTATTATAATAGGCTTTGTAAAACGTGCGCAATATTTGGCTTAAGCAGCTCGAAATGCTAAACACACCCCAAATGAAATGCAAGGTTGTCAATCTTTAAAAGTTCTTCATGGACTATCTTGGGCTTTGCTAGAGGGCCTTCAATATTTTGAGTGTCCAAAATTCAATCCAAAATTCGACTCTTTCGAACTGTCTGTGTGCTCTATCGCTTCTTCTCTCTTAAGTCATCTTGACTTGCCATTTCGAGCATCTTCGACTTATTCGGAATGGCGAGTCACCCTATTGCTCAACCGTGGTCTTTTGGTTTTTCCTCAGATTATATTCAATTAATTACGCACTCTTTTTTTTTTTCTTTATATTTCTTATTGTAAGTCCTAGTCTTTGGCCAATTCATGATGTGAGTCGGTACATATCGGTATCGGTACCCATCGTGCTAAAGACGCCAATTAATTAAAATCTATTAATTTTAATTAATGAAAATCATTTAATTTTAATTAATTAAAAAATTAAATTTTATTAAATTTTATTAAATTTAATTTTAATTAATTAAAATTAATAGATTTTAATTAATTAAAAAATTTAATTATGAATTAAAATCTATTAATTTTAAAATTAATTAATTAATAATAAAGTAATTATTTTTTTTATTAATATTCTACTTCAAAAAAATTAATTTTTATAATCTAAACTCAACTTTGCTGGGGTACCATTGAATAAATAAATAAGTAAATAATTTTTACAACTATAGTAAAAACATAATTGTTTCCCCTAATAAAGAAGTATTTAATTTTTTTTTTAACATAGAATTAAATGTGAATTATTTCCTCCATTTCATCACGACGTCACAATTTGAAGGCATGTGCAAGAATTTTATTGAACATACTCCGAGGTATGGACGCCTTGAAGATCTTCGTAAGCAAGTGCTACAATACTAAGCTTACTTAATACCAAGACAAATGTGAACGACTACTCAGATATTATTTCTTTTACGTCGAAAAACTTCAAAATGTGTGACTTATGATATAACAAAAAGATTTTTTTTAACGTTCTTAACTTTAATTTTAAGAATAACACCAAAAATGGGAAACAAATATTTTCGAAATAATTAAAAATTCTTCAGTAAAGGTCCATTCGCAGAATGAAAAATTTCGCAAGGAATGACATAACTTCATATAAAAAAATGTCCCATTTGGGACTTTTAATAATTAAAAAATTCTTCAGTAAAGGTCCATACGCAGAATGAAAAATTTCCCACGGAATGACAAAACTTCATATAAAAAAAAGTTCCATTTGGGATATCCCATTTGGTATTTTTTTTTTATATGAAGTTTTGTGGGATATCCCATTTGTGATTTTTTTTTTATATGAATTTTTGTCATTCCGTGTGAAATTTTTCATTCTGCGTATAGGTCTTAAAGAATAAAAATTATCATACCTTAAATAATATTAAATATTATTCGGATGACTTGATTAGAAGTTCCAAAAATTTCTAGAATAAGATTAATTTTTGGATGAGATTGCTTAAAAATGTGCCACAAAGTCAATAAATTTCAAGATTGTTCAAAATCCAAAATCTTATTTAGAGTTTAACCAGTATTATTAGAATATTTGAATATACCTATTCTTAAGATTTTTCGTTCACAAAAGCAATGTTTCGTTCTAAAAATTAAAAATAATTTAACCTTAACATAATAATAAATTATTTAATTGCTTATTTAATTTGAAGAACCTTATTTTAATATCTCGTTTTGGTATGAATTAAACCAAAATTAACTTTTTATCAATGTTTTTGGAGCTTGCTTTAAAAAATCTTAATTTATGAATGGCATTGTCAAACTGAAAAAAAAGTAGCACTACCTTTGTGCTATTTTACGATTTTACGACCAAAAATTTTAATTTCATCCTGTCGGATTATTGGTTTCAGCCTTGTTTTGAACTCAGTAAATGGCTTTCTCGAAGTGCATTATTGATAAAAGTTCTAAAATATGTTTAAATGCTGAGCATTCCGATGACGTCACAGTATCTTATTTGGGCCAAAAAATGCACATAAATCAAAAAATGCACTATGGCGTTTGTTTAAAATATTAATGCATTAAATTGGATATTTCTAAAGACTACAAAAATAAAATTTTGATTCAAGTTGAAAAATGTTCGAATTTTTTTAAACTAATATTTTTTTGTCTAAAACGTCTTTGATAATAAATTACCGTCAAATAGTGAGTCATTGAAAAAAGACTGTTCAAATATGTTTATTCGCATAGAAGATATGGCATGTCTAAGCAATCGAAACATTCAGTTATCGATTAATCGGTAAATAAACGGAATACGCAATAAAAATTGACGGAGCTAAAATCCATGGGGTCGACCTAAAGAGGTAACCGCTTTATTTATTTTCATCGATTATATATATATTATGTCCTAAATACTTGTCCTACTGCGGCCATTGAAGTATTAATGGATGTTGTTACACCGCTTCATATCGTTGTTGATATGCAGCAAAAAGCAACGTTATTAAGAATTGGGAGGGAAGGAGTTGACTTCAACCTCACCAGAAAAGACGCTGCAGATTTAGCAAAGGACATACCTATGCTTCTGCAACCAAGGGATGAAATGCCAGCTGAGTACAAGTTCAATCAGAACTTCGATATTAAACTCAGCACGAAAGAGGCCTGGACAACTCTTTCGGCAATTCACCCAATGAAACCACACACAATAAAGTGGTATACTGATGGATCCCTCACCGATGAAGGAAGTGGTCTGGGGGTAGTAGGACCCAGGACTAAATATCATGAGTCACTAGGCAGACACACCAGCATTTTTCAAGCTGAGGTCTGTGCTATTGGAAGGTGTGCAGAATTTAATCTGCAAAAGAACTATCACGACAAGGAAATCTCCATCCTGTCTGACAGTCGAGCAGCGACAAAGGCAATAAACAGAGCCAAGATAACATCAAGGCTGGTCAAAGAAGTGAGAGCTGCACTTGACAAATTAGGTGCCAGAAACAAGCTCACAATTAGATGGGTTCCAGGACACAACAATATCCCTGGAAATGGGCTAGCAGACAAACTAGTAAGAACAGGTGCAGCAACTCCGCTAATCGGACCTGAACCATACTGTGGGACTGGCAACCACGTGGTAAGGGACCTATTGAGGAAAGAGGAAGAAAACAAACGGCTGCTTCACTGGGCACAGATACCAGGACTAAAGCAGTCAAAAACCCTCCTCTCTAAGTACAACCGCAAGAGGTTCTAACTCACGGGAAAAATACCGTGAGGATCCTGACAGGCCTCTTGACGGGACACTGATAGTGGGCTTTGTCGTTTCTGTAGTATGGAGGAATAAACTTCAGTGCATCTACTATATGAATGCATAGCACTCGTCAACAAAAGAAGCAAGCTTCTAAGCATGCACGTCATCTCACCGGAGAGCATTGTTACCATAAATCCAAACAAAATACTGCAGTATATGCAGGCAATTGGACTTTTGGGAGAGCTCTGAGCCGTGAAAGGGGGTACAATAGATCCACTTGGGTCGCAGTACATATTACACCCATTACAATAATAATAATATAAATATTTAATAGTTTTATGTTTTGTGGAATTTACACAAATAAAATAGCTTTTTGAAGATGTTAAAATGAATGAACTGGTTTGCTTAGATTTATCACAATGGGCCAGTCTAGGCCTAAGTGTGCTGGCTTTTTAAGACAGCTAACGCTAAAACCTTTGCTTAGGGTTGCTAAGGTAAGTAAGTTAATGGGTTTGACCTGTATGCCGAACATTTAGCACATTAAAGATGCACAAAATTATTCCTATAATGGTTTTAGTGACTTTAATTTCTAATTTAATATACTAAATAATTAAATTTATGTTTCCACAGAGTATATAAAGTGTTCATCATATATTTCCCAAAATATTATATATGCCTATCCTATTTATTATGCCCACACGCAAATTACATTTTCCCCGAATTACTTTCATTTCAGTCAAGACAATTTTTCGGGCAATTATATTTGTGGCTCAAGTTTTGTGCGTTTATTAAATCAAAATGTGATTTTTGTGCTCTTCCAGCCAGCTGACTGACCTTGATGAGTTGCCCAAAGGCGCACAAATCAATTAAAGTGGTTGGCATAGCCCGCAGCTCTTAAGCTGCCCTTAAGAGGACAGCATGATGAAAACAGCTAATTTGATTGATTGAGGATGGAACAGAATTAAATTGATTGGCTTAAGCGTGTTAATGTAAGCGAGTTATTTGCAATTATTAAACTACTTACAGAGAGATTTTGGCTTTTACTGTGTTAGTAGCTATTTTTTTTTTTTATGTTGCATAAATTGTAATTTGCAACATAAATTAAAACGTTTTATTTATGATTTTTGTTGGGCTAACCCCAAAAAAACCCAGCAGCAGCAGCAAGTATACAAGTTTTCCAAGTGCTTAAATATAAATAACACTCATTATGCGCTGCTCAAATAAATATGCCCGAACTACACATGACACATGTGGCATACTAAATAGCAGCAGCAGCAGTCAAGGCAGTCTGACTGCCACATGTGGCACGTAGTAGTGTGTGTGTGTGCGTCCATGAGCAAAGTGGTGCGATTTGCTGCTCAAAAGAAAAATGTACTCTTAAATCTATGAAAAGTCAGACGACAGAGGACGAATGCGACGTGGTCGCTAGTTGCAGCACGTGCCGTTTAGAAGACACTCTACGGGTTGCACAAACCTACTCACACACGCTCCATCATGTATGTATACTAAACAAACATATTTTTAATTTGTGCGCGCCTAGGCAACACTTTTTTTCAGTGTGCACAACACACAAATAGTTTTCAGCAAACTTGTGTGTGTGTGTGTGTGTGTGTGCGTGCCACTAAAAATTATTATTTAAAGAGCAATTAGCGTTTTGTCATTGAAACTAGCAGGCAACGCATCAAAGTTCCTGCCCCCAAATCTACGCAAATTAGTTGCCACATTTCTGTCAGCTTAAAATATCATTTACTAATTAAAAACACATTAAGTGTGTATGTGTGTGTGTGTGTGGCATGGCTTAAGTCTCCATCCAGCTTTTGCTTTCCGCCATTTTCCTTGTACTATTTTACGACTTATATGTCTCTATTTTTTCCCCTACTACAATTACTACCTTCGCGCATTTGCATGTCATTGTCAGTTGGATGTCTTTGAAGCTCTCTGGACAAGCCTCTATCTCTCTTGCATATTCTCTGTCAATTGACTTTGACATTTACACTTCCGCCTTTTTTAATATATCCTTGCTAATTAAGCGTTTTGCTGGCTTTAAGTCCATTAGTGCTTTGGTCCAAATTTAACACTTGCCCGCTAATGAAGATGTCTTGGCAAAATTTTTCTTTTTTCTTTTAATCTTTTATCAAAATGCATGTAGCTACAGTTGATATTAATGACTAGGTAAAAATAAAACTTTGAATCACTCTACAGTGAAATATAAGGAAACACTTTTTAAAAAAAAAAAGGATTTATTTGCGACATTTTGCATTGGCATGTTGAGGGCTGTGAGCTTCTGATTGATTAAGGGGTTAGCTATGGAGAAGGGATGTCATGTTGTGACGAGGCGAATTGCCACAACGCCTTTCCCTAAATTTCCTACAAGGTATTTGCTGGGTGAGAGTAGCCTGCCGTTTCACTCTCATCAATACTAATTATAAATTTGTATTGGTATATACGTAAGAGTGTAGAGTAGGAAACAGGGATAGTGTATGGTACGACGAACTCTGTTCTTTAGGATTCATTAGTATAGGTTTGGGCGGGAACTTCAAGATTTTGCGGCGATCGTGGCATTTGTCCTGACTTAAGCCCGTTGCAGTCTGGCTCTCTCTTCTTCCTTGAATAGTTTTTTTGTGCTGTGTCTGCCGATTCCACAGAAGAACTCTGGCACTTTTAGAAATCTCGCAGCACCATCTCCTGCTAGCTTTTAGGCTGGGGATATTCGTAAGGCCAGGAAATCTTCTAAGGGTGACTTTATTGCGTTGTTTCCCAAACCAATTAAGAGTTCATAACCAAAAGTTCACTGTAGAAAAGAATAAGAGGCAAGAAGATTCAAAATTTTTGGTTAAAATGTAAGTACATTCTAGCAAAGTTCTTAGACAATCATAAAATAAGTTTCAATTGAAAGGATACAGATTTCACGTATTAAGATTGCTAGTGCAATTCGGTAAAGGAAGGTTAAGATCAAAACTCTGAATAACAATTTACTTTTTTGATCTTTGAGAAACAGTCAAGACAGACAGACGGACGTGACCAAATTTATATAATTTCTTGCCTGAAAATTTTGTAAACAAATTAAATCTTTCATAAATTTTAAATCTGTGCTATTTAAATTTCTTCTGCGAGAATTTAGGAAAAACATTCAACTAAAGCCTCCATCTACTGCAGATTAATGGAATGAGTCGGCCAAGAATCCAAGCCACGTTTAAAATACACAAGTTTGAAGACATACAGAGCATGGGATGCACCATATATATTATAGGTAAAAATTATTAGACTATTGGCGTTCGCAAAGCAGCTTCAGCACAAGGAAAAATATCAGGTTTATGGACATACAAAAGTTCTTTTGAGTATGATTCGCCAACCAAATGATATTTGTGTGGCCCTGGTGGAGGATCAACCATATTCACTGACTTGTGGTTGGGTAGTCACCTAGGCTGGTTCCCACCACCAGCACAATGAACATAGTAGGTCGATACTTCAAAGTCCCTTTCGGAGACAGGCTGATTGGAGAACCATTTATGCTACAACAGGATAATGCTCCATGCCAGTAGGATGACAACCCAATCTTTGAAGTGTGTTGGTGGTAATAATCTTGGCTAGCCACCTCAAACATAAGAGAATTAAATCTTTGCATCAAGCGATTTCTAAGCTCACTTCCCTTTGAAATTAGATATTCTCATTAGTAAAAAAAAATTTAGTTTTTGAGGTTATGTTACCATCGAACATTGACATGCTGGGGTTTTGTAAAGAACGGACTACTGGTCTCGAAAATATATTTTGTAGGATTATTGTATTTGGCTAAAACCCACAAAAAAAAAAATAGATTTTCGGGTTCCGAGGTTAGAGCATGTTGACTTAACGTTTTTGGTGTGTTCAGATTCAGCCACTTTTTCGGTTATTGTAGATCCCTTGGGTGTTGTGGTTTTATGAGCCTCGGATTCGGATACAACCTTTCAATATCTAAATGGGCAGCCGAGTCATATGTAAAGTTCACACCATTTTTTTTAGTGGCTCTGTCTAATAGTTGAAAGGCAGCTGCTTATTTTAGTGTTACGTAGAGAAGACGGCAGAAGGACTTCAATACAACTGGGCGTAAGCAGGAAATGGGTTGTTATGATATTTCAAAAAAAAAGATAATATGTTCTAAAAAAAGATACATGTTATATATATTTTTTTTTCAAACTTGAGATTTTATCTTAATAACTTTGTTGATAAAGAAACATTTTTTATACACATAACTTCTATCAGGAATCCAACAATTCGGTTTGTATTCATCTTCCACATTGGGACATCAAAAATTTTTAAAAGTGGGTGAGATTTTGAACTAATGCGCACAATTAGTAGATTTCAAACAAAAGCTGATATAATAAAAGGCACCGACAGTGGGTCCTTGACAGGATTTGCTAACACAAGTAAAATAAGCACAATTCTTTACAGGATTGTAACATTTTGTTACTCCATGGATGACGGCCATTGAAAGTCTATTAATAAAAGATTTATTTGAATTTAGGCGCGGACTCGACAGATTTTTGTATCCAAACAAGAAGCACAGTCCATGTCTACCTTTAGCTGCTCTTGGCTAAAACATTAAGTGGTTATGGGGTCAGGAGGCATTAATCTTTGATTGTGGGTTGGAGCACACCTACAGAAAATGCTCCAAAATAATGACAAACTGTCTCTGGAGTGTGTTTTGTATCGCCATTTGGAGGGCAGCTTGGCTAGCATTGTTAGACCTTGGCATTCATCATTTTTCGACCGTTGTTTCCGGCTTTCCCCAGATTTTTGTATAAGTAGGTGTGATTGTGTCAATGTGTGTATGTCTGTGTGTGTGTGTTTGAGGGTTTAAACTTTTCATAAACCTTAAGTGGAAAACTTTTATTTTATACCATCCGTTGCTGGGGAGCTGCTGTTTGTTGTGGTTTAATGCGCTTGCCACCTATTTTATTGCCAAAGCTCCTCAATATATACTATATAGTAGGCCCAATGCGGTCGCCTGTTCATGCTGTGGGGTTCTTTGGCTGTCCAAGTCACGTAAAGCAAAAGTTTTGCAAAATGATTTTAACGCTTTTTGAATTTTTTTCATGTTGTTTGCAAAGTTTTTTTTTTTTTTCACGCCAGCCTGAAAGTAGGCAATAAAAATTGTCAAACAAATAAATATTTGCCCTAGGTCTGAGCTGGTTGGGTTTCAACGACGCCGCCAACGCCGTGCCGCCTTTGAAACCCCGCAGTGGCTTCAATGGGAATAAATTTTTATGGTCAAACAGTCCGCTCAAAGCAATTTGTGTTATCGTTTTGTGTTCCAATCGAAATTTCTGTTTCCGCTTCCGTTTCAATGTTTTCTTTTTTCTTTTTAATTTTTAACGTGTATTTGTTTTAATGTGACACGTGCGAGTTCATCTATTTAATATTGTAAATTGTTGGTTAACTGCAGTTTTGACCGGGTTTTGTTTTCCGTATTTAATGGCAGCAATCAACGTGGATTTAAGTTTTAAACCTTTTTGTTTTTTTTTTTTTGTACAAAAACATGTTTTTTTAATATTAATTTCTATGTACATAAATTTTGTTGTCTTTGGCGACAGGCTTCGTTGCATTTAAATGTCAAATGATGGGCAATGTAGCCCAGTTGGGCATTAGGGTGTTAGCTGCACTGAAGGGTATAATATAGGGCAGCCGCATTTTATTATTGCGTTTGACAGCTTATAATCCTTAAATAAGAAGTTCGAAAGTTGAACTTTTTTTTTTATGTTAAGCCATCTTAGAGTGGAAGCTTTTTAGTAAGCGCGTTTGCTTATGTTTTTATGTGTAAAACAAAGTCAAGTCGAGAATTCAAACAAATTTTGTACTGAGAAAAATATTTCTAAATTTTTCACATTTTTTTTTTAATTTTCATAGTATATTTTAAGGTTATTGATCGATTTGTTTAATATTTACAAAATATATAAAAAAAAGACTAAAAGACGTTTTTTCTTTTGAATTTTGAATCGGAAAGAATAAAAATTTAAATAAAATTTTTTTAACTAAGCGTTAACCAAAAAAATATATTTTTGAAAGTTCTTTTTTCTCTCTTTAAAATGTGAAAATCATTTTTTTGTGGAGTTTAAAAACTGAAATTTTTGGGATTTTTTTTACCAATGAATTGATCTGCTCCATTTTTTTTTGAAAATCGTTGAAGCAGTTTTTTGTTGTTTCTTCAGTTTGACCGTTTGCACAGAATTTGATGATGAAAAGGAGTCGTGTAGTTTATTCCAATTCAATTCCAATCAAATTTTTCAAAAATTTGCGAAAATAAAATGTTAAAACCAGTGCCAAGTATCACTTGTAGCTTATCGAAAACTCAAATATAAAATAAATTTCCTTGAACCAGCTCATAGCAGGCAAGGCAGCTTTCAGGCAGCACAACGCTGGGCTCACAGTTTTGGATGGGAGTAAATAAATAAAAAATCCAGTGACAGAATAAATAAAAAAAACCTTTGAGGTGGTATAGTAAACGCTTTTTGCCATATTGGATATAAACCTGTAAGGTTATTTTGTTAGCCAACTATCAACGTTATGTTCTCTATTAGTAGGAAGTATAGTGTACCAAAAAAATTATAAATAAAAGTAATATGATTTTATTTGACTACAAAAAAAAAAAATTATATAATTGAAATGTATTTCCAAGTTCTATTCGAATAATGGAGGTTCGAATTTGACCGATAAGGAATGAAATGAGTGGAAATGATTGAGCTGTGTAATTTTTAACAAAGGGTCTAACTAAAAAAGTGACCACAAAGATTTTTAAAAACTAATCATGCACACCGATCAAAATGCACAAATTTTTTTCAAACTTAATGCGTTACGACCTAGTTAAAAAAAAAGTGTATATTTTTAATATTAAATAGATGAAATTATTATTGTTCATTAATTATATGATGACAACTTTTGTAGGTAAATAGTATTAAGAAAATTATATAAGCTCAACAAAGGACTTTTAAAATTGCAAATAAAGGGTCATCAATCTTGAGGTTTTTTTTTTTTAAATGCAAAAAAACACAAAAATTTCAAATGAATCGAAAAATTTTTATTATTAAGGGGTCTACGCAGTTCGAAAAATTTCGCGCGGAATGACAAAACTTCATATAAAAAAAAGTCCCAAATGGGATATCCCATATCGCGAAATTTTTCGAACTGCGTATAGGCGTTTAAAATAAAGAACCATTCTTGTCATTCACTTTTTAAAGATAATTCCTTTCAAGTGTTGGCAACAACTGCATTGTAGCTCGTCCATGCGGAGGTTCCAATTTTCGATGCCGCTTTCGAGCTTAATCGGATAACAAGGGTAATGTTGGCCTCTTATGCTTCAATCGTTGCTGACTTATCCACAAACACTTTAGACTTCACGTAGCCCAAAAGGAAAAAGTCTAATGGCCAATTCACCGGTCCGGAACGTGAAAATAATTGTTCACCGAATTGGTTCCATAAAATGGCCTAAGACCGCAAAAAACATTCTTTACAGAACGCGCATTTCCGTAATATAATTGTACGACTTGCAAACGTTGTTTGGGAGTAAGTCTTTCCATGAAGAAATGGCAATGAAAACTGAATAAAAAACACATGGCAACTTGACAGTACTCACGCATAGATGATTTTAATTTCCGAAGTAGTTTCCTATACATGTGTTATACTTCAGCAAACTGTCCTTAAAGTTTCTCGATTAAGTTTATCCCTGTAGTTCTAAGTAGGATTAAGATCTGTGGAATAAATTGTACATACTATGCTTCTTTAACCGTGCTTTACTCAGACGCGACAATTGCTTAGGATCATTCTTCTATTAAAATGTTTATAAATGCTGCATAATGTCCTTGGCATGTGTCTCAACAACTTCTTCTATTGTGTCATCCAATCGATGAATCGGACTTACTTATATATTGATTGAGAACTTTACTAAGGATTGGTGGCCTTTGGGTCGATGAACGTACTTTTCCAAATCGCTGAAAATGTACATTAACTAGAGGGTACGACGAGGATATGGTGCTCTTTTTTATCCTTAGATTCAGACCAGGTTTTCATCTTTTACAAATTTTAAGTTGAAGGAATCTAAATGGATAGCTTTGTGCTGCGTCTTTGAACATGGCTGCATATGTCGAAAGATAAATTTGTTGCTTTATTTTTTAGGTTTATGATTTTAAATTTAAATAATAGCATGTTTTTCTGCAAACATTTTAATAACATATTCTCTCCAAAAATTCGTTTGGTTTTCTTGCTTTCACAAAGCCTTCTGGCTACAAGGATACTGATGCTATATTTAATTCCAACTCTTACTTTCACAAAGAGCATTCAAAATTCTCATCCAACCACCAGCAAAGCTTTTGCGCCACTTTTTGTAATGTTTAATTTATTTATTTTTAGTTGTTATTTATTTTTGACGTGCTCGTTGCGAGGACATGTGCATATTTCATGACAAGCTGCATATTTTAGTCCAGACTCAAAGCCATATCCGAAGCCAAAGCCCCGCAGCTCAGTTCCTTCTGGTTTTGGTGGTGGTTGTTGTTGTTGCTGTTCCAGCAAATTGCTAGCCAGATGTAACACCTTTTTGCTGTCAGCTGAGCCACCCTTCCTTCCTTCTTGCCGCCCAAAAACTAATATTTTTTTTTAGCCAGCTTTTCGTGTATGTAGCGCAACATTTTCATTTAGTATTATAACAACGCCAATAAAATTTATAAAACATATTGCCGGTGCAACTTTAATTAAAAAAAAAAAAAGAAAAACCTTTTTGGTGCATTTTTTTTTTAATTTTTGGTGGTAACTTTCAATTTGACGCGGCTCGCATCGTGTTTATTTAGTGAGATTGATTTGATTTTTGGCCAGGATGCGAATTCTGGCACAGAATCATATCAATATTCCTACACAGAAAACTATGCCTCCATGCTGCAACACACAGTGATTCATGCTTACGGGCTTATTGATTTAAAGTTGGCTTTTCCGATGTTCGACTAGAGTGTATTTAATGGGCGAAATTTCGGTCAAATATTTCTTATTTATTGCATTCAGAAGGATTGAAATTGAGCGAAATAAAAATGAGTAAAAAATGTAATAGAATTTTTTAGTTAGATTAAGTTAGCCAAACAATATGATTCTGAAAACAGTAAGAGTATTTAATCAGCCTAGGAGAACTTCCTCTACTTATGATAGAAAATTTTGACCAATTTTTTTTTTAATATTCATTATACTCTGTACCAAAGGTCAGACATATATTAAGTTTGTTTAAATGTATGTAGATATATAAAAACGAGAAAGCATCGCACATATCTCTGAATCGGATTCGCTGACCCGATACAAACATTAAAACATCGGCGGACCACTGGAGTGTCATTGTTATGGGTTGTTTTGAGCTTAAGTTTAACATAGCTTCACAAAAAAGAAATTATTTTCAAATTTCGAGGCCGGACCATGCCTACTATATCTTACCCTTAAAATAACTTCTTTGACATAACTTTCGATTCTTATCAAAATCGGTACAAATTAACGTAACTTATAGGAATATAATTTTTTCGACAAAAAAGGTACGGAGTATTGTCCGCCTCGACTGTATTACATTTTTTTTATTATTGATTTTGTCGCTTTAAGGCCGAAAATGAACCGCATAAATTCTTCAAAGTTTATTTAAAACCTCAAACAGTTACTATAAAAACTGTTCGCTTCAACGGATTAATTTTTGACATGAAAAGATTCAACATTTTCATGTGTATGTGTATTGCATTTGGTATTTTTCATTAAAAGTTTTTTTAAGCGTACACGATTTAAGATACATTTTATTTTCGATTTTTAATATGTGAATAATTTTTTCATGACATTTTTTAAATACATATGAAACTTACTTAAAAAAAATAACTCGAGCTTTATGCTTTTCAATTTTTTTTCTTGCTCTATATTATTTATGAATTTAAATGATTACATTTTATATATATTTTTTTTTGTTTATGATTAAAAACAAACATCCAGTGTATTTGTACCTATTAAAGGCTGTTATTGACAAGAATTAAATATTTAAAAAATTGTTTAATATTGTGCGCAACTAAGTTCTCGCTGTTTTTTTTGATGAAAATGTAACTTTATTATAAAAAAATGGCTATCAATGACTCATTCAAAGTATTGCCCATCGCTAGCTACAACTTTTTCCCATCTTTCAGGCAGAGTTCGAATACCTTGACGGTAGAAGTGTTCGTCTTTTGAGGCTATCCACGAATCTACACGTTTTGCGATATCTTCATATGAGTGGAACTGCTGATCAGCCAGACCAAGTGCCATCGAGCGGAACTAGTAATAATCGGACGGCGCAATATCTGGGAAATATGGCGGGTGGGGTAGGACTTCCCATTTGAGCGTTCCCAAGTAGGTTTTAACAGGATTGGCAATGTGAGGCCGAGCGTTGTCATGCAGTAAAATCACTTTTTCGTGCCTCTGCTCGTATTGTGGCCGTTTTCCTCTTCTTTGGTTTGTTGTAATGAATCCATTTTTCATCACCCGTCACGATGCGATGAAGAAAACTCTTCCTTCTTTGTCGCTGGAGCAGTTGTTCACAGGCGAAAAAACGACGCTCAACGTCCCTTGGTTTCAAATCATAAGGAACCCAAGTTCCTTGCTTTTGAATCATTCCCAACGCATGCAATCGTTTGGAAATGGCTTGGCAGGTAACTCCTAATGCTGAAGCAAGCTCTTCTTGCGTTTGGCACGATTCCTCATCGAGCAATGCCTCCAATTCAGCGTCTTCGAAGGTTTTGGGTCTTCCTTTACGTGGACGGTCGTCAACATTGAAATCACCGTCTTTGAAGCGACGGAACCAATCACGGCACGTTGTTTCGCTTGGAGCAGCATCTCCGTACACTTTTTGGAGCTCTCGATGCGCTTCAGCTGCCGTTTTCTTCGAACAGAACAAGAAAATCAACACTTCCCGCAAATGATGATTTTTTGGCACAAAACTAGACATTTTCACACAACCACCAGTAAATAATGCAAAAAGAAATTCACTAATGTGCCATAGCAGTGTGCTTACCATATGCCTAAGCTTCGTTTATGAAGTTTTGGGTATGTCAAAATCGACCAGAACTTTCTGCTAAAGCCATCTATTGACAAACAGCGAGAACTTAGTTGCGCACCTAATACATTTTTTATTTTTATGAAAATTATACTTTAGAAGCACCATTATGCTAATTCGGTTTGATAGAGCAATACAATTCTAGTTGGTTTTGATGCCGAAATTTTTGTTATGTCCCTTTTTCTGTGTTTCTAAGATATGCTTATTTTTTTCTCTTCTATTTTTGGTCATCTATCTGATCATCAATACATTGTTGAAAAGAAAATAAAATATCCAAAATTATCTCTCTCAAATCTTGTTCACTTTAGTTACTATAAGTAAAATCATTTACAAAACTGGTACTTTATAATATCTTTGTTATTTTAAACTCATCGACTCAAAAGCTTAATAACGACCCCATCTAATAGAGCATTGTAGTGCTGGAGAAAACATCGATGATCGAAGTTTAAAATCTCTAAATATATCGATGTTGGCCAACAGAGTTGTTTCTTCAGCACTTCTGCTCTCATCAAATGGGTGTTTAGTAGCGCTGGAGAAACATCTCTTTTGTCCATATCGATAAATAGAGATTTTAAACTTCGATCATCGATGTTTTCTGCACCACTAGAGCATTGTTGCTTAGTTGTTGATGGCTCACAATGGCTTTTTAATGTTTTTGCACAAATGATTCTAGTTGTTTTTGTTTCAAAATAAGTTTTCTTATAATTTATTTAATAGTTTTGTATAGTACAAAATGCTTTGTTGAGCTAAAGTTTCATCTGGGCTCCAGCACTTAATAAGAGAGCTTATTAAAAACTTAATTATTAAAATAAAATAAAGGTGATAAAAAATTTTCAGTGCGAAGGGGATATCCTGAAATTATCACACAATAGCAGCGTATGGTATAAGTTGCCATCTTTTTTTTGGAAGCGAAACAGTATATAGGTTAAGTAAACAAATATAACTAAACATAAAACAATATGTGTGCATAAAAACTAATCCTAAAAAAAACCAATTGTTAATTATTTAAACAACAAAAATTATTTTCAAGCTTTAAACTAAATTATTGTTATAAGTATGGAATTCTTAATTAATTTATTAATAGTTTTAATCTTAATTCAAATTTACAGATGTCCGAATTAAAGGTTGCACATATTAAAGATTACTTATTTTCCCAAAATACTACAACACATTGTTTCTGTACAATATGCTTGATATTATTTTGAGCTGAAAGCCTCTAAGCTACACTGTGGGCCCAGGTTTTCATATTTTGGACAAAACCCCAACTCATAATAATTTTTTTAGAGTGATGAAATTTTACACACGTGTTCCTAAATGATTGAACTATTTTTCAAATTTTGAGACTCCTCCGATTTTTTTGAGATATAGATAATCCAGACCAAAACTGGAAAAAATTTAAAAAAATCAAACAATTTTTTTAACTTAATTAAAAAAAAGGTGTAATTGGATTGGACCATATTTCAAACAGAGGTAGATATGTGCTCCTCATACATTGAAAAAATGGCCTATACCCAAAACATTGACTGTTTGTGGAGTTATAGCCCCAATTAGTTTCAGCTATCCAAGCAAATTACAAAAAGACGACATCACCAATCCATCTGGTTTTTAACTGTTATAATTTTTTTTGCATGCTTTTTTAATTTATAAAAAAAAAATTTCAAAAATCTATATATCATTTTTACGTTTTTTCGTCAAAATTTATAATTTTAACATTTTTCGTTATAAAATTTTCCAAATGTACATTTTTTGTACAATTTAGTACAACTTTTGAAAAAACGGTTATTAAAGCATACTTTTGGGCAGCTAAGAAATTAAAAAAATAGTAAAATTTCATGGGGGTCAATTTTTAAAATTCAACTTTTAGAAACAAAATTCAATTTCCGAAAATCGGGAGGAATAACATTTTATTAGCATGTGAAGAAATTTATAACATTTTTTTTCGATCAAATATCGAGTGGCAGTCGGAGGTACGCTTAAAGCAAAGCACCCAAATGATAAAAAAACCAACTTAACTACTAGAACAGGGATGTCCAAACACTGCTTATGGAAGAGCAAAAACCAATACATATAAAGAAAAACACTAACACATTTAAAATAAACAGTTATTACGGTTTATTGAGTGCACTGAAAGAAATTGTATGTACATTCTTATAAGAGTGGTAAAAAATAATGAAAAAAAGTTATGGTACATATATTTATAAAGAACTTAAAAATTGGTCAATATCTATATTTATTTTAGTTAATGCGAGTTTTAGTAATGCCTCTAAGTGTTTGTTTGTTAATCGACTTCTCAATTTTTTTTTAAATTAATTTTAAGCTTGAAAACGCACATTCACAAGTATATGTGCTTCCAAAAATAGATAAAATTCGCAAGGCATTTCCCGAAAATTATCTATTTACCACCAGGTTTTACAAAAAATATATATTTTATTCATATGTTTTTACCAATAGCCACCTTCTGACTGTTATGTACATTGCATAAATCTTGTATACCCTTTATACCTAAAGGTACAGCGCCATAACTACTTTTTGTTTGCAAGCAATGCCTTAAAAGTCCCATTTAACAAGTTTCCCAAAAAATAGCGAAAGAATCTCATACCGATTTTTGTGAGTGCATGCTCAAACGAAAAGCAACAACAAATTACATTGAAAATCTGTGGGCCAACAACAAATATACGCAAGGGTTGTTTTTGTGCACATGAGATCAGAGAGCAAAGAGAGTAACAGAGAGTAAGTGAGAGAACGCTCGAAATTGTTTTTGTAATTTGCATTGGCACTGGGTGATGTACAGTTAGGGCCGTGCATGTACACGCGCATCGCTGCCTGTGCCTAAGAGCCATTACAAAAACAAAAAGAGCCGGATGAGCAATGGGCCTGGACACCCCTGTACTAGAATATATTTAAAACCGAAAAGTTGTTAAGTTCAGTTTTTTTTTTTCTGAAGTTATACTTATAAATAATGAAGTGAATGAAGATTTTGTAGCTATGTATATGTATACTGGTAAATGCAGGCAGGAAAGCTCATCAAATACAAAATGTCAACTTTGATTGCCAATAACTTAAAAACCACTAATTATAATTAAAAATTTTTTTTCTGCACAGGATACCTTAATATGTGTAAAATAATATTAAATTGTTTTCATCAGGAGGGCTTTTGGTCAAAATCTGGCCACGCAGGCCCATTGTGCGCTAGTGCTAGGAAAAGCATTTACTTGTAAACCTTCTTCTCAATAAATAAATAAAAATATTATTCGTTTGTAATAAATAAAAGATTACTTCAACACATTATGTACAAAGCAATTGGCGCATGTTACAATAGCATTTGAAGCTTCACTAAATATGAACATTTTTTATGCTGTTAGTTTAAGTAAAATCAATTGTAAACACTTGCTTTGAAGCCCCTTGACAAAAAGCTGCCTACGCCCTTGAAGAAGAAAAGAAGAGCATAAAATCAAAAGACATAAAAATCGAACTGAAGCGGTCACGCGGTCAAGCGCTGTAGTTTTATTTACAATTAATAACTTTACACGTTTCCAAAAAGTGTTAAAGTGTATAAAAACAATTAGTGCAAGTATTAGCCAAAATTTGCATAAGTTAGCAAATATGCTTAAATGGTTTAAATATTTATTTGAGCCAAATTAATAGAGTGCGTACTAAAATTGGCATTGACAATATTCGAAAAAGAAGGCAAATCGAAAATGCGTTTATAATGCGTGGGTGTAAAAAGGTGCGCATGCAGATGCACGCAATTTGCTTAATTTGTTTTTTTTTGTATTTTTTTTTTTATATGCAGTGAGCGTAATCAGTGCATATGTGTGTGCGTGTGTGTGTAGAATGCAAAGATTGCTCTCTTTACTTTTGCTTTGGTGGCACTCTTCTATTGTGTAACAAAGTCAATAAGTGTGAGCGGTTCAGCTAATCTGCATTTTGATTGCAAGCAAATGTGAAGATAAAGCAGTCTGCCCTGCTATAGTGTTGTTTTTTATTTTTTTTTTTATTGTGAGTGCAAGCAGTGCGTGGTTTTTCTTATATGTACATATGTTTGTTGTGTGAGCTGAAGTAGCACGGAAATATTAATTTTACATTATATTTATTTATGGAGCATTTAAATGCTTATAAAGGTATGTCAGCACGTTTCTTTACATTTGCACTAACAAAATTTATGGAAGTACATGGGTAAAAATAAGAGAAGCAAAATGATTTTTCATCATACATATTTTCTGCAAAATTCGGATTATGCTTCAATCTATTGATAGCTGAATATTTAGTTAGACTTTTCTTTTCCAAGCCATATACGATGTTTCTGTACCCCAAGCCATTCACGATACGATAGTTTGAGTAACTTGGCTGCTTATCGAGCAGGTTGTACTATTGATTGCATCGTGTGTGGAGGTTGAAATCATTGAATTTTTGATACACAATCTAAATTTTTCGATCTGTCGCATCGTGTATGGTATGATAACAGTTTTGTATTGTACGGGTGGTTATCGAAATATTACAATATTTTGATTTGTCGTACAGCCATACAGGACTTTATAGAACGACCTCACAAATGATGCAACCAATTCTACAATCTGCTCGTTAAGCAAGGTAAAGACAACATACAAACGGCTGTTTATCGAACAGGTTGTATTTCAATTGCATTGTATGTGGGGTCGTCGTATAAAGAAAATCGTACAGTTGGTCGCAACGTTTATTGGCCTATTGTATGATTGAATTATTGTTTAAGTATATCGATTTCGTTAAAGCTGAAATTGCCGACGCAAACGTTTATGCAAAAAATTAAAAAAAAAGGATGCACATTTTGTCGCGTTTGGGAGCAAAACGTACAGTTCGATAAACAGCCGTGTTCTACGGAATGTCGTGTAGTGTATGCCTGGCCTTAGAGTTGTACAACCAGTCGTATTATGTACGGCTGGGGCTTTAAAAGAACGTCGTTACCGAATAACTATATTTTCATTGAGAGATAAGCTATGAAACAATTAAAAAAAATTATTTTTTTTTTAATAAATGTCAATTGATGTTTTACCCTTTTTTTTGTATTCCGAGGACTTATGCCTTTTTTTCCACAATTCCAAGGTATTCAGTACTATGCTGACCATAAAGACCACGTCACCAAAACAAGCATAACTTCTTCAATGATAGAATTTCTTTTAATTTGTACACGATATTTAAACAGTTTTATTTTTCAGAACAGTGCAGATGACTATAATTTTTCAATTTAAAAAATATTAAAAAAAGATAGATCCGATTTTTTTTTAATTCAATATGTTATCTTTCATTTAAAAAATGATTTAAATATTTTTATTTTTATAAAAAACATCCAAATATTCAATTATCGATAAATTTATACATTATTGGATGTTTACCAAAAATTTGAAAATTTTAATGTGTAAAAGTGTAGAAGAGTAAACTTCCATAAAAATTAAACTATAAAATTAAAAAATAAATAATATAATGGTTTTGCAATTGTTCTATTCATCTTCTGAAATAAAAAGCAATGTTAATATCTTTAAAATCTGCCTAGGCATAACGTGTATGTATATAATAGCATCTTCTGAGTCTTGAGAGTTTTCGAGAAACTTTAAAAATTGTTCCGGCCCCGTAGAAATTTGGGCATAGTAAAAAATTCTGCACATCTCAAAATTCTTTTCGAGAATTCCATCTCTGCTTTCCGGCCACTGTGGAATGAAGGATCAACTGAGTTAGTTGAGCATTCCTGCTTATATATGCTTACATTTTTAGCTAAATGAAGGATAAATATGATTCGGCATAATTTAGTCGATTTTGGAAATAAGACTGACTGCGGAGTTAAAAGTTGGGAAGCGCGAAAGGTCGCATTGTAGCATTTTTTAATAATACAATACATACTTATAATAATTTAGAAATAATACATTTATACTTTCTTTCTTTAGTCTTTAGGCTTTCTTTAGTCTACTTTATCTGATTTTCTGGGCTATCCGTATAGTTTCTTCATCTTTTCTAAATAAACACGCGCCTTGAAGACATTAGCATAGAGATCTCCATTGATCGCGCCGTTTGCACAGCGTGGTCCGTATATATTAATGCCACACAGCTGCTGTCCAAGCAGCAAAGAATCCCCTTTAGTCGTAAGGCAGTCGCTCAATTTGTTTGTGTTATGCGCACATAGCATCTGCTCAGTGATATAGGCGGTCTCTTCCTGCGCATAACTGCGTTTACAGGCTCCATTTGAGATGAGAGCTGTACGCAGGAAATGTAGCCGCTTTTTAGTCATAAACATGGTCACATTACTATGCTTTAAAGGCATCTTATTACAGAGCATAACTGGCTGCAGTTGCGCATCCTGTACGGCTGTCATGAGCACCAACAAAGCCAGTTCCTTAACAATTTGTGAAGGGTTTAGAAGTATTTTTTGCACGCCAAAGATGCGACTTGCACTTGCCTGTACGCGATAAAGTGTGGCAACTCTGGTCTTTTTGCTGGCAAAGCACAGTGCGGAAGTGAGCACCAAACGTTTTGATATGAGAGCGCCACTGCAAATGCTAGCATTACGGAGCAACACCTTGAGTTGAAAGTGAGTTAGAAGCTTGGGTTGCTTAGTGGTGACAGGTGAAGGTTCCAGGGTGAACAGTTTTTCAATTCTAGCGGGTATAATCTCTAGACTGTTCTCGTTGGGTGCTGAAGACGGATTAAGCAGTGCGCGCATGCCTAAGGATTTTTTATAAGGATAGGGTAGCACATACTCCACGATGCGCACAATTTGATAAGCTTGTCCTCTGGGCGGAACGTCGCCTGTCAGTATTTGAGGCACACCTTTCAAATTTCGCTGGTCACTTGTTAACTTTTTAGTGTGAGCTGTTGTTATTTGGAGTACAAGCAACAACCGCATCAGCTGCATAATCCGAGACGTACTGCACCCGCTGTTTTTTTTATATACTTACTACACGCCTGCTTAAATGTTAAATAGGCTTCACAAATTGCTTTGTTGCGGTTTATTTAGAGCTAGTAGTGATTATTTTGCTTAGTGAGCTTCTCACTTTATAAAGATTCGAATAGAGATCAGCATTAATTGTATGCGGGCGGCAGCTGCTTCCATATATATTCAAGCCACATAGTTTATTATCAAAAAGTAAAGCATCTCCTTTGATGGTAGCACACCTGTCTGGCTGTTGGGAATTGCGCACGCAGAGCATGTTGGGCGTTATGAAGACATTGTCATCTTGTATATAGCTTAGCTTGCAGGCTTTATTACTGAGCAGCTGACTACGCCGCCGGCCAAAGTAACTCAAATCCTCGCTAGCCATTAACATGCTTACGTTTGCGCCCTTAGTCAAGGCACGCTCACACAGCGCAATGGGCTGCAGGTTATCCGGCTGCTTGGTAAGTCTCAACAAAGTGAGTTCTGTTTTGGAGTCTAAGTGCTGCACTGACGTCACTCTGTGCAACTGTGCGCCCTTGCTCAGCACTTGCAGTTGGCTCAGCTGCTGCGGCGACAAGCTTTTTAAACAGCTGCTCGTGGTCAGCACCAGCTGATTTTTTACCAAAGCGCCGCTGCACAAACCTACACCTTTTAGTTGCAGCTTAACTATAAAGCTATAGTCATTGGGTTGTCTTTGGACGACAATTTTGCTACGCTGCTGTACCTTCTGCACCTCAGCAGTGCTAATTTTTCTATATTGATTAATAACACGCACAATATTTAAATTACCAGGCAGCTTACGTTTGGCGCTAACTGGTGCTTCCATGAGCTCTAGAGGTGCATGAAAACGATCCATTTGCCTGATATATTGAATTGGCCAGTTGGGATATTTGTAGTAACGCACGCGACAGCCGCGGCAGCGTGGCGCCTCCTGCAGCACTTGTGGCACAAAGAGCAGCGTAATAACTAGGAAGTGCTTTAAAAACATTTATGTGACTAAGAGTATTTTCACGACTAACAGACTTTGTGACTTTTACTAATAACATTTGCTGCGCTTGTCAAAGCAGTTAGTAGCATTGGTTTTTTAGGCTAACATGGCGTATGCGTAATCAAAATGTTTTGCTCTCAAATTGCAAACATAAACATAAACACACACATGGAGATACTGTGTGCGTGTGTATGTTGACAACGTGTCATGTCTAATGACCAAACAGGCGCTATACAAATAAATAGAAAGCGTAGCCAAACTAAGCCACAACAGCTCTCGCACTCTATACTCGCTTTCTGGCCACCTCAATCCTTTTAAGCTTGTCTGTGTGAGACATTTCCCTCTTCTCTTCTTCCTTTTTGATTTTGTTTTGTGTTTTTTCATTTCTTCTTGTTTTGCTGGCCACGCTGTTAAAATCAACAAATCAACAGCCGTCGGGCAAAACTACTTTTGTTTGCGCAACTCACTATTTACCAAAACACATATACGCAGGCACACTTACTCTCTCAAACATACAGATACATTCATATATACCCACGCTAGACAAACAGACACTCACGCGTTTTTTGTACACTGCCATTATTGACTGCCCAAAAACGCATGTGGCGTTTGTCTAAAAATCAGACTTCTAGATACATATACGAATCAAAAGGATTTGATTAGGGGAAAAAAATATTTTTGTAAAATTCTAGAAAAAATAGTTAGCATATGTTTGGAAACTTTGTATGTTTTTTCAGAACTTAAATTTAAAGGCTGTCCAGATAGCAATGATAGTTTCAATTTTAGTATGTTTTAGAAGCTGTCAAAGCGTTCATTGACATCCAAATATCAAAATATTCAGTAAAGTTGTGTACAAGCAAATCGAATTTTGTTGTGAGGGGGTCACCATTTTGCTAGACAGAAATTGGTTAAAAGTGCAGAAAATATCAAAGAAGTTACAGACAACTCTATTTGGCGCTGATCGACGCGACTGGGCTACTTCAGAGAGTCCACCAGGTTTATATAGCGCTTGAATTTGGGTCCGCTAGAATTGAAGCCGAACGACTTTAGACAACGCCTTAAGTTGGCGTTGGATACACTGGTCAGAGACTCAGATGTTGGCCAAAAAACATGTTTTTGAACGCGCCCATTTTCAGCGGCTTAGCAGCCGGACAACGTTTCGATCTGTCACTGGATATTGTGGTCAAAGTTTCAGATAAATAAATTCGATGGTTTGGTGACATCTTCAGGGATAATGTTTTCCAGAATGGGTCACGAAATATAGTTCCAGCAAGGCGATATTCAAAAAAACACACGCTCGAATTTGTGAAAGAGAAAAGTGACTGGATCATCTCATGGTGAGTTCTTATCAAATAGCCGCCGCGATCATGTGAATTGATATTATTTGAGCTCCTTACTCTTCACCAGAGGTCGTCAGAGAGAGCGTCAAAAAATTCAACTGTATTGGTGTGCTTGGTGTATTTTGCAAATCATGGCTAAGGACTAAGCTTATTTTTGTTCTCTCTGCATGCAGCAGGTCACGACTTTGGCTTGCGTTCGGCTTTGTCGGGTTCGGATTCTCCCAAAAGAGCTCTCTTATACATATACGTTGATGTGAAGAACCTCCCTTAAAACCAAATCCTGGACTCCGAATAAATATATATTTTTGATTGAAATCGAAATTTTTGGTAATTTTATTTGAAAAACAAATTTTAAACATCTTGTTAAAATACCTAAATACTAAATTTTCAGTTATATAACGTAATATGTTTATAGGAGTTTCTTTGAAGAACTATTTGTCATATTTCCAATTAACATTAAATTTCTTTAAAACACTTTTCTCGACATTTTTTCTTACATGACTCCACGACGAATCAAAATACAATATTTAATATTTATGTCAGTTCAAACCCCTTGACTTGTAACTCTTAATCTTAAGAGGGGCCTTTGTACTGAACTTCTTGAAAAGATCACAGAGTCTATGATATGGTTAGGCATCTACAAGTCGGTAGCTCCGCTTTAAGGCCTGCTTCCTGATTTCTTCCGTTTTTGCAATTTGTGTGCGTCAAGGGAAACCATTTGTGTATGTCCATTTTCTTGGATAACGCGAAAGCATTTCAAACTTCTATTTTTTGTATTTTTTTTCGAAACAATTTGGAAATTGATTTTCTGCATTTCACAAAATTAAGAAAAATTGTGGCCGGCATGTGAATTGGTTGGATCTGCTCATTTGCTGAATTTATGACCAGCGCTTAAACTGAATTGACAATCAATGGCTGAACAAGGGCAAAGACAGAGCCAGAGAGAAGGCCATAGACATGGGAGATAGACGCAAGAAGCAGCGGCAAAGGCATAACAAGCCCATAACAAAAGCGGCCTGAACTCATAAACAATGGGGCCAATTTACATGCATAGACAGGCCGACGCATATCGTATGTGTGTGTGCGAGAGAGTATCTGTGTGCAAGCTTAGGCGTATGTGGGTTGTTATTGTTGCTGTGTGTTAGAAATGAAAAATTGTCCCTTTGTTGCATATAAAAACAATGGCCCAAAAGAACTTGAAATCAATTTCAAACGTTTTAGCCAAAGCCAATTGATTTATTTGCTCGCTCTGACGCAATAGCTAGCTCTCACTCGCACACTTTATTTAGTAAAGTCGGTATGTGTGTGTGTGTGTGTGTTTGCTGCTTTGTTGTTTCATATTAGTTTTTGCCTTGACTGTTGTGGCTTAAAAGTTTATTCAAGTTTGCGTGCTATTGAAATCGGCCTAAAGTTTTTTGTTTTTTATCATATCTTTTTATTTTCTGTGCTTGTTCTTTTGCACTTTCACACATCAAGAGGACTTAAATCTTTGAACCAGCGACTGCAAAAGAAAACAATTAACAGTGCCTGCCAAAAGTCTGTAAGCTTTCACTTTCAATTGCCTTTATTTTTTCATTTTATTCTTACACTTGATAAACTTTTTATTACTTCCAAACAATTTAAAATTTCAACTCGAGTTCAAAGCAACAACAAGTGGGCCAACAACCAAGAGTTCACTTCTAAGGCCAATACTTCGTAAGAGCAACTGCAGCTGCTTGGCGTATGAACAGCTATCTAACTGGTAATTGAATAAAAATAACGTAAACTGCTCAAGCTGAACAAAATGGCGTTTATCTGTGTATGTGTGTGTGAATGTGTATATACATATGTCCAACTCTGTACTTAGAACTGCCCTCAACACTGGGACTGCGTTTGATTTGCCAAGCCGTGACACATTTCGCAATGCAATCGAGCGTATAATAAATGTAGAGGCCATTGCCCGCCGGCGGATGAACAGTGTACTCCAATGACATGTGTCCAACTTCTGGTTGACTGTTGTCTGTCTGGGACTGACTTCATATGCCTGGTTGACTGCTCTGTTGTCTTGTTATGGCCGCTAGAAATTTTGTGAATATGAAATCATGAAAGAATAAAACTATTTGCCAAATTATAGCGAGTAGCTAGGAATGGATCAGCGCTACCAGCTATGCTACAAGATGTTCTGTTTGTTTGGCACTCTGGACCAGGATGGTGATGGCAGTGGTAACGGGGTAATGCACGCTACGTCTAATGGCCAACAAGATGCATGATACCACGACTACTTTCGTAACTATGAATTTGATGAGCCTATCCGAATGACTGCAAAATCTGCTGTTTGAATGCCCGCACTTTGCAAGAAACCTACGTAACACTTGGGTGTTTCTTTCTTTACAACAGGAATGTCTCACACACTTGTCGAATTCTCAAAATAGTTTATCAAGAACATACAACGATAAGCTATCACAATGGACTACAGGGGCTCTGGATGATCTCAGTTTTTACCAAGCTGTCTATTCAACCTGGCCTAGCATCCTCTCCAAAATTGCGTACAATTTTTAATCGGAAATCACGCAGTGAGTGAAATTTGGATACCCTACGATATATTGTTTTCCTCTGCTGACTTCCATCAAAACGCCAGCCCCCGCTGAATCCGAATCTGATGTTCAAAAAATTACAATACCCACGTAACCTCAAAAACGCCATTAATCGAGGTATTTTGGTGGCTATCTCAGAAACCTAACGTGCTGGGGTTTTTTAACCTGAGCTTGTCAGGGTTTCGACCAGTGGCGGATTCACGTTGGGGGTTTTCGCGTTTGGACCCCCCGAAAGTGAAGTTCAAAACTTTTGGTTCTAATAGCTGTTATATATTAGGTAAAGTAAAAAGTCCCTGGCGTTTTTTAGGGATATCCGATATAGGTCAAATATATCCAGTTTTGTTCGATAACTTTTGTCCACTAAGAAGGAAGAATATCATAATTCCCCGGTTGAAGAAGTCCTCGTCACTATCGGTAAAAAACCTCACCAACTAATTTTCATAAACTTCTTTTGGGGCCATTTCTTTACTATCAACAAAATTTGCAAATGCTTGAATAGGTGACAGTCGCCTGGTGCCAGGTCTAGACTATACGGTGGGTGCGATAAAACATTCCATCCAAACTCCCGCAGCTTCTGACGCGTCATTAATGATGTGTTGGGCCTGGCGTTGTCTTGGTGGAACACAACACTTTTCCTATTGGCCAAATCTGGCCGCTTCCGGTCGATCACTTGCTTCAACCTGGAAAGTTGTTAAAGAAGTCGTCGTCCCTATCGGTAAGAAACCTGACCAACTAATTTTTAAAAGATTTTCTTGGGGCCATTTCTTTACAACACAACACTCTTCCTAGTGGCCAAATTCGGCCGCTTCTGGTCGATCACTTGTTTCAATCTAGTTAGTTGCTGACTCCGAATCGAGTGTTTGGCCCTATGGGAGCAATTTATAGTGGATGATTCTCTTCCAATCCCACCAAACACACAGCAAAACCTTCTTGTTGGGACCACGATCTTTTCGGCTGTCGTACTCGTATGTGACCCATTTCTCATTGTCAGTCACTTAAAAAATGGGTACATTACGTTACGTTTCAACAAAAAATCAAAAGCATTATTTGTTCCAAAAGTTTTTTTGCGATATTTCGTGTGCCACCCATACATACATCGAGCTTTTGCTAGATACCAGCCTTATGAAAATGGTTCCAAACGATTTTCTGGCTAATAGTTCCTGGGCAATAGAATAAGTGCTCACATGCCGGTTCGACTCCCTGATTTTTATGATTTTATCAGCATTTTCGGCGATTGGCCTACAAGAGCATGACCTATTCTCGACGTCCAGATTACCAGTACGGAATCGTTGGAACCACAGTTTCGCATTGTATTCGTTACTGCATTGGGTACCCAAACAGCACAACAATATTTTGCCGCCTGCTCCGCCTTTTCACTTTAGTTGTAGTGGTATTGAAGAATGTATCAAATTTTCTCTTTTTTTTCTCCATTTTGAAACGGTGTAGCACAAGACTAGCTGCACTAAACAAAAATGTACCCAGATGTAATGTCACCTTTAAAATGTGGTATGGTAAGGACCAATGCAATACATACATGAAGAGATGTGGCTTACTAAAGACATATAGCGAAAGTCAACGGAAAATTTTTACTTTACCTAATATATATATACATACGTGAAAAACCCCCCCTAAGACCAAACCCTGGATCCGCGCCTGGTTTTAACATAATCTTTTTTGAACTTATCTGAGAACCCTGACACAACATCACAAAACGAGATATTTTGGAAGTAATTTTAGAATCCTATCGTAAATTTGATATTTCTACTCATGTGAGCCTTATAACAGAAAAACATATTGCCCTTGTGCTAAAACAAACTTATTCCACCGTTGCTCACTTTTCAGACTGATTCAAATTTATTGTACATACAAACAATTCATTAAATTTTTATGGTCTATTTAGTCAATGGTAATTTGTGGTCCAAATGAATTAATTTATTTTAATTAAGAATATAGAACAATAAAATGCGATGCAGATACCATGAAATGACGCAACTCAACCGTTTCATAAAATCAATTCAAATACCAAAACTCCCATTTAAAAGTCAACATTTTAGACCAGTTGTCCAATGTGGCTGCACAATTGTTTTGTTCTCACATTTGCCATCTCATGCCTTGTAAGTAAGTTTTGGATAAATATTAACTATTGTTGACCAATGATCTCCAAATATTTAGCTCTTATTGGTAAGATGCGATGACAAATGCAAAAACATGAGAAGAAAGGCTACGGTAAGTGAGAGATCTTTTAAAGCTACATTTAGTGTTTATGGAAATTCTTTGTTAGAGACTATCTACGCACTGTTGCAAGCTTACGCGTCCTGGTCTAGACAACGGCCTTAAGGAATGTAGAGATTCGCTTAATCTTCCTACTAATCGCAGATTTAATTTCGTAGAGCAATACACCATCAACATGGTGAGCAGCAGCAGCCGTTTTGATAATCTCTTTACTTATGTCATGTATACTATGTATAACAGTGCGTTGAAGAATGTAATTATCTGGCTAATGGTTACATAGAAATCGATCCTCCGTACACTATGGACATAGAAAATGTCAGACGAAACTTGCGTAGTATTCTGCCTGAACCAAAGACTGAAGCGGTTGAGTTTATGGAGGCTTCCATAGCCAAGTGTGAGATATTTTGTAAGTCTGAACAAATAAGTAAAACTTATAATAGTTTTAAAGGTTCTTGAGTTATTTGCAGATATGCATCACGCTGGTCGATTTGCACTGCATCTGCCAGATGTGGATATTATTGAAACAACATGCAATCCTTTTGCTTTGCATATAACCATCTGTATTCGTATTCAAGCCATGCAAAAGTGTCCTAAGCAGTTCTATGTGGACAGCGAAGAGTGCGCTATGGCCAGAAAGTATTTTGTAGAATGTGTGGGCGACATCGAATCAAATTTGGCATAGTTGACGAACTGCTTCTTTATAGCTTTATTTTATAGCATGTTATGCAAAAATCTCTACCACTCTCCGACTATTTCTTCAAATTTGTATTTGCTTGTTAGTTTAATGGCTTTAGCCAAGAGTAAATTCATGTTTAGGCCACATTTCCTAAGTTACAATCTCAACAAGTATTGGCTTTCCTATACTCAAATTAAAACATTATCAAAAGAAAACTGAGTAATAATAATGTACTATGCAGACTATTGTGAGCCTAATAATTAAAATTATATTGACTTTGCGTTAAAACAAACCGTGGCAGATCGTCGTTACATGTTGGTATAAAGCATGATACAGTGCAGTGCATCTAGCTTTATTGAAACTATTAAAAAAGAAACATGTATCAGTTGGGCAGGTGCCGACAGTGGGATACCCTGCAACAAAACTAAGGATTAGATATTGACATGAATTAATATACTTTTGGTAAGTGGCAATGTTTACTGAGATCTTTCGGAAAAACATACAGATAAATGGACGGACGGGCTTGGCTCAATCGCCACCTAATAGAATGTCTCTATACTATGTACCTGTCTGCCTTTATTCCAGAGATGGAGCTAAAACAAAAAAATTATGTCACGGGTAAGAAGTTTTTCTGTTTTTTTCATATAAAAATGAAAAGTTTTGGATCGATAACTCTTTTGAAATCGGCTGTATATCGTAAAAACTCTACGGTACCATCGGCCAAAAAAAATATTAAAAAATTACATAATTCGTTTGTCTATGAAGGTGTCAAAAGTAAAGGCAATCAATATCAAATTATATAGCAATGTATTTAATTTTGTTGCAGTCTGATGTGATGCAACTCGTCCGTGCCCAACTTTAATGAACGCAATTTTTTGGGCTATACATCGAATTTTCTTTTACTATAAGTCATTTCTGCTTAAAAATTCTTTAAAATTACTTCAAAACTACCACAGTATATATAAGATGGGAATCCATCCGCTTTAAAATATGTCTCTTTTCGATCTTGATGATATGCACATATATGATATAGACACTCGCTAATATTCTTTACCAACAATTTTTTTTTCACAATTCTAATCATATATGCAATTATCGATAACTGAATGTGTAAGCCTACTAATCTTTGACAAAACATCTTTTTGGCTAGAATCTTGAACCTTCTTTTATTATTATTCATCTCTGCTAAAAACTTAAAAAAAAATCGTTTAAAAGCTTCCGTAGTATATATTACGTGGGAGTCCGCCCATATTTTAAATATCTCTTTTCGATATTGATGATTTTTACATGTGTTTTTGCTAATATTATTATTTTTGGACATATTTATAATTTAACGAAGGATTTCCAATGCTCTCTGTTTCGCGCCTTGCTAATATTTATCACCTCAAAAATTTCTTTTCAATAGATTATGTATCGAGTTATCGATAACTGAATGTTTGAGTCGTTTTTTCTTTGTTAAGACATTTCTTGTAAGCGAATAAAGATATTTATACAATTTTTTTGCAATGAAAGATAAAGCTTCGAAAAATTTTTTTAAAATGTTATTGACTTTTATTAAAGTTTTACAAAATAAAAACAAACAACAATTATCTTCTATTTGCTTAAGAAGAAGAATATATATATGTCCGAAAAATCCTCTTTGCAAATCCATTTGTAGAAAAGCTTTAGTTACTAAAATCGGACTTCAATATAAAAGTTATTTTAAATTTTTAGAGCTTTTATCCTTGAGAAAGTTTACAAAAAGGCTACAATTTGAATGTAAATTTTGGTTACCATTATGAGCTTTGAAAGATCTGATCTTTGTATATAAGAAGCTTTTACAAGTATCATCATACTGATATATTTGCAACATCTAAATAAAAACCACTTATCTCCCCTACTCTATATGAACTTTTCGATGTCACGCCATTATTTAGAGTGCAAACAAAAGACTTTAAAAAACATGAAGAAAACTGTTGGTTTATGCCTTTTATACAGTCGAGTGCATAAATTTAGTGCCATTGGGTTTTTGGCGTTCAGGTTTGCATTTTAAATGTCGAACTGCTTACATTTTCCTTTTAAATCTCTCTTGGCTGTCACTGACTCTCAAATTGAATTGAAAATAAGCTAAAGAGCATACGAATTTATTTTGTTATATACTTGAACATAGTATACATATATATTGTTTATATGCTATTGAAATGCTGCATTAAAAATGTAAATAACCAGGGCTGAAATATTATCTGATTGGCTTAGTGCTCATTAAACTGTTGCTGCCACTGCCAATTTATCAGGAAATAATGCCAAAAGTGTTTGTGTGTGTGCCTCCTTACCAAGATGAAACTTTGGGGCCCTCAAGCGTCGCTCATTATGTAAAAAATGTTATTACAAAAACCCACGCCGCAGCTTTAGTTTCAAGCTTGATTTGTTTACGGATACACTTTGTTGTTGCTGCAAGAATCTACACTACAAAGGGGTAAATGAGTTTTGTAAGCAAGTTTGCTTGATTAAGAAGAATAAGGTGTTTCGCCTTTTATATTTTTATCCGATTTTAAATTGGAAATGGAAAATTCGTTAATGGGGTCAATATGAAATCTTTTATTATTAAATAGGTTAATTTATTTCCAACATTTGCAATAATAGAATGTTTAATTTAATGTGAATTTTTTTTAATTATTTCACAGTTTTTAAACAAATTTGAATTACGTGTGTGCTTACTTACGCTTTTTTAAGTATATCCACAAAATATAACCCAAAAATTAAAGATTTTTGAGAACTAAGAAAAAATGCAGAAAGAAGAAAATCCCTTAAGAATACATACAATGTTCTTGATTCAAGAAAGCTTAATTTCTTTTTAAGCTTAGCTTTAGAACGAAATAAAAAAATGATAAAATTGTGTATAAAACTTTAAATCTTGTAGGAAAAAATATATTAATTTTAATTCCCACTCCAATCAACCGCAGCAAAATTGTCCTTTCTGTTGCTTTATTAATGTGAGCCTAATAAGACTAGATTAAAGTGAAATAAACTTACCGAATCTTATATTATAATATAAAAAAAAAATTTTTATTTGATACAAATTTTTTCGATGTAGTGGATCTGCAAAAAAAAATGTCCTTAAAATTAAAAAAAATGTACACAAAAATAATATATTATTGGGAAAAATTCTAATTTTACTATGTATTATTTATTCAAGTTTTTTTTTATCAATTCATTTCACTAACTTGCAAGTTTTAGGATCATCGAGTTAACCTTGAAAATTAAGTTTTTGAGATTCATTTTATTTTCTTAAGAACCGTTTTCGAGATCGATTACTAAATACGAGTCTGTTCGTTTATGAAAACCGCATATATTTGGAAACTATGGTTATTATTTGCAAAAAGTAAAAATAATTTTCTGTAAAGCGTATGACATTTGAATTTTACATAAAACTGCGCAAAATGTTAATTTTTTTACCTTTTAGAAAAATTGATTTTCTTTTCGGTTTTGACGAATGCTCGATCAACCTGCAAATCCCATTGATGAATTAAAATTTTAAGAAAAATATCCAAAGTTCTTTGTTGTCTTTGAGATTTTTATGAATGTTCGATCAATCTAGAAAACTCGTTAATAAAATTGAATTTCAAAATTTTGTGGCTAAAGTTATTGTCACATTAAAATTTGATTGAATTATTTTCTAAACTTTACTAAAAAATCTTCATTTATATTATATTTTGTACTTCAAAACTATATAGGTATATGCCTTTTCTACTTACCTTTTTATCTTTTGTAATCGATAAACCTCTAACATACACATATAAAATACATTTTAATTCGAAATTTTGTTGAAAATTACGAAAAAATTGGAGATAAAAAAGCAAACACGTCACTTGAAAATATGCAGATAAAATTCCCTTATGGCATGCCCAATGATGGCTTCAGCTGCACCATGGATTGGCGACAATTACACATGAGATAAATGCAATATATATTTATATAGAAATTTTTGAGTTTTTGCAATAAATAAATATCAATTAAAAAAATCCCGAAATCGTTTGCGAGATATTTCATTCCAAAATGGTTAATTTTTTGCATTATTTCAAAATACGTTCCATAGAAAAACTTTTAGCTGCGTTTTCTATATAAGAGCCCAAGATGTTAAGCATACCAATTTATTTTTTATTTAATTTGTGAATTAAAATTTGTAATCAAAAAGTGCTACCATATCTACTCTTTTACATTCGCCCAGTTCTATGAACTTTCAGGCAACGCCATGACTGGTAATAATTTAGCACTACCTTAGAAAAACCAGGGAAAACTTTTTCAATACTTAGTTTTAATAACAAGTTTTATATAAAAGACTTTGACACAAATTTTTTAAATGTACCTGATTATTTTTTTTTTTATATACCAAGATCTCTTAAGATGGCAAAAAAAGGGTATTTAAAAATCATCTTTACTGTTTTGTCTTTTAAGCAATTGCAATTTTTGTTTTCGGAAAATGTTTTAGAACCAGCCAACAGCTAACAAGTTGCAAATTAAGCTAAAATGTGTGTTTTGGCAACGTGCAAAGAATGAGCACTGTAGCAAGTCAAAAACTTGGCCACACACACACATTCATGCACATAAGCTTATATGCTAGGTATATATGTATGTATGATGAGCACATACATGCAAACAGAGAAAAAACCGCAAGCCAAACGCACTAACAAGCGCCAGTTGGGGGCACAAGCGACAGTAATCAGTGTTGCAATTACAACAACTAACAACAATTGCAACAATAAAAAAACACTAAAATCAGTGGCAGAAGATGGTTCTGTTCCATGGAGCTGGAGCAGCAGCAAAAGTCACATTCAAGCCTCAGATGCAACACAGGAAATTACATGCACAAGCCGAGGATATGCAACAATAACACTGAATGAAAGCAGGACTTTGCGGAGGATTCTGCTCATCAACATCAGCAGCAGGAGTAGTAACATCTGTCTGGCCCCAAAGGCTATTGACCCAATTTCTAAACAAACAAATGTAACAAAAAATAAATGTTAAAGAAAAGTCAGCTACAGATTGTAACTAGTTGCTGGGAAGCTGCAAGCAGGAAGCCAAAGCCTGCCAAAAATCACTTGAAATCCCTACCCAAGTCAAAATAAAAGTCGTACCAAGTCAAGCCTGGGCAGCATGCCAACTGTTTGCCTCTGAACTATGTGTTTACCACTGGACACATCAGTAGAACATACGCCTCGCCAGCCTCCTTGCTGCTCATTTGGGGACAAAACAAGTGAAAGTTTATTGCGTGGTGGTGCTGCTGCTCCCTGAGGACCCGCTCGATGTGGGTATAAACGCATCCGGCTAAAGCACCCAGAGCAAAATCAATAAATGCAATTGCAAAGCAAATGACCCATATACTCTATAGTCAATGTCTGCTGTGCAATCCCAGCTCTGGGCGCTGCGCCTGCGGCTGAACGTAATTGCTCCAAATTATAAATTATTTCGAATTTGCTAAAGCGCACAGCTGAATGGCAAAGACGCGGGTCAGCCAAAGCCAGACCCGCTGCAATTAATTTTATGCAGCAAGGCTACAATGCCAATTGAAGGGAAAGCACCAGAGCCAAGTTCATCCCGAATGCACTTGGAGAAATTAGCAAATAAAATACGGTTTGATTTGTTTCTTGTAGGATTGTAGGGAATGTGAGAATTGAGTGTAGGTGCGTGAGGTGATTCTGAAAGCCAGACTCGAATGTTTTTTATCGAATCATACGAATCAGTGCAGCTGGAAAATTTTTAAAGTTTTCTGCGATTATTATTTTTACATTTACAATCGATATATTACATATTGAAAAAATCGATAGTGCAAACAATTGAACCACAATTGCACTGATCAGATTGATTGGGAGACACAGCTAAAGCAGTCTTAAAGCAAAATGGTGTATAAATTTGTAAAAGCTTATCTATTAGAAGGATTTTTTGCCTTGGTTGGGCTAGCAAGACCATTTCGAAATAAAAACGCATAAATCCTATAAAAACACCACATGGGTACACAGTAACACACTTCATCATTTCAAGAGAGCTACGAATCTTTTCAGAAGTTGAACTTGTCAGCAAAATGGCTCTTAATTCTTAGTAAAAGAGTAGATGGATTTAGGCCTGGTAGTAACTAACGGACAAGCCCCGTAATTTTCAATTATCTCAAAATTTTTCGAAAAAAAGGAGTATATTTAACACCTGACGATAGTCACCACCGTGCCCTTCTATTTCTCGACGGAACTTGTTGGATTAACCATCGTTTCTGATGAAGAGCATTCACTTGTTTTAATTGAAATATTTATATACCAAGCTCATAAAAAGTTAAGGGATTGAATTAGCTCATAAATAGTTTGGGGATTGAATTATCTGCGCAACAATCACTGATTAGAAAAGCTTCTCATTGTACAGCCCCAGGCTTTACATACAACTTATTACTTGATCTGTGGCCGCCGGAAGCGTAGTGAAAGCGTACTCGCTTTGCAACCCGATGGTCGATGCTTTGATTTTCCGCAGTAGCACTGGTGCATTTGCCTAGCACTGGCATCGCTAGCTCAAAGACGCTATTTGCCCAAGAAAATCTCTATCACTTCAAGACGCCGCCGTTTTCGGATTCCGCAATAAACTGTAGGTCCCTGTTCTCTTCGTACAGTTATTAATAGAGATTCCCAATGCTCCGCCCAGGGGCGACTGATAAAATAGTCAGTCAGGGAAATTATTAGGTACGTGGGTAGGTAGAAGTGGTTGCCTTACGACACACCTAGGCCTGTAAAAGGCCCATTGTGATGCCATTTGGGATAATCTCTCTACTCCCCTTAATCCTCTCTGAGCCAACCTGTCGATTTATTAAACGAATTAACCCTATTTATTCTGATTCCTGCGAATTTAGTAACGATCACAACAAGTTCAGAACGCAGTGTGTTCAGTCTTATGCTGCATAGTGCCATGCATCCACATTGGAGATACTCCACTGTTTCCTCCTCTTCTACTTCCTGACAACTTCTGCAGTAGCCAAAATGAGGCACCCCCAATCTGTTAGCGTGCCTTCCAATGAGACAGTGGCCAGTAAGAACCCCTATCGTTGCTTTTATGTCCTGTCTGCTGAGTTTTAAAAGCTGCTTAGTTCTATTTAAACTCCAGTGTGGCCAAGTTTTCCAGCTAGTTAGACAGGTTCCAGTTTGAACACATCTATGATTCGCATCATTAGTGATATTTCTATATTTTGAGGCTCTATGCTCCACTTAGGAGTCCAGAATTCATAGTAGTAGTAGTAGTAGTGATATTTCTATCGATTAATAGTTTGAACGTTGCTAGTGGCATAGGTACCAACGCCTTGTTAGGCTGAAGTGGTAACGTTGTGTACCTCGCCGAGCCAACTCATCTGCCCTGCAATTGCCCACGATATCTCGGTGCCCAGGTACCCAGAGCAGATTAATATAGTAAAGAATTTCGCAACATCTATTAGAAGCTCGTTACATTCCAGCACTGTTTTTAAACTGAAATGATTCTGCACTGAAACAAAAACGTGTAGCTCATCCCATTTTCACATTCCACCAAATCCCATTTGGCTTTTTTGTAACTTGTTGCCTTCTTAAAGCAAAGCTCCACGTTTTTTGCGAGAGCATCGTTGCCAAGCAAGATCATAACTTCACCCAACAACAGCTGTTGGCACAATTTAAAAAAAAAATACATGTTGTGACTTTTTTTCTGTAGGATGAGGAGAAATTCTTTTGGAATTGAAGAAATATGAATGAATTCTCTGGTTTAAATTCATGTTGAAAATCCATCCATTTAAGTGAGCAATCTTCTTTATTAAGAATGATAATTCATAATCCTAAAGAGCAATTTCTTTATTACAAAATATGGAGACTTTGGCAATACTTGAAAAAGATTTGGGTCACAAGCCTACTTCAAATTTTAAGGCTTAAACCTACCAATTTCACAGTTTTTGCTATTGATAACTTCCTACGTTTCCCTCATTCTCTTCGATAAACTCTTACATTTCTCTTACTCTAAACCTGCGGTGTGCACTCAGTATGCACGCGTGCGAAAGAGCTTTCACACGTACGAGAAAAGAGCTTTTTAAAGCAAAAGCTTGCCTCGTACGTGTGAGCTAATTTAACGATGGAACGAAAAGCAGAGCCACACAGCAAAACACAAAACAATGCGCACACTGCATGTTTTTGGTTTTTGTTAGTCAATAAAATGTGAGTGTCTAGTAGGCGTCTCTTGCAAAGAGCAATAATATGGTATGAGCAAGTGATAATTTTTTTTCCAAATTCTTAGGCCAAATTGCTCTGCTCACAGGTGACAATTGAAGAATTTGATTCGACTAAAATGTTGGTCATCCAAAATAAAAATAAATTATATTACCGAATTTAATGGTAACAGCAAATAGATCTCAGCTATGCCAAAAAAAACAGTTTTGGCCCATTGTACGTCGGCCTTTTCGAAAGCTCTTTTTTGTTCACGCACACAGGCACAAAAAACTTGCATTAGTAGTTCTGCCCAACGCTGCTCTAAACAGCTGAGCCACTTTTATTGAAAATTCCTTAAAATTGTAAAAATATTTATACCTAGCTAACACTCTACCAATTCAGCTAGCCTTTTAGGTGCTTTTTCAACAGAGAATATTCGAACTTCCGCCCTTAAAATCGTAAATTAAGAGTATCTCCCACATTTGAGGCCTGATTATAAAGATGTTGGGTACTAATAAATCATTTCTTAACACTTTTTAGCCATACAAACAAAAGCTCTCACACAAAAGCTATCACATTCAAATTTTGAATTAATAGAAAATATGTCGCTTTGAAATTATTCGAGGAACATGTTCTTCCTTTCATGTAAGAAGTCAAAATCCCAAATTTAGTTATCGCATCCAAGTTCTAGGCCTTCATATAGGATGACGGGCAGACGAACGGACGGACATGTCTATATATATGTCTTTATCAATTTTTTTGGTATTTCTATACCCTTACCTTAAATTACAAGTTTATCTTGAAATGCTGAGAGCCCCGCTTGTCCAATTTCGATTGGAAACCTAACATATAGGAAACTATCTTTTTGAAATCAACTAAATAGCAATATTAAAGATGGCGTACGTTAAAGTCGGGCGCAGACGACTTTGGGATACCCTGTACCACCACATTGCATTAAGTCCGACATATTGCTTAAGACCTCCAAGAGATATTTTATTCGGCAAATTTGGCTACGATATTTTTTAACAAACAAACAGAAATCAGTCGAATTTTGCACCAAACAATTTTTTTGACCGATCGGTCCTATGGGGACTATATGGTATAGTCAACCGATTTTGATCACATTTGGTACAGTGCTTGGCAACTCTAAAAAACTTTCGTGTGCCAAATTTGGTAGCGATAACTTCATAAACAAACGAAACACAACGAATTTTGTACAAAAAACGTTTTTTGACCGATCGTCCCTATGGGAGCTATATGATATAGTCAACCGATTTTGAAAAAATTTGGTACAGTGCTGGGGGTCTCTAAAAAAATTCCGATTGCCAAATTTGGTAATGATATCTTCATAAACACACGAATTATCCATCTAAAACTTTTGGTTTTTTTCGAGGTCCTCTGAAACACCCCTATGGGAGCTATATAATGTAATCCCGATATCATAAAAATAAAGTAAACTTGTCTCCTATGGATTAATAAGGGATCTAATCTGAAAGTTTGGTTGCTCTAGCTCTTACCATCTCTGAGATCTATGACATGGGTATATCGACTTTTCTAGTCAATCTGATCATACTTTAGGAAACTTTGGGGGTTCTCCGACGTCTCCTTCTGTACGTTACATACATTTTCGGCTTGCACAAACACAATATACCGTTTGTACCATACGGTATAGGGTATAAAAAGGAGTCCACTTGAATTTAGCACTTACATTAATTTCTCGCAGTGTGGAATAGCTCTAGTCGCTGTGGGGGAGTTTTAAGTAGAGCAAAGCATCTTGGGGTTGCGCAGGCGAAAGGCTAAGCGCATAATTTAAATTTCTAATTAACAGTCAAATAAATTGTGCAGCTGGCAGCGTCGAAGCAATTGAGCCGCCATGGAACCGGGTAAGTGATTTTATGGCCAAAACGCTCATTAAATTAACGGCTATTTGCTAGCTGCCAGACAAATGCATTGGAGTCCTTTATGTTTACGGTGTATGTGTATGACTGCTTTTACGTAGTACCATAAAATTTGATTTGATTTTTGATTGGTTTTTGTGCATCATCTCAGTTTAAAGTGGTAAAAAGCAAGATTTAATTACTTGTTATTTGTTTACCTAAAGAAAACAAGAAAATATGGTAGCATACTTTTGCGGGAAATCATTTCGTTTGTTATTTCAAAGCAATATGAAACGTTTGAGTTTTTGCAATTAAAAGCTTTAAATGCGTTAAGAGGCATTTGTTGCATTTTTAGAGTTAGTTCAATCTAAGATGCATATAAATTTGATTTGTTTTTAAAATAATGCAGAATTATTTAACGAATTCGAAAAAACATAAAATATAAAAATAACGTGATATAAGTTTGGCATCAAGATATATTTGATAGCTTCTTGCTATCCCAGTGCAAAGAATGCTAACTTCAGTTTTGGTTTCTTGGCTATTCAAAAAAGAAGTTGGTTGGTGTCTTTTGAGTCTCACTCCTACATTCGAATTATTTCCTTTTCAATCTGATCGGAAACTAAATTTTTGTAATTTTTTGCGTTTACTTTCTTTTTAAACTTTATCTGACAGTAAATTTTTGAATCTCGTTTTGAATTTTGATAACGCTCTTTTCGCCTGCTCATCAATAAGAATTTTTGGGTACCCAAGAGAGCAAGCAAGTTAGAGTCGGAATTAAGCTAAGTTTGAACATTTTCCGCTAGATGGCGCTTGGAAAAAAAAAACGATGTACGGAAGAAACAACTTTTAATATAACATAACTTATACAAGCTGGTTTAGAATCACTTGTCCATAACTTTTGGTTGGAATTTGTCATTCACAGATGCGCATTATCCGAACGCAGATGAAGCCTGTTAAGTATACTCTCTTCAGTATGGATTAAATATTTAAGAGACTTTAAGAATTTCCTAAAAATTTATATTTCATAAAAAATGTTGATTAAATAATTTTTGTGGAATAATAATATACATATTTTCGGAAGGGAAATACATCGCGAGTTTATCGTGTTATGATCCTTGTTCGAGAAGTAATTCAAGATATTTTATTGTAAAAACATACGATGTACTTAAGCTTCTTCAATTCAGGAGAACGCCCATGTGCCTACACCCTAAAAAATTGAGACCACCTTCTATAATAAGTCACCCAGATACAGAATACAGACTCATGTGAGCCAGAAATCGGAATCAAGCAAAGTTTAAAAATTTTCCGCTAGATGGCGCATGAAAAAAGTGAAACATGTAAACCAAATGCAAAAAAAATTTGTCTTTTTCCGTAAGCAATTCTTTATTCCATTAACTCTGCCCGTGTCTAGACCACATCCTTATAAAAGTTGATGGCGATAAGTATCTCACTTTTGCAGTACATTTCAGATAACTTGGCATACCCCCTAGATAGGATTATCCAAAGATATTTATTATCGTTTTGAAAATTTTGAAAGATTTAGGCAATACTCTATCAACTTCACGGTAACTCCAAAAATATTCTTACAGTCTGCAAATTTAGAATTTAGACACATGTGAGTCTAATAAATAAAAGTTGACTTTCGTAAACCGTCCACCAGCTCTAATCTAACGTCCTTATCGCGTGCTTAATAGATATATATAATGCATGGCTCATCGTTGTATCTGCTATTTATAATCTTTTAGTGCTGTCACTAAAACCCAATACTTTGCAGTCTAAAAACTATAGATATATATTATATATATATTAACTATTATATAGTTAATAAGACTATAATAGTTTTTGGATATGGATTAGTTCTTTGAACTTCTGTTGAGCTTAATGGCATGGGAGCATGAATTGTTTTTCATTGCTTTGCATTACACGACTATTATCTGTGCGCTGTGCGTGTTCCATTAATGTCCTGTAGCCCCATTGGTTTCCTGCACCTTTTCTACTATCCTGCGGCCATTAGCACTTCAATACTTTGAGCTTGGCTTGCGTGACGTTTTGCATTAAAATTTGGTCCGCTCTCTGACACATTTGCAACATTCCTGGCCATGGGGCACACGCTATTCCCAAGCGCAATGTTTGTTAACATTTGCTTTATTCCCAATCTTCATTTTTTATAGAGTTTACATGAAAAACAAATCAAAGTGCTAAGCGCTAACACCTTTGGCGCTTTGTTTTGGGTCATAGGTAAAAGAAACTTAATTAGTAAAATGCATGCAGCATATTCCTAGAGCTACAGTAGAATAGTTTGGTTCTGTAGTTTTTGAGGACTTTCTGTTGCAGCTGCTGTTTGACAAAAGGGGCAAGTTGAATGCATTTTAAAAATGGCAACATTTGTCAAATTAAATTAGTAATGCATGAGAGCTAAATGCCACTGCCAAAGGACTGACAATGAAACATACAAGATGTAGGTGAAAGTTCCGAGAAAAAAAGAAAAAGTTGGGATTGCAGCTGCTTTAACATCGAGTGGAGAGACAACAGAAAAGCGTCAATAAAAATGGGAATAGGAAAGGAAGCCCAACGTCAAAGTGCCAAGTGCGTTGCGCACAAAACGGAATTGAATTTCTTATCAGTGCGCGCATACGTTGCGAGATGATTTTTTTTTGGAATACTCTATAAAGTGTATATTAACTATGGCTGTCAGCAGGGCACAAAATGTGTGTATTATTTCTTAGCATTTATACTAGTAAAGCGGTAAATTTTTAATAGCTAAAAGAACATTAATATTTTCTATATATGGCCGTGTTTTATTATTATTATTTAAAGCACATGTTTGGTGCTCACGATTTCACCAAAACGCTTTTTTATGTGATTTGAAACCGATTACTTTATTGCTAGTGAAACCAAATCGAATAAGCTAAGTTGGTTCAAAAGTGCACATAATTTAAACAGAAATAATTTTTAAAAAATTCGTGGATGTTCTTGGATTCAATTTTTGCCAATTTCAATTTTCAAATTTATTAGCAATTTATTTATTTTTTTTTCAATCAAAAGGTGTAGAGTTGTGCTAACAAAGAGTAAGTGAAATCTAAGTATAAAGCGGCATTGGGATCATGCAAAAATGAGATGAACGACGATTGTAAAGATATAAAATGTTTGTTTTAAATTGCTTTATATTAAAGCAATCTAGTTTCCATGTTTGGTATAGTATATATAAAACTGGGCCCTAGCAAATTTGAGATACATTTCAAATCATGTCTGCAGTGTAACAGACGGTAACTCTAGCAATAGATTTTTTTTTTTGATTATGTCATCTGTTGGTGCTTACAATTCCCATCTTGTTTAAGCATGCTATTGGTCTAAGCAATTAATTTTTTGATGCTTATAATTCTTAATATATTAAAGTAGTGGGTGCGTTAAGATGTAACTTTTGGGAAAGGCATTTTGTAACGTTTTTTATTTAATTTATTTTTGTATTCGTTTAAAGTAATTTTTATGTTGGTTCATATCAAAGCAACAAATAGTAGGTCTTGCACGCCAGCTTCAAAGCAAATTGATGTAATATATAACATGCATACGCATGCTTTTAGATTATTTCTTCTATTGATGCTGATAATTGACGTCATGTTTACGCAGGTTATTGGTGTAAGCAAATATTGCTTCTACCTTATTTTTAGAGATCTTTATACCCTGTACCGTATGGTTCAAAGGATATATAATGTTTGTGGGAGCCGAAAATGATGTAACATATGCCTAGGATATCAGAGATTTTATGAGCTAGAGCAACCAAACTTTCAGATTAGATGCGTTATTATGTCGGGGAGACAAGTTTATTTTATTTCTTCGATGTCGGGGTTCTATTATATAGCTCCCATAGGTGTGTTTCAGATGACCGAGGAAAGAACTAAGTTTTAGATGGATAATTCGTTTGTTTATGAAGACGTCTCAAGAACTGCACCAAATTTGATCAAAATCGGTTGACTATATCATATAGCTCCCATAGCACCAATCGGTCAAAAAAACATTTTTTCGTTTGTTTGTTACGATATCTAACCAAAAGCACTCGGAAGTTTTTAGAGTACCCAAGCGCTGTACTAAATTTGATCAAAATCGGTTGACTGTATCATATAGTCATATAGGACCGATCGGCCAAAAAACATTGGCGCAAAATTCGACTGATTTCTGTTTGTTCTTGAAGATGTCGTAGCCAAATTTGCCGAATAAAATATCTTTTGGAGGTCTTAAGCAATATGTCGGACTTAATTGCAATGTGGTATATAGAGTATCCCAAAGACGTCTGCACCCGACTTTAACGTACGCCATTTTTTGTTTGCCTTCGCTGGGTTAGTAGTACCATATCCAGCTAGACCTTTTTGGAGGATCTTTTATGTTTCTGAATGTTAATTAAAGCACAGAGAATAAGGTGGCTCAAAATTCGTCAGTTTGTGGCAATTATTAAGGCTAATGCGGCATTGATTATAGGTTTTTTATGCGAAGAATTTTCATACTTTGACTAGGTATTTAAATAATTTTGTATGGTCCTCATCGGATATGGTGACTCTAAAAGCGTAGGATGGTCAAAGAGGTTCGTACCTGGTTTTGTATTATTTTTGCCATGTTCGGCACTTAGCAAATTTTTTGCCCGTTAATTTCTCACAAAAGTTTTTTACATACAAAAGCATAGACCCCAAAACCATCGATAGTATCCGAAAAATGAAACTATCGATAGTGCCATCGATAGTATCCCACCTCTGGCTTTTATAATTTAAAACACATTAAACCTTAGTAACTTTATGTAATGCGTTATAAGACGAAGCTTTTGTATTTTAGTGGATTAAATCATTGTTTAATTCGAGGTAGCCTAAAAGTCAAATTAACATATCATAAGAGTTCGAAGCTCTTACGCAAGAGAAGTTAATTGCTTTTATTTTTGTTTATTCGCCCTGTTTTTACGTAGAACAATTACGTAGTGTGAAGGTTAATAAATATATTTTTCGTTAAAATATGCAGAATAATTTGTGCTACACAATTGATACATTTCTTTGTAGTTTATGCCACAATGGAGCAGGTGAAGTGAATAAAATTTCACTTTATTAATCACTAAGTTTATATTAGATATTTTGATAAACAATTTCTTATTTTTTTTTCTTAGAAGACTCGTGTTTTCATTTTGAAACTTTTTAAAATTTCGAAATCAAATCACTATTTTTTGTAAATACTAAAATAAAAGCCTTTTTATCCTCAGCCTTTGCACTTTATGGAGATTTTCAATTCTCCAGAAATGCTCGCAAATTCAATTAGAATCGGTTAAAAACTTCGGAACTATTTTGCTGGCAAGTTTTACTAAAACTTTTTAAACTCGGTATGTAGATCAAAATGATAAATACATTCTTTTTACCTTTCGGGAATACCAAAACAGTTCTACGGATCAGATTTTACTCTGTGGAAATTAAGGAAACTTAAGGGCAAACTAGAGTTGGAATGTCCAAGCTTTTTCAATTCAAAAACGTATACCAACAAAATTTATTATAAATATTTCTATATTATAATAACTTGTCTTTGGCTAAGGTAACATTTTTAATTTTTTAATAGATAGTTTTTTTTTTTGCATGCGCATTCTTCCAAAAAGTAGCGCCTATAAGTGTATACCAACTTCGTTTTGCTGCAGCTGACTTTACGCTCCTGCAATCTTATACTTTTTGGAACATAGTTTTTCCAACAGATTTGGCTTGCAAACGGCTGCGTTTGAGCAAAAACATTCAATTAGTTTGATTTACACTTCAGCTACAAATGTTGCCCTATGTCTATTTCTTTCTCACTTACTTTCGCTTTGTGTGCGTGTGAGTGTGAGTGCGACTGTTGGCATTTCCGTTTCCGCTGTTTAACAAGCAACTTTTTGGCAAAAACAACAACAGCAGGAGTAACAAAAACAAGTACAGTCCCTTATGCTGCTGCTCCTGCTGCTCCGGCTGCTGCATATAGAGCAAAGCTTGTGCCTTGTGCCAAAATCTTGTTCATTTTTGCGTGCCAAAAAATTGTGCCTCTTTGGCCCGCTCAAGGCAGCTGTTGGTTCGGTATTGGCTCTGTGGATGCCTCTGTAGTTGGAATCGAATGGCTCGACTGGCTGCGGCGGAAACAGTTTGCAGCTTGCTGGCTCAATATTAGTTTGGGGTGGCAGCAAAACGCTTCCGGCAAGCAAATGCCAAACTTCGTTTGTTGTTGATTTCGTTTGCGTTAACATTGCTGCAGACGTCCGATGATTTTTCAATTTGCATTTGACACAGAGTGAAAATGTCAAAGACTAAATTGAAAAGGCAAAAGGCTGTTTGTTGCAAAAAACCCAACCAAGCCAAGACCCTCCAACATTCTGCACGCTGGCTAAAATTGAAAGTTATAATCGCATGCAACTACATACTACATACATACTCGTACGTTGACGTTATTGCATTGGCTTTCAATTACGTAATTGACAGCTGAGTGCTTAGGACACGTTTAAAGCCAACCGGGCTCAAAGTGCCAGGTGCTTTAAATTTAAACTTACTCTCGACTGTTATTTATAGTCATATGTAAGTGCTACATTTAATATGATCAAAGTTATTTGCCCAAAATTAAATGTAGTGCAATGCAAAAATGGGCGTGACAAGTGGGGAGTGGTTGGCGGCCAAGCTGCATGTCAACTTCATTTGTTGAATGACATAAGTTATCAACAAAATTGCATAGAAGTTGACCCCGAACAAATTGCAATGGCGCCCCTTTTATCTTACGTATGTTAAAACCGCACACACACTTATACACATTTGCAAGGACTTGGAAACTGCCAAGCAATTCATTCCATTTCATTTCACTTACATACACATATACGAAACCAATAAGCTGCACGACAGTTTCTCCCTTTTTGCTTTGCTCTATCGCTGCTGAAATTTTTTGAACTATACTAAAGATAGTAACTACTACGAAAGTAAGCGGTTGCGAACTGGTTCAAATAAGACTAGTCGGTGTTACTGTGAACTTACGTTGATTTCTGAGAATTTTTTTTTTAAAACTTACTTAATTACTTGTTGGTTTATTTATTTTAAAGCGACTGACAAGACTTAAAATGTAAGTCTCTTAAGCCTTGGACGATTGAGATACGATGTTGACTTTGGATAAATATCTGGCAAGTTGATTTAAGTGCAAAGACATTGATTTTAATGTTTAAGCTATGGGCTATATTGGCTTTTTTGAGAAAGAATTTTTATTATTTTTTTTTGCATGTAAAGGGGAGAAGAAGACATCACTGAGCCTAACAAGTAAATATGTTCTTGATCAGCATCTACAGACGAGTCTATCACTATACCTATAGACTCTTGACGACAAGAATACAAAAATTCTTTAGATTTTTTGCGAATATCTAGAAATCTACGAGGCCATTTTTTTTAAATTTGTATTTTTAATTTTTTTTTATTTATGCACCAAGGTTACTATTTTCCAATATGTTACAAAAAAAAAATTTAAATACCAACACATTATTATTAAATATTTTTGTTATATTTTTGAGCTATTTTGGATTTACACGAAAATGTTTTCAGAGATATCTTGCTCATTAACATTGGATAAGTGTGACCAGAGACACAAAAAAATATAAAAAAATGCTTTATGGGATATTTAAAAGTTTGGCTTCAGAGAGCAAAAAATTTCTTGATTTTTAATGTAGTCACCGCGCTCTATAACCCAGACCCCAAATAGTTTCCTTAAAAGCTAACATTATAATTTGTCAAAGCAAAAACCGTAATCGTTTGTATAACTTTTATTAGAGATATTATATTTTTTTATTTTAGTACAATAGATTCTTATCGAAGAGGAAGTGACTAGTAACATACCACAGAGAACTGAACTGAACTGAATTCGTAATACAAATAACTATTATAGTAAGGAAGTATATATTATTCCTGCAGCTCGGTCGTTTAGTCCTGAAAAATTCAGGCCTGAATTCAGGCATGAAAAGGTAGCGAATGCTTATGGCTTTGTAAGTGAAATAAGGAAAAATATAAATTTTCTCTTTTTATCTCTTTCTTTTGACAGACAGTTAAAGCAAAAAAGAATAAGCAAAGAGAAATAAGAAAAGTCAACTGTATTTTCTTACTTGACTTTACATTAGTAATGGCGTTTGCGTTTGTGTGCGCCGCTGTTTCTGACGTTTTCTTTTATTACACAAAGAAAATTTGTTGTGAAAATGTTAAGTATTTATTAAATATTATTATTTAAAGCATTATTTTTTCTTTATAAAATAATTTTAAAGTATTGACAATGTGGAGCAAAAGACAACTGGGTTACTTTGGGCTAACTGGAAAAAAGGAACTATGAATAATTTTTACGAATTTGTAAGGAAGACAAAAAAAAGATCAATTGATGCCCTTGTCATGGGCACCGACAGTGAAGGCATGCAAAAACAAGTTTCCTTGAAAGGATTACAGCAATTTTATACCTCTTGACTTGGTAGGTCATAAAATACGGGTATTGTTATATATAAAAAAAAAGTTTTTGATTTTGGAATCATTACAAGTTACAGGGGAAGAAAATTTTGTTCCAGTGTATTAATTTCTGTGATTTCAGACCTGACTTTTAAAAACGAATCAGCACTGTATTCATGCCCGATTCTAAGAAAAATTCACCAGTGATTTCAGGCATGGCATTTGAAAGTCAATCAGCACTGAATTCACAGTTGATTGTTACGGCTAAGGGTCAGGCCTGAACGCCAGGGACATGCATGTGTAAAATTCAGTGAAAAATTAATGCGTAGATTCATGGCTGGTACTGAAAATGCAGGCATGATTCATGACTAATTCAGGCCTGAACCGAACTGAAGGGATATTACATACCTACTAGATTAAATATGTAAAAAAATACAAGCTAGCCCCAGTGCTATAATAGTTATAGGACAAAAATAGTGGTTCGAAACTGGTTCCGAACTAGTATATTTTGGTGCATAATTCTTAGTCACTTAGGTATTGCTTAAATGCATGTTTGTGTGTTTGCTTGAATGTTTGCTTTCATTTCAATCTTTTGCCACTTAACAAATGCACACCCTTGAGGGGGGGAATCAAGATAGGGGCAAGTTGGGTAAGGCAAACGTAACATGAAAGTGCATAAGTTTAATTTTATTATACGAAAACAATGCAACAATTGTAACAGTTCAGAGTAGTATGAACACACAATGAACCCAAACACTCACACACTCAGCATACTTATGTTTGTATGTAACAAAAGGATTGGCAACAATATGGCAATTTGTACAAAGGATTTGGATGTGCATTTAGGAGCCAATAAAAGAAGTTAACAGGAAAAAGTGTGTAAAGTGGGTATGGCTTAAATGCAGTACGAATTGACACATGATGCGCAACAGCTAAAGTGCCTAGAAATATCTTAAGATTGGATTTGGAGAATGGAATAAAATCAAAGTTGAAGAGCTAAAAGCAAATGTTCAATGGACTATGAGACAAAAAAATAGTTCTGTGTCACTGTGATGGTATATAGAGTAGTTGTAGATCATAATAGCAACAAATAAAGTAAGGTATTTGTAAGTGTAGTAAATAGCAAAGTAGGTATATAAAGTTAATCATGTTAATCATCATATAAGCGTAGGTGCAATGGCTTGTAAGGAAAAAAGAAATGGAATTCGCAATTTTCATAAGCTTTAAAAAAAAAATACATAATATAATTTGTGAGATCTAATATGCCGAAAATTAAGAGTTTTCTCCTATTAACGTTTTTAACAAATTTTGCGAAAAAAAATAGATAAAATATTTTTGAGGAGAAAAAATTTATCAAAGAGACACATGAAAATTAATAACTTAAAGACAATTAGAAAGAGCAGCTATTCCAAATAATAAAGACTTTAAGAAATTTAATTTTTTTACGAATTTGGTGGGTGCATGTCTTGCCAAGAAATCGTTCATTTATTGCAAGGTTTGCATAAAAGGTTGATGTCGATAAGAAAAATTCGCTTGTTTCAGGTCAATCGTGGTTAATTTTAATAAGTACTGTTGCTTAAATAATGTTATTGTATAAATTTATTTAAAAAAATAAAAAGTACCAGCAATATTTCAATAGAACGGAAATGTGAACGATATGAAGTAATTGGAATGTTCAGAGCTGTGATAACAAAGCGTTAGCGAAGATATCAGCAGAAATCGATAAAAAATGTGGAATTGGCAGCACGCCAAAACGAAAAGGGAAAAAGTTTATTCGATTATGGTTTTCGTTATCCGGTGCACGGCTGAATAAAAATGAAACAATATGTTAAAGCCAGTGAAATTTAGGTGAACTTAACCTAAATCAGAAATTGGTAGTTTGCATATCTGGAATCCGAGCAATAACAGCGGGAACTGCGGTTGGTTGAATAACTTGAGTGAAAATATTTGATAGTTTTGTTGAAATAAAAAGTTTTTCCATCTTTTTCGAAGCCGTAGAAGAGACAAGAAGTCTATGCATAGGACACATAGAGTCCACCTTTCCTAACCAACTACTGTAATGGTTTTGCTCATTATCAGTACCAACAGCTTAGTACCAGTTCCACAATAAAATAAAGATTTTATCATTCGTAAAACCCTCACCAGTTTGTTCACAAATATGATAAGAAAGAAAATCAGCAGCATGGCACTTTAATTGGACACTGCATGCGGTTTGTGTCTTTTGGTGTCATGGCAAGTGACCAGCCAGTGCCAGTTCTCATGCCCAAGGCATTGGTTATTGGAGGTGGCCAACGGGGTTGCTCCCGGTGGATTCACCGCCATGACAGCGCGTCGCATTCATTCGTAATTTGCCATAAAATAAGCATAAATTGGATCGATTTACCAAAAGCTCAGTTACAAATGCAAGCAGAAAAGGAAGCCAGCAGTGCAATATACAGTTACACTTACAGTTACAGTTACGCTCACTTTTACAATAACAACGTCTGACTGGTAAGTGCAGAGGAGAGCGCAGGAGAGGTGTGGGTTTGAGAATGGAGCTGCCTTCTGTTAGGGCTTTAGAAGTTCTATCATACTGGTCGCGCCCATCAACAGACGATGCACTGCTCCAACGCATTGTAATGACCAGCCAAGAGCGGAGCACTCTGCTGACAGCGCAGCTGCTATCAGTGTTGCAGCCAGTGGGGGTCTAGAAATATCTAAAGCGCTGCAGATTTTTGTTCTACTACTAAATGATAATTGGAGCCCTGAAATTTTTTGCTGGATCCGCCGCTGGCTGCTGTGGTTTATGCTCAGTGTCAGGAGCATTGAATTTGAAGCCTCCGCTGCATTTTACTTGACATCTTCTTCATTGTGCCCTTGTTGCTCCTCGTACTGCTGCTGCTTAATGTCAACTCTTGGCGTTTTGTCTTAGTTGGTCTGCTAGCCACATCAAGAAAATACACAAAAAAAATATGATGGAAAAAATTGAATTTATTATGTAGTATATTTTTTTTTTTGGCATTTTCTTTGTGCATTTTAGTGCTTGCTATGCAGATTCCATACCCAAAACTTTTGACCAACTCGATTCGTAATGCATCTAGCTGTTGCTTGCCAGCAGCAAAATTTATTTTAAAATTTTCTGACACGTTAACAAAAAACTATTTTGAAAAAATCAACTTGAGCGCTAAAGTTTTGAATGAAAACTTTGGGAAGGCTACATTAGTTTTATCGTAATGTTTGCGAATTAGAGAAGGCGTTTTTTAGCATATAAGGATTTTTTTGTTGGCATTAAGAGGGAAAGGGTTTTTTTTCTATGAGATCTTCTTCTTTTATTCCTTTAACTCCTTGAGGAGCATAGGGCCTCTGTAAAACATCTAAATCGTATGCGGTTTTGTGCCAATTGCTTCACTTCCCTCCAGGAACGTTCTGATTCTTCAGCTTCTTTCAAAACAGTTCGGCGCCATGTTGTTCTGGGCCTTCCTCTTCTTCGGTTGCCCTGCGGGTTCCAATCAAGGGCCTGACGACAAACTTCATGTGGTGGCTTTCGCAAAGTATGCCCAATCCATCCCCATTTGCGACTGGTAATTATGTAGGATATCGGCTTCATATTGCATCGCTGCATCAGCTCAAAGTTGCTGATCGTATTTGGCCACCAGATTTTCAGAATGCGCCGGAGACCTCTTCCAACAAAGGCCTGTATCTTGCTAAGAATAGCTTCTGTTGTTAGCCAAGACTCACTCCCATAAAGTAGAATGGATAGCACATTAGATTTGTATATCTGGATTTTCGTGTTTGTTGATAGAAAATTGGAATTCCAGATCTTTCGGAGTTGCGCGAAAGCAGCTGTGGCTTTAGCAACTCTGGCTTCTATGTCTGCCTTTGCGCCCCCGTCTGCGGCTATGACACTGCCAAGGTAGGAAAAAGAGTCCACAAGTTCAATGCGCTCATTACGAATTAAAAAGTCGTCATCGCTATTGGCGTTCACTTTCAGTGCCGTTGTTTTTTCCACATTTCACAGTTTACCTTGCATATCATTATGTCGAACAGAAAGGAAACAGACGTCATCGGCGTACTCTAAATCTTCAAGCTGCTCTGTAAATGTCCAGGGAATGCCTCTGTTTTTTCCGTCTAGTGTATTGCGCAGGATTTCGTCGATGACGATTAGGAATAGAACCGGTGACAGAAGGCAGCCCTGACGGACTCCAGAGTTCGTTGGAAAAGGTACAGACAAGCTTCCGTTGTGTAGAACCCTGCATTTGAAACCCTCATAATGTGCCTTTATTAAATTGATCAGGCTCAGGGGAATTCTAGCTTTATGCAACGCATTCCAGATGGATTAGCGATGCACACTGTCGAAGGCTGTACGGAAATCGATGAATGTCAGCTGGAGAGATGACTGCCATTCGTTGACTTGCTCTACTAATATTCGGAGTGTGCTGATCTGGTCTATGCAAGAGCGGTTTGTTCTGAAGCCTGCCTGTTGTTTTCGGATGGCATTGTCTAGTGAAGCATCTATACGCTTTAGCAGAACGGTAGTAAGAACTTTGGAAGGTATGGACAGCAGCATAATGCCTCTGTAGTTCCTGTATAGTGATAGGTCGCCCCTTTTCGGTATCTTCACTATGGTGCCTTCCAGCCAATCCGCAGGAAGACGATTCTCACGCCAAATTGCATTAAAAACTGGGTGAAGGAGTTTTGCAGTCATATCTGGGCATGCTTTTAAGACCTCTGCGGGAATGCCGTCACTCCCAGGAGCCTTCCCTGATTTAAGACTCTTGATAGCTTCGGTTATTTCTCTGGTAGAAGGGGGTTGGGTGCTTATATTTGCGCTGACTCCGCCTGTTGGAGTTTGTTCTGCAGGAATGGAATGTTGATCTCTGTTCAACAGCTCCGAAAAATGCTCACGCCAGCGGTTGACTTGTTCATCCGTTGTATGCAAAGGGTTTCTATGAGATGCCTGACAAAAAAATTCACCTGGATTTTTTAACGATTAACAAAAATTTTCCTTCGTACCTTTATTTCACTTTTTTTTTTACTATTGACAGTGCTTAAATTAATTAACATTTTTGCTTTATTAATATTAAATATAATTACATGTAAGGGGAGTAGGAGCACAAGGACACCTACTATGAGTGTGCTATTACTAACCATCAACTATTAATATTGCTGAACAGCTTAAAATAAGAGTAAATAATACTTTGTTGATGTAATTTTGTACAACTTTGCTTCTGCCGTTTTTCGGTAGATTACTGTAGCGCCATGTGCTGGTACAAATACGTAGATTAAATTGGTTCCAAATAAGCTTAGACATCTGCCAACATAACGACTTAACCAAATCAGAGACTGCTTTCATTAAAAATTTTTCCCTTATAGAAGTTGCCAGTGTTCGAGCCAAAGTCTCGTCATTTGCTGCTGCAATTTAAAAAAAACTGCTGCTGATGCTCCACGAATACTCAAAAATACTCATAGTGAGATTGCTCTAAGTGAAAGAAAATGTCGAGAGTGATTTCTACGCTTCAAAATGGTGATTTTGACGTGGGGGACGGTAGGCCAGAGAGAGTTTTTGAAGTCTCCGTATGGGAGGAATTGCTTGATGAAGACTCGAATAACTCGAGTTATTCAACAAGCGATTTGAAAACGCCTTAAAGCCATCGAAATGATTCAGAAACAAGGAAATTGGTATCCCTGCGAGTTGAAGCAGAGAGATGTTGTGCGGGGTTTCTTCACTTGTGAACAGCTGCTTCAAGCACATAATCGGGAGAGGTTTTTATATGGAATTGTGATTGCTGACGAAAAATGGGTCAACTACGATAATCGCAAGCGCAAAAACCATGGCGAACGCCTGGACATGACTCCACGTCGACGGCCAGAACTAATATTCACGACGATAAGGTTATGTTTTGTATTTGGTGGAACCAGCTCGGTGTAGTGTACTATGAGCTTCTGAAACAGAATGAAACCATCGCAGGAGATCGGTTTCGAAAGTGGTTGATGTGGTTTAGCTGAAAGAAAAACAGCCACATTGCTGAGAGAGACACAAGGTCAACCTCCAGAATGACAATGCTCGGACACATACAAAGACATCAAGACATACCTGCACACGCTTAAAAGGGATGTCTTACCTCACCCGTCATATTCTCCGTATATTGCTGCTTCGGATTACCATGGGTTTCGATCCATGAGACACAGTATAGCTGACCAGAAATTCCACTCTTATGAAAAAGTCGAAAAATTGGGCAATTCGTGGATCGCCTCAAAAGATGTATCGTTGTTTCTAGATGGTATCCTACCTCTTACAACTACCAGAAAGATGGTAAAAAGTAGTCGCTAAAAACGGGCAGTATGTACTTTCATAATAAATATATTACCACTTTTTTAAAATAAAGACTCAAACATTGGCGTAAGCAAAGTTGTACTCCAAATAAAAGTTTTTTTATTTAAAAATATGTTTTGTATGTCAGTTTATGTTTCAAGAAAAAAATAAAAAATAATTAAATTTTAATTAAGAAAAATAAAATTTAAAACAATGTAAATTTAAAAAAAATTGCTATTACTTTTTAAAATTTTTTTAAAAATTTTTTTAACTATTTTATAATATTCAAAAATTTAATTTTTTTTTTTGTAGTCGAAGAAGACCGAGATACCGGCGATCAACTTAAGATTAAAAAATAAGAGCGTTATTTACCTTTTTTAAGTGTAAAATTTGAAAGCGATTTGCAATTTATCTAAAAAATATGATCAAATTTTTTTTGCTGTTAAATAATATGTTGGTACCTCCTTTAATTCACGAATGTAAGTTTATTTTTTGATAGCGCTATCCTGATATAGTAATTTTGGCAAAACTAGAAAAAAGTCAATCATATCTATAGTTTCAATATTTGTTTGTTCCTAACATACTTAAATTAGCTATTTAGCAATTAAGGGATATTATAAAATTAAGTTTAAAAATAATTTGCTATACCTGCATAATAAATGGAGGACTATTTCTTTTAAAAATTGATGAAAAATTTCTAAACTTTATGTTTTACAAAATTGACTTTTTTGTCGAAAATAAATACATTTTCCAAAACTATTATTTAAGAATTTTATTAATTTATACTTATATGTATACATAAATTTTTTTTTTTTTTCGATTTTATTTACAATCTGTTCGAAAACAATCAGTAAATTACATAAAATTATTTAAACAGTGACAGGAGCAGCAAGTCTCCATTGAGACTAGGTGCTATATGTGAACTATTGGTTATACAAGGTGGCGCAAAAGAAATCACCCTATTAGAAGATGCTCTCATTTTTGTAAATGGCCGCCAATATCAAATCTGTTTTGACATTTGTGGACTAGACAGATACAGAATACAAGTGAATAAGCCATGGAGCGATACACTCCCCAAGAACGCGGAATAATTGTGTCTATTTTTTTTGCGTAACAATTCGTCTGTGGTGTTGGCGCAGCGCGAATTCCGTCGCCGATTTCCCGGCCGTCCGACGCCAACTGCGCAAACACTGCGCCGTTTAGCCACTAATCTTGAAGAGTATGGGACCACACGAGACGTTGCCAAGAGTGGCCGGCCCCGGAGCGCCCGTTCTGCCGAAAATATCGCCGCTGTAGCCGAGGACGTCGAAGTGAGCCCCGAAACATCGACCAGACGACGTGCCACGCAATTGGGCCTCAGCCGGCGGTCCCTGCAACGAATTTTGGTCATTTTTGGTCAATTTTGGAATTTCATTTAGAAAAAAAATAAGAGCCAAACAACATTGGATGACTTCTTTTGCGCCACCTTGTATAAGTATAAATAATAATAATTATATAAGTATAATTAAAATCTACTTGAGAGATCAAGGACACGAAATCTTTTAAGTCTTCTATAGGTTTGACTGTTATCTGTTAAATTAAGGGCTAGATTATTGCCATGTTCCAATAATCTTTCCATGTATCTATTGCTAAATTTGCTGACTTCTTCTTTAACATAGCAAATGTTTAGATCCTTGTGAATTTCGGCATTTGAGATATACCATGGAGCGTTAACAACGTTTCTCAAAGTTGATTGGTGTACTTTATATTTACTTTGTATTTTCATTGTCGCGTACGGAGTTTATTTTTTTTTTGAGTTGTTTAGATGAGTCTTTTCAAAATTATTTTTCCTAACACTTTAAATTGCGCAATAAAATAATCGGCAGGAAAAGAGCCACTGTGAGCATCGTTCAATTTATGACACTACTAGTCACTCTATTCGGGAACTAATTTTTCTTGCAAGGGTATTCCAAGCTAGCTTACTTCATTCAGTTTTTCTATTATAACATATTTACTTTTTTTTTTTTTGCGTAATGTTATATTGGCCAATGCAAAATTTCATTAATTTTGAACGCCATTTGCAAAATTGCTGGGTCACGCGCTACTCCAATGGTCTGCAAAGCACTTTCATTTGGGATACATAATCCCAGTCCGTTTCCGCACTGGTTTCCGTAGAAAATGCGTAGAGTGTGTTGGCTCATTACTTTTGCTGGGTTGCTGCGATGCATGTTTCATGCTTGTCTGCATGTTTATAATATGGTTTTTAATAATTTTAGATTTCGCCGAAACATACCACACACACAGCCACACACATGCTTCCAACCACTTCCATATATATTTATATGAAATCAGCGCATCCATCAGCTGCGGTTTTTGGAATGAGTGTTTGCTTTTTGATGGCTGGCCAGGGCACCTCAATATACTTCGTATATATTTTGGGTACTAAATTTTTTTTTTTTGTACATTTTCCAACTTTATGAATAACATCCAACATAGATTTTGGTCATAGTAGTTGTAGTTATTACTGCTGCTGTTGCTTTTGTGTGACTGAGTTTAGTTTAATGATGTTGTTTTCTTCACATACGCTTTATTTATATATGCCTTCCTGTATATATTATATATTGTATGTTTGTATTTGTTTACCAGGCATTGCATTATATAATTTCCGTTCACAAAATCAACATGTGGCATAGCTGTATGTCTAAACGGCTGACTAGCTGGCGGACAACAATTTTCTATAGCATACTTTCGAGCGCAACGGCGGCAACGCCATTATTGAGTTGCGCTCCAAAAGCCATTCACTGTGCATATTTAGAGCTGCCATGTTTTAGTACATAATGCAAACACACACATGCACACATATGAAAAAAGTTAGCCATGTGTGTGTGCACAAAATAAATGAATTTGTTTAGTTTAGCCGAGTCGAGTTTGGAACCATTGAAAATTGCTTCATGTTTGTATTTGTGTGAGTGAGTGAGTGAGTGAGTATACGTACTGTGTGCCGCAACAAAAATTTTGTATTCATAATTTAATTAAATTAACATTTTGTTGAATTACATGAATATGGCATGAAATATGGTCATAAATACGCCACCATACAATAGCTTGGCTAAAGGGATTTTGGTTTTAGCCTCTTCATATACGCAATTTCATATTAAATTGTGTCCAAGGTTTGTGCAGTCAAAATAGTGTAAATAGAGCTTCGCAAAAATAAATAAACACACACTTATATTGAGGTTAGTGCAACAGACCAAGTAATGTAATCAAGTCGAGATGGTTGTCGAAAAACTAAGCCGTAAAGACACACTTTTTGAGCAAATGCGTGGAGCATAGACTTATTTAGCATATGAAGTGGTCTTTTATCGCACGTAGGTGGCTTTAAGTCTAGAATATTTAAGTTCCTAATTATATTGATATAAACCGCCAAGAAAAGTATCTTTGTTATTTCTTTTGTAAACGATTCTACTTTAGATGGTATGTTCAAATGTTTAATTTATACAATTTTAAGAAGAGATAAGATCAATAAATTAATCAAAGTGATTTTGTTGTTTTTGTCATTTTATTTGTCGTCACACTATTAATAATTATAATTCCTGGTTTGCATTTTTATATAAATTCCATCTTTTGGCTTTTATTATTTATTCGTATTAAATTTTGTATACAGGTATGGGTAATTTTTTTTTAAATCAGCCACCCCCCTGCACACAGCAGTTTTTAAGACAATTATCTTATAAACGAATGTTATTGGGCTTCAAAATTTCGCCATCTCTTCTACTTTCTACTTTTTACTACAACATACCACAACTGCACAATTTAATCTCCAAGCTGAAGGCTAACGTTGCCATAGCCCTAAAAATACACGCTAGCATATAATTTTAATTATAAGTTAGCTCTAAATAAATAAATAAAATAAAAATCTCAATTTTTATTCTTATTCTCAGAAAACGTTATTGCAACTCCTGTTATGTGCTATGTAGATACTGTTAAAGGTGATGATTATTAGTTTTTTAAAATTTCAAAATGGCGAATCCAAAGATGGCCGCCAAAAGGCAGAAACATCATTTTAGTGATGATAGCACGAGTTGGGTATGTAAATACGGGTTTTCGGGCTCGCTGATCACGAATCTGTGCATCGAATTTTAAAATTACAAGATGGTGGAGGCAATATGGCTATAGCGATTCCTGCCTCAATCTTAACAGAATTGACGCCTTCAGTTACCATTCGTTAATTGGGTACTAGCAGCCATACGTTCAGGACACTTAGTATTTATTACGATTCGCCCAGTGCTGGATGCATATAAGGCTTAAATTTATGCAAGTTTTCGTCGAAAAATCAGAGTTTGACCATCAAGTTTTGATGTTGAACAAAAGTTTCAATGTGAAAAGATCTAAAAATTCATGGAGCTTAATGTTAGGTTGATTTGATGTATGCAATAAATTTAAGTGATTAGTTTATATATAGCAATCTGCGCTTGTTCTATACGAAACTATGTTAATTTTGAGGTCGAAAGATACTTTACTATATATGTCAGGGAACTCTATTGTAGTCATTGCTGCTGAAAAACATTGATGATGCCACTCAATAGAAATTCACTTGAGAATTTCGTAACATGGAATATTGTTGCAAAATTTATTTCTTAGCAAAACCAAAGTAATATAAATAACCTTGCCGCAAGAAACAAAACAAAAATAAGAACAAAATAAAATAAAACACAAAACTTAGTTCTTGAATAACAAAAGCCAATGTTCGCATTTGTTTACCAACACTTTTTATACCCTGTAGCCATAGAATTTAGGGTATTATAGTTTTGTGGAAGGTAATTGGTAAGTCATTTTTTAATAATATTGGTATTGACTCGAGTCAAGCCAGTTTGTCTGTTTTTCCATGTTTTATTCTGTATGAACAAGTAGATTTTGCAGAACATAAAATCTTGGGATACCAAACTTTATCAGCTAAAGTTAGTTATTCATATTAATATCTGACCCCATTCCTATACATGTAGTGATAAAGAATACAAATTAAAAAACTGTTTTTTTTAAAGTGAAAACTATGCCTTTAAAAAATATGTTAATTATAAAAATATAATAGTTTTACGTAATTTTTTAAATTTTAAAATTAAAAACTGAAAGGATAGAATTTCATGTGCTTGAATTCTTGCCAAAATACATCTAAAAAACGTAAGATATTAATAAGGGAAGGGATTTAGTTTCATTTTTCTTATGCTAGTCATGCCTCGTAAATGAATAAAGATATTTAAACAATTTTTTTCAATAAATCTTAAAATTATTTGTAATTTAAGATACTAGGGGCCTCTGCCCCCTGAGTGCTCCGCAAGCCAACTCCCGTACGGTTTTCATTATTCGATTGAGATCATCCAGATCATAATATCCCCCCGTATGTATGCCCTATCATAACCAGAACTTTCTTCTTCTCTGATGACCAGTGCGCAGGAAAAGAGCGTATGAATTGTTTCTTAAATTGATCAATTTCAATATCCTTTACTTAAAAAACAATTAATCTATTCTATATCCTCTTCTATCAAAGTTTTTTAACTCTGACCTAACTATTTCTGTGTAGCTCTCCGTACACTTTCTCTTAATTCCGGCATAAATGGCGAAAAAAGAAAACTGCCATTCGGGGCGGAGACCAGTCCAACAAATCATAGATCATCAAAATCTGTCCAGTTGTTCTTGAGTTATAAATGGTGTAACAAACACATTACGTTATTCCCTGTACCAAAGGTATAATAAGTTCGTGAAAATGTATGTATCGGGCAGACCAAGTCTGTCCGTATGAGTAAAAGGATCTCAGAAACAATAAGAGCTATGGAGCTGAAATTTTACCAAAAGATGCGCATAATAGTGTTGCAGATTAAGATTTTCGATTTAAGTCGATATATTTTTTCTACTACAATATCTTGGCAGGGCATTCTACTGTAGGTTATCTGCCCGATAGACTTACATTTTTTTTTTCTCACTTTTGTTGGAACTGACATACACATATACACCTGATTTCCCAGGCAGACACACAAACACGCATATGGAGGAGAGTAACGAAAAGACATATATACTATAGAAGCTTTGTCACTTGTAGCAATTTGAAGTTTACAGGGTCACTGGGGACATGGCGTACATAAAAGACAGCAAGAAGAAGGACACAACAACAAAAAAAAAAATAAAAGAACTTAAAGACAATGGCAGGCAAACGTTACAAAAACCTAATCTACTCAACAACTTACTTTGGTTAGTAGCTGGCCAAGATGTGGGCAGAAATGTGTGTGTGTGTATGAGTGTGTAAGGAGTCGGTTTTGGGGGCGTATGTGTTCGGTTATTGTCTTGGGCATCCGCTGACTGCCTTCGATTCAAAGACGACAAGCGACAAGTTTGCCAATAAAACCAATACAGGCGACACACTTAAGTATGAACAAATAACAAACTAAATAAAAAGCCAGAGATACCAGCCCTGCGCCAGGGGCGATTTCGGGTGTTGCACTGAGCGCTACAACAAACAAAAAAACAACAACTACAGCGACAAACACAACTAGAAGGGCAGGCTGAAAAGTAACTGGCCCAGTCAGGAAACTGGCAGTACCCTGTATCGACTTCTGCAGATTTACTGACGCTGATAGGCAACGATTTTCGAATCAGTATTCGATGCTTTTCTATACATTTGATTTCTGCAAAAACGAAGAAGTGTCGGTATAAACTAATGTTAAATGTAAAGTATAAAGTTTCGTCAGGACTAACTAGGCCAGCCAAGAGAAAATAACACACCCGAAATATTTAAGGACTAAAGCTGCGAAAGATTGCCAATGGCCTATGAAGTGGATTATATATTGCATCAATATTAACTTTATAAAGCTACCTTTATTAACTGGATCAAAAATCGTTTAGTTAGATTGGAGGTTGTGCCATGTTTTCCATATATAAAGAGCTAATAACTATCTCAGTAAGCAATTTGGTATGTTAAGTGTACATATATGTAAAATTTCATCTTTTCAAAAAGCATTTATGCCCAAAGTTAGAGTATTTTGGCCCACTGTGCGATGCTTAAAAGCATTAAGTCGAAATAATGGCGCTGTTTCGTGACTATGGATGAATCTTGGAACTATTTGACTAGCACAGAAATGAAGATATAGTCACTGCGGTGAACCAAGACGGTCTGTCAACTCAAAGTTTGGCAAGCCCTTCGCATAAGTCAGGAATATGACATAACATTTGTATTTACGATATTGAACCGATTTGAAGCTGATTTAAAGCAAAACGTATTCAAAATTATTTTTAAACACAAATACCTTAGTTTTTTTTGTCAAAAGATTGCTTTAGACTGTTTTGTTTCGTAATATATTTTCTGATCATCATATCAACAACGTCCAATTGTGTCTAAACGAATTATATTTTCATATATTTATTAATTTGCTGAAAAAGTCATAATGCCCGATTTTATTGATAAAGCTCATGGCAGAACTCGAAGTGGTGCTCCGTACACAATGCAGGCACGCAAGGAAGAGAAAGGACTACGTGACGCTAGTACTAACACGGAGTATGAATATCGGGAATTTGCCTGCTGTATATGTTGGGATGAAGCCAATCAACCGACATCTACAAATTGCGGCCACATTTTCTGCCTGACCTGTATCAATACATGGTTAGAAAACCGCTGTACATGCCCCAAGTGTCGCGATTGTATTGTGGAAATCAAACTGTTGGATGTATAAAAAATATGACGAACGTAGCTGACTATATAAACCTATATTATAACAAAATATAACCATGACTTTATATATTTACATATGTAGGTACCTATACTACAAAAGAAAGCATAACCATAATTGATATAAAAATAATTCACCTATATAATAAAATAACTAAATAGACAAAAGAGTGCCATGGACTCGACTTTTGTTGGATTTTCTGTTGAATTAGTAGGACAAGATCGGAAAGATAAGTGCTTGTGTTTTGGCTGCTTTTTTACAAATAGAGCCTGATAGCCAGCTCTTAGCCGAGCGATAATGGGTTGCATTGATAATGGGTTTCAATGAAAGAAAGAATGTAAAATGTCGTGCAAGCTGGGTAACTGCATCTGCGAGCATGGCCACGCCCCCTGTGATCCAAAGGATTTTTATTTTTGTCGAATATTGCATGATCTGTTGCATATTAAATATTGCGGAAGTCATTGGAAATTTCTTATATATGCTCTTACCACTGAGACGATTCAAACTCTGAAATCTGGCTGGGATGTTTTATTCTCATTTTCAATCCAATTCATTATCCTTAAGATATTTTAGACAATTCAGTTGTTTAATGTTAATAATAGGAACTACGTTATAGGTAAACCTGTGAATCTAAGGATATATTGTGTTCTCTGCTAGCCGCAGAACTTCTCAGCAATTCCTGTTGGAGAAAAAAACTTAATTATTTTGTGTGGAGCCAGTCAGTTGACTTTGTCCATTGCATTCTATGTTCAACAAAGAACAAGAACTCCCCTTTTTGGCTAGAGCCTCATATACGTCAAGTATTTTTTGGCAAATTTTCAATTTCACGATGCCAATATTACTCAAGTGTTTCCTGAGTTCGCGTTCGCTCAGTCAGTATCCCAATGGAATTCTTGGAACCAACCCAAGTTATAGAAATTAAGGAGATACTTGGTTTGCCTTACGCCAGCTGTGCAGATCTAGTCTGATTTTTAACTGGATTGCTCTTCTCTCAAAGTGGTGTGTGGAAAATTTTTAAGTTCCAGAAAGAAATAGCGGATGTTTCGATTTGCGTGTTGGGTTTAAAGCCGAATCGCATCGTGTCATACCCGAGGCGTATTTCTTTTTCTCGAGTAATAATTGCTAGTTATTTATAGCCTCGAGATTGTGGGATCTTCAATATATCGACTTTTAACGCAATTATATAAGATTTGATATGTAATAAGAATATTTTAAACCCATCAGGCAAATGTATAGAAAATACATCATACGCATCTGTGAAGCGAATGGACTCTTTCGAGGACCAAGAATCAAAATTTTGGGAAAGCATAAAAATTTGAAGATTGCTAAATGAGCTGTTTATATTAAAATATTCGGCCGTGCTCCCGAAATTGTATCCGAACTTTTTATTCGGATTCGTTTTGAAACCGAATGTATGGTGCTCCCAATTCCACCAAAATTGAATTTTTGATATGATTTGAAACCGAATGTTTTGTTGTAAGAGGAATTAAAAAGATTCGGCAAAAAATGTTAAAAAAGTACTTATTTTATACTGTGGCCGTCGGTAGCGTAGTGGTAGCGTACTCGCTTTACAAACCGAAGGTCGGCGGCTCGAATCCCCGCAGTAGCACTGGTACATTTGCCTAGGACTAGCATCGCTAGCTCAAAGACGCTATTTGCCAAAGAAAATCTCTATTAATTCCAGACACCGCCGTTCGGATTCGGCTATAAACTGTAGGTCCCTGTTCTCTTTGAACAGTTATTAATAGAGATCCCCATGCCCCCAGGGGCGACTGACACAATTGTCAGTCAGGGAAATTATTATTTTATACTGAAAATGAAATATTTGTTTTTTTTTTGTTTTTTTTACTTTTACAAAATCTATGGGTAAAATTTCTGAAAAAACCTACCTGTTTTAAGATATTTGCAAATTATTCAAAAAACGCCAAACACCATTTGCAACTTTTAACTATAGAGAGGCATTGTCCTTGAACGAACAAACCTACAACTCTCTTTTAATTCTTGCTTGATATATTACTTTATTGGCATGAATTTCTCTCTTAAAATTATGACTCTAAGTTTGATAGAAAAAATGTTATCATGCAAAAACCGCATCAAATATATTGCCAGGGTGCGGTGCCACGCCCCCTACCCACAAATACGAAAACTTAGCTTTAGACTAAGAACAAAGTTCCTAACGATCCCTGAAAGTTTCATCCATTAAGGATCTTTTTCCAGCTGAAACTCTTCGTTTACTGTACTATAAGGGAAATATCGAAAATATCGACGAAAAAATCGTTTTCCGGCGCACGCGAAATCGAATTAAATTGGTTGGCTTGGTTTTTTCTACTTCTGGAGCACAGCTGATTATATGGCACCCTCATCATGGCTGGGGCAATAACATTTCCGCCAACCCTCGTACATTCACAAAATGAAAATCAGCTTTTGCTTTGCATGCAAAAATTTTTACTTAATTTTTGGCATGTTGTTGGTTTTGTTTTCTCTTTGTTTTTTTTTTTTTGTTGATGTTGTTGTTAGCTTTTTATTTTTGCATATAGCATCAAAGTTTTTGCTACTTGAAAATGTGAAGAAGATAAAAATAATGGAAAAGTTTTGCTCTTTTTCAACACACACAAACACACAATAGGAATATAATGCGGCAGCCCACACTCTTTATAAAGATGCATATATAAATCTGTATATACTTATAGAGAAAGTAATACCCTACGTTTGGTTTTGCCTCAGTTGCAATGGCAGCAGCTGCAGCGACTTAAGGTGGCAGCTACTTAAAGTTTAACTTGGGTTTAAGCTGACTTGCATCCTTGCAGTTGTATCTGTGTGTGTGAGCGGAGTATCTATGTGTGGGCGTATCCACTTGGCAGTTGTCTTAATGCCAAGCCACTAACTGCAGTGTCATTGGGGCAGGCTTTTTTATTTATTGCCAGAAGTTGGAGTCGCTTGAAGCGAGAACAAAACTTCTGGCTAAGAAATTTCTTGTAGTTAGTAAAAGTACTTACGATAAATGCAAATTAATATTGACATTTTTGCATAGTTTTAATTACGACAATGAGAGCTTAGTGTGGGTTGTTCAATGTCTAGTTGAAGAGTAACTGAGCATTTAAGAAAAATGGAAACGGCGTTTATTCTAAGCCACGATTAAAGTATCTAAGCTGGACTCAAGTTTGCTCAGGATTTGCTTGAAAAGTTTAAAAAACCAAATAGAGATATAGGCCGCAAAGCATAAGCTGCATCTCATAATTGTCAAACTGAGTTAGAGCCACTCTAATTTATTAGCGCAGGTGTTTCTGGCAAATACCACGGCGACCCACTTTCCATCTAAGAAGCTGGCTTCCGTCATTAGTATTATGGCATTATTGGAGTCAACCGCAATGCCATTAACCCATCAATTCGCAGCTTTTTAATTGTAAATATTTATTTTATAGACTTATCTCAACTGGCTCTTAACGCCAGTAGCGTTGGCGTAATAACCATAATCAGCCATATTATAGATTTTGATATTGGGACTAATTCCTTAACTAAGCTTAAACTGACAGTGCTGAATTGTAGATTTTATTCACTATAGTCTAAATGAGGTGTCATATGGAAAAGCTATCTTAGAGGCTATATTTGACTTCATCTATTGGAATGTTGACTATAGGTTTTTTTCTCATAAAACCAAAATAACACAAATCGATGACAAAGTTTTTATCAATACGTTAAAAAGGTGTGTGTACTCCAATTTAATAGATTTGGGGAGTTTGGGGAGTTGTTTTATTTTATTGCAAGAATTCAATGTATGGAAATGATTAGAAGAGTAGGTTCAAAATCAGTAAAAATCGAAAGTTCTTGTTGGCTGTAGCTCCCTAGATTTCAAACTGCTGATTCGAAAACAATGCCCACAAACATTTTTTCATAATTAGGGTTTGATCAGAGGAAGCCTTTTTACGATGCTTTTGTGGTGTACACAGGGATAAATTGACAAATTATTGGTAAAAGGTCAAAATATCTTACAGAGTATGATCAAAAGTAATTGGACTTGGTACGAATCCTTGTGCTCCGATCCAACGCGTATTACGCGATTTCTGCTGCGCGTTTGCTTTCAGGAACTCATTTGCCCTGCATAGATGTCTTCATGGCTCCTTGCATATCTTCTGCTGGGCTACCAAGGCTTCCCTTGTGGCGTTGCTTGAGCCGAAGAAAGAAGAAAAAGTTGGGCAGCCCTCTGCTTGGATTTTTATTTTACCTTACCTTACGAAATTTTCAACTCATCAACAATCAGATGAATGTTTGTGCGCCGGTCAGCGTCCAGCAGCGTCCTCAATTGGCCGCCTCTTTTTCTATATTTGAAGTTGATGAGCGACCCGCACGCTGGCTGTTGTACACGATTGAGCGGCTCATGGCAGCATTCCCGTAGATGTTCTTATTCATTCTGAGGCTTTCCGCCGCGGTTTTCACGAGTTTGACTTTAACGGCGTAGGGCTGCTCGAGCCTTGGAACGTGACAACTATTCTTTAAAGAGGTTTATGGAAATCAGCATACTTTCCTATCGATGCCTACGCAAGGCTCCTCACTACCAAGCCCAGGTCGTCCAACCGACCACTAGCGCTACGTTTGCTATTCAGAAATTCTGTGCTACTGCTTTTTGATGCTACCCTCTAATTTTTGCTAAATTTTTATAAAGCTCATGACAGTATTAAAATAGTTCCATAAAACTTTAAAATTTTTTTTTTTTTTTTTAATATATATGTATATATATTTTTTTTTTTTGGCAGTCAACCGATACGAATAAGGTAATGATTCAATATTGAGTACATGAAATTAATCGTTACACATAAAATATAATAAGTGTGTGATAGGGCTTCAATTACTATATACATACATATTAACAGACTTACACAATATTTACAAAAACAAAATTTACAAATAGTTTCGACTCAATCTACTAAATATTCAAATGCCAAACTTTAAAATTGAAAAAGTTGATTTTATTTGTAAAGAAAATTTTTAGGAAAAATTTAAAATGTGAATGCTGGTATATACAAAGAAAATAATATGCCGCATTTTTAAAAATAAAATTAAATTTAGTAAAAATATACCTATATATATATAAAAAAACATTTGCAATCAGAAATTATGAGAGTTGTAAGAAATATTACGTATACGCAATCATGGAATAACACCAAACTTTGTACTTAATTTTAAAATACAATTTTTTCTCTTTTGAATTTTGTTTCGAATATTTACCAACACTTATATGTGAGATATATTAATTTCATCTTTAAGAATGCAAATTTTGCCGCATTATATACAGGAATTAAAATACCTTACATTGTACATATTAGTTAAATTGTTTCAAATCAACAAATATTTGCTCTGCAAATAATCATGCAAACAATCTTCGCATGAAATTTACGTTTATAATTTGAATTCACCTTTTATTTCAAGTTATTAACGTAAATGTATCTTTCAGTTTGCCAGACGTGAAGGTAAAATAAATTACTTGGGCCTATAATAACTTAATTAAGTGTAAGTAAATTAACATGCAGTAAACGAATCTTAATCATTTAAGTAACAAATTGAATTAGCCCGATGCAGTTGCAGTATTTAATTGATGCAGTTACCTTAAAGGTAGCTTTTAATTGCATAGACAGACAGGTCTATTAGTGGCAGCTGGGGCAGCATCAATTGTTGTTGCCGTGTAGACGGCAGAAACTCAAGCTGTCAGTGCGTTTTGCCAATCTCATGGCAACTCAAGTGCCAGCGTCCAAGTGAAGCGGCACTAAATAAACTGTAACTTATGCAGCGGCACAGGCGCAGACACGTGCCCCAACGTCAAGTTGGGTGGAGGTGCCAGAGGAGTAGGCGGCACAAGCCTGCACTCAATGCGAAGTGCAAATGCAACACTGGAACTGAAACTGCATTGGTAAACGTAACGGCATATTCATATGCGTTGTCAGGAGCTCAAGACAGACAATGTGCAACAGACACAGATACACACAGTTTGCATCTGTGTGTGTGTGTGTGATAATCCCAGGCGTGCGTGCTTGCAAGTTGCAAGCATAAAAGCAGCGCCAATGGCGGCGCAAGTGTTGCAAATCCTTTTTGCCAACAATGCAAATGCACACACACACACACGTACACAGTGCCAGTGTTGGCAACTAATCAGCTTTTACAGCTAGGTGTTAATGCTACAAAAATGCCTTGAATCCGCTGTTGCCTACTTTTGGGAGTTGCACTAACTCACTTTCACCAACACTAGCACACCAACGTCTAGCTATATGGATATCTCTGTGCGTTTGTGAGTGTAGTTTTCGTTTTACCCAACACTGCACTTTGGTTTTGGTTAGTCTGTAAGTCCGTCTGTTAGTGCTTCACGTCTGCCCGTCCTGGCTTGCCAACGTCGTCGTCGTCGTCGGTGTGATTTATTTACCGTTGAAATTATCTTGTTTTGCGGTTTGATGCATCGCATTGCCAAAGTAACTTTATTTTGCACTCGAAACCTTTTTCGCACAGCGCAACGTGGCGATAAAAATTTACGTTCCAGGAAAGTTCTCTCCCACAATGTAGTAGCTCTCTATCTTTTTGCGATTGTATGAGGCTATGCTTTTTATACACTTAACTAAGTGAAGAGTAGTCTACTTTGTTGGGCAGAAAAGGAGAAGTGCCCTAACAACGATGCAGAAGTGCCTGAGCAACAACAATCAGCTGTTTAAAAAAGTCATATGGCTTTGGAGAAGTAATAAAAAGTTTAACACTTGCTTTGTTTTTATTAAGACATTTTTATTAAATTTTTATTTTTTTTTTTTAGTTTGTATCCGTGGCGAAGCAAAAATAAGGGTTATATGTTTGATACACTCACGTTTTTTTCTTGCGTATGTATTGAAGTTTTCCCTGCCCCTGTGACGTATTGCGACGCTGACGTTGTTAAGCAACAAACACGAAGTTGATGGTGCGTAGCTTCGGCTCTTGTTGCTCTGCTTTACTGCCACTGCAGAAGAAAAAAGAATATCAGAGCAACAGAGCCGAAGCCAAGCACCATCAACTTCGTGTCTGTTGCTTACCAACGTCAACGTCGCAGTTCGTCACTGCGGCAGAGAAAATTTCAGTACAAAAAGCTCATATAACACATTTATAAGCCATGACGTATGTCGTTGCGACGTCGCTAATCCCTATACACGTGAGATAGGACCGTGCCGACCATCTGTATAGATGTATGTTTGTTCATCTGTTCTCTTGTAACTTCTAAACTGCTTATTATATTTTGACAAATGAGGTATCGTTGAATGCGTCTTGATCGTCCGCTGGTTATAGATGATATAATTTCTTCAATTAAAATAATACTGAATACTGATTGAACCCACTGAACTTTTCTAAGGGGTAACATCAGTGTGGAGCATGGTTTTTTAAGATAATTTTTCTAATTTTTTTTTCAAAGAAACTTTATTTTATATTCAAAATCCAAATAGGCAATATATTTTCCAACAAAATGGCGCCTGTCGAGTGCTACGAGTGCATGCCTAATTTTCGAAGAGGCCTCCACGGCTGCAGCTTTTTGACGTCGCCATTCATCTGAAACACAAAAAAGTTTTTTCCTCTTAATCTATGGATATGAAAAATGAGTTGTAAAATAAAAAGTTTTATTATTTTGACAAAATCTTACGTGGTACACTAGAAAATTATTTTATAAAGATTGTGTCAAGATTTCAAATTGATCGGATAAAAATTGACTGAGTTATTCGTAAAGTCATTCGAAAAAATGAGAAAACGCGTTGAAAGTTTTAAAATTGGCTCGGGTGGTTTTTCGCCGCTTAGCCTTACAATTTTGTAGATCCAATTTAAAACACTTAAAACCAACTTAAAAAACACGCTCTGAATAGCATAAAACAAGAAAATATTCTCATCTGAAATTGTTGGGCAAAAACTATTCAATATTTATAGTTTATAAAAAGATATTCCTCTGAACTGACTTAGCAGCTAGCAGAAAGTTTTATCGAATTCGAATCCATATAAGTATTATATACTTAAGTCCATCTAAATATAAACATATTTCACTTCCACCAAAAAATTTTTTGATTTTCGAACTGCTGCCGACTGACTACTCATCTCTCTCTCCCACTCTGTAAAGTTACTTAAAGAGTATCTATTTATTTATTTGCATTAGACTAAGTATATAATACTAACCCTAATATTAAGGAAAGAGTGCGAGCAACAAGGCCATCGACTCGAACATTGGTGCGTGGATTTTAAATAAAGAGTATCTAAGGTTCGACCTACCCAGATATTCGAGCTATTTCAGTTTTTTTTGTAGCTTTCCGTTTTTGTGTTGGTTTTCGTGCGGCTGTTGCTAACTTTTTAACTCTCTCCCACAATGTAAAGTTACTTAAAGAGTATCTAAGGTTCGACCTACCCAGATATTCGAGTTCTTTCAGTTTTTTTTGTAGCTTTCCGTGTTTGTGTTGGTTTTCGTGCGGCTGTTGCTAACTTTTTAACTAACGTCGACTTGAGTGAAAATTGACTTTAGTGCAGCGGCAATGCATTGAGCTGCTTGTGTTCTTTGGCAAGCTGGTTCGGTGTGGTTCACTGTGGTTCGGTTTGGTTCAGGGGTATCTATGTAGGCGTTTTTAGTGCATAAAACTTTTTTGCTAAACAATCAATATTTGCGCCTGTGTGTGTGTGCAGCTATGCTAAGCATCAAGTTAGTTCTGTTAGCTTTTTATCTAGACGGGCTTGGAGACGGGTCTGAAGGTTCTGGACTTTTTACTTTAGCCGCCTGGCATTAAGCACAACACTTTAATTTAATTGGCAGCCGCCAGTTGTGTGTACATTTTTAAGTAAGAGTTAATATTGAAAAGTAGTATTTGCAGCTGAGTTTAAGTTTTTGCTAATTTGACACTTGAATATTTTAAGCTTTTTTTTTTGTCCAGCTAGCTTTAGCAATTGCCTTTACCTGAGTGCAATTCAAATAGACGTTGCATTATGCTTTTGGCCACTATTTGTTTTGTGTTAGTTAGTTTTAAGCCAGTTTTGGAATTTTTTATTTTATTTTGAATTTTGGATGAAAAACCAATATCCAAGCCAACCAGACATAACCAAAAGAGCTTCGCTTGGCTCCAAAAGCTGTATGGTTCAACCTAAGCGATTTTATGTGTTTTTGTCAGTTTGTTTGCATAAGCCCCTCGATGAGTGTATGTGTGTGTGTGTGTCCGTGTGTTTATCAAGCTTAAATAGCTTACACAATTATAATAATCCCGGCGGTGCATTGTACGCCGCCATGTTGACCATCAAATGCTGCCACAAAATGGCGTCTGTGCGTTCAACTGCAAGTCCGGCAAAGTTGTCGCCATTTGCGTGATCCTAGGAGTTGTAAACGCTGTACAATGGCAAAAGTTTTTAATGGGCTTTTAAGAATTTTTATGGTGAAAAAAAAAGTTTTTTGTTCGATAACTATCGATTACCGTTTTTCAAGTGATGTTGCATTGCACTTGAAAACATGTGTAAACAAAAATTTTTTTTTTTAATATTTCAGTTGATTTATGGTTTTAACACAAAAATAATGCTAATTTTAGGTATAGACGATAAATAAATAACTACGAAAAAGTTTTGAAAAGTGGAGAAGGCTTTAATTGAAAATTTGAGGTATTTACGGCTGCTGTTCAATTGAGTAGTTCAAAAGTTGCACAAAAACTCAATTAGCTAAAGCGTGAACGCCCTTTTTGTTAGTTTATCAATTGAGTTGTGTTTTTTCTTGGTATTGAAGGTAAATCTATACATTTCCATTGAAATCACTTAAATAAGGAGTTTAAATTTTTTACTAAAAAAAAAAATATATAAATTTTTAACAGCATATAAACATTAAAAAATAATTAATAGCATACAATTAAGTAACACAAATTGTATTATAATTTTTAACTTACTTTTAAAAAAAATTATTTATAAATTGATTTATAAAAAAAAAAATTCTACATTTTAAACAGTTTGGTACTGGAGCAACAATATAAAAAAAAAAAAAACAGTTTAAAAATTTAAATTATTATTTTATTTTGAAATTGTTGCACCAAATCGATTTTATTCATATTAACACTGTATAATAATGGTGGTATGGCATAAAAATAAGTCAAAAAAATTATGATTAACATTTTATACAAAATATGAAAATTTCAAATTTTTTTTAAGAAAATGTTAAAAAAAAAAATTAATTTTTTAAACTGGGTTTATAACTTAGATTCAAAAAAATGTTTTTGAAAAAATTCAATAATTTTTCCACAATTTTATAAAAAGGGAAAACCAAATTTTTTTTAAATCAAGCCAAAACACAATTAATGACATTTTGCGAATTTTTGTTTTTACCTATGAATTACTTTAATGAAAATCTTTTGGGGCAGTTTTCGGTTACTTATCCAGCTGGACGCTGTCATATTTTTTTTTAAGAAAATATGTTGCTTCAAATAATGAAAATGTTGTTTTTTAGGCATCGTTGGAAAGGTGTTGAAGTGGGCACCCTTGCGCGCCTTGGTTCAAAAAAAAATTCTCAGTAACTCATACTTTCAATTTTTTTATAACAATTTAAGAATTTTCTTATTTTGCCATTTTTAAATAAAAATTATAAATAGACGTTTAAATGTCTATTTTTTTATTGTTAAAATTGAAAAATAAATATTATTAAAATTTTTTTTTTATTTAAATTAAATAGTATTTCTTAATTTTTAATTAATTTAATAAATTAAAGTATTATTTCTTAATTTGTAATTTAAAAGTGAAAAATTAAGAGTTATTAAGCAATTTTGTTGAAAAAAAAAAAAAATTACTTTATGATATTTATTAAAAAAATTATAGGAGTTGCAATTCCTATTAAAAACTGAAACTTTCATATAAATATATTTTTTTAACCTATGAACCGATCTACTTTATTCGTTTTTTTCTATCCAGCTAGAACTCTTGTAAATTTTAAATTTGTTAAAGTCCTCAAATTTTCAACTACTCAATGCAACAGCAGCCGTGAATACCCAATAGCAATTAGCTACAATAAAGTTGGAATAAATTAAGAAGTCACCTTAGGAACTGCTATATTTATTGTCACAATATAAATGATCAATTGAAATGCCTAAAAATGTTGGTTCCCTTTTTAACATTTTTTTGTTGATAAAATATTTTTTCGTGGCTACAGTAATATTTTTGCAGGCTGCATCTAGGAGGTGTCCAAATAAAAAAGTAAAGTATATAGTTGTAATTGTAAATACATACTTAGTTGCATTAAAATTCACAACTGGTTTACAGCGCGATACAAGTTGAAATGTTCGAGCTAAGGGAACATATTTTTTCAAAACAGATTTTTGAAATTTACACAAATTTATTTTTATTTATTTTTATTTTTATTTATAATGATAATTAAAGTTATAAACTAATAATTAACATAAAAAAAGAAAATAGCACTGGCTACTCAGGCCTTCGGCTATGTCGTGTTGATTTGGAATTTGTGGCGTGTGATTAATGTTACAAAATGGTATCATGTTTTTATATGTAATGTCTATGTTTGTGTGTAACAAAAAGAGTACTTAATTCTAGGTTAGTTTTCAATGTTGAGTGAGTTATACAAGTTTTGTATTTGGTGTGTTGACAGTAAGGTTTTATTCATATTTTTATAGTTATATATATGTGAACAAGTGTATGAGTGATGTGTTATATTTCGTGGTATAAATTAGTAACTTTAAGGAATTTTATGATTTTTTGAAAGTTATTATCAATATTAGATAGATAAAGAGTGGGATTGTCGTTTCCAAAGATTTGCGTTCTGGCTTGGTTAAGTGCTGTGCAATGACTTAGTAAATGATCGGTGGTTATTAATGCATTTGTATTACATAGATGACAGGAGGTAGAAATGGTTCTGTCAATATAGTGCTGGTTCGTTATTTTAGTGTGTCCTAGTCGAAGTCTGATAATTTTAATTTGATCAAGTCTACTTAAATTTTGTTGTGAAGGGGAACCCAGATAATCTGGTACTATGAGTTTATTGAAATTAATAACTTGATACCAATTGGTACACGATTCAAACAGTTGTTGTTGTCTCGAGATCAATGATTTTTTTAGGTATCTGTTTATGTCTTGTGTATTTAAGTTTGGCGTGTATACAAGTGGGAATTGTGTGGTTTTTTTTGCTTCACTATCGGCCAGCTCGTTGCCTTTAATGTTCGAATGTCCTGGTATCCATAATATTTTGATTTTAGGGTAGTATTGACTCAACAGAGATCTTATAGCACTTGGATAAATGTTCGAGTTGTTATGGTTACAAATTGCGTCAAGAGAAGAAAGAGAATCAGAGCAAATGACGAATTTGCCCTTTTTCCTTCTAGCAATTTTAATTGCTTCAAGCAATGCAATAATTTCAGCTGACATTACTGAGGAAAATGGTGGAAGTAGACCAGTTTTCAGCAAGTGATTTTCCGTAGTTATAGCATAGCTGCTTATATTGTTGATTTGAGAACCGTCCGTATAAATGAATGAGTAATTTTGGTGTTGTTCTCTTATTTCTTCAAAACATTGTCTATACACAGATGGGTTTGTGTTTTGTTTGCTATATTTTTTAAGATCTGTTATAATGGTATTGCTTGGAAAGGTCCAAAAGGGTTTTAGTAACCTCGGAATGATAGGTTTATAAGGAATTTCGAAATACTTGCAGAGATTACTTGCTTTTAAAATTGTAGAATAAGTATTTTTAAGGCTTGTATTTTGTTGAAGAATTTTATAGACGGGAGAGTGATATGACTTTAAAAAATTTCTATAGAGTGTAGCTGTAAGATAGTCTCTTTTGGTTTCTATTTCTGAAATGTTGGCTTCAAATAGCATATTTTTAATAGGTGTTGTACGAAAAACACCGAGAGAGGTGCGTATCGCAGCGTTAAGAGGAGTTTTCAACTTGTTGAGGGTACTCTTGTGAGTATGTCCGTAGATGAAGAGAGCATAATCTATCTTCGATATGATCATAGCCTTTGTTACAGCTAATAAAGTATGGGTGTTGCAATTAAATCGATAACTCCCTAGACATTTTATAATGTCAAGTCTCTTGGAAAGGGATTGTTTGAGGTTGTCTATGTGCGTGTGCCAGTTATAATTTTTGTTGATCGTAAGACCCAATATTTTTAGTGAAGTGACTCCAGGTATCTGTATACCATTGCATAATGTTGTGCATTGACAACTGTGCTTTTTGCATATATGAAGTTGCTTGCATTTGTTTAAAGATAATTTTGCACCTGAGTATTTACACCAATTTTCCATGTTTGTGAATAGGGTGTTTAAATTAAATATTGTTCTTTTTTCATTTCTTTTAAAGTTAATAAACAGTTGGAAATCATCTGCGTATGCACAGAAATGTATATTTTTTTGTATATCTATTATTTTTGCAAGTTTGTTGTACGCAATAAGGAATAAAATCACAGATAATGGTGACCCCTGGGGGATGCCATTTTGTAAAGGATATACATCGGATTGTTGTGATCCTACTCTAACTAAAACTTTACGGTTTGTCATAAAGTTACGAATGTAGTTGATAATTTTCGGTCCTACTCTCCATTCGTAAAGTTGATCAATTATGGCATGTATACCGATCCTATCAAAAGCTTTCGAGAAGTCAAGAGAAATTATACTTATATGTCCTTTTCTTGTTATGGCCTTAGATATCAAGTGATCTGCAAAAATTAGGGCATCCGTAACAGACTTTCCTTTTTTAAATCCTATTTGGTTTTCATGGAGGAGGTGGTTGGAGGTTGTCAGCCACCATAAACGTTTGGATATGATTTTGTCAAGAGTTTTAGCTAGACAACAGTTAAGTGAGATAGGTCTGTACGAACTTATTTGGAGTTTGTCTGTGTTAGGTTTTAGGATCGGGATAGTAAGATTAGTTTTGTATGATTGGGGCATGTAACAATCAAATATATTGTTATATAACTGTAAGATTCTGTATTTTAAGTTAATGGATGTGTTTTTTATCATAGGGTAGGAGATTCTATTTAGCCCTGGGGTTGTACCTTTCAATGACTGAAGGGCCGAGTTAAGCTCAGAAAAAGTAATTTGAGCTTCTATTTGAGAAGCTAATGGACAAATGTGGTACGTGGGCAGAGTATTGTTATATTTATGGTGTATAAAGTCGGAGCTAAAATTCATGTCTTGCGAGTTGCTGGACCAGAATTTAGCAAAACAGTTTGCAATTTCAGTTTTATTAAGAGTGTTTAGGTTGCTTGATGGATTGTAAATACTGTGAATTGACTTTGAGGGGTAAAGGCCACAAAATCTTCGAATGTTGGACCAAATTCTTGTGGTAGGGGTTGAGGGTTGTATCTCAGATGTGAGTTCTAAAGTTGATTGCTTTTTTCTTTGCTTTAATTCGCGTCTGAATTGGGCGTTGGCTTTTCTGAATCTTAGAATATTTTCTTGGTTGATATTTGTTTGGAGTGCTCGCCAGGCTAACATTTTTGATTTTCTAAGGATTTCAAGGTGTTTGCTCCACCAAGGAACCTTATGTCTAAAGGGTTTCGTAGAAGTTTGAGGTATAGTATAGTGTGCGCTTTGTAGTATTATTTTTGTTATGTTTGCGTTTTCCTTGTTTATGTTGTTTGTACATATTGGTATCGAGTTACTAATTTCATCTGTCATATTTCCGAAATGTTTCCAGTTGGCGTCTTTGATTTTAAAACGTGGTCTAAAATATTTTGAGTTAGGATCTTCAGGGAAAGTAGAGATAAGTATAGGAAAGTGATCACTGCCATTTAGGTCATTGAGGGTTTCCCAATGAGTAAGTGGGGCTAGATCAGCTGAACAGAAAGAGAGGTCTATATGAGTGAAACTATTATGTGTACTAAAATGGGTTGGAGACTTGTCGTTAAGAAGAATAAGCTGTGAGGTATCTAAGAAATCGGATATTATTTTTCCTCTTTGGTTGTTATATAAAGAACCCCATTTTGTGTGCCAACTATTAAAGTCACCAGTAATAATAATAGGAAGATTGTTGATGTTAAAAACATTTTCCAAATTTGACTGTGAAAATTGTTTGGATGGGGATATATATGCTGATATAATGTTAATTCGTTTTTTAGTTTCTATTTCGATTGCTATTGACTCAAAATCAGTATTTATGTTTATTTCTCTATATTGAATGGAGGCGTGCACGAGTAGTGCAACGCCGCCAAACCTGTTAGAGGGTTTGTTCGCTATAAAGTTATAATTCACTGGGATCGGTATATGTTTTGTGTCTTGAATGTGTGTTTCTTGTAATGAGATTATATTTGGCGAATATTCCTTTATAAGAACCAAAAGTTCACTGTAATTGTTTGAATAACCTTTAATGTTCCATTGGATGATTTTTAATGACATTTGGTTTGACGATTTAGATTAAATGATTATTTTTAATCGATATGTTATATATAACAGTGAGCTTTTGTTTGTATGTATTTCATTTTTGGTTATCGAGTGACTGAGAGAGGAGGCAAGTCTAACTATTAAATATTAAATGAGAGAGAGACAGAATGCTTCTCAGTCATCAGTCACTCAAGAACCAAAAGGTAATGTGTTTTGTTCTGTTATGTGTCGCTCATTCCATACTTGCATATTCGCCATCAGAGTCTGAGTGATACTTCTCCGTGTTTAGAATTTGAGTTTTCTTTCTTTTTGCTATTGATGGTTGTTTTGTATGACTTAGCTTACGAGTCAATGCATTTTTGGATTTTGCAGGTAAATGTTTGGGGCTATTTGAGTTTTGTAAGTTGGCATTGGCTGATGATGTTGAAGGTTGTCCGTCGACGTCTGAGTAGGATATCACGGTGCGATTTTTGATAGTTTTCTCATTGGTTTTATTTGAGGTTAGGGTTGACGTCTTTTCTGTCGATGCATTGCTGCTTGTATCAGGTGTGGTTTTTTGAGCTGTTACTGACGCGTATGTTTTTTGGTTTGATTGATGTCTTGAGTTGTAGATGGTGTATGCAGTCTTTAAATCGGTTTTTTCTAAAGTTTGGATGGCGGTTATTTCTTGTTTTTCGATAAATACAGGGCACGTTTTGACTATTGATGAGTGGTTGGTGACTGAGTATTTTCTTGCTGAGCAATTTACACAATTTACTTCATTCCTGCAGTTCCTCATTTCGTTGTCTTCGGTGTGTTGTTTTTGTCCACAAACAATGCACATTTTCTCAGCCTTGCAGACCTTTTGGGTATGACCAAATTTGAGACAGCAACTGCAGCGCATTGGGTATGGTATGTAGGGCTTGATTTGGGTTTTTTCGTATCCAATGAAGAGATAATCGGGAAGGGCATGTTTGGCGAAAGTCAGTATGATTAATCCAGTTTCAGTGTATTCGTTGCCGTTTTTTTCTTTATTTTCCTTATTTCACATACTCCTTGTCCTTCTAGTTCCTTGAGAATTTCTTCTTCTGAAATATTTCGTAAATCATTCGAGTAGATTACGCCTTTGCATTTGTTGAGAGTATTGTGTTCAGTTACGGTAATTTCTATTGTTTCGGCGAGTAATTTCAAATTGAGTAGTTTTTCCGTTTGCTTTTGGTTTTTAGTTTTTATCATGACTGTTCCGTTTCGTAGTTTTTTGCATTGCTCTACTTCTCCTCCGCATGTATGGTCAATTACTTTTTTAATAAGGAAGGGTGACACATCAGAAAGAGTTATGTTGTTATTGGAGGTGCGTTTCATAATTAGGTATTTAGGTCCAGGAATATTAATGTTATTTGCGTGCATTTTATGCATGTCTGGAGGGTCAGGTGGTTGTCTCATTTTGAGTACTTTTTATTTTGACACTTGTTCTAGACTTTTCGACTTTTTTTTTTTTATTTTTTCGATTTTTTTTTTTTTTTTTTTTTATTTATTTGACACTGTTTAAGCACACAATGAAATGAACACGTCCGTTTGCTTCGGTTGTTAGTCAGAGACTGCACAAATTTATAAAACTTTTTTATATTAAAGAATCTTAATAAAAATTATTTTTTGTATGCCAGGTTTTAAAAAAACTAAATACTTTTTTATTGTCTCTTCTACTTCTTTTTTGATAAGCTTAATTTTTTTTGCAAATTATTCTTCAATTTTATTTGCCACATTTGTATGCTTTGTTTCCCATAGTGCTCTATTGGTATTGTGTGGTAAACACTTTGTCTGTAATTTATTCGAAAATTGAATATAAATTATTAACTAAAAAAAAACATTGAAAAAGGACGAAAACAACAATGACAGCCCCAACAACGACAACAACTATTACGATATACGAGTATGTCTGGCATATGACCTATACCATTTTAATTAAAACAAACAGACGTCGGCTAGAGAGATATAGCTGATTATTTTTGTTGCCCATAATCTGTATGTATGTTTGGATGTACTACAATACAACTTTGACCATAATTGTAAGCCGGAGAGTTTGTTTTGTTTAGTTTTGTTGGACTGTGTTGTTTACTGTAGCTGTCATTATAAATTTCATTTATGCCAAACGGAAATATGGAACTATAAAAACATATATGTATGTACCAATATGTATATAGTATATAATCTGTGAGTTGAGCTTTGGTAGTTTTAATGAAGTGGCAGCGGAAGTTGGCAAGCTTTGCGGATTTTTGATCCGTCTGAATGATATTTGTTTGCCGCTTAAATATCTTAATTTGTAATAAAAATTAAAGTATGTGTAGTAGTTGTTTTTTTTTATCAGCTGTTTCGTATTAGTTTTAAGGCCAAATGGTTAATGTGGAACAAAAGCCTATCAAGGTAACGTAAGGTGTGACAGTAGATCTATCGCGAACAGACGAAATATTGGCTTGATCTCTTATTGTGCCTTTCCGAATGTAGCTTAATGCCGCACAATGCTTTCAAATTTTAGGTGGAACGGAATTGGTTCCCACATTGTGGAACATTATGTATGCTGCCGTCTATTGTTGGCTTTGCAGATGACATCACGTTGCTGTCCGTCACCAAGCAACTGCATAGTTTCGAGTGCAGCATACGCTACCTTGATGTGTAGTTGGATCACAATTTGACATTTAACCACCAACTCCAATACACGGCTAATAAACGAGTAAAAGCCATTAATGCACTGTTGGGCAATGTCGGCCTGCAAGAAGGGAGTAGATGGCTAATTGCCAACCAATCCAATCCTTCCTTCTCTATGCATTGGCATCACCAAAATGACGGTGACGTCCTAGAACCGGAGCACACTCTGTCGGTTGTGTGCCTACCGCACTGTATAAGATTATGTAAATCTAGTCCTCACAAGCAAAGCACTGAGACTGGACGCACCGAAACGCAGCCTTGTCGACAAGAAGCGAGTACGGCAAAAAGGCGTGAAAGGTGAGAGTAGAGCTTCCTTCAATATGGATGAGCAGACTGATTCCGGGCATTCGGCTGTATGTGAGTTGGAAGCCAAGACAAGCTGACTTTTATTTAACACAATTACTGACATGACATGGTTGCTTTAAGTCCAATTTGTGTGGGTGCAAGCATGAGATGAATCCGTTTTGCACACACTGTGCACGTACGACAGAAGCAAAATCCTTTTTTTTCTGCCCGAGATGCGCGGAATAGGCATAGTCACTTCTTTGGTGTACATACTATTGGATTGCTAGAAGCAACCTGGCGCCAGCGTTACAATTTAAATCATAGATGAGTAATAAGCTAGGGTCTTCATGACCTCTCCACATCTAGTGGAATATGATATCTTGAGGGGTATGCTATGTTTAGTGGGTGAGGGATTACAAGTCCCACACTTTACGTTCCACAGCGAACTTACCTTTATCAACAAGAAGAAGTGGAGTTTCAGCAGTCTCCCCGGAAAATATGAAAGAAATTGTGGAATGAACCTGGTCCTAATGCCTTGTTTTTGACAGTCATTTCTTTTTCAGTTTAAAATCGATTCATTTTATAAGCGCATTTTTCTCATGATGTAGAAAGGGCTTGCAAATAACACAGGCTAACAAAAAAATGAGTAGTGGGAACTTTGCATCTGACAGGTCTATCCAAATGGATTTTAAGCCGCTGAGCCCGAATCCGAGAACCAAAAAACCTCAACAACCCAGGTTTATGAGATATACGTGACCTGATTCCGAGACCAAGGACCACTTGCATGTCTGGTTTCATACCTAACCTCAAAAACTTGGTATTTTGCAGGCTATCTAAAAGCTCTGATGTGTTGGGGATTTTAAGATCTCAAATTCGGGTTTTGCGACACCAAAATCATGTAGTGGACAATGACTATCATGCGAACCGAAAAATTGTTTTTATACCCTGTACCGTATGGTACAAAGGGTATATTGTGTTTGTGCAAGCTGAAAATGTATGTAATGTAACATACAGAAGGAGACGTCGGAGGCTCCCCAAAGTTACCTAAAGTATAATCAGGGTGACAAGAGAAGTCGATATAGCTGTGTCCGTCTGTCCGTATGAACGCCTAGATCTCAGAGATGGTAAGAGTTAGTGCGACAAATTTTCAGATTAGATGCGTAATTATATCAGGGGAGACAAGTTTATTTTATTTTTTCGATATCGGGGTTATATTATATAGCTTCCATAGGGGTGTTTCAAAGGATCTCGAAAAAAAACAAAAGTTTTAGATAGATAATTCGTTTGTTTATGTATATATATGATAGATATCATAGCCAAATTTGGCACTCGGAAGTTTTTTAGAGTACCCAAGCATTGTACCAAATTTGATCAAAATCGGTAGACTATATCATATAGCTCCCATAGGAGCGATCGGCCAGAAAAACGTTTTTTGTACAAAATTCGTTGTATTTCGTTTGTTTTTGAAGATATCGTAACCAAATTTGGCAGTCGGAAGCTTTTTATAGTTCCCAATCACTGTACCAAATCATTAAAATCGGTTGACTATATCATATAGTCCCCATAAGAACGATCGGTAAAAAAAATGTTTTTTTGTGCAAAATTCGACGGATTTCTGTTTGTTTATGAAAATATCGTAGCCAAATTTGCCGAATAAAATATCTTTTGGAGGTCTTAAGCAATATGTCGGACTTAATTGCAATGTGGTGGTACAGAGTATACCAAAATCGTCTGTGCCCGACTTTGCCTTCTTTTACGCCATCTTTTATGTGTGGCTGTGATATAACAAAGCTCCACCACAAAATTTTTTTTTGAGACCGGTTGCCTGAAGATTTCTATTATAAGTTTTTGAGATTGATTCTGAATATGAGTTCAAGAAAATCACAGCCCGTCAGGTTTCTGAGATAGCCTCCAAAGTTCCTCATTATAAGTTGTTTTTTCACTTCGGATTCAGCGTCTCAAAATCCATATGAGTAGCCTTGTTGTGAGCCTCCAGTGAACCAACGATGCATCTCGAAATATGCTAGGTGAGAATCGGTGTTTGGGATGGATAGCTAAAATGTCACCGCTAGTAAAATGTCACCATTTTAAAAAAAAACTTTCCATGCTTTTTTAGCGAAAAAATGCCGGATGGGACCAAACTTTCAAACGTAATACATATATCTGGCACAACTTTGCTTGAAACTTGTTTGTTTTAAACAAAAAAACACACTTTACAATGAAATAATGATAAGGATATAAAAGTGCTTCATTAACTACCTTTTCCAGATCATTTAAGTTGTTTAAAGATAACTCGAAAGAATCAATCACTAACGACTAACCGAATAGCCACTGCACAAATTTTGAATTTAAATAACATTATCCATTCATAATTATGACCATTGCTGATTAAGCAACATAAATTGAGTTACATAACAAAATAGCGAACTATCGTTAGTTCCCGTGACCACATTCAGGGAACTACAAGAGACCCCCTTCATGGGGCGCATTAGACGAAATTCAATAATGTCAATTTCACTACACAAACTAATTACAATTTGCATAGCTCTATGCCAAATGTTCATTATGTGACTTTAAACATAATTACAATGGTTGGAACAACATAGTTCCACATAGGTGGGGCTATACGGCAGGTTGGGTCTCAATGCAATAATAACAATAATGATGTGCATTAATTTGACTTGCACAGGACCAACAGCAACAATAACAACAACCCTACATATATACTTCCCAGCTCGATTGTAACATTGTAGGACACACTGCCTTGACATGCAATCAATGGGTCTATAATGAAAACCACAAATGTTTACCAAATGAAGCTATGCAAATTTGATATACGGATATAATAGAAGTATGTCCTTTTCGAATAACAGAAAAACCACTTTACTGTTTTAAAGCAAATTAACATCCATTTAAGTTAAGTTCGTGTTGTTGTTAAGTATGATCTGATAAAGGACATACATTGGCAAATATTTTTCCGGTTTTTGAGCAACTTCAATGGAAATTTGACCAAAAACTAGAAGAGCTTTTATGTTTCGAAAGTGCTTATATAAATTTTGTTGTGCTTTTTATGCTCATCGTGTCCACAATTTATAGTTTATCTCAGCACTGAACCTAATGGATACCAAAATCAGTTATTTTTTATTTTTTTATTTTTTTCCTATAAAAGCTTTAAAGCAGTCAATGCAACCGTGCAGCATTGATGGCTTATAGACTGGGGGGCTCTGCTTCCTGCTTACTTCTATAGCCAACCACCAACCGCTTTTGTTGTGGTACTTTACGGAATTTGAAGTTAATTGGGGAAAATTAAGCAAAAAAATAAAATCTATCAATTGCTTTTTTCTCACTTTCCAGCTCATTGAATGAATAATAAGCCTAGCGCCCAAAACTTACCTTTGGGGTTACCTATAACAAACTGGTGAATGAGACTTTTCATTAATTCACAATCGCATGAAAAATAAGCATGAACCCCATACATATGTAGCATATGATGCCCTAATTTCCTACCCTTCTTGTTGTCCGAATTGTTTAGACAATATATCAACTTGTAAGTCGATTGGATAAAAAGTCATTATTCCTTAACAAACTTTGACACCCATTTTTTTTTTACTCAGGGACGCAATTATCCAAAATTAGTTGGTGGAAGAAAACCACCAACAGACAAAACTTTATAAACCGTTTGGGCTCTGCATTGATCGACAATTAGTGGATCAGTCTGTCAGGTCAAACGGAAGATAATTATCTTACACTTTTGTAATTGAACCGATCTTCATCTTTAATTCTTAATTAGATTACAATTAAATGAATTTGCTCGGCATTTTTTTGTGAACATTACTCGGTGACGCAATTTTCCAAAATCTTTCCTTAGTTGGTGGAAGTGAGCCACCCATCAGACAAAACTTTATAAATCGTTTGGGTATTTATCAACAATCAGTGGGTCAGTCAGTGAGGTCAAACAGAAGATAATTATACCCTGCAAGCCAAAAATGTATGTAACGTACAGAAGGAGACGTCGGAGACCCCCCAAAGTTACCTAAAGTATGATCAGTGTGTCACGAGAAGTCGATATACCCATGTCCGTCTGTCCGTATGAACGCCTAGATCTCAGAGATGGTAAGAGCTAGTGCGACCAAGTTTTCAGATTAGATCCCTTATTAATCCTGAGGAGACAAGTTTATTTTATTTTTTTGATATCGGGATTACATTATATAGCTCCCATAAAAGTGTTTCAGAGGACCTCGAAAAAAAGCAAAAGTTTTAGATGGATAATTCGTTTGTTTATAAAGATATCATAACCAAATTTGGCACTCGGAAGTTTTTTAGAGTTCCCAAGCACTGTAGCAAATTTTCAAAATCGGTTGACTATATCATATAGCTCCCGTAGGACCAATCGGTCAAAAAAACGCTTTTTTTTACAAAATTCGTTGTGTTTCGTTTGTTTGTAAAGATACTGTAACCAAATTTGGCATTAAGAAGTTTTTTAGAGTTCCCAAGCACTGCACCAAGTTTGATCAAAATCGGTTGACTATATCATATAGCTCCCATAGGAACGATCTGTCAAAACGATCGGGCTTTTTTACAAAATTCGTTGTTTCGTTTGGTTTGGAAGATATCGGAACCAAATTTGGCAGTCGGAAGTTTTTTATGGTTTCCAATCAGTGTACTAAATTTAATCAAAATCGGTTGACTATATCATATAGTCCCCATGGGACCGATGGGTCAAAAAAATTGTTTTGTGCAAAATTCGACTGATTTCTCTTTGTTTATGAAAATATCGTAGCCAAATATGCCGAATAAAATATCTTTTGGAGGTCGTAAGCAATATTTCAAACTTAATTGCATTTACCCATTTTTTCAAACTCTTGGGGGGCTCCAGACCCTGTGGATCCGCCACTGCCTATAACGTAAATTCACAAAAAAACGAAAAAAGACTTTCTCGAAACCACGTTTATAGAATATTTTTTGAGACCGTTTTAATATTGTTTTATTATTATTATTAATGGGGATAAAGATGTAGTGCGACCCAAATGGAACTATTGTACCCCCTTCACGGCTCGGAGCTCTCCCAGCAGTCCAATGGCCTGCATATATTCCAGTATTTTGGTTGGACTTAGGGTAACAACGATCTCCGGTGAGAGAACGTACATGCCTAAAAACTTGTTTCTTTTGTTAATGAGGGCCATGCATTCACATAGTAAATGTATTGAAGTTTCTTCCTCCATGCTACAGAAGCGACATAGTCCACTATCCGCTATGCCAATTTTATTTAAGTGGCTGCGGAGCCTACAATGTCCCGTCAGGAGGCCCGTCAGGATCCTCACGGTATTTTTCCCGTGAGTTATCATGAGGTTGAACCTCTTGCGATTGTAGTTAGAGAGAAGGGCTTTTGCCTGGTGTCTGTGCCCAGTGAAGCAGCAGTTTATTTTCCTGCTCCATTCTCAGCAGGTCCCGTACCACATGGTTACCAATCCCACAGTATGGTTCGGGTCCGATTAGCGGTGTTGCTGCACCGGTCCTTGCTAGTCTATTTGCCAGCTCATTTCCAGGAATATAATACTGTATACAATTGCAATAATTTAAAAGGCAGCTTCTGAATGTTAGTTCCATGGGACTGGTTGATTAAAAAAGAAGGAAGTAAAATTAAAAAAATTTAGTTGGATGGGATAGCGTAGGTGCTCTTAAAGAAGTCACAATCACTCTCGTTGCCAAACAATATATAGAATGCGATAAAAAGAGCCGGATTTACTGTTGCTAGATAAGCCAGGAAGCCCAGAGAGTCTTTTCCAGATACTGGCTGCACTTTCTGAAAAATCAAGTGCAGTTACATAATAAGTGTTGGCTGGACTATCTTCTCCTCATTCCCACATGAGGCACCTCTCACAATTACCCCTAGCTCAATAGGTACAAGAATCCTCTTAATTACTTTTAAGCCACATTGAGATATGCTGCTACAACTTTTTTGACCACATTTTATTTAAAAAAGTTTGTTAGCCGCTTTTGTTTAAATAAATGTAATTAACAAACAATGCGAATCCATTTAAACTCGTTGTTGTTTCCAATTTACAAACACGGTTAGGTTAATTTTTTAACAAAAACATTTATATTTAAGCCATATAAGTGAATTGAAATATCCCTAAATGTATTTAATGCAGACATAAAAACATGATGAAAATAAAAATAAATACAAACTCAAATATAAATAAAGCAAGTCATTACAGTCAATTAACTAAAAATGTGAAAATATGAATTGCTAAATTTTACATAATGCAATTATAATGCATAAATAACAAAACAACAAAGTAAACAAACAATAACAAATCCCATGCAAACAACAAAAGCAACAAATATTTTTAGAGAAAGTGAGTGCAGTGAAATTTTAAGGTTATATTTTAGTATATGGTTAATAAAATTTATATTGTTTGTGTAGTAAAATTCATATTTTGAGTGTTGTAATAAACTCATAATTGTGGCTTTTAATAAAGTAATAAATATTATGTGCATGACGAAGGAGTCGTTCTTGTTTTTTATGAAGTTTATCTACAAATATATGCTCAATCTTCATGTCAGAAGGTTATATTCCTTGCTTTCTTTTCCTGTCTCAAGTATGTACTAGTAAAAGATGACGAATAAATCTGGCTTCAAATATCTCTTAGTACTTTAATAATGCTTAACGCGTTTTTACTTTATGATTGCTTAAAAAAATATCATCGTTCTCAAAGGACTTGAAAAATTATTATTTATTAAATTTTAAACAATGCTGCATCAAGTTTCACACAAAATAATTTTTGCAAGCATTTGATATATTTTTGAATACCCAATGTCAATAAACTGTACTAAGAAATTTGATATTTATACAGTAAACGAAATTAAAAATATTTACTTAAAGAAACTTTCAGAGCTTTTCAGCAGGCGCCTTTTTTGAGCCTTTACTGTAATACAAGGTGGCGCAAAAGAAATCACCCTATTGGAAGATGCTCTCATTTTTGTAAATGGCCGCCAATATCAAATCTGTTTTGACATTTGTGGACTAGACAGATACAGAATACAAGTGAATAAGCCATGGAGCGATACACTCCTCAAGAACGCGGAATAATTGTGTCTATTTTTTTTGCGTAACAATTCGTCTGTGGTGTTGGCGCAGTGCGAATTCCGTCGCCGATTTCCCGGCCGTCCGACACCAACTGCGCAAACACTGCGCCGTTTAGCCACTAATCTTGAAGAGTATGGGACCACACGAGACGTTGCCAAGAGTGGCCGGCCCCGGAGCGCCCGTTCTGCCGAAAATATCGCCGCTGTAGCCGAGGACGTCGAAGTGAGCCCCGAAACATCGACCAGACGACGTGCCACGCAATTGGGCCTCAGCCGGCGGTCCCTGCAACGAATTTTGGTCATTTTTGGTCAATTTTGGAATTTCATTTAGAAAAAAAATAAGAGCCAAACAACATCGGATGACTTCTTTTGCGCCACCTTGTATTTTGCTTATAGTAAAACAAAATTCTTAATTATCCAGCTGGAATCGAAATTGGAGACGAAAAATATTTCTGGCACAAATTTTAAATAAAATCCAAAAAATCAATTCTTGTCAATATGTATATGTAATTTTTTTTTTACTTTTTGAAAAACCGCTTCCCAATAATTTACAGTCAAACTAAAATGATTCTGAAAAATTCTATAAAAATGTTGTAAAACAGAAGCCGCCAAGAACAAATTTCTTATTTACTTATCAACAATTTGAAGCACAAATTCGAAATCGGTTTGAAACATATAACTGTAAATAAAATTGGCGTTAAGGTAAAGAGAATTTTTTTACGAAACGAAAAAATAACTTTTTTAGCCATCTTAAAATCAGTTCGTTTGAAAAATTTTTCGAAGACATTATCGGTGTTAGGACGCCAGCTTAGTATTGAAATGAATCATGCACGTACCTAATAATAAATTTTAAATATTTTTAAAATTTAATTTAATTCAAAAAATAAAATTAATAAAAATTCTTAGTTTTATTAATTTTTTAAAACTTAAATTTAAAAAATAAAAATTCTTAGTTTTATTAATTTTTTAAAACTTAAATTAAATTTGTCAATTTAACTTAATTAAATAAATTGAAAGGACTTAAAAAATGTTGTATTCAAATATTAAATATTTATATCAATATTAAATATTTAAGTTTTTTTTTTATTTGTTTGTTTACTTAATTTACAATCTATCCGCGGATAATAAGTAAATGACTTGACATAAATTATTTACATAACAGGATTGACCGAGATTCAAAAAATCAGCCAATATAAAAAACGTATTACATTAGTTACAACAAAAAAGAATAATTAAATAAATAGATAAAACTTAACATAGTATATCTTTAATCTGCCGGGAAGGTCTAAAATATATTTAAAAATTGACAACAAAAAAATTGTTTTTCTTAATCTTAAAAATTTAAAAAAATTTAAATAATAAAAAAAAATTAAAAAAAAATTTAAATTTAAAAAACTCAAAAAGCTTCTTTAGTGGCAGAAGCAAATGTTTAGTTTTTTATTAGAACAGCTTTACCCATAAGATTTTAAAAACTTCTTTTAAGCCATTTTCGATGTTTTCGCGAAAAAAAATTGTATTGCAATGAAATCAATGTAGGTGCGTTACATTTGCCTTAGACAAGTTATTTGTAAAATTTTAGAATTTTCTGACACCTGGGAAGGGCTTGGCATCATGTTGCGTATACGCAACGCTGGAGCATTGCTCGACAATTGGAATAGTCTCGGAAGAGTAAAGCATAATTAAAGAATTTTATCATTCATGATGATTTATTTAGGAAGGAATATATCCTATTTTTAAGTCGAAAAGACAAAGAATTCGCATTTAGTAATTTTAGTTTAGAGTTCAAAATTTGTCCGAAACGATGTGTGTCCACAGCCGCCAGTGTGTCTGTCAGTGTGTGTTTTTCAGGAGGTTGGAATAAGGAGAAGAAGGAAGCCTAAATATATATCTTTAAAACAAAAATTTTGCCGATACCTCACACACAAGTCACATAAGAATTTTTTAGGCTGATGTTGCGTATACGCAACAGAGGAAGAAAATAGATTAAGCCATTTTTGGATTTTGACAGACTACTTAAGTACTTATCTTATGTGCTGTCAGTTTACATATGAGCTTTAATAAAATACTATTTTTACAAATGGCGGTCCATGTTTATGTTTACGGTTTTACGCAGCAAATTACTTCCGAAACGACCCTAAGCTTTTCAACAACTAAACCATGTTGACCTGTGTTATTAGTTAGAAGTGATAAAAGTTTTTGCCTTTATCCATCAACCACAAAAATAATTAAATCTTGCAATACTTGAATCAAATTGAATCTATTTCAAACAAAAAACTTGTTTCCACTTATTCATAAAATTCACAATTAGAACAAAATTATACTGGTTAATGTGTCTTAGTTGTTTTAAATTCGTTCAGCATTTGTTGAAATGGTTTTCTTCTTAGTGTTGTCTTTATTTATAGATATCTGAAGAATCCAAGCTTTTGTGGAACACGTTTTTCTTAACATTTAGCCGTCTACCTTATAGGGATGGGTATCGCGTACTCGAATATCGATATTCTGTATCGATGTGTATCGGATGAAACCGATATGGTATATCGATATATCGAGCAAACAATATCGATATCTCGATATATCGCCCACAAAATTACTAAGAATAATATCAATTTAAAAATAATAAGTCATAAATTAATTCAGACATACAAATAATCAGTTTATTTGGATTTATTACAATTATGTTTTAGGTTTAAATAAAAAAGGCTACAAAAAATCTTCGACAACTGCCAAAAATATTCTATGCGCTAAATGTTCTGGCGAAAGCCGGTTCCGTTTGTCGGCCATTATTCTCCCTGCAAGGAAAAACACTCGCTTCTAGGGAATAGACATCGCAACAGCCGGAGCAATATAGTATTGCTCACGGCAACAATGTGCTTTCTCCAAAATGATTTTTCTGATTAAATGGTAGTGTGCAATGACTCAGCCAGGCTTGACTCAGTTGTTTGCCGACGTCTCTAATTTGTTCCTCGATGCAGTCAAATCTTTTTCAATTTCATACACACACAAGTGTCCAAAGTGGCCATTCCACCTTGCACGCTTAGTTTGGCGCCGAATTCGTAAAAATCGTCAGTATTGGAGGATAACATCGATATCGGATAAATCGTCGAACATGGATGTCGATACAAAATAGTCGACTGCCAAAGAAAGAATATCGATAATATATCGATACCGATATATCGATAAACTATTGCCAATCCCTACTACATTAAGCTTAAAAAATCTGTCAAATTATTTCGTCATACTCTATTGGATCACCTTTTTCAAAAATTTATCAAATAAATTATTTATTTATTTTTTTTTAATAGGTGTTTTACGAGGCCAGGCGGTTTCCGACAGTGGTGTACCATTTTCTCTACAATAAATATTATTTTTGCATACTTTAAGAGATGCAAAATGATAGTATTTGAGTCCAAAATGCTTTAGTTAGAAACACATTTATTTTGGAAAATTATATAAATTAGGACATAAAGAGTGTATATCTATGATCTTATGAACCGCCAGTTTCTGCTGAGGGGCAAATATCGACAAAAAGAGGATCTTTGAGCAACTGCAGCTAAAATTCTTGGTCTTTAGCGCTTGTCGTCTCTGAAATCTAGGCATTCATACAAACGAACTTACATAAAGGATATGACTCAATCGGCACCCCTGACTATAGATATACATATCCTTAGGCAAACAGTCTACAAAAATGCTAAACTTCATGGCACAAAAAAAAAAATCCAACCAGTGTACAATGCAAGCACATACTTATATAGGTTTTAGGTGCTTTATTTCTTTTGATTTTATTGCCATTAATATTTCATAAGCACTCGTCGTTGTTGCTGTCTGCTTGAACTAAAGGAATTGTTATCCCATGGTCAGTGGTAAAAACACACACATCAACACACAGCTATAGATACTGATATAGTTACAGATACAGCTGCACCCTGCTTGGTCCGTCCAAGAGCTACGGCACGCTCTGCAATGTAATTTTATTTAAAATTGTTAAGCAAGGCGGAAGTAACTCATTCACTTAGTAACAGAATCAGACGCCATACTTTTTGTTGCCCGCCAAAATACACACCCACACATACACATAAACGAAGTAAATTGGAGTGTGACTTCCGCATTGCATTATGTTTGTGGTTGTGGATCCTGTTGTTGCTGTTAGCCGGTTTTTGCCCAGTTGCTGATTGACTTACGTGCGGCTCGTACTCGTTTTGGGTTTTGCCTTAGTGAAATTTTTACAGCGGAAATGCATTTTCCCAGTCACGTTTTGTGTTTGACCAGACGCGTGTTCAGACCCAGTGTATTTGTGCTTTTTGCTACTGTTGTTTGTTGTTCCTTTGACAGCTGGGTGCCCTCTATCACCCCTTAGCCACACTCCCGAATATCTACAGGTAAAATATATGTGCAGACTTACAAGCTGCGACAGCGCCTGGCACTTGCCATTGTACAGGATTTTCAAAATGTACGATGCTTAGTATTGAAATTTATTAAGCTGCACGTGATATATGAGTCCTGGCTTATGTGTTTCTTTCACGTTTTTTTTTTGCATTTTTGTGCGATTCTTAGAGTGCTTTGTAATTATATAATGCTCGTCTAATTATATGCCGTGTATCGCATAAGCTTGGCAACAAATTGAAATTCAATATGTTTTCAATTTGCTATTTGTGTTGACAACTGCAAAGCAAGAGGAAACGCAAAAAAAAAAAAAACAGTCCAAGAGGCGCCACAAACACTTAAATGTAGCTACATAGAGAATGTTGCATGTATCAAAGGCAATCGCAAAAGCCGTAAAACGAATAAAAATAAAATGAAATTATGCCAATAAATGAATTATAAAGCATTGCGTATACGCAATGCTAGTCAAAGCCAAGGCAGCCGCATAGAGCCAGCGTGTGCTCTACAAGCTCTAAGTGGCATGTAAAATGTAAATGTTGCAAGAGCAGTTCATAGCGGTAGAAGCAGCAAAAAAAAGTAGCAGCGACAGGACGCTTCGATTAGCATGTGTGTGTGTGTGTGTGTGCGGCCATGATTATTATATTGCCAGTCATATGTGCGTGTGTGCGTTATAATAATGTTAACAGTCGAGCTTCTAAAATTTTATTAGCAGCGGCTTATGGAACTTGGCAAAATAATAACAAAAGCGTCAGAGCGGCAAATACTGTATTATTAGGTTTATGCGGTTAAAACGATTTTCATAACACGATTTTCTGGCAAAGGATTTCGAAAATGTAGACAAGTTGATCATGAGATTAAGCAGAAGTCTTGCCGGTGGCTTCAAGGAATGCCATTTTTTAGAGGTGGTAACTTTGAAATCGGAATGGAATCAAGTACCGAAAATAGTTTAAGCTGCAAAAACTGATTAAAGAGCTACCCGAACAGACCAGAACTATGCCAAGGATATCTTAATATCTAAATAAAAAAGTTCAGAATTCACAATGATTACATCTTCGATTGGAAGTCAACATAATCCAATTATTGCATGTAAAACAGCACTTCAGTTTAAAAATCTAAGGGCTCTGTGGCATTGCCTATGTTAAATGGTTGATGTGGCAACCGGTGCAAGGCGAGAGCAAGAGCGGCTCTCACCCGAGCGCTCAGGCTGACGAAGGGCTGCAGCCCGACGATCGCGTTAGCAGAGTTAGTCAACGTTAGACCATAGGTCGAGGAAGCTGTGTATGCGGAATGTGCGAGCAATGTTGATATATATATATAACCGTTTGATGTTACACTAATACATGATAATAAACATATCTAAAAACATACACAACTACCGGGTTATTACAGTTGATATGAGCATTTATAAAATGATATCACGTTCTTTATTAATTCGCAAAAAATTGTTAGGGCTAAAGGTGGTAACTGCAAATGGATAAAAATCTTGTAATTTTTGTAGGCAAATCTGCGTGTTGTCACATCCTGTTAAAACCAATTGTCTTACAGATCATTCTTACTGAGTCTTTGAAAAAAAACTCGCTTAGTCTTTATGGCCTATATGGGATCATCGTCCATATTTTTTTTTTTTTTTAAATACCATGTCACCAGATGGTGCGGTGTTGAACATGAGTGTTGTGTAATAGTAATGTGATGTAGTCTGAACACTCACTTTCTCGCTTGGCTGCTTATCGTCAGTGCAAAACTGGCTATCAACGAGTATGTTTCGTCTCGATCGAAATTTTTTGTACCGTTTTGCCTACAAACAAAAAATACAAATTATGGTCAATCGTAAATAATCCGAACATTTTATTCGGATTCGTTTTGAAACCGAATATTTGTTGCACCTAATCTTTCATGTGGCTTTAAACCGAATGTTTTGTTGCAAGCGGAATTAAAACGAATCGGCAAAATTGCTTTAAAAATGTACTCATTTTATAATGAAACATTTTTTTAAATATTCTTTGATATTATAAGTTTATGTTTATGCCAGCTTTAAGGTTGATATTCATTACGTTACACCAAAAAGAATCCCTTGTAACAAAAACAGCTAAGTCGTATTTAATCTCTATTTATCTAATATTTTTGTGTCATTTTATTTAATATAAAGAATAATAAAGAACTAGCAATATTTAAATTAAAATAAAATTGTATCAACAAAAATAATTCCGCGTCAACACAATCGGAGAATTTATTGGAAAAATAAGGGAAATAAACGAATTTATCGACAAAAAAATACGTTTTCCGGAGCACGGTTGTATTATAAAAATTAATTATTGACTATAAAACATACCTGAAATGTTCTTTCTTATTTATATATAAGCATCCATAAAAATTGTATCTATTTCATTTACACTCCCAAAGCAATGCCAAGAGAGCTTTTCTAATCAAAAGTGTTTGGAGCTCAGGCTCGCAATCACACGCTATATAAAACAAAGGTCAGCTTTTAGGGACGACATCACCTTATATAATTCCACCATGCTTCGCAGCATGTTCAGTCGCTTGAGCCTGAGCACTACTTCGTGCACTTCTTATTAAAAATATTTTGCTACTCATCTGAGACTTGCGATTAAGAGCGATTAAGCGAAAATCGTGAATTTCGTTGCCATAAACTTGTCAACATGTGGGAAGTGTTTCTGCGGCTAAATGCGTAAGCACCTCTCACACACACACACACACAGATACTCTTTCAATTTCTCTCGCTCTTACTCTGCCTCTCAATCTCTCTAAATGTAGCTGCTTGTGTTGGGCCATAAAGAATATTGAGGAAATTGCTTTTTTTGCACTCAACAACAACAAAGCTCATTGTGTCAGAGCAGGGCGCGCTCATTTCGGAATTGTTGTGTATTATCATAAAATTTTACGCTCACGCTCATACCCACACACTCACACACTTAAGCATTCAAAAATGGCGGCAATACATGCTCAAGGACGTGCGCACACATACAAATGTGAAACAATGCAAATTTGTTGTTTTTGTTTTAAAGCGGCAGCACTCTTTTTTTTTGGTTGTCTTTTGTTACACATATTCATTTGCGTTTTTTGTTTCTTGCTTTTATTTTAGAGTTTATGCGACCGCCATTTTTGCGCCATGTTCTGTCTGTTTGTGTGAGCTTAAAAATGTCGCAAGGCACAAATTTGTTTATTGCAATCATATTTTTTGGGTTGTGTTTTTTTACCTTTTGTGCGCATTGCCTAATGTAATTAATGCCTGAATTATTTAGTTTAATTTATTAAAGTGTCTTAACAGCCATAAGAGTCTGTAGGATTATAAACTGTGCAGCCACGCGCTTGGGTGCAGCCAGTCATTGAACGTGAAATTCATAAATGTTAATCTCTAAATACGCTTAAACTTGAAAGCGGCATCTAAGATACAAAATAAAAGCGTATAATTTAAATGATTTTCCGTTTCGATTTTATAACTGGATGAATGCAGGTTTTGGGTTTTGGGTTTTGGGGGGCAATTGTAAAGAAAATCATTTTAATGATGTTTACACAGCTTGCGTCATTCGCTTTGTGTGCCCAGTGTGCACATTGAGCTCATATTATTTTCTTTATTTCGATTGACTAGAACTTTTCACTATGCCCGACGGAGTACTTTAGTTGATGACATTATCGCTACAATACAAAAGATTTTGCTGCCATTGCTGCTGCGCCACTTCATTTTTACTTTGCTGAAGTTTTTTGTAAATGAAACAAGCACTCGCAGCAGCAACAGTAGATGCTGCCTTGGACTCCAACTCAGACTCCAATACAGTGTCAGTTTCAGATATATACAACTTTGTTGTTGGTGGCATCATTTACGACGCAACAACACAAACAAGACAGCCCACAGATGTGTGTGTGCGTTGTTTAAATGTCTGCCAGTTTAACGTTTCTCTTCCTTTTTTTCCAGTATTTTTTTTCACAATTTTCGAACTTTGATTTCGTTGCGACAAAAAGGAAGCGACAAAAAGCTACAGCAACCAAAGTAAGCAAAAATTTTTCATTAATTTGATTGAATATGGCAAAGAAGGACAAAGTCAAGACAAATCAAGGCAAGTCGGCCTGAAATATTATAAGCGGAAATGAGGCAGAACAATTTTATTTTAAATTTGTTGTTTGATCTAACAGTTAGATATATAAAATAATTTGCAAATTAAATAGCAGACCAAAAGTATGCAGCAATTTGTCATAAAATATTAATTTAAGAAAACGCTTAATTAGACTCTGCTTAAATTAAAAAGGTATGAAGTGCACGAGTTGGCATCTTAAAGTAATACTATCAGACTGTCTTCTGCAACAATTGAGCATTAATATTCGCTTCTGTGTATACCATGAGTGAACCAAAGATTTGTTGCTATCCTTCATGCAAATGGAGCGGTATTCAAACCGAAGCCTAAGTTGCATGTTGGATTTGCGACAATATGGCTCATTTAAACTGTGCCGGTCTGACCGACCGTGTATATGACTGCATACATGAGGGAAAAGGCCTAAACTAAACCTGTACAACTTGTCGTTCCGCTGAAATAGAAATGAAAGCCTTCATGCGCCAAACGAAACTTGGATTAGATGACCTTTATAAGGATTTTCGCTCGCTAGAAGATAAGTTTTCTTCATTCTTAAGCATATTTGGCTATTTGCAGCTTATGAGAGTCTCTCCTAAGCGTAAAAAGGCAAACCTACCAATAATTGAACCAACTTTAATAGATTCTAACCTAGCAGGGCTGGACTCTCCTATAACCCCCCGTCCAACGCAGCTAATTTCTTTTGCAACACCTATCCCAGTTTCTTTAGCCGCTGCTGGTGACACGGCTAATGCTGTTGCTGTCGACACTGGCTCAAACTTGACTGTAGGTTCTGCAGCTCTTACTGTTTCTGTTGAGTCTGCTACTACGGACTGCACCACTGTGTCATCGTTTTGAGTGGTGTCCCAATACCCGCCGCTACCTCAACTGGCGACACTTCGGATTCTTTGGTTGGAGTGACACCTAAAAAGTCCATCTTTGTCTCCAGCTAATGCCATCAGCAACTGAAAGTTGCATTAACCAATTCGCTTGCGAGAAATGAAAATTGAAGTATTTAAGTTCAATTTCAAGTATAAGCGCGATATCTAAGACATTAAGACTAGTGTCCCTGAATCTCTCTTTTCCGCTATACTTAATCCTTCATTCTGGCCTACTCATACTTTAGTACATGAGTTTATTAGAAAACCAAAAAAGACTTAAGCATCTTCCTTCATACCTCTAGCTAACACAGTTTCAAAAAAACTAAATTCTATACTTGTTGGGGACTACACATAAATCATGTGGTAACAAGATGCATGGCCAAACTCGCCAAAATGCACTGGCTTTTGGGCAGAAAAAGCAAACTATCAATTTCAAACAAAATCACTCTATACAAAGCCATCATAACACCTGCGTGGACGTATGGAATCCAAGTTTGGGGAACGGCAGCAAAATCAAAACTGAAGAGGATTCAAACACTGCAAAATAAAAGTCTACGTCAAATAGCAGATGCTCCATGGCTTGTTAGAAATAGGAATTTACATAAAGACCTTAAAATAGGTTTCACAGGAGACATCATCAACAATCTGAGCGGGAGGTATGAAAAAAGATTGCAAGCCCATCCGAATTCGTTGGCCTGTGCTCTTGCGGGTCATAGGCCAAGGCGAAGATTGAAAAGATTACACCCCTCGGATTTGAAGCACCGAAAAGTTTAGCAAAAAATTTAAAATTTAAACAATACACAATTTACACACAATTTTCTCAAATTTTTTTTTTTTTTTTGTAAAACATGTAAATAATTTTTTTCTTATTGTTGTTAATTTTGTAAAATATCTGTTTTAGATTTAATGTCATACACATAATACCATAACACCAGACCAGAGTAGCGATTCACTTCATTTACCTATTGGATTATAGCCTTAATTTTAAGTAGGCTGATTGTCAATACATTAATAAAAAAAAAAACCAAAAAAAAAAATTCTATATTAGGTACCATTCAATATCAGAATGTTCGTGGTCTCCTCTCTAAACTAAGAAGACTTTTCACTAATAGCGTAGATTTTGGTTCTGATGTTATTGCTTTCTCCGAAACCTGGCTCAATGCATCTGTCTATGATTTTGAGATTTTTGTTAACTCCTATGTAACCTTCAGGCTTGACCGGTGTAAAAGTTGTCTTAGAATCTCATTTACTATCTCTTAATTTTCCTATAGGCATTGAGTTCATTGCGGTAAAAGTGTTTTTTATTAATTTCTTTATCTATTTTACTTGTTCCTATATACCCCCCTGCTGCGACTTGAGTGTATATCAGAATCATCTTGCTGCCATTCGTATGGTGGCTGATTCTGTTGGTACTCGGGATCAACTTGTTGTCTTAGGCGACTTTAAACTGCCTACATTGTCTTGGCTTAGTTCAGTCAAGTCTAGTTTTCTTTTCCGGTTATCATGAGTTTATTATAGGACTGATTGATATCTCTCTGAGCCAAATAAATTTTATATATAACTGCTCAACTAGAATACTTGACCTCGTTTTCGTCAATGCTTATTCTGATTTTGAAATTTCTAGGGTCTGTCCGCTCTCCTTACCCGAGGATCCGTACCATCCAACCTTACAAATCATTTTAAAATGTAATTTTCTCTATCGAAATCAGCCTCATGGTCATGCTCCACGGTATCGCTGTTTCCGTAAGTCTAATTTTGTCGGTCTTAACAAATTTTTGTCCGAAGTTAACTGGTTGCCTTTGTTGTCTCCTGAGGACTTTGAACTTTCCATCTTCAATTTTTATCGGGCTATATACGCTGCTTTTGATCTCTTTGTCCCTTATTCTGTCGCGACTTCTTCTTTAAAGCCGCCTTGGTTTACCACTACTCTTTCCTTCTTAAAATATCGTAAGTCTTCTTCTTACAAAAAATTTAACAAATCTGGATCTCCTGTTGACTTTTCTAAGTTTTCTATTTTACGCAGCAAGTACGTTCTTGTTAACAGAATTTGCTACAATAATTATCTTTCCCGTTGTCGGTTCCATGTCCAACATTGAGAACTACCGCGGTATTACCAAGCTTTCATCAATTCAAAAAGTTTTTGAAAGGATTGTCACTTTACAATTGCAACACTACTGTCGTTCATTAATATCGGATTCCCAGCTGGGTTTTTAAAACGTCGGTCCACTTCTACTAACCTTTTAGAACTTTCGTCTCTTATAAATCTTGGTTTTACGGAAAAAAGAACAAACTGATGTCATTTATACTGACTTTAGTAAAGCATTTGACTCGGTTAACTATAGTCTTCTCCTTGTGAAACTGTCTCTCTGCTGTTTTCGTCTTGTCTTTTAAATTGGAAATCGTCCTATTTATCCAACCGAGTCCAAAACGTAATTTTTAAAGGCTGCGAAGCTACAGAAATTATGGTCACTTCCGGCGTACCTCAAGGTAGCCATCAGAGAGCTGCAATGAGTGCGCTCGAGCCTGTACGAGTATATCAAGTGAAATGTGAGTGAGAGTAGCAAACCGAAATGAGCTTGTTTGAGTGTCGCGCTCACAGTGAACTGAGAGCTGCGTTGAGATAACTCGAGCCTGTATGAGCATAAAAAGTAAAATGTGAGTGTGCGAGAGCTTGTTTGCGCACAAAGTGAGGAGAGAGCTTTTTGTTTTGATTGTGTGCGGCTGATTTATATACAGCTTAGCAGAGGATCAGGCTTTAGCACAAGACATTGGGAAGGTGCAGTGGGAAATTAAAATATATGAAAGGCAGTTTACTAAGATAAAATTGTTGTATGCTTTTTCAAGTAGTTTTATTTTTTTTTTCCTTCACATATACACTTTTTTTAACTTTAAACTACATTTTGAAACTTAAATATAAATAACGCATGAATAAAACAAAATTTTATAGAAATTCCAATTTTTTTTCAGTCACTTAAAAATATAACTTCCATAAAAACTTCATGAAATTAGTAAAAATTATATGAATTATTTCTTATAATAACTAAATTTATTTGAATAAAAATTAAGTTTTAAAAATTTTTGTAATACGAATTGAAAAAAGGTACTGTCTTCTGTGCCTGCCCCAATTCTATTACACTTGTCTGTAATGATATTTCCTGCCAACGAAAACGACCTTTCATCTACTGCACTTCTGGCTGGAATCGAGTTTCTAATGCAACGCAAAAGTATAGAGTGAACTAATAAGATGAATTAGGCACTCGCCCACAATACTACGCATTTGCATTCACCCAAAAAAAAGCTCACAATTCATTCTTCGTCGCTACACATGCATATATGTTTTATACTTGTTCAGCTCTCTGGTAGCCATCTAGGCCGTCTTTTTTTTAACTTATTTTTAAATGATCTCCCTCAAGTAATCTCATCTTCTCGCATTCTTATGTATGCGGATGATGTTAAACTCTGTATGTCCTATTCCGATAATAATAAGTAAGGGAAGTAGTCCGGTTGTGGACATAGTTTGCTATTTCAGCCATAACTTTTGACCAAGTCAATATTTTGCAGACATATGCATATCAATGGAAAGCTACAGACATAAGCTAACTACTGAAAAAAGAATTGACTTGATTCCATGAAAAAGAAAAAAATTATTAAACTTTTTCTGGAGTAGTCAATTTTTACGAAAAAAAAAAATTTAACCGGTTGTGGACACTTCTGGAAAGTGCCCTTAAAATAGAAAAATATGGAGTAAAACATCACTTTATTCAAAAAGAACGAAATTTATTTTGTCTTCAAAGCAGTAATAATGAAATAAAAGTAAAAATAAGAATTAAAATTTAGTTATTCATCGTCCGTATCAGTTTCGCAAGTCAGCGCATCTCAAATGCACCGGCCGGTGGCACGTGTTGCGTTCGATGGAGTTTTCGGCGGTCGTTGAATGGGCAAAAGCTTCTTGCAAATAATGCAAAAATCGTGATCCCCGTTCTCAGACGATGATGATGGGGCCTTCTTTGCATTGACGCGTCTAGACGATGGTTTCAGTTTGGCACGTTTAGCTGACAGAGTCACTGTTCTTGCTGAAGCTGCGGTTTGTTTTATTTGTGTCGCTTTAGCTCCTTTGTTAACTGCTCTAAAGGCTTCCTTGTTTTAGCTCTTTTCAAAGGACCTATTGCATCTAAAATCTAGAAGCAACTCATCGAGTCAGCTCCCGATGTCTATTGCTCGGATATGGTGTTCACTTTTTCAACGTGCCCAATAGCACACGTTAGGTACATTTACGGATAAAAGCGAACATAACACCATCTTCAACATTCGAAATGCGGCCAGCTGCTTATTAACTTTCTTGAGGTAACGCTCTAAGCTATTCCGAGGATCGCCATTTGCGTTGGCAGTCGGTTTTACGGGCTCATTGTCAATTTTGCACTTTTAACCCATTAATATCCGACACTTTTTAAAATTTCAAATCAAGCTGATTTTTTGTTTTGTTTAATTATTGAAATTAATTTAAATTAGCTTAGATTTTTTTTTCTTTGGAAACGGTTTCCAGCAAAGATAGCTATGATCGAAAACGCTGAGCGCTTGTGTGACATCGAAGTCTGAATATGAAGAAGAACAATGCGATGACAATCTACTTAATTAGAACTGTTTCCAGATATAAGTCCGTATAATATTTTTAAGTTTTTTTGTCCTTTAAATTACTTCGATGAACACTTGATATAATATTACAGCTTCTCAAGTATGTTTCCAATTTAGCAAAACTCCTCTGAAAGTACCATTATCAGAACCTTTACCTTTCTTCTTCCTCAAACGCTAACAGCCTAGTTTGCTATCAAATAAAGTTTCGAAAACTACAATCGGTTTCTTTCCTCCCAAGCCCACTGCCATTTTCGCTTGGTTCTCAATATAGGAACTGGCTACATTTTACGCCTGGAGTTATAAAAGGTTGATATTTTTATGCTTTCATATGCATTTCAATGGCATAACAATCCTCTATTAAGGACATTGTGTAAAAATTAAATTTATACTCGAAAGTACAGTGGTAAGGGACTCCCTTTCGATTTTGATGTTCCAGCAATGAAAACACCAAAATCCACCCTGTCTTCGAAATACGACGTAAACAAATTTAATGTGTTCTTGACGTGAACAAAATACAAAAATTGTTTTTAAAGAAATCGGAAAATAAAAATGATTGCGCTAAAAAGTGATCAAATCAAAATAAAAAATCAAGGAAAATATATATGCTGGAACTTCCATAATCAAAAAAGGTTTTCGGACATACAGTAAATAGACAATTTTTTTTCAATGCATTCCAAAATGGCTTCAAAAATGCAAGTTGGGACACTTTTTAGCTTGTAAGTTGGCACACATCTACTTTCTTTTTTTTTCATTGCTATTTTATTTACATGACTTTTTTTTGTGTGAAATTGTCATTGAAACTAATTTGAACTATTTTTAGTGAATTTTTCTGCAATTTTCGGATATATTTTTTCAATATTTTCCATAACAATTCATTTTTAGTATGGCTGCACGTTGACCGATCACAAAAACCACAATTGTGACTTCTCTGCAAAGTTACATTTTTTATTTTTTTAAATTCAATTTAATGCGCACTTAAATGTAAAATCAATAAATTTTCATAAATTTTAGCAATCATGCGTTTTTATTTCAGTTTTCTTAATTTTTTTTTTGTGGTAGTTTTCAATCTCTTTTGAAAATTGTCTGTAAAATGCTTATTTATCAATTTCAAATGATTTGCTTATTGTGGATTATAGTTCTTTCTTTTCTCTTTCCAACGGTATATTTTCATTGATGCCTATGTGTATTGAATGTCGAGATATAGCTAAAAAAGATATGGTGTCTCAACTTACAAGCCTTTCCCTTACGAATATGATGAATTTTTTTAACCAAGCAGGACACTAATGTGTTAATGACTTCAATGTAGGCATCAAAATTAATTTTTGGACTTGACATTCCTCAAAATATTTAAACTAAAACGATTTAGGTGAAAAAAATTAAGTGTCCACAACTGGTAAAATTTAGTGTCCACAACTGGGAAATATAGAGTTGTCAAAAAACTACCCGCAAATTTTTTTTCCGCGAACATTTTGATCAAACCTTTATAAAATCACAAAATATATTGAATTTCCTGCATAAAAATATACTTTACCAACCTTTTTGCATCTATTCACTTTAATTTATCGCACTTTAAACACAAACAAAAAATAGATCGCTTTTGATTTTTGCACATGAAAAAATGCGATCCCCTGTAGCTGCTAAGCGCGTGCGTCGTTTGCTTCGACATTAGCAATAAAACATGGTGCTGACATTACGCACAAACGGCAATTTAAAGATCAGCTCCATCTCCTCACGTTCAAAAGTTATGAAGGGGTGTCCACAACTGGGTAATGTCCACAACCGGACAACTTCCCCTACTTACTTCTTCAGCATGATTTTGATAAAATGCAATCTTGGTGCAATATCAACCAACTCTTTCTCAACAAGACAAAATGTAACGTTATGAAATTTTATCGTTCTGCTCCTTATTTGGCTACTTACTTTTAAGAATCTTCTACCAAAGAACGCATCGAGTGTTGTAGTGGCCAATTGTTCAAGTGGACTAGTTCACATATATTTTTTAAAAAACTTTAAAACATATAACATATTTATAACAGTTATTTGTTGTTATCAGCACCAAAAGATCACACCATATTACCGTACGCACAAAGCTTAAAACAATTATCGTACGATAGTACAGTTAATGCCTAATTAAAAGCTCAGCTTAAGCTTATGCTTATCGTAGTAACTGCAGCTTAGATCATTATCTTGTGACAATTCGCTGAGCAAAGACGTGTTGCATATAAAACAAATATCTTGAATATATCTATATACATATATGTATATATAAGTGCTGTGTCAGTTCACGTGTCTAACACGTTTGAATTTTGAATATTTAAACTACATAAAAGTGATTAATTAATATAAAAGCAACCGATTGGGAAAGGTACGTGATTTCGCTAGAGTGAAACATTTTAAAATAAATGAATTTCAGCTGCGTTTAGTGCATTTTTGTTTTGCCTTACACTCCACGTGCTGGAGGGACGGAACGGTCCGAGGGCGATTTGGCCACAATTGTCATATCTTTTCTATCTTTCCCCGGAAGCCACCAATTTTCTCTTACTGGACGATATATATACATCTCGGGGAACAGCATGGAATAGAAGTCCACTAACCTCAACATGACCCCAACCTCGACATAAGAACTTTCTTGATGATGACAATTTTTGAGATTTGGAAGCAAACAGAACTTCGTAACTACCTACCTAGCTTTTTGCGTGTCTCAGCAGACAAAGTGCTTAGAAAAGTTTAGCTCTAGTGAAGTTTTGATGCGTTTTTTTTTTTTTTTTTATAAAATACATCCAACGATGCAAGTGCATCTATAAAAAAATGTCTTACAAACAAGTAAATCCATAAAACGAATAATCCAGTTCCTTTGCTGCGACGCAGACTTACATTTTTTTTTTATGCACATTTACTTTTATTAACGTCTGCATAATGGGCGCGACTTAATCTTTTGTATAATCTAATATATTAAATTCGTTATTATAATTATAAGCTAAACTCGATATCAATATTTTTTTTGTAATGAAGTTTTAATAAGAGTTTAAAATCTATTTAACTGCTGAGAGACGAGTCAAAAAAAAGCCATGGTTTAATTTATTACACATGCATATATATCTATCTTATAAATTTTTGAACTTTATTTAGCATCAACATCAAAACTCCATCTACGCATCTTGGGCCCAATGATCGCTGTGATGTATGTATGAACGATTTTCATCAAATTTGTGAGTAATACTATAAAACTGGGTAAACCGGTTATTTAAACGATATATATGTATATGCACGATTGGCACTATTTTTTTTTTTTTTTTGACTCTGCCTCAGATAAGGAGATGCTAAATTTTGTAAAGCAACTTCCCTTTTCTTTCCTTTTTGTCCTAGTATTTAGTAACTATATTTTCTTTGCTTATTTTTTTTTTTGATTTAAACTTTAAGCGAATATGTTCTGAATTAGAATAAGATCATTTATGAGGATTAAAGATAGATATGAATTTTGAAATTATGAGTTAAGTTTATTAATGTGTCTGTCGAGTATCTACGTGAAACCAACTTCAAAACCGATGTAGTTTAGACAAGTACATATACTTGAACAAGAGACGATGCAGATTTGATCTGTAGTTGTCATGGCAGGGAGGGTAGAGACCAGGGACCAATAACACCAGGATCCCCATATTTTAGGTATTTTTCTTTAAAGTATTTCAATGGCGTGTCGGCGCTACCGTTTGATTAGATGCATTTTCTTTATGATTTATTAGTTTTGTTTTTTTTTTTTTACCGCGCATTATTAATTTTAAATTAGGCAGTGTGCAATTGTGTACCTGGGCGAGGAAAACCCCGACCGCCCGCGAGCTAGACCTGAGCATAGCAAGAATGCGCAACCCCAACCCCAGATACACCTCGGTACTTTTATTTCGACAGATCTGCACCAGTTGACAGAGGACCCGGTTCGATAATGAACGAAAAAGGATTTTTGCACTCACATGCGGTACACTACAGTGTGTCTCCGACCTTGGTGTATTGTTTGATCATAATCTTAAATTTAATAATCATATTTGCAACGTCGTGAAGCTAGAGGTGTTTTTGCTTTTATGAAGCGATGGTTAAAGAGTTTAACGACCCTTACACAACCAAACTTCTTTACATTTCTCTCGTCTGTCCAATCTTGGAATGTTGTTCCTGCGTTTGGAGCCCGCAATACCACCTTTATCAGGAAATGATTGAGTCCGTACAAAAGCAATTTCTCCTTTTTACTTTTCGTGGCTTAAACTGGGACCCAAATATCCGACTGTCTCCATACTCTGATAGACTTCGCCTTATAAAGTTGCCTTCCTTCATCGCATAACATGCCACGGCGTGTTATTCTTGCATAAGCTGTTACTCGATCTCATTGATTACAATGTTCTTCTTAGCAAAGTGACTTTTGTCATACCATCTAGAGTAACATGTAATTTTCGATTCTTAGCCTTACAATTTTTGTATATCTATAAAAACTTGTGCAACTTTCCCTCTTTCGAACGATCTATACAATCTATCACTTCTTCTATCTTTAGTCATCTTGACTTGCCACGTCGAGCATTCTTGACTAATCCTTTAGTATGAGTCACCCACTTGGTGAACGGTGATCCGTTGGCTCTTTTTGTGATACAATGTTTAATTATTATCTTGCTTCCTTGTTTTAACTTTAATATTGTAAATCCAAGTGTCTGGCCAGTTCTTGCCGTGAGTTGGTGCATATATATATTACATATTGGTGCATTGCTATATGATATAGTCGACCGATTTTGATAAAATTTGGTACAGAGCTTGAGAACTCTAAAAAACTTTCGAATGTCAAAATTGGTAACGATATCTTTATAAATAAATGAATTATTCATCTTAAACTTTGGTTTTTCAAACAAATTTACACTTTTCTTTTTTATAAAAATACTTCATATTTCCACATTCTTTCTCCGATTTTGAATTTTTTTCAAAAATTTGCTTAAAATTACGAAAAATTTCAAATGAATGCATAAATAGCGTCCAAACAGTAAATTTATAATAACAAAAATACGTTCCAAGTATAGTGGATAGGTAATTTAATTATCTACACTTTAGTAAAATAATTTTCAAAATCAGTTTTTGGTACAACCAGAGATATTTGCTTTTAAGTTAAAACATTTTTTTTTTTAATTTCGAGAAATCTTTTTTTCAAAATATCTCGAACTCCGTTCCATGAAAAAATTTGTTGACTTCATTTTCGGAATTAGCGTGAGGATACCAAAATTTTTTTAAATTTGTAAACTAGTGTAATAAATAAATAAATAAATAAATAAAAAGTGTATTTTTTTTTTAATTTTTGCTGTCCAAACTGGGATAGATAACCAAATTTTTTGAAGTAAAGTGAAGAAATGCTGGTATAGTGCTCAAAATGGTTTGATTTGAGGAGATTAACACGTACATTTAAAAAAAAATTGTTACCTACCTTGACCATCCATTTATGGCTATCTTTGGTATACGTAATTTTATTAAAAATTCATAATTTTGCAGCTATGTCTTTTCCTATGTGGTCTATACATTGCGCAAACGTGGTATAAAAATGGCTCAGAAAACGTGATTTGACCCAGTTCATTTGCACCAGTTCATTTCTCACTTTCACTTTTTTTTCTCTTTGTTTCCAGTAGTTAACACTGAATAAATTTCAGATGATATTCCGTAGATACATAGCCCAAATCTAGTATAAAAATTGTATACAAATGTATAAAAAAAGTGGATCCAAAAGTGATTTGAGCCAGTTCGTTTAAACTATTTGATTTTCTGTGTTTTACCTGTAGTTGACACTGAATAAATTCAACTCGTTTCAGATATACCGTAAAGAGACATGCGTAAATGGATAATAAAAAAAAATTAAGTAGAACCAGTTCATTTGAACCATTTTTTTATTGGCACTGATTAAAGTAAATTTATGTCGGATATTCTATAAAGATACATACTTGTCTTTTATTTTAAATAATTGCATCATCAAGTCTTGCTCGTTTTGCAGCAAAGACTTTTTCGGCCACATAGCGCTTTATTTCGAAAAGTCGCACATAGATATCGGCGCCCATTGGCTGTGGGCAATTGTGACCCATCAGATTTAGACCACAAAATCTTTCATTCCATATATAGGGCATTCCAAAAATTGGAACACATTTATCAGAGCCGCTTGAGAAGACACAGTTCGTGCCATTGTTGACCACTATACCATCTGGATCTTTTAACAGCAGCTTACATTCGTTTTGATCTATTTGTTTGGCTTTTTTTTTTTTGAAAAACTTATTGCGCTTATTCCAGCTCCAGATTGTTAATTTCTCCTTGGATTCAACAAAACTAGTACAAATAGGCGGCGTTTTGGCGTACTGCTTAGACAATTCGGTGTCCAGCTGCAGCAGCACCAACAATTCTAGGCCATGACCTATAGCGAGTCCTTCTACTTTCGTGCTATTTATAGGTTTATGCTGCGAACCATCAAATAACTTAACCACCAGCTGATCCAAAGCTTGATTAACTAAACAAGTGGTGACTGTCAGAATATGCAGTGTGTTTATTATAATGCCGCTGCAGATGACTGTATCATGCCGAAGTAATCTGACTACATAGTGTTCCAGTTTGAGGGACACATTATGTGAACCCATAAGAGCGGCATTTCGCGTATGTTTAGAATTTTTACTGTGATTGTGAGGTCCCGGTACATGACTGTTGGCATAGTGACTAGGGTGATAGCCAAAATGTGGACGCCAGTTGTCGATTTTATAGTGTAGCTTGTGGTGCTTCACCGCTGGCGCCACGTGCAACAGCAGAAAGCTTATGGTGATCACAGCTAAGGCAGTAAGCGTAGAAGTAATCATGACGAGCGCTGAAATATACTACAACTAAAAAGCGTTACGAGTAGAATTTTATTTTGGTATATTAGGCACGCCTTGACTAAATAATTACATCTTCTAGGTTGGATTTGCGTATAAAATCAAATGTGGAACGCACATAATGGTTGGCACTAAAAACGCGAGCATACAAATCTGCACCAACCGCCTCGGGACAATTGTGACCCATTATATTAACGCCACAGACCATGCCATCGTAGATCAAAGGTGTGCCGATCGTATTTTGACAGGAATTGGTACGTTTCTTGTTCGCCACGCATAGTACAGATTCTCCAAGCATTGTTTCATTGGCATTCTTTAAACTTTCCTTACAATGTGCTAGTGATAGCACCTCAGCCAATTTACTGTCCACCGCATGCCGGTTGCGGGAATAGGTGGGTAGTGTGACGAAATCATGTGTCTTTAAGTGGAAGTTGCACAATTGCACTAAGAGGGTGAGCTCCTTATTGGGCACGCTACGTGGTGCTGTCAGCTCGAGCACACGCAGCAAGGTATCTTGATTGAGCAAAATATCGTCCGTACTGCGTTGTGGATAAGCTTTTAGTATCTCATTGGTGCTGGTTTTGATGGTCAAGTTTTCATTTGGTACATTGATAAAGCAGGTGGCGGCGGTGATTATCAGCCGATCGGCGATAAGCGTGCCCATGCACATAAACTTGTCCCGGTCATAGATTCTAACAAGCAGTTCATGAAGCAGTGTGGTTTCATTAGATGTTTTCATTTTGATTTGTGGTTCGGGAACACGAACTCCGCTGCGATTTGTTTTTATTTCAGCCGGATAGTGTGGCGGCTTGTGTTTTTTATAGTCCATCTGTGTATTGGGATTGTGCTGTGCCTTATAATCACTTAACATATAACGATGCCAGTGCGTCTTGCCGTGCACCAAAAAAATGCTTAGAAGTGAGAGGAGCAGCAAATTGAAAGAACCCATGCTTATGGACCTTCCCAGATTTACTGAATTACTAATGAGGGATTTAGCAAAAGTACCATTCTAAATGTCGTTATGCCGATTAGTTACGCTTTTTATACCCTGTACCTTATGGTACAAAGTGTATATTAAGTTTTTGCAAGCCGAAAATGTGTGTAACGTATAGAAGGAGTCGTCGGAGACCTCCCAGAGTTACCTACAGTATGTTATATTAAATAGCTCCCATAGAGGACCTCGAAAAAAACCAATAGCTTTAGATGGATTCGCTTGTTTATAAAGATATCGAAAACAAATTTGGATTCTTTTAGAGTTTCCCATCATTGTACCAAATTTGATCAAAACCGGTCATATAGCCCCCATAGGACCGATCGGTCAAAAAACGTGTTTGGTGCAAAATTCGCTTTGTTTCGTATGTTCATGAAGATACTATTAATTATCTTTTAGAGTTCTGAAGCAATGTACCGGATTCAATTGCAATGTGGTGGTAAAGCTACTTTTTGCTTATTAAGAAAAGTTTTTTTTTGCGCTAGCTCTTATCAGATAGTCGGACAGAAGAAATTACGTCTATATCACTTTCGTTTGTCTTGCTGACCATTTTGAACTTTACCTTGAGGCAGTCTTTGGCGTCTCGATTGACCATCTACCATTGACCTTATGGTACTGGGTATAAAAATCGGTTGTACATAGGTCTCGAAATTTGAATGCATATATTTTTGTACCAAACATCACACATTCAGTAAACATCGTCAAATAGATACAAGCACCTCAGGGCTCTGGCATAACCTCATAACCCCATAAAACGAGTTGAAGTCGGACTATGTTTTTTCAATATTTTTGGAGTCGCTTAAACGGAATCCGAGCTCTAAAAAAACCCAGCACGACATGGTTCTGATATAATTTTACAAAACTTTAAAAGGAAACGCATTTTGAAAAATATCTGAGAGCCCTTGGGTGTTGCCCCCAACATTCGGACTCAGCGATCCTGAAAGAAAAATAAACAAAACATCGGTGGACCACCGCATCGAAACAAAATTTTGTAGACTAAAGCAATACCCGTTGGTGCGTCGTAATACATAAGAACACATTTGTCTCCTCCCCAGAACACGACAATTATTGTTTTTACATAATAAACAAAAAAATTAGTGATTTTGATGGGTTTATACAAATTTTAAATTTCAGAGGCATAAAGCTTTCATTATTTTATAGAACCTTTTCCAGCGTAAAGTATTGCGAAGCAGTTTCAGTCATTTACTATCTCAACTTAACTATCATTACTTTCATTACTTTCAATACTTTCATAGTCACCAGAATGATAATCATCAGCATTATACACCTCATCAGATGAAGCATCATCTGAATCTGAACCTTCCATTTTTGAAACGATAAAATCAATAATAGGTTTAATAGGAAGAATAGGAAGAAAAAATCGGTTATCATGTGATTTAGGAGTTTGTTTAAGAGTTGCACTATCGTTGTGAGGACCTGTGCCAGTGAAGGCTCTCAACATATCGGTAGCCCTTTGTACAAATGTAATAGTATGCCGTATGGCGTAGTAGACATCACCTGTGTCATGGTCTTCATAGTCACTACAGCGTTCGCCATAGATATTAATTGCTGCCAGCTTCTTATCGATTAAAAGTGGATCTCCAGGTCTGGTATTGCATATCTGACTACGCCTGTTGGGTTTATTTTCAGCACAAAAGAATTCTTTGCCCAGGGTAGCATCTTTTGATTTTTCGAATGGTAGACAACGTGCACTTTCCACAACTTTAGTTTCAAACAGTGAAATTTCATACTCGTTGGGATCTAAGTAGACCATGGTTATAGCATCGCCCTTATGTGGCACATGGCGGTAAAGATCTAAGTGAAACATGTGGCTTCCTCTTAACTTCCTAGCCAGTGCCAGCAAAGCAATATCATGTGCTCTGTATTTGCCCCTGCTAGCCGGCATATAGAATCCAATGACTGTTAATGGGGATTTCGGCAGGTGGTTGCCAATGTCGTTACCTGTCAGTACAGTCATATGTTTGGCCTTGTATTCATAGGTGGGATCTTGCGGTCTAGCCACAAAACAACGCGCCGAGGTCATAATCATGCGCCGTGAGATTAGTGCGCCCGCACAGATGACTGAACCTTTGTGTAAAATGTGTACATAGTAGCTCTTATGAATAGCAGGATCAAAAGTTGGAGCGGCTTTTGCTGGTTCTGGTCGATCACGTTCATCCAGCGTGCGACGATCGTAATTGACGTGATCATTACTATCATGAGCCTTATTATAGTAGCGCGGTCTGTGATAGTTTTCCTGGTACTGCTTGAGCCACATGGCGGTCACTGAGAGTAGGTAAAGTTGCAGAAACAGCAGCAGAAGCTGCAGCTTGTTAATATGCTTTTCCATGTTTCTGGTTAACTGAAATGCTACAGCTTGGCCTTTGGCAACTTGGCCATGTTTTAGAGTTAAGGCGATTGCAGCATGACGAAAAAGATTCCAGCGTATCGAAATGCTGCTGGCCAAGCTGATTAGTTACGATGTGGAAAGGTGGCGACACCGGTTTATCTATTCTTTGGGATTGTATTAATTAAAAATATTTATAGTACACTGATACTTCTTTTACTGAGTTTCTAAGTGTGTTAATAACGTGATACAGAATGGTACATTATGAAATGTTATTCAGCCCTGGTCATAGTGTAGGGCCTGTACTCGCTTAGTTTAATTTGGTTAAAAACAAACGATGTCCTCTATGGGAGCTAAATCCGATATCGAAAAGCTAAAAGAAACTTGTTTCCCTTGGCATTATAAGAGATCTTCTCGAAGAGTTTGGTGGCCCTATCTCTTACCATCTCTAAAATCTAGGCGTAAATACGGCAGCCTAGACGATGTGTCTATCATGACTTCTCTAGTCACCGTGATCAAATTTAAGGTAACTTTGGGATGTCCCAAAAGTATGTTCGGCTTTCACAAACTTAATAAGCCCTTCGTACTTTGTAGCTACAGGGTATGAAAAGTAGGTTTAAAATAACTTCCAATGGTACCGTTCGATCAAAAAAGATGAAGATATCATAACCAACTTTGGCTATCCAAAGTTCCACTTTTCTGCATCTCAAAGTACTGATGTAAAATATTTGGCCAAGAAATATTATAGGTATATTCACCTACATTCAATAAATATTGCTAAGCGTAGTTCAAACCGAACTGAGAAACGACTTGGAATTGGCATAAAGGTTTTTCCGCTGAATCCGAATCTCCAACAGCCAGGGGTGTAACTAAGAATCGACTGACGAGAACGGAATTGTGCTTGAGGAAGACGATGTCCAGGAAAATGGTCTCTTGTTTAAAGAAGATTTGAAGAAGAAGTTCAATGCAGTAGAGCTGTCATCTCCAGCCACTTATCCATGTTCTTGCTCAATTAGTCTGGCTTATCAATTTGGTTCGCATGAGTGATCACAATATGTTTTGAATTAAAAAAGGGCCCCAGAGTCTTAGGTCTTTTATTCGATATTGAATATATCTTGATAGCTCAAGATGCATTCAAACACGTCTTTATATTGAAAAAATGTAATACAGTCGAGGCGGTGCCCGACAGTGTAATACCCTGTACCTTTTTTCTCAAAAAAAGATTTATTTCTGCATATTCTTGCTAATAATTTCCAATTGGAACATTTTTTTGTTGGGGCAAAACGATATTGATACCTATAAGTTCCGCAAATTTTAACCGATTTTGATGAAAATCGAAATTTACGTCAAAGGAGTTATTTAAAGTATATGGGGTAAGTTTCAAGGGGATATGTTGAAGGGTGTGGGAGAAAACACGGTAAATCGATTGCGGGGGGTGGGGGGGCTGCATTGATAAAATTTGGATGTGGATTTATTCATTAGAGGCACATGAATCAGCATACCAATAATAATAAATTGGTGGTTCTAGGTCATTTGTTACTATTATTACGTAGAGTCAAATATTGACGCAGTTTATAGGCAAGGGGAGGTGAAATTTTTACATTTTAGACTATAACTTTTGTTTTATTTCCGATTTTGTTTCTTTTTGACACACAGATGCATGTAACCACAACGCATTGCTCTGTTAAATTTCAATTTAAAATATTAAACGGTCCAGCTACAAGCCGCGAAACTCTGCTACGGGGGAACGGGGCAAGATATTGACATGATTCAACAAACTTCATCTTCGGAAATATGCGCATCAGCTGGTAAAGTTTCGTATCTCTAGCTCTTATAGTCTCCGAGATCTAGGTGTTCATACAGACGGACAGACGGACAGACGGACATGGCTCAATCGCTACCCGAGGTTATGATAAGCATTTTGGTATAAAGGACTTGGGGTCTGCCGCGCCTTCTTCTTGCCGTTACATACATTGCACAAATCTAGTATACCCTTTGTACCTATAGGTACAGGGTATAATGACACTTGATCATTATTCTGAAGACAAGCAAACTACGCATTCTATATTTCTATTCGGTCACATATGTTATCGGAGCGTGCTGCAAAGGAGAAAGATTATGTTTCAAAACAATTTTTGAAAACATATTTTTTGTATTTTTTGAAATGTTGACATTTTGTTTGAAAAAGCGTTCTAAAAAATTAACCACAATATACGAGTAGCCTGCAGCTATTATACTTAAGAACATTATCCAATAAGCCATATCAAAAAAAAGATGCTCATAATTAACTTGGACAAATGACACTGGCATTCGAACCATTGCCAAGTGTTGGCTCAAACAACCCATGTGCCATTGTTTTGCCATTTTTGCATTTTTGAATTTTTTACAGCATACTTTCGAGGGCACATCAAATGTTGCACATATATCACAAACTGAAGTTGAATATTGAATTGAAAAGGAATAAAAAATAGGAAAAAAACTCTATTGAATCAGAGCAATGGCAGCCATTGCCATTTAACTCTTGCCGTTTGCTGGCTGCGTCTGATTGCCAAAGGACAAGGAGTTGGCAACTCAGACGGCTTTGTGTGGCTAGAAAAGGATGTTAACGCAGCAGCAGCAGTACAAAAGTATATAGAAAAAAGGTAAAAAAAAAAATATACAAACGTGCGATGAAGGACATAGATAATTAATTTACTTTGATTAAAGTTGGCACTCCAAGGGAATAGAACCACACAACCACGAAGCAAAAGTTGTTGGCAGACTGCCGTCTGGCAGCCGGAAATTGAAGTGTTTGTAATGTATGCGTCGGTCGACGACCGCCGCATTTGCATCTGACGGCAATACCCAACCCTATAACTATAGACCTTAGTCCCCCATTCTTTAATTGATGGGCATCAACTCAAGGCGTAAGCCTTTAGGCATGCAAATTCACTCAATGTTGTAAGCATTTTTGAACTTGAAACTGCTTGACTTGCCAGCTCATCAATTATTTAAAATATGTTACACTTGACACATACGCACTCATCCGTACCAAACACACACACCAACATACGCATAACATGTGTTTTTGGGTATGTAAGTCGAGTCAGTGGCTCGTTTTTGCCGGCTCGTAATTGCCGTCCATTATGCGTGCTTGAGATATGTCCGTAGACTACGCACCTGCCCCGTAAAGGTGCCCAGTGGCAATCCAAGCGGCTGCTGTGTGTTACATATGTAGCACGGTTTGTTGCCCCCTGTTGCTGCTATTTTTGTTGTTTCAATACCCTGTACCTGAAGGGTAAGCAGTATGTTAAGTTAGTTTCAAAAATATTGTATATAGGCATAAGAAAATTAGGAGGATTCTAAGAAATGAGTAGGGCTACAAAATAAATTTATTTAGCCAAGTACGCCGTACTGGGGCTTTTGATTCTCAAAGATTAAAAGTACCTTAAAGGTCAGAAACTGTATCCCAAGCTTTAGTTTCCAGCGTTTTCCAGGTCTCTTGATTCTCGACGACCAAATGAGAGAGTTGGAGCGTGACATGCCAGATAAACACACCATCTCATGCTCTAGATCTTCAAGAGCATTCCATTGTTGGACCTTTTTTGCTTGCCCAACGTTTTATGATGATATTTTTAATGCAAGTTATTGAAAATTGTGCTTAAAAGGAGAGAGCGGAAATTTTCTCAGAGAGAATTTCCTCCGATTGCTGCTTTTAAACGCATTTGCAGCCAAAACTTCGTGACCTTTCTATTTTAAAATAAAGTTCGTTGTTGTCCGGAAGACTTTCCAGCTGCTACGTTTAGAATAATGTAAATCAACTTTTGAAACATATCGCTTCAAAACAGAAATTAATTTAAAAAAGCCAAGTAGTCGCGTGTATAGGGTATATTAAAGTTGGGATGCTTCGACTCTAACCGTTCTACTTGTTTTTTATGCTATATATACTTTTTTTGCCATGGCGGCGAAATTTATGCGTACGTGCATAAAAGCATAAAACAACACAAAAAACAAACCAGCCGACGACAAGCTCGGGTCATTTATTATTAGCTATAAAAGGCGAGTGACGCACAATGGTCGAGATTAACATGTTTGCTGTATTAATTCATAAGCTAATTTATGTCCTGTGTAAGTGAAATATGAGAGCCGGTGCATATCAGTTTTTTTTTTTAACTTATTTTGTTTTGCTTTCTTGTCGAAGATGTAACATTTTGTAATATTACGTTCAAAAATTTTAGTACAATTATTTATTGCAATTAAGACTTATATTTATAATTCAAACTCTTTCAAATCAATTTTTCGATATAATGGATTTTTTTCAAGTACACTGCATCCTAATCTCCTAAGAACGAGTTTCTGTAAATCGATTTATCTGTATAACCAACCATTTTTCTGATTCCACTAGCATTTATAAAAACAGAAATTCGATTTTTTATAATCTTAGCAACTAAAAAATTACATACATATGTAATATTACAATTAATTATTAATATTTTTGAGCAAGGAAAAATTTCGCTATATTTGCAGTTTAAGTATACGATCGAAGAGTCAAATCGGCGTTAATAATCATTTTCGATATTGTTACGTTTTACGTTCTGGTAATAATTTTTCTGGACTTTGAGATTGACAAACAATCCAAAAAAGTCTTATGAATTAGAGCAATTGATTGATAAAAATTTTAAAGATAGTTCATGCCACTATTTTAGGCCGCTAAAAAACCAATTCTTGATCACTGTGCGATGCAGAAAAAGAGTGAGTAACTAAACGAGATAGATAGCGCCTGCTTACGGCATTTACATGCCGTTGTTATATAGTACACATGTAGTTTATTTTTAGTGTGTTTGTGTATATAGTATTTTGTGTTGCTATAAATTTGTGCAGGGTTAACATTTGCCAGCCAAAAACTTTTTAAAGAAATTTATTTAGGCTAATAAATAATTTTCATTTGCATGCAATGTAAAATGCGGCTGCCTTGCCCATCGTAAAGGTGTGAAAATTGAAACTGCGTGGAGTCACATAAGTAGCCGCTTTCGAGGATGCGCCCTAAGGACTAGAAGCCTACCTGGGCCTGCATAAATTATGCCGGCAGACAAATGCGCAGGGCCAGGGGCAAGCCATTATTTGCGTGCGTTAAATTTTTAATGTAAATAAAAGCGATGTAAAGCTGCCGCCATTTTGTTTGCATTATAGCGTGTGTGTGGCTGTATGTGCGCTCGTATGTGTGACATTTTCATTTGTAAAATGCGTTGCAGCTTGGCTAGGAAAGCGAGTACAAATTAAATGTCACTCATACGCCATGTAAGCCGTGCGTATGAGTGAGTCAACGACGACGTTGCGGCAGCTATATAGCTAGGGCTGCATTTTTTTTCCATTTTTATCTTATGGCACACTGTGTATATTTTCTAGCTGTTTTGCAGCTCATTATGCAGCATGACGCAATCAAAAACACAAGCTGGGCGCATGTGTATGTGTGGCAACTCAGCTTACATCAATTTACATGCATTTGGCCGGTGCAAAGTAACTTGCCACTGGCAAAGTGAGCAGCGGAAGCATAAATAGCAGCTTCCATATTAAATCATGTCTGCTTGCTGCCGTACATTTCTAATGGCAAATTCAATTTTCTATATCAAACATAAAACGCTTTAAAATGTTTGCTGGCAACTCAAATGCAATCAAAGCTATGCTGCCTGCTGCTACTTACTATGATAGTGCTTACCCCGAGACACTCGCTTTTGATAAGTTTCGTTGAACAGGTTTGCTTAAGGGTCAGTTGTTGGCGCCCAGGGCTGCTGATTCGACTACAGGTTCTCTAGCTGCTACATTTGTCTTAAGCTCTTTCAGCATGGACATGGTGCGCTAGCTAAGCGCTGACTGCCTGCAACAGCAGCAACAACAACTTGCAACAACTTGAAAATCAGCAACAACAACAACAACAACAGCTAAAGGAACAGCAGCGGCATCTTCCTCTTTGATTGCAATGGTGCTGCCGCTGCGTCTTCTACTCAAACACAGTTCGTTGCACATTTGAACATGCCCTCAGAAAATAAATGCAAATTTAGCCATTGCAAATACACCAACACACACACAGACACGCATCCACACATATATCCATACATTCTCAAATACAAGCACATACACACTTGAACAGTGAGAAAGCGCAACGCGCTGCTTCTTTTGTTGCTGCTGCACATTTCCGGCGAACATTAGCAATGATTCACAGTGGTCGAGATGGACAATTTGGGTGAATATGTAATGAAAAACTTTAACATGGTTAACAACAAAATTGCTCTCATTATCGTTTAAAAAATATTGGTTCTCCTCCTAGTTGAGAGTAGGAGCCGTAGAACAAATACCCATTTACAAAATACAATCGAATTTCCCAATTGCTAACTTGCACTGGAGCAGATTATTGGTTCGAATATATAGAATATACTATATATATTTGAGTATATTGGCGTTATTTAAAGAAAATTCTTTATATTTATTTATAAAATTATATTTTGTTTTACCAATATATTTTTTACAAGTATATACTCTGACAATGCGCTTAATATCTCTCAATGATCATTTGAACCACTGTGCTTTCGCTCTCTTTCCCTCTTGCTTGACATTTTCTCTGCTCTTTTAACATATTTGTATAAATTTTCGATTTTCTACTTGAATAGTCTGCCGTTTGCTGCACTGTTCGCTCTTCTTCACTTCACTTTGTTTATTTCTCAAGAATTCAATATTTTTTCAAACTATTTCTGCTTGTGTTTTCTTTTTGTTTTTGTTTTTTATTTTTTTTTTGTTCTCTGCTTTGTTATTGCACTGCTCTATATATTATAGCCAAAGGATTGCGCTTTGTGTATACACCACCCCCAACACACACAAACACATATGCTCTCATACTCTTGCCCACGCACACACACACACATATGCCCCCATAGTTTTTTCTTTCAATTTCTTTCTATTGACTTGAAAACATTGTCTCTTCCATTGTATAAAGTGGATATATTTTTTTTATAATGTTAGTTTGTCGCGTTATTTGTTTCCTTTCGTAATTTTTTTATTCGCTTTTGTGCACCTTTAAAGTTTTCTAGCCTTTGTGGGCTGTCCTACTTGAAAATTTGATTTCCTTTTGCTTTTTGGGCTTGTGAAAAGTGTAAACACAAATCAACGTAAATACTAATGAAGAAAGCATTTGGAAGAGGGTGAGAAAAAATTAAAAATTGAAAAGAGAGCAAAAATGTAATGGCTGGCACTGACGTTATTCAAAAAGTTTTTGAATTGTACTAGGCACATAGCTTGGAGTTGCAAGTCTGCACCGACAGCTTTTTTGGACAAGATTCAGAGCTCAAAGCTAAGAGTTCATGCACTTTTTGCAAAGAGTTGCTTATTTTTCATGTGAACCACTTAAATCTCAATGACATAGAGATACTCGGAATGAATACTTTCTCAACTTTAAACTATCCTTTGAGAATCGAGTCATGTAGCCCATAAGTTTTCTCACCAACAAACTCCGTCTTCATTTGTTAAATGGACTATAGATCAGATCTCCAATGGATTCCAATTGAATTTTCAAGCTCTTTTCGCCAATGTTTTTCAGCTATAAAATCTTACATAGATGACTTTGTTTTATATAACTAGCGCACCATTCACCTAGACAAAGTACATAATTAATCTCTTTGCTTTCGTGCTACTCTTATTTAATTTTCAGTGTCCTCAAAGCTAATATAATTTCAATAGTTTTTAATTTTTGCAATAGTCCTTTAATTATATTACACTTGCCAGCTATTGGGTATAAACCAACGCTAAACAAAGCGTGCTCCACTGTCTAAGAGCAGAGAGAAGTAACAGGGAGTGAGTAAGAGAACTAACAAGACGTTGAAGGCAAGGCATATGGTTCATAGCACAACTCTTAAACGTTGCTCTTTGCTACTTAATGGCTAATTAGTAGTATAATTTACACCTTAATGACTGCAACAATGCCCTGGCTGCTCTTTAAACGTGGCAAGAACAGCAAACACAACAGCAGCAGCAACAGAATGCCAAGGTTGTTGCTGTTGGTTGTTTTATTTGTTGTTGTTGGTCTAGTCTGTTGGATATAATGCAAAAGGCAAAAGTGAAATCCTAGTGCCATACATTAAACATTACATTACGCATACGCCGTGTATGGCTGTATGGCTATGTGTCTTTATTTTCTTTTTACTCTACTCTCTGCTTTTTACGCGCATTTTGTTTTATGTGCAAATCAGCGTCCATTAATAAAGACAGCTAGCAAAATGTTACGCATACGCCATGTAGCCAGGCTATGCATTAATCACAGCTTACTTATAGTCGTACACATACGCGTATACATGAAAACACATTTATACAGTTAATACATATGCTTGTTGTATATAACATTTGTATATAAATGTAGGTGGAAATTCACACGGCATGTTAATTTTATTGCAAATGGCTTTTTAGTATGAAAATTTATGTATTTCATTGTGAGACACTTTGATTTATTACCTAAGCTTAAATGAGCTATGTTTATGTGCTAGCCTATGGCTTTAATACTCTTGTTAGTTGATAAACAACGCTTATAACTTTAACTTACTAGATTTGGCAATAAACTATAAACTAAGCAATTTATAATGGGATGCTAAGTGCTGCTTATTTAAGTTTGTAGCGCATTTTGTCAAAGAAAAGCAGTTTCTTATTTACAAATTAACACGTATAAAATTAAGTTATAAAACTGTTGCAGCATAAAATGTGCGCTGTATTTGTTTAACTTTTGTGGCATGTCGCGAGAAATATATTTGGTTCATCAAAAAGTATAATATTAAGAATTAATGAAAACTGGAAAAACTATGCGAACCAACAGGGTCAAGAGTAGATAGACAGTACCAACATAGGTTTCATTGAGATATTGATCCCTACTTTCCATCATTTAACAGGGCCGCGAAGGCCACCATCGTTATCCTGGCAGCTACAGAAAACAGCGGCTATGTTAATAGGGGGTGATGTCTAAGGTACGAGAGCTATTTGAGTGGGTGTAGCACCTCAGTTGGGTATTTTCAAGCACTTAAGATTCGAATAGTCATATTGCTTCCATTTTTTTTGGAGCAAATACCTGGAGCTCTCAGAAGCCTTTTAACTTTTAGGATTTCAACGATTGACATAAATTCTAAATTAAAACTCGAAGAAAATGCTATAAACAATGTTAATTTAAAAAAAATGAATTCCCTTTTTCAAAATGAATCCTGGGTATAACATTGGCCATATATCCTTATGGCACGACTATTTTTATGTATCGAGCAGCAAATAGAACTGTGGGAATGACTTCGTTATCTTGATGATGACAATATTTTTTTTTTCTTTTCAATTTTATTTAATAAATGATGAATATAACTCAAATCAAGAAACAATAATTTGTGTTTCATATTGAGAAGAGCGAATGCGTTTGCGATATATCGTTTATTTCTACGAGTCATTACAAGAGGTGCTCGGATCTGGGCATTAGCAATATAAAATTTTGTAGCTCTAAGCTTTTACTATATAAATAAAGGGTGGGTTCAAAAAGAAGTAGAACTGAGATTCTGTAGCGCAACTAGGGCAGTAGAAGGCGGTTGAATTATCTGGGCGTAGTAGTGGGGAGAAATCCGAAGAGACCTATATTGTTTCAAGACTCCTGCGGGCAAGCGGAGAGGTAGCACGTCTGTTTCTGTAAGCTACAATTAAATTCTGCGTCAAGTCGAGCATTCTTGATGGAGACCCCTACCTGAGGGGGTGGAACTCGTCGGCTCAAACGATTTTTTTTCAAAAAATGTTTTTTGATAATTAAAACAAGCTATAAATATGTTCAAATAAAAGCTAAAAATTTTGTTATATTTAAGAAGCTTCTTCCATCTATTAATAAAGCAAAAACTCTATGCAAAGCGGATTTATACAAAAAGGAACGGAATACAAATACTGTGGAACTTCCTCAAGGCGACTTCGCTTTGAATTTTTTTAAATATCCTGCGCTGAGCTTTAAAGTCCTCGTGGCCCAATGCTTAATAATAATAATTTATCTGACTGAATATTTTGTTAGTCGCCCCTGGGCGGAGCATGGGGATCTCTATTAATAACTATTCGTAGAAGACAGGGACCTACAGCTTATGGCCGAATTCGAGCGACGGTGTCTTGAATTAATAGAGATTTTCTTGGGAAAATAGCGTCTTTCAGCTAGGTATGCCAGTGCTAGGCAAATGCACCAGTGCTACTGCGGGGAATCGATCATCGGGTTGCAAAGCGAGTACGCTACCACTACGCTACTGGTGGCCATGGTCTAAATTGACAAAACTCTGTAAAAAGCCGAGATTGTCATGAAATTTTTACCGTCCGCGAATACGTAAATTTTTTAGAAGTCTCATAAATTTTGAAAACAAATGTGTTTCACAATATTTATTTGCGAAGCATGGGCGAATTTTGGAAATAATTTGTAAAGAAATGTCGAAGTAAATACTTAAAAAAACTTTTTGAGATAATTAAATATGGGACTAAATGGAAAGATAGTTGGTGATTGATATAAATATAACTTAGGACCAAAATAATTCAAAATAAATGAAAGTATTTAACAATTATGTACTAAGCGATTGCCATTTTTTTATACCCTGTACCTATAGGTACAAAGGGTATACTAGATTTGTGCAATGTATGTAACGGCAAGAAGGAGGCGTGGCAGACCCCAAGTCCTTTATACCAAAATGCTTATCATAACCTCGGGTAGCGATTGAGCCATGTCCGTCTGTCCGTCTGTATGAACACCTAGATCTCGGAGACTATAAGAGCTAGAGATACGAAACTTTACCAGCTGATGCGCATATTTCCTCAGAAGATCAAGTTTGTTGAATCATGTCAATATTTTCCCCCGTTCCCCCGTAGCAGAGTTTCGCGGTTTTTAGCTAAACCGTTTAATATTTTAATCTGAAACTTAACAGAGCGATGCGTTGTGGTTACATGCATCTGTGTGTCAAAAAGAAACAAAATCGGACAATTACAACAAAAGTAATAGTCTAAAATGTAAAAATTTCACCTCCCCATGCCTATAAACTGCTTCAATATTTATACCCTGTACCTATAGGTACAAAGGGTATACTAGATTTGTGCAATGTATGTAACGGCAAGAAGGAGGCGTGGCAGACCCCAAGTCCTTTATACCAAAATGCTTATCATAACCTCGGGTAGCGATTGAGCCATGTCCGTCTGTCCGTCCGTCTGTCCGTCTGTCCGTCTGTCCGTCTGTCCGTCTGTCCGTCTGTCCGTCTGTATGAACACCTAGATCTCGGAGACTATAAGAGCTAGAGATACGAAACTTTACCAGCTGATGCGCATATTTCCTCAGAAGATCAAGTTTGTTGAATCATGTCAATATCTTTCCCCGTTCCCCCGTAGCAGAGTTTCGCGGTTTTTAGCTAAGCCACTTAATATTTTAATCTGAAACTTAACAGAGCGATGCGTTGCAGTAACATGCATCTGTGTGTCAAAAATAAACAAAATCGGACAATTACAACAAAATTAATAGTCTAAAATGTAAAATTTTCACCTCCCCTTGCCTATAAATTGCGTCAATTTTGACTCTACGTAATAATAGTAACAAATGACCTAGAACCACCAATTTTGATAAGCTGATTCATGTGCCTCTAATGAACAAATCCACATCCAAATTTTATTAATGCAGCCCCCCCCCCCCCCCAATCGATTTACCGTGTTTTCTCCCAAACCCTTCAACATATCCCCTTGAAACTTACCCCATATACTTTAAATAACTCCTTTGACTTAAATTTCGACTTTCATCAAAATCGGTTAAAATTTGCGGAACTTATAGGTAATATCAATATCGTTTGCACCAACAAAAAAATGTTCCAATTGGAAATTCTTAGTAAGAATATGCAGGAATAAATCTTTTTTTGAGAAAAAAGGTACAGGGTATTACACTGTCGGGCACCGCCTCGACTGTATTACATTTTTGACTCTACGTAATAAGAGTAACAAATGACCTAGAACCACCAATTTTGGTAAGCTGATTCATGTGCCTCTAATAAACAAATCCACATCCAAATTTTATCAATGCAGCCCCCCCACCCCCCGCAATCGATTTACCGTGTTTTCTCTGACACCCTTCAACATATCCCCTTGAAACTTACCCCATATACTTTAAATAACTCCTTTGACGTAAATTTCGATTTTCATCAAAATCGGTTAAAATTTGCGGAACTTATAGGTATCAATATCGTTTTGCACCAACAAAAAAATATTCCAATTGGAAATTCTTAGTAAGAATATTCAGGAATAAGTCTTTTTTTGAGAAAAAAAAGGTACAGGGTATTACACTGTCGGGCACCGCCTCGACTGTATTACATTTTTTTTATTTACACATACCAACATTTTGAGATTTATTTTTTGCTTGAAATTATCTATTCACCCGAAGCCACGTTTTGATATCGTAAAGTTGAGATTGATTTGATGATGATTGTTGATTAGAGTTTCTTAGCTTATCAAAATACCGGGTTGGCACTATTATAAAACTTCTTATTACAATTTAATAATAATAATAATAATATTAAGCATACTTTGCTTCTGATGTGTTAGCCATAATCAATTTGTCAAATGTAATATACTAAAATTTACAACTAAACTTTTACCATTAATATTTTTAACTAAAATTGTGTCGTATACCAATGAAATATAATAATTTTGTACTATTTGCTGCCAAATTGAATGATTGACTTGCATGCGCTGCTTGATATATTGTCACGCTTCGAAATTGCATTGCATATTCCATATAACTATATAGGTTTGTGCGTGTGAATTAGAAAATTTGTATAAAATGTCATATTTCAAATGGTACAAAGCGCACCTGGGTGACTGGTACACCTGGCAGTCACAGTCGCAATGGCAGTCACAGCAGTTGGCAACGCAATTTGCAAATTGCCAACAATTTGTGCGACGTTTTTCAAAGATTTTCCATTGTGAATCTCTATAAATACATTTATACAGTATATTGAAAATTTGTATGTGCATTTGTGTGAGTCTACATATATGAGTATAATAATAATGATTTAATAAACCCCATGGCATGCATTGTCAAATGGCAAATAGATTGTGAGGCTTGCTTAAAAGCCATTTACAATCGAGCAACTAAATGCGTCACGCTGCGTATACACAATGTGCTTGTAAAGCAGCAAAAAGCAAAGTGTCATAAAATTTAAATAATTTTTAAAGCCCTTCTACTGACAAATTGCCAACTGCTGCGGATATAAAAATCAAGTAACCAGCACGCAGCAATTTCAGTTAAAAAGATCGATTACTATTGGACACAGACCGTAAAAGCCGAGTCCTGAGTACCGAAAGAGCGCCTCTTAAACTTTTGTGAACGATTTCATTGGACTTCACCGACTACAGCTTGACTTCATCCGGCTGCTGTTTTTATTTTGTTTTTAGCAGGCATAAATCCATTTAAGACCACAAAATCTAGGCGAGCTGTTAAAGCATAAAAGTAAAAATGCAAAAAATCGAAAACTAAGGCAACAAAATTATTTTTATTTTTTGACTTTATTTTCGTAGCGTATTTATGAGCCAGGCTAAAAATTGCCGCTAAAAATTCAAAATATAAGGCTTAGCTGGCGACGCCAACGCACAGCAGCAAGGACAATCAGCAGGGCATTAAAAACTGGCACCAAAAAAAAAAAAAAAGAATATAACAAGCAAAAATATTACAACATTTTAATAGCGAAAATGAAGATTTATTGCCCGCGACTGCACATAAAAAATATAAAAACAAAAAACCGCTGTCCAAATCCCTCCCAAACCAAAATGGGAGTCAAAATATGTCAAAAAAAAAACTCTGGCTTAACTAAAAAAATGCCACCAGTTAACGAGTTCAAATTGAAGTTTGAATACTCTACATAAAACTGGCGAAATTATTCAAAAATCAAAGAAATCGGAAATGTTTATTTTGTTTTTAATGCCAAATTTTATATATTCTCAAATTTTGCTGTAACAAAACACGTAGCTATTGATAGATATAGAAACGGGAAAGGTAATTGGATTTCATTCCCATCTCTTTTATTTATTTTATTATTATTGGTGCGCAACTAAGTTCTCGCTGTTTGTCAATAGATGGCTTTAGCAGAAAGTTCTGGTCGATTTTGACATACCCAAAACTACATAAACGAAGCTTAGGCATATGGTAAGCATATGCTATGGCACATTAGTGAATTTATTTTTGCATTATTTACTTGTGGTTGTGTGAAAATGTCTAGTTTTGTGCCAAAAAATCATCATTTGCGGGAAGTGTTGATTTTCTTGTTCTGTTCGAAAAAAACGACAGCTGAAGCGCATCGAGAGCTCCAAAAAGTGTACGGAGATGCTGCTCCAAGCGAAACAACGTGCCGTGATTGGTTTCGTCGCTTCAAAGACGGTGATTTCGATGTTGACGACCGTCCACGTAAAGGAAGACCCAAAACCTTCGAAGACGCTGAATTGGAGGCATTGCTCGATGAGGATTCGTGCCAAACGCAAGAAGAGCTTGCTTCAGCATTAGCAGTTACCCGCCAAGCCATTTTCAAGCGATTGCATGCGTTGGGAATGATTCAAAAGCAAGGAACTTGGGTTCCTTATGATTTGAAACCAAGGGACGTTGAGCGTCGTTTTTTCGCCTGTAAACAACTGCTCCAGCGACAAAGAAGGAAGAGTTTTCTTCATCGCATCGTGACGGGTGATGAAAAATGGATTCATTACAGCAACCCAAAGAGGAAAAAATCTTGGGGACAACCCGATCATGCTTCCACGTCACTGGCTCGGCCGAATATTCACGCTGCGAAGGTTATGCTGTGCATTTGATGGGACCAGGTCGGTGTTGTTTATTATGAGCTGTTGAAACAAGGCGAAACCATCCCTGGGGAACGGTATCGAACTCAATTGATGCGATTGAGCCGAGCACTGCGATTTTACTGCATGACAACGCTCGGCCTCACATTGCCAATCCTGTTAAAACCTACTTGGGAACGCTCAAATGGGAAGTCCTACCCCACCCGCCATATTCCCCAGATATTGCGCCGTCCGATTTTTATTTGTTTTCTCGATGGCACATGGTCTGGCTAATCAGCAGTTCCATTCATATGAAGATATCGGAAAATGGCTTGATTCGTGGATAGCATCAAAAGACGAACACTTCTACCGTCAAGGTATTCGAAGTCTGCCAGAAAGATGGGAAAAAGTTGTAGCTAGCGATGGGCAATACTTTGAATGAGTCATTGATAACCATTTTTTTATAATAAAGTTACATTTTCATCAAAAAAACGAGAACTTAGTTGCGCACCTAATATTTTTAGACCATATTTGACATATTTTTTTTATTTTTTTGAACATTTCTTTATATTTGGTTTAAAAGATTACATTTTTTAATGTTTTTTGTTAGTACCACGGGAAATTCTTAAACTATTATCACCAAATGTTTTAAGTTGTAGTTAAGTATTATTATTATTAGCATCACAGCCCGGTGTGGGCCAAAGCTTCCTTCACAATCTTTCTCTATGCGTCCCTGTCCAACGCCTTAAGCTTGTAGTTCTGGACCCTCATTGAATTCAGATCCGCTTCTACCGAGTCGATCCAACGCTTTTTCGGCCTGCCTTTAGCTCGGCATCCTAGATCTATGTACAGTAAAAGCTTTTTTGTCGGTGCCTCGTCGCTCCTGCGTAGCACGTGGCCGAGCCATCGCATTCTTTGAGACTTAATAAACCGTACAATTGTTTCGCCTCTCATCATGGTTTCTATATCGTCAAGTTGTAGTTAAGTACTTGGCGTTATAAAATCATTTTATTCTCAATAATTTAAATTTGTCTGAATTAAAAAATTTGTCGAACTGCTTTCCAAAATTTAAATTCTTTGGATATGGCCTTTATATTCAACTGACCCTTTAAGCATGCGGATCTATGACGCTACAATATGTGTTAAGATATTTTTTGAAAGAAATCATTCATTCTTTCGGCTTAAAATTCGGGGTTCAAACCAACGGGCTGTCAAACGATAGTAACATTTAGAACTTTAAGTGGTCATTCGACTGCTTCTGCCGGTGCTTTTTATATGATGTGTCACCTGCCCAATGTTTTTAACTCGAATGCCACCACTTCCCTTGGAAAGAGTATTAAAATGCTTGTTCTTGAAAATCTCCGCCCCCAACACAAAGTCAAAAACAAAAACAATGTCAAGGCAAAAAGTGCAGAGTGTAAAAATCCTTGCCGCGTCACGTCACGTCAGCCATTTGATAGGCCAGCCGGTCGCAACACAATGACGTAGAGCATTTTGGGAAGCATATTGTTGGCATATAACCCACGTTTATCGCGACTCCCTGAGCCTAGACATGGCAACTCAGCGGGCATAAGAAGAGGGCGAAGAGTTTATCGTACATGGACAGGGACACGTCGCACTTTGTTAGCCGCATGCCAAACTAGCAGGGAATCCGCCTGCCTCAATGTTTGCTTGTCGTCCAGCTACACCCAAAAAAACTGGGCGTGTCCAATCAAAATATGCAAATGTTTTATCCGTAAAACGTCGCTTTTGATGGAATTTCGGCACATTTTGTTGTTGTTTGGATTGGTTTGGCTCTGACTTGATTTTGCATTGTTTTGGTTTTTGGTTTCCCGGTTTCTAGCGTCGTCGTGTGAGACGGGCACCCAGACAAAGGCGCCCCCAAATTAGCAGTAGTTGGTCTGGTCTGGTCTGGTCTGGTCCAAGCCAGCATGCGTCAATCGGTAGAGTCCTTTACTTATTTATATGCATAAATTCCGTGTGCGGTTTGTGGCAATTTACTGCGCTTTAATTTAATGTTGTCAACCGTCATTTTTACTTAAGCGTTTTCAATAGTCATTGTGGTCAAGGGTGTGGGCAATTCGAGCGGAAACGGGGTTGGGATTGTTTGGCAAATTGTGATAGCTCATTATATGGAGGATGGGGCTATATTTTTGATGTAATGGCGTGCAGAGCGGATGGGGTTGGTGAGTCACAAACTTGACCTTATAAGAGCCGCAGGTCAACTGTGAAGTGCGATATTTAAAGGCTCGTGTTAAAGAAAAAGAAGATATACTTATTTAAGTTACAATGTTCACAAGCATGTTTTTTGGTCTAAGGCATTGTAAAAAGGATTATTTTTTTTAGTAGTTCGAGCCTATGGTGATGCTTTTAGGTAATTATTGACCTTTTTGGAAACACTTTAACAAAGTTATCGATATATATTTTTGCATTGGCTGATTAAAAAGCAGAGTCTTACAGTTCTTCAAAGCATCAAACGAGCGTTTGCAAGGGTCTAAACCTAATTCTTGGTAGAACACCGTAAAGTGACTTGGAACACGCTTAAATGGCAGTCTTCGTGAGCTTAAAATTCATTTAAAAATTATTTTTTGGTGTATTTTATTACCTCTACCGAAAGTCAAAGCGAATAATAAGTTTGTGCAAATGCATGTAACGTCATATTTTTACCCCTCGCCCTTCCACCCCTCCAATTGGGAACAAAACCAAAACCTTGCAAAATTAACGAACACAGACCTCTGTTTTGTTCCCATCACTAAGAATATATTGAACATTTTTTGATAATTACAAGTTTTAACTTTCAATATCGATACTGAATCAACTTGATACCGATACTCTGATTGTAGAATAAAGTCGATACAATACCAATATGCCTAGTATCGGGAAGGAATTAAACATTTTTTTAATTTTAAGTCCCAAAAGTCTTTCTGTTTGTCTTTAGCTGTGGAAATTACACAGGCCTCTCATAGTGATGGGTAGTATGTAAAAGTTTGTAAATTTGTAATTTTGGAAAGTTTGCCATTTTGGTATCGAATATTCAATCGATAAAGATAAGGGTGGGCTATCTGTTACTTTATGCTAAATGCGTTTTACTCGTATATTTTCAAACAAAAGTGTTATATTATTATATGTTGACATATGTCGAAGAGCATCCACTTTGGACGGGTTTGCTCCGAACTATGAGTGTTTAACAACCAAGCAAACAGATGGCCCATCCTATATTTAGATCCTATACCAAAGTTATCTAGCACAAAACATTATTTTTCAACTTTAAATACGCTTTTTCTAGAGGTCTTTGTGTTTGTTTTTTACTCTGGAAATTAGGGAGAGTAGATTCTTTATCATAATCAGAAAGTCACGTATTTGAAGTTTTAATTTATGTACTAACCATCCGATATCGATATAAATAGCATCGGTAACGAGCTTAAATCATTTTTTTTTAATTTTAAATACGTGTTTTCGAGAGGTCTTTGGGTTCGTCTTCATTTCTGTACAGGCTGTACCATAATTGGGTCGTTCTGGATGCAACATACTCCTACAAGTCTTGAAATTGTGAACTGTTAATTTTATTTTTTTTTATGTCGATTGAAAAAAATGTGAACAGCAAGAAAATTTCAAATTTCGGATAAAGTAAAAAGTTCCCGGCGTATTTGCTTGATTTCGAATGTGAATGTTATGTGAGGATTATCCGACTTAGATCAAATATGCCCCGTTTGTTTCGACCACTTTTGTCCATTTAGAAGCCAATTTCATCATTCCCCGATCCTCGTCCCTATTGGTAAAATACCATACCAACTCAATTTCAAGCCTCTCTTGAGGCCATAATTTACTGTCCAGAAAATTTTGCAAATGCTTTAATAGCTAATAGTCGTTAGATGCCAGGTCTGGACTATACAGTGGGTGCGATAGAACATCCCATCCAAATTCTTTGAGCTTCTGACGGCTTCTGTGCGCCCTGGGGTTATCTTGATGGAACACAACACCTTTCCTATTAGCCAATTTTGGTCGATCGCTTGATTCAATCTGGTTAGTTGTTGACAGTAGAGATACGAAATGAGAGTTTGGCCTGATGGGATCAATTCATATTGGATGCATCCTTTACAGTCCCATCCTGCATCTTGGCCGTTAATATGCTGCTGTACTCGTATGTGACCCATTTCATCATCGGCTTTAAAAAATGCAAAAAATCGCAAGCATCAATTCGGTCCAAAATGTTATTTTGCGTCAATTCGTGTGGCGCCTATACATCGATCTTGTTCTGCAAATGGTTCCAAACGGTTTTCTGGCTAATCTTCAGTTCCTGGGCAATGAAATAAGTGCTCACATGCCGATTCGACTCGATGATTTCCATGATTTGATGATCAGTGTTGAAGAATGTATGGAATTTCCTTTTTTATATTTATTTTTGTTTTATCCATAATACGACTAAATAAAATATTTTATAAAAAAAAACATATATTTGTTTACTTTTTGACATAATGCGGTTAGTTGTATAAGCAAGGACTGACCATATAAGATATTCATTAATGGTCAGGTTTAACTAAAAGAGAGCGCTTGAAGCTCTTATGGAAATATAAGTAAAATTCGTTTAAAAGAAATTATAGTTATTAAAACTATAATTCTTAATGTGGCTTGAACTTTGCTTAAAATCTAAACAGTCACAAATATGCCACCAAATTTATATTTTACATCTTTTAACAAAAAAATGTGCAACACATTGTTTCCATAGGTCAACAAGTATCTTCACCAAATTAAACCAAACAAATATTATTCCAAATTGATATGTCTACCCAAAAAACGTGTTTGACTTATTATCGAAACAAATCGCACCACTTGATAAAATATTTATTTATTTTGAATAATTATATTATTATTTACGCCTGTTACTTTTATGATAGAGCACGTCACGCGTGTTCTGGCCTACTTTCCCCCCGTCCACCCACTATTTAAACTTGTGACTAATAGATTGCTTTTGTGTTGTGCAATTACTACCTCGAGACGTAGCAAAACAAATATTTGCCAAACTTATCGGTTATCAGCTCTCAACTCTGTTTGAATATGGACTGTGCTTTTTGGGAAGACATAATCGCGTTTAAATTATGAACATGTCAAACTCTTATTTATTTACCTTTACGTTTTTATCGAAAACTATTTATAAACAAGATATGTATATAATACTCTTGAAAAGCGTGAAGCTTTTTCATTTAGTTTCGATTTGGTTCGCTTGGGGTTTGGCTCAGTTTCCGCGTTAAGTAAATGAAGTTCGTTTTCAGTATGACACAATGGCTGTCAATCCGAGACGGCAGCTGCGGCTCTGTACGTTCTGTGCCCTGGCGTTTGTGGTTTGTCAATTTTGGTTGCTCTTGGTGCTGACACAGTACGGAAATGTGCATCATTTTATAAATAGCATAGTAAGTTTTTGGAAAAGTGTAAAAAAACAAGTAACAAGTGAGGTAAAATTGGATGTCTGCAGCTGCTTTTAAGACCCCACAATGTCTATATGGCTGATCCGTATCATTGGCGCGAATTTGTGGCTGATACACCCAAGAAACCAAATAACTTCTATCAATATAATCGAGAGCGTAGTGATAAGGTGGGCGCTGTGCGTGTACTCCCTAGCACAAGGCATGATAGGTAAGTAATATGGGGAATACATTGGTTACATTTTGTGATATCTATTTGAGGCAGCTAGTTTGAATTGATTACGGCAAAAGCTAATTTTAGCTGGAAATAGATATGGTTTACAGTGGTAGTAAAAAATTCGCCTTGCTGTACTTACGCAGTTTCTTGCAATGCCTTCTAAGTTCACAGCATCTAATTTAAGTGTATCTGGTATCTTAAGAAACTAAGTTCTATGCATATTTTTGTTAAACCATAACCAGCTGTAATACTCGCAGCTATGTACTGCCATCCGCCTCCCAAGCCAAGGTCAGCATTGTCATCAGTTTTCATAATGAGGCGCGTTCCATGCTGTTGCGCACGATTATCTCGCTGGTCAGCCGCACGCCGGAGAAATATTTGCATGAGCTGATTATCATCGATGACTACAGCGAGGATGGTGAGTAGCACCATGAATATAACCTTCAAACTTTGTGACTTGCCTTTGCACTTTGCACCTCAGCGAGTCTGCTGCATGAGCTCAATGAGCTGTTAAAGAAAATGTACGCCAAACGGGAGGAATTGAATCTACTGTTCATACGGAATCTGCGTCGCATGGGTCTGATTTGGTCACGTAACAAGGGAGCCAGTCAGGCCAGCGGACATTATTTACTCTTTATAGATAGCCACTGTGAGGTGAATGAGGGTTGGTTGGAGCCGCTGCTGGAACGCTTGGCCTTGAACAAGACTAGGGCAGTAAGCCCACTGCTGGATCGCATTGATGAACAGACGCTTAGTTATCGTCCGGGCAATGAATTACTTATGGGCGCCTTTGATTGGAGCTTGCATTTTCACTGGTTGAAACGCGTCTTAGCTGACCACGAAACGGCGGAGCAGCAATATAGCAGTCCCGTCTTTTCGGGCGGCACTTTTATGATCTCGCGTAAATGGTTCCTCAAACTGCAGGGTTTCAACAAGTACTTGCAGGTATGGGTGCTGGTCATTGGACCAAGCAACTGTTAGTTACCCTTTCTTTTTTTGGTCTAGCCAAGTCAATTTTGCGCACATTGGCTCAAAACAATTTGGCCTAGACCGCAAACAAGTCGTAAAGCTGGCGAGTATATACTGTTTGTTGTTTTATATCTTTGCAGATTTGGGGCGGCGAGTCCATTGAGTTTGCCATTAAATTGTGGCTTTGCGGCGGACAAATTGAGATCGTGCCCTGTAGTCGAGTTGGACATATTTTTCGCTCACGCCATGCCTTTAAGTTTCCAGTGTTGAACAACTGGGGCCAAGATGCGTCGGACATTGGTCAGGCTACATATTTGCGGTAGGTCGGTCGCTCGCTCTGCTTGACTTGTCCAGCTGAAGGTGGAGCTGTAGGTGTAAATTGTGTGCCGCCCTTTGGTATTTTTCAATTTATTTCTACGCCCCAGCGCCTGAAGGGACCAAGCAGCACCATTTTAATATAAGCATTCTTAGCACGCAATCCTTATACACACATACATACTCCCACTTGACAGAAACTCAAAAATCATAGCCGAGTCCTGGCTGGAGGAGTATAAATATTTGTTCTACGCACTCAAACCGGCGGCCAAGCAAATTCCATTAAACTACACTGACCACGAGCTGAATCTCTTTAAAACGGCGCATCAATGCCGTCACTTCGATTGGTATCTGCGGCATGTGCATAAGCATCTCAAGTGAGTAAGAATAAAAGAGCAACCAGTAGTAGATTCTATGAGGATTTCAATATTAGTTTCTGTTTGTTTCTTTTGGAATAGTATGAAATTTCCGACTGTCATGCACTTGGCAATGTGCGGATTTATTTCTATCTCGACTTAAAGCTTGGTAACGCACAATTCCGTGCTTCTACCTTTATGAAGAATTAAGTTGTCTAAGCGGACAAAATTAAGTTAAAATTTTGTCGAAACAACGCCCAAAGTTTTAAACGAGTACGTTGGTGTAGCTTTAGTCTCACATACATTTCGTAATATCCGGAATGATCCAATGCTCAAAAAGCTAAAGCAAAGAGCTAGGAGGAGTTGTATATAATTTCTGATTCTACCTGTTACTGGTTTCTCTTTGCTTAATATTTTGCTATTACTTTTTTTTATTCCTAATTCGAATACGTCAATCTTTTAGATTGCATCACGCCGAGTACAGTGCGTTGGGTACGCTACGCAATGCCGCACGCTGCTTATTGGTGCAGAAAGTCTCCACACAGTTGGTGCTCACCAGTTGCTATCACAGTGAGATCACACAATGGCATTTACATCGTAGCAGTGGCCAGCTAAGCACGGAGTTCAAGCAGTGTCTAAGTGTGGTAAACAAACCACCAAAGGGTTATCAGCTTCTTATGGAGCTTTGCAGCAACACTAACGATTGGCAGCGCTGGCAACGCCGCGGCACACAGCTGATGCACAACAGTACGCATCTGTGTCTGGACAATCCGCTCAAGGATCAGCTGGAGCTAAGTGCGTGCAGATCCGCTGCTGCTTCACAGTCTTTTCAATTTTCACTTGAAATGAAGCAACTGACATAAACTTGTTAAACGCAGTAAACTTGGTGTGTGTGTGTGTGAGGGTCGGGTCTATCTTTGCCTGAGTCTGTGCCTTTCACTAATCAAAATGTTGCCATGTCTCGCTAATCTCTGTGAAATATTTCCGGAGCCGCAGCCATAGATTACATGCGCATATCAGTTGCCATGACGGCATGCAAGAGGGAAGCACTAAATTATGGCGCAGCACACAAAGGTGAAGTCTACGAGGAAACCTTCTACTCTTTCTATTTTTTTATCGTTTTTGTTTGTTGTGTGTGTTTTGTGTGTGCTGCAGGGGGCAGAAGCAACTTGCTTCCTGTCGCATCCGTCACATGCGAGACAGACAATGCCACGCGCAGATAAAAGCCAGCGACGGCGCGCGTATTGTGCGCTTGTTTAGCAACAACCAAGTCTGCAACAACAACAGCAACAACAACAATGGAAGTAGGAACATCAGTCAACTGTGAACGAGGGCAGGCTGAAAAGTATTTGGCAAAATTTTACATAACTTTGGTCTTTCTAAGTACTGGGCAAGTCTATATAAATGTAGTGTCATCTTTTGCAAAGAGTGTCCTATATCAGTTGTAGAAAGTTAGATAGATTGGCAGGAGATAATTTGTAGTTAGATAGTTGTCTCGTGCTTGTGATGGGATAAGATTGGATTGAACTTCTCCCGTCAGGCGTTATGATCTGCTGATAGACTGTCTCTCTGCAGCAAAGGAAGAGGTTGCTTTTTCAGAAGCCAGTGAAATCGATTCCTATCGATCCCTTTCTAAAGTGCTTGCAGTATGATAGTCGCTGGTTCGAAGTTATGCAAAGATATGTGGCTGACATCCTCTGCGGTATTGGTTAATGATTGATTCAAATCGCAGGCGGAGTGTTCAGCCGTAATGTGAAGCATACGTTGACAGATTTCTTTCTATTGATGGCAGCATTCAAACTTCTGGCACAGTTCTCAAATTCGAGCAGATAATTCGTACTGACAAGAATCTTACTATAGAACGCTCACATCAGCAGCGGAAGTGGCAAGAAGCATTTTTGACATGTTGATAACCATTTTGTGTCTTGGCACAGTATTGTCGAACAAAAATACACTAAAGTATACAGGAGGGGTACGAGAACACGTACGTAAAGAACACCAGCTAAGGCTTTTCTGGTTGTGGCAGGCTAAATACTTGTCAGCATACCCTCGCAGTCGGACACTATGGGCGCAGACCAAATCGGAGGCAGCTGGGATGACAACAATGCGACTCGCGTCTGCAATTGTTGCCGGGTCAAAGTCGTCGGCGGTGGCGACTGGCAAATGTAATTGAGTTGATAGCTCGGCAGTGCGCTTCCGGCAGCTATGATGGCCACCGGAAGTGGACAACAAAAACAGTTAAAACAAGAAAAGTATTGCAAAAGCTAAGTAAAAGAAAACAAAGAGCATGAATCTTCGCCCGATTGCAAACTGTGGACTGCATTCAGCAGTCAGTCAGAAACTTGAGTTTTATTTTCTTTTTGAAATTTTTTTTTTATTATGTGGTAATAAAGCGTAAAAGTTAATTTTGCATTGCAACAACAAAAGTTGACAAGCCGAGACAACTTTGTGCTCTTGGCCAAACAATATACGCAGAGGGTGAGCAATTTATTTTGTTGCAGCAAGAGAGCGCGACCGTGCAGTGCAGCCTGAGCAGCGTGGAAAAAATCATATTTTTCATGGCATTTAATAAAAAACAAAACTAAAAAGTGTTACTAGTTGGTTGGCGAGGGAGTTCGGGTGGCCGCGGCAGTGTCGTCTAAACAAAATGTCGGCCTGCTGCTTCCGTCTATGTGCAGGTGTTGCGCGCGTTTAGTTTCATTTAAGTTATGGCTGCCACAGTTTCCGGCATTTTATTGTTTTCCACCTGTCCGGCGGTAATAGAGCAGTGGCAACAACTACTGCGCAACTTGGCCGCAACATAGAAGAGGCATGAACAAAAACTATAATAATAAAAGTGCGTTTATTGTGTGGCATGTTGTCGTTGTTGTTTCTGTTTTTCCTGTTTTTGTTGTTGTTGGCAGACTTAGCCAAACAATAAAGCGGCCGTCAAGCGGTAATAAAACTTTGAAGCACTAAAAATGATTTCAATTTTCCACACGGCCAAAGGCTGAGGCAATTGTTGGTTAAATATATATTTAAAGCATGCTTTCGTGCGAGCACTTGAGATACTTTAATAAGCAAAATTTAACTTAAAATGCTTCTCGCTGTTTTTTTGATGAAAATGTAACTTTATTATAAAAAAATGGTTATCAATGACTCATTCAAAGTATTGCCCATCGCTAGCTACAACTTTTTCCCATCTTTCTGGCAGACTTCGAATACCTTGACGGTAGAAGTGTTCGTCTTTTGAGGCTATCCACGAATCAAGACATTTTCCGATATCTTCATATGAATAGAACTGCTGATTAGCCAGACCATGTGCCATCGAGCGGAACAAGTAAAAATCGGACGGCGCAATATCTGGGGAATATGGCGGGTGGGGTAGGACTTCCCATTTGAGCGTTCCCAAGTAGGTTTTAACAGGATTGGCAATGTGAGGCCGAGCATTGTCATGCAGTAAAATCACTTTTTCGTGCCTCTGCTCGTATTGTGGCCGTTTTTCTCGCAGTGCTCGGCTCAATCGCATCAATTGAGTTCGATACCGTTCCCCAGTGATGGTTTCGCCTTGTTTCAACAGCTCATAATAAACAACACCGACCTGGTCCCACACAGCATAACCTTCGCAGCATAACCTTCGCAGCAAAGAAATCGAACGTGAAGGAGTCATACTCGCCAAGTCTACCCAAGTATGTGCATATGCTGATGATCTGGCCCTGCTAGCAACAAACACAAGAGAGCTAAAAGAAACATTTCTGGAGCTAAACAAACGCGTGAAAGAAATGGGAAATGAAAGAAATCAATGAAGATAAAACGAAATACTTCGTGAAATCAAAACGCCCGCCTCGAGAAAGCTTCTTAGAAATTGTGCACTCAAAATTGTTTAAATCAAAAATGCTCTCAAGAAATACGAAATTCAAAATATACAAGTGCCTCGTTCGACCAGTGCTAACATATGGTTGTGAAGTTTGGACCCTGAAAGCAGCTGAACTAAAGCAGCTCAGCATCTTTGAAAGAAAAATTATGCGAAGGGTGTATGGTCCACTACGATTAAATGACGGCACATATCGTCGCCGATACAATGACGAAATTGAAACCATGATGAGAGGCGAAACAATTGTACAGTTCATTAAGTCTCAAAGAATGCGATGGCTCGGCCACGTGCTACGCAGGAGCGACGAGGCACCCACAAAAAAGCTTTTACTGTACAGAGATCTAGGATGCCGAGCTAGAGGCAGGCCAAAAAAGCGTTGGATCGACACAGTAGAAGCGGATCTGAATTCAATGAGGGTCCAGAACTACAAGCTAAAGGCGTTGGACAGGGACGCATGGAGAAAGATTGTGAAGGAAGCTTTGGCCCACACCGGGCTGTGATGCTAATAATAATAATAACCTTCGCAGCGTGAATATTCAGCCGCGCCAGTGACGTGGAAGCATGACCGGGTTGTCCCCAAGATTTTTTCCTCTTTGGGTTGCTGTAATGAATCCATTTTTCATCACCTATCACGATGCGATGAAGAAAACTCTTCCTTCTTGTCGCTGGAGCAGTTGTTCACAGGCGAAAAAACGACGCTCAACGTCCCTTGGTTTCAAATCATAAGGAACCCAAGTTCCTTGCTTTTGAATCATTCCCAACGCATGCAATCGCTTGGAAATGGCTTGGAGGGCAACTCCTAATGCTGAAGCAAGCTCTTCTTGCGTTTGGCACGATTCCTCATCGAGCAATGCCTCCAATTCAGCGTCTTCGAAGGTTTTGGGTCTTCCTTTGAGTGGACGGTCGTCAACATCGAAATCACCGTCTTTGAAGCGACGGAACCAATCACGGCACGTTGTTTCGCTTGGAGCAGCATCTCCGTACACTTTTTGGAGCTCTCGATGCGCTTCAGCTGACGTTTTTTTCGAACAGAACAAGAAAATCAACACTTCCCGCAAATGATGATTTTTTGGCACAAAACTAGACATTTTCACACAACCACAAGTAAATAATGCAAAAAGAAATTCACTAATGTGCCATAGCAGTTTGCTTATCATATGCCTAAGTTTCGTTTATGAAGTTTTGGGTATGTCAAAATCTACCAGAACTTTCTGCTAAAGCCATCTATTGACAAACAGCGAGAACTTAGTTGCGCACCTAATAAATAAACAGATGTCGTTCAAATTTTTTTCGTTTTCGATTTTGCTTGCATTTATTTGTTGACAATATCTTCTGATATTTCCCTAACACTTTGTTAGTACGTACAGCTATGAACTTTTCGATTACTTTATATCGTTTACAAATATTATGAAAATTTTAATTTTTAAACATATCGCATAGTGTGTGTTGGTTTTTGTACTTATTTTATTCAAAAATATGTTTTTTAATGAAGCTGTGATAAGTTTAGTAAAAAAAAGTGATATTTTTAAGAAATTTTCAGAATTTATTTTTTCATTCATTTAATTATTTCAAAGGAGCAGTAGTACTTCAAAAATAACCAAAACTGGATTGGATTCGACTTAGTAGCCTTTCAGTATATTTCCTGGTGTTAACCGGTGAATGTTGTAGAAATTTTTACGCATTAAAATATGTTTTTTTTTTTTTTTTAATTACATAAACAATTTATTTAAAAAAAATATATTTTTATTTAAAAAAGCAAAATGACTTATTTCCAATCTTTTATTAATAGCTTAAAAATCTTTGAGAATAAAAATTGAAACAATAATTATTTAATAAATTTAAAATAAGTTAGTCCTCAATATTATTTTAAAAATTTAAAATAAAAATTTATTTTAAATATATTCTGAGCCAAGGGTTCATTATAATTTATGTGATACTTCTATTCCTTTCCATCAAAGTTCTCGAAAAAGCTTTATTGAAAACATTTGTGAAATCAATTTTTATTTTGTTGGACCCTTAAAATTTATCGTTCAAGTACATGAAAAGGTATTGAAGCTTACATAAAACGACGTCCTTTTGGTGCAAGCTAATTAAATAAAAATTTTACTATCAATTTTTGAATAAAAAATCGTGGCATAACTCTTGTTATAAAAATTGTATAATAAAAATTTAAAAGTAAAGTTTTTTTGTGATTTTGAATAAAAAAATGGACTGTTTTAAACATTTTATTTTAAGGTTAACAAATAGGGTTAACAATTTGAATTTTTTGGTATAAATTAGTTTAAAAATGTAGATGGTCCTTTTAAAAAGATGATTTATTGTGGCCAGCATTTTCGTCCAAAAAATTTTCGTTTTGCATTTTTTCAACCTCCTAACTCGTATTTTTATTTTTAAATTAAGATCTCAGCTTTCATACCGACAGATGCTCATATCTACTTTGACTTGACTATTTATGTAGAAAAATTTGGCATATACGTTTCTTAATTAGATCGAAAATACTTTACTTGTAGTATTATATAGGTTGGGAACGCTGTGTGTAAAATCCATCCATACTTTTTCTTCGAATTTTGTGTCTTCATCTTCTACAAATTTGTATACACTGAGTATTTTCAGTCAACTTCACAGTTATGGGTTCCATCTCCAACGTTCTGCGGCATCCAGTATTCGGATAAGTATGGGTCTTCGGAATACCATTGTTTATACCAAGAATACCGTCTATATTTCAACTCATCTTGGCTAACGTTACTACTGCTAGCTGGTGAAATGGAAGAGTATTCTCCAAACATTGGTGACACATGTTCCGGCGGTTCAAAACTCTTGCTATTGACATCGTGGCTTAAAGCAGTTCCAGTAGGCAATACATATAAATATTCCCGCAATATTTGGGCCATTTGTTCCGGAGGCACTAGAAATTTACTAGCACAAATGTGGAAAGCATTGATTTTCTCTCGTAAATTGTAACCAGAGCTTATTTCAATTTGGGTATTATTAATTGGGACATTTTCACTCGTTTCATCTAGATCTGCTCTAATTTTCAAAATTTCATTAATGTTTCGCATCATGCTGCCTACCCGATTGCATATTTCATCTACAGTAGCTATTTCTTTGCTATAGACGAACAAACTTATCCACAGTGCAATCAGGCCCAGAAACAGTTTCTCTATATGGGTTATTTCAATTCGGGTAGCCGGCAAAAGCACAGTATTAGTTCCTGGTATACAGGAACCACTTGAGAAGGCTCGCAAAAGCACCAGCTTAGAGCGAAATGGAAACCAAATGGGAGCAAAAAGTGTTTTCAAAAGAGCCGGCATTTTAAAAAAGCCTTTTTTTGACTAATGAAATATTTTTTTTTGACTACTTTAATGAAATATTTTTTTTTGACTACTTTAATGAAATAATTTTGTTTTATGTTACCTCAAATTGATTTAAATAAATATTTCAAATGCCAACTGGTTTTGTTTTCACTATTTTCAGATAATCCATTGAAAAAAAAAAAAGAACAGCAAGTAGGTTTTAAAACTATATACATATATGGTTATTTGATTTGTTTATTCCAAGTGGATCACGTACCAAACATTTCTATACTTTTGTCCTCCGCGCCGGACAATAAGATTTAGGAAGAGTAATTAGTTAATGTGATAAGAACAAATACTCAGCATCTTCACTTTGCTGGGCAGAAAGGCAGATATGCAAAAGTGCCCAACAACAACTTACACTCAAAAAATGCTGCATTTTTGCCAGACTCAAACCGGTGAACTAAGAAAAGTTGTCGAATTCACCCGAAAAGTTCTAAAAATATTAAAGTGGCTTGAGCGAAAGTACAAGCCAAAATTGAAAGTATAGGGTGGGTCATCTGTTGGTTTGGTAGTTAAATACTCTTAATTCGGAACATAGTAGGTGTAGTATCCGAAAAAGAGTAAATTTTTGTTTTTTAGTGTGACACTTGTACACAGCTGGCTCTCGTTGCTCAGGTTGTTAGTCTGACACTTATGCATTTCTGCACGAAAAAGTGGTGTTGTGTCGTACTTCAAAAGAAAGTATATCTAAAATTCTACTTTTAAAGACGTGTTTTAGCTATATTCCACGATGGATAAGTTTTAGTGAATGAAATTCCGCAACGCACCTTGATGTTATTGGGACGGATTTACATCAACGGTAAATCAAGCTTAGATTATATGCGGGATTTTCTGGCCCAATCGGATATCAAACGCAGAACTATGGCACTGTACAAGTGAAGTTCCTATCGGCACCGAGATAAGAACACGCAAGTGGCGTTGGATTGGCCATGCTCTCAGGAAACATCGAAGCAGCATTGTCAGGATGTCCCTGGAATGGAACCCTCAAGGAAGCAGACGAGTGGGAAGACCAAAGGCAACCTGGCGACGTACAATACTTAACGAATTGTCCCTTCATAACATCAGCTGGGACACAGCAAAGCAAACTGCGCCTAACAGAGTCCGGTGGAAAGTTCTTGTAGAAGCCCTAAGCTCCCTGGAGGAGTACTAAGAGGAAAAAAAAAAAAAAATAAATCAAGCTTAGATAATGCTGCAACATCTCACAGGTGCTACTGGTACACTTTGAAGAACTTGAATTCCTTTTTTTTATTTAGAAGAAAAATAATACAGATATTCATGCAGGAAATCCAAGTTTCGGCGTCGCAAGGGGCTGCATGTTGTACTTGAAGGTACCATTCTTATTGTCAAGTGTCAAGCTGTGACCTAAATATGTAGTTATCGTGATTCTTCACTCTGAGAAACCCAAGATAGATAGTGCGCTTACTGCATGTACTTCTCAAAGCATGCATAATCTACATCCAGCTAATCCGCTTGACTATGCCAATGCCGTGTTGTTCCATCGAATGCATTAGTCATCCCCCAATACGCCAAAGCATACTGTAGAGTGTCTCGACTGCTTAGTTGCCTTTTGCTACCAAACTAGCATCCATTGGCAAAAGTGATTCTTCGCTGAAATCCATAGAATTGGCATCAAGAATTTGCTTTGGTTAATAAAATCTTTTATGCTTTGTGCATAACTTGTGAGACACTGTTCTTTATACCTTTTTATTTGTATTCAATTTTTGCTCAATAGCAGTCCTTGACATCTTTTCTAATGGCCCCATTTTGCGCCAACTCTTTCAAGTGCTCGGCCCGAGCTCGACTCATTTATGGCAATAGTTTTGCGCCAAATTTGTATACCTTTCAAAAAGTTGAGCGCTATCATTGAATAAACAGCAGTGCGTCCGCTCAAGGACAAACCTTAATTATGCTCAGCAACAACAACAACGTCCACAACAACATAGGCAGGCTGCAAAAACTGGGCAGTTACTAGCCCCCAAAAAGGGTGGCAGGATATAAGTTGATTATTCATTTGAAGACTCATTTTATTATCTGCATAAATCTTGCAAGCCCAACTCATTCACTCAAACCCAAATTCTGACCCTGGCCAAGAGCACAGCCCCCTTTAAAAACTTTCTGTTTACTTTGGCGGTGCACAGTTCTTCTTCTTCATTTTATTTTTTTTTTGTCTCACAAAAAAAAATCTATCATTCAGTGGCGCGCATTTAAAACATCTTGATTAAAAAACTAAAAAATATAAAAAAAGAACGTAAAATGCTAAAATGAAAGCCAAATGCAAACTCAGCGAATTTTAAGTGAGCGCGCAAAAAAATAAATTGGGACTATTCGGGATGATGAACGACACTGGGATACTCTGCGAACATTTCAACAAAAATGTGAAATACATATACATACCTGGTCTCTTTATTATGAAAAGAAACGAGAATGGCAGCATAGTTTTTTCTATCAACCAAGCACTCTCATAATAATACAATCCAAAGAGAAGTTCGAAACCGCTGCGTTTCCTTAAAAACAGGGCCAGGATGCTCAAAGATGTAAATATGTATGAAACCACGATTGGATGAGATGTTCCTGATAACCACAACCAAGGCAGAACGGCAATCTGATATAACGCCCGGTTGTCACATCTGCTGGACATTATGCCCGATGTACGATCTAAAACGAAAATGCGAAGTCCTGCGGTTCCACTGCATCAGGATGGTAGAAAAGGTATAATGGCCGAGAGGATGAACGTTACCATCACATCTTCTGTCTGCAGAGATGAATAGATGAAAGCATCCAACCTCTGCTATGTAAGAACCCTTGTTCACTTAGTAACTTGGAAAGACTTTCCTTAAAGACCTTGGCTGTCTGGCAAGTTTGCCCAAAATGGACCTGGCATCCTCAAATTAACTTATGAATATAATATAGCGATCCTGACTATTCTATTCAAGTCGCAATGCTCTCCGGGTGATGTCTGCACGACAACTACCAAACCTAAACCAAGAAAGTTTTATATCAATGCAGTTAAGAGAAACGTTTACATGTTAAATTTGGTTGCTCCAGTAGTAAAACGGTCTCTATTACATTTTTGTCGTTTTTGTAGTGCCCATTACCATTTATATTGCTGCTGAGTGTACCCGCTAGATGGCGCCAGAAAGTTGTTGTCGCTAGATGGAGCCAAGAAATTGTTGTATATTTATCAGATCTGGATATAAACTTAATATTTTTTATATCAATATTTGCAGAAGGCAGGGATGAGGCTAAGCGAAGCCGCCTAGTATATAGGTGTATATACAGAAAGTTAAGTTTGTGTCAGATTAGAGATGAGAAGTTTAGAAAATAGAAGCATATTTTAATAACCGTAGCAACTAGTCTTTTGATTACGCCCTGTTTCGATTGAATAGCTTTTACATATTATATTTTGTGGGTAAAAACGAAAAGTTTTTCTACATGGAAACAAAGTAGGTATATAGTTTCCAACAACTTAACGTATGCACACAGCTTATCGTTACCCCAGTCAGGAGAAATCCTTATTGCAAAATTAACTTAAAGTCTGCAATAGCCCTGTTGCTATGGGTATACAGAGTATCAAAATATCAAAAACAAAGCAAAGAAAAAAGAAAATTAGTAGAGCAATGGCTGAATGGAAATGGTGGCTAAAACTTATAAACCGCAAGCGGAAAACAAAGCTCAGAAACTTGGTGGCGTGGAGCAGCATTTAAAAAGGGATTTCAAAATTAACGTCCAACATAAAGCGGACTAGGCAAAAAAAGTCAATTTGAATGATTAAATAGGAAAACAGCAAAGTTCTACTCAGTCGCGTGTGTTTTGTTTGAAGGCTCTCAAAACCCGTTCTGCTTGCTTTTTATATCGACATGAAGCTCGGATCATTCGCCACCCGAGGCGTAAAAATGTGCTTAGTGTCGTCTTTTGTATGGCTTAAGTATTGCACATATTTTTATTTTTTTTTTATTCTCTTATATTTTTTGGGGTTTTGCCGATTTACATTTATTAATTCTTTTGGCCGAAAAAAGGTTTGCTCTTGAGCGCACCATTAGCAGACATAATGGGCGCATGCCGCCGGGTTCTGTGCTAAAGGACCTCTATTCCAAAAGCAAAGTGAAAATAAAATAAAATAAATGAAAATACAGCGACGACACGAAAAAGCGATAATCCATCATTTTTGCACAAAATGGCTACAGAAAGTAACCAGAGACGACAATAGCGGGAATTTACTATGGGCGAGATGCAAGTTTTGAGCGACAATTTGAAAAGACTGCAAAAATTCAAGTTACAAATTTAAAATCATAGTATTTATAGACAGTTATTAAAATATTTACAAAATTCAAAATGTACAAACATCATCTTCGTGATCGTCGCCATAATTGGTTGGTTGTTCGCCCTCATGCAACAGTTTGCCCACAAATTTATATTTATCCTTAAACTGCATATCCCACTCGATTAGAATATTCATTTCCTTTTCGGTCAAATCACGTAGATCATCCAATTCGTCGTTATTCTTAAGAGTTACACAAAATTTAGCCAAATTGCGCGAAACATCTCGGCCAGCGTATGACGCATAGTGTCCACCAGGTCCATATAAATGTCTTGCCTTGGTTACATCGTACACTTTGCCCAGAACTGCCAATAAAACACGACCATCGCTTTGGTTACCATCAAAGTGCCGCAGCTCTTGTATGGTAAAATCACGGCGGAGATTCGGAAGCTTTAGTTCAGATGGTTTTCCGACTTCTTTGTAGTTTCGCAACACTCGGCGTATAATACAAAGGATAATGCATAGTGCCACATCAAAATAGCTGAGTATCATGGCTGAATAGATTTCGCTTTTTTTTTTTTTTTTTTTAGCAGTGCTTATCAAATTCTCGACAAATAATTTAAGTTGCTCCTTGCATAATTTTATTGCTTTGATTAAATTTAGTTTATATTTTGAGTTCCCAATATTAAAAAATAAATGAAAGTTTTCTGACAGCTGAAAGAAGCCTACTAAGTTGTTGATGATTGAGTTGTTAGAAATTTTTTCTAAGGGTCCCATCGCTAGATAATGCTTTTAACACACTAATTTCATACTGCGAGATATAGAATTTGTTATTTACGTCCAACGCACTAAAATTGGTAATCCTGTTCAAGGCAATATCTTGCAGCAAATATTTATTAGAACCTGCTTAAGTTACTGCGCAGCAAATCCCAACCGCTTTGGGTCTGGAAATGCTTCGGTATTCACGCTTTGTGTTGAGTTGAGCAGTTGAGGAGTTGAGGAAAAAGTGCTACGGAAACATTTGGGGTATTTACGCTTTGTGTTGAGTTGAGTAGTTGAAGAGTTGAGGAAAAAGTGCACAGGCTAAAGCGTGAATCCCTCCTGTTGAGTTTTTGTGTTGAGTTGAGCAGTTTTCTTCTTCTTTCCAGATTTTGTTTACATTTGTAAATTGGTACAAATTACATTTAAATTCAAAAAAAGACGAGTTAGAGCGTAAAATATATATTAATTGAAGCTGTAGCTGAAATGGCTTTGGATGAAATAAATTTTATTGCAGGCACGTCTGCTAAAACAAATTCATTGCAGAAAAACTAAATTTTGTTTAATACAGGGTTGCGTGGCGACGCACAAATTGACGAAGTTCTAGACAATTATTATGAGGACATGAATGAAATTATACTTTCGCATCGCGGTGACCACTTCCACATCCCGAAATCAATTGACGCGCCAGAACGTGCTCAGTTTCTTCGAAGAAACCCGTTTTGTTCAAATGCTGAGGGTAACACCACAATAGTTCCAGCCTAGTACAGCCCATGCATTTTCCAATTCGCATGCATTGTTGCTCTTTGCGCAAACTCCAACAACAAGTTATAATGTCTAACTCACTTAATTTCGCACAAAAAAGGCACAATATTTTTTTACTTGAGTTAACACAATTTGATTATTTCAAATTTGGCTCTCATTTTTTAAGCGAGTGTAAGGCAACTCGTTGTTTTTCATATCACGAAATGACTTAAAAATGAGAAATGGTTTCAGTGCTGAAAGTGCCGCATTTATCGTATTATGCAACACTTTCTGCTCAACTCAACAGCAAAAAGTAGACTAGGGTCTGGGTTGAGGAAAAGTTGAGTTGAGAGTTGAAAAGCAGGCTTGTATTTCGCTATACATTTTGTTTTTGTAAAAGTCCTCAACTCCTCAAATGCTCAACTCAACACAAAGCGTGAATACCCTAATTATAAATATTTACTTAGTTACAATTGTACTAAACTTAGACTGAGTTGTGCCAAAATGACGAGTATTTAGACTTCAGGCTAAAAATTGTCTTTGCAAATAACAAGTTTTTGAATTGAAATATCTGGATTTTCTTGTTTTTTTTTTTTTTTTTTTGGAAATTTAGAGTTTTTTATGAAAAAAATTACTTTAATATATTTATTTGTAAACGATATATGCCTTCTCAAAGTTATCGATAACTGGATAATAAATCGGAAGCTTGCAAAATAAAAAATATGATATTGAAATTAACATATACATATATAAAAATAATCTATCACGCAAAGAACGATTTAACAACCAGCCCGCTTTAGTCACTTTCTCTTTAATACAGTCTATGAAATCAAACGGCCCTCTAGTCCTTATAGGACTTATAGGAACTTATATACAGTTTGTCAAGAAAGTGTTTTTACAAGGGAAAAAACATCAAATTTTATGTTTGGTCGCAAAAATATATATTTTTTGATAATTTTTTAATGAAACAAAGTATGCAGTATGGTTAATTAATTAATTTTAAACAATATAATAAAAAAACGTGCCATTCAATGTAAAAACTAACAAAAAAAGAGTAAAAACTAAAATTTCACATTTTTACGCGTGTCAAGAAAGTGTTTTTACACTGGTTGTCTAACTTAATTATAAACTAATACTAAGAAAAAAATTAAGTTTTAATACTTTATTTGTCTGCCATTGGCAATACAAACAGCTTCCTGGAGCCGTTTCATGGAATCGAATAGGTTTTCATACCAAATGCCTCTGGAATCATTTGCCACTCTTCCAGTATAGCAGATTTAAGTTTCACTCGGTTTTTTGGGGCTCCGTTTTGCAAGTTTTTCTTTAGAAACGACCACAAATTTTCAATAGGATTCATGTCCGGACTCTGAGCTGCAGTTTCTGTAACCTTTTTGCAATTAAAAAGGAGCCTCATCATCACCATATGGGCATTATGCTTGGGGTTATTATCTTCATAAAATTTGAAAGTGGGCCTGCTGTTATCATAAAACCCGAATATTCTGGCACTTCTTGGCAAATGCGTTTTTATTATATGCAAATATTGTGGGGCATCCATTGTATTTTCAACAAATGCCTTTTCACCAACTCCTTGGCGGGCTATGCATGCCCACACCACTATGGAAAGTTTGGCAAATTTCACTGTTGGGATAGCGTTTTGGTTTTCCAGCGCTATTAATGGGCTTTCGCCAGACTCTGGGCGGTCCATCATTGTAATACATCAGGATTTTTTTTTCGTCACAAAATATGATATCATTTATATTATTTATTACTAATTTAGTAATGCGTATCTGGCTGCCATTAACTTACTCTAAGTAGTTACCAAAATGTAGTTTTAAATGCTTAGTATATTTTTTTTGTTTTCAGTCGAATGAAGTTTCCAACTGATTTTTAGCAATTTTTTTTGTTAAATTTGACCACTGTGCACTCAAATATTAACACTATAGAGTCCATGCAACGTTGTAGGCTGTGCCGCATGATTATGCTGAAAATATTTGAATCCTTACCAACACACATACACACCCACACACAGCAATAAGTTTTGTGTGCAAAAAGGTTTGAGCCAAGTGTTCTTATGTGGGCGAGCTTATGTGAGTGTGTGTTAGCGTTTATATTTCTTTTTTTACCTTTTTTTCAGCATTTGAGTTTTTAACGCAATGAAATGATTTTTTATGAAAAATTAAAAAGCATTTCAATCACGTCGAAAGTTTTTTAGCATAACAAAATTGTTTGGAAAACATTTTTTTTTTTTTGCCAACGTCAAGTTTTTTTTTAGCGTATCTATAGAGAGAGTTAGAGATAAAGCTGAAGCAGAACAGGTATAATGCGTGTTTTTTTTTAGTTTGCTTTTAAAGTATATATGTTTTGAAGGTTGTATACTCTGTGTGCCATAGAGTAACTAGTGTAGTGGCTTGGAGTGGAACCGTCAGCACGACGAGCCTGTCATTCATTCATATGTTAATTTATTTGAAGTGCGTGCGCCCAAGAGCAGGCTTTCAATTTTGTACTTCAACAAGAAGCGCGCTACTTGCGAATAACGTTGTAGTTGTAGTTGTGCTATAAACACACTGTAATTAACCCTTGCATGTAGGCCAGAGAGAGCACTGCCAACTTGCTTAAACATATTTTTGACATATTTCAGCTAAGGCTTTATGCGTCAATTATACGCTGTTTTTGACATGACGTCTAAGATGTAGTAGAAGCTCGCACGCACATAAACACAACACACAACGCACACATTCACACACGTACATACATATATAGGGTGATTTTTAAGGCGTAACACTGATAATTTGCAGTGCCAAAGGTTTACAATTTAATGACTACTCCGTACTACGATTATCTTTAAAGGACAATGGTCTAAACAACTATTATTGAAATGTATCTCCATTAAGTATAAATGAATTTTATGAATGCCTTGTCTGCTCTTAATCTACCGTAGGGCGGGAAAGCTTTGGACGGTCTGTAACTTTTTGAGTGAGAGATATATGTTTCGATAAAAAAAGTTATATTTTTTAAAATTGTCTCCTTTAAGTTCGATACACCCGCTCCTTCCGAATAGTTGGTTTTCTCAAGTCTCTCAAAATTTTTTTATATTTTTTGTTTAATCCTTGGAAAGATGTACATTGAGATTATATATGTACTATATATACGATAGGGCGGAAGTCCCACAAAATAGGCCCAGCCATTTCTTCAGGCTTGAAAACCGAAATTAAGACAATCCCGAACAGATGACAGAAATTAGCTTCGTTGGTATACGCAAAAAAAGTGGATCTTAATCTGAAGAAAAATGTTTAACAAAAGTGAACTATGTAAGCTTTTACCTACTAAAAAATATATGTTTGTATAATAGCACCCTTGAATTTAATTCTTAATGTAAGACCAAAACCTCCTAAAATAATATTAAAATATTTAATATATAAATAAGCAACCTTAAAGTGAGATTAAAATTATAAAAAAGTTAAAAAGCAATTCTCTAAATAATACAAAAAATTCTTTAAATAAAATCAGTATCTTGTAGTTAGATGAAAGATTTCCAAAATAAGGATAATTAATCTTTAATTATAAAAAATCCTCATAATACAATTGACAGCATTTTTAAAAAAATAATTGAATATTTAATCGTATTTACAGATTTTTTGTAATCTTATTTTAAGGTTACCAAACATCTGAAAATATGAACCAGCCTTATGTAGTTCTTGAACTTGCTTATCTTTAAGACTTTTGCCACAATAGACATGATAAAACAATTTTTTTTTTAAGTGAGCTAAAAAAAATCTGATATGAAGGTGGTTTAAAATTTAAATTTTTTTCTCGACATATTTTCAGTTTATATATTCTTATTTTATTAATTTTATTTTATTCCTATTTTTCTCTGTTTTTTATAATTAGAATTTACTCTTCAATCCAGATTTCTCTCGCTTATCTTGAAATGTCTCAATTTAAGATTGACATTTTTAAATAGATAACAAAAAATTAAATAAATTGATTAGCAAAAATCTTAAATTAACAATTTTTTTTCGAGTGAGTGTAAACTTTGTATGTTTCACTTGACACAAACTAGTATAAATTTATTTTTGGCTTGTCTATTAGAGATTACATATTCTATTACCAGTACTGTATATTCCCTTAAGCTTAAAGCTGCAAAATGCAAAAACTTATTTTTATTATACTACTATACTATATTAAAAAATGTTAAAATCCCAAAAAAATCACCCTATAGTTACACATACACTTAACCAGCATCATTCACGCGCAGCGCAAATGCTTCAAATGTTAAATGGTAAAGCCCCCCTCGCTGCGAGTATGGTCTCTTTAAATGGGTATTGAAATTCTAATTACTTGCCGCTTTCAGCAAGGCACTGACATTTTTATGGCACTAACCCAAAGCAAATGTATATAGCGTGTACATAATACAGCATTTTCCCCCAAATAATCTCAACAGTTCAGCAGGCCGTGGCCCAAAAAATAATTTGCTGCCCTAAAGTATGCAACGAAAAATTAAGCGACAATGCCCAGCAGCTGGCAATGAACTTGTATTAAAAATTAAAGACTTCATTAAACTGGGAACAGCTGTTCAACGTTCTTCACACTGAATAAACATAATTTTTCCTAGAACTGTTGCAGTGATTCCTGAGCTTTGTTGTTGTTGGCGTTTTTGTTAGCTCAGCCCACTCTCAGCCACGCTTAATTCGCTTTTAATCTTATCAAGTTGCTGCTGCTGCGTCGTTGACGTATACGTTGACGGTGAAGCTGGCAGCGCATTGAAGCATGGCCTACATCAAGGCAAATGCAAAGAGACAGGCCAGCCGCAGGTTTGATGAAGCGACACAACTGAGGGTGACGTGACGCCGCTGCAGACGTTGGCGACGACGCGACTTTACAACGTCACGACGACGTCGCGCATGCAGGTGACAGCTGAGTCTAATGGCAATAAAAAACATGTAAATGGGTTTTAGGGGCTTTGCTTGGGCTATTGTTGGCTGTCAAGGGGCACAAAGACACATGCAAACACATACACACACACACAGGCCGAAACAGTAGATCCTTGAATGAAGCTATTACTAGGGGCACCAGGGGCTACTTCCTACCATAGAAGAAAGTTTGGATAGATTTTTTTTTTTTTTCCGAAAATTTACGCTTAATAATAAGATTAAATTTGGTCGAAATTCGATTTCTTAAGGATTTTAGGACATAGAATTAAGACATATTTTATTTTTTTTTAGATTTTTAGTTGAAACAATACAAATTTTCGTTTTATTTTTCCATTAATTTAATTCATATTTACCCCAAGTGAGCCATAAATGGAGTTAAAAAAAAAATATAGTTTGACATATTTAATAAACAAACTTGAAAAAAAGGAAAATTTTATTTTCATTCAAAAAAATTTAACATGAGTTTCAAAATATTTTATATTTATCGATGTTGATCATAAGTTCTTAGGAATTGTTGGGGCATCCTTTGTACCTAAGCCAGATGGCCCCTTGCATGATAAACAAATGTAATTTGATTAGGAACTTCAAGTAGTATGTGTATTTGCACAAAAAAAAATTATTTTGTTTTATAAAAATCACATATTATTTATATTGTACTTGCGCATAAAGCACAAACGGCTATTTACATAGAAGTTTTTTCATAAACAAAATAATTTTGATGTTCATACTAGGATACATAATACGATTTTTCGCATATATTTGCATAAAATGTACATTAAAAAGTGTTGCAAAAAACTAATAGATTATTTACATAAAACCAGATTTTATTTAAATTTATTTTAAGCCAAAAAATAAAATTGGAAAAATACAAAGAGAACTTTGTTATTTATTTTATGATTTTTTCACCTTCTTTATTATATACAAAGCCCCTTCTTAACAAGAAGTGGCGTTTTTTTGCAAATAGCATTTAGCTGTATAAAATAGACCAGAATATATAAATAAAAAACATTTTTATAAACTTCGCGCTTTTGCACGAAAAATTAAAGGGTTTTTGAAATAAGTATTTAACATAAATGAATTGTTTGGTTCTAATTTTTGCACTTTATACAATATAAAGCTACAATTAATCGAGAATTTCAAAGGAGAATCAATGTTAGGTCTATAAATGAAAGATCAATAATATATCTTCTTTCGATGTACTTCTTTCTATGTACTACTCTGGTTGCTGGATATGTTATCTGCAAATGAAGCAGGGCTCGCAATAGTTATAAATTTTACAGCAAAATAAAAAAAAAAAAAATATTTTTTTGACGTAAAAGTAAAAACTAAAAAATTTTAGTTAAATATAAATTTTTGTTTAAAACACTCCATTCATTTTTAAAAATCATGGAATAATTTTTAATTTTGGGTATATAAAAATTAAAAAAAAAATTATTTGTTAATTTTCATTTAAAGTTTAATTAAATAATTAATTTAAAATTTTTTGATTTTGTAATTTTTATTTTTAAAATTGAAAATAAATTTATTTTTAAAATTGAAATTAAAATTTAATTTATATATCTTTTAAATGGTTTTAATGTATATGACGTCATCTCAATACCTGTCTATTCGATACCACATTTGTACCTGAAGGATCAATACTAACAATTCAGAAAACTAAATATTTAACCCTTTGTTAGAAGTATTAAAAATTTATAGTTTAAAAATTTAACTTGATTCATATTTATATAGTTCTCGAAGTGCAAGTTTTTTCAGTACTAAAATATCCTTACTGTTGGAATAGATGGTACATTTTTCTTTCAGTGTTTTGCTCAAATTCCATTTTAAATGCCAATGTTTTCAATTTTAAAAATAAAATCCAGGTTACGTTGCTTTACATAAACTTCATGGCCAAAACCCTTCTTTACATATATTGCGTCACTCAGGTGCCCACTGTACCTTAAACAATGCCGCCGCGTAGCATCTGTAGATCTGCTGTCTTGAGGTTTAAAGGATGTTTGAGGAAAGCGTACAAGCTAAAAGTTGTTATACTATTGTAGTATAAGCCCATAACATCCGGGTCCATTTTACGGCTCATGCATTGGCCCTACTCCGCGATAAGCTTCTTCAGATAAGCAGGGGGCAGACAATAGGCCACCTGGCGTAGGTGTCGAGCTGCTCAGCATTTTTGCGGCTGCTGGATGGGAGCGGCTACGGGAGGAAGGCTGCTAGCTGGCTCTCATTGAGGCAGAAATGAGTGAGCATGCAAATGTGTGTACATAGAAGTATGTATGAGAATGAGCGCGTGTGTGTGATATGTGTGTGTGTGTATGAAGTGTGAATGTGTGTGTGCTGCTCTTTTGTTGCTCGTTTTGCGCAAACAGTTAATCAGTGAAATTAAGCACAGCGCAGTTGGCAGCGACGCAGCAGTGACGTTGGCAGCGCTGCTCTTGTTGCTTGCTGCTGTATAGAAGACTTCAAGCTGTGCAACGTTGAGGCAACAATGGCCACGGGACAAATGCCACAGGCGCCGCTGCTTGTCACCAAGCTAGCTGCCTGGCTGACTGACTGACTGACTGGCCAAAGGAGACGACGTCGACAACATAGCTGGGGCTAACTCTGGCGCTGATTCAGACAACGACACAGCGAGTGGCAAATAATTGTAGCCGGCCATTTTGGTGGCATGTTTTTGTGGCTCCACTGTTGTTGTTTTAAGCGAACGCACCAATTGCCAACTGTTGGTACCGGAGCGCGTAAAGTGGGTGACACTCCAAGTGTCCTGACTAACAGTGGGGCAGTTGGACATAGTCATTCAGCTGAGCAAACAAGCAGCCAAAAGGCAATGGTGGCATTGTTGATGAACTGTGTGGCAATGGCACTTGTTCTTAAACACACACACACACACACTCATTGAGTGCTGCTTCTGCTGTTGTTATTATTGTTGTTGTTGCGGTCTTCGCTGTCTCAGCTGCCACCGCCACCTCCGACGCCGTCAACGCTGCTGCTGCGGCTGCTGCTGCTGCTGCTTCTACATAGTCTGTGAATCTTTGACTCGGGCAAGCAATCAGTTGTGCGCTGGTAACGAACGCGTGCAGTTTGGATTTTTGATTTGCCAAACAAGCGAAATAGAATTCTTAAATAATAATTCTTAAACAATAAAATTATAATCATTGAGTTTTAGTTGCCGTAGTCATCGTTATCGTCATCGTCATCGTTGTCGTTGTAGTCGTTGCCGTTGTCAACGTCTTCGTGGTGAGCGCGTTGGCTTAAAAGAAATTAGCCAAGTGTAGGCGACATCAACAACAAATTTTATGGCATTTGTTTGCATGACAGGCGCCAAAAATAACCCACAGTCAAGAGTCGAACCGAAGCAGTATCGATAGCTTTTGCTGGAATAACACTCATACCATGGCATGCTAAGTGTGTACGTCTTTGTGTGTGAGTGTGTTTGTGTGTCATTGCTATGAGCAAAATTTATGTCATCATTTTGTCAATAAAAACCGAAAATGAAACCCGAACCAAAGACATTGGCACGCAGCTGTTGGCTGTTGTTCTGGTATACCCTTGGAAAAGGCATGTGCATTGCACTGAAGTGTACTCTCCCTAGATGTTGTCTGATCAGCTTTTTTTGTCCTTGCCATATGCTGTATACAACGGACCCCTCTGAATTTCGTAACTTTTTTTGTGTTTCATACTGCAAATTACGTTTGCACACATTCCCTCTCAAACATTATCTGGTACTTTAAATTTGCTCAACTCATTAGACAAAATTTATGTAAACTCAACTATTTTCATAAATTTGGAAAAGTAAGATGTTCGAATACTGGTATTAAAAAAAAATTTTGAAAATTTTTAAGAAAACATTCAATAATGTGAGACTTATCATTGAAAGTAGCCAAAAAAAAAAAAAAAAAAAATACACTTAGGATGTTAACCTTGTGCAGAGATGCAGAAGTATTTAACGGCAACTTATTTTTAGGGAAATTCTGCATTTCTGCTTGTTTCAGACCCTTTTCGTTTCTGTCCAAAAATGTTTTTCATGGAATGCTTTTAAATTTTTCTCACAAAAACTTGTATTTATAAAAAACAAAGCACTCAGTATAAAACTTGTAAACAGTATATTGTTGTTGCTTGCGTTTGTAGTCGGGCACTTCTGCATTTCTGCCCGACAGTGTGAAAACCAGCTTATTTTTATAAGTCAATACAAAAGGTATTTTAAAAAAAATTTATTGTTTTGGCTTTGAGCTGACTAAACAAAAATATGAAAATGTAAACGACGAAAAGTGCAAATTTTGGAAATATTGAATTTATTATTGATATTTGAGCGAGTTTTCCAAATTTTGATGAGTGTATTTAATATTCGTTATACTGAAAGTTTGTTGTGTTTGTTTTTGCTATCCATGTTTTTGTAGGCCATGAAGAAGACATCATAAACAATTTATAGTTAGGGTGCAGCGACAGCCAAAGGATGTGCAAGGCGTAGCCTGGCCATACTATAAAATGTTTTAGCCTCGAACGAGAAACGTCTCAGTTGGTGTCAACGTATGCAGCAGCGGCGTCAACGCCAACGTCTACGTTGACGTTAACACCAACGCAGATGTTGTCGTTGCCATTAGTTGAAACGGCTAACAAACACACTGAGAAAATTGCACGTGGCGCTAGCTCAGGTTTTGTTGTTGTTATTGTTGTTGTTGGTGTTGACGTTGCCTTACCTTGTTACAATTACCGTTAGCTACACAGCCAATATCGCTCTCGCCTTATCGCCCGTCTGTGTGTTTATGTGTGTGTGTGTGTGTGTGTCATTTGGTCTCCGTGCGGTTCCCAAATTGCTTTTTACACCCGGTTTTGTGGCCAGCAACGTGTTGTCGCTTCTCCATTACGGCTCTGAAGGTTCCTTCACTCGGACACTGTTGGATTATTGCGCATGATAATTGAATTCTATTCTTTATTTTTACGTTTTTGGTTGGACTCTTTCTGTTTTTTTTTTGTAGTATTTTTCCTTTTTTTGTTTTTTGTCTTTGCTTATTTCATCTTCGGTCATTGTCGGTTGTCAACGTGCTGCTGGCCGGGAAAATCTTTTAATTGGAAATTTGTTATTTGAAATCAACGAACTGTGAAAACAAACTTGTGCCAGCCAAATGTGAAAGAAAAAGTGCCATTGAAAATTTGTACAAATCGTGCAAAATGAGTTGAAAAATGTAAAATGAAGCGACAATGGCAATTAAAAAAAACCAGCAACAAAAAAATCAATAGACAGTGACTATAATTAAAAAAAATAAAAATAAAAGTTTACAAAATGGCGGACAATGTGTTTTTGCCCGCCTTAAACTACAATGCTTCAATGAACAACAGTTCAAATAGCAGCCTGGATGCTGATTTAGAGAATGGACTTACCAGTGAGGAATCTTTGGCCATACAGTCTATGGTGCGCATATTGGTGCCCTTCTTTTTTGGCATCATTGCCATAACCGGCTTCTTTGGCAATCTGCTCGTCATACTCGTAGTGCTGCTCAACAAGACCATGCACTCGACAACCAATTTGTTGATTGTCAATCTGGCGCTGGCAGATCTGCTTTTTGTCATCTTTTGTGTGCCTTTTACGGCTGTGGACTATGTCAAGACCATGTGGCCATTTGGACTCATCTGGTGCCGCAGCGTACAATATTTGATTGTGGTGACAGCCTATGCTTCCATCTATACGCTGGTGCTCATGTCTATCGATCGTTTTCTGGCCGTCGTACATCCCATTAGATCTAGAATGCTGCGCACTGAAAAGATAACCATGATTGCCATACTTACGCTCTGGACTGTCGTTCTGACCATATCAACACCAGTGACCTATGCGCATAACATTGTGGTAAGTAAGCAGGGGGTGCTTACAGCTGGCCAGACATTTGCTATGTATACAATACGATCCATGGATCGTTCGATCGTTCCAACGATCGGCTGCTGTGCGCTTGAATGTGCTGTGAATAACACAAGCCAGCAAATTTATTGCTTTCGATCATCGACACCTCGTAATATGCTCCAAAAAGCTACACGTCAATACCTTAAACGTATAGCTGCTACCGGGCGGGCCTCAGCTCGTGCGGGATCATAACACACGTAGAGCATATACCATATACTAGTCTGTTTTGGTTTTTAGTAAAGCTGCTTCTTCATTTGGATTTTTATATAGGAAATTTTTGTTGGCAAATGCCGGCGGCTGCTTTGTTTTTGTTACTAATTCGCTATTTTAGATGCATAAATTTTAATTAGATATAAAGCATGTGGATGAGAAACATTTGCTCACATTTTCCAACAATAGCTTAAATCTAAAACAGAGACTTGCCAAATTCTTTAACTGGCAGGCTGTTTAATTTCAATTAAAACCAAAATTACGAAACTTTTATATAAATCTTGAAGTATTAGCTAGAGTTTCCTAGGAATTATGATTGGGTTGGCTTACACTGCGTATGATTTATTTTTATTTTTGGTATTATTGGCAAAGGCCTTGGTGCTGCGCAATTACCCAACACTGACGCTGGCAATTAGCTCTAGTCGCTTTTAATTTGTACGCTAATGTTTTTATGATCAATGCGCAGAGTGCGAAAAACAAGTTAATTGTTTGAAAAGCGAACCAAAATTTGTTATTCATAATAACAAATAAATTTTGTTTGCATATTGTCTGTGCTTTTGTTTTGCTTTGTTTATCCTTTGTGACGGCTATAAGGCTAAACATATCATACTTTGAAAGCGTCTTCGTCTTGTGGCCATAAATCAGAAGGGAGTTCATGTGGCTGGGTGTTATTGTTAAGTATACGTATGGTCTTTATGGCATATTTAGATACAACTCAAAACTGAGTATATGTTGTTTTGGCTAAATATTTTAACAAAAAGTATCTTGAGCTACAGAATTATGAACCATTGTTCTTTTTTATGACTCCAATGTTTGTTATTTTCTACACAAAATTTATTTGCGACAATATAAATAAGAGACACTGAAGTGCTTCATACAATATATCAAATTTATGTGCAATCTCTTCATAGCTAAAGTAGCATGTTAGAATGAGTAGATGCTAGATAGTGAACTTGTCCGCCACTACTTTACTTATGAGAAAAGGAAAAAGAAAATTAATCTCTTGAAAGGAACTCAATAATTGAAAATTTTGTATTACCGGATTTCCGCATAAAGCCATTTACAGTTTGTCGAATACTTATGGGGGTCATGACCTTGACTTGTGACTTTGTTGAAGTTTTAGTGATGAAAAAGACGGGAAACACATTTCACAGCTATCCTTACCACATTTAACCACTAAAACTCTTCAGAGAAGTCAATGAAACCGATATCAAGCAGCTCTTAGGTTCGAAATGGCGAATTTAATTTCCCGAATAGGTTTCACAGTCTTGCTGCACTTAAACGGCATTTTTTCGTTTACTACACCCATTCTTGCATAGAGGATAGTAAAATCTTGAAATAATTTATATGTAACAATTAAATTCTATGAAGAGTAGTAAGCTTATCAGGCAGGGTATGCTATATTCAACTTGGGAGTTGATGGCTTCTTACTTCTTTTTGTGGATTGAAAATCCATTTTTTTCCCTTCGAAGTATTTAAACCTAAAGGCGTGGCAGAGCCCAAGTCCTTTGTACCAGTATGCTTATCATGCCCATGGTTCAGCCATCTCACACCACTCAACTTGAATTTTACCCCTTAAGGCCCATATGCAGCATGCAAAACTTCCGCACGAAATGTCAAAACTTCATATAAAAAAGAAAATTCCCTTTTTTAGGATATTTTTTTTTTTATATGAAGTTTTGACATTTCGTGCGGAATTTTTGCATGCTGCTTATGGACCTATACACTTAAAATAAGTTTCTCATGTAAATCTAGATCGGTAAAAATTTATGGAACTGTGGGTATTAACATCGCTCAGTACCAAAAAAAAAAAAATGCAGCAATCAAATTTTTTTTGAGGAAATAGTTACAGGGCATTTCACTATCGGGCACCGCCACATTTTTTTGTTTGTTTTGGGACAAGTGGCTGTATGGTATCCCACTATTAAGCTCATATAATGTCTTTTGCCGATTTTGTAGCCAATTTTAGGCTCTACTGTGACATTTATAAAAAAATGTAAGGTAGGGGAAAAGTTTTATTTGAAATTCACCGATTCTTGTAACCTTTAACCTTAAGTATCCTGAGACGCGGTCCTGACACTTACTTTTATAATCAAAATCTCCTTTAAAATTTTAAAATTAACTTTGAATTTATTATCTTTATGTTCCAATAGTTATGCTTATCTGTCACTATTGCACGATAATGTCTAGTAAGGCGAACATAGGAGGTACTATCACTAAAATAGTCATAACTTCATTTGCAGGAGTTACCGCATGTATTTTCGTTAAAAGTTGATGTCACTTATTTCGAACATATTTTTTTTTAACATTTTTCTTTAATAATTTTTTTTACACAAATTTGTTTTTAAGTTAAAAATTTAATTTTTTTCTTTTGGAAAACATTTTTTTTTTTATATATGAAACGTTTAATAAATAATAAATATTCGGTAGTGATGAGTAGTAGAGGTGGGATACTATCGATAGTGGCGCCACTCGATAGTTGAAACTATCGATAGTATCGATATTACTATCGGGCTATGAGAAATATGACATACTTAACAAGGGAAAATTTTAAAACATATAGCGCCTTTTTTAATATTCACAAAAAGGACATTGTAAAAAGCAAGGCAGAAACGTTATAAAAAGAGATTGTATTAAAATTACATACTAAAAAGATGGCGTACATTAAAGTCGGGCGCGGACGACTTTGGGATACCCTGTACCACTGCTTACAATAATATCGGGTATGTGGCTTAAGAACACCAAAAGACATTTGTTTGCCAAATTAGGTTACGATACCTTCATAAACAACCAAAAACAGACGAATAATTTTGAAGCAAAAATGTTTTCTTGACCGATGGTTATTTAATATGGGAGCTATATGATTTTGATCTAATTTGGCACAGTGTTTGGGAACTATAAAAATCTTCCGAATTTGGTAACGATAACTTCATAAACAAACGAAACACAATGCGGCATCGATTTTCATTTTTCTTTCTGATGAATTTTCATAGAAATTCGATTTACTCAAATAGTTTTCCATAGTCCTGGACTATGCCGCTTCAAGTATTTATCCATGACTTCTTAATGAACAACAACACGACCAATCTAAATTAAAAAACAATTAGTTTGTTAGTTAGTTAGTTTACATTTTTTATTTATCCTATTATATAAATATTATTCCTACTTTCGCAAAAACGCGCACTATTTCCTCTGGCTTCACTGAAAGTACACTATCGAAATTCTGAAAAAACAATCGATAGTATCCAAAAAATAAAACTATTGATACTATCGATAGTGCCATCGATAGTATCCCACCTCTAATGAGTCGATAAATTATCTGAGTTAAGCTACAAAAATAACGTGGATACTATTGGCTAATGTATTATTATTATAACAATATATTATACTATTCAGCCGTGCTTCGGAATACGAATCCGAACATTTTATTCGGATTCGTTTTGAAACCGAATGTTTGGTGCTCCCATATCCACCAAACCAAGTTTTTTAAGTGGTTTGATACCGAATATTTTGTTGCAAGAGGAATTAAAACGAATCCACAAAAAAGTTTTAAAAAAGTTCTCATTTTAGACTGAAATCATTTTTTAAATATTTTTTGAAATTCTTAGATTATATTTATGCCAACTTTAAAGTAATATTCATTGACAATTATTTTTAGTTATTTTTTATTTGACTCAACCCAAAAATTAGCATGCGTTGTGTAAAACGAATTTTTTGTTTGTTTTATTTGTGTATGTGTACAGGGCTCCCGTGTTACACAACGAAAATTTCCCTTGTAACAAAAATAGCTAAGTCGTGTTTAATTTCAATAAATATACTATAGTTGCTAAGTTAATAAGGTAAGGTAATAATAAATAACTAGCAATACTTTAAAGAAAATGAGATGTAAACAACGTATAGTAATAAAAAAGTTCCGAGCTGCGGCAACCATGTCAGCTATTTTGTAACAAACAAAAATAATTTCGCGCTAACAAAACATGAGAATTTATCGGAAAAATTAGGGAAATTTACGAATTAAAGAAAATGTAAAAAGGCAAGCTATCGACAAAAAAAAATTGTTTTCCAAAGCATGCAAACCGAATCCGAATAAAATTGTTCGGTTTGGTTTTTTCGTTTTCCGGAGCACGGCTGAATATTTAAAAATGAAACATTTGTAATGATCATCAAAAACGAAGAGGTTGATCTAAAAAGTGACCCACTTCATTTATTTTTGCCGATATAGATAGTTGGATGTAATACTTCTGTAGCTTATATGGTAATTTGTTTGACACAAAATATTTTAGTAAAACTTTGTATTTTCTACGTCTTGCGTTTAGCTACACATTTACAAAAACGATCAAAATCGGGTGTAAGTTTAGGGAGTTATAACATATGCCCAACTTAATTTTTAAGTCAAAAATTTTTTAGTCTGCCCAGCTTGAGCCTTGGCTTAAAGTTCCTTGCGAGCTGTGTCTTAAATTACAAATGCAGAAAAATTTCCCCGTTTGCAGCCCTGCTAGACTGATTTTGACTAGGTCAGTGGCCTAATCAGTTAGACACGCACATACTCGTTTTTCCGCTGCCCCCAACCATCATTTGCCCCGTTTACATTTTGGCTAAGCAAATTTTGGCCCTTTGTCTGCAATTTCCTGCCCCCTTATGCCCATTAGCACGTCACACACGACCGATTTTTTCACGCATATTGATGGTTCTCAGTTGTTGTTTTTGCGAGTGTATTTGTTTTTGTTTATTTGTTGTTTGTTTTTCGCACGACTCACGATGCCACATAATCAAATAGTCGCGTGTAATTAAACGTATCTTATCGCTATTGGCGCCTTTATCAATGAAACGGTCCATTGGTTATGCCGTATTTGTGGCTTTGATTGTATTGTTGTTATTGTTGCTGTTAGTGTTGGTGTTGTTATTGTAAGTTGATATTTTATTAAATGGTATTTCACGCTCCTTTTTTTCGCTCTTCCTCTAGATCGTATCATGCATGTATGGATATGTGTGTGAGAGAGGGCTTTGTTTTTGTTTACTTGGCTTTGTTGGTAAAGAAGATTAAGCTGGCAAAATGGCAACCTAAATATTATGTATGTATGTGTGCGTGTTAGTTGTTATCTGTGCATATTTAAGGCAATGGCAAAACATGCGATAAAAACGCATAATTAACTCATGTTTGATCAACATGTTAATTAACATTTTGCTATTAATTAATTTCATATTACATTTCATTTCATACGTATACTTGTTATTGTTGTTTGTTGTTGCAGTGACGTGTTTTGCCTACAGTGGGCCACAGCTTATATGAATTAAAATTTTTAAACCCGAAAATTTCTGAACTCGACAAGTGTAGGCTAAAAAATATCAATCACTTCTCTCTTTCATACAATATGTATTTTATTTTTTAATCCATTCATTTTTAGTCGCAGTGAGTTGGTTCCCTATTATATTGAATTTTTGAAGTATATCCCCAAAAATGAACCACTTCTTTAACGACAAAAATAAGTGAAGCTGCGGAACTTTTCGACATAGATGCTTTATACATTTGCGATAGATCTACTAGCCAATAGTAACCGTGTAAATTATTATACCCTGTACCGTATGGTACAAAGGGTATATTGTGTTTGTGCAAGCCGAAAATGTATGTAACGTACAGAAGGACACGTCGGAGACCCCCAAAGTTACCTAAAGTATGATCAGTGTGACTCGAGAAGTCGATATACCCATGTCCGTCTGTCCGTCTGTCCGTATGAACGCCTAGATCTCAGAGATGGTAAGAGCTAGAGCAACCAAACTTTCAGATAAGATCCCTTATTAATCCATAGGAGACAAGTTTATTTTATTTTTTTGATATCGGGGTTACATTATATAGCTCCCATAGGGGTGTTTCAGAGGACCTCGAAAAAAACCAAAAGTTTTAGATGGATAATTCGTTTGTTTATGAAGATATCATAACCAAATTTGGCAATCGGAAGTTTTTTAGAGACCCTCAGCACTGTACTAAATTTTATCAAAATCGGTTGACTATATCATATAGCTCCCATAGGATCGATCGGTCGAAAAAATATTTTTTGGACAAAATTCGTTGTGTTTCGTTTGTTTGTGAAGATACCGTAACCAAATTTGGCAAGAGGAAGTTTTTTCGAGTTCCCAAGCACTGTTACAAATTTGATCAAAATCGGTTGACTATGTCATATAGCTCCCATAGGACCAATCGGTCAAAAAATCGTTTTTTCTACAAAATTCGTTGCGTTTCGTTTGTTTGTAAAGATATTGTTAGCAAATTTTGCATTAAGAAGTTTTTAAGAGTACCCAAGCACTGCACCAAGTTTGATCAAAATCGGTTGGCTATATCATATAGCTCCCATAGGAACAATCGGTCAAAAAAACGCTTTTTTTACAAAATTCGTTGTGTTTCGTTTGGTTTTGAAGATATCGGAACCAAATTTGGCAGTCGGGAGTTTTTTATAGTTCCCAATCAGTGTACTAAAATTGATCAAAATCGGTTGACTATATCATATAGTCCCCATAGGACCGATCGGTCAAAAAAATTGTTTGGTGCAAAATTCGACTGATTTCTTTTTTTTTATGAAAATATCGTTACCAAATTTGCCGAATAAAATATCTTTTGGAGGTTTTAAGCAATGTGTCGGACTTAATTGCAATGTGGTGGTACAGGGTATCCCAAAGTCGTCTGCGCCCGATTTTAACGTACGCCATCTTTAAATTTTTTACAGTTCTGAATATTGGATTTTTAATTTTTAGACTTTTCTTTGACAAGTCATATCTCCTACGCGAACATATTTTTCTATAAAAGATAAAAAATTTAAATAAAAAATAAAATATTTTTAACCCTCCGTTTGGCACATGTTCCGATAACCTTTGGTTTGGCACATGGGTCCAGACAGACCCCTATATATTTCCATACAAATGTATGGGAATTGTCGATTTTGGAAGTGCATTCACGGTCATTTATATCACGCACAGGTATAAATTTTGCATTACTTCTTTTACTTAATGCCTTTCGCATATGTTCAATTTGATCTACAGGTAAAAAAAAAAAAAAAAACCTAGGTAGAAAATGGTTAAAACACAGGTACAATTTTTTTTGTTTTTTTATGCATTTTACGGTTTATTTTGAAGATGATTATGTATATAAATTAATAATTTTGATGAATTGACAATAGTATTCGTCTTATTCATTTAGTCTTTTTTAGGAAAAGTCAGAAAATTGCAAGATGATTGCTCAATTAGAAGTGTGTTAAAAATACAATTTAAAATGAAAAGGGTCTGGCTGGACCCATGTGCCAAACGGAGGGTTAATTTGTAATTTTTTTAAAATTGTTTTTAACATTTTTTTTTGTTAATTTAAAAAGTTAAAAGTGATCTCAACTTTTCTCAAATATGACATCAATTCTATTTGATGCCCAAAAGAAATATGTATTATAGCTTATTAAAATAAAAACCTTGAAGATTGAATAAATTTAATATTATGGACTTATTAATGATTATGCAATGATTTTTTTCAATATTTTTCTACAAAAGGAAGATTTGTTTTATAATTTTTGACGTCTTTTGTAAAAAAAACTTGTTTAAAAACGTAGCTATTGGCATATTTAAGAATTACACTTGTTTTTTATGATTATTTTGTGTCGAGAAACACTTAAATGACGACCTTTTTTTTTCTTAAGCACCGTTTTCGAGATTTTTTCGAAAAAAATGTTTTTGAGAATTTTTTCAGTTATTAGTCAATATCTCGTGAATGTTTCGACATGAAAGACGATAAGATCGAAAGGCTCTTTATGTACAGATTAAGTAAAAATTATTAAAGTTACAAGCAGCCAAAGTCGAAAAAAAGTGTAATTTTCGAGCTTTTTTCAAAACTACAAATTTTCGGTTTGCCTTTTATTAACGAACAAATTTTTTTTTTAAATTATGTTAAGCTGAAAGAGAATTCTTTTGCGAACATTTCGAGTCTAAGATCTTTAAAATCGGGTAAAAATTTTAGATGCTTTGGAACTATATACGGAAGTTCCGATCTCGAAAATGGTGTTTAAGAAAAAAGATTATCACGCTAGAAAACAACAAGGTTCGCTCTATGTTCTTTAAATTTGTAAACTAGTGTTATTTTAAAAATAAATTTTAAAAGAAAATTTTATGTTAGATCAAATTTTTAATTAAAATTTTTATTTAAACAACTTGGATATAAAAATTGTACATAAAGTGTAACAACATTATTAAGTTAAAAAACTAAAGTTTTCACTTTAAGTCGATCTGCATCAAAATATATTTTTTTAAATAGATTCTTTGGCATCATCTTAAGTTTTATTTTGTGCCATTATAAGTTTTTATCAAATTAAATTTAAGTGATACAGCTGCAACGGAAAAATATTTTTTTTACTATTATGAGCCATTTTCTCGAAGCATTTTCATTTTTTTTTTTTTTGTATCGTCAAATAATTTAAAACTCAAAAAAAGAAAAAAAAAACAACGAAAATAAAAATTTGTAGATTTATTTTTTTTTTAATGTGAGTAGCTATAATGTTTTACAATCTTTGGAATTGTATTTTTTGAAATTTCTTCTCAAGCAAACAAAGTTAATGTAGTTTTGAAATATAAACTATACAACTGTGCAGCTTATCAAATAAGCTGTGACCCACTGTACATACAAATAACAATAATAAGAGGACTAATTGTGAATGTGTGTGAGTGTGTTTGCGTGCATTTGTGCTTTAGTATTTATCTATTTATTAGAAATCGATAACACATATACAATTATAATATGCCACGCTTATTTATGTATTTTTTTAAGCTGCAACATATGTCGCGCAATCTGTGTATGTCAGTGTGTGTATCTGTGTGTATGCGAGTATCTGTGTGCTTGATGGCATTGATTGACAGCTGTTTATACTATGTCACAGATTGCTATTTGAGTTGGGTCAGTTTTTTCGTGGATTCTTTTTTTTTTTTTTGCTTTTGCTTTTTTGGCTGTCGGCGCCAAAAGCCCGCGCAAGTTAATTGGCCATTTTGACAGCACTTAAGCCCACAGCGCGTGCCAGCCATATGTAAAGCAACAACAAACACAGAAATGCATTAGTGACACAAAAAGTTTTAAAAAAATTTAAAATTCTTTTTTAAGCCTAGAAAATGCCAAGAATTAAAAGCATTTCTGTTTTAAACAAGCTGTTTTTCCCAGGGTCAAAAGTTCAATACCAACTGGCACTCATCGTCATGTCTTTTGTCCCTTTTGGGGGTATACACATACATATGTGTATGTATGTGTGTGCACTTTAGGTCTCAAGCACTTGATGACTTGACGATTGACAGCACTGCTTAAAAATCAACTTAAATTTAACCTATATAAAAGATAAAATAAATTTCGAGGGCAGGCTGAAAAGTAAGTGACATAGACCGCTTTTGGGATAAGAAAAACAAAAAAGCAAGCTTTAAATTCAACTTAAATGTAATCTTTCTGTTGGCATTTAAATATTTCTCATATCAATATGCTAGATTCATCCAAATATTATTTGAACCTATTGAAACTTAATCAATACAAATATGAAATAAAATGAAAACATAGCAAAAGTAAAATACATATTTGTTTTATATCCTGACATAAGTACAATTGTGCCTTTTTGCTTAGTTATTAATTAATTTTTTTTAAAGATAAACCGTTTACATTTTTATTGAAATTTTATCATTCAGTTAAAGTAATTCAAAAGACATTTTTCTAGCAACGTTTTTTCAATATTTACTATATACGCACTAAATATATTCTTTATAAATTACTGCTAAAATATATTTACATTTTTTTATATAAAGTGAAAATATTTTTAAATATTGATACATACAATTATTTTGCATTTTTAAAAAAAGGCTATGCCACAATTTTTTTACCTCAAAGTAATGTTCTACATTTTGCGTCCTTCAAAAAAAAAAAAACAAAATCCACTAAAAAATTTTTTATCATTATTACACCAAATCGGGGTTTTTCAAATAATTTTAAAAATTAATATTAAAAAACTTTAACAAATCTAATTTGATTCATATTTCTATAATATAGGGAAGAAACTGAATATGCGTTTGAAAAAAATTATGTATTAAAAGAAAATCCTTAAAAAAAGAAAATAATTTCATATTTTTTTTACAACAAAGTTACAAAAACAAAAAATAAATAAAGAGAATAAAAAAAGAGAACTTAAAAAAAATTTTTTTTAAATCTTTATTGAAGAAATTTATTTAAACACGTGCTCAAAAAAATCGTGATTCAAATATTTAAGAAGCGCACTTAAAAAATAATTAAAATAATTAAAAAAATTATGAAGTGATTAAGAATTTTTTTTAACAGCCTGATTATCGGAAATGTTCTTCTAGACTAACTCGTAATTGATATATTCAAGGAACATACTAAAAAAAATAATATAAATTGTTATACAATTTTCAGACAAAATTGATAGTTTAAACAAAAATGTTTGTGATCTTGAATATAAAAAAAAAAATTTCAAAAATTTCCAATAGTTTAATAAAAATTGAAAACGTGGTTGTTGTTCTCAATTAAAATTTAATGCATTAAAATTAAAAACTAAAACTATCAGCAATTTTTCTTTTTATAACGTGTATTAATGTGTTATATTATTTATTAAAAATCGTTGGTGGAATTTTTTTATCTTATAAGAAATTCAGTTTGAGCTGTAACTATACTTAAATAAATGAAAGCCACTAAAACAAAAATAAATACGAAGGCAGGCTCAACCTAACCATAAAAGCATAGTTTTGCAAAAAAAAAAAATGATTTTTGTCAGCTTAATCTACTGCTCGAAAAATTTACTTTTTAGGGCGTTCATAAAGTTTTGACTACCTACCAAAAAGTTATATTCGTCAAGTTTCTAGAAGCTAATAGTTACAGTGGGTCAAATACGATGCTGCAAATAAATTGTCTCTTTGCAATCTTTTTAGCTCACATTAGCACCGAAACGATCGAATTGTCTCAGAGCATTTCTTGGATTCTATGAACTAGTTCAGTGAGTTTTTTAGACGACCGGGGTTGCCATCAAGAAAAATTAACTGTCCTATAACAAATGGTTGATATCGACTGGCTCAGAAACCCTATCAAAATATCATTTGTTTTTAAATGCAAAAACAACATTACATAGTTATTCATTTTTTCAGACTGAATACTTATTATTCGCTATTAACTAACATCAAAACAACACAGTGAGACCAGATGCTTAAAGTTTTCACAAAAATTAGCTTGTAAAAAATGCTTGAAACAATTAGGTATACTTGTCAAACTGCCCTCGTATATATAAAAGTTGATTACCTTATGTTTTTGTTTGTAAGAACAACAATGAAAAGCACATAAAGTACAATTTTTGTAGGCCATTTTAAGCATTTTCGTATACAATTTAAATGCTATTTTATAAATATCTATTTTATATATGTATATTTGTATATAGAACGCACCGCATGTAAACAAAAAATTTATAAACAAAACAAATAGGAAAATGTTTTTACGAGCAAATCAGGGAGGTATAAAAATTCAACCAGTGCGTCATATGCGTAGCTATACTAAAAAAAATCATTATACATAGTACCATATATACTTATTTATATTTAAAGCAACTATTAGAAAGCATTTGCAACATTAAGATCAATAAAAAACGCATAAAACTTTAATTGGTTGCTAGGTTGCTCTATGGCTAATATATAGGGAAGTGCGTAAAAATAAAGCAATAGGTTTTGTGTATGTATATAGATAGATATCCCAGAGATTTTATTTTATATTAAAATAGTGTAGTAGGCGGCTTTTACCGATTGATACATTGAAATGATATTAGTTTTATCCAGATTGAGTAGTTTTTATTCAGGAAGCAACTTTAAAAGGGATAGAATTTAATATTTTCTTACGATTTTTTTGATATTTTTTTTTTGACTTGTGCAAGTGCGTATAATATTTTTAATGTTTATCCCAGAAATTGCATTAAAAATCGGAATTTAAGGAACAATTTTTTTTTTTTTTTTGATAAAGATGGTTTTTTTGCTAAAGTGAGATTTTTGATCTAGTGGAAACGCGGTCTCATAAACTTGATCGGGATTTTTTCATAAATATTTTTGGATTTGTTACTTTTATTTTTTCATTGTTTTCCAAACAAAAACATAGGAAAATGTATTTTTATTTGGGATATTTTTTACATACGTAAAGTTAACGCTTTTTTGAATGGAAAAATTTGCAATATTAAGCACTTGATAGTGTGGAGCCTGGACAACAATATCGCACTTTGGGATGCGGAATGCGATAACTTCCCTTAATCAAATTTCTGTTGTTTTTTCGGACCACAAACAAGATTTAGTTGGCCATGTGTACACGCAATATATATACAAGTTTTTTGTTTTTTTTTTCCTCGCATGGATTCCTCACAAAGAGGTGGGACACTGCGACCAGAAGCTCTTTTTTACCGTACCCATAAATTACTGCAAAAGACTTTCCGCTTTCCGCATGAATAGCAGTAGGTCTTTTGTTGTTATTGACCTAAGATTCCCATGTGACAGGATCTGTCCCACAGCAGCGCTGAGCAGTCACAGATAATATGTCAGGTCGTTTCATCGTCTTCGAGACAGAGTCTACACTCTGCAGAATCCGATAGGTTAGTTTTCTGTAGATAGTATCTTACAGTGTGGTGCCCGGATAGATATGCTACCAGGAGTTTGAAGTCCGCTCTGCCAAGACCTTTTGTCTTGATCAAATTCAGAGGTTTGACAAGCGCTTTTGCTTGTCGCAGCCCCGGTAAGAAGAGCCAGTATTTCCTATGTTCTCCTGCAGCCCATTTGCTTAGCATGGTCTTAATTGTGGACCAACCAATACCACAGAAAGGCGCAGGAGATGGTGTCAGGGTGGAGGCACCCTGTCATGCTAGATCGTTAGCGATCACGCTACCATCCACTCCTGAGTGTCCAGGTACCCAGCATAGCACGGGAGGACCGGAGTTGGAGGTAGTTATATATAAAAGTTTCATTATAGTTCAATTTTTGCACCTAATAGGCTCCTCTTGTTTCTTTTGCTTGGTATATTGTCTAGTTTGGTACAGCGATTGGGAACTTTAAAAAACTTCCGAGTGCCAAATTCGGCTACGATATCTTCACAAACAAACTAAACTCAATGAGTTACGTCCGACCGACGTTTTTTTGACCGATCTGTCTTATGGGAGCTTTATGATATGGTCAACCGATTTGTATCAATTTTGGTGCAGTGCTTGGGAACTATAAAAAACTTTCGAATATCAAATTTGGTTACGATATCTATTTATCTCAAACTTTTGGGGATTTTCGTGGTCCTCTGCAACAACCCTATGGAAACTATTTTTTTAACTTTCATTATTCAAGTATCTTTTACTTTTTATTCTAAAATAAATTTTTTTTTTTTTCAATTCAATTTATTTCACGGTTTTCAATTACAATATTTACAGTTTACGTGAATTCTAATATAGTTATAATACTTTAAGAGTTCAGGTTTTAATTAGTTTTAATATTATTTTGACTTCAACAAAATTGAACAAGATTGTGGGAAAAATTTCAAAAACCAACTGAAGAATTTTTCTACTCAACCTACTTAAAAAACTAATTTAAAGCTAAAGATAGGCGGGCTAGGCAAGTACATTGAGGTGAGCGTATGTTGACTGTAACATCTTAGGTAAAAATCAAATTTTAAATTTCAATAATTTATTGAAATTATGGCAAGCGTCTTTTACAGTATAAGCTATAAGACAAATTTTCATATAAAACATGCGTATACGCAATATAGTTAAAACTTTCACTCTTTGTAATTTCGAATTATTTGCATATTATAATTATATTGTTAAAATTTTGTAATAAATTCCTTTTTCAGGAGGATCATGACAACAAGACCAACATTACATATTCCCTGTGCCGCTTTACCAATAATGATTTCATGGATTTGAGCACGTTCCAGTTCTGCTTCTTTATCAGTTCTTATCTGGTGCCACTAATGATCATTAGCGGCTTGTATGTGCGCATGATAACACGTCTTTGGCATCAAGGCAGTGGCGTGCGCATGTCCAAGGAATCGCAGAGGGGGCGTAAGAGAGTTACACGTCTGGTGGTAGTCGTGGTCATAGCCTTTGCCTCACTCTGGCTGCCCGTGCAGGTAATAAAAGTTGATATATATTTTGCATTTAATACATTACATTATATACAACTCTTAATTGTTGCAGTTGATTCTGTTGCTCAAGTCGTTGAATGTTTATCGCATGGATTCAATGTTTGCAGTTGCCTTGCAAATTGTTGCACAAACATTGGCCTACACCAGTTCCTGCATCAATCCGCTGCTCTATGCATTTCTCTCGGAAAATTTTCGCAAAGCTTTTTACAAGGTAAGTGGGTGTGGAAATTGTTTGGTTTTTGGGTGTGGAAAGTACTACGACGACTTGAAGTGGGCGACACTTGAAGTGCTTTGGCAACTGCATTGCTTTATATTGACGGCATGCCGTGCAAGTGCTGCGTCAATACGCACATTCATGGCTTCCAGCTGAAACATTTTCAGCTTATTGTTTCAGTTTAAAATATAGACTTTATGTATATTTATTTACTTGTTTTTTGTAATACTTTTTTGTACATTTTTTGTTTTTTTTTTTTTTCATTATAATTTATGCTTTTTGGTTACATTAAGTGCACGCTTAAATGCTCGACCCATATTTTTGTTAGGGCTTTTATCCGGTTTTCATTGATTTATGAAGTGGCAAAAAATTTAAAATAATATAAAAAGTTTTAATTCTTCTTACTGTTGCTTAATTTAGCGGCATAAAAACGTCAAAAGAACGACTTTATTTCCTTTTTCAAAATAAAAAACAAAACACCTAATTGCTTTAAATTTAAATATTTAATTAAAAATCGTACAAATACAATTAGTTAATTTACTGCTAGGAAACATCAAACGTGAGCAGCATTGGGCCAAATAGACATTTTAGCATTGGTCATTATTTGTTTGCCCCATAGGCCAAAAATCCCCAAAATACTACTAAAATCAACAGCAGCAGCAGAAGCTGGCAACTTGGCCAATTTAATGAGTTGAGTGCGAAAAACACGCATACGACCCAAAGACCAGACCAGAGTCTACGCTGCGGGAGCAAATTAAGACAAAAAAAAAAAAAATGTATAATTAAAATAAGATAAAAATGGGGGGAAAAAATTTTGTTTGCTCCAAACAGTTTTTATACCCTTAATAGCTCCCACGATTGCTATATATTTAGCATAATTTCCTCTATATGCCTACAGTATATAGTTTTATGTCTAAATTTTGATTATTATAGACTTTACGCCATTGGGTCAAGGGTATCATAGATTATGTTTTTAGTTGTTAATACAAAATTCTGAGCGTAGGCACTAAGCCATGTTCGTGCATTACTAACAAACCTTAATCCTAATATCTTTGCAAATCAGCAGCATTAGGACTGTTTGCCTTAGTAAGGTGTAACCTCGGATAAATACAAAAGTTATTTGAAAAAATTCATCAACTTTATATTCTTTGCCAAATATATGATTTTTTTTTAAATGTATCTCCAAAACTCTTGAAATTGGTTTCGATTTATAAAAATATTTAATTTGGATCAAAAAATTTTTTGTTACATGTAACCTCAGATAAAAACAAAAGTTATATTATTGTTTTTTTTTCTATATCTCCAAATCTCTTTCGAACGACCCTGAAATTGGTGTCGAACTGCTTGTTTTTTACTATAAACAAGCAGTGTGGACCATTAGCATAATTTCGACTGTATTGCATTTATTGTGCTACAAAGTTGGGAAAGACGTATGAGATGCAAATTTTTTGTGTTTCAATTTTAATTCGTTTTTATGATTTAATCTAATTATTTGCATATTTAATTTTAATCTAAGTTTAAAGCCATAGTAACTATAGCTTATAACTAAGCAAGCGAAATCTATAATCTCGCCTTATCATGTAGAAAATAATTATAATTTTAATTTCTTCTTTTTGTATTACTTTACAATCGGTGACAAAAAATTATTTCTTTAAAAATTGAAGACCAGAAATAAAATAGTTAAAAACTTAAAATAAATCTTTATTTTTTCTTTGCGTAGTTCTTTTAAAAAATGTATATTTGCTGGCTTGTAATTTAATTCAGAATACTTTCATCGAATAAAATTAAACTATTTGCGCCAGAAATATGACCAAGCTAAAAAATTTAAAATATTTTAATTTTTCTTTATAGAAAATTTGAGCCATTTCTATTTGTAAAGTGGGCATTGTAGAGAAAATTCAAATTAGAATATAATCATTATCATCGGATTTTATAACAAATTCAATATTTTATTTTACCCTGCGAAAATGCAATGCAAAAGTGCTCGAGTAACGACGTGAACAACCTTAACAATAAGGTATAATGGCAAAAGCGCAAGACAAGCAACGTGAAAAGAAATAATCAATAACACTAGTTTACAAATTTAAGGGTCATCGAGTAAACCTTCCTAAAAAAGTGTTTTTTAGAGTAATTTGGGGTCGAGAAAAACGAAATTGGCAAACTTTTTTTTTTCTAAAGCACTGTTTTCGAGATATTTTCGAAAAACTTGTTTTTGGGCACTTTTTTCCGTTACTCCTCAATATCTTGTGAACAAAATTTTGTATCGACATGAAAGACAATTACAACGAAAGGTATTGATGTGTTCTTTACAGTGATATATAATTATGTAAAGATTAAATAAAAATTATAGAAGTTATAAAACACTTTTTTAGGAAGGTTCATTTTTCGTGTAAACTAGTGTAATTTATACTAAAGGGTGTTTTTTTAAGCGCGTCCGGATTTCAAACGTAAATAAAACATAGAAAATTGATGTAATGACCCCAAATATGGTTTTATTAGATAGTTAATTTCGTATCATTTAATATTTGAAAAAGATCTCTGGCATGTGATCACCACGACTACGAGTTACAAAGCGCATGCTGTGGGTCCAATTTTTGACCACACTATCGAGCATTTGGGGCCGTATTTCAGTAATGACACGTTTAATGTTGGTTTTCAAGTCTTCAATTGTCGCTGGCTTGTCTGTCATAAACCAACGACTTGACGTTTCCCCAAAGAAAATAATCTAAAGGGACCAAATCACTCGACCGCGGCGGCCAGTTGGTAAGCGCATTTGTTGAAATAACTTTCTCACCGAATTGAGTTTTCAGTAAATCAATGGTTACGATCGCCGTATGGCATGATGATCCTGTTGAAACCAGAACTCTTCGACATCGATGTCACGTAAATTTGGAAACAAATATTCATGGATCATCTTTCTGTATCGATTACCATTGACTGTAACTCGTTGCCCAACATAACTTTTCGATAAATTTGGATTTTCCTCTACACTGGCCTCTACAACAGCGATATTTTCTTCGGAACGTGCTGTTCTCATTCTGATTGGTGGTCCAGACATCGTGGAATGTCAAATGAGTTCCTTCATGATCAAGAACACGACGAATAGCACGTTTTTATGGACGATTATTCGTTCCATAAATTGTACGAAGAGCTCTAGTTTTTACAACAGAACACTGATTTTGATTGTAAATCTCGAAGATTTGAAGACGCTGCTGTGGTGTTAATCTTACCATGATGAATTGTACGTCCTTACTGAATAAAATGTAATTTAAATTTGTCAAAAGTAACAACTGGTTTCAGAGATATGCCTTTCGGAAATTCGGATGCTGTTAAAAAAAAACACTTAATATATTTTTGCTGGACAATCGTCCATTCCAAAGAAATAATAATTTAAAGTATTTTAAAATTTGTATATATTTGGGCGGTTGTTTACAAACAGTAATCTATTTTTTGAATACACTTGAAAACAATAAAACTACTACAGTTTAAAATATATACATATATACACTGCTATATATTAATGGATTTAACAAATTTGTTTTGGGCAGAAGTACCTTTTCGTTTCTGTACAAAGGTGTGAGTCGTGCAGAACTGCAAGATATACATTTTTTGCCCTTATGCATTTTAATTAAAATATCGGTACGCAGATATCTCGAACTGATGTTTTAAAAAAATGTAAGCAAAGTTTTGTAACATAAATTAAACATATTCAAACAATTAGAAATTTCTAAAATCAACAGATTTAAAGCAAACAAAAATTGTATTTTGTACTTAACTTAGAGTTAAACTTATCATAAAATAAATATACCTTTAACAAGAGTATGGAAAACTTTTTGCTTGTTTGTGGGCGCGTGAGCATTATAAATAAATTAACATTTTTTTTTTTTAATTTTATTCGTATTTTTTCAAATAAGCAAAGTTCAGTCAAACATAGCCAGCTTGTTGGAGAACAACGAGGCATCTTTGTTATAAATATTTATTTTTAGTAGCATCGAGTAAAATAAAAATTCATGTTCGATATAAATTTTTTTTTGTTTGACTTTTTATGTTTGGCGCTGGTTTTAATAGACTGACTGACGGTTGGCAGGAGGTCTCTATCGAATGCAAAAGAGTTTTTATATTTTTTTCAGCTTTTGCAAGACAAAAAATTTTTTAATAATTTTTTGTATTTTTTGTTTTTGGTATTGAATTTTTGTGGAATTGCAACTGACAGCTTTTTGATGAAGTGCAGCTATAAAGACAAGACTGCAACTATTTTTTTGTTTCTGTGATTTCCGTGATTTTTATTGCCTGCAGTCTTTATGACTGGGAAATGATTGAACCGAATGAGGCTACGTTTATTGCAGTGTAAATATAGCATTACAAAATATGATACTATAGTAGAATCATTAAAAAGTAATACATACAAATATTAATTTGAAGAGCTTTAAGCCTGTAACAGATGCATAAAAAAAAAAAACCTTTGTAACCAAGCCATTTTGTCTGTTTTAGGTTTGCTTTCTCAACTGCCCCATAACTGTCTTTACATATTAGAGGGTCTAATATTTCAAATCATTGGCAAGCTTTTCCGTACATGCACGCAAAACACCCTATCCCAAAAATTGGCAGATACCCCCCGTCGAACATGGCCCAACATGAAAATCTATTGTTATTTAAAGTAACTACAATTTATTGTTCCTAATACCTTATGTTATTATAGCTATAATTAACAATGTTTTAGAAGCTCTACATAAATAAAATATTGAAATCGCATTTTAATTTATGAGATACAATTATAAAATGTTTGCTTTTCGGACGGGGCTTTCTCATAATAACTTTCGCACAGTTATTAAATATACTTTAAATATATAAAAATGACTGAATGACTTCCAAAATAAGTTTAAAAGAAAAATTGTTCTTTTAACGATAAATATCGTTTAAGTCCCTTAACTAAAGGGAAAAGGAAAAATTTCTTCTTTTAAGGCAATTTAAGGGAAATTTGTGCAACAAGAAAAGACTTGATTAATTTAAAATTAAATATTTAATAATTTGCGTACTTGACGGCAACTTTGATTGCTGATTTACTATAAGGTGCGCGAAATAAGTAAGTGGTACACTTTCTTTAGGGCCTGCTAAAGCTTTTCTATACATCGTATGATGTCCAACTTTCACTTATTTTTCAAAGCTGGCTTTAGCCTAACGTTGATCAAGAACTTAAAGCTCTGTGATCTTTTAAGTCCCGTTACTTTTGTTTAAAGCTTCAACACATTGGCTTGTAGAGCGAAATAAGTAAGTGGTACAGTTTAGTTTTTGTGACAACAAACACGTGTTGCAGTGAAACGCATAAATTAAATTGCGTAGTTAGGATTTTTTTCGTTAAATTATTAATAACAATTAAGTTTTGAACACATATAAAAAAAAAAAAATTGTTTTTTAAAACGTTGTATTATAGAAATGTTTCGAAACCACTTTCTTACCGATGAGGAGCGGATAACAATATCCGTGTACAATGAAATGGGTATGTCCGTACGCAAAATTGCTCATAAAATACAAAGGAGCAAAACTACTATACAAAAGTTTCTATAGGATCCCGAAAATCATGGACGGAATGGTCGTTCTGGTCGTCCGCCCCTAGTAGACAATCGTGATAAAAGGAGAATAAAAAATCTAGCGATAAAGGAGAACAAAAGTTAATCGCAAATTTGTTCAGAATTGGATCTCCCTATTTCAAAGAGACGTGTGCAGCAAATTTTGAAGTCCAATGAATTCGTCTCATATGAAAAAAAACTTCGCAAATGTCAGCTTCTTCCACGCCATAAGGCAGCACGCTTGCACTTTGCTGAGATACACAAATTTTGGGTCATAGAGTGGCAAAATATCATTTTTAGTGATGAAAAAAAATTTAATCTTGATGGTCCTGATAATGATTTGTATTATTATCGTGACACAAGAACAGAAAAACAAGTGAAAGTATCTCGGAATTTTCAAGGAGGGTCACTGATGGTATGGGCTGCTTTTGGCTTTACTGAAAAGAGTCCAGTGTGCTTTGTGACCAGTAAAATGAACTCTAAGGACTATATAAATTTATTAGACGATGTTCTTATAGAATTTGGTGAGCAAAATTTTGGTGATTCCTGGATTTTTCAACAGGATAACGCTCCAACCCATGTTTCCCGGGAGACAAAAGAGTTTTTTAAGGCTCGAAATATACCAATATTGTCGTGGCCAGCAAAAAGTCCGGATCTTAATCCTATTGAAAACCTTTGGGGCATACTTTCATAAGGGGTGTACAAAAATGGAAGGCAGTTTAATACCGTGAAGGATTTAAAAGACTCTATAATAGCTGAATGGGCCAAGATAGACAAATCCCTGCTTCAAAATTTAATAAACTCAATGCCAAAAAGGATTTTAAAAGTCCTAAATAACAAAGGAGGCCATATTTAACAGTTTTTGCAACACAAGTTTAAATTTAAGTTAAGTTATTTTAAGTAAAACAAAAAACATTGAAGTGTACCACTTACTTATTTCGCTCTGTAGGATTTTTATTTAATTTTTATAAATTCCTATGAAAGGATTTTGAAATTTTTTTTATTTTTATTATTTGTTTTGTTATGAAGTTTAAATAAAAAATTAGTTTGAACATAAATAATTTATTTCTTCTTTGCTACGAATCTATATATTATTATATATATTATATTATATCTTGCTTGATTTTAAAATAAGTTTAATATATGCTATTTTCTTTTAAAAACAGCTAAGGAAATTTGCAGATTAAGAGTATTGAGTCGTAATTACTTTATTAGAATTTAATAGAAAGCATAAAATTTTATATATTACAAGCTATACCCGTCACGCCTTGCTGTGCCGTTTACTAAATTTAAAGAAATTGTATTGTATGAACAACGTTGATTAACTTGCTCATCTATATATTTCCCACGAGATATATTTGAAGAAATTTGTGATCTGAATCTGATAATAGGAAAAGAGAGCCAGCATGATGGTAAATTTGGCCTTGAACCTTGAATGTCGGCATGAAATTATTATGTATAATATTAGTCGCCCCAATGATGTCATCTGAAAGCATGAATTGTATTTTCGAATATTGGCCAAAAAATGCTACGATTCTGACGTAATACCGGATACTATTGTAAATAATGGTTCGGGTGGAGACTGCAATGCTGGCAATTTCACTTTTCCATTTGCACAGCACATTCCTGGCATTTCTTTATGGAATTTCAATGCATTGCAATGCATACAACCATAATCGAAAACATTATCGTATTCAAATGCAATCCGATTAAATGACGATTGATTTTGTAGACGACGTGATTGGATTCGTATCCGATTATTTGAAATTTCTTGATTATAATCTGATTGGTCGTTTCGAATTTCTCTCGTTCTCAATCGGACAATTTCAATTCGCGATGAATGTTGATCGGCTGTTTTATTTAATATTTCTGGTTCATTACGTTTTCTGCGCTGCTCTTCAGTCAAATTATTTCTTGCAACTATATTTTGTTGATTTTTACGTGAATTTCGTCCGATGTTTTGTCTTTTCGGTGGCATGCTTTATTGTACTTTTACAAAGCTTTGTATGAAGAAATTGGCTTATACAAAACACTTACAAATTTCTATGAATTAATCCTTTTTTAAATTTCTTTATGTGAATTTTGACTCCAGTAAGTGTTTTCTTTATCATTAGCAATGAGCTTCCAATTCAAAATGTCAAATTTCAATGAAAACTGAGTGAACACTGCGTTTTTTTTCGTTGCATTTGAAAACTATGCACAGTACTCAGCGCCACCTATCGAGAGGTGTCCATACTTATGTTGTAAACCTTCACGACAACATACCGAACATAGCCTGTAAATATGAACACAATCACACTGCAATAAAGTGGATTCTGTTAGCATCGTACAAACATACATTAATTTTTATATATATAGATTTTACAAATTTCATTCATAAAAATTTTGATTCTATATAGAGCTTTTAAAATAGCTCATCTTGTTAAAAAATTTAAATGGAACATAGAGAACATAAATATAAACATAAAAACACTCCATTTATCCTCCTCCTCCTACACTCCTTTCTAGTGTAGAGCATAACAATTTTTAACTAAACGCAAAAAAAATTGTCAAATTTTTATTCACTGATAAAAATTTAAAATCTTAAATTAAGATTTTTAGCACTCTTGTCTTAAATGCTTAAGTAAGACGAAATTTCTCAAAACTGGAACATAATTCTAAAACTAAAATCAGAAAAAACTTGACTTAGATTGAAATCCTTCAAGTAAGTAAAAAAGAAATATATTAAATTTTGAACAAGAAAAAAAAAATTTTTTTCTATAAGATAAAAATTTTCTTATGATTAATTCTTTTTTTTTTGTAACAAGAACGAAAGTTATATAAATAACACCAAAAATTCTCGGAACATGACTGAATTAAGATTCAAAAGTTTTAATAAATAAAAAAAAATTAACTTTAAATTCGATTTTCAGCCTTTTAAAGCCAGCCCGAGAATTCTTAAAACTAAAAAAGAAGAATTCCTGTTGTATAAACTTAAAAGAAGTTTCAGAAAATTTTATTTTGAGATTGTTAAAAATCCTAAATAAAGTTTACAAGCACCATTTTGGGCTTTTTTCCATTTAACTTTAATCTTCACCATCAATATCCTTAAGATTTTAGCTTTAGCTTTAGCAGTTCTTCCATTCTAGAATTAAAACTATTTTGTCTCAAAATGGTCCACATAAATTATATGTCAAGATATTAATCAATAACCTTCTTTTCTTAAAGATTATTTGGATTTTTTGCTTTCCAGAAAGAAAATAGTCTCTTTTTAGAATAAGCCAAAAATCGTACTTACTACAAAATCCGAGAACAAGAATTCCTTTACGATTTTAGATTTTTTCAATTTTATTTTAATCTTTAACTTTTTTTCTTAAAAATTTGTTCATCTCAAAAACAGTTCTTTCACTTTAGAAAGCAGTGCTTTCCTTTCTTTTTACAAATGAAAACAATCTGTTCTTGAAATAATCGCAAAAAAAAATAGTTTAAGATAGTTCGAAATGCTAAGTTAAGATCCTTAATTAAAAGAAGACTCTTAAGCAGAATTTTTCCATAATTAACTCTTCTATAAATAAAAACAATCTGTTTTTGAAATAGTCGCATTAAAAATTATTTTACGATAGCTCAAAATTCTGAGTTAAGATTCTTAATTAAAATTTCGGTAACAATTTGAAGACTCTGTCGGGAGCAGCAGCTTGCCAATAAAACAATACTAGCATAAACTCTTAAATTGTATAAATAATTACTCTCAACTTGCATTGTACTTAACTGTCTCTCTCTTCATTATGTTAGTTATCTATTCCCTTTTATGCTATGTTCGCTGCGGCCCTTGCATTGTCGTCAGCGTTCCAAGATCAGTTCAATTAGTCTTTGCTAACCTATACAAACATACGGTTGAGAGATTCTGTGCCGTCGCTGTAACAACAAACGGTTGCGTGACAATAAAATATAATTTATAACTTTTATAAATAAATTCGTTTCATTTCGCTTAAATAAAAACAATTAACTAAAAAATATTAGTTAATCCAACAGACTGTTAAGCCGATTTTTTTCAAAATCTACTCTTAAATCTAGATTTTTCGATCTTCAAGAATGGCATTTTTAAATTGATCAAAAATCTTAAGTCCAGACAGTGCTTAATTAAAAACATATCTATTTGTAGTATATATATCCACATCGGCGATGCATCTTGGAGGCAAGACTGTCAAAAGTTTGATATTTTTATAAATCGACAAACAGAGTAAATTTCAGGATGCATCGATGTTTCCGGACAGATTGTGATTCCAAAATTTGTTTACAGCGTGATATAATTAATTCATGCAGTGGGATCCTTGAAGTCTCCAAATTTTACTTTTTTTCTAAATTGATCTTTGAATCTATATTCCAACCGGGTTATGAGCTGAGAGGTGTGTACTTTGTTGCAATGGCGTCATTTCTTTGTGGTAAACTTGTAGTCTACAACTTTCAGAAACTAAACTAGAATCCAAATGGAGTTCTTACCCTTTTCAATTTAATTCATCTGCACTTCCTAAAAATTGCTTAATGTAATGTCTTCCAGGTTCGCTAACAAAAGCTGTTACTTTACTGAGGAACTTCAAGTCTCATTTCTTTACTCCCCAGGATGATTTAACTCTATTTGGCCATCCCTTACCTGCTAAGAGTTTATTTTTATTGCTATATCCTTTCTTTGCAATTTCCTGACAACCTTTTTGTCGACCTATGACGCATTAAGTCGTTTTTCCCGATCCTGCAACTCCAAGGGCTACTATCTTTAAAAAAAAATATTCAAAATCTATTACTTTTCTCAATCTGTCCTCAGCTAAAAAAATTAGTAACACTTTCTATTCATTATCCAGTTCAAGCGCGTTTAATTCCTGCACTTCAATTCAATTCGCAGACGCTCTCTGCGCTTTGTATTTCAAATCGATTTATTTGCTAAACGAATATATTTAGCTAAAAAGAAAAAAAAATCTCATCTCAAATATCGTTCAATGCCATTAATGCTCCTAAGCATTCCTATTAAAGGCAATTTGTGAAGAATCAAATCAAGCAATGCAATTGTGGTAGTAGCACAAGACAAAGACAAATTAGCAACGCATTTAAAACGAAAAACCTTAAGGAACAAAACAAAAAAAAAAAAGAAAGGCAAAGAAATCTCAAGGAATTCAAAGGGCATTTACGGGTATTCATTTTTTACAGCATTTTATGCAAATTCAATGCGTCCGAGCAGCTTGGGGTTCCGACCACGGCAGCCAAGTTAAATACCGGGCAGCAACCCACACAGCAATATACCTTTGGCTTGGTCTCCGGTTTTTTGCCGCTTTTAATGTCAATAGCCACAATACAAGTCCAAGCTCATTCCAATTCAACTCACTTTCCTGGCGCATTAAATCTTTTGGTCAGTAGCAAGTCGTTCGCAAAGCCAGAAACGCCCACATTTTTTGCTAGTAGGCCGCGTTTTCGGCCCATTTTCGGCGTTTTTGCTGCTTTACTTAGTTTTAATTACTTTAGGGACATGCCGAAATTTTTGGTTACTTTTTTTTTTTGTGGTTTTGCGCGGCAACGTAGGCGTCGAAGGCAACGCTTTTTATGTAACATTTGCTTTCAATCATTTTGTGGCTTAATTTTAATATTTTAATTTGTTTTGTTGTTAGGTGTGTGTGTGTGTGTGTTGTAGTTGTTGTTGTTGTATTGCGTGCTGCTATTTTCCATTTTGTGCAAAGTCTCTGGCACTTTGCATATAAATTGCGTTTTCCCATAAACATTCAACATCATTGAGTCTTGCACGCCTTACACACTTTGCCATTCACCATAAAAACCATTCGCCCTTCAGCGTGCAACATTCGCCATTTTCTATTCGCTCTATTCGGTATTCAACATTCACGGCTCACCATTCGCCTTTCGCTAATTGATGTGTTTGTCAAGTCATTAAATTAGATTAATTACATTAATTAAATTGCGTGCTTGTTGTTGTTGTTTTTACTGCTCAAAGTTGTGGCAAATGTGTTTTCTACCATGATTTCAATAATGGGCGGCTTAGTCTTTAAAGTCCGAGCACAAGTCACGTGGTGAACATTTGCACACACACACACACACACGCACAAATACATGTGTGTCTATGTTTTGTTTGAAAAACTGACTAATTGCCTAATTGACTGCACGTCCATTATACAATTAGTCAAACGTATGCCAATAGTTAGAGCCATTACTGTTGTCATCTTATCGTTCTCTTTCCTTGCTCTCTCTTTCTCTCCGCACTGTCTCTCTCGCTAGTTTTTTCACACCTGTGCAGTTGGCAGCCTAAAAGTTGGCTACCTAAATCATGTAACAGATATCATCCATGCACTGCTTGCTTTTTGCAGTTGTTTGCCAGATGAAAAATGGTTTCAAATCTACATAGTACGAGGGTAGGCTATGAAGTTATCGGCCAAGCAAAGCAGCGGCCAAAAAAGGTTTCATTGATGTATCAACTTAATTTATTTTATTCAGAAGTGCTTCAATTTTGTATGCTCTCAATAAAATATTATTTGTTAGGATGGTCTTTTTTTTTGCAAAAGACATTATTTTGCCCCAGCTACAACAATTGTTTATTATTTGACAACTACGAATAAAAATTATTGTAAAATATGCTTTTACTTTAACAACAATTTGCACTAAAATCAATAGGGAGTAAGACATTATTTCAGAAAAAAGAGTTTCAAAGAGCGCCAACGAGGATTAGGATGATATTTTTTTTAATAAGTGCTTCCAGTTTTTAGAAAACTAAAAAGCTGTTTCTAAACAACAGACAGACAAATGTAATTTCGTTACTTTTAAAGATCAACTAATTTTTATTGCCCTTTTGTTAGGGTTGTTCACGTAGTTATTTGGGAATCAAATTTGCTTATAAAATTTATCCTTAAATTTTTATAATGCTTACATAAAGTCAACAAGTAGAGTCGCAACACATAAGAAAAATATTACTTAGTGTGTGACAATGCCTCATAATTTAGGGCCTGAGTTAACTTTAAAAATTCTCTGTTTCTATTTCTCGACTTCAATTTCAATATGTACTTATTATTTCCTTTGTAATTATTTTGTTTAAGCATTTTTCATGAATAAATTAAAGTTATAAAAAAAGAACATGCTTACAAAAACATGGCGTCAAGGAATATGTTGGGATAAAATGTAAACGTTAAAATTTTCCAGCTATTGTAAATAAAAGTTAAGCTTTATTTTGTGGGACCCTTAAAATTGTTCCTTCAAATACCTATAAGGCAATAACGAAAAGTCATTGGAATGTCGATCATATAAATGTGCCAACTATTAAAATATACAACATGATATTTATTTTTAATTAAAAAAATGTAAAAAAAAAATGTTTTTATTGTTTTTACATTTTTCGTACATTTTATAATTAAACTGGTAAACAATTTGTATTACCGATTTTTGTTATAAAAATTAAAAAAACAAATTACACACAATTTTTATAATAAAAATTGAAACGCATTTTTTTCGTTATTTTTATTTAAAAATTTGTATTTACTTTTGATTTCAAAATTTTTATTTCAATTCATCATCATCATGGTTGGCTCTACAACTCTTGTCGAGTCTTCGCCTGCTTCAGCATGAGTCTCCAACTTGATCTGTCTCGCGCCCTTGCTCTCCAAGACCGAATACCAAGATCTTGCGCATCTTGGTCGACTCCATCAATCCATCTTAGTTTTGGGCGTCCTCTTGATCTGTTTTCGCGGCATTTGCCAAATAGGATTTTTTTCGGAGGATAGGTGTCGTCTGCTCTTATTAAGTGCCCGGCCCATCTTAATCTATTCACTTTTATCTGCGTTATTATATTGGCCCCTTTGTGTAGTCTTTCAAGCTCGTGGTTTTATCTCCTTCTCCATACTCCATTTTCGCATACGCCTCCAAAAATGGTTCGAAGAACTTTTCTTTCATAGATACTTATTTTATTTTCATCTGCCTTAGACAGTGTCCATGTTTCACTGGCGTACATTAAGACTGGTGCAATCAGCGTTTAGTATATAGTAACTTTTGTATTTCTGTCGAGCTTCTTGTATCTCAGAAACTTATTTAGGCGGAAGTACTGTCTATTTGCAGCAAGAAGTCGTTGATCTATTTCTACATTTTTGTTCTCGTTGTTTATATTTACGCCCAGGTATGTGAAGTCTGTAACAACTTCAAAGTTGTATTCCCCGAAGGTAACATTTTGGCCAAGTCTATGTCTCATTGTGTCAAATGTTGTGGACACCATTACTTTCGTCTTTTTTTCGTTAATTATAAGACCTATTTTTCTCGCATTCTCTTCGATGCTGTTGAAGGCTTCCTTGAGGTCCGTTATTGAAGTCGATATTATGTCTATTTTAATTAGATTCATTTAAAAAAAAAAAATTAAATTGTTTTTTTTTTTTAATTATACATATTTAAAATTGATTAATATTTATTTTCGTGGTTTTTATATAAATATAAATATTTGCCTATTATTTCATAATTTTTACTTTTCTTTTAAAAAAAAAAAACACAAAAAATGGAGATTCCTTGAATATTTTATGTGATAATTTTTATCCAAGTCCTAGGGATAATTTTATTTTTACAGATGATCATTTTATATCACGTAATCTGTTTCTTACAAGCTAATTCTTCAAGTTTGAAAAAATGTATTATAATATTTTGAGAGGAACCAATTTTGACATGCGATAAGAATTATTTCAAAAATAGTTTACATCTTACTTGATGTGATTTAAACTTTACCATATTTGCTTTTATTTATTTTTTCTGTGCTGGCGAAACAGCAAATGAAAACGTTAAAAAATAAAAGATTACAAAATTTTCAAGACGGACGACTATTTAGCCAGCCCTCGTAGAGTATAGATCTGAAACAGATTACTTTATCAGCTGCTGAGCGTTTGACTGTGTGTATTTGTGTGTGAGCGTGTGTGTATGGAAATTTGAGTTTTGCACATGCAAAATAATCAAATAATAACAATAAGCGAAATATGTACTATATACATATGTATGTATACATACACCAACCATTGGACTGTTAGCTGTTTTGTTGTACGAAATGTAAGCCCCAAAAACCGTAACTCATTTCCCCAGAGCAACTGCATGGAAATGTGAGGCCTATGCTTTTGGCTTGTTGTTTATAGCCATGACAGCGCGCTAATCAGCAATTTCGGGCAGTTCAATCAAAGCACAAATTCATAAATCATTTATGTGCACAAGCCGGAGCAGGCGCAGGAGCAGGAGTTGGAGTCGTAGCAGCTCTGGGTTAGCCCCCAGTCCGGCCTATCTGCTGGCATTTCAACACCTCAAACAACTTAAATAATTGAATATTGAATCAAATCTAATCATTCAAATGCAAAGCCACAATATTGTATGCCAGGTCCATGCCGTGCCGTTTGACAAGGGAATTGCAAACGGCCTTTGGGTTGCTTACAGGTATAAGCAGAGTTTTAGCCGATTTTTGGGTGGGCAGGATTTGGTGATGTTGTTGCTGGTCTGCATCATTAATCAAACATTTTGGACGCTGCAGCCCACACTAAATTTTGTTGTCTTTATTTTATGTATTTTGAAGATTAACTTATGCGCCACGCAACTGGCACTTTTCCCATTGCTCTCTGTAGGCCATTAACTGCAGCAATCGTTACCACAACTACACATCTGATTTGCCGCCACCGCGTAAGACCTCCTGTGCCCGTACCTCCACGACGGGACTCTGAGACAACAGCTACCGAAGTGAGTGCCAAAGGAATAGCATCGGCAGCCTGAAGCAGTCTATGGCGGCAAGTGATTGAGCAGCTGTGCTAAGCAGTGGACACTAGCGGGTTCTCTTACTGTATTGCTGCCTCTAAATAACGGCAATTAGCAGCTGTGCATGCGCCGTTAATTAAGCATTAGGGCAACAAATTTATCAATAAATAAATAAAGAAAAAAAAAGTATATATAGAAGTAGCAACAACAAAGTAGAATTCATTCAAAGATTGTGACGCACATTTTGTTATAAGCATCCAAGCGTTTAAAGCGCAATTCTATTGTACATATATACATATACCTATATATATAATACGAGTATGTTTATGAGTGTGTAGTATGTAAGCTAACCTTAATTGTAGACCTTGTCCTTGTCTCTCTCTATGTGCACCGAAGCTGCACAATTCTATCGAATAAACACGCACTAATTATTGTTTGGTTTCGTGTGCAGCATCTAATGATTTATATGTAAACAATAAATAAATAAAACAAATATAATTAATACATAGAAATTTGATTGGTTTTAATTGGTGAACGCAAAGGTGCTAAGCTTCTTAAGTTGCAGCGCTGCTTAGAGCCAGTGATTTGCTATCTTTGGTAACAAAATTCGACATGATAGACAATTAGATCGAAAGGTATTGATTAACTCTTTACAGTGATATATAATTATGTAGAATTTAAGTAAAAATTATTGAAGTTACACAACCAAAGTCGAAAAAAGTGTAATTTTTGACAATTTTTCAAAATTACAAATTTTTGGATTGCTTTTTATTAACGTAAACATTTTGTCAAAATTATGTTTGGCTTTAAGCTAAAAGAGAATTCTTTTACGAACATTTCGAGTCTAAGATATTCGAAATCGGATAGGAACTGAAGATGTTATGGAGCCATGAACGAAAAATCACGACTTCAGCTGCATATAAATTCGTGAAGACGTAACTGAACGCAATTGAAAACTTTGAGTGAAAAATTTTTTTTCATACAAAAGTGTGATTGCGTGAAGATTGGAACTTCCGAACTTTGTTAACGAGATATTGACGAATAACTGAAAAAGTGCCCAAAAACATGTTTTTCGAAAAAATCTCGAAAACGGTGCTTAAGAAAAAAAAATATTATCATTTTTACCCTAAAAAACACTTTTTACGAAGGTTAATTTTTCGTAACTAACTAGTGTAATTAATAACTATTTATATATCTTTATTTATTTTCACATTTTTACTTCATTAATTATACTCGTTCAAAGCAAAATGTATCTTCAAAATGTTTTACTCGTTTCCTTGGTAAAATGTCACGCTAAAACCGAAAATGATGTCAAAAAATTTATTTCATGGAAAGCATTTTGAGATATTTCGAAAAAAAACACTACGAAATTAAAAAAAAAAGTGTCTGTACTTAAAAGCAAATATCTCTGGTTGTACTAAACTGATTTTGATAATTTTTTAATTCTGAGTTGCCGATTTTGATAAAATTTGGTACAGAGCTTGAAAACTCAAAAAAAAAAATTTGAATGCCAAATTTTGTAACGATATCTTTATAATCAAGCGACTTATTCATCTAAAGCTTTTAGGAAAACCTTTTAGGGTAAGCTTTAGAAAAATTTCTTTTCTGTTAAATACAATATTTTGATTTGAAGCTTAACAGACCTATTTTTACCTAGAGTTACTAAGTTTGGTAAGCAGCGTCATGTAGACCTTATTAACAAAACCATATCGCCTTTTTTCGAAGCGAAACCCCCCATCCGCACAATCTATGTTCTGTGCTCTCGTCTACACTTTTCAATTCGTTATAAAAACTTATCAGAGATATTTTTCACTTAACTTTCGAGTAACAACAATATCGCTTAGAATGTACGGAAGTTACAAGTACAAAAAAAAATATTTTTTTGGAAACAGGCTAGAGTATATTCCACTCTCGGGCACCGCCTCGACTGCATCAAATTATATATTTTTTTTTAAATAATACAAAACAGTTGTACTATTGCCCAAACCGATTAAACTGCAGTGCAACTTAAGTAACATCCCCACCTAACAAAGTTTAATTAACACTCTCCTAAACGTATAATGTGTCATTATCTGTTGAAAGTTTCCATTGTTATACTTGAAATACTTGTCATAGATACATTGCATTCACTCGAACTTGCATTCATTTATACAATCGCTCATGCATTTATTTATTCTAATTCCTCTACACACTTGCCCCAACACCACTCCCCACAACCACTTTGCACACGATTGGGCGCACAGCCAAATTCATTGATACTCATTGCGGTTGACGCTGCTCTTTGCTCTTCCTCTCCAGCCACTCTCTTGCGTTTTCTCACAGCTTCCTGTGTAAACAGAGTTGACAACCACTTGCGGCATTGCAACTACTGTGCTACTTTCTACTTGGGCGTCATCTGGCATCTTACGCGACCATAGAGTCTGTCTGTCTTGCTCTCACACACACACTCTCTCTCCCTCTCTCTTTCTCGCTATAATGCTGAGTGTGTCTCAGTGTGTTTAAGTGTGTTTGTTTGCTTATTATCGAGTGCACTTGGTAGCTTTGGCACAAACCAGCAACAGCTCTTACTTTTGTATACTTTTATATGTACTTATGTATGTGTGTTTATACTAGCTTGTAACTTCCAAGTCCTTGTCCCGCAGACTTGGCGCTCCATTAACGCCTTGACTTTGAAAGTAATTGCTGGGAGCAGCAAGGACGCTGACCGCCAACTTCATGGCGTTGATTGCAGCGACTGACAGCGTTAGATTCAGTCTAAATACATTATGACAGCTGTCCAGGTATTAGCCCAAGCTGTTGTTGTTATGGTTTATACTCTGCATTTAGTGAATAATATGCGAAATATATATTTGTTGAGGGGTTTGTAATATTTGCTGCGAAAGACAGTCAGTAAGATTATAGCATTTATAATTATATGTACAATTCATATTGCGTGGGGTCACTAAAAATACTTTTGAAAACTATATTTTTTCTCTGATGAAGCTATTGTAGATTTTAGCTATTGATTTGATTTGTATTGATTGAAGCCTAAGTCGTTCATAAAAATGTTCATGTATAGGGTGGACCATCTGTTGGTTTGGTTGTTAAACACTCATAATTCTCAACACACCCGTCCAAAGTGGATGCTCTTCGAAAAACGTCAAGCTCAAAACTACTCAATTTCAGTCATGGATCGTTTAACGACAAATCAATGCGTAAAAATTGTACAGGCGTACTATGAACTATCTAATCTGTTTCATTTTTATTTTAAAGATTGATTTTTAGATTCAATGAAAATAATTGGGAAACTGAGACAAGAATTTGGATTGTCTGCCGTTATCACGCACTAGAGTCCGTAAAATTGGTACAAAGAGAATATAGGCACACGTTGGCGGCACTTCTCGGAGCAGATGGACTATAACGAGGCTCGTCAACAATTTTGCCAAACATGGGTCAATCCCAAGAAGGCCTTATCATCGAAACCCTTCAGTTCGTACGTATGAAACAATCGCTGCTGTAGCTGCTGCCTTTCAGAGTTTCAAAAAGACGATTATCTGGTCAAATGGGTATCAGCAGACAGTCACTGCAGACTATTATGCACAAAGATTTGAACTTATTTCCCTATAAGTTCAAATCACACACAAACTGAACCCAGCAGACTTGCCGATTCGCTTGGAATTTTGCCAGAAGTTCCATCAAATGGTTGAAGACGATAAAACCATCATAAGCTGCATCTTTATGTATGACGAGGCACATTTCGATCTAAGTGGCAATGTTAATAAACAAAATTGTCGAATATGGAGTGATTCTAGCCCACAGATACACCATGAGACGGGATTGCTTGCACTTCGCGTCACGTTATGCAGTTTCATCGAAGTGCATTGTCGGGTCTTACTTTTTCGAAGAGAACGGTGTTATTGTACTTAAAGACGTTGAAAGAGTTTTTTGATCCTACGCCGAAAGAGAATCGAGAAGAGAGCATTTAACAAACCAAACAACAGATGGCCCACCCTATAGATACATAGACCATTAATTGGTCCACTATACCGAAAGAAAATTAAATCATTTAATGGAATTATGGAAGAGAAAAGATGATAGAAACAGTCAAAATTACATTTTAGTATGATTTCTACATAGGAACCCAATTTCAAGTCGATAGGATTAAATAGATGCGGAAACTCCAATCGAAAAATTTTAATTTCCTTAACCCATTAACCCTTAACCCTGCATTAACCCTCTTCCCATACCCCTTTTCCATACTACAATACATAGCCACACACAAAAAAGTGTCGTGATCTGGGCACAAGATATACATACATATATAGGCACCTATAAGGGACCGCCATGAATCCCAATCTGCGTACAGAATTGGCCCAACGGGTCTCTAAAAAAACACATGCATCATTCTTTAGGGACACGTGAAGTGGTTGGTTTATGTAGACAGGCCAACAACAATTGTCGACTTGGAAACCAACATTAAACGTGTCATTACTGAAATACGGCCCAAAATGCTCGATAGTGTGGTCAAAAATTGGATTAAATGATACGAAATTATCTATCTAATAAAACCATATTTGGGGTAATTTCATTCATTTTTCCATTTTTTATTTAAGTTTGAAAGCCGGACGCGCTAAAAAAAACACCCTTTAGTACTCACCTACACCATAAAATGAAACCATTTGCTGTGCGTGGATAACCAATTAGCCAGCCAGTCCGGTCAAACCTTGTTATATTTCGAGGGTTCTCAATACAAAGACTAACGCCCATGCTAGATGATAGACATATCTCCTTGATGGACATGTAATCTTCATGCTCGATGTTAACCATTTAGTAAAAAACCAGATAATCAGGTTTACTACACAATAGAACTCAAGAGTCGCAGTAAAGCTATTTCTGATAACTTTGTTGCGATTAACATCTTTTTATTGAAAAGCTCTTTAGTTCAGGATATATAAATGTCACCAAAAAAAGCTTTCTTTGTTGCAGCAAAGTTATGAAGAGTATGCCAACTTTGTAACAAGTAAGTATTTTTTCTTGTTTTTTTTTTTGGTAATATCTAAGCCAAGGCTTATTTTTGCATAATTTATTCATTTTTAATAAGCGAACGTCCAGTAAGCGTCAACTTGAGGCGTGCTTAGGGTGTCTGTATATATGTATGCATATATATATATATGTACGTATAGTAGATATGTTAGTGTGTCTGTATATAGAGAATGTTAATTAATGCGTATCAGTCGCTGACAGCGTCACTTCAGCGCAGGCTGGCAATATAATTAAAATTTCAAATGAGCTGCTAAAAGGTGTTGCAACGTCGACGTCAACGTCGGCATAAGCAAACAGGCCAGGTGTTAAAAAGTGGGCGTCAATCGTGTTTATTAGAATATAGAGCATTTCCTAAGAAAATCGATGCCTAAGTGGGCGATGTCTATGTTTTTGGCTGTCTCTCTGTTTGACTATCTGACTGTTTGTCTGTCTGTATATAATTCAGTCAGTGTGTCATATCGATTAGTGGTATTTGTTCAATGTAGCCTGAAAGTGGTACATACACGCTTCATCGGTATCAACTATAATTTAAATTTTGGGTAATTCAAGTTTTGTTAAATAAAAAATTTAGGATGAAATACCAACTATGCGATGGAAATTTGTCCGACCAAGCGGTAGTAGTGTACATTTTTTTATTAATCTTATCGCTAAAATTCCATTTTAGTCCTCGAAATAGCACCCCTGTGCCTTCTGGACCTTCTGCCGCCACGTTCGCTTAGACATCTTCTACGGCACTGCATCGGATTCCCTTAAGGTCCCGCTTGAGCCAAGTAAAGAGGATGAACTCCGTTGGTGCCCTGTACCCAACCGTAGTCATTCCGAGTGTCTTCGTACTGCTCGAGATTTATCTCCATCTTGAATCGCGAACTTAACACAGGTTCACGGAAAACGATCGGTCTCTTTGGAACGCTGTTTACTACCACGCCCAAGTGCTCTGACCGCCCCCCATCGATCCCTTAGCAGCTTGGAAATTCAGTCTTACTACTTTTTGATCCTACCCTGTCTATGATACACTAAACCGATTTTGATTGATAATATCTGATAATGTCGTTAAAAGCAAGCGTAAAAGCAATGGATAATATTCTGAAAACAAAAACAACAAGCTGTCTATTTTATGGGAGCTATAGTCTGCGGTACCGTTTTTGATAAAATTTGATACATTACTAGTACAAGTTGGTTTGCTATGAAAGAATTATATCTTCAAAATTTTTTTTTTTTTGTGCTGCTATACATGCCCTTATGTAAGGTAACGCCGGTATAGAAAAATAAAATAAAATAAACTTGAACAAGAGGTCTAAATACAAAGTTTGATTTCTCGAGCGTTTATAATCTCTGACACCAAGGCATTCATATCCATATCGATTACGTAAGTTACCCTTTTCTTCTTATTTACGTTACATAATTTTTTTAATTAAAAATATCAAGGCTCAAGATTATTTTAATTCAGAATTTTCTTCTTTTTTTTTCTTTTTTACCACTTATAATATTATGATAAACACTAGTTTCCATATAGCAGCTAGTCTACATTGAGACTAGTTGTTATTGTTTAATTAATTTTATATATTATAATTTAATAATTGTTTTTTGTTTTGTTTTAGATTGTAAATAAAATTGAAAACATAAATAAAAAATTGAAAAAAAAATATCCTTTTCAATTTTAATGAAAAAAAAAAATTATAATAATTTTTTCATGATTTATATTTTAAGTTTATGAGATAGGATTCCTGGTAGTAATAAGCTACAGTGGGATATAAGAACGACTCTTCTCAAGCATTATTATTAACAATAATAACTTTTAGCTTTGTTGCCACATTTCTTAAGGTTTCTTATTTCTAAGAAATGCTCTAAAGTCTTTATTTCCATAAGTTTTGTGTTTCGGTTAGCGATTGAGTCCTTTCCATATGGCCGTCTGTATGAACACTTAGATTTCAGAAACTTTAAGAGCTAGAGACCAGCTGTTGCGCCTATTTCCTCAGTAGATAAAGTTTTTTGATTTATATTAATTTCGTTCCCCATTTACCTTTTAATATTTTAATGTCAAACTTACCAGAGCTATCCGACGTGGTAACTTGCATCTGTGTGTCAAAAATGAACAAAATCGGACAAATACAACAAAAGTTATGGTCAAAAATGTACTAATTTCACCCTCTTTGCCTATAAACTACATAAATATGTGACTTTTCGTAATTATGGTAAAAAATGACCTAGAATTAATAATTTTGGTAAGATGATTCCTGTGGCCGCATAGAAATTTTATCGATGCGAGCCCCCTACCCTCCACAATCGATAAACCGTGTTTACAGCCTGTATGTTCTTAGAACGTATCCCATATATTTTAAATAACTTCTTTGACTTAACGTTCAACTCTCATCAACATCAGTTAAAATTTGCGGAATTTATAGGTACCAAAAAAAAAAATGTTTCCAATTAGAAAGTTCTTAGAAGAAATATGCAGGAATATATTTTACTACACTGTGGGGCAGCGCCTCGAAGGTATCCCATTTTTTCTTAAATAAAAGATATAATAAAACACAATGACACAGGCAATGAATATTCAATAGTTTGAACACATATACTTTCTCATTAAAAATAAATTTTTTAATATTTTTACACCCCGTTTGCCTAGTAGCTCCATTAAAATCCTGTCTTTATGTCTGTCTGGAATTCTGTCCGCCTGTATGTCTGTCTGTCTCGCTGTCTGTCTATTTGTCTGTATCCTATCGATTTGTGGTCTGTGTTCAATGTACCAAGAAGAAGGCATAACGAAATCTAAAAGCCAACTATTGGCTCTATAAAGGCACACACGCTTCATTGGGCACGCAATCTTGGTATAAGGATTGGCTAAAGCAATTGCAGTGTCAAGTAAATGGCTAAACAATAATAACAAAAACAACAACAACAACAACGGCAAGAACAAGAAAAATAACAGTTATCGTAATAACAATAATCATAACTGTAAGTGTAACAGTTGTCGTTATTATTGTATTCGTGAGCGTGTCCGTGTAAATGCGTCTGCGTGTGTTTGTGTGACCATTTTGAGACTAGCACAACATAACATAACGAAATTTGCAGCATACTTTCGTGCGTAACAGACATTTGAAGAAACTGGCTGCTGGCTGTTACAGAGCACAGAAACGAAATGGAATTTGACACTACTGACCTAGTGCACGAAAGAGCAAAAGAGCACAAGCGGCCCGCAGTAAGTGAAGAGCGCGTGCTAAGAGCGCAACTCCGAAAAGTGGTGAGTTTTGGTTAACAGCGCAAGAGCGTGCGAGTGCTAGGAAACGCTGGCAAATGAAACAAGTTAACAGCGCAAGAGCGTGTCAGATAAGCGGGAACGCTGAACACTGAAACAGGCGCCTGAATAATTTAAAACTGCTTGACAGAAGCTCGTTGCCGTCACTCGGCTGTAGTCTGCTTACGGGCGCCCACCTGTGCGCATGCTGCGTGCTCAGACGGCAACTACTTCTAGGGGTTTTTGGCGACAGCACCATCTATGTCTGTGTTCTCTGGCCCAAATGAAGCGTAACCAAATGCTGATAGACAGAATATTTCATTTTATGACCAAAACGGCGGCCAAATTGCCTGTTGGCGTGTAACATAATGGCGACTCAGACAACGACACCAACACCAACAACAACAACAGCATGGTGTGGTACCAAGAGAACTACTTTGACGCTGACACACCCGCTGCATGTTTTGCTTGGTTGCATAATGCGGTCGCAGATACATAACTATATATGTATACTATACCTACATATGCACATATGTATATATATACATACAGTTAAACTACTTAAACTTTGCTTTGCAGTTACTTTTGAGCATTTGTTTTTTTTTTTCTTTTACTTTTACTTTAACCGTTTTTTTGCAATTCGCGTGGAACTTGCAGATTTCCGACAACTTTTGCATATACGCACTCAAAAAGTTTATCTGTCAATTTTTACCAAATGTTTGGCAGCACTTTTTTCCGCCTTCATAAGCTAAAAAGTTGCAAAACATTTTTTTTTAATACCCAGTACCTCTAGGGACAAAGGTTGTGCTATTTAAGTAACAGGCTAAAGTGGGCGTGGCAGACCAGAAGTTTATTTGAAAATAATGGTAAGCATCGACTTGGGAAGTGTTTGAAGGAGACAGAGACGAGCTACAACAAATTTGCCGAATACCTATCTGAGCTCGTATATCCTTAACGACTCTTAAAAATTAAGGTCCATTAGCACTTACAAATTGGACTGGTCAATAGCATGTAAAGTAGGCATAGCTAAGTGAATTTTTATCATCGTACGGAGCACATACATATAAACATTTTTAGATAGATTGAGTGAAATATAACTATAGCCTTAAATGTCACACCTTAGTGGTAGCTACCTCAAAACGGTGAGTTTCAAATCGATAGCATGATACATCCCTTCGATTCTCACTCTTAGATGGGTATCATGGATGGTATTTTGCTTATCCTGCTACACATAGCACACTACATCTTCAATATTATTGTGCATGAATCCGCATTTCTCCTCAGCCACCTCTTCCAATTTAAACACCATACGGTTGCAAGTATTTAGGTAGTTGTGAAAGTGGTGGACATCATTCTGGCGCACCAGACGATCCTTAGCTAGTTGCTCTCCAAACTGACCGTCATAGTGAAAGAAATTAATCGCATTAAAAAGAGTTACCCCGGCCCTTGTAAGAAAGAAGCTTTTCACATAGTTGACATAGAAATAAACTTTCAGTTGTAAGGAACTCAATTGGTTACTCAACATCTTCTGCTAACCGATGCGCACGGAATAGAACTTCTAACTCTGAAGCCAGCCAAAATGACCTTTCATAGACTCATCGTCGATGCTCTCTAGCTTTTCAGCCGGCTGCTTCAGTAACTAGTCTAGGTTGTTGCCATGCAAATGGTTTCAGCTTACTATCCAGCTCGTGGGTATTTATTATAGACATGTTTTTTTATTTGTTATTTCATCAGTTTTTCGATTTAAATGCGAGACTAAGCTTAATCAAACGAAAATGACAAAGTTGTCAAACTTTCGATAGTAGCGAAATTCTATATAATTTCGATAGTTTCAAAGTCGATTCTTTGAGTAAACGATAGCACATAGTAAAGATATACTTGTTCTCTTTTGTATTGTTTTGTTGCCTTCCGCTGATAATTTTGGAAAATAGCTCTGTTCAATACATTTTTTAGTTAAAGAGCCTGCTCAAGGATTGTCAAATGTTTTTTATAATTAAGTATTCGTAGTAAAAATACGCATCTTTTGGTAAAATTTTCGAACTTTGCAATATTGAAAGCGAACTATTAATAAGCCAACAGTCCTATTGGTATGTTTTTTTTTTGAACACGATTGGGACTTCTTGCCATTACCTACTAATTTTGTACAGGATTTGTACACAAAATATAACGAACGATCGCAGACGACTTTGAGATACCCGATACCAGCATATTATAAAATAAATCACAAAAAAAAGCGCATTTTACCTATAACATTTAAAGCTTCATCCTCTTACTCTTTTGGTATACCAGCCCATAGTGGCGACTAGGCAGGTACTGCTTACACCTTATACATTTCAAACTATATTTCTCAGTCGAATAAAAACACTGCGAAAAAGCGGGGATATAGCGTATACTACATTCGGTATGTACCAGCTGTCATTGGAGCCCTTTCATCATTTTATGCCTTTTTTTCTTTTTTAGCAAGTACTTTTTCGATACTTTTCGAGTGACGTTTTGTCAATTTTAATGCGCTTTGTTGTCTACATAAAGAGACCACAAAAAAGAAGGTTAAGCGAATAAAGTTGGATGCACCAGCAGGTAAAAGTGCAAAAGTTCTGCAAGATTGGCAAAAACTTGCACACACTAACACACACATTTATATAAACATGTTTTGCAGCTTATTTACTAGTCGTGTGTATTATGTAAAATGCAACTTTTGCATTAGCGCTTCAATAGCGCAATTTTAATTTTTTGTATACAATTATTTTTTAAAAAAATGCAGCTTAGCGCACAAAGCAAAAGATGAGGAAAAAAGTTTCTTTAATAAAATTAAAAAAAAAAAATCGTATTAATTTTTTATGGTTTCTTAAACAGCCAGTCAATATAAAAATGTTCAAAATTGAGCAAACTGGATCTAGCTTTGAAATATGTGCCACTTTTTTATTGATCCCATTAATTTAAAACTTTCGTCATTAGAATAGTGCACTTTAATATTTTAGTTAATATAATTTTTATTTTAAATTATTATTTTTTATTTATTCATTTACTTAATTTTGTAACTTATAATTAATTCTAGGCAACAAAGTAATTAAAAGCCAGAGCAACATAGGTTTTCAAGGTGGGTGGTATATATGCACTACATTGAGTAGGTAGCAAATGTTTTTTTTTTTCCTTAGTAAGTAAGTAAGTTAATTATATAATTTATTTTTTGATTTGATTAACAAAATTTAATTTAGACATTAGTTCTTTAAAGTGGCTTAGGTTTTTTTGGAAATGACGGAATGTTAAAAGAATCACAAATGGTTCAGACGTAAATTATTATTTTTAATTATTTAAGTTTAAATAAAAATCATAATGATTTAAAAAAAATTTATTTATTATTTAAGGCTAAACTTACTATTAGTTTAACAAGTGCTAGCTACTTGCGGCTTTGTCTGTCTGGTTATTTATAGGAATTCCAATTTTGAAATTAATTTACAATAGGTTTTAGGTTTGCAAAATAATTAACAATTCACTTTAAAAACTCAGAGCCTAATATACGCCATTTTGCCTGACGTTGAAACATTTAAAAGCAAGAATTTCATAAAATAAAAATCATACACGTATGAATAATTACAGAGTACAGTCACATTGAAAACATTGCTGTACACGGAGTGCTCATATATATTGAAGTACCTTGTAATTTGCCACAATATCAAAAAAAAATCATGTTTCATAGCAAAATGTTAAAGTATGGTGTTCCTATTCATCCTTTTCCTTGTAATAATGACTGAAGTAAGTCTGAGCATACTGAAAAGGAAAATTTCTTGATGACAATTGAATATATTTATTTACAAGAAAAATTAAATTATTAGCTTGCACATATTAACTGAGCAGCTATAATAAGTCAATATTGCATTACAGTGAAATTCAATTGCGAAAAAACAAGTGGAATTTTTTTTATCTGTACATAATGTAAAATTATATTTTACAGCAAAATGTTAAGGTACATACTCGTATGTATTCATCCTTTTCTTTGTCTCACTGTATAACGAATGACTGTGTTTTGAAGTTAATCTGAGCATTCTGAACAGGAAAATTTCTTGATGCCAATTTAATTGTTTTATTAACAAGAAAAATTAAATTGTGAACTTGTATATCCTTATGATGCAGCTACAATCAGTCCAAATTTTACAGTGCAATTCAATTTTCAAAAACTAGTGACATTTTTTTTACTGATAAAAATAAGCGTATCCTGCTAATTAACTAACTTTTTTAAATTAAACTATTTACTTTAAACAAAATGTATTTCAACAAATTATATGTATTACTTCAAAAAACCTTACGCTGCAGTACCGCGAACTAGTATGGAACTAGAGAAACGACTAGTCTATTTTATATATAGGACTGGTCCCACGCCAATTCAACAGCAATGCTTTTATCCGTATACTTTACAATTGTTATGTCATACGGCATATACAATTGTCCCCCTTCGCATGAGTGGTATACAGTTCGGTATATAGCACCAAGGAACCAGTTCAGTAATATTTTATACAACCACCACGTTACGTAATAAGCAAGCACCACGAATGGGCTTCTTCGCTTACATATACCAAGTTTATAGTGCTGAACTAGTATAAAATAAGCCATTGCTACCAGCCGTACAGTGTTGCTACTAGAAACCAAAAAAAACTGGTTGTGCTATTTATGTGACGAGCAGTGTAAATGCTTGCGTCTTATTTACTAGCCATGTGTTGTATGCAAAATGCAGCTTATGCACAAATACATAATGGGCTGCCCGACGTTTATGGACAAACATTACTCACATCAGCTGTCAACTTAAGATTTGGACAAGATACTAAAAACAGCCAAGTGGCATTTGGAAGCATGTAAGTAACTGCTGGTGAAGCTGAGATACGTCCATTATTTAATTTAATCGAGCTCTAAACAAATTAGTTCAAGTCAGACCTTAAGTTAAGTTGAAGCTTTGAACAAAGTTCAACGACATCTAAAAACTTGTCAGTAAATCGTTTTAACTAAAGTAGCAAGAGTCAACAGCTAAGACATAGTTTGTTGATACAGCGTGTTTTTTTTAGTGGTTCACAACTTTGAGTTGGCAACACTGCTTTAACTGACAATCCTTTTAACAGCTCATAGTTGCTTTTTGTTGAGTTTGGTTTGACATTTCATTATGGATAGACTTCAACCAAAGTAACGCTTGTAAATTGTTGGACTTTTGTATCAAAATAATGGTTCCGTTCGTCAAACTTATTCAAAATTCAAATTTTTGTTCTCCGTTGAAGCCCATTTTTGGTTAAATAAGCAGAAATGTCGCATTTGGTGTGAGGATAATCCACAAGCTTTTGTCGAAACACCATTACATCCACAGAAAATTACTGTCACTTGTCCACTTCGATAAACCAGAGATAATTAAATACCTGGAAATCAACATTCGAAGAAAAGTTTGTGAAAATTTGTGTTCCAGATTGCGCCTTGTACGCGCCAGCCGTGGCGGCCACATGACCGAAATCATGTTTAAACATTAATGTCATACAATTTTCTTTCCAATAAAGCCCGTTTCATTGATATTAAAAATATATTTATTTTTTTATTATGATTTAAATTTGTGTAGGTAGGTAGATAGGTTAGGGCGGCAGTTGGGACTTAACGTACCAACTCACTTAGGCCAAGAATAGGCCCATTGTGATATCGTTAATGGGAGTAACTGATATGGATATAGAATAGACAGGAAAAATTAGGGGAATAGAAAAAGTGGAAAGTGCAGAACCATGGCTTTACGTTGGATTCGAACCCACAACCTCTGGGATGATAGTCTAGTACACTGCCACTAGGCTATCGAGGCCGCCTAAATTTGTGTAGATCTAAAAAAAAACACCCTTTATAAGTAAGATATTTGCATATTGAAAATGAAGTGCACAAAAGCGTCATTTTAAATATATAATAAATAAAAAAGTTTGAAACTATTCTGTATTTTATTCGTTACGAACGTAAATTTCAAAAATTAAGCGTAAATAAAGACGTAATACAATTTCGAAATTTGTCCTTAGGAATAATTAAAATAGTGCAAATAAAAAATATAATTTAATTTTTATAAACTGACATAGTAATTATGGAAAGTATTCTGGAAAGTATTCAGCGCGGGCAGTTTAAATTACAATTTTCAGAAACTTAAGTGTCTTAATGTAGTATATAAAAAAAAACATTTTTCTAGAAAACTTGAGATTCTAAAAAAATCATTCTTAATTATATAACTATTAACATAAGAGGTATGGGCGTATGCATAGGACCGACGCGTCGCGACGGGAGCCATGACCGCCCAGGAGACGGGTTCGTGCCAGCCCCTCTTCTATGAAACCAATTTAACTGCTATGTATAAGAAGTAATCTTAAAGAAAATCTTACATTCCTCATGATGTGCAGTTGACATTGTGGTGCGATTTGAATATCTAAGCAAGTGCATTCACAAAGCTGATGTCAGCTGATGAGCCGCAGGGTTGTCATACATATTCATATACTCAAATTTATTTTTAGTGATTGGCGTTTTATTGATATGGAATTTACGTTTAGTCCAATTAACTTTTTTGAAAACCTATTGAAAACCATTGAATTGAAAAGGTATCTTAATATTCATACATAAATTATTTTTAAACAATAGCAACACTTTGCTGCCACTCATTTGAAAGCAATTGTCCAAAATCAGGGCGCCTCCTTTGCATGCAATTAAACTTGTAAAAGGAATATTTTAAACAAAAAACAAGTCAAATTTTCATATCAGGAAGCTTATGCGCATTCTGTCAAACTAGAATATTTGGGAAAAAACTGTCAACTAGTAAGAAGTTAACATTTAACATTTAAGTCAAGAGCGATAAAATAACAAAAACCTAAGTAAAAGATTTCATAAATTTCGCAACTAAAAAAAAAATTGTATAACTAATATATTTATTTTAATAAAGAAAATGTCCGAAAACAAGGAGCAAGTCTTTGATATCGAAGAGGACTTTTTCAAGACGGTCCAAGGTTCACGTCTTATATTGTCGGAACTTATCCAAACTGGCTGCTCGGATAAGTCTTTATACCTCTGTCAGAAGCTTTCTGAGGCTGGCGAAAACGCTGTGATGCTGGGAGGCGTATTAATTTACAACTTGCAGATTATACAAAAAATCAAATCTAAAGCACGTCAAAACTCAATTTACTTAAAGGATTTCGACTGCTAAAAATTATGAAGATATCGCTTACTATATACATATTATAAATAAAAACTAGGGGGTTCGCGGAATGCTTGTTTCGCTCGTACAAACAAATACTGATGGTGTTTTTTGTGGGTTTTGCTGGCATAAGTCTTTTATATTTTAGAAACCGTGAAAGGTTATTAAAGTTCGATCTGGCAACATGATGATGTGGTAACAGAAGGATTCGCTAACAGGTCCGTAGATTAAAGAAAATCAAACATTTAAATTATCAAAAAAAAAAAGGAGTGCGCATAGATAACGTTGATAATGCACTGGAAAGGAACTAAGGATTCCCAAAGTTGAATTCAAGATTTTGTTTAAAATTTACAAGTTGGAATTGGCGCTATTTAATTGGTTAAAAAGAACTCTGTAGACTTCATACCAAGGTAGAATTGAGAATTTTGGCATCTACAGTTTAGGGGAAAAAATTCGCAAGTTTCCAGTGCAGTTATACTGATATTCATAGTACTAAAACATCTTTAGCCAAAAAAAACTTGACTGGTGTTATATATCAATCAATGAGAAGGATAAAGAAGAAATGAGCCATATAAAAATCGAAAGGAACACTTTTATTTTAACCCCTGTTAGTGTGACTAAGGCAAAAAAAACGTAGTAAACAGCTGGTAATGGATTATTAGATATCAAGAATTTGGCCACACTTCAATTTATTGGCAAAAGTGCTCAGGAGAGCACACAACTGATTCCGAATTGTGTGAGTTACGCCCAAGTTAGCAGAATATATGATATGCGCCAATTGTGGTGAAGATCAAATTTCCAGCTTTAGAGGCTCTAAGGTCAGAATTGAGCTAGGCAGAAGCTCAATCCAGCAGTAAGATTACCCAAAATGGACACCCAACATTAATTCAAAATGTTGCAGCAAGAAATGGCTTCTCCTCTCTACTATGTACAGGATTTTGATGAAGGCAAGGAATTTAGCAACCAATTCAATATATTAGAAAAAGGCTTTACAAGACTTGAATGCAGGAAAGATTCACTAAAACTAAGTCATGGAATCAAACAATGCCTTTCGAGACTTGGTGCAGAAATTAATATCTACGTAATAATAAACTCTCTCCAAAAAATCCGATTATGGGAACTCACAAGGAAAAGAACTTAGGCTTTTGCCAAAAGCTGCGCTCTGGTCATACCTACTTGGATACGATCAATAGTAAGCTAATAAATCATCCTAGTGGTAACTCAAAAGACGGTTTTGCGAGTATCTTTCTATAATTTGAAATTTTGCAGACAGGGCTTCAATTTTAAAACACAAAGCTGGTCTCTCTTATACTGCAGATATGCCTACATCTGGTGCAGTTACAAGAGTTGGTGTGGATAACACTCTAATTGCTAACTATGCTGATGACACTGCAGTGCTAACGAGAAACTCAGAAATTGACATTGCCACGGAGGCTTTGCAGCAATATGTATATAGTTTTGAAAAGTGGGCTTTAGATTGGAACATAGGAATCAACGCCAGCAAATGCGCATGTGTTACATTCGCCAAAAGACGTCGATCATGCCCCGGAATTTTGATGCTGGGTTCCACTCTCAAGCATGAGCCTGCACATAAATACCTGGGTGTAATTTTGGACAGAAGTCTTACTTTCAACAGGCATATAACGATGGTTCAGCGAACAGTTTTTGCCAGAGCTAAGAAAATATCATGGCTGCTTTCCCCCAAAAATAAGCTCTCCCTCTCCAACAAAGTCACCATATACAAGACCATTTTGAGCCCAATATGGAAGTACGCGTTGCAAGTGTATGGTATTGCTGCGAAGTCCCACATTAATAAAATTAGAGTGGTGCAAAGCAAAATCCTGAGAAGAATTTCCAATGCTCCTTGGTACATGCGCACAAGGGACATTGAAAGAGACCTGAAAATCCCTAAAGTTGGCGACGTCATACGGTCGCAAGCTCAAAAATACATCGAACGCCTTGAAATACATCCAAATGCGCTTGCGAGGCGGCTGACCTTGAGAGCTAGAAAGAGAAGACTTAAAAGGTGTCATCCAGGGGATCTTCCTACGAGATTCTTATAAATAAGTTCAAACGTTTTTAAAGTTTATATAAATTTGTATATATTCCTGTAAATTTATTATTATTATTATTATTATTTGTTATTTTTTTCGTATGTAGAACCCTTAAATTATAATTGGTTTTTATTTTATTTTTTTTATGTACATCTAGGTTAAGCTGCCATGATTGGTAGTAGGGAACTAGCTTTATTAAATGATATACAAACTTTTTTATAATAAAAAAAAAAAAAAAAAAAAATATTTCGTGCGGAATGACAAAACTTCATATAAAAAAAAATCCCATTTGGGATATCCCATTCAAATCAAAATGCAAATTTAAACCTATCGCTGCACAATCGAAAAAGAATTTAAAATTGATTTTTGAAATTCAACATTATTGTAAACTACCCCCAGATTCAAATATTTCTCCCTATATGAATTTTGCTGAAATACCAGGCGAACAGAATCGACTGCAAGTTGCCACAGCTTGTAAAAACACTCAAAATAAACTGAGTCAAAATTAGCAACTAAAAGTATGCTACAAAATATTTTAGCAATTGATCCGCTTTTTCTCCACAAATTGAGCATGAGTGATAATTGAAAACTATAGCATACTTTTAGTTGCTAATTTTGACTCAATTTATTTCGAGTTTTATTCGGTTGCGGCTACTTGCTGTCAATTTTGTTCGCCTGGTATTTCAGTAAAATTCATACAAGGAGAATTTGCCAAAATCTGATAATAAATTTTTGTCATTGCTTTAAAATTTGCTTCGTTACAAAGAACCAAATAAATAATAATTCAAACAATTTATAATAAATTTGGATGAAGTTAACTAATACCAGTTCTGATCGTCATCGAAAATTAGCTTTCATATAGATAAAAACACATTTATTTTATTTACATATACATAATTTGCTTTATTTTCCATAAAATAATAAATATAATTTTAGCAACTAGTCACAGATTAGAAATTACTTAACAGCTAAGAGTTTACAATTTTTAATTAAAACAATTTTATTACTAACAAATATTAACAAAATAATGCTACAGATTGGGCACTTCTTAAAAGCTAAAAAAATATAACTATTAAAAAAAATTAAATAAAAATTAATTTTATGGTAGCTCAAAAAAACACGAGTAAAAGTTTTTGTTTTTTTTTATGATATATATTTATTTATTGACCGAAAGTCCTTAATGTTTAAATCCAAAATTGACATAAGAAATAAATCGCTGCACACTAAACAAAACTAAGTGCGTGATAAACTAAAGGCTAAAAAATTTAATAATTTATTTGATGCCGCATTCCATCAGGAACTTAAGCTATTTACAATGAATCTCCAATTATTTTTGCTTGAAGCTAGAAATCAAAGTTCGTTGAAAGATTTGCCGATTTCATTTAAGATGGTTCTTCTCCAGGCGGATTCCACTCCAGGTTGGCGTAGCAGATCTCATCATAAGGCTTTCTGAGCGTATGACACACCCAATTGAATTTTCGTCTCTTTATTTGGATGTTGTTATCTTCTTTTCTAGTTAGACGTAGTAAAAAGTAAGAAAAGGTAAAACAAGGAAAATTTTCCATAACAGGAAAGCAATTTTTCTATTTAATTTTTTCTCAGAATCTAATAATTTATATTTATAAGTTATGCAATCTAAATGAATTTATTGATATAATATTTATTATACATATTATCTATACAATTTTAATGGCAGCTAATGTCATCAGCATTTGCGTGCCTTTCAGCATCTCGATCTTCAGACATAGACACATAAAAATCCGCTCTTAAGAAGCTCCATAGTACCATCTTCTTTGTAGTATTCAAGAGCCGACGCTTTATATCTGTAATTTGTAACCTTAAATCAAGTTATTTATTATATTATATTTTATTTATTTCTTAAAAATGTATTTTTTACTTTTTAATGTTTAATAAAAATTTAGTTTTGTTAAGTTCGGTTAAAAAGATTGTGAATTTTTTGAGAGCTCAGATGAGCTTTTTGTTTTAAATAGCACGGTTAAGTAAAAAATTCACATATCCTCCTAGATAGATAGTTTTATTAAGAGGAAATTTATTAATCAATTAGAAATTTATTTGTTATATAATATAATTTTAGTTTAGAATTAATTTCTACATTTTGAAATAAATTAATAATTTAAAATTTATTTTTTTTATTTATACAAGTTTTCAAAAATAATTTTCTTTGTTGCTCTGGCTATTTTCTTTACAACTTTGAACAAATTTATATCTTAATAATAATTGTAAGGGGAAAACTGCACTGCGATCCTTATGATCTATTGTGGCTCCCTACTAGCTCTAGAGCTCCTTGGCCACTCCAATTATGGTGATGAATTTAATTATCTGGGATGGTTGTAGTCCAGTTAAGTCGCGCATCGAAATTCTGTCACACTTCGTAAGTATGTGTTGGGAGGATTCCTTCCTCATTTCACAGAACGTTCAAATGTTAGAATCTACGATGCCCATCATGCTCAAGTTTTTTCTTAGCCTGCAGTGTCCCATAACTAACCCATTAAGTATACTAAGGGAATTCTTGCCCAGGTGGGAGATTTTCTTGAAGCTATTCAGATCATAGGACCCGAGGAGCTGCTTGGACGGTCGTAAACCAGTCAAGCCAATCCAGTTTGATTGCCGTCTGGATCTCTCCTCTTCTCGTAGCAGTTGCTTAAATGGTGTGTCTGCCAATACCACAAAAAGGTTCAGGCCCTATTAATTGGTTCGCAGCACCGTTTTTTGCCAGCTTGTCAGCAATTTCGTTCCCAGGAATGTTGTTATGTCCTGGGATCCAACTAAGGGAAACGTTGTTCCAGTGTCATAGATCTTTTAAATTTATAAATATTTTATTTTTTATTCGTCAAACTTTTAAAAAATACATTTTATTTTATGGTCATGCGTCAAACCAGGCTGTGTAGTTGCAGATATTTTTGGCTATCCATCACAAGGCCAATATTTGGTCATCTTCTTGCACGAACTTATTACCATCTTGTTTCAGTTTGTTGCCTGGTGTATCAGAATTTTTAAGCTTCTTTTGGGCCGTCATCAGGAAAACCTTTCGCCAGCCTTTTATGGTGCCTTAGTAGCTTATAATATTTTTATCTTTTGAATTAATTTTAATTTGTATTATTTCGTTTTTTATGACTTTATTTTTATGGCAGATAGTACGGCTAGATGTAAGTTTGTTGTTGTTTTTATTTCAAAATAATTTAAGTGCCATTATTTAATTTATACGATTCCAGGCTATATTTTTTAACTAAACCTTTATCTGATATCAACTTTTGCAAATATTTAATTATCAGCACAAATTTAGTTTTGTAGAAATTAACATTATCAAAACTGTTTACCATAAAAGTCCAAATGACGCCAACAAAAACAAAAAATTATATTTTTTAGGAATATATTTTTTTCTTATTAGGATGCCATTCAGCTGTCAGCAGTTTAGTGTTGAGTTTTGTTTACCATTTAGTAATGAATATATTGCTTACCCAATAACGCGTCCAACTAGTCAAAATTTATAACCAAACTTTATGCTCTGTTAAAATTACGCTCAGGGGGCATAATGCACGTTTTGCGATAAATCTTTTTTAGAGTAAGCAAAATGCTGCGTTAAGCGCTCAGACGCCATATATGAACTGCTCATAGATCCCGAGGAGGCGCACAGAGCCGTGATCTCGTTCGATTCTGGCTGCATTTGGTACACCAAGGTTCATATTTCGAGCTGCAAACACTTCATATTTTGTGAGCCCTAGGTTTGGTTAGGTAATGGCGGTAGCTGGCTTAAAAAGCCAGCATACTTAGGCCTAGACTGGCCCGTTGTGATGCCGCTTAGGATCTCAATTTAAACGCCCATCTCCAGGTAAGTGTTCTTAAAGGGAATCCCAGCCTGTTATTGAGCAAATAATTAACCAGGTGCTTTTTCGTGCGTCCACACAGAGCTTCACAGGAACAGAAGTGCTCTACTGTTTTTACTTCTTCCTCGTCTCTGCAGCTTCTGCAGAAGTCATTGCTCGGAGCATTCATTCTGGTCGCATGTGCTCCGACAAGACAGTGACCGGTGATCGCTCTAACAACTGCCAAACACTGTGAGCGGTTGAGTTCACTGAGTCTGGCGGAACGTTTTGGGTAGATTTTAGGCCATGTTTGGTGACTGATTCAGCAGTGGGATGTGCCTTTTGTGCCCGGGAAGCGAATTTTTCCCTTGTGTGTAGCTTAAAAGTAGCCATTGTCATACGAATTCGTCTGCTATTTCGTTGCCTATTATATTCTGGTGCACTGGCACCCAAATAAGGCTTTTAACATCTCTTGAATAGATTTGCGGCAGTTGTTGACTGTCAACGAGTTGGAAGACAACGCTCGCTGTGACTTTATGGCTGCCGGATTGTCGGAGTATATATTTATTTCCCCGCTTTCCAGGCCAGCAATACGTAAGCAGATAAGAGCCTCGTTTACGGCGAGGATTACCGCCCAAGTGAGCCTTAGCTTTATAATAAAAATGAGGTAAATAATATTTTGTGTCTTCACTTTGTCGGGCAGAAATGCAGAAGTGCATACCAAAAAATTTGTAAAAAAAAATGTTGCACATATGACAGAGTTATAAAAAATTAAAAAGTTACAAAACTATTTTGTTTGCAATGTGATAAACAACTCTGGCACTTCTGCATTTCTGCAACGTTGTTAGTCGCGCACTACTGCATTTCTGTCCGACTAAACAATTTGTTGCCATCTAATTATCAACGCTTAAATTAAATTCATTGAAATACACTTAAAAAAAATGTGCATTATTTTTACGCTTGAAGGAAACCACAATATTAAGTTTTATAGCAGCTGTTAGTTTTGCCAAGCTCAAAAAAAAAAATGCAGATTATAAGTTTTTTATAATAAACCGACCAGTTGCATTGAAGTCATTAAAATTAATAACGTTTAAATTTAATAATTATGCGGATTTTTATTAAAAGGCGTTTAAAATTTAATTAGCAAAAATAAAGTGCAGTGGAACTAAAAAAGTCAATATAAAAACACAAGCAATATAAAACTTAAATAAATATAAATTTTGAATAAATTGTTAAAACTTGAATTTATTATATTTGCCGCTTAAAAGCTAAGCATTTAATTTAAGTATAATATATTAAAGTAAATAATTTTATGACAGCTTTTGACGCTGGCCTGTAGTTTTATTCAAAATTAAAACCTTTAAATAATACATTAAACTGATTACAATTTGGAATATATATAGTTTGGGTTACTATCTGAACTGCTTATGATTAGCTGTCCAAGTGTATATTATATAATTGAATTTTATAAAATGGAATTCTTAAGCAATTTCTTGGAAAAATGAACTAAGCAATTGCTCAAGTTGCATACTAATTGCATCTTCATAAAATAAAATAAAAGTAAATGAAAAACTTTTAGCCAAAAACTGACAAAAACATAATTTCCGTAACTGAAGTTTGCTGCCCTGTCGAAATAGACCGCAGGAATTAATTGCGGGTCAGTCCAAGTTTTTGGGCAGTTGTGTGGCCTGAACGCTTGCGGCGCTGCGCGGTGCATTCGTTTGCAATAATTTAAATATTAGTTACACATAATGTAAAGCATAAATTAATTTTGTATTCGCAAACTATTAAAAAAGTTTTGATTCAAGCAGCGACCGAAACGCAGGGCTGCTTGCAAACGGCTGAACTTTGTCTGGCGACACAAACGTCCCTCAAGATGATCCCTTAGGCAATTAGTTATTCCAGCTAGTTTTGAGCAAGTTTGCAGCATTTTGTGGCAAAAATTCGTTACGATTGTGTTGTTGCAATTAAACGTAAGCTTAATGAGCGTATTTTAAATTTGTATATGCAGCTGGCTAGGATCGGTGCATACCCAGCTTAGCTCAGTTTAAGCTTAAGGTTTTCATAAAGCAAGCGTCGATTATGTCGTTTGTTGGCCTTTATCAGAGGCGCTGCAACATCTTGGCATAAACTTGACTTTGCTCATAGTTCTTGAAGGCCTCACGAAAACGTTGCCGCTGCTCGGCACTCAATTTCGCATGGAAATCTTGTGCAGCTGTCACGAACAATGCAATTTCGTGCTGACCCAATTTACGAGGCATGGCAGCCCAGTCACCCAAAGCTGAGCTATTTGATGCGGCAGCAGCCGACATGCGGCGTGTGGGCGATACGGACCTGCTGCTGTTGGTAAGAGCTGCTGCACCAATGCCAAGCACCACCGGAAATAGTTTAATCAAATGCAGATTTATGGAAGCGGATAAAAAGATGACGCTCAGACCCCAGACACCTTGCTGCTCCGGCTGTGCCAGAAACGTTGGCAGCGTACAGATCAACCAGTCCTGCAGCATTTGCAAAAAGGATGAGTCAATGGCAGAGCGAAATACCTGCAAAAAGTAAACAAGAAAACCAAAAAGCAGTTAAAATACAAAGACAATGACTTTGGATATGACAAACAAAAGCTGAAAAGATAAAGCTGGGGGTAAGCTGTAAACTGTGTGTAATGAGTGCCAGAGCTTGAGCTTGAACCAGAGAAAGGAAATTAAATTTGATTGCAAGCTAAGAGCAAGGCAGTGGCATGCAGCAAAGTGTGTCATGCAGCTGGCAACAACAAACTACGCAATATGCTTTAAGAGTGAAAAAAAGTGTAGCATACTTTTGTGGCAGGTAAATGAAGTTTTTGTGGTTAATGAAATTTCGTTAAGAAATGACTTTGGTTTGCTACTACCAGGCCAAGATTGTCTTGAAGTTATGTAAACGGAAACAGAACTTTTACTGAGCAATGCTGGACCACTGTGCGCACACTGGGCTAAGCATTCTCAGCTCGTTTTTATTAATTTCCATGCAACCACACGCACAAACACATATAAACACTTTTACACCCAGCTGCAACCTTGAATCTAATGAAAAAATTTTATGGCTCCACAGTGGGCACTGAACGCCTCAAGTGCGGCCAAGCATCTATGCGGCCATGGCAATTTTTTGTTGGTAGCTTCTACGCTTTGACCCACATACCTGGCCAGGCTCTGCTGTGTGTTGCCATGAATTCCATTAATTTTCAAGCTGCCAAAAATTCCACAAACACACACACACACACACACTGGAGCACACAACATATGTGCAGTAGCCGGCATTTTACCCTTTCGACTTGTGACTATGCCAAACATTAGCATTGCATTGGCTTATGCCGCCTGGTCTCAGCTGCTCATAAAGCAACCCAACTACTGACACAAACATTCGCACTCGCACTCGCACTCAGACTCACTCTCCTGAATCCTACCCTGACATCTTTACTTTTGGTATAACCATTGCTAGCTATACTACTTCCACTACCAAACCACCTCGTCTAGTTTCCGCCACTCTCTCACCTGATACACAATCATGGCAATAACATCGCCATGCGGCTGATTTATAGCCAGAAACTCCTTTATGACCTTCGTCAATATTTCATTCGGTGGCACTAAATCACGTATAATTTGGCACAGCACTTGTCCATAAATCCAGGCAGCATCTCGAGTCGATGATTTAATACAATGCAAAAGTATATCGACTTTATCGTGTTGCTGTGCGATTATCTCTGGGTCATCCTGTACAATACCATTGCTAAGCTCTGTATTTTCCAACTGTTTGGCGGAACCTGCAAATAGAAAGCGAAAGCCGGACATGAGTTACAATGAATGTCAAGCATTTGACTTAAGATTAACCTAAGGTATTAGGACTGTAATAGATCAAAATGTTTTGTACAAAGTTGTAAAGCAGGCAAACACCATTTTGTAACTGGAACTACTTTGCTACAACTTGAACTGGTTCTTAAAGAGCCAGTTGTTGTTGTTGAAGGCTTCAGGTTTCAAAATTGACGCATTCCTTTGTTCCAAGTACGTTGGAGTTGTGCTGGTAACTAAAAACTAATATATTTTGCACAAATAATAAAATAACAAAAATAATTTTAAAATGCGCAGATAAAATGTAAACAAAAATTAAGAGTTTTGGCAGACTGCATGGCCTGGGTGCATGGAACGGCTCAACTCTTTACGATTTTTAAATATAATTTGAGTCTGTTGTTCCTTGGCAGGAAAGATTGAGTTAAACAAAACATTAGATTTTTACGAATCACAATTAAAAATATGACAATGAACAAAAGTGTTTCAAAAGATTTTATTTCGAAAAACTAGTTTTTGCTATCAGTATCATAAAGTTTTTAAAAATGGGTAAGAACTTATTAGCAGGGATCGCAAATAAGAGTTATGGGGTTGAAAAAAATCAAAGCGATAAAAGTGTAAGCCACAGCGCATCATATTTTTGAAAGGACTATCCGGATTGTAGATAAAATTTTATTTCTAATTTTTATCAAAAAAATCAAGCGTACCTTAGATTTTTTTTACTTTAAAAATAAAAATTATGAAATAATATTTTAGTGCCAAAATAACTCATATTTTTCAATTTTTATAATAAAAATTGGCATGTAAATATAATTTCATAATTTTTATTTTTTAATTTTAAAAATGTAGTTATTCTTCAATTTTTAACAAGTTTTTAGAAAAAAGAAAACAAAAGTACATTTGTAAATATATCCAAATGTAGCAGTAATACAGCAATAAAAACCCTCAACAGGCCAGAATATTTACTATATAGCTAAGAAAATTACTATCGTATATTAAATTGTTATTTTATCGGCATAAATTTTATCTTATTTTTTTGTTTGTCCTTGCTGCCGAGGTTCCAGTTCAATATCAATTACTAGGCCCACAAAAAAAAAGTAATGTTAACTTTATATGTTAGGTCCGAGGCCCAAAAAATGCCTGCACGCTAGACTTTTGGCATAACCTCTAAGCAAAATGGGCCTATCAAAGGTTCTTAATTATTAAACTTTAAAAAAATTTGTACAGTCCTTGCCATATTATTGCATTCATGCTGCAAATTTACTTTTTTGATATGCTTATTGCTTTATTTTTATTATTATACATTATTTTTATTTATTATACAATTTTAGAAACCAAGCTGTTCCCTCAATTAACCTTATTTCGCAACAAAAAGTCGCAAAAAATCAAAAAACCTAAGCAAAAATTTTTATATATGTAAATTTTGAAAATTGTTTTTATATAAACGTTAAAATAGTTACTACTGCTATTTAGTATGTAAAAAGCCACCCAAAAATATTTTCCACTTTTCGACTTTTATTGAAAAAAGCAAGTTAAGTTAATCTCAAAATCCTGACGTGATAGGCCAATTCTGGCCCCGGATTCGGATTCTACGCAGCAAATTACTTCGGAAATGACCCTTAGCTTCCCAACAACTAAACCAGTTGGCCTGTGTTATCGTCTCAAAGGTTTAATGCAAATGCTAATGACGTCGAGGAATATACTTCGTAACTTTGAATAGCCATAACTATGCGAAAAAAAATCGTAAATGATCGCTTTCAAATTAAAGGGTAAGAGTATTACTAAATGATTTAACTGGAGTGACAGACCACAAAAATTATTTGCACCCTGTACATAACCTCAAAAGTAGGAAAAAACACCGTTTTTGATATAAATAACCTCAAATATCTCAAAATCCTGACGTCATAGGCCAATTCTGGCCCCGGATTCGGATTCTACGCAGCAAATTACTTCGAAAATGACCTATAGCTTTCCAACAACTAAACCATGTTGGTCTGTGTAATCGGACCTTTAATATGATATGAAATGGCGTTATAGTGTTTTAATAATTTGAATCGGACCAGCTAAAACATGCAAGCGTAAAGTTAGCTGAGTGCGTAGAATCTTTGGCTCAAAGCTTATGGTCGCCTATAATATTAAGTATTTATCTAAAGATTTTTTATATCCAGTATTTCATCTATACAAACTTAAGCTATATACATATTTGAAATTGTAGAAAATATAGCGCTTTGAAAGTTACACAAGTAAGGAAAATAGGAGGAAGTTAGCGTTTTGGAAGAAAAAAAAATTAACTTGATGTAGCTGGTCAATATGGAGCTGGAATATCAAGTTTGGTTATCCAATTTCTTATAATATCCAAGATCTTTTCGTATGACAGGTAGATGGATGGACGGACCTTTCTTATTAAATTCTTTTGTTCTCCTGATCATATTGTAGGTCACTTTGTGGAATGTTTGGCATGGGTGGTAGTGTATTATCATCACAACTTTAACTCGACTCGAGAGCCAGTTGTGGCAAAATTAATTAACTTTTTTTTTAATTCAAGTGTTTTTTTTCTTCAATTTTCATTTTGAGCTGAGAGAGTCTGTGCCTTTACATTTTAAAATCTTTGCTTTGACTTTAATCTTCACTTTAATGCCTTTGAGCCTTTAAACTGCTTCAAACCGCTGAAAATCATCGTACAATATACGATTTCTTAAATTGTTACAGACTGTATAATATTTGTTGTTATCTTTTTTTTTCGTAAATTTTTTTAATTGGCAAGCATGTAAGTTTGCGTTTCGACTTAAAAATTCAAGCTTTTGGCCAGTTTTAACACGCTCGCGGGTCATAACACGCCATGTTCAATAGGGCCAGACGTTGACTACGACGTCGACGCCGACGTTGAGGTAGTCGCTCGGTTGACCGCAAGCTGCCCCGCGGCAGCAACTGCAGCGCAAACATACATACATAAATAAATTTACATTTAAATTTTATGAATTTTTCAGATTTTTCACTTTTTACGTTAGAGAAGTGGCTGAGTAGCCCGTAGTAAGTCAGTCCGTCAACTTGGTACACAGACACACACACACACACACACACACACACACGCTTTGGGGGGAACAGCTTACAAAGTGGTGACTAAAAAGATTAGGAGCCAATCTTCAATAAGAGTCACATGCCCCATTGCACTCCGCAGGATTGTAGAAGCCTTGTTTCCCCGGCATCCCCTGTTGGAGTTGACAATCGAGGGTCGCAGGACGGAGACGCTAAGCCCAGTGACCTTGGAGGAAGTTGCAGCAGCATGCAACAGAATCGGCGACAAAAAAGCACCAGGACCAGATGGTATCCCCAATTTAGCCCTCAAGGTAGCTATTTCAACGAGACCACAGGATTTTGCAGAGGTTTATACCCGATGCCTGCAAGAAGGAGTATTCCCCAAGCCTTGGAAGGTGCAGAGGCTCATCTTACTTCCAAAAGGAGACAAATCGATGGACAACCCCTCAGGATTCAGGCCAATCTGCCTCCTGGATTCCGTAGGAAAAGTCTTCGAAAGAATAATCTACAATCGGTTACTGGATGCTGCGGAAGGAAGGCGAGCAATATCCGAGTCACAGTACGGATTCCGGAGAGCACGATCTACCATTGACGCAATAAAGGCCGTGGTAGATATAGCGGCGAACGCCATTGAGGGAACAAGATGGAGGTGGGGCGATAAGGAGTATTGCGGAGTAATAACACTGGACGTCCGCAACGCCTTCAACTCAGTGCGCTGGCGTCTAATTCAGAGGGCTCTAGCTCGCATAGAGCTACCAACGTACTTGCGGAGGATTATTTCGAGCTACCTGTCGGACAGGGTACTCGTGTACGACACGGATGATGGCCTAAAGCACTACAACGTAACAGCCGGCGTTCCACAGGGGTCAGTCCTAGGACCTCTTCTGTGGAACCTTGCATATAACGAAGTCCTGCGGCTTAGTCTCCCCCAAGGATGCAAACTGATTGGATTCGCGGACGACCTGGCACTGGTTGTTGTTGCGAAGCATATTAAAGAGATAGAGAGAGCTGCAAATATCTCTATAGCAGCAATCGGAAACTGGCTCGAGGGTGCTGGCCTTGACTTGGCTGGACAAAAGACGGAAGCAGTGCTAATCTCAAGCAGGAAGACAGTGGAGACCATGACCATACAGATTGGTAGTGTCACTATCCGCTCAAAACCTTTTATAAGGTACTTGGGGGTCATGCTGGACAACAGGATTAATTTTCGGGCACACATAGATTATGCAAGCAGAAAAGCCGCGGCCAGGCAGACTGCTCTTGCTCGAATGTTGCCAAACATCGGAGGTCCCAGAGCTGGAAGGCGTCTACTTCTGTCCAGAAGTGGTAGCGTCAATTCTACTGTATGCGGCACCGGTATGGGCGGCGGCGCTTAACGTCCAAGAACTCCGAAGGAAATTGTCGGCACCATACCGACTAAGCGCGTTAAGGGTCATCTCAGGGTTTCGGACTATCTCTGATGATGCCGCCCTTGTGATCGCGAGCATGATGCCAATCGATATACTGGCAAAGGAAATGGAGGCTATCTACGCAAGCCGTTCGGTAAGTGGAGCCACTACCACGGTAACAGAAATCCGGAGGATTCAACGCGAGTCGTCAATGGCAGTCTGGCAGGCCAGATGGGACAATTCCACCAAGGGAAGATGGACACACAGGCTTATTCCAAAGCTTGATGAATGGATCGGAAGACATGGAGGACAACCGAACTATCACTTGACACAGTTTATGTCAAGTCATGGCGGCTACAGGGAGTACCTGCATAGGTTCAGGCACGAGGAGACCCCCTACTGCCCAGTTTGCCCTGACCAAAGAGAAAACGTAGAACACGTGCTATACCAATGCTCACGGTATAGGAGTACAGTGGGTCAACTACACCCTCCGGAGGATTTGATGGCACATATGCTTGAAAGCAAGGAGACGTGGCAAAGGATGTGCCAAATTGTCATCACGGTCCAGAGCGACTTAAGGCTGTGCGAAAGAACTCGGCGAGAAGCACAGAGTTCTCAAGCGAACGGTTGAAGGATGGGACTCAACGGGTAACACCCAGTTCTACGAAGGCATCCAGAAGGATCTGAGACGATGCAAAGAGAGCTGTAGTGCCTAAAATAGGCAACCCCCCCCCGCGAAGTAATACTTAACGGTGGATCCCGCGGGGTGTGGAGGCGAGAAGTTGTGTGTGGGGTGAGGTTAGTACGTAGGCATGGCGTAAGAAGACGTCATGAATCGTGCATACTTAGTGGTACGGGCCACTTGTATTTTTTGAAAATTATCATCCCCCATGGCGCATCCATGGAAAAAAAAAAAAAAAAAAAAACACACACACGCACACAAACATACGCTGGGCATGTGTGTGTGTCTGTTAAAGTCTGTGTATGGCAGCTTTGTAATCGTTGCTGTTTACAAAAGTTTATTTGTTTGTTTTTAGCTTGCTTTTAAGCGACGCTTGCCCCTGATCGGCATGTCCGCTGTGCTTGCTCAATACTTAATGCTGCTGCTCTCAGCGCTCTTTGCTCTTTCGCTCTCCCCACTTCCATCGTAGGGCTGCTTTAGCTTGGGCACAAATTGAAAACAAAAAAATAAAATGGCGAAGCATTAAGCGGAAACCATGGCAGCCACAGCAATAGATTAGGGATTTTCGATTTAGCAGCGTTTTTGCTGAAGAGAACTTCAAGATGAAATACATACGCACTGACACGCACACACACACACTAACTGGCACATATAAATGTGATGTGCTTTGTGCAGGTGAAAAATGATGGCAACTTGGCTAAAACCACAGCAAACTCAACTGAACTGAACTGTGCTGAACTTTGATGAAACTTGTTGTTGTTGTTGTTGCTGTTACACACATGTGTGCCCTGGCCTTAAACAATACTAGATATATATCGTGCATATAGATGACTGTGCGTGTGTATGTGGGTGCGTCTATGGCTTAGTGCTCTGCTTAATGTGGCTGCATTTGGTTTTAGTGGCGTCAAATTATTTACAATACGCGTGGCCGCCAACTTTGCCCTTTGTTTTCCAGCTTAAAATTGTTGCCGGCTTTTGGTTGGCTGACTGGCTGTTAGCCTGGTTAGTTGCCCCCAACAAACTGCTGCCGCTTGCTGCCTTTTGTAGGTCGGGTGTATCGGCCACAATTATGCGCGCCACAAATGCCGCAGGCAATGCAAAAAACAACGAAAATCCTAACAAACTCTAAAATTCGTTTAAGCAAGCGCGCAAAAAAAAACCATGCACAGCAACATGCAAAACAGCAGCAACAACAAAAATAACACTAACCACAACAACAACAACAGGAACAGAAGCAACAATGTAAGCATAAACAAAAGAGCTCAGGTTTGAGTGAATGAGTGCGAATACCCCAAGCAACAAAACTCGTAAAGTTCGCACACTGAGCCACTGTATCCAGTGTACCCACTGTTACTACTAGCCATGGCCTTTAAAGGATAAAGCATTGCCAGCTAGCTGCCTTCGATATTACCGCAAATATTTATTATTGCGTTTTGCATTTTTGCAACTTTGCCCGAAAGCAGCAACGTCAATGGCGGCGTCGGCGGCGACCATTTTTTTTTTGTTATTGTGTGTTTATATTTTTGCTTTGGGCGTTCATTTTTTGTTTTTGCCTAATACACTTTCGATATGGGTGTGTTTGGTTCGTGTTTAGTTTAGGTTATGCAATGCAGTAGTTATGTAGCAGAGCACACAATATTTATGATCCAGAGCTGTTCCAATCTTTCGCCTTAGCGGGAATATTCTCAAGCGCATGATGAAAGAAATACTTTTTCGATTTCTGCACTCCCAATTCCTATTTTTTCTACATGTTTCTTTTACTTATTAACTATCTTCAAACCTTATATGATCCTACCTGTCTACTGCCTTGTTGAAATCAAGTCCATTGACGTTTCTTCTCTAGCTAAAATTTGGCAATCTTCTTACATAATTCCACTGCATAAAAAAGGAAATGGACGTTTTTAACTATCGCGATTCCCAAATCTTAAAAAAAAAATATTGTGTCTACTAAACCTTTATTATAGCTTGCGTATTTCTCCTTGTCCATAATTTTATAAGAGTACGCGCTACTACGACAAATCTTCTTGCATTCACGTCCAAAGCATTAAATAGTTTTTTGAATAGCCTCCAAAAGGATGTTATACTTACTGCCAGAGCGTTACTAAACGCTTTTGACTCTTTTAGCCACAAGGTTCTTATTTTCAAGCTTGGTCTTTTATGTAACTCGACTAGTTTTCTTAAATGGATGAATTTATACCTTAATGAGGAAACATAAATAAATTTGTTTAGGTCCATTGTTATCAAAATTGTTCATGTGTTTTTTAGGGCTCCACAAAGGGAGTCATCTTAGTTCTCTGCTTTTTACACTTCTTATAAATGATCTGCCAAATGTGACTCTTAATGTTCTTGCTGTGTTTTTCATTTAAGGACTCCTCCTCACATTTGAAAGTACAGGATGGAAGTCTTTTTAGAAACTGGTCTAAGCCTTAAAATTTAAATCTTATGTTTTATCGACATTTTGGTGATACTCTATTAATGTACATGTATAATTGGTTGCGAAATTTCGTCATATTTTTGACCTCAAAATATACTTCGGTATTCATGTCTCCACACATGACAATAAAACTAGGTGAGTGACTCCTACACCAAAAAGTTTCAAGACGCTGTTATGGTTCCCTTTGGTTCCTCGATAGAAACAATTTAATTTCTTTGCTTGAAGCAGCTTAAATTGGGATCTCAATGTCCGTTTGCCCCCTAATGCTAGAAGACTTCTCCTTATTGATCTTCCTCTGTTAAAAAATAGTAGAATCTTCCCTTTATGCAATTTTTTTAACATACGTTTATTTCGAATTACATAGATTAACCCCATTTACTTTGTCAACTTAGATTTAGGGTTCTAAATCACTCCTCAAGAAGTATTCATAGATGGAACTACTAACTAAGCTTCACATAAGCCATTTCGTGTATTAAGTCACTTTTCATTGAAATCAACATTTGCTGTATCTCCCACTGAAGCCTGGGACCTTAAACGGTTCGCGGAACAAGGGGAATTCTACGAGTGCCGAATTATAGGCAATCGGATGGATCGCAGGTTGCGTATAGTGAAATGCCTTTAAATATAAAGGTTAACCGCGAATAAGTAATAAACTAGAAGAGCTGTGGCTCGGAGAGGTTTATGGGTTGCATCGAATTCCTTATAAATACTGAGTGCCTATAATCTTTCTAGCGATGTGGCGTGTGTTTTAGCGCCATTCAATATATAAGTCCCTATATAAGTCTATAGCGGAGGAGCTACTAATGAATAAACGTTGGCGTTCACAGACTTGTTAACTACCACAATGGATTTAGTCATAAAAGGACGGTAGTTTCTAGTAAGCTCCCGCTTTGGGCTTATAACTATTGCGGCAAATCTAACATCTTAAATGAGAGTTAATTTCAACACGAATCAAAACGTAAAAGATTAGACAGAAAGTCTAATGAACCAAGTTATATTCCGACCTGCCAGCTACAACCTTAGCTCAACTGGACACTTTATTTATTTTTCAAAGAGCATGCAATCTTCGGATTTTAATAGTGTCATTTTGTCGCACCTAATTTTTTCTGCTACCCATTTTGTAGCGCATGTATTTTGCTTTGTCCTTTTTTTATTTTTTGCTTCACCCCGCGAATTCGATGTGAGACCGGAACGCATTGTCTTCTACATGCCACTTTGTTTATTTTCGCAACGAAAAACGGTTTAATAAAGCAAGCAAACGAGTAAACGAGCAAAATGTGCGCACGAACCCGAACAAGCTGAGCAAAAGGGACAACAGCCGTACGCTACAATGGCCAACTTCCGGTTAGCTGCGTTTAGGCAATGGTGACGCTGCCGCCATATTGGATGTTGGATGCTGTATGCCTGGGCAAATTTAGCCTAAAAAACTCACGCCAAAAGGGCAAGGGCCTGAGCAGGCAGCGCAGGTGAGGGCATTTAAAGCCGAGCAGCCTGGCACAAACATTGACATTTTACGCGGATTTGCATGCACGTTGCACTAAGTCAAAGACTTGCCATAAACACACACACACGCAGAATGATTTAAAAGTGCAAGCAAAATATGCCGTGCACTCTAGCGCGATATTTTTGCAAATGGCTTGCATAATTTTTTTTCTCTATTCCCGGTTTTCCTTTTTTTTCTTTCCTTACACGTAAGGAAGGCAAGCAAAGTTTACCCGCATATTTACTATTTGCGTAGAAAGTTTAAGTGCCAGCAGGATATGCAATGATTTTCTTTTTCTGTTTTTTTTTTTTGCGCCTTTGCCGCTTCCTGCTGCTACTGGCGAAAGTTTGGTAAAGTGCAATGGCAAAAAATAGAACAGAATGGCAGCAGAGAAAGCAAATCGAAATTTTGCGTTGCCATAAAATGGCTGAATGTGTGAGTGTGTGTGTGTATCTATGTGTTTTCTCCATACTTATTTTTTTGTAGTATGGGTTCATGAATTGCAGAGACAGAGAATCAAAGAGTTGATGCAGCAGGCTAAAGGCAGACAGCATTTGGAGTTAGTACTAAAAAAGGGGCAGTAGAGTAGTAGTAAAGTTTATGTGCGTAGCTTTTGGCCAGGCAGCTAAATGAATCGAAGGTAAGCGGATTGCAGCAGCAACAGTAAAAGTCGATCGTGTTGGCCAGCACTTTATAAATCTGCTTAATGAATGAAAATTTCATTGGGCCTGGTCCAAAACACATACAAAAAAAAAAAACGCTGCTAAAACGGCATCAAACGAAGTGAAAATCGTTCAGAGCCCGGTTGGGACTTTCTATGGGTTTAATTCATAACAGAATAATAAAATTATAAAGGCACATTAAAGTTGACTGAAAATGAGCTAAAAAGTTAAAAATTTGAGTTTTTCAAAGTATTACATTGAGATGCAGAGAGAGAGCTTTTCGACAATTTCAAGTGTTTCGAAACGTACCAAACCAGCAGTCTGTACAAAATTACAGCCCACTTGTTCCTAAGAGAGTATTGTCAGGTATCATATCTACACAAAAAAGTAAATCTAACTTCTATTTTCTATTTCCATTCCATTTAAAAGTCACAAACTGTAATCTCTGTATTTTTTTGTGGTGAAATGAAAAGTTGTTAAATAGGAGCTACTAAAGATAGAAGTACTCTGATAATAATAAAAGTGCGGTACAAATGCTCTCGAATTGCTGTCAAGTAAAATTGTTTGTTTAATGTATAGCTATCGAGCACTTATACCCCAAGTAATTTGCTACAATAGTATAATATAAAATAACTTTTTAAAATATTGTTAAACGGTGAAAGGGAAAGGGATAAAATACTGAATCCCATGATTTCAAAAACTACTCCTTCAAATCGATTTATAGGTCCACACCCATTTTTTTTTTTTTCATACATATTAAAATTTTTTAACTTAACATGTTACGGTTTTATTACACTAGTTTACAGCAAAATGTATCATCAACATGTTTAAGTTGTTTCTAAATTAAAATGGCACGCTAAAACCGAAAATGAAATCCAAAAATTTTTTCATGGAACGGTTTTCGAAATATTTCGAAAAAACCATTTTTCGAAATTTGAAAAAAGGTGTCTTTACTTAAAAGCAAATATCTCTGATTGTACTTAACGGATTTTAATCATTTTTTTTACCAATCTGTAGATGTTGAATTACGCATCGATGATACTTGGAACATATTACTGTCATATTTATGGTTTGGTCGCTATTTATGCATTAAAGGGACATTTTTCGTAATTTTTAGCAAATTTTTGACAAAAATTCAACTTTGAATATAATTTAAAAAATTTCCAAAAATTTGTTTATGCTGTTTTATTTATGGATCTTAAAGAACTATCAATTACGAACAAAATGAGTGATAGTTCATCAAAATCGGGCAAAAAATGTGGAAATATCAAGTATTTTTGTAAAAAGTGAAAAATGTAAATTTGTTTGAAAAACAAAAAGTTTTAGATGAATAATTGATTTATTTATAAAGATATCGTTACCAATTTTGGCAATCGAAAGTTCTTTAGAGTTCTCAAGCACTGTACTAAATTTGATCAAAATCGGTCGACTTTATCATATAGCACCCATAGGATCGATTGTTCAAAAAAACGTGTTTGGTGCAAAATCCGGTATATTGGTCAAAAAGTTCTAAAGACACAAACTATATATTTGCCAAATTTGGTTCCGATGTTTTCAGAAACAAACGAATCAAAACGAGTTTGGCACAAAAAAATATTTTGACCGACCGACCCTATGCGCGGTATATGATATATACAACCGATTTTGATCAAATTTGATACAGGGCTTGGGAGCTATAAAAAACTTCGGACCACCAAATTTGGTCACAATATCTTCAAAAACACGCGAATCACAATGAATTTCGTTTGAAACTTTTTTTTTACCTATTTGTTCTATGGGGGCTATATGATACAGGCAACCGATTTTGATCAAATTTGGTTTGGTGGTGGGAAACTCTAAAATCTGGCAGTCACAAAATTTGGTAACGATATCTTCATAAACAAAGGAAACACAACGAATTTTGCATCAAACGCGTTATTTTGGCCGATCGGTCCTATGGGTGCTATATTAAAAAATCAACCGATTTTGATCAAATTTGGTACAGAACTTTAGAACTCTAAAAATCTTTCGAATGCCAAATTTGGTTACAATATCTTTATAAACAAACGAATTATCCATCTAAAACTTAAGGTTTTCAGAAAAATTTACCTTTTGTACTTTTTAAAAAAATTCCCGTTTATTCCATACTTTTACTCCGATTTTGATGAACAGCCACTCATTTTTTTCGTAATCGATAGTTCTTTAAGAGCCATGAATAAAAAAAACAAACCAACATTTTTTTTTAATTTTTAAATTTACTTTCGAAATAGAATTTTTGTCAAAAATTTGCTAAAAATTACGAAAAATTTAACTTTAATGCATGAATAGTGACCGAACCATAACACCAAGACAGTAGTATGTTCCAAGTATCATCAATGGGTAATTCAATTATCTACAGACTGGTAAAAAAATAATCAAAATCAGTTAAGTATAACCAGAGATATTTGCTTTAAATAAAGACACCTTTTTTTTTGATTTCGAAAAATGTTATTTTCGAAATATTTCGAAAACCGTTCCATGAAAAATTTTTTTGAATTCATTTTCGGTTTTAGCGGGCCATTTTATTTCGGAAACAACTAAAACATGTTGAGGATACAAAAATGTTTTTAAATTTGTAAACTAGTGTTATTATTTTTATTTCATTGTGACTAAGCTACTGAATATTTTTTAACCAATTTTGTTTTTAGTGAATGAATTCAAAATTAACCAGAAGTAATACTAAAAATGTGGCCCTGTGTTCCACCTTGGATATATATAATTTTTTGTTTTAATTCCAAATTATGCTTCCGTAATACAAATTTTTGCCCTATAGTGTGGACATGTCCGATTATGCGCAGCAAAAGTTTAGGATTTTTGAAAGCTAAACTCCTAATGCAATAATACAAATCTATGCATTATTCTATGTGTTTGTGTTTTTTGGCTATACAGATTAAGCCGAAATGTTTTGAAATACCAATGCCCAACGAGAACAAAACAATAAAAAGAGAGAGAGAGAGAGAAAGCATAAATAAAACTTAGAGCAGCTCTCAAATCCACTTTACTAACATTTCAACGCATAAAAATGAGCAATTTGGGCAGCAGCAAAGAGAATGAGTGCGCAGTCTAAGCTTGGACAATGTGTGACAGCTCTATGCAAATGTGTGTGTATATAGTATATATGTGTGTGTGTTACATACTAAACGATAATAATTGCTATGAGATTGCGCTAATAACAGCAACAGCAACAAGGATAATTGTTGGCCAGCCAGCAACAGTCAGTCAGCCAGGAGCAATTCCCTAACCCACACGCACTCACTTACATGTAGACAAAGAGCAGAGGAGCCCAAGAGCAGCACAAAAGTAGTAGTAAATACGCATTCAGGGCCATACAATGCCACAATGGCCAGACCAAAAAAACCAGCATCAAACAGTTGACCCGCAAACAAATGCGCCATGGCAGTGACCAGTGGACAATGGCCAGTAGTATAGACAGTGGAGACAGTAGAGACAGTGAAGACTAGTGGCCAGTAAACACTGGCAGTGGCAATGACAGTGATACTTACAGCAGCACATATGACAGTGGCGTCATAGTTGGGGGTCAGGTTATACTAGTGGAGTCTTTATTTTGTGTTCACATTTTGGGGTTATTTTGCATTATTTGTAGGTAACTTTTTTACAAGAGCGGATTTACGTGCTTGCAGCATTATGATCTTTGACACTCTATTTTGTTTATCCAGTATCTAAAGGTTATGTTTTGTATTAGGCAAGCGCTAAAAAGAATGTTTACATCTAGAGTCTAAATTCTAGACCAAGACATAATGTTATTGTGAAATCTCAACCTAAGCATAGGGTGGGCCATCTGTTGGTTTGCATGTTACTTGCATTGTATCCATACATTTTCCAACAAAATCGAGCAAAGGTATATACCAAATGCAAGTTTGAAGCTGTATATTATCTATGCTTTATTTATGTATGAAAAATAATATTGACCAAATGGCCAATTTTTTTTGATGAAATCTCATCTGGCTTGAACGAATAAGCGACGTTTAAGATGGTCCGTAGGCTTCAAATGTTGCGTCATTTGAATCTCGTAAGCGTGTAAAGCTGCGTAGTCAAAATTCGTGTGGTGCTAGCAAGGTGCGATTCCTGCGAACGATATTGCGTCGATGTTCCCGGCGACCTGTCGACACTTGCCTCAACTATGTTTTTCCCAAAGAACGACCATTTTCAAAGTACGCCTGTACCACTATTACGCCTTGTTCGGTTATTAAACGAACCATGACTAAAATTAAATAGTTTTGAACTTGACATATGTCGAAAAGCATCCACTTTGGAGAGGTATGTTTCGAATTATGACTCTTTAACAACCAAACCAACAGATGGTCCACCCTATATTTTAAATTTTTTCAGTCCAATGACATCATCGAGCATCGAAATCCCTTGACTGGCGAAGAGACAAGAGCTGAGAGAATGCCTCCTTAATATCACAGAACTTAGAGTTGGTAGATGTGTCGCCCATCAGGCTCAGGTGTCTTAAGATTGCAAATCCCGTAAATAGCCGAGTCAGTATTATAAGGGAATTCTTCCCTAATAAGGTAATTTTCTTGTGGTACAGTCTGAGCCATGTCTGGACTCTTCTTTTGTCGTAGTAGCCATTTGGTGGTGGGTCTGCCAATACCACAGAAGTGCTCAGGCCCTAAAACTAGTTGTGCAACACAGTTTCCGGCCACTTTATCGAATTATCAAGACACCAAAAAATAAATTAGCAATATTATCTAGCCTATTACCTTACTTGCTTTCATTTACTTCCCATTCTTTTTCCTAAGTTTTTAGAATTTTGCCTTTTATCACCATATTTTTTTAAATTCACATTAATGAAGACAGTTGACGCAAATCGTCAGTACTTCATAATCCATCCATGGGTAAAAATAAAAAAAAAAATCGTGTAAGAACTTTTGAAGTTATTTGACAAAATATCCAACAAAATTGATTTGTAAATCTGCTATGTGGATTCATGTTAAGTTTTAGGGTACCGTACAAGTAATGCTAAGTCCCCCGGAAGAACTTTCCGCGAACAATTACATTTTTAAGCTATGTTTAAAAGCAACTTTAGCAAGACAGGTTTTCAAACATCTCACTCTCTTTGCGAGCTTCAAAACCCCAAAGCAAATCAGACGCCCCCTTCTTGAGTTATGGAATTACAAATATATTACATGAATTTTATATTTATATACTCGTTTCATAAATTTAAAGTAAGTTCAACGTATATCTTTAAATTTGTATTGAGGAAATCTCAACTTTCCACAAACAATTGACTTTAGTGTATATTGAACCCAATGAGGCAAGTCGTGACGTAGTCAGACGCTGCACTATAACTAAGCTGCATGACTAGCATTGCTTACGCTGCTCTATAGAGACACTAGTAGGACATGTGACGTCACAGAGCAGTGGTCGTAGCAGTTGTAAAAGTTGTAGTTGCAGTAAACGCCGCAGCAGTAGCCAGACTCATAAATGGAAAACTCTTTCACGCGTTGCGCGACATTAAACAAAATTACAAAATATTTTCGTTGGCTATGTATGTATATGTGTGTATCTATGCGCTAACGTTATTGTAGTAGTAGTGGTGGTACTTACCCACATACATGCAGGACAAAAGCAATTTCAACGCTGGAATTGAAAATTTCTCATTTTCCATTTTCAGCAATTCGAGCGCAAGTTTTTCAATTTTATGGCGCAACTGCGGTGTCACTATGGAACCGCCGCCAATGCCAATGCTGTCGCCACGTCCGGCACCACTTCCGCTTTGTTCGGTGGCGGTAGGCGTTGCAGTCACATTGCCGCTATTGACCACTATGCGTTCCAAGCCCTAAAAGGAATCATATAACAACAAAATAAAAGGGATTACCAAAAAGATAAATAAATAAAAACAAGCAAAATAGCAGTAGCAACAGCAACAACAACAACAACAACAATTATGATCAAAAAAGATGTCAGGGTGTGGGTTGGATGGAGTTTTTGGGTCATAGAAATAACGAGACGCTGTGGACGACAACGAGTACGCCCCTCAATTCACTTTTGAATTTTTATCATTGCATACTTAAGTGGGTTTTTCAGTAATGGTTACGCTAATTGAGTGGCAAATTGTTATTGTTATTGCTCTTGTTGTTGTTGCTGTTGTTGTTAGCGGCTGCGCAGATATTTTACATGCGCCACCTCTCCCTGTCTACCTATATCTGCCCCACTTGGCTGTTGCATGCCCCATCAAAGCAAAAGCAGCCCAACAACAGACTTTTGTCCAATGTTAAAATGTGACAATTGAATTGCGTGCAAATTTCATAAATTGCTTCAAAAAGTCGAATTTAATTTGCATGTCCGGAAGTATGCTACAAAAACAGCATACAAAAAAAAAGGAGGGAAAACCAAAAACATTTTTTAATTAGTATTGAAGTTGCTGGCGTGCTCCTGAAAGGCATGACGGCTTTTCCGCCGGTACCACCAACAGACATCGCACAAAAAGAGCACGCAATTTGTTTATTAACCACCTTCCTCTTTCTACGCTGCACTGCATCATCCACCAACTATATAAACTGTAATTAAAATCTCAACTAAATGGGCAAATTATGTACGGCAGCTCGGTAAAATTTATTTCCGCTTCACATAAATGCCGCTTAAACATTTTTATTACAATCTTGGTACGGAACATTTTTAACGCTTCAATTATTTTTGATGCTCTTCACGCAAAATTTTTTTAACTTAAAGTCGACAGTAAAGATACACACTTGGCCATACCCATAGACATGTGTACCATACACTGGGAGAAAATTTTATATAACATAGTTTGGAAAACTAATCAATTTTGAAAGCAAAAGTTTATTTGCAATTTAAAAGTTTAAATAAACCGAAAGCACTATATTTGTGTACCTTGTAAGTAAGGAGTATATTTAGTTTGTGTGCATGTATGTAACATAGAGAAATAACCGCCAGAGATCACCCGAACTAACCAAAGCACACCTCTACGTTGCCTGTATGAACGCCTAGATCTTAAAGACTACAAGAGCTAGGATAACCCTGTTTGACATTTAGTGTAACAACATTTTAACATTTTAAAGGCTAGAGTTCAAGAGTCAATCATTGGGGTTGAGCTTGATTGAGCTGCCAAAATACAGTACTTTTGGGCAAACTTTTCAACTAAAGAACTAATTGGAAAAAAATCTTGAATGATTAGTTGAATCAAATGATTTTCTACCTCAAAAACCCTCGAAAGCTTTTTGCATTGGCTAAAAAATTGCCTTAAACATGCGGTATCCATGCAAAAATTGTCGAAAAAAATAGCTGCGTGTCATCAGGCATTGGCCCCGATTTTTTTTTTTTTTTTCTTCAAAATAGAGATATATAGATAAATTTAACTAAAAACTTTCCAACTCACAGAGATCCGACTTTGTAGTCAAAAAATATGTATGCAATTCTACTGAAAGTAAGAGGATGCAACCTGATGGATATATATATATTTTTTTTTTTTTTTACATTATTGTTTTAAACTCTATAAGAAAGATCAAGTACATGAAATCTTTTTTGACGTCTAGTATCTCTGCTACATTTATAATATATATATGTTCCTTTAACTCCAATTTGGAGCATAGTCAACTACTCCTCTTCGCCAGCGGACCCGGTTTTGTGCAAGGACTCTAAGTTCACTCCATGTTAGATTGAGAGATTTCATTTCGGCCTCTGTTGAGCGTCGCCAGGTGATACGCGGCCTACCAATGCTGCGACCTGTTTGCTGGAAAGGGTTTCATCGCAACGCCTGTTTTGCAACGCTGTCATCGCTCTTCCTTAGCGTGTGGCCAATCCATAACCATTTCCTCTTCCTAATTTCTGTAGCCACATCTAACTGGTTTGCCTTTCTAAGCAGCTCGGAGTTTGATATCATGCGAAGCCAAAAGACTCTCATGATGCGGCGCAATGAGCGATTGATGAAAACTTGTAGTCGTTTTGTTATTGCTGACGTAATTTTCCAGGTGGTACAGCCATAGAGCAGAACAGACTTAACGTTAGCATTAAATATTCGAAGCTTGGTGTTGAGGCTAATGCTATTTTTTTGCCAAAGTGGTGCCAGAATGCCGAAGGAGGCCTAAGCTTTGTTAATTCTGCATTCAACATCAAGCTCACTTCCGCCATCCGTGGTGATCATACTCCCAAGGTAGCAGAATTTTTCGTCATTTTCAAATTGCTGCGATCCTACTGTCAAAGGGGTCGGCAAAAATCCTATAGCTGAACCCTCCTCGAGGGTGCCGACTGGTAATGGTACTACAGTGTCCTTTATGGACGGTACCAGCTAAGATTTGGAGCTAGCTGCTTGCAACTTAGCTCTTTTATAGCTTGGTGGCTTGTTGTCACTCCCTATCATGGCTATGAGGTAAAAAAGGGCTGGATCAAGGTGTCACGCGACCCGTGCCGATGATCAACCTGGCTGGGGGCCCTTTTAAATAGCCCAGTCGCAAACGGAGCATCCGGATACCTGGCGCCCTCCGGATTAACTAGCCTTACCTGCGTATTGCGGATCTCTGCGCAGGTGGACCACCCTTTCTCCGCCACTCGTGGGACCTAATATGTCTTTTTCAAATAATTTTCCAAATAATAACCAAATAGAGTCCGGCACTCTCTTAAAACCGGTAAGGACCGAAGGTCCAATAGTGGGAGGGTTGACAGCGGTCACTGGACCAGTCAGTTCTACCCCATCCAAGGAGCAGGCAACTGTTCCCCATAGTCCCTTGGTCAGGAGCAAAGGGGAGAACACCTTGAAGGCTCCTGTCACCCTGAGCAACCAGCAAGGTGCTACCACAAGCGCAGCTGGTACTCAGTTGGGTGCAGGAGAGATAGAGCTGCCCTCCTCTAGCAAGGCCAAAAGGGAAAGATATGCTGAGAGGAAAAACGCAGCACTCATTCTGAAGCGCCAGGCTACCAGCACCATAGCGACCCCATCGGCCGAATGGCTAAAGAAGGTAGAATGGGCTAAAACTGTGTTGCCCAATTTCGTCTTCGAGAGACCTAAGGAGGACTCGAAGCAGCCAAAGAGGCAACGCTCAATAGAGACCGCAGTTCCAAATGCTCCAAAGAGAGCAAGGGCGAATGCGCACGTGGTCGCAAACAGGAGTTTTGCCGAGATGGCCAAAGAAAAAATCCTTTTGGGGGTCTTAGACCAAGGAAATTCCGATGGTAGGATCCCAAAGAACCAATGGAAGTGGGTGGAGGCAGCACTGGCTGTTCACTGCTTCGAGGTTCTAGAGGCGGACCCAGGGCCACCCCCAGTCTGTAAAGATGTCGGGTGGTATCAGGGTAACGTTAAAGTCATAGCCTGTGAGGGTGTCAGATCGGCGGAGCTCTTCAAAGCGGCCGTTCTGAGGGTGGGCGAGGTCTACTCGGGCGCCAATCTAGTTGCCGTAGATTGGAAGGACGTCCCGAGCAGACCCCGTGCCGTTATGTGGATCCCGGCATCCTTTAAGGAACCGGAGATGATCCTCAAGATGCTGCAGCGATGCAATCCCCACCTCCCATCCTCGGATTGGAAGGTGGTGAAGGTAGAGGACACGCAGTCCCCAATGAGGAAAATTTTATTAATCCTCAATAAGGAGTCTCTGGCTCCGATTGACGCGAAACACGGAGAGCTAAACTTTGGTTTCAGCTCGGTGCAAATTCGAGTTTACAAATCGGATGCCAAGCAGACAGAGTGTCTGGAATCTATGGAGGCACTGGCCTCAGAGATAGAAGAACCGGAGAAAGACCCCGATGTCGAGGATTGTGAATCGGTAATGTCCGATGCGTCCTTGGTTAGGGGACTCAGTGCGCTATGTCAGGAGAGTGCTGACTCCGCTGATGAAAGTATCAGCGACGACATAGACGCAGACGTAACTGTGACGGAGGTTAAACCGCAAGATGTCGCTAAGAGTCTTGCAGATAAACCTCCATCACTCTAAAGCAGCAACCGCTGCCCTAATGCTTCGCCTGGCTGAGGGCGAAGTTGACCTGGTGCTGGTTCAGGAACCCTGGATTATATCCAATAGGGTATCCGGGCTCAGCATCCGAGAGTATAGGCTGTTTGCAGCTCAAGAGGAAGGTAAAATCCGTACCTGCATATTGGCAAAAAAGAACCTTAGTGTATTTTTGCTTTACAATTACAGTGATGGAGACACTACGTCGGTAAGCTTAGAACTCCAGAGCAAACCGATTCGTATAGCGTCGGCATACCTGGCTCACGACATCCTGGATCCTTTTCCGGGTCATAAGTTGCAACAACTGATCAAGGACAGTGAAGATCTTGGCACTGGCCTACTAGTTGGATGCGACGCTAATGCCCACCACGGACAATGGGGGAGTTCCAATATAAATGTGAGAGGTGAGTTACTCTTTGAATATCTTCTCTCTACTAACTTGCTAATTTGTAATCGGGGAAATGATCCTACATTTATTATCAGAGACAGGGAAGAGGTCATTGACCTAACCTTAATCTCGGATTTTCTATATAATCAAGTGATAAAGTGGGAAGTCTCGAAAGAGCACTCCTTCTCAGATCACAGATATATTGAGACTCAACTATCTGTCTCCACTCCAGCTCCAGTGGTGTTCTATAATCCTAAAAGAACCAACTGGAATTCGTTTAAAATAAAATTGGAAAAAGTCCTTCCACCCCTTCCTGAGATGACTCAACCCTCAAAGGAGGGACTCGAGCATCTCATTAAAACTTTCACCGAAGGGTGCAATAAATCTTACAAGTCATCTTGTCCAACAAGTAAGCCAAGAGGTAAAAGGAAACCACCATGGTGGAGACCTGAAATAAATACGCTCAGGGCAAGTTGTCGGACACTTTTCAATAAAGCAAAAAGACTGAACTGTGACCGGAGCTGGTCCGAGTACAAACAAAGTTTAGCCCAATATAAGAGACTTATTAGGCAAGCAAAGCGAGATGAATGGAGAAGATTTTGTTCGGAAATCGAATCCTCATCAGAAGCTGCAAGACTTCGCAAAATACTCTCAAAGTCGCCCACAAACGTAGGCTATCTCAAGAAATCAGATGACTCCTGGACAAATTCCAGCGAGGAGTCACTAAAACTACTCCTGGACACGCACTTTCCTGGTAGTTCAGCAGTTGCACCAATATGCAACCCCTCTTATCTTCCGGTAAAGGTGTTGGAAGATATCATAACTGACTCCAACATTAGATGGGCTATAAACAGCTTCGCCCCTTATAAATCTGCAGGCCCCGACGGGCTAATACCGGCCCAGTTGCAGCACGGTGGGGACCTGGTAGTTTTGTGGCTAAAAGCTATTTTTACCAACATCATTGCGTTAGGCCAAATTCCATCGTCTTGGCTAACGTCCAGAGTGGTGTTTATACCCAAGGCGGGCAAAGCCTCTCACACAGTCCCTAAGGATTTCAGACCCATAAGCTTGTCGTCGTTTCTGTTGAAAACCTTAGAAAGGTTGATCGGACTATACCTTAGAACGTCGATCGATCCGAGGCTTTTATCACAGTCGCAACACGCTTACTGCAAGGGCAGATCAACAGAAACTGCTCTCCACTCGGTTGTTTCCAATATAGAAATATCCTTGCAGAACAAGGATTACACTCTAGCAGCCTTCCTAGATATAGAAGGCGCTTTCAATAACATCGACCCTAAGGCAATAACCAGTGCACTGCTGTACCTGAAGGTGGATGACCGGTTAGTGAGACTAATCAACCATATGCTACTGAGCAGAACGGTGATCTCTTCACTTGGTACATCCTCTCTTTGTAGGTACGTAAGCAGAGGCACTCCACAAGGGGGAGTACTATCACCTCTTCTATGGAACATGGCAGTCAACACGTTGCTATGTCGCATAGAAAGAGGGGGTTGCAAGGTTGTTGCCTATGCGGACGATGTGGTCCTAATGCTGAATGGAAAATTTCCACAGACCCTGTGTGACCTTATGACAGGAAAACTAAAAGAACTGACACATTGGGCACTCGAAAGTGGGTTAAACGTTAACCCTCTAAAAACAGAGCTTATTCTCTTCTCGAGAAGGTATAAGATCCCAAATCTATCTCCACCCAGAATAAATGATTCCATCCTGTCTTTCAGCGACAGTGCAAGATACTTGGGGCTTGTATTAGATAAGAAACTGAGCTGGAATCCAAATATTGCTGATAGAGTTCAAAAAGCTTATACGGCTCTCTTTTCCTGTAAGAGAACAATAGGACTCAAATGGGGTATGTCCCCTTTGGTGGTCCGATGGCTGTATACCGCTATAGTAAGACCCATACTTTTGTATGGCGTATCCATCTGGTGGCCAGCTCTTATGACTAAATCAAAACTTAAAGCCCTAAATAAGGTGCAAAGAATGGCACAATTAAACATCACAGGTGCCCTAAAAACAACTTCTAGTGAAGCGCTCAATGCCATCACAAACATACCACCCATCTTTTTAACGGCAAAAGAAATTGCCACTTTAACTGCGAGACGCCTAAAGGATGCCAAATGCTGGGCGGTCTTGGGATATGGACACTCGTCCATTCTAAAAGAGGACACAAGTGTGTCTATCACTGATTATTGTACACCTATAGAGTACACCTCAACGCCTTTCACTACCACTATCCCTTCTAGGGAATCGTGGATGGAAAGTCAACCAGGTCAAAGGGACTGCATTAGCTTCTTCACGGATGGCTCCAAGCTCAACAACCAAGTTGGGGGTGGGGTCTTCTCGGAGCATCTAAATATTCGGCAGTCCTTCCGACTTCCGAACCACTGCAGCGTTTTTCAGGCAGAGATCATTGCCATAAATGAGGCTCTAACCTGCTTACGAAACACCGGATTAGAAACCGGTGCAATTAATATATACTCAGATAGCCAAGCAGCCATAAAATCACTTCAAGCGCTATCATCAAACTCAACAACAGTCAACAACTGCCGCAGATCTATTCAAGAGATGGCAAAGCAGTTTGTTATTAGCCTCATTTGGGTGCCAGGACACCAAAATATTACAGGCAACGAGATTGCAGACGAATTGGCCAGACACGGCACGACCATTACCCTTCTCCCGGATAAGAAGGATATCCGTATGCCGTTGGCCTCTTTTAAGCTACAAATAAGAGAAAAATTCAGTTCCCATGCCCAAAGAATGTGGAACAATACACCTCATTGTAGACTCAGTCGCCAAATATGGCCAATAATAGACGCAAAACGCTCCTCTAAGCTGTGCGGACTAAATCGATCACAGTGCTCGGCGGTTGTCAGAGCGATAACTGGGCACTGGCTTGTCGGGGCACATGCAGCCAGACTAAATGTTCCGAACAACGACTTTTGCAGAAGCTGCAAAGATGAGGAAGAGGTAGAATCGGTAGAGCACTTCTTCTGTTCCTGCGAAGCTCTGAGCAGACGGAGGAATAAATATTTGGGAAACTATTTCCTCCATAATCTAGCAGAGCTAGAAACCATTTGCCCGAGGAAGATTGCAGGCTACATCGCAGCAACTGGCTGGGGCTCCTTCTAAGTTTTCATAGGGAAAAAGGGTAATAGTTACAGAGATCTGTGCGGTAACACAACGGGCCAGTCTAGGCCTAAGTGTGCTGGTCTAAGCCAGCAGCCGCTTCAACCTAACCTAACCTACTGTCAAAGGATTCGGAGTAGGTGCACGGAGACAGAGCGCTTTAGTTTTGCCTTCGTTGATCATGACTCCGGTTGCTTTAAGTTCAATCTCTAGTTCTTCCTCCTCTAAAAACCTTCACCCTATTGCCTTTTTGTTGTAGGACCTCACATCTTGTGATATTTAAATTTTAAGTTAGTTTGGAAGGCAATGCTAATACACGAATACTCTTCTTTTTCTGTCCGCATCTGCTGGCCCTTTTTTTAACGCAATTATCTTTAATTAACTTATTCCATTAACTCTGTTGGAACTTTCCCAATCATAACATGACGTTATGCCGTTGTAAGTAGCCCTCTCAGTATCCAAAGGAAAGTCTTGCCCAATCCAGATACTTTCTTGAATCTATACAACTTATAGGAGCCTAGATGATGCTGGGTCTGTTGTAGGCTCATCGTCTTGATCCAGTTTGTGTTTTGTATGGATATCTGTTTTTGCCGCAGCAAACTGGAAAACTTTTTGACAGACAATACTAATAACTTAGTTTGGCCAAATATAATTTAACTAACTTTTTTTCTCAGTGTACATAAGTTCTATTGAACTTTTACTCAGGTTATGCGGCTCAGTGCGCACTATCTGTCTAACGCTGAACGTTGTGATTGTTTTTGTTTTTATTTTTATTTGTTTTGAGTAATAAAATTTTTTGCTGTTTCTATATTTTCTTTTTGAGTTTTCTTTGAGCGCCAGCAGTTATGACAGAGAAACAGTACATATGTGGCTTTTCCCTATGTTTTCTGTGAGAGCTACTACTAGTTGGCTGTCATGCCTTTTGAAAATTGTCAATCAAAAAACCAATTAAGCGCGACGTAGACTAAACCTCGAGCCATGGTAACATACGCCACCAACACCCCCGCGCTGTTCAAAAATGGCCAACAATTTGGCAGCGTTTAGTGGGAAGCGGAAAATCTAACGTATGCAATGTTTGCCAAGTGGCTGGCAGCCATTGTTTTTTGATGCTAGTACATAGTTGTTTTAGTTGTTGTTGTTGTATGTGTTTGTTGTTTATGCTGAAACTGTTGTTGACGTGCCGTGTCAATAAAATTGAGAAAAATTGTCAATGTCTGACGCTGGTGGCAGCAGCTTGACCAACTAGCTACTGAAAAGCGTTTACAGCGTTTGACCGTTTGAATCCCGTGTTGTGTTATTACAACTGCATTACCGCTTACATAGCAAGCAGGTCACAGTGTATATTGGGCACTGCTTACAGGCTAGTGCACAAACATACAGAGAAGTGTGCTGTGCTGTGTAGTGTAGTGTGACATCATCATCATACTTACATGCAGTACACACAAGTAGAGCTCCTCATTGTTGGTGGTCTTCAGGAAATTACTGGCCGCAATGATTGTGTTCGACAGCAGATGGCATTGGGGCACAAATTTTGATGTCCACTCGATCAGACTGTAATTGAGCGTCCAGACCAACTTGGTATGTGTATCGCTGAACTGCAATGGGCTGAAAGTGTTACAGAATAGAGCGCACATTTAGTTTGGCATCGTGAATGTGTAATGGTAAATGGAAATGCTAAAACAATATCCTGCTATCAAAACAGTCCAAAACAAGCGAAACCTTTGAGCGTTGCATAGCAACTCGTTTTGGTCCAAACTAATTAGAAAATTTTCTGTTGGCCACAAAAATGCAACCAATCGACACACAACATCAATGTTGTAGCCTCCACACCCCTACCTACCACTGCTTTCACTTTGGAACTCGACTCTTTTTTGTAAATGCGGAAAATTACAAAATAATTAGGCTACACGGCATTGCTCGGCTTTTGGCATAGCCATTGCATGGCCTGATTAGTTGTTTGCCTTTGTGTCCGTGTAATACCAAAATTTCGATGACGTTTTTGTTGTAGTCGATGCCTGGCCACAATTTTTGATGAGCTTTTTGTGGAGCTGCAGTTTTCAATATTGTTTCTTTGAAGCATATGCTCTTCCATGCGATGGGAGATCTGTAAGATTGAAGACCAGAACGCAAAAGGAGTTGTCAAAAATCTAGGAACCACTCAGCAGCCATTTAAAACCGTCTCATGGAAATTGGATTTGACTTAACGCAAGAGAAACGCCGAATGTTTGCATGAATGCAGCTGATCCGAAAAATTGTTGCACCGATGCGTGACGGGGGCCCTAGTGAAAAGAAAATCCTCGCATAAATCCAGCCATGCATCCACTTCAAAGGCCAAGCCGAATATTGATGGCAAGAAGCTAAGCATCTGAAAGGCATCAGCAAGGGTTGTTCTTCACCTACCTAACAAAACAATCGCCAGGTAATGTTGCCAACAACAACTGACTTATATGAGCCGACTATTGAAGAACAAACGCTCACAGCTGGTCAACGACACATTGGAGGCACTTCTAAGGAATGTCACGTCATATTGTTCACGAGATATTGACGAATAAATGAAAAAAATGTGCCCAAAAACGTGTTTTTTGAAAAACTCTCGAAAAAAAAATATAACAAAAAAAAAACCTTTTATACGAAGGTTAATTTTTCGTGCTAAAATTCTATTCTACCATTTCACCTACCCACCAAAAGGAAACATAGGACGAGTACAAGGGGCATCAATATATAACTCATTCAGTGGCATAACAGAAATCTATCAGGCTTTTGAAATGTCTAGAAAAATACTTCAAAGTGACAGCAATGGTAGAAAACAATTTATTTTTAAGAAAATACATACATCTTACTCCAAAACAGGCGTCAAACTTGGTAAACTCAATTTTGTCTTTTTGAAATCCATAGCTAGCACAGATCTTAAGAGTCTTCCGCCCACTTCTACATTTTCACCTGAACAAATATGAACTTCTTATGTACAGAGTATTCACTTGAGAACATTAAATAAGTTTCTTAAAAGAAAAAAAATGGTGAACGTAACGACTTTCGGATACCCTATACCACCACAACAAACAACGAATGTTGAATGAGGCGATTTCGATCTTGTTCATATTCACACCACGTGAGTAAGAAGCAGAAACAAGCGTATAAAAAATATAAAATGTTTAAGCAGCACACATTAACAAAATAATATGAATATAAAGTATATTATAAAATTTTCTTATTATTTTTATAACGATAATTAACGTTTTTTTTTTATGATTTATCAATTTTAAATTTACTATTTTGGTATTTTTTTTTTTAAGTGATAGTTATTAAAATATTTTTTTTTTGAGGGCATTTATAGACAACTTAGAATTTTAGAAGCTTAGATTAAAAACAAATAATAACTCACTACTTTAGTCCTTATCGAAAAACCCGACTTCTTAAATAAAGCCGTAGTTTAAAAAATTATATTTGAAAAAGTTTTTTTTTTCAGTTTTCTTAAGTCGTTGGAGTAACTTTTTCATTTCATATCCAGCTTAACTCCTTGCTACAGTACATTATAATATAAAACTTTCGGATTTCAAAGGTTAAGATATTAAACAAACAAATAAACAACTAATTATGCTCCGACAACGTTTTGTCGACGGATGGGTCCCATTGGGGCTGAAAGATACAGTAAAACTAATTTGGAATAGTGTTTGGGCACTTCAAAAAACTTTCGAATTTCAATTTGGTCGGCATAAATTAAAGAATATAACGTCGATATTGGTTGACAAGGTATGAAAATGTCTAATCCTAATTATATGTGTGGCATAAGTGAACAGAGGCGGAGCCCCTTGCTTGAAGGTTGATTTTGTGCATGTTTTGCTTGCTTGATATGAGAACAGCAAATTGGTTCGCTAAAAGCAGACCAAAAACGCAATGTGCTTACGAATAAAATAATAATCTTAAGTTTATTATAATATTTAGATTAATAAATAAATAAATAATTCCATAATATGGAACAACTTGTCGCAACGTAATTCGTTATAGGAAGGTTCTACTGTATATACTTTTGAGCAAATAATTATAACATAATCTGGAACCGCGAAAAAAGTTTTTAATTTCGTTAAATAATGTCAGAATTAAAAATGAATTATCATCGGGTTTTTATACGTGTAAAAACTTTTAGAAAAATATTTTGTTGGCAAGATACATAATTTTTACTCACACGGAAAATAAGACTATCCACAAAATATTTTTTATCAATGAAAGATGAGCATACTTTGCACTTAAAAAATTTGTATAGCAATTAAGAAAAATTTGTCGGATTTGAAAAATCTTTTTGGATAATATTTTTTTGTTTTTAAATTAAAAATTTATATTCGCTTTCTTCTAAAAAACTATACAAATAATAGAGATCGATTTAAAAGGGTTCCAGTTATACTAATTTTCGAACATGAGAAATAAGTTTCAATGAAAAATTCAGTAAAAGCGGCTTAAACTTTGGAAAAATAACAACTTTTATACCGAAACAGGTTTCAGTGACGTATTTTTGCCATATTTCTATAGAATACTTTTCATAGGAAAATATTTTTGTGTATACTTTCAAGGTTATGTTCAAAGTAAAAACTTTGCTCAATACATTTTGTTTTTCTCGCCTTTTTTTGTGAAAATTATGCCACCACAAGAACCACAAAAGCAACAACAGAGATAACACAGGAACTGAAGTGCAGCACATGAAATTCTATCAAAAGCCACAGAAACGAGCACAAAACTTCAGCTAACCAAAGGTGGGCAGGCACAACGGACTGAAGGACACATGGATGGACGGACGCAGGGACGCAGAGACAGGTATTCAGGCAGGAAGCAGCTGCAATGCCAATAATTACAATTTGCTGATGCATACAAAGCAGCAGAGCTGTACAAGTAGCAGAGGGTTGAAGGAAAGAGAAGCGGAAACCGCAGAAGCAACACACATACACCCACAACCTCCTCACACACAAACACACACACAGGCAGCCGTGTCATCGATCAGCCATTGGGCTTGACTTTGCAAAATCTATTGACAGCCGCACAAGTTTCAATACCCCAAAAAAGATGAAGTGCGGCAAAGAGCTCCGAGTTGGTGGTGGAGGAGTAGTCCGTCCGTCAAGTTATTGCAACTTCGACTTTTGGCTTGCCAATAACAGTTATGTACCAACAATGTTCGCGCCGCAGTCCTTGAAAAGTTTTTGATAACGCCAAAGCAAAGCACCAAGCAATCCAGGTAGACGACGGATAGTAGATAGTATAGATGGATGGATACATAGTTAGACCAAAAGCCGCTGCTGCCACCCACAGCGCCTGATGAGCTTAGCAAACTAATGTAAAATGAGAACTTTTGCCATTAGCAAGTGAGACAAACCGAACGACAGACCCCGAACAACCAATACCTAGATGCAACAACTGGATAGATAGTTACCGGAGTAGCTACTAGTAGCTAAAAACTGAAGTAGAGACTGTATATGAGCTTGACGTACGGGATACCATGTTTTTGTTGCAGCTAATAATGATGTTACCTCGAGCAAAACAGATGCAACAATAACCACCAACAACAAGAACAACAAAAACAGCTGTAAGGATAAACTAGTCTGCCATATTAGCAGCTGCAAAAATAATGTGCCATAAGTTTGCCGTCGGTCTGTGTGTGTGTGTGTTCGAGTTTTAATTTTCATAACTGATACTTCAAATTGATTGATACTGACATGCAGGATATTATGTTACCTGTAGTCCTGTTTATGCTTGGAATTTCTGGATTTATGCATATCGTGAAAATCCCTTTAAAGTAAAACTTTTGAGTTGAAACTTTATAGAGTAAATATGCGCACAATTTAGGCAATTCACAATCTAATGAAGTTATAACATCTGATTTGATATCTGGCCAGTGATCTGGCGACCTGGTGTTGTGTAAGGTAGAACACAAAATTGAAGATGGTGTTTGATGGACAGATAAAACCAATATGTAGAACGTTGGTTGGCGTCTGCCTAATCTTTTATTTATTTTTCAATCACGGATGTCAAATCGCCAAGGCTAATTGTTCGAAAAATCATCTTACCCCTGCGCGAAGTTAGTTTGGTGCGGATTTTGGGCTGCCGGTGCCACTAGTGCTTACATATTAAAAACAACAATGATACCCAACTTTTTTGACAGCACATTACCATTAAAAGGGATATAACATCCAACTATTTAAACTATAATACCAACGCTTGATTCTTATTCAAAACTAGGGGGCTTCCTCCCCTGCTCGCTTTGCTAGCCAACCGCCACCCTCTGCAAGCAAACATAACATCAGTTTTTGTTTCTTGGTTTTTAAAGTTGTTTTCTTCTTTTCAATTCGAACGGCAGCTATATTTTTTAGCCTTTTCCGTTTTCTCTCTTTTCAATTTTATAAAACAGTAAATATTCCACTCTTCACTTTGAATTTTTGATCTCTTTCTATTCTTTTTTATATATGAGTATTTATGAATGCATTATATTATACAGAAGTAGGATAATTATGAATAGCCCAAAATATTATTGTATACGGCCATGCTCCGAAAAACGTAAACTAACAATTTTATATGGATTTGTTTTAGCGTGTTCCCAATTCCACATTCTTTACTGTCGTTATCAACACATATTTGCCTTACTTTTTGTTAGCACAGCTCTACAGCTTTCGAGGGAAATTATCCACGACTATGCTACTATTATGACAAGGGAAAAATGGAGATTTTTTTTTGGAAGAAGTAGCCTAAAAGTTCTTAAAAGAAATATTTTTGCATTTGACATGTAAAATTCATTATAGAAATTTCAGAAAGTTAGGTTCGCGTTGATCTCATAAAACCAAATGTTTGAAAAAATTTACAAATTACTAAAGGGTTTTCCAACAAGAGGTGTTATTTTGAATCAGCCGGTATTTCGGTAGCTGTTACTTTTGCAGCTTTTATTCTTTGACATTTGACAAGTAGAAACTACGCCATTACTAAAAATGGAACGATACATGCTTCAACAACGCATTGAAATAATTAAAATTCACTACAAAAATGGTGAAAATCTTGCACACTCACAGTTCGCAAAACTAAAGCATTTTTGGGTCGTCGTGAAGCACCTTGTCGGACCGCAATACTGTTGGGACAATTTAGTGATGTGAAGGATAAAACCCGTTCACGTCGCTCAAGAACAACTGAGAATATTGCTGCTGTAGCCCAAAGTGTTGAAGAAAACCCAGGTTTGTCCATTCCTCGTCGTTCTTTGGAATTGGGCATTCCACAAACGTCATTACACCGTATTTTGCATAAAGTCTTGGGTCTTAAGGCTTATAAAGTTCAGTTAACACAAGAACTCAAGCCGGCCGAACATCAACAACGTCGTTTCTTTGCTGATTGGGTCCTTGAAATGCATGAAAATGATCCGGAATTCCATCGAAAAAGCATCTTGACTGATAAGGCCCATTTCCACCTCGGTGGCTACGTCAACAAGCAAAATTGTCGCATCTGGGGTTCGGAAAACCCAAGAGTTATTCTTGAGAAGCCTCTCCATCCTCAACGTGTGACTGTTTGGTGCGGTTTATGGTCCGGCGGGGTCATTGGACCTTACTTTTTCGAAAATGAGGTTGGATCAACAGTTACGGTGAATGGATTGCGCTATCGAGAGATGATTAATGATTTTTTATGGTCAGAGTTGGATGGTATTGATCTGGACAACGTTTACTTTTAACAAGACGGCGCTACGTGCCACATGCCACACAAGCAACGAAACCATTGCTCTTTTACGGGAAAAGTTTCCGGACCGTGTTAACTCTCGAAGAGGTGATCACAATTGGTCACCGAGATCTTGTGATTTAACACCTGTCGACTTCTTCCTTTGGGGCCACGTGAAAGATAAGGTCTACGCCAACAGCCCAGTGTCGATTCAAGACCTCAAAGACAGAATTCGTGAGGCTATCGAGGACATAGGCCAGCCACTTTGCGATTTGGTTATGGAAAATTTAATGAAAAGGATATGTTACAAAATGAATCGATTCGGATCTTAAAGCATCTTCTACTTAAGCGACAAGTCGTTTTTTTGTTAATTTGATTAATTTTTAAATTTTTTCTAACGCTTCTCTTTTATTTCTTAGCCCATCAATGGTTCAGCATTGCAGTGAAAATTACGCATCAAATTATGATCAAATCGACTCAACGGCTACAGAGTAAAACTAAGATAAGACCACCAAGAGTTTTGTGGAACAATCCGGATAATGCGGGGGGCAGCCAGTTCATAAAGCAAATAAACCATTTTTATGGCAGGACAAGAGTATGCAACACTTTTTGTTTAAAGCAGGTTATGTTAGAAACATGCACAGTCCCTCACTTACCTCTCATCAATGATGCCATGACGATTGATATAGCCCACAATTAAGTCACGCAACAATGATAGCTCCTCGCTCAGCTTTCCAATTGTTGTATTGGTCTTGCTGCAACACTCCAATAGACAAAGTAGACCGGACAACGTGGCATTGCGTATGAAGCAATGGGAGCTCTTCAAATAGAAGTTGCCAATCAGCGCGCACAAGTGCTGCAATTCACCATGGCTGGGTATCAGCAGTGCCTGGGTGCGGCACAGTAAGTAGATTAAATGCTGCAAGAGAAGAAGTAGAAAAATGGAAAAAAAAAAGAAATGTAAGAAAAAATATATTTGAGTATGAGTGTTGCTCGACGGTGGAATACTCTGGAACCATTTTTAAGAAACATATATATGCGTCCAGTTTTTAAGGAAATGTTGAGGTGATAATACAATGGAGGTTCTTCAGCGGAAAAGTAATTTTTTTGTTTTGTTTATTAGGTTCACATTTACCTATATATAAGTAGTGACAGAAACTTTCTGTAGAAAGTGAGTTTTTTATTAAAGGTCCATACGCAGTACTTTTTTTTTTTATATGAAACGTACGAAATTTTTGCATGCTGCGTATGACCCTTAACAGTTTATAGTATCTCAAAGAGATTTGGAAAATTTTCAAAACAAACAGGAATATTTTTAAAAGTTGCAAGGGTAAGGAGTGCCAAGTTTCGAACGTACGACTTTTATTGGTGGGTGAAATACTCTCTATTCCTCTGCGTGGTCAGATTTGTTGACAAAAAATATAGTTTAAACAATATGGAGAGATAATCTACATTTCAAATCATAGATGAGAAACTAGCTCTGGCGCTCAGGTCTTTTTACACTCAAGAAGTAAAACCTTGGAAAGCGAAGATTCGAAAGTAGCTTTATTGGGTCAAGTCCCACTTATGGCCATTTTTCGAGTTTCGCGACTTCAAAAGCCTCTAATATCCTCAGCTCCATGACTACAGGGTATAGTGGCAACGAGCTTGGGCAATGTGAAAATTGTAAGACACGGTGGCAGTGTTGGCAGCTTCTGTGCGGCATTTAAGCCTTGGCGTGTGTCCAGTAAAATGGTTACAGGACTGTGTGTGTGTGTGTGTGTGTATGTTAGTGACTCACCTGATGTGAAATCGTATCGTCCATGGGTATTTGCTCTTGCAATTTTAGGGCACGCTCCTTAATCCATTTGATTTGATCACGACTTTCGCAAATTTCACAGAATTTTACAAGATTTGGCAGCACCAATATGTGATTTTGCTGCAGGAGTGAGAAAAAGTGATTTAAAAAGAAAAAAAGTACTATATAGTTTTAGTTATATGGTTGTAAGCTTAGCTAGACATAAAAGACACTTTTCTAATTAGTTGGCTGACACAATTGCGGCGCTGTCAACTCTTTGAAATTTTGGTCACAAATTCAATCTGCAAATGCCAATCCTGAACAACAACTGGCCCAAAATTCAATGTAATTTGTCTGCCCCAAGGATCGCACATATGTGACTTTCTAACGTATAAGGTCTTTGTGTGTGTGTAATGAAATTATGTGCGCGTGTGGCAGCAAGTCAATCTAACATGGCGGCGGCAGTTGCATGCAATGGCGGCACGTGACAGCCAGCAAACGTAAAATGCTCGTAAAATTTGACATTTATGCAGTGTGTGCGTCCCGCGATTTATGTCGAGCGTGCGCATGTCAATTATGAGCCTCACCTGACCTCCCACGCTAACCTCAAGCTTAACCCCTTGACCACTTACCTCGATCATCTGCTGCAGCACATCAAATACCAGCTGGGTGCTGCTGCGAAAGTCAATCTCGGATTGCTGCGTAAAATGCCTATAGTTTCTCATTGCCGTGTCCTGTGCACTCCTGCTTGCCTCATTGTCTTGCTCCTCGCTATTGTGTCCTTCTGCTGCTGCTGCTGCCGCTAACAGTGCGTAAGACTCCATTTGCGCCCAGCTGAAATTGAGATCATACTGATTCGAGGCAAAGTTGCATGTGCCAATCACATTGTCCTGGGACAGCTGACGTTCCAGATTTGGTTGATAGAAGACATTCGCTGGGCCAATCAGTAGCTGCACTTTATGCAACTTCTTTAGACTGCATTGGAAATAAATATAAGCGGAAAATCCATTAAATTTAAGCTCAAGTCGTGGAAAACATTAAAGAGAAACTATAAAACGCATGGGAAAATGAAAGCTGGCTGAAACAGCGCACTGATAAAGCAGTGCAGTCGTTACAGTAATTGGTTTCATAAGCGTCTATCTATTTCAGTAGAGTTTTTAAAAGTACAGACATTAAAGTACTAAACATTAAAATTATTTCTACACTTTTTGGTGGGATGTAGCTGAAAGTCCTGCGAAAGAAGTTAATTCTAAAAAGTTTAAGACCTATACCAGAAGAGATTCATAAAAAGAAGAAGAAATATTTCAGCTATCGGGCTATTGAACTATCGCTGTTTTTTGTTCTTCCTTCTCCAAAATAATAGGCAACTGATGTACTACAACTGAGTAAACTCAGAGGTTTTTCATACAAATTAGACTTCTAAATAGTGAATAGGTGCTCACCCATTTAGGGCGTACAAAAAAGCCGTCTTGTTACCAAACCCGCAAACATAAGAGGTAACAGCTCAGATATTTTTAAGATGCTCTAAGTAACGAATAAAGCAAAAAAATAAAAATTACAATACGAAAATGAAAAAGTAAACAAGATATATATACCATACGTCACTAATTTGGTCAAAAAGTACTAAAAATTGTAATTGATGGATGTAAATATACAACGGCACAGAATTCGTTCCTTTTCTTAACTTCTTAACATCGAAATATTCAACTCGCGTTAAAGGTTTATTTGTGACATTTACGTACTTTTAAAATTTTTTACCACCTTATAAATAACGACGACTTGTTGAAACTTTTTGAATTCAAGCTTGAATAAAAAGCATTTATTCTCTTCCGATTAAAGTATTTGAGGAATTCACTTAATCTGGCATAAGTGCAAAATGGTATAAAAGCAAAGTGTCCAACCAAAATTTACATTAAAAAGATGGCGTAAGTTAAAGTCGGGCGCAGACGACTTTGGGATACCATGTACCCCCACGTTGCAATTAAGTCCGAAATATTGCTTAAGACCTCCAAAAGATATTTTATTCGGAAAATTTGGCTACGATATTTTCATAAACAAACAGAAATCAGTCGAATTTTGCACCAAACAATTTTTTTTACCGGGGCTATATGATATAGTTAACCGATTTTGATCAAATTTAGTACACTGATTGGAAACTATAAAAAACTTCCGACTGCCAAATTTGGTTCCGATATCTTCAAAACCTAACGAAAAAACGAATTTTGTAAAAAAGCGTTTTTTTGACCGATCGTTCCCATGGGAGCTATATGATATAGTCAACCGATTTTGGTCAAATTTGGTACAGTGCTGGGGGTCTCTAAAAAACTTCCGATTGCCAAATTTGGTTATGATATCTTATAAACAAACGAATTATCCATCTAAAACTTTTGCTTTTTTTCGAGGTCCTCTGAAACACCCCTTTATAATGTAATCCCGATATCAAAAAAATAAAATAAACTTGTCTCCTATGGATTAATAAGGGATCTAATCTGGAAGTTTGGTTGCTCTAGCTCTTACCATCTCTGAAATCTAGGCGTTCATACGGATGGACGGACAGACGGACATGGGTATATCGACTTCTCTTGTCACACTGATCATACTTTAGGTAACTTTGGGGGATCTCCGACGTCTCCTGTACGTTGCATACATTTTCGGCTTGCACAAACACAATATACCCTTTGTACCATACGGTACAGGGTATAAAAAGGGCATTTAAGCATTCAAGATTCTCGACTACGAAAAGTATGGCATTCTTGCCCAAAAGCGTGTTGTAAAAAGCGTCATTATCTACGAAGGTGACCATATGTCAACAAAAATTTTTAAACATTGGAAACTAAAAAGCTCCTTGTAAAAATCCGGCAAAAGTATATATGTTTTTTTTAATCATGATCAGAAATTATATATTATACTGACAAATACAGAAAACTGTCATTTATGCTTTTTCTCACAAAAAATGTTCCAAGCAAGATCAAAACAAACCATATGAAACTTGTAAACAGCTAATTATTGTTGCTCACGAGCATCATGCTCGGCCGGGCACTTTTGCTTTTATTCTTCGATGTTATGGTCACGCTGTTTCTTGGGCATTCTTGCCTTATGCTCAAGAAAATTAAAAGCCCAATTTTTTTAATATCGAATTTTTAACAACTTATTAAAATTGTTCTTAATTTATGTATAAAAATAATGATTTAAAAAAAAAAAAATGTTTGCCTTATTTTTCTTCCAAGTAAAAGTTAAAGCTTTGCATTAAAAAAAAAAAAAAACATAACAAGGTTTCTTCAAAAAAATTAATCATTCTCAATATAATCAATTATGGTACCTTTAAGATAAAAAAAATAGGTTCCTAAGCGATTCTTTTTAAAATAAAACCCTAGAATCAAAGACTAGAATTTCGAGATGCATTAAATTTGTTTGTTTTTTAAATTCAGTGTTGTAAATTGAAAAAAAAAATGTATTTTTTTTATCGTTGCGCGTTCAGATTTTTCAAATTTTGAACCATTTAAATTTGTAATCAATTGAATAAATAATACTGGAAATATTTTTGTATGTATTCAAGTATATGAGTTTTTTTTTTAACTTTAAATTTTAGTAAAAATTTTATAAATAAAAAAAATAATTTTATACATGTTAATGAGTTATGGATGAATGATTGTCTTTGAAGTTTTTAAAAAATGGCTTAAAAGATTAAAGGTCTTAGTTTAAAATGAAGATAATTCTAAAAAAAAAGTTCACATAATTTAAAAAGATAAACCTAGTTTCGTGCCCAGAATCGTTCGAGTCTTAACAGAACATTACCCATATGCCTACATTATATTATGTCAAATATGTATGTACGTTCAAAAAATACTTAATAAGATTTTAATCCCTTTTCGTTTTAAGCTCTTTTCGGCTAAAATAAAATGCCTCTCTGAGCTGCGCTTGGCATTTAAGAGCATGTTAACTTTGGCTCATTAAAGTTAGCTTTCCTTTTAATTTTACCAACATAATTGCTCATACGCACTGTTGACCATTTGCTTTATGCCAATGTTCTTGTTGTTATTTAGCTTTGAAAAACATGGTATTTGCTTGTAATTAAAAACTAATTTTTTAAAATCAACCAGCTGTACAAAAACTTGTAATGTTTGGTTAATTTGATAGTCGCAAACAACAACAAAAACAACAACATGAAACATCAACAACAAGAGCATAGCACAATTTCCACAACAATTAGCAGGGAGTAAAACATTTTTCCGACTAGTTAATATTAAAAATATTGTTACTTGAAAACTCTCCAGGCCAATAACTGCAAATTCTATGTGAAATTTGTTTTATCTCTCTAAAGATTTTTGTCATTTTAACTTTATGACTTTTTTACTTTTTGTTTTTTTTTTTTGACATTTTGTGTTATGTTTTATTTTATTTGCTTGTTTTTCAGAGTTTTGCGGAAAGGCAATTGAATTTTTGGTTCGTGTTTTTTAGTGTGTTGTTGTGGCTGGAGTTCAAAAATATCCAAAGGCTACTCTACACGAAAATTGTCCACTCAACGCCGCAACACACACAGATACAGATACAAACACACACACCAACTCACTCTGACAAAAAGTTATATGTGCGGAGAGCAAAAAGAGAACGCCACTTGTTAACTTTTAAAATTATTTTCATAATTTATGTACATATATATTCGTATATAGATGTTTATATGTATTTAACTACTTTTTTATTATTAAGTAGTTTTTTGTGCTTTTAATTAAAAAAGCATACACACTGTAATAACAACAGCAACTACAGCGATAACAACCTTCAGCAGAAAAGTGGAAAAGCTACTAAAAAGTTCCTCTAAAATAGTTGACTGGCTACAATTTTTGCTAGCCAACAACACCAATAACAACAACAACAACGTACACGTCATGTTAACAAATTAGTTGTGCATTTAAAGTTGAGAAGAGTTTACAAAATGACCATAAAAACAAAACAAAATAGTAAAAAACAGTCGAAACATCCCAACTGTTGTATACGCTGTAATCCGTACTGCTTATTTAGTGAGTTTTTATTCGATTTTTATATAATATCCAAACGAGGGCTGGAAACAAGATTCAAGATTTTGACTGATACTGTCCAAATTTATATCGTAAGTTTTTGTTTTTAAAAATTTCGATTTTCCTTACTGATATAAATAGGAAATGTGATGGAGGCACTAGCCAAAATGCGTCTCGAAAAACTATCCGATTAGTTTTCAACAGTTTAATATTTAAATACACTTTTCTTTAACAAGTCAAGTTTCATTAACAAATGAAGAAATTTTTCGAACCTGTAATTAGAGCAAATTAAGCTAACAAGACGGTCACACTGAAATTTCCAACACTTACTTTAGAAATTCAACGTTTAAAATAGTATCTATTATGCAAAAGTTGGAGTAAAAATAGTTGTACTAGTAGTAGAGTATTTATTTTTCGCGGCCTGTACGCAGCAGACCGAAACGCTTCCGAACATATAATTAATTTGGTAAAAGAAAAATGAGAACAGCCTTTTGGTGTTACCACACAACTAAATTTTTGTGCTGCAATCTAATTTTGGAAGTAAAAAATATAACAAGTAACAAAAATCGTCGTTCTTCCATTGTTTACAAAACTGTCTATTATTTGCTATTATATTAAGTCTGATTTGTTTAGAGACCAAGCGGCAATACAATAATGCAAGCAAAAAAAAAAAAGAAGAAAAATAAATAAAACTGACTGAAAAAAAACACATTTTGTTAATAGGCACACACTGTTTGTGCTTGAAGCAATTTGTTCCAGTCTTTATTCGGAAACGTTTCGAGCTGCTGTGTACTCAACTTAATATGTGCTTCAAACAATTTCAGTTGAAACAATTCGTAGAAACCTTGTGGAAGTCCAAAGCTAGCTTATGGGACGCGGGCAGACAAACATGTCATGATCATATATCGCTATAAACTTTAAAACATCCAAAATCTACACTTTTGAAACATATCCTACAATTTTTGGTTAGAGAGTATAAAAAAGCAGTTGGGGCCGTAATTCTCAGCTCCCAGTGCTCTTGTGTGTAAAGTGACGACGATGACGACGATGAGTGTGACCAACTTTCGCCGGTCGCATTTAATTTGCGCTTTTTGTTATTTACGCAGACAAAACTTTTACCATGCGTGGAACATTTTAATTTTCATAAATTTCTGGCGCTCTCCAGCACATACATATGTAGATGGGACTTACCTAATGCTGTCACAATTGATGCGCGCCCAACGTGTCGTATGATGGAAACATGGAGCAATGGCAGGGACTACTCCACCACAGCCCACAATGGGAAAAGTTTTGTATGTCATTAAAAGTTCCATGATGGCCTGTAGGCAAGTTTGTTTGATTTGGAACTGCTCTTGCTGATCGACCATATGCTCATCGTAGATCTTATTGATGAGCAACAAGAATGTCATAAAGTATTCCTCAAATTGTTGTCGCGTGGTAAAGCCGAAAATTGAGAGACTGCAAAGAGAGAAAACGGAAAAAGTTAATATTGTATAGTTTTGAGTTAAATATGGCGTAATCATTCATGACGTAGAAATTTATTGTATACACCTGAGCAAGATTAGGCTTGTGACGAATTAAGATTCCAATTCCGACTAGTCGAAATGACTTTTGAAACAAGCGTTCGAAAGCAAAATCCTTCACAGGTTGCCCTGGAAGGCTTTAAAATCTTTAGAAACGTTTTGCTAGGTCTGCAAGAGAGCGAAACCAGCCATTCAAATACACATTGGCATAAAACACTTGGGTTACATTAGACATAACCATAAATCGAAAGATCATGCTTAAAGAACAAATTATAGAAAGTGGAATACAGTCGAGTGAGGAAATCTGGTAGAACAGGATTTTCAAAGCCCTGTGGCATAATAGTGAATCCGTGAAAAAAGTGCGCTCCTGCTCTGTAGCATGCACATGACTTATGTCATAAAAGGAATCTTAAAGAGGCATTGGGACATCACTAATCACTTTTATAATTTCTGCTGTAGATGCAAAGAAAGTTTCGCCATCATTCGAACATTTTTTTTGCTATCTTGCTCTAACCTGTACGTGGATGCATGTTTTGAGAAAATGTTTCTGTAGAGAAAATAAAGCAGTGGGTGGTTTCACCAAGGCCAGATTCACAGGACAAGGAGGCTCTTGGCCTTTGTAAAACATTTCCTAGCTTGAGGAATTTCAGGAGCTGGAGCTGGAGAATGTTGAACAATATCTTTACAAAAAGTCTTGGTAGGAAAATCGTTGGATACTAAATAGGTAGTCCCTATCATGTACAGGCGAAGTGCCCTGACAAGGATATCTTAGCGATAGGACCCTTGATGGATGACGTACTCCTTTTTTTTTTGATAAAGACATAAGTAAAACTGTCAATCTAAATTTGGTATTAAACCCATCTTACCAACTCTGAGATTTAGACGTTCATACCGACAGACAGACGGTCTTGAATATATCGACTTCTCTAGAATAACTGAAATAAGTGCCCAAAAGCATGTTTTTCCAAAATATCTCGAAAACCGTGCTTAAGAAAAAAAAAAGGTTGCCATTTTCGTGTTTCTCGACCCCAAATTACCCTAAAAAACACTTTTTTACGATGGTTCACTCGATGACCCATAAATTTGTAAACTAGTGTAATCTGTTACAGTTGAAGTAATATCTTGAAGTTTTAAAAAGAACAATTTTTAGAATAAAGTTTTTTCACATCCCATTAATATTTTCAAACGTTTATGATCAATTTTTTAAATTTTAATGAGTAATTATAAGGAGTCCGGAAACTTTTGCCCGACAGTGTAATTAGAAAAATTTGTGTTGGCATAATATAATAATGCCAAAACACAAAATTTGCCAAAACATTTTGTATTTTTAAGTTATATTAATCATACGCCTTGTAGTACAAGCAGCAAGTGTCAACAACAGCTTGTATTAGTTCGAAATTTGTTATTCAATTAGTTATAATCTTTAAATATTTATATGCCCACCAAAATGGGGTTTCATCTTAAGCCCGACAAAAATGTCAATTAGTTTTTAATTACTTTCCAGCTGCTTGAGTTGGCCCCTGGGCACATATATATGAGTATATATTATATATATGTATAAATATTTGAAAGATTTTCGGGTTGTGCTACAAAAATAAACGTTCACGTTATGTTGTTGTTGTAATTGAGTAACTGTGTGCGTATGTATGGGATTTTGGCACATTTGCAAATGAAATTGTAGTAACCAATCTGGCTGCAACTGTCCATCATCAATGTGCGTTGCGTGCAACAATTTGGGGTTTAAATTGGCTACATGCCGCACGCTCGCCTATCAACATAATGAGCTGACGCTGTGACAGGCTCACCAGCTGATCGACTTACTCGCTAACTGACTGACTGACGTAGGAACTGTTTCTAGATACATCTGACTATGGGCTGCCAAAAACGCACGCCTGATTATGTTGACAAAGTTGACAACGGCTGCCGCAACGGTGATGATGAAGTTGCTTTCTGGTTGCAGCTCTTTGGTTTTTGGTTGCTTGCTGCTATTGGTTGCAGCTTGCAATTTCGGCTGCTTTCGCTGCTCCTCAGCGGGTTACCAGCCGCTTTGCAACTCATGTGCGCAATTAGCAACAATGTGTGCGAGTATATGTGTGTGTGCGTGCGTCGCAGGACGTGCAAGTGACAACAGCTCACACAGATACAAACAAACACACACTGACACACACACACATGTGCATTTATCTCACTTTGTAGCTCATAATTTGTTTATATCGCACGCTGCTCCTGCTGCTGCATATTTCACTTTACCCACCCAGACTTGGAGTCTAGAGCCCCTAGTTACGCTTTCCGGGCCCACATTGCTATCCGAACCAACCGAACCGGTCCTTGAGTTAGTCTGCCGTCCAAAATGCATGTCTATGCTGCATGCTGTCTTTGGGCTGACACGCGCCGTCATGATGTTGCCGCACTTTTCCGCAACTCTTCATCTAATAGAGTTGTTGATGTTTTGCTCTGTCAGCTCTTTGGGGGATTTTGTCCTGGCTGCTTCGGTTGCGTTTAACCCAAGGCTGGCTGGTGATTGTTTTTGTGGCAGCAGATATGCTGATGTGGTTTTGATGTTTTTGCTTTTTACTAGGATTGCTTCTAACCCACATGCGTAGGTTATAGCTTTGTGAATAATGCCAAAATTGGCGGCGCTTCTTCGCAAGATGTAAAATCCATATACCCGTAGCTCATGAACTATCAGTCAAAACTGATGCTTCACGAAATCCCCTGTCAGCGACAAGTCAATGCTAACACGGAAATAATCTTAGGCACAAACACATATACGCATTATATACCCAATTCTATGTTGATGACTATTCAACTGTTGGCAGTGTAATGATGATGACGACTGCCACAAGAAACAATGACAACAACAATGGAGCAGACGAGTATGCTAGCAATGTGGATGCTGTCAGCCTACAAGGACGATGCAAAATAAGCAAGATAGTAACTACACTTGGAAAAAGGACTTAGGGTCTTTATGCAAGGTCTAGAGAACCGATTAATGGTAAGCCAAGAAACCAACCATCCAAAGACAGGTTTATATAACCAAAGGCTGGATCCAAATCGATCGTCAGCCGTATTTCCCGTGCTTAGGGAATTCGACTAGTCTTTAAACAAAAGTCCGCCCTGCAACAACGTTTTAGCCAAGACTCGAATAATCAGGCACTTTGACGTCATTCTGTAAAATTTTGATTAATAAATTTTTAGGAAATGAAAAGAATACAAAAATTATGCATTTCAAAATTGATGAAAAAAAATTACCAGCTTTGGTTGGACAAATCCCGGGACTCTGTGCGAATGTACAAAATCGGCCCATGTTTGGTGTATCATCCAGGAACAAACCTGTTTAATAGCTGCAGTGCTTTTTGAAAATCTGTAAGCTCTACTCCCTCTATGTTTTTTTGCGAAATTCGGAATGACTGAAATGTTGAAATAAATCTAACTGCTCTTTTCCCTCTGCTTCATACTTTCCGGCATTGCTTTCTCTCTCAATTTCTTAAGACTTTTGAGTGACAGGAGTGGCACTAATTTCGAAAGCGCCTTTGGTGCAGCCACATTGTCAATGAAGAACATATTTGGTTGACATAAGACTAAACGTAAATCATAGATCAGAAGATTAATAATTTCCGAGACCTGTATGCACATACGGACAAAGTTCAATCGATGGTACAAGCGATGCTTATAATTTGTATACAAATAACGGCCCTAGAGGGTGACCGCATGTGTTTAACTTTTTGGACCACAGTGTGTTTAACTTTTTTGCGCCGGTAATTTCATGTCATGTAAGCGCATGTCAGCGCTCTGTGTAAACCTTAAACTCCCTAAAAAGGAGCCGAAACATGAATCCTTTTAAAAATGACTGAAAAACGGGTTAAACTAACTTTTTTATTAAGGCTTCAAAACTACGTCAGTCGAACACATTCAGAGTTTCGTTGATAGGTTCCCAAAATCTTTTAGCTGGGGGTGATCGTTATAAAAGAACCTCTGTTTTCGCTAAGTGTACAAAGAAGACACATATATGTATATGTACTTGCATATGTGTAAATGGCAACAAGCTGACTGCGTCTAATGCTACAGACAACAGGATGTTGATGTTTCCAGTTGCGGTCAGGACAGACATAGAGCAAGACAAGGGGGGAGGCAACCCACAGACAAGGAGACAGGGTAGGCAGAGGAATGAGTGGGGGCCCAACAGTCATGGCCACTGACTGGGTTTGTTGCTTGCCATACTCGTCAACGTTGTCAGCAACTTTGTTGTTGCTGTGCAAATACAATGACATTGCTGACGGGTTGCAACAACAACAACAGCGACAACAAGATGACGACAACTGTGACGTTGATGAGCAGCAGCGGCAGCAGCAGAAAATTGAAGTTACCTACCAACTGCCTAGGAGTTTGTCAGATGTGCAACTTGTTAGTGCATCAGATGACTCTAACACTTGGCCGATAAAATCATAGCTTAAATAGCTCAAGGTGATATCAACACCTAAGTAGGTAAATGTACATAATCTCACTGATTAATCCAAAGCTATCAAACACCAACTTACCGCTTGACAAACTGGCGCAAGATATCCACATCACTGAGACTATCCACGGGTATGGTGGGTAGCTTGCCCTTGCTGGATGCGGTCAATTTCTTGGCTGTGTCAGTGCCAGATTGTGCCTGTTGCTCGCGCTGCTGTTGTAGTATAAGTTCATGTGGCGTCACTGCATACGCATAGAACTCATGTGTACGCAGCAAGGAGATGCCAATGGAGGCAATAAGAGACTGGAAAGATAAATTGTTATGGTACAAGTAGTAGTTATATGCAAGAAGATTAGAAACAAACTACGAGGGCAGTTTAGAAAAAACTTTGGCCTAGCCAAGAAAGCAACTTAGCAACCACGTTAGCACTAGGGGTTTAATGTCGAAATTTCACGCACAACATTCCCGGATTAGATGATGATTAAATATTGGACAGCTGAGTATGGGTTCGGACAAACAATTATTTTTCATAAGAATCTCCAAGAGCGGCCATGAAAAGTCACTTCCCCAAAACAAAATCTATGGATTGGCCATGGAAGCTAAAGGGAGGAAAAACTGCGAAATTTGTCTTCTCTTGCATCCTACGCAAATAAGGTGATTGATTAAAGCTGACCACAAACTTAAGAGCGACACCACCTCAAAGTAGTACGATTATCTCTAAGGAATCGTCACCGATGAAGCTTAGTTGAATCTGGTAGCCAACAAGATTTTTGAGATATCGATAATTCAATGAATTATGTTACCAATTGGTGCCACATCTACCATATTTTCCCAATTTCCCTTCTGTTAAGAAATGGCTTCAAGGAAAGGATTTTCCTTGAAATTATACGGTCATCTGTGACCAAAGCCTTATATACGAGCCCAGGCAAATTATACGTTTTCGAAAGCGTACTAAAATCGGAGTACTTCTAAATTAGATTGCGAACATTTCCTTTTACCAATTGGGCTTTCTTTTCAGCCTGCCCTCGGCATAGCTACTTTTTCTTACCAGCGGCACTTGAACATCGGCCAATTCGTGTCCCGCAAACGGCATCAGAGTACCATCATTAGCGCCTGTTGCCAAAACTTCACCACGACGCAAAGCCTCTATATCAATTTGCGTTTCAATCAATTTTGCCAACAAAATCGCCTGTGGCGCAGAGTCTGCGTCCTCCTGGCCAGCAACTTCTGCCTTTCCAGCCAATCTGTGACGCTGATAGAAAATCGTATGCTGCAGACAACGTCGTGCGGCAAGAGCGAGTAGTTGCAATAACTCGCAACGTAGCTGACCCTCGCATTGGTTGAGCTGTTGCCAGATATGGCGCTGCTGCAGCATGGCATCAATGCAGCCAAGCAGCACACCCAGCGCATACTCGCCATTGGCAAAGTCTGTGCAGCTCAAGCTCAAATGCAACAACTTGGTGGCACTGCTACACAGCCAGTGCATATAGGCAAGCAGCAGGGGCAGCTGCTCCGGCCGCAGCAAATGCTCGCCTACAAATTTGTCCATGAATTTGGCATCGATGTAAATCAGCGCCGTGGACTCGATGCGTTTCATGCACGCAAGCAGCGTGCATAGAGCACGTGCCTCATGCAGCTGCTCGTCCGTGGGCCAAGCCTGTGCCATGCCAGCGGCTGCAGTGGCCGCAACACGTTCCATAAGCAGCGCACATGCAACGCGCGCCAGCGGCGGAGGTTGCATGTAGTTTATATGCGGCGTATACTGTATGCAATTCTGCCGAAAGGCGGCAAGCATGGCTGTTAGGGCACCATGCAGTGCATGAGGCAGCAGGCGTGCCTCCTGTGCCGAGCCTATGCTGCGAAAGAGACGTTGCAACTTGGGCTCCGACTGTATGTCTAGCAGCATGCGCATCAGCTGCTGCTGTTGCTGCTCTGCCACTGCGCCGTGTTGGGTGGCGAACTTAATTAGCTGCAAGGTAAAAATGCAATTGAGTGAAATTAGCTGTGCCCCCCACGGGCCAAAGGCAATACGATAGTTGCACCGTACCTGGGCAAAGAGCCAGCTCTCATCAATTATGCGCGGTTGTTGGCTGCTGGCATCGTCATTGTGCTGCTCGAAGCACTCCAGCTCCTTCAAGCTATACACAACAATAAGAAAAGAAAAGAAAAAGAGTAAGGTTAAGTTATTTTGTAAATTGTAAATGGCTGCCACTCGATGCTTGATGCATAATTTCTCTAGCATAAATAAAGGTTTTCCCGAGCTAAGTACTTACAGCAAGGCACGTAGAGAGTCCTGCTCCTCACATTCCAGCAAGTCGCCGCGCAGCAAATTCTCATAGATTTCGCGTTGAGTTAATGCGCTGCTATGGCTGCACAAGCGTTTGGCAAGCCGTTCCATGGGCAGCTGTAGGTGGCGCTGGCCGGGATGTAGCTGATGCAAATGCCCGATCAGCTGTAGTGACTTTAAGATGTAGCCAGCATCGCCGTTTTGCAATTGACAGAGGCGCCACAGAAGGCGCAGCACGGTGCATATTGAGTACTGAGCGAATGAAAGAATATTAAATCAAAAGAAATAAAGCTATTTGCATAAGAAAATGTTTGGGTTGCAGCGAATATTTTATACTCTTTGAGCAAAAATTTGTAGTCATAAATTCATGAAAAAATGGGCAGGATGCAAAATTTTTATTGTTCTTGAATTAAGATTAATTTAAATAAGTCCGAATAGTCTTGATTTAAGATTTAATTATGATTAAGTTCTTAAAATAAGAATCTGCAAAAAATAAGCCGAAAACAATTTTAAATCGTGTCTAAAACTAAAATTTCGGAACAATCTTGGAATACGATTGGTTTATGGCTCATTTTAGAAAAAATGTTTTCATCTCAAAAATAGAAGGAGTGCTGAAGGACTGATGTTTGAGACCGATTACTTCAAGTATTTAAAATTTTTGAATATGCTTAATTTTAATCTCAACAATTAAAGATAGTTTTTTTTTGAATCAAGCAAGATGACGCCTATAAGGCGTTACAAACAGCTCAACAAATGTATAACACCAAATCCTCACCACTGTGCAAACAATAGCTTAAAGTAAGAGAACAAAATTCCAGCTTACCTGGTTCAGACGTTGTGCGTTCTGCTGCAACGCTGCCAACAATAATGAGCCGTGCTCCGGATGCACTTGGCATAACTCACAAAGAAATTCAAAGTGGTCAGCAATTAGAAAATTCAGATATTTCCCGGCGCACAATCGGCGTACTTGTTGCGGTGTCCAATCGCGCGTCTGCAATTAGTTGTGTGATTTAAGAGAAATGATGATGATGATGATGAGCTGTAGACCTTGGGCAGTGGGTTGGGCTGCTAGAAGCTAGTGCAATTAGCTAACAAGTGGCGCATGCTCGAGTGGCAATCAATTAAAATTATGAACACAGTTAACTCGGACTTTAATTTGCGTCAAGTTGCAGTCAACAGCAAACCAAATGTTTACACACTCTATGGTTAGAATGGTGCTGCCAAATAAATGCAGCAATGGAGTGAAGCTTCCAATATATGTACATATATATATACTTGTATGTACATAAGCCAGTTGCTCCACTGTCATTGCAATGCGTTGAACCGCAAAATTACGACAACTGTCTGTGGCAAAAACTTTGTTGTGGTTGCCAAAATCAGTGCATGACACGCCCATGCCACACTACCCGGCTGCCCTTGGCCATGCCACAAAATTCAAATTAAACTAATGTGCGGCTGTTACGTCGCACTACTTACCGCGCAGCTCTGGCAAACTTCACGCAGCACAGCACGCTGCATATTCCACTTGAGACGCAGCTGTCCGGCCTGCTCCAGCAGTGCCAAGGGCTCCAGCAGACGCACGGCCAATAAAAGTTGCAGGCAGGCTAAAAGCAGTCGGTCCAACGCCTCGCTACGACTCACTGCCATGGCTACTCCGACGCCGGCTACGCCTCCGCCAGCATCCGTGCTCATCAACAGTAAATTGTAGTATTTACAGAGAAATTCAGATTCGGCCAAAACCAAACGGAATACTGATTGTAGAGCATCCTTGTGCCGTGAGCGGCAGCAGACATTAAGCAGCGCGTTAACAAAGCGCGCGGCCAGGGCGCAGTAGGAGCTACTGGAAGCGCTGCCTAAGCGTAGCACTGCATCACAGCAGGCCAAGAGTTTTTCGCATAAAACTTTGGCAAAATAGTTGATTTCGCTTATGCTGCTTGGAACAGAGCTGCTGGCACGAGCAGCGGCAGCTGCCGAAGATGTCGATGGCGTCTCATCCTGCAGCGTCAGAGTGGCTGTTGGTGCTGTTGCTGCTGCAGTACTCCGCAGTTGGCGCTCGGCCGTTGGATTATTTTTCAAATAAAGTTTTATGTGATTTACTAAATAAATTTCCTCGGTTTTAAGGATTACGTTTGCCAGTATAATCGTTGCATGCGCTAAATCACCAAAGTTGCCAACGTCCTTTTGTCGTCAAAAAGTGTGCCCAGACATGCAAAGATCGAAAGAGAGAGATATATAAAAAGTTAGATGCCAACAGACAGAGACAGCTGCGGCTGAAGTGCACCAAAGTGTGAAACTTTGCATAAATTTGTGTGACAAAGTTGAGTGCAGTAACATATTTTCCGGCAGTAATTAGAAAAGAGATACCCCCAGCTAGACTCAGACATCTCGGTTGAGGGCGCAGGAGGATGTGTGTGGGCAGATCTGTGTTCAGCTTCTTCCTAATATCATAATGCAATGAATGCATTTGGCTGGGCTACCAATTTAATTTCGCACAAACTTGTTTGCTAAATTTTAAATAACAATTTTTATAAAGCTTTTTTCTTGTTGTGTTTATGTTTACACACAAAATGTTATTTAAGTTGTGGCGCGTTTTCAATTTCAATTAAAATGTTGACAATATAAAGTTGCAATCACACATAGTGATACACTTGAAAAAAAGAAGGTTAAAACTCTTATCATAATGGGAGTTTAAAGGTAAAAAGAACGTAACTTACCACTCATACATTTAACAAAAACAAGTGTTAAACTTGAAAAAAACTTGAGTAGGCGGCTTGTGTAGGGTCATCTATCTTGAGGTTTTTTTTCAATAGGGTTTTTTTGATAAATCACGCGTGAGTACTGTCAAATTGCCATGTATTTTTTATTCAGTTTTTATTGCCATTTCATCATGGAAAGACTTGCAACCGAACAACGTTTACAAATCTTACAATTATATTACGAATATTCGCGTTCTGTAAAGAATTAAGTCGCGCGCTTAGACCATTTTATGGAATCAAATCGGTAATTTCTCGCTCCGGACCAGTGAATTGGACACTAAGATCGTATGATATTACACCGTTACACTTTTTCCTTTGGAGCTACGTGAAGTCTAAAGTGTTTGTGAATAAGCCAGCTACGATTGAAGCCTTACCCGTGTTATTCGCGAGATACCGCCGACTATGCTCGAACGCGTCATCGAAAATTGGAACTTCCGTATGGACGAGCTACGGCGCAGTTGCGGCTAACATTTGAAAGGGTAAAAAAGTGAATGGCAAGAATGCTTCTTTCTATTGATAATAAATATTTTCCGATTCATTTGAAATTTTTGTTTTTTTGCATTTACAAAAAAACCTCAAGATTGTTGACCCTTTACCAAATATGAAATGCCATCTTTTCCATTTGATTTACAGCGGAAAGTTGACTTATTTCTGATAGATGCACAAATTGAACGTCGCAGAGACGTATCGTTAACTTGCGTAATAGCTAAAAAGCCGAGATTAGAGGACCCGGTGATTGCTGATATATTATCTCCTGAAGATGACATACTTAGTACCAAAGAACATTCTACCATATGTGCTTATTGATGTGGTTCTATACAAAAAAACAGGTGGATCTATGGCAACATTTTATGGTATGGTATTCGTAAACCATTTAATCCATAATATGAAAAGTCTTGCTGTCGTCGAGCTTGTATAAAAGCATTTTTTTTATCAAATCTTTGGATGACTAAAAGGTAGTTAATGCAAGCGCTATCGAAAACCTTGCTTATAATAACTATTGGATCGTTCACTAAGTAATTTCGTTTGATGACAACAGCTGATCTTATTGAATTTTTTCACAGCCAACTTCACACCTAACCGCTTTACCTTTATATATTTGAAGAGCTGATATAGTAAGGATTTTTTGTACAAAATGTTGTTAAATTTTTTGGAATAGTTTTTGTTTGGTGCCCTATCGAAGATGGAAGATCGAAAACAACATTTTCGGCATATTTTACTGTTTTACTATCAAAATGTTAAAATGCAGTTCATGCAAGGCGAAAATTATGTGATGTGTACCGAGAAGATGTGTTGACCGAACGCCAATGCCAAAATTGGTTTGCGAAATTTCGTTCCGTCGATTTCGATCTTGAGGATGCACCACGTCCTGGAAGGCCTCTTGAAACCAATGTGGATAAAATAAAGTCGTTGGTCGATGCAAATCGTCGAATAACAAATCGAGAGATTGCAGGAAGATTAAATTTGTCTAAGGCTACCGTTAACAAGCAAATGAAACGTCTAGGTTTAATTTCGAAGCTTGACATATGGATTCCTCATGTTCTTACAGAACGAAATTTGCTTCGTCGCATTAACGACTGTGATTTGCTTATCAAACGTCAAAGAAGTGATCCATTTTTGAAGCGCATTGTTACTGGCGACGAAAAGTGGGTTGTTTACAAGAATGTAAAGCGCAAGAGATCATGGTCTTAAAAGGATGAACCAGCTCAAACCACTTCAAAGGCCGATATTCACCAAAAAAAAGGTTTTGTTGTCTGTTTGGTGGGATTTCAAAGGGATCGTTTATTTTGAGCTTTTGCCCGACAATACTACGATTAATTCTGAAGTGTATTGTGATCAGCTGGACAAATTGAGTGATGCACTCAAACAGAAGAGGCCAGAATTGATCAATACATACAAGTTTGATGACTCGCCAAAAGCTTTTGCAGCTTGAACGGGATGTGCTACCACACCCACCATATTCTCCAGACGGCACCTTCGGACTATTACTTGTTCCGGTATCTGCAAAATTTTTTGGATGGGAGAACCTTCACCTCAAATCAGGACGTCAAAAACCACTTGGACCAGTTTTTTGCCTGCAAGGATCAAAAATGTTATGAGCGTGGAATCAATCTCTTGCCCGAAAGATGGCAAAAGGTATTGCATCAAAATGGAGAATACATAATTTCATAAAATGTTTTACACAATAAAAAAAATCGTGTTTACATTGCACTAAAAAAACGAAATTACTTAGTGAACGACCCAATAGAAAAAACTTATGGGATATTATTTTTCCGCCCCATTTGTTTTATCTTAACTTAAAGTAACTTTAACTTATTATTGAAGGCCAAAAAATGTATATATTTTAGGTTTAAAAATTATATATAGGCACGTCCTTGAATAGAAATTACAAAATGTTTATGGAAAACTGAAATTCGTTATTATTTTTATCAAATAAGTTATTATATGTTTATGGTAAACTGAAATTTCTTATTATTTTTATCTAATAAGTTATTATATATTTAAATAATGCTAATTGATAAAATATGAAATAAATACATTTTTTTATAACAATCTGTCAACATTTCAATTATAAATGTCCTTTAAAGAAGTAAAAACCAACGTACATTCCAGAGTTCAATTATGTATTAATTTTTTGATTATTGTTAAATTCTCCCAAAAAGTCTATATTTCAGAGACCTGCAACTAGTATGAACGAGTCAGCTCAATCATGTTTGCTAGAAAGGCGGTTCAAGTCAAACGAGCTGTCAAGAAGATTGAGCTGGTTCAAATGACATGACATGATTCAGCTCCATAAATAATCAGAATTTCACGAATAAAATTTAAGCGATGGTCAATTTATGTATAACACAAAAGAAAAATCATCCAAATTGCAGAGATCTATTTTAGCCATTTAAACTTAAGCAGTCAGTTATGAATTCTTAAAGTTTAACTTTTTTTTTTTGGATTCGGATCCCAAAGCTCCGCTCATTTTCTCCAGGTGTAAGCCACGCACTCACATTTGTTCAGGCATTAAAACATTGACTTATGCGCTCATTGCCCAACTTAATTACTCACGCCAACTGCGGCTTACAAGAGGCGTCAAAAAGTGCGTGGCCCACTTTTTAACTCATTTTTTTCAATTTTTATATACTCCTATGTGTATAAAACGATAATTAGTTAAAGTTTTTAAGCTTTGCGAATAAATTACAAGTTAAATGATGTTGAACAAGCCAACCAAGCATGGCCAATGGCTATAAAAAAAAGCCGGAGTATAGCAAAAATAAATACGTTAGTTAAGTTGCATAGAGAGAGACACTGACTCCAGAGTTGACAGGTGCATGACGATGCTCGACACAAGAGTTGCATGTGGCAAAGCAACAAATGCCAGGCGTTAACCATTAGACAGGTGATGCATGCGCGTGCTTAAAATGGGTAGGGACAAAGGGACAGGCTGGACAACTTGGCCTGAGCTTGCAGAGTGCTTCGAAGTCGGGAGCTGGTTCTGGACAAGCTGCATATAGGATGTTTGAAGTCAACTGGCAAGAGCTGCGAGCTCACGTTATACATAGTGCCTACAACAAACACACACAAACTGTAATTAAGTTGGCTTCAACTGTAATACAACGGTTAGCCAAGTGTCGCTTTGGCTCACTCGATGGGATTGGCTTTGGTAGCGGGTTAAAAAACAGAACCAGCACTAGTAGCTGGCGCAGGAACATCAGGCAGCCAGACAGCCAGTCAGTCGTTCGGTAGTTAATGCATGTGTAGCTTAAATGCGCATTAATAGTTGAAAATGTGCGGCGTTGAAGCGTAGGTATTAAAAATGTCACGTATACGACATGTGCCACATTAACTATGCACGCGCAACATGCAACAACGGTTATAGCAAAATACATATACAAGTATATTTATATACATATATATGTTACAGCAAATGCATTTACATGTCTGTGAGTGTAGTTGGGTATGCAAATATATACATAGGCAGGTGTAAGCCGTGACAAATCGTTGATAAAAACATAGAGGGTCGCAAGTGAGCTATGGCAAAAGGTGTTAAGTTTATTAAGCATAGTCTACTTTTAGGGGCGGTTTTCAAATACTAGAAAATGCAATTTAACAACATTAAATGTGGCGAATACTTAACGACTTTTGAACATATAACAGACATGAAACATTTTAGTTGTTGTGATTCTCTTTGCAGCCTTTTGGTCTAGGCGGACATATCAAAAACGATTTGGAATATTCGCTGGTACAGTGAAAATGGCTAATGTCTGCGGAATTTTACAAAGAAGGATTAAGGTGTATTGACGGTTTCGTGTCATTGCAAAAATTTTGAAAATTAATAGATTAACTTGAAAAAATAACGGATAAAATATCGGCGAAAATAAGTGTAGCGGGCCACTTTTTGGACGACCTCTTCGATTTTGATGAATTTTATATACGTATATGCTCTATATATATGTACAAATCATGAAATTCGAAGTGGTAGACCAACAATGTGGCTCGCTTCACTTATTTTCGCAAAAATACAATTTATTTTAACATTTTTGTTCTTTTTTCAAGTAAATCTAAATTTTTTTTAGTTTTTACACCCAGTTTTTATTATTTTTCTTTTCGCCGATATCAATATATTTGCTTATCTTCAAAAAGGTATTTATGTTTCTTTCCGAAAAAATAAATAGCACACAAAATTACACTTTTTTGTTCTAAAATCACTTCACGAGTCATTCGGATCTGTTTTTAACAATACCCTACTTAACAAAAAACAAAATGATTCGCAAGCCTTACCAAAATTGTGCAATTGGTCGATTTTTACTGTCCTAGTGTGTGTTACCATGACATGTGAGCTTCATGTGCAGACCCGAGACCCACAAGAAATAAACCCGTGACAGACAGATACGTGACCCTTTCCTAATAGATACGTCATCTGACAAATGCGTGAGCCTCACCTGGACTCAACGAAACCTACGCGTGACACTCGTGAGAGACACGGTACCGACACGGCACAGACACGACACGACACAGACACGACTCAGACACGATACAGACACGACACAGACACGACACAGACACGACACAGACACGACACAGACACGACACAGAAACGACACAGACACGACACAGACACGACACAGACACGACACAGACACGACACAGACACGACACAGACACGACACAGACACGACACAGACACGACACAGACACGACACAGACACGACACAGACACGACACAGACACGACACAGACACGACACAGACACGACACAGACACGACACAGACACGACTCAGACACGATACAGACACGACACAGACACGAAACAGACACGACACAGACACGACACAGACACGACACAGACACGACATAGACACGACATAGACACGACATAGACACGACACAGACACAACACAGACACGACCCCATCACGACACGGACTTGACACAGACACGATACGTCATGAATGTCTTTTAATATTTTACAAGTATAAATTTAGTTCTGCATAACAAATAACAACTAGCAAATTAATTTAGTGTATTTAATTGGCGTTCCAAAGTCTTCTTTATCACTATCGGGTAAGTACGGCATAGACAAAAAAATATAAGACTAACTGAGAAAAGCGCTTCAAAGCATATACCAGCTTATGGTACGATTTGAAGCGCGGCTTGACATTATCTTGCAAGACTCTCCGTTTTTCCCAACTCGTTCTGACTGCTACAAAAAAAAAAAAAAAAAAAAAAAAAAAGCTTACTAAGCGATAAATGTGTTCAACGAAATAAATAACTTTGTAAACAAAAGCTTGGGATTATATACAATTCAATTCAATTGAATTTATTACACGTTTATAATATTACAATGTGTGTTGTGTATATTATGGTAAGGTTAAGAGTTCAAGCTTTTAATACCTTTTCTACTTAAGTATTAGGTTTATCAAAAAAAAACTTAAACTCATAAAGCAAATGTTAAATGCCTTCATTAAAGATAGCCTTAACAAACAGCTAGAGCAAAAACTCACAAACATTACTCCAAGTAGCCCCTCGAAGTTTTCTCAACTAAAACGATCATTCCTAAAGAGAAACAATAGCACAATCAATTATATAAATCTTCCTGCCGAGCTATCTAACCTCTTACAAGAAATAGATCTGGACCCTAGTCATCTTCACATAGACTCCAATAATAACTATAGTATCAGCAATGAAAGTAACATTGTCAACTTAGTCGGCCACTATTTTCAATCAATTCACTCTAACAAACAGAACGATAGCGATAATCAAGTTCACACTTTCGTAGAAAGTTCCTTTAACAGCTTTTTGCTAATTAAAAATGCATATGAAAGCTCAGATAGAACAATAACCATATTTAGCGAGGACAAAAAAGCGAATTATCTAACCGACACTCAAGCGCAAAATTATTTCACCCAAGCCAACACGCTTTTAGATATATTCAAAAACATAAAAGGTAAATTATCTTCAGGGCTCGATCAAATCCCAAATATAGTTCTGAAAAATATCACATTTGAGTTAGTTTCTGAGTACTGCACAATTTTCAATAACATGCTAAACAATTCTTACTTCCCCGATCAATGGAAAACAGCTAAACTAATCGTTATTCCAAAAAAAAATAGAGACAAAAACAATATCAAAAATCTCAGACCTATTAGCTTGCTACCCAACATAAGTAAAATTTTTGAAATAATCATAAATATTAACATAAATAGATTTATTAGTGGCACAAACTTAATTAGTAACAAACAGTATGGTTTCAAACACAAACACTCCACAGTTCACGCCATTACTTCCCTCGTTTCAGAAATCAATTGGAACTGGAACAAAAAAAATGTAACAGGTGCCTGTTTCATCGACCTTGAAAAAGCGTTCGACAGTGTTTGGATTCAAGGCCTTTTGGTCAAACTGATTAGGTTTAACTTCCCCCTTCATCTTAACTTTCTTATTTGCAATATGTTGTCTAACAAGTCGTTCAAGGTCCAAATGAACCAATCCTTAAGTTCAAAATCCTATTTAATACTAAATGGTTTGCAACAAGGCACGGTCAACGCACCTGCATTGTTTAACCTTTTTATTCTAGATTTAATGTATAAAATTGATAATATAATTGCATTTGCCGACGATATCGTCTTATTTCATTCTGAAAATACAGTCCAAGGCATAAATGACGGTCTACAGAGAAAGGTTGATTGTCTTGTGCACTACACAAAAAATTGGCATCTTACTATTAACTTTAGCAAATGTGAAAGCATTTTATTTAGGCCACCCGTTAAAAAATGTAGTCTCAGTATTAGGAAAAATTGGAAAAAATTTCGAATTAAAATCAATGAGGCTGGCGATCTGATGAAACTGGTGAGCACAGTGAAATATTTAGGAGTGTTATTGGATAAATTTTTATATTTTAATGATCATATAAATTACCAACTCTCGAAGACCTACCATGGCATGCTTGCTTACCAAAGGTTATTCTCTTGCAGGTATATAGAGAAACGCGTTAAAATTATCATGTACTTGGCCTTAATAAGGCCCATTATAACATACGCTTCCCCGATATGGTTTAACATTGCACCTTCACACATGGAAAAACTCAGGAGGATGGAACGAAAGATTTTGAGATCCTGCACATCTCTATTTAGAACGCCAGAGAGCTCATACACCCATTTTTTTTCGAACCTAAAGCTATATAATACAGCTAAAATTTGCAGATTTGACGTTTTTATAATCGGTCTAATAAGAAAACACGTATTGCGCTGCTTAAATGAAACAGAAAATAACGAAATTAGAGCACCCTTTTTTGAAAGTAGGGAATATTTTGAGCATTCGATAGAAAATGAATCTCCCCCCCTGAAATTTTCATGTACCTCGATGAAAAAGGGTACATTAATGACAATATTGGCATACCTATAATTTATCACATTCACAGAAGAGCAAACCAAAAAACATTAATGACAAACACAACCAAATAAAAGATTCGATACTCGTATGACTGAGATCGATAAAAAATATTCCATCGCCTGCTCCAAAGGATGCTGGTGGCTCACTCCATAACCCATCACCCACTTACCACCTTAGTCTTAAGTAGTTGTTTTTTTTTTATATATAATACAAATATTACTATGCGTTGTTTTTTACATCTTTTTCCAATGCAATCACACTTAAACACTCATGTACACTTTAATCATTTTATTTTCATTGTTATATATCTTTAAAAATTAGAATTATAAATAAGATTTTTTGTCACGAGTGCTCGACTAGAGACTGTGATTAGTTTTTTTCTATGTTATACTGCTACATTTGTTTATTTATGTATCTACCAACTCGTTTGTTAAAAATAAACATATATAAAAAAAAAAAAAAAAAAGTATTAGGTTTATATACTTGCACATTGTTTGCATCTAAAGTTCAAATGTTTATTTATTGCAGCAAATATTAAAGATCAAACGGCACAGCGAAGCATTGTGTATTTGATATAATTTAAACAATAGAAATTTAAATTTTCAAAATGTTGTCTGCCTAATAAACTTGCAAATTTCATGGCTTTAGCTTTTAAAACGCTAATTGAGTTGTTTTCTTTGTGTGTAAATTGGTTGCCTAGCTGTGGCATGTGGCAGGTTAGGACATTTCCTTGTTTGCCTAAGCTGACATAATAGTTTTTAAATATACATATCACACACACACACACAGATGCAAGCGCCACACAGATGCACACACGCACAGTCGAGCAATGTGGCGGCTTTTAAATACAACGGCAGTCTGGTAGTCTTTATGCATGACTGTATGTGTGTGCCACATAAATAAGCTGCCAATAAGCCGATTTATTTGCAGACAGACATTCGAAATTTAACAAGCTGTTTTTTTGTCAGTACACATCTACACTCACACACACTGACACACACTTTAAAAGCGTGAATGTTAGCAAAATTTTATTTGACATTAGACAAACATTTAAGATACTAAGCAAAACAGTTTGTAGGAGCACCTAACGCGTTTGCCAATGTAAGAAAACTTATGCTATGTTTAAACTGCCTCACGAAACGGCACAAATTAGCTTCACAGGCTTCATTGCTCAGCCAACGCAGTGGCACAGCTTATCTCAGTGTAAACATGAGCAATCGCTTGGTGTCACAATATGGTATATGCTGAGTCTACGTTGCGTCACAACACGGCACAAAGCAAAAATTGTGTTGCCGAAGTAATAAAAAAAGCTGTGCCATTATAATAGCTTAAGACCAAAACGCATCCTTGCAAAAAGCCTTGAGAGAAACAACTGCAACTTATTTTTAATACAGTAAGCGAAGGCCCAAAAACGAGGTCTATTGGAAAAAAATACTTAATGGATGAAACTTTCGGGGATCGTTAGGGACCTTATTCTAAATCTAAAAGCGGGACATATAATTATGTGCAGGTTTAATAAAAAAAATAGAAGTTCGAGCAACCAAATTCGGAAAAAGTGTAATTTTCGACAATTTTTAAAAATTTCAAATTTTTTATTTGATTTTTACTAACGAAAAAAAATTTTTAAAAATTATGTTAAGCTTTAAACTGAAAGAGAATTTTTTTACGAACATTCCGAGTCCAATTATATATCACTGTAAAGAGCAAATCAATACCTTTCGATCTAAGCGTCTTTCATGTCGATACAAAATTTTGTACACGAGATATTGAAAAATAACTGAAATAAGTGCCCAAAACATGTTTTTCGAAAATATCTCGAAAACGGTGCTTAAGAAAAAAAAAAGGTTGCCATTTTCGTGTTTCTCGACCCCAAATTACCCTAAAAAAACACTTTTTTACGAAGGTTCATTTTTCGTGTAAGCTAGTGTAATCTAAGCAACTTTTTACATATGACAACCCTTGGCACACCTCAGCACGCACCACAGTGCCACAGTATGTGCCCAATGTAGACATCACATTGGCCTCACTAAGAGGCTCATAATAAACTTGTGCTTGTTATCCAGGAAATCGTATAAAGAGAAAACACATGTTTTATAATTAAGCCATAAAACGCCTATGTATATGCCACAGCCTGAAGTTCTTGTATACTCGGCTTATGTTTGTCTGTCTGCTCAAAGCCATTAGACGACAACTTTGACGCTTTTAAAATTTCCCATACATAAATATATTGATTTCCATTTTGGCAATATCTATGCAAAATCAAACAAATGGTAATGTGCACATAGACAAAGATGCAAAGATACAAAGCATAAGATACAAATACAGCAGTGACGATAGAGAGACACTTCATTTCAGGAAGTTTCCGTTGGCTCATAAATATTTCAGGCTTTTTCACGCTCCTTGTCTGTGTGTGTGTACAAATAGCGCATTTAAGCAGGCATTAGGCATATTTATGATTCAAATGAAAACAGACAGTTCGAGATACAGATACAAATACAGAAACAGAGACAGATACATTAAGCCCACAGACATGCACAAAATATCAAGCACTTTGCAGTGGTAAGTACCAGAGAGTGAGAGCTACTCCTAAGCCATGAATTTGAATTTTTCAATTGTAATTTATGCATTGATTGATGCATTGATGATGTACGTATCGAAACCCAAATATATATTGATTGCTTTGAATAGCCTGTATTCAGCACTTCAACTCAAAACTTCCTAGCTCTCATAGTAATTAATTTGAAATTCTATGAATTCTAAACGCCAAATACAGCATATGCATATACACATGTGGCTTGCTTGCCACAGGGCGTATGCGTTATGTGCTCAGCGCTTAGCATAATCGCACACTTACCTGCTCGATGAACAGCTGCAGTAATTGCAGGAATTCCTTGCTGTCGGCCAATACATAGTTTCCATTATTACGAAAGCAACTCTCCAGCAGACGCACATCTCCGGCCGTATGCACGCGCAGCTGCCCAGCGCATAGTGTGCGACAAAGCACGCCATAAATTGCGTCCGCATCCTGGGCCGTGGGAAATATTCTTGAGCCGCCCTCTGCTGCACGCAATTGTTGCACACTACGCTCGTACAGCAGCAGCAGCGCCAACACCTGTTGACAGGAACGCGCCTCTATGAATTTCTCCAACATGCCCAGAACCACCTCCTTCTGTGTAACCAGTTCGCGATGCTGCGCCAGCAGTGCTTCTGTGGTAGCTTCAGTAGGTGCAGAGGTCAGCGGACTCTGGCAGGATGCGCGTTCTGTTGCGTCTTTCATTGCTACCTCCACCTGGGAGTGCATAAAGAACAGCTCATAGCTTAGCGTTTTGAGCGCCAACAGTGCCACATCACGTATGCAACCATTGGCCAGCAGATTATTGGTAATGCTTATGATCTTGGGTATGGTGATCAGTTGGCGATCGCTTTTATGCGTTAGCTGCATCAGGAATTTCAACATGGGTGGCACAATAATGAAGGCGTTTCTAGACGGAGTTTGGAAAGAACACAATATATTAGTTTTGTTGGTAGAAAAGTTTTTTGGCAGACACTTTTTTTCGAGGCGCTCTGAAACACCTCTATGAAAGCGATAATCTGAAAGTTTGGTTGCCTTAGCTCTTAGCATCTCTGAGATCTAGGCGTTTATACAGACGGACATGGGTACCCAGTATGAGATATGCCATATTTCACGAGGCATTTATACAGCTAAAAACACAGACCCTCCATGAACTCTATATATGCTGAATCTTAATCCGTGTTCCAAAAAATCCCACCTTCTATGGGTTTTAAGATAACCTTAAAAATTATCACACTATATCTCCTTTATGTTTTTGGGATCGTTGAATGAGAATCCGAAGCCCAAAAATCCGAGGAACTTTAGGGTTCTGAGATAACCATCAAAGTACCTTGCCTTTTTTTTTTTCTTAATCTCAACATTTTCTTTGATTTCCCTAATAAGTAACGTGCTCAAAGCAAAATGCAATTTTTCTAAGGAACATATTTTGAGTTTTTGCAGAAAAATATTTTTTTAATTAAAAAAAAACCGGTTTTGTCTTTATCGGAAATATCTAGTGTTACCAACCAATTCCAAATTTTTCGAATTGAACATTGAGAAAGAAAAAATTTAGAAATTCTAGCTGAGAAATTGTTAGAATGACTTTTTAGAACAAGTGCGCATTATTGTATCTGCTATTAATGCATCTAAAACAGAAATACTTGATTATACGTTAACTAATTAATTAACTTTAACGATTTCTAAAATTCCCTGCTTCATTTGCATTTATTTTCAATTTCGAATTAGGTACCAATTTATTTACCACATAAACTTAAGCACATAAAAAAAAACATATTTTGCAACTTCACAATGTTGTTCAAAATCCATTTTTATAACTCTATATACCAGGATATTTAAGGAATTTATTGTGATTTTATATGTTTATGTGTGTATTCATGTATGTTTTATTATTCTTTTTTTATTTAAAAGCCACTTTTATTGTCAAATGACTGATATCTTAGTTGGTTTGTTTTTTGTGCGCCATTTTGACATATAAAAAATTTTATTTGTTGGTCTAGTCTAAAATCAACAAAAAAGAAAGAAATTTGTTAGGTATATGAAACGTATCTGACTGCACATTGATAGGCTGGGTTTCATAAAAACTAATTTTTGAAATGGCATAAAATAAAACATTGATTCCCTAGCGTTGACCAAAACCGAACCAGGATACCTAAGATACCTACCCATAAGCACATAGAGAAAAAATATAATCAAAAATAAAGCAAAAAGGATTGTAAAAATGTTATTTCGGAAAACGAACAAACTTTCCTAGTTTTCGTTTTTTCATGCTCGCAATTTCTCATTTTTTGTTGTCGATATCTTATTTCCCTTGGGTATAGTCTGATATTTTTTTCGAAGTTAAAAATTTACATTTTTTTTTGGATTATTTTGTTACTACTCCATATTTAAATCTTTCACGTGAATAGACCAAATTGTTGAAACTTTTGGATTGTGGACGCCCAAATTAATCAATTGTCTACAACAAATTAGATAAAAACCGTTTTATAAAGTATCGTTATCATCTTTCCAATTTCTATTATATGCTTGCGAACATTTTTCTGAAGCGATGAAAATTTAGCCCTGTTCCTATTCGGAATTTTTTTTTGCGAATTACAAATTTTAAATTAACTTAAAAGGCTATTGTTCTTAGATTCTCAAAGTTTTTTTTCATGGTTCTAACAAAACCTCAAAAAACCACATACAAATTTTTTTCCGAGTCCGAATCTCCGACGATTATTTTTATATTTTTTTAGGATTGTTAATTTCGTTTTATCAAGATTATGACGTGCTAGAGTTTTTTGGATCTCGCATTCGGTACAGTAAAAGCAAAAACGTAAATTAAACCTGGTCTTCCCTCCTGAACCCAAAAACAATTTTTTTTTGTGACTGTGCTATTGTGGAAGCACCTTAAAAAAATAAGAAAACTAATAAGTAAACACAAAAAATTATGAATACAACAAATTGGTATCAATTAGGAAGATTCCCTAGAACTCAGAAAAACTTTTTTTAACAACACGTTGAGGATGTCGGCGTATTTATTAGATTAGTTTTGTAGGATTGGGAGAATGATTATTAAACTTTAATGCGTTTAAAAACAAAACTGGAGTGGTTTCAATCATGATGCCATGAATTTTAAAAGCTGCCGCAAAGAAGTGCGCGTTTTTAGCTGAGGAGAAAATATAGAGAAACTGGTTCCGTTTTTGTATGGTAGCTATATGAAAAGGTGGATCAATTTTGATCAAACTTCACAAAAATGTGAAGTCTAAATCGAAATATGACTGACATAAAGGAGCTGGGGAAGGTACTGGGAACTGCTCCAGCGATTTTTGAAAACTAATGATGCAGTTCGATGCATAAGGCAAAAAAAATGTTTTACTCAAAATATCAGTTTTTAAACTTAACGCGTTACGGCTTAATTAAAAAAAAACATGTTTTTCGTTTTTATTTTATTGTGACTAAAAAACTGAATTATTTTGAGCTAATTTTATTTTTAAATCTGAATTGGCAACAGGGCTTTTTAAAAAAAATGTATATATATTTTTTTTTTTATTTTTATTATTATATATATATATTTTTTTTAACCAGCACATTTTTTGTTTAGTTCATATGGGTTTTTTGGAATTTTTCCTCCAGCATGATTTTTGGCATTTTATTTAGATTTAATTTTTAATTTATTGTTATGTTATAGTTGAACAGGCATAAAGCTCCTAAACACTAAATTGTATGTAATACCCAATTGTTTAATTATAAGGTTATTCCAAAAAAGATGAAAAGAAAAAACATTTTTGTTACCAACATATTTTCTTGAACAATAATATGAAATTTTCTTATTTTTTAAATATTTTTATTTATAAAATTGAACCAAAGCTTAAGGCCTAGTCGCTATAGCTTTAAAAAAACAAAGCTTTTATCTTATTTGTAATAGTTTATAAGCTGTATATAAATAAATAAATAAGTAAATAAAATTGAACTAGTGCTCGCTTTTTCAAAGAGACACGTATAACGGGCATGCCCATGAATTAAAACCTTGATAATTAAAACATCTAATGAAGATTAATCTTATCATAGCGATATTGAAAACTAATTTTAAGATTCCATTCCTGATAATAACTCAGTCACTATCCCAAGTTGTTTATTTTTTGTTAATTAAATGTTTCTTAACAATATTCTTTTAGATTAATATTTTGATGTGATCCCCACTTGTTGTTAGACTTTTTAGGCCTGATACTGTATTTTCTTACAGTGTAGACTCACCTGTCTATGCCGCTTTCAATTAAATCCAGATTTTTTTGTACCTGTTCAAATATTACATTTTTGGAGTCGAGTATGCTGTAGGTAACATTCAGCTCAAGCAGCTGCGAGAGTAGCTCCAATATTGGCGCCTGGATACGTGCATTGGATTTCATAAAGAGCTGTAAAATTGTTGGATGAGTAATAACGTATATAGGCATAAATACAAGTGCTGGGTAAATGTTTGCCATAAATAAAATATATATGAGCTGAACTCTGGTGGGGGCTCTGTGCATTTTTAATCAAACAAATTGGCTATACAACTAAAATTAATTAGCGATTGCTCTGACGCACTGACTCACCGTCAAACAGTAGATGACCAGGGGCTCGAATAGCTTTATAAGCCGTACGCAATCGCCCTCAGATGGCGCCTGCATGTGCAGTCCCTGGCCAAACAGTGTACCCAACTGAAGGGCAGGCGCTTCAATTAGATTTTGCATTGATGTGGACGACGTTGTCATTGCCGAGTTCACAGGATCCATTGCTGTTGCTGACCCAGACACTGACGGGGCCTTTGAATTTATTGTTGGCAACATTGTAGTGCCATTGCTGCCACATTTTGCCGCAAAGTAGGGGCGTATGAACGACTCGTTATGCTCCGGCTGCAGTCGACTACCATAATTTTGGCCAAATAAATATTTCAACAGTTGCCGCAGACATGCAACGCACTCGCTGGGCGCATAATTTATGAGTTTGGTCAAATAGTGGAGTATTTCTTCAATTAATTTCAGGGCAGGCACTGCAGCAGCTTTGGCCTCTGGGGGCAACACAGCGGGTGACTGCAGTTCCAGGCAAAGATTGAGCGTGTTGAGACTGCTCTTCAGCAGGCAAATTAATAAATTGCCGGCCTCCTGATTTATGGTTATCTGCAAGTAGAGAAAGCAAGCCAAGCAACTGAAAGTAGAGCATCTGACGTGACACGCCTAAAAGCAGACTCAAAAGTTTAAGCTCCGCCATTTTATTGGCGACAGTCGCTACACGTCACTGACGTTCCCACAGCCCACCACATCAAGTTAATGCAACGCGTCCATTAAGACTCGCGTTGCAAGTTAACTTTTGCCTTGATGTGCTCTAAAGTCTGAATCGGCTGCAATTTTTACAACTCATTGCAGCACCTAAAAATTGGAAGCAATCGAGGCGATGAACGACTGTAAAATACTCTGCACCTCTGTGGCTTACACTATGCAACAAATGGTTACAAACGTTTGGTCGCAAACTTTTTTTTAAGCCGTACGCAGGGGTCGTAACAAAACAGTGTTGCCCCAATGTTGCGACTTCTACTGTGCAATAACTTATTTTTGAAAAGAAATACACGGCAGGTATCGCTGTGAAGCATTTATTATTTATCTATTTACGTTTAGGGACCAAATGACGCTCCAACAATCCAAATAAAGTATTTAATAATATGGTAATATAAAAACTGCCATGAAAACCTGCCGGATTCTGTACCATGTTCTCGATCTAAAAAATTTCAACGAATTGTATTCTCTCTCTAGCTATCTATAATGGGTTCACCCAAATACTTCATCTTTTGCTGCGTGACCATTTTCAGTAAGTGCCACTTTGTGGATGCGTCATAAGGAAAATGGTTTAGAACTGATACATTAAACTCTTCTACGGGAGAACAGAGCCAAATATCAAAAAGAATTTGAAATTTCATACAGACAGACGTCTGTACTAAAGTACTCTTGTCCTCTGGGGTATAGTGTATAAAAAAGCGTTGCATATAAAAAAAAGCCGCGCTGCATGGCACTCGACTCCTGCGTACGTGCAATGCAGCTCTAAAAATCTCAGTGACGCACGTGTTGCAACAACTCCCGCAACTTTTGCCATTTCAACTCGCTGGAAAGCATAATAAAGCCAACCAAATGCGTTACAGTCAGAGATTGAGTGGGTTAGCTGAGAGACTTTGGTTTAGCCTGCTGCTTGCCGCTCACCACTTACCTTGTAGCTATCATTAGCACCTCTTAAAATGTTGTAAAGTTTCATGTAAACGTAATCGTTGGCAAAGTAACCTAATGCCTGGAGCGCTGCAGCTGTCTCCTTGCTGCTGCTGCTGCTACTGCTGCTGCCATGCAGCGTGAAGCGTTCGCTTTTGTGAGCTCTGGAACTGGAGCCGGGCTGAGGAGGACGCAGATTGTTGACCAGATGATAGTAGATGTTTAGCAGCTTGACACTGTGCCCCAGCAGAAAGTCCAAGTGCTGCGGCGTGGTCTTATCGCTGAGCGTGTAGCCTGGAAGCGTATAAAAAGTTGGATTTGAGTTGAAATCAGTTGTTGTCAGCAAATAGCGAAAATCAACTTGGGCTAATTGTGTTTAATGAATTTAAACACTTGAATTTAATATAAACATACTATTAGGGTGACACGCATAAACTTTAAATGTTTTAATTAAAAATTTTTTTTTCAATTTTAAAAAGTAAAGCAATTTTGAGAGCTGAAAATGTGTTTTGTGATGCTATAAGGACCTTTGCTCCGATAGGAGCGATAATTGAAATTATCTTTATGTAATTTGATATATCAAGGAAATAAAAAAATAAAAAATGACGTCATCAAACTTGTTTGCATCGTTGCGGTCTGTATTTAAGGCTAAGACTGCGAAACAACTTGGGACACAATTTCAGCTGAGTTCAGTTTTTGAGCTATTCTGGGATTCAATTGATATGCTGATTGAAAACTATAGTTAGTTTCCTTTTTCCACGTTCAACTTTTTTACTACACCTTTTATGAATGTGGCCACTCTCTGCGTGATATATTTCGTTGAGCTCATTCTGAGCTGATACTTTTAAGCATACGAATAAAGAGTAATTATATTTCAAAGTGTTTCAAAATAACTGAGTCTGTTTCAAATAACTGAGTATCTGCTTTCGGCAGTTCCTAGCCTGTCATTTTTCTTCACGGAAACGATGACGAAACTTTGACATTTAAAAACATTGCCAAAGAGTTTCTTGAATATGGATGCGCACAGAATTACTCCGAAATAAACCAGCAATTGTTGGGAGAACATTTTGCCTGTGACATCTGCAAACATTTTGAAAAAAAATCAATTTCTCGAAAAACCTTGGTGGAGTCAGTGAAAGCTGCGTGGGCATGGTATCAAGGTAGTTGGGTTTTTCATATGAAGACTGCTTTTTGTTAAAGCATCAAGCGAGTTGACGACAGAGAAAACCCCCCCAAAGCAACTTTTGCAGGAAATATTCAAATATTCAGAAATATTATGTTTTACCTTTGATTATGTATAGCCTTTGTAAGTTTTCCCTTGATATTTCTGTATATGCACAGTTTAAACGACATTTTAGGCAAAAAGGGGACATCCCGAAAGTGCAGAAGTTTATGAGATGAACAAAAACTGAGCTTAGTTTTTTATGCGGAGAACTAATGTAAGTCAAAAACAAGTCACGTAATACGCTGTGTGAGACTTTTTTCAAACATTATAATCGATAAACGATATTATGATTAAAAGTTTTGTCCTAGTCCGGTCAATCGATTGGTCTAGCTAAAAAAAAAAAACAAATTTCTGCTAGAATAAAGTAGAGTCAGATATGAAAACAATTTGATGGATTTTTTTTTTTTTTTTAATTTAGTATCATCACTTTTGCTATCTGACATCTAGGATTACAAACTGACCGATACACAGTGGGAGAAATGGCCAATCTAGCTCCGTTTTTCGTTTTCTTATTCTCTCAATATTCGCAAAGCTGTAAAGCTTCAAACACAACATTAGCTCCACCAGCTGCAGACAACTGCTTACCCGCCAATTTTGACTAGTTGCTGCAATTGTTTATAGATTTTGTATATATTATTTTTCAATTTTACTTTTTGTTAATAAATAATATTAAAGGTATGTATTTATTAAAAAAAATAAGTGTTTGTGGCCTGTGATTGTGTTTCCTCCCAAAATTCGATGTTGAAAGTTGTGCTAGCAAGAAGTATAATGTTTACTAATAACCTTATCTTTCGTAGAGCTGAACTTTTGAGGTTCGGCCGGGTTCGGTATCAATCCTTTTTTGAAAAATAGTTCAATATTTTCTGTTGTGAGAATGTCCAAAATTAGCTGCTACTTTTCGCTACTTATTTTTCAAATAATTTTTTTAGCTACAATGTCAGTGTCCAAGCGAGTACTTTTTTCAGTATGGTATATGGAATATTACGTTTCCAAAAAGCTTTTTGCGGTGCAGACATATATCTATGACAATATTATTGACGAAAGAAAATATGGAAGTAGTGAATGCGTTGACATAGTCAAGCAGATTACAAATTTCAACAAAAAATTTACGTCAAAATGGAGAGAGAACCATTAAATTCGTAAGAACTTGGAAAAAAATCAAGACGGACTGGTTAGATAGTGAGCTTTTATTGGTGGACCTAAGCTCAAATGCCAAAACTGATTTTGCAGAGTGTAAAAAAAAAACAAATACATAGCAAAATAGTTTCTGACATTGCTAAACAAATTCCGTGCAAGGAGCTCGTATATGCGGCCAGCACCAGTTTGTTCAATTCTGGCAAGCGAAGTGCATCTCAGATGGTATCTTTTTTAAGCTCCGACAAAATTAAATAATGAAATAAATTAAAAACAGCAGAGGAAGCCTTGTCCTTATATATTGATACACAAATTTGCGTAAAATTTCAATGGAAGACTTGGCACACATACTTTGTATTTCATTGGACCCATTCATTACGATGCTATCAAAAGGATCATTTCCCTCTTCCAAAGCGGATGAACTCATAAATAATGACGTTATCCGTCTTATTTTAAATAAAGAAGTGGAAGAAGACTTATCAGATTATTTCTCATCAGATCAGATTATTTCTCATCATATTATATTTTGAATTTATTTGGTTGTCAGATTCATGCCAAATTTTTTAAAGATGTTTATATAAATTTCTTAAACATTTTTAAAGAATAAATTTTATGAAAATTGGTGAAAAAATGTCTTAGATTTGGGCCAAACTGTCCAGATAGCAGTTTTAACAGAAATTAAAAAAAAAAAATAAATATTTTAGATAAAACAAAAAATTATTTCTATATTAATTTTGATTTGTGGCATATTTATCTACAAAATAAAATTATCCGTACAAAAATAGCAACATTTTTGCAGGAGTAATTAATTAATCGCCGCTAAATCAGCCATTTCTCCCACTGTGCGATACAAGCAAGAACGAAGGGACGTTTCGATGATATCCACTTATGGCCTTAGCGTTATATGGCATGGAGAACTTAATCGTAGCATTAGTTTGTTGGAGCTTTAATTATATATATTTAGACCAATGTTTAAACACAAGTTGCCGGTTGGAGTTCGCATATCCTTCTAATAGTGCTGGAGAAAACTCGATGATCCAAGTTTAAAATCTCTATATATCGATGTTGGCCAACAGAGATGTTTCTCTAGCACTACTAAACACCCATTTGATGAGTGCAGAAGTGCTGGAGAAACATCTCTGTTGGCGAACATCGATATATAGAGATGTTAAACTTCGATCAACGATGTTTGCTCCAGCACAACCTTCTAACTACGTCTTTGAACAATATACACCCAATGATAAACTTTGGTGTACCGAGTACAAAATGAATAAAAAATAAAGTGTTTTGTCATAATAAGGGACACCCTTATCAAACTATGTATATGAATGGCTTAATAGAATGCACGAAAATTCCACTTAATTGCATGACGCGGGAAAATTAAAAATACATTTAATTGATTTGCATTAAGATATATAAATAGTACAAAAACAAAAAAATGATTACGGAATAAATAGCAAACCAAAGCAAACACATGTAAATATGCATATGGGCGAAAATAAGTTAAACGGATCAACTTTTGAATCGATATTTTCAGTTTTTATAATTTAAATATAATTTTGATAAAGCAAATTACTGAACAAAAATCGAATTATTTTTTAAATAAATATTTTTGTATTTAAAAAAAAATGTTGTTACTTATTATTTTGTTTAATTATTAAACTAAAATCAAATTACGGAAAAAAAAAATAAAATTAAAATTGTGTCCCAAAAAAAATAAAATACAATTTTTATGTTTATATAAAATTTTTTTTTAAATTAATTTTTTTAATTATAAAACAAAAAGTGATTTGTTCATTCAATCAAAATTATAATAATCACATTAAAATTCACAGCGATAAAAATGCTCAGAATGGAAAGTAACAGACCACTTTTTAATTGTAAAGCTAAAAAAATGGTAAAAAATATATATAAGGCCTTAGCTGCTACATAAAAAATTAAAGTTGTATTCAATTTATAATACATTCTTATTGAGCTAAAAAAAAAAATTTTAAAAAAATATACCATCTACAGATGTAGCTTTATATCGACGAATCAGACTGCTTCCTTTGTTGTCCCAAGTTCTTGAAAGATTTCTCTTGGTTAGAATTCCGCCTATGGTTAACGTGTCAACAATCCATCCAAAGCATCAGTTTGCTTTCCGTGCTAGACACAGCACCCCAAAATACCTTCATCGAGCTATGCAGCACATTCTTGACTCATTTGAGACAATGCTACTATATTGGATCGCTTTCAGATGTAAAGCAGACGTTCAACCGAGTCTGGCACCAGGGACTATTACAAAAACTGGTTTCGCAACTGCTCTAAACAATGGGGACACAATACCAATGAAAAACTGACATCCTTATCCTAACCAGGTACATCTGAACAAAAAGTAATGCTGATGCCTGCACGTATATCGAATTATTGACCATCGATGGCTAACTCTTGCCTTCCAAATCTATATCAACACCTACGTGGGAGTATGGAATTAAAATTTTAGGAATAATCCCGTAAACAAAACTGCAGGGACTCCAAACGCTACAAAACAAAGTTATTTTTGGCTATTATAATAATATAATAGCAGATGCCCCTGGGTATGTCAGAAATAGAAATCTGCTTAAAAACTTTAGAATACCTTGGCCGATACGAGAAAATTTTACAAACAAGACGAAGATTTAAAAGGCTGCACCAGCCGGGTTTGGTACACCGTAAGATTAAAAAAATTGAACTTTTTTGTTAATTTATGTAAATACACCTAATTCTGTTTTTACGCGATAGATACGTTCCCAGAAAATACGCGTAAAAACGACACAGTATCCATATAAAAGTAGGGGATTGGTTCGCCGTTTCAAAATCAGTTTATGATATAAAAAAATCGTTTTTACGTGGGAGTTGAATTTGTTTTATTAAAATTAAAATTTTATATTAAATTTTTTTATTTAAATAGCTTATTAGAAAAGGAAAAACGAAAAAACGCAATAAAGAATATTACTTTCACAAAACGAAAATTCATATTTTCATTTAGTTATTTATAAACTTAACAACAACGTAACTTCACCCTTAAACGATAGACCAGATATTTACATTGTGGCAAATTCTGAAGAAGACTAGATAGAGAGGTTTTACGTTGCCATGTCTGAGTTTAGTATCCCTGTAAAGCTAGTAACTCCTGCAGTTCCGTCTTGATAGGAAAAGACCTCTCCGACTTTTTCAATTTACTACTGGAAACTATCCTGCGACGTGCTGATCTGAACAGATAGGCACTATCTTTTTTAAGAGTGTCATGCTGCTGGCGTATGCCGAAAACATTGACATTATTGGCAATAACATACGTGCAGTAAGCGGAGCTTTCTCAAAAATCGAAAAAGAGTCGAAAAACATGGGTCTGGCTGTAAATCCTGGCAAGACGAAATACCTGCTAGATAGCTACAACTTCGAGGTTGTAAAGGATTTCGTGTACTTGGGAACCAGTATTAAAGACACGAAAAATGACGTCAACATGGAAATACGTCGTCGGATTAATCTTGCTAACCGGTGTTACTTTGGGCTAAATAAGGAACTCAAGAGTAAAGCCCTCTCTCGACACACGAAAATAACCTTTTACAAATCCCTCATCTTACCCGTGCTTCTTTACAGCGCTGAAGCATGGACATTGTCATCATCCGATAAGGCGATTTTAGGTGCTTTCGAGAGAAAAAACCTCCGACGTATCTTTGGACCGAAAAATGTCAATGATGATTTTCGTATTCGAATGAACCACGAGCTGTATGAGCTATACGGCGACACTGATCTAGTTCGGCGCACACAACTAAAACGTCTGCGCTGGTTAGTTCATGTTACACGAATGTATGATAATGCTCCAGCCAAAAAGGTATTCGAGCGGAAATCACTGGAAGGTCGACGACGACAGGGACGCCCGCCTCTGCGATGGGAAGATCAGGCAACGGAGGATCTTCGTTACAGTTTTTTGTATTTAAGGTGTTATTTTTTACTAAAAATAATTTTGTCAATTTTTTTAAATCTCGTTAAATCAAATTAAATCGCGTAAAAAAATTAACGCAATAATTTTTCTGAATCACGTTATATCAAATTCGCGTAAAAACAGAATCAGGTGTACTATTGTTGTGTGAAACGATTTAGTTACTTACAATCCCATTTTGTAAAAGGTTATTGGCCAATAAATAAATATATATACACATTTATGTGTCATATTCCACACTAAAATATGTATAAACTGAAACGATTTAATTTGCTCACCTATTGTATTACAACTGCATTTTGTAAGAGGTTGATTGGCAATAATTAAAAACTATATATGTTAGGACAAATATTAAAAAAAATTAAATTTTTTTTTTCATTGCAATGAAAATATTTCACATATACTTATTAGTTCACAAGATACTAAATATTAGGGTATTCGCGCTTGTTGCTGAGTCGAGTAGTTGCAAAGTTGCCCAAAAAATTCAAATAACTAAAGCGTGAATACCTCAATTATTTTTTAATGAAAAAAAATTTTCGATAACTCGATAGGTAAGCGCTGAATATACGAGAAGTTATGAAAATCGAAGAGATCGATTTAACTAGTTTTCCGCTTCGCTTATTCTCACCCATATGTATGTCTAGTACATAATGGCGAAATTAAAACACAAATTGCAAAGGTAACAAGCGGAAAACGCTGCAAAGTATGCTATGATTTATATGCATAAATGTGCAGTTTTTTTCAATCATACACACACACACACTCACAACCAACACGCAACATTTCAATTTCAATTCCTGTTTTATAGCTTTTGTATTTGTTGTTGTTTTTGCGTTTGTCAACAATGGTAACATAACAACAACAACAAAAACTTGGGGCTAAATAAAATATTATATATAGCACATATACATTAAAAAATTCATGCAAATAAATATTTATTTGCAAAGAAAGCGGATACAAAAAGAAATTATGTTTTTGCACATATTATTTACAAATAAATTAAATTGTATGCACATAAATATTTATAAAAATTAAGTGTTAAGGGAGCCATTTATAACACCCCAACTGCAGCAGACTACTCCATTGTGCTGAGAACCAATTGGCATGGGCGTTACATTAAGCGGTTTGGGTGGGGTTTGCATTACATTTACTAATTAATTGAAAATTGCGCATAATGAGACGACGACGCCACACTTCCGTTGCTAATTTATATTTATTTATGGGCCATATTCATTATAGCGCCGCTGCGGCACCATACTACTATATACTATAAAGTATATAAAACACGAAGGATGGCACTTGGGTCGTATACGTTTTGTGTTGCAGCTAGATTGTTAAAAAAATTTTTAAGGGCATAGAATTTGAGCACAGTTAAGCTAAATCTTACGTGTTTTTTTAATCAAACACACTGAAAAATATTCGGCCCTGCTCTGGAAAACGAATCCGCATGTGTTATTCGGATGTGTTTTTAAACCGAATGTTTGCTGCTCCCAATTTCACCAAAGCGAATATTTCATGTGGTTTGAAACCTAATGTTTTGTTGCAAGAGGGTCAAAACGAATTGGCAAAATAGGTTTAAAAAAGCGCGAATTTTGTAGAGAAGTAATTTTTTAAATATTCTTTAATATTTGTAGATCATATTTATGTTAACTTAAAGTTATATATTTATTGACAATTACTTGTAGTTATTTTTTTTCTGACTCAACCCAAAAAATAGAATGCACAACCAAAACAAATTTTTTTTTAAATTTGTTTAAAAAAAAAAGTTTATACGATTCCTTAAGTTATTCAATATGGCATACATTTTAAACGACTAAAAGTTAAACAATTTAATTTTGTATTTTTTTTTCTTTACTACCTTTAATCAAATACCCATTTATCTAAGGCTTCCCTAGTGCATCAAATATTCGTCATTTTGGTGGTCTCTCTGCTAAACCTTATAAATCTACATATAATACTTATATGTGATAAAGCGTGTGTGCTTCCGCAGCTTTACAACCTCAGTGCATTGCAGCGCACAGCGGAGCGTATACGCAATATTTTTATTAATACCAAGCGGCCGCTGTCTGTGGCTATGACCCTGTTATTATTGTTGCTTTCTTTTTGTTTTTATTGTATTGGAAGCCATTGTTGTTATGACATTTAAGCATCAAACAATTGATAGACCTCAGCTGACTGATAGTCCGGACTATAGTTCGATAACTGACAGGCTCAGAATTCCATTTCCATTCATTTTAAGCTTTAATATGTACGACATTTAATAAACTGATTGTAAATGCACTGAGCATATAATAGGTCCCAGCATTTTGGGGTATTACGTAAGCAATTACAGCTGCAATCATATTTGTTTACACATTAAAGGGCATTAAGTCGATTGAAAGGTGTAAATTTAATCATTGCTTGCATCAAGTGCTAAAAATTAAATATTTTCGATATTTGTTCAGCATTATAGGCTACTTTGTTAACTTTAAAGGTCGCACGTGACCAATTTCGGTATTCGGCATACCCTGTACCCTTTTACCAACTATCGACTAGTGGAGTAATGCGAGGACGCTGTAACCCATTATGGTATACGTGAGTTACGGATTTGAATATTAAATAGTTGTACTTACAGCATCGTACTTAAATTTTTTTTAAAGATTTTCTATAGAAATTTCCGCAGGGGATTGTCCAAATCAAACCGTCCCGGTTGGTTAAATCATAAAATGACAATCAAAACGTTGCGTTAATACGTTGTGATAAAACTACAAAAATTCATTAGAAAACGTTTGAGCTTGACAAGCTTTTGTATTTTTGAGTTCAATAGCGCTTGTTCAGTCATTTGCTCAGATTATATTTAAAAATATTTTATATCGCAATAATAAGTGAAGTGGGCTACTGTTTAGATCGACTTCTTCGATTTTGATGAATTTTATATATATGTGATCGAAGCACAGGGTGGGCCATCTGTTGGTTTGGTTGTTAAAAATTCATAATTTGGAACATGCCTGTCCAAAATGGAAACTTTTCAACATATACCAAGTACAAAACTTCTCAATTAAAGTCTTGTTGGAAGTAAATGTTTTCAGCCTCAAATCTGGAGAAAAAAATCTGTCAATCTTGCACGTTAGCGTTCATTTGTGAAGATGTACGGTCGGATGATCCAAGCCGCACCACCGATTTTTTCGGGATGTAATGGTGACTCATGATTCGCGCCAATAACGACAATTTTGCTTTTTGATAAAGGCATTCGACCAAAAATGAGCCTCATCGGAGATGATTTTTCGATGAAAATCGCAATCGGTTTCTATCGCTTCTAGGGCCCAATCAGCGAACTCACGATGTAAATAATGGTCATTTGGCTGTAGTTCTCTTGCCAAAACCATCTGTAAGGGATGCAAACCAAGATCCAAGCGCAAAATACGCCAGGTAGTCATTGGAGACAGGCCTAACTCTTGCGAACGGCTTGGAATCGATACATTATCGTTGGTGGCTACACTTGCCTGTTTAGCAGGAATATTTTCCTCGCTGTGTTCAGTACGGGGTCTTTTCGGTGGCTTACTATCAAGCAAAGTAAATTCAGTTTCCAACTTTTTAATTATACAGCGTATGGCGAGCTCAGAAGTAGCAGAATGACGACTGTGAGTAGCAACAAATCTCTCGAATTTTGAAAGAAAATTTGGACAATTTCCGAACGCTGTGGCAACGTGAACTTGTTCATGGTGAAATGGAAAACCTTACTGAAAACAACTGATATAAGATGTCAAAAATACATCCACAAAGATGGCCGCCGTGAATTATCAAAATCCTATCATATCTTATTATAGCACTTGGCAAAGTCTACCTACGCCTTCTGCGATTGAGCTTTTATTATCTCAAACGAGTCAAAACGGTGTTTCCGGAGCGGTCTCTTAAGAATGCAGGTGTATAGGCAGGTTGCGGAACGATATTTGTTGATTGTTTGGCGAAATGCTCACGAAGAACCAGTTAATGAATATTTTGACGTGAAATTTCGCACAGCTGTCACTAATAGTTACTACCAAGTTACAGAAAGAAAAAAGTTATCCATTGGAAAAACTTTGGATGTTTAAATTAAAAATTTCTTTTCCACCTTTCAATTAGATCACAGTAGTACAAGCTTATAAATAAATTTATGGCTTGAAAAATATAAAAAATTGCACTTTTTTCTGTGTTCTTTTATTTAAATAACCAATCACCGATAAATTTAAAAAAAATGTTTCGGTGAGCCGGAACCATTGGGTGAATGTGGTTACTTGGTTTATTTCTTCATTTTGGCAATTTTCATAACACCAAAAATCAGCCCAGAAAGGATACTAGAAAAAAAGAATTTTTTTTGACATAATTTTTTATTTTTTTTGTTTACTTTTATCGAAAATATACATACCATTTGCAGAAAGTCTCTCTTTCAACACAATTTTTTACCCCCATACGATTCTGTTAAATTGCTCTAAATAACACTTTAACTTTATGCCCTTTTTGAATGATGTGGTTAAGAAAGCTGTGGACATCTCAAGAACAATATTTGTCTTGTTGTTGGTTGAAAGACCTGGCCTTACGAAATTGTTCTCTTTAAATTCCCGTAGAAACAATGTTCACATTGTCGGATGACACAAGCGTCACATACCAAAAAAATCTGCTAACTACAAGCAAAAAAAATGCACAAAGCGCTTGCTTACGTAGTTTCTTGACTGAGTTAATAACTTTTCATCCGGCCCTCGTAACCACGACTAAGAGCCCTGTTTCAGCTCAAAAGATTTGAACGCATGTCTGCAAGACGCTAAACTTAGCTGGTAGAGCAGATATTGACTCCTTGCAGTAAATTTTATCTGTTTAGAGATTATCATCGTAACCTTGGAACTTATACTATATCTCAGCATTTACTAAAACAAACGAAGATATTTGTTTAAAATCAGTTATTCAAGCTTTTCAAGAATATGTGTACTCCATAAAGCCAGTAATGCTTTTTATTTTATGCATTTAGTCAAAGTTGTGACCGATATTTAAAGAGAATTTTTAGTAACTACTATACCAAAAACCATAACAAAGCGCAAAAAAAAAATGTGGATTTTAAATACGCAAAGTAAACAACAAAGCAAAAATGCATACAATCAACACAACAAAGTTACAAATTTAAAAATCTCTTAGATTTCTGGATTGAAATTTGGTTAAAAGAGATATCGCGTCTATCTGACTATTACGTATACAAAAATTTGCATAGTTTTAGACAACGGTTGCAACACGCCAACAAAATAAAAGCTCCTAAACGATTAATTTAAATCGATATGCAGAAATTCGACACACATACTTATATGCACATAAATACATACACACAGGCATTCTGCATACTTCCAGGTGCGAAAGCGCTTACGGCTTAAATAATAAATTACAACTGGGCGCTTCTATTATATACCGAAAATATACGGATGTGTGTTTTTTTATGCAAATAAACAAATTTAAAAAAAAAAAATGCAAAAAATTAAAAATAATAAATAAATAATTGGTCATGCTCCGGAAAACGAATCCGAACATTTTATTCGAATTCGTTTTAAAACTGAATGCTTGGTGCTCCTAATTCCACAAAAGCGTATTTTTCAAGTGGTTTGAAACCGAAAGTTTTGTTGCAAGAGGAATTAAAACGAAGTCGTGTTTAATTTCAATAAAAAAAGTTGCTAAATTAATATTCGAATAAAATTGTTCGTTTTGGTTTTTTCGTTTTCTGAAGCAAGGCTAATTAATATGCGTAATGCTGTTCTTCGAATTTTTCCATTTCACCATAAACAAGTTCACGTTGCTACAACGTTTGGAAACTGTTCAAATTTTCTATCGAAATTCGAGTAGTTTTGTTGCTCTGAGTAGCCTTTCGTGCAAAATTTGGTCTTCATGCTGCTCCTTCTGAGCTCGTCATACACCGTATGATTAATTCGAAACTTAATTTACTTTGCTTCATTCATTAATAAAAAGCAAACCGAACCGACACTTTTTTTTCGACTTTTGTTAGTTGTAACTTCAATAATTTTTGCTTAATCTGTACATGTCATATATCACCATAAAGAGCACATCAATACCTTTCGAGCTAATCGTCTTTTATGTCAATACAATTTTATTCACGAGATATTGACGAATAACTAAAAAAAGTGCTCAAAAACATGTTTTTCGAAAATCTCTCGAAAACGGTGCTTAAGAAAAAAAAGATTGCTATTTTCGTGTTTCTCGACCCAAGTTACCCTAAAAAAACACCTTTTTGAGAAGGTTCACGACAACTGCCGCTTGTCTCTGGAGAAGATGGCTGAGAAGTTTTCAATCAACCTCATATGGGTCCCAGGACATAGGGATATCGAGGGCAACTGTTTTGCAGATAAACTGGCTAGAAGAGGAACTACCAGCATCCTCCTTAAAGACAAGGAGGGCATGAGTATAACCATGGCCAGCTGCAAACTGAGAATACGAAACTACTTCGATCTCTTTGCAAACCAAACGTGGAATCGGATATCGAACAAGTGTAGGTTTTCTCGGCAAACATGGCCGACTTACTGCAAGAAAAGAACTAGAGAACTTTGCCGTTTAAATAGAGCCCAATGCTCGACCGTCATCCGTGCCATCACCGGACATTGGCTGGTGGGAATCCATGCACACAGGCTTAACGGTCCTCATCATGACTTCTGTAGAAGTTGTGGCGATGAGGAGGAGCTAGAGACAGTAGAACACCTTTTTTGTCATTGCCCTGGACTGTGCAGGACAAGATTCCGTTTTCTAAAGTCACACTTGCTTGATGACTTGTCTGTCCCAGCTCTCGGAGCAGAGTCCAAAAAGGCTTTTAAGGTTCATTTAGGCCGTCGGATGGCTGTGACTTATCTCATACAGTAGACCTCGTGAGTGGGGAAGAAGAAGAAGGTTCACTCGATGACCCTTAAATTTGTAAACTAGTGTTATCTGTGTACGAAAATTTTATTCAAATGGTTTGGGAACTTCGGTAGTAACATTAAACAAAGTGTAGCGGATGCCTTGAAATGAATATAGAAGGCCTTTCCGGCGATTGTCGTGCAAAGCGGGCAGGTAGAGGACATTTATGACATAAAGTTTGCTGATTGAATAAAAAGTTCGTTCAATGCGCTGGAAACGTTGACTTTTTGGCGAGTCTACATTGAGAAAAAAAAGTGTTTCTAAGTGACACAAAGGGCTGAGAGGTTGCTCACGAGAAGGCAAGCCCGTCAAAAACCACAGAGAAGTGGGCAAGCCTCTAAAAATTCCAAAATCTTAAATTAATATAAATACCAAAAAATATTTAATGTGATTGCACATAGGTGTTCGATTTGAAAAAGAATTACCCACAACATAACTGATATAATCAATGCTTAAAATGCAAATTGTTGCTGGAAAAGTTGCGGAAAATGTGCTTTAAAGGGTTGGAGTTAACACAAAAATTATTTAACATTTAATGGTTTATTAATAATTTAATTACTTTTTGATTATGGTGGCTTACATTAGCGTTTGGCAAATACGCGGCTAGCATAATAAAATAATAATAAATAAATTGCAGCCTGACGACAGGCTGACAGTTTCAGATCCTAATGCCGCCCCCAAAAAACCAAAAAAACAACATTTTCAAATAAGGAACTTTTTGTGGTTCGAGGTAAATGCCACTAATGAAATTGAGTTGAAGTTTGGTTTTTGTGTTGTGCAATTTTGTAAATTGAATTGAAATGTTTATTAGCGCAAATGTCGCATTTGTTGTTATTTTTATTGTCATTGTTGTTGTTGTTGTTGTAGCTGCTCTTTGTCATTTTTGTTGGCATTTTGTTAATGATGCTGTTGAAAATTATTTAATTAAAAGTGTTCAGTAAACTATATATGTATATGTAAAATTAAATGTTTTACGCAGTTCCATTACAGCATAATATTTTTTTCCCCATTTTTTTTATTACATTTTTTTTTTTTTTGTTGTGCGTCAAATTGAAATAAATGCAAATTTTTGTATTATTTAACTTTGTTGTAGGGGAGCGCCAAAGTTGTCAGATTTTATGCTAAAGCATATTGATAACAACCGTAAAGAGATAATTTGTTTAAATAGTTTAACAGCTTATAAAACAATTATGATTCATAAAGTGGGGCTCAAAGTTACAGATAATTTTTTTTTATTTTTTGTTTTTTGAAAAGAAATGATGAGATTTGTTAACGGTTTTTAAAAAATTTGAAACGTAAAAAAGTAAAATTAATGCCTTTTTGCAACGGTCTCTTTGATTTCGAGAAATTCCCCAATATTCAGCACGTACATTTTTTTTTTAATATTTTAGACTTTTCTTTGATAAAACATATCTAGCTAAGCGTATAAAGATGTTTCTATAATATTTTTCATTGAAAGATAAAACTATGAAATTAAAAAAAATGGATGTAAATTTTTTTTTTTTTTTAATATATTTTTAGCATTTTTTTTAATTTTAAAATTTTTAAAAAAAATAATTATGATCACATTTTATGCGTCAGAACATACAGCAATCGTAATTTAAGGATTTTTAAATCTTAATTTAAGAACGTTTTGTTATGTTTTAAGACTTTTTTTTTCTTATTTTGAGAATATTTGTTCTTGTTTTAAGATTAAAATTTTAATACCGCAAAAATCTAAATTTATGATTTTTTTCATCTTAATTTAGTCTTGTTTTAAGAACTCTTTGTCAAAATTTGAGAATTTTCGTCATGATTTTAGAATTTTTGTTCTTGAGGGGTCTACGCAGTTCGAATAATTCCATATGGAAACTATTTCGTATTATTTCATATGGAGCCACCAGTGTGTGCATAGTAAGTCAAAGTGCTATTTTGTATCGAATTACTGTTTTTTTTTGTGGTATTAATCGATATTTTTTCCGATACTTTGGGTTAATGTGGGCACACTAAAAATTTAGTCTTGTTTTAAGAACTCTTTGTCAAAATTTGAGAAAATAAAATAAACATGGATTTGAATCAACAAATATTGTTAACATTACTTAGTATAAACAATGCAAGTATGACTGCCTACCTTATTGTAAAATGGTTGGCTGCAAAAAAAAAAAACAACAGAAATAGGGACGGCGCAGGAACAGAAGTGTCTGTCTGCCCTATTTTAAGGGCAGAGCAGAAAGTGGAAGATTTTTCAAAGATGTTTGTATTTTTAAATGGACTAATTTTCCAACACAATTGTGTGCATTATGTTCAATTTAAAGTTTGAGTCCATGGTGCGTAATCAATCGGTAATTCGCGCCAAAGCGGCAAAAACCAAACAGCTGTTGTAAGTGTTACCACACCTTGCGAAGTAGTGGCGCCATCTAACGTTAAGCATTTTTAGACAACACTGTTTTGTTTTTTTATCTGCGTCCCATTGTCAAAAATTTTTGATCGGAATTTTTCGCGACTATTTTTTTTATATGACGTTATTCATTTTTTGCGTGCTGCGTATAGGCCTTTGATTGGAATTCAATATTTTTGTTTCTTAATTAAAGAACTTTTATCTTAATTCAAGATTTTTTGGCCTTATTCTATGATTTTTTGGTCTCATTTTAAGAATTAAAATCAAGAATGCAAAAATCTTGATTTAAGATTTTTTGTATCAGTGTAAAATAACGCCTATTTTAGGGATGGCACCTTCAATGGCCGCCATTATAGTCAGCACTTTCTAAGACTCACAAATAAGCATAGCTCCTCGGCCGTGCTCCAGAAAACGAGAAACAAAAACGAAAAAATTTTGTTCGTTTTTGTTTTTGCATGCTCCCATTTCCACATTTTTTGCTGTCGTTGTCTACTCGTATATCCCTTACACTTTCGATTGAAATTAACCACGACTATTCCTATTAAAAGAACAACTTTGTTATACAAGATTTGAACCATTTTTTATGCAAGACATGCACTATGTTTATGGGTGTGAAGGTATAGCAAAAACTCGTTTTGAGTTAGCCTGCTATTTTTATACTCTGTACCGTATGGTACAAAGGGTATATTAAGTTTGTGTTTTTGATGTCCGTCTGTCTGTCTGTCCGTATGAACGCCTAGATCTGTCTTTCATATTAGATTCCTTATTAATCCATAGGAGACAAGTATATTTTATTTTTTTTTTATATCGGGGCTACATTATAGCTATATACGGAGCTACGGAGCTATCCCATAGCGGTGTTTCAGACGACCTCGAAAAAAACAAAAAGTTTTAGATGGATAATTCGTTTGTTTATAAAGCTTTTGTGACCAAATTTGGCAGTCGGAAGTTTTATAGAGACCCCCAGCACCAAATTTTATCAAATTCGGTTGACTATATCATGTAGCTCCCATAGGACCGATCGGTCGAAAAAATGTTTTTTGTACAAAATTCGTTGTGTTTCGTTTGTTTGTAAAGACATTGTGACCAAATTTGGCATTAAGAAGTTTTTAAGAGTAACCAAGCACTGTACCAAATTTTATCAAAATCGGTTGACTATATCATATATCTCCCGTAGGGCCGATCGATCAAAAACCCATGTTTTGCTCAAAACTCGTTGTATTTCGTACCCAAATTTGGCAATCAGCTGTCTTTTAGAGTGCTTAAGCAATATTTCAATTAGTGGTACAGGGTATCCCAAATTCGTCCGCGCCCGACTTTGGCGTACGCCATCTTTTGGGTTGAATCAGGGGAAAAAAAATAAATCAACTATAAATTCTTAAATATAAAAAAGAAATATCAAAGAATATTAAAAAAAATATTTCAGTTTCAATTCCTCTTGCAACAAAGTGTAGTCGGTTTCTAACCACAAAAAAATTCGTCTTGGTGAAATTGGGCGCACCAAACATGTAGTTTCAAAACGAATCCGAACCAAAACATTTGTGACAGATTTTGAGAGATACAGTAAATGTCAGGACCGCGCCTCAAGATGTTTAAAGCCAACAGACCCGCACCATACAAAATTTTAGAATGTTCCAAAAAGTTTCAGCGCGTAAAATTTTCTACGAACTCCCATCACTTAATATAGTGTTTAGAGTACAACGCCTAAAGAAGCATGTCTATGGCATCCCAGCTACATCTCAAGAAATATTCTACAATAAAATTTCATAAAATCATCTTTATTCCTTTAGATTTTTAAGTTTTGCGAAAATATAACGCCCACTATGCAACGTGATGGTACATCCTATGTACCAAATAAGCAAAAATTACGAAAAATTTCATATGAATGGATTAATAACGACCACACCGTAAATTTGCCAAAAATATGTTCCAAGTATAATCGATAGATAATTCAATTATCTAAACTTTGGTAACAAAATATTCAATTTCAGTTTAGTACAACCAGAGATATATGCTTTTAAGTAGACACACTTTTTTTTTAGAAATATCTCGAAATCCGTTCCATAAAAAAATTTTTTGGACTTCATTTTCGGACTTAGCGTGGCATTTTACTACGAAAACGAGAAAAACATGTTTAGGATTACAACAACAAATTTTGTAACTTTTGTTCTCGTTTAATTGAAAAAATTATATGTGCATCGGCGAAAATAAGTGAAAGAAAATAAGAAAAAATCTTAAAAATAAATAAAATATTTTTTTTTTTTTCAATTTAATATTTTATCTATCATGGAAATATCATGTCAATATCTTTATTCGTTTAGAAGATATGGCTTCTCATAGAATGGCCAAAAATGAAAAACGCAATTTTCAGTTATCGATAACTCGATAAGTGATCGGAATTTTGCAATAAACTTTGACGTAGTTACCTATTGGCTAGTAGCTCTACCAAATCTGTAAAAATCATCAAAATCGAAGAACTTCGAAAAGTGGCCCGCTTCACTTATTTATATATACTTTAAACTTGCCCCAAAAGTGTATGCCACTGTCGCTGCAACATAGAGATTTAAATTTTTTTTTAATGCAATTTTAACATTTCATTGCACTGCGGTTTCCAAATGGATTTTTGCCAAATCGAATTATTACGCGCCAACAAAAAATTACAACAATTTTATGCTAATTTTCTGTTTGCTTGATTAAAATTAAAATTTTAAAATAGAAAAACCAAGGCTACACCTAAAGCAAAAACAATCAAATCAACAACAACAACAAAGAGTAATGATATATAATAATAAAAAATTATGTAAATCTATTTAATGACAAACAATTAATTACAATGATTTATGCTAACGTTGGTACGGCATTTATTACAACGTAATGCAATTAAAAATGCACTTTTAAAAACAAAAATGCTATAAAAACACTGAACTGTCATTTCTACTGATAATTTAATAGACTAAACTGTATAATTTAATCAATTCACAAAAATTTCAACTAAAAAATTGTTCGATATTTTTATTATTAAACTAAGTTAGTGTGTGTGCGTTTGGAACTAGTTTAAAGTGATTTTTTTTTTTTGTAGAATATTAAAAGCTTGCCGTATTGAGAATATTTAATGTTCAAAATATTATTTGAAATCAAAATTTTTGATTAAGAGATGTTGAATAAGAAATAGAATGAAATCAAGTAAAGAACTAGATCATATGAGCTTGTAACGAGGCTACCTGGCCTCGCAACAATAGTAAGTACACTAAAAATTAGTATTTTTCAATGATAAATATAATCAAGTATAGTATTAGGCAAATACATAATATAACTATTTAGCATTAAGTATCTTAATGGAACATCGAAAAAATGAAAGATCGTAACATCGCCACGTCGGACTGCCAACCCAGGTTGCCGCTAGCGATTGGCGATTATCGGCAGACTGAGGTATGAGCCGGCGTCGGCGATTAAAAAAGTTAACACGAGGAGAATAGATTCGGACGGCAGCGAGCACAGACGTGGACGTGGAAAACATAGGAGCGATAATTAGAAATGGACACGCGAGGAGAATTAGGTTAGGAAAGAGAAAATGTGCTAAGTTAAAAGGAAGTTAGAATACGTTTACGGAAAGAAGCTTAACCGTGTTTATTACTACAAGACCTCAAAGTCGCGAAAGTTTTTAAACGTCATAGTGTGTGCTACTATTCCCCCTTTCCTGCCGTATACGTATACGAAACCGAGCTGGCCTCAGCTCTCTAATGGTAGATATACACTGGCCCTGTTGTAGGTACGCGTGAGCTCGCCCGCCACCACAAGTGCCCCATCTCCTCGAGTACGGATACGGTCGTGAGAGCCTCGCTCAGCGACGTAGTCCACATCGATCTAGCTGTCGGTAAATCGTGCTGAGAGCATGCCAGCCACAGCTACGCACACACAAACTGCACTTTGTGAGGAGTAAATGGTTTGTATGTACATAGGTACGGCGAGGACGGTTACTAGGCCCCCTACGCTGCCCAGTGTCTCAGCAGACTACAAATAAGTTGTAAGTCGGCCCTGGTGTAGGCTAAATTATACCCTAGCACCAGAGCTTCCTTACAAGCTATCTTGGACAAAGTTTTATGCTGCTACATAGCTCGTTTCTTCTTTGGTAATAGAGACGGACGGGAAGCCAGACGGAAGAGGCTAAAACGATTTTATTTGTCTTCCGGAACGTTGCTAAATCGGTAAAACTTTTAAGCGTCTTTTCAAGGAAAAATTTATCATGTCCGAATGTGCTAAAATTGTGCTGCTGTAAAAAAATGACAAAAAAGTTAACAATGTCTGGTAACCTTAGCCAACCCAAACGTCCAAGTAAAATGCGTACGAGGAAAATGTTAATGTATTACGGCCAATGTTAAAAAGTTCTCGAGAATTTCAAGTCGATGCTGATCTGCACAATTAAGCATCGCAAGAGCCAGTCTCCAACGCATATATCATGGCTATTGATGAGGACAAATTGCATAGAGTGGAATAAGAAAATTTTGGTGTCACAATGGCCGAGAATGATGATTGATGATGATGATGAGAAGCGGGAAACAAACAAAATTGCCGCTACGACGTTCGTAGACACACATTTAATCGACGAAGAACCCTTTAGTGACAAAAAAAAGTCTATGATTGGGCAAACGGTTCTTCAAAGACGATCGGTCATTGTCTGTTAAAATCAGTGGAGTATGTTGTCGCATGTGCAACGTATGGTTCCAACAAGATGTTATGATCAATTTATGAAACTTATTCTTCCTTGCACTTCTTTCTATTTGTGGGTATATTCGAAGTCTAAGGTGTACATCGACAAGCCAACAAAATTTGAGTTTCAAAAAACAAATGGGATATACTTATGTAGATGTCTATAAGGTAACGTCGATTTTTATGAACAGCCATAGTAATCGAAAAATTACTTTTTTTTTTTCTTCTAAAGCAAATCAACGAAATGCTCCCGAACACCATTGCTTATTAAAATATTAAAATTGGTTGAGTGTATGATAAATTCTTGCGACACATGCGTATTGTTTAAATTTCACAATTCAAAATCAAATCGTTGATCCAACAACAATGCTCCGCTTTCGTTCAACTATCTGGATCTGCCTGGCATGCAACATTTAAGGTTGGCTAGTAATCATAATTGAACACTTGAGACTTGAGAAACGAAAGCTTAAAGTAGATCGAATTGTGGTTGAGATGAATTTTTTGATTTACGACTTAGCTCTACAGAGCTGTCAACGCAGCTTTCATTCCATTTTCCCAACTGTTGCAGCGTTTTCCAGTCCGAGACATTATATATGCAGTTTGGAAAACCCTTTAGATAGGCTGATAGATATCTTGAACGAAAGCCCAAGGAACGTACCCATTCTTGTCGGCAGCTAAGTTAAGGGAAAACTATAAAACAGTAATAGATTAAATCTAAGAAAAGTCTTCCTTACTTAACCCTTAATAATTTCCCTGACTGCCTATTTTGTCTGTCGCCCCTAGGTGGAGCATGGGGACCTACAGTTTATAGCCGAATCCGAACAGCAGTGTCTTAAATTAATAGAGATTTTCTTGGGCAAATAGCGTCTTTGAGCTATCGATGTCAGTGCTAGGCAAATGCACCAGTGCTACTGCGGGGAATCGAACCACCGACCATCGGGTTGGAAAGCGGGTATGCAACGCTTAGTAGTACCGATGGCCACATGCCATCCTTAACCCATGCATACTCTTAATTGTTGCATTGTCATGAGCTCTCGAGACATAGTATATCAGAGACTTACCAAAAGATTAAGGTTTAGACTCCATTAAAAAGTATCGAGTTTTCGCTATACACAGAATGTTTCGTCGTTGCATGGATATGATTTGTGAGTAATTTCTCTCAAAAACCAATTTCAGATTCTCAGACTTTTCAGTGCACCAAAATGAATTATTAGTGCCTGTTATTTATTTAAAAGGACATAAAGAGTTGCGGAAAATCTCGCTAATATGGCTAAATAGAAAAAAAACCAAAGATCTAGAGCATTTATTTTAAAATTTTAGGTGCTAGATATGGAATGCCTTTATGGAACCTATGAAGTTCAATTCGTATGTGCTTAAAAGCAATTAATCATATTTTGAAATAAATTGGGAGAGTTTTCTCAAATTTTAAATCTAAGCGTTAACCTTTCGGGTAACCATATTGTGCTCACACGTAAACGTATGTGAGAATAAAACGCATAAAGGCATACCTTGGTCAAATGCCTAAGGATTTTGTCTCTCAAAGATTTGATTAAATCCTATAAATTGCAAACCTTGAATTCACGAAATTCAAAGGATTTCGAAAATGTCACACATAGTACAACACCATACTGAACATGAGTGTTAATGGGAATGTATTAGAATGAGAGGTTATGTGACACACAACCAAATTGCTAGACACAGAGTCATAAACCCGAATACTCCCACAAGCAGGCACATAACTTACATTCCAAGTGTAGATTGTGACTCATAAACTTACCTGCCATTAGTTTGGACAAAACATCAATCAAATCATTTTGACAATTTAGATCTAATGCTGTGGAATTGTTGAAATAGGCGTAACTCATGCAAATTTCTATGAAATTGAATTCCCGCCAAGCCTGTTGATAGTCCACAAAATTGAAATGCTTGAGCAGCAGACGCAGTGTGTAAATAATGCCAAACTGTAAAGGAGACCAGGACACATAGTACATAGTTGTTGTTGTGGTTGTTGTTCCATAGTTTTGTGTGCACAAATATTTACCTGCAAATTTTTATCATTCAGCGTCATCAATTTATTTGTCAAGCGATACAAAACTTTGGCCAAAACTTTTTCCTCTTGCACAATTTGACGTTGAAAGGCAAAAACATGACCGTCAACAATTCCACCGATGCCTCCAATTCCGGCTATGCTGCTGCCAATACCGACGCCATAGTAACTACCATCCAAGTAGGCCGCCGCCGCAGAGGCAGCTATGCCAGCACCCAAACTACCGCCACCCATCAGCATCATCATCATGGCTGCATCTCCAGTTGAATTTATGCCTCCTGCCGCTCCGCCTGCTGCTGTTGTTGCGCCAGATGAGGAGGCAGCGCTGCTTGATGTTGCCAAACCCGCTGCATCAAGTTCTGCCAGCGGCGGTGGAACCGTTGAGCTTGCCCGGAATAAATTACGCAATGCCACGGACATGCTGCCAAATATGCGATAGTCGAAAAAATCCCAAAGCAAATTGAAATTAGTTTGTTGAGTTTCGGCGTTGACGTAGCCATTGATGTTGCTACTGTTGTTGTTGTTGTTGTTGCCACCATCAAAACTTGCATTCCCTGTTACTTCATGTTGTTGTTGTGGTTGTAGTTGCTCCTGGCGCGCCGTTTGTATTATAAAGCGGCATAGACAGGCCGCAGTATGTTCCCGAACACGCGCATCATCATCCCCCAGCAAATCCAAAAGTTCACTTAGAAATTCAGCCTGCAAAGCAAAATTATTCCACAGTTAGATATCGTAGTGAAAGCTAAAGTTTTGTAAATCAAAGAGCGCCAAGCGATTTTCATTATGCATTTCGCTTGTCATTCAATGGATTTCACAATTAATACTATAGTACACAAACAGCTCGGTAATACCAGCTTTAAATGTAATCCACAGCATGTAGCATGTAAGTATATACGGCGTGGATACATTTGGTCAAAAATTAAGAAATCGAATTTTTCAACCGAATTTTAAAAGGATTTTCGAAGCCATTTTATTCTGTACGTTTTGGGTAATAATAATAAAATTATTGGGGAAAGGTGCACTGCGACCCTTAGAATATATTGTGCTCCCTTCAAGCCCTAAAGCTGCTCAACTAGCTCAATATCTATGACAAACTGAATTATTTGAAATGGTTCTAGTCGTTTGACATCATGCAAGAATTTCCTTCTTCTGGCAAGGGCAACCCACTCTGCAAGTATGTGCTGGTAGGTTTCCTTCTCATTTTCACCAAACCTCTATATGTTTGAATTCAAGATGCCAATAGCACACAGGTGTTTCGTGGGTCTGCAAAGTTCCGTCAGTAACCCAGTCATTATCCTAAGGGATATCTTCTTGAACCCATTCGAGTTGTTGGAACCAAGAAGTTGCTTGGCATTTCCCGACTGGAACCTTCTTCATCTCTTAGCAGCTGAGTGAATTTAAGATGCCAATAGTACACAGGTGTTTCATGAGTCTGCAATGTTTCGTCAGTAACCCAGTCATTATCCTAATAGAAATTTTGGCAAATTGTGATATCTTCTGGAACTCATTCGAGTTGTAGGAACCAAGAAGTTGCTTGGCAATTCCCGCCTGGACTTTTCTTAATCTCTAAGCAGCTGTCTGGTAGTATGTCTGACAATGCCACAGTATATTTCGGGCCCTATTAGTGGTTTTGCAGCACTATTCCTTGCCAGTTCATCAGCTGCTTCATTCACAGGTATATTCTTGTGTCCCGGGATCCATCTAAGGGATACTCTGCTCCATTGACCTAGGATCTGGTTTCCTGGACCAGCTTCTAGTTAATATTCAAGCCTGCCACCGCATTAATCGCGGCTTGACTGTCTGACAGTATAGCAATGTCTAAGTGCATATATCCAGGGCTTCTGGCAGTCGCGTTTAGTCAAGGACCCGTCCGTATGACACACTATAGTGTGTGTTTTCATAGCAAGCATCTACTCTAGCGTTCTGGGTAAAAACTGGGCAATGTAATTAACAAACATAAGTTGGCATGGTAGTCCAAAAGTTGCTTAAACGTAAATTAACATTATCGAGTATATCGACTGAGCCATGTCCATCAGTACCTTAGCTCGTGCGATCACGAAGATCTTGGAGACCAAACAAAATGATCATAACATAAAGAGCTTAATCGTTCCTAATTTCGTTTTCACCAAAATTTGGTGAAAATTAAACTGAAAATTTCAACTTGTCTTTTATTAGAAAAAAAAAACTATTTCTGGTGTTCAGAGTTCTCAGTACACTACATGTTTTACATCGTTTTATAAAAAACATTGTCGGATACCCGGGAACGAAAATATTATTTAAGAGAAAGTTTTGTCGACCTGCTGGAGACGGGTCCAAATTTATACTCATTAAAGGCAACGACGAATCAAAACGTTTTTTTTTTTACCTAAATCGGGCCTACTCATGATTTTGTTTTCGCCAAAATTTTGTGAAAATGTAACTTATTTCTTCTGATGTTGTTTTTTAAACTTGTTTATTTATATTATAATTTTTTATAAAGCTTTATAATCGAATTATAGAAGTGTTCTTGGAATTTTTTATTGTTTAATATGCACGTCAACTTTAAAAAACAATCGTAAGTTTAGATTGTAATATTTTAGTTTTTCGTGAACGACTTTTCTTTTAATCATGAATATTTAATTGTTACATTTATTTTCGAGCGCCTAAACGAGAATAAGAATGGCAGCATAGAGTTGCTACATTTCGAAATTTCGCACATTTATGAAAACCCTGGGCCTCAAGCTTTGAGTGCAAGATAAAAAAATAAAAATCTGTATTCTAAGTTCAATAAAAAGTATAACTAAAAAGTTTTTTTGTAATTAATAAATAATATACATGCATTAATTCATAAGTTTGAGAATTTCAGCCAAAAGCTTCTGAAGAGTGGTGTTCAAACTTTCCCATACTTAAATAAATGATAAAGAGATTAACAAAGATGGCGTACGTCAAAGTCGGGCGCAGACGACTTTGGGATACCCTGTACCACCACATTGCAATTAAGTCCGAAATATTGCTTAAGACCTCCAAAAGATACGATGTTTTCATAAACAAACAGAAATCAGTCGAATTTTGCACCAAACAATTTTTTTGACCGATCGGCCCTATGGGGACTATATGATATAGTCAACCGATTTTGATCAAATTTAGTACACTGATGGGAACCTATAAAAAACTTCCGAGTGCCAAATTTGGTTACGGTATCTTCACAAACAAACGAAACACAACGAATTTTGTAAAAAAAAGCGTTTTTTTTACCGATAGTTCCTATGGGAGCTATATGATATAGTCAACCGATTTGGATCAAATTTGCTACAGTGCTTGGGAACTATAAAAAACTTCTTAATGCCAAATTCGGTTACAATATCTTAACAAACAAACGAACCAAAAAGAATTTTGTACAAAATACATTTTTTCGACCGATCGATCCTATGGGAGCTATATGATATAGTCAACCGATTTTGATCAAATTTGATACAGTGCTGGGGGTCTCTAAAAAACTTGCAATTGCAAAATTTGGTTATAATATCTTATAAACAAACGAATTATCCATCTAAAACTTTTGCTTTTTTTCGAGGTCCTCTGAAACACCCCTATGGGAGCTTTATAATGTAATCCAGAAAATGAACTTGTCTCCTATGGATTAATAAGGGATTTAATCTGAAAGTTTGGTTGCTCTAGCTCTTACCATCTCTGAGATCTAGGCGTTCATACGGACAGACGGTCAGACGGACAGACGGACATGGGTATATCGACTTCTCTAGTCACTCTGATCATACTTTAGGTAACTTTGGGTGGTCTCCGACGTCTCCTTCTGTACGTTACATACATTTTCGGCTTGCACAAACACAATATACCCTTTGTACCATACGGTACAGGGTAAAAAAATGGGGAGAGACCATTGTTTCAGCAAGCATAACTGGGCTACACATTTTTTGTGTTAACACTTTCATAATTTTTTCGGGCGAAACAGTAGGACGAAAGAAAATTATTTTTTTAGCAAAATGTGAGTTCTCATAGTGCTCCTAGTAAACATGTATTAAAAAGTTTACTTTTACTCTTACCATCCCATAATAACAAATTAACTCAATCCCTTGGAGATTTTGTATAAAGCATCTTACGACAGAGCCCAACGACTGGCTGCCATAAGAGGCTCTTGAAAAGCTATAGTTTACCGAATCCTCGAAGCCATTTTATTTTGCTCATTTTATCAGAGCATCCTATGGCAAATACATGAATATGAATATGGTCTTTCCAAAACAATTTGGAATAAAAGCATATGCTCAGTTTTTTTTTTTTTTTAATATCTTTGTTTCATTTACATTGTTCAAAAGATAAAAAAACATAAGACTTTCCACAGTCAAGTTGGACCACAATAAACCTCTTGACTATATTATCATTTCTATTGCATTTTATACCGTCTGTGCTGAGCTCAATAAAAGAGTTTTGTATCTTCAAAATGTTGTGCTAAATTGTTTGCTTAGTTCAAGGCAGTCTTCACTTTTTGCCATTTAGTAAATTGCTTAGCTTTGTCAAAATAATAAATAAACAAATACGTGCACCCGCACTTACACTCAAGTCAGTCAGTTAGTGTGAGTGAGTGAGTGTGTGTGTGTGTGCTGTTGCCCCAAGATGCACAAAGAACTACACTTCACTGCACAAAAGTTCAATAAGTAGTATTGGCAGCGACTGGGACGAGGATGGAGATGCAGACTAAAGCTGAGGCTGAGGCAGAGACAGCGGCTGCGATTTCCGCAGCCCACTTCAATTGCTTTTGAGAGTAAGGCCACAAAAAGAAAATAAATAAAATGAAATAAAATAATCTGCACAATAAACAAGCAAAGAGAGCCAGCTTTTGCACTTAAACTCTCTTATGCTAGGTTTACACTGCCGCTCTCTCTGCGTAGCCTATGTGCCAAAAAAAAATATACGGAACAGCGTCATTCGCCAAAATGATAAGCGAGATGAAGCAAAAACAAATTTGAAAACATGCCCACATTCAGGATTTCTTTTTAAGTAATAACCTATTCACACTGGGGCACATCTAACATCTTTTGTCGAAGATGTTGCATATGAATTTGCCGTTCCGAAAATTTCAACAACATTCCATTACATTCTTGTGAAAATTTTTGTCATTCGCTGCGAAAATGTAAACAATGTCAACGAAAAAGAGTGTCAATTTCAAACAAGGCGCCAAAGCCTCATATGTTTATGGAATTTAATATGTGCGGCAATGTATAGATAACAAAAACGTACGAGGCGATTCAGCAGGCGTTCCAGTCGGAGCTTTTAGTTTGATGAGGGGACAAAGTAGAAACCAATTTTATACATTTAATTTGTATTTTTAATAATTATATTTTCAAAAACAAAGTCGAATTGTGGCTCATTAAAAAAAGCATGTTGTTTTTTTGACTTCTACTCCAGCGATGATTCGGCGGAATTATCCTTGTAGCTCAAGGTTCAATTTTGTTAAAAAACGAACTTAATCATTATGGTAGTCAAGAACTTCTACTGCTGGTGACTTTATTTTAATGTGTAATGTAATTGAACAAATAGCTAATAAGCTACATATGCATACATTTTTTATATTATTTTGCATCTTCAAAAAATCTCATACGTTCCGCTAAGATATGCTCAGTGTGAATAGGCGTATACTCTTTTCGATGTGGTATCATTTACACAGAGTATCGACTATTAACTGTCAATAGCATCGAATTGTGCTGTTATCGAAAGTTTGACAGCTTTGGCATTTTCGTTTTATTAATATAAGTTTTGTTGAAGCGGTGTTACTTCTTGTTTAAAAAGTAAAAAGTCTCACGATTAAATCGAAAAACTGGTTAAATAAAGAAAAAAAAAATGTCCAGCAGCAGTGCTAACAACGAAAATGATGTGATCATAATCTCCGTGTTGGATTGTAAGAAGAAACCGCTGCCTTTGCAAGGAAACAGCCTGGGCGAGACACAGAAGCAGCCAGATGAAACCCCATATCCCCATAAATTGGAAGTGCTGGAGTTGGCTGATAAATTAAAACATCAACTGGATTCGTATCAGCTGACTAACTTACCCACGGGTTCGGCGGGTGTCAATGTAGCCCTGAATAAGAACAGTAACAACATGGCCATTGCATGCAGCTCAGAGAGCATCGACGAAAGGTCAGTGAAAGGTCACTTTGGCTGGCTTCAAAGTAGCGCAAAAATTCATACTATACCATACATATACAGACTGTCGGAGAAGTTCTATTCCGTGCGTATAGTTGAGCAGAAGATGCTGAGTAACTATTTGAACTCCTTGCATCCGGAAGTTTATTCGCATGCCAACTATGTGAAGAGCTTCTTTCTTACAAAGGCCGAGGCGACTCTTTTTAATGAGATTAATTTCTTCCACTGTGACGGGCAGTTTGGAAAGCAACCTTTCACCACCAAGGATCGTCTGGTGTGCCAAACTGATGCCCACCATTTTTACAACTATTTAAATACTTGCTACCGCATGGTGAATAATTTAGAAGTGTTGGCTGTGGAGAAATGCGGATTCATACGCATTAATAATCAAGATGTCTTGTGCTATGTGGAGCACGACATGCAAAAGATGATACCCATATTTTTTTTCCAATGCACAATGGATGTGTTTAGCGGAAAATTGAAAGCTCTTAACGGTTGGGATTTGGCATATTTGAAGTTCTCCTGTAAACTGATGGGTTTACGCAACGAATTGATTTCCAGTGACAGCATTAATGTCATCTCTTTGGAAGACATTAAAAGTTTGTACCCAGAGAATACTATTTTCAAGGTTTTCGGTCCCAACAAGGAGCAGTGCAAAAAAATGATTTTAAATAATAAGAGCAGTGTCAACCATACGGCTAATTGGACGCTTTTGCCGGTAATGCCGTCGTCGAAAGTGGATGCAGCAGCTGGCACATCCGCTTCCAAAGACAATTAAAGCTACTAAATGGGTTGCCCGTGGGGTGGCGGGTTTAGAATATACACCTCAGTGCCCAATGCTTGTCGTAAAAGGCGACAAAAAGTGTATTCAAGGATATGTGTACGTCGTGTTTATAGAATTATATGATGACACGAATCGAAACCTGAACGAATCAAAATTTCATCAGTTTGCAGATGCAGATGGAAATTAACAAAATCGAAATACTTTGTGGACTTACGCGGTATTCACAAATTCATCAGACGGTCAGTTAAGAGACTCGTCGGACAAGGACATTTAAAAAGATTGGCAACACTGTCATCATTGAATTCGCCGACAGAACCATTAAAAATTAGGCAAGTTTCGTTTTTCTCATAATTCTGGCCAATATTAACAAAATTTTGTTTGCAATAGGAAAAAACTCGTTAAAATTTTATTACGAGACGTTCTCTCAAAATGCAGAAGAAAACCCCATTGTAGCGCAGAGGCGTTCCCACGGACACATAAAATATAGAGTCGGCTATCGGGACAACCCAACGTATACCTAATTAAATTTGCCGAAGACATAATAAACACTAACACGAACAGTACGACATGACTTCTATCTTTGTGGGAAAATTTTAACTAAAGCTCAAAAATAGGTTATCTCGACACAGAGGATTATCTCGCGAAGAACATCTACACAGGCTGCTACAATATTAATTAGTATTTTTGAAAAGTAAATTCATTTCCGCCTCGTGAGGCCTACATGGATTATATTGGTACTATGCCACGATATCACTGTGCCACAGTGTGCGACAGTGTGACCCTAGCATAAGGTATGCATACACACATACAAACACTGATGTGTGCTTAAGCGGTTGAATCTGTGTGTAATAAGGCGATTTAACTACTTACCTCATAAGTGCAGACAATGTCCTCATCATAGGCGACCGCACTCAAATTGCAAGGACGTCGCATTTGCGTGTACGGCTGCTCCGTGTCCTGCTCCTTTTGGATTTTGTCATTGTCGTCGTTGTTGTTGTCAAAGTCACAGCCAGCATTTCCGTAGTAGTTACGTAAGAGCACGTAATTTAAATTCGAAATAACCTCGGCGTATTTATTTTGGACCAACCAATATTTATTGTGATGACAGAGTCGAAGTTTGTTCAAGAGCAATTTCGGTGAGATGGCAAACACGCAGCAGGGTCCAGGCGTTGACTGCGACGTCGACGCTAACTGCGACGTAGTCGTCGTCGCTGTCGTTGTCGACATCCATGGCTCATTACTGAGCTTTTGGTCCTGCCCATTGTTGCCTTTTTTGTTGTGGCTCAAGCAATTCGATTGCAATTGAAAATCATTCAAAAGCGCAGCAACGAGCTCATCATTATCAGTGTTGTACACATGGCCATTGTTGTTGCCGTCGCCCGTGTCAGTAGCCTGGCCTGATCCGACTCCGGCACATGTACTTGTAGCCAAAGCTGCCGCCTGGCCGACTGGCCTCAAGTTGTCAACGTAACGGCCATCGTTAGAGTTCCTTTGTTGCATGGGTCGCCGGTCCGTTAACTGCTCCTGCTGCTCCGGCTGACTGCTTAAGGCATTATCCGGACTCTTTGCAAAAGTTTGTTTGCCAAATGTTTGTGGCAGCGCTGCAGCTGGCCGCTTTTGTTGCACACTTGGCTGCTGGTTCGGCTGCTGCTGTTGCTCCTTTTGCAGCTTCTGCTGCTGCTGTAGCTGATGAGCATGATAATGACATGGCGGTGCTGTCAAATATTTGGATACCACATGCGGAAATATCTTATCGAAAGCATTCAACGCTTGTATAACCACTGTGTGTATGTCATCCTCAAAGCCCTGCAAAGTAGACCAGAATAGAAAAGTTTTTAGTAAATTTCTTTATATAAGAAGTACGATTACATATACATATGTATATGTACATATAAAAATAGTACAAACGACATACATGAAAACATATATAACATAAGCATAATAAAAAAAAAAAATGGCGTACATTAAAGTCGGTTGCGCACAACTTTGGGATACCCTATACCACCACATTGTTACCAAATCCGGTGATTTGCTTCAGAACTTGAAAAGATATGGGAACTATATGATAAAGTTAATCGATTTTGATAAAATTGGGTACAGTGCTGGGGAACTCTAAAAAATGCCAAATTCGGTTACGATATCTTCATAAACAAATGAATTATTCATCTAAAACTTTCGGTTTTTTCGAAGTCCTTTTAAACAACCCTATGGTAGCTACAAAATATATCTCCGATATCATAAAAATAAAATAAACGGGTTTCCTTTGGAATAATAAGGAATCTAATCTGAAAGTTTTATTGCTCTAGCTTTTACCATCTCTGAGATCTAGGCGTACATACAGACAGACAGACAGACGTCCGTGCGGAGTGGGTGCGGAGGATGCGCTACCCTTAAGAGAATTTTTTATAGGAAGTTAAAGTACTTTATCATGTTTCAAATCCTTTTCCACTTTTCTAATTAATCGATAAATTTTGATTCAATCGCCAGCATAATTCTTATGGATAATGCCAAGTCCGTGGTCTGTGGCTATAAAACTTCAAAATAGGGGATTTTATTATTAATGAAAACTGAACTAACCGGCTTTTATTGCAATATATTTAATTAATGAACCCCTCATGGGGTTCAAATGCAAAAATATCAGCAACGAATGGGATGACATGATCCAGGATCAGAATGCCTGCAGACGAATGCTGAGATCGCATACCAACACCTCAGGAGGAGCATAAGTGAGTACGAACTCTTTTCTTTTACCTCTGTAAACAAGGGTTTGGGAGAAGAAAAATTAACCCCTCATGTATATAAAAAATAATTAACTTTTATTAAGCAATTATAGGAAAAAAAAATTATTTTCAATATCATTATAGAATATTTTTTTTTTAAATGAAAATAAATATTGCAGTTGTTTGAAAGAGTGCGCAATTAATCGCAAATTGTTCCAGCTGTACTAGAGTGGGAGACGTCGGAGACAAGTTATTAGCCATAACCGTATGTCTCTCCGTATGAACTAAATCTCAGAAATGCTTAGAGCTCTCTAAAAAACAAATAGTTTTAGACCCACACAATCCCTAAGCACTGTTCCAAATTTATTTAAAATCTATAAATAATTCGCTTGCTAATACTAATTTTGAAATATATTAACAGGAACACCTTTTATTGAAATTGGCTTCCTTTAAAAGTATCTTTTGTAGGAAATAAACTATGCTTACTCCGTAGTTAGTGCAGTGTATAAATATGGACATCCTTAAGAACGGACATGCAAGGCGCTGGCTTAGTTTGCGCTGCTAAGCGAATTTGTGTTTTATTGTTTGCACAAGCAAAAAGTTTTGCACAATCACACACAGATACACACACACGCTAAAGCAGAGATCTAACTGGCCAACGTATGTGTGTGTGTGTAAGTATCTATGTAAGTGTGTGCATTTTTAACGAGTCCCTAACAAGCTTTTCAGTCAGGGCTAAGGCTATTGTTATCAAAGTTGCTTTGCTTACGGCCTGCTCAACGCTGCCCTCTCTTTGGATCTATCAAAAGCGCGCGCTTCCACTCTTTCCCTATCTAGCTGTCTGAGAGTATGTGTGTGTGTGCGCATTTGAGTGCCATTGAGACGGATTTGCCAGCCATTATATGTTAGCACTAATGTGATTTCCGGCTTGCCTCTCTTACAGCAACAACAACAAAGATAGCAACAACAATGAGAGAGTTTTCTTCTATGCTGCTTCTTGCCTTTACGCCATTTTTTGTATGCATTTCGTTGCATTTTTTTTCTTTTGGCTGTTGGAATAGTTGTATGCGCTCTTACTGTTGTTGTTGTTGTTGTTGGAATGCAATATGCTAACAACATTGCATAATCAAATTGCTCTTTTGGGTCGTTTACCAACACACATTGCTTAGCTGTTTGCTCAACTCGGCCGCTAAATTATTGAATTCAATAAAGTCCACTAAAAAAAACGAAAAAAAAGAAGTAGTTCGAAAAAAATGCAAGTAACACCGAAACCCAATTTCCAATCCCCAGGCAGAAATCAATGTGCAATATATGCGCAACTTATGCGCACATTTACTACAAGTGCAGTCAGTAGAGGGGTATGTATTAGTTTGTGTCTCTGACACACCTCAAAGTCACAGCGGCACATGAGAAACTAGTCAGCAGCAACGGATGCGCCTGCTGCTCCTTCTGCCCCTTAGGGGCATTTGCACTTGCACCATTGCGAAGGCGATAAGAATTTTCTTTATTTTCAAATGAAAAACACCCGGCAAAAATGCCGCCAGCTAAGCTGAAGCTCTATGGCATCAACTAATACACTTAAAGAAAAAGATTTGCAAAAGCAGCTTGCAATGCAAAATTTACCTTTAGGAAATGTTCGGAGACAATTTTATGTGAAAACAGCGCCAAATCGAAATTGCTTATTAAATTTTATATGGAATGCTGATTTGGTTGTACCACAAGAGTTATGAATTTTTAATTAAAAGGCCTTAAATGAGAGATATAATGAAAACGAAAAACTGACACAGAAAATGTGGTCGCGTGTTATTGAGAAAAGTATAAAAAAAATAGGGGAAAAATTAATCTGTTTTTCAACCGTATTCCAAGTTTCGATTGAATTAGTCAGTATTTTCAAGATCCAATAGCTTATGATGCATGTATATAATTATTTGCCGCGTAAAAATTAAATCTTTGTTTAACGTTTTAAGGAACTGAAAAAGAAATCAAATTATAGAGCATACAAAAATCTTCATATAATCAACTATGAATTTTGATAAATATTCAACTAATTTTCTTCCTATGAAGTTTAGAACAGTTGGATATATTTAGTTTGTGCAAAAGTATGTAACCTAGAGAAGATCTCCAAAAAAATACCAATATGTACATAAATAATGAAGAAAATCAAAATATAGTATTTACTTGTGGTCTCGAATAAATGTTACCAGTTGAAATACTTTATTAAAGCTTACTAATTTTTTTTATATCTTAACTTGCTTGTCAATAAACATTTAAGTTTAGTACAGAAATTATTTTCAAAATTTGAAATTTATATGAAGCCTTGAAAAAACTCTGTTTTCGAATACTTCTTGCTGATCTTAAATTCAAATTTTTCTAAATTCTGTTTGTTTTAGGGATGTTTCAACAATAATTTTGATATAACATTTTGGTATGACAATTTTGAGATAACGAATATAATTCACTTTTTTCTGGTCTAAGTCTAATCCATTTTTTCTCAGTGCATAACCTCAACTGCAACTGGGATGCGATGGAAAATATTCAAAAGGCAAAACTTGCTTGCAGCATTTCATGACTGTGCCATTGATATTGCCACGTGTGTTGGTTTGTGTCCTTTGTGCATGAGTGTTTGTGTGTTGGTGTGTGTGCATGTGTGCAAGTGTTTGCTTGTACAAGTATGTGTTAAAATATGTTGGCTTGTTGGTTTAACATAGAAAAAAGTACAGCGAAAAGGTGGAGGAGGCGCATATTTATGGAAAGATGGGACCGTAACAAAAAGAACAGGAAAAAGAAATGCAAGAAAAACAAGCTAACGGAAGGCAAAAGAAAAGAACTAAAAATAACATATAAAGTGAGTCAGTTGCGGGGCCAGCATGTCGTATGCGTTATGCATATGCATGATGGTGTATGCGTGTGTGTAACTGAGAAAGACAAACAGTTAGAGGGAGTGGTTGCAAGTAATGGGACTTAACATTAAGCCACACACACACACACACACAAAGAGATCTAACAAAAGACGCACACAAATGACTTTGTTGCATTATGTGCCCCATAGCAATACTTTTGTTACATTTTCCTCACAATAAACGGTCACACTGCGCGCCCAAACTTAACTTACCTTAAGCAAGATGGCTAACAAATGCTCCAAGCACAAGTTACGCTGCAGCGGCCAACTCAAGCCGGCCCCACTGGCCTGCACAAAGTTGCCCACAATCAGTTGAACTCCGCCACGCAGTATGGGATCCGTATGTGCATGGAACAGCAGCACATCCGACAAAGCTTGCACCGGATTGCCTGCAGGCGGCAAGAGCTCTGCAGCAGTGCTTGACTTGCGCATGGATTTGGTACGCTTGGGCGGACGCGGTGGTAGCGACAAGGGCGGCATATCCTCTGCTGTGACAGTTGCGCGATAACTGGCTCCAATTATTTCCGATTTGGAGAGACACTGCTGCGCCTCCTTATTGGCCTTTTTGGGTGCCACCTCTAGTTGCTGCTGCAGCACTGCGGCGTCTACGCTGCGACTCAGCGTAGGCTGCTGCAAATAAGAGCAAGTACTAGCTCCAAAGTGATCATCTTTAATGTCCAACAACAGCAGCTCGTTATCTTCATTGGTAGGCAATAAGAGCGCAGTGCTAGTGTTGCCTATTTGCTCATAATCCGCACCAAGCTGTGAGTTATTACTGCTTGGTGGACTATCATTTGCGCTGGGCGACGGCTGTGTGCTAGAGGGGCTCACAATCGTTTGCTCCAGCAGCTTCAGCTCTGCCTCACTTATCTCCAGACGCAGTTGAAGCACGTGTGGCGCCAAACGCACACATTGCGCCAGCACGGAAAGTGAGAGACTCTTGATGGAAACTCTGGTCACACTATCCGGCTGCAGCCCACAGGCTTGTCCTGTGAGCAGAAATCGAGCGGCTAGCATTCGTGCTGTGTAGCTGATAAGCGGCTGTTCATGAATGCCTCCAATTTTGATGTTGATTAGCACATGGCCCACAATTGTTTGCTTCAGCGGTGAATTCTCGACCAGAAACGGATTTGCTGCATTAATATGAAAAAAGAATGGTTATTACAAAATAAATAGTCGAGACTGTCGTAATTTGTAGAAATACATATGAAACATTGCACAGTCGAACTTCCCTATAACGATCTCCACAATTCAATTTAAAGAAATTCGATTGTAATCAAAAAAAAAAAATAATAAAAATTTTAACCGATTTCATAGAGTAAAACGGTTGCGTATAAATTTCATTACTTTATTAGTTCTTGTTCTTGATTTCAGAAAAGATTTGAAAGATTTTTTCAATACAGGAACCATTTGATTTGATTGATTTTTAAAAATAATAGAGTCAACTTTACAGGTTCACCCTAATGGACTCTGAGACGCTTAATCTGAATCCGAGTTCCAAAAAACACAATACTCCAGGGTTCTGCAATAAACCATTTAATTTTTTCGATTTATGGTATTCAAGGATGTTTTATGTAATTTTGTCGTCGCTGAATTTGAATTCGAGGTCCAAAAACTCTCTGCACATCTGCTTTTTGAGATAACCTCCAAATACCTCGGTTATTGTGATGTCTGAGGTGATTTCAGAGGTTATGTCAGTTTTTTAATTCGATAAAATCTCTATTTCTGTACAAAAGCCAAATATAACTTGAGATGCAAAAAATATTTGAAAATTACAATATTTGAAAGGTTTTCTTTAAAAAGTGAATGAAAAGAATGATTCTTTCTGTTGATAATTAAGATTTTCCGATTCATTTGACATTTTTGTTTATTTTTGCATTTAAAAAAAAAAAACCTCAAGATTGATGACCCGTTATTTTGGGAGGGTTTAACAAAAATTTAAGGAAACTACCTTCTTCATGAATAATAATAATAATAACCACAGCGCTTTATAAAGCGCAGCCAATATTTTTGAGGAACTCTGATTTTTTAAACTGACCAGTACACTACCTCTATCCCTCCAAATTACTTAATCCCACAATTGAAGCTTAAAAAAAGTGCAACAATAAGGAACCATAATCAAACACAGCAAACTTTTAATATTAGAGTATACAAACTTTTGACCAAAGTGCTGACCACTTCAAGATAACTAAATACTAAGCATATGTTGACATGAAAACATCAATTGTTGGCTTACCATTGGGCGTACGTCGCATTTGCACCAACTGCTGCTCCGCATCACGTTGCTCCACATCCATTAATACCGCCGTGGAAGCCGTATACGAAGCCGTAGCCGAATAGGAGTCATCCACAGGCGTCGGTGTCTCAGCTATGGATGGCTGACGCTCCTGCGTGCCCACGCTGCTGCTTGCCAAGGAGCTCAACGATAACGTCAAAGAAGCTGTGGAAACAGCATCCGACTTGTCTGCAGCAGTCGCTGAACATGTTGATGTAGCCGTTGCTGACTTTGAGGGCGTGGACTTGCTGCCACTTGATTGACGAAAGAGCTTACTGACCGACTCCGAGGCTAAAAGAAAACAAAAAAAAGACAAGAGAATCAAGTTAAGTCGAAACTTTGTAATTCATTGGCCCTTCAAGTGCAGATAAGTTTGGTTTGACACTAATGCAGCTGCAAGGCGTAGCTAATTTGTGCAGGACAGCAGTAGTAGCCAGAAGCCAGTTGTAGTTTGGCTGATGCTAGAAGCTAGTAGTAGCCACATGCCAGCCAATTACCGGCAGCATTCATTTGTCTGTTTGTTAGATGGCCGCTGTCCATGGACCACTGACCACGAACCACGAACCGCTGCCGGAGCTTAAACCGCAGCGTAGACGCTTTTAAAAATTAAACAAAACTTTGTAGAACACACACACACATCAACACATACACACAGTTGGAACAACAACTTGCAGGACAAGATCCGCCATTTTGTTGTTTGGCAGCTGCGCTGTGAAATGTTAAAAACTTTCTAAACACGAGCAGGCAATAAACATGAAACGAAAAACCAAGAAAAATGCAATACGCTCTTAGCCAAGTTTTTCTAGGGGGTCTTAGCTCAGCATAAGTGTGTGTGTGTGTGTTAAAAGTAGTTTAGTCCAAAACCGCTAAAACTATTTCTCTAGCTTATTTTTATGCTCATCTATTAACTAGCGAAACGTTGCTGCTATTCGAAATTAATTGAAAACTCAAATTTTACAGCTTAAGGTCAGTAGAGCTCTAAAATTTTGTGTGTTTTTTCTAGGGGGTGTGGGAATGACCGCAGCAGCCGTAAAATTGGCTTCAAGACTAGGTTTTCAATCAGCTGCTGCTTTATTTTAATTGGGTTTGTTAATTCCTGCGAATACACTCGATTTGCTTTTTAACGCTTGCAACTTAATTTGTAAAACGAAAGGTTTAGAAGATGAAAGGTTTTCTTTAATATTAAATACGTAGCACTATTTTGTCCTTGGTATTTTTTTTGCATAATGCCAAGAACTTTAAATAGGTTTAAAAATTTATAGCCGTGAAAAATTGGGTATGGCTACATAGCGTGTTGTATTTATCTTGATTATGATTGTTGCTTGCTTTCTTCCTGTTGTGAAAGTTAACCCATCTTAAGGCAGGCATGGGCAACTCATGAAAAAAATTTGTTTCGCTAAATACCAAATGTATTTTGTATGTATGGGTTTTTATGCAAAACCTTTCCTTAAACAGTCATAGATCGTCAAAAACACCTTAAGCTATCATTACCATCAGATGGTCAAATTTGTCAACTTTTGGAAACGATAAGTTGTGACGTAGACACTGTTAACGAAGAGAACGGAGCGGAGGATTTTGATGAAAAAACACAACGCGAGCTTAATTTGAAGAGAGAGTTAATAATTAGAGCTGTAAATTTATCTGAGTCACCTTTGGAATCGGACATAGCCCGTACGGGAGTTCCACTACGAAACATTTGCTGCCTTCAAATTTATTTATTTATCTCCTCAAACGCCTTTATCAACAAAGCTTACTGCTTGTTTAACTATGATCCCGTTGAATTCATTCCTTGGGTACCAATCTGGTAACCTTGGGTCCAAATTTAGTTTCAAATTATAAGCTACCAATGAATATTGATCTAAAAGAAAAAACTGTGCTACTATGTCTGGAAGTGACTGTACGGTTGGCAAAATTTCACGATTTATAAGATCTGAAAGAGTATTTGCTAATATTTATGGTCCTATTATGATCAATGAGTATAATGGCAATATGGTGGGCGTTGATCTCATGAATAGACTTATTGGAAGCTACAAAATTGATTTCCAATATTTGAATAAATCAAAAATTAAAAAATACAAATTTATTTAAAGATAGTTCGACGTTTGCTAAAAATTCTGTGTTGGTATTAATAATGTTTATTATGTTTGTGCTTAATAATGGTTGATAATTAACATGTTTGTTTAAACTTATATGAGAACGACGCGTTTTACAATTTTGAAGTACAATCGGGAGACTGTTATCGATATCGATATTGATGGCAAGGTTGCCAACTAGTTTACGGCGTTGTGGGCTGCCAGATCTATCTTTAACATTCTGTAAGTATGAAATCGTTGTTTTCCGGCAGAATTTTTCTTGATGTACCTAGAATACAAGCAATCGTAGAAGAAACCAAAGTTTAAAATTTCCCATCAAATATTTCTAGAGTTATTAAAGAAAAAAAAAACCCCCAATAGAAATAATGTTAGAGAGTAAAACTCCTGTAACTCTTCTGCTATGGAAAACACGTTATTACTTAAAAAAAAAACAGAAGATCTGTCAATGCGTTCTCGAAATATTACGAAAACACCGCGTCATAAAAAATGTGAACAGTCGGAGGCTGATACCCTGTTCCTTTTTTCTCGAAAAAAATTATATTTCAGCATAGTCCTGCCAAGAACTTTCCATGCACACCATCTGGTCAAATTTCGTGTCTCTAGCTGTTAAAGTCGCCAAAATCTCATACAGACGGACGGACAGACAGACATGGCTCAATCGCTACCCGAGGTTATGATAGGTATTTTGGTATAAAGGACTTGGGGTCCACTACGCCACCTTCTGTCCGTTACATACATAGCACAAATCTAGTATACCCTTTGCACATATAGGAACAGGGTATAAAAATACAATGTATGTGAAAATGAATTTTCTTTATACCAAAGTTTTGTATTTTCCTGAATTTTAACGTTTTAAAAGTAGTACAGCAAACGAAGGCTCAAAAATATAATTTGCTATATGGATGGTTTTGTCCATTTTCGTTTTATTTACCACCAAAAAGCAAAAAGTTAAAATTTTCTAATAAATTTTCTTTTGTTAAATGGTATTTTTCTGTTATAATGTTAATGCGAACACAAACGTGCAATAACTTGCTTGCGCCATCTAGCGGTCACATTAAACAAAGAAAAAAATTATGACTTGGACAACGACAACGGAATGTCTTGAAAACAGAAATTTTTTTTTTTGCACAATTTACATTTTATAGCTTTTTAGGCGTTATTGAACTAAATCTATTTAATTATATACACTACAACCATTTTTTGCAGCGGGCGTGGCAAACCAAAGTTTCATTATCTCGGAGCATAGTAGTATTGGGTTACCAAAAGATGGCCATTATTCGTAGGCAGGTGAAGTTTCCCCCGTTTTCCAAAAGAAGAATTTCAAGGTGTAATTACACTTATACAAACCTCACCTTATAAAGTGCTTGTTTCAATAATAAAAATGCTACAGCCACCAACAACCCAAAAACCATTTTTGAGGCCCTATGCTCCAATAGAAACCAGGACACGACACTTACTAAAACCATTTTACCTGGATCCACCAACGCGTACAACATCGGCTAAAAAAACGTTTTTAGGGCACAATTCTGGTGTTTTCAATTTTTTTTATGAACAAAATGTGCATGTGAATCATGGAACTATTTCAATTCTCAACTCTGCTTTTCCTCAACGCAGATCCTATTCTACTTTGAAGCTGTTTAGTTGTTGAGTAAGTGCTGCAAAATACGGCATTTTCAACACAGCAAAATTCTGAATTTTTGAGCTATTTTTTTGATGCAAAAAGCAACGAGTTACTACCTTACACTCGTAATAGAGTGACATTACTTTTACTTTGTCACTCTATTACGAGTGTAAGCCAATTTTAATCAAATTTTAAAGAATTAAATATTATTATTTGTAAGTGACAGAATCATAAACTCAACAATGCAACTCATAAACTAATTAAAAGGGATTCACGCCTTAGCCTGTTGTGTTTTTGAGCAACTTTGCAACTCCTCTACTCAACAGAAAGCGTGAATACCCTAAATCAGGGGTACCCAGGCGCATTGCTCATCTGGCTCTTTTTGTTTTTGTAATGGCTCTTAGGCATAGGCTGCAATACGCGTTCTCTCCCTTACTCTCTTTGCTCACTGAGCTCAAAGCAAAAATAGTTAGTTGGTGTTTGCTTTTCCATAAGCAGCCTTTGGGCACCCCAACCTTAAATGAAAGCTCTAGATTTGCTTAGATTTTGAAGCTCTCCAGACATTTAAACCTGTTTTGAGCAACTTTGCAACTCCTCAACTCAACAGAAAACGTGATTACCCTAAATGAAAGCTCAGCGTTGCTAAGATTTTGAAGCTCTCCAGACATTTGAACCTGTCAAAATATTATCAAAAACAAACTAACAAGCAAACTCAGAGTAATAAGCCATCTAAAGAAAACTTAAAAAAGTTTCAAAATCAGTAATTGGTAAAAAAAAAAATATTCAAAATTAACAACACGTTAGATAAGGCCACGTTTTCGAAAGCTTCAAAAAATGCATATGCAATCAAGAAATGGCTCATCTGCTGCTATATCCCACGCACTCAATCTTAGAGAAACGGCATTGAAGATACCACTTAAAAAAAGCGATACAACTATTATCAATTTACCAACACTAGTGGAGCGTATGCCTATAAAGGCGCGCCGCGTGCGCTTTTTGCGAAATCTGGATGCACAGTTCAGTGGTTTGATACTAGCCGTTTCATTAAGAAACTATGGCAGCTTCAAATTGTTGCTGCGTGAACTGACCGAGGCGCTGCACAAACGTTTGAAGTTGGCTCGCGTCTTGTACAAGCTCAACAGGATCACTGGTGAGCGCATTGATGATATGGATGACTTCTTGGATGGTGATATTGTGGTGTGCTGCTGCCAACATGAAGCCTTTGAAGATGTAGGCTATAATGTCAATGCCAAGGAGCTGCAACTGCTTCAAATTCAAGTAGAACAACTGCAGCAAAAGCGGCTGGCACAGCAGTCGTCTATAGGATTTGAGGGCAACTTGGCTGATTTGCGACCCTGCCACATGCCCGCCATTGGCTGCTATTTTGACATAGGTGCACGCATCTGTGACAGCAAATCCACGGCGCTGTTTAAAGGTCGCAGCAAAAAAGCTGATTCCAAGGTTAGTTGCATCATTAAAGTTGTGGACAAGCGGCAGAAGAGTACTGAGTTCATGGAGTCGGCGCTATCCGAGTTTGATTGCCTGCGACAGCTGCAGACACATGATAATATACTGGAGCTGTACTTCTATCTAGAGCAGGTCTGGCTTTTCTACATGGTAGTGGAATGCATGGATGCGGATTTGTTCGATATACTGCAACGCTTGGGTCCCTTTACGGAGCCGCAAGCTGCAGAGGTAATGCGTCAAGTGGGTACCGGCCTGCAGCACATACACCAACTTGAATTTGTGCATCGCGACATCAAGCTAGAGAACATATTGACGCGAGCTGTGGCCAACAATCCGCTGGCCATTATCAAGATTGGTGACTTTGGCCTGGCCATGCGTTGTGGCAATAAGCAGATGAAGCAAAGATGCGGCACGGCACCCTATATGGCACCAGAGCTTATTATAGGTCACAGCTATAGCTATCCTGTGGATGCTTGGGCGCTAGGCGTGCTTTTATACTACCTACTGTGCTATGAGATGCCCTTTGGTGAGCAATGCGCTGCGAACTCTGAAATCTTCGATATGGTGCTGCATCAGCCGTATCAGCTTAAACCGGACGTGGAGCGTTTGCTAAGCAGTGAGGTTAAAAATCTGCTTGTTGGCCTGCTGCAAAAGCAGCCCCAACAGCGACTAACCATCAATCAAGTGTTGGAAAGTAGTTTTGTGCAGAATGCTGGCAAATCTTAAGGCAGCCTACAGTTGGCACCAATTGTTTTTAGTTTGCTTAGAATTTTATTTGTAAAACGGAAAAGTTCTTTTAATAAAAATATTTTGAAGTTTTTCTGTAGCAGCTAAACAATTAGCGGGTTCATTGTGCTCATAAAGTCACTTGGATAGAATGCACTTACTTAGCGTGCAGGAGCTGGCTTTTAATTTTATGTGAGACATTTTATGTGCGCTCTTTAGCCCCACACACACACACACATACGCTCGCACATTTTACTACATGCATGTAATTATATTGGGGTTTTTGCCTTTTATGGTTTAATAGTTTGCTTAACAAATAGCAAGCAGGAACTTAGCTAAAGTGTGAGGTTTGTGATTACATGGAGGATGCAACTTATTTTTTACAGTGTATGTTTTTTTATTAACAAAATCACGTTAAAAGAAAAATAAAACAAACAAAAAACAACATGGATGACGACAACTGCAACATGCAGCGCTCAAAATGGCGAATAAAACTTGCAGGAGTATGTCACAACAACAAAAAGTAGTCGTATGTGTATTTGTGTGTGTTGCATAAAAATAAAACCCACAAGATATCACAAAAATAAAATAAAGCAAGCCAAATAATAAAATGTGAATTTATCGAGACGGTATTCGGCACTGGAATACCCTAAACTGAAGGAATTGCGCCCGAAATATGTTTCTTCTATGCGTTACATTTTTAACGGAATGAATTTGAGAAATATATTTTTTAGCAATGATTAAAAAAAAATAATCTCTAGTTTCAAAAAATGTTTTTTTTAAATGATACAACTCTTATTGTGATTAAAAATTTTATAAAAACACGATTTTGAGCTTTTCAAAGTTTGCAGCTCATATAGACAGATTAAAGGATTTAGCTGGATAAGGTGCAGGAAACTGCACCTAACGATTTTTTAAAAGTAATAATGCAGTTCGTTTCGAAAACACAATAAAAACTTATAAATACGCAAAGTTAAAGACGGAACGCTATAAAAATTTGTATCTTTTTAGTTGTTCTGTACATTAAACTATGAAAGAAAAATTCTACTTTTGAACTAAACAAGTTTATATTAGTCGTTAAACCAAGCAGGCCGATTACAGTCAAAAAATCCACGCTATTAGACATCGCATACTATTCATAAATTTTAAAGTGTTTAACGTTTAAACTTTCAACGAGGAAACTAAAGGTATAAAGGTGTGTATGCAGCACTAAAAATCATAACCGTACATGAAAAAGCTTCATATTTATATATATAAAAAAATATATTCGCAAAATTTAATGTCCAGGCGCAGACAAACAAACAAAATAGTGTTGTCCTATGATTTAAACAATGCTATTCGTAAGATGTGACCAGCGCAAGCCCACTAGATGGCGCCAGCAGTACCAACAGATGTTCTGTTTTGCCGCTACAGCCAAAACAAATGTGCAACCACATTATTACAGCCGTGACCAAATGACGCTCTGACAACCCAAACAAGGTATTCAATTTATTAATTTTCGCCGTCATAGAAATTTTTCGCATTGATTACAAAAATTGATGCGAATGTAAGTATTTGACGACAATATACGTTTCCAACGTTTCCCATTTGAAACAAAAAGCAGCTGATTGTAGTATGACCATTTGGTCATCAACTTAAACTTTGCGGATATAGTCACACTGCTCATTACGGCAGTAATTAATTTGCTTTTATTGTACGATCTAGAATTTTGGAACTGCATACCGGCCTTAAAATTAAAAATTGGCAAATGTAAAAAAATTGAATTTTTGTGAAGATTTAGACATAAGACACTTCAATGTCATCAGCCTAACTCTTTTGGTCTTCAAAACCCAAACTTATTCAAAATTTTCACCCAGAATGCGATTTCACGTTTCTTTCAGTATTCTCGAGTACAACTTAATATATCTTGTATTATTATTGCTTATTTTCTTGACGATAGATTTTTGCGGGTTCCGCGAGAGTCCCATCCCAAACTCATCTATACCTAGTACCCACCCTTTCAAAAAATATATTTTTCTGTAATATTTAAATCTTAAAGCCGCAAATACTACGCAATACAGTCAAGAGTCTAATTCAAAGATTAATCAAGACTGAATTATATATCAATTTTAAAAACTTTATCTCTCCCTAGTTTACGCGAAATTTAACATTCCTAACTGTTGTAGTTCCCAAAATCGGATTGTTCGACCGAACAAACTATGGTCTGTCATGCCCTCTACTGCGTGTTACATGCATTATCGATATAATACTATATATACCCTAAGGTTACAGGGTAAAACTATATAAAAGACTACAACGAAAACCGCATAGGAAACGCGACGGACACGAAAGGAACGCGCACGAACAAGAAGTAGGTTGGCTGCCATCGTATAAATGTTGCCAGCCCCCGTTTCCTACATTATGTGGCACACACGCTTCCAAATATTCGCGTGAGACACACATACTAGTACATGAATTTTAAGAATGGCAATAACAACAGCAACTTAAGCTCAGAGAAGCAACAAGGACTCGACCAAAATATTACCTATGAAAATAAAGTAAAACAAGCGGGATAATCCCGAGGAGAGCACACCCTGTACCATACCTAGTTTCCATAAATTCTATACGATTTTGACCTACAGCGAAAAACTTTTGCTTGCGATTGTAACTTCTCGTGAGTTCCAGTTTTGGTAGGCTACAAATTAAAAAGCCTGAAACGTCAAGTTTTTCAGTAACGGTCTAAAATTACTCTTAATGTTTCATACACGAGATAGGATCGTGACGGAATTCACGCGAGTCCAAGAAAGAATTTAGAAATGTGCAGTCGCTTTTCATGATCGAATACTTGTAATCTTTGAAACAAACTGTTAAATGTGTGCAAATTTTTAGACCAACCCTGCTCAAACGCTGGCTATAAACCTACTAAAAACTTTTAAAGTGCAAAACAAATTTAGTATGATAAACTCACTTAATCTTTATTAAATAAATAAATAAAGTTTTGAAACAAATTAATAATTACCGCAGTGATACAAAAATTAAGAAGCACGATATAAATTAAAAAAATTCGGGCGCTATCGGAACGGATGGGATAATTGTTAAAAAACATGAGATGAAACAGAACGGAAAACAGAAACAGGTCTGACTGAAATCTTGTTTCATTTCCTAATTCCATATCTGGAATCTATTCACACTGAACACATCTTAGTAAAACGCATGGAATTTGTTGAAGAAATGAAAAAGGTGTTCGTACTGACAACATTCAACATCTAATATCTCGCTGCCATATTGACAGGCTGACACGTATAAACCAGAAAATTATGAAAATTTTTAAAAAAAATTTATTTAGATTAAAATATCAATCTTTTTATGAGTTGATTTTCAACGTCAACTACTATTAAGGAAAGGTTTTATGAATTTATGTTGAAACCATTGATTAATTTGGAGTATTAATGAGGACACCGAGCTGCTGCCAACTCACACATACACACATATATACATATACATATGTACATGCCAGCGCCACAAGCTGTTTGGATGTTTGTTGGTGATGTGCTAAAGTGTTTCAAGTCCATTGGACCTCACCAATGGTTGAAAGCCACTGGTTTAAAAATATTAGTAAATTCATAATATAAAAAATTTATGTATATGTATAATAGTTTATAAGCTATTTGTACAATAAGATTATATTATCATCGCCGGTGTTGGAGTAGAAGTCAAAAAGCATTACATATGCTGATTTTTTTGATGAGACACAATTTGTCTTGGTTTATTAAAATAAAATTAAAAGTAAATAAAAATACATAATAAATCTATAAAATTGGTTTTTACTTTTTTGCCTCATCAAACTAAAAGATCCGACTGGAATGCTCACACTTTTTGGTTTAGTTCGCCATAAATGGCCGCACTTTTTAAATTCTGTGTCAGTTCCATAAACATATGAGGTTTTGGCACCTCGTTTCGAATTAAAACTTACCAGTCTTTTTCGTTGACATTGCTTACATTTTCGCAGCGAATGACAAAAATTTAAAGGTGCACAAAAAAATGCCTCTAGAATATCGTTTTTTTTTTTATGGCGATAATTAAACTATCGAAAATATTAAAATGTTCAACAATCGAAAGTTTGACAGCTATGACATTTTCGTTTTATTAATATAAGTTTTGTTGAAGCGGTGTTACTTCTTTTGTAAAAAGTCTCGAGATTAAATCGAAAAACTGATAAAATAAAGAAAAAAAAAAAATGTCCAGCAACAGTGCTAACAACGAAAATGATGTGATCATAACCTCCGTGTTGGATGGTAAGAAGAAGCCACTGCCTTTGCAAGGCAACAGCCTGGGCGAGACACAGAAGCAGCCGGATGAAACCCCATATACCCATAAAGTGGAAGTGCAGGAGATGGCTGATAAATTAAAACATCAACTGGATTCGTATCAGCTGACTACCTTACCCACGGTTTCGGCGGTTGTCAATATGGCCCTGAATAAGAACAGTAGCGACAAGGCCATTGCATCCAGCTCAGAGAGCATCGACGAAAGGTCCATGAAAGGTCACTTTGGCTGGGTTCCATGTTGCACAAATATTTTATGTATACCATACATATACCGACAGTCGGAAAAGTTCTATTCCGTGCGCATAGTTGAGCAGAAGATGTTGAGTATCTATTTGAACTCCTTACATCCTGAAGTTTATTCGCATGTCAACTATGTGAAGAGCTTTTTTCTTACAAAGGCCGAGGCGACTCTCTTTAATGAGATCAATTTCTTCCACTGTGACGGGCAGTTTGGTGAGCAACCTTTCACAACCAAGGATCGTCTGATACGCCAGAGCGATGCTCATTATTTTTACACCTATTTAAGTACTTGCTTCCGCATAGTAAATAATTTAAAAGAGTGGAAATGTGGATTCATACGCATTAATAATCAAGATATCTGGTGCTATGTGGAGCACGATATGCAAAAGATGATACCCATATTTTTTTTCCAATGCGCAATGGATGTGTTTAGCGGAAAATTGAAAGCTCTTAACGGTTGGGATTTGGCATATTTGAAGTTCTCCTGTAAACTGCTGGGTTTACGCAACGAATTGATTTCCAGTGACAGCATTAATGTCATCTCTTTGGAAGACGTTAATACTTTGTACCCAGAGAATACTATCTTTGAGGTTTTTGGACCCAATGAGGAGCAATGCAAAAAAATGATTTTAAATAATAACAGCAGTGTCAACCATACGGCTAACTTGACGCTTTTGCCGGTAATGCCGTCGCCAAAAGTGTATGCAGAAGCTGGCACATCCGCTTCCAAAAACAATTAAAGCTACTTATGGGTTGCCCGTGGGGTGGCGGGCTTAGAATATACACCTCAGTGCCCACTGCTTGTCGTAAAAGGCGACTAAAAGTGGATCCAAGGATATGTTTGCGCTGCGTTTTTAATCTGAACTTAAAAAATATGACTTCAAGCGAAAAAATTGCTCGGACTACTAATCTGGAACCAGACTATTCGAAGCTTCAAAACTTCCGCTAGCTTGCAGAATGATGCGAGCTTTATGAAATCTAAATACCTTGTCGATGTACACAGAGTTCACACATAGTCCGAGGGCTTATTAAACTTGCAATCAACAAGTTGCCAACAAACTTATCGCACATCCCATATCTCACGTCGGAAATTGACTAATCGTTGAAAGCAAAAATCGTTGTGTAAGCTGTTATAGAGTTAGAGTTACATAAAAATTCACTGACTGGGATAAAACAGAGCTTCGTGTAGGGGCTTGGTGTCCGCTGCATGCTCCAAATGGAAAAGTTATAGTAAATTTTAAAATCTGAGCGCAGTTTGCCATAAAGGTGGCTACAAACCCACTGCTTTTGACACAATTTTCAAAAAAATGTAAGTCGTGTATTTTTTTTTCAGAATACTAGTAAGTATTATTAAAAAACCAATATTAGATCGCGCTTTCGCTGGGTACAAAAAAAAACGGACAATAAGCAAAAAAAAAGTCTGATAGCGCATAAGTGCACAACAACAAGAAACGAGAACGACAACAGAACAACAAAAAGGACAACAACAACAACAGCAGCAGGACAAGATATAAGAAAAACAAGAGCTAAACGCGCTCTTGGTGTTTTGTAGAGTGCACCAACTGATGACTGGGCAAGGCTACATAAATCCGCACACAATAATGCTAGGTTCACACTGCAACAAAATTTTTAAATAAATGATATACACGCAAATAATATAATAATTACAAAGCCTTTTTAACTTTATTGTTAAATAATAATAATATAAAAATAAAAAAATTATCGTATGTTCTCGATAGTTAAAATAAGATATATTTTATAAAGTAAATTTGAATTATGACAAAATGTTTACTATAGTAAGTAATGTGTACATAATTAGATTTAAAAAAATTTCTTAAAAGTGGAAATGACAAAGGTTTGATATTTAAACAAGATAAAAGTATCTCACACCTCTTTTGCAAGACCTACCGAGCATTATAATGTGTTCACTTTGTCGTGCAAAAATGCATTAAGGCAAAAGTGGCCGAGTAACGTGAACCACCCCAACAACAAGGCATAAGGTAAATGTGTCAGACTGACAACATGAGCAACAACAATGAGCTGTTAAACGGTTTTCTGAGGATGATGGCGGTTAAAAGTTGTTGTTCGATACTTTGCACTTTTGCCTTTATGCATTTTTGCCCGACAAAAAGAACACACATTCCCATAATTTCGCAGAAAAGATAGGTTGGGTAATGTTAATGTGTGAAAAAAAAAGGATTCTCAAGTGTCATCTTTGTTCACAAGTTAATTGAGACCGTATAAAAAGGAAAATTTTTTAGGTATATTACACTAGCATTGAAAAATATACTCAACTGCTTTAAACGTTTTCGTTGTGAAAGTTTCGTTGAAACGAAAATTGTGATTGAAAAATCTTTTTATTGAACATTTTTGCTTAATACCGAAAAAAAATTTGTATTCCATTTTAATAAAAATGATGAAAAATTTTATATAAGGACGCTAAAAATTTTCAAAAAATGAATGATAAGCAAAAATAAATCAAAATCGGATTAGTACAACTGGGTTATTATGGAACAGAAATGAGGATATTTGCAAAAAAATAGTTTTGCTTAGTTTCAATATATATACATTTTTGATTTCAACACACTATTCAGCTACGAAAATGAAAAATAAATATTGAGAATACCAATATTTTTTTTAAATTAGTAAACTTGTGCAATCGGCTTGAACTTACAAATTATAATACTAGGAAGGCCAACAAGTAACAAAATAATGGAAAAATTAAGTTAACAAGTGAATAATGACCACCTAACACTAATCGTCACCATTTTGACACCACACCCCAACAAACCGCCTATTCTTGAAATTGTTTTTTCTCTTAAATTAGAATAGGATTTTTTTAATATTATAAGTCCAAAAAAAAATGTATAATGTAAAGTTCACGATTAAAACATGTTTACTTTTATTTTATTTTAACTCTTGTGACGTCACGTTTACTTTTGACTAACTTTTTGGTCGACAAGTGTCACAATGTTACAGAATTAGCCAGTATAGTGTAGACATAGCATAAGACTGGATTAGGAGACAGAGATGAAGAAAAAGAGAGTGAGAGGGCGTGTGTGTGTGTAGCACTCTTTCACACACTCACACTATGACAGAAGATGTAAGCTTGCATACATGCAATTTGAGTAACCGCATTTTATCACGTAACCCATTTGTCTTAACCACTTTGTTGCCAACTTGCAGTGTGATGCTTTGGCCAAGTGCTGGCAACGGCAATGCTCCGAGCAAGAAAAGAAACAGCAGCAGCAACAGCAGCAGCAGGAGAAGGAACCACATTTTGTGGGTGATAGGAGTTGCAGCTTGTGGCAGGGAGCAAGCGACAGCAGCAAATGCATTGCCATGTTTTAAGCTTAATCCGCAGCTGCAGCTGCAGCGGCATCATGCTCCACCAGCACATAGCACATGGCATAGAAAGGCCGGATTTAAGCCAACATTTACGTCAAGTAGTTGTTGGTTTTTTTTGTGGCCCAAAACACACATACTCTCACACAAATACACACACACACACACAGCTGTACGCCTGCCCACAACTCATTCGCTTAATTAGTACTTCCGGCTTTGCTCGTTACGTTTCCTTTGTTTATTACCCATGCCATGGCTCTTGTTTTCTAACCGTACATTCTTATATGTATTGTATCTGTCTGCCATTTTTAGCTTCAGCTTTTTGCGCCTCCATTTTGTAAAATTATCGCAGTGTGCCAAAGCAGCTGATTTTACTTAAAAAAAAATATATAACTCACTTTTAGGAAGCTAGAAACAAGTGTCTCCTGCCAAGCAGCCAAAGCCATGAAGTGGATGCGACCAAAGTCAGTTTGTTATAAAGTGAATCTTTACGATGCCTGTTTAAAGATATAATAACAAGGTTGGGTCCCGCGTTCAATACAGTAAGGCCATAAGCTTTAAAACTTAAAATGTTGATCTATGATTTTTCAGGCTATTGAATATGTTATAGGGTTTCAGATAAATAAATTCATTCAATTATTTGATATTCGAAAGCCTTGCCAACGCGTGATGTGGCAACTCTGCCGATATATTGCTGCAAAAATGAAATATCGATAGCGACCTTAGTGGCGCTATACCGATGTTTTTCCGTATTGATATCTATATTTCAACTTCCACTTCTAGAGAAGAATTAATGCTTGTTATTTTGAAACATATTAATTGATAGCAATGACAATGTCTATATGGAACATCATGCCTCATAGTTGCACTACTTCAAGCCGGTCTTATTTAGATAGCAATTGTCAAGCAAAATTGATTGCAATCAATAAAAAAAAAATTAAAATAAATTACGCTTTCATCAACAACTAAGTAAATCAAAAGTTGCAGCTATAAGGGCGCTCTGTGCAACTCTGCCACATGCCAGACTGCATCTTCGTTTTTGCACTTGTTTATCGTCAATGAAAATTGAATGAATTTGCAAATAGTATTTTAGGGAAATGGCAAATATTGTTTGCTTATAAAGTTGTTTTTGAATTTGTTGTTGTTGTTGTTTTGGTAGATGTTGTCATGTCAACAGACGAGACAAATATGCCACAAAACTTGCAAATCGGTGCAATCCAATGAAGCGACAAATGATGATACATGTGAGTTGTTTCGCTCTCGATCTATCTTATGTACCCAGAGAGAGAGAGAGAGAGAGAGAGAGATTCTATCTAAGCCATTCCTATGGCAAAACAACATTAGTGCCTAGTTTCATTTTTAGGCGACAACAATGAGAACAACACGAACACGAACAACAACAATTACGCTTCATTAAATTCCAAGTGCAATTGGCAAAAGGCAACATTCAATAGCTATACCAGATGAAAGCATGCGCAGGCCTATGTCTCTAAAAGGTTTCATTGCTACACTGGAAAAAACAACTAGCTCTAAATCAAAGTTACAAACGGCACGTAGCCGTTGAAGACGCTCCCCATCATTGAATACTGCATCCTGGCTTGTAATCAGTTTTTAGAGCACATGATCCCAGGAAGGATGGCTCCACAGTATGCGGCAACTATGGTACTTTCTAATGCAAACACGCTCACGGGCTAAGCTCACTGGAGCTTAAAAGTGGTAATTTTGGTCTGGCAAGTTAACATTAACACTGCTCCAAATCCTGAAAATGAGCCTTGAAAACCACAACCATCTATATGCCGTTTATTCTAAAACAGTTTTAAATAGGCCATTAAGAGATAACCAAATTGAACTAGTTCGGTAACAAAAACCATACTCTACCAACGCGTCAAGACAAAGAAAAGGTCTTCGATCCTTTTGGTACCAAGTGTGTTGTCTGAAAAGACATTTTGTTCCCCGATAGAGATGCTGCTGCGAAAAGCCGGAGCTCAAGCGAAGTAACGCTAATCACCATTCCATAACTTTGGCTTAGACTAGAGGTTGGCAACACTAAATGACTGTTTTAAAACTACAATATCTTTGACTTAAATTTCTTTTTAATGCTCATTTTCGGTCGATGAGACAAGAGGGCCAAAAAGGGTTACGGCCCGGTCGGCATAAATGCAAAATATAAACCACTCTTGAGGGTGGTCAAGTCAACACTGTTCATACCCCGACTTAAGGGGGCCCCGGCCCAAGAGTGCTGAACGATAATTTTCAAAACTAAAATTAATAAAAATCTATTTAAGAAGCTCTATGGGACATGAAAGGTTACGTAACTTGGCTCTTCTGCCTATTGAAAACTCTATGGCCCCATTTTTAAACTTTGATTATGTTATAGATACTTTTGCGGAACAGAAAGCTCGAAGAAAAGAATTTTTTTATTGAAATTTAAATCTTTTTTTTTGTAAATGTATAAGTCTATGCTATTGAAAATAAAATTATTGTTAGTGTTGGGTAACTACTTAAGTGGTTTATTAAAATTAAACTAACTACAACGGCACGATTTGTACGGATAGGGTCCCATCCAAAGAATTTGCCCCGGGCACCAGATGGTATAGTTACGCCACTGGTCTGACTACAAGATAAACTAGAGTTAAGATTCAGTCTTCTAAACACATAGTGCTGCTTAAAATGAAAGAACATAGTGCTGCCTAAACTCTATTGCGAACAAAGACTTGAAACTTGGTTTAACTGCGAAGCGCGCAGGAGGTAGGACCCCCTATTGCATTATTAAAAGTAAAACGGGCTTTTATCTTGCGGGAGAGAATGCCCGTAGAATAAGATTGTAGTAAAACTTTCCTCATTTAATAGTTTTTGTGTATATAGTAACCCCCTTTAAATTAACGAAAAGGTAGCTTTGGATGTCGTAGATGCCAAGCAATTTGAAATAGCCAGCACAAAAGACGTTCAAGAGCTCTAAAAAACTATGAACTATGTATGCATCCGTTACCACTTAGAAAACCATTTTCGACGAAAAAACGAACTAAGGGCTAGACAGAATCCAACTTTCTCTAAGTGTATCCAGCAACTTCCCTCCCTTCATCCGTCTCCAACTCCACTGTCTGCATAACAATTTTTGTTGCATTTCTGTAAATAATTTGATTGCCTCACCCAAATATTGCAAATAAATGTGGTGAAAACGTGGCTATCTGATTGAGGTAGCTTCCCAGAAAGGCCCAGAAAAATATTTAGCTAGGTATAAAAACGATGTTGGAGCCGCCTGTGGCAGACCATGAAATGCAATAAAATTGTAATTTCAATGGAAGTGCATGCGCCATTTGCCTCTACTATTTGCTGTTTATGCGTATTTCGACGACGCGCTGGCTGGCAAAACTTTTCCAATGAAATATTTTCCAAAAACAACAACAACAAAGCACTTTAATTTAGGCATAGTGGAGAAGACTTTGCCAACTCACCTGCATTCGAATGTGACAGCAAATTGTTGAAGAATGTTCCAATTGTTGTGGCATCAGCTCCGTTGCTCGCTTTGTCGCCCGTTGTTGTTGTTGTTGATGCCCCATGTGGCTCGTCCCCCGCTATAACTTCAGGATTTGTTCCACCAGCAATTGTGATTTCTGCATCGAAATCAATGCTGTTGAACGATTCATTGTCGATGTCACTCAAATGTTGTGATTTGTCATCACTGGCAAGCAAATTCTGCAACGAGGATTGATGCTGCACGGCTTGCGGTTTAGGCAAGCAACCAGCTGACATACTCTGCTCCTGCTCTAGAGTTCCTGCAGCTTCTGCTCGAGCTTCTCCAGCTGCAGTTTCGGCATCAATCAGTTTATCATCGATGGCAGCTGCAAGGACTTTTGTTGTCAGCAATGTCACTGCCGTTGACGGCGTCTGTTGTGGTTCATTAAGTTGCGACAGCGTTGTAAAGTCATCGTACTCATCCTCTCCAAGCAGCTCCACGTCGTCCTCGTCATCATCATCGACATCCGATTCATTGGCAACACATTCGCTGATGCTGCGTGCAACATTTCTAATATGCTTGCGTGTAGTTTTTTTAGCTACAAAGGGCGACCGAGGAAGAGACAGAGGGGACCGCATGAGTTACAATTTGTGTAAATATTTGTATATGGCGCCCACAATGCAAATTCCATATGACCTCGTTTCCAAATCTCGCTATTAATGATGTGCGCAAGTCGTGATTTATTTCCTGAGTAGACGTGCACAATTAGTAATTACAAGTTTCCTAGCTTTATCTCACTATTACTTTTAATTAAATATATTATTATTTAAATAAAACGAGATGAGGAAAATTTGTTATCTTACTTACTGAAAGGGTCAGGTATGGGAACAATGTCTACAATCGCTTTGTTTTCGAAATTGGCCAGCTACTGTTTTTTTTCTCAATTTTCACTGTGTTTATCTGATTTTAGCGCGTCTTAAAAGATGTGTTAAAACGATTAGGCCTTACTAGTAAAATCTTTTGAAGCGAACTGGGGGTGGAATACCGAAAATATCAAATATTTTTTTTTAATTTTGGTTAACATGAGTTCACATACCAATTTTGGTAACAGTAGCTTATCAATATACGCTCACAGACGGGCACAACTAAATCAACATACAGTCCCTTGCCATATTACATATTAGATCCATGCTGCAAATTTCCTTTTTTAATATGCTTCTTATTTTATTTTTGTTATTATTATAAATTATTATTCTATTTATTATAAGGTTTTGAAAACCTAGCTGTTCCCTCAAATCAAAAAATAGTTCATTAAATGAGAAAAGCCTATTTTTATGCATGATGGAGGACTAAAACATTTTTAGTTAAAAAAGTGGATATTTTCGACTGTTCAGAAAATTCACCTGACCTGAACCTTATCGAGAACGTCTGGAAGTTTTAGTCATCTTAAGTTAGAATGAAGCCCCTACAACCAAGCAAGAGTTAATAAAGATCCTTACTGCTACTTGGAAACACAACCTGGAGATGCCTCGTCACATTCAAGCTGTGTTGGCTGCAAAAGGTGGTCGCACAAAATACAGATTTTTTTGAAAAAATGTTTTTTTCCTGGCCTATCGATCTGCTCAATATGTATCAGATTATATGACCACGGAACTTCTCCATAAAAGGAAATTTAGATCTCCCATTCCAAATCGTGAGACTGTGGTAACCTCCGGTGCCAGCAATGTTTTACGGATGGTTCCAAGACGGAACAGGGTGTAGGTGCTGGAGTTGTCGGACTCAACACCAGAATCACGCCTTAGCGTTCTGCGCCCACAGTATCCTCCTTAAAGCTACTAGGGATGCTAACATCTACATATTTACAGATAGCTAGGCCGCTATCAGCACATTGTCTTCGTGGAGAATTTCCTCCAAGCTATTTAGGGAATGCGTGAACAAAATCCAACTTCTGTCGAAGTTAATTCGATAGCTGATGAGCCCCGCGCCATTCTGTGGCATTAGCTGTTGAACAATGAAAACTATGGTCAACAAATGGGCCTTAAGTAAACATAGGAGATTGTATTGGTTCTCTTTACCGAATTTAAGACAAGCTAAAGTACTTGCCTTACCCTGGGATGCCAACAGAACTTTAGGTCTTGGTAGAGAACCTAGAACCTAAGCTTCCTGGTAGCCATACTGTAAGTTATCACTTACATAAAATAGGTCTATCGGAATCATCAGAGATTTCGAGCCAAGCAGAAAAACTTTATCTTAATCGCAGCATGGGGTCTACAACTCACACAGTAAGACAGCTCGTGATTGGAAAATTTAAACATTTGTTTGCTTTCAAATTTAATCACGTGCTCATCTCTAGCTTCTTTGCAGTTACTTTTGGCGATGCAGTTGCCGCCTAAAAGCATGCACTAATAATTTTCATATGTGCATTGTATGCACATACATATATACATATGCATACCCTGTACCGCTCGCTTTACCCCGCTTCCATCACTCAACCTATGTATCTCATTGTCTGTCTGTCTGTCGCTCTGTTTGTCTCGTACTTGTGCTTGCGCAATTGCTCAATTTTCTTGATTTCTGCCCTGACGCTGTCGTTGCTGCTGTCGTTCTCAGTCTTGGTCTCGGTATCCAACTGTCTGTCAGCGCGTCTGACGTCACCATGTCACATTTCCACATGACTGGCTTACAAACACACACAAATACACACAGAGTGGGGGATATTTTCAGGGGTATGTGCCTAAAGCTACAGTCACGCCCAGCTTGGCTTGTTCCATTATTAACTTTACCTTCATCAGCAGCACTGGAACTTGAATCCGCTGCAGCGTTCTCAGCATCATCAACCACGGCATTAATTCCCAATGCTTGCACGGAGATGCTGCCACTTGGTTGTTGTTGTTGCTGTTGTCGTTGTTGACACTTTTGCTGCTGCATTTTTGCATTTGAATTCTTTTGGATTTGCATTTGGCTTGCAGTCCCCATGACTCCAGTTTCCTCCTGCTGCTGTTTCTTCGCTTTTAGCTCCGTTTGGTGCTGCTGCTGCTGCTCCCATTGCTTCCATTGTTGACTTGTCGCCACTTCGTAATTTTTCAATTGGAATATTTGATTTTTTAATGATTTCCTTCGCCGCAAATACTCATTGTGCTGCAATTGTTGATTGCATAAAAGTTCACGTAAACTACTCGACAAACTCTCGCCCAGCTGCACTCCAGCATCCAGAGAATGTAGTATAGCATTGATGACCTCCAATGCGGCATTTATAATGCCATGATTTGCCGTATGCTGTGTACTCAGCAGGTGCAAACAATAATCATAAATTTCAATAATTTGCCGACATTCTGATGATGTGCTATCTGTTGTGGCTGCTGTTGTTTTGGCCAAGGAGTCGCCATCATCATGGTAATCAGCATTATAGCCCCGTATAAGCAGCGGCAGCAAAAGACGCAGCAGTCCCAAGGCGCCCAGCACGGCACTGGTTTCTTGATCCGATAGCAAAAGTTCTGCAGATAAAACGTTCAGAGAAAAGGTTAGTTAATATTTGTTTTGTTGCTCTGCGTGCAAAACTTAAGACTAATATGTTCACAATGCGGCTAAGGCTGCGACTTGGTCCGCTGCGGCTGTTGCCACAAATTAAAAACGCACTTCAAACTTTGCGCAGCGTGCGTTACCAATTTCAATTTATTTCATAATAAAACATGGCCAATATAAACCGAACACCAAAATAGAAGCACGCAAAGAGAAATACTTTTATTTGTAAATAGGGTGCTTTTTTTGTATATGAATACTAAGTTTATGTAAGGGATTTTGGCTGAATTTCGCGTAAATTTTGTTTGGTGAGGACGGAATGTCATATTGTTGAAAAAGATAGAAGATAAATAAAATAGAATATATTTAAATTTTTTTTTTCCCCTGTACAAATCTGTTTTGTTTGAACCTGCTAAATTTCGCTTTAAAATATCTGAGTTTCGAGCAAAGAAATGGAAGCATTTTTTTAAATTCTACATATTTTTTAGTTTTTTTAACACTCTCATTTAAGGCGTTCACAAAGCAGATGCAGAAACTCAGATGCGCGAAATAGTTTTGCGCTGCTTGCTTGATGCAGTGCTTAAACAGTATTTTAAAGAGTGTCAATGTCAAGCAGTGCGTACATATTTTTAATATTATTTTTAGAATTATTTAAAGCTTGTAGTATGTATAATAGAAAATTAAAAAGCTGTTTGTTGGCAACAACCAAAAGAAAGTAGAAGCCTTTTTTTATTTAAATAGTTCAAGTTGTAATATAATCGCCGTGGAACATCAACCAATACTTTTTGTGCTGATATCGTGTTTTAAGTCATCCATGATTTCTGGACATCCTACATCTGCAAGTATTGAAAGAATCAAATAATTTAAACTTTTTTAAATAAAACAAAGCGCTCTACAATACAAGTTGTGTGCACAAGGGTTGCTCACGTTGTTAATCTGGTACACTTGCTTTTCTGCATCGATAGTCGTGAATACCCTAATTATAATGTATGATGAAAATTTATAAGAAACGACATCAGAGGATATTAAGCATCAGAAAAAAAGTACCGAAACGACGAAAATAATTTTATAGATTTTATGATGTGAGAGGATGCACGAACCAGTGTTGCCAATACGATTTTCCTTCGACCAGATCAAGCTGTTCTTGAAGTTGCGAAAAAACTTTAAAACATCGGGAATCTTTTTTTTTTAATAGGGTTAGACTTTTCTGCCATCATTTATTCCTCCGTTGCATTTAACAAATAAAAAAATGAAAAACATCAATGCTTAATGTCCTACCTCATGCAATTGGCTTACAAGATATTTCAAAACGACAAAATATGAGTTGAATACGTAAAGTAAAAGAAATTTTTGCATTTAATTTCCAAATTTTTAATTTATTTTTGAAACATTTAGATATGGTCGTAAAAAACTAAACGTAAAGAATTTTAGGTTTCAGGTTCTTGTGCCACGAGCAAACAGCTTTTCAGCTTTTTCACATACCCTTTATGCGCGAAGATTTACAAAAATATGTTTTTATTTGATAGTTAGGTTTTTTAACGCTCTCTTTTTTTTTATATTTAGTGCACTAAAGTGTGGCAAAATAAATATGGAACCAGTTCCTAAGCTAGCGCAACAAGTAAAAAAATGCAATTTTTCAAATCTTTTGTTGACTTTAATGCACAGTGGCATGCTTCATAACAAAAGTCTACATCTTTTCAGCAGCCATCTATTGCGCTAAAAAAAATACCCTCTGTGCATAGATAAAGCAGTTCATGTTTCTTAAGTTCTTTATATTTTGTTGGCAAACAACTTTTTGCTATTTTCTCTATGTTGGTCCCTCTCTCTCTCTATCTGCCTGTATGCCACACACTTGCTGCAAAATGTTTTTGTACAAATTGCCACCAATTAAATTTATCTCGTTGAAAACTTTTCATGTTATATTTATAGACTTCATGCCAGCACATCGCAAATAACAAAGTAGCTAGCACTCATAGAGCGAAGAAAGGTAAAAGTCAGAGGAAGAGCTACGGATATGTGTAGGAAACCAGTCAAGTATCGAGCCAACCATCGAGCTACGCTACTACTAGGCCGCGTATGTTACTTGCTTATTTGTCTTTTTATTACGTATACGCCACCAATTACAAACGCCATGTTACAACTTTGTTACTCAATTAGTTTTCATTTTCCTTTGGGGCGAAAAATTGAAAACACTTTTGCCAAATGACGCAGCGCTGAGGCAACTTTATACACAGATTCACACACATACATACAAAGCAGGCGACTGTGTCCTGCAGCTCAAACTTCTCTCTCTCTCTCTCTCTTTTATACTCTCTCCGTAACTTAACCATGGCCATTTATATTGCTGCCGGCTGTCGAGTGACTTTCTCTGCCTAGTGTAAAACTTTTGTCGCTGTTCATATGTATCAATTAATTGCAGCAAAAGCCACAAGAAGTTCCAAGTTTTGTTTCAAACCACTGAAACTTGTGTGCACATATACTAAATACACACACTCAACAGGCAGTTGGCGGCCATCTTTAAAAGGCAGCAATTAATAGTTATCGTAGTTGTTTTTGTTGGCTTTGATAGTGTGGTCGTCTACGATATTTAATAGTATATGATATAAGTAAAGGTGGCACGTTTAATGATGGAATATTTAATAAACCTACTTAAAAGCCAAAGTAACTTGAAAGTAAAGTAAAGTTGCGAGCTGATCCAACAAAAAAAAAGTTATGCCTAATCAAAAAAAGGAATCAATTGAAATAAACTCAATAACAACGACTGAGAACTAATTTAGAATAAGACGACAACATAATAGTGTTGATAAATGTTTGGTAAAATATTAAAATGACAAAATACCATAAATAAAGAAGCAGAATCCTCTAGAGCAGCGGTGGGCAATACTACTAATGCAATTTTTTTGTGCCCATGTGCGTGAACAAAAAAAAGCTTTCGAAAAAGCCGACGTACAATGGGCCAAAACTGTTTTTTTTTTGGCATAGCTGAGATCTATTCGCTGTTATCATTAAATTCGGCAATGTAATTGATTTTTATTTCGGATAGCCAACATTTTATTTAAATTAAATTGTTCAAATGTGATCTGTGAGTGCATTTGAGCAGTGCAATTTCGCCTAAAAATTTAGAAAAAAAAAAATATTACTTGCTTATACCATATTATTACTGTTTGCAAGTGACGCCTGCTAGACACTCACATTTTAATGACTATAAAAAACCAAAAACATGCAGTGTTCGCATTGTTTTGTGTTTTGCTGTGTGGATCTGCTTTGCGTTCCATTGTAAATCTAGCTAGATTCTAGCTCACACGTACGAGGAGAGCTTTTACGGTAAAAAGCTCTTTTCTCGTACGTGTGAAAGCTCTTTGGCACGCGTGCCGTCTGAGTGCCCACCGCTGCTCTAGAGTACCAAAAATTTGTAAACACTAAACTTTAGTACAATGCCGTTCTTGGCTTAAAGCCATGAAAACTTATTTCAAGACTGCACTCGTAAGTTATGCGTTATATACGAGAGCAGTTTAATAAGTTTGAATAAAAGATACTTTTCTTCAGCAACTAAGCATTTTATTTCCCATACGACAGTGCTCCGGAAAACAAACCAAATATTTTTTATTCATGTTTGGTGCTACCATTTTCACCAAATCGAATTTTTTATGTGATTTCAATTAGACTTCTTTGTTGCAAGAGAATTTAAAACAAAATGAATTCAAAAGTGTACGCATTTTAAACTGAAATATTTATTAAAAAATTCTTTCTTAGATTCTATTAATGCCAATTTCAAGCTAGATATTTATAAATAATTATTTTTAATTATTATTTAACTGAATTAAACCAAAAAATGGCGTACGTTAAAGTCGGGCGCAAACGACTTTGGGATACCCTGAACCACCACATTGCAATTAAGTCCTACACATTGCTAAGACCTCCAAAAGATACTTTATTCGGCAAATTTGGCTACGATATTTTCATAAACAAACAGAAATCAGTCGAATTTTGCACAAACATTTTTTTTTTGACCGATCGGTCCTATGGAGACTATTTGATATAGTCAACTGATTTTGATTAAATTTGGTACAGTGCTTGGGAACTCTACAAAACTTTCGAGTGCCAAATTTGGTAACGATAACTTCATAAACAAACGAAACACAACGAATTTTGTAAAAAAATCGTTTTTTTGACCGACCGTTCCTATGGGAGCTATATGATATAGTCAACCGATTTTGATCAAATTTGATACATTGCTTGGGTGCTCTAAAAAACTTCTTAATGCCAATTTTGGTTACAAATTCTTCACAAAAAAACAAAACACAACGAATTTTGTACAAAAAAGCTGTTTTTGACCGATTGGTCCTATGGGTCCTATTTTATCAAATTTTGTGCAGTGCTTGGGAACTCTAAAAACTTCCGATTGCCAAATATGGTTATGATATCTTCATAAACAAACGAACTATCCATCTAAAACTTTTGTTTTTTTTCGAGGTACTCTGAAACACCCCTATGGGAGCTATATAATGTAATCCCGATATCAAAAAAATAAAATAAACTTGTCTCCTATGGATTAATAAGGGATCTTATCTGAAAGTTTGGTTGCTCTAGCTCTTACCATCTCTGAGATCTAGGCGTTCATACGGACAGACGGTCAGACGGACATGGGTATATCGACATCTCTAGTCACTCTGATCATACTGTAGGTAACTTTGGGGGGTCTCCGACGTCTCCTTCTGTACGTTTCGGCTGTTTGTTTTCGGCTTGCACAAACACAATATATCCTTTGTACCATACGGTACAGGGTATAATAAAATGTAAACAACATATAGTAGTAATAGAAAATTGCAGTGTTGCGGCAACCATATCAGCTATTTTGTATCAAGCAAAAATAATTTCACGCCAACACAACATGAAAATTAATCGGAAAGATAAAGGGAAATATACCAATTTATCGAAAATAAAATGGGAAATATACGAAGTTATCAAGCACGCAAAATCGAATGCGAATAAAAATTTTTCGGTTTGGTTTTTTCGATTTCGGCGCATGGCTGATTAATCAAGTTTTGTCCTGGTGTCTGTCTAACAACGAAACTAAAAGCTTAGTTAACTACTAAAGATATTGTACTCAAAATAAGATTATTCTACCAGTGTTGACTGCTGTGCAAGCTCTGTTTTTATGACCAGTGTTGCTCAATTTCTGTACATTTTTTTTTTGTTTCTTTTGAAAACTAAGTTTATGGGACATTTGTTTGGACTATACAATTTCAAACAAAGAATAGAGAATGTTTAAAGCAATAAATGCGAATATTTCTGGAAGATATATGTATTCAAAGGCTCTAGATCTGGCAAAGTAAGAAAATGTTGCCACCAAAGATTTCTTAAAACTAATGATGCTGATCAAGTCACAGGTAAAAAAAAAATATTTTTAAATTTAACGCGTACTGCTTTTCCTTTTAAAGTAGTTGTGACTAAACTACTGAAATAAACATTTTATTTTTTTTTGTTATTTAAGATATTATGGAGGCTTACTAAAAATATGTGTATATATTTTGTTATTTCACTTTTTCTTTAAAAAAATCTAAAATTTTCTTATTTTTTTAAAGTATTTTGCTTATCATTATTTTCCATATTTATAAAGTGAATCTTTTTTATCACATTATATATATGAAAAATATCGACTTAGTGCAAAATTAAAAAAAAAAATAAATGAAAATATTTTAGTTTTTTTCTGACTAAATGACTTAAAGAAAAACCAGCAATCACATATTGGGATTGAAGTTGATTTTTTTTAAATTTAAATTGCTCAATAAATGGATTCGGATCTGCCACAAAAATAAAACTAAATTAGCCACAGTTAAAAAACAAAGAAAACTTATTTTTAATTAAGACATCACAAGCTTAGCTTCAATAAATCAAATTATCAAATTAGTATTAGTGGTTACATTTTTGTGCATTTTTTTTTAATAAGCTCATATTTTTTAAATATTTATAGGATCGAATGAAAACTTCAAAAAATCAAAGCAAAAATGTCTCAACGGACAGACTTTGCCTTATAAAATTTCCTAGGTTAAATACCCGTTGAAAATCCCGCAGTGTCCTATTCTTGTTCAATCTCTCTCTTTAATATCATTTACTTGTGCTTTATAGAGTATTTGATAATTTTTTAAACTTGACCCAACAGTTTAGTATCTCAAATTTGTCTTAACATGATCCATTCCGTGTCATAAGCTCCAACTACAATAGCTTTTATATATTTCTCTCTTTCGAACTATCTCTATACACTATCACGTCTTCTTCAACCATCAGTTTTTAAAGCAACTCATTCCTCAAGAATATGCCCAAAATACTACATAAATTATTACAAAACAGAAAGCGGATATTCACTATTTTTTTGGAACAAATAGGTGAAGGGTTTCTAATCGTCATTCTTAGCGCCGCCAATGTAATCTTTATAATGTTATGCTATATTTTCTCAATCTAATTATTTTGCACACTTCTGAATTTATGAAAGAAAATTCCGAGGGCTGCATTTTCGCTTGAATTTCTGCAATAACCTCTCCTTCGAGTAAAAATGTGCTCTTTACTTTATTTTTATTTTTTTTTATCAATTAATACAGAACCCGTTAACGTTTGACAATTCTGATTGACATACGGAGAGAGAAGAGAGAGAGAGACAGCGGCAAGCTGTTTCGGAATTTTTGCTGTAAAGTTAAATGCATTTCGCAGCCAGGCCGCCTTCTCAGGACTAGGAGCAACAGACACGGACAGAAGCTGAGTCTGGAGGCTGTCTTCACAACTCCTGGTTCATTTACTTTTCTGCGGCGTTGCTGACAATCACAATCAAGTGCTTGTAGTTGTAATTGTAGTTGTGAATTATAGAGCAGCAAGTTGAAAAATTAAATGAATGGGTAAGAACAAAAGGAAAATTAAATGAAATATATCAAAAGCTGGTAGCACCACTTGAGCTGAACTTTCACTTGAAGCTCAAATGGCAGATTTACTTGTAAAATAATACTTAATTATTGCCTGGAAGTTGGTCAGTTGTGCGCTTGGTGATGTATATGTAAAGAGTGCTTCATTTATTCTTTTTCCACTTACTGTTTAGCAATTCACTACGACTGCCTGTCAACATAAATTTTATTTTATTTTTTTCGTTTTTGTTTTTTTATTGTTTTTGTTCCACTGTTACTTTGGCGCATTTGTTTACAATGTTGATTATCCCTTTTGAAAAGTGCACGGTCAGAGGAATGCATATCTGATTCCGTCGCGCATGAATTATTACGGCAAAGTGTCCAAGTGCATAAATTTCATTTCATTTCGTCTGCTTTGGAGTACAGATAGACTAAAGGACAGACAGACAAACAGACAGACAAAGAGAGACGTAGAGACAGACCGAGAGACACACTAAGAGACTGAGAGACACAGCATTAAGGGCATGCCACTTTGTGTCTGTTAGTTGGTGCATGCTGTGGCACAAGTGTTCTTAACTTGCCACAAAAGGAAGCGTCAGACTGTACTCGGCTCTAGCTCATAAGTATTCCAAGTCATTGTGCTAAGGTCTGCACTTGAAACAGTAAAAGAGTTGCTTAGACTCAGGATTCTAAGCACTGCTTTAACATGGATTTTAGGCTCGGTATTTTTTTAAAAATTCAAAAAATGCTTGTATTTTTTTTTTTAGGGATTTGGATATGCGCCAGATAGTACTTTTAAAATTAAAAGAAAACTCTACATATTAGCTACATCTTTGTGCATGCCCAGATTTCGACCAAAATACCCAAAATTTCAAAAATTGGATATGATTTAAGACATATTAGGGTATTTTGTATTATATAGTATTTAAGGTTTTTGAATAATTGCCTATTAAAATTGACTTTAAGTATTGATCGATATATCGGTATCGACTGATACTTTAGAGAACATAAATTTTTGCATTTAGAAGAATACAGATAGCTACGTAAACTTTACTATGGAACATACATTTTTTCGAAATTTATTTAAAAATGTAAAAAATCACAAAAATTCATAAATTTGCCTGAAGGCCTACCATTTATAATTTAAAATTCATTTCTACTTTATAATTATATAAATAAATAAATAAATTATTTTTTTGATTTTTATAAACCTTTCAGGCCCGAATTAAAATGGGAGGACTTAAAAAATGTTTGACCTTAGAATTATCTTAATATAGCCACAAATAGTCACAGAAAAAAAATTTCAAGGTCCTAGGTGTCCTAGTTTGGCCTATAGTCAACATTGGGCCTGAGTGGTACATTTTTATACTGTACGTATACGCAATTGTTGAATACACATTTTTTGCATTTTTATGTATGCGAATTAATTATTCGGATGGTTTTTTATATTATCAGCAATATTTAATCATTAATTATGTGTAAAATGAAACAAAAAAGTTTTTGAATTTGAATTTGAGCAAATATAGAGTCGTTCCACTTAAAGCATTTTGAGTGGGGATATTCAGTTTTTTACAGTCTGGTACTTTTGTGCCCCACTTAATCTAATAATTGAATTGATCGCACGTGATGGCTTTAAGAGTATCCTGGGCATATTTTTGGCTTCTAGTTTTGGAGTTGAATTGAGCTACTGGTGCTGTATCAGAAGACCATGGCGAGGAGTCAAAATGGGATATTATTATCTGACGGAAGACCTCTTTTGGAGCAAAATTTCCTTAGCAGCTAAATGGCAATATCCGTTTGAAAATAAAAAATGGACAAGCGAATGGTCTTATATTGAATATGCTTCAAATCTCTACGGAATAGAAACCAACTATTAAGCACTGCGATGTTTATACACCAAAAGATATAGAGAATATGCCATTTGTTGTATTGATTGCACCATTTATTTGTTAGTATAATACATCTCCAACATTACAATATTTCGAAAATATGAACGCGACTTATGTACATATTGTTGCGGCCCAAAATAGCAGGGCGCAAATTTAAAGTTATTTCGTCGGTACCGTCTGGTACATTGGTTGACGGCTTGGTCTTCCCAAGTAGTAAAAATTAGTTCCACTATTTTGTTGTTCTGTCAGCGGCAATTAATCAAATTGTGCGAAGCTGCAACTCATATTTTAGGATCCTCAGCCTACTTTTCCGAATAAATACAAAAGTATTTTTCGATGTCTTGGTTACTGGATCCTCGTTAAGCTTTTCCAAGCAATTTTTTCCTTATTACTATTCAATTCCTTTTTAATCTATTGAAAACTCATTATATTTACATAAACCTGTACATCATTTTATTACGACGTCTGCGATTACTGCAAGGACATTCACTACACTTCATTAATTGATCTTCAATATATTTTTCTAAAGCAATAACATCCGAAATTGCCTCCCAATGGATTTTTCAGAGTAGTAAAGTGCTTTGAATTTCTCTAAATTCCTTTAACTACTTTTGTCTATGAAACTATACAAAATAAATTTGATAATGCGAAGAACTCCCAAGGGCCCGCATATCTATACACAACAAAAGTTTAAAAATTTTTGTTCCAATCAGGCCCAAAACATCATAAAACTAATAAAAGGATATAATTTTAATTTACTACAAAACAAACTTAACAAAAAGCGTATAATATTTTGATGGTGGTGTTAATTTGTCTCTCTACCTATGATGATATTGGGGGTCTGACTTCGTTTCAACAATTTTTTTAAAGTGATTAGGTTGTTTTTACAAATGATTTGCAATTTTGATCTGGTTTACCTATTTCGTAATCTAAGGCAGCTCCAGCTCAGCAGAGATAAAACTCAATCTTTCAATTGTATGTGTGAATAATTTCATCTTCGTAATAAAATGGGAATGTCTAAATTTTGTCCAAAATAGGTCAATCAGGGCACAAAGTGCAGCGTCAGGATCAATAAGATGTGAATAATTAACACCTTTCTGTTCCAGAAAGTTTAAATTTTGAAAGGAAATTGTAATTGTCGGGCGCGGACGACTTTCAGATACCCTGTACCACCACATTGCAATCAAATCCGGTATACTGCTTCAGAGCTCTAAAAGATAACGAATTTTCTATATTATAACAAACCAATACTCTGCTCCCGTACGAATCCGCTTAAAAGATTAAATTTTTTTTAAATATTTTTATATAAGTAGTGGTAAATAATTTAATTTGAAAATCTAAAACAAAAACTATCTTCAACTATGCATTCTATGTGCAACCATGCAAAGATAGAATTAGATACATATATTTATTGGAATTCATGTCAGTGTGGGTGTGTTTGTGAGTATACAGACATTTACACTTTTGGTCTGAATTGGATATGATGCCAACTAAGGTGCATTTACCTTTATGCAATGTTTGCCAATAAAATTTTCATGAAAATTCAATAAAAAATGATTTGTGATGCAATTTTTAAGCATTTTTTACAACACAGTTGTTTTATTTACTTTTGCAGTTGTTGTGACTTTTGTACGTTCAATTCGAGTTATTGCAGTTATTGCAGTTACCTTGTTCAAAATCGAAACAAATTCATAGAAAATATATATTTATATACTATGTATATAGGTATAGGCATAGAACATGCATGCATGCACAAACAAACAACAGCAATAGAAAATAAATATAATTTATATAAGCTCGTTCAGAGTTCAGCTGTTATTGTAGCATATAGACAGACAGAGCGTCGGAAAAACAGCTGAAGTGTGGAAGTGAGGAAGGAATACGTGTGCGAAAGGGCTAGAAAACGAACTGCTGACTAACTCTGATTACATTTACTGTTAGTTTGATTTTATGTGGGGCCACCCCAAAAACCGCATTCCATAGACATAAATATGGCATACCACATTCCATACAACTCTATCCAAAGAGCTGCTTTATATTTTCATACCCTGTAAAGCTATTCGTTCAAGGGTATTCTACATTTCATACATAAGTTCTTCATGTTAAAATGGTAATCCTAATCTTGTTTAGCGATTGAGTCTGTCTGTCCTTATAAACACCTAGGATCTAAGAGTTCATAAAAGCTAAAGACACCACCAGTTGCTCGTTTTCTGTATGCTGCACAGTGGTCTGTTTGGCCTAGCTATCGGAAAAAAATATATTTTAAAATAATCAACTTATCTTCAATGAATATTTTATGTAGATACATACTATATAATAAGATGGAGCTATATAATGTAATCCCGATATCAAAAAAATAAAATAAACTTGGTTCCTATGGATTAATAATGGATCTAATCTGAAAGTTTGATTGCTCTAGCTCTTACCATCTCTGAGATCTAGGCGTTCATACGGACAGACGGTCAGACGGACAGACGGACATGGGTATATCTACTTTTCTAGTCACTCTGATCATACTTTAGGTAACTTTGGGGGGTCTCCGACGTCTCCTTCTGTACGTTACATACATTTTCGGCTTGCACAAACACAATATACCCTTTGTACCATACAGTACAGGGTATAAAAACATCGGTTGATAACTCCGTAGGATACTTTTTATTTTTACTTTATTCATCAACATAGTTTCCTTCGAAAGCGATATAATCAGGAATATGGTATTTCTGACATTCAAATACATTTTTGGTAGATGGATTTGTCGGGGCAGTCGAGCCAGATCTCTCTCCAGCAAGCATTTCTTATGGGGTATGCGATCAGGTAACAGTCGCTGTGGGTCAAATCTGAAGAAAAAGACGGTTGCGGGAGCAAATCGAAGTATAATTCGTGAAGTTCTTCAAAGATCGACATGATGCTGTTTTTGGTCCACTGTAAGCTAACGCGGCACCCACTCTGAAATCAAATTTTCTATGCGCAAATGTTTATGCAAAATGAAGTCTAAAAGTTCCTTTGATATCTTTAGTGTTTTAGCTAAAATCCTTCAACTTAACTTATAAGGTTGGTTAAAATGATTTTGTGGACTTTTTTGATGTTTTTCAGTGTAATCACCAATTTTGGGCGCTCAGTGCGTGTTTCTTAATCGGGGTCTGTGCGTTGACCTTTACTGTAAGCAAACCACTTCTCCATCATTTTTTTTTAATGGAGCCGAATAACACATATCAAGCCAAGCTATGGTTTAAACGGTGTTTTTCTCATCAAAAAGCAATGATAATAATAATAATAGTTCCCTGACTGACAATTTTTGTCAATCGCTCCTGGGCAGGGCATGGTGATCTCTATTAATAACTGTTCAAAGGGACCTACAGTTTATAGCTGAGTTCGAATGGCGGTGTCTTCAATTAATAGAGACTTTCAAGCAATGATAAACACATGAAATTGCTTTAAGTCCATTTGTTTTTTTTTAAATCGCAAGTGTAGCGTCACTAAAACCAATGTAACTTAAGAACTAAATATCAGATTGTCAAAAAATGTTCACGGCTTCTCCAAAAAATGTTGGTACTTTCCAAAAATAATGCGGGTACAGCGTGTGTGGCTTCATCTATATATCGTCCTATGGACTTCTCAGCTGATGTGTTATGTGACGATGTTGGATCCGATCAGTTATAGCCATATCTACGTCATTTATCATTCTATTTCAAGCAAATTTAGGAACTATTATAAGTCAGATCTGCACTCTGAACTGGTACCATCAGACTTCACATTAATGTTTTCTTTCGCTAAATTTTTTAAATCGACCACTGTATACAGACAGTTTCGACAGAGATACGAAGATTTCGATATTTCGCCCAGTTCAATCGTAAAAAATTTTTGGAATATTGCTTAAAGCAGCGGTGGGCACTTAGACGGCACGCGTGCCAAAGAGCTTTCACACGTACGAGAAAAGAGCTTTTTGCCGTTAAAGCTCGTCTCGTACGTGTGAGCTAGTTTTACAATGGAACGCAAAGCATAGTCACATGTCAAAACAATTGGTCACTACAATTTGCGAGTCTGGCTGGCGTCATATGAAATAAGTAATGACGTGAGCGAGTTATACTTTTTGGTAGGTAAGCCCCTGATTGATACGACCCTATCCGAATTTTAAGGCGAAATCGCTCTGTCCAGCATAAAATAAAAGTCAATGATATTGTCGAATTTAATGACAACTATGCCAAAAAAAAATGATTTGTCCCATCGTACCTTGGTCTTAGCGAAAGCTCTTTTTTGTTTACGCACACAGGCGAAAAAAATTGCATTAGTAGTTTTGCCCACCGCTGGCTTAAAGCATCAAACGGCCAAAATGATTAAGATCGGATGAAAAATGCCAGGTATGAAAAAATGTTAGACCTTACCACTTTAAGACCCTCCTCTCAACTGCACCAAAACACTTTATTTCATAAATAAACATGCCAAAAGATTCGCTCACTTATGTGAGCCTAACAAAAAAGGAAACCTTGAATTAGCACAAAACATCTATTCAGCCTTGTTAAACTCATTCCCGCAAATACGCTTATAATACACAACGTATTAATGCAAAATAATTCGCAAATAGTTTTTTTTAGAAAAAAAAGGGTTGCAGTGTATGCCGCAGTCGTGCACCGCCCCGACTCACACACTTTTTTTCCCATTGGTATTTTGCATGGATTTGTGGCTTTTTAGAATATTAAAAAAATATTTTCACCCAAACAATACGAAAATAACAAAAAAAAAATAAAAAATACAACAGATTCAAATATAAATACTTTAAAATAAAAACCGAATAGAATTTTTTGTGCATTGAAGCCTTTACACGCTTTTTAAACACACTATTCGTTATTGATGAAAAATAAAAAGGATTCTTTTGTTTTATTCTGTGTAGATGTGTGGAAAATGCACCAAATGTTGAATAAAAATGCATTTTGCCAATGAAGCTGGATTAGTTTAAAAATTAAAATAACAAAAAGTATGGGTAGCCTGCACACGTTTGGAAGGAGACTAGATATAGAATTATTGATGACGATGCAATTTGCACTTATCCGGATTTAACGTGTAACAACAGTTGCAGTTCAGGCGATAGACATTTTTTACAATTTTTTTGTTTATATATAATATTGTACAGCGGCGTTGCTATGACCAATCAACAAAAAAAGGATATAGGAAGTTGTTTTAAACAAAATCTTATTTCGTGATTAAATAAACATACAGTTTAAGCCTTAAAGCAACAAGTGTTTTATAAACGTACTGCTCTGGAAACCTTAAAATTTAAGTTTATAGTTTTGAGATTTTGAAAGATGCTTATATAGTCTCGTGAACGTGTCTCAAGAGTAATAATATGTTTGGATTTCGAAGTAATCAGTCAGACTCTTCTTCTATAACGAATTTTTCAACAACGAATTTTAACATAAGTGCATGTGCTTGTAATCGATTGTACAGCCTGCTCGATAAACAGACAAGTTGTGCAACCAGTCGCATCGTGCATAGCTTGGGTTGGAAGATGCACCAGAAGATAGCTCGGGGCGCTCAGCGGAAAAGTGCTTTAAACAATTGCTTCAAGGCAGCTTGATGTTGAATGGATTGCTTCTGAGAAACTATACTGCCTACACCCGATTTATTCTTAAATATGAAAATATAAATATTCATTGCAATAATGCTCACGCGATAAAAAAAAAAATTTTTTTTGACCGATCGGTCCTATGATATAGTCAACCGATTTTGATCAAAATTGGTACAATGATTGGGAAATATAAAAAACTTCCGAGCGCCAAATTTTTTTATGATATCTTCAAAAACAAATGAAACACAATGAATTTTGTACAAAAAACGTTTTTTTGCCGATTGGTCCTATGGGAGCTATATGATATGGTCAACCGATTTTGATCAAATTTGGTACTGTGCTTGCGTGCTCTAAAAAACTGCTTAATGCCAGATTTGGTTACAATATCTTCACAAACAAACGAAACACAACTAATTTTGTATAATACAAAAATAGTTTTTTTGACCGATTGGTCCTATGGGAGCTATATGATATAGTCAACCGATTTTGATCAAATTTGGTTCTGTGCTTGCTAAAAACTTCCGAGTGCCAAATTTGGTTATGATATCTTCATAAACAAACGAATTATCCATCTAAAACTTTTGGTTTTTTCGAGGTCCTTTGAAACACCCCTATGGGAGCTATGTAATATGACCCCATAGCGAAAAAATAAAATAAACTTTTCTCCACTGACATAATTACGCATCTAATCTGAGAACTTTGTCGCTCTAGCTCTTACCATCTCCGATATCTAGGCGTTCATACAGACAGACGGATATGGGTATATCGACTTCTCTTGTCACCCTTACCCCTTTTACATACATTTCCGGCTTGCACAAACTTAATACACCCTTTGTACCATACGGTAAAGGGTATAAAGTTCCAACTAGGTTAGTTTGTACTAAAAAATTTCAAAATATCATAGCTGGTCACACTTAAAATAGTCAGGACCAAAAATATAAGAGGCAACCCTGGTAAGAGGACCGTCCAGAATGAACCGACATAGCAAGTTTTGGTAAATGTTTAAAAAAAATTCAAAAGTGTTACATTCGGTAGTGTGTTGTTGACCGCCCCCAATAGAGAACGCTGTAAGTGACTTTGTCAATATGAAAAAAATTGTTCATCGTTTAGGTATGTAATATTTTTTATGTTCAATTTTTAATCAAAAAATAATTTCCCATTACTTCGATGTTACCACACTGCCAATAAATAAGGATAAAATGACCATGTTTTGGGTAAACATACTGCAATCCATTTAGGCGAATATGCATCATCTGTATATAATCTGGTACTTAACACCAAAGTTCTGCTGAACGCGTAAATAGTGCTCTCGTTCTTAATTAACTTAGAAAACTCATAAGTGAAACTGTTATTTCAAATAAATTTTGATTCCCTGATTCAGAATAAAAAAACAACAAAAAGGCGGGTTCATTAGGGACAACCTGTACTTTGTACTAATGTAACGCCGTACTGTGGAATAGAGCATAAAGATATGTCTATCTATTTTGAGTTTGATTAAATTGTACCAAATTATCACATTTTAACTTTTTATAGACTTCCTACGCGACGCAGACATTGCCTTCGACTTGAAATAAACCAAATAAAAAACATGCGAAATGCAAACAAATCCCCCGATTGACAGCTGCAACCACAATCGATGCCGCATTCAAACAGTTTTTATATAAACGTTTTCATATCCGGAATTCAGTTGCTTACCAATCACTTTGTTCAAGGCATGTGTAGCCATCAGTCCTTTATTGCGCGCATGCTCAATCAAGCTGATGCAGTTCTGTGCGGAGCAGCGACGTTTCACCGCGCAATCCACGCTGAGATTTGCCAGGAATATCTGTAAAGCAAAGCAAATATACAATATACAGTATAAGTATTTGAATCAACTACTTGAGTTATTGCGGTCACGCCAAGCAGCTGGACAGCTACTTGGCTAATTGGAAAACCGCTGCTCAGTTGCTGTAATGAAGAGTTGGACAAGCACTCGAGCCAATTTTCGTTGGACAGTCGTCAATGAGTAGGTTGACTAATTAAAGTGCTGCTTTCTGGACTGAAATAAGTTCACTTGGCTGATTCATAACTTACCTCCAGCAGTTTACAGGTATCACTGTCATTGAGTGCCTGCTGCACATGCCGTGCAAAATGTTTGACAAATTCGCAGAGTGTCTCCTGTAGAAGCGTCTCCTTACGCTGTGAAATGGTGGACATACATTGTAGTAGTCGTAGGGCATAAAATTCAATGTGCTTCTCTTTAATCTGTGGAGCATAGTAGGCGAAGAGATTCAAGCAGATGCGCAGGGAACTGTGGGTAGTACAAAAAATGTGAGTGAATATGTAGCTAAAAACAAGATACAAATTTACGAAATTCGAAAACTTTAAATAAAATGTATACGAGACCAATGAATCACTTTCAAACTATTATAACTAAGATTCTTAGTAAAAAGTTTTACATATTACTCTAACAACACGAATTTTTCATAAAAGTGTTTAGAAAGAAAGCAAATTTAGTCTGGCTGACTAAATGTGCTAGTATGCAAATAAGTACATAGTAGGGGATGGGAACTTAACAGTGTCTATTTCAAATATAAACAAAAAAAATGTATTACTAATATATAAAAAACACATTCTTTTTTCGATTTGAAAACAAATTTTTTAAATGCATTCCATTGTAATGCGAAAAGTACGAATACTTCTAAAACCTTTAATCGAAAAAGCATAGGCAGAAATTAAAGTATTTGGGAATTATTTAAACTTATTATTCTGTCACTGTTAAATAACTTAACTAACATTCCGAAAGCCAATTTGTAGTGGATAGTGAATAACCCTAGGTAAACATTACGGTGTTATGAAAATCTTTAAAAACAATATTCATATTGATTTTGTATGCATCATAACAAAATTGGTATTAAAAATAAACTAAAGGCTTTTACAGAGAAATATATTTTTTAATTTGATTCAGCTACAAATCGTAATCAAAGTAAGCTCAGTGAATTACTTTGAAACTAACTCAGGTATTCAGCAAATTTTTCAATTTCAAATCAGTGAATTACTTTGAAACTAACTCAACTTTTTAGAAAAGTTTTTACATATTTATGTACAGATGTCTTAGATTAGAGTCTACAATATAAACAATAAGTTTTCTGAATCCAAAGGCTTTTTAGGTAACAATAAGGAATTACCAAACATGACTTAATTTTGTTACCCTTATAAAATTGGAATTGAATACTAAACAGTTTACATATGTTGTTAATGGATAAAATAATAATATATTCTAATTTGCACATAAAAGTTTCATCTCAATTTAGTAGCCAATAAAACATTTTTTTCGTTTTTATGTATTTAAAACAAACAAGCTTAGTTTTGAAGATAATTTAAAACATGACATAAGAGCAATTGTTTGAGATTCTGAACATCATTTACGTGGAGAATGCGAAAGTGGTCCCAAAATACAATAACAATTTTCAATGAAATAATTTTTACAGGCTTGTGAGTATTGGAGTTTTAAAGCTTATGATTTAGAGCATATAATTTTGTTTATTAGAGTTGATGTTACAAATCTCAGAATAAACTTTATATAGATGAAGTGGTTATACAATCTGCCAATGTATTAATAATCGATGTACGTCCAAATGTATTCGAGCTGCATTCATAACTCCAAGCTAAGATAATGCAAATAAAGAGTTCACCAGGCACTCGCCGTATTTGAATTATTCGTTTTTTTGTTGCCGAGCCTAGACCTTGGAACCATATATTGCTTTGCGGAATGATATGCTCTTGTTATTTGCCATAAAGTGTTGCCACAAGTTTCGATGAATACGTCTAATTGTCCGTCACTTATAGCCCAAAAATGTGGCCTTTTTGCTCATGCTGTGTGTGACGAAATATTTTCATAATTTCATAGCAAAATGCATTGTTCGATCAAGTTTAGCGTATTCATAATGATTGGTAACCTTTATTGTCAAAGAACGCAATCAGCTCGGACTTGGTACTGCAGCGGCATTGTTTGACTCAGTCTCATATAAAAGGTTTGACCATGAAAACTGCTTGTATTTCGGTATCACAATTTTAGATCCATGGTTCGTCACCGACAATTCTCATTGTGACCTTGAGCGTCCAACTTTGACGCATTCTCATCATTGGAGATCTTTTTCGCCAACATTAAAATCCGCGGAACGCAATTAGACACTGCTTTCAAATAAGCGCAGTTTTCGAACTATTCCGAGAGCAAAGTTTGTATGTAATTAATAGCTATGCTGCTACTTTACAGTCTTCGCTGAATTGATCGTGCATGGAGTTATGAACGCAGTTCGTATGCTTTGGCAGCATGACTTGTACAAAATCTACAAACAAAATGCTTGTTATTAATATGAAATTAATGGTTTAAAATTACTAACATTGATTTACCAAAACACACAGTGTATATAGCGCTATAGTGGAACAAACCCGGGAAGCCCAGATCTTTGTGTTTGCTCCAATCCTTAAATACATAAACTTACCGCTGATTACCATTCCGCTTGATCTCGCCATACAGATCCATTAAGATGCGACTTATGCGCGTCTTTTCCAAGGCACGAAATATCCTATTTAAGTTCTCCTCGGCACTCATGCGCACCACCGAGTCCAGATCTTCACAAAAGAGCAGCAACACATTGGTGGCAGTGCCACAATGAGCCGCATAGTTAATATGCGCAGCCAAAGCCGGTGACATGATGCACTCGGCAATGTGCTGAAAGCACGCAATCTTTTGCTTTTGGCTGGAATATAGAATTGTTTAGATGGATTTCATAAATAAATATGTTATGTTAAAATGTAGTTATCATGATATTAAGGTGAGCTCATAGCGGATATGCGTAATAAGCGTGTTTTTTTTCGCTCTTTTTTTTTTGTTATTGTTTTGTTGCTGTTGTAATGCAGTTGTTGGACATATTGAAAAGCCAAGTTATTTAAAAATTAAATGCATAGCTGCAAAAGATTAGTTTTGGGGCAAACGCAAACTGTTGCCGGTACAGCGCAGCCCCCAGCACAGCAAATAAAAATATAAACACAAACACACGCACAAACACGAAAAAAAAAAAACACTGCACCTACCTGCATTCCATGTTGCGCAGTTGATCCACATAGCTAGTGAATTTCTCATAAGCACTGGACTTATCCATGTTGTTGTATTTTTAGGCGTAATTTGTTTGTTTATAAATTACATTTTAATGTTTATTTTAAATTGTAATAAACTTATTTACGCCAAAGTTAATTTCATAAATTTCTTTGTTGTTTTGCTTCTGCTTCTTCTTTCCAAACATGTGTTATTTTCGTGCGCTTGGCAGCACTGTTGCGCAGTTGCGACATCTAGCGGCTGCAAACAGTGCTGCCCATAAAATGTTGTTTGTTTAGCGCGCGTTTGAATTAGTTTTTTAAATTGTTGGTTTAAATTTTTTAATTTAAACGCAAAAAATGTAAATATTTAGAAAACGAATTTGTAATATGTATTAAGCTAAACAAAAAAAATTGAATTAAATTGAAATAAAACAGGCCTAAAAGGTTTAAATAATACTACAAAATAAAATGTTTTTAAAATGTTTAAATTAAATTTAAAATGTTAAAATTTATAATTAGGTATTCGAAAAAGTTCGGCTACAAAATGAAGCCCTTTTTCTTATTCCGTTTTGATGAATAACCTTTTCCCAGCTGGAATCATATCTGTTTATAAGTGGATTTTCTAAGCGAAAATATATATATATAGGTCTCCACGGAATTTAAATTTAGAACATTAAGAGCGTTCTGCAGAGATCGAAACAAATGATAATCTGAAGGTGCAAGGTCCGGGCTACATGGTGGGTGCATCAAAACTTCCCAGTCAAGCTTTCTCAGTTTATGTCAGGTCTTCAAAGATGTGTGTTGTCAAGCATAGTTATGATGGAACACAACACCTTTTCTGTTGATCATATACTGGCCGTTTAAATTAATTTGTTTGCTTCAATCTCATTAATTGTTGATAGTAGGGAACATAACCAATCGTTTGACCTGGTTGTAGAAGCTCATAATGAACAATTGCCTTCCAATCCCACCAGACACACAGCATTATCTTTTTTGGAGTCAATCACCTTGCTACGACCATGATCTTTTTCGCACATTATTATCGTACACGATCCACTTTTCATCGCCTGTAATCATTCTTTTCAGAATAGTTCGAAAATGGACATTCTGTCAATTAAATTTTTTCCTTTCATTCATGTGGCAGCCAAACATCGAGCTTCTTTGAGTATCCAGCTTTCTTCAAATGGTTATTACTGTTTGGTAATGAATGCCTAGTGACCTAGCAACGTCCACGCTGCTTATGTGCCGGTCTTGCTTTATTTTGCCATGGTTTCATCAACTATTTCAATGATTGGACCAGAGTGAGGTGCATCTTTAACATCAAAATTATCGGATCGAAAGCGAGCCACCCAGTTCGCTGCTATATTTCTAGTTACAGCATCGTCTCCGTAAGCTACATAAATTTTTTCGCATGCTTACCTTTTCTATAATACAAAAGCAAAATATGACAATAATGTTCCGAATTTTCGATCATTTTTAAACGTAGATAACTTTTCACAGAATAATGCGATTTCAATAATGTCTGAAGCATAAAATGTCACCTTTCAAACAAGCTAAAGCATTATCAGATGCAATTAATATTACTACGGATATTACATTTAAGAGCCATCTAGCGACAATTTGTAGCCGAACTTTTTCGAATACATACCCAATATTTTTTTCAAAAATTTGTAAATATCTTGATGAACAAAGGCGAGTTTATTGCGTTCAAAAAGAATATTAGAAAAGACAAAAGTCTTTAAAAAATACACGGAGGGCCAAAAATGTTTCGTAAACTTCTTTAAATCTTGGAAAATAGTTGAAATTAAAAAATACGCTTGCCCAAAATAATATTTTTTTTTAGTAATAGCAAAGTAAACGAAGGCTCAAAAAAGATGTCTATATGAAAAAATTACTTAATGGATGAATCTTTCAGGGACCTTGTTCTAAGTTACAGGGCGTGGCACCGCCCCCTGACAATATATGCTGGTACGGTTTTTGCATGATAGGTTTTTTGCTAGCAAACTTAGAGTCATGATTTAAAAGTCGGTGCAAACAAAATTATCTATCAAACAATACACAAATCAAGATTGTAGGTTAATTGGTTCAAACACAATGCGTGTTTAAAGTTAAAAGTTGGAAATCATGTTTGGTGTTTTTCGAATAATTTGCAAATATCTCAAAACAGGTAGGTTTTTTCGTAAATTGTACACATATATTTTGTTAAAGTAATTGAAATTATCTACAAAATGAGTTCTTCATCGATTTCCTACGATAAACAGATTTCGAGCAATCGAACAAAAAAGTTGCTCGGAAAGGCCAATTTTCATCATTTTTACATACAAAATGCAGTTTAGCGTAAAGCAGGGCTCAAAGCAGAGGACTGCTTGCTTTTTCGACTGCTTGCTTTTGTATCGCGCACATAGGCAGCGTAGTATAAAAGTGGTGCTTATGATTGAATTTTTTTTTTTTAATTTTTTAATTTAAACCACATATGTATAACTTTTGCTTTTTAATTTTTTTTATTGATATCACTACATTGTTTTAATAACATTTACTTTGCTTACAATTTTTACATATTTAAAACTATGATGCGTTTATTTTTTTTTTAAATAATGTTGCAGTTTTACCCATAAAACCAACGCCATTGATTTAAAAATTACAAGCATACATTTAATTAATAAAAATTTGTTTTTATTGATATTTTTACATAGTTGCATTTGCTTAAATTAAAACGTTTTTTTATTTTTATTTGCTCGTTGTTTTGTTTTTTGTTTAATGTTTGGCTAAACATTCGTTGTGAAAATTTTTATGTCTCTAGCATAATATTTCTAAATAATTTTATAGTGCATAACATTATTGTATTTAATTATGTTTTAACTTACAAAACTTAAACCCATACAAAAATGTTTATTTTTTATTTATTTTTTTTAAGCTACTTAAATTTACTAAACAAAACCCACCATTGAATTTCTTGTTGTTGTTTAATTTTAAGTAAGCTCTACTTGAAATTGCGTGAAGTATTAAAAAAAAAAAAACAATCACAGTCCATTGAAAGATATATAAAATTAGTTGTGTGCTTTTTTTAAAGTGTCCCTTTTTTTTTGGAAAATTGAGCAGCAAGTTTGAAAATAATGGACGGGTAATTAATCCACTAAGTAATCTGTTGCTTTTATGGTATTTACAACAATTTATTTAGAGTTACCTTAAACCTGTAGAATTAAACTAGCATGTGCAGAACTTAAATTAAGGAAAAGTTTGAGAATTTGCGAAAACGAAAGAGAAAGCGAAAGTTTTTGCATATGTGCTTAAATAATTTATGACATAGAAAAGTTGTTTCAAGTTTAGTAGAAAAAGTAAAGAAGTTAGACAGCTTAAAAGTTGCAAAAAAGAAAAAGCCAAAAGGAAAAATGCGTTACGTGCTACAAACAAAATAAATTGGTAGGACTTTAGGACCTTATCGACTACCACAAAAGAGCAGCACAAGTATTACAACGTCTAAACTGGCTTAGTCTAAACGCAAATTTCTTGTTACACGTATTTAAAAATATTTTTTTTTGCCATATAATTAAGTTACAAATATCTTGCTCTATGGGAATTTAACCCCGCTTATTTCTCAGCACCAGCATCGTCAGTACTAGAAAGCCGACAATCCAGGCCAGCGTTGACAGAAAACCAATATACACTTCTGTTATATATATCGCCCAGCCGCGTGTTAGTATGGAACGCAGCGAGGATGTGGCCAGCGTCAGAGGCAGGCAGAGCGAAATGTATCTGTAAGTTTACAAAAGAAATATGTATTAGAATTAAGGCAAATTTTTAAAAGAGAAAATAATATAGCTCTGCGCTTATTTCTTAGCTTGCACTGCTTGAAGAGTCTCGACAAGCAGTGCTATGTGCGCATTTTTTAATTCTTTGAAAAAGTTTAATAAATTGAAAATAAAAATCAAATTTGAATTTCTTGTGAACCAAGTTGCGCTTCTGAAGTTCGAGCAAAAACAAAACTCACCTCAGCACAATAGGCATGCCCTCAATAGGCCAGATAACGCCCGAGAGCAACAATGTGGGATAAAAGGAGCCCAGCGCCAGCTGTATAGCATTACGTTCCAATTCGCAAACGGAGGATATAAGAAAACCAAAGCACATGCCACACAAGCCCTGCAGCAGTGTCAGTACAACCACCCAGAACAGATCACCATTATTGGTAACGCCAAAGACAACCAACATGAATATCATCACCAGTGTGGTCTGTCCACACATGACCACAAACTGTGTAATGACATGAGAGAAGAGCACCTCAGCAGGTGAAACACCGGCCACCCAAGAACGATCGAGCAAGCCCTGTAAAGAGTAAACAATCATTAAGTACAAACACGCGACAATTATAGGCACCCCTGTCTCCAACTCACCTCCGTGCGTTCAATAATAAGCGCCGATGACGTCAGAGCGACAGCCAAGAAGAACACAATGCTATAATTATAATGCAAAATTGCAATAACAGTTGATGATAAATATGCAAATTATAAAATAATGTCTGGAACTCACGTCAATATCACGCCAGGTGCGACAAAGTCGGTGAATGAGGGACTCATGCTGCCATAGATGGGATCTCTGAATTGAATGGGTACATCGCCCAGTTTGGGATTATTGCCGCACTGTTCGAGCAAACCCATGGCAAAGTCACGATAGGCCAATTGTATGTCACGATTGAGCATGACGCCAATCTGTTGATTGGACATGTCCAGCCAGACCTTAACCTCGGATTGTTCAATGGTTTCATCATCGGAGTCTTTGCCGAGCGAGGCGCGTGCTGTAAAGGCGTCCGTAAAGTTTTCTGAAATGTATATAACACCCCAAGCATCGCCATTCCGCACTAAATCCTTTGCTTCCTCTAAGTCCATGTGATAATTAAGTATTATGCTGTTGTTTAGATAACTTAGGTAACGACATCCTAGATTGGTAAAGTGGCAGCCATCTTCAAATTTGCATGCGCTCTGAAGATTTAAAAGGAATAAATAGATTAGCATTATCTTAATATTAGACTTGGTAAATTTAGAAAATTGCATAAGATGATATAGTTGAATAGCTGGAAAATTTCGTTAGTTGCGCGGATAGAACTTAGGAATTGAAGAAACTCAGTATGATCATGGGCAAACTTTATGTACAGCACCTAACGTTTCAACATGAGTTTCTATTGGCAATGGGAGCATTCAAAAAATTCAGACCCTCTTTTTATCAGCGTTGGAGTAAAGTGTAGGATAGAGGTGGAATGTGGAGCACCGCGATGAACCATGATGCACTTAAGTAGACTGTGATAAAGTTTGGTGGCCTATGGCGGACGGTGCAAAATGGTGAATCGATTAGGCCCTTTAGCTGGCTTAATTCAACTTAAATATACTATGGATGGCTATTACGAATTATGGTGAACTATTGTCAATTATGATGACCTTAGATCTGTGGGAGGCACGGCACTCTCTAAAGGATACAGGGATTAGTGGCGGCAGCGACGTTGACACACGTACGCTACATGAAAAAAAAAGTCGCATGCGCTTGTTTGCGCAGCAATAGACAAGAGGCTGCAATGCCGATGCTTGTGTCGAAGCGTCGTGACGTCACACATCACTCAAAGAAACGCAAGCTAAGATGTGAGTGTATTTCCTGTCGCCCACTGCCTTATACAGATTTATTGTGGCCTAAGGACTATTATAATTCGTATTATGCTAGACTTTTGTAAAATATGGTAGGCTATTGAAATTGTTCTGGAGAAGACTCGTGAAAAGCAAGTCGACATCACCTCTCAGTCGAGTTCAAAGCTGCTTTTGACACGCCTGAAAGAATGAAGTTATGTCTGAGTTTGGTATCCCTGCAAAGCTTGTTCGGCTTTGCATGATGACGTCGGGAAACTGCTGCAGCTCCGTCTTCAATAGAAAAGACCTCTCTGAATCATTTGATACCAAACGAGGTTTCAGGCAGGGTGATACCCTATCATGATACCCCAATCGATAACGAATCTAGCCGACTTAAGAAAACATTGGTAGAGTTTGGTGGACTTCCGGGGATTGTGCTGGATTTTGATACATCATGATTTGATAATGTAAAACAGTCCCTAGTTTACTTGAGTGGACTTTGGTAGACTTTGATTCATTTTAATGACGGACCATAATAGCCCATGATGATTTATAGTGTACTAAGATTTTTTTATTTTTTTAAATTAGTTAGGTTCTCTCACAACAGAGAGTGGGCACTGCGACCTGAAGATCTATTGTACCTTTAGTGTACTAAGATACTAAGATAGATTATGATAACTTTTTGTAGACTATGGTCGATTATGGTGTGAAGCGAGACGTCACCATTGCACTTGACTTCTATAGTCTTTGCTTTACTTTGGTGGGTATAGTAAACTATGGAGTACTAGTGTGGAACATTATGGTCCGTTTTGGACTATGTTGAGCTTAATGAAACACCATTATAGCCTATAGAGACCTATAGTCAAATATGGTGAAAAATAAATGAAGCATGCACTGCTCCCTTCCCGGTATTACTCTACTAGTTAAATCTTTAATGCATAACTCACCGTATCGTTCATTTCACCATTGACTACAGCCACTTTGAGACCTTGAGGATCTCGTCCAATGGCCAGGCAGAAGAGTATAACCTGCATGACGGGTAGCGCAAAAATAAATAGCATTACGCCCACATTACGCCACATGCGCAGAAAATTCTTGGTTAACAAAGCACGCATCTTGCCCTTGGTAGTCATCTAAGAAAGTTCATAAGTTAAAGGTATAACTAAGCTGCTGCTTTTAGAATTTTCCGACCAACTTACCTCGCACGTATTTGTACAACAATTCCCGCTCTCTTCATCATTTGGAGCATTGCGCTTTAAAGGTGGCCCATTGTAGGGTTCCTGGTTCAGCTGTCACAACATGGAGCAGAATAGAGCATATGGTATAAAAAAAAGTTGGCTTTGTAAGGGGGCTAATAGCAGAAAAACAAACCGTATATATGGAGCCATTGGCATCATTGATGAGCACTTCTTTGCTCTGATGGAAATTGAGTCCGACAACACCACCATCAGCACTAGAGCTGGGTTTATCCATTTTACTGCGGAAAGCCATGGCCAATGAGATATTGTTACTGTTAGATCCGCAGCAAGGAGTCCATCAGGAGCCAACACCAATATATACCATAAAACACACACACAAAATAGACACATAGATGGAAAATAAATATTATGTTAGATGAGTTTATACGTGCAGGATACATATGAAATTTTCTATATGCTGTATCTAAAGTTTAGATGGCGTATTCAGATTGTATTTGGGTTAATACACATTATCATATATCATCATGCAATGTGAACATGCCAAGAACTTACGTAAAATTCACTTGATTCACATCGCCCTTTTGGCTTTGTATGCGTGACAGCTTGAGGAATACCTCCTCCAGGCTGATGCATTTGTACATGGACATAAGCATGCTAGGTGATTCCTCAGCCAGTAAATGGCCGGAGCGCATAAGACCAATCTGTTAGAAAAAGTAAGGAATAAGTTCAAGTTCAATACTGGTGACCTAGTGCCCGTTGCATACCGAGTGCGCCTGTCTGGCCTCCTCAATGTAATGTGTAGTTATAATGACTGTCTTATGGCCAGCTTTTGTGATATGCACTAAATGATTCCAGATGCTTTGACGCAACAAAGGATCCACGCCTACTGTGGGCTCATCCAAAATGAGCAGCTCAGGATCGTGCATAAGAGCCACTGCAAAACTGACACGCCGCTGCTGGCCACCGCTGAGATTCTTAACCAAACGATTCTCCGAGGGTAAATCCAAAAAGTTAAGCAGAAAGTGCAAACGTTCAATAATCTCTTTCGTCTCCATGCCAAAAATCCAACCAAAGTATAACATAGTCTCACGTATGGAGAATTCGCCATAGAGTGCAATTTCTTGTGGCATGTAGCCTACACGCTTGCCAGGCACTCCCGAACCAGGTGTGCCAGGCTTGCCACCAAGCACAAATACTTCGCCAGAGTCCATACGGCGACGGCCCACAATGCAGGATAGTAGAGTGGTCTTGCCGCAACCGGAGGCGCCCAGCAGGCCATAGCTGAGGAAAATTAAAGAAATTATATATGTTAGTAGTGCCTTAAAACTTTTAAAGATGTGTAGATTCTTGAGGATTAAAGGAAAATATAGGAATGATTGCTTTGAGACAAAAAAAATATATATCTCTATTTAACATAACTCATAAAACAAAACAGACTTCCTTATTTGAAGCAAAATTTAAATTATGGCTAAGGCAAATTTTTTACTCGGTGTTTTTTTGTGGTTTTCTCTTACAGACAGAATGATTGCAGGCACTGAACCTTCTTACCCAATCTACTCCTCTATATATGCTGAAGCCGCAAATGCTGCGATCGAGACTATTCTACAGCTCGCAAATGAAGGGAGAACAAGTTAACGATCTACATAGACGGCTCGAAGATAGAAGAAGGTACATGAACAGACTTCTTCTCTGAAAAGATAGCAACGCATCTTTCATTTCGTTTATCTAACTGGTATACAGTTTTTCAAGCCGTGATATACACAGTCTGTATGAAACCCCAAGGAATGAATCTATTCTTGTCGATCATGCTATGCTGTCATCAAGGCTTTTTTTAGCGCACACTACAAGCACTTTATCCCCCTAGTCTTGGCTCGTGATGGCGCTGTCGTATCCGCTAACGAGGGAAGGCCTATTGTGCCAGAAACGAATCAGAGCTAACAGTAGCTTTTGCGATAACGGAGATAAAGAGATCTCTTTGATCGAAAACGAGAGCCAAGACAGAAAAAGAATACGACAAAGCATGCTGTTGTTATGGCTACACGTAACAAAGCAAATATCCGACACCGACCTAATAACGAAGAGATTGCACCTTCCCCGCCACGACTTCTATTATAGCTGCGAAAATAAGGAGACTGCACAATGTGACTGCCCTGCACTGGTAACAAAATCCAGTAACTGAGAATGCTCTTCTTCGATGAGCATGACGGAGGACTACAAAATTTTTTGTTAAAAAAAAGTGAATATTCTGGAATGGCCAGGAAATTCACCTGGCATGAACCCTATCGAGAACGTCTAGAAGTTTTTGAAATCTGAAGCTAGGATGAAACACTTACAAACAAACAAGAGTCAATAAAGATCCTTACTGTTACTTGGAAATACAGCGTGTTTTTTTAGAGGTTCACAACTTTGAGATGGCAAAACTGCTTTTTCTGACAACCCATTTAACAGCTGATAGTTGCTTTTTGTAGAGTTTGGCTTGACATTTCACTATGGATAGACTTACACCTGAGCAACGCTTGCAAATTGCTAAAAAATGTTATCAAAATAATGGTTCCTTTCGAAAAACTATTACATCCACAGAAAATTACTGTCACTTGTCTACGTCGATAAACCAGGACAGTTGAACACCTGGAAATCAACATTCGAAAATTTATTGGCGAAATACCGCCGCAAATGCTGCGGAAAGTTTGTGAAAATTGGAGTTTCAGATTACGCCTTGTATGCGCCAGCCGTGGCGATATATTTCTTGGTTTTATAATGATTTAAACTTGTGTAACTCTAAAAAAAACATCCTTTACAACCTCGAGATGCCTTGTTACACTCAAGCTGTGTTGGCTGCACTTTTTGTGTATCAATATAAATAGCCCTCTAAATGCCTACTCACATGTTATAAGTAAGGGAAGATTCATTTTTCAGCATGGATCTAATAATATGCCAAGGGACTGTAATTCAAAACTTTGTGCTCAGAAATCTCCTGTACTTTTCTCTCGGCGTTCCAGGCTGAGTTTATCGATTTTACAGTGTATTTTATAGTTTTTTGTGCACTTATCGCAAATCATTGTTAAAGTGTGTAATCGGAATCGAAATCCAAAGCATACATGGAAAAGTTGCAATCCAGAGAGGTGGCTATTAAAAACTTATGAAAAATAAAAACAAAAAGAAGCAAAAAAAGGGTCTGTTTGTCTAAAGTAGTTTGTAGAAGAAGAAGAAGAACTTAGACAGAATTGCGAAAGTATTTAAAAGTTCAATTTTAAAAAGAATACAATTTTAGATATCTTTATAGTAGGAACAGGCATAATTTTAAGAAACATTTAAAGTCACGCTTGTGGCACAGTAGCTTCGAGATTAGCGACTTTTATTGTATACATAATGGTTAAATAATGTGTTAATAATCAAGTTATGTTCTATTGGAATGCAATAACGTATATTTGCCCTATGTTGACTTGAAACTTGAATAAAAACTTAAAACCTTGTTGTCATACAAGAAAGATTGCAAATTGGATATTAGTAAAAAAAAAACCAAAATTATCTAAAGGTTTATTATGTATATCTAAATATAATAAGTTACTTTTAAAGCATATCTAGCTATGAGACGAGGAAACGAAACAATACACATGCTATAACAATTATCGGGGTTCTTATCAGACGAAGCATGACGGATCGCGCGATTTTAAACGCCAATAAAAAGAATTCTTAAACAAAGACGAATAAAAATACACTAACTTTTAAAATTCGTGCCGTCTCAACGAAGATGTCAATGTTAATTTTTGCAGTTCAAGTTGAAATATATTTTATTTTTTTTTTCGAAATGTTCACCTTGAAAAGTAAGAAATATTTTTGTAGCTATTTTTTTTTTTTTGTTGTCTTTGTTTTTGTTTATAGCAGAAGCAGCAGATTTATCAAATGCCGCAATACGACCCCACCTATTTATTATTAGCTTAACTTTTATAAATATTATTATTATTATTTTGTTGTTTTCTGGGGGCTTTGCTTTGAGTGCCGCGGCCTTTGACAAAATGTTGGGGCACGTAGGTCGCACGTTTTGAGCTTTTGATAGTTTGTCACAGTTGTCGGGGCTGTTATTGGATTTATTATTATAATTAACACGCTTTGGTCGAACTGCCGTTTAAACATTTCACGATTTTGTTACTATTCGTGGAAAGAAACGCTGAATGTGTATCTCAGTTTATAATTGGATTAATCATCGCATTGACTTTGAAGCGTATTTCTTGTCTGGGTCTCGGCACAGTTCATTGACTTAGCCTCCTGACCTAGGCCAAGCTGCAGTGTCAGTCAGTCAGTTAGTTTTGAACTGTTTTTAACAGACAGTAATTAAAAATTTTTATATAACGTCAGGCCTTTGTTTTATTTTGCCCATTAACTGGGTCAAGATCTTGTTTGATTTTGGGATTTAGCACAGAGAATATGCCGTTGCCATAATCTTTTTTTTTATTTTTTATTATAAACTTGTATAAATTTGAATTGCTTGTTATGTAATTGAGCCAAAAGAATGCCAAATAACGACGGTTTTTCTGTCTGTCTGCCAACTCAATGCCAAGATGTTTTTATTGGCCAACTTAATGGCCGCTTAATGCGGGCCAAAATAAAACTTGAAATCATATGTTTGCAACCATTTTGGTGGAAATAATAGCACTAAAAACATTAAAAGCAATAATAATTTAAAAAAAAATGGCATTTTTTGAATCAATCAAATTATATATACTTTGCATATGTACTATATGCAAGATTTATGTTTGTACTTTATAGTGGCATATAAATAGTAGTAGTGTTTTTTAATCCAAATATGCATTTATTATTGCTTATTATACAAGTTATTGACGTCAAAATGCAAAGCGTTTTTATAATAGCCTACACGACGAGGGTTGACTTTTAAGTTTGCAAAAATAAAAAACAAGTGGGCAGTTACAGAAGCTACACCCTGCCCTCCCTAATTACTACAACTTTCATTCTTTTGAAACGTATGAAACCAATATTAAATTATTTGCGGCAGAATTAAACTTTATATATGGAAAATTTAAAAAACTGATATAAATGGCCGTAAGTGGCATATCAAAAAGTAAAAACATTTCTATATTTAAGTACCAGGTTTGACGACTTTGGCTATTTCGCCAAAAATTTTATCTATAGATGGTTTTAAGATCATTATTGACTATAATTTCCGCAGTTTTTTAACGATTTTAATAAAAAAAACTAGGGGCTCCACCTCCTGCGTGCTTCACATGTCAACCTTAGCGCCTTCTAGTTAAATTCATTTCGAGATATCTCGACATTTTATCGCTCCCAATGTGCAAGTTCTAATCAATATCGAAGTACACCATAAAGATGAGAAGCTTGAGATGTTTCAATGTTTCTTTAAAGAAAGATGCCCACGTGTTCACTCAAAAAAGTAAAATAGAATTTTGATGGTAAGTTTGATTGTTTGTTTTGAAGAAGTTTAAATGGGGTGATTTTTTTTTGCTATATCTTCAATTGTGTATGTATTCCTTCTTGGCTATACAAAATTTGGGAATCCACAATGCATAAAAATTCTTCAAGCGTTTCTCACTTAAATAGTAACCATTTAAACTAAAGTTACTAAAATAATTTTAGAGGGCAAAAATTTAACAAAAATAAATTTTCTGCATAGAAAGGTTTTTGAAGTAAAAATATAGTAGACTGGAGAATGGTAAACTCGCAAAGCGAAAATAACTTATATTTTATCTGCCTTAGTTCACATACCGTTTTTGGTGGCTGAAGCATTTCACTAAAAGTTTAGAAATAGATAGAATTTTGTGCAGTTTATCGAGGAGCGGTTCTATAATTGAGACTTTTTGCTTATATCTTTGTAAATACTCATCTGATTTCAACAATTTTTACACCATACTTTTGGGTATGTAAAAGTAATACTGGCTTTCAAAATAGCCACACATTTACACGAAATGATTATATATTTTTACCTTCGGATGAATCAAAACAAAAATGTTTCCTACGAGCCTCAAAATGTAAACTCGAAAAATATTTTAGTAAGTAATAAATTTGTTGTGAAGGGACTTCAGGCGCAACAGATGCCCAATGATTTTTATAGAGGAAGGTATGGTGAAGTCGGAAGTGGGGTGAATCCGGAAACGCATCCTAACGGATTTCTGAGTTGAAATATGGCTATGACACCAATTTTGAAAATAATGATAATACACCGACTCGAGTCTACGTTCTTTTCTGTTCAGTATAATTTTTCTAAAAAGCTACCTTGAAAGTGTTATCTCAAGTTTTTTTGTAGCTAAAATTTCAACACTTTCTCGAGTAAAATCAAATGCAAATATATCCCGAATATTATTTAGACTCTATACTTAAAAAATACTAAAGGGTTCGTTTGGATTTTCGCAAGCCACCAGAAAGTCGATTTGGGGTGCATCCGGAAGCTTGATGTGTTGTGAACCCGGTAGTGTCGTCAAGAGCCAAATAATTATTTTGAATATAATTTCAGCATGGATTTCAACTATTTTCGTATCAAAATGCTGAGAACTAAAAAAAAAGCAAAACAAATACTCGTAAACCGCTTCCAAGTTCTGATGATTTGTGGGGAATCCTGAAGGCTATGAAAATCGACAAAAGGAGTGCTCTTTCAGACGATTTCCCTCTTTTTTTAAAAAAACATTTTTTCAGCCCATTTCACTAGGCAATAATTATTTTTATTCCACATTCATTCATTTCAATGTATTTTATTCAACCTATCGTAAATCGTGAACTTGATATATTTTGCTCGGAGATCAATCTACCTGACGAAAAATCTTCGTATCGATCTGAAATTTTGACACAATGTAGTTTATTCAATGACTTGGATGACAAAACTTTAAATTTTGAAAAAAATTTGTCACTCCAAAAAATCTTTGAAAAAATTCTTCCGAATTCACCCCACTTGCCCCTATTCATAATTTCGTTAAAATTTAAACCATCTCGCTGTGGTTCATAAATTAATCCGAATTCACCCCACTTGCCCCTATTCATAATTTCGTTAAAATTTAACTCAGCTCGCTGTGGCTCAAAAATTAAATCAAAAAAATTTTGAAAAATATTTGTAGCAATTTTTAAGTTCATTCCCTGAGGAACCTCTATAATCAGATGCAAAGTTGGAAATATTTGGCATAGGCAATGAGGGCAAATTAGTAAACTTTTGAGCAAAGTTTTTAATGCTACTCGTTTGTATTCCTACCTAGCAACTGTTATATTTGCCTCTACCATAACTAAGCCGAAGTACAACCGCCACTGGTTATTATTCTATTCGGTTTAAGGGTAGTTAGCCAGTGTACACAACCAAGTTCCCTGGATAGGGTGTTTAGGGTTTTGGAATCACAACATAAAAAATTTCTCCCAATGATACCCTCGCTTAGGAATCCCCTAGTTATATAAGAATAGTTTGAAATTATTACCTTTTTATGCTAAAATTTTTGATTCAGATTTTATTCATGCAGTTTAAGATCAAAAAGTAAAACGGCGAAGTTCTTGAATTCAGATATACCGAACTATTTCAACCAACTTCATATGCTCAAGAACTCGGGCGTTGTTAAAGAAAGAAATATTTCATACATTGAAAAGTGCTTCCCTCTAATTTTTACCTACATACGGATGAGCCTCTCTAACTCTGAGTAACTTATATATTATAAAAAAAAAAAAAGTGCGCAGGCGGTGAAGCCCCTTAGCACAACATGCTATCAGTTCAAGCTTCATTGAACTTATTAAAAAAAAATATCGACATCTAATAACAACTCAAGCAACTTGTTTTAGCAGCGAGTTAAAATGCAAAAATGTTGTTTTATTTACAAGACGCTCATGCTAGATATTTGCCCGTAGTTATATATATGTAGATACATACTATATACATATGTAGACTAAATAACTATATAATTGCAGCAATTAAATACGAGCACAAGCATTAGCCAATACACCCAGCTGACCTCTACTCAGACGCAAGCACAAGTACACTCACGTTCATATAAATATAGATTAAAGCTGGAATCTAATAGCACTTACAAGGAAACTTCCAGGGCTATCAATACAAAGTAATAATTTGCTAGTAGCTTCAGTCTGCTATAAATAACTAATGAAGTGTATAAATTTTCACTAAATAATGTAATAAACACTATCCATATGCTTGGTTGACTTTATCCAAATAGCATCGTTAAATATTTTCTAATTTATTTGCATTTAGATGAATATGTCAGCAGGAATGGTCAATAAAGTATTTCACTTTTGTACACATTGCATAAATGCTAGTTAGAGATGGAACCGTGACAAGGTCGTGAGTGTAACAACTGACTATTATTGTCACAAGCTAAGAAAATGCTTCGAATATTGAACTCAATTTATAAAAAAAGTCAAAAATGTTTTAAAAGCATTTAACTAATGATTTGTAAAATCTTTGTATTTAATATGTAAAGCTGTTTTAAAATTGTGGTTCGTCCCACCTGCTAAAAATTCACTTTTTGTCGTGGTTGACAATTTTTTTTAAATTTATCAATAACGTTTGTTAAATGTAAAAGAATTTGCAGTTTTCCTTAAATAGCATTTTCAATAATTTAATCATGATATCTCGCAGCTGAATGCCAAGGAATGCCAAAAGACTGAACCTTGATAACAATTTTTTTGTAAATACCTACTTATATTGCTTCATGTTTTTTTTTTAAGCTTTAAAAATAAATTTTAAAAAAATCGTAAATAAATAATTTCTATTTCTCGTGCTTTTTAAGCCAAGGTTTTTTGCTTACTTTTAAATTCAACTATACTTTTTAAAATTTTCTTTAATTCATTACAATTATACACTGAGAAAAAAAAGGTTTACAAGGTCTACAATTAAGATTGCTTTCACTTGAATTAAGAATTCGCAATCCTGTGAAGCCATTCTTAAAATAAAAAATTTTTTACTGATAATAAGTGAAAAAATTCTTAAATCAAGAAACAAATTTACTTAAAACAAAAAAATCCTGTTTTACCTAAATGAGCACAAATATGAGTTTTCGTCATTCAGTTTAATGTTTTTATTTTTAACATACTAAATTATACACATTCTTAAATAAAAAAAAATATTCTATATTAATTATTTTATTTGTGCCTCCTTCTGATTTCGATTTGCACCCATTGTTGTTCAAGTGAAATAATTGCTTAAAAAATATATATTGCTTTGCGCCTTAAGGGGTATACGCCTTTCGAAAAATTTCCCACGGAATGACATCCCAAATGGTATTTTTTTTTTTATATGAAGTTTTATCATTCCGCGCGAAATATTTCGAACTGCGTATAGGCCTTTACAGAAAAAAATGAAACCAAATAAGTAGCAGCAATATGAAAAAATTCTTAATTTTTAATGTTTCTCATCTAAAAAATTTTAACTCTATTTCTAGAGCTAGAATTAATGCAGAAAGTCTTAGGATCGTTGTATGAAATTTTGATACTACTCTAAAATTCTACAAATAATTAAACTTTTGTTAAAAATTTAAAAAATAGTCTGCTGTATAAGCTTTGCGTATCGTGAGCACTTTTCGTGTCACGCAATTGTCACCAATACATTACTTCCTTGACAATGTTGAAATAAATATGAGTTGTTGCTATTTGAACTTTACAAATTATACACAAACGAGTATAAGCCTAGTAAGTATTTTATAATAATATATTACTTAGATATATATAGTATGTAATTAAAAAATACATTGTACTTACATTGTGCCTTTGAGTACGGTCATATTTAGATTGTTGAGCACTTGAATGGCATTCTTCCTCTTGCCATAGGTTTTGAATGCATGTCGCACCTCAACGGCAGCCTGTTGATTAAGTTGCATGGTCGAGATCCTTTCCACCTGGTCTGAGGTCTGTGTGTTGCCATTATTGGTTATTGTGTTCATATCCGTAATGGGGGTTTGTGAGGATGCCCTGTAATAAGTTAAGAGAGCAAAATGCGGCACATGTTAACAATTACAGTAATCAAAGGTGTACACTTAACTATTCAAGAGTAATCAAATTAAACCAGTTTTCGATTAAAGTTTCTTGCTTAAGTCATTCGTTTTGCGTGCAACCTTAAGAATCAAATGGAAATATCTGAACACGTATATACGTCAGTGACGGATTCAGCTGGAATCACGTGTCACCCTATATATTATCTGAACCCGCCTCTGATGTATGTGTATTACAATGTTGCCTTCACTTCCTGTAATCACATTTGCAATATCAATTGGGTGGAGCTCCACGTCATTTGCATAACTAACTAGGCGCTTGAATTAATGCTTCACTGGTTCCCTGGTACTTTGCTGCTCATAAAAAACTATGTCAGCGGCACATTGCAAAAATCAAGATTACAACAATATTGCTTAAAGTAATAAAAGCCAACAACTTTAGTAATCGTTAGTAATCAAAACTACAATAAATAATAAACGGAGAGAGTGAAAACGTTTTACTCGTAGTTTTTGTAATTATTACAAAAAAAAAAAGAAGTAAAATAAGGATTGGAAGAAACAATTATCTGAGAAAATATCATATAACATATTTTTATTGTTTTACTCTCAGATAATGTTTTGCACAACTTGAACAATATGAAATGTACGGCCCTATGTTTCAACTTGGAACTGTAGGAAATATATATACATTAGGGCGGGTCAATTTGTATGGGGCCGAAAAAACGTTCTGGGGCTCACAGCAATTTTGATTCTTTGGGTCATTCTAAGCAACTTTGCCCAAGAAACTATGGGTCTAAAATGAATTTCGAGTCGCCCACTTTTTCAAAATAAGTTTTTATCAAAATATTCAAAAATCGACTTAGGCATTGCATTCACAAGGCCAAAAAACGCAATTTTCACCCAAGCCAAATGTGTACTTGGGGGTTTTTGGGGTCGAGGAATCCATTTTTGACATCTATTTTTATTGGGGAGTCTCCGATGTCTCCCTCTGTATGTTACATACATTTTCGGCTTGCTCAAACTTAATATACCCTTTGTACCATACGGTACAGGGTATAAAAACGGGCAAAAATATACACTAAAGCGCCCTCTGGCGGCGACAAAATTAAAAATATATGTCAAAAATGGATTTCTTGACACCAAAAACCCCCAAATACAAATTTGGTTGGGGAAAAATAACGTTTTTTGGCCTTGTGAATGCAATGTCTAAATCGATTCTTGAATATTTTGATGAAAACCTATTTTGAAAAAGTGGGCGACTCGAAATTCATTTTAGACCCACAGTTTCTTGGGCAAAATTGCTTAGAATGACCCAAAGAATCAAAATCGCTGTGAGCCCTTATACCGAAAAAAATTTACCCGCCCTAATATACATATATAAGCAATATGATTAATCAACACTGGCTTCTACGCTTATCTCTAAACAAATTAAAATTTTAATAAATTTAAAAAATTGAAAATACCCCTAATAAAAAATTAAATTGTTTTTAAGAATAATTTTTTTATTTTTTAAAATGAAGTTTAACAACCAGGCGTTCAGCTCGAATAAAAATACGCCGGCAAGCCAGTTGGATAGCATTTCAAATTACGCAGATTAGTTACTTAGCTATGCATTTTTATTTTTCAATCCAATTTTTCTTTATTTCATACATAAAACTTTCATTTCGATATGTGTTTTAAACATTACGTTTTTTTTAATAAATATATTCAGTTTAGTAAAACAATAACATGCTCTTATGATTTATAATCCAAGAACTATTAAATTTTGATCACATCTGTGCTAAATCAGCCAAAAAAATAGGCGGTCGGTTTTACCCCACCATTTTTGAAAAAGACGAAAATTGACTTTTTTGAAAAATGCTCATATCTCAAAAATTAATAATCTTTGAAATATAATGGTATGTATTAAGTTGCTATTCGAACGATTTTTTTTTTAAACTAAAAAATTAGAAAAATATTCAAAAATTTTTATTTAAAAAAATCTATACTCAAATATAAAAATGTAGTTTTTGAGGTACAATCCAATCATTGAACCAATATTTATTGCTTATTTCAAACTTTGTTTAATTGTTTAGTTTAATGTCTTGCTCTTCAATTTTTTTGATAACTCTAGTACCAATCTAACTATTAAGTGAATTCTAAGAAAGCCTGCTGAAGAAAATCATTAGAAATTCTAATTACCTTAAGTTAAATATCTCTAAAACAAAGACAAGCACATAATGAGACGAATATGCAAACAAGGTTAGATCAATTCAGCTCTTCATTAAGCTTATAAACGACCGTGCTCCTAATTTCTATGCCGAGCAAACTTTGAGGAAGTTAATTTAATATTTGTTCTTGAAGCGCAACTTTTTATGAATGTATTAATTTTATTGTTACTTAAAAAGGCAAATAATTTAAGATAATTGGCAAATAAAACATGACTGTGGTTCATTAAGCTGCAAATATATACATATATTATTTAAAGATTTGATTTAAAATTCAAGCAAGTCTGCCATACCAAGCGTCATAAAGTATGAATTGTAAATTGTGACTAATTTCAAACACAAATGTGGCTCGACTTGCTGTATAAAAATTTTAAAATATTTTAAAATTTACCTAATAAGTTCAAAGTTGTTTATGTTTTAACGTTGAATTAAAATTGTAAATGATTTTAAGTCACCAACTGCTTTTGCTTGTAAATTACATATTGTTTTCAGAGCTTAGACGTTTAGTAAAGTAAAAAGTACCAAAAAGCGTTTAGCCTGAAAAAAATTACATTCAAAACATAGTTTTATGTATTTTTTTTTAAGATCTACAACTTTTTTAATAACATCATACCACCCAAAAACGAGTAGAGGTGGCTAAAATTATGAAAAACTGCTTCTTAGTAACTATGGCGCCATCTACCGCCCAAAATATAAATTCCATCACAAAAAAAGCACGAAATTCCATTTTGAACATTTGTCTTAAACATTTTTTTCTACGACTGATAGAACTTTAGATAAATGGACTCAAATTTTTATCAAAATAATTGCTAAACTTTTTTTATAAGGCAAAATAGGATTCATTGCAAAAAGATTATGCTACAGTGAAACTTCCTAAAAGCGAATTTGCACGAGAGCAGAATATTGGTTAGTTATTTAGAAAATTAATGATAAAAAAAACTTGTTAGAATCCCATAAAAGCAATTTGCTTGAAAAAAGTTCGTTGTATAGAAAAAATCGTTAATATAGGGCCCTCTGTTGCTTTGTTTTTATATAAAGTACAATTTATTCGTATATGTTTCAACATAACTTGACAAATGTAGCTATATATAGCAGATGCAAGTTTGAAACTCAACATTTTTGTATGAAAAAAAAAATCGCCAAAATGGCCGCCGCGTCTGGCTCTATAAACAACCATTTTCATAGTACTCCGTATAATTTTTACCTGTTGTTCGGTTGTTAAACGATCCATGACTTAAATTAAGTAGTTTTGATCCCGACATATTACTATGTAAAAATCTTTATTTAAGGTACTTCCCTCCCGCTGCAATACACTTATGACAACGAATTTTCCAGTTATCGTATCACTTGGCAAAGTCCTCCAATATTTGTTGAATTTTTGGCGAAATGCTCCCGAAGAACCAGCGCCGTGAAAGATGGCGCATTATCGCGTTATTATCACAAAACAAGGCGTATCTCAAACATTAATGAATAGCTGTCACTAACAGTGCTACCAAGTTTCGGAAAAAAAAATTTTCGGTTAGAAAAACCCTGAAAGTTTAAACTAAACATTTCCTATCCACCTTTCAATTTGAAGAGGACGGGTATGTTCCGCATTATTTGCTTAACAACCGAACCAGCAGATGGCCCACGCTATATTATGATAAATTGTCAAATCGATAATTCGGAATCGGGATCACAATTGAAATTCAGAGCAGGCATGCTTTATTGTAACTACCAGTTTAAATGTGCTTTCAATCGATCCGGATTGTTACTTTTTCCGTACCTTTCTACGGATGTGTTTTATACGATGTACCACAAGGTACACAATATTAGCGGATGCTGGATTTTACCATGAGGTGAACTTTTGGATATTTGATATCAATAGCTTATCGTTTTGAGTATCCTATATATAAAATAAAAAAAAAGTATATTTCGAAAAAAAAAAAACATTAAAAACATTCTCCACGGGGAAAGTTTGAATTCGTTACCCAAACCCGTTTGTCTGTCTGTATGATCGCCTAGATCTCAGATAATTTAAGAGCTTGAGCACTTATGTCACGGGAAATAAGTGCATTTCATTTTCACAATGTCCGCGTTATATTACGTAGCTTCCATAGGGGCATTATAAAGCACTTAAAAAAAACCCTTAGGAGCATAATTAATTTATTTGATCAGATAAGATCCTATGAACTTAAAATTGGTTCCCTTTTTTGTAAAGGACCCATCAGTCGAAAAAATGTTTTTAGCGCATAATTAATTGGCTTCTTGTTTTTTAAAGGTACATTTTTTTTGTAAGTTTTTTAGAGTTCTGTTCGTTGTTTTAATTTTGGTAACCTTTTTGTTTTTTTGGTGATGGCGTTTACGAAAGATTGGAATTCGATTTAGCTTAGATCTAGCAAAACTTGCATTTATACATATGAAATCTGAGCTAATTACAATGTACTTTATACCAAAAACTAGTTCAAATGCGCTCATTGGATATTCCTAACATAAAAAGCCAAAACGGTGCACCTATTTAAAATGTATCTTAATGTGGATACACTATAAAAATTGCGGTTCGCACTTATAGTACCGATTAGTTTCAATATGTTCAACACGCATACAAACTTACTACAATACATGACTTGCTCAATTTGGTTTTTGCCAACGCGTTTTTTGGCCACTTGGTCAGTCGGCGTATGTGGCTAAAGCCAACAACAACAATGGTTAACACCGCCGCATTGGCTACAAGTGAATGCACGATGGCAGCCTAAAGTTTAAGTTAAAGCCACAATATGAGGCCGGTTTGGTAGGTCTGTCCAGTCGGTTTGGTTTGGCGTTTTTGCTTGATTGCTTAATACATGAAGCCAACGTTGACGTCGACGCTGGCAGCGGCAGAATTGCAGCGCCAAGCTGGTCAGCTACAACAACAACGTTAAGCTTATATGCAAAATGGCCAGAATTATGCAATCCATGCAGTTAGTTCTCTTACCAACTACCAACAAGTGAAACTAATTTATATAAAAATTTGCACTAATGCAATAACAACATGCAACAACCACAACAGCAACAACAACAACAAAAGCATTTGGGTCAAGGTTAGCAGCACCATGGGCTTTGGGCCACCTGCTGTGGGACATGGCTGCTTTGGTAAAGAAAGTTATTTATAGACAGGCTTTAATTAATCACAACGGCTAATTTATAAAAAAATTCACACCTTCTTTTTGTTAATATGTGCGGCTTTCATATCATTAACGTTCATAAAAAACAGCTCAGCGCTACAACAACAACAACAACAACAACAAATCGGGGCATAAAAATAAGCAGTTTTTTTTTTTTTTTGAAAAAAGCCAAAAAATTTTATGAGAAACTAGTTCAAGGTCATTTATTGAGCGCAGGCTGAGTTTGTCTCAAAGCTTTCGAAAAAACATTTTGATTGTTGCTCTTTATTTATGGATTTTGGTGTGCTGTTGTTGTTGTTTTTGTTTCCGCTGACAACAATAACAACAACAAGTGCCACAACAACAAAATCAACCACAATGATCAACTTGTTGATTGTTGCTTTTAACTTTTTGCTAATCGATTGCGTCTGTTCGTTTAAATAAATATTCAATCAAGCTCAAATATTTGCATTTTTTATAAACTGAAAATCAATAAGCGCTAAGTAATGCACAGCGGTATAAACGATAGCAGTGTGACCAGAGTACAGAAAGAGGTAGAGACTGTTAGACGAAGAGAGTTAGCTGATTGCATTGCTCAATGATTGACGATGCGCTTGATTGACATTAGAGACGTATCGCACATACGCCTCGTAGTTTGTAGTGAAAATAAAGTAGCTTCATTTTGCGACACATACAACATACTACAGACATATGTATTTGCATAATGAGTTATGAGTGAGGATGCGTGTGTGTGCGTGTGGGATTGGGTGAGTAAATGAATAAGTATTGAGTGCATGTTTTGAATGTGTGTGACAGCTGCTTGACAATATTTGAGGTTTGTTATCATTGTTGTTAACGATTTATATTTGCTTTTGATTCTGTAAAATTATAACAATCCCTAGGAAAAACTATCGATGTCTATCGAAATTTGTATACACTTAAAAAAAATATAATAAGCGTTATGTGAAATTATTGTATTGGAGCCCTGACATTTAAAGTAATAAAGGGTTGCAATAAATTTTAATAATTTCAATGCGTTGTTGAAGCGTGTATCGTTCCATTTTTAGTAATGGCGTAGTTTCTACTTGTCAAATGTGAAAGAATAAAAGCTTCAAAAGTGACAGCTACCGAAATACCGGGTGATTCAAAATAACACCTCTTGTTGAAAAACCCTATAGTATTCAACGTTACCTAAATTTGAGCGTAACGTTTTTTACTTTTTTTTATTTGTAACCTTAAAAACTACAGTCGAAAGTGTGTGCCCAAAACCTCAACAACACAGCATTTTGGTGAGTTTTCGTAAAAATATCGCAATTTCTTTCAGCAAAAGTCTTAGACACTTGAAAAGTTAGATATTTTATGTTATGGGTCTTGATATGAAAATTCGATTTCTGTATAGTGTCGTCTTTTTATGATACAAAATGACTGACTTATTGAATTTTTAGTAAAAATTAAAAAAATAAAATTTGTTCGAAGAATTTTTTTTTTTGTGACTTTCAATTGCATTTCAGCTTTGAAAAAAGTTTTACACTTCTTTATTTGAATTTGTTATTGAAAGTAGGAGTCAGAATCTTTAAAATAAGCCCTTTTCATGAAATTCGAAATGTATATAAAGTATATATCCTGGTATTGAACTAAGTTGGAGTTGTTATTATTAAGATGTACGATATACGTCTACTTGTCTGTCTACAAAATGATCTCGAAGGCTATAAGATCTAGAAAGCAAGAAATTTTTGTAAAGATGAACACTAGCTTTAAGCTTCAGGCCGGTATCTAGAACCATGTAGACTAAAATATAGAAGTATTTGTACTTTGCTGCTATCTGTTCTCTGGATAGAGATTCAACTTGGCATAATCAATAGCGATTATCTGGGTACCAACTGTGGCACAGACCCTTTTGGAGTAGCAGAGACTAGCATTCTCTGTGAAAATTAAGGCAAGAGTAGGCGATATTAAATACGAGATGTCTGAAAATTAAAAAAAAAACCAAAAACCTAGGAGGCGGAGCCCGTTAGTTTTTGTAAGTTCTTTGCTTTGTAGAAGCTAATAAAAACGAACATAAATGGCTCAATTTTATTTCAAGTGTTTTTAGAACAAATTTGCTCTGCTTAAATATTGATCATCAAATTGGATTGACAATTTTAAACGTCAATATAAAGTAAAATCAAGCTACAACGAAAGTCATTCTTATGCTTTCTTCTACTGTACAAATAACTACATAAACAATTTTTAAATTTTTGTCAACTGTTTTTTTTAAAGATTTCTAAGCTTTTCAAATGCTAATAATTATAAGCAAAATAAGTATGATCAATCTAGAATCTAATAAAACAATATTTGGTTAGTTTCAAAGCTTTATATAAAAAAGTTTAAAAAAAATCCAAAATTTTACTTTCAGACTCTAAAACTAGTTCGCATCGAAACAGAGCCACAAAGGAACCACTCTGATATATATTTAATGTATTAAAACTAGGGTGACAACAAAAACAACAACAGAAAACGTTCGACTGACTCTGACGAAATGAATTTCAAGTTCGTTGCTTGAGTCTTTTGATTTGCGTATTGTTTTGTGTGTTAGTCACAGATCAACATACTATATTATTATTTTTTTTTGGTTTCTATTTGCATTTGCATGTGTGTACTGTTGGATTGCGTAAATGCACGTGTGTGCATGTGTGTATATACTTTTGTGCGTGTGTGCACACACAGTCAACAATGGACAAGGTCAGGCCGCATAGTTTTTATAATGACAGTGCGAGCTTTTTTTTATGTTTTATTTAATGTTTTTTTAGTTTTGGGCGCGTTTTGAAAATTTCAAGCTTTTAGTTTGTCAGTTGGCTTAAATGCAGACAATTTAATTAACTACTAAGCCATATATTAGTGCATTGTTGAAGCTATTTATGCATGCTGTGCCAATGCATTTGGGTGACAAACATAAAGAAATTTCGTCTTATTAGTTGTTATCATTTTTTTTTTTATTTGTTTTGGATGACAACAATCAATTTTGGGCGCAAACTTGCAACATGAATGGGCGTGAGAAATGTGTTTCGAGATAAGATATCTTATTTAAAGCTGTTTACGCGTATTTTGCATACGTCATTGTTTGTTATAATATATTAGCTGGTATTTTCGGTAAGTGTGATTGAATTAGTTGTAAAAGTATTTTTTATTTGCTATGGTATTTATGGCATATTTAAACGATTTCATCAGCGAACTGCTGCTGCTGTCACTTTGGAAAATTTTTTAGGTGTCACTGTTAGTAACTAGCGAGTGTAGGCTGAAAAGTAAGCCACACATCTTTGTGAAAAAACAATGAGTTCCTTTAAAGCAGTACACCTAATTCAGCGCATTCAAATAGTATTATTTTCCAATTCGTTTTTATCCAGTCTTTTCCATCCAAGTTGAGAGTAGTCTATAAAATTAGCGACAACTATTTTAGTGAAAGCAATTTCGTTTTCCAACAAAATGTTGCCTTAGAACAGTACACCTACGTCAAGCGGTCTTTCAAATATATTTAACATCCAAAAATATAATATTTCAAGGCACCTTTTAACAGTTGAAAGAAATCTCTTAACAATACATGTCTTCTACATTTGAATAAGATAATAGTCAGAGCAACTACCAGCGTAGTTAGAAAGCCAGCATCCCATCAAAATCTTCCCTTAGACAGTATACACAGTGCTGCAAACTTTTGTGCATCCAAAATTATAATTTGTAAGAGCCCAACAAAAAAAAACATTCATTCACAAATGCATGAAACTTCTTTCCCCTAGATTAATTTCATTATATTTGAACAAGATAATATTCAGAGTGTTCACAATTCGAAGAATATAGTGCGTAAGGGGCCAATTGGCGTAAGCGATCTTTGTTTTTAATTTAGCAGTCAATCCTTTCAAAAGCTCCTAATATTTATAGTTTATCGTACTCTACGTTAATCTACATACGCTGTGAAACTCTTTTTAAAAAAAAGGTTCCATCACCTAGGTTGGCAGACTTGGGCTTCTTCTTATATTCAGTCAGTTTCAAATTGATAAGTTAATTATGTTTCATCCAAAGCTGCGCAAATAGAAGTATTCATGGAAAAGAAAAATTGTATAATGCTTCCTTGAAATGTTTATACGATCACGTCATCTGGCAGATCATTGGTGCAATCGACCATTTGTCGATCTTCTCTGGCCATACGATAAAGTTTGCAGCTGATCACTCTTTTTGGCGATCTAAGTAGATGGTCTGATATAAGATTTTCATGCGAAAATTTTTATTCAATTGACATGTACCCATAAGCACAAAAAAAATCGAAAAAAAAGAAATCGAATGACGGCACGATATTCATTCATTTTGAAAAACATGCGAACATTTTTTTATAAAAAATCGCCAAACTTACGTAGGGTGACACTGTTGACTGAAACTTTAATAGCTCAAGGAAAATGCTTACAAAAGATAGCAAATAAAATTCTTGCTAAAGTGGTTACCAGGCTTAACCGATTACAACTTAGCCTACCCTCGCAAAACTATCTTATCATATGCATATATATTTTTAGTCTATTAGAGAGTTTTACTAGTGAACTTTGATCATTTACGCCCATTACAAAACTGCAGCTTTTCGGTAAAGTCATAAGCCATTTTTTTTTTTTTTTTTTGCCCCTATGTCAACTATTTAGCATTTTAAGAGCTCTCGCTGAGTCAGCATCAGGAAATATTTACAAGTACCTGCTATTTATGGCATTTACTTAAGTAATCTTCAAAGTCATTTTGTCAAAGTTATATAAGCTGCAAGCGGCCATTGCATTTCGTGTTTTAAATTGATTGATGATTGAGCCCGTTAATCATATATAATCAAGTTAAAATTTTTGCTGCTTTTTATCTTGTTTTTATTTGTCGATGTCACACGCAAAGTACATAAAGTGCGACTTGAAATGAAATTATATAAAATAAAATGCCAGCAGCAGTTCTCTTATATAGACGCTAGGTCCGTCACGGATCATCCAGCAGCTGAGCGGAATTTAAAGCAATCGCTATGGCTCATTCAATGAGGTATATAATATTCATATAGTTGGGTTCTTTTTACATGCGGATGAATGTAGGGGAAATACCAGGTCGTAAAATTGTTGAAAATTCCAGGGGTTTTGGTATGCTATCAAGCATTTCTTCAGGAGGACTATATTCAAATTGGTCGTGATTGGTGTTTATGATTGTCAACAGTCAGCAGCTTAAAACTTATAAATTTTCCACGAAATTCGTAAACATTTAATAATTTTCATTAATTGCAAACGAAAGGCAGTTCGAACTGATTTTTTGCATAGCAATTATTTTCAAAAAATGTTAAATGTGACATGCTAGTAAATGAGCTTTCGTTTTTTATTTGTTACTCCTATACAACACAAAAGCCTTCATTTAAAGCTTGGATTCAAAGTAGCTAACTTCAGGATAATTTAACTACAATCTTTCTTTTACTTTCCGAAAGATATTTCAACTCGGCTTATACCGATTTTCGCGGATTTTTTTTAAGCTTGATCCTCAGCTGGCGTCAAAAGTGCCTTGAGATCATTGAAGATCGATCTCTCTTGTTTGGGTTACACTGACTGTATGTATTATAATTCAATTTATTATCACTATTCGAGTAATTTCACAAATAAATATTTGTTTCCATGATCACAAGTGTTGCACTTAAAATTATAATATTTAGAACAGTGTGCATTCACTTGTTATATATGAACAGTGAGTGCACACAGTTTTATATGAACAAGTGAGTGCACACTGATCTATATGCTCGCTGAATTAGTAGTTTTTAATGTGAAATGTATAATTTGCATGCAAATAAAACTTGAGCAATACTACGACGTGAAGCGATGTGTACTTTATACAGATAATAAAAACACTTTAAAACAACAGCTATTGGCTGCCATGATAATAATTTAAGTATCATAGTACGAATTTATCACCTGAAACGATTTTATATTCGTGTTATATTAGAATTGAAGGTATGACTTTTCTTCTATTTGAAAAAATATAGATATGAAGTGCTTATCTGCGTACCGATAACGTTCATCTTTTGGTGAAATGTAATATCTCTTTTAATGCGCTGTCTGACTTTATGGCGAAAGTTGGCAGCCCGCGTGGAAGATGCAGAGGACAAATCCGAACACAGCCATGCTGAAGAGAGGTGACTATGGTGAAATGGCGGGAGAGCTTTACCCAACAGCACGTGGGCAAGAAGACTGACTCAAGATATCCGGCCTCGGGTAAATTTTAACTTTGAGTTGGCAACACTGCCTTATCCGATAACCCATTTAACAGCTGACAGTTGCTTTTGGTTTAGTTTGGTTTGACATTTCATTATGGATAGACTTACAAAACTTATTCAAAATTCAAAATTTTGTTCCCCGATGAAGCTCAGTTTTGGTTGACTGGGTACGAAAATAAGAAGAATTGTCGCATTTGGAGTGAGGATTATCCACAAGCTTTTGTCGAAACACCATTACATCCACAGAAAATTACTGTCACTTGTCTGCGTCGATAAACTAGAGACAATTGAATACCTGGAAATCAACATTCAAGACTTATTGGCGAAATACGGCCGCAGTTGCTGCGAATAGTTTGTGAAAATTTGTGATCCAGATTGCGCCTTGTACTTGCCAGCCGTGGCGGCCACATGGCCGAAATCATATTTAAACATTAATGTCATAAAATTTCATTTCATTTTATTTCTTTGTTTTATTATGATTTCAACTTGTGTAACTCTACAAAAAACACCCTTTATAAGCTTAAGCAGGAGACAAATTTTTTTTTTGAACACACTATGCACGAACCACAGTGGGTACTGAACATTTACTTTTTGTCCGTCAATGATTCTTGTCTGAACGGGGAGAACTAGATCAAGCATTGGGAGGTCATTGACTTGGTGAACACTTTACTTGCTTAGTTACTTAGTTGCTATAAGCAACACGACAGTTGGGATAACCCAGGGGTGAAGTAATATTCGTCCCAAAATTTTTGGTTTATTTAGAACCTTATTACATACATTGCATAACACTGCTATCCTACTACACTATGGGTACACCAAAAAAAATAATATTATATAATATAATAATAATAATATTAATACTTTTTTAAGTCGGGGACTCCCTCTAGGGGCTTCATGTGTTTCAACAAGATCTTGTCAGATGTGCCAAAGAAAACCGTATACACTGAGTCCAAAAATGTTCTACACAATATTATCACACGTTTAATAATCTCAAAAGTTTTTACTAATTTAGATATTTTCAGTCTTGCTTTAAGGTTAATTCCATAAACAAAGTCTAATATCTCATTCACGTTGAAACAACAAAACTTTTCACGCAATCAGCTCTAAATGAATTTTGTAGAATATCTCACAAACGCTGAATGCTATGTCGTGCCTAAGGCGCTCGTGACGACAAAAATTATCACGCACACAGCTCTAGTAGAATGTCGTAGAATATCCCACTCACGCTGAAAGCCATGTCGTGCCTAAAGCGCTTGTGACAACAAAACTTGTCACGCAATCAGCTCTAGTAGAATATCGTGGAATATCTTCTACCCCTGCGCCTTGCTCATAGTATCACACTTTACACAGTATTCTCAAGACTCTGGACTTGGCAGGTTAATTAGCGGAAACCATACTATAATAAATAGATGTAACTTTTTGAAAAAATCAATAAGTTTATGAATTATGATACGCTCTGTAAAATACAACAGCACCACTTAACAAGTAGGGCAGCTTTATGAGGCACGGGCAATACCCAATGCCCATGATAATTAAGCCGAAGAAGCTGCCTTAAAGTGTCTTATATCATAAGCCTGCTGAATTTGACACAATTACAAACTTGTTCGACCCATAAAATGTGACCGCACTTTTCGCCAACTGATGGACTGATCACTGACGCAGCACGCAAGTATGCAAAAAAAAATATATACATATATATGTATATAATTAAGAGATACTATGTATAAAATATGAAGAGCAATCAGCAAAAGGGCGAAGCGTGCGGGAAAAGTCAAATCAAAAGTAACAATGAAGACCGCACAAAAGCCCATATATACATATATACTATGTATATATTATGTAATGTTTATGGGCGGCAAGTGTAAGACATAGTTAAGTGTAAGCCGGAGGCAAGCAATGTGCAAAAAACATGCAAAACGAGCTCAGGGCAGGCCGAATGTACCCCGGGGCTGGGCTGGGGCCGGACGTAGTATCTTTTGGCGGGGTGTTGACAGCAGGAAATGTTGCAAATAGTCGTAAAAAATAAAAAAAATAAAGTGTGAATGATAGACTCAAAATTGAGACAATGTGAATGAGCTGGAGCGGGTGCAAATTCATATCTTCAACTGGGTCAACACCAGTGGGTCAAATTTGAAACTATTGTGTTTACTTTTTGCGCAAAATAATTAAAACATAAAAATACACAGTAATAAATTAACTTATGAAAGCTTTTTACTTACGTTGATATCAGCATTTTGTTTGATTGCCGCGATTACTGGTGGGTGTGTATATAAGTATTGCTATATATATATACAATAGTATATATATCTTTTTTTTTAAATGCTAGTTGATTTATTATTATTTAAGCGTTTTACTTTTACTTGCTGCCGGCAATAATAAAGTTTTGCAATTCTCAAGTGGAGTTTGCGTTTGTTTTATGTTAGTTTTTTTTTCTATGCGCTTTATGTGCACATTGCTGAAATGTAAAAAAAAAAAAAAAATAATGGATAATGTTTGAGAAAATTAATATTTGATATTTGCATTTTTTGTTGGACTTGAAGTTTTGCCGAGTTTCAACAGCCATTTTTTTTTGTTTTACTTTTATGGCAGGCATTACTCATGCGCCGCGTTGTACCATAAAAAAGCAAAAACTGTTGAGTCATTGTGTAAGGTAATTTCTGTTACTCTATAAATTTTAATGACGAACAAAAACCATGTGAACAATGTAAGCAGACTATATAAGATCCTAATCGTTTTAAATTCTGCACATTTATGTCTTACGTGAAGCCTTGATGTTGTGGAATTTTTATTTTTGTTAAAAAAATATAAAAAAACTTCCATTCTAAGAAAATTGAGCTGTAAATGCAGGTAAATAATGATAGAAGCTAAATTGCGACATACTGAAATTAAAAGATTATAGACGTAAAATTGTAGATTGTAGTATTCCAGCACATATTAAGAGTTAGAAAAGACTTGAGACTTAGAGCTAATGTAGAAAAAATATAAGGTCAAAAGTTTTAGATATTTCAAATTGCTTGTTAAAAACACGTTTCTTTATAGAAAAAGAAAATATTTCAAGAATTTCATAGAATGAAGAGAATTGTTGAAAGTCGCATGATAATAGAGAAACTAGAGAAGAATTCTTTATAGAACAAATCGTTATGAGGATGCCAAATAAGCAAAGTACTTCGAAAAAAATACATCAGCCATTAAAAGCATAAAAGATTAAGTTTGCAATATAAGGAAGTACACTATATACTTGCAATTCGTTCACTGTAAAGAAATTACAGATACAATTTTCAAAACAAGCAAATGATTTAGTATAATTTCCTACCACACTACACGCATTGAATAATACATATCAAAAATGGTTTTAGAAGGAAGCCCCTAGTTTAAGTGGTTCGAGCAGAAATGAGAAATTTTTTTAATTTTAGGTTGTTAAACATTTCTGTTGAAATTCTACTTTTCTGCCGAAAAAGGGAACACCATAAATATGTTTTTTTTTTTACTGAATTCGGAATCGCTAAGTTTTCTAAATGTTCGATTTTATCAAACTGCCCTGCAGTTCGGTGGTTCAAGCCTGAAAAATTCAGTCCTGAATTCAGGCATGAAAAGGAAGCGAATGCTCATGGCTTTGTAAGAGAAACAAGGACAAATATAAAATTTCTATCTCTTTCTTTTGACAGACAATTAAAGCAAAGAAGAATAAGCAAAGAGAAATAAGAAAAGTCAATTTTATTTTGTTACTTGACTTTACATTGATGCCTTTGTCATGGGCGCCAACAGTGACGACGTGCAAAAGAAAATTGCCTTGAAAGGATTTAAGCAATTTTATACCTTTTGATTTGGTGTGTCAAAAAATACTGGTGTTGTAATATATAATAAAAAGTTTTTGATTTTAGAATCAATACCAGTTACAGTGGACTCTGGCCCAGCGGAATCACAGCTGCGTAATGCAATGAAGTTCCACAAAAATCTCAATTTTAAGGCTGCACCCAAGCCACTGTATTTTATAATATTACATTTAAATTTATAAAAAAATTTTGTTAAAAATGTATGAAGAATATTTGTTCCATTATGATTTCAGACCTGACTTTTAAAAACGAATCAGCACTGAATTCATGCCCAATTCTTAAAAAATTTCACCTGTGATTTCAGGCATGGCATTTCAAAGTCAATCAGCACTGCATTCATAGCTGATTGTTACGGCTAAGGTTCAGCCCCGAACGCCTAGGACATGCATGTGTTAAATTCAGTGACAAATGAATGCGTAGATTCATGGCTGATACTGAAAATTCAGGCATGATTTCATGACTAATTCAGGCCTGAACCGAACTGAAGGGTGATGCCTAAAAGAGAGTGTTGACTTAACTACGAAAAGTATCAAAATAAAAGTAAAATTTCTTAGTGGCAATTGTTGAATCGAAAGAAATATTGACGAATTAAATATTTATTTATTTATAAACAGCTTCTACCTAAGAATTAAATATTAAAAGGCTTAGAAACCTGCAATTATCTTTAGGAAATTTTTTAACAAATTTTGAAAATTTTGTTTTATCAAATTGCAGATAATTTTAAATATGTACTTGCTTATAAGTATTTCTAACAAATAATTTACTGTCTAGTTATCTAGGTTTATTGATGCGTAAAAAATATATTTATAAAAAAAAAAATTGCGGTATAATTATTTTTTTTTTTTTTTCTAAAAATGACAAGCTTTTGATGTTTATTATATTTCATATAAATATCTTAACAAAAACTGAAATTGAACTTTGGACCACAAAACACTTCGCCAAATAGAAGATAATCTTTCCGACACATATCATCTACCATTTGTATACCAACAAATGGACTTGAAATTGCGTCTTGCCGTCACAAACTGTCATTAATAATTTTTTTTTTTTTTCTACTTATATTTCCTATAGAGTTTATAGTAATAACACATACAATCAACACCTTGCGGCGGACTACTGTTGTTTATTGTATCGATGAGTATTATTTTGTATCTATCCCGGCTTTTATTTTTTTTTTCCTGTTTTGTTTGACCGCAGAAATGTACAATTTGTGCCAAGTCATATGCACACGATTATGGCCCAGCCATTCATACATATTCCACACATAACTCATATTGATATAGTACATATGTATATAATATATAGCTTATATACAAAAATTTTTTTTAGTGTTTCAAACTTTGTCATTCACATCAAAACAACTCAAAAGCAGCTTAAGTCAGACAAAATAAAGAAACGCCAACAACACCAACAACAAATTAATAACAATAAAATGTAATTGAGTTAAAAGCAATGTACGCATTTGACATTGGCCTAACAACTTGTTGAAATGTTTTTGGGCCTAAAAAGCTAAACTATACGCCTGCTTACTTAAATGCCGCTTAAACTTTCAAATTACACAAACTAGCGTTTAAATAACGCTTAAGTTTAAAATTAAATAAAAAACAAACCGAAAGATTCTTAAAACAACAACGAAACATATTTTGTATCTCATAGATATACTGCCAGCTGTCATTTTAACTGAGTTGGCTTTTGTTGTTGTTGCGTTTTGGGCTTACTTTGCATGCTAAATACGCTGGCGTGACAAGGTCAGCTACAACAACAACAACAACAGTTAACAACAACAACTACCAAAAGGTAGCGGAAAATTTTATCGGACAACAAAAACATGCTTCAGCAAATTGTGCAAATTATGCAGTTAACTCACAAATATCACACATGCACACAGACACACACATACACTCATGCACATACAATCCACTTAAGAATTTCAAAATTGCAATCATGACATGAGTCATTCATGGGCATTACCAACTGACCAACTATATTAACTGCAAAGAGTTCAATGAAACTGCTAAAAACCAAACAACAACAATCAATGTACACCTAAGCCAAAAAAAAAAAAAACAGAGAACGAATTTCATGAAAAACAAGTGGAATTGGAAGATTGATGATTTACGTTTATCGAAGAGACGCTGCTCTAAACCCTTACATAGAGTTGCTTGAGTTGAATCGATTACTTATATCGGCACAACTATTCGTATACAGAGTGCATTTGATTGCTCAACTTTTTTATGCTCAACTCACTCAACTTGAGTTAATCTCAACTCAAATTTACTCAAATCAACTCAACTCAACATAAACTTAAAGCTAAACCACTTGTGTGCGAACTTGTGCCTTAAATGCATGTTGTAAGCCTCTGGTCACACTAATAACACAGATTAACGTGAAAAGAGTATAAGACGCAATTTCTGACAAAATTTCAGACTATACGGGTCATTGAAATATAGTACAACAGCCCTAGAGAGTTAGACGAATATATACAAACAAAATTATTCTAATTATCTAAGTACTTAATACAAAAATTGTAAGTTCACGCAAAATGCTGGGCTCGTCATGGGAGTTTGCAAGAGAATTTTTTCTGTACCCAGCAAAGTATAAAAATTTTAATGGTTTCTTAATCGTATGATTGCTACGAGGTACACCCTAAGTACTATGAGTATTTGGTTAGTTCACAAAATCCAATAATTGTTGTCAAAATATGCTCCACAGTATCGTAATACTACAAGTGAAGTTTGGTCGCTTTCTCATTTCCTTTTTTTGTCGAAATCTATAAGAATGTAAGATCTATGTAGACTTTTTATTTCTTAATTTTTAAAGAGATCTTAAATTCACCATTTGGCAGCAAAAGAAGCAACGACAAAGTTTGGAAAAAACTGAACTCACATTTATATCAAGAGCTGGCGCAATACTTCCCATACTCTTGCTTACAATTTACAATTTGGAATTTAAAAAACATCAGCTGTTTATTGTTCAGCGCTGCCATATTTGTTTAGGCAACTGTAGCTGGCAATGCTGCCATATGTACATGTATATCGTATAAATGAGTTTAAAGTAGATTGGTTTTAAATCAATAAGGATAAACGAGATTGATTTTAAATTCAGCAAGTTGCCAATTGGTAAAGTTGAGAAAACAAAACAGACTAAGTACATGTGGAAAAAAACGGAACATGAAAAACGGAATATATATGTATCTGGGCTGGAAAGCAGCTTGCATGGGCGAAATAGTTTATTTAGCCTGGTAAATGGTATTCAGAGCCTAGTTAGGCATGTGCAAGCTGCCTGTTGTTATCAATATAGTACTGAACAACTTTTTACATTATTCATTTATCTATTTATAAAACATATAAGTTCTACATTATAAATAATTTTGTATTCAGAGCAACAAAGGCCTTCAGGCTTATTCGATTAAATATCTTACTAAAGGGTCATCAATCTTGAGGTTTTTTTTTTTCAAATGCAAAAAAGCACAAAAATTTCAAATGAATCGGAAAATCTTTATTAACAATAGAAAGTACTATTAATACCATTCACTATTTAAAGATAATCCTTTTCAAATGTTGGCCGCAACTGCGCCGTAGCTCGTCGACGCGGTATGACGCGGATGGCGCGGCATCGGTGATAACACTTTAGACTTCACGTAGCCCCAAAGAAAAAAGCTTAACTGTGTGATATCACACGATCTTGGTGGCCAATTCACCGGTCCGGAGCGTGAAACTAATTGTTCACCGAATTGGTTCCATAAAGTGGCCTAAGCGCGCTAAAAACATTCTTTACAGAACGTGAATATTCGTAATATTAGTACGATTTTGTAAACGTTGTTCGGGTGTAAGTCTTTCCATGATTAAATGGTAATAAAAACAGAATAAAACACACATGGCAACTTGACAGTACTCACTCGTGATTTATCAAATAAACCCTATTGTTAAAAAAATCTCAAGATTAATGACCCTTTATAATACATATAAAGATTTTTCGAGCTTCAATTTATATATGAAGTGTTAAAAACAAATTCTTTAACAGTTGCTGAAATAATTAAGAAGAAGAATCGGGAAGGAATAAAATAAAAACTTGACCTTACAGGTTACATAAGGAGTCCAAATGCCAAGTTTGGTAATACAAGTTTTTATAGTGTCCAAGATCTAGGCATTCAGACAGACAGACAAACGAAGTGAGAGAAGGACCGACGGACGAACAGATCTATATCAATTTCTTTTGTCCTTCTGACAATACTTGAGAAAACTTTTGGAGGTCTTCGTTGCCTTCTTCTCTATACAACATTGCATTACCTTTGGAACAAAAAGGTGATATAAGAATTTTAAGCTTTATGTAAAATTAAATAAAAACGTTTGAAAAAGAAAACATTACCAAACTCTACGTGAAAATAAGGAGCAAATAATTCTTTAATTTTCTGAAGTTGTAACATTATTGCTTAAATTTCATTCTCGTGGATTCACCATAGTATTCATTTTTATAAGAAACTGCAATAAATAAAAATAAAATTTATAAACTTCGTGCTTTTCGATTTTGACTACACCTTCTCTTATAACCAAGAGAAAAATCAAGCGACTTCTCCTTAATCAGGTAACATGCTGTAGACAAACAAAAAATACTTCAGCCAAAAATGAAGCAACAATTGACCAGCTGAGCATAATAATTTATGGTTTTTAGCCAGACAAACAGTCAGCTGTTTTTTAACTAGCCATAATCATGCAAGTGCATAAGTGTAATAAATATATGCCTAAAAGCAAGTATTTATAAGTTTTATGTGATTTCAAGAGGCGCAATGAGGCAATTTTCATGCATCGTCGAATCGGCTGAACGACTTTTCAACAGCTGAGCGTCTGCCCAAAAAAAAGTTTTTGAGAGGGTTGGGGTCTTAGCAGGCAGTGCAGTCAGACAGGAAAATCCATTTTTGATTTATGGCTTTTGAATTTTGAGCTTCAGTCCAAATGAACAATTTACGTCAGCATTAAAATGCTTACGTGTGTGGCATAAGCCAATTGAATGGAACAAACGTGCCGATCAATAAAGCCCAGAAGAATAGCCGCTGAAGCCATCTAAGAACTTATGTGGCATAAAAACACATACATATATACAAAGTAGTTACATATATGTATATAGAAAGCCTTAGCTACAAGGGCAGGCTGAAAAGTAATTGACCGCCCAAGAGCCCAACCAAGCACCATTTCATGTACTTATATTTTTTTGGTTATTATTTTTTATCAACTGATCGTTATCAAAGTGGATTTCTTCTGAAGAATCGTTACCAAAGCAGATTCATTGAGATTTGTTAGCCAAACAAGGTGATGCTTATTATATTTCAGATGACCGTAAATTCGTGAATAAATTTTCGAAATTATTGCAATAATTTTTCCAATAAGGTGACGTAATAGCAGACAAGACTTTAAGCGACATACATATAAAATTTGTATGATTTGCGTTATCAATTGATTGCTCAGCCTTCATATCTTCCGGAAATGGCTCCTCGTGAGTAGGAGTACCTATTATCTTTTCCAAATTTTAAGAAATTTGATTTTGATATTAATTGGTTTTTCAGAAGTCACACTTCAGGAAGCAAATATGATTTTTAATAGCTATGAAACCCAAATATTTTCTAAGTACCAATTTAATATAAAAAGACGCTTCGATATGATGCAAATAACGAATGAGTTCAATTTTAAAAAATAAGAAATTTGAAAAAGCGTATAATTTCTCTTGATGCAAATCTAAAAAAGATTTATAAAATATTCAGTTAGAAAAAAGCGTGAATTTTTGCAGACCTATTGGAAACTTAGGGATGTCCGTCTGCATTTAACGCTCTACATAATCTCAAGAATAAAACTCCCAAAAATTGAAATTACCGAGCTTGTGGAAAAAAGTTTTCGTTCAAATGAAAAGGTCATTTGCGAAACAAATGTCCATTGAAAGCAGCTGGCCAAATTCTACAAGTGCACCAACAACTTCTCAGCCTGCCCTCGTTAAGTGTCTGAGGTAACTTTCGCTCTCGTCACAAACCATGCTTAACTAATTTTCTTTGGCATTTTTCTTCTGCCTTTTCATTTGCTTTTTGCGTTTTGCTTGGTTTTCCCATTGCGTTTTCATTTTCATCAGCTGTACTCACTTTTGCTTTTCCGATGACATAATTTCAGTCACGCCGCCTTTGCAGCTGTGTGCGACACAGTTTTTGTGCCAACTGCTGCAGCAGCATGTTGCTTGTTGCAACTTTGCAAACCAGTTGGTATAGTTGCTACTTCGGTCTTATGGCAACTGGTTCTGCAACTTTTGTTTAGGTTTTTCAGAAGTTTGGCGTGTAGTTTTTGCCAAAAAAATACAGTGAGCTCTCGCCCGCACATTGCTAGTGTGGCCATTTGTTTGGAAATTGAGCATTTCTTGTTATCGAGTAGATCGATTAGATAATCTAACTGGCCACAGTTGTTTGCAAAACCCATTACAATCGAGTATGGACAGCAACTAGTTTAAGTTAAATGCGTTGATTGCACGTCAAGAAAAAAAACCAAGCTTTACAATTTTTTTTAACTTGATAATTTATGTATCCGTTAAAGATCGCGTAATATAAGCTTATTATCGCTTTTTTTTTTAAAGAAATAAATAATAACATTGCTTTGAAAGCTGTTGAGCATATCGCAAAGATTTTATAAAATTTCATACAGAGTTTGGTAGTATCATTTGGATTAGGATATGGACTTAGAGAAGAGAAGAGTTTGGACACTCATAAGCCAAGAAGAAAGATGGGAAAGTTAAAGAAAGTAGAAGCATGAGAAAAAGTTGGAAACTGAGTAGTTTTTTTCCCTTATATACAGCTATCTATACGATTTTTTTAAATTGGCTGAAAGATCGGATCTGCTTTCAAGCCTGTTCTTGCAAATTTTTTTGTCGCATCGTATCCAGCTCGAACTGTTTCTATTATAAGGCGATGTAAATTTGAGAGCCACATATTTTACCAGGAACATTTAGGTATTGTTTTTGCATATTTCTGCAGTTACCATGATATATAAGCTGCCTGAACTCTGTTTTTTCATAAAATTTTGCTCAAATTTAGATCAGTACCGTTCAAGATCACCACCTTGGTTTCCTAAAAGACAGTTAGGGTATTCGGGATTTCTTTTGAGTTGCGGAGACCGGAAGTTGAGCAGCTTTACACAAAGAAAAATTACAGATTTGCGTTTCAAGTCCACTTCTGCGCAACTTGAATAATAATTCTAGTTTTCAGTAAGCAGCATTTGATATAAGAAGCTAGTGTTGAAAAATACGCTTTTTGCGACATTTTCATGTCTCCAATATTTTGCGATTTCTAAGCGTTTTTTTTTATTGTAAAGCGGCAATAAATGATTTTCAATCAATTTCACTGGATTTCACGAATTAAATAAAATAAATTTACTAAGCTTGCAGTAGTGCTGGAGAAAACATCGATGATCGAAGTTTAAAATCGCAATACATCGATGTTGGTCAAGAGAGATGTTTCTCCAGCACTATTAAACACCCATTTGATGAGTGCAGAAGTGCTGGAGAAACATCTCTGTTGGCCAACATCGATATATAGAGATTTTAAACTTCGATCATCGATGATTTCTCCAGCACTAATTTGCAGTGTATATAACACTGCTTCAGATTTTATTTGTAATTCTTTAAGAGCAACTTTTTCATAGTTAGACTTACTAATCTACTACAGAACAGCTAGTAACTGCCATATTAGCCACATGTGTTAGCTTTTAGCAAATTCTAATTACGAGCTAACAATTAACAACTGGCATTCAAGAGGTCAGCCAGAACATGTTTACACTGCCGCCTTTACGAGTTGCAAGTTGCAGCAAGTACAAGTCACTTAGTCGGTTATTTTTTGCAGTCACTTTTTTTTTTGTTCAACTAAAATCAGTCAGTACGAGTATCTAGTAGATTTTTGCTGATGCCTGCAATTTCGTACAAAGTTCAGCGTAGTTAAGTGTTGTGACTTTTTCGCATTTTCGTTGAACAAGTGCAAATACTTTTGCAGTTACAACTACAAATATTGTATTATTATAATAATAATAATAATATGGTCATACACTACGGACGGGTGCAAGTAAATATTTCAACTGCATTCGTTGTTGCTATTTTTGAAAACCTTCGCAGTTGTTGTCTGGGTTGGCCCTGAAATTTGTTGTCAAGGTTTACAGCTGCTCTTTACTTTCTCATTGGGTCTCCCTACGATCGTTGCATAAACTTGAACTGGTATTTTTTGCTGGGTTTTTTTTTTTTTTTTGTTTTGCTGTTTTTGTTTTTGGGAATTCTGTGTTGCATTCAAGAGGGTTCAAGGTGCACATACTACAAAGTATAATAAAGTAATGTTAATATACAATACTTATTTTATTAAATTTAACATTGTAACATTAAAACAATTAAACTCAAGGCAACTACCTGATATATTAGCATAAAGCTTAAACGGCTAAGCAGATCAGATCAGATCACTGCTTGCTTAGTAAAATTCAAGAGCAGTGCCATAATTATAATTAGACTAATTACTCTCAGTAAAGCGGTTTTGCCGCTTAATTAAAGCGCATTTAATTAAGCACCCATTGTAATTTATAGTCTAAGGCCTGTGCTTAAAAACCAATAACTAATATAAATTGTAAACTTAAGTAAATGTTACGTCAGTTAAATAATTGCAACTACTGTCAACTAATGTCAGGGCTTAATATCTTAATTATAAGTACATGAATACGGCTTTAACTTGTAGAATTAACACCTAATGACCATTCTGACCGATGACTTGGCGGTAAAAGTTGTAGACCATTAATTAAGGCATGCCACATAACAAATGCATCTTAACTACAATACATAGTTTTAAAAAATCATGAATAAGTACACTGAGAGAAAAAAATAAGTCTATCTGCTAAAACCCATCTTATAATAAGAATTTTGGCTATAAAATAAGCTCGAAAATAATGATATATGAATAAATTCTTAAATTATGAAAGCATATGCCTCAATAAAAATTTTATTTCGATAGAAATAGTAATAAAAGATTTTAATTTCATTTTGACATTTCAGTCCGAAAGACTTTGTCGTAAGCTTTAAAATTGTATGTTTAGAAGAAATTAAACAAAAATAAAAAATTCTGTTTAACTTGAAATTAGAATGAAAATAATAGCATGTGTTAAAAACACAACAACAAAAAATGCTTCGAAAACCTCTTAATGAAAACAAAAATCCTAAATTAAGAAACAAATCGAAGCTTTTAGAACGAATACTTAAAACGAGCTTAATTTAAACAAAAAATTCAAATTATAGCTCATCATGCGGATATCTTTTAAGAAAAACACAGTTTCATTATTATGACCTAAATATTTAAAATATTTTATTTAACATTAATACATTTTTAAGTCAGCATTAAAAAGTAAAGCAATGTGAAAATCAATTATATTATTTAATAAAAATTTAAAGAATTTTCAATCTTTTATTAAAATTTACATTTTGATTTATGGTCAGTTTTTCAATAGTTTTAAGTTAAATAAAAAATCTTGACTTAAATATATTTTTTGGATTAACATCTTGAACTCTTGTCACAGACTATGCTTGAACTTGATTCAAGTTAAGATTTCAAGATTTTTTAGTTTGTTTCAATAACATTATGAACTTACATTTAGAACAATGGTGGGTAAAACTCATACAAACAAACATTTCTTTGTGTGAGCAAACAGCGCAGTAAGCAAAAGCGCACGAGAGAGCAGGAACCGCAATTAAGTAAAAACGAGAGAGACATTTCACACACTTGGACCGTGCATGAGCCGACTGCGCTGCGGCAGATTTTGGTGCAATAGCCTCGCGAGTTATGTAAATTGAGAGACTGCCCAACACTGATTAGACTCGTAGAGTCACATGAAAATATTTTGCAGCAAAATTTTGTGCACTTATTTTTTAGAAATAAAATGTTTATGTTCGAGTTTAATTCTCAAGCAAACAAGCTCGTCAGCCAAGAATTGAATACTCAAGGATTTGCCTCAAGTTAGGAATTACAAATGTCCAGCACAAAATACTTTTTTTCTCAGTGTATTTGCACAACAAGTGCTAAACATTTTATTGAACTGTCAGTCAAATATTGACTCATCAATCATGCGAGTTCTTAAAGTCCTGACACAAAATAAAGAAGAAAAAAAATATAGCCTATTAATTAAAAATTCATGTGTAAACCAACATTTGTTTAAGTGCTCGACGACATTTTACTTATATATCTATTATGGTATATTACCTAAGGCTTGTTAGAGCCGCCATAAAGCAATTTGAATTCACTTTAATTGAGAGAATACAAATTTAATTGAGACCCTCAGACATTCTCTTTCAACTAAATTAGTCCATTAGACCCATAATTTATCGATTTGCATTGATTGGCGAACAATTTTTTTTGCAGGAACTATTTAGACTGGCAAAGTCGACTTTGTCTCATATGCGGGTTTGTTAAGTAGTAAGATTTTTTGCATATTATCCATATTTGGCTTGGAAACTTAGAAAATTGCTGGGGTATTTATTTACTTAGTCTATTTTAAACCTGTTTTAGCAAAGAGGCAACATTATAAATGTACAGGGCTGGCAGACGGCCCGCTAACCCGTATACAAATTCAGCTAAAAACGCGCTTCGCTATGACGTTTGTTTTGGGCCCCTTTTAATTTAATCCGCCACTGTACAGGCATAACTTTCGTATAACCGGAACGACTTTTATTTGATTTAAATGGCATATGTAACATACTAGGGGTTCACATATACAATCTAGTTCTTAATTTTTTATATAAACCAGTAGCGTTTGGAAGTTAAACAGAATAACTACTAAAACAAAGTTAATATTCTTAACTTTCTTCTAAGACTTTTTCAATGCATTCGATCAAATACCCATAATAATAAGCCGTAAAAAAACTTTTAAAAGCTTAAACTTTTCAAGTAATGGTTACCACACTGGAACGAAGTAATTCCAATTATTAAGCGTTAAGTTTACAGTATATTTGTACTTATATAGCGGTTCTGTCTAAATCGGTCACACTTTTTACTTCAGTTACGGTCTGGACTAAAGAATGTAATTTGTATTTAAACTTTTTAACCGACTAAAACTATAGTGTTTTTGAAGATTGTAAGATCTCTAAGTATGTTCCATAAATGAAGATTTATATGCTAGTAGGTTAAAGATATATAATAAAATCAGAGCTAAGTATAACAATATTTTATTATTCTTGCTATGGTTTAAAGAATAGAAGAAGCAATCATTTGATTCATTGTAGTTAAATTAGGTTGGACTAATCTCAGTAGTGCTGGAGAAAATATCGTTGATCGAAGTTTCTTATATATCGATGTTGGCCAACAGAGATGTTTCTCCAGAATTTCTGCACTCATCAAAGTTTATGAGTGTTTAGTAGTACTGGAGAAACATCTCTGTTGGCCAACATCGATATATAGATATTTTAAACTTCGATCATCGATGTTTTCTCCAGAACTAAATCTCAGTATTAAGCCATATTGGTGAATAAAGAAACTTATTGTATTGGAAATTGTAATATCTTTTTCAATAAATAATTTTATTTAGTTTATTGTTTTGTTAAAATCCAGAAGAACAAGCATTGCTAAAAACGAAGTCAGCTTTCCGCAAGTTACTCGTGGTAGACATTCAGGAAGACAAAAAAGACGTACATATTAATAAAATCCTTAGCCCATGAGATGGTTTTCAAAAGATTCTTTTTTTATTGTGAACCATTTGCTGCAGTGATTTATTTCAGTATTCATAAAATTTAACTCGAAAAATGCTTAGAGTCTACTTTTAGAAAATTTCATTTTGAGAAACAAGCTCTCATAAATTTTCATAAAATATGTTTCAAGTTTTGGTACACACAACACACATCGGCCTTATAAGAGGTAATTTTTGATCAATAATAGTGAAAACTCTCTATGGTGTAAACTATTTTTTGGATTGGCTTATATCTGGGCTACTTCATGAATTATTCGCTTTGCAAGCTTGGGTCTATGCCGGATTTCTACATAGTTTATTTTCATATTAATTCATTTTGATTAATCGAAACAGATCTGAATATATTAGACTCTTATAGTTAAAGAAAAGAAAAGTACGTTTTTCATATTTTTATGTATCTACTTGATGTTCAGCTTGACATTAGATATGCATATTTGCTTGGAAATGACGCATGTTGTATAAATGAAGCTGAGCTTCTTATAGATACCCTTAACTATTGCATATCACTCTATTGCTGCTTTCAGTTTAAGTATAATTGAACTATTAATTAGAACTTAAGATCATATATTAAATCTAGTTGCTTTAATTGCTCTATATTACCCATACGCCCTGAGCTCGCACTAGTTTTCGCTCAATTGTCATACCTTTTTGAATTGCTTTTAAATGCCCCTTCAGTGACAATTGTTGAGTAAAATCAATAAAAAATAATTCCACTTTAGAGTGAAAAGCTGTCGTAGTGTTTTGATAACAACAACATCAATACATATACTTAATGAACGCAGTCAATGCTTGTGGTTAGAAATATTGTATTATTAAATGATATAAAAACAAATCTTTACTTTCCAAAGTAAGGGCATATGTAACGCTTTATAAGCCGGTAATAACTTTTTGTTATGACAAAAAACCATGAATTGAATGAAAAATATTCTAAGTAAAAATGTAAACAATTTATATGCAAGAAACGCACAGATTTGCGCAATTTGATATGTACAGCGTTGTTTGGGGGCGTAACGAGCTTTGAATTCTGAAGCCAGCCGCTTGATAATGAAGTTTGCCAATTGACAATGAAGGAACCGCCGCCATAACAAATATCATAAAAATAATTTCAGTTTGTATATAAAAAACGCTTTCTATGCATTATTGTCAATAAAATATAGGAGAGAAAAAAAATTGATGGAATAGAGTCGGCACACTGCGACTATAGTATGCACTGCAAGAACGAGTACTCAATAAAACTTAATTCTAACGCCTTGAATCATTCATACCTATTCCGCTTAGAGTGCAGTTCCTAGACATTTCTACTAGTCAAACTCAGTCGATTTTAAGAATAAAGCTATAGCTGGAAATTAATTATTAAAACCTATTTATAGAGTTTCCATCGGAACTTAATTGAAGCAAAGAGGCCTATTGCGAATTTCCAGCTCTACATATTGAAATTATAATCAAGTTTATACATTCATTCCGACCTGGCAAGACGAGGGCTCAGAGCTGTAAAATAATTGAATTAAGTAAATGGGCTTAGAGACGCTAAATCCAAATCAGAGGTCCAAAAAACCTAAATACCCAAGGGCTCTAAAAAAATTTCGTCACACAAAAAGTTGAGACCACTTTTGATTTGTGGGTCTGAGTCATGGAAATAAAAAGGGTTGGTATAGAGTAAGCCGCATTGTCTTGAAGACCATTATTGAAAAACGTATTGCAAGAGAAAAACTGATGTACAAGAATTTTCGTTATATTCATCCATAACTATGTTACGTCACTATCTTGCAATCACGCAGAAGGTCTTCAAATTGTTCGCAATGACAACTTCGCTTAGGCTTTCAAGTTATTTTTGTATTTAGAAGCACTTTTAGTCGAGTCATCAACAAGTCGAGTCCATTACCCGGCACTAATTGTGGAGATTTTTGCATACAGGTTGGGCATAGTACTACCTCTGATGCTGTGGTGTTGGCTTTTCTGGTTTAACAAAAAGGAATTTTAAAGCTGGAGGCCAACAACCAGTTAGTGGGTTTACGAATACAATCTTGCATTTTATGCAGCTTGCTTTAACACAATTGGAGTCAAGTCTTTTGGTACTTTATAAAAAATAAAATGCATATAATTTGTGCTTCTTTTTAATATTCGAGGGAAGGCGACTCGAAAGACAGACATGGGTAAACCGATTTTCTTTGTATTGATATTCATTTAATATTAAATTTATGGGATCGTTTCTTCCAGAAATTAAAAAACAAATTTAACGAGCTAGTCATATGCAAAAAATGCAAGTAAAGCATAAACTGCTGTTTTATATCAAGAAGCAGGTATCACGAAAGGACGCACAGACAGTCAGACTTAGCTAAATCGATCGGTACTTTTTTGCGGCTTTTTACTCGTTACGCTACACACAACATTCTGTTTTTGTTTGTTTTTGCATCAACTTTATATACTTCTTTTTCTTTAACTACAGGGTATCAAAAGCATTTTGAATGCCATTTATTTAAATTGTTTGATGAAAACAGCGTCTTAATGCAGATGATGATCAGCGGTCAACAATCGCAGTGGTGACTCAAAACATTCTGTTTGGGTTTGCATCAACTTAATATACTTCTTATCCTTTAACTACAGGGTATAAAAAGTATTTTGAATGCCATTTAAATTGTTTAATGAATACTTTACTGTGGGCAGGCAGACAGCGCTCTTAATGGAGGTGATGATCAGCGATCAACGATCGTGAACGATGACTCTTTGGGCTCGACAAAACTTCAAACCTCAACAAAACACATTTATTGAATAAGCAAATTTGCACTTACACAGTGTACGTTCTTAAAAGATTTTGGCGCAGTTGACAAAAACAACAACAGCACGAGTTAAGAGGAAGTGTCTCTAGATGTACGTCGTTGTTGTTGAGCAAATGTTTGCACAAGTTGTCGTTGTTGTCGTTGTAGTTATTGCTTTTGTAATCCAAAAGTGTTGTCGTTGTTGTAGTGTATTGGGTTGTTGGCATTGGCAAAAAGTGTTATATTTGCACGCCTAAGCTTTTTGTTTTTTTTTTTTTTTTTTTGTGTTTGTTGTTGTTGTTGCTGGTCCCGCGCAACAAAAGACTTAAGACACGAACGCGCGCACAAAAGTTGCAACAAAAGCCGAATTAAATTGTAATATTTTTTACACTCGACGTTTTGTTTTTAGTTGTTTTTTAGTTAAACAAAAAACAAATTCCTTTTGTTGTAAATGTGACAACACTTTGTGTTTTTTTTCTTCTTACTTTTGAATATATAATATTTTTGCACTATTGTAGAAGGCACACTGCAAACACACGGCGGTGAGTTAAAAAACACGTGCGTTGCGCTTAAGGGTACGACTAAGACTGACTTGAAGCAGACAGCAAAAAGACGACGCTACAAGCAATGGCGAATGCTGCGCTGTTGACGTCGACGTTGACGTTGTCGCTCTGTCGCTGCTGACGGCAACGTTTCTAGTTTTGCACTTTACACTTTGTCAAGTCGCACGCAAGATACACACATACACACACACACAATCACACATGCATACGTTTTGAGCGAGTTTTTTACTTTGACTGCTGCACTTTTGCACACGTGCGTTTTGGGCGCGATTTAAAACGCGCGCTGCCAGCGTTTTTCTCTACAAGTATCGAGCGTAAGTAAAGCAAAGCGTAGACGTGGTCCGTTGTGTTCGCTGTCTGAAATATGACTAAAAGCTAGCCAGCGTCTAGCTGCGCTCAAGACACCTGTGCGCTTGAGAGCTTTTGCACTCAATCAATATTGAGCGCGAGCAGTTTGTGGAATGAGCGCGATGGCGCTAGTTTTGTTGAGTGCTTTGTTGCCTGAGTTTATTGGCTCCTTAAGCCTCCGCACAGCAACAAGTTGAGCGTTGAGCTCGTTCACCTTCAAAGCATTTAGCGCGCGGGCCCCTTGTGCCCAATTGAAAGGGCCAAGACATTACGCTTTGTTGTTGTTGTTGCAGTCTGTGCCGTTGTCGTTGTTGTTGCTTCTGGGTTTTTTTTTTATACATTGACGTCGTTGTTGTGACGTTGCGTTGTGTTTATGCAATCGCTGCGTCGACCTTGACGCGTTCCCTGCACAAACTTGCAGCTGAAAGCATTGCTCTGCACAGTGACGTAGACAGATTGCTGCCAAGGGGGCTTATAAGGGGTAAAATTCTATATGTATGACAAATTATTAGTATGAAATTCTTGAAGTAGTTAAAATGTAGTGGGTGACTGAGGAAATAAGTCAGCAGTATGTTCCGATGCTGTCAGACACTCCAAGCCGCCGCAACCGATAGATAGATAAGTAGCTTATAAACAAAGCAATGTCAATAGCCGACAACGTATAGAGCTATAGAGCCTCTTAAATTCTTTTCAAACACAGCGACGCAAACCTCTTTTTCCTTATGCAGCTACCATTTAAAAATAAATATTCAAACGCGTACGAAAAAACTCCCCCATTTGAATTTTTGCAACATACATATGTACATATTTACTTACTAAATAAGAACCATTTTATTTTAAGAAATATCTCTTTGGTTTGAAATTTTTATGCATATATAAATATATATTCTAAATCCCTTTTTCCATATGTACGCCACTGATTTTTCATAAGCACCATACTACATGTTTAACAAGGAAAAACGCTGCAACAAAGAATTGCTAAAGTATGCCGCTTACTTAATAGCTTAATTAAGAGCTGGAATATTTGATATAATGAAGTTGGCATTTAAAACAATTAAAAAAATGCTGTACAATTGTCTAAGCTTTTTTTTTTAAAGTAACGTTATATAAACCAATTACAGGCATGCTGCATTTCACCAGCAACAAATTGCAACAAAGTGCAACTAGGGAATTGCTTAATGCTAGTACAAACTATGAGTGCGGTCAAAATTAATTGAGTTTAGCCATTAAAACATATATAAAAAAATATAAAAAATAAAAATCAAAAGTGAATAGCATTAATAAAAACAATAACAAGTTTTAAATTGGTTTTTAATGCCGAAAAACAAAAAAAAAAAAAATATAAGCAACTAAAAACCGAAAAAGAAGTCACGTTGCTCATACGACATGTAGGCAATGAAACTTTTTTGCAATGCGCACGCGCGGTCAAGGCAATATACAAAAACACACCGATGCATACACTCAAACACATTAAAGTAAATTAAAAAATATTTGTTGCTGTTTAAATGTAATAATTAAAGTGGTAAAGAAGGAATGCGCAAGAATTGAGTGACAGACAAACTGACTGATAGCCAAAGTCAATCCACAAAATCAATAAAAAGTATTTCAAGCCAAAAAACGAAAGTAACTATAATATGGCAAACTATAGATACTCTTTGGGCATGCCGGCATGGTAGTTAAATTTTTTGGTATAATTAAATTTTATTTAAAAATAATTATATTAATAATTATATAATAAACTGTCAATTTTTATTTTATGAATTGAAAATAAAAATTATTCCTTAAATTTGTTTTTAAATTGAAAATTGTGTTTATTTCAAATTTTCATTATTTATTATAATTTTAAATTAATTTAAATTAGATATTCAATTTTAATTTTTTTTAAATTTTTTTTAATTACATACAATATAAGTTAAAAATTTTAATTAAACAAAGAATATTTAGGCATTTAGATTATTAATAACAATATTTTACATTAAAAATTTAATCAAAACACTAAATTTTAAAATAAATTTAAAAAATTAATAACTAATATTCAATTCTAAATTTTTTATGTTATTTATAAAAATTCCGAAATATTTTTTTCCAATTAATATCATTTCAATACTCAATTAATAATATCAAAATTAAAAAATAAGTTTTATTTCGTATTTTTTTCAACTAAAATTGTCATAAATTAATTTAACTATTATATATATATATATATAATTTTTTAATTTTTAATAAATATATTAAAAAATTCTAGTTAAATCTAATTTTAAAAAAAAATTAAAAATATATAAACTTAAAAATTTTAAATTATATTTAAATATCTTTTAAAGCTGCGTATTTCAGTATATTTATAACTATATTATAACTATCCACTGATGCCTCATAAGTCCTTAAGCGATCAATCCATAGCAATGCCAACTGCTTTACAATATTAATAGGCCCGCTTGGAAGTGTATTATTATTGCACAAATGCCTCATACCTTAGAGCTGGAATCAATGCCATCTAATGTCATAAAATTATCATGCCAACGTTAAGGGCGGCTAAGGGCGTTGTATCGAATAAGTATCTATTAATTTATCTATCGGCATGTCTATCTATCCAACAAATTCCCAAAAGACAATTTGCGCAACGTTGACATTGAAATTGACTTAGGCCCCTCAAGCTTCAAACCGTCAAAGAGTTCGTCGAAGCTGACCAAAACTGTGGGTGAAACACGCTGCACTGCCAGCCGTCTCACTCTTGTTGACGGTTTATTGGCCCAAAACGTTAAATGTGCCGTGCCATCGTTATTATCAACAGAAAATGCGTTTTGTAATAATTCGAGCTTGAAATTTTTGAGCAGACAAACAAGTTGGACAGCGGACAGTGCAAAAAAATAAAATAAATATATACCAGTAGGTAAGTATCGTATATGCTTCTCGGCTCTTATTCGTTATTTTTCTTCGAACATTTTTAAACAGCAATTAAGAGTCAAGGTCACACAAGATACATAAAATATAAAAAAAAAAATATTAAAAAAAATTGTACATTTAGTTTGTCTTTAGGCTTTTTTTGTTGTTCAGCTGCAGCTCTTACTTATCTGGCAGATACATCAATATATTTAATGCGTGTTCAATTATATACGCTTTTAACTTTACTTCCTTGCCGACAGCATAAAGTATACGCAGCGTACGACAACTTGAAATTTTTATATCAGCATAAAACCTCATTTAGGCCAGTTTTAAATTTATTTGCTTGTAAAACATCCTCGTTGCAAAAATTTCAAAGTAATGCACAAAATATTTACTAAAAGTGTATATATATGTATATATATATAAGTGACGCGTTGCACTTGACATAATTTCGCATTTTGACGTGCTAATGAGCAAATTAATCAATGCAATCTTTGACAGAGTCAAGCGCAATTTGCATCTTCATTAAGATGATATGTATGTTATTGTGACAACATTTTGCAATATCTTTGAAAATTAATGTAATCATATTAATTCTTTTTAAAACTACATAAAAAGCGTTAAATTTTAATAATGTCAACTAATTATTATATGACATTAATTCACAGTCAAACTAATATGTTTTATAGTGTATTTTGGCGTTAAGAGATTATTTTGGAATATATAAAAATATTGAAGATATCTCAAGACTTACGAAACTATGGCTTAATTGATAGAATGCAGTTTATTTCAAACCTTTTTAGAAGTTCTAAGTCAGAATATTTTTTTTTTTTTAATTGTAAACTTTGTTTCAAAACTCTTTAGAAGTTTTTGAAAATAGCACAAAACATGAAGCTTAACCGAAATAAAAATAAATCTGGAAATAGTTTTTTTAATTTGGTAAGTTTTATTCGGAACTCTTAAGAAAATGTATCGTGATATATGAGACTTTATGTGCGAAATAAAACAAAATTAAATTATTTTATACAAGAACATTTTATTGTTCGAAGCAATATGATTATTGTTAAATTAATTCTAGTTTCAAAATTTAAAAAGAAGGGAATCGAAATAAATTCTAAAATTACTTTTTTTGTATTTAGGAATTCTTACTTGCAACTCTTTAGAAGTTTTAAGCATAAATCCAAAATTAAGGCTCAATATTCAAAGGATTCAGCTACTCGAAATATTATTTAATCTATAAACTTATTTAAATGTCTTAAGATCGTAATTAAGCAGGAAACTTTTTATACCCTGCACCTTATGGTTCAAAGGATATATTAAGCTTGTGCAAGCTGAAAATGTATCTAACATACAGAAGGAGACGTCGAAGACCCCCAGAATTACCTCAAGTATGATCAGGGTGACTAGAGATGTCGATATGCCCATGTACGCCTAGATCTCAGGGATGGTAAGAGCTAGAGCAACCAAATTTTCAGATTAGATGCGTTATTATGTCAAGGTAGACGATTTTATTTTATATTTTTGATATCGGGGACATATAATGTAGCGCACATAGTGGTGCTTCAGAAGACCTCGAAAAACCCAAAAATTTGTCAAATTTGGCAGTCGGAAGTTTTTTAGAGCTCCGAATCTCTGTACCAAGTTTGACCAAAATCATTTGACTATATCATATAGTCCCCACAGGACCGATTGGTCCCAAAGTCGTCCGCGCCCGACTTTAACGTATGCCATCTTTTTTTTATCTTTTGTTATTTTTGATCAGAGCTTGAAAGAACTCTGGCAGATATTTACTTAGGACTCAATCGTCAATTTGAATTTTAAGCAAAATTTTTAAATTTTCAAGTAGCTTGAAAATCATATCCAATTTTAAACGCATTAAATAAACATAGATAGCAATTGAAATAAATCCGGAAATATTTGTTTTTAAATTTGCGAATTTTCATTTAAAACTCTTAAAAAGTTTTAGGATCAGCTTAAAACTTAATAATCAGTCGTCAAATGAAATAATAATTTAAATAATAAAATTATGTCATTTAAAAAGATTTTGATATTTAAAGTAATTCTTTATATTATTAAAGGAATTCCAACTACAAACAAATTCAATAAAAATAGAAAGGAATTGAAATGAATTCGGAAACTTTCTTGTTTTTAGTTTGGGACACTTTAGAAGTTTTGAGGATAATTCGAAACTTAAGACTTAAATTTAATAATAAATTAAATATTATATTTGAACAGTTTCAGTAGTTCCAATTAATTTGGTATTTTCTTAAATGAGCTCCACTCAATCTTACATTTTTTCCTAGGAAGAAGGGTCGTTAGTTTTTCAACGTTTCCTTACCACTTGTAGGTACATGACAATGTTGAATGAAAATTTAATGCTTCTAAAGAGGAAACAATATACAACATTGATCAAATAGTTATTTAAAACATTATTGATCCCATTTGGGCGTTATTAAATTTTATACAAAGTAGTATTTACTTCTAAGTATAATATCTGTGGATGAATAGTTTTAGGTGCTCGCTGTTTGTCAATAGATGGCTTTAGCAGAAAGTTCTGGTCGATTTTGACATACCCAAAACTTCATAAACGAAGCTTAGGCATATGGTAAGCAAACTGCTATGGCACATTAGTGAATTTCTTTTTGCATTATTTACTTGTGGTTGTGTGAAAATGTCTAGAAAAAACGGCAGCTGAAGCGCATCGAGAGCTCCAAAAAGTGTACGGAGATGCTGCTCCAAGCGAAACAACGTGCCGTGATTGGTTCCGTCGCTTCAAAGACGGTGATTTCGATGTTGACGACCGTCCACGTAAAGGAGGACCCAAAACCTTCGAAGACGCTGAATTGGAGGCATTGCTTGATGAGGATTCGTGCCAAACGCAAGAAGAGCTTGCTTCAGCATTAGGAGTTACCCGCCAAGCCATTTCCAAGCGATTGCATGCGTTGGGAATGATTCAAAAGCAAGGAACTTTGGTTCCTTATGATTTGAAACCAAGGGACGTTGAGCATGGTTTTTTCGCCTGTGAACAACTGCTCCAGCGACAAAGAAGGAAGAGTTTTCTTCATCGCATCGTGACGGGTGATGAAAAATGGATTCATTACAGCAACCCAAAGAGGAAAAAATCTTGGGGACAACCCGGTCATGCTTCCACGTCACTGGCTCGGCCGAATATTCACGCTGCGAAGGTTATGCTGTGCATTTGGTGGGACCAGGTCGGTGTTGTTTATTATGAGCTGTTGAAACAAGGCGAAACCATCACTGGGGAACGGTATCGAACTCAATTGATGCGATTGAGCCGAGCACATCGAGAAAAACGGCCACAATACGAGCAGAGGCACGAAAAAGTGATTCTACTGCATGACAACGCTTGGCCTCACATTGCCAATCCTGTTAAAACCTACTTGAAAACGCTCAAATGGGAAGTCCTACCTCACCCGCTATATTCCTTAGATATTGCGCCGTTCGACTATTACTAGTTCCGCTCGATGTCACATGGCCTGGCTGATCAGCAGTTCCACTAATATGCAGATATCGCCAAATGGCTTGATTCGTGGATAGCCTGAAAAGACGAACCCTTCTACCGTCAAGGTATTCGAGCTCTGCCAAAAAGATGGGAAAAAGTTGTAGCTAGCGATGGGCAATACTTTGAATGAGTCATTGGTAACCATTTTTTTTACAATTAAGTTACATTTTCATCGAAATAACCAGGAGAACTTAGTTGCGCACCTACTATCAATAAATTCAAGTTTAATAGTTTAAATAAAAGAAAAACAAGCCGCGAAAAGCAGAAAACCTCAATATTCTTTGTATACCAAACGTGTTTTAAAGAGTCTGCTACTTTTTTATATTAATCGCTCCCATACTAATCAATGTTTAGATGTTAAGCTTAGCAAAAAAAAAAGTTTTTTATAAATGTGAAATTTCATCCAATGGTAAAATACTTGTGGAACTATAGATCGATATTCTAAAAAGAAATGTACACGCCGTTTTTTAGGAAATATTTTACGTGGTTGTACACAGTCGGGCATTGCTCTGACTATTTGTATGGGTTTTAGCCCAGTTTAATTAACCAGAAAGCAAAACTATCAAAGCAATTTATTAATATAAATCTCTTTAATATCTATATAAAGTACACGTTACACATTAACGCCAAAAATCAATTTTCAACTGAAGCTAACTTCCTATCACAATACACATCTTTACCAAAAATCTATGTTAAATTTTACATATATATTAAAGCAGTCTATATAAACAAACCATAATATTATGCGTTATTACATATGTATGTCTTTTATATGAATCATTATGAATTTATATGAATCATAATATGTGAACCAAATTTAGAGCTAATTTGCATGGTCAACCGAGATGGTTACAATTATGCTGTTGTAATTTGTGCAAGCCAACAACAAAAGCAACTGGAAGCTGCAAGATTTACACTTTCCTATGAACATCTCAAGACTGTAAAGACCTTCAACATATTAACTATAAAAGGCAGCACACATTATGTTAACTTTCGTAACTGTTTTTCAAAATTTAAAATTTACTTAAAAAAAAATAAACGCCCACCAATGCACATACATATGGACAAAAATGTTGCAGTCGCGGCGCTGTCCGACTGATGGCTACACTGCAGCCATTTTTTCAAATGGATGGGTATGTTCCGAATTATGAGTGGTTAACAACCAATCCAACAAATGGCCCACTGTACAAGAATGTACACCTTAAGAGCAGGCAATGTTATAGTACTGCCGCTGTGTGCTCAATCGATGTTCTGGCGCACTACAGTACACGTTGCTTGTTGGTTTGGTACAGATCCCACCCTTGCGAGTGGTCTTCTATTTATTCAATATTAATATTTTATATCTAGGTTAGGTTAGGTTGTAGTGGTTGCCTGTCCTGAAACAGCCCAGACGCACTTAGGCACAAGGTGGCTCTTTGGATGCCACAGGAATCGCTGGCCGAGAGCTGAACAAACATTCCTTTATATCTGCGTATATAGGTATCAGTGGGTAGATCTGGAAAAGACAGGCACGACTATCCAATTGTAACCGTATTGTTGCTGAACCAGACTGAAAGTTCGATGAATCTAGCAATTTCTCTGGGACAGAAATTGGAAAGGTCTGTAAGGCTGGTCAGAAATGGGGACCCAAGTGTCTTAAGTCTCCTTCTGGATAGGGAGGGGCATTGACACATGAAGTGGAAAACGGTTTCCTCCTCCTCTTCAGATCCGCAGCCTCGGCAGAAATCGTTTAAAGGGGCGCGCATTCTTTTGGCATGCCTACCCATAAGACAATGTCGCGTAAGAATAGACACAGTGGTCGATAGGGATTGCGATTCAGTTTGAGCAGCTTCCGAGTCTTGTTGCCGTCAAAATTTGGCCAGGTGAGTCTTCAAATGCGACAAGAATCCTCATTAGCCCAGGCATTGCGGGCGATTGCCAGATATTTTTGTTTAATAGCCAGTTTGACTGTGGCCAGAGGGGTAGCGATGTCTATGCAGTTGTAGACGACGGATAGAAGGGTGCCCTGTTTGGCCAGTTCGTCCGCCACACAGTTTCCCGGTATGTCCCTATGTCCGGGTACCCAAACGAGGTGTACCCTAGAAAGCAGGGATAGCTGGTTTAGGACGAGTTGGCAAGCATGCACAAGCTTAGAGTTGGCGTTGAAGCCAGTGAGGGATTTTATTGCAGCTATCCGAGAAGATGGTAATGTCTGTTGCAAAACTTCCACCCTCCTGTAGTGATTTCACCGCGTAAAAGATGGCGAGAACTTCTGCCTGAAAGACACTGCAGTGGTCTGGTAGCCTAAGAGATACCTTCCAGTTGAGCTTGTCCGAGAATCTAAGTTACATAATAATAATCGATCTGATTCATGTGCGCCGCCAGGGCCCATGCTTATTGTCATTCGCATGAAGCCAATTTTGGAGAAATATGCGACGCAATGAATTCCAAAGCGATCGCACACATATGCTGACAGCAGGCTCCCTTGAACAAATACAATCATCCGCACAAAATTACATCTCGTACGACTATGGTTATTGCTTATTCAGCAAAGTCTCATGCCCAGGTCTGAAGACGATGCGGCGTCTCATATTTATGTCTGAACACCCACCCTATATTTAAGTAGAATTGGCGTGATAATCGGTGTGCATATAATCTTTTCCGTGTTTCAAAATTTTTTTTTATTTTTCAATTGTATTCTATTCAATTTTTTTTTCCTTGATGGTGCAAAAAATTTTAAATATGCGAAAGAAATATAGAGCATAAAATTGCTTCACAAGTACTTTGAATATTCAAAAGATCTGAAAAGCGTTAAATAGAGAATGATATTGACTCAATTCCACAAACTTCATCTGTCCATAGATTTTGCAATTTGTTATTTCAAAGAAACTGGTGTTTTGGGACCTTTTACTATCGAAGAAGTTTCTATAGCAAGATGATACTGACTTAAACTGACTCCCACAAAGTTCAATGGTTCGGGATTTTGAACTTTTTTTGTAGAAGGATGACGATATTTACACAATTGCTCAAACTTCAAATGATCTGAAATTTTGCGCATCTTTTGGTAGAATTTTGGATTTCCCAGATCCTTTAATATCCACAAAGGTGGACTAAATTTTACAAACTTAATCTGTTTCAAATTTATTCAAAACTTTTGGTACAATTTGTCTTCTCCGAGAAGATTCAATAGTGCCATATAGTAGATGGCAGATAGTGACTCAATTCAACAAACTTCAGATGATCCGATACTAGATCTCGTATTCTCCGAGAAGAATAAATAACATTACTATTACTCCTAAATTTGTTTGTAGGGAGGTAGGGGGATGAATATCTGACCCAATTATACAAACTTCAGATGATCTGAGATTATGAGTGTCTTTTGGCAGTTTTTGAAGTTTTTAGATCTTGCATTCTCCGAGAAGAATAAATAATTTAAAACAGACATTAACTCAATTATACGAACAACATCTGTCCCAAGACTATATCCAATTTCTGGAGTTCGCGGATCTTTTATGAATTCAAAGGCAGAATTGAAATTGCGCAATTCTGCAGCAACAAAAACGAGTCATTTAGTTATAGTTAAAGGTCCTAAATCATGTAAAGTAAGTAATGATTAAAAATTCTTGTGTTGTTCTTGTTCTTTATATGAGAAGTAATAAAAATTATGACTGTAACCTAAAAATGCTGTTGGGGTAAAGGGGCCAGATATTAACTCATATCAACAAATTTTAGCTGTTTCGAGATTATGTGCATATTTTTGATCGAATTTGGGGAATCTAGAGCTTATAGGAAGCGGAAATTGACACAACTTAACAAGCTCTAGATGTTTCGAAATTATGCACATAACATATTTTGGTAAAATTTTGGAAACCTACATCTGTTACTGCTGCTAATATGGGCATAAATAACCTATAGTCTGCCACGCCTACTTCTGTCACAAACATTGCACAAATCTATAGTTCCCTTGACACTCTATGCATATAGTGTATTAAAACGACCTACCATATATGTATTTTTTAGTGTATTTTTTTAATGTTTACGGTGCGCTTAAAAAATGCAATCCAAGCTATTTGTATTTCCACAAAGTCGAGCTTGCAATTTTCTAACTCACAAAGATACAAATTTTTATTTTGCCAAGTCATGCAGTTAGCAGCTAACTGCGACGTCAACTGCGACTGAGACTGCGACCGCGCCTTGAGCAAGTTTGTTGACTTGTTGCTGCAGCCGCTGTTGGCATCGCTGCCGCTGCGTTCAACTTTAACAGCCGTTTGCTGCAAAAGTCAAAAGGCGTTTAAATAAAATTGTCAACAAAAAAAAAAAAAAACTCATCTTAACTGAACTCAGTTTAAAGTCTCAGTTTAAGGCAAATGCCAAACAGTTGAAATTTAAAGAAATTTCGCTGCCTTTTAAATATAACAACCGATGACAACATTTTGCCATGGCATCAATTTACAGCAACAAGTTGCAGCTTTAGTTTATAATTTTTAGACATTTGGATTTTTTCTTTGTTAATAAATTTAAATTTACTTCATCTGTTTTATAGCTCATTCAGACCATTCATAAGAGATACTATGGCTACTACAGACAAGACAATTTCATTTGGGGTTTTTGTATGTGGTTTCTTTCAACTTCCTCTCTTGTATCTCTGCAACTGCTCTGGTAAACACTTTGCTCAGTTTGGTCGGTCAATGGAGTCGGGTGTGAAAACTGGCACAAGGTCGTCAATAAAACTGATACTAAAAGAAGAAAAAAAAAGCGAGAAAAAAATAAACAGCGAGGAAGTGCCTACAGTTATATGTTAACTGACTGGGAAGCTGCAACAAGCAGTTCACTGTGCCCCAGAAATAAATTACTGTAAGAGGCAATCTCCATTGCATTGACCATTAACAGAAAAAAGCAAAAAAATTTAACTACACTTTGACGCACTTTTTATACTCTATCCAAGACGTATGGAATGCTGCTCAGCAAGAAGCTTGGAAGCTTCTGCTGTAGATCGAATCAAGTGTTTTATGAAATGGTCTTCTTAGGGGAAGAAGCTATGCTTTGACTTATCGTCGGTAAAAAAAAAAATCTTGATAAGTGACCAGAAAAAAAAATTGTATGTACATAATTTGTAATTTTGAAAAATGGTCCAGCTGCACGTTTTTATTACTATTTGCTGCTTACATTTTATTTTCATTAAAATATAGCTGTTTCTTTATTTTCCTCATATTAATTCAAATTACACAAATGTTCGGATTCGTTTTCAGGAGCACGGCCGCATATTATAAATAAATTTTTTTTCCATATTTAAAAAAGTACCTACAAGTAAGTTTTCGAGATTCGCGATCAACGAGGGAGTGAGGCAAGGCTGCATCCTCTTGCCCATGTTATCACAGTCCTCGACAGTGTACTCGTCCGAACAAAAGCAGAAGCCCAGGAAGGTGTACAGTGTAGATTGGACCAAAAACTCACCGACCTCGACTACGCTGACGACATCTGCTTCTTCGTCGCCTAATAGCAAATTCCAGCACGGTGGGCTTGAAGATCAACTTCAACAAAACCAAGTTAATGCGTCTACAAACTGTAGTCAGTCCCGCTGCAAATGAAACGGGCAACGAAAGAATTACCATCGAGGATGTGGAAGAATTTTGCTACCTAGGCAGTTGTATCACAAAAGATGGTGGGGCCGTAAGCGATGCTGCTCCACGTTTCAGCAAGCGCAGCTCTCATTTTGCAGACTTAATAAGGTCTGGCGATAGAAAACATTGTCACTTAGCACCAAATTGAGGATTTTTAAAACTAGCGTCCTACCCATCTTTCTGTATGGATCGGAAACCCGGCTGGTGTCAGATCGCATTGAAGGAGACTGCAGGTCTTCGTCAACAAATGCTTGCGGTTCATAAGCCGCATCTTTTGGCCGGCGCCTATAGCCAACGCAGACCTGCTGCAGCTTACAAACTCTGAGCCCATTAAAAACCCCATTAAAAGGCGCAGGTGGAATTGGATAGGGCATACCCTGCGTAAAGACGACGACTGCTTAGCGAAGATGGCAGATGTGGAACCCATAGGGCTGCAGACTGAGAGGACGACCGCGTGCTACATGGATCCGCACTATTCGCTCTGAAAGTGGCAGCGCGAGCTGGAATCAAATTAGAGCCCTAGCAATTAAAAGACACCTTTTGAGGGACTTCGTTTCCGTCGTAAAATTTTCAAAGTAGAAAGTTTTTGTTTTGTTAAAATTTTTTTTTTTTTTTGTGGGGGGAGGTCTATTAATTTTTGGGCACTACTAAAATGAGATAATTAATATCTTCAAAAGTCAAAATTCTTAACTAAGATTAAGGTCAAATTTTCAGCTTCCTTAGTATTTTTTTTTTTTTTTTTGCATAAGGATTGTGCTTATTTAACAAATTATTTTTGGGAATTGATGAAATTTTTTAAATTAATTGGCGTACACAAATAAAAAAGAATACTTATAAATGCTTATAAGAGTTAACAAACTTATAATACTCTTTACTTTTATAGTGTATTTGTTGTAAACATAACTGGCCACACTTAACACCGTTTTTGAGCAAGAAAATAGTTTTCCCTTTCGCTTTATGCCAAAATATAAACAAAACTTGTTTTGTTTTTGGAATGTATCTTTGTATCTTTTAACGTATTGTATTATTATTTTGCTGTTTGCTGACTGTGTCCTAATCACCTATTTCTGTTATGCCTTTTTACGGTTTTATTTAATTTTGTTTTGCTTGCAGTTTCATTGCAATTTTGTTGTTCGAAATTGGCAAAGCTTTAAAAGCTTTAGTCGCAGCTGGTTTGCAGTCAAAAACTTCGGCTAGTACTAGGCCTGGTCCGGTTGTACTAGTTGTTGTTGTTGGTGTTACCACTTGCCAATTATTATGCAATCTGCAGACAGCTCAGTTTGCTGCTCTTTGATTTAGCCAATTCAACGGCAACGCCCCACAGTGGTCGGGATAATCCGTCTAGGTGATTTTTTTAATTTGAATTTAAAGAAATCAGAAAAAAATCAGATATGCCTTAAATTTAAACTTCGTCATGTTTAGAGTATTTTAAAACTCTTGGTATTTACAGATTTCAATTAGCTTAACCATGTGACTTTCATCTTTGCAAAAATCATTTTTTCCTGCATAGCAACGTAAAAGTTTAACTTTGGATTGATTTTTTGTAGCCAGAATTTTACAATTTGAGAATGTTTAGTATGATTTAAGGAACAGGTACTCTCAATGAAAAAAATAAGGCATTAATTATAGCATTTCTTTCTCATTTTGAGAATGTTTAGTCTCAATGCGATTAAGAATTCATTTAAGAATAATAGGAAACGAATATTTCTAGACTCAAACTTTCTTGTTGTGAGCAAATTCGGGCTTGAAATCAGAGCGCCTTTTTTCTAAGTGCACAACGGACTTCTCCCTATTATACAATTTTGGCTTTTTGGACAGTATTCAATATATTGTGATCACCTTATAGTGAATTTCTTTACAACTTTCTTACAACTTTTTCATAATATTTTCATACTGCATCCAGGTTTATTTAAACTTGAGATGCATTTAAGTAAATTGAACAAAGGCCAGATGAAGCACTGAGAGCCAAGACTGAAGACTGAAAAAAACAATGTGGACTTTTTTACATATATTATAACAGCCAAATTAACATTTACACCAAAAAAATTTAATTCTTAAAATTTCGCAAAAATTTAAAAAAATTGTGGCGTATAATAAATCATTAGAAAAATTGCTGATTTCTGATTCATATTTGAAGAATTTACAGAAGGAACAACTTACACTTATAACTTATAAGTTATAAGACATGTAGATGTATTTTAAAAAAATATTGATTCTGATATTTAAAAAACAAATTCTTTTTTTTTTAATTTTTGGAAAAAGATTTATTTAAAAAAAAAATAAAGTAAAAAATAATAAAAAGTTAAACATAAATTCAGTAATTTAGCCATAATTAAATAAAAAATAATTTTGTTTTTTTTTTCAATTAAGTTCTAGCTCAAAAAAATTGTTTTTTTTAACATTCTATATTTTTAATAATTTACTTTTAAGATTTATTATTTAAAAAAATAATAAAAAATTGATCAAGAACAAAATTTTTGTAGCTAAATAATTTAATTATGTTTTGTTACTATTTTCTACATATTTAATCAATTAGAATTTTTTTTTTTTCGTTTCTCTAACTTGTCTTAAAGATTAGTGCTAGGAAATATTTTAGCACGCAAAATAAATTAATTTGCTTTCACGAAGTTCGTACAATCTGCCGTTCACTTCAAATATATTTTTATTTTATTTTAAAATTTCAATTTAAATGCAGCTGTATAGCCGATTTGAACCACTGTGCGCCCGCGCAACTTAATTAATTTAAATTAGAGGCTGCACAAAGCGGCGTATGAGCAATATGCATGCGTTTTATAGCCTAAACCATTTAGGCCTCATTTAAATTAAATTTTACTTTTATTTAGATGTTATTTGTTGTTGCTATGCTGCTTAAATATTATTTTTCTGCCTGACTCAAGCACTGCCTCCGCTTTTTGTTTTCTGGCACAACACTTGGCTGCAAAATGTGTCAAGGTCTTTTGTAAAATACAACTCTAACAAAATGTAAGAAAAAAAAAGATACACTCGCAGATAATTTATGGCCACAATCTCCATCAAAGAGCAAAGGCAAAACAAAAGCTAGTCAAGCGTAGTTAGCTGGGCGAACTATTTGACTATTTGGCTATATGTAATTATTAACAACAAAAACTTACCAAAAAAATAATATACATACATACCTATATACATATGAAAACAGGTATGAAAATTTGCACACAAAGCACGGCATTTGGGGCTGATTTTGGCCAAAAGTTGATTGGTCGCATTGTGCAATGGCTTTGTTAACCATTTTTCATGGCAGTGCGCGTACTACATTTAAGCCAATTAGCAACAAGCCCAAATTGCTGTTAATGCTATGAGCAAATAGACAAATATTTTATGGCTAAAACAATGCACAAGACTCTCTTGCAGTCGGACACAAAAGTCAGAGATTAGTGAAAGCAAGCCAAATCTGTGGCAAAAACGCGACAAGTCGAACAATGTGACGTCATTGTGTCGCTTATATCAGGAAACATAATAACTGTTAAGTTCTTTTTTGAAATGGCTTTAAATGAAGAAATTTCGTTGTACGTGCAACGAATACCAAATGCTCCAACAGCATCAATGAGTGCACCTTATAAAAAGCTCGTAAAATCGTTTTCAAAGAATTGAAAAACAATATGTTGATGACAAAATTTTTAAAATTAATTCTTTCTTAAGAACCTGGCGTTGCCAACAAAATAAAAAAGTTTACTCTACTAAGTCTACTGTTTTGTCAAAGAGAAATAAATGATAGCGATGGGCACGATGACGACTAAAAAATTACAAGTAAAAATATTACTATATTATTTTTTTTAATAATTATTTCTTTTAGCAATTTGTTGAAAGTTTTATTAGTATACCACTCCATACCATTAATACGAAGTTATATACTCGTTCTGAACTTAAGGAGTTTGTTAAATGGCAGCGATGAGCACGGCAACGACTTAAATTGTGCTACAAATTTAAGAGAATAGCATTTAAATAGTTTTTGCATTTAAAAAGAGTCTTCACTTCGAATTTTTTAATTTCAGATTGAAGGAATTAAATTAAACAAATAAACAATTTTTTTTTAATTTTTTACACTTGAAATAGCTTTAACTCAACGGCAGATATTTTTATTCTTATTCAAAAATTTACTTTTTTGCGCATATCTAAAAATCCTATTTTAATCCATATTTGACTTTACTACTAATTTGATGAAAAAACCTATATTTTGTTTAATCATAAGCTGTTGTAACAAAAAAAATAACCAGTAATTTCCAGCAAAAAAAAAAAACGAACCAGAGATTCCGAAAAATTGTATAAATCTCTTTCAACCCAATATTTTTCTCAAACGAATTTTTGTGCAAAAGCATATTGGATATTTTTTTGAATTATGGTTTCTTATTATTTTGTATTTTTTATTTAATTTAATATAACTTAAAACTATAATATATTATAAGCAATTACAAATATATTATATAATTTGTAGAATTTGGTTCATATTTTTAGTGCTGCTAAGAGGAAACCATGGCGGTATTTTCTAAAGAGCGATAAATTTGATGTGACGTTGCATAGTCTATAACCAGAGGACTATCAAGACGCATCCAATGATATCTCATTTGTCAAATTATGATAAGCAGCTGTGAAGTTAGAAGCGAACAGATGTACATAAATAAATTCAGGTCAAGCACAGTTCCTTTGCTTTTTTGCTTCATCATAGTCAGGTAATAATTTTAGATTTTTAGTTTCAATAAATAAAAAAATATAATGATAGTAATATTACTAAATTTAATGCATAGAATTATTAAATGAAGGCAAAAATAGAATCGTCTAGTGAACATACAATAATTACAACTTATTAGAGCTTACAAAAGTTGCAAGTCAGAATCAATCCAAAAAAACAAACAACGAAAATCGCCTTGATAACCGCAAGAGACAGTCATCCGAAACTTAAAAAATAAGTTTTTTCAATTGACCAACAAAAGATTCATGGTTCTTTAAAAAAACAACTTAGTCCCACTTCAAAGTGTATAAAAGAGGACGGTCACGACTGAAATTTATGTGACAGGAGATTGCTCAGCAGATGAAAAGAACTTCATGATTTACAAATACGTGATTTAGTTGCAAATGCAACAATTTGTTGTTTGAAGCTTTCAATTGAAAGCAGCTACAATACAAGAGGCGGCCTTTAATGACATGCGGAAATAAATTAAAACTTCTACTATTATCGTTTAAACAACAAAAGCGTGTATAAGAGGTTAAGTTTAGTTATGCGCACTTTTCAGTAATTTCTATAACCTTCTCTGCCTCTTTCAACTCGATTCTAAAGTTCTCGGGGAGGGCATTATAAATTATTGCAAATTACGTCGTAATAGCTTTAACATTTTGTTTTTGGGCGCTAAAAATATAAATGGCAAAAGTTCGTGCAAGGCAAATGTTTCAAGCTATGAATTATGCGTACCAAGAAAATCTAGAATTCAGTTAGAATAATGAATTAAACTTGGCTTTTGCTGTCGTTATAAGATTATTGCAATTAGTTTTAATGTTAGTTGACGACTCTGATCTTTGGAGTCTAGCTCTTATAGGCATAGCAACAAGCAACTATAAGAGCAATTACGCTAAGTGTTTTTAGCCTGTGTAGACGGTTGCTGAGATTAAAGCTTAGTTCTTCTGAGCTTGGGTTACTTATGTCAATCGCATACTTAAATATGTTCTCATTTGTAGTTTATATCTGTGTGTGAGCAAAATACTTATAAGGTTCACTGTACTGCCAGCTGGAACAAAATTCAAGCTTCGTCTATTAAACATTTTATATAAAGACGTTAAAGTTTTGTTTCAAACTGAGCAACTGCATAGCAGCGCCATCTAGGCAACTGTTATTGAAAGCTCTGTTTAAGAGTAAGCTCGCACATATAGAATGCCGATGGTATGCGCTCTTCTAACTTTAACATGTTCAATTATGTTGCATACTTTTAGGCTGAGCTTTTAGTTCAACTAAACGTTTCGCACTTAGGGCCTTTTACCATAAGCGCACTAATGCCTGCACTCTTCTAAATTTTAAACACCCAATAGCGATTTCCGACTCATGTTTGCATATACCAAGATAATTTTTAAAGATGGCAAGGTTACTTAGTTTAAGTATGAAATAAATAATATTGTGCCCCCATTAATTTGGGACAACTCATTTTTACCAAAAACTGTCATCAAAAACAAACTAATTGACGCAGTCTAGTCAAAAATTTTTGAGAGAACTAGAAACAAATATCCTGCTGAAATTTTGTTTACTTTGCAATCAGGGAGAACAAGTTTAGCTTAAAAATTGACGCGTCCCTATTCTCTATACCTTATACTCTAGGCGAGAAATAATTTTTAAATGCAGCTAACGGCTGAAGGTGGCTGAGATTGATTTTTAATTTTAAAATAAAATAATTCAGTTATCGATAGCTCGATAAGTAATCGGAATTTCGCAATAAAATTTGACGTGGTTACTATTGGCTAGTAGCTCTACCAAATCTGTAAAAATCATCAAAATCGGAGAACTTCGCGGAAAAAATGGCCCGCTTCACTTATTATAATCGATAATATAGTTTTTATTACTTTAAAAAAAAGGTTATGGTAAAAACCTTTGTAATTGTAAAAGTTTTCAAAAAAAAAAAAAACAGCGATAGCAAATAAGAGTTGTGGATTTCAAAATTCAACTAAAATGACTATGAAAAAGATAAATACAATTTTCAAAAAATTCAATTTCAAAAAAATACCGGCCTTAATCATAAATTTTTACTCAAATAAGTTATTTGAATGAAGATATTCGCTCGAGTGATATTCCTAGCTTGTCACATAAAAGTCAAAATATTCAGTTATCAATAACTCGATAAGTAATCGGAATTTAAAAAAAAAAAATAGGTTAAATATTCAGCTATCAATAGCTCGAATAGTAATCGGAATTAAAAAAAATAGGTTAATTTTGCCTATTAAAAATTTTCAATGTCAAAGAGATCGATTTAAAAGGTGTCCCGCTTCACGTGTTTTTGCCCAAAATTTTTTGGTGTGTTCAAAAGAGTGTAATTCTTGGTAACAAAGTGGCTTGCAGTGAGGTAATAAGACAAACTTCGCTCGAAGAACGCGCAGCTTTTGCCTTGTTCCTTCTGGGTACTGCTTACAACAAGCCACCCTAGTCATACATTTTGACTTTTTTTAATTTTAGTGCAAGATGCTATATATTTTTTTTTAGTGTATCAATACATTTAACCAACAACAGCTAATAAAATCTGCAAAATTCTTCAAACTCGTAAAATTAAAATAAGTGCGCATTTCTATGCTGATTTGTTATCAAATTTGCAGTTGATGTGCAGCTTTCATCAAGATACTCTATAATTATCGAATATAATGCAAATATTTTATGTGCTCTACAAGTTAATTATCGTGCTTGGCATTTTAATTGCGCGGTAATTAGAATTTTTTATTATTATGGCGATATTTTTCAGAGGCGTGCAAAATCAGTAGCAAAATACATATGTAGTAATGTGTATCTATGTGTGGGTGTGTTGTGAATGTAAAGCAATGACAGCTACAATTACAACAACAACAAAAACACTAACAACAATTAATTGCATGACGGGCAGTTACAGAGTGTTGACAGATTTGACAGTCCGTCGAACACGAAAAGCCTCAAGCACTGGATATGATTACATTTGAAATTATTTCCCAATCTATTATGTTTAATCCATTTACAATAAAGTAGTGCAGACGGAAATGACGTAGTCGATTGTATAATATAACGAATAATCAAAGCCAGAAACCCTTGGCCAATCACCCTTTAATAAATTTACATTCAGTTTGTGCCAATTTAACAATTTTGACCGCATTATTTATGCCGCTTTTTTTGTTGGCATAGTTTCTGTTTCTCGTATAATATATATGACATAATATATAAACAAAACTAAGACAGCGACTAAGCGACTATTTACATAAAACTGAGCTGAGCGTTTTTTGCACGCGCTTTGCTCTCTTGGCCAAGTTAACAAGCTTACAGCTGTTGTTTTTTTATATAGGTATATATTAGCCAAGTTGTATTTTTCGCACCTAAATCATTGCGCATAAATTGTTTAAAATACGCAAATAATAATATAAGTAACTCATTGGTGTTGCCGGATGTTTTTTTTTTTGCTGTGAATATGACACTGAATACTCCATTATTCATTATTCGTTATTATTATTAATAGTGATTAACACGCCGATTTGTCAGTGAAATTATTGAAATTAGCAATTAGCCAAATTAAATTCAAAATGACACGCTGAAAATCAGTCAACCATTTTTTTGGCATATGTTAGGTACATGGTTTCCATACATAAAGCTCGCACATGTTTATCTTTCAGATTAGTACGAGTATCTAAAGCTTCTTTTGTGGCGCGTCCTCGAGTTCTATTAATAGCACTTCACAAACATAGAAAAAAAGAAGCCGTCTTGAAAAGTGAATGCCGCTTTGTCATTAGTTATAACTTGCTATTAGCTTGGCCAAGCACATGCGCAACAAAGCGTTTGCAATTTGTTGCTATAAGTTTATATAAGTATGTAATTAAAATTTCACCGTCACTCTGTCTATATGTACATAAGTATAATACATACATGCGTTTAGCATGTGTCTGAGTACAAATGCAATTAAACAAGCCACAGTGCGTTTAATAAGCATGACGCGTAGTGATTTTTTTTTTACAAAAACTATTTAATAGTTATGAAAATCAAAAGAAAAAAAATATGATAAAAAATTCAAGCTTCTTTAGCATGGGAGTGTATTATAATCACATACTATATACTTATATGTACATAAGAAAATTACTTTTTGTTGTCACTTATATTGTCTAATATGCTAGAAGAATCTTTATTGTGAGTAGCTGCGTAGACAATTTGATATATTTTGTGCAAGTTGGTTAAACCCAAGGTGCTAAATGCTAAATGTGCGCGTGAGATCATCATGTTCGATATGATCAATTTGGTGCAAAGAAAGTAAAAGTCTCTATTAACTGTTTGATGTACTATGAGTTGTAGATAGAGCATATAACACTTACAAAATGCCATGGGGGACCAGACAAAAATTTCTGTAGAGGAGCTCAAATTCAATTGAACGAGATGGCTGCAATGACAATTAGTATGGGACACCAAATTTAAACAACTAGAACAGTGGATTGAAGAAACTCCTAGATTTATCTTTGCCAAACAAACAGGCACGGAAGCAGAAAAAGCTGACATTCCAGCAAAAATTGTTGCTGGAAAACTAGCCTTTGCGACAATGGCAGATGTTCCACAAAACAACTGAGACAAGTAGCGGTTAGACTTTATCGATGGAAAAACACAGATAGCATAGATTCCAAGGTTTCCAAATAAGTGCAAGATAATTTTCCAATTCAAAGAATTCTCGTAGAATTTCTTAAGGATTAGGTTACTTAAGGCTCTCTTGGGAATTTTAGGATAAGTTAGACAATACGGACTCGAACATCTGTAGTTACCCCGCCAGAAAAAAAGTTTTTTTTCTTAGCCAATCGATTATGTTTGTTAGGGGTATTGGACTGGCTGAGGAACTTTAGAGCAAACTTAAACCACATTTTGACGCAGTCATTCATCCAAGCAATAGACCCATGAATTCAGCTACAAGGGAGACCATGACCTAGGCAAACTTAGCTTAAAAGTTGATCTGCCTAAAATGTTCATGGGTTAGTCTTCTGCATCAGAGTGATTAAAAAGAGAGAGATTAAAAATATGTGATACATTTTTGAAATTATACGTTCCTGCGGTTTTTTAATGAGTTTCCAGCCAAAAACTCAGAGACACTTTTTATACCTAATGTATTACGCTTACTAAGAAGCCTAATTATAGTAGAATTTAACCCTCTAATGCCTAATAGTGCCTTAAGGCACTTATTGTATTTTTACAAATAAATAAAATAAAACTGATGCAAATTTTCTTTTTTTTTTTAATTTACGTTCGAAATATAGTGTTTTTCAAAACTTTGCTAAAAATTTCAATTTAATGCATAAATAGCGTCCAAGCCGTTTTGACAAATAATAATAATCGATGTGTAATTTATCTACAGTTTAGTAAAAAAATAATCAAAATCAGCTTAGCACAACCAGAGATATCTGCTTTTAAATAAAAACACTTTTTTTTTAGTTTCAAAAAATGTTTTTTCGTAACATCTCGAAAACCGTTCCATGAACAAATTTTTTTACTTAATTTTTGGTTGTAGCGTGCCCTTTTACTTCGGAAATGAGTAAAACTTGGTGAGGATACCTTTTTCTGTTAACTAGTGTAATTAAAAAGGTACAAGCTTATACATAATTTATTTTTTTGCAGTTCCTAATAAGCACACTAACTTGTTATAAAAGATTTGAAAGCTCTTCCAAGTTTTAATAGGTACCTACTTTTTTTTTTAAAAACACAGCACATGTGTTTTTTTGCGATTTATTTTTTTGGTGCGGTCGCAAGCTGTCAGCCTAAATTGTTTTTTAAAACACCATAACAAAAAATACAATCAGAATCTTTTAATACTATAAAAGCTTTTCATGAACGAGTAAATAAATAAAATCAAAGTCTAAGAAATTATTATACATAAACGACTTATTATTTAATTAAATCCTTAACGAACTTTTGCGGATTTTCTCACCTTAAAGTTAAACGAACAATCCTACATAATTTAAATGATCATCCTTGAACATGGTAGCCGAAAAGTACCTTAGAAAAAAATATTCGAGCATTGTTGAGCAAATTTTTCCAAAATGGGCAATAGAGGGTTAGACCTGTTGTTGTGCGAAATCCCTGATTAAGTTATGGAACCTAGTCTAGCAATTTTGTGTACATTAATTTCTGGATAAAAGTCTCAAACAATTCAGGCACTCGATTACGCAGCATGGGGCAGATACTCTTACAATTAAAAGTTTTTATTCGAGCAATTATACCTATTGTTATTAAATTCCTTCAAAAGCACAATTTTCTTACATTGTGTACTTCCTTTTTTTTTTGAAAACCCTTCAGGTTGATGGGCTTCACACCTACACGTACTTACAGTACTAATTCAAAGAATTCCATAATTTCTGGCTAATAGACTGCAGTCAAACCTAAAACCTATCTCGAAACATGCGTATTTTAAAACCACAGTTTTCTAACAATCAACACTTCTTAAAAAGTTCTTCAGCACCCTTTGAAATATTCCATATATCTTAGATGTGCTTTCAGCCATTTTTTCGCAACAATTAGCTGAGCAGCTTTTTATGACACATCTGATGTAGTAAATATTTTCGATTTGATAAAGTAAACACGCGCTATATTTTGTAAATAAAGCACACACATGCTTAAATTATGCTCACATGTGGATTTATAAAACTTTTAAGTTTCACTTTTTATATGCTTTTAATACGCGTCATCGTTAGTAACTACATACATACATATTTACAGTAAGCAGCAACTTGACTTATATTTTCATAATAGCATATAATATAATATAAAAATAAACACGCTTAAATGCCATAAAAAGCACAAAATTAAATAACGCCAAAAATAATTTAAAAATCTTGATTATTGCATAATTTCAAGCAGTATACAACACTTTAGTATATATGTATATAGTATTTGTAAATATGTATGTAACTATGTAAGCCGCGCTTCAATAATTAACTTTGGATATAAATAAACATTATAGTTCCCAGCACAAATTCAATGTTCTTGAGCCGGCTCAAAGCCAACAACTTTTGCTGTGTTGTTTTTCATTATTAAAATTATTATTGACAAAGCAGTCAAAGCAAAACAAAAGACTTAAGCAACGAACTATGCGATGGGTTAAACGCTTAAGCTTTGTTTTTGTTTTATTTTTATCGTTTTTATTATTACTTTGTTTTACGCTGTTTTGTTGCATGTTTCAGTATTTTGTTGTCTATTTTTACGTGAGCATTTAAAATTATTATTCATTCGTAAACAGTTCCGTTTCGAGTGTCTTAAGTTTAATGCATATGATAGCTATTAAAATCAACAATTACTATATCAAGTTTTTGCTAAAAGAAAAACACTTGAACAATGATGACTCACATGACACTCGAATCCGACCAGCTAAAATGACGCTTGATCCTTTCCATGTCCAAAACTGGTTGCTGCTGTGGCTGCTGCTGCTGTTGCCGGCTCAAGGTTGTTTCTTTCTTGGGCGCCATTTTCACTAGGTATCAAGACGACAGCTTGGTTTAGGAGTCGCTTGAAGTTGCAGCTGCTGGGGGTTTTTTTATTTTTTTTTTTGCACTGTTTAGTAGCCGGCGTAGTCAGTTGCTACATGAGCTTTGCTCAATGGATTTGCTTTTGTTTTGTTTCAGATATTGGTTGCACAACTGGTTTTGGCCTTTCTTTGTGTTTATTTGCTAGTAAATAATCTTGTTTATATTAATCTATACACGATACACTTTTGTTGTAGCTTAATATGCCTGTTGCTTCTTTACAGCCGCAAAACTTTGCAAAATTAATGTGTTTTTTTTTGCGCGCGCGCTCGATTCAACAGCAAAACAAAAGACTTAGGCAACAAACTTCATTTTAACGTCTCAGAGCGGAACTAGTCGGATTTTTTTTTTTTGACAGCTGAGCGTCTTTAACAGCTGTTCGAAACGTTTCTTTCTTAACTTAAGTATATAAGCGCGGAAAACGTGGTCTTGACAATTATTACCAAAACGACAACGACGGCTACAACTACAACAACAACAACAACGTTAAACAACAATTCAAGCAGCAAAAACAACGTCAACTGTCTAACAAAACACGTAATTGGGCTTATAACTTGCACGTAACACACTGCCTGTATTTGTTGTTAGTGTTGTATCTTTTGCTTTTTGGTTTTGTTGTACCTTAAACGCCTGCTGCTGCCAAACGCGCCGAAGTCAAAAACGAAACTGAAAGCACGCGAGTGGCGCACAAAGCGCAAGAGCTGCCAAAATGCGAGAAGCTAGACTCTAGCTTAAAGAGAGCGCGCTGCTGAGCGCGAGAGCAAAGCATAAAGAGCAATAGTTAATGGCTTGTATTAAAAAAAAAAAAGAGTTTGACTTGTAGGCAAACTTAGTAACTAAGCAATAACAAAAAGCAATCGGACAAATACCGGTGAACGAACTTCTTGGACGTTTTTTTGTGTAAAGTGCGAAGGGAGGTAAGGAATCTTAAGAAACTGCAAACTCATCTCTATCTGGATTTGGTGACTAACAGAGCAGCATCTTATTACTGATTATATTTTTGCAAAACAGCTTTTTGCAAAATACATAAATACTCGCTATAATTAATAATATGAATGAATATATATGTATATATATACATATAAGTTAATTTATTGTTGTGCGCTTTAGCAAGTGATCCTGCTTTTTATTTGAAAATTATACTAAAAGTTAAATTTATGCATGGCACACTCTTCTCCATATCGAACATATACTGATCTTTCTATCGCCATAGAATGTTTGTACAATTACGGATATTTGTTCGAAGCAAAAAAAAAAAAATTATTAATTTTATTCGAATTCGTTTTTGCGTGCTTTGGAAAACGAAATTTTTTGTCGTTATTACCCTTTTTATTTTCAATAAATTCCCTCTTTTTTCCGATAAATTCTCATGTTGTGTTGGCGCGAAATTATTTTTGTTTAAAATGACAAAATTTCATATAAAAAAAAATCCCAAATGGGATATCCCAAATACCCCAAATTCCAAACGGTGAGATATTTTTTTTTTTTTTATATGAAGTTTTAACATTTCGTGAATCTCAATAGAGCTCAGTGCTCGACAGTAATCCGGGCAATTACCGGACACTGGCTGGTGGGTATCCATGCATCAAGGCTCAACGCACCTCACAATGACTTCTGTAGAAGTTGTGGATATGAGGATGAGCTGGAGACGGTGGAGCACTTATTCTGTCACTGCCCTGGGCTGGGATGGCCGTGATTTTTAAAACATATAGGGGACCTCCTGAGTGGGGAAGGGTGGTGTAAGGCCCACCCAGCGGTATCACAACAGGCCAATTCTCTGGAATAAGTGAGTTGGGACGTTAGGTCCCGACTGCCGCTCTAACCTTACCTAACATTTCGTCCGGAATTTTTGCATGCTGCGTATGGGCTTTTAATACAAAACAACTGACACAGCTCTGCACTTTTTTATTACTCTATGTTGTTTACATTTCATTTTCATTAAAATATGTCTAGTTTGATATTATTATTTCTTTTAAATAAAATTACACAAAAAGATGAACTTGCGAATGCAAACTTTGGATACGATGTCTACACTAACAAGCAAAAATAATAACACTTGTCTCCCGTAACATAATAACGCATCAAATCTAAAAATTTGGTTTGTCTAGCTCTTACCATCTCTGAGATCTAGGCCTTCATACAGACAGACAGACGGTCAGACGGACATGGATATGTCAACATCTCTAGTCACCCATACTTTGGTTAATTTTGGGGAGTCTCCGAAGACTCCTTCTATATCTTAATATGCCCTTTGTAGGGTGTAAATATTACTTTTATTAACATTTAAAACGACTTGGCTATTTTTGTTGCAGGGGAAAAATTCTTTCTGTAAATGGAATATCCCAAATGCGATTTTTTTTTTTATATGAAGTTTTGTCATTCCGTGCAAAATTTTGTATGAAATAGGCCTTAACGCGGGAACCCCCCTATCACACTTATCAGTCATGTGTTGATATATGATACGCACACATACACGAAGAAAGAAAAAAAAATTTAATTTTTTCACAACGCTAAAATCATTTTTAATGAACATCTACCATAAAATTGGCATAAATATAATCTAAGAATATTTAACAAATTATATCAGTCTACTATATATAAGTAGTTGATTTAATGGAATTTGGAGCCCCAAACAATCCGTTTTAAAAACGAATCCGATTAAAATGTTTGGATCCCATTTCCGGGTCACGGCCATATATTTTGCAATAAAAATAATACAATACAAAAAATATCTAGGGTCTAGCTAAATAAAAATATAAACTGTTCCCAACAAACTGAAAAGGCATAATGTAAATGAAAAAACAATTCAAAACAATTTTTGAAATCTTAACTTATTCATAAATAAGGCTAGAAAGTTACTTTTTTTGAGATGTAACTTTTCCTTAAAAAAAAATTAATATTTTTCTTACTTTTTAAGTATGTTCGTTAAACACGTTAATAGCAATTTTTTTTAAACACGTCGTTGAGTTCCTGTCTTTAATATATGAAAACATTTTCTTTCGGAAGACTTCAAGTATTATAATAAATGAATTAATATTTTATTTTTATTTATTTATAATGATAAAAGTAACAATTAACAGGTAAGTTTGTATAACACTGGTTACTCAGGACTTCGTCTATGCCGTGTGTTTCTGATACTTAAGTCGGATAATTGAAATGTACAATAGATTTTCAGTATTTATATTATAAAAACCCATTTTTCAATTCTGTTGCTATTAAAAAATTAAATAAAAATGAAAGACATGTTTTTTTTTGCAAAAAATAGTAAGCACTTATTGGTTAGGTTTCAAAACCGAAGTTTCGAGGTATATTTTGTAAGCTATAAATCGAACTGTAGCTTTACTTTTTAAAAACGTTAATCATTTTTTTCATCTTTAAAAAATAAATATTTTAAAACAATTGCATTTTTTTTTTTAAATAATGAGTTTTATCGTTGGTACGATTCGAAATGAATCATTTTTTATTTTATTTATTTTTAAAATTCAGTACTTATAAGATGAGAACAAGTTTTAAATGTGGCAGCCTTTTTTTTTTTTTTAAAAAGTAAGAAGTAATGGGTTGGGTTTAAAACCCGAAATTTCGAGAAATATTTAGTTAACATATTAATATTTCGAAATTCCAAGTCCAAGCCCCAAGCACACCTATAACACTTGTCTCGAAAGAATCGTAGACGATGTTTTGCAGCTAGAATCGTTGTTACAAGTGGTACCCTATGTTTGCTGAGCTTTCGGCAGCAATTTAGCATTACATCAAACAACAAGTAATTTGACAGTATTATCTATCTATGAGTATCTCAAAATTCCGAACCAGTTGTTGCTGCAGACTTGAGGCATTGTCTCATAAGCTCACAACTACGCGCCTTGCCTACAGAGCTTTATTCATAAATTTTTCACGGCATTTTGTGCAGCTTAATGAAGTCATTACACAAAACAGTTAAGTGCTCCCCTTGGGGGTCCCAGGTAGCGCCCAAAGCAAAGCGGGCATGTCAGCAACAGCCAAAGCCCCAAAGCCTCTAAGCCTATTAGAGGGGCTACCAACTAATAAGTTCAAATAAAAACAGCTTAACGTCACAATAAAGATAAAATCAATTAACTTCAATGATGAACTTTGCAGCAGCTTATCAGACATTGACTGTAGAAAAAAATATCCGTTAATAAGTCACTACTAACTGTAAAAATACAGCAAATATTTTTTTTTTTTTTGCAAGTGAAAACTTATTTCACACAGATTTCCGTCAACGTGAGGAGGCAAAAAGATCATTGAGCTCCATCCAAATGAAACGAAATTAGAAAATCGCATGCTGCAATTGGTTACGATAAAAAAAAACTATTACAATTTTTTTATTTTTTTTCACTTTTTGCAATATTTTACAATTTTGTAAAGTTTTCTTTTGGCGTGTAATACGAAAACATTATAGCGTGTTAAATTGTCCGGCTATTAGTGCATTAAATCGAGTAAATCACTTATATAAGTTGGCAGCTCCTTCATGTGCATTTTCGATTATGTTCACTGTGAACAAAATCGGTGGAGTATCTCGCCTAGGAAGCTTAGCATGTGACGGGAAAACAACTCTCTCTCTCAATTCCTGTTATCCCCAGTGGGACATAGGGCCTCTACAAAACGTTTCCATCGGATACGATCCTTCGCGATGACCTTGACCTCCTTAAAAGATTTCCCTGTAGACCTAAGCTCCTTCTCGAGTGTCCGCTTCCAAGTGCATCTATGGCGTCCTTTCTTTCTGCTACCTTGCGGGTTCCATTCGAGCGCTTGTTTGCATAGTTCTGAGGGATCTTTACGAAGGGTATGGCCAATCCATCTCCACTTTCTCTGCTTTATTTCTGTCGGTATGGGTAACTGCTCGCATTTCGCCCAAAGGTCTGTGTTGGTGATTGTTTTGGGCCACCAAATCCGCAACAAACGTCTTAAGCATTTATTGACAAAGACTTGCAGTTTGTTTGCGAGCAAGTCCGTCATGAGCCAGGTTTCACATCCATACAAAAGAATCGATTTGACGTTAGAGTTGAAGACACGCAGCTTTGTATGTATGGAAATCGATGCGGAGTTCCATATTTTATATAGCTGCGAGCTTTAGCGATTCTATTTTGTATGTCGTCTGCGGCACCTCCGTCTGTAGAAATAACACTGCCCAGATAGGTGAAGCTGTTCACATTTTGGATGGTGGAATTTGCCACGTTAAAACTGTTCTGCCACATCTGATCTGCCACATTTACTTTAAGTGATCTAGTTCATTCAGCATTTATCTTTAAACCGACTTTCTTGGACTCTTCCACCAGATCATCAAGCTTTTTCTGCTTGTCAGAATGCTTCGATGACATTAGGCATATGTCATCGGCGTAATCAAGGTCTTCAAGATGATCGCTGAGATTCCATTGAATGCCTCTGCGGCATCCGTCTACAGATCTTGTAAGAACATCATCGGGAACGATAAGGAAAAGCACGGGAGAAATCAGGCATCCTTGTCGAACGCCAGATATAGGGTAAAAATTGGACGACAGGCTTCCATTATGTTGAACCCTGCATTTGAAGCCCTCATACTGGGCTTTAATTAGCCTAATAATTTTCGGCACAATACCTCGACGATATAGGGCGTCCCATATGCATCCTCTATGAATGCTGTCGAAAGCGGTGCTGTAGTCTACGAAGACGAGGTGTAAGGCGGCCCTCCATTCTGCCGACTGCTCCACAATTATTCTTAGCGTGTTGGTTTGATCGACACAAGAGCGGTTCTTGTGGGAAAACAACTGACAAAATAAAAATTCGGTTCTTGAACGATCCTGTCAATATTTTTAGTTGTATCTCTTGATAAGATGCAAGGCATGCTTGTTTTTCTTTAGCCAGTCATGGATCCTGTTAAGGTGTTAAGTCCTTCCGGGTTTCTAACTCTGCATTTCTAATATTGTCGTTTTACATTAGAAAGCATTGTGTACAGGTAATACAGCTACCGCTTAAACTTATGTGAGTATAATAAAGAAAAACATATTGACTAATTGTCGAAATGCTCACCCACTCACCCATTGTTGGCGTACAATTTCCATTGATTATATCAATTACTGAATATATTGATACAAAAATTGGCAAATAAACTTTTTGGACAAAATCAGGTACAAGGTCTGTATTACTTGTATTTTAATTATTCTGTCGGCTCTCGAATGAACATGAAGAACTTTTTACATTTCCGATGGTTAATACATTTTTATTGAAAAAAATTATTTATTTATTTTTTTTTTTAAATTAATAAAAAATTGTTTAATACCAAAAATCAGAATATTTTTTTTAGATAAAAAAATTAAATTAAAAAAAAATAAAAATTAAGATTATTTATTTATTATTTTTTTTTAATTAATAAAAAATTGTTTAATACCAAAAATCAGAATATTTTTTTTAGATAAAAAAATTAAATTAAAAAAAAATAAAAAAGATGGCGAACGTTAAAGTCGGGCGCAGACGACTTTGGGATACCCTGTACCACCTCATTGCAATTAAGTCCGACATATTGGTTAAGACCTCCAAAAGATATAATTTATTCGGCAAATTTGGCTACGATATTTTCATAAATAAACAGAAATCAGTCGAATTTTACACCAAAAATTTTTTTTTGACCGATCGGTCCTATGGCGACTATATGATATAGTCAACCGATTTTGATCAAATTTGGTACAGTGCTTCGGACCTCTCTCTTCGGACCGAGTGCCAAATTTGGTTACAATATCTTCACAAACAAACAAAACACAACGAATTTTGTACAAAACTCGATTTTTTGACCGATTGGTCCTATGGGAGCTATATGATATAGTCAACCGATTTTGATCACATTTGGTACAGTGCTTGGGAACTCTAAAAAACTTCTTATTGCCAAATTTGGTTACAATATCTTCACAAATAAACGAAACACAACGAATTTTGTACAAAACACGATTTTTTGACCGATTGGTCCTATGGGAGCTATATGATATAGTCAACCGATTTTGATCAAATTTGGTACAGTGCTTGGGAACTCTAAAAAACTTCTTAATGCCGAATGTGGTTATGGTATCTTCACAAATAAACGAAACACAACGAATTTTGTACAAAACACGATTTTTTCGACCGATTGGTCCTATGGGAGCTATATGATATAGTCAACCGATTTTGATCAAATTTGGTACAGTGCTTGGGACCTCTAAAAAACTTCTTATTGCCAAATTTGGTTACAATATCTTCACAAATAAACGAAAAACAACGAATTTTGTACAAAACACGATTTTTTGACCGATTGGTCCTATGGGAGCTATATGATATAGTCAACCGATTTTGATCAAATTTGGTACAGTGCTTGGGAACTCCAAAAAACTTCTTATTGCCAAATTTGGTTACAATATCTTCACAAATAAACGAAACACAACGAATTTTGTACAAAACACGATTTTTCGACCGATTGGTCCTATGGGAGCTATATGATATAGTCAACCGATTTTGATCAAATTTGCTACAGTGCTTAGGAACTCTAAAAAACTTCTAAACGCCAAATTTGGTTACGATATCTTCACAAATAAACGAAACACAACGCATTTTGTACAAAAAACTAATTTTCGACCGATCGATCCTATGGGAGCTATATGATATAGTCAACCGATTTTGATAAAATTTGGTACAGTGCTGGGGGTCTCTAAAAAACTTCCGATTGCCAAATTTGGTTATGATATCTTCATAAACAAACGAATTATCCATCTAAAACTTTTGATTTTTTTCGAGGTCCTCTGAAACACCCCTATGGGAGCTATATAATGTAATCCCGATATCAAAAAAATAAAATAAACTTGTCTCCTATGGATTAATAAGGGATCTTATCTGAAAGTTTGGTTGCTCTAGCTCTTACCATCTCTGAGATCTAGGCGTTCATACGGACAGACGGACAGACGGACAGACGGACATGGGTATATCGACTTCTCTAGTCACACTGATCATACTTTAGGTAACTTTGGGGGGTCTCCGACTTCTCCTTCTGTACGTTACATACATTTTCGGCTTGCACAAACACAATATACCCTTTGTACCATACGGTACAGGGTATAAAAATTAAGATAGCAAGGTCAAGGCAAAAATTAAAATAGCATTGACAACTTGGGTAAAAAACCTATGAATAGGTCGATCAGTAGATTTTTTAAATACCGTTGAAGCATTTTTTTGTACCTTATCTAGATAAGTCTAGCTAGCTAGACCCTTTGAACTTAGTCTAACTTGGAGTTCTTAAAAGAGTTGGTTTTTCAATTATCTTTAACATCACGGAAATATATATCAAAAAATATAAATATTTTATATAAAATGCATTTATTAAAAAAATTGTCAAACAAAATATTTTGATAAAATAAAGTAAATATATGAAAGCCCTTTTTTTTATAAAATGTAATTCGTTGAATTTCTTGATTTCCTTTTTTTAATTTTATTTCAAATTTCAATAGTGCTTTTTGCTTTGGTCAAAAATAAAAGGAATACATCTTATGCGCGTGGATTCAGTAGGCATAAAAAATCGATGAATCCTATAATCAAGGAAGTCTTAATTATTTTTTTATTGTCACCATAGTAAAAGTTACCTTTTAATAGTGACATGCATAGATCTTCGGAATGGAAAAGTATTGACTTTTTATGCCAAATTTTGGAAGTAACTAATATCTTTATAGGTTCTTGATATATTCAAAGCCAAATGGCATATAAAGCGGCTAGGAACGAGCGCTTCATTTACATTTATACCGCGTTAGGTTAATTGTTAAAAAAAAATAAACAGTTCAGTATTTCAAAGAAAAGTCACTAGGGCGTACTGGCAGATAAATTAAATATATTAACGCAAATAATTGAAATTAATCGCTTTTTAAAATCACTTTTATGGTTTTTATATACAAATGTGATAAAGGTACTACCCAATTTATAACGTAATTTTGTTTATTTTTTGCAAAAATCTGGTTCTGTCGAAGTATAATAGGTATACCTAATATAATATTTTATATTTGTTTGATTTACTTTTCATTGTATAGCGATACTTATTCATTTTTAATTTAGCTACTTTCAAACAAGTTTGGAAATCACTATTTCAGTTTATGAATTAATTCCATCAGTCGCTTCACTATGCGACTTTACAATTAATCAGACCCCGAAAATGCACCCCCCTCGATAATTTATAGAGAAAGCGTAAGGCACTCCAAAGTCTGCCACAAATTGAAAACTCCGCCTAAATGTTCCACAAAAAAGCCCATGTCAAATTAAGCCACACTAATTTAAAATAATTATTTAATTTTTCATAGAGAGTTTAACATAAGATTTGGATCAATTTAAATTAGTTTTAATTGGTATGCAAATGTGCAGCAACCGAAAACCTCGCACTGCTTGCTCTTTGGCTCTTGAAGCAACTCTTTTGGCACAACGAAGACACTCTTCGGGGTCGTATCAGCTGCTGGCCCGAACTGACCGGCTTAACGAAGTGATCAAAAGCAAGTAAAAGACAGCTGTTACCTCATCGTTGCGCGCCGTCGTCGTTAAATTGCAACAATTACGCTCTCGTGGGAGAGCGGGGGCTGGGACTGCGTGTAAAGGAAAATCAATGAAGCGCCTAACGAACGAAGCAGCGGGCGTGCCAATGTACCGACGAATGTTTGCTCAAAGAAATGGCTGCTAAAAGTGGCGCATAAAAAGAAAGTTTAAAGCATAGTTGGCAGTTGTTGTTTTTGTTGTTTTACTTCGTTTTGTTTTCGATTTTATTTCAGTTGATGTGTGATATTTTGTTGTTACTTGTCGGCATGTTTTTTTTTTTGTTTGTGTTTTTGTTTTTGTTTTGCTTTCGTCTTATCGTTGTTGTTGTTGGTATTGTTGCTGCAAGTGAGCATTAGAGCATTTAATTTGAGCTTTAAAAGTTACAGAGCACACAAAATGTGTAGCTCACTTACTCTTCGACGACGTAGCATGCAAACTGTGTAGAGAAGTAAGACAAGATAGCTAAAAAAAAAAAAAACGTGATGAGCGAAAAGGTAATGCAAAGCACAGAGAATGATCGAAAAATTTCAAAATTAAAATATTTTTTGTATAAATTGTGTGTTTTGCAGTCGCATTTAATTTAGGAATTTTTAGAAGATTTCACAAAGGTCAATAAATTGTTTATTAGCTGATATATATTGCGAAATAACTCGTTATACTTGGATACTTGTTACATTAAAAATAAGCTAAGAAATTGTAGCACTAACAATATTAAAAATTGATGGTGTTAAAATGTGGCATAATCGAAGTCGCTATACTCTTAAAAAAACTTTATTTGCAGATAAAGTATGTGATATTTGGATGCGAGTGCTGCCATCAAACATTCCATAACTTAACTTTGAATAAAAAAATTTTAATTGTGAAGTCTCTCTCTTCGGTTGTAACGATTTTTGCATATCACTTTTTTTTCGAAATTCCTATTCGACTTTTCGATAACTGAGTTTTTAGGTAGATTTCTTTTGGCAAGCCATATCTTTTTAGCAAAAAAAATTATTTGAAACAATTTTTTTTAATGAGCCTTTTTTTGCAAGTACAAACAATTGAAAAATTGTTTTAATGAAACTTAGTTTTAAAAAATTAAAAAAAAAAATACTTTTTTTTCATTTGGTAAAATTTTTTTTTTTAATTTCAAATTTTGTTTTTAATATCTTAAAAAATTTCTTTTTAAGTTATAAATTTTTTTATTTTTTTTTTATTTTTAAATTAGTGTTTATTTATATTTTTCATTTGTATTTCTTATTTATAATTTAATTATTTATTTTCATTTTGAAATTTAGAAGTGATCTCCGCTTTTCTTCAAAATATGAAACCACTTCGAAAAATACGAAATCTGTAACTCCTAATGATGACTCCACTGGTCACCATAGTACGCCTTAGTATCAAATTATCATAAATCCTTGAAAATAATAGACTAACATTTAAAATTTTTTCGGGTTTAAAGCCCCCCGTGAAGACTGTTGTATGCTTAAATTTAAAAGTGAAAAAAGTCAAAATCCCCATAATAAAATTCTGAGTCAGCCACTGGCTATAAAAATTATTATGATCGAATATAGACAATATAAGATATGCAAACAAAATATTTATTTTAGAATCATTTCTCTATAAATTGCAACAATATTTTACTTCGCTTTATATATTTGACAAGCTGGACAGCAAATTTTGTGAATAGACTAATGTGAGCCTAATCAAAAATAAAGTAATGATAATTTCACAAAAACTTGCCGTATTCCGCCAGACCCTTTGAACCCATTTTCTTGAATAGGTCTACAATCCTTAATCTGCTGCTTGCTATCAAAGCAAACTTGATATATATAAAAAATGTGCCTCACTCTTGTTTATTGCTTTCTACACGTAAAGTTTAATGGTTTTCAGCATTTTTTGAGTGTATCAAAATATCGTGTAAAGTTTTATTTTGGGCTATTTCAAAATTTAAGTGTGTTTCGCAAGAAATTGTATATTATAAGCTGTCACAGCTATTTGAAAGTGTTTGTTATTGCCAAATTTTTTTAAAATCTCTAAATATTATTTACCCGACCAGCCACACCCGCATTCAAAAACAATCCTAACAATTGTCGCCAAATCTGTTGAAAAACTTGTTTTCTTATGCTGTACACTTATCGCGAATGCCACAATTGAAAATCGCAACAACTACACCTAAAATTTCCAAATGCGTCAAAGAATTTGTGTCACGATATTGCACAATGGCCGTGAGTCGCGGCACACACGGCGTATGGAGCTGCCGCAAAAGCAAACTAAAATCACTGCCCAGACCAAAGTGGAATTGTGTGGCATAGCGTGGCAAGTCTTGGCCAGCCTTGGCATGGCATGGCGTCGCGTAGTTTGGAATGGCTTTAACTTTGTGCAAACAGAAGCAAAACTGCAAGTTGCAAGGCATTACATAATGTTACAATGCGGTGGCTGTGCCGGCAGCTCGAGCGACAACTTGGCTATGAGCCTCTTAAGAAAAAAAACGTACAAAAACGAAACAAAATTGTGAACTTGTCGGAAGTAAAATTAAAAAGGAAAAAAAAATGCACACACTTAAATTTATAAATGGTTCGAGTTCAGCATAAAAACGGTCCCAAAGATAACTGAGTTGTTTTTAAAAAGAAAAAAAAAAAACAACAAAAATGGACTGTTGCGGTTTGTGGAGTAAGCCAATGAGTAAATTGGCCAAAAACGAGCGACAAATAATAAAAAAGCAGCGTCAGTCCAACAGCAAAACCCGACAGTGATGAACATAGCAATAACAACAATAACAAGTTGAATGCAATAAATACATCAACTAACAACAACAACAACTTTAATGCCAATGACACATTACAAAGTGGAAAAACTTCAAAACAGTTCGGAAGTGAGCCAAAAATGATTGACAGCTACATTTGTAAAATCTGTTTATATGTCAGGATAACGAATTGAAAAGCTGCATAAATTAATTAAAAAACCTCTCTCCATTTTCTTCAAAAAAATGAATTTCTGCTTAATATGGCATCTTTAGTACTTATGGCCATGACATAAACATTGTAGATCAGAAGCTGTAACACTTTTCATCTTTCCAGCTATTTTTGAATATTTCTTCTTAAGAGTGGATTATTCTGTTACAGCCGGACGAAGACCGTTCCTATTATACGGCATGATATCAAAGGTAGCGAGTACATTCATTAACTTATTTTTTTCAGGAGAGGTTTCGTACAGCCCTTTGCCGCTTTCCTACAACATCCGCGTTGAAATCCTAATTCGCTTAATTTTCTACTAAAACCAAAAATTGCATCGATTTGCGATACTCCGCTTGAGGTACACCAAGTCCTTAACAACATATAAGATATATTTTGAATCCTAACCTGATCACTCATCTTGAATACTATGGATGCCTTGAGAAAAATGAATCGGTTCGGCTTTTGCAGACCAGGAAAGAAACAAGCTGATTCTGTATATATTTATTAAAATGTGACCCTTGTCCTTCAGCATTTTACAAAACCAATGCAAATCCGATGAGTATTCAGTATAAGGAATTCAATGCTTATCCCACATTCCCTACAGAATTTTGTCAATATTTTTAAAACCTGAGGGAAAATGAAGCTATCGTGTGTTGACGCATATACTAGTACTTGTTTTTGTTTATTATTTTTATTTATTATATTGTGTTTTTAATTTAAAGGAATCAATATTATTATTACTACTACTATGCATTCTTGACTCCTAAGTAGTGCATTATTATTAAATCAATTAAATTTTATGGAAGTCACATATGAAAAAATTGGCTACAAAAAAAAATTAATTTGTATGTGCATTTAATGTTTTCCTGTTCATCTGTTACAAATTAGTTAGTCTTATTTATTTTCTTTTAATCATAATTAAGAAAAAAAAAACCCTTTCGATCTGTAACAATATTACATTCAAATAGTTTTCTTCATATAGCTCAGCTTGTTACAGCTTTCAAAAGCTTTCCACAAAGCCAAATAGTAATAATTACCGGTTGCATTTGCTTTTTATTGGCTGCGCAAACCCATTTTAATTAATTTTTTATAAGAATCACTTCCGTTTTTATTGCCTTTTAAAAGAATTCATTTGTCCACACCGAAGCTGCATTTTTAAATACCATTTAAATAATAATAAAATCGCGCCAAATTTTATATTGTGGCTTCAGTCGCACACACACGCTTGCTCACTCTGTGCAACTAGTGCTGGTCCACTTGCACATATGTTTACACTTCAGAGTTGCTAAAAGCAAAGCGCCACCTAGTGTTTAAATTTAAGCGTCATCTATCGAAGCGGCCACTTGACTGTTAATACCCCAGCACTTGAATGTTAAAAAGTTAGATAGACATATAAACAATTCAAAGCAAAGTGGTGGGTGGTGCCACACAGTAAATACCGAAATTTTATTGAATGTAATAAATTTTGAATTAAATGATTTCACAATTTTTTAAATTGTTTTTAAAAGAAAATAAATGCAAAACAATACATTAAAAAACTTGTTTTGTTAAAGTAGGAGAAATTTTCAACGGCGAGTACCGAAAGTCAATTGCGTTTCAATACCTGTTGTAATACCTTTGATATTATTATAAGTATTTTTTTTTTTTTATTTTAAGTTTGTCTAAATTTATTGCTAATTTCTTCGTTCATCGAGAAGCTTCACAGATGAATAAAATAAATAAAACGGCACATTCGCCATTTTTCATATCCGTAAAGTTCTTCCTGATGGGATGTTAAAAATCTATAATTCGCCAATTCAGTGGGTTGATAACATACGTTATCTGGAAATACACTTAGATAAAAAACTCACTTTTAATACTCATATTGGATTCACTGTGAACAAAATTAATAAAACCATTTGTACCCTGCACTCACTTATAAATAGGAAGTCAAAGTTGTCAGCTGAAAATAAACTCATCATCTTTAAAACCATATTTACTTCTATCCTAATGTATGGATCTTCCATTTGGGGTAATTGCGCGCCAACACATATTAAAAAACTCCAAGTATGCCAAAATAAACTTTTAAAACTATTGTTAAATTTACCATATTACACAAACACTACATACCTTCATAATGCAGCTGGTGTAAAGACAGTCCAACAATTTATTAACTCTAGGCATTCATTTTGTAAATATTTAGTTTTTAAGTTATTTGTAAGTTAAAATTAAGGTTTTTCCCATTTTTTCCTTGCTAATTTTATATTAATTAACGCAAACATCAATACATAAATGTACGTAAGGTCAACAATGACACAATCTATAATATTTCAGTTGAAAGCATCTGCTAAAACTCTGTAAACTTATAATAATTAACCATTTGCTTTAGTGAAAATATAAAATATTTAAAGGGAATAAAACACAAATAAATAAATAAAATAAAAATATCCGTAAAGCCATTAAAGCTGACACTTTCTCAAACTCTAACTTTCTAACTCTAATTCAAATACATTGCCCCAAGACCATCAGCCTTTCAATATAGGTGAAAATCGTATAATTGTTTGCAGTAGTATTTATTTTCTCACAAACCTATCTCTGCTTATGATTTTGTCCGATTGTCTTTGATTAATTAAATAATTGAAATAAGAACAATTTTTATGTTTTTTTTTTTTTTTATAGGTAAACCTCCATTTATTTTGGATGTTAATTTGTTCAGGCCTCAGGAGTGGCTTCAAACCTTTGTTGTCTTTGTAAAAATTGCGAAAGCCAAATAAAAGCAGTGCCTTCGTTTGCAAAAGGTAATTTTTAGCGGCCTTTTTCAATTTTGAGATTGATTATCTATATCTTTAACAAAGTTAGGTAGCTCAAATTTATTATGGTAAACAATTTTTTCTTTCAAATAACAATACTGTAATTTTTGACCTATTTTCGCGCCCATCAAATACTTTCGCATCGTCTTTAAATTTTACAGGCGCTATATGCAGGTAAAAAAGAAACTTTTTAGGCAGTGGCGTTATTAAAATCGCGGGCTCAAAAATTTGCCATACCAGCGGCGGCCACCTTACTGTATATTGTAAATGCAAACAAATTAGAATTCTCTGGCAGCATTATATTAAAGAATAAAAAAATTACCTGAAAGGAAGTTAAATGCTTAAAAAAAGCAGGTTATTGTTTCAATATTAAAATAGCTTATAACTGTTATACAATTTTGAAAGGACCCAATTGCGCGCGCATCCCTCTATATTTGTCACATTCGCACCAAACCCTTATTCACTCCCACACGAATGCCTTTTCATTTATTCACTGCTTCCGTTTCCTTTACATAAAACTCGAAGAGCCATCTATTGACAAAAAAATTGCCTCATATCCTTACATTTTTGCTCCTTCGCTCCATCTATTGTGATTTAGAGAATTATATTTTCTAACGGTTATAGATAACTAATTGTGGATCCTAAGGTGAAAAATACATTTATCTCTTATTCAATGCAAGAACCAGCTTGTAATGAAAAGCAAAGGGAGCATTTGGCTAAACAAATTCCGTAAATTATCCTGGAATCGATTAAAAACGCAGAGGCACAAGGTGAAGACATATAAGAGTCAAATTAAAAAAACTTCATGCAAACAAATGCATTGTTTGCTTGGAAGAAAATCGAAATTAAATTCCAAGAGCAAAGGCTGTTTTAAAGCCGATATGGACATATGCTATGGGAACGGCAAGTCATTAAAATATTGAAAACATTCTGCGGTTAATGATCAAATTTAAAAAGATCTGAATAATCCATCTATTAAAGATGAAATAAGAAGATTATGATTAATAACAAGACTATACAATCATTTAAATATTTTGGCAATAAGTACATTAGATGATAGCGAAACAAGTCGTAGACTTGATATATATACCAAAATTTTTCTCCGGGAGCGATTAAGCTACTATGTCCATCTCTACGACTTTCTAAAAACCTAGTTATCGGAAAAAACTTGAGCTGGCAATTCAAAAGTTATAAGGCTGTTGTGGAACTCCGGCAAGCTGTACACCGGGCCTCCTATTGAAGGAATAAATGGTCGGCCTACTAGCTACCATCACGAAGTAAATAAGGTGCGGGATGCTTCGATAAGGCCAAATATTCAGTTATTATTGCCAGACAAGAGCATAAAGGATTTCGATAAATTACGTGAGGACATCCGATATATTTTAAGTCTTTTAAAGAAGATAAGCTGCTATCACTTTTAGAACTCATTCCGTTATTTCCTACATCTTTTTGAAAAATGTTAAGAGGCAGGCAGAACTTAATATGATGTGGATAACGTAACGCTTAGCTTAACCACAAATTTTTATATATTTCGAAGAATTGGTCCAAAATATGGGGTATATGGAAATAAGGTTAAGCCCATAAAACATGCTTACGTGGACGATTTGAAGATGGGACGAGGAAAAGTGACTTTCCACATAATTATACATAAGTGGAGCCGTGTGGAATCTGTCATCAGCATGGCTAGTAAAATTAGTTTATTCAGCGTTCATTTTTCGAGTGTACTTTGTTTCCACATTACGTTTTGCAACACTACATATTTATTTTCATCAATACAAAAGTATTGCACTTTTAACCAAATTAAAATAACAGAAGATCCTAAATATTCGTATATTAGGTATTTCATAATAATTCTTTTATAATTTAATTTTTTGTTTTATATATTGACAATAATTATTTATTTAATCTTATTTATTTTTGAAAAAATAAGATTGCTGCTACTTTATTATTTGTAATAGTTATATTTTACTTTAATGACAATAGCCCAGCGGAATAAAATACCTAGTTTCTCGCGGCTTCGGGTTCTAATTCTCCTGAAGATCGATAACGATCTTTCTACGCTGTCTACTACTACAGCACTCCAATAATATCAACGCTTCATTAGAAGACTATTAGATTATAGATTTTTCTTTTGCACCACAGCCTGTATTCGCCTTAAACCACAGAGACAAATATTTTACCTCCAATGTAGACAATCAACTTTTCTACTCCCTCGACTTTTTTGTTAGGAACAAAGAAGCAGCACTTGGCAGCTGCTCATCTTCTATGAGCTTTCCGTTAAATATCTAGTTAAAGAGTCGGTGCAAGGAATGAATATTGCGACCGTAAAATATTCCTCAGCAGATGAAGTCTGGAATTTGCGGACTCTTGCCATTCTCAGTTATACTTCAAACAGATCTTCAGTAATTTAAGATGCATATTAAAAAATTTCAGCAAAACACTTAATTGCAATTTCTGGTATTTTGCAAAGAGTTTCCCTTGAAGAATAACAGACAATGAAAGAGTCTAGCTTAAGATCTTTTCACTTATAAATTTAACTATTATAAAACATACCTTTTCAATACTACTGCCTGGACGGTTGATTCTCTAGCAAAGGTCTTTCAAGTTCTGCGAAGGTAAACGTTTTTTTTTTTCCTCTTAGTGCTCCTCCAGGGAGCTTATGGCTTCTACAAGAACTTTCCACCGGACTCTGTTTGGCGCAGTTTGTTTTGCTGTGTCCCAGCTGACAATTCGTTTAGTATTGTACGACGCCCGGTTGCCTTTGGTCTTCCCACTCGTCTGCTTCCTTGAGGGTTCCATTCCAGAGACATCCGGAGATTAACGCCGTGTTCTAATCTCGGCGCAGATAGGAACTTTACGGGAGACTCCACGTAATCCCACGCCTAGACCTGCATACATCTCTCATAAACTCGTCAACTACTGTATTGAATAGTAGTGGTGATAGGGGGCATCCTTGCCTGACACCAGTGTTTGCTTGGAAAGGTGCACTAATTTTCTCATTGTATACCACCGACTAGTGCTGGAAACAAAATCAATGTTATATCGATGCGTCGATGTTTTTTATTTTTTTCCGATCATCGATATTTTTTTTATTTCTATTTTCGATTATCGACCAAATCCCATTACGGACAAAATACGGACAACGGCATCCACGTCGCAGACACTTTTCGCTTTTTTAGAAAAATAGAAATCTCAAAAGATCCGAAATAGTAGCGTTGACTCAGTTTTGGCACTTCGACAAAATTTAAATGTCGAAAACTTAGATTCAAGCATGTGCCCGTTGAATAACTGCAAGGTAATACTTTTTAAAGTTTACCAAGGCTGGCAATCTAGTGAGCGACAAGCGGAGACATGATTTTATTTTATAACCATAGTGAATGGATCTCAAATTAGTTTAAAGATTATGAGACTGCAAATTTGGCTGGAACAGAACATTTTTTTGTTATAACTTACAGGCTCACAAAAAAGAAAGTGGTGTAAACTTAACATGTGACAGGAGCACTCCTTATAGACTTTGGGCAGCTGAATCCGAAGTCCAAAAAACTTCGATCCAAGGGTTCTTAGATAATATCCAAATTATCTCGTTTTATGGGATTTTTTGGTGGTTATCCATAACCCATGTGTGAAGGAGTATTTTGGACTTCGGATTCGGCTGCCCAAAATCCATAAGGGATGTCTCTGTCACCTGTTAAGATTACATTACTTTTTTTTGTGGCTTGTATCATCTTTTGCTTTCGTTGTTTAACCTTTTGGATTGCTATTTATTATTTCTTTGCCTATTTTCCTATGAAATGTAATTAATTTTGAAATATATATTATGAAAATATAGTTTTCTCTTGGTTTGTTTGTTAATTCTTATTATTTGAAAAAACCTATATAACCAAACAAACAGATGGACCACTCTGAACTAATTTAAGCATTCAAAAAATGGCCGCCACATGTACTTCGATGTATCGAAATTATTAGGTGCGCAACTAAGTTCTCGCTGTTTGTCAATAGATGGCTTTAGCAGAAAGTTCTGGTCGATTTTGACATACCCAAAACTTCATAAACGAAGCTTAGGCATATGGTAAGCAAACTGCTATGGCACATTAGTGAATTTCTTTTTGTGTGAAAATGTCTAGTTTTGTGCCAAAAAATCATCATTTGCGGGAAGTGTTGATTTTCTTGTAGCGTTCAAAGAAAACGGCAGCTAAAGCCCATCGAGAGCTCCAAAAAGTGTACGGAGATGCTGCTCCAAGCGAAACAACGTGCCGTGATTGGTTCCGTCGCTTCAAAGACGGTGATTTCGATGTTGACGACCGTCCACGTAAAGGAAGACCCAAAACCTTCGAAGACGCTGAATTGGAGGCATTGCTCGATGAGGATTCGTACCAAACGCAAGAAGAGCTTGCTTCAGCATTAGGAGTTACCCGCCAAGCCATTTCCAAGCGTCTGCATGCGTTGGGAATGATTCAAAAGCAAGGAACTTGGGTTCCTTATGATTTGAAACCAAGGGACGTTGAGCATGGTTTTTTCGCCTGTGAACAACTGCTCCAGCGACAAAGAAGGAAGAGTTTTCTTCATCGCATCGTGACGGGTGATGAAAAATGGATTCATTACAGCAACCCAAAGAGGAAAAAATCTTGGGGACGACCCGGTCATGCTTCCACGTCACTGGCTCGGCCGAATATTCACGCTGCGAAGGTTATACTGTGCATTTGGTGGGACCAGGTCGGTGTTGTTTATTATGAGCTGTTGAAACAAGGCGAAACCATCACTGGGGAACGGTATCGAACTCAATTGATGCGATTGAGCCGAGCACTGCGAGAAAAACGGCCACAATACGAGCAGAGGCACGAAAAAGTGATTTTACTGCATGACAACGCTCGGCCTCACATTGCCAATCCTGTTAAAACCTACTTGGGAACGCTCAAATGGGAAGTCCTACCCCACCCGCTGTATTCCCCAGATATTGCGCCGTCCGATTTTTACTGGTTCCGCTCGATGGCACTTGGTCTGGCTGATCAGCGGTTCCACTCATATGAAGATATCGCAAAACGTGTGGATTCGTGGATAGCCTCAAAAGACGAACACTTCTACCGTCGAGGTATGCGAACTCTACCAGAAAGATGGAAAAAATTTGTAGCAAGCGATGGGCAATACTTTGAATGAGTCATCGGTAACCATTTTTTTTACAATAAAGTTACATTTTCATCAAAAAAACAAGGAGAACTTAGTTGCAAACCTAATAAAAAATACCGAAAACATCGATGTTGGCCAACATCTAGTACTAGTACCGACAAGTCAGCATCATCATACATCGCTTTTATTATTGATACGATATTGACTGGCACTCCTTTCCTCGCCACGAAAGCCTTCTTGAAGTCAATGAACAGGGGGTACAGCGGTGAGCGCCAATCCACAGCTTGTTCGGTTATTATGAGTAGTGTGTTTCCCTGGTCTACGCAGCTCCTGTGTGGTCTGAAACCTGCCTGTTCATCCCGTATTGTTGGCTCGATTTTTTCTTGAAAGCGGTCGTTCAGTAGGGTTGCCAGTATCTTATAACTAGTGTTTAGCATCGTGATTCCTCGGCAGTTGTTGCAGTCGCTAAGGGCCACTTTCTTTGGTAGCTTGACGATGATTCCGAAGGTAAAGTAGCTGTCATAAAATTTTATAAATTTTTTATTACAGTTCTGGAGCATTTTTGAAAGACAGTGCTGGCTTTAGAGATGTTCCTTACTAAGTCAGTAACTTGACGAGCTTAAACTCTTCGCAACGCTGAAGTTTGACTTCGCAGATTTTGAGATCTTAAATTAGCATGAATTTCATATTAATTATCTGCATCAATAATTATTGACAATTTGATATTGATGATCAAAAATATGAAATTTTATGTGCTTAAAATAACTCAGGTGGGGGGAAGGTTGGCTTCAGCTCCTTAGCCTACCGTGTCTAGTCCTTTAAAATAAAAAAGTTATATTTTAATTGTAAATGCAAGGCGTAAAAAGGTTCATATAGGACTAGCTACATGGTGCAAAAATTCGGCGATGATTTTATAACACTTGAGATGGTTATTGAGATAATTACATATATGCCACATAATATGAAAAAAATTTGGGGTTACATTGGTTACCATAAAATTTCCAAATCAGTTTATTAAAGTATATTTTTACACAGTTCTTTTTGATTTAATTTGACTAGCTAAAAATAAAAAATGTTAGAACAAATTATTTCAACCTTAATTGCATTTTGGTATTACGAAATATGTAGAAATTTTTTAAATTTCTAAAAATTATGAGTTCAGTTCGAAAGTACTTATTTATTAAAAAATCGATTTGTTTTAATTGACTCTACTACCAAACAATAATTTGTAAGCCAGTTCTAATTAAAAGTGCTAACAGTTTACTTTAAATTATAGGGCCTAATGCAAATGTATGTATTTTCAATGTATGCCATGTCCCGCAGCCAAATGCCAAGAGGCATCAACCATCAACCAACAACCCACAATCCAAAACCAATAGCCCACAGCTAAGCCAAACAGATTTGGCTCCCAAATTGAATTGCATTGAAAATGGTGTGTGCATATTGACAATAAACCCTAACGGCAACAACAGCAACAAAAACAACTATAAAAACAACAGCAAACAAGTAAATACTCCAAAATGGCGGCATGATGTACAAGTAGTATGTATATATAGTATGTAAAGATACTGTATATATCTAAAGCAGTGCACGTCCTTAATAATTTATTTATACTGCCCTTGCGAGTAGCAGCACATCTAGGCTGCACAGACTACTCCAAATAGTTGGAGCAATGTGGCCAGACGCAGCCCCAACTAAGAGCCTACAAGACCTGCCTGCTGCTGCGGCCAGGTTGATTTTAGCTTGTTACTGACTTTTGGCTTAAATGTTGTAGTTGTAGTTGTAGTTGTAACTAACGTACTATAGTTTCCACTGTTGTTGTTGCTGCTGTCATTGTGTTTGTTTGTCAACAACATCAATAACTTTAACTTATTGCATTATATACTATATAAAAGTACTATAGAGAGAAGGGTTCATGTGAGATATCATGCGGGTCCCAGCCAGGGACGCGTCAGTCAAGTCGAGTCGCCTCGACAGACCACTACATGCCCGCATAAACATGACCTGATTGATGTTGGTTTAAGTTGGCCAATTATTTGTTATTTGCCAGTTTACATGCCAGCAGCTGGCTAATGGATGGCCAACTGGCCAAAACAGCTTTAAAGTGCCGACATATTCAGGCAAAAGTCAACCACGGCGTATGAGTAATTTCGTGTTGCAACTTTAAATAAAACTGAAAATGTCGGAAATGTTTAAAATTAAATTTTGTTAGCTTTTGTGTGACTGCCTGCTGGAGCATGACGACAAAAAACCTTTTCGAAGCTGTCACAAATTCAACACGTTTTCACACACACGCACACACAATGATATACAGTGTACACAGATACACCCAGAGAGCCACCCACACATGTGCACACATGAATGAATGAATTATAGTAATGCACATGGGTATTTATATTGTGCCTACATTAAAGGGACGTCTATAAGTTATGTTTGCCTTGCTTTTATTATTATACTCTTCAGCAAGTTAAGAGCATTTAAAGTTTATCAAGCAATTGAAAAAGCTTTAAAGATTATGACCATATTTTGAATATTGGGGGTAGTTAAAATAAGTTTTTAATAGAGATGCAATCGGAAAAGAAAATGCAGTTCCGTTGCGTCAGTGCAGGAAGAGACATTCAGTATGAGAACGAATAACTCACAACTTATAGGCAGATAAAAATTGCAGTTCCTTAAAAGCAGGTCATTACAGACAATACTACATAGTCGAAGGTTGTTTGTAGCATTCATAGTAAAACGATTTAACGTTAATTACTTAATTATACTTAATACTTAAGTATGTCCTCAAAGCATTTTTTTGAGTTGCTATAAAATGCCGATATCGAAAAAATGAAACAAATGTTTTTCCCTCAACATTATACGGTATCTAATTCGAAATTTTGGTTGCTGTAGGTCTTACCAACTCTTTTTGAGGTTAGGGTAGACCCTTTAACCGATTTTATGTTTCTACATGGACTTAAAAAGGTAGCTCCTACAAGACTTTTCAAAAATATAAACTTAACGTTAACTGCAGATTTCGAGATTTTTAGAAAAGATCTACAAACTACATTAGACCCTCAAAAGAGTTTTTAGTTTTTAGCATTTGTAAGGTATTCCAACTTCGTTAAACCAATTTAGTGATTTTTTCCTGTCTCGCATAGGTGTGCATATATATATTTATATACGTACGCCTGCTAATATTAATTTGTTGATTTATGGCTCAAGCCCAACAAAGCCAATTGCCCGTGCCCCCTCATCTGAGCAATGCCAATGACGGCTTTTTGTTGCTGGGCAGCAACTATAAATTTTAATGAAAATTGAATAAATGTGGTTCCATACATATTTCTATTGCATTGTTAAGGCATTTAGGTTTTTACAAATTTCACGCATACATTGATATTTTATATAACTTTTAAATATTTATGCGAAAACGTTTATTTGTTGTTGTTGTTCTTGTTGATGCTATTGCCTTTAGGCATCGCGTGGGTATAAATTTTATTTGACGCATTTTCATATGATTAATGTGTGAAAATAAAATGCATAAAATTATATACTAAAGCATATATGTACTAGAGTGCGTGAGAATTTAGAGCGTTAGGCGTTAGGGCTTGCCAACTCATTAAAAATGTACATAAACTAAAGCGCACAAAAGTATGCTATGCAAAACTATTAAAGCCGCAAAAATGAAGCATGTATCCACGCACTACCACATAAACACTTACATGCATACAGTGAGATAAAAAATTATGCGCACACACTTTAAGTAACAAGTTTTTCTTTAATAACATGGTATGCAATTAAGATCAATTTAATTCTTTATTTATTTAGAAAAAAAAAATGCCATAAGAATATTTTTATTCTAACAGAAGAGTTAGATATCAATAATCTCAAGCAGAAGAAGTTAGAAATAAAGAATAAAAATTGCAACGCAAAAGTAAGACAGATATAAATTTTTGATTGAAAATAGCACTTTTTTAAAAATAACAAAAAATTAAATAAATAATAAAATTGATTTAACAATTATTATTTTAAATATTTAATTAATTTTTGTTAAACCTCTTATTTTTCATCTTTGATTAAGATATATAATTATTTTTTTAATATTTGAATGTTACCATTTTTAAATTAGACTAAAAAAATATGGTTTAAAAAAAAAACATATTAAATTTAAAAATTCGATCTGATATACATGTATGTATATTAGGGTGTCCCAAAAAAATAAACGTATTTTTTTCCATGCAAACCCTCTTATTTTGTTTCAATGATGTCAAAACTATTAAAAAATAAAGTTTCACGTATTTAAAACCACGGCAACCCGTGCCGACTTGCATCGAAACTTGTTGGTACTTGTTTACTAAGACGCGCGGGAGCCAACGTATTGATGTGCTTGTTGTTGCTTGTTTGTTTGATTCGTTTTGGTTTGGAACGCTATGATTGATTGGAATCTTGAAGATAAAGTGCAGACTCTCTGTGTGCTTCTCGAACAGAAAATGAATAGAGAAATGCTCGTTTTTGCTTGCCGTCATCACGTCTACAAGTTGGTACTAAAAGGCGTATTTGAAGCCACTACGAGCCCTGACATTCCACTGTTCAAAAAGTTCCGAGAAAACTTGAAAAATTTTGATAACGAGAGGATACAGGGCTATATAGAAAAGCTAGCATGCCTAAATTAACGAACTGCTAGATTTTTACCGATCTGAATTAACTAAAAAGATTGGTAGAGATAACTATGGTGAACTAATAGTGCTTTCAATAATATTTCTCGGCGGAAATAGAGAGAAGAAATTTAGGATTCGGCCTCCAGGTGCCATGCACCAAGCTCGATGGAATGCAATTTATTCATTAAAAATAACTTTACTTAGCTCACAATTCAATTTCAAACAAGGACAAGGTAGCTCTATAAGACGTGGGCCTGTTCATCGTGACATCCTACGTAGCCTTGGCTGCAATGCACTTTAGCGGTACAGACACGATACCAGGATTTATTTGAAGATCATGAAGGCTTACAAAAGAATCGACAACAGTAGCTTTATAGAAGTTCTGCCAGCATTTATGGTATTCAATAGATGAAGTATCGGTCTTGTTTGTATTTGATGACAATGTAGACCGGGAAACAAAAGTGAAAATGGTTGTCAACTTAGCCAAAGAAAACTCATCAGCCCACGGTAAACGCTACATCCCATCGAAGCATAATATAATAATAGTAAAAATATTTGTATTCTTTTAATGATAAATACCTAATAAATATTATATACGGATAAAACAGTGTTTCTTTTACTGAAATACGTATCAAGTTCTAAAACCTCTCTTTGGCTTCCATACAAACTTTTCATTCTAAAGTTTGATATCAAGTCGGTACGGGTTATCATTATCCGATCGTATTGTATAAAGGGTTTTCCAATAAGAGGTGTTATTTTGGTATTCAAAGAAAAATTCAATTTTTCGAGATAAATGATAGGATGTTTATTTCATAATAAAGAGGAAGGTATGCCGTTAATAATGAAAAACAACATCAGCCAAATGGCCACCACGACCACGCATACAGGACCATATCCTTTTCATGAAATTTTCCATAACCAAATCGCAAAGTGGCTGCCCTATGTCCTTGATAGCCTCACGAGTTCTATCTTAGAGGTCTTGATTCGACGCTGGGCTGTTTGCGTAGACCTTATCTTTCACGTGGCCCCAAAGGAAGAAGTCGCAAGGTGTTAAGTCACAAGATCACGGTGGCCAATTGTGATCACCTCTTCGAGAGATAACACGGTCTGGAAACTTTTCCCGTAAAAGAGCAATGGTTTCGTTGCTTGTGTGGCACGTAGCGCCGTCTTGTTGAAAGTAAACGTTGTCCAGATCAATACCATCTAACACTGACATTAAAAAATTATTAATCATCTCTCGATAGCGCAATCCATTCACCGTAACTTTTGATCCAACCTCATTTTCGAAAAAGTAAGATCCAATGACCCCGCTGGACCATAAACCGCACCAAACAGTCACACGTTGAGGATGGTGAGGCTTCTTAACAATAGCTCTTGGGTTTTCCGAGCCCCAGATGCGACAATTTTGCTTGTTGACGTAGCCACCGAGGTGGAAATGGGCCTCATCAGAAAAGATGATTTTTCGATGGAGTCCCGGATCATTTTCATGCATTTCAAGGACCCAATCAACAAAGACACGACGTTGTTGATGATCGGCCGGCTTGAGTTCTTGTGTTAACTGAACTTTATAAGCCTTAAGACCCAAGTCTTTTTGCAAAATACGGTGTAATGACGTTTGTGGAATGCCCAATTCCAAAGAACGACGAGGAATGGACAAATCTGGGTTTTCTTCAACACTTTGGGCTACAGCAGCAATATTCTCAGTTGTTCTTGAGCGACGTGCACGGGTTTTATTCTTCACATCACTAACTTGTCCCAACAGCTCGAATTTTTCCACCAATTCCTGTATTGCGGTCCGACAAGGTACTCCGGACTTTTTCAAAAATCGAACAGAAAATAGTCGAAAAAATATTTGGTTTATAATTATAATATGAAGTAAGACAAGAAATGATCGGAATTAACAACATTTTTATTATTTTTTTTAATTTAGTTAGTTTTATTAGACAATGCCAATGCGAACAAGATAGAAGATTGTCATCTCAAAAAGGAAAAATAACGAAAAATTTAACAAAAAAATTTGACTTTACTTTGGACAAAATTGTGTATCATCTTTGCGAAGAAAAATATAAGTTAAAATATATTTTTTATTTTACATTTGGACCAAAAAAACAATTGTTTTTTGCTGTGGAAAACATTTGTTTGAGTTCGGAATACTCTGGAACAACCTAGCGCTACCAACATTACACATTTTCTTTGCCTTCAAGTTCATGGAAAATCGTTTGGTTTCTTTATTCAAACTGTCAGTTGTTTGAATTAAGGGCCAAAGCCATTAAACATGTTATAATCTAGAGATACCCCGCAATCAATATACATTGGTTTTGGGATAGTTTTGTAAATAAAATCTTAAAACCAATGCCAAATGTCACTTAGTATATAGTTTATTGAAAACTCTTATATTAGCAAACCATACCTGAGCTAGCGTTGGGGCAGAACAGCCTGAATCAACTCCACTTGTTTTAAAATCTTATCAAAAATATTTTTTCCCATTTCAGAAACATTTTTTTTTTTTTTATTAATGTATTTTTATTTGCAATCTATCTAAACACAATCAGCAAATTTTTTCAGCATTTAAGTTCCCTGCCACAAAGCGCGTTCGAATAATTTTTGCCTTGACTGTGCATACAGACAACAAACAAGGCGAAAGCAAAAAAAAAAAAAAAAATACGGACTGTGAGAATAATAACTTTTTTGAGGCAAAAGTCGATACAAAATTGTTAAATATTTTATGTTGCTGCTATTTTACGCTTGTAAATCACAGCCAAAGCCACAGACAAGCCCCCACACACATAGCCTTAAGTGCCGACAAACCCAACAAAAAAAAACAAAAAAAAACAAAAAAACAAAAAAAAAACACTAAAACACTCCACAGTAAACCCGGAACGTTGAATAGACATTTTGTTGAGTGGGCAGCGCCCGGGGAACACGCAAGAGCACCCGGAAAAAAAGGCTTCCAGTAAAAAACACACACGTAAATGCCAAATAGTTGCGCTTCACTCGCTTTGCGGTCGGTAGACGTTCAAAAAAAAAACTGCCAACCTGCTGCAAACTAAGTACGAGTATTTGGCACACGTAACTTCATGGAAATTTTGCATACCATATGAGCTCAGGTGTGCGAATGTGTGTATGACTTGGCATGCTGCGGCTCAGACACATTTAATATTGAAATCAAATTCCTTAAAATGAATTGCATTTTGGCAAGTTTTGCCACAGAACTGCCAACTCAATGCAAATATTTGACGCTGTCTAACAAATTAATCTGCATTGCATAATTAAACCTACTGCATGCTGCAATGCAACAAATTAATAATAATAAATCACATTAACTGCAATACATTTTACTTAGCCCAGCTGCATAAATAAATGTCAACATTTAGCATTACTTATGTATTTACCTGGGTCGTTATATATGAAACGTGTTACTTAAAGATTCTCATTGTACAAGTTTAAATGACTTTAGAAGTCGGCTTCGTAGAACTATTTTAATTTACTTTAATGAAGCATACATATATTCTAAGTTTGTGATTTTTACATTTCGGAATTTTCGAAAAAAAATTTTGTTTTTGTTTTGGCAGCTTAATTTTAAATTTTTGAAATATAATATGAAAACTTTCATAATTTATTTTTCAGAAATAATGAACTGAACATAATTTAATCTTAAATTTCGATAATTTTCACAGGGTTGTCGTACAAATTTATAAAAATTATCATTGTACATAATAGAAAAAAAAAACAAATAAATAAAAATAAAAAAAATTAAAATAAAATATAAAAAAATGCCGAAGATCTAGTTATAACCTTCGAAAAATATGCAACAACAAAAAACAATGACGTATAAACTTAAAATACAATCGGCCGTGCTCCGGAAAACGAACCCGCACTAAAGTGTTCGGGCCAAAGTGCATCCAATTTCACCAAAACGAATTTTTTAATCAGTTTGAATCCGCATTTTTTATTGCAAGAGGAATTGAAACAAATATGCAAAATACGTTTGAAAAAGTACAAAATTTTATCGTAAAATAATTTTATAAATATAATTTGATGTTCTTAAACAATTTATTTATGACAACTTAAAGTTAAATATTTGTTGACAATTATTTTTAATAATTTTTTTTTTGGACTCAGCCAAAACGAATTTTTTCTTTTGTTTGTGTATGTGCACGTATTATAGACGAGTCCATAACGATAAATGCAACAGTGTTCCCGCGCTATGCAAAAAAAATTTTCGTTGTAACAAAAATAGCGAAGTCATGTTTGTAAATACTGTTGCTAAAGTATGGAATTATAAAGAACTAACAATATTTTAATTAAAATGAAATGTAAACAGCATAAAGTAACAAAATGCTGCGGTAACCATGTCAGCTGTAAGGGAAATATACGAATTCATAGAAATTCAAAAACGAATTCAAATAAAATATTTCATTTTGGTTTTTTCGTTTTCCGTAGCACGGCTGAAGATCTGTGATTTAACTCTGTTTTCATGCTACAAAGTAAGCTTTAAGAATATAATTACAATATTTAAAAAAAAATTTTTTTTTTAATGATTTAAAAAATGTTGCTATCTTATTTAAAAGATTTGGACCAACTTGTCTTGATTTTTCAGAATATGTTAGAGCCCTGATGAGCTGGAGCTTGATTACGAGCTCAGCGACCCCAAAAACATTAAAAAAAAAAAAAATGGTCTGACCCCAGTTCTAAAAGTCTGTATTTGGGTGGCTGTGTAATAGATATTTAAAAAATTTTGTATAAAGTTAATAAATATGCACTAAACTTCTTATGACGGGAACATGGACTTATCAGCAATAAAATTATATACCTTGACTTAGCTTCAACCAAACAGGCATGTTCAGCTATAATCACTAAAGATGACCTGAACTTACAAAATCAATTGTGTTTTTAATACATTTTATAATTAAAAAAAAAAAATAATTTGCTTACATCTGATAAGTAAAAATCAGCTGTACTATTTTCAGCTCATCATATCGTGGTTTTTCCCACACTGAAACACCGATATGACCTACTACTTATCAGCGGTCCACCAACAACGAGATGACCGGCGACTTATCAGCTATTAACAAACACTGATATGACCTGCGACCTAAATAAATAGTTTTATCATTACAATTAGGGTTACCACCTCGGTCGCGTCTCTCGCCCGGCAAGTTATTTACTTTTTCCCTACTTTTTCCACGTAGGCATTGCTGATGGGGATCCACAAAACTTTTCCAACAATTAAGGGCAATTGGACAAATCCGTCAGAACTTTCGAAAATTTTTACCAATTTTATATCGACAGGGAGGTCAATTTGTTTGATTTTGGGGATAATCTTCGCTAAAGAAAGTATTTCGTCGTAAAGAGCGTCTTCGTCATCATCAAGATCAACCAAAATCATACCATTTTCCCAAATATGTAAGAGCTCGACGGCAAACTAATAATGCCAAATTTCGGTCGTTGATGCTGTGTCAAATGAGGTAGATTTTTTTTGACTTTAGATCCAAAGTACTTGTCATCCATTCTGGTTCGCAACCCATCTCTCAATTCAGTCATTACACTGTGAATGTGTGTACTCATCACTGTTTTTTTTTTCCAGATTTTGTATACTTTTGGTCATGTGGTGCATAAAATTATAAACGAAGTATAAATAGCATTCTGGGAACGTTAAATTTTCGTTGAGATCGTCGTTCAGTGCATACTCTTAATATCTCACAAAACTCCAAATCGTTTTGTTAACTTCATCTTCTCCTTTATTGATCAAATATTGCTTTAAATCCAGCCATTTTTTGATAATTTACTCTGTACGCGGGAAATTCGAATTTACTTAGTTCATATGACGGCCCGGCAAAATGTACATTGGCCCGGCGGCCCGACGACCACTTCCTAGGCCCGGCATTGCCGGGCGAGGCCCGTGCAGGTGGCAACCCTAATAACAATGATTATATATCTCGTTAAGATAATTCTTATCAATGTATTTTAGTTTAGCAATTTGGTATATAAACTTATTTTGTAACCATAAGAATTTAGTAAGAATAAAGTATTCAAATGCCTCAGATATAGTCTCTTTGGTCTTATTTTTCGCTCAACTCACCGTAGCTTAATAGGTTCAAGCACCTATTGCAGCGACCACCAGTTCAGATTCTGTATCTGAGCTGCCAAAATTATAAAACAGTAGAAACCCCAGACTTGAGCTTGCCTCAAGTCATCACATAATTAATAAACCTTTATTTTAATTAAACGTAACAAAGTTCTAAAAAATATTTTAAATATAATATTTTTTGCTTTACTTTACCAAATAATGGCGTATCAAAATGAGATTAGGCCAACTTACGTATCTTTTCTTACTCTATTCAATATGTCACAATCTGGAAAATGCCAGTTTACGAATATAAATAATATAATATAAATGTATGTATGTCTCGCTTCACGTATTTTGCACCATATTTGCATAGTAGACGTTTGCCCCAGCTTGACCTTACTCAGGTGTTGACAAGTTTATTGGCCCCCAAAAAGCATGCGGCACAATTCAATTTCAAAATTGTTTAGCAAATAAAGCAAAACATATGCAAAATATTCTCCCTTTTTCCTTTGTTGTTTCTTGTGTAGTTATCCTTGTTGCTATCACTCCTTTGTAGCTATTTGTGTTTGTATTTATGTTTGACCACCAAGAAACTGCCAACAGACATGGTTCTGTGCCTGGGCCAGGCAAAACCAAAGCAAAGTCAAGCAAAGCAAACAATTCGAAACCAAATAGCATCAGGCCTAAAGCGCCAAAGCAATCAAAGTTTAAGTCCATTAAAAAAAAAAAAAAAACGAGTCCATATAGAAAAAACTGCTAGGAGCAGACTCAATGTAGACGTCTATAGCTCTGGTTCTGGCTCTGGTTGCTTGCATTTTTATGTCTTGTTTTTATTTGCTTTGTTGTTTACACCTAGAAACAGCTTTTTGCTAGCCGATATGTGAACCTAGCCTTCTGTTTGTGCATACCCTTACTAAGGGTAAGCTGCATGTGATACAAAATTATCTCAATTTGACTAACTAAAAAAAGTCAAATTTTTTGACTACTTTATAAATATTTAAATTAAAAGTGCACTACAATGTTTGAAGTGCGTTAAACAGTGTGCACTGTTTATTTATTATTAATTTTTTTTTGTAGAGTTACTATATTATTTTTGACAGAAATATTTTTTCTGATTTTTAATTAATTCCAAACCAATTTTCTTAAAGTGAATAAGAACTATAAATTATAAAATATAATTTTTATATAATATAAAATTTATATAATTATAATAACAAAAATTAAAATTCTGAGACTGTACTCTAAAAACATAAAGACACATTTGTTTTCAAAAATTTGAGTGTGCAATCAAGTGTTATGAGACCTGTTAAGAAAATTACGTATACGCAGTATGAACCGTATGCATGGCGCGATAGGTACATAATTTTGTGCAAAAACTATGTGTACTATAATCATAATCAAATTCAACAGTTTCAGGCTTTATTTAAAAAATTTAGATTCACATGTTTGCCATTGGGGGATCACGGCTTCATAGTCTAGGGGCTGCTCTAGTATTGGGCATAGTGAAAGAATTTTGTTATTTTTTGAGGCAGCTGGATTTCTTTTTATTTGACCAAATAGCTAAAAAATGTGTTATTTTTATGGGTTAGAAGAAAAATGATCCATAAGTACTCCCATCGACTGCTTTGCTTTACTAATCGAACTGTTTTATAAGGGTATTCAAACTTTGTCTAACTTTTCTTCTTGACTTCTCTCAATTTTGAAACAGACTAGTGCTCCCATTTTTGTCCGTTTTTGTTCATTGTTTGCTTGGCAGCGCATGTCGTTATTGTGTTTGGCTATGACCCAGAGTTCAGCTGTTATGCCATACTAAGCCATTGATGGCCCACAAAAAAGTCAAAGTTTTTAGCCGAGGTTAGTCCAAAAAAAAAGACCATGTAAACAGCTTTAGGTGCGACTGCTACTTGCAAACAACATTGATATCAATAATTTTTGCGACACTTTTGGCTTAAACTAATACTAAGCTATGCTACCAACAACAACACACACTTCAACAAAATTTAGCCATTTAGTTGGCCAGCAATTGCAGCAATTTCATTTCATATAAATTAGCAAAAATGGCCAACCATCACCAAAGAGGCAGTGGACACAGTGCTGGTTAGGATGTAGGCAATCCTGTAGGCTACACATAGTTGCGGCGCGTGTTGACTGCCAACAATTTTAACAACAAATCAATTTATTTGCAAGATTACAATTTACGTGACTCAATTACAAATCGCTTTATTTATATAGTAGTATGTAGTATTGTAGTACATAGCCCAGAACAGCACACAAAACAAGACAATCAAGTCAACAGTAAGACTTGGCTAAAACAAGGCGTAATGTAATGACTAATTGAGTACATGATATGCCAACATGCAATGCTAACATGCCCGAGATACCATACAAAATGCCAACGACATGCCAAGTGGGCAGCTACCGAACCAGTCCCAGTCAAAAGAAATTTCTTATAAGCAATTATAATTTAATTACCACAGCGGCATTAACAAAAACAACCATGAATTTCAATTAAATAACAGCAGCAGTGTATAGCAAATAGCTGATAGAAGAACAAAAAAAAAAAAAAAACGCACTGAAAACTAGAACAAGTGGGCAGCACAAAGAAATCATAATGCTGGGAAAAATCATCAGGGACTTGGAGCCTGTGCATAAAGAATCAGTGAAAATCGATGCTATTACTTAGCGACAGGGGAAGCAACACGAACGGAAGAAGTAAGTGCCAAAAGTTTAATAAAAAAAAAAAAAAATGTGCAAAACACAAACCACAAAAGCAAAAAGCTCTTAGAAATGTCCAGCAATCAAAGCCCAAAACAAAGGCAAGCACAAGAAAAAAAATATAATGCAAAAGCAAAAGTCAATCAGGCATAAAACATTAACAGAAAAAAATGGGATGCAGACGAGGCGCTGAACGACAGTGGGATACACTGTATACTTTTTTCTGAAATGCAGAAGTGCCCAACAGTTTGTTACACTGCAAAATTGTGCATTTCTGCCCAAGCCAAAGAAGCGCAAAAAGCACAAATGTTAATGTTTTTGGTATTATTTATTGCCAACAAATTAACCAGCGGCTTGTGAATAACAAACTTGATATATGCCGAAGAGCATATGAATACCCGATGTTTCGAATTATGAATGTCTAACAACCAAACCAACCATGTATAGTATGCTTTGACATATCTCAATCCTTTATGGAAAGAATTCGCAAATTCAAAGAAAATATCTGAAAACTGGTACGTTACTTAACAAATTTTCTTATAGCAACTCTACAAAGTTCTTATCAAATAAAAGACTTAACAATACAACCAATGTACAAGGTGGCGCAAAAGAAGTCATCCGATGTTGTTTGGCTCTTATTTTTTTTCTAAATGAAATTCCAAAATTGACCAAAAATGATCAAAATTCGTTGCAGGGACCGCCGGCTGAGGCCCAATTGCGTGGCACGTCGTCTGGTCGATGTTTCGGGGCTCACTTCGACGTCCTCGGCTACAGCGGCGATATTTTCGGCAGAACGGGCGCTCCGGGGCCGGCCACTCTTGGCAACGTCTCGTGTGGTCCCATACTCTTCAAGATTAGTGGCTAAACGGCGCAGTGTTTGCGCAGTTGGTGTCGGACGGCCGGGAAATCGGCGTTGGAATTCGCGCTGCGCCAACACCACAGACGAATTGTTACGCAAAAAAAATAGACACAATTATTCCGCGTTCTTGGGGAGTGTATCGCTCCATGGCTTATTCACTTGTATTCTGTATCTGTCTAGTCCACAAATGTCAAAACAGATTTGATATTGGCGGCCATTTACAAAAATGAGAGCATCTTCCAATAGGGTGATTTCTTTTGCGCCACCTTGTATCAATCATGTACAACCATATTATCTAACTTAACTATCATTCCACAGAATTTTACAAATCCATTTACTTAAAATGAGCCAAATATTTGCTACATCTATTTCCCAAGTAGCATTTCCTTTGATATACCATCGTGTGAGTTTTTTATCATCTTTATCGTGGAGCTAATAATAAAGCCGAAAATTTATTTCTAAAAAGAAAACTAGCGCTTTAGTTGGAACATCCCTTAAAACTACTCAAACCCAAAATATGGAAATTCAGTTGTCCACAAGCAGAACCCAGAGCTTCCGTAACTCATTCCATCCCTTCCTAAAATCACATTTTTTTTTGTATTTAGCTATATGTAAGTAACATTTACAAAATGTTATGATATAAAAAAACTTTTTTAAATATTGAATAAAAAGTAAAACATTTGTATTTTTAAAAGTTTTTCTTCTACGGATTGATTAATATCATCTGTTTTTAAAAGTTGCTTGGGTTCTTTGGTGGTCTACACAAGCTTATAAACGGACTGCATAATCCTTTCAAATAAAAATTTTAAGCAGCATTACCCAAAATCCTGAAATCCACCCTTAAGCAAGATATCCAATTAATTTAACAAACTAAATCTGAAATGGATTATGTACATGTGTTAATACAATCTTAGGTCCTTAGCTCTTGCGGTCTCCGATATAGAGGCTTTTAAACAGACGGAAGGAAGTTATGCTCTGCCATGCCTCCGTCTGCCTGTTACACGCATTCTATATTCTTAGTATACACTTGTCCCCAGAAACGCTGCAGGGCATAAAAATGGTAAGAAAAACAAAAATGAAGTAAAAGCCAGGAAATGTGGCACAACGATACGAGCATGACGTCTATGAACAAACTGTGGCCGGCAAAACAAAACAAAGCAAAACAAATTGAAAAACAAAAAAAATATAGAAAGAAAAGAAATCGAGAAATCGGAAGAAAAACACAAAATAAAAAATAAAAATTTTAACGCAACTGGATGAAGTTTGGCATTTGGTTGCCAGTAACAGCAAAACGGAAACGGAAACAGCACAAGTTAAAGTTGTGCTAGTTGAAGGCGCCTCAGCGTTACTCCCGCGGACGCCATCTTTGAATTAGTGAATTTCCGGTAACTGGTGAAAATGTTTTAATTTCTTGTTCGCAGCACTAAAATGCAACAATTGGATGCAGTCCAAAGTGCATGCCCTTAATTTTTTTTTCGTTAAACATTTTTTCAATGTATTTTGTTGTTGCTGCTGCTGTTGTTGTTGTTACTTTTTGTTGTGCTTTGTAAGTTTTGAGCAAATATTTTTTGAAGCACTTTTGCTTTGTGTTGTGCCAACTCTCAATGTGAACGAGTGTGCGTATAAAAGAGAGTGAGTGTGTATGAGTGTGCGTAAGTTTATGCATGTAAGTGCAAGTTGTTTTATATATGTGTCTGTGAGTGTATGTAAATTTCAAAGAGACTGAATTTGCAGCAGCGTAGTCAGATATATTAAGTAAAATGTGAAGAAGAGTTTCGTTAAAAAAGGCTAAAAAAAATTAAATTCGCTTTTGCTATTTTTAAGAGATTCAAGTTATGGGAATGACACTTAAAAAACCTGCAAAGAAACTTAAATTTTGAATAGAAAGTTGTGTGTCAGTTACATGGCGGCTTAAATAAAATTTATGTAGAATGGGATATACGAAAATTGAAACAAGTGCATTACATAGACAAAAATGCCTCATTGTTGATGACTTCAGCAACAGGAAAAAAACTGATCGCATTCAGACAATATGACCAACGTTAACATCAACTTTAAGATTCACTGTTCGATTTAATTCTGAGCAACCAACAATGGTCCCAAAGCGGCATAAAATAGAAAATTTTATGAAAATATTTTTTGAAATTTTTTTTTTTTTTTGGTTTATTTAATTATAATCTATCCGTGGATAATAAGTAAATGAATTTACATGACTAATTAACATAGCAGGATTGACTGAAATTCAACAAAATCAGCCAAAATGAATTCAAATTTTAAAACTAGATACTCCAATTAGAATAAAACATAATTTAATTTGAGTTTTTTGCCAACCCTGCAAATTTGGCACACTCGTGAAGTCAGGTGATTAATGACAGCCCTGGCATTTGCAAATTTGCGCGAACTAGTTGCTGACTTTCGATTGATGCCAAAATTGTTGCAATTGATTAAATATGAAGGTATTAATATGGAAAATAAACGTCAAGGTATGTAGAATCAATTTCAAAAAGAATTGTATGTCGTTTCTGCATGTGCGCTTGTATTGCCCAGTGTTTTGTGCATGTCTATTTGATAGAAATATTTAACTAAGGTAGTTGTGTTTTGTGGAGCATTACTTTCGTGGCGCACGCTGGCGCAAGCAACTAAAAATAAATATATATACTAAAAGTATACAGATTCATACTAAATAAGTTTCGTTTGCCCCTTTTTGCGAAATCGGGGATTTGCAGTCAAGTTCGAGTTTAGCCATGCAGAGCTGCTGGATATATGCAGTAACCAATTTTATATTGGAAAAAGTAAACAGCAATGGTATAGAAGCAACAAATAATGTAATTAAAATGAAAGTAAAACAATTTTTTGCACAAATACATAAATACTTGCCGAAATACAAAAGAATGTTAAGTCGCTTTAAAAAAAATCACGCACACTGGCTCTCATCAAATATGATTATATTGTTCGACGAACCCATCACGGTTACTCCATCACCTACAAAAAGAGGTCGTCCTACCCTTACTTATATGGAAGCTAGGGATCGCTTGAAAAAAAAATTGGCTTCGGAGGTAGCTGAGAATTGTGGCCATGAGAGAGACCTCATAGACAAGTTTGAATGAAACGTATGGGTAAATGAAACACCACAGTCTGTGCGATTTTGCAGGCCTGTAAAAATAGAATTTTCGTTAAAGAAACTGCTGCTCATATAGTTTCTGAAAAAACTGATCTTGACAAACAAATTCAAAACTTAGTTTCTTTCGTACATATCATTGATAGCAAAATAAAGGTTACTATAAACTATGAATTATGCATGACTCTAGTAGATGGAAAAGTGCTAAATGTCTTAACTGGAACAAAGTCCAGCCAATGTTGCCCTTTATGTGGAGCAACACCCACACAATTTTTAAATGAAAAAAATTTTCAATCAAATCTTTTTAAAGTAAAGCCTGGTTCGTTTCAATATGGTGTAAGTCCATTGCACGCATGGATACGATTATTCGAACATGTTTTGAATATTTCATATAGGATTGGATTGATTGATGACAGCACGAAAAATCCAAATCAAAGAAAAATTATTTGATGAAATAGGCATTTGAATATTTCATATAGGATTGGATTGATTGATGACAGCACGAAAAATCCAAATCAAAGAAAAATTATTTGATGAAATAGGCATTGTTTATGGACAAGTATCCGTGGTATCCAATGTTAGCAACACTTCACAAAATACTGGCCCATGGATCGCGAATTATTGAAACTTCTGTTGTCCCTGTTGGTTCTTTAGGTGAAAATGCTTCAGAAGCACGGAATAAGTTTTACAAGAAAGATCGTCGATCTCATTCAAGGAAAAATAGCCGACTGAATAATATTACAGACACATTTCACAGAGCTATGGATTCATCAGATCCTTTCTTGTCGAGCCTTTGCGTTGCTGAAAGAAAGCGATCTAACAAAGTGAAGAAGCTTCCCAAAGGGGTTATAGACCTAGACAGCGATATTAATAACAATTTGTAATAATTAAAAAAACACATTAAATGTATATGTATGAAGTTAATTATTTCTTTATTTGCAAGTAAAGCCATTTCTAAAATGTCAATTCTAATAAAATGGATTGACGACAACTTTAATGCTAGCATACCGAAGCATCTATGGGCAGTAGGAGTGGGCGTGGTCAGATCGATCTGAAATTTTTCTTTGTTCATATACGTGTCATACTCGGATTTACAATTAACTTTACCAAATCTGAAGTCTCTAGCTTTATTTTTCGATTTTATGCCAAAATTTCGGGCATTGTGCAACCCTTATGAAATGCGTCGGTGTATGATAGGCGGCATTGTTGATGATAAAAACTGTCAAACTTTTTAATCGAAGTGTCAGATTGCATCTGGTACCATAAGTATTGCCAAGGCCTAAAATATAATTAGTGACCCTTGTATGATCGTTGGAAAGCTATGGGTCATTTCCGAAGTAATTTGCTGCGTAGAATTTTCAAGAGAAATTACGCTGTAAAAAATGATTGTGTCAAAGGCTTAATGCAAATGCTATTGACGTCGAAGGGATATATGTCGTTACTTCGAATAGCCATAACTTTGTGATAAAAAAATCTTTATTGATCTCTTGAACGCTTAAATTAAAAGGAAAGAGTAGTACTAAATGATGTAACTGGAGTGACAGACCACAAATATTTGTTGCACTCTGTACATAACATCAAAAGTAGGAAAAAATGATGTTTTCCGTTTACAAAACCTCAAAAATCTCAAAATCCTGACGTGATGGGCCGATTCTAACGCCGGATTCGGATTAGCATAGCTTTCCAACAACTAAACCAAGTTGACCTGTGTAAATAATATTTACTCAATAGGTAGATATACACCGACTCGCATCATGAAGTGGCTAGAGACTCGGATTTACAATACATACTAAGAAAAGTATGTGTTATAGTATTCCAGTTTGTTTTTTTATTCAACAAGCTGGATGCATCTTATTTGCTACTCGTGTGTAGATTTATGTGAGTCTAATAAAGAACGCAATGTTGACATTTTTACAAAATATAAATTTAAAATTTATTATTAGAAATGTGGGCACAGAGTATTCCAACGTCGAGCACCAGGCTGATACAAGTTTTGATTACTTCTTTAAAGCTTAAAATATTTACAAACTTATGACAAATTCCTAAAGCTGACTTTAAATCTTCACATTACTTGGCTTTATGTTTTTGTGAATTTGGGCAACACCCACAAGATACTTACGCACCCATAGGCCTCCCTTGGGACTACGCAACTGTTATACTTGTACAACTTGCAGCACATATTTTCTATTTTATTGTATTTTTGCAACAATTTGCCGCTTGTTTGTTGCCTTAGTAGTTGGCTTTGTTTGTGTTTGTCTTTGTGTTGTCCAACAACATTCTTTGGCACTTGAATGGCAACAAAATAAATTTTTGTTACAATTTTTTTTCTGTTTTTTTTTTTTTTTGTAATTTTGTTTCTGCTCATGTGGCTGTCTGTCTTCCCGGCAGTAATTTCTGGACACATGCTCGCCCGCATTCAGTTTAATACAAAAGCTGGTCAAGTTTATTGCATGGTATTTTTTTTTTTTTTTTGTACCGACCAAGAACGACAAAGAAAACCAACAGCCGTAACCAGAGCCGGTGCTTTGTAATGGTAACCATTCTTGGTTACACTTCAACAACATCAAAAGCAACAGACGCCGTGGCAAAAGCAACCAAAATGGCCACAAATCGATTAACTTTGGCTTGTTAATTAAGAGATTTGCTATGGTGAGTGTGATGAGTGTATGTGTGTATGTATGTGAGTGGGTGCCATGTGGTGTATCTATATTGTGCATGAAAGCAAGAGCAGCTCGGCAATGCATTCATTAATTAAACACAAACCACAATATAACGCCTACCACACAACACACTTACATTAACACACACACACACACTCACAGCCACACACACTCACACCTTCGCCCACATTCATATACAGTGCTACAGAACCTGTCATTTAATATGCACATCAGCCAGAGGGCCATGGTTCGTTTAAATGATCGGCTGAGTGACGTTTTGGCCAAAATTATACAAGTATAATGCGTGTCATGTGTGGACTTGACAGCCAATAATAATAACAATAACAACAATAACTTGTTCTATATACAATAAGCCATAACAATGCAAGCTGCCAATGCGTTGGTCTGTTCGTCAGATATGCAGCTGTAAGGCTATAATATATACAATAACTAATATAATGGTTGTCACAGCCCATCATGTCGTTAGCCCTGGCTCTAAACGGTAATGATGCCACCAATTGCATTATATAAACACACACACAAACAGATACAACTCAGAACAACACAAAAGCAACTAGGCAATAATGCATTAAGCAACATTATGCAAAAGGGCGTCGACTCTTTAGGGCATGAAAAATGCAAATTTTGAAAGTACTAACTACGTCGAGCTGGAAATCGTATACTCTTTCAAATTATTTATAGAGAGCTATTTTTTTGTCACTTTTTAAATTAATGAATATTTTTGAACCATTTTTGTTTTAATTTAGGTTGCCCTAAGGCTTTTCATTGTGACTAAACTACAGAATATTTTTTAAACAGTTTCTTTAAAAAAAATTCAACTATTTTTAAACGAGCACAAATAAGAACATTTTCTTAATTTTTAAAAAATTATATTTTCTTATTTTTCGTTTAAATATGTCCACAAGAGAACTGCATTGAGTATACTCGTACAGACACGATCATAACAAGTAGAATGTGAGTGTGAGTAGCAAACCGAAATGAGCTTGTTTGAGTACCGCAAACAAAGTGATCTTTCAAAAGCAATCATGTCTAAGGAGAGAGCTTTTTGTTTTGATTGTGTGCGGCTAAATTATAAACAGCTAAGCAGCAGCACACGCTTTTACACAAGACATTGAGAAGATTACTCGTGCCACACGAGTACAATATGAGTTTTGTAAATAAACAGCTCTAGAGATACATACTCAAGATACACATATATGTTTTGATACATTGATTAAATTGATTGATCAAAAGTTTAAGTCATGACTACGTACACTCAAAATGTTGTACTCGATGTAGCTCTCTGATGTCCATTAAAAATAATTCAATTTATTTTTTTTAACACATCTTTTTATCCCTTCTTTGTATAGTGTTGTTTGCTTTTATATTTACATATGGCTCGACAGCAGAAGCATTTGAGATGCCCCTTCAGACTTGATAAAAACATATGTAAAATAAAAAAAACTACAATTCTACACGCCATATAGAGAAAAATCTACCTCATTGGCAAAGAACTAATATTTTTTTTTAACTGCGTCTATTTTAATAATATAAATAAATATTGTAAAACTGTTCTAAAGCTATGTGTTGTGTATATACACACAAAATTTGGAATTCAAATTTTTGCAATTAAAAATTATGGGACTTTTAATAAAATAATATGGGTGCTTTCTTTATTGAATCCAACGAGTTTTAGCTCTATACAAACAATTCCGGATTTTATTTAAAAAATTTTAAATACTCTTTCTAGATGTCGATGCTTTCGGTCACCTGACTAATTTTAATTCCACTCACTGAACGACGAAAGATGCCATACTTTTCGAAGTCAAGTGTATGGGTAGGGAGTAACACCACAATTGTATTAATTAATGAATAATAATAAACTAAGGTGAATAAAAGTTGAATAAGTTGAATTGAAAATGATCGGATTATGCCATAAACAAATAAGCCGAAATTGACAATGTTCCACCAGAAGCACTAAAAGCATGCCCACTCGAAATGGCAAAAGCTTCTTCACCCGCTTTACTCAGCTGTGTGGCAAAATGAAACATTACCATCAGATTGGCTGCAAGGTATTTTGATTAAGATACCTAAAAAAGGCGATTTATCACTATGCAAAATCTATCGCGGCATCACACTCTTCTCTATCCCAACAAACTGCTGCCGCATTCAACATGACGGCCTACTATCTCAATCTTTTGAGCCTCACACAGGCGTGAGACAAGGCTGTATCCTTTCACCTATACTTTTTTTAACAGTCATTGACTATATAATGAACAAAAGTATCGGTGAAAGAAAAAGGGGCATTCAATGGAATCTCACTAAACACCTCGAAGACCTCGAATATGCCGATGACGTATTCCTCATATCGGTCAAACAAACAGATATGCAAAATAAACTCAATGATGTAAATGAAGAATCTAAGAAAGTTGCACTTCAAATAAACATCGGCAAAACAAAAGCAATTAAAATAAACTCATCCAGCTCAGAAAGCTTTATGATCAATGACGAAAACGTAGAACTTGTAGACAAATTTGTCTATCTAGGCAGTGTGATTTCCGCTGACGTTCTCTTTCGAATTATTAAAGCTAAAGCTTCTTTTGCACAGCTGCGTACTTTTTTCAGATTACCATACATAAATGAAAAACTAAAATACGAGTTTTTAAATCAAACGTTCTGTCTGTACTACTATACGGCTTCGAAACTTGGCTGACGACCAAAATCATAAGCAATAAGCTCCAATCCTTCGCAAACAGATGTCTTCAAAGCATCCTAAAAATATGGTGGCCTAATACCATTTCAAACGCCAATCTCTACAGAAGATGTGAGGTGCTACCGATATCACCAGAAATCAAAGCACGAAAATGGGGTTGGTCGGTCACACGCTACGCAAAGACTCTAGCGAAATATGCAGAGAAGCTCTTGAATGGAATCCCCAAGGCCATAGAAAGCAAGGGCGGCGCAAAACAACATGGAAGTGAAGCCTGCAAAAGGAAATTGAAGAATCAGGAAATCATGGGGAAAAATCAAACTTATTGCAAGAAACAGAACGAGATGGAAATGTTTTGTGGATGCCCTATGCTCCAAGAGGAGGTAAAGGAACCTCATCATCATGCCATAAATCGCATCTTTTTTGAAAGAAAAATTTTAATTTTAAAAACAATTGGTAAAACACTTTTCTTACACGTATCGGGTACTGTTTGGCCTGATAACAGAACAGCTGTGTGGTTGTTATTTTTTCAATCAATTTTTAGTTAATATTTATTTATACATTTAATTTTTAATTACTATAAAAGCTAATCTACAGAGCAATATGGACCTTCAGGCCGACTTTACAAAAATAAAATGATAAAGTTTGGAAAATTTTAGAAATATGTGAAAGATTTTTTCAATAACTAACCTACTTGAAACTACGAATTAAAATAGTTGTATATTTCACGAATATTTCATAAATTTTATAAGCTCGACTCTAAAAAAAAAAGACTTTGAGAGAGACGAATAATCCATCAATTAACTCCACTCGATGTTACAAGCTTAATGAGAAATGCAATGTTCTCTGCGCCTTGTTAAGATTATGTAATTTACATTTTCAAAATACTTGCAATTAATATTCTATTCAAACCCACACAAACACACAGTTATAGATACGCATACATACGTAACCATAACAAATGCAGATACAGACAAAGACTCAGCTCGTAAATACAAATAAATCAATGTTGCAGTTGAGAGCAAGAAAGAGAGAATGCCTTTGGCTGCATTAAGCTTGCGTTTTCAAAGGAATCAATATTCAATTAACAATTGTAAGCTGAAAATGCAAACAGGTTGGCAGCACTGGCCGCTGGCAGAAAAGAAAACTGAAAAGCTGCACAAGTTTAATTGAAAAATCAAATTAAATTGTTTTTATAAGCACATTAAGTAAACGTCACATGAACCAAAAAAAAAAAAAACTTTGGCTGCTTATCGTTAAGAGTTTTGCCTCATGAAATTGTTGAGAAGCTTTTGGGTTTTAATGCGAGTGCGGGGCTTGTGTAAAGGGGCTGTCTCGGGCCAAAGCAGATTTGAACTTTGTTAACTGCAGCTGCTGCTACTTTATGCAAACATTCTAAAAGCTTTACGCCATTTGTACGATACAACAATAAGGACTTTGGCAGAACCCAACAACAATGGGCACAGCATTCACGTCGCCAGATAAAAAGATAATATCCATTTGTCTGTTTGTTGTTTGCAACATTTAAGCGGATTTGTGCCTGCTGCTGTCAACTTTTGGTGGCAGCCATTTTAATTGATTTGCAAGCCACACACAAACAGACACACACGCTGATCGAACTGCTCCGCCAATGTGGTGCGGTAAGGTTTTGGAGCTTCATTTCATTTGGTTTTTAGTTTTTAGCTGATGTCATCAGTCCCTTATTGACCCCTTTAGCCCTCCCACTCACTTCTACCATTTTGGTTGATTTGGCAAATGTGACCCAAAAAGTTAGTCCTGGCATTACCTGCCATTAATGTTGACGACTGTCAATGATGAAAATTGTGATGGCGATGGCGATGCTGATTGTTATTTCATATTTAGTGCTCCATGTAATTGAAACGAACAACACTGCAATTTCAGTTAAAGTTTTAAGACTCAGCTTATTCATTGCTAAACACTTATGTTTCAATGAATTTTCGAGTACATTTGAATAAAGCAAACTAATCGAAAAAAGTTGTAAATTTGAAATTAGACTAACCAACTGACTAATTAGTTACATTCGAAATGGAAATGTTCACAAAACTCAGAAGGTTAATTATTGAAAAGCTACTGAGCATGGTTTGCAATGGTTTCAATATGCAAATGTGGGTAACATTAATTGTTATTGCGGACACTTATCGAAATGAAGTGTTGCAAATGGTAATCTGCTGGGAGATGTAAAGGGCGCAATATTTCTCTAGTTACCCATTACATTACTCGGATACATTACCCCCATAGCCAATTAACGTTAAAGCCAATGAGGCAAAAGTCTACTTGGCTTAATAAAAACGTCGTCGAAAGAGTTTTTGGTTCCGTGCATTACTAAAAGATGTACGACGAATCTTGGAGTATGGATTACCTATCTAGAACACAGCCAAAATTAAATAGGTTCAAAAGCAACTGTATAAGATATGTCAGTAGTTAATTGGTCTTCCACCATCCTTGAAAATTTCAATGTTTCCGTTACAATAAGATAGGATTAAGCTCAACACCGAATCGTTGTTCTCGACAGTCCGTTAAGCTGAAACTTTTCGCTGGGAACTACAAAGCTTTAGAACCAGATGAGACCAAACGCGATACTTTGGAAGCTTAGTGAACCGAACACATAAATTGTAACTCCTATGATATATCCCAAACAAGCGCGGAGCCAGGATGTGGGGTTTTTCACTTCGAAGTGTATATGTACATATATATCAGAACTAAAAATAACAGCTATTATAGGGTGGCCATCGATGTAACCCGATGGTCGGTGGCTTGATTCCACGCTGAGGCACTGTAACATTTGCCTAGCGCTGGCATCGCTACGAAAAAGACGCTATTTGCCCAAGAAAATCTCTATTAATTCAAGACACCGCCGTTCGGATTTGGCTATTAACTGTAGGTCCCTGTTGTCTTCGTTATTAATAGAGATCCACATGCTGCAGCTAGGGGCGACTGACAAAATAGTCTGTCAGGGAATTATTATTATTTTTATTATAGGGTGGGCCATCTGCTGGTTTCTTTGTTAATTGCATTTTATTCGTATATTTTCCTATAAAATATGGGCAAATGTATATACCAGATGCAAGTTTGAAACTACTCATTTATGTATGAAAAAATTATTATGCGATTGTGTCACGAGTTGTATGGCAATGTTCCTGCTGGAACCATAGCTCGTTCGTATCCATAACATCAATTTTGGGCTATAAAAAATTTACAAAAAGCCATGTGTAGGGATCGGAGCCTTCTCTAGTATTTCGATTCAAATTTGTCAATGCAGTGTATCGTTAATGTTACATTAACAAGTATAAAGCAAGGCTAACACTATACAACATGTTGTACAACGAGGCTGTTTATCGAGCGCATCGTATTTCTATTGCATTGTATGTGGCACTGCCGTATGTAGTCGTACGACGGTCGCACGAAAAATCAAAAAGTTTTGATCGTATTGTGTATGGGCCTATTTATGATCGAATTATTGTGTGACCATACCGGTCTCCTCAAAACTGAAATTGCCGACGCAAATGTTTATGCAACAAATTTGAAACTATTCAAAAAATTAGTTTGCACAATTTTCCGCATCGTTTGGGTGCATAAACAGACGTGTCGTACGACATATAGGGTATGCCTTGGGTAACAATAAAGTTTAATCGAGATATCGGAATCCAAGACAGGTAAGAATATTTTATTATATAACAATATCATAAAAAAAAAAACTAGTTTTTGATTGGTTAAAAAAAAAACATTGGCGGGCTGTAAAAAATGATAAGAAAGAACCTCGCAGCACACTCACTGTCCAATAATTTGTTTTTTTTTTTTTTTAATTTAGCTTAAAAACTAAGGCTAACAATTTGGACGCGCTGGCACCCTAGGCCTTCGGCTAACAAATATTTTGCTAGACTAAAACAAATAATTGTTTTATTTTACTCTCAGTTACATTAGAACATAGATATTCATAAATATTCAATTCATTTTTATTGAAGTAACATTTGTTTCAATTTTCATTCAAAATAAGTCATAATATACATGTAGTGTGTGGGTATTTACCTGTTCGTATATATGTATATAATACTAATAAAACAAAATCTAAATTAATTGCCAAAAACCATTGTGAAACAACCTAATTGAACTGTAGAATAAATATTTAAATTGAATACTTGTACACATTTTGAAAATTGATACATTTTTCCTTTTAAAAAATTTGTATTATTTGGTATTAAATAAACTTTAATTTAATAAAATGATTACAAATGAAATAAATTCGTATTTTAGTAAAATCATAGGTAAATTTATGCGCTAAATATACTCAAACAAGAGCACATACAAGGCAATTATTTTATTCTTATAAGTAAGCGACTAGTTTTATTCTGAGCCAATTTGTTGCCAGTTCAGAACAGTTTTTTTTTTTTTTTGGCACGCAGCTGATTCTGTTTGCAAATATCAGCTGCGTGCCAAAAAAAAATATATATATATACCTGTCTTCGGTTGAATCAAAAAATGCATGAAATATTGTGAATAAAGATGATGATGCTAGATGGCAACTTAGGTATAAAAAACATATATATATGAACTATGAACTATATAACGTCAGCGTTGAGATCAAGCGTAGAATTACTCTTGCCAACAGGTGCTATTTTGGGCTAAGTAAGCAAATGAGAAGTCGAGCCCTCTCTCGCAGGACGAAAACAACTCTTTATAAAACGCTCATAATACCCGTCCTTATGTATGGCGCAGAATCATGGACGATGACGAGCAATGATGAGCGAGTCTTATGAGTTTTCGAGAGAAAAATTTTACGTAAGATCTTTGGTCCCTCTCGCGTTGATGGTGAGTACCGTTTACGATGGAACGACGAGCTGTATGAGCTATACCGCGACATAGACATAGTCAAGCGCATGAAGTTGCAGCGACTGCGTTGGCTAGGTCATGTGGCGAGAATGGATGATGATGCTCCAGCGAAAAAAGCCTTCGAATCGGTGCCCACTGGTGGTAGGCGCGGAAGAGGGAGACCTCCTCTGAGATGGAAAGATCAAGTTTCTATTGACCTGGCTAGGCTTGATATTTCCAACTGGCGTCAGTGCGCGCAAAATAGAAACGACTGGCGAAGGCTTCTGGATGCGGCCAGGACCGACCCACGGTTGTAATGGCCAATTGATGATGATGATGATATATGTATACAGTAACTAGGCCAATTATAAAGTATAAATAAGTGTTGTGAAACTTTGCTTTATTTATATAATAATATAAAAAAACATTTGTTTTTAAATGTTTCAAAAATGGATAGACTTTTAAATAATATTATGTATACGCAATGTACCCATATATGGACGGCCATCTCGTTAAAATCCACCAAGTTTTGTCTCCACTTTATTCTAAAAATCTGTAAATTTAGTCTGATGTGTTGGGATATCCCGAAAAATATTTTTTTTTTTTTGTTTGGCACTCTATGAGTCTCAATACTCATTTAAGGTTTCTGCAGTTGTTTATTAATAAGACCAAGTCGAACAATGTAGCAATTTATAAAAGATGTGTCTCTTAAAGTGACATATTAGTACGTGCTCCGGAAAACCAAAAAAAAAGAGCAATTTTATTCGGATTCGTTTTTGCGTAGAAATGTTCAAGACATAAAAAATTTTTTATAAAAATTCGGCTTGAGTTGTGCATACTATTTTATTGAGTTGATTCAGAAAAAAACATAAACAAAAATATTTATCAATAACTATTTAACATGAATTTGACATAAATAATCTAAGAACATCTAAGTATATTTACAAAATTATTTCAGTTTAAAATGCTTTGCTCTTGCAACAAAACATTCGGTTTCAAACCAATTAAAAAATTCGTTTTGGTGAAATTGGGATAAGCAAATATTCGGTTTCAAAACGAATCCGAATAAAATGTTCGGATTCGTTTTCCAAAGCGCAACCGATTGTTCCCAATGTCTTTTAAAGCTTTCAAGCGATCTTCATAATTTAACAACTCTATCAATTTTCGAAGTTGTGGTTTTTGCATTTCGGCTGAAAACCGTAAAACCTTCCAAAGGCAGAACGAGAAAAAAATATTGATAAGTACAACCCGTTCATCTTTTGTTAAATTTCCGTTTGTTGACAATATCGACTCGGTCCTGCCCTTTTACATTTGCAAAAACTTATCGTATTTAGCTTTGTATCTCAATGCTGGATATAAAAATACTACAAAAATTTATTCAAATAGCTAATAGCTTTATGTGATTAAGCACGTAGGTGTTGTATTTTCCTAAGGAATAAGTAAAAAAAAACTCACGCAAAGCTATACCAAAAAGAAAAAAAAACCTAACACAAATTAATTTGTCACATGTTAAGTGTTATGGTTACAATAAAAGCAAAAAAAAAACATCACTGCGCTAATAGCTACTGGCAGCTACAACAACAACAAAAGTGACAGCCATTAAAACCATCATCATCTATTTATAATGCATTATTTGCTTTTATTTTTTTCGTGTGCATGTGTGTGGTTTACCCTCCAATAGAATCAATATCGTTAAAAATTTGCGCTACAAAAATAACGAGTACGACACGGAATGACGACATATTGGCAAAGTATTTCATCAAATTGAATTCAATCATGTGCCAATGATCAATCGATACTGTCAACGCAAAAATACAATGGCTGCCAATGCCGCCATTGAAACCATGAATGAAACGTAGCCGTGTGTGTATGTGTGTATACATGTGCGTTTCAATGTATTAATGTTTGGCAGCTGGGCTGATTGAATGACTTTTGACATTACCGAACAATGTCGTTAATCAAAATCCTTTCAAGATTACGGGCAGCCAAATAGCAGCACAAACAGTCAACCAGCACGCCACACACAGATACACACACATGCAGGCAGCACATGCTCACGTAACACTTAAGCACAATATTCCATGCATATGTGTGTGTGTGTGTGTGTGTGTGTGTGTGTGTGGTGCGGATGACTATGAGTAAGTGTATTTTGGGGCTAGGCAAGTTATGTGGCACCCAAAGTTTGCCTTGCCCCACACACACACTCGTGCAGCACACGCACACACACAAAGCCGCTGACTTACTCACACATATAGACATGTGTGTCAAAGCAGGTCAATGAAATGCTTTTTAGACACTTTGCGTTATGACATAACCAAAAACCCAAAACGACATTTGTTGCCATGACCTTGATGAAGTGGTGCCTGACTGCCCCCGACTTTTCGACGTCTACCCAGCAGACTCTTTGTAACCCTGGCTCACTTTTTTAATGTGTCTGCCTGTTTTAGTTCATTGAAATTTCTTTTGGTGTGTGTGTGGGTGTGTGTGTTAGCGTATTGCAAGTTAATTTTAGTACAATAAAAATCTTTTTTATGCGCACATTAATGGTACACCATATACATATAAACACGCTCACACGCACACGCACACACTCTCACGCACATATACAGACATGCTGTTAGGGGCCGCTTGCATGGCACTTTTCGCAGCCAAAATGGCGCACGACAAGTTGCTTCTGCTCCAACTGCTCTGTGTGCTCATTAAGCGTCTTCCGCTGGCAAACAGTTGCATGCTGCTCACTCTGTATCTCTGGTCATATCCTTGTGTGAGTCGGTCTGTGTCCCTCTATCTTCATTACCTCAGTTTATGCCCATACGTATTGTGTGCTTTTTTTGCACCTAGTTATTTTTTTTGAATTTAAAGAATAAATAATATGGAAAAATACTTGCAAATTTCTTTGTAAAACAAAAAGCTTCTTAATAAGTAGCTTAACCGACCATTTACAAAAGAAGATTTTGTGTAAGAAAAAACAATTTCAACGAATCGAGTAATCCATATAAAAAGCTTAAAAACATTTATTTTTGTCTAATACCCTAGCTTTTTCGAGAAGAAACTGCAGCGTTCAAATTCATGTTCTAAAAATAATAGACATGCTTAAATAAAGTCTTAAGCCAACTCTTGCTAAAATATTTGTTCGTAAAATTTATAGATGTTGTAGTCCATTCAAAAGTCACTTTAATTTTTTGTTAAGTCACGCCAAGCGATTTTTTGTTGTTTAAATGTAAATTGCCTGCGCCATCTAGCGGCCGCACTAATTAAAAAGAATATTTGATGACGGGGACGACGATGATGTTATAAAAACTATATGTACTTATAGCAAGAAATTGCATTTGAGTTGTATAAAACTAAAATAAAAACCGTATTTCACATGGAAGATAGATAAATGAGGCAAAGGCTTAATAATATAATAAATGAACCTAAAAACAACCAAGCGGTCAATTTAAGTAATAACAATAAGCAAATTATTTTCTTTTTTTAACCTAGACCAATCAAATCCTTTTTACTGCGGTGACCAACTTAAATGGTGAAAATTCTTTCATCCCTTCCAAAGTAATCCCCTTTCGCTGCAATAAGCTTATGCCAACGAATTTTCCAGTTATCATAGCACATCGCAAAGTCCTCCTTCGGAATGGCCTTCAGAGCCTTCTGCGATTCGATTCTTATTATCTCAATCGATTTAAAACCATGTCTCCAGAGCGTTCTCTTGAGTTTGCTGAAGTCACACGGAGCCCAATCAGATGAATAAGCAGGTTGCGGAACGATATTTGTTGATTTTTTTGCGAAATGCTCACGAAGAACCAGTGCTAACAGGACGGTCTTTTTGCAAAAAAAATTTTGTGTTTTTGGAACTCTTGACTCTTCTCAAGCACAATTTCTCTCAAAATCGCCTTCACCGATCCAAATGATATGCTCAAACTATCAGTGATGCCAATCGACAAATTCAAAGGATCATTTCTATGTCTTACTTGAGTGATGTTCATCAGTCGATGTTTTTGGCCGATTAGATACCACATTTTTTTCAACACTCTCTCGGCCTTGAACTCGTTATACCACTTGTAAGCATTCTTTGAAGATAGAGTCTGATCGCCAAAGGCTATCTGCAGCATTCTCAACGTGTTCGCAGCCAAAATGCCATTATATTTTTATCGATTATAAAAACCCTGGAAGTTTAAATTAAAAATTCGCCTTTCGAATTGGTCACAGCAGTACATATGCAAAACTTGTTTCTGACCTTATTGTAAAGCCTGCCAGTAAAACAGAATGTAATGGCTTTGACATACATACTTGCAGGGCCGTAGAGAGAAAATTCGGGCCCAGGGGGAAGTGTACCGGCCCCTCTATTGTAACTTTTTTGAATCACGACAGTACGCCAGTAATTTCACCGGGCCCGTGGGAATCCCCATTTCCTCACCCCTCTCGGCGGGTCGCATACTAGGAACCTGTTTTGAGTCCATAGAACATTTTTTGCAAGCCCTGGCAACTCTGCGTTTTTTGTTCATCACTTTTGGCACAACCTTGGCGCACATCTTTCCATTTTAATGGTTTAGATCTTTTTGAGATATTTCTCAATTTTTCATCGTGAGTAGACTTATTAACTAGGTTCACGTGCTTCACGACGTGCTTTCTACCTTTGGAAGACTTCCCACTACCATTTCTTTTATAATGATCCTAATGATCTAAGGTGTACTTTTTTGAATGATAAAAGATATAATTTAATAGGAATCAATGCAACGTCAACAATGATGCACATAGGTACCGGAGATCATAGTATGCCAAAATCTTTTACCAAAAAATTCGACTTAACGTAAGCAGTTGAATCATGTTTGTATTATATCTGATCCCTAACAGCAAAATTTTATGCTTTTAAAGATATCAAGAAAAAGCTGTTGAAACTAATTTAAGACTTCTGAGTCTCTAATGTTTCAAAATATCCCAAAAACAAAACAATTTCCTGAGCCCCAAAACTAAGTTAAAAAACCAACAGCATCCATTTCGTGAATGTGTGCCACATTTCTGTCGTTGGGCTCAAGGCACCACTAAGCCGTCTTTTTAAGTGAAGCCTTCCAGCCTTAAAGAACTAACCTAGCCTGTTCTAATCTAATTAATAAAAGTCCACGTTTTAAAATTATAAACTAATTTCTCGCATAAACCTTAAGTTTTGTTGTTTTGTGACTGTGTAGTACATAAAGTAGACACTTATGTAAATGTACCGCACTGACATACTGTTTGCACCATGCCTCTACTCGTCCTGTTTATTTGCCAGCCCTGCTGCTTATATGGCAGTTGGTCTTCTTGTTGTTGTTGTTTTAGATGTTGCTCTTGTTGCTGTTGCGTTGCGTGTTTGTTGTTTGTATACCTAACTGAATGTTTGTCTATTTGTCTGCCCGGCTGTCTGCACGTTTTGCGTGGCGCATGCATTTCATAGCAAATGTGTAAACAACCAAATATATACACACACACGCGCACTAACGAGGGCAGTTTGAGAACAAACTGGCAGAGGGCCACTTTTTTTGTAAGATTTTGGTGCTTGGGGTTAGATTTTTCAATTGTTTCATAGATTAACATCAAAATTGTATTACACGCATCAAAGTATGCTGTAATTTTTGACAAGGCAAAAGAAGTATATATTTACACCTAAACAAAAGAGGGAAGGCGAAGCTCCTATCTTCTAAATGAATTCTATCAAAAGAAATAGAAAAGCCAAAAGAATAGCATGCAAATTTGATGCTAGCTTGTATATCCCACTTTTTTAAAAGCAAGTTATTTTCTGCGCTATGTTTTATATGGTTGGGATATCTTAAGAAATTTGGAGGCTTAAACGTAAGCTTTTTCCCTAAGCGGAGTACTCTCAACATTTTGTGCGGTTAGGGCTTAAGCGGTTTGTTGTGCTTAAGCTCACATGAGTCTACACACTAATTCAAGTAGCTTCAGCTCGTATATCCATGTCAAAAATCTGAATATTGTAAAATTTGTTGTGCCTATCAATTATGATCTGACTAACAAACACAAATCTTTAATACCCTCTATTCAATAGGCACAGGATATTGCAATAGTGGCTTACATGTTTTATTATCTATGCCAATTTCTTTTAAGCCTACCCTCGTATGCTACGCATGAACTTTAACGAGCAGGACAGAGCACTCAGTCACACTACTAACCATAGAAGGTATGCCATATGCCTGGGACTGCGTTTATACCCTGCTGTTGTCTTACGAGTCAAACGCATAATTATGTCACGTAAGTTTAGAGCAGTTAACTCTGATGTTGCAATTTAGTAGCAATTCAAGTTTCGAGTGCTACACTTACACACACACACACTTACACTGAGTACTGAGTGTGTGGCATGCTCTGGAGGCACCAGCCGACAAGTGAACTTTAGTGTTTTATGACACAGTCACAGTTACTGTCACTATGACTGACAAACAGAGTCCCACAAACACCTGGGGAGCTCTTAATACAACAACGCTCTAGTATTAAGCATTTAGCTGAGTGGCAATGCCATTGAGCATGTAGCAAGTACATTAAAGCAAAAAAAAAGAAAAAATTGTGTATACGCACCATTGACTGCTGCCACTTTTGCAATCTTAATTGAGCTGAAAATCACTTAACCCACTTAAAAATTCTGAGTAAAAGAACAAGCTAAAAGCATAAGTGAGAATTCCAAATGTTTGTGGCATGCAGCATGCACACACCAATTCACACACACACACAGGTGAACGCAGCAGGAGCAGCAGCACATGCAGCTGGTGTCCATTATTGTGGTCATTATATGCTCATAGAACCTTCTGGGAACAATGCAAACACATCTCCCAGTATCTTTCTGTCCCTTTATGTACGTTTGTGTGTACTCGTATCCTAGCTCTTTGGTGTGCTGGGGGGCTTTCATTTGGTTAACATTATGTGCCACTGCGGTTGTTGAAGTTGATAATGCGTTTAAAATGTCATTTTGTGGGTGACATTCAACTTATGCCAACTTGCAACTTGCAGCTTGTTTTTGCGGCCACACAATGGTCAAGGGAAGAAAATGGCTGCAACAACTTTTGAGGGCAACAAGTTGATGGCACTTATGGGATAACATGTGCTCAGCATTTTTGCTTCTTTGCTTCTTTTTAAATTGGCTTAAGCAGTCGATGGATTAATCACAAATCGAAGATTGGCACATGTAGGTACTCTTAAGGTTATTTTTTTATACAATAGTTCTAATATAAATGCATCAAATGCATCATCAATAACAATGAAACCAGGTTCACGTAAATAAGCGTATCCAGATGTCGCACATACTTAAAAAATTTAGTTTAAGGCGTAAGCCTGTTTCCTCATACCTAACATTTATTTTCGATATTTCTAAGTCAAGCGCAGGCGTTAAACAATTGGGCTAACCAAAAAATTATACATACGCATATGTAGCCCAGTTCTCTTATTATTAATACAATACTACTAATAGTCTCAAACTGACGGTCCATATATCGGGAAATCATTGTAAATCGATATTTCGATTTTGGAAAATTCGATCTACTTTGTCACTAATGGCCTCCATTCAATTTTCAAATGAGAACACTTTTTTTCATTTTTTTCATAATTTTAGTAACTAGCTTAACCTTGGAATTGAGAGCAATGTAAAAACAGTTTATCAATGTCACTTACAATAGTTCGTTTTCACTGAATACCTTAGAAAAACCTCGTGGAAACTGAAATTATGGAGGTTATCTCACATACCAACTCAAAAAAAATACATTAACAAAAAATCGCTGTCTCGAAAAAAATGTTATGGGTTTCCTTGAGATTAGGGCTAGAACATTTCTCTGGTCCATTGATCACAAGACTTTCATTTTGTGCAGGCGTCTAATTTTACGATTTTTTCCATTTTCTTTTCCACTAGAGAATACTTTTTTTTTCATCAGTTGTACCAAGATACAACAAAACAAATACTGATCCAAAAAAAAATTAAATTTTAAAATTTGTGATACGAATTATAAAAAGCTTTTTATTTTGAAAGTTTTACAAGTCCACTTTAACATATGAACATATGTTTTATTTAATTGCCCAACAATTTATATTTCCATAATAAAAGCTAGTAAATTACAAAGTACGTTGTAGTACGTTGAACTAAATATAAAAAAAAATATTTCGTTGAAATACTATTGAATTTATGGTAATTTTCAATTGCAGTTCGGGATTAAAGTCCATGTTTGCTGATCAAACGAAATGCGCCGTCATAAACAAATTCGAATGCTTCAATAAACGCTTCCCACAATTGGCTATCAAAAAGTAATTCCAACTTGGCTGAATTTTGACATGAAAATGCATTTTTAAACACAGTGTAAAAAAAAATCCATTTGTGGACGAATTTTTTTTTTTAGCCCACTTTATGCCATTCAATTAAAACAGCAGAATTTCAATATGAAAAAATTGACAAATTGACAGAAAGGCAAATGAGTAAACGTTTTTATTCGTATTATTTCTGCAGGTCAACATTTCAATTATTTCTATTTTCTTTTATGATTTACCATAACACGCCGTATCATTTTCAGTCAGTTCAATCAGTCAGCCATTTTGTTTGTGTCTCTTGCATCATTTGCTCAGACATTTCCTGTTTGAGATAAGTGCATAAATGAAAAGTTTACTTATTGTATAACATTCATTTGATTGGACAAGACCTCTGCTTGGAAATGTTATGAGCCAGGGTTGGAGCAGTCTTGAAAATTACTTGTGGTGGGATTTTTAAAATTGGTAAGTACTTTTTGAGGGGTTTTAGTCCCAGTTTTTTTTTAAATCAGTTACAGTATTTTTTTATAGCTAGGACACCATAAAATTCTCTTTTTTTCTAATCTTATTTTTTATGAGCATTTTTTCTTCATGTGCGTCTTTTTCATTGTAAAATAAAATTAAATAAAAAAGGCATATACGAATTAATCTAAAATTAAAAAAGCAGCAAGCGTCTTTTTCATTCTAGAACAGATTAAATTAATTAATTAAAGTCATATATAACACTGGTCGACAAAAAAACACCTTTTGTGTGTAACATGAAAACTTTTATCGAGATATGTTAAGGACAAGGATAAGGATAATAAAAATAAAATTAGTAGTAATTTAAAATTAATTAAATTATTTTCTGTTGTTCCTCAATATCTCGTGAACAAAATTTTGTATGGACATGAAAGACGATTAGATCGAAAGGTATTGATGTGCTCTTTACAACCTTCCTAAAAAAAAGTTTTTTAGGGTAATTTGGGGTCGAGAAACACGAAAATGGCAACCTTTTTTTTCTTAAGCACCGTTTTCGAGTTATTTTCGAAAACATGTTTTTCGGCACTTTTTTCTGTTATTCCTTATTATCTCGTGAACGAAATTATGTATCGACATGAAAGATGACTAGATCTAAAGGTATTGACGTGCTCTTTACAGTGATATATAATTTTATAAATATTAAATAAAAATTATAGAAGTTATAAGCAACCAAAGTCGAAAAAAAGTGTAATTTTTTACAATTTTTCAAAATAACACATTTTCGGTATGCATTTTATTAACAAAAAAAAATTTTGGAAAATTATGTTAAGCAATAAACTGAAAGAGAATTCTTTTACAAACATTTCGAGTCCAAGATCTTTAAAATCGGGTAAGAACTGTAGATGCTATCGTACCATCGTCTTTCATGTCGATACAAAATTTCGTTCACGAAATAATGAGGAATAACAGAAAAAAGTGCCGAAAAACATGTTTTCGAAAATAACTCGAAAACGGTGCTTAAGAAAAAAAAAAGTTGCCATTTCTCGACCCCAAATTACCCTAAAAAACACTTTTTTAGGAAGGTTCATTTTTCGTGTCGACTAGTGTAATTAATCAAAAATACAAAAATTATTTTCTTTATTCCTATAACTTGATCTATTTTTCCTAAACTTATATTTTAATGAGCAACTTTCTTTATATGCGTCTTTTTTATTCTAAAACAAAATTAAATAAATTTTTTAAATCATATATGAATGCTCGATCGGGTTAAGGTCTGGGACTGCGGTGGATGATCAAGTGCCTTATGAGTCCGGTACAGTAGCCACTCTTTCACAATTTTGGACGTATGCTTTGGATCGTTGTCCTGTTGGAAGATCCAGTTTTCAGACAAGCCTAATTTCTCGACGCTAGAGGCAACGTTGTCCTTCAAAATGGTTAAGTAGTGTATTTTGTTCATAGTTGAGTCTATAAAAACCAGATTACCGATACCTGCCGCCGCCATGCAGCCCCAAAACCATAACTGAGCCTCCACCGTGTTAGAACGTGTTGTTAACACACTTTTCTTTGAAGGTTTCATTCTGAGCACACCATATTTTTGGTGGTATTTTTGCACCAAAAATTTCAAATTTGCTCTCATCGGTGTAAAATATGTTTTCCCAAAAAGCTGGAGCAACATTTTTGTATTTGTATATGTTTTGCGAAGTCCATACGCTTGCTCTGATTCGCCTTGGATATGTATGGCTTCTTGCGTTGTATCCTTCCATTTAGGCCATTTTTGTGAAGCGCTCTCCTGACTGTACTCGCACTTACTGGTTTGCCTAATTTCTGCGTTATATCTTGTGACAATTTAACTGCACTTAAGGCTGGATTTGCCTTTACCTCTCTAACTACAGCTCTGACTTCAGTACTACTAAGCTGCTTTGGGCGTCCAGACCTCGGTAAATCTCCAACCAGATGATGTTTGGCGTATTTATCAACTATTTTTTGTATTGTGCAGTGGTTCCTACCTACGATTTCGGCAATTTCACTTAAGGATTTGCCTTTTTCTTTTAAATCTAATATAATTTTCCGAGTGTCAGACGATGTTTGCTTTGCCATAGTGAGATTATTTTATTTAGTAATTTTTTATTTATTTTTAATTAGTATAAATCAGCTTAAAGCGACTTTTAGTGAAGTAAAGCACGTGATCAGTACAAATTTTACACAAAAAATTTATGTCCTTCCCCAAAATATTCAAAAAATGTAGCAAGTGTTACCACTGTTTACTTTTTTTTGACACGTAAAAATTTGTATTTCTTTACTTAAAGTGCATTTTTCTGGTTGTGAGTTACTAATGCTTCATGTTTTTGTTTAAATTATTGTCTTATTAAATAATTCTTGAATTCCTTATACTTATTTTTGATATTGTGTTAATTACTTCACTGTAATGAAACTTTTAATATGAGTAGCTTAGGTGTTTACTTTCTTTTGATACTCACGTATGTTGAGCTATTCCAATTTAGCCAAGCTTTTGACACACCAAGCTACTTTTGGATCGTTTAAAACCCATTTTGCAACCCTGGTAAAACGTTGCCTCTTGTTGTTATGTGTGAGTCTATGTATTTGGTTCAATGCTTTCATTGAATATTCTTTCATTACAAAATGTTCCTGCAAAAATCCTTTTTAAATAAAATATTTACTGTTTGCAAATAGAAGATCTCACACATATACATAGAAGCTCTTCACAGTTCCATATGAGATTTGAGTCACTGCTGGCTTACATGAAATGCTGCTCAAAGTAATTAAAGTGCAACATCTCCAACTTGTAAACACATTTTTGTTGCTTTTTACCATTGCCTTGGAATGGATTATGTTGCATTTGTATTGCATTTATATTGCTTCCCCAAAGAATCCTAGAATCCTTTGTGCCTTATGTCAAGTGCTGAAGCTCATAAACCGAAGCTCAGCTCGGTTCAGCTCATAACTGTCATATTTACTCATTTTTATTTTCTGTGTATTATGGTGTAGACTTTGCTTTGGCCTTAGCCTGGGGCTTGGGGTCATATGATGCTGGGTCTTTGGCTTGGCAACAGCTCATTAAAGTGGCATGCTTTTTGGTGGCAAGTCGAAAGTAATTTAACATTTGTTTGGCTTAATCATCATGCTGCTTGCAGCAACATCTTGCTGCACTCAATGCATCTTACAAATGTCAAACATTTTTGACAAATTGCTGAGGGCGCGCTCTAGCAATTGCTGAAGCATTTCATTGCATGAACTAGAGACAATAACAAGCAACAACAATAGCAGCAAATAACAATGCACTGAGAGAAATGAAAGCAAAATTGTTTAACACAAAAATGAAATACTTAAAGTTAGTACAATATTGTGCAAAAAAAAGCTGTGCTTAAAATAAAAATGGTCATTAAGATATTTAAGGAACATGCTTAAACAAAACTAAGAAAATTTTATTTTTTGAAATATTAATAATGAAATAAAAAGTAAAAAATGGCAAAGTGTACCACTTACTTATTTCGCTCTAAAGATTTTTCAAATATTTTCTACTTTTGTTTTTGACCTCGGATTCGGATTCAGCAAGTTGAAAAAAAAAAATAAATTCAAAAAACTTAGATAACCAGTCTAGAAAAAAAAAATGTATTCTCGGATTCAGAGATCAGACCATGTCTAGTATATGTTATTGGGATGAATTTGAATCTGAGCTCTTAAAACCGAAATATCTAAAAAAATATGTTGGGAGTTTTTTAGAGTTTATTTTAAATCGCTAAGTGTTGGGGTTCTTTTATAACGTATGCGGATTCAGCGGCTCAAAGTCCATGTCGGTAGCCCTGTCATATTTAAAGGTGCCACTACTTTATTTTTGGCCTATGCTATTAGAAAGCAGGAACATTGAGAATCTATTGTGCGGCCATTAGAAGACAACAACTAAGAAAGATACAAACGAACTGCAGGATCGCCGTAACAGTGTATAGCTTTTTGGATTGAGAATGACAATGGGTTGATCAGGTGAACATTTTTTCACTATTTTTGTTTCCTCCAAACAATGGTTTTTCTCAATTGCCTCAAAATATGCGTTTGTTTCTGTAAAGAACTTTTTATGCGACAAAAATTTTTATTCAACATATAATAGAATATTGGATTCCGTTCATGAACGAAACATTTTAATTAATTTGAGTACAACCTTTTTGAATTTTTCTCTCAGTGTTTGAATTGACAATTGTTGCAGTTGTTGTTGCTACTGTGGCAGAGCAACTCAGCTGCCATGTCAAAATTTGGCATTTATCTTCTTTGCAGTTTCTTTATAAGACTCAAACTCTGAGCAAGCAGCTAGAAAACCATAATGAAGCACACATGCAGCATGCGGCATGTGGCAAACAATGACAAGCACACAGCACGAAATGCAATCAGTTGGCATTCGTTTTAGTAAAAGTATTATATATAGTTGAATATTTTGTTGCTTTAAGATTTGAACAAAGTTACATAAATTAAAAATTGTTGGCATTACACTTTGGGGTCTCGCTTGGAACAAAGCATTTGAATATTTAAATTCGATTAAGCGGGTGTGTGGGTAGAAAGCAGCCAAGGGAAAGATATGGGCGCACAGAGTGGGGCATGGCCATTGTAGCAGTTATTCCTGTCGATTTTACTTATACAGTATTTTAGAAAAAAAAAAGAAGAAAACATTGTTTAAGTTTTCTATTTTATTTTTGTTTCAATACAATTTGTAGTGGCACGTGTGCATGTGTTTGTGTGTGTACTTTTCCAATTTTTCGGCTTCTTTTGGGCTTTTCCTATATATACTACTATATATATTTTACTTCGGGTTTCTACCTCTGCTACCTTTTATACTGAAAATAACAAAGTGTGTGCATAGCTGTATATGTGTGTGTGTATGTTTAAAAAGGAAAATACATTTAACTGGCATATATATATATATATATACATATGTATATTTGTGCATACATTTGCGTAAAGTAAACAATACTTTTCAATATTTAAACTGCGAATTTACGGATTTCCAGGCAAATGCGTGCCATACTCATCTTTCGCTTTGTTGTTTTTATCCAACCTGAAATTGTTTGACTTTTGTGCAGAAAAACCCTTTGAGTATTTGGTTTTTTTTTTACAATACACTGTATTTCCTACAGGAAAAAGGGGTATATAAGGCCCAAAACAAGTGCATGAAGAGTTGGACATGAAATGTGTATGTCCAAGAACTTTTCAGTTTGCCAAATCGACACCATTATACTATGGTTTGAAGAACTGTAACTTGTAAGCCCAAATCCTACAAAGAAGCATCTAAAATATGCTTTAAAACCACACACAAAATGTCTACCCACCGTGTAGTCTTAGTTCAACTGAGCTTTGTGTACCCTTTAAATAAATATTAACTGGTAAACAAAGCCAAAGACAACATCCATAGTCTATATAAAAATAAAACCATTATTTTTATTTATAAGCAACAAAACGAAAATATTTCTTATATTTTCTTCGAATTTATTTGAAAAACTTTTTTAAAACAAGCGAAAATGCCAAAAATAATACTTAGAATGATTTTCCATTTGAGTATAGGAGGTCTTCGACTTGGGGTCTTTCGATGTCGTATATCGTGACTGTTGTACGCTGCAGCGATGTCGTGATATGTCACACTTGCTCCCTCTTGCGGAAAATTTAGTTTTCACATTTTTTTCTTGCTCCATCTGGCGGACAACTTTTGAACTTCGCGTGCTCTTACCGCTACAGCTGAATACTCCTAAAAAGCATGTAGGAGAGACCAAAAATTTAAAATGAAGACTCACAAAAAATTCCAAAATATGGGGCAAAGGTAAAGTTTAGAAATTTAAGCTTCTGGTCAAATTCAAAAGAAAAAAAGCAAAAGCTTGCACTAAAGCGAAAACAAAGAAATAAAAACTTATAGCAGAAGACACAGGGAATTTGAATTAAGGCTTAAAAGTTATTTGGCGAAGCGAGCAGGTGGCAAAGCCCCATATAATTTTTGTATATGGAATAAGGAAATAATTCAGACAACTTTTTTTATTAATTGAAACAAATAAACAATAAAGCGTAAAAATATTTAATATAATAAATTATAAACATAAATAAAAAATGGCGATCAAAAATTTGAAAACTGCGATTCATAAAAATTTATGTATTTTTGATTATTTACATTATAGTATACATATATAAAAAAAAGAAAAAAGAAAAAAATTTATTTTTATTGAAATTTTTGAACAAAAACTAAAATATTTATGATGCATTAAACTTATTATTGTGTTTAAATTTTGTTTTTTTTTTTTGTCAGCTCGTAGTTTGCTATTTCATAAATTACGAAACGTATTATATGTTTTAAAAGAGTTTACGCTCAAACAAAAATATTTTTTTCGAATATTCGTTTTTATTATTTTTATTATTATTTTATTTATTAAGCTTTAAAACCCGTATTTAAAAAAATGTATTTCTACTATGAATAAAAAAAATTAAAAAAATATGGTTTTCGACAGATGTCAATCAGTATTCCAGCTCTTATCAAAACAGAGTATATGAATCGCTCAACTGCGAAATCGATAAACTCCACTTTTTGAATTTTGCGAAATTTAAAAATCCGAGTACTTGGGGATCATCCATAAGCTACGTGACGCTGATTTTCGTCAAAATCGACCACTCCTCCCATTTGTGACACAGTGACGGAATATTTTTGAAGATTTTCCATATGATCGTGACGCTTCGCCAGACCCTCTCTCACCCCCTTGAGCGTCACGTAGTTTATGGATGATCCCAAATTTTCATAATCATGATTTCCAAAAAAAAATATTTACACCACTTAAAGACAAACTGACAAATAAAAGACAAAAGACACTGAATAATAAATAATTTATTTCTAACTTTTCTCAACTTTTTGTTTAATGGAGTTAATCGATTTGGCTTGTGAACCATTCTTATAAGAATACGATTTTTCGTCATGAATTTTTATTTATCGTTAAGTTTTCCGATAAATAGTTTTTCTGCTTTGCATGGCGTACCAAACAAGCACACTTAGTAAAATTGTCAAGGCAGCCTAATAAGTTTGAAATTTTGAAATTCACAAGGACCTCAACAAATGTTATGTAAATAAAGGAATTAAGCATCGTACTGCAAAGTAAATACATAAATCGCCTGAATTTGCATGAAAACTCTAGCGATAAATTTATTAGATATTAGACGTCTAAAAAGATATAGATTGTAAGTTAAAGAACTTAAGGCTATATTGGTTTAGCAAAAAAATTTAAAAAATTACGACAGATTGCAAATAAATAAATTTTTATTTATCGAATATTTTCAATTATCGAATATTTTTTTAATTTTGCTATGCGCATCTTATATAGACTGATAGAAATCACGTTTATGCAAGTATTATATTTAAAACAAAAACAAAGCATAGAATATTTAAAATTCGCAATGCATCAAATGAAAACCTTGCTCTTGTTTTATTTTATTTGTATAGGTATTATTTTTTCACTCCATTATATAATACATTCTGCCAGAACCAGGCGTTGTGTAATCACGTGATCATAAATTTAAGTGCACAAACACACACACACACACATAATCACCCGCACACTCACAATCACAATCACCCACACAAACATAAAAGCCAACATTTTCACATACTGTATAATTTGGTTAGGTGAATACATAAATATGTATGCATGCATACTTATGTATACATAAGAAAGGATTTATGTGCCACCAAAATGTACGAGTATGTTGCAAACTGGCAATTTGCTGTCATAACTCATTGATGAAATTGTTAGGTGTCGCTCTTAAGGAAAAACTGCTTGATGAAGCTGCTTAGAATTTAATTGGTATAATACGCCCCACTAAAGTTTTTGGCCAACAAAAGTTGTTGAGCATTTTTAAGCTGTTATATAACTTACACACATGCGCAAAAAATGTTGCATGCAACATAAGTGGTCTTTATCTCATGTGCAGTCAAAACAGTTACCAAACTTTTGAACACAATGCGCCCCGAGGCAACCAAAAAGCCAGATGAGTGTAACTCTATAGCAGTATGAATCGTTTTTATGAGTGGCTTGATTTGTCTGTATAAGTGAGTCTGTGCGCGTGTGTATATTCTAAACGAATAGTTTTCGAGTGCATTAGAAATGGGATTGGTTATTAAGACAGTTGTAGAAATAGTAGCTAAAGTAACAATTCACTGATAAGCGGCAACTTCATTTGCACTCTTAGTCAAAATTGGCACAAGTTGCCCAAGTAGCTTTAGAATTTTCAATGGAAAACTTTTTGTTTTTTATACAGCGCAGCTTTCGAGTGCCTTACAATTTTCATATATGAGTTACATACTATACTATACTAAAGAAGACAAAGGCAGCTGTAAAACAATGCGCATATATTTATTTCTTTTTGTATTTCGTAAATTATTCAAGACAAATGGCAGCAGGAGACAAAGCAACAGGAGTAAGAGAATAGCTCTCGAGCTACGTATGGGCAGGATTTGAGTTGGGCGCCAAATTGTATGCAACAAAAAATGCATAAAGAGCGAAAAAAGCAGAACACTCACTATATAAATAACATGTACTATAGTAAGTGTGCCAAGTAGTTGGTGAAAATTGAAGCAGTGCAATGAACTTTGTTGCAAATAGATATGTGGACTTGGCTTGGTAAGCAAAATGCAAAGCTGCATTGATTGATCTCTGCTCGATAACAATAGCTTACAAAATTAAAGAAATACGTCTTTGAAATGGTTTCTTTAGAGAATAGAAAAAATATAAAACTATTTTTGCACAAATTAAAATCTAAAAATTATTCAATAATTTCATCAAGCGAATATTTAAAACTTGCTAACATTTAAAAAGTTTTCCAACAACAACGTAAAACAGGCAAAAAAAATTGTTTGCTAAATTCTAGCAATCAAATAATGACAAAAAAAACAATATTTTTTACTTTATGCTATGTGGGTCAGAACTGTAGTTGGCAATGCATAAGTCATTAAAAAAATTTAAACTGCGCAAAATAAAATTTTGAAAAGGCTGTTTTACCTTCTATATACTTATGCAACAAAACCTTTACATAAAATATAAGTATTGACATGATTGAAGAACTTATTTCTCGTGCATCAATTAAATTTAGTCCCACGAAACAAGTCAACGTTTTTGATTCCATATATTTGTCGGCAATACCAAGTTAAACTAAAGATTTTAATAAAAATTTTTGCTCTGACAAAGTCCTATTGGCTTTTAGAAAAAAGTCTTATTTATTTTATTATTATCATTTTTATTTTATTATTATGGCAAATCAATTATATTGTATTTTCATACTAAAATGTGAGAAGAAGAACAGACACTAAAATATAATAAAACATAGACTACCTTGATCAAAAACTTCCCGGAATCATCACCGTGTGGCGGTCTCAGTTACCCGATTTGATCTCTCATTTTTTTTCTTAAATTACCACACTTTCATTGTTTTTCTAAAAAATTTCAGCTGGATTGCTAGACATTTGTATTTGATTTTTGATCAAGGTATGGAACCAAAGAAGGTTTGTTGCATTTTTTTTTCGCATACTTTTAGGGGCACTTGATTTATATGGCAAGATTCGGAAGCAGTGAATGAAGTGCCGAGCTTTTCAAAGCAGACCCACCAACAACCGCATATGTTTATACGCCACTTATCCGAGAATTCTGGAACACGCGCGAATTCCCTAGGACGCTGACTGAGGGCACCATAGTGCCTATCCCAAAAAAGGGAGATTTAAGTCAATGCCGCAACCACAGAGACATTACCCTGCTGAATACGTACCAGAAAATTGTAGCCGCCATCATACTGAACAGGATTCGAGGCCCAGAACCTGCGCTCATACGACACGAACAAAACGGTTTCAGGCCAAATAGATCGTGTGTTGACCACATAAATTCCCTTAGGATTATCGTGGAACAATCCATGGAATGGAGATCGCCTCTTCTACTTCTCTTTATAGACTTTGAACGCGCCTTCGACACAGTGGACTGGAATGCGATTTGGGACGCTCTCACAAGCCTCGGAGTACCTGATCACATCACCGACTTAATAAAAGCTCTTTACAGTAACTCCGCATGTTCCGTACGCTACAAGGGAAAGAGAGGCCGGACGCTTTTATTGAAAAAGGGTGTTCGACAAGGCTGCGCTTTATCACCTCTACTTTTTCTTATTGTCTTAGATATGGTAATGAAGAAAACGAACCAAGACTCTCCGACAGGCATACAATGGGGCCCATTCGAAGTGCTTGGTGACCTGGATTACGCCGACGATATCTGTTTACTCGCGCATAGCCTCGAGCATATGAATAGGAAGCTATCCGCGCTAATTCAGAATGCCCTGAAAGTCGGACTCAAAATCAACTTTTCAAAAACCAAACTAATGCGTTTGCAAACTCGAAACAGCACGCCTCTATCAGTGCTGCACGAGGGAAGAAATCAAACAATTGAGGAGGTCGAACAATTCTGCTATCTAGGCAGTATTATTACAAAGGATGGAGGGGCTGAAGTAGATGTGGGCAGCAGAATTAATAAAGCGCGACAAGCATACTATAAGCTCAGCAAAGTTTGGCGGGCACGCAATATCTCGCGACGCACAAAACTTCGTATTTTTAACACCAGCGTTAAACCTGTCCTCATGTATGGCTGCGAAACGTGGAAAGTAACAAATGCTTTCACCCAGAAATTGCGCGCTTTCGTTAACCGATGCCTTAGAAGAATATGCGGCATATATTGGCCGAACATCATAAGCAACGAAGATTTGCAAATTCGGACTGCTACTAGACCCATCCACCTTGAAATAAAAGAAAGAAAGTGGCGGTGGATTGGGCACACATTGCGAAAAGAGCAAAGTAATATAACAAGAATGGCACTACAATGGAACCCGCAAGGCTCAAGAAGAAGAGGAAGACCCATAATAACATGGGAACGAAGTGTTCAGAACGAGGCGCAACGGTCATGGCAGCAACTTAAAACAATCGCTATCAATCGAGATCGATGGAAGGAACTAGTCACCGCCCTATGCTCTGAATAAGAGCGACAACACAGAATTATTTAATTTAATTTTTAAATGGATAAACTCAAGGAAATAATAATAATAATATCGATACCCAGTATTTTTTAAAAAGCCTACACAGAGGGTTTTCATGAAGAAAATATATATAAGTATGTATTAAATTATGGTATAGGGTGGGCCGTCTGTTGGATTGTATGTAATTGCATTTTATCCGTATATTTTCCAACAAAATTGGTCAAATATATATACCAAATGCAAATTTAAAACTATTCATTTATGTATGAAAATCAATATCGCTCAAATGGCAGCCGTGGCTAGCCCGTATGCGAACATCGTAATTTTCAATGACCTGCTACTCGTTGACACTGGCGTCAACTTTGTTTTTTTCACAGAACGAGCATTAGGTCTTTAGCAGTTTTACGCTTTGTGCGGTTGTTAAATGATCCATGACTTAAATTGAGTAGTTTTTAACTTGACATATGTCGAAGAGCATCCACTTTGGACGTTTATGTTTCCAATTATGAATGTTTAACAACAAAATCAACAGATGGTCCACCCTATACATATGTATGATAATGCAAACTCTTGTAAAAAATGAATCAGTGTTAAACATAATCTAATAAATTTTTGATTTTTGTAGAAATGGTTTTATAAAAAAATAAGCATGTCTACTTCTTACTCGATTGGCAAAAATAATATGAAAATGGTAATAAAATTATGAAAACAAGTCAAGGAAAATATCGATAAAAATTTCTAGAGACGCGGATACTACTACTATTGTTCTCTTCCCTCAGTGGCGCATAGGGCCTCGATGATTCTCTTAAATCAGACTGTTGGGTGCTGCTGTGCAGATGTCATTCCACATATATCGTGCTTAAGCTAGTTCACTCTCGACAGTTCTTCGCCACGTTTTCGCTGGTGCACCACGTCTTCTACTGCCTTGCGGATTCCATGTTAAAGCTTGTCTGGCGATATAACTTCTAGGCTGTCCGAGTGTGTGGCCTATCCACTTCCACTTCCTCGTTTTTATTTCGGTCTGTGCTACTTTTTGATGAGTCTGATGTAGCAGTTGTTCATTCGATATTCTATTTGGCCACCACATTTGTTAATAAAAACGCGGATTAGTTCTTAATTAAACTTTTATTGTATCTCCAGCTAAACAGGATAGTTTGACGATCTCAAACGAAGAAAACTGCAATTCATAGAAATAAATGTATTTCTGAAAACTGTGCACAAATAAAATAAAAAATCTTATATAAAAAATAAAGTTTTTTGCAATCTTAGTACAACTTAGCTTTGTTTTAGCCTTTTCAAAAATTAATAAAAAAAAATAAATTAATAAATAAATAAATAAATGAAATAAATAATAAATTAATTTATTATAATTAAATAAAAAAAATAGGGTATTCAGTTCACAGTTTTTAGCCGAATAAATAATTCCAGTCTGGTCTAAATATTAGCGGCATCAATTAGAAAAGGGTTAAGTCTGCTATTTGATTAAAGTCTCAGGCTATAAAAAAATGTCGAAAAAAGGTCACTAGATAATATTTTTTATGATTAAAAATATTTATTTTCATACACATATTATATGTAATTCTCGTTAAAATGGTAAGAAATCTCACAAAATTTTCAAGTTAGTGAATTTTCGTGCAAAGTTAAAAAAATTTTAATTAATCTAGAATTATTTTAGTTTTTTGTGCATCGCGCGTCCAGATCGAATAACCGAAAAAGTCATAATTAGATACAACTTTTCCGAGTTCGAAAATATGAATAAAATATGGCTTGTATGTTCAAATTTTACATTAGAAATTCAAAGAGTAAATAGTAATTTAATCTACCCAGCTTTCTTCACATAAATACACCAAACAAAAATCATGGCCACAACTCTTTAACACACAAAACTCAATCAAGTTCTAACAGCCTATAGGATTAAGAGCTGAATTTGACTGATTCCAAATTTTGGCCCAGAAGCTGACAGTAATTTGATTGACAGCAGCATCAGTAGAGCACATCATATTATCAAACATCAGCGGAATACGATACAGTTACGGAACTGATACGGTTTTGGTACTTGGCCGGAAGCCAGTGTCAACGGCTTGATGCATTATGGGGCTTATAGACTTGCCTGCTGTCGACCAACTGACTGACTGATTGTCTGCAACATTGTGAGTGACATTTTACCTTGGCAATTGGCATTTTAAATATGGTTGACTAACGATGGTTTTGTGGGGGTCTGGGTGTTTTGGAACTAGCCATTGTTGCACGAACAAGTAGTTTCCAGGATAGGCCAATTATGTATGAAACACAAGCAACTGACATGCAAATTCCAAGAGCCGAGTTGGGTATAGCCTTGACAACGTTGGCCAATAAAACGCGGTGCCATGAACCGAATGGTTCGCAACAGTTAGCAAATTATTTGCTAACTAGACCAACAAACTTGCCTGACAAACTTTGTATAATTTAAAATTTTGAAACTGCAATGACACTAGTCTAAAATTGGACTCATCGATATGAACAGCGTTTAATAGTTTTCACTATCTCAATGTAATCATCTTCAACGTCAACATCATCATCTCAACTCTTATTGTTGTTGTTATAATGGCTGCAAAACTTTGACGTCATAATTTTGAAACTCTGCCGTTGGCCATTTTAACTTGGCTTTAAGTGTCACTTAAAAATTTTAAGTCATGAAATCACTTTTTGCCGTACACTGGGAATTGAATATTGCTGCCAAAGCCCAAAACTCCAAGAAGAGAGAAAAGTAGCGAAGCTTCCATAAACTGATAAAGTGCGCATGAAAGCATAGCAAAAATAATCGACAAAGATAAGCTTATTTTACTTTTATCGTTAGACCTACGGTAATATACCCTTGCTTTGATAGTCTCCAAAGTTGATTGATGACTAATAAATCGTTTATAGGAAACTAAGCAGTAATCGCAATTTTATTTATTCGCTGTACCAATTTATTTTTTAGGAAACATATAAATTTGCTGTTTTTAAATTAATTAGAATTTTCGCTATAAAATAAAATATTATATAATAGTATTGTTTGCGAATTTTAAAAATGTTAAAACAAGTTTGTTTGTTGTTTGAACGTTTGTGAGTTTTTTATTTATTTATTTTTATTTTTGATAGTTACAAATTAGCTTAAAAACTAAAGGTAACTTTGTTCAAGCCCTGGCATCTTAGGCCTTCGGCTAAGAAATTTACATTTATATATTAAGTGATTAAATTAGATTAGGTGGTACAAATTGCTACGTTTTAAGAAGTCTATGATTTTATTAATATTAGTTAAAGTTAGATTGTTTAAAAGATTTTTTGGTTGTACATTTTTAAATATCAAAGTTCTATTATTTAAGTGAGTAGTGCAGTCTTTTAAAATATGGTTTAGATTTAGTGTATTAGTGTTACAGAAAGGACATGTTGGAGGGGGTGTGTTGGGTTTCATGTAGTGGGAGTGAGTGAAATTGGTGTGGCCTAGTCGAAGACGTATTAATTTAATTTCGTCTAGCCTGGTTAGCGAGGACGTTTTTGGGAGTTGAGCTAATATTTGCGTGATATTTGATTTTGATGCGTTATTGGTTTGATACCAGTTTGATGTTTCTAAAAAGTTTTGATATTCTATGGAAATAAAAAGTTGTTTAATATACTTTTGGGTGTCTGATAGGTTTAGATTGGTTGAAACTATGAGAGGGAACTTACAAGCCATTTTTGCTGCCTTATCAGCAAACTCGTTGCCCATGTTTGAATTTTTGTTGATATTTCTTAAGCAGGTTTCGAATTATGGAGGGGTAATAGGATGTGTTGTGGATATTTTTGATTGAATGTAAGGATGAAAGTGAATCTGAACAGATCAAAAATTTTCCGGGTTGGGTTTTAAGTAGTTGGTATAGCTTCAAATATTGCAATGATTACTGATGAGTACACTGTAGAGAACTCAGGGAGGAGACCCAGTTTAAGTATCTGGTTTTCTGAAGTAACAGCGTAGGATGTTATGTGTTTGTTTTGGGAACCGTCAGTATAAATGCATTTAAAGGTATTGTATTTAGATTTAATTTTAAGAAATTCCTTTTTAAAAACTAGGGAAGGAGTTTCTGACTTATCGTAAATACTTAGTGTGGTAATAATTAAGCACTTGTCGAATTCCCATGGGGGAAGTCATCTATCAGTGTTTTTTTGTGCGGCGTAATATAAGTGTCAAAACTTTGGTAAAGACTTATAATACGATCTATTGTTGATGTGAGTAGATATTGTTTACTATGGCTTAACATAGTAACTTAAACTAACATGGCGTTTTATGTTATTTAACAGTGTTATTCTCTTTTGATCTGTGATTATGCTAATGGTTTTGTTTTAAAAGGTTGCGTGATCAATGAAGCGTACTTGTAAAAAAACGTAACTTAAAAAAATTAATATGGCACCCACTCATTCTACATTTTGAGTAATTAGTCACTAAAGTTCAACCAAAACATAATAATCTCTCTTTTTTTTCAAAGTCCTATAATATATTGAACACAGGAGATTATAAAATTGTTTGGGTATAGTTAGTAATAGAGGGCACGGGGTACATTATGGTCAGGTTTCAAATATCGCCAGCAAATAAATAAAATTTACATTACAAAAGCTTTAACGAGAAATTAAGACATCCTTAGTCTACAAAATTTTAGAAGCGTCACAGCTTAAGGTTGAGCACTTTCTGAATTTTATGATGCTATAAAAAAATTAGTATCATAACTAACAAAGATTTTTTATTTTTTAAAAACAAACACAAATTTTTGTTCTTCTAGATGGCTATCCCGTCCTTATATTTATAAAGCAAAACAAAAAACTGATCTTAGAGCCTAAACCATAATTGTGTCACTGTAGAATTTTTTATTCTCAATTTTTCTGAAATAAAACAAATAACGCTTTCTTTTGAGCGGGAAAGCCTTAATTTTTTTTTCAGACTGACAAAAGTGGTTTACCAAAAATGCATAAAACGAAGTAATTTAAGCAATTTTGTCGAAAATAAATATAAGAAATTGTCAAATAGTTCTCAAAAAAAAAGTTAATAAAAATTTGGCGACGAAGTAATGAACATTTTTCTCAAAACCGAAAACTTTACATCTTGTTTTTGTGTACGTTCGATTTTGACTTTTCTTTGAAACAAAAACTTACAAGCTTGTTTAGATCACTATTTTTTTTTCTTTTTGTAACAAAACAACTTTCGATTTATGATAATAATTATTTTTATACTTTTTTATGAGGCTATTTCAAATTTTATTATTTAATAGTTTGTATTATTCTCTTCTACTTAAGAATTTAAAAACAAAAACTTGAACCCTCTTTCTGGGCTAATGATATATTATTAATTTTTTTTATAAATTTTTTGTTTTCTTAAAAAAGCATTTTCTTTGCCCAAATTTGTATAATAAAAAGAAAATTTGTGAGTTTTTATATATTTTCAAATAATAATATAATAGATATTTTCGTGTTAAAGTGCCACTATTTTTATTATTTAAATTGTATTATTAATATTCAAACTAAAAGAAAAACGACCAACGTTATAAGGAAGAGAGAGCATGTGAGTAATCTTTAATAAATCTCCACGAGCTACAACTTTATTTATAGGTACAACAAATTTTTACCATTTTAAGCCAGAAACCGAAAAAAAAGTTTTTAATATCATGTGCTATTTCGATTCAGTAGAACTTCAAAAAAAAAAAAAAAGATAATAGCACTTATCCATTGTGCAATAAAAAGTTGAATGCAATATTAAATCTTGCCAATTCTCGTCATTACAATATTTTTTGTATTAATATTTTTGATTTAAAAATCCCTTACATACTTCAAAATAGAATTTTAAACGGAATTTCAAACGTCTGTGGTTTAAATTCCTCAAAGAATTTCAAACTCTATTGTTCATCACACAGTAAATATACCCTCTACAGGTTTACAATGCAAACCAATGGCAAAACAAAGATAATCTATTGTGGGGCTTTTCGAGTGGCTCGTCTTTTGTTTTGTTCCATGGAAGGCAATTATGTTGTTGGCATTCGTTAGGCTGGACACGTGGCTCGTTTAAATGATTGCCGCTGTGTATAAAGTATGCTAAAGTTGTTATCAAGAACGATTCTGGGCAACAATGTTTTAGCTTAAATGACCCCAAAGCTCAGTCTTTATTGTTCTTGCCCTCCTCTTTTGCACTCGCTGTCTCATTGTGTACGTGCGCCGGTCATTGTTCTGTGTACACACGACGTATGCGTAATATTTCATGCATTGCCTGCCAATAGACCTAAACTGAAATAATAGTAAAATATTTTCAGCAATATAACAATAGTTTGCAAACTGTTAGGCCTTTTGGAACTTACAAATATATCAAATTTCATTGATTTTCATTCGAAATAAAGTCTTCAAAAGCCACTTTCAATTTTTTTGGTTATATGTATTTATAACCTTTTTAATTGCTGCAGAATTTTGAAAAATTCAAGTTTGTTATTGATGGCTTAATGGTAGCTGAATTCTTGTGAAGTTTGTAATTTTTATATAAAGCCATATTTTGCTATTACACATAAATATTACTTTTTACAATTTTTTGTGCATCCATAAGAAAAGCATTATTATGTTTTAAAAAATATAAATAAATATGCAAAAACAGAAACTGTGTAGTCCTTTGGAATTTTAAAAATTCACCTGATTCTGAAAGATACGCTCCAGGAAAAGCCGTATCAAACATAAAACTGTGTAAATTAATAAATTAGAAAGGGGAATTCCGTAACTAAATTTCTAGCAGATGAGGTTAATAAAAATATTTTTCTTTAAATTTCCAATCAAATAACTTTTTAATTCGTGCTAAATCGAATGAAATTTGTAAACAAATTTTTTTGCTAGAACATATTTTTTTTAAAACCATGCAAGAGGAACTAATGTAACATACACTGCAATACTGACTTACAATATTTTGCTCATAAGAGTCAAGAAATAAATACCAAAGTTATGCAAATAACCATTATAGAGGTTTTTAGAGCGTGGTCCAAAAACAAAATTCCATTTGTTTTTAGATTAACTCGACACAAGTGAATAACTCTAGAATGGTTATTCAAACTTTTATATTGTATAGGGACCTATTTTGCGGTCCGTGCGTGCTGAAACTCATAGAAAAGCATCACAAATTGATATTAGTTTTTGCACTTTAATGGAGCTACCAAGTTTAGAGTAGTACAAAACTTTCATTAAGCAAGAGAAGAGACTGAAAAAAAAGAGAGAAAGAGTTTCAAGCAAAAAATTGAAATGCTCGTTGACCGCACGCCCGCTCATTACTTAGAAATTAAGGCAATGGAGAGGCAAGGATTGTTTTAGACACACACACACACATAGGACCAAAACCAAGAAGCAGCAACAAAGTTTGTGCTGCAACAACAATAACAAAAAAGGGAACAACAAAGAGAAGAACAGCAACAACAACAACAACAGCTGAGCTAACCAATCAAGTGTGGCTAACTTTTGGCCACAGAACTTGAATTACAACAGAGAGAACAAGCGACAGCGACAGCGAGAACTACTACAACAACAACAATAACATGGACAACAACAATAGCCACTATGCTCTGTCTCCATTTACAAAAGTAGCTGACAAAAGTAAGAGAGAGAGGAAGAAAAAAAAACAAAAGAGGAAATAAGCATGAAAGAAATAGAAAACAGCAGTTGAACCAGTTGAGTCACAAGAGCGGCACGCAAGCATGAAGCATGAGCAACAAAAACAACAAGTGGAACACAGACTCAAATGAGAAATCAAATAAATACTCAATCGAGCGTAAAGCAGTCAAAATGACAGCGGCAAAGAGCGCAGCCAGGAAATGGGCCATGCAAGGGTTAAGCATACTACTAAACTACGAAGAGAGTGAGTGCGAGAGCAAACGGTCATCAATGTTAAGTATACGACAGATGGGTCAGCCAGTCAACCAATGCACTACTGGCAACTAAGCAACTGAATCTGTTGATGAAATCTCTTTAAACTCCTGTTGGCTTCAAGCGAGCGGAAGTGCATAAAATCTTTAAATTTATGTAGTTCCAAGCATGTCAATCACAGCGTGCTTCAGAGCTTTAAATGAATGAGCAGAAAAATTACAAATTTGATGTAGTCGAGGCAGTGATCGACTGTAGGATACGCTGCATAGAATTTTTCTATTAAAGTTGAAGTTAGGCGTAGTCGAATGATTAGCGAGTTTGTGCGTGACATGTCAACATTTGGTTGTTTATAATGCTCACATGAGACTAAATAGTAAATTTAATGACTTCAGCTTATTTATAAACACAACCACGAGAATAATTAGTCAATTTTTTGCGACTACAGCAAAGCAAAAAGAAGAGGATTTTAAATCTCTGTATATATGATTGTCCATATGTTTCCAAACAACTTCTAAGCTGCTGATCAGAATTTTACAAATGCGGATAGAAGTGTTTTGATCATCAGCTAATTAGAGGCTGTGTGACGCCAGCAATTAGTGCTGGAGAAAACATCGATGATCGAAGTTTAAAAACTCTATATATCGATGTTAGCCAACATTCTCCAGCGCTACTAAACACCCATTTGATGAGTGCAGAAGTGCTGGAGAAACATCTCTGTTGGCCAACATTGATATATAGAGATTTTAAACTTCGATCATCGATGTTTTCTCCAGCACTACCAGCAATGTATGCTGCTATATTGGAAATTTAATGAAAGAGCTTCTGATTGATTGGATTGAAGTAAAAACCCTCATAATTGTAAATCTGTTTTTTCAAAAACTAAACCCAATTTTCTTTTTGTGGGACTCTTAACATTAATCCTTGAAGGTTATATTAAGCATCGATGAACATGTATTGAAGTGTAGACCACTTTGACCAACCATTATTCAATTTTTTTTTTTGTGCCATCTTTAGTATTGAAACTTTTACGACATATGATATATCGATAAATAGATAAAGTATAGTATACGTCTCTTTGTTCAAAAGATATTAAAATTCTATGCTATTTTGAAAATATGACAAATCATTGTTGTTATCCATTTTTGATTTAAACAAAAGAGTTATTCCTGATTTTTAATTACAAATTTTTGTGTAACCATTATTTGAAATATTTTATTTTTAGTTAAAAAAAAGAAGTTAAGACTTTATTGACTTATGTGAATATGAATAATATTTAGGCGTTTTTTGGGCAGCATTGTCAGGCCTTTGTTTGTAATAAATATTTATATTTTTCTACCCTCCACGCTGTTAATATTGAAAAGAAATAGGGCAACACTGTTTTGCTACGTGCTCTGCGAACACAATTAAAGCAAGTTTGCGACCAAACGTTTGGCTATCGTTTTTGGTTGCTGCATACAGGCATTATATCTTTAGAGGTTTTCTTTTGTTCTAAGTTCTATCAGCTTATTGCTTGTAGTTGCAGTTTATAGGGAAGGTGTGGTCTAAAATTGAAATACTTTTAAATATAAATTAAAGCTTGCTTCTTTTTATTAGTAGCAGGTTTTAAAGCCGTGCCAAATCTCGTCCAGCTAGCTTTTAGTGAAGTTTTCCTCTTGGGGAAAATGGCGATGGACATTAAATTGAATAACAAAATTTCAATGATCGTCTCTGATATTTAGCAACGAGGAGATATTCAGCATTATGGTACTATGGACTTAAGCTGCTACAGCTAGCTACATGCATTACAAAAGTCTATAATACCCCTAACCTTGAGGTTACAGGGTATAAAAACAAATGCCACCCGCACTCACTACTGTCAACAACTGTCTGATGATTTCGGCAAGTGTATAAAGCAAATGATAATGCGTTTGTGTGTGTGTGTGTGAGTAAGTGTGTGGGCATAAAAAGCTGTGCAACTTTTTCTTACTGTTTTTTTGGGTGTAAAACGTGAGCGAAATTTTTAATTTAGCCAAGTTTGTGTTTCATTTTGCACAGATTTATGAGTGTCATCGGGCGGACTCGTATAAGAATTAAGCTACTAAAAAGTAACTAGCTGACACATACAAACGCAGCTTTTATATACATACAATATATACAGTATGTATTTATGTGCGTGTGAATGGAAAAACGCTTAAACTAATTTCCAATAAAACAGCGAGCAACTTTTTCCAACAACGCAGAAAATTGCTCGTATTTTGCTACAATAAAACTTAGAACATACGTGTGGGCTGTCTTACTCACACACTAAGCTCAGGCGTCAGAGGCGTAGTTGGATTTTTGTGTTCGGGGAGGCTGTGCCATTATGGAGCTAAAGCTAAACTGTTTCGATAGATTAAAGTAAAATGGTGAATTCTAAGTGGTTTATAGGAAGAAATTTGCAGAAAATGAATGAAAACCAATTACCGAAGACGGTTAGTACAACGGCCAAACATTATTAATAATAAGAAAGAAAATTTTGTAGAATCTGCAATCACGCGGCGATAGTTTATGTTATTAATAAAATTAAGATTTAATCATTTAAAAAATATTGTAGAAACTGCAACCTTGTGTAATCTAATAGAAAATATTTTTTATAAAAAAATGTTTGGTCTTTAAATTTTTTTTTTAAATTTTGCATATTAGTATAATGCAATGAACCCATATTTTGATTTTCTAATAGGAATCTAGGTTAGATTACCGTTTTTTAGGGGTCTAGCAAAATATACTAAAATTTGGTTTTCTTCAAAATAATGATATGATTAAAAAAGATGGCGTACGTTAAAGTCGGGCGCAGACGACTTTGGGATACCCTGTACCACCACATTGCAATTAAGTCCGACGTATTGCTAAGACCTCCAAGAGATATTTTATTCGGCAAATTTGGCTACGATATTTTCATAAACAAACAGAAATCAGTCGAATTTTGCACCAAACAATTTTTTTGACCGATCGGTCCTATGGGGACTATATGATATAGTCAACCGATATTGATCAAATTTGCTACAGTGCTTTGGAACTCTAAAAAACTTCTTAATGCCAAATTTGGTTACAATATCTTCACAAACAAACGAAACACAACGAATTTTGTACAAAAAACATTTTTTCGACCGATCGATCCTATGGGAGCTATATGATATAGTCAACCGATTTCGATAAAATTTGGTACATTGCTGGGGGTCTCTAAAAAAATTTTTAGATATGATATATGACCAAATTTGGTTATGATATCTTTATAAACAAACGAATTATCCATCTAAAACTTTTGGTTTTTTTCGGGGTCCTCTGAAGCACCCCTATGGGAGCTATAAAATGTAATCCCGATATCAAAAAATCAAATAAACTTGTCACCTATGGATTAATAAGGGATCTAATCTGAAAGTTTGGTTGGTCTAGCTCTTACCATCTCTGAGATCTAGGCGTTCATACGGACAGACGGACAGACGGACGGACAGACATGGGTACATCGACTTTTCTAGTCACTCTGATCATACTTTAGGTAACTTTTGGGGGTCTCCGTCGTCTCCTTCTGTACGTTACATACATTTTCGGCTTGCACAAACACAATATACCCTTTGTACCATACGGTACAGGGTATAAATATTGGCTTTTGACAAACTTATGGTTCAAATAGGTAAAGCGATCAATTTGTAAATAGCTATTTCAGATTTTTTTAATTTATTTATCAAATAAAAAAGTTTAACTTCAAAACTCTAATTACGAATCGCGTTATCTAGTACAGAATATTTTGAAAGAAAGAAGATTTATGTGATTAATTTTGGTTAATAGGCGTAAAAAAAAAAATATATTTTTTTTTTTTCCTAAATTAAATAAATATTGAAAATATAATAATATTTGAATATTTAAAATGTTTGTAAAACACAGTATTTATGTCGGATTTGAGCTTAAATATCTTAGCGCGGTCATAATATAAGTACGTTTTATTTTAAAAATTTCAGGGTAATAAGTGCTTTAAGAACAATTGAAGGCGCCACCACAAAAATAAGCATACTTTTTTTACCTTTGTAAACTTGTAGAAGTAGTAATAAGTAAATCTATTATATATGCCAGAATTTTTTGAATCAAATAGATTGACTTAAAAACTCGATAAATAATCGAAATTAAATAAATAATTGGTTAAGTAATAATTACCTCTATCTGCTATATAAGAAAAATCAAAATCAAAAAATGATTTCGATAAAAAAAATATAGTATCCAATAGTAATAAGTAGCTCCAGAACCCAATTAAGAATTATCAAATTTCAATAGAATTGAATTTAAAAAGTGATCCGCTTTGCTTATTTTCGTCCTTTTATATTTAAATGATGTTAAACTTCACATGGTATTTATTTCAAACATCACTATGATTCTCATAACCTGCAATGAAGGTGGAGCTTTTTTAAATTCACATATTTAAAATAAAAATTATTTTAATTTTATGGTTTCATGTCACCCCTCTACTAAAAATCGTTCCCCTAAGCTACCCCCCTAGCCACCACCTCTGCCCAGCTTAGTGGGTGCATGTGTTTGTTGTGCTACTCATTGGCGCGTGTGTTTGCGTGCTTGAAATTCATTTAGAGGATTTATACGCAAGCATTGTCTTGCATATTTAATATAATTTACAATATGTACAATGCACACATATATACCTACTTATACATATATACTTACATAGAGCAAAGCTGTCGCCCTCTGCTGCTCCTGCTCTTATAGCCAACTCATTGCTGATCCCAAGCAACAACAACAACAACAAAGTATTGTACACAATTTATTATACTAAATGTCAATTTGGTATTTTGCCATCGACTTTGCTTTAGCTCAGCACAAATAAGCTCCAAGTTGCCGTCTTCTAAGATCTACACTTCCCTATGCGCTTTACTTTCGATACCCCTTGGCCCTATCTGGTTTCAATCTACTTGGCATCTGTTTATTTATGCGCTCGCGTTGCGCCTGCTGGCCAGCAACATCCTTTGGCCCATCATGTATGCAAATTATCCGTTTGCTATATATATATGTATATAATACCCTAGTATATAAGTATGTGTGTGTGTGGAGCTTATCTGCATGTTTACAGCTGGATTTTCTGTTTACACATTTAGCTAACGCGGCAAAGTCAAATTTCATTTGCAATTTGTCCTCGCGCACTTGTTGCAAGCAACTTGGCGCTCTTTCAACTTTGACACAAACATACACACACACACACACACACACACACACACAGATGTAGATTCTCACACTTGAATGCATGTTCTGGCAAACTGACAGAAAATTAATGCCTTGGTATTATAAATTATTCATATGAAATTGACGTGTCAGTTACATGCATAAAACAACAATAAATAGCATACAAATAAAATTGTACAATAATTATGGTTCTGTCTAAATTGAAACATTTTCCGAGGCGCGGTCAGACAATATCTTACTTGCAATTAGAAACTTGCTATTTATAGGCTAATTTATTGGTTACTTATACGCCATGAGAACCTAATCAGCTTGTCACATAGCCCAGGGGATTCGAAAGGCAAAAATCAAAATAACATGTTTATTCTTATCCTGAAATGTACCTCCTATCTGTGGCTTTGTCAACTATGCTACCCGCCCCACAATTTATCACAACTTGTAAGCATAATACTGCTGACTAAAGGAATTACAATCATATGCAAACATTGTATAGGGTATTTTTTTTAGAAATTGTTTCCTCTTTTTTCAGTTGGTGGAACAAGGCATGGTATTAGTGCTGAACAAAATTTAGTTACCAGCGACTAACAACAGCTATCAAAGTTTTAGGAAAAATTTCTTACCCAATACAATGCGACTGTTTGACCAACTTGTCTGTTTATCGAGCAGGCTTTTCAATCGATTGCATCGCGTATGGTTTTATGATAAACCAATGTCTAATTATCTTTGTTTTAAAATAATTTTTTTTTATTTTAAATATTATAGCAACACAACAGTAGGTTTTAATGGAAACTTTCTGTTTTACTTTTAATTTTTTTATTTTTATTATTATTTAGTACATTTACTTATTGTCCAGCAAAGACAGATTGTAAATAAAATATGAAGAAAAAAAAAAAAAAAAATTATTATAGCATTCATAGGTATAATTATTAAGCTCATAAGGGTATAGCTAATACTTAAAAAACCTCCATTTAAAATATTTAAATTTAAAAAGCAATGTTTTCAATACTTTTCTGTAAAAAAAAAAAACAAAATCCCATGAAGATCTCAAAACAAACTTTAAAAGAAAAATATGTGTTTAAATGTAAGTACTTTTTTATAGATACTTTTTTGTACCATTTTATGCGTAAGGCTATATAGCTTTATCAAAACTATTGTAAATATAAACATCGAAGTATCGCAACTGAAGCACTATCAATGTAATCGATACTGCTTCGATATTTATGGTGCATTATGTGCAACAATTTAAGCAATGCATGTGTGCCAATCTACAATCTAAATTTTTAGTCAACTTTTTCAAGCCTCGATACATTATTATTATTTTCTAGTGTATTTTGGGCCTCTTTAATGCGGATATCACTAAAAAATGGGTGTTGAGACTCTTGACAACTTTTTAAGGATACTAACAATAATCATTAAAAAAAAAAATTTTGTGAACTTTGATGGAGGCTTCGAAGAGTTTAACGCAACTATGTGAAGCTATTCAAAATTATTATCTCTCTTCAATTGTTGGGCTCACCAAGTACATATCTATTTTTCTACAGAGAACAACAAAAAAATTTCGCAAAAAATATTTTAAAACATTTTCTATGCTCCATATGATATTTTCACGCTAAACAACAAAACACATACGTTAAAATTGACCTTAATTATTTACGTTGCAATAAAGAGTTGACTTTTAAAAATTATGGGGTGATGAGTTACAAACTTAAAGCTGTTTTGCTTCAAAGTGTTTTTAAAAAAATTTTAACATACCAACGGTGTCCATATATGTCGACTATTAATTGACCGATTTAGTCCAAGAAACAAAATGAAGATAACACTAATTGGGCAGAATCTGCTCAACAATTGACATTATAAGGAACTATGATCAGGCCACAAAGGAACATACAAATTTTAAAGTTGAGATATCTAAAACAAAGATCTAGTATATTAATCCATCAATATCCTTAGATCTTGTCTTGTCTGTGTATAATTTCAACAAATAAAGTTAAAGGTAGACAAATCGTAAAAAAAATAAATATAATATGACTTCGTATCTTTCAAATTATCAACTTTTTTAAAAAATTGACATATCTTTTGTGATTTCTTATTTTCGTTAAATTCAAACTTCGTGACGTTGATTTTTCAAAAAATATCGGATTTTTTGTTTTACTTTATTTACATTTGGGGTATCTAAATTAAAATACTAGAACTTTTTATTTTCTTTTTTTCTGTCCATATCTACTTAACTTGTTTTGAATGCCATCCATCAGATGCCAACCAAATAAATATAAATACACGCAGAATCAAATTTTTTTATATAGGGTTTTCCAGCAAGAGGTGTTATTTTGAATCACCCAGTATTCCGGTAGCTGTCACTTTTGAAGCTTTTATTCTTTGACATTTGACAAGTAGAAACTACGCCATTACTAAAAATGGAACGATACACGCTCCAACAACGCATTGAAATTATTAAAATTCACTACAAAAATGGTGAAAATCCTCCATCGAAAAATCATCTTAACTGATGAGGCCCATTTCCACCTCGGTGGCTACGTACAAGTAAAAATGGTCGCATCTTGGGCACCGAAAACCCAAGAGTTATTGTTGAGAAGCTTTTCCATCCTGAACGTGTGACTGTTTGGTGCGGTTTATGGTCCGGCGGGGTCATTGGACCTATCGAGGACATAGGGGTGCCACTTTGCGATTTGGTTATGGAAAATTTCATGAAAAGGATATGGTCCTGTAGGCGTGGTCTCGGTGGCCATTTGGCTAATTTTGTTTTTCATTATTAACGGCAAACCTTCCTCTTTATTATGAAATAAACATTCGATCATTTATCTCTAAAAATGGCATTTTTCTTCGAATACCAAAATAACACCTCTTATTGGAAAACCCTTTATAAAAAATATTTGTAAAATAATAAAATTAAATCTAAAGCTGCTTTAAAGTTCAAAACTGGAATAGCTTTAGTATAATATTACTACTTAATATCACAATATCGGAAAATAATTTAAGATTTGGTAGGTTCTATAAACGTTACGTATCTCTAGGATAGTGTTCTCGACGCTGTGCTCTAGGTAGCTTATCCGCGAGAATACCCTCTTCAAAAAAAAGTGAAATAAATAAAAATAGAGAAGAAACGTTAAGAAAAACGAAATGGTTCCAGGCCACTCCTAAAGTATTTATCTTTATCATACAACGTACCAAATTTCTAACTAGTGCTCCTATCTTTCAAGCCAAACGCTTCAAGACACTACGACTTGAACAAACTTTCTCCATTAAGTCGACTGCTACACATTAAACTTTATTTAAATGGCATTTAGAAATATTGCCAAATTGAGGTTTTTTCCTTTTTTTTTTTTTTTGAAGCATTGATTTAAGTTCTATTGACGGATGTCATTGTCACGAGTTGCAGCTACCATTGCGGTTTGATTTTGACTGTGTCCCAAACTTTTAGAAAAATCATTAATTTATAAGTGTGACAACAAGGGATGCTCGAGTTGCACGAATTCAAGCTGCAAACTGCAAACTGGGAGCTGGAAGCTGCAAACCAAAGACTACAGTCAAGCCAACCTCGAAACGAGTCAAATCGAAGAACCGATGCAAAGTTTAAACTTTTGCAATTTGTTGAATGCACTTCCATTGTTGTTGTTGTTATTGTTATTGTAAAAGTTGTGCCGTCTGCCTGGCATTTCAAACAATTGATCCCGATTCGTATCTTAATTCATTACTTAATAGAGAGTAGTAGTCAGCGAGTGAAACAGGCGGCAATGCAGCAAAACTTTGCATTGGGAAGCCAGAATCCCGGGCAGAGTTACTCTCGATTTGGTTTAGCCCTATCGTTGATTACATTTGAAATGCAATGCAAATGAGACATGGACGTGGCAACTACGAACGAAGTGTAAATATGCGGGTGTTGGTGGCGCCACGAATACGAGTTGGGGCCAAGAACTTTGCATTGTGTCATTTGCATGCGGTTTGTTATATGCAAATTGGAAGTAATTGGTGTGAAACGGCTGCGTCGAACGTGACCCGGCCAGAAACTCAAACAGTTTGCCAAAAAAAAAAAAAAAAAAAAATATAGCAAAAAAATAAGATAAAAAAGAAAAACTGGAAGTAGCTGCGATAAAAAGCCATCAATACATCAATGTAACAATCGACTGCAGTCATTTTGGCGGCTTTATAACCAGACATCCATTTATAATTTATAAACGCAATGCATCAAAGTTTAAAAGCGCCATAGAAAATACAGTGGCTCAGAATTCATTGTTTGCACAAACTTTTAACTTTAACCAAATATATTATAATCTATTTTATCTAAACAGAATCGAATTTTGAAAAAAATGATGAGTTAAATTTTATAAAGATCTTTAATTTTCTATACAAAATTTTACTCCAAAAAAAGTAGAAAAAAGTACCCATCTGAAGAATTAAGAACCCAAGGATTATTATATGCTCATTTTTTTCCCATCTACAATTTGATAAAGCCGCCTCTACTAAGTTGTAGAAAACAAGGTTCATATTATTGTCTTTATACCCTGTACCTAAAGGTACAAAGGGTATACTAGATTTGTGCAATGTATGTAACGGCAAGAAGGAGGCGTGGCAGACCCCAAGTCCTTTATACCAAAATGCTTATCATAACCTCGGGTAGCGATTCAGCCGTGTCCGTCTGTCCGCCGTCTGTCCGCCGTCTGTCCGTCTGTATGAACACCTAGATCTCGGAGACTACAAGAGCTAGAGATACGAAACTTTACCAGCTGATGCGCGTATTTCCTCAGAAGATCAAGATCACATCCAAATATTATTAATGCAGCCGCCCCCCAATTCATTTTGAAACCGAATATTTGGTGCTTTCAAATCCACCAAATCGAATTTTTCATGCGGTTTGAAACCGAATGTTTTGTTGCAAGAGGAATCCGCAAAATAGGATTAACAAAGTACGCATTTTATACTGAAATAATTCTTTAAATATTCTTTGATATTCTTAGATTATTTATTTATTTATTTACAAATAGCTATCTTATAATTAAAATTATAAACTAGCTTAAAGACTAAGAGCGGTGGCTACGATGGCCTTCTGCCCGATTCTTAGATTATATTTGTACCAACTTCAAGTTAGATATTTGTCGACAATTATTTTTAATTATTTTTTTCTGACAAAACCCAATAAAAGAAGCATGCACAGCCAAAACGAATTTTTTCGTGCTCGTATATGTGCACATATAATTCACGAACAAATCAGATCAAAATCAAGAACGTCTGGGCTCCCGCGTTACACATAGAAAATGTTCCTCGTGTTTAATTTAAATAAATATTGTCGCTAAAGTTATATTTTTGTAATGTTCTTTAATATAAAGAATATTAAAAAACTAGTAATATTTTAATAAAATTAGATGTTAATATATAAACATATTGTATGAAAAAGGTGCAGAGCTGCGGCAACCCTGTCAGCTGTTTCGTATTAAGCAAAAATAATTTCGCGCCAACACAGCAGGAGAATTTACCGGAAAAATAAGGGAAAAATACGAACTTATCGTAAATAAAAGGGAACTATCGACAAAAAATGTTTTCTGTAGCACGCAAAAGCGAGTCCGAACAAAATTGTTCGGTTTGGCTTTTAGTTTTGCGAAGCAAGCCTGACAATTTTTTTTATCATATTGGCTACAACGCAAAATAATATTTGAAAAATTATTATTATTATTTAAAAAAGTATCTTCATACTATCGCAAATATCTTCACTTGCACTGAGCCGATTTTGATACTTTTTGTATTAGATTAAATTTCTTATTTTAAAATTTTTTTTATAATATTCATTTATCTTTTATCACCTTAATAACACTAGTTCACACGAAAAATGAACCTTCGTATAAAAGTGGTTTTTAGGGTAATTTTGGATCGAAAAACACGAAAATTTCATTAAATTTTTGTCTTAAGAACCGTTTTCGAGATTTTTTCGAAAATTATGTTTTTGGGTACTATTTTCAGTTATGCGTGAATATCCCGTCAAGAAATTGTTCTACGATCCCACCCGAATTCTCTTGCTTGCGCCCTGGTTGGTCATAGACCGCGAAAACGCCTGAAACGTCTCCATCCATGTGATCTCATTCGTCATATAATCTAAATCTCCATAGTAGCTCATGCTTCCTATCCAACATATTTTCTGTTTTAAGAGGAAATGTTTAAAAATGTATTAATCTCGCTGTCCTGTGCTCTCTCAGATTAAAGGTATTTGAATATTTAGTAGATTGAGTCGAATCTATTTGTAAATATCGTGTTAATCTGTAAATATGTATGTAATAATTTAAGCCCTAAATTATATTTAATGTGTAGCGATTAATTTTATGTACTTAATATTGAATCATAACCTTATACGAATCGTTTGTTTGCCAAAAAAAAAATACCTCGAAAAAATTTAGAAATACACGTAATTCTGTTTTTACACGGTAGATTGGTTCCAGAAAAAACCGTGTAAAAAAAAAACCCGTGTAAAAAAAGTATGTATTGTAAATTAAATGTTTGACAAGTTCAGGTACTAAAAACAATTATGTATGTATGTAAAACAGCTATGTTGTTAACAAAAAGAATAGGTTATTCAATGTTTAAGGTAAAAAAAAATTATTTATTTGTCTTGTGTTATTTTGAATCGTGTTATATGGCATAAAATCGTGTAAAAAAATTAAAAATTTTTTTTTTTCAAACCGTGTTAATACAAAACCGAGTAAAAAAAGACCGTGTAAAAACAAAATTAGGTGTTTAGCTTTGTACATTTCAACTACAACCGTACGAGTATCTGAATTAACGTCAAAAAATTTGTTTTGAATATTGTAGCTTTGCAGATTTGACTAAAAATCATAGCATACATTTAGGGGCAGTTTAAAAATGCTTGGGAATGTGTATAATTTCCAAACCGAATATGTGATTAACATACAGGAATTAAACAGATCTGGAATTCGCCAGCCCAGAATCATTACAGTAATGTGATCTGCTGCTTACTTTGACCTTTTTTGGTAAAGTTGTACAATTAAAACTAATTTTTAAAATTACTTTGACTTGCAAATATGTATTTGGTAAACAAGTTGTAAAGTTAAAATTAAAAAAAAAATGCAATGCTTACAAAAAATTGTGTGCCACTGTGTATATAGAACGCACTGTTCAGACAGGGTTGGATTATGTGATGCGAGTTGCGGGGTTCAGTTTGTGCCAACATTTTGTCACGTGTCAGGAATAAAAATAGTTTATCTCTAGGGCATAGCAGACAAGTTGCACACACACACACACAGCTAACACTCCCATACGCACACACATGGGAAACAGTCAAGATGGATGATCTCTGTGCAGTTGTTGTGGGCTGCATTATTTGTTATGTGTGGTCAAAGGTCAAAGTAAGACTCTTATGAGGTAAGTTCGACGCCCTCAAAGCATATGCATGCTATATACCATAATTTCTTACTAAATAGTTAAGTGCAGTCCGTAAAAAGCAGTACATGCCCCGACGGTAGCATTTAAGCAAAGGCAACTGAACTGTGGCTTGGTCTAGGTTCGGACACGAACTGTGCCCAGCACAGCAGCAGCGACGAAAGAGCGCGCGAGAGCAAGCTTACAAGCGAGAGCACTAAAACCGAAAGCCGCAAGCTTTGTGCGCTGTACTAAAAATAAAGCAAAGAGAGCGGCATTTAAGAGAGCGCATAGCATAGAATTTACGATATTTGCTTAAACTTCTTTTGCATGTTAACCAAAATTGATATTTACACAAGTGAGTGTGAGTTGCTGGTGAGTGTGTGTGTGGGGGGGTTTCTGCCCGTTTTGTTGTTGTAAATTTCAATTGCAACAGAAGCAAGAACAACAACAAGCATGAGAGAACATGAACGCAAGCTGTTTAACAAGCCTTGCAATTGTTTGCTGCAATTTCCATTAAACGAATCGGCTAACCGACTCCACTCTCCCTCTACCCACACACACACGCACACATACACATTGTCTATAGCCATTGAGCTAATTGGCTGCACAAAACTGAGACTTAATTAGCTCACACACACACACTCACACAGATGCCAAATTTAAATGGCAGGCATGCAAAAACAAAATAAAAACTTACCATAAGTAGCTAACTGACAGATTTATACAAAAACACACACAGCTACAAAATACAACTTACATACATAGATACAAGCTACCACACACATATATTAATTCCATCTTACACAGTGTGCTCACGCATACTACACTAAAGAGGCGTTGCTCTAGCCCATAAATTAAACCATCAACTCAACGAGTCAATAAGTTTGCACCTCTAGCCTTGTATCTATTACCATGGAACTGGGCAAAATAGCTTCCTCATGAACTTAACTACACCTTTGGCTATAGATGATGACATGGCGACCAAGCTGGTTCAAAATACAATGTAAATACGTTCAGCGAACTGTAGATTTTAAAATGATTTACGCTCAAAATGTTTGAACTATGCTAATGTTGAAATTAATACAAACAAACGCACATAAGCTTAAACATAAGTACACTGCGCAAAAATAGTTGGATTAAATATTATAAAATTTAATATGTGTTGCATGATTAATTAAGTTTTTATGTACAAATAATTGATTTAGAGATTTTTGAAGGTATTTTTTATTAATTTTTCAAATACATAAGCAAATTACCATAACAAGATACAGCAGAATTTTTAAAATAAACCAAAAAAGTTAACAAAAAAAAATTAATCAACAAACCCATAATTTTTAGGAATTTTTGCAAGACGGTCCACCAGCATTTAAAATAACCTTTTTAATCTTCTACTCTTTCAAACTGCCTCTATGGGAATTTGCTCAGTGGCATTATTCGCCGTACTTCTTTAAAAATTACGAATTATATGCCATCACCTTAGCAAACTGGCGAATTTTGGCCAAAACAAAAATAAATCAAAACATGGACAAAATGACGGTTGGATATGATAATAGTAAATAGTAAGACATGCCAAAAAAATTATTATATTGCATTTAGTAATTTTTTAATGGTTGCTAACCAAAATTGTTTTTTTTGTTGTGCCTATGTATTAGAGCGTCATGACATTTTGCAGAAACAAACTTCTAGCATTTAGTCACATACATTTATTAATTTTAATTGCTTTTAAGCCAAGAAGTTTTGATGTGTTCATTATGATGTTTATCAAATTTTGTATCAAATTCTCTCAGTGCAGACGCTACACACACAAAGTTATTCCTCGTTTGTGTTGGCATGACACACACACACTGCGTATACGCAATATTTTGGGTCATCAGTTTTGACAGTTTGCAGCAATTTATATATGTATATGCCTAGGTGTGCGTTTGTGTATCTGTGAACTAGATGTTCTGTTTGGGTTAATTAATGTGCGGTAGACAAAGGTTTTTGTTGTTGCCACAGATACACCTATACACCTGTACCTCCTCATAAACAACTCTACACATTTATTTTACAATTAAATGTGTACATCTTGTAAGTGCATATCATTTAATAACAATTTTAATGCAAATATTTGTTATTTTTAGCTTAATCAAATTGCAAACTAACTTAAGGAAATTGAATTCTTGGCCGACAAAATTTATGTCTTGTGGTTAATTTATGTGTAAAAGATTTAGCAGGTGAGCCAGCCACTAGAGCCGTTGCAATACTAGAAGACTGTGAACTGTTTAACTAACAAATTTTAAGCAAAGCAACAAATATTAGGCACATAAGCTAAGTAAAGCTAAACGCAAAGAAATGAAACTTTCTGACACTAATGCAATGTAAACAAAAAAAAATGAAATAAAAGTTAAGCTCTAAGAGCAGCCAAGTAGGCAAAAGAAAACTTGGCCAATGCAAAAACGATAAACAAAAAAAAAAAACTGAGAAGAGACATAGTCAGCTATGCAATCGAATTTCATATACGCTTTAAGTCCAAAAAAATTCCCATTGGAATTATATATATATAAAGGGTCATCAATCTTGAGATTTTTATTTTTTGATAGGGTTTTTTTTATAAATCACGCGTGAGTACTGTCAAGTTGCCATGTGTTTTTTATTCACTTTTCATTCCCATTTCAGCATGGAAAGACTTAGAAACCGTACACTAATTTTACGAAAATTCACGTTCTGTAAAGAATGTTTTTCGCGCGGAACCAATTCGGTGAACAATTAATTTCACGCTCGGGAGCGGTGAATTGGCCACCAAGATCACGTGAAATCACACTGTTAGACTTTTCCTTTGGGGCTACGTAAAGTGAACAAGGCTGAAATTATAAAATTTATATTATAAAAAAATTAAATTTTTACTATATTTTTAACTGCATCAAATAAAACATAAAATATCTTATAAAAAGTATCTTAGTACAGCAACAAGCCCAACAATAATAAAGTGCAAGTCTGCGCTTTCTTAAAAACATTTTTAAGATATTTTCTTTGCGGAGCAAAAATGCAGAAGTGCCCGACTAACGACGTGAGCAATCAATATAACGATGCAGAAGTGCCAGACTGCGCTTGGCGATTGCTTACAAACAGCTGTTTTTGCATCAAGAAAGTCAAGTTTTCTATAGCCCACAGGTAAGATTTTAAATCATTATATTTCAATACTTCGACTTCTAAATTGTATACAACTTTTTTTTCACCCAATTCTATTTCCAGCTCCATCCTTATCAACTAATATATTTTTGGCCCAAATGATGCCTACATTTTTTTTATTGATTAATTTAACCAAATTTTTTAACGAATAATTTTGTAATCTAATAAATTAGGCTAAACTGGCTTCTGTTAATTATTTAACAGTTTTTATGTGATATGTTTATTTTATTTGAAATATATGTAAATTTGAACTGCATGGGTTGCTTGAATGCATGTTAAAGGATGAATGAAGCAAAAAAGTCAAAAAATATTTTCTATAAAACTTTTATATAACAACCAACAAAACTTAAAACTTTTTCAAAAATTTTGTTAGCCCTCTGTCGGACACCTATTTTTAAAACTTCGGCTGGACCCCTATATATTTAAATACATTGATATGGGAATTTACCTTATGTTTCAGCTCAATTATATACCAGTCAAGTATATTTTCTTAATTACTAACCGTTCTAAATCTATTTGGTATATGTTGAGCTACTTTCTTGAGGAAAAAAATTTGGATTAGGAAGGAAATAAAAATTATTTTTTTTCAATCCTATGTCTAGCTGATTTTGAAAATTATTTCGAAAGATTCCATTAAAGCCTTTTTAAATAATTTTTAAATTAAAAAATTGTGCCTTAAAAGTGGCTAGATAATTTATGCTGTCTAAAATGTATGCTATCTTGGCTTAAAAACTTGCCGACAAAGTTAATATGCTCGCAACAAGTATATATGTATATTTATACATATATGAAGCATACCTATATATGCACAGTCCATGTTGAAAGTTGATGTACAGAAAGCGTAACAAAAGCGAGGGGCCAACATAAGTAAACTTGGTCAAGTTACTTGGCCCAGCTTTTCTCAAGTATATGTGTGTGTGTCCCTGTGTATGTTTAAGTTAGTGAGTGTGTGTGCCATTCTATTATCATTAACTTAACAAAAGAGCAAGCACAAGTCAGTCACTTGCTGACTGCTTCAAACAACTGACGAATTGACTCTGCTTCAGTGTCCCCAAAATGGCCAAAGGTCCAAACTGACAGACTAAAAGTCCAACTGACTGACTGACTGACTATCGAACGTTTTGCTCCAGACTGCTGCTGTTCGTGCAATTAACAAGAATAAATATGACACTTTGGTAACGAAAATGGCCAAATAAAATTTAGTAGCAAAAGTAGCAGCCACTACAAGAAAAACAAAAACAACACATACAGCAAACACAACCAAGTGTGGCCAACATAATTAAACAGCGAAAATTGTATTTGTGTGCGCTCTTGGCCTTGTCTTAGGCAAATGCCATAGCAGCTAATTAAAATGTATTGCTTGTTTTTGCTAATATGTTGCCTCAAATTAAATTAGCAAGTTTGTTTGTTTAAAGCGTAGCCAACAACTCACGTTCTAACACAACCAGCATCATTATTCAAAGCCAAGCTAGACAGGCTACCAAAAAAAAAAGATGGTAACAGAAAAAATAAGGTTGTAAGTCTTTGTGTGTATCTCTGTGTGTGTGTGTGTGTGTGTGTGAGCGCTAACGATCTGCCAATTCGTAGCTAGGCTAGATTGGAGGGCAGGGCAAGACTGAGCTTGGCAGCGCCTGGCGCGAGTAAGACATGCTCCATTAACGATAACATCATCAAAGAAAATCCTTTACGAGTATATGTCACACGCATACATACGCAGCCGGCAATACATGTGTCACCCACACGCACACACACATACACAGCAATATAAGCCTACGTTTCCTGTCATGACGCACAGCAGCAAATTGGCAACAGAAGTAACAGTGCCAATTGCTACAATAGAACCAACGCTCACATAGATACTCACGCAACACACAGATACTTACACACACGGGGACAGCTGTGTAGGCGCTGCCAAGTCAGGTGGCACGTATGTAAAGCTCACCTACACATCAAAAATAAACCATCAAGTGAGCCAAGCAGCAACAGCAGCAGCTCTGAAAAAAAATTAAAATCTTTCAAGGCAGTGACCGACTAAGGAATACGCTGCAAACAGCTTGTGGATAATTACCGGCGATTTTTGAGGACACAATAAAGCGAATTCGATTTCCGAAACAGATATTTAGTTTGACATCCCGCTTGTCTCAGTGTGGTGCCGGGAAGAGAATACCATCACAGCCCCCTGCTTGTCGTAAGAGGCCAGTTTTTAATGACGCACTGGCTTTTGATTAGGTTGGCCAACTATATATATCAAAATATCTTAAAAGGGGTTTGATAAACTTCAGCTGGGCCGCACAAGATATTAGAGAACATTTTGGGCTATCAACCCTTAACTGTTTGGAGTTAAAATTGGAAGTGTCATTGGCAAAAAACCTTATCAGAGGTTTATCTGGTACCATGGGTGGTCAGAACGCCAACAGAATTTGTTCTACGCTGACCATTGGGTACGGCCTCTTGGGGAGTATCGTGGTGGCTGTGGCTTACTACCCAAATTCAGGTAAAGCTATGGCTAGGCATGGCGTTGCGTTGCGTCAAACACAACCAGATGCCAAGACCCAAAGATTGCCAGAAGTTTTAGGTAGATCTCGCCCATGCCAAGGGTGAAGAACACGACCAAACAGAAGTATGCTTCGATTGGAACCTGCGGAGATATTTTTTCCAATAGGCTGTCTATTTGTCGAATTCAAATTTGAGTGTATGGGCATCGTGATTTTAAGACAGTATTGTCAGATGTCACGTTAAACAAAACATGGAAAGATCCAGTTCATTTGTCCCAAAACACTCATTTAGCAACGCGTCCACTTGTCCCAAAATGGACATTTATTCTACTGTCCTGCTATTTTCGTAATTGATATACAGTTGATCCCGGTCGTTCTGATCTTAAATTTTTTGTGTCAAAGCTTTTGGCCGTCGGTAGCGTAGTGGTAGCGTACTCGCTTTATAAACCGAAGGTCGGTGGTTCGAATCCCCGCAGTAGCACTGGTACATTGGCCTAGCACTGGCATCGCTAGCTCAAAGACGCTATTTGCCAAAGAAAATCTCTATTAATTCCAGACACCGTCGTTCGGATTCGGCTATAAACTGTAGATCCCTGCTCTCAGTTATTAATAGAGATCCCCATGCCCCGCTCAGGGGCGACTGATACAATTGGAAATTATTGTTTGGAGTCAGGCTGTAGTTTAGGAAACCTCAAAAAGTTCAGAATCTTGAAATAACGCGTTTCGTCTACATATGTATATGTATTACAGCTTTTTTTTTCTCGATTCCATCACTATTTTGAATTGAGTGAAATGACGAGAGAATTTTCTACGGCTTATTCTTTTTTATATCAAATTTTGTAATAATGGAAAGAGTGCAAGCAGGGAGAAACTATTTTGAAAAAATTCAGAAAATTCGAGGAGCCGAGAGTAAAATCGACTTGGCTTTAATATTGGTTTTCAAATTAAAGTACTGTTTAAAAAATTGATGACAGATTTTCTTTAAAGCAGCCAAATTAAGCTTCCAAAATAAAGTTCTTCAATTTTTTGATTTTTTTTTTCGAACATTTACCAACACTATGTTTAGTTGCCTTATTATGCTGTGACCATTATAGTTTCTGCTTCTTTTCGTTGCGTGACGGTTTTTCTGCCATTTCACCCAACCTACAAGCCAAAACCACTCAATAGTAAAAATCGCCTAAAAAATCAGGACATGTCAGGACATGTTTTATGGCATAAGAGAAGTTCGCGAAATTCTCCTAAGCAGGACTAGGATCATATATCAACATGGACCAAATACAACGACCCTCGCGTCTTCTGCTTTAATTTGGCGTCCGTAGCTCTTATGATCGCAAAGATCTAGATGTTCATACAGGCGTACGCTGGCTCAATCGCTACGCGTGGTAATGCTAAGCATTTTGGCATAAGAAACTAATGCTCTGCCACGCCTCCTTTAACCTGTTACATAAAATAAACCAAAAATAAACTTGTCCCTATATAGGGCATAAAAACCCCAACATGAGGCAGCCACAGAAGCAGGGAGCCAAAGTGAGTGACTAGGGGCAACTACACAGCAATGCCAACGACGACACATCAACATTAGTCAATGTCGTGTAACCGAGTATATCTTGCTCTCTGTATCTCTCTCTCTTTCTCTCTTTTCCTTTATTTCTCTATCGCTCTCTCTGCATCTCTCTCTTTCATGCCTCACCCTATCTATGCATGTCTCCTGTTATGCATCTATCTGCTTTCGTATGTATTCCATCTATGTGTCCTGCCATGGTTCTGTTTTGAATAATTGAGAGCCGCCATACGCTCGTACGGTGGATTTTGTAAAGTATGAAAAATATGCGTACCTTACTAAAAGATACACACACGCACGTTTTGGTATTGGCCTAATGAAGTACTCCGGCTCTTGTTGGTTGCCACTGCAGCTATCCAAAATAAATTGCCACCGCGTGGCGCTCCTACACTCTGGCATTCTGATAGCCGAGATGAAGCTCTAGTTGATACTATAGCTGCAGCTAGAGTAAATGGATTATAAGAGGAGGGCACAAGCAGAGTTTAAACACTGTTTCTACATAGTTTCTAGCTGAAAAGTTATTGTACTATTTGTATTTGATAGATTGACATTTGACAGAATGTGGTTGAAATAGAAGACTCTCTCCTTACGTGAAGTGAATCGCCAACTAGGCTTATTCTTGTCATTTTAGAAGCCGAACAAAGAAGCAGCAGGTGCTCTTTTAAATCAACCTACCTATTGGTAATATTTTCTCTATAGCTCAGTTCTTTTTAAATTCTACGTCAACGTAGAAAAGAAGAAATTTTACTTTAAAAGCTCTTAATAAATTCGTAAATCTTTTTTGATGGATTTCCCATTATCTGAAGGAGATCTCCCTTATGCTTGATTTATGATTAGTTTTTCATCCGCTATTGGGTTAGAGGGATTTCTAATACACTCCTGAAAACCACAATTATTTTGTTATTGGTATAATATGTGTAATATGTATATTAATTTGAAGACAGTAAAAACTTACAACAAGATTAAAGCATTTTTATCCAGAGATGTCATACTACTAAAGTGACTAGCTTAAGATAGGTTTTTTTTAACTATGTTTTTTTAAAGACTTGAAAAACACACAGATTTTATTTGGAAATTACCTATCTGATCAATAATAACTATTTGCGAAAATAAGTGATGAGGACAAATTCTTAAATCGAACTATTTAATAGTTTTATCTTTTTTTATCGCTTATGACTGTAACTGAATAAAATATAAGAATCTTATTAACACATTTTCGCTGTTTTTGCGAACGAAACATTTTATTGGAAAATTTGTTTCCAAAATTTTATAATTTTCCAGTACCTAGGAAGGTCGTTGCATCATATTGCGTATACGCAACGCTGGTGCATTGCTCAACAATTGGAATAATCTCAGATGAGTAAAGCATAATTAAATAATTTAATCATTCATAATAATTTATTTAAAAAGGAATGCAACCTTTTTTTTAAGGCGAAAAGACAAAGAGTTCAAAATTTGACGAAAATGAGGGGTGTCCACAGACGTTATTGTGTCGGTCAGGGTGTGTTTGCAGGAGGTCTGAATAAGGAGAAGAAGGAACTAAATATATGCATTTAAAATAACACAAAAATTTGCCGATACCTCACACACAAGGCATATAAGAGTTTTTATACCCTATACCGTATGGTACAAAGGGTATATTGTTGTATGTAACGTACAGAAGGAGACGTCGGAGGCCCCCCAAAGTTACCTAAAGTATGATCAGAGTGACTAGAGAGGTCGATATACCCATGTCCGTCTGTCGGTATGAACGCCTAGATCTCAGAGATGGTAAGAGCTAGAGCAACCAAACTTTCAGATTAGATCCCTTATTAATCCATAGGAGACAAGTTTATTTTATTTTTTTGATATCGGGATTACATTATATAGCTCCCATAGGGGTGTTTCAGAGGAACTCGAAAAAAAGCAAAAGTTTAAGATGGATAATTCGTTTGTTTATGAAGATATGATAACCAAATTTGGCAGTCTGTACCAAATTTTATCAAAATCGGTTGACTATATCATATAGCTCCCAGCAAGGATCGATCGGTCGAAAAAATGTTTTTTGTACAAAATTCGTTGTGTCTCGTTTGTTTGTGAAGATATTGTAACCAAATTTGGCGTCAAGAAGTTTTTTGGACCCAAGCACTGCACCAAGTTTGATCAAAATCGATTGACTATATCATATAGCTCCCATAGGAACGATCGGTCAAAAAACGCTGTTTTTACAAAATTCGTTGTGTTTCGTTTGGTTTTGAAGATATCGGAACCAAATTTGGCAGTCGGAAGTTTTTTATAGTTTCCAATCAGTGTACTAAATTTGATCAAAATCGATTGACTATATCATATAGCTCCCATAGGAACGATCGGTCAAAAGAATTGTTTGATGCAAAATTCGACTGATTTCTGTTTGTTTATGAAAATATCGTAGCCAAATTTGCCGAAAAAAATATCTTTTGGAGGTCTTAAGCAATATTTCGGACTTAATTGCAATGTGGTGGTACAGGATATCCCAAAGTCGTCTGCGCCCGACTTTAACGTACGCCATGTTTTTTACTATGGCGAGCATGCGAGGTGCCATCACTAAATTTATCTATCATGGAAAGCGTCAATATCTTTATTCGTTTAGGATATATGGCTTGTCAAAGAAGAGTCTAAAATGAAAAATCCAATTTTCAGTTATCGATAACTCGATAAATAATCGGAATTTTGCAATGAAATTTGACGTGGTTACTATTGGCTAGTAGCTCTACTACATATGTAAAAATCGTCAATATCGAAGAGATCGCGGAAAAAAGTGGCACGCCTTATTTATTTTCGGCAAAATATAAAAAAAATTTGTTGAATTTTAACTAAAAAGTAATCTGCTTTATAACTTTTAACAAAAAATTCAAAAAACTTAAGACATTAAATTAAATTTAGGTGTAAGCCTCAAAATGCCAAAAGCTGGTTAAACATCTCGCAAAAGTTTTTCATTAAAAAATATAAGGAAATATAGGTGCGCAACTAAGTTCTCGCTGTTTGTCAATAGATGGCTTTAGCAGAAAGTTTTGGTCGATTTTGACATACCCAAAACTTCATAAACGAAGCTTAGGCATATGGTAAGCAAACTGCTATGGCACATTAGTGAATTTCTTTTTGCATTATTTACTTGTGGTTGTGTGAAAATGTCTTGTTTTGTGCCAAAAAATCATCATTTGCGGGAAGTGTTGATTTTCTTGTTCTGTTCGAAAAAAACGGCAGCTGAAGCGCATCGAGAGCTCCAAAAAGTGTACGGAGATGCAACGTGCCGTGATTGGTTCCGTCGCTTCAAAGACGGTGATTTCGATGTAGACGACCGTCCACGTAAAGGACGACCCAAAACCTTCGAAGACGCTGAATTGGAGGCATTGCTCGATGAGGATTCGTGCCAAACGCAAGAAGAGCTTGCTTCAGCATTAGTAGTTGCCCGCAAAGCCATTTCCAAGCGATTGCATGCATTGGGAATGATTCAAAAGCAAGGAACTTGGGTTTCTTATAATTTGAAACCAAGGGACGTTGAGCGTCGTTTTTTCGCCTGTGAACAACTGCTCCAGCGACAAAGAAGGAAGAGTTTTCTTCATCGCATCGTGACGGGTGATGAAAAATGGATTCATTACAGCAACCCAAAGAGGAAAAAATCTTGGGGACAACCCGGTCATGCTTCCACATCACTGGCTCGGCCGAATATTCACGCTGCGAAGGTTATGCTGTGCATTTGGTGGGACCAAGTCGGTGTTGTTTATTATGAGCTGTTGAAACAAGGCAAAACCATCACTGGGGAACGGTATCGAACTCAATTGATGCGATTGAGCCGAGCATTGCGCGAAAAACGGCCACCATACGAGCAGAGGCACGAAAAAGTGATTTTACTGCATGACAACGCTCGGCCTCACATTGCCAATCCTGTTAAAACCTACTTGGGAACGCTCAAATGGGAAGTCCTACCCGACCCGCCATATTCCCCAGATATTGCGCCGTCCAATTTTTACTTGTTCCGCTCGATGGCACATGGTCTGGCTAATCAGCAGTTCCATTCATATGAAGATATCGGAAAATGGCTTGATTCGTGGATAGCCTCAAAAGACGAACACTTCTACCGTCAAGGTATTCGAAGTCTGCCAGAAAGATGGAAAAAAGTTGTAGCTAGCGATGGGCAATACTTTGAATGAGTCATTGATAACCATTTTTTTATAATAAAGTTACATTTTCATCAAAAAAACAGCGAGAACTTAGTTACGTTTCAGTCTTACTATCCGTAACAAATTTTTTTTATGTTTAGCTTACAATATTTAGTTTAATTTAAATTTTAGCTTTTCAGCTGTGTGGTTACTCTTAAATAATACTATTAACACACAACAACAAAACTTAATTAATATTACGAAAACTTGAATTTTTCACATTGTTAATGGTTAAATTTTTAATTGCTCAATTTCTTTAGGTAAAATATAAACCAATGTATTTTTGTTGAAATAACAACAATTAAAGCAAATAATAAAAAAATAACTTTGTTGAACCATATTTAACCCCAGGGACCACACATTATTTTTTTATACGTTTAGCCGCATGTTAGTCGATGCGACGAAGAAGACTTTTAATTATTTATTACAAAAATTCTAAAATAAATAATGTTGTGCAGTTAATTGAATATTAAGCTCTTTGTTTTTATAAGCAATTTATTCATACAAATAAGTATATATTCATTGCACAATAAAAAATAAAAAGTGTAAAGTTAATCGTTTCGTCTAACATTGTTTCAAAATATTGAAAAATGTATTTTTTCATTATATAAACACTGCATATATATTGCGTATAATATTATAAAGATTTATCATAATTTTTGTTGTCTTTTGGAAGAAAAAAAAAGCGAACAAAAATTTCATTTTAACATTTTGAACATTGTTGCAATTAATATTTATTGATATTTACACCACATCAGGATAATGCTTAAATACGTATTTATAGCAGGAACATACTTACAAATTTATTCTAAAAAAATTGGATTGCTAAAAACACAATTAAATAAAAAGTAAAAAAAAAATATTTTTTTTTTTAATTTTTCCTTAACACGTTATGTTTGAAAACTAAAATTGTTAGAACAAATTTTATTCAGCTTTTAACTGATTTGCAACGTAACTTTTTAAAAGTCGTTGGCGGCCGTTTTTTTTGTTCAAGAAAAGAACAATTTTAAATAAGTTATGCAAAGAGTTTTCAAAACAGGAACAATTTCAAAGAAGTTGCTAAAAAAGCATTATGTGAAATTTCAAAAATACCGATAATTTGCTGTGTCATGGAAAGTGTTTGAGACTTAACAACAGAAACATGTCAAGAAAAGGACAAAAGCGGTTTATCTGACGCACCTGACTCTGGCAATGTGTATATCATTTATCATTAGTACGTTAAAGCTGTTTCGTAAACTGTATATGGACCAATGATATAGCTTTCATAAATTATGCTAAACCATTCCCATAAGCCGCCATTTTGCAATGCTAAACGTTCCGGCTGTCATTTATCAATGGCCTAGTTTGAAATTTTAACATTGTTATCATATTCAAAAACTAAATCAACATCCGCGGCAACTTGCCGCGTTTTGCATAAAACCAAATGCATATAACATATATATAAAGTTTGCACACTTTCCGCCAACTTTCTTAAAAAAAAAAAAAGACAAAAGCAAACTCGTATACGAAATAGTAGAACAATTCAATATACAGTATAATTTCGTATACGAAATAGTAGAACAATTCAATATACAGTATATAACAAAACATATTTGCTTAGCAGCACTTTCGTAAGGATGCTTTGTCTAAGTCCTGCAGCGTGCAGGCACGCACGCATGTCAAGAACGGAAACGAATTGCAGCAGAAGCTGAAGCAGCAGCAGCAGCAAAAGAAACAGGAAAGAAGAAACACAGCAAAAGAAACAAGCGAAACGATGCAAAAGGAACATATTTTATATTGACTTGCACTTTGTGGTTTAGTGACGCGAGGCGCATACAAAATGGCTGCAAGACAACAACACTCAACGAAGCGGAAGCAAAGCAAAAGAGAAAAGGTTTTGTGCATCAAATGAAAATGTAAAGCGTTCTCGACGTATGTATGTGTGTGTGTGGATTCGTCACTTGCGGTTGCTTTTCAAGTTGCCGCATCTCAATTGCAACTTTTGTGTGCATTTCCGTTTTGCCGCCTGTCGAGTGCACAACTATTTTGGTTTCGCATAGCCCAACATGCCCCTCGCCTCCGCACTCTTTACTACTCCGCCCCACCCATAGCCCTGCTTTGTTGCAATTGTTTGTAGCCTACATTTTTTAATATTTATTAAAAGCACAAGAACGTCATCGACCTATGTTGCGCATACTTAATGTCGCACAATAGTGACAACAAATTTGACACGTAACAGGTGATTGAAAACAAATAGCTAAACGCTCTTACCTACGCACACACACACACACACACTCACAGATACAACCACGAAAACAAAGCAGATAACGATAACTTTATTTTAAGATCTTTTGACATAATACAACAAAAACAACCATTGTAACTTTGTTCAACAAATAGACAACAACAAAAATAATGGAGAAGTAGATAATCATACTTTAAGGCAACGAAACTTGTATACCCTTACAGCCCACTTAACATTTAGAGCCAAATTTTTATATAAAGAACTTCCTTACCGCTTTTTGTAAAAAAATGTTGGATTTTGATCTTTTTATAAAGCAGTATATACTTTTTTATTTTTTTAACCAACCTTAGGCTTAAGATTTCCTTATAAAGAATTATTTAAAATTATTTTTGAATCATTTGAATTTAATTTCTTTACGAAAAACAAATGGAAAACAATTTGAGGGACTTCCCAAAAATATATTGCATTACAGAAAAAATAGAAAAACATCCCTAACATTTTTATTCACATTGACATTGCTCGGTGAAATTGTCGCTACGCACCGTATAATATATTTGAGTCCTTTAACTCTTTAGAATATTTTATTAAGAATAAAAAGTGAAATCGAAACTAAAATTTCGAATTTCAAAAATTTACGAGTCCCATAGTTTTTGGATAACGTCAATCTACAAGGAACTATTTTTCCGTCCCAATGCTAATTCGACAAGTTAAAAGATTTTTTTTTTTTGTCACATTAAGTATTTTTGAGATATTATATATTTCCCGTCGAGAGTTGGGGAAACGGGGGCATTTCCCCCGGGACCGAAATTTCTCAAGGGCCCGGTGTGATTAGTGTGGTGCTTACAGAACATAAATGTTAAAGCTAAAGGTGTAATAGAGGGACCGGAACACTTTCCCCCGGGCCCGGAAATTCTCTCTACGGCCCTGTCTATTAGTATGGTCAACGAGAAAATCGATTTTTCATTCTCAGGGCAAACTTCTAAAAGAATATTTAAAAGAATATTTATAAAGCAATTAATCTACTTTGTTAATCCCACCATACCAAAATTCAAAAGAAAAATAAATAAATAGATACAATATTATCTATTTTTAGTTAATTTTATAGAGGCACGTATTATTAATTTTTTTTTAAATAAATATTTTTATTTATTTATTTGCTTTTTTAATAAAAGCAAGGGATATGGGACATTTTTTTCAAAATTGCTTAGAATATTAATTTTTAAAAAGGTCTTTCAGAAAAATTCTTAAAAACAAAATAACATTTCAAATCTACAGCCAGCTTAGAGAAGTTTGGGCTCCATTCGACAGACCTGGGTAAGGGATATGTTAGGTTGGACAATTTTATTTTATGAGAAGAAACCCAACAGAACTCCACAACTCTTGTATTAAACGTGGACAAGTCAAGACGACAAACGAAATCTTTTTAATAGATTTTTAATGTTAAATTAACATTTTTTTTTACCCCTTACAACTACAGCCTGAAGGCCTATGTTTTGAATAAATTTCTTCTTTATAATTATATAAATAAATATATAACCTCTTAAAACAAAAGCTTTCGATGTAGAATGTTGAAAGAGAACTCTAAAACGTTGTGGGATCTACTGTTCTATTTTATATGTATATTATGTAAAGTTTTTTTGTTATTATTTATATTAAAATCAAATTGTTTGCCAGAAAAATTTTTTGGAAACGTTGTATAGGCTAGGCCATCTGTTGGTTTGTTTGTTAATTGCATGTTATTCGTATATTTTCCAACAGCATTATGAGTGTTTAACAACCAAACTAACAGATGACCCACCCTTTATTTTGGCCAAACTAAACCTTATATTACTTTGTGCTTGTGTTGTACAATGTTGTTCATTCCAATCTGGCTTGTACATCAACTTCTATTTTTACAAGCTCACAAATCAGATGCATCAACTAGGCATACACTGTTTATAGCTCGAAATAAAATATTTTTAAACCCTATTGAAACTCTGGTCGACTGCATTAAATTTTCATTGTCTTGGCCAACACATGACAGTGGCTCATGCGGCTTACGCTGAGAGAAGCTCAAAAAATCAGCAGTTACGTGCTTTGAAAACCTAACATAGTTGATACCTTACAGGACAGCTTCCAGGACAGCTGCCAACTTTATGACCAAGTTAATATGATCGCTGCGAAAGGTATAAAAAAATCAAAATACAAAGTACTGTCGTCATTCATTGTCTGCAGCTATTTGCCGTTGCTTGTTCTTTGTTTTCTCACTTCTTCTTTTATTTCACGCATAGCAAAAGGAGACAAAACAAAAGAACAACAAAAAAATAACAAAAACAACTACAATACCAACTACAAGTGGCAGGAGTAAAACACAAAAAAAAAAAATACAAAATGGTGCTCATGCGTTGTGCGTGTGACATTTTATCTCTGTCACTAAATTGACACTTTAGTTAATGGATTTTGTGTGAGTAAGTGTGTGTGTGTATCTGTGTGTGTTGTTTTGCTTTTTATCTGTGCGCCCAGCAGCATGCTAAAGTTTTTTTCCGCTTTGCCATACGCCGTGCACTGTTGCTCCTATACGGCAAACACACAGATACACACACGCACATGTGTTGAAGCATAAGTGTAAGTACTTTGAATAATAAGAATGCTCACTTTGATGGATGCTTAACAAATCTCTTTAGATTTATCTGCAACAAAATCGTAAGAAAGCAAAAAAAAAAAAGATGTTAACATTGTCGACGTGTTTCTGCATTTTTTTTGTGACTCTGCTGTTCAAATTCATAACCAGCAATACAAAAGACAGTTGCCAAAAGCATTTTCTAGGGTTCGGGAAATACTACGTATGTATATGAAAAGTTTCCTTAGTTTACGCACGATTTGCTGCAAGCAATGTCAAGCATTTGCTAACAAATTTTAAACTTTAAGCGCTAAGAAATTTTAGTTTAAACATTAAACTATTTATTTTCTGCACGTTTCGTTGTTTCGGATTGAGTGCAGAATAATATTAAAGATGACCCACAACTATAATTACAAGGGTTGTCTTTTTACAGTGTGACCAGGTCTGACTTGGCACTTTCATCAAATAGCTTGAAATTTTTCTGCGTAAAAAATTCTGTACTACGAGAACTTTTTATACAGTTTATGGTCACTTAAAAATTTGATCGTAGAAACTTGTAATTGCTACGTGAACCATTTCGCATGAAGATATGTCGTGATTTTTGAAAGCAATGAAAGTAAGGTATTTCTTTGACTTTTAACCATAAAGCATCGCTGTTAAAACAAAAGCTAGTTAGTGGACGCCATTCGCTGCAGGACGAATCTCGTAAAAGTCGTCTTAATGTTATTATTTTGTCAGACAGCAATGATGGTTTTGGAGAACTAATTCAAAAAGTTGTGACGTATGCGAGATAAAGGTATCTTTGCGCAATAGTGTGACCAGCATTTTTGTAAGTATATATAAAACTGTTTGACCTAACTGACTAAATGATTCATTTACCGAATGCAACCCAAAAAACCAGAGGGCTGACATTTTGGTGTAGGTGAGCATTCAGAAAATATTTTGAAGAATTCCGTTTCAAGAGTATTTAAACAGCTTATGCTGTTTTTGAGCATCATTGAAAAGACGTAACATAATTTTGAGTAACAACTCAGCTACTGAGAATGGCAATTGATGGAATATATGATGGTTTTTCATACCACTGACTTTTGTTTTAATAATATGGCGCCAAATGAGAAGTTACTTTCACCTTTTTGGGGTAGTTGTCACGAAGGGCCAATATATGAATATTTTTAATCCTTGCCCCTTGCTTGGCATTTTTGCTGTTTATGGTGATTAATCCTTGCCCCTTGCTTGGCATATTTGCTGTTTATGGTGATTAAAAAAAAAATACATTTTAATGTCTTCGCTCACCAAGATAGCAAGGACTCCTTCATTTTAATTTTAAAAATCTTTCTTTGAGAAACAACAATCGCCGGTAGCGGAATGACCTTTACTCCCCCCACACGTCAGCTTACTTAAGAGAGGATTTAAGAACTCCAAAAGACTTGACTTTTATTTGTTTTCAACTATCAGGTATTGAATACGAGTTTAATTATTATACCCTGTACCATATGGTGCAAAGGGTATATTAAGTTTGTGCAAGCCGAACATACAGAACATACAGAAGCAGACGTTGGAGACCCCCTTTAGTTACATAAAGTATGATCAGGGTGACTAGAAAAGTCGATACACCTATGTCCGCCTGTCTGCCTGCCTGCCTCTCTGTCTGTCCGTTTGTATGAACGCCTAGATATATGAGATGGAGCTAGAGCAACCAAACTTTCAGATTAGATCCTTTATTATTCCATAGGAGACAAATTTATTTTGTTCTTTTGATATTGGGGTTAACCTATTCAGATCGCGTCTGCTGTCGAGAAAGCAAAAGTTGTCCCTGTACAAAACACTGAGAAGGCCGATACTCACCTTTGGTTGTGAGGTGTGGTCCTTAAAGTCGACAAACATCTCTCAGCTCTTAATTTTTGAAACAAAAATCCTAAGAAAAGATTATGAACCTGTCAGACTAGAAGATGGATCGTACCGAATAAGATATATTCATGAACTTGAAGCAATGGTACAACAACAAAATGTGATTCGATTTATAAAAAGTCAACGTATAAGGTGGCTAGGCCACCTTAGTAGAATGCCTAAAAACACAGCGGTCAGCAAAGCATTTCACAGACAGCCGATTGGAAGACAAAGAAGTGGACGCCCAAAGAAAAGGTGGCTAGATGTAGTGGAAAATGATCTTCGTTCTCTTGGTGTCTTGAACTGGAGGAATGCAGCGGTCGATCGAAGAACATGGAGAGGAATAGTTGCGGAAGCTATGGTCTGTCCAAGACTGTAAAGCTAGTGATGATGATGCTGATGATACCGGGGTTACATTAAATATGTACATAGCTCCCATTCGGGTGTTTCAGAGGGACTCGAAAAAATCATAGGTCTTAGATAGATAATTCGTTTGTTAATGAGGATACTGTAACCAAATTTGGCATATGAATGATTTTTTGAGTTCCCAAGCACTGAACCAAATTTGATCAAAATCGGTTGTTTATATCATATAGGCATATAGGAGCGATCAGTCAAAAAAACGTTTTTGGTGCAAAATTCATTTTGTTTCGTGTGTTTATAAAGATATTGTAACCTTTGGCTAGTAAATATATTTTTGAGCTCTCAGTCTTCGACGCGCTCCCACAACTCCCGGTTCAGCTTACCTCTTAGGCGTACTTAATCATTTTAAGGGTCGCCGGCACGGTTTTCTATCGATTGACTCATAATTTAATGACATAGCACTGCTCGAAATTTTTCTCTATTGCGTATCACGACGACACTACTTTATAGTGGTTCAAATCGATACGCTTACGCTGACTACCACGCCTTGGTTGTCTGATAGCCCTCCACCGTCTTACTACTTTTTGATCAAATCCTGTATTTTTAGCGCAAATTTTCAAAATTTTACTTGCCTCATATGACGACAATATTCGGCTTGCGCCACCTAGCGACCGCAATAAAAGGAAAAATAAGATGAAGACACAAAATAAACTTAAGTTAGTCTACTTTTGACCAGACCATTTTTTAACGTCCAAATTCGACTTTCCAATTTAAGCTCTATAATAACTTAGGTTGCATCGAGAGAAAGGTACGTTCCCAGGGATGACTATCATCATTCCCTAAGCGCTCTTCCTAAGAATGTTTTTTTTCAAATTTGCGGGCCGTTTAGAAAACTTCCGTCCTCCCTTAAAAAAAATAGAGTTCTACCGTCCCATTTTTCTGTCCCATGTTTTTTACGAAGCATGTGCTAGAATTTGGATAGAGTATATGAAACATTTCCGAAGTTTATGATTTCTTAACAGCAATGTCAAGCATTTGTTGTCAAACACTATAGCGTTTAGTTTAAACATAAAAATCTATATATTTTCAGTATATTTTTTTCGCAAAACTTTTTATCGAAAAAATGCAATCCAGAAAGCGCTTCAAACGTGGTAAGTAACAAAGGAAACGCATAACTTTTGTTGAACAAATCATCTTTATGCTAAACTGCAGAGCTAATTGCTAAAAACCTAGGCGTAAAAACGCAGTTGACCAAGGCCAAGGCAGAAATGCTAATCAAAAACACGGAAACGGAGCAATTAAGCCAGTTAAATAATACTACTGATACAGATGATTCCACCAACTATGAACTCGTTGAGCTCTGGACACGCGCGGAGAAAAGCAAGTTTCCGCCCATTAAGCTGCTGCCTCCTTGGCTATAAATAAACAATAACAAAACAAGAAACTTGAAAAATTTCGCACATTTTGTTCATTTTTAAATTTTAAACTTCAATCAATTCATTATGGACTGTTTCAATAAAGTCAGAAGTGCGAGAAAACATCATTAAGCAGCCTTAGCTAAAAATCTGTAAACCACTTCAATATTTAGCCTCTTTATTTTTTGACCTGTTATAATAAAAGCTACCTAACCCACATCAAAAATACTTAGGCCGCATGACTCTGTCAAGTATTTGAAAGCAACGCTGAAACCGGCAAATGGAAGGAACTCCAAGTGGAAACCCGAATTCGGCAAAGGCTGAAAATAAAGTCAGTGGTAATTTTAGAATTCATAAAATGAATTTGCAAAATGAATTCCGTGGTTTTATCAAACAAGCTTTTGTTGTAAGTACAGTAGGCATTGAGTTGTTTACTTGTTAAGCGTTTGTCTATGGATTAGTGTTATCATTTGGGGCATTGCGTCTTAGAGTAGAAATGTTCAACATGCATTTTTTCCAAGAAATAAAATAATATATCCATCCATCCCTTCTTTTTGAAGCTATTTTCCGTGTTGGGCCGCAAGACTTCCTAAGACAAATAAGGTCATAATTTTAAAACCAAACAGAAATTAGAGCAACTAACCAGAAACTACTATACTGAAACAATTCTTTAAGTCTTAAAAGATTGAGGTCCTGGCCACCTTACTAGATCAAGAGGCACCTTGCGCATAGGGGAATGTTACCTTCGTTTTAACTATTATACAATTTTACTCAAGCTTAAAGATCAGGATTGCATGTTGTACTTAATGGCAGAATTGATATCTGCCCTGCATTGTCCAATCAGAATTTGGACAGAGCCATGAGTCTGTGCTTCAAGCATTTATTTGGACAAAATCTGATAGACATATATGCCTTTAATGAATCACATTTTTGGAAAGACAAGTATGAACCTACAATGATTTTAGGTTTGCTGGGGATAGCAACATGTAGCAACGTTTCTTTCATATCCCACTTTAAAATTTTTATATGGAAATTCTGTTATATCTTGTCAATCAATGCTTCAAAACCCCTTACTACTTGCATTAGTGGAGTACATTATATCAGGTTTTCATCGCTCCAATGCTTAGGCACATAGCTATAGCTGAAGAATTAAAAATTGCTGAAAAATTCAAGGAAAAATTATATTAACGTCTGTCTATAGACTACAAGGAGGCAAAGTTCGAAGCAAAGCTAACATTTTTGCAAGGTTAAAGAATTAAAAATTCTGCAAAATTTAAAAAATAATCATATACGCTTATCCAAAAAGCCATCAAAAAGTTTTTGTGAGTAAGATATATATAAATATCAAATATGAATAAAATAAAACCAAGTTTGTGATCTACCGGATCTATTTTGATAAACAAGAAATGTTGAAAAAAATACACCAAAATTTTCATGGATTTGTGTTTTACAATTTATTTTGATACAGATAAAGGATTAGAACACGGAAATAATAAAAACAAATACATTAGTTTAACTTAATCTATTTAAATATAACTTAGTTTCGTAGAGCAAAACATGAAGTTCGTTTTCGATTGCGAACAATAAATGCGTCCATTAAAGATTCGATATCAAGCGTATGAACCAAATTCGGATATGTATGTAAAATGGCCACGTGATTGAGTCGATCCTGAGCCATGGTAGATTTTAAATAATTTTTAATTCGGCGTAACACAAAAAAAATTCTTTCATTGGAACATGACGAACCTGGTATCTTCAGAACTAATGTAAAAAAACGAACGAATTCGGAAACGATTTTCAGATAATTTTCCGTTTCTCTAAGAAACTTAACAATTGTGCTCAAATCTGAATCTGAATCTTTTCTACCCTCACGCGCCATTATCTCCAATAAGAAGTCTCTATCTTTGGTCAAACGGAATTCATTGAAATCTTCTCTGTAAAGTTTTATGATTGCGTCAGTATTTTTTGATACGCCAAACGCAAAAGTTTCTAGAGATTTAAAAAATCGGGCATTGTTGGAATCAAATCTTTCTTTGAGAGAAAAATTTATCTGGTCGAAAATCTCACAAAATATTTTTTTATAATAATCTTTTGGGGAATCAAAAATATGGTTTTCTGTTACGCCATCTTCCTGCGTTTTGGTATTTAGGGTTTTGTCTGATAATTCCGAGTGGGTTTGTACCCACTGGGATGTTTTCCGAGTGGGTGCCACTAGTCACGTCAACCGCCGGCCCTGGTACAGGGTATAATTAATTTAAATTCCGTTTGTTTTTTATTTTCCAATTGAATTATAGTTCAGAGTCAAAAGTGCGGTTTCAAAGAAGTCAAACAATAATGTAAAAAAATATAATATTTAATGATTTTTTAAATAAAAAGTGATTTAATTCAATAATAACAAAAACATGGCGAACGTTACTTACTGTTGGGTGCAGCTGACTTTGAGGTTGCCTCTACGTCACATTACACTAGCTTACAAATTTAAGCGTCATCGAGTGAGTCTTCGTAACGTGTTTTTGGGCACTTTTTTCAGCTATTCGTCAAGAGAGCGTCTACTGTAGCTTGTCAAAAAAATCTTTTGTGGCTATCTTTAGTCAACTGTATCTATCCAATGCTTATTACGCTTTTATTTTAAGGAATTTCCTTGACAGTAAACTTACCAAACAAAAAATAATATTACAATTTTAAACTTGCACTTGACAAAGGTTCACAGTTTTATATGACAACAGCAAGTCAACCAGGTATTTTTGATATTGCTTGGAACATGTACAGTCAACTCCCCCTCACCCTATACTTATATACAATATATGACAGCAGTTGATAAGAACAAAAGTTAGAACGTGTCAAAAGGCTCAAAACTGCTGTAAGATATTTTACCACAGGCGGCAATGACCAGCTTGGAAGGCTATAAGAAGCAGAGTTGGAGTCAAAGGGTTCGTTAGGGTTGACTTTAATGTCAGCAGAAAAGTTTTGTAGCATACTTTGCAGCGCACTTGTCTATACCAAATATATTTGTAGTGTCTGCCACATGCGGCTTTGAAATAAAATATTTAATGCTTTATATGTGCTGAAAGCTGTATATAAGCACTTTGTTGTGTGTGTGTGTAGGACATTTTTATCAGCCGCACTTTGTCAGAGTTTAAATCGGCTTTTGGCTGGCATAAGCTTTAATTTAACGCAATAATTTATATGTGATTTGGCCGCATTGCGTCAGCTGACTGTTTGCTGACTTTTTTTTCCAACTGTTTGACAGACCTGTAACTCTGGAACTGATTCAGTTGCTGGGTCTGGGCAACCTGTGCCGGCGGCTTGTCTGGGGATTTGTAAGTTCTGTTGACAAATAAGCAAAATAATAAATTACAAAAGTTTTCGACGCGATTGTTTTGGGATTTGGTTAATCGAATATGCACACACGCACACTTTGCAGCCTGTTTTTGTTTTTGTGAAACTGTTTCTTTTTTTTTTTTTTGTAATTCAATAAAGCATATCTCAATGGCTGGCGCACCTGCCTTATCTCGCACAGCTGTGTAACCCACTATCAGACCGCCTGTCGCTCACTTGACATTAATTGGCCAAGTGCAGTAGAGGGCTAAAACTTGAAGCACATTTAAAATATTGCATACTAGCCGCAGGTGTGCGCTTTTTACACTAACCAAAGTGGCAAACTTTTCATTGAATTTTACATGCAACTTGCAACTTTTTGCAGTGACGACGTCTCTGTTTGCAACGACGTTGAGCCAAATGGAGCAGGCCCACTTGCAGCAAATTCCAAAACTTACCAAGTAAACTTTTACTTGAGCAGCACTTAAATGACGCTGGCTTTAAACTTAATGCACAGCTTACAGCAATTTTGGTGGCAACTAAGCTGCAAGAAGCTGCCTGCTTTGGCTGAAGGCTCATTATGTGCCGTCTAAGTGGCTTTGAGTCAAACAAAAGCAGCCTTAAATAAAATGCATTGAAAACAAAATTAAATAACTAAAGATGAAATAAACGACTGGACAGAGAGAACAAAAAGGTGAAAAATATGAAAACACAAAATGCGAGAAGCCGAATTTTAGGTGCCCTACATCAACTTACTTACAAAGAAGAAATCAAACTCGCCAGATTCTAATTACAATTCCATTTTCGTGTTTTTTAAAAACCTTAGGATCCAAAGTCTAATATATGAAGAATAATAAGTAGCTACAAAATTATACACTTTTTTTATAGCATCCATCTATTTATATTTTGGCTGTCTATAGAAAAGACGGAAAGCCACAAAAATAATGTGCTTAAATAGGACCAATCGACTGGATAATAAAAAACAATAATTTAAAATTAAATAACAACAAAAACAACAGCTTTATTTACAAAAAATCGTCAGATTGTACCCTTCAGTTCGGTTCAGGCCTGAATTAGTCATAAAATCATGCCTGAATTTTCAGTACCAGCCATGAATCTACGATTCATTTGTCACTGAATTTGCACATGTATGTCCTAGGCGTTCTGGCCTGAACCTTAGCCGTAACAATCAGCTATGAATTCAGTGCTGATTGACTTTGAAATGTCATGCCTGAAATCACAGGTGAAATTTTTTGAGATTTGGTCATGAATTCAGTGCTGATTGGATTTTAAAAGTCAAGTCTGAAATCACAAGTGAGTAATTTATACACTGGAACAAATATTCTTCATACATTTTTAACAAAATTTTATTATCAATTTTAATATAATATTATAAATTACAGTAGCTTGACATTTTTGTGGCTCTTAATTTCATTACACAGCTATGATATCGCTGGGCCAGAGTCCGCTGTACCTGGTATTGATTCTAAAATCAAAAACTTTTTTTTTTATATATATTACAAAACCCGAATTTTTTGACCTACCAAGCATAATACTTAAAATAATAATATTTAATAAATACTTACCTAGAAATTAAAATTTTCACAGCAAATTTTCTTTGTGTAATAAAGAAAACGTCAGAAATAGATACGCATACAAACGCTAACACCAATACTAATGTAAAGTCAAGTAAGAAAATACAATTTACTTTTCTTATTTCTCCTTGCTTATTCTTTTTTGCTTTAATTGTCTGTCAAAAGAAAGAGATAGAAAGCTACATTTTATATTTGCCCTTGTTTCTCTTACAAAGCCATGAGCATTCGCTTTCTTTTCATGCCTGAATTCAGGACTGAATATTTCAAGCCTGAACGACCGAACTGCAGGGTAGTTACACTATTTTTTTCAAGGATTTAAAATTTGAACTTAAAAAATAAAAAATTTATTTTCAAAAATGTCAAGTTTTACATAATTTAAGACAATAATTATATTAATATTTAAACTATAACTAAGTTAAAACTTAGCAAACGAATAAAAATAAATAAAAACTTAAAAAAAAGTTAATCAAATAAAATTTTTTTAAAAATAAAAATGTTCATGATTATATTTTTTATCAGCACTTTTCTGGAAAATTTAAATGACCGCACTTTAAGGGAATAAATCGAGAAATTTTACTTTAGTCGCTAATACATGTAGATTATACTCTAAATGCTTTGGCAGGTATTAAAAAAAAGTTCAAAAATATTAAAAAAATGAAATTTTATTTTTTTAATTCAGTGTTGTATCTTTCATTTGAAAAAATTATTTATATAGATTTATATTTTATTTACGAGATACATCTCATCAAAAAAATCTTCTCAAGCCATACACGATGAGACCGATTGTACAACTCGAGTGTTCAGCGAGCAATTTTCGAAATTTATTACTAGTACTTTAACTACGAGATTAACTGGTAACACTGCCCATAATGACCACGAATATTGTAAATATATTATTTAAATTATTATTATTATTATTTCCTTGAGTTTACAGAACTAGTTTATCCATTTAAAAATTAAATTAAATAATTCTGTGTTGTCGCTCTTATTCAGAGCATAGGGCGGTTAAGTTACCGTTCTTGGGTAGGGGAGTTTTTATCGGGAAGGTTACCAACCTTTCGCGAACCACAACACGTTTGTGGGACGTACTGGTGTACAGCATCCAGTCCTGCTTTAATGACACATTTGTATAGCGAGCCGCTTGGTGCAAGATGAGACGCCCGCTTTTAGCCGCACCTAGCCTGGTGAAACAGACGCTAATGTTGTGGATTGCGCTTGGTTTCGGTATTCACCTTCGACCTTACCGGCTTGGGAGGCCCTGCCAGTAGCTTCGCTACCGCCGGCATTGCTCTTGAGATCACTATACTTACTAAGCCCCCTCACCACGTCAAGGTGGCAATCCCCGAGAGGGATATTATTTAAATAAATACACTAATTTCTGACCAGTATTAACGACTTGTAGAGAACATCTCCCAAAAAACTAGATATCAAGGAACTTTGGTATACTGCCAAAATTAAAAAAAAAAAATGTATATTTTCTGACTTCTCACAAAACTGATATGCCCGTTTACTAACAGTAGTGTATTAAAAGAATGCTCTAAATGTTTTAATACTGAAGGGATTAAATTTTAAGCTACACAAAAGCAGCAGGTTGTGCAGCATTAACAACTTCTCTTTCTTCGTCTTTTTTGTATGTCGAGGGGCATGCAACATTATGCCGCATTATAAAATAACTCATTTATCATAAGAGTGCCGCAGCGAGAGCGCAGGGAAAGTTTGGCGGTCGCTCTTTCTCTCTTAAGTAACTGACAACTGCAGATGAAACGTTGAAAGCGCCAAATGAATACAGTACAACAATTAATTGTCGACGCTTCTCACTCTTTTGTAACTTTATTCCTGGCTACTCTCTTACTGTCTACTTTCTTTTGTGTCAGTCGAAGGAGCAAGTAGGTCGCAAGGTGGCACTGTTTGGGGTCGGCTACCAGCAGGATATACAGGACACGCAATAATCGCCCAACGTTTTGTATTTAATTAATGGTTGAGCGTAAAATAATAAAAAGACCTTTAAACAGAAATTACTTATTTACTTTGCAATTTATTCAGGCAAGGCAATTTTTTATGCTTAACAATTTCGTTGCTGTCATAAAGTTGGCACAAATACAAACAGGCAGAGACACACGTGTGTATGTGTATGTATATACCCTGCATATGCCCGATACCGATTCAATTTGATGCTGACAAAAAAGAGAATATCGAATATGTCGTTATAAAAGATTATAATTTTATTTTTTTTTTTTTTTTGTTAAATCAAAAAAAAATATTTTGTCATACAGCGGACCTTTCTATGAGATTCCTATAAATTAGTTCAAACGTTTTTAAACCTTATATATTTTTGTACATATTCCTCTAAATATTGTTTTTTTTCGTATGTAGAACCCTTAGATTATTATTGGTATTTATTTTCTTTTTTTATGTACATCTAGGTTAAGCTAAATATCGTAAAATACTATATTAAAATTTAATTAATTTTCTTTTTATGTCATATAACATATAATTTTTTATTCTGTATAAGCATTTTTTTGATTACGATTTTGTATTTAATTTTTAACAAATAATTATTTTTTATAAAATATTTAATTAAACCTACATTATTTTTTTTTAAGTATTTCTTTTTATTTACAACTAATCTATACTTCAATTTCTTTTACACAATTTTTAATGAATATTTTGTATATAATTTTTAGTGCAGAAATTTAAGCCTCAAATTTAAAATCATACTTTATTTGCCTTGATAATAATAAAAATAAGTGGAAAGAACTTCCTTCTTGATGGGAATCCCATGACCGCACCCAAATTTTTTTTGCGCATATACTTTTATTATAAGCAGCCATTTTTTTAATTTGAACAATTACACTAGTTTACAAATTTTAAAAAATTTTGGTATCCTCAACATGTTTAAGTCATTTCCGTAGTTAAATGGCAAGCTAAATCCGAAAATGAAGTCCAAACATTTTTCCATTGAACGGATTTCGAGATATTTCGATATTTACGGTTTGGACGCTATATATGCATTCATACGAAATTTTTCTTAATTTTAACAAATTTTTGAAAAAATTCTATTTCGAACGTAAATTTAAAAATTTTTCTATACAGTTTTTTTCATGGCTCGTAAAGTTTGAACGATTACGAAAAAAATGAGTGGTTGTTTATCAAAATCGGAGAAAAAATGTGGAAATGTCAAGTATTTTTGTAAAAAGTGAAAAGTGTAAATTTGTTTAAAAAACCAAAAGCTTTAGAAGAATAATTCATTTATTTATAAAGATATCGTTACCAAATTTGGCATTCGAAAGTTTTTTAGAAATTTTATCAAAATCGGCCGACTATATCATATAGTACCCATAGGATCGATCGTTCAAAAACGTGTTTGTTGCAAAATCCGGTATATTGCTCAAGAACTTCTTAAGATACATATATATTTGCCAAATTTGGTTACGATATTTTCAGAAACAAACGAATCAAAACGAGTTTGACACAAAAAAATATATTTTGACCAATCGTTTCTATGGGCGGTATATGATATATGCAACCGATTTTGATCAAATTTGATACAGTTTTTGGGAGCTATAAAAAACTTCGTCACACCAAATTTGGTCACGATATCTTCAAAAACACGCTAAACACAACGAATTTCGTTGAAAAAACGTTTTTTTGATCATAACATCTACAATTCTTACACAATTTTAAAGATCTTAGACTCGAAATGTTCGTAAAAGAATTATCTTTCAGCTTAAAGCTCAACATAATTTGAAAAAAAAATGTTCGTGAATAAAAAGCAAACCGAAAATTTGTAATTTTGAAAAATGGTCAAAAATTACCTTTTTTCGATTTTGGTTGCTTGTAACTTCTATAATTTTTACTTAATCTTTACATAGTTATATATCACTGTAAAGAGCACATCAATACCTTTCGATAAAATTGTCTTTCATTTCGATACAAGACGAGATTTTGACGAATAACTGACACAAAAGCATGTTTTTCGAAAATATCTCGAAAACAGTGCTTAAGAAAAAAAAAGGTTGGCATTTTCGTGTTTCTCGACCAAAATTTCGTGTAAACTAGTGTAATGCACGCTTATGTGAGAGACTGATAAGAACACCCATTAGTGTAGAGTATACCACTGTTGGTTATCGTCCAGACTGATTCATATTTTTATATTTATGTGTAAGCGTGTAAATCGTATTTAATTAATGAAAATTCATTTCTTATTTATGGGTTTTGCTGACATGCCATGCTTATATATATATATGTTATATTCAACTTGAATGTGAGTTATTTTACTTTAATTTAATTAAAATGTTTATTAATATATTGCACAAGCAACAAATACAAGCACATTTTTACAATACATATACACATTATACAGGACATGCTAGATTTATGTATGATAAATTATTTTAATGATGACAGACGAGTCAAAAGCATGTCAGGACAAAAGCCAAGCTAAGCCGATGCCAAGTACAGGCCAGTTCAATTTAGGCCAAGGTAAATACGTTAAGTGTAAGTGTAAGAAGCAGCTGCAGCAATAAGGCAACATGAAGCCCAATAATTAGCAAACAACACACAAACCAGTGTTGTATAATTGTCTAGCAATTGTCAGAAAACAAAATCGAATACTTTGAAAACTGCAGCAAGAATTTAATACTTTAATACTCAGAAATTGAATATCTACAGGTTGTAGGATGAAATTAGTGAAATTTTTTATAAAATTCTAATATTTAAAGCAAACTAGCCTTTGGTCAAAGGTGCAGCGGTATATATGTACATGTAAGTAGGTCGCAATTTATATTTTTGCTAGTATCTTTATCACAAAAAAAAAAAGAAATCTTAGTTTGCGGCAAATAATCTTTTTAGAGCTAGTTTTTGTGTGCCAGCTTAATGAGAACAATAAACACAAAAAAGAATTTAAAACAAAAGATATCCTGCTTGTTAGGATAAAATCTCATGTTATCTAGTGAATGAACATCCCCCACACTTTTATAAAAAATTATGATTTATCGTTTATCAACAAAATTTTACAATCAAACTTTTCTACAACGATCTCTTGTGTGATACATTTTTCCCAAATTACTATTATATTCAGCTCCCGTGAAATTTAGCTTTAACAAAGTTCGACTGTATTTATGTTGGAATATTCTTTTTGATTTTTTGAGGCTTGTACGCAGCAGCCCCATTGGATGCCAAACAAAATCTGCAGCTAATTTGTTTTAAGCACAAACCTTGACTAACCCTTTTCCCTTGTGAAAATATGCTTCATCTTTTCGTCGTTCATTATTAACAACGTGCCACTTGGACGGCTTTCTAAAACGAGTCTTCCTACCCGCTATTATATTTCGCTTCCAAAATTAAGTTGCTCATTAATTTTTGTTGCACCGACAAAACTAAATAAGGTTTCATTGTTTTCTTCGAAATCATAGGGCAACACTGTTTTGTATGTGCATCTTGCGTATGTGTTTGGAACCAAGCGTTTCAGTCTACTGCCTACAGACCAATATCCTAAAAGAATTATTTTTTTTTCTTCAAATAAGTTTAGAAATTGTTTACTATGTTCTCTGTTAAAAATACTTATCCCACGCGGGAATACAAATCATACCTAAAATCGGGAAGGTCATAAACTAAGAAACTATGAATGTTTTTGCGATGACTCCATGATGATGATGATGATGACTATGACTCTTCATTAAGCTTTTGCTTTTTTCAAAAAACATGGTCTGAACTCAAAACGCGAAAGTCTTTTTTTTGTATTATTAAGGTTAATGTTCAGTTCTATGTTTTATTTCGTAGCAGCGTTTAACAATATCCCACTACTTGAGCTCTACTAATTTGAAGGGCTTTTCATAATACACGTTGTTATTAGTAATGATACTAAATTTATTTTCCCAAAGTTCCTGGAAAAATAAGAGAGCTTAGGCAAACATGCTATTTGCGTTTTGATTGTAAACAAACTGAAGCACTTTTTTTTATAATTGGCCAATCATCAATTTCCCCAGATTCTATTTCCATTTTCCATATAAAGTAATCCATACAATTATAAGACGCAAATTGTAGCTATCAATTAGCAGATAAAAAAGCAAAGCCAATTAGAGACGCCTCCAAGTATGCTATGAAATATGCCACAGAACAATAGCACCATGGCTACAATTAAGCCGCTCCTCGAATTTAACAATGGTTTGGGATTGTGTGTGTAATTAATTTGTTGCAAACACAATTTATTAATTAGAATGTCAATGTCAGAGATTTCCTTCGCCAATGTTTATTATTAAACAATGCGGTGGCAATTAATTTTGATACAGATTCTGGTTCAGGTGTTTGCCGTAAGGTGAAAAAATGTTTTATGGCCAAAATCTTTCAATCACTTTGGCATGGTGGCAATGGGGTTACACACGATTTATATATGTACATATTTATTCGTATGTGGCCAAGTGTTAATGGGACTAAGAGAGAATATAAGTAAACATATAGTATATGATATATGGATGCATGGTTGGCGGTTTCGGGTTAAAGCTTAATTATTTAATAAATGTTCTGCAATGAATCCGTGGCTATGAGTTGGCTCACATTTTGTTCAGATTTTAACTTTTGGTACTGGCATCAGCATTATACTGATGATTGCAAACAATTGGACATTTTTGCAACGTTGCTGCGGTGCGAATGCATTTTAAATGCAACTGCAGCGGCTACACTGTAAAAATTGGGGGTGTGAAGTAAAGATATTTAATGTAGAATAAAAGTTTTTGAAATTTTATACGCGCCTTACCCTGCTGCAGTACGATCAACAATTTGTTTTTAAATTGAAATTTGAGAACCACAAGAGTTTTAAGCTCACATGGACTGACTAATGTATCAGATCCCATATGCAGGTACCACATATCCTCTAGTGGCGTCAATATTTCGAATCATTGTTTAGCTTAGTCTGAGCCAAAGTGTCAGATTTCTAAATTGAAAAAAAATTGTTTAGATGTCAGTTTTGGCCGATTAGTTTGCTAGCAATTTTCTCAAAAATATTTGAAAAACTTCTTTTGAAAAGAATTTTACCAGCGCTGGAAGAACTAGCCATCATTCCGGAACATCAGGAAAGGTCATGGAACTATTGAACAATGTCATCGAATAGTCAACATTATAACGGATTCCCTTGAAAACAATAAATATTGCTCTGCGGTTTTTCTTGACGTACAGCAAGCATTTGACAGGGTTTGGCACAATGGTCTGCTATACAAGATAAAATCTTGGCTACCTGCTCCATTCTACCTGCTTATAAAATCGTACCTAAAGGGTCGTAGGTTTTACGTCCAGGAACAATGTGAGTCATCCTCGCTTCAATCTATAAACGCAGGAGTTTCTCAAGGTAGCGTACTGGCTCCAGTACTGTACACTATATTTACATCCGATATGCCAATTTCAAGTAGAGTAGACGTCGCAACTTTCGCTGATGACACGGCAATTATTGCATCTAGCGCATCTCCTGTGGAAGCACCTCAACTTCTGCAGTCTCAGTTGAGTTTGTTAGAGAAATGGTTAACTGAATGGAAAATAGTAGTAAACTCACAAAAATTCGTCCAAACTAAGTTTGCTCTGAGAAAAGGGAACTGTCCCTCGGTTCGGTTATACAGATCTGAAATTTGCCAAAGTGATATCGTTAAATACCTTGGAATACACTTGGATAGAAGACTCACATGGAATGCGCATATAAAAGCCAAACACGCGCAACTCAAAATAAAAACAAAAAAAATGCACTGGCTATTGGGGCGAAAGTCGCAACTCAGGCTCGAGAACAAAGTAAGACTTTACAAGGCCGTCCTAAAACCTATTTGGACTTATGGCATTCAGTTATGGGGCACGGCGAGTGTCTCTAATCTTGAAGTGCTACAGCGCTTCCAATCAAGAACTTTGAGAAACATTGTTAACGCTCCATGGTATGTCTCAAATGCCGAAATTCACAAGGATCTAAACATTTGCTATGTTAAAGAAGAAGTCTGCAAATTTAGCAATAGATACATGGAAGATTATTGGAACATAGCAATAATCTAGCCCTTAATTTAACAGATAACAGTCAAACCTATAGAAGACTTAAAAGATTTCATGTCCTTGATCTCTCAAGTAGATTTTAATTCAGAATTTTCTTTTTTTTTTTGTTTTTTATACTTATATGTATAACCACTAGTTCGCATATAGCACCTAGTCTCAGTGGAGAATAGCTGCTCCTGTCACCGTTTAAATAATTTTATATAATTTACTGATTGTTTTCGAACAGACTGTAAATAAAATCGAAGAAAAAAAAAAAAAAAAGATGTCAGTTTTGAAAATTCGCTACATGGTAAGCGCTTATTTTATGAGCTTTATAAAATAAACTCTGAGAAACGATCAATCGCAGCATTTGAACTACGAAACCTGGAGAGTTTTTATTGTGAAAAACCATATAAAAATCTAATTTCTTTAAGAAAAGGGTGGAAGATACATGTGAAATAGTGAAAACTTGTTAAAGCTGTGTCAAATAAGTGTGTTATCAGAACCTCAAAAATCAGAAATGTAACGCCCATGCACCAGCTTTTTGTAGTATTTCTTTCCGTTTGCAACACTACTTTTACTTCCAAGAGGGACTTGGAGTTTTCTCTCAGTGTATTGCTCTCACCTGCTTGCATGCCCATTAAGAATTTATGATGTGCACGTCAGCGTCCGCAATTGCAATGCCAACTGCAGATGAGCAACAACAACAATAACAACAGCAAAGAATCCTCATCAGCATTTGGCTCTGCTACGCATTGATTTCCCATGTGTGTGGCCTTATCCAGTGACTGGGTCTTAATGCAGACGCTTAACAGCTGTTTAACGGCAATAAGGCAGAGTATTTGAGTGATGTCGATGGGGTGCGGTGAGAGGTAGGTTGAGGACGTTCCAGCTTCAATTGAAGTGTAATGACACGCAGAATTTTCACACAGTCTAACAGCAACAGACATGCAGAGATAAAAAAATCCAAGACATTTTTCAAGACAATTAATCAAGCGACTCGGCGATAAGAGAAAATCCCGCGATTTCGATAAAGAGTGAGCCAGATGCTGATCAAATCAAATGGCTCAACAGTCAGCAGAAACGACTTTTGACATGCTAAAAAGCGACATGCCAATGACACGCCCAGGCGCAATGACAACAAGAGAACTTGACGGATGCCAGGGACACAACTGCGCTGCTTGCCTGCTCCATTCATGTTGGCTACTGACGTCCATTGATGGCCAACTGAATGACTTTGACTGAGACAAAAAGAAGGCGTTTACGTTTCAAGGCAGTTGCTGTCCTTAGATTTTAGCTAGCTTTTTGGAATCCATTTTTATTTTTTTTTTTTTTTTCTTGCCAATCACTGACACTGATTACATTTTCAGCAAGTCAAATTGATAAGAGCGTCCTGTCGTCAACAAGTCCTAGCCAATTTGACACAGGCCAACGCAATTTACATGCATTTATGGTAACAGCGTGTTGCGGTGGTCTCAAGTATATATATACATAAATATATATATATATGTATGAATGAAGCGGGTTGTGGTTAGACTCTTGGGACTGACTCTTGGCATTTGCTTGGGTTTTAGCCAAATTGCAGGAAAACATTTACTCGAGCGAACTAAGCCAAACCAGAACTAAAACCTTGCTCTCTGGGTCAGTGCAAATGCATCTGTGTGTGTGCGGAGACTGCAGAGGCGTATTCGAAAAAAAATTTCGTGGGTCGTACAAACAAAAATTAAGTAAAACAGTTAAATTCTTAGAACTAGAAATATTGTGGTAAACATTTTCATCAGCAGGCAGAGCTACTATCAATATAAAGAAACCAGACTGTGGTCAGGTCATCCCGCCAGTAGTTTCCTTAATCCCACATTATTAATCACTTTGGAGGCATTTTTGAGCATACTCCGAATGAGTTTAAAAACCGGGCAAAGGAGCTTGTTCTTTAACTATAGGTGTGTTTTTGGTGAGGCTTATAGGGAGAAAGGGTTAAAAGATCACTTTTTTTTCGAGTTTGGACGTAAATTCCGAAATACTTTTTGGGGTGTGGTGATGATGTGTGGTATCTCCAAAAAGTAGAAGTAAATTTATTTTGGCTAACATGAGTGTAAGTAAGTACTTATTTTGGTGGGGCTTCAGGGGAACAAGGTCTAAAATTTTATTATTTTTGGTGCAGTACAAAAATAAATTGTAAAACATTTTTTTGGGATGAAAGCATTTTATGCAGCACTTGTAGTTTTCCAAAAACTGGCAGCATTGACAGACATGGCTCAATCGTCCTGAGACGCAGAAGATTTTTCAAAAAAGGTTGCTGTTGTTGCCATTGGTGTGGCAGCTGTGGGGGACTTGCCAAGGCCTGATGGGGTAAGAAGCCAGTTAATCTAAGGGGTGATTTTTTAAGAGCTTTCGGATTTTATTTTAAAAAAATCACATTAAGTTCTGAAAAATTTATGAAATCTTTATTTGAGTCGATAGAACGATCTATATAACTTAATTTTTAAAGATGATTTCATGGAAATGTTGACCGAGGCTGCGCCTCAAATGGTTCATACGCTGGGTCAAATTTTTGCATACTCTCTTCAACATACCGGCTGGTATCTCACGAATAAATTCTGCAATATTGGCTTCCAGTGCTTCAACCGTTGCGGGCTTGTTGCTATAGACACGAGCCTTAACATAGCCTCACAAAAAATAGTCTAAAGGCGTTAAGTCGCACGATCCAGGCGGTCAATTGACCGGCCCCAAACGTGCAATAAAGTGTTCACCGAACTCGCCTCTCAATCGGGCCATTGTTTTGCGTGCTGTGTGGCATGTGGCACCGTCTTGTTAAACCCCCATTTTAGGCAAGTCCTGCTCTTTCATTTTGGGCAAAAATAAGTTTGCAGTCTTCGCACGTAATGTTCCTGTTCACGTATCCATTCAACCAGAAACGAGCTACGTCGCTGAACACAGTTTTCCGATAAAAAAGTGGATCTTCATCCAACTTTGCCAGCGCCCATTCACCAAAAGTTAGCTGTTGCGAAATTTTGTCACAACATTTCGAATAGCCGCCTCAGAAGGTCGCCCAAACTGACCATAAAATGGAAGGGAAGGAGTGCACGATGCACTTTCTTAACCTAGCATGTTTGACAGTAACACAAGACACAAAAACAGCTGAGCTGACAAAAACAGTGTTGCCAAAAAGAAAGTTGCTAAAAAATCACCGACTGAAAAAAAAAGACAGCTGCTTCTTAATCGGTACCAGATTGAGGTGAAGCGATGTCAAGGGCATCCAAGATTCTGGAGCCACTGAATCATTAGCTGGTGTCCCAGACTTGTATAGCGTAACGCAGTATTGATGGTTGCCTGTCGCGTCGCTAAAGATGACCCTCTTTTCCAAAGTTAGGTCAAGATATTTTACCTTTGCAGGCTGCTTAAGATAGAGAGCACAGCTAGAGCTTTACGTTCCACCTGATGACCAGACTGTTAGATAGTCGACACATGTCGGCAGCCAAGCACGTGGATTTTGCAGCGACAGTCATGCATATTTAGTATATCATAATTAAAAAAGTAGACATATGTCTTTGAATTTTTGTTATGACCCTGTGACCTTCCTCTTAGAACCGCCTCTGGTGTGCTGCCAAAAAGTTGTTGCCAACTTGTAAGTGTAAATGAAACCGAAAGCCCCTTCCTTACAAATGTTGAGCATTGCATTTGCAAAATGTCTGCTACTTTCTAAATACTTTATGTATCTGTGTTTTTGTATGCATGTCTATGTGTGTGTGTGCAGCGGATGTGAGTAAATAGCACAAAAGGAAATGTACAAATAAATATTTGTAAATGAAAATGAGCAAGGAAATGGCCTCGCCATGCGGTCGACATGCGCTAAAATCTTTTAAACATAAATAACATAATATACACTATGAACAAGTGTATAGTATATATGTAAAACTAAACATAGTTACACTTGTCAAGGAAACAATTTTAGTAATTTTGCAGTTTCCAACAGCAGCGAAAATTTGTATAACAAAATGCATCACATTTCAGCCTTAACTTAAGGAGATGCAACATTTTTATACACTACAATTAGGAAAGAAAAATATTATTTTTGGAATTTTGAATTTTTTATGATAAAAAATTTAATCTTTTGTTTCTAAATGAAATGAATAACATTAAATAATATTAAAATATTAATTAAAAACTTATCGCACATCACGACTTTCGAAAATTTCGACAGAGTCGAAGGACTGGTGGGTAGTTTTTTTGTCTAGGCATATTTCAGATACCAATTTTTATTAAATTGTAAAATTTAACCAAGAGTGTAGAGTTAAATATTTCAAGTTAGCCGTGAACTACAATTTTAATAATTTTTCTAGTTCAACAGTTTTTATTTGAAACTGCAAGATTTTCTAGCACTTCTATTTACTTACTTATAAAAAACCATAATTTTTGAATTTTTAAAATTTACACATTTTAAATAAGATTTAATATTTCAAGACAAAAATAGTCATTAAAATGCAAATTGGGAAAATAAAATAAAAATTGGTTAAAGAAATGATATGCAAATAACGCTTGACTAGGCATCAATTTGCATTAACTGTTCTCATATATTAAAGGCTACCAAAAAAATTTTCCAAAATTATGAGCGCTATTATGATACATGTATATGAGAATACGTAGCTTTGGATTGGCGTACAAATCAATTTGCTCGAAAATAAATAAAATTGAATATGCAGCATAAAAGCCAGAGATAATCTCATGCAAATCAAATTAGTTCAAAATGCAAAAAGCTTGAAAAAAAAAGGCATAAAAAAAAATGCTGGTAACAAAAAATTATTTTCAAATCATGCTACTGAAAGCAATTTGCATGTCAATTGATTTTGGCCGCTCTCAAAGCGAAGCGGCTCCTACAACAACAACAATAATGCGAATTACAAGAAGAAAAGAAAAATGTTGCAAAATAATGCTGTTGTGCCATTTGTGGGGCTTACCAGAGAACCCCAGACAGACGAGGGGGGACAGTGAGACAGGCGGAGACAGTGGGGCATGTAACCAAGTCAGTTGGCATTCATTGCCACAAAGCGGCAATCAGTAACAGTTATAGCGGAAAATAGCTATAATATGTATGGCTGATATGAATATCTAACCCAAAACAGGCAGAAAATTGCAAAAGTGCCTAAAAAGAATTACAACAAGGCTTTGGTAAGGTTCGAGGGTTTTCGCTCAATAGGTTGGTTTAAAGGGCTTGATAGAGTAACCAAGCAAACACACTCCAATACACACACACCCACACACATGACTAAAATTAAAATAGCAACAACATCTAGAACAACAACAACAAACACAGAAGTGGTAGCAGTGGCTGCGGCTATGGCAGCAAACCACACAAAAGCAATTTCGATCAGACACAAAGATAAAAAGTAGATTCAAGCTGCGAGGCCAACGCCGGCACAGTGGTCGCAATGTTTGATCAAGCTGGCATAAATATAACTTTCAAAATATCGTTTGTTACCAAATTTTTATTTACGAAAAAAAAATTGTATTATTGAAATTATAATTGAATTATATAGTATTGTCATTTTAAAAAATTTGGTACTGGTTACTTGGATCATTGCAATTTTTATTACAAAAATTAGCATTACTTCCTCAATTAGCCAAGCTACGAATTTTTCTTTTTTTCAGTAAATTCATGGCCATAAAATGTGACCATTCTTAATTTTTAGCAAAACCGAAAACACTTAATTTTAGAATTAAAAAAAAAAAAAAAAGTTACAAAATATATTCACAATCCAAACCAAATTAGAAATTTTTTTAACACAAAGTTTTATATTTTGTTGTATATTATTAGTCAAATGTCAGTACTCGTTTACGAGATAAAGAATTTGAAACAAAAGTCCACCCAAACATTCAATGAATGATATATAGGGTGGGCCATCTGTGGATTTGGTTGTAAAACGCCCATAATTCCGAACGTACCCGTCCAAAGTTGATATTCTGCGGCATATATCAAGTTTAAAGCTACTTAACTTTAGTCATGGATCTCTTAACAACCGAATATGAAAATTGTCAATGGTTGACCCCAGTGTCGACGACTCGACGGGAACATCGAGGCGCCATCATTCGCAAGAATTTCACCTTGCTTTGACCACATTGCGTCGAATTTTGCATGCGGATCGGCATTTACATGCTCACAATATTCCAATGACGCAACATTTGAAGCCCACGGAGCATTACCAGCGTCGCTCATTCGTTCAATGGATTGAAGAACAGCCAGATGAGTTTTCGTCAAAAAACAGTCATCGAAAATTACGATGTGCGCGCATGCAGAACCAGCCGCGGCGGCCATTTGGATGATATTATTTTTCATACTTAAATGAATACATAGTTTAAAAGTTGAATTTGGTATATACATTTGACCAATTTTGTTGCAAAATATACGAATAAAATACAAATAGGAAACAAAACAACAGATGATCAACCCTATATAATTGGTAAGAGTAGACTGGATCGATACGAAAGACCTAAGGAATAGCTCCTATGTCTTACACAGGTTCAAGAAACTCTTCCAAGTGGTCGGGGATGCTTGATTCAGATGGTATTACTGACAAGAAATTGCCAATTTAGGATGAACCTCAATTAAGAACATCCCTATTTCCATAGAAACTCAATATTATTGAGTTAGAAGCAGCCAAAGGGACTATGTTTGATTTGGGTATTAGACTACTTGAGATCCATAAGATCTTCATCTCATTAATTTTATTATGATTATAAGTCTCAAAGTAATAAGGATCATTTAGGTTACTAAATCTAAAAAAAAAATATTTTTTGACATAATTTGAAAGCCTTGAAAGGGGTGCTCCTTGTTATGTGAGCAAATGTGAAATTCACAAGAATTTTAATGTGCCTTGTCTTAGAGATGAACTACCATAAAAGCGTGCTATAAAAACATTTACCTGAGAATGTTTTAAACGATAGGCATTTGAAATGATTTCACATTGTGGACCTACCACACAGATTTGAAGATCTGCAATAAAAAAATATTGTTCTACATCGGCTGGACTTACATATATACAGCAAAAAGTTGAGCAATTTTATCAAAACAAATAAATCCATTTTTAGAGAAAATTGCTTTTGATGTTTACTTTTAAATCTACAATAGCGTTATATATGAGAAAACAAAAAAAATTGTTTTAAAAATATAAAAAGTAAATAATAAAACCAAATACTTTGACTTGATAAAATTATTCGCTAAACTGTGTAGCACATAAAAAAATTACAAACCTAATACCTGCATCTAAAATATTTTTAAATTTATTAATTGATTCTAGCTTGATCAACTACAATTCGACCACTGTGCGCCGTAGACGACGCTAAAGCCAACGCCAACGCTTACGCCAAGCGAAACGCAACGCAGCACATCAGTTACAAAAATTTAGGCTACCCAAAATGGCTGACACACAAACATACTCGCAAACTCACACATAGAAACACACATACACACAATCTCACATACTCGCACAGACAAAGTGTAAAAGGAAAACAGATAAAGACGAACAAGCAAACTGTATAAAAAGCGAGTGAAAGCAAGAAAAATGCTGCGGATGCGCTAGAGGATTCGCTCGCTTTATTTTTTTGTTTTTTTTTTTGTTGTATACCCTTCTAGAGCATAAGTATATTTATTGTAATCTGTTCTTTGTTATACAATACATAGAAGGAAACGCAGCTTATCTCAGTAAGTATGTATAACACATACCAAGTACAGTAGTGTATTAAGTCAATATTTTGCATTTTTCAATTTTTTCTAAGAAAGAGAAAATATTTAGGGATCATTTAGGTTACTAAATCTAGTCTAGTCGTAGTACAAAATAAACCAGAGCTCTACATATTTTTATACACTGAGCGCAGGACAGGGATCAAGGGTATTATGCATATGTGATATGTTTGTAACAAGGCAAAGAAGGCAAAGCTTATGATTAGTTTGGGAAGCCATATTAAAAAGTCCGCCTGTTCACCCGATCAACTTAAGCCTCAGCCAACACAATTTTAAAATCGACGACGCACATTTTTAGATTGTTTTGGTGCTTTACGCTTTATGACGTCATTGGCCTACGGTAGTACCCCAGTACCTCGTTAACCTTAAAACTTCTCATTCATTTACATGAATTTTTTAATTTTTGAAAAAAAGCCTTTAATTCCTTTGCAAATATTTTCAATTGCTAAATACTGAATTGAAATTATTAGGTGCGCAACTAAGTTCTCCTTGTTTTTTTTGATGAAAATGTAACTTTATTGTAAAAAAAATGGTTACCGATGACTCATTCAAAGTATTGCCCATCGCTACCTACAACTTTTTCCCATCTTTCTGGTAGAGTTCGAATACCTCGACGGTAGAAGTGTTCGTCTTTTGAGGCTATCCACGAATCCACACGTTTTGCGATATCTTCATATGAGTGGAACTGCTGATCAGCCAGACCAAGTGCCATCGAGCGGAACCAGTAATAATCGGACGGCGCAATATCTGGGGAATACAGCGGGTGGGGTAGGACTTCCCATTTGAGCGTTCCCAAGTGGGTTTTAACAGGATTGGCAATGTGAGGCCGAGCGTTGTCATGCAGTAGAATCACTTTTTCGTGCCTCTGCTCGTATTGTGGCCGTTTTTCTCGCAGTGCTCGGCTCAATCGCATCAATTGAGTTCGATACCGTTCCCCAGTGATGGTTTCGCTTTGTTTCAACAGCTCATAATAAACAACACCGACCTGTTACCACCAAATGCACAGCATAACCTTCGCAGCGTGAATATTCGGCCGAGCCATGGAAGCATGACCGGGTTGTCCCCAAGATTTTTTCCTCTTTGGGTTGCTGTAATGAATCCATTTTTCATCACCCGTCACGATGCGATGAAGAAAACTCTTCCTTCTTTGTCGCTGGAGCAGTTGTTCACAGGCGAAAAAACGACGCTCAACGTCCCGTGGTTTCAAATCATAAGGAACCCAAGTTCCTTGCTTTTGAATCATTCCCAACGCATGCAATCGCTTGGAAATGGCTTGGCGGGTAACTCCTAATGCTGAAGCAAGCTCTTCTTGCGTTTGGCACGAATCCTCATCAATGCAATGCCTCCAATTCAGCGTCTTCGAAGGTTTTGGGTCTTCCTTTACGTGGACGGTCGTCAACATCGAAATCACCGTCTTTGAAGCGACGGAACCAATCACGGCACGTTGTTTCGCTTGGAGCAGCATCTCCGTACACTTTTTGGAGCTCTCGATGCGCTTCAGCTGCCTTTTTTTCGAACAGAACAAGAAAATCAACACTTCCCGCAAATGATGATTTTTTGGCACAAAACTAGACATTTTCACACAACCACAAGTAAATAATGCAAAAAGAAATTCACAAATGTGCCATAGCAGTTTGATAACCATATGCCTAAGCTTCGTTTATGAAGTTTTGGATATGTCAAAATCGACCAGAACTTTCTGCTAAAGCCATCTATTGACAAACAGCGAGAAGTTTAGTTGCGCACCTAATATATTATCTTAAAATTATTAGTACCTACATATTCAAATTAATCATCTTTAATTCTTTTTAAATTTTTTATTATAATTACTTTTTTCGCTTTCTTAGTAAGCAAGTCTTATTTCAAATTTGTATTCATTTTTTGTTAAAAATTCTTATTGAAATGAAAATTACTTAAAGAATTTTTTTTTAAATTTAGAAATCAGACTTTGAGACAGAAACAAATTTTTTTTAAATTATTAAAATATATATGTACATCGAAAAAAAATCGGCGAAATATAGAAATTATGGGCTTGGCATGGGTATGGGCCAATCATGAGACAGACGAACGAAAACTTTCAAAAATATTGGCAATAATGTTTAAATATCAGAAAATTTGGATGTCTTATTTTAAAAATTGGTGCAACCAAATTTAGTACAAAAAAATCATAAATATTCCATCGATAGAAACACTCCAACTACCAAATAAATTTATTTCAATCTTTTTAAAAAAAAAATTATTTTAATCTATTTGCCAAATATAAAAATATGTCGTTTTCAAAGGAAACTGATTTAAAAAATGTATGAAAAGCAATTGCTGGTGGAAATCAATTGGGTCAATTCAATTCGATTTCATCAATTCGGCAAAAAACAAATCGCGTATATAATGCAATTTAATAAAGAATTTAAAATAAAAAACTTAACTTTAATTAGAGTGGATGTCAAAGAACATCAAAAGTATTTTTCGGCCAAATTATAGCAAAGCATGATTTTTTTTTGTTATAAATATACTGATAAACTGCCTTTATAATTTATTATTTCTTTTGGGGTCAAATCGAACAAGAACTTTAAATTTTCACAAACACAAAATTAGAAAATACGAAGACGCCAGTTTTATGCATCTACAATTGTCTAAATTACTTATTTTATAGTTAAAGTAACTAAAATTTTTGCAAGAGTATCTAAACTTTGAATTTCCAGTTTGAGGCTTCTTCCGCTATTCCTTTTTATTTTTGCCATTTTTCAGAGCGATTGCGAACGATGGACCTACAGCGGGCCAAAAGGAAGAGCACGGTCTAGTGGCAGGCTTTGGCGCAGCTTTTGCGGTTTAGGCCTCATTTTGTGGCTGCTGCTGAAGGTAAGCGTGAGAGAGCCTTGCCAAAAAAAAAATTATGCAAATCATCGTAATACTTTCACAGTAAAAGTAAAACGGAAGGAAATTGTGTAAAACCACCAAAGCAGTGGCATGACACTGCGAAGCGAAGCGCCAGGAGATGTGGCACAAGCTGGTCTGTCTCTCTGTGTGTCTGTCCATACGTCTGAATGGCTGCTGCTGCCTGCTGTCAGTGGCAGCCACCAAAAAGCGTTTGGCAAGCTACAAAGCAAATAATTGCCTAAAAATTGAGGCCATGCAAACTCTAACGTAATGGAGCTGTTTGCTTTGAACGTTGGCGGCAACACTCGTAGTTAGCAATCCGTCCAACGTCGACCGTCGTCTTGCATGTGTATAATGATGATATTTGCAAAAAATAAAAAATACGAAAGATAGAAATATATGTACATACACAATATACGTGTAATATTTGTAATATGAGCTCAGACCGTGAGTCAATAAAAAGCAAATAAATGTGAGCTGAGCAAATGATTGAAAGATATACGATGACTTTAAAAGCTGCTCGAACAGAATGCGCCATAAAAAAGGCAAGCTATAAAGTGGCGCACACACACACACACATACATAAGTTGTTTGAAGCAAAAATTTAATAACTGTCAAGTAAGTCGACCACAAGGACGACTTTGAGTCTGTTGCTGCGCACGACTTACCTGATGACAATGCAGCACACACACACACTCTGTTACACGCAGTGATACTGACACAGATACTCACACACATGGTTGCACACACATGCTGACCACAATGCCGTTACTGTTGCCTCTGCTGTTAAGTCAAATAACAAGCGGCGAAAAAAAAAATATCGTATATACAAAAGGCGACAGTAACAAAAGTAGCGCAAAGATGAAATCAAAACAATATGCGACACAGCAGCAACAACAACAACAATCATACTTATAAAATATGTATCTTTAAAGCTGACTTTTTAATGGCCATCAAGAATACCAAGAAGAAGCAACAAAAAAAAAAACCCCAATGAAATATAAGCAGCATTAAAAAATATAAAGTATACGCTACGTGTTGCAGCTGGGCTTTTGTGAAATGACGCTAGAAATCTGAAAGCAGCTGAATTTTTAAGAAAAACATCCGCATTAAACACTTTTCTGGCTGGAGTGTTTTTTATCAATGCGTCCGTGGAGCCGCTAAAAGTTTATCCACTTGACTACATCAACCTTCCATTGAATGCGATAGTGCCAAAGTTCGAAGTATGGGGTACATTTCTGTGAAAAATTTTATTTTGCAAAACGCGTAGTATGAGTGTATTTTAGAACGTTACCTTTGTGTCCTCAATAATTGCTACGATTTGTTGAAAATTATACTCTGCCTCATCTCCATGCTGACAACGTTGTTCTTTGTGACGTTTATGACAAGGTAGACAATGTCCCTGACAGAAGAAAACGTATACTTTCCAGCCGCCATCTTTAGATCCAACAGTCGCGTACCTCTACTTGAAGATCAATTGTACTCACTCTCTGTCTGCCTCTAAATTAGCGCCAAACCTTTCAGGTCTTACACTTATATAAAATATAAGCAGTCGAAACAGAAAAACGAGATAAAGGCAAAGGCAAAGAAAAAAAAGAAGGTTGCACCCAAGAAGAACCAAGCCGCGGAATTAGATAACTCCGATGAGGATTTGGCTCTGGAGCCCAAGTTAAAAAAGCAAGCTTTCGCTTTAGTGTACCCTATCGACAACTGGTGTATCGGTCCGGCGTGGACATGAATTTGCCATCACCGTGTCACTCGACTGACAAATAGAGTAAGTGATCTTTGACTGGCAGAAGCTTGATGCCAAAAGCGAGGAGACTAAGAAGCTCGTAACCATACTCCTCCTGGCCAGATACCGAATGAAAATGGGAGCACCAAACATGTGAAATCGCATCCGAATATTTCATGCGTTTTCTGAATCACATCTGCTTACTTAAATTTTGTATTAAATAAATGGTTAAATTTTTTAAATTAATGATTAAATATTTGTGTAGCTTATAAAACATTTTTTAAATTATTTATATTTTAATAAAAGTATGTCGGTTAGTTTTTTAAATCATGTGGTAGTCCGCTGCTTCACTTAAATGACTAAAAATTTGACTTGGATTATTATAAAGTCTCTCTAGGCTTAAAGCTAAATAATTTTTCTTTAAGAACTGCCATATTATTCTAAATCGAACCCTAAAATATGGTTACTCCATAAATTCAACTGAGCTTATTTAACAAAAAGGTTGTCGTGACCAACAAAAAATGGTAATTGAATTTTGTGTACCTGAAAATTTTTATCTGCATGTTTTATCAAAATAAGGGAATTCCAACCATTTGAAACAAATTTACATCAATCGAATACCTATGAGCTTTTTAAAAACCAGTCATTGTCCCATGAATGCCTAATCTCTTAAGGGGCATGCAACGTAGCCTATGTTCGAGTCTGCACCGAAGCACCTTATACATTTATTTCTAAGATTTACAGCACTATAATAATATTGTAGCTTTGATTTATGTTTTCAAAAATGCAGCAAACTGCTTAAGTTGCCATTGCTCATACGCCACATTGGCAGCCCATATGCAACTTTAATTATAGCCATAATACAGCTTGAGCCTGTTTTGAACGGACTATAAATCTTTTGCTAAGCCAAAAGCCAAAAATCCAACCAAGTCAAAAGTACAAGCCAAAAGTGTCGCAACAAACTTTTCTCATTTCGCTGATAATTTCGCGCAACATTAACATGCTTATTAATCGTTGACTATGTGGGAGCCCCAAACATTAAAATAGGCCTTAATATGGCCCACAACTTTAACACTTTCAAGTGTCTGTGACTACTACAACAACAACAAAAATAGCAGCAAGTTGCAGTCGGAACATAGCGACTATAATATACCCTAAAGTTAAATAAAATTTAAATCATGAAAATGAGGTCTGATAAACTGATAGACTGAGAGACTGATAGACTGATAGACTGATAGACTGATAGACTGATAGACTGATAGATTGATAGACTGATAGACTGATAGACTGAGAGACTGATAGACTGATACACTGATAGACTGATAGACTGATAGACTGATAGACTGATAGACTGATAGACTGATAGACTGATAGACTGATAGACTGATAGACTGATAGACTGATAGACTGATAGACTGATAGACTGATAGACTGATAGACTGATAGACTGATAGACTGATAGACTGATAGACTGATAGACTGATAGACTGATAGACTGATAGACTGATTGATAGACTGATAGACCGATAGACTGATAGACAGATAGACTGATAGACTGATAGATTAATAGACTAATCGACTGAAAAAATGACAGACTGATAGCCTGATAGACTGTTCGCAACATTTTCTGGTATACCTCGATAGGTCTGAACTAAAGGGTATTAAAATAGAAACAACCGGAAGTGTAACGATAACTTGCCTTGGCCACACACGTTTCATGTTTTTAATGGCGGACTCTTTGAGCCCACATTGTAGAAGTTCCTGCCCTGTCACGCCCCCCTCTTTTCCTCTACCCCCTCCCTTTATCCCTCTCTGGCTTACACTCTCACCGTACGAGTGTGTGCGTAAGGCGCGTGAAATTGTTAAAGCGGTTTTGACATTTCATAAATAAGAGAAGGCCAGAGAATGTAGACAGCAATCCAGAGACCTTCTTGAATGCTTTGGCTTAAGGATTTTATTAGTCCCTGGCGTTCAAAAGCAATACAGCTACTGGCCCCTGCTCTACTCTGCTCTGCTCTCTTGGCCTACTATGCGAGACGCATTTATTTAATGATTTAGTGTGTGTCGAGTGGGTTGTTATAAATATTTATAAGAGTTTTGTGGGTGTGTTTTGAATATGCGTCTTGGAATGCTGTTAGTTGCAGTGCTACACTTGGTTTGGCCTGTTTTTAAGCGCTACTTAGCCATAATTTACAATAAACTTTGTTGCTGAGCGCAAAAAAAAGAGTCCGAGCTTAAAAGCCAGGATATGTGTGTGTCGGAGAAAGAGTGAGCAGGAAACACATAACACGCTCAATTGCGCGTGAAAGTCAAGTGATATGGCTTGCCAAATGCACACACAAATTTCTTTGGCTGCCACCTGCCACATGCCACCTGCCGCACATAAAAATGTAGTATATAGTGGCATTTATAGTATACACATATATATAGTATATCAGTAAAGTATGCGAAGATGTATCTGGATGCTGCTGTTGGCACCAATGCCATGTAAATTGTGCAAGCTCTGATATATATGCGCATGTATTAGTTGCCGGCATTTTGTAATGGCTGTTCGATACAAAATCGAAAAACGAAAAAAAAAAGGAGGACAACGAATTCCTATAGCCGTTAAGGGATTTGCAGCAAATATAAATTTATTGAATGAAATTCGCAATGCATATATCGATATAAAGTAATCTATGTGTGCTATACAAAAAATTCATTGCATACTTTTGTGCAAGTTATTCATTGGAGCTGTTTGGTTTTTATGCTATTACGAACAAAAAAGAAAATTATTTTATAATCAACTAACACTTATGTGAATGGGCTGCATACATAAGGCTTACGTATTCAAATGATCTGTTCACAACGAAGTTTATATACGCTTCCAAATTGATTCTTTTCGTCTGCGCGTCACAACCGAACTCTTTTAGTAGCCGTTTACTGGCAATTTAAAACACAGGGTAATATGTATTTTTCTTTCCTAAATAAATGAATTGCTTTTAAAATATAAGTGAAACGAAAAAATATTGTGGAGTTTCTCTAAATCCGAGCCCGTGATCAATAAATTTACAGCACGTCCGTTTTCTGAGATAACCCGCAACATTTTTTTTTGTGCTTTTGAGGTTATGTCAGTGCCCTGAAGTGCTTTAGTTTTTTGGAGCTTAGGAACATTAGGAGCACATGATAAAACCTCTGATACTGAGAATCGTTTTTTATTTGTGTAGCTGTGTTATAATATAACCTTAGAACACCCACCCTATAAAGAAACGTTTTGGAGTCCCGATGTGCGACGATATTTTTTATATATGTTTTGGAGCTAAACGCATTCAGAAAACATGCTCAGAGTTCAGGATCCAAAAGTTAGTTTTTTTTTTCTTGAACATTATCTTATTTTAGGGAAAAGATTTATTTTTACCAAACTTCACAATGAATTATTTGATGAGTCAGCCACCGTGCGTTGGCTCCTTATGTCTGTGGTACCCTTTTTATTATCAATATAAAAATAAATTTCACAGGTCAGTGCGCCGGGAGCAGATTAGCATTACCAGCGAATTACTCGGTCATCGACATACAAAAAAGAAATCCTCTCAATATCCTTTCTGAACAACTTAGGCAGAACGGAACAATAGGAAATCGCGTTCTTGTCACAACTCCCAAAATTAACATCTATTCCAAAAATAACATCTAAAACGCTACAAGAGTATTACAATATTACTTTAGCAACAATATTAATTGAAATTAAACACGACTTAGCTACTTTTGTTACAAGAAAAATTTTCTTTGTGTTTCGGCTTGGTAGAATTAGGAGCACCAAAAATTCGGTTCCAAAAAGAATCCGAATAAAATGTTCGGAATCGTTTTCCGGAGTACGGCCGATTATTATAAAAAAATATTTTTAAGCCTTCAATAGGATTTGCTCTTTGCGTTATTCTTAAATTCTTTAAGACGGATTACAGCAAATATAATTCTAATGGAAATTTTCTGAATCAGGACTATATGTAAACAGTAGTTTATTCAAAGAAAGAATGTGTGGGATCGAGAGCTTTTCCTCCCGTAGTTTCTGAAACAGTACCTTCAATTCTTACCATAAATTTGTACATAGACATCTGTTGCTTGCTGCATCAATATCACGACAGATGGCAATGAAGTGATATAGATGTGACTAATATACTTACATATACACATTATGTAATTAAAACCGTTATTAAACAATAAAATTAAACCGTAGACCTCCAAATCAAAAAAAAAAAATAAAACACGTAACCCGATATAACGAACGGGTATAACGAAAGGGCTCTTGGTTAAACACCCTTAAAACAAGATCACAAAAAAATCTACTCCAACACTAATCAAAGAATATGCAGGCAGACTGAACTAGCAGATGGCTAAAACTGTGCTTAGGGAAATTAATATTTAAAGAATAAAAAAGAATTTACATAGAATTGAAAAATAGTACAATGGTAGAACTTATGGATACAGATATCGCATAAATGAGAACGTCCAATGTACTACAAATCAGTTTTGAAGTGCAATGACTCAGACTTTCAAACTATACTTGCCACTGGATGTACTGGTCATGAAATATTTATTAATAATATTTATTATTTATTCATTTATGTATTATTAATATTCATATTTGCCACACAAAAATAAAAAGTAAATAGCTATTGTTGCTATGATTGGCTAAAGCCAATTTGCCTCTAGTTCTCGAAGCCACTTATGAGTTATAATTACTTTTATTAATGCAAAACGCTTGTTTAAAAAATTACAATTTGAAATATATTTTTGAGTTTTTCTACAGATATAAGTTTTAGAGGAACAATTTGTGCCATGTTAATAAATACTGTTTAGAATGAAATGCAGTTTTGAATATAATAATTTTTATAATTAATAATTAGTTTAATACTGTAAACTAAAAATAAAAATCATTTCTAAAGAAATGGTATAGTACCACGTCAGTAGAATTGTGAAAATTAGGTCACGTCAGTCACAGCAGGTTAAATATAAAACATTTTTGGCAAAAACCTACTTATAGGGTTTACTGAAGCGATAACAATAGTTCCAAAAGGTCTTTAGCTTCCAAAAATAAACTGCACAACAACTTACTAGAAAAACCCAAAAACCAGTACACAGGAGAGTCAGTTAGACCATCAACTCGTTTGGTAATGCCAGTAATTTTGAAACCTACTCTTTAGTCAGCTTACTTGCCCAACCGCCTTCTATACAAACCTAACGTACCTTCGGAAACAATATAAATACGTGCTGTCCTTATTCCTGTGTTCGTTGTGCTGAGCATGTTAAACATGGCCAAAAATCAATGTAAAACCAAAACTAAACTAATGTTATTTGGCCAGCCAACAAATGATAATGAAATCATGGCTAAACATTTTGGCTTACTCGTTTGGTTGCTCAACTGTTAGTGGAGCCTGTCGGGGTAGTGGGCCAGAGATCAGGCAGCTGCCAATGACTAATTTCAGTGAAGCAAACTTAATTATGGCAGTTGGTTTTCATGGGAACACAAGGGTAGTGAGTAGGGCGGGGGCAGAGAGGAGCGCAACCAACATACAGCTATTAGTTAGACAAAAGTAAAGCACAGCAACTGTATATGTGTACAAATGAGTGTAGTTGGCGTGTGTGTGTGTATCTGTGTGTTTGCTAAAGTCTAGATATTTTGCCTTGATTGAGCTGATAACTGCCAGACGTTGTCGTTATAACCAAAAACAAGTGTTTAGTACAGAGAATGCATATAGATTGCATTAGCCCAGTTAAGACCCAATGGCAAGTATTTGAGTTGAATCTTCAACAGCAACAGACAACAGACACAATTGTCAAAATTTAATTGCTTAAAATACTGGGGCTTCCCAAAAGTAGCTCAAGTTTAACTTTGCAAGTCAATTAAAATAATAGAATTAATGACATTAAGTTGTAGAGCTCCATTTATTGTAGATGCTGCGTTGCACAAGCAAAATCACATAATAAAGCAATTCTTTTTAATAGACGGCATCTTTGGACTGTTTAAAGATTTACACAATTAAAATCAAAAAATTATTCCATATAGTGTTTGTATAGACAATCCATGACGTCACAGCTACACTGAAGTAAATTGTACCAAAGGTCCCCTCTATCGTAATGCTGCTAACAGGCTTAAAGAAGCTTTAAATAACTTAAATCAAAGAAGGATAAATTCTGTTCTTACAAAGATAGAAGCCGCAGCCTTTGGCGTCTGACTCGGTACTTAAAAAAACCAGCCATTCCAAGTGCTCCGATTCATACTGCCAATGGCCTCTGGTGTCGTTTTGACCGAGCCCGTGCTGAAGCTTTCGCCCATCACCTGGAGGATCGTTTTACTCCTTTCAATCTGAACTCAGTTTCTGAGGTCGAGGAAACTCTGGAGGCATTATCTATACTGCTTCAACTGGACCTGCCAGTACGTCCCGTACGTCCTAATGAAATTGTAGATCAAATAAACGCGCTTATTCCCAAAAGCACCTGGTCTTGGTAAAATTGACGCCAGAGTAGCTAAGGCTCCTTCCTATGGCGGGCATACTCGCTCTGACCAAGATATTCAATGCGATTATGCGTCTGGCATATTTCCCAAAATAGTGGAGTTGTAATGATTCTAAAGCCCTGCCAGCCTCCAACATCCATTTCATCTTATCGCCCGATTAGCCTACTGCCGGCATTCGCGAAAATTTTTGAAAGAATCTTTTTGAGAAGAGTTTTGCATTATCCAGCGTGACGAGCCTAGCCCCAGCGCAGCAGTTCGGTTTTCGTCCGAAACATGGCACGCATGAGCAAACTCACAGAGTGGTGCAGCACATCTAGACTCCTTCGAGCATCGTCGCTACTGCAACAGCTTTCTTGGATGTAAAGCAGGCTTTTGACAGAGTGTGGCACGAAGGGTTGCTACAAAAACTTAAATCGGCCCTTCCTGCTCCCCATTATGAAGTCCTAAAATCATTTCTTGGCTGCTGATCCCTTGCAGAACCAGTTGGACATTATCGCAATTTCGGCAAAACGCTGGAATGTCCAGCTTAACGGTGACAAATCTTCCAGCGTTTTATTTTCGTTAAGGAAAGACCCAAGTCCTGCGCTCACTTTAAATGGAGAGATAATTCCAATTAAAATATGGCACCCATACCTTGGCATTTATCTCGACAAAAAACTGTGCTGGAAACAGCACATTAAAATAATAACAGCAAGGTGCAGAGCGAAACTTGGCAAAATGGAGTGGCTACTTGGCAGAACCAGCAAGCTGTCCCTAGAAAATAAAAGCATACTGTATAAGAGCATAATAAAGCCAACTTGGTATTATGGCATCCAAGTCTGGGAAACCGCAGCTAAGTCCAATATAAAAAAAATTCAAACTTTGCAAAATAAAGCCTTGCGCAAAATTGCTGATGCCCCATGGTATATCCGTAATCGCAACCTTCACAAGGATCTAGGCATTCCATTTGTGGGTGACTTGTTAAATAAACTAAGCGACCGATACGCGGATCGCTTACGATCCCATCCGAATTCTCTTGCTTGCGCCCTGACCGGTCATAGACTGCGAAGACGTCTGAAACGTCTCCACACATGTGACCTCAGAAGTTGTTATATAATCTAAAACGCTATAAAAGAATCTCGATGTCATGTGTTCTCTCAGATTAAAGGCATATGAATATTTAGTAGATTAAGTCGAATTTAATTGTAAATTTGGTTTTTGTAAATATGTATTGTGTAAATATGTACTAAGTAATTTAAGTCCTCTCACACACTTAATTATATTTTTGTGTGGCGATTAAGTTTTTTTCATCAATATTGGATCATAACCTAATCTGTATCAGTTGATTGCCATTAAAAGTTTATATCAAAAAAAAACCAAAGGTCATTCCTATTTCTTTAGTTAATTGAGTTTCTAGTCGAAAGGTATTCAAACTTACCAAGAAATTTAAACTCGAACAAAAAATTTTGGTTATTGAACTTTGTAAAAAAAAATTGAAATCCTTTTATTTATTTGTTTATTTACGTCTAAAATATGTATGGTTCAGTTTATACACTAGAATTATTGAAAAAAAAAACAATGTATAATAATGTACCAACAGCAAACAGACCACATACGAGTAAATCATTAAAGTCACAGTTTCTGTTTAAAGGGGTTTACGCATTTCGAAAAATTCCATATGGAAACTATTTCATATTATTTCAGATGGAGCCACCAGTGTGTGCATAGTAAGACAAAGTGCTATTTTTATCGAATTATCGTTTTTTTTTATGGTATTAATCGATATTTTTCCCCGATACTTTGGGTTAATGTGAGCACACTCACATTATAATCAGCTGCTTTATATTTACAAAAATTAAGCGCGTAAAATAAGACAAAGAATTAAATAAAACAAAAATGGATTTGAATCAATTGTTTACATATTGTTTACATCACTTAGTATGTATAAACAATGCATGTATGACTGCCTACATTCAATTTAACATTTTGGCAATTTCCTCCAACGCACTTTTCATCACCAGTACATTAAAGTGCATTTTGTTTATTATATCCCATAACACTGGATAATCTTGAACTGCTTTTATAAGCGCTATTTTCTCTTCTCGTGGAAACGATTGACACCGTTTTCTCCTACCTGCCATTTCGAACAAAATATAGTGCATATATGTATGTATATTACATTGTATATTAATTCGCGCCAAAGCGGCAAAAACCAAACAGCTGTTTTTAGTGTTACCACACCTAGTGAAGTAGTGGCGCCATCTAACGTTAAGCATTTTTAGACAACACTGTTTTGTTTTTTTATCTGCGTCCCATTTTGAAAAATTTTTAATCGGAATTTTTCGCGACTATTTTTTTTATATGAAGTTTTTCTTTCTTTTGCATGCTGCCTTAATATATAAAAATGTTTCCATCAGTGAACTGCGGCACGAGCCAAACATAGTACGCAAAATTTCTGGAGTAATAATCTTTTGTAACAAGAGGGAAGCATTATAATTGCTTTAAATCATAAATCAATATATTAATACAATGCAAATCAACAATAATAAAGTGTCAATATTTATAAATCAGCATAAACAAAATAAATATTGGTTTGGCTCAAGTCAAGCCTATGAGCTGTTTTATTTTTTATACATATTTATTCAGTTGTGCACAAAATGCTTGGAAATGTTTAAGAACAATGCCCAACATTTTTTAAATGTGGTTCCCATATATACCTATAAATAGCTCTTTGGTTCCATGAAATTTTATGTAGTTGCGTCCAAGCCATCATGCAGGGAATCGTGTTCTGGCCCAAGCTGCTGTTGCAGCTCTTACTCTGTGCATTAGGTATGTTATACGGAAAACCCACAAAAAATCGAATCTAAAAATATTTTTAACAACCAGTTTTTGCCCAATGTCCAATTAACCGCCAAATGGTTCAACGCACTACTCGCATTTTTATGTCTCGCGATAGCAATCGTCGACTGTCCCTAAAACGCACCGAGACCACACGCCGGAATGAGGTTATGTTCATGTATTGTGGTCGTGGAGATGTCAGGCAAACACGTTGTGGCAACAATCGTGCGTTCAACCCACGATTGCCCATGACTTGTCGCAACCCTCCGACTGCTACGGTCAATATTGTGCAGGATCGTGGCTGTCGTGCTACCATGTACCAAGTGGGCTATCGCGTGGGTAATCAGTTTTTGGAACTCTATCGCTCCTGCTTTGACAGGCGTGCGGTAAGAGCGGTCTACTCGCAGCATCGCGTCTATGCCAAAACTTTCTGTAAGTACAATATTTTTTAGCATCGAATCTTTCCAACTGACAGTATATTTCTTGTGTGGTGAAACGTCTCGAAAACAAAAATATTTTCCGAATTACTCGCAATTTCGATAAAGGTTTCGATCTTTCGAAAGTATTTAAAATATTTACAAATCTTTAAATAAGAGTCGCTTTAAAAAAGGGCTTAAATTTTTGTTTGCCATGTGAGGTTTCTCACACTCTTATATCGCCTTAGCAGTGTGCACTGCAACAGTGATTCCTATCAAGATCCTGCAAATAAGACGCTAGAGCTAAACTCGCTACATAATTCTAAATACTTTTAAATTGTAATCTTGAACGGAATGATACTTGCTTTCTTTATAAAGTGCTTTATGATAGATGCTTAATACAAGTTTTTGAGATCGCTATATTCAGGGTCCAAAAAACCCAGGCACGTCAGCGTTCTTACATAACCTCAAATTACCATAAAACGAGGTATTTTAATGATTATGTCAGAACCATGACTTGCTAGGGAATTTTGAACCTTGGGTTCGGATTCAGCGACCCCGAAATCTTATAATAATCTTTGGATACCCAACAACGAAAAAAATCTTATGAAGTTCTTTGAGGTAAGGTCAGGGCACAGTCGTGCTTTGGTCTTGGATTGTATATATAGATTGTATTGTATATAGAGACGCGTTAGGAACACTAAAATTTGCATGGTTCGCGGGAAGATCTCAAGATTCCTTTTCAATAAAAATATTCTCACCCAACGAGAAACAATCGAAGTTCATTTTTCAACTGTCGCCATACTTATTTTCGTACTAAAGATCTACACTTACAGAAAAAGTGTAGTACATTGGATCTTTTTAGACAATACTATATTATCCGTACAATGCACGCATATTTAGCAATCAGCTTAATTGAATTCCAGCTTATCAGGTTTTTTCATTATTTAAACGATCATTCAGTACACAGTTGTGCAAACACCGCTAAGAAATATTCAAAAACAATGCCCCACATTTTTTTTTGTCTCTCAGCTATATAAATAGCTCCACGGTTCCGTGAACTGTTATGTAACTGTGTCCAAGCAATCATGCGGGGATACTTCTGGCACAAGCTGCTGCTCCAACTCGTGCTCTGTGCACTGGGTAAGCTTCACAAGTACAACTGGAGCTTTCGGTACCGATTAATGTGTATACGTAAAATATATCCTTTGGCCAGCATTTGCGCAATGTCCCATCACTCGCCAAATGGTTGAGCGCACTAATCGCGTGTTCTTGTCACGTGGCGGCAATAATCAATACTCCCTAAAACGCACGGAGACCGCAGCTCGGAATGAAATTCTACACATGTTCTGCCGGGCCGGGGACATAAGACAAACTCGCTGCCGCAGCACACGTATCTTTGATCCTCCGCTGCCCATGACTTGTACCAATCCGCCGGCTGCAACTGTACAGATCGTGCAGAATCCTGGCTGTCGTGGTACAATGTATCAAGTGGGTCATCGTGTGGGCAATCAGTTCTTGGAACTCTATCGCTCCTGCTTTGACAGAGGTTCAGTAAGAACGATTTACGTGGATCACCGTGTCTATGCTAAGACTTTCTGTAAGTACTTTTATACTTGAGTTTTTAGCTTCGCAAACACATCTTTTAAAGTGATACGATAAAAAATCAAATATCCTTGACGTCAGTTATGACTTCGATCGGTCAGTGATATGCCAAAAATAACTTCCTATTTCAGATAAATCGCTTCTTTAATAACTAAAAAAGCCTAAGGGAAATATTTGTATTGCACTCTGGCATACCACGATGTAAAGCGATATTCTAGTTCCATCAAATTGGAATTATGACAAAATAATTTTTTTATTTGAAAGAAAGTGAAACGTTTTTGAAATTTACTTGAAACCGATTGGAATTAAATTTGTTTCAATTCCTGTTGGGATTTACAAGGAGTTGAAGCGTGAAAAGTCTCCTATAATGAATCGTTTAGGATGCGACCACGAGTAGAGAGGGTTCGGAGTAATATCTTTCTAAATCACCAAAATTTGAAATCGGCTTGATATCTTAGAATGAAACGCTCAGAATTCGACTCAGATTGGGACATTTTGGAGTAATTTATTTTAAAAACGAATTTTTTTGAAGTTTAAGGGATATCCCAAATGGAATTTTTTTCTTTATATGAAGATTTGTCATTGCGCGCGAAATTTTTCGAACTGCGTATGGGCCTTTAAGAGAAAATAATTTTCTTTTTACTGAAAATCGGATCAAAAAAAACTTATTTCAATTCTCGTTCGTAAATTCGTTCAGAATATGAGCTTGAATTATTTCGACAATTTTTTCAAAACTCTTGAACCATAAATCCTTCCCAAATCTCATACTTTCCATTTTCTTGGAACTTAAAAAAAAAGCTTTTATCTAAATTTCAATTTAATTTCTTTGCCAAACTATCTTTATACGCTTAACAACGCTTAGTGACTGATAAAATATTTATAAGAATCCGGCTGAATATAAACGAAACAATTTTTTTTTAATTTAAATTTAAAAAAAAAATTGCTTATGTTGTTTGTTTTTGATTTCTAGTACAAAATTCAATTGAATTATTACCACTGCTTAACCAATTTGCTCATTCTTCCCCTTAAGATGCGAATCGCCCCTGCGTGAGGTTCTCCGGAGATGGTGTGCTTACTAATGCCGATGAGGCCAGCTACACGGCGCGTAATATACATGCAACTTTCCAGCGACTCTTTGGCAACAACAATCGCTATGTGCCCAACAACCGGGATGTGGTCATCAATCGAGGTCACTTGGCTGCCTCCGCTGATTTTCTTTTCGGCGATCAAATGTGCGCCACCTTCAAGTATGTTAATGTTGTGCCCCAGTTCCTGAGCATAAATGATCGCAACTGGGAGGCCATAGAACGTTGGGTGCGCGGTCAAGTGCGTGGCACCGACTATGTCAACGTGCGCACTGGAGCCGTTGGAGTACTAAGCCTGCCCGACAGCCGCAACAGAAATAAGCCCGTAATATTAAATGGTGCACGTAATCCAGTGCCCGAATGGATGTACAAGATAGTTCGCTCTTCCAATAACAGCAGAACCACTATCTTCCTAACCTATAACAATATCTATGCCAGACGTAGACCCCGTGCACCACGTTTCTGTACTCCCGTCAACTGTCCACTAGTGCTAAGAAATAATGCGCGTGCCGGTTTCACCTACTGCTGTAATCCCAGAAATTTTAATCCTTAATAAAGTCACAGCGTTTGTTTAACAAATGAAAAAGTTTATGGCATAAAACAAATTAAGCGATTTGCTGCGGTTTATGCTGAGTTAATATCGAATCAATTTTCATAAATCGTAAAAACTGCCCAAGCTGAGCATTAAAAATTATTGTACCTAAGGTACATTTAGCGGCGCTGAAAAGTATATACCTCAATATTTACCTTATATTTACGGCCGTGCTTGAACTTTTAATGGTCATACGGTGGCGTTGCGTCTCATAAATTTTGCAACATGCTACCGAAACGCTTTGCCTTTGCAGCAGCAAAGCAGCCGAGCAACACATTTAAATTCTTGCAACAATTGTTATCAGGGCTGGATCTAGAAGAATAATTTTGGTTGCTCCACATGTAACATAAGTCAGTTCGAAGGCGTAGTAAGTTTAGATATTCTTGCAGACTAGTTCAAAGAACTTCTTATAGTGATCAAGAACTGTGGGTATATCTGATTCTATTAGTGTAAATATCAACACACGGTCTCGTATAAAATATACATTTTTACAATAATTGCAGAATTAAATAGAGTTTTTGATTTTTTTTTTAGTAGGGTATACACTATGTCACGCAAAAATGCAAGCGGGGCAGCACTAGAAATGCAGAAGTGCCAAACAACGAACATCAGCTCTCTACAAGTGACATATGGCGTGCTTCGTTAGTAAAAAAAAATTTGTGGAAAAAAATGTCATTAAAAGCATAAAAGTTAAAGTTTTGTATATTTGTGTATACAATATACATATACTAATCTGAAATTACAACTTGAATAATTTAAAAAAAAAAAGGATTTTACATAAATTTGACAGTTATTTTTATTTTTAAGTGGGTATCTCATTCACGACCTATTTCGATTTCATTCAATTTAAGGCAAAAAATTTACTTTTTTTTGTAAACTCACTAATTGAACATACATTTTTTTTCCTTATTTTATAATACTTTATTTTTTTTCAAAAATTATTACTAATCTCACATATCATATAAAATATAAATGCAAAAATGTAATTGGAATCACGATTGACTTATTTTTGAAAGTTTACGGAAATTTTCGCGTTTTTCTCACGTATCGTAACTTTTTCTCATTTCTTTTCTTAAACTGGTTGGGATGTGCTAGCCAGAATTGACCGAGTCTTTACGTTCCTTGTTTGTGTATTGCAATTTTTGCATCGATGAAAAAATTTCGTAATTTTTCCCAAGAAAAAAAAAAGAAAATAAAAAAAAAAATCACAAATGCGCCCTCGGCGCTCAAAAATGTATTCCTTGACCCGAAAACACTCAGTTTTTTTGCCTTTTTAATGCAATATGTAACTCGATTTTAAAATATTTCGGAAAAATACCTTTTCTGAAAAAGTATGAGACTCTAAGTTAATGTTGTGGTCTCTTTGGCAAAGATTCTTGGAATGACCTATAGAAACAAAATAACGATGCGCCTTTGTCGCAAAAACCCGCCCTACTGTTCACACTTGTAGATATTGGCGGGACTTATAAAGCATTTCGGGCAGAAGTGCCCTTTTTTTTAGTAGTCATGGCTCTTAATTAAAAAAATGGCATTTATTTAATATAATTTGTTGCTGGACACTGCTGCATTTCTGCCCGATTTAAAATCTTAAAAAATCTAAATGTATTTATAAAGTAAAAATTTGTTTTAAAAAGGGTCATCAATTTTGAGGTTTTTTTTTAAGTGCAAAAAAAAAACAAAAATTTCAAATGAATCGGAAAATCTTTATTATCAATAAAAAAAAACCATTCTTGCCATTCACTTTTTAAAGATAATCCCTAAAAAATGTTGGCTGCAACTGCGCCGTAGCTCGTCCATGCGAAGGTTCCAATTTTCTTTGACGCATTGGAGCATAATCGGATAGCACGGGAAATGTTGATCTCTAATGCTTCAATCGTAGCTGGCTTATCCACAAACACTTTATACTTCACGTAGCCCCAAAGGGAAAAGTTTAACGGTGTGATACCTCACGATTTGGTGGCCAATTCACCGGTCAGGAGCGTGAAACTTATTGCTCACCGAATTGATTCCATAAACTGGCCTAAGCGCGTAAAAAAACATTCTTTACAGAAAGCGAATTTTCGTTATTTAATTGTACGACTTGTAAACGTTGTTGGGGTATAAGTCTTTACATGATAAAATGGCAATGAAAACTGACTAAAAAACGCATGGCAACTTGACAAGTGATTTATCAAAAACAAAACCCCTATTGAAAAAAAAAACTCAAGATTGATGACCAAATCCATAACCAAAAATTTAAGCAATATCATTTCTTTTCTTAAATTTTATTTCATTTAAATTCAATTTATTCTATTTAGATTTCAAAAAAGGTGATACAATTTATTTTTTTTTTTTTCATTTTACATGCTAATTAGCTTTTTTCGATTGTTCCTGACAAATATCAGATGAACAAAAAACGCTTGTGAAAATGAACTTGAAGCGAAAATGTAAAAATAATACCCTGCATTTATTTTTACCTATGTTCAAAAGCTATTTTTTTATTTTTTTTTTTTTTTTTTTTTTTTTTTTATTTTTTTATTGGAATAACATTATTATTAAACAATAGTGTAATATATACAATTTAGTGTTTAGGAGTCTTATACCTGTTCAACTATAACATAACAATAAATATAAAATTAAATCTAAATAAAATGCCAAAAATTATGCTGGAGGAAAAATGCCAAAAAACCCATATGAACTGATAACTAAAACTAAAACTTAAAAACTAACTTAACCTAAAAGCCTGGAGCAAGTTCCCGGATATGATCGAAGTCTGATGTTGAACACCTATCATAAAATTTACAACTAGCTTTTTCGATTTTATCTGCAACAAGATCAACATTACCAAGGCTGTGTAAGCGTTGAGTTGCGAAATCCCGTGGCAAATTATACACTAGTTTTAAAATCTTGTTCTGACAGACTTGCAGTTTTTTTAAGTGACTCTTGGCAGTTTTCCCCCATACTGGACAGCCGTAATAAATAACTGCGAAGAAAATTAGTTTCATGATCAGTACTTTATTATCTAAACTTAATAAGGAATTTCGGCTTAAAAACGGGTACAGTGTTCTAGAAAGAATGTTGATCTTATTGGTAACATAAGCTACATGATCCTTAAAAGTTAATTTAGGATCAAGGACAATGCCTAAGTATTTAACTTTTTGTTCCCAATCTATACTTTCATTATTAAAAGTTAAAAAAGACTGAGGTAGGTAGTCTCGTTTTCTTCTTCTACTAAAGTAAATAGCCTGTGTTTTGGTGGTATTAACAAGAATATTCCATTTCCTAAAGTAACTCAGCGAAGCGTTAAATGCATGTTGAAGATGGTTAATGATAATTTGGGGAGACTGATCTGAGGTTAAAATTGCAGTATCGTCAGCAAAAATGGATGCTGTGCATGCGTATGGCTCAGGAAAATCAGATGTATACAAATTGTACAATATAGGGGAAAGACAAGAACCTTGAGGACAGCCAGCTGGAATGCTTATACAGTCGGAGGAACTTTTGCTCATGTGTACTCTAAAGGATCTATTAGTAAGGAAGCTTTGAATTAATTTTATTAAACGAAGGGGAAAATTATAGTTGTACATTTTGTAAATTAAAGCATTATGCCAGACGGAATCAAAGGCAGCTTTAATGTCAAGCAATAACATTCCTGTCGATTTTCTAGAAGCGAAATTGGTTTTAACAAGATTTCGAATTTTAGTCAGAGGATGTAGGGTACTGTGATTCTTTCGAAAGCCGAACTGAAAAGCAGGAAGAATTTGATTATCATCAATAAAATTATTAAGCTCTTCCTTAATAATTTTCTCCAGAATTTTACTTAGGCATGACAATAAGCTTATTGGTCGATAAGAAAGGGGATCATAAGCAGGTTTGTTGGGTTTTTTTATAGGAATGGTTTTGGATTGCTTCCAAATATTTGGAAAGTAACCAAAGAGAAAGCAAGCGTTAAGAATAGTTGTAAAAAACTGCAGACCAACTCTTGGTAGCTGTTTAAGAACATTGTTATTTATACCATCAATACCTGGAGCTTTTCTTCCTTTTAAGTTTTTTATGATACTGCGTACCCTTTCTGTTGTGACATTAATTTCGCTAGTACGTGGTAAGGCAAAGGACGTTAGGCGCTGCATAACCCTGTTCACCTCACTTACCGTTGTTGTATCACTGAGGTTGTTAGAAAAGCAATGATTTAATGCAAACTTAGCAGCTAAAAGATCGCATTTTTCTCTATTTGTGATGAAACGTTGACTGCCCTCTTTCAACGTTGGGACATTTTTGCTCTTTTCTCTTATGATTTTAGTTAGATTCCAAAATGGAGAGGAATTTTTATGCAGCGACAACAGAAGGTAATTCCACGATTGGTTCCTGAACGCTTTTACTTCGGAAGAGATTTTCAAATTTAGCCTTTTTACTACAACAAGGTCGCTAGCATTTCTGTATCTTTGCCAAACACGTCTGAGGTAATTTCTTAGGGTAATAAGGTTCTTGATGTACTGAGGAAGTGGTTTTTGAGAAACAATTGGCGTTTTTTTTGGAATGCACGCATCTATTGCAGAAGTAACTACGCTCGTAAATGTCGATATCATCGAGTCGATTTCATCTATATCCCTGATTGAAGATAAATTGGGGACAATTAAATTATGTGATATTTGCTGACTGAAGCGATTCCAATTGGCATTTTTATAGTCTGGTAATCGGTAGTCAGTAAGGAAGGGAGATTTGTTGTATGTAATTACGACCGGTAGATGGTCAGAGTTAAGGTCTGTGGTAACAGTGGGATGTGAGACATGTTCAGATATATTTGTGAGGAAGTAATCTAGAGTAGATGGCTGCCTATTTGGATCAGACGGAATATGAGTTGGCTCATTAGGATAGGCCATAAAAATATTGTAAGAGCTCAACTTGTTCAATAAAATGTTTCCCCAGCAGTTCGCTCTATTACAACCCCAATTTTGATGTCGACAGTTTAAGTCGCCACCAATTATAAACTTTTCTGCCCTAGTTAGCTTGTACAAATCTAATGCAAACTGTCGTTTAGAGCTTACATCTGAACACAGCCCTCCTGGAAAGTAACAGGAATATAAATAAATAAAATTTGTATTGTCTATGTATAACTTAATACTAATATTTTCAATAAATACTGTATTAATAATAGGAACTAATTCGTGTTTTATATTTTTCCTAATAATTATTGCAACACCACCACCCCTAGCTTCGTCGCGATCATTTCTATATACTTTAAATTCTCTATGTTTGATAGAGTGTGCACTTTGCAACCAGGTTTCGGTTAATAAGCAAACCTGAACATTATTAGTTAACAGAAAGTTAAACAGTTCTTCTTTTTTGTTACGAACGCCTCTGGCGTTCCAAGTTACAATTTTGATGCTGTTATCCATTATGATAAAAATTTAAAAGCTAAATTAGTAATAACCTGGAACTGGTCAGTTTTGTTTTTGCAGCCCTTTAACCCCTTAATTAGATCTAAGGTAATATTTTTCATTTCTTCTAAGCTAAACAGGTCACTACTAGCGTTTTCTCCTTGATTAGAGTTGATGATTGGAAATCGCCAAGTGTCGTTGATCATCTTTGGACTTTGATTAAGTGTATTTGGAAAAGCTTCATTGTAGTTTTGCGATTGACGATTTGAAACGGTAGCTCCTTTTTTCAATGATGGCTTACGCATCCGGTCTCTCAGCCTGATATAGTCTTGTCTAATTGGACAGTCAACGGAGTTAGACTTATGTGTTCCTCTGCAATTAGTACATTTGACAACATTTGAGTCACAATCAGCCGTCAAATGGTTTCCGGCACAAATGGCACAATAAGTTTTGACCTTGCATCGACTGGAGCCATGACCAAACATTTGGCAGTTGTAGCACTGAGTAATCTTATTGTTGTTTTGACGTTGAAATTCCCAGCGCACCCTAATGTGATCCATAACGGAATGATGCTGCTTCAGATCCTTCATCGTGATAGATTGGCGTTCGAAATAAACCACGTAAAAAACATGGGAATAATTGTTAGTAGTGGATTTTTCTACCAACTTGACGTCAAGACATTTTAGTCCCATTCTTATAAGTTGCTTTTTCACGTCGTTCGTGTCAGTTTTATCCAAACCAAAAAGGAGCGCTTTGTAAGGTTTCTCACTTTTCGTGGCGTAAGTAAAAAACTCATAATGATTGCCTAATTTATCAGTCATCACGTCAAAATCATTTCTGTTATTACAAAAAAGTTTTAGACCAACGGATGTTTTACGTACGGAAAAATCCTTAATTTTATTATCATAACACAGTTTATGTATTCCAATTTGCATTTAAGAACTGTTATGGGAGGCACATACACTCTTGTAGCCTTTTTGACCACAAATTCCACTTCTTCGTCATCCTCTTCTGCAGTTTGCAGTGGACTAAAAAAGTTATTATTGTTTATGTTATTCATTGTTTTTAGTCTTTTATCTGTTTCGCTTGACCGCAAAGCGGTCGAAGCCGAGGTTTTACGAACTCGTTTAATTTTGTTAATTTACGGGAAACGAAGACACACGCACACTCGGATAACTCAAAGTGAATGACAGCGGAGTCTCAAAATTTTTCAGTTGCCACCAAATAGTTTGTACTTTGCTTATGTTAGTTTATATAGAAATCGTATATAAATAGGTACATTCGCACACGGAAAACGATTATAATTTGCCACAGTCGCGGTCTTGTCCATTAAACGTTAAATTTAACTTTTTTTTTTTTTTTTTTTTTTTTTTTCACGAGAAAAATTTTGACAGCCGTACACGTGTTAGCCCTGCCAACTCGATAATGAAAAGCTATTACGGCACATATTAAACGTTTTTCAAGTAAAATAAGTGCCTCTATTAAAATTTGTAACATTTTTTACATTTTTATACTATTATTTAAATACTCAGAAGCTTATTCTATGTTGGCTTTCTTACACACAGTTTATTTTTAAGGTAACGTAACCTTTAGCGAACTAGAGCCCCGCAGAATAAAAATTCCATCAACAGGTAGAAGACAGATATTATGTTATTATATATTGGCATTTTTAACTTTATTATCACTGACCATAACTTGCTATGGCCATGAATTGATTGCGCACAAATTGATTTCGCACTACATGGATTTTTTGAAAAAATTTGTATAAAAATTTATTACCGAGAGAGCAATATAAACACCATAAAGCTTTGGGTATTTATTAAACAAAATTTCTTAATTTTTAAACTAACCAAATACTTTTGAGACTAAGGCCCCTTGAACCTGTCACTCTGAATCCGCTCCTGTATGCACCTCATTATTGGTAGGCGTTAAATCCGCCCTCTACACTCACAAACTGTTTCGATGCGTGCGATTGCAATAAAAGCAAAGCAATTGTTGCTGCGCCCAAAAGTAGACATTAAATAAATTATTCACCAGCCCAGACTTAAGCGTACATTGCTTTTAAATAAGCTCGCAGCGGTTTTTCGCCGTATATGTGGGCGGGGGCTATGGCGGAAGTGCGGGCGTAGGTTTGGATCATAAAACTGCAGCATAAATTTCGTGGCTCAGATGAGACGAAAGTCTATGTATTGGACGCACATAAAAGCTAACAGTTGTAATTGTGCTGTAAACACGCAACTCAATGGCATTGTAAATGCGGCCCCCGTTCCTACCCCCTGCAAACATTCAACCCGCCCCTTTGCAGCTTGTTCACGCATAAACTTGCTCTCCCTTCTCTTGTACTTTTGGTGGCGCCACAATTTAATTTATGTGTCGGTTTTGTGGCCGGCTTGTTGATTTTTGTTGCCTTGCCCCTTTTATTTTTATTGACCATTAATGCTCTCTCAAACACACATAAACACACAACCACGCACACAAATATACACTTGAATACATAGATACACACACATACAGCATAATTGTCTGCTTAAATAAAGTCACAAATTTTATGCATCTTTCATAATTTTACGCTTTTTGACCAATTACAAACCTACTAAAACTCCTCATAATTATGTCACTACTAAGCCAACTTTAAGATACCCTTTACCATTTAAAGAAAAATCCTTATTAAAGGGAGATGAACTCTTTTCAAACTGATACCGTTTACCATTTCCACTCCGAAAAGATTTCTCTTGAAGGTAAAACGTTGTTTCTTTGTAGTATGTTTATTTTATCCCATTTAATTTTTTTTTTTTTATTTATTAGCTTAAATATATTATAAAATAATATACTTAAAATTAGAGTACTAGCATGAATGGCCTACGACTATACCCATTTAATTTAAACTTAAGCAACTAATTCTTTCCCAAAATAAAAAGAATTTTTCCAATGGGGACATTTTGGGTCGCGCCATCTATATGCTATCTATAGGAAAGGTACTACCTTCTTTATCGACTTGCAGTATAAAATTTTTAACTAAAAATTACATAGCATTTAATTCATTTTCAAAACCGCAGCATCCTTCATAAATGAAGTACTACTGTGTGGAAAAATGTATGAAGAACTTTTATTCTAAATTTTCCTTTTTTCATAGTCTAAATCCCCAAATTTTCCAAAAGATTCAAAATTTTCATGAGCGACTATCCTTATTTTAGCTGGGGTACAAAATTTCATAAATAGAAAAAGTGATTACAACTCATACTTATAAGCTTGCAAACTCTGATCAACAATAAGCTGGTTACCTTAACTTCAAAATAATAAAACTTTACTTCGGGTGAACGTAAAAATTTAAGAAAATATGGGAAAAAAATAATGATATTAGTAACAAAAATCGCTTAAACTTTTTAAATGCATTTACTATGAACATTTTTTTGGTTTTCTCAAAAGGAAAAGGCGTTGATCAAAAAACGTATTTAATTAAAACATCTACTGTGTTACATGCTTTATTGAGAAAAATCTGCCAAAAAAATAACTTTTATTAAAATTATCAGCTATATATATTAACTATACTGTTAAGCTAAGGGTGCAATTAAAAATTAAGAGTTTTTAGATTACGTATACGTAATAAAGCCTTACTGGACGGAAACTTCCAGCAAAAACAAATCGATCAGCCCATGTGCTACATAACGTATACGTAATTTTTCAACGTCTAATAGTTTTTAATTGAACCCTTAAAATTTTGAAAATAAGATTATTTTTTTCTCAAATATATCTTAAGAACGAATTTGTGCAAATGTTATGCATGCAATCATTATCATACATGTTTGAATATAAAAATAAATTGTATAATATTTTCAAAATTATAAGGGTTTAATTACAAATTGTGAGGTTTTGTAAAATTACGTATACGCAATGTTGCCTTACAGGTTGAAAAAAGTACACCAAATCGAACTGCCCATGTGCTGCACTGCGAATACGTAATTTTTAAAAGTCACAGTTTTAAATTACACCCTCACAATATTGCATCAAAGCATTTCACAACGGGCCGGTCAAGGCCTAAGTGTGCTGGCTTTTTAAGCCAGCTGCCGCTCTAACCTATGTGTGCTATCATAATCATATCCACCAAATTTTAACTCCCTACAATTAAACCTACATTTTTTTCCAAAAATTTTCGATTTTAGCCCATTGTGCGATGATCCCACAAATAATATTTGTTGATGGTTTTTGATGCAACAGCATAAGTGTAAACCGAAGCGGTCGCTTGAGATAAAAGAGTAGGTCTAACATTCCTACCAGATACACAAACTAATGGGACTCAGATGTCATCTGAACGATAAAAAAAAATATCAACTTTGACGCATTTGAATTTATTCAGTTAATAAAGCGTTTTCCTGGCAAGATCCATCTCTCGTATTGACAAGTCTTAAATACCCGTGTTTCCCATTCTTTACAGGGTGTCAAAATACTGCAGTATATTCGAACAAAAAGGATTGCATTCTATGCGTTGCACTAGATTTTGAAATGCATACATTAAATAAAGTACAATATACTCGTGCTTGCCTACTTATCGTTTGTTATGACGACAAATGCGCATTCACAATAGTATACCTTATCCTATTGTTTGCAGTATGGAAATGTTGGCCGGGTATGGAAAAGTTTTCATTGATGTCATTGTGTTGCAAATGATTGGCTATTATGTTATGTAATAATAGGCAATTCTGTTATAAAGTTCCAGCGAATGACTAAATGTGATTTCCATTGACGGCCACAAAGCGATCCATACAATAAGATATGCTATAAGAAATTTAACCAACAAAAGTACACAATACATTTTGTTCAACATATAAGTTTATTTCAAATGTATTTTAGAATGTTTGCGGCGTCCAAATGCATGTTCTATTTTATAATAAGCAAGTTTGTAAGACATGTAATTTTATGTCTTTTGTTTCATTTGAAATAAAGCAAAATTTATTGTACTCAAATATTTTGCAATAACATAAAGCCGAAATTCATTAAGTTGGTCTTTAACAAGTAAACAAGCCACAAATTGCAGCAAACATTTTTGCCACATTGTTGATGTAGAACACAAAATTACAAGCAAGTGTTTTCATATCCTAACTTTTTAAAGGGTAAGCACTATGTGAAGTTGGTAGGAAACTAATTTTGTACAACACCTAGAAGGCCGCGATCAAAGATATCACTGTAGCGGCAAAAAATATTATATGTGGTTGAGAGAGCTGCAAAGGGTAATATATTGGGTCGTTCACTAAGTAATTTCGTTTGATGACAACAGCTGATCTTATTGAATTTTTTCGCAGCCAACTTCACACCTAACCGCTTTACCTTTATATATTTGAATAGCTGAAAGTAAAGTAGTAAAGCTTTTTTGTAAAAAATTTTGTTAAATTTTTTGGAATAGTTTTTGTTTGGTGCCCTATCGAAGATGGAAGATCGAAAACAACATTTTCGGCATATTTTACTGTTTTACTATCAAAAGGGTAAAAATGCACTTCATGCAAGGCGAAAATTATGTGATGTGTACGGAGAATATGTGTTGACCGAACGCCAATGCCAAAATTGGTTTGCAAAATTTCGTTCCGGCAATTTCAATCTTGAGGATGCACCACGTCCTGGAAGGCCTCTTGAAGCGGATGTGGATAAAATAAAGTCGTTGGTCGATGCTAATCGTCGAATAACAGCTCGAAAGATTGCTGAAAGATTAAATTTGTCTAACGCGACCGTTCACAAGCACATGAAACGTCTAGGATTAATTTCTAAGCTTGACATATGGGTTCCTCATGTTCTTACAGAACGAAATTTGCTTCGTCGCATCAACGACTGTGATTTGCTTATCAAACGTCAAAGAAGTGATCCATTTTTGAAGCGCATTGTGACTGGCGACGAAAAGTGGGTTGCTTACAAGAATGTAAAGCGCAAGAGATCATGGTCTAAAAAGGATGAACGAAGGCCGATATTCACCAAAAAAAAAGGTATGTTGTCTGTTTGGTGGGATTTCAAAGGGATCGTTTATTTTGAGCTTTTGCCCAACAATACCACGATTAATTCTGAAGTGTATTGTGATCAGCTGGACAAATTAAGCGATGCACTCAAACAGAAGAGGCCAGAATTGATCAATAGAAAAGGTGTAGTGTTCCACCAGGATAATGCGAGACCTCATACAAGTTTGATGACTCGCCAAAAGCTTTTGCAGCTTGAACGGGATATGCTACCACATCCACCATATTCTCCAGACTTGGCACCTTCGGACTATTACTTGTTCCGGTCTCTGCAAAATTTTTTGGATGGGAGAACCTTCACCTCAAATCAGGACGTCAAACCACTTGGACCAGTTTTTTGCCTGCAAGGATCAAAAATTTTATGAGCGTGGAATCAATCTCTTGCCCGAAAGATGGCAAAAGGTATTGCATCAAAATGGAGAATATATAATTTCATAAAATGTTTTACACAATAAAAAAAATCGTGTTTACATTGCACTAAAAAAAACGAAATTACTTAGTGAACGACCGAATACTATGTTCGCTCAAACGCAAGTGTTAGCTCGAAACTCGTTTTGATTACGCCATTTTGATTGTTCAACAAGGTATGAACGTTCAAAGCACAAGTTCCAAATTAATCTATGAGCTATGGCCATGTTCGAACGTGGTATTCATACTCATACTTGCATGATCGAAATGTTCGTTAGAGTTTGGGTCGTTCATGACAGTCGAACCCTTTCAGTGCAAATGCAAAATATGTTTATTTTCGACTGTTGTGTACACAGGCCTGTCAAGAGGGGCTGGGAAGGGGAGATTCCCCCCGGGCCCGGAGTTTCTCAGAGGCCCGGTGTAATTACTGTCGTACTGTTGTGATTGAGAAAAGGTGTAATAGAAAGGCAGGAATATCTCCCCCCCTGGCCAGGATTTTCACTCTACGGCCCTATATGTAGATAAAAAAAATTTTGGAAAGTATGATTTTCATTGGCTGGTAACGGAGCAGATATATAAAAAATTTATTAAATTCAATTTCAAGAAAAATAAATTTTTAAGTCAAAAAATAAAAAAATGAATAAGTTTAAGGAATCTTAAAACATTAGTTTCTTTATTATATTTTCTGAAATAATGTTAAGTGTACAACTTTGAGGCTTTATTGTAAAAAAGTGGTAACATATTTATTATTGAAATTACTGCCCGTCGTTAGCGACTACTTTTTTCCATCTTTCTAGTAGTTATACGCTATCAAATCGAAAAAACTGTGAATCATTTGAGGCCACCCACGAATAGCTCCATTTTTTGAGTTCTTCATAAGAGTAGAATTTCTGGTTCACTAGACTGTGTCCCAAAGATCGAAACCCATAGTAATCCAAAGCAGCAATATCTGGAGGGTACAGCGGGTGAGGTAGGACATCCCATTTAAGGTATGTCTTGACCGGTCTGGCGACATGCGCCCGATCATTGTCATGCTGAAGGATGACTTTATCGGGTACTGTGGCCGTTTTTCCTTCACTGATCGGCTCAAACGCATCAATTGCTTACGATGCTGATCTCCTATGATATTTTCACCTGGTTTCAGAATTTCATAGCATACTACACTGAGCTGGTCGAACCCAATACAGAGCATAACCTTAGCGTCGTGAATATTAGGACTGGTATATCCAAGCATTCTCCATGGTTTTGAGGTTTATCGTAGCGAACCCATTTTTTGTCGCCGATCACAATTGCATATAAAAACCCCTTCTGATTGTGTGTTTGAAGCAGCTGTTCACAAGTGAAGAGACGCCGCTTAACATCTCTCTGCTTCAACTCGTACGCAACCCGATTCCCTTGTTTCTGAATCGTTCCGAAGACTTTAAGGCGTTTTCAAATCGCTTGTTGAATAAATCCCGATGATATTGACATTTCTTTTATCGTTTGGCAAAAACATTCATCAAGTAATTCCACCAATTCGGAGTCTTCGAAAACTCTCTCTGGCCCACAGCTATATTCTGCACAGATTTTGAAGCACAGAAATCACTCACGACGTTTTTCTTCTCTAAGAGCAATCTCACTATAAGTGTTTTGGAGTTTTCGATGAGCGTCAGCAGCAGTTTTCTTTAAATTGTAGAAGAAAATCAAAACTTCCCGCAAATGACGAGAATTTAGCTCGAACACTGGCATCTTCGATCAGGGATACATTTTTAATGATCAGTGATCAGTTCACTGATTTAGTTAAGTCGTTATGTTGGCAGATGACTAAGCTTATTTTAAATCAATTTAATTTACGTATTTGTAGCAGCACATGCCGCTACCGTAGTCCACTGAAAAACGGCGGAAGCAAAGTTGTACAGCTAATATGAATTGTATTCCTTTAATTTGAGTAATTGTGCAAAAAAAATAGTAAATATGTTTTCTTTTAATTTTTGGCCTCTTAATTTTAAATATGTAACTGTATATGCATATAATATACACCTATAAAAATGTTACTTCCTATTTAATACAATCTGACTTGAGTGGATTCAAGCTAACGAACTTGATTGGTTCGTAAACAAAGCAAGCTACTCGATCACGAGCTTAGAATACTTTCATGTTTGAGCAAAAACAATGAATGCTGAGAATGCTCAACTCGATCAAATAGTTGCAGCTGAAAGCGCATTTTTTAAATTTTTCTGCATTTTAATTTGTATTTAAATAATCATACAAACTAGAGGAAGGGTATGCAAAAAGTTTATTTAAATCAAACATGTTGACCTCAGAGAGAGGCTATCACAATAAGAAAGTAAAAAGCGTGAGTTCGAAAAATTTGCTTCCACTATCAACGTATAAAATAACAAAACACATTCAGTTCCGTTCAGTTCCAAATGAATCGCCGTATAATTTATTTCAAATAATTAAATATGCATCACTGGGAATTTCAAAGAGCATGGCCATTGCTGTTTGCAATCACAACTATATTATGTAAGTACTACTTTAATCCAAGCCTAGATGATGCACTAAGTTTTATACAAACACAGGGTACCGAGCTCATGGAGATTGCCAAATAACTAGGGAACAATTTGATGATACAAGAGGCGTCTTAACCACTTTAATTAATGGAAAATATGAATTGTTACAAACACCAAACATAAAAACTGATAATTCACTCTATATTTTCCTGACGCCTCAAAAATATGTGGAGACTAAATGCTTGAGCACAAATGATTTTTCTATACCGTTGCCCATACCCTATGTGGCAGAGCCTAAGGTAATAGTCGATCCTACCTGCCAATATACCATGTATAATGTGGGTTACGATGTCACAAACAGCTTTCTGGGTGTCTACCAAACTTGTTACGATAAAAACACCTTAGCACCTGTATACTCGGAGAGCACAATCTATCCCAAAAAGAAGAAAGATGGTATATCAGATGACGCTCAATGCGCCAGTCGTCCCAAGTGTGTTTTTAGTACAGATGATATAATGACACGCTCAGATGAGCAGTTTTATAAAAAAAGTTCCTATCAAAGCAAATTTGACAGCATCTATGGCCCGAACCTATATGCGCCTGAACTGCACCGTGGTCATCTGGCACCCTCATGTGATTTTCTTACATTTGATCAAAGTTGCACCACATTTAAGTATCTCAATGTTGTGCCGCAATTTGGCAGCATTAACAGAGGCAACTGGTTAGCCATCGAGAGTTGGGTTCGTAACTGGGCTGTACAAGCAACTGGCACTACCATACGTACGGGCGCCATAGGCGTCCTTAAGTTACCAGATGCCCAAGATCAACTGCAACCGGCGTACTTGGGTAGAAATAATAAAATCCCAGTACCAGAATGGACCTACAAGTTTGTCAAAAATACCAGTAGAAATAACTATGCCATTATAACGTACAACAACGTGTATCGTGCCAATCGACCACCTGCTCCAAAATTTTGTAAAGAAATTATATGTCCCAGCGAACTGTCTTTAAAAAATACTGCAGAGGCTGGTTTTACGTACTGTTGTGATCCCAGTAAATTTACACCGACAGCCTGAACTGGCTGAAAAATAAAAATGGATTTTTTTGTATGTTACCAAATTGATCTTTATTTTTACAATAAATTTGTATATGTACTAAAAAAAAACCAAGTTTTTTATTGTATTCTAGAAAGAGACATCAAAATTAGCGTATTATCCGTAGACAAGTTATAGAAAATTAAAACTTTCGTTGGAAAAATGCCCATTCACCAGAAAACGGTTTTCCACATACCTACACAATAGTCAAACAAAAAAAAAAAACACTATTGATAAAATCCACTTCCTTTCTAGAATTATTATAGGATTATATATACATATATGTTGAAAGCAACCCCTTAGCATATCAAACAACAGATGCAATAAATTGAATTTAATTTATAAAATTTCAAAAAAAAAACTATATGGATCTACCTCCTGCCCGCTTCGCATGCCAAACGCATTTCCACCGCTCTTCCGATTACTCCGAGTCCAGGAAAAGCCACAAGTTATCAATAAAAACAGACGAACTTTATCAGGACACCCTTAAACATCTCCATGTTCCGGAGTTCATTCCCAATTTTATTCAAATTTTCATCATGAAAAAAAGGCTCCCCAATAAGAATCTGTCTGCAAAAAAGAAATAAGGAAAAACTTTTACGATGGACTATGAAATTAATAAAGAAGAATAAAATCTGCACATAAGCCTCATGTTCTTTTCGAGATCCTTTTGTTCTGCACCGCAATTCACTCTTATCTACTCCAATGTACTATATACGCTTTAATCGTTTGGAGATGTTTCAACTGATCTTAGACACATTTGAAAACATTTGCATTATCGAAACAAAAATCCAGAGTTTTTTTATTTTTTAATTTATCGATATAGCTAACAAATCAAAATGTTGCCTATAAAATATCTGAGTTAATAATTAGCTAGCTAATAACACAGGCCTACAAATACCGGGTCATGTCAGTTGTTGGAAAGCTAAGGGTCATTTCCGAAGTAATTTGCTGCGTAGAATCTGAATCCGGGGCCAGAATTGGCCCATCACGTCAGGATGCATTATAAACTTACAAAAAGACGTATACAATAAACAAATCATAAGTCATTATTTGAGTTTTCTTATTTTTTTTAATACCTATACGCCTTACATTTGGGATATCCCATTTGGGATTTTTCTTTTACATGGATTTTTGTCATTCCGCACGAAATTTTTCGAACTGCGTATACCCCTTTAGTCTATAATATTACGATCACTTTCATTTAAAGACTCTCAACAATTCATTTATTTTGATAAAAACCTTACCAAAAAATTTTACTTCAACATAGGCATTCATTTTACGTTTTCAAAAATATCAGAATATCATTACAATGATTTACAAAACTACCAGATGATAGCCAGAGCTATATAATGGTATTATCAGCTGTACTACATCTAAATCAATTCGTTCCGGAATTTTTCGGATTGAAATTGGGCTTCATGAAGAACTTCTGAAACACACTTTTCCATCAAGTTACTTCCAATTTTTAGTATCAAACGGCTTTTATTTTTTTTGTTCTCGATTACTCCATTAATTTTTAGAACTCTTTTGCTTTTTTCGAAATGATGGTCAAAAATAATTTAGCTTTTAAGTTGATCTCTTCGAATTTCATGATTTTTTTTTATATGTGATAGAAGTATAATCCAATATTTATCGATAAATTAACATTTAGAATAACTATTCTTAGACAAGCGAATAAAGATACTTGAAAAAATTTAGAATACAAATTTCTGTACAAAAAATATATTGAAACTAGAAAATAATTTCATTAAATTTTTTTAAAATTTAAAATTCCGAAATAAGAATGATCATATTTTATTGACACGAGTTCACTATCAATTCAAAAAATTAAATAAATGGCAACTCCTATAATTAAGGCAGTTAAGCTTATATGAGTGAAGTTCGCCCTAGTGCACAATACCTTAAAATATTAAAAAATAAACATAACTCTTTGAAATAGAAATATATTTACTTCAAATCTGCTACGAAGTAAAGAGGGGGTGCCATCACTTAAATAAGGATGACATTCCATCATCCATATAGAATACATTGATAAAAAGTTATCCGCTTTACTTATTTAGCCCTTATCTATTTCTGTGTAATATTTGGTTTTATGTAGATCTCATAGTTATCTGCGTTACTGACAATTACACAGTATTGCGTTCCTAGCCAAGTCTATTATTACGTAAAACTTAAAAAATATGCTATCCTTTACTATTCGCATTGCTCATTCGTGCTCTTTCAGACAAACTTGGTCTCTCTCTTCCGATTCTGACGCCCTGGCTCTAGCAACCCTTAGCTTGACTTCTTTTAAAACAGCTTAGATTTAATTTCAGATAAGTTTTATGAGTGCTGATGACAAAATGCAATGCACATAAAGTTCATTACCCCTTTCCCTTGGCTTACAAAAATATATTGTATATAGAAAGCAAACCAAGTAGGAAAAAAAAATGCAGCAAGTAGCTTTTTTGTTGGGCAACATTTATTTCCACCTGCGATGACTGATAATAAATGCTGATAAAGAAGACGGTTTTTTACACTGAGAAAAATTAATCAAAAGAAAATCGAGGGTATTATAAAAACAAGAAGTCCGAGTTATGTGTACCAAAATCGACATCAGCAATGAAATTCTAAATAATTAGCCGTGCTCCGAAAACGAAAAATCCCGAACAATTTTATTCGGATTCGTTTTTGCTTGCCCCGGAAAACGAATTTTTTTTGTCGATAACTTCCCTTTTTATTTTCGATAAATTCTCCTGTTGTGTTGGTGCGAAATTATTTTTGTTGGATGCAAAACAGCTGACATGGTTGCCGCAGCTCTACATCTTTTTCTTAGTAAATATATAATATTGTGTACATTTCATTTTCATAAAAATATTGCTAGTTCTTTACCTTATAAATAAAATTACTCAAAAATATAACTTTATCAACAATATTTATTAAAATCAAACACGACTTAGCTATTTTTGTAACAAGGGAAATTTTCTTTATGTAAGGGCCTATACGCAGTTTGAAAAAATTCGCTCGAAATGACAAAACTTTACATAAAAAAAAAAATCCCATAAGGTATATACCAAATGGGTTTTGTCATTCCGCGCGAATTTTTTCGAACTGCGTAGACCACTGAACGTGGGAACCCTGTCGCACTTATACGCGCACATACACAAGCAAATAAGAAATTCGTTTTGCACAACACATACTAATTTTTGGATTTCAGTCAGAAAAAAGTAATTAAAAATAATTGTTAATAAATATCCGACTTAAAGTTGGCATAAATATAATTTAAAAATCTCAAAGAATATTTAAAAAATTATTTCGGTATAAAATAAGTGCTATTTTGACGATTCGTTTTAATTCCTTTTGTAACAAAACATTCGTTTTCAAACAACATGAAAAATTCGTTTTGGTGGAATTGGGAGCACCGAACATTCATTTTCAAAATGAATCCGAATAAATTGTTCGGATTCGTTATCCGGGGCATTGACGAAGCATTTCTCGTAAACAAACAAAGATATTTAAATAATTTTTACAATAAAGTATAAAGCTTTGACACACAACGTCAAATGCGATAACATTTTTGAAATTGAAATACGTTAACATTTTTATGAAAGTTTGTTTTGAAATTTAATGACTTTTGGATGTTTAATGACTATCAGCACAGCGTCTTAATATTTTCAAGTCAATATAAAAATTATATATAAAATATTCTTGTTTTTTTTTTTTTTTGATTTATTTATTTATTGGCAATCAACCGATAAGTACAAGGTTATAATCCAACTACACACTACCTATAACTTAACTATAACTTAGTGTGTCAAAGATATTCTAGTTAAAAAAACTTGAAACTTGTTTTATTACAAATTATTTGGTATATTTTTTTTAAGTGGAAAATCAAAATGATTTCTAATTTTAATTAATTTTTTTCAAGGTTTGTATTATTAAAGTAATAGGCACATTCGTAGTATCTATAGATCTTTAGATCTCTCCATTGAGACAGTCGAACTTTCCTATAAGAAACTTCTCTAAACCAAATTTTTTTATATAACGAATTTTTTTAATTACACTTATTTTTAATATTCTAATAAAGCATTTCTATATGAGTTTTCTACATAGCAAAAATCGTGCAAATTCGCTTAGAGAAGTTCGATTGTATGTACCTAATGGCACAACAATTAGGATCCAACAGATTTACTTCAAATCAATTCAAATTAATTAAGAATAGGCTAATATGTTAAGTCCTATATACTTTGGCTTTTTTCTACATGCAAAGTTTGCCAGTATGACCAGATTTTTTTAAGTCTTATAGTAAATTTGAAGAAAGTATTTTTATTTGAAAGTATTTTTTTTTTTTGTACATCATAAAATCTAAACCAAATTTTTTTCAGTGTAGATGTGCGCAAAAGTCAACCAAGTGCAAGAACTTGCACAGAATCATGGCCCATAACTTATGCACATGTTTGTATGCCCTGCAGCCAAAATCTGTCTTGAACCTCTGATATTACAATGTTGGAGCTCTATCAGCGATGACCCGAGCGCTAGACCTACTATATAAAAAACTTTATTACGCTCGTAGTTCATTCTTGGTGTTTATTAAAAGAGTGGTCAAATATTTTTTGCATTCAGCTGAGATTGTTTTGGAACATTTCTCTTATCTAAATTAACGCTAGAAATTTGCACTCACGCTTTCTCTCGATCAGCTGATTAATTAGTTAGGCACACTCTCATTTAGCAAGAGCTTCTATAAAAGCTGCAACATTGGCAGGCTAGCAATAGTCTACAAAATGCTATTGATGAAGCTGGCGACACTTTGTCTCTTGCTGCTGCTCTGTGCGTTGCGTAAGTAATTAAAGTAATACCTCATATATAAAACATAGACCTTACAAATAACGCCTCCAATTTAAAAGTGAGCCCAGCCCGTGCCGATTGCCAGCTGAGCCAGCAACTAATAACAAGTACAAATCGTATTTTTGCTACAAGGCAAAATGGCAATTACTATCCACTACGCAAGGATATTGTAAGAACAGGACAAACGCTGGAACTTATGTGCAACGCTCAGAATGTGCAACAGATTACCTGTCAAGCCAATGGAGCATTCGATAATATTCAAGCCATAAGCAGCTGCAACATTCCGCCCAAGGTCAGTATAGAGACCGTAGTCGATGTTAGCTGTTCCTTTACTATGTATCGTGTGGGCTACAATATGGGCAATAATCAGTTTCTGGAGATCTATAGAAGCTGCTATGATGTCAGCACTTCCACAGCGCACTTTAGCATACATGACACCTATCACAGTACGTTAGGTAAGTGCAACATTTTCCTGCAACAAAACAATTTTCACCACAATTTCTTTACCCTTTTTAGCCCGATCTCGTCCCAGTACCCAAGGATTCACCACAGATGGAGTTTTAACCGGTGCCGTAGCCGCTTCCTACGAGGCAAAACAGATCTATGCACGTTTTGTGCAGCTGTTTGGTGGCACACAAACCTATGCCGCTTCGGCGAGAGCAATGATCATTGACCGTGGGCATTTGGCGCCCTCGGCGGACTTTATATTTCCTCCGAACATGCGTGGCACTTTCAAGTATCTGAATGTGGTGCCTCAATTCGGTGTAATTAATCGTAGCAATACGAAAACAATTGAGAACTGGGTGCGCCAGCAGGTGGTTAACTTTGATCATTTGCGTGTATGCACTGGTGGTTACAGAGTATTACAACTTACCGATACTACCGGTGCTTTAAAACCGGTTTACTTGCACTTGTCACCCAACGGAGTGCCCAAAAATCCTGTGCCCGAGTGGCTGTATAAGATTGTGAAGTATCCAAACGGCAACCGCGTCGCCTTTTTGACCTATAACAACAATTACGTGGCGCAAGCACCTTCGCCCCTTTGCAGGCAGGTTGCATGCCCAATTACTTTTACTAATAGATATACAGTTTGTTGCAATGCTAATAATTTTATTATATTAAATATGCCGTTGTTAGCGAATGTGTGCTAGAACAAAAATAAAATCAATCTTTTTTGAATAAATACGAAATATATGAAACTGCTTGTTTTTGACTGCTTTAAGCATATAAAGTAGCGCCATCTATCGATTGCATAGGGTACTCTCAGAATATGTTTTACAGCATCGGAATTAAAACTATTTTCATTTAGAAGGCAATTTTTAGTATTACTTGCATTTATTAGTCTATTGACTTTACTTTTTTTATAACAACGAATAATGTTTTCATTTCAAAATTGAACAAATTTGTTAAATATTTAAGCAACTGCTTATTCTACACTTCATTATGCAGTAACTAGCGACATCTATTTGGTGTGTGGAACTGTGTTTCTTGTCGATAGGTGGCGTACATAGTATTTTATTTGATGAACACAATAAAGATGAACTCAATAGCAATAGGGTACGAAAACAAACGAAACTTTTTGCAAACGTTTCGTCCAAAGACACAAACTTCTCTTGTTTAGCTCACTTACTCGAGTACTTTTCGGAATTTGTTTGGTTTTCCTTCGTGACCACAAGAAGTACAAAAACAATACAAACAAACTTTACTTTTATTTTCATTCGTTTGGGTTTTGGTCTCGACAATGAGAGAAACAAAACGAAAATGAACTTTTCGTTTCGTTTGCTTTCGTACTCTGCTCAATAGCGATATTTATCCTCGTGACTATGTCAATGTTGCCATACAGGTGGTTCTTCCATCTAATGCGATAGTCGTCACAAACTGATCATCTTTTCATTTATTAATGAAGGATGCAAGACGTAGCGAAAATTGAATGTGTTGATACTCAAGTGGAATATCAGTTGAGATCAAGGGAATTCTCGGAATGAGAAATTTCTCAACATTGAACTATGCTTTGAGGATCGTCGAGTGGATCGACGCTAATCGAATATTTAACTTTTAAGGGCTACCAAAATTTCATGCTTACATTAAAACCAATAATACTTATTTATGGATGTTTTGTTTTATTAAAATTAAAGATTTAGATTTTATATAATTTTCGAACTAAGGCCAAAAAAAATCCGCCAAATGAAAAGCTAAGGGATTAAATTTTATGATTTAATTTTAATGTTGAAACTTGACCAGCTATGCTTCGTTGTTATACATGTATATTTAAACCCTGTACCTTATCGTACAAAGGATATATTAAGCTTATGCAAGCCAAAAATATATGTAACATGTAGCATACAGAAGCAGTCGTCAGAGACCCCCCTAAAATATGATTAGGGTGACTATAGAATATAACCATGTCCGCGTGTCCTTATGTTTGTCTATGTGCCCGCCTGTATGAGCGCCCAGATCTCAGAGATGGTAAGACCAAACTTTCGCATTAGATCCCTTTTTACTCTATGGGAGACAAGCTTATTCTATTTTTTGACATCAGGGGTGTTTCAAAGGACCTTGAAAAACACAAAAAAGTTTTAGATGGATAATTCGTTTTTTATAAAGATATCATAACCAAAGTTATGATTCAGCTTTTTTTTAGAGTACCCAAGCACTGACCCAAATTTGATCAAAATAGGATGACTATACCATAAAGCTCCCATCAGACCAATCGGCCAAAAAATATAATTTTGTCCAAAACTGAAAAATGAAAATAGCGTAATCAAACTTCACATTCGAAAGTTTTTTATAGTTCCCAAGCACTGTACCAAATTTGATCAAAATCGGTTGACAGTTTCATATAGCTCCCATAGAACAGATCGGTCAAAAAAAAAGTGTTAGGTGCAAAATTCGTCCGTTTTTCGCTTGTTTATGAAAATATCGTAACCAAACTTGACGCATAAATATCTTTTTTGCAATGTGATGATACATCCCAAAGTCGTCCACTCCCGACTTCAACGTATTAAGTTTGTGCAAGCCGAAAATGTATGTAACATACAGAAGGAGACGTCGGAAACCCCCAAAGTTACCTAAAGTATAATCAGGGTGACCAGAGAAGTCGATGTACCCATGTCCGTCTGTCCGTCCGTCCGTCTGTCCATCTGCATGAACGGCTAGATCTCAGAGATGGTAAGAGCTAGAGGAGCCAAACTTTCAGATTAGATCCGTTATTATCCTACGGAAGACAAGTTTATTTTATTTTTTTGATATCGGGGTTCTATTATATAGCTCGGAAAAATCAAAAAGTCTTAGATGGAAAACTCGTTTGTCTATGAAGTTATCGTTACCAAATTCGGCACTCGGAAGTTTTTTATAGTTCCCAAACGCTGTACCAAATTTGATAAATCGGTTGACTATATTATGTAGCTCCCATAGGACCAACCTTCCAAAAAAATGTTTTTTGTACAAAACTCGTTGTATTTCGTTTGTTTATAGATATCTTAGTCAAACCTCACATTTGAAAGTTATTTATAGTTCCCAACCACTGTATTAAATTTGATCAAAATCGGTATAACCCCAATAGGACAGATTTGTAAAAAAAAATTTGTTTAGTGCAAAATTCGTTTTGTTTCGTGTGTTTATGAAGATGTTGTAACCAAATTTGACAAATAATTATTTTTTTGAGAGGTCTGAAGCAATATACCGGGTTTAATTGCAATGTGGTGGTACAGGGTAATCCCAAGTCGTCCGTAGGTCAGCTATATTTAAAATTGATCCTGAACCAGCATACTATTAAGAATCTAGATCCTTGCATAGTATAGAAAATTATGAATAAGATTATTTATGAGCTTATCGCTAGCGCATCAACCAAATGGGAACTCGGTTCGATTCCATGGCGTCATTTTTTTTTTTTTATAATGTGACGAGGGTATCTTAAAGTCGCCACCCCCGACGTAACGTACTCCATTTTTTTTTTTTTTTGTATTATAATAATCCAAATTTCTGGGTTACTGATGTTATTTTGTAAAGGTTATACAATTAAGATGAAATAAATTTATTTTTGCACCCATTTGTGATTCCGCTTTTTGCAGCTATGTGCTATAAAGATAACCAAGAACTTACACCTATATACCAAAAACAACTATATACTGAACCACGCGCTAGGCCGACAAAAAACTTGTATCTATTTGTTTGTAGCCCATTATTGACATTTATTAAAAAAGCGTTGTACAATAAAATATTTGCTTTATTTAATTAGGTATTTTATTTAGATTGTTTTGCAACATTTCCAATTTACCATCTGAACAAATTAGCAATTCACTCTCACTCTCCCTCAATGAACTGGCAGTTAGTTAGTTGCTCTCATTAAGACATAGCTGATTTAAAAGCGCCAACGATTTCAGAGCTAGCATCAGTCTAGAAAATGATGTCGAAGAAGTCGCTAAGTTTTTATCTATTGCTGCAGCTCTGTGCACTCCGTGAGTTATTTTAGTAACTCTTTTTTTGATGGAAATAGATCTTTAAAGTTGCGAATCTTTTTTTTTTTTGGTAGTGAGCCAAGCTCGTGCCGACTGCCAGCTGACTGAGCAGCTTATTACTGACACGAATCGCATATTTGCTATTTTGCAAAATGGCAATTACTATCCACTACAAGAGGATGTTGTAGGAACAGGCCAAACGCTGGAGCTTATGTGCAGCACTCAGGATGTGCAACAGATTACCTGTCAAGCTGATGGAACATTCAGTATTCCTCAAGCCATAAACAGCTGCAGCAGTGCGCCCAAGGCTATTGTAGATGCCGTAGTCGATGATAGCTGCCTCTATACCATGTATCGTGTGGGCTACAAGATGAGCGATGATCAGTTTTTGGAGATCTATAGAAGCTGCTATGATGTCAGCACTTCTACAGCGCATTTTACCATACATGCAACCTATCGCAATTCAATTTGTAAGTGCAGCCTTGACGTTTTGCCACAAGATTATCTCTAACACAATATTTCAAACCATTACAGCCACAGCACGTCCTTCCCAAGGCTTCACCACAGATGGCGTTTTAACCGGCGCTATAGCCGCTTCCTATGAGGCAAAACAGGTCTATGCACGTTTTGTGGAGCTCTATGGCAGCACACAAACCTATGCCGCTTCTGCGAAAGATATGATATTTGATCGTGGACATTTGGCGCCATCGGCCGACTTTTTCTTTCCACAGGACATGCGTGGCACTTTTAAGTATCTCAATGTGGTGGCTCAATTCCGCACCATAAATCGTAGCAACTGGAAAACCATTGAGAACTGGGTGCGCAGACAGCTGGTCAGCGAAGGTCATGACTATTTGCACATGTGCACTGGTGGCCTGGGCGTCTTAGAGTTGCCCAATAGTTCTGGTACCTTAATACCGCTTTACTTGGCGGCTGGAGACAGAAATCCTGTGCCCGAGTGGCTCTATAAGATTGTGAGCGATGAGAGCGGCAACCGTGTGGCCTTTTTGACCTATAATAATGTGCACGAGTCGCAGGCACCTGTGCCCAATTGCAATCAAGTCGCATGCCCGGATTCAACGAATTTTGGTAATACCAAGGAATCCGGCTTTACTTTTTGCTGCGATGCTGATAATTTCATTGCATCGAATGCTCCGTATTTGGCTAATGTTTGTTAGAACTTGTTTACTGAGCATAAATGAATCATTTAAAAAAAATTATGCAACTGCTTATTTTTAACTGCATTAAGCAGTGCTTGTGGCATCTAACGGGTGTGTGAAATTTTTGCAGATTACATTTTCCAGCAACAGGTGGCGCAGTAAAAAAAATTTACGTATCTCGAAGTAACAGTTTAGTGCTTTTTTAAAAAGACACTCTTAGTTTAGCTTGCATTTATTTGTTTTTGCTATACATACTAATGATTTTTTATTTATTTTGTTAAAAATTGAGTCTTTTAATTTTAAATCATTTCTGAAAATTTAAGCTACTGCTTATTTTACACTGCATTATGCAGTTACTAGCGCCATCTATTTGGTGTGAGATAACGTTAAATGAATTGATTTGCTTGACGTTAGATGGCGTACAAAAGGAAATTATGTGATGAACTTTATAACGGTGAACTTAATAGCGTTATTTAAAAGTTGCGCTTGCAGCCGCCAGATGGCCCTTAAGGGGAATTTATGTCGTTAGTTTTAGCGAGAACTTTTAAAAAGGCTTTCCCAGCTTAACTTGTTTCTATTGACAATATAATTTTCTTACTCAGAATTCTTGCTAAATTAGTTAGATAATCCAAGGTACCTAAAAACAGCTTAAAAGTATAGCAACAATGTTAAATATAACTACAATTTATGATCATTATGTTTTAAGCTAGGAAAGTCAAGTTAAAATGTTTGAAATTTCAAAAGGAAAATGGCAGCGTTGCTCGGTTAATTTATATTTTAAAAAATTCGTAAAAACAATACAAGAGCGATTTATGAGAAATAGCTTATCGGTATCTGGAATTTATAATGTAAAACAAAATATTTTCCTTCGGTTTAGTCTTAAAACTATTACATTTTTTAATCATCATTGATCTTTATCTAGTAGAATTGATTGTCCGATTTTAAAGAAAAGTTAATATGTAATACAATGCACCTGAAAATTCACAACATATTTTTATTCATTTTATTAGCTCAATATCATACGAAAATATTGTACATCATAGTAATAAAGTTGTAGTGCGACCTCAACGATCTATTGTGCTACCTACTAGCCCAAAAGCTTCAATAGTCGGCTAGAATGAGATGCAGAATTAATCAACCAATTAATTTATTTAAAATATTCTTTCTCAAATGATTAATTTTTCCTGTCACTTTAGATAAATTTACATATTTATAACATTTATATATATAAAGAAAAAACGTAACTTTTTTTTTTTGTTTGTTTATTTTTTGCAAATTAAACATAACAAAAACTCTAATAAGACCAGTTAATAAATATAATTTTTATAATATTCAAGCCCAGTGTGCGCTCTGGAGTCAAACTAACTATTAAAATTAATTAGTTTAAAAAAAAAATACATTTTTTTACGAATAATTAAAACAAACTTAACCGCTCAAAGCCAAAGCACTAGCTGCCGATATTTATTATGAATGGCCATCGACCATCGATATTAACATTTTCGTGCCTACACATCGATATTATTGCAACACAGCCAGAAATTATCGCGCACATCGATGTGCCGATAGAATATCAACAATCTGAAAACAAAGTTTGCTGAACGAGTCGTGTTTGCGCGTATGCGCGTGAAAATTTTGTTTTAAATTAATGAAAAATGTAGTAAAATTAACGCAAAAATCATAAATTATGATTTAAAATGCTAAGCAACAAGTGCGCGTTGTGTTTAGTTAAATAAAAGTTACGTTAAATGTGCATTTTACGTGTAAATTTCGGCTGCTACAACACACCCGAAAGCAAAGAAAGAAAAAAAATATCCTTGCCCAAGCAAGGATAGCAGTGCAAAGCAAATGCGAGAATAAGTCGCAAGAATAAGAAGAAGCAACAGCAACAATAGCAAAAGCCAACAAAAAAAGAAAAGCATTTGTTTAAACAACTAAATGCATTTATGGTTTTTTTTTACAAAAAAGATCAACAAAAGTGAAATGTTGCTTTTAACAAAATGCAGTTTGTGTGTGAGGGAAGAGTGTAAGCAGCAGCAGCAGTTAAAGTGAAGTAAAGTAAAAGCAAAGCAGAACAAACAAACCTAAAACAAACCAACGCGCTAGAGCGAGTTAGCGAGCGGCAAACAACAACAAAAGCACAGCAGCAACAAAAACAACGTCGCCGTCAACTGCACTTGTGTGCGCGTGTATGCGTGTTTGCGTGTGTGTGTGTGCGTGTTGTGTCTGGCTACAAACGCCGCTGCCGGCAGCGCTGCTTGCAACAAATTATCATTTAATTTCTACATTTTGCACAAAGTAAGATCCCTCATAAAAGGGATGACTTCTGCTTAAAGTTTGCCATAAAATCAACAACAAATACTATAGCAGCTGCAGCGGGGGGGCACAACCAACCACCACAGCCAACTCTCTCCCCTCAACAATCTATGCATACTACGCGTGTTGTCTAGCCAAGTGCCATGGTCATAATTTATAATCTAGCTTAAAGGTGAGTCAACCTATTTCCACTTTACTCATAATACTTAATACACAACACCCACAACTCTGCCTGCTAATGAAGAACTGACCTCGCTAAATTTGAGTAGAGGAAATGTTTGCCCAAAAACACGTTTGCCAACGCTCTGCGTTCAATTAAAGTTGCAAACTAAAAAAAAAAAAAAAATTCGAAAAAAAACCGGCATGCCGGCTGCTGCTGCAACTGCAGACTGCTAGCTACTCAAAGTTAAACAAGCCGACGCACAGTGGGCGAAATGGTCGATTTATCAATTTTTAACAAATAGCTTTAACAGAAAGTAAAGTGCATAAAGTCTGCTATTTTTGTACTCAGTGCCCAGCTTTAGTAGCGTCTGTAACCTCGTTCAGATCAGGGCAACCGATGTTGATGTGATCTCGCGTAGTATGGGTATTGCAGCAACAAAGCTGCTGGACGATTGGAGCTGGCGGTGAAAGAAGCTCAGAATAGAAGCGGGTCCATATTTGAAGTTGTTCTTCATCGGTTGTAACGAGGTCCCGTTGGCATCCCTAAGCGGTTTATTTGAGAAAGGGATGCTTTGCGAAAGGCGTTTGGCTGCACGGTAGAGGTCCCTTGTGCAATTGGTTTCAGCAGTTGCCTGTGCTTCAGAGGCTATGTTGTCTACCCACTGTTTTTTGATAGACCAAAGAAAATTTACCAACAAGGACAACTTTCTACACTTTGCTTACTATCTCTAACTAGCCCTAATAATAATATTGAAAAATATTTGGTTTTTGTTTTTACTTTATTATATGAAAAGACCGCTGACAATGCAACCTTACAGACGTTTTTTATAAAAACTGGCAAAAGGAATTGAAACATTTTAGATATTTCACGATCATAATGAAGCGAAATAATTTATTCCAGTATATTTGGTAATGTTTTGAACTTTTAAGTAATGATAGATTCGAATACAAATTATATCAGCTGTTTTGACTTTTTCGACCACTGTGAGACGCACAAAATACAAAAGCCGAAGGCAAGCGTCCATAAGTGTGTGTGCTCGTGTATTAGCCAGACTTTCAGCCCAGTCGGACCTTTGCGAAATGTATAATGCGCTAAAACACGTCAAGAAAAAGTAACCTTATGACTTTGCAGCATAATGTAAGGCAAGAAATCGCTATTTATAAGTTGCGTAACTATACAGGTCAAAAAAAACCGCACGCTTTTTGTAACTTACTAGCAGTTTTTGCATGAAAATTGCGCAAAAATATCTGTGCTATAGGTTTTACGTATACGCAATCTTTTTAATTTATATTAGCTTTAAGATTCAGCAAAGTGTGCAAAAAGATACTTTTTGCAGATTTTACCAAGCTGATCACAAAAAGGCGTATTTATATCTTTAAGAAGACTTTTTGCACTTTGTGTCCATAAGAAACTTGATAGGTCTCTAACAGTATGTTAAAGGCAATAGCAGGCGCGCAACCCAAATTTATTTATACCAAAATAGCGTCAGCTATATCTCGGGGACCACAAGAGCTACTCTTGTAATCTAAGCTTTACCAAATCCGCCCACTGATAAAATTTTTTGAATTTTGTTGATAAGTGATTTCAGTTATTTGCGTTAAACTTATTTTTTTTAATCATATAAAGATAGCAAAAGTTAATTCCGTCTGATTAAAAAATTTAAGAACCACTTTAAAATTCAACTATTCTTGAACATAAATAAGTCAGCTGCAGACTCTCATTAATCTTATAAACATTTCCTTTTTCGGGAAAAAAAATCAAATTGAACGTGTGATTTGTGATTAGAACCTATTTCTCAATCAAAAAATAAATAATAATCACAGGAACAAACAAATATTGTAACATCAATGGTGGCATTTTACTTGATGAACATTTTTTAGTAAAGCTTCATTTTGAGGCAAGTTAGAACTTATTAAAAAAGAGCTATTCAATCTCATAAGACATTTTTTCAAAATATTTTCAAAGTATACCTAATTCTGTTTTTACACGGTAGATACGTTCTAGAAAAAGAAGACTCGCATTAAAAGATTAAGTTAAAAATATTTTCTTTAAAATGTTAATCAAATAGCTTTTTTTAATCAAGTTAAATGGAATAAAATGGTGTTCAACATTTTTTCTTGGCCGTATTATTTCAAAACTGTGTTAAAAAAGACCGTGTAAAAACAGAATTGGGTGTACTATGAAAAAAATTTTAAAACTGCCTAGTTAAAGCCCATTATGATCTTCAAACTATTTTGTAGGACCCATAATATCTCTTAGGTTTTACATTTTTTTAGGGTCAAAGGAAAAAGTTTTATTTAAAAATTGAAGATTGTTTTGCAACAAATTTGGAATTCGGAAAATGCACAATATAATGTCTAGTCACTGCTTAAACAAACAACTCTGAAATGCAACTGGGTATTTGTGCTGCTATGGATTACATATTACTGCATATTACGACTTGTATCTACTTTAAAAAATTTCGCATAACTATACACAAAGTTCTCGGATTTATTTTTTATTTTTATACACACTGCGGTTTGTTGTCGAGTGTTTTTTGTTTTTTCTACGCCACTTGGTTTTACATTACGAAACGGCAACTTTGACGACGATGAAACAAACATACAACAAGAACAACTGCAACAGCAACAACAAGAGCAAAATGTAATCATAATAAAAAGCAGGCAACGAACTGAGCCCCAACAATGCCAGATGAATGTATGAATGAGTTAATCTGTCGACGTAAAGCGCCAAAAGGGAAAAGTCAGCTCAGCTAAACATAGTCGGAGTTATAGTCAGCATCCAACATCCAGCATCCAGCCAACAACAAACACTTTAGCCTGTCTGGGTCTGTGCAACTATTGTGAATAACAACAAAAACAACACGGCACTTGTCGCTTTTGCCAGTGGTTATAATAACTATATGAGATTCTCTAGAATTCGCAATGAATCAGACGCTGAGTTGCATTCGCAATCGCGAAATCGCAGACTACAATTTTATTGCTCTCGCATTTCATTTGCCATTTTTTTTATGGTTTTGTTTGTTACATATTTCCCGGTGATTTTTTTTTTTGACTGTAATTGACGAAACTCAGACACAGTCGTTGTCCTGTCTCAGTCAGTTTTCAAGCTCAAGAGCAAAGTCAGCGCTGACGGCGACAGTGACGCTGACTGCGACGCTAACGTCACAGTCGGCACAGCTGTTGGCGCTATGAGCTCGAGCTGCCTTTTCATCATAAATTTGCATTTGGGTTCGCACAAAGTATATTGACAGTGGGTGCAAGAAATATTCGTACAAGGTTAATTTTATTTTTAAGCTGTTGTAGCTTGGCATAATCCAGCTAGACCCAGGAAAAAGGGCTAGATGGGAGCATAATAGTTTCTAAGAGTCTCAGTGCCGCATTCCCAATAATATTATTATTAACTAAACAATACTTTTTAAGAAGAAAACTATCAGTGGCAGGTTCCTTCCCTTGGGCTCGCCCAACTCCCTTGGAAGGAAGTCGAAGTTATATGAAATTACAAGATGCCAGTGCAGAAATTCCCTGAATTGTTGAACAACAGAATAATTATTATTTCCTTGGCATAATCATAAATTTGTATCCTTACTGTTTGTTTCGGATGCTCGCCCAAAATTTTTGTTTGTAATTTGTTTTAAAAGCCTACACTTTGTTGGAAGATAAATGATCGGTTTTACATTGCTTGAAGGTACATAGGTGTGCTTCTCCATGTTTCACAGCCTCCACTCCTTCACTTAGAAAAGTTGAAGAGTTTGGAATAATAATAGAACGCTCACTTGGCATATAATTACAATAGTTCTTGCAGCACTTCATTTTAACGCATTGCTTTTATTACCATAGTAAAAGGCCAGCCAACTGCTCGCTTTGTTCACCAATCTCCGATTTAATATATGCAGACACAACAAACTATTTTATTTTATAAAAGCCTATATTAGCATCTTAATTAGTTAATAGCAAATGATGGCTTTGTAAAAATCTTTCTTCCTGCGAATAAATGTATACAGTGGAACTTAGCTAAAGCAAAATTTACTAAAACAAAGTTCTACCGAAAAGTTCTAAATTAATTTTATAACGCTTAAAAGGTAAAACATAATTTTTGGCACTCCTAAAAATCAAAAAATGGTGCAGATAACAAGGAAATTTGACAGTCTTAAGAAAAGTAGCCTTTTTATTTTTTGGGAAAGTTTCTAGAGTTGAGGAGCGACGTACCGTATAATGTGTCCCTAAATGTTTTAGGAGATTTTATTAAGAAAGAAAAATTAAAATATATACCTATACATTTTAAAAAACTTTGCGTACGAATACTTGATATGCTCACTGTAGCCATTTTTATTTTCTATGCCTTTCATATGGCGCCACCTTTTTTTCATAATTTGTTGCGCTATGATTTTTCCAACCTTCATTTTTTGTGGTCTTGCCACGGTTCGTTGCACTTTTGTCGAGCTTTGCGGTTTGCAAATTAACATTTGCCTCTTTTCTTACTGCTACATTTTTGGCAGTTTAGTTTTAGCTAAAAGCCTTTAGCAAATTTCTACGAAAATTATTGCTACAATTTAAATATATTAAATACTTGTACACTGTACATATTTAAGCAGTAGGAACAGCATGTACAAAAAGAATCCCTGTCAATTTATGCAAACCTCAGGCAATTAAAATTTCATTACCCAAACCTCAAAGGGGGCGTAATATCCAGCACAACATTAAAATTTTACAGCACAGCAGGTCCAGGCAATTTTCTTGGGCCTTTCAATTTAATTGAATTGAGACACATTTCAAAAAAAAAATAAAATTTGCTGCCACAACAAGAAATATTTTTATAATATTATTAAGAGTTTGGGCTAAATGTAAGCGAGTGTTTCGGCAGGTCTGTGGCCAAATGTCAATTTGAGTTAATGGCTAGGCAACATTTAATGTTATAAATACACGCAAACACAAATTTTGCCTACGCAATAGTACCGACTCCGAGACTCGTTCGCTCTTATGGAGTTGTACAAGCGGAATGTATGAGTCCTTTGGCCTTTGGCTGGATGAGTGCGGAAATGGTCATAAAAATGGCGCTAAGCACCTCATAAAGCGAAACGAGCTGTATGTACGAGTATATCCGAATGCTATTTGGCAACCTTGTTCTTTGAGTGTCAACAGTTTACCTTTTTTTCGGTGCATGTTTGGCTTTGGGTGTTCAGGTTTAGGTTGCAGACAGTGCAGACAAACTGCTGTGATCCTGGAAAAGACACTTGAAAATATGAGTGTCCCTGACAGTGAGTCGTTTTTGTTACAACTTCATTCGTTGAATTGTGCGTAGGCAGGCATGTTAATGAGCTGGGCATATGCGCACACACTTAACCCATGTTGGCCAGAAACAAAAGACCGCAAAACGGGCGTGACAACTTGGCCAGGTAGGTAGCGTCAGCTTGAATGCAAGCCTGCCTTTGCATTGACCTAAACCACAGCACTGACAAAGGTCCTTCAAGTCAGCAACAACACTTTAGCAAGCACTTGACAACCCTATAAACACACACTGTGTGTGCTCTTATCATCAAACTCATCGTTACAATTTTCACACGCTTTTAATGCCGCACATTTTATGACTAAGTTAAGCTGCAACATGGATAGCTTTAAGCCAGACACACCTACACCATAACCATTACAGCATATTATGCCAGCTAACAGCTAAAGCTGGTAACAAGTAGACAACTGTATCTTATAGATACATAAATAACAAACAGCTTGAGCAAAGAAATATGGCAAAAATGAAAGCAATGCGAAAAAAAGTAAGAAAAACATAAAGTACTACAACAAAAATTGCTCAAGACATAGCTTAGCGGTCACAAGATAAAGTTTTACTTAGTTTTGTAAAATCCTTGAAGTTGCTTACGCTCCTTGGCTTGCCTATGTCTCTGCTCAAAGTTAAGATGCATTACTTATTGCCAGAGATTCTTTTTGTTTTAGCATGTATCTTCCACTTCCTTTCTCTCTCACGCTGTCTCTCTTTGTTGTCAAAGTATCTTGTGTTTTATTAGTTAGGAACGCACCGAGTCCGGTTGGGCATGGTCCATAGAGACTCAGCGAGTCAAGTCAGTCAGACAGCATCAAGTGTTGGACGCGCACTCCACAAAACAAAAAATAATATTCATATAAAAAATTTACATAATATCAAAACACAGCGCAACTAGGCAGCGTGCAGCTCGAATGTATTGAAGGATGCAGTGCACTCCACAAACCAAGCACACTTCACTTTAACGGGCTAAAAATAACATGTTCAACGAGCAATCCATTGCTTTAAATAGTTTGTAACGAATCTTTAATGCTCTGCGGCAGGAATTGAAACGTATTGTATACATTTATTACTACAATAAAAGAAATGAAGAATATTCCAAGTATATTATGCTATCGTTGTTTTTAGTCAGGCATAAGAAGCCTGTTTTCATTATCGGAACAGTTTTTGGAAAATTGCACATAATAGATTTTTGATGTGGGAAATTTGATCAAAATTGGTCCACTGTTTCATATAGCAACCATACAAAAATTGAACCAGTTTTCTGCGGAACCAGCACCTTGTAAAATTCATTGAATCATGCTGGTACAGCAAATTTGGACTCAAAATTTTTTGTTCTTTGTCTGGCTGAATAGGTACACTAGTTACTTATACAGTCACAAGCACAACATTCACTTACATTGACTCAAAAGAGTGCATTTGTTTACAAAGTGTATGATTCATTAGCAGTTTTGGATCTTTTTACATCTTCAATATACAAATACAACTATTGACAGAAAAGCATCTTTCACTGGTGCACCAAAAATTGCGTTATTTAAATAATATTTTGCATATTCATAGCTAAAAAAATTCCCATCTGGTAAGTGTATACAATAACAACGCCAAAAGAGCTGGAAGCTGCCGCCAAAGGCAACCTCAAGCAAATGAATACGAATGGTTAGTTTGAAAATAGTTTGCGGCCTGTCAAAAAGCCACTGACCGCATTAAATTTTCTTAGACAGAGCGCAAAAAAAAAAACAGAAAGTACAAAACGGAAACTTTTTGGAACATTTCCAGGCAGACAGGCTGACAGGAGGGGCCCGGCTGTGGTTACACTCACAGCTGTGTTTCTCTTGGCCGGGAGTGGCACGGTCGTTGTTCGCTAAGTTCGTACAAGATTTACGTTTTTATTTTGATTTGATGTTTTACCAGCGAAGTAGTAAAGCACACACACTAAGGTGTCCAATTTGGGATTTGGGATTGCGACTTATTTTTGGTTTGTTACAGCCTCTTGCCGCCACGTGCCTTTCCCCTTTCTAGGGTCGTACAAAAATAAATCAGATTGAAGCGACAAAGTAACCGGAGTATAATAAGAAAGAAAGCATCAAAAAGTTTTGTCACTTGAGATTTTGTTTGAGCATATTCAGCAGGTTCACTTGAGCAAAGTTTTTTTTTTATTATTTTTAGCAGACAAAAGAGGCACATATGTAGGTACATATATCATATCATATCATAAAGTAGACATGTAATACTTATATGCGCGCATAATTAATTTTCAAGCAATAAGCCACAATTAGTCGACTTTTGAAATGGGTCAACGATCGAGATGATTCGTTCGGCCAGTTTCCTGCCTTTTGTTGCATATTGACAACGCCCACATTGCGTCATATACACACACACACACACACCCGCTACAAACACGCATTATACTAGTGCAGCACGCCCTTTGGCCTTTGCTCTAAAAAAAAATTAAAACAAAAAAATTGGAATCAGTCGTTGTGTTGCACGACAGAGGAATACCCTGAGCTCGAGTTGAAATATCAAAGAGTTAATATATTTGTCAAGTTTTGCATAAATACGTTTGAGGAATTTCGGGCTTATTCGATGAAGTGGGACAGTGGAATTTCGTGTTAGTTTATGAGAAAGCTACTTCTGCAGGATCTGTTAGAATGAAGGAGAGATGGAAACAGTGTAGCATTATTTCTGTACAATGCCGTCCCTACGTTATCGATAATCTCTCACTGCTACCTGTTATTAACACAACACGATTTTATCTCTACATCCATTTGCTCAACACTTTGGCTCTTTAGAAATGTTAAGTTAGTAACAAGCAGAGGATCCGTACTTAGTGACAACCGGTGAAAGTCCCAATGGAGAAACATGACCAAATATCGAACTGAATCGACTAACGCATAAGGCACACTTTTGGTAACAATTGGTGTGCCTAGCTCTGAAGGTCTCCGAGACCTAGGCACTTATAAAGCTTTTTTTTTTACTTTAAAAGCAAACTCTTGTGTGCCGCTTCCACTTCTGCTCGTAACATAAATCTAAAGTACCCCTTATGTACAGGGTATATTAAAAAAAAGTAAACCGCAGCTGCTGCGCTTTATTGGCGTGGAAACGCTTAGAAATCTATGGCTCAAGGCCCCATAAACTATATTTATAGTTAGCTACGCCATTTGCACTTCATTCAATGTCATATGGTAAAGGCCTTAAACCCCTGTATGACCAAAAAGTAGCAAGCCCCTTCAAGCCCATTTGATCATAAGGCCTAGATGTGGCAGGGCGAGTTTTTGGTATTTCTTTTGTAGGGGGAGAGCAGGAGGCCTAAGGCCATTGGCGCTGCCAGGGCGCACTTTGTAATTTAACTGATTATGAGATTGTTGACTTTTTGCCTTTCTGCATGAAAAATGCCAGTTGCTATACATAAATATGTACATACATTTAAAGCACTTTCCATGTGTCTTCGACTTGCTTTTGTTATTGTTCCTGCTGCTGTTCTTTATTTACATTTTGCTTTGGCGCTCTTCGTCATGGTCAATGGCCGACTTGTATGATGATGGGGCATTATAGCAACAACCACTACTACTGTATGTCCATGTGTGTGTGTGTGTGTGTGTTTGTGTGTTTGTGCTATGATATAATCTGCGGCCGACTGCGACGTCGTAGTCATCATTGTCGACAGCGTCGTCAGCGTCTTCTCCACTAAGAGCTCAGACATATACAGAGTAGAGTATATGTACAACTGCACATGTTATTATGACATGTGTGTACTAGTGAGTGCGTGTATCCATGTATTTATATCTGTGTTCCTTAAGTATCTCATCATGTTTGCTGCTTGGCTCGTGCATCAGAGCTTTCATAAACTGTCTGTCTGACTAACTGACTAACTTGTGGATATCTCAAGAATTGCTCACAAGCTGCATTTAAATGTTTTTATGACTTTCGAGGAGTATATTGAGTATGTAGTGAAGCTTACAACGCATTCTTTAATCTTTTAGGCCTAATACAGTTTTCACTTTCAGAAACATTAGGCGGAGAGGAATTTCCCATTAAGTTATCCAAAACCCAAGACAATGAAATTTACGCACCTAAAGATGATAAGCAATGTAAATTAAGATTCTTTTACAGGAAGAAGATTATTGTCTTAACGATTGTGTATTATTGGCCTTAATATTTGATGCATTCATTTATATGTATATATTTTTTTTTTGTATTTTCAATCTGTCGAATATTGGGCGATTAGTCAATTGAGATACGAAGAAATGAGATTATCGTTTACAATTTTATGCATCTGATGTTTACCAATTTGAAGCAAAGTATACAGAAGGAATGCAAGATAGGATGGGAATGGCAGTTAAAAGAAACCATGTTAAAGACAACGTAGTCCAACAAAACGTGGCTAAGATGTGTTTCCAGATGGTAAATGAACGCCGGTTTTTTAATTGTTTTAACTCGCATTTGCTTAGATATTTACCTTTCATAGCATTAAATTACCATTTTAAGGAAATTTTAGATTAAAATTCGTAAAAAATAGAGAGAGGGTATCTGTCTATTTATAAAGTACTGGTTTACCCGAGAGATGAAGTCCTTCCCAAAACAAGTCGCAAATTAAAAAATTCTTTAAAATTTGTCTTTCCAAATATCACCGAAAAATGTATTTCTTGCAAAGTATAAAAAATTAATATTTTTAAAAATATCATCAAAAAACCCAATCCAGGCAAAATATAGATAATATAACAATATGGTTGGTATATATATTTCATATATTTTTTTTAGATATTTTTCCGTTGCTTTTATTTTTTTTGCTTTTCGAAACGAAAGATCATAATGATATAAATCGACAGCTAAATTGCAATATTTTATAATTGGTTATTTCCGGGCTCATAATTTTTACATGTCATAGAGGTACTTGCCAATATTCATCACATTAATATTTTTTTTAAAATTTCGATTAATTATCGAGTTAACGATATCTGAATATTTAGGTAGACTTTCCTTTTAGAAATCCTCGTAAACGAATTAATTTTTTTTTTTGTATTTGAATTTTTTTTTGTTCAAAGAAAGATACAAATTTGAATTAAAAAAGTTTTAGGTATTATTTTTCAACACGTTTTTCCCAATTTTTTTTTTTCTTATTGTAAAAAAAGTTTTCTGCCGTTTTCACAAAAAAAATGTTCCTTTTTTTCACTGCGTATAAAGGAACTGCGCGATTTCTTTTGAAAACCCCAAAACTAATATTTCAGAAATTTCAGATTCTAAAAATTGGAATTGTACAGAACGTATATCCCAAGATGCATCTTACACAAAAGTGTACCCATCAAGTCCTGATAAATAAGATTTTTGTGCAAAATAATTCTGTTTTTAAAGCAAATATTTTTATTTGATTTCTTGACAATAACCGATTTTAATTAACGAATTTTGGCGGTAAATATTTCATAGCAGTGGAAACCTTCTGTAATCATTAGATAGACAGGAATATTGTTCTATTTTTCTTCTAAAGCATACAAAGGGCGACATAGTCATCGAAGCCTTCGACAACGTCTCTGTTTACAAATTTTTTAGTTATTTTTCCAGAGTGGTGGGGGCGCTAAATTAAAAACCGCGTCGTAACTAGGAATACAGCAAAGTGACTTTTTCACTAGCTGCGTGTCAAATGTGCGCTATTCGCACTTTTCATTTAAAAGATGAATGTAAACAATTTCCATTGCACAGCAACAAAATGAAAAACCAACCACAAAAACACGACAGCCTCAAAGATAAAATTGACAAGAGGGGCGAAGACCTTGCAGGTCCTTTTTTAAGTTGCATACGCTGTAATTTACATAACACTCGGTTACACTTAGTGCTAGTGGTGACCTAAATTTTGATGGCAGCGGAGCTGATGGCACAGCTGCCACACTGATGGGCATGCGACCATGTTGCAGTTACAGTCGCTGTGGGCTACTAGAGAGTGACACAGAGATATGGGGAAAAATAGGAGGAGTCTGTGGTGGAGATGATCATGCGGGCCATGTGTAATTAACTTGAGAGTAAAAAGCGAAATGAAAAAGCCAAAACAAACCACAAAGGTCAGGGATTTATGGGGCTGCGCAAGAGTGTGTAGCTGGGAAAGGGGTCACAAAATGTTGGAATGACGAGCAGCTGCTTTAAAACTCTTGTTAAGTGAGAAACACATTTATATTGGAACATCAATAAAAAGACATAATATTGCATAAACTTAATCTTTGGGGTATTACAAAACGTAGCAGGTAAATTCTTATTTATAGTTGCTAGATCAAAGAAAATTTTTGTCAGAATTCTTTTTCTATACAGATTAGCAGCAAGTTATAAAGACTTGACATGACAATTTTAATCTGGTACATTTTGTACAGTATTCATTCAATTTAAGTTAATTCTGCAGTCAAGATTATATATGATGGAGTTAATCGTAGATAAGTAGTATATTATTACAGAACTATAAACATTTCTGGCAACAGTAAGTTGCCGTTGCTCCCATTTGCACTTTCACTTTAATTTAATGAATATGAATTCGAATGTTTTCTTTAATTAAAAAACCAATGATACATTATCGATTTGAAAATATTAAGGAATATGTTTAAAAATTCTTTAGTTCTTAAAACAAAAAACTTAATCAAGAATCTCGCAACGAAAATAAAGAAAAATAGAGACTGAGAAATGTTTATACATATATTCTAAAGTGACAAAATCTTGCTTTGAGTAAATTCGAATCCTGAATTACTATCGGTTCTTTTTTCTGAGTGCATAACTTTGTGTTTGCAAATTTTATTTTAAAAACATAACATTTTCACCGAAATTTAGTGAAATTTAAAACCTAAGTAAATTTCATATTTTTAAGTCTTGTGCTACATTAACTCTATTCAAAGCTGTCATCTTTAAGTTATCTCAATCTTTGTTTCTTATAGAATTATAGATACAATAAAAGAATCATAAATATACCGAACAATTTTTATATCCGTGCATTGAAAATTAACATTCTTCTATATGGTATATATTAAATTTATATTATATTATTTATTTTTTATTAACATTTTAACCGATTGAATTTATATAAAAATCTCCTTACAGAATTTTAGAGTCATTAAAAGATTCAGAATATTTAAATGTCACAAAAAAATTTTCTTTACCCAAAACTGTCATCTTCAACGACAATCAAATCTTTAGACATTTAGTATATTCTTAAAAACAATGTTTTCTCACTACATTTTCCGTTTATTACTTTTTAAACCTACTTTTAAGTTTTTTACAATATTGAAAATTTCTTTATTATACTTAAAATTAACTTATAGACTTAATGTATCTTATAGATAAAAACTTATTTTTCCCGTGACAACATCATCAGTCATAGATCCAAATTAGACTAAAACCTTATGTCTATAAGCATCCCTTAACAAAAATCTCAAAATATTTTTAAAAGATACTCATCATGTTACAAATTTGAGATACAATTTTTTTCTACCGAAAACTACTAACTTCAAATTAATTAATTCTACAGATATCAATTGATCGAACTCTTTAATACTAAATATTATTATTCCTAAAAAATCTTCAGTTAGTAAATATAATACCATTTATACCAACTTTTAATTAAAGACACCTATGCACATATCACAAGATGACATAATTCTTAAAATTTGAAAACTATATTTGCAGTTAACCCATAGCCCAAATGTATCTCATAGATACAAAAATATTTTTGTATACATAACTCCTGCTAGCAAAAGTAGCACAATGCAGCCGCAAATCATTGAAAACTTTTGTTTTCCCATGACAACTTTAATCTTGAAATACTCATAATATGCGTTAAAAAGAAGACATTTAATATTCATTTACTGGAACTACACAACTTACAAAGAAGTGCACATTAGTCTACAAGACCGACTACGTAACTTTGTTGTATACTAAATGATATCGCAAAGTTCCAACCCAACAGAGCCGACCCAACAATTCAGCTCGGCCATTAATTTTCCGTTGCAATCTCTTTGCATAGTCCGTGGCATATAGACATTTATCATCGATGCCACTGTTTTGCTGCGCTCCAACGAGCATCGAGTCTTTTAGAAATACTTCCATTCCAGCGAGACATTTACGCAATGGAAAGTATTTATGTGGGTGGCAGTATCCAAACGACTATGTTGGCTATCTTTTCAATTACATACAGACATATAAGTTATAGATATGTATAAATGTGTTTATTTACTTAGAGATATATGTATATTTATCATATTATTTATGGTGACTGCATATTTTTAAAAGTTTTCTTATATTGCTCTCGTTTTCACATTGAAGGCGTGTGATTAATGAATGCCAGCTGACGGACGTGCAGTTTCAATTTGATAACAATAATAAAAGTTAAAGAAAAAATGAAATTAAATCTATTATATGAATAAAAAATAAAAACTGGAAAATATTTGCTATTATGCGTTCTTCATAATATGTTGAGTAATAACTATGCCATTTGTTTCAGTTATTTACTCAAAACTAAGTTCCAAGTTAGTTTGGCTTATTTATGCGAGTGAAAAGAATGAATTGGGTTAGTTATGATTAATGGAATATGTTTGTACGTCATTTTCGTAATGATTTTCGCACTATCTTGAATTTTTATTTTTTAATAGTATTCTTGAATTTTTTTGAGTGAGATCATAACATGAAATTAGTTTCAGCTAATTTTTAGAGGAATAGAGAGTCTTACTGTAAGGAAGATACGGCACGTTATGCTAGTGCAAATTTTTCATAAATCATTAGTTCAACATCTTGATTTTCTTTCTGGCCTAAACAGACACACATTGTCAAAATTGTAGCTGGCAACCCTAACACAGCCGCTGTCTGGATTGCTGTCATCTTAAACATATAAAATATTTTTATGTTTTTAACCTTAATCCCTTCCTACCTAACCAAGTATCTAGCACTAGCACTTCCGCACAATTTCATTTTGTTTGTGCAAAGTTTGGAGTGTTGCTAAAGTATCTTTTACCCACTTCCTTACCCTTCGTAAGAAGGAATCACTCTCTATAGTGTGTTTAGTGGCACTTATTGTATTAGCTGTTGCCATTTTTCGTATGGCGTGGGGGTCTTTGGCTGTCAACAGCATGTTGCCGTTTGTCGATTGGCATTGTAATGGCTTTTCAGAGCAAAGAGTCGTCGAAAAGTGGCTGAAAAGTTTTATACATTTTAGATTTTCGTTTGGCATTTTAGCAGCAGGCTAACTGACCCACTTACGCCATTTTAAACTTGTAACACACACACGCCATTTTCAATTCATACGCACACTTATACACGTTCGCCATTTTTAACTTACACACATACAAATGAAATACGAAATGCACTTGTATTGTAATTGCTTTGTTTTATTGCTGGAAATAAAGTTGTTGTTTTTCATTTGGAACACTCAGCCATGCACAATGAATGCATAGCAGAACTAGTTGGAAAATGTTTTAATTGTTCCACACTCCTTGGTTGTAGTTGTAGTTGGAGTTTGAGTTGTAGTTATAGGGCTGCCCAGCTCTTAAGTATCCTGGTTCGCAAACAGGAAGGCAAGTGAAATTTTACACGCAGCCATAAGCGGCTTTTGGTTTTTAAATGCAGCTTTGCGCACTTCTCTATAAGTACGTGTTTTTGTATGCGTGCCTAGTTGTACATGTGTGTGGGTTAAGTCCTTTTAAGCTTTCAAATTTATAATTTGAAATAAGTTGCATATTTTTTTACGCTTCAATTTTGTTAGCTTATAAAAACATTGAGAAAAATTAAGCTGAATTTGAGCATAATCCAGCGTAATCCTATAAGCGCACACAAATTGTTAGATAACTTCTGCTGTCATTTGAAGAGAAGATAAAGATAAAATTTGACTCTGAATTAGAATACTTCAGAAAAATAATGTACATATTTGGTACTTTTGTATAAATTGAAAAAAATAAAATATAATTCTGAACGCCTTGGCATTACTTGAACGGATTGTGCGCATATGTATAGGCATATGGTTAGCAATATCTTAATCATTATTATTATTATAGTTTTAGTTTTTTTTTTTTTTTAAATGATTTATTGTAATATATTTCTACAAATTTTAATGACATTTATAGAATTTTTTTCTGAGAACTCTCAATAGGCGGATCAAAAATTTCTAAACTATGCGCTAATAAAAAAAATTTCTGGGGCCTGTGTTATAGTAAATCGTGATAAAATCCTTGCTGTTTAGTAATACTTTTTAGGACTTTTGTGAAATACGTCTTTTGAATTTCGACTAATTTCGGTCTTTTTTTTTTTTTGGTATATTTCACCTGATTAGGACCTAGGAGGCCAAGTTTCGAAACGGATCGCAGAGCCAATGATGTTGATGGTGTTGGCATTTTTGCAAATCTTTTTGAAACGTTTTAAATCCTGATGTACATGGCAGATATAAACCGATTTTAATTAAAATATTTTTAAATGTCCGATTGAGTTGAGATAAATTGATACATGTCGGAGACTTGACTAAAATTGATTTCGGGTTATATATGCTATATATACATATATGTATATACGTAATAAAGTCGTCCGGACTAAACTCGGGACGTAATTACTGTGTATTTACTGAAAATATATCTAAATATCAAATTTTATAGAGATAGGTTGAGTATTTTAGAAGATATTAATTTTCCTCCGCCAGATAGGCCAAATCGACCACGGTGCTTTGTATGAGCTTTGCTGAAGGTTTTTATATTTTGAGCTAATGTGTCAATGTGTTTCGAAATGTTCTATAATTTTCAGATGATACACCCGAACGTCCTTGTAGTTAATTTGCACGAGTAAATAACTTTGTTTCGTTATATAAAAATGCTTCATAAGAAGATCAATTAGGACTAAACGAATTCGTGAAATTGAAAAAGAAGTTAGTTTTAGTGAAGTTCGACTTGCTAATGCGTGTTAGCGCTCTTGAACAAATTCTTAAACTGGATTGCAGAAACTTTCTGGGTATGTATGTATGTAAGCGTATACATATTAAGGTTTGTACTTCAAAGTATACGCTTCGTCTTCTTCTTTCAATAATTGTGATTGGAAAATTTTTAACATTTATTGTATTAATTTTTCAAATTTTATTATAAGCTAATTTTGGCTAAGAAGTAAAGCATTTCTCTACAAGGAATTTTTTCATATAAGATTTTTTTTGTCAATTACAAAGTTGTTAATGATCTCCCTATAACGTTTTTTTTTTATGGTAAGCCATTATTCTGTCCCCATGCGAATTCGCTAAGAAGCCCGACTTTGTAACTTTAGAACAAAAATTTGAAGTGTATTTCCAAAATAATTTTTGCCTTTAAAAAATCTATGTGTTTTTAAAATCTTGCCAATATCGCAAACGTTTTATATTTTAAAATGCTTTCAATATCCACTTTGAGTTTTTTGAATTTTCCATCTGGATAAATAAGTAAACTAATTACCATAATTTTACTTTTAAACAAAAAAACCTATAATTGTTTGTTGAATGAAAAGGATTCCTTAAATACGATCAGTTTGTTAAAAATAACAAGTATTTTGGAATGGCTCCCAAATACATTATGCCAACTAAAGAAAATAAAGATTTTGAGTCAATTTGAAAGTTATTAAATTTTACAGTCTTAAATGTTATCACATCGAAATTGGTTAAAATAACTAAAATCTAGCCCCATTTTCAAGACGAATCTTAGCAATTTTGGTTGCCCATTTTTAAAAATTAAATGTTAGACAAATTTCCATTCGTTTACTCTAACCCAAGTATTTTCTCAGTGCATAAGTATTTGTACGCGGCAAAGCTTAAGCCTTTTAATGCTTTTAAACTTATAAAGTGAATTGAGTTGAATATAATTTTGTTGGCTTATACAATTTGCATTTGCTTTTATGTAAACAAATAATGAAAATTTGAAGAGGGCAAAAACAAATGTGTAGCACGTATTTTGCACAAAGCTAATTTTAAAATAAATAAAACAAAAAAACAATTGTTTATTTTTTTGTTATTGGTGCTTTTATTTCGAGATTATTTGTGTTTGCCAAATGTGTAGCCAAAGTAGTGGCATATGTGTGCTATTAGGTTTATTATTATTATTTTTTTTTTTTTGGTTTGTTGCGTCACACATAATGCCCATAAGAGAGTATTATTTAAGTAAAGTAAAACACTCACTGTCAAAAAACTCACAATTATGGCAATAAATAAACGTTAATGTATGGGATTTTAGCTTGTTATTTGGCATAACTGTTAATTAGCACCAAAACGCAACACCAAAGGCAGCAACGCCAACGTCGACGTTAACGCCGACAGCGACGCAGTAGATGCCAAAAACCAAGCAAGCAAGCCAAACCATAGCGTAATATAAGGAGAAAAAAAATGTTCCGTACATTAAAGGCGAGCGATACCGACTTCGGTATGCTTAATACTCTCGGTAGAGTTAGACGATAAGATACGTTTTAAACCCACATAAATAAGTTTATAAACAATTAAAGTTGTGTAAAACGTATAAAAATTGTGAAATTAATCAAAACAAAAAGTGCGATATGGTAAAAATATATTCGGAAAATTTTGCTAAAACGTGATTAGAATTATCTTCTAAATTCAGAAATAAATTTTTAATTTAAAAATTCGCTTGTTTGGCAACACCAATTATTTTCCGCAACAAATTTTTAAATTTATTTAGCCCAATTAAAAACAAATTTATGTTAACGATAATTTCCATACGTAGAATTTCTATCATTTTTTTTATTAAAAATTCCGTAAATTGGAACTAAAACCTTCCATTAATTTTTTCATTTACTGATTTCAATTACTTATCTCAATACTTTGTTCGATGCGCTCGGGAGACCCTCGTCAGAAATTGAGTTGCTTCCTTAAAAATCACAACTCAGCTAGTTTTATCTGCTAGCGAATTATGCTCTTCTGATCAAGTCGTTAGGTTAGTTTCGAAAATACTTTTGGACGAACTTAATATGCACGATGAATAAAGAGTATAAAAACCGTAGCCAAATGAAGCGTAAACAAAAACAAAACTGCTATGAATGAATTGCTCTGTGTGTGCTGGCGGCATTTTGCCCCGCTTTAAGCTTTCTCCCCTCCTTAGTCCCTCATTCTTTGGTCACGCTCCCCCTATTTGCCGGCTTTAAAAGCTTTGCGCCAGCTGTGTATGTGGGTGCAAGTCTTTGGGGCTGCGTGTGTCAGTGTTGGTAAGTGCCTGAGCAAGCGAGGGCAAGTGTGCCTTGAGACTGAGTCTAGTAGTTGTTGTTGTTGTTGTTAACAAGCATACGCGACACTTTGGCTAATTGTTTGTGGCATTGGCGTTAGGCAGAAAAGCGGTAAAACTGATAAGTTTCATATTAGACAGTCAACTTAGTTATGCATCAGATGGAGATGGAGATGGAGCTGCTTGATTGAGGTATCGGCGTAATTAACTGTGGGTGAAGCCTTAAGTGCTGGTAAAAGCAAAGTTAATTAAAGGAACTGCACTTGACAAGGGAATGAACTAAGTTGGGCGTAACATTTTAAACCAATGCTAAATATCGGTCTAAGTTAATTAAAATTTTAAGGCGTATCATAGTTAGTGTCCTATATTAGGTTCCTAGTTGGAGCAAAGGGCGTATCATAACTTGAAATAAAAAGAAATAGTTTCAAGAAGTTTAAGCTTTATTTTCAGCGCAAAATACTAAAGAAAACTTAATTAAGTGAACTTGGTTAGGCCATAGGCCTTGTGCTCCATTGTGGTGCCTTAGTGTTTTATGATAAAATGTAAAGAAAAGAGAGAGGGCGAGTGGGTAGAAATGGGCGTTTCTTAAAACAACCTATTCGCTCTGCTCATTTAGCCATTTAAGGATTCAACAAGTAGAGCAAAGTCCTCTATGGACAGATATGTAAAGTGTCAACGAGATTCAGATGGAGTAGGACTTGTTTTGATTTATAAGATTTTATTTCATAATAAAAACCAATTGTGTTTAAAAAAAAATATTTAATACTCATTTTGTCAAGTTCTTCTTAATGTTAGATGTGGCCAGTGTGAATGTCTGTTACATGTCTTGAAAGAATTCCATGCCTTCTGCTGGATTCACACATAAGGGCGTAAGAAAGTTTAAACCAAAAATACATTTTTTTGTTAAATAAAGAAATAAATATACATGGGCGTTCTCTTCAGTTTTTATGATATTAACAGGAGGAACTTGCCAATATTCACCAAAACTCCGAATACTTATCAAATTATCGATAATATTTCAGGGCTTGCACTTTTATGAAATAAAAAAAATGTCTAAAAATTTAATTAAAAAAGGGGAGAACTGGTACTGGAGTAAAGAAGCATTTCTTGAGATATTTTCAAATCAAACACAGTAACTTTTTTATAAGTATTAATTAAATGCTGTTGTGCTGAAAATCGTCTGAAAGTGATATGCGTATAGTAGTGCTGGAGAAAACATCGATGATCGAAGTTTAAAATATCTATATATCGATGTTGGCCAACAGAAATGTTTCTCCAGCACTTCTGCACTCATCAAATGGTTGCTTAGTAGTGCTGGAGAAACATCTCTGTAGATATTTTAAACTTCGATCATCGATGTTTTCTCCAGCACTAGCGTATAGCCCATTGAACATTTCTGGTTTGAACGTTTTGTAACTCGTTAAACAATTGCCAAATTCTTACAAAATTACTTTGTATATAGGATCTTCTGTCTCATATTGTAATCAATAAACCATTTACTCTAATATTACTTCCTGCTTAATTTACACATATATTTATTTGCTATGTGCAATCTGTAAATTGCTTTTTGCGGCTTGTCGCAGCTGGTGAACTCATTATGTGTAATGCTTATCAAATTAAACAGTAGCTACAAAAACAATAACAGCAACAACAACAATATTAACAACTCTTAACAACAATTCATTATCGTCTTGAATGTTATTCATTTGTTATTTGTTACCCTGCTTGTCGCTATTTCTTTTGGCTATTAATAACAAATTGCACATACGCCCTGTGGTGCGTCATAGTCTTTGAGTTTATTGGAAAGCTATTATAACTTGTAGTATATTATGGCTAATGAAATCACTGGCTAGCAACATTTCATTGCCAACTATTAACCAGCTTCATGCAATTATCAAATGGTACTAAAACTTCGTACAATAAATTGCAGTAACTTTCTTGTGGGCGTTAGGTGCAATGAAACGCTTGAGCTGAAAACAAGTTTACTTCTGGTCTATTATAGTTTCGAAAAAAAATAATATATATGTACATATCAAAGCCCATGCTGTGGAATAGGTCTGCCTGTTTGGTCCCACTGTCTGTCTGCGTCTTTGTGTCATTGCGTGGTCGTTGCTAGCAACTTGTAAATGAACTTGTTTCAACAGTTAATAATCACATGCAACCAAATTTCCGCTTACAGCTGGCTAGCTGGACTACATGTTGACTTAACTGTGTCAACACGATAAGAAATGCAAGCACCATATGAGAGAGCCAATTGTTGTCTTACTTGTCTGGGCACCACTCAGCACACATATATTACAAAAAAATTTAAATCGATCGGGACACAACAGTGTGATACCCTGAATTTATTATTTTCATAAATGGCTATTATCTGCGATAAATTTTGCGTCGATACATTAGGGAGCGCAAGCGTTCTGGTGGAAATGGTTAAGCTAATGACAAAAAGTTAAGTTGTAATTTTTCTGCTTATAAGGCTCACATGAGTCTGCATGCTTAAATTTGTGGCTCTAGCTCAAATATTTCGTGTTTGTTGAGACCATAAAAAACATAAACATAAAAAACAGAGGTAGCAAATTTTACAAAAAAAAAAAGCGAGTTATTCAAATTTTGTTGACCTATAATGATATGGGACTCACTCGATTTCCTTCGACACCCAGTCGACACTCTTTTACGTAGAACACTTTGCTGCAAAAATGTTCAAAATCGATTGAAAACTTCAATTTGAATAGACAATCAATCAATTGGCCATTACAACCGTGGGTCGGTCTTGAATAGACAATATTATATTAATTTCAAACAAATTTGTATTTGTATTTGTTGTATTGTCTCGTTTTTCGGCATAAAGAAATTCTGTCCAAATTTTTGGCTTAAAACAAAAGGAAAGAACAAGCTTGTTTATAGGCTAGAGTATGATTCTGAAGCCGTTTATTTATAAAAAAAAAAAACCCTTCTAACTTAACCACGAAAAACAATATGTTCTTCCTATCCCATCAACGATTGTCAACTTGCCTCAGTTATTTTTTTTGTGTACAGAGTATCCGATCGCCTCGACTTATCAAAATGTTTTTTTTTTTTTTATTTCAAATAGATTCTCAAGTGTTGAGCAGAATTGCCAAATATTTTTATATTCTGTAGACAAAGGTTCTTTATTGATGATGGGCAATAACTTCCAGCATATGGTCACTAGCATTGCGCGTGTTTTCAATAACTAAGGCCAGATAAGCCAAGTGTACACCAAAATCCTTTAAAAAAAACCACATAAAATGATTGCAAGCGTTAAATCCTGATCTTGATGGCCAGAGTACAGTTCCATTTCCGAAGATAATTTTGTTCAATACATTCACATGAACCCACAAAAAAGTCGAACTTCCTGATAGTGCATTTACAGAGGAGCAGAATTTTGGTTCAAAAATAGAAAATTCGTTATAAGAAAGTCAATACAGCAGTGTGTCTAAAAACAAAAATATGGAAAAATTCGTTTTATGTGAAGTTTGTTATAAGAAAGTTTGACGGTAGTTCGCAGATCATTTTCGCTTATTTTTGCATCTATGATGGCAACATTTTGGGGCATATTCTTTTAAAGATGGTACAGATCAATTAAGCCGCAAAATGGTAAATTATTAAATTATACTATTAAACACAGTCTTTTGTTTATTTACTAAACCAGCGGGTATGAATTAAGCCCCCGAATCTTTATTCCTGATCGTATTTTCCAAAGACCACATATTGTGATATTAAATGTTCACCATTTCGACGTGATAGTATATTTATTATTAATTAGTCGGCAAAACTACGTGTCGATGCTCCATATAAATCTACAGAATAGGAGATAGTGTGCCAAATTTTTTAAAGGATCGCTTCTATGGTTTGAGAAATTTTCAATTTTCATAAATCGACAGATGTCAACTGCGTAATGATAGTGAGGATTTTAAATTCGTTAGTTCCCAGCTCTTATGATTTTCAAGACAAGTCCAGATAGACTTGTGGTGTTAAGGAGCTTTTTATCCCTATACCGGTTACAGGGTATACAAAATTCGGTATTACATATTGCTAACTGCTGGTTTGCCTATTTATTTAATTATTTATGCAGTCATTTAGAAGACTTTGACTCAAAATAATTGCCAAAACTTACATGCAAACACATTCGTAGACCATCATGCAAATGCGGCGTATGCGTAATGCGCTTGACGCATGTTAATGCGTTGGCAAACAGCATTAACCCATGGCTGCCAGACGGGCAAAAGCATAGACACATAAACAAACACACAGACTATGTCTATCTCCCTGTCATATTTAATGGTGGCTTTGGTTTTTGTTGCAATTTTCAGTTGCAATTTTGGTTTTAGGTTTTCGGGTTTCGAACCAAAAGCGGTCCACAGCTGCGGTTGCTTGCGTTTAATTGCCATGCGCCAACTCCATAAAATTGTGCTAATATTTCTTGTTTTGATTGAATTTTCAAGAGAAGTTGTTGTTGTTTTTGTTTGCTATATCAATTAGCGGCGCTGGCCTTAACAACTAATAGTCGCTGTTATAGCAACGGAAGTGTATAAATGGACAGAGTTGTGACCAATTGCTTAACAGTTGGCTAAATTTGGTAACTAATGAGGAATCTTAAGTAGATGGGCGCATGGAATGAGTCAAATAGCTAAATACAGAACGAAGGTAAAAATAAAGTAATGGGAAACGAAGGAGCTAACTTTGGTGCGAATATGCTTATAAACATTAATAAGTCCAATCTATGCCATTTATGTTAGCTATTCGATAAAGTCATCAGCTACCTAGTTAGGCCTTTTTATCTTGGATAAATTTAACAATTAATAAGAGTATTTCCTAACAAAAATATATGTTTTGTAGCAGCGATATCAGCAGTTTTTATAATGACAAGGTTGCATTTTGGTATCGGTTTCATACCACATTTGTTGCGTTTATTTACTTTAGACAAGTTTACTTTGATGGTTGAGAAATGTATACTAAGGACTCGCCCTATTAACCCTCACTTAACGATTTGCCTTAGTTAAGCTTGTTATTGATTGTTAATAAAAAACTTTAAGTGTTAGACTGGAGCTCAATAGCTGTGGCAATGGTACAGTTTCAGAAAAGAATTTTTTGAGTAATTCTCAATCTGGGAATCAGTGTTGAGTATGTCAAGTCAATTTTTCCAACTTTGCTCTCGTATAAGTCATTTACTGTCTCTTTAAATAAACCTTAAAAGCTAAAGTGCCGATAAAATTTGAATGCATAAACTTTTGTTATGCAAATTTTTATGCAAAACAACGTTTTTAATGCAAATAACATTTCGTTTTTTGTTCACAAAATATTGCAGTGGCAATATATGCAATTAACCTAACCTTTTTATATTATATACCGCAAATAATAAATTCAAAGCAGTGTCGATATTGACTGCAAATTTAATCATATACCACTTTGTTACGCAAATATTTTAAACTTAATAGTCAAATTTATGCAAATAAATGATTTTTATGCGAAAAGCTTTGAATTCTTACAAACAAACAAACAAGACCATATTATACGTAATTGTTTTTGTAAAGATAAATGCATCTGTTTTAAACACTTAATCGTATGCATGAAGCAATTTATGAAGATAATCTACAAAAGCAACGACTTCTTACTTTTCTTAAAAGAGATAGAAATAAAAACTATCACAGCCGTTATAACACAAAAATAAAAATTAACAAAAAAAATTTCTATTTAAAAACACAGACCAACATGGTTTAGTTGTTGGAAAGCTATAGGTCATTTTCGAAGTAATTTGCTGCGTAGAATCCGAAGCCGGGGCCAGAATCGGCCTATCACGTCAGGATTTTGAGATATTTGAGGTTATTTACCCGAAAAACTGTGCTTTTTCCTACTTTTGAGGTTATGTACAGGGTGCAAGCAATTTTTGTGGTCAGTCACTCCAATTACATAATTTAGTACCACTCTTACCCTTTAACTTAAAAGTTCAGGCGATCATTTACGATTTTTTTTCGCAAAGTTATGGCTATGCAAAGTTACGAAGTATATAACGAAGTATATTAAGCCGTTGAGGCAATAACACAGGCCAACTGGCTTAGTTGTTGGGAAGCTAAGGGGCATTTCCGAAGTAATTTGCTGCGTAGAATCCGAATCCGGAACCAGAATTGGCCCATCACGTTAGGATCTTGAAATATTTGAGGTTATGCACCCGAAAAACGACGTTTTTTCAAATATCTCAAAATCCTGACGTGAATCAAAGACTTAATGCAAATGCTAATGTAAATGATCGCTTGAACTTTTAAATTAAAGGGTAAGAGTGGTACTAAATGAGGTAACTGGAGTGACAGACCACAAAAATTTTTTGCACCCTGTACATAACCTCAAAAGTAGGAAAAAACGCCGTTTTCGGGTAAATAACCTCAAATATCTCAAAATCCTGACGTGATAGGCCAATTCTGGCCCCGGATTCTACGCAGCAAATTACTTCGAAAATTACCTATAGCTTTCCAACAACTGACATGACCACTGACATGACATTTGTAGGCCTGTGTAATTATTTATTTATTCATAAGAGTGTTCACTTTGTCGGGCAGAAATGCAAAAGTGCAGAATGCCCCAAGACTTAACAGAAATTATGCATTTTTTTGCACACTTTTGCCACAAGAGTATTGTTGAAAGCAAAATTGTAAAACCAGCTTTCTTTTTTAAACAAAGTCGAATTTTTTTTATGTTTTAAATGGCGCTTGTAAACAGCTGTTTACACTGCCACTTTCTTTTTGCATCGTTGTTAGTTTTGCTCATGTCTTTAGTCGGGCACTTCTGCATTTCTGCATTACTGACCTATTTCATATGTTATGTAAAATTATGGTGATGATTGATTTTATCGAAACAAACATATCGAACAATTTAATTTTTTTACCACAATGTAATAAACAGATACAATGCTGCATACGTTTTTTATTTATTATTATTGTATGTACTTTTATTCATGGGGAAGACAACGATAGAGAGCAAAAACAAAAAATAATAACCAAGCTTAGTTCCAAATTTCTCCGCGAGAATTTGTCCTTAATAGAAACAACGATAAATTTGAAAATTGGTCGCAAGAGGAAGCTACAAATTATAATAAATGATGAACAACGTTCGCTGCAGATCGGTAATTGGCACAGTTTGTGGCAGTGTAAACTTATCATAAGAGAGCAAATCTTAGCTAGTTTTCAAAAACACGTCTTCAATAAATATTTTCTGAAAAATCTGATAAAATATTCGTCCATGATTTATAATGTTTCAAAGCATTACAGCGCATTATAGCTCATTAAAATCTAATTAGTTTCTATGAAGCGACCTCCAAAAGATGTTTAAATAAATTGAGACAAGCATTCCTAAAGAGTATGAAAATATTATGTAATGAAAGTTTATGAAACTGAAGCCTACAGTAAGCATTAATTAACCTAAAAAAACTCACATAAAACCGCCCACACCTAATAGACGATGTACCACAATGGATATGCCCCTAAAAAGGCAAAAAAAAATATAATGCTGAGACCAGTTGAAATGCATTTACAGCGACCACAAACGTCGAATGCACTTAATTGCTGACTAATTGACTTAATTTTTATAATTTTTTTTTAAATAAACATTTGAAGTCAAACAAAAACTCACTCGCAATTTGTTGGATATTTTAATTAAATTGAATGAAAAAAAACTTTTTGTGGCGTGCAAATTGAAAATTTGCATTTAACGTAAAAGAAAGAGGAAGCAAAATGACGGAGTGTGCCAAACCCATAGACTGTATTGACAGTTTGTTGTGCCTGGTTGATGTGGCGGCTGTGACCGCAAAAAGCATTTAGCCCACTTTAAGTGCATGGCTAGAAAAAACTTCACTTGGCATAAAGACTTGGGCAAAAACTTGGTTCGGCTTTGCCTAAGCTGCAGCCACGGAAGCTTAGTGTTGGCAAAATATGCGCAGAGCTAGTTGTGCAACACTCTAATTTATTGTGCAGTAACATTAATTAGTCCAAGTCAGGCACAAAACACAGATCACTTCTGCAATGTGTATCCCCAGTTAACTAAGCCAATTGCTGCTCCGGCAATGCATATCAAGTGACCAATTGCTCTGGTGCGGCCAAGTGTGAGGTCAATTTGTATATTGGCACATTGCTCGCTAGTATTTGCAGCCCTGCGGCACTCCTGGCCCTGACTATATCATGGGTTGACCGTCGCGGCTTGTGTTTGAAATAAAGCAAACATTTCCCTCGTTGGATGCCATGAAACCCTATAAAAAACTAGGAAAGCCGCAGCTTACAGTGGTATGAAGCGTAGAGTTTTGGAGTTAAAAATAGTTTATGTGCAGAAGACTCTTAATAATATTTTCTCTGATGTGTGTGTCAATTATTTTGCTATTATCCTTTTGAAACGATAGCATTAAGATTTGGAAGCCTGTTGCGGAAGCCAAAAAAAAAACCAAAGCTACACAAAAAAATTGATTTTCGAGTTCGAATTTTAGTCCATGTCTTTGGAAACGTTGAACCGAATCCAAGGTCCAAAAAATCCCAACACTTCAGGGTTGTAACATAAACTTCAGAATAAATTATTCTGTAATCGACAGCTATAACAGAATATTATATTACCACTTACATGCGTTTTTCTCAGCTTTCTAAACCATATTCAAAAATCTCTGAAACACACAATGTTTTTATAAGCCAACAAATGTTTTTTTTTTTTAAGTAACAGCTGGTTAATCATCTAAATATTTCAAAATACCTAAGTTTGGTCTTACTTTTTATAAAAGGAAGTATCGAAAGCCTCCTCTCAATATTTATTTAAAATAAAACTCAATAAAGAACCTTAAAAAATTTCGGTTCTACATTTTGGTAGTCGGGCTGGTTGGTTTATTCTGCCAATATTTCCAAATTTGTGGTCAATCAAAATAAACCTTGAAATATTTAAGTCATACCTTTATTTTGGCATCTACATCATATATCGAGTTTCTATTTTTTTTAAAATACTAATGTTTCTTGTAATCACAATTTATTTCACCAAGCGTTGAGTTATTATGAATGACAAACAAAAAATTTTAACTTTTTGTTAAAAAATTGGCCACAACTGTCGAATTTCAGATAATAAGAAAATGTTTGGTTTATTGATATCTTGGAACGGCAAAGCACTTTTTTTAAAGAGGTCTTTAAAAATTATCTCCCAACTTTCAAATTTTCCAAATTAATAATAAAAAATTGTAGAAAAAAAATTTTTAACCATATCTAAATTTCTGTATGCTTTCAATAATTAAAAGCTACACGCTAGCGTTGAAAAATTAGTGTTCTTTTTATTTGAAAACATGAATTACAGGCTGTTAAAATTCATAATTATTTTAGTTCTGCAATTTTTTAAGTGCAGTAATTAAATTATGTGCGACTTTACTACATACTAAAAACTTTAAGTAGTTACGTTCAAATGCAAATTTAGTATTTTTATTTAGATAATATATGTCAATTGAGTCTTGAAAAATTGCATGTCACAATTAAATATGTTACTGCCAACTTGCTCATAAAAATTTTAAAATCAACTTTGGTATTAAATTTAAATACTTAAGTTGTAATATAAGCAAAAATTTTAACGAAGTGTATTTTAAGTAGAGTTTAGATGTTTTAGCTTGTATTTATTGCTTTATTACGTAGTGCATTGTCTTTGTTCCACTGTGCCGCACTGCTCTATGCCGCAAACATTCAGGCACTGTGTGAAAACCATATCAAGCACAGCGACTGACATGTCGGTTCCGGACATGACGGCGGACATGACCATGCCCATTGCATTGTCGGCAACAGCTTTATGTCAGAACTCAGCAGCCATCAGCTGACACAATTTTAAATGCAATTTTTTTTACTTTTTATATTTGCTTAACGCTACTAGGGCAGGCTGAAAAAGTTTGTCCAGCACACAGGGAGCCATACTGTAAGACTGTCTGGCTTTAAAATAACACACTTAATTCAAATATACACCAATTTTTTATACTTTCCAAAAAGTACAGACATCATTGGAATTTTTCTAAAGATGATAATCACACCAGTTCTACTAAGGATAATACACTTAACCCTCTAGGCCCCAAGCGTGCCTCAAGGCACGTTTTACTTATCCGTGAATTTTCGCATTTTAAAATTTTTCTTTTTATTTCTATATTTTATCTATTTCGGGAAATTCCCATCTTGCGTAAGAAATCATTTCTGGTGCGTAATAATGCGTGCAGCAGTCGCTGCAGTCATTTGAAGTTGAAAATTTGTGCAAAATAGCAAAAAACACATTTTCTCAAAAAGTTGTTAACAAAAAAAAAATAAATAAAATGTTCATTTGTTTATAGTTATGAAAAAAAAATTTTATTGTATTGCTGCAAGTGTTGTTTTTCATAAAAAATTTTAGTTTTGAAAAAAAAACTTTTTGTTTGCTTTCCACGAGTCGTCAAAGCTAACCCACCTTGAGGCACGCTTGGGACAACTAGCCTATAAAATTTGCTTCGATTAGTACCAAATGTATTTTCGTTGAAGCGTAATTATACTAAAACATGCCTTAAACTGTCATGGATCGTCAAAAACACATAAAACTATCGTCCCTATCAGATAGGGAAACTCTGCAATTTTTGGAAACGATGACTTTTGGTGAAGATGCTGATGAAGAAGAAAACAGACTGGAGCGTTTTGATGAATATGTCCATTACGAGTCCAGTCTTGAGATAAATAAAGGTACTAAAGAAGTTATTAATGCAGGGTAAACTAATCTGAGTCAGCTTTGGAGTCTGACGTGCTTTGGAGCCCATGCGGGAGATACACTTCGATACATTTTTTGTCTCCAGACAATTTATCCCCCCAAACGCTGAGCCTGAGAAAATCATCAATATCGGAAAATATATATATATTTATTATACGCTTTGGTAATTTTTAGGCAGCACTTCCACTGCTTGTTTACCTACGAACCCGTGGAATTCATTCCTGGGTACCATTCGTCTTAATCTACTTCCGAGTTATGAGCTGTCCATGGTTAGTTATCCAAAGGAAAAACTTAGAGGATCTCTATGGAATTCTGTGCTACTGTGACTGGTGTTGTTCCTCATCAGTTCGGAAAAAAAACAAATCTCTCTGAATCCGTAAATCCACCTAATTAGGCACAAAACCTTTTGGAAACGATTAACGTGATAACACCAAAATTTTACGATTCATAAAATTTTAAAGAATATTTACTGACACTTAATAACAATATGGGTGCCGTTTCATGGATAGATGTTTTGGAACCTAGCAAATTCCTCTGAAGGCCAAAAAGTACACAAGCCGCTTATTCCTGCATTTGCTGCACATAGCGACATGCATTTAAATTACACCAGAGCCAAAGGACAAGCAAACATTGAAAAGCAAATATATTTGTAAGCTTCAGATTTTCAATTTTTTCTTAAAAAAAAATTAAAAATATTTATTAAAATAATAATAACAACAACAATAAAGAAATTTGGATATCTAGTTCTTAACAAAACAAAAAATATTGTTTGAAAATAAAAAAAATTTTGCCGCATCATCAAACTATTTTTATTGACTGATCATCCCAAGCATGCCTCAAGGCACGCTACCAATTTTACCCCATAAAACCTCAACCTAATGAAATTTTTTTTTTTTTAATTTTGTATTTTTTTTTTAACAAAATTAACACAAAAATATTTTTTTTTTCAAAAAAAAAAAATTGGGATCCAGAGGGTTAAAATAATTATTCATACTATACCAAACTATGTTCCACTTGAAAAGATTATTTATCTAACTCTGTAAATTTCAACTGCTAGCTTTATGAAAAACAAATAATTATAAAAATAAAGCAAACTAGCTAACTAACTAATAAGGATAAAAAATTGCTGCTGGAAAGTTCCTTGCAGAGTTCGGCAACAGCCTGCATACCCATGGAACCCAAAGCCAAAACCCAACTACCGTCTGACAAAAAAAAATTCGCTTTTGACCCTCTGGGGCTTTCTTTGGTGCCGTTTCCTTAGAAGAAATTTACAGCTGCAACTGTTACTCTTTCACTCCTTTGAAATTGTTCTCCGAATCCCGTTCCACTCCAATTTTATGCAATCATGGCATCTGTTCGACAAACAGCTTTCTTTTATGCTGTAAGGGTTCGTTTTTGATCTCAATATTTGTTAATGATATAAAAATATTTGGAAATTATATCAGAATGGACACACGGTACATCTATGTTTTAAGTGCAGAGTGCGACTCATATAAGTCTTCGACGTTCCTAACGTTATTACTAGGCCAATTACTTTACAGCCCGCCCTCGTATTCTCTTATTTCAAAATGCAACACGTGCGTGGGCTACATAAATTTGCGGCAGAATATATGCAAATGATAAATAAAATACAATATATACTATATGTACATACATGTAACATAAAATATGCAATGCTAAATTATAAATGAGGGTTGTCATTGCTTTTGTAGTTGCTGTTGTCAGACATAGTGACGTCATGCGAATAAGAGGCAAGTCTCTTGCTCTCTCTGTATTTGCCAATTGCATTTGCATGTTAATAGCGCCGCGTCGTAATTTATGCGTTATATGATGTTGTTGTTATTGTTTTGTTTTATTTTATTGCCTTCTCAAGGTCAAATTGCTTGTATGTGAGTAAGAAGTATCCATCGTTTCCTGCTGCTAAATCAATAGTGATGAAACGCACGCCCAACACGCAACTCTCTTCCTGTTGTTGAATATGGTTTAGAAATAATCTAATTGGAGGCTTTGAGCGTTACAGCGTGAATCCTATATGAGTTTTTTTTTTTGAAAAATCGATATGGTATCAAATAGTTGTCTTGAACAAATAATATTTGGTATTTTCCATAATAACAACGGCTTAGTCCTTTAAATTTAATTTTTTATTGATTTTTGGTTGAGTGATATTAATTTTAGAGCTCTTTAAAAAAGTTTAAAAATATTTCAGAGATAAAAAACGTTGAGTGATTGTTTTCTTGATTTCGGGTCTTTTTGACGAATAAAGCTTTGTTCTTATCTCGGCAGCTTCGATGGAAGCAGTTCTGCCATAAAGTCTTAAACTCTTCTGCTAAAAATTTTGTTAGCATACAACTCGTGTTATTGCCTAAAGTGTGAAGTTGCCTCCTCTCCTGGCCAAAACCCTCAAGAGCAAAGTCGGGCCCAGCGGAGAGCTTTAGACTAAGTTTCAATTATGCAAGTTAAACAACATAAATTATGAAATTCTGATGATCAACAATTAGCAAACGGAAAGTAATTGTTTCAAAATAGTGTGACACCTAATTTTTTTCATCTTCTATCGACAGGTCTGCTCTTGGCTGAGCTGTAAGGTTTTCAAGCTGCTTAAACCAGCGTTGTTAAGTCTCTTTGATGCACATCCTTAAAACTCAGTTTCTTACAAAATTGAGCGTCCGTTTGCGATAGTACGTTTTTATTATACTACAAATATCTTTGATCTTGATAATCATGAGAAAGCTTTTGGTCCAGAAAAACGTCTGAAATAATTTTGTATGCGAGAAAAGCTTCAGAAAAAAATGTACTAAAAAAGTCAAAGCACTTTTTTAAGGCCAGTAATTTAAGCTAAATTTTTGAAATTTTAAGGGTAGAGCAGCCTTCCTTAATTCTATTTTAGAAGATATTTGGATTTCAAAATATAAATTAATGCGATAGCCAAAAAAAAGCATGATCATAAAAAGACTATAATTTAAATAAAAATGATTATGATAAAGCAATTTAAAGAGTTTAAAGTTATAAAATAGTTATATATAAACGCATAAAGTAATACGATTGAGTTATAAACAAATGGCCAAACTCAGACTCATAACAAAATGTTGTAAAATGTTAATAAAGTTGTTGAAGATAATGACAAATTTTATAAACAGTATTTCCAGAAGCTCTCCTCTAATAAAAAAATGCATCAAAGCACCCGTAGTACAAAAACTATGCACATTCTCAAAAATAAGTCATTAAAAAATTACCATTGGCTTGGTCGTAAAAAAAAAACTTTACCATTTCAACAGTTTTGTGGTGCTGCATAATTCCATAGTTGGTTTATGGACCAAGTGCATAAGCTGCTTTAGCTCAAGTCTCATCTTTGCCATCATGAGCTTTTACTTGTCCTGACAATTAGTAGCTATTGATTTAAGAGTTTTCAATGAAGTTATGGTTCAAGTCTCACCAGCTTATAAAAATTGTTTTAAGTTCTTATAAGCCCACAGCATTGTGCCGTATCTATGCGCCGTTAATCCAATCAATGTCAAAAACTTCAATGCTGGGGAACCTAACTCCTTTCGTTGACTCCAGACTGCCTGACTCCTCTCTGAAAGCCGGCTGACACATGAAATGCAGCATGAGTGTAGTTCTTTCTGCTCCAACAGGCAAGGATACATTGCCTTGTTGAATTCAATTTGCGTTTTAAAAAAGGAGCCAAAAAGCCTGCCAACTGCCAGCTGCCAAATTGTTCAGTGACGTAAATTGAAAATGGAAATGTTCAGCGAAAAAGTATCATCAAAGTGTTAAAGAGTTTTCAGTTGTATACGCTTGCAGTGACATATGTATTAATCGTTTTTAAAGTAGCTTTGTAACACTTTAAATCACACAATACAACTCAATTTTGCGAATTGAGACTTAGTGCAAAATGTTCTCTCCTATTTTTGACATTTTAAAGGGAATCACTTTTTCCTAAAAGGGATTCAAAACATTCAGAAAATTTGTTTAAAAAACTATAAATCATTGATTGAAAAAACAACCTAAGTTTAAAACCTCCCAACATACTGTCGAACTTCATTATAACAACTTCGCACGTACTCGAAATTATGGATATCATACACTGGTTATGTACTTTCAAAAAATTCGTGATGTGGATAAAGTTTTTTCCTTAAAACTGACAGCATTTTTTAAGCTTGCAGTCCTGCCTGTACTTTCTCTGCTTCTTTTCTAAACCATTTTTCACCTCATTTCATAAACCGAAACATCTTAAAATTCGGCCATATTACTAAAAAGGCTTCGCAAGGTTATTAAAAAAAAGATGGCGTACGTTAAAGACGGGCGCAGACGACTTTGGGATACCCTGTAACACCACATTGCAATTAAGTCCGAAATATTGCTTAAGACCTCCAAAAGATATTTCACTCGGCAAATTTGGCTACGATATTTTCATAAACAAACAGAAATAAGTCGAATTTTTCACCAAACAATTTTTTTGACCGATCGTTCCTATGGGAGCTATATGATGTAGTCAACCGATTTTGATCAAACTTTGTGCAGTGCTTGGGTACTCTAAAAAACTTCTTAATGCCAAATTTGGTTACGGTATCTTCACAAACAAACGAATCACAACGAATTTTGCACAAAACACGTTTTTTTGACCGATTGGTCCTATAGGAGCTATATGATATAGTCAACCGATTTTGATCAAATTTGCTACAGTTCTTGGGAACTCTAAAAAACTTCTTAATGCCAAATTTGGTTACAATATTTTCACAAACAAATGAAACACAACGAATTTTGTACAAAAAACATTTTTCCGACCGATCGATCCTATGGGAGCTATATGATATAGTCAACCGATTTTAATCAAATTTGCTACAGTTCTTGGGAACTTTATAAAACTTCCGATTGCCAAATTTGGTTATGATATCTTCATGAACAAACGAATTATCCATCTAAAACTTTTTCTTTTATCGAGGTCCTCTGAAACACCCCTATGGGAGCTATATAATGTTGTCCCGATATCAAAAAAATAAAATAAACTTGTCTCCTATGGATTAATAAGGTATCTAATCTGAAAGTTTGGTTACTCTAGCTCTTACCATCTCTCAGATCTAGGCATTCATACGGACAGACGGTCAGACGGACATGGGTATATCGACTTCTCTAGTCACTCTGATCATACTTTAGGTAACTTTGGGGGGTCTCCGACGTCTCCTTCTGTACGTTACATACATTTTCGGCTTGCACAAACACAAAATACCCTTTGTACCATACGGTACAGGGTATAAATATCCATCACTTTCGATAATAAAATAATTTTTTGCTTTGATAATTTATTCGAAAAAACTGTAAGACACTTTAACCCGACACAAGAGCTCATTCAGATTTGAGGTAAAACATAAATTCTCAATTAATGCAGGTATGAAATGTGAAAAAAGAAATGTGTTATGAACGTGACATGTGACAAGACTACCCTTGTGGATTTAGGCCGCTGAACCCGAATCCGAGATCCAGAAATCAAAACACCGAAGAGTTATGAAATAACCCCAAAAACACACAACTTGTTTAAAAATAAATTTGTTTTTATTAGGAATCGATTTATCCCATTAACAATTAAAATGATTAATAAATTTTACATCTTAAGGCTTTATTTATTGTTGTGATTTGCATAGATACAATTCAAAATCTTTTACATTTTTAATCATCATTGTAAAGATCAAATTATCATGAATTAATGTCTGGCAGCATTGCATATCAAGTGTACCATATAAACTAACGTTGAAATTTATTTTCTTTAAAAAAAACACTATAAAACAAAAATAAGAGAGAGAAAAAGAGAGTTTTAATACGTTATCTTTATATATAAAAGAGAGTTAAGATTTATGTTAGTTATACTATTTATAACTCAAGAAAGGCTGAGCCGATTTTGATGAACTATGGTTTGTTGGATTCATCTCCGCACTGGTTAACAGAGTAACGCATAAAATATCGAACCTTTTAGCTCGAGACACATTTAGTTCAATGCTTTTCCGAATTTTTTCGTCTTTCATGTAATTTTTTCCCCATATAATTTTTCATTCGATCCAAATCTTTTATCGTTTTTTCCAAGGTTGGAAATACAAAATAGTCGTTAGCGGACAGATCTGGATATGGGGAATTTAAATGAAATTAGCTGCTCCCTAAAATATTTCTTCAGTGTACTCTGCGCCATTGATTAACACTGAAAGCTTGCATATTTTTTCGAATTTATAGTCGTACTATTAATATAGACAGTAAAAACGGTTTGATAGTTAGAAAACTATGGATAATAGACGCGGCGCAATCTACAGCTTTTAAGCGAAAAAACACCTGCTATATATGAGCAGCTCTTTAACAGATCGATAACATTTTATTACGTCATAAACACTGAAAAAATCGTTTGGGAAACCGCAAAATTTGTGAGGGTACAGTGTTGCGGCTTGATTAGGAAAACTGAAGAGTATCCAAAAGATGACACCCCGCAGTGAGCAGCTTGCACTGATAGCCTGTTGTCTTAGTTGGTGTTGTGTCTTAGCTTAATCAGGCGGCATTAGATGAGCTGCCGCTGGCGTGTGGTGATGCTCTTTAGCTATGCTTATTTGGGTGTTGATTTTCATTAGCAACCCGCCAACACACATACGAGTATACACACACACAACTGATATTAGGAGGAGGAGGTATCAACGACATTAGCATCATCCATCCATCACAAGATGAGGCACTTGGGCTATGAGTTATGGCGCTTGTTTATTGTTTTGCTCATTGTTGTTGGTGTTGTTGTTATTGCTGGTTATGCTCACCTGTAGCCAGAGCAATCGCTTAGTTTTGGTTAACATGCAGGTGTGATAAACGGTAAACAGCGCCCGTTGGATGACACGGATTACATGCTTCATTAGTGTAATCTTAGTGTTTGAGTCTGAAGCATGTCAAGCCACCAACTGGGTCAGCTAATATGGATGAGTGAATGAGTGGCTTTCAAGATGCTTATCGATCTTTCTACACTTTGTTAGTGCCTGTCGTATGCTTGACAAATTAATGCTGCTCGCTGCCTTCAATTCCAATTTAATTTATGTTTATTGTCGAAGCACTGTTTTTCCCAGACCTTATCCCGGCCAACACATGGCCATGAGCAAACTAAGAACGGAAAAACCCAAAAATAAACGCAAACCAAAACCAAATGCCACGCCTTGAATTACTGCGTTGCGCTTTTTGTGGCGGAAAGAAATGTAGAAAAACAAACCAAACAGAAAAAAAAAATCTATATATATATAATAAAAATGGCCGCTGGTTCATTTCCGGCCTTGGTTTACAATGTAAGAGAGAGATGGAACAAGGCAGGCCATGAAAGCGGAGCAACTAATTGAAATGTCATTTTGGGCCGTCTAATTTATTAACAATGCAATTAGCAGACGACTTGCTCAGGCTATATATAACGAAAATTCATTACAAATAAAACATTTATATATAAATGCAAACAATTTGTGCCTTAAATGAAAATTGAAAGCAAATTCTACAGCGGGCAATTTGATGAATATTTAAGGCATTTATATAATATTAACTGAAGCCACAATCAAAATTTCCGCAAACATAAATAAACACACAACAGTTGAGTCTGCCTTTGGGCAGCATTAAATTAAGCGAAATGTAAACAAATGGCTCTATGAAATGCTTCTTTTGGAGTAACCAAAGCTTGTATACTCTAATTGGAAAAAAATGTTAGTATAAAGACAGTTTATATGTTTTTAATTTGACTTGAACAACTTGAGGTGCACCCCCTGTATCAGAATAATAATCATTTGCACATTAATAAATATAAAGAGATGTACGATGATAAAATCTGCCTATTATTATGTTCTTTAAAAAAACAACCATAAAGGAACATTTTTGGAAAACGTGAATATATGTTCTTAGCCCAACAATAAAATATTGATTCTCTCTTGAAGTGTATATAGTTAAAGTTAATTGTTACGCAAATATGGACCGTACCCATGGGAGATCCGTTTCAAAGTGTAATAAAGCGAAAATTTATTGACGCCTATTTAAACAAATGCCCATCTATACATATTATAATAATTTTTGACTTTTGCTTGTGTCCAAAATTAAATTAAATTTATTTTTGTGCCTAATTTATTGGCAAATTTGAGCAGTAATTGAAGCGCACAAAAAGGACAACAACAAAGATCGAATCAAAGGCAAATTTACGTAAACACTTGCAATCATAGATACACATTTACGCATGAGCATGTATGTATACGAGGGCAGGCAGACAAGTAATTGAACTAACGAAGGGAAAGAATACTTTTTGTTGTTTTTTATTTGTTGTAGTGAGCTCAAAACTAGTAGCCAATACAAACAGCCGTCAATTCTTCAACCAAACTCATCAAAGCTTGAACACAGGACGGCGAGCTTAACGATTAGGTGCTGGTGAAAAAGAACAATTCCCAATGCCATCTTAGACCTTTTGTAATTTAAATTGGCATCGCATCATTCGAAAAGCTAAGAATATTATTAAGTTATCTTACACCAGTTTCAGTTATCATACTATCTAAAGGCAGTCGATTTTGAGTGTGCCAAATGCAATCGAACTACGCCTTAACGATTACCTTGTTGACTCATGGACTCGCTTTGGACATCTTTGTTGTCGATTTCTGAAAGAAGTCCACTTCTTTGAGTAATCTGGAACCAAGTATAATACATATACATATATGTACATACATATAGTACTATTACGAAACGGAGCAAAAACTACGATCCTGTCTATTGTCAACTGTGCGCACACGCGGCTCCCATCTTACAGATAACGTCTTTATATCCATCTATAGGTGCCATATATTTCGTTCTCGATTGCGTGCTATACCCGCGGCCTCAGCAATCTTGCATACCTTTACTTGCGTACCGCCCATGACCATTCCATAGATTTGATCAACTTTTTCTGGGGTGCTGACTTCTGTTGTCTGCCCTGGGAGGTTCTCACTAAACATGTTAGTTTTTCCATTCTTAAAATCAGCTGTCCCATGTTTAATGATTGATATCTAAGCTGCAGAGTTCGCATAAACATTCTCGTTGGTTCTTTCTTTTAGAAGAAGAATTTCAATAAACGAGCGAAATTCATTCATTTTTGCGTTCGCACAGAATTTGTTCTCTATTAACCCCCACCAGAAAGTACGCTCGTTGAACTAAGCTACTTTATTTAGTGTATTGTGATAGACCCAACTTTCAATCACGAGACGGCGTAAAAAAACCCTTCTGCTGCAGTCTAACTACGCATAGGGATCATGCATCTCATACATTTTTATTCGACAACCGTCAATGACCATTCCCTGGATTCTCTAGATGTGATGTCTCTTGTCTGAACTGCGCATTTCAAATTGAAAATAAAATTCATCTTTTCAATATAAGTATGCATATCTATTCTGATTTGCCCATAAATAAAATTGTCCAATTCGTTTTTAATCGCTTTATTTGCTCGAATTCAATTTTATTAATTTCTGCAAACATGCGCAAGTTGTTCTCAACTAACACAGGGTAATAAAAGTGTCTGAAACATGGACAGCAGCAACAAAAATCACAAAAAGTCTATATTATTGCTAACGTATTTTATTGGCGAAACCCATTAGTTTTCAGCCTGACCTCGGTATGTATCTTTATATGTATGTGTCTTTATTTATGTCAATTTAAATGGTTAAAATGTGCGTGTGGCTTGCACTTGCAACAAATCAAGTTGAAAGCCGCGTGCAGCGGAAAAGCTGCAATTAAGTGTGAATAAGCTGACCCCCGTTTAAACCCCTTACTCCACGCCCAGTTTTTATGGCTTGCTGTGGGCATTTTGTGGTTGTTGGTTTTGTTGTTGCTCGGCACGTGCCGTAGAGTTTCTCGGAACTTAAGAGCGGATGAACGCAGCTAAATCAATGACAAAATGAGCGCCATTTGTAACGCCATGTTTAACAGCAATGTATCCAGCTCAGTCTCTCCCATACTTCTTACCATAGTGTGTATCACTCGCACGTTGACAGTGTTGCCAGCTTGTAATCAGTTTTGACATTAATTAAAGCAGGACCTGGGCACAACGTGCGCTTGCATTTTCTTTAATTTAAGACCAACAACTTGAGCACGTCACAGTAGCCGCCAGGACGGGTAAAGAAACGAGCAACATAGCTGAAAACATCATACGGAATAGCTTTACTTCTCGACTTCTTTTTGATTGTACTTATACTAATTCAATTCGTTTGTAATCCTTTGGCCCCAAAATGTTTTTTCGATGCTCTTTTATCTGTCGTATTGAATGAAACATGCCCAGTTGCTCTTTAGTTTGGTATCTGGGTCCTAGCTTTGCTGTTCATTGCTTACATTCATTTTGACCCTTAGCTCAATTGAATTGAATAGAAATGTAATGAAAGGAAATGTAAGCTAAGTGCAAAGTAATGCCCATTGGGAGCAAGGATATATAAAGCTTTCGGTGTATGTTGGCCATTTTGTGGAAATATTTACTTTAAAGCTTTTAACTTTAAATAGCAGAGTATTTAATAAAAAGCCACAGACAATGTGAACACAAAGATATTTGTGTATTACATATGTACTATCTGTTCAGAAAGCAAATATTATTTAAGGAATCTTATAATTTGAAACGTAACTAACAATCGTTTTTCTTTCTTTACAGCTTCTTGTTTCATTAAACTGAAGGAATAGGTAAGCTTGCGTTTATATGTTTTGTTTTTGTTTATAGAAACAGCCTGAGGTATTGTAATACGTGTATATTTATTTTATTTTATTTATTCTCAAAAAAAAATTTGACATTTAAATTGTGAGATTTAAAATAAAGAGTTCAGGCTGAAATTATTTCCACAATTACTATGCATCGTCATCCCACTTAATTGCACTATTCTTCAAAAGTAAATAAACACATATTGAGGCTAAATTATTTGAAGCGATGTTTGGATATTGGTAAAGGATGTTACTTGATTTCTCAGTAATTAGCCATTTCGTTTATTGTCATATTTTCCACCACATGTATTTTACTTGGATTTCTGTATTAATGTTGCAAAATATTCAAAAGGTTTTAAAGTAAAATCATAAGCAAAATCTAAAATTTTTCGAACATATCGGTTATAGCCTCCGCTATATTCTATATTGAAGCCAGTCAGCAATAATAAATGTCAGGCAGCTGTCAAGCATGATGAGGCAGCTTGTTGTTTTGTTATTTTTTTTTTTTTTTTGTGGAGCAGAATCTCTAGTGTATTTATATGTGTGTGGGTATATATTAATTTGATTAAATGTAACTGAAAAAAAACACACATGCAACATACGTAACATCAAGTTTTGTCACATGCCCAACGTTATTTTTGTTGCTCCTGTTGTAACTTTGATGACATTTACACAAGGCAAGAATCACGCACACACGAACATTCAGTTATTGGATGGCAAACAAGAAATGACAGAAGCGGAGGATGTGCTTCATACGGAAATGGTAAAGTTCACCCTGTTTGTGTGCGTGTTTGTTTGTTTTCAAGAGGGAAGTGGGAAGTGGCAGATAGGGGCTGCATTTTTTCCCTTGTTTGTCAATATACATAAAACACCGAAAGACATGCGACGACATAGGCGTCTGGCGACATCGTGCGTGCTGCCATTTTGACACAGATAACCCAAGAGCGGGTGACAGCTAAAGGGAACAGCAGAGAGAGGAACAGAAGAGAGCTTGAAGCTCTTGCATCATAGACAATGACTGAGCGGATCCTGACAAAAGAACTGATAACAAATACGCAGCAAGTACAATATGAAACAAACAATGAAGGGAATTCATTTTAAACTGAAATGCTACGCAGCTTTAATGCTCTTAAAAAATGCATACAATATTATACCAGAACTACTCCCGTTTTCATCACAGGTATTCCATCAATTCGTTCAATCGATTTAAAGCCTTTCTACTTGAAACAGGTGTAATTCAACCGTTTATGCATCTTGAAAATTGTGGAATTGGTCGGAAAACGATTATGACAGTTTTGAAGCTGCTCAATGCCCAATTTTACTTTGGAATTATCGGATGGGATTTTTAGAAATTATTTCGAAAACCCAATTTTACTATATTATTTGCTTATAACCGAACTGTACCAAAAGCTTTCAAGTTTCTAGCAATCTCGAATGGAAAGTATGTTTGGACAGAAAATTACCTTTATAAATGATTCTATTGCTTTCGTTACATTAGACCCCAAAGCAAGCACCTTTAATTCGAAAGTCCCATTGACTGCTCATCATCTCCTAACTGATTTTTTCAGACTTTCTTGGTCATTTTTTGGACAATATTGTGTTACCTTATTGTAGAATGTCGTCTGCTCGTAGGGCTTCTGTGTCCCAAGTTGAGCATAATATTAATTCTACTGGGAATTTTGTATTCGTTAGAAAACCGAAATCTATGTAGGTTTGATTAATCATTTTTGTCATCGATGAAAAATTGTTTGTTAATCCTAAAATAATTTTACAAATACATTTTTTTTGCAAAATTTTTGATTAGTCACACAGAGTCATATCAACGTTGCGTTCTTTCATATAATTTTTCATATTTAGACTATTTTAAAAGTCTCGCTGTTTTTAGAAGAAAATGTAACTTTATTGTAAAAAAGAAAAATGGTTACCAATGAATAATTCAAATTATTGCCCATCGCTAGCTACAACTTTTTCCCGGTAGAAGTGTTCGTATTTTGAAGCTATCCACAAATCAAGCCATTTTGTGATGTCTTCATATGCGTGGAACTGCTGATCAGCCAAACCATGTGCCATCAAGTGGAAGAAGTAATAATCGGACGGCGCAATATCTGGGGAATATGGAGGGTGGGGTAGGACTTTCCATTTGAGCGTTCCCAAGTAGGTCCTAACAGGCTTGGTAACGTGAGGCAGAGCGTTGTCCTGCAGTAGCATCACTTTTTCATGCCTCTGCTCGTATTGTGGCCGTTTTTCGCGCAATGCTCGGCTCAATCGCATCACTTGAGTTCAATACTCTTCCCCAGTAATAACAGCTCATAATAATAACACCGACCTGATCCCACCAAATACACAGTATAACCTTCGCAGCGTGAATATTCAGTCGTGCCGACGACGTGGGAGCATGACCGGGTAGTCCCCAAGATTTTTTCCTCTTTGGGTTGCTGTAATGAATCCATTTTTCATCACCCGTCACGTTGCGAAGAAGAAAACCCGTCCTTTTTTGCTGTTTTCTTCGAACGGAACAAGAAAACCAAGACTTCCCGCAAATGACGATTATTTGGCACAAAATTAGACATTTTCACACAACCACAAGTATATAATGTTAAAAGAAATTCACTTATGTGTCATAGCAGTTTGTTTAGCGTATATCTAAGCTTGGTTCATGACGTTTTTGATATGTCAAAATCGACCAGCTCTTACAGCTCTTACATCTATTGACAAACAGCGAGAGTTTAGTTGCGAACCTAAGTACATGTCGGGTTCTTTCGAGATTCTTTGCTATTGGGCCCATCGATAGACCAAATTCAAATTAACAAAAAAGTTCAATAGTTTTAGAATTTGAGTTAAAACGATATAAATTTTTTTTTAATTAGCAAAAAAGTTGATTCTTTGAAGAATATAAGTCGATAAAGGCATATCCTGTTCAAATGAAGCTAAAATTTATTCTTTTTTTGAACGAATGCTAAAATAAAGTAGAAAAAAATAAATCGCTTTATTTCGGCAGAACTTGGAATTCGTTACAGAAAGAAAAGGATCTTAATCATCAAATTTCCACTTGAAAGTTTTTTTTTTTAAGGTTAAAACATATCATAGCTTATATAACCTATTCCATAAGTGCATAAAACTGCATAGTTGAACTAATGTCATGGCATGCAAATATGTTGAGCAAATAGAAAACAATACAAGGACTTTGCAATTTAGCTATGTACTATATGGGTTTATATGTAAATTTGTTTTAACAAACATTTTTCCGCTATGAAAAATGCCAAGACGTAAACTTTGCATATGTTGCAAATGTGCTCAGTAAATAAATACATATTTCATAACTTTTAATATCAAATAAAAGCAAAAGAAAAAAATGCATGCCATGATGAGCTTTTAACACATGTAGACACGCCCTGTCGCACATCGCATATTTCTACCTTATAAGAAATATTCCTGAAATGGTTTTTTGGCAAACGTTGATCTTATAACTGCAGGCACTTGGTCTTGGTCCTTGTACTTGTCGTGCTAGTGGTGCTCCAAGTTGTTGCTAGCAACTTTTCAGTTATCGTCGAGTGAGTGTTGAAAAATGCATGGAAAATTACAACAGGAAGCACGCGCTAGCATCAAGCGATAGAGCACACACATACACACACTCAACACTCACTCCTGCATATGCCTTGAAGCCTTAAGGCAGGCAATGTAAAGCACAATCCTGGCAAGCCTGATTGCATGTGCATTAATACGATGATGATGGCTTTGTTGATGATGATGATGATGATGACGGCATTGGTGTCAACCATAATGGTCACATTTTTGCACATAATGCTAGTGAATGGTTCGGTATGGTTGCTTGGTTTGTTGATTTTTAATGCCTGCCATAAAAAATTAAAGTTTAATTAAGCGTTCAGATAGATTGTGTACATCTGCAATACCCAGAGGCATGTTAATTCCATGGACATACTGTGCAGCCTCATATCCTGTGACTGGCATAAAACAATGCAGCTCATCGGTCGCACAGGAATCTGCAGGAAATATTTTTTTTGCCAGGTTGGTTGCCGCTTTTTTTGCATTTGTGCACTGCTCAAAAGTTTAGGAACTCGAGGTTCCGGTTTTTCCTTTAACGAAGTTAATTAACTTAAAATTTTATTTTTTTTTTGGATTATGCTCGCCTGAAACTTTTCGTATATACGGGTACTTACCCGGCTCTTTCTTTTTAACACTTTCAGGACCGAATTAAAATGGGAGGACCTAAAAAATATTTCACTTTAGAATTATCTTAATATTGCCACAAATAGTCACAAAAAAAATTTTCCTGGTCCCGGGTAGCCTACTCTAGACAACGACTCTCCACGCGTTCCAAATAATGAAAATAAGATATTTGGGATTAGTTTCAAACCCTTTTCCATATTAAATTTTTGGTTTTATATTATTCTCTATTTTTCAACTTTATTTCATGCACTATGCTTTGAAATTAGAGAACCACTAAAAAGCGTGGCTTCGGATGCAGGCAAGTGTAAATATCTTCCTTTTTTTTTTTTAAGTGTACCCGCATGGCCGCGATATTTTCACATCCGTTGCAGCACCGGCAGTATAAACAACAATAACATCACCGAACACCAACACAAAAACCTAAACACAATGCCAGATGAGAGCACGTACCAACTGGATCCTTCGTTTGTGTAACACCCATAAGCACTTTAGCGTTATTGTTGGCTTTATTGCGCGGTTCGGCATTATATTACGAAAATTAAACAGAACGTTAGTTTTGATTTCAACTTTACGGATTTAGTTGACATGGAACATGAGTTCTTGCAACATTCCGCCTGCAGCGGTTCCAGCTAGAAAATCGATATGAGTTTTAATGCTCACGTGTGTATTGGAAAACTGCTGCTTTACGGTTTGTTGGCATTTTCCCCATGCAGCATATTTTCAACGTACCACGAATTTGATGCGATTTTTAGCTTTCTGGCTGAGTTTTGCCTGCAGCATTCGGGAATATTATTTATTTGTTTTTTCTCTGTAGCTTGATTTTTGTTTGGTTTTACAATTGTCGCTGATGAAGTTGTTAAAAAGCAACAAAAACGAGCTTGCATGTACTACGGGTCGTATGAGTGATAGAAATTTAAAATGTTTATTTGTGGCTTCATAATATGTAATTTGAAATGCATGGAATACATTTTCGCTGAAAATTTACTGTGTGCATAATTTAGCAAGTGTAAAACAGCAGCCAGCAAGAAAAAAATATAAAGCTCCAAACCGGAAGTTTGCACACCATCGTTGTACTCTTTTTTTATCCCGATTACATTTTAAGTTAAGTTATGTATATGTTTCTCTTTTTATGGAATTAATTTGTATAGGGTCGGCCATCTGTTGTTTTTTTTTTTGTTAATTGTATTTTATTCATATATTTTCCAATAAATTTAGACAACTATATAGGGTCGGCCATCTGTTGGTTTGTTTGTTAATTGCATTTTTTTTTCGTATATTTTACAAAAAAATGCATTTACCAAAACCAATTTTGAAACTACTCATTTATGTATGAAAAATAATAAAGCGGCTCTACAGGCCCGTATGCGAACATCGCAATTTCCGATGAGTTTTTCTGTCTTTTCTCCTATAAGCGACACTGATTTGAATCTCGTTAGCGCGTAAATGCAGACTCTCATGCGAAATTCGACGCAAAGTATTCCTAGCAAAGTGTTATTCTTACGAAAGATGGTGCGTTGTTATTCCCGGCGACTCGTCGACACTGGCCTCAACTATGTATTTTCCACAGAACGACCATTTTCATAGTACGCGTTGTTCGGTTGTTAAACGTTGCATGACTAAAATAAAGTAGTTTTCAACTTGATATATGTATGTCAAAGCGCATCCAGTCTCGACGGGTATGTTCCGAATTATGAGTGTTTAACAACCAAATCAACAGATGGCCGACCCTATACAGTTGTCCAAATTTATTGGAAAATATATGAATAAAATGCAATTAACAAAAAAAAGAACAGATGGCCGACCCTATACAAATTAATTCCATAAAAAGAGAAACATATACATAACTTATACTTAAAATGTAATCGGGATAAAAAAAGAGTACAACGATGGTGTACAAACTTCCGGTATATACCTATTGTATATATGTTGAGTGCAGAGGATCCCTTGAGCATTGCTTTGGAATTTAATTTAAGACTCAGAAATACCATTAAGTTCTTTAGGGCCTAATCAAAATTAATTGTATGCGATAAAAATATATTTTTATTATAGACTTAAGGCATAAATCATGAGTTGTGCTTGCGTTTGGTGTTTCCAATACTTATCTTTGCGCCTTTTGGTTTAATAATATAAAGACATTCAGTTTTAAATGTGTTTTATTTTCAATTAATTGTCAGTAGTTTGATAAACAAAAATTAAAAAATGCCCAGCTTCAATTTGAAAGTCGCTTTTATGTCCATTCATAAAATGTTCTTTCTTAAGCAATTTTTTTTAGTAGTTAAAAAAGGATCAACGTTTTTTTTGCCGCTCTTATCTAACTAAATTTATGGCCACTAGAGAAATAGCGAAACATATCAACAAAATGGCTTTGGATGACCGTCGTCTACGACGTGTACGGGAACTCGCCAACGTTTGCCAACACTGGTATGTTAGGTCGGCTAATTCTGGGACATTTCTCGTATTAATTTTTTTTTTTACTTTCGTAATCAGCATTTTGTAAAAAATCTTAACAGCTTTGTCAAAATTTGCATAATCACCATAAAAGAGTGAAAACAAAAAAAATTAACAAAGCGGACAAATATTTATTTTTTACATTTGAGTTTTGGTTTGGACTTATCGAAATGATTGTCTGCCGCAAAATGCGTTTCAAAAAAGCGCTTTAAATAAATTCACCCTCTGTAAGGGCATAGCAAACAACAAATAATCTCATTGTTTAAACATAAGCTTCCAACAGCAACAACAAAAAAACAAACAATAAAGTCAAAAAGCCATGCAAAAAAATTAAACAAAGCGTACATAAAAGCCAAAAAATTACCCAAAAATGTAAATATATATTAATAGCTGACTTCCTGTACGCCATCCTTTGAGCAGCAAAAAACGCAAAATTTCAAAGGAAACAATATGCACAATATTAAGGCAGGCAGGCAGACAGACAGACCAGTTTCAGCCCTGCTTTAGGTGCAACATTTCAATTACGCCCAGGCACTACGCCCAGCTCCAGAGTCGGATCTCTAGGAGGCCCCACTAACTGGCTGGCTGCTGCAGGCTGCAAGCTGTCAAAGTTGTTGCCGTTGATTGTCGACAAGACAGAAATTTGCATTTGCATTTTAGTGTGCGCACCAGGAGCATTTAAGTTGAACAACGAAATATTCCCACGCTACAATTGGCCAAGTTCATGTGAGAAGCAAGCCAGGGGTGTGATAAAGAGACTGGAACAACTACAGATACAAGCCACATGCCCCATGTGGCCCATCTGGTGGTTTGGCGCGTTGTACGCGCTGGGTTACATGCAACATTCCGTAAATTTTATAAAACGTAAAGCGTAGAATTCTTTATTTCCATGCGCAATTAATTAAAATTCAGTTTTTTATTTATTTGCTTATACAACTTGTTTATATTTCCATTTGGAATTGTTGTATCAGATTTTTACATTTCGCATATGGAAAAGAATTTCCATTTATTTGTTTACGTACAGTAAGCATACAATAATTAATTTCTGAAGAACTTTTGTAATACCAAGCAATACTGACAAATTAAGTTAAATAATTCCTTGGAACTTTAATTGCTGTTTTTGCACACTTTATAGTATTTTGTAGTAGGTATTATTAGAATGTGCAAAGTAAACCAATTAAAGTTCAAGTACAAAAAATGTCTCATCAAAGTTACCAAAAGTTACGCAGCCAAATAAAAAAGTTTTAACTCTTGAAAGAAGAGAAAACTTATTTTGAGTTACGAAAATTTAAATTATATGGCTCATGTTCGTGCATTTTTTGCTCTTTTACGTCGCTGTTGCACTTCCTCTTTATTTACTATAAAAAATAAATTTGTCCTTTAAACTTTGTGCTTTTTCACTTGGCTTAATAGCGTTGTGGCGTTGGTTTCAAGCAGATCCTTAGGGTAAACTAATGAATAGTTTTTGCTACAGTAACCACGTCTAGCTTCTTTACTTTGTATAGCTTTTATATCCTGTATGTTGTATATATATATATCCTATATATTCTCGACCTTGTACAGGCTTGTCGATATAGCTATAACTTTCTGTCCATCTGATATTCTGTAAACTCAAAAAAAAGTGACGATCGAATTTTAAATTCGAATTTGCTTAAAACAATTTTGGTAAGTTCTTAAATTGATGAAAACTTTTCGTTCTCTATTTTTCTTAAATTAAGAATAAAATTATCGTAATGACTGATCTTACTTACAATGAGTACGAAAAGCCCTTAAAAAACCTTTATTCAGGCCCCTAGCCAAGAATTTTTTCAGGGGGGAGGGGCTTTTATGGGTATTGACAGCTTCGACAAGTTTTGACGGAATCAAAATCTAAAACATGCCAGATTTTTGCGAAGCGCGTTGAGATCTTACACTTTTACGTGGGGAAGATATGATGCTCAATAGCCCCTTAGCCCACCCCCTAGTTGTGTGCTTGCATTTATTTTTTCATCTGCTCTTTTGCTTCAAATCATTCCAAATAATTTAAAATTAAGAATTTCTGCAATTTTTAAAACCTATCTTAAATAAAAAAAGTGAGCTTAATAATCAAAAACAAACGCTTTTGGCAAAATTTTTAATTCATGAGTGTATAAACGCGAATGTCGCAGACTTTTCTAGATTTGCGAAAATAATACGATGTTTTTTTTAAATCGAGCCTTACAAAAAATCGAAATTGAACCTATACCAAGTATGTGATACCGATACGCTTACCTTCGATATATCGTCTGTGCCAAATTGTATTGAGCTAAGCTAAACATTTTTAACAAGTAAAGAAAAATATATATGAAACTATAAGGTATATTATTTACTATTGGTTTACAAAATGTGGTCTGCCAAGCAAATGCACTACAATATTTTTTTTTTGCCTTAAAAAAATTTCTTCGTTTTAAAAATTCATACATTACTACGCTTGTAGAATTTCTTAGGAAACTTAACATTTGTAAACTTGTTTATAATGACAAATGGTGTCAAAAATGTCGGAAAGATTTTACAATACATAACTATTTATCACGAACTTTGTGCATGGAACAAGCAACAACCAAAGGAGCAAGTAGTTCCTAAGTGAAAAGTAAGATATAGGAGTTTGCGCCCCCCACATGCCTCACGCACTAGCCTCCGAGTGACGGTTACACTTGAGACATTCCGACTGTACTATGTATAATAATACGATTTTTTCTACATACATACCAATTTTGGTAACTGTACCGGTTTTACCAACATATTTATTAAGTAGTTTTAGTGCGCTACTTCATTTTTGTCTATAATTCGCGAAGCTCTCAAACGAAAATAAAATAAAATTTGCAGTCACTGATGGGTTTCCAACTATGGAAAGTTTGAGGCAATATTGTTGATAAAAAGATGGCGTACGTTAAAGTCGGGCGCAGACGACTTTGGGATACCCTGTACCACCACATTGCAATTAAGTCCGACATATTGCTAAGACCTCCAAGAGATATTTTATTCGGCAAATTTGGCTACGATATTTTCATAAACAAACAGAAATCAGTCACCAAACAATTTTTTTGACCGATCGGTCCTATATGATATAGTCAACCGATTTTGATCACATTTGGTACAGTGCTTGGGAACTCTAAAAAACTTCCGTGTGCCAAATTTGGTAACGATAACTTCATAAACAAACGAAACACAACGAATTTTGTACAAAACACGTTTTTTTGACCGATTGGTCCTATAGGAGCTATATGATATAGTCAACCGATATTGATCAAATTTGCTACAGTGCTTGGAAACTCTAAAAAACTTCTTAATGCCAAATTTGGTTACGGTATCTTCACAAACAAACGAAACACAACGAATTTTGTACAAAACACGTTTCTTCGACCGATCGATCCTATGGGAGCTGTATGATATAGTCAACCGATTTTGTTAAAATTTGGTACAGTGCTCGGGGTCCCTAAAAAACTTCCGATTGCCAAATTGGTTATGATATCTTCATAAACAAACGAATTATCCATCTAAAACTTTTGGTTTTTTTCGAGGTCCTCTGAAACACCCTTATGGGAACTATATAATGTAATCCCGATATCAAAAAAATAAAATAAACTTGTCTCCTATGGATTAATAAGGGATCTAATCCGAAAGTTTGGTTGCTCTAGCTCTTACCATCTCTGAGATCTAGGCGTTCATACGGACAGACGGACATGGGTATATCGACTTTTCTAGTCACTCTGATCATACTTTAGGTAACTTTGGGGGGTCTCCGACGTCTCCTTCTGTACGTTACATACATTTTCGGCTTGCACAAACACAATATACCCTTTGTACCATACGGTACAAAGTATAAAAATACGAGAGTAATCCATAAAATTCTATTGGGGGAAAGGAGGGCCCATATCAAAATGTAAACTTAAGTGTAAAACTAGACTAAATTTCAAGCTCTTAGCTTAGTTGGTGTTCAAAGACCAGACAAAGAGACAGACAGACGAACATGGCTACTAACATTCCTCTTGTCATCCTGCCCATATCATGTTATAGGGACTTACACTTTATGTGCACAAACTTAATACATATACCCTTTGTATAAAAAGATACGTATACGCAAGGTGATATTCAACCCATCTCTACCACCATAATAAAATTCAACTATTTACACCGCTAAAAAAAAACTGCGTATGATTTAGAAGTAGTGAAAGAAATACGTATCCTTAATTGATAGCAATGATCGGTTGGACAAGTAAGACATCTCAAAGCAAATACCAAAAGGATATTTTTTTTATTTTATGAAAAATTATATCGTTAGAGAACTTAAGAAGATGGAAATTGGGTATTGCAATGTCCCCGACTAATGCCTGAGAGAATAAAAATCGAGATGTTCTGATTGTATCTGCGCCACATGTTTCTCGTAACTTTAATTTCCAAGAAATTGATATCAACTTTTATCACATTCTATACGAAAATCTAAACTATAGAAAAGCGAATTATTATCTGTTTTGCCGTTAGAGCGACATACTTTAGTCGAAGTCGAAACTTGCAAATTGAAGCAATAAAAGTTTTTTTATCAAAACTCAAAATCATTATGACACTCATTTATCGATAAGTGATTATAATCGATAGTTATATTGCGTTAAGGGAAACAACGTAGATCAATTAATAGGTTTCTGAAATTTATATTTGTCCTAGTTAATTTGCAAAAAATAAACCAAACAAGGCCAACTTAATGATTTCCGCTTTATTATCTCGTTTATTTGTTACGGATCATAAAGCTGCTTATATCGATCAAAAATTATCGATTTAACTATTGTAAGTTTACTGGCAGATAAATTTACCCATAAACAAAAAATTTCAACAATTTAAGTACATACTTTATTGCAAACTGCAAACTAGAGAAATTTTTCAATTAAGGTTCAATTAACAAGAAAAATGCTGTGATTTTTGTGCGGTGAACAACATAATTAAACTTAAATTCGATTTCCGTTTCTTTGGCAATGGCAATGGCAAAAACATTGTAAAGTGCAAAGAGAAACATGTGCCAAATGGATACTAACGTCCGTTGATGCAGCCAGACCACAAAAAGGATGTTTGTGGTTATCCTGGCAAACAGACAGTACAATTCACACGGGTGCGAGCAAAGTGCTCTACATATACACATCAATAATTACGGCACACTAAGCGAGTGCCAACGGGATTCACATGTATAGGGTGACTTTTTAAGCGTAAGATAGTTTTTGGTTGGAATCTAGCTAATCAGCGGAAAATATGTGTAAAATATTGTCTTCCAAGGCCGGAATCGCCACTGGCATAATATTCATGCTCATGAAGTGAATCTTTTGCTGAAACTGCATGATGTCTAAGCTAAGCTCTATTATATGCTAATTTTTCCTCCCGAAGTTTCCACAAGAGAGAGAGTGATCATAAGTTCAAAACGAAGATAACAAAGACATAAAATTCAAAGAAAGGAAAAAAGGTGGTCAAGGACTACAACGTTGCTCTCGACATCATCAATGAAGTACGGACCAATCATTCTGCGCCGCCTCGAGGAAATTATTTTTCCGATAGCATGGGTGCTCATTTAATGATTTGGATTGCACGGTGAACCTTTTTTTTATAAACGTGTTTATTATAAAAAATGAAATTTTTGAAACCGATCTTACAATTTTTTATAAAGCACTTATTTTGATAGTAATGATTTATAAACGATGTTTGTCTTTAAATTGTTTCACGAGGACATGCCAATATAAACTAAGCTTATTACGAATCACACGTTAGTTGTCATATATATACCCAAACAGCTAAAAAAAAACACCCCATACATTGACAGGATGTATAGTTGTTGGGCTATAAATGGCAAAAAAAAAAGTAGACAGCAGCATCCATTTGTATGGTATCCATTTGACTATCTGTCTGACCGGCGGCATGCAACGGAGCTTGAAGTTCTATTTGACTTTTTTGATTGGCTTTGACGAATGTCTGACTACATGTATGTAGTGGGACTGAATAAGTGAATATGCATTCGAGTATGTGTGTTTGAGCTACTGTCATTCACTTAATCAAAAGATTTCACGTCTGACTTACTTACATTATGGTAATTTATCAAACGATGTCGACGCAAACAGTTTCCCCTACAATGTCATCAAGGCAATGCGCCGTAAATCATTTTGTGTGTTTTTTTTTGCCCGATTTTACGATTTCCTTTCTTATGGTTGTAATCTTGTGGTCAGTCATGCTTCACATTGAGCGACAAGTGACGTCGAAGTTGCTCCTAGTGGCATATACCCTGCAAAAGGATATATTGAGATAATTCAAATGGCATTAGCAGTCTTGAGTTGCATTTTCTACTACTATACATACAATCAAGCATACCCATGTAGAACTAAAAGCTAAATCTTTAGTACCTTAATAGCATTAGACTTGAAGACTCCAATTTAATCCAAAATAAGTATGTTTCAACGACCCAATATTTTTTAGATCCTGGAAGCAATTTAGTTGGTTTTGGTCAATTAAAAAATGCACAAAAATCATCAAAAATTAACAAGTTTCGACATGGTTAGTTTAAAAGTCATCAGAAAGGAACCTCTTTTGAATAAAAAAGTATAATTATTGAACATAATCCAGCCATTTCTTCATCTAAGATGTAATAATGAATGTCACAGGAGTACAAAGCTTTAAGATTTTATAATTGAGGATTCCCCATCGTAAAGGGTCATCAATCATGAGGTTTTATTTTAAATGCAAAAAAAACAAAAAATTTCAAATGAATCGGAAAATCTTTATTATCAATAGAAAGAACCATTCTTGCCATTCTCTTTTTAGTAGCTCGTCCATGCGGAGGTTCCAATTTTCGATGACGCGTTCGAATAACACGGGTAATGTTGGCATCTAATGCTTCAATCGTAGCTGGCTTTTCCACAAACACTTTAGACAATTCACCGGTCAGGAGCGTATAATTAATTGTTCACCGAATTGGTTCCATAAAATGGCCTAAGCGCGAAAAACGTTCGTTACAGAACGCAAATTTTCGTAATTTACGATTTGTAAACGTTGTTAGGGTGTAAGTCTTTCCATGATGAAATGACAATGAAAAAAAAAAAAAGTCAAGTTTCGTGCCTAAATCTTGGGGTCTTCGAAATCAAGGTGTTCATACCGTACCGTGTTCAAGACGTACCTACTTACAGACTAACAGAGCCTAATTACTACACAAAGTTACGAAAAGCATTTTGGTATAAAGAACATAGGGTCTACAACGCCGCCTTCCCTTGAATCTTTGGGTACAGGGTATAAAAACGTACTTGACGTGGAATTAAGCTTAAAATGCCAAAAACTTCGAAGCTGTGCATATAATGACTTTTATAACAGCCGCTCGTGACAAAAATCTACCTATAACTGGGTCACTAATGAGTCAAATAGTTAAAGAACTTAGTTATTCTTGGGGACACGATATGTTTAAGCCGAGGATAGGATGGTTGGGCAAATACAAAACATGCCGCTGCATTGTTTAATCTTAAGCAGAAAAAGCGCTTATTTGAATATAGATAGAGATTATTCACCAAGTCGGGTTTCACCGGTGAAAAACTGATGTTTTTCGAAAAATTAAAAACAAAAGTATTTTAAAGAAAATTGTAAGATTTTTATAAATAATCTTTCAGTATGAATTGCGAATTAACTCTAGCGAACCAATATGCTGCTTCCATGTAAACTCGCTTTAGGCCACTTCGATAGTAAATATAAGTAAAGTTTTTTTCAGAAGCAAGTGCAGCGTGACTCCTAGTCAACGTTAACATATCTCTTTTCTTCTTTCTTCGTTATTAGTTTTCCTTTAACATTTTCGCCAGCTTGTTTTTCTCACTGTGCATTGAAGAACGTGCTGAATTTGCTCCATTTACGTCAGTAACTTGTAGTACACCAACTGTAAAGAACATCATTAGTTACGTAGCCGCCGCAGTCCCATACGTGCATTCGCTCACACAAACACACACAGAGAGAGAGAACCAGAAAGAGACTCAAAACGTAACGCAACGAGTAAATTGAAGTTTAAAATAAAAACTTTGCAACATAAAAAGCGTTATTTACAGAGCCAAACCACCTAGTAACCCTCCCCCTGCAGATACCATACATAAACGGTTCGTTGGGGCTTGTACTATAGAGAGCTTAGATAAAAACTCGAGAAAAACAAAAGGCTGCGCGTAAAGAAGACAAGCGCACAAAAAATGATGACAAGTATATGTACATAAATATGTATGTGTGTGTGTGTGTGTGCAAGCCGGTGTGTGGGTGTGTGTTTTTATATGCGTATTTGTGCATATGTGTGGGTGTGTGTATTTGCTTGCGTGCTGCCAAAGGGTTAAAAAGTATAGAAAATCAGGTCAATTGTTTGCAGGATGCTAAAAAAGAAAAGCCCCTATAAAAAATGTAGATGATAAGAATAGCAGAAAGTGCTAGTTATGCCACAGATTAAAGTAACCAGACAACTGATCCCAAGCTCCCATAAGTCCATTAAGCTAACATGGTGACAATTATGCACTTTAAGGCGCTTAAGCTATGAGCTTATAATAACAAAAATTTAGTGGAGCAAACTTGGTAATATTCATATACCATACAGACGTGCTGCGGAAAACGAAAGCGAAAAAAATATTCGGATTTGGTTTGATTTCACAAGTTTGTTGTAGAGCAAACAAACTTTCAGATTAGATCCCTTATTAATCCATAATCCATTCATTTTTGATATCGGGGTAACATTATATAGCTCCCATAGGGGTGCTTCAGAGGACCTCGAAAAAAAGCAAAAGTTTTAGATGGATAATTCGTTTGTTTATGAAGATATCATAACCAAATTTGGCAATCGGAAGTTTTTTAGAGACCCCCAGCACTGTACCAAATTTTATCAAAATCGGTTGACTATATCATATAGCTCCCATAGGATCGATCGGTCGAAAAAATGTTTTTTGTACAAAATCCGTTGTGTTTCGTTTGTTTGTGAAGATATTGTAACAAAATTTGGCGTTAAGAAGTTTTTTAGAGTTCCCAAGCACTGTATCAAATTTGATCAATATCGGTTGACTATATCATATAGCTCCCATAGGAACGATCTATCAAAAAAACGTGTTTTGTGCAAAATTCGTTGTGATTCGTTTGTTTGTGAAGATACCGTAACCAAATTTGGCATTAAGAAGTTTTTTAGAGTTCCCAAGCCCAATAGGAACGATCGGTCAAAAAAACGGTTTTTTTACAAAATTCTTTGTGTTTCGTTTGGTTATGAAGATAACGGAACCAAATTTGGCAGTCGGAAGTTTTTCATAGTTTCCAATCAGTGTACTAAATTTGATTAAAATCGGTTGACTATATCGTATAGTCCCCATATGAACGATCGGTAAAAAAAATTTTTTGGTGCAAAATTCGACTGATTTCTGTTTGTTTATGAAAATATCGTATCTTTTGAAGGTTTTAGGCAATATTTCGGACTTAATTTCAATGTGCTGGTACAGGGTATCCCAAAGTCGTCTGCGCCCGACTTTAACGTACGCCATCTTTCAGTTTCATGTTGTCGAATTTTTGCCTTGAGAGAAGTAAATCAATAAATTTGAATTAGTACACTTTAACTGCAACGTTGATGTCAGTATTTACACTTGTCAATATTTAAGAAAATATCTTACATCTTGTAGTCAGTCGGTATTTAAAACTAGGGATTTATTTAAAATAATAATGATTTCTTTCGATATACATACATATTTAATAACTGACTATTTCGACAGGCTTCCTTGACAAGACATAAACATATTTGAAAATTTTTTTCAATGAGTTCAAAACTTTGTATTTAAATTTGAAAAATAAAACTAAAAAAATAATAAATAAACTATTATGTTTTTGTTATTTAAAATACAAAAGTGATCTTCAACTTCTTCAAAAATAAGAATGATGCGTGAATTCATTGGGGAAAAAATCGATAAATTGTCTTTATTTTGTGATGGCAACTCCAATGGTCCCCATAGTACACGGATCATTGTAAAAGAGGCTAATTAACATAAATCCTCGGAATTGAAATGCATTAAATTAAAATGCAACAAATGTAACTGGATAAAAAGTTATTAAAGTAATAATCGGCCGTGCTCCGTAAAACGAACAATTTTTTTCGGATTCCTTTTTGCGAGCTCCGGAATTTTTTGTTGTCGATAATCGAATAACGCAATTTGTTCTGATCGTTATTTAAATATCGCTAGCTCGATAAATAAAAGGAATCTCACAAAAATGTAAAGTTACGTGTTGAATATGGTTTAGCACCTCTTTCACTAATGTAAAAATCATCAAAATCCAAGCGATCGATTTAAAAAATTGCCGCTTTACTTTTTTTTGCTCTTATACAGAAACAGATAATGTTAGTTACTTTAAAGTAGAATTACAATTATACAAAGAAAAACTGAAGTTAACTTTATGTAGCTCCCCTGGAAGAGCCCGCCAGGCGTTAAAAGCATTGAATCCGCATTCATTTTGCGCTGCAGAACACTTTTACTTAAAAAAGAGACAGAGACAGTTGTGTTAAAGAATAAACCCACCAAGCAAATAAGTCCCCCTAGTCCCTTAGTTGCATACTTTTAGGTGCTTAAACTACAATCACTTATCTTATGCTTTATCTTCCTTCTACTTGCAGTTGAACACCCTATTTAAATACCGACGCCGCCAAGCCAACGAACCCAGCAGACAGCAACAAGACGCCGCCAGGAAACCATAAAGCCCGTATAAAGGACAACCTCTTGCTAAACACTCAGCTAAAACCAACAATGTCTAAGCACACGAATAACGATAATCTACGCAATGACATCTACGAGAATCTGCCTTGTCAAGCCATGTACAATGAGTCGGTGCGCAAGATTCAACAGCAGAAATCCGCTCAGAACACATCTTTGGGCCAAGTTACTGGCGCCACGGGTGCAGCGCTATCACAGCAGTTGCTTCTAAATAACATCAGCAATCAGAATGCCAACTCCATAGGCAACAGCAACACTACTGCAGCAACAGCCAATTCCAACTCGGTGGCAGTCAATAATAAACATCATGGCGCTGGCAATATGCCCAAGGAGATGCTTTATGCTACGCCAATGCGCAAATCGGATCGTTATAAGAGTGGGGAACGTAGTCGCTACTCTGCGGGCAGCAGTGGCGCAGCTAGTACGGATGCCAAGCTGTCCAATTTGCGGGATTCAAATAGGCTGGCCTGCGCACGTAATGGCAATGCTGTGCAAGTAACAGATCTGGATGACGATCAGGATATGTTGGATGCTTGCGCACCCATTGGTGCCTCCATGTACACTAATGCGCCCGCCTCTTTGCCGTTGCTACCCTCCAGTGGCACGCCTAATCAGCAACTGGAGGATCGTCGCATTTTGAACTTTTTAAAAGACACCACGCAGCTGCAAAAGAAGCTGGAAATTAGTGGACGTGATTGTCCCAATGCCAGCTTTTCAAATTTGGCACGCGAGGAGCATTTCGCCAATTTGGTGCAACAAAATTTTCCACTGGAATGCACCAATGGCGGCAGCAGCACAGGTCGCCATAGCTTAACTGCTGCAGGCTCAGCACCTGAGGAGGATGGCCTTGAAGCAGGCTGCGGCAAACTGCAGCCGGCTACAGAAACCTCTGACAACCTGGAAGCCTTGATGCAACGCAAACTGTCGCCAGATAAGGAGGTTAATGGACTGGTGGCGCTGGACCCAATGCATTCAGCCAGTAATCGCATTGTGAGCACAGTTTACATACATCGCGAGTGGGTGCTAAAGAAGATTGCCTTATGCCTGGAGCAGCGCACAGTAGGCAAAAAGCCTATGCCTGGACTATTAGGCGCTGCCAAGAGCGAAGCTTTGGGTGCAGCTGGCGTCGCGTATGTGTCGGCGCGCTCCAAGGCCGCAGCCATATCCAGTTCCAGCTACAATGGCTGTTTGGTGTTGGGATCCAATGGCTCTGGTAAGACTTCAATCTGCCAAGCCATCATGAAGGGCAACTCAGGCACCAAGGGCATACTCAATCGTAAGCTGCTTGCCTGCTATCTCATCGAGTCGCAGAATCCCGAATGTCACAGCTTGTCTCTATTCATACGCAAAATAGTGCTTCAGCTGCTTAGTCATGCTTCACTTATTAATAAGGATGAAAGCCAGAAGATTATAGACGAAGGCTTCTCCTTTTTGCAGGACGAGGTGCAGCAGCAGGAGTCTAAGTTAGACGAGGCCATGCATAATATAAGTTTGGGCGAAAATGCTGAAGAGCTGCTTATTGAGGAGCTTAAACGTGGAGCCAACGAATGTGACACCAAAGAGCTGGATAGCTTCCAGGCGCGGCGCACCTCCACTTGCAACAAGCAAAAGTCAAGCCTCACGCGTCAGCAGTCAGAGCCGGCTCCAATCCAAGCGCTTAGCTCACCAGAGCAGGGCGAAAAGATTAACAACTATGGCACACATCCTCCCAAGCGTGGTGGCAGCTCACAAAAGGAGCGTGACGAACAAGACAAGGATAATGGCAATGAGAAGGAGCAAAAGCAGGTGGTATTGGACAAAGAAACCACAGCACAGTCAGCCAAGAGTAGTCCATGTAAATCCAAATCTAAGATACCTGTAAAGCGTGGACGCTCTAGCGGACTATCCTCACCAGCTAAGGTGATTACAAACAGCACCTCTGCGGGCATGAATGGACAGGCTATTCAACAGGGCGGTGGCGAGGACATTGCCGAGTTGGTTAGCGAGCAGCTAAAAAGCGAAATTGAAGCGGCAATCAACGATGAGGTTAATGAAGAGGAGAAACATACGTCAGATGAGGCAACGAATGAAACTAGTAAAGACAACGAAGATCGGCCTGAGGCTGATAAGGATTTGGCTGAGCCAAGACCAGGCACAACGAAGGAAGCGCCTCAAGAGACTGAAGTAGAACCACTCATAGACTTTGGCTTAGAGAATGGAGAGAAGGGTGCGGAGACGCTGCAAGATCTTAACTTGCCGCCAGCAGATGCAAAGCCACCAACACCAGGACAAAAGCCGCGTGTGCACACAAATACGCTGCCACCGCCTTTGCCAAAAACCAAAAGCTGTCGCACCATTATAGCTGATGGCTACTACGAGCTGTTGCTGTCAAACCCCGAAATATTGGAGTGCTTAAACGTGGATAACATAGAAAAAAATCCAGATGAGTGTTTTAAAAAGGCATTGTTGTTTCCTTTACTAGAGCTAACACCGCCGAAAACTGCGCTACTGCTGCTTATTGACTCCATTGATGAAAACTACATCAACGAAGGCAATTTAATAACCACTCTAAAAGGTGGTCGTGGCACCGCTACCAATCATAAGAGTCGCAATGTGGCTGAACTGCTTTCCAATCACATACATCTCTTTCCCAAATGGCTGTTTTTGGTGTGCACAACCAAGAAGCAAACGAAGCAGATAACTAAGATGTTTACCGGTTTTAAGAAGATTACGCTAGATGATTTACGCAAATCGCATGTGGTCAAGGATGTGCAGGAGTATATTATTAATCGTTTGAACTCCGACTTCAAAGACAGCATTATGCTGACCAAGGAAATTATTGAATCCCTACATCAGCTCTATATTAAGTCTAATGGATGCATACTTTATCTGGAAAAGGTGCTTAATGGCATAAAGGAAAACTTTTTCAGCTTTCGTGAAATCAAGCTTATACCTTGCACCCTCAACGGTCTCTACCTCTATATATGCCAGAAGTCGTTTAACAAGAAGCAGTATATGAAAATACGACCTCTGCTCAATGTGCTTCTGGCCTCCTCCGGATATGTGGACAAATTGTTCCTCTTCAACTGTCTTCGTACCCACAACTATACAATAGACTGTACAGAATTCGAAAAGCGTCTGTTGCTTATGCGAAATATTCTCGCCTATGATTCGGATGCACAGCGTCTTAAAATATTTCACAATTCCTTTTCGGACTGGCTTGTGGATGTTAAATTTGCCACCAAAAAGTTTATCTGCGATGTCAATGAAGGGCATGTCATGATCTCTATGTACTATTTGCTGGTAGCGGACACGCTATGCGCGAATAGCGTGCGTCGCTTTGCTTACCATCTGATCAAGTCAGGCGAGTACCTGACCAATCGCAATATTGATTTGGACTTGATACTGATGTTGTTAGAATCACGTCTCAATCTAAGCGATTGTTTTTATACAAATCATTTGAATTGCTGTGCCAGTTGTGAACACGATTTTAAGCACGATCCAAACTTCCTGAGCAAGACGCGTGCCATGATCGAAAAGTTTTTGTCCAATGATTTGAGCGACGAGTTCTGCCAATTCTTATGTGACTTCTTTAAGCCCAGCTTGCCTACGGATGCAAAGATACTTAAGCTGCTCATCGAGACGGGTATCAACAATGCCGAGTCTCAGGTAAGACGGTGTAATAATAATTTCACGCTGGTTCTGTACTACAACCGCTTTCTTTTATTACAGAACTCCTGCGAGTCTTCACTCATGTCCCCCGAGCTATCAGAAAAATCCCAGAATATTGATTTTGAGCTGGCCGATTTGCTCATATCCAGCGAAAAATCTTGCATGTTAGAGACCCAACGCGCTACCAGCCCTTCTGAAAAAAGCGAACCACACCATGAGAGTCAGGATGAAAATGCTTCCAGCACACTGCATCAACTCTCCGACTCGAATCATATTGAGCTGCACAAGGGCAAGGCGCTCATACACATATTGGCCAACGATGGCAATCATCAGTTATTAGAACGCGCACTAAATGCTTGCAAGAGTCCTATAGACTTGGAGATCGAGGACTATAATGGACAGACGGCTTTGAACATTGCAGCTCGCAATGGGCATCTAGATGTGGTTAAGTTATTGCTTAGCTTTTCTCAACCTTGCAATGATGGCACAGGTCGCATGAAACGCGTGGATGTCAATCATGCAGATCGCGATGGCTGGACACCGCTACGTTCCGCCTCTTGGGGAGGACACACCGAAGTGGTTAAACTGCTCATATCGCATCCAGCTTGTAAAATTGATCTGGCTGACAAAGAGGGTCGCACGGCATTGCGCGCTGCAGCCTGGAGCGGTCATGAGGATATTTTAAAGATATTAATTGAGTCTGGCGCCGACGTGAATTCTGTAGACCGACAAGGTCGCACCTCGCTGATAGCAGCATCGTATATGGGACACTATGATATTGTAGAGATATTGTTGGAAAATGGTGCTAATGTTAATCACTTGGACCTGGATGGCCGCAGCGCTTTGTGTGTGGCTGCTCTTTGCGGTTCCTCTGGCTATAGCAAGGTTATATCCACCTTACTCGAACATGGTGCAAATACCGATCAGTTGGACAATGATGGCATGTCACCATTACTGGTCAGTTCTTTTGAAGGAAATGCCGAAGTCTGCGAGCTACTACTCGAGAATGGTGCTGATCCAGATTTGGCCGACTTTATGGGCCGCACACCTTTGTGGGCTGCCTGCACTGCCGGGCATGCCAATGTGGTCAAGCTGCTGCTCTTCTGGGGTTGTGGCATAGACTGCATGGACTCAGAAGGGCGAACAGTGCTTAGTATTGCCGCAGCTCAAGGCAATGTTGAAACGGTGCGCCAGCTGCTTGATCGTGGCCTGGATGAGACGCATCGCGATAACGCTGGCTGGACGCCTCTACACTATGGTGCCTTTGAGGGCTTCCATGATGTGTGCATACAGCTGCTGGAGTCAGGCGCCAAAATCGATGAGTGCGATAATGAGGGCAAGACGGCACTACACTTGGCCGCTCAAGAGGGTCGTTTAAGGTGTGTGCAAGTGCTGCTCGATATACATACTAGTTTTGTGGATCAGAAAGCGCATGATGGGAAAACAGCCTTTAGATTGGCTTGTCTGGAAGGCCATTTAGATACTGTTGAGTTTTTGCTGAAGTTTTGTTGCGATGTAAACTCCAAGGATGCAGATTCGCGTACCACGCTCTACATATTGGCGCTGGAGAATAAGATGGAGCTTGTGAAGTACCTGTTGGACATGACCAATGCAGATGTAAATGTGCCAGATAGTGAGGGACGCACTGCGTTGCATGTGGCCGCCTGGCAGGGGCATGCTGACATGGTGAAATTGCTTATAACACTAGGTAAGTAAATCTTTAATTTAAGATTTCTGCAGGAATCATAATTAACGCCATTTTACTTAATTACAGGCAATGCGAATGTTAACTCCATGGATCTGGAGGCACGCACGCCGTTACACTCATGCGCTTGGCAAGGCAACCATGATGTCATGAATATACTCTTATATTTTGGCGCCGCGGCGGATCATGCCTGCAAGCAAGGTGCCACCGCCTTAGGCATTTCAGCGCAGGAAGGTCATGAAAAATGCGTTATTGCTTTGTTGCAATATGGTGCTAATCCTTATAAATCTGATCACTGCGGTCGCACACCCATCAAACTAGCCGCCAAATCCAATCGTACTAGCATACTGAAGATCTTTGAGAACTATACCAAAAGTAAGCAAAAGCTTAGCAAGCTGTGCAAGCTGCGCCGTCTTTCGTTCTGTTATTAATTATGCTCGGCTTTCCCCTTTTTGCTTTTGCCTTCTAGATGAAGCTAACAATCCCATCGAACCGAAATTCCATCCCAGCATGTTGCGCTCACCTGACCAGCCACCCGCTTTGCCTCTGCACCAAAACCTTGGCCTACAGCCGGCACCCTATCCACCACATGCTTCTGCATCCTCCGTCTGTTCGGCTGCAACCACGGCCACAGTGCACAATGGCAACAATTTGCAGGCGCTGAATGCGTCTAGTTCGACGCATAGCTCCAACAACTTTTATCAGAATACCATGCAGTCGGATGCAAGCAGTTTGCACAAGCGCAAGAGCGTAATCTCTAGTCAGTCAACGGGTAGCAGCAATGATGTGAGTAAACCTTAGAATATGTAAACTATATTCCTTTAAACTTGTGCATTCTTTCCAACTACAGCAAGTGCCGCTTACCTTTACTCAGCAATTGCAGCGTCAAAGTAAACTAGGCTCACGCCATAATCCTTTTGTGCAGAATTCACCCATGGTCAATTCGAAACATGCCTCTACTTCTTCGGGACACAAATCCAGTGGCGCACATCAGCGACACTCTCAAGTGTTGCCGGATCTAAGCGAACATCAGCTGGGTAAGTTTAAGTTCTATTATAGAGCTTTCCAAGTTTAAACAGAAAACAAGGAATCCGATATAATTTTTGCCAAAATGAATTTCTTTTTTTTAAGTTTAATTTACTTTGCATATAATATTGAATTAATGAGAAGATTTTAAGTTTTCTCAATATTCCCGTTTGAATGATTGACTTGATTGATAGATGAACTCATCCCAAATTCAAAATTTTTATAATATATACTCAAAACTCTTTCAAAAATATGTTAGTCCAAATTATGGTAAAAATTTAAATATTTGTGATTCGTTGTCCATTTAAATTCCAATCAAAAATTAATTTAAAATGAATTATATGAAAACAGGTAATATAAAGTTTAGAATGAATATTGATTGACTTGCCCAGATTCAAGTCGCCTATCAAAATTTTAAAGAATACAAATCTTCGCATTATGAAATTACATTAAAATTATTACCTATTTACTTTTTGCATAGCAGCTAACATGACCAATGATGCAGATTTGTACGACATGGAATGCATGTCGCCACTGTATGCCACACCGCCGCATTCACCTAGCAGCGAATTGAGTTCGCCGGGCCAGTTGCCCGCTTTGAATGCATTTGTAGACGATGATAGAGCGGGAACTAGCGGTGGAAACAGCTCTGGAAAGCCTACGCTGCCCGATAATCATTTTGCGCGCGACACTCATATGCGCATAATACTGGGCAATCTGAAGGAGAACCAGCCCAGCTCATCAAGGTAGGAATTTATGAGTTTACCATTATGTGTTCTATATTAAACAATCTTTTATTTATTTGAGCAGCAAGAGCAAACGCAGCGGTGGTTCCGGCAATCCAGCCATGAGGCTCATACGCAGTCGCTTTGATTCGGCTGCGCAATTGATACGACGCACCAACAACATACTATCCTCCAGCAGCAATCAGGGCTCATCCAGCATTGGAGTCAAGTCAGGCACGTTTCAATGGCGCAAGGAGAGCCAAATGTAAACAAAAGCACACACTACCTGCACACGCACTCACACTGACACACATACACTCACACATACGCACTTACATATATACTCAATTATGTAATGGCATTTTACTGAGTTTTTGAGTTTTTACTTTGTACTTGTTAAAAAGTATTTGGTTTTGTGATAGTTTCAATTTTAGTATATTTTTTCGTTATATTTTTTTAATTTAAATTAACTAAAGGCATATTTATATACATATATATATAACTATACATTGTAGACATATGACGTAGTTGTAGACAACAAATCGTAGCAATTTTACTTAAATTAAGCTGCGCATTAAAACAAGCTATAAAAAATATTTGATTAATCAATTTGGCATAGTATTAAAACAAAACCTTTAACAGTACTAGCATGAAAATTATGAAAATGAAAAAATTATGACATACATATACGTATACCTAAAGGCCTCAAGAAAGTTTTTGAAAATTATTTGGAAACTATGAAATTAGTAGTGCTATTTTTTAAGAAAAGCAACAAAACTGAGATGTCAGAAAATGGCTATATTTAACTTATATAATTTTTTATAGTTTAGTATATCAACATAATATAACTTGCAGACATTTTTAAAGATCCTGTTTACATTTTGAATAAGTCTCTATACTACTTATATATGAATCAGCTAACGAAATATATGCTAAATTCAATTTCAAGGTAATTTATTATATACTATTGTATATTATGAGTTGCATTAATAGCAATACGTTTTAGAGTACATAATAAACATTTATGTACTATAATATATATACAGACTACAAATTGCACAAACAATTTGCTAATCCTACAAAGCCTTTTAAATTTGTGTCAATTTTAATGCACTTTTCCGACTTTGTTGATCCTGATCCTAGCCTCAAAACATACCTCTTGCAAACTTACATACGAATAATAGAATAAAGACAAGAACAATGCTGCAAGTCGGTTCGGAACCAAACCACATGCATTTTTAACACAACAGACCTACGCAAAACACGAATAAATACATTACAATTATAAGCTATGAAACACTGAGCATCTTCTATATGAATACATATGTTCTTTTAAGACATTATGGAAATTTCAATAAAAACTTATTTTAAATATTTCGTTTTATATAAACTTTGCTTCAAACCAAAACATTGATTCATTCAAGCCGGGTTGTAGAGCAATTAACAGTACATCGTCTTTTCTTGCAGCTTCGCAGCTTTTTTTTTTTAAACTCACAATATGCATATGCAAAAATATAAAGATTCTCCACAAGGGTCTTGAAAATACCTGTAGAATTATAACAAGTACTTGCAGTAACATATGAGGTACATTTATATAGAGCTGTAAAAGTAAAGGTCAATATTTTCTTAAACTCTATTCACACTGCAAAGCAGCAAATTACACACAAAAAACACAAGAGTACTTACATAAATGAACACCAAGTAAATGGCTAACAAAAATAAGTTTAAAGTTGAACAGCGAAATGTTAAATAAAAAATTTGCTACAAACAAAGCGTAATTAATTGTTAACAAAAAATGATATTGCGTAAAATACAATTGTTTAAATATACATTGCAAAGTATATATAGTATATAGAAATTATATTTCAAAAAACCCATATTTACAAGTTGATGCGCAGTTATTCGATATCGAAAATACAAACATACCTATTATATTATAACATTATACAACTATGACAAAGATAACCGAACTAACTTAAACTAAAAAGCATACATATAAACACAGAAATGCATGAGGGATCTGGGTCTAAACAACCAAAGATAAACGTTTGAAGTACATTAATTATATTTATATATAAATACACATATATCTTAACATATACATTCATATATATGAAATGATTATGATTATACATTGGTAGCGTTGTAGTTTTGAAAACAATTGCATTAAAGTTTGATATAAAGCAATGAATTATTGACGAAAATTGATACAGGAACATTTACAGCAATTCTGAGTGTGTTAAATTTAAACAACCTTTTTTTGTGTATTTCATTGCACAACAAATGACAAAACATTGAGCATATACACATAAATCTATATATACATATATATAGAAACTTATATATATAATTTAAAGAAAACCTTAAATAAAATGTATATTCATACAAATAAATTGAGCCGTCTTTTTCTATTTCCTACGGAATGCATTTATTTGTGGTTATCAACAAGTATCTTGGGATTTGCCACACGGAACACATTAGGAACCATGCCAGAGAGTGTGGTAAACAGCTCCTCAGATATATCATGTGGCAGTAGTAATTGTAATGTACTGTAAGAAAAAAAAAAAAACATTTTTAATTATTATCTACTGTTGATTTTTTTTTAAATAGTCAGTAACATGTACTAAATTCACGCGCAATGAACAAAATGTACAACTTTTTGCAAAAAATTAAGTCTTTACATATGTATATCCAAAATTTTGATCGGTGTGCTTAGTACCAAAATCATACTTTGTTTTTTTTTTCCAGCACGGAAATGCGTTCCTTTCGAAATGGGCAAAAAATACAATTTTAAATTTCCGAAGATTTAAATACCGAACTAGACGTAAAGCCCGAGTCTAAAAAGACAAGAAATATCGAAATGATTCTAAAGTGCAAAAGATTTTCGTTTTCACAGTTTTAAAATTATTTTCGCAGACATTTAAAAAAGTTGTCACCACCTTTTTTAACTAATTATTTTTCATCCGCCCGGTTCCTAAACTATGCTTGGGTTGCGTACTCTGACACCGTTACCCAGCAACCTTAAGGCCAGCAACTCACCTTAACTCCGCACCACCCCAGGAGGCAGATTCAATCATAAAACCCTTTGCACACTTGAAAACCAGCTCAGCGCGTCTCATACACCATTGCACGGTCATATCCTCGCTCATTTCGTGCCTCAGCAATGCGGGTATAGTTAACGTAGTTATATCGTGACGACTTGCAGTTTTCAAAATATTACGCAGACCCAAAATAACTGGATGACGAGAATTTATTTCGCTGGGACTGTTGATAGGCTCGTCGGATATCAAATGAAATATGACATGTGACTGCGAAAGATTTGAATGTCGAGTTATAAAGAAATCTCCAGTTTTAAGCTTTGGCGCATGGGATTTGGAAGGCGAGGCAGTGCCACTCCCATTACTCGTGTTGCTGCTCGCGTGGCTATTGTTATTACCATTATTGCTAGGCGTACTTGAATCGCTGGTGCTAATAATGCGAATTTTCTCTTGAATTTTCTCCAGCTGCGCATCAATCTGCAACAAATGTTTCGCAAAAATTTAAAGATGCCCCTATAAGTAGTCCAGAATGCTGCTTACCTGCTCAAAATGAAATTCCGTAGACATATTGGCATTCTTTATAATACTCTTGTTGGCTTGAGCTTGTATGGATGGCGTCAAAACCACTACACCACATAGCGAGCTTGAATAAAGCCCAAGAGCCATGTTGAGCCCATTTAAGCTTTCCTCAGCGTGTAGAGGACTACACAGCTCGGTTACATTGGCGCTAAGTATGCGTATATTATGCATATGCTTCAGTTGAGAGCCCAAGTGTATGGTAAAGCTTTCCTCCATAGAGGGCTGTTGTGAGACAAACATAGAGGAGCGATTGCCAAGCGGTGTGGCAACCGGAGATACTTGAAACATTTGGCTTACTTGGCTAGTAATCCAATTACGATATTCATTCTTCTGATGACCCATCATAGCCTCTAGCTCAGACTCGTAACGCTTGCGTACAAAGTTCTGTGTGGTGTATTGCTGTGCTAGCAGATTGTTGATGTCTTCTGAGGTGGTTGTTATATCAAGCTGATTGATTTGATTATCCATTTCCTGTTGTTGCGAGTTGTTCAGCGTTTCCACCTCAGAGTCCATGTGCTCTGTCATATCAGCAATCACCTTGGCGTATGCACGTTCCCTCTTAAGTATATCCTCAAGCGAAGACGAGTGCACTAGACGATGAAAGCTTTGTGCAAATATGTCCTCATCGCTGGGTCCCACTCTATCAGCAAACTGCAAAAGTTCCTCTTTATAAAGACGTTCTGTATCTCGCACTATGGCCTCCAAGTCGAGTTCCTCATTAGCCGCTTGGTCCAACAACTTTTGAGCGTAGTCGTCTAGAAATTTTTGGTGCTCCTCGTCTATAAAAGCCTGCAGCTCTTTTTCCAAATCTATATTTAAGCAAACAATGCTTTTTATACTTTGCTAGCAACTTAAATTCTGTGCTTACTTATGTTTTCATCCAAATAGCGCATCATGGGATCCATTTGCGCTAAAAGCTGCATTACCAAATCCTCCAAATGCTCATCTTCAAACGGAAATGTCACGTCTAATGAAGCTACACAGTCTTTGTTTTCATGGTCCTTGTATTTATATTCAAAGGCAACTGTGCGCGTTGCTGCTGCATTAGCTTCCATTGTTAAATTATTAATAATTTTAAGTAAATTTTCTAAACCATTTCTATGAGTACGCCCCTGAAAAAGCAGTGCAACAACAAGCCGCTGATCAGCTGTGCGCTGCAGTCAACAGCGTTGCCACATCAGCATGTAGTTCTAATTAAAGTGTGTAAACACTGACGCCATTTTATTTTTGAACATGGCGGCTTCCATAATAGCGCAAATATTAACCATTTGAATCAAATAAAACACAAAATGCAACGAGTTCATTTCAAAAAACTTTATTTTTCTCAACTATAAAATGGCAAGGTAAAAATAAATAATCAAAACTAAATAACATTATAAGCCAGCAGCTTTGGTGAGTCACGCATCTGAAAATTACAACAGTTTCTCGTTGAAGTGCTGCTGCAAAAACTTACCCAGAGGATCCCAATCACGATCATACGCTTCATAACAGCTCAGAGCAATTTGCAAGCAGGTGCAGTGGTTTATCCGCATGTGGCTGAGCAGCGCGGCGGCAGTCATATGTCAGCGCTTCGGCTTACTTTTTCAGCCAACTTGCAACAAAAATTACAATAATACATATTTGTAAAATGTCATAATATGGTATGTGTTTGTGCTTGCCAATTTAAAACAAATATAACCATTAAATTAATGAAAAACGTAAAACAAAAAGGTAAATAAAAACCATATAAAGTGCCCATCCACAAACGCTACAATTTACAAAACTGCTGGCTGGCCTGCTGGATCTACTGGCTTGCCTGCTTTATCACTTACACTCTGCTCGCTCTGCTGGTTTTCCTGCTGCCTGTCGGATATAAATATTAGAGCCCTGAACGAGAAGTTACGTCAAAATTGACAAACAATTCCAACAATGACTTGCAATCACAAGCGAAAAAGATTTTCAAAAAGTATCCAATTTTTTTTAAGACTATGAGTCCAAACGAATCGTAATATCAAGTTAATCTCACTCCACACAAAAAAAAGGTTGCGCAAAGTAAGAGAAGCCTCCTTGAATTCTCATCTTATTAGATAAGATCTTCTTAGATCATTTACTTCTGCGCTCAAGTTTTAGTACAAATTCATTTTATATGAATTTATAACATTTTTAAATTGGAATAGTTGTAAAGGAGTACGACTTACTTCACTCAGATGATAAAATAACAAAATTTACTGAAAAGTCAACTCGCTATCATCGTTTTTTTCGTCCAGGGCTCAAATATGCGTATGTCGTATCCTGTCAAAAATGTAAGCAACATAAATTCAAAAAGAACTACGCTTTTTACTAAATAAGCATTTTTGGTATTTGGATTTTACATTATAAGTACTTTGCTGTAAATTGTTCATGTATTTTTTATATCTTTCTTTGCTACATTAAAATGTAAATTTTCGTTTAACATAAGGTCCTTAATTGTTGATCTCTTCCCTCTCTGCATACAAACTGCTAAAGGTAGGTATTGATTACAATTAATTTCTTGATTTGATTAAAACTAAACATTGGAGATTATTTAGTAAAATTTTTTCATACTCTTCGTCACAAACTTATAAAAAAAAATTGATAAAGTAAAGCCAAGCGCAAAGGCGCTGAGAAGCTTAGTGGTACTTAATGTGCTTTCAAACGCGAGCAACAGCTCGGAAGCTAGCCACATTGATCTCTACTAGTAGTTAAAACTAAGACAACTTAAGCCTAGAAAAAGTTGTAATACATATAAATTTGTTGTTTTTTACTTTTCTTTTGCACTGATTATCAAGATTATAAGAAATTGTGGGCGGCAACCGTGTTATTTTTAATATTTTTTTGTTTTTTTGTGTTTTTCTTTTTTTATGTTTTGGGAGTTATTTCACATGTCTACAGGGGAAGAGGCTACAATTTGTTTGTTGTGTGAGGCTGCCGCTTAGAAGATCTTGCATATATATATATATAGTACATATAACTGAGTTAAGTGTAATTAGATACAAATTTCGCTTGTTTTGGTTACTTATAAGTTGCGCTCGCTACACACGAATTGCGGCTTGCTAATTTACAATATTACTTTTACTTGCTATTGATTGAATTTAAGTGTAATGATATTGATTTATTGAATAGTTTTGTTGACGGTGCTGCTTAGAGAATGGCTATATAATTAAACGAATCGGAACGAATCAATCCTGGACAGCTGCTTCGTACAATCTGATTTATTTTTATATACATATATGGTATATATGTCTGTATACTGCTGATATAGACTGTATCTGTGCTGACTGTACTGTATCTCGACTGCACTGCACTGCACTGATTTCTCTCCTGTATACTTTGGATTGGTTTACGTGGTGCTCTCGCTCTCATTTTCACACACTCTCTTTTTCTCTGTTTCTCTCTGTCTCAATGTTTATTTTCTTGATTTGATTTGGGAAAACTTCTTAGTTATATGAACGATTGTTCATATCATTGAATTGCGTATGACTTTGACTTTTGGGCTTTAATTGAGCCTCTGCTAATTTACCACCTATAAAAATGTTGATAAATGAGAAATGTTATTTTAAAATGTTTTTCAATTCTTAAATTGTTTGCAATCTATATAGTTTAAAAACAAACCAAATAAAAATTACTCTTATTAAAGCTTATTAGTAAAGAGAAATAGTTTTCAAACAGGTATAAACAAAAATGTTTGCTTCATCAGTCCCAAAAAATGTTAAGAAACTACCAAGAATATTTCATTATCTTTAAATTAACACTTAAATAAACAAAAAAATAAATTACTTATATACAATGTATAGCGTGTAGCACTGCCAACCCAAAACGGAATACTTTGGTTACAAACAAATAAAGAGATTGGGTTAAGAAGGTTTATGTTAATGGGCTAACTGCTGTAGTAGGGCCTTAACAAGTTAAGTTGCTAGTAGCTCACCTCGTCTGGTCTGTCTCAATATCTGCGATTGCTGGCTCCATTATTGAAGCCCTGATTGCCGCCGCCATAGTTGCCTTGGTTGCCACCGCCTAAAAAGAACCCATTGAACCGCCTTTAGTTTAAAAGTTCTGTCACAAATCTAAACATAACTAGACTAAACTTTCTGTCCAATATACTATAAATTTAAAACAAAAATTTGGTTTTTGTAACATATAACATAGTTAGACGTCTCTCTTCTTTAAACTCACAGTCTTGCCTTTTTTTTTTCTTTGTAAACAATCTAACTGCTAGACTTTATGGATGTGCCAACAGTTAGTTAGGGTTCTGTGAAGTTGTGTTGATGACTTGGAAAGTTTGGGATCTATAATTGTAGCTTACCTGCTTTGTTAAAATTGCCTTGGTTGCCGTAAGGTTGCATGCGGTTACTGTTGAAATTGCCACCGCCGCGCTGTGGACCACCGCCATAGTTTTGCTGATAGCCAAAATCATTGCCACCATTGTTACCACCCCAGTTTCCACCGCCGCCGCCGCCACCACCAAAGTTACCTCCGCCGTTACTACCCCAATTGCCACCATTGCCATTGTCCCAAGGACCCGCATTGCTGCCCCAGCAGTTGCTACCGCCACCGCCGCCGCCACCACCTCCGTAGCCACCGCCGAAACTATTGTTCCCCCAGTTATCATTGCCGCCACGATTATTGCCCCAATTGCCACCATTCTGGTTACCATAGTTGCCACCGCCGCCCATATTTCCACCACGATTGCCCCCACGAGCACCCTGACCACCTCGCCCACCGCCACCACCACCGCCCATTTCGTTTTGCTTGGGCAAAGCTTTCTTCACATCAACCATTTTGCCATTAACCTGATGCTGTTTTTGCACTGAAAAGGAAAAAGATATTGAATGATCAATTAGATACTTCACATTTGTTATTCTAAAATATAAAGAATTTTTAGCTGTTTGGCATTGTACCAAATACTTTTTCATTATTGGTTTATAGAAATAACCAACAACAATAATATAATACTGGCTAAATTATGATCTTACAGTCGGTAAACGGCGCATGAGTACATTAATAATTACTTTGCGGAGCTGGGACTGTATAAATTGTAATATTTAGTTTTTATATAATATAATCTCTTTCACTTTTTCATCTTGGGCTTATAGAATTAATCAACAACAATAAAATGCAGAATACTGGCTAAATATTATAAATGAAGAGCATTCATGTACATTGCAGTTAATATTGCTGGAAAAGTCTGAACATCAAAACCTGCCTTAATGTACTCTATACTTTTATGGTGCTTTGTAACGAGGCTGCGTGTTACACTGAACTGGGTTTAACTTTACATTCGCATAACATAGCGTAAGCCGACGCTTCAATTCGTCTCACAGCGTTTTAAAGGAAACGACGCAAGTGTGAAGCAAACTTGCCCATTTGTCAGTACTGTGTACTTTTTTACCTATGTTAAACTGTATTCCATACTAATTTTTTTTACAAAAATCGCAGTACATTGACATATTTCACATTTTATTCTATACATACTATATTGTAACGAGGCTGCGTGTTACGCTGAATTTGGTTAAGTTTACATTCGCATAACATAGCGTAAGCCGACGCTTTAATTTGTCTCACAGCGTTTATAAGGAAACGGCGCAAGTGTGGAACAAACCTGCCCATTTGTCAGTACTGTGTTAGGGGATGATTAAACTGTGTCTATATACTAGGTAACACTGTAGCATATACGTTTTCATCAAGTAAGCATAAGGGTGCTTATTCAACAATGATATAATATGAGCCAAAAATTGTTTTAACAGTTTTGAAACGCCGCACAGCAATTTGAACATTGTAGTGCGGAGCTGGGACTGTCTAAAGTTATAGTTAATGGTTGTACATATAAACTTAACTACTTACACACAATCTTGTCCACGGGATCGTAGTCATCATATTCAACAAAAGCAAAGCCGCGCTTTTTGCCCGTCTCTTTATCCATGACAATATTAATGTCTACAATATTACCAAAGTGTTGGAAATAGTCCCGCAAGCATTGCTCGTCATGATCGTCTTTTAATGCGCCCACAAACAACTTCTTAACCGTAGCGCCCGCATTTGGATTATCAATATCCTGACGTGGCACCGCGCGTTTGGGTTCAACGACACGACCGTCAATTTTGTGCGGCCTGGCCTTCTGTGCCTCATCAATCATGCTCGAGTGCGAGTAGGTTATAAAGCCAAAACCACGCGAACGCTTCGTGCGTGGATCTTTCATGACAACTACATCGACAATTTGACCCCACTTCTCAAAGTGTGCCTTCAAATTTTCATCAGTGGTGCGGTAATCCAGACCACCAATAAATAGTTTGCGCATATGCTCTGGTTCCGTAATGGAATCCTAGTTTAAAAAAAAGAAATACACACATATTGATTTTTTCAGACAAGCAAAACCTAACCTCCAAGCGGTCATGGCACATGCACAATTTCAAAATGGCGGCCACGGAGGCTCATACGCCATTTAATATGTGTAGCAGTGAAAAATGTTCTTAGCAAAAAATGTAGATTTGTACTTACATCATCATGGCCATTGGAGTTGCCGTTTTGATTTGAGTTATCGTTGTGACCACCCATCTTAGTTAAATTTATTTATTAGCTTTACACTTGTTTTTTTTTTCAAACACACAAAACGCAGCAGCACGTCGAACTTGTGCACACAATGAAAAAAGATAAAGTGATGGAAAAGTGAAAAGTAATGCTATGCGTCATCAATTGGCAATGCCAACCTGATTGAGTTATAGTGTGTTATCGTTTCGGTATTTTAATACCAAAAGGGAAATTTATAAGTATTTCAGTGAGTGCATACAAATTTTAGGTCTTATTATGCGATTACTTTTAATTACGCATATCGATGTATATTAATAAAAAACAGGGAAAGTGTTGCGTATAATAATTTCAAAAAATGCGATATGAGATGAATTTTAATAATTAATATATAATTATATAAAAGTTGTCAAGATAGGTGCAAAGTTCTATTTACGTAAGATTTCAATCTATTTTTGTTTGAATCATGCACATAATCTATATTAGACGGAATTGGAATTGTGAAGGGCGGGATAAATTTAAAAAACATTCGAACGTGAAAGGATAATTCCAATAATTCATCTGTCATACCCTACGCATTAACAGTGAAAAATTATAAATGTTTGGTATCAAAAATAAAAAAAAAAAAGATTAAGCTCATTTTAAGCACTAATATTAAACATTTTTAATTTATGGCTACTGGACAGTTGGCCGTGCTGTCCACTTAATCTGATGTCAAATTTTAAAACTAAGCACAGCTTGGCAGCCTCATTTTTTGACATTTCTTACTTGCCTGTCTATTCGTTATTATGCAGCGCTTTTGCAGTGTAGCTGTCATTTAGTCTTCATATAATTTAGTTTGCCGTTTATATTGCGGAAGATATTTTTAATCAAGAGATTTTATGCCCAAATAGGCAAATTTTCGTGTAACAGAACATACTTTTTATCAAGCTGTATGTTTGGTAATCAACTAAAATATATACTGTTATAACTTTTAACAAGCTTTTCAGACGCGTAGTACGATGTCCGCTTCCGACCAACAAGACGCAAAAACTGATGCAGCAGACGGGGAGCATTTGCGTAAAATTTTTGTTGGTGGATTGTCCATGCAAACAACTGCCGAGACCTTAGAAAATTATTTTGAGCAATACGGAAAAGTACTCAGTGCCGTAGTTATGCGCGATGCCTTAACCCAGCGCTCTCGCGGTTTTGGCTTTGTTACCTTCTTGAAAGCTGAGACGGTGGAAATGGTGCGTTCACGTCCGCACACCATTGACCACAAGTAAGTTGAAAACATTAGCTTTATTTAATTGTTCATATTTAGAGTGCATACCATAGATCTGTTGAGATTAAACCGGCCTTAGCACGACGCGATTACAAGGCAAGTTCCAATACTGCTGTTGCAAGTTCGCCTAAGATCTTCGTAGGTGGTCTGAAGCAATGTCATAATGAGGAGTGTTTGTATGACCATTTTTCGCAATTTGGAAAAGTCGTTGCACTTAAGATCCTGCAGGATAGAGAGACAGGGCGCCATCGAGGCTTTGGTTTTGTAGATTTTGATAATTGTGTAAACGCAGAGCGTGCTTTAGGTTGGTACCCTTAATCTTTCGCTCTGTACGCTAATTATTAAGCCATTTGTTTTGCACACAGCTCATGGTAAGCACACTATAAACTATGAAGCTATTGACGTCAAAAGGTCATCGCAGCGCGCCGATCAATTTGGGCGCATGCATAAGGGTGGTGTTGCTCAAGCTGGCTATGCTCCGCCGCAGCCAGCTACAATGGATAGTTTTAACTACTCTCCCAACTACAATCCGTATGTAGCTCATTCGTCTCTGCCACCGACAGCCTTTATCAATGGCTGGGCCTCTTACGTCGCCCCCGTTGCGTCAACACCACTCGCTTATGCGTCGCAGCAGCATAACTATGTTAATCGTCCAACCAAGCCCTTGACTGCTCTACAACCTATCAATAATACAATCGATTGGCAGCGTCATAATGTAAATGCGGTTAATATTCATAAGCGCCCACTGGCTTCAAAAAGCTACATCAGCGAGCCTTCGGGCAAATCACGCAAGACGGCTGAAGCTGAAGCAAATGAAAATATTGAAGCTGTCGGAACATTGTCGACTGCTTTGGCTGGTGGTGGAGACGCTCCCCAGCAGGAATTTATAACGTATCGCAATGCTCCGGCCAACAGCATGAATAATTATGAATAATTAATAACACACCACATACTCTTCCGTGTAGAATGCAGATTCATACCGACGTTAAACGAGAATCTGGCTGGCATGTGAATTGGAATTGTCTGTTTCAATATTTAATTTTGATTACTAACAATAAAATAAAATTTATTCTATTAATTGCTCACATCTTTATGAAGTTACATGTTCTGCGGATTAAGATAATAATGGGGGGGCGGGTCTATTTTGACGAAAATCAGCGTCACATAGTTTATGGATGATCCCTCACAGAACTTATTATAAACCGAAAACAAATAAATACTTATACATTAGGGTGTCCCAGGCTATAAGGGCAATTTTTTTTTTTTGCGAATGGAGTTACGCATACCCCTTATTTTTTTCCATTTGACCCTAATGACTTAAATAATACATATGGCGATCGGATAACGACAACACGTGCCGACTTGATGTCAAACTTTAGAATGAAAAGTTTGTATGGAAGACATAGAGAGGTTTTAGAACTTAATACGTATTTCAGTAAATGAAACACTTTTTTACCCGTATATAATATTTATAAAGTATTTATCATTAAAAGAACACAAATAATTTTACTAGTTCTACTAACCGAAAAGTGAACCACATAGTTCTTCCTTCGATGGGATGTAGCGTTCACCGTGGGCTGATGAGATTTCTTTGGCTAAGTTGGCAACCATTTTTACTTTTGTTTCCTGATCTACATTATCATACCATAAATGCTGGCAGAACTTCTATGAAGCTGCTATTGAGATGCTTTTGTCGATTCTTTCATAAGCCTTTATGGTCTTCAAAAAGCATAACTCCTGGTATTGCGCCTGAACCGCTAAAGTGCATTGCAGCCAAGGCTTTACGTAGGATGTCACGATAAACAGGCACACGTCTCATAGAGCTACCTTATCCTTGTTTAAAATTCTGAATTGAGAGCTAAGTAAAGTTATTTTTAATGAATAAATTGCTCTCGCCATCCATCGAGCTTGGTGCATGGCACCTGGAGGCCGAATCCTAAATTTCTTCTCTCTATCTCCGCCGAGAAATATTATTGAAAGCTCTATTAGTTCACGATAGTTATCTCTACCAATCTTTTTAGTTAATTCAGATCGGTAAAAGTCTAGCAGTTCTTTAATTTAGGCATGCTAGCTTTTCTATATAGCTCTGCATCCTCTGGGTATCAATATTTTAAGTTTTCACGGAACTTTTTAAACAGTTTAATACCAAATCGTAGACGTGATGGCGGCGATCAAAAACGAGCATTTCTCTACTCATTTTCTGTTCGAGAAGCACACAGAGAATCTGCACTTTATCTTGAAGATTCCAATCAATCATAGCGTTTCAAACTGCCTATGCCTGTTCGCTTCCTGAAGAGTTCTCTAATTTTGGTACAGCGATGAGTTGATCTTTATGATCGTACGAAATAACTATCTGTAGACGTTCTTCTTTAGATTTTCGCGCATCTAAAGCTGGTAAGAGTTCCCAGTGGCCAGTTACAGTATCCGGCTTCTGCGCACTCTTTCGCTTTTCTGTACGAATTCTTTGAATTGAGGACTTACTTATAGGATATTCGACAGTGTTATGTCCAAGCATTTCAATAGTTGCTTCAATAATAAATACAAAATTTCGCATACATAACTGACACCTACCTAAAGCTGCCACTAATTTCGGAGTTATGACATTTTTCCTCAAAGAAGTGTTAGACTGTGTGCTCTCGGTAGAGGTGGGCAAGTTTTCTTGAAAATCCAATATTTCAGATTCAAAAGACGAATTTTCTTGTAGTGGTTCATAAAAAGGTGTTGATGCAGTTAAGGATGACAGATATTTATCACGTCCCCTATTGAAAATGTCCCCTTTTTGGAACCGCGTAACTACGATGACATCCTTATCAAATAAACAAGCACATCAATACGTTGGCTCCCGCGCGCCTTAGTAAACAAGTACCGGCATGTTTCGATGCAAGTCGGCACAGGTTGCCATGGTTTTAAATACGTGAAACTTTATTATTAATAGTTTTGACATCATTGCAAAAAAATAAGAGGGTATGCATTGGAAAAAAATACTTTTATTTTTTTGGGACACCCATATATGCATACTACATATCTAGTTAGCGAATTAGATTTGAGGCTGTACCCAAACTACGTGACCCACTTTTTGCAAGTTTTGAACGCCTACCCCCCCCCTCGCTGACCATAGTATATGGACACCCTATTGATGTTCTGTTCTTAGCCGCTGAAAATGCAAATTATTTTAGTTTCCCGCATAAATAAAAGATGTAAATTTTTGATTTTTTGACTTAAAATCGTAAACTCTTGTTTTTAAATTTTTATTTAGTACCATTAAATATTTCTTTTTCCATTTCCCATTTAAAGTATTGCGAATTATAATTGTTTATTTTTTTGCACCACTGAATTGTTACACATATAATATACTATATATATATATATATATATATCCTTTTAATAATATGAAATTCTTGAATTTTTTTCTAGTTATTCGCTTTTCAATGTTATCAGTTTGTTTAGCTTTGTGCGCCTTTCATTTCATTTAAATGCTAAATATAAAAAAAAATATATATATATTTAAATAAATGAAAAATTCTGGCATAAGTTTTTATCAGTTTAAATAAATAGTTTTTATTGGCTGTTTTTAAATTTATCGCGTTGTTGTTGCATCTGCTATAGTTCTTGTATTTGGAGTAGTTTATTGGTTTTTGAAAGAAATGTTTCTTGGCTTAATTAGTTGTAGTTTTATACATATAAGTTAAATTAAAATTAAGTTGCTTATTTTTTCATTTTTTAAATTTAATTTTTCATGTTAATTGGCTTTTTTGTTTTTTATTTTAACTTAGAAATGAGCATGAACGTTACATTTTGTGGTTTATATATTAAATTTAGTGTTACATATTAAATTTAATTTTAGTACCTGTGATTTTTTACTCGTATTTTATTTTTAATTTTCTTTAACATTTCCAAGCACTTTTAGCACTGTTTTTGAGCTAAGATTTGAACACTAACATTTTCATTTTACAAAAAATGCATTAAAAATTGCTTAGAACTCCGTCACAGTGCTAAAATTGCTTATTAATTTAGGCAAAGTATAATAAAAACAATAGAGAGAAACAATGTAGTAGATAATTAAAAATAAAAAAAAAAATAAATAAGAGTAAAATCAAGAGCGAATTTTTCAGTTTCTCAGTGCCAGGCGCAGCTTAGCTCAGTATGCCAGACGGCACACACACAAGTACATAAATAAACAAATGATATGTTTTGAAAAACTAACAAAATGTTTATAATAATAAAAGCAACAAAAATTAATCAATAATTCAATTTGCGTATAAAAATTAAGTTTAAAATTAGGTTTTTGCTGGCATGGCTGAGATCTGGCGCCCGGAACATAGTTTTGACAAGGTTTTTATCTAAGAATTTCTTTAGTTTTTCTTTTTTCTTTCTGCAATTATATAAATATATATATATTTAGATTTTTTTTTGTAAGTCTAAAATTTAACATTAAATTATGAGTTTTTTTTTAATATATATATATGTATTTTTTTTTTGTTACATTGTTTCCTTTTTTTAGCTTGCTTTACCTTGAGAGAAGTGTTAGTAGCTTGTGGTTGTTGATTTTTTATATACTTTATATATATATATATATATTTTGTTTCTTATTTAAAAAATATGTTTATATGTACTACATTTTAGTTCACAACTGCGTTGGAAACACCAAATCGTTTAAGTTGCTTGACTTAGTTTGGTTTACGAACTCATTTCAAGAACCGCCACGCCAATAAGCACCAAAACACGCCACATTGTTTTTTTTTTTTTTTTTGCTCTATACAAAGTAAGCTAGACCGTGTTTTATATACTCTTTTTTTTATGCTTTGGCAAATAAAAATTTAAATATTTAGCATTAAATCAAGCAAAGTTTTTTTAAATCATAAAGGCAAATGCGGCGTTTTAGGTGCTCTCTATACGTGGGACCTCTCCCTAATATCTCTACACACTGCTGTTACTAAATTAAGTTTTATTTTGTTGTTGTTTTGAGGTTTGGTTTAACTTCATTTTGTAGTGTTTTATGTTTTTACATTTTAAAAAAAGTACGTACTTAAACTTTCAAATTGTTACCATTTTTTTAATTAAGTTTTCAAGTCTTTCTTTTGCTCTTTTTATTGCATTTTTTTTTTTTGCATTTTGAAAAATATTTTTCATTTTTTTGTATTTTTTTATGTTTTTGTTGTAATTAGTTTTTAGCTAAGTTTGCTTTTATTTTCATTTTATACTTCATTTTAATTAATTTATCATGCTTAAGTAGATTTTTGTTTTATTTTATTAAATTAAAAAACAAACAAGTTTCGCTTTTCCTTTGTAAATTTTGTTGACTTAAAAGTAAAAATTTGAAAATTTTTTGCCAAATGAGCTGAAATTAACTTTTACATTTACGCTAATTATGTGTGGATGTCTGTGAGTGTATGTATATGAATGGTGGGCTTTAATGAGACTTTTTGAGACTTAAACATAATACACGTGCGTTCTAGCTGTAGAAATGAATTCGTTTCGGAAAAGTGCTGCGTTTTGATTTTTTTATAGTTTTTTTTTTTTCTTTTAAACAATTTTGAGCGCACATTTCGAACTTTTAAATTTTTTACGTTTACAAGAAGAGAATTTGCACAACATTTTGCTTTTTGGCACGAGTTGGCTCAGATGTATATTGTAGAATACAATCAACTGCTTTGCATATAAAAAGGAAATCCGACACTGCCTTTAAAACAAATTTCAAAACGCAGCTATTGCTATTTATCAAAGTTACTAAGTTTACAAAGATCATCATCGTCCTCCTTCTCGTCGTTGTTGTGTGGTTGTTGCTCTCAGGAACCTTCAAACTGTTTTGTTTTCCTGGCTCTCTGTAGTCACACCTGTTTTTCTCGCTGTATGTTTTTTAGTGTGTGTGTGTGTGTGTGAATATGTGATTTTATGAAGTGATTTTTGTATGTTTAGTTCTTATGGAAGAAGTCGATGGTTTTAACGTTGGGTTTATGCTGCTTTAAACACTTAATTCTGGCTGCACAGCGCCAGTTTTTGAAGCAACATTGCAGCTGCGGTGCCGCCTTTATAATTTCGATTGCGGCACACCACCGTAGCCTAGTTAACGGCGTCCATAGTTGTTTCCAGTCTGTCCATTGCCAGCACCGCCACGCAGTGGTCCATTGGCTGAGTTGGCGCCACCGCTGCGGTTGTCATTGCGGTTGCCATAGCCGCCGCCGCCTCCATTATTGCCGCCCAAACGGGGACCTCCATTACCGCCTCCAGTACGCATATTGTTGCCAGCAGTACCATTGTTGCGTATCATGCCACCTCCATTGTTGTTGTTCATGGGACGTGATTGCGGACCATTGTTGCCGGTTATACCGCCACGGCCCATATTGTTGTTAAGATTGTTGCCACCTAAGGCTTGGCGTGGTGGCAAATCATTCCGCATACGTGGTTTCTTTTCCTCAACATTGAGTTTCTGGCCATCCGGCGAGTTCTCGGGGAAGTACAGGGGCTGTGGGTTCAATTGGAAACAGTTAAAAAAAATCCAGGAACTCGGTTTTTTCTAATAACGAATAACTCACGCAATTGGCCAGGCACTTTTGCACTGCCTCGGGATCATCGTAGGTAATAAAGCCATAGTTCAGTGGACTACGCATACCAGGTGGCACCTTGCTGCCAGCCTTGGACAGTATGCGCAGCTCCAAGACAACACCAAAGCGTGAAAATAGCTGACGCAGCTCTTCTTCAGAAGCATGATGTGGTATGTTGCCGAGAAACAGTTGCTGATTGTCTCCAAATTGCTGCGTGTTGCTCAGGCGACGCGGCTCAAACTCTGTAAGGGATTGCAACAAATATAAGCGTAAATTTAGAGAAGGTTTTTTCTTATATATTTACATACCCTTGTTTCTAATTGAGTTGTTGCGCTGTGGCAAGGGTCCTCCACCATTGTCCAAACGAGGACCGCTATTAGCGTTGCTGTTATTATGAGCTGATGCCGTGCTGGAATAGCTAACTGCGGCGCTGTTGCTAGAGTACGATGAATAGACATTATTGATCGGTGGCTGTTGCTGCTGTTGTTGTTGCAGCTGTTGTTGCTGCTGCAATGCAGCATTGACAAAACCACTTGGCGAGGAAGAAGTCGATTTGAACAGATTAGCATAGGTCTTGGGTTCATTCTGCTGCTGCTTGGCTGCTTCATACTTTTCCTGCTGCTGCTGCTCGTGTATGGTTTTGAAATCGTCCACTGGTGTGGGTGCCTTTTGCAATTGACGCGGTGGCACCTCATTGGTGTTAGCCACAACCACGTTCTCTTCAACCTGCTGTTGTGGCGGCTGCTGTTGTTGCTGCTGCTGCATAAGCTGAGGCGCCACAAGCGGTGACTGCTGGAATCCTGCTGGAGGCACTGAAACGTGGGCAACTCCCACCGAAGCATTGGCAACTGGGCCACTTGGCTGCTGCTGTTCCACTGGCGCAACCAAGGTCTGTGGTGGCTGCTGTTGTGGAAGTTCATCGTGCGCTACAACGCCATTCTGCACAGGCGGTTGCTGTGGATTGGTAAACTGTGCAGGCAGCGGCACGCTGGCAGCCTGAGGAGCCACGGGCAACACAGAGACTGGCCTAACGGCAGCCGCTGCAGGTGGCATAGGATAAAAGATTGGCTGCGGTGCAGCGCTGGCGGCAGTGCCAGAGGCAGCCACCTGCTGCGGCTGCTGAGCTGGTTGTTGTTGCTGTTGAACAACTTGTGCAGGCAGCTGAGCTGGCTGCGGAGCATCGCCCACCACTTGGAGATTGGGATCAGAGCCGCCTACTTGCACATCATGCTCTTCATCGTTCTCCGAGCGGGATTCGCCATCCTGCTCGTCTTCAATGTACAGATCCTGATAGCGGAAGATGTCATTGTGTACATAGTACTTCTTGGGCGACTGCGCAGCCAGAACAAAAGTCTGGGTAAAACGACGCATGGGCTGACCGTCGTTAGACAGCTCGCCGGTGACCTGCACGACAACGCCGTTACCGAGAGTGGCCTGAGCATCAACTTGACTGATCTTAGCATGGCAGTCATTGAAGTTCAACTGCTGAATGCGGTTATGGATGTCGCGTTGACCCACCACCAAAGTAGACTCGCCGTGTATAAACGACGAGCTGTTATTGTAGAAGCGATGCAAATGATTCGGCGCCTTGTTCAGCAGCGTATAATACTGACGCACAAATTCGCGTCCCACCGACTGGGGCGAAGGCTGCTGCGATTGTGTCGCATCCATGACCATTGCTAAGTGAGAAGAGGTTAAGAGGAATACGGTGCCTCAAATGCCCTTTTGATAAGTTAATTGATTTGTTTTTGCTATTTTTTGTTGTTTTTGTTTCTTTGCGCTACAGACTGCTCCGGCACCCGTGGGAACGTGTCTTTCTGGCTATATCTGAATTAATGAACGAAACTGCAAAGAAAAACGAGAAAAATTCAATTATAGCTAATAAATACCAATTAATGTTATAGAACACTGATTTACCTAAATTTAATTAAGGGCGCAAGTTGACAAAAAAATAATTTTTATATGTTGTTTTACATTACGAAAAATGATACAGCAGCCTTAACTATTTATAAAAGAGTTGATTAAAATAGGAGTAGCACAAATTTTGTTAACAGCTTACTAGTTAAGGCAAAGGCTACTTAGGTATCAGTAGGTGGCATTTTTGTTTGGTAAGAGCTGTTTTGTTAAACTGGTAAATTTGGGAACAAACTCAAAAGGTTGTGAGGCCTGTTTATGCGGGTGTGTGTATGGCTACGATCTTGCCGTTTTTCAACTTGATTGCGTTTGTTATATCAGTTTACTTGAAACATTATACATACGTACACTCAGCAAGACACAATTTTGTTTTTGGTACTTTTAATTTTTTTTAACTGGCAACCGTGGGTAATGAAAATCAGAATTTACCAAGGAAGTGCAAGATTGCACTTTCTTTAATTTTGTAGGGCGTTCTTTTTTTATTTGAAAAGAAAAGTCAAGGACCTGGCAGTAATTACAGAACCGTAAACAATCAAATACTTTCTCGTTCCGCCTATCTCTCAACTTTTTGGCGAGGATTATTGAAATGGACCCATTTTAGTATTTTTTGGCAATTCTAATTTATTATATACGAATTTATTACTACTTATTTATTTAAATTATTATTATTCTTGTTCAGCGTTTTCTAGACTTACTGGATTGGATTCCTGTTCCACTATTATTTGACACATTCTAAAGGAAACCGTGCATAAAGGGTGTCCAAAAAATTGGTGTGACTACCATATATACATATACTTGTTTTTGTTGCTACTATGTATTGCATATATGCATTAACAGTGTGGGCACACACGCAAAAGGAAGAAATACACTAAAAGCCAAAGCGGTTGCAATTTGACCCACTTTCGCGCTGCGTCATTTGACACACACACACACGCACACTCACGTAGACACCAAAAATACATAAAAGGGGAAATTTGGGTGTAAGGCAGAAGACAAAATGCAGCTGCTGCCACTGCGACCGGCTTGCTCACTTTGTGTTGTTGTATTTTTTGGCCACTGCATCGCGGGATATTTTTTTATGGACACGTGCGAGTAGCTTGATCAAAGCGCACATACAAAAGGACTTTTTTGCTATTTACTTGGCGACACACAAAGTAAATGACCTCATACATAGGCAGAGAGAGAACGGCAGCGTGTTTGACAGCGGGAGCACAAAGTATGTAGTTTTTTTTTTAGGTTATGTTTGCGCTGCTCAAGGTTGTGCCGCAAAGGATGCCAACAACAATACACGTGCATACACGTATGTACAAACGTAGTTGTACATAAGTAACACAAGCACTTAGCTATGTACTTCAAATATTGGATTAAACAAAAATTGATAAAGCAATCGTAAAGGCATATTTTCGGGGGGCTGCTGCGGCGGCGATTTCGCAACAAAGACGCAGACGCGAAAAAGTTAATTTTTAAGTACTTAAACTTTTATACGCACAGCTGATGCATTTGATATGCTTTTGTTCACACTATTTATTTACAAATTTGAAACTATTATTTAAAACTTACCAACAAATGAAAAAATAAAAATGCGCGCCGTAGAACAAGCAACCAACTCACAAGAGAGCGCACTGAACGAGTGTGTGTGTGCGAGTTGTTGCTGCTTTTACCGCGTGTGTAGGCAGGCAGACGAACAAAGAAAGAAGCGATATATAAAGGCAATATTTATACAAAAAATTGCAAAAACAATTTTTTATACGCGCGCATTAAATTTGTAGGTTAGGTTTTAGGCAAAAGCAAACGCTTGTTGATGCCGCAAAAGATAAACAAATTTTGTGCTGTTTGTCACTTGGCGTACATATGTATATACTTAATATACATACGTATATTTACATGTAAATAAATATTTAAACAAACCCAACTAAATATTATTGAACTATGTACGAATGTTGCATGCCAGTTCTGACCACCACCCCGTGTTCAAATTATGAGCCGGCACACTTACCTATGAAAACTGTCTTATGTTGTTTACTTCGTTGTTGCTTTTATTACTTTCAATGCACACAAATATTGCTTTTGTTTTAAACAAATTCAAGTCAGTTTGCTGCTCGGCTGCACCAAATTCAAAGTTCTTGAATTTTCCAAAAGTCGGAATACTTTCTTCAGTGTAAGGTGTTTTCCAATAATTTTGCACTGTTTTTCGTCTGAGTTGCGCGTGCTAGAGCTTGGAATATTTTTTGTATGTTCCTGTGGCCTAATTTGTTACAATTTATGTGTGTTTTTTTTTGCAGTTTTTGTGATTTTTTCGTTTGGTTAATGCACACACACACACACACACACACGCGCGTTTGCCTGCTGCTGCTTCTTTCCTTTTTCGTCACCGTCGTCTGATGCTTTGTTGCAATTTTTTTTGTTCAAAACTATTATATTTTTGGCAATTCTTTACGCGCTCTAAATTGTTGTTTTTTTAGATGTATTTGATCACAGTAGTTATTAATTAAGTTTGAATGCGTTGTTTTTTTGTTTAATTTGTGTAGAAAAGTATCGCAAACGCAATGAAATTGAACAAGTGTTGAATTAAGAAGAGAACCGACGTTCGTTCCTCTATTTGCCTCTGCTTCTACAGCATTTTATTCTTGTAGGCGTGTGTGTGTGCTGCCTTCTTGTATGATGGCGGCGTTGTTCTTTTTGCGCAAATAGTTTGTGTACACACTGCACTAAATGCACTAAATTTTGACATTTCAAAACAAAAATTTTCAACTTACCGTTGTTTATTTTTTATTATTTAAGCTTAAATTTGCACAGAGCTTAGTTAATTTATTAATAAAAATATATGCAGCTCAGTTTGCTTAAAACCAATAAGCATTGCTTTGCAACAGTGTGTACACGTCTGAAATAGAATGAGTGGCTACACTGTTAGTCAATGCTGCCGTATAAGCGTAATTTGATTTTTTGTGTTAATTAAAATTGGGTTTTGGATAAGATTTTGTTTGGGATACGGCTAATTTATTTATTTTTAACAAAAATATGATAAATATACGCTTGGAAGCGTGCTGCCTACAATTTGTTAAAATTTTTGCTCTTTTTTAAGAAAACGTTGTGGCAACGCCGTCGCCGTATACACACGCTGTCGCTGCATTTGTCATTTTCCGGCCGACCAAAAACTAGTCGTCAGCATACGCGCGAGTTTTGCGAGTGTTAAAAATAGAACTTTTTGGTTAAAAATCAACTTCATTTGTGCGCTGTGCATTTAAGTTTTAATTGGCAATAATAAAAACCACATACACAAAAAATAAAATTAAAAAATGGCTGACAAAGTTGTCGACAGTGAAATGAACGGAGAAGACTTCACCAAGGATGTTACCACCGACGTGACGAGCTCAGAAAATGGTGATGCGGCGGGTGCTGCCGGCTCTACCAATGGCAGCTCAGATCATGCTGGCGGTGCTGCAAACCAACGCGATGACGACAGGTATTTCAAGAAAAAAAAAAAAAAAAAAAAACGTACCCATACATACTATAAACTGAGAGCCAACAATATGTTTTTTATACAAATCATGTGCCTTACTATTACTTTTTACACCCTACTACTACTACTCTGCTGTTACGTAAAGACGAAGCTAACGCGTTGAGTGTAAAAAATTGTAGCGTCTTGTGGACAGCGGCGGCAGTAGCGGCGTGAGTCTCTTGCTTGCCGCTGACCCCTTTGTTTTTGCGCGCGTGTGACTGTACCTCGCGTAGCAGAGACAGCAGCAGCAGCAGAAAAATTCAACAAATGCGATATTATAATATGTACATAATGGAAATTGTTGGAAAATTTTATTGTTGCTCATCGTCGTTTATATATTATATGAGTTGGACAGTGTTAACTGAGCGCAAACAAGAACTTTAGTCATTCTATTTGTCAATTCGTTTTACTTTTGTGTGTGCATGCCTTTAAGTCAAGTCTCTTTGCTTTGTTTATTCTATATGCTACTAGTAAATGGTTATTTAAACAAAGGCCTTCAATAATTTGTCATTTGCAAAGAAATTCCAGTCGCAACATTTTGGCTAATTCTAAGCACATTTTCACCACTTTGTGAGGTTATGTTTAGCTTGGCTGCACACACGCATACAGCAAAAAAAAAAAACGTGTACATGTGCGCTGCTCTCGCTCCCGCGGCTTCTTATGCCAGCTGCTTGCGTTGCCTTTCACTTGCAAAAAAAAAAATAATTTTTTTTCTTTTTACTTTGTTTGCTTTGTGCCGCCATTCGTTATTATTTTTGCCTTCGTTTGTTTCCATGCTCTTCCAGTTCTTTAATCAAAATGGCGGTCTTGTGCTCGCTTTGTTTTCGTCACGTCGCGCGCTCTGCCGCTGCTGTGTATTTGCATTTATTTCTTCTCTCCTCTGTTTACCAATCTCTTTTGGTTGCCGGTTTCGCACTGTTGCTGAGTTATATTCTGGTTTTGCCGGCTGGGTACAAGGTATACCTTGGGCTGGGTATTGTTGTTTTCGTCGTCAGTACTTTCTAAATTTTTAAAAGAATTGAAGAATTCTTTGAACCTAGAAGACGAAGTAACTTTTCACAGAAATGTATGTATGCATGTAACTGTTATACAACTTAAGTATTTAGTTAATCAGCGGTGAACCGAAAACAGCTCTGATAAGGAAGGAGGTTTAATTTAAATCGGAACGGAGTGGGGACGTGAATCCAATGACGCACATTCTACAAATTTTTGGCGTCTTGTCGAGGCAGCATGATTTTGGTTTCAATAACTTCCCTATTTGAAATCGGTGTGCCTTTGATAAAGCAAAAATAACTTAATTGACAAATAAAATAAAACCTTTTTTATCTTTGGCTTAATGAATTGTGGGCCACCAACTAGCAAAAATTATTTTTAAAGATTGCTTTTTAGCGTTCTTTGGAAAAATATATGGTTGCTGTTTTAATGCAATGATTTAAAAATCACTTGCCATTTAGTCATTATTCAAATAATAATAAATAATTATAATTGATTTGTAATTGACAAAACCAAAATAAAGTCGAACTTCACGTGAAGAGAATTATGGTTAATTATAAGAAAACAATTTGTTGTGGTGGAAAGTTCGACTGCATTAGAAACAAAATATATAGAAATGTTTTAAAATTTTGTGGTTTATGGCACACCGATGGTTTTGCTTTTGTGTAAAGTTTGGATAGCAGAGATATTGGGAACACCGCTGAATTTTGCAATTCATAAATTTCATTATCTGTTGATTGGCATTTTCAGGTGGTTTCGTCCAGTTGATTAATTATTGAGATAACGGCAGCTGTTTATATACATATTTCTAATTAAGTTGACATTGAGCCCGTTCTAAGCACAACTTTGTTTATTTTTTGGCTTAACTTTTGTTGACGACCACATTTCTGTTAGGTTGACACTCATGTTTACATTTAATATTTAAGCTAATCTTAAGTCAAATGCTGTAAATAAGATGATATTATATGCCCGATGACAACTGGATGCCCGCAACACATAAGAGAGACCTAGCTTCTACGTTTGCCTTTTGGTGGTACCAACTTTGAGTGTTAAACAACTTACCAAATAAACTAAAAAATCATAGCTTATCCTGTTGTGTTTGAGCGAACTAACCTTGTTCCTCTCCGGCAGGTCTTGAGAGAAGTTAAAAGCCAAGCTAAGCTATTCTCAAGCCTGAGACAAAGCCCTGGTCCCTACCAGTTCATACAGCGGAACTTGGATTAGACCGAACTTCTATCGGCCGCCCGAGGGATTGCAGTTGCAGAACCGCGCGCCACGGAGTTGCGCGCATGGCCAAGATGTTGATGATGGTATTTATCTAACCAAAATACAAAATAAATAAAAACAATAAAATACACACAAAATTATCAACAAATTCTCGAGTTCAATTGGATCCGATCTATATTTAAACGTACATTTTTATTGTTTACCACAAAGTGAGAGAAAGAGACTCGCATTTTTTGTTTATTTTTGCCTACTTAGAAAAGCGCAACCGATGAATGAAAGTAACGTAACGAAACATACGCAAAACAACCGTAATGCAAATGAAATCTCGAGTCGCATAAAGTTTTGAAAGTATCAATATCAACTTTTGTACACTAAATTCCGCCGCCGTGTGACGAGAGTTCCAAATTGATAAACCCCAGAGACTTTTCCAAACCTTAAGTAACGTACCAAAATATTTTAAGTGTGCCTTTTACATTAAATTTTATAAAGTCGTAATAAAAATCAAGTAAAAAAGAAATAAAAGTAAAAAAAACCATAGCAGCATTAAAAAACTTTGCATTTTTTTCACATATCTTAAAACTAATTGTTAATGTATAAAAAAAAAAAAAACAAAAAACAAAATATCGAAAATTATTTTTTTACTAAACTTAAAATTCACTCTTTGCATATATTTTTTCGCTCGTTTGTGTCTCTCGATCGCTCGCTCGCTCGTCGTACTATTTCGCTCAGTCTTCACGAAAGTTTTTTAACTATATCAAAGAATTAAAGTAATTTTAAGAATCTGTTTTCTTATATAGATTTTGGTGAGTTCTTTTTTTTTTTTTTTGTATCTCGCTCTGACATACATTTTTTCAGCCAAAACTAAAGAGAGTTAAATTTAAAGTAAAGTTTGTAAGCATCAAAAAGAACAGCTATGCAAAATTTGTATATATTAAAGTGTTTAAAATTGCTACGCGCAGTAGACACATTTTGTTCCCCTTTTCCCCTTTAATTGTTTGCTTAACCTACCTTTATTAAAAAGCAACATGCAAACAGCTGATTAATGTTTGATTTCTTTCAATTTTTCACAGGAAACTTTTTGTCGGCGGCCTTAGCTGGGAAACTTCAGAGAGTAAGTCTAAATAAGAGTAAATCTTAATGAATTCTTTAAACTGATATGTTTCATGTTTTTTGTACTTATAGAGGAACTGAGGGATCATTTTGGCAAATTCGGTGAAATCGAAGGCATAAATGTTAAGACTGATCCTCAAACTGGTCGGTCACGTGGTTTTGCGTTTATTGTTTTCACCAATACCGAGGCTATTGATAAGGTCAGTGCCGCTGAGGAGCACATTATTAACAACAAGAAAGTTGATCCCAAAAAGGCCAAGGCGAGACATGGCAAGATCTTTGTTGGCGGTCTGACAACAGAGATTAGCGATGAGGAAATCAAAACTTACTTTGGACAGTTTGGCAATGTAAGTTAACAACTTTTAGTTATCGTCTTATACCTTTATAACAAAAAACAACAAAATGAATATGTGCATATTTTCTATTACTAATTGCTTGTTTTTTTTCTTACACAGATTGTTGAAGTTGAGATGCCCTTCGATAAGCAAAAGTCCCAGCGCAAGGGCTTTTGTTTCATCACCTTCGATTCAGAGCAGGTGGTTACAGATTTGCTGAAGACGCCTAAGCAAAAGATTTCCGGTAAGGAAGTCGATGTTAAGCGTGCCACACCCAAACCTGAAAATCAAATGATGGCAATGCGAGGTGGAGCGCGTGGCGGTATGCGAGGCGGACGTGGTGGTTATGGACGCGGTGGTAATTATATAGACACACTTCAATTAATGACATTGTTTTAATTTACAACTTTCAAAATACGCAGGCTATTCTCACCAATGGGATGGTCAGGGTTCAGGGTATTCCGGCTATGGCAGTTACGGCGGTTATGGTGCCGGCGGCTATGGTGACTATTATGCCGGTGGCTACTATAATGGATATGACTATGGTTATGGTAAATACAAAAACCAACATAATAATGCTCATACAAATTATTACAATAACAACGCGACAAGTAATTACCAGCAAAAGACTAATAGCAACAACTATCAGCAATTTTAAAGAGTAGTAGTAGTGTTACTACAAACAGAAAGAAGGCAAAAATAAATATAGTGTAAACCACTACACTATTAACAACAACTACAACTACAATGTTAAGTCTTTTAATTTTCAATCATTTTGCCATAGACCTAGAGAATGAGAGTTCCATATACCAATCAAGTTGTTGTTTGCCATATAAAAGAGACTCTGTTTATGAGAGAATATATATACCTATATATCAAAGCTGAGAGAAAAACAAAAACAAACGTTTTGCTGCATTTCTATCAATCAATTAAATAAACAACCAACAACAACAACGTCGCTAAAAACAAGAAAACTTTTTAATTATTAAATTTAAAGAAAACCTTTTTATTAATATTAATATATAATTTTTAGAGCACTATTTTTTGCAACATTTTAAAAATCAACATAAAATTATTACTTTTTTTTAAAAAAGCTTAGTGAAAATGTTGAGAAGCTTTTTCTTCAACAATAATTATACATGCATATATATACTTTTTTATATAAAACTATATTTTAATTTTAAATGCAACAAAAAAATATTAATTGATTTTAAATTTTAAAGCGTAATTTTAATGCAATATTTTTTGCTAGCTATTTACAAGAAGAAAGCTATAAAATTTTTAACAAATCAAAACAAAAAAAAAATTTTTTTTAGTTGTTTAGCCTATATAAATAAAACTGACGAAGCGTGTGTATATTATATATATATTTATATTATATATGATTGTGTTGTTTAAAGAAACGAAATAATGACTAGAGAGAAGATTCACAAGACGTACCAACAAAAACAACAAAAGCCAACCTGTAAACAACAAAAAAAAAAAAAAACTAATTGTTGTTGGCATTGTGTGTGCGATCTATTAAAGATCGCTTTGCCTGAGAGTTCTAAATGATAGAGCAAGGCAAACAACAGACTTTCCAAAGATGACAAAATACCTCAAACGCAAAGGCAGCAAAACAAACAACAAACAAAACAACAACAGCCACACACAAAAACATACACATAAACACCAACTGAGTAAAAACAAAAGACCAGAGAGCAAAGTTTATGATGTGCCAATTATGTGAGAAAATGAGAGAATTTTGTGTGAAAAGGCGCCAGCGTTTTGGCTTTTTGCACAATTGCAACTTGTGCCTTTATTTTATTATTGTTATATATACAAACAAAGAAACAAATACTATAACTAACTACATATATATAACTGTTATTGTTTGATGAAACCAAATTCTGTTGACACGAACATGAAACGCATACTCATACACCACAAAATACCACACACACACTCACCAAACACACACACACACACACTGAACAAAACTCACCCCCTCACCCCTAAAAATACAACCCCTCAGCCTACCCCTAAAATAGTTATTTAAATAGTTTTTTCAAACCACTTTTTTTGTTTTGTTGAACAAAACGCTAAAAAAAAAACCAACCAACAGCAAAGAAACGAAACGCCTAATCAAAGCTTTGAACTTCTATTTAAATATACATATATATACTATATATAGCATATAAAAAATATTTTTAGATACATATAAAAAATATTATTTCTGAAAATGGAATAATAACAACATATTTGCAATGCATATGTTTTCGTATGCACATACCACATACATATAGATGTATATATACATAAATATAGAATGTATATTTATATTTTACATGCATACATTTTAACATGGTACTATTTTTGATAGTATTATTTTAAGGCAAATGAACCTTGTAAAACAAACAAACAAAAACAACAACAAAAAGCATTATAAGCAGCCCCAGCAGTTGGTGAATTGGTATTACAAAAACTCTTTGAAAGAGGAAGGATACTTCGAGCAAACCAAAAGCTCTCTTGCATTTACAAAAAAAAAAAAAAGAGTTGAAATAAATAATACTAGTCCAAAAGACTGCTGCTCTAAAAGGGGCATAACATTCTTTTATTTGCTTTGTTTGCATTTCTATTTCGTAGAGAAAAAAGTTGAAAGAGAGAGATAAAGAGTTAAATTTCTTTAACGTAAACTTCAAAGAGCAGAAGAATTAAAAACACATCAAATCAATTTAGTCTTGTTTTAAGAGAATAATTATATTAAAGTTGCGCGCAAAGCGGCATTGCAGGTTGACTACAACAACAACTGTACAGTACAACAACAACTAACTGCAACAACAAACTGTAACAAAAAAAAGAAAAAAAAAGAAGAGACGAAAAGAAGATCTCCGTACGTAGCAATTTTATTCTGAAGAATTGAAATTAATTAAAACAAGCAAAAAGAACACACTTCGTCAATTTTAGTAATTGTAAATTTTGAAAACATTTATATAATACATATATAATTCTTTTTAAATGGTTTTTTTAAATATTAAGTTATACACATATATACACACACACTTTGCTTTTCTTCATATGCAATATTAATATTTTATCTATATATATATATATATAACTCTTGCTTAACACCATATTTTGATGATTAAAATAACAACAAATTTTTTCAACTATATATATATTTGTTATGTATTATGAGCATATAAACTTGAGTAATTTAATTTTAAAATTGCATGTTTCTCAATGTGTTTAGCAAGTTTAAAAATTTACAAAACAAAAAAAAAAAACCTAAATATTTATCAAGTTTAAAGTTTTATGAGCCCTTTATATTAAATATTTTTACATACAACATACCCAACTTTAAAATGTAAACACAAAATTTTTGTATACTTAAACATTATATATATGAAACTTAAATTTTGTGCCCATTTATTAAAAATATATTCTTTAATGATTTTTCAAATTTCAAAACTAACCACACACACACACACGCCCACCAGCTTGTGAGCAGCCATAACAGCAGTGCCCTAGCAGTCGAAGCAGCGTTTTAAGCAGTGCTAACAGAGTGAACGCCATGTTAATGCACCAAGCAGTGCAGCTGCTGTTATGGGCGCTCACATTTTGAAATAAGTTTTGTGTACTACTTTTTAATTAAAATATGTTACTTTCTTTACTATGTTAATTTTGTATAACATATTTATATTAATTATATTGTAATACCGAATTTTCCGATGTTTCGCCTCACAAAAACGACAGAAAAAAAAAGAAACTAAAGAGCAAAAGTCAGAAAAGCGAAAACAGCAACAACCAAGTCTAAATTCAAGCCGTCTTGCTTTTTATCAACACTATTTCCTGTAACTTGTAACGGTTTCTGGTTTGTTGTCGTCTGTATCCAAAATTGTTTCTACACCACAACAAAAAAAGAAAGCAAACCCCAACAACAACAATCAAACAACTACAACATTTATTGCCTTTGTAAAATGTTTTTTATTCTTTTTTTAAACATCTTTTTTTTTATTAAATTTTATATATAACTAAATATTTAAAGTAATTTTAGCGTAATTAATATTTGTTTTTAGTGAAAAAGCATTGAAAAATCGTAAAACGTAAAATCGTAAAAAAAAATCTTAAAGTAATTTTAAAATTCTATATAAATTTGGTTTTTAATCAAAAAAACAAAAAACCAACATTTTAAGCTAAACAGTTTTCTTGTTTTTATCAACAACCATAATTATACTGCAACAACAACACGAAAGTAAAAAGTAATTATAATACTTATATAATGCAATAACTCACGTTTAAAGTAAAGTTTGTTGACAATTTGCATTTGTTTTTGTTTTTCGCAAGACGTTTTTTCTTAATACTAATTTCGAAGAGCCCCCAACCCTACGCCCCTGATAATAATATACCCGCACAAACTCCGAAACCTTTTTTTAAAAAACAATTTCAAAACTTTTTTGCTGAGGTGAGACATTCAAACACACACACACAAGAGCAGCAAATGAATTCGCATGATTTTTGGCCAAATTTAAAGATAAAAGATAAATTTTAAAAGCGATTTGATTAATAAAACAAACGAAACGTTAAAAATTAATATGCTGAAATTGTTGTGTGAAGAAAATGAGGTAAAAATTAAAAGAGAAGCGAAGAAAGTGTAAAAATTTGCAATACATTGTGAAACATGTTTATAAGTCGAGTTACAACTAAACTAACAAACACCGAGCACAACAACAACAACAATCACATACAGTGTGCAACAACAACAGCTGCAAGAACAACAACCACCCGCATATGTATGTATGTGTGAGCGCCGCATTGCGCAGAGAGCGAGATCGAGAAAGATAATTTCTTTTTAATTTTTATTGTGTACCAGCAGAAAATGTTTAAACTCAATTTTTTTTTTGTTTGAAATAACCAAACTATGTATTGTATTTTGAGCTACAACTACGCATAGAACCACAAAAACTTATAATCAAAACCCATAAACGAGAAATGAGCAAATAAAAGAAACGAAAAAAAAAACAAAACCAAAACGTTCCCACTTTTTGTGTTACATTCAAAAAAATCAAAAGCTTTTTAGAACCAAAACGCACGAAACCAAACCAAACCAAATCGAACCGTAACTCAACCCACATCTTTAAGGAATTCGTTTGCTGTATGAACTGTGCGCTGTGCTCTTGAATTGTCTCCCCTTTGGCCTATAGCGAGAGAGAGAATAAAAGAGATTGAGCGAGTGAGTTTAAGAGAGAGGGGTACGCATAAAATTTTGACCAAAGCAGCAAATTTCTTTTATATATTTTGTTTTTTTTTTAATTGTTTATTACATACATTCTTACAAACAATTTTGCAACATTTTTGCGCTCGATTTATATAAAATTTCTCTAAACGATTTTTGTGTTTAACCATTGACCAATTCACTATTTGAATATCGAAATGAAAAATCAAATAAACCTCCAAAGATTATGACTATGGCGGCGGTTTTGATGGCGGCTTTGGCGGTAATGGCTACGGCAGCGGAGGCGGCGGCGGCGGCATTGGTCGCGGTACCAGCGGTCCGCGCGGCGGACCCAAAGGTATACACATATAAATACATAAACACGAAAGAAACTCCCAAAATTCCTCTTTTTTTATATAACTCGCATTGGTTATCAAAATTTTGTTTCTAGCTTTGTCTCTACATACTTTTTTATTTTGTTATTTATTTTTTTAAATATAGATTTGGTCAAAATTTTTAAAACAGTCGCTTATGAATCGTTTTGTGCGTAGACCCCAGAACAGTTGCTTCCCCATTAAAAACACTTTCCACTATTATTTAGTTGCCATTTATTCCTAACATTTTATTTACTACTTTTAACCAGGCGGTGGCGGCGGCGGTGGCTTCAATGCGGGCAAGCAACGCGGCGCAGGACGTCAGCCTAGGCATCAGCCCTATTAAATGCGGGCTTTGGTATAACTTTACTCTACAAACGATTTGAATTTTACTTAGAGTAGTTTGTTATGGTAAGTATCGTTAACAATTTTAAATAATATTGCAGAAATTCTGGTCACTATTTGAAGAGTATAAAAATGTCAAACTTAGAGTTAATTGTAATTTTAGAAATGAGGATCATATCACGATTTGTATTGCTGTTTAAGGAGTTCGGGGGAAATGAGTAGACTGTTTATGCTCTGTTTAAAAGTGTTTTATGGGTTGGCGCAGGTCTAGGTGCCACAGCACTCAAGAAAAAGCGTGGCAGACTATGAAGCCTCGTTTGCCGTCACACCAACTAAATTCAGCTCAAGTGTTTAATTATTTATTTAAATATTTTGATATTTTTAATGCATTGTCATGGTGGAGCTCACGATTAGTTTTCTTCAATTCCCGACGATTCTTTCCGAAGAAACAGTCAAACAGTGAACATTTTTGGTTCGGGCTCATATGCATGGATATATTCATCATAAACGTATTTTCGGGCGATATTTATTTTGCACAAATGCCCAAAGTTGACCAAGTTATTATGACGATCCTTTTAGGCAACAAATAGTGTGACCAGTTTAAAATTATAGCTTCTCATTTTTCCTAGTTGCAAGTATAATTGTTAATTAAAAAAAAAATATGTCTTTTATTTAATTGCAGCATACTACAAACAAAACACACACATAATATAAACACACATACATATACTACTACCATATAGACATGCTTAAAGTGACTGCAGGCAAACATAAAACTCTCATCGCATTTTCAAGACTAGAAGAAGCAGCAGCCATTCCAACGATAATAACAACAACAACAACAAACAAAATCAGCAACAACTTGCAAACAGCTGATTAACTAAAACTGTGAGCTTGAAGGCATTTGGCACACACATACACAACACACACAAATATACATACATATAATATACATAGGTTTAGACATGTAACAAGTAATAATTCAGCAAGTGGCCAATTTTTCACAGCTACGCGCTCATTAAGTGCTGCACAACAAGCCAACAGACACAATCCCGCAAACATACAACATTCAACAGCCAACACCCATCAAGCACCTGGCAACACACAACCGGAAAGCATACACGGAACCACAGCAAACTCTAAAGCACGCAAAGCTTAAGATCTAATAGAGTGATAGAGGTAGTAGGAGGAGACGTTGTCTGTGTCAAAACTAATTTGTTTTTGTAATGTAGTCAATACATTATATGAAGTAAATGTTTAGTACTATATAACTACATAATTTGTAAGCACCCATACAAACAAGAAACAAACACAGGCAGCAAAAGAAAAAAATCACTCATACCGCTACAATGTTTCATAGTTACAATATTTATATGCATATATATACGTTTATATATATATATATATATATATATATATATGTATAATAAAATACATAACAATAGAACTTAAGTATTTGTTTAAATTTAATTAGCATTGTAATTGTAATAATAATAAAAAAAAGTACACACTAAATATATAATTAAAACAAAAAGCAAGTCTACTTGCCAGAGCTGTACCCTACATGGGCCTAAACACAGAGGCGCACCCAACACCACTTGGAGCACACTGAGCGGCGCCTCTGCTCTTGAACTACAACAAAACAAATCCACCAAATTACAAAACGATTTTCCGAGTATCAAACTTAAGCGTTTTTTGTGTATGTATTTACGCTCATAGTCTATTTAATTAATAATAATTAAAAAATAAAAGAGAAATTTATATTTTATTAAAAATATAAAAAGAAAAAACTACAAAAACCCGGTTATAATAGTCAAAATAAATTCAAAGTAAAATCAACTAATTACAAAAAGTATAGTTTTTAAAGACTATTGCAAAAAAAAAAAAACGAGTTTGTTAAAAATAATATATATATATATATTTAACTATATATGCAGTATATACCATAGCTATTTAGATGGCGAATTGAACAAATTTTAAAAGCTAAACGTCCCAAGTGCGTGAGCGTTAAAAATAAGCGATTAAGTAAGGGCAAACGAAAAAAGTAATGCTTTGAGCTTTGGTAAGGCAATTTGAATTTTGGTTTAGGGCTCTAGATTTTTGAGCAGTGGAGTGAGTGTTCGCTGGGGGAAGGATACAACTTGCAATTGCAATTCTTAAAAAAACAAAAACTATGTAAATTTAGCATGTAAAGCGGCAAGTTTTCATTTTATATAAATATATATATAGTTAATACGTACTACTTACTATACAAAGCGAAATTTATAATTTTTTTATTTAAATAAGTCCGAAACTCTTAATGCGATTTATTTAATTTTTTTTCTAACTTGACACTTTTGAAAAAGATCAATTACATGAATACTATATGCAAAACCAGAAAGAAATTTCGTTTTTAAAGGCAAATTTAATTCAAAAATACAAAGACAAAAAAAAAAACCAAATAAGTGTCGGCTTTTTTCTTGTGTATAAAGGTTCGGGCAATTGGTTGAGGTAAGGCTTTCTACTTTACAAATGGCTTTACCCAGATCGTATCACACTTTTAAGGAGCTCTGCTGATCTATAAGGGAAGGACTTTTTTTTTAAGCAAAGGCGTCAAATTATGATGAGACTTGAAACGAATTCCTTGAGAATTTTTCATCTTCATTGTACCAAATGGCGGGAGTTATATTCTTCAGCGTAATTGGAGTTGGTTTTTGTGTCTATGGTTACATATCTGGCAAGTCAATGGGTGCTGACTAGACTTTCAAGTTTGCGTTAGAAAATTAGCACAGCACTATAACGAAATCTTGTTGAATTATGCAGAGAACGTGACCTCCGAGCCAGACATCGCAGTATTCAGTAGTTGCACAGAGCGGTGGCTGCTTGCAAAGGATGATATTTAAATATTAAAAAACTTGCAAAAAATGGGTCATGAATTTTGGGTACAGTCCCATATGATATAGTCCACCAATCTTGATCAATATTTGATTTTGAACTACATATATAAAAATTCCGAATGCAAAATTTGGTTACGATATTCGTCTATCCGTTTAAAACCTTTGCTTTTTTCGAGGTCCTCTGAAACAGCTGGTAGCTGGAGCTACCTCGGGTCTAGCCAACACTATCAAGACATATCTCTTAGACGCAGGTCTAGATTGCTCGTACTTGTACGGCCAAGGGTATGATGGAGCTCTAGCAATGAGCGGCGAGTTTCATGGAGCGCAATCATATGTACAATCTGATTTTCCTTTGGCCATTTATGTGCATTGTGCAGCACACTGTTTCAACTTAGCTGTAAATGCAGTTTGTGATGTAGCTGGTATAATGAACGCATTGGGGACTGTTGGATCGATACATGAATTTTTTCGATGGCCCAAAAGACAAAACGATCCCAAAGAAAAAATTTCAGGACTACAAATTGAAAGCCGCAAAGAAAAATTGAAAGGTGTCTGTCCAACGAGATGGGCTCAATCACACGATGCAGTAGCGACATTCATCGCTACTCCAACCAGCTATCTTTGAAGGTCTTGAGGAAATTCAAAAATGGAAGAACGATAAAGCTGTAACACAAGCTTCCCAATTGCTGGCTGCTATTTCTTCTGCGGCATTCCAAATGTCTTGTTATATAATGAAGTCAGTGCATTCCATCGTTTTGCCATTAAGTAAGCAATTACAATCAGAAACACAAGATTTGATTGAAGCCACGAAGCTTGCAGATGATGCAATGCAGGTATTTCAAGAGATGCGCCAAAACTCAGATGATTACTTTCATGAAATTTTTGAAGATGTGCAAAAGGTGTGTAGACAATACGACATCGAAATGAAGAAACCACGTCGTCAAACAGGAAGATGCAACGTCGTTGCTGAATCTGTCGAGGATTACTACAGAATCGCATATTACATCCCATTCATCGATACATACATAACTCATCTTCGAAGTCGTTTCCCAAAACACAAATTTCTTTTCGAAAATTTTGGTACCTTGTTCCCGAAAAATGATTTCGATGTTGATAAGTGCAAGCGATTATACGAGTTTAATGCTACGGTTCTTGACTGTTCTGAAAATGGGTTCGTATCAGAAGTCAAGATGCGGATAAGGCGAGTTGGAGATCGGAAGATTACAAATGTTTTTGAAGCACTTGACGTAAGGATAATTTTCAAATAACTACATTTTCATACGTTTATAAGTTTACTTACATGTCGATTTTTTTTCAGTAGGTTAATCACGATGTTTTTCCAAACGTGACTACAATGCTTCGTATTCTAGCAGTTTTACCAGTTTCAACTGCGACGCCAGAACGTATATTTTTTGAACCCCAAAACCCCCCGTAAATCCGCCACTGGGAGCTACATAATGTAACTTCGGTATCAAAACAATAAAATAAATTTGTTATAGAATAATAAGGGATCTAATCTTAGTTTGGTTGCTTTAGCTCTTACCATCTCTGAGAGCTAGGCGGTGATACGGACGGACGGACAGCAGACAGAAAGACAGATAGACGGACTAACATCGGTATATCGACTTTTCTTGTCACCGTGATCATACTTTAGCTAACTTTGGGGGGTCTCGGACGACACCTTCTATGTGTTACATACGTAATTGCACAAATTTAATATACCCTTTGTAAATAAGGTACAAGGTATAAAAACAAGCACTTGTTTCTCGTGACATAATTTGTGATTTGGTTGCCCTAGATTTAACCCTCTCAGAGATTTATATAAACTGGTCAAGTCACTCTGATCATACTTTAGGTAACTTCTTGGGAATCCTTGACGACGTTTCCCTTTATTCCCTTCTTTGGTATATACACAGAAAATTCGGCAGAAAACAACTTACAGAAATGACATGCAAATTTTGAAACCTCAGAAAAGTTGACACCGTAAACACCCTGATATTTTGCAGCAAAAATCATGTACATAGTTTGGATACTCGAAAAATATTATACTTTTTGTGGATATATGTATTGACATATGAGGTATATATTTTGCAACGTTGACTTTTGTGAGCCTAACAAATAAAATTATATTTGAGTATTTTTTGCTGATAAAACATTTTTATAAATTTTTACTCGTTTTAACAAACTGGATTTTATAGTTTTACACCATAAGAGAGACATATACACAGAAAGTTAGTCCAAGTTGAGCCACAAAGAATTTTGTGGCAAGCACCATGAGAGCCTTATACAAACCTAACTTCAACTTAAAAGTTACGCTTAACCTGTCCTGACCTGAAAAGCAAGTCCAGTATGTTGAGAAATTCACGATAGTTAAAGTCCAAGTAGAGTCCACGCTTAACGCCGAAACATTTCAAGACGGCCTTCATTTCCCGACTGCTTATCATGGTATGCATATCGCGTAATGTAAGTCCACGTAAGAATTGATTTTTGGATATACAGCCGCAATGTACGCGATCAAAGTCCTTGAAGACTTGCTTTAGATTGGAGATTTCATCCGGCTTACGGGCCAGTTTCATTAGGGCTTTTGAGCATGTGACACGTTCATCAAAGTTCAGGAAGCAATCAACGCAGTCCAAATTGACTAAATGCAGCAAAGGCACAGTCGATACAACGTTATCATCCAGTTTCGTATCCATTTGTATGAAGACTTCATTGAGCGCGTTGACAAAGTCACGATAGCGTACACAGGCGCTCCGCAAATTCGAGCGAAATCTATGGAGAATAGTTGTAGAAACACTGACTAGCATACAACACCCAATAACTTACACTTTGCATATAGCATCGGTATCTTCTTCATCCAGTATAACGTTGGCGCTGTGCAGTGCACGCTTAAAGTCCGCCTCCAATATTTCACCCTCGCGATGGCGATCATAGTCAGTGAGAAATTCCATTAAACCTATTCCTCTGGTGTGCACTTGTCGTCTGGCTTCGGTTAGTATACGCACAATGTTCTCCTCACTGTCGTAATCAGGCTTATCCTTATCACGATGGAAGGGCGGACAATCCTTGAGCTGCGATTTTTCTTGCAAGCAAGGCATGGCGTACGGACACTCTTCCGGATCTACGTCATCCATAAACTTGGAATAGTGAAAGCCCAATTCGTTGCCATAGCGATGAAGTACGGCCTCGAGTTCACGATCTGATAGCAATATGCCATTAGTGCGAAAGATTTGATTGGCCTGGTTGCAGAGCACATGACCGTGATTAAGTCTAGTGGAGGCGAGAAGTTTTAGGGTAATATTAGATGATTTTCCAGATACAGGCAGAGTTGTCCTGATACCAGAGCTTAAGAAAGTTTTGTATGGCTTATTTTTTTTCGGATTCTTAAGATTTGAAATACTAAGCAGCGGAGGTGGTAGGGTATTATAAATCAAAATCGGAATAAGGCCAAAAATACGTATAGCCAGGTAGCAATGAAAAAAAATTAGGATAAAGCCGGTAGCACCTATTTTTCTGTTTCCAAAATGTTGAAATAAGAGGTCTGGTCACTGCTTGTATATCGGTGAGTAAATAGATGAATCTGGATGACTCTTCCCTAGAAGAGGGTTAGAGGAAAGCTGGAATTCCTGTTCTTATAGGAACACAATTTCTCAGTGAAGTTTAACGTCTTGTAAGGGTTGCAATGGACAGTTCTATTGATATACTTAAATGGATCAACGAATTATACCGAAACAACTCAAAATCCCAATGGAGGTAGATATTCCTATTACTAAATAAATCTCACTTACTTGTCATAGTTGCGGAAGAATGGATGCAAAAACAGACGACGATTGCGTACTCGTAGACGTATTTTTTCCATGGCTTCATCACACAATTCGCGTATATCCTTCGGAACAGCTTGCCAATCGACTGCACCCTTGCGTGGTAACTCTACAATGTGTTTCAGTGGCGATTCTACAACGCACTCCGGCATTTTTTCCAAATTTTTGATGGTAAATACTAGAAAATTTAAATAGCTTGATTTGAGTTTTTAATTAAATGCATTTGAAACCAAATACCCGTATCAATTTCATCCACAAATCGACGCCAGCGGATACGATTGGTGTCCACTGGATCCACATAGCGAACCGCCAGTTCTTCAAATTCACGCTGCGACAGATGCTTGCCAACGCCCATGTTATGCAAGCCACGTTCAAATTGATTTTTGGTTATACTTCCTATACGCAGCTGATCAAAACATTCCAGAAATTCCGAACAACGCACTCTATTCTTTAAGATATAGTTTTGTACACAGAAAATAACGTCACATTGAGTAGTATTCTTTTTTTGATGATTGCAGATGTCGGGAAAAAGGGGTTGCACTATCTTACAGCTATTTAAAGGTGGAAGCTGCGAGAGATCCAGCTCAACAAGATGACCGGGAAATGAATCGAATAGTGCCTATAAAAATGGATTCCCACTTAAAAGATTATAATAAAATTAATAATTAATCATTTGTCTTACGCCATTTATATCCATGATATGATGTTCTTTAAGATAATCTATGATATTATTAATGTGCTGCATAAAAGCGACATAATTAGCCAAATAGCAATCTTTCATATAGCGTCTCAGCAGCAGTAGAAAATCTTCATCGGAGAGCTCAATTTTCATGAAGTGTAGGACGCGTGAGAAATGTGACACTGTGACAACGCCCATGTTTTTGGAAATCTTAAGGGACAGAGAGAAAATTATTTGTGAGAGCGTAAGTTAAAATTAGATGCAGTATAGTAGAATAGGAGCGTATACAATTATTATCTTGCTCTGTATAATTGGCAAAAAGGCTACATTTATTATGTACTAGTGGGAGTCGCCCTTTTCTTTAATCCTTAAATATAGCCAGGTTGTAAGTGAATTTGATAAATAAGATTCTATATACAAACTTTGATGCGCATTTTGCTCCATTTGGGGCACGGAACTACCCAAAATCTTTTTTTATTGAACACCTACACCTAGTTCTTTTTATTTGGGCAGTCCCATTATATAAAAAAATTGTATTCCTAATTCTGACTCTTTGGAACCGAAATATTTAAAACGGGGATAAACGATTTCTTTCATTCCCAAAAATAGTACAACTGTCAAATCTCTGCCTGTACACACTTTGACCCTCCATTTCCCCACTTGTGCGTTGGTCTGACCATACGCTAATCAGTTAAGAGAGCCAGTTAGGTCTTACAGTTTTTATACCCTGTACCGTATGGTACAAAGGGTATATTGTGTTTGTGCAAGCCGAAAATGTATGTAACGTACAGAAGGAGACGTCGGAGACCCCCCAAAGTTACCTAAAGTATGATCAGTGTGACTCGAGAAGTCGATATACCCATGTCCGTCTGTCCGTCTGTCCGTCTGTCCGTCTGTCCGTATGAACGCCTAGATCTCAGAGATGGTAAGAGCTAGAGCAACCAAACTTTCAGATAAGATCCCTTATTAATCCATAGGAGACAAGTTTATTTTATTTTTTTGATATCGGGGTTACATTATATAGCTCCCATAGGGGTGTTTCAGAGGACCTCGAAAAAAAGCAAAAGTTTTAGGTGGATAATTCGTTTGTTTATGAAGATATCATAACCAAATTTGGCAACCGGAAGTTTTTTAGAGACCCCCAGCACTGTACCAAATTTTATCAAAATCGGTTGACTATATCATATAGCTTCCATAGGATCGATCGGTCGAAAAAATGTTTTTTTTTCAAAATTCGTTGTGTTTCGTTTGGTTTTGAAGATATCGGAACCAAATTCGGAAAGAGGAAGTTTTTTAGAGTTCCCAAGCACTGTTCCAAATTTGATCAAAATCGGTTGACTATATCATATAGCTCCCATAGGACCAATCGGTCAAAAAATCGTTTTTTGTACAAAATTCGTTGCGTTTCGTTTGTTTGTAAAGATATTGTTGGCAAATTTGGCATTAAGAAGTCTTTTAGAGTACCCAAGCACTGTAGCAAATTTGATCAAAATCGGTTGACTATATTATATAGCTCCCATAGGAACAGTCGGTCAAAAAAACGCTTTTTTTTACAAAATTCATTGCGTTTCGTTTGGTTTTGAAGATATCGGAACCAAATTTGGCAGTCGGAAGTTTTTTATAGTTCCCAATCAGTGTACTAAATTTGATCAAAATCGGTTGACTATATCATATAGTCCCCATAGGACCGATCGGTCAAAAAAATTGTTTGGTGCAAAATTCGACTGATTTCTTTTTTTTTAAATTGCCGAATAAAATATCTTTTGGAGGTTTTAAGTAATGTGTCGGAATTAATTGCAATGTGGTGGTACAGGGTATCCCAAAGTCGTCTGCGCCCGACTTTAACGTACGCAATTTTTACACATTGAGGAAGTTGGGAAAGTATAAGTGATACGTTCCACTTTTTAATCGGACTCTTCGATTTTGATGATTTTTACAACAAAATTGACAGACATTACTAAAATTATTGTTTTAAATCGGTCCGTTTCTCACAAACAATAATTATATCCTTTTGTGCGCGTAAGTTCACTGCGAAAAAGAAAAAAATCTGTTAGGAAGTATGGGCTCCTCTAATATTCAACTATAGCTTCATTTTTATTTTTGACAAAACGGCAGATAAGTTTAAAATTTAAAAAAAAATTAATTCAGTTATATATTTCATTAAAAAATGTGCATTCTTGAAATGTTTTAGATATCTTCATTCGTTTGCGAGACATCTTTAGTCAAAAAAAGTGTACCTAAGGTTATCGATAGCTCGATAAATAATAATTTTTGTATTATAATTTTCGAAATGTTTTCTTAAAATTTTTCTTTATCTGAGATACATTTTAGCTTCAATATTCAATATTTTCATATTTTATCAACGAACGTCTATATTTTTAAATCATTCTAATAAAACAATTTTTATATCAGATATAAAAAAAACGTATATTAAGTTTTTATACCCTGTACCGTATGGTACAAAGGGTATATTGTGTTTGTGCAAGCCGAAAATGTATGTAACGTACAGAAGGAGACGTCGGAGACCCCCCAAAGTTACCTAAAGTATGATCAGAGTGACTAGAGAAGTCGATATACCCATGTCCGTCTGTCCGTCTAAACGTCTGTCCGTCTGTCCGTATGAACGCCTAGATCTCAGAGATGGTAAGAGCTAGAGCAACCAAACTTTCAGAATAGATCCCTTATTAATCCATAGGAGACAAGTTTATTTTATTTTTTTGATATCGGGATTACGTTATATAGCTCCCATAGGGGTGTTTCAGAGGACCTCGAAAAAAAGCAAAAGTTTTAGATGGATAATTCGTTTGTTTATGAAGATATCATAACCAAATTTGGCAATCGGAAGTTTTTTAGAGACCCCCAGCACTGTACCAAATTTTATCAAAATCGGTTGACTATATCATATAGCTCCCATAGGATCGATCGGTAGAAAAAATGTTTTTTGTACAAAATTCTTTGTGTTTCGTTTGTTTGTGAAGATATTGTAGCCAAATTTGGCGTTAAGAAGTTTTTTAGAGTTCTAGCAAATTTGATCAAAATCGGTTGACCATATCATATAGTCCCCATAGGACCGATCGGTCAAAAAAATTGTTTGGTGCAAAATTCGACTAATTTCTGTTTCTTTATGAAAATATCGTATCTTTTGGAGGTCTTAAGCAATATTTCGGACTTAATTGCAATGTGGTGGTACAGGGTATCCCAAAGTCGTCTGCGCCCGACTTTAACGTACGCCATCTTTACAAATGTATTTATGTAACATAGAGAAGGGACATCGGAGTAAGTTAACACCAATATAGTCAGAAGGTTACAAGAAATTTATCTAGACATGTTTGTACATTTGTTTGTTCGTCTGTCTTTTTGAATCCCTAGATTTGATATCTATCTTTGATAGATAACAAAAGCTAACGAGCTTTCGGATATATACCCTTCTTATTATGTCAGGGGCAAGATTTCTTTTTTTTTTCGATATCGGCTATATAAATAAAAAAATTAAAAATATTTCAGGCATAATTAATTAATTTCTGCAGATATCGAAATCGCTTTTGGAGCTCCCAATCCCTGTACCAAATTTTAGCAAAATCGGTTAACTCTATCAGATAACCGCCAAAGGACCAACAGGTCGAACAAATTTTTGAAAAGTATAATTTATTTTTAATAGTAAAGGCCCATACGCAGTTCGAAATATTTCGCACCGAATGACAAAACTTCATATAAAAAAAAATGCCATTTGGGATATTTGGGCCTTACCTAAATTCGGCTATCAAAAATTGGGCGGTAGAGGACGCCAAAGCTACTAAAAAGCAGTTTTTCATCATTTACCATTTACTTACCAGCTCATAGTCTTGAAAATAAGGCATCAAAGGCAAATGTGATTCCTGCGCAATCTTAAGCAAGATCATGCAGAGTTTACGACGATCTTCAGCGTGTGCTAAAACATTTAAGTGATACGGATCGTTCCACTCAAGACCAGTGACCATGTCCCTGCTGGCATTTTTGTTCAAATCTGCAAAAGGCGTTTTTTTTAAGCCTCAAAACTTGAATAACCGCATAGATCAACGAACTCACTCTCGCTGCAGACCACTTTGCAAAACTGTCGATAGGCAATACGTCCATCACGAATTTGAAAATAGTCCGTAACCTCGCGTAGTTCAAACTCAGAAAGCCCGCAGATTTTGCGATACTTGCCCAGTATGCAAGTGAATAAGGATTCTACGAATTAAGTCATAAAAGTAAAACAGCTGTATGAAATGGTTATAAAAAGTAAAGCAGCTGCTTACCCGTTATAAAGCCGCTGCAAGTGGGATCGTGCTCCTTGAAATCGGCGCAGATGTCATAGTTATAACGAAAAATGGCGTCCTGAATTTTACGACAGGCGCGCCAGACTTGATTCAGCGCCATCTCCTCCTGCGTGCACAAACGAGTTTAAGAGGTAGAGATTAGGGTAAAGGTCAGATTTTTAATGGCCTTACCCTATGGTCGCCCTCTGGTACTTGCGTATTATGCATCTTGGCTTATGATTTTTATTAACTCGATTTTTTTTTTTCTTATATTTTTTTATGCCAAAGTAATGAAAAGTATTGAAGTGTAGACAAAGGCATCTGTTTATGTTGGATTACAATAAAATGAAACAATGAAATCAGGGCCTACTTCATTATCAACAAGCTCATGCCAAGCTCATCATGACGCCATATTTCCAGCTTGATTTCAAATTAAATTTTGTGTTGTTAGCGTTGCTTTTGTTTCTGGTCGGGATGTCGGCACGCAAGCCTTGGCACTAATCACTTCCTACAATTGCAGCAGCACTAGCAGCAGGAGCATCAGAAGCAGCCTGTCCTTGGCCACACGAAAGCCGTCTGCCATTCACACACACTTCAGGCCACTTGTATCCACTCATCGCATCCTTACCAAGTGCTGATGGTGATGGCATGTGTATTGGTGTAGCTGCTACAAATCGTTTGCAATCACGCGCTCATTCATTGCCCAGTTTGTCGCAATGCCAACGCCAAGAGTTTTATTCAATTTTCTATAAATGGCAAAAAATCAAAGTGATTGAAAAAAACATATCCTGGCTTTGGCCAGAGTGAACATTCTCTGGCTTCATAAAATGCAATTTTAGTTTATTGGAAAATCGCTGGCCAACCAACCAAAGCAAAAAGGTAAGCATACAGCCAGCCAGCCAACCAGCCAGGATGCTGATGTTACCTGCTCACTCCCCCATAACTCTGGCTAAGCTTCACTCTTGGCCAAACGGAGTCAAGGTTGATTGGCAACGACAGCTGTGCTGCTTAGCTGTTTACTCTACTCCGGCCACTTACGCGCTTTGGCCGGCATGCGTTGACCCATCCAACAGACCAAGCTATCAAATCATTCAATTCTAAAAATAAGATAAGAACGCTTGGGTTAGCTTTACTCTGGCTTAGATGCTCTTTGATTAATTTCAGGCATCTTGTGAGGTGCAATAAAATTCATGGGACTGACAAACTATCACGAATATTGAGCAGTTGCTCTTGGTTTTATTTTTATAGCAACTTTTATTAGAGGTTTTTCCGAAAACTGTCATTTAGACAAAAATTTACTTAGTTTCTTGTTTTTATACCAGGTAGTAAGTAATAAGCTAAAACTTTATGTTAGGTTGCTTCAAATGTTTATGAAGAAAGCGCGTCTACCTGGCTTTATCAGCGATGAGCTTTTGGGAACTTGAGAGCTAGATTATCCAGCTTCAGGTTTTGTAATAACATTCCACAATTTCAAAGTTTCTCTATTCTAACTTTTCACATTATAAAATAAGGAAATCAAACAAGGATGGATTCCAAAATGTCCGGATAAGAATTTTCTTTTGAGTCTTAGAGTTGAAAGTATTTTTTTTAATAAAAAAGACTTTAAAACTAAAAGGGTTAAGGAACAAAAAATTGCCGCAACAATTTTTAAAAACACTTTTTTCTGAAAATTTTAGTTTCGTAACTTAATAGTACAGTAAATGAATGCTCAAAAAAGACGTTTATTCGAAAAATATACTTAATGGATGAAACTTTCAGGGATCGTTAGGGACTTCATTCTAAGTCCAAAACCGAGTTTTCGTATTTGTGGGTAGGGGGCGTGACACCGCCTCCTGACAAAATATGTATTAAAAAAATAGTAAAATATCCTGGGGGTCAATTTTTAAAATTCAACTTTTACATGTAAAATTCAATTTCCGAAAATCTTGAGGAATTACATTTTGTTGTAAAACATGTGAAGAAATTATAAACTTTTCTTCGATCAAATATCGAGTGGTACTCGGAGGTACCCTTAAAGCAAAGCAGACAAATGATACAAAAACAAAAAAAATCTTTTTAACTACTCGAATATATTTAAAACCGAAAAGTTTTTAAGCTCAGTTTTATTTTTTTTCTGAAGTTATACTTATAAATAATAAAGTGAATGAAGATTTCGTAGCTACATGTAGGTTTTTTTTTGTCTGAAAATGTTTGCGAAAGCTCATTAAATACAAAATGTCAACTTTAATTGCCAATAACTTAAAAACCCTTAATTATAATTTAAAATTTTTTTCTGCACACGATACCTTAACATGTGTTAAATAATATTAAATTGTCATTTGGTCCAAATTTTGATTTTCATCAGGAGGACTTTTGGCCAAAATCTGGCTTATTGTGCAATGGCTCTAACAAATTTTTCATGCAAAATGGTCTTCAGCAATGAACAGTTAATTTCCAGCATTATTTATTATATTTATTCTAGATCTGATCAGAAAAATAGACAATAAAATTGCGTTCGCAAACGATATTATTATATACAGATCGGAGGCTTCTATAAGAGTAATGAAAATAACTCTTCAAAGAGACTTCAATATCATTGAAACCTACATAGACAACTGAAATCTTAAAATAAACAACTCAAAATGTGAAACTATTTTATTTCGACCCTCAGTGGCAAAATGCAATGTTAATACACCCATACCTCGCTTTACGGCCTAGATACGTTCCACGAAACTTGGCCGCAAAGCGAAAAGCCGTATAAGGAATCAATTATTCTAATACAAATTCATACAAATTCAATGGGATCGGTTCCAAATTTGTTAAATATGTAATATGGCTTATCATTCAAAATGAATTTTATCTTTTTATTTCATTCAAATCAAAAATACATACATAAAAAGTACATAAATTGTACTTAAAACTATAACAGACTCCAAAACCCAACAATAAAACTAGTTTACACAAAAAATGAACCTTCTTAAAAAAGTTTTTTAGGGTAATTTTGGGTCGAGAAACACGAAAATGATAGATAACCTTTTTTTTTCTTAAGCACCGCTTTCGAGATATTTTCGAAAAACATGTTTTTGGGCACTTATTTCAGTTATCCGGAACCAAAGTCAAAAAATCTTAGACTCGAAATGTTCGTAAAAGAATTCTCTTTCAGTTTAAAGCTTAACATAATTTTAAAAATTTGTTTTTCGTTAATAAAAAGCAATCTGGTAATTGGTAATTTTGAGAAATGGTCGATAATGACACTCTTTTTGGACTTTGATTGCTTGTAACTTCTATAATTTTTACTTAAACTGTACATAATTATATATTGCTGTAAAGAGCACATCAATTCCTTTCGATCTAACCGTTTATGTCGATAAATAATTTTGTTCACGAGATATTGACGGATAACTGAAAAAAGTGCTCAAAAACATGTTTTTCCAAAAAATCTCGAAAACGGTGCTTAAAAAAAAAAGGTTATCATTTTCGTGTTTCCTATATGAAAAAGCTTTCGACAAATTTTTTGATGTTAGCTGCTTGGACACAACAGGCTCTGTCTCTTCATCAAATGCCGGTTCTGCTTGCAACTGAATGAGTTCCTCATATGAAAGGGGTTCCTTATCAGCTTCAAGTAGATCAAGCACAATACGTTCGTTCAAACCTTTAAAGCCGAGATCATGTGCTAGATCCAAAATGTTTTGCCTTATTTCAGGAAGGAAATTAACTTCTGCATTAGTTTTTTTTATACATTCTGGCCATATTTTTTCCAAACATGGTTCATTGTTGTTAATTTTAATTCCTTCCATGATTCACTGATGCTGTCAACAGCATCCTTGATGTTACAGTTTTTCCAAAATGTTTTAATTGAAGATTTACCATCGGTTTCCCTTATAAGTTGACGGAAAGTTCGGCGTGGGTAATATGCCTCAAAAGTGGCTATTGCATCCTGATGCATTGGTTGGATCAGAGCTGTTGTATTTTTCGGAAGGTACTCAATCATGAGATCTACTGATAGTCCGGATCGAAAAAAAAGTTTTTTGTTTTTTCGTTTTTTTTTTGCCTTTATAGCGAAACACATTTTGGGCCGTAAATCGAAAACGTGCCTTAATTGAAGAGGGCCGTTATAGCGAAATGCCGTATAAAGAGCGGCCGTATAGCGAGGTATGGGTGTATAAGAATACACTGGAAAGAATTTAGAATTTATTCTAACCACCCACACTCAACTCGCCAAAAAAGCTTTCTTCGCAAACAAAATACTATTTTATTCAAGACTGATAATGGAAAAAACAAAAATAATCATGCACAAATTCTGATGGTTGTAGATATAAACGAAACTAGATTCCAACTTCTCTTTTTTTATAAATAACAAATATAAGCCTCATGTTTTTGTACATTTTTTCATGCGAATATCAATATATTTATTCATTATATTATGTTATTACTATTATCAGATTCCTTGAACTAGTAAATAATTTTCAATAATTTAGTATGTATACTCCAGAGCTCAATAGAGACACTATATAAATAATTCACATAAAGCATTTTTAGTATAATTGATTAAGAATTTAAGACATAGTTTTTATTCTATTAACTTATATATTTATAACAATTACACGAATTTATCTTTACTAGCAAGCTTATTTTTATGTTTCCTATTTCGCTTGTATAGCTCTACTAACCTAGATTAGTTTTATGTCCTATCATGCGATCATTTGACGCACTGCAGCTTAGTTTTAATTTAATGCTTGTTCATTATAGCTTTAACTTGAGCGATCATAAAATTCCGGGCTCATTTTCGCGCTCATTTCCATTTTTAGCTATCTCTTTGACAAGTGAAGTTTTAATGCCTCACAAATGGCACCACAAAGTGTGGATGCCCTACTTTAAGGTAAGGTCATAAAAATGAATTGCAATCATTATCGTTTGCTTAGATGAGCTTTACTAGCACTTCAGCCCACCCCGCAGCTACCACCACCACAATGAAGTCACAGTCCCTAGTCCTTAACCCTAGCTGACACGTGCCACCTTTGGCGCGTGTTATATTGCAACTTTTATTGCACAGTTTTGATTTACTCACAAATTCAATGGTTTAACGGCACTTGGGTGTTGCGAGTGGTTCGGGTTGTTCGGGTATTCCGGGTGGTTGCCATTTGTCGCCTGTCTACAACATAAAGTCGTATTGATTGTCGTATCGTTATGTGACTTGATGTTGCGACTGCGTCTTATGTGGCGCTAATTTTAAATTATAGTTATTGACTTGTTTATATAAATAGTACATACATAGTATGTACATATACGCATTTACGTATATATAGTTGGAATAAAGAAGCAGCAGCAACAGCGACTTGCTTATCGCATACAAACATATGGCGTTCAGCTGTCAGTTTCCCTTTTATACTTCGCTTGTTGTTTTTTTTTGTTTTTACGGGTTTGTTATAGGTTAAGTATACGCCGCATCGTCACCTACACACACACACACAAACACACAAAAAGTACATACGAACGGATAGACAAAATGTTGGCATATATTCATGAACCTGGCGTACATCTGCATAATGTACAGCAATGTAGTCCGTACATTGCCTTTTATTTTACGATAACGATAATCATGGGCGTAGTCTGTGGATGAGCGTTACGTGGCCAGTTTGATAAGTTAGCTTGAGGGTGTTTACAAATTTGTCTATCAGTGCAGAAATACGGAAGTGCCTGACAACAATTTGCACTGAAAAAGTTTTGCCCTGCTTACTCGACCTTGACCCTTCACTACGTAAAAAAGTGCACTTCTGCACTAACAAGTAGTGTTAAGAGTGCTAATATTTACCAGTGTGTACATATTTTTTTTATACTGTTTTGTGTAATTTTGTGCTTGTAATAGCCGTTTTTAAATAGCCATTGCCGTTGTAGCTTGCCACAGCTAGAGTCAATGAATTTTTGGATCGCTAGAAATTACCTATTCTGCATCAAACTTAGGCATAGGTTAGGGTGCTCAATTCAAACCCAGATCACATACGCCCAGCATAGTGGCATTGCCATGCGTAAATGATACTGTCCTAGTGTATTTTCAGTATCCTTTATAAACATCTTATATTTTATGAATCTTCTCCTTTAGCAGTTTCCTTTGTTAATGGAGATTCTTCACACAAAGTATGCGTTCAAGGAAGTTGCCACGGGAAACAATTTCTTACTTTTTTGCTTACGAATATAAGGATCCATAGAAAAGGTTAGGCCGCATAATGCAAAACTTGAGGAAAGGGAGAAGAAAAGTCCTATGGGTTTTCGCTGCGTATGGTGGCGGCACAGAATTCGCTATTCTTTCCGCACTATCTTGCGGATCTTGATCGCCTAGTTATCAAGTTACTACCCCTATTACAAGGTACTAGGTGCTTTGCCTAAAAAGTTCGCTCCTGTCACAAAGTACTTTTTGGATGCTTTCGATTTTTGGGTATGTTTCTCTTGGAGTTTTCTTCACGGGGAGCCGTTCGATGGCTGGGGAAACCGAAATGATCAGCCTACGGGAGATTCTGGTTTACATGCCTAAAGCGTCACAATCGGCTTAGTCTGACTTCGTGAACAAGACATGCAACTTTCATATCTGCCGGACATATTAGCACTTTAAAGAACTCGTTTCGGAACTAGATTGGTAAGAAAACGAGGATCAAACAACAAATATGTGGCTTACAGTTTAGGATCACAAAGTAGTAGGAGTGAATTTCTGTAACGTATGGTAATGGGTAGCCATTCCGAAGTTGCCTGCAGATAAGCGAAGGTTATAAACGTCGATTTTCGTGAAGTTCTGTTAAGAAATGTTATCGCGTTCCAAGATGGATGCGGGCAAAAGATGTTCCGGAAGGGTCGGGAGATCGTCGAAGACAACAATAGCACCGGTCGCCCATTGATTGACGATTAAAACGACTGCACCCTTCGGTTATGTGACACCGGAAAGTATATTAATAAAGGGTGTTTTTTTAAGCGCGTCCGGATTTCAAACTTGAATAAAGCAGAAAATTTAATGTAATGACCCCAAATATGGTTTAATTAGATAGATAATTTCTTATCATTAGTATTTGAAAATGGTCTCTGGCATGTGACCACCACGACTACGAGTTATGCAGCGCATCCTGTCAGTCCAATTTCGAACCACACTTTCGAGCATTTGGGGCCGTATCTCAGTAATGAGTTCATTGTTGGTTTCCAAGTCGTCTATTGTTGCTGGCTTGTCTGCATTAACCAATGGCTTGAAACAAATATTCGTTGATCACCATTGACGGTAACACGTTGCGAATCGATAAATTTGAATTTACCTCTACACTGGCCTCTACAATAGCGATATTTTCTTCGGACCGTGCTGTACTCACTCTGGTTGGTGGTCGGACATCGTGGAATGTGAAATGAGGTCGAGCATGATCAAGAACACGAAGAATAGCACGTTCTGATGCACGATTATTCAGTCCATAAATTGTACAAAGAGCTCTATACGTTTTTTCAACAGAACATTGATTTTGATTAAAAATCTCAAAGATTTGAAGGCGTTTTTGTGGTGTAAGTCCTTCCATGATGAATTGTTAGGCCTTACTGAATAAAATGACATTGACATTTGTCAAAGTGACAACTTGTCTCGGAGATATCTCTTTCGGAAATCCGGACACGCTTAAAAAAACACCCTGTATATTCAAATCGTACTCACATTGTGCATAAGCTATCTGGATCAAGACCTTTCTGTTCAAGTTTCGCTAGCCTGTGCTCTTATTGGTCATAGGCCAAGACGATGACTAAAAAGACTGCACCCACCGGACCTGAATCACTGGAAGATGAAACAATCCAGTCACTTTGAATTTTTTTGTGTATGTATATTTATAATCTTAATTAGATTAGCCATATCCCACACTAGTGTGTAGCGATAAAATTCTTTTTCTTAAGTGTGCGCCAAGTTTGTGCCAAGAGTCCTGAGTGATGAACCAAAAAGCGCGGGGTTTTTTCCCTTTTCCTAACTAAAATTAATTAATAAGTACATACATACAATATACGCAAATTACTTTTTCTACGTCTAATAAATAAACATTATTTATGAATAAGATTTATTTTTTTTTTTGTGGATTTTGGTTTTTATTAAGTTCTTGCTTCGGCAGAACATATTCTAAAATTGGAACGATACTGAGAAGATTAGCATGGACCCTGCGCAAGGATGGGTTTTTATTAAATTTGTTCTGCTTTATTTTCTTTTAAAACTTCGTTTGAAATCAGCACCAGGCAAACAAAAATGCAATTTTATTAGAAGTGGGCTTTTAATTAGCAACTAAAAGTATGCTACATTTTTGCGTTTTTTGCAATATTTCAGCTCGGAGCTAAAAGTATGCAATGGTTTTTTCTCAACATTTTTTAATCTGCATCAGCTTGCTGAATATTTCTGTTTGCCTGGTAGCCTGGTAGACTTGGCAGACTCAATTTTACTTTAAATTTTTTTTAATTAGAAAAGGCTGTGCAAGCTGTAATTAAACTTAAATTTTTTTCCCTATGTACAACTTGATTCAGCTGCCTCCTTTAGTACAAAACTAGTTTGATTTTATTGTTTAATAAAATACGCACGTAAAAAAAATGTTATTTATTTATATAATTATAAAGTAGAAGTTATTTCTAAGTTATTAAAGGTTTGTAGCCAGAGCAACGTAGGCCTTCAGGCTTTGTTCATTCCAAATTCTTTAAAAATAAGCTTTGTTTATTCAAAATTTGTTGCGATTGATAACCATAGACATTTCTTTTGTTTTTGAATTTTATGTTTTATTATTTTCCTGTTGTTAAACATTTACATGCATGTCTGTTTTTAATTATTTATCTTAAAAAAAAACAAATAAAATATGTAAACGACATTTTTTCTTTTTAATCTAGGTTTTAAGCTGTATGAAAGCACTGAAACTTCCATATTTTTGTTAATGTCTGGTTGTGCATACTGACCAGAGCTGATCTCCATCTCTAGGTGTCTAGCGTTTTGCAGTAATCACTAAAAGACGTCTCGATTGGTATTCTTACTGATAAGCCAGGTGATGCTGTGGAAGTGTTTGTATGCCGCAATGAGTGTCTTGATCAGACCGTAATGATCGCTGCGTAGCTTCCAAATATCAGGAATGTTAAGTAGCTAATATATCGTAAAATCTAGACAGGAGGGACAAAAACTTGGAATGACGGGGGTATCTGATGCCCTTATCATTTCGCCAACCAACGCTTCACGTTACAGTCTGTGAATTTTTCTTCCCCTATAGTTTTTGCCGGGTGGCCAGAGGAAGCTTGGACCAGCACCTTTTCGGTAGTTTGTGACGACCTTCTTGTATGTGTACTGGAACGCATTGGTGCCCATGTCCCCATTTGGAAAGTAGGATATCCTAAGTCTCAACAATGCGGCGCTCTAGGATGCTTTAATATCCGTTGCGCCAGACTCTATAAAATCCAACTAAATGTAAGAACATTTTTTTGATATACTAAAAGTAAGTAAAGATAAAATATAATTTTTGTTTGACATATTCTTAATTATTAAATAAGTAAATCATTTAAAAATCTTTTCTTAAATTGTTGCTTAATTCTTATTTTATGTTGGCAGGTTTATTAAAATTTAAGAAAATCTATCATATCAGTCCAGCTTCAATATTGAGGCATAGTCAGCCTTTGTTGTTCAATCCATCTAGTTGGTTGGAAATGGGAAGATGTACTGCGACTTCCTCTGAATTCCCATAACTACCTTGATAATTCCAGCGCTTCTGTAATGATACCTTTTTTTTAAATGTCAGAGTAATCAGTAAATGCTTAAATTGCTGATCCTTAAAAGTATTCATATCATATTTTCATAGCCAATTTCGCTATGTTGTCGTCTACTTTGCGTAGGGTGTGGCCGATCCAGTCCCATTTCCGTCTCTTGATAATAGGTTTATTGGCTCACTTTTGGAGATCTGCATTAGAAATCAATCATTTACCCACACAGAACGTTATGAATCGACATGGCGAATGTCCAAGCATATTTAAAAATGAAAAAAAAAACAGATTAAAGCACTTTATTGTAAGTTCTTACTGACATATTTAAAATCAGAATCCATTTTGCATGCTTCATAATGGGTAACAGTTTCAGCACTTAAGCAACCCACCTTTCTGAATAATAAGGCGACCATAGATAACAAAAGTGGTAATTAGGTCTGAATTCGCCCACTTGGCATCTTGTGGTTGAGTGTGCGTTCATGATTAGCCGCGTCTAGTCATTATACATAGCCGGGTCGATATAGCTATTTCTGCTTGTCCGTAAGAGCCAAGAATCTCAAAAAAAAATAAATATATCTATATGGCCTAAGTTGTAGCAATATAGATTTTATAGACCGATTAGATATTGCAAAATCGGTATTGAATTCAAGTGACGATCCGCTGAGTAATAAAGAGAACAGGGTATGTTCTAGTCGAGAAGTCTCGATATGAGTATAGAAGGAAGCAAATGTTAGTTGGCGTACGAAGCACGCGGAAGGCGAAGCCCCCTATTTTTTTAAAATGAATTTAATAAGTAACAAAAATCTAATCTAATTAGATATAATTGGTTTGTTCTCCAATCAGCCTAGCTTTGATACTATGACAAGAAACTAAAATATGAACAAAATGTTTACCATGAGCTGGTTCTGCTGGCATGCCTGCATTCAGTACACATTTGTCAAAACAAAAACTTCACTTCAAAAAGGCTGTATTTCGAAACAAGCGTATATTCTAGACATAACCCTTTAGGCGTTTACTTGGCTACGCCCATGAGCATAGCAACAGCGACGGAGACGCTGACAGCGCCGCCTTAACTAGTCTGCTTTGTTGGTAACTCATGTGTGTGTGTGTATGTACATGAGAGTTCCTTTAGGTTTCTTGTTTTTTGCCCTTTTTTTTGGGCAGAGGGGGCCGCGAGTTTTACGCGTCCAAATACAGCAAAAGGCAAACAATGGCAGCCAACCTAGTTATCGCCCGCCATCTTTATTGCATGCAAATGTGCGAAAGGCGCAATGGAGGCGCGACTGTTGAAATGCCTGACGTGCCACACATACACAAACAACTACAAGTATATATGTATATAAATATGTATATGCCTGTACATATGTGTGTGTATGTCGTGCCGTGCCGTGCTTATAAAACCGCATGCATATTTATCTTTGCCAGTGCCTTTGTGCGGTTAACGTAAGCTATGCGCATACGTCTGTTTGTATATGTTTGTCTGAGTGTCTGTATGTTATGTTTGTTTGAAAATATATATGTGTGTATGAGTATGTGCGTAAGAAATACGATATCTTAAGTGTTAAACAGGCGCTTTGCCAAACAAACTCGCATTACAAACGAGGAATCCCCTTCTGAAGGTACCTCGAAACACCTTATCTGCTTGCATGCCTCGTTTGCCACGCCCCCGTTGCAGTCTATGGCAAACTGCCTAGGAATTTGAGCAATATTTGGTTGCAGTGTTATATTAAAGAAAGAAAGAAAAGTGCAAAATCTACAGAAAATAAATAAAAATGCTGCTCACTTCTTCTGCTGCGGCGCGTTTTATGCGCACTTGCACACACTTACATACTTATGCATATAGACACACACAGACATACATACAGACGCGCAAACAGGTGCGAGCTGCGCTCCTTGTTAGTATTACTATACATGCATATGCATGTGAGCGCATTCTTCAAAGCACACAGTGGTCGAAATGGTAAAAATAGCTGCATTAAACGCAGTTTATAAATTCCAAAATAATCGAGGGCATACACAGAACAACAGTTCGGAATATAATATGTAAAAAAAAAAAACCATGCATGGAGTTAGAAAAAAAATTATTTAAACACTTTTGAGTAACAAGCGCATAACAAAGTTATTATGGCAAAATAATTTGATTTGGCCATATCTGTCTGTACGTCAGCCTGTCTGTGTTTTCTTGTTGCCTAAAGACCAAAAAAGCTGCAGGCATAAAATGTTGATACAACGTGCTTCGTATGATATAGTCCCTCACTTACATTTATTGATATTAGCCCCTAAAGATTTTCCCAGTTTATTGCAACATTTTTGAAAGTTATGGCCAAAAATTTAAAATTTAAGCCAGTTTATAAACTGAAAAAGCCGAGTTAAATTGCCAACTAGAATCATATACATATAAACAAATGCATTTTGCCATTCATAATGCTACTGACAGCTGATGACAACTGATGGTTCGTTCGGTTGTCATTCAAACTCATGTGCTGGGTGGAATAAATATTCAATTTTATTTATCAGAAATTGGAAGCGAAAAGGTGCAAAGTATGCTACAAGGTATCGACTAATCCTATAATAAATAACTTTCTTTAATCATTCCAAAAAATCATAAGTGTGTAAATGTACTCAAATTTTTTTTGAACAGTAGCAACTGTTTGCTTACATTCTCGTAAAAGCGTAAACAATTGTCCGAAAATGAACAACTCTTAATTTCTGTAGCACCATTGCAATGGTTTGAACTAGAGAGGTTTGGTTTCAAACCGTACCCAAAATCTCTAGAGATTGTACATATAATATATAACTTAAGAGTCCACAATTTTCCACCAAACAAATGAAATCAAAGCAATTCGAATTGTTTATTCTTTAATCGGAGCATGACTGATTGTGAAACTTAACCTACTTTACTGAATATAAGAATACATTTGTTTTAAAAATTTTGAGTGCGCAATTAAAAAAAATATGAAACATTTAAAAAAAGTAACGCATACGCAATGAGGTCTTGTATGGGCCGGATGTAAGGCCTGGCCAGATCGGACAAAAAATATGTGTCCGAAAATTTTTCGAGTTATCGTTATCAAATGTATTAAATAGTTCCCCAAATCGGTATGTAGAATCAGGTGCAACAGCTACCGTTTTTTACTAATTTACCCTTAAGACTTTCTATGTAGCAAGATAAATCTTAGTTTAGACTTTGCCGTGGGTGCAAATTTTATTATAATAGTTTGGTAGCAATGGAACAGCAATGAACTACAACAGTCACTCTTCGCTAAAAGCTATTTGCTAATATGCAATAGTTATTAGTAGTGCAAAATTTTTCAATTTTTTTCCAATTTTGGTTCCAAGCGCAAGTCACATATGCACATACTAGGTATGATTTTTAATTTATCTTATCTTATCCATGATCTTAAACTTGTCTTAAAGTTTAGAAAGTTTTTCACTTATTGCAGCAAAACTCAGGCAGGCGTGCAAAGAAGAGCAAAAGTTTTGTGCCGCAGGTGAAAGCTCAAAGATTTTCAACTATTGATTGAAAAATGTGATACAGTTGAGGCGGTGCTCGACAGCGAAAAAGCCTAACTAAAATATGGTAACTTTAATACGTAGGCATGGCAGAAAATCGATTTGGTTCTGTTTATTAGGCCAACAACACTAAATTGAGCTGTTCAAGCTCAGTTAAAACAATACTTATATAAATGTAGTATAATAAAAATTAAATTTTCACCACTCTGACATTTTTATTTCGATTAGCTAGATTGACAATTTCGACCACTGTGCGAGGCCCTTAAGTGTGCGTTTGTATGTGTGAGACCGCTTGCTATGCTGCATTTTTGTAGTGCATACTTTCCGGCGCTGGTTATAATTCAACGCTAGAGTTGTAAATATTTGTTCAAGTATTTATTTATGTACTGACTGCTATATGTGTGTATTTATGTGTATGTGTGTGTTTGAATCTGTGTGTGCATGCTTTTTAGTATGTAGTAGTTTTTTATTATTTTTGGTATTTGTTTTGTTTTTATTTTTGGTTTTATTTGGTATGTGTCTTTATATACATATATGCGCCTGTCTACGTTAAATTAAAATGCATTGCCCTATTGCTGGCTTTTTGATATGATGCAACCACACATACACATACAAATAAGCAACAGGGTTGTCTACATGAGTCAAAGGTTGCTTCTTAACAAGCTTATAATAAGCTTTTTCGAAGAAAATCTTATTTTGTGATATGAAAGTGCAAGCCTAAAACAAACATATTTACAATTTTAGAAAATATTTTCTTACAGCTATGTAATGTGGCAGAATTTTCCTTGAATTGAAATTTTGTTAAATGTGTACAGCTTCAGTCAAAGGAGAACTCTTCTAATGCCAGCTTACATTAGCTTTTAACTAGCCAAAAAATATTTTTACTTTCAGTACAGAATTTTTCAACATGACAAGGCTTAAGCCTTAAAAGAATACTTTACGTAAAATTTATTTTTATTTTAGAAAACTTTCTCTTGTTTAAGTTATTTTCGATAAAGTTAAATGTAAGATATTAAACGCCTTAAAAGCAATTCTTTTTAAATCACAAAATTTTGTAAAATTTTGTTTGCAATGAACTTTTAGAAACAATTTTATTGAAAAGCTGCCTTGGAAATAGTGTTGCCGAAAACTTCTAAGCAAACGCATGGACTTAATTGCTGCAATATTTTCACACCATACCACTGTGAGTCACCAAGTCCTGCTTAATGCCCATTATGCCAACCTCAAGTGAATGCTTAAATACAAGCTAGTAGTTTAAGTTTTTTCACTCTCATTCTTTACATAAAATATAATCCTATTAAGAAATTTTCTCTGGCTTGTGAAATTGAGGCGCCTCATGCATAAAGTCCAGCTGGGTTGTAGTTAATAAAGGCCAGTAGGTTTGTGGTCAATAATCGCCTTGAAAAGAAATTTATATTTGTTTTTAAATGTAACTCCGCTTAGGTTTAGTGTCTTAAATTTTTTCTAGAACAACTGAGAATAGTTACAAATCGAATACGTAATATTTAAAATGCTGACAAAATTTAAACGATAAAAACTTTAAAGTAGTTAGGCACAGTTTGAGACAGATTTTTTTAAATAAGCATGTAGCTTTTTAACCTGTATATGCTTAAATATTTAAATTCTATTTTTTCTAGTTTTATTTATTGCTTAATTCCCTTCACATACAAATTTTCTTAAGCTAGCATTTGAACAATATTATTTACAGTATTGAGCTGTCGCTTTTTATCTGAGAAATTTACATATGTTGTCTGACAATATATAAAAAAAACAGGGTATAATAATGTAAATGGGAGTAAAAAAAAGCTTAATACCAAAATTACTTAAGACTAGTTATACAAATGAAAAAAAAAAAAAATTCACAAAAGCTTAATCATGCATGTTTCTTAATTTTTTCTTAATTGTATGAAAGCCCTAAAGATAAATTATGCATTTGTGTAAAAAGGAAGATTTAAGACAAGTTTTAATAATCTATTTTGACATCTTTGAAGATTTTTAATATGGGTTACCACGCAGTTTTCCCTTATTGATGATCCGTACATCATAATGGGTAGAAAAACAGATTTAACCAAAATTAGTTTGTTGTTAGCTGATAATTTTGATTTCCGGTTAATAAGTGTGTAGAGCAAGCAAATTATTTTATTAACTTATTATCAACCCACTGCACTGTGGGCCCAGATTTTCATATTTTGGCCAAAACCCTGTCAATTCCATAATCATTTTTTTAAGAGTGATGAAATTTTTCTGGAAAGTTTGAGCCTCCTCCGATTTTTTTGAGGTATAGATAATCCAGACCAAAATTGGAAAAAATTTAAAAAAATAAACAATTTTTGTAACTTAATTAAAAAAAAAACGGTTAATTGGAATTGGACCATATATCACACAGAGTTAGATTTTAGCCCCTCATACATAGAAAAAATAGCCTATACCCAAAATATTGAATGGTTTTGGAGTGATAGCCGCAAATAGTTTCAGCTTTTCAAGCAAATAACAAAAAGACGACATCACCAATCCATCTGGTTTTTAACTGTCATAATTTTTTTTGCATGCTTTTTTAATTTTAGAAAAAAAATTTCAAAAATCTATATTTAATTTTTACGTTTTTCGTCAAATTTGATCATTTTTAAATTTTTTGATTTGCATCTTTGTAAGTATGCTATAAAATTTTCCTTTAAAAAAAAGTTTGTTGAAGCAGTTAGGAAATTCAAAAAGGATTAAAATTTCCTGAAGGTAAATTTTTGAAATTCAACTTTTAGATACAAAATTCAATTTCCGAAAACCTTGAGGAGCTACATTTTGTCGTAAAACATTTGAAGAAATTTATAAAAAATTTTTCGATCAAATTTCGAGCGGTAGTCTGAGGCACCCTTAAAGCAAAGCAGCCAAATGATACAAAGTCCAAAACAATCTTTTTAACTACTCGAATATATTTAAAACCGAAAAGTTGTTAAGCTCAGTTTTATTTTTTTTCTAAAGTTATACTTATAAATAATAAAGTCAATGAAGATTTCGGAGCTACATGTACTATGGTAAATGCAGGTTTTTTTTTTCTGAAAATGTTCGCGAAAGCTTATTAAATACAAAATGTCAACTTTAATTGCCAATAACTTAAAAACCACTAATTATAATTTAAAATTTTTTTCAGCATAGGATACCTTAATATGTGTAAAATAATATTAAATTGTCATTTTGTCCAAATTTAGATTTTCATCATGAGGGCTTTTGGCCAAAATCTAACCACGCGGGCCCATTGTGCACTGTATAAATCTATAGATTTATCTCAGATTTTTTTCTTTTAAAGGTTATTAAGATTGCAAGTGCATTTTAGAAGAACAGTTATTTGCTTTCTGGAACTCAAAGAAACTGCTTAAATATATCTGTAGCTAATAGGCAGTCCACTCATACACTTTTCGAGAAATCGTAGCTTAAAAGATGTTCAAAACGCTTCTAAATATAAAAAAGTTGCTACGCCCATTGCTTAGCTTATATTTAATGGAGAAAACTTTCCTAAGATCAACTTCTAAATATTGCGAAATTTTGTATAAAAATAATATCAATGGGAAAAAGCTGTACGTATGAACAAAAAAACTGTGTATTTGGGGGACCTCGATCGGGAACGAATTTCCTGGAGCTTATATTTTTTTGATGGCACATTATGCAACAATAGGCCAGAGGGCCTTTTGAAAAGCTGAGAGAAATAATTTTAAAAAAAACTTCACCATTACTATTTTATTCCCTTCTTAGAATAGTTTTTTAATTAGGTTTGTTGACCGATGATTTGCAAGCGTTGACGCAGATTATACCTACAAGGCTAATGCTTTGAATATCATAATCCGGAAGATAAAAGCAGTAATCTGAAATCTTAAACGAAATTTCTTAAAAATTGAAAAAAGTTCGAATTGATTTAAAAATTCATTTGTTAACGGTAACAACAAATTCGAAGTAAAAAAAATCTTGTTTTGAAATTTCATTTCGTTATGTAACGATGTTTCTATTGTTTTACTCTAAAAGCTTTCTTGAGGAGCTTCATTTCAAAAAAAGTGCACGACTATGATATATTTATATCATATGCGATGGCCATCCCAGAATTAGTCAACCTAACATATTAGTGTTGGTGAGTGTTAAAAAAATTAAAAAAGGCGAGTACCGTTTTTTGAATGCTAAACTTAAAAGCTTGCTTTTAAGACCTTATGTAGTTTCTTTTTTTTGTCAACATGTAAAAAATTGATGACAACTCCAGAAATGGTAAAAAAATCCATAGAATGGTATTGGATAATCATCTACTAAGAGTTCGTGATTTACCTGAAGGTATGGGGCTGTACATCGTACATTGACGGAAAGTTTGTTCCATTCCAATATTAAAATAAATGTTAATCTATTTTAATTGAGAATATTTAAATAGATTTTTTTCTTGAAAATACTAAGTTATTATTGAAAAAAAACAAGTTCAATTCATACCAAAAAAGCTTATGTTTTTTTAATGTTTAAAAGTTCAGCCAAGTGCAGTTCATTTTAGGAACATTTTCAGTTTCAATAATAAATAAAAAATTCCGAGTTATACAAAACAAGTTTAAGCCAGCAATTTTCTCAAAAATTTTTGTTCTGCGTTCGCCTATCTGAAATAGTTTTATCTTTAGTTTTTATCAATTTAATTTGTTGACCAATTATTTTCTATTCGATCATAACTAAAAAATAATAACTAGCCGTGCTCCGCAAAACTAATCCGAACAATTTATTCGGATTCGTTTTGAAAACGAATGTTTAGTGCTCCCAGCTTTACCAAATCGAATTTTTCATGTGGTTTAAAAACGAATGTTTTTTTGTGGAATTAAAACGGGTCGGCAAAATAGGTTTAAAAAAGTACGCATTTTAATACTGAAATCATTTTTTAAATATTCTTTGATATTCTTTGATTATAACTATGCCAACTTAAAATTTTATATTTATTGACAATTATTTTGAATTATTTTTTTCTGACTCAACCCAAACAGTAGCCAGAACAATTTTTTTTTGTGTTCGTGCATGTGCACATATCCATACACGAGCACATGACGATATGTCAACTGTTTTGTATTAAAAAAAAAGAATTTCGCGCCAGAACAACATATCGAAAATAAAAAGTTATCGACAAAAAAAATTCATTTTCCGGAGCACGCAAAAACGAATGCGAATAAAATTGTTCGGCTTGAATTTTTTGTTTTCCGTAGCACGACTGAATTAATTAATTTATTTTAAAAGCCATTTTGGCAAAAAATAAAAAATTAAGAATTAGCATTAAATTATTTTTATATTTGATTAAAGCGCAAATTAAAAATATTCAAATGGACTGCACTGGTTGTGCGCAGTTTTAACAAGTTCAATTTTTTGCTTAAGAGGAACACAACCCAAATTCACTTAAGCTCATTTTTGAAATGAAATGAACTTATCTGAAGAAATGTAGATCAATCTCAACTTATTAAAAAAAAAAAAATGGACTTAACAGATTTTTCCAAAAAACCATAGATGTAAAATCTCTGAAAAGTCAGCTAATTTTCGAAATGAAAAATATATTTGTGTGATATCTAGGCCCCTTGGCATTTGGTACCTTTTTAGAGTTTAGAAAACTTGGCAACCCTGCTCACAAAGCAAACATACATAGTTCTAGTCCGTACATGAACAAGTCAGTGCACTTTCAATATTTTTAATGTTATGTCTGTGTTTGTATGGCACTGTTACGGTTCGGTTTCTATTTATTACTGCTTCTTCTTCTTCTTCTTCTTCTTCATTTTCTAGCATGCATATGGCGCGAATTTATTACTGTACATGCCATTATATTTATTCATTTTCACTTGGCTACTTGAAAAGCAAGTTTTTCTAGCTGTTGCTGCCATTCGCTTTTCCTCCGCATTTCGTCCTTTTTGACACGTTACATAAAAGCGCAATTCAGTGCAATTTTCATAATTTAATTTTTGCATTTGGCATACTAAATATATAGTGTTAGCATAGAAACAAAGAAATTCCTTCTTCGTTTACTGACCCATTTCACAAATTGATTGCCTCAAACGAAGAATGCGAGAGTCTCCAGCCACTAATTAGCAAAACTAATTGAAAATCCTTTGTCAAGCAATGGCATTTTCACTTCAAGTTGGTGTCGCTCTCTGGAGTCCTTCCACTCGCTTTCTGCTGCTCTCTTTCTCACTCTACTCTCTATAGCACTGTGTCTGTGACAGCGTTTACTTGTGTGTGAAATTACACACCAATACCAACACCAAAACCAACACCTACGCAACGCACACTCAATGACTTTTGGATTTTTTTTTCTTTTCATTTTATTTCTAGCATTATTTTTGAAATTATGCTTCGTAAATATGCGCTTTGTATACATAATTTTGGTACGGGTCCATCAATGCTTTATAACAGACCTCGTTATTTTTGGAATGAGGAAATTTAATATGTTGATGTGATTGTAATGGATATAAATTGGATTGAAAACAAATTTGTCAATCTTTTAAGTAAGTTAAGGTTACACTGATGACGGGGCGTATGTGCAATGTGGGACATGTTTTTTTTTGTGAGTCAAATTTAATTAATTATGTATTTGTACCAAATGGGTGTTCAAAAACCTAAGCTTTTATGACTGGTATATTGAGTTTTCATTTGGATCTTAAAAAATTGCATATATGTCAAATATTATTTAAAATATTAGTTTCAATTGATTATACTTAAGCTCAACTAACATATAAATTGTATGACAGCTTGCTAATATTTAATCTACAAAAAATACATGTTGACAGAAAACTATTTAAATTCATAGATAGTATGTTATATAGTCAAGAGCAGAAGCAGATTTACGGGGGTTTTTGGCTTCAAACAACCTCGCAGAGACCATTGTACCCTTATTTTACTATTGATTTGGAACGATTTTTTATTTGTATCTTATAATTTAGTATCTATTAGATCCAATAAAAGTTGGAATAGCTTTCATCGATTTATTCTAAATTCTTTATCAATTTTTAAAATTTTAACAATTTTTAAACTAGCAAACAGAAGCAAACAGTTGTATATCAAAGTTATCTTATATAGAGTTTTCCAATAAGAGATGTTATTTTGGTATTCAAATAAAAAGGCCATTTTTTGAGATAAATGATCGGATGTTTATTTCATAATAAAGAAGAAGGTATGCCGTTAATAATGAAAAACAACATCAGCCAAATGGCTACCACGACCACGCTTACAGAACCATATCCTTTTCATGAAATTTTTCATAACCAAATCGCAAAGTGGCTGCCCTATGTCCTCGATAGGTCCAATGACCCCGCCGGACCATAAACCGCACCAAACAGTCACACGTTGAGGATGGAGAGGCTTCTCAACAATAACTCTTGGGTTTTAAGTAATGGCGTAGTTTCTACTTGTCAAACGTCAAAGAATAAAAGCTTCAAAAGTGACAGCTACCGAAATACGGAGTGATTCAAAATAACACCTTTTGTTGGAAAACCCTATATATATGTATATATATTTTCCCGTAGTTCCTAGATGGAACAAAGGGCCTCAATAAACAAGTTAAAATTTGGTTTATTTAAAGCTAGGAATTTGATTTGTCGCCAAGTGCGACCTACTTGTAACGCCTCTGCTTCGACTAGTCGCCTCCATGTATTAGATGGCCTACCGCATCTACGGCTGCCTTGCGGGTTCCAGTCTAGGGCTGCTTTTGTAATATCCCCATGCGGTTTTCGAAGTGTGTGACCGATCCACTTCCACTTTCGCCGCCGAATTTCAAGATGAATAGAGGTCGGTGTTAGAGATGGTATTAGGCCAGAAAACGCGTAAAATTTTGCGAAGACTACGATTAATAAATTTCTGAAGTGCTTGTATGTCGCGCATTGTTGTGTTCCATGTCTCACACCCATACAAGACAACAGACTTTACATTGGATTCAAAGATCATGCATGCATGTGTGCGTGCTTTTTGTACTGAAATTTTCTCTGCCGCAGTGACGTATTGCGACGCTGACGTTGCTCGACGTCAACAACAACAACAAGAGCCGAAGCCACGCACAATCAACTGCGTGTCTGTTGCTTAGCAACGTAGAGCAACGTCAGTGTCGCATACGTCACTGCGGCAGAGAAAACTTCAATACATACGCAAAAAAAAAAATGTGAGTGTATTTTGTGCCGACCACTGCTCTAAGGCATAGGCGGCAATGTGCGTGTACATGCACGGTCCCATAGTGTAATAATACAAGGTGAGGATATGCCAAACAGCGCTCTCTCGTGGGTCCTTATATTGCTTGCAGTAGTGAATTACATTTGAAAGTGAAAGGTTGTGCAAGTGCCGTCGGCATTCGATCGTATTTGTCCTCGCGTGTTATTGTTGAAGTTCTTAATCTCTTAATCGGCAATAAAAAATATTTTAAAATTTTGTTGTAGAATGATATTAATAATAATAAATCATTTAAGCTCTGTATATATTTCATATGCCAATGCAAATTACAAAAACAATTTCGCGAGTTCTCTCCCTTACTCTCTTTGCTGTCTGAGCTCATAAGCACAAAAACAACCCTTGCGTACATATATTTGTTGTTGGCCCACTGATTCTCTCTGTAATTTTGTTTTTATTTTTCGTTCGTGCTCTTTGAGCTCTTGCACTTAAAAAAAAGGGTATGACATTGATCGCGGACACGAAATTTTTGTGCACAACGAATATCGAAACATTTGTAGGAGTATATACAATTTTTTGTCAGTTTACTTTAAATGTTTTTCTTTATATGCATTGATTTTTGCTTTTCCATAAGAAGCGTTTGGGCAAATATTAATAAATAAGTTAAATATTTTCAATCATAAAATGCTGTTTTCAAATAAAATTAAATATACGCAGTGCAATTGGAGTTTTATCGTTTAGAGTATAGGTAAGGGCTTTAGTAAAGTTAGCCGAGGTGAGCTCTAACAAAGTCAAAAATGAAGCTAAAATACGAACCTGAAGCTTTGACAAATTAATAAAAAAAAATAAAAATTCAGAATACTCCCATTACGAAATAATCAAAGTTCAGAAAACCAGGTGGCAGCCCTTTTTCAGTGGAAGCGCTTCAAATGCAGCTTGTTATTTCCTTGCAATTTTTATTTTTAAGCATAAAAATCTCGATGCAGAGTTATATATCCGTATCATGGCAGTATGAATTAAAATTTTGAAGGTAGTCAGAGTATTTTAATGTTTATGAACTTACGTTGGTTATGAGTGCGAATTTATTAAAATATTTGTATTTCGTGGAGTAGTACTTTGAGTGATCTCACTTGTGACGCCGACTAAAAATGGTAACAGCTTTCTAACAATTTTTAAGATTATTGTGTTATTTTCTTATAATAATCTATTTTTTCCCTCTTCGAAATATTTGTCTATTTTCAGAGAAAAGCAGCAGCAGCACAATTCAGTGAAGATCTCGAAGATCAGTTGACCAAGTGAAATATCGGTTTCCAAAAGATGCACACAATCTGCATTTATCTTAAGTTTCTCAATCATATAGGGTTTCGCGGCTTATACCTGAGTTCAATATTTTGATGCCAAATATACCACAGATTATCACTGAACTACTATTTTGTACAGTGCCTGCCTCTAGTATTTATTGTTGCAGTTTCGGTTCTACTAACTAAACACGATTAAATTATGTTGCTCCAAGATATACATGAAATCATTTTACGTGACATTCGCCTAAAAAATGGAAACAAAAAATAAAAATTCGGCTTCTGTTATCAAAGTGTTAGTCATTTGCTTACAATTGTAACACAGTATAAGCGAACGAAGTTCTACTGTACTGTAAAATATACTTTCAGTAACATTTATTACAAAAAAAGCATTAGGATTAAAAACGGAAACAAGCTTGAAACAATATTAAGCCGTTTTTGTTAACTATTTATAATATTCTTATTTATTATAATTGGCCATTGCAATTATACGATTTGAAAACTAAGTATACAAAAAAAGAAAGTGTTAGTTTTTGATAAAGGCCCATACGCAGCATGCAAAAATTCCGCACGAAATGTCAACACTTCATTAAAAAAATATCGCACCATTTGGGTTTTTTTTTTATATGAAGTTTTGACATTTCGTGAGAAATTTTTGCATGCTGCCTATGGGCCTTTAACATAAATTATTTTGTAATTTGTTCGAAAACGTTGGTAACATAACAATACAATCGATAACATTGTCAGCTGTCAACAGCTAGCTGACCTATTATCTTATTAAGTTTTTTTTTTTTCCTGCATGGGTTCCTCACAAAGACGTGGGGCACAAATTAAAGTTCTTATGGCAATTTAAATACTTATGCACAATAACTAAACAAATTGAATAGATTTTGAATCCTTATTATGCGGGTAGAACAGCTGTATGTTCTCCAAGCTAGATACAATGCGATTGCATCATGTAGCGGGGTTCTTGAAGTTTTGTATGTCTTCTAAGCACGACCAGCCGTTTCGTGTATCTCTTGGGTTCTAAAAAGCTGCTCTAAGCGATTAACAATCGATGACGTTTCAGAATAAAAAAGGATCGAAATAGATTCAGAACACAAGCATCGAAAACTGGCTGTTTTGAATTTTTAAAACGAATCGTAATCTACGCATAGATGACTAACGTTTTTTGAAACAGGAAAAAAATTGTTAATATTATGGTATGGGTTATGTCACAATACATAAATTTTTTTTGCTTTTTTTTTTCGAAATTAACAGAATTCTCTACATCGTATAATATCGGTACGATAAGCTTGGCAGAATGAATGTAATCTGAATTTTTTAAAAACTTAAGCTTGTAACGAAATTTTTAAAATCCTCATTACGTTTCCTTTGTATAGTACAAGAATCAAAGAGTTTGGACCTAAAAAAATACTGAATGACTAAAAGCTTACGATATTACATAATTGGGTCTGAGGCCAAAACCGAGTTTTCGAATCTTTTGGGTATCGTTAGTTACGCCTCCATGGCAATAGTGGCGTTTGTGATTTTATTACCCATAAAGTCAAGTTTTGCGTATCCAAATTATTGGTCAAATAAAACTTCAGTAAGCCCTAGGTAAATTAGGTCAATAACAATCATTTCTGGTTTGGCCAGAACAAAAGCTAACTCAGCGTCCAGGATAAATGTCACACAAAATCCGTTTATGTTGGTCTATATACTAATAAATCCTAAACGGCACTCATCTTATTTATTATCTTTACTGATAGAAAAGAAAGAGTTCGCCATATCTAACACTATACCTATCACCTACTCTCCACTTACACCTATGCACTAATACACTCAGCCTACGCACTAATACTAAAAAATAATTGGCGCGCCAAGCTTAAGGCCGCTATACTTAAACTAGTATTAGTGAGAGTAAGCGCGCTTTCACCGCTACTCTCAGCAAGCAGTGCAAGCAGTTTTCCTTTGGCCCTATTGGCATAATAGGAAAACTGTTGTGAGGCTGCAAATTGCCTGCTCACAAAGTTAAAATATTAGAATTTATTTATTTTTATTTTATTGTATTTGAGGTATTAAATGCTAAATATTAATTTTTCAAGTAAATCAGATTTTTGAACCTTGATTTACTGCACTAAAAGAGCATTTAAAAGTCTTGCTTGTATTTGCGGTTTTGCACATCTATTGCTCTACACATAAATAAATTGATTTTTTTTTTTTTATCTGAGTGGCCCAAGGTTCATCACGCAACCAGTCAAAGCATTTCAAAAATTGATTTAAAAAACTTTTTTAATTAATTATGATAATGTCGTAGTGCTCTGCGTGGCCCCTAGAAAGACCGCCAATCGAACCCCCCACAACACTGTACACTCCATCAATTATTTGTTGCGTTGCTGCTGCTGAGTTATTCTTTTTTAACTTTTTTTGATGCTGCAAATGATGTTCGAGTTCAGAATTTGTCGTTTTTTTTTTTTCTTATCATTGGAATGTTTGAATTTTCACATTTCAATTTCTAGTATTTCGGTGTGCAATTTTTATTTTTCCAACAACTTTTCGTAGCGTGTATGTGCATGGGTGTGTGTGTACGTAAGTTTGTGTGTCAAAGTTAAAATTAACAAAAAAGGCTGTGCCAAAGATGTTGGGCTGTAAATGCTACGAGTTTTTGGGGCTGCAAAACGAACGAAAATTCAAAATAAGTTTTGTATTAATGAAATTGCAAATATGTAAAACTTTCTACATGTTTCTTTATAAACTGTCAAACTAATAGACTTGAGTTTTGGCACATGAAGCGTCGACGTTGAAGTTGAAGAGAAAGATGATGTCGTGAGGAAACATCTAGGATGTAGAGTAAGACGTGTCATTGGGTCGGGTCGCTTAGACTGTCTGTCAGTTGTGTCAAAAAGGAAGAGAGCAAGAGGTAGTGAGTGCAAGTGAGACAGACCTGGTCTGCAGTTTACAACACTATGTGAAGTGTCTGTATGTGTGCCAGTGTATCTATGTGTTTGTATTACTGTGTGCGTTTGCAAATACAAACTTTCTGCTGCGAACTGCAGCAAACTTTGTAAATGTATTTCAATGCATAGAAATGAATCTAATTTGTAAAATTTCATATAACAGTTGAAAAGTTATAAACGCGCAGGCACTTGCACTCTGCACACGGTTTGTGTGTCGCAAAAAACCCCCCTGCTCCTAGGCCCTGCCACTACTATTACCACTCCGCTCTATGCCCCTCACCAAAGGACTGCCCCACTTAGCAGCATACTATGTCTGTGTCTGTTTTGTGAAAATGTCGACAACTTGGCATGCAGATTGCAAAGTTTCGAATGTTGTACAGCCAGCTGGAGTAGCTGAGGCAAAGGGTCTGATGGTAATGCTAAAAAATATCGCATATACATTTATATATATATATATATATATATGTATGTATGTATAGGAAAAAAGCTGAACAGATTTAAGTGGTGCTTTGTTATGCATAAATAAAATGCTTGGCAAGAAATAAGCAGCACCCAGTCAGTCAGTCATTCAGTGAGTCTGTAAGTCTCTATGTAAAACGTACAAATGAAAAGAAAACATATTTTCAGTTTATTGAAAATAAATTTTACATTACTTAGCTTCAACTATGACCTATGTACGACATGGCCAAACACACACACATATATATATACACACTGACAAATAATGTTCAACAACCAAACAGCACGATAGGCTCATGATACGAGAGCAGACATATTGTATGCAGTTGGCAAAATATTAACTAGTAGATACTCTATAAGATTTAATAACAAAATTACGTTAAAGCATCTAGCATATTGAAAACTTTTTACCAAGAATTCAAAATGGGCGACGATTTGAAAAACTGCTGGCATTTATTTAAAAGTTATAAAAGGTTACTGATTACAACAGAAAAATCTATAATTTAGTTTTTGCAACTACTAACAGATTATATACATAAATTTTAAAAATTGCAAATAATTTAAAAAAATAGTATCATTTATTTACTTGCTGACTTCAACCCAAAAATATATTTTTGCAATGCGTTGCGAATTAAAATATTTGTTATAAATTTGTTTAAGTCTCTATCTAGAAGTTTCAGTTTTTTTTTTTTTTTGCAACTTGTTCGAAACTTTGCATTTAAAAGCTTTCGAAGTTTTTTTTTCAACTTGTTCTGCTCTTGTTGTTTTCTTGATTGCTTACGTAAAACTTACAATTTATTAGGCTTGTGCATATCACGGATCACGTATGTGTTCTATCAAAGTAACCTCCAACTCATAATTACTAAGTGTGACGCTCTTGTCGAAAGAAGCGCATCCAGTTTTGACACCCATAGGATCTCCTTGACAAGCAAGACTGGAAGCTTCCAAGATATTTAAGTTAATCTCGGGAATTTGACTAGCTGAGTAGCTTGAGAGTTGTTGTGCTCCCTTAATATATCCGACACATCAAAATCGAAAAATTGTAAAAAAAAAAAAATGGGCAGCACTGTTTGCTTACAAAGCGTCATACCAGAAAGCGAGCAAATTGACGCTAAGACTTTTGTTTGCAGATTTCTTTTTTTTAAATTATGTTTTGTCTCAACGTTTTTTTTAAGTTGTGTAGGTTCTTTCAGACAAAACATTCATATAAAAAAACGCTTACAAACGTTTTGGCGCCAAGTTCTGTTACGCTGCGTTTGTGAGCAAATAGTTCTGCCCATTTTTATTTTGGCAAAATATTGGCAGCTGCAAAATTGGCGGCTAGATGGCGCCAGCAGTAACAGCAGCTGTTCGTTTTTTTAGTGCTAAAAACAAAAAGCAATTGTACACCAAGCTATTTTGAATGTCGCGTAGGCAAATTAGATGCGAAAAATTAAGTTCCAACTAAAATTAACAATAATTAAGGAACAATTTAATTAACCAACAATTTCTTTTCAAGTTGCTGTTTTTTGTTTCGACGCGTTTATGGATGGTGTATACTGATCACATTTGCTGCTGCATAAGTATAATATAATGGTGCAGTTAAAACAGAAAATCAGATAGCAAAAAATTTCGATTGATTAAAATATTTAAAGCTGGCATAGTCATAATTATATATTTTTTTTAGTCATACATTTTATAAATTACGAATCACAAAATAATTTTTATTTTACCAATTTTATAATGAAAATGTATAATAAAAATTATTAGTTAACTTTAATTGTATAATCTAGAAAAAACTGTTTTTTCGCAAAATTTGTTTTTCAATTTTCATTAATGCCCAACATGATTTTTATGGATTAATATTAAGTATCCCATAGACTAAAAATTGAATTTAACTATATTTTAAGCCAAAGTGCGTATTATCTTGCCAAAGATCCAGAAATTATATATTATAGTTAATAAACGAGTGTACAGAATATACACAAAGTCGCAAAATTCCGGATGTTACCTTAGTTACCTATTTTTTTTTTTCCCCAGATATAGTGGTATCATATATAGACCATATATTTTAAAAACAATTCTTTTATTTCTGCTGTATCCTTTCGCTTTTGAAAACCAATAAAAAATGCCCTTTATTGAATAGGAATGCCAATTTATTTGTTTTTTCTTCTGCTTTATCTTCATAAAGAATGAATATTTTTAAATTCGATTTACAATTGAGAACAATAGGGTCAAGAAAGACAATTTGAATAGCTCGAGAGTTGTATTTACATAGCAAGTATGGATTGTTGATTGTTCGCCACGCCTCACTCCCTGCGCTAACTGCCTGTTGCATAGATTTAAACAAACCAATTGTTAGCTTTTCTTTGAATTCAGGGTATAAAAAGTAATTTACGCTCAACAGAGTTGCAAAGAACTTGCAAAACGAAATATACACTAGTTAGTTGTTGTTATGGAAAAGATTGGAAAGGCGCACTAGAGGTGGATTTCTTGTACGCCGTTTTGGGGCAACTAGGCGCAGCAGCAGGAGTTTCAAGGAAAGCAGCCAAAGACAATTTTGTTGGCACTAATTGAATGTAAATACAATTTTGCTTTGCTGTCAAGTCTTGTGTCTAGTCAACGACGACAACGAGAATAACAGCAACAACACCAACAACAACAACAACGACAACGATGACGTTGGCGATGGCTATGTTGACTATACTGAGATGCTATGATGACGTCGACAGCGACGCTTTGGCAATAAAATGAAACGAGCTGATTGTAAGGGCCAAGTGACGTAAAGGAGCCGCCAGTGCTGCCAATGTTGTAACTGCTGCCAACGTCGACATCGTCTTTTTGGTTGTCGTTTTCATCGTTGTCACCTCTTTGGAACTGAATGAAGTGTAGTTGTTGTTGTTGCAACGTTTGGCACACAGATCAAGTGCAATGCAACGTGCAAAGTTGCAAAAAGCGCAAAAATCAACAGTGTAAAATCTTTTATTTAGTGTCATCATCGTTGTCATTGTTGTTGTCGTAATACACTTTGGAGCAGAGTTTCTTAACTTTGTTGCGCAGTTTGTGTATTTGTCTGCTCAGCTGAGGAAAGTTATCTTCAAAAAGATTTTCTTTGATCACACTAAATAACTGATATGTTCCAATCTAATATTGACATATGGTGTTAAATATAAAACAGCTTAATCCAAGTTTATCATATGACGGATATATCAGTTTTCTTTATATTTTCAGCCTGATTTACTGTTTTTTTTAAGAAATTTTCGGAAAAACTGCGGTTTCAGCTTTTTTTGAGCGCAAGTGGTATCATAACTATTATCAATATAACTTTAAATCGTTTTTCTTCGATGAATGCAAATGCTGGGTGGGTATAAGGGCGGTCTAGAGCAGTGGTGGGCAGTCTCTCAATTTACATAACTCGCGAGGCTATTGCACCAAAATCTGCCGCAGCGCAGTCGGCTCATGCACGGTCCAAGTGTGTGAAATGTCTCTCTCGTTTTTACTTGATTGCGGTTCCTGCTCTCTCGTGCGCTTTTGCTTACTGCGCTGTTTGCTCACACAAAGAAATGTTTGTTTGTATGAGTTTTGCCCACCACTGGTCTAGAGTAATGTTGTCCGATGGTGACTATCGACGAAAAAAAAATAAAAAATTAAAATAAGTCTTTCATTAAAATATTGTTCAATTTCATAAAAAATATAATAAAAATAATAATTATTATTATATATTATATTATTATTATTTAATGCATCTTTTTCTACATCAAAAAAAAAAACAAAAATTTACAGTCACCTTTAAAAAACTTAGGCTTCCGTTAAATTCTGAAGAGCATATTAAATTCACATAATGATTTTCATTTTTTAATATGTACTCATTCTCTAAGGTAGTCTTATATTTTTGTCTATAACTTTGGTCACTTTTAGCCACAAGGTATAGTTTGGAAGAGAGAATACTAAGAAAAAATAATGGAATCGATAAGCTAAATCGATAATTTTTATAGTTACTTTGAAATCACTAATTTCTTACAAAATTTTGATTCCTTTTTTATACCCTGTACCGTATGGTACAAAGGGTATATTGTGTTTGTGCAAGCCCCCCAAAGTTACCTAAAGTATGATCAGTGTGACTCGAGAAGTCGATATACCCATGTCCGTCTGTCCGTCTGTCCGTCTGTCTGTCTGTCCGTCTGTCCGTCTGTCCGTCTGTCCGTATGAACGCCTAGATCTCAGAGATGGTAAGAGCTAGAGCAACCAAACTTTCAGATAAGATCCCTTGTTAATCCATAGGAGACAAGTTTATTTTATTTTTTTGATATCGGGATTACATAATATAGCTCCCATAGGGGTGTTTCAGAGGACCTCGAAAAAAAGCAAAAGTTTTAGATGGATAATTCGTTTGTTTATGAAGATATCATAACCAAATCTGGCAGTCGGAAGTTTTTTAGAGATCCCCAGCACTGTAGCAAATTTTATCAAAATCGGTTGACTATATCATATAGCTCCCATAGGATCGATCGGTCGAAAAAATGTTTTTTTTACAAAATTCGTTGTGTTTCGTTGGGTTTTGAAGATATCGGAACCAAATTCGGCAAGAGGAAGTTTTTTCGAGTTCCCAAGCACTGTTACAAATTTGATCAAAATCGGTTGACTATATCATATAGCTCCCATAGGACCAATCGGTCAAAAAATCGTTTTTTCTACAAAATTCGTTGCGTTTCGTTTGTTTGTAAAGATATTGTTAGCAAATTTGGCATTAAGAAGTTTTTTAGAGTACCCAAGCACTGCACCAAGTTTTATCAAAATCGGTTGGCTATATCATATAGCTCCCATAGGAACAATCGGTCAAAAAAACGCTTTTTTTTACAAAATTCGTTGTGTTTCGTTTGATTTTGAAGATATCGGAACCAAATTTGGCAGTCGGAAGTTTTTTATAGTTTCCAATCAGTGTACTAAATTTGATCAAAATCGGTTGATATAGTCGTATAGTCCCCATAGGACCGATCGGTCAAAAAAATTTTTTGGTGCAAAATTCGACTGATTTCTGTTTGTTTATGAAAATATCGTATCTTTTGGAGGTTTTAAGCAATATTTCGGACTTAATTGCAATGTGGTGGTACAGGGTATCCCAAAGTCGTCTGCGCCCGACTTTAACGTACGCCATCTTTTTTAGTTTTATTTTTTTTATAAATATTTTCTAAATTTTGAGAGTTAGAAGTTATACGTCTAAACTATTGGGTTCTTCCAGATATAAATGCCTAAGGGCAAGAATACCCGAATAATGGCGTGAGCAACCCTAACAATGAGGCATAAAGGCAAAAATGCCTGACTAACATCAGCTGTTTAAAACTATCATATCGCGTGTTTTATTTATATTAAAAAATTTTATTTCAAAGCACTGACGTCATAGTTTTTGACATTTACTAGCACAATCTAAATATTCTGATCTGCAACTGCAAATAAATTACAACTTAAATTATATCTTTAAGAAAATATACTTTTGGCGGCTGTTTAGTTTTCTAACAAGCACTTAATAATACAAAAAAATATTGTAAAAAAAGTGATAGCCCCATTTTACAACACTTTCTTTTGACTTTAGTGTCTCATCGGGCGTTATTGGCCATCAGGTGTTGTTAGACCCTTTGCCCTATTATTATAGGGCTCCTATTTATGAGCGAAAAAGTGAACACCCCATATGAGCTCTACAAAAATATATGCCGAAAACCATTCTACTACATTTAATTACTTTTATTAAATTTTGTATTCCATAACAATTTTTTTGAGTTCTTTTCAGTTTACAACACTCAAATCTTCTTTAAATGCTCGACTTTTAACAATTTAAATTTTTGTTAATGACAATTTAAAAATTATGCTGAAGTCGATTTTAGCATCCTAAATTTTTTTATGCTTTTTCTAAGAAAATTTTATATTGTTTAAATTAAATTGCCATCCCTTTGTGCTTTAATTAAAATATTCGAAAATTATCGAGCTCTTATGAATTATGGAATATTAAGTGAATTGCAATTAAATTAAATTTTAAATATTTTAAATTAATTATATTTATTATTTTTTTTTAACCTCTTAAAAATATACAATTTTACTAAAGCAACAAAATTAAATATATAGTATAATCGACTAAGAAGCCCATTTTGCGAGTCGAAGGCCCCAGTAGCTAGTTGCTCGTTAAATTAATATTAAGTTTAGTATTAAATACTAGATTTCTTCTTCTTTTATTCCTTTGACTCCTTGAGGAGGCCTCTGTAAAACATATAAATCGTATCTGGTTTTGTGCCAATTGCTTCACTTCCCTCCAGGAACGCCCTGATTCTTCAGCTTCTTTCAAAACAGTTCGGCGCCATGTTGTTCTGGGTCTTCCTCTTCTTCGGTTGCCCTGCGGATTCCAATCAAGGGCCTGACGACAAACTTCATGTGGTGGCTTTCGCAAAGTATGCCCAATCCATCCCCATTTGCGACTGGCAATTATGTAGGATATCGGCTTCATATTGCATCGCTGCATCAGCTCAAAGTTGCTGATTGTGTTTGGCCACCAGATTTTCAGAATGCGCCGGAGACCTCTTCCAACAAAGGCCTGTATCTTGCTAAGAATAGCTTCTGTTGTTAGGCAAGACTCACTCCCATAAAGTAGAAAGGATAGCACATTAGATTTGTATATCTGGATTTTCGTGTTTGTTGATAGAAAATTGGAATTCCAGATCTTTCGGAGTTGCGCGAAAGCAGCTGTGGCTTTAGCAACTCTGGCTTCTATGTCTGCTTTTGCGCCCCCGTCTGCGGCTATGACACTGCCAAGGTAGGAGAAAGAGTCCACAAGTTCAATGCGTTCATTACGAATTAAAAAGTCGTCATCGCTGTTGGCGTTCACTTTCAATGCCTTTGTTTTTTCCACATTTACCTCGAGACCGTGCTTACCAGCTTCTTCGACTAGATCGTCCAGTTTACCTTGCATATCATTATGTCGAACAGAAAGGAAACAGACGTCATCGGCGTACTCTAAATCTTCAAGCTGCTCTGTAAACGTCCAGGGAATGCCTCTGTTTTTTCCATCTAGTGTACTGCGCAGGATTTCGTCGATGACGATTAGGAATAGAACCGGTGACAGAAGGCAGCCCTGACGGACTCCAGAGTTCGTTGGAAAAGGTGCAGATAAGCTTCCGTTGTGTAGAACTCTGCATTTGAAACCCTCATAATGTGCCTTTATTAAATTGATTAAGCTCAGGGGAATTCTAGCTTTATGCAACGCATTCCAGATGGATAAGCGATGCACACTGTCGAAGGCTGTGCGGAAATCGATGAATGTCAGCGGGAGAGATGACTGCCATTCGTTGACTTGCTCTATTAATATTCGGAGTGTGCTGATCTGGTCTATGCAAGAGCGGTTTGTTCTGAAGCCTGCCTTTTGTTTTCGAATGGCATTGTCTAGTGAAGCATTTATACGCTTTAGCAGAACGGTAGTGAGAACTTTGGAAGGTATGGACAGCAGCATAATGCCTCTGTAGTTCCTGCATAGTGATAGCTCGCCCTTTTTCGGTATCTTCACTATGGTGCCATCCAGCCAATCCGCAGGAAGACGATTCTCGCGCCAAATTGCATTAAAAACTGGCCGAAGGAGTTTTGCAGTCATATCTGGGCATGCTTTTAAGACCTCTGCGGGAATGCGGTCACTCCCAGGAGCCTTCCCTGATTTAAGACTCTTGATAGCTTCGGTTATTTCTCTGGTAGAAGAGGGTTGAGTGCTTATATTTGCGCTGATTCCGCCTGTTGGAGGTTGTTCTGCAGGAATGGAATGTTGATCTCTGTTCAACAGCTCCGAAAAATGCTCACGCCAGCGGTTGACTGACTAGATTTAATTTGTTAAAATAAAAAAAAATAAAAATATTTATTTTAAGAATTAATCGATTGTATCGTGTTTGCATTCATTGTATATCGTATTGTGCGGTTTTCATCTAAATGTAATCTAAAATCTAAATGTTTTAATCATTCCACAAATATCAGTGTTAAAAATGTGCTAAAAAATCGTTTGCAGTTTGAAAATGGATTTCAAAACTTTACAATATTTATCCATTCATTTCATACAAATTATATTTCTGAAACGAACCATTGTTTTTTTGGGGGAAAAATATATAAAAGAAAAACTATCTACTATTTTTTATTATATAATAATTTTTTTTAAAGTAGGTACATTTTAAATGACAATATTTTGATAAGCTCAAAATCCTCCACAATTGCCGCTTTTTAAAATTTTGTTCTTTTAAATTTTAAATTATTTTTTTATAGACAATATATATTATTTATATGCATATTAATTGTGAACACATCTAGCGCTAAAAACTTGCTTGCGCCATCTAGCGGCCACACTCAATAGAAAACGAAAGGATAACGTAGACGAGCATATCAAAAATGATTGTTGCTTAAAAATAATATTTTAGAAACATAAATAAAAGCGCTTAATTTCAAAAGCAATATTTAAGATACAAAATCTAGCTAAAATCGTATTTATAAGATAATTTAAAAAATGTGCATATTTTATGAGCATATATAAAAAAGGCGATTTCAATCGAATAGTTATTTAAATTAAGTATACGACTATGTTATAATAGTTCATAGTTAATGGATAACTTTATGGCCTGTTTATAAAATTTTGGAAAGATTTTACAGAGTAAGTCAACTTTGGCGCTTAAAGTTTTTAGAATTTTTGTTGCGTTCGCCTTGCCTGGGCTAAGTATCTTCAGGATAGTTGCTCAATTTTTAAGTCCGCATAGCAGCAAAAGGAGAGAAAGTTTCTTGCATAAAATGTCATTTGCCTCAGAATTGATATTTACTTAAAATTTAATTACAAAATGTTATATACAAGTATTAGATTGTATGTTTGCTTGTGTCTGTGTGTGGGTGTGCGCTGATGACTTAAGCAAACAGCTACAACAAACACACAGATACATATTAACACAGATATACAAACACAAAAACATAGCCACTTTAAGCCGGGATAGAAGAAGCTTGTTTCATTATTTTAGTGCTAGTTGACTGTACTTAAGTAAGCAAGATAGATAGTTATTACATAGATACATAAACAGACACATATGTACAAACAAAGTATTTTATGAAAAGCACAAAATAAACAAATTGGCTAATAAGTTTAAAGTCAAAATAGCAATTCATAGAGCACTTACATAGCATTTGTATGTTGTACATGATATCATTAATTTTTTTTATGTATACTGTATAAATACAACAATATAATATTTATATATACACAATTATTTTCATTGAATTTAATGCACGTTTTGCGTAATCAAATTAAAATTCAGATTTTTTAATTTAATTAATATATACGTTGGCCTTAATTACTTTACATTTATACTTATATTGAAACAATTTGAGTAAAAATAAAAAAACATCAAATAACAATTGTAAATATGCCATTCAAATAATAGTAGATAAATACTTATCTTCTTTATTAAAAACATCTTTTATTGTTATTATTAATATTATTTATTTGTTGTTGTATTAGCATAAAAATGCACAGCAAAAAACGGAAAGTTAATACGATATTTTTAATATTTACGAAAACGTTCAAGATGTCAGGTAATGACTAGGCGTTTAGAAGCGCTTTTAAAAAATAGGAGTAGCTCAATTTTCTTATGATATCAAAGTTTTCATAACTTCGTCGTCGTACAGTTTCCAAAGACCATAAAATGGTGGGAGATGAAACTTTGCCAAAAGATGTCTCTTATGGTCAAGTTCTTTCCTAACATTCAGTTTTTTATATTGGTTCTACTTTCAGCATGTAGAATTTTGAGGCTTATTCACACATTCTTCAAGTTATTTGGATTGGCAACTTAAAATACATGTGATGCATGCAATTAAAAAAAATTAAAAAATTTTTTAGTATTTGCAAATAAAAAAAAATAAAACAAAAAAAATGTATATTATAAATTGAATTTAAATATATTTTAAACCAAGAAGCGTAAAATGTAACACAAAAATTGGGTTCAGTATAGCCAGATTTTGGCCAAAAGTCCCTCAGAAGAAAGTTAAAATTTGGACAAAATTACAATTTTATTTGATTTTACACATATTAAGGAATCCTGTGTAAAAAAATATTAAATTATAATTTCTGGTTTTTAAGTTTAATTGGCAATCAAAGGTGACATCTTGTATTTTCAAAGGCTTACTGCAAATGCTAATGACGGGATATACTTCGTAACTTTGAATAGCCATAACTTTGTGAAAAAAATTATCGTAAATGATCGCTTGAACTTTTAAATTACAGGGTAAGAGTGGTACTAAATGATGTAACTGGAGTGACAGACCACAAAATATTTTGCACCATGTACATAACCTCAAAAGTAGGAAAAAACGCCGTTTTGCGGGTAAATAACCTCAAAATCCTGACGCCAATTCTGACCCCAGATTCGGATACTACGCAGCAAATTACTTCGAAAATTACCAATAGCTTTCCAACAACTAAACCATGTTGGTCTGTGTAACTATTCAAAGAGTTTATAGCCGAATCCGAACGGCGGTGTCTTTTAATAATACAAATTTTCTTGGGTAAATAGCGTCTTTAGGCAAACAAATAATAAAATTGAGCTTAAAAACTTTTTGGTTTTAAATATATTCGAGTAGTTATAAAGATTTTTTTGGTTTTTGTATCATTTGGCTGCTTTGCTTTAAGGGTACCTACGACTACCACTCGATATTTGATCGAAAAAATTTTATAAATTTCTTCACATGTTTTACAACAAAATGTAATTCCTCCCGATTTTTTGAAATTGAATTTTGTATCGAAAAGTTGAATTTTAAAAATTGGCCCCCAGGAAATTTTACTATATTTGAATATCTTAGCTGCATAAAAGTGTGCTCTCATAATCTTTTTTTTTAAAGTTGTACTAAAATGTTAAAAAAAAATTGCACTTTCAAATTGCAAATCAATAAATATCAAAATTATCAATTTTGACGAAAAAACGTAAAAATTTTTGTATGGATTTTTGAAATTTTTTTTTCGAAAATTGAAAGATCATGCCAAAAAAATTATAACTTTTAAAAACTAGTTTGATTGGAGGTGTCGTCTTTTGGTAATTGGCTTGGAAAGCTGAAAATGATTGGGGCTGTAACTCCAAAACCATTCAAAATTTTGAGTATAGGCTATTTTTTCAATGTATTTACCTCTGTGTGAAATATGGTCCAATTCTTATTAAAATTTTTTTTTTTAAGTAAAAATTTTTTTCAGTTTTTTTTTAAATTTTTTCCAATTTTGGTCTAGATTATCTGTATCTTCAAAAAATGTGAGAAGGCTCAAACTCCCAGAAAAATAGTTCAATCCTTTACGAACACGTGTGTCAAATTTCATCACTCTAAAAAAATTATTATGGAAATGACAGATTTTTGGCCAAAATATGACAGTCTGGGCCCACAGTGCAAGGTAAGACAAATTTACTTTTACAATATTTATTTATATTAACAATTTAATCTATATATATATTACACAAGGCTGTTTTTTGTAACATCAAAGGCTCATAGACGGAACACGCGATTTCAACAAATGAGGTATCAATCGAAAGCTATTTACACCTAGATGTGCAATAAGGTATTATTTTTTCGATTAAATCTATATTTAGGTGGATATCGATAAAATAAAATTTCAATCAAAGATGGTCCGATTTCAACAAATGAGGTATCAATCGAAAGCTATTCACGCGCAGATATGTAATTAGGCTTCCTTTTTTATTAAACACATTATAATATACATTTTGCTTGCAGCTGCATGCTGACCGGTGTGTGAGAACCTCTATGTGCTCTATATGAAATTCGATTAAAAATCGTTCTTGCTTTATCTACAGTCTTGATATCGCTCCTCTCTATTATTCAGTTTTCACTATCTGTCAACTGTCAACTGCATAATAATTAGTGGTGAAAAAATAATTTGCAACTATCTATCTATCGAATTCCTGGTGAAGAAGTCTTTTATAAAAACATTGATTCAGTCATAAGCGGGCTGCCAAGCAATCAACTTAAGCTGAAACTATGTGCTATTGTTATTCTGATGAGAAATTTAAACACAGCAAAGGGATTGATAAACGGAACGCGCATGCAAATAATGCATCTACATCAAAATTCTCTGAACTGCAAGATTCTTACAGGCGCAAGCGTTAACGAAAGGGTCCTTATACCAAAAGTTAAACTTTCGCCATCAGATAGTGTCCTTTCTTTTAAAATGTAGAGGTACCAATTTCCTATTTCCTTCGCATTTGCAATGACAATACACAAAAGCCAAGGGCAATCATTGAGAATCCGGTAGTTGCTCATGGTCAGCTCTATGTGGCATTGAGCCGAGCCCGCTCCTTTACTGGAGTAAGAGTATTTATAGAAAAATCACCAAACCAAAGAGTCCTTCCACAGAATGAAGGTTTCACAACTTCAAATATTGTTTATAACGAAATTTATTAATTTTACACTTTTCATTATATTGACTTTTTTGATAAAGACAATGTATTATTTTCTGCAAAGCTATTTGTATATTATGCAATGCATTATCTGGCGATTTTCGCCGCCGGATTCACTAGTTTATACAAATAATGAAGATTAGTCTCTAAATAAAAATAATTAAATTCAACTTGTACTGTATCGATAAAAAGGTATTTATATCTATATCTAGCTAAAAGATATTTAAATTCAACTTTAATTGGAATTTAATAAAAATAAAAATAATTTTTTATGTACAATTTTTAGAATAAATATTGAATTCAAAAATATATATTTAAAATCTAAAATTAAATTTTGATATACTTAAAAGATATTTAAATTTTATTTTTATTTTTAAAATGCACAATAAAAATAGAATCATATGTATATTTAAAAGCTATTTGAATTCAATTTTTCTTTTGAAAGTTTTCAATAAAAAAATAAAAATATAACTTTTATTTATTAGTTTTTAGTTACAGTTCTTGCTTAGCTTTAAAATTAAAGATGAGATTATTGCAGCGTGGGCAACATAGGCATCTGGCTAATACAAGGATTTCAAATTTTAACATTTATAATTAAAATTTAATTTAAATATATTTGAAACAAGATGCGTTAAATTTGACATGCAAATTTTCAAAATTAAAAATTGAATGTTCTTTTTAAATTTAAAAATACAAATTAAATAAAAATCTATTTTGAACCAATGTTGCATTTAGTTGTTTTACACTTCAATATCTTTTCAACGATAACTGAGGATCAAGTATCTATTAAGATTCCACAAAAATTAAATTGAAAAATATACTTAACCAATTATATGTAAGACTGTTTGGGAATAAGCCTCAGTCACCAAAATCTGTATGTATTTGCTTAATTTGTATAAATAATTAATTAAATATATTAAAATTAAAGAATTAACTCGTAGACAATTTCTAAAAGTATTAAATGTTTCCAACATATCCAAATATTTGACATAAATGCGCCTCAGACCCTCCACCTTGGAACATTCTATGCTGCATATTTTTGTTGTTCCAGTAGCTTTGCATGTGACAGTTGTTGTTGTTGTTGTGATTAGTGGCAAGCTTGTTAAGTTGTTGCATATTCATCGTTTTGCTGTTTATGCTACATTTATGTGCAGCATTTGTACAATTTGTAAATTTTCATTAGCATTTGCCATTAGCATTAAATTTAAGCGCAAAATTTTCGCTTTTGTGGTGTTGACAGTTTTTGAAGAGCATCCTACGTGTGTGTGTGTGTGTGTATGAGAGTATCTGTGTGTTAGCGTATCTGTGTGTGCGCCTGCTATATTTTCGTTACCCTTGGTATTTGACATGAGTTCCAAATTGCCCACACCGCAGACTGTATGCTGACTGAATTTTGTTGCCTCTGTTGCTGACGCAGTGCGTGCAATCAAATCATCATCAAATCATACCAAAAATTGAGTTAATTCTCTGGCACAGCTCATCGCCAGAGTTTGGGCGGCTTTTGGGTTTGCTGCTTTAGATTGGCGCGGGTCTTCGGCTGGGGTTCCAATGGATGCAACACTTGTGCACATACGCATATCAATGCGGTTTTTGCATTTTGTCTAACATAAATTTAAATGCATTTTGTCAGTTGGCCAGCCATTTGTTGGCTGCATAAAAATTCCGAGCAAACAATGTCAATAATTTGAACGAGAAGGAAAGTGGGATCTGGCTTTTGGGACACGAAGTTTGTATGTTCTTGCAGATGGAACAATAACATGTTTTAGATATAAAAAAATTTTGATTGGAATAATTTTTGCAAATATGTACTGGTTTGAGCAGTCAGCTGAGATTTGATCTAATTAGAAACTAGAAACTTGTGGTTTTTTGTCAACATAGATATTATGGCTGGAGGTTTTAAGAAGCTAAAAAAGTAAACTGGTATTGTTAAAGGAACCCAAGTATTTAACTAAAAAAATATTTCCCAGGACCAAATTCTATGCATACTATTGACAGCTCCCAGACAAAATAAGATTTTTTAGAAATTTTTGTTGAAACGATTCTAAAGCTAAAATGGCAGACGAATGGAAAATTGTACTAAGATCATCTTTTATACCTTTTTATTGAAACTAGAAGTCTGTTTATATTTTCTCTGTTCAAGTGATTTCATAAATATACACAAATTTTTTTTATTTTTTTGTATGAAAAAATCTTTTTATGATGAATACACCTATTTTGGAAAGTAATTTTTTTAAGATCAATTTTTTTTTGATTCTGACAAATCTTTTTCTAATAAAAGTACTAAAATGCATTTTAATTATGTCTTATTAAGGCCTCAATTCAATTTCGAAAATAAAAATACATGGAAAATCGATAGATCGCAATAAGACTTCTACGTCCGGAACAGGACTAATTGTCTTTATTGCTAAGAATTTATCCAAAAAAAGTTGTATTGCTTTAGATTGCATAAAATATGTGCAAAGTGTGACCATAGCGCGTAAAAACGTTACCACATATACATATACAGTGCACGCTCGATAACGTGAATACTCCAAAACGTGAACACCCCAAAACGTGAACCAATTTTTTTGTGCATTGACTACTCCAAAACGTGGACAAGGCAATAAATCTCTATAACATGAACAATAAAAGTTTCAATGTTTGCATGTAATTTTCAATGAGCTCAAATAATTCTGATCTTGGGGATTCCCCTAAAAGTGTGTTATGTTTTTTATTTGGCAATTTTGGCCTAGCATAGAGCGTTGTCTTAGTTTATATCTATGCAGAATAGAAATGAGTTGTAAAAATCCTGTGTGATTGACGTTGGAAGAAAAAGCTGAAATACTCGGTTTTTTACAAAAAAGATCGATTGTGACATACTTAGCGAAAAAATACAATTTTGCTAAGCCAACAATTTGTGGCATTAAAAAAAAAGAAAAATTATTTTAAAAAGCGTAAACGACACGTTTTCTGGGCCTGGAAAAAGAAAACTTTGCGTTCTTCAGAGCTGCACAAAATGGGGAAAGCTCTTCATCGTTGGTGTATTCGTAAGGGAAGTAAGAATTGGCCAGTACGTGCTTTGAAAATGCTGAAGGAAAACGCAAAAATACTGCATTCAAAGTTAAAGGAACGCGAACGTGATTTCCATGCTAGTGATAGATGGCTTTAAGGATTTAAAAAAAGATACTGCGTTCGACTTCTTCAAATATCAGGCGAAAACTTTCTTCGCAGCCTCAGCTAATGGAACCGTTTGAAGAAATACTTAAAGCTAAAATGGCTGAATTTGAGCTGTGCAACGATCAGCTTTATAATGCTGATGAGTCCGGCTTATTCTGAAAATTTTTGCTAGAAAAAACAAAGGAGGTGGAAGAATTTAACGACGAATCCAACGACGATGACTGCATCTCAGAGGCACGGGAGAAAATTAAACCAAGTGAAGCAATTCAGATTTTCAACAAAGCGGTACAGTGGGCTAGCCATGAAGGCGTCGATCAAAATAATATGAATGTACTGAAACGACTAAGGGACAAAAACAGAAGACACAGAAAAAGATGACTGATTTTTTTAAATAAAAAAATACAAAATTTTTTAAATTAATATGTACCTATACAAAACAACAATTAAATGTGAATTTAAACCTGTGAATTAACTTGATACTTGTTTGGCATTCGAAAACGTGAACACTTTTGTTGTTGTTGTTTTGTTGTTTGTTCCTTGATTTTAATAAGTTCACGTTACCGAGCGTGCACTGTATGTATATACGTAAAGTGTACATCTAGTAAACGTAGGAATCGGCTATAAAAACCACTTTCTGCTGCTGATAAAATTTGTCTTCACTTGTTCTGCTTGGAAAAAGGTTCATATTATCTGTTTAGAATTAGTGCAACCAAATTTACCCGTACTATATGTTTCTAAATTATATGTTTTTAGCTCGAGTATGGTTTTCCTATACGACGACACTGATTTAGTTCGGCGCATACAGCTACAACGTCTGCGCTGGCTAGGTCATGTTGCACGAATGAATGAAAATGCTCCAGCCAAGAAGGTATTCGAGCGGAAATCACTGGATGGTCGACGACGACAGGGACGCCCGCCTATGCGATGGGAAGATCAGGCAACGGAGGATCTTCGTAGCCTTGGGATTGCCAATTGGCGCCAGCAAGCACAGGATAGAAACCGCTGGCGTAGGATAATTTCTGCGGCCAAGACCGAAAACCGGTTGTAATGGCCAAATTAGTAATTAGTATGGTTTTCCTTACATACAACTCTGTAAATAAAGAATAATTGATTTTCTGACTTCCTGTAATTGTTCTTTTTATTAAAATATTTGCTGATTGTTAGCTGACAGATTGCAGACAAAAATACATTAAAAAATATAAATTGTAATTTCTTAAAACACTAGAGTTAATCTCTATAATAAGAGACATTTTATCGAGGATTTATATTTTTTATGGAAATTTCCAGAATGGAGTATCACAGGGCTTATCTTAAATAATAAAGAGACAATTTCTCTACGCTGTGGTTACAAAATTATATTGTTATATACAATTTTTACACTATATTATTATATTATATTATTATAAAAAACTGTTGAAAATGCGGAAAGTCTACCTTTTAGCTTAAAATTTATGTATAAACTAGTTTTTAGTTTTTTGCACGCTAATCTCCATAAGGCTTTTTATATTTATTTCAATATATCCTGCCTATAGCATCCCCTGCACTTTCCTTAATCTCTTAAACTTTAAGAATGCTGCCGTTGGCCTGCCCGTTTCTCTAATACCCTGTATCAGCGTACTTCACGCAGTTTTTAAAGGATCAGCTAGGCAAAGTGGTGGTAATATGTTCATTTTTGATTATAAGTCCCAAAGTTCCCAACCGATTTTAACCAAATTTGCATCTACGGATGAGCAATGAGAAAAACGATATTTGGTAAAATTCAACTTACAACATAAAAAGGTATTCCCACAAACAAAAACAAAATTTATGTATTTTCAATTTTATTTCTTGGACGAGCTTTTCAGATTGTTCAGCGAAGAGCTACATTTTAAGTTTAAGAGCAGTAAAATAAGAAAAATTCAAAAAACCCAACGATGATTATATTTTTTTCTCAAACTGCAGGCTACAACTTCGGACTTTGACTAGAGATGCATTCTTAATAGTGCTTACTCTAAGATAACTTCAAAAGCACGAGTAGTCTCGCGATTTCTGAGATATTTTACTCAGTTGAGTGCAATAATTTATTCTCATATTGAAATTTTTTTTAGACTGATAATTTTTACGAAGACAGCCGAGTGGTACAAGAATGGGATTCTGAATATTTTAATATTTTAAGAAGTTTTTTGTGCTGTTTTGAGCCAACAGCTTTAAAAGCAGAAAGAGGATGAGACAGATGCTGAGTTAATTGATTAATAAGAGCCAAGATTTTCGTTGGATTTAAGATTCTAAGGGTTTAATTGATTTAAACTGTTGATTTTGTTTACTATTTGATTGCTGAAGGCAATTTTTTTAATCGCACTGTATATGTACTTTGGAAAGACATAAGTTTGTTTCGGCAGGTAGCAGGGCTTGCGCTTTGGCATAAAAAATATAGTTTTTTTGGTGGGTATAAAGTTTTTGTACTCTTTACCGATAATAAGTTAACAGGCAGTGGGAAGCAGCTCTGGGTCTATGAATATGGGCGAAAATAAGCAAAGAGTAGCATTTTTTAAACTTATCAATTCAATTTGAATGAATTTTATATATGTGAGAGAGGTACTTGCCAATATTCACTACATTATTTTTCTGCAAGCTTCCGATTACTTATCGAGTTATCGATAAACTGAAAATTTAGGTCAGCATTTCTTCGACAAGAAATATCTCCTAAGTCCATAACGATATGTAATTAATGTTTCTTTCCAAAGGATACAATTTTTGAGTTTAAAAAAATATTTTACAAATTCTTTTCAAATTTTTAAAAATTTTCCTTTCCATAACGATATGTAAGTAATATTTCTTTCCAAAGGATTCAATTTTTGAGTTTAAAAAAATATTTTACAAATTCTTTTCCCATTTTTAAAAATTTCCCATTTTTTTTAAAAAAATTTCTTTTGTATATATTTCAATTTTTAGGAATTTTAGAAATTGTTTTATAATTTTTAAAGCAAATAATACATTTCGCAAAAAAGAAGAAGGATGTGATACCATAATGAGAGTTTAACGTGAAAAAAAAATTTGCGGGAATTTGTGTTCTTTTTTTTTTTTGTGATGGTGTCTCCAATGTGTCAACATAGTACTTAGTACATTGTAATAGTGGCAAATAAGCATATAACCCTGGATTTGAAAGATTAGAATGTAAAACTTTCTCTGAGATATTTAAACAATAAATATCATGACTTAAAGATATGCAAGCTTAAGGGGAGGTTCTTTCAAATTTGATTTTCTCAATCATTTTACAAAAAATGAAAGCTTCATATTCGTAGAATATGTGTATGAAAGGATTTATCGATGCGATCGAAATTTATAGAAATAGAGCGTCTTGAATGCAAAACCTAAGTCGCACGCGCTGAGGGACGTTCTAAAAACTTTTTCTCGGAACCAGGTTTTTTATCCGCTTTTCAAGCATAGCTCTTGATGTATTGTTCCGATTCCCTGCATTTTAACTATGTTTGAAAGGATATAATTTTTTGTATATTAACAATATACATGAAAAAGTGTTAAATTGTTATTTTTAAGCAACGTCAAATCGCAAAAAAAGTTTAAAAAAATCTAACTTTTTTTTCGAACGTCCATATTTCTGATAATTTTTCGTCAAAACTCATTCTGATTTAGTATAAGGCTAGAGAATTTCATTAACTTTAATAAACAAAAAGCATTTTTCATTTCGGTTTACTAAAGACCACTTCACTTATACACTAGACGTTATTCTGTTTCCAATCTTCTTTTATACCTCTCGCTCTCCTGTGAAACCTATGTTAAGTAGAGGTGGGATACTATCGATAGTGCCACCACTCGATAGTTTAGACTTCGATAATTGAAACTAACGATACTATCGATAGTACTATCGAACAAAGTGAAATATGGCACACAAAAAAGGCACATTCTTTAAATAAGTACCATTAAGCAAGTGGGGAAAACTCTAACACTTACAAAAAGAGTATTTCAAAATTTTTAACAGAAACGTTTTGCTTATGACATTGTAAAAGGAGACACTTTTGAAATTCCATCTTAAAAAACCTAAAACTGTCCATTCAACAATTAGCAATCATAAAAAAATTATCTTCCAAGTAGCTTGTTTTTGTGGCAGAAGATCAACATTTCCACATTTCTAGGTTTTAGTCGAGTCCTTATGACTGGCCAAATAATGTGGAATGTCAAATAATGCTGCTACATAATTTTTAGAGATCTTTTTTTCTGTTGCAACTCGAGTTTTATGAAATTCGAAATTTCGGAAGCCAAAGTCGTCTACTATCCGTAAATGCTAGACGTCTGTGGCATCAATAAGGCTAACGATTTTTGGTTTTTTATGCGAAGAATTTTTACAAAAATTTGATTTACTTAAATAATTTTTTATGGTGCCAATCGGATTTGGTGACTCTAAAAGTGTCGGATGGTCAAAAAGGTTCGACGTGTCACCACTGATTTTGTGTTCTTTTTGACATGTTGCCAATTTTATGTCCGTTGATTTGTCAAAAAAGTTTTTTCATACAAAAGTATACTATCGAAATATCGCACAAAACCATCGATAGTACCCGTAAAATGAAATTATCGATACTATCGATAGTGCCATCGATAGTATCCCACCTCTTATGTTAAGGTCTTTATGTAGATTCCTATTCCTAACATACCATGGAGCATCTGCTATTGCATTTAGACATCAAAACAGGAAGTTTGTATGTCTTTTCATCATGCCACAAATAATTCCCAAACTTCGCCTTCTTTTCGGCCAAATTTGAAAGAACCTCCCCTTAAAGGTCGGTTTTTTGCAAAATACAATTTTTCGTGCAACATAAAGATGGTTTGAACATACAAAAGAATTGAAGAGCGTAAAATTCTAGTCGAACAAAAACTTCAAAATAACTTGGTGAATGTATTTAAAATTGTTGATTTTTAATTTAAAAAAAAATTTAAGTACATTGTTTATCTTTTCTATAAACTGCAAAAATATAAAATTTTTTTTTCTGTAAAACAAGCAAGCGTCACACAGTGGTTCGGCTTGTATGGAGCCGCGGCCAAAAATACTTCTAGTGGTGATATCGTTATGAAATTTTTACCAAAAATCTAGAAAAATAATCTAAACATATTATAAAAAAATTGGACAAATCGTACGACTATATCCTATAGCTCCCATACAAACGATCGGGACAAATTTTGAATATACATTCAGTAGAAATATTAGTTTAATTTATTTTGATTGATTTAAGGGTCAATTGAGTTGTTTCTTTTTTGAATTGGAATCTTATCGGTCTGCAGTAACGTGTGGAAAACGATCGAGGATTTTTCCAAATTATTTTGTGGCTTTTGGGGTCCTTTTCTTGTGTTATTAGTTGCAATGGGACATACGACGTCACAAACATACTAGAATCGTTAACGATATTTTTCAATGACTTCTGTTTATATTCGGAATGCCCGGAACTGCCGTGAAGTCCCCACTTTCCAATTAACATTAAGCTACAATCAACGCCATTACCAATGCAGTCAAGAACATCACCTTAAAGTTTTAAAATTCGTGACGCAGTGTGATCTAGCAAGCGTTGCAGCTCAACTTCAGCTTGTGAATCACTAACACGGATTTTTTCTGGATAGCTTGATGATTTGGCTGTCAGAAGTTTAACGTAACTTGGTAATAAATTACAGGAAGTCTTACTATTAATGAAACTACGAATAAGCGAATACTGATGTTTACTCATATTTGTCTCAACGAGAAGTGACAAGACTTCATCGACATTAAGTTCGGTGAGCATTGGATGTGATGAGTTGCATGAGCGTAAGGTAGAAGCCATAGATTCGTCGGATTTTGGCAGCTCAGCAATTCTTCGTCGCTTTGTCCTTTGAGAAGACTCTATAAAGTCTATTTTCGGCCTCCCACGATCAGCACTTTTTGGTGTTGGTTGAGACATCTTGTGGGCGCAGCATAGTAATAAAGTCTCATTTTCGTTCACCTAATCAGATTGATATTGAACAACTGAAGATTTTTTGCGCTTGTAATTTTCCCAAAAATTTACAATTCTTTTACAGATGTACCCAATACGATTCGATAGTTCGCTCAACTCGGGATTATAGCCGTTGTTTTCAATGTTTCGTAGTACTACTTCAATCAATGTTTTCAATTTTTCTGCGTTGGTTCCCTTCTCTGTGCACCATAAATCAAAAATATATAACCGTGCAAACACACACTTATAAGAAGCGCCTACCAAAATCAAAGCCGAAGAGAAAAACAAAATCAAATTAAAATCATTAAGTAATAAATAAATGGTTTTGCAAAAGTTATACAAGCCACGAAAGACAAAGACAGAGCAACAGCACAACAGGCAAAAAAATCGACTTTACCGTCTAAGACGGCGTTAGTCAAATTACGATTCTACACACATCTGCAAGTTTCTGCAGCTAATTTTAACACATATATTACCTTAAAACTAAGACAAATACAGTGACATACAAACCAATTGTGGAATTTTGTGGGATCACAACTAAAACTTCAACTAAACATAAAAAAGACGTTCACAAAATACACAAAAAAGGTTAATTCCATTATATTAATTTTACAAGAAGAATATCACAAATAATATAATTATTAATATCTGAATTTACAGTAAATACCTTCAACTTCAAAATTCATTTTAAATTATTTATATTGGGACACTCTGCCAAACCTTTGACCACTTTGAAGTTCGATTTTGCTTTGACAAAAAGCATACCAAGCGCAGCAATGCTGCAAAAATTAACATGTGTTCTCATGCTTTGAATGCTATTTTTAGAAAGTCCAGTTAGATTTCCAAAAAAAACTGTTATGCCATTAAAAAGTTTGGACATTTTAGAGTCAATTGGTTTCTTTTTTGTCAAAATATTTTGTGGTAATTTTTTTTATTTTTGGCCTATGGACGGAACCACTGTGCGTCATTAAATTAGACAAGCAGACTCATGCGAACGAAAATATTAATTTTATTTTCATTAACTCTAAACTAAGGTTAAGGCTCTATGGCTCCTACGAAATCCTCATTGGTATAAAAGGGGTTTGGTTTGAGCTGCCAAAAATATAAATATTTTGGTTTTGTTGTCCGGCAAAGGTATTCGGGTATCCGGACTGAAGCATGGCTAAGACTCCTGCTACAATGTTGTGTTATGCTCTTTTAAGGGTATAACAAAAGCCATAGCAACATAAGCAATCCTTGATTGCATTTCCGAGCTTATGAAATTTTGTGGTGTGCAATGAAATAATTTTCGTGGTTACGATAGAAAGTAAGGGAGAATAGGGGAAGTGGGGGTGGCTCGTGAGTGACGTAGCTGCTGACAAATGTTGGCCGCAGTTATCTAACTGCAGAGTTATGTACTTGACCAAATGTCATATGGTATATGTGACTTTGTATGTGTGTGTGTGTATCTGTGTGAGTGCGTGTGCGTGGGCAGCATGTGCATCTTTGTGTGCGTGTTAATATTTTGCCGATTGGCGTTGCAATATTTTGTCATTTGCAAACCCATTATGATTTTATTTATTATTTTGTGAGTTTTTGCTGTTGAGGACATTTTATGCGTACTCATCTGGGGTGCTCTTGATTGCATTTGTCGGGGTTTTGTTGTGTGCGTGTTTTTGCCAGCGTTTGACAGTGTTTGTCAGTGAGTCAACGTGGCGTATGCGTGATTTTCAATTCGTTCTGCGGACGTGTGTTTTTAGCATTTTTGTTAGTAGCGGCAGCAGCAGCAGCAGTTGGCAACAAATTAAAGTGCATGCAAGCAGAAATTTCAATCTGTTTTTTTTTTGTGTCTTGTTTGTGTGTGTATGAATTTGTTAGTTTCCAATTTTTTGTTGATTTTTGCCAAGGCTTTAAAGAGTACCTTTTTTTCTACTACTTCTATTTTTTTGTTAGAGCTACTCGGCAGCGCTCTGTTTTAAATTACCGTCAGCGCACGTTTTATTGTTTGTTTCAATTGCCTGTCGACGGACGGATAAAGCGGGATAGAACGTATGCGGAGTAATCAGCAAATGTGGCTACAGACGGGCAAATTTCGGGTTGTCCTTGCTTAACAAAAAAAAAAAAACGGAAAGAACTGAGCAAAATTAGTTTAATTTGTACGAATCAAGTGAAATACATTTAAAGCCAACGTATGAGCCCAACTACAAAAAGAGCTAAAGCAAAATGGCCAAAACGAAAGCGAGGCGAGAGTCGCCGTAAAGGCAACAAAATGGCATTCAACTAAGCTAAGTAATTCTATTTGCCATTTGCAACACGCCCAGCTCTGGCTGCCAAGGATAAAGTCCGTCTTGCTTTCTACTACTTTCTTTTGCCTTTTACTACCTTTTGCCGCCCTGCAGCTGCTCTTGTACCCTCTGCTTACGCCGTGTTTTCATGTCGCTTGTTGGCTAGCCAAAATGAACTTCAACTAATTACTCAATGCAAATTAAAATTCATGTCAAGCAGATTGGATTATCCTTACGCAACATTAAATGTCGCGCTTAGCAGAACGGTCAGACTAAAGCTTTTTGGTCAAGGGACTGAGGGCGTTTGCCCGGCATAATAAAGGTGCCGCCTTGCTCGGGTTCTCGGGCACAAAATGGACATAACAAAATCAAGGGCGTGAAAAGCGCACGGCCAAGAGACAACGTTATATATATACTATATAAAAAAAATCTCTTTTGAAATGCTAATGTAAAAATTCTTTAAAGAAAATTACGCAATACATTATTTTGGTTTATTTTGCATTAAAAGTCAATTTAGTGTTAAGGCAAAAAAACAAAAAAAAAAAAAAAAAAACCCCTAATGCAAAGGCAGCAAAAGAGAAAAAAGGGCGCTAAAAACACACAACCCCCCAGCCCAACAAAAAGGCGCGCAAAATGGGGGCTGCTGAAACAGCAAAAAAAAAAAAAAAACTCCTCCCAGTCCAAACAAAAGGAAAGAGCTGTAGAGCGTAAAGAGAGCAACAGGATAGGGCGACAAACGGCCAGCCGCTAACGGTACATGAATGCGAACGCGGATCGTCCATGACAACGCAACTAACGGCATACATATAAACGTGCCCTATATATGTATATTACATACATATATACAGTTTATGCCCCCCCGTAAATAACAAACGACCTAAAGTTAGCATTTTTATTTTACATTTTAAGTTGATTTGCCGGGTCTCTTTAAAGTAACAAACCAGCCCAACAACAACAACAACAACTACTGCTGTACCCAAAAATCTACCCCCTCCAGCCACACGTTCACACCCTAACGTTCACACATATACTTATGAAACGGTTAGGCGTTGCCACAATGGCAGAAAATGAGATGATGATAGTGGAAATAATATGGTTAACTAAAAGTACTCGAAGAATAGTAATTCATTATGGTTCCTTTCAATGGATTTTCATAAAGGATTCGATTACAAAGTAGTATCGAGAAATGAATTGATTTTTGTAAAGGATTTGTTTATAAAGCTATAAAGAGAAATGGACTGATGGCAAAAGTTTAGATGATGATAGTGAAAAATACATTGTTAGTGAAAAGTACTCGATTAATAGTAATTAATTAAGGTTCCTTAAAATTTACTTTCATAAAAGATTCGATTACAAAGTAGTATCGATAAATGAATTGATTTTCATAAAGGATTTGTTTATAAAGCTATATACAGAAATTATCTGATGGCAGAAGTTCAGATGATGTGGATATGGTGGCCGATAGTCATATCGAATGAAAGTTTATGGCGTGCTACTATGCAGATATAATGAACAAAAGTATGGGTGAAACAAAAAGGGGCATTCAATGGGATCTCACTAAACACCTCGAAGACCTCGAATATGCCGATGATGTGTGCTTCATATCGGTCAAACACACAGATATGCAAAATAAACTCAATGATGTAAACGAAGAATCTAAGAAAGAAAGCAATTAAAATAAACTCATCCAGCTCAGAAAGCTTTATGATCGATGACGAAAACGTAGAGCTTGTAGGCAAAGTGATTTCCTAGGCAGTGTGATTTCCGCCGAAAATGGTGCAAAAAGACACGTTCTCTTTCGAAAAACTAAGGCTAAAGCTTCTTTTGCACAGTTGCGTACTTTTTTCAGATCGCCATACGTAAATGAAAAAACTAAAATACGAGTTTTTAAATCAAACGTTCTGTCTGTACTACTATACAGCTGCGAAACTTGGCTGACGACCAAAATCATAAACAATAAGCTCCAATCCTTTGCAAACAGATGTCTCCAAAACATCCTAAAAATATGGTGGCCTAATACAATTTGAAACGCCGATCTCTACAGAAGATGTGAGGTGCGACCGATATCAAAGCACGAAAATGGGGTTGGATCGGTCAAACGCTGCACAAAGACTCTAGCGAAATATGCAGAGAATTTCTTAAATGGAATCCCCAAGGCCGTAGAAAGCAAGGGCGGCCCAAAACAACATGGAAGCGAAGCCTGCAAAAGGAAATGGAAGAATCAGGAAAATAATGGGGCGAAATCAAACTTATTGCAAGGAACAGAACGAGATGGAAATGATTTGTGGATGCCCTATGCTCCAACAGGAGTTAAAGGAACCTCATCATCATCATCATCACTATGCAGAAACCAATTGTACAGCAAATACAGCCGCACTCTGTTGGAACCCCCATGGCAGAAGCTCACAAGATCGTCCACGCAATACCTGGCGTAGAACTATAGAACGCGAAATGAAGAAATCCACAAGTGAATTGAGATATATAGCGAGAGATTGAGAATGTCGGAAAGCCTTTATTAAAAATTAATGTAAATGGGCAAAGTTTTATTATACTAATAATAATAACAATAAAGAAATAGGTTTAGAAGTACTTTGAATTGACATTTCTATTTGAATTGGTTACAATTGGTTAGTAATATTGAAAAATGAATTGATGGCAGAAAATGAGATGACCATAGGGCATATTAAAAGCTTTACAAGAAGCTTTATAAGTAATTCTTTAAGGGTTCTTTGAATATATATTTTTCTAAGGGATACGTGCATAAAGTATTATCGAATGAATGAAGAAGGTAGAAGAGCAAAGATTAACGCAAATATTGGTACACAGTTCGTTGATTTTTTATGAAAACTTTCGGTAAGTAATTAATTTAAAGATTTGTTATTTTGCAGGAGCATTACATGATTCCAAAGCGGCTCACAATCATATTCAACTGTTATATAATAAATGTTTCAGAATGATATTTTCTACCTGCCAAATATACGGCTTTCAAAGTAAACAAAAAATTATCAGCTTTGCATATATTTTAACAATAAATAAGGCACTACTGGTTATGATTTGTTCTGAAGCGTTTTTGGCTGCTGCGTACAGGCCTAAAGTAAGAAGCTACTAAGAGATATAAACAGATTTAATTAAACAGCATCGAACCTAAAGAGATAATAGAGATTATAAAAAAGACTAACAGTAAACTCTTGAGGCACACTAAATATGTATTTAAGACTTACTTAACATTGGTAAACAGAAGAGCATAGCTTGCTGCTTTAAGAGAAACAGGCGTGATAGGTACAGTTGACTTGAAAGTCTTTCGGAGAAAGCTAATGCTTTCTCAGATCCTTCCATCTATACATTTTGCTTATGAAGCCGCAAAACACTATTGGCATAGTATATTAAGCGGGGTTTAAGGGTGAATAGAGATAGGCATAACACTATTGAACAAAAACGGCGTGGGAATAGATCGGGCTTATTGATTAGGTAGATAGCGCACTGTCAAAGTTTGGCATCATAAAGTGCCGAAGCCGCCAAAAGGGAGAAAAGTCCAATGCTATCACTCGGTTACCAAATGGTGTGGACCTGTCCCAAAGAAGAAGCCATATCATCGTAAGCATGCTTTTGATTCACTTTGAATTACGTAAACTATTTTTTTTTTAATTTTTAAAATACTAAAGAGTTATTAAATTTCATACTTCTTAAGCATTTTCTTGCGCATATTTGTTGCATTGTTTACGGGTTGCTATCCACAATTTGCTCCATTGTCAGCCATTGTGCGACGTTGTCCTATATATATTTTTTTTTTGGAGTAAGGGAACTCATGTTTGCTGTTTTTTTTTTCTGCGTGGGCCACGCTGCTCTTTATCTATTAAAACGCCTTCCAATTTGCATATTTCTGCAGCTGTAACAGCTGTCAACAGCGACGTCCACTAAAGGAGCAGCGGCCCAGGACTTGCGAGTATTGTTACAATGAACGAGCAGCTCTTAAGATAATGTTGCCACCGACTGATGAGCGCGTTATTTTCTTCCGTAACGTTCTTTTCTTTTCATTTCTTGTATTCTTTTATATTGCTGCTGTTGTTGTAACTTGGGCGCAAATTAAAGGCCAGCAAGCATTTTGGTCAGCTTCAGTGGCGGATCATGTGGGATGTTTCAGGGGTTCCAGACCTTCTCAACGAAATAGCTAAGTTGTTAAGTTAAAAAAATAAAAAGAAAATATAATACAAATTTAAAAATTAGTTATTATATTATAAAATAAAATGAGTTTCGAATTTTTTTAATGAGTAGTTAATTAATTGAATCAATTAGAATTTTTAAACAAAAATTCCTTATCATTACTTAACAAAATGAGGTATGCTGTGCGTATACGTGATAGTGAAGAATAGACTGTAAAAACATTTTGACAAAATTTTACTAAAAATTACGTACTGAAACAAATATCACTATTAATGTTAAAGTAAATTAACTTAAGTATTTTAATATATATATCTACGAAAATCTTAAGCTTCAGGCCAGTGGAAAGCCCCCTCAAGAATTCTCCTCACCTTTTACTGCCAACAGAACTATCTAAATCCAAAATAAATAACTTAGTAAGTCGAATTTTTTACTCTTGTAATGGGGTCGCAACCTCGAAATCTTCCTTTATTCCTTCCGAATGAATGACAATCAATAAACCTTATCTAGGGATAATACGCGTCTTTTGTTAAAATTTGTCCCATTAGCCCTTTATGTGCCTTATACAGACGGAGGTAAGGACGCTAAACCAGCCTTTTATAGACCTTGACGTTATCTTCATCTCTGTAACCACAAGCACCACCCTAACAGATTTTATTATCAAAGTAGCAAGCGCTTAGGCAACAAAAACTAGTCTTTCTAGGAAAGCAACTGGACAGTTTTGTAAAAAATGTTCTGCTCCTTTGCAATCCGGCTTATTACAGCAAGGGAAAGCTGTAGATATCGATAGAAAGTCGCCGCTTTATCTAAAAATTCACATGGTACCCCAAAGAGAGATCTTTTCCCGTCCCATTAACATTGCAGAGATACCGACGAGCTAGACAAAGAAGCTGTTTCTGTTGTCTGTTATTTATGCGGCTTTTCAAAGAATAGGCTTTAATTTTATATTTGGTTGTTGGTGGACTTGTCAAGTCTAAAACTACACTGCTAAGGTCCAAGGTAACTCGATTGGAGAAAAAGAATACTGTAACAAGATACTTAACCCATTCTGTGGTGACACCGAAGTTCCAGCTACTGGCAGGCTTTTCTACCAACACTTTGCCAAGAAATCCTTGCGTAAACCATCAAATTTTTCCAAGCAACCTTCCATATATTACTATAGTTTGAAATTAACATTTTACTTTACTTTACTTAATAAAGTGAAAATTTAAAGCTGGCAAGTGAAGACACATTTATTTATACACAAAAAATTTTCGCCCAGTACATCATCATCATCATAGTTGGCTCTACAACTCTTGTCGAGTCTTCGCCTGCTTCAGCATGAGTCTCCAAATTGATCTGACTCGCGCCCTTGCTCTCCAAGACAGAATACCAAGATCTTGCGCATCTTGGTCGACTCCATCAATCCATCTTAGTTTTGGGCGTCCTCTTGATCTGTTTTCGCGGCATTTGCCAAATGTAAGTACATATCTTCAAATAATTTTCTTAGAACATTTTTTCGATCCAATTTTCAGTTTCAACAAGCGATTATTCGACGAAAATTACTTAAAATTTTTGGACATTTTTTTTTACAAAAATATGTAAATGAAGGCTGGAAAAATACATCTGCTGGAAAAAAATACATCTTTTGATGAAACTTTCAGTGATTTTTTGGAATCCTACTCTCAGTCTAGAACCGAGTGTTCGTATTTCTGGGAGGGGGCCGTGGTATATCATTTTTCCTATCAAACTTAGAGTCATGGTTTTCAGGTTATTGCCAATAAAATTATCTATCAAATAAAACTGAAATCTAGGTCGTAGGTTAATTGATTCAATTACAATGACCGCTCAAATCAGAAAATATTTTTTGTCCATAAAATAAGTTTTCTGCACCAGTTAGACTCTTCTAAAAGTTTTTAACGCCCGAAAATTTTTTCTGTCTCCGCCTCTGGTTAGCCCCAAAACAGCAGACATACTCACATAATATAATGCCAATGTGTTTTTGTTGTTGCTGTGCCCATGTTGTGTTTCCTTTGTGTATCTGTATATGTGTGTGTTGTTGTTGTTTGGGGCTATTATTCTTTTGTTGGCACGCTTTGGCCTGGTTTTGGGGCTGCTTTTGGCTGTCGCATTACCTACATCAAGTGTCACTTTAAAACGCATTTTTCTTTCACTTGGCCATCGCCATTTGAAGTGTTTGTTACTCAAGGATTCGTCTTCGTCTTGCTCTTTTATTTTGTTAGGGGCTGCTATGCTTATCTAACATTTACCATGCTTGTAAACAATTCCATGCACATTAAGTTGCAATTAGGCAAATGCTTCACTCAAATCAAGTCGCATCCGTCGGATCGTCCTGTTCGTTTCAGTCTCTCACTTTCTCTGTACATGTTTGTTTCTCTTTCTCTTTTAGCTGTCTATTTACTACACTAAGCAAAATAATTTTTTTTTTATAACTATAGCCCTACTTAAGTTTTCAACGCCAAATTTAAGTCTTGGAATTAGGCTAAGCTCATTCCAGGCTAAAAGACATGAAACTTAAAAGCTGCATTTATGGCTGCTTCTTTAAAAGAGCTTATAGGGTAATTGAACGTCGTTAAACCAAAGCAGGAAAATTCTAAAAAATAGTCGCCCTTAGTTTATGTTTATTCTGCCCAAACGTTTACAGTGCCATCTATACGAGGTTATAGTATTAGTTAAATTTCAAATCAATAACTAAAGACAGTATCTAAAACTAGGTCAGTAAGTAGGATCAAAAGTTGGGTCAGTTTGCTAAAACACTGTTTTTTTAAATATCCCGAAATATCGAATTTAATAGAGTTGAGTTGATAAATGTTTTGAGATATGGCCAAAACCGATTTCGAAATGTCTTTAAAGTAGAGAAGTTGATTATCTCCGACGATATTGATTTTCTTCAGCTAAATAGGCTGTGTGGCCCAGTGTAGACTATCGAAGGAATTAAGCACTGGAACTTAAATTTATAATTTTGGAAGTTAAACGACATATATATATTATGAATTTTGTGACGTATAATGAGATTATCCATAATTCTTCTAAAATTATGTGACCTTTTAGTTTGAATTAGCTTTCAAAAAAAAAGACAGAAAAGTAAATGATTTCTTTTCCAAATCTACGAAAATCTTGAGCTTCAGGCCAGTGGTAAGCCCCCTCAAGAATTCTCCTCACCTTTTACTGCCAACAGAACTATCTAAATCCAAAATAAATAACTTAGTAAGTCGAATTTTTTACACATTTATCAGATTATTTTGACCTTGATGCATCCGTTGCCGGAAAAAGGAAAATTTGTTTTTAAAAATTTTTCATTGATATTTTTGTTTGTTTATTAGGCTCACATAAATCTACATAGCAAAGGCAGCTTTATCTTGTTTTGGTTATGGTATAAAGTAAATGTTGTTCCTTTTTTTTTGAAGGAAAGAGTTTAAAATTGTGACTTCTTTTCTATACAACTCGTAATTATTTTTAGTAAGATCATATACACCTAAATTTTGACTGACTCTTGTAATGGGGTTGCAAGCTCGAAATTTTCCTTTATTCCTTCCAAATGAATGACAATCAATAAACCTTATCTAGGGATAATACGCGTCTTTTGTTAAAATTTGTCCCATTAGCCCTTTATGTGCCTTAGACAGACGGAGGTAAGGACATTGGTCAATCGCTAAACTAGCCTTTTATAGACCTTGACGTTATCTTCATCTCTGTAACCACAAGCACCACCCTAACAGATTTTATGACCAAAGTAGCAAGCGCTTAGGCAACAAAAACTAATCTTACTAGGAAAGCAACTGGACAGTTTTATAAAAAATGTTCTGCTCCTTTGCAATCCGGCTTATTACAGCAAGGGAAAGCTGTAGATATCGATAGAAAGTCGCCGCTTTATCTAAAAATTCACATGGTGCCCCAAAGAGAGATCTTTTCCCGTCCCATTAACATTGCAGAGATACCGACGAACTAGACAAAGAAGCTGTTTCTGTTGTCTGTTCTTTATGCGGCTTTTCAAAGAATAGGCGTTAATTTTATATTTGGTTGTTGGTGGACTTGCCAAGTCTAAAACTACACTGCAAAGGTCCAAGGTAACTCGATTGGAGAAAAAGAATACTGTAACAAGATAGTTAACCCATTCTGTGGTGTCACCGAAGTTCCAGCTACTGGCAGGCTTTTCTACCAACACTTTGCCCACAAATTCTTCAAATTTTTTCAAACAACCTTCCGTTTTCTTTAAGTGTACAAACTGTTGTTCTATTTGGTTTGGTTTTGATGTCAGTTTGCTTTGTTAATATTAATTTCCCATTAATTTCCAGACACACACAAAGGCCAATGTGGACCAAGACATCATCAGCTAAGACGCTAACGGCAGCTTACAATTTAGTCGTTTAAAATGCATTGATAAGGACAAGCGTTTAGCTGTTTTCATACAAGCCAACAGACATCAGATAAATTTAATGCGCTCTAAACTGTTTGGCCTGGGCTTCTTGCGGCCCGTGTCCAACATCTTGGTGATGTGGTAGCCCACCCACTTAGTCTGGGAAAGCTAAACACAACTGTTGCTGTTGCGCACTTTGCCGTTTCAAAGGCTTTAACACTTTGGGTGCAAGGCTTTTCGGTTGCGGCTTGGACAACCACAAGGGGGCGACGTTATTGGGCACCTGCTCTGGAACTCAATATCTTTTCATCTACTATCTGTTTGCCAGCTGGCCAGTTAGTGCTTTAGTCTGTCAGTTTTTATGACTTGGCAAGTAAAAAAGCCAACACTTTCTTAAATACGCCAGTTTGTATCTTAGCCTTTGTATGTCAGAGATTTGCGGGCCAAGCTTCTGTGATGTGCATGTCTCTATTGGCAACCGGACTAGGCTATAACAAAAACACAAAACACTCAAAGGCTTTGCCTTCAAGTGTCGACGTTTTTTATTTTACGCTACTTTGAGCAAATTCACATGCAAACGCACACAGATACATTTACGGATATGCACACAGATACATACACATATATTCATACACACGTACACATACAAACCTCTACGTCGAAATAGCGGCTAAAGCTAAAGCCTGCCAGGCGCCACAAAGCGTAAAATGTATAAAGCGTCAGCTCCCGCTGCTACCATTCATTCAGAGTTAGTCTCAACCTTTCCCAAACCATTCAGCCACGTTATTTCAGTTTAGTTCTACTCGGAACTCAACATGCTGCCCAACTACGCATAAAAAGCAAATATATTTTCAATGCAACGGCATAGAGAATAGCTGAAAAAAATAAATTCTAAAATACGGGAGGCAGTGTCCGATTGTGAAATACTCTCTTTTTTTTACGCGCCGCAGTCTCCTTTTTGTAGAGACAAAAAGTTTAGTTTGTTTAGGCTCACATGGGGCTGCGTAACAATATCGATATCAATTTCTGCATATACGAATGCGCGATTATAAGGAGTATGAAGAGCTAACTTCAAGATTATGATGGAAGAATCCTGTCGTTCGATATTAAAGCAAAAACAGTAAATGTTCTTTGATCCGACAATTGGAATTGGAATCTCTTGAAGATTTTTTCGGAACAGAATTCTAATAATAAAATTAATAGAATTCTGAAGATTTGTTTAAACTAAAAAATATTTGTTGGAGTAGATTTCTCATTTGCGCCTCTTTTGGAGCTATGAACTATATAAGCTACATTACTAAAAAAAAAACGTTTACGTATATTGTATTTATTATGATATTGAGTATGGATTTATTTAAATTTTTGTTTTAAAATAGTATTGCAATTTCGAAAGTTGTAGAACACGTGGGTGAATCATGTATTCTATATGCCTTTGGTTTCTCTCGATCCAAATCTAAGATTCAAAAATACCAGCACGTCAGGGTTCAGATAATAACTCAAAACACCTCTAACAAATTTTTTTTACTTCCCAGATGCTCTACGATGTATCTAATATGTTTTTGGGGTCGCTGAGCCCCAATACACGGACGAAAAAACCTCAGCCCGTCAAAGTTCTGACATGACCCTCAAAATACCTGTTTTTATTGAATTCTTTTAGGTTAAGTCGGAACCCTGACTCACTGGATTTTTGGATAATATTTTAATATTTAATCAATGATACGAAAACCCGCAGCATATCCAGCTTCTGACATCATCCTCATAATACATAGTTTTGCTGTTTTTTTTCAGGTTAAGTCAGAACCCTGGCGTGCTGTGGTTTTTGGTTTGTGGATCTTGTATTCGGATTGAGTAACTCCGGAATCTGTAATAAATTTAGTTTTATTATGATAATAACTTAGACTTTATTAATAATATGAGCAGCCTGTAAAAAAAGGCTATAAATATAAATTTTTCAAGTCGCTAGATTTATAAAAAAACAAAAAATTACAATTAAAAAAATAATGTTGTTTTTTTCATCTGCTTGCACTACGATGAGGTTGTTACTGTCGGCGAGTAGATCTTCAAAATGCCTCCTTTTTAAGCGCTTGATGGAAGCTGAATCTATCAGGTTTCGTGTAGGCCTGTTGCCGTGCCTTCTTAGTCGGGCGCTTTAAAGACTAGAGCGAAGGCACACCAGCTCTCCCACCAGTACCAGGCACGAATCAAGGGCAGCCTGTGATAGGCCGCATATCGTGTTTCTGCAGCATCTGGACCATTCAATAATTTGTTAGAAATGCAGTGCACTAGATATGTATTCCGTATCTAAAGATTATTGTAATTATTCTGGTATTAACGGCTCGCAGCCTAAGAAGGTGTAAATTACGACGCTTGCCCTGGACGCCCCAGTACATTAACAAGCAATAATAATAGTAGCTGAGGACATCGGCTGATTAATTGGTTCAAGTATTTAAATTTTTTGCGATGTCTGTTTTAAAATCAATTTTTGAGACAAAAATAGCAATTAGACGATATTTTTTATTATCTTCGGATCTCCATTAATATTTAAAGTATTTCATCTCCCGCTTCATTAATATCGAGTTTTTACAAAATCTATTCAATATTTTCAAGTTAATCATATGTAATCATATAATATATTACACAAGGTCGCCTTAATATTTATATATGGCAAGAAACGAAGATATTTTTTTATGTCAAAAAGTGGCTTTAAAATTTGTTTTATATAGGGTGGGCCATCTGTTGGTTTGGTTGTTAAACACTCATAGTTCGGAACAAACCTGTCCGATGATAATTTTAGTCATGGAGAGTTTTACAATTGGTAACAGTGGTACCGGCGTGCTATGAAAATGGTCGTTCTGTGAAACATAATACATATTGTTGATGCCAGTGCCGACGAGCCATACACGCTTACAAGATTTAAATGACGCAACAATTGAAGCCCACGGATCTCGCATATTCGTTTAATGGATGAGAGAACCGCCAGATGAGTTTTCGTCAAAAAAGCAGTCATCGCAAATTACGATGTTCGCATGTGGGCCTATTATTTTTCATACATAAAAAATGCTACAAACTTGCATTTAGCCCAATTTTGTTGGAAAATATACGAATAAAATACAATTAACAAACAAACCAACAGATGGCCCACCCTATTTTATAAATGTTTTATATACATCATTATATTTTATTATTTCAAAAAAAGTTTTTATATATTAAACTTTCCTTATTACAAAGTTAATGATTTGTTTATCTGCTTTTCAAAATGTTTTACGGCAAAGATAGGATTTTTTTTTTAAATCGAAAAATATTAATTTTGTTCATTTTTTTAATAGAGAGTCATATAATCACGATTTATAGTTAATACAAGGAGAAAGGGGACAAACTTTTGCGCCGGTTTATGCGCTTATTTTGGTCAAATTTAGTGTCATAACCTCAATGGTCTTTAAGATCTAAGTTTTCATAGATCGGAGAGACAAGAAATGATTTTGGTCTAACTTTGTGTCACAACCACTTACGGTCTTTGACGGACACAAAGAATGGTTACGGAAGTACTTTTAATCGATTATAATACCTACCACGCCTTTTTCTGCCTATTCAATACATTGCAAAAATCTAGAATAGTTGTAATTGACCCTAAGCGTACATATAGGGTATAAAAACCAAAAGTAGAGATAGAGAGAGAATGCGAAAATAAAGCAACATCTATAGAGCAAGCGTTCGCTGACTCTGAATAGAAAAAAGGTGTTATCTGATTGCTATTTTAAACACAGCAACTGGAAGCTAAGCAAAAACAAATACTCTCACATAAAAAGTTAAATTCTATGAATGACTCGTTCTATGAGTTGTCCACAAGCGTTAAGTGGGGGTAGTTGGCTTGTGGTGGTTGTGATGTTGGCAATAGGAGACGCTGTGGCTTGCGTGCGTGCTGTTTGCACCGCAAAGGTATTCAAAAGTGAACACCAACTGAAGAGTTAAACTTAAAAGTATCTACAAAGACACAAAAGAAAAAAAACTATGTATATGAAGTGGTGGTAGTCTAAATAGTCTTGTTTTTAAATGCACTAATCAAGATGCGGCATTTTGCTTGCAACGTGTACTTTGTCAAAGAGTTGGTATTTATGACAGCGAGTTTATAGTTATTTAAATATGAAAGTACGTAGTCTTATTTTTTTGTATGTGCTATTATCTATGCTTGGCGATCTCAAAAGATTTTTATGACCATGTCCTGTTTGCTTCTCCTTGTGAAGCATTCGGTCCCGTGGGGGCTATATAATATAGTCAACCGATTTTGATAGTATTTTGCACAATGCTTGAATATCTTCAAACACCTAAATTTACGATATTCTTAGAAACAAACGAATTATGCATCTAAGACTTTTGGTTTTTTCGAGATAATACAATGAATTGTACAAGGTGACGCAAAGAAAGGCGCGAGTTTGGCTGAGCAAAAAACTTGTTCAATTTTTGTTTGGTAGCTGTATGAAATAGTGATCAAACTTGACACAAATGACAAAGTCTAAAACAAAATACAACTGACAGAAATTTGGTCACGATATTTCCAAAAAAAAAAAAAATTTTTAATGTACTTTTATGTATTTCTTATTAGCTTACATATTTGTGTGCAGGCTCATCAAATTTTCATATAGCTACCATACAAAAATTGAACCTGTGCTCTCTATTTCTTCACAGAGCCAAGAATAATAGCGTCACCTTCTTTGCATTGTTGCATCTTAGGTACAAGGCATAAAAATGAACCTTTCAATAATCAAATAACATGCATCTCCAACAATATTTTATTTGTTCAGTGAGGTAAGATTTAAATTCATAGTTACATTTGCATCCATATTTTATGCGCCTTGATAAACGTAAAAAGCTAATCGTTTTTGTTAAAGTAAATAAAATCAATAATAAGTTCATCTGAAGTGATTATTTGAAAAAAAATTACATTTTTGTTGCTTAGTTATGGGGTATCGAGGTGGCCTTGATAGCCTAGCGGCAGTGCACTAGACTATCATCCCAGAGGTTGTGGGTTCGAATCCCACGTTAAACCATGGTCCTGCACTTTCTACTTTTCCTATTCCCCTAATTTTTCCTGTCTATTCTATGTCCTTATCACTTACTCCCATTATCGGTATCACAATGGGCCTATTCTTGGCCTAAGTGAGTTGGGACGCTAAGTCCCAGCTGCCGCCCTCACCTACCTACCTACCTATGGGGTATGGAACGCAAAAGAATGTTCCGAATCGAGTAATAATAATTTTCTGAACTTACAAGTCTATTTTTAAACAATTTCGAACAATTTTTTTCACACCAACAGCAGGACTCTTATGCTACAAAATTTATCATTTAGGTCTTTATAAGCAAATTTATGGCTTAAGTGTTGTTAGTAATGGAAGGCTTATGTTTTAAGCCCCTAAGTGCTCTGTGAAATTGTAGTTGTCAAATAAATTTTAAATTGAATCTAAAGTGTTCAAAAACATATATTGGAACAAATTTTTATGTTTAATTGACAAAAAATAAATATTATTTATTTATAATATGTCCTTTGTTTTTAAGTGATTGTACATAAATTTTTTTATTTTTAATACGCCGGGACTGTGTACAACATTGCTACAACCACCAGCATTTACTTTTTGTAAAAAATTGTTTACGATGTAATTTTTCAACATTTTTTGACTATTAGACTCTCAGTCTACACTGTACTTTACGTTGATCATTACAAAGTAATTACAAATTAGCAGTTTTAAAAGAGTTTCTGGTATCTGATTACTTTAAATGAAATTAGCGTTAACTTATCTAAATTTATCTACAAAAAAAAAAAAAATTTTTCAATTTATCATTGAGAGTTTTATTTCAATAATTTAAAATGGCAACTCCGAACATAATTAAAATCACAATATAATAATTTTAATAGTTTTTATGACCGCATATTGTGGAAAAGTCATATTTTAAATAATTTCTCGGATAACTCATTGAGTGGTTTCGGCTTGCGATTTTCAAATAAAGTCCATATAAATTTTGAATGACAATCACATTACGAGGTATGCTGAATTCTTGTTTAACAATGATCTTTTTTGTATAATATATTTAATAGCTATTTTAATTTAATACTCGAAAAAATCAAACCATTTTGCATTAAAAATGCCTTATCTCTGAACATAAATCATTCTAAAATGAACATAAATTATAATAAAATATTGTGCCATATATATCACTCGATTTGATTATAATAAACTCATGTTAATTTTGATACATGTAAATTATTTTATTTCTTACTTTAATTAAAATTAAAATATCGTCTAAAGCTAACGATTAATTTCACATTTATATTGTTCCCAAGTAAACTATATATGTACATCCTTTTCGAAAGAAACAACTCTTATATACATATTTTTCGCCAAAGACATATTAATATAACTGGTTAATATGGTAATTTGTCTTGTTATTTTTTTTTTTCTTGTAACTAAATTTTAATTTTATTAGTATTTTGGAAGATCCAAACGGAAATAAACTAGTTTTAAACTAAGTTTTGCGTCCAGCTTCAATCCAAATGAGGAGCAATTCTATGCGAGTTAGCTCTGCAACATTAAGAAATATCTCCCAAAACAGCAAAAAGTGGCAAAGCAGTTAATTAAATAAGTTGCAAGTAGGAGCTAGCAACTTTTACTCAATGAAACAATTATCATAATTAACTTAGAGTCACCTAAAAAAAGTCACCAACAACTACACCATGAAGCGAATATTTAAAGCACAAAAATATTAACTTTCTTTTTCATTTTTAATCAACATACCTCTAGCTTTGTTATTCACTAATAAAGATATTTGGTTCAAACAAAAAATTAGTAAAAAACTATGTTGTGTAGCAACAATGGAACAACAAATCGAATGCTAAGAATCAGCTGACTTTGATCGTACTTTGCAAAGTACCACGGAAGGACAGGAAAATGTTTGCTAAGTAATTTGAATGCCTGAATTTATATTCTAATCATCATCGTATAGCTCTACAGCCCGGGTGGGTTTTGGCTTTCTCTACAATGTTGCAAGGTCCTTCCAATTTCATATATCCATTGTTCTAATTTCGTCTGTTATACAATCGATTAGTCTTTTTCGCAGACGGCCCTTTTTTCTGGACCAAGTTGATTTATATCATTCTACATTCTATTATACCAAATAGTTTTTTACCTATATTCTAATTTTTGTTGATGCTTGTGATGAAAAATATCTCAGAAATATTTCAGCTTTTGGGACGAAGGCCGAAATTATCTCAAAAATCGTTGTCTTATATTACATTAGTTTACAAATTTATGGGCCATCGAGTGAACCACCGTAAAAAGTTTTTTTTAGGGTAATTTGGGGTCAAGAAACAGGAAAATGGCAACCTTTTTTTTTTTTTCTTAAGCACCGTTTTCGAGATATTTCCAAAAAACATGCTTTTGGGCACTTATTTCAGTTATGCGTCAATATCTCGTGAACAAAATCGGTTTAAAAGACGAATAAATCGAAAGGTATTGATGTGCTCTTTACAGTGATATATAATTATGTGCACATTAAGAAAAATTATAGAAAGTTACATGCAACCAAAGTCGAAAAAAGTGTAATTTTTTACAATTATTCAAAATTACAAATTTTCGGCTCGATTTTTAGTAATGACAAAAATTTTTCAAAAATTATGTTAAGCTTTAGTCTAAAAGAGAATTCTTTCACAAACATTTCGAGTCTAAAATCTTTAAAAAAAAAGGTAAGAATTGTAGATGTTATGGAACCATGAACGAAAACTCATGACTACAGCTGCATACAAATTCGTGAAGACGTAAATTAACCCAAATGAAAAACTTCGAGTGAACAATTTTTTTTCATACAAAAATGTGATTGAGTGAAGATTGGAACTGTCTTTCATGGTTCCATAACATCTACAATCTATCTATAGGATAGAGTCAACCAAATTTGATAATATCTAGTACAATGCTACTACAAAATTTGGTTACGATATCTTCATAAACACACGAAACACATCGAAAGCACCAAAATCTTTTTTTTTACCGAAACGGTCATATGGGAGCTATATGATATAGTCAACCGACTTTGTTCAAATTTGGTACAGTACTTGGGGACTCTAAAAATTTGGTTTCGATTATCATCTCTGAGATCTAGGCGTTCATACAGACAGACGAACATCAGTATATCGACTACTCTAGTCACCCTAATCGTGCTTTTGGGAAACTTTGGGAGGCCTCCGACGTCTCCTTCTGTATGTTACATACATTTTCGGCTTGCACAAGCTTAATATACCCTGAGTACCATACGGTATAGGGAAAAAAAGAAATCAGAAATGCTACATCTATCTAAAAACAAGAAGGCGATTGTTCGTGTTGACTGTTGCCTCGAAGACCAAAAGAGCCAGAAGCCTCAAATTTTGCCAAAAGGTTCGACTTAAGGTCTATTACTTCGCCTGAAATTTTGTTTTCTATATTGTAGCCAAAAATATGCCCAGAAATATTTTTATGAAGATGTTACAGTCACTAAAGCCAATTTTTTTTTCAATATTGTTTTAAGCACATAGGAAAATAATCTTTCCATAAACAAAATTTCGTAAAATATTTTTTTAAAATTGTTTCCAAAAAATTTTAATTCGCTAATTTTAAACAAAATAAATACCTAGATTCTTGGGTAAAAAAGTAGACCGTGCCTTTATTTAAAGATTGAGTAGAAGCACTAGTTACCTTTGGTATCATAAAGTGGAGTAAGCGTAGACACAGCAGAGGCACCTTTACATGACACCGTAGTTCGATAGAGGGTTAATAAAATTTGAACTGAGCTGAAATTAGACGACTTCAAAAATATTTCCATAAGCAGATTTCAACTATCAAAAACTGCACACAAATGGAAAAAAATATAACAAATGCAAATATAGATTAACTTTTAGAAAAATCTTATAATATCAAATATTTTAATAAATATTATACATTTTTTTTGCTTTATTAAAATCAAAATTTGTGCTATCCCAATGAAATAAATATTTTTTTTTACGCCAGATGAACCAAATGGACTGAATTATTTAACAATTTTTGGCAAATGTATTATTACAAATTTAGTACAATAAAAATTAGGCAAACATGCTTTAAAGATTTATTTTGAAGATTGGTGTCAAAATTCATTTCAAAATAAAATTAGCTATTCCAACCAATTTTGGATCAGATGATGCCTAGTTCATTGCGATTCCTGTCTGATATTTTTTTTTATCTTAATTCGTTCTCATTCACTGTTTTATTTATATCTTTTGATTTACAAGTTGCTCTCATTCATACAATAGCAGAACGGAAATAACCGAATTACAAAAAAAAAAAAATTCAAGGAAATCGAAAGAAAATTGTTTTCTAGGCACTTTAAAAAAATTTTTGAATTAACTTCCACCTAACGAACGCAAAGTAACAAGAAAAATCAATTAACAGCATATCGAAAAAATTGATTTCCGAAAATATTGAAATTATATGATTCTATGAATTTTTGTTTTTGGGACTAACTATCATCACTTTAACGAAAAGAATCAAGAAATCTATCGTTTAAAAATAGAGAGCATTCAATCAATAGCATATCGTAGATGCTATTTAACTCTGTCGTTTTCTAATCGGACGCTTTGTTTGTCTATTTGTCCTTGTGTCGCCTTTGTCTGTCCAGTTCTGAGCGTATGTGTAATACTCACTTACTATCTGTAACTACACTGTGCGAAACAAGCAGTGCAGTTGTGTGCGTTTTGTCTCGTTTGGCGTTGAAGTAAAGTGCAACGAGGCGTATGAGCAATGCAAGTTGTTTAAAAGTCACACTAATTAAACGGCACTACAACTTGGACTTGGACTGTCCGTGTATTTGGTGATAAGGGGGTGGCAGATTGTGCGAAGGGGTTTTAAGGGGGCCACTGGAATTGGTTCTTTCGATGTTGCTGCTTTGCTGGCAATGTAGTGTTGCAGTATCGGTAATTAAAATCTAAAAAGCAGCCAACTCTTCCTGTCTGATGTTGTTGTTATGCTTTGTCGTCGACAACGCCGTCGACAACGTTGTCGTGCCCCTCACTACGTCTCAGTCATGCTGTCTATGCCCCTTTCGATGGGTATGTGTTTGTGTGTGTGTATGTGTGGTGGCACGTTGTGCTTGCTATTTGCTTAAGCTTTAGTTGCCGCTGGCTACGTAGTAAGCGTACATGAGTTCATGTGAGTGTCTCAGTGTGTTGATGGCTTAACTGAGTGCACTTGTTAACGTCTACCTAAGCAAATAATGAGGTATGCCACATACGCTTTTAATGAATGAAAGCGATAATCGTTTTGAATTGCAAAGCAATTAAGCATGTCAAAGGGATAATGCAAACAACCGAAGGACTCGACTCAATCTTACGCTCTATCCCTGCATAAAACTGACACCGCTATCAAAATGTAACATCTGCCCCGCAACTTTTATAGTGCTCTATTTAAATGATTATTTTTATACCCTTTCAAGAGTATGACAGTTTTATGCAATGCATGCAACTGATGGCAAAAAGTTAGATCATAGGTTGCTTAGACCAAAATCTGTTGACCGGTTGGTGCATCTGGGATAGCATAAGTGCTGGAGATGGCACACTTTACCAAAAGATGGCCCAGCTACAGACTTCCTATCCTAAAAATTCAACTTTCGGTATGTTTATGTTCTGTCCGGTTTTTCAATATAGACTACATGGAAATCGTGGCCTCCATGCTATTTTAATTGTTATTGTTATTTAGCTCTCAAACAAAATGGAATTTTATAGCCTCTTGGAAAGCAACACCACAAAATAGTAAGATATTTAGTTAATAATAAAATAAAATTTAAGCAAAAAATATATCTTCAGATATGACAAGCCACATTACTTATTTAGAGACAACACAAAAACACGAATAAGCGCAACAGACAATAAACGGAGACTGCGACTAAAACTACTTAAAAACTTTTTCCATAATGTTGATATGTAACCGAAACCTTAAATCTCCCAAGCTTATTTTTCGGAATAAATATTATTATGTAGATATATAAAAAATAAAGTCGTGCTTGCATGGTTTGTATTTCCATAGCTAAATACCTCAGCGTCCAAGTGCTGTTGTTTTTATAGGTTTTTTATGGAAAAGTGTAAAAATAATGAAAAACAAAATTTGCATAATTTTAAATCTCAAAAATTTTAATTTGGACCCGTACTGCTTGGAAAACGACGAAGGAGTTGTCATCATCATCGGTTGAGAGAACTACAGGTAGTTACGTAGGTCCACAAAAAAAAGTGGTGTAAAGTTGAAATCGGATCAGGCCTTACGAATTTTGAGATAAACTGGTCACAGAGATCGTGCAGCTTGACTTCGTTAATATAGTAAGCCACAAGCAGCAGGAGTATTCATCATCATCTGGCGTGTAAATTATTTTAACTAAACCGATTTTTTAATCTGGTAGTTGAAATTTTTTTTTTTCTCGCACTATGGGCCCATTATGACATATTTTGGACAAACAGGTGTTTTAATCTTTATCTGTGATGGAACTTCATTTTAAATAAGCACCCTTTTTTACTGATAGCATTAGTTTTCAAATTTAAGGTTCATCGAGTGAACCTTCGTATAAAAGTGTTTTTTGGGTTTTTGAGTCGAGAAACACGAAAATTACAATTTATTTTTATCTTAAGCACCGTTTTCGAGCTTTTTTCGAAAAACATATAAAGCAATTCCTTTCGATCGAATTGTCCTTCATGTCGATACAAAATGTTTTTCACAAGATAATAACAAATAACTGAAAAAAGTCCCCAAAAACATGTTTTTCGAAAAAAACTCGAAAACCGTGCTTAAGATAAAAAAAGGTTGCCATTTGCATGTTTCTTGACCCAAAATTACCCAAAAAAAACTTTTCTACGAAGGTTCATTTTTCGTGTAAACTAGTGTAGTTGGCATCATTACTTTATCGTACTATGGGCCCAAATTGACATATTTCGTCTAAAATTCTAGCACATCCAAAACTATTTTTTTAAGTTAACGTAAATTAGGCATACATAATCCTAAAAGTTTTAATTAAGTTTCAAGTAAGTTTTAATCGCTTAAAAGTACGAAAAACAAAATATTATTTTCTTAATTTTAACAAAAAAACTTGACCGGTAGATATGAGCATCAAGTATAAAAAAAAAATTAGCACAACCTCAATATATTAAATGGTATAATTTTAGACATATTCAACGATCATTTTGTTCATATCTTGCATTTTTTTTAGGGTACCTCATACAAAGGTAGGCGAATTTGAAAGTTTTTTAAATATTATACTGCTTTAAAGTCAGAGCTCCAAATAGTTATAGAGTTCATAACCCATTCCAAAAAGATGATGCCATCAATCCAGCTGATTTTTGGGTTTTTAATTGACAAATAAAAAAGAAAATAAAAATATTGTGTCTCAAAATGATTTAATATGCTTTAAATCATCACCTACAGTCATCTTGTTCATATTTTCACTTTTTTATTTGGCTGTTTTTGGCACAAAATTTGGCCGCGTTCCTGTTGAAAAATCCCATAAAAGCTGGAGACAACAGAACTCTACCACCCCTCTATTTCCATTTTTCACCCAAACATACCCACGTATTGTTACAAAACTGCAGGGTATCCCAATGTCGGTCGTCAACCCCGATGAATTCAAATTTTTCTTTTTTTGTACTCATTTTATGTCGTTTTTGTGTATTTGGCAACTTTACTTGTTTTTTTTTTCTTTGTATGTGGAAATTGGCAGTATGTGGTATTAAATATAAGCACCAAAGGGCAGGCCGGCGCCTGGATAACCGCCAATGGACGGATATCCAATACCATAACCATTGCCATAACCATAAGGACGATAATATCCGCTGCCCGCCAGGCTGCTGCCATAGAGATTGCCATAAGGATAATACGGACGCATGCCAGCACCGTAGCCGCCATAGCCACCGTAGCCCCCATAGCCGCCATAACCTCCATAGCCGCCATAGCCGCCGCCATATCCACCAATACCATAGCCAATACCGCCATAAGCGCTGCCATAATATGGATAGCCGCCGATTATTTGGCGTGCCACACGTCGCCCCAACGTCTGCTCCTTCAACTCCACCCCACTCTCAGCTTTGGCTGTCTGACTGTCCACGCCTGGCGTCCGCTCTTGGCCAACTGTTGCTTGGCCGCAGCACGCGACGATTAGCAGCGCATATAATCCAAATAAAGCGCAGGTACGCATCGTGGTAAAGCAAGTTCCTTGCTCTTGGTAAGAAGCAACGTTGTTTTTGCTCTTGTTAGTACTTATTTGAATTTGTATTTATGTGCTCTGGCAATGTGGCACTGTGGTTACCTGCTTGGCCAACTGTGACCGTGTCGCCTTGCTAACTAACACACTGTGTCTGGCCCACTGGCACAGCTCCCCGGCTTTTTTATAGCTCGAGAACTTTGGTCGCATTCGCAATTGTTGTGGCCACCAAAGGAATAAAATGGAAACTTTTGTTTCTGTTTTGCTTGTTAGCAAAATTAGACGCTAATGTAAATGTCATAAAACAAACTATTAAAATATGTACGAGTGTCGCCCAAGTAAGTTAAGTGAAACAAAAAGCCTATTCATATGGCGCAACGTCCCGTGCCAAGCGCCAGTCCCATTTAAGAGGCACGCTAAGTGGCGTTCATGAAATCGAATGACCAGAGTGGAGCAAGTAGTTAAGTCAAACCAAGTGAACCAACAAGCCACAACCACAAGCCCCCCAAAAATTCAGACAATCGAGTAATACAAAAAAATTTAAGAAAGCACAACTTTTCGGAGGGTGCAGTTGAAGTTTAAATGCTCTTTAGCTAATGATAATAAAATTTAAAGAATTTTGGGATTTTCCGCATCATGTCAGGTAATTTGTGATAGCTATGAAGTCCTTTAATTTAAAAATTATAAAAACTAGAGGGCTGCTCACACTGCTCGTCAACCGAAAATGAAGTAAATGATGCATAAAAAAAGAAATGCATAGAGCTCACCAAGTTGTGACCTCGAGAGGCAGCAAGGCAAAATAGGACTCGGGCTAAGTTTTACAATTTCCCATTAGGGAATAAACAAAAATGATAGAAGCAGGAAAAAATTTTACAAACCATAACATGTCCAAAAATTGAGCGAGAGCGGCAGTAAGAAAAAATATGAAAAACGCCAAGGTCCAAAATTGTTCTAAAGTAAAAGTCAGCGAAAAATATAAAACAATACAGAAAACGTGTTGAGTTTGGAGGGATCACTTTTCAAGGTTGCTAGATGGCGAACATGGTCCGAGTACCGACGGCGGAGAAGAGGATCCACAAAGCCCAATCGATGATGACAATGAGGTACCGGCCCCGAGCGATATAGAAGTCAAGGTCGCAATCCAGCGACTTAAGAACACTAAAGCCCCAGGTGCTGACGGCCTGCCTGCTGAACTGTTCAAGGCTGGTGGCGATGAGTTGGTAAGGTTCATACATCAACTCATCTGCAAAATATGGCTCAGGGAAAGCATGCCCGAAGATTGGAACCTCAGCACGATCCGCCCTATTTTGAAGAAGGGTGATGCCACACTAAGCGCGAACTATCGTGGTATAAGTCTCCTTCCAATCGCATATAAGGTTCTTTCGAGCGTTATGTGTGAAAGATTGAAGCCACATGCCGAAGCACTGATTGGACCTTACCAGTGCGGTTTTCGACCCGGTAAATCACCATTGACCAATATCTTCCAAATTCTGAAAAAGACCTACGAAAACCAGATTGACACATACCATCTCTTTGTCGACTACAAAGCTGCCTTCGATAGCCCAAGGCGAGATGGCTTGTACGCTGCCATGTCTAATCTTGGTATTCCTGCAAAGCTGATTCGGCTCTGCAGAATGACGTTGAGCAACACCAGCAGCTCCATCAAGATGGGTACTAACCTCTCCAAAACCTTTAATACCAAGCGGGGTCTTGACAAGGTGACTCGCTTTCTTGTATGCTCTTCGACCACTTGATGGAGAGCATTGTAAGGAATGCTGGAGTACATCGGACGTGTGTCAAGCTTCTTGGCTATGCCGATGATATTGATATCATTGGTCGAACCAAGCGTGATGTTACTGGCGCTTTTGGAGCAATTGAATAGGAATCGGCGAAAGTTGGTCTTGCGGTAAATATGGGCAAGACAAAGTTGTGCTGTGTGCTCCAGCAGGGAATCCCGACGTCTTGAATCGCAGCTGACAGCAGGAAGCTATAGCTTTGAAACGGTCAAGGAGTTTATATAACTTGGCTCTGCACTTGGCAACAACAATAAAGTCAGCCTGGAGATTAAGCGATGGATAACTCTTGCCAACATGTGCTACTTTGGGCTCAGTAGGCAAATGAATAGCAGAGCTCTCTCTCTCGACTGACGAAGTTAACACTTTACAAGACGCTCATTCTTCCAGTGCTTCTATATGGTGCTGAAGCCTGGACAACGACTCAATCAGATGCAACTGCTCTTGGGGTGTTTGAAAGAAAAATTCTTCGCAAAATCTTCGGACCTGTTTGCGTTGACGGTACCTTCCGCATACGTTGGAATAATGAGCTGTACGGCGACATTGATGTTATAAGGCGAATGAGTGGCATGCGACTTCGCTGGCTGGGTCACGCCGCACGCATGTAGGAGGAAACACCAGCTCGTAAGGTATTCGTCGGGGTAGTTGGCGGACAACGAAGGAGAGGACGGCGAGACCAAGTGACTGAAGCCTTAACATCAGTTGCAGTTACCAATTGGAGAAGGCGCGAGCAGGAACGCGTGGAGGCAAATTGTGCATCAGACAGAGACCCAGTAGGGTTGTTTAAGCCAAAATAATAATAATAATGATTAAAATTTAAATAAGAGCTAAAAAGAGAAGCAATTTATTTTGAAGAAGCATTTTAAAATTTATTTATCTACCAATATTTTCTAATAATATTTACGCACAAAATAAAGCAATCATTTTAATCATATCAACAAGAAATACTTTACTAAATATACCCAAAATTAATTATAATATTTGGCGTCTTTTGACAACAAATTTTTAAAAACTAAGAGAAAAATGGATTGAATAATTTTAGCTTTGTTTTTAAGTAGAATTCTCATATTCAAATTGAGTTATTAGCATTAAAAAAAAAAATAATTATTTAGTGGAATTAAACTATATTTTTTTTACATTAGAATTTTCAATGCATATTCTTATTGTCTAAGTGATAGATTGTAAATTAACTAAAAAAAAAAAATTTTTTTGAATATATTAAAAAATTTGTATTTTATTTTTTTTTTAACATTGTTGCACCAGCCGAACCTAAAAAATATTTTTTTTTTTTGTGTTGGTCTGCTATAACCCATTTTTTTTCGAGAACTGTCAAAGGAAACCAAGCTCGTCAGGTTTCTGAGTTAGCCTCAAAAATAACTCTTTTGAAGGAAATACTTTGGTGATGGGGTTTTTGGATTAAGGTTCAGCGGCTCAAAATTCATAAGAGTAGCCCTGTAACATGTAAAATACACACCAAGTTTACTCTACTTATATTATTTATATAATTATAAAGTAAAAATTAAACCTAGATTCTAAAAGGTCTGTAACCAGAGCAACAAGCTTTTAACTAACTTCAACCGTCTTAGCCCTGCAAAAAAGATGTCCGTTTGACTTGCCATAAAAGATCGTTTAAGGGTTTATATAATTTTACGTTTATATCCTTAATCGACAACTTTAAGAGGCTCCTTATCGTACGTTTTTTCAACTAACTTCACCACGCGTTGAGTTCTCTCTTAAGCGCTTAGAGCGAACTTAGCGCAATACCCTGACGTCATATGTTACATAGCGCAGCTCATTGGGCGCCACTATATTAGGGCTGTGAATGAACTTACTTTAAGCAGGCCATGTCTAGGGCCCTTAAACCTCCCCAAAAAATAGGCGTAAATTAATTCTTATAAATTTAATGGAATAAGAGCACGATAATATGATTAAATATACAATCGCGTTCTTAGATGAATTTTTTTTTATAAAAACTCAAGTCTACTGCGGTTACAAACTTCTAAACAAACTGCTAATGCCATTAACCAGTTGAGAGTAAAATAAACTTGGAAGTTTAAAGAGCAAAACATTTCACTTTGTGGCCTTGCTGGGATTGGGTATGGCTTGAATTGTAGACGATGACGACGTAGTTGGCGGCAGCGTCGCCTCGTTCCTGTATCGAAGATTGGGAGCGTGGGGCGGTAAGCTTGCGGTCAGGTAAGCTGTGTAAATGTGCTAATTTCATTTGAAGGTTAGTTATGGCATTGACCGCCAGCTGAACCCCCTCCGGAACATACAGAGCAAAATACTTGGTACACACGTCATAAGGTAAACTTTTGTTGCGTAGGTGTGAATTGCTGTTTGTTTGTTGTTTGTTTGCATTTGTTTAAATGTTTGTTTGTTTATTTGTTTTGCCATTGGCAAGACTTTAAGCCATATATAGTATATACCACCATAAGTATGTATGCAAAGTACTGAAGTTAGCTTAAGGCAGTGTGAAAACCCATTTGGTGCCAGCTGCCGTGAAAAGCTCGAGCAAATGCCGGACAAAGGCAATTTTATTTCAAATCATTTATGCACAAGTTGCTCTCCTGCCGGAAAAAAGTGAAATTAGCCGCCTGGTCTAGGTCAGATTTTGTTATTCAAATTTAAACGTTTTGGCCAGTTCAAAAAGTGGGTCAATTAATGCTGATGACCAGACGTGAGCGTCAAATGCTGCACAATTTGATGCGCCACTTGGCCACGTCTCATTAAAAGCGCAGCGACAAAAATTTTTAGCTAAAAATATTCAAAGCATAAATTAAATAGCTGCAAAAGTTATTTGCGTCGGGAATTTTGTTGACTTTTGTAATTATCACTAGATCTATCTATATATTTAAATAATCACAGGCAAAACCACAGACTGACAATGATACTGATGGACCTGCTTGACAAATATTTCTACCGGCATTTTTTTTGACGTTATGGAAGCCACAAAAAAATCCCAAGTCTAGAACCAGTAGATGATTAGTTGCTCTACTCATTTAAATAGGCACGTGTTGGTGTAGCACTGTGGAAGCGATATGTAGATAAAGTTAACAAAAACTCGAATTTTTATTTCAATGCTTGTGGGACGAGTTAATTTAAATGTTATATTGCAGCATAAGCTTTAAACATATTTGTATACATTATGGGAGAAAGTGGAGGGGGTTTTTTTTTTCACGATGTGGTAACTTCGCCGTTGGGCTTTTTATGATTTTATGATATTTTATGATTATTTTCACACTGTATGATTAAAGTTAAAAAATCGAATTATTTTGATTATAGCCGAAGGCCTTACTTGCTAGTGCCTTCATATTTTATGTTTATTATAAGTTTTTAACTATTATTATCATTGTAAATAAATAAATAAATTATTTTGATTGAATTTATCAGAGCAACAGCCAACAATATATGTATATATTTTTTTAAATGTTCTAGGCCAATTAGAAATAATTAATTCTTATTCCCTGTACCTGAAGGAATAAAGAGTATATTTTATTCATGATTCAATGGTTTAATGACGTCTTTAAGCCTATAACCAGTGAACGATTCAGGAGCTTTTAATCGGAACTCATTTGCCGAATTATGATAAGCGACTTAAAAGTTACGAGAGAGCTGATGAACATACATATAATTCTATTATTTGCTTTGTCGGGTAATAAGATAGACCCATACTATTTCTGGCGCCAGGCCAAGCAACTCTTTGGTTCCAATACCTGAACTAATTGGCTATTGTTGTCTAACGCTTATTTAGAAAATATAATTGTAAGGGCACTTAGTAAGGACCGAAAGATCTTGATCGCTGTGAAGACCTATATAGACACATTGCCCCTGAGAAATTGTTTTCCCGCATTTGGATTATTCTGAAAGAACAATATTGTGTATCGCATATTACGTCTTAGACAACAATTTTTTCCAGTGAATCTAAGAATAACTTCAAAAAAAAAAACTTTTTACCAAATTAGCGGCACCTAAACTTTGGCATTTCGCAAAAAGCTTCACTCATTTTTGTTTTTCATTCATAGTGCTGCCCAACAATTGTCTTTATACTCTTTTGTCCAAACCTCAATCGATTTAACCCATTGTGCCATTAATACAGTCATATTTTATGTTTGACGTCAAGATCAGTCAACCGCACATTTCGTTCGTAATATCAATAACAATGATGATTCAGTCCACTTGGCTTAAATAAGTAAACAACTTATGACAATAATACAATAGTCCAAGCAACAATAAACATCAAAAGATTTAATGATTATATTTTTTGGGAACTTTTCTACTACGCTGTGAATTTCTTTAATAGATCATCGCCTTTCTACTTGAGAGCAAATTAATTTGAAATCCTATAAAACGACTAGCCTTGGCACTTAGCACATCCAGAAGCAAAACAGAGTTCGTTCCGAATAGAACTAAATCAAGTTGAGTTGAAATCAAGGAATTTTTAAACTAAAATGCGTACATTTACCTGCATTGCCTTGGCTTTTGTAGCCGTAATGGCTGTTTGTCAAGCAGCTGCCGTGGATGTGGCACCCATAGATCTACAGGATGTAGATGTTGGTGTACCAGCTGAGCCTGAGGATGCTGCTTTACGTCCAGTACGTCAATTTGGCTATGGCGGCTATGGTGGTCGTGGTGGATACGGCGGCTATGGTGGTCGTGGAGGCTACGGTGGCGGCTTTGGACGTGGTGGCTATGGAGGCTATGGCGGCCATGGTGGATTTGGAGGTGGAGGTTACGGAGGACACGGAGGCTACGGAGGACACGGAGGACACGGAGGTTTCTTTGGTTAAATATAAAAGAGATTGAATTTATAAAATGCGTCTGTGTTAAATTTTCTTAAGCAAAGAAATATATTCGAGATTTTTATTGTATAATTTTGATTCTATGGTTAAATATTAAATGAAATTGAATTTATAAAATGCAACTGTGTTAAATTTTCTTAAGCAAACAAATATATTCAAGATTTTAATTGTATAATTTTGATATGGAGTGTCTTTTTTTTTATTACCAGCGATAAGTATCGTCTTTGATTTTGGTAGTAACTGTCTTTAGCTAATATTGTAATAATCCTAAGCTAATGTAGAAGCGCGATAAAATTGGTTTCTTTTGATAGTGTCCTATCACATATTTCTCATTAAAGCATTTGACCTTTGTAAAAGATAAGACCTACTCTCGGACATTACACCCATCATACATATTATTGAGTAGCTCTTTTTCTATTATGACCTCTTGGCCGAAAATTAAAGAGCAATATATTGTGTATATATATATATATATGTATACAAGAAAAAATACCAGAAGCTTGGCAAAACAATATTATAATACCGATTCACAAAAAAAGGTGATAAACGAAACTGCAAAAACTACCGTGGTATATCACTACTCCCAACGGTCTATAAAATTTTTACAAACGTACTATATGAACGAATGGAGGTTTTCTTAGAAGAAATAATTGGAAGCTATCAATGTGGTTTTCATAAAAATAAGTCAATAAGTCAGGCTTTTGAGAAATGCACCGAGTTTCGACGCGATATACATACACTGCCTGTTCATCGACTTCAAACAAGCATTTGACAGCCTGTGCAGGCGTAAAATACCGACCACGCTTATAAAACTTGGCATACCAGCCAAACTAGTCAGGCTAGTCTGCATTACACTGGAAAACACCACAGCAAAAATCAGGGTACGAAACAATACCTCAGAACCCCTCCTCATCGAATCCGGCGTAAAACAAGGTGATGCTCTATCTACGTTGATATTTCACCTGATGTTGCAAAAAGCAATAAAATAAATAGAACGTGAAGGAGTCATACTCGCCAAGTCTACCCAAGTATGTGCATATGCTGATGATCTGGCCCTGCTAGCAACAAACGAAAGAGAGCTAAAAGAAACATTTCTGGAGCTAAACAAACACGTGAAAGAAATGGGTATGAAAATCAATGAAGATAAAACGAAATACTTCGTGAAATCAAAACGCCCGCCTCGAGAAAGTTTCTTAGAAATTGGAGAATATAAGTTTCAAGCTGTACAACAGTTTAAATATCTCGGCGTTGCGTTCACAAGCACTGATGACTCGTCATGCGCTGTAAATGACCGTTTTCAAGCCGCAAACAAAGCCTATTTTGTGCACTCAAAATTGTTTAAATCAAAAATGCTCTCAAGAAATACGAAATTCAACATATACAAGTGCCTCGTTCGACCAGTGCTAACATATGGTTGTGAAGTTTGGACCCTGAAAGCAGCTGAACTAAAGCAGCTCAGCATCTTTGAAAGAAAAATTATGCGAAGGGTGTATGGTCCACTACGATTAAATGACGGCACATATCGACGCCGATACAATGACGGAATAGAAACCATGATGAGAGGCGAAACAATTGTACGGTTTATAAAGTCTCAAAGAATGCGATGGCTCGGCCACGTGCTACGCAGGAGCGACGAGGCACCGACAAAAAAGCTCTTACTGTACAGAGATCTAGGATGCCGAGCTAGAGGCAGGCCGAAAAAGCGTTGGATCGACTCGGTAGAAGCGGATCTGAATTCAATGAGGGTCCAGAACTACAAGCTAAAGGCGTTGGACAGGGACGCATGGAGAAAGATTGTGAAGGAAGCTTTGGCCCACACCGGGCTGTGATGCTTATAATAATAATTGTATATTAAGGAGTTATCAATAATTTGAAGTTTATTTTTCGTTTCTTAACATTCAAAATTTAAATTGGGAACATCCTCGGTTTTGACAGCTAAAATCGTAAAATCTCTTGCACGTCTAATCTTAAAAATCTTACAAAACCTTGTATTTTTTAATGGTTTGGGTGTGCATATTAAAAAAAGTTTTGGTATTTGTGTGTCGAACTTTTTTTTTTTTTTAGCTTTGAATACTCTTATTTAAGAAAGTTAGTTAACTTTTCATATTCTTTACTTAAAAATATATTTCCCCAATTATAGTTGGCATACATAACGTCGTATTCATATTATCGTATTTACAAATAACTAGTCTTTAAATTAAATGTCGAGTCTCCTGCAGCATGGAATATGGTCGTTAAGAGGTTGAAAATGGTTTCCCCCCATGTAAAGCAATTGCTGCCATAAATAGTAGACGATTAATCCCAAGCCAAAGGGAAGTCCCAATATTATAATAGTATTAAGACAGCAGAGCAACTGACAATAAAATCCAAATAAACCAAATCTTAAATGTAGCGCAGGCATTGCATAAAGAGATTGTTTTCTAAAAAGCAAAAAATTCTTGTGGTTGTAGATATATCATCGGAAACTTTTTCGACAAAAATATTGATACATTGTATTAGTAAACTCCAGAGCTTGCTAGAGACACTAAATAATACAGTCAATATCAAAGCTTTGTGTTTATAAGAATTAAGGAAAAAATACTAAATATACATGAATAAACAAAATAAAAAAAAATCAATTGAAACACAAAAAAATGTAAAAAATAATTATACCTATATGACTACATCGGGCTGCGTTTGAAAGGCAGTGTAATATATATGTTTCCTAGAGTTCCAAGGTGGAACATAGGGCCACAACGAATTTCTTCCATTCGGTTCTTTTTTGTGCCAATCTCTGTAGCTGTCGTCTCCAGGTGTTCGCTGGTCTTCCTCGTCTACGGCTTCCTTGGAGGTTTCAGTTAATCGCGGTTCTTGGTAGATCGCCTCTTCCCCTGAGCATCCAGCTCCATTTCCTTCTTCGAATCTCTAACTGCACTGGCTTTTATTTTGTTCTGGCCCATAAGTCAGCGTTTGTGATAGTGTTTGGTCAGAATATCTTTAGTATTCTTCGAAGACACCAGTGTAGTACCCTGTATCTTTTTTCTCGAAAAAAATGTATTCCTGCTGATTCCTTCTAAGAAGTTACCAATTGGAATTTATTTTCTTTGGTGGAGAACGATATTTATACCTATAAGTTCCGCAAGCTTGTACCGATTTTGATGAAAATCGAAAGATACGTCAAAGAAGTTATTTAAAGTGGAAGGTCCGCATTGATAAAATTTAGATGTGGGTTTGCGTAACGTCAAATATTGATGCAGTATAAAGGCAAAGGATGCTGAAATTACTAGTTCGATAGCCTAAGGTGAGATTGCTTTTACGCTGCCATGTCTAATCTTGGTATCCCTGCAAAGCTAATTCGGCTCTGCAGAATAACGTTTAGCAACACCAGCAGCTCCGTCAAGGTGGGAAGTAAGCTCTCCGAAACGTTTAATACCAAGCGGGACTCGCTTTCTTGTATGCTCTTCAACATCTTGATGAAGAGCATTGAATGCCGGAGTACATCGGACGGGCACAATACTTACGAATAGATGTGTCCAGCTTCTTGGCTACGCCGATGATATTGATATCATTGGTCGAACCAAGCGTGATGTTACCGGCGCTTTTGGAGCAATTGAATAGGAATCGGGGAAAGTAGGTCTTGCGGTAAGTATGGGCAAGACAGCAGGGCTCCAGCAGGGAATCCTGACGTCTTGATGCTCAGCTGACAGCAGGAAGCTATAGCTTTAAAATGGTCAGCGCTCTCTCTCGACAGACGAACTTAACACTTTACAAGACGCTCATCCTTCCAGTGCTTCTATATGGTGCTGAAGCCTGGACAACGACTCAATCAGATGCAACTGCTCTTGGGGTGGTTGAGAGAAAAATTCTTCGTAAAATCTTCGGACCTGTTTGCGTTGACGGTACCTTCCGCAATCGATGGAATGATGAGCTATATGAGCTGTACGGCGACATTGATGTGATGAGGCGAATGAGTCGCATGCGTCTTCGCTGGCTGGGTCACGTCGCACGCATGTAGGATGAAACACCAGCTCGTAAGGTATTCGACGGGGTAGTTGGCGGACAGCGAAGGAGAGGATGGCCTCGGATATGTTGGCGAGAGCAAGTGACTGAAGCCTTAACATCACTTGGAGTTACCAATTGGAGGAGGCGCGCACAGAGAAGGAACGTGTGAAGGCAAATTGTGCATCAGGCAGAGACCCAGTAGGGTTGTTTAAGCCAAAATAATAATAATAATAATAATAATAATAATAATAATAATAATAATAATAATAATAATAATAATAATAATAATAATAATAATAATAATAATAATAATAATAATAATAATAATGCTGAAATTAGTAAGTACATTTTTGGGTACAACTTTTGTTGTATTTGTCCGATTTTGTTTATTTTTGACACACAGATGCTTGAGACCATGACGCATAGCTAGCATAGATATCGACATGATTCAAAAAACTTCATCTGCTCAGCTGGTGAAGATTCGTGACCCAAGCTGTTATAGTCTTCGAAATCGAAACGGACGGTCATGGCTCAATCGCTCCCCGAAGTTATGATAAGCATTTAAGTATAAAGGGCTTGGGTCTGCTACTTTTCATTTGTCCGTTACATCTAGTATACTCTTTTTACAGGGTATAATAATTCATAACTGAAAAAAGATATGTTCACGTTGGATGCCACATACTTTGACCATCTCTCAAAAAACGGCACGTATCGAATGGTGCCAAGAAATGCTCAAGAAATCCATTCACGGTGCTTAAAACGCAGTGTATAACATCTACATAGGTGACAAACCAAGGATATTTGCATATAAGTATGAAAGTAAACAGCAGTTGGCCGTGTGGGTCTTTCAAGACGAACCAAACATAACAAAAGTTGTTCTAGCTCGAAGTGTCGCCTTTTTCCACGGAAAAATTGACATATCAATATAGTTGCGTTAGGGGATCGTAGAACTATTAATTATGTGAGATATACAATCATAATTATAATAATATTAACGACGTTGAATCATTCGTCACCAAGTCGATGCCAGATGGGTCATCAGCCGTATATTCCTTATAAAGGGTCATTAATCTTGAGTTTTAAATGCAAAAAAACACAAAGATTTCAAATGAATCGGAAAATCTCTATTATCAATAGAAGAACCATTCTTGCCATTCACTTTTCAAAGATAATACCGCAACTGCGTCCTAGCTCGTCTATACGGAGGTTCCAATTTTCGATGACGCGTTCGAATAACACGGGAAATGTTGGCCTCTAATGCTACAATCGTAGCTGGCTTATCTACAAACACTTTGGACTTCACGTAGCCGCAAATGAAAATGTCTAATGGTGTGATATTACCCGATCTTGGTGGCCAATTCAAAGGCCCGGAGCGTGAAATTTTCGCAAATTTTCGTAATATAATTGCACGATTTGTAAACTTTGTTCGTGTGTAAGTCTTTCCATGATGCAATGGCAATGAAAACTGAATAAAAAACACCTGGCAAAGTGGCCCGCTTCACTTATTTTTGCCGATATGGTATACTTGATGCCTTCAAAATGAAGTATGCAGCTATCTGATACTGAATGGAAAAAAAAATTTTGACAAGGGGTTTAAGCTCATGCAAAAGTGTGTAAATCTTAACTAAGAGTATTTTGAAAATCAATAAAGCCGTTTTTGATGATAAATAGTTGTGTTTTTTTGTATTCCTAAAATATATGGAGCAGCCAACGTACCTTTGTCATTTTTAAAGCAATAAAACTAAATCGATAATTTATTTTTTGAGTGCTAATTAACAAACAAAATGATTAGTATTCAACAATAAAAATACACAATGCCTCTTTAAATAGCTCTCTGGTGTGATAAATCGATAATATTTGTGTTATGGCGTTGTTTTCAAAAATCAAAAGTGATAGAAAAAATACTTATTTGTTTATATTGCTTTAGTTATTTTTAAGTTGATAAGTTTCTAATTAAATGCATTAAATCAAAAGTTCCCAATTATTTCAACTTTCACAAAATTTAAGGTTTACCAAATTTATTCAAATCAGCTTTCTATTTTTTCGATATTATACTAAGATTTCAACCGTAATTTAATTGATAGCAAAATAAGTTTTTAAAGTTTATCTAAAGCCATGCAGTCAAAAACGTAAAAAGTAAAATATATGAATTGTACATAGGTGCATCAAATATTTTCGCTTCATCTGTAAATTGTGCATGCAGTTAAAAGAAGAAGCTTGCTAGGCAGTAACGTCATTTTTATAGGGTGGGCCATCTGTTGGTTTGGTTGTTAAACACTCGTTATTCGTAACATACCCTTCCAAAGTAGATGCTCTTCGACATACGTCAAGTTGAAAACTACTGGGTCGTTAAACAACCGAATATCGCATAAAAGTGGTACAGGTGGACTATGATAATGGTCGTTCTGTAATAAAACATAATTGAACATTGGAACATTGACGCGCTTTGCGTCGAATTTTACATGAGGATCTGCGGTTACAAGTTTCAAATGACGCAACAATTGAAACCCACGGACCATTATGGGCGTCGCTTATTCGTTCAATGGATGGGAGAACAGACAGAAAAAGTCATCGAAAATTATGCAATTAACAAAAAACTAAAATATGGGCCCACCCTATACTATACCCTATACATTAGTGGGCATTGAATCTCAATGCTTGAGGTAGCCCGCTTAGAAATAGCTATAGCTCAATGAAAAAATATCAATGAAACAAAAACTTAAACTAATATTTAAACTAACGTCATTAACAAGCTCCCTGGGAATATTTCGTCGCAAACTTTGCTTATAATGTCAATAACAATGATGATTCAGTCCACACAGTTTTGAATCTATAAACAATAGCTAACAACAAAAGTCAAACAAATTTAATTGGTTTGTTTTGCTTACGAACAATTTAAACTACGCCTTGAATTAACTTATCATAAAATTACATAATTATTTTGTGAAAATTCAAGTATTACAACTTTAATCTTTAATTAGATAGCCCATAGAAACCTTTATATTTAGCGGGAGTCCACGTGCCCCAGCTTCAAAATAGCGAGAAAAAAAAACACGAATGATTTGCGTATTTGAATAGATAAAGATAGCTAGTCCAGTTAAACCAGCAAGCTGGCCACTCAGCGTCAGATACAGAAACAGATACCCAGTTAAGCCCCCTCTTTGGTAGCATAATAAGTTTTGCTATTTTATGCTATGTTTTTATTGGTATTGTTGCTGTTGGTTTTGTTTTTGCTGGGGCTTACGCATTGTTTGGCAGTTAATAAGAAATGCTTGGAGTATTCATTTCATATCATTTGGGAGCCACTCACAAGTTTGATGACTACCGGCCCAAATAGTAGAACTTCCACTTTTATGAACCGTTGCCGTTCTACTTGAGTGCCGATAAATTCGAAATCATATAAATTGTCTAGTCGGGGCGCTAAGTTGCTCCAGAATCAACAGAAAGTTCGTTGAGATTAGAACTAAGTCGAGTTGAGTTAAAGTAAAAGATATTAACTAAAATGCGCACATTTATTTGCATTGCTTTGGCATTTGTGGCACTTTGGGCTGTGACTGAGGCAGCTGCCGTGGATGTGGCACAGCTGTTGGATGTGGATGCTGGCGTAGCAGCAGAGCCGGAGCAGGCAGCCGTACGTCCAGTGCGTCAATTCGGTTTTGGCGGTTTTCCTGGTGGCTACGGTGGCGGCTTTGGTGGTCCTGGCTTTGGCGGCGGCTATGGACGCCCGGGTTTCGGCTATGGTGGCGGCTATGGACGCCCCGGTTTTGGCTATGGTGGCGGCTATGGACGACCCGGTTTCGGCTATGGTGGCGGCCCCGGTTTTGGCGGCTTCTATGGTTAAAACTAAAAACTGTTTTAGTTAAAAATTGTTGCTGTGTTAGTTTGACTTAAATAAATTTCATATTGTTAAGCTTGAATTTGATGTGCTTTTTATACCCTGTACCGTATGGTACAAAGGGTATATTGTGTTTGTGCAAGCCGAAAATGTATGTAACGTACAGAAGGAGACGTCGGAGACCCCCCAAAGTTACCTAAAGTATGATCAGTGTGACTCGAGAAGTCGATATACCCATGTCCGTCTGTCCGTCTGTCCGTCTGTCTGTCTGTCCGTCTGTCCGTCTGTCCGTATGAACGCCTAGATCTCAGAGCTGGTAAGAGCTAGAGCAACCAAACTTTCAGATAAGATGCCTTGTTAATCCATAGGAGACAAGTTTATTTTATTTTTTTGATATCGGGATTACATTATATAGCTCTCATAGGGGTGTTTCAGAGGACCTCGAAAAAAAGCAAAAGTTTTAGATGGATAATTCGTTTGTTTATGAAGATATCATAACCAAATCTGGCAGTCGGAAGTTTTTTAGAGATCCCCAGCACTGTATCAAATTTGATCAAAATCGGTTGACTATATCATATAGCTCCCATAGGATCGATCGGTCGAAAAAATGTTTTTTTTACAAAATTCGTTGTGTTTCGTTTGGTTTCGAAGATATCGGAACCAAATTCGGCAAGAGGAAGTTTTTTCGAGTTCCCAAGCACTGTTACAAATTTGATCAAAATCGCTTGACTATATCATATAGCTCCCATAGGACCAATCGGTCAAAAAATCGTTTTTTCTACAAAATTCGTTGCGTTTCGCTTGTTTGTAAAGATATTGTTGGCAAATTTGGCATTAAGAAGTTTTTTAGAGTACCCAAGCACTGCACCAAGTTTGATCAAAATCGGTTGGCTATATCATATAGCTCCCATAGGAACAATCGGTCAAAAAAACGCTTTTTTTACAAAATTCGTTGTGTTTCGTTTGGTTTTGAAGATATCGGAACCAAATTTGGCTGTCGGGAGTTTTTTATAGTTCCCAATCAGTGTACTAAATTTGATCAAAATCGGTTGACTATATCATATAGTCCCCATAGGACCGATCGGTCAAAAAAATTGTTTGGTGCAAAATTCGACTGATTTCTTTTTTTTTATGAAAATATCGTAACCAAATTTGCCGAATAAAATATCTTTTGGAGGTTTTAAGCAATGTGTCGGACTTAATTGCAATGTGGTGGTACAGGGTATACCAAAGTCGTCTGCGCCCGACTTTAACGTACGCCATCTTTTTTTAATGGAAATAAGTATTTGATTTTTTGCCGCATTTTAAGAGATTCCCCTTAAACCGGTTTCGTCGAGCTGCAAATCCAAACTGCGGCTATTAAGCTGTCAAACTAAATAATTCAATGACTCAAATCTTGTTATCGTTATTTTTAATGTGAGCAGTGCATACATATATGTATTGGTGTCTATTAAAAAAAAAAAACAGTGAAGTGGTTTGTTTTTGTATTCAAATCACGTCAATAGTTTTTTTTGCGACATTCCAAAACTAAACCTTTTTAATTAATGGCGCTTTTATGAATAATGCGGTCTTATTTTTAATTTATTGTTGACAAACCAGAAGCGTATATCAATTAAGTAATAAAAAATATGTATGATAAATGACAAGAAATGTTAAATATTGTTAAGACAAAAACAAATTAATAAATTGAATTTGGTAAGACGATTTATTGCAAAAAACCTACACAGTTAACTGGCTATAAGATATATATTCAGGTGTCATATCGTTGCCTTAATGCCCTTAGGCAGGGATTTTGATGCGAATGTTTCTATTCACCTCTTTAGCAGGTCAATGCACCGGCTTGATATATTAGTAGCAAAGTTTATTAAGTCTGCAGTTAAAAAAAAACATGGAAACTTTTACTTTTCAATATATTCAACAAGTATTCATTAAATACTATTAATATAAGTTGAAATAGTACTCATATGTTAGTAAATATAATAATTTTTCCTAAGTCGAAAACTGCTAGAGAGGTAGCCATGAGAAGCTGTAACTAAAACATTTCAAGAACCTTCTGGATTGGTCTCGATACAGCATAAGTACTTCCGACACTTATGCTGTATATACTAACATGGATTAACAAGGCAAAAAAAAAAAGATGGCGTACGTTAAAGTCGGGCGCAGACGACTTTGGTATACCCTGTACCACCACATTGCAACTAAGTCCGAAATATTGCTTAAAACCTCCAAAAGATACAATATTTTCATAAACAAACAGAAATGAGTCGAATTTTCCACCAAAAAATTTTTTTGACCGATCGGTCCTATGGGGACTATACGACTATATCAACCGATTTTGATCAAATTTAGTACACTGATTGGAAACTATAAAAAACTTCCAACTTCCAAATTTGGTTCCGATATCTTCAAAACCAAACGAAACACAACGAATTTTGCACAAAACACGTTTTTTTGACCGATTGGTCCTATGGGCGCTATATGATATAGTCAACCGATTTTGATCAAATTTGATACAGTGCTTGGGAACGCTAAAAAACTTCTTAGCGCCAAATTTGGTTACAATATCTTTACAAACAAACGAAACTCAACGAATTTTGTACAAAAAACATTTTTTCGACCGATCGATCCTATGGGAGCTATATGATATAGTCAACCGATTTTGATAAAATTTAATACAGTGCTGGGGGTCTCTAAAAAACTTCCGATTGCCAAATTTGGTTATGATATCTTCATAAACAAACGAATTATCCAACTAAAACTTTTGCTTTTTTTCGAGGTCCTCTGAAACACCCCTATGGGAGCTATATAATGTAATCCCGATATCAAAAAAATAAAATAAACTTGTCTCCTATGGATTAATAAGGGATCTAATCTGAAAGTTTGGTTGCTCTAGCTCTTACCATCTCTGAGATTTAGGCGTTCATACGGACAGACGGACATGGGTATATCGACTTCTCTAGTCACTCTGATCATACTTTAGGTAACTTTGGGGGGTCTCCGACGTCTCCTTCTGTACGTTACATACATTTTCGGCTTGCACAAACACATACGGTACAGGGTATAATACATTTTTTACCCATTTGTTTCCACAGTCAATTGTGGTGAAAGTGTGACAAGTTTTGAAGCACGGTATGAAGCTACCTATAGGGTCAGTTAATATGGTTAGGTTTGGTTGAATTGGTTACCTGTCTTGGAACAGCCAACCATTCGTGGTCAGCACACAGTCAGCTCAGACGAAGAACAGGCACGACTATTGAACTGTAACCATATTGTTGCTGAACCAGCCTGAAAGCTCAATGAACCTAGCTAATGTCTCTAGGAGAGATTGAAGAGGTTTGTAAGGCCGGTCAGAATTGTGTACCCTAGGGTCCTTAATTTACTTCTGGACAGGGAGGGACACTGACGCATAAGGTGTACAACGGTTTCCTCCTCCTCTTCGAAACCGCGGCAAAAATCTTTTAAAAGGGCGCGCATTCTTTCGGCATGCCTTACCAACATGGCTAAATCGAAAGGGTAATTTTGGTATACGTAACTTATGTTTTGGCACGACTTCATTTGTCTGTAACTTATTTGCTATAAATCTAGTATGCTCTTGACTCTATGGAAACAGGGTATAGTTATAATACTTTTTTGGTTATTATTAAAAAAATTTAAAAATATTCATAAATATTTTGCATAATTATAATATAATAAATTTTTGAATTCATATTGTGGAAAAAATGACATAAGGTCCATATTTTCAATTTGTTGTTCTTATTTGGCAACTCGGTGTGATGTCGGCCTGAATCGAACTGTTTACCTAACCTTAAAGTTATTTTAAATTGATCAAGAACTTTTGTGATTGTTGTTAATTTTAATATAAATTCAATGACAAATTTAAATTCGCTAATAAACAAAAAATCGTTTTTAATTTACATTTAGGTTCTTTTTTTAGATAGCATTAAGTTTGTAAGCAGTCCTATGACTTTCTAAAATATATATCTGTTTAGCTTAATTAGCAATTCTTATTAAAAGTTTACGTCACTTTCACATAACATAATCACAGTTAATTTTTTTTTTTGTGTCATAGAAAAATTTTAAATTAATTGTTTTCGGAAACGCATATAACATTAAGCAAGTGTATCGAGCTACATCGACTAAAAGATACTCTATATCCAATTTATATTAATTTTTTTCAGTGATTTTTTATCATAATTAAAATGGCAAAATATATTTATTATCTATATATATCAAAGAGTAGCCTCAAAAATATTTTCTTATAACACTTTTAAATTAAAGGTATTTTTATTCTTAAGGTTTGTGAGAAAAAAAAAGCGATTTTTGAACAAAAACGCATTTCTTTATGGAAATAATAATAAAGATATCTAATTCGATTTTTAATACTTTAAAAAAAAACCTATTTTGACAACCCGGCAGTGTCGCGATACTTTGACATTTCATTATTATTTTGTTATTAATCACAACGAGGTGCGTGCAAAATTTGAATTTTACATGTTTTGTGATTGTGAAAGGTTGGTAAAATACGAAGAGAACACCTTGGTCTTAATTGTATGTGTTACAGTCAAGATGACGTAAGGGAGGAGTCTGATGAAAACCGGAAACGTCGTTTAAGCATTAAGAGGGAACGTTCAGCAAGGTCACGTTCTAATAGTTCACGAAAAGGTGAACGAAATGAAAGCAATGAAAACATCTTGAAGAACCCGAGTCAAAATGAGTGCATAGCAACATGGTCATGGGTACGCTATAATGCATAAACCAGAAAGAACAGACGAACAAACCCAAAAAGATAACAAAAAAATGTAGTACCAGTATCAAATGAGCCATGTCTACGTTCCTTTTACTGTTGCGAATCATAGCAGCATACAGGTCGCTGCTGTCCCAGAGTACTGTAAAGTCGGACAGGACCTACTGTAGCATGACAATGGTTTAAAGATTACGGAAACATTATGGTCTGCATGATGTAAATTGAATAAAGAAGACCGCATGGGGGTTGACGTGCGAAGCACTAGCTAGCTAGCACATTCATGATTACCACGCAGGAGAAGGAAGTTCTCCGAGTGCTTGACCTTGTAGGCCAGCAGCAGGCAGTTGGTTTCCAGAGATTGCTTGCCGCGATCCACATAATCTCCGAGAAATAGATTGTTGGCATCAGGCGGATATGTATATCACCGCAAATCTTAAGTTCCAGCAGCACGGGCTGTGACAGAACTATTTCCCGTGACTTAAGGCATAGCGTGCGTATATCCGATTCGGCAAGTTGCACCGCCTTGCCAGGTCTGGCACCACGGACTTCCAAAAGTCGCAATATAATGTTGTCTACATTAAGCACATCCGTCATGGAGAAAGATCTTTGGCTTTAAGCAAAATACCTTGAGACGTCATTTAAGTTAAGCTATCCAACTAGGTAAAGCTTCTATGAAAATTTACAATTCTTCGCTGTTTTTTACTTTGATTTGACTATTCGTTAAACACAAGTTTTGCTCATTTAATACAGAGAAAAATAACTTTTTAGTCAAAAGGCCTAAGATTTGCACATTTTTCCATTTAATTTCCAAGCTCCCATCTATTCTGTTTTATAAATTTTCATCTAGGTGTTACCCTTACCTTACCTTACCCTGCCAAAGAATGAGACCATACGAACGTTTAATAAAAACTAACCAGAAAGAACTGGTAGGTAGTTGTCAATTTGTATTTGAAGATCACGTATATTTATAGTACTCTGTTCAAATTTACTTGGTAGTTCAGCAGACCGACTTATGTGCATCTATAAATATAGAACTTTTGCCCTACATCTTGAATATATCAAAAATTGACTTTAAGAGCAATCAAACTGGAAGCAATGTATATTTTATTAGTTTTTATAAATAATTAAATCTTTTTTCTAGTACGATGAACTCTTCTGGCTAGCTTTAAATCTTAAGGTCAATGGGCGATTTATGCATATATTTAGCCTTAATTTGTTTAAGAACTTTTAGTTCCAACAAAAATATGCTCATAGGCATAAAAACGATTTTTTTTTCAACTTTTACTAGAATACGTTTATTTTTTTTATTATAAATTCAAAGTGTGAATGTTCAAAAAAAACATTCATATAAAGAAACAAATGTGATTTAAACACTGAGAGAAACGTTTTGAAATATATAAACTAATACTTAAAATTAGTTTGCACTTCCATTTTTCTACTTCATTTCAAATTCTAGTACCCGGTAAATTCGTTATTATAGTCGGTGCATATCCTGGTCGTCCATCTACCACCTGGATCCGCTCGGTGCGGGCGGAATGTCATGGAAGAGAACCTTGGCCGGTGTTCAAGAATTTAGCTCAAAATCGTCAAAGCTTGAGAGAATTTGTAACTGCCCTATGTGCCGCCAGGAGCGACTTTTGAATTCATATTATATATTATATAACTATGTGTATATTTTGTGATATGAAAGATGAAGTTCAAGGAAACAAATAATAATAATAATAATAATAATATAGTTTCAAAGTTCACCTATCAGTCAAGAGACGTGGATAAGTTTATGCCTGTTTTTCCATCACTTAATTTAAAAAAAAAACCCATTTTTATAAACAACGGGCATTGAGTATTGTCGTACCATCTGAATAAAAAAATTAATTAGTTTATGAATAAATAAATATAAAAATAATAAAAAAAATAAATAATTAAATCAAATTAAATAAGTTACTAAAAACATAAACAAATAAATGAATGAATAATAAAATAAATAAATAAGTTTTAAAAACATTTGGTGTCAAAAAAAAATTTGAGCTGAAAATTTTCCTGATCGTCAAACAAAATATAGATATTTTTAATATATTTTTTGATTTGATGAAAGGCCGTAAATTTAGGTTATTTTGTATATCTTATTTTAAAAGTTTACGAATTTATTTTAAACAAGACTTTAAGCATAAGTCGCAAAAAACTATTAAGGGTCTATACCAACAGACACAGAAACAGATTAATAAATTTAATTTGCCCTCCTTCCATAGCGTCTAGAGCTGGGATTAAAATAACTAACTAACTAGCTACAGATACTTTAGTAAATATTAATTTAAAATTAAATTTTATATATTATACTTTACACTATGACGACCCCTGGTCTAGGGGTTTTTTATATTTCTACAATTTATGCAACCATCTGTGAAGTCCATACCCATCTGTCTGTCAGGCCCTATGAATATATTGGGTCGTTCACTAAGTAATTTCGTTATTTTTAGTGCAATTTAAACACGATTTTTTATTGTGTAAAACATTTTATGAAATTATATAATCTCCATTTTGATCCAATACCTTTTGCCATCTTTCGGGCAAGAGATTGATTCCACGCTCATAAAATTTTGGTGGTTTTTGACGTCCTGATTTGAGGTGAAGGTTCTGCCATCCAAAAAATTTTGCAGAGACCGGAACAAGTGTTAGTCCGAAGGTGCCAAGTCTGGAGAATATGGTGGGTGTGGTAGCACATCCCGTTCAAGCTGCAAAAGCTTTTGGCGAGTCATCAAACTTGTATGAGGTCTCGCATTATCCTGGTGGAACACTACACCTTTTCTATTGATCAATTCTGGCCTCTTCTGTTTGAGTGCATCACTCAATTTGTCTAGCTGATCACAATACACTTCAGAATTAATCGTGGTATTGTCGGGCAAAAGCTCAAAATAAACGATCCCTTTGAAATCTCACCAAACAGACAACATAACCTTTTTTTGATGACTATCGGTCTTCTAAGTGGTTTGAGTTGGTTCATCCTTTTTAGACCATGATCTCTTGCGCTTTACATTCTTGTAAACAACGCACTTTTCGTCGCCAGTAATAATGCGCTTCAAAAATGTATCACTTCTTTGACGTTTGATAAGCAAATCACAGTTAATGCGAAGAAGCAAATTTCGTTCTGTAAGAACATGAGGAACCCATATGTCAAGCTTCGAAATTAATCCAAGACATGTCATGTGCTTGTGAACGGTCGCTTTAGACCAATTAAATCTTTCAGCAATCTCTCGAGTTGTTATTCGACGATTTGCATTGACCAACGACTTTATTTTATCCACATTGGCTTCAAGAGGCCTTCCAGGACGTTGTTCATCTTCAAGATCGAAATTGCCGGAACGAAATTTTGCAAACCAATTTTGGTAATGGCGTTCGGTCAACACATCTTCTCCGTAAACATCACATAATTTTCGCCTTGCATGAACTGCATTTACCCTTTTAATAGTTAAACAGTAAAATATGCCGAAAATGTTGTTTTCGATCTTCCATCTTCGATAGGGCACCAAACAAAAACTATTCCATAAAATTTAACAAAATTTTTTACAAAAAAGCCTTACTATATCAGCTTTTCAAATTTATAAAGATAAAGCGGTTAAGTGTGAAGTTGGCTGCGAAAAAATTCAATAAGATCAGCTGTTGTCATCAAACGAAATTACTTAGTGAACGACCCAATATAAGTATCGTTGAAATAGAGGTAGATATAAGGAACTTTATATAAAAGCTTATGTGAACCTATTAAACAAAAACGTGTTGACCTTATACCCAAATTTATTTTAAAGTGTTTGTAAATATATTGTGCAGCCTTAGACATTTACTTTTTTCTAGGTATTCTATATAACATATATGTAAATATTTTAGCCACCTCCTAATCTTTGTGTGCATGGTATAAAAATTAGCAAGTAGTTGATAATTGCGAAATATGCGTTGAAGCTCTGTTTTAAAATCTAGCATAAAATGTTGCTACTTTTTTCAAAAACAATTGTGTTAAATTTAACGTTTTTTTTCAGTGATAGTAACTCCAGTAGTCACAGATGATTATTTATTGTTAAATTATGCATGCCCAGTTTCTTGGAAATACCGATTTGGATTCTCTTTTAAGTTTTTTAGTAACGATGCATATTTTGTCTTTTTATTTTATTAAAAGTGAAATTTTGGAAAAGACAGTACGAGCTCAAAATAATATAGATAACACAAATATACTTTAAACACTTGCTTTATTTTCAAAAACATTTTCATTTTCTTTTAAGTTTTGCTTTTAATAAATTAATTAATGCCTTAATGTCTGTTTGAGATTTAAATATTAATTTAAATTGCTTATAATTTAAATACAATGATTCGTTTGTACATGTATATACCTATATATATTTTTAACTCTCATTATAACTTAATCGCCTTAAGTTCTTTCAAATGCCACAACTGGCTTAGAGTCCGGTCACAAATTAAAGCGTCCTTAATCTCTTTCAAGGCAATCAAGCAAAAGCCAATTCAATTGCCTCTCAAACAGAACTCTTTAATGTATCGTATCGCATCGTTTCGTATCTTAATTTTTGTTGCTACTTGAGCCAGTCTGCCCCAAATGGCAACAATTTATAACAAAGCAATTCATAGAAAGTTAACTTAATGTGCCATATCTCAAATACTCGGTGTTTGTGTGTGCGCTGCCTTATCAGCTGTGGCAAGGTGAAGTGGAGCAATCCTGACAACCCAGTCAGCCTGCCCAATCCCCCGCCAGACCCTTGATAACTGCCTTTCCAAGCTAGTGCGTTTAAGATTAAAAGCTTACTGTGAAATTTTTCTCTTTTGACAAGCAGTTTTATTGTTAAAAAATTAACTTGGCTTTAAATTTACGCCTTTTGTTATCCCTTGACCTTTGCACAAACTCACACGCACACGCACAGATTGGCACAGTGTGGCACACAGATACATATGTATCTGGAATCACGCCCAAGTAGCATGTCACGTTGTTGATGTTCCCAGCAATGGCGGCTTTGCTGCGTTCGCAGCATTTATAAAGTTTTCTTTTCTTGTGCCACATTCCACGGCTGCTTTATAAAGAAAAATGCCTTTTATTTGAAGCTCGTGCAGCGTTTGCAGCATTTCCTTTTTTTTACAACCCTCTTTCCTTTCTTTTCGATTCTTAGGGATTTTTTTTTTTGTAACACATTCTGTGCTGCTTATCGAAATCGTGTCTCAATAAATCTACAGCTCTACCTCTACGCACAAGGATGCTCTTGAGCAGTCTAAGGAACTTAAAGGCGTCCGCCCCTTGGTAACGCCCTTGCAGCTGTCCGGTATCAGCAGCAGCAGCAACAATAATTATAGGGTGTTTTTTTTAAGACGTTTTTTTTTAGTTATCAGGAAGGCAGTCTGATAACTGATTAAAGTTCTGCAAGCGGTGCAGAATTATGTGCCATTCAGTTACGTAGTTAGTAGGAACAAGGTGGTCCATTCAAAAAGCATGAGTTTTTGTTTTGGTGTAAAAAATAAGATTGTGCAATCAAATTTATAGAGAGAAATGATTTCGATCTTGAACAGACTTTGTGCCTGAAAAACGCTGCCAAACTTTTGCGATCTTTTTCCTACTAGCAACACATCAAACACCATACATCTTCTGGTGGTAGATGTACCCAGATTGCCCAGACATGACATATTGTTAACTGAACCTTGTGTCGTCACAATATATACATTTTTGACTCCTATTTTCACTCGATGCACAAATTTCAATTTTTGTGCCCTTCAAAAATATTGCAAGATTCCCTTTGGGGGTAGTGTGTCCAATGCTTTTCGCCACATGAAAATTGCTGCATGAGTCATCTCTAATGGTTCTGCAAGCTATATTTTCGATTACCTCACTAAAAAGTGCTTCCAAATTTAAGGCTTTATTTTTTTTTTTATTTATAAGTTGCTTTGCAATGAATACATTTATGGCATTGCTACCATATAAGAATATATTAAATAAATAAACATTTTCATAGTCTGGTGTAATAAAAACTCAACTTGGTCAGTGAACTACATATGCATTCGTGATATTTATTTTAAAATAAAAATGTTCGAAATGCCATCGTTAATAAGTATCCAAATTTGTTTCCAAAAAATGGAAGAGTACTTTTGGTTTCAATAAAAAGTGACGAAATGCCATACTGCATGAGAATGAATAACTTTGTCTTCAAAGAAAGGCCTTAACCTTGAGATCGTGTCGTTTAACACCTCACGCCTTTGTTCGACAGATACCGCCTTAATTATAGTAAAATGTTTCGTTATATTTCGCCTTTCCAATGAAAAAAAAAATTTTTTTTATTTGCAGTCTACCAAAGGGTCAGCAATCTTGATGTTCTTTTCAATAGGGTTTTTTTTTTGATAAATCACGCGTGAGCACTGTCAAGTTGCCAGGTGTTTTTTATTCAGTTTTCATTGCCATTGCATCATGGAAAGATTTGCACCCGAACAACGTTAACAACGTGCCGTTTTATGGAACCAATTCGGTGAACAATTAATTTCACGCTCCGGAACAGTGGACTGCGGCCAGCATTTGAAAGAGGATTATCTTTCAAAAGTGAATGGCAAGAATGGTTCTTTCTATTAATGATAAAGATTTTCCGATTTATTTGAAATTTTTGTGTTTCTTTGCATTTAAAACGAAACCCTCCAGATTGATGACCCTTTTATATTAGATGACAATCAGCACATTTTATAAAAAAATTAAATAAAAAAACAAAATTCAAAACATAAAATCATTTTAGACATCAAACGTATATATTTTGCCTAAAGCGCAGATGACTGCTGAGACAATGTTTAGATTATACTTTTAAAGAAAACTATATCTCTTAAAAAACACCCTATGCAGTATTACAAAAGCCGCTCTAACTGATTATCCTTGTTGACCGGCTCAGCTGTGGCAACAACAGTGGGCGATGCCTGTGTGGCAACAGAGTTGACGGCTCTCTGCAAGTGGTGGCAACAACGACAAAAACAACAACAACATCAGCAGCTGATTGATTTGTTATTGAAAATATTGAGGCTGGACGGGAAAAACGTGCTCTTGATATGCTCGAAACTTTTTATAACTTTATGAGGCTGTTTGGTTGTAATTTGATATCGCAAAGTTTTTTATTACTTTTTATAGCCTTATAATTTGGCCGCGATGTTTTTTTTTAAGAGCCCACTGTTGCTGTTGTTGTGTTGTCTGTGTGTCGCCGCTTTTTGTTTACACGACATTATTTATGGCTTATAAATACAATACCCACATATCATTTTGGGGTCTGCTCCAGGCGGCTTTGTAAATTGTAAACAACTCACATGTGCCACGGGCTTCTATGGGAATTTGCCAGCTCACGTTGCTAAAGCCGCCGAAATCTCTTAACGAGCATTAGAAATGGCAAATGCCCGACGTTTCAGTATTGCTCTCAGTGTATTTGAGTGAGTGTGTGTGTTTGTGGCATTGTAATTACATACTCATCCATATTCACACAAACACGTACAAAAGTATGGCCTTTGCGTACTTCTACCATATAATTGGATTAATGCTTTTCAGTTACGCAATGGAATAATTAGCAACAGGCCGCGAAGATCGAGAACATCCGAGAGATAGAGAACAGGTTGATGATGATTATTATTTTTATTTCGTTTTGTTTTGTTTTGCTTTGTTTTTTTTACAACACAAATGTGTTTTTGTTTTTCAACTGCTCTTTTGCGCTATATTCTCTTGTCTTGCTCATTTTTATTTCAATTTAATTTTTTTACTCTTTGAAAGGGTATGAAGGTTGTTAAGTGATGTTTGTAACGATGACCAGCGGATGGAAGTAGGTTGGTTGAATGGACGAATTTAAAGTTGAATATATGTATAATCTATTTAAGTTTTTTAGGAGTACTTCTGGATGCTTCTTTTTGAATTTCTAGAAATATATAGGTAGCATGGACTGATGACTCTAATAGCTACACTGATGTTTCTTGATTGGTACTACCAAGATTAGTTATTAGAAACTGGTTGAATAGTAAGGCAAATTAATAGGCTCTCAATTTAAAAGCCATCTTAAAGACAATAACTTGAATAGTTATATCCTCAAGAAGGCAGCTCAAGTTGCTTCTTTCCTCAAAACAAGTGCTTTGAATATTTTTGTCCAACTATAATATTTATATACTTATATGGGAGACTGGGGAAAAAAGGCGCAACTCGGGAAATATTCAACTTGCATTACCGTCATGACGGTAATCGCTGGATGCTTGTAATTTGTCCCGTACATGGCTTTGATGGAGAGCTCTAAACGTCGATAAGCCACATTTGTGGGCTACAACATAGTGCCTATGCCCTCAACCTTTTGGCTGCCCCAAAAATGCAATAATATCAAAAGTTGCGCATTTTGCCCCACTCTCCCCAAAGCATCCAGCAAGTCAAAACCAAAATTATTCAGACAGATTCGTCAGTTAGCCTTTCCGAGAGGCCTACTTCAAAAGATTAATGCGGTTTACGTATTGGTTCTTCAATTACATTCAGATTTAAGTAAATAGTCTGCCTTTTTAAGGCTGACGGCAAACTTCTTTTATAATAATTTTTTAACTTAAAATATACTTTTCTAGCGTAAATATAAAACATTTGGCAAATGTGAAAGATTTGAGTAAATTTGTCGAAACTTATAACCCATTCGATAAATGCCCAACTATTTTTTAACCAGTTCAAGCATTGAACATGTAAAAGAACAGAATGAATTATATAATAATTTTCCACAAATATCTATACGCGGCATCTGTAGATGACGTTGGAGACCCGCCAAGTTACCTAAAGTTTAGTTAAGATAACTAAAGAAGTGGATATAGACAGTCTTTTTGAATTTTAAACATTAAAAACTTAAATTAAATATTTTTTTTTTATACATGTTTTATAAATTTAAGTAACTTAAAACTTGGCTGGTTTTTTTCGTTGCTTGATTAATTGATAGAGTATACGCATGTCGGTTTTCGCAACCCATCATAACGCGCTTGTTATTATTATATATAAATTTTTAAGTTAGCTTCAGCACTGAGCTCAGAGCTTTTAAAAGGGGATTTTTCTCGCTAAATATATGTATGTTGGTAATAATATTTTTTAGCAGCATCATTTCGTTGTTTTTCTTATTTTTTTTGGTATTTTCTATTGCTCAGAATTTGATTATGCTCGCACAGGAAATTCCCATGAATTTCGTGCTGTTGAAGGCGTGCCAAACTCGTTTAGAGTTCATCTAGTCGGGCCCCCTAGGTTAGCCAAGAATTTTTGCTATATAAACAAGCCAGTCAAAGGGTTCTAAGCGTTTTAGTGCAGTGAACCCCATAAGCCAACCAACAGCAATGAGAGCTGCTCACATTTACCTATTAGTGCTAAGTGCTTTGGCCATTCTGGCAGTTGTTAAAGCAGCAGCTGCCCAGGAAGCGGCAGCGGTTGAGGAGCATCAGCTAACACTGGAGGATGTGGATGAGGCGCCAGTGCAGCAGGAGCAGTCTGATGTACGAGAGCCACGTCAATTTGGACGCGGCTTCGGTGGCGGTTATGGTCGCAGACCCTATTTTGGCGGTGGCGGCTTTCGACGACCCTACTATGGCGGTTATGGCGGTTATGGTTTCCGGCGTCCCTATTATGGTGGCTTCTATCCACGTCCCTACTATCCCCCACCACCCTTCTATGGCTTTTACGGTTAAGTGATAAACATTTTTGTGTGATAAACATCAAGTGACAATATGGCAATAAATTAAAATGATATAAGTGTAATTGGCTTAATGTGTTTTCCGTAAAGCTCGTGTAGAGATTTCGCTATAAAAATGCCAGTGTCAAGTGTTAAGGTCGTTATAAGCTGTTAAGACACAAGATGCGCATTTGTCTCTGGCTGCTAATTGCATTAACGGTGCTGTTGTCCTGTGCCGCGGTAGAGGAAGAAGCTAAGCAGCAGTTGCTGTTGGAGCGCATTAACGATGGGCAGCCAGAGCTGGCGGATAATGAGTCACATGAGCGCGTGCGACGGCATTTTGGATCTTACGGCTTTGCTTATCCAGGATATGGTTACGGCTTTAATCCTTATGGCGGTTATGGTGGTGGAAATCCCTACGTTGGCGGTGGCGTCGGTTTCGGCTTTGGTGGACACCGACATCATCATCATCATCACTTTGGTTGAACCAGTTTTCCCTATAGATCCAGCGCTTAATGTGTACACAATTCCATACAAAAAGCAATGAAAATGACAGCTTGACAATAAACTGAATTATACTAGGGAAGTTTGATAAGTTGGTATCTGTTTGTCTGTACAAGATATTTATTTTTTAATGTTCTTCGTAGAAGTCTGCTTTTAGCAATTACGTTTAGAAGTAAAATGTCTCATGACCCTTTGCTTCAGTGGCGATCACTTTGTATGACACAAATCTATTAAACTAAGTCATTTCTATGGGTTTGAAAGCCGATATTTGAAGCTACATGGGGTAAGGGTTCTAAACCCCATTTATGGGTTTTTGTTAGGGCAGCAGACCACAAGGGGTTTTTTTTTTTCAAATCGATGTCGTCCAATAGCGCTAAATACCATAATATTCATCGGTGATAATTTTATCCTTTTTAAAGTATTAGATCAAAATTATCAAAAAGACCAAGAACTCGTTGGCCGACAATACAGGCGTACTTTTGTACGCTGACTGTTCCTTGATTACTCCGCGGTTAGTGGCGCCAATGTTTTCTGAGTTTTTAAATATGCAATTTTTTTTTTCAAAAATTATGTATTTAAAAAAAATTACGTATACGCAATGCATTCTTATAAGGGCAGTAAAGAGAGGCGTGCATAGATCGGTTTAAAATTTTATGGGTGCTGAAATTTTACAATCCCTATCGCCCAAGAAGAATTCTTGGGTAACAATAACTTTTGTGCGACCAGAACGTTCGGCGTAACGAATTTCTACGGAAATTTCTAGTTCAAAGTTCCCATAGAATTCATCAGTTGCTTGCCTTCAGTGATAAAACAAATGATACCTTCCTTTTTTTTGTCGAAATGGATGGGATTTCCTAAAAATTCAGGACTGACGATATTTGACAGGCAGAGTCTGCAATAGCTTTCATAAAAATCAAATAATCACTGACTTATAAAACTGCTCTCGCTTTATACAGAAACAATTCGTACTCCTAGGTCGTTAGTGAGCAAAAATTATAAATTTTTATATCAAATCATGTTGAGTGACACGAACATATACAGCTACAGTTATACGCTGGAACAGACAGACGTCCCGAAGGACAGATGGACAAACTGGCAGAGATATAAAACAAAGCGCTGCACATTGAAGCACAAGAAACTTAATCAGCAATGTTAACGATGTCACTCAGCCTGGCCCATAAAATGGTTACATTTTATAACCCGTGCCATGTCACGCCCCCGCATCCGAACCTGCTCCAGAACCCCAACCCTGACGCCCGTAGCCTTTACCGTATTTTTTCTAATTCATATGCGTTTCAAGTTTTAATTACGTGGGCAAAAAAAAAAATAATAATAATGAAAAAAAAAAGGAAACAACAAAAACAGCAAAAAGCGAATGACAAACGAGCGGGTGCACACAAATGGCCAACTGGAATATGGCTGACTGGCTGGCTGGCTGAATGACGCACGGGCTGGTTCAGTGGCTGACCGTGCTGGCTGACTGCCTGACTGGCAAGATGTCTTGTGCCTTCTGACTTGACTGACAGCAGCAGCATTGCAGCGGCAGCAGCAGAAGCAGCAGCCAACATGAAAATAACAAAATACGCCCAATCAGCTCAGCAAGAGCGGAAACGTAGCGATACACAACACTGGCATACACACACACACACACATTCACAACACAGCCACACAGACAGACAATTGGACATACAACGCCAACACACAAAAAAAGGGCGAAAAAATTAAGTAGCGAAATCAGCGGGCACAGAGCAACAACAACTACAAAATAAAAAAACAAAAACCAAAAAAAAGCACAACAGAACACAAATAAAACAGGATAAAGGCGTTGCATGCCAAGGATAATCCGTGCAGAGGCGCACAAGAGAGCAAACGAAAGAAAAATGGTAGCACGCAAAAATTGTGAACTCACTTGACGTGGCTCATTCTGGTTGAACTGGCTGCCAGCCAGCGGTAGACCAGGCGTACTCATCCCCACCAGCACACATAAATTCCCGCCTCTAATAACTATAGTCGAACTTCTCAAGAGTGAACTTGTAACGTTATCTTAAGTTTCTAATTAGTGAAATTATTCACTTAAAATATTATTACACTTCCATACTCGATTGAAAATTTATCGAATTGGTTTACGTACACGATACGGCTGGTTTTGCGATTTGCTTGTTTATTGATAAATTACATTACAACATATTCATTAGTCGTACAATTATACCAAATTTCATACAATGCAATCGATTGTACAATTGCTCGATAAATAGCTGAGTTGTACAACCAGCCGCTTAGTGTATGGCTTGGGTAAACACAGATCTTCAAAACAATACACAAAAAAAAAAAAGTCGAATTAAATATCGATATTATTTCTGATTATTCATCAAAATTAGAGTTAATATTGTAAATCTTTTTACACTGAGCACATCTGAGCGGAACGCATGGGATTTTTTAAGATGTAAAAAAGGTGTTCGCACCTCCGATACAATTTAAATCAATGAATTATTTTGATTACATTAAATTAAAAATACTTCATTCGTCGTGGATAGGAACTCAGCCGGGTCAAAAAGACTCCATTAGTTTCTTCACGGACGGCTCCAAACTCAACAATCAAGTTGGGGGAGGGGTTTTCTCGGAAAAACTAAATGTCAGGCAGTCCTTCCGGCTCCCGGATCACTGTAGTGTTTTCCAGGCAGAAGTCCTTGCTATCAAAGAGGCTTTAATCTGCTTACGCAACGCCAGTCCAGATAACAGGGTAATAAACATTTACTCAGATAGTCAGGCAGCTATTAAGTCACTTCGTTCGTTATCCTCAAATGCGACGACAGTCAACAACTGCCGCAAATCTCTTCAAGAGATGGCACAGTAGTTTGTTATTAGCCTTATCTGGGTGCCGGGGCACCAAGATATTAAAGGCAATGAAATAGCAGACGAACTGGCCAGAAACGGCACGACCACTACCCTCCTTCCTGATAAGGAGGATATACGTATGCCGATGGCTACTTTTAAGCTACATACCTGGGAAAAGTATAGCCTTCTTGCTCAAAGTATGTGGAACAACACACCTCACTGTAGGATCACCCGCCAAATATGGCCAACTATTGACGCAAAACGCTCCAGAAAACTTTGCAGTCTTAACCGTTCACAGTGTTCGGCAGTCGTTAGAGCGATTACTGGGCACTGGCTCGTTGGAGCACACGCTGCTAGACTCAATGCTCCTATAAATGACTTTTGCAGAAGCTGCAGGGACGAAGAAGAGATAGAAACAGTAGAGCACTTCTTCTGCTCCTGCGAAGCTCTTAGCAGACGCAGGAAAAAGCACCTGGGTTACTATTTTCTTCAGAACCTAGCAGGGCTGGAGTTCATCTGTCCGAGAAAGATTGCAAGCTACATTGCTGCAACAGGATGGGACCCCTTTTAAGCATACCAAGTAGGAGAAGGGTAAAAATGCAATTTGAAAGCATAGAGATTCGTGCGGTGTCACAACGGGCCAGCCCAGGCCTAAGTGTGCTGGTTTCAAGCCAGCAGCCGCCCTAACCTAACCTAACCTTAAAAATTCTTACTTGTATTGTCCACAGTAACTTTAGTACTTTGTTAAAGTGCACCAAATTCGATGGTGATCCGCCGCTTGGGCATATTTTTTGTTTCTCTTCTCTGAAACTAGTCACATAATCATCATTGCAATTAAATTATTTAATTTGGTTTTTATTTATCTATACTTTCTTGTTAAATTATCAACTTTTGTGCTGACCTCGGACCAGGTCCCTTTGAATGAGGTAGTGCCCAAAAACATGTTTTTTGAAAAAATCTCGAAAACGGTGCCTAAGAAAAAAGAACAAATGTTATTTTCGTTTTTCTTCTTTAAGGAAGGTTCACTCGATGACCCTTAAATTTGTAAGGTAGTGTAATTGACCCATCACGAGATATATTGTTTAGAGTGCTCAATTTTGCAGAGCTAAAAAAAACTAAAAAAGAAAACTAATCTGAAGTTAAATAAAAGAAAAATTGGCAGAAAAAAAAAAATAAACTTGACTGGTTTGATAAGGAGTCTAAATGCCAATATTGGTTATCCTGTCTCCTACAGTCTAGATCAGTGGTCGGCAAAAAATACAATTACAGTTTAACTTGCGTTTGTGTGAGTGCGCAGCGACGCGTCAACATAAGCATCGGCATTGCGGTCTCGTGTTTGTTGCTGGCACGCAAATGCACGCTCCGTGACCTGTACGTGTGTCGACGACGCTACCGCCACAAATCCCCATATACGCGAGATTTGGCCGTGCCGACCACTGGTCTAAATATACAGATCTAGGCGGACGGACATGTCTAGGTAAACTTCTTTGTCCTTCTGCGTATTTTGCAGGTAACTTTTGGGTGTCTCCGACGTGTACTTTTCCATGATACTTAAATTTAAGCGGATTAACCAGAAATGGTTCAGTCAAATCATTCGTATGTACGAGAAGCCTCCAATGTTGCATTACAGAGTTGAGTGGAAGATAATAGGTTATTATAGGAGGTCACGAGGAAGAAGCTCTTTAAGAGATTTTTGTTAATTTGGAAGGATTTCATAGTGTAATTCCTTTTGATGTTGGGAATTGTAAGTCTGGAGATATTAATTATTTCAGTTTGCATTTTGTTTGTTACATACCCTTCCAAACTACTCTTATATCACTTAATATAAAGATATGGGTATTACGGCATCTAGCATCTGTTGATTCTGTGGTAATGCCGCACTTGTCAGAAAAGGCAGTACACGACTAAATCCATCCCAAATACTTAAATTTGTTTTGGGAATCGGCTTAGCAGATGATCTCTAAGGCTAGTAGGAAGCACGATGGCTCCTTAGCATCGCTTCGCCAATAAAATTATTTTTATTTTTCGATAATATCCTTGACACCTTGGTAAGCTACCCAAAATCGGGCGCTTTTTTTTTGTGGCAATTTTCGCGTTTCTTTATTAGCGAAGCTTGCCTGTACTAACTAGCATGACGATGTGGTTTGCTGTTGACGACGCCGCTTGTTAGCTGCGTATAGCGTCCAAATCAGCGCAACAAACGTGTGCGGCAGGACAACAATAAGAGCAACAAAAACAACAATCACAACAATAACAACATGTAGTTAGGGCAAAACTGTGCAGACTTAAGAAGTACATAGCGGTAAAACGCAAAAGATGCTGCTAAAAGCATAAATATGCACAAGGCAATGGCAGCAGCTGGCCAAATTGTTGCTTCCACCAAATCCCTCTGAATCTCTTCCTGCCATCCAATTCTTGTCTTGTCTATGCGTGCGTGCGTAAGTTGCGCTCTCATACTCTCTTGCAGAGCCACTGTGCGTGTGTATGCGTGCGTATGCATGACTGTATCTGTGTGGTATGAGTGTTTCTGTGTGTGTGTGATTTTATCTTTGCGTGCGTGTGTGTGGCATAAAAATTTCGTAGTAATTAACAATTACAATGATGCGAACGAATGTGAATGCGAATGTTGGCTAGCTGCTATTTCTTGGTTTTTGGCTTGTTTTGGTTTTGGCCAGAACGCTTGAATGGTTAACGGACTGCTTGAGTGACTGACAGCTGCTATCAGAATACGACGAGTCCGTCTTTGTCTGTCCTTGTCGGTCTATCTGCTTGATGTCTGTCCATCTGTCTGTCTGATTGTCTCTTTGTCTGTCTGCGGTTGTGGTCGTAATGTGCCACTGACGTTTTGCTCGTACGTTTCGTCCATTTGGTCAGTAGTCAGCTTGTGCAGGAGTTATTTTCATGTTTATGCTTGAATAAATGCTGAAATTGCAGCTAAGGTTTTTTTTTTATTTTTCTTATGGAGAATGGATTTTCCTAGCATATTTAGAGCTGCACAATGGATGAAAAACAAACACAAATTAACAAAAATTGTTACATTTTAGTTGTTTAACAATTTCAATTATAATAATTATTAATAAGCAATTTTTGGCAAATATTTGAAAAGTAAAATTATTTTTATTTGCAGGCAACTAAAATGTATTTACATTTTGAGCTTTTAAATGCCAGTGTATGTATTACAGGATACATGTGGTAACTGTTAAAATTTATTTGAGTTACAATGTTTGGAGCAACTTTAGAAAGTGCAACTTTTTTGATTTCAACAAAGTTTATAACGCAGTAATGTTAAAGTTACAGATTTTGTTGTTGTTGTAGTAATACGTATACGCCATGTAATAGGTGCTTTCAAATTTGTTTATTCATAGAAAAACTAAGTTTAAAAAGAATTGGGCACCGCTTTAATAAATCGCAACTAAATTTAACCGCTTATAGTATAAGTTAATTTCAAGAAGTTCGCTTGAAAACTCAACTTTAGCCGTTCTTAATATTAAAGAACCCTTTAGTTACCTGCTGGCCAACATTAATTTATAAGATAAGATTGTTGGCAGATGGAAAATGTATGATACCAAAATGATCCGCATTGATTTGAGGATCGACTTAGCTATCTCCTTCTGTATCGTTTGTCAGACTGTCTACTGATAGAAAATTTCACCAAGAGATGCGCATCATCCTTTCGTAGTTAAAGTTTCTTGGACTAAGGAGTATTAAGCCTTCCTTTTTAATGTAGCACTATTAGTTCACAAAACAAATCAAATCGGATTAGCGCATTCAGGGTACGATCAAAAAGAAGTAGGACTGATCTGAACCACAAACTGAGCTGTGCAGAGCGCTCGCACCAACAGTGTCTGCTAAAGTTAAGCCTTACGAAGAGACCGATTTTTTTTCCAATCGTCTGCGGGCAAACGGAGCTCAACAGTGTTCGAGTGGCATAAGTTTTTCCGGAAGGGGCGGAAGCTCGTCCACTTCATGGATTGATGAAAATTAAGGGCACGGTACAACAAAACAAATAGTATATTAGCCAAAAAAATTCGGCCGTGCTCTGTAAAACGAATCAGTACATTTAATTCGGACTCGTTTTGAAAACGAATGTTTGGAGCGCCTAATTTCACCAAAACGAATTTTCTATGTGGTTTGAAATCGAATGTTTTGTTGCAAGAAGAATTAAAACGAATTGGCAAAATATGTTGAAAAGGTACGCATTTTAAACTGGCGACAGCAAAAATTCGGACTTGGAAGCACGCAAAAACGAATCCGAATAAAATTGTTCGTTTTGTTTTTTTTTCGTGTTCCGGGACACAGCCGATTGTTAATTCTTATTTATGTTGTTGTAAAATTATAAAGTAAAAATTTATTGTAAATTAAAAAGAGGTCTAGCCTAGAGGTGGGATACTATCGATGGCACTATCGATAGTATCGATAGTTTCATTTTACGGGTACTATCGATGGTTTTGTTCAATAGTATACTTCGATAGTATACTTTTGTATGAAAAAACTTTTTTGACAAATCAACGGACATAAAATTGGCAACATGTCAAAAAAAAATACAAAATCAGTGGTAACACGTCGAACCTTTTTGACCATCCGACGCTTTTAGAGTCAAATCCGATTGGCACCATAAAAAATTATTTAAGTAAATCAAATTTTTGTAAAAATTCTTCGCATAAAAAACCAAAAATCGTTAGCCTTATTGATGCCACAGACGTCTAGCATTTCTGGATAGTAGCAACTTTGGCTTCCGAATTTTCGAATTTCATAAAATTCGTATTGCAAAAAACGGAAAAAAGGTCTATAAAAATTAAGTAGTAGCGATATTTGACATTCCACATTATTTGGACAGTCAAGCTTTAAGCCAAATTGCAAATCCACTAAGTTTTGTAGCCCAACACAGTCGGATCCCTTCTACTGAAATTGAGAGGATGAATGTTCAGTAGAAGTGGTCTTATAGTTTTGGACAAGATAAGATGTAATTTTAAAAGTATCTCTTTTAACAATGCCATGAATAAAACGTTTCTTTTAAAAATTTTTAAATACTCTTTTTGTAAGTATGTATAAGAATTTTCCCCATTTGCGATATGTTCTATGAATGTACCCTAGTTTGTGTGCCATATTTCACTTTGTTCGATAGTACTATCGATAGTATCGATAGTTTCAACTATCGAAGTCTAAACTATCGAGTGGTGCCACTATCGATAGTATCCCACCTCTAGTCTAGCCTTAGCTTTGAGTTAATTATGTTATCAATTGGGTTTAAAAATGATGTTCCATAAACTAAATTTTTAATATTTAAGATTACACAGACCCACAAAAAAACTGATGTGAACTTCACATATGACAGAGCTAGGGTAGCCACTATAAAATTTTGTTTTCGATCTGGAACACCAGTTTTCTAAAATTACTTCCAAAATACCTCGTTTTATAATCCTGAGTGCTGGGTTTTTTCTGACCTCATATTCGGATTCAAAAAATCCATAAGACTAGATCTGTTACATCCAAGTTCAAACCATTATTGTTTTTTGTAGGCCTGTGCTATTGTTATTCACAACCATGAATTATCAACAAGAGAAAAACAAATGTGTTAAATTAAATATTTAAGCATGTGTGGTATTATAGTAACTAGCAGCAACTAAGCTTATTCAACAAATCCACATCAAACATTTGTCGATGTGCAATTTTTTATTTTTATTTTATTTATATGACTCTAATTTCTATACAAATCATTTAAATCCTTTTGACTTTTGCAGATTAGCTTCTCTACATTTTCTGGTTCAGTTACCTTATACAATTGAACTGGCGATGTAATACATTTGTAAATGGGCATAAACAGTAATCCAACGCAAGGTAGCTAAATAAGTTGGCTACCTAGTCTTCTTATTGGCCTTAACCCAGTTAGCCATAAAGACGGTATTAGCTCATACTTGAAATTTATCCATTATGGTCTTCAGTTTAAAGAAAATTTCCTTTAAGTAGGCCAGTCGGTTTCATCTTCAAGTTAAGTTCATAATCCTTGACGACTGGCGCATTAGTATGACACACAAAAGGCATTTTCTATTATTATTATTTTATACTTAATTCTTTAAATTTTTTATGTATATTAAATCATTTTCTACCATTGTATTTACTGTTTATATTTCTTCATTCAACATAAGGGCAAAAATTTCATCTTTATTTCGCTGTATGTTATGCGTTGTTGGTTGGCATGTTTAATTGTATTTGTGGTAATGACACATACACACAGATATACAAACACACACACACATACAAATAAAAACAGGATCTCTTACGAAAAAGAAACACACACAAACACACATAAAGACAAATAAAGCAAAGCGTAGGGAAAGTTTTCATTGAAAAATCTAAGGAAAAAATCCCTAATTAAACAGTTTGTCAGTAATGCAAATAAACTTTGTTAAACTTTTACAGAGAGCTCTGGCTGTAGCTATGGCTGCAGTCATAGCCGGAGCTGGAGATGAAGTTGAATCTTCAGCTGAACAAAGCCGGCCGACGCTGGCGACAACGACGTCGACGACGTTTCTCGTCCGCTGCTTGTTGCTTATTATTTTATTTTAAATAATTTCTTTTTTTTTTGTATATTTTTTTTTTTTTACCAAACACACAAAAATGTAATTATTAAAAAATTATGCTAAACACGCAATAAAAACTTGGTAAGCAAAAAAGAAAGAAATTTCGGTCAGCGGGATAACAAAAAAAAAAGAATTTATTTTTAAAAGGCAAACGGTCAAGTTTAGCTTTTTTTTTGTTCGCTGCTGTTGTTTTGTTACTCTGTAGCCCGCATAAAAGCAAAGAAATGAAAAGAAAAGAAAAGAAAAGAAAAGGCAAAGGCAACAAGGAAAAAAATTAACAATTGTTAATTTGAAAATTGCACACAAATGCGTAATGCGAAAGTTTTTGCGTTGCTTCTGTTGCAGAGTCCGGGGCTATAGTCCGGGACTACAGTCCGGGCATACCCAACTGCTGACTTCAAAACCCGAACTGCGACCCGTCCCGGCCATGTTTTGGCCACTTGTTAAGTGTTAATGAAATAATTATGCCAACTTTGCCTGGCAATACACATACACACACACACAAACACATGCCACCCGCATACACAACAGCAACCCCGCTCCTTCATACCTGCACAGTGGTCGTGATAGTTGATCAGCATGCATAAAATTTGCTTTATCAATTTTTTTATTTTTTGTGAACAAAAATAAAATAAAATGCATAAAATTTGCTTTATCAATTTTTTTATTTTTTGTGAACAAAAATAAAGCAAAAAAAAAATACTATGGTTTCCTTTTAAACCGTAAAGAAGTTTTAAATGCAATATTTTTTTCAATTTTGTTTAAAGATTTTTTCCAAATCAACTCTTTTTGGTGTATTCGTTTGCCTAAGCCTTAATTTAAAAATTACGTAGAAAGCTCCAACATAGCAAAAATGTTTCGACATAAAAAGGTGCCTGTTATTTGAGAAAAGCAACCTGTTTTCATGCAGCGGCAATATACCATGACCTCAGGACCTAAAAGTTTAATTTTTAACTAAATATAACTAAATACTAGACAAAGACGATCCGAAAGTATTTGAGTGGAGCGCATTAAGACCTTAGCTTATTTAAATCCTACGATGCCATTTTTATTAATATTTCTCAGTTTTGTCTACGCTCACTCTTTCCTTGTTTCAAATACTTTTTTTTTGGGCTAATATCATCATCCCATGCCATCATCATTTTGGATTCTACAATATAAATATATATTATTCTGCGAAAAATAGTATAGGATATTGTTGTAAGGTATTTTCCCCTTTTTCCTTATTAATTTAATATTGTATAACAAATATTTTGATATATAACAATATTTTGTAATGAATATGTAAAATATCAGGGTAAACAAATAAATAAATAATAATAGTATGGGATACCATAATTTCAATTTCAAAATTTAAGTTAAAAATTAATTTTGTTTATTTTTTAGCTTGCACTTTCCACAAAAAAACGTCTAAGATTGCTTTAAAACAGGGTGTCTCAAATAATTTGGCCACAAAAACTTTTCTGGTTTAACTTTTTTCCATCAATGCAAAATTTGACCAAATTTAATTAAAATGCGTCAACTAGTTTTTCCCAAATTAACAAGAGCAAAGAATTCGCTTATATTTGCGAAAAGATTTAGGTTCTTGAATGTATTTACGCAATAATAGTTTCTACAAAATAAGACTTCTCGGAAAATTTTATTTAAATGGGGATATCATATACATATATCTTATATATTTCATCGTATGTATATATCATATATATCACGTATATTTTCCAAAAACAGTTGCATTCGCGAACTGAAGAACACTTTGTTCCTATTATTTTTGGTAATCTAAAATAAAGAGCGATATTCCGATTTTATTTTGTTTGTATAATTGAAATTTATATTAGAATGTTTTATTATTTCCAATTTCAATTATTTTTTAGTGAAATAAAATAAATGCGTTGGTTATGTTCGAAACCTCAGTTCAATTTTTATTTAAAAAACTCGCAATTAACTGTAGCTAATTTAAGCATTTGGACCACTGTGCCTCGCTCCATTGTGACCACTTCAGTTTTATTGTACTTCCTGCTGCCTACACACACACACACACACGCATACACAATGAAGTGTGAGTTTTGGAGCTGCTGCTGCTACTTGCTTATTGCTTTTTTTAATTCGATAAACTGCCCTCTAAAGACCCCCAAGACCTTGACCAGCTCGGGTTCGGCCGGATAACGTCTTAGACGACGCAGCCTTACAATAAAAGACTTTGGCGCACAAAAGTATGCTACGTTTTTATGCTTGTAAACGAGTGGGGAGCACTGCTAACGCATAAGCCGCTTAATTACAATAAGTTGGCTCTTTATTGCAGAGAGTTGGCAGCACTGGTCGAGTTTTTGTTTTTTTTTTTTGAGAGTGCTCGGCCTATTTACTTAAGACGCGAAAATGTGATTAACAAGTGTGAAAAGCCATTTGATTTCCTTTTGTTCTCTTTGCTTAGCGTTGTCAGGGTGTTTCTTCAAGTTTAATTTGCTTCGAATAACTTTAATTGATTTAGTTTTGGTTTTGTGCGGAGAGCGCATTAGTGTAATGTCTGTCTGTGCGTGTGTGTGTGTGCTGAGATTTTCAATTACTTAAAAATGGCATGTCAAAGTGTCGAAGAACGCCTTAGAGTCATAGCCGGACTAAGTTCTGCGCTCTGTGCCTGTTAAGAAGTTTGCCTTAAAAATTAGTCAAGTTTTTTTATATGCTCGGAACTTTAAAAGCTTGCCAAAGAAAGTTGCCACAAGTTTGGGATTTTTTTGGGAGTATTTTCTTTCCTCATCGTTTTTCTTGCTCGCACATGCATCATTATCAAGCCGAATGACAGGTGTGCGCATGCCAATTTGAGCAGCTCTAATTGAATTTAGTAAACTATATGTAGCACTGTCTTTGGCCAACTTCTCCGCAGCCCCCAACCCGCCTTTGGTTTGTCTGTCTACCATTTGCCGTTTGGCACTGCCAAAAAAAAGTTTCACGCTGTCATTGTAATACACACCTTATCATGCCGGCTGCTGCTGCTGCTGCTATCTCTTGCTCATCCTACCATTGTTTAGTTGTAGTTGTTGCTATAGTTCTGGTCTGGAAGTAGCTGAAGCTATAACAAAAGCTGTAGCTGGAGAGCTGAATCTGAAGCTGCGTGTCGTGCAAATCCCAGGCAAGTTGTCTTGTTGCCAACGCCACTGCCATCGGCATTGCTGCCGTCGCCGCCGCCAAACAATTAACGTTAATGGATCATGGTAACTTTTTCGCCTTTTTCCTCTGTGAAATCCCAGCGGTGCGTGTAAACTGGCAAAAGTAGCAAAAGCCTGAGCAAACTACTATGGAGCAGCATCAAAGACACAAGCCCATCGAGGCATATATGTGGCAAGGCAAAGGCACAGTGTCTTCAGTTATGGTAAATACGGATAAACTTTTTTTTTTTTGGGGAATACTGACTTTGAAGCAGACTTATTTGTCGTTGAAAGTAATTTTTTGTTTGAAAAAATTTATAGATTATTTAGAACAGTTTGGTTAGATCTTGGAATATGGGTCATCTTTAATTATGGTGATTGGGTTTTGGAAACTTCAATTTAATTTAAAAAAACGATTTCTAGCATTTGTACAAGACTGATCGCTAGCTAGCATCGTGCCCGAAGGGGCAAACAATTTTAAATATGGAATTGTATCTACTAACAATTGAAGCATCAGAGAAACAGAGTTGATATGCTTGAAAAGACTTTTAGAGCTTTGTTAAAGGACAAAGATACGCTACTGGCGCTGTGTATTGTAATTTTTAGTAAACAAAGCTAAAGAAATAAAAAGACTATCAAAGCGCAGTAAATAAATTTTGTAATTTTTCCTCATATAAATTAGACGAGCATAAATTTTAAATTAGATGAACAGAATATCATTTCAAGACAAATTATATATGTTTATATAACTCCAATAAAATTGTATTTACTTGAATAGGAATTGTTTAAATTCTCACACAGTAGTTCATAGATTTGAAGCTTTTTTTTTTATTCTAAAATATCTTACCTGATTGATTGAAATTATGTATAAGATGATAATTCCACCGTTGCATGTTTGAGCTGAAAAATGGCAATTTTATGGTAACAAAAGTTTTCTTTTGAAAAAGGTTTTGAAATGAGAATAGGGGCAAAATAATGTGCATATACGAGAAAAATAAAAGACGATTTCACACTCTGAGTTTCTCGGTTAGGTCGATAGGGGCTTATTTCCTACAAAAATATGGGAAGTCCTTCATCCACATTCTTTGCGATACTCACTTTTGAGATTCTAAGTTCTTAAGTTATTCAACACTTTCAGAGATGAAAAAGTTATCAGCTCATCCTTTTCATTGATCTTTCTGTAGCCATCTTTGAAAGATAAGACTGATGACATTTTTTCTGTAAACAACACATTTTTGGAATGCTGAGACAATGACCGTTCTTCGCTTATAGATATTAATTTGCTAAAATCTTAAGCAGCTGAAACGTTTGAGTATATTCCGCCAATTAGCTCCAATGTTCATTTGATCGTTTGAAAATTAATTTTTTGTGCTCTTTTAGAGCTATTTAACATTATATTTAAATTTGCATTTAACAGCGTTGAATCAGCAGTTTTTTTGTTATTAGTAAACAGCTAACACATTTCATAAATTTCATACTTTGCTTATTTAATATTGATGCCGAGCACCCCATAGTTTCAGAATTTTAAGTTAAGAATTTTAAGTTTGGTCATCACTTGTTTTCATCATCTCCAGAAAAATTACCTTTAGATGAAAGATTAAAAAACAAATTAAAAAAATGTATGCTTTTCATAAGTGTCTTCATCTCAAATCATCTCCTGAAAAATAATTTTTTAGACACATCTTCATTATAAAAAACAAACTTTTACTTAAGTGTCTTACGAGGAATATTTTCAAATTTACATATTTTTTGAAGTGATTTATCAATTCTATCGTACTTTTCACAAATGACCTAAAATATTTCTTTTTTTTTTCTTCATATTTTGTTTACAATCTGTCTTTGCTGGACAATAAGTAAGTGTGTACTAAATAATAATAAAAAAAAAAAAAATTATAAGTAAAACAGAAAGTTTCCATTAACCTAAAATATAACATAATTTTCACATAAATAATATAAAACCTGCATATATTCAAAATAAGATTTATATTTTGAAAAGTTCATCACTTACTTCCAATAATAGTGCCAAGAGTTCTTTGTTTCGTTTGTATTAACTCAACGTCCCATTGCAAACATCTGCTCACTTTCAGTAAGGGGACTGACCCACCACTAAGTTTTCCACAGCACCAGCCTTCCTAAAATAATCCTTTGAAAATCTTTCAGAAGTTCATAGAATGCCATATCATATGCTTAATATTGCTATATTTTCCATTCAGTATAAACACCTGCATATTCTTCTATGATTATATACAGTCTGCAGAGTTTATCCATTCTGTTAGTTTGACTTTGTCAACCATAAAGTCTGGCAACCTTTCGACAGTGTTCAGTGTTCAGGATTCGTTTGCTTGAATGCCATCCGTTTGGTGTAACGAACAACGAACTTTTCTGCTGTCTTTTGCTGTTTTGCGTGTTTTGCTTCTTGAAACTCGGTGGCGTTTTGAAAGACATCTCCTTCGTCGTCGTCGTCATCGTCATTATTTCAGCTCCTCTGCTCCTACTGCTACTTCTTCACAACCAATTCGTGCAAGTTTTTGCTACTTTTCACTTCTTTTTTCCCCCTGTTGTTTTTGTTGTTGTCTGCTTATTCTACTTCTACTTCATTTTTCTACTGCCTTACGATTCGGGAGCGAGTGAGTGAAAGAGCAACGCGCGTAAGTTTTAACACACTCAAGTGTCGTAATTTCGGCTGCTTTTTCACACACAAAACAATATCAATGCTGGTAGTTTTTTAGGTATGGGGGCAGAATGAGCCCCCTTGGAGTCTGGTCCCCGCGAGCTATGCGACTGTTGCTGTGTGGGTGTGTGTTTACTCACGCGTGTGTGTGCGTCGGTTTGTGTGTAGTATCTCCAGCCGTCGAACAAAAAAAAAAGTTAAATGAAAAGTTTTGCTTTGCCGCTTTTGCTATACGTCGCTGATTTTGCTGACTGACTTTTAGGCTTCAAGTCAAGTTGTGCTCAAACACACACACAGGCACACACACTTATCCACACACAAAGTTACACGCACTTTGTAAGGTACACGTTACGTATACGCAACTATTGAGCAAGTTCTCAACCAACTCCCACAGTGCACCAAAATTAAGCTGAATGGGGCAAAAGCGGAAGTTGCCAGAGTCAAGCACGATAGAAAGAACCCATCGTTGGATTGAACGGCGGGTGGTAGTTTGATGTTAGCTGCAACAAAAAAATAAAAAAACTTTTGGCGCAGCTTAAAAGTTATTAGCGTTTTGGGGCACTACCAACTACCCAGTTATGCTATATACGCATCTAGGAAACCTATCCAGCTATACACTTGAAGAAAAAATTGAGCAAACAAGAAAGCAAAGCCTTTTATGAATGGTGTTTGAATTTTGAGTAGACTGCTATATTATAGAATCCTTGTACGGCAAACTTTTCTAATCAAGAGAGTTTTTTACTTTTTTAGTTAAAGACACAATTTTGTAAAGTTTAATCCAAATCGGAATCATTGAGCAACAAACAAGTTATAGACATCTGACACTCTTCTATCGTCAAAAAATCTCACTGCTTGAGCTTGAAACCAATTTTAAACATATAAATAAAAACTAAAACCACATAATCTTCTATGAAGACTTATGTCGCCTAATTTATAAACATTTTTTTAATCAAGCTTAGTCTTCATGTGTTTACAAGATAGCTTTTTTTTTTAAATTCAATTTTTATTATGTGGGATCTTTGAATCTCTGATCCTTTGAAATTTCGATCGTTTAAAGACATGTAATCACCCCTTGGCTCAAAAGATGTTAAAATTTTTATATTCAATTGAAAAAAATTTGATACAAAATGAAAATTGACAAAAAATTTACATTGCTAATTTTATATATACCACATATATTTTAAAAAAATTGAAAATAAGAAATATTTTGGAATATTTTTTGTAATTTAAAATAAAAATTGAGTTAAATTGAGTTCTTTTATTTTGCAAAATCATCAAAAACACATATATTTTTGTGAATTGCAGGTTTCTTATTATGTGGTCGTCGATCCAGCTTGTGCATCAAGGAGTTCTGTCAATCAGGAGGCCATAATTTGGTCCGCTTTTCTCTAGGTCTTCTTTTCGTTTTGGTTCAGTTCGTCGCTTGTTGGAGCAGATTTTTAAAACTTCTTTTTTTAAGCCTCTTTTTATGGGATTTTCATTTGGGAGTCCTTTTGCCAGCCTGTTACTGTGACTTTTTAGCCTTTCATTGTAGTGGCTTGTGTGCCTATTTATCTGGAGGTCGACGGTCTCCAGTCTGTGGTCATGGTGCAATGTCGAATTCCTTACATACCGTTCACATCCAGTAATAAGGCGTAAGGCCCTGTTCTGGAGTGTCTGAATACGTGAGCGTATTCTGAAATCTGGATGGCGTATCTCCAGGTTGGAACCATTACCATTTCATATAATTCTCTTTTGCATCGGAGTGGGAGACAGCTGCGATGGTTCATGAGCCAATTCATTTTAGACATCTGTAGCCGCAAGTTTTTGACTGTGCTTTCTATATGCTGTCTGAAGGTCAGTCTGCTATCAAGGGTAACTCCTAGGTACTTCGCTTGTTTTTGTAGTTTTAGTGGTTGACTGCCAAACCAGACAGCAGGTGATAGTTTTTTTTCTTAGCGTATATAGCACTGCTTTGCACTTAGTTGGATTCATGGCAATGTTCCACCTGTGAGCCCATCTCTCAAGTAGGTATAGGTACTCTTGAATTCCATCTGTGGCTACGTACTCACAGGAGGCAGAGGCTAAATAGCCGTCGTTATTATCAAAATTGAAAATATTATTATTTTTTGTTTTGTGATATATAAATAAAAATTGAGATTTGACTTATTTTTCATAATATTTATTATATATATTAATTTTTAGGTCAAAAAGGGATAGATTTTGTATTTAAAAAAAAAAAATTATAAATAATTGGATCATTAACTTTTTTTTTTTTAAATAAATGCGTTTTGATTCCTGAACTTTAATTATTTCTAAATTTATTGACTAACTTTTTGATTACATAAAATGTATTTTATTTAAAAATACTATTTACATAATTGTAAATTAGTTTATACTTTGTAGAACATGCTATACATTTTATTTTCGGTTTTAATCCTATTATTAGTTTCTGTTTGAGTATTATTTGTTGCACACAATATAAAAAGACTAAGCTGAAGATGACAGTGCGCAAAACCATTGTCTTAATAAATCATTTAAATAATTACTTCTAAATTTTCTTATTAATTAAAAACACTCATTTAAATTTATTAAAATTATTGCCAAAGACAATTAACAAGTTGTTCAATTTGCTGAACTGCATTAAAAGCAACAAACAACAAACAAAAAATAACTTAATTTTTATGTTCATTGAATGGAAATGACAACTTTATGAATATTTAATTTTTGTTTTCAAACATTTGTTTTTGACATTTGTACACAAAACCATTTCACTTGAGTAGTATTTTATTTTCTAACAATTCTTAACAGTTGTATGTGTCATAATATTTTAAAATATCTATAAGATGAAGAAGAAGGTTTGGGTTTTAAACTTTTATTTATTTAACAGATGTACCAATAAAAACAAACTCTTAAGCTTGGAATTTTAAAGTTAGGCTTATGGCTTTAGCCTTTTTTAAGTTAATGTAGAGCTATGTGTACTATTTAAAACAACGTAATATATTCAGGCGAACTAAAAGGGAACAAACATTATACTTGGAACTAAGTTTACGTTGGAACTAATTTTATCTGATAATTTAATGATAATTAAAAATAAAATATGTAAAAAGTTTTTGCACTGATAGAGCTGGATTTTAAAGCTTCAAAAGCAGGACCAGTAAAATAGGACGGAAGAGAAAAGTATGAAGAAGTTATTATAATAGCTACAAGATCTTTATTCTCAATTTTTAAAAGATTCTAATGTTTTCAAATTTAAGCTCAATAGAATACCAAGTTAAGACACAGCCTAGATGCGTTTTAGTGAGTTTAAATACGATATAGTTTCATAATTTAATTGTTTAAAAAAGGTTGAATCGCAATAGCATAATGTGTGAACCTAAAATATGCTTAGCGTAGCAGCTAGGTCCTTCAACTAATGTTCATAGGACCGTAAACTAATAATTCATATGGCTTCTTAAAGTTAGTCTGATTTAAAAAAGAAAAAAATTATTTTCAAAGTATAACAAATAAAATTCATACAATTTTTATTTGCGACTAATAATATTTCGAAAAATATTTGAAGCAAATATTTTCGAAAAAAATGAGCAAATAACGTTTGCATATATTTGCAGGAAATATTTGCCATAGGTACCTGGAGCACACACCTTAGCACTGATATTTGGCCTTATAATTTATTTAACAAAATGAGTAAATATTTGCTTCGATAATGCTAGCTTAACAATACACTGTGGGCCAAGATTTTCCTATTTTGACCAAAACCCAGTCATTTCCATAATAATTTTTTTAGAGTGATGAAATTTAACACACGTGTTGCTAAAAGATTGAACTATTTTTCTGGGAAGTTTGAGCCTCCTCAGATGTTTTTAAGATAAAGATAATCTGGACCAAAATTGGAATTGATTTGCATCTTTGAAAGCATGCTATAAAATTTTCAAATTGTAAATTTTTTTTACATTTAGCACAACTTTTGAAAAAATGGTTATTAAAGCATACTTTTAGGCAGCTAAGAAATTAAAAAAATAGTAAAATTTCCTGGGGGTCAATTCTTAAAACTTAACTTTTAGAAACAGTTTCCGAAAATCGGTAGGAATTAGATTATGTTGTAAAACATGTGAAGAAACTTATAAAAATTTTTTCGAGAAAATATCGAGTGGTAGTCGGAGGTACCCTTAAAGCAAAGCAGCCAAATGATAAAAAAAACCAAAAAAAACTTTTTAACTACTCGAATGAATTTAAAATCGAAAAGTTTTTATGCTTAGTTTTATTTTTTTTCTGAAGTTATACTTATAAATAAAAAAGTGATTGAAGATTTCGTTGCTACATGTATCACGGCAAATGCAGGAAAATGTTCGCGAAAGCTCATAAAATACAAAATGGCAACTTTGATTGCCAATAACTTAAAAACCTCTAATTATAATTTAAAATTTTTTTTCTGCACAGGATACCTTAATATGTGTAAAATAATATTAAATTGTCATTTTGTCCAAATTTTGATTTTCATCAGGAGGGCTTTTGGCCAAAATCTGGCCACGCGGGCCCACTGTGCAATGTGTAATAGTGAAGCAACTATTTTCGAAAAAAAAAATGAGCAAATAACGTTTGCATACATTTGCAGGAAAAATTTGCCATAGGGTAGTACTTGGAGCTCACACCTTAAAACTGGTATTTATTTAACATAGTGAGCTTCGTTAATGCTAACTTTACAATGGTCAGATTGGGTTTGTTTAGAACTATTATTGCTGGAAGCTTATTTGTTATATTAAGTGGCAGCGGTTGGTATTTTTAAGAAAGGATTTGAAAGATTTGGCTAAGACAGTTCGTGTTCAGAGCAAAATTGAGGAAGGTAGTTCTAAGCTCTTTAAAATTGTGGTTGGTATCTTGCAAGTAGGTGTGAGAGATTCATCAATTTGGTATCTATGGGTGAAATAAGTGTGGCCTAAGCGCAGTCTGAAGAATTATTGTTAGGTAAGACGTGGCAAGTTAGCATTAATTGCAAAAAGGCGTGGCTTATCGGTGAATTAGGTGTTTATGTGTCAGATAAATGTGGCCTAAGCCGCGTTTGAAGAATTTTTGTGAGGTCAGATAAGAAAAGTTGATATATTTTTGAAATAGTTGTTTTAAGCGAATACTATAGTTTTAGGTTTTCTTTGTTAACTCATGTCATTACTTGAGACATACCATTAGTATTTCAATTTAATTTAATTTAATTAAATTGCTCAATCTTAATCATCATTAACGATCATTAACAAATGTAAATATATAAGATGGCATTCGCTAAAGACGTGCGCAGACGACTTTGGGATACCTTGTACCACCGATATCTTTATAAACAAACGAATTGTGCCCTTTACTTTTTTTGACAGATCGGTCGAACGATTTTGATCAAATTTGGTAAAGGGCTGGGGATCTTTAAAAAACTTCCGAATGCCAAGTTTTGCTACGATATTTTCATACACAAACGAAATATCCTTTAAAACTTTTGGTTTTTTTTGGAATTTGAAAGTTTGTTTGACTAACTAAGATCTAGGAGTTCATATATGTAGATAGACACACGGACATGGGTATGGCGACTTGTCTAGTCACCCTGATCATACTTTATGTAACTTTGGTAGGTCTCCGATATGTCCTTCTGTATGTTATTTATTGCATATTGAAAGATAGCGCTTACTTGCACTGAAAACGTCGACACTTTTCTCTCAGTGTACTTGCTGCTGCTGCTATTGTAAGTGCTACTGCTACCGGTCTGAGGTGAGCTTGAAAATGCTAGCAGACTTTTTTCTGGCTTACTGCTGCTGCTGCTGCCGCTGCCACCCGCTATTCATATTTGTGTTTGGGGCTTAGTATGTTATTAAGTTGTTACGTTTGGGCTGTTACAAACCAAATACTACAACAAACATTCCAACAGCCGCAGCAAGCACTTTTAGTGGGCCGAGAGGGTTTAAGCCCTATTCGCGCGCTGCGTTCTACCATGTCTTTGCGTCACTCTTTGCTGCTGGAGCATATGCCAACCACGCATAAATACACGCCACTACAGAGCAGCGACGCCAACAGCGGCTGCGACTGCGAGAGCGGCAGCAACAGTCGCGCGGTTGTCTTCACGTCCCCACACTACACACGCCGCTGGCACCTAGAAACGTGTGTATGATTCCACGTCGGTCTCTCAAAGGTATTGCGTGATATTTCAATTTGTTTTTAGTTGTAAGTGGCTTAAAATGATTTAATAACTCATCAAGGGATTTGCTTGTTGTTAGGTATTTGCTTTAGTTTAGTTTTCGTTTGCTGTTTCGTGTTAAGGCTGTCCCGACGTCCGTCTTTGACTCCGGCGGACGCTTTTTGGCGTTGGCGTCAGCGTTGTTGTAGGCAGAGAGCACGGCTCTATAAGGGTTGAGGATTTACGGGTTTGGTTCACCTCACACAGTTTTGGCATGCGAAACTTTTTAAGTAGTTTTGTCGTTTCATATTAAAGAAGTTTCTATTAGTTTTGCGCTTGCCATTATTAATACAAATAACAAACTGAACTAAGCACACACTTAAAGGTTCTCCCAACCCTCGCACAGCTCCCACTCCCACACACACACACAGCGCAACAAATAAATGTATTTATATTTTGTATTTTGGTTTTACTCGGGCTTACTTTGGTTACGGGGTGTGGGAGGCTAAAGTCATAGCCAAAGCCAAATCCAAATCCAAAGCTGAAACTATTTTCGAGGCGCCCCAAAACCGATGGCACGTGGCTTGGTGTTTGCCGTCATTATGAGCAATATGTGTGCACGCATAGTTTTGTGGTTGCTCTGTAAATATTTTAAACGCCGCTTTGCCATAAATGCTCCCCGGGGTTCACTTATTGAAACTAACTAAACTCCAATGCTCCCTATATACTATAACTATACCATATACTACATAAAACGCTCGTATTGTATATGTTTTTTTGTATCTGTGTGTGTGTGTTTTGGGCAAATTTTAAATGTGCACAAATTAAGTCAAATCAATTTTTGACCAACAATTTGTACGTTTCGGTTTGTATTTAACTTGCCCGCTACCCCCAAGGCGCTTGACTATCTACCCTAGATCCCTAGCTTTGGCTACCACATTTTGACCAGTCACGTAGCATGAATGTATCGAGTGGGGCTGCTGCTGCCGGCATTAAAAGTACTCTGGGTACAGGCAAGGAACAAATAGGCCAAACCAAAGTAACGTCGAACCGGTGAACCGTCTGTTTGTGATTCGGTTTGCGGAATGGACGGCAAAAGTTGACAAGTTGTGAAATTCTAAGGCTGCCACAGAACGTTGTAGAAAACAAAGTTTTTCGTTTTCTTTGTATATTTCTATGTCAAAAATTCAATACGGCTAATTACCCAGCTTTATAGCTAGCATTGCACAGTGGGAAAAATTGGCAAAATAGTAAGAATATTTTTTAGTTTATTGAAGTTATTGACTTCCTTTTAAAATTGTTTTGAAGGCATACGAAGAACATAAATTTTCAAATAGGAAGTTGTAACATTTTTTGGCGTTTTTCGATTGTTTATTTGACAAAGTTTTTTGTCTTAGTACGCTGACTGAACCAAACGTCTTTTGAACGAACTTTATCGCAAGTTTATGTTGTGTGAGCTTTAGTTTATTGAGGTGTTCACTTTGTCGAGCATAAATGTTTAAGGGTAAAAGGGCAAAGTGTCGAACAGTAACAATACAAAAAATGGGCAATGATGTCGTATCTAGCCACTTGACTACGAAAAGTAATGCATTCTTGCTTATCAGAGTTGCCAAAAGCTCCAAAGTCAACAAAGTTTTTTTTTGGTATTACTTAGTGTTAGCCCAGCTAGTCGGGATTCTTCCCTAATCTCCGAAAAATCAATACATTGTCCTTTTACGAGTTCAGTTTCACAACGTTGTTTGCATACCGAGATGCTGTGTCCGAATCCAAGGTCAAAAATTCCGCAGTACGTCGGCATCTCAAAAATATTCATACCTTGTTTTTAGAACCTCCAAATCCGAAAATAGTTTTTTATTAATTTTTGTTTTCTTATTCATGATCACATTTAATTATCAGAAAAAATTAGTTAAGAAGAAAAACTTTTTTTATTAAGGTAAACAAAATGAAACAAATAAACATGGTCTGATGGATGTTGCCAACAAATTGAACTCAAATATTGGTATCTAATGTTTTAGATGGCCATAGATTTAGTTGTCCTTTCGAAGCTAAGCAATTATAATTCCAAAGCCAAACGCGCTATGAGCAAAAAACCTTACATGAAAAATATAAAGTTTATTTTTAAAAACTCACATTGATAAAAAAAACTCAAAATAATAATATTGTGTAAAAGTCCCAAAATGAGATTTTGGTATGTTGCAGGTTTTACGATTTTTTTTTTTTTTTTGAAAATTTGTTGAAAGATGTTGCATTTTACCTAATAATCAGTTAAAAAAATTACTCACTTATTTTTATGCAAATTTTAGCTATTAAAAAGAGTTTTTCGCTTTAAATATTTGTCACTTAATTTTATAAACATTTTTTTATCGACGGCAACTCCAATTTGAGCCCATTATACGGCTTTAGCCAGGCAAAGCGTGTGTGTAGTTCAAGTTTTGGTCGTCATCTTCATTGTTGGTTTGCTCCACAGCCTCATGCTACTTCTTATCCACAACGTCATCAGAAAAGTTTCTCCTTCATGTGCTGGCGGCACATGTTGGAAACTAAAGTTTCTGCCAGGGGCAGGTGGGGCAGCAGATACTCTGTCGCTTAGTGCTGACTGCTCGAATTTAAAGCTGCCACAGACTGCCAAACTGGTTTTTGACTTCAGCTTTGACTTTGGCTTTTTGTTTGGGCATGGCCAGGACAGACAGACACTTGGAGCACGGTGACAACGAATGGGAATATAAGCTGCACGTTAGTTGGGGGCCTGGTTAGTAGGGCTCTTGTTCTTGTTACAGGGCATGCGGCCAAATCGATAGACATTGTGTCGATTTGCCTCATGTTTCCATGTGATGCTGCTACCGCTGCTGCTTTTGTTGTTTGGAGCTTTATTTATTGGCAAGTTTTAGTGTCATAAAAATCATAAAAATAAACATTTTTGGGGAAACCTCGGCAAAAACAAAAACAAGCCAACGGAAGGGCATATTAGCTGCGCCCTGGCAGTGACAGTGATGGCGACAGCGACAATGACAACGAAAAGTGGCTTGTCATAATAAAAACAAGAGAAAACCAACAACAACCCAACAACAATACAACAACAACAACAAAAGCAATAACAATTAAGCGATATAAAATTGAAAAAGTTACCTTTTTCTGAGTACGTCCAACAGTCCATCCGACAGTCCGTCCATACAAACCACACATACAGAACTGTCGAGAGCACCGTGAGAAGTGAGAAGTCACGAATGAGAAGTGAGAAATGTCAAGTTTTGTTGGGTTGCTCGATTCCGACTGGGAGAAGGTGGCGCACTAACGATGATTAAGCGAAATGCGTTGTATGATATTATAGATTGTATATTAGAGATAAATATGTATATAATGAGTTTCGCTGCTCTTAACGCGGTTTGTGACCTGGCATAACGTAAATCAACGTTAATTAAATATATATCTATATATTAAAGTACATTATTTACTTTTTGCAACATGAGCGTAGTCAAGCAGGGGTTCTACTACCACACAGCAATCAAAATTCGAGTAATGCATTAATAATGCTCAGATTGACTTGCTTGACAGGCCAATAAAATGCTACCCTAACCTAGCCAGCCAATCTCGTCCCGCAAGACCCCAACAACATTGGTAATAAAACAAAATTTCTCATAAAATGTCAAAGCAAGGCGATGCCAAAGAAACTTTCTGCGCTTGACATGCGAATAAAGTTCCAGGAACCATGAAGAACCATGACGAACCACAAGTTCCCGCTGTAACCGCCAAGCCGTACCAACAAAAATGCCGCAGGCTTTGCGCTCCTCTTTGGTCGAAAGTCATAAAAATAATGCGTTTTTAATAAAGCGTAAAAATATGCGTTTTTATGTTGTTTGAATATGCATTAATATACATATATAGTACATATTTATATAAAGAGAGTATTTGGTGTGAATGTGAAATACTTGTTATAATGGGCGCCTATAATAATGACATAATTAATTAAAACCAAAACAAAATATTATTAATAATAATAACTGACATAAAATATCATTGCAAATTAACAGCAATGATAACAATAAGTGCAACAGATAAATGCTACGAATAATCATATAATAAAGTGCACAAGAGGACTCTATAGGACACAGATCAGGAAAAGCGAATTATGGATTACAAAAACACAAAAAAATAAACCTCTGGGCTAAGACCCTATTTACTACTACTACTTATATTCCTGACTCCTAAGTGGCGCATAGAGCCTCGATAAGTACAAATTTTTATATTTAATTCAGGAAAACTCTTACTTAAGCTTACTTTGTTTTTTAAAAATTCACCTCAATACTTTTCTATCGATACCTTGTATGTGCTTGAATAATTAATGTAAAGAATCCCATATATCTTTTGAACCAAATAGTTGACGCATTTATGTAATGCAAACTTCAATGCGTTCCCATCGATGCCTCAATATATCCCAGAAGAATCAATATTATAGATCCCACAAAATAAGAATTGATTTCAACTTAATTTTGAATACAGTTTTCTTCAAAAAACAGTTTTACTATGATATTTAAAATTGATTTTTATTTTTGGTATGCGCCAAACATTCCAATATGTTCATCGTTGTAATAGACATACAAATTTCATTTCAATTTTTGCGGAATAATAAATATTGAAAGTAAGAGGATTTTAGCGTTTTGGTTTTTTTTTTTTTAGATTAAAATTTATTTTTTATTTTTAGGTCAAGAAACAAGAGTTAAAACTTGATTTTTCTTTTTTTGAAAAGTCCTTTCAAATATATTATGTATTGTGCTTTCTTCTGTGTGATTTGAACGCATCAAGGCGATACTAGCATTGTGCACATTTTATGAAGTGTGGCTATCACATAGTGTAAGTTTTACCTCGATACGTTGACGCATACGAACATTATCGGTACCACACTGATTGTTGACGTATTTATATAAAGATGAACAAAATCTTTCAAATGCCCCATGAGCAACTACCAGAATTTAACAAATTATGCTTAGAACCTTCCACACATCATAAGCAACACACACACACAAAAATTTGGTTTGAATATAGTGCGTCTATAAAGGACACACGAACATCAAATCAATTCAAGTCAAAAAATTTGAACTTAGTCACGTTATAAGCAACAAAAAAAAATTAAAAAAATTTCGAAGCTATTTTACAGAAACATAGGCCTTTAGCCAATCTAATTTAATCACTTTATCGAGAAAATCTTTCTCAACACATAAGGTCTTAATTTTATTTCAAATAATATACCTACATACATAATTTATTACGTATACGTCGACACTACTAGTTATAGAAGTATACAAAACTATTATGTAACAGTGCAATAGTTATGTTTGCATTTAAAACCACTTTGCTTTTCAAAATGTCGAGTGTGCAAAGTTGTTGAGAATTCTAAATAAAATTGCGTATACGACATGTGCTCCGATTCAGACAGTAATGATACCCATAGTATACATATTAGTTTTTTTCTTTGTATACCATTGCCACGCATATTACCTTTAAACGAATAGTATATTTGCTCGAAAATTGTGTTTTCATGCCATAAAACATTTCAAGTACAATAAAAAATTACATTTTTATTACATATATGTATCATTAAAATAATACAACTAAAAACGTATCCATATCTCCTGGAAACAATCGGCTGATCCACTTCATTAACTATAAAAAACGTTGTTTTTTTTTTTAAACTTGAATTAACCAAATCATGTTATTATGCGATATATAATGTTCTGCGACACATTTGATTAAAATCAGAGAACTGAATTATGTGTCTCCCAAAAAAAAAAAACAATTAGAAAATGAGTTTTGACATGCAATATTTACATAAATATTTGGAAAACGCGCAAAAAAGGGCGTTTTCGAATAACTTTTCAGTCCATACACTATCGCAAATAAATGAAAATTTTTTTTGTTCTATAAACATAATAATAATAATAAACATGCTATACTCAAGAAATTTTTTGTGTATGAATTTATCTTAAAAGTGGTTACAAGCAATACCTACAAGCAATTACAACAAGACGCAAAGCTGAAAGCAATAACTAATTTTTTTTTTTTTTTTTTTAGAATCTTTAGGATGATTTTCTTCAATTTTTATTTTAAAACTCTTCGAAATTCTTCGCTTAAAATCTTTCATAAAACATGTTTACTACTTTTAAGATATTTCTGTTGAAAAATTAAAATATATTACTGGGACACCCTTAACAAATTGTACTTCTTTTTTTTTTTGGTTATAGTTAAAATAATAAATAAGTGGCATCGTCTGACTTTAAACTTTCACTTCAACAGCATTACCAAAAAGTTAAAAAAATCATTTTACCCAATCTATTATACTATTTGCCCTAAATAGGTTTAAAATGTAGATACGCTATCTTGATTCTAAATTTTAAATTTTAAATTGATTCGAAAATATTTTTTATTGACAACACTTTCTTATACCAAGATTTTTGCTCAAATTTATATGAATTTCTTGGTTCGCAGAATTTAATCACAAAATTTCCATCATCAATCCGTCAGCCAATCAAAACAAATTCCGAACCGGTTGGAATATGGATATCCGGAATTTTTCACAACATAAAATCTTATCTTAATTCATGATTTTTATTAACTTCACCAAGGGTAGGGTAAGCCAAAGCAAATTTTTGAGTATAATTTTATTGTATCTTTAATATTTGCACAAGTGCGCATTTAAATTTTCACATTTGAGTTTTTTGTCATTGAAACATTCACGCAAACGGCTTGGATTACAGCGTGGTTACAGCGTAATTATTTATGGGTTATGTCAAAAATTATAAAGGGCTTAATTGTAATTTGACATTTTTTTTTTAATTTTACTAAATCCTTACGTAAATTGACTGAAGATGAAACCGAAGATGTTTCCTGCGAATTTTTTTATTAAAAATATTGTTGAAAAGGTTATCTGGTAAATAGATGAAATGTTCGTTTTAAATTCGGTTTTGAATATTTTATCATTCCACAACGTCCATAAAATTAATGTAAGCAAATTATTTTTCCAGGCAAATATTTTAAATTTAAAAGCTATTTAAGTGCAGATCACTTAAATGCGCCAAAAATTATAATGTCCACTTTGGTACAAAAGGCATTTAAAATAATTTTTTTTTTTTTTAATTTAGAAATGAAAATTTTTTTACAATTGTAAATTTGGAAGAGATCCAAGACGCTCTTAATACTTTTTGGCCTGCAATTGGATAACATCTCCTATTTTAGGCACCCTCAAGTCTTTTTCTATATCCCTAGTACGCATATACCAGGGAGCGACGCACAAATTTCTTAATATTTTGCTCTGGACAACTCTGATTTTATTTAAGTTCGATTTCGCTGCAATTCCGTAAATTTGCAGCGCGTACTTCCATATTGGGCTTAAAATAGATTTGTAGATCGAAACTTTATTAAATAAGGAAAGCTTATTTCTGGCAGCCAGCAACCATGACATTTTCCTCGCTTTGGATTGCACAGTTTTTTGCACCATTGTAATGTGCCTCGAGAAGGTTAGCCTCCTGTCCAGAATAACGCCAAGATATTTGTGTTCAGTTTCATGACGCAATGCAGAGCCGAGCATTGATATACGAGACGAATTTCGCCTGTTCGTAAAGGTGACATTGGCGCACTTGCTGGTGTTGATGCCGATATTCCACATTAGCGCCCACTTCTCGAAGCTGTCTACATATTCTTGCAGGGCTTCTGTGGCCACACCAAGACAGGAGCATCTGGTCAGCACAGCTGTATCGTCAGCATAGGTTGCAATGAGGACATCGCTCTTCTCTACGGCAGATACCGACTCTGATGTTGGCATATCGGCAGTGTAAATTGAATAAAGTGTGGGACCAAGTACACTACCTTGCGGGACACCAGCAAAAATACTTCTGTTGGTTGATTTTGCGCCGTCAACTGCTACACAAAAAGTCCTATTACTTAGAAAGCTACTTGCTATTTGAAAAAGTTGTGGAGTAAGTATACGCTTCGATTTATACAAAAGGCCACAATGCCACACTCGATCGAAAGCTTGCTGTATATCCATAAACACTGCGACAGCGTACTCTTTGTGCTCCATGGCCTCCAAGGCGAAGTTAACAACTCGATGAAGTTGTTCTGGCGTGCCGTGACTTTTTCGAAAACCGAACTGCCATTAAGGTATATCTTCAGTCACGCTCGTCAACTGTAAAATTCTGTCAAGAATGACCCTCTCCAAAATTTTTCCTAGTGATGGTAGCAGACTAATTGGACGATATGCATCCACATTTGTGGGCTGCTTTTCCGGTTTCGGGATCATGGTGATCAAAGCAGTTTTCCAAGCACGTGGGAAGTATCCCAGTCTTAGAGCAGTGTTAAAAAGTAGGACTATGAATAACAGCGCCTTGGTAGGAAGTAGCTTTAGAGTTCGATTATCTAGAAGGTCCTCTCCCGGTGATTTTTTGGGTTTAAGTTTCCTGACTTATAGCACCACTTCTTGTAATGTGACTGGACTAGACGGCAGAGACATTTGGAAAGGTTCTTGTAAAGCTGTACTGATCACTCCACGAGTTTCTTCAGAGGTAAGATTGAGTGGCTTAAATCTGTCTTCCAGATTGTCTGCAAAAACGTCAGCTTGGCGCTGGCTTGAAAGGCACCAACCTCCTGCTGGATCTCGAATTGGGCTTTTGTATTTGTTTGTGAGCTTCCCCAGAGAGTAATTCGTAGATTCATCAGGACTTACGTTGGCAAGAATTTCGTCTATTCCAGCTTGCCTATGTTTATTGAGTACCTTGTGCAGACGGTTGGCCAATCTTTTATGCATCGCATGCAGTCTTACATCCCCTGTTCTGGCGTATTCTCTTCTGACCCTCCTTTTGAGGCAAAGAAGAGCAGCAGCAGTTGGAGGTAACTGGACTGGGCGTTGTTCGTTAGGCGTTCGCAGATTTTTGGGGGCAGCACACATAGCTGCTTGTATTATATTTTGCATGAAAACTGAAACCGCATCGTCGACGTCTTCAGAAGAATTTAGCTCAATGTTGATGTTAATGTTTCTGTCTAACTCGGTTTTAAAAGCTTCAACAGAAGAGCCTGGAGCGAGCAAGCGTTTCCTTTGAGGCTTGAACATGGGTGGATTTTTCTCAACTGTTTGTTTTATGGAGTTAATCGATTTGGCTTTTAAATCATTCATATGTTAATTTTTTGGAGATGTAAAAAGTGAGATACTCGCTTTTATCTACAACAATTTTGTGTTAGAGCTGAGCTTTAGACAACATTGCATGTAAAACTAATAATATACTATGTCTGTAGACCTCTGCATTATCCCCTATAGTCTACAAAACAGTTTTTTTTTATATAAGCCAATAATTATTAAACTGTTTAAGAAGTGTAACCAATATGTGCAACCATACAATGAAGTAAATAACAATTATACCACAAGCTCATCAAAGTGTATCGAATTTACAAGTTTTAATATTAACCTCAATTTCAACTCAAGATCGTCTTTTATCAAAATTGTTTACATCTAATTACCCTCTGTATTCCAATTAATTGGCTAAAACACGGCATATGTTTTTGATGCCCAACAAGTATGTACTTGCATGTGAAGCTTAAATTTATTCAATTAATCATTTACGAATTTGAAGTTTCTTTGAAATTGAGGCTCTAGCAAATTTGTTATTAGCTTATTAGCATCTTTTGGAAACCACAGCTGTGTCTTTTCCCATAGTTGTTTTGTTTTTGTGGCACTCTGTTGCTGTTAAGGGGCGGTTCCAAGAGCTGGTCCCTCTGGTGTCAGTTTCCAGTTGCCAGCACCCCCCGCCCAAGTTCCTAGTTCACAGTTCTTCAGTTCGCTCCAAGCCAAAAACTTGATCAACTGGCGCCATTTCGTTTTGTTAGTGTTGGTAAGTTCGCTTATAAATTTCATTCAAGTCATTTGTTGATACACACACATACACACACACTCTCCCACTCACTCACACGGACAGCAAGAAAAGTCCCAAGTCGCAATTTTCTCTCTGTTGGCAAAAGTTGTTGAAGTTATCAACGCCATAGAATTTCTTGTTGCTTTTGTTTATCATGTTCAATGTATGCGAGTATATTGTATATATACTTGTTTATATATATTTTACTTATATATATATAAATTGCATGTTTATTTGTATGTGTTGGTGTATTTGCGCGTTTCACTTCAATGTGCCAAATGGAATTAAAATGCAACTTTTACTAACCCAATTCGATGCGGGAACTTCTTTATACCCTGTAGCCGAAAGGTCAAGGGTATTATAGATTTGTGCAATATATGCTATAGGCAGAAGCGACAGTCAGCCTTGACTTGCGTATATATGGAGCTATGAGTCGTGGCAGCCTCTACACTGAGAAAAAATAAACTAAACTAGAATTTGCCGTAAACCAAAAAATCACGCCAAGACCGATTTTTATATAATAGTATTTAGAGTAATATAGTTATTTCCAGAACTTTTTTTTTTGTAGATTTTGGGAAAGTTAAAAGATAATTGCGCTTTGTTGTAAAATTTGTGTACGCCAAAACTCGAAATGACCAAAAAATTGTGGAATCCTCTAAACAAAATATAGTTAAAATTTTAGGCACTTTTTTTTTTTTTGTAGCCCAAATTCTTCTTGTGAAAAGAACCATTAAAATAAATGGTTTTGATTTTTGCTCTTATGACTAAGAGCTAATTGTTTGTTTAAGAAAGTTAAAGATGTAGTAGCAATTTTTTTTTTTCAAGTTTTTCAAGATTGTATTCATTATTTTCAATAGAAATTTTTTTTTTTTAACTAAGCAATTGGGATATTCTGATTTTTTTTTAAGATTTTCGACATAAATGACCAACTACAACGAAATTGATTAACATGTTTGAAAGCTAAGAACAAGTTCGTTATTAAAAAAAAACATTTTTTGCAATATGAAATTGTTTTGTAGACTTTACCAAAAAATTTGAGTATGCTGATAACACTCTTAGATGTATTTCAACTTTTGGAAGTTAAATTCCGTTTAAGTCATCAAAATTAATTTTTCTGGTTGTTCGAATAAAAAATTGATTTGTTCATTTTATGGGGCATAAATACACAAATGTAAGAATACACGAGTAATGACGTGAGCAACCCTAACAACAGGGCATAATGGTAGAAATACCAGTCTAACAGCGAGAGCAATAACAATCAGCTGCTTACAACTGTCATATAGCGTGCTTTGTTTTTGTTAAAAAAATTAACAAAAAAACAATTTTTTTAAAAAGCAGTTAAGATTAAGCTTGGGATACTTGATCTTCAACAGCAAAGAAATTACGACCACAATTATATAAAAAACATATATATATATATCTGTTTATTTTTCGGTTACCCCAAAAACACTATATAATAAAAAAAAAGTATAAAAAAATATGTTCACATGTTGGCGCTCTTTACAACACTCTTTTGAACAAGAACGGGAAATATTTCAGTTCAGATTTTCAATTCGAAGGCCCAGGTACTAAAGTTGCCGTTTTAGAAATCTTCGGATTGGTAAAAAAGGGTATAGGATATCCCACATGTAGGTATTGAGTCACGACTATATGACAGTATATTGTTGTTGTTGTACTCTTTGTGTCTCACTTATTTCTATTTGCCTTTACATGCACTTGCTAATGGGATAGAAAGCGGAAAAAAAGGAGCACCCTCAATAAAGTTTTTCCCCAGCTTTATGTAGTATGTATGTACCACGTTGGAGCAGCAGGAACCGTGACTTTGTTTTATGACAAATATATACATTTCATGCTTGTTCAAACCAACAATCGCGTGACATACTGGCAACGAGCTGCGGCGTTGACAGTGTCAGTTGTTGTTTGTTGTTATTGTTGTTGCAGATATTGTTGTTACTGTCACACTGAATGATGATGTTGTTGCTGTTGTAGCAATGACAAGGAGTCGAAAGTGTAAAATTCAACTATTGTCTTCATTTTTCTTGAAAATCATGCAACGCAATCTAAAATGTTGACACATGCCCCCACATACACTCACACTTGTACACATACGCACACTGGGGACAAAGGTTCTGGGTTGACAAAAAAAAGGCTCATTGTTGTTGTTGTTGCTGCCGCTTGCGGCTGTCACTCAAGTTCAAGGTTCACTCTAAGGCTGTTGTTGTTGTAGTTATTTTTGTTGCCAATGTAACAAGTCTGCGCTTTGTCTTCTCAACCAACAAGCACACAAAAATTACAATAATTGTTATTTACGCATATTTGAACATGAAATGTGTCAATTGGCATAGAACGAGCAGAAGCAGCAGCAAATAAGAGCAGAATATAACCCAATGCTAACATCAATGTCAGCCATTTGTTTGATCCAATGCGGCGTATGCGTAATATGCGAGAAAAGGGCTTGATGGTTTGAGTTGACAAGGGCAGGCTGAAAAGTAATCAGAGAGAAGTCAAAGTCCGAAAGACGCTTTTGAGTTAATGCATAAGCTTAGGCAGAAAATAATTGAAAAATATAATGGAACCATATGTGGTTATAAGAAAGTGGAGAGAGAAACTTTTGTTGCACAGCCGATTTTGACAACAATTTATGTAAAAGCAAGAAAAAAAATATTTGCATGGTCGAAAATAAGTGAATTAAATCGATCTATTCGATAAATAAAAACATGATATATGTAACAGAGTTACAACCAAAAATAATCTGGTAAATTTATCTTTCGAAATTCCATTTATTGATACATGTCGATTACATAAACAATCGGCCGTGCTCCAGAAAACAAAATAGAAAACGAGCAATTTTATTCGGATAGAATTTAAGAATATCAACGAATTTTTTTAAAAATATTTTAGTTTTAAGTGCTTTTGAAGCTTTATTGCCAATTCGTTTTAATTCCTCTTGCAACAAAACTGTCGGTTTACAACCACATAAAAAAATCGAATAAATATGTTTTCTATCAAATATTTCAAGGTTCCGCTTTCTTAAGTCACATTTTCTAAATAATTTATCTTAGCTCCCAGAACAGAGTCCAAAAAGCCTCTTAAGGTTAAATCAGGCCGCCGGATGGTTATGACACATCTCATATAGGAGACTTCTTGAGTGGGGAAGAGTGGTGAAGGGTCCCCGAAGCGGTATCACAACGTGCCTATTCTTGGCCTAAATAAATAATTAATAGCATATTTGGAGCATATTAAGGTGGGCAAAAATACGTCTTAAAATGGTTGTTGACATATTCAAGGAGCATATCTAAAAAAAAAAAGAAAATTTTGTATTTACTTTTAAGATCGACATTATTAGTTCCTACAGTCAATTTTTGGTGCCTTTCTCTTTGGCAATTCTATGAAAATACCCATGTCAAGAAATTGTACAAAACCTTTGTAGGAGCTATTTTTGTTTTACTTACAAAAATATTGCCGCTTTTGGCATTCCCAGAACTTGATGAAATATCTGCCTACAAATTCTTTATAGGTTATGTAGCGTGACATGAAGGAGCACTTCAACATGAGGCTCATCTAATCATTACTCTTTACTGCCAATTTTGTAAGCATTTCAAAAACTTTTCACTAATTTTTCCAAATCCCTAAACAAAGTTCTTAAATCTTTTCTCAGTACGCCAACGCGTTAGGCCTGTGCTAGGTCGGAAACTTTTGAGCCTGCCCTCGTATAAGTATGAATGTTAGTATGTGTGTCTGTCGACAAATGTCAGACAAACGCTGTCATGCTTTAATAATTTTGTTCATACAGCTTTTTGTTGCTGTTATTGTTGTTGTTGTTGCTGCTGATTGCCGACGCTTAATGCGCTTGATAACGTTGCGTTGTTAGCACATTTTATTTTCTAACCATCTAATTTTTTTTTTATTTCTACATATTTTTTTTTGGCAATCAAACAATTTGTGTTAGCAAAATTAGCAGCATTTAAATTAAACGCTGCTCATATTTAAGTGAAACCTTTGATTTGGCTCATATAAATAGCCAAATTGTTGGCCAATTCAGATGACAGTTGTGACCTAGACGCAGCACGAAACACATTGCGCTTGCTAACGTTGTCCGAAATATAAATATATACATATATATTTAATGTACTACATCAAATGTTCAACGTTTTCAACATAATATAAATATTTAAATATGCTTGCAATGTATATGCCAACGCCTTTGTTATTTTTGTTGGCGGCAGCCGCAGCGACGTTGTCGTCGACGTCAACATCTGCGGCAGCTGTGAGTGGCAGCGCTGGCACAGCTGTTGACAAGGAAGCGGCGCCAGTTGCTGATGTAAAAACGGATTTACTGTCATTGGAGCAGGAAATTGGCGGCAGCGCAGTCTTACGAACGGCAAGACGCGCACGTGGTTTGCTTTGGGCTGGTGCCGCTGGTTATCCCTTTGGTGCCAGTCTGTACGGCTTTGGTGCTGGCTTAGGCTTCGGTGTTTATCCTAGCTACGGCTATCCGAGCTACTACGGCAGCTCACCTTACTACGGCTACGGTGGTTACTATCCCGGCTACTATGGTTATCAGAAAATTATTATCGGTTAGAGCTCTTCGCTACATTCGGTCGTATGCCCTGATATTATGAATAATGTACAATGTGCTAACCGCGGGCATGTTATTCCTTCCAGTTGTTTTTGTTGTTGTTGCCTGTAGATATGCTATCGGAAGATATTTTTAAATTAATTTACGTCGCATAAAATTAAAGAGTGAAGTGAAAAAAAAAAAGTTATGGCAAGAAAAAAAAACATGAAATTCAACCATTTATATTCATATACAATCGTATACCCTAGGGCAGAATGTTAATCGTTTCGAATATTATTTTGATATTTTTTAAAAACATATTTTTGTTGAAAAAAGTTGTAAGCGAAATGGACTTTATAGCTTTGCTATATATATATAGTGGCGTCAAAAAATCATTTGGCGAAATAATTGAATTTTAAATTCTCGAAATTTGTTTGAGGTTAAGTTTCTTATTATGAGAGACTAGCTAGATAAGAAAACAAAAAAAAAATTGTTTACTTTAATGCATTTTTTTATGTTTATGATAAGGCGATGCATTTTTGTTGAAAATACAGCATTTAATATAAGTAATTAAAAAATCCTTTGTTGATAAATGTTTTTTTTTTTTTTTGTAAATTTACCTGCAGAATTGAACAATAATATAAACATAACATAAAAACTGAATAAATATTCCATCAAATGTCACAAAAATTAATTTAAACTAAATTGTCTTTTGAGAAATAAAATTTTTTATAAAATTCTTAAAAAGCAACAACAAATTCGTTGCACAAATTTTGTTTAAATTTATGATATATGAAGAAGGGATAAAAAATAACTATTTAAAAAAATGATGATTTACCATTTTCAAATTGAGCTTACAGCATTTAAAAAAAATACTTATTACTCATTGGAGCTTAACTATTGTATTACCTCTGCTAAATTGTAATTTCCAAAACATTTACTTAATGTCCAAGTGATAGATTGTAAATAAATAATTTATAAAAAAAATAACAAAAAAAAACATTATTTTAGGAAAATGTGATGTTTAAAAATTGTTCTATGGGTATTTAAGGTAAGTAGCAAGTAAATTATGTCTGTTATAAAAATTTGGTGTAGCTAGCTCTGACGTTCTTCGAGAACTTTATGTTCAAAGAAACTTAGATTGACCTAATTGTCTTGGCTAATCAGTCTTTTATGTCTCTATGTCCTTGATAGAGCAGTGAATTCTAAATACCGCACCTACTGTTAGTATATTTTGAAAGAGCTTGGTCTAGACACAAGTATTGAATTTTATGGGGTTAACGGAACGGATTCGCTCCTGCGAATTTTGAAAAGTCTCTTGGTTGCTACGTCTTTTTATGAAGAAAAGTACATAAAAAAAAATGTATTTTTTACCAATTTCTCTAGCTACTTTAGAATAGGTCAGTTAAGATGAGTTGCTCGTCTAAGACTGAGATCAACCCTAGACCTAGTAATGTCTAATAATAGCAAGTAAAAGAGTTGGGTCGGGCTTTGCGTGCAGAAAGTATCAGATATGTACCTAAAATATAATACAAATTTTCTGCGCCATATAAACAAACTATCTAGCTATCAAGTGTTTTTGAACCCGGTATTAATTGGTACACTGTTACTTTAAATTTAATTAAAAATCAATTCAAGTTATAAGCAAATCAAGAGGGAATTCAACTTTCGGCTCCCTCAAATAAGAATTTATTTCCCTACTTGTTTTTTTATTTGGCATTGCCTAAGGAAAAAACCGTCAAATGGGAATTGGGATTGAGACCGCGACACTCTATGGAAAAAGAAGCGCACAGATTTTGCATAAATCATTTCACAGCGCTAGTAAAAAATTACTACAACAAAAGTAATACCAGAAAAGGCAGCGACAAAGCAAAGCAACAAAATTTTAATAAACAGGGCGTTGACCGACAGAGCAATTCACTAACATTAATTTTCACAAAACAAAAGTTGATAAGTTGAGAATTGTAGGCGCCCTTTAATGAAATAAGTCACTTGCTTCTACATTTCAAATTTTATGCCTCTTTTTTTTTCATATTATTTGAAAAAAGTATTATATTGTTACAACTTATAGGGAAAGAGTCTGCTGTTGATAAATTTTTGCCTGTTTTTTTACAATTTCATTCAATCATATTAATTTTTGTATCACAGTACTCTTACAAGTACTATCTAGTGAACACCTAAATTAATTCCTTTAAAGATAAGAAGAGAGATGTTGACGGAATGCAGTAGGCCGGAGGCAGGAACTCCTTTAGGATACTGATTGAAATACCTATGTGGCCAGACTCAAGTGACATTCAAGTAAGTTGGGCATCACGGACTTAAGACTTATTTTGTGTTATTTTTTAACACTTATATTTGAACTTATATTACTTTTAATAATACAAATCTTATTCTTTACTTTATTTTTTAAATCCATTACTAAAGTATATCGTGACAAACTATATAAAGTTACCATATTTTCGATTGGATATTGTTTATTTTTGCGCATCTTCATCTGCTACAGAAAGATTTTTAAAACTACAGGGGCAGCCCTGGAAAAAATATAAGCGAGTGTGAAAATCTAGTCAGTGAACCAGTATCTTCTTCCCCGGTGGGCATACAACCTTGATTTTAGTCGATTAGAATCAAAACATTGCGGGAATTGGACGTGCTGAGTAGCTTAAAGGCTATCAAAAGGTGGCACAAAAGATCCCTAGCGTTACAAAGAAGTTTTTTCCATAAATATTAGTAAATAAAAACATAAAAATTGCGGATTATCTCATCTGACAGATTGCAAATAGAAATACACTTAAAAAAAATATTAGTATCCAATTACACTAGTTGACAAGAAAAATGAACCTTCCTAAAAAAGTGTTTTTTTTGGGTAATTTGGGTTCGAGAAACACGAAAATGGCAACCTTTTTTTATTCTTAAGCACCGTTTTCGATATATTTTCAAAAAACATGTTTTTCGGCACTTTTTTCTGTTATTCCTCAATATCTCATGAACGAAATTTTCTATGCACATGAAAGACGATTAGATCGAATGGTATTGATGTGCTCTTTACAGTGATATATTTATAATTATGTAAAGATTAAATAAAAATTATAGAAGTTACAGGCAACCAAAGTCGAAAAAAAATTCGAAAATTTTTGACAATTTTTCAAAATAATACATTTTCGGTATGCATTTTATTAACAAAAAAAAATTTGGAAAATTATATTAAGCTTTAAGCTGAAAGAGAATTCTTTTACGAACATTTCATGTTTACACACAAAAGTTGTTTTTTGTCGACCAGTGTTATTGGGTTCCAATATATAATTATGTAAGGTGTTAACTGAAAAATTCTTCTATGTGAAAAGTTGGCGAACATTAATATTAATCAACAAACTCTTGAATTGTTAACATCTTTGAGTGAAATTTGGAGTCGCGGAGAGTGAAATTATTGAAGGGTTTCGATATAGCTACCGAATTTCAAAAGTTGGCTTTTTTTATTTTATTAAAATTTTTTGAAGCAAATATTATTATAATATTGGTGCGCAACTAAGTTCTCCTTATTTTTTTGATAAAAATGTAACTTTATTGTAAAAAAAACGGTTACCGGTGACTCATTCAAAGTATTGCCCATCGCTAGCTACAACTTTTTCCCATCTTTCTGGTAAAGTTGGAATACCTCGACGGTAGAAGTGTTCGTCTTTTGAGGCTATCCAAGAATCCACACGTTTTGCGATATCTTCATATGCGTGGAACTGCTGATCAGCCAGACCAAGAGCCATCGAGCGGAACCAGTAAAAACCGGACGGCGCAATATCTTGGGAATACAGCGGGTGGGGTAAGACTTCCCATTTGAGCCGTCTCAAATAGGTTTTAACAGGATTGGCAATGTGAGGCCGAGCGTTGTCATGCAGTAAAATCACTTTTTCGTGCCTCTGCTCGTATTGTGGCCGTTTTTCTCGCGGTGCTCGGCTCAATCGCATCAATTGAGTTCGATAGCGTTCCCCAGTGATGGTTTCGCCTTGTTATAACAGCTCATAATAAACAACACCGACCTGGTCCCACCAAATGCACAGCATAACCTTCGCAGCGTGAATATTCGGCCGAGCCAGTGACGTGGAAGCATGACCGGGTTGTCCCCAAGATTTTTTCCTCTTTGGGTTGCTGTAATGAATCCATTTTTCATCACCCGTCACGATACGATGAAGAAAACTCTTCCTTCTTTGTCGCTGGAGCAGTTGTTCACAGGCGAAAAAACGACGCTCAACTTCCCTTGGTTTCAAATCATAAGGAACCCAAGTTCCTTGCTTTTGAATCATTCCCAACGCATGCAATCGCTTGGAAATGGCTTGGCGGGTAACTCCTAATGCTGAAGCAAGCTCTTCTTGCGTTTGGCACGAATCCTCATCGAGCAATGCCTCCAATTCAGCGTCTTCGAAGGTTTTGGGTCTTCCTTTACGTGGACGATCGTCAACATCGAAATCACCGTCTTTGAAGCGACGGAACCAATCACGGCACGTTGTTTCGCTTGGAGCAGCATCTCCGTACACTTTTTGGAGCTCTCGATGCGCTTCAGCTGCCGTTTTTTTCGAACAGAACAAGAAAATCAACACTTCCCGTTAATGACGATTTTTTAGCACAAAACTAGACATTTTCACACAACCACAAGTAAATAATGCAAAAAGAAATTCACTAATGTGCCATAGCAGTTTGCTTACCATATGCCTAAGCTTCGTTTATGAAGTTTTGGGTATGTCAAAATCGACCAGAACTTTCTGCTAAAGCCATCTATTGACAAACAGCGAGAACTTAGTTGCGCACCTAATATATATATAAATTATAATATTTAGCAATGCCCTGAAACCTACAGTTTCTGAACACATTAAGAGTTTAAGAGAACTTTTTAACTAAAGCTGGAATATATTAAAAATTATAAAGCTCATACAAGTAATACAAAAATTAGCAGTTCTTGTATTGATTTAATTGAGTGTCGCAAGGAGCTTCCAATTTAAAAAAAAAATGCTTTTATTTTAACTACGTCACTTCACTTAGTAGCTGTTTTTATATATTTTTTTATAAAATATACTCAAGGTTGTTATTTCTTTGCAGCTGATCAGAAAATATACCTACAATATATTTGATTCGCGAATATCCTAAACTTTATTTATACGCTTTGAAATAGCATTTTGCTCTTAAAAACAAAGCAGTCCATATAACAGTTGTAAACAGCTGATGGTTACTGCTAACATTGTTAGTCTGGCTTTTTTGCCCTTATGCCTCGTTGTTAGGGTTGTTCAATTCGTTATGCATGTACTCTTGCCTTTATGCCCGATAAAGTGATCAGCCCAATTGTAAAATATTACTAAGTAATAATAATAACATTTTTATATTATTTTTTTAGGATTTTAATACATTTTTATTTAGTGAAAAAAAAAAAAAAAAAAAACTCGTTATTTTCTTCCTCAAAAATGTACCAAAGTGCAATTGCTGTGTTAACAATAACCTTAAACGCGCTTTGGGAAGAGAATCAGACTGTCATATCTTTCATAGTTCAGTAAGCATCATACAGTTTTTGTTATGGCAATAATATAATAATTGTGTTAAAAAGTAATACATTGATTCAAAATTAAAGTTTTAGTAGGCATCAGCGCATATTACTAAGTTACCAGATATTATATTTAAGGCGTAATGCGATCTAAATTCCTTAACCGATCCCATTACAGGTTCATATAGACAGACCAAGTCATTTTGATATAAACAACTTGCACTTATCTGTAATACCCTTGTCTTCTTATGAACAGGGTATATAAAAATGAAAATGAAAACGAAACGCGTAACATAATTTTTAACCCTTGATAATTTTTATGACAAGCATTTTTGTTATTTTTGCTCCCTTCTTGTGGCACTTTGTTGTTGTACTTGTTGTTGTTGTTGCTTTTGTGTTTGTTGTTCCTGTTGTTGTTTGTGTTTGTGCGGCAGTGAAATGCAAATAAAGCGGATCAAAAGTTTGCTGTTAAAAGAAGATTAATTGCAATTTGGACGGCCATTTTGTGGGTGGGCAACCGAGCGACATTTGCTGCGACGTCGACGTCAAAGTTGACGCCAACGTTAGCATCGGCCGCGACGGTTTGGGTCTCGGTCCAATGTTGGTAATTAAATATTTTTAAGCTGTAAATGGTTTTCAGTTTGTTATTTTTGTTGCCGGCCATTGTTATTGCTATTTTATTTTTCACTTTGGCAATCAATAAATTCATTAAACAAAACCAAACCGAATCAAGCCGCAAGTACAACAAAAACAATAATAAAAACCATAATAATAAATTTGCAACACATACACGCATGCACATACAAACAAAGTTTCAGTTTTAGTTTCAATTGCTCTTTTGAGTTGTTAATTGTTGTTTGAATGCCTCCTCCATTTGAACTCCAATAATTCCAATTCCAGCATCAATTCCCATTCCCAATCCCAATCGAAAGTTGGTACGTTTATTTTGTTGAGTGTTTTGCATTGTTTATTTATAGTATTTGATGTAATAATTATTATTGCATTGTTGCTTTATGATGACTTTAAATAAAACAATTATGATATATATAATGGATATATTCGCATAATAAACAATTTTGTTTCATGTATTTTTATTATTACTTGATGATTTGCCAATTTATAAACCAAATTTATTATATTTATTTTTTATTATTTCAGGTAAACACTCTAAAGCGGCAAAGTTGTGTGAAATTTAAAGGTATTAGGTTTTGTATGGTTTTGGGTGGATTTTGGAGTAATCTATCTATTTACACTTTCTGGCATTCTGTGGTTGTGGTTTTTTTTTTTTTTTTTTTTTTTTGCTGAATAAATGATGAGAAATAAATTATATTTGCTTTTGAGCCTATTCTTTTTCGATTAAGCAAAATTAAAAATAGCAAGTTAAGAGTATTTCTTTTATGATTTATTATGCTGAAATCATCCAATAAAATATAGCTACTCAAATACAATTTAAATTTAATGTTTTAAAAAAGCAAATAGCAAAAAAAATATATATGTTTGTTATTCCATAAATAAAGATCGGAATATCCGATTTGCCTGAACATTTTTTTTTGTGTTTTTCACGTGGCCATCCGAGGGTAAAAATAGTAAAAAAAACCATAGGTACATGAAATTTAAAAATGTCCTAGACAAAATTTGTCAGAGCTTCTAAAAAAATTTTAAGCACAATATTAAGTATCTACATTCAACATTATTCAAATTTGGGTCCATGCGGCGTTTGCCGTGTCAACTATGATACTCTACTATACTATATTATACAACGAAACAACTTCTGGGTAAATCCTGGGGTCTGGCTAGGACGACTGCTAGTTCACTAGTTAGTTAGTGTGCTGTGTGACTCCTGTTGGAGCAAAGGATTGGTTCACTAGTGAATGTAAAGTATCTTTTGTATGTAATAAAAGTTTTTCCAAAGAACTGTATTGCCAGTTAGTAATGAAAGGGTTTTTATAGGACTGCAGTATGAGGATTTTAGCTTTCGTGCTCAAACCAAATTTTTGTTTGGCCATTCATAACCTAAAGTTTTGTTAGAACATTGATTTTTATTATTATTATATAATGGGGAAGGCAGGGGAGCTAGTTTGGCGGGCGCTCCTAATCTAATTAATCTTTAATTTTGATGATTCGATAAAATGAGCCAGCTTCGCTATGGAAAGATTTGCCAGATCATGCAGATTTTTGAAGGGATTTCCCAGAGATTAGATGCGTTTCTTTAGAAGTACAGGTCGGTCGCACAACAGGTGTTAGACACGTTCTCTCTCCTTCTCTGCTTCGCAGATACGACTAAAGACGTGATAGGTAACATGCATTGTCGTAGCCATTAGGCCGTTACAACTCCTAACAACATCTCGGTAATGTTCTTGGGAAATCACCAGAGTTCAGATGTTCGCTTTGGATTATAACTTGACCAGAGTGCTTGGGAGATTCTCTTTATGCCTTTGGTTCTGACTATCTCCCTAGTTTCAGCTATGGCATCTTGAATCCATTAGACCAATGGTAATTTGTAGGCCAGATCTGATTGCTGACAGACTCGACACTGAAGTGCCCCGATACCTAGCAGAGGGTGATTGAGTGATGAAGGCTACGGTAAGCACCATCCAAGTGTTACGGATAAGCTTACTTTTTATGATATGTGATGTCAGAGCCTTAATAGCGGCCTAAGGTTTCTATCAGTTGTATGCACAAACATATACTTAAGAAAACTTAGACACTATATAGAAACAACAACCAAAAAATGCGAGAAATAATTTATAGTTCTAACATAGAAGATGCCACTTTTGGCTTTAAAGTTGTCCTAAGACTATGGTATGTCCCCATTTGCAAAATTGGCCCAAAATCTTATTCAATACATTTTTAAGTTATACTTATTTTTTAAAAAAATCATAAGGAACTATTATCTGCTTTTAACTTGAAACAATGTTTACTACAAATAGTGTCAACAAAATTGTTTCGCTTTAAACACTTAAAACTTCTTATTTCTTTTTCTTTGTAAACCACGCCTAAAAGAAACCCAATGAGCCTATTGAAATTTTTCGTTGGAAACTCAACACCTGGCTCTACTCCTACTCTTCTAAAAATTGCGGTTACCAGCCCATTTTCCATTCGAATACAGCGAGTTAAATGTCATTTTATTGATTAATAGTTAAAAGACAGCTAATTTTATATTTAAAAACAATGTGCTGCTATTAAATTGACATTTTATTGACTTGTTAATTTGTTTTCTATGCAAGTGACCAAAATAAGGGGCTTATGCATGCAACATACTACAAAGCCGAAAAACTTTACTCCCACAAAGAGTTTAACCCAATTTTGTGCCACTTTTCGAGTGGCTGCCACATCCCTGCTCCGACTGGAAATTGAACGCTTTGATATGCTGTATGTGTGTGTATGTTTTTTGTTTATATGTAGGATTTTGTGCTCGCCCTTGTTGTTTTTCATTAATTGAAACGAGGTCAAAACCAGTGGACCTCATTAAAAATTGAATTGTTTAATTTTCATTTGATTTAATTAAGTTATTTGTTGGTCAATTAACCCTTTTTTTGTCAGATATTTCAATACAATTATTATTATTTTTTTTTTCCGCTAGACTGTTGATCTTGACGTTGTTGTTGTTGCTGTAATTGTTATTATGGCGCTGCACTTGTTTGTTGTGGAATTTATATTGTTATTTTATGCATAATTATTGCTGCGATTTGTAAATGCCTACTTGCAATTATAGACAACATTGGCAACTCCAACAGCTCCAACAACAACAACAATTTTATTAATTAAAATAAGGTTTCAATTAAAGTTAATGCGCTCAACATGCATGTAATTCTATGTGTAAATATGCTGTAACTTTCACCAACTACAAATTGAAAAATTTCACCATCATGCTAACGGTAATTAAAGTGTTGGAAAATGCAGAACAAAGGCACAAACAACAGTTGCATACAAAACGTGCCGTGCAGAGCACGCGGTAAATTTAAGCAGCAAGCAGGGCAGGGTGAGGCGGAATGAGGCTCGATTCTTGGTTTTGGGACTTTTCCTCGGCAGTTACTTTTTAATATTATACCCTAACCCCCACAAAGGTAAGAGTTGTATTGAGTTTGTGTTTAAAAATTGTTTGCTAAAATTTGTTAAAGATTTCATTCAGCAAAGAATATGATTTTTTTTAATATTAGTATCCAAGCCCACTTAAAAAACATAAAAGTAAGACTTATAATGAAAACTTTCGTCTTTGTCATTGAGCATGCTTTTGTATTATCCAAAAACTGAAAAAATCGGGCAATGTTGAAGAAAGGCAGAAATGCAGAACTGTCAAACAACAATTTATGCTACAAAAATATTGCATTTCTGGCCGACCCAGAGCTTCGCAAAAACTCTTCTTAAAAAAAAAAAAACACAAAGCAGGCCATATGCTACTTGTAAACAGCTGATTGTTGTTGCTTGTGTTACTAGTCTGCAATTTCTGCATCGTTATTTGGGCACTTCTGCATTTTTGCCTGACAAAGTGAGTATGGAATGGCATAGACTGATGGTCATTTTTGCAACATCTCATGAATACATCAAATTATAAAACTTATTTCTGATGAAACAAATAATGGTTCAAAAAACTTTCTTTCTATTTAAACATAATTTTATAAAAATATGGAGTCGACCTTTGGCCTATTTTCGGATCCAACAAATACTTTTGGATTGTCTTTAAATTTTACAGTTGCTATATGTAAGTAAAAAGGAAACTTTTTGGGGGTAAAGTTATTAATATCGTCGGCTCGAAAATTAGCCTCACTAGCGGCGGCCACCCTAATGGACATACATATATATGGAATAACTAATGCAATGCACAAATCTAGTTTGCTTAAAGATTTCAGGGTATAAAAAGTTCTCTATTTGATTAAGATGCTATAGGGCATCGAATTAAAAGTGTGTTCCATTGTCATCTGATAACTCTATGAATATTTGCAATAATTTTGAAAGTTTTTATTCTGCATTCTAATCAACATTTTTGCAAAGAGCAGTAGTAAAAACTCAGCATAGAACTGAAATAATAAAAATAGAAAAATTTTAAATTAATCCAAATTTTGATTAAAAGATGGCGTACGTTAAAGTCGGGCGCAGACGACTTTGGGATACCCAGTACCACCACATTGCAATTAAGTCCGACACATTGCTTAAAACCTCCAATGAATATTTTATTCGGCAAATTTGGTTACGATATTCAGAAATCAGTCGAATTTTGCACCAAACAATTTTTTTGACCGATCGGTCCTATGGGGACTATATGATATAGTCAACCGATTTTGATCAAATTTGTAACAGTGCTTGGGAACTCGAAAAAACTTCCTCATGCCAAATTTGGTTCCGATATCTTCAAAACCAAACGAAACACAACGAATTTTGTAAAAAAAACATTTTTTCGACCGATCGATCCTATGGGAGCTATATGATATAGTCAACCGATTTTGATCAAATTTGGAATAGTGCTTGGGAATTCTAAAAAACTTCCGATTGCCAAATTTGGTTACGATATCTTCATAAACAAACGAATTATCCATCTAAAACTTTTGCTTTTTTACGAGGTCCTCTGAAACACCCCTATGGGAGCTATATAATGTAATCCCGATATCAAAAAAATAAAATAAACTTGTCTCCTATGGATTAATAAGGGATCTAATCTGAAAGTTTGGTTGCTCTAGCTCGTACCATCTCTGAGATCTAGGCGTTCATACGGACAGACGGACATGGCTATATCGACTTCTCGAGTCACACTGATCATACTTTAGGTAACTTTGGGGGGTCTCTGACGTCTCCTTCTGTACGTTACATACATTTTCGGCTTGCACAAACACAATATACCCTTTGTACCATACGGTAGGGTATAAAAATCGTGTGCGATGGGTTAGTCAACAAAGTTTCAAAGGCAAGCAATAGCCCAAAAAAGCTCAATTTCGGATCCAAAGGTCAGAACATGTTTTCGTAATGTTTTTAAGATCAAATAAGCCCTTAGCATGCCTGTGCTCTGACCTAACCTCAAAAAACCGCATACAACCAGTGATTGTTTTATCTTAGAACCCAGACGTGATGCGCTTTTTTGGACCTAGGACTTAGATGCAGCTACCCCTAAAACATATTAAAATATCGTTGGACATCAGAACTCGTAAAAGATTCTTTATAGGGTGTCTCGAGATTGCACACTTACACAAAAAATTACCCTGTTTTTCAAAAGTTTTTTAGGGTCGCTGAATCTGATCCCTTGTGTTTTTAGATAGGTTGTAAAAGAACCCAATTTTAAACCATATGTCGCACACAACTTTTCTTGTTGAAATTTTAGAGTAGAATCGCTTAGAGAATCACATTTTAGAAACTGAACCAAAATAATTACGAAAAGAGGCGCTTTTAGCTTTTAATGGCCACACAACTTCAGAAAATGTAAACACGGCAGTTTTTTATACTACTGTCGTCCTTCTCTCCTAGCGGAGCATAGGGCCTCTTTTTTTTTCCTTTTAAATCGTTTTTGCGGGTATTTATAGTCAGATTAAAGTTGTTATTGTTGTGGTAGATGTTTCGGTTTCGGTCATCGGTATACTAAAGCTTGAACTTGGCAATTCCACATCCGCTGCGCCTGCTGCCGAGGCAGGGGGATTATTCGACCTTGATCGGTTACCCCGTGGAGAGTCGTATCCATTTACGATGTGTTCCATGCTTGTTGCATATATAAGTTTGAGTCAATGAGTGATGGGTTCAAAGACTAGAGGGATCAGCTTTCCTTAGTGAGTTCTTAAGATTTTTGGTGCTCACCTAGTCCCTGACACGCTGAGTTGTATAAAAGTCATTCAGACCACTGATCTTGTTCCCTTCTCCTTTCTCAACCGGGCTTGGGACCGGCTAGGGCGGAGTTTTTTCCACCGCCGTAGAAGTTTTTAAATACCATCTTTTCGTAACGAAACCTGTGGGAATACCGCAACGAACATAACTCTTGCGAAGAGTATGCTGCAGTCAATAAATGTATTCCGCCTTCAAACGGCCCACTTTTTTGCATTGTTCCGCGCCGCGTTGAGCCATTTTAGTTATTTTTAATTTGCACTTACCAAACGACTTGAACTGTAATTCAACTTGGTAGTGAGTGGAACAGCTAAGCGAAACTCCAACTGGAATTCAACTTAGCAACTTGGAGTCTATCTCATTATGCTTAAATGCACTTGGAATAGTTAAGCTGAAGCTGATGTTGCAGCTACCGAAGCTGAAGCTCAGCTGTTCGCATAGCGATAAACAATATTCATGATTATGAAAAGTTGTGCGGATTTGGTTGCATACTGCACAGCTCAACGTAGTGCATAAAACTCCATTAAAAGTGAAGCGTTTGGCCGGCTTAAAGGCCACACTGTCAAGTATATTCCCATATACACATTGAATAGACAGAATAGCTGTCGAGGTATGTGGTATGTGTGTGTCTATGTGTATCTGTGCAGATGTGGATGTATTTGGGCAAGTGTCCTTAGTGCGGAAGCCGCAAAGGCCAACTGAAATGAAGTGTCATTGTGATAGAGCCGAGGCATGGCTCTGGCTATACGGCGGAACATTTGCAGCAATGCAGTCAAGTGCAGTGTAGTAGCCGTCTGTGCACTGCAGTGAGGCAGCGACTGGGGAAGATTCCAATACAGTAAAGGATGGCTAGAGAAGAGGGCTGTAAACGACCCAAGCGACACATTTACACGCACTGCTGCTGTTTGCCCGGACCGTGTGACTGCCTCACGTACTCAACATTGTGACAAATGGATTTTCGCATGAAATCCCCAGGATTTCTTCAAGTGTAATTGCGCACGCTAAAAGCGAATACGAATGCGACTCCGAATGCGAATGCCATTGCGTGCACCATGGCCAACATCATGGCCAAAACCAAAGCCAAATCTGTGCAAAAAAAATGGTGTATAAAGCGGGGCTGTGCCTGACGGTGTTATACTCTGCACCCACTTTAGCCCAAAGAAAAAACTGAAATTTTTCTGTACCAAATTTTGCATAGACATCGGCTGAGCAATATTTTTTCAAAAAATTTCATCATTTGGTGGTTGATTAGGTTCATTTGACTTGCTTCTTTATTATTAAAACAAAGCAGAATATAATTGGAGCGCGTCAAAAATTTATATATTTGTCATCGGGTTTCAACAAATTTTGTCTTATACTATTATTAATTTATGGGTAAAATTTGGTGTTACTAGCTCTTATTTTATCTGATCTTTAGATATTATACGGATGCAGTGCAGATCTGCCTTGTCTTCCTCTGCACGTTATTTACGTTACATAAAACCAATAATATCCTTGATCCTATGTTTACAGTGTATAAAAACCAGCTACAAAAATAGAAAAATTGCAACTGCATTAAAATGAATGCGCTTCGAGGGTTATGCTTCTCATTCTTCTGCTTCTTCCCTTTCTCATTATTTATTCCATTTGCTGTTAATTTGTGTACAGTATTATAAGCACAATATTCACTTGAGCTAAGCCCGCACCATTCTCGGCCTTATCCTCACCCATACTCTTCCCTGTGAGCAATAGCGTACCAGATGCCCAAGACGAGTCAAAACCTTGACAGGAACATGAAGCAGTATTGAAATCATCTTAACAATATGCACACAGACGGTCAATTGATAATAAAAAACCCAAAGCAGGCGTTCCACGGCCGGATTATGATGGACACGAGGCTGCAGCGTGAATACGGCCCAGCGTAAGTGTAAAAAGATGAATGCCAAGAACTTCAGCGCTTCTCGTAACACCAACAACATGGCCACCCAATTCTGCAAATAGACGTGCACCACGTGGAGTAGTATCCTTATGTGCATGCTTAGAATCCGCCACAAGAAGAATTTATATCTCCGCATTTCGATATGTGATGTTCTTTAGAAAAAACGCGTGATCTTTTAAGGTATGGATTGCAGCACTTTAAATTTAAAGTAAAATCGTTTTACGTTACTAAAATGTTTTAACGAATATTTTTCTTGCAATTGATATGACAGAACTAAAGCTAGTGATGAGAGTTTGACAATAGAGTTGAGTAAGTAAAACGATAACTTCTTCAAAGCTAACTATTCGATGAGAGTTAATCGATTTATATAATTTCTTAAATTGTGGTATGAAAATCTATTATATGAAAAAAATGAACTAAGCCTTTTAGAGCAAAAAACTTAAAACAAAAAGCCAAAAATTTCTTGAAAAATGTCCAGGGTATGTAAAAAAATAAGTGCATATGAACCAAAGTTATAAACACTTCTCTTTGCACACCAGTTGATAGAGGAATTGAACGATGGTGCGAGTTGGTCGTCCGCTCATACAATTTGAAAACAAGTATGGCGGCACAACTTCCTTTGCCACCAGACCCGTGCCACGTGTGTCCAAATATACCCAATCCACGCAGGACACGAGGTTGCAGAGTAAGGGTGCGGCTAGGCATGAGTCGCCAGGTCCTTTGCCTCGACTACACAAATCGTAGTAGGTTGAATTTGGCGTAACTAGGCCCTCAAAATATTTCCACAATGGCATGCGCCAAGCTCGATCTCCAGTCAAGGAGCCGGCTTGCTCGAACTGTCTCCACAGGTAGCTGTTATTAGTCCAGAGTCCTGTGGCCGAAGCACCTAAGCCTCCACGTACGCCTTGGCTCAAAGAAGCAACTTGTACTATAACTTTTGGCTTATATGTAGTCTGACTGTATAGTAGCGGATCGGCCAACATAATTGATGCAGCCATATCCGTACTCGGAATGCCCAGAGTCATACCGTTAAGAAGCTTAACCACATCACCTGGCTTTACGGCCATGCCCGAGGGCATATTCTCTCAGAGTGGCTTTTAATATGTGAAAAATCGAAAATATAATCAGATGTTACCGTCAATCAAAACCAACATGCATTTTCAATTTTCTTTTAAGACTGCAACATTTTTCATTTTCTTAATAACTAGTCTACAAATTTAAGGGTCATCGAGTGAACCTTCGTAAAAAAGTGGTTTTTAGGGCAATTTTGGAGGAGGAACACGAAAACAACATTCGTTCGTTTTAGTTCTTAAGCACCGTATTCGAGACTTTTCGAAAAACATGTTTTTGGGCTTTTTTTTTTTCAGTTATCTCGTGAACAAAAATCGACATGAAAGGCGATTGATCGAATGGTATTGATGTGCTCTTTTCAGCGATATATGTATGATATGTACAGATTGAGTCGAAAAAAGTGTAATTTTCGACCATTTTTTAAAATTAAAAATTTTCGGTTTGGTTTTTATTAACGAAAAAATTCTTTTAAAATCGTATGTTAAGTTTTAAGCTGAAAGAGTCTTCGTTTACGAACATTTCGAGCCTGTGATCTTCAAAATCGGAAAACACGGAAGTTCCAATCTTCACTCAATCACACTTTTGTATGAAAGAAAAATCTTTCACTCAAAGTTTTTCATTTGTATTCACTTACGTCTTCACGAATTTTTATGCAGCTGCAGTCGTGATTTTTCGTTCATGGTTCCATAACATCCACTGTTTCTATCCGATTTCGTAGATCTTAGACTCGAAGTGTTCGTAAAAGAAATATCTTTCAGTTGCTTGTAACTTCAATAATTTTTACTCAATCTGTGCATATCATATATCGATCTAATCGTCATTCATGTCGATTTTTTCTCACGAGATATTGACGAATAATTGAAAAAAGTGCTCAAAAACATGTTTTTTGAAAAAAATATTGAAAACGGTGCTTAAGAAAAAAAATGTAATTTTCGTGTTTCTCGACCCAACATTACCCTAAAAAATACTTTTTTACGAAGGTGCATTTTTCGTGTAAACTAGTGTTGTAGATTACTTCGATATTTTTATTTTGCGATGTTTGTAATTTGTTTGCTTGGACATTTTTTGTTGCGCACTTTCCCACATGTATCAACAAAATGCAAAATGCATCCGGAAAATCTTTAGGAAACCAATTGTATTCTTTTTCTAAAAATCAAAATTTTGCCCTAGAGAAAATTTGAGGTAACTTAGAATTTTATGTCAAAGTTTTTAAGAAAAATTGGTTAAAATTTGTTTTCGTATTTGAGCAACGCTAGTGCGATTTTTATTGATTGATGGACTGGCGTACAGTTAAAAAGGTAAAAAAGGATTCTCGGAAATTTTGCCGCCAATTGGGCAAATGAGTGTAGAATTTTTTTTCTTCTAATCAAGTGCATTGTTTGTAATATTTTGGCCTCAAGAGGAGAAATTGTGAATTCATTTTTATTTATTTATTTAATTATTTATTTAAGGAGTACAACTAAGCTCAGTTGACCTGTGAAAATACAGCGAGGAAATAGATTTACAATAATAATCCTAATTTTTTATTGCATCAATTTGAATATGAGTATTAATAAAGGTGTTTCGGTCCGTCCATATGAACACCTATATGTTACATATGGTAACCAGTGTTGTTCCACTACGCGTCGTTTTTAATTGTCGACAGTGTGACGTCAACAATCGCGTCGACAATGTCGATAACGTCGACAATTGTGTCGTTTATGCATTTGTTTTAAATCAACTCAATCTGGTTAGTGATGTGCATTTGAAATAAAAATCCATTTTTATCAGCTGATTTATAATCAAGGCATCTTTAAAGTTGAAAAAAAAAAACATGGGTTGACTATATCAATTAGAACGGATCGGTCGAAAAAAAAGTTTTTTCCGGCACGATTCCTAATCTGTTGCTATAATAGTTATATGTTGGGTGTTGTTGTTTATTTGTCCTCCAGGCTGCACCAACTGCGGCACATCTTTATTCACAATTTACATTTTTATTGAATTCCCTTTTAAGTTAAAAATAAAGCTAAGATTTAAAATAAATATTTTCTTTGATTCCAGCGTCATTAAAATACAAAATTTTAATGTGATACAATATTTATACATTATGAATCAAGCAGAAAATGGACGCAATGCTCAAATTTCTGAAGGACAGGGACCCGTCATATTTGTCGTAGATCCCCAGTTCGCCTCGCATTTCATACGAAAAGTCTACAAATATACCGGTATATTTATTGGCATCACATGTGCTGTGTGGGCAATATTCACGTTTGTTTTCTTTATACTAAGTTTCATATTAAGGCTTTTTTTGGGTCTTATACCAGCATTTGTATGGCTAATCATAGCACTTTTATGTATGACTATTCAGAACTGTTGTCCAAAAGCCCGAACAACAACCCCCTACAACTGGATTCTGGCTGGGATCATTGTCTTTTGTTTGACTGTACATGGCTGTTACTACGTTCCTTTGTGGTTCTCTTACAGTTTGCTGGTTTTATTAGCGGCCATGGTGATTGTTGTCTCAGTAATGGTCGTGTTGCACGTATGCGGAGCTAAGTGTCCCAAGACTGTATTGCCTAACACTATATGCACTGGTGTCGTGATATTCCTACTCCTTATCACATCGATTGGACTTATAATTACGGCTTTGATAACGAGGGATAATGTATATTACTTCGCCCTGGCGATTGTGATGCTGATTCTGATGATTTTTGCAATACTGTATCATGCGCAGTATATGCACTTTCGTCTGGAGAGGTTTCCCTTAGGTGATATCCTTTCCTGTGCACTTTCAAATTATATACACTTTATTGTCATATTTTATTGTGTAGCCTATATTTATATAAGCTGTATGAGAATGGATCGTGACTACGATATCACAAACTTTGAAACGAACAGCAACTATTCAACAGATTAACCTCCAATAAAAAGAAAATTAAAAAAGTTATCATCATTATTTAAACGCAGGTTTTTAGTTTAGTGTTCAAAATTATCATTTATTCATTTAATTATTTTTTGAATATTTTTAAACTAATTTTTAACAATTGAAAACGAAAAAAGGAGCTTAAAATAAACTCACAGCTTATTTCGACCAGGTAAGAAATTCAATCTTCTATCTATAATATATATATAAAAATGAATGTATGTTTTATGTATGTATTATACGAGACTTATAGAATCCACTTTATTGCAGTGTGATTGTGTTCATATTTACAGGCCTTGTTCGGTATGTTATCGAGAAGGTTTACAACATAAGTATGGTCACCTTTCGATTGGTGGCGCTGAGTACTGAGCTTAGTTTTCAAATGCAACGAAAAAAGCATAGTGTTCGCTCAGTTTTCATTCAATTCAAATTTGACAGACGAACATTTTGAATTAGAAGCTCATTGCTAATGATAAAGAAAACCCTTACTGGAGTCAAAATTCACATAAAGAAAAATAAAATTAGAAAGATTAAGCGTCGCACAATTACGTGCAAATGAGACAGCCGATCAACATTCATCGCGAATTGAAAGTGTCCGATTGAGAACGAGAGAAATTTGAAACGACCAATCAGATTATAATCAAGAAATTTCAAATACGATTTGAATACGATTATGTGTTCGATTCACATGCATTTGTTGCTGTTGGACCAATGAACAAAGTTTGTAGCCATTGCAATGCATTGAAATTCCAAAAAGAAACGCCTGTATAAAGCAATATGGCGAATTCTGTCCATTCCAATACATGAGCGACATCCAACGATAGTTCATTTAGCAGTACATCTAGAAATCTTTTTTAAATTTAGTAAACGGCACAACAAGGCGTGACGGATATAGCTAGTGTTTATATGAAGTTTAAAGGCATGAAAAAAATTATTAATACTTGGTATGACCGCCTTTATGGTCAACTACCATTTTTAAACTTTTCGGCATGGAGTCGACAAGCTTTTGGGTCACTTCTGGGGTAATTTTGGCCCATTCATCCATTAGGGCAGTCTTTAGGTTATTTTTGCAGGATATTTTCCGTTTTCGAATGTTTGCATCCAAAAGGGCCCACAAATTTTCGATCACGTTCAAGTCTGGAGACTGTGCCGGTGGTTGCATAACGTGTGGGCAGTTCCAAATCAGCCATGTATGTACAATGCCCGATTTATGCTTCGGGTCATTGTCTTGGTAAAATCTGAATCCATCACGAATCCCCAGCTTTTCCGCACTTTCAATCAAATTGGACTTCAAAATTTCAAGATATTTATCTTTGTCCATGGTTGTTTCAATAAACTGCAAGCTACCAACCCCCGCTGCGGAAATACAGGCCCAAACCATAACGTTGCCACCTCCGTGTTTGACCGTGGCCTTCAAATTTTTGGTTTGCAACTCTGTATTTGGCTTACGCCAAACATATGAGGCGCCATCGGAGCCAAAAATATTGAATTTGGACTCATCGGCGAATATAACCGTATTCCAAAATGCAGAGTCCTTATTCTAGTGCTCCTTTGCACATTTCAAGCGGTACTTTTGATTTTTAGCGCTTATAAACGGTTTCTTGCGCGCTATTCTGCCGTTAAAGTCATGTTCTCGCAGCACACGCCGGATAGTCTCCGGGTGGCATGACTTGCCCAGATCTGCTTCAACTTCAATGGCAATTTTTGGAGCCGATAATTTTGGGTTTTCCCGGATTTTCCGGACAATATGGCGCTCGTCTGTTGGATTGAATATTTTGTTAGGAGCATCGCTCCCCTTGTCGTGCGTTCTATTTTCGTGAACAAATCGGTAAATAATGCTCTGCACTGTAGTGTCACTTAGTTCAACCATCTCCCCAATTTTCCTACGAGAATGGTATTTTTTAAAATGGCTAAGAACAAGTTCTCGCTGCTCAATTGTCGTACGTCCTCCCATTTTGCAAATAAAAATTTCCGCACGCACTGCTTACAAAATGTAAATAGACTAAGCTTGATCGCACTAAGAAATCAATGATTAAAGCATAGAAAAAGAAATAACCGTTGCTTTTCAAGATAACGGATCATCGCAGAGTTGCAAAGTGATCGGTCGAAATAAGCTGTGACTTTGTTTTAAGCTCCTTTTTTCGATTTAATTGTTACCCAAGGCATACACTATACAACGTGTCGTACGACACGTCTGTTTATCGAGCTGTATGTTGTGCATACAAACGATACAGCAGACAGTACAATCACATTTTATAAATTCACTTGTAAACAAAACATTGTGAGCCGAGACAGAATCAAAAATAATTGCATGTGCTATAATTGACAAAGAGTTTGACCAATATGATGAAGAGCAGGAGCAAAACCAAAGTTCAGGAGTTAAAATGAAGAAATTCGTCCAACGAAGCCAAAGAAATACGGAAAAAATTTTTTGAAACAATAAAAAAATTGAAAGAGATTTGAGTTCAATAAAAATTCTTCATGAAAATTTAATATTTTTTGTTTCATTTTTTTTTATAATTGAGTTAGGCTTAAAATTTTTTAATATTAACAAATTGTTTTTATTATTTATAGGAACTTCAAATAGGTTATAATTCAACTAGGCTTACAATTAGTTAATAATTACTAAAATTAATTAAAAAGGGACTATTGAAATTTTGTATTTTGTGAAACAAATGGTATCAGATTTAGTGAATTCAAAATTTAAATTTTTTACTCATTGATACTCCGTATCCGCATCAGCAACACCTGCTTTTCTTGTCCGCCTTCTGGATCGCTAAATGGAGAAAAAGAACATTCGTTTATTATGGGTTATGAGCATTGTGTTATCAATACATACCCCATTAAGAGAAACAGCATCTTCGTCTGGGCTAAAACTAGATCGACCAGGCAGCGGAACTTCCAAATTGCGCAAAAATTCTAACTCGTCAAAATACCACAAATTTGATACAAATATATCTTGGCTGCGGCTCCTGACTTTTCACTTGGAATTCATTTTTTGAGATAGCGTCTATATGACGTACGCATATTTGCTATTTTTTTCCGCACATTCTCCAATGAGGCATCACTTTTAATTATTTTTATAAGTTTCTACCAACTTTAAGTAGCACTTGTTGCGCACATGCTTATTTTTGTAATTTGCCCTTTTTACATTTCAAAGTTCTGACATACTCTTGTACACATCAACAAAATGGCGCATTTCTTGTCTGTCCTCCATGTTTTTGCTTTTTATTAAATTCATTTATTAAAGTTGCCGGCAGCAGGTGCTCATTTTTTTCGATATACACAAACAATAGTTCGATCATGTAAAATAGGCCAATATACGATACGACCGTCTGTACGATTGGCCAAAAAAATCAAAACTTTTTTTTTGTGTTTATTCGTTGAAATTATAATGCCAGATAATGCATTGCAAAATAGCTTTGCAGAAAATAATACATTGTCTTTATTCAGAAAAGCCAATATAATGAAAAGTTTAAGACTAATAAATTTCTTCATAAACAATATATGAAGTTGTTGACCTTCATTCTGTGGAGATGACGGAATCAATGCTTTTATATAATTCTTCACCAGGAATTCGGTCCGAAACAGTTGAATTAATTTTGTCGCAAACATCGTTTGTAGATGCAAGTATAGCTTTGTCATGAATCAAGCCAGTGGAAAATATCATTTGGTAAGTTATCGTATATAAAGTCAATAGGTGAGCCGCATCCTAAAAGCCGTGCGCATAATATAGACTGCCCAGAATCATTTTTTGGTAGCGAATCTTCTCCAACTTGAAGCAAATAGTTGGCAAACTCTTCCTCACCTTCATTTACGCGCATATTTCTTTTCAAATGCAATAAAGTGAAGCAAGGCCATAATGGAGAACTCTGCGCGTGAATAGCTTTCGATTGATACCTCATTTGTTAAAATTGGACCATCTTTGATTGAAATTTTATTTTAGCGATATCCACCTAAATATAGATTTAATCGAAAAAATAACACCTTATTGCACATCTAGTTGTAAATAGCTTTTGATTGATACCTCATTTGTTGAAATCGCGCGATACGTCTAGGAGCCTTTGATGTCACAAAAAACGGCCTTGTGTAATATATATATAGATAAGTTAGCTCAACAAATTTAAATAAAACGCATTCTGCGAACATCTATAATTTTTCTCACTTCTCATATAAAAAACTATGCTGTCAAACATAGCAACATATTTGGAGTTCCCTTTATTTTAGAATTGGAAAATATAATGACAAAGACCTATTGTCACTTCCAAGGCAGAGCACTCGAATTGGCCTTGTATGAGTCTTTTTTTGGAAAGTCCGGAAGACTTATCCAAATTTAAAATAAATCAAAATACAAAACGAAAGTTCGGCGACAAATATTCTCATGCAAAGTACGATATTTCACTTTTACAAGCGCCCTTTGAAGCAATTGATACGATCATAATAAGCACATTCTAAATACAGACACCGATTCTGATTCTGACTGACATTGCGTATACGAAATTATATTTTAAGTGCTGGCACGCTCAAAATGTAAAAAAAATTAAAGTTTAAAACTAAAAAAAAAACGCTTTAAAAGCAAACCAAACTAAAAAATATAAAATAATTTTGAAGTAACAAGTATTACAGTATTAGGAACTACGACAAGCAATTTTTACCTCTATACAATCATTTATTTGAAAAATTTGACTATACAGACAAGATTGCACCGATCAAATTCCAAAAAAAAACAATTTTGGCTTTATTTCAATAACTCAACAGCGACGCCAAAAGGTTGGAAAATTATACCAAAATTTCTTTACTTTCTATGCAAAAATTTTAATTGTGGATAAAATGTTTTCTCCCTGACTGCTACAACAAAGTCTGAAATTTTCTACAATTTTTGTTGCAGCAAATGCTCATAAATCAATTAATTTGGTTATTGAGATTTGCTTATAACTAATATAAGTAGAGCTAAAGCTCTTCACTTATATACAAACAAACCACCGTAGCTCAGCATTTAAATTTTTTCAAAATATACGCTTCAATTTTATTGAAGATAGTTCCGATTTGTATTTGTATTTGTGAACATGCGTGAAGCAATCAAAACCAAAAAAAAAAAAAAAACAAAAACTCATACGCTCATCTTTTGTAGAGATTGTCGTTTGAGTCTCAAATAAAATGAAAAAGTTTTCTATTACCTCCATTACTGATGTCCTCCATTACCGACCACCACCAACAGCAGCCAAGAGCAAACAGAGTGAAGCACATTCAGAACTTCAGCTGCAGCCCGTTAAAGTCAATTGAAATTGATCAATTTGGCAGTTGAGGGCAAATTGTTGACAGCAGCTTTAATAGATTGTTGCCCATATGCCACCAATGGGAATGTACACAAGCCTGGGAGCTTGGGATATTTGGCAAATTGTATCAAAAGATTAAGTTAATATGCTTTTAGCTGTTGAAATTTCTTAAATCGAACAAAGTTGCATTAAAGCAAAGCTATAATGCGAAAAATCAAGCACATATTGTGTGTCAAAATGGACTATTTTACGAGGTTTGTAACTTAATACATTAAAATATTTAATTTGATACAAAAATATTAAGTATACGTATTAATGTTAATATGAGTAATGCAGCTGGCTTGGGAAATATGCTTATAAAGCAACTAGAACTCTTAGAGTAATAAAATATTATTATCATAAAATATTTATGTCAATATCATTCACTGAAAAGCTCAATTTAACTTGCCGGCAAAATATTAAGTTTACGTATTAATGTAAGTATTATGCATTAGCAATGCAGCTTTGGTGTTCAAGAGTTTCAAAAGTGAAATAGAAAAATAAGTTATATTTAATAATACCGCACTTCAAAAAAAATAATTATTTCTTGGATGTTTTTTATTTAACAGAAAAATGTTAAGTATACGTATTTTTGCAATTATTATGCATTAGTAGTTGTGGCGCCTAAGATTTTGAAAAGTCAACTAGAAAGCTTTTATTGGTAAATTTAAGGAAGTTTTAAATATATAATATTTTAGTTATTATAATTATTCCATAAATATTACGTATACGTAAGCGTGTTTTTAGTAAGTGTCAGTTATACAGTATGCATTAAAGAGTTTAAATTTCAAATATAACTAAAATTCTTAAATTCATTCAAATCTTATTGCTTATCCGCAAATCTTTGAAACCGACGTGTTGGAATCTCTACTGTCCATTAAATCAACCTTCTCCCCTGGTCACGATGCCATTCCTAGTTGTGTCTTAAGCATTGTGCTCGCGCTCTTTCTATGCCACTATCTATTCTTTTCCGCACTTCATTAAAATATTCCTGTCTTCCGGCTATATGGAATGAATCCTTCAAGATCCCTATTCATAAAAAAGGTTCCAAGTCCAACTACTGCGGTATTGCCAAGCTTTCATCAATTCCAAAAGTTTTTGAAAGGATTGTCACTTCTCAATTGCAACACTACTGTCGTTCTTTAATGTCTGATTCCCAACATGGGTTTGTAAAACGTCGGTCCACTTCTACTAACCTTTTAGAGCTTTCGTCTTTTATTAATCTTGGTTTTACGGAAAAAAAACAAACCGATGTCATTAATACTGACTTTAGTAAAGCATTTGACTCGGTAGACCATATTCTTCTCATTGTTACACTGTCTTGTCTGGAATTTCCGTCTCGTCTTGTAAATTGGATATCGTCCTATTTATGCAACCGAGTCCAAAAAGTAGTTTTTAAAGGCTGCGAATCTATTGAGATTAAGGTCACGTCTGGGGTACCTCAAGGTAGCCATCTAGGCCCTCTTCTTTTTAACTTATTTTTAAAAGACCACCCAAAAGTAATCTCATTTCTCGCATTCTTATGTATGCGGATGATGTTAAACTCTATATGTCCTACTCTGATACTAATAAGTACTTACTTCTTCAGCATGATTTTAATAGCATGCAAACTTGATGCGATATCAACTAGCTCTTTCTCAATAAGACAAAATGTAACGTTATGACATTTTATCGTTCTGCACCTCATTTGGCTACTCTTTAGAATCTTCTACCTTAGAATGCACCGAGAGTGTGTTCGACCTTGGTGTGTTGTTTGATCATAATCTTAAATTTAATAATCATATTTGCAACATCGTGAATAAAGAAAGCTAGAGTGTTCTTGCTATTATTAAGCGCTGGTCTAAAAAGTTTAACGACCCTTATACAACCAAACTTCTTTATATTTCTCTCGTTCGTCCAACCTTGGAATATTGTTCCTGCGTTTGGAGCCCGCATTACAACCTTTATTAGGACATGATTGAGTCCGTAGAAAAGCAATTTCCCCTTTTTGCACTTCGTGGATTAAACTGGGACCCAAATATCCGACAGCCCCCATATTTCGATAGACTTCGCATTATAAAGTTGCCTTCCTTAATTCATCGCAGAACATGCCACGGCGTGTTATTCTTGCATAAGCTGTTACACGGTCTTATCGATTCCAATGTACTTCTTACCAAAGTTACCTTTGTCATACTCGTAATTTTAGTCCTCTAGCCTTACAATTTTTTAGACCTAATAATAATTATGCTTTGCACGATCCTTCCGTGTCTTATGCTTTAACTATAATAACTTTTACAACTTCCTCTCTTTCGAACGGTCTATTCAATCTATCAGTTCTTCTATTTTCAGTCATCTTGACTTGCCACTTCGAGCATCCTTGACCAACCCTTTATGATGAGTCACCCACTTGGTCAACGGTGATCTATTGGCTCTTTTGTGATAAAATGTTTAATTTTTATCTTGTTTCCTTCTTTCATCTTTAATATTGTAAATCCAAGTGTCTGGCCAGTTCTTGATGTGAGTTGGTGCATATCGTTAAAAAGTTCATTCACCGGGCTAGAGACGCGGATTAGTTTATATATATTCCCTCTATCTTCTTTTTAAAATAAATTATACTTTTTTTTTTATAATATTAGGTCAACTGTATTTGGTTGTAGTCCTCCAATAAATAAATAAATAAATGCTTAAAAATTTTCTTTTAATTAAACGTATTGCCAAATACCAGAGGCATATATGTTCTTAATGTTTATAAAGTAGCATTGAATTAAACTAAATTCCTGTTTTTTAAGCTCTGCTAAACACAAACTTGTTCTACCCATATTCTAAAGATTCATGGAATCCACAAGATGCCTGCTCATTTATAATTTTACTAATCTCAAGATCCCCATAATTTAGTGTCGGGTGAATTTGAGCCTAAAAATGCGCTCAAGCATTAAACTACTGCTGCATGCTAAATTGCATTGCTGCATTGTGTGTGTGTGAGTTTCATAGCAAGCAGCTTATAGCAGCATTGCTCAGACCATTAACGCGAATTTTCTTTTGCCATTTCTTAATGCTTTATTGTAACTGTAGTTGTTGTTTTTATTTTTGTTCGTATTCTCCAGTTTTTAATCTCTGCTTCAAACCAACTTAGCTGTCGTCGCTGCATTATTTCCAATTGCTCTCTAAAATTGCGCTGCAAATATATAAAAAAAAAAAAATAGAATAAAAAGAAACTAGCACAAAGAGATGAAAAGAAAAATAACAAGCAGCAAAAGAGGAAAATCTGCCTAATTCAAACTAAAGAAGAAGCAGCAGTAGCAGCAAACGAACGGAAATAAAGTGGAAAGTGTAATGACAAAAACCCGGATTAAGAATGTGGCGCATACAAGTTGCACACTTGCCGGCCTTTCTTGACTATCCTGAAGCTTGCGTTGTCTCCGCTTTTGGCGCTTATCCATTGCAAGACCGCTTAGTTGCTTTGTGCAGTGTATCTTTCACCTACTATCCGTACAGTAGAAACACGTTTGCTGCGATAATCATTAAATGCATAAAGCCATTGACACTTGAAGTGTATAGGGTAGGCCGTCTGTTGCTTTGGTTGTTAAACACTCATAATGCGGAACTTACGCGTCCAAAGTGGATGCTCTTCGACATATATCAAGTTCATTGATCCTTTTTTTAGTCATGGATCATTTAACAACCGAATAAAGCTTAAAAGTTGTATAGGCGTACTATGAAAATGGTCGTTCTGTGAAAAAACATACTTGAGGCTAGTGTCGACGTATCGCCGGAAAGGACCAATTTGTGTTCTGCGGATCTGCGTTTTCACGCTTACAAGATTCATGTTTAACAAATTAAAATTATATTAAATTATACAATATTATATTGAATTTAAATTAACAAATAAAACAATATGACCAGATATGGGTTGATACTGGCTAGTATAGCATTGCGCTATTTTGGTTAGATTTGGTTTCTGGACTCAATTTAACTTGAAACAAATAACACAGGCCAACATGGTTTAGTTGTTGGAAAGCTATGGGTCGTATCCGAAGTAATTTGCTGCGCAGAATCCGAATCCGGGGCCAGAATTGGACCATCACGTCAGGATTTTGAGATATTTTAGGTTATTTACCCGAAAAGCGGCGTTTTTTCCTACTTTTGGGGTTATGTACAGGGTGCGAATAATTTTTGTGGTCTGTCATTCTAATTTTATCATTTAGTACCACTCTTACCCTTTAATTTAAAAGTTCAAGCGATCATTTACGTTTTTTTTTCGAAAAATTATGGCCATTCAAAGTTACGAAGTATATCCCCTCGACGTCATTAGCATTTCACAGGTCTACAAATACCGGAGTTATGTCAGTTGTTGAAAAGCTAAGGGTCATTTCCGAAGTAATTTGCTACGTAGATTGCGAATCCGAGGTCAGAATTTGTCCATCACGTCAGGATTTTGAGATATTTAAAAAAACTCAGTTTTTCGGGTACATAGCCTCAAATATCTCAATATCCTGATGTGATGGGCCCCGGATTTGGATTCTACGCAGCAAATTACTTCGGAAATTACCATTAGCTTTCCAACAACTGACATGACTCCAGTATTTGTAGGCCTGTGTAATTTTAAATCAAATTTAATTAAGCCTCGATTCTTCTATTGTTTTCAAGAAGAAAAAGAAAATTAATTTTCTTCTTTTTGAAGGAAAAGAACACATATAATTCTGTTGCCTGGCGCCATTTGAGTTTAATGCTCAGTTTAAGCTTCACTGTAAAACATATCTTAAAATTAACGTAAATGCATTTTACGACGTCCGACTGTAGTTGTATATATGTACTATTTGTACAGTACGTCTAAATACATATAGACGTATATTTTAAGCAAAGCTTATCTTATCAAGCGACATAAAAGACGCCTTTCAGCGGCAAGTGCCAAGCAGAGCCAGTGACGACGACGACGACTATGCTGGTCAGTGGAATGTGGAACAAAAAGAACATGGACAGTATATCTAGGATGAAGTGTGGGTAAGATTGGATTTCCAGCTGCCCAGTGACAATTGTTGTGGGTCGATGGTTGTTCGGTTGCTGCTTGGTCCGGAGGGCAATGCACACAGCTGGACATTCATTACAGAAACGGAAACACTCACACAGTGACAGAAGATAAATGGACCTGCACTTGTCTGTATATATATATATATATATATATATGTGTGTGTGTGTGTGTATCCGTGCGTGTATATATGCGTGTGTTTGTAATGCCTTTTGTGTGTGTATGAGTGGTTTTTATTTAGTCGCTTGTTTTATATCAACATCTAAAAAATCTTTGATGCTGCAAAATGGAAACAGCTTATACTCTTCTATTTTCTATATATATATAAGCACACACATATACATACACATATACACCCACACATATTCATGCATATCTATTTGGTAGATGTGCTGCTTTTTAGTTTAGATTTTTAATCTCCGCAACGTTTTTATTTTTATTTGGACATTTTTTATTTTATATGTATTTTTGTTTGCCTTTGTTTTAGCAACTTCAACGACAAGGAAAACAACAAAAAACCAATGCTTCATATTCATCTGGTTTTGTTTCATTTGCTGTCATATTTGCATGCAGCTCTGGCTCTTTCTTTACTGATATTTGTACTTTTGATTTTATTTTGGTTTTTTTGTGCCTTTTTGTTTTGATTGAGATATTTATTATGTACATTTTTTAGTTATCCAGCGCTCGTTCTCTGTCTCCATCTATCTATTACTCTATGGCAGCACGTACAGAACCTTTGTCCCAAAACATTGACAACAAGGTTTTTGTTTCGGTGCAATTTTCATTTAAAACTTTAACCATTTGTTTTTTGATGCACAAATTTATCAGCTATTTTTACGCCATTTTTTGGCAAGCTCTGGCTCTTTGTTGCTGTACTTGTTGTTTTTTACTTTATTGCTCTGGTATGTATATGTGTGTGTGGCATTCATCAAAAAATTTTATTCTGGCGCGTTTCTAACTTGGCGGTTTTTTATAAGCGCACTTTATGTCAAAACCACACCGACACCAACACACGCCAGTACACACACAAACATACACTAACACTCACTCACACTCATTGGGACAGAAAAAAAATGTGCAGCCACACTAAAAAGAATGCGGGATAATATTTTGCCCAGTGCACAACAAAAGACAAAAATCCAAAGCAAACTGCAAAAAATCAAAAAAAATTCGAAAATAAGCAAAGTACAAAACAAAAAAAAAAAAAATTCAAAAAAAAAAACTGTCAACCAAGTGAAATAAATTAACAAAATGGCGCTATAAAGCTAACATATGAGCGAGTGCTTGATTTTTTTTCTTTCTTATTTTTCGGAACTAGCTGCTTGCAATTTCTATATAAATTTTATTTTTACCAAAGCATCAAATCTCTATGTGGGAGGTGCCACAAAATATGGGCAAAAATGTGACTGTATGTGTGTGTGTGTGTGTTGGGGCCCTCTTGGTCGTTCCCGTAATAACTTTTCAATTATTTAGAAATAAATGTATATGACAGCGATAAAACGAGCAGCAAAAAACAGAAAAAAATTGTGGCTTGATGTTAGCTAAAGTAGTTGGCTTTTTGGGATACCCTGTAAAAGGATATAGTCGATTTATGCTTATTAAGAGTTCATGAATTTCTTATATAAGCTATCAGCTATGAGAATCGAGTTTTTTTTAATGGTTTTTCAAAATTTTTTTGCAGACGAAGAATAAGTTTATTCCATAGTATGTACCATTTTAGTGGGTATCGCGAAACGTGGCCACAGTATTTATTGTAACTTTCAAGTGTTTTCAAATGCTTTTTGACGTTATGCAAGAAGCATAGGCTTAAAGGGTTTTTCGGACCTCATCGGCTCAAAATCCATTAAAATAGGCCTACTTCACACTGTTTTTTTCGTGTGTTATGATTTTTTTTTTCATTTTATTGGTTTATTGTGAATAAATATATTGTATATTATTTTTTAGAAACAGGTCGATAATTTTGTGTTTTAAAGTACAAAAGATAGAATGTTAAAAAAAATAGTTTTTTCCTTTATCCAGGCATCGCAAATAAGAGTTATGGGTTTTGAAAAAAATCATAGCGGAAAAACTGCTTCAGATTATTTTATAATTTTAAAGTAAAAAAATATGAGTAATTATGCAATTTTGATGAAAAAAATTACAAGAGCTGCGATGCCTGCATTTATCTTTTATAAAGGAAAAAATTATTTTATTAAGTAGTCACCTATTTCCACAGATAATATACTATCCCACTCAGCACTTCTTTTAGTAATCATGGCCTTTAATGCTCCGATTCGGCTGAAATCCTTTAACTATAATAGAGAAGCTGATTTTGAGTTGTTTGGTACTTAAGAATTTATTAAACTTAAGTAGCAAAAGAGCAAACAGTTTGTAGTAATTTTATGAGACTACGTATTAAAAAGTGTCATTCTTCAAGAATATTTTGTCTTTGCTAGTTGCTCAGACGAGGAAGAGATAGAAACAGTAGAGCACTTCTTCTGCTCCTGCGAAGCTCTTAGTAGACGCAGGAAAAAGCACCTGGGTTACTATTTCCTTCAGAACCTAGCAGGGCTGGAGTTCATATGTCCGAGAAAGATTGCAAGCTACATTGCTGCAACAGGATGGGACCCCTTTTAAGCATACCAAGTAGGAGAAGGGTAAAAATGCAATTTGAAAGCATAGAGATTCGTGCGGTTTTACAACGGGCCAGCCCAGGCCTAAGTGTGCTGGTTTCAAGCCAGCAGCCGCCCTAACCTAACCTAACTTAGTTGCTCATTTTGCAATAATCTATATTCTCGAAAGATTCTCATATTTTGCAGTTTTTTTCTTCGTATCCTGACAGCCATAGCTAACCTAGCTAAAAATGTTTACTGTTACATAACTTCATGGAAATATATTTCAGCGGGTACGACTGGGAGATACCCAGTACCACCCTAACAAATAAATAAATAAATTAAAAAAATTTCGATTCAATTAGGATAAGAGTTTAGATACTCAAAAAATCTTTTGATTGTCCAATTTGATTACGATACCTTTATTAAAAATCGAATTTGATACTTTTTGGTAAAAAGCTTTGAAACAATGAAAGCCGCTCGCAGAACTTTTTTTTCGACTAATTGGTCCTAAGCGAACCGATTCGGATGTAATAAAATTTAGCAAAGTATGCTCTATGTATGCCCTTAGTACCTTTTAAATACAGGGTAAAAAAAATAATTGAAATATACTTTTGAATATATATATATTAGGGTGGTTCAATTTGTATGGAGCCAAAAAAGTCGATTCGCGGCGCCCCCTAGAAGTATTCTACGGACAATTCTAAGCAACTTTGCCGAAGAAACCATTGGTCTATCTTGAATTTCGTGCCTGCAGATTTTTAAAAATAGATTTTTTCCCCTATAACAACAAAAACATAACATGAATTCCTTGACCCCCAAAACCCTCTATATACACATAAAAAAATGAATTTTGGTTTAAAATGTTATGTTTTTGTCGTTATAGGGTGAGAAAACATATTTTTAAAAATGGCGTACGTTAAAGCCGGGCGCAGACGACTTTGGGATACCCTGTACCACCACGTTGCAATTAAGTCCGAAATATTGCTTAAGACCTCCAAAAGATATTTTATTCGGCAAATTTGGCTACGATATTTTCATAAACAAACATAAATCAGTCGAATTTTGCACCAAACAATTTTTTTGACTAATCGGTCCTAAGGGGAGTATATGATATAGTCAACCGATTTTGATCAAATTTGGTAGACTGATTGGGAACTATAAAAAACTTCCGACTGCCAAATTCGATTACGATATCTTCAAAAACAAACGAAACACAACGAATTTTGTAAAAATAGCGTTTTTTTGACCGATCGTTCCTATGGGAGCTATATGATATAGTCAACCGATTTTGGTAAAGTGCTGGGGGTCTCTAAAAAACTTCCGATTGCCAAATTTGGTTATGATATCTTCATAAACAAACGAATTATCCATCTAAAACTTTTGCTTTTTTTCGAGGTCCTCTGAAACACCCCTATGGGAGGTATATAATGTTATCCCGATATCAAAAAATTAAATAAACTTGTCTCCTATGGATTAATAAGGGCTCTTATCTGAATGTTTGGTTGCTCTAGCTCTTACCATCTCTGAGATCTAGGCGTTCATACGGACAGACGGATATGGGTATATCGACTTCTCTAGTCACTCTGATCATACTTTGATAACTTTGGGGGGTCTCCGTTAGGGTCTGTACGTTACATACATTTTCGGCTTGCACAAACACAATATACCCTTTGTACCATACGGTACAGGGTATAAAAATCTGCAGTCTCGAAATTAAAAAAAAACCTATGGTTTTTTCGGCAAAGTTGCTTAGAATTGAATAGCTTTTCTTTAATATTTTCCAATTATATCTTGCGTCACCAATGGCGATTGATGTAGTTATTAAATTATCTTATGCTCATTTTAAGTGCATTCCAATAAATGTTAACGCAGCACCTAACTTCAGAATTTTCCATCTCAATCTTGTGCGTAGTGCTGTGGTGGCTGCCACAGTCTACCCTACCAAGTAAACGAGTGCCTAAAAGACCAGATCCAATGTGAAGCCAAGTTATGCTGACCAACAATAAGTTGTTCATAATATCACTTCAACGTAGAAAAGCTTTGCTCACTTAATAATATTAGCAAACGATTAAAGGAGATGCGTTGATGTGGCGTTGCGTCCTATGACCCATAGATCGGTGGGAATTCCACAAGTCAAAAGTCAATATGAAACAAAAATGTTTTTACCAAATGAAAACATTTTTCCAATAAACCTATAATTTGGTGAATTCAGATCCATTGCGACCGCGATTTAAAAACCGGAAAGACCTTGTTCATTTCTATCATGCTCTTGCGATGTTACATAAAATGCATAACTCGGGTCATTGATGTAGTGACTGGCGCCCATGTAACTAAGTGATCTCCTGTTATCTGGCTTAAACACTTAAAAAGTCAAAGCCTTAACCAAATAAAAAAAAGAGTACCTTACATTCAGGATTTCGCAACTAATAAAGTGCTCTCACTTGAGTCTACATTGTTGTTGTTTATACTGCTGCTGCTGTTGAATTTTGGTGAGGCGCAAAACAAAAGTAACTTTTGGACAGGACATATGAGCAGCAGCAAAGGCAACTGGCAGCTATGTCAGTCCAAGCGACAACACCAACAAAAACTTCAACAACAACAACAAACAGCGACGACTTCAATTTTGTTGATTGCTAGCGGTTTGAGGCGCTGCTCTGTCAGTGGGCAGAGCAGGAAAAAAAAACATGCCATCTATAAAGGGCTTATAGCCCATGCAGTGCTGTTGGCGTGCAAAGTATGCCCAAATGCATTTTAAAACATTGGGATTTTTTTTTTTTGGTTTTTTCATCTTTTCGAGATGGTATCCGTATGTGGTTGTTGTATATAGTTGTAGTTGCAATTGTTGGCATTGCACAGCTGCCACAGGACCAAGGAACAACAAAAGCCAATGCCAAACAGATAACAGCGCATATTTTATTTGCATACTTTTAGGCTGACTTTGCGTTTGGTTCCACACGCATTTGGAAAGCCATTTAACAGCGCAAATGCTGGATCGGAAAAATAACAAAAAACGCGTGAAAAAATGGGCAAAAAAAAAAATGTACGAGGCAGCGAGGGGGTCATAGAGAGCGGCAGGATGTCTGAGAGCGCGACAGTGAGCGAGTGAGAAAGAGGTAAAAATGGAAATGTGAACTTTTACAAAGATTGACAAGTGGCGACTGGGCCGTTTAAAATGTCAAATACGTACAATGTTGCAGAGACTTTTCATACACAAACACAAATACACGCACACACACACACACAGCGTGCAGCGAAGCATAGACGTAGTTAGGCGGGTGTAGATGTTTTCTGGCTGTGGGGTTTGCAGCAACGCGTTGCGCCAAAATACATGCCGTTGGTTTTTCCCCATCACAATTGTTGTTTTTTCTGCGCATTTTTTTTTTTCATTTCATTTTATTTTTATTTTTCTGTGCTTTTTTGTGTTGATGTTTTGATTTGTGCGTGCGTGCAAATGTTTGCACTCTGCGCGTTTGTTTTTCGACGGGTTTCATTCTTTCTTGTTTTCTTTTTGCTCCCCTCCTCGTTTTGCTTTTCATACTTTATTTTAGCAAGCTTTTTACAGACGTCACAATAGCCGCCCCTCAGGCTGTGACGCCTTTTTTTCTACTCTCTTTTTTTGCTCCTATAAATACACATACTCTACAGTTTTTATACATTATATTAAATTCTTTTTCTTTTTTTTTTTTTGCAAGTATGCGCTTGCAAAAATCTTCTTGCATTGCGTTTTTGATTTGAATTTTTTTGCTAAGGTACTGTGTACTGTGAACTTGATATTGGTATTATTAACTCGACACTGGGGTTTGTGCGGCCTTAAAACATGGTATATTTTAGCAGGGCCAGAAAACTCCGCTAGCTTGGCCAGTTAAGTACATTTAAGTTTATGATATTGTTGCACGGATCAGCTTTAAAAAGGGATGGTAACTTCTCATAATTACAATACATTGTAATGATAAAAGTTTTTTTCAAACCTTAGCTATATAATTTTTCAATATCCTTAGGATTTTATAAGTTCAGATCCAAGTCCCCTAAGATAAAAATCAAAGTGCACGTTTTGTGAAAAAAGTATTTTTGGTATAAAAGGAAAGTCCATAACTAACGAATACCTATACACAAGTGCCAAAAACCTCACCTTTTTCAAATGCAAAAACATCAGCAACGAATGGGTCTCAGCGATGACATGATCCTGGATCGGAATGCCGGAATGACTATGTCGCAGAAAAACGCTTTTTTCTTTTGGCCGAACAAAATTATCAAATGTAAAAATCGTTTAAGTCACTTTTCGCCGTTAAGAAAACAACTTTAATTTTATAAATTATATCACTATTAAGTGATATTGATTTTACACTTGGATGTTGGCATAAGTACCAATATAAAAATAAAAGGGTTTGACTAAATCGGTTGGCCGGAGAAGCCTAAATAAAAATTTCACCTTATTTTTTGAATAGTTAAACGGTATGTATGATATTTGTATGTAGTATGTATGATAATTTAAACTTAAAGAACATAACTTCGACAAGTTCACTTAAGGTGTTAAAAACTCGAATTAGTTGATTTGCAACTATTCTTTAATCTAGCCTTTACTTTTTGAAATAAACACTACTATTAAACTCTAAGGTAAGCCGTTTGGTCAATTATTTTTTTTATAAATCCTTAATGATTAGACTAGATCTAATAATGTGAGAAGTATACATTTTCTATAAGAGAGCCAAGGATTGCTCACTTTCTAAATTAGTTGAATAGAAAACTGAGAATTAATGTCTCTAAACTACCATTAATATCAGTGATACTATTAGTCTACTACCAATATCCAGAATTTAGTCCGAAGAACATTGTTATCCAATAAAGCCACAGTAGTCCAATATAAACTTATTTTTACACTATTTGCGTGATGAAGAAAACTTCAAGACTTACTTCAATATATTTTTGTTATTAATTGGTATTAACTACTAAAAAAAGAACAGGCCTGAGCTTAGTACAAGTAGTATTTCAGCAATGGGATATAATTAAACTAGTAATGTTATTTAAAATAAATAAACTAGAAATAATTTAAAGAAAATTACAAGCACTAAAAATAAAATTAGATTTAACAAAATATGTTGCATATTACGTATACGTTACATATTTGCATGATTGATGACAAAGTCTATTAGGCTATAAATTAATTTAATTTAAAAACTTGAATATGCCACATTATTTATTATGATGATTCTTAGCCCGATTGAAAAATCAATATTAAATAAAACGAAATATTATGTATATATGTACAAATATCTTAGTTGCATTACTGTTGCCAAGCCAAACTCTAATAATTGTAAATACTTACAAAGTTTTTAATATTAGTGTAAAATAAATAAATTGAAGTCGAAATTACGTATACGTCATATTTTATCATCTTAAATAGAACGAGAGAGATAGACACAAAAAAAGAGCGAGTCAGAGAGATAGTGAGTGAGACAGAGGAAGAGGATGAGAAAGAGAGAGAGAAATAGGAAGAGCGTAAGTGAGAGACATAGATGATACCTAGCAATAAGCTGTATATAATAATTGGCTTTAATATAATAGAATTTATCGTTTAACAAGAACATTATTCAAGTAACAATTTTGAAATCTATGCCATTGTTTTAATGTATACAATCATTGTCACACTGTGGGAGGTATTTGCAAAAATGTCGAAATTTAAATTATTTGTAAGGGCTAAGCCAAAAACCAAATATATTTTTATGCTCTCCCGTTCTTCCCCGTTTGACAAGGCTCCTTATGCTACTTAAGTATTTGAGTGGAAACTGTGCAAAAAATAGCTCGCCAGTACATACTTCTGCGTGGGCTTAGTAAAAAAAAATCCTCCCAAGCTTTATTTTTTTAATTTCTACAATTTAATTTCAAAATTTTGTTTTTCTAGTACAAATCGCTCAAAGTGTATTTATTCTTCGACTAAGCAGTATGAGTTATTTTTGTGTTGAATATTTTTTTAAATATTTTTATTTTCATTTCCGTTTGCCGCACTGTTACTAGCCTCGTGCTCATCAAAATGGAAACTGTGCAACGTGCACTAAGTGTGACTGATAGTGTGGTGAGTTAGTCGGTGTTTTTTTTTTTAGCTTCTGGTTTTTTGTTTGAGTTTTTTATCTCACTCTCAGTGGCGCCTCAGCCCGCTGTTACAGCTGACAGCAGTTGCAAATCATCAGAAATTTAAATTGATTTAAATTGTTCATTGTTTTTTTTTTTTTTTGTTGGTGCTTACTTTTTTTTGTATGCGGCTGGCCATTGTTTGTTGGCTTTTTGCTATTTGGTGGAGATTTCGAGATGAAAACAAGTAATGCTGGAGTTGGAGTGAAAATGGAGTTGAAACACAGCGGAAGTTGTGTAGTGCAATGGCGCTATTATTTATAAAAATAATAGAAATGCAAATTAATTTGCTGGCTTTTGTGGTGGTTAGAAACATGCAAAGTAAAATAAAAATTGGAGCATTGATAAAACTAGCAATTAGTATGGCATGTAAACTGTATCAGTGCTGTGCTGTGAGTGATATGCATAGAAATCCCGTAGCTACAACTTTAAATATAGCTTAATTTAAAGCGGCAATTAGCTGCACCAAAAAGTATGCTATATAAAACATAAAAGATTTTAGCATATCATTTGTCTATGGACTTATCTATGGCTACGGCCATGCAGAAGTGTGAGGGTGGCGGCACCCCCTAATGCCAAGGCAGTGAACGGACCCGGCGTCGCTCTGCTCAAGCGAGCTGTCTGTACGCTCAATTGGCTGGCTTCACACGTGTATCTGTGTGTCAGTGTGTGTGTGAGTGTGGGCGAATGTGAGTGTTTGAGTGTGAGTATGAGTGAGTGTTTCCGTGTGTGTGCTCTATGTCGCTTTTTATTATACGATTTCATTGTTTCTCTTTGCTTTGGGTATTTTGTTTCTTGTTGTTGTTTTTTTTTTTTTTTTTTGATGTTTTCTTGTTTTGCTTTGATTTCAGGCGAATAATAAAATATACAATTGTAGTAGAAATATGTCAGTAAAATTCACAAAATTCACGTTTTGGCATATACTGCCTGCTGTGGTCGCCACGTCGACTATAACAAGGACTACAAGGACTACTGTCTGATGTATCTGAGCGCAGATACTCAGCGTATCTGTGTGTATGTGTGTCAGGGTGTGTTTTTGTGTGATTTTTATTTTTGTGGCTTTTGCGCGCACGCTTTTTGTTTTTATGTATAAATCATTTATTGTTTTTATATTCGACATACCAAGCTGACTGCGCTGCTCTGCTTCAGGCTGAGCTTGTACGGTTCGGTTTGGTTTGGTTTCTCTGTTCCCCGGCAAATATGAGTGCCTGTGTCTGACATTAATTGGCAGTGATTGAGGGACTTTTGTACGTACGTATATTTGTGGGTTGTGGAAATCTCTCTATGTATATGTGTCTGTGTGTGTGTATGTAAGCACGCCTTTATGAAATATTAATTGGGCTTTCACATCGACGATTCATGTGCGCGCTGGCGCCACTACTGCAAACGTGCCCCATGAAGTCTGCTTCCTCTATGACGGCATCATTAAAGCCATAGAGACACATACATAGCTACAGCTACAGATACATAGCTACTAAATATATCTTGGCTTTTTCAAGCACCTTATAACTGAATCTACGAATTGTATAACATTTGCATTTGTTGATATCAATAAACTAAAGCACAACTGTGCCCAAAAATCGAAGAAAGTGCTGCTCTTAATGTAGACAGTAAGTATCTACATTTTGAAACAGACGTATCCACAATATTTATTTTGCCTAGTTATGCACAGTTTGGTAAGCACTTCAATGGAAAATTGCAAATTATCATTGGAATTGTTGATTTTGAGATTTACGTACAATTTTTTTCTTTAGTTATGGAAATTTGTTTATTTTGTAGCAGAACAAATTAACTACACTTTTAAGCATAATAAATGATTTGCTATTTTCGGTTATGAATTAAATGTTATTTATGCAGATAACTAATGATGAAGTTGTTTGAGTTCTTTGACTTAAGATAAACAAATGTAAATGATTGAAGTTTCTTAAAGATGTGCAGAAATATTTAAAGAAAAAGTTTCTAATGTAATTAAGGGCAGTTGCTTGATGCGTGAAACTAATTACTTCATTGTTAGTAATAATAGAAAAACGCTGACTCCTATGGCGAATGGATATTTAATTGGCTGACTAATTGAGATTTAAATAAATTGAGATTGGAGGCAAGTAAGCTTTGCTAAACAATTTTGTATAGATAACAGATGAATCGTAGATTTCGTGACGAAGTAAAGCCGCAATGCTCTGGCATGCATTCGAATTCATAGCTCCCTTCGAAGTTTGACCTGTGCCAATCGATTGAGTCCAGTCATGTGCCTTAGGAACTAATGATGCTTTCTGTGGAGCCTAAGTGAGAGCAGTTTCAATGCCCTCTGGCACGTGCTTGTGTTCAAAGCTCTTTCAAGCGGTTAAGTTGGGCATTACGCTAGTCATTCTACCTGGCTAGTATTAGTAGGTTGTATCTTTATTTAAATCAAATATTGGCTTTCATTGTTTAAAAAAGGCATAATTAAGGTATACATTTTTTTTAAAAGCAGGTATTTCTGCATTATGTACCACCAGCACAAGACTTGTAATCGAAAGGCTACATAAAAGTAAAATATTTTTCCTCAAGGCGGCAGTTCTGATGATATAATTGCAGAAATCTAACGAGTCAGCCGCCTGAGAATCAGATCCAGAGAAATGTTGCGGTTGGTAGTAACTGCCAACCTGCTTTAATGCCAAAGAGCTATCGCTACTTTTAGGGCGAAGCATTCAAAATGTCCTTCTTATTTTATGATTATGCCGTAAGTTGAGCCAAAAAGATGCGCCAATCTTATGAAAGAAAATAGAACAAAATAATTTATTTTTGGCAAACTAGTATTAAGAGAAACTGCATTTTAAAAGTGAACTGTTAAGAAAGCTTTTCATTTTTTTACATTCGGTTCATAATTTAGATGTATATCGAATTTTATAAGTAAAAATGTTGTAAAACAGTATTATATGTAGCTAAGCTATGTGCAATTTTTTTATGCAAATTTTGAGTGTGTGATCAAAAATCTTAATAAAATTACGCATACGCAACGTTGCCTTACTTGGATAGTCAAGGTATTATCGCTCAAAAAAATTAAGCGTGCTTTCCTTATCAATTTCACAAATTTTAAGCACTTTACCATTTTTTTCGACTTTATTTTAAAAATTTGGCTATTTATAACAGTTTGCAGCACCATATTATAATGCTTCTATTATGGTGCCTACTCTACCTATTTTGATCAGAAGTTAAATTGTTGACGTTGACCCATACACTAACAAGCATTTGGCCGTTAAAATAAATATAGTAAAAAAAATATTATAACCCTATGATATCTTAATGAGATACTGGGTATAATGTATTTAATACGAGTTCATTCATGTGAGCTTAACAAACAAAAGCGATTGACATTTCAACTTCAAAATATCGTTCCAAAACTTCATCCAAACCCAAGTTTTTGAATTCTCGCAACTGAAAGCATATTTCAAAACAAATATTGGAATTAGTCTGAATTGCATCTAGTTTTTAATTTTATTATTGCAGGCGCTGTAAGTGGAAATGTTTGAAGGGGATAAGAAGTGGGCTATATAAAGAAAAAGTCAACAAAGTTTGATCTATATTTTAATGATGTTATAAGAGTTTAGACAGAAGACGGTTGTAAATTTTTACATTTTATACTATATCTTAGAAAGTTTTCCTTTGAACAAAATATTCTTGGTAACAAGATGTATAATTGCGTTATTTTTCGATCGGGTGCTAAATTTTGTTTGTATTGGAACAGGCTTATTTATAGGCTTATACGTTCCTGCAATGCAATTTTATTTGATTCAAATTGGCTGTTCATAGCGTTTCTGATCTCAAAAGTTTTTGGTACGTAGTCTCCCATATCTCCTGCCTGCAGGTACAACGTATGAATATAGCTTAAAAATTCTTTTCTCTTTTTGCCTAATTTGTGAAAAAAACCGTAACTACTCTTCTAAGCAACAATCTGGAATTTTCTAGGATTTTTTGTTGGCAAGGTTTTGCAAAATTTAAGAAATTGTAAATAGGAGACCTTAAACGCAAGGTACTCATAAAAAATGTAATATCAACAAAAATTTTGTTTATTAGAGCAACTTATGGCTTGCCAACATTATGTTTCAAATAATTTTTATAGTCAAATAGCTTAATTTTATGTTCAGATCAACGAATGTAAGCATTTAATTTTATTATTTTAATTTTACTAAAACATAAAATGTTTTCATTTTTTTAGAGTACAACTGATGATATCAAATATGTAAATTTATTATACGCAATAAACCAAAGTACTTACTCAGCTCAAGCCAAGATGCGGCTTAACCTTGAAGTGGTTACCGCCTCCGCCTCCATCTCCATCTCTAATTCTGTCTTTGTCTGTGTGAATTGTGCAGTGAGCTTTGGAGCTGCGTCGCGGTTGGCATCTGCTGCTGCTGCTGCTGCTTTGCGTCTTGGCAAGAAAGCTTTGGGTTTAATTAAAAAAAAACCCTATATAAATGTGTGCTGGTATATGAATGTTTTGTGTGTTTGAATGTGAGAGTGTGTGTGAGTGTTAGCGTGTATGGCATGCAATAGAAATGTAGCTTTGGTTATTGCTTTTGCCGTTGCTTTGGTTTTGCTGCGGTTGTTGCCGCTATAGTGCGTATATATGCCACTGATTTCAACGCTGACGCCTTCGTAGCAGCAGCAGCAGCAGGAGCGGATGAGGCTGCGGCAGGGGCAGCGCATGAAAGCGAAATTTACCACTGCCAGCCGCAACGGTGCGGCCTTTGTGTTGAATTGAATCTTATATTAAAGATGTTGCAAAGAGAGATGTTCTGCACTGTGGTCGAAATGCTCGTTTTAGCGAGAATTTGCTAAAACTTTAAAATATTAGGGGTGTTTACTTTGTTGGGCATAAATGTAAAAAAAAAATTGTGTCCAACTATCATTTTATTTAAAAAAACTTGTAAATAGCTGATTGTTGTTGCTCACGTTAACGGGGCCCTTTTGCTTTTATGCCTTGTTGTTAGGATTGTTAACGACGTTACTCTGGCACTTATGCTTTTATGCATTTTTGCCCGAATAAGTGCAGTGAAGTAAATCATATTAAAGCATAATTTCAGAACTTAACGTGAAATTTAACAAAAAGATTCTATAAAGACAAATAAAACTACCACATCTTGAATGAAAAGATATTGTAATATATTTATTTTTTTGATGTAAATGACTTCGCGCACTGCTGCTCTATATCTCAGATCCATATAACATTGTAGGTAAAAATATAGATTTGTATACAATTAATTTGTTGTGTAATGAAAGTTTAGATTTACAATTCATAAAAGGATAAAGAAGGCATATAGTTTTGTTAATTTTATCAATAATTTTACTAATGTGATACGAAAAAAAAAAAAAAAAAATTATGGTAAAAAAAATAATTTAATAAATATTTTTGGTATTTGAATAATTTATCAACAAAATGTTCAAAATTTCGAACACTTAATACATGAAGAGTTTCAAGTTCAATATTATGGTTTGTATTCAAAATACTGCAGTTTTAAAATTTATTAAAAATAATGTACACAAAATTTTATAACGCATTTAATTTTGAAACAAAATTCATGGGTTTTAGAAAAAGTTTAAAAGTTGGAGTTCTAGCTAGATGCACAATTTCGACCACTGTGCGGAGGTCGGCGGCATTGGCAGTGACGTTCGCGGTACTGCTGTTGTGTGTGTCGAAATAATAACAACAATTCTAACAAAAGAGCACAAGGAGCACAATAACCATGGCAACAGCTGCAACAGCAGCAACAACAGCAACACTCGACCAACAGCAGCAACAATTACACGTTGTATTTGTATGAGTGTGTTTGTTGTGTGGCACAGCAAATGTTTGAAGCGGAAACTCAAAGCGCGTAAACCGGAAACTGCTGTTTAATGGCACCGCGCATGCAAAGCTCAAAGCCAAACCTCGCTTTGCAACACTAGCACTCAGCCTGCCAATATGTACCAAAATGGTAAACGACAGAGAGCGAGAGAGAGAGAGAGAGAGAGAGAGAGAGAGAGAGTGTATGTGTGTGTGTGAGTGAGACTACATTGCGTCGACAGAGCGCATAACAACAGGAAATGAAATTTAATTCATAGAAAACAATCTGCAATATGCACAAAGTGTAATTAAAATTTTCGTTCAACTGCGACGACGACGATGAGGACGAGGACGACGACTTTGGCCGTGTTATTGTTTAGTTGCCATTCTTATAGTACGCCATTGTTGTTTTTGTCATTTTTAATTAAAGTGATTGATTCCAAAAGCTTCTTGCTGCACTACAAGTTGCTAGTTGGCTCAACCATTGTATAGCGTAATTTCATTTAATTTGATTACTCAACCCGAGTTGTACTCCAAGCTATTATTCACCAGCGCCTCTAAGCAGGCTACATTTTCTTAAAAAATGATGGCGTTAAGGCCCTGCGCTTAACAGTCTTGTGCGCGGCTAAACAAATCGACATAATTTTTGGGTTTTTGTGTTGTTTGGCACATTACCCGAACCCCAAGCCATCTACTCACATAGATGATACTCACTATACTGTATCCGCTATTTAACTTGGCCTTGTCAATCGCTGGAAGGCTTAGTGTGCGCCAAAGTTGTATGCCTGAAGTAATCTATGCTGGAGCGTTTTCGGAAAATGCAAGCGTTAGCATATTAGATTGCCATTACTGCTTGTCAAGGATTATGTGTCTTAATTTTGTGTTAAAGGCTTTGCGCATTTGCTGGCCCTCTATAGCTATCCCTACGATATATTTTGCGCTATTCGCCCATTACACTATACACACTGTAACAAAATTGTCATTGGATTTTAAATTAATTTGTAAATGGCTTGTAAAATTAAAAAGAATACGAAATTTTATGGCGTTGCCCCTGCTTTGTTGAAAATGCGAATTAAGTTAAGACCCTTCGAAATAGGAAATCATCTACATGAATTGGTGCATTCCCAAACTAAAATCATTCCGTTTTTTCAGCGATTATAACGAGTAAAATTTTTAAAATTCAAATTATGGATTTTTGTTATGAATAAAAAAAATAATAAAAATTTTGGCAACAAAGTTTATTATCGATTTTTAATTCAAAATCATAAAATAACTTTTATTATTATATTTTTATAATTAATAATTTTGCTTGTCAGTTTTTACCCAACTACGTCGCAGTAAAAAGCAGGTTTATGTGTTTGAACTGTATACTTATATGTTAATATGAATGTATTTTTGTATGTAGGTATGTTCATTAGGGTGGCATCTGCGTGCATGGTAAATTTTCAAAGTAACGATATTAATAATCTTACTACCAAAAAAGTCTCATTTTTACCTGCCTATATGTAAAATTTAAAGGCGATCCAAAAATATATTTGACTGGCGGGAAAATAGGTCAAAGGTCACATTTTTAACTTTTTTTGTTTACGACATTATTATTATTATACAAAAACTTTAACAATTTATTTCTGATCAAATAAATTATGGCTAACAAGTTTTCTTTTTATCATAGCCGACCTGAATTAATGTGGTAAAATTGATTTAAGTTGAAAAAAACGGATATTAGAGACTTTGCTCATCTGTTCCCTCGTGTTTTACAAACCGCTAATCATATTCTGACAAGGAAAGGTATCGTGGGAGGCGTCTTGATTGTCCGCTGGTAATAAGCTTAATGACGTCACATAAAATTAAATACGGCGCGCTCAAGAGTGCCATGCCTAGTTTCACGTCAGAATATTCTTTATTGTAAGCTACTAAAAGTGAATTTTTTGATTTTCACAATGTTTAAAATAAATTTTTTGGAAAAGCGTCGCGTTACGGTGTGTGAAACAATGCTTTCTGACTACATTGACAAGACGAAATGCATAATAACTGGAGATGAGACTCGGATCTATGCCTCCGACCCCGATACAACCGATCAATCGAGCGAATATCGTGCCAATGGTGAGACAAGACCGCGACAAAGTGACTGAAAAATCAAGATCATGTTGACTGTTTTCTTCGATTATCGTGGTGTTGTGCATTATGAGTTCCTTTCGCCGCGTCAAACAGTCAAAAAGGAATATTATTTGAGCGTTATGTGTTGTTTGCGTGAAGCTATTCGCCAAAAGAGGCCGGAATTGTTGCGAGAAAACTCATGGTTTTTGCACCATGACAATGCAACGCTACGCGCCAGAAACTCAATACATATCGTTCCACAACCACCGTATTCACCAGATATGGCACCGTGCGACTTCTTGCTATTCAACAAACTCAAAAGACCGCTCCGGGGACATCGTTTTAGTCGGTAGAGGAGATTCAAGCCGCGTCGAAGAGAGAGCTGAAGGCCATCCAGGAAATCGATTTTAACAACTGTTACGGAGATTGGAAAATCCGTTGGCACAAGTGCATTGTATCAGAGGGGACTGCTTTGAAAATAAAGATTTTTTTCACCCAAAAACTCCCATGTGGATCCGCCACTGATCTGACCTAACATACTATCCTTGGTAAATGTTTGATAAAATGCTTACATGGGGAAGACGAGTACATTAAAAGCTTAAGTTAAAAGTTTCGTGTTATTAAATTGTGTAGTTTGTTTTTGGCAACTATTACTATATAGAACTAAGGGAATTTGGCAACAGAGATTTATTAATTATTTTATTTTATTTATACGTAATAACCTGAGTGCAACATATTTCATATAATGTGACGTGACTTAGCAAAAATTTATTTTTCCTAAATCCATACGATTTTTAAGAGAATCAACCAATTACATTATTTCTCTAGCCTTTTAGCTTTCATTCCGACATTGTAACCCAAAAATAATTTAAATACAAAAAAATAAGTTCCAAAAGCTTAAACATTACTATTGAAAAGTCAAGTTATACCACAAGAAAATATTCTCATCTGATTTTGATATGTATAACTATTCAATATTCATAGTTTATTAAACAAACAACTTGTTCGTATATATTTTAATAATTCAAATGCATTCGAAGTTTCCAATTAATTTATCATAGTAAGAAAGAAGGAAATTTAGTCGACTGACTAAATATAATATAGGTACATCAAATCCTTTTATGATTTTTTTTTATTTATTTATATATAAAGATAGCTTATAATTAAAAGATATAAACTAACTAAAACGAATATTAAGCCATAGCTGCCGGGGCATTTAAATAACATACTCGATTAATATTTATATTTAAAAATAAAATTTATTAATAATTTATAAACATGCATTGTTTTGCGATTTTAAAAAAATAATAGAGCATACTAAAGTCGGCATGTCCCGACCATAACGCAGTTTTCTTTGCAGCACAGAAACAACACTATCGTAGTTTCATGCATTTTGGCATCTCTTAATTATTCAGTAGCTACGTGTTTTCGCACTTTGCACTTTTATTTCTCGCAGTGTACATTTTCTCATTTTGGTTCGTTACAGTTTTTGTCAGCTTAATGCTACTGCGCTTATCAAAGCAGCCAATCATCAATGTTGTATCGCATTTCTGCTGCTGCTGCTGAGTATGGCTAATAAACTTGGCAGTCGAATGGGTTTGGGTTAGAGTACGGAGATTGGGTTTGGAGCGTGTGGGGTTGGAACCCAATGAAGAAGAAGATGAGACTTGATCTGAGTTGCTGAATGTTGCTCAGTGACCAATATTGCTTTCAGTTGTACAATGTCCAGTGCTCGTTTAGTTTAATGCACATTTGAAAAAGTTTGTTTCGCCACTCTGCTGTCCGTCGGGCATCACACATTAATATTTCAAATTGTGGCATTCGAACAGCAGAAGCAACAGCAGCAGCAAGAGCAGAAGTGGCAGCAGCGGAGTGGCAGAGGAGCGGGCGACTGAGAGGCATCTAGAACCGGCAGCATTAGTAGCATCAGTAGCATCTTGTCGTTGGCGCTGGTTTTAGCTTTTCATTTTTATGTCCCAAACCATTTTTTTGGTTATATTTTTTTTTTTTTTTTACTTGTTGTTTGCGTCATGTCCGAAAGCTGATGAGCAAACTGTGTTAGCCAACTCACAGAACACTCCAACTTTCACACACACATATATATACACGCGTTTGCACAGATACACGCACAAACACACTCACACTGATACACACACGCATAACGAGACAAACTTAAAAAATCTTGTTTTATGTTAAAAGCAAACCAAAGTAATAAAAACAGCAAATGGCAAACAGTAAGCAAAAAGTTTTGACATTTCGTTTTTGGTTTTCGGTTTCGGTTTCGTTTATTTTTTTTTTTGGTTTTTTCATTGTTGTTTTTGTTGTTGTTGTTTTTGTTATTTACTGACACTTTAATTGAAAAAGGGCCAAATATTTTGAACTGTGCATTTGAGTCAATTTAGCAACAATATTTGTTCATTTTGGTATCGTTGTTGATAATAGTTTTAAATTTTCCAAAAAGTTGTCAAAGTGCAACCTAATCGAAATCGAAACCAATAATTTTCCCATTTCTCTCTCTTCCTTTCATGTCGAACGCCCTCAAATCTGTATCTGTATCTGTGTGAATGTATCTTCTTTGTTTGACTGTATCCGTATGTATGTATGACTGTGCATCATCAAAACTAATTTCACATGCTGTGTTGTCTTTTGTGGCTTCGGTTCATCGCTCATTGTCACATTGTCAAATGTCGTTTGGCTGATGCCAATGAGTTTTACTGGGTTTACTGCTCTGGGCCCAGTTATTGGCTTAGGCATGAGTACGTAGAGCGGGTTGTGCTACACTCTCTTGGTTTCATTTGCCAGCTGCCATTTTGTGTATTTGAGCAGAAATTTTGATTTGTCTGCAACAGGAAATCCACAAAATAAACTGCAAATATATTTGCATTGTATTCGGCATACACATATACATGAACACGCATACTGACACATTTGCTCCAATCTACTAAATGCAACCTAAGTATATTTGCCCAATACGCCCAAATAACAATGCATAACTGTCTGTGTGTCCTTTTTTCTAGTTTATGCGTACCAAAAATTATAAAGTTGGCAAGAGTGCTACGATTGGTTAGTAAGAGAAAATTCGACATAACTAAGATCACATTCACCGTTCTAGATAAACAAAGTTACAGCCCGCTCAAGTTTGCTAAAGACTTGGCCTTGAGATGTTTGCAAAATGACATGTGTAATTGAATTTTTGAAAAAGGTATTGCTGGATTGAAATGTCTTCCGCGCATTAATCAAACTTCTGCAAGTGTCAAAGTGCAAATAACCTTTTCCAAAAGAAGCTTCGAAAAGGATATTGGCCTGCCTATACATTAGTTACCAGAAAGGATTCAGCCAGCAGTACCAAGTTCATTAACAGAATTAGAGCTTTGTGTCAATCGTTGACTTCCATCAGACTACAGACTATTTTCAGTATATGAAACTTGGCATATATAAAGACCTTCAATGCGAATTTCAGCACATTTGAATAAAACAATATTTTTTTTATAAACAATATAAAATAACAATAATTGGCATGCAGCTTTCGAATCTACAAGTACTTACACGACTACTGTTGACATTCATATTTAATGTAAGATAATGAATGAATTGAATAATCCCTCTTAAAATTTTAAAAGTTGATATTATATTAAATATCCCAATATCCGCTGTTTAAGGCACGGAAAAAATGAATTTATCGAAAAGATTAAAGGAAATGCGAAAAGCTATTGGCAACAAAAATTGTGAAATTGGAAGCACTCAAATGAGAAAAGAAAACCATTCGTTTTGTCAAATTCTGAGCACCATCGATAATATATTTTTCACACAATTTGTATTGGAAAGGTTTTGACATCTGTAACTTCTTTACAGTGATCGTTACTCTTACAATTTGCAAATAAAAATCATAACAAAACAATTATTTTTTGGTTTTTCCATTTAATTAATTTAATGACAATAAAAACCGATATTTAAATTAATTTTAAAATAAAAGATAAACAAAAATTTAAAATAGTAATTTCGATTAAAAAAATAACCCATAAATAGCTCGAATATGGGCTAAGGCAGTAGGCTTTAGCTAGCTGTGGATTATAAACATTTCGTTGCAAAAATGATCTATTTCGCAAGCGATGTAAGTGGGCTTATATTAACAATTTTAATTCTATATATTCGTTTTTTAATCTGAAATTACAAATTTAATAACGTAATAAAAATAATGAAAAAATAAAATAATTATTCTTAACAATCAGCCATTTTCAATTTTTTTCTTTTAATTGGATAAATAGACACTCAGATGTGCATAGGTTTATTCGTTTTCTTTAGTATATTGGTATTCAGTACCCAAAGGGTTGCGTACCTACATAATATACGAAAATACAGAAGGCAATTTTATAAGGCAAAATCTGTCAGAATAAGTTGACAGTTGGGTGTTTGGCTACCAATGTAACTCATAAAGTGCACAAATGGGTTGCCAAAGATTTTGTGTAACAATTCACGATTTATAAAAATCCAAAAAACTCTGCTGCATAAACAGAGTATATCTGTGTATGTACATAAGGTCGACTGACTTGAAGCAAGTACATTGCAGCCAAACAAAAGTCGAGTTTAAAGTTCACAGCCGCATTAGCAGCCATAGCATCTACATTATTATAAAAGGCATTTTATACATAATCCCTCAATCTGTCAATATATGAATTTGCCAATACACACACAGATACAGACGCACACATACAAATACAAACAAGTACACAAACATTAAGTCAATGCGGCTGGCTATTTCTCAAAATGCAATGCCTGCAAATTTGGTCCATGTTGACCCTGCCGTACCCCCTTGAGCTATATATAAGCTTGCCCCAACGCCCCACAAGTGTGTTTGACTTTGTTCTTAGATTCAACGCCTAATTTAAACTGTAATATGCATGAATTATTTGCACTGCACAGCACATTTGATTTAAAATTTTGCACCGTTCTTCAACACACACACACTCCCACACACTAATGCAGTTGTGTGCACTGGGATTAGGTAGAGCATAAAGTTTGTATGGCTTGTTGTTGCAAGTGCTGACATACGAGAATTTGCTAAATGCTTGCAGGCAAAAGTTTTGTGCTTTTGAAATAGTCTAAGATTGGAGTTTTCATTTGACTTCATTTACGTTAAGGTGGCAATTTTCCAAAGAGCAGAGCCAGCGGGGGGAGTAGTGCATTTACTCAGGTGTAGAAGCAAAAATTTTTGACCGAGATTGAGGTTGGCTTTTAGTGCTTAGTAGTGTTAGTCTTATCTTAGTGTTTATTTGGATTACTTTTGGCTCTACGCTGTTTGTAGAGCTTGTTGGCATATAAAGACTAAAGAGAGCGAGAGAGAGACGCCGGAAAATAAAAGTTTTGTTCTATAGCTTATTAGCTGTTTTACTTTAGTTTCAGTGTGTGCTCTAAGTGGTTTTAAGCATTAATTACGTATTAACTTTTCAACTTTAAAATTATTTAAAACACAGCATACTTTTGTGCCTACGTGATCCTTTTGCACTTTGGAGCTCTTTATGCTGCTTTAAATGGGCATTTGGCTGGCTAATGGCAGAGCAAACCTTTCCAAATTGTCTTGGCACCAAGGTGCGGCACAACTACAAAACTTCTGCCCAACTACGCCAAGTGGAAAGCTTTAAGAAATCGTCTGTAAAGCTAGTTAAATATGCCCCTACGGCTATTTCAAAACTTTCCTTTTTTTTTTTTTCCTTCTTTTGGTTTTCTTACTTTTTGCCTTTTTTGTGTCCCGTGTTCTGTTCAATTCTGTCCCAAGTTTGCCCTATGCTTTTCGTTTGACTTCAAAAGTAGTATACGCCCTGTGAACCAGCTTTTGGGCTTCCACGTATTAATGTGCACTACACACGGAGAAAACTATGGTACATAAATCATAAATAAATTTTTAAAATACACGATTTGAAATGAAAAAAATTTGTCATAATTCTAAAGAAATCCTTGTACAGCCATATACTTTTTGTAATACTTAAAATTCCAGCTAAACTTATTAATTATCGTAGCATAAAAGTTTTGCATTCTTTTTTCTGACCCGCCTAAGACATGCGTCGCCGTACATAGAAGATGCATAGAAGGTTCTGACGTTTATTCTATTGTTGATTAGGCATCCTCTAATCATAATAAGTACAAGTTTAAGTTCTAGCATAAATTTATTATAAAAAAAATTATGGAAAAGACGCTTTTTGAAATAAATAGACATGTTGCTTGGATAATATTCTGTCAATGGGCCCAGCTTATCATAGTTTGGATAAAATTCGGTAATTTTTATAATAATTTTTTCATTAAGATGGAAACTTGTGCACATATTCTTGAAATAATAAATTTGATTGAATCTCTGCTAAGTTTCAGCTACATCACAAATATTTAATAAGGTATGGATGACAAATACCCAAGTTTCAGCTACATCACAAATATTTAATAAGGTTTGGATGGAACACTGGAGAGCATTCGAGACTCTTTTATTAATGTCATGCTGTTTTTTACCTTCTTTAGTACCCTATATCCCATTATACTACCATATTTAAGTTTTTTAAAAATAATGTTCAATGATAGTCCAATAAAGAGGTTAAAATAAGATCGATGAAAAACTAAATTCCCTAAAATGACTCAAACTTAAAATGGGGCAGTTCAATCCAAACGATGCTTCCAGCGGCACCCTGGATTGAACTACATGTTGCAATTTATCAAAATAAATGAATTTTTGAGTATTTGCAAATACAGAATAACAAACAAAAAAAGAACTTTTAGAATCGACAGCGAAGACCTCTTTTTGTGCACGTAAGATTAAGTATTTGATACTTAGTCTTACAGTTGAAGTCCCAAATAGTTTAAACCTTTGAGGCCAACTACAAATAGACCATTAATCTAACTATAACTCAAAAGATATAATTTTTTGTAGATACCTTTCAATTGCCAAAGTAATTCCTACATATATACGAAAATCATAATAATCATAATTATTATTAAAATTTTTCGTGAAAATTCAAAATTTTTGAGATTTTTGACCTGCAAGTATACAATCCAATTTTCTCAGTGCATGTTCTCCAAAAGACCAAGCTTCAAGTATATTAACTAAAAAATTTTCTTTGAGGCATAAAAGTTGGGTCATCTTGACTAAACAAAGGACTCATAGAGCTCTAACGGCCTAGTTAACTTTAGCTTTAAAAAATTTTGCTTCAAATTGTCATTATTTCAAGTAGTTAGTAAAATGTTGTCAATTTTTTTCTCACTGTGTACAAATAGAAAATCCAGTTCTTCGTTCTTTTTATGTCCTAAGCGCTGCTTCGCCTTAAAATTGAGCAAGACACACACATATACAACTCATCGACTATACACTACAAAGAAACGTCATAGAAACGTCTAAACTTCTTTGCGAGACCCAAAAATAACACACGCACCCACACACGCACATAAACTCACGCACATACATCAGAGCTGGTGCGTGCGCTTGTATGTATTGTAATAGCTTTTGTATTAGTGTCAAAACACGTAAATTGTTGCATGGCGTTTTATTGTACCTTTTGTGCGTGTGCATGTTTGTATCTGTGAGAGTGTGGGTGTCTCGCTCTTTGCGTCTGTGTATCTGTGTGCGTGCGTTCGTTTTGTTGGTATGGGTGTGGCCGTGCGAATATGTTGTTCATTATAATCTGCTCATGTTGCTATTTTAGCTGTTTCTGTTATTGCTTATGTCCTCGTTGGCAGCCAGTCTACAGCCTACAATTGTTGTTGTTGTTAGTGTTGTTGTTGCGGTTATTTCCATTGCTATGCATTATTGTTGTTAGGCCATATTGGACTGTTGTTGTTGTTGTTGTAGTCATTTGCTTTTGTTGTTGTATGTTTTCAACAAATACATAATTTTGTGGACATAAAATTGTCACATGTCGTTGAATTTTGATTTGATTTTATTGGTGCAAATTTATGTATGCGCTTATGTATGTTTGCTTTGTGCGGGATGTGAAGGATAAAGTAATATAGACCAGGAGAGGTCAATGCATTATGGCGGGGGGATGGACATAGAGCAGCTATTTGTTTTGCAGCACGCACAACCACAAATACCCAAACACATGCATATACGCTCTCACATGTTTGTTTGTATTTACACAGGTTTTTATGCCCTTAGCTTAGAGGGTACATACATTTAAGCAGATATTTGTATAGGTTACCACAAAAAGTATACAACAAAATAATTATTTGCAGGAAAAGTCTGGCTATTTGTCTGTTTATTTGTGTGTTTTTATTTGAATGTAAGCTATTTTTGGGAAATACTTTCAAAACTACAAAACATATATACAAGCTTATAAAAATTCGAGTACATATATTTGACTTAATTACTTTGTTATAAAAATATGTTCTAAGCTTAACGGGTCCGATTGCATAAGGAACAAAAAAGTGCCCGACGCAGTTTTATTGAATACACATCAATTAAAGCAAACAACTAAAATTATGTTTTTTTTTTTTTTAATTTACAAATATTAGAAATAAGTTTTGTCCTATAAACAATAAATTTGAATTCTTTTAAAATATATTATAACTTTTGACTTCTTTCAAAATTTGTTTTTAACACTAAGAACTATAAGATTTTCTTTTATTTTGTTTAATATTGTTGCACCAAATCAGTTTGGTTCATATTTACACTAAAGAAGGTATACAAAGAAATTTTTCAAAAAATTGTTTTTGTTTAAAAAATAAGTCGCTTAAATAAAAAAAAAAATGGCTCCAAAATAGAAATTACGATTTTTTTTAATTGAAAAATTTTTTTTCTTTAAGTTGAAGAATTTTTTTTTTAAATTGAAAAATTTTTTTTTTCGCTAAGCTATAACGCGTTTACTTGAATTTTAATTTTTTTTAATTTTGTTGTCGCCTATTTTGCAAAATATTTTAAAACAGGTACGTAAAAAACCTTTTTTTTGTATATAATCAAAGTTTTTATTTTTTAATATTTCCTTTTTTATTTATATATTTATTTATTTATTTACATTAGACTAAGTATATAATACTAAAGCTAATATTAGGGGAAGAGTGCAAGCAACAAGGCCGTCGATTTCCTTTTTTATTCACAATCGGTCTTAAAACAATAAGCAAATTAAGTTAAAATTTGTGTCTTGTCTTGTTATAAATGAAAGTAAGTATATGAAAAAATATATATTATATATAGTTTGTTATTTTTTCGAAATTTGGAATGATTTGAATTTGTTTATTTTTTCTTTTCTTCTTTAATAAATAGCCCTGATCTAAGGAACGAAAAGTATTGCTTAATTTTGAATAAAAATAAATAAATGAAAAATTTTATCTTTTAATTTTTCATAATATTACTTAAAATTTTTTATAAAATTTTTGTTTTTGCCAAATTTTTAATAAAGTTTTTTGTAGTTTTGAATGGTTTTTAAGCTATTGCATAGCTTCTTTCTTGGGCAATCTCGCTGTTCCCATTGAATTACGAACAGCAAATATTTCATTAACATCAGATAGAAAATGTATAGCCAAACGCAAATATTTTCCATTAACTTCAGCTCTTGCTCTAACTATACATAAGTCGCAAGGTGGAACTTTTGACGAAATAGTATATGAATATAGTAAAGCACATTCTCAGGAACTCGTTTATGTTGCGCTCTCTCGGGTGACTTATATTGAAAAATTGTATATCACGACAAAAAACGAAAATTCGCAAATTGTGCGTGCTTATGCAAACTTAGAAATGGCCTACACATAGTCATGGTAGCAGTTTACATTTCTCCAAATCCAAAATTAGACGAGGTAGAGCATTTTATTCTTCGCACTTTACTGGAGTACACTGAAGAAGGGTCGAAAATACTTGGTACAAATGGTAATAAATTTCCACTTATCTTGGCTAGCGATTTCAACATCAACTTCGCTGATAAAAAATCAGAGCGGTTGACAACTTTTCTTTCGCAAAAATTGAATTTGAAAATGAATAATGATCCACAAGAATCCACAACAAAATATGGGACCACCATTGACGCGGTATTTTCAAGATATTTAGAGGATATGAAGTCTCAAACTTATGTTTCTTATTTCAGTTACCATAAACCTATAGTTTCAATTATAAAAATTCCTGAATAACCTACATGTATTGTTAGATAATAAAAATATTTTAAACAACATAAACTTGTCATTTATTCAATAAAAGAAAAAAATTTGAATTTTTTATCGGTCACCACGCTCAAAAAGTGTTACTTGAATTAATTTCAAAGAAAAAAAAATATTGCATAAATATTATTATTACATAAGTTGATAAAAATGCTATGCAATAGCTTTACCGCGGCAGTCCCCGAGTGCCACACGTATTTTTTTTTAATTTAAAATGTTGTTTTTTTTACTTTTCCACAATTGTTCGAGTAGAAATGATCAATTCAATTCTGGTGACTTATTTTTTTTTGTATTTTTTTTTTTTTTATATATTTTTTTAATTTTGAAAAAAAAAAATACTTTAAAGCATTTTATAAATGCTAATGTCAGACAAAGGACACGACGAAATTTTTAAAATAAATCAATGAATTAAGTGTGTTTTTTTTAAAATAAATTTTTCATTATTTTTGTTCGCAAAATATTACATATTCACACTATAGCTGATAATTGCCAAACCTTAAAACTTTACTCGGAAGTAAATCTTTAGAGCTCTTGTAGCTTTTTTTTAGCGAAGTGTTGCTTAAGTGCAAGGAACCTTTGACATTGAGCAGGCATGTACCCGGGGTATGGGCGAAGGGGCTGAAGGCCTTAATATTTTTTTGAGCTGAAAGTTGGGTGAGACAATCGCATATGCACAAAGATTGAGCTTTAAATTAAATTAACTAACTCAACCCTGTTCGTTTTTTATTATAAAGCTAATTTTGCGTACCTATCTATAATACAATAAATGAAATATGAAATTGGATGAAAAATATATTCGAAAAAGTTTAAGTAAGGGCTTGAAAAAAGTATATACGGCTCCAACATATTCAGATTATCTATAAGCAGATTCAATAATATCTTGTTCTATTACCTTGTTCTAGAATTTTAAGGAACATATTTATAAATAGCATCCGATCGAAATTTTTTATAATTTTACATCGCTCATTTAAAAATACTAAAAACTTCAAATGATATTAGAAAAAAAATATTCGATTTAGATCCCTTCCGCCATTAACTTGAACAACACTAAATAATATTCCCCACCAAATGTGAGCCCAATACACATTCATATGAAAACTTTTTTTAACCTAACCCGCAAACTAATTTTCTTGATTGCTCGCTGACAATCCTTAACAAGCAAATAATAACTTTTTGTTCGAATAACCACCAGCAGGGTATCCCATTGTCGTAGACCGTCTCCAACAAATTTACGTTTTTTGTTTTATTTGCTTATGTGATTGACTTTTTATGCTTTGGCTTGCATTTCACTCTGTTCTGCTTTGGGTTTACTTCGCTTTGCTTTGTTGTTGCTTCCGAGTGGCTTTTGCATGCAGCTCCCTCATTCGGACTCGGGTTCCATAACAATAGTTGTAAATTTACATTGTGATTTATGTTTGATATTTTAATTGCTGTTGTTTATTGTGTCATTATTCTAACACTTCCGATTGCGGTTGATTAAATTTATTTTGATTTAGATAAAACTTCTCTTCTTTGCTCTGCTGGGGCTCAAAGGTCGTTGGGCGTGAGGGCGTGGGCTCTTAATTTATGCAACATTACCACAAAGAGCATAAAAGATAGGAACTTAACCGCCGGCATAAACCCATAATACAAAAGGCCAATAAAGTTAGCCACATAACGAGTATAAACCAATTTGAGTTTAGCAAAGGCTTCAAATTTATTCATAAATTGAAGCAGCTTTGAATTTGTTCATATGTATAAAATTAAGAAAGACATTGGAACTTCATATTTTTTGTAAAGTTTAAATAAATATTTCTCTCTTTCTGGCTGGAGTAGTATAAAAACAAATTAAGCTGCAAATACTGCATAACAATGGCATAATAAAAAATTGTATGTCTCTGTAAAATATATTTTTTTGTATGCTTTTAAAAATAATAAAAACAAATGCAATCAAATTGAAAACACAAAATGTGAATTTGAATGTTAGATAAATTTGTACAAATATTTTTCATTTTTGATGTGCGTACAATTTAAATCTATTTGAAAAATTAAATAAAATGCAATAAATTGACAGACAATATTGTGTTGTGTTTTTTTCAAGAAACAGTGAACTCTCGTGGTTAAAATTTTTAACAATTGTTGTTGTTTTAAAGGAATAGAAGTTGATAAATAGATAAAACTGAAAACTTGTTAAATAGTAGCATGGAATATATGCAATTGTCGTATATCTTTATGCTTTTGTTATTATAGTTATTTTTGTTAACAAAATTTAAAAAATAAATAATATCAAAGGCAAATAAATATATTTCGACTTTTGCTTTAAAAAATTGTAAGGACAATGAACTTTACGAGTCTCAGAATTTACACGGTAAGTAAAATTTAAAATATGCACATATCAATCATAATTTATCATAAAAATAATTAAAACTTGTTTTTTTAAAAACATATCAAAACATAGGCATAGCCCTTTCGTCAAGAAATAATCGAAATCGATACTTGGAACGTATCTGATGCATATTTATATAAGCTCAAACATATTTTTGCCACAAACCTTTTCTGTTTAAATAAGTTTTTGATGTTTATTACATATAGGAATTGTTGAAAAATATATTTTCCTTAAATATTTTATTAATTGTGAAAAAAATTGTTTGGTAAATTGCCCTTCAAAAGTTTTTTTTTTTAAAATATGTTTTTTACAATTATTTTATCAAAAATCCAAAAAAAAAGGTTCGAGGTATAACAGAATTTTACTAACTTAAGAAAATAAAATAAATAGATATTAAAAAAAATAAAATTTTTTTTGCCGAAAACCAAAAAAATAGTTATCCCAAAAAATAACACAAGCTTACAAATATAAAATATTATAAATAAATAAGCGGCGTATTAAACTGGAACTGCAGGCAACCATTTTTTTATGGAACGCATTTTGAGATACTGAGCACAATTTTTAGCTAGCTAGCTAACAATATTTTTGCTAGCATTTGTTTTTGCATCGGATTATTATAAGAACTGATGCAGTGTATTTAATAACATAGTAATAAGTTGATTTATATGCAATTTATTATGAATATTAATGTTTGTGCAGCGATATTTGTCTATATAAGTAGTACGTTTGAGAGAAGTTGCGTAGATGCGTTTAGGTATATTTAGCGACGAGAAAGAACTGATCTCCATTAGCAAACCAAGGTATACTTACTTCGGGTAGCATACTTTGGCCGAAGCCGCTAAACGAAAGTTACCAATTTTTAGTTTCGTTGCGACTGCACATGATGTAGCTTGCCTTCACCCATATTATTTTAATATGTATGCATTCTCTCTCTCTCGCTTTTTCTTGCTCTCACTAAAATTGGTGACGACGCCGGCAGCATAACTCTACCTTTAATAAGTATACCTTGTTAGCAAACCATAAGGCAGATTAGCCGCCGATATGTAAAGCAACAAATCAGAGAGAGGTCGGCGTTGCAGCCGACGCATGCGCGAAAGCTTACAAAGTTTCAGAGAGGTTAACAATAAAGTTCTCTTGCCGCGCAGGGCAAGTTACAAAACAAAGAGAAGTATTATTTATGCATAATAGCTGCTGGACAGAACACTAATCATCTTTTTAGCTATACAGTGTTTGGTGAACCACAGCTTCCGCAACAATCTCTCTCCATTTGTACATCTCTACCACGATATCGCTCCAGTGTAGGATTCCTATTTTTCTGAGATCGGCTTCTACATCATCCAGCCTTCGTTTCTCTCGAAGCACAACAGTTGAGTTGCATCTGTGCTCTTCAAGACACAGAGTTCGCAGGCATATATATCTTATTAGTGTCCGATCTTTGATCGGAAAAGATTGAGATTAGCGTAGTTAGCTTTGTTCGCGGTCTGTGTTCTTTCCTTAATTGCTACTGACTTTTATAGTAGATAGCTTAATACCCATTTTTAGGCAATGTATTAAGTTGTAATTCAGTAATTTTTTAAATTTAAATATTATATATATTTACATTTATGAAATTTTGTATAATTTTTGGAAAAAAATTTAAAATGACTATAATAACTAATAAATGTTTTTTTTAATGGGCTTTGGAGTAAAGTAAAGTATCCACTATAAAACTTTATGTTATTTAATAAAAATAGTTGAAAAATCCTAGATAAAGCGACGTTTGCCTCCGAAATAAACTCTTTTTTTTATCATATGAACAAGAAACGTGTACTATATTATATATTTAAAAAAAAATCACAATAAGATTTGGCATCTTTTAAAAAGTATGTATTCTATTAAAATTAAAAAGGTTTTTTTTTTAACATTGTTGCATCAAATTGATTGGATTTATACTTACAGAATATATACATAGATGGCATTAATACGTGAAAGTTTCTTTTATTTTTTTTTAAAGAAAATTTGTAGGTTAAAAAAACAAACAAATTTTTTTTAAAGAACTGACAACTAACTAAAAAAAATAAATAAAAAGTTAAAAACATGTTTTTTTTTAGTTAATCCGTAATGCTTTAGGTTTAAAAACTTCAATTTGGATTAGTGTTTAAAAATCGTTGGCGCAATTTTTTGTATCTTGTCCAGCTAGACTCGTTCTTCTCAAAAGTCGTCAATATTTTATTTTTATTTTATTTATTTATTGCTTAATACCTCAATTTAAAATTGTTCTTAATCTTGTATATGAACAATATATACTGCCACCGCAACTTATTGTAAAAATGAAATTCTTGAAACCGTTTTTGCAAGCTGCTGATTATTAAAAGTTCTGTGAAAGCTTTTTTTCCAAACAAATGTATTAGACACCCTATATAATACTAACAAACTCTAAGCTTTTGTAAGCCTTAACAAAATTATATTTATACGTGGGTTAATTTCCGCTTTTCGTCGTACCCGTTGACGAGCATTCACTGTATTTGACTTTATTTATTTTGCAAATCTGAAATATATAGAGTTAACGTTATTATAAATAAATATTTATTTCTTTTCGGCTTATGTGCATACTTACTTCAGTGACTTTTCGTGTTTCGCGTTTGTTTGTGCGTGTGTGTGTGTGTGTGTAATTGTGCGTGTGCGTGTATTTTTTGTATTAGTCTGTGTGACAGAACCGCAGCCATACATAATACATAATACCATATTTGACTTTGACAATCACAAAAGCGCCTGTTGGCTTATGTTGTCGTCGCTTGTATCGGCGGATTATGTGATATGTACGGCATTACGCATACGTCCCCTTGGCCAGCCTTAAAATGTCAAACCTCTTGTATGCTACTTGGCATTAAAGTACACAGAGCAGAGCATTTTGGCAACCACATGAGCACGTTTACTTGGCATTTTTCAAACGTTTTATTGGCACAGTTAGACAGAGGATCCAACCTAAAAATTAAATCACACAAATTATTTAAAATGGTCGCGCTTACATACATATAAAAAAGGCATAAAAATTGAATTCTCATGCCTTTTGCTTAGTTAAAAATCAACAATAAAAAGGTTTAGGCCTACAAATAGAAATGGAAATGGGAATGTACATGGGCTGGACAAGAACAACAACAACGGCAACTCCTACAAGCTGGACTCCCATTCCCCCTGAGACAACAAGACAATTTCACAGTTGCTTGGCAAAAAGGTTAACCAGAGAGTTAGCCATACAGCTAGCCAGGCCACTAGGCACTGTTTGCCTTATGTAACCCTTTTTACGAGCCAAAGGCGTGCAGTTGACCATATGGTGAAGGTGAGTGCATGGTGGCAAGGCACTGGTTGGGGTTGAAGCTACTGTCCAAGTTAGGCTGCGGGAAACAGTTTTGCAGAGTTTTCGCTGCTGTTGTCCATAATAAATTCAGCCATATAAAACTGGCAGCAGCTGCTACTAGAGAAGCGGCCGGACAACGACAAAACAAAAAAATATACAAAAACCAAAGAGGCAAAAAAAAGTCGAGTAAAGGGAAAAATTGTAGCTCCATGAAGCCAATACGCATATACCCTTGCGTTTGGTGATAGTTTCTTTGTAGGCTATAGGAAAAAATTAGTGCAAGTTAAGTTCATTGCTAAAGCCCTTGTCAAAGTAAACGAATTATTTGTCCCAAGCATAAAGATTACGATAAGAAATGATGTCTAAGAAGCTTTTACAAGTGTGCAATACTGTTAAAAACAAAAAAGATTGTTTGTGAATATAGTCAAGGCGGCTAGCTTTTAAAACAAAAAATAATAATAATAAAAAAATTCTTCAAAAGAACCTTGAACATTTTTTATCGTGACTCCTAGTAAAGATAGTTTATTTATTGCCGTAGAAAAAAAAAGTGATAAATTGGATAATCTACAGGAAATTTTGTAAAAACTCAGCGCTTTGAACTAAAAAAGTCTTACTTAAATGAGATACAGTTGAGATATAACAAACATAAATTTTTTTGAAAATATAAACAGCAGTCAAAAAAAATAATTTGATTTAAAACAGTTTAAATTGTTTTTTTTTTATGAATTGTTGTCATTTATTCATTAATTATTGTAAAATCAAAAACAACTGGAGAAAACAATTTCAAATTTAAGAACGTAAGTACGTAAATTCACCAATTAGGAAAATATTTTTTATTGCTACAAGTGTTAAAATTTTAAAAATTTTTTAAGAATAGTTAGAGAGAAATCTATTTTAAAAACACAAACTAACTAACTTAAAAAACTTGCAAACTAAGCTAGACAAAATTGCCGAAAAAAAGCGAACTTTTTACATTTAAAAATCTTTTGCTTGGAAATCTAAGTTTATGTTTGAAGGAACATACATAAGTTACAAATTTAAGAGAAATTCTTAGATGATATTGTCGTACACCAATTTTATAAGAGTTAAGTATCACTTCACTTTATTCCTCATCAAAAAAAAAAAAAAACCCGGTCAAGATATGCATTGCGACTTCCGAAATGTATCATTAAATCTATAATAAAAATTCCAAATATTACTGCTTATTTTGCCTTGTTGAAGGGGCAGTGAGTACTAGGAATATGGTGGCCATTGGAAACGCTATCACAAAATATGGGAGTTGCAAATTTTGGACTTTAAAATGTTAAAATATAATTTTTAAATTTAAATTAATGTTTTTTAATTCAAAAAAAAAAAAAAAATGAGTTTTCCAATTTTTCTTTTATATTTTTTTTGAATCATCATATTTTTATGAGAATTTTCTTTCAATCCAATTTTTTTTTTTATTCCTATTTATATATGTTTGAATTATTTTAAGAAGATGAAAAGAGAATTAAAAGTTAAATACTAACAAGACCTACATTTTAAAAACTTGGGTGGGCCAACTGTTGATTTGGTTGTTAAACACTAATAACTCGGAGTTTACCCGTCCAAAGTGTATGCTCTTCGACATACGTGAAGTTCGAAACTACTCAAATTTAGTTTTGGATCGTTTAACAACCGAACAACGTGTAACAGCGTATTGTGAAAAGTGTTTTTCTGTAAAAAAAAAACATAGTTGAGGCCAGTGTCGACGAGTTGCCGAGAACATCGACTCAACATCGTTCGCAAGAATTACATCTTGCTAGGACCACTTTGTGTCGAATTTTGCATGCGGATCTGTATTAACAAGATTTAACAACAACAATTGAAGCTCACGGACTATTATCAGCGTCTCTTATTTGTTCAGTGAATGGGAGATCAGCCAGATGAGTTTTCATCAATAAAAAAGTCATCGAATATTCCAATGCTCGCATACGTGCCAGCCGATGCGGGCATTTTGGCGATATTATCTCTCATACATAAACGAGCAGTTTCAACCTTGCATTTACATTACGAATAAAATGCAATTAACAAACAAGCCAAAAGATGGCCCAACCTATATTTTAGATTCGTACTTTAATCTAACACATTTTTGCGATAGTTTAGCTGGTGAGTTGTTTTTCGAGATAAATGCTCTGAAGTGTTCTTTTCTTTTCGATAAAAGGAAAATGGCAGTCAGCCTGTCTACTACAAATAAGTCTCCAATCAGGAATGGCTTTGTAGATACAAAGGAGCTTCCTAAAACGCTCGCATATTTTTAATATAAAATAATTTTCTTTGATTCGTTGTGTCAAAACTTTTAGAAACTTGTTTTAACCCTAGGATGTGCGACTGGGCTTTTCGAGGCCCATTTTGACTTTGAGTAGTCGCCAAAATTTGTTCTTGGCCCTGAGCGCCGAAATATTTTATGCCAACTACCGCTCATGTTTTGTAGACGTAACGAAAGCATCTACAGATTATTTGCATTGATTTCGTAGAACAAGCCTGATCTGTTTATGTATGAAGGCGCTTAGTGTACCTACTGGGCCTCACGAGGACCAGCTCGTTTGATCTATGGGAAATGTATGTATGTAAGCTACATGACAAAACATGTTCGCTAGCTTCATATGAGCTTTTGATGAGATCTAAGCAGTTTTCTTTTAGCATTGATCGTTTGAGTTGCGTTTTTCTTTTTGCGCTCTTCGGTTTTTTGCTTTCAAATGTCCGGAATAAGCGACGAAGTGTGGGAAGACCTTGATATGGTCCTAAATGGGCGTCAACGGTTTTCTAGGCTGCTGACAGACCGGCAGCAGCTCACTGAGGACAGGACTGTGCATAGTGCAATGGTCAGCACGACAGAAAGCGGCGAAAAACATTCCTGTCGTGTGAAAAATGCATGTGCCTTGAACGCGGCCCTGTGAAGAAAATTTCTCTGTGCCCTGGCTGTGGTACTGATGAATCATAAATTCAACACAAAGCAATTCAACGTCACCATTACTTCAATCATTATATACCTCACTATTAATTTATGTTAATAAATCAGTCAACAGTTGACTTGTGCCTCACAGAAACAGTTATTTCACTTTTTAAGGCATTCCAACACCCTCTTAAGAGACCACCCTCTTACATACACCCACACACAGTTATACCATCATACAACACTTCTAAGCTGTCGATGGAATACATAGCTGGACTAAAATCGTAAGGACAGCTGAATATGGCTTATGGGCCTGGCGAGGCCCAGTAGTACCATTTACCGCCTTCCAGGTTGTTGCACATCCTAGGGTTAAACGTATTTCATTATACAGTAGGTAACTTCTAGATTCCAGATTGTATTCAAGTTTTCCAGCTATATTTTGAGCCCCTCGTTACCAGTATTCCCTTAGGTTCTTAAAAAAAGAGTAAAGTTCTTAAATGCAAGCAAATCATAGGAAAATAGAAAAAACTAGACTAATGATACAAGACCAAGCAGAGCATCCATATGCTCTCTAAGCAAGGCATAAAAAGAGCTGTAGGAAATCTGCTCTAACAGACCAACAACCAAAGGAACAACAACAAGGACAACAATCGAACTCACATACAATATATATATATATATATACAAGCCATATAATAAAAAAGAAAAGCAAACGGTAAGGGCAAAAAGTAGAGCAGCAGAGGAGAGGCAGAGGCAGGGAGTGCACAACGCATAAGAAAAGCAAAATTCACAAAATTCAATTAAAGTTAAACTAAACAAGCTTCGAACAAATGCGTTTAGCTTGTTGAGTGGGAAAAGAGGTGGTGAATGTGGCAGGTGGAGGCAGGCACAGGAAGCTTTGGCGCTTGTCAAAGTCGAGCGTGCTGCATTGACTGGACGTATGCTTCAATGGCCAGCTAGATGGATGGATGAGTGGATGGCTGACTGGATGAGTGGACGTTGGGACATGTGGATAGATGGATGGATGGGCCATATAGATGGATGGCGATGGATATGCGTATGGCTAGTCGTTGGTTAGTTGGCCAGTCTATAGATGGATGACAGCATGTATGTTGCTGCTGCTGCTGCTGCCAACAGGAAACGGAAGCTGCTAAAACAAACGCAGTGTTTAGTTTGTCGTTGCCTGCCAGGATCGAGCAGATCCCCCCCACATACTTTGGGCCAGCCCGCTTCCAGCTATTGTTTTTATATTTGTATTTATTTTTGCTGCCACTGCTACGCTTTGTTGCCTTGCAAAGCAGCCGGGCACGCCCGCGTTAGTGTGACCAGTTCAGTGTGTGAGTTAGTCAGTCAGTCAGTCTGAGAGTTGGTCAGCCAGTCAGTCAGTTGCCGTGCATGCCGTTTCGTTATTTACCCTGCGCTTTTTCTTGTTGCTGTTGTTTTAGGCAAGAAATTCGATTTACTAGCTGATTGTTGTTAACAACAAAAAAAAAAAGCAGCCAACTAAAAGCAAAGGAAACAAAATAAAATCCAAAGCGCAGAGCAAAAAGGCACGCAAAAGTATTGACTATGGCAAAACTTGTGCGTAAATTTAAGGTTAGCTGCTAGAAGTATGCTTCATTGATTTAAAGGGCACATCGTAAATAAGCAAAATTGCTATAAAAGGTTCCTCCAGCCAGGGGCGGCCAACATCTAGTGGTAAATGACATTGACGTAGGCGTGTTGACCGAAAGCAACAACATCTAGGAATACAAATAAATAAAAACATTGTACAAAAATGGTGGACAATAAATAAAAAGCCAAACCGGGAATAGCAGACAATTAAATTTGTACAAATTGAGTGTAGAAATGTGGTGAGCACTTACACTGTACAGCACAATTACACGCAGCAACGCTCAGTCATACAGTCACACTCACTCAAACACAGAAACACACACACACACACACAGAAACACACAATGAGGTCCTGATGGCGTAGATAGCGTGAACTGCCAGCATTTTTATGGCAATTTAAAGCACTCCAAATAGGAAATGAATAGGCATTGAGACATACAGAACCAACAGACAGTACACAGTGCTCGGACTGGCCAGCAGTGTCCTGATGGCAAATGATGCGCCCATTACGTGCACATTGGCAAAAATAGTTAATTTTATCGACCGCTCGAGTAGAAATATAAATGAACTTGACTACAGTTTGACTTCATAACCAAAAGACCATAGCAAATAATATGTATGTGCGACTGTTTGCTTTTGCTTTTGGTGTTGGTTTTGGTTTTGGTCTTCTGTCTCTGGCCAAAACTTACGCTCAATAAAGTAGCCGACTTGGAAAACTAACTTCATTGTATTGGCCAAGTTCAATAGAGACAATTGCCAAGTGTATGTGTATGTTTTAGTTTGTATGCTTGTATGTCTGTCTGTGCGCGGCTGTTTGCGAATGCAACCAACTGTAGACGCGCGCTCATCCGTTCATTTATTCATTCATTCAGTCATTCATTCATTCATTCATTCTCTTACCCGTTCATTGCTTAGTCAGTCAGTATGGCAACTCAGGCAATCATTCAGCCAAAGCGGTGGCGTCCAACAGGCCAGCCAGCCATTCGTCCGTCCCGTCGTTCAGCATTTTCTATAGCCTTTACACAAACAGTTACACACACGTTTACTCTCATAGATAGACACACACACACTCACTCACAGATATCCATAAGCAGTCCCCAGTTAGCAATAGCAATAGTTGAAGTTGAAGCGCCAAACGTTCGTCACTCGTTAACTGAATCGTGTTTGCCTTTCATTTCCATCTCTTTTCCATCGGCCAGCTTCTAGTTCCGTATTGTCAGATCTCCAGTTTTCAAAACTCTAGGTAGCTCCTTTTTTTGGCTTTTTTTATTGTATATTGTTTCTTATGCGCTGTTTTATTTGCAACTTTGTGTGAGTTTGTGTGTGGGTGTTGAATTTTGTTTATATACCCTACAGAAAGTAAAGTCAGTTGTCAGTTGGCCAAGAAACTTGTAACCCATATCGTAGTAACAAAAAATGTTATTTGCAATGCGAGTACATTTCTTCTCTGGCTCTTTAATTGCTTTTACCTCTTATCTATCTTAAATAATTTAAAAATTTGTAATTGATACTTTTTGAGTTTTACTAAAATTGTTAAGACATTTATTTACCAAAAGGAACTATGGTATAATATATTAATATTAATATACTATGTACACTATTTCAATTGGGGATCTTTGTTTTGCCTTTTTGTTAGTGGACTCAGCCAAGGTTTTTCTTTAAAATTAATATTTCAGCATCCTATCCTATCCTATCCTTTTATTAAAGGACTCTTTGCACAAATACTGTCTTCTAAACAATTTTAGCACATTAATCTACTAGAACTAATTAGCAAATAATATTGATAAAATGCTTAAAGCTAATTTCGAAAATATAATTTTAAATATAAAGCGCAATTTTGTTGTTGCTTAAAAAACTTTCAAAAACGGAATAACAAATTGCCAACTTTTTTTTAAAGATGTAATGACCGTAAAGTGATATATGAGGAGGCAAGTTGCCGTCTCACAAAATTTTTCTTATTTTGCCAATAGGGCAATAAGGAAAACTGCTTGAACTGCTTGTCATGAGTAGCGTTAAAAGTATTCTCACCAACACTAAGAAAGTACAGCAGCCTTGAGTTTGGCGCACTTTCGTTCTTTTCAGCTATCTAAAATTTTGATGCTGAATATTTCACCAATAAATTTTTTAAGTGGTTTGAATCCGTTGCCTTATAAAATTATTGACAAAATAAGTTAAAAGGTGTACGTTTGCTAAACTGAAATTTTATATATTATTGTATATATTCCCAGATTCTATTTATAACAATTTGAAGTGAGATATTTCTTAATAATTATTTTAATTCACAAAAATTGCTTGCACAACCCAAAACGAATTTTTGGCTTACGTATTTATATATACACATAAAGTACATTGGCATATTGATAACTGATAAGTGCGACAGTGCACATAACAAAATTCCAAATTTTTTCAATAATTTTTAAAAATTTTTGCGCAGCTGCAAAGGAAATTTGAGTATTTATGGGCAAATATGAGAATTCACCGAAATGAGTAAGGGAAAAATAAAAAGTTATTGACAACAAAAAATGTGAAAGTGGAAGCCAACAAAAACAAGTAAAATTTATTTAAATCTTATTCGATGATACTGGTACTTATAAAATTTAAAAATAGTCCATAGGGCAGCTAATGCTTGAAATGAAGGGAGATCTAATACTAGAATCGAAAGAAGTGAAGAATAAAATATACGCAGATGAGTCGATACCTCGTCGTTGTTTTCCTATCGTTGTGATTGGGTGTCCCATACATAAATCACCACATGTTTCAGTAACTTCTAAGTTATACTTTTATTTTCTGTTTTATAAAAAATAAGATCATAGTCCTGGGGGATTTTTTTTCTTGATTAATTTTTAAAAGCTTCTGGTTGCAATTGATAGCATATAATATCAAGAAATGTAAAACATTTAACTTTCAGGTATTAAATAATTTTCTTTTGAAAAAAATCACAGCAAAATGTTGAATATCATTTAAAAACCACAAGTAGTATAAGAAATAAATGGAAATTCAGAAAAAACTAAAAAAAAAATTCAATTTAAAATTTTTTAGATACTTGCGCATAATGTTTTCTCTAAAGGAAAATGCTTGAAATTCTCAAAGAATTAGCTAAAAGAGTTTCCCAGCTATTTGGAAATCGTGCTTTACAAACGATTTGCTATTTTGTGATTTTTAATCAATATGTATTTAAGCCAAATCCAAACTCTGAAGTCAAACATGAAAATTTAATTTATAATTGAAATTTCACATTTGAGAAACACAGCAGTTTCTTAGCTTTAGAAAATCAATTCTTAACTTCCTTATTGCTTTTCTACACCGTTAAGAGCATTCAAGTTTCGTTTTTTTTTAAGAGATAACTTTGCTTTTTGGCGTTTTTATTTCTATTACTCGTTGAAGCACAAGCATTGGTACCTCCATGCTCAGGCTGCTTTGGTCCTTCACCTCATCCGTTACAGTTTCAATTCATTTTCATTTCGAATTCATATTTTCTTAACAAAAGTTTTGCGTTTTGTTTTGCTATTTCTGAGAGTGTTTTTTTTTCTATGTATATGTATATATATACTTTTACTCTGCTTTCTGTTGCTGTAGAGCACGCCCAACGCGCAGGATTCGTTTTTGGCATGAAAACTTTTCATTCTTTGCATCAAATGAGCCAGAAAAAATTTATACAAAGGCAAACGTCAAGTTTGAATCACTCAATCGTAACGGACGAGAAATGAAAACGGAAGTTGCAACAAATGTTTAAATAAATATTAAAAAAGAAATAGCTATATAATGTATATATAGTATATACGAAAAAATAATAAAAGTAAAGCTGCCAAGAAAAGCGAGCATGCAAAAAAAAAAGGTAAAGGTAAAGGTGCTAGGTAGGGGCAGTAATAGTGGTGCAAGGAACGGGGCAATCATTCTAATGAAATAAATCATATGGAAATATGCATAAATCAAATTTTGCCAGCACCAAGTAGTCAGGTAGTCAGGGAGTCCTTTTCGTTGAGCTGGCAACTGAAGCACGATGCAGCAGTTTTCTGCTTAAAAAATTTACCTTCTCTGTACAGGACTCCATATTATGTGTGACTATGGGAGTGTACGTTTGTGTTTGTATATAATGGCAATGAAGGAAATCATCGGTTAAAATAACAACGCATATCGATTTCCACACAATTGCAGCAACGACGGTGACGACGACAATTGCGAATAAATTGCTTGATTTGCCCAAATAACCAAATAACCGGGCGCATCATCATTGTCATACAGCAAATGGCTATAATAATGTCACATATACACAGTTGTCAAATACACTCCCAACCACACATACTACACACAAATACTCATAAGCTTGCCGGAAAATTCATAAGAACTGCCACAAATATTCATATGCCGTGTGTACTCGTATTCGTATATATGTATATGAGTTGGCAACACGCACATGGCCAATAAACGTGGCATACTCCATACTACAATTGCACGGAAGTGTCGCTGGCAAGTGCCAACCCAGTCTCGATAGGCGCAGGGCAGACGATATGGACAGACCAGAGCGTCAGACGAAAGGCTGACAAGAGCAAATACCATCCAGCGTCATGATACAAATTTTACTATGCCACTCAAAAATTCAATACAAGCCAGTTACATGGACAGCGGAGCAGTGAAGCAGGGGGCGCCACAGTCCTTTCGCTATTGTCGCTATCGAACAAAGCGAGGATATTGGAAAACGGCACAAAAGCTGAAAATTGGTTATTGCTGAAATTGTAAAAAATATATAAGTATATATATATATATATATATATTTTTATATTTTTATTTATATTTTTGTATTTTGTTGGCTTGCAGTGGCAAAATTCTTTGAAAAACTCTGACAAGATTAAATTATTAACGCCGGTTAACAATTCAAGCAAATATTTAAAACATTTATTAAAACACCTTTTACTTTTTTATTAACGTAGTTGATTTATTTAATGATTTTAATTAAAGTTTTTATTTAATAGTTATTAAATTTAAATAAATTTTACTTTACAGCAGAAGTGCAAAAATGAAAAGCATTTAGTCTTATACTGAAAATCTTAGAATTTTTAAACGGTGGTGTTGCATGTTGCACAACTTCTTTTTAGCTAAATTTGTGTCCCGTAGAAGGGTACATGACGTAAGCGTGAAAAATTTTGTGTAACACCTAAAAGGAAAAGAGTAAGTTAAAACCAGCTTTGTCCAAAATGTTCAGGAAGATCCAGTTGCCTGAAAGAATCTTAGAAAAAGACATTTTTCCCTCCTAAGCCATTCATAGCAATGCATAGAAGTGGGTTAATCCCAGGAGTAAGTCCCAATATTGTATCATCCAAAGAGGACCGACAAGAAAATCCAGATAGACCAAGAACTAAACTCGTATTTAGCTCAAGCATCGTTCAAAGGTATATTTGGCTAAACAAACGCAAATTTTTGTAGTTGCGTATGTTAAAGAACTTACCAGTTTCTTAGACAGACGGACAAACGGACTTAGCCGCTACCCGAACTTAAGTTACATACATACATTGTACGGATCTATAAAACACTTTGCTCTCTGGTCGTTGCAGACAAAAAAGGTAGCACAACAAAATAATTCTCTTAGATAATAATAAAATATAAATTCATTTCATTTCTTCAAAATCAAGCGCTACATATATAACGTACGTCAGTGAGACACAGACTTTTCATTTTCAAACTTCTCTCTCTCAGTCTGCTCAGTCGGTACCATATAGGTACTTACCTAGTATACCCTAGGTATAAAGAGAAATGTACAAAGAGTTCGTCACAGAGATGAATCGTTATCTTTTGTGTAGTATTTTTTTTAGTTTTAGTAATGCCTTTTATAGTAAATTGTTGAAAATAGTGGCGAAAAAATTCAAGCTATGAAGACACAAAGATAACTGGTACACTGGAAGCGACTATCATATTCTGAAATTTAACACAACCAAAGTAACGTGAATGAAAGCGCAAATGAAACTCGGGAAGATGACATGCTAAGTGTTGAAGAGGATGAACTTGTGGATATCTATGAGTAAGATGAATGCATACCAGTGACGTGGATACATTTGAGCAAATGTACTTCTTGATGTCATACTCTAGAAATAAACAGGTAGATCCATGACATTTTATTTGCATTTTTTTTATTGCATACCCATTTTAGCCGTTATTCATTCATAAGCTATTTAAATCGCAAAGAGTATATGAAGGCACTTTCAACGTCACTATCAAGTTATTGGATGAATAAATGACAGTTAATTTCAACGCTGTTGAAAATCATAAGAGATTTATAAAGATTGTGACAGCAGCTCCACTTTGAGATGGACATTCTAAAGGTATTGGCGATATGTTTTGAGCTCTGTATTAGAATTGGAGGTTAAACAGAAGTCAAGAAACGACACTGTGACTTTGGTATTATTACCAGAAGATTTGCTTTGTCTGTCATGTTTTCGATGTACTTATTAAAAATGAAGTTAAGGACATTCTAGAAAGAAATCATCTTCGTCACGTGGACGTTACCTTTAAAATCCTAGTCAGAGTCGCAGAAAAACCAACCTAATCCAGCCCTCAAAATATAAGAAATATGGACAGTTTAGAACAGAGTATATATACGGAGTATATATAAAGCCCAAACGAATATTTAATTAATGCCTCTTAACTAACCTAATGTTCAGAGATTTTAAGAATGTCAGCCAGCCCACAACTTTAGTTTTTTGCCTTAAAAGTGATTGCCATTAAAGCCACTCGTACTTATTTGTATCCATAGAGCACTCAAAATTAACTTCCCGCCCAATATCATTCTAGAGCCTTTGTATACCCAAGCAATAAGTACTTTTCATTTTATAATAGAAAGAGCACATCAACCATAAACAGCATTTCCTGCGCTCACGTAAGATAAACCAAAGTCACCATTATACTTATTCTCACTATAAATACATATATTGTATATAACGAGTATACCATATATTACAGCCAAAATCTGCTGGCTTATAGAATTCATAGCTAGGAGCTATTTATTGCCCTTATGGAGTACTCGTATATTGATACATTTTCCATCTTTTAGGCAGCGACTTTTGGCCAATTTAACCAAACGCCTCAATACACAGCCATACATAATGTATATGCTAGCGGCTTACATATGTGCACACATATGTGTATCTGTATGTGGGTGAGATTTCTCTTGGCTTTTTTTTTTTTTTGTGATGCTTGCGGTAAGTGACATTTTCAAAAAATACGAGACGCATAAGCGTCAAACATTGTAAAATGCTGCGGCGTCCTTGAACGTGTCACGACGGCGTGTCCTGGCAGAGGCAGCTTAGCGTTCGAAAGCCGCGACGGCGGCGCTAACGTCGACGTCGAATACGTCATGGTTGCCTGCCACACGCTGTCGCTTGTTCGGAAAACTTGTACGTGTGCGCTTGTGTCTCTGTGTGTGTGAATCTGTGCGTGTGTATCTGTGAGGTATGCTTTTCATATTGCAATCGGCTGCTCTTTCAAAAAAAAAAAACGAATGAAAAGCACAGCAGCAAACGTCAAACGCTGCTGCCCGCCCCCACAAACAATTGGAATTTCATACTTTTACTTTGAAATTCATGCGCTGTCATTCTGCCGCAGTCGCAGCTGACGTCGCACAGTGGCACGGCAGCCGCAAAAGCGTTGCAAAAATCGATTTTGCGATGAAATCATTTTGTAAAAGTAACACATGCATCTTATTTAGAATTTCCCAGGGATCAAGAAAATTAAAACTTTATTCAACTGGGATAAATAGTTTAGTTGCTACAGCCGCTCAAAGTGTAGTATATTTTCAACTTTGAAAAAAATCGGAATTTTTTATATAAAAGTGCGTGTTTAAGATCGTTTTGTAAAAAAACTACGCAACCAATCCATATTTTCTTCGATTCTATGAAAAGGTATATGAAATTTAAACATAAAAGAGAAAAAAATGACTTCGTATCTTTTCTGGTTTTTTCAATACTACCGTTTACCTGAACCACTATATTTGAACCACTTTTTCAACTTTGGAAGAAAATAATTCAAATTATATTTTTTTATATTTTTTAGTTTTAACATAAATACGTTTGTTATCAATTTATTTACCTTCTCTATAAATTTTGTGTCCGCCTTAATCCAGCTGTGGCTGTAAGGCCACTAGAAGTGCAGAAACCCAACTCAAAAAAATGCTACCGCAGGTAAAAGAAGAAGAAGAACACGCAGTAGATGCATCCACTAAATTAAGAGATGTTTGCTTATATTGGTACCTGACAATAAAAAAGCACCTACCTGTGACATTTCAAAAAAGCAAGATTAATTATTATTAAGAGAAATGCAAATTCTTTGCATTTTTAGGTAGTTGAACCGAAAACATACGGATAGGGATGTAACCTTTCCCTTTATAATGTTAGGTACCAACTAAAAAACATTTAATGTAACTACATTTTAACCTGTTACGCGTTTTGTGAATTAAGGATTAAACCTTGTATATATTTGCCTGAATATTTCAAAAATTTGGATAATTCCTTATTTAAAGAGGGAAATCTGGAATTTGGTACTTCACCATTGCATGCCAGAATTAGATGTATGGAGTTTATTTTGAAGCTTGCATACACTTTTCCGCAAGTTAACGAATCCTTTGAAGACAACACACAAGACATAGAAAAACAAATTATCAGGAAAAGCAAAATTCAAGACGATATCTTTAATCGACTTGGACTGATAGTCGACCGCCCCAAATACGGACACGGTAACTCAAACGATGGAAACTCATCACGAAAATTCTTTGCAGAAAAAAAAATTTCATTAGAAAAAACTGGAGTAGATGATGAAATTATCAAAAGATTGGGTGTTACTTTAAACATTTTGAACTGCAAGGTAAACATTAACGGCAGCAAATAATGAATATGCCACCAAGACTGCAGAGCTGTTAATGGAAAAATATCCAGGACAGAAACTGACTCCTACGCTTCACAAAATTTTGGCACATGGCCCAACTATAATTGAATATCATTGCCTACCCATTGGGGAGATGTCAGAAGAAGCCCAGGAATCGAGAAACATGGATTATAAAAAATTCAGAGCTATGAATACATGTAAAATATCACGACCAAAGGAAAACGAGGATCTTTTTAATATGTTAGCAGCCTTTTCAGATCCACTAGTTTTATCCCTTAGACAAGTGAGATCCAATACAGAATTAACAAGTAGCTATTCAAAAGAAATGTTAAGTCTTTTGGATATTCCTTCAAATGTAAACGTGGATGATTATTTTACAAAAAACTACCGATAAGACAAATTATGTAACATATTATAATAAAAAAGCATTGTTAAATTAAATTTATTGACTGAAATATAAAATAATGAACAAAAAAATTTATCAGCAAAATTTCTTTATAAATGAACAAAAAAAATATTTAGGTACATATTTTTCAATGGCAAATGTTGCACAGGCAACAAAATTCAACTTCCACAGCATATTGCCCAGCACTCAGATATCGTGTCACAATGCATGGGTACTTGTTTTAAAGCCTGAACATTTTTCTTTCAATTAAAATTTAATTCATAAAAATATTATAATTGGTTTAGAAAATATGAAAAAAATATGTATATATTTTTCAATGGCAAATACTGCAAAAGCAACAAAATCCAACTTCCACAACGTATTGCGCAGCTTTCAGATATCGTCTCACCATGTATGAGAACTTATTTTAAAGCCTGAATATTTTTCTTTCAACTACAATTTATTTCATTAAAATATGTCTATTGGTTTAGAAAATATGATTTTTGCAACGCTTTTTCGGCTTCCGTGCCACTGTGCGTCGCTGCCGCAACCGTCGAAGACCTGGCATGCTGCTGACGTTCTACGCTCGTTTTTTTTTTCCTTTTTGAAGTCAAAATGTCTGACATACAATGACGCATTGTCAACCTTTTCTTTTTTTTTTTTTTTTTTGCAGGCTGTGGGAATTTATGTATTTATCGTGCACCGCACAATTGACAAACGCCAAATTGAAGCTAAGACCAGCGGAGGTGTGAGGCACTGGTGAGGGCGGCAAGTTAGGCAGCTTGTAGGCGGCTAAAAGGTTCACATCACCTTGAGTGTTATGTATCTTGAGACTTGACTGACTGTCACAGGTTTGGCCAAAAGCTTGCCGTGCTTAAATATGGATATGACACAGTCGAACACATACTACGCATGCACTGAGAGAAACGTGTGCAACTATGCGAAATTCTTGACAAAATGCGGCTTGGGCTCAAGTTCAAGCATCTGTTTGAGGGTAATTTTCAAGGAGGGTTGCCTACAACAAATGCAAAGATGCCGCCTATTTTTTGCAAAATTTTAACGGCTCATTAATATTAGTATTTAATGATGCCTAACCAATTATTTTTTTAAACAATAATTGGAAAAGTATATTTCAACCCCACATTTTTTCAAAATCAAATTGGGAAAGTATACCTTAATTTAACTTACACGGGGTTTAAAGAAACGATAGCTATTTTATTTTGCTTAATGCTTGTTTAACTTCTACCAATTTTTCGGTCTACTAATAATGCATTAGATGTTGGTAGCGTTTTTGTTTTTTGGAAAGGCATCTGAATAAATTCAGCTATACTTTTAATTTTTTTTCTTTTTTAAAGAAATTAAGCAGTTAAAACTTAGCGCCAACTTAATTATTAAAGTCTTTTATATAAAATATTTTTATTATATAACACAGACTGATTAACAATCACCCCACAGCCCAAACGCTAAGAGCTGTAAGGCACAAACTTGTGTCCCCTTTTTTTTTATCAAATCAACTTGAAAACTGATTTGAATTACCTGCTAATAATATTCAGAAGAAAATGTATCTGTTGAGGTTCAATTTCTAAGCGTTTACGATTTACCAATTCCTGTCTAGGGTAATACTGTCAAAGTTCACGTTAACAAACCAAAAATTGCCCAAAACAAGACCAAAAATTTTATCTGCACTGGCACCAATCCAAATTTTTGAACCCAATGCATTTCGATTGTACGACCAAAATCTTTGAGTCACATATGGATCCAAAATCTTTTTCGACCATCTTTCGTCCACTGCTCTGCACTTCTCTCAGTGTATGAATCTAACAGTTAACTACTCACTCATATACTCAGCCACTCGCACACACACACACATGTGTATGTCTAGGCCGCCATTCTTTGTGCACAGTTTCTAGCCATGCTTGACGAGCTGTGTGACTTTTGCTAACTGTGTGTTTGAGTGCTTCAGACGCGCCCACTCGCCGTCACCTGTGTCTGTGTGGGTATGAGTATGAGCGAGCATGAGTATGATTGTGTGTGTAAGAAGCGCTGTCGGTGTTTGCGATTTTAATGTGCGTTAGTTTGTTAGTGTGTGAGTGTGCGTCAGGCCAAAAACGTTTGTTGATTTATTATGGCATGTGCCGTAGATTTCGTTTGTGATAAATATGCTTTCAAATTAATAACGTTCGCCTCATGAATAATTGGAGGCAAGTCCGCGCGTGACATTTGTTTAAGCAGATGCACAGCGCCAACAGCAAGAGCAACTACAGCAACAACAACAACAACCAAATGGCAAGAACAGCAACAGTCACAACAACAACAACTGGCTGAAAATATTGAAAGGCCAGCCATGCCGTCATGTATTAAATTGGTCGTCGGTTAGTTGGTTGTTCGTGCGCTCGGTTTGTGGCCAGGTGTATGCGGCTGACTTAGCCTAAATCCAGACATACACACATACATACACACAACAAAAAGCAACACACAGATACTGCACATACACACATACACCCAAGGCAAACATTTTTGCGCTAACTGTAAATAAACAAAAGCCAAAAAGTACAATAGCGGGAAATCCTGATGTGAATGTTCGAATATGGCAAACAAAAACCTGGCCAAGCCAGCAGGCTGCAACATAGCAACAACAACAGCAACAACAACAAATTACAACTACCATATAAGACAACGCTAGAGAGAAATAGAGAGCGTATGCAATGTCATGTTGGGGGCTCATACTGTGGCGCATTATTTATGCATTTCCATGGTCAACATATGTAGTCTGTAGTAGTATGTAGTATGTGCAAGTCGTTAGGTAGCTACCAAGTAGTTAGTTGAGCGCCAACAATAACAAGAATAACAACAGCAACAACAACAGTAGTTACAACAACAACAACAATAACGCTGACTTTGCTGCTGCACTGAGAAAATATTTTGGTTTTGTGACGTAAGCATATTATTTCTCACGAGGATAGTATGTTTTTACCGCCATTTTGTGTTACGCGTTATTGAAACGCATTATCGCAGCATAATACGGTCACACTAACCAAATTATCGTTATATAGGGTGCCATTTAAGATTTTGGTTTTAATAATTAAGCCGCCCACTAAGCTGCTTCAATCAATAGTTTTAAAGACAATAATTTCGATAAAATTCTCTGAATTTTGAAAGAATCTCCAATAATTATATTTTTCAGGCTACATCGGTAGTTCATGGATGACAGAGTACCTCTCTGTTTACTGAAAATGGATAATGTCACACTATCGTACATCCACTGTTTGAAAGCTTTTAAAATGCGTCTCTTTTAAAAGTTAATATTATAAAGACACCCTATATTTGAGCGTGGTATTTACAGAGAATCCTGAAGAAATCTTAACAAAAATAATTATAATTAAACCTTAACTGAGAATTGTTGAAAAATCTCTAATAAAACTAAGAACCTTAAAAAAATATTCCTATGCTTCAATGTAGCAAATAGTTGAAACTATAGTAAGAGATATATTATTTTAATCATTGTTTACCCAATACTAAAGAGCATAATTTTAATGCAAAATGCATCTTTACAAAAATCCGTAAAAAAATCATGAAATTTGTACTTTTGTATGTGAGATGCCCATTATATTTCGTATTGAAGATTTCACTCTCAAAAATTTTATTTTCCCAAAATTTTAGCTGCATCCCACAATTTGCAGCAGGTTATGTTGGTTGGTCACTACAATCTCCAATTATTTCTCACAGTGTGCTGCAGTCCAATGCAATGGGGGGCAATGTTGGCGCTGCGGTCGTTGGCTGCGCCTAACATTTGTTGTAACTACCAGAGCATGGCATTGTTAGCGGTAAATTGCACTCATCTATATGTACTATTGGTTGCACTGTCCAACCAACGGCAGTGGCATACATATACATACCTATGTATATAAGTTTATATGTGCATGTGTGAGTGGTACATACTGCAGGCCATGTGCGACCTGGCGGGCACACTCAAAATATCAGTGGAATAACAGCAAATAGTGTGCCTTGAGTATGCGACACTGTCAGCAGCAGTAAGAGTTGATGCAGCAACAGGAGCAGGAGCAGCGGGAGCAGAAAGTAGACGTTGTCCGACAGGCAGGCAATTCGTTTTGTTACCTGGAAAAATTGCATGGCCTGAACACTGGTCTGGCTATGGCTTTTGCTCCTGGAGGGATGCAGCTGAGGCAGTGGCAGGACATGAGTGGGGCTAAGCTGGTGTACGTGTGCACAATATGTGATTTTTGTTTCTAACGATTTGCACATGGACGACAGTCAGTCCAGACGACAACGACGACGACGGCGACATACAGCCAGAAAAGTCAAGCCAAGCTATGCCAAGTTAAACCAGTGCTTGTGCGTGGGTGGGTGTGTTTATGTATGTTTGTATGTTAGTGTGTGTGCAATCACAGCAGTTTTAAGGCTGCAATCATTGCGCACAATAAACAAACGAAATGACGAGCATTTAACTGACTGCTCCAACTGACTTTACCTCTGATTCCAGAACTTTTGCGCTGAGACTGAGACTGAGCCTCAGCCGCTTCTGACTGACACAAACAACTTGTTTCGTTTTTGGCCACAGCCTGCACATGACAGTGGAAAACCACAAAATGGCCGCAAGGCAGCATAAACCCAAAAACAATAACAACATACAAAAAAAAATCAAAAGCTGCACCCCCTGCAGCAACAACAACAGCAACAACAATGTTGCCTTGCAGCTTAACTAAATTAAGTACAGCACTTTTAATTAGCACCAGTTGCCAAAAAAAAAACCAAAAACAAATACAAAATGGCGAAAAAATGTGTAGAGGTTAACGGTTTGTGGGCAGCTTGTCAGCTGAGCTTGGACTATTAACGAGCGTCAAATATTTTGCCCGTCAATTTGTAAAAAAGTAAAAAAGTAGAGCGAAAACCAGAGAGAGAGAAAGATTCGAAATGGTATAAAACGTCTGTCTGCATGGTATGATATGCACCAAATTGCACTCACACACGGGAACACACAAATACAATGTTGTGGATGCGTTTATGCCTGTGTAAGAGAAATTGGTCAAAGTTCGTAATACGCTACTTTTCAAGAAGTGGCAGATAAAGTCAAAATTGTTGAGAACATTCGATTCACCAAAATTTCTTTGTTTTGTAATCTCTTCGACTTTAATGTTCTTTTTTTTTTACATACATAAGGGACCTACTAGCCAATATCCGTAATACTCTGCTAGACAGTATTTGGTTAAAGTGGCGAATAAGCATAAATCCTTGCCATGGAAAAATAATAAATTCGAAATTGCTTTGCGTTTTCGATTCGAAATTTCCAGAGAATTTTCTAAATATACAATGAATATCATGGCTAGATATACAGTTCCTCAACTATATGTCACAATGTTTTTTTATTTTTTGTGATCGTTCATATTTTTGATCAAAGTAGAGATAACTTCACCATTCTAGAATTAAAAAACAAAAATAATTAAAATTACTGTAAAAATTATAGTACAGTAAACGAAGGCTCAAAAAAGACGAAGGCAAAAAAAAGAATGTTTTCAAGGCCAGCGTTTTATTTACTTTTTGCTTATGCCTGCATCTGTCCTGTAAATTAACATTTGTATGTTAGTTCATTAAAGCATGCGGCTGCCATACAAGTTTTGTTTGAGAATAGTTTTTCTTAGAAAAACTGTTTTGTTTTTTAAAATATCGCAACCAAATTTATGTGAGTTTAATTTAGTGTAAGTAAGTAAGGTTTGTTCAAAATTGGTCCACTATTTCGCATAGCTACCATACAAAAAGTGAGCCCGATCCAATTGTTTGCGGCACATCGTAAAATTCTTTGCATCATGATAATAAAGAGCGGATGGAGGGCTTAAGAATTTAATTTGTTCATTAGTTTGATTTTTTGGAAAGTGCTTATTTTGTATTATTTTAGAACAATTGCCTTTTTAGGCCCCAGTCAGATGGGGTCATAATGTTAATAAAAATGTTTCACTGATACACTAGGAACTAACACTTGGAATTTATTTTTGTAACCCATTATATCATACAGGAATTAGCTCTTTTGTTAATGATCATTTTAGGATGTTATACTCGCTAATCAATGAGTGCCCAATATGAATAAATAAATATAAATCTGCGCGTATGAATGGCGGGTGTGATCTCGTACATCATAGAAGCTCGAGATAAGCGAACATTTCCGCAAGTATTTTTTTTTTTAAATTAAGAATATGTCTTCTTCTCTTTCTCATTGACCCTTCATATAACAATTTCATCATGAGGTTAATCCTTTCGATATAAAATTTGATAAAGTTAGTTCTTTTTCTTTTAAAGCCCAATCCATAAAAACTTTATTTCGAGATATTTAAAAAATACATTTTTATTTACATGCTTAAATTATAATACTAATTTTTTATTCAGGCAGGAAATTATGAAAACCATTTAGAGTTTTTCAAGTAGCGGAAGCTTACATTGGAATTGGCGTTCCTATAATACTTTGAAAAAACCATAGTGTCTGAAGGTTGGAAAATATTTTATGTGTATTCAAGTGACCCAAAACAAAATAAAGGCGAGTTGTGCATTTTTAATTATATTCAAAATTCATGTCAACGTCAATTCTTCTGCACGTCATGTCATCCTTTAAAAATTAAAAAACAAAAAAAAATTTAGTTTTCGAAATTATTTTACCTTAACAGTTTCCAATTCCTAATAATCTCTTTCGTTTCGTTACTCGGACCAATACTTCAATTTTTTATGCTATAAATTATTTTTGGTAAAAAAATGTGTTTCTAAAATTTGCAAAGTTTACAAATTTTGATATAAGAGAATGAAAAGCAATCAGCCAAAGGTGATAAAAAAATATTAAAGAAATTACGTTATTCAATCATCAAATAATGGCATAAGATTAACTACTGTCTATAAGTATTTTGCGACCTTATTTGATTTTTTTCAAAAATTTTCTTTTCGAAAAAAGGTAATGGAAGGGAAAATAAGTAGTCTAATAAAAAACAAATTTAAAATTTGAAACCGAGCTGGTACAACTATAGGAGGAATTTATGATGAAGTGACGTCAACAATTTATTTTCATACGCAGTACCTTATGGTACAAAGGATATACATACTTAGCTTGTGCATCGGTCAAAAAAGTTTTTCGTGCAAAATTTGACTGTTTTTTTTGTTTGGTTATGAAAATATCGTAACCAAATTTGGCAAATAAAATAACTTTTGGAGTTCTTAAGCAGCATATCAGAGTTAATCGCAATGTGATGGTAAAGGGTATCGCAAAGTCGTCTGCGACCGACTTTAACGTACGCCATATTTTTAGCAAATGCTTTTCTAAAAGAGAGTCCTCTCTCTTTTCATTGCTTCTACTCATACATTAAAAACTAAGCTCTCCCGTGAAGCAAAACTTCTGCAAATCGCGAACTCAAGAGTATTTGAACTATCATTCGCATAAACTAGCTTAACTATAAGAGTAACCAAGAGCGTGCCGCAGATGAGGGGCATGGCAAGTGGCGTGGCATGTGAATTGCTTGTCTGACTTGTTGTACGCCCTACGTTTTTGGTTGAGTACATTTCACAAACAACTCGCCGGTTCGAGGCACTGCCTACCTGGTTTGCATCAGCGTGTGTTTGTGTATGTTTGTGTGTGTGTTGCGTGGCACCCAAAAAAGTTTGGCCAACGCTGCGTATGAGCAATGCACAGCTGTATGTTTCTGTGTAGTTGTTGTTACTTTTTTTTGCCTCTTTGTTGCTGTAGCTGTTCATTTTGCTGCACGTTTTGTGCTTACGAAGCTAACAACCAGTTTGGCACTGCATGATGCGCGACTGACACCCCTCCCAGTAACCCCAGCAACCTAAGACCTGTCCAAAAGCCCACAAGGACTCTACAACTGCCTGGTAAAAATCACACAATACAAAGCCAAAACTACAAGCACACATTCACACATGCACACGCACAGTTATAAGCCAAGCACAGCTAACTTGGCCAAGTTGTAGTTGTTGTTGTTATTGCTATAGCTATTGCCTGCCTCGATTTTGGACTCCTCTCGTCTCAAACGTGAGCTCAAACTGCATTTTACGAAATTTTACCATTCAATTGCCATTTCTATTTTGTTTTCTGAAATGTTCGGCACAAGCAATACAAATGCCAAAAACAAAGACAACAACTGCGAGGGGAGGCTGAAAAGTTAGTGATCTAAACAAGGAAAAACGTTGGTTATCAAAAGTTGTTGCTCCAAAAAAACGAAAAAAAAAAAAAATGGAAAGTCTTTACATTTACGAAGCATCATTTTTCAAATGGAAAGCAAATAATGTAATAAAAAAAAAAATGGCACAATGTTTATGGGGACAAACGAACTTTTTAAAGAAGGTTACCCAAGGGAAGTATTCACTCCAGAATTAGTTAGTACGGCCGATCAATGAGAGAAAGTGTACCTTCAGGCAGTTCAAGCGAACGAGTATGACCAATTCAAAGGAGTTATTTGATGATATTTAACTGCAACTAGAACGGCTCTTAATGCTGTATCAAAATTATAACCCGCCTTTAAAATACTGTATTGTATTATATCTCACCTATTAATGGTGCGATTTTATTGATATTTGGAAAAAGAGGGCGAGGCAAAAGATATAAAAAGTCCAAATGTCAAATTTGTTTGTCGTAGATTAATTAGTTTCCAAGAACTAAGCGTTCAGAGTGTAAGACAGATGGACAGACCGACGGACATGCTTGCATCAATTTCTTCTGTTCTCTTGACCCTATAGGAGGTGACTTAGGGAGTCTCCCATGTCCACATACAACATTTCTACCAACTTAACGTACCCATTACATTTGGAAGGGTATATAGAGTGTTAATGGAAAAGGAAAACATAAAGCGCATTTATTATAATCGCCGGATTCGGGTCCCTGTAAGTTTTTTAAGAAGCTGCAAAAAATGACAAGTATGAATAACTATTTAAAACGATCGGTAGAACGATCTTTTGTGATTTTTGAAGGAACTTATCAAATCATGCATTTTGGATGCCATAAAAAATTGGAGTGGAGTACCACTGGAACAGAATAATAATGCAAAAAATATATTATTCCTTTAATGAACTCACATTCACAACCTTTTTCAAGTTTATTTTCTAACTGTTGTTTCCCAAGGTCAATAAACCTCAATATGTCAGGGCTTTTACATAACCTAGCTGGGGTTTTTTGTGGCCCGGATTTAGATGCAGTGACCCACCCAAAAATGATGGGTTTTTTGAAAACGCATCCTGATCACGATACTTTTTTCTCCTACGTGGAGAAACTGTTGGGTGGTATGATGACCATTAAAAATATATCGAGATGGGAATGAATATATTATAAAAACATTTTTTTTTAAATCTTATTTTATTTTTTTTTTTAATTCAAAGTTTTATCATTCATTAAAAAAGAATACAAATATATTTGCGTACCTTAGTACTTAGTTATTGAGAACTCGATAAATAAACGAAATCCTGCAAAAATGAAATATATGGGCTTAATATAAAATTGTACATCTATCATATGAACAAAATCGAAGAGATCGATTGAAAATGCAAACCACGCCACTGGCTGATTCTATTTCAATACATGCAGAGGCTAGGGTCATATTAGGATATAATAATTCCCTGACTGACAATTTTTGTCAGTCGCCCCTGAGAGGCGCATGGGGATCTCTATTAATAACTGTTCAAAGAGAACAGGGACCTACAATTTATAACCGAATCCGAACGGCGGTGTCTTGAATTAATAGAGATTTTCTTGGGCAAATAGCGTCTTTGAGCCAGTGCTAGGCAAATGTACCTGTGCTACTGCGGGAATTCGAGCCAACGACCTTCCGTTTGTAAAGCGAGTACGCTACCACTACGCTACCGACGGCCACGATCAGGATAGGTTCGAAAATTATGTCTTTATCAACAGCATATTTAAGCAAGGGGACATTTAAACAAGTTATAATTTTTTCCTAAGTACAAAAATTAAGCCATCTTTGCTAGGCCAATAACATTTCAACCTGCCCTCGTACAACAACAATAATGAATATCAACACGCAACGGCATGCATGGGCTCAGGTTCTGGCTCGGGCTCGGGCTCAAGTTCTATGTACACGCCTTCTTTACCGCCCTCCTGCCACGCCTGCCATTTTCAAATGCAATAACAAAATTTGTTCGTTTTTTGATTTTGCAATGTTTTTTTTCCAGCGCTTTTATTTTGTTTTGTTTGTTGTTGTTGTTGCTGACTCTTTTAGTCTTATGTTTGTCGGCTGCACGTATTGGCAGCTTGTCTCTTTGAGTGTCAGTCAGAGTATCTGTGTGAGTGTGCGTGTGCGTGTATCTATGCAATGTTTGCTTATTTGTGTGCGTGCGTATGTGTTTGTGCGTAGGTAAGCCTTTTGAGAAAAGTGCCATTTAAACTTAAATATAGACATTGGCATTCATGCCAGTCTACAAAATGGCATGGCTGACACACGCATACACACACATTCGAGCACACACACACATTCATGCACATTCATTCGCACTCATATGGAGCACCATAGAGTCACAGACAAAACATCCATTCAGATTTATAACCATTTGCCAGTTGTTGATTGAGTGTTTCAATGAAATTATCAATTGTACCAATTTGCCAGCTGGCCTGGCTGCTGTTCACCTTTGCCTTTTTGTCTCAGTGTGTCCTAGTGTGTGTGTGTGTGTGTGTGTCTTTATAAATGTCTCTTTGTATGCGTGTATTGGTTTAGCAAATTGCTAAGATTGATAGCAGAACCCAAACATATGGAATCTTGTCGCATGTTTTAGCTTATAATTATATACTACTACACTTCATGTAGTAAATACTACTATAACAGTATATACTTATATAGCGTGTTGTTAGCAGATCCTTTACAGTAACCTATTTAGTAGCTGACTATAGTAGTAAAAAAATTTGTCACCGAACTTATGCCATTAGTTTGTCTGCAGAAGTTTTGCCATTTTGCACAAAGTTTTCTTTTTGGTTCAAATTTTAAAAGTTGTGCGTTTTGAAAGATATCGATTTCGCATTGCTCCAAAATCATTCTAATTCCAAGCACACAAAATGTTTGAAAGTCAAAGAACTCTGATCGTTAGTAGGTTAAATGAAAGTTTAACGTCTTTGTTAAAATCATGTCTTGTCGACTTTTTTCGAAAACTTTAATACTATTTTGCTTTAAAAATGAAACTTAAACAAAAATGAAAGATAAGGCAAAATAATAAAAGTTTGATGTAAAATTATACTTTACACAGATTCTGCTCATTTATTACATGCATGACGTTCCACAAGTATTATCGGAGCTACTCTAAAGCTGAAAGGATTTATTACAATGATTGTATAGTTATTGTTATATAGTATCCCTTTTCTTTGGTAACTTTTAGGGTTAGGGTTGGCCACTTTTTCAGACCATTTTCACCAATCTTGAGTAGAAGGGTAGCGCCTGATTTTTATAGGTGCTGAAAAAGAAGCCACAACTAAACTATTCTCGCCACATGGAGTAAAAACCTAAATAAATAACTGCCTTAATAAATCGAACTCTTATATTTTCTTAAGTGCTGCCAACTCCTGTAGTTTAACTGCACTATTACGAGCCAGCTCTGTTAGCAATGTAAAATTTAAGAAGAAAAAGAGACAACAAATCGGGTGACTGAGCCACACGCTAATGATTCCGTGAACTTTTTGAACAAGGTAGTAATGGGCTTTTTTTGCCCATCAAAGCACGCAGGGCTCCAAGCCCCGTAACATATAGCTCTATATAATAGTGAAAATGTTTATTATATAAGAGACTGGCTATAGAATAAATTTAATCTAAATTTTTCACTGTTATCTTACTCAAAATCAAAAATTGTTTTTGGTTAAGCCAATTTGGGATATTTTGACATTTTTTAATTTTTAACTAAAAAAATTAACTACTTTGACTTATCTTATAATATGCAATTTCGACAAAATTTCAGGACTTATAATTCGATTTTTAGGGAATACTCTAAATTGAAATTTATTTTCTTAACTTTCTATCAAAGTGTCTTCTATTCAATTTCTTTTTATGATCGCGATGAAGAAAGCTTGAACAACTGTTTTGCAACTAAGGTCTACTTTTATTATTATTATTATTATTATTGTTATAGATAGAGAAGTTTACAAAACTAAACTAACTTAGGTGGTATAGCACTGGCTGCGGGGCCTTGGCTATGTTGGTTGTCTTAGAATTTGAGGTAGTATATTAACTTTTCTAGCCTAATAATAAGTAATTAAGTAATTTGTATATTTTTTTTTTACACATATTATTTTGTTCTTGAGCTATGAATTATTTTATTTACAGGCGTTTTTAGATTTTGTAGTATATTTTGGATGTTTTCAGGAAGAGTAAGATTTTTTGTACGTTATCTTGATTAAGGTTGCTAAGGTCTACTTTTATTATTATATATTTTTATGAAACATCTTATTTATAATATAGTCGACAGTCGAGATATTAATCTGAGTTATAGTTTTAATGCGATGCCCTAATTAAATAAGTCTCTGCCCAGCAAAAGCTTCCAAATTCTTCATCGAATTATTTGGAACTCTTTTTGCACGAACATTAGATCAGCAAGCCACTCCAAATTCTGGATGACTAAAGATGAATAGAAGCTTGTGGACTGTAAGCCTCAAGCAAAAACAGCCTCAAATGCGAGTTGGGGATTGTAAGAGAGGTTTTAGAAAGCCATATGCTGCATGAAAAAGATGAAAGAAAAAGGTTTTGAGAACAACAAATTCACAAAAGGATTATCTGTACAAAAGCCAAAGTCTATTTTCCCCATAAGGTAAAGGATTTGTTAAGGTAAGTTGCTACAAAAACAATAGTTGAACCTTCTATTTGTAGAAATCAAATATTTGTTATATGTGGAAGATTGTGTTAATTGCATTGCCCTATAGTCGAATTTGCGGTAATTTTTATTATCTAATAACTAATGCACAGGATCCGAAAATTAAAGTCGTTTTTCATAAATTTTCTGGACCCATTAACCGACGCAGTCATAATTATTTGCCGGTTGTTGCATAACAAAATTGCTATTGCAATGCAATTAAAAGCATATAAATTCTATATTTTTGTGTGTATGAGTGTATCTATGAGTTTGTGTTTGCGTGTGTGTTGCATTTGCGACAAAATTATTATCATTATCATAATATATGTGTAAAATATATTATGGCTGTGTTATGGCAAGCAAAATTAAAGAAATATAAAATTAAATTTACATAATGTGAATGCATTTAAATAATATAAATCAGATAAGAGCCAATGTGATAAAGTGCACCACAATGAGAAACAGAGAGAAGGGTTAGAGCGTGTGAAGCAGACAGAGCTCATTAACGTATATAAATTAACCTTTTTGCACAAAAATTACAGACAGCTCGCTATTTTACGCACTTTTATGTGTCCACTTACTTTATATATACTACATACATTTTTCCAGCGATTATTTTATATGGATTGCACAAGTGAAAAGTGCATGAAAAGTGTGTTGTGCAAAGGGCAATGTGTGGGGCATGTTGATTGCACTAACGTTTTGTGTGAAAATTGAAAATTGAGTGCTGAAAGGCGAGAAGCTGAAGCCATGATCTTTCTTCTGTAAGTTGCACGATTATATGCTGCAACAATCGAGTTAATAAGCCATACACCCATTCACTGAACAATTTCAACTTTATGAAAGGTAATTCAAAGTTGCGGACCACGCTGCGTATGCGTAATATGCGAAATAACTTGCTGCAACGAAACTGCTATTCAATGTTGATTTCGAATACAATAAGCATCCATTTGATTGAAGCACTACTCGAATGCTTAAGCCGCAGTAAATTTAAAAGCAAATCAAGGGGTGGATGGCTTGCCTCGCCTTGGGGCAATAAATCAAGTGTAGAGGTTGGCCTAAGTAAATGGCTTATTGGCTTTTGAATTTAAACAATCCAATCGATGTTGACGTATGTCACATTATCATAGCTGCTGCCGTTGCCAGGACTGACAGTAGAGCACAGCAGGATGTCACTTCGAGATGGCATCGTTTAAGCAACTTTAAAGTATGTCAACTTCCGATGGAAATTCCAATATTTTTTTTTATTTACATATGGAAAGTGCAGCCAGAATGTTAAACGATTTCCCACAACTACGACTTTATTAGCAATAAATCACCAGAAAAATTTTGTTAGTTTTTACTTGATTTTATTTTAGAAAATATAAAGTAAAAGAATTTTGCAACTAAAAACTTTATTTTGTGACGGTATATACTTTTAAAAATAAGTCGTAAGCCACAGTTTGGTTTGTTTTATGACTATTAAAGGACTTTTTTATTAAAAGCAATTTTAGTTTCAAACCCGTTTACAATGAATTGATATAAAGCAGAGTTTCCTTTTTTTTATTAAGACTTTAAGACTGTTTTTATATTTTGAAAGACTTATTAAAAAAATAAATTTGTGACTATGTATTAGGATTTAAAAGGAAATCTTAGCTGACTTAATATATTATACAAATATTATTTTTTTTAAAGTTAATTGCATTAGTAATCTATGCTTAGATAATAAGCTTATAATTTATTTTATAATAAGTTCATAATTGAATTGATTCGAGTTTTAGTAAACTCAAGCAATGAAAAAATTAATTTCATAATAACAAAAATAGTTACATAATTAACTTAGAATCTAACCGGGACATCTGGAAGTGCGTTATATTTTCTAGAAGATCTTTAGAAAAATTATTTTCATGTCAATAAGGTTTTTCAACTTTTTCTAAGGTCTTTGTTCTCATCTCTGGCAAATGTATAAATATAAATAAAAAATATTGACAACTCGTAAAAAATCTTTATGGAATAACACTGATGATTATTTTCCTTAACTATCTTTAATTGATTTTGATTAAAGCATTTTTTTTTTGTTTTTTGCTTATTTAGCGAATAATGTTATTAAGGCACCTCAGGATCTTTTGTAATTTGCATACTAATTTTATTTTAATTGTTTGAAAAAATAGTTCTTTTCACAACAAAAAATGTGATTAATGTAAAATTCATTATTTGCATAATAAGAATGGGTTTTATTTATAGTTATAAGTTTAAAAAATATTACAAAAAAGAGTAAACATGCATGAAAGCTTAAATGCATAATAAAAACATAATATTTGTATTTAAATTATGCATATTAAAAAAAAAAAACAACACAAAGCACGTATAAAAAAAAAAAAATGTTTAAATTTAATTAGACTCTTATGACTATGACCAGGCAATATAAATTTTTATAATTTCTTTAGTTTTGTTTTTCCTCCTTCAACAATTTATCCACCATAACATAGGTTTTTCTTGCTATTTTTCTCTCTCATATATACCTTGTAATGCTATCTTAATTATTCATTCAAATTTTAAAATATAAACTTTTTTAATATTTTCACAAGATGTAATAAAAAAAAATTGGTTTTCTATTTTTCTATATTTTATATTTACCCATTTAGTTTAATTACGGCACAATTTATTCATATAAAACCAAACATGTGTTGTTACTCCTGGCGCCATCTAGCATAAATTGCTAGTGCCATCTGGCTGTCAATTGCCCAAAAATGATCAATTTGTTCACAAACACTACACATAACAAAAATTTAAGATATTAAAAGTAGGCGAAGACCGATTTATCTTTATCGTTTCTTTGTAGACAGAAATTTGTATTTTAAAAGTGTTAATGGTGTTTCGATTCGAAAATCTTTATTTAAGAATATTTATTATTATTACACCAAAAACGATTTTTCTATTATTCAAAGCGAAATGCATATTTTAAAGACATTTTTTTTAGTTTCTGTCAAACATTTTAATTTGAAAATAATTGCATATAGATTCTGAGGCGGAAACTCTTCATTTTAAGAAAAAGTGCCCTTAAAGAGCATTTCCAATCCATTGTGAGAGGGTGTTTCATTTTAAGGAAAAAAGAGAATGAAAAATCCTTAAAAGTTCTAGAGATAAGCAATTTTATTTCAAGCTTATTCGGACTCAAATTAAGATCAGCATTTTTTTGTTAGTGTTACGATTCTTAGGAGAAAATATGTCAAAATGGTCTTTAATAACTTTTATGCCATCTACATATTTATAATCGAACACTGAGTTAAATACGATTTTCTTTACTTTATTTGCTAAGATATCATTCAGCACAAAAAATTGAAGCCTTATCATTAGCTGAACGAAAAGAATTGTCTTTTAACAAAATAAGAGTTTCCATCGAATTAATATAATACCATCACTAAAATTTATAAGCTATGTAACTGCTTTCCAATCAAGATTCCCTAGAACGTCATATAAGATTAAAAGCTCTTTAAGAATATTTTAATACAAACTGTTTATTCCCTTGAGCTATTTTGAATTTGCACACAAAATTAATAAAATAAGATATTGTTATATACTATGTATATATAGTATTAATATATGCATAATATTTCTGGCACCTGTGCATTCATAAGATTTAAATTAATGCTAATCAAGTGTCTTCTGCTTAACTGCATTTCTTTGCTCACTGATTTTGATTTGGCCATTCAAAGTTGGTTAGCTGCTTGGCTAGTTGACTGTTTGGTTGGTTGGTTAGTTTGGCTATGAAGTTGGTTGGTGTTGGGTACCAGTTGGTCAGTGGGTTGCTCGTTGTCAGCAGCAATACGGCAGTCAGTTGGCACATTTGTGTCCTGTTACAGGGCCATTTTGGAATTTGGCAGCCTTCAACTGCCGTTGGCTTGTTGCCATGTACTGGCTGCATTCCTATTCAGAGCTTTACTCGTTCGCTCGTACACATAACTTGGCTAATTAGTTGGTCAAACGGCCATGAAAATGATAGTCAAATGTATGCAGCCCTAAAATATGCAACGAGAAATGTGTCACTTTATCAAAGGCGAAAGGCGTACGTTATTGGCAGAGGGCATAGCAAAGTCGGCAGTACAACGAAGTTACTCATATATATACATATATATGGAGAATATTGTAGGAGTGCTCGTACATTTCCTTAATGAATTATTGAATTGTCAGTTAATGAAAAAATCCACGTGCTAATTATGCACGCATTCTGACCTTTAGTTTGTTGGGCCATTGTTTACAGCGCACTAGCCCAGTTAATTGATGAAAATGGCGCCCATGAAAAAGAAGGAGTGCAGAGAAGAACCGCCGATTGGCGGTTGTGAGGCGGAAGCGAGAACAAAGTTAATTCAATCATAAAAGCGGACTATAACTATAAAATACTCGTACCTATAAAAAAGTATAAAGTAAATTGGGAAATGCATGATAAATGTCAACCAACAGCAGAAATCGAAGAAAAATGGGTTGTCCAAACCGAGCGGTTGGGAAAACCATGTAAAATATTAATGCCCTCCAGCATATAAATAAAATAAGTAGTAATTGTGGCTGGCTGTTTGGTGTAGGTGAGGTTTGAGGGGTGTAGGGAAATGTGGGTAGCCGTTGAAAGGTTTCCTGTTTGTTTGTTGGAGCATTGGATATTTCGGATTGTTGCTGAGAGTCGTTATGTCTTGCACAAAAAGTTATGAAAATTGCATTTTTATCTGAAAACGAATTGTTTATTATTTCGCTGAGGTTTAAATTTGTTGAAATAATTGCATATGCGGTGCGGGGCTAAAAGGGTAACTGGAACTGGAAATGGAAATGGGCAATGGGCAATGGCAATCGGAGGCAACTCTGGCAGCGGCAATGGCTGCCCAACAAGCGACCAACACAGGAACACAACAATGCAGCACACACACACATCGCGTAACAATTGCAATGGCTGGCAACGCTGTTCTGTTCGCAGCAGCAGCAGCAACAAAAACAATGGCAACGTCGGTGAACAAAGAACGGCAAAATTGTGCATGTAATCAGTTTCAAGTGTGTCTGTGTGTGTGAGGATATTGAAGGTAGCCATTTCTCTTTCGCTCTCGCTAGGGGTCTGCTTGGCTTGCTTGTCATCTGAAAAGTATGCAACATCGTCGTCACGACTTTGTTGCTCTCATTTTTGTTGTTGTTGCCGTTGTTGTTTTATATTGCCGCCTGCTTTTTGGGTTTATGAGTAAGAGTCTCAATGTTGTGCTTTTGTATCTGTGTGTGTCTCTCGTATATGCCCGCCAAAGTTGTTTCATGCGCAAAAATTGATTTTTATGCACTTTTGTTCAACACACTTACACACTCACTCACTTACACGTGCCTCAACATAGTACACATATGAATTATTGTTCATAAAGTATATTTTATGAAAGCAACGAGTCATAGCAAATTATAAGGTATTAAGTGCGCGATGCGCGGCACGTACCAGCAGTCTGGCAACACTCTCCCTCTCATACAAGCACATACCCACACACACACGTTCTGAAACACATATATGTAAGTACCTACTACCTGGCCAACACTTTGTAGCGACAGCATAAAAAAAATGTCATAAAAAAGCCCGTGTCGCCTTTTTTTTATCCCCGCCTCCTTTGCTCCAGCTATATTACAATAATTGCAAAATTGTAGCAGAGGCGCAAAAAAAAAGGAAAAAGATTTTTGAAACATGATTTCGCTTTAAAAAGGCAGTGGCAGAGGCGTCAACGCACACAAACAACAACAGCTCCTTGGAAATTAAGTAGTTACACACTAGCCCAAGGCACACTGAGAGAAATTAAAGAGTGTCAAGAGGCCCAGGTAGTTTGTGGGCACTTTCCAGCTGCTCAAAAGATCGGATTACCTTAGAGTAATTTTCATAAAAAATTGAAGACTGTATGGTAAGTTTTTAAATAACATATTTAAAAAAGTACTTGTACTTACCAATATCTAAGCGTTCATAGAGACAGAAACCCATATCAAATTTTTTTGGGCTTAGCATATCGCAGGTAGCTTTCTGGGGTCTCCATATCTATGTATACAAACATATAAAGTTTTTTGAGTACAAAGTATAAAAATGGGTAACCTCTTTAATTCATGCACCTTAAAAGGAAAACACTGTAAATCCAAGCTTAAGGCGAGATGTCGCCTTCTAGATCCTCCTCTGGCCACAATTATTTCTCGTCGGCTCAGAGTGTAAATGCTGAACTCAATAGGATTTCTTAAGGTAGATTAAACTTAATTAAATTCTAGGTGAGTTGAGTTTATGTTTAAATTGAGTTTTTTTTTTTAATGTTTTTTTTTTTTAAATTAAGGGCAATAAGACCCGCAAGCATAAAATTATAATTCAATGTTTGCAGAAATGAATGTTTTAATACAAGTTTTTTTTTTGTTGACTATGGCATTCGCTATTTACATTAAATCATGTTTTTTATACACAAATATATTAACATAATTATTATATGCAGATTGCAAAAGCACTTTATGTACTTGTTTGAATTATATTCAAATTTTAATAAACTCACATTCGCTCCTAAAAGCGAAAAAGTATAAAATATTCGGATTTGTTTTGAAACCGATTCTTTGGTACTCCCAATTTCACCAAAATACATTTTTGATGTGGTTTGATCCAATCAAATTTGCCAAATAGGCTCAAAGTTGTAATTATTTTAACGTGAAATAATTTTTTTTTAATTTTTATTATTTAAAAATATTAAAAAAAATCAAAATTTATTATCCAAAAAAATTCACAAACCAAAATGAATTTTGGGAGTACGTCATAATACCCACACACATTGGCATATTGATAACTGATAGTAAAGACAGGGTTAATGTTTTGCACAACAATACCTTGTAATAACATTGTGGCAAATTATAATAAATATTTTTGCTAAGCCTAAAATTACATATTGCTTAAATTTATTTAAAATAAAGAATAATAAAGTACTAGCAATATTTAAGTCAAACTCGAAGAAACCGATAGTGCAGAACTGTGGCAACAGTGTTGAAGGCAAATGTGAAAAATTATCAACAAGAATAAAGGAGGAGTTATTGGCAACAACGAATAAAATTTATTATATTTAATTCAATTGCTATATTTAAAAAATTTATTCGTTTTCGATTTGTAAATATTCCACATATATTTTTAAATTTGTGGCTTTAAGTATGCAACGTTATTTAGTTGATTCATTTTAGCTTACCAAAAAAGTAAAACTGCAAAGTATACTTTTGGCCACTTTTTTGTTTAAACATTAAAATATATTTAGTAAATCATATCCAGTTGCGGATCCAAGACTTGGTCTTAGAGGGGTTATTCACTTCAAAGTGACTATATATATCAGAGCTCGCAAAAGACTGTCAACCTATTTTTCCAACTTTTGGGCGGCGGGTCCGGACCTGAAAATTCTCCCTCCTCGTAGACCCATTAATAATCCATCAGTCTTTTTGATTGCTAACTCTAAAACAATATTTGTCTTGAACTTCCGTGATCGCGTACGAGCTTTACTTTTAATTACATAATAAATATGCATGATGCGGATACTTCATTTTTAAGGAACTATTTTACTTTTGGTAAAAGCCCTTAAAACCTAAAGCCTTTATAAACTAAGCCGTCATCTATAAACCTTAGATACTAAAGTTTTCAGAAAGTTTTTCTTAATCAGCTGACAAAATATTAGCCAAATATCCAAATTGGCGATATCCAAGTAACCCTATCGAGTTAAAAAATAAAAAAAACTACCAATTCAGTCAAAATTCTCACAGTTACATAGGAAAGCTGGAATTGCGAGTAAATAAATATTACAACGCAGACTTGGTTTTCTGTCAAATTTTAAGACTCGCCTTAAGCTTAACGAAAAGACGAAACTTTTGCTCAGTGCACGCACACGCACATATTACTCACACATACACATGGACTTAATGTTCTTAATGAAGGCGTTAAGTAAGTGGCACACAGGAGTCATTCACGGCCAGCCAATTACGGGCTTGGTATATAGTTTCTGGATGGGGGAGCGAGCGCCCCTGAACGGACTCGACGCTCGTTACGCAACATGCTAAAAATCAAAACTCCATGAAATAAACCAATTTAAAAAGTTCAAAAACTAATTTTTCGCTTAGTTTGTCTGATAAAAGAAGACGACGACGACGAGGACGACGACAAACACGGCACAAAAAAAAAAAAAAAACTAAGTTTGCGCGTGTGAGAGTGTGATTATGTATATGTGTGTGTCATATGATTTTGTTGCTCGTCGTTGTTATTGTCGTTGTTGTTGGTGTTGTCGCTGCAGTGGCAGCAGTTTGGTTTTTGGTTTAACACACAGCAAAACATGAGAAAACTTCTGCCGCCTGCTGTTGCTGATGTTGTCAGCGCTGCTGCTGCTCGAGAGAGAGGTAGAGAGTTTTCCCGCTCCTTAGCTTTAAGCTGACGTTTTTGTATCAATCGGAGACGCATTTAAATATTAAAGCGGCAACACGTGTGAAAACATCGAAATTACCTTTAAGCCTGCAAGGGAGAGAGAACGAGCCCTTCCACATAAAGCCAAGTGCTAACTCGATTTGCTGGCAATGCACATACATCACAGTGAGAGTAAATGGTGAGAGCGCGGTAGCGACGCAGACACTCTCACTTAAAGAAACACACACACATATACAAAGACAATGAGCACTTTTCACTTTATTAATTGCATAAGTTTGCAATTGTTTTTGCTGTCACTTTATTTTTATCGCACGCTCAGTTTATTTGTGTGTGTGTTTTGGCGTGTTTGTGTGTGTGTGTGTCAGCTCAAAGTTGCCAACTGCAATAATTTTTGCGACTTCAGCGATTTTTTTGCGCATTCTACGAGCGGCTGCCATTGCTCCCACTTGAACGCGCTGCAAAGTCAGACAACCCTCCAACAATTTTTTTCTCTTCTTTTTTTTTTTGCAGCCACTCAAGGTACGCTTTCCGTAATATTGTAGCATTTGTCTTTAGTGGAAATCTTTTTTTGAGTGCGTTCTGAGTGCTGCGGGGTAGAGTAGAGAGTAGCAGGTCCCTGCTTCATCTATATACATATAGTATATTTGCATATAAATGTTTGTAACTAGTGTGGGATAACATTTGCATGCGAAAACAATTGTTGTATCTAGCTATCTAACTGTTTGTGTATAAATGTGGCTCTTCAGTACGTGTGTGTATGTTGTCCCTTCTTGAATAGTCTTTTATGCATACCGGTGTCAATTGCCACCAATGCACTGAGTGCTTTGACAAACTCGTGACAAATGATCGCGAAAGGATCATTCAGAATGAACTTGATACTTTAAGTGAGCTGAAAACCTTGCAGCAAGTGCTCTTAAAAACTTAAGCTTCCATACTAACTTATACATTTAAGTTCTTGTCTTTAATAGATCAGAGCCTTGAGGCATATTTTAAGGAATATAAATGTATGCAGTTGCACCATGAACAGAAAAAATTTCCACGACGTACTTACTACATTAAAATTGATCCTTTAAGTGAGCTGAATCATACGAATTCATTTCTAAAACAATAACTTATAAATTTGTCAATCTATGACAAGATACTAAGATTCTGAAATATTGACTAAAAAAAAACTGCTTAAAAAGTTTAAGAGGTTATAAAAAGTAATTCTCTCTATTTGAAAGCAGTGCGAAGCATAAAATGCTAAATTACATATTTTGTTTTGAATTTTTAAAATAAATTATCGAATTTCAATATCGCAGAATTCTTCGCTCTATTTTAAAGGATATGATTTTTGGCCTTATTTTGAGTACATTTTCTTAGTATTTCTGAAAATGCTAAAGTAAACGAATTCATTCTTCCAATCTCTTTCCGAAAGAGTAAAATTTCAATCTGCAAAAGACCTAAATTTACTATTTCAAGAGAGGTAAAATGCTTAAATTTTATAGATAAGCAATTTCTGACTCATAAAGTTCATTCTCTTTATGCAAGTAATACTAAGGTTTTACATTATCTTCTTGTACCTAATTAACTTAGTATTAGATACTTAGTTATTTGAAAACAAATAATAAGTAAATGAACACATTGTCCGAAGAGAAGTTGGTACGAAGCCGATGCCAATAGTTTTAAAAGAAAACTTCTAGTTATGACCTATGCACCATAAACTATAAAAAAAATCATTTAATTTTGATACAAAAATGGAAAGGGCGGAAGACGAAGTGGAGCGGTATGTTACTTAAATTGTTTATACTACATCCAGCGAATCTAGTTTGACATATTCGGACCAAAATTCTGGCATTTAATTTATTGATTCATTAAAGTAGTTAAGTTTTAGTTTTCAAATATTATACGCGTTTTTAGTTAAATCACGAAATAGTTGAAATTTTCGAAGGAAATTACTTTACTTTAATAATTTTCCATTTATTTGGTCACACGTTACAATTTCGGTAAAAAAAAAAAAAAATTTGTTCTATATTTTTAACTAATTTCGAAGGAAAATACTTTACTTTTAAAATTAACCATTTATTTGGCTTGCCATTCAATTTCGGAAGAAAAAAAATCTATACCATATGTTTAATATTTTTCGGAAAATTGGATTTTGGATGTTACGTTACGTGAATATATTTATCGAAAAATTAACTAATTTCTTGATTTTTTAGTTTTGAAACAGAAGTGTTTACTCACACAAAGAAATTTGTTTTTATAAGTTTTGCCCACCACTGGATCTATAACATTCTGCCAAAGTAAAATATTAAATTTAAGCCTTTATTTTAAGCCACGAAGAGATATGCAGCGACTGTCGTGCGGAAGAGCGGTGGCAATTGATCCACGGACTTACCCTGCAAAAGTACTAAAAAAATTAAGAGTTATAATAATTATGTTTTGTTATCCGTCACTGTGAGTATTAATTGGGAAGGATATAGGACATCGCAGTCTGCGGTTAGGCAGATAACTAGTCCCGTAGAAAAACGTACTAAAGATTTCATAAAGGAACTGTAGAACAACTTTTATATATGTGATGGCATTGTAAATTTTCTAAAACATTGCTGAGCTAAATACTGATTGAAAAAGCATAACCTATATATGCAACGGGCAAGTGCAAGTTGAAAAAAGGAACTAACGATTCGTGTGTCATGGACAAGCTCCTCGTACTGTGCTTCTGCGTGTATGTGTGTGCGAATGTGTTAGTGTGTGTGGCAAGTTTGTCTATGCGTGCCATAAAATAAATAGCCAAAATGATAATAAGTTTAGAGCGTAGCAAAACTTCAACTTGGTAGTACCAACAAAAACAGCCAGCCAAAAAGATTGAAGCATAAAAAATGCAGCGGATTTAGTGCTAAAGTCGTGCCAAGAAAAATGTATGGCATACTTTTAGGCTGCAGTCGGAAAAAAGCGCCACTCACAAATTTGATTTGATTGCCTTCTGTCAGCGGCGTCGTTCGTTACCATTAACAACAACGCATCCCAAAGTATCTTTATCGTGGTTTTTGCTGTTGTTGTTGACATTTTTGTTGCTGTTGTCGGTTTAACTATTTTATGGAGCTGTCGGACTGTTATTTTTCCTTTTTTTTTAATGGCTTAATGCCGTTAACAAATATAAAACAATTCGCATGAGTTGATGAGCCGCCAGCCTTACCAATGATGATGTCTACGTTGACGTCAACGAAGACGGAGACATTGAGCTTGACGGCAACGCCATCTCAAATTGGCAGCTAATTTCACTTTATGTATGCTATCTCATATAAGCGCATGTATATATTTCATTTTATGGGCTCTATCTTACACATACACACACACGCACAGTGGTTTGGCCAGCTTTTTAACAGCCTCTTGACATCGTCGACCCTCATGACAGACTGACAATGATCAAAAATGGGAAAAAATTTAAATGAAAAACAAAAAGCACATTTAAATGCTATTTGCCGCATGCCAAGACGCATTAAATATGCGTTACCTGACTTTGGCACAATGCATTATAATAGAGTATATCCCAGTGTTTATTACATTGCCGGTCAATAAAATAGAAATGATGGCTTTTTGTTGAACCTTATGTGTTGAGGCTTTAAGCAGACAATTCAATTAGTATTTCCAACTTGACATTGTAATATGATCCCAAGAGTACCATTGGATATATGACAACACAGCGTTTCTGCACTGGCCTAAGTGTGATGGATTATGGATGGCATAAAAGATTGCGAATTCAATTAAATGTACTAAGCAGATTGGATTTAGCCGACTACATTTCTACTCTTTGTTGTTAGCTGTGATTTAATAGGTAGTTAGGTAGTTAGGCTTATGAAGGTTCAAAATGGAAGATTGAGGGAATGGAATCAATTAATGATAGTTAAGTTGTAGTAACTTAATCGGTTGGAATTTCGTCAGTGAACTGGATAAGGTATTAGGAAGGTCTGAATGGAACATCGAGGGACTGGAAACATGAAGAATAAATTTTGCTAACTTATCGTAGAGGATAAGTTTAAGAATATTTAATTATTTTCTCTAAAATAATTATATTAAATAATTTTCCGCTAATATCTCTTACTAAAGTAAATTTTTACAAGAAAAGAAAACTTAAAACTTTTTTGGCATCTCCTTTGTGTTGATTCTAAATCTTACTTTAAAAGCGTTCCAGATACTCCAATTATTAGTTAACTTATAAAAGTCTATAGAAATAATTTTATTATATGTAATTTTAAACTTTGTTTCTAAATTAAACGCAAGAAGCCCAAGCGTAAGCAAATATTTATAATCTTCAATTTTCAGTAATCTTTTCCTGTATACATAGGGTCAAGGGACTTCTGGATTTGTTACAGCATAGTGGCAGACTTATAAGCTTGCTTACTAGCATCAACTACTCGAAAAGTAAAAGGTTTGCATTACTCTAGCGTGAACGATGCGGTAAAGACCGGTTGAACCATTTGGGCGTGGTAGTACTTAAAAAATCATTACCGAAGTTTTGGCTACCTTTGCAAAAGGTGTGCGCTACTGGTGAGGAAGTTTCAGACCCAGCACAAGCTTCACAAGTTGTCTCCGCCGAAGTTCCACCTCTTTCCACAGCTTAATCGGGGCCTCAAAAATAACCGATACAGCTCCTTAGAAGACCTCATAAGGACCGTGACCATTGGGTTGCATACTGTATGTTAACGACAGAAGAGAATTGGTAGACGACAGCTAACACGGAATTGAAATTGTCCTCTTTGTCGCTTTGTGAGTCACTTCAATCATACGAATATCTAAGCTCAACTAGATTCTGCAGGTTATGCAAGCTAGGCAGTTCTACGCAGATTTAGCTAAAGATTTGGGCCTTGCAATTAAGAAATTGTGGGGTGTAGGGCGGAAGACAGAGATAGCACCTTATTCCTGAGGCAGTTGGGCTACGTATAGCACGTAGTCGCTGAAGGAACCTGGTTCTCGTTTGAAACCTAACTCTTCACCTTTGGCTCCTCGTGCCACACCCTGGTAACCGTGTCAACTCACGGGCCAAACTTGGTGAAGGGTAGCTGCGTGGGCCAACTTGACATATTCGAGTTCTTGGGCTACGCAGTGAATCTGTGCCGTTATGTTGGGACGGTATCAGTAGGGATGGCAGCGGAAGAATCATACTTAATTGGTCAACGGTGGCTCCCAAATATTTCCAAGTTAAATATACCAGCAACGAGCTTAGTCGTTTCCCGGGCAGTGAGTCCTTCTAAGCACCTGCCTTGCGCCTGTAACCATCGCAGGATTCCTCACACAAAGGCCTGAAAAGCAACATGAATTACAACGTTACGGAAATGTATACCCCAAGGGGTACCCGCGTTGCGGTTAATCCCCCCGCTTCGGCGGCTGGCACACGGATTTTGGGGGTGCCAAATTTATGTTCAACTGATGGCTTTACAGCTGAAACCTTAGTAACGCATCCGAATCGTACAAATAATACCTTCACTTTCAAACAACGAACAAAAATAGCTTGCTGGAATGTCCGCACAATGTTCGAAGCCGGGCGACTGCTCCAAGTCACCAACGAGTTTTCGCGCTTAAAAATTTCCATCCTAGGGTTAAGCGAGTGGCGGTGGAATGGTACTGGAGAACATCGTCTGGCCTCCGGAGAAAAACTCTTATTTTCTGGGAAAGGCGTGAGCGATCCCCATACAGAAGGTGTGGCTCTTCTGCTAAGCACCGAAGCGAACAAAGCTCTCATGGCCTGGTCCGGAATAAACGAGAGAATAATCACGGCGCGCTTTCGCTCCAGACTGAGAAATATAAGTATAGTCCAGGTCTACGCTCCCACGGAAACCGCTGATCATGAATCCAAAGCCTCCTTCTACAGCTGCTTATCCGGGGTCCTAGCAAAATTGCCAAAGGGAGACATGGTTATATGCATGGGTGACTTGAACGCTAAAGTTGGAGACAACAACAATGGATTTGAAAGCTCTATGGGAATTCACGGTATTGGCTCACGAAACGAAAATGGATCATTGCTCCTCGAGCTCTGCAGTGCATTCGGTCTTCTTGTTGGAGGCACTCTTTTCCCTCATAAGAAAACGCATAAAACCACATGGATATCACCGGATGGCAGAACCGAAAACCAAATTGACCACTTCTGCGTCAGTAAATCGTGGCGCCACTGCTTAATGGACGTTCGAGTAAGACGCAGTGCCGATGTCGGCTCAGACCATCATCTTCTCCTCGCCACGCTGCAATTGAAAGTGTCCGCCATCCGCGATACCACCAATAAGGCCAGAACCAAGAAGTTTGACGTCGAGAAACTTCATGTAAGAAGCGTTCACGCTGCGTTTAAGAACGTCCTGTCCGAGAAACTCCTAAATCAACTTAGTACCGACAAGGACATCGAGACACTGTGGTCGTTTGCTAAAACGACACTCCTTGATACCAGCAACAACATCCTTGGCGTTAAACCAAAAGAGAAAAAAGTGTGGATGAGCACTGATACTTGGAAGCATTTTGAAGAGCGCAAAGAAGCCAAACGCACTAGAGACAACACCATAGACCCACTTCTCAGACGCACAGCCATAGGAAAGTACAACGCACTCAACAAAATAGTCAAACGTTGCTGCCGGACGGACAAAAGAAATTGGATAAATGATCTTGCAACCGCAGCAGAAGCAGCGGCCCAACGCTCCGACTCCAAGACCCTGTTCAAAATAAGCCGCCAGCTATCTGGGAACAAAAATTTTACAAGGGAACACGCAATCAAATCTAAACAAGGCGTCCCTTTGCATACAACGGATGAACAAGTCAACCGCTGGCGTGAGCATTTTTCGGAGCTGTTGAACAGAGATCAAAATTCCATTCCTGCAGAACAACCTCCAACAGGCGGAGTCAGCGCAAATATAAGCACCCAACCCCCTTCTACCAGAGAATTAACCGAAGCTATCAAGAGTCTTAAATCAGGGAAGGCTCCTGGGAGTGACGGTATTCCCGCAGAGGTCTTAAAAGCATGCCCAGATATGACTGCAAAACTTCTTCAGCCAGTTTTTAATGCAATTTGGCGCGAGAATCGTCTTCCTGCGGATTGGCTGGAAGGCACCATAGTGAAGATACCGAAAAAGGGCGACCTATCACTATGCAGGAACTACAGAGGCATTATGCTGCTGTCCATACCTTCCAAAGTCCTTACTACCGTTCTGCTAAAGCGTATAAATGCTTCACTAGACAATGCCATCCGAAAACAACAGGCAGGCTTCAGAGCAAACCGCTCTTGCATAGACCAGATCAGCACACTCCGAATATTAGTAGAGCAAGTCAACGAATGGCAGTCATCTCTCCAGCTGACATTCATCGATTTCCGCACAGCCTTCGACAGTGTGCATCGCTCATCCATCTGGAATGCGTTGCATAAAGCTAGAATTCCCCTGAGCCTAATCAATTTAATAAAGGCACATTATGAGGGTTTCAAATGTAGGGTTCTACACAACGGAAGCTTGTCTGTACCTTTTCCAACGAACTCTGGAGTCCGTCAGGGCTGCCTTCTGTCACCGGTTCTATTCCTAATCGTCATCGACGAAATCCTGCGCAACACACTAGACGGAAAAAACAGAGGCATTCCTTGGACATTTACAGAGCAGCTTGAAGATTTAGAGTACGCCGATGACGTCTGTTTCCTTTCTGTTCGACATAATGATATGCAAGGTAAACTGGACGATCTAGTCGAAGAAGCTGGTAAGCACGGTCTCGAGGTAAATGTGGATAAAACAAAGGCACTGAAAGTGAACGCCAACAGCGATGACGACTTTTTAATTCGTAACGAGCGCATTGAACTTGTGGACTCTTTCTCCTACCTTGGCAGTGTCATAGCCGCAGACGGGGGCGCAAAGGCAGACATAGAAGCCAGAGTTGCTAAAGCCACAGCTGCTTTCGCGCAACTCCGAAAGATCTGGAATTCCAATTTTCTATCAACAAACACGAAAATCCAGATATACAAGTCTAATGTGCTATCCATTCTACTATATGGGAGTGAGTCTTGGCTAACAACAGAAGCTATTCTTAGCAAGATACAGGCCTTTGTTGGAAGAGGTCTCCGGCACATTCTGAAAATCTGGTGGCCAAACACGATCAGCAACTTTGAGCTGATGCAGCGATGCAATATGAATCCGATATCCTACATAATTACCAGTCGCAAATGGGGATGGATTGGGCATGCTTTGCGAAAGCCACCACATGAAGTTTGTCGTCAGGCCCTTGATTGGAACCCGCAGGGCAACCGAAGAAGAGGAAGACCCAGAACAACATGGCGCCGAACTGTTTTGAAAGAAGCTGAAGAATCAGGACGTTCCTGGAGGGAAGTGAAGCAATTGGCACAAAACCGGATACGATTTAGATGTTTTACAGAGGCCCTATGCTCCTCAAGGAGTTAAAGGAATAAAAGAAGGAGAAGAATTAAGAAATTGTATCTTTATGTGGTTAAAAACATCCTTGATTAAGACTAAATTCATTGAGTAATAATTTAAAAGTAGGACCCAGTTATATTTGAACCCTTTTCGAACTTTAACAGAAGCTTATAAAGTTTCGAACTCGTAAACCATTATTAAAAGATGTTTCTGAGATTCAGTTCTATATAGGTTTTTTAGTAAGTTATTACTTCCATTTAATTTTATGGTTACTTAATCTTATAAAAATTAAATTGTATAAGATTGTAATTTTTAAAACTCCGATAGAGACATCTAAGTACCAGAATTGTTACTTAACTATCTTAATATATTGTAAATTTATTTGATATTTTCATAAACGAATAAGATAATCTTGACATATAAAAACCAAGAATGGCTTAGCTCATTTTTATGATTTCTCATTTGTTGGTTTTGTCTCCACCGAATATCTATCAAAATATCTTCAAAATCTGGCGGAAAAGTGTGGAAATCGTAAAACAAAACTAAAACAGCCTAATTTTTATTTCCGTACAGAAATTTAATACAGTATTCCGGAACATCATTGCCAACCACAAAAATTATAGTAGCTTGAGTGAACAAACAATTGTCAGGACAAGTGCTGTCGCGAAAATACTCTAAGAAAAGTTTTCATTCTAAGAATTTCTTATGTGCCTTACTATATTTAAAGAGTTCCAAAATATTTTATTTTCATTAATTTCGAATTTTTTTTTCGAATATTGTTAACCGTAGACAAAGACGTGATTTCTAGTCACTTTATCCACTTTTATGCTGAAATTATGAATAATCTGCTTTGTTCGTTCTCGGAGTCGACTGGGTTGCAATCCATTGATCTTTGGGATAATTTTAAAAATGCCTTTATATTGTCAAAACATAAAAAAAACTTTTTTCCTGTTTCTGCTGAAAAAGAATTTCAGGACAACATTGGCCAGAACCACTTACAGACTGAAATTCTCTTCTTATTAAGCGGAACTCACCGGAACATAGGTGGGTCTAAACATGAATACCGATTAGATTTTGCTTAATGGGAAGAGATTGCAAATTCGTGCAGGCACAACTTTAACAGTGTATGGGGCTTGGCAAGAGAAGCGACAAGGTGGGAAGGCCCCCTAAAAATATATTTTAATATATAAGTTTCTTCATGAGTTCAAGAGTCAAATTGTTAAGAAAATTTTGTCTTTGCGAAAAAGATGCATAATGCATAATGGTAAAAAGTCAGAGTGTCCAACAACTTACATTAAAAAGAGAATGTGCATTTATGCCTGATTCAAGCGAAAAATACAATATTCTTAAAAGAAAGCTTTATACGTTTTATTTGACATTATTAAGTGCTTCTAGTGTGTTGAAGATCAGAAAACATTATATATTGTACTACCTAGTATACAAATAGGTTTTTGTTATGGTATTTTTACCAATATGCCTTGTTGTTGCCAACATCTTTGCTCGGGTATTCTTGCTTTTAAGCATTTATGCTTGTCAAAGTCAACATCCCAAATCTTTATTTTTACAACGTGCAGGATAGTAAGCTTTTTAAAATGTTCTTTCAAATAATAGATAATGTAGCATCATAAATAGCTTATTCATTTAAAAAAAAAAATTATAAAAACCAGCACTAAATTTCATTGGTACTCATTCCCATAAATTTCCAAAAAGCATCCTATCGTTCCACACACAGTTCTGGTTCTCATGACTAATGGGCCAAGTCTAATATTTTGTTTAAATAAACAATTGTCTTTCAATAACTTCAACAGCTAGCAGAATTTATTTACATAGAATTCTTCTCGCCGCTGCTTGGCATTATGTATAAAGTCATTTTCGGAACAAAACCAAATCGTTTCTATTCCATTGATGTGCAGTGTATGTGAACAAAACCCAGCATGCATTCGTAGGTCTGCGGCAACTCTGACCTGGCTAAAACCGAATGCTATTAACATTTAAGAAAATTGATCAGCACATTTAAATGCGATCAGAAGGCAGCCATCGACAGTTGGACAGTCGAACGGACAAATAGATGGAGAGACATGTGGAGCAGGCAGCCAGCAGTGGGTCCAATTAGTGGCATGCTGGGAGTTGCGCCACGGTGGGCAATGCACACGACGTGCACTGAATATTTGCATATAAATTTTGATACACAAATATTTATGTAAACAAGCAAGAGCGCGAGCAGACACAGATACAAATACAGCTACAAGATACAAACACACACACGCTGAAACTGACTAACACAGATACAGAGTTGAAGTAAGTGAGAGAGTGGTATGGTGGAAAGCATCTAGATCTGTGCAGAGCGTCGCATAAATTGTCGTTTTGTTTGCATTTGACGTTGGCGTGGAAGTTGGCTTTGACGTTGGCGTTGGCGTAAGCGTTGCCCGTGAATTTTCCGGACGATGCTGCACGGCTGATAGTCAACATATTGGATATAAATTTAAGCGAACGTGACACAACTTAAGTCATAACCTAAATAAATATCACGCAATAATGAGACACATTTGCGCCAATACAAAACGAAAAATCACATCTAAAAGTTACAGCGCTGGAAGTTGCCCCAAACTCCGGCTCCAGCTTCCACTGCTGACTACGCACTGATTGTGCGAAACAATATGCTGCGATTCCTGGCTTAATGTTTGATCATTTTGTTGGCAATTTATTTTATTGGTTATTGCATTTTAAACCGAAATTTGTGCACGGCCCATGCTACATGCTACGTGCGTCTCACCATTTGTTTGCTTTTAATGGAAATCATTTTTGCATTTAACAATATAAACAGTCAGTCTCACTTTGGCCCCTTTTTTGGCCAGCTGAACGAGTCAGTCTGTCAGTCAGTCAGTTAGTCAGTCAGTCAATCAGTCAGCTGCTACGCTCAGTCACTCAGCCAAAAGATTCGGATTCCATAAACAAACAAACTCACGCACGAAACTTATAGATGCGTTATATGGCATTGGCAGCTGCACCTGTCATTGCTGAAATGCAGGAAAAATTGGAAAATCTGGCATCGCACACGGAGCACTTGGCGCACCATGGAAACGCGTGGGTGTTTTGTGGCCCACAATTTGTAAGCCTTAAATTGTTCAATAAAACTTATGTTTTCAAATTTGATGGCTTTCCTTATGTATTTGATAATACGTTCGTTCTGGGCATATCAAAGGGGTTACCTTTATGATTTAATTTTGTTGTCTATTTTATGGCCAACAATATTTGTTTGAAATTAAAGTTTAGAGATTTTATTTCGAGCTATTATTAAGTTGTCTCAGATGTATAAAGAACTGTTGTTTATAAATGTTTTTTTTTCGGTTTTTGCTTATAGTTTTCAATTTTGAATATAATTCTTAGACATATTTACCCAAAGGGGAATAAGTTCTTAACTGCAATGAAATATTTTAATTTTTGATATGACAGGTTTTTTGATCGGTGGTAAACTTTCTTTTTTAGGCACACTGGAAAAAATAATAAATACGAGTATTATTTTTGCAGCTATGAACATTTTATATTTAGTACCCTGCAAAAAAAATCGCATTTCCAAATAAAATTTTTTTTTTTTAATTTTCGAAATACTGGAAAACTCATTTGGTATGTGGAGATACTGAATATTTACCAAAATGTTCCTTATATTGTACAAGCGGAAATGTTGAGATTTAAAGGATTTTTCCCATTTCAGTCAATCGGCTTCGAAAAACAAAAACGAGTTTTGGTTCGTTTTCGCGTGCTACCAATTTCACATTTTTACTATCGGTATTCAAAAATTCCACTTGAAGCTACTTCTTTCTTTCTTACTCAGTTGGCTATATCCTCAGTTTAAACCATTATCTGGTAGACACACATTTCTCGATTCGTTTTGAAAAGAAGATGTAAAGTTAAAGCAAAATATGTTCTCTCCTGCTCCGAGACTTACTTTTGGCAAGATTGAAGTTGGAAGAAGTTTAACGTTTAACACTCATCCTTAGTTTTTTAGTTCTCGTATGACATATTTTCGTTTGGAAAATTTTTTTATACTAAACCTTTAGTTTTAGGAAGAAAAATTATTCCGGTCTATTAAGATAAAAATTGGAATTTGTACAAAAAAAATTATGTTTCTTACAAAGCTAGAAGCTTAGAAAAATTTTCGAAATATCGTAGATATTTGCAATAGAATCACCGAAAATAATATTATGGTTTGCGGAAATGCTTGGTACTGGTTCTGGATCAAAGAGCTTGCAGCAACGGTAAGCAGGCAGAATTAAAAAAGTAAATGGTAGGGTATTAAAAATTTCCTTTATTTGTCCAAATGTGAAGGCATATTTACATGGACGTCTTCTATATCAGTTCTTGATACAAAATTACTTCAGTGTCCCAAGACGTTTTTTATTTCAAGTACAAATCTGAGTGCTGGAGTTGGGACAATGAACCCAAAATTCTGAATGAAAAGAAATAAAAAAAAAATCAATTTAATGCTAAGAAAAAAACTGGCTGCAGTCATAGTTCTCCTTGTTAGGAACGCGGCTACTTTCGCTCCTTTAAAAATTACTTAAGAATACTTAATCAAGAATTGAGCCTGGCAGATTATTCGACTTGAGGCCAATACTCTACCAACTCAGCTATGCTTATGTATTATGCTCTTAGCATAATTGTTTGTAGTCTACTCGATACTTTCATATACATACCTATAAACAAAAAGTATACCTCATTTCGTTAAGTAACGATTTTTCTATAATTTCATTTTGAGCTCCCTAAAAGAACTTCTTATTAAAAAATTAAGAAAAATCTTTGCTCCTAAATGAAAATTTAGAGCAAGTTCGTCACGGGATCGAATTTCATTTTCGCATAAAAACCAGCTTAAGTAAGAATCTATTTATATAAATATAAAAGGGTTTATAGCCAGAGCAACATAGGCCTTGAGATTGCAGCATATTGTGCAAAATGTTTAACCACTTCAAAATATATCTCTAAAATAACGAACTAATTTTCACTCAACGAAAAATTCTATTATAGTTTTTCAAATTCTATGGCTAGTATTTTGTTCTCTACTTAAAATTGCTGCTAGGATTAAACCTAGCCATACGAGAGAGCTAGGCTTTTTTTGCCAGCTTTGTTTATACAAAAAAAAAAATGTTTAAAATATTTTGCAAATCTGTTAATACCTAGTATTTTAGGGTTAAAATAACTGCATTCATACTCAATACACGATAATACTTTCTATTCAGCGCCATTCATAGCATTGTTCCGTTGCCTCCTGCAACTTTTTTTTTCGGATATACATTTTTGTGAAAAATAGAAAAAAATATGTTTTTAAATCTTCTTTTGTTGAATCTCTTCCATTATGCAGTTTAAGGAAAATACATATAATGTTGAAACCGAAAAACGTTTTGTATATGCATATATATACAGATGAGTATGAGCAGGAAAATGATTTTATTTCGTTTGTCGTTTGCATTGCACATAATTCTATGAAATGACAGAAACATGTGTTTAAATTTGTTGCCATATCGCCACAGAGTGGCAGCTGAGCGGCGGAGGCAGCAGTGGCAACTTTGAGTTCCAATATACATACATATATAAGTGTATACAGGGTTGCATGTTGATACGCAATGTAACTACTGGAAAATAGCAGCAGCAGTGTTGGCCATAAACAAATGTCTACGTCAGCGTCTCCAACTCCAACTATGTCTCCGGTTATGGATTCTGGAATAGGCTTAGTAGTTTAGTTGGCCTTGCCAGTTGACTGGTCTGTGCACTTGAGTGGGCCGTCACTCGCCCGGGGGCTACTAAACGCTTGCATTGCTATGAAGGAATGAATGAATGAATGAGTAAGTGAGGGCCCGGGAAGGGAGCTGGCTTAAATGTAGCGAAACTAAGCTCAATTTACAGTTCAGCAAGCTTTTGATGGCTGCTTGATGTGTTTATTTGATTTTAAATATGCCTCTTAAATATTTTGACTATTTATTACAAAGCGTTTTGGATGAGAGTCTCAAGTGGTTCGTTGTTGGCTCGTTGGTTGCTTCTGATTATTTTGAGTTTTTCTTTAAGCGGCTTAAACGCCTCGTTGTTGCCCAGCTGTCCCTATGACTGGGCTGGCTAACAATGTTGGCTTGCAACAAAAGCGCCCAAGTTTCAAGTGGCAATGGTTCGTGGGGTCTTAACAACAATATTGTGTCTATTTCAAAAGTGCCTTAAGCTCTGACAGTTAACAAATGATTACAAATTGTTCAACAAATTGCCAAAAATAAATTATTATTAACCAAAAAATGAATTTTGTATTTTATTATTATTTAAATTGTAACTAAAGGCCAACGGAAGTAAGCAGCTGCTGTAGCATATGCTGCTGCATTTGTCGCTGCTGCAGTCAGCTGTTGCTGCTTCTGCTGCAACTGCTGCAGCAACGTTTGCGTTTTTAATTTATCACATGAAATATCTTTAAAAGTAGAGTTGAAGTTGTAATAATTCACATTGCAGTGGCCAAAACCTAGTGCACATTTTCCACTGCAGCCGCTGTCGCATTTTGGCCATTTGTTTTTTTTTTTTTTATTTCTTGTGCTTAGGCGTTCTTTGTGGGCATGTGTGTGTGCGTATCTGTGTGAGTCTCAATCTGTGTGTGTCGCCGCATAAAACTACAAAAGACCGCATTGTGTGTGATTTATACACCTTAAGCTTCGATGAACGCTATTACACAAACATCCAGCAGAGCCGCAGTCGCTAAGGCCTTTTTTTTACTCTTTTATTTTTTCTTAACCTTTAATATACCCTATATCTTAGGTTTCTATAGATTGATGCTGTGTATGTAACAGGCGAGAGTGGGCGTGAAAAATCATAATTTTGTTACACTAAAAATGCCTATCATCGTCTTGGTTAGCGATTGAGCAATGTTCGTTTCTGCGACCGTTTATTTGAAAACATAGATTTCGGTGATCATAAGATTTATAGACACAAAATTTTACTAAACAATTTTTTTAAATTGTTTGCTGTACGAAATCTTTAAGATCGAATGAAAACATCAAAAGCATGGTTCATGTTATTAAATTTTTTTTTTTACTTGCTGAGAGATTCCGTACAAAAGTAACTAGAACACTCCATACTATTGTCACTAAGTTTTTACGCTTGGACAGTTCAAATAAGTATCTGTAAGATATCGTCCCTAACGTACGCTACATTTAAGTCTTTGTGAATTTCTTGGTAGCTCAGTTGTGTGAGTTTTAAAGTTCAAATTGCTTAAAGGATGTGGATTTTGGAGGTGTAGCGACCACCACGCTGACTTTTGCAAGCGTAATAACGAAACAATTAATATCCAATGAACTTCCCTGCATAAAACAGAACTTTCAAGAATTTAGCAAAATTGGCTTTCCAAAGTATTCTTCAATTAGATCGTAGAAGGGTAGCCCAATATCCAAGATAGAACTATGTATATAAAATATAAGGATTTTCGTCATGAGTTACAAAAACATATCTATAACTCTCGGTTCGTATCAGCAATTGAATTTCGAACAATAGTAGAGCAAGAGTCAAATATTTTTAATGAAGATACGTATAATTTAACTCTGATTTCGCTTCTCCACAGAAAAATGTTGAGGCTTCCACCGAAATTGTAGTAAAATTTTTTTTTATTAATATTAGAGTTATAGTCCAATAGTTAGGAGCTATTACACGACAAACCTTTATGGGATTATTTGTGAACTTTTAAAGACATTCGCTAGAATTAACCTATAAATTTTAGACCCACTCCCATAAACAGCAATAATATTCCACTGTCTTTCATTAAATAACAATCTAAAGTCCCCAATTTTGGTACAACAACTGAGCCTAAAAACAAAAAATGTTGACTTTTTCTCGAAAAAAAAAAAAAAACCTATAAGTAAGCCTTTTTTATTAAGCACGCCCACAGTTTCTAATTGAACTATCCTATAACGAAGTTTTCTCTCTACAACGAATTTTTCCAGTACAGCTCTTTTTGGATTTTTAAACGAATTTCTGTAAAACGAATTTTCCCCATAACGAACCAAAATTCTGCTCCCGACGAGTTCTCTACAGTGAAGTTCGTCTGTAGAGTATCCCACTGTCTTGCAACGCTCTAACTGATTTAAATTTTTTTCTTTGATTTTTTTACCTTTATTTTCTTTTTCTTTTATTTTCAAAGTTGGCGCATAGCCATCGTGGCGTCGACGGCGGCTGCGTCAGCAGACAAAGCGGCAGACGACAATGTTTGGTGGCTAGCAGCGGAAGCGGTTAACAGCGCGCGGGCTGAGCAGCAGCGACGGTGACAGAGGCGGCGGCAATGAAGCCATGAAATGGAAATGCATTCGAGTGTGTTTAAGCCGGCGCTGGGCTGATGCCGCTGCTGCTGCGGCGTCTGACATATATGTGTGCGACTACAGATAAGACGTGCTCGATAGGGTTCAAAGAAAGCGAACAAATATTAAAATAAAAATAAAAAATAAAAAAAAAACGACGAAACTTCTAAGTAAGACATTACGAAGCTAATATGCTCTTTCCTAAGTGTAGAAGAAATCTTAGCTACAACAAGATAATTCGCAAGGGGAACCGATGATCTGCTGCATGCTGGTTCCTCAAAGAATAGTAATAAATATTTAATAAAATCTACTATATTCAACTTCATGATAAGAGATCTAATATTTCCTTTTTTTTTAAGTTTATTTTTAACAAACAAGTTTGGTATTACATTAATAAGCAAATGTGGCGGTATTACATAAAAAAGTAATCTCCAGCGTGCGAGATAAAAATTCTTATATATACATAATTCTAATTTTTAAAGATATACGTATAACAACGATAACTAAATGATTAAAAGATGTATACAAGTGTTTAAGTGTGGTTGCATTGAAGATCTAATATTCACTTTAATAACTTAAAAAATAAGAATATTAAAAATCTCCATCCAATTCCCCCATTTCAGATCCATTTAGCCTTAAAACAAAAAAAAATATTGGTATAAATGAACTAGATTCAATGCTTTTTTAACACATCATTTAAACCAGTTAATTTTTGATATGGCAACTCTGTTTCCGTTTTGCGTTGGGACCACTCTGTTTTTTTTTTTTTTGCTTTTTATGCAAAAGATAAAAAGATTGCGACATAAAAACAGGCTGGTTCAACCGGATGGCCAACAAGTGTTGGCTGATACTTTTTGCTGGAATTGTTTTATAAGTTTTGTTCTCGGACCATTAAGCCACGCATGTCGGCAATGACAAATTAAGCTGGACTTTAATACACATTGTAGTCGATGCATGATCGCCTCCAGTAGCTTAAACCAGAATGAGTGTATCGTTAAAAACTTTAAAATTATTCATAGGATATATGAGTTGGAGACTTTTCTGTCCCTTGCATTTATTGAGATATTTATGTGATGAACTATTGGGAGTTGTTAACGCATCTGTTTATAACTATAACTAATAATAAAATTGCTCTTAAAATTCTTGGCATTAAAGTACTAAACTGAAAAGTTTAGCAGACCGAATTTTTGACAACTTCCAAAAACTGAAAAGCAAGCGGAAATTACTTGGAATCTAAAAAATAAGTACACAGTGGTAGCCCGTATTCCCTTCTGACGATAAGGCGTAACCCCCCCTACGGGAGATTCCCCTGGGCCCGAAGTTCTTTAAATTAATTCCCAGGTTTTTAAAAAATATAAAAAATTTGAATTCTTTGGTAAAAGGCAAGCGATAAAATAGCGACAAAAATAAACTCAGTTTTCGAGTTCGAAAGTCAGACCATAGTCAATCATAGTCCAAGTTTGCTGGACTTAAAGCAATTTTATGTTATTTCGGAGCCCAAATGTTCTGCGGTTTATTAGAACTTGGATTTGGATTTAGTGACCCAAAAAGCATGTAGTTAACATGGTCTGACGTCTGAAACCGAAAATCAAAAGTTTTTTAGAGATGGTTTTATGTTGACGGCCCATGATAATGATAATGATGATTTGGACTGGCTAGTCCTACGATTTTTTGTCCTGAACTGTCTTTGTTTGTGCTAGGTCAGCTGTTAAGATGTTAGTTAGATCGTGGAGGCGTTTTTGAGCCATTTCCAATATTTACAAAATTATCTTGAGCATATAGCTGTCAATAAGCAATAAGATTGTTATGTTAAAATTTAAATAGTGGAGAAAGGAAACATCCTGAGTCCATACCTCGACTTATTTTTTTGTCAATCGCCCCATTTGAGCATGGTGACCTGATGCCGCATAGCAATACTGACGGGGAATGTGTTTATTCCTCTGGATCATAGTCATCGAAAGACCCTAGCATTTCTAAAATATTTCTTGCATATTTCAAAATTTAAATGCCAATAAATTTTTTTATGATTAAATCATAAATCAAGCATTTTTAGTTATTAAAGTTACATTCAGTTTTTTCCAGCTTTAGGTACATATTGCGTCATCGAATTTTCAATGCCGATATTAAAGAAATTAGTTTAAATTTTTCAAAGCAGTTACTCGGTGAAGTTATCAAATGTATTTACCAACTCACGGTGAAGATTATACCATTACGTATGTACTTGGGCTATGCCATTTAAAGATCGAAAGCTTGAGCAAACAGCTCCAGAAATTCGGTATAGATATACGAAGTTTATCAGAAAGTTGATAAGGCAATTTGCAGAAAGCAAAATCTTATATACACAGACCATATGAAAGACGTATACAATGTATTGTGCAAAAATGTATATAATATTTTATAGACAGTATGTTTTAAGAGGAGTCAAAATAATTTTAAACATCACCAATTAAAGAGCTAATTTTTGTTGTTTTAGAAATTTTCCTTTAAAAAGCATTTCAATGCTTTAATTGTGATAGTCTCACAGTCTTGCCAACTCAAGAAGTAAGTTAATATAACATTCTCGGAACAAGTGTATTAAAAGAAAAAAATCTCATTTTACGCCTCCATGTGTGAGGGAGTGTAGGCAATGTGGGGGGAAGGTGCGGGGTGTGCCAGCAGCCAGTTGACGTTAACAAGCAAAAACGTACAACGGAATTGAAAAAAATTGTAGGAAGAAGTTTATCAAGTCAATTGAGACCTGCGACAAAAGAGACCAAAGCGCAGCAACAACAATAACAATAACGAATGTTGCAACAACAACAAGAACAAGAACAATTTGGTCGTAAGCAGTTCTCAGCTTTGGCAAAGCAACTTCAATGTCTGAATCATCAGTGTTTGGCAGCATTGTCGTGCATGTCGTCGTCTTAGCAGTCTTTATCAGCAGCCCGCACCAGCAGCATGCACCGAAACCCCCCCAGCCACAACTCTGCTGCAACAGCATATCTTTTAGTGCAGCATTTTGGGGCAGCAGCTGCAGCATCACGAACATCAACGACAATGGCATCATATAAAAAAAAAAAAAGGCAGCGTGTATATTTTTAGATTGCAGCACAAAGCGGCTGCAATAGTAGTAAAGTGATGATGAAGACAACAGTGGGAGGCAGGTGGCAAGTGCAGCTTGATGGGCAACGGACAAAAAGGGCGACGTATCTGTGAAGAATCTAATTTGCATGCAATACGATTTTTGATAAAAGCTTTTACCCGAACATCAAATAAAACGACAAGCGCACACAGACACAGAATGCAACAACAACTGGAGCTGGAACAACAACTGAAGCTGTAGCTGGAACAACAACAATGTCGCATACTTGGGTATTCATAAGAAAAACAGTAAGATAAGGAAAAAAACTCAGCCAAAGGCAATCAAAAAGTGCATTTGCGTGTGCCGCATGCTGTCTAAAGTATCTGTGAGTAACCCGGCAGCAGTATCTGTGTATCTATGAGTATCTCTGTGTGTGCGAGTCTGTGTATTGGCGTGTCGTGCTGCAGGTAACTAGTTGCAGCATTTGAGTGCCGCTTGCTGCAGTTACACTCTGAACTGCAAGTCACAATTTGACACATGATCCATGGCATTGTCGTGTCTAACACGCGTTTTATCTGACGTTGCCTGATGCCTGGGCAATGTGTGGGCGTATGTATATATCTATAGAGAAGGGGGAGCCAGTGTTTGAGAGTGAGGGGCGCCAGAGTTTCCCCAAGACCTCGTCTGGGGTGTGTGAGACTTGTGTGCATGCATGCATTTTCTAAATGATTTCTAAAGAATTTTTATTGGAAAAAATGAAACGACTAAAGCGAAAACGCAAAACAACAACAGCAACAACAAGCAGATACAACCAAGTGTAGAAAACTTTATTGGCGTCTTCAAATTGTCAACTTGGAAGTTGGAAGTGTTTTATTTTATGCTTTGTTTCTCATATTTTCGATGCCTTTTGTTGCTGGCATGCCTTGGACATGGAGCATTGCGTGTGTATCTTATGTTTTATCGCACATCTGTAAAAGGGCTAGGGCTGGTACGTCACAGTAGACTAGGGATAGGGGACTACAGCTTTGACGACCAACGATGACTTTTTATTATGCGCATTTCGGTTTTTATGTTTCGGTTCCGGCACACGCACACACACACACAGCTACTTACACACACCAAAAGATGCATATGTAGTTACAGCCAGACAAAACAAATCTAAATACTTAAACGCTTACAATATGTAGTGCCTGTTTATATTATATACAATAGCTCAGTTAACGCTGGCATTTTTGGTAAGGGTTTTTTTTTGTTTGTTTAATGATGTGCTTGACTTTACGACTGGGGCCTGATGCTTTTGCAATGTTTTGATAATGCTTCGAGGTCTATTGAACCAGCCATTACTTCTTTAACTGCTGTTTTGTTGTTTGGTATATGTGGAAAGTGTTTGCGGGTGTTCAAATGGGCATCATAAACAGTAACTAAGAAAGTGGGTTAGAGCCGCAAACACTTTTAGAAACAAGATAAGGCAGGAAGTCAGTCATATGGCTCTAAGCCATAAACCACAAAACAAGCAACTTATAGTGCCTGACACAACTTTTGATCCAATTACAAAATTTGAAATTGCAATTATGGGTTTTACCAACTTGGGCTGACATTTCCAAACTTAAGCTCTCATCTGGCTGACGCACACGCGTTTTAATGCGGAGTTTTTTCAAACGCCAAGTTCATAAAAAGTCATACTTTTTATTGATTTTTATGCAACGTCGACCCCCTACGGCAGGACAGAAAAAATTTACATTTTTATTAAAATTTTTTGGCAAGAAACTACACGGCGAGCATGTGAGTTGAAATTGGATTGGTAGCGGATTCGATTCGATTCGTTTCCTTTCGTTTCGATGACAATGTCTTTGGCTTTGGCCTTTATTAAGTAAGGCATAAATTGCCAGCGAACTTAAAATGCAATTGCACACCTTGAAGGCAACTTCTTTGGCTTAAAGAGCTACATAAAAACTTATTAAAAGAGGCTGGGAAGTTTATCAGCTTGGTACAAGGCTGTTGCAAAGTTTCAAAATGTTCAGCAGTCTGCAGAGTTTGGCAGTAAAAGGAATGTACAATATGTACAATGCAATAATGCAAAAAAGGCAAAAGTGCCCAATAAAAACTTACACAACGAAATTCTGCCTTTCTGCCCAATCCAGACTTAGTTGTAAAAAGCGTCAATAACTATCATTGTCTAAATATTTTATCTACAATTTTTTGTTAGAACTATTTATTTATTAATTATAATAATGAGGTTATAATTTCTTTTAGTGGAAGATCTGTAAAAAGAATATAAAAACGAATAGCCAAAATTGTATTATTTATGCTTGTGACATTTTACTCACACATTGTTAAGACTTGCAACTTTACTTTTTGCCTCGCTCCTGGTGTTGCTCAAGTCGAGGTAATCAGGCACTTCTGCATTTCTGGCCTTCTAAGTTGACACCCTAAGAGTTTGATTGAATGTAGTAGGCTTAAGCCTTATTCCTCTTAATGCAATTCAAAAAAAACTTAATTATAAACCCCTTATTCTACAATATTTCATTTTAACTAAACATTTAACCGTGTTTCGGAAAACGAATTTTTTCTTTTCAATAACTTCGTATATATTTATCTTTTTGTTTTCGATAAATTCGTAGATTTCCCTTAACTTTCCGATAAATTCTAATGTTGTGTTGGCGCGAAATTATTTTTGTTTGATACAAAACAGCTGACACGGTTGCCGCAGCTTTGCACCTTTTTATTACTATATGTTATTTACATTTCATTTTCATTAAACTATTGCTAGCTCTTTATTATTCAATCTTTTAAATAAAATTAAACACAAATGTTTAATGAAATTAAACACGACTTAGCTATTTTCGTTATAAGGAGAATTTTCTTTGTGTTACGCGGGAACCCTGTCGCACTTATCGTTATGTCTTCATGTAAGTGTGATACGTGAACATACCCAAAAACAAAAAATGTAGTTTTGGGTTGTGCATGCTATTTTTTGGGTTGAGTCAGAAAAAAAAATAATTAAAAACAATTGTCACAAAATATATATGTAACTTTAAGTTGGCATAAATATAGTCTAAGAATATCAAAAGAATATTTTAAAAGTTATTTTAGGTATAAAATGAATATCAAAAGAATATTTAAAAAATTATTTTAGGTATAAAATGAGTACTTTTTTGAATCTATTTTGCCGATTCGTTTCAATTCCTCTTGCACCAAACTTTTGGTTTCAAAACGAATCCGAATAAAATGTTCGGATTCGTTTTCAGTCACTTGTTCTAAAAAAAAAGTGCAGAGCGCTCTAGATTTAAGGAAAGCGCCCAATCTGAATGTGAAGATAAGTTCTAAGGCGATCAAAAAGAGAAAAATAAATTGAGAGCAAGAAGAAAACGGAAGGCGATGAGATGTTGACAGATTCTGAAGAAGACAGTGGAAGACAGTGATAGACCGAAATAGATGTTGATGAAGCAGTGTTAACCAGTTGCTCACATGTCAGATTATCCGTTCATGGACCGACTGGGTATGATGCACAAAAGTAAGCACCGCATTTTAAGTAGTATTTGGCAATAATAATATTATGGAATACATTATAAAATGTAGCCAAATGGAAGCACAAAGGACACCTTTTGGAAGTTACCTAAAAGAACTTGCTGTATATTTTATTTAATAATTTGTATTTATTTATTTATCATACATAATACACCACTTTTATCATAAATTATAATTCTAACAAAATATGTTTTTTGAGCTGTAAAAAATCATAAATATTTTTTTAATTTTTTTTTTTATGCTTTTAATTTTGTGTGTCATCGGTGGAGAATATAATGACCATAGCTTAGTATTATCCAACACCATACTGACCACAATTTTATGACCATTTGATGCAAAAAAAAAACCTAATCTATGCTCTCAAATTGCGAAATAATTTTTCGTTTCCGAGTAAAGGGAAACTGAGTCAGCCATACTTCCTCATTTTCACCTTATTTGCATTTTTATACCTTTTAGGCAGCTTAAGAATTTTCGTTTAATGTATATTAAAAAAGAATCATTTTTATATAAATAATAATATACTTATAAAATAAGCAATATAAGTTAATAATAACTTGCCCAACCAAACGTAACAACATTTTGGAACTGTAACCGGTACAATCTAAAATGAGTAATAATACAAAATTTTCATAAATCGCAATTACTAAAGTTTAAATAAAAATAAATAAAAAAATATCCATTGTTTTGTTTAAGCATAAAAGCAATTGATTCTGTAATTAAAAATAAAATAATGGCAGATACGAATGTATTTTTTCAAAAACTAAGAAACTAATAATTAACTTTAATGAAAATGTAAATATTAAAAGGGAATAAAGCACACATAAATAATTAAATGAATAAGTAATAATAATAATAAATCATTTAAAATTTGTTTAAGAAAACTGAAACTTTTAGGATATTTATAAAAAGTGATATATTTATGAGCTGTGGTATCCATAAGAGTTGCTTTCTGGCTAACAATAACGACGCAATCATTCAACTAAGATATCTTACAGGTATTGGAACTTAAAATTAATGTGCATTCATCTAATTGGAGCCCACATTTATTACTTAAGTGTCTTCGAGCCGCATTACAACAACTATTCATAGATAAATGATAAGCTTGAGAAATATGTAAAATTCAAACAGCAAAAGTTTTACCACTGAAGATATCAAAATGACTAAATGGCTGCTAAAGTGAACTCATAAAAAACCTTTTAAATAATTTATAACTACAAAAATGCATGCTATAATTCTTATCAGACCGGGCTTTGGTTTTCACTTTCAGTTTATGATATTTAAACTGACCTTACGCAGAGTTGATTTCCAACGCCCACAGTTTCTTTTTTTGGAACTAACCAAATAAAGGTAATCGTGATATAAAAATGAAAGTGGCTTGCACTTAAAAAACTTGCTATGTACTCCTATCTTAACAATTTCGATAATGGTCAAAATTCGGAATAAATCAAATTTAAAGAAAATACAACTCAACTTAATTCAACACGCTCCACTTAAATTATGATTCTCTATCGTTAATTTGGCAACAAAAACAGTGAACAATTTCCCAATTGAAAATCTACTAATCGATTTGAAACTTAGTTGGCAACTCCTTGGTGCGGTTGGGTTTGCATGTTGACAATGACAGTTCACGTAGCGTAATGGGAATTTATTAGTAAAATTTTTAAAATAAAAACTATGAATGAAAATATTTGACATATTAATATATAAATACATACTGGGTTGCCACAGATATCTTTAGAGATTTTGGCCACGGTTTGAAACCAAATCTCTACTAAAAACCGTAGGTGCCACAGAAGTCTCAGAGATTTAATTTCGAACAATAGTTTCGGAATGTTTACGCGAGAATGGCAGAAAAGTGTTGCTGCTGTTCAAGAATTATTTTAGTACATTTAGGTACTTATTTAATTATATGAATATTATGAGTGATTTAAGAAAGTCAATTTATTATGAAATAAGTCGATAACTTGTGCCATATTTTGAAACTTTTCGCTTTCAATTTCTGATAATTTCATTTGAATATTATAAGTTTGAATGACAGACCTACAAGCCCTCAGTTGTCATCAGCTGTCAGTTGCATTGTGAATGGCAAAATACATTTGTTTACTTTTGCATTCAATGTTAGTTTATCTTTTGATTTTAATAGTTTCTCCCAAAGCGCTGTTTTGTTTCTCATGTTGCAACATACCGCACGTTGCCACCTTATGTGAAAAAGCATTGCGGTACTTATTTATTAAACTGCGCACTTAATTCGTGGCACCTCATAATGATAACTTGTTCACAATAAAAATATAATTTTAAGCTTTATTTTATAACCCGTAGACATTTATTAAATTGCCAATGAAATACCTCGAAATTTTTTTTTATAGTCCCAAACTGGGTGGCAACTCCTTCACTCGAGATGATTTGGCTCGTTGACACAGATTGGCGTATTTACTAGAGATTTTGAAGAAATCAAAATCAAGAATTAAAATATTTGATTTATTAAAACATAGAGATGAAAATAATCAGTCTTTGAATAAAATTAGTTTTATTGGTTAATTTTATCAAATCTTGTGCTTTAGTAGCGATATTAAAACCGTTTCGAAGTTGTGTCTGTGGCACCGAGAATTGGAATTGTAGAGAAATTGTTTTCTGTGGTACCGCCGATGGGTAACTTGTTGGGTAAATTATTATTGGCGCAAAATTTGGCCGAGAGAGATATCTTTTCTTTAGTTTTTTTACTCAGTATATATGCTATTACAACAACCCAAGTCTTAGCCTGTAGTGTGTAATGTATCTTTAATATAATATAAATTGCAAAGCTTTACAGCTTTCTCTTATAGTTCCACCATGCTCGTACATATTTGAGTGGCCATTTCTCAGAATGACTAAGCTCAATGGCAATTCAATACCTTCCATGCCCATACATATGGGGTATCCAACCAATGCAATATATCATTTTAAACAATGTTGTAGCATTTTCTGGGCTGACGCATTATTTTTGTATTCCGCTCGCCATTTCTTAAAGCTACATATTCAATTTGAAAGTTACTAGACCTGCGCTCGTTAAAACGTGCTGAGCTTATGCCCTTCCCTTACATGTAAGTATGTTAGATTGTAATGTTGGTTTTGGTGAGACGAGGGATGCACTGGGAGCCAAGGCAGGGCAAGGCAAATTTCTTGGCTAATTTTATCTGCACGTACGCCTAGGCGCCTGGACCAAGATGAGCGCCCACTTCCTATACATATACATCACTTCCGATACACAGCTGCTTCAGGAAGCAACAAAAAAAAAACAAAAAAAAAACAGAAAAAAAACCATGCTACTTGGAATTCATTTTAAACTTTGCAATATATCTACATATATGTATAATAAATTTCCATTTCCTTTTGTTAACCCCGTCAGACGCCGTCGTAGTCGTCGTCGCTCAACACTCACACTCCCAATCTTCCTCTGGCAGAGATTGTCTGCTCTGCATAAGTTTCTACTGGTATGTACCGCCTTAAACATGTGTTTATAGAAGCTACTAGCTACTAAGTATGTCTATGGCGGCTGCTTATGTATGAGTTTGTTTACATATTATGTACATATTTTTTTGGCCTCTTGTTTTGCACGCCATCGATAAGCCGTCGACTGCGCTGCCGACGCGTCGCTGCTGCTGCTGCTTCAGACTGCGCTTAGTTCTTCTTATCAAAAGTTGCTCAAGCTGTTTACTTGAGCAACAATCTGCTGCCAGCCAAAAAGCAGCAAACAGAATAGAAATACATTTTCAACTTCCCAGTTCGCAGTTTCCAGTTCTCTCTGCTTAAAGCGTATAAGACTTTAACGCGACTTTAATACATCATCATCAATAGAAGCAACAACAACAACACCAATCGAGATCTTAAGCAACATCATCCGAGTTCTAAATTCAAAATGCGAAGCACATTTCGATTGATTTTCTGCTGCTTCGTCATCTTGTTGCCAACTTTCTGCCACACACGTAAGCATTACACAGCCTGGCGCCTTTTGGCAACTGCACCGGGAGAAAAGAAATGGGTTTATACCGATATACCTATCAATTCAAAATTTCACAAACTAAGTGGAAACAGGTCTTAAAAAACGCGTGACTTTATTGCAACTTTTTGGTAGCAACAAAAAATATCAACTGTTTTCAGCTTCTGCCAAAATTTTAAAAGGATAGAAGAGAGTTAAGCCTTATTGCACTCTCAACTACATTGTTGAGTCTTTAGTAAAGAGAGATTTCGAAAAAAAAGTGAGACTTCAAGAAAAACTTTAACGTGCAGTTGAACCTCTCTATAATAGATTATTGGTTCGTTGCATAGAAATTTCGTTGTGCAGAAGGATATCATAAAAACAGTGTACTTAAAAAAATTTGTAATATAAAAAAATTTGTTGAGGAGTTCGTTATAGGGTTAGTTCGACTTTAATAAAATTTGGTTTTGCTGCTACTGACCACCTGGTAGGGAAAATCTATCATTGAATGTAATCTAACTATATAAATTGCGACGGTGAAATTGAAAATTGTTTTATTTATAAGGATCACATGAGTCAGTATCCAAATGTGTGTTAAAAATTTAAAATTTCGTTGAAATCTATAGGAGGAACTTTTGACGTCGTCCGCATCTTGTGAATTTTTTTTTTCAATCTTAACAATAGTCAAATCACACATGTGTAATTGGGCCAAGACTTGTCCAATCTGGCTAAATGGATTGCAAAGGTATAAGTTGTTCGCTTATGAAACGGTAGGAACTGTTTAATTGATAAGGCTCACATGAGTCAGTTGTTTAAATTTGATGTAGATTGTTAACTTTCAAATTTGTAGGTGGGACGGCTGAAGCCTTCTATACCTCTTTTAAAGTTTTTTTTTTCGAATTTGATGATTACGTGTGTAGCTGTACCAAGTTTTGTCCGGGTAGCTTTTGAAACAAAATTTTTCTGTACGAAGATTACTTTGGTCCCTATGAACGCCTAGTACTCAAAGATGGTAAGAGATAAAGCAAACAAACTTTCACATTAGATCGCTTATTATTCCATAGGAGACAAGTTAATTGAATTTTTTTGATATCGGGTCTACCTTATATAGCTCCCATAGTGGTGTTTCAGAGGATCTGGAAAAAAAACGAAAGTTTAATATGGATAATTCGTTTGTTTATAAAGATATCGTCACCAAAGGCATTCAGAAGCTTTCTAGAGCTATATAACTATTATTACAATATCATATGGCTCCCATTGGAGCGATCGTTCAAAAAAACGTTTTTAGGGCAAAAATCAGTGTTGTTGTGACGTCGACAATCGCGTCGACAATGTCGACAATTGTGTCGTTTATGCGATTGCATAATTTTCTTATCTTTTGGCAAAACCGCATTTTTTGATAAATTCATCAAGTTCGTCAAAAATTTAGCAAAATGTTTAAGTAATATTTTAAAATCACTATAATTGCAAAATATCTGATTTATTCATGCGGGAACTTCAGTAAAAATTTTTCAAACTTTAAATTCTTAATATAGCCTTTTTGTCGCTTTTCAAAACGCAGCACCCAAAACTTATATTCTTGAACTTATAGTATGACGACGACGGATATGGAAGAAACTTATTTGATATCAATTAATAAAGGGTCTTAATCAAAAGTTTGGTTGATTTAGTATCATCTCATCTCTGAAATATAGGCGTTGATACGGACGGACAGAGTCACTCTGATCATACTGTAGGCAACTTGACTGGGTCTTTCCACATGTTGTATACTTTTTTGCCTTGTACAATCTTAGAGGGTATATTAATGGACTTGGCTATAACAGGGCCTTCACTTCCCGTATCGCTCTATCCAACTTTTCTCTCAGTGCAATATTTGCCATTGACTATATAATAATAATACTCTTTTATATATGTATATGTGTGTTTGGCTTTGTATGCGTTTAGAGCAAAGTTGCCAGACGCCCGATAAAAATGTTGGCCAATGTGTGCACTTTAGCGGTTGCAGGTTCGTCTTGCGGCAATATGCGATGTATAAGGAGCACATGCCGCCTGTCATAATGCGTTTCCTGCAAAGATCGCGCTGCAGGCCCAAAGTTGATGGGGTAAGTTGGAAAAGCTATTAGACAGATGTATATTGATGAATAAAACTGTCTGACAAGCAACAGACAAACAACAATAATAACAACTTCTAATGACGCTAATACTAATGAATTTTTTTTTTATATTTTCTTGCAACAACAACAAACAAAGTATTATTTGTGCTGCGAACTGAAAGATGTGATTCCTGCAAATGCCAACTCAAAGCTGAAATGAGCCAACTTAGGAAATATATCTGCTTATATACTCATATATCTACATATAGTATACCCCAAAAACAACTTCAAAGCACACACGTGTGGGTGTTGTAATAAGCGTGTATGTGTGTTTGTGCGTGTGTGCGCTTTGATCTGGCTACTCTCAACTATGTGACGCATTAAAGTACACTCGGAGTTTGTATGTTTATGCCATGGACAGTAGCAACAACAAAAAACAACAACCTGCCGTCCAGACGCCTCTTGGACCAGCTATAAGCATATAACCAGCCCAACAACTGCCCCGCCCGAAATTCTGCCCGCTGTAATTATAATGTGTATTAGTATGTATTAAGTGTCTGTTAGTCTGCCTCCAAAAGACTGCCCCATGCCGCCCACACTGTACCTCGTGCTGCCTGCTCCGCATGTTCGGAATACAAAAAAAAAGTGTGGCATCGTGCAACAGCTGTGCGGCAGACGAATCAAATTTAAATTTGAAATTTGTTAAGTAAAGTACATTCAAACAACAACAACAAAATATAACAACAAACACATGAAAACTTTAACTTTAATGTCAACTGCTGTTGCTCTGGTTCCATGCCCTAACAGAAGGTATATTAACTCCGTCATGGAGATTTAATAGGCAGTAGAACTTTTAATGTACATAGGAATTGTTTGGCATAATTTGGTTTTAGTCTATTTGTAAAATGAAGGGGAATCTAGGTCTCATGCCACCAAATTATTTTATAGGAAGCTATAAAAACGTTGCACAGTTGGCCAAAGGAGATGGTAGTGGAATCTTTGGCGGCCTACATATGGTAAGGAAATTTTTTTTGATTGATATGTGTTCCAAGCAGTCATTGGAAAAAACCTTTTTGCTCCTTAGCCGAAAGTTATCTGGCAAGAAATGATTGCTGACCAATCCATCGATTGGAAGAGAGAGTTGTTATTACGGTTTTGGGTTCGTTCCACGAATTTTTTTTTGCATTCAAGTCTTTGTGTTGCGTCTATTTTTTAAATTGCATCAGTACCGAAATCTTTCTCATATAACTGATGGTATTTTCTCAGTTCAAAAATATCTTCCGCGTTAAAATTTTTTCTTAAATGTAAAAAAACTTTTTCCTCCAACCATAATTTTTGTTCTTGAACTTGAGGTAGTTCACGCTTTATTATCGAAATTCTTAAAATAAAATTGCTTTTAATTTTTAATTTGCTCAGTATACAAATATGTATATCTTCCTAAATAAAATTACAAATTTTTTTTCTCCGTACATCATTTTTTTTCTCGCTTCCTCCAGCGGACAAGTTTGGAACTTGCGGGTTGTTGCTTTCTTTAGATTTAAGAATCATATTTCGCAGGGTTCTTAATAAAAGACTGAAGAGACGATGCCTCAACCATCTTCTGCCTCTTCTCGAAGACAGACAGATTGAGACTACTTTCTGCAAAACACGACGACACCAAAATAGCTTGGTCTTGATAAATTCTTATAGAGAGACTTTTTCGAATTGCAAATAAATAAGAAAGATGTTAAACAATATTTTTTTTGTCTTGCTTTTATTATTGAACTGCGTTAGTATCAGATAATAGTATATCATCTTTTAGTCAGTCTGAAAGGCCAATTTGTTGTGGTTTTAAATTCTTTTTCTAACTTAGAATTAATTTCTACTTTAAAATTATAAAATAAATAAAATATAAATATCTTCTTCAGAAGATAAAGAGATTTTTCTCCGCACATCATTTAATTATTTTTCTTGTTCTCATATTTCCGCAAACACAGCAAGCGAAAGGCTGAAAAATACAAAATATTCTACAGAAAAAAATTAGAGCTAAAGATTATAAACTTTTTGAGAAATATACGTAAATAGTTTATTCATTCGTCACACAATTATGACTGTTATGGGACACTGGTAACTGAGCATCCTTGTTTCCTAACTAACTACTGGCTCCTTGAAATGGTGTTCTTAGCTGAGAACGTAACGAAGAAGATCTTGAGACAGACGCACAACTCTCCGGAAGCTCATTGGATTCTCTACTCTAAATTTTAGTAGGTTTATGTAGAACAGATAAGATTAAGCTTTGTAATTTTGGAATTCTATCGAGCCCAATGCAACTCTTAATGAGAGCATTATGTTTATTTGATATTTATATTATAAATTGATGTTATATTACAATTTTCGGTTTTAAGTGCTATTCTCGCCAATTTATATATGTGCATATTTTTATTTATTTGCTCAAAGCGCGGAATTTAAGTGTTGCCAACGAGTTTTATTGTAGGTGTTGCAGAAATGGTCGCAAGTTTAATTACAAACAGGTTGACAGCACTGTCAAATTTATCTCATCTGACAAGCGAGATTTTTATATTTTTATTTTTTTACAAATTGTATTGGTCAATTTGCTTGAAATGGCTCTGTATATAAACAAATTAAATGGTTAAGTGAATGGAAAAGCTGTTGAATGCTTTTAGATTGTCAATAATCTTTGCCTGTCTTATTTCATAGCTTTCACCTGCAATTTGTTTATATTATAAGTTTAATAGACAACTTGACTAGTCTTAACTTATATGTTCGGAATTTGATAGAAAGTGATCTTATCTAAAATGTCAGCAGCCAATTGGTGCACAATGGCGAGAGAATAATTGTGTATGAAGTGCCCGGACCGGCTTAAATAATACAATTTTTGTAATTATTTTATTATGGTGTTTGTAGTCAAAAAAACATTGTGTTGACTGTTAATAATTGCTTAGAATAGGTATTATTATTAAAAATACAAATTTTAAAAATGGTTTCAGAGACTTGGACAAATTTTTGTGAAGTTTTGATAAATTGAGGGTTGAAGGAAAAGAATTTATAGAAAGATTTATTAGGCTCACATAAGCACACAGCTAAGGGGTCTTATTTGGTAATTTCAAGTGACCCACTTTAGTTCTACACACAGCAAAATTGATATTTAAAATTAATTTATTTCAAAATTAAATTAAAAAATTGAAGGCTATCTTAGAAACCTGACGTGCAGGCGTTTTTTGAAGTCGAATTCGGATTCAGCAACCTTAAAAATATGTAAATCGGTCTCGAAAAAAATTGTATGGGTTTCCTAAAGTTATATCACACACAAAAAAAAAATGTATTTTCGGGTTCGAAGGTCAATCCAAATTTTGTGAAAGTTTTTGGGGTAGCTGAATCCTAATACAAAATACATTTTTGTTGAGATTGTGCCAGAGCCCTGGCATGTTTGGGGATTTTGAGCCTCGGATGCAGACTCATCATCATCATACTAGCATCACAGTTCGGGGTGAACCAGTGTAAAACGCCTCCAAGCTGTTTGGTTCTCAGCACTTATTCTGATATTCGATATCCCCATCGCACTAATAATATTTTCAACACCTTCTCTCCATCTCATTCTGGGCCGATCTTTTCTCCTGCCACCTTGCTGCTTAGTTTCAAATATTTTTTTTTCCCTTCTTGTGTTGCTCATACGAAGGACATGTCCATACCATCGTATTCTTTGTGCCTTTATAAATTTTATAGTGTTTGCATCATTGATAAGAGTGTCTAGCTCATCATTATAGCGGATACGACACACGCCGTCATCTTCTCTTATAGGGCCATATATTTTTCTAAGAATTTTTCTTTCAAAACTTAGTAGTTGGGCAGCTTCCTTTGATTTCAGCACCCATACTTCGCACCCCTATGTAAATGTAGGTCTTATGACAGTTTTGTACAACCGAAGTTTTTGATTTCTAGTAAGAAGCCTCGATTTCATCAGCTTCATGTTTGCAAAATACGATTTATTTGCTGCTTGAATTCTGTCTTGTATAGCCAGAGAAGTATCTTTAGTCGCGCTAAGCACAACCCCGAGATACTTGAATTCTTGTTCTTTTTCAAAACTGTTACTGCCGATTTGAATTTGATGTCTCGCATTATGCGCTTCGTTTCCCATGTATTTTGTTTTCTCAGCATTAATGATGAGGCCTACCGCTCTTGTTGATTCTTCTAAGCGTGTAAAAGTATCTTCTAAGGCTGTTGTTGTTTCTAGCAATTATAGCAACGTCGTCCGCATAAGCGCAAATTTGCGTAGATTTGTAAAAGATTGTACCTTCTTAATCAATTTCAGTGATAATAGAATGTAGCACCAGATCAAAGAGTAAAGTGCAGACTCAGCGGCCAAAAGAAAAAAACAAATGAAAAATCATTGAAAACCATAAAGCAACAAAAATTTTTTGGGATTTTTGGAGGCTATCTCAGAGCTTATGGGTGGTGCTGTTTTTTGGACCTCGAATTCGGATAAATCAGCTCAAAATTCATATGGGTAGCCCCGTTACATGTAAAGTTTACGATACTTTTTTTTTGTGAGACTGTGTCATTGACAACAGTGTAGAGAGATAGGATCGGAAGGGCAAAGTCGATGATTGACTAGACTGTCTTAGGACGGTACGATCAGTTACATTATTTGCAAGATTTTTCTTTTTTTATTTATTTGGACCAAAATTGAAATAAAAAGTAAAGTTTTAAAAAAGAATAGTTTAATATTGATGCTACATAGTTAAAAGTTATTTTTTTTTTTTTTGCGAATACTTAAACATTTTCTAAGGCACAAAATGTGGTCAGAAGCAGTAGGTTTATTCTAAGAATTTTAAATTTAAAATATTTTAATAAGACTTATGTAACCTGACAGGTATTTTCACTCTTTAGTTTTTAAGCCCGCGGGAATTTGGAAATCAGGCAAAAATCCCAACAATTTATTATCCGTTTCGTCTAACTCGCTGATTTCTGTGTAAACTGCGGTATTTACGTCCCTAAACCAACTCTTTTAGGACACTTTCAATTCTCAACAAAATTAACATGGAAATTGGTCTATATTTGATCAAGAAACACTTTGAAATTGCGAAATTATGCAGTAGCTAAATAAATTACTCGACAAGAGTATATAAACTCTGTCATCGTAGAGTTTAACTTTATTTTCTGGTATTTTTTTATTTAAGCACTAGTTGCTCTTGTTGTTGTTGTTGTCATTTTAATGTGTTAAATTTTAAGTGACGGCCTAGCGCGCTAAAAGGCCTTTTAACAAACAGCAGCAACAACAACAACAAATCCAACTCGACCAACAACAACAACAACAAGGAAGAGAGTCGCTTTCAGCATGGCTAAAAATCACGCAAAATTAAAATGATTTATGCAAAATAATTTCAGTGTAAATGAAGAAAACGGCCAGTGGGCAATCTCTCTAGAAGAAATACGAAAAAAAAATAAAAAATGAAATACTCAACTCTTGGCTGGACCAAGAGCAGCAGCCGGCAGCAACATTAGCGGTTTGTCTCTGGCCCCGCCGCACATGGTCTTGGACCAGGGACACGGGTTGTATATGTATGTAAAGTGGTGGCGAGTACGGAAGTCCCCTGCCCAGGCCAGGGGCGTTGAAATGCAGACACCTTGTGCGCGCATGCGAGCTGCATAAAATGAGATGCCGCTCGAATTTCAGCTAACTAGCTGCCCGACATGAACGCTGTTGCAAGTTGCAATATGAACTGAACATGAACGCCCAGGCACTGCCTGAAATTGCAGACCCGGACAACAACTAAGCATGACCAGATGATAAATGGCCTGAAAACACATTTGAGCTGCTGCTGGAGCCCAAAGCAAAAGCCAAAACTAAGGCTGATGCTGATCTATTAGACAAACGCATATAGCCAAGGCGGACAAGTACATACTTGCAACATACGCAACAAACACACAAGGGCGTAGCTAGAGGGGGCTGGTTACGCTGTTTTACCCACATACTTTTGACAAAGTTATACAATTTTAATTTCTCAAAATACGTCACAGCATATTTCAAATATTATTTTTCCCAAGTTTTTCGATTGCAAACGATTCAACTCTAAATATGTGGTACACGTAATGAATTACGTAGGAACGCCAACAATAAATCATTACCAACGAATATTCAAAAGTTTGCCTTTAGTAGTTTATATTTGAATGTTTGCACTGAACAACATATAAAAAGTCCCCTCGTGACGTAAAAGTTGTTTGTTAATGCTTTCAAACTGATAAAACTGCATAAAACTTTGTTCTTTAATTAATCTTCTTCATTTTATAGCGAAGCTATTATTATTTAATTTTTGTAGCAAAAATACTTACAAATATTAAGAGTAGAACTTTGAGATTTAATTGGGAAATGCATGTTTGTATATATATTATGTAGTCTTTTGTTTTACTATTACCTTGTTTTTATATTTATTTACAATTTGCTTTATTTGCCAATAAAATGAGAATATGCTTAAAGCTAGCTTTACGTATTAAGTCAGAGTTTAGTTATTCAATCTTTACAACTGAGAAATTAAATTGAATATATGTATAAATATAATGGTGTTTGATTCAAATATTTAATGTTAAGGAAAACAATGGCAGGAAAAAAAAAACCTTAATTATGATGAAAAAAAAGAGTTTAAAGCGTTATACATTAAGCAGGTTCCTAACTGAAGCTAGTATCAAATAAATAATATAAATAATATATAATTTTCATAATAAAAAATATTAAACAAACATTTTATTCGGATTCGATTTGAAACCGAATGCTTCGTGCTCCAAATTTCACCAAACCGAACTTTTTATGTGATTTGAAATCGAATGTTTTATTGCGAGAAGAATTAGAACGAATAGGCAAAATAGGTTTAAAAAGGTACGTATTTTATAGTGAACTTATATTTTAAATATTTTTTTCATATTATTAGATTATTTTTATGCCAATTTAAAGCTTAAAAATTATATATTTATTGACAATTATTATTAATTATTGTTGGTATGTGCACACATGACGATAAGTGGTACAGGGTTCCCGCGTTAAAGAAAGAAAATTTCCCTTGTAACAAAAATAGCTAAGTCGTGTTTAATTTCTATTAATATTGTTGCTTAATTAATATTGTTGTGAAATTTTATTTATTTTTAATAAAGAACTAGCAGTATTTAAATAAAAATTAAATGTAAATAAAAGAATTTAAAGAATTAATCGGAAAAATTAGGGAAATATACGAATTGATTAAAAATAAAATGGGAAGTATCGACAAAAAAAAAATTCGATTTCCGGAGCACGCGAAAACGAATCTGAAGAAAATAGTTCGGTTTGGTTATTTTTGTTTTCCGGGTCACGGCTGAATTTTCGTATATTTCGCTTATCTTTATATTTTATATATTTATTTTTTCAGATTCGTTTGAAACCACATGACCGATTTTGTTTTAGGGAGCACGGGCGTAAAATTTTTTTTTAGTTTAAGATGCGGTCAGTTGTTTAAGTTCTTTATTCTTCTTTACTTTTTTTATTTAACGATGTCAAATTTTTGCCTTGAAGTTTTTATTGCAATATGTAATTTATATTTAAAAAAAAACGTGGGGCATAAAAAATTGGAATTGGAAACTTCAAACTGTTACTCAAAAAAAAAAGGGAAAATTTTAATCTTTAAACTAAATCAAAATTAGGTCATTTCCTTTGTAAAAATTTCACAATTTAAAAATAAAATAAAAAAACAGCATGAAACTCTAAAATAATATTTCAATTAGTTCAAAAATTAAACCTACTGGTTTAAATTTAACTAATTTGAAGCTGTCCCCTCGATAGCACTTACAAAATATTTTTTTTTATTTTTAAATAAGCTGTTTTATATAATAAATAAATGTATAAGAAGTTTTATATAATAAAATAAATTTAATAAAAGTCGGTAAGTGACATTTTTTATACCCTGTACCTATAGGTACAAAGGGTATACTAGATTTGTGCAATGTATGTAACGGCAAGAAGGAGGCGTGGCAGACCCCAAGTCCTTTATACCAAAATGCTTATCATAACCTCGGGTAGCGATTGAGCCATGTCCGTCTGTCCGTCCGTCTGTCCGTCTGTCCGTCTGTCCGTCTGTCCGTCCGTCCGTCTGTCCGTCTGTCCGTCTGTATGAACACCTAGATCTCGGAGACTATAAGAGCTAGAGATACGAAACTTTACCAGCTGGTGCGCATATTTCCTCAGAAGATCAAGTTTGTTGAATCATGTCAATATCTTTCCCCGTTCCCCCGTAGCAGAGTTTCGCGGTTTTTAGCTAAACCGTTTAATATTTTAATCTGAAACTTACCAGAGCGCTGCGTTGTGGTTACATGCATCTGTGTGTCAAAAATAAACAAAATCGGACAATTACAACAAAAGTTATAGTCTAAAATGTAAAAATTTCACCTCCCCTTGCCTATAAACTGCGTCAATATTTGACTCTACGTAATAATAGTAATAAATGACCTAGAACCACCAATTTTGGTAAGCTAATTCATGTGCCTCTAATGAACAAATCCACATCCAAATTTTATCAATGCGGGCCCCCCACCCCCCGCAATCGATTTACCGTGTTTTCTCCCACACCCCTCAACATATCTCCTTGAAACTTACCCCATATACTTTAAATAACTTCTTTAAAGTAAATTTCGTTTCATCAAAATCGGTTAAAATTTGCGGAACTTATAGGTATCAATATAGTTTTGCACCAACAAAAAATGTTCCAATTGGAAATTCTTAGTAAGAATATGGAGGAATAAATCTTTTTTTGAGAAAAAAGGTACAGGGTATTCCACTGTCGGGCACCGCCTCGACTGTATTACATTTTTTTATTCTAAATATTTTGATTTGTTCCTATTATTTGTTGCTGGTTAATTTGTAACTCTTTTATCTTTTTCTTCACCCTTACTTAGGGTTTTTTCTTGATATTGCTTTCCTTAGTAATATATATTCGAGACCAATAATATCCAAGCTTTGATTTAATATGTTTTCAGAAATATTAGTATATTATTTCGGCAAATAAAGCAAATTGTAAATTGAATAAGAATAATTAACTTTTTTTCCGTCTAGCGAAAACTTTTTTGAGTGAGTTGCATGCCCTGTCTAAAATTGTTCTTCAACAAATAATTCATGAGTATTAAAAATTTGAGTTTAATTCTAATAAAATCTTCTAAATAAATTAATTTTATTTCTCAGCAAAAAGGTACTATACACAACTTTTTACGGGTGTTCACGCTTGCTGTCGTATTGAAGAGCTGAAAAGTTGAGAACTTTTGCAACAGCAAATTGTACAGGGTTGAGTTTCAACTCTCAAATCAACTTTTACTCTACTCAGACCCTATGCTACTTTTTAGCTGTTGAGTTGTTGCGAAAATGTTGCAAAATAAGCTGTTTGCAGCATATTCGGCATTTTTTAGACAAGCAAGAGCAATCGTGAATACCCTAAATATTTGCAATTTATTATGACAAGTAAAGCAAATTTTAAGTATGTATTCGTATAATTACTCATATACTTAAAAAAAAAAATTTTTAATTTGGCTGCCCCCTTTGCGCAAAGCTGTCTACGCCCATATACCTACACACACGCGCACTCACGTGTGCCTCCTCCTGGTTTGGCTTTGGCTATTTATGGAAAGTTTACAATGAGATAAAGTTGAGCAACGTGCATCAAACCATCAAGTTGCAAAGCGGCAGATACTCAGGGTTGTTGCAGGGGTGGACGTGGGGTAGATGTGGCATGCGGGCGGCATTTGCATTAACGGTTTTTATGATTATTTTTGTCGCTTTTAACTAAAAACTTGCTGTCAGAAATTAAATGGAAAGTAACAGCAGCAGCGGCAGCATCTAAAAGCCTGGCCAAGCTTAGGCTGCATCAAATAGACTGACAAGAAGAACAACAACAACAAAAACAACAAAAATACTAAAGACAACAACAACGACAACAACAGTGAATACAATGCATGCTAAAAAGTTGCTGATGTCTTGTAAACATGTTTAGGCTAATGCATGGCGCTTTTGTAAGTGTATGTATCTATGCATGTGTAAATGTGGTGTAACTGTGTGTGCTACTCTAGCACTCGTGTGTGTGAGCTGTTGCGGTGCAACAAATGTTGTTAACAAGCATATTTTGACAGCTCAACAAGATGTTGCCAGATGCGCGAACAACCACACACACACATGCAACCCAAGTTACTTACCATGTGCAAGTGAGACAACTAGAAGTGGTAGCGATAGCCATGAAGTGGAGCAGGCCATCAGCATATGTTGCAGGCGTTTTAAATGCTATAAAAGGCAAGCCAAACAAGCGAAACTAACCAACTAACAACTTGGAACTTGCAACTTATGTATATATGCATATATGTGCATATATTGTCAAAAACCAAAGTGAGTAACCATCAGATCCTAGCTACAGTTGAGATCCGATGTGGCGCATAGGGTGGCTCCATCAAGTCAATGGAGCGTAAGAAGTTTCCTGACATAGTCGTTGAGCTGTGGCGGACAGCGGCATAGATTTATATCAAAGATAGTTGTGATTTTTAATCCATTTGGCGGAATCTATAAGAAGCGTTCGGCTCCTTAGTAGCAAGTTTGCTCAATGGCCGCATTTCCTTGGGGCTTTTTCGTAGATGGGCAGGACAGTCAACAAGTAGGTGTTAGCTGCTGTCTATCCATATCTCATCCCCACAGTTGAGATTGCCATGCGGTCTATGGTGCAGTGCCTCGTTGGGCTTTCTATCATTATACCAATTATCTTTTTGTCAAAGTGTTAATTTGCGTCTAAGCCAAAGAGCTCGGGAGATGTTCAAACTTAACGCAATATCTCATTTTCGATGTAATTTGTTCTTGGATTTCACAGACATATATGTTCGTTAGTGCATTACCAGTGCGCTTGGGCTCTTCTTCGTTCATGGACAAGATTAGGAATTATTGAGTGCTGTTAGATTTGGTTCAAGGCCACCTCCATCTTTCGGATTAGTTTGCTTTACGTGGTATGCAATGGCGGCAGTTGCTCCTGAAGAAAAGAATACCCGCTTCAGTGTCTTGTTCCCTAGTCAAGCTATTTAGATTGTCAGTTATATTTTTTTTATATAGGCAGAAACAAAATATTTTCCCAACGTGCGACGTAAAACGTTTACATTCTATTTACAAAAATCTACAGACTACCTTGCAAATTGGAAAGAAGATTTTCGAAATAAAATGGTGGAACTTCTAGAGTAAATATACTTATTTGTTGATAAATATTATGCCTTTGGGGAAAAAAATGTTTACACCTTATATTTAGTCCAGTTGTGAATATTTATCATAACGTTTGCAACGTTACTATAGAGATTTTACAAAAATTCCGAAGAAATCCTCCGGCTCAATTCACGCTATATTGACGTCAACTAATTCTACGTCAAACAGTTGGCAATAAACTTGCTCGCCCCAACGATGTCATATGAAGCGTTTACACTCTCTCTTGAAAATAGCGAAGAAGAAAGGATTAGCGAAAAATGCTAAAAAATAAAAATCTTCGCTACATGGAAAAACTTTGCATAGCTGTCATTTCATTTCATTTGTGAGTCATTTCCCATGAGCTCGGGTTTTATTTCCATATCCAATAGGATGTCAATTTCACCTAAAGAAAATGGAATACAAATTTTAAATCGCGGAGTTTATCTACCTTCTCGTAGCAGCCTTCTTGAAGAAAAATAATAAACAAAATTGCGACTTGGTCCGATTGTGGGTTGATTGCGCCATGTTTTGGATAGCTTTAATGGTGTGAAACGATAATTCTCCTACTAAGAAAATGGGTCTCCGAAAAACCAGATTAGACCAACTCCTCACTCCACAATTCCGACATCATTTCTAAAAATATGAAAAAAAAACTTTTTTTAAACAATTTTGTTTGGAGTTATATAGTATAACACGAGAATGGACCGTCTGATTTACTTGGGGATTTTACTGGGCATCCCACTCGATGCTGGAAAAGTGTAAAAATTCAAACTTGCATACATTTAAAATTCTCATAATTTTGCTCTAGAGTTTATTTATAAGATTTATGGTTTTATGTTAAGGATTTAAACTAAATATTTAATTTTTTCAGCATCATTTTGAAAGAAAGTGATAACAAGATCGAATGTAAGTTTAAAATGTCCGTTATGGATAGCAAATGCTGGGAAAAAAAGTATCTTACGTGTAAATTAGAAAAAAAAAATTAAATTAAAAATCGTCAAAAGCCAGATCTCAAATATCTTTTCAGAAAAAAAATACAGAGAAGAAGAAATTTAAAATTAAAATTTTTAATTTTATTTAATTTTTTTCTTAAATATTTCCCCGAATTCACCAGCCTGGGTTGGACTGGAAAATATGTACAATAGGCTCTTGGAGAAGCTATACAAGTGTAACTATAACCAATAAAATGCGTTTTTAAGTCCACAAGTCGGAGTTGCAATCGAAATTCAGAACAACTTCTGTCGGGCTTATAAGTATTATAAAAAAACTTTTTGGGACTCCGTAGTAATTTTGGAAGCATGAAAAACTGTCAACCATAAAATATTCATTTCCGCAGCTTTTTGATGTACACTCAGAATTTTCTTACCGATCTCAAATCTAGTACAGGGTATACAAATATCGCTGCCACAAGGAAATCGTTATGAAGAAGTTTAGTTTACAGTAAATGCCTTAACCAAACTTCTTTTCTTAAAAAAATATCTAATGCCATGGCTAAAAAGCGCGAAATTCACGTACGGGGACACGAGGTAATGTAATGATAAAATTCAAGGATCTGACCTGTAGAGGTAATTTGCTGCTAGTATATTTTTGGCCTATGGACGGACGGATATAAAATTCAGGCATGAACTCGACTTGAGTATAATAAAAAACTTTTCGGGACTCGGCAGTTATTTGGCACGCGCTGGGTGTTTTTAGATCATATAGTATAAAGTCACCACCACCACCCATAAAATATTCCCTCCCGCAGTTTTTGGGACACACGAAATTCCCATGCCTAACCAGTCTTTAGTTCAGAGTATACAAATTTTGCTATCAACAGGTAATCACCATAGAAAGGTCATTTATGGAAAAGTTAAGTTAAGGGTAAAGTTCCCTACAAAAGCGTTTATTATAGAAAAGTTTGTTGTGGCAAAGTTAACTAACACGAAGCTCTACTGTAGCAGTTAAATCCCGAGCAAGCCATAGAGTAGCTATGACTATGAACAATCGCAAGTTTCGGGTGAGCGCAGTAAAGTCAATTGCTTTCATATGTGAGTGTGTTCTTCCCTTTGAGTGCTTAACAACATAAAATGTGCCACATGTAGCATGTTATGTTGTTGTTGCTGTTGCTAATGCTGTTGCGGCTGTCTCATAAACATGACGACAACAAAGTGTCTGACTGCATTGCCTGACTGGGCTTTTGTTGTAAATGGTTTTGGTTCATTTTTTGTTTTTGTTTGGCGGCAAAACAATTTCGTGCATTTTAATAAACATTGCAGCATTTAATGAAATGGCTTTTACATAGCGGTATAGAGAGGATGAGGAGAGTTTGATGAGAGAGAGTGGTAGAGTGCAGCGAAGAGTGTCTTCGTTGTGGCTAGGCTGTCCGCGACGCAGCTGCATGAATCTCTTGCCACATCTATTTGCTAATTGCATTTTGTTGTTTGCACACAAACACTCAGATACGTGCACATAAATACTTGCATATGCCACAACTACTGTGTGTATGTGTGAGTGAGAGTGTGTGTAAGTTTGCGTGTGTGTAGCTTTGTGGTCACACACACCTTTCACGCGCAATGTTGGTTATATATCACAGAGGCTGCTGCAAGCACTCCTGGCCGTGTCAGCCAATGCGCCATCTTATTCACCAACACACAGATACGCCACAGCTACAAAGCGGCATAGTTAGCGCGCGAGAGAGACAGATGGCAACAACAGAGCGAGTGAGAGCGAGAAACGCAACACACACACACACACACGTCACTTTGTTTAAATGTCACTTGGTTGCGGCAAGTGACACGTTGAATGTCGTCGTCGTCGTCGTTACCTCTGCCGTTCCAGTTGCCACATCGTTGACGTCACACAGTCGCCTTCACCGATGACGATGACGCCGACGACGTCGACGCCAAGAGAAGAAAATGCAATTAACGAGCGCTATCAAAATTGCAATGCAAAAGAAATTTGCCTTTGAAATGGCAGACAAGTTGAGTTGCTTGCCGCAAATTGCAGCAAATATTTTCCTCAATGCTTTTTCATTACAATTTACTGCTAATTTGTTGCAAGTTGTGCGCTTGAGTCTTGTACTGCCCCAGCTTTTGGCTCGGCTAAGCAATTGATTTGACTTGACTTGACTTGACCGACTTTTTTGGTTTGCAATTGCGTTTACAAATTGTCGAACATGCAAAAATTTTAGCTTAATTAACTTTTACTTGGGCAGCAGCAGCAGCACCCAGGATTAAAACCACAGAGGAACAGCAGCCCAATCCATTTCAAGCAATTGAATTCAAGACGAAACCAAGTGTAAGTGAGTGCAACAGCAGCAGCAGCTGCAGATTGTGGCCGGTATTCAATGAATGCCTGACTGCTTGCCAATCAGTGGCAAGCTGCACAAGTTGAACAAAACAAGAGCTGAAAATAGAAATAAAAACTTGGCCAGCAACTGGCAAGGCAACCCTGGCTACCACAATTCAATAAATTTGAAAAGCAATTAATAACTGATTGACAAGTATTTATCTAGGAAATGCTGAGTAAGCATAAAACAAAGCGTTGAGAGTATGACCGCAACCCGTTCAAAGGGGTTGGTTGCAAGACGCAACTTCAAGTAACAGCGACAACATAAGCGTAAAATGTTGCCCAACCAAGTCAGACGAAACGAAATGAAACTCAAGCGAACTGAGAAGTAAAGCAATTCCAGGCTAAAGGAAAAGCCAGGATATGAAGGTAGAGCATCTCAGGGGTATATGGTAAAGCGGAAATTCAAAACCCAAAGTCAAATGGAACACAGAGCAATATGACGCAACGAATTGACAGAGGCGAGATAAAAGAACAATCAACAATGCTCAAAACAACAACGTAGGGACAACAACAAAATCGAAGGGGGCAACAAGCGCACGTCCGGAACCAACTGGGCAGAAAGACGTAGCACATAAAATGTAGCGAAAACTTTGGAAAAATCATTAATAACGCTGGAAAAGCGCAGCAATGGCAGCGTCTATATGACAGCATTGGCATTGGCTATATGCTGTCCCAATGACCAAAGGACAAGCGCAAGGACATGCACTGACTCAGAGCGAGAGGACGATACAAGTATGCTGCTGCTGCTGCTGCAGCGCGTCCGTCAATCAAAGCGCAAACAGAAACAAAATGAATGGCAAACAGTGGCAACACAAGGCACAACGCAGGCTAGCAAGGACTCAGGATGAAGCATGAAATTGAGCAGCGAACAGGAGGCGATGGTGGCAATGACGGCGGTCGCGCTGGATATCCACCGGATGGCCATTCAAAGGGGGTCAGTAGTCAGTCAGCTGCCTAAGCGACTGTTTAGCTGCTTGTTTTGTTGTGGTTGACTAGGAAAAGCCGAGCGAGGCATCCAATGACGATGATAATGACGACGATGATGTCCTTGATAATGATGATGACAACGGCCCAGCGAATAAGCAAAAAGACAAAGAGACGACAGCGACGACGACGATGATGATGATGATGATGATGCTGATGCTGATGATGATAATGTTGTTGCTGAGACATTGAGCGAACGATGTGGAACGGATGTGCAGCTGTGGCAAAAGAGGGGCACCAAACTGGTTGATGTTGCTGCTGCTGTTGCTGCTGCTGCAGTAGGAACAGCAAAAGAAAAGCACAATTATTCATTTGCACAATGTCACAAAAGTGTCATGGCGGCGCCAAAGGAGCAAAGGATTCTTTCATTGCTTCTGGCAGCGGTTAGCTAACTCCTCCAACAGTTACTATTGCTGTTGCTATTCCTGGATCTGGCTTTTATGATAGCGCCCGGCGTCATCTGAAACAAAAGCGATAATGATGAGCGCACGACACTTGCTTCAACTTCTAAAGGATAAGCATATCGAAACAAAGATGGATAACCAAAGTCTTGGGAGTTGCAAAACCAACTTGACGTGCCCTTTGTGACATCAACATCAACGCCAAGCTGAAGCAAGGACAGTTGCTTGGATAAGGGGAAAGAAGCTCAGCTCAACTAGACCCACTTAAAGTAGCTGCTCTCAACATTTATCTATATATATATATAGGTTTACATATACTATATGTGTACATAGATGTGTATTTATATAATTAAGTGCTTGCTGTTAGCTCAGTGCAGGAGAGGCAAGTGAGTTATTGCATTTAAAATGGCAAATGGTATAGGGGCCTCGATAAGGATGTCAAGTTAAGACCCAGTATCCCTTGTTAGAATATACGAAAAATGTTTCAATTCTGTTTGGAATTTCTTTTTCTACACATTTCGTATATATGTTGTTGTATACTTAAATACTACTATTTGCACAAAGGCTAAATAAATAAATAAGAATTTCTTAAAAAAAACACAAGTATTTACTTGCTGCCATGTTTGTATAAGCTCACTCTGTTATTTATGTCAATATAAATATATTTGTAAAAAATATAAATTTTACAATATTAAAAAACATATATAATATTTTTATATTTGCTTAAAAATAGTGTAAAAGAAGAAACATTTTTGGAATGCAATTAACTTAAATGACATTTTGCAAAAATTTTTTGTATACATTTTAATTGTTACTATGAGTAAATTTTTATATTTATTTTAATATGCTATTTATTTCTATAGAAATTTTTTAAATGAAGTCGAATTTCAATTTAAAATTGGTTTTGTAAAGGATATGTATGGATAAAGACAATTTGTACGATCTGTACCCATAGCTAACATTTTTTAAGGCCAATCTCACCAAGTAAGTTAATGAGTCAACAAATCCTGATGGAATTGTTACCACGTTAGGAGTAAGTTCAAGAAGAGAGTCAATTTGTCAACTTTCTGAACCCACCGAAAGCTACAATTTTCACAATAAAATTGGCTTAAAAAGTTTCTACCAATTCTCATGATTGCACATGTAGCGCATTTATGTAATTGAGTAAGTTAATGAGCCAAGACATCCTGATGAGAATTTTTAATACGTGAAAAATAAGAGTCATAATAATATCAGGTAATGATTATTAGGAGTTGCATCAAAATATAGGGTGGGCATATGTCCGTTTGGTTGTTAAGCCGGAACAAATCCGGAACATACACGTCCAAAGTGGATGCTCTTGCATTAACAAGCTTACACGCTTGAAGACCACAGATAGGAGAAGAAAGATGTGTTTGTGTCAAAAAAAATGCATCGAAAAATACGATGATCGCATACGGGCCTGTAGAGCCATTAAGGTGATATTATTCATACATTAACAAACAAACCAACAGATGGCCCACCCTATGCATTATGGGAACTAAAAGAATACTTTTTTTATCAACCCAATATCTATGGGAAACTTGCATCCTGGTTATTATACGCTGCAAAACACATTAATTATTTAAAAAAAATTATCATTATTCTAAAACTAAGTAAATATGCTTCCGGTACGCTCCCATCATCATCGTTAACGCTCCAAACTTAAATTTCAAAAGTAATTTAAAAGTTAAAAGACTTGCTGATTAAAAACTGTGAGGTATTCTTTGGTATCCTGTTCTAAGTCCAGAACCGAGTTTTCGTATTCGCGGTTGAGCTGTTATTATAATTTGTTGTTTTCCTTTTGTCACAAAAAATCTCACAGCTAGAGTAGTCTCTATTCAGCAAAGTTTTCAGTTCACTATCTCAGTACATTAAGTTTCAGAAGGAGACCCCTAAAATACCTCCAGTATGACAAAAGTCCGTTCACCCGTTTGTCTGCCCGTCTGTATGAACTTCAGGATATTAAATTCTTTAAGAGCTAGGACCCCATAGCTTAGATTATGACTCTTTACATGTCCATCGTGTGCTTTTTTTTTGTCACGCCCCATCCAGCCCCATAAAATTTCAAAGCGCTGCGTATTCTACATAATTAATGGTACGTCTTTGTGGAGGTATATGTGTAAAATACAAAAATATATCCATGATTGTAATCGCACCATATAGAGAAGATATTCACAATATGGCATTTTAAAGGCCTGAGTTCAAAAAGGGTATCTGAAATGGCAGTGCTCGGATTGGTTGGACTACAGAGTAACTCAAAACGGCCACATCCAACTTTAATTATGGACGAAAGTTATTTTTTATAAGCGAAAATTTCGTTCCAAAGGTCTTAAATTTTGACTAGTTGAAAAACTTTGCTTTCGCAATTTAAGATTACTACAAATTTCGAAATGAACGAGGATGCAAGGTAATAACAAAATTTTATTGCTTGTCTTACTACGTCTTTTCGTGTTATATTATTCTACTATTTTGACTTTAATATCTATTTTTATTTGCCAATATATTTGTCACATTACCTGCAAAGAAAGTTGCACTGATATATTTTAGGATGGCTCAAAATACTTTTAAAGAAAGTTGTTAAAACAAATAAGTCGGTTTTTCTTGTTAAATTTCAAAGTTTCCTACTTTTCCATACAATATACAATTGAAGGTTGTTTATTTATGGCACAAAATATAAATAATTTACAAAAGAAGCTTACAAGTTCAAATTTATATTTGTTGTTACTTATGGCATAAGTAAGTGCTTTTAAAACTTTTTAAAAATTAAGTCATATTTAGCAAATGACAAATATTAATTTGCGTTTTACGAGGTCTCATTCCGTGCCAATTAAAAATTATCACCGAAATTGATTCAATTAAGTTAGGGCAGAATTATAAATTTAAAGACGAGCTTGTTTTATTTCGACTAGAAAAAGCGTTCAAGTTATATTTAAGTTTCTACAAAAATAATTGTTTTATTTGAAAAGTTAAGTTTTATAAGAGAAGTTTTTTTATCTATTTATTTTTCTCATGCTAAGATATTGTGGTTACGAACAACAATATTCATTAAGGTAATATGATTTGAAATATAGAATAATAAAAACTGAAATAAATTATAATTTTCGCCAAATTATACAAAACACCAATAAAGTTAACTTAAAGCTCAGCCTTACTGCGAAACTTGGCTGACGACCGAAGACCGATAAGCAATAAGCTCCAATCCTTCGTAAGCAGATGACTCTGAAACATCCTAAAAATATGGTGGCTCAAGACAATATCAAATGTTGATCTCTACAGAAGATCCGAGGTGCGACCGATACCAACAGAAATCAAAGCCCGAAAATGGCGTTGGATCGGTCACACGCTGTGCAAAGATGCAGACAAGCTCTTGAACGGAATCCAAAGCAACATGGAAACGGAGCCTGCAAAAAGAAATTGAAGAATCAGGGAAATTATGGGGCGAAATCAAATTAATTGTAAGAAACAGAACGAGATGGAAATGGTTTGTGGATGCCCTATGCTCCAACAGGAGTTAAAGGAACCTCATCATCATCATCATCAGTCTAACTATGGCTACAAGCCATTTATAATTTAGAATTAATTTCTACAAATTGTTGTTGCTCACTTTGTTAGTCGAGCATTTTAACCTTTTTGCCTTATTGTAATGATTAGATACTCGGGCATTCTTGCCCCGAAGAACATAAATGTTAAGTATAGAATTTCGTATATAAAAGTTGCAGCCACAATAGCTAAACAATTTCTGTTAAACATGAAAGTTTCCAACTAAGATTCTATAATCGAATTGATGGATTGTCCATTAAATAAATTTATGAAAAATAAAAATATTTTGCAACAATATTTGTCCATAACAATATTTTTTACAAAAATACTTAATATTTTATGTACCCATAATTCTTTCTTTTTTAAATAATTGATTTAATTGAATGATTGGAAATTTTTTTATTTTTTCCTTGACAAAATTCTATATAATCATTGAAGAGAATACCATGGAAAATATCATGGTTTCTGTATATCCTTTCCTCATAAGTAAAGGGTTTAAAACTTTTTAGCGCATTTTTTTTAACCAAAAAGTAAGCTGCAAAACCCATCTGAAGCACATGGAGCACGTCCTTTTGTTTGTTATTTAAATAAAACAAAATCAAATCGGAAATTTAAATGGTCTGCTGCGCGAGCGCAATGGCGGCTCTAACGGTTAAAGGCAGTGCCGTAACGGTAACAGCTACAGTTATGTTGACGGTGAATATAACGGTAGCCTAAAGTGCATTAAAATTAATGCATTAGCAAGTGCAACATTGTTATCAGCATGCCACACATGAACACACACAGAAACGAACACAGTCGCAACGACAACGTCATCCATGGACACACACACACACACACACACGCGTATATATAGACTAACATTTATACGCGCAAGGACTCATATGTTAGCTTATACAGTGAGTTAAAATAGTTTAGTTACCACGCTGAGCTATTTTGGAATTTAGAACTTCAAATAGAAATATGAAAACGTGATATCTTATGCAGGACAGGCTTATCTATCATTGCAATCAGTCGAAAATGTATACCAAAGCAAATATTTAATTTGTATGAACACATTTCTACGTAGACAATTAAAGGCGACTACTTAGTACAAAGTAAATCCTACTTAATATGGAATGTTTATATAGAATGCACAAAAATCGATACTTTAATTGTTGCACAGTGTGTATCTAATTTTTTTCAATGCATATTTTAAAAAATTTTGCAAACTTTTAAAACAATAACCTCTACCAATGTCAAATAAAGCAAACTTTTAGAAAACCTTGCAAGTTACGTTTATATTAAGAAGCGAAGACGGCCTTGAGATTTTGCCATAAGATTTAAACAGTTTTAAAAAGTATGTTGGTTGGCAACTCGTTCGCAGAAGAACATGCTTCGTTTATACAAAAGCATTATAAAGCCTGTCTAAATACCATGCCCAACTGCAAAAATTTGAATATTAAAATTCTAAGTCACTACCAGTCAAAAATTTATTATACCATAAAATGATGATCCATTGTACTATATGATTCTTATATACTTTATGTTATGAAAAAACAATCCGTTTTTCAGTTTTATGTATATTAGAAAAATCACCAAGTTTGCTTACCTTTATGCATAAAAGAAAACATTTTATGAAAATTGAAATCAACCCTATTTTTTTATGTTTCGAATAGATTTGTTAAATAAGCTATGACTACATAAATCTCTAAAACTACATAATAAAGTATTCAGTGTGTTCACTTGCCGTCAAAAAATCATAAAACAAAAGTGCCCAAATAACGCCGTGAAGAACCCTAATAAGGAGGAACTTGTTGCCAGACCAACGTAAACAACAACAATTAGTTATTTATAGGTGTCATATGGCGTGCTTTGTGTTTTTTTATTTTAAATCCATTTTAAAGCATAAAAAATTAAGTTTAGCATATTTGTCAGTTATTTTATCAACGTAAGATTTTAAGTGTTTTTGGCTGTTGTTTTAATTTTAAACAGCTGTTTAGTTTTCTATTAAACTAGAAGCTCTAAATAATACCAAAAACAGTAAGAAAAACATCTATTGTACATGCTGGCACTTTTTATTGCACTGTTTTTTGCAAGTAAGGCACTTTTCAAGGATCTGGGCCAGGCAGAAGTAGGAAATTTTTTAGTGTGTGTTCTTGTTGGATATTTTTGCTTTTATGCATTTTTGAACCATAGTTGTAAAATATAAACTATAAAAGTTTATATATATTTTCTTTTTTTTTCAAAGCTTTCGGCTTGTACACATTTTAGTTCACTTAATATTTTGTTCAAATAATAATAGCCTAAAAATAATCCAACATTAAAGCAGACGCCGAAGTTTGTCTCGAGCAGATTCCGACGGCCCTGCCATTCTATTTTGAAATCGTGAAAATCGTAAGAAGCCCACAATTTCAAAAATGTTGTTCTAGAGCAAATTTTTAGGCAAAACAGAATTTTATGTCAAAGTTTCTAAAAAGTTTTTAAACAACATTTTTTTTTTAAATTTAGTATATTTTGCTCTTTGGTAGAATAAAAATCTGTTGGAAGATTTAATAGTGAGTAATTACTCGGTGAAGAAAAAAAAATTACACCCTATATCAATCACCCTATTCGAAAAATATTTTTAAGATCTAAATAACGCTGGTAAGAATGCGATATATGCCAACGATGACTCTGGATGATACTACTATTGACAAAGCCACATACTAAGTTGTTCACGAATACTATTAAAAGCGGTTTTCGTAAAAACTTTTGCCCAAAATTGCAGCTACAAACTTTTGTTTTAGTTAGTATATGCTTTAAACTCTTTATTTATAAAAAATGTTAGGATATCACAAGGTTTATAACAAATTAAAGAAACTACAAAATTTAATTGAATTGAATAGATATTAAAATACCTTTTGTTTTCCGATTGGCAACACTTTTAGAAATTTTTATTTGTTATAAACAAATTCATCCACATTTTTTAAACAAAGCAGAACTTTAAAATGATTTGTTATTATCCGTAAAGATTATAAATAATAATATATCAATAATTTTAATTATTTCAATCATTTTTATTTCACATTTCAATTTCCTTCATAATAATGTCAACAAGCTGCTTTAGCTTTATGAAAAAACTTTTCTTTATTTTATGTAAAATGTTATATTGTCGCTGTTATTAAAAAATATATATTTGTATGAAAAATTACTTTATTATAGCCTACAAAGTTATTAACAAATAAACTGGGATAACAGCGTCATCAGTATGTCAAAACTTTTTTGATATACTGTACTACAAAATATATGTACATGCATATAGTTATGCGACTTTGTTCGCTAGACAAACATGCACATAGCCATACATAAGCATACTTATAAATATGTATGTAGATGTACAATATGTATATATGTATGAGCGTGTGACCATATAGCACTCATATTGCCCCACACATACATATTACTTGTAGTAATTTCTCACGGAAATTCATAACCTTCCGCAACTATTCAACATTTGTGTGGCATATACTATGCCGCCATTACTGCTGCTGTCACTGTCGCTGCCGCTGCCGGCGTCGCTGCCTAAGCTATTGTTGTAGTAGTAGTAGTATTTGTAGTGTAATTGTATTCTTGCTGTTGTTGTCGTCGTTCTTGTTGTCCTGGCACTAGTTTTGCTCTTCGTGCAGTCATCGACGTCTACCCATTGGCCTACATCTGAGTTTTTCGCACATGCCGACACACACACGCACACAGTGACAAGCACACCTACAAACACACACAAAAAGACACATAGAGGACATGCTGCTAACGGTGTTCGTGACTTTCGCATATAACGACGACAATGGCAACAAATGCAAACACACACACACACATGCACAATAACAGCGAATTTTCGAAGTAAGAGCGCTTTCGAACTTGCTGCGTCGCTCTTAAACTTGGCATGCTCTTAAACTTGGCGTGCTGTTAACATTGAAAAATTTACGATAAAGCGACTGTTAAGCATTAAAGAGTAAAGCAAAGAGCGCGTCAAGTTCGAAACAGCCCCCGAAATGTGAGTGTGTGCGTGCATGTGTAGGTTCGACTTTATTTTGTTGTTTTCATTGTTTTTGTTGCTGTAGTTTTGTGTTACAGCGCTGCTGCAGCGCTGCTGGCTTCACTACAGCGTGTAATGAGCCGCCCCGAAACGTTTGCAAAACAGTTTCAACTGACAAAGTATATGTAATACACACTTGCACATGCATAGTGAGCTACATATGTATGTATGCATACTTAAACATATGTAGTGCAACAAAAATATTTAACACAGCGCTATTTTCGAAAATTAAAAGTACATTTTTTTTCCTACTTAAAATTTAAATTTTTATGCCATTTTTGAAAAAAATAAAGTTTAAGGGTTTAACTTATTTTTCCGAAAGCTGTTTATTTTCAAGAATTTTTTTTAATGCGGCAAAACAATTTGTCTTAAATCAATTTTGGCGTATCTTCTTAATGTTAAAGTTTTATTGTATTTCTTACATAATACGGCAGCCGTGTGAAAACTCCTTTGACCAGCTATACCTTTAAAAAAAATGTTAAACCTCTATGGCAAAGTGGACGAAAACTAATAAAAACGAATAGATTGCATATAAAAACTAGCACTATACTTGCTATGCAAACAATATTTATATAATTAGTTGATTATTTAAGAACGTATTGTCTTTAAACTTGTATGCTGCAGTTGTACATGAGACTTTGACGTAGGACAAACTAGTGATAATTTTTCTGAAAATATCGATATTGGGGGTTCTTAGAAATCAGTTTTTTTTTCAGCTATTGCTACAAGGAAGTTCTGACAGACTTTGAATGAAACTTACATGAAAGTCCAAATGTTATTAAATTATTTCCTAATGTATGTACTAAAAAATTAACCAAAATCAAAAATCAACAACAATAATAGCTATTTGGCAAATTATCAAAATTCCTACAATAATATGAATGAATAAGACATATAGATAAAAGAGATTTGTTGGGAATTGCCCAACCTATGACCTATGACGTGGCTGGCAGGTACCGAACATAGCAAGGATATAGCACTCTTTTTGTCGTCTTCTTAAAAGAAGTCGTTTCCTTAAAAGAAGATTTACTTAACTTGAATGGAACAATGCGCAGCAAAAAATGCAATTTCTCCATATGAAATATTTTTTATTTTTGAGCATTTTTAAAAGGTTTTTTTTTGTACAGAAAAGTGACAAAATGTCTCATGTTTTGACAATACACTTAGAAACATTTTCAGAATTTCTCATATACCATAAATGATAATGGTTTTTTTTTTTATATAAAAATGGACGACGACATTACTTTAGTCTTTTTGTATTGAATTTTCTCAAAATAAACTCATATTTAGTAGTTGCAGATTCCAAGCAACAGAACACCAAGAATAACCATCGTTACGTGTGGAAGTCAATTTGTTTGGATACTTTTGGAGGCTATTAAAATTTGAATTAAAAATTTCATCTATGGTAATGTTTGAAAGATTTTCCCAAGCCTATATTAAGTTCAAATTTTTGCCAATTTTGTTATATTTAATGGCAATACTTTTGGTATAAAAACCTTCCAAATCGTAAAAAAACAGGTGTAAAAAAAAAAACAAATTGTAAAAGATCGTATTTTTAGTATGGGAGATTCCAATAATAATATATGTATAAGGTAATTTACTCTAACTTGCAATTACAGAGGCCCACAAAAAAAAGTGGTGAGAACTTTGAATGTGGAAGGACTACCCATATAGATTTTGAGCCACTGAAAACGAGTTCGAAGGCTAGAACACCTGGGTTCAAAAAACCCAGCGGTTTAATTTATTTTGACGCTGTGTTATATAAATAAAAATAAACATTTTTTTTTTTACATCTGATAAAAAAATTGATATTGCTTAAGTCTTAAAGGTACCTCTTTTTAACGCAGCTAAACTTAGTATATCTTCTTCTTCCAGGGCATTGACAGTCCGTGAAGGACCTAAGCCTGTCGTATAACAGCATTCCACTCTTAGTACATAATCAAAAACCCAAAAACGTCAAAAAGTTTTGGAATGCCTTGCCTAGCTGAAATTTAAGTGTTAGCCATTGGTTTTTATAATGTTTCAATGGTATTTTCTATAAAAAATTCGGCAAAATTTTGAGAAATATATTTTTTTTATTTGTATGTCAAATTTTCATTCTATGCATTTTTTTCAAAGGCAACAAGACAAATGCCGTACGTTAAAGTAGAGCGCGGACGATGATATCTTTTACCATCAAATAGCTATGAAATTCTGCTGCATCCTTCCTTAATACTTCAAAAAGCATTTATTGCCAGAATCACCAAATATTATCTCTATAAACAAAAAAATAAAATAGAATTTTTGGTTGCTTTAGCTCTAGCCATCTTTGTGATCTAGGCATTCATTTCATATACAGACACACAGAAGGAAATGTTTAAATCAACTCCTCTAGTTACCTTCATCACACCTTAGGTAACTTTGGGTTGTCTCCGACGTCTCTTTCTGTATGAAATACATTTTCGACTTGCACAAACTTAATATAACCTTTTGTACTTTAAGGGGTAACAGCAGTGTAGAATCTAGACAATTATGCTAGAGAAGTTGGCCCGAAGTGATTTTTCAAAAAATATTTGGCCCCACTTATAAGCGTCGGTCGCATGGCACCTCCTCGCCTTTAAACCCGTTTTTTTTTTTGAAACCACTTTTTTGAATGGCTTTATAAATAACTCAGTCAATTTTTATCCGATCAATTTGAAATATTGACACTATCTTTATAACATAATTTTCTTGACATAAAAAACTTTTTATTTGAAGTCATTTTATATGGTTTTTTTTTGACGAAAAAACATTTTTTTTCAAACTTAGTATGCCATTTTTTTTTAAATTGATATTTTTGAAAACCCCTAATTGGTTCACTTGCTTTTTGTCCATAGATTAAGAGGAAAAAATGTAATACAGTCGAGGCGGTGCCCTACAGTGTAATACCCTGTACCTTTTTTCTCAAAAAAAGATTTATTCCTGCATATTCTTACTAAGAATTTCCAATTAGAACATTTTTTTTGTTGGTGCAAAACGATATTGATACCTATAAGTTCCGCAAATTTTAACCGATTTTGATGAAAATTCACGTTAAAGGAGTTACTTAAAGTATATGGGGTAAGTTTCAAGGGGATATGTTGAAGGGTGTCGGAGAAAACACGGTAAATCGATTGCGGGGGTGGGGGGGCTGCATTGATAAAATTTGGATGTGGATTTGTTCATTAGAGGCACATGAATCAGCTTACCAAAATTGGTGGTTCTAGGTCATTTGTTACTATTATTACGTAGAGTCAAATATTGACGCAGTTTATTTGCAAGGGGAGGTGAAATTTTTACATTTTAGACTAAAACTTTTGTTGTAATTGTCCGATTTTGTTTATTTTGTAACCACAACGCAGCGCTCGGTTAAGTTTCAGATTAAAATATTAAACGGTTTACCTAAAAACCGCGAAACTCTGCTACGGGGGAACGGGAAAGATATTGACATGATTCAACAAACTTGATCTTCAGAGGAAATATGCGCATCAGCTGGTAAAGTTTCGTATCTCTAGCTCTTATAGTCTCCGAGATCTAGGTGTTCATACAGACGGACAGACGGACGGACGGACGGACAGACGGACATGGCTCAATCGCAACCCGAGGTTATGATAGGCATTTTGGTATAAAGGACTTAGGGTCTGCCACGCCTCCTTCTTGCCGTTACAAACATTGCACAAATCTAGTATACCCTTTGCACCTATAGGTACAGGGTATAAAAAATGTATTTATGTTTCAGATCAATGGCGATGTCGAAAAGCTGCAGCTTTGGAGGCCTCTCTGAAAATTAGTCATGTACTCATAGCTCTCTGCAGGCGACATTTTGTTTTTTATTTCTTGGGAAAAATAATTTTTACAGCTTAAAATATGTGTAACAGAACGCGAATTTTCGTAATATAATTGTATGATTTGTAAACATTGTTTGGGTGTAAGTCTTTCCATGATGAAATGGCAATGAAAAACAAATTTCATTTGAATAAATTGTATTGTATACAAGATTTCCATTCAATATGTTTTTTTTTTTTTGACAGAAAATAAGAAAATGTACTCTTGGTTGGTCTATTTATGTGCGCATATGATCTTTTTTTTGAGTAAATAGTATCTTTTTTTTTGCGCGAATGTAATTAGGATAACCGAAGTGCAGTAACTAACATTTATGTAGCTATTACTTTTGACACGATAAGTCTGGGAATACGAAGAAAATTCTATTTTCGCTAATTTTTTTAGGTTCGAAGTTAAAAAGAAAACATCTTTTCGTATTGTAAGAATTTTAGGAAACATTGTGAAATTAACTAGTGTACGATTTTCAAACAATAAATATTGGAAATATGTAGAACTTTAAGCCAAGTTTTCTTGTACGTTATTTGTTATATAAATTTCTTTCGGGGTACTTTATTTATACTGTTATATAATGAAAATTTGATGTTTCGCTCCTATACTTGCCAGAAATAATGTCTGCCAATTGTGGAGTTATTTTCACTTGTTTTCAGTGATATATAAGCGCTTCCAGCTTAAGATACGATTTGAGCTCAACTTTTCAACAGTAAGCATAAAATTTTAATATAATAATGTATTTGAAAAAAAAAAATATGATAATGATGTACTTTTATAAAATATTGCTGATATATAGGGTTTTCCAATAAGAGGTGTTATTTTGGTATTCAAAGAAAAATTCCATTTTTTGAGATAAATGATCGGATGTTTATTTATCAATAAAGAAGAAGGTATGCCGTTAATAATGAAAAACAAAGTCAGCCAAATGGCCACCACGACCACGCCTACAGGACCATATCCTTTTCATTAAATTTTCCATGACCAAATCGCAAAGTGGCTGCCCTATGTCCTCGATAGGTCCAATGACCCCGCCGGACCATAAACCGCACCAAACAGTCACACGTGGAGGATGGAGAGGCTTCTCAACAATAACTCTTGGGTTTTCCGAGCCCCAGATGCGGCAATTTTGCGTGTTGACGTAGCCACCGAGGTGGAAATGGGCCTCATTAGTCAAGATGACTTTTCGATGGAAGATTTTCACCATTTTTGTAGTGAATTTTAATAATTACAATGCGTTGTTGAAGCGTGTATCGTTCCATTTATAGTAATGGCGTAATTTCTACTTGTCAAATGTCAAAGAATAAAAGCTTCAAAAGTGACAGCTACCGAAATACCGGGTGATTCAAAATAACACCTCTTGTTGGAAAACCCTATATATATGTATATGTACATATATGTATATATGATGCTATGGCTCCGCTGGGGAGCAAAGGGCCGCATACATATATTGCTGGTAATGTCTGTTAAAATAGTTTTTGCCCTATATATTCAAGCATATAGTATGTATTTTCCCAGCAAAATTGTCTATGCCAAGACTTTAACGAGTTACGGTACATATACGCCTAAGGTTTTTTACTTATATGATTTCCACTGTCCGTTTTTCCCCCCACAGAGTCTTTAACATGATTTCTACTATTAGCTCTTTGTCTATGCGCCTTTTAATTTGGAGCTTATCTACTTGAATTATATACTTACACATACACACAGTAGTAGTAGTAGTTGTAGTAGTTGTAGTAGGTAAATATATCTTTGGCTTTTTCTTAATCAATGGCCCTGCTACTGGCATTTCCCTAATGACTTATTATACACCCAGTGACTACTACAACTGCGATGATGACGACGACGTCGACGACGACCATGTGGAGTATGCCTATGAAATACCTGAAGTTGAACCACTTGAACCTGTTTAGGCTGTCAGCTCGTTATGCAAAGCACTGTCAAATTCAATATGTATCTACAACCTTCTATTTGATTTTGTGTTTGGGTTTCGGTTTCTGTATCTTTTTTTTCTTTTTGTTGTTGTTTTTCTGGGTTACGTTTGTGGGCGCTTGGGGGAAAAGGCGCGCTGCACACGCCTTCCAAATTAAGTGCCACTTAATAATCAAAATTACGCGACACTGAGAGATAAGCCAAATGCACAAGCCGGCTCAGAGTTTTGTTTTTCGCTTTGGTTGGTTTTTGGGTCTGTTTCAACGGTTTGGGGACTCGAGTGCTGCTGCACGGCTCCATGGCTTGGGAGTAGGTCAAATGGCGCTTGGATTTGTAACTATGACGGCTGCTGCTGCTGCATTGGAAATATTTCAACTTTAACCGCTAACTACACCGAAAACGAGTTAAAACATTGGCTGGGATTGGGTTGGTTTGCCTGGGATTGGGTTGGCTTGGCTTGCCTTGGTTTGGTTTGGTTTGGCTGAATTACTGGGTGGGTTTGACAACACAGCTCGATAAATTCCCATTAATAAATTAAAATGCGCCCGAGTGCCTAAGCGGCTTTCGCTGCCTGTTTTTTCTCGTTTTGGATTTTAAGCGTTTATGAATTTTATTTCGCTACCACTTCTTTTTTTTTATTATATACTTTATATATATAGGTGTATATGTTTATATGTCACAGCCATTGAGCTTTGATTGCAATTAATATGCAGCTGAATGTTGCAGGCATTGGTGTCGATGTCAACTTCAATTAAACTGTTGGTTGCTTAAACTGTCAAGTGCTGCCGCAGGATGTGGATGCACTTGCAGAAAAATTTTGTCTTAAATAAAAACTTCTGATAACATTGTTTAATGAATACTCAACTTTAATTGAGCTGAGCTGTTTGTAAACGAGGTTCTCTTTAAAATATGTATATTCCACATCTTTCCAAAATTGCAGTAGGAATTGTTAAGTATGCGGGATTAAAGGATATTTTTTAAGAAACTTTTAAATTTTAATCTTAGCTTTGAACTAGTAAGTATTATATACATATTTTTATATATTAACTCTCTCATTGAGCAACTGTGAGTTAAATAGCTTAACACGAGTATTTCGATTTTAGCGTGACGTTACTTTTGCAAGACGAAATATTGCTAAAAAATCAAAAACAAAATTATTAAAAAACTATTTATATTTGCTTTGCAATTGAGTAGCACTTATTAAAAAAAAATAACAATGGCGTAACGTTACAAAAATATAAGTAGGTTTTTGACTTTTCTTACAAAATCGCAGTTTTCTTTTGGTAGAAAACGTTTTTAGCATTACTTGAGACAATATTAGTTAATTGTACAATCAAAAAACTTTTCTAAGAAATATAGATAAAATAATAGTGGCAGGATTGATTGTGCTCTAGTGAATCCAATCAATATTTAAAAATAAAACAAATTTTTTTTTTTTTATATTGCGAATGGTTAGTTCGGCTTAATTTTTTATTGGAATTGCATAATTTAATGAAAATTATGAAAAAATCGTTCTTTAAAATTTTTTATTTTTACCTACAAAATAAATATTTTTTTTTTCCATCATATAGTCAAAAAGTATGAATTTTATTAAATATTATGAAAATGTATTATAATTTTGTCACCTTTAACAAAAAAAAAAAACTGTTTTCTTAAATTTAAAAAAAAAATATTAAATTTATTATAATTAAAAATTTTGTTTTATTTTTTTTAAATTGTTCCACCAAATTGATTTGACATACTCACACCAAATAAAGAACGTATAAAATCACTTGTTTTTTAAAAAAATTGTGATTGATATATTTAAGGAACGTTGAAAAAAAACAAAATTTTCATTTTTTTTTTTAAATGTGTTGGTTAAAAAAATGAAATATTTTTTTTTTAGAGAGCACTATTGCCAAGTTAGATTAATGCGTTAAGTTTTAAAAAGTTGTAATAAAACTGAAATTAAGCGAACAAGTATTTTTTTTGCCCTATGAATCGTACTGCAACATTAGATTTCAAAATAGCGGGGATCAGTTACCAGTACCTTATCCAGCTAGACCTTTTAAAAGTATTCAAAAGTATGGTGTACTCGAAGCAACTATTTAAAGCTTTAAGGCCGACTCTAACTCAGCTCAGAAACTTAAAAAACGTCGTCTCACAGGTAATCTATGAAATAAAAAACTCAAGCTTGGTTAATCTACTATTCTATCAGTCTGCCTGAATGAATGAATGAATGAATCTAAATAGATTAAACATTCAGACAGACGGATGGACCGACAGAAGAATGGATGCGCCTATCTCAATTTATTTTGTCGCACCGTTTGTCTGACTATGTTTTTATATGTTTTTGGGGTCCCTGAATTCGAATCTGATAAAACAAATCCTAGTACGTCTGGCTTCTGATATAGCCTTTAAAATAATTCGTTGAATGGGTTTTTTTTACTACCTTGGGAAGTGGAAGTAAAATTATTGTTATTATTAGTCAAAGCTCAGACATAAAAATGTTTTCCCGTATTTTGTTTTAGGGAATGTATTTAATTCGCAATAAGCAAAATAAATATAAAATTTAACCCATTTTCTTCCTCTGTTGCGTACACGCAACACAGCTTAAAAAATTCTTATGTGACTTGTGTGTGAGGTATCGGCAACATTTTTTTTTTTTTTTTGTTTAAAAGGTATATATTTAGGCTTCCTTCTTCTCCTTATTCCAACCTCCTGAAAAACACACACTGACAGACACACTGGCGTCTGTGGACACACATCGTTTCGGACAAATTTTTGAACTCTAAACTAAAATTTACTTAATGCGAATTCTTTGTCTTTTCGACTTAAAAAAAACATATATTCCTTCCTAAATAAATCATCATGAATGATAAAATTATTTTATTATGCTTTACTCTTCCGAGACTATTCCAATTGTCGAGCAACGCCCCTACATTGATTTCATTGCAATAAAATTTTTTTCGCGAAAACAGCGAAAATGGGTTAATTTTATAACAAAAACAGTTACTCTTAAAATTAAGTCGATTTTAAATTTTAAAGCTACAACAACTTTAAAGCTCTCTACGGGTAAAACCACTTTTTGTCCCCCCCAAAAATACTGGGTCTGTTGGACTTAATACCAATAAATTATCTTGATGCTTTCGACAATTATGCAACTGGTTCAGACGATACGCCAATCATAGTTATATATGCCAATGCTGCTCAGACTTTATCAAATAATATTTATAAGTTTATGACTTCTAGAGCAGACAGATATAACCATTGAACTAACACATTAGAGAAGAAACTTTCTTTAATTTATGAAAATTTCCAAACCAAAAACGACGTAATCAGGTGCGCAACTAAGTTCTCGCTGTTTTTTTTTATGAAAATTTAACTTTATTATAAAAAAATGGTTATCAATGACTCATTCAAAGTATTGCCCATCGCTAGCTACAACTTTTTCGCATCTTTCTGGCAGAGTTCGAATACGTTGACGGTAGAAGTGTTCGTCTTTTGAGGCTATCCACGAATCAAGCCATTTTCCGATATCTTCATATGCATGGAACTGCTGATTAGCCAGACCATGTGCCATCGAGCGGAACAAGTAAAAATCGGACGGCTCAATATCTGGGGAATATGGCGGGTGGGGTAGGACTTCCCATTTGAGCGTTCCCAAGTAGGTTTTAACTGTATTGTGGCCGTTTTTCTCGCAGTGCTCGGCTCAATCGCATCAATTGAGTTCGATACCGTTCCCCAGTGATGGTTTCGCCTTGTTTCAACAGCTCATAATAAACAACACCGACCTGGTCCCACCAAATGCACAGCATAACCTTCGCAGCGTGAATATTCGGCCGAGCCAGTGACGTGGAAGCATGACCGGGTTGTCCCCAAGATTTTTTCCTCTTTGGGTTGCTGTCACGATGCGATGAAGAAAACTGTTCCTTCTTTGTCGCTGGAGCAGTTGTTCACAGGCGAAAAAACGACGCTCAACGTCCCTTGGTTTCAAATCATAAGGAACCCAAGTTCCTTGCTTTTGAGTCATTCCCAACGCATGCAATCGCTTGGAAATGGCTTGGCGGGTAACTCCTAATGCTGAAGCAAGCTCTTCTTGCGTTTGGCACGAATCCTCATCGAGCAATGCCTCCAATTCAGCGTCTTCGAAGGTTTTGGGTCTTCCTTTACGTGGACGGTCGTCAACATCGAAATCACCGTCTTTGAAGCGACGGAACCAATCACGGCACGTTGTTTCGCTTGGAGCAGCATCTCCGTACACTTTTTGGTGCTCTCGATGCCGTTTTTTTCGAACAGAACAAGAAAATCAACACTTCCCGCAAATGATGATTTTTTGGCACAAAACTAGACATTTTCACGCAACCACAAGTAAATAATGCAAAAAGAAATTCACTAATGTGCCATAGCAGTTTGCTTACCATATGCCTAATGAAGTTTTGGGTATGTCAAAATCGACCAGAACTTTCTGCTAAAGCCATCTATTGACAGCGAGAACTTAGTTGCGCATATTAATTTAACTTTTAGAAAATTGATAGCAATGTCACAGTTCATTGTATTATTTGTATTAAGAAATATTTTTTGCCGACTGATGGCGGCTAGAACATCTCTTCCCTTTAATATACTAATTTTAATATATTATTAAAAAAAAAAATTTTATGAATAAAGGTTTTGCGTATAAGAAATATTTGCAAAGAGCACACATCTTTAAATCTTTTTTTTAGCGATTTTGCTAAGAAAGACTTTTTTTTCTATGGTCGGTGCATAATCGTCAGACCTTAAACATACAATTTATCAAAAGAGTGCAAAAGACTTTATAGCTTTAAGTGATTAGCTTTACTTTGTAAAATAGAAATAATATTTCACTAGAAACATGATATTCCAACGATTGTTCAAGTGCTTTAATTTAAAAAGTTTTTTTGATAAGTTCTTAAATATTATTCCACTTTTGCCGCATAGTGGACGCACAGTGAAAACGCCTCTTTAGCATATGAAACAGGGTGCATTTAAAGCGTAATCTGGCAGGAAATGGAATAGCATACAAATTAATGACAAATGCAGGATACAGGGTTTAAAGCTTATTTATTGCATGTTGCAAAACAAAAGGACAAATGCAATTCTGCACGCAATGTTTGCATACAGCCTAAGTGTTAACGACGCTTTGTTCAAGTTCCTTCCTGGTATTTATTTTAAGGACTTTTTGTTTTGCTCTTTTTTCCTTTAAATAAAAGTTGTCTGAACATATTATTTGTAGACAGATATAAACAACTTTCGAAGTAATAATTATATGGATAATGAAAGCAGCCAACATTTTTAATTAATTTAAAGTTGAACAAAAGGCTTATAAATAAAAAAGAACTTAATCCAGTTCCTTAAGATTCAGAAAATGCACACATTATATTTTCTTAAAGTGCTGAAAACTGCATTTTAGGCCGTGGCATTTTTCCAAATATTTCTGTAAACTAAAACTTAAATCGATCACTCACATCTACTCTTTAAAGTACGCATATTTTTTTTGTAATTTAAATCTTTTTTAAAACTCAATTTTTTTACTCATAGCATTATTTAATAACTTATTATAGTGAGTTCTCTTTGAATATTCGATTCCAATAGAAAGCTTGGCTTGGTCGGATTAATAAAAGGCTGAACTCGTGAACTGAACGAATTCAAATTTTCCGAGGCTTGGAACGTTTTTTAATTGATAACAGTATCCTAGTATGTAGTCCTGAATTTTATAGATATTTTGAAGTTCTCAAGTCGCATGGTTTATAAATTTATTTTTCGTGAAACCAAGACCATCCCGAAGTAGAAAAAATAAAAATAAAAAATGCATTGTTACAGAATTATGTGAGTTTTGATGAATTTTTTCAACATTCCGAAAAAATTTATGAAAAATAAATCTTATTGAAATAAGATTGGCTCCGTAGGATATTCAGGGTAACCTTATCTGAATGGTGTATTGCATTATTTAAAAAATTACTTAGCTTTGAATAAATGTAGAGAAATTGTAGTAAAGAAAGAAAGTTAAGAAAGCAGCGCGAAAAAGTTTAAAAAAATTGACTGTTTTTTAGACAGGGACTTGGGCTCTTTGGGATTTGTGTGGGAATTTCGATTTAAACTTTTACTAAGCCCAGTTATCATTATGTTTAAAGGAAATTATAATTCAAAATAACTAAACTTGGCTCTTTTGCATATGGCCCTTACCATAATAATAGGAACGTTGCTAACTGAAAATTCGAAAGGTGTATGAACCAGTAAATATCTCCGGGTGGAAACATTTCCCGTTCCCATTTTACATAATCAGGTTATAGGCCATCAAAGATCGAACACAGTGTAAGGAAGTTCTGGTGCTGGGGCATAACACAGTCTAAACCAGGGCCGACTCACAAGCAATTTGTAGTCTGCTGAGACACTGTGCAGCGTAGGGGGCCTAGAAACTGTCCTCGCTTTGCATACATGCATACATACCATGATTCCTTCCCATATACGCGATGAAAATGTAGTTTGCGTGTGTGCTGGGCTGTTGCTGTAGCTGGCGCGCTTTCAGAACGTTTAACAAAAGCACGATCGTTGCGGAGAATGGCAGGATGGCGTTGTGGTGGCGGGCGAGGCTCTCGCGTACCAACGACAGGGCCAGCGTATGCACAACACCAGAGAGGCGAAGCCTGCTCGGTTTCTTATACACACGCGGCAGGAAAGGGGAGAAAAGCGAAATGCGCTTATACGCGCACCCACAGCGACACTCTGTTAATATCACGCGTCTCTCACATGACATTAAATATTTAATTAAATGAAGACGTTTATTACTTCTATTCACGTTATAACTTTTATTCAATGGTTTTATTCTTTACACTTAGTTTCGTTTTCTTTCTCTTAATAAATCCCGCAACTGTTTCACCTAACCTCTACTCCTTCTTTCTTTTCACCATAACCTCCTTTTACTCCCTCTTATCACTTCTCTATTCCCTTCGCTATTCTGTCGCGCTGTACGTCTGCACGCTATGCCGTCCAAAAACCAACCCCTCGTGTTTCGTTTTGCAATCGCCCACGCCGGCTCGTACCGCAGCCTGCCGATATCCGTCAGGTACAGGTATGCTCAAAATTTCTACTTGCTTTAAAATGTCAAATCGGGTCAATTTTGATGCTTGGTGTTCTCAATTTTCAGTGAATTCGAATCGACTTTGAATTGTTTTCATTGTAATTTAAAGCGAATCGATAGATTCCAGTGCCTCTCCTGTTATGCTAAGGGATCGAAAATAAGAGTTATGGGGTTGAAAAAAAAAGTCCAAGCGCAAAAAGTATATATGAATGTACAAGCCTCCACATTACATATTTTTGAAAAAACTCTCCAATAATAAAAAAAAACCATATTTTTCTGTAAAAAATCAAGTTCCAACTTATATTTTTGCTCTAAGAATACAAATTATAAAATAATAATTTTTATAAGTCCATCTTTTTTTTAAGTTACAAAATATTTTTATTTCATTTCGATAATAGAAATTGATATATTTTTTTTTATTATCAATCTTTATTAAACAAATTTTTATTATCAATTTTTACTAAATTAATAAAATGTATTGGTAAATAAAAATAATTATATTAAAAAATTATTAATTTTTTATAAATAATTTTTATCATAAATTTTTATTTCATTAATTGAAAATATTAGTTTTTCTAAAAATTTATATTTTAAAAAATCGAATTGTGAAAAAATGTGCTTATTACAAAAGTTGTTGTTGGATCCACGGGGGGCTTGCAGGTCGGGATCCTCTTCCAAAAAGTTTGAAAAATAAGTTGACAGTTTTTTGCGAGCTCTGATATATATACAGTTCGAAGTGAAACCCCCTATAAACGAATTCTGGATCTGCTCGTTGTTGGCTTGTTTATGTGATCTATTTCATGATTTTTACGAATATGTTTCCAGATTTTCCGCTTCGTTGTTGTCCAATTAAGAATACTATATTTAAAATAGTTTCAAGAAAAGCTTCTCATTTCAACTTAGGCTAGACAATTCTTTTAAAAACGTTTCTGGTCGGAATCTAAATCTAGAACACATTCCATTGATTTAAAAAAATAATTAAATTTTCCACTTATGATCACTAAAAATTGTTTGATTTGTAATCAATTATTCATAACCATTGCGTTCATTTATTTTAGAGCAGAAGATCTGCTCTACAACTTGCTCTTGTTATACACTTACTCCACTGATTCAGCAGCCAATTAAGGCTTAACCCAATAAAATCCTACCACAAAGATTTCTAAAAATAAAAATTCCATCGCGCAACGCCTCCAAGTTGTTAATTTCATAGGCGTGGCGCAACACAACACCAGCAAGATATATGTATAGCCGGAGGCTGCCTCTGCATCAAATCAATACCAAATTAATTGAAACAAATTAAACGCAGAGTTGCCAATGATGAGCAGTCCACACAGGTGCCTGAAAATTGTAGACCCTCAGTTAATCTCTCAGTGTAGTAGATGCTGAAGCGGATTCGGATTCGGATGCGGATGTGCATGGTATATAGCCATTCTTCAAGCGTCAGTTGCATGTGCAATTCATGAATTTCAATTAATTAATTAGGCCACCCACACATACACACACATACACATACAAATTTGCCATGTTGCACGAATTGTGCGAAAGGGCAACTTGCAATCGACGCAACAAATCGAAATGCAATATGAATTGGAGTCGTTGTTGGGGAAGCATCTGCCGCTGCAGCTGCAATTTGACAAAGTATCTGCTAGATTGTGTTGCAGTTGCCCGTACTATGTGTGCGTGCGTACGTGCAACATAAACATACTTGGGATGCAACAGTTCGCTGCTTTTTCATACAAGTGACCCAATTAGAGACGCGCACGCCAATGCAACTGGCTCCTGGCGCCACCTACCGCCCAAAATTTTGCTGCGTATGCGTTTGCTGCTGCTGCGCTGTAGTTCCTATTGTTTTTGTTGTTGTTGTTGGTGCCTATGTTACGGCTTGTTGATTTATGTAATTTAGATTGGATTTTGTGGCGAGAAATTAATGCGTTGAAGATTAATGAGGGGCCCGCTAAGAGTCGGCGGCAGCGGCGTTGGTTTGTGCTGAGTTAAGCGTCGCATACATCAAACCACACGACGCATTTGCCCTGCCCAGACGACATTAGACACCACCCCAACCACCGCCCCTAAACATATATATATATTTATATGTATATACACCCACACGCTTATATATGCTTGTAGCGCCACGAGCCATACTAACGACTTAACATGTTCCTTCAAATTAAATGCCGCGCACGGCCTCGTGTTGTTTATACATTTAGGCGCTTAAACCTTTTTGTAACGTTTGCGTGCAAAGCCAACAACAACATGAACACCAACAACAACATTAACAACAAAACAGCAATAACAATAGCAACAACAAACAACAACAACAACATCCAACGCATTAGGCAAGGACATGCCTAAGAACTCTTTAAAAATCTTACAAGTCCCAAAATTGCTATAAAGCACACACACATACACGCTCAAACACCACACACACACACAGATACTCACACACACGGGAGGTGGCAAAAGCTACATTATGAAAAAAAAAACTTTCATGTGTGTTGGTTTGTGCCAGCCTATTTTAATCTCATTAAAAATGTAAGCAAAAGTGAAATGGTGTGCTACAGGCTCTAGGCTGTAGCCAGCAGCCAACGCTGCCGCTCTTGTACCCGCTGCTGTGTCCCAGCTACTTCTCGTACTCCACCCACCAACCCCTCTTCAGCTATTACTTCTTTAGCTCAGCTGGTTATGCGGCTTGAAGTTGTCTTTAAAATTGACTGAAAGCGAAAATCAGTGTAAACGCTTCGACGAGCAGCGTTTTTGGTTTAGAGAGCAAGTCGTTTATAGCAGGCGCCATTTTGGCTACACGTGTAACTTTGGTTAGTGCCGCTGTGCGTGTGTGTGAGTGCGAGAGTGTTGCCAACACCAACATGGCAACACCAAGCACACGCACGCTCGTACACACACTAAGACGCCTCTGCACATGTGTCTGTGTGGTTTCCTCTTTGTGGCTTTCCACTTTATTTTGCGTTTATTATTTTACGCCTACTTGAGATGTGAGAGAAAAGGAGCACAAGAGAGCGCACTGTTTTGCGCCTAACTTCAAAATTTTACCTAAAGCTTAACTCAAAGACAGTGCACAGTGGGAGAAATATCAATTATGTGGTATGAAAAGTTTCAATCAAATTTTAGATTTCCGACAAAATTTGGTTTTGTTTCGATAAATAATATCATGTCAATAAATAAATAAGATTTAAAAGAATGCTCAAAAAAAAAAGCGCTTATTATAACCCAGAAACGACAAAGCTTTTCTTTTACAAAAAAATTCTCATCCGCATGTAATGAAGCCAGTCAAAATGTATTCGGAAACACTTAATGAGAAAGTCCTACTCAGTCCTATTCACTAGAAGACATTGTCATTTCCAATTATCTCTTAAATCTGTCTGAATAGCGTTTTATACGTGAATCAGATGATATCAAGAAATGAATCGATTCGTATATAGCCTCAAAAAATAAAGAGTATTTTCCATGCAGAAGGTTGGAAAGGATGGAACGATGGAAAAAGTAGTGGCTTTTTTTTTTTTTTGTTCTGTTGGTCGTGTTTCTACCGCGCTCCGCTTACTTTTTATTTTTTATAAAAAAAACCTACGAATTTTAACGAATCTTTGTTCGCAAGCGACTAATAACTTAGTGGTGGTCCATTTAATTAAAGTGACAAACTCAAAATAACTGCAAAAGTGTTAATTTAATTGCTAAAACATTTTGCTTAAATTCTAAACAGTGCAATTTGTTGTTGCTGCTCAATTTTTGTTTGCATTTTTAGCTCAGCCTAGCCGCTCAGCTTAGTTTTTGTTGTTGTTGCTTGTTCCTCAGTGCGAGCTTTTATTTCGTGCGGCGCTTTGCGTATTCTTCTTTGTGCTGCGCTCACCAACGCTTTCTTGTTGTTGCGTGCATCTCTTCTTTGCTTTGAGCATACGTATTTGTTGTTGCTGAATAACTGCTGTATTTATAAGCTTTGGGTCGCTTATACACCGTCAGACTCATATACACTGTCTGTCTGCTGCATCTTTTGTAAACAATCATCGCCATGAGTGACCTAAAGATTTGTTGTTACCCATCTTGTCAATGGAGTGGTATACAAACCGAAGCCTGTGTTGCATGCTGGATGTGCGACAACATGGCTCATTTAAAATGTGCCGGTCTGACCGGCCGTGTCTTCGACTTTATACGTGAGGGCAAAGGCCTAAACTGGACCTGCCCAACTTGTCGTTCCGCTGAAGTTGAGATGAAAGCCTTTATGCGCCAGACAAAACTGGGATTCGATGACCTTTATAAGGATTTTCGTTCTCTTCAAGATAAGTTTTCTTCAATTTCAAGTATGTTTGGCAATTTGCAGCTTATGAGAGTTTCACCTAAGCGCAAAAAGGCAAACCTACCAGCAATTGAACCAACTTTAATAAATTCTAACCCTACAGTGCTGGACTCGCCGATAACTCCCCGTCCGTCGCAGCTTATTTCGTTCGCTACGCCTATACCAGTTCCTTCAGCCGCTGCTAGTGACACGGCTAGTGCTGTTGCTGTTGACACTAGCGCTAGTTTGACTGTAGCTTCTACAGCTCCTACCGTCGAGTCTGCCACTATGAACTGCGCCACTAACAGCGTGACTGATGCGCCGTCCTCTGTCATCATTTTGAGTGGAGTCCCTATACCTGCCGCCCCGTCAATTGCTGACCCCTCGGACTCATTGGTAGGAGTGGCTCCTAAAAAGACAATCTTCGTCTCCAGGCTAATGCCATCGGCAACTGTAAATTGCATTAATCAATTCGTTTGCCAGAAGCTTAATATTTCTCCAAATGAAATTGAAGTATTTAAGTTCAATTTTAAGTATAAGCGCGATATCTCTTCGTTTAAGATTAGTGTCCCTGATTCTCTCTTTTCTGCTATACTTAATCCTTCATTCTGGCCTACTCATACTTTAGTGCATGAGTTTATTAGAAAACCTAAAAAGACTTTAGCATCTAATGTAGCTTCCTCTATAAGTGTAGTTAACACAGCTTCAAAAAACTAAATTCTGTTCTTACCATTCAATATCAGAATGTTCGTGGTCTCCTCTCTAAACTTAGTAGACTTTTCACCAATAGCGTAAATTTCGATTCTGATATTATTGCTTTCTCTGAAACCTGGCTTAATGCGTCTGTCTATGATTTTGAGATTTTTGTTAGCTCCTATGTAACCTACAGGCTTGACCGGTCTCCCGGTCGTGGTGGTGGTGTACTCATTGCTGTTAATGTAGCCTTAGAATCTCATTTACTATCCCTAAATTTTCCAATAGGCATTGAGTTCATTGCGGTAAAAGTGTTTTTTAATAATTCCTATATCTATCTTACTTGTTCCTATATACCTCCTTGCTCCGACTTGAGTGTATATCAGAATCATCTCACTGCCATTCGTATGGTGGCTGATTCTGTTGGTACTCGGGATCAAATTGTTGTCTTAGGCGACTTTAATCTGCCTACATTATCTTGGCTTAGTTCAGTCAATTCTAGTTTTCTTTTTCCATCTGGTAATCATGAGTTTGTTACAGGACTGATTGATATATCTCTCAGCCAAATAAATTTTATACATAATTGCTCAAATAGAATGCTTGACCTCGTTTTTGTCACTGATAATTCTGATTTTGAAATTTCTAGGATCTGTCCGCTCTCTGTACCCGAGGATCCGTACCATCCGACATTACAAATCTCTTTAAAATTTAATGGTCTCAACCGAAATCAGCCACATGCTCACGCTCCTCGGTATCGCTGCTTTCGCAAGTCTAATTTTGTCGGTCTTAATAAATTTTTGTCAGAAGTTAACTGGTTGCCTTTGTTGACTACTAATGACCTTGACTTATCCATTTCCAATTTCTATCGGGTTTTATACGCTGCTTTTGATCTCTTTGTTCCTTATTCTGTCCCGGCTCCTTCTTTAAAGCCGCCTTGGTTTACTACTAGTCTGTCCTCTTTAAAAAATCGCAAGTCTTCCTCTTACAAAAAATTTAAGAAATCTGGATCGCCTGTCGACTTTTATAAGTTTTCTATTCTACGCAGCAAGTTCGTCCTTCTTAACAGAATTTGCTACAATAATTATCTTTCCCGCTGTCGGCTAAACTTCTGTAGTGATCCTAAAAAATTTTTTTTCTTTTGTTAATTCTAAACGTAAATCTTCCTTATTTCCTTCATCGCTATATTTCAAAAATGAAAGCTCTACTAACAATTCTGAAATCGCCGACCTGTTTGCGAAATTTTTTCAAACTACCTATTCTGTCAACCCTAATTGCATTGATCTTAACTATCCCTATAACCTACCACATTCAAATCTTATTCCTTATCCAGAAATCTTTGAAACCGACGTTTTACAATCCCTACTGTCCATTAAATCATCCTTCTCCCCTGGCCCCGATGCCATACCTAGTTGCGTCTTAAAGCATTGTGCTCACTCTCTTTTTACACCATTATCTGTTCTTTTCCGCACTTCATTAAAATATTCTTATCTTCCGGCCATCTGGAATGAATCTTTCATTATCCCTATTCACAAAAAAGGTTCCAAGTCCAACATTGAGAACTACCGCGGTATTGCCAAGCTTTCATCAATTCCAAAAGTTTTTGAAAGGATTGTAACTTCACAATTGCAACACTACTGTCGTTCTTTAATGTCGGATTCCCAACATGGGTTTGTAAAACGTCGGTCTACTTCTACTAACCTTTTAGAACTTTCGTCTCTTATTAATCTTGGTTTTACGGAAAAAAAACAAACTGATGTCATTTATACTGACTTTAGCAAAGCATTTGACTCGGTAAACCATAGTCTTCTACTTGTTAAACTGTCTCGTCTGGGGTTTCCGTCTTGTCTTTTAAATTGGATATCGTCCTATTTATCCAACCGAGTCCAGAAGGTAGTTTTTAAAGGCTGCGAATCTACAGAAATTATGGTCACGTCAGGGGTACCTCAAGGTAGCCATCTAGGCCCTCTTCTTTTTAACTTATTTTTAAATGATCTCCCTCAGGTAATCTCATCTTCTCACATTCTTATGTATGCGGATGATGTTAAACTCTGTATGTCCTACTCCGATAATAATAATTACTTACTTCTTCAGCAAGATTTTGATAGCATGCAATCTTGGTGCAATATCAACCAACTCTTTCTCAACAAGACAAAATGTAACGTTATGACATTTTATCGTTCTGCTCCTTATTTGGCTACTTACTCTTTAGAATCTTCTACCTTAGAACGCATCAAGAGTGTGTCTGACCTTGGTGTTTTGTTTGATCATAACCTTAAATTTAATAACCATATTTGCAACATCGTGAATAAGGCCAGAGGTGTTCTTGCTTTTATTAAGCGTTGGTCTAAAGAGTTTAACGACCCTTACACAACCAAACTTCTTTATATTTCTCTCGTCCGTCCAATTTTGGAATATTGTTCCTGCGTTTGGAGCCCTCAATACCACCTTTATCAGGACATGATTGAGTCCGTACAAAAGCAATTTCTCCTTTTTGCACTTCGTGGCTTAAACTGGGACCCAAATATCCGACTGCCGCCATATTCTGATAGACTTCGCCTTATAAAGTTGCCTTCCTTAAGTCATCGCAGAACATGCCACGGCGTGTTATTCTTGCATAAACTGTTACTCGGTCTTATCGATTCCAATGTACTCCTTAGCAAAGTTACTTTGGTCATACCATCCAGAGTAACTCGTAATTTTCGACCCTTAGCCTTACAATTTTGTAGATCTAATTATGCTTTGCACGACCCTTTCCGTGTCTTATGCTCTAACTATAATAACTTTTACAATTTCCTCTCTTTCGAACGGTCTATTCAATCTATCACTTCTTCTATCTTAAGTCACCTTGACTTGCCACTTCGAGCATCCTTGACCAATCCTATATTATGAGTCACCCACTAGGTCAATGGTGACCCAATGGCTTTTTTTGCGATATAATGTTTAATTTTTATCTTGCTTCCTTTTTTCAACTTTAATATTGTAAATCCAAGTTTCTGGCCAGTTCTTGATGTGAGTAGGTGCATATCATTAAAAAGTTCACCCATCGGGCTAGAGACGCGGATTAGTTCATATCAATTTCCTCGCTCTACTTTCTTTTCTAAATAAATTATATGTACTTTTTATAATATAATGTCAACTGTTCGTAGTTGTACCCCTCAAATAAATAAATAAATAAATAGTAATGGATATGTACTTTGAATAAAAATTAATGTATAAAAAATTCACAATTAATTCAGAATTTATATAGAAAATGGCGGTAAGTTATACGCTTTTTATTATACATTTAAGATTTTGGGGAAAAATTCCGATGGTTGGAAAGTGCCTTGCCTAATTTTAATTTATAGTGCAATTTGTGACTGTAGTTTAAAAATACAGTGCTCTAAAGATTTTTTCCAATAATTTTACTTGATTCAATTCTAGTAAGATTTCACTTTAGTTAAGATTTACAGATCAAGTGTGGTCTTTAAAGTAGTTTCGGTTAAATGGGTACATAAATAAGCAGAAATGTCGCATTTGTAGTGAGGATAATCCACAAGCTTTTGTCGAAATACCATTATATCCACAGAAAACTTCTGTCATTTGTCTACGTTGATAAACCAGAATTGAACACCTGTAAATCAACATTCGAAGAGTTATTGGCGAAATACGGCCGCAAATGCTGCGTAAGATTACGCCTACGTGGCCGAAATCATATTTAAACATTAATGTCATAAAATTTGCTTTCATAAAAAGCCCGTTTCATTGATATTAAAAATATTTTTATTTATTTATTATGATTAAAGCTTGTGAACTCTTAAAAAAAAACACATTTTACTAGATATTTTTTCAAATTTTTGGAAAAAATTGAAAATTACAAAAAATGTTCGTTTGGTCAAGGCTTTTAGGCATTTTTGCATTTTTTTTTAAAAACCAAGATTTTGCAATTTATATGATTTTTAATTTTAGACTCTGATTCGTCTAATTATTAGTTAGAGGTGAATTTCAATTTTTAAACAAATTATTATAAATTCTATAAGCAGCAGTTAAAATCCTAAATTTTTCCATAGATTTTTGTAAGACTACAGATTGCCCCTTTCTTCGAAGTTGCAAATAAAATCGTGCCATATCTAGAATTTCTCCCACTGTTCGGAGTCCTTGGCTGCTTCGTTTTCGTACTGTTCTACATTGTTGTTGCTGTTATTATTATTGCATGCTATTGCTGTTGTTTTTAGTCGGCGCAATGAGTTTGTTGTTGTTCTTGTTGTTTAGCGGCTGCGGTTCGACGGAGTTTGTTATAAAATTTATGAAAAGAAAGCAAAATCAAAATCAAAATTATAATAAAATCAGATTACAGCCTCTCAATGTTGAAATATATTTTTATTTTGTTTTTTTGCTGTTGAATTTTTTTTTTTTTTTTCATGATGCTTTTTAGTCGAAAAAATGTTTTCACTTCACTTTATGAAAACATAAGCAATTTTTGTTGTTTGTTGTTACTTGCTTTTGCCTTTTTAGATACTGACACCGACAAAAATTGTAGCCTGCCAGTTGCTCTATGGAAGTTTTTGAGTGAGAAGGCGGAGAGGGGGAGGAGGTACTTGGTGTGCCCTTACTCATTCCCAGCGGTGCGTTTAACAACGTTCCATTTTTATGTGCCAGACATGTGAAAGCTCTTCATTTGTACCGATAAGGGTAGGCAGGCACTCACTCCCGGATTCACAAAGACTCACAGCAACTCATACTGACTGACTAACTGACTGACTGACTCCCAGTCTTGTCTGGGCCTGACTTACCTCGTCGTCGTCGTCAACGTTGTTGGAGCGAGTGCTTGTCGTTGCCTTTGGCTGTGTTGGCGCTGATTTTATGGCATTTTTGGGCATTTTTTTTTTTTGTTTTTTTTGTTAGGGCTTCAGCCCTACCCAGCTGGCAACTCTGGCAGCAAGTTTATAAAATATGTACTTCAAGGTAGTAGGTTTCATTGCAATTACTTAAGATTTTACTGTTTTCGTTAATTGAGCATTGAATTACTTTATACGTACACGCACTTGTGGAGGGAGGGGAGTTGGGCAGAATAACGCGCCTGCTTTGATTGCATTGTTTATGCCTGAATGCTAAGCTCTCTCGTATGTACATCTGTGAGTATGTATCTACGAGTATGTTTGTATGCAACTTTAATTTAGCATTAATTGTTGTATAATTTGTGCCGCATGCAAGTAAACAAAAGCCTTTTAATTAAATTTTAACCATAACCCAACGTACTGTCTGACAAGTCGTTGACGTGACCGTTAGTTCAGCCACCCTCGCCGACGACGTTGTCGCCGCAGCAGGAGCAGCATGTATCTCCAACTCCAACACCACAAAAACAAACCATATCCTTTGCCTATATAGGCCCCTTTCCTGCTTCTGCACAGCTAACAGAGCTTAAACGCAAATCAAATATTTACCCCAGCTAACACGCACACACAGATACGCATACACACATACACGACACACACTTGAACAATGGCTTTGCATGTGTGTGTGTGTGTTTGTTGAAACAAAACAAAAATAATTGTAAATTCAATTTCATTATTAAATTTTCTTGTCCGCAGTTTTGTGTGTTTGTCTATTATCTCAACACAGCCGCAATACGAGTGTATCCGCTCTCTTCCCACCTCTGCTCACCAATCTATAAAACGTTTGCTTTACTACTCACACTCCATATAAACATGATTCATAGAGTGATAGGGTATATTAAATTCGTCTTAGGCTATGTAACAGATAACAGATGGCAGCTTCCACCTTATAAAGACGATTCCAAGCTGATTCGCTTCAAGAGCTTAGTCGATAAAGCTGAGATATCGCAGACCATAAGAGACAGCCAGACCAAATTTTACCTAAAGAGGCTACTTATAGAGATCTGCTTGACTTTTTGACATTTTTCACTCCTCTGTTCTCTATAGTACTATGCGGAATTAAAATTTAGTGTGTTCAAGGGGTCTAGCTGGATAAGTAACGTTTTTGAATTAAAGTAAAAAATTAATAAATTAAGACTTGTCAATGACAATCGTTGAAGAAATTTTGTGGTTTGGTCTCTATTAAATAAATGGTGAAATCTATTTTTTTTTTTAACTAAGGCATAAGAAGTCTATGTTTTTAACACTTTTTAAACATTGTTGGGGACAGTTTCACTGCTTTTATACAGAGATAGAGTGCAAATTTTAATAGAATTAAATAGCCCAAGTCATGTTAGCTGACTGGTCTGTGCGATTGAATACTGTACTACGTTATAGCCTATTACAAGGTATTTGCCCCTAGCTGTATGAGCCTCGTCTAGTCAGTGTCTAGACTGCCTAGGCTAGACCATGACTATTATTTAAAAAAATTATAATTTTTTAAATTCCCATGAACTCCCACACATAAAGTGTTATAATTATAAAAAAAGTATAATTTATTTAGAAAATTAATTATAGCGAGGGTATAGATATGAGCTTACCCACGTCTCTAGCCCGATGGGTGAACTTTTTAATGATAAAATTTAAAATAAATATAAAATTTAAGAAAAAGAATTATATTTTAATAATAATCCCGCTTTTGGTATATTATATTCTCAATTACTTTCTTACGCTCTTTTTCACATATTTTCATTTACTTAACAGTTAGTGAACCTCACTCCAAAATATTGTGTTTGCGATTTACTGTACACTGCCGTAGTACATAGTACAACAACAACAAAATACACTTACATTCACTAAAAATAGAGTACAGCCAAAGATGCATGTGTTTTCGAGTGAATGATTTATTGACGTACGCAGATCTCCAATTCCAAAGCAGTTTATTTGTGTTAAATTAAATTTATAGCTGCTCCTCTTTCCCCCAGCGGAATTTCAAAACTTAGATTGTTTTGCAAAACTTCTATGCAGCATATTAGTGTACAACTTTTTTGGGGAATTGGATGAATGACTGTACTGGTTATGCAAACTGCGAAGCGTGCTGTCTTAAAACTTAATATGGCTGTTGTTCACTTTGAGCCACTAACGAACTGAGCCACATTAGTAACGAAGCAGAAATGCAGAAGTGCCAGACGAAAAATTTGAGCAAACACAATAAGCTACTTATATGTGTCATATGGTGTGCTTTGATTTTATTAAGAGCAGTTTTTATGACAATGTATTAATAGTAAGAGCAGTCTCTAAAAAAAAAGGCTCTACGCATAATTTATTTAGTTCTTCAGTTGGTTTTTGTATACTTTATCCGAAATTTGTGTAATATAATAACCCTATTGTTGTAAATTTTCTGAATTCATAAAATATTAAAATTAAGCAGAAAAGGTAATTTGAAACTGGTTTATATTAAAAAATAAAAATGAATAACAAAAACAATATAATATAATCTATAATATTTCAGTTGAAAGCATCTGCTAAAACTCTGCAAAATTATAATAATTAACCATTAGCTTTAGTGAAAATGTAAAATATTTAAAGGGAATAAAGCACAAATAAATAAATAAAATAAATAATATATAATATTGTGAGAAATTATGCATCAAATGCATAAAAATTAAGTTTTGGATATATTTCCTGAGTATCCACTGCAAAGGCATTGAAACTAAAATTTTTCTATTTTTGAATACTTTTTACGATTGCCTACATTTAACTTCATTATTATATTACACAAAGAAAAAAAAATACTGGCGGATATTAGTATATTTTACAACAATCTTATGGGCAAGTCAAAGGTCTTGGTCTGGCAGATATGAGTTTGAGTATAAATTGTTGTTGGGCATTCTGCATTTCTGCTCGGCAAAGTGAACATTCAATATTACTCTCAATATATAAAAATTTTAATTTCAAGCCCCGTGTTAGCTCAAACGAGTAAAGTATTTAGCCAATAATATTAAAATTAAAATTTTAGTGAGGGTATTCTTTCACTCTTTCTTTTCTGCGACATTATTTAAATTTTAAAAATCTTCTTAAATATTTTGCATACAAATAATCTCTTGTTATTAAATCTAATTTAAATGCATACAAAAATTATTTGAAAAAAATTGTTTTACGGAAAGCAAAAAACATAAGCGAAATTTTTTTTCCAGAAAAATTCGCTTTAAATTTGGACACGAAAAGGAAATGCATAAGGGCCGTCCCAGAACAAGCCGACCAGAAATACTAGTGTTGGTGAACGTGAAAAAAGTATCGTATCTTAAAAGCTTAAGTTCAAAGTTGAACGGCAGTCTAGTCCTTGTTGGACTTATAGGAACTTATATATATATACATATACATATGTATATATATACATATAAGTTTAAAGTTTATTGCTATTATTATATGATATGTTCGTTTTTGGATGAATTTGCAAGCATGAAACAAATATGGGATGACCTTATATAGTTACACAGGCAAAAAATTCATAATGGGGAAAAGTTTTTATAGCGAAATAGTTGAATCTTCCACATAATTTGCGAGGACTCTCTGTAAATACGAACTCCGGCGAATTTTTACAAAGGGTCATCAATCTTAAGGTTTTTTTTTTTTTTAAATGCAAAAACACAAAAATTTCAAATTAATCGGAAAATCATTATTATCAATAGAAAGAACCATTCTTGCCATTCACTTTGTAAAGATAATCCCTTTCAAATGTTGGCCGCAGCTGCGCCTTAGCTCGTCCATGCGGAGGTTCCAATTTTCGATGACGCGTTCGCGCATAATCGACGGTATCTCGCCTATAACACGGGTAATGCATCAATCGTAGCTGGCTTGTCCACAAACACTTTAGACTTCACGTAGCCCCCAACGAAAAAGTCTAACGCTGTGATATTACACTTTCTTGGTGGCCAATTCACCGGTCCGGAGCGTGAAATTAATTTTTCACCGAATTAGGTCCATAAAATGGTCTAAGCGCGCGAAAAACTTTCTTTACAGAACGTGAGTTTTCGTAATATAATTATACGATTTGTAAACGTTGTTCGGGTGTAAGTCTTTCCATAATGAAATGGCAATGAAAACTGAATAAAAAACACATGGCAACTTGACAGTACTCACGTATGATTTATAAAAACATAACCTCATTGAAAATCAACCCTTAATTTTGATGACCCTTTATAACACTAACTACTCAATACATGACTGTTTATGAATAACTTACAAAGTACCTCTTTTAGAGGTTATGCCACAAATCTAAGGTGCTGGGGTTTTTTGGACGTCGGTTTCGAATTCAACAATGCTAAAAACATGTAGTAAATATGGCCTGACTTTTTTAGGGTGGCTCATTTTAGTAAAACTTCGTTAGTTTTTTTATGTCACATATATCACATATATGGAGGTCGCTGAATACTAAACCAAGATACGAAAAATCCAGGCTCATCGGATTGCTAAGTTAAGCGCCGAAAAAATGACGATTATAAGGGTAATATCAGAAACCTTGGGCGTTTTTGGACCTCGAAATTAAGCTTAGAGCGCTAGAATATTAAAGTCACAGAAATCAAGGTTTTGTAAGTACATACATATCGGTACGCGAAAGGAACTCATCTAAAGAGGCAACCTAAATTTTATTTAAAGTATTTGTGCTGTTAAGGTACGTGTCGTGTTATGACAGTGTTAAGTAATATCGACCGTTTAGCAGCTCGTGACAGCTGTTAAGACAACTTCAGCTACCGTGAAGATTCTCAATAATTCAATGCTGCTTGGAATAAAAATAGATTTCAGATAGCTGTTGACGTATTATTGATTTTTTCATTTCATTTAATTTTTTATTTTTAGACATGTTGCAAAAAAAAATACGTTAATAATTAATTTCTTTTTAAATCTTAAGTCTACAAAACTGAAATATTTTATTTAAATGAATATTTACAATAAAAATTGTTACAACTAAACTTATAGTAAATGCATGCAATGAGCCTATTTTTTTGTAGTGCCAACTACTACATATTATTTTAATCACAGTATTACAATAAACTGTGAATAACAATGTGGTTCTACTAATAAAAAAAAATAAATTCCCAAAATAAAACCACTTTCGAAACTTTGTACAAGCTGGTTTAAAAACTAAAGTTTGCACAGAAATTCATTTTATTCCATTCGCTGGGATACCCTTGAGTAATAGGTATATCGAAGTCGGTCACGCCCCAGTTACACGTACGCCATTTTGTGGTTCTACTGCAGGCTTATGTGTGTGTGTGTGTGCCTATGTATGTTTAAACAAATGCGGTTAATGTTCATATTTCATTTTAATCAGACCCGCGGATATTGGTGTCTGCCAAAGCTGTTAATGCGCATTTAGTGCCGCACTATTTACACACACACTTAGGCACTTATACGCACACATTGACATACATACTCACAGTCAGATACTTACACACAGATACACACAGTTACACACATTTACAACTTGCCGCAGTGTACATTTGTTTTAGTTTGTCAAAAACAAACTTTCTACCTACGATGCCAGCCGTTCAAATTATTGTAAAATTTTACAACAACCAGCCAATTACCAAAGGTTTTTATTTGATTTTATACGGTTTGGCTTTTTGGTAACAAGTTTTGGTAGTGGGTTGTTTTAGCCCAATGCGGGTAGCTTAGTCCTGGGGCTTCACTAGCTAAAAACTTCTGTCAGTTTGCCATCTAACCGACAAATTTGTCGCTTACATTTTTGTTAGAAGATTTGATTTTTTTTTTATACTCATAGACATATTAAGTTCGTCCAAATGCATGTAACATGAATAATAAATAATTTTGATCGTCTAAGTTTATATATTCGTGATCCGCAAGGAACGCCGCTGCATACAGAACTGTCTTTGTGTCGGTCCATATTTAGGAACGCTGGGGTCCTTTAACTTGTAAGACCCGGAGCCACCAATTTGATATGCAGACACTTCTAGTAACTAAGCAGATGCAGTTTGTGTTAATCGAACACCTATTTGACTTCAAAATTTTTGTCTCTTGCAAATTTTTGTTACATAGTACTAGGGGGCTCCGCCGCTGTTCGCATCACTGACCCGTGCACTTATGAAGCATGTCGAGATGTTTTACTTTCTGTCTCACTGGACGAAAACATAACGTGGCCGTTTTGTTGTTTTTTCACACTCACAAAATTTTTTGCAGAAAAATGGAGTGGGCGATGTTAATATTGCTAAGGTATTCCAAAAAATTGGGTTTCAATATCTTCATAAGCTAACGAATTATACTGTTCGGTCCTATAGTAAACTTCAGTAGACTTGAGTTTTATGTATTTATTTATTTATTTATATAAAGCTAGTTTACACTTAAAAGATATAAACTAACAATAACGAAAGAAAGCCATGGCTACCAGGGCCTTTAGCTAAGACTTGAGTTATAAATGGTGGAATGTATTATACAATATTTAGTTGTAAATAGATGAATGCCGAAAATTAGCTTTCACTTGTTTCGAGATTTTGGATTTAATTTTTTTTCGAATTTTTGCGAATAGTAAAATATTTTTAGCATATTTTATGAAAATGTTCCGAACACTGATTGAAAAAGACATTATTGAAAGTTTGAATTATCTATACCTTTATTTGCTTCTATGATATCTTGTCGCTCAGTTTTGATAGAATACCCCGTTGACTATATTCACTGCGTAGTGAAGAATCCAACCTAAAACCAAATCCTGGATCCACACCTTACTCAAAGCATCTGCAACCAAGTGCTATTAAATACTATCCGGCAAAGAAACGATCTGAAAATAAAGGTTTTACTAAACAAAAAAGTTAGAGTACAGCATAGTCGGTCACCTGAATTTATTAGACTTAACACTAAACATTTACTCCTGATACCTGTATGCATCTTTTATGTATCAAAATCACATCCTCCCAACACCATTTATTCAATTATTTGAAGACATGTACCCATGTGAGCCTAACAAGAAAATAAATGGTTGACTTTTTCGAAACAACCTGCCATCTTCTTATGTTAGTCATTCCCCTTTTAATACGCCTACACCACTCAGCGTGTCCATACTAAGCATATCTCAGATAATCAGCTATACTTTTTTTGTGGCATTACAACCGGATGCAGTGTATCCCACTGTCAGGCAACGCATCAACTGATTTACATTTTTTTTCTATTTATAGGGTCACTAAGCGTCAAGAGCGCTTAATGTGATTATACAAAAGGTGATTTACTTTATGTACTCTTATACCACAAATACAATAAATGTGTATTTTTGTCAAGATTTATGGCCACTCAAAATAGATAAAATTTAAAAGTTTTATGGCCACTATTAAAAATCATATTTACTGATTTATTACCTAAATGACCACAACAATTTTATTTACAAAAGACGTCTAGAAAAAAAAAAAACAACAAAATGAGAACAAAGCTACAAAAAATTAACACTTTTATGTTGAAGATTTGTGTTTAATGACATCATTTGGGGAATCTCAAAGCGAATGAATGCCGAACGATAAAATAAATACAGTAATAAGATTTAATTTACTTATGCAGCTAGTTTTTAAAAATAATAAAATATTTAAGAGCTAAGCAAGGTTAAGCGCTAAAAATTTGTTTACATTTGAAATTGCTTTGTGTGGATAGCTTTGCTAAGAGTTAAGTTTGTCGTTATAAGCAAAAAGAATTATGTTTATAAGATTAAATATTTTTGTATTTTTATCTATTCATGTATATAGAAGCAAATTTAAGAGTTTAATTAGAAGAAAGAAGAAAGAAAAGTCAATTTCGGGGACATATATTGATATATTGTCAAACAAAAACTATAAGCTGTGTAACCAATGGCAAAGTTAATTAGATCAAAAAAATATAAACAATTTTTTTTCTTAATTCAATTTTGAGCATTAATATTAATTTAAAAATTCTAGAACAAAATGTGTCATTAATAATTTGCTTCCCAATAATAATTTATTTATAATAATACAATTATTAAAACTAAAATTAATACCAAATCTTTAGGCTTTGTTTCTAAAACTTCAATCAGCTTTTTACCTGTATTTAATATAATAGTACCCTTATTAAATCTATAGGTATAGGTTGTACTGGTTGACCCCTGGGGGAGTCACACGTAGACTAGATAGTCTTTAGTGCTACCGGAAGGTGCGGCTGGTGTACGATGCACGTTAGTCGTCAAGTATGCGCGTGTGCTTGGCGAACGCCAGAAGCTTTTGAGGTGCCCTGTCGGCTGCCTCTTCCAGTGAGATAAGCCAGGGCTTTCCTAGACATTTGAGCCTCGAAGTACATAGAGCAGGGCAGTGGCAAATAAGGTGCTCCAGAGTCTCTTTGATTTCTGTCTACCTGCACTTCCTGCATTCATCGTTGTTGGTAATGCCTAACTTCTTAGCATGTGTTGCTGTCAGGAAGTGACCAGTGAGTCTGCCCACCATAAGTCTGCAATCTCTTCTTGGGAGTTTCAGAATATACTGGGCAAATTTGTTGTCGATTTTCCTGCCAAAAATTCCAAGCTGTCCTGCAGCTCATTGTGTTGCGCCACCTTCTGCCAGATCTGACTACAGCGTTCTCGTCTTATTTGCGGTTAATCGTCCTTAGAGGAATCTTCAGATCCTCAAGTGACGGTTGTCTCGATCCCTTCTTTGCAAGCCTGTCAGCTGTTTCATTTCCATCTATGCCCTGGTGGCTGGGAACCCAGAAGATGCAGATGGGTGCTTTATGCATCTCATGTGTCCCTGCTTGCCAGTACACATTTGGAGTTTATGCTTAATGCTTGCAATGACTTGATTGCCGCTTGACTATCAAGAAAAATGTTAGTTCGGTTCTGCTCTAGGGTGAGCGCTAGTTCTGCAGCCTTCTTTATGGCGAATACTTTCGCCTGGAAGATGCTGCAGTGGTCTGGCAAATTATAAGACACCTCCATGGATGGGTCTATACAGCATATGGTCGCCCCAACGCCGGACTATATTTTGGATCCGTTCGTGAAAATTTCTGTGGCTCGTTGGTCCATACCGATTTTCCAGTCCTCAGGTCCCAATAGAGTGAGAGAAGTTGTTCTGGAGAAGTTGCTTACTGGGTTTATAGTCCGTGCTATTGAATTTCACCCCTACAACTTTGCTGCGCCCGCTGTTTTTAAACAAATAAATAAAAAATATCGTTGATATTAAATTAAAGAGCACTATCAAATTAAGGAAAAACTGATGCATGCAGGCGCTTAGTTCAGATATTAAAACTTAGGTAATAATTTTTATATAAATAATCAATAAATTTTGCATAAATGATAAATCGCACCAAATAGACACATTTTCTATAACAATAAATAAATGTGACTTCAGCCATTTTTTTTTGTTATTCCATTTATTAAAAATACATTTTTTCACTTGTATATACCTACTTGTAAAAAAAATGCTGTTGTATATTATATATATGGTTATGGATATTTTTTTTATTTTTGACGCCCTATGCTCCAAATAGGAGTTAAAGGAACATATATATATATATATGGATATTTTAGTTTAGAAATTGGAGTAAAAGTTTTTTTCCAGAAGAGCGCTCTTGTCAGACGGAAAGGCATGTTCCGATTGCTACTAGATACTTTGATCTAAAAAACTTATGGTCAGATAATTCTACAGTAGCATGGCCGCTTTCGTTATTATTATTATATAACATTGTTCGATGGGAAATATCAAAAACTTTTTAGTTTTAAAAAAGAGTTACACAAATTGAACGCTTTGCTAAATGTTACCGCATGATATTATATATATTATATATATAAATCGCGTGAGATAAGAAATCAATCGAACATACCTCTAATATTTATGAGAAGATACGAAGAAATCTTTCGCAACGTCTTGCCAACGTTAAGCGGATCTTTACAAAAAAGATATTGAATATGAAATTTGATACGATTATTCGGAAATTAAATACTGAATAAACACAAAGAATTAAGAAAACCCTTAAAATATATCATGCTAAAAAAAATAAATAAACTATTCCATACAAATTTATGTATGTAAATGCCATCAAAGATAATCTCTACTCATATAACCTCAAACATTTAATTAATAAAATAAATGTTTCCATTTAAGTTATAAATTGTTTAAGTTCTATTGAACACTTTTCAACTCTTTAGTTAAAAAAAAAATATTTCTAGTTTTATGAATAAATTTTTTCTTTATAATTTGATATACCCTTAATAGTAAAAAAAAAAAAAAATCATATGACGGAAATCTTTGTTAATTTAAATATGCACACATATTTTTAATGAGTAAGCTTTAATATCTGAGTTGATAAATATGAATTTATATTTAGGCTTTTGTGTCTACTTTTGTTATGATTTTAAGATTTTAATCTAAATTGTTCCCAAAAAAAAAAAGTTTTTATTATGTTGCTACTGTAAATATGGGTTAGGTTTCATTTCTAAGAAAAAAAAATGCTATAAAATTAAATGTTTAAGTTAAAAAAAAAGCCGCTTTAAAATGAAATTAGATATATTATGATAGGCCTAGATATGCTTATTAATTTTTGTTGCCTGTTTGACGTTTGTTATATCAATTTGAACAATTTATAAAATGCGTTTCAATTTTATTTAAATAAAGCTGCTAATGGTTGTTAAATAACAAAAAAAAGTCGTAATAACTTTATTATGCAGCTATTAAAATGATTGATTATTAAAATTTTGCTTATAATATGAGGCCTTTAATTTAAGCTGTCAATTATTTAAGTTATTCAAGCTTTTATTGACAATCTATAATTATACTTAATAAATACATAAGTATTTAAAGCAATAATTAAGCGCATAAATTAAAATAACTAAAATAATTCTTCTAGTTCTTGTCGCCTGTATTTTGAATACAGTTGTTGTGGTTACATTTATTATATGCATGTATAACATATACATATATATGTATATATGTATATATGTATATATATATATATATATATATATATATATATATATATATATATATATATATATATATATATATATATATATATGCCAGCTGTTTATTTGCCTGTATGTAAGTGTGTTTTTACGAGGTCAGCCTTATAAGTAAAAATTTCGGCTAAAAAGTCTCGAATATCTCAATATAATCAGCTTTTAGTTCGATGCATTTAGTTTTTTAAAATATATTTCTTTCAAGTTTAACTCAAGGCACTTAAAATATGCCTTTGCCTCAGTGAGACCTCTTCATTTGACCTAAAACTCTAACCGCTCAGCCAGATTTCAAAGTTTCTAACATAATGAGTAGTGGAGGGCATCGCGTACTCGAATATCGATATTCTGTATCGATGCGTATCAAGTGAAGCCGATGTGGAACATCGATATTTTGTTTTTTTGGTTTTCTTGTTTTACTCCTCTTGGGAGCTTAGGGCCTCTTCAAGAGCTTTCCATCGAACTCTATTATGCGCTGTTTGTTTATGGTTTGTCACCCATGGTATGTTTTGCTGCGCCAGTTCTTGAGGGGCAGTCCGCCGCCAGGTTGCTTTTGGTCGTTCTACTCGTCTGCTTCCTTGAGGATTCCAGTCTAGTGCCATCCTAACAATGCTGCTTGGTTCTTTTCTGAGAGCATGACCCATCCATGTCCATTTATGTTTCCTGATTTGGAGGTGGATAGGGTACTCATAGGTGATGCGCCACAGTTCTGCATTTGATATTCTGTTTGACAAAAAATATCGATATATCGTCGCGTATAAATAATGCAACATTAACACACAAGTGGCACTTGTCAAGTCGCCATTCCACCTTGCACGCTTAATTTTTGCGCCGAATTCGTAAATATCTTCAGTATCGAAGGAAAATATCGATATCCGATATATCGATATCGGATATAGCGTCGAACATTATATCGATCTAAGAAAAATAACGATATTCCGATATATCGATACAGTATCGTCCATCCCTAGTAACGAAGTGTTTTGAGCCATCTGAACTTTCAGCAACACCTATGCTGGTACGACCAAAAATATATTTTTAGAGTTTTTAGCAGAGACAAAATGTATTTGGATATGTTTCTGAAAAAATAAAGCTTTTAAAAATTTGTATGACTCTTCGAAGAAAGCCTATCTAGTAGATAGTATCTACATAGTCAGTTATCGATAGCTCGATAAATAATCAGAATTTTACTAACAAAATATTAAAATAAGTTATTTAACTTATTTTCGCCCAACTATATTACAAATTATTTTATTTTGTTTTTAATATATTAAATATAATATTTTATAGTTTAGTATTTGGTGTGTAATGTTAAATTAATATTTTGTAAAGGTTTATTTTTTTTATATGTATTTCTATTTTATTTGTAGAATTGCTATAAAATAAATGTTTTTTCAAAAATATTCAATTAAAATTATTTATTTTACTTTATTTACAATTGTACTTACTTATTTTAGTCTAATTTATTTTTTTAATATATCTAATATTTTTAAAATGATTTTTAATACATAACATTATTTGCTTTAAAAGGAAGGTGAAAAGGAAAAGGGGAACTTTGTACGCTTTGAAGGCTTCCATGACCACAGCCTAGTTTTTTATAATATAATTCTTTTTTTAATTTAAATTTTGTGTATATATATTTTTTTTTATTTATTATATACTTTTATGCATAATAACATAAAATTTACTATAAGCTTAACAAAAAATAAATAGTTTTTAATAAAAATAGTACAAAATAAATAATTACAATTTTTAATTAATAATTAGTATACAATTTTTACAATTTTTTTTCATAATACATATTGTTTTTTATAATGTATAATTTTTTTTTTAATAACATTATTATTATTTAGTTTTTTATGTGGGTACAATTTTCGTTTAAAATTTTTATTAATTTTTTGTTTTTGTATAAAATTTAAAATTTAAATGTATTTAGCTGGAGGTATTTTATTTCTCCTTTAATCGGAAATAAAACTTAAATTATTTGTCTAGCACAAAGTATTTTTATTTATTTGAAGAAAATTTACTTTAAAAATAAAAAAATTAATTAAATTATTAAATAAATTAATTATTTTTAATCAAATAAAATTTTTAACTAAAGAAATTTTTAACACCATTTTATTTTTTTCATATACACTACATTGATTTTGTGCATATAAAGCTTTAATTAATTTAAAACCAGTTTATAAGCATTAAGACATAGTTTTGTCCCTCAACTCCACACAAGTGAAACTAAGGAACAATTTTGCACACAGCGGAATATTCAAAAAGTAAGTGACTGATCAAACTGCCCTCGTCTGTGGAAATTCATTAAACCCGTATTTACTTTAAAATTTTGCGCATTTATGAAATTTTGCGCTTAATTGATTTGAGCGATTCTCTGCGGTTGTTGGGGCTTTAAGTTTGGCCTGGCCGATACCAAACAATATCAGCCAAAATATCAACAACAACAACAACAATAACAACAAACAAACGCAACATATAAAATTTATTTTATTTTAACACAATTAAATTTTTGTTTGCCACAACCAAGTGGTCTTTATTGTTGCAGTTGTTGTTGTGGCTGTTGTTTGTTATTGATTTTCATGCTTGGTATTTTATTTCTTGTTTTTATTTATATTTTTATTTTATATATGTACTTACATATGTATATTATTTTTGTTTTTACTTTTTTACTTCTACTGACAACAAGCGGCTCATTTTATTTATTTATTTATGCGGTGTTTGTTGGCTCTCCGAGTCACCCTACGGGAGTTGTTTGTTGCACTGGCGCAAAATCCATTAATATCTATTATCCCGCAGGCTATTTATGCTACATAAAAGAGCGAAAAGCGGAACGCAACCGCAGCTTAAAAAAAAACCAAAAACAAATCAACTATTACAAAAGCGCCTGCAATTGAGCGAATTTGAAAGTAATTCATTTTAAATACAATATAAAAGTCTACAATGCACTTGAATGTAAGTTATAAGTATTTCTATCCATGAATTGGAACTGGAGTGGTAGTCGCGCCTCTTTGGGCAACGCCCCTGCACACGCCATTTTCACTTTTTAATTGAAAAAATTTGTAGGCAGCCATCAGGCTTATTATTTTGTTATCGTTGTTGTCCAGGTTGTTGTTGTTGTTGCTATGCACTTCCAGTCTGGCAGCCAACGTTGCTTATATCCGGTTCGGCACGTTTCCGGTTGCCATTTGCCGCTTGCTGCTAATTTCGCCATTTGCTATTGCCATGTGGCAACCCTTTTTTTTTTTTTTTGTTCTTTATACACAAAGCGTACAAAAAATGGCCCAGCTGAGAGTGGCGTGCTGTCTTTCACCTCACACTCTGCACACTCTTCATGCGCTCTCTTCAAGTCAGGCTGCTCTCTTTGCTGGCTGCCAAACAATTAACTCCCCGAAAAGCTGTGCAATTCTGTGGTTAAGTATCATTTCTAATATTTTGTGTAACATCCGTGCGACACTTTGGCATTTTGGGGACAGACTCCCACCGCCACACGCGCACACCTACACCTACACCTACAGCTACATTTGCAAGGACATTGGTACCACGCCACATTGTTTATGTCTCACTCAAGAGTTTTAAGCCACGACGACCAACGTTGGTTTTGTGTAAACGAACCCAGCAAGTTGGAGTTGGCCTCTGGAGCAACTGCTCTTGCCTCCCACCTCATCTCTCAATCCACGCCCAGTGCCATTACCATGGCAAACAACGTGTGTCCAATTGCTCTGCCCGCGCGCGTCATTTAAACAAAACGTCTCGCCACAGAAACTCCAGCACCCCCACCCCCAATATCAACATCAACACCAATGCCCAACACCAGCGTCAACTACAGCTACAGCTTTCAGTGCCAAAAGCAACACCAACAACGTCCAAAAGTTTTTAAGTGAAAATAGTCATTCAAATTTAATTAGTTCAAAACAAAGCCAAAACGTAATGAGCTTACGCTTAGGCCAAAGGCACGCAGAGCAGCTCCGGCATAACTTCAGCATAAGGGGTCGTCGCATGAAGCTAGGGGATTGTTTGGAGCATCCTGAGACGGAGACAACGCGCACCTTTGCTTTAGCTCAACTCAAATTGTGGTTATTGCCATTGCCCCCAGTGTACCCTTCTGTGCCCTAATGTTGTTTTCGTTGTCCTTGGTCCTTTGCGTGTGTATGGGTATGTTTGTGTGTGTTAAAGGGTATGGCGGGGTCTTCATTTTGGGGTCATGTGCCACAATTACGGCAACGTTGTTGACTGCGGCAGCATCGTCGTCGTTGTTGTCCTCAGCAGCGCTGCTTTCCTGTCACATGCCACATGCCCGCAATCCAAAAACACACTCTACACTTACACATACTGGGATCTGGCGGCACATTCGCACCGGAGACTGCTCCAACAACAACCACAGCTAGCGGAACACCAACAGCAGTTTCAAAATATTTTACGTAATATCATTGTTCGCACTCGTAACTAACTTTTGCCAGCATATCACTACAACCCGCTCTGACTGCCTTTAGTCCATCCAACTCCAATCCCGACGACTCCAAAGCTTGGCCAGGTATAAAAGCAACTCTAGTACATGCAAACTATTTAGTATAGCGCATATGTGTCTTTCTGTAGTTGACATTACGAGCGTTTATATGATGGGATTTTTGCAATCTTTAGAAATTTGTAATATTTAAGGTTTTCATGGGTTCATTTAAATATCGTTTTTATTAAACTTTAGCTTCTTCGGCGATATGTCTTTTCTCACCATAGAATTACACAACACTACTCTTGCAGTTTTTCATCTATCTGTTCAAGAAGACTCACTGCAAGAGTTTAAAAATGGCTCAAAAAACCACTGCAGCTGTTATCAGATTACTGTAATGCTCTGTGTTCTTCGGAACTAAGTGCATGGGTAAAGATGTTAAGCCATCAAGCCTTTAGGTTTCTCTTTATTATCACTTTATTTTAGATTATGTCTTCCTTTCGAGTTTAGGATTTTTGCCAGAAAAAGTCAGGTTGCCCCACTGTGCGACGAGCATATAGATCGATAACAAAGTCACGCAAAAAATAAATCCCTAAGACAATAAGTAGGTAAATGTTTTGGAAATAAACATTATTATTAAAAAAAAAAAGTAAATAAATCGATATTTGGGCTCGTAGGTCAGATCTTGTTTGCTATATATTTTTGGAGTGGCGAGATACAAATTCAAGGTCAAAAAAGCCAGCACGTCAAGGATTTGACATAGCCTCACAAAACCCCATAAATCGAGTAATTATATTTTAGGTTATGTTAAAGCCCAGATATGTGGCATTTTTTTTAACTTGAATTCGGTTCCAGCGAACCCGGAAACATATAATAAACATCTTTGCCCACCCGGACTCGAAAAACATTTTGATGGGGTTTTTTTAAGGATACATAAGAATCCTGAAGAACTGGGCTTTATGTGACCTTGAATTCAGATTTATTCAGATTCGTGTAGTAAACATATGAGTGGTCTTATACCGCGATGACGCAAAAAAAAATATATTCAGTGTGCTTACTGTACTCGTTTTAAAGTTTTTCTTTCTATACTATTAATGTGCACATGAGTACTTATAGGTTATGAGGAAGTTTAACATTCACAGCAGCTAATCAGACTTGTATTTTTCTGAGAAAAAGAGGATATTTCAACAGAAGAAACACAACGCAGACTTGTTGCCGATTTAAAACGGATAACATTTTTAATAGATTAGAAAATTTTAAGATATCTTTAAAATATTAAGCTGATACGATTGAGACTTACTAATATTGTGGAGCTTAGCCAAATTAAAAACAAAATTGATGCCTGTTCTCTGTCCAATAGACATCACACCAATGCTTTTAGTCATCAACCAGTTGTCTTCTGCTGGCTGCCAAGGTGGCACTCAAACCAGACACTCAATGACTCAATTTCATTATACTACATGCCCCGCATCAATTCATTGCTTTTAAGCGATGAATATGTCAATAAACATTTTGAAAGCGTTTAAGCAGACTTTTAAATGGAACAAACTGATTTATGTTCTCACGCTCAGGTGTTTCCAACATCTTTGAGTCCCGCAAAGTTTCCGCCGTCACGTTATATATCTATTTTAAAGGTGCTGTAAATTAACTGCTTAAAGTTTAATGGAATTGCTTGAGCTTAGGGCGAAGCTTCTAAAGTTTCTGACTGCAAATCACTTGGAATTGACCAAAGCGATCGCTGCCTCGACCTTTAACAGTTTCCACATCTTGGCTCAGTTGAGCTGCTCTCTGTTTTGTGTAACAGCAAAATCTACCCTGGAATTTAGGCCCAACCAGAGACTTTTATATGTAAAGCATGTAATCAAAGATTTGGATAACGGATTGGATGCACATTGCCTTGGCCTTGAATACGGACTTAGAAACTTCCAGGAAGCAATTGCTAACTGCGGTCACTTGAAGATGAGCAAGCCATAACTCCGTTGGAACGTATACGTTGCCAATATGTAGCGCTAAGTGGAGTGGTCGCAAGGCAAAGGCTGCCAAAGAGACGTTCTGATTTGTAACTTTGAAAATTTGTCGAAATTTACAATTTTTTTCGACTTTGGTTGCTTGTAACTTCTATTAAATAACTTGCTTAATCTGTACATAATTATATATCACTGTAAAGAGCAAATCAATACCTTTCGATCTAATTGTCTTTCATGTCGATACAAAATGTTGTTCACGAGATATTGAAAAATAACTGAAATAAGTGCCCAAAAACATGTTTTTTGAAAATATCTCGAAAACGGTGCTTAAGAAAAAAAAGGGTTGCCATTTTCGTGTTTCTCGACCCCAAATAACCCTAAAAAATACTTTTTTACGAAGGTTCACTCGATGACCCTTAAATTTGTAAACTAGTGTAATCAGCCGTGCTTCGGAAAACGAAAAATTTTATTCAGATTCGTTATTATGTCCTCCGAAATAAGAATTTTTTGTTTGATACAAAACAGCGGACATGGTCGCCGCTGCTCTACACCTTTCTATTACTACTTATATGTTTTTTCATTTTATTTTCACTAAAATATTGCTAGTACTTTGTTATTCTGTCTTTTATATAAAATTACACAAATATATTACTTTAGCAACAATGTTTATGGAAATTAAACATGACTCAGCTATTTTTTGTTACAAGTGAAATTTTCTTTGTGTAACACGGGAACCCTGTGGCACTTATTATGACACGTGCACATACATGAACACAAAAAAATTCATTTTGGGTTGTGATGGTATGTTTTGAGTTGCGTCAGGTAAAAAATAATTAAAAATAATTGTCAGTAAATACCTAACATGAAGTTGGCATATACATAATCTAAGAATATCAAAGAATACTTAAGAAATTATTTCAGTTCAAAATTCGTTCTTTTCTAAACCTATTTTGTCGATTCGTTTTAGTTCTTCCTGCAATAGAACATTCGGTTTCAAACCGAATAAGAAAAGCATTTTCGTGAAATTGGCAGCACCAAACATTCGGTTTCAAAGCGAATCCGAATAAAATGTTCGAATTCGTTTTCGGGAGCACGGCCGAATATTATTTGATGTTCTTGAATAATTTTTAAGTATAGCTTAGATAGAGTAACTTTTAACTTAAATAATTTTAATTTTTTTAGTTTTAGATTTAATTGGTTAGTTTATATTGCTTCGAGATAAGTGTGACCAAAGATATAGACAAAGATATAAAAATATAAAATTTTTGGCCGAAAATGTAAATCACAATTTATTTATTAATATTATTAGAGTAGCTTAAAAAATAAACTTATAAGGAGATATGTACTTATAGCGCTGGCAGCATAGGCCTTCGGCTAAAATTTATATTGTTTGAATGGTATCCAGGTGACTAGATGTAGTATTTGGTAATTCTTATATACTTACATGTGTAGTTCTATTTTGAGTTAAAGTCTTGTTTTACATATGTATACAGTTCTATATATGAGTTTATATATTATGGGGTTGATTACATATAATTTTTATATTTGATGGTACAAACTCGATTGTTTTAGGAAGTTGATGATTTTAACAATATTTGTGCTATTTGGATTGGATAAGCAAAGGGTGGGGGATGTGTTTCCAAATGTTTGTTCCTTGACAATACTAAGTGCTTATTTTCGAGCAAATGCTTAACACTTGTTGTTGAGTTACAGTTACAGAGTTGACAAATTGGCGACATATTTTTATCTTTATAGTGCCGATTTGTTATTTTTGTATGTCCTAAACGTAGTCTTATAAATTTTATTTGATCAATTCAAGCTATATTTTGTTGAGCAATTTGCTTAAGGTAATTAGATATATTTAAGTGGTTTACATTTATATCCTGGTACCATTTGTTACATGATTGACGTAATTGTTGTTGCTTTGTCTTAAGGTTATTTTTAAGGAATTCGCGTATGTCGTTGCCGTTATGGTTTTGTGTCATTATTAGTGGCATGTGTGCTGCATTTTTTGCTTCCTGATCCGCGAGCTCATTGCCTTTGATATTGGAATGGCCAGGAATCCATAAAAGTTTAGTCAATCACAATTATTTTATGGACTAACTAAAAATATACCCACCGAGCACTGTCTTCTATAAGCAGCGCCCTCGAGCTACATACGAGTTGTACCCACACTTTTTTTTCCGAAGAATTGAAGCTACTTTATTCACAAAGTAAATCTACGGGCCCCTTCGGGAACCTTTTAACTTACTAGCAAAAATTCTATTAAGCTTAATAGAGGTTGTAGCTAATTTATATTTTTTTCCAAAGATTTCCTTTGCCTCTATACTAAACACGAACCGAAATATTTACACAACTCCCTTTAAAATACAAGATTTTTTTTATCTCCAAAATTGCTTAATTTCAGCAGTTTTTTTTTTTTTTTGCAACCGAAAATGTTATAGCACAATATCATTTGTGTTTTTGGGATTGTCCCAAAACATTGAAGTTTATGGGGAAAAAATTTTTATATACAAATAGGCCTACAAAGTACTTACTACGAAGCTTACCTCAATTACGGTAAATTTCTGGCACATTGTTAACTCTCTCTCGTATAATCCGTAGCGTATCCGTCTCTATGTAGTTGTCGTTGTTGCTGTTGTTGTTGTTGTTGTTGTTGTTGGTATTGTTGCCATGCACATGTCGCTGGCATATTCCTACCACACAATGCAACCCGCTCCACCTGGCCATAAGTTCCCCCTGCCCGGCTTGGTAACCCAACTGGCTCAGCGTTTTTGGCGGTGTATGATGCCGCATATGATTCGTATCAGAGATATTTCTGCTCCAATGGTACAGTTATTTTGCATCTACGTGTTTTGTTAATGTATGCTGGCTTTATGCCATACGTGAGCACACGTTATGAGAGTGTTTGGGAGAGAGTGCGGCGCGAGTGTGTATGTGCGTGTGTAGGTGTGCATTTCTGTATGTGTTAATATAAACGCATAACGGTATTCGTAGCTGTAAAATAGTTTTGCTGTTACGTCGGTTGCTCCGCCATGTTGTAATTGTGTCCCATTGCCGGTTGCCATTGCCGTCGCCATTGTTTCCAACTTTGTCGCTGCTGTTGGTTTCTCTTACACTTTTTCTCCTTTTCTCTTGCTCTCACTTATTTTTTTTTGGTCTAAATTAATACATCACATGTATGTATGTAAAAAAAGGACCGGGTATATATATATTTAGTATACATCTAAATATGTATGCCCCACACATGCTTAATTATGGGGTTAGCTCGTTTTACTGGGCATACACAGTGCTCAACATCCCATCCAAATAGACCAACAACGTACCATCATTTAGGGCAGACAGACAGATAAATAGACAATGTCAGTCACACGGACCCAGGTACAGCCTGGTACAGACCAAAAGCAGGTATCATTTTTTGGGGTCGCGCACAAAAGTATAATTGGTATATTTTAATTAACTTATGCATATCTGCTGGTGCACAGACATCTAACTCCAACGCTGGCTCGATGAGTTTCAAAAACATTTCACGTGACAATTTTTTAATGACTTTCTGTAGTTGTCGGTGTTGTTGGTTTTTTGTCTAGTTATTTAGATGTTACTTGAAACTATACTTGTTCTGGTACATAGTTAATTTAGCTGATTAAATTAGTATAATTGAATGACCAAAGTTTTGGGCTTGACATTCAACTATTTGTTTAGTCAAACAATTTCCCAGAACATCATTAAGTGCATCTTGCTTAGGCAAATATTTTCATACTCTTAATGTACTTACACTTAAACAAGTCTGTTTGTTTAAGATTCTTACTTTCTTTGAAGAGTAATTTTTTTTTTTTTTGGCTTTGTTTGCCTTTGAAGTAGACTTCATTACACTGACAATTTTAATGGATGAATTGTGAGTAAAGTTTATGGATTTACGGTGTCAAAAAGTAAAACTAATTTGGGGGTCAAGAAAGGTAAATATTTTTCTACAAATTTCTTTTTTGTTTCTTGTATGGGCTCAAGCAGTTAGATTTTAATGTAACATTATAGATAACAACCAGTTCGTTAAAAATAAGGTGTCAATGAAAATTCGAAAATTCCAAACAATTAAAAAGTTGTTTTATTCAAAGATACCTTAATAAATTTTTAACTATTACTAATTGATTCTTAAAGCAGATAATCGATCTGAAAGATGTGAATACAGGTAACAGTTTGGGTTAAGGTTTCATTTAAGATTACGCTTGGCAACCTTTTTATAGTTTGTGGCATGACGTAGAAAGTCACTTTAGATGTCTACGCTTCATCTCACTTTCGTCTCTGCCTAATACCAACAGAATCTGGAACACTCAAAAACTGAGAACGTTATTAACCTTTCTACGAATCTAGTTTGCTTACTTTTTTGCCTTTGGTGGCAAATTTCAATATTCCGACACTTATTTTGTCATTCTGGATAGACAAAACTTCACTTATTTTTCGAAGTAAAGAATAAGAGGAAAGTTTTCCGATAGTGTAGGAATATTTTATATTTATATTTTATATTAACATTTTTACAAAATTCTTTTTTTTTTATTTATTGAGATAGAAAATCAATGTTAGCCTCTTTTTGTTTGGTAGAAATGTAAGTTTGAAATGCAGTTTTTGGAATTAAATATGAAATTTACGAATAAAATGAATCACTGTTTAATTAATCGATCTCATTTATTTTGGTGATGAATGTGTGTTCCAAATTCCATACTGAAATAACCTCAAAAACCACTATAAAATGAGGTATTTCGGAGTCTAAGGAAAAAACCCGACGTGGAGGGATTTTGTAGATCTCAGATTCGAACTCAGCCACCACAAAATCAAATAAGAAACATCGCTTTGAAAAAAAAAAGTTTTTTGAAGTTTTATTAATCCTGAAGCCACCTAAAAAAATATCGATTTTCAGAGGGTCAGACCTTGTTTTTGGTCTAGAATTAGAGGTTACGTCTAAAATATCAAAACGCAAAATATCGTTTTATGAGGTGATGTAAGAATTCAAAATCGAGGCCTTAAAGTTCATACTACTTTTTATTAGGGGCTTTAGTTCGACTATAGACATTTGAATAAGTTTCAAAAGAAGGTAAATTTTTCCATTTTTAAAAAACTTAGGTTTTTTAAAATATTATTTTTTTTGACAATTAATAATTTTTTTAAATACAAATTGATCTTTCGTTTTCTTAAAAATAAGAATGATCACATTTTATATACAAGATTTCACTGCGAAAAATAACAAAATTTCATACTCTTGCATATAGGATTTATAGGGTTTACTTGTTCTTTTGGTGATACCTCCAATAATCCTCTTACCTCCAATAATCACCTTAGTAAATACACCTTACTTAATACATGTAATAGTGGTAAATAAGCATTAATGCCAGGAATCAATAGATAATGTAGTAAAACTTGTTTTGCCATTTTTCGACCAATTTTAGAAGTTGTAATTATTTAGTATCATGAGCGTGTCTCAAGATAGTCATATTTGAAGGTCACAAATACAATTTTATGTCTTTATTAGCTTTTGATACGACATTTAAAAAAAATTCTAAAATACAAAATTGATCTTCAACAATATTGCCAGAGCAAAGTCTACTCAAAAAATTTGAAACAAAAAAAATGAACTTGTGAATATAGGAAAGCACCTCTACTATAAAAAATCATCAATATCGAAACGATTTTTATTTTTATTAAAGAATTAACAAAGTCGATTTTCTTTAACAAATTCTAAAACTAGTATGTAGCAAATGCAGTTTTCAAAAAAAACTTAGTACCAAATCGTATCCCCCGAAAAGCTAACTACGCCACAGATCTTCATGTTTGTTATGTCTGAAGCGAGTTGTGGAATGTAAAGTTGTGTGTGCCTCGTCTGCTTAACATTCAGAAACATACTGCCTCCTGTTGTACTTCTTGATGGTGTTGTTGCGCCACGCCTTTAGTTTTAAATACCTGAGGCAACTCTCTGATAACAAGTTACCTTTTAGAGATCACTGGTTTGCTTTCATTGGATCATGCGCTGGCCAACTTGGAAAGCTTTATTAGCACATAAATTAAGGTTTCTGCTTTGCAAAAAATAATTATACGAATAAATTGTGGGTTCTCCTTAGCGATACAGCCTACTGATCTCGGAAGGTGTAGCAAAAACAAATTATATTCGTCTTTAAGTGCTCAAGAATTAAGACATGAGAAATATTACACGATATGACTGGTTAAGTCCACTTTATTACTTTTTTTGTCAGGCACCCTGCCCTAAGTATAGGTCATCAAAGATGGTGCACATTAAATTTTAGCAAAAGCTGAAGTTCAAGTATGTCGCAACATGATAGTATCAGATCCCGTCCCCTCATTGGAGACCTTGGCCTCCAAATTAACTTTTCTGCTATTTATCAATATCGTAGACAGCTCCAACACAATATAGACATACTATACCTTCTGTAAAAAAAGTGCGCGGAATTTGTTATCTTACTATAAGTACTAAAAAATATCACAAATTGCTTAAAAAATGTGTACACACTCAGATATTAAAAATATTACAACACTGTATGCCCAAAACTGCCCTACTTTTAATAATCAAGTGGTTGACTAAATTGTTATTGGGCACTCTTGCATTTCTGTCCGACATTGTGATGATAATGTGATAAGAAATGAAAATATTGAAGTCAGAAAATCAAAATATGACTTATACTTTTAAAGATGATGACCAAAACATAGCATTTTGATGGGTACCTTGCTGCCACCCATCTAAGATATCTCCAGCTAAACAGTCTGAATTGGTGATCTCAAAATAAGAAAACTGTCATTAATAAAAATTTATGTATTTTGAAGAATTTTGTACAAAGTACTGTACACTACAAAAAAAAAAGTAAAATAAATAAAACGACTTTTTTTGAAATCTTTTTGAATTCCTTATTTAATAAGAGAATTTTTAGAATGTTTTTAGGAAGAAGAGCTTTCAAAGAGATTTTTGTAATCATTTCAAAAATGTTTAGTCTTAATGCTGAGATGTTTCAGACAATTTAATCTAAACTAAGGGAAACTACTAGCGTGAAGCAACCTTGTTTAAAGATTGGGATTCAAATCAGATCCCTTTTCCGAGTTATACAGTCGCAAAAATTGCGTGAGTATATAGAAAATTATCTGTCGCTTTTTGTGGCGCCCCAAATAATATAGCATTCCAGTATTACGCATGTAATTATGTTTTAATGGTTTTCTTATAGCCTGCCTTCATATAAATAAATTAAATGCATTAAAATTTTTAATAACCAAAAATGCCGCTCTTTGATTTATAATCAGGGATTATAACCTGGTCACTTGCAAAAAATTAAAATAAAATAAATAAATTCAATTTTAATTAGTTTCACATTGATGCCAACTGGCGCAAATGACAAACACAAAAAAAGTTTCAGAGCTGACAGCCATGTTACATGTGGCAGTCAGTCAGTTCAATGCTCTCCACATATAAAAACTGTTCAATTTGTTTATTTTTGATGTTGGCCTATTTGGGATCATGACTTGTTCATCACTTACATGCCAGGGTAATTTAAAAACAAATGCCCAAATCGTATTGCCTTGTACGAGTTTTATTCGGCTACAGTGTTGCAAATTTGTTCATCCAATACAATTTGGCATGCCATTTATATTGGTTCATGTTAATACCAATGAAAATCCCTGACAAGCCGGCACAAGTGGGGGCTATGAGTAGTCGTAGTAATAGTAGTTGTACATGGGACAGTTGATCCAATTGGAGCTGTTGCAAATACCAGGTCTAAATGGAGCTTACAGCTACCTAGCATTTGTGGCCAACACTTGTTTGTTGTATGTAGTAGTAGTTGTTGTTGTTGATTTGGTATATTTTAATAGACATATTAAAAAATAATTTAACAGACAAAAACTAGCGACAACAAGTGCAGTATGCAACATTGAATAAATCATAAATCATTCAGCTTTTTGTCATAAATTCAGTAAATATATCATGTACGTAGTATACACTATAAATATATAAAAATGATGGCCAACAAAATGGTCAGGACTGTGGGACAACTGGCCAGTTGGTTCTATTAAATGCTACATGACGCGCAGGTTGCCAATTTGTCGCCAAGCGTTGCCAGAGTTGCCATCCCAGCGCACGCTGTTTGTGTGTGGGCGAGCATCTGTGTGTGTGTGTGTGTACAGGGTTGCTTTTTCACATCATAATTTTTTATGCTAGTTGACTTTTGGCAGTATGTGTGTTGACTTTTTCGGCACCTTTTTTTTCGTTTTATTTTTTTTTATTTTTTGCTGTCATTCATTTTTAAACGAAACGAACGAAAAGTTGTTGCCATGTACAAATTAATAAACGAGTAACTGACAAAAAGGTAATTTATTATTTTATACATATTTGACAAATTAATTTAATGACGCATTCACACACACACACACAAATGCACAACATATGTGTCCCATTGGGTATATATATACGTATGGCTACCTCGCTCTTTCACTTCAATGCGCTCTGCCGCCACACATAATAATTTCTCATTTAATTTTTCAATTTTAAGCGTCATTTACACATGCTGTCTTCCAACTGGCCAACGGGTTGTTGGATCGTTCGTACGTTGCTTGTCCAGTAACTCCTGGACTGTCCAACAGACGGTCAGACTGACTCTTTGGCTCTTTGGCTGGCTGTTGGGCCCCTTGGGCCATCCATGATGTTGCCAGCTTGTTGGCGCTCTTTTGTTTTTATTCATTTTGCATTTTTTATTTGCATTAAAAGGTAATCATCGAAAGCAGCTCTGGCATGCAGTTTTTCGCTTTTTCGCACCCGTGTCGTATTTTGTATGCCTGTCATTAAGTCGTCAGCAACAACGTTGCTTACCAAGACAGCGACAGCAACAGAGACGCAGACTTTGACTCTGCCTCTGACACTGTCTGTGACTGTGACGTAGACGACGCAATCAGTTGCTCACTCAAGCGGCGCCGCATCATTTTAAATGACTCGTTGGTTGCACAGTGTATGCAATAGTACCCAACCAGATCGTCCCCTGTCTTTAGTTGCCTGTTGAGAGACCCAGCCCAACCCATTCATGCAATTTTGTGGCCATGCCTCGGATGGCACAAGATGTTGGTCAGCCCAACAACAGCCGGTTGCACTTGAAAGTGTTGTTGTTGATGTTGCTGTTGTCGCTCTTGTTGTTATTGCAACCTTTGTTGTTTTTGTTGCAACGCGTTAATGGCACTAGAATCAGTTTTCATTAACGATATGCCGGCCACGTTGCTTGTATGTGGACACCAACAAGAGAGCTTCAATAAAAAAACAAACGAGATAACGAGTAAGCTAATTTTGACGCACCGAAGCTGGAATGCTCTTTATAGGGAGTCCAAAATTTGTTAAGCTGTTAGGCTAAGCTCTTCAGATGAATGTTGTATGCAGTCGCACTTTCCTAATTCTTGCAATTTCACAAGGGAGTTGAAAATTGGATCGTTATATAAGTAGAAGTTCTCCTGTACTAAAGGTACAATGGTATAAAAGGTATGATAGGAGGCGTGGCACACCCTCTATATATTTATTTATTCTGGATTGGCATGAACAGCTACTGTCCGTATGAACACAAGGATCTTAGGGGCTATGAGCGCAATAGACTCCAAGCTTTACCAAGAGATGCGCATTATCGTTACTTTCTTCATTCCAATCTATTATTCGCCACCCTCTTCAATTCTTCAGTGAATCTTTCCTCCGTATTTCTTTAATACACTCCACATACGATATGTAAGCGTACCCTACCGGCCTTTTTCCTTTTGGCTTTGATTCCATGTAGCTCTTAGGTAAAATTAATAATACGATTAAATATTACAGAGATCGTCATAGGGAAGTCTAGGGAAAAATATAATATCATGTTACAATGTTACATTCAAATCGAATTGATGTTATGGGCGCTCCATATTACAGTCCTGGCACATAACGATTTCTCTTTGTTCTTGTCTATCAAGAATTAATTGCTTAGTCAACGTTTTTCAAAGAATGTTAAGCAACAAATTTTTCGTGATACTTCGAAAAGCAGTAAAGACGGTTTTAAAGATCAATTTTTACTATTTTACTATAAGTTCGGAAATACAGAAGCTAGCCCACCTATTAAGATTTTAAGTTGACACAAAAAACAACTTTTCGTATCAGTCGAATGAACGTTTGAGATTGAAAATGGAGGAGGTATAAGTTCCTAAGCCGTTACTTGGGAGGAAGGGGAAAATTACACATGTGTATGAAATTATGAAAAATATTGATGCAATGAGAGATTTATTTTGTGGCGGCTTAGATTACAGTGAACTATACAACGGAGCCGATAAAAAAACAGGTTCTGTGTTTTCTCAAATTTGCCAAAATTTGCAGGATTTTAAAAAATGGTTTTCTTAAGATACTATTCTATATTATATAGATATTCAAAAATATTTTTATTAATCAGTTGTTTTTTATAGTTCTTTTATTAAACCTCCGTTTGGCACATGGATCCAGCCAGACCCTTTTCATTTTAAATTGTACTTTTAACACACTTCTAATTGAACAATCATCTTGAAATTTTCTGACTTTTCCTAAATATTTATTTACTCTCATAAAAAATTGAAGATCCTTCCATTACGGAGATGGCTATATGGTTTTTTTTTTAAATATACTTCGATTTGGCACATGGGTCCAGCCAGACGCCTATGTATTTCCATACAAATGTATGGGAATTTTCGATTTTGGATATACTATAAGTTTTTCGTCACAATCATTCATTTATATACATAAACTTCTTCAAAATAAACCGAAAAATTCATGAAAAAAAAAAATTTTACCTGTATTTTAACCATATATCTACCTGTACTTTTGTTGTTTTTTTTACCTGTAGATCAAATTGAACATATGCGAAAGGCATTGAGTAAAAGAAGTAATGCAAAATATATACCTGTGCGTGATAAAAATGACCGTGAATGCACGTCCAAAATTGAAAATTACCATACATTTGTATGGAAATACAATTATTTTTTCATTTCAATTATTCGTCAATATCTCATGAACAAAATTCTGTATCGACATAATAGTCGATTAAATCGAAAGGTGTTGATGTGTTCTTTACAGTGATATATAATTATGTACACATTAAGTAAAAATTATAGAAGTTACATGCAACCATAGTCGAAAAAAATGGTAATTTTTTACCATTTTTCAAAATTATAAATTTTCAGCTCAATTTTTGTTAACGCAAAAAATTTTTAAAAATTAATTAATTATTATTATTATCTTACCTTATTTTAAAGATCTTAGACTCGAAATGTTCGTAAAAGAATTCTCTTTCATCCTAAAGCTTACCGTAATTTTTAAAAATTTTTTTTCGTTAACAAAAATCAAATCAAAAATTTGTTATTTTGAAAAATGGTCAAAAATTTCACTTTTTCCGACTTTGGTTGCTTGAAACTTTTTTAATTTTTAATTAATGTGTACATAATTATATATCACTGTAAAGATGTGCTCTCTCGATTTAATCGTCTTTTATGTCGATACAAAATTTTGTTCACGAGATATTGACGAATAGCATAAATAAGTGCCCAAAAACGTGTTATTCGAAAATATCTCGAAAACGGTGCTTAAGAAAAAAAAAGGTTGCCATTTTCGTGTTTCTCGACCCCAAATAACCCTAAAAAATACTTTTTTACAAAGGTTCATTTATCGTGTAAGCTAATGTTATTTATAGTCAATTTATTCGTACTAACTAATCGTTAATACTGTTTTCTCCGAAAATTATTGGGCAACACCAGGACTAGCTCCAAAAGATGCTTTTATGATTCAAATGAAAAACAATTAAATGGTTTAACAAAAATCATAAAACTGTGCCTAAGCAAAAAACACATAAACTTAGGCATAGTATTAAAAAAATCACTCGATCTTCTTTCAGAGCATAAAAAATTATGGCAATACGTTTCCCATACGTTTTTTTTTTAAAGCAAATAATGTATTTCTTATTTACTAAAAAAACGCTTTGAACTTTCGAGAACAATCAAAAACTTTTTTTATTGAATTTGGGTGAGATATATTTGAATGTTAATGCTTCGCCGCGAATAGTTTGGGAACGAAGTTGGCCATACCTCCCGTACGTAGACTTTCTTTTTTATAAGTGATGATCAATCTCCCCTTATACAACTCGACCTTCATTATGATGCAAATACAAAACTAAGAAATCGAGTTATAGAATAAATATATTATTTTAACAAGCAACTCAATAGAATATCTTGCAGATTTGCGACAAAGAACTAAAATTTAAATTAAATTAATTTATTAATTATTTTAACTTAAAATGTATGCATGAACCCAAAAAAACAAGTACCAAAACATAAATCTTCGGGTCCCGGCAGCAGCGGTAGATCATAAAATATCCCACCTACACCAAAAATCTTATTGAAAACTAAAAATCTTAGTTTTTGAAAGTTCTGACGGTTGATAAAGATCTTAGCGTAGCCCTGTTACATTTTTTAAACTGAAAAGTTATGAAAACTTGAACTGCTTCGAATCCAAAAAGCTCTCAATCGACTTGGTTCATCAGTCAATATTTTTGCCAGCGGTCTTGTTGCATACATGACGTCATAGTTAATGTGTTCTCTTTGGTAAGTGCATGAGAGCGTAGGGAAAAACCGCATGCGTGCATTGCTGGCATATTTCTCTTAGTTATGGGTGTTGTTGTTGTTGTTGCAACTATAGTTGTCGCTGCTGCGGCGGCAATTAATAAAACACACACCTTCTGCGCGGTAAACGTTTATTTTCCTCTGCCAGCGCAGCATCCCTTTTGAGCATCATCCTTGATGTAAATGCTGCTGCTGCTGCCGCTGCCGCTGCACAGTGGTCTAAAGCGCTTATTTGTATGTCGCATTTTCTGTGGTTGTTGCTTTTGTTTTTTTTTTTTTTTGTAGCTGCTGCTGCTGCGGGCGTTGGAGTTCAAATTGAATTTAAAAAGCTCAAACGCTGCAAAATATTTCACACGCAGCCAACGTCGCCGAGATTTTTCGTATAAATCACATTTTCCAACGTAAAATATAAATAATATATGCATGCGTGTATGCGAGTGTCCATGTGTGAGTTTTTGTCTGCATATGTATATTTTGCGCATACATAAATCTTTCAGTTTGGATTTTCACTTTGGTGGCATAAATTGACACTGGCTGACGGAGACGCAGCGTCGACATCGTCGAGACGTTAGCAGCGACTGCAGCGGCAACAGCAACATCGGCCACATTTAAAAACCGCGCTTAAAAGCATTCGTTGCACGTCACCACATGCTTTGCTTGGTTACTACGGCTACCCCAACTCCCAAACTGCCTCATTGCTGCTTGCAACACTTATGACTGTTCTGCCCGCTGTCACAACTTGCATTGCAAATTGTTTTTTGTCTACTCTTGTTCTTGTTGTTGTTTGCAGTTGTTGTCAACGCAGTTGCTGCCTCTGCCGCTGCCGCTGCCCCAACCCGTTACCGTTAGCTGCTGCTGCTGCTGCCGCGTTGACAGTAAAAACTCATTTGCGCAAAATTAAATTAAAAGTTAATTAACGCTGTCAATGTGCAAAGCACTCCAAACGAGCCAGCAAGGCAGTCGGGCAAACGAGGCAACTCAGTGAGACAGACAGTGGAGCCAACGGATCCATTTACCTGAGAGCCGTGTGCAAACTTTTTGCCGGACAAGTTGAAAAATCACCGCAAGTTAAGCATATGTCCGTTTAAATTGATGAGAACTGGTTTAAAATGGCAAGTTGACCATACGCATATACATACATATGTACGATATGTTGGGCAGCGGAAGGAAAACCGCAACAGGCAAACACATTGACTGAATGAGTGAAGGACTAACTGCATGACTAACTGACTGACTGAGTGACTGACTGACTTACTCTGTCGCTGGCTCTTTTACTATGCCCGCATACGGTGCGTATTCTTAATGTGACATTGCTGCAGTGACCGCGAGCTGGTCTCGGTCAGCCCCAGCAAAATCAACAAGATGCAACATGCTGATAATTAATTTGCAAGTAAGACTGAAAATTACACGCGACTGAGCGACACTCCGCTTGCTTATCCGAATCAATGATACTCTCTGTCGAGATATTTCAACGATAAACTTTTTAATGGGCAATGCCACAGAACAGTGCAGGGTGCAGTAGTTGATTTCTGACAGACGCCGCGTCTCGGCGTGGAAACACAGGGGGGTTACACTGCCAGATGAGAGTGCAGCAACCACTTAATACACTCATTGAACTCATATAAAGTTGGTATTAAGTTAAAAAGAGCTTTTAAAAGAGGAATCTAATATAATATAAAATTGTTGTTAAACGTGAAAGGTTGTTAAGTGGTTGAGCTTATGAAAAAAGTTTCTAATAAACATATAATACAGCAGCTATGAAAATATTTCCAGAAAAAAAAAGTATATGTAAACTTTAATATTTGTTAAATAGTTTAAGCTTATGAATGCACTATAGATGGGTAAATCGATTTCTTTAGTCACGCTGATCATACTTTAGTTAGGTTTGCGCGGTCTACGGCATCTGCTCTTGTTTGCTGCGTACACTTTCGGCTCACAAAAAATCTTGTTGGTAAACTCTAGAGATCCCAGCTAAAATTATAAAGTTGACTTCCATTCAAAACTACCTCTCTAACTCAACTTGTCAATACAATTTTTATTGGAAGATTGGGTATCAATCTACTTTTTTCTAAAAATTCGTAGGTGGCCGACCCTCACAAATTTTCTCCTAACCTAAAGAAAATGTAAAGAAATAAGGTAAACAAAATATTTGAGTAGCAATCAGAATTCCCCTTAACTAAAATATTTCTTATAAAAATTAAAAGAATTATAAAACAAATGAACAAAAAATGCATACGTGTGAAAACTGATTAAAACCTATCATTATTATGGGACTTAACCTTAAACTTCTGAACCTTTAATCGCACTAGACAGTAAAGCCATATAATTTTTGGAAAAGCATACTCAGAACAAATTTTCTATAGGCACTCATAAACAAACTCAAAATACATAAAGATTCCACAGTCCGATTTAATTTTCCCCATATGTAGAAACATCGATTAATAATTACAAATCGTATGAGCATACCCTATAATTGCTTTACTCTGGGTGTTACACAAATCATAACAATTTATGAGATGTCATTAAAAATCTTCAGTGTGAACATAAAAACTTAATGAGCAAAGAAATAATCGCTACTGAAAGGGGGCCTTAAGCGCACGCTCTGTATGGAGGCGGTTTAACGACAGGTCACATGGGGGCCCTATTGTAGGGCAATATAAATAAATAGACGATGGTGTACACGATGACTGCAATTGGAACTACACTCCTACGGCCAATTTCGTCATGAAAATTAAAGATAACATAAATGCGCCGGGCCAGGCACCGCATGCCATGCAATGGTACTTCACGTTTGTTGCGCGGCATGGGTAAATATGCTGAGCAGGCCACAGATGGGTCGTGCTAGGACAGGCTAGGGCAGGCCGGGTCGACAGGCCCATCAATGTCGACGTTGGCATGCTATTTGAATTGAACAAGTGTCAGCGGGTTGTGGGTGGAAACATTGCCATTACTATGTAGCTCAGCGAAGGCATGACGTTGTAGGCGTCAGCCTAGAGGACGACGACGACGACGACTACGACGAAGCTCTCAAAACTCAAAATATTAACACTTTAACGCCAAGTTTTTTATCCGACAACCGGAAACAGACAACACACAGTGCTGCCTAGTGCAGCGGCGGCAAATGGCAGCACTAGCGCCGCAGCCAGCACACAAAACGCCATGTTGGATTATTCAACTCGACGCCATTTCGCGTCACAATGCGCGCTATGCGCCGCCATCATTGCACTCGACAGCGCACGGCAACATGGCACATGGCACACGGTAAAGCTTTGGTAGGTTTCGTAGGGCTGGGTTGGCTCCGGTTGGGTTGGGCTTCTTGGTGGCACGGATGAAGTTGCAATTCAAAGTCATAAACACGTGGAGCGTGGGCGCAAAGTCTCAGCTAAGCCCGAGCACTATGCTCTGGCACTGACAGCGGCGGCACTTCCTGCCAGCCAAACGCCTCTCACGTTGCGCCCTGGTACACAGTTCCCCTCTCACTCGCTCTATGCCGCTGCGCAGTGTCCAACGTCGTGCCTTTTGTTTCCACGCCATTTTGTAGTTGTAGTTTTACTTGCTGTTGTTTTTGTTGCACAGTGTTCGTTTTTCATTTGCATGCAAAATTCAAACATCAGCATAAAAATGCAATTTTTATTGCGCAACATTTCTCAACGCCCGTTGCAAATATTTTCGCGGGCTTTTATAATATTTTGTATGTTGGTATTTTTTTCTAATATTTTTTTTTTTTGTTATCTATGCTCTGCACCTTAAGCTAAGGGGTATATAAAGTTTGTGCCAATGTTTGTAACATAGAGAAGAAGACGCCAAAGAACCCAAAAAGTTACATCCAATAAGTCAGTCTATCTGTCTGTATGAACGCCTAGATCTTGCAGATTAACAGAGCTCGCATAAGCAAAGATAAGATTTGGACTCCTTTCTTATGTCGGTATTGTAACATTGAATAACATAACATAATAATTTGACAAACGATTGACTCGACTTTACATGTTTTGGAAACGTCAATACCGTACAATTTCAACCCTGTATCGCTTTACACCAAAAGAACGCGTCGAAGTAGTTATTTTGTACATTGAAAACAGTCGTTCAGTTGGGTTAACTCAGCGTGCATATCGTCGAAAATATCGTGGCGAATTTTAATGACTGACGAGGCCCATTTCAAATTCTCTGGTGGCGTTAATAAGCAAAATTGCCGCATTTGGGGAACGCAGAATCTACACGAGATCCATGAAACGCGTTTGCGCCAAAATCATCATCGGGCCTAATTTGTTCAAAGAGAACCAAACGTTCGATGAAACCCGATACCGGTGGATGTTGGCTCACTATGTCTGCCCACAAATGCGCGAAAAAGGTCTTGAAGATTACTGGTTTCAACAAGATGGTGCAACATGCCACAATGCGAATCCAACAGTCCAGGTTCTGCAACGAAAATTCCCTGGACATCTGCTGTTAAAAAGAGGTGACATTGAATGGCCACCCAGATCCCCAGATTTGACAACTCCGGACTTCTTTTTGTGGGGTTATTTGAAAAGCAAAGATTACGCCAGCAAGCCGCAGACCATTGAAGAGCTTAAGGAAAACATTCGTGCCGAAATCATCGCTATACCACCCGAGATTCTGAAAAACGCAGCAAAAAGGGCATATTTTGCTGTGGCCAATAGAGGCGGCCACTTGATTGATGTTGTGTTCAAAAACTAGTCTTTAAAAAATTGCAAGAGACGAAATTAAATGAAAATACCTCATATAGAGAAATCGGTTGTTTTTTTTTGGAAGTTTTTCAGTGTTTACATGCCCACATAAGAAATGGCGCACTCTGTATATTTCGAAGGTTTAATATACATATAGCCTTTTATTCCATTAACACATAACTTATATCATAGTTGTGACAACTTTAAAATTGTGCCCCATGTAACCATTTTCTGGAAAATGCCCATATGTCTTGTCAAATAAAAGTCTACAATATATTCAATGATAAGTAATTTAAATATTGCAAAAAAAATTTGCAAACCTAATATTGGCTATTATCACATAGGTACTATATTAACTACAAAAAAAAAAAAAAAAATAATAAATCAAACAAAAAAAATTTTGTTATTTATTTATTATTGATATAATGTGCTTTACGATTCGGACACAACTCGGCATATACGCGTGTAAAAATAAGACGGAGAACTATTAAAATATATTTTTACAAACAGTATAACATAATTTTTTGATGCTATTAAAGTGAACAAAAATTAATTTTGCTAAGTCAAAACTAGGCTCTGAACTAGAATTAGCCGACTCCAACATTGAAAAGAAGGTTTCCATGTCCCACTTTATGATTTTTTAAGCGGAAAGGATTCGCACATAAGGTGCTTTATAATCAAACTAAAAAGTACCAGTTATTCATTTTGCTGAACCTATTCCATTTTTGTAATTTTAAAAAAAATTTGTGTTGAAACTCTTTAATTATTTTCCAAAATCTAGTGCTTTTAAATATAGGCCCTTACTGCCAAAATTTACATGTCGAAAAAGTTTCTTTGTCTTTTAGACCATCTTACAACAAAATTCCCTTAGACTCAATAATGTTTTAATATACAGGTATATACATTTTTGTTGTTTTACAAAACTAGGTTGGTTCGAGAAAAGAGCATTTCAAAATCGGCCACGCCCGATTTTAAAGTTTACCATACTTGTTTTTATTATTGTATATAGTTCTCTTCTGTTTTTGTTGTACTACAATAGTAGCTTGCTGCTCTGCTTGTTGTTTGTTTGATTCCCGCTAGTTATTGCTCTGGCTGCCTCCGTTATGCTTGTGGTCGTTGTTGGTGCTTTGCTATTTGGCTGCTCATATTTATTTTCACATTTTTTTTTTTTTTTTTACTTTGGCCTCAGCCGTGTGCCGCCGCATTTTACACCGCACTGCCTCCATCACCTTCATCAGCATTTAATAAGCTGCTCCTGAGCCGTTTCTACTACCTCCATCCCCAGCTTCACAGCACACATACCCAACGCTGTTGGTGTTTTATTATGAGCTGCACTTTATGAAAATGCAGTTGCCAGTTGGCAGTGGCGCTGACGTCTCTGCCGCAGCTGACTGCAATTCTTCGAGTACGTTGCAAATATTTTATTATTGCAAAATTTTGCCAACTTATCCCGCGCAGCATATACTAAGTGGCTTGCTTCAGCTTGTCCTCCATAGTCCCAAAACACAAACTGAAAGCCAAACCCATACTCAATCCTAGTCTGACCCAACTTGGCCTGTACTGGCAGCACAAGGCCAAAGGAAGGATGCAAGCAAGCTAAAATAATATTTTGTTGTTTGTTTGTTTGTTGCTGATGCCGTTCCCATTCCCGTTGTTGATGTACTGTCAGAGAATGGGAGCATATTTATTTTGATGTGATATTTGTGACGCGTAAAAAGTGCAGTGCCTGAAACACATTTTTGTCTCGTAACTATGAATATCTGTTTCGGATTCTCTTACAACTTTATACATTTCCACAAACCTCACAACTGTTAAATAAAATAAAATAAATTAAAATAAAATATTTGGGAAGAAGTCTACAGCAAAATCAAGAGTCCTTCGAAGAAAACTACTCTTGGTTGTCGTCAAACCTCACACCTTTCTTGATTTTTTTTTTTTAGCCTCATGTGTGTGTCATGTGGCTCCATGGCCGCCAAGAACGTGCGTTCAATACGCATCCGATTTTTAAAAAAAATTAATTGCATTCACATACTATATTTAATTTAGTTATTTTAAAAATCAGAATTTTTTCGTTTTTTTTTATTTTTATTTTTTCCTATTTTTTCAAGTCCGTTTCTTCAATATGTCATTCAATTTTTGCTTAAAAAAGCTTCTTTTATGCTCCTATATAAATTTTGTTTCCCCCAGGTATCGATCAGCATTATATGTTTTATAAATATTTGGCAACACTTTTTTAGTCAGCTAGAGCATCTAAACTTCTGATGTCTCAAATTTAAGTTTTACTATTTTTGGTTACTGTTGTTGTTGTTATTTTTATTATTTTTTTGTTTGTTTGTTTATTTTTGTTTGTCGGTTCGTTTAGTTGAAATTACGTTTTGTATTCCTGCCATACATTTTATATACATATACATATAATATTTTGCCACTGAATTTCATATACATTTTAACAGCAGCAACAACATCAGCAACAACAACAACAGGAACAACATGATTCGAAAAACTTGCTTTCGGTTGTTATTATTCTTGCGTTTACTCCCGCCAAATTTTCCGTGCAAACCGCTTCCTAGAGTTGCTGCTACGGCTTTTGCTTTCTGCCTTTTGTCTTACCCCTTACCACAGGAATCTTTTTCTGTGTGTTGGTGTGTGTTGGTGTAGCTCCTCAGCTCTAGATCCTGTTGTTGTCCTTGTTGTTGTTGTTATGGACACACTTCTCTAGCACTTCTTTACGTTCCGTTACGGCACGCCTGTTCGACCGGGCTCTGCTTGCTACTTGCTGCTATCCTGCCGACGCTTGCTTGCCCTTGCTGCCTATCCTTACCCTGCGTTTCCACACAGTCTTTTGGTTTTGCTTTTTTTCGTGCTGTTTTTCCAACATTTTAACTTCCGCTCAATTTACCTTTAGGCCAAGTAATTTAAAAGCTGACGTGTTTGTACAACTACAATTTCGACTCATGTTGTTTGTTTGTTGTTGTAGTTGTTGCAGTTGTTGTTGTTGTTACACTGTCCGTTGGCAACGCTCTTCTTGTTGTTACTGTTGTTGTAGTTGTTGGCATTGCCTGCGTCGTTTTGTGTATGGCGCTTCCTGATGTGGATTTTTGTTGCTACTTATACGTTTGGCATTGGGTTTGGCTATGCTGGTTTCAGGAAACCCCTAGCCAGCACTCCATAACTGTCTTACGCTCGCTCTTCCTCTCTCTCTCACTCACTCTATGTAGCTAAAGCAGTACATATATATATATACCATATTTTTGGTTTAAATATTAAAAATTTGTTGTTATTATACTTATATGTTTGTGTGTACTCTATATTTTGTTTATTTGCACGGCTTGTTGATGTTGATGTTTATGTAGTAGTTGTTGTTGTCCTGGCACTTGCTGTCAAGTTTTGATGCGCGCGTCAAAGCATTTGCCAAAAAACATTCGAGCTAAAAGCTAAAACACCAAACACCAAAAGCTGTTAAAACTGTTTGCCTTAGTTAATAGTCAGTCAGCAAGCAAGCCAAAAGGTAAATATTAATTAAAGTCGATAGTAAATGGCCAAAACGTTTTACTTGACTGTTTTTCTTTAGCCATAGTCCCCGCTCCAGCAAAGCCTCCTACAGCCCCTGCAGTTGTACGTCCGTCAGCGTGTTTAACATGTGAGCACGCAATTTCCTTGATTGGCAACGCAGGCTCGTCGGACATTGAATGATTGAAGCACCGAAAACGAATGAGAGCGCTAAGCTGTTGGTAGAGAGAAGAGAGTGCCAGCGTGTGCCGTACATAACCTATCAAAAAATGTAGCATACTTTTTTGGTGCGCCACTGCATTAAACTCGGGCCATTTATTAAGGCGCATGTGTGTGTGTGCGGTCTGTTTCTGTGTGTGTGTGTTTTAGTGCAGTTAACGCCATTGTTTGTGTTGCGTCTGTGGCAGCAGCCAGCATTCAGCAACTTCCGGCAGTAGAGTTGCGCCCAGCCAAAAGTCGGCAGCCATCAGCCAAAACCACCAACCACTCTCTTTTGGTCTTTCTCTGTACGTCCCTCGTTCATCTATCCAACTGTCTATCTGTCTGTCTGCTAGAGCCAGCAATTCAGTCAGACGCCAACGAGTCTGTTAGCTTGCCCCATCTTTTGCCCAAATCTGCATCTGCTGCCACTGCCGCCGCGCTGTTGTTGCAGCTGCATTAAGTGAAGTATTGTTTCTGCTAGATTAATCCTGTTTTAATTAAATATACACGCTGCCAGCACAAAACCAACAAGAACGCCAGCCACTAACAAAAAACAACATACAAAGAGAACAAAAAGAAAAAAACACAGAGAGAGATCCAAGAGTGCGAGAAAAAAAAGCAAACAAGTCAAAGAAAATTGCACACAGCCGGCGCTTGCGACTTCTGACGTCATGCAAATGTGGCTCCAGCAGCAACAGCTTCAGCTTCAGCTTCGAAGCTGTAGCTCCGTTTGCTATTACTGGCACTCGGAATGACAAAGTGACTTGACTGGCTGAGCGCATGTTTGAGTGCAGCAGCAGCAGCAGCAGCAGCAACAGGAACAAACTATGGAGCGATTGTCGATGCGGGGGCTGTGGTATTTGGTGAGGTTGTAGCACGGTGTGATGCAGCGCACATGAATGAGCGCATTCGACCTCGGTTTATTTATTTATATTTTCATTTTCTTTTTTTTTTCTTGTTTTTTGTTTTGCGCACATTGCTGCGCTACTCTGCTTCTGCTGTTTTTCCTTTACTTACTACATTTTCCTGCTGCAGCAGCTTTTTAAGAATTTTTAAGAAAAATACTTTTTCTCACGCAGCAGCAGCGGCGGCAGCTTCGCTTGGGCAAATGCAGCCAGCGTTCGTTTGTAATTTCTGTAGTAAATTAAAAACGGTGCGGTATTTTTTTAAGTGCTCTACAGCAACAACAAGAAGAACAACAACAGCATCAAGCTGCCAAAGCAGAAGCTGAAGACGTAGACCAAGTGCAGCCGTAGAGCTCATGTTGTTATGATGCAGTCAGGTCGTTTGTCATGCATGTCGGACCAGCATATAAGAAGCATATACGAGGGCCGTTTAACAAGTCAGTGACAAGCGTTTAATTACGCATCACTGTATATTTTTGGCTCGATGCATTTGCTTCATATTTATACCCTGTACTTTGCGTACCACGGTATGGTAAATTTGTGAGGCTAAAAAAATTCAAGTTAGACCGCTCAACTTTTAAGCCAAAACGATCAAGAGGCGAAATAAATTAATTTATTCATGACCCTGACTTTCCATCCGCCTGTCAGTAAGTCTTGAAGACCCAAAGAGCTCAGAGCGTGAATTTTTCCCATAAGATCTAAATCTAAATCAGTGATAGTAAGACAGCCGAAATGAGATTAACGAACATAAATGCACTTTGATCAGTCCAGATTCTACTCCATTAACAAAGAGTAATGCACAGGGCACTGAGGTATTATAGGAACGAAAATATTTAGAGAGGCCTAACATTGTACCTGTCAAATATGGGATATAAAACATGGCGAAATAAAGCAATTAACTATCCTCGCAGCCCACACCTCCAGAAATTTTCGATGCCAAATTCCTAGAGCTGCAACACTCTCTCTTCAGATGGAGAGGGCATATTCTACGGGGCTGGATCGGAAATCTTGCTGCAGACGAGGAAAAAAAAATGGAGTCCAGCGGCGTAAGATCTGGTCAGTAGGTGGGTTAGGTCAACGTGGTAACCCTGTGCTTGTCCATACGCACAACTTTCGCATGGCCAAATCTTTTTTTAACGCTACCGTATGAAATTACTAACACTTAACAATAAGACGAGTGTGTTTGCGCCGGTCAGATTCAAGGCGTGCCTTCACTGTAGCCACATTTTCATCAATCCTTGAAGTAGATCATGACATGAGTCTCCTTCGTGGTTTTTCGGACGCAGAATTTAATAGTATAGCGCTGATCGAGATTTTTCTCGGACTACAACCACGCCCAAGTCGTCGAACCGGCTTTCACCGCTTCGTTTGCGCTATATTCAGTCCTACTTTTTTTGATCCTACCCTGTAAACCTCGGAGAATTCCACTACTGTGACTGTTTGAGATTTCAGTTGAACATCGCTACACTTTTCATTAAAATGCTTACACGGTGGCGCAGTGACATGACGCAAAGCGCTGACAGCTTTTTAGCCTGCAAAATTTCCTATCACCTCACTTTAATTTTTCGATCTGGCGTAAGGAACTAGCACTCACTTTTCACTTCACTTTTTCCCATTGTTGTTGTATAAATAACTCAGTGATGAAGCTTGTTCCCAGTTTCACAGTACTCTATTAACAGACAGGTTAACTTATTAAACTGCTCTCGTTTGGGTTTTACTTCCACTACTAGCTCCACTATATACTAAATCATCACAGTTTGTGCTTGGATTGCATAAGCTTTAGCGTAAGTGCGCTTTGAGTTTTCAACTAAATGAGCTAAAAGTTTTTAACAAATCGAGCCAAAAGCAGTAAGTATGAAAATAAATATGTTAAAAAAAAACAAACTGGAAAAACTTAGCTATCTGCCAGTGCTTATCATACGAAATCTTAGAGTCATTGCTCCAAGAGTGCTCACACTTCAACTAAAACGCAGCTAATCACGTAATTCACTTAAGAGTTTAGTTTTTACCGGCCAAAACAAGTGGCTTGTACACTTAGAGCCTATTATGCCAAAAGTTAAGCTGATTCAGCAAATTTTTAGGCATTAGTACAGATTATATGATTAGTTTAATTAAAATAAATTAATTGCTGACGAAAGTTTGTCTTATTAAAATATTGTTGGTATTCAAAATAGGCTGCAATTGAAATTAGTTTTTATAAACAATAGTTAAGATATATGTACTATAAACATTGTTGATTAAATAAATAATGTGAGACGGATAAGACGTTGCACAACCGCTGCAAAAGATGCGAATAAACATTTTTCAAACGTGGATTTTTTTGGCACATAATATTTTAAATCGAGCAATACTTCAATAGGTGTGCTTATTATACTTCTGCCTCCCAACACTGTTCAACAATTTAGAGAATTTTATACTCCACAAATGATGCCCTTGCTCCAGCTTCATTCGAAGCAAAAAAATTCGTATATTTATAAATAAAAAATTCAGTTTTGCTTTCCAAAACATGAGACAATTCTACCGAAGATGGTTAATATTTAGAATGTATAAGAATTTTTCGTTCTCTTTTTTTTCTTAAATTAAGTATAGAATGCTTTCAATCTCAGCAGTATGACTAAAAATTCTTAAAATCAGCAAAAAATGCGCTTTGAGAGCTCTTCTTCTTAAAATATAAGAAAAATTTTCAAAATATGAATTTCTATTTTAAAATCTTTTCTTTTTTAAGCAATTTTAAATATTCTACAAAACAGATCTTCTGAAGGGGTTACCAGTTGTAACAAAAATTCTATTTTATTGAACTTTGACCCAGAAAATCTTAAGATTTATTAAGAATTCCATAAAAAATGTTCATGCAAAATTTCAGCTTATTAGTTTATAGTCTCCGAATTCATCTAAAACGGGTACTGCCAAAAAATATGATTTCAAAACAGCCAGAATCCAATGTTTTACTGATTTTCTTGGAATCGTCTAAAATTGTAATCCATGAAATTGTTTGCTTTCCATTTCAAAATAGTTACCCATCGCCCAGAAAAATAAACATTTTCCATCGATTACTAAATGCTTAAATCCGATGCTCATTATACGTAACTTTCCATAGAAATTATCCAAGTCTCTTTTGCGCAGTTAAGACGAAGTCTGCCTCTGACACGGCTCCGACTCACCTTACCACTAAGCCAGTGTCTATCTATTCCCAGTGTCACTTGCTGTGCCCCCTGAAGCACTTGCTGTGTGCTTCTCTAATAACCTGAGCTAATCAGCTGCATCACTTGAGTTTGAATTACGCCCACCCTCTCCGCACACGCCCGTAGCCTAGTGTGCTGCCCAAGTATGGAAGCGGGGTGCTGCAGCAGCAGTGAAGGCAAAATCAAAGCGCAAACTTTTAGCGCCACTTTCACGTAGGGTGCATAATCTGGTGCTGTCAAACGGAGTTAACATTTTGCTTTTGTTTGTTTTCATTTTCAACTGCAGCTTGTGCTTTCGCCTTTGCATGCTTTTCGCTTGCTGCATGCCCCATGCGCCGTGCTTTTCTTGTTACAGTTCTTTGAGTTGTTATTGAGCGCCATCTTTCATGCTACAAGCTGCTGCGGCTCTTGCTCTACAGCTGTCTTTGTGCTCTCAGACTGCACACTGAGAGAAAAAATTTAGTGCATTGTAACGAAATCAAGATTCGACAAAATTCGTTTTGAAGCTTTTTAAGTTTGCAAAAGCTCAATTCTATAAGCTTGGATAGACTTTTTAAAATCGTATTATCAGGTTTCTCAGATAGCTTCCAAAGTACATCTTTTTATGGCGTTATGGGGCCGTAATCCTGATGAACATCCAGCACGATTTTTTGGAGCTCGGATTGGGACTCTGTGACCCCAAAAATATATAGAAGACATGGCCTGAAAATCGGTTTTTTGTTACGTTGTGTTCACTCCATATTAAATTTTTATCTCACGATGTTTTTTATACGTGCAAAGTTTTATTAGATCTTGGACTCGGATTCAGCGAATCTGACCTCTGGCTCCGAGGGCTAGTTTTTTCCTGTGGCTGTGTTTTAATAAATTAATTACTTCAATACAGTATTTGAGTATGTATGCGGAAAAAAACCTACCAGTTTTACGGTATTTGCCGTTTTTGACTAAAATATAAAATTGGTACGTCGCGTAAAAAATTGTTAACAAATTAATTTGCTTGTTGCAACAAGTGTAAAATTATAATAAAAAAAACACACGAATGAGTTATTTATATTTATAGCCAAAAGTGAAAGATGTTGAAAACCTGGCTAAATACATTTGTTAGTATGGGCGTGCTAGTGGAATTAAGACTATAGGAGTCTTAAAAAAGCGTGTGATATTTTTAAATAAATAATTTTAAATGTTGGGTAAGTAAGCAAGATACTTCAATATTTTGTAGATTTCGTTACGAAATTCCGTGTCGTACCGTTTTTGTTCTGTACATAAGTATGTATACAAATGTATATGATTTTACATGCAAGCCAAACGAAAAAAAACCAAACAAAAAAATTCGCATGTATTTCACACAATCATATGAACTCCGTCTCTAAACAAATTTCCCTTGGGCGCCTAGCAAAAGTTGGGACTTCTTTGATGATCGCAGTAAAATTTTCGTTGCACTTCAACAAAAAATAAAAAATATGTAAATCAGTTGGGACAGTGCACGACAATTAGACACCGGGCACCTATAATTCTAAAAAAATTCCGTTTGTACAATTAATACAATTTGCCATAAAAAGTTTCAAAGGCTCACATTTAAACTTTGTCTGAAAACAAATTTTTATTATTTTAATAATTAATGCATTTTGATCACCTAACACAATCATAGTCAGCGACAATGGCACAAAAATTAAAATTTTTCCTAAAATCTCGAACTGTTGTTATGCTTGAGGAATACGTTTTTAGTAATTTGAATTAGTTAATCGAAATGATTTATTCATATTGATTTGACTTTTATTAGAACAAAGTATATTTCAATATTTTAAGAACAATTTGTAATTGAAAGCCATGTTCGTAATTTGAGTCATCAAAGTAAAATCTATCTCGGTGGTCGTAGTGATATATAAGAGATAATACTGAGCTCTACTTAAAATTTAAAAAAAAATTGTTACATGAACTTTTTCGCAAAAATTGAATTTCTTTAACCTCAATAACTTAGCAATTTTACTGCAGCAGTTTTTTATCGTCAAGGAAAAAAGCATACCGAAGTATCCAAACGATTTAACAAAATAGCTTTGTTTATTGGATGGATTATGTTAAATGGTAGATGTTGGGTCCAAGGGCGGACATTTTTAAAAAGTAGGCCAACCTTCGCGACAGTAGCTTTCTTAAATTCATATTTACCTACACTTTGTTTTTAGTAGGGCTTCTTCATTTTTGCCTATACCACGCAAATATCCTAACCGATTTTAACACAATTTGCATATGAACCTATTTTTAGAAACATTTTTTATATTTGTTAGATATTTTTTAGTATTGTTGATGAAGAATAAGAGAGATAGAAATTCTTTTGGGCAAATGAAGGGCCATTATCAAAAAACTGAAAGTATATGAACAACTAGAGCATAAGATGACTCTTGTAAAATTTCACGATCGTTTCCTCTTAATTTTTTTTTTTTGTATAAACTGAATAATTGCTTTGTACATAAAGTACTCAATGTTTCAGAAGCATTGAATATTTTCTTAAATCTTCATCTTAAATGATAGTTTGCATGGATTCAAGTAGCCACCAGTATCGGCTGGACCCATATTTAATTGTTAAAACTTTGAAAAAACAAAAAATTGGCTCTTTATGAATTTATTACTATAATAATAATAATTTTCCTGACTGACTCTTGGGGCTCTCTATTAATAACCGTTCGAAGAGAACAGGGACCTACAGTTTATAGCCGAATCCGAAAAAAGTCGTGAAAAAAAAAACTGTTTACACAGTAAGGAATTTCCGAACAAAATTTCGAAAAGATAAGGCTAATAAAAATATTTTTCTTTAAAATTTCTATAAAACAGCTTTTTTTAAGCTAAATCGAATGAAATTCTGTAACAAATGTAATTTCTTAACTGTAAAAATTGGATGCACTTTTTCATATATTTTCTATGTACAGCCTTTTTTTTTTGGAGAATTTCGAGAAAGAATTAGAAAATAGGAATACCTACCTAGGTATGCAAAAAGTTTGTGTAATTGCTTTTTTTAAACCCCATGAAATGTTAAAATCAATGTCAGTCTTATTATAGTTTTAGGTTATCGAAATTTAAATTCTCGAAAAAATCTAGAACAACGTTTGCGGTGAGTAAAACTCATCTTATTTATCCGGCATATCCCAAAATACTTTTTTATGTGTGTGTAAAATAAGAATCCGAAAAATATTTAGTTTTGCAGTCTTTCATACATTTTCGGGACTTAAAGTGTCTTGGGCCCTTACAGTTAGTGCTCACATTACTTGGTTTCAAGAGTCCAAAAAAGTTTCACGCCCACGCTCACTACTACTCCATTTCCAAGCTAGTTTTTTCTCTCAGTGTATATGAAATTTCGCTGCATTTAATACGACGCGTACTTAACTATAAGTAAACGTTAATATGCGTGTGCGAGTATGCGTTTGTACAACTGCATAAGTATGTGTAAACATACACACTCTCCTGCACAAACACACACACGCACTCAGTAGCCAAGTGAAGTGGGGCAGCTCAAGTGTCCATTAAATTTTGTCATTAATTTTCGTTTGTTCCGCCCACTGTGCGCCCTTAGTTGTTGTCATTTGTGCTTTTGTTTTTGTTGTTGCTGCTGCTGTCTTTGCTTTTGCCTTTTGGTTTTTGTTTTTAAGTATTTTATTTATTTATAAGAATTAAGCAATAAATAAAACGATGAGCTTTCATCTGTCCATGTCGTATTCGTTTCCTTTCTGCTGATACTGAGCACATATATAGTACGTATTGTATGCAGGTTTATATGGTATATACGTACATGCTGCAGCTTCTTTATGTTGTTATCTTGTTCAGCTTCTTGCACCTGCAACAGACTCTTTTCTGCCACTCGTGCTGCTATTCATTCGATTGAGCTTGAGTCATTTGCCTTTACATTAAATTTTCAGCTGCAGCTGCAACATGCAACAACAACACGTTTGGCAATTTGGGTTAAAATATAAAAACATATCGAATTTATTTTTGCCTTGTAAAATAATAAATACACACACCTATGTGTATATTATATAGTAACAGACAAAACATAACATATCTAACTACACATAAAACTATGTTCAATTATAAAAGACCAAGCGAATAACCCAAGCGTCTGTTTATTTGTTTGTGGGCGTTGTTTTTTTTTTTTTCCTGTTGCACTGTGGCAAATAAACTAAAAAACATACATATATAATTGTATAACGTGTATATATACATATATGTACATATTGAAAATCTCGTTTATTAGTTCAATTTGGTATTTGTATAATCGATGCACTCAGCTTCAATAAAACTCAAATACATAAATTTATATGTACGCCATATACCACAACTTTTGGTGTCTGGTAGAGAATACCAATGCCATTGTATATACAGTGAGAACAAAAACTATTCGAACACCTTAAAATTCTTATGTTTAATATTCGTAGTTCGTGCACAGCTGTCAAAATGAAAAATTACGTTTATATTTCTTTTATATACATTTTGTGTAGATAAATTCTACAAAAAATTCAAAGAGAACATACTTTTAAAACCAAGTTATTAAGATACATTATTTTTCCAAAATGAAGTGCCTGCATATTCGTTATTCGTTATGCATATTTTTTTTTAGAAAATCATAGAGCAATACTGCTTTCTTTGTCCGAACTACTTCAGATGAGTTTTAAAATATCATATGAAGTTCGTTTTTGTACGGAAGCGTTTTAGACTGCTGCGTACTGCCTTTCAAAAAGAGGCTATTATTACATTTTTATTTTTACTAGTTCGGCTTTGATATTGGCTGCCTTGTAGAGCTTGGTAGAGCCCGTTTGCTGATGGTTTCCCAGCGACTTCCCTAACTTATCCTACTCCACTTTTCAATGAATGTTATTTGGTGCCTACTGAGTATCCAGTGAACTTAAACTGTGAAACTAGCGAATTTTTTTAAGTTGCTTGCACCCAAATATCGAACCCAAAAAAGCCGTTCAAATAATTTCTGATGCTACTGTTCATATACGCATAAGTATAGCTAAAAGCTGAAGTGATAAACTTTTAAAACCTTGATTCCACAGATGCACTGCCATTCATGCAGAACAATCAATGGATGTACAAAAGAAGAGACTTTAAAGAGATTAAAAAAAAAATAAACGACTTATGCGTATGATTTTCGTAGAAAAACTCATAAGTAATTGCAATCTTTATATTTGTATCTATAATGGCAAAGCTTTCAGTTGATTAGATAATTTTCATAACATTTTATGATTGTTTTAAAAGGAAAAACAAAATTTTGGTCCTGGTTTCACTCAAGTTGCTTAAATGTGACTGTTATTGATTTTTACGATACTTTGTTAGCAATATAGATAATTGTCAATTGATTGGAAGGTACTTTTTGATTTTCATGGAAAGGAACAAGCTGGATACACAAGAAATATGATTTTGTTAGGCAAACAACATTGAAGTGGTTTACCTGGCCTCAAGTAGGAGGATCATGTGTGCTTAGGCTTTGGAAAACTAGAAAAACTGGAGCTGGCGTTTAGCGTCCATGTTGGCCTGTTTTGAGCTGTGCTTGTGGGCAAGCTGGTCTCGAGAAAGCTGGTTTCGTATTACAGCTAGTTAAACTATAATTAATAAAGTCTGTCAAGGAAAAATTAATTTATTGCGACAAATTTTAATGGAAAATCAAAGAAACTGTTTAAAGTGTGTGTTGGTTCTTACTTTACGAACTCACCTGCATTGGTCTTTAGATTGATTGCACAACACAACAATTCATTGTCAGGCATCAGAACGTTTCAAACATAAATATTGGGATATTTCTTATTTTGACCACAATAAGAACCCCATACTTTGAATGGATATCCAAACAGGAGGCCCAAATGGGCTTAATCGTACTTAGCTTACAGTTTCTGAAAGAAACCTTTTGATTGGACAGCCACACAACGAAAAAACAGGATTTTCGAATCCACCATGCATTCCCAATGTTTTAGGGTCGTTAAAAAGCAGTAGCAGAGGTAGTTTGGAGGTTATCTGAGAAACCTGGCCAGCTGGACTTTTTTTAACTCGGGTTCAGCGACCCCAAAAACACATTAGAAATATGGGAGAAAAAAAATGTGATTTTTCAAAAATAGGATAATATCTACAATCCTCGAGTAAATTCTGTTAGTGTCAAAGCATATACTATAGGAAAATAAATGTGGCATCCCCGATACCGACACTTTATTTTATGACGCCTTGTTTTACATTGACCGTACCGAGGCATGCCCCTATCTCACCTCTTGGTTTTTAATTTTCTGTTAGATTTAAAACGTTTTGGTAGATGGCGAAAGACTTAAAAACTATTACAATGCTAAATTTTTTTGAAGTTTAAGCTGAAGCAATTTATATAGTTAGTTCAAAAGTTCTTTTAGGACGCCAACTAGTTCACCTATGGGACATTGCAGACTTAGGAAACACCTAAGCAATGTGAGAGTCATGAATTCAAACATATGTAGATGTCGTGAAACTAAGGAGGAATCCACCCAACCCAGGCTTGAAGAGTGTAATTCTCTAGCCAAAAGAAGGATAACCCTGATTTTCGGACAAAGAATCCAATGGCCGAAGTTAGTTTCGTGAATCCGATTACCTAGAAGGTTCAAAAATCGTCACGTCAGGGCTCTGACCTAATATTAAAAAACCCCATTTAAAAATGTATTATATTTTGAAGATTCTGTCAAAACTACAAGGTGCTGGGGCTTTTTGGATCATGGATTCGGATAAGCAACCTCACAAACATAGAATAGATATCGTCAGACAGCCACTCAAAAAAATTTCGAATGGGGTTTTTGAGCTTCTGTCATATAATAATATAATAGTAATAATTCCCTGACTGACAATTTTGGTCAGTCGCCCCTTGGCGGGGCATGGGGATCTCTATTAATAACTGTTCAAAGAGAAACTGGGACCTACAGTTTATAGCCGAATTCGAACGGCGGTGTCTTCAATTCATAGAGACTTTCTTGGGCAAATAGCGTCTTTGAGCTAGCGATGCTAGTGCTAGGCAAATGTACCAGTGCTACTGCGGGAATTCGAACCACCGACCTTCGGTTTGTAAAGCGAGTACGCTACCACTACGCTACCGAAGGCCACATGCAGCCACAAAAAATGTCATTGTGGAGGTCAGACCATGAATTTGTGTCTTTAGTGTCAAGTTAAAACTACTGCACTTTTATAACTCATCAGTATACTACCCATACAGAACAAGTCGTAAGCCCATGTACTTGTCCAAACCTATAACGGAAAATCTTTTCCCCTCAGGCCATCCTCCTTTCAGTGCATAAATTATGTGCGTACTTTTTCCATTAGCTAATACACTTTAGTTAGTGCACTCGATTGCAGTGTAATTTTATGCAAAACGGCGCATGAAAAATCGCATCGAAAATGGCATGCGTTTAGGCATGTAATAACCAAAATTGATAACAATCAATATGGCCATATGGACTTTTGGTCATTGGACAGAGCTGTCGCAAACATGCGCGGCAACAATGTTGGTAAGTTGCCGCTTAGCCTCTTGCACTATGGTTCAAAAGATATTTTTTTTTTTAACACAAATTTAATATTGTAAATACATGTCAGAAAATGGAGGCCATTTTCTCATTTCCTATTTTTGGTTCAAGTTCGGGCTTTAAAAACAAATTAATTTAATTAACTTGATTTGTTTTATCAGTTTTTTATAGAAAATATAATTTCTGAGTAACAAAAATACCAATATCAATATCTCAAAAGTTTTATTTAATCTTAATCTTAAATCTTTCGTATTTCGAGCCTCTGAAGCACTTTCTCCAAAGCTTCCCAAAACCGAAAAAAAAGTTGAAAAAGGGACTGCCCATGATTTTGAAATGTTGGATGGCATTGTGTATAGAAGGCACAATAGCAATCAGTTGTGCTGGTACTCTCCTAATCGGATGCACGAACAGCTAATTAGGATATGTCATGAAAAGTTAGTTCATCTTGCTGCTGATAAATGCGTCAATAATTTTACAGAAATATATTGGCTCCCTGTGATGAAAAGTAAAGTGCATAACAGAACCTTGTATAATATTCCAAAAAAAAAAAACCTGAAACGATCCATACTGACCATTTGGGGCCATTGCCAAATATTAATGCAAAGATGCTTTTTGATTTTTGAGTGACGATATTTATCGTCAAATTGACAATTTTCAATTCTTTGCGAAATGTTCTAAATATCGTAGCCAAGCGTGAAATGTACTGTCTATATTTCAAGGCTCCAGCATGATTCGGACTTCCGCATCTAAAATACGATATTGCGTTTATATCCGATATTTATAATCCGACTATATTGAATTTTAGTATAAATTGCAAGATTTTGTATTTAGAAATGTAAATAAAGGACTCGGAACTTATTTGGCACTGCAAAAGGAAGAAAAATCTCACCGGAATAATTCTTGATTTACTTTAAAAACTAAGACTAGCAAAGGTTGTGTAGAAAAACAAATCGATACTTTTATATTGATGCGCTTAAATTAACTTAAGCTTCTGCGACAGTTTCCAAAATCTAGGCCTTTAGACAGACGATTTTCTTTATACTCCTGACCAGAATCATCATTTGGCTAATGCCAAAAAAATTGAGCTTCCTAACCATAGTGCGTAGTTGGCCCACATTCGTACGTATCTGCATATTTTTGGGAAAGTGCACGCATTGAGTTTCGATTGGCGCCTAACACACATACAGAAACACAATCATACGAAGCCGCACAAGTTCAACTTAGTTTATTTGAAAATGCACTTAAAATTTAATTTAAATGTAAATTTGTGCAACGAAATGTTTTGTGTCGAAAAAATTTTTATGTAAACAGTGTAAGTGAACAACAACAACTACAAGAGCAACTTCGACTACAAACCAACCAACCGACAATAGCTATAGAAAAAAAAAAAAACTAAAACAGAATGCAAATGCAAATATTGGCAACACGGTTGGGTAAAAAAAATGAGTGCATAAGCTGGTTCCACACTCTGTTAGGGTGTGAACACAAAATAAGAGGAATTTATATGCAGATGTGCAAACAGTTTGCACTCCATTCGCGTGCCCAGCGTGCCCAGCCGCCATCTTCTATGCAGCATACGCCATTTTGCTACGCTATTGCCATCATCTATGAGAGCGCACTCATTTTCAGGTTTGCCAGGGTGCATAACATGCGTGAAATTTAATAAAGTTTAAGTTGCCGTCTTGGTCCTTGTACTCGTCCTAGCACGCACGAAGAGAGTAACGCAAAGAATAGCGCAGTTGGTGTTGATGTTTATTAAATTTTGTTAAATTATGTAATTTTTGAGCACCAAACTGTAAAGAGAGTCAGTGAGAGAGAGAGAGAGAGAGAGAGAGCGGTAAAATTGTATACACGTTGTATATAGTGCAACATGCAGTGGCAAATGCAATTCGGAACAACTTAAAAAGCGCTGCACCGCAATAAAAATGTCTTCAGCTGCACCCTGGCAGCCATTTCCGTTATTGCTCTTTGTTGCCATGCCACTGCAACAGTGTGCGTGTGTGTGGGTGTGTGCGTTTATGTGTTTGTATTGCTTGCTACCCCGCAGCGCACTTTTCACATTGTTGCTTCACACTAATCTTCTGTCAATGCAACACGACGAATTTCACTGCAGCAGCGAAAGCGACAACAGCTTGCAAAGACTTTCCACACACACACATATACACATAGACAGCAAATACTAAACGCATATATAGACACTCGAATATACACATTCCCTTACACAGATACACACAGCTTCCACTCTCTGTCCCTCTCATCCACTCACAAAGATTCCAACAACTTCAAAGACCAAAAAGTGCAAGCCACAGCCGCAAACATTTCAATGCACGCCGACTGTCGACTCTCAACTGTTCGGTCGGTCGTCTGCCACCCCCTAGCCAGGATAGAACTCCAACTACCACCAGCTCCATCAGCCTCATATCCCATTTTGTTTGTGTGTTTTCAGCTGCCTGATGGCGCATACAGACACAAAAAGAAAATTGGTTAAGGATCGGTTTGACAGATTTGAGGCATTAGTCTCTCAAAGAGCGCTGGAAGCCAGATGAGTCTTTTGAGCGTTTGAACATGATTTGCACACATGAAACAAATTATAGGCGAGAAAATTTTTTTTTTTTTTTCAAATCGGAAAGTTTAATGCATGTAAAGTCTTTAAAACGGTTTCAAAAAGTTAAATTTGCAACAACATAAAATACATTTATTTCAATAGTATAAATTTTTTAAAGGGATTCTTTCAATTTTGGCCGAAAAGAAGGCGATGGTTGGGAATTATTTATGGCATGATGAAAAGACATACAAACTTCCTGTTTCAATTGTTAAATGCGATTTTTATTGTACAATAATTGGAAATTTTTTTTTTGACGAAATTCAAAATGGCGGCTCTTGTCTGCCTCTGCCAGCAGAATATCATCCCCGCTTTTCAGTTCTCCAGCCTTTTGTAGTGAACTGAAATGAAAAATGTTTTTGTTTATTGAAGTTTATACTAAATCAGAATGAGTTTTGACGTAAAATTAACTGAAATGTGGACGTTCGAAAAACAATTTTTTTTTTTACTTTTTTTGTGATTTGACGTTGCCTTAAAATAATAATTTTAAAATTCAAAAAATTATATCTTGTAAACATGCTTTAAAAAAAGGGAATCGGAACAAAAGATCAAGAGCATGGTTCCGAGAAAGAGAGCGTCCCTCAGCGCCCGCGACTTATGTGCGTTCAAGACGCTATATTTCTATAAATATCGATCGCATCGGAAAATCCTTTCATTCACATATTGTAGCTTTCCTTTTTTGTAAAAAAAACAAACGATTTTCTCGACCAAATTTTAAAGAAACTCCCCTTAAGGATGACTAAAGAAATCGATAAAGATTTGTTCGTCTTATAAACGCATGTATCTCAGATTTGGGGCAACATGTATAGCACTTCCAAAAAATCCAGAGTTTTAAGGACATTTTCAAAAGTAGTTGCGGTAGCTTAGAAATATACAAAATTTGATGTAAAAAGCTCTTCTATACTATATTAAAAAGCCGGGTCTGTCTTCCAAGGATGCGAAAAGTTTTCCACCGGGGCCCGAAGTTTTCGCAAGGGTCCGTAGATTTCAAAAAAGCATTAAACATTGAAATTCTTTGGTAAATAGTTGATTATAAAGTCACCACTGGGCATGTACTTTTATCTCGAAGGCCCTTGAGAGGGATCGGACTAAATCAGGCCATTATTCGTTGGGTCTTTGTTTGTGTATGAAGATTTAATAAACAAATTTTGCATTTCAAAGTGTTTAGACTTCACAACTTTAATCAAAATTGGTAAACTGTAACATATAGGTCATTAGGGTGCGATCATCATCATTGTTGGCTGTACAACCCATGCTGGGTCTTTGGCATTTGCCTCCATTCGTCCTTTCTTTTCGCCACCGTCCTCCAATTTGTCACGTTTAGCTCTTCTGATAAGGGTGCGATAGGTCTAAAAAATCTTTGTAGAGCCCAATTCATTTATTTATAAAGATATCGTAATCAAATTTTGCAATCACATGATATTTGAATTATTTCGTGTTGGATTATAAAATCTCAAATTTCGCCTTATTTTTTTTTTATTAAGAAGCTCAAAAAAAAAACTTTTTCCAATCTTTTGTTCTAGTCTGGTGATGTCGCAATTAATTAATTGTTTTTATTAAAATTAAATGGTAAGCTGATTTTATTGATTTTTGAAATATTAAAAAAATTGCAATTTGTCAACCGTTTCAAACTTTAGACAAAAGTATTAATTTTTGTTTTATAATAAATTTTTGCTTTTATTTCTGTCAATATGAAAAAAGAGTAAGCAAAAGCTTGTAACCAAAAAATAAAAAAGATTTCTTCAAGTGTATGTACTGGCGCACGATGTGCAAAAGCTATTGAAGATTTTGTGCTTTGGTTTTGTATCCTGCTGTACGACTCTCTACATGTTGTGGCAGGAGGGGGACAACCTCTGGTTTTGTCTTTAAGTGTAAAAACATTTTGCTTTTGGGCAACTAAACGTCCTGGCCGCAGCTTCAGCTACAACTCTAGAAACCAGCTCCAGCTTCTGGTTGGGATACCGCCGGCAGCAGCTTCATGTTGTCGCCATTGTAAGAGCGTGTCGCCAGCTTAGCCGATATTGCTACCGCTGCAGTCAAGTGCATGTGTGTGTATGTGTTGGCCAGCTTGCTTAGTACATGTATGTGTGTGTGTAACCAGCTTGTCAGTTGTTGTGCTGTCACTGTGGTTAATGCTTTTAGCTGCTGATTTCAAATCTGTCTGCAAGTCCTGGCTAACAACATGGAATTGGTTGTTGTCTTTGTTGTTATTGGTGGTGTTGGTTGAAGCTGTTGTTGTTGTTGTTGCAGATGCCCCTGGCCGCCTTTGGCTAAAACTAATGCAATATTCTCATTATTTGGTTTACTTTGTGTGCACAAAATGTTTTCTTTATTCTATTTCATTTTATTTTATTTTATTTAATTTGGTTTTGATTTTGTTGCTCTCTTGCTGTGAGTTTATTGTGTTTTGTTTAGTTTTGTTTATTAGCACAACATGCAGTAGCAAAAGCAGCAGCTGCTGCCAATGCAACATATACGCTTTAGCTTGCCACTTTGCCACACACTCCATGTCCCGCTATCTATCGTTTTTACAAGTGCCACAATTTGTCGCTTCTTGTAGCCAACTTCTTGCTGTGTTTTTCTTTTGCCTACACGTTTTGTTGGTTTGTATGCTTGTTTATTTGTTTGTTTGCTTGTCTGTTTTACACTCTGTTTTTGTTTTTATTTTATAACGTAACGTAATTGCTTTTACACTTGTCCTTGTCCCCAGCAGCGTCAGCAGCAGTTCCACTGGGCGTATGCGCAATATGCCATGCAGACAGCTCACAAATTTTTTAATATTTCAACATGGCTGCCATTTGTCTTGCCGCGCCAAGTGGCAACCATTTGACTTGGCCAAATTAATATCGTATTAGCCCACTTTGACAAATTAAAACCGCACACAGGCACAAGCGACCAGCCAACTGGTCAACTGGTCAACTGAAATATGCCGTCCGTAACCCATGTACAACGACTGCCCCCCACTTACCGCATCACCACATTTAAAAACCCAAAACGGCATCCCAATCAATGCCAGTTTAGCTGGCCCTTGCCACACGACCTTGGCACTTGGACAGACATGCGACCGGGGCAACAAATTATATGCAAAGTAACAACTAATAAATATTCAATGCTTGTCGCATTAATCTTTAAACAGTGCGAAAATGTGGCATAGCCCAATCGGTGCCTTTTGCAGGGGGCTGTGCCCGAAGGCGTTGCCCAACTTGATCGGGCGGCACTTGGTAAAAGAAGAAAATCATTACTAATGCCAATCTTTTATGTTGCCTGTCTGTGTTACGTTAGGTTGGTTTTTTTTTTTTTGTTTGTCCCGCTTTCTGTGTTACTCCTCTGTGTGTATGTGTGTTTTATTTTGAAAATTTAACAAATAGTCGCCAAAGCTAAAGGGGCGCGTACATGGGCCCATAAACAAGGCAGAGATACAAGGCAATACAAGCAGCGTCAGGTGAGTGGCAGCAAACGGTATGTGGCAAGGGCAAAACAACAGCTACGACAATACCTGACCGGTCTGACCTGCTTTACCTTTGGTCACACTCACACACACAAACCTACACGCATTTATAGACATGTTGACCACGTTGACCGTGCGGTGACGTTGGAGCCACTCAGCAAAACCCTCAGGCACTTTTTAATCTAACAAAATCCAAAGAAACCGCACGTCGCATAAATAATGAGACTGATGAGGGTCCATTATGGGCACGTAAAATGTGGCGCAGCACGGTCCAAGCTCAGCCCTGCCACATTGAAGCGGCGCACGCCAACCAGCCAGCTCTGCACTTGGGCCAGCTTGGTTAAGTCGGTGAGCATACCCACGAACTGGGTTCTGCTCCGGATTGGAGCGTCAACAGTCAATGTTTGAGCAACGTGTTTTTAAGCAGCTCTAGGTGTGATAACAGTTGTGGTAGTCTGTCCGGAGCTTAGAACGGGATTGATGTTGTTAATGGTATTGGTTGAGGGGTCTTTGGGGCTAAGGTATTTCTGGTGGCTGGGGCAGGTCAAAAGCATGACAATGACAGCATAATTGATTTTCGAACAAAAGCAATACAAACAGCTACAACAACAAAAACAACTGCAACAAAAACAAGGACAACAACAACAGGAGCAAATGAAGCGTCACGATTTATGAAATAAGGGACTTGAATATAAATCTGTTAAGAGTACAGACACACACTGAGACAACAAAGTCTGCGTACACACTCGCAAAGCAAACAATTCAAGCTAATACAATATGCAAACAGACCCAGTTTTAGTTTTGGCTAATTAAAGCATATTTTAAACATTTATGTTAAATTTATTTGAATAAACAAACTATATTTCGGCTAAATAGAAAATTTAGTAAATTTGAATGTGCCAAATACAAATAAAATTTGGCTTTTTTAGTAAAAATATTACAATGAAAAATGTAAGTATACATATGTATATACAATTAAAAAAGTGGCAAACGTTAGAGTTGAGCGCTGCCAACTTTGGCATACCCTCTACCATCATATAAGTAGAGTTTTCTTTTTTTATCTAATTTTTATTTCAAAAAATTGTATATAGTATTTAATACTAAAATTAATGTTAATTTAACGAGCACTAGCTGCTGGGTCTTACGGTTTGTAGACAAATTTATATCTGAGTACAGTAATATAAATATTGCATAAAAAAAAACTCAAATTTAAAACAGGGGACTCAATCCGACTTTAGGTCTTGACTCTATCAGCTCAGCTTTCTTTATACAGGGTGGTTCATTTACATGTGAACCGTAGAAGTGCATTATTATTTTGGCATACATTCTTAAGCCGAAAAATTCCAAGACACATTGAACACATCATTTTAAGAAGACAACCAAAGGCCTCCATACTTTGGCCACTGTCGCTACACATACACAATTGGTGATTGCGATCATTCTCGCTCGATTGAACTGCACCGCACTTTTTCATGTAGGGATATTTGATGTCTAAATATTATTTTGATAAACGACTCATCTCCAGTCAAATATCGAATGTTCATTATGCCCAATAACAGAAAAAGGAGAACACTTGAGCCTACAAATAGTAGCTAACACTTATCTCCTTGGCCTTAATTAAATGCATGTGTAAATCAAAAATTTAATCGATTTTATAATTATGCTCAACAAAATTGGGTCACATATAGATGGGCCACCCTGTATATGCTTTTCTCACCCAGGCGATTTAAACTCTGGCCCCAAAAATTCTATTTTTTATCTACTATTTAAAGTGCGATCATTTATCTTAATGAGTTGGCATTAATCAAAATATTTGAATATTTGGAGATAGAGGGCGGGTGTAGTTTAAAGAAAAATAAACATAATCTGCCTTAAATTTTAAGAGATCCCAATCTTAGGTTTTGTTGTCCTTCAATTATGTATTCCAAGATCTAGACGTTTGTTTAGTTCTACTGACTCTATTCGAAGTAACTTTGGATTTATTTTTTTTTAAGTATAAGGTGGGGCATCCCAATGCAACTTTAAAACTACTTATTTATATATGAAAAATAATATGGCCCAAACGGCCGCTGGCTCTACATGCCCGTATGCGAACTTCGTTATTTTCGATAATTTTTTTTTAACGAAAACTCATCTCGCTGTTCTCCCATCCATGGACTTAAAAGATTCAAAATTGACTTTTGCGACCCTTGGAACATCATTAGCACCACTGTGCGGCGTCTCCTTATCTAAGTTGCAAAAACATAATGTACTCCTTGCCTCAAGATACAGGGTATGACAATAATATTTTAAGCACACATGCAGCTTAAAAAGCAAATACACATAATTTAAAGATAATATACGTTACCATAGGCTATAAATATGTATTTATTTCGGGTTTTTTATTTACTTTTTAAAGTAAAGTTTACCTTATGAAATTTGTAATATATAATAGTATAATTAATAGTAAAGACATCTTTTAATGAATATTTCAAGCTTTCGTCGTATAAGCTTAGCTTTTTAGTTGATGCTCAAACAAGCAGACAAAATCTTTTACACATAATTGCAAGTAAAATGCATCGACTCGGCTTATGCATCGTCCATTGACTACCACAAACTACATTTGGAATCTTACATAGACATCCGAACGTTTGATATTACGATTTAAAAGTAGAGGTCAGTTAATTGCGTAGATTAGCTTTAAAACTCAGAATTCAGCCAACATCATTGTGAAGTCCTTTCCATTGCCACGTCTTTCAAAATAACTAAAATTTGTAAATCCGTTTTTCATGTTACAATATCTGGAAATTCATATGGATTTCGTTAAATTGAACCCCCATTTTCTTTAGCTTTCTTCTGAGCTCAAATTCAACATAGTTTTTTCTCATTGATTTGAAATCCAAGTACTTGCGATTACGGCATTGCCAACCTGCAGTTGCATAAACCCATTTGGAATCACTAAAAATACAGAAAAGATGATAACGAATATAGTCATACAAATTTGAAACTAAGTGCATCCAATCTTTTAACGCTTTGCTCCATGCATACTATATTCAAGTTGTAGGGTCGTCTAGCATTGTCAACATGGAAAATTATTCAAAGTAATTTGATGCAGTAGTTGAAGTGGTTAAACTTAGGGAACACAGCCGCATTTGGCAAAAAATTAATTTTTTTTTTAACATGGCAGGGCCGCAGTTCTCACTTCCGTTATCGCAATGGCCGAAATTCACGAACTTAATTTCGAATAGCTACCTCGAGCAACCTTTTCGCCAGATTCAGCCCGATCTGATTATTTTCAAAGGGACTCGATGGTAAAAGATTTGGAAACAATGATGCAGATTAATGCTTATTTTGTGGAGCTTCACGGCAATCAGTGGCTAGGTCAGCTAGCATGCGTCATCATCAGATGAATACAAAATACGAGAACTGCCTAAAAAATCTACAAACTAAACCACTCTAGCCCGTGAACTTTAATAATTGACAGTCTGAAATTCATGTTTGTGGCTTTTCCCACTTTCAAATAAATTTTTTCCTCTTAAGCAACTATGCAGAAAGACTGCAACAGTTTTGTAATTTCATCCTTGGAGGTATCTTTCGACCACTGCTGAGCGAGGAATCGTCCTAACTAAACTTAAATTTGAGCGATACTCATACTAAGGTACAAAAGTGCCTCTATTTGAAATGAGTTAAATGAAGATTATGTGTTTGTTTGAAGTACAACTAGACTATAATAACTTGCTTAACTTAAAAACCATAATGATTAAAACTGTTTGTTTATCGCTGATTGCATATAAATGAGTGAAACTTCATAATTGCATCGATTACTTTGTACAACTTTTCATTTCCTTTAACATTTTTATTTTATTTTTTTTAACGCTCAAAGCTTATTTCACTTTGATTAGTTTGAAGAGCTGTGCTAAGGTCTGCTTGTCATAAAATGCTACCCGGTCAAGTGTGTTCAAGTCCAAAGCCCTAAACCGTTTGTCTCCTTGGACGCTACAGTCAATCCCTAAGTGCGGATTGACCATTGGCCAGTGGCCCCTGCGGCTCGTTGTGGTTTATTTAAAATTTATTTAAATGAGAGTATACGTATAAATACTGCCACTTTAGATGCAATCAATGGCTTAAGCATTTCAACACACTGTTGTGAAGAGTGGCCAACGAAGTTGTACCAAGACCAAGCATAAGATACGGAGCCTCGATGCGCTATAGCACAACAACACTCTCAAACATGGTTCAACAAATTCAAACAGATAAAATATGCAAAAATTAATTAAATACTTGCGCTTTGCATGTTCCTTGAAAACAATTTGCCAGACACCAAGGCTCATGTTGAAGGTGGCCAAGTGTACGAGCCGGAAGCCAGCGTACGGACTGGCCACAAAACCGTGTGCCCTAACCTGGTGTTGAGTTGTAGACGTCGCTTTGGTGCTGATGATGGGCAGCAGGCCGGAGCCGGCTTGTTCAGGTATGGAAAGTGTGCTATATAATTTGCAGCAAGCCAGAAAATACTGGAAAAAGTGGAAAGCGTGCTCTGTTATAGAGCGTGGGCAAAAGTGTAAAAGAAAACAACGGCAACAACAACATCGATTGCAATTTACTGCCTGATGCACTTAAGAAAATTTATGCAAATACCCAAAAATACTTACTTTACTTACCTAGGCGGCAGCGAGGGGCAGCGAAGCGCAGGGAGCGGTTGGCTTGAAAGGTGCCACAACAGTAAGAAATGGCAGCGGCAGACGTCGCAGCAAGGACAAATGGTATTATAGCATAAATTTTATAGTGCAACGCAGGTCTATGAACTAGAGCCAGAACCAGAGGCAGAGTGATATCACATATATATACTACCATATACTAAATATATATATAGTACACAAGACTTTAATGTAGTTTATGTAGACAGCTAGGTAAATGAAGCCAGCTGAAGAGTAAGAGCTCTGTTGGTTGCTTCATTACTTAAGGGCGCCGTTTTTGAAAAATAGTTAAAAATGGCCACCTAGATGTGGCTAGGATGTGTAAGGAGGCATGTCTAGCTGTTGAGAGAGCGTGAGTCTCTAGTCTCGACAACGCTGTGGTGTGTTATATATGGCAAATTGAGTAAGTCGGCTAAAATGAAACTGGCAATACCCTCAAGTTGTCTTCATTTTACCAACAACGTTGTTATTGTTGTTGTTGTCGTTCTTGTCGAGATCGCAAGTGAGTTATGCAATGCCTGCTGCGGCATACTGGCCAAGCTCCAAACAATTGAAAGCTGGCTCTCAGTATTACGTGGTCGTCATGGTCTTTGCAGTCAGTCCCTTTTAGTTTGACCATGTTGCCCCATGTTTTTGTTTGGCTCTGGCAGCTGCAAAGTGCCGCATAAATCAGCGCTTGCAGCTCAAGCTACAAAACTGACAGCAGACAAATTTCGACTGGCTAGTTGCAACGTCTACATATTGCCCAGCTATACAAGTTGCCTCTGCTGCCGTTGCACTAATTTGCCAAGACGTTTGTTCATCTCATCTCATCTCAACTCGCAGATCTCTTCAGCTGAGCCAAATTGATGTGAGCGTGCAAAACGCCTCAAGTTGCTGCGTGCAAAAAGCAAAGCATTAAGGCGTCGACGTTGACGTCGACTTTGCCGCCAACGTAGGCAGCGAAAATCAGAGTCTCGGCAAGAAATTTCGTGTTAACCAAATGTTTAAGCCAAGTGTTTGGGTGTTGGCCCTTAGGGGCATAGGGTTGTTCGGGGTCTCTTGGTTTCGCTGTTTCGGTTGGCCCGGTTTGTTCGTACGCTTGTTGGCACTTGTTGGCGACTTGTGTGATGAAGTGTTGCTGCAACGTACAGCAGCAGCAGCAGCGGCCACCCGCGCCGTCATCATAACAAGCTGGAGGCAGGCACAGCGAGGAAGTGGCGGCAACGGTCTTGGGCTTAAATAACTTGCAGCAGGTGTTTTTTACACATTTCTTTGCCTGTCTTGTGACATGAAAGAAGACAGGCGTTCAGCAGAAGAGTGAGGCGAGCTGGAGTTAGAATAAGGTACGACCTTCGTAGTAGCAACTAGAAAAAGGCGTACATATAAAAACTGCCAAACGCACACACACAGACACACCAACTATGCGTGTGTACATAACTTAAGATCTACGAGGATTTGAGGTTGTTTAGTGCCATGTACAATGGCTCGGCAGCAGCTACACCAACAACTACAATAACTACGTTGACAACGACGAGACGCTGACGACGATGTGGACAGCGCTGCCTTGTGCCTTCCCTGCTTTGGTTGGCTTTTTTTGTTGCTAATACTTTTTTTAGATATACCCTAGCGAAAAACGGAAAGGGTATTTTCAAATTGTCAAGACGTAAGCAACGTGTTGAGGTTATGGTAGGTTATCTAAGCCAAAACCAGCAACTTGGAAGCATGAACGAAGTCTCGAGGGAATCAGGCAAGCACTGAGTTAAGTGAAAGAGCGGAGAATTGTTGTTAATTTTTGGAAAGAAGACGGTGTTATTATGGTGCACTAACCTTATGTGCGCTTTACAAGCTCATCACCAATTTTTGCTGAATGAACGTCAAATGACGCTACGAAAGAAGATTAAGCATCGTAAAGACTTGGACTGCTGGTGAAATAGGCCAAGACGAAGTATATGTCTTATTCACGTAGAGGGACGAATCGATCAGACGATCAGATTGCGGTTGTTGAGGACTTTGTCTACCTTGGCCATCACGACAAACAACATTATTTACATGAAGATCAAGCGGAGAACTACCCTTATACAGCGATGCTATTTTGGAATCTAAAGGCAATTAAAAAGTAGAGACCACTCTTGCCGGTCGAAATACGCTCACACTTGCCCGGTTGCTTCATGATTTTGAGGCATGGTTTGTTGCATTGACTTAGTCTGATGCAGTACTCCTAAAGTGTTTGGGGAAAGTACTCCGCAAGGTCTTTTGCCCTTAGCACGTTGGTGACAATTGCCTCACATGCTGGAACGATAAACTTTAAAAGCGGATGCACGTCCAAAGGTTGTGCGTATGGATGAAGAAACACCATTAAGTGTCTTAATGTGGCGAATAGGTAGACCGTGCCTCCGTTGGAAGGACCATGTAGTTGATCATGAAGGGATATTTTGCGTCAGGCGGTCACCACTTATAAGAAGCTGCCTTCCCTTCACCTTCCCTTTCACCTAGTTCTTCAGCAAATACACTTGATACTGTCTTCATAGCAGTCGCAGCAGGGATGCGCTTGATGCTGAAACTTTAGGAAAAAACATTTTTGTGACCACTTTATCAGTGGCTGATGTTGGGCTATGTCCCATCTAGCGCTTTCAAGTCTCGTTTCACATAGCCCAACAGAGTATTTTAATTTTAAAAAAAAATTTACTGGAGATATTGTTTAAGGTTCATTGCTTTGAGAATATAGTGATGGCGCAATAATTGTGATAGATAATAGAAAATCGCAGTTGCAATGCCGATATAGAAAAAATTGATTAGGTTTTTTTTTTTGAATACAAAGAGTATAGGCCCTAATCATATTAGTTTAGCTTGTGACATTATTTCGTTAGACTAGAACTAATACATGTGGATAATTTTCCATAACTCTTGCGTTTAATTTGGAAACTGGTTTGCTCCCTCAACCGGACAAATTAAAAGATTTCACATTTTGGAATTGTTTGGCCTACCCAAAACTTTTTATCTGTAATTATAGAAAAGTTCTTTAAACTCGCTTTGAATTTATAATACTCGATTAGAAAAGCACTAGGATTGAATTTTCGCACCGCTTCTTGCTTGGATAGGGACAGTCCCGTTGCGCTTAGACATGCAACAAGAAATTTTTTTTCGCTCTGCTTCTAGGGTTCATGCGCCTGTTCAACTTAACTTTCGCACAGTAAATGTTTTATTTCTAATTTTTTGCGTTTTGAAAGTAGTTTTTGGCTTATATTAGCATGTTGCCAAATATTAGTTTTTAATATTTGTGTGCAGTGTATCAACTCTTCGATTTCATCAAATTGTCAATTTTTTTGTTTGCTTTATATTTTTTGTGGGTGATGTGTTGTGTGCCCGCACTTAAGGTAATTTGCATTGCAGAATTTGCTGAGCTTGGCCAAGGCAACGATGCCAACGATGTTCCAACTATGGCTAGAACGCTTGCTAGAAGGATGGCTGCAACTGCAACCAACGTGCCGGGCATGAATGAAGCAAAGTGCTACAAAGGATTATGCAAATTAATTATTTTTCGCAAGGCACTCGCACACACTGACACACAGACTGTAGAGAGTACGGCAAAAAAAAAAAAAAATACAAAATAAAAAATAAAAATACTAGACATACTAAAAAACACCTAGAAAGTGTAACGACAAAAATGTGGGCTGGCATTGGCAGCAGCAACAACAACAACAGACGAGGCTCGATCTGGGCCTCAGACCTCCTCCGGCAACAGCAGCAGCGACAACGCCAACGACAATGGACGCTCCGCCGCCCCATGTTCTTGCCTCGAAAGTTGTTTAGTTTTTAACTGCGTTTATTTTTTTTCGTTTTTTTTTAGTTCGAGTTTTGTAGTTTTTAGATTTTGGTTGAATGCATTTTAATAACCAAGTGCTCAAGGTTGGCACTTTTGATGGCTTTTTTTGTTGTTGCGGCGTGCACCTTTTTTTGTTATTTCTCCTGGTTTCTTTTTTGTTGTTTTTTTTTTTTTTTGACTTGCCTTATGGGAGGTGCAACATCGTTGAACGAACGGCCACAGGTTGTAACTACCACAGAGCATTACAGTATTACAGCTTTAGGTGCAGCTATTAAATTCAGCACCGAGTCTTCTCTGCTGCTGCTGCGACGCTGACGTCACTACTGCTGCCGCTGGGCAAAGTTTTATTTAATGAAATGCGGCAAAAACCCACAACAACAACGACAAGGATAACAAAACAAGCCAAATAAACATTAAAGGGAAAAGTTTTGCTATTAAAATGCTACGTAAATTTTAATTGCCATTGGTTTTGATTTTTTTTGTTACTGTTATTGCACACTAATTCAGCTTGTTGCTTGTATTGGCCATAATATATTTAGGCGCTCAGACTAGGCCAAAACCATATACCATATGTGACATATCTGAGCGTGCATTTATGTGTGTGTGTATAAGTGTGTTTAATTTATGTATTCGTGTGTGTGTTTTGTTATGCCAAACATGCATTAAATGTTTAGGCCATGTATTTATTTCTACATTGATTAGTATTACACACATACGCTCACACGCTCTCTCAAACTCTCACACGCTCTTGCTCTCCCAAACAATATGGCGTCTGGACGCCTACAAATCCATTTGTGTGCGTGTGTTTTGTTGACCAGCTTTTGTATTTTGATTAGTTAATTACATTTTGTCTGTGTTTTTGCAATTATTTACGCTTTTGGCTATTTTTAATTAATTAAATAATTGGCCTGTAATGGCATGCACATAGCATTGCATTGCATTGCATTTCATGGCATTGCATTTCATTGCGTCGCAGCAGCGCAATTTGTTCAGCGTGTGTAGGCGAGATGGCTAACTAGAGCAATCAGGATATATTTCTGCACTGGTTGCAACAAAAAATACACGCACAGTGGAAGAAAATTACAAAGCAGGCAACGCTTAATTATGGGAAACACTTTGTTTTTTCTTGTTAAGTGTTGAGCAATAACAAAAAATTGCCAGGTTGGTGCTACTATTTGGTTTCGAAATGCAACAAAAAACAGGAAAACAATTGGTTGTACCCCTGAAAAAGATTAATTGAACTATACTACGCTGTGAGTTGAATGAAAAAAAATTCGTTTCTCACTTGAAATTGCAGTCAGGTATCTTTGGATTTGTTGCGAGCTTCAGATTTTTTAGAATATTTGCTTAATTTGTTTGGGAAACACACGCATATTTAAAATATGAAAGATTTTTTTTGAACGGTATAAACATAGAATATTTTGATTAGTTTCAGTATATCTACCTTTAAGCTCTCTCACGCTTTTTTGCTGCTGCTAGCCGTTAGATACAGGTCTTATAATCTGTTTTTTAGTTATTTCAACATCATAACGTAGTTGATAAGGAAGGAGTTCTTCCCCAAGTTCTTTAAATTACGCAGTCGACTTCAAAAAAAAAAAAACATTTACATTCCATTTTGCGTCCCCTGTGAAGCACTTGACAAATGGCAATTTATTATTTAATATTTTATTTATTACGTACATCATCAAAAAAATCAGCATATTAATTCACATATTGCAGGCAAACAAATTTTTGATATTATGATGTATATTTAAAGCTGTGTTTCGCTATGGAGATTCGTTTGGCAGATGTAGCTAAAAGACTTCAATAAGCCAAAAACCTTTCCTGGTAGCACTCTACCGCTTAAATGAAAAGTCAAACGTCTCTACTACAGTTTCAGGAATAGATGTGCCTAGTCCGCCTTTACGCAAATTAATAATTAAATGTTAAATATAAGTTTAGTCATAGAAGCAATAGAAGAAGTAGAAGCCCCTTAATTTCATGGGTTCTTTAGTAAATATTTTCCTTGCCTCTTATGTTTCTAACGCCTTTTTATATAATCTTTGTAGTTATAATAACTAAGTTAGTTAGTTAGTTAGTTATTTGCTTTATTTATATAATTTATACATTTTGCTTAAAGCTAGCTAGTATTTACATTTACAGAGTTAGATATTTATCTTTTCATCATTTAATTTTACATAATGAATAAATATTTTAAGGGTATTATCGTTATATAGTAAAGGAAAGTGAAAACAAAACCTTGGTAAAGAAGGAAAAAAAAAAAGGTGTATAAATTTACTGAAAACTATTTAAAGGTCTTGATTTTCATTGATTTTAAGATTAAATTTTCTTTTTGCACGAGATGTATGTTTATCAATCATGTCAATATTAGCTTGTAAATGTAAATATTTTGTTGGATAGTAACTAAGTAAAAAAACATAACTAAGTAAAAATTTGTTATTCAAATGTGGCAAGTATTTTAAATTTGGGAGAGCTTAAATATATAGAAAGGACTGCAAGTTAATTTTATGTAAATTTAACACCCTGTATCGTATGGTACAAAGGGTATATTGTGGTTGTGCAAGCCGAAAATGTATGTAACGTACAGAAGGAGATCGTAAGCTAGAGCGACCAAATTTTCAGATTAGATGCGTAATTATGTCATATACTTTTGCGATATCGGAGTTATATTATATAGCTCCCATAGGGGTGTTTCAGAGGACCTCGAAAAAAAACAAAAGTTTTAGATGGATAATTCGTTTGTTTATGAAGATATCATAACCAAATTTGGCACTCGGAAGTTTTTAAGAGTACCCAAGCACTATGCCAAATTGGATCAAAATCGGTTGACTATATTATATAGCTCCCATACGGCAGATCGGCCAAAAAAAACGTTTTTTGCATAAAATTCGTTGTGTTTAGTTTGTTTATGAAGTTATCGTTACCAAATTTGGAAGTTTTTTAGAGTACCCAAGCACTGTACCAAATTTGATCAAAATCGGTTGACTATATCATATAGTCCCCATAGGACCAATCGACCGAAATTCGACTGATTTCTATTTGTTTATGAAAATATCGTAGCCAAATTTACCGAATAAAATATCTTTTGGAGGTCTTAGCAATATGTCGGACTTAATTGCAATGTGGTGGTACAGGGTATCCCAAAGTCGTCTGCGCCCGACTTTAACGTACGCCGTTTTTTAAAATGAAAATAAGTAAAATTCTTAGAGAAAAGTTCGAAAACATAAATAAGGTAACTTATCCTGAAAATAAAAACCAAATATAGGTTTAAAGAATGAGAGCTTCTTTTTCCCAATTTTAAATCAAAGAAAATCATTCTTATCAGTAGACTTGAACCTTTAGACGGTTATAGGCAAAATCACGACACTAAAATTTGGAGGGAAAAGCTTGCGTAATACTGTAAAGTCTGAACTATTTTTAAATTTGAAATCTCTTTATAGGGTAAGGTGGGGAAAATCCAATCTAGCAATTGGTTTTGACTATAAAATGCTTATTTGACATCACATCAACTCCGATATACAAAAATGAAGCTAACGCTTTGCCGTCACTTTCTGGAACTACTTATTTTTTCTGACCGTTACTGATTTTTACAATACAAATTTTTGTTATTTTTAAAAATGGTGGGGTAAACCCGACCGCCTAATTTTTTTTTGCTGGCTTCGCAAATTTATGGGTCATCGGGTGAACTATCGTAAAAAAGTTTGTTTTAGGGTAACGGTAAGCACCGTTTTCGAGATATTTCCGAAAAACATGTTTTTGGGCAATTATTTCAGTTATTCATTAATATCTCGTGAACAAAAAGTTATATCGACATGAAAGATAATTAGATCAAAAGGTATTGATGTGATATATAATAACAGTGATATAGAATTAAAGTGATATATAATTATGTACACATTAAGTAAAAATTGAAGAGTTACAAGCAACCAAAGTCGGGAGAAGTGAAATTTTTGACAATTTTTGACAATTTTTCAAAATTATAAATTTTCGGTTTGATTTCTTTTAACGAAAAGTTAGTGTCAGATTTTCCCCACTGACGACATGAATAAAAAAAATTATTTAAAATTCCCAACCACTTACCGTTTTTTTTCGATCACTTTATTTACCAAGAAAAAATGTATAATCAAATATTCACAAAAATTATTTATTTTAAGGAAATTACACATAAGACCCAATAGGCATTAGGCTTTTAAAGTATGTCTTTTTGTTATTCATTGCCATTTAAAAAGCAAGCCTTTCTTTTAATTTTCTTTTTTTTTTTAATTTGTTATCATAGTCGTACAGGAGAAAGCATTTTTTAAATGTTTTCTTATTAAGTGGATTCTTTATGTTATTAAATAATTAATTTTAGCATAAACAGTTCAGAACAGTAAGTAAAAAAAAAAAAAAATGGCTGAAGTAGTAATCGTTTGTGGGGCGCCATATTGCATTCCAAAATCCAATTGGAAATTGCGAACTTACACGCATAGAAATTTGTTTTGTTCTCAGAGAAGCTATATTGATAGCTTCTTAATAACAAATTTCAATGAAATGAATATCTTGAGTGTCAAATTTCGCTATTAAAGTCAATACTCCGATTAACCTTCAATTGATGTAAGAGCTCAGAATAAACTTTTGCCTTTATGTCAAAATCTAATTTTGAGCTGTCCAGTATTTGTGCCCTATAACTATCTGTATCTCAGACATTTCCTAGTTAGCTCAACTAATTTGTGGTTACACAATGTTGAATTCCATTTTCGGTTTGCGTCCCATTGTGCTTGATTTTGAGTGGTTGGTTTCTGGTTTGGGTTTTGCCCATTGGTCTAATTACGCAGAACACATTTCATTTGCCACTCAAAGCGCTCAAATTGCATGGACGACTGAATGCCCGAGTGACCGACTGAATGATTAGTATTACAACTTGATGTTTCAATATATACAGAAAGATAGACAGACAGATAGGCAGACCGACAGACACACAGATACATAATACAAATATAGCTGAAGACAAACAAAACTACGTCATTTATCTCGCATAATCCTATTAAATCAAATTGCCTTTGACTATACAGCGGCAACAAAAACAAAACAAAACAAAATCCATTGACGACACTGGCAACAAAATTTAATACTTTCGCTAAATAAATAACTTATACAAACTTCAGCGCCCAAAAAGTCGCTTAACCCCCAGCCCGCACTATTTTCACTACCGAACACGATAGCGATTCCCAACGCATAATGCCCAATGACTTCATGAATCCAATAAATTAATAAACTTTTGAAATACGCTGAGGTCATTGGGGCGTCCGCGTCAGTCGCTCAGTTGCCATAACGACAACGGCCAACCCATTCGCCATTCACCATTCACCATTCACAATACTACTTCTACACAGTACGCCCACTTCAACAACTCTACCAACGCACATTAATCATTGAATTTTTGGTAGGCAACTCCCCGGAGAGCGAAACCCATTGCTGCTGCTCGACTTTTGGCCCAGCTACACCTCTGCTCTCTAATGCTCCGCTTCCCGTTTCGGTTTGGGCCGACTGTTTTTGGTCTGACTGACTGCGCGTGAATAAAACACACACAAAATTGACTTATTGCCGGTCAAACACCTTTTCAAAATGTGCACAGTCCTTCCAGTGCTCCATAGGCGCTGCCAAGTTCCTACACTCCGCTTGCAGCTCCCGCGTCAGTAGCTCCAAATTAAATATGAAAAGTTTTACCAAGCAAACCGCCAAACACATTTAAAAATTACGCCAAACGCATGCAGACAACTTTCGCATTAAGGCAAACCCCCCAACTAAACTTTTTGTTGGTTGTTCGTAGCGCCTCTGCTCATAACTTCGCTCCTGATGCTCGTGTATACAATGGCAGGCAGCTCAATAAATTTTTATGCGTATACGTTTTTCGTTTTTAGTATGATTTGTCTGTTTGTCTGTCCCGCTTTATCTGAGCACCCCACCTTTCCGTTCCCCTATCTCCACCCATTACCCGCTTATTGTTGTTATTATTGCTCACGTATTGCGCAATATAATGGAAATTTTGTACAATTGTAGCAGAACTTAAATTACATATTTTATTTCCATTTATTTTCATTTTTTGTTTTAGATCTCGTAGTAGCTCTTGCTTTACCTCGCCGTCTGTCTAACCGTCTATCTGGCCGTTGTTTACCTTATCACAAAATTAATAAATTTCAAGTTTACTTTAGCGCGACGTCTGTCGTCCGGCTGTCCTTTCAGCTGCCAGTTTCAACTCCGAAAGATGTCCGAGTTCCTGTCCATCCCCTTTTGCGGTTCTTGTTTGTCTCGCCTTTTTGTCGTCGTCTTCTTCGTCTTCGGCTATTCTTAACAATATTTCTCCACTTGGCGCCATAAATTTCTATACATTCGTATGCTCGGAGCTTTGGCTGCTTCGGCCTATTTGTTGTGCTCAACATATTTTCACTACACTAAAAAAAAATGCTTAAATTTTGTGGTAAAAAGAAGCTAAAATACTTCATGGCTTAAAAAAAAATATTAAATTAACTAGCGTCTTTTTATCTTTTGTCATAAAGCTGTCACATTAGATAATGCTGTCACATTGTAACAGCATGTTATAGGCATATTGATATATCGGCTGTAAAGACCGTCTCTTTATACTGCATATTTTGTTGCTTACTACGGGTTTATTTATACTGCTACATTATTTTAAGGTTTTTAGCAGGGTTGCATTTTGACAGTTTTGTTTTCTCTTTATTCTAAATTAATTTGCGAGCAGAAAAACGCTACCAAAAAGTATACATTTATCTTTTTAATATTATTATCACTTATTTCGTCCAAGTAGTCCGTATAGTGCAGCAGTATGCCATTATAATGTCATATTTTGGTTTGGTTTATTCTTCGGCTAGTGAGAATAAGTCAAGACTAAGTGCAGCCTTGAAACGCAACATCTACTCATGTAAAATGAAATGTTGCTTTTAAAAACATACATGTGCATATAGGCATATGCTCAAAGCTATTTTCCATCATTAATGATTAACCTTTGTGTACCCAATAAAAAATATTTTGCATTTCTGCTTAATGAATTACAATTTGCTTTATTTACAAGAATACAATTGGAATTTTTACATTGTCTGGCATAAATGCCTGAAAGCAAGAACGCCTTAGTAACAACTTGACCAACGAGGCATAAAGGCAAGAATACACGACCAACGAGTTACACTTTTGTAATTATTTCCCCCTAGAAGCGGTTATATGTTTTAAGCCTTCATCATAAACTGCGTCTTTCCTCAAAATGACATTGTGTCTTTCTTCCAAAACAAGTCGTATGATCAGTATAACATTTACAATAAATTTTCTTAATTCTGGTCATCTTAAGTAATTCCTTTCCAAGCCGAATATCTAATTTTAATGTCATTTTTTTGCACTTGATCTTCTCTTATATGTTTTGGGCAGACTCAATTTTTTTCTGTTGAATACTAAACTAAAAGGTAGAGCAACCAAACTTTGAATTAATAACTCATATTACTCTATGCCACGAAAATCAAGTTTGTTTATTTTTTCAATATAGGCGTTATAGTTTATAGCTATTATTTCCAAGGACCTTAAAATTGTCAGATAGCCCGCATAAGACCGATCGCTCAAAAATACTTCAACTGCTTTATTCGTTTGTTTATGAATATATCGCAATAAAGAAAAATTTTTGTTGTTGTACTCAGCCCTATGGCGAATTTTGTGTAGATATCCCAAGACAAGGTATTATAAAGATATGCAATAGCATACTGATTTCAGATAATATTTGTAAGCCTAAAAAACTGTTTTCAAATCTAGTTGCTATTTATCTCTTACAGTCATTAAAATTTTTTTTAGAATTAACAGAAAGATATAATTAAACTTTTGGAAGCTATAAAGCAGCAGCTGTTTTCTAACAAAATTCAAGTCCTCAACAACACAAAAAAAAAAGCATACAAAATTTTTGCAACAAGAAGTGTCTTATTTTTTGTAGTAAAGCTTTTAGGTCGTGCGGAAATGCAGAAATATTAAATGTTGTTGTTGGGTACTTGTGCATTTTAGCAGATCTATCTGCGCGACAGCTTGAACACTCTAAATATTTCATACGTTTGTTATTTTTAGTGTTGAGTAACAAAATGGTTTTTTTTTTGTTGTGTATAGTTGAGGGAATGGGCAGCTGAGTTTTTGCTGCTGCTGAAGCTGAGCTGACCACGTAGGTTCCGGAAAATGTCGCACGCTTTTGTTTTTTGAAAGCTTGTATAGGGGGGTTGGGTTCCGTAGAGCTGCTGCGGTTGTTGCGCCTAAAAGTAGTCAAATTGTGCGGACTAATAAATTTTGTTGCTTGTTTCGCTTTTTCCTGGACGCTGTCTCCGTGTACGTACGGACAACTTACATATATATTTATGTACATATATATATTGCCAGTGCACGTTCGCAATCTGTTGTAAAGACTAAGGTTGGGATATATGAATGAATATGTGTGTGTGTTTTTGTGAGCCATTTGCCGTTAGCTTGGCTCATGCCCAGCGGCAATTGTTGGTTGTTGTTGTTGTTTTTGGCTGTTACTCTTGTTGTTGCTATTCATACGAAATAGCGTCGCACATCCGGCAATGGTTCACCTTGTTGCTGTTGTCTGTTAGTGTGCTCCCAGTGTCTGCCGCTTCGAGTTCGTATAGCGCCCCTACCACGCCCAGGCGCTTTACCTTTTGAAATGACATTCATTGGCTTTTACGTGTTTATTTGGAATTTCATTAAAAATTATTAGAAGCTGTTTTGTTTTTTCATGGGTTTTGTGGGCTTTGGCAGCTCTTGTGTATATTTTTTTTTTTTTGGCTCAGGTTGGTTTTTGTTTTTGTGCCCTTTTTGGAGTGCCTGCCGTGTGCGGCACACATATACGTACACACATAAATGTTGTTTTGAGTGTGTGTGTAATGGCGCTTTCATGCTTGTGAATTTTATTTGAAAATTTTCTTGCGTTTGGTTTTGGTTTTTCGCTGTCGTTTTGTTGGCCAACATTTTAAATTTGTGCATACTTGTTGGCTTTTGTTGGCTGCAGCTTAACGGAGTGCCCCAACCCTGCACGTGTATAGCCTTGGCTTTTGTGCGCCGCCATTTTGGCTTGTCTGTTGTTGTGGCGGCAGCGGCCATAAATTTTTAATAGATAATGTATTTCTGGGCAGCGGGATCGCGGCATGGACTGCCGCTTTAGAACTTGAAGCTTTTAATCGTCGCTTATTGTTATGTAGATTGTCCTGCTAATACCAAAGCTGACTAGCTCATAGAGCGTCTGCCGTGAACGTTGTCTCCTCGCCGTTTCTGTTTCCGTTCGCGCTCTCCCGCTTTGGTTGCAGTTAGTGGTAGCTGGCATAATCGCACTTTGTGCATAACGGCTCACGTGTGTCTCTCTCACTCTTTCTCTCTTTTTAACGCTGTCTCGCTTGTACGCTTTAGTTTTTACGCACATACAGTGACAATGTAGTTTTTGGCTTGGCGTTTAAATGTAATGTATAAATTAGCTTTTACAAAGTACTAGAAGATGGTTTGCGAGCTTTTAATTTGCGGCTTGGCCGTGTTGCTTAACCTGTCTGCATGCCACCTTGCACTTTCTGACAAATTCATTTTAAAGCTGGTGCCTCATTTAGCTCGCAGTATATACGTATATTCATATGTGGTAGTAAGTTTGTTGCATAAATTGCGCTGCAAAGTATGCTACACATTTGCTGAATGCAACACTTAACGCGTCTGAAGCGAAAATTTTCGATTGTTGAGTCGACACTTCATATGCAAAACTTATATACACGCAACGCGGCACATAACCTTCAGACAATGTATGTACGAGCTTAAACTAGTTCAAATGCAAGTAGTTGCGTACTGGTTTAAAAAAAAAAAGTATAGTCGCGGCAGAGCAAGATACTCGAGGAGCCAATATGTCCTTTTTGACAAAACAATATCTATCGGAACGAAGTAGTGGCTGGAACTAATAGTGTCTGAGGCCTTCTGTGGCATTGGCAAGCATATCAAGGGAAAGAATTCTAGACGATACTCTGGACGGAGTGTTGGCTCGTTTACTACTTTTTAAATATGTTAAGTATAATCATTCATTTAGGCAAGAATTCCCTACCTACCTGTAGCTAGCTCATGCACTTTTAGTCGACAGTCAACCAATACCATTATGGATTTTTTTTTACTATTACTGGATTGGTCACCTATTTTTTTCATGTGTGCAAATTCACTAAGATCGTTCTACAGTAATAGCGCCCAAAAACAAAGTATTTATTTCAAATACGGTACTTAATTTCTTTTCGAATGTTTACCAACACTAGTACGTTAGGTTCTTATACCAATTCTATGCGAAGTCTGCCTTTAGTTTCGAGCCAATTTTGGTTCAGCTGCCAATAACAATCTCGTGCAACACATATGCCTGTTTGCACTTTCGTAAGGCTACTAGATCTAGACAAAAATTTTTTTTTGGAACTAGTTCCAAACCAGCACGTACATAATATTCCCGACAAAATAGACAAGTGGAATGCAACTGCAACTGCAGCTGTTTATATGACTCTGAAAATCTGTATTTTAAGCTTTCGGCTTTTTAGTAGCAAGTAGGTCCAACAGAGTATTTGTGTGTGAGAGAGAGTGGAGGAGAGTTTTCTACAGCGACTTCCAACAACAACTGCTGGAAAAGTTTTTGAAGCGCACTTGGCAAGACATGAATGCGTAATAACGAAAAGCGGAAACAAACAACTATAAAGCCAAGGCAAGCCAGGCCAAGGCAGTACCACACACTTATACACACAGATGCACTCACACAGTCATATATAGCCATATAAATAAGTATGCCTTGCCAGGGCCATGGACAAGGCGCTACAAAACTAACCAACACATATGCATCAAAAGAGCTAGAAAAACAACGCCAAACAATGCAAATGTATTTAGCATAATGAGACAGGAGAAATGTGCAAAAATGCAAACATTTGTGGTGCCACAAGCACTTGTTGTTGTCGTTGTTGTTGGTGGTGTTGGTAGTGTTGTCGTTGTGGGCAGCAGCGGTAGCAGGAGCAGAAGCAGCGGCATCAGCAGCAGCAGCCGGCGTTCACACTTTATGTGTGAACGTTGCTCACAAATGGCAACAACATTTCAACTGTCGGGCCAACGTCTGCTTTAGTCTCTCTTGGTCTCGCGGTGTTATGCTATGTTTACACTGCGTCACAGAAAGACGCAGCTGCGTAATGTCACAACATTGTTAAGTTTTACAGTGTAAACATTTGTTTGGAATCACACTCGCGCACTGTGGCGGAAGTGGGCAAGACTTTGGATTAGTACTTTTGGGCCATTATGGTAACAACTGTGCCAGTGCAATAGTAGCGTCATCAATCTTGAGTTTTTTTTTAATGCAAGAAATACACAAAAATTTCAAATGAATCGGAAAATCTTTATTATCAATAGAAAGAACCATTCTTGCCATTCACTTTTTAAAGATAATCCCTTTCGTCCATGCGGAGGTTCAAACTTTCGAAGACGCGTTCGAGCATATTCGGCGGTATCTCGCGAATAACACGGGTAATGCTGCAATCGTAGCTAGTTTATCCACAAACACTATAGACTTCATGTAGCCCCAAAGAAAAAAATCTAACGGTGTGATATCACACGATCTTGTTGGCCAATTCACCGGGCCGAAGCGTGAAATTAATTGTTCACCGAATTGGTTCCATAAAATGGCCTAAGCGCGTCTAATATAAATATACGATTTGTAAACGTTGTTCGGGTATAAGTCCTTCCATGATTGAATGGCAATGAAAACTGAATAAAAAACACGTGGCAACTTGACAGTACTCACGCGTGATTTATCAAAAAAACCTATTAAGAAAAAAATCTTAAGACTGATGAATCTTTAATAGTTTCTGCATAAGCAATGTATAAAACAATTTTGAATTTCTAGATGTAGTTCTAGCCGAACGTTGGCTTGACTTAAAATTTCAATAGCATTAGTTTTGCCAGCAAAATGTCAAATGTAAAATTAAATGTGTTGAAATCTTTGAAATACATTACATATTCACTGATTCACAAATTACCAAAATTATATGAGCGCAAAAACAACTTGCCGAAAAAGTTAATTTAGAGAACGAATTCGGAAACGGAAACTCTTAAAAGACAGTCAAAGAAACTCTAATCTTGTAAATCAAATATATCAAACTTGCAGAAATGTTGTGTCGATTTCGTTCAATAACGTGAAATAACCTTGTAAAATTCTGTTCTAAGCACTGAATTATCCCCCTACCTTTTGCATTTTTTATACCCTGTACCTATAGGTACAAAGGGTATACTAGATTTGTGCAATGTATGTAACGGCAAGAAGGAGGCGTGGCAGACCCCAAGTCCTTTATACCAAAATGCTTATCATAACCTCGGGTAGCGATTGAGCCATGTCCGTCTGTCCGTCCGTCTGTCCGTCTGTCCGTCTGTCCGTCTGTATGAACACCTAGATCTCGGAGACTATAAGAGCTAGAGATACGAAACTTTACCAGCTGATGCGCATATTTCCTCAGAAGATCAAGTTTGTTGAATCATGTCAATATCTTTCCCCGTACCCCCGTAGCAGAGTTTCGCGGTTTTTAGCTAAACCGTTTAATATTTTAAACTGAAACTTAATAGAGCGATGCGTTGTGGTTACATGCATCTGTGTGTCAAAAATAAACAAAATCGGACAATTACAACAAAAGTTATAGTATAAATTGTAAAAATTTCACCTCCCCTTGCCAATAAACTGCGTCAATATTTGACTCTACGTAATAATAGTAATAAATGACCTAGAACCACCAATTTTGGTAAGCTAATTCATGTGCCTCTAATGAACAAATCCACATCCAAATTTTATCAATGCGGGCCCCCCACCCCCCGCAATCGATTTACCGTGTTTTCTCCCACACCCCTCAACATATCTCCTTGAAACTTACCCCATATACTTTAAATAACTTCTTTAAAGTAAATTTCGATTTTCATCAAAATCGGTTAAAATTTGCGGAACTTATAGGTATCAATATCGTTTTGCACCAACAAAAAAATGTTCCAATTGGAAATTCTTAGTAAGAATATGCAGGAATAAATCTTTTTTTGAGATAAAAGGTACAGGGTATTCCACTGTCGGGCACCGCCTCGACTGTATTACATTTTTTTTTACAACTTTAAACCAAACACCTAAAAAATCATCCTATACTATGGTTCGCGAACTTGCGCATATGGGCAAAAGGGCAAGCTGTAATAGACATATTCGTTGCATTTATTTGCCCCTACACAAATATTTGTGACGTCGTTGGTAGATTGTTTCTTTCCTGTGAGCATCTGAGCTGCGGATCGCCGATCGACCAATATCATACAGGGTCAGTGTAAACATAGCAATAGTATCTCGCTCTCACTGTATAAGTGCGTCTATGTTTGTGGGAGTGTGTATGTGTTTGTTGGTTTTCAAAATGAAAGTCATATGCTAACTCATAACTCAGCTCTCGTTGTTGCTCTTGTTGTTGGTGGCAGCGACGCAGACGTCAGAAGCAGCAGCAGAAGTTATTTCATTTGGTATTTCAAGTTTGTTGGCATTTGAATGAAGTCATTATGAAGGCAGCAGCAGCAACAACAACAACAACATAAACAACATAATGTACATTTTTTCATACGCTGCGTTGCACAGCGCCTTCATGTATGCTACGTTTTTTTTCGTTTTGTTATTTTCTTTATTACGCTGAAACATTGAAACAACAATCGTGTCTAAATAGAAATTGACTTAAAAACAGGCAGAAACCCATACACACACAGATACAAAGACGCTCACATGCACATGTTTATAAAGAGTAAGGACTTTATACAACTGACATGTAAGTGAGCGAGACAGCTAAAAAGGGTACGGGGTGGGGGCGCATTTTGGGTGCCCGTCTGCAGAATGTAATTAAAGTTGAGTTGCAAACTTTTGCTTTTATTTTTATTAACTTTACTTATTTATTTATTTTTGGTGTACTTTGTGTTGATGTGCTGCTTCAGGTTGCGACTTTAAAAGCACTTTCAACGGCTTGAACTTGGTAGCCATTCACATACGCAAAAACACACATCCAAACACATCAGACTCTCTCTTCAACACACATTTTCTCACACACCTCTCAAGCCTTACGCACAAACGCATTAAAGCAGCTTAAGAACTTTTTTTCACGCACGCAACCTGAAAAGTATGCAATGCAAAATGTACAGAGACCAAATAAAGTGCTGGATGGATGTCTGGTTGGTTGGTTGGTTGGTTGGATGGTTTGTTGCCTGGTTAGCTGGCTGCTCGTATTTGCATGTAGCAAAAGTTTTACCACAAGCAAACGCACACACACACGCTTACATATGTAGATACTGATATATACTGACTCTCACAGATTGAGCCATATCTCTATATATGTACAGTATGTATTTGGCCAGACAAACATACAACGGGCGAGTTGCCAATGCAGATGTATGCTGCAGGCAACTAAGGTGTCTCTGCGTATGTTTCAGTGTGTGGGTGAGACATTAATGCTGCGTGCGTGTAAATACCATGAATCTGTTGGCATGTAAAACACTTTTGTTACGCCCAAAGCCAGAGCGAGAGCTAAAAGTAGATAAAGTACAGTCAAACATATCAAAAGCTGTTTCCAATCAAAAAAAAAAAAAAATGTATTCTTTGAACCCAGCTGAAAATACCAAATTTACGTTGCTTTATTAGAACCATACTCGTATAATGAAACCATAAAAAAAGAAACCATTTTTTTTTTTACGCTTTAATTTTTAATCCCATTGCATGTCAATACTTATTTTCCTACTAGATTGGTACGACTTTTTTAAATTTTTCAAAAATTTTGTGATTATAGAACAAAAAAATATTAAATGGAATAATAGTAAAAGGCAAGAGAAAGGATTAAGGATTTTGCTTTTTAAACGTAAATGCCATTTTGTTTTTTTATTTTTTTTTTTTAAATGAGCTATGATACTTTTATGAAGCTTAGACTGAAATGACAGAAAAATGGAGTTGGGTTTGCTTTGTGGCAATGCATTAGCGTATCGAATAGACTAAAAACAATTCTGTTAGAAGCATACATAAGGGCGTCTGAGTTGGTGGCGTAGTGGCTTCAAAACTTTTAAAGTTAGCTCAAGTCCCAGATTTACTTCTCAATCAAGACTTATTTTTGTATTTATACTATTTACATACATATATATAATTTTTATTTATTTACTTCCCACTTTTTTACAATATTTCACATGATATAAAATTTACCTTTTTGTATATAATTTGATTTTAATATTTTTCATATAATTTAAATAAATAAATATATTAAATGAAACGTATTTAGTTTTTGATCATTTAGTATTGCTTTATATATTTTAATATATACTTATATATATGTATATAAAAAAAAAGTTTTGTACAAAATATTTATTAAAAATTTTATTATATTTATTTATTTTATTATATTATATTTTCAATAAATATTTTGAACGAAACTTTTAATGCAAAAGTTTTTCTTTTTAATTATGAAATAAGAAAACGAAATTATTTGTCTGAAAAATGGATAAGCGGAAGCAACTTTGTTCTTGTCGGGGTTCCCATGAACGCAATCTTATTTAGAAATAAAATAATTTTTTATGGCTACTTCCTATGCCTCTTACACTAACATATAATGATTTAAATTTTATAATATTTGGTACTTTATAACTTTTCTCTTACAGTTCTATTTTCTTAAACAAAAATTTATGTTACTTATACATGTAAAAAAAACAACGTGTTTTAGCCTTCGCCCCATATGCTCATAAAGCATATATATGCAACACATTAAAAAAAAAATTAATTAAAATTTTTAACATAAAAAAAATGTTATTTTTGGTTTTTTAAGGCCTAAAAAATTATAATCAATTGTTTAAATATTATATTGAACAAATATAGAACATCAACAACAAATAAATACAAGAGCTTATATAAACATAAAATTGTTTAATTTAGTAAAAAAAACTCAACAAAACTAACCAGCAGCAATTTATTACTTTCTAATTTTTTTCTACTGTTTCTTTTTTCCCAACTTTTTGCCAAAAATTGTTGTCGCACTCCAGAAAAGGACTTTATTTTAAAGTGTTTTCCAACTTAAATGTACAAATAAAACACTTTACTTAATGAAAAAACGTTCGCTCTCAATTACGCAGTTCATTCAAGCGAAGTTGCACTGTAACTAGTATATATAGCTACAAGGTTAAAAAGTATTGTTGCAGCAATTTGTCAAAAAATTTGCTCAGTTTTTCTTTGCGTTGCTTTTCTTTTCTCTCATTTTTGTTGCATGAAGCAGCCGACTTAAGTCGCATTTGAAAGTTTGCACAAGTCATGCGGTACATGCAACTTTTCAAGTACCTCGGGATACTGTAATTGTGTGAGTGTATTTCGTAAGTATGTGTCTGTGTGTGTATCTGTGTGAGCGCTGAGAATGAGTAAAAAGTAATTGCGCTTATTTGTAGTGCAATTATAAAAATTAAAAACCCAAACACGTTGCAGGCAGCCAGGCAGCAGCAGCAACGCATAATAATAAAACAAAATATATAAAGACAAATAAAAAAAATAAAAGTAAATTAAATGGGTAAAAAAAAAACAAAACAAAATAAATATGTGCGCTTATATGATTGTGTGTGTGTGTGGGTCACAATAAATTGTTTGTTTGAGTGTGGCAGTCAGTGCAATCAAAGGTGGGCAGTCCTCGACTCGCTGCTCTTTGTCGCTGCTGTTGTTGCTCTCTCTTGACCAAGTCGAAGTGAGGAGTTCTCGGAGCAGGCCATTTAATTTATGCGCCGCATTGAAATTTATCACCCAGCAAGCATCTTAATGGTTCATTAAATTCATTATTCGGCCAGTTGCAAAAAGTATACAACAAAAAATTAAAAAACAAAAACAACACGCTGAGCAAAAACAAATAAAATAATATAATGCACATATTTGTTTGTGTATTGAGTGTGCGTGTGTATGCGAATTGCATGCATTGTATTGCGCCTGTGTGTGTGTGTGTGTGCGTTCGTATGTGCCACGCGTTTTTTCTTGCCTCTGCCACAACGCTCGCTTTTGCGTCTGGCGCATTTTAATGAGTTTTTCCTTTACGTAAATTTATTTTCATTTGAATTCTTTTGCAATAATTTCAAGCATACACACAGTTACACACACTTACTCACACACACACACTAACAATGCTGGCAAATGGCTTCCAGGCTCAATGTCGCTGTCGATGCTGATACCGAGCTGAGGCTCCTCGCCATTCTTTTGCTCCCAAAAATGTGATTATACATTCATTAAAGAAATTAATTGCAGACAATTGCTTTTAGTTGCGTGACTCACTTGACGCCCTTCCCTTTATCTTGCACTCACACTTCACGCAGCTCTCCCCAATCTTCATTGTACACGCACTTAGCTAGTTTATGGTATGAATTTCTTGCTCTCCATTGTAATGAAACAATGGAGAATCAAAATTCCATCCTTTTTGTGCTTTGAATTTTATTTTGTGAAATAAACAGCAGTCGAGCATTTGCTAGTTTTTAGGAATACCAGACTTCATCAGTTTTGAAAGAGTTGCTAGCACCATGACGACGCTCTTCTAAAGGGACTTTCATTAACTACGTCTGAAATTCTACTTGAACACTTTATTAATAGCATTATAATTAATATAAATAATCTGACGAGACTAAATCAGACCTGTGCAATTAAGAAGGCCGAAAATAGTGAAATAGACCTCAAATTTCAACACGTTCATTGTTTTTTTTTTGCTAATTTCCGACTATTTATCAAGAAATCGATAACTGATTATTAAGACTTAGTTGATTTTTTTGTTGCTCTTTATATCTCGAAAACAAGTTAAGTGAAGTTAAGTTAATTTTCAATGGAAGATAGAACTAAAATAAATTTGGACAAGGAAATAACTTCCGCTTATCACTTTTCAAGACTAATAACACTAGTTTACAGCAAAATGTATCCTCAACATGTTTTACTCGTTGCCGTAGTAAAATGTCACGCTTAATCCGAAAATGAAGTCCAAAATTTTTTTCATGGAACGGATTTCGAGATATTTCGAAAAAAACACTTTTCGAGACTTAAAAAAAAGTGTGTCTACTTTAAAGCAAATATCTCTGGTTGTACTAAACCGATTTTGATTATTTTTTTACCAAAGTGTAGATAATTAGGGCAAGTGGTAGTTTGCCCTGATAAGTGTGCGGGTAGCGACAGGGCAAAAACCCGACTTGCTATATTTTCTGCAAAACAAACAAAATTGGCCTTTGCTTATGGGACTTACGTGTATTTGGGGTAAATTTGTGTTCAGTTTTTGATCTTTCGTTTGCACAACGTGATAAAGAGAGAAGCGCTTATGTAGATGAACAAGGAAGAATGAGAGATCCAAGAGCGTCCACACGTATATGCACGCATACATTCAAAGCTATTGTCGGGACGCTGATATTGAAATGAAATGAAAAAGAAACAAGAAGATGTTAAGTTACTGACTTTGATACACATCTTGCGTGTAAGCCGATGGCTTAGTGGGATGCTCATCTGAATGGCGCGGAAGTGTCGTGGGTTCGAATCGCGGTAGACGCAACGTTTTGTTTTTTTTTTATTTATTAATTATATTATAATATAAATATTTATTATATAATTTTTGGATCGATGCAAAATTTTTCTTTTTAATATTTGCACTATAATAAAAAAATAAATATTTATTTTTATTATTTTCGTATTGAGTTTAAATAATTAGGGTATCATGGCACGCGGTTCATTGCACTTATTATTGTGGGGGTAGTAAGAGGGCAAACCGACTATCTGGTATATTGCTTGCAAAACATTTGTAAATAAAAAAAAACAAAATTGTCAGCAAACTATGGTGGTATTTTGAGAAAAAATTTTGTTCAGTTTCTGATCTGTCGTTGGCACAACGTGATAAAGAGAGAAGAGAATATCTTGAGTATAATTTCGTGCACCTGCATAAATCTTTCCAGACGGCGCACCGCAACTTTATATAAACTCTAACCAACACAAGCTTCATAAGAAAATCTACCGATTGCCCTAATGGATATTAACTATATTAGTGAAAACAGATTTGCTAAGATAGATGTAGTGATCGTTTAGAAATACGAAACTCCAAATTAACTTTCAGGGATACTTTGGATTATATATTATATCATATCTTTTTGTTGCAGCGTATTTTTCTTGATGCGAGAAGGACACTAAACACCAAAATGTACATTTTTGATGTTTTTTTTTTGGTTTGAATTATCTATCGATTAAACTTCGTTATAAATCCATTCATATGAAATTTTTCCTCATTTTTAGCAAATTTTTTAAAAAACTATATTTCGAACGTAAATTTTAAAATATTAAAAATTGTTTCATACATTTCGTAAAGTTTCTACTTCCCATTTCCAATGATTGAATGATTGAATGACTGAATGAATGAATGATTGAATGATTGAATGATTGAATGATTGAATGATTGAATGATTGAATGATTGAATGATTGAATGATTGAATGATTGAATGATTGAATGATTGAATGATTGAATGATTGAATGATTGAATGATTGAATGATTGAATGATTGAATGATTGAATGATTGAATGATTGAATGATTGAATGATTGAATGATTGAATGATTGAATGATTGAATGATTGAATGATTGAATGATTGAATGATTGAATGATTGAATGATTGAATGATTGAATGATTGAATGATTGAATGATTGAATGATTGAATGATTGAATGATTGAATGATTGAATGATTGAATGATTGAATGATTGAATGATTGAATGATTGAATGATTGAATGATTGAATAATTGAATGATTGAATGATTGAATGATTGAATGATTGAATGATTGAATGATTGAATGATTGAATGATTGAATGATTGAATGATTGAATGATTGAATGATTGAATGATTGAATGATTGAATGATTGATGATAAATAAATGAATGCATGTAACATATGAATGATCACATGAATGAACAAATCTGTCAGTCAGGTCAAATAGTTATATGTAAATAAATTAAACGTGAATGAAAACCTAAAATATAACTTTGGACGCTCTTCAAAATAAATTGCTCCAATATTTTACTACGTTAAAGTCGTGTGATCTTTAGATTCCCTGTACCATCACATTGTCAAGCGATTTTAATCAAATTTTATTCGATGCTTGGAAATTCGAAAAAACTCCGGAACATCAAAAATAGGCTACGATATCTTTATAACCAAAAAACTATTGTATTTGTCGATGTTTATAATGCAGCCCGAATAACATGATCTTGTTTTCCGTGATATAATAGGTGATCTTACTCAAAAGTTTTGTGGCTCTGACCCCTAACATTTCTGAGATCTAGGCGTTCATACAAACGGACAGACAGGCATACGACAGACGGACATGTCTATATCGATTTCTCTAGTCAGTCACCCTGATCATACTTAAGGTAACTTTGAAGGAGCCACTGACGTTTTGATTTTTATATTGCATACATTGCAAAAACTCATTACAACCTATGTACCTGAAAAATACTGGTTTTCAAAATTCAAACATCCTTATTGGCTCAGTACCTCCAGATCTCCGATGATTAAAAGTACTCAGAATGTTCCGACTGTCACCATCTCACTAGTTTTGTTCTATGCCTCTCGAAAAGCCTCTTGGACAGGATTAATCTTAGCCAATTATTTTTTATCCATCATATCACGACTGTGGCATAACATAAGCGCGGTAACATTTTTTTTCGATGAAAAAAATAAAAATGGTGCTTGCGACTTATTGAAATTTCAACAAATTCAAGAGGCTGAAAATTTGAAAAGCATCGCACGAACTCCTAAAGTAACAAGGAACAACCAAATTGTAACCTGTAGCTACAGCTTCTTATTACTCAGGCAAACAACAGCCATAACAAGCTGGCAGCAACAAGCTGCAGCCATAATCCCCTTGCCTCACACTGTTGCCATAGCCATTGCTTAAGCCATGGCCGTCGTAGTTGAAGATGAAGCCGTTGCTGTAGCCTTCATGCCTCGTAAGTAGAACATTACCAGGGCTTTTATCGTAAATGCCAACATCTTTTGCTTGTAATTTTCGTTACGTTTTTGTTGCGCTCAAGACGCACTGCCAATGCGTATTCAGATACACACCAGCACACAAACACATACGCTCCGATACACATTTACATTCACATTCAAATAATAATGGCTGCCTTTTAGTTGTGCAATGATTACGTGCTGGTTGCACACATATTCACAGATGTATGTATATACACAAACACACACATGAAAATCCATTAGATACGAGATTTTTGTTTCTAATGTTGCCTTAGCTCTTTTTGTTGTTGTTGTTGCTGCTACCGTTTATGCGTGCATTTGGCCTTAACTTCGATGTCATACATTTTTGACTTTAATAACGTCACAAATATAGATACATTTACAAGTATATACAACATGCACATAAACAGTGGAAACTCAGTATTCTGAATTTGATAAGGCTATGGCAGTCTAGTATTAATTCGAATATGATTTGGAGGCACAAAAAAGTCGTATTAACGGTTTAACTTAATAGGCAAAGGGGTTTCGGTAGAACAGAACAGCTGTTGAAATATTCACACAAAAATGGGACGAAAACAAAAATAAAAGTATAATAGTTCGCAAGGGAACTGGGTCTAGTTTCGCGAATTAGTGAATTGTGGCCTGTGCATAATTTAAAGTCTTATGTTTTCTCAAAATAACATAGATAAATAAATATGTTATGTGCAATTTCACAAAATTTTTATGTGTTTGTAATTTTCACCATAAACAAAAACTTTTAGTTATTGGATGTTTTGAAACATAAAATATGGTCATACCATAAATAAAAGTTAAAATATGTTATCATTAAACTAGCATAAAATATAGAATCAATTGGTTCTAATTCGAGAGCACTCACTGTATACACACATACATTTGTATATATGTATTTCTGTGCGATCTAACAATGCACACAAAATTTGAAAGCAGTGCTAGCAATAACAAACAGCATCCCTAACAGCGATGCGTATGCGTAATATTTTCTACTTATCTGGCACACACACACACAGACCCACAAAGAGACATATAATCAGACATATAGGGGCGTATATACAAACAAGTAGAAAAGTAGTCAGGCAGCATACGTTTCGAACAAAGAAGAAAATGCTGACCGAGGTCATTCTGCAGTTGAGATACCCTTTAACCTAAGTTTAACTCTTGGATACACTTATGCAAGCAGCATTTGATATGTCTACAGATGCAGCCATTTGTGGACTTCGTTACCGATTGGGAGCTACTCCTAACTCACGTTTGTGATTAGAAGTAATGTGTGAGACGAGTTTGGCTTTAGCTTCATTTTTATGGCAAACTAATAATGCATGAATATTTGCCAAAAGGGTATAAAAATATAAATGAACGTCTTTATAGTTGTCTCTCTATGTCTGACTACTATCTGAGCGACGTGCCTGACTGAATGGCTCCTGCTTGGCTGACTAGAGCACTGGCACTGGCTCTGACTCCAACTCCGACTCCGACTCTGACTTCGACTTCGTCTCTGACTCCTTGCAGCGTTTCATAGTGAGTGCTACGTACATATAGCATATTATTACGTATACGCAACATTGTGCATTATTTGTGCATTAGTCAGCCGTATGATTGTGTCTGAGTGAGCTGCTGCCATGGTTGCTGTTGTTATTTTTGTTGCTAGTGCTAGTGCTGCTGAAAAACAATACAATGTGCCATGGAAGTTGAATGGAGTGAGTTGCAACTGAAAACTGTAACTGATGATGCCCGTTGCCATTGCTTTGCTGCAGTTCAGTTCAGCTGTTGCTATTATAGCTATTGCTAGCACTGTTGCAGATACTTTTGTCGTTGTTGCTGCTGTTGCTGCTGCTGTTGATGTTGTTGATGATGGTGATGAGTTTTGAATGCGTAACTGCAGCTGAAGCAATGTGCGATACTTTCTTGTCAGTGATGCAGAAGTAAGTAGCAAGATAGAAGACCAAACGCCCACACACAGCGTGTTCTCTGCCGCACCGAAGACCAACTACAGTCACGTGTGTCATGCATATGTGTGTGTGAGTTAGTGTGTATTTGTATGTGTGACGCTTTAGCCGCTTTGCTGGTTCGTTGGTCGCATTTCTCATTTTCATGTCCATTTTTGCAAATCTTTTCGACTCATATGAATGTATTTGTCAACGGCAGGAGCACTAGGACCACCAGCAACAACAAAGGCCATGACAAAAGCAGAGGCAATGGCCACAGCAGCAGTTATACCAACAAAAATAACAACAACAACGTCCGTAACGAGCATGACAAACAAAACAACCAAATTAAAAAAGTACAAGTTGAAAATATCTTAAGGGTATACTTAGTGCTTGATTTTTGTAGTGGGTTATAGCTGCTGCCTTTGTCTCTCATACTTTTCACTTTATCCTTCCACTTTTACTACATCGCACAAAGATTAGTTTACAGTGGACCAAACGCATATATGGGACCTCACATTAAAAAAGCAACAAAAATTGTATTTAGATATAAATATTATATAAGTTTTGACCTAAGTAGTCAAATTTTGGGTAATATAAAGTCAAACACAGTTTTTTATACTTTGTATTATATATTTTTTAAATGGCCAACAAAACTTGATGACTTAAAAGAGATTTTATTGAATATTCAAATAACACATTCCTTTAAATGGGTGTTTTATGGCCGTCATATAAAAACACTTTGTCCAGAAATTCACTGCAGCATATAGGGGAAATACTTTATCTGAGATCAAAATCGAAATTTTTGTATGTCACTTATATCCTAACATACTATATACTATCAGTTAGGATATGACGAAACAAATGTTTTCAATCATAAATTGACAACTCTGTTTTTTTAGCCTGCAAAAGAAGTATTGAAATTGAAAATTCCTTCGTTAGTGAACAAGGTTTTCAGATTAATCGTTTAAATTGTTTAAGCCGACGACTTGCGCTTGGAGGCGAGCTTCAACATAAGTTTTAGTGCTCAGATCCTTATAAAATTATAGTAATATATTTTCAAAATATTAATATTTTTAATATATTAATATTTTCAATATAATATATTTCGATATTTTTTAACCATCAAAAGTGTATATCCTTCAATAGCAAACTCTTTTCCTGTATATTTGTATACATATATTGTAATCCATTTGCAGGACATTGCATTTTTGTACCCAAGACCGCCAGGCTATTTTTTTTTTTTATGTTTCAAAGAATGTATTACAATCACAATTAACAAATTATGTTTGCTCTTAAGGAATTTCATCAGAAGTCCCCCGTAACAGATTGTAAGTGCTAACACACTTTTTTTTGGCTGTGTTATTTTTTTTTATAAAATTAAGTTTTTCTTTAAAAAAATTTAAAAAGAAACATTTTAATGACATCTATCCACGAGTGAATATTGCCGAGTACATCTCTTATACAGCCAAAAATAATCTAAATCGCAGAGATCAATAAAAAAAGCGCAGTGCTTGACCTTTTTTTTCGTAACATACATTAAAGGATCCACCACGCCGCCTTATACATTGGCCCCTTAGGTATAGTTAATTCAAACTTTAATCATTTAAAATCATTTTTTCACTTCGATTGAAAACGATTTGCAAAGGTGTCATAGGGTTACATATGTCAATGACGTCAAAGAAGCTCTTTTTGATGTCATGATCAATTGCTCGCAAATAACGAAAATAGGAACATTTGCGGCAACTCCATTGGAATATACTCATACCCATAGTAGATGGTTCCCATGACAACTACGTCATAATTGTGCCCCTTTTCATTAATTTTAGATAAATATTTGGTTAGAGTCTAGAACTAATTATTATAATATGTTATGTAATGGGCATTGTGACCACTGTGCCGGTGTAACGGCTGACTCGGACTCTCACTTGCCTTATTCCTTTTGCATTTGTGTTTGTGTATATAAGCACCTCGTTCACTTCCGCTATGTATGTGTGTGAGTGAGAGAGTGTATCTGTAAGTGTGTGCGTGCAGCTGGGCGCGAATGTTAGCGTTTTGAATTTGCAGTTTCTCATAGCTTTGGTAAGCTGATATGCGCGTTGTTGTTGTTGTTGTAACAAATAGAGCCGGCGCTGGCGGTATTGTTGTTTTTGGTGTTATTAGTGCTGTTGTCGTTGTTGTTGATGTTGTTGTTGTCTCGGTTTGGCACTGCTGCTCGAGAGCATAATAGTTTTGTAAGCTCCCCCAGGGGTATTCAACTGTATGCGACGACGTCTTTATTTCCCAGGACTATCTTTCGGCATGAGTGTTTGTGCACTTGTGTTTGTATGTGTATGGCCGTGTATGTGTGTGTGTGTGTGTTGTCTCTTACTCGTCTCCTGCATTCAGTGTATTTGTGTGTGCATAACCGTATTTGTGCAACTGAGGACAAAAGTTTCGTTGGCTTTGCATCAACAACAATAGCAACAACAAACCACACACAACAAGCCAACTAACCAAGAAGCACACCATGCCGCCTCAACTAAACCAAGTCTTACATGCCCCAAGTCCTTAACACCCCGCAAACAGACAGAAACAAAAGTGCGCGCCGACAACGCTAACAACAGCGGTAAGTTGTTGATTTTGATATTCGAATTCAAAAACTTCTGCTCAAAAACAAGTTATGCATCGTTGTTACAGCGCGAGTCTCGTTGTTAGCCTCAGCCTCAGTTTCGACTACAGCTTCCCCAAATCAACATTCACATCTGAATCTGCATCAGCAACTCCAAGCAACAGCTCCAACTGCAGTTTTTTACCGGCTCTGCTGGCATGTCTGGGCGCCGTTGGTGCGGCCCTTTACGAAGCTCGGACATTTTTACCTTAGTTGCAGTTTGTTGTTAATATTGAAAATTGCATGTGGCACAGTAATAACCCCAGCAGATAGCACCAGATAGTCTGGCACTATGGAACTGAATTGGAGTATATATGGTTGGACTGATTTATGTGCAGCGGTTTGGTCATATTTCAATCGATAAATTTTGTAGTAACTGCGAAAGCTTGAAAGTGCATCGATAAGGCGTTACAATTTTGTAAAGTGGCTTTAAGTTTTGTCATAAATCAATTGTGCGGTTCGTGAGTTTCTTTAAAACAAACTGGAAAGGCATCGATGTTTGTTATTTCTTATAAATATTTGAGCTAAAAAAAATCGAATATTCGATAGTCTCAGTCTTTGCTGATGAATATTTTAAGAAAGCCCTTTACACAAACTCTTTGAAAATTGTTGTTCTTGTTTCTTTTTTTTATACATTAAAAACGATTTCAAACAATCAAATCGAATGTTGTCAATATTTATTGTTAACACAATTACTTCACTTGAAAATCGATTGCCTGCCCATTACCTCAAATATATTCCAAATACTTATTTTAGTTAATTTTTTTAAATTAAATTATATCTTATCTTACCACTTATCTGCATGAAGTTAGCTTTCGTGGTAACTGCCGTTTGCAGTTAGCCAATAATTAATAGTTATCCAATGTGTTACTGCCAATAGCACTTCTGATAATTTCATATGAAAATTAAAATAAAATAATCTAAATACTGTCAAATACAATAAATACAATTAAGTAAACTCTCAACTTGAAATGGAATTATCAAAAGTAATTTTGGCAGGTACATATTCGACAACTTTTCGATAACTTATTGTCCAAAAATGTATATTTAAAAAAACAATAAATAAATAAACAAATAAATAGTTTTCAACTATTTTTTCATTTTCAATTTGACATTTTCGTACTAGCTCGAAATCCTATTATGCATTTTCTAAGCAAATCAGGCTATCATTGTATTTTCTGTGGAACGGGAGCTCTGATCTACGGTACTATAAACTTTTGGTACACTCTGTATCACAGAATAGAGGTTAAAGATAGTGGATATAACGATTTGGAATGCTGAAATACGTCCTTTTAAAAAAATGGAGCGGCCATTTTAAGCCTCTTAGTACGAATAGAAGAAAATTTTTATAAGCCCATTAAATTTTATCTCCGTTTATACATTATAAACATATACATAGGCAAGGCTAAGACATACAAATCTAAAGCCAAGAAGACGTGTCATCTTATTTACCATAAACCAGCTAGCTCATTAAGACCTGTTGCTGTCTCGAGCAGTACTATCTGTTGGCTTTTAACGATTAACTTTCGATACATTTGATAACTTTAGCTGTATTCACTTTCATTATATTGTATTATATATAAGGAAATCGTTAAACCTTGTGTTGTGTTGTACTTTAATCCCTCTCCCCATACTTATTTTATTTATTTTTTTATAAATTGAAGTATATTATACAATAGTAGAGTTCTATCAACATTTTCCTACGGCTCGATCCAACGTATTTACTCCCAGACATTTATTGATATTCGATTAATCAACCGATGACTTTATTCCCAATTAATTTTATTATACATATTTCACATATACATTAGAAATATTTCCTATTTTTCCCATTGTCCGGCTGTTACAAAACAGTAAGAGTCTAGCCGGGGTCTGTATGCTGCCGCTGCAAAAACTTCTAAAGCGCTGCTCTGTGCCAGTCGGGGGCGCTGCTTGTGCACTTTTGTTTATCTTTAAACTCGTTTGGCTCTCAAGACTTTTAGCGCCCATGCTCGCTCCCCAGCGTGTGACTTGGAGCGAGTACACTTTAACTTTTAGCCGCTGAAGCGCCCAGCTACACGGTATCTGGTCGTTTGTGCAGCAGCATAAACCGTGCTACTTCAGAGCGACTTTTATGGTCATCCAAAAAGTATGACAACTCGGGCTATTGCTCTTGTTGTTTTCCAGCATGACCCGGCGACCAGCTCCAACAAAAGAACTCGCCCTCTCACACATAGACACACATGCCAAGACATTATATGAACTGCTGCTAGTACCGTACTTATTTATATACTTATAGTTTACGGCGCTGCGGGACATATTGTGCTCGAATATAGTATATATATTTTTGTTCTAATGAAAAAGTTATGACCATCAAATAAAGTATGCTGCCAACAACAACAACAACAACAAAATCACAAGGAGCAAAGGAAGCTCAAAAGTGAAGCAGCAACAACAACATCAACAGCAGCGGTAGATATGAAAGCAGCGCAGTAGCAGCGCAGTTAAGTGACCGACCGTAAGACCTGCAATCGTCGTCATCGTTGTTATACACTGTACCCATGGAAACCAGAGCATTATAGAATACCTATATGTAATGCATTGTGCTAATGTGATAAACAATTGATCTATCACACAGATCTCCGAGAGCACACAGAACGTCAGGCACGTGGCTGCCAGCTTTTTCTGTTGCAAACGCATAATTTTTTACAGAGGGCAAAAACATATTTGAAAAATACACCAAATTTTGTAAGATGTAAATACATACATTAAATTTGCAAAAAATTCATAACAGATGCATGCTTCTTGTGGGGAAAATCGATATAGACAGGTTCGACTTATTGTACAAATTGTAACAAAATAATATATAATAAAACGAGTATCTTATTGATGCCTTACTCACAAAAATTTTCAAAATTTGCACATAAAGTAGCCCAAGCTTCACAAATTGATGTAAAACAAAAAAAAAAATCCAGCGTGCGCACTTAAAAACTCGTTGTGAAAATTGAGTTACAAAGACACTGCAATTTCACAACTTGAAGGTGTTAATTTTTACGGAACAAGTATCAAAGAGTATTCCACTGTCGAAGACCTTCTCGTTTCTATAATATTTTTGTTGCTGTTGACCTCCTCGACAGTTGACTCTATTGTGCTTCCTGTTTATGCTTCGCATTCTTTTTGTTGTTTTGATTGTAGATGTTGTTACTCTCGTTGGCATTACTTTTGTTGTTGTTGTTGTTGCTTTGATGCCGCCTGCTTGTGTTGTTGCCCTCTGCTGCTGCTGCTGTTGCCTCTGCTTCTTCATCATTTTCTTCATCTTCTACTGCTGTTTGGCAGCACTTGCGCTTGTTGTTGTTATTATCTTTTGTCTTGTGCTGTCCATTGCGTTTGTTGTCGCCATTGTTGTTATTGTTGTCGTTCCCGTTCTTGTTGTTGTTGTTGTTGCTGCTGTTATTATTATAGTCTCATTCGTAGTTCGTTTAATTCAGTTTTCATATATGTGAAACCTTTTGCCCACTGGGCGTATACTTTATCATACATATTGTTTCGTTTTTATTACATGTCACTCAGATGTGGCTGCAGTTCCATCGCCCTAACAGTGTTTCCCTCAATCTCTTTGACCCTCTCTCGCTTTATTTTATATGTTTTTGCTATTTTTTTTTTTTGCTCTGTATGTTTTTTTTTTTTTTGTTTGTTTGACGAAGCGTGTAAAGTGCGTTCTTTGGTTTATATGAAATTTTTAGAGTTTTTATGCATGCGCTCGACAAATTTGTAGCCAAGAGTTTTGCCTTGGTAACAACAAATATAAGCTTAATGCGAGGGCAGTTTGATAAGTCAGCAATACTGTGACTTTTTTGCGTTCCAGCAAGTATGTCTAACATCTTGTTAATAGACCACAGTTTTATTTTGAGCAAGCTGTTTGAATTGTGTGTGCTTATTTACCCATATTTTTTGCATAAGCAAAAGTTTGACAAATATGGCATCATCAATTTCAATTGTTAAGTAATAATTTACGGAATTCCTTTGTGGTCTCTCCAACCCAAGTGACGCTCAAGAGAGGCCATTACGCTTAAATTCATCGCCAGAACCAAAGGAATGATATTGAAAATGCTTGAAGTGGCTGAGGCTGTGGATAATGAAACTGTGCGGGCTTAAAATATTTTTAACTAATATGTATTAGGATATGAAAATGAGCATTATTTCAACAGTGTAACTATTTCAAGGGAGTATGCTGAGTTCAATCGAAATTTTAACTTATTTTTTCACTATTATGAAAACGTGGACGAAGACCAAAAAACATTTTAAGCCGATCGTCCATCTGTCTGTCTTTTTATCTTTGAGTCCGTCTCTATGACCGCCTAGATCTTACATATTACAAGAACTAGAATGTCCAGCCAGATTAACTTTCTTTTCTTGTCTTCTGCCTTTCTCCTCCAAATAGTTTAAAAGCGCAAAATATTTACAATTTCAATGTTATAGCTTTTGTTTGTGTAAGTAAAATTGGGAATTAAAGTGATTATTCAATTTAGTATAGGGACAATAAATATCGGAAATAATTGAATCGCCTCTGGCAAAAGCATAAATAAATGGTTCTGGCTAAAATATTCTTTAAAAAATAGTAAAGGTTCACTGAATTACCAAACTGCCCTTGCAGCAGCAAAAACAACTGAAAGCACTGAGATTTTGTTTACCACATGCCCCACGCTGACTTTCTGTATCTCTGAATTCGTCTAATTTGGTTTAGACAATATACTTTGCCAGCTTTAGTAGGGCAAGCCATCAGCATACAGCATGTTAGAAACCCAGCTAGGAAACCCAAAAACCAACCAAATAACTAACCAAGTACACGTACTTTGTGCTTGTTTATATGCCGCTATTCATATATTTTTTAACGAGTATTACCATAAAATTACATATGCAAATACGCATATTTCCAGGCGCAAGGCAAAGTCAAAATCTGGCAGACACTAACGCTAGCAGCAGGGCTGCAAACAGACAACTCAATGGTAACTAGGCAACTAAGCAGCTCCAGGCAAGAAGCGAGAAGGAGACGAAGAGAGTAACACAAGATTTAAAATACACGCTTAGTCAGGGGCGAGAGTGAGAGCGAGAGATAGGTACAGGCAAAGATTTAGCTATTTGTCTGCTGCTGATGCTGCGGCTGGCATACATAACGTATACGTAATCTTCAGGCTGAGCACGTAATACGTGACAATTACTACATTTTAGGTAAAACATGCTCATTAAATCATTTGAGCTTAATACAGTAAAGGCAAAGGCACAAGGTGCGTTGACTAACTAGCCGCATGTTCAGCCATTGTTTTATTATTGTTGGTGTTGCTGTTGTTGCGATTGTTGTGGCAGAGACAGCACTACCTGAGCTAAACTGGCACAACGGGAACGACGTTGTCTGTCTGCATAGTTGTAGTTGTAGGCTAAGCTGCTATATGAGCAGCACAGCGACAGCAACAATGAGTTGTTAAGAGCGGGTGTAGGGGGCTGAGCTAAGGGCACAACTTGTCTATTTGAACAATGCAACGCAGCGTCAGGCAGCAAAAGGAGCAACAAAGCGCCTAACTGCGTGCAACAAAAAGGATTTGACGAGCAACAACAATAAGAACAACGACAATAACGCTGATGAGTGGCAGCAGTAGCGCAACAACAACGACAACAGGCACTACATGCCACTGTTGAAGGAATTTCCACAAGGATGCAGCAGAAACAAAGTCGAGGTAGCTGACAAGCCGTCGGCCCAAATCCTGACTACAGCCTGGCACTGGTTAGTCTGTTGACTGCTGCTGCTCCATGGCTGGCAAATGAACAGGCGGCAGTGGCAACCAGGAAGTGTAACATCAGCGTTGGTATCCTGTGTAGAGTGTCCTTTTGCGGCACTTTGCATGGCGTTTAGTTGGCGCTTCTTGCCGACCCTTGCAGCTAGTTGTCATTCGCAACGTTGTTGCCAAAGTTGTTTTTGTTATAGTTGTTGCTGCTTGAAAGCGTTGTCTACCTACATTACTTATTATGATTATTATTATTTAATGCAATGCCAACAACAACAACAACTACAACTTGCCAGAGTAGCAACAGTTTTGCATTGTCTAGCCCCTACTTTAGATACTACCTACCCCCTGGTTCATGTCCAGTCCATGTCATTCACATTGTTGTGCCCTTTTGTCTGGCTCACCTAGGCAGCGGCCTGGCCAACTCAATGAGTTGGGCCATCTCTGGCTGGTTGTGGCCGCTCTTGAGGCTGTGTCTATGCTACTGACTATGGACTGACTCTAGCGTCTCTGGACTTCGCTGCAGCTGCACTCTGGCTTGCCTTGTTATTCTTTTGTTGCATGCATTTTTCGCAGTATTTCGTAATATTTGTTAAGTATGCTTTTGAAATTGTGGTCTTCCACCATTATGTCATTCATTCATGTCGAGCATGGACAACAAAAGAACAACGCTAACAACAACACCAACAAATAGAGCTACAACAACAACAACATCAACAACGACCGCATCGTTTGTAATGCCACATAGTTCCACTTCTACTCCGAGTTGCAATTGTTATTGTTATGCTCTTATAGAGAGTTTTTTAACTTTAATAATAGAAATAATTTGTAGATCTTTGAAGATCGTATGACCTGTTCTTAACAGTTTCAGCTATTACCAGTAAAATTAAGTTGCAGAAATTGTATATTCCTTCCTATCTCTATCGATTACTTGCATTCCACTGTTGTTGATCGTTCTGAAGACACTCAGAGCTCGAGCATATTCTTAAGTACCACCTACGTAAGGGCTTTTCAAAAGATTTCTGGACTGTTACAAAAACTTATAAATACTAAAAATCATCAGTAAGCTTTTTAACAACAAATGTTCTAACCAGTTCTGTCAACAGGAAGTAGGGTTTGGTGGGGATACTACCCGGGCAAAAAGTTCTCTACACTCAATAAAAAGAGCCGATCTTAATTCCATAAAAACACACATGGTTCTGCCGAGGCATATTTCGTTGTTTCGCATATTGAAAATTTACCAAACTAAAATATTTTTTTTTCCCCCAAAATACGACACACAGTTAAGTTCGAACATTTAAGTTCGAACTTGCTCAAAATAAGATTAATTCAGTTCAGAATTTTTTTTTTCTACTTTGCCAGCCAAAAGGCAATTTATATTCTTCATAATAGTAAAATATTATTATTGAAGTAAAACTTTTTAGGCGGCATTGCGATTTTCGAAGGGAGTAACTTTAAGATTCTGTTAAGATGAGCAAAAAGTGTTAGAAAGGAACGAGAACGCGAAAGGAGAAGGCGCGAAGGAGGAGGAAAGTCGCAAAGAAACGAGAACGGCGTAGAAGAAGGCACGTGGAGGGAGGAAAGTCGTAAAAATTTTACTTCAATCGCGTGCTTGTACAGCACGTTTTTTTATTTTAGTAAGAGCAACTTACTAGTGTTGAAAAGTGTTCGAAAAAAATATTTTAATGTGAAAGTGTTTTATGTCAAAAGCTTTAATAATAGCGGCCCCTCCCCTACTTCCCGTTTTCAATTTTTTTTTGTTGAGCATTTAACAACACTATTCTGCTAGCTCGAATAACTCTGATACGGCTCTCATATAATTAGGTTGGAATTTAAACTTCAGTTCTAAAGTACGCTCTTACCGGACGAATTCTACAAGACTTTACCTTGGTCTTGAACCCAGACAAACCAGAGCTCATAATACAAGCTTTAAACATTAAATTCTCTCGATTTGATTTAAAGGGTATCTGCACTGTGTCATACTAACTTTAGTTTTTATCTCTGCGATTGTTGTTTCAGTTGTTGTTGCTGTTGTTGTCGTTAGACTTGTTATTGAAAGAGATAAAGAGCGGTTACTTAGCCACACGCCAGCTTTATTGTTGCTGCCTCTTATTTGTAGTCGTTGCCGCTGTCGCTGCCTCTGTCACTGCCACTGCCGCAGTCGCTGTTGCAATAATGTAACATAAATATTACTAATTTCATAGAATTTATTTAACTGTAGTTAAATTTAGTGCCTGCAGTTATGTAGCTGGTGCTGCTTCTTACGCTTCCTTTTCCCCTTCCTCTTCCTGTTGCTGCCGCTGCTGCTGCTGCTGCTGCAATGGCGTGCACACACATTGCGCATACGCCGCGCTGCACAGCCCACAGCTCGAGGCGTGCTGACAGCATCAGGCAAAAGCAGAAGCAGAGGCAGCAGCAGTGGCAGGCTGGAAGTTGCTTGCGACCAGGCAGCAAATTTGTACTTAGTTAGTCTTAAATTTGAGGCACACACAATTGCATGCCGCCGACAGTGGCTGCCACACTCATTCACACACACACACACACAGTAGGCAGCTGGTGCTTGATATCCAACATTTAGGCTTAAATTGCGGTCGCTTTAGCGTCGTCTTCTCATGAATTTTGTGGCAAGTTGCGTTGCGTGTGTGTTCAACAAAAAGTAGGCGTGTCATTAGACAGCACTAACTAAAAGAGATAAATGGCGACAGTCGTTGAACTTTTTGCTTTCTGCTGGCTGTGAGAGTTGTTGTTGTTGTTGTACATAAGTTGTTTATGCATTTCAAATGAGGCGTGCGCCGGGAGTTTATTCATTATTTTGTGTTTTTTTTTTTTTGTTTTGGGGGGGCACTGAAACTGGAAACTGCTGGGTAATACATTTTATTTGCAATCTTAACCTTAATTTAGTTGCAAAACTCAAGTGGCTTGATAGTCAGAGGATGAAAGCAGTAAGAGAGGCTAGCAAGAGCGGGTAGCAAAAAAGGCAGTGAAAGCCATGGAAAATGTCGTCTAAATTTAATGAAAATGCATAGCAACAGCAGCAGCAGCAAAAAAGCGCAGTAATAAACACGCACACACACAAAACATATATATATATATATATATATGTATATATATACACAATATATATGTATATGTATGCAGCATAGAGAACGCAATGCGGCAATATCTCCATTTTTACTTGCTTAACGTAATGCAAGTGGCAGCAAGAAGCAGCAAGTAGTGGCAACTTTAACAAAATCAGCAACATTGGCAAACATCAGAAGAAGCTGCAGCAGATGAAGAAGCAGCGGATGAAGATGAAGAAGCAGAAGATGAAGCACAGAAGAACCAGAAGCAGCAAAAGCAGCAACAGAACAGAAGGGCGCACTTTTACTTTGTGCCAAAGGGCAATGAAAATGACTAATTTAGAGTTTAATTAAAATACGCTAACGATTTGGTGCGCACCAGCGATAGGGACAAAAGCAACAGCAACAACAACAAACAACATCCACAAAAGCAACAACAAAAGCAACAAACAAGACTTATAACAGCAGCAACTTAAGCCAATTCGCTGTCAGTCTGTCGCTCAAATGAATAGGCAGCCGCATTTTGCACATTTTGCGCAATGCCAACAATACAATTAAATACAGTAGTAACAAGGGAACCCATTGGATAAATTTATACCAAGAAAAAAATTCCAATCGTTTCTTTTTTTTTCTTTGCAGTGCTGGGTTAAACGAAAAGTAAGTTATTTCTAGTGAGATTAAAACAGGAAGAGCTAGATTCGGTTTAGAAATACAATAGACAAGCAATATAAAACTGCAGTACCTTAGCTTTAAGATAAAACTTAATTTTAAAGCCACAAAAGAAATGTTGTACAAAATATCTTTAGTTAACTGAAAAATAGTATATAATTTTAACAACGTCATTAAATAATTAATTGTTAAAAGAATCGCTCAAGGGTTTTTGTTTTCGCATGCACTGTTAGGGAGAGGCGTTGAAGTGTCAACATTATTTTTTTTATTGTTTATTTTATCACAATAATTTAAAGCTTAAACTACTTTATTAAAACCTTAGTTTTATTACTGTAGAACAAATTTTTAAAAAAGCAAAACTTTATGGATTATTCACAGGTTCTCTAAGATACGTTAACATAAAAACGTTTTTCGTGACTTGTGAACTAAGCTATCTTGTGATGCATTCATGATATTTATTGTTAATTTTAAATATTCTTATAAAAATATAAAGCAAGCTTATAACCTTACCATGGTCACTGGTAATGCGTTTTTTGCAGAAAACTCACATGCTTGCAATAAACTTTTAATTTTTTTTTTTGAAATACGGCGTCACTTTTAGATTTAAAATAAAAAAAAAAAAAAAATATTAAAAATATATATTTAAAAACAAAATCCAAGTTTTATTTTATTCAAACAACTTCATTCATTCACTAGATATATCTTGTCAAAGAAAAGTCATTGTAAATATCCAGTTAACGATAACTCGATAATTCGCAAGCAAAAAAAATTTGGAAACATATATTGCTTTTTCATTGCTGACAGAGATCTGTCTGACATATATTTTTTTTTAAAACTTGTTATCTATTTCCTAAAACGTATGCGGCGGTGTTTCTTAAATTTTAAAGAGAGAAAAAATTTTTCTTTTGACTTTTTGACATTCACAGAAAGTTTTTAACACTTCATTATTTAAGAAGCGTTCAAGCTCAAAATTTTGGGTCGCAATAAATATTATGATATATTTAATGCCAAAGCTGTATATATTTAAAATGGTTCATCAAATAACTGTCATCATCTCCCCCAAATCTTTTCAAAAAGAAAACCATTCGCATGCAAACACTATTATGTGCTTCAACTAAACACATCGTTTTATTAAAATTGGAGAATAGCTCGATTCCATCACACATTAAGTTTCATTTGATTGTGATACTTTAAAGTAATTGAAAAACTCATAAATTAATGAAACTGTATCACATCAAATTTGTAATTATCAGCCTTGCTCCGAATTTCACAAAAAACGAATAAGTAGTCATTAAATGAGTAAATTCTCATATTGCGTAAATTTTTTCGATCAATTCTTATATTTCCATTGTATAAAAAGCTGAGCTACTTTTATTAAAAATTATTTTTTGCGTGAAATTTTTTGTTGGGGATAACTTTTAATATTTTTCCTACTCTATTCTATAAATTCTCATATTGCCTTAAAAATTTAATAAATTATTATATTAACTTTGCTTTAAATAGTTGAAAACTCGTTTTTGCATGCTTCCATATTCTCTTGCTCTATTCGATAAATTCTCATATTGGCCTACAATTTTCGATAAATTATAATATGTATTATAGCCTATTCACACTGAGCACATCTTAGCGGAACGCATGGTATTTTTTGAAGATGTGAAAAAGGTGTTCGCACTAACAATATCTAACATCTAACATCTTGCTGCCATATTGACTGGCTGACAGGTGAAATAAGCAAATTATGAAACTTTATTAAAAAATGTTATTTAAAATCAAAATATTAATCTTTTTATGAGTTGATTTGCAACATTAACTATTATTAAGGAAGGGTTTTATGAATTTATGTTGAAACCATCAATTAATTGGGAGTATCAATGCGGACGACGAGCTGGTGCTGACTTGGTTATACACACATACGAGTTTATTAATACCAGAAATGAGTGTTACGTATAGGCTTTAGGGAAAATGTACTAAATAACAATAACTATTGAACCTCTTAAATACTAAGTAGAGAGAAAATAAGATTATAATAAATTTGCCTTATTACAATTTGGGTTTTTCTGCCTATAATTTTTAACTAACAACATTAAGTATTGCTTCTGCTGCTAATTTATTGTTCTCTTCCATCAATGCAACACCCCTCTCTGCTATATCTTTAACGACTCTCATATGTTGAACAATTTCTTTAGCCGATTTAAAACTTTCTTCCTCTTCCCATAACTCAGGATCTTTCTGAATTAACTCGCAAGAAATTCCAGTGATTTTGAAAAAATGCATAGTGTTTGTTGGTATGAAATCTTCGATGTTTTTGTTTACAATTGCATCGTAATCCAAGGCTGCTTTTTTCGGATTGCTTTCCGTTCCTTCAGTTTTTAAAGCCAAAATCATTTTACGTTTTGTTTCGATAGAAACTCGTTTGTCAAAAAAAGCTAAAGCAATCAGCTCTTCGGAAAGATACCAAAGATGACCCAACATTTTTTTGATGTGATTTTAAGTTAATGCTTACATAAAAACATTTTCAGTGAGTATATAGCTTTTGCCATCCAGCGCGCACGGTGCATTCCAGCAGGGACTTTAATTGAGATACCGCTTTCAGGAATCCCTCCCAAAAAAATAATAATCAAATGAAGGTGCTCTTTGTAATCGTCACGAGGCTAAAATTGTTTCAGTTGATTCTCAGCAAAAGCGATGGTATCTTTCGGGACAGTTTGAACGCAATTCCATGTAGATGGTTCGGACATTGCGGTTTTGAAGTCTTTTTGGTTTATTTTTGCCCAGTAGCTTTTAAATCTTTTAAAAAAAATTGTTTTCTATTATACTTTTTTCCCTCATCTAAATTGTAGCGCCGACTGGAATGCCTGCTGGCTCACCCTTTTAGCCATATATTGCCGCACAATTTAAATTGTGTACCAGTTCCATAAACATATGCGGTTTTGGCGCCTTGTTTGAAATTAAAAATTGTCAGTCTTTTTCGTTGACAGTGTTAACATTTTCCCAGCGAATGACAAAAAAAGAGGTGCACAGAAAAATACTCGAATAGTTTCTCATCGGAACGCAATAAAATAGGAACATTTCCACAAGATGTTGGAATGATGCAGAAATCATCTGAACGGCAAATTCATACGTAACATCTTCGACAAAAGATGTTAGATGTGCCCCAGTGTGAATAGGCTATAACCTTTGCTCTAAATAGAATCTGTTTCGATAACTTCTCATATATCTATTACTCGAAGCGATTTATTCTCATATTACTGCTGGTCTAAATAGAACAGCGACTTTTATTAAAAATGCATAAACATCATCCCTGTTGCACCTATCGATTACACTAATTTACACGAAAAATGAACCTTCGTAAAAAAGTGTTTTTCAGGGTAATTTGGGGTCGAGAAACACGAAAATGGCAACTTTTTTTTTTTCTTAAGCACCGTTTTCGAGATTTTTTCGAAAAACATGCTTTTGGGCACTTATTTCAGTTATTCGTCAATATCTCGTGAACAAACTTTGTATCGACATGAAAGATCACTAGATCGAAAGGTATTGATGTGCTCTTTACAGTGATATATAATTATATACACATTAAGTAAAAATTATAGAAGTTAAAAGCAACCAAAGTCGAAAAAAGTGTAATTTTGTGACCCATAAATTTGTAAACTAGTGTTATCGATATGCCAATGTGTATGTGAACGAATATCAACAGTTCCTTCTGGGTTGAATAAGAAAACAAATTGTTTAAAATACTAGCGAAAAATATTCAATTTATTTCAGCTTTAATTTTTTTTACCTATTTTTTTAAAATGTTTATACTTATTTGTTTACTACATATCAAAGCATACATAAAACTCGGTTTTGGTGCGATTGGGCGCTACGTGTTTTTATACCCTGTACCGTATGGTACAAAGGGTATATTGTGTTTGTGCAAGCCGAAAATGTATGTAACGTACAGAAGGAGTCGTCGGAGACCCCCCAAAGTTACCTAAAGTATGATCAGTGTGACTCGAGAAGTCGATATACCCATGTCCGTCTGTCCGTCTGTCCGTATGAACGCCTAGATCTCAGAGATGGTAAGAGCTAGAGCAACCAAACTTTCAGATAAGATCCCTTGTTAATCCATAGGAGACAAGTTTATTTTATTTTTTTGATATCGGGATTACATAATATAGCTCCCATAGGGGTGTTTCAGAGGACCTCGAAAAAAAGCAAAAGTTTTAGATGGATTATTCGTTTGTTTATGAAGATATCATAACAAAATCTGGCAGTCGGAAGTTTTTTAGAGATCCCCAATACTGTAGCAAATTTTATCAAAATCGGTGGACTATATCATATAGCTCCCATAGGATCGATCGGTCGAAAAAATGTTTTTTTTACAAAATTCGTTGTGTTGCGTTTGGTTTTGAAGATATCGGAACCAAATTCGGCAAGAGGAAGTCTTTTAGAGTTCCCAAGCAATGTTACAAATTTGATCAAAATCGGTTGACTATATCATATAGCTCCCATAGGACCAATCGGTCAAAAAATCGTTTTTTCTACAAAATTCGTTGCGTTTCGTTTGTTTGTAAAGATATTGTTAGCAAATTTGGCATTAAGAAGTTTTTTAGAGTACCCAAGCACTGCACCAAGTTTGATCAAAATCGGTTGACTATATCATATATCTCCCATAGGAACAATCGGTCAAAAAAACGCTTTTTTTACAAAATTCGTTGTGTTTCGTTTGGTTTTGAAGATATCGGAACCAAATTTGGCTGTCGGGAGTTTTTTATAGTTCCCAATCAGTGTACTAAATTTGATCAAAATCGGTTGACTATATCATATAGTCCCCATAGGACCGATCGGTCAAAAAAATTGTTTGGTGCAAAATTCGACTGATTTCTTTTTTTTTATGAAAATATCGTAACCAAATTTGCCGAATAAAATATCTTTTGGAGGTTTTAAGAAATGTGTCGGACTCAATTGCAATGTGGTGGTACAGGGTATCCCAAAGTCGTCTGCGCCCGACTTTAACGTACGCCATCTTTTCAAAACGAGTTTGTTTATGTTTTCCTGTGCATGTCTGTATATTAAATATTTGAAGATTCTCTTGCAATTCCAAAAAAATATTTTCGAAACTTTCAAAATGCCAATATTTTATTTAATAGAGCATAAGCAACTTACAGACGTTTTTGTTTTAGTTTTAGTCACTTTTGTTGTATTTTCTTTAATGCATATTAGGGTGACACGTAAACAAGCGTATAATTAAGGAATAAAAAAGCTTATTCCAAGGGCCGAAGCAAAGAAAAACAATTTTTGAGTTCCTCAAATAATCTGCATCGCTAACTCCAAATGATTTGCAAGCTTTTCTTGGGTTTAGCCCGAGTCTTCGACCAACAATAACTCCGATTCTTTCGAATCTTTTTCGAATTTTTTCGGCTGCCCATTACGCTGCTTATCTTCGGTGTCAAAATAACCACTTCTGAAATGTTGGAACCACTTTGCATTGAAAGCGATGGAGCGAACTCCCCCCGTAAGCTTCCGCAAATGGGGATTTGTTGATAAAAAATTAGACGTTTCCAAGGTGTGACTCGTAACTATTGTTGCCAATCTAACTTAGAGTGTAGATAGAACTGGGTCTTAACCCTTTCTTCTAATCTAATGTCAGGGCGTAGGTTTTATCGAAGCATCGTCATCTAAAGAAATCTTTTAAAAATGTAACATTTCTTCAAAGTATACCAGATCTGTTAAGCTTATTACAGACCAGGGTTTCTTAAATTAATAACAGAAATACCCATAATTTCCTAAAACAGCTTAATGTGTCTAAAAAATTAAAAAGAATGAGTTCAGAGTAGTTTAGTCCGAAAAGACAATAAATAAACTTTTAATCAATTTGTCATGTTATCTATATTAGTTAACCGAAAATGGGTTGCCAAGAAATCTGCTTATAAAATTTTATAAATTATATTTGCCATTGTGCAGAGACAAAGAAGATGTAAAATTAATTGAGGTAAGATTGACAGCGAACTAAAACCGTGCCAAATTCTACAGACAATTTTAATACACTCCAAAACATTTTTCGGCCACGTCAAGCAACAACAAAGCCAAGTCCAAGTCCCGACTAAAATTGATGGCAGACAGTTGTTATTGTTGTTGGTGTTGTTGATGTTGCTTAGCGCCCATCAGTGGTCTTCGTTGTTGGTTCAGTACGGTTCGGTTCGGTTCAATTCAGTTGGGTTATTAATCGCCAGGCATTCATAATTGTGGCTGCCATTATAATTGTCATTATGTACAATACATAGATAGATAGTTGTGCCTGTCAAAATGTCGCTCTCTTGCTGTCTTACCGGCGGCTGTTCTCTTGCGTGTTAGTCCGGATCCGGCATTGGTTCCTCACTCCGTCGTCTATGCCGACTCACCGTGTGTGTGTGTGTGTGTGTGTGTGAGTGTATGGCAATGTAATTGACTGTGAATAATAACCGCTATAATAATTTTCAGCAGTCAAGCAATCGGCCAAGCCGGCATCCAAAAACGCCAGCAACAACAACAACAACAAGGAACACCATGTTGTCGACGACAATGCTGACAATGTTGTTGATGATGATGATGATGACGACGCCAACGACAACGAGAACGCCAACGCCAAGAGGCAACTCCAAGCTGTGTGTCACCCAAAGGCTAAAGACGGGTTTGAGGGCCGCACAAGCCGCTGCTGTAATTTGCGATTGACAATCCTATTAATAACAACCGCTGCTCCGAGCAGTCCCTAACAGCGGCAGCCGTGGCTCCTGGCACATCAGCAGTCATATATAAACAATATGAGCAGTCAGGCTAGTGTAAGACCCTATCATAGACAGCCAGCGGCACGGGTCGGTAGCCAGCTTCGGGTACGACTGGCAAGTGGCAGCACAATCATAAATGACATTGCTCAATTGCATTTGATTAAGTTAATTGTTTTTGGCTTTATGGCCGAGCGATTAACAATGAAAATAGGGCTCAAATTTGACACGACGCGTAGTGCTGGCGCTGTCTGACGTCTGTTCGTGTGCCTGGCCTGCGGCATAGTTAACAAGGAATAGCCAAGGAACTGTTTTGGGGTTCATGCGGGTGCCAAATGTCAGCAGCGTTGGCATTTCTGTATTGAATTATTGACATAATTTACAAAATCTGTGGCTAATGGGCTGTATGACTGTGTATAAATACCCATGGCTATCTCTCACACGGGTTGCCAGAGTGGGCGGTGACTGTACTTATGTGCTGCCAACCCAAGAGTTCTACTACTACTTCTCAATGCTCTTAACCTGCCCAAGTTCTATGGGTTTGCATTATTTGTGTGGCATGCCGTTTACCCTTACTCTATATCTGTCTGTTTGTCCCACTGTCTGCATGTGTTTTGTATCCCCAAGTGTGTAGCTGTAATCTGTGTGTGTATGAGATCTGTATCTGTGTGTATGTGTGTGAGCGTACTGCAATGCATGTCAAAATGAAATTTGTGTATTTTACAGCAAACAGCAACAGGTTAATTTATATTGCCTTCAGTTTATTGAATTATTATGGCTCATTAATGGCTCTGCTGAAATGCGATTAGGCACACCACGATTTCCATAGACATACCCATGTGTGTGTGTGTGAGTGTGTGTGAGTGTGTGTATCTATATGTAGATTAAGCCAAACAATTGTAGTCAAGCGATTTTTCAATTGCTCTCAGCTTGTTAATGTCTTAATGGATATTGTGTTCAGGTTTTATCGTTGGCATTTGCAGCTTGTTAGTCAAATTGGGTATTAGACGCAATAAATTAGTCAAATGCATAGATATTTTTTTAATCCAACTTGAAACGCAAACTTAACTAATATGTCGGTGACACTAAGCACACTAAGAGAAATTCGTTTTTAGTGTTATTTATTAGTTTGTTATCTTATTTGAGAAACCCAAATTACTTGGCGTCAACAAAATTTTAAAGTTTTGACTTTGGTCTTTGTTAAATATGTTGCTCTACTATTGTTGTGCGTCCCTGTTTTTGTATAGATGCTCAGGTACTGAAAGCACTAACTAAAACAAATTAAATGCGAGGTTGCAATTAAAAAAAATATCTCAAAAATCACACAAAGCATAACGTAACGTCTCTAGGACGTACATATTGTTGCGTTTACAAAAGTCAAGTCGCTGTAAAACAACTATCATCGACTAACCTCTGATCCTGAATGAGCAAGAATAGAGAGGGAGAGAGAGAGAAGTTTGTACTGTGACAATCGTGAGACACAGTGGAAAAAATAATGAAACATGTGCCTGAAAAAAAGAGCACTGCAAAACGGTCCATACGACATACTACAAAATTAACTAATTTTCTAAGAAAAATTGTTAACATTTTTTTAATTGAAGTACCTTCTGTAAAAAAAGTAGCCGGAATTTGTAATTTAAAAAATGCATTGTTGGTATATCCTTCCTCCGTCACCATGCTAAATTCGAGCGCCATCTGTCGACTAGTGTATTCACAGCAGCTGTCAGAATCAGTCGACCACAAAAGTGCTCTGCGAATTTTATCATGGAAAAAATAATTGAACAAAGAGTTTGTTTGAAATTTTGTGTTGCGAACGGAATTCCTTGTGCCGAATCGCTGAAAATGTTAAATAAGGCCTATGGTGATTTTTCTATGTCTAAAACACAGGTTTCAAATGGTGTAAATCATTCAAAGTCGGTGGTGAAGTGGTCGAAGACTCACGACGCCTGATGTGGCCCCGTGTGACATTTTCCTCGTCCTTGAACTCAAATTGCCGCTCCATTAAAGACATTAAATATTGCATTCAGTAAACTGAAGGCAATACCATCTTCGGCCTTCGAAAAGTATATGGTAGAGTGGGTTCGCCGATATCCTAGTTATATTGCAAGCAATGGAGACTACTTTGAAGTAGACAAAATAAATTTGGATAGTTAAATTTTTTTTCATTTATTTATTTATTGGCAATCAACCGATAAGTCCAAGGTTGACACATAAAATAAATCGCACTAAATATAACTAAGTGTGTTATAGGGCTTATATTCAGATAATTAAATAAAATTTGGTATGTTTTTCTTACAAATTCCGGGTACTTTTTTTTACAGAAGGTATAAATACTTACACAAGGCAAATTAGTAAAAATAAACATATAATGCATAAAATAAAAAATTCCATAATTTTTCGAAATAAGTTCGTTTCGCTGGCCACAAGTTTTTCGGTCTTCAGCGCTTTTTCTTAAACCTACATGCAGCAGATCTCAACTTCCGAGCCGACAATTTAAAGTTGATTTTCTTAGAAATACTTCTAAAACATTAGAAAATTTTTTCATTTGACAAAAGAACAACTGAACAAAAAGATATAAATAACACACGCAACAATTCGGAAGAATTTTTTCGGGGGTCGAGATAATTCGCACTCCAATTTTTCGTCCATGCAATTAAAATCAAGCTAAGGTTATCCGATTGTTTTTCCCCTAAGTATTTGTTTTTATCACCTAATTTGTATGTAAAATTTGATGTAAGTACTTTCCTTTTGCTCTTATGGCTTATTGCGTACGATTTTCGCCAATTTCCAACACGTTGCCGAGCGTTGCCCTTCGTTCGATATTGATCTTAAATCCACTCTTTGTTGATGCACACAAAATTAAGTTTATTTTATTCTCTTTGCAACATTATCTTGTATACCAATATCGGACAAGTGATTAGAAAAATAAACGTAAATGCAATAAAAAGTTTAGCATTCTAAATTATTCTGAATAACAATTACGTATACGCAGTGTTGCTTCATATGGACGGTAAAGGTAAGCAGGGCCAGAACGATTTAAAAAAAATATGGTGCTGATGTGCGGTCTATCATTATCAAATCAAACAAGTTTGCTTTAATTGAATTGGAATACAAAAATCGTAATTAAAAAATAAGAAATTAAAAAAAGTCTTTCATTTAGAAATGGTCAATACGTATAGACAGAAGGACATTGAACATGAATAAAGAGAAAGACATACGAAGTTAGCTACTAAGCCTAAGCCATTTCTATTCGGTCTTACTCGCTGTCAAAAAGTCTGAGTTGATTCATCATCATGACCATCGAACTTCCACAAATAAAAATAGCAGCAGAAAAATTATTCGATGAAATTTAAGATTTTTGACAAAAGTGAATGCTCGATCGTTTTTCTGTGTGTATACGGATATTTTCATGTGGTAGTAACTGCTCTATGTGTGTGCGGACTTAAAACCGCCGCCTGGTAACCGCAACTCCGAATACAAGCGAACAACTCAAACACAAACATTAGCAGCAGGAGATGGCGGAGGGTCAGTACAGAGACAGCAGCCGGGGGTATGTGTACAATGTAAACCATAAAACTAATCTTATTTGACAGATGAATTAATTAAAATCAGTGGAACGCATCTAAATGCCAGACATAGAGCGAGAGAGGGAGAGAGGAAGCGAGAGAGAGAGCCCGACGGACAGACAGACAGCGAAACCTAGAGTCAGTTAGTTGTACGGTCATTGCCGTCAACTGCAACGTTGACTGCGCTGGCGACGTCAGCATCAACAACGCGACGCTGGTTTGTTGCACATTTGAATATAGTATGTATGTATGTACAAGTACCTAGTACCTAGCCCCGGTAGAGGAGATAGTTGCATGTATTTTCAAATTAATTTAACACTGTCAATTTGTTGTCCGGCTTACAACTACAACAGCGCTGCTAGAAGCAATGCAGACAGATGGATGAATGGACAGACGGACAGCTAGTCCAGTTGATGTTGCAAATGTTGCTGTTGTTGTTGTTGTAACTGCTGCATTTGGTTTGTAAACGTTAACTAATTCCATGGAAATGCCACTGCTGCTCGTCTCTGCAGCTATTTGCATTTGCAACCACAGCTGAGAGCAACAGCAGCAGCAGCAACCAGGCCAAGGGCCAGAACCAAAGCTAGGCAATGGCCATAGACACCATAGTGTCAGTTCACAGCCCACAGCCATTGCAATGGCTGGATGATAGTGTGAGGACTGGGGAGACGAGGCGTTGAGTGCAATTCTGAGTGACAGCAACAGTCACTGACATTTAGCATGATTTAATGACACCATGGAGCGGCTGAGGCAACAACGACAACAACAATGCCAACATGGCGATAGCAATGGCGACTGTGGCAACAGCGGCATTTAGCTGCGGGGGCGCCGAAAACAACAACAGAAACAACAAAATCTAATGCAATGCCGCGTGTTGTAAGATGCAAATGACAATCTGTGGAATGGCTAAAATGTAATTTGGCATGTACGAAACAAAACAAGAAAACAAAACAAAACAACAAAAAGTGCCAGGAACACCAACAACCATGCAAAACCATTGAAAGCATTGTCATGTAGCTGCAACAAATAGCGGCGGCAGAGACAGAGGGCAGATGCAACAGCAACAGCCAGCCAGCCATTTATTGACAGCCAGATGACCAACTGACTTTGCCATCACTCACTCACCCACACACATTTTCCAACACTCGTGCGTTTATTTGCGCCCGTACTGCTCCTGCTGCTGCTACTGCTCCTGCTGCTCCAGCTGCTGCTGTTATCGATGTCAAAGTTTGCGCTAATAATAAACTTCAACTCGCAAGTGAAACTAATTAAGCGACTTCCTTTTGGCAAGTGACACTAACAGCGACGCCAAACAGCAATGCCATAGGTAACAAAAACTACTGCGTCCTGTTTGTCCGAAATAATTAATGAACTGCAAGGACACACACACACACACACACACATGACGCACCTTCAGGGCAGATACCAGCGAGCCAGTGTTGGTAAGCCTTCGTTCGCATCATGACAAGCTTCATTAGCAAACAGTGTGAGCCCACGCTGACCAGCAAACAATGCAGCAGGGAGTCCAACGTCTGATGTGCCGCCATCATCCCCCGGAGTACCACCGTCTGCTGCTGCGGTTGTTGGCGCTGTGTTTTATAGTTGTTGTAACATATTAGTGACGGAAAGCGTCAGTTAGACAAGCGTTTGAAAACTATTAAACAGCGCCAAAGTTCACGGCAACAAAAGCGGAAGGCGCGTGCTGTTGCCTGTCAGTTCCGACAGTCAGCTCCACTTCACTTTATCCAAGTGGTTATAGTGGTTATGCTGCCTCTCTATTGTTGTGGTTATTGTTGTTGTTGTTGCTGTTGGTTTGCTGTAACAAACAAACAAACTAGCAGGCGAAACGCTTTTAAGCATTTGTGTAACATTAATTAAATTTATATTCAAACAGCGCGCGACTTAATTTCTAATTTCCGCAGCTGTAGCCGCCGCCCTTGGTGTCAGGCAGCATTAGTAACCGTAGTTCCTACTACCAACCCATGTATTCCTTAGCGTGTGCCAGTAGGGGGTTTCGGTTGGTCCCTTCCACCGACCGCTTAGAAAACGCTGCCAGCTGAGACGGTTTTTAAGCAACCTGCCGCTGGTCGAGCTGGAAACGTGGCCGTCATTAACTTTAATGCTGCGCTTTATTTAGCAGCAAACAAATGTCATAACAACAACCTCAACAAAAACAAGAGCAAGAATAAAAGGAAGTGGGTGAACTGCTAGAGGGTCTATGGTTCTCTAGGCAGGGGCGCATGCAGAAATGTCACAAGGGGAAATAGGCGCCTACGTCAAGTATAGCAATAGTTTTTTTAAAATGTAATAATCAATATTAAGAAAAAAAACTTTTCATACTTACTGATGCCCGCCAACAATCAGCTGTTTACAAGCGTATGTGCTTTGCATTGATTTTCTTGAAAAAAGTTGACCACAATTCTAAAACTTGTTTTGACTTTTTGCATTAATTCCTTTTTGAAGCTTGTACGCAGCAACCTAAACGCGTGGAAACAAAAATTGTAACTTTAAGTAAGGTGCATTATTTGCAGAAATTCGGTATAAGAACGGGGTATTCGTTCCTGCTGCTCGCTTTAGGGACTTTTGGTTGTCATATAATGGAAAGTTTTCCGCATGGTACGAAATCCGGCAGTAGTTATTTCATTTCTTTGTTTGGGTACTTGTATTACCAAATAAATGGTGTTGTAATAAATGTTTCCAATGATTTTTACTACACGCCATGTATTTAGCTTTCTATAATAAATCGATGCACATAAGTTTTGGTTGTGTATTTTGTCAATAGGTCTTTGTAATACTGCTTGCACTGCTTGGTAAGTAGCGGTATAAGCACGATGCATAGGGTGGCCATCGGTTCGTTTGTTTGTTAATTGCCATAAGTTCGTTAAAATATTTGTTCACAAAAAAAATGATAACACTTTTTCGTTTTAATTGTTTTTTTCATATAAAGTTTTGTTTTCCTTTGAAACGGGCTTTAAACAGAGCTGTCCACTGCTGTGTATTTCATTAGTATTGCTTTTCATATCAGTCTTATTCACAAATCATCTTCTTTTTTTTTGTTGAAACATTATAAATATACAGTTAAAACAAGAAAGTAGATAAAATAGAATTTCAAGAGTTGCTGCCTTTCGATTTCTGTTTAGTGCAAAAAGCTCCCTAAAGCACCTTAAGTTTAAGTGAGTTTTAAGTTTAACTTCTAGCGCGTTTCATTTATAAAGTCTGTTGTTGATTGTCGCAAGGCTGTATTGATTTTTTATGAAAGATTCTTAAAAATTAGGTTAGGTTAGTTTGCACCGGTTGACCCCCGGGGGGGGGACACACATAGACTAAATAGTCCTTATTTACTAACTTTTAACAAAAAATTGCCCAAAGCTTCCTTTTGCAATTACTTTGGCAAATAACCGATTTTTTTTTTTTTAAATTTATTTCACGGTTTTAATTTGTAATATTTACAGTTAACGTGAATTCTAATATGTAAATTTAAGAGTTCAGGTTCTAATAACCTTTTCTACTTAGTTATAATATTATGGGTTCAAAAAATGTACAATGATAGGGTTATGATATACAAGATTGTGGAAAAAATTCAAAAAACCAACTGAAGAGATTTTGTGCTTAACCTACTTAAGAAAAAAAAAAAAAAACGATTTAATCCTGTTTTTACTATTATCAAATCAAACACATTTACTTTAATTAAATTAAATTTGTTTATAAAATCATTTAACCATAAAGGTCAGCTAATTAAATTTACCCAGCCATTATTTGTATAAGAATTTGATTATTTTTAAAAACGCTGATTTTTTTTCAATTCACAAACGATTAAATTGTACAATAACACTTAAAAATTTTTCAAATTATTGTGCTATTAATCATTTATTTTAATTTTTTTATTTGGGTAATTATGCAATAGAATTTGTTCTTAATTACAAAGAAATTTATAGCCAAAGCATATAAAATTATTTATGGGATTTTATGAGCCGATTATTGTCAGGTAAACAAAAATTATTAACAAAAATACATAAATAGTACACTGACAAAAAAATCAATAGTTTCTCTCTCAAACCCGAGTGATTTGCCCTTAAGAACTTGTCTAAAGTGCACAGAATGAGATTTTTCGATTATTGAGATTAAATTTGGATAATGCTTTTAAGAACAAGTAAACTGACTTACGTAAAATCTTAATATAATTTGATATAATCATTAATATAAATTACTCCCTACATTTTTAAACTCCAAAAGTTTTAAATTCAGAAAAAATGTTGAAAGTTTTTATAAGATTTAGAGAAATGCACTATTCCAGTAATATAAAACATTTTTCGAACTTGCATGATTTTGGAATTGGTTCGTTGTATAGTTTAAAATTATATTATAAAATTGAACTATTGTAGTGCCCTCTAGCCCTAGATTTCTTTAACTAGCCCAATATCCGAGTCAAAACTTAATTAATTAAAAAAGATCATAAGCGCAGTTTACTTGAAAAAATTTGTAGTGTACTTGTAATTTATTGATGAAGAGTACTTGGTTTCTGGTACAATGTCGCATTATCAAAAATGCAGAAAGTTTAGTTATAAGTTATAAAAAGCCAAAGGCATTTTTAAAATTTGAAAACTCTAAAGCTTAGGAAATAATTCCGAGTACCCCTCTGAATCCGTCACTGTCTCTGAGTGCTCTGCCAAGTTCTGCGAAGTGCGAAACGAGGTTATTATGAAATTTATGCTGGGCATACTTTTTGTCATAATTGCGGCTCCTTTTGCCTCCTTGGTCTGTTTTTTTTTTCTTTTTCGTTGTTGTAGGATGTGCGTATGGGTGTGTGTGTGTGTATGTGAGTGTGGTGTTGAAAAGTGTCGACAGTTTTGAAATATGAAGCAAAATAAGTTCTGGTAAATGGGGGTTTAACTGGCCGGCCTATGCAAAGGTAACAACAATAAAAACAAGAGCAGCAGTGCCAGTAACTGAGCGGAGTAGAGGTAGTTACAACATCATCAGGCTGGCAAACAGGTTAAGGTCTACCTGCTGCCTGCTCCCAAGAGTATGTCAGAATCAACAACAGGCGGAGGAGCAATATCAGCAGCGGCGGTTTGCGGAGAAGGTTGGCAACGACGATATCTGCTGTCGGCTTATTTACGAGACCGAGAGCAAGGGAGCAGGAGCAGCAGCTTTGCCTGAGCTTGAGTTTCAGCCGCCATGCCATGTGAGCTGAAGTGTTCCTGCCGCCCACAATCAGTAAAGTACGGTAAGGCACACACTTCAACTCGCTCCAGAGGCAAGCAGGCGGGCACCAGGTAAGCATTCAGCCAACCATCCAGGCAGCCATAACTGGCATTCGTGTTGCCACTTGCTGCTTGGCCTGCTTCATTTTATGCTTGTTGAGTTAATAGTTGGTTGCCACCTCTGTTTTAGTGCGTCCTTGTAATGCTACAGCTACTCCACCGCCTACTCCCACTACTTCATCCGTAGCTGGCAATGGCACTAGTTGTAGTTGTAGTCGTAGTAGTAGCTCCAAGTGCCGTAATTTGTAATTTCAAGCAAATGAATTTTTGGCTGCTTCAGTGCCTGCCTCCAACCATGCAGCCTACTACTCCGCCCATACTAGCTGACAATCATTTGGCAAGTCTCCTGGCTGAAATTACAGGTTATAGTGTTCAATTGTCACCAGCTTCAGTGCAGTTGACTTGGGCTTAGGAAGCAGGTTGGCTTACATTTTGTCCGTCTGTCTATCTGACTGCCTGTCTGTGTATCTGACACACTGACTGACGAGCGCCCCCCAAATACGTCTGCCGTCTGCCGCTCCTGGACTAGCTTGTTTATTGTTAAGCTGTCGTTTTGGTGCCCCAGCAACAAACTTTATGCTGCAGAGTTTTAAATAAACCATAAAACAAGACTATTTACTTCAGTTGCTTTGTGCCCATAACTACTTTGGGCTACACGGCAACATGGATACAACTACAAAAGCTACGGCGTTTTATCTCGTTTTTATCGCTTCTTCAGCACCGCCAGCGACACAGAACAAGTCCTCTCTAGGCGAAGGTGTCGTTGTTGGGTGTTCTGGCTGGTTTCAGTGCGCCCGTGTTGCCACCTGGTTGCCGGCTCGGTTGCTTGGTTATTTTGGTGTCAGTCGTGTTCAATTTCGTAGTTTTTGTTTTACTCTCCCTCTAGTCGATTTTTTTTTTTGACCGCTCCGTGTGGCCACATTAAATGGGCAGTAAAGTGAAATTGTCAGCTACGACAATGGCCTAAAAATAGCTGGTTCGTTTACACAAATCTCTAGGATACACTCACTCATACCGATACCGAACTTCGAGCTAGACAAATCCAAATGAATGCATTCATAGCACAAAATGGGTGGTATGGTCGGGAGCCCAAGTCTCTGAGTGCAATCTCGAGTGGTGACTATAATTAGCATTAATTTAATAGTTTGGGGTTTTTAGGTAGAGCTTGTGCCAAAACTGATGCAGATAACATTGCCTGACGTCTGCCAACTGTTTAATTTAAAGAGTCATTTGCATTGCCTGCATTGACTTGGTCCATGACAGCGGCGATATTGACCAGGCCTAGGATAAATTAGGAGTAGATGCTAATAGCAGCAAAGTCAACGACAACTTCAAGTTCAGTCAACGACAAGAAACTTAAATTCAAGGCGTTGATAGCACAGTGGAAGTTAATGCTAATTAGGAGTCTATAGAAGACGCTGGTAGATGCATAATTTCTGGTTTTGTACCATAAATGTAATATATTCTAGGAGCCACGGAATGAGAAACAGTGCTTTGATGCTATAAGGATACTTTCTTTTGGTAATTTCAGTGATTAGAGTTTTGTGTTTGGGCTTTGTTCATGTGTTCTTCTTAGGGGTAATATAAATGCTAAGCCAAACGTAGTTTTGAGGCAATTTTAAACATTTTTGCAAAAATCGAATTTCAGCTTTTTAAATCCATCCAATTTGGGAAAAATATGAATCCATGAAACATGTCACTGCCTCTTATTTAAAGATTTTAGCTCAGTGTCAAGAAACATTTTCACTAAGACAAATCATTTTGTCTTTACGGAAACAAGAGCCTGATTCAAAGTGATGAAATATTGTCTATCTTTCCCAGTAACAGCTTATGCGAGTTGTCCTTAGGTTTAAGCATTATTTTCTTTGAGAAAAGCGTGAAATTCGACTTCCATTTCTAGGACTACATAAAATTGCTATATTGACGCATCTGTTGCTCTTAAAACTCTAGAGAAGTTATGGAAAAGCCAATGCATCAAAAAGAGTTACAGTTTGGTGCGCATTGTGGGCTGGGGGCGTGATTGGGCCAATTTTCAACAATCTTAAAAAGTGATAGAAAATTTTGGGAATTCCGAAAATTTACTTTTGCAACTGGTCCAATCGTTAAGTGTTTACGGACTGGATTCAAAAAATGAAGGTTTCTCTCAAGGTCATTAGTACTTGGGATATGCCCATGCTCTCTTGTGGTTATACCGATTAGTCTCTGGGAACGAATTCGAGCAACCTTTGTTACTAATGCTACTATTTTGGCCATTACAACCGGTTAGCAGTCTTGGCCACGGAAATTATTCTATGCCAGCGGTTTTTGTCCTGTGCTTGCTGGCACCAATTTGCAATTCCAAGGCTTCGAAGATCCTCCGTTGCCTGATCTTCCCATCGCAGAGACGGGCGTCCCTGTCGTCGTCGACTTTCCAGTGATTTCCGCTCTAATACCTTTTTGGCTGAAACATTATCATCCATTCGTGATACATGACCTAACCAGCGCAGACCTTGTAGTTATATACGCCGAACTAGATCAGTGTCACCGTAAAGCTCATAAGCCTCGTGGTTCATTTGAATACGAAAATCACCATCCACATTTATCGGTCCAAAGATACGTCGGCGGATCTTTCTCTCGAGAGCCCCTAAAATCCCCCTATCGGATGATGACAATGTCCATGCTTCAGTGCCGTAGAAAAGCACGGGTATGATGAGGGATTTGTAAAGAGTTATTTTCGTGTGTCGAGAGAGGGCTTTACTCTTGAGTTCCTTACTTAGCCAAAAGTAACACTTCCATGCTGACGTCATTTTTTGTGTCGTTAATACTGGTTCCCAAGTACACGAAATCCTTTACAACTTCGACGTTGTAGCTATATATTCCCTTTATTGGTCCAGCTTATTTCAGAGTCGGGCTCACGAAGATTCTCAAAACAAAGAAGACTGTGGAAGTCCAGGGGATATTACAGTCGGGATTTCTTAAAATGTATACAGATGGTCGTAGAGGGATTGGCCAGGCAACTAACTGGCTAACTTTTAGAGCTAAGAATACTTTAGCCCACTTTAGGTATAATTATTTGTCTTATTTAGCTCTAAACTCACAAAGATTTTCAAAAATTTTAAAAATTTTCAAATAAACTTGTATACTCAGTTCAGCTATGAACAAAATGAACCAAATTTTGTAAAATTTCAAGTAAAGTTGTCTACTTATTTAAGCTTTAATATTTTTATGGAAGATTTAATCTTGAACTCAATATTTCCAAATTTCTTATAAAATTAATTTTAAGTCATAGTGCTTTCGCGTTTCTTATATTTTTAAGACATATTTTCCCATTTCATATATTTTTAAGACATATTTCCCATTTCATGTCATATTTTTAAAATAAATTTTTAAATGAAAGATTGTGTCTATAATTCAGAAAACTCTACACTAATAAATTTCTTTATAGGCCTTTTTAAAAATTCAAAAAATTCCTAACATTAAAAAAATTATTTTCTTATAACTTTAAGAAAATGTAAATTTTGCATTTTTTAATTGTTAATTTCGAATTAAAATGAACAGAAAACCATTGTCAGCTCTGATTACTAAATAAGTCGCTAAGATTCTGTGCCATCAAAAATTTTATGTAAGTGCCTTTATAATGATATCTTACCAAATATGCCACGAAAACCATTTACAAAATTGATGGCCAAATGAAACCATATGTTCTTCATTCCTATAGTAATACTTCTCAAGAAATTTATGAGCTATGGCTTATTTGGCAATGCCTCGCAAGGAACTGGCAAATTAATTGTACCAGTATCTTTCAGATTAAATGTGTATTTATAAAATAATCGAAGTTTTAGAGAAGTGACTATAAAGCAGAGTACCATGATTTTATGCTGCCTATCAATATAATCCAACATTTTATAGGTCTTGTTTTTATGGCTGCTTAAAACTTGGCATATACAATTTTTTTTTTTTAGTAGCCTAATTTTCAGTTTCTTCCATAGTACTTACAAGCTGGACAGCGGACTACAGAGCTCATCGTAAAAGTTTAAGTGTTTGCCAGCCATTTTCTCGTTAACTACGAGCACCCAAGTGATTTTGACGTTGTCCATGGGCAACATAGAGGGCTCTAGTCCGTGTCGGAGCTATTGCCGGGTAGTGGTGTCTTGGTGCAGGGGGTGCTGCACTTCTTGGTTGAATGAATAAATGTAGCTATAGCTGCTTAAAAATTCTCGTTAAAATCAAAAATTAGCTAAAAAGTTTCAATAAATAAGTCAGAGGCGACATTTGTTTAAGTTGTTGTTAGGGTTGTTGGGGGTTGTTATAGTTTTTGTTGTTGTAAGGGAGCCCGTGCTTGTAATTCAATTTAAACTTATGACGACCACTTGCAGTTAGCAGTTAGCCATTAACAAATTGGCAAGGCGTAGCTCATAGGCTGCTTATTTATGGCCAAATGTTGGACACTTGGCAGCAGCCGGAGCAATATGCCTCGGAACACTAACAACACACATAAACATAACTAAGTAGTTGGCCTTATGATGCACTAAAAACTAAGCCTTTAAGGGCTGCTGCTGCCAACCAGCTGTGCAGACAAGCGTGCCAGGCCAGAAGGCTGGCAGCCTGCTGTTAGGCTGGCAGGAGGCAGAAGTTGTAGCTGGAGTCAAGCCAAAGCCAAATCCATTTAATAAATACCACAATTTTCTATATTGCCTCACGCTGGCATTGTAATGCACATAAAATATTTTCATTTTATTTTCAATATACTTTCCATTCGTTTTTTCATTTTTCATTCATATGTTTTTTTCTTCGTCTTTTTTTTTCATTTTTACGACAAATAAAATGTGCATGATTTTATGATCTGTTGATATTCCATTACAATTTTGTAAATATTTTGTTGCTGCTGCTCGGTTACTCTGGTTGGGATTGCTCTAGCTCGAGCTTGCAGCACGCCAGGCTCATGCTCACACACAGATACACACACATACACCCTCGCACTTATATTGCTGTTACAATAGACTTACAAACACATTCCACACATACAACAACACATACACATGTCAGCTGAGCTGGTACAATTTGAAAAGGATGTTTGAGGCTCTGCTGAGCATTTGGTACAATGCTTGACTGGGATGTCCTACTATAGGGACTGCCATCTGATTGCTTTTACTTGCTGCCTCTGGAACTCAGCTGCCGCTTCTTCTTCTTCGTCTTCTTCTTGGTCTACGTAGTGCTTGTTGTGAAGTGTGGCAGTAAAGGAATATTTTTGTATTTTAAGCTTATTTTTATCCAATATGCACAATGATGCTTATAAAATATATTGCTCATGAATATACATATGTACATGTATTGAAAGCTATACATATGTGTTTCTACATAGTATATACCATGAGTGTGATATTTGCTTGTCTGTGTATATATTGAGATTATTGCATATTATAAGCTTTTGCCAGTATTAAGTGTGTACACACTCACAAAACAAGTACATATTGAGCCAATGGCATTTGCCACAATTCAAAGTTCCAACAAAAGACAAACAGGCGGCAAATTGAATGAATGATTCTGATGGCAGCCTCATCCTAAAGTTCGACACTCAAGTGGCATAAGCGCCTTTAAATTTTTAACAAGCAAAATTGCTAAACAAATTTTTGTAAAACTCTTATATCTGGCCAAAAAAGCAACAGCCACTTGCATAAATGATTTATTACCAGCACCACAAACAAAACGCCAATGGCCAAAGAAGCTGTAGCTGATGATGGAGGGGCAACTGACTCTGGCACCACTTCAACTAACATTTCTAGTCAAGCATCAAAATTTTTGGCCGTGACCAAAAACAGGCGGCTGAGTCTGACTGACGGCCAGCCAGGCCGGAACGACGACAAATTTCTATGTTACGGGGTAACACTGGGCGGGTGTGGGTCTGGCTGGACAGCGCAAGCAAACAGAACATTGCAGACAACGGGCGCAGTTATAGAGCGCTAGTAGAGAATGAAATGATGGCCACACGCTCGTAAAATTTTATATCCAATTTTACGATTTCTAACGCAAAAAGTGAAACTAACCATTTCGACATTAGACATGAACATATCTCGACCAGGGCTGTTGACTGCGCTGGTCGCAGGCTTTGCATGGAGTCACACATATAAGGGGTGTGTAGCCTTGCCTGGTTTAGTGTATGTGTGTGTGAGTGTGAGGGAGGAGGCTTTCTGTGCTGGCGTCAACGAGCGAACAAACGTCAAGGATGCTGTGCATATTTTTTGTGCGGACAGGCGCCATTTTTTTTGCTTTTTCGATTTTGGTGATGACAACCAGAGCGACATTAAATGCCCCGCTTCAGTTGTTTGTGCTGCTGCTTTGGACATGGACTTGTGGCAGCAACTTCTAGCAGAGGCATTTGCAGCACAGTTGACCAACTGGCCAGCTGGCTGTCTTGCGTGCTGGGTATTGGTCATATTGATGGTCTGCTCTTGGGTGTGAGCGTGTACATTTATGTCTATGGCTCATGAAGCGCGCCCAAGATGGGGCCCAGACATTTGGTCGATGACATCTATTGACTGTGTGGGCTGTGGGTTCACCATGCCTGAGGCTATGTTGACTTACCAAAGTCAAAGAACCACTGTCGCATGTATTTGGCAAATCAATGGCTGGCCGGGTGTCATTAAACGCTTGATCGTTTAATGCCCCTGCGCCGTCACAGCTCCCTTCGCTGTATTTGCAGCAGCAGCTGCGCTGCTCCTTCTGCTTCTGCTATAGTATGTGTTAGTTCGTTGTTGTTGTCGCCAAAGTTCCCCTACGCTGCTGCTTGCTGCTGTTTATCGTTTCGCACTTCCGCCGGTCAACTTCCTGCCAGGATTGCCCGACCGGTGGGGCCAAAATCAATTGGAAATTAATTTCATGCTTTGATTACCGGTCATGACGCACGTTTTATGACCTTGAATACGACACTTTTGTGTCGCCAAAAGCCAGCGCGCCCTTAGTTGGGCGCTGTGTCCTTTGCTGCCCCCGCAGCAATCGTTACGGTTGTGTGAACGTTTTGTGTGGGCTTTTTGGGTTGTGTGAGTGTGTGTGGGCTGTCCATTTCCTCACTAAATTAGCCAAGCAATGGCATGAGCTGATTCTTATACTATTTAACTGTCTGCTGGCACAGTGGTGTCAACTAAAACCCAAAATTAAGAATTCATTTTTTTCAAAAAAAATACATTTTTTTGGTAACATAAAATTCTTTAATTTGCTTACAAGAAATCTTTATTTGTAATTAAAATAAGAAAAAAACACGTTTTAAGTGAAATAAGTTTGTCAGTAGACTAAGGGTCAAAAGTATTTTTAAGTAATTAAATATTATATTTTTTTTTTTTTAAGAGTGGTTTTAATTTTTTAAGTTAGAAACAATTCACCAAAGGGGTAGGTAAAAAAATGCCACTCTTTTTACGATAAGAACTATATACTAATACCTTATAATGTTTGTTTGAGCTATGAATATGCATCTAATGTTGAAGTTAAGTGTCAGGCGGGTAAGTCTTTCCGTTTCACTTTGGAGTAAAAGTCGAAGGTATGCTTAGGCTAGGAGTGATTGACACCTTTTTTTTATATTTTTAATATTTTTCGTGTCTAAACTAACTTTAATGTAGAGAACCTTTTTTCCCATGGTACCATGGTACGTCGTTACCAATCATACTAATGTGACTCTTTTGTAGATATCTAGACAAACTTTTTCTAGAGAAGTACATGGCTTGGGTTTTAGGCGTGCTAATTTGCATTTAACTTGCGTAATAAGACAGGAGGGTTTCAAACGTTATTACAATTTGTAGTAGATTTTATTTGAACTCATATTAAAGCATTTTTCAAAATTTTAAATTTAATTCAATTCGTTGAATTACTCGTCTTGACTATAGGGGGGTTCGAGTTTTGTGTAGTCCTACTTGGGGGTTGTGACCTTAGACTTACGTTGATTTGGTTCCACAAGTACACATGCCTCATTTATTCTTTCATTAAGTCAGTTTTTGTGAAAATTTTAGTCCACAAAAAATAATAATAATTTTTGCCGCTGTCTTCGTATGCGTTTAACCACTGTGCGCTGCTTAATGCCCGCTGTTGCTTCAATTTATCAAAGCCACGGCTCATTCGTCCAATCCTGTCAGGCTTAAGGCTGTGGCAGTGTTCGTGGCAGTGGCTGGGGGCAACATCTTGAGCCTGGGGTTGTCGCTGCTGTTACGTGTTCCTCGACCTTAATTGAAATGTTTATATGAGTTTTTATTGGCTGCCGAAAAGGCTCATTACATTTACGAGATTTCAATGTTAGAGCAGCAGCAATCTACTTAAACTCAGCCGGGACACCCATATACCACTCTCCGTACACCTGCAGTTCGTTGGGTTGTGCCAGCTCACAGCCAGCCAGCTGATTAAAGTAATTCGCACTAATAATTCTTATTCAAAGGTTTGGTAATCCGAGCTAGTGAGTGTGTGTGTAGGTAGCTGCAAGCAGCTGCAACATCAGCTGACAACAGCCCACGCCCAACCGGCTGCTTGGCTGCTGGGCTGTCTGTCTGACTGGGAACTGGGAGCTCGGCTTCCCCGTGGAGTTGTGAGTGCTGCTTTTATGCAATTTTTACCAAAGCTATCAGCTCCGGCACACACTCACACACACACAAGCTTAGCTTATTTATATGTAAAATATTATACAAAATCTATTTTAGCCAAATACACGCTAGTTTCTTGGGTAGAAATTTGACTCGCTGCAGTGGCGCTCTTTGGTAGTGAATCTGCTGGTTACATGTAGTCTGGTTCTTGCACCCTGCTGCTTGTTTCTGTTGCTCCTCTAACTGCAGTGGGCGCTGCTGTCGAGGCGACGCCTTTCATCGTTTCACCTTTTTGCATCCTTTGTGTCAGCAAAAGTTTTCTGCACGTTTGTGCAAATCCATTCAATATGGCTGCCGTTGCCGTTGTCGCTGCCATAGCCACTGCCGGTTGCGCATCCTGCACTGCTGCTGCTGCCACACACCTAGCGCCTTTCTTAGGCTGCGTCTTGCCACATTCCGCATGCCCCATGCCGCCTGCTTATTCGTTTATTCAATGCTTTTCTTCGATTTTCCACTACAGTTGGATTTTCTTCGTGCTTTTATCAGGCAAACCAGGCAGTTGCTTGATCTAAGAGCGGCGTGGAGGGATGATGTAAAGCATTTGAGGATAACCAAAAGGTGCTTTTATATGCTTAATGGAAAATCTAATTTATGACCTATGGCTTTTCTTTTCTTTACTTTTCTTTGCGTTTTCTTTGCATTTACCCAAACCTAGGCAAAAATGTCCATCGTTCCTTGTCGATGTGCCGCAGACATTTGTGCTTTAGATTTGTATTTGTCCTTTTGCGTGTTCCCAGGCAGAGAGCTTCAAGCTCCAAGCAGCGTTGTGGCAGAGCGGCAGCAGCAGCAGTAGCAGTCTATTCTAAAACAAATGAAGATTAATGCGAATCGAATGTGCTGCCTGTGTAAATGCGAGCCAGTCCATATAACTGAGTGTCGAGTGTATGTGTGTTAGTGAGTGTGAGTGTGAATGAGCGTGGAAAGGCAGCAGCAGGACTCTGACTAACGCTGCAGGACTCTCGCTCTGGGCACAGAGCTCAGCACAGCACGGCGACGACTGCAGCCACACACTATTCAAAAATTAAACATGCTGAATGCATTTATAATTTAAATGAATAACCCAGCCATTTTTTTTCCTGCCTCACACACACTCTTATACACATACACACACACACATTGTGTCTGTGGCAAATCAAATTGCATGCCATTTTTAAATAAATGAACGGAAGTTTTAGCGCATAAATTTGAGTGAAAGGATCGGCCCTGACTGCTGAGGCGTTTCCTCTGGGAGTTGATGAGCTCACTTCAAATGACTGCCGACCGCCCAGTTCCGTGGCAACCCTACTACACCAAAAAAACACACTAAAAAAAAAAAACAACACGCAATAAATTGCCAAAAATTATATTTCTACTCGGCCGCAAAGGAGTGAGTTCTGGGTTTCGGGGGGCTTTCACGATTACATTGCAAAGTTGGCGTAAATTGCGCAATTCGCAAAATCAAACGAAACAAGCAAAAGCATTGAAATTGACGGCGATTATCGCACAAAATAGTTTGTTTGTTCATTCGTACGTTCGTTTTTGGGGGTATTTTAAACGTTATCGAAAACTACCAAAAAACTGCAAAACTATCGAGCTGAGCTGCCCGCCGCCATATGTGTGTTTATGAGTGTACTGAGTGTGTATGCGAGTATATACATACATATTTGTATCTGTGTGTGCTCCAAAATTTATAAGCCCCTGAGTTTGTGTGCGTTGCCAAAGTTGCCGCAGTTGCAGTTGCGCTTTTTGTGCCAGGCTCGAACGGGCTAAAGAGTTATTCCGGGAGTTGGAGTATATAGAATGGGTTAGATGAGGTCTGTTTTGGTTTTGTTATAGGTTCTGGTCTAGTTATGCACTTGAAGCGGGCATATGCAATTTTGCGTAACATACGTTAGGCACAGAGCAGCTAGTTTCTAAGCCCAAAATGAGCCAGACTAAACCTGATTTGTTTGTGTCAATCCTATGCCGAAAAAGTACTGGAGAAAACATCAATGATCGAAGTTTAAAATCTCTATATATCGATGTTGGCCAACAGATATGTTTCTCCAGCACTACTAAACACCCATTTGATGAGTGCAGAAGTCTAAAACTTAAGCTTTCCAGAAAAATTTAGTTTTTGTACTTTTTACACAAATTCACGTTAATTCCATAATTTTACTCGGATTTTGATAAACAACCACTCATTGATCAAACTTTACGAGCCATGAAAAAAACTGTATGAAAAAATTTTTTTAATTTTTTAAATTTGCGTTCGAAATACAATTTTTTCAAAAATTTGCTAAAAATTAGGAAAAATTTCATATGAATGGATTAATAACGACCGAACCGTAAACTTGACAAAAATTTGTTTCAAATATAATCGATAGATACCCTGCAGTTCGGCCGCCAGCAATTGGCGACATGTCGCTACTAAAAAAAGCGAAAAAATTTTATGTATTTGTTGCCTTGCTTGCTTAGGCAAACAACAAACGAAAATTTTGTATACCCTGTACAAAGTGTGTATAGGCGCATTTTATGACACCTTTAATGCAACCTAAAGCACTTGCATCAAGTGCGTACGCGTTTTGTAATTGTAAATTGAACATTCAATAATTTTGTTTCTTTTTAGCCAGGGCAATTAACAAATTTTGTTTATTTCTTTAAAATTGTGAATTGTGAAGCATTTTCAGCAAAAAAGTAAAAAGCAGTGATAAAAAACAACAAATAAAATAAAAATAAAAAGCAAAATAGCAGGTAAGTGAAGTAATTATTTAAAAATAATATTCAATTTTGCAGATTATAACAGTCACTTGAATAATTCGGCCTAGAAGTATTGATAAAAATTTAAAATTCGTTTTGTCCGATGAGGTGACAATGGCCTGTAATATCGGAGGCTGCCAAGGCAAAGAGTCTTTGAGGAAACTTAGAAATTAATATTCCCTTTTAATAAGCAAAAATTACAGCCTCAATTTCAGAAATTGCCACTGTTGATCCAGAAGGACCCCAAGGTACGGCTATGGGCCGCCAAAACAAAAAAATGTTTAAAATGGTATTCCGAAAAAATAATGAAATTGAAAACATATGAATGTGGGAAAAACACTTCTTGATGGAATATGTTTTCCTGATTGTTTATTATTATATTTACACTTTACATGTATTTAACGATAGCGATAAAGTGTATAGTTAGGTTTATTATAAAATGCGCAAAACTGTTTGAAACATAACTTAATAAACATACGTCCAATGCGCAGCTAGCGAGATCACACCTGAGAGCATTTGCTGCGCTGTCTTTTACTTCTGCCCTTAACATTTTGGCTTAACCACATTTGAGCTGTTCTGCAAACGTTCTGTACGTAACATGTTGCCACTGCGTGTCGCCCGCTGACCTTCAATTCCCGCATTCGGCCGTCCTGACGGATCATTCGCCCCGAATGTGTCTAACCACGGTTTCATATATTCCGACACTGTTGATGTTTTGTAAGGACCCTCAGAGTCTCCAACCTTTTCCACATCATATCTACCATGTCTACTGACTTTCACCACTTTATATGGCCCTAGATACTTCCCTTTCAGTTTCAATCCTGTACCATACTGCGTACGCCTAATAGCTACCAAGTCATCCACCTGATACTGTCTTTCTGCCTTACGCTTTTCATCAAAACCTTTCTTATTTTCTTCCTGTATCATTTTAATATTTTCACGTGCTTCCTTTCTATATTTTTGCCTTTCATCGTCCAGCTCAACAACAAGAGACTGCTTAACCAATTCATATAATTTCCTATCATTGGGGATACGCATCTCTAAGCCTGTCAAAATCTTAAACGGAGCTATTTTTGTACTACGCGGCTCTACGCTATTGAATATCCGTTCATAAGCCGGCAAATTCCTAGCATGTTTGTAAACGGGCACTTCATCTGCTGATATAGTCTTCTTTTCCACGGATGTATCCACATTTTCCTTTGGTTCATAGCCTGTTACTGGATTCTTTACCTCCATAGAATCAAATTCGCTTAAACGAGACAAATCAAAACCTAACCCTTTTTCTGAACTTTCCACACTTAACATGCACATACTTTGAAATTCCTTATCGAGTCCTTCACTCAAATCGTTTACAATATTATCCATTTGCTTTCTTTTTCCAACATGTTCAATCTTATAGCCATCTATTGGCAAAAACTGCGTGCCACTCTTAGCCACAAGCATATCAACATGATCAGCAACATTTCTTCCCAAAATCGCGTCAAATCCAAGGTCCTCATTTGGTACAACATGAAACTCTAACTGCATTTCAAATCCATCAATTCTAACTGGCAAAGTAAGACTACCAAAACTTAAAACTTGACCTCCGCCTATTCCTGTCACAACCTTACCACAACCTGTCAACTCTGTATTTTCTAACTTTATAAATATACTTTTGCGAATCAAACTTACATCCGCTCCTGTATCAAGAATACCTTTGAATACTAATCCTTTATGTACAACATCCTTCATTTCAAGACCGGAAAAAGTAAAACTGCTTGACGGCTTCTCAACTACTTTCCTATCCTGAAGAACATTTACAACTGCTCCTTTCTTAGCCTTTTCTTCACTTTGACAATTAATTGCTCTATGACCTGCTTGACCGCACTTAAAACAATTAACATCTTTTTTTGGACAATCTCTTTTAAAATGCGACTCATCTCCACATTTGAAACATTTTCTGACACTCTCTGTTGATTCCTTGGTTAAACGAACGCTCCCATCAACCTGTGACTTATACGTGCTTACTGGCTTTACCGTACCCTGACTTTTTATGTATACCTCAATTTGAAATTTTAGCTCTTTTAAATTTCTGGCCTGATAAAACATTGCTTTGTTTGCTCTAGTATCGGGAACACCTTCGACAAAATATTCAACCAAACTTGCCACATCTAAATTAATGGGTTTTGCAATTTCCATTAATGCATACAAAAATTCTTGCAATGTCTCATTTTTTTGCTGTTTACGGTTCTGCAACCTTTTATGAATTTCTGCCGACGAAAATGTAACACTAAATTCCCTTGACAATTCTGCTTTCAGTGATTTCCAATTTGTCACATCACGCAAACTTCTTACAAATGATTTTGCCGCCCCTGTCAGCAATTGCTTTGCGTATACAAACACCTGCAAGTCACTCCACTGTACTGTCAGTGCACATTCCTCTAACTCTGATATCCATTGGTTTATATCTGGACTATCCGTACCTGAAAACTGAGACACACTACCCTCTACATCTTTCAGAGTAAACCATGATCTTGCTGCCACTGTTTCTGCACCTTGCGTAACCCTTTCCTGGCTTTTAGCTGTTACAACTGACTCATCATCACTCTCGTCTTCGTCTTGAAAACCATAATGTGTCAGCAACCTATTTTGTAAATCACGCTTACGCCCAGACGTCTGCAGTGCAAGCTCTGATAATTTTTGTCGCAAATCAACGACTCTCAATGACATGATCTCATTAACTTGCATGGTTACAATTTTTGGCAACAAATCAATCAAAATGTAAAATAGTTTAAAATTGCTCAAGTTTTACAGTCTAATGTTAATGATCTTTAACACTATGTTAGTTCTTGCTTACGGAGGATACATACAATGAGTTTTTCTTTTCGTCTCAGCTGCTTCTGCCTCTCGACAACGCTCAACAGCCAAATGTCACTCAACGCCTCTTCTTGCTTCTTGTCGCTCTTGCCGCTCAAAAGTTACGCTCTTTCCACCGACGACTCTCCAACAATGAGTTACTTTCCAACGCCTTACAGCCAAATGTCACTCAATGTCTTTTCTTGCTTCCACTTGTCGCTCTTGCCGCTCACAAGTTACGCTCTTTCCACCGACGACTCTCCAACAATGAGTTACTTTCCAACGCCTTACCGCCACAGCAAAACGTACCAGCCACGATTGCCTATTTCTGCTGCGCACAACGCTGCTTCCAGTTAAACGATTGTTGCTTTTTCCTTGCCGCTTCTCACACGCCGCCTTACGCCAACGAACACACCAAAGATCGCTCTGCTTCCGTTCCTGCTCACCTCTCGCCTTGTTAGCACGCCACAGCACGATATACCAGCCTTTTGCTTAAGTCGTCTGTTACTACACAAGCCTCAGTAGCTTCTCAATAACGGTGCTTTTCCTTCTTTTGTGTCGTTTTTGTTGCTAGCGCCTTGTGCGTTTGCTTCCACTGAATTTCACAATTCCTTGAAATTCAAAGTGACGCACTATTTCTTTCTCCCTCGCACTCACGCTTCTTTGTCGCCTGTGTCGCAAAATTCTGGAACTTTCGTTGATGCAAATAGTTTTAAATAATGCAACCACAGCAACAATTTATATTTTTTTTTTGCGAGTCTCCTTCCCAGTCTCGATAGCTAACGTATTTTTTGCATTAATTTATCAGTAATTTTCACAGTCTTGGGCAAATTGATTTCGGTTGAGCCCCCATTTGTGGGAAAAACACTTCTTGATGGAATATGTTTTCCTGATTGTTTATTATTATATTTACACTTTACATGTATTTAACGATAGCGATAAAGTGTATAGTTAGGTTTATTATAAAATGCGCAAAACTGTTTGAAACATAACTTAATAAACATACGTCCAATGCGCAGCTAGCGAGATCACACCTGAGAGCATTTGCTGCGCTGTCTTTTACTTCTGCCCTTAACATTTTGGCTTAACCACATTTGAGCTGTTCTGCAAACGTTCTGTACGTAACATGTTGCCACTGCGTGTCGCCCGCTGACCTTCAATTCCCGCATGAATTCTACGTTTATATTATACTAAAATTAATTTTAATATTAAACTATAATACATTTTTATTGTAAACTAAAATGAATTTTATTTTTATAATTTGTGGAAAAATTTGAATACGAATTATTATTAGTTAATATAAAACATTAAAAAAATATTAGTACAGGCACAATTACTAAAAGTAATTTTAATTTCAGTAAAAATAAACCTTAAATACAAAATTTGCAAATTTTTAAAATATTTATTTAAATAAATAGATAAAAAGATTTAAAAACAAGAAATAAAAGCAACAAATTTATAAATTTAATTTATACACTACATACTCATTCATTTAAATTTATTGCATTTTTGCTTTTATTGATGGTTTTTAAATCTATTTATCTATTTATATAAATATTTTAAAAATTTGCAAATTTTGTATTTTAATTTGATAAATTACTTCAGACTTGTCTGTGGTAAATTACTGACGACATGTCTCTGGTAAACTACTCGCGACTTATCTGTGGTAAATTACTGGCAACATGTCATCGAGGAGTCGACAATTGCACCCGCCCTATGACATCGTGTGTGAAATTGAAATTAGGCGGGATACGAAGATGTCGCTGGTAAATTGCCTCTTTGTTGCTAGTATTTTACCGGTAAGTCGCTACAAACAGCGAACTGCTGGGTAATTCAATTATCTACTATAATCAAAATCAGTCTAGTACAACCAGAGATATTAGTTTCGAGAAGTGTTTTTTTCGAAATATCTCGAAATCCGTTCCATGAAAAAATTTGGGGACTTCATTTTCGGATTTAGCGTGCCATTGTACTACGGAAACGAGTAAAACATGTTGAAGATACATTTTGCTGTAAACTAATGTTATTGCTCTGGATGCATTTCGTACGAAGAATTTATTTTTTCTTTTGCTCAGTTGCTGTCTTAATCTAAATCTTTTTTTTATTCGCGATGTACTGGAGTTCGGGCATCGAATTACTTTGACCATGTACACAATATATGTGCTATATAGCATACTTAGGTCAGAATGGGTACACAGTTTTTACAATTTGTGTTCTCATCCCCTGAAAATTGCGAATTTTTAATCCAGAGCTCCAGTAAACTTTACACATATTTTTGGAATGATTTTCAGAACAAAGATATTTCTTAAAAAAGGAAGATAATTGCAATTTGTAAGCACAGATTTAAGCTTAAAAATTTAAATAGTAAAGGAAAAAAAAGTGTCCCAAGGATTTTCACAACTATTCAGTAGATAAGGCACAATTTAAAAAAATTGTAGTTTTAAAATTAGCTTAAATTTACCGCAACATTTTTTTGAACTATAAATCGATCGATCCGCATCGTTACTTTTAAAATCTCGATAGAACCTTTGTTTTTCCTTAACCAGCTAGCTAACCCATTTCTGACTTTTATTTTTTGCACTTTAATTATAAAAACATAAGAAAATTCGTAAAATTCGTAATTTTTAAAATGAATTAATATTTCTTTAAAAAATCTATTTTTTTGCGTAGATATAAATAATTTTGATTTCCAGCAAGTGTATACAAACTTCGTCTATTTGCAGCAAACTTCATCTTCCATACCGTTGGTGGTTCAATTTGGAGCAAAAGCGAGCAATTAAGTGTAAAAATGCGAAACACATACGCTCCAAGTGTATAGCGTGTGAGGCGCCCCGCAGCAAAGTTCTATACATTGCAGAAACTAAGGCGGGGGCGTGGTAGTGGCGGTGGCAAGGGCAGTTGCAGCGACTGCGGCTTTAGTTGTGGCTGCAACACGCATGGGCCATGTCACCTTCTAAACGAAATGAGCAGCAAATTGGCAGTAAATTTGTTTGCTATTTTTCTTCTGATGCTTTGCAATTTTGTTTTGAGTTTTTGTTGTAATTCAGTTGCTGTTGCAAGTTCTATGTAGTATTTTGTTTGGCTTTTTGAAATGCAACAGTTTTTGTTTTTGTTCGAACCAAACGAGTTTGGCGTGCACACAGTGTAAAATGGTGTTACGATTGGGAGGCGGGTAGACGGGTTCGGGATTGGGTTTAGTTCTAAGTTCAGTCTGGGTTTTGGGGACGTACGTTTAGGGCAGCACGCAAAGCACAAAAACGCTTCAGCATTGTATAGGAGCTTTGGTCTTTCAAATGCCAGTCACTATCTCCTATTTCTGTTGCTGCCTCTGTCGTCATAGTAGCTCTAAGCTGTTGTTGTTTTGTTGTTGCATCCAACGTCACTTAAACTTGTTCGCTTCGCAAATTTAATTTTTTCGCCGTTTTAGCCAACTGGGCTTCGGATTACATGCCATAAATGTTGGCGCTGTAGCAGTTGCTGTTCTGGTCAGAACGTCGACTGCAATAACTTGAAATCAAAACGCAGCAGGCAGTCGCGCACTCTGTCATGCATTTGTAGCCCATTGCCCGCACGCTGGGATCCCTGCTCCAACAACCACCAACCTGACAGCAACGTCGACCTCTTCGATGTTTTGAGGCCCACAGGGGTCTCTGTAGATGTCTCGGTGTCTGTGTAGGCAAGTGGACATCATTTACTGCTGCCGCTGACACGCGCTTGAAACCTGCCTCCCAGCGGCAACAACAACGTCTACAACTGCAACACAACACTATGGGTCATTGTTGTCGTCGTCGTCGTCGTCACTGGGCGTTGGCAGCGACTGCAGCTGGCAACAAATGCCGCAAGTTTTCAGTGTAGACCCTCACACAGATACGCACACACTCACACAGTGACATACAAATGCATTGAGCTACCCCACAAATGACTGACCAACTGACGACGGACCCATCGTCCGTCGCAAAGACCGACACAGTAACCGCTTGCAGTAATCGCCGTCGAGCTGAGGCAATTGATTAGAAGAACTAGCTGAAAACCCAGGCCTCTTCTCAGTCCCATCAACTCGCTACGACCAAATCTGCCCAACAAATTGCAAAAACATAGCCGAGATAAATGTGCGCGCAAATCGATTGGCAAATGAATATGTATGGCCCTGGCTTTAAGAACATGAGTTGGTTGCATGAGAGCTGCATCCGACCTGAGGTGTTGTTTTAAAGATTGCAAAAGTGGTATAGCTGATGATGATGGTGTTTTGGCTAGGTATTTATATGAAATATGATATGCCATAAGTATTGTGAAGGAGGAGGTCATAACATAATTGGCTTCCTAACTTGTGAACAGCCCATGCTGGCCACGACCAGCTTGCTCTGGCCAATTTGAAGCTAAAACAATTTAAAGATATTGAAATTAATATAATAGATGCATTGTTTTTTGGAATAGCTGACACGAAATTGGTTCGTTATTTATGGCCAAGTATTTAAAATCTATTTTTCTTAAATCAATAGGTTTTGTTAAGAAATGTTTGAATATATTCGATTAACGATATTGGGGCTTATTCATAGTTGAAGGCATAGACTGCGTCGTTCAGTTTGTATTTGAGAGCCAAACTCAATCAATTTTATGGCGAATGGAAAAAATGAATTTTTGCGTGATGGCAATGCTTTATTATTATGTTTTTTTTTTTTGAAAAATGATCACCAACACTAAGGAAAGGCTTGACAAATACTTTAGGGACTCTGTACTACAAATCTCAATGGTTTAGAGATGGTACACTAAGTTTCATTGTGGTTGTACCAGCACAAGTTAAACCGAACGTTCACGTCGGTCAAAAGAGGTTACCCCACCAGAAATCTGGAGAAAGGTATCGGTGAAAATGTATTATATCAATGGAATACACAAAAATATAAAACCGTCAGAATGTATATCCGAAAACTGTTGCGAAGTAAGGCGAGAAAAATCGTTTGTTCAAAAAATTACTGGCTGTGTGTCCAATGAACGATCTCAGAGATTATAAAAGGTAGAGATGGTACATTTTGCTAAAAGATTCGCATTTTCCATACTTAAGTGAAGTTTGTCTTATGAACTGTGTCAGAGACTATAAAAGGTAGGGATAGTACTTTGTACAAGTGAAGTTTGCCATATCCCTCTGTTTGAGAATTTTTATTGTGTATCCACTTTATAAGAACAAAAATTTTTGCTGCACAACTTGCAATCAACTTCAATCTCTAAACGACCAAAAATTTATAAATTTTAGACAGCCCCAATAACGGTGTGAATATTCTGCTTTGTTTCTAAAGTAGATTTATCTTAACTTTAGCAAAAGAACTTCGATACCTAAATATTCCTGTAAGGCCTGTAAAATATGGTTGCATAGAAGGTTAAACGTGAAACTAGACGAAAAGCATTTCCCAAAAAGAAGTGGCTAGGATTGTAAGCCGAGCATCGCACTGATCAAGTAGGAGTCCTTCTTACCCATGTGTAGATAGATATTAAAATAAAGCCTCATGAACCATCTGTTCGCCTTGTATCAGGCGGAAAAGTTTAAGTTGCACCTTAAATCACGAATAAAACATGTTAATACAAATTTGAATTTTCTCGCTTCAAATTTTCATACCGTGTACCTACTAAAAATAAGAAAGGGTATATTAATAAGTTCGTGCAAATGTGAGTATGTTATGGGCAGAAGGAGGCGTGGTAGACCCCATTAACTATATATATTCTTCATCAGCATCAACAGCTGACTCGATAGAGGCTGCCGTCTGTGAGTTTGTCTGACTGTCCGTGTGAACTGTAAGAGGTATGGAGCTGAGATTTTTCCCAAAAGATGTTCATAATAGTCTGGCAGATCAATTTTTTGGGCGTCGGTACCGTAGTGGTAGCGTACTCGCTTTGCAACCCGATGGTCGGTGGTTCGGTTAATCGCAACAGCACTGGTGCATTTGCCTAGCACTGGCCTCGCTAGCTCAAAGGCGATATTTGCCCAAGAAAATCTCTGTTAATTCAAGACACCGCCTTTCGGATTCGGCTATAAACAGTAGGTCCCTGTTCTCTTTGAACAGTTATTAATAGAGATCCCTAATGCTCCGCTCAGTGGCGACTGACAAAATAGTCAGTCAGCGAAGTTATTTATTTTATTATAAAAGATATCGTATTCAAATTTATTACGCTTATATGCAATGGTTCTTAGAAAAATATGTCGTAAAAGTTGTTTAAATGGAGTAAAAACTTTAAAAGATATAAGTGAAACCAGGTATTTTGAAGTATTTACCCAATGTGACATTAAATTGCAAACACAATTGATAATTACTAAATGCTCATGCCTTGAAGTTTTAATAATAAGTACATAAAAATAAATCATTCGCACAGTACACATGTATTCGACATGTATTTAGATTTCGGGATTTGCGCCAATTGGCTTCAGCGCCTAAATGTAGAAGTCAGAGAAGAAGAGAAGAAGCCAACACTTAGAAGTTCGGCAACAAGGGTAAGCTATGAACGCAACACAGAGAAGACATAGAGTTTAAGATTGCAGAGCAGGAAAACTATGTAAGGGTGTTAACTATGAGGACAGATCAGAGAAAACTTCGAGTTTTGCATTGCAGAGCAGGAGCATGCGTAGATCGCAGAGAAGGAAGGTTAAGCGAGAAGAGCAAGTATGGAATAGATATCTTCATTGTTTTCTTCTGATTGCGTTCCCTTCGTAGCAGTAGCAGCAGAGGACACATAGTTAATTAGAAAACTAAATTATATGTAGGCAGCTTCTGGGTTAGAAAGGGACGTCCTGGCAAAAGAGGAGGGGTAGCTATTGCTTGAGGTGAGGGAAAGCGACCTCTGGATATGATCTTAAATTGTGATTCAGAGGAATTGTATTTTTTCACCATTTATGCCGGGATTAAAAAAACTTGATAGAAGAGAATGTAGAATAGATAAATCGTTTTTTAATTATAAGAAATTGGAATTGATCCAAATTAGAAACAATACATTCGCTCTTCTTCTGTACATTTGGAATCAGAGAATAAGAAAGTTCTGGCCCAAAGCTTATCTCAAGATATACTTAAGTAAGTATACCTTGAGCTCATCTGGCTCTTTTTGTAATGGCTTTTAGGCATATGCAGCAAAGCGCGTGTACATGCACGGCCCTAACTGTTTATCACTCAATGCCAATGCAAATTACAAAAACAATATCGCGAGCTATCTCCCTTACTCTCTTTGCTCTCTGAGCTCATGACCACAGAAACAACCCTTGTGTATTCTTGTTGTTGGCCCACTGATTTTCACTGTTATACTGTTGCACTTAAAAAAAAGAGTATGGGATTATTCGCGGACACGATATTTTTGTGCACACCGTGTTAAATGTGAGTTTTAAGACATTGCTTGCAAACAAAAAAATAGTTGCAACGAAGATCGAAACATTTCTAAGGGTGTATACAATTTTTTTCAGTGCACACAATAGTCCGAAATAACTGTTTACTTTAAATGTGTTAGTGTTATTCTTTATATGTATTGGTTTTTGCTCTTCCATAAGAAACGTTTGGGCACCCCTGATTTAAAGCTAAACTGTTGCAATTTTCTATCATAGCTTGACTGAGAATCCCTTATAGAAGCCCTCAAAAGTTTCGTGATGTTATTAGCAGTTAATTGGTCTAATAATATCTAATTACTTTTAGCAAGAAAATATTTAATCAAATATAAAAACTAAATACTTTTCTCGTATATTATTAGTGACTCAGTAGTTTCAAGTTTTAGGAATTTTGTAATGTTTTTAATAAGTTGAAAAATTTGGTTAGTACTAATCACATATGAATAGATTAAATCTCTACCTAAACATTTTTTATACACCTAATTCTGTTTTTCCACGGTAGATACGTTCCAGAAAAAAACTTGTAAAAAAAAGCTGCTATAAAAAAAAAAAATTCCGCTTCCCCCCTAACTAATTTACTAAAAGATTACGTGAACATAAATATTTTTCTTAATAATTTTAATTTTTTTGTTGACCGTGTTGTTTCAAAACCGTTAATTTGTCTTTCTTTTATCAATTAAATTTGATTTTTCAATATAAATAATTGTGTTGCACAAAACGGTGCAAATATATCTGTGGACATTTGACAAAACAACTTATCTCGAAATAGGAAAATTTTCCAGGATTTTTGTTGTAAATATAACTTTTGAAACCCGATATTTCTGTCTTATCGGGGTCCTTCTAGGCGTTCTGGGTCAAAACTGATCGAGTACGTCAAATCAACTTATCTCTGTCTTTTTTCAATTGCGTATGACAAAACAACTTAACTCAACTAATTTGGCCTTTTTTCAAAAAATCAATATAACGTCCATTTGAGTAAAGAACTTATTTCACTTTAAGCTTCTTATTTTTTTCCAAAAACGCTTTTGACAAAACAACTTATTTCGAAAGAAGCTCTTTTGTCGAATGCAAAAGTTGAAAAATGGGTAACTCAATTACTTTAATATATTAGCTCTTAACATTTGTACACAAAATGTTTTGGCTCACATTTAAGGTGTTTTTTCGTTCTCCTGTAAAATTTGTATTTTAGAGATAAGTTGTTTTGTCTTATGTCCACAGACATATTTCTCTATATCACAACGGTTACAGAAAACCGTTACATTAACTTGCTGCCAGATGTTTTCGCTTAAAACGTGCTGCCATACTGTTAAATAAACATAGCAATTCGACATCACCCTAATAAAAAGCTGGTCGATACATCACGTTGCACCGAGATTGTCTAAAGATGGCGCCACTGTATATGGCTATTTTTTTTAACAGTGTGGTAGCACCTTTTTGGATGTATTGGTCTGGCAGCTGCTAACGAATGTAACGGCCATTTAGCTTGTTTGTTAGGGCCGTGTTTACACAAGCGCATTGCTGCCTACGCGTAAGAGCCATTACATAAACAAAAAGAGCCAGATGAAGTATGGGCCTGCGCACCCCTGATTTATATATTTCAATAGAAATTGGGAACTAAGTTCATTCTTTTTTTAACATGCTTTTATTAGCTTCACCTGTATGTATGTATGTATGTAACAAAATCTTTCAGTGTAGTTTTCACCAATTTCAAGAAGCCTGCTCATCTTGAAAATTTGCACAGGGGTGTAGGACTGATGACAATACAATTATTTAATAACTGTTATAATATCCTGACTAAGATCATGTACACTTAAAGTATGAAGCAGTTTTTCAAAATAATTAGTAGGCTTGTTGTTTTTAGTCTTAAAATTAAAAATTATGCTTTAAAAAAACTAAAAAAACACGCTTTAATAGTAAACCGAACTAAAAAGAAAAAAATTATTTTGAAGTATCGAGAGCATGTATTACAGCGTAAGAAAATTCTGACAAGCGATTAATAAATTCACAAAATAATTCAATTATAGTAAAAAAAAGCGTGGGGTGCTTGATATTAAAAATTAAAGTCATTATTAAAATATAGGAATTGCTTATCGGAATTTTCTATTGCTGTAATACAAACTCTTGATACTTCAAAGTTATTTTTTTCTTTTTAGTTCGGTTTACTATTAAAGCGTGTTTTTTTAGTTTTTCTTTTACCTATAATTTTATAAAAGAAGTTTAAAACGTGTTATATATTTTATGTTTTGTTTATTTTGCCCGAGGGATATACTTTATAAGAAAATCTTCAGAACGCTTTTATTATTACATGACACGTATATGGGTCTAAACATTTTTGCATGCAATTATTCGTAATCTGCAAGTTCAACCATTTACATTTAATAATATATATTATAGACTAATTTGGTAATAAAATATGCCGCGTTCTTAAGAAGAATAAAGTTGATACAAAATTAACTATTGCTTATATTTAAATATAGTTTCAAAGAAACCAACAATTATCCACTTTAGTCAAAAATTAACTGCTATAAAGTATTTATTATTTTATATGTCACAGTTTTTATTTCAATTTCTGTAAATGCATTAAAAAAAAATAATTTAATTTAAGTCGCTGGTTAAATTCCATTTATGTAACCAAAATATAGTGGAGACTTTAAATCGAAAGAACCTACCTTTTGCGTTAAATATAGAGCTGCAAACAACCTATCAATAAATTTATTATTTATTTTATTTTATTTATTGCTAAATAAATAGAACATGAAATAGTGGATTAATATTTCCTATACTTTTTATAAGTTTAAAGGCGTGCGAATATTGCGTTTGTATTCATATGTGCTTACGTAAATATACGTGTATTTATTACATTAAAAACACTTTGCTTTTTATTTCATTAACGCCTTTTATTTAAATTTTTAACATTGATATAAATATACTTTACTTTATTTACCATACTATTGTGCATGCTATCACATTAAAACGGCCGTTATAAAGGATTCGTTACAGTCCATTACAGTTGCCAGATTAATGTGCTAAAATCGAAATTACCATATCGTTGAATAAACATAGCCTAGTAAATGACTGCTGACAAGAGCTGATTACTACAACATAGCAAAATCCATATCTTCAAGAGATGGCGCCAGTGTGCAACTTTATTTTTGTCGATATGGTAGCCCTATATTTATAAAAATAGTCCGGTAGCTCCAAAAATGTAACGGCTGTGGAACAGGTAAACTGAACTAGTATTTGTGTGGTTAATAGAACAACATAAGTAATAAATCCTAAGGCCAGGACGGAATAAATATGTCAGCTAAAAACAACGTCTGTTGCTATGCTTCACAGAATCGGAAAAAAAACCCACCGAATTCCCTTTATTGTGCCGTAAGTCGACTTAATTCAATCAAACAGAAAAATTCGATGCCGATGTTAAGCTTAATTTAAGACAATAGTTCATATCGATAAATTCTCATAACAATACTACATTAGTTGAATACCAAAGCCATCGATAGCGTAGTGGCTGCGCACTCGCTTTGTAAACCGATGGTCGGTGGTTCGATCCCCCGCAGAAGCATTGGTACATTTGCCTAGAATTGGCATCGCTAGCAAAAATAAAGCTTTTTGCCGAACCGCCTTTCGGATTTGGCTATAAACTGGTAGATCCCTGTTCTCTTCGAACAGTTATCAATAGAGATCCCCTTGCTCCACCTAGGAGCGACTGACTAAATAGTCAAGTCTGGGAATCATTATTATAGTCAGTAACAATTTTAATTCACAATTATCGTTGCATTCAGCTATTTTATGCTTGCATTTTTGCTTTACTTTATACAATTCACAATGTTTTCTATGTATTTTAACTGAAATTCAATTTTCAAAATAAACACGCTGAATGGGTAATAGGATTATGCTGCTAATAAAGAATTTCTCCAAGAGTTATATTATTTAAATATATATATATATTTTTTTTTTAATACAACGAGAAATTTGCATCATAAAATACTTTTTTTTTTCGAATATTCAAGCCTTTCACTTTTTATGCAATAGTAAAATATTTAGACCCTAGCATCAAGGAAAAATGGGTATATAAAGTTTAAGTACCTAAACACTATGTCGAATTTGAAGGAATTCTGTGAATCTTTATAATAATGAACATTTGTGCTTGTTATAATTGCATAATGAAATTTTTATGCCCTAGTCCACAATATCTCTTTCATGTATTATAACTGGCTACAAAACATTTAAAAAAAACGTAACAGAAACATTTTCGATTAGAAATTTAAATTTTCCGCTTATTATTTAAGTGTTGTCATCCGATGAACCGTGCTTCGTTTCGCAGCACTTATAAATCCTTAAGCAGCTGACAAAATAGAGAGACCATTCCAATTTAAGTTGCGCATGCTCCAATTTTTTACTTTTTCACAATACCAACAATGTATCTGACGCAGCTACAAACAAATCATGGTCGTTAAAGTTAATAAAGTGAAGTATGTATGTAGTATATCCATTATATCTATAAGGAAAAAAAGACTTGAAAGCTACTTGCCTAATTTGTGTGGACAGGTTTTTTGTACATTTTCTTTTTTCTTCATACAAAATTCACCAGTAATTCACTTTGCCTTTTAGATAGACGTTGTGACAGACTACACCAGACAACAAAGTTTCTGTTGATGGACCTACACATTATTTCTTCAGAGAGGAAATCGTTCTAAGCACGAACAATATTGGTTACTTTTTATAGTTTCTCCATTTTGAAAAAAATCAAAATTATGCTATGCGCATCCAAAAAAACTCAAGCCATGACCTTGCCAGCAGATGGAACTGGTTTCACCTTCTTTGGTGCCGATGCTCCTTTGCTAGTCCATTATTTTGACTCTTCCTTCGTCTTAGGCCTGAAGTGATGGACACATGTTTCATCCAATGTTATCAAACTATGAAACATCGCCAAACACACGACGGAAAATTTTTCCGTCACTGCGCGTTGGATTTATTGTACTTTTTTTAAATGTCCACACATTTAGCTTGCTCACGAGTTATCGGTCACCAAATACCATTTTGTGAATTTTTTTCACTATTTCTGGAATGGTCGCCTCTTTTAGTAACCACTGCGATTTTCATAAATTAATCGACCTCTTTTAAAAACTGACACCCGATTAAGCTATGGAGCTGAATCCCTGAGAGTAAAATCCAACTCGGCTTTAATATTGTTTGAACTAAGACCTTTCAAGAAACAGTACGTTGACCGTTTTTTTCCATGCTGGCAATTTCTAGTAATACAGAGAAACTACACAATGTAAGAACACCACATTTTTCATTTTTTTTTGTGCATTTACCAACACCAGTATGTAACTACTAGTACGAAAAAGACGAGCTCGCATCATTTTATTTCCAGGGCACCCATATATAAAAGTCATAAAAATTGGAGTACAAAAGCACAAATGTGAACCTAGAGTACACATTATTTTTACTGTTTGTGTAGGTTACAGGAAATCATTCGAAAAACCAAAATTATGTACCATATATAGGGTTTTTGTATAATGAGCAGTGTCTGCAAAATAAGGCAAAGTTGTATTTTTTATAGGATTCTGTTTTGTGATATTCATTGCAATTTTTTTGCGGTAGCTAAAGTTGAGGTGCAAATGGTCATACTACAACCAGCTGCTTTTTGTTTCAAATGGGAAACGTTTTCATGTGCTATATCAAACTAATAAAAAACAATATGAATTGTCGTCAATTTCTTATTCTTGCATTAATTTTTGCAATCAACGTGACATTAGTTACAAACACCTAATATGAAAATGCTGTCTGCAATACTATGAAAATTTTCTTATGACGGCACTTTATTCCTAAACAGCTCACAACAAATAATAAATATAAAACGGCTTTGTCAAAAATGTTTCGCAACAATTTGTTTCTTACAGCCATTATTTACGGTCGTAATAATGCGCATGCACATTAATTTTTATTTTGGCGGCCAAAACAAAACAGTGCTGCCTACATCAAGTGAACTAGTGGTGCCATCTTCCGTTACAACACTTCTTTGTTTTGTTATTTTTGGCCGTAATTTTTCGTGACAATTTTTTTTTATATGAAGTTTTTCTATTACGGCCATAAATTTTGGAGCTGCATAGCGGCTTTAAGTACACATCCAACGCGACCGAAGGAAAATATGAGCTTGTTTAAATTTGGTCACATAGATTTTACAACAAAATGTTTTTTTATACCCTGCTGCAACGTCTCTAACTACTTTAAACTTACCACAGATATAAATTATTCTTGAATCAAATTCTGAATGACATTAACATCAGTCTAAACTTACTGAAGCCATGTATATGAATACCGTTTCGACGTAAAAAAAAGATGGCGTACGTTAAAGTCGGGCGCGGACGATTTTGGGTAGCCTGTACAAGCACATTGCAATTAAATCCGATATATTGCTTAAGAACTCCAAAAGATATTTTATTCGCCAAAGTTGGTTACGATATTTTCATAAACAAACGAATTATGTCTCTAAAACTTTTGGGTTTTTCGAGGTTTTTTTTGACCGATCGTTCCGATATGATATAGTCAACCGATTTTGATCAAATTTGGGACAGTGATTCGGAACTCTAAACAAACAACAAACAAACGAAACACAAAGAATTTTGTGAAAAAATTATTTTTTGATCGATCTGTCGTATGGGAGATATAAAGGCAACCGATTTTGATCAGCTTCGGTACAGTGATTGGGAACTATAAAAAACTTTCGAGTGCTAACTTTGGTTACGATTACTTCATAAACAAACGAATTATGTCTCTAAAGCTTTTGGGTTTTTCGAGGTCCTCTGAAACACCCCTGTGGGAGCTATATAATATATTCCCGATAACAAAAACATGAAATAAACTTGTCTTCCCTGACATAAAGCATCTAAGCTGAAAGTTTGGTTGCTCTAGCTATTATCATCTCTGAGATTTGGGCGATCATACAGACAGACAAAAAGACGGACATGGGCATATCGACTTCTCTAGTTAACCTCATCATATTTATGGTAACTTTGGGGGGTCTCCGACGGCTACTTCTGTATGTTACATACATTTTCGGCTTGCACAAACATAATATACTCTTTGTACCATACGGTACAGGGTAAAAAATGTTTCAATTTCGAAATTTAATTTTTAATTTACGAAACAAATAACTGCATTGCAAAATCCATTTAAACTATTTATTACATTACCGTTTATTATTTGTGTTGAGAATATTTGAATTGGCAACGTATATGTGCCTGGTTGTATCATACTGAATGCATTGTGTAAATGTTGCCTGCGAGCAACGCGTCATACAAATATGTTGTATTGCGAAATAGAGCAAGCTGCCTGCGAGCAGCGAAGCCTAGATTTAGTCACACATCGCTTACTGCGAAGAGCAGTTGTATAATAAGGTCACACGGCGCTAACTGCGAAGAGCAGTTGAGTTATAAGTCACAAGTAGTTATCCGCGATTGAAGTTGTCATACGAATTGACCCGTTTTGCTTTGCCTAGACATATATATACATATTATATTTCATCAGGTTATGGGCCCAGGCATTGCTGGCCTGCGTGTGTGATTCCGTTTGTGAAAATTAATAAAGTATTTTTCAATTGATCGTGAAAATGATGTCGTCAATAAATGCTATTGAAAAGCTGGACGATGAAAACTATAGTGCTTGGGCAGTTCAGATGAAAAGTGTTTTAATTCATGCTGATCTGTGGTCTGTCGTTTGCGGGCGCGTCGCAAAACCACAAGATGGCGACGCCGAGGCCAAAGTCCGATTCGAAGACAAAGACGAAAAAGCACTGGCGAGCATTATGTTGTGCATAAAGGCTACGCAAATTAACAATGTAAAGCATTGTAAAACATCAGCGGATGTTTGGAATACACTTAACAGAATTCATGTGCCAAGAGGACCAGCGCGTCGTGTAACATTGCTGAAGCAGTTGTTGGGCGCAAAAATGAATAATGCGGAGAGCATTGTTGGCCAAGTGAATAAATTCTTTGATTTGCTGGAAAAGCTAAGTGAGATCGAGGTTACAATACCCGATGAATTTGCGTCTATTCTATTGCTGTCCACTTTGCCGGATACATATGAAAATTTTGTCATTGCAATAGAGACGCGCGACACATTGCCCACACTAAGTGCGTTAAAATCAAAAATCCTCGAGGAAGGGGAAAGACGCAAGCAAGAAGTAAGTGTGGAGGAAGCAGAACAGAAAATGTTCGGAGTGCGCGCACAAAAGAGAATAGACAAGCATTGCGACATGAGCAGTTATAACGGTTCTTCAAAAGCAACACAGCGCAAAGGCAAGTCAGGCTGATGGACTTGCGGCCGCAGCGGTCATTATGCGGCGAATTGCAAACAGGCGAAAGAGCGCAACAAAGCGTGTGAGAGCCAAGGCGAAAGTTTGAAGAGATCGTATTCTGTGTTTGTTGCCAACTCGAACAAAACAGGAGTGTTGTCGCAACATGTATGGTGTTTGGACAGTGGCGCAACAGCGCACTTATGCACTGATAAATCGCAATTTATAAAATTGCAGGCGCACAGTGAGCGCGTAGAGCTTGCGCGTGACAATTACATTGAAGCTGAAGGCAAAGGGACCGTGCGCTTGAACCTAAAAAATGGCACAGTTGATTTGGTTAATGTACTGTACGTAGAAGGCCTGCAGTGCAATTTTATGTCTGTTTCAAAAGCGAGTGAAAATGGTTTCAAAGTTGTGTTCGAAAAAAATAATGCATATGTCAGCAACAGCCACGGCAAGATGGTGTTAGTTGCAGAAAAGAAACAAGATTTGTTTTTGATTGAAACCAAAAGTCAAAAGTGTTTTGCTGCAAAGGCAAATGGAGCGCATTTAATTAAATGGCATAATCGATTTGGTCATTTGAACTTTGACAGTTTGAACAAAATGCTGAAGTATAACATGGTACATGGCTTGAGTGCGAGCAGATGTGAAATTAAAGACCATGTTTGTTTAACGTGTGCAAGGTGTAAAATTTGTGTAAAGCCGTTCCCAAAAGCTTCACAAAATCGTGCTAAAGAAGTGCTTGGGTTGATACACACTGATATTTGTGGCCCAATGAGGAAAACCTCAAATGGAGGTGCACGATATTTTGCAACGTTTATTGATGATAAATCTCGCTTTATGTACGTTTGTTTTCTCAAAACCAGAGATGAAATTTTTGCCAAGTTTAAGGAATTTAAGGCATATGCAGAGAATCAGACTGGCAAAAGGATAAAGGCACTCAGAAGCGACAACGGACGCGAGTACCTTAGTGATGCGTTCAATGAATTTTTGAAAAATAATGGCATCAAACGGCAGCTTACCGTGCCGCACACCCCGCAACAAAATGGTGTGGCAGAGCGTGCCAATAGAACACTGGTGGAGATGGCGCGTAGCATGTTGGTGCATTCTGGACTGGATGAGGCATTCTGGGCAGAAGCGGTAAAGACAGCATCATATCTGCGAAACAGGGCAGAGACGGCTGCGTTGGACCAGATGACACCATTTGAGGCCTGGTCAGGAAAGAAGCCATCGGTATCGCACCTCAAAGTTTTTGGCACTAGGGCAGTGGTCCTGAATAAGCAGCGTGGCGCAAAGTTTTCGCCAAAAGGGGAAGAACATGTGTTCGTTGGCTACTCAGAGTCAGCGAAAGCGTATCGTTTGTTTAACCCAGAAAAGCGTAAGTTAATTGAAGCTCGCGACGTAATCTTTTTTGAATCTATATTGACAGAGGATGATCATGAGAAATCTATGGCAAAGGTTGAAGAAACCCAGTTGATCATGCCCCTAGTCGGATCGGCTGGTGAGCCGGTGGTCGAGCGAGCAAGCTCGTCAGCAATGCAAGCTGGCAGTGACGAGGAGTCTGAAGAAGACGATCCTGATTGCGAAATTAACGCAGATGTGCAGCACGCTGCAGAAGGAGCAGCTGCAGAAGGAGCAAATGCAGAAGGCATGCGAAGGGGCCCTGGGCGGCCAAAGAAAGTATACACTGGACGGCGCGGACGTCCACGCATGCAGTACAATTCCTTGAACGTTATGACGAGAGATGACGTTGATGTGCCAGGTAGCGTTAAAGAGGCGCTAAGTACGGCACAAGCAGACAACTGGAAGGCATCGATGCAGTCAGAGATCGATAGCCTGCAAGCTAACAAAACATGGGAACTGGTAGACTTGCCAAGTGGCGAAACGGCCATTGGCTGCAAGTGGGTCTATGCAGTGAAGCGTGACAAATTTGGAAATGTCGAGCGCTTTAAGTCAAGGTTGGTCGCAAAGGGCTGCAGTCAGCGCTATGGAGTCAACTACTTCGAGACGTTTTCTCCAGTAGCGCGGTATTCATCAATAAGGTTGATGATGGCCATGGCAGTAGAACATGGCATGTATATGCATCAAATGGATGTATCGGCAGCGTACTTAAACAGCGAACTGCAAGAAGTAGTTTACATGCGGCAGCCTGAAGGATTCGTCGATAGCCGTAATCCCAAGCGAGTTTTGAAACTGCGCAATTCTTTGTACGGCCTAAAGCAAAGTGGTCGTGAGTGGAATGAGAAGTTGAACAGCGTCCTTCTCAAGATTGGATTCGTCCCCTGCGCAAGTGAGCCTTGCGTGTACACAAAGAAGAACGGCGAGAATTTAAATATAATTGTTGTTTATGTTGACGACCTTATACTGGCCAGTTCAAGTAAAGCAGATTTAATCAGCATTAAGGCGCTCATATCGAATGAGTTCGATGTGGTCGATGGAGGCGACCTGAAACATTTCCTAGGGATGGAAATAGAGCGTGATGGCGAGACGGGTGGCATAGCAATTGGCCACAAGCAGTACATTGAAGATTTGTTGCACCAGTACGGCATGGAGAACTGTAAGCCAAATACTGTTCCGCTAGATGCCGGCTTTCAAGTTAAATGCGCAAATGAGGGGTGTCAACAGGTGAATCAAATCAAATATCAATCGCTGATTGGTTCTCTGATGTACTTGTCTGTAACTACTCGCCCGGATATTCTACACTCCGTATCGAAGCTGGCACAGAGGAATGCTGATCCTCACCAAGAACATGAAGCAGGTGCCAAACGAGTGCTACGCTATTTAAGAGGCACTGCAGAGATGAAAATGCACTATGAGCGTACTGGTAAGCCAATCTATTGCTACGTAGATGCAGATTGGGCTGGTGACGCAACGGACCGCAAATCTTTTAGCGGATGGGCTTTCTTTGCAGCAGGTGCTGCGTTCACATGGGAATCAAAGAAGCAGAGTATAGTTGCACTCAGCAGTACAGAAGCCGAGTATGTAGCACTTTCGTCGGCGGCTAAGGAAGCCGCGTACACCAGGAAACTTGTTGAAGAAATGGGCTTCGGCAAGGTGGATGCAGTAATGATGCACAGCGACAACCAGAGTGCGCAATGCCTAGTGAAGAACTCTACCTTTCATGCGCGCAGTAAGCATATAGACATCAAGTATCATCATATTAGGGAAATGTACAAAAATAATGTAATTGAAATGAAATATGTACCTACAGAGAATATGATAGCTGATGTATTAACTAAGAATTTATGTAAAAACAAGCATGTTAAATGTATTGAAATGTTAGGCTTGTACATCGATAAGACGTAGAGATAATTGTAGAGTAAAGGCAGACATATAGTACGTTGAGAAGGAGTGTTGAGAATATTTGAATTGGCAACGTATATGTGCCTGGTTGTATCATACTGAATGCATTGTGTAAATGTTGCCTGCGAGCAACGCGTCATACAAATATGTTGTATTGCGAAATAGAGCAAGCTGCCTGCGAGCAGCGAAGCCTAGATTTAGTCACACATCGCTTACTGCGAAGAGCAGTTGTATAATAAGGTCACACGGCGCTAACTGCGAAGAGCAGTTGAGTTATAAGTCACAAGTAGTTATCCGCGATTGAAGTTGTCATACGAATTGACCCGTTTTGCTTTGCCTAGACATACAGTGTGCCACAAAAGTGATAGTACAGCAGGCGATTTTACACTAAAATGTGAATTTCTTCTATATTGTTCAAATTTTCCAAAAACTAATGATGAGGTTTTCTTAAATGTATATTTTTAAACAATAATCAAAAATAAAAACAACAATTCGTCAGCGGGTTGGCTTAGATTCTAAGAAAAACTTAAAAAAAATGTGATTTCAGCGCCACAAAAGTCTTAGTACACTTGGTCGGAATGACGCATTTACGTTGCTTGCAGCTGGTTGCTTTTGATTTTTGTAACGGGACTTTTTTGATTATGCTTTGCTTCACTTTCGTTTGCATGTTCGAAGTTTTGCGATAGCAAAAGTTGACCTATTACCTGTAAAAATGACGCGCAAGGAGCTCTCATTAGAGGAACGTAAAATAATTTTGAATTTGCATGTAAAAGATGGAAAACCCTATTCCGAAATTGGAAAAATAGTTTCGAGACCCCGGTCAAGTGTCCATAACGTCGTTGTTCGTTTTAAAAACGAGGGTCGGGTTGAGAACAAGCGCAGGAATGGTCGTCAGACAAAATTAAATTATGGGGACAAACGCATTATTAAACTTATTATCGACAAGGACCCATTTCAAAGCACTTTGTCAAAGTTATTTTTAAGGATACCAATGCAGGCTTTATGATTCATAATACCATCCATGAAACCCTAAGTAACCGACGCCGGCAGCGCTCATACAACCCCAAACCATTTGACCACCACCACCGTGCTTTACCGACTTAATAATATACTTGGGTTTTAGGCATCTCCAGGCCGCCGCCAAATCTATAGCGTCCATCTGACTTAAAAATATTGTATTTCGACTCATCCGACAATATAACCTGACGCCAGAACGCGTTAGGATAATGGCTGTATGATTTGGCAAACATTAGTCGCTTTAGTCTTTTTTTTTGACTCATGTGGTTTTTTTTAAGGTGTGGACAAGTAAATTGCAAGCTCTTTAATAGTTCTACGTATGGTTTCCGGGTGCACGGCCTTTGGGATTGTTGTTGAAATAATGGAACTGATTTTCACAGCGCTTTGAAATGGGTCCTTGTCGATAATAAGTTTAATAATGCGTTTGTCCCCATAATTTAATTTTGTCTGACGACCATTCCTGCGCTTGTTCTCAACCCGACCCTCGTTTTTAAAACGAACAACGACGTTATGGACACTTGACCGGGGTCTCGAAACTATTTTTCCAATTTCGGAATAGGGTTTTCCATCTTTTACATGCAAATTCAAAATTATTTTACGTTCCTCTAATGAGAGCTCCTTGCGCGTCATTTTTACAGGTAATAGGTCAACTTTTGCTATCGCAAAACTTCGAACATGCAAACGAAAGTGAAGCAAAGCATAATCAAAAAAGTCCCGTTACAAAAATCAAAAGCAACCAGCTGCAAGCAACGTAAATGCGTCATTCCGACCAAGTGTACTAAGACTTTTGTGGCGCTGAAATCACATTTTTTTTAAGTTTTTCTTAGAATCTAAGCCAACCCGCTGACGAATTGTTGTTTTTATTTTTGATTATTGTTTAAAAATATACATTTAAGAAAACCTCATCATTAGTTTTTGGAAAATTTGAACAATATAGAAGAAATTCACATTTTAGTGTAAAATCGCCTGCTGTACTATCACTTTTGTGGCACACTGTATATATACATATTATATTTCATCAATTTGTTATTTTTTGTGAACCGTTTGCGGGCTAGATAAAGTTTCATAAGTCGAAACAAAGTATTAATTTACTATTATCGCGTTGTATAAAAAAAGTAGTTGACGGAAAATAAAATTCATGCAGCATTACAATATTTCTATGAATACTACAAAGAGAATAAAAAAAAAATACCATATTGCTTTAGTATGCACACACTATTTGCTTTTAAAGCAATTACGTAGCAGTTCTTGTGCGGACTCATTTTTGCTGGCTGCGTACTGGGCTAAAGCCCCAACAAAATAATATTTTGTGTTATAGCCCAAGCTGCTGTTATTTACTAAGAGTTAAGTTAGTGTTGTATATCTACTTAATCTTTAATAAATAAATAAAATAGTATATCATCTTTGGATTTCCCCTTCTTTCGGTGGATTGAAAAAAATAGACAAAAAACAACTTATAAAATAATAGCTGCAGACAAGCAAAATGCGTTGTTTTCCATAATATATTTTTGTTTATTACTTATAATTAACACTATTACTTTATCACAAATATTTTAAGCATTTTTACATAGATAGTTACAATGATGTATAGGTGTAGTTATATGTACAGGACATTTCGATCGAGGCTTTTCAGTATTTATGCATGTATATGTCTTAAACTAATGTAGTTACTTTATATGTTTTTTTTATTACGATCTAAATGCTTTTATTTCTTTTTGAAAAATTCAACTACTACTTTGTATCTACAGCGGGGATCATTAGTTTATTAATCGTGAGGAAGTTTATGTTTTCTATTTAATAATTAACTTAACATAATTCAGACAGAAGTTGCAGATATGCTATACATTTTTCTTGCTCAATTTTTACTCGTTTTTTATAATTTTATTTTTTGATTTTACATCTAAACAAACATGCTGCATTTTTATTGATACTTATAATTACAGGTAATTACTTAAGAGTACAGGTAAAACTTATAGCTCAAGTTGAGGACAGGAAAAAACATATGATATGACAAACATTTGAACACTTTTTGTTGTTAAGCGCTTGCTTCTGGCAACGTTTAATTTTTTTTTAAACGCTCATAATTAGCATAATGATATGCAAATTTATAACAATTGTTTTTTGAAGGATATTATTTATTTAATATGTTAAAATGCCACCAACAACTATTGGAACTGACTGTACGCGCACACTATACTTTATATTATAGATATAATAATATCGTTGTATCATATACTAAATTATGATCATACCATTTATATGTAGTAAATTGTCTATACAACCCTCAAAAGTGCTTCTTAACCTTGACACTGGACACTAAATAATAATTCGTTGTATGCTCAGGTCCAAACTTGTGTAAGCGTACTCAATCCAAATCGTTTAATTAAATTTATATACTTAACTTGTAGAAAGTTTTTTAGTACATAACTTGTAGTTATGTATGGGTATATAACAACTTGTTCTTGTTGTTGTTTTTGTTGTGTGTGTGTTTATCAAAATGTCAGCACCAGCTGGTAAATAATGTGGCCTGCAACAGGCCAATTGGCGTCTCGCGTTAGACCGTCACAAATTCAGATCTATAGACCGGTTAGCCGCCCATAAACCAGTTAAGCACCCCGTGAAGCAGCCCCGTTAAGCAGCCAAGTCGAGTCGAGTTCAATGTTTGCTACATAAATCATTTTATTAGCTTATTAAAAACTTTTCCATTTATTGTCATCATTTTGCGCTATCGTGCGCACAAATCTGCACCAAAAGTCCAACACAGTGCGGCAAGTCCAGGCCCGAGCCCCCAGACTAACCGTATCCTCGTGGCTTAACCCACAAGCGCCCACATTTATGGTGCTTTATGCCCATTCAATCGTTCGTGAGCTTATTATGGGGTTTCGTTTTCGTTCTTGAATATTTTGTATTTCGTTTGTGTAAGGGGTGAGGGAAGGGTCTCTTTTTTTTTGTCGGGGGGGCTTCGCATATTTTTCTAAACTTTTCTTTATTGCTCACTTGTTGGTCGCTGCCATTGTTGTTGTTGTTGTTGTGATTGTTGCTAATAGCAACGACGACAGACTCAATGGCGGCTGGTCATATTTCGGCCTTGGACATTAAATTCAAATCTGCTTCATTGCTGATTTTAGTTTTTTTTTTTGAATAAGTTTTTTATACCCTGCACCAGCAGGGTCAATGGTATTATGGATAAAAGCAAGCATGGTAATAGGTCCATCGATTTGGATATCGATTGAGACGTGTTTGTCTGTTCAAAAGTCCGTCTGGTCATTTGTCAGAGGCTGTAAGAGCTAGAGACACCAGATAGAACCAAATTCATATAAAAGTTTGTCGATTCATATTAATATTGATAAACCAATAAAGACTTTTATTTAAGTAACCATCTACAAACGAGTGTTCCCGCAACCTTTTCTCAACAAACTGTCACAGAAACTGAATTTTCTGTATATATGCTTAGTTGACCAAATTTGGCACAAAGACCTATGTGAGCCTAATAAACAAGAAAATAAAGAAATTTTTCCAAAAAAATTCTCTATCACCGAGAGTCGCCCCCCAATTCATTTGCAATTAAACTTTTAACATATCGATTCAAAACTTGCCGCAAAAATTAACTTTCTTTGGTCAACATTGCAGGGTATGCCGCAGTCGTGCAACAACGCGACGGATTTTTTCTTTTTTCCTTTGCTATTTTTAGCGCGTGCTTAAAAGTTAAATAATAGCAGCCAGTGCTGCATAAACTGGACACTGTGCAACGGGCGCTGGGCACGCAATGGCGCAGGACGTGTCCAATATAACTTTTCAGTACGTCAGAGTTTTATGGGCCACTTGGCGTTACACGCAGTTGAGCTATTTGGTAATTCGATATGCTTAGACTGTTGCTTTGACCTGGCTTTGATCTTGGGCTACATTTGCATTAATTTGGTCAACAGCAGTTCCAAATAGTTGTGGTTTCTTGGGTTGGAGTTTAGCAATAGAATGCATTAAAAAGAGTGTGTTTGTGGATATGTGTTGCCTTTTTGGAAGCAAAAAAAGTATGCGCTATAGATTTAACAACTTGCTTGGAAGTACGCGTTACGTACGCCTAGGCGGCTAGACGACGGTTTGCTTACATATATACTTTATGTATATATATATATATATTTAGTTGGCTTATTAGTATGTTTGTGTATGTACTATTGCAGCTACAGGCGTTACTAGCTTTAATATTAGTTTACAACTACAATTACAATTATGCTATAACATGTACAAACAAACACATACACTCACATAACATCGACAAAAACATCGACTATTTACTAGTACATTTCATTGTCAGTTAGGTCTAAGCGTAAGGCTAAAAGTTAATGCTAAATACAAATATTGCAGTCGCCATTTTGGCTGCTGCTGATGCTGTATGCATACAATACACGTTGGAGTTGAAAAATTATCGATAGATCGATTAACATTGTTGTCCAGCAAGTTGATGCTATAAACTAACGATATACTATAATTTCATAGTGTTTCAAGTTGTACCGATATTGTTATACTGTTTTTAACTATCCATAGTTTCATCGAAATGATAGATATTTTAAAATAATTTTATCGATAAAGCTATCGATCATTTTCCCGCTCCAATATGCTGTACATATATCTCACTAAATATGTGCTCTCAATTGTTCTAGTTTGTGCGTAGGCTGCTCGCTCTACTCAATTGGGATTTTTTTTGTTTTGTTGGTGCGCCAGTCTTTTGTTTATGCCAGGATGCTCAAAGCTCCATTCAGCTAGTTTGCTAGCTTGCCTTAGACGCAGCTCTCCGGTCCGGGCAGCGTGTCCGTAATAATATGATTGCGTCCGGCATTTGATTTCTGTGTTATGCTGTTCAATTGCGACGGCGACAAACCGCTTGTGCCCGCAGCAGCGCCCGCACCTATGCCCATAATAGAACCCAATCCCATGCCTTTGGGCAGTGTCATATGCGTGTGCAGCGCTGGCGACATGCCTGCTGCCTTGCTTAGATTATAGTCAATCAGACTGCTGGTGGTTAGATAGTCCGCTATGGTTAGCTGCTCGCCAGACACACGTTGCTGCATAGTATGTGCCGCGGGCTGCGTGGAGTTAGCAGCGCTGTGTGGCAGCGTATGATGCAAGTGTTGTCCATAGTGCCCGCCGCCATTGGCCAGCAGCGGGTGACTATTAGAGTTATTGGCTGTGCTACCACCCGAGCTAAGCGTGCTGCTGCTGCTGCCTGCACCAGCTGCTGTGGCATAGCTGTTGTTGGACATGCTGAGACCCAGCTGCTCATAGCGACTGAGTGAGGGCATGGCATCGTAGAGCAGTGGCGCCGGCTGATAACTTTTAGCAACTGCTGCAGCAGCTGCCACATTGTCGCTTTCCAGCTTGAGTGTGCTCGATTGTGAGGGCGGACTGTTCAGGTGCGGCGCATTGACATCCTGTCAAGAAAGTGTTGCAATAAGTTAAATGGTTGCAGTTGTTATTGTTAACTAAAACTTACATAGTCCGTTTGGGCCACAGCCGTGTAGTCCGTTTTATGGCTACCTGGCTGTGTATTGACGCCGGAGCCGCTCCCAGTGCCGCCCATAAATAAACCACTTGGCCGATTTCCCAGCGGCGATGATGTGTCACTGCCAGTTGCACTTTTTTGTGCGCTCAATATGTCCGGCTGCTTTTCAATGCCCTGCTTCAGCGTATAGGCCACGACAAGTCGCTGATGGCCGGCACCTGTTTCCAATGGCGCGGTGACAGTAACATCCATGCCTGTAAAAGCGTAGTTTAGCACCTGGTACTTCACAACTCTGGCTAAGTTTAATGCCACTTACCCAAGTGCTTGTCCTTGTCGTCGCACATATTACGTCCGCCTTGACAGCGGCGTCGACGCACGGCTATGACCACCACAAAAAGCACGGCTATGCCCACGGTAAAGAGCGTGCCGGTTAGTAGTGCGGCTAGTGGCAATATGGATAGACCCAGGCGTCCATCTGCAAATGTCAAGCATAAATATTGTTATACTAAATGTTATGAGTGGCAGAAAGTGTGTGGCACATTCGTTGGCAGCTGTGACAAGCCAATAAACTCGTCGATGCGCACTTGAAAGTTGCACGCACAGCGCTTTTGCTCCCAATGCTAACAATTTTATGGCACTGCGCTATTTGCCCCACTCCCAAGCATTTGGCTCAGTGAAGTTGCCAATAAAACGCATGCCGCATGTCAAGTGGCTAACAGCAGCTTCAACTATTTATGTGCCCAGCTGAAGTTATAAGTTCTGTTCTTGTTGTTGTTGTTTTGTTGTTGTTGCAAGGGCTTTAATGTAAAATTCAATTAAAATCGCTTTGCCACCCGTTTTGGATAACTCTGAGAGTGGTGTGACTTGGATGTGGAGTGTTATTGAATATACATTACGATTGCCATAAATATTGCGTATACGCCGCGTGTCTAGGTATTTAACATGCCACAAATCATGCGCGCCTGCGGCTATGCAATACAGAATTTCAATGAAGCAAACACACACACACACACACACACACACCTATATACATACAACAAATTTGTAGCCTCCTAAATGTTTTTAGACTGCATTTGGCTTAACATTCACATAGGACATCAGATTCACATTGGGATTGGCGTTGACGTCGTCATCGTCGTCATGCTACCGCTGTTCGACGCTTGCTAATTTATAAACCTGTGCTGCTGCTCTGCTTCTCGCCTGCAGCTTCTACCAAGTCCACAAAGTTTTGCAAATCAATAAATATATTTTGTTTTTTTGTTTTTGTTGCGCCAAATGTTGACGAAATGGCGCCGCGGGTAAAATTGCTCATTTATGCATGGCTGCGTTTAGACACGCATACACCCATGCATGTACCAGCACACAAGCACAGGGACGTACACACACATACAAGGACATATATTATTACGTTGATTTGTACATGTGTTGTAATTGTTGGCACATGACTTTTGAAAAAAAAGTTCCGTTTCAACCATATTATATGGATTCCGTATAACTGCTTTACATAAATGCCATGCGGCAGCTGCTGCCCCTTAGGCTATTAGAGTTGATACGAAAAAAATCTAATATTAATATTATTTGGAGTGTCAACCAACTAAAATATAACACTTGTTCCTATTGCTTTTCGTATGATTTATAAATCGTTTGGATTGTGAGATCATAAAATAATTTCAAATTATTGCATTTTATAAGTCCATAAAATTTTCATCAAAAAATTACTTGCACCAAAAAACTTTTGCTGGCAGAGCATATGCACGCATAACATTTTTGCGCAAAAAAGAAAATTTAGCTTTGATGTAAAAATTCTTTGAAGGCAATTACGTAATATAGTTTTTTTTTTGTAAAATAATACTTCGTTTTGGGAACTATATTCGTTTGAACTTTGCTTCTTCTTTTACAGGCGTTAAAATTGTTAAAAACAAGCCAAAGCACGCTTGTTAAAATTAATATGCAACTTGAAAAAATTATGAGCCTTAAAAAAAATTGTAATGTATTTCGACAAAAATATTCACATATTTTAATTTTTTTAATTATATTTACGTTTTATAAACACTTATTTTTTAATAACATTTAAATTGAATTTTCCAAATAAGCAAAAATGAAAAAGAACAAAAAATCTTTCATCATACTGAAATGTATACGTACAAAAAAAAAGGAACCTTAAAACAACAAGAAAATTTAAATAATAAATAATTGCATCCCACAATGTTTTTGGAAAAGTGTTTTAAAAAAAATAAATTTTTTTTTAATCTAGATTTTATTCACTTAAAGTAATTTAGAAAATCTATCCGTTATATAAAAATATTTCTGTCTATTGGATAACTGCATACATATACATATGATGCATTTTGCGCCACCTAAAAAGAACACCAAGAACACTCTTTTTCCAATTGCTCATTGCTCATGTGCAGAATGATAAAAAAACGGTATTTTTGCAATTTGCCTTTGTGCAACTATTCTTCTCTCTGCTAAGCTCTGAACAAAAACAAAAGTAATTTTTTGCACTTTACATTAGGATTTGTAAAAATTTTGATACAATATTAACATCTCTGGTATAAAACATGTTTCAGTTTTGTTCTTAGACCTTTGGTTTTGAAAAATTAGTCAAAAAGATAAAAAGATCAAGGAAAACTGAGACTTATCTGGGATTCAAAAAGTACAACTCAAAGCTTTACTACTCGTATACTAACTTTTAGTATACTGGCACAGCTTTTGTCAAAAAAATCAAGAAACTCAGATAAAAAGCCAATTTTTCGTTAAATCGGAGATGTTGTATTTTTGAAGTATATAGACTTTCATAATTTTTGCCAATTTCTTGAAAACTTATTCAAAATTTGTATTTTTATTCATTCAATTATGATAATTTTTTTCAAAAAAAACATTTAGTTAAAAAAAATCTGCTCTAGAAAAACTAATATTTGCCAGAATTGTTATTATTATTATTTGAAAAGAAAGTAGCTCGACCAACTAAGAGACGTTTGCATTCAATTAAAGTCAACTTGTTTTTTGTACAAAGTTATTCTTTTTTTTTGTATCCTTGACTATGAGTCATTCATACTTTTTAAGCTAAGCTGTTAGAAGAAACATGTGATTTCTTTTTGAATTAATTTTAAAACTTAATAAAATAATAAGCAGGTGTTGCATTCATTATAAATGCATTTAAATTACCTCACACACACATTCATTCGAATTTGTACAGCAACTTATCGAGCTTAACTGTTAAGGATGCGAAAAGGAAATTTGCGAAACAAAAAACAAAAGTATGCAATCAATTGCCAAATAAAATGTGCCAACAATACACAGACAATTGAAACTGATAGCAGCCCTGACTAAAAAAAAAAAATATAAAAAAATTAAATTATTATATAAAGACGAGGTAGGAAAAAAATTTAATTTAAATATAAGCAGAGCAGCGTAATGAAATTTTCACACTTGTGCAAATATTTACCAATAAAACGAAGATGAGTATGGCAACGTTGAGGACAAAGATGTGGGGTAGGAAATGAAGATGGCTATGGAGCAAGGACTTTCGGGCAATTGCAAAGGCGAGCATGGTGTAGCGAATGGGCAGCAGGGGAATGCATTCACGCATGCCCCCAGTTAAGCAGATAAGCCAGCCAACCAGCGAGCCAGTCAACCAAGCAAGCAACCTGTGCAACACACACGCCATAACATGGCAACACATACGAGCATAAACAAGGGTCAGGATTGGGGACGATGGCGCAGACTAAAAGGTAGAGGTAGCAACGAAGTTGTTCTGCGTGTTGCTCATAAGCCAATTGCTTGTATGAGCTCGATCCACCCGGCAGTCGTACTTCCGGGATACCTTAAACCAGCGCCTTGCCCCTTTCACCTGCCGCCAAGCGCACCAAACTCCGGCTGACTGCGTCTTCTTATAAGCTTAATTCGATTTAATGCTCCCGTTTGTGATATAAATGATTCGTTGAAATGATGAAAAAGTGGATTGGTTAAAATGTATTGGGAATAAGCGCGTCTCATATTCGTGTGTGTTTATGTTCCTTCAGCGCTGGTGTTTGTTCTTCGGTTTCGGTTTGGCTGAGCGAAAATGCGTTTACGTTTACACAAAGTAAGCATAAATAAAAAGTTGTTGCCATATATACGAGTGTGTGTGTGTGTGCGGCACTCCACTGTGCCAAACAATGTAAGAGCCAACAGCAGTCGAAACATCTATCGCTTCAGTCGCCATTTTCATCATGGCGGCCGCTGTTGTTGCAGCTATCATGGCGGCCGCATTTCCTGCCACTCAGCCAAGAAACCAGTCAGCCAGGCCATGCAGCCAGTGAGCTACTGAAGCAACCAGCCAGTCAGACAGTAAGCCAAACAGCCAGCCATCTTCCAGCTTTCCAGCTCATTCTTTGCCTCGATCTGCCTTGGTTCTTTGTGTGCATATAAAAAATAATTTTATTTCACTTGACTGTATGTACATTTCTGCTTATATTTTAATACTCTTTGCGCATTGTAAATTTTTCAAGCAGTTGGCAACAAGTTAAAGCAGTAACCAAAGACATAAGAGGATTTTTCTAGGTAATTTTTATTATTTTATTATTATGCATAAAGTTCTTGAGCGATCATCTTGGTTTCATTAGTACAAAGTAATTTAAAATTGCTCAACTATTGTTTATTATAGTTTATAATTTAGAAAAAATAAAATTAAATAAACAAAAAAAAGAGAGTGCTATCTCTTGATGATTTTGGCTTAGGATCTTTTTTAAACTTTTGAAAAATTCGCTACAAAATGTTTTCTCTAAATATTGAATATGGATATTTCAAATAACGCGACACAATAAAGTTTTGTAGAGGTGTGCTGTCTCCTGATAGTTTTGGCTTCGTGTTGCTTTTCAAATGTTTTGAAAAACTCAGTACAATCGTTTGAAGCTGGATTTTTTATGCTTTTAAAGATCATTATTTTTGTTTATCGATAAAAATTCGATTAAAAAGGTGCTTGCAGTTTTGAAAACCGTTTATGGTATGGTAACTCTAGCAAAATCTTAAGCAGGGGTATGCTGTCTATTGGAGTTGTCGCATAAACATTATTTTTAAAATCCTTTGAAAAATGTCATTTTAATGTTTGATGAGCGATTTCCCTTAAACATTATTTCTTTTAGACTTAACTTTTTTTTTAAATACTGGTACTCTAGCACACCGCTGGTTTGCTTTGGGCCTAATTTTCAATTAAAAAAAGTAGCTGTCACAATCTTTTCAAACTGAAATGCGATTAAGGGTATGATAACTTCCTTTGGCTCGAATTACTATAATAGGTGGCCAAACTACATCCTTGCATGTAGTTATGATGGAAGCAATTAGTTCTTAATTGGTAAATTACTAAACATGCATCCTTCAAACAGAGGTACTTTAATTTTTTCAGTTTCAATGCTTTAGAACTATAAGCACATAAACGAAACTCCCAAGTTGTTGCTTGAGTAGAGCATTAGAAGTTCGTTGAACACACAATTTTTTGCTCTTATTTTGTTATTCATTTTTTTTTCTCACATGCTGCACCGTTGTCTTTTGGGATATTTTATTCAGATAAGACATGTTTAATGTATTTTATTCTTGTCTTACAGTAATCGTTTATATTTTGTGTTGTTTTCCAGCACCGACACCACATCGACGTCCAAACCCAGACCCGATATTCCAAGCTGTTTGGAACTGTCTGGCAGTTGGGGGGTTCCTTGGTCGCCGGGTACGTTGGTTGACTGGCTGGCTCAGTGTCTGTTTCGTTTCCGTTGGTGTCGTGTGATGTGTTGTTACCTTGATGCCGGTAAGTAAGTTTCAGCTGCTGTGTGTTTGTGTGTGTGTGTGTTTGGCAGTCCTGGCATGTTTTATATGGCTGGGATAATGTAACTCCTGGGGAATCTCTGTGTGTCAGTTTAGCATAACAAGATATTTTTCTCGCTCGCTCGTTTTTGTTGCTTTTCTACTGCTTGCAATTTTTTTTTGGTAAAACATGAAATTGATTATATTTACATTAATGCGGCGTCAACCGTTGTAAAATGTTGTAAAATGTCGGTGCTGGCTTAGGTGGTAGGTATCCCAGATCCTCGCTACCCTCAAATTCTGCTATATACCCCCGCTAGTTGTCGACAAAAAGCTTTTAGATTTGCCATGGCGCAAATATTGACACTTGGTGAATATTGCATTTTTACTCTATATTTAGGTCGCACATATACACGGATACTCACACACACACACGCAAACCAGTCTTCGATACATGCACATATACTTATACACTGATACAGCTTAGGGAACTCACACATTATGCTAGCAGATTTAATCGAGTCCTCTGGGCATACATTTATATATATGTATATATGTATATAATGTGACCAAATAACCGTTACTTTCGTTGCGTCTCCGCCTTAAATAATAGCCATGAAAATAACTACAATGTACAAGTATGTGTGAGTGTATCTATATGTGCGTTTGTATTTGTGTGTGCATTAAAGAGATGATTGAGTGGATTTGTTGTAAGCATCAATTGATTGCCTGGGCCGAACACAAATATGCAATTGTAGAGATAAACATTATTGTCTTGCCAGGATTTAAACATAGTAATTCAATAGTCATCTTACACTTAGGTTGACTGCAGTAAGTTATTAGTGGCTTAGACTGCTTGAAACTGGCCACTATTTATAAGTAATGAGAATTTATTCATTTGATTAAGAAGAGCTAGTTAATTTAAGGGTAGAGTGTGTGAGGTGTTATGATTGACGGGTAAGACTGGATGGAAGTAGACTAGATAGGTCCTAATCATGCTTAAAGATCGTACTTAAAAGAAAAGTTGTAGGCAGAGTGCGCAATTCATAACGAAGTCTACCTCACTGGCCTTTCTCAGCACTTTCTTTTACCATAATTTAGCTTGAAGAACATGCTTTAAAGAACATCTGTAAAGAACGTCCAGTAAACAGATTTACTGCTTTTGGCATAGAGGAAGCAAAGGTGGCTAACTGATGATGTAGATGGTGGTTGTAAGGTTCAAGAGAGAAGGTTGGGTACAAGCGGAGTTGTTGAGAGTAATGCAGTTTATTTCGGCTTGCTTACGCTCTGAATGGTGGGTTCATAGTGACCGGCAATGGTTTGTAACTAAAAAATATCAACATGGCTTTGTTCATTAGCCTCACATGAGCCACTTGCGAAATTTTGCTAACTACTGCTAATATGAAGCAATATATTTAAGTAAATAGTTAAAGTTTAAGTAATTTAATGTCGAAAAATTTTGAAACGCTCCGTCAAGTTCCATGGTAGAGCGGTCCTCTGACTTGCAGCAAACTGATCGCTCTGTAAATGTGTTAAAAGGTGCGTCTGGGAGCCTAAAGTACTTATACACCCGTAAGTCTCCCGCTGACATACAGATGGTTTTGTTGAGTTGGTAGCCCAACTATAAAACCTATTACCCAAGAAAAGCAATCGCGCCGTTTGCTACGACTAGGAGCGCCAATTTAATATTTATCAGTATTCATCTACTGTGGCAAGGAAAATAATAAGTAAATCGACCATAAGATTTAAGAAAAGACTTTTAACCGTTTGGAATAGCTCCACCACGAAACGTGGGTGGAGAAGAGATATGTGCATAATTTAGTATCCTAGTATCCTACAATAACCTGAACAGTAAACCATTCGGTTAAAGTTCTTGGATGAAGAAAAAACAGATATTTCTTTGGTTTTTAAGCTCCCTCTGTTTGAATCTTCTTAAAATTATTTTGATCTCGGTGTCCCAATCCATACGCTGAGTGAAGGTACAAGGGCTCCTATATCTACTGTTTCTCATCCTACGGTCTACTTTTTCAAAGGTACAGCCAAAAATTACCAAATTTATATCCCTTTTGCCTAGAAGCCCCACTAGATTCAACCTATGCATAGGTAACATATTTGTAAAAATGCTACAGTCAACGGAAAGTGATCCAAACTGTAAGAATTTAGAAAAGTGCAGGGTATAGTAAAGTGGAGATGTTCCGACTTTTTGACCTGAATTTTGATCCGGTTCACGAGAAAAATCGTTCAGCCCTAGAGCATAAGAAAACAAATATTTGGCAGAGAGTAGCCCAGAAAAATTTCATGAAATATAGAATCAACAAAATAATGGCGAGCAAAAAGTTTCTTGGGGTCACATTTATATTCCGTGACTAATGATGTAACAGCAGGCTACAAAATGTAATACAAATCCGAAAAATATATGTTAAGTTAGATTAACTTTCCGACGCTGAAAGTGGATAACCCTTTTTCATTGCAGTGCAATTTATAGACTACAAACAATCAGGTGACAATGCAATTTTTGAAAAGCTGCATCAAATTGCTTGTCAAACAAGTTTTTTAAACGCCGCTCACATACAGTTTACACTTTTTACCTCGTTTACATGGGGGAAAAAAAGATAGAAAAAAAAAAACGCCGAGCAAGAAAGTTTCAAAGAAAATTAGCGTCAAACTTGAATAACAAAGCTTGAATAAGAAATCTTTACGATGCTTGGCACTACTTTGGCGGAGAATGGAAAGGATTGGGGCCGAAAGGGAGCTAGCGACCCCAGCGTAAACAAAACTCGTTAAATAAAAGAACAATTGTACTTACAAAAAAAAAATAAACTAAAACGGTTAAGAAGAATATGCAAATACTTGAATGACTTTTTAAAGGTGAAATGGTGCTTAAAAAGCAATGAATGTCCCCAGCGCACAAGTTTTTTCCAGTGTTGCATACTTTCAGGGGCGTCCAACAGCTGGCAACAACAAACACAAATACACTCAAGGGTAAAAAGCAGGGTTTTAAACCGAGCAGACCGAGTAAAAACTTTGCACACTCAGCTGTTGCCATTTGCATTGCTTTTAAATAATTAAATACAATGCAAATGAAAATATTAAACGCAACAAAAGGAGCAAACGTAATTTACATGTCTGCCATATTTTTATACCCACTAGGGCTGGCTCACTGAACTCACCTGAACGCTTGTCCGCCTCATTAATGGGCACATTTTCCAACACTATGGGCTCCGAGCGACCTTTTTGATTAACACTGTAGACCACCAGATGCAGCGCCGGATGCGCATCGGGATAGTAGTCCATGGGCGTAAGATCTGTAAATGGCAGACAATGCACATTAGTCATAGCGTAATACATAGTAAGTTGACCTGGCCATTAATTTAAAACTTTTGCTGCAAACTTTATTAAGTAAACATGCATTTAATTAACACATCCACTGACGACTCCCGACTGGACATTGGTGGATTGTGGGAGGTCCAAACTTGAGCCAGCAGCGCATAAAATGAAAAACTTTTTTTTATATACGCGCTTACATCAAAAGTTTTTGTTGCCGCAGACCTAGATAAAAGCAGCTCATTAAATGCCATACCATGTGAAATGTATTGTCTGTGTGGCAGGCAATGCCAATACGCAACATTTGGCTGCCACATAGCTGCCAGCGTCCGTGCAACGTCGTTAACACGCTTGTCTAACTAATCGTGACTTTACGCTTCGCTTGACTTTGCAAATAAAATGCACGAGCGTTGTTTGCTGGGGGGCGGCGGCGCCAAGAGGCAAGAGGCCTTTAGTCATCGATAAGCAGCACAAAAAGCTGCTGCTGTTGCAGCATCTAAGGGAAGATTGCTGGCGGTTTGGGGCAACATTGGTTGCCTGCCAAGTTGCAAGTTTAATAAGCCAAAATTTGACTCATTACCTCAATGCACAGCATCAAATCTTTATCGAAAGCTTTTTTTTTTTTTCTTTTTTTTTGAGCAATGTGGCAACCCTAACCTATCTGCTTGCTATTAAGGTGTTTTAGCTTGAACATATAAATCTTCTGTTTTTCAACAGCTTAATTCAAATTTTTGGCACTGTCTTCGCTGCCAGACGATTTAACCATTTGCCGATTTGCTGGCTACCCGTGCTCTGCGTTTTCCATTGTGAGTTCCCAGTGGTAGCAGCATTCACCCAACTCCCTTTGGCATAAAAGTTTTGCTGACTAGCTAAAATTCATTACAACAAACAACAAGCAGCAGCAGGGGCAGCAGGGAATATGGCTAAGTCGCTGCTAGCCTCAACTAATTAATCTGCGTGGCGTTCTATAGTTGGCTTCCAACATGCCCCAACCCGTGTACCCGTACCCAGACTCCAGTCGAGTAATTTGGCTTGCTTAACTTTTTGCTCAGTTTGTTACTTTGATTTGTTTTTGTTTTTTGCGCGCGCTAACCATTTCCATGCCTCGACACCCCAACCCACAAGGCTAGACTATTCCTAGTCCCACATAAAAGTCAGAGTCTTTAGTTTGCGGCTTTGCATAGTGGTGAAAATGTTGTAATGCCAGCGCCTTAGCGCCCCCCACATCCTCTGGTGCTGGCAAGGGGTAGTAAATGTTCCACCCCACTCTTGTCGCAATTTGTATGCAGAGCTCAACTAGCTCAACAAGAGGAAAAAACGAAGAAGAAAATTTGTGCCGCCTCATTTAAATATAATAATTTATAAGCGCATGTAATAAACACCAACCAGTGAGTTGGGAAAGAGTTTTGTTCGCTTCCGGTTTGCTCTGGACTCGTCTGGTCAAGCCAAACACCCGCCTGACTTGGAGTTGGTCTATTTTAATTGCTGCAGTTCTTTAGTTCAACACTGGAAAAAAAGGTTTCAAATTTTTCTCACCAAAAATTCTTTTTTTTGGGTTTTTGGATATATATATACTAGGGAGCTGTTTCCTCTCTACCCTGTGCTTTCATGGCATGCTTTGGCTTGTAAGGAAACTCTATGGACGAAACGGCACGTTTTGGGCGACACATTCTTCTCTATCTACCTAAATAATTTTCGTATATTATTAGAAAAAAAAATCTGATTTCTAATTTTTAGTCTTTGTAGTCTCTTTAGCACATAAAAGATTAAGAACCAAAAGATCTGAAGAACCATCTCTCCCAACCAAAAACTAATTTTCTTTAACACTAATGAGAATTGCAGAATTTGTCCTCGGAAAGGTTGTCTTCTTTAAGCTAGCTGAAGGAAAATAAGACGATTTGGGATAGTAGATCGAAAAAATATTAATTGTTTTATAAATTTCACAGCCACACATGAAAAAACTTTCCTGTTCGAAGGTCAGACTATTTTTAGTATATATTTTTAGGATGGCTGAATTCAAATACAAGGTCAAAAAAATTAATGGGGTTAATGGGTTAATTTCAAAAAAAACTTCACAAAAAAAAGGCATTTTAAAGGTCATAGGTTTATGGATCTTGGATTCGTATCCATAAACAACGTAGGACAATCGGATTCGAAAAAACTTTTTTATGGGGCTTATGGAGAATGCGTTACGACATTGACAACCAAAAAAAAAAAAGAAGAGATTTTCCGGTTCGGTGCTAAGACCGTATGGTCTTGGGATCACTTAGTCTGCATACAAGGTCCACAAATGCCAACACGTCAAGCTTCTTACTTAACCTTTATTTTGTGGAGACTTTTAAAGTTATGTTAAAAACCTAACGTACTTGGGTCTTCTGTACTATCGTAGAATCAGAGATATTGAAATTGGAACAAATTCAGGAAAATATGAAGAAGATACAATTTTAAAATTTTATTAGAAACAGACAAATAGTTTTAGGCTGCCACAAATTTGCTTAAGCAAAACAATTTTTGGAATTATGAAAAAGTGTTACGGTGTATATATGTAGTATACAAATTAGTCTTTAGGGATTTAATATTTAGTCTTGAATAAGTAATATATTTAGAAATATACTTTAATTTTTAATTTTTAAACAAATCGATTGTTTTTGGTATGGAAAAGAGGCAAATCCTATTCAACCTTAACCTTCACAAGTTCTAGTTTTAATATTGCCACAAATGACTAGCTCTTCAAGTATAAATAGTTTAAATTGGATAAGATCAGTCTTTGGTGGAAGAGGTTGATATTAAAGATTTCTTCTATTTTATCTTAGAAAAAATCGTTTGTTCAAAAAAAATTACAAATCTAAGAAAATTATTGCATTAACTTAGAATCGTCTTCCCCATACAAATTATGAGTTATCTTCGAGCCTCCTTAACTCTAAATCTAATAGCAGGCAATATAGTCTGCTGCCTGTGTATCGTGATTTCAGACGCTTAAAGATCCTGAAAAGGATTCATACTTATAAGGAATAAATTCCTTTTTAGCCGTAGTTTCTAGCTTTTTTCAATTTTTTCCCGATATTGCCCAATATGTTTACCATTTCGATTGCTCAGTGTACTTACCCGTCAAATCGATGCGAAACACTGGCACATCGGCGTACGTGCTGGTTGTGTTTAGTCGCAACTTTTTGGTCTTTGAATCGTAGGCTTCCAGATAAAACTGCTGCTGTAGTCCCCCATCATAGCCGGGCATGCACTCTAGTTCCATGGTGGAATATATAACATTGTCATAGTTATCAAAATTAATGGTTCCGCCACCACCGCCACCCGCAGAGTTGCCATCATAGTTATGTGCGCCGCCAATGAGACTCTGTGTTACCACACCATTGTTGAAGCTGTACTCCATGCGAGAATAATCAAAATGCGGATGCTGCCACTCACTGGTGGGCATGGGAGTGGGCGTGGGCGTTGGCTCCGATTGACTTTGAGCTGTGGTTAGTACAACGCTGGCCACAAAATCATCATCGCTGACACTATAAACATCCTCATCATCGTCCTCGTCATCGTCATCGTCTTCCAACGAATCAGCGTCTAGTTGGTCCACATCAAGCGGTAAGCTCATGTGCTTATGTTCAACGCTTAGTACCGGCACATGCCCCTGCTCATCCGATGATTGATAGTTGATAGCAAAGTCAGCTAGGTTTGCTTCATCTGCCATATACTCAGCGTCTGCTTCCAAGTCATCCTCATCTTCGTTCTCCTCCTCGGCATCGGCATCGAGCTCTGCGTCTGTATCTTCAATTGCCTCAGCTTCGGTGTCTGCGTCGGTATCTTCGTTGTGCTCAGCTGCCTCTAGATCATTAGAAGCTGCCACGTTTGAATTATTTGACTTGTCCTTGCTGTCGTTGCTCTCGCTGACATCTGCATCTGCCTCTCTTGCCGCATTGTTGCTGCTAATTGCTGACGTAATTTGTTGCTGCTGCTGTTGTTGTTGCTGGTTGTAAAAGGCTCCCACAGCCGGCTTGTTGCTAATTTGTGGCGCATTTGGTGGCGCACTGTGTGGCAGCTGCACTCTACTGCCGCTGTTGCTGCTACTGGCATTGCCGTTGCCAATCATAGTCAAAGATTTACGTGTGCGTCTTGAGTCCTGAGTCAAGTCCTCGGCTTGGCTGTCATCATTGCCGCTGCCAATGTCGTTGCTGCCGCTGCTGCTGCTCCTGCTGTTATCCTGCTCCGACTCGGCTTCTGCTGCTGACATTAATGTTGCTGCCGCTGCTACAGATGACTTTTTGCTTGCATTCGTTGCTGGCGAGGATGCTAGAAAGGAGGAGGAGGAGGTTTGGATTGCTGCCGCTGCTGCCGCCGCCTGAGACTTGTTGTCAGTTATTGCTTGGCGTTTTCTGCGACTGCTATTCTTGTTGTTGTTGCTGTGCCCGGCAGTCGTTGACGTTGCATAATGATGGATTATGTTTTGCTCATTTACCTCGCGCCTTTGCAGCAGCTTCTTGCTCAGCTGCTGCTGCTTTGGCTTTCTCCAGCGCTTCAGCTGCTGTTTTTGTTGTTTGTTCTTGTTGTTTTTGTTTTTTTTCTGTCGCTTATTAAAATACTTGCCGTTGTTGCTTGTGACATGGACGCTAGTAACTATTTCTCTTGCTACATTTGACAATGATAAATTTGATTTTGACTTTTCCTGCTTTCCTGCTTTTCCAGCCAATGTTGATGATGATGATGATGACGATGTTGATGATGTCTTCTTCAATGACTTTCCCTTTGTCGCTGCTGCTCGTTGCAGCTTCTTGCCTGTTATTGATGTTTTTGGCCAGTTGCTGCTACTGATCCTGCTGCTACTGACTGCATCAGTAGTTGCACGTTTTGTTCGTCGCTTATTGTCCGCTCGCTGCTTGGCCAATAATCCATCAGTTTTGTTATTGATGTAAGCCAGTCCAGTGGGCGCTGCTACTGCGGCAGTTGCTGCCGCTCCAGAAACTGCACCCACCTCTTGCCGCTTGGTCAACTGACGTTGACGTTCGATTGCTGCCAATGTTTGTGACGGCGTAAATGATGTTCGCTTTTTTAGATGCTGCAATTGTTGTGGACTCAGATGGTATCTTTGTTGCTGACCCTGCTGCATCATGCTCTTGGCTGGCATATCCTTTTTATGTTGTTGATTATTAGATTTAACATGACCAGTGTTAGGAGTGGCCAATGTCCTGCCACTGCCAATTTCATTGATGTTTTTCATATTTTTATTGTTTGGAATTTTATTGGCTTGGCCAGCAGCATTGTTCTGCTGCTTGCCTCTGCCTTTGCCGCCGACTCCGGCTCCAGCTCCAATGCTGCTAGAGTTATTATGGCGCTCACGTACATATTCCATATGCGGGTAATTCGAGTCGTGTCTGCCGTATTGTGTTTGCAACATTTGATTGCCATGCATTGTCGTCTGATTCGATGAATTCAGCGAGGCGGAGGTCACCACGTAGGGCCGTAGTGTACAGTTACGCAACGCACCGGGCTTGGCTGCAAGAACAACCAAAGAATAAGCGTAATGCAAAGCAAATTTACAAAATGAATTGTCATGTGCAGAAAAGAGCAACTCATTTGGGAATTGCTCGCATACTGGAGTGTCGAGAGAGGTAACTTACCTGCTGGTACCACCTGAAACAGACACGGTTCCGACTGCTTGCCAATCGCATTACGTCCCCAACAGGCCAGCGTGCCATAGTCCCTTTCGCCCTTGGGCGTATAGATGAGCTCGCTGACAGTCTCCACTATAAGTAAACGGATGTATACAATTCAATAACAATAGCAGCAATAAGTAGACTGTGCAACAAAAGTGCGTCATAAAATTGTTGTTTAAATAATATTAAATTTCCATTAAGTTACAGCTCGAGCAGCAGCAGCAGGCCAATATACACTACAAGGATGGCCTTTTGTGTTGGCCTTTTAGCAAAGTTAAATTAAATAAGTTCTGCTCGCCCAAGCAGCCAGCCAACTGGGACAACAGATAATCCAATTTATGTGCATGATATTGATAAAAACTGGGCTTCCCTAGTGTTTCGTGCTTGACAAAAATTTTAATTTCTAAAAGATTGCTCAAGCGCAAACACATGCAAATTTTTCCATTGCATATGCATGGGCGCAAGTTGCACAATGGTAGCAGTACCATACAACAAAGTTGTAACAAAAATTGCAACAACAAAGCAAAAATAGCTGCAACTTACCGTAGCTCTCAAAGTGTGTATCATTCGACTCGACTATGCGTCGCACATCATTGGTTGTTGTTGTTGTCGGCTCCTGCATAGTAGCATAGTGTCCAGATGGCACCTCAAAGTGCTCCCCGCTGCTCGAGAAAGTCCATTCGAAATCAATCTCAGGCGGATCGGAATTGACACGGCAAGGTATGGGCACTGCCTCCTCCAGTGATGCTCCAATGACGCTGACAGTGCTGCTGCTGCAAACAGGCGCATCTGTGGCAGAACAGAACAGAGAACACAAAGTGAGAACAAAAGTATCAAATCGAGTAAGTAGAATACAAGATAATGAGCTTCAGATAGTTCGGAATCAACAGCAGAAGCAGCAGCTGCAGTTGTTCCGTCGGCCAAGCAATGCGCATAATATACAAAAAATTCATATGGACTAGCATATATAGTAAATATATCTATAAAAGTAAGATATTTTTATATATTTACTTTTAGCAAACACACAAATACACTCGCTACAATGTACAGTGGGCCGCATTTGAGAGTTATCAACAAAAATGTTCGAAAGTAAGCAAGAAAATATAATACACGTATAACACTTGAGAACTTTTTTAAGAAGCCGTTTGTAATGATGTAGTAAGATAATAATTATTTTGTTTGTCAAGTATAAGATTTTTATTGAAGTATAAATATTAACGGTCCAAACCAAATACATCCGGCCAGACCCAGATGTCCGAAGGAGGGTTAAAAGGGAATATAATTTAAAATTATTCTGTATTTCAAACTTTTTTAAATTAAAAGAGTAGTTATAGCAGTCAGGCACGTTATTTTTCTCATTTTTTTGAACGCAAATTAAATTAATAAAAATTAAGTGTTACGGAGTTCTTAACGACTTATAATAGGATCATTTGCTAACAGCAAATCCAGGCATTAAAAGATACCGATTTTAAGCCAATGCATAACGAAACTTGCTCCACTGTGCGTTGTAGCAAATCGTCGCTGCAAACGTTGTGCTGACAGTTGTTTTAGATAGAGCTGGACAAGTGAATAAGACTGAACAAATTGACAGCTCAAATTTGCAATTTTCAATTTAAAATAAACAGCTGACGGCCATGGGTCAACTGGCAGTGGGAGCATCCGAATATTTGATTGCGTTACACTACTGACAGAAACATTGGAATCGCAAATTTAGGCTGTCACATTTACAATTTTGATACAAAGAACTGCCTTAACCCATGACTTATTCAAAGTAACTCATTCTGACTGCTTACAAGCCATTGAACACACTCACACACTCGCACAGGCACACGCGCGCAAACTTACGCCTAGATGTATGCAAGCAAAAAGTTTATAACAAGCGCCACCTTGCGGTTGAAAAGTCTTGTCATAAACAATACAAAAATCTTTTCAAGCCAGCAGCCCCTGGAGATTAACAAAAACAACAACAGCAGCAAAAACAGCAGAGTTATCCGGAGACAGTACTAGAGCAAGCGCTGTAGCAAGTTCGCCTGGGGCATGCAACCACTTGGTGTATTTATGGCAGGAAAACATTTTTGTTGTTTTTATTAAAAATTATTCGAAAAGTTTTAGCGTGTCATATGCATAAGCAAAATATTATACATAATATTTGTTGTCAGTTTTGCAGTTGAAGCTCGTAAGCTGCCATGCCGACACAACAGTCGCCGTTACGCCCACAATAAGCTTTTACACTTTTGGTACAAACACACACACGGCATTTGAATATTTCAGCACAGTTTTGAAAAACTTTTCAATTTTTGTCTAAAACAAAAAGAAAAAGTCAAAATTCGGCTGATAAAGTTTGAGTTTGAGTGTGTGTGTAACTGTTTGTCTTTTTTTTTGAGCGGGGGACTGCTCATAAATTTATATGACAGCGTCAATTTTACAATCATAGCTGCCACTTTGAGCAGTCGTCACAGCTGAGTGAGTGAGTTGTGAGTGACTGTGAATGGGATAGCCACAGTCGCATTTACAACAGCAGCACTCACTATGACCAATATGTGATTAATTTATGCCATGGTATCGTACGAGTACGATGCTTTCTCTCTCTGTCTGTAAATCCATTTATCAATCATAATCATTGCAAATATCGGCATGCTGTAGTATATGCAAATGTTTACGCGACGTATGCGCAATATTGCCATTTGCTATGGATGACGTGGCGTAGCTACGGAGCCTGCCGGATAGCCTTAGTATTTGCATGTGACGCAGCTCTCAATATGCCGGTGTATCTTTTGCTGTATTTACTTTCAATTATCGTAATTATGAAAAGGGTAACGGTAAAAGGTAACGCATATTGAAAACGGTTAACGGCAACCAGTAAGGATAACGATGCAATGCAAACAAACGAAATCAGTTTACTTTCGCCAATGTTTTTGTTCTTATGCCATCGCATGATTTTTATACACTTTCAGGGGTTTCATTCCATGGGGTATATTAATCACACTGTATACGAAAACACTTAACTGAGTCAATAACTAACTAGCGGTGCTGCTACAGATTTCGGTGTCATTAAAGTTAAGTCAGAAATAAAAAATGATTAAAAAGTTTCAAGAAAAAATCGTAATAAGGTTAACACTTTGAATATCGGTAAAAAAGCTTTTTTTAAATATATTATTTTAGGTATAAAAATGAACTGGTTTGTGCTAAGTTCTCTCCACAGAATTCATTTACAAGCTTTTGTTTTAATTATAAGTTCGTGATCTATACAGAAACGGCTTGTAGGCTTGTGGATTTTACAAATTAACGAGTCTAAAAATTGAAGTGTATTTAAAAGAATCACATTGTATCCAAAACCAATCTGGTTTTGACAAAATTTCAAAAAATTTTAATGTACTATATGTGACAAATAATTTTGTTATAATGTTTAATTCACATATACATATATATCAGTCATAGGTATTTCATTCACCCACTTAAAAACTTTTTTTAATTTAATAACAGCCTTTAATTTTAAGTCAAAAAACACATTGGACATTGTCTTTGTAAGAGCTTAAAAAAAATAATATATATTAGCATTAAGAATACAGTTCAGTACACATTTATTGAAGTAATGTATAATTGTATATAATGTGTATAAGTATAATAATATCACGTCTAATTCATTTGATGACAATCAAAATAGAGGAAAAATACAATTTCGTTACCTATTTCCAATCTGAAAGAAGCAGCTATTATACAACTGTTTAGATTTTCCAAAGAACCTTGCATACCTTAATTCTTTGATATATCGTATATGAATTAAGATCTTTCTGTATTATTAAAACACAAATCTATAAAATACTGCAACAAATGAGCAAATATTTTGGAATATTTTCTAGGCAATATATGCAAGATGAATGGGTCCTTCAGGTCTATTGAAACAGCGAAAACTCTGCATAAAAAATAATTTTTTTCTCAAAACCACTGCCCGTTTAGCCTAGAAGAATTCAAGGACATCGATTTATTCAATTTCATTTATTTTGAGTTTTTTTTAATTGATTTTTCACTTTGTAAATTGTTCACAGAAGATTAAAAGCTTGCTCTACTATTTTGTTACTGTACAGCTGATGATACATTTATTATAATAAAAGTTGTTTTAAATTATAATTTCCTAAAGAAAATAAAAGATTACAGTTGATTGAAGAACAAAGGCACAAACCAGATTCTTTAACACATCTTAGTCTGTCGGCTTCTGGCCTCAATTAGAAATACATAGCTGCTTTTATTGGGAAATTTTTTTCGCACATTTTTTTGAAGTAAATTTCATTTTATTTCATAATTCTCGAAAATTAACTATAATAAAATTAAGGGCTTACACTTCCAGCCTTTACTACTGAGATAGTTCTAAGACTTTTAACAAATTAAGTTAATTTAGCTTACTAAAATAATTTCAGAGGCCAAAATTAAAAAAAAAAATGATAATGATTAGTAACTGACTTAATAACTAATTAAATTCCTAAAGGAGGTTTAACATTAAATTAAGTTTGTTACTTTATAATAGTTCCCAATTGTTTTTCACATATATTAAATTGAATTTCTAAATCGAATTCAAGAGTCTTCATCTTCATCAGCTTAGCACTTTGACCACCTTTTTATCTAGAGGTTTTCTTTAATAAACCACTAGTTTTTATAAACTATATACATTTTTTGATTGATTAGAAAACAGCAAATTATGACTTCTTAGTTAAAATGTCTATTGCCTATCAAATTTATTACAAAAATATATAATTTTTCGAAAAATTTGTATCCTAAACCACAATCCTTAAAATAGGCAACGAACTCTAGTTTCCACTTTTTTCTTAGCGATTCTGCTTTTCTTTACGTTTTCTTTATTTCTTTGCAGGAATAAAAGCTAATGTGAAACTTGCGTTTGATTTGGCTATAAAAAAACGAATTGGCAGAGCCTAAGCCTCTACCTAATCCCAACAACCCTACTTCTTTTAGAGCACATTTTATTTAATATCTGTTTTTAACTCAATAGAACTTAGCTTTACATATAATACTTTTGATTATTTATTATTAAAACAACTTTTTAGTTGCTGCTGCAACTTTCTTGCATAAACTCAAGAAACAAAGCAGCTAAATCTAAATTTAGCTTAAAAAGCGATTTTCAAGAGTATGCAAACTTTGATTAGCATCTCTTCCAAGTTTTCTTAATTTTATTGGCTAGATGATTTCGTGTGTTTTATACGCATAGCTTAATATCATGCTGATGAGGCAACTTTTATGGGATTATTTATTTTGTAGCTAATTTACGTTTCGAAACCACATTTATAAGTATAAAAGAAATGAAGCGTATTTAGGGTAGGGTTGGATTGGGTTGGGCTGGATTTGTATTGTGTTTTGGGTTTTGTTTGTCTTCACGCTTGAGAAAGGCAACCCTTGCTCTAGTTATCTCACTCTGACACTATATTTGTATTTGACTCTCACTCAGTGCACGGCCAATCAGTCAAATCACAAATCGGCCATGTAATCAAATTTATAGCTTAATAAACCAAATAATCTCCCTTGCTCTGCATGAACAACTAATTAAATAATATGCCTTAACTTTGTTATTACCAAGCAGCAAACAAAAAAGCACACACACATAAGCATACACTTGTATACACACAGAGACACATACATACACGCACTCATGTACATGAATATTTGCATTTAAAATGCTTTTTTGCAACTGCATTAAATATGCAAAATAAAAATTGAATTTACACACAAACATATAAGAAAATACACACAAACACACCAGTGGCGGATTAACCATAGAGGCAAAGAGACAGCCTTTGGGCGCCGTTTCTTTAAGGGGCCTCGCTTCGGCCAGGAGCAAAAAAATAAAGTGTGACCAGATTTTTGAATTCTTATACTAAGTTTGAAACTAGGCGCATCATATGTCAAGCGGAAAATATTTCTTCATACTATCTTTCCGATACAAATCAGCAAATTTTATAAACATGACAAAAATGGTAGGATTGATGGAGCTCCAGTGAGTCCAATCAATGTGCAACAATACTATTTGCTAACAGTTCATATTATAGAAATATATTTGAAAGGTTCAAAATGTAAATCTTTTCAGATGTCTAAAGTCTATAATATAGTCTATAAGATTAATCTAGATATAAGTGAATTTTCTGGCAGCTTTAATAGTAAGGGGCGCGGAGTATTTCTTAGATCTCCAAATTCCAATGTTGGAGATGCTCACTGTCCCCCACTGCTTCATTGCGTACGACCACACTGGAGCATTGCAATGCCTGACTTTAATTTTTAAGCTAAGTTGCATCCGTAAGGAGAATATACAAAACGGTGTAAGAACTGAATTTTCCTCACTTCGATTAATCAGAAGTTGTTTACGATCATTTATGGCAAATAAACTATCAATGATATCCATTGAAAATAAAATTTCCCAAAAATAAGATTGTCATAATGTGTTAAAAAAAATTTGAAAAAAAACTGAAAAAAACTGAAAAAAAAAACTTTATACAAAAATTAACAAAAACTTTTGTCTGTCAAATCCGCCACACCGCCCTCAAATTTTAATTTTTAAGATAAATGATAAATGGTTTGCTTAGTTGTAGTCCGCCATTTTGCAATTTTGAAATTCTAACCGCTTATTTGTTATAAACGAGCCCGAAATCCCATATTTACATACCCATGCTGATTTGACAGAGAACAACCCATATATAGGTACTTTTTTTCATTAGTTACTTTCAAACCATTTTTAGAAAATTATTTAGTATTAAAAATTTATTTTTCTTTATGATAGCTGGAACGCCCACAAAATAGCTTTGCCAAGGTGCCCCTATACAGCTTAATCCGGCACTGAAAAACAGCTCTATACAAACACACATGTTGCTTTTGTTGTTGTTGTTTTTACTATGGGTGTTCCAGTCGCCTCGTTGGCATTCATTCAACGTCATCGTTTTCATTCTCGTGCTCATTGGGGTCCTTGTCGTTCTCATACTCATACACATTGTTGTTTTATCCTGTGCTGTTATTTTTGTTGTTGTTTTTGCTGCTGTTGTCGTCGCTGGGCCCATAATTATAAATGCTTTAATAATGACTATGTGTTTCAATAATAAAAGCAGATCATTCATTTTTATTACCCACCCAGGTCACGCCGCCCTCTCATTGAGTTTTGTGGCAAGCCCTTAAATAAAATTGCCAGCTGTCCATTCATACGCACACATAGTCACTTACGAACTCTCACCCATAATCACACGCATCTATATCTGTATCTGTACAACTTTAGTATGCATTTGTAAACATTTACACTCATTCATTGACACACACTTATTTACACACCCATACAGACGGGCACGCGCGTGCCGTTCACACAGTTCACGCATTCATTTTGTATTTAAGCATTATTAATTATTTAGAAAAACAGTCGGAAGTTATTGCCCTATAACGGTAATTGAGGCATTTTCAATAAGTTCAAAGCCTCATTTTTTTTTATTTTTTTTTTCGCCGCATTTTAACGCCTTGGAAAATTGTTGCGTTTGTTTGTATGTCAATATATATTGATAATATTTTGATAAACAGCGTTATAAATATAAATTGAAATGAGTTAATTGAGCTCGAAAACTGGCCTAAATGAAACTCTGTACGATTAAAGAGCCATTAAATACTTATTTGATGCAAGTGATTGTGGCAATCAATTGGTAAGTACTATATCTTTGTGTGTGCTCGTGTAAGTTGTCAATTATAAGTGCAATAATGGCTTAATTGAAAACAATTTAATTTGAATTGTACACAAAGTAAAGCTTTTCTAAAAGGATTTATCTTAACTGCTTTGCCAATGCAATCACAGAAAGAAAGCTGGCTTAAATTGTTTAGATATACATAGGATTATATGCCTGGGCTATATAATATATATATATCTATAGGTGTATAATTTAAGTGCTATTACACTTGGCACTAATACACTAATAAATATTTAAGCAATTAAAAAGGATTTGGGTACTAACGATAACCTCAAATAAACTTTCTAAAAAATAATACATATTATAGATAGGTAGGTTAGGGCGGCAGTTGGGCCAAGAATAGGCCCGTTGTGATACCGAGTGAGTGATAAGGATATACAATAGACAGGAAAAATGATGGGAATAGGAAAAGTGGAAAGATCAGGACCATGCTTTATGTGGGACTCGAACCGACAACCTCTGCGATAACAGTCTACTGCACTGCCGCTAAGAAATCGAGGTCGCTACTTTATTATTTATTTATTTTAATTAAAGGAGTACAACTAAGTACAGTTGACCTTATATGTATTATATTATAAAAAAAAAAGTATAAATTATTATTAAAAAGAAGATAGAGGGAATATATATTATTAATCCGCGTCTCTAGCCCGGTGGGTGAACTTTTTAACGATATGCACCAACTCACATCAAGAACTGGCCAGACACTTGGATTTACAATATAATAGAGGAAACAAGGAAACAAGATAAAAAATTAAACATTATATCACAAAAGGAGCCAATAGATCACCGTTGACGATGTGGGTGACTCATCATATAGGGTTGGTCAAGGATGCTCGAAGTGGCAAGTCAAGATGACTTAAGATAGAAAAAGTGATAGATTGAATAGACCGCTCGAAAGAGAGGAAATTGTAAAGGTTGTTATAGTTAGAGCATAAGACACGTAAAGGATCGTGCAAAGCATAATTAGATCTACAAAATTGTAAGGCTAAAGGTCTAAAAGTACGAGTTACTCTAGACGGTATGACAGAGGTAACTTTCCTAAGCAGTACGCTGGAATCGATAAGACCGAGTAACAGCTTATGCAAGCTTATAACTCAGGAAACAATTTTATTTCTATTTTTCGACATCGGAGTTAAAATATGTAGCTGCCATAGAGGTATTTCAGCGCAACTAGAAAAAAGGCCACAAGTTTGAAATCGTAACCAAATTTGGCAATCGATAATTGTATAGTGTTCTTAAGCACTCAATCAAATTTTACAATTTAAAATAAGTTGATTATAGGTTGACTATGATGGTTTGTTTTTCATTTGTTAATGGAGATATCGCAACCGAATTTGGAATGGTAAGTTTTTTAGAGTACGAAATTTTGTCAACATTAGTTATCTATAGCATATGACTCCCGTGGCAGTGATCAATCAAAAAAGCCTTTTTAAGTCAAAATTCGTCAGTTTTGCGTTCGTTTGCGATATCAAAACCAAATTTGATAATTCTATGTTTTCAGAGAGGAACGTTCGGTTGAAATATTTTTTAAAGCATTATTAGTTAGTTTATAATGATATAAATATTAAATAAATTTGACTGTCAAATAATTTTTTAGAGTATCTGAGCAATATACCGAATTTGATTTCAATGTTGCAGAGTGTCTCAAAGTCGCCCGCGCTTGCTTGGTAAAAAGAAACTTTCTTTTGTTTTTGCGAACAAGCAAGCAATAGATACCCTTTATATATTATACATATTATATCATTCTTTAAAAGTGTTTTTTGTTTTTTTTATTGAAAGTTTAAAAATGTTAAAATGAAAGATCTTTTTTTTTTCTTATTTGGTTAGTGATATGGCAAGTTCTGAATACTGAAATTAATTATTTTCACATTTTAGGATCTTCTATAAGGGTATCATATTACAGTTGTTAAACGAACTGATAACATAATTATTTTTTGATTGATTGTTGGGCTCCGCTGAATTTGGGGTACCCTGTACTAACACATTAAAAGGAAACTGTACAACTAAGTATATATACAACTAAGTGTATATACATATTACAAAATAAAAATAAAGTTTGGTATGCTGCACTAAATTAATATATCAATTGCCTAAAAGCAATATTAAATAAAATAAAAACAAAAATTTCTCGGTATTGATAGTGGTCTCTCTAGAGGCCTGTAAGCTTTGAGTCTTACGCTTTTCAAACTCAGCCATCCTTAAATAAGCTTTTAAAGTTATTATATAAATATTTGAGGTTCGATTATTATGATATTTTTTACTAAGCGAAAGATTTTTTCAACACTTTCGTCACACTGTTACTTTGAAATTGCTTAAAGGTTAAAGGAAGGAAGGTGAAAAAATAAATAAATTTACTTTAAGTGCCTGTATATATTGTATAAGTAAAAACCTTAAACTCAAGCTTGGGTATCGCAGCCCTGGTAATTTCCAAGAAGAACAGATAGAAGAATATGACTTAATCAATGTCTTTTGCCCTTCTGACCATCTTGAAGCATACTTAGGTGATTCCTCTGCGTCTGCTGCTCTAACATGTGTTACATAAGTGTGCACAAGCCTTATATAGACTGTACATATAATACTCTTTTTTTTTGAGCTTCGAATAATTATTATTATTTCTCAAAGTTATTTTAGTGCAAAAAACAATCCAACGCACTGAATTGCTAAAACATGCGCATTTTTTATAACTTAGTTTTTTAGATACATTTCGACAAGACAAAACGTATTTAATTTCCGAAAGTTATAGTACTATAAAAAACGTGGGCATAAATGAAAACGGAATACAAATTTTTTCACAAGCAAAGCTTACAGTATTAATAAGCTTAAGTTTTAAATAGATTGCTTGTTAAATTAAAAAAAAAGAAGTTTCTATTTACAGCATAGATGATTGTTTGATATAAAACTCCCACTAGATGGGGTGTTCACACCTACGACTTGTGTCTAAAGCCAAATTAACTTATGGAAAAGCTGTTGAGTCTAATAAGAGCGACAAGTCAATTTTATAATGATTTAAAAACACTTCAAAGCGTAGTTTATATTGCAAAAGGCAATTTGAATATTATTGAAGTAAGAGCTTTAAAATGGAATGCTATGTATTAAACATTTCCATGTATTAAGTGTAAAAAATTTGTGAATTTCTATCGTTTGTCGATAAATTGCAAAAGCCCAAAATGCGATACACACAGACACAGTTGCAATATGATATTATAATACTGTATACATATGCATAAGTATCTAAAAGATTGAGTTCGTGAGTATCTGTGCGTGTGTGTGAGTGTGTGTATTACGGCTTTATGCACAAAACATTTTTGTGTCATTTGAACATATTTTAGTTTATTTTTTGTTGTTGCTGGTTGCAAGTTTTTGTGATTTTGTCAAGTGGACTGCCGTATCCGCCGGCTCCCTTGGTCAACATACACCCACTACGTAGTACTATTGCGAACCAACAAAGCGTTATCATTGTCCAAGTGTATGGCTGTGTGTATGTGTGCATAAATTTACGCATATGTATTTTTAATGCTCCGCTCGACTGACATCAACTGTCAGCATAATTTTTGTGCAAATTTGCTTTTGAACATATTATTTCAGGAGAAGCTCACGAAACGAAAATAAAAACTATCTCTATCTCTGCCATTGATTGCATGAGTGCGAGGTACAGTACAAGCCAAAAATATGGATATCCCTACAAATTTTTTCGACTTTGTAATCTTGATTCATAGCTTAATGGTATTGTTTTTTATTTCTTCTCTTTTTGTTTGATACAAATACAAGTTTATTTACCCATCGGAGGGAAATTCAATTTCGAACGTCGAAATCGCCAAAATATTGAAGGTTTCAATATTAAAGCCGAGAAAAACATCTATCAACTTGTTATTGACCTGCAAAACAGACCGCTCCAAAACCGCCGCGGAAGTCAGTTAAGTGTTCGGCGACGATTTCTCTGAATATGGTCAAACGGAGATAAACAAGAACGACAGGTCGGATTGCTGCAAGAAAAAACGCTTGCTACAACCAATATGCAAACAAAACGACTTGCATTGCATGCATAGAGATCTGTGCTGGGGTCCGACAAGCCAAAATTACATATTTCTGGAAATAAATGCCTGGCATCAATCCTAAAAAGCTTCCATTGGATGAGGTCGACTGCCATGGGAGAGATCTGTTACCAAGTAGCCTTCCTCAAGGAAATTTTGCAAAGCATACAAGTGAAACACTTTACAAATCCGTCCGAAGAATGCCAAAAATATGCGCCACAGTGATCAAAGCCAAAGCGGAGCATTTTCAAGAAAATCGCCTTAAGCGATATTATTATATTTTTCTAATATAACGTTATTCCAATTTATAATAAATATGTTATTAAATTAAAAATAAATTCGCAATAACATGTACCAATAAAAAGCAGTTAAAATGATTATTTTTTCTTAAAACGTAATTTTGGTAGTAGTATCCATTCTTTTGGCCTGTACTGTACGTACAGACTGAGTGAGCTTTAGGTTTAATCTATGCATTTTATTTATTATAACGCATTATGAACATAGTTGACATAAAATATTTAATGCCAACATAAACTTCCAACTCGCAGCTGGCTGTTACTTAGTTACTAGTTGTAGTTACAGGAGCAAAGTACTTACAGCGTATTCTCAAGTTGACCAGAGCACTTTGCGTCTCACCGCGATCATTGGCCGCAGAGCAGGCATAGTAACCGGAATGAACGCGTCCCACGCGCTGCAGCACCAGCGAGCGTGTTGAGATGATGACACCCCAGGAGACATTCTGGGTAACGGGCTGACCCTGCGACGGCGGGTAGAGAGAGTTGCAAAAATTTATGAGATTTGGGCCAAATACATTTGCATAGCCATAAACTTGGCCAAGTTATTACTTATTTAGAGCAACTATTGTACGTACATCGTGGGACCACATGATGCGATGCTCCTTGGGATTGGCCTTAATGTGGCACTCAAAGTAGACATCGTCGCCCTCCTTGATATCATCGGGACGCAAAGTGGAGCCGAGCGATAAGGTGACTTGTGGCGGATCTACAAAAAAATAAAAATACAATAAGTACCCATGTAATTAAAACCAGTCAAAATTTATACATATATACTAAAAATATATAATGAAACATTTTAATTGCATTTTTGATATATCTGTACACGTTGTTTTATATGCTGCATGCTGCAACTTTGAAATTCAAATTGTTATTATCGTGGTTGTTGCCACAGGCTATATGCCAAGCATTTTGTAGCACAATTCTCCACGAGTTGTAAAAATAAAATCTGAAAATATTATTGCATAATAAAATGAGGAAATGGCGGCATATACAGCGAAACAAACAAGCAACATAAGCGGTGACAAAGATGTTCCAGGAATGCCATAAAAGAAAACAATGCGGGTAATGCGGCATGGGCCGCGGTCGGGGCATGCAGCGAAGGGATATGCAACGTCAACCAATCAATAAGTGTAACAAAATTTTTAAATTAAAATCGCTGCCTGTAGAGCGTAACCGTATACGGGTATATTGATGATGGGATCATAACAAAAATTTAGTGCAATTTTATAACATAATGGGAAGACGTATATTGTATCCATATCGAAAGTAGTATGCGATTTAGTGCTGTCAGCAGCGATGCGTAGCAAATGTTTGAATGCCACATATAAATACCATATATATAGTATATAAAAGTTGTCGCTGGAAAGTAATGCATTTTAGTGGGCCACTTGACAAAAGAGTTGAATGCCAAAATTTTGTATTCCATTTTTAACCTGAACGATGAAATATAAATTTTATAGCCCATATTGACTAGCATGATTTTTAAGTTTGCTTTGGCCTATTAAAAAATAATGGTTTTATTCATATTTCCTATCGGGACTAAGTAAAGCTGAAACGTTCTTTGAAGAAAACAGCCACTAATGTCGAAGTCCATAAATTATTAATTAAACAAAATTATGCAGTACGAAATTTGAGAACGCAGCATTTTTGTGTTGCTTTCATGAAAATGGGACTAAAATTGGATAATTTTTAATATTTTCTAATTAATATTTAGAAAGTACTATTTAAATTTTCATCAAAAGCGGTCTGTGTCGTGTTTCCATATTACTTGTGAGTAAACAGCCAAATTCTATTCCATTTCATGAACCTAGCATTTTTAGGATTCGAGTAACAGCAAACTGATAGACAGATTGAGGACTGCGCTCAAAAACTACAGCTTACGCTATCAGGGTGTTCACGAAGTTGCGCATTGATGCACTGTTGCAAAAGTGCAAGTATTTGAAATATTGCAGAAATAGTGCACAAAATGTCTTAACACTTAAATCTATTAAAATATAGTTTTACTTTATTGTTTATATATCTCTGTTTATTAAATTTGCAATTTAAATGTCAACATGACCTCGCTTACTCAACTTTGCACAACAGACATCTGACTCTTACGCTGCTAAACTCTACACTACTTCTTACTATTCTTATGCTGCCAACTCGCTTACTTGTCATTAACTTGCCCACTTACTTACTTGCAATTGTCAGTTGGTCAGCTGAAGGCCTGCCAACTGGCATTCCTACATATATTATATTACAAAATAAAACAGCTGGTTGTCCAAGAGTTCCTGCAGTTTCTTTTGACACTTGAAACAGCTGATTGTGCACAATTTCGTGATGATAGTCTGGCAATTCTGTGTCAATACATAACCTCTTACACGTTCGCTTAGAAGGATACCAGGATACAAGGATACAACAACAATATGACTTGCTTATTACATTGAAATAAAATTTTTAAAATTTTTTTCTTGATCACACGCGGTATTGCATGTACTACGAAGAACATGTTTTTATCGTTACTCGTATCACGTAGAAAGCTTTTAAGATTTATTTTAGCGTATCTTGAAATATTGTTTATGTGACCGTCTAACTGTTATTCTATCTGTACTTTATGACGACATCGCATATAAAGAAAAGTGTTTCCCAATTGCAATTGTTCTCACTTTTTATGGAATACTACTATATTTCAGTATCTTGGTTTTACGATGCTCTCAAGTATTTTCATGTCTACGTGTATTTGTGTGTGCTTGAGTGTGTGCGTAAGCAATCTTAAAAACTGTATTTTTATCTGCGACAGTTGTATTTATGGAACTTGTGTTTTATATTATACCTCTAGTTGAGCTTAGACGCATACATGCATTATTTACGATTCTATTTCTTTTAACGTGGTTTTATATAAGCAAAAACGTACGCGACTTTAAAATTCAATAAATTTAAGATTATCCGTATGAAACACATAAACAAATATCCAATGCAAATATCAAAGTGTCAAAACGAAAATTTGTTGTAAAAAAAAAGTTGCGTATACGACGTGTAGCTTATATATACAAAGTGTAAATGTATATGTATGTAAAACCTTGCAATTTGTTTATGACTGTTTTTTATTGGTAAATTTGACTGCCCATTGACTAAAGGCAGCGTTGTGGGCGTGGCAATTGTTGATTTTAAATTGATAATCATATAAAGCACAATTTATGGCAATGCATTTTTTTTTTAAATATTTTTCGCTTATTATTTTTTTTTATTTTTAAGTCAACCAAATAAATATTGACATATGAGTGGAAGCAAAGAGCAAATAATGCTGCATAATTTAGAGTTATTTGAGCAAGTGGATTTGATTTGTGCTACGCCTCAAGGTGGGGCATGGCTGTCAGTTAGTTGGGCGCTTCGTCGAAATGGCAAATTGCATTTATGAAAATTAAAGTAAATTCTATATATAGGTGCGTATAGCAGACTTTACTTACACATCACGTTCAGCATGAGCGAATCCTCAATGGCCGAGTTCTGTAAGCGGGGATTGGAGCCCTCACATTTGAGCATCGTGCTGTCGTCTTCAGGTTGTGGATAAAATGACAAAATCGAAATGACGCGTCCATTGCTTTGGCTCGTTGACAGCTGTAGGAAAATATAAGTAGGAAGAGAGAGCGTGAGCGTTTGGAAGAGATTGGTAAAAGCGAAATTGATTAGAAAAGTGGCAACTGTACAGAGTTCGAGTCAGCAGCAACAGCAGTGGCAGGCAGCCATCTTCGCTATCCATGTCAAAAGAAAATTCATAAATAAGCAGTCACTTGACACCTGAGCTGTCCGTCGCTTCGTCCAAGCGTCCGATTTACTGTCTGACTTACCATGCCCCGCTTGAAAGGCCGATTATTCTGCGTCCATCTGATTTCTGTATCTGGCACTGAGCCAGCCACAATGCAGGTGAGATTGTACTGGGTGCCCGATGAGAAGACCTTCAGCTTATTGGTCAAATTGACAGAAGTGGGCTTGACTGTGGAATAAACCATGGTTAACCTTTGGCTGCTTAGCATGCACAGTTATTGGTTTCCAGCCAGGATACACTTACGTAACATTTCGATGCGTATATTGCGTTCCACAGGTGCCACCAACTTGGTGTTGGATGCTTGACAGCGGTACGTGTTGTTCAGAGCCGAGCGTGTTATATGCGGCACCTCCAAACGATTGACGGTTACATGGCGGCCCATAGATACGCCACTCCCGGCTTCCAGAGGCTGTGTACCATTCAGCCACGTTACCGTAGGCTCCGGTCGTCCTGTAAGCGTAAGTAAATTTATGTTAATTGAAGGCAGTTAACTGCGAAAGGCTCTTGAGGCACCAACGAATAACAAATTGCACCAAGTTACGCACACAGGCACACATAATATGTTTCTGGGTTGCTAATATCACGAGATGACATCTCGCGATTTTGTTAGAATTACGGATTAATAGATTAAATAATTGTATATGATTAAAAAGCTGTATAAGATAGGGATGGGAAACTTTGTGTACAAAATTTAAAAGTGTCTGAATAGCATATAAAAGGAGTGGCAATAATATTTTTCTGAAAATAAGATTAAAAATAGTGACTAAATTAAGAAGTTACTTTGCTTTGGCGGCCATTTCGAAATATCAAAAATCACCATACGCCTTTAAAACGTAGACGAAAAGACGAAAATTTTAAGCTCAAAACGTTAATTTATCTTAAAAATTGAAGTGTGAGGAGGGGGTGGCTGGTTTGACAGAGAATAACCCATATGTATCATATGTTAATTTTTCTAGATGGTAATCATTTTTTTTTTATTTGAAATTATTCAAATTATGCGTTGATAACGAAAATTATAGAATTAGATAATATACAAAGTATTAAAATTGATGAACTGGGATATATTGCACGTTATACCACAAGGTTTTCCTTAATTTTACATAGTTCTTAATAATTATAAGCAGAGGTGGGCACGAAAAATAACGGAAAGAGCACTTTTTGCTTGTGCGCCTATCTTTCGCCACAGAAAAGACATAACGGAAAGAGCACTCAGTACAAAAAACGCCTTGGACATTTTTGCACCGAGTGCTCTTTCCGTTAGGTCTTGTAAGTGGCGCCTGCCAGACGCACACGCAAAAAACCGAGAATGTTACAAAAACAAAATACACACAGTGTGCGCTTTTATGGCCCTACTCGAGCATCCTTTTTTCGACCTTTTTAGACCGTAACGGTAGTTTTTATTGGTGCTCGCGACGAAAAATTCGCACAAGTACACTGAGCACAGAAATATAGTTAATTTGGCAACTGTAAGACCCAGTAATTTTTTTGGTAAATTAAAATTGTCATATAAACTCATATGACTTTTCTGTTTCTTTGAATGTGTTGCAAAATTTTGTCAGTGTACACGCACAAGCAGATCGTCGGCGACGCGCCGAGTTTACAAAAACAAAATACACACAATGTGTGCCTTCGCTCGACTCGCAGCAACTTACAAAAACAAAATACACACAATGTGTGCCTTCGCTCGACTCGCAGAATATTACAAAAACAAAATACACACAGTGTGCGATTTTTATGGCCCTACTCGAGCATCCTTTTTTCGACCTTTTTTCTTGATGTTGTTGTAGTGCTCTTTCCGTTATTTTTCGTGCCCACCTCTGATTATAAGGATGTGACTGAACAGCTATTGTAACATTTCTACACTGAGAGCCGTAGAAGAACAGCAAAAGTGTTGTACACATATCTGTTTTATTTGTTAAAGGAATTCTAGAGTGTCTGGCTGCGTAGAAACCGATATCCCTTACACAAAATTGATGACACGAACAATTGAAACTATGCTAATATGAAAAAAAAATTTCGCGTTTTGAGATTCTGAAGAATCGCCTTAAATTGGGCTGGACTAATAAGATACAAAATCCTAAAACGGGCACTGTATAAAAAAAAGTATTGATGGTAGAGATAGAGCACTGTGTAAAAAGCAAGTATGTATATAACTTTTAAAATTAAGGATGTCCTCTTGCTGGTAGGAGTTCATTGTTTAGGTATTGTTCACTAAAAACTTGCGATTATTTTTTAAACATTTTTCAAAATTTTATTTTGCAATATTCTTTTTTAGGAATATGGATCGTTTGAGCGAAATTTAAAATTAGAAATTATCTGGCATTAAAGGAAGCAAATAATTGTTTTCTTTGTTGAACTTTTTTTTTTTTTGGCCAAATGGCGCTGCTGAGCATACGTGTTTGCTTACGGTATCACACCTGAGAAATGGTGGGCACACCTCAATTTGGAAATATTTGCATCGCACACTGACACTAATTTTCTTAAAAATGTTCTATGCTATGCGAAAATGTCAATTTAAAGATATTTTAAATGCATAACAATTTCTAGCTGACCGCGTTCTTTAGCGAATTAGAATTTTTTTTTTTTAATTTTTTTAAACAAATTAAAACTACTATTAAAAAGTGTAAATAAAATTTAAAAAAACTGCTTAAGTTGCTTATATTAAAATGTTGCACATTAATTTTTCTTCTATTTCTATTTACTTAACGCCCCAGATTGGGCCCAACTCAACTAGAAAGGTGACCACTGTTTCATACGGTCAAGATCATGAACATAGTAATTCATTTTTTGTTTTTCGAATAACTAGCGCGCAAAGAATGGCAAAGAAGTTTATTACTGTATAGAATATTGCAATGTTTCGAAAATTGCAACTTTCATACGTATAAACCATTTCACATACAAACTCATAGAGCGCACACAAAATCAAATTTAATGTTTAATGTACATATTAATTTTAAATTTTTTTCGAATTGTTTTTGTGCGTCAAAACTTTTTACTTCATGCATTATTTACACTCACGCCGACGTCACTGTAGAAGCTGAGAGCGAACGGAAAAAGAGAGAGATTACGCCGTATAACCGCAGCTGAAATTTATGAGCAAAAACAACTTTAAACATTTTAATGATAATGCGCATTTAGTAGTGTGTAGTCAGGACTTTGGAAAAAGGCTTAGCCAGCTTAACTAGCAAAAGTTGCAGCCGGGTGGGGCAGAGAGCCGGACAGCTCTACTCGAATATATCAGAGCATGCATATTGAATTAGCCAAAGTAAAAAAAAGGGTCGAAAAAATGGAGAGTTTTTAGAGTAAGGGTAATTTATCAAAAAGCTCAAGTTGAGAAAAATTTGCGCTACGTTTTCAATACAGTTATTGGCGGCAGGCTTATTGATTTTTTGTCAGCGTTTAGCTGAGTGTACGCCAATTGTAAGTAAAAGCATTTTACTGCTGCTTACTCACATATCAAATGTACGAAATATTTTTAATCCGTTTAAGTGCCCAAGGCGTATTATACTGTAGGGGGTGGCCTAGTAAGTACTACGCCTAGGGGCTATTAAGTGAGCCAAGTAAAAGCTGCGGAAATGAGCAACAATAGCAACAAGCAGCTGGGTCTGTGTTGGGGTACGGGGGTCTGGGCATAGTTAGAGTGCTAGTAGAGAGTTGCGGGTAACAAAAGTAGCTGAGCTTGCGAATTTACTGCCTGGGCCAAGTAAGTAAAATCCCAAATGTTTGCTGATTGCAAGGGATACATAGTGAACACATTTGGCGACAATAAGCTAGCCCGAGAGTCATTGTAGCTTAAGTACATATATATATATATAAGTGTGTACACACATACGCAGACAATTATGGGATACTGTGAGTACGAGTGCGAGAACAAAGAATGCAAGCATAATAGACAAATAAAAGTTTCCTTTTGGCAGTCACTATATACGAGTATGCTTGTGTGTGTGTGAGCTAAGCCATACTTAAGGTTGTTGACAATTGCCCGGACTTCTTGGGCCAAGAAAATATTCAAAGCTGTGAGCGGGCCATAAACTTTATGCTGGAACAAAGCACAGCAAGATTAGCTTTTTATTAGGGGCGCTTAATTGCTATTAGTCCAAGTTAATAAAGTTGATAAAGCAATTTTGCATTTGGTGGCGGCCTCCTATGATTAGACTAAGGCAATAAAAATGGACGCTCGCGATTTGAATTTGTGCTCAATCAATCTGGCAAGGCGCGCAGCGGGCCGCATCGCTATTTACTTATGCGACAACATGTGGCGCCGAAATTGCAATATTAGTTAATTTGGCTTAGCGCCCAACGTAGGGCGCCGTTTTCAGTTGCCTGCAATGTCTTGAAATGTATGCATTTCCATTTCAAATTCGCAGACGATGTATGACTGAAACACATTTTGGCAACACTGAGTTTAGAGCGTCGACTGACAGACGCTGTGCAAAATATTGCATACAAATCAGCGCAGCCGTTGGCGTTGCTCCAGAGCTCAGTGCTTGCCTTTGGCATTGCCGCCACCTGCCAAGAAGCGTGTCGCTCAGCAGGTGTCAAAAGCAAATGTCGGCGGTGGCGGCGGTGATGTTGGTGAATTCACCCACTTTGGCAACGCCCATACCACTCTGCCAACACCCAGCTGTCGTCTGGGTTGCCAACTGCTACCTGCTGGCAGCTTAGCTCATTCACATGCGGCTAGTCAAAGCAGTGTACGCTTGAGTACGTGACGCGCTTTCAAACCAAAGCAAACCACCAAATGCCAAAAGTAGCAAACAGCAAATCCTTTGCAGCTAACCAAAATGGCGCACGTAAGCAGCAGCCGGAGCAGCAGTTGTCAGCGTATGCCAATGATGGAATCACTTTCCCTACATGTGCATAAACCATTTCAAAATAGAGCACAAATTCACTCGATTTCTGGCAAAAAAGCCTCATTCACGTTTGGGATTTCGTTGCCTGGGTTGCTTTCGCAAAAGCAGGCCTCTGCATGCTAAATTTGAAAATGTTTTGCCTTTAGGCTCTTTAACTTAAACTTAACGTGAGTATGTTGCCACTGGGCGTATACGCAATGCTCTGTGGCATGCTTACATAAATTAAGCGATTTTAAATGCAAACTTGTGCGCTATGATTGAGCATGATTTATATGAAGAAGTGGCTGAAGTATGTGCGCTATTTTGTAGCATATATGCATGTATGTATGTATATACAAATATTTATTAGGGTTGCACCTATTTTTTGACATCTTAATTTCGTCGCCCACACCTAATAATTTTGATACCTCGACAGGGTTGATTTTGCACGAAAGTAGGCGTCTCACACTAAAACATCCGAGTTTTATTATCGCCTATTCCATTATATCATATTAATCTTATCAAAACTATCCGGTTTAAGGTCTCATATGCGTTTTTTATCGCTAAGTCCATAAACAATGCACGACAGGAATTGTAAAGTTTGTTAATTTTTTATGGTCCTCTAAAATGGAAGAAAAGCTATTTTTTGTTAAGTGTGTGTACAATAATAATAATGCTGAGTTACTTCAAATATTTGCAAGCAAAATTGTTGTTCTTCGATAAACCGGGCCGAATACTGTTTTTATGAATTGACAACACAAGAAGTGAAGTTAACGAAGTGTCACAATTATCAATAGAATGCAACTCTTGGTATCAAAATTCGAAATTCGGGACAAAATTAGGAAATATTTTTAACCACATGTTATAAAATCCTGAATAAGTTTCATGTATTGCTGCTCATTTAATGAATGAAATTCACAATTTTTTATTGTTTAACAAAAAAAATAGTAAAAAGCACCCTATACGAATAAAAAAAGCGTTCTCACAAGTTTCGGATTTATTGTTTTGTATATGTGTGGTATTGACGAGCTAAAAAAGACAAGCACACAACTTAAAGAGACATTTCTTAAATAAACTTTGCCTTTGAAATGATTTTCGAAACTTAGCTCAAAAGTATATGGCAAATCATGTTTTTCTTTAAATTTAACCGATTTTCAGAACATTTAGTAGTTTTCCGTGCGGCTTCACATTTTCTTTATATAATAGCAAACTTTTGCTACCCGCCACTGATTAATATGAAGTGACTTGCCTAAATGGTCCACCCTAATAGACATATGTATGGCATGTATATAAAAAGCGGAAGTTCCGTGCCGCACTCATTAAAGTTGTCAACTTAGATTCAAATTTGTTTAAAAGCATTCTGCTGGCAAGGCACCAAAACAAAACTTTTGCTTCCCCATTTTTGGGGCCCACAAAATATTGTTGTCAAAAAGTTAATGATTTATAATGGCTGGGCAGGCACTAGACACAAGACACTGGGCGCATGCCGGCAGAGGCCAACCAAGCATTGAGCCGTGGCCAAAGGCAACTTGTACAAATTTTTCACACTTGCCAACTAAGTTTTTACGCTGCGCGTTTTTCTTTAGCAGCTTCTACGGGTTTTTTGGGTTTTTACCTTGGGGAGCTCTTTAAAGATTTACGATGCCGCATATGCCTACAGGTCATAGGTAGACGCAGTGCAGCGACAATGCGACAAAACCCAGACGCTGGGAAATTGTTGCATTTTTCAAAGTAAAGTGGCAATGACAGCGCCAGTGATGGGTAGAAACACTACCAGGACGACAGAGCACAATGCCATGCCGGGGGTCGTCTGGCTGGGTTCGTTTGGTTCACTGGCTTGTTAGTAAGTCGTCTGGTTGGTTGGCAACGGCACCGCAGAGACTCTTAGACAGCTGAACGGACCGCAGGACCGACGGGCAGACATTCTCGCATAGACAGAGTCAGTTTGCTGTTCGCGCTCTGACATACATTTATTTTTATTATTTACGACGACTTAGGCCACCTACAACAACAAAACGCTCCAAATGGGAGCATGTGTGGGTGTGTGTGTGTGGAGAGACCTATCTGCAATGTCTCATCTTTAATTCTTTAAATAGAATGTCTGGTTGGGGCAGTTGCGTGTACACCAGCTCCCTCCGCGATCTGTCTGCTTCACGCATTTTGATAGCCTTTTGTCTGAGTGCTACATTTAAGTAGTAGCCTGGTATATAGGTATGGGTGTGTGTGTGCGCCTGTGTGCTTCTATGTCGTTTATCATGATTTACTTACCGCCACGCACTTCACATGTCAACACAATATTATCGCCCTCAAGCAATGGACCAACTGCACCGGCAACATCACGACCCGAAGCATCATACACGAGTATTTGATGTGGAGGAACTGTGCGGATAAGCGGGTTACAGTGTGATTACATTGTTTATACAACACACTCTTTTACTGCGTCTCTCTCTCTCTGGGCCTATACTTACCAATAACCGTTAAATTAATTCTATGATTTCGCGTTGGCGAGTTTTGAAAGTCCACGCGACAGCGATAAACCTGTTGCAAAAGAAGAGTGAGAGATAAAGATAAAAATACTGAAGAAATACAATAAAATATTATAGCATACTTTGTTGGGCTATACAATTGTTTGTTCTAGAGATGGACAGACCGGGAGACTAGCAATAACAAATTATAAAGCATTAAGGTATGTGACAGTAATTACTCAAAAAAAACCACGACCCAAAACAATGTTTGCAATTTGTTTATTTGTTTTTTTTTTGTATAAATAAAAAGAGAAAGCAGAATTTTTTTTTTAAGAAAATTATCCAGTTAGACCCTTTGGCACTCAGAAGATTTTTATAGTTCCCAATCAGTGTACCAAATTTGATCAAAATCGGTTGACTATATTATTTAGCTCCCATAGGACAGATCAGTCCAAAAAACGTTTTTTGATCAAATTTCGTTGTGTTTCGTTTGTTTTGGAAGTTATCGTAACAAAATGTGGAAGTCGGAAGTTTTTTATAGTTCCCAAACAGTATACCAAATTTGATCAAAATTGGTTGACTATATCATATAGCTCCCATAGGGCAGATCGGTCACCGTTTTTTTTTACAAAATGCATTGTTTTTCCTTTGTTTTTGAAGATATCGTAACCAAATTTGGAACTCGGAAGTTCTTTATAGTTCCCAATCAGTGTGCCAAATCAAAATCGGTTGACTATGTCATATAGCCCCCATATGACCGATCGGTAAAAAAAAATTTGTTGGTGCAAAATTAGGCTGATTTCTGTTTGTTTATGAAAATATCGTAGCCAAAGGCAAATAAAATATCTTTTGGAGTTCGTAAGCAATATATCGGACTTAATTGCAATGTAGTGGTACAGGGTATCCCAAAGTCGTCTGCGCACGACTTTAATGTACGCCATCTTTTTTTTATGAAAAAGAACATGCTATGGTGAATACAAATTTTTTGAGAAACCTTGAAAACTTTAATAATAAAAAGTTGTTCCTAAAAATTAAGTTAAGAAGAAATTCAAAAAATTAAAAACTTAAAATTTTGATGAAAATTATATTTGTATCTACAAATTGATCTGTTTTTTTTTGTGCCTCGTTCAGCTGAACCCTTAGTCGAAACATGATATCCACACACAATTCTCAATTAATCATATCCACCATTTCACGCTTTCGAATTGGACAAATTGCAAAAGAAATTTCACTATGCTCGTTGCCTCCGAACCTGCAACAAGCACATAAACACTTTGCCACCAACATTTCCTCAAAGAAGCAGATGTTATCACAGCTATACCGCTGTGTGCTCGGTCGCCAAAGCCTCTACTGTGATAACAGAGGATACCGTGGGAAGACAGAGGTTGATGTTTGGTTCAGAGAGGCTGTGAGAGGCGCATCAGAACCCTTATCCTTTTTGTTATTATAAAAACACTAAAAAAAAAAAATCGAAAAGTGTTTTTCTATTTGAATGTTTTGCATTAATTGCACTAAAATTGGTCGTTTGGCTCATAGTGCCTAGTGCAGCGATTTGACAAATTATGTAAATTTTTCTCTCTCAGCAGGCACCAGCCCGCGACTTCGGCATGCGTTCGGCTGTATCTGTGAGGACAGCCGATTGTGCCCGGCACCAGAGTGTGAACCCAACATTGCTCTCACAATAGATTGTTCAATTCTAAATTCGATACATAACGAACAAATGACATCGATTTATGTAGATTAGGTGGCATCCACCTATATGTAATATATATATTGTACATCCAATTAAATCAATTCTTCTTTAGCAAAAGAAATTACATGAAAAATGTTTATTTTATATTTAAAATTGTGTACCCAGATAGGAAAAATGGCCTAAACTTTGTATGGACGCTAATTTTTGCCACTTCATTTAACTTTCTAGAATTAACTAGCAATCTTAAATACATTTACTTTGAGCTGTTCGCTTAGCCCAGTCCTGCTTCTGAACGTGCTGCAGGTGTTCGTCCTTTTTTATGTTTTGTACAGCGGCAGTTCTTTGGTTTAGCCGCTGCGTACTTTTGGTAGGTTTTGCATATTTTTCTGCATGCGCTCTCAGTAGATTGCTCCTCAGCAAAACTACTTTCTTCTATGATATGACGGGCCAGCTCCAGCTTGTCAATATTGAGCAAAGCCAGCAGCAGACTCTCCAACTTTACTTTATATATATTCCGCTCGTTCAAACGTTTCAGCATTACCATGAGATATTTTATCTGATCGTTCGTCAGTTGTTTTACCAAAAACATCATACGCAAGATTTTCAATACATTATCGGGATCCAGTGGATTAATCTTAAAGCCACAACGATCATACATGCTGTCATTTATTTCATGATCATATAGATCGCTGTGAGGTACCTTAATATTAAGCATTATGGACCAATCGCTATCTCTTGGGTATTGATCAAGCGGAATGCATTCTCGATATCCCAGTTTTATGAAAATATTCATCAGTGTATATTTGGAGCATCTGAAAAGTATGGACAGTGCCTCTACAATATTGCGATGGCTTTGTTTGGTTAACTTCAAATCTTGCTTAAAGGGTGTTGGCCTCAAGTGGCAAATGTTGCTACTTTCTTCGAAATTCGGCTCCGGGCTTTTACTTGCACATGTAGCAAACTTGCAACCCGGCAGGCAATAACCACCACATGGAGCACAGCAAAAGCGCCCAGCCATTTCGAATAAATTTAAATAATTTTTTTTTTAATTTATTAATTTATTTTTGAACTACTTATAATGGGGTTCTTTGATTTGTTTTACTATTGCCAAACGGCAAAGTTTTGGAATTAAAAAATTTGTTGCTTCACTTGTTTGCAAAACAACCAAATAGTTGTTGCTTGATATTGCAGAATGGAATGCACTGCCTATTTTTTGGGCATAAATTCAAATGAAAATATTATATGATTAACAAACTTAAGCCGTATTTTTCCGTTTAATTTAATATCTTAGTGCTTTTCTAAAGTTTTTGTATGTCTGCATTTTCCTAAGGTGCGTACTTTTCTCTTGAGATTACTTTGTAAAAATTTCAAGAAGATCTGAGCTATCAATAGCGCGTATACCTAAAATGTAATTTAAAAAAAAAAAGATTACGTTGAGCAAGGTTTCTTAATAACCATAAGGTACGGGGGTATTAATCCACAAACTTTTTTTCCTTTACGAAACACTTTTTTTTTTTTGACTTTGCTACCTGCGTAACATCTGTTTAGGAAGAATGCGATCTTGCTCTGTCAGACAAGACTGAACTGTCTACCGAGAAAAATTTGTTTACTTTTCATCTTAATAATTATATAAAGACGAAAGATAAATGCAGCACTTTAAATTGAATCCAATTGAAGCCAATTTTGATTATGTTTACATCTTGACCAAATAGCCAAATGTTTGTTGTACCGTGTCCATCTCTAGTATATGCTACAATTTAATACTTACGCCCTCATCATCTAGCTGTATATTGTCCACGGATAACTTGGCTGGCTGTTGTCCGGTCACAAAGTAAGCGCGTGGTCCAAATGAATTCGTATCCGACCAGTAGAGTGCCTTCTCGAAGGCTCGCCCACGCACATCGAAGCTGCAAGTGTACAAAATGAAAAATATTCGCATAAGTAATAAAATACATAAATGTTTCAAAAAATTACTATCTGCCAAGGGGAAATGCCAGGAACAGCCAAATGTTGTCGATAAGTTTTGTCGCTACAAGCGGCAGAAGGCAAATGTGAAATACGAAATACCAAATATTTTAAAGGTAGGGTGTTGGGAGTTAGAAAGCGAGTGAAACAGAGACAGTCAGTCGTCCGTGGTCCGTTCGCCAATGTCGTAAATTTTTATGCGCACTTCTTGGGGCAATGGCTGCCATAACCGCGGACTTTGGTCGTGTGCCTTATGTTTTGCGTATAAAAAAATATAAAAAAAAGAAAAAATACCGCTGCGCCCGCCTTAATTTCAACACATTTTTCAATTGTGTGTCTGCAAGGTTTTGCGGCTGGCCCGGAAAAAAGCAACATTAGCAACGTTTACGGGGACGTCAGCAGCGACGTCAGCTTTGCGGTCGAAGGCATTTTTCTTGCCATTTTTAGCTGTTGTTATTTCTTTAGGCGTCACTGTGTGTAATCGTCAACAAATCGACAAAAAGCACAAAGGCCTGCGGTCTCCATACAAGCTGCTATCCCCTGCCCCTCCAACAACCCTCAATTGTCGCTGTTTGGTTGCTTGTTGTAAAATACACAACAAAAATACAAAAATAAAATAAAAAAATAAAGAAAAAGCTCCAAGTAAAGCCGCTACAAGCTAATAAAAAATGATATTAAATTGTGTTTTCAAAAGTAGCTCATTGTGTGGCAGCAACTAGGGTTTGAGTATATAGTAAAGCTGTGTTTGGAATTGTAGGGTTCAGCAATTGGCAGGGTCTGAAATTTCACGCGTCTACAAAATGACCCTTTTCCTGTGCCATAGCTGTTACTCTTCTGCTGTCTTGCACCCAAGCGACGACCTAAGCATAAATTTACACGCAACTAATTTCTTCCGTTTCGCATTATTTTGCAAGGCGCCCAAGTTGGGGCCCATACCCCAACAGCTACTGCGTTTGCAATTTTTCGCATTAAAAAGCCTGACGCGCTATCTTTGGCGCTTTTATTGTATTTGTTAATGTCTGTCCGGCAGTTGACGGTCCGTACCACCAAGTGGCACAAATGACTTCGCAAAGCAAAACAGCGAGTCAGCCAGACACTTGGCCAGTTTGGCTCTCCGCTGCCCGCAACGTTTGTCCTTTTGTTGTTTCCGTCCTCATCGCGTCAGTCGCGACTATCTTTGCTTGCGCCCCTGCTTGGGCGCTGCTTGCGGTTGGCCAAGCGGTTTGTCATTGTGTCCTGCTGCCTGGCAGCCGTATTGTTTGCGCCTTTAAGTGGTTTTTTATCATTTTGCCGCTGACACAATTTATATCCGGTGCTCATATTTCTTATGCTTATCACGCTGTTTCTGTATGCGTGTCTTCCTCTATCTATCTTTCTCTGTGTATGTTTGTGTGTTTGTTAGCGAGCGCCCAGGGGCCCAGCCTCGACTGACCCCGCGCATGATGAGTTGCTGTTGTTTTTCTTGCTCTTGTCTTGGAATTGTGACTCACTTTTATGTGTATTTACATTCGCTTGACGTTCTCTTGCAGACATTTTTAATTATTTCTAAAGTGCATTAACCCAAGCGGCCCATAAATTATGCCTTTTAAGCCCCACTTAAGCCAGTTCGCGCTCAGCATCTAAGACGACTGAGTAACGCTAGTTTGGGGCAGCTTAAGCGGCTTTTTGCGAGTTTTGGAGCACGACCCGTAATTAGCTTAATTAAATATGTGTGTAAATATAAAAATAAAGAAAATAAATGCTCACAAATCCAAAGACAAAGCAAGTTGCGTTGTTTGCTGCGATTTTTGTACGAAATGGTGGGGTCGATTAAAAACTTGAAACGCATTTTCTGCAAAATAACGTTTTTTGAGTTATGACACTCTTCTTGTAAATGAGCGATATATTCTTTAGAATAATATTGCGGGTAACACCAGCGCTATAGAAGCCTAAGGATTAAAATATTTTCAAGTTATATGCCTTTATCTTCAGGTTACACAGTGTTTTAGACCTATCCCTCATATTCCGAAACAAGGTTCAATTTTTTCATTAATAAACTGCCTGGTACCACCAATCTTGGTGGTGAGTCTAACTAACAATAAAGCGTTGATTTTTCCCAAAGCAAATCGCAATCATGAAAAAAAAAGCTACTCTACCACCGACTGGACTGATTGATATATATATTTTTTTATTTAACTTTTGATTTCTTGCTAATATTATCGCACAATTAGTTAGTTTCCTAAAATTTTCACTGTCTCTGTGTGTGCTCCGAGGGAACTGATGCACTTAATGTAAAAAAAATGTGAACTTTCAAAGCAGCTGGTCAAAAGGCCCCACGTTGGGCGCTGCACTAATATCGTATTCTAGCTCGGATTCGCTTTTAATTTTGCGCGTTTGCAAACAATAGAAGAACGCCGAATAGTCAACAAAAGCAGCAATATCTCGGAACTCGGAACTGTGTGTAGACCCTAAGAGGGCCAGTGGCTGAACGCCCAGTTAGTGGTTAGAACGGGCTGTTGACGTGGTGTTTTCCGCTAGTTGTTGTCGTATTGTTCGTTGTTGTTGTTGCTGGCCTTAGGAAACAATAATGCCAAGTTTGCACAATGAGCAAAAGAGGCAGCAAGCAAGAAAAAAAAAAAGAAGAAACGAAACGAAAGGCAAAATGCTAGCAGTAAAAATTGTAAAGAAAATGGTAGAAAGAAAATAAAATGGGCCAAGCAGTAGAAGACAACATTGTGGCAGTTGCAGAAATGTTGACTGTCGTAGAACCCAGACCCCAACCATCTAAACGGGACGCACGCAGACAGCCGTTGTTTTGAAGAGTTTGCCTTGGGTTTTTCATTTGTGTCTTTGTTTTAGTAGGCGCGTCTGTTGTTGTACTTGAGTGGGTGGGTGCTGTGGGTCTGTGGGATAGCACTCATTTTTTTTCAACAATTAGTTGAGTTTTATTTATTTTGCGTTAATTGGTAGCACTTTATCTTCTGCCCAAATGAATGAGCCACGTTGCTTAAACAAAAAAAAAACCGGTCCAAATCCCTACACACACACAATGACTCTGGGCAGGATAACTGCTTGGTTGGGTCAGCTATTGGATGGTAATTACGCTTTGGTTAAGTCTGCTCATTTGTTTAGAGTTGGTCAGCCAACTATGTATACAAGCTGACGCCCCGAAGACAACATAGCGCCGACCCGAGGCAAACCCGTAGAGCGCTTAAACCTTACTCAACACATGCTACCCAAATCCAATATAAAAGATCGTCCATTTTTGTTGCTTGTGTTGTCATTTAATGTTTTGCCTTTTCACTTTGTAACGTTTACGGAATCCTATTGAAAAAAATTGCAAAAGGGCTAAGTGCGGTGGTAACGGGGCTAAGAAAAAAAAAAAAAAAAGACCCGGAACGGTTCAAAAACGTGTGCAAAATCCTTGGCTCAGCTGAGCTGGTTGTTGTTGTTGTTATGGCATGTGGAACTCTCTGTGGGGTACTGTGTGTGACGCTGACAATAACCATTGAATAATTTTATGACAATATGTGTCAGGGCAAGCCAATATATATGTGTATGTGTGTGTGTTAGTGTGATGGCATTTTTTGACAGCTTTAAACACATGCTGCCGGCGTCGCAGTAAGCGTCGCTGTCATTGTCGTTGGCAGCAGCGAGCAAAAAAAGTGTTGACTTCAATTATGCAGCGCATGACAAAAGGTAGTAAACTATAGTATGTGTGTGTTGGTGTGTGTATCTCCTAGTCAGGGCGCTACTGTCTGCTGCTTCTGCCTTGGCGTAGGTCGCTACGTAGCTACGCGTAGCACAGTGGTCGAAATGGCCTGGTTAAATTTATAACTTTCAATATGGATCAATTTCATAAAAAAATAAAAAATTTTGATTTGTATTTAAAAAATATAATATCTTTAATAACACAATTTTTTTTTAATAATCAAATTTCAATTTTAATTTTTCGAACTAAATTGGAAGCGGGCAAATGAGGCCCAATGTAGTAGTTTTGGCAGCGTTTTATTTGGAAATTTACTATAAACCAATGTTAAGTTTTATTTTCAAAGAAAAGTATATAAAATGACCATAGGTCCCAATACACGTCCTCATCTCATTCCCTAGACCGTCATATGCACTAAGCACTGACCCCACACTGTTGATGTGATTTGCTTTCGGCCTAAGAACTCCTCGTAAGACATTTGTTCAACGATGCCAGGAATTCAGTAACTACAAACTTTTTGTAGTATCTGGTCATCCAGCTTGATATTTCAGATCAATTTAATAAAGTAGTTCATCATAGGGTGATTCAACCAGTGGGTAATACTGTGGTTTCTCCCTTGTAGTAGTCGCAGGATTTGATAATTTCATACTAGTGCAGATGTCGGGAATTTTTACCTAAATTATATTCTTCTTCCTCCTAATGCTTTCACTCTTTTTCCTAGTCGTTTTGGAATCTCATATGTGGTAGTATCAAAATTTGGAGTTAGTTTCTGGTTAAATACTACTATTATCTGGGTATCCGTAACTGAAATCCGTAACGGTTTTCTGACCGCAACTGCTGTCTCTTTGTGCTTTTAACGCAATCATTTTCTTTTCTTTTGAGTATGCCAATCTTCCCACTAGGTCTAAGACGATTTAGACTTAAGCCTCGTGGGACTGCCGCATTAGTAACCTGACGTTTGCGAATGGAATGAAATGTTCGATTTCCTGTTCAAAGTTATTTTTATTTAAGCACGTAATCTTTAACATTTAACTAGAGATCTGTTCATGATTTAAACTTCACCATTGGCCTGAAGCAAACAAGCTGGGGGTCTTATTGTTTGAGCATGGTGCTGAGATTGCCAGTTCGTAGATGCCTAAAAAAGCTCGGTCGACAAATATTTCTACCATGATAATATTATAAATAGTTTTCAATAACCGAAATTAAAATCTTAGAAAAATTATAAAAATTCAACGCGGGGTTCATTACATTATTGGTATAAAATCAAAAAGCAATTGTGGCTTGCCAATCATTATATCTACCGATCATTTTAGCCACTGTGCGTAGTTCCAAACTTCGTTTATTGTAACATTAGGCAGGTGGGTAAAAACTGAGTGTATGTGTCATATATGTATATATACCATATAAAAAAAAAAAAATATTGTCTGTCATGTATATAATATATATATACCTATATATAGACCTGTATCAAATTATATGTATAGCATAAAGAAACCGTATCAAAAACAGAGCAATTTCGCAGTTGAAGCGCCAAAAAGTATGTTACGCAATATTTCATTTCCGTTTCAAGTGTGTGTGTGTGTTTGTCTGTAAGTGTATTTGTATGTGAGTGTGTTTTTATATCTGGTTTGGGCAACTCGCAAAACTCGCAACAAATTTTAAATTGGTTGTTCGAAAACAACAACAACAAAAACTCGAGAAATATGAAAAGGGGTGTTTACGCTTCCATACATATGCAAATGGTTTTACTGCCTTTTGTTTTTGCCCCAATGTGTGTTTACGTGTGTGTTGGTGTGTGTGAGTTTGGATAAGTTTCTGTGTGTGCTGGTGTTATTATGGAGCCCTGCTGTGTAATATCTGTAAATTTCTTTTGTTATTGCCAACAACAGTTTTTCTACAGTTGTCGCTTACCTCAGACCTACTCCTTGCTGGCCCAACCATAGATCCTGCTGGCTCTTACTACAATCCCTACTCATCTGCAGCGTGTTGACATTTGTTGGCATCATTCCGCACATTGTTGGTGTTGTTTTTCTTTGCTTTTCTCCATATAATTTGTAGCATATGAATTCATAGTACACGTTCACCATGTGGCATGAGTGTGTGGGTCAAAAAAATATATATATGAGAAAAAAATAAAATGGTACCAAAACCAAAACGTAAAGCTCACAACGTAACTGTGGCCAAGTTCAAATTTATGCAGTGTCGTCCAATAAATTTGGCAATAAATTCGAAATAAAAGTTTCATCTTGCCGCTTATTTGTATTTTTGGGTTAGTTTTTATATTTTGGCTGGTTGCACCTTTTCTTTGTTTGCCGCTCTCTTAGTTTCCGACCGTGGTTAACTATTTCCCATGTTTTTTTTGTTTTATATTTTGCTGTTATAGTATTCCATTTCTATTGCTTTTTATGTCAGCTATATAGCTACCAAATAAAAAACTAATTTTTCGTAGTTTGATGCACAGTTTAGCTTTATGGGGCGTGCACTTTGAGTTTAGCTAAGCTACTTAAATAAAATTAATTTGGCTTTGAAAAATATGCTTTCTTAAAAACGTTTGATGGCATAATGTGGATTACAAAAAAATTGGAACCAAATTTTTTTTCTTAACTAACAAATTTACTGCATAGAACGCTTGTATGAAATTATCTGGGCTAGTATAGAAGTTGCAATAGGGACTAACTGGATAAAAAACACAATATTGCGCTTAACAATTATTAAAAACTATTGATGCAAAAAATAAAAAAAAAATGTTCCTGAGAATTACAGCTTAAAAACAATTTATTTAAATCCTTCTTTTTTAAATATCCTTCTTAACTATGTTAATCATTATTTTTTTAAGTCGTGTAGTCCCTTTCATATACAGAGTAAATGTAACCAAATCGATTTGGTGCAACAATTTAAAAAAAAATAAAGCCCTTTTTTTAATGTTTTAAATAAATATAGGGGGCTCCACTCCATGCCTGCTTCCCAAGCCACGTAAAACGTATCTTGTGGCCAAATATCCTAAATAACACTAGCTTACACGAAAAACTTACCTTCTTAAAAAAGTGTTTTTTAGGGTAATTTCGGGTCGAGAAACACGAAAATTACCACTTTTTTTTCTTAAGAACCGTTTCCGAGATATCTTCGAAAAACATGCTTTTGGGCACTTATTTCAGATATTCGTCAATAACTCGTGAACAAAATTATTAAAATTTAAAAATTTTGTTAAGCTTTAAGCTGAAAGACAATCCTTTTACGAACATTTCGAGTCTTAGATTTTTAAAATAGGGTAAGGACTGTAGATGCAATCGAACCATGTACGGAAGTTCCAATCTTTTTGTATGAAAAAAAAATGTTTCACTCAAAGTTTTCCATTTGCGGTTAGTTACGTCTTCACGAATTTGTATGCAGCGATAGTCGTGATTTTTCGTTTTATCTCGAAATTATCTCGAAAACGGTGCTTAAGAAAAAAAAGTTTCAATTTTCATTTTTCTCGACCCAAAATTACCATAAGAAACACTTTTTTAAGAAGGTTCACTCAATGACCCTTAAATTTGTAAACTAGGGTAATATACCCTAAACAAATTTAAAATTTTTTTATTAATTTTTTTTCAAAAGACGTCAAAAATTATTGTTAAACATATTAAATTAAATACATATTTAGTTTTTTATACAATATATTGAACAAAATGATCGTGTTTCAATGTAAAAAGTTTTTAATTTAAGGATAGGAACTTATGACTTTACCAATGCTTTGATCTGTTTTGATACCTTTTAAACATTTTTGGAATAGTTCTTGTTTCTAATCCAGTTAAAATCTTTATTTCAATTTCGTTGAAACTAAAGTTGCATTTTTAATTTTATTTCTGATATTTGGTCCAGCGACAGACTAACTCCCTTTACTAACTAACTAGTTCATGTCTATGGTAACCAACTACTAGCTGCAAATGCTGCTGATGAAAAGGGTATTAAGCTACTTCACCAAGCTTCATCTGTTCTGGTACCCTTGTGCCCATGGGAAAATTTGATAAAACTGCGAAAAACTTTACCTACAAAGCTTAATATAATATAACTTTTAACATTAAAGCTTAAGCCGAATAAAAATAAAGAATAAAATCTTAAGTTTTGAAAATAAAAAGTGGTCCAGTGTCGTTACTTAATCAAAGTCTTCATTTAAAACGAACTAAACTGTCCAAGTGTTATTAAAACTTTTGCATTTTGATTGCATGTAAATTCAACTCATTTTGCAATTAGTAGAGAAAAAGTTCAAAGCGAAGAAATTAGTGTTTTTTGTCAAGAATGCATTTGGGAAAAAGAGAACCATACAAAACCCCCAACTCCCAGAAAAACCGCGTCATCAAGCTAAAACTTAACTCAACCGAAAAATGCGAATGTGTCTGTGACAGCAGATTTAGTCAGAGGAGAGCAATGCAAACCAAAGTTTAGTGGCTAAAATCGATTTCAATGCGCAACTGGCATTTCAGTCATTTGCCCAGAAACGCATAAAACCAGTGCGGGGCGGCACGGGCAGTCACATACATGTGCGACTTAATTACACTTTTAAATATACCATCTAACCTGAAATTTTGCGCAAAGTGCCACAGTTACCGTTGCTGCTGCAGGTTCTGCTGCCGGCAGCAAAACTCGTAAAACCCCGAAAATGCACTCGAGTTAATTGCCTCTGGCTCAACTTTTGGGCTCCACGAAACCCTTGCACTCGTTTCTCAACACTCGCCACTTGGATTTTATTGCCAGCCGTTGGCAAGCATTGCTAGCCATTTTGAATACCATTTCGTGGTTTATTACTTTTGTGGCGGTTGATTCTCAAGTTGTGCGCCAAGTGCTTTGCACACTCGCACACGCACACATACATCGGGCAGTATATGACTATAGGTATATATATATGGACGCAATACATTTGTCTACGGTCTAAAGTGAATGCACTTTCGATTGCAGTCCCCCAAAAGTAGACTTTATTTACTGCCAACGCCAGACGAGGCCGCCACAATGACCAACACAGCTGGCGATTATTGCAAATATTGCAGTTAGCGGGTGTTGCAACAAGGATTATTGCTCGCTCGCAGTAAGATACAACCATCCCATCGTAGTATACCTTTCCAGGAACCGCTCAAATGTTGAACTACCAGCTGTATATATATACTACCTGAATTTAAAAGCACTGTTTCGTCACGTAAGCCATACATTGCGTACTTTATGCCTTGATGCTGCGCCCATAGAGCCTTCCTCACCTTAACCCTGAGATGTGCAATTGTACTACAACATACCTTGACGCACAAGGCCAATATATATGCTTATTCTCTAGTAGGCTAACATGCATACAAAAAGGAGGTATATTACATTATATATTTAGTTTTTTTTTTTTTTACGAACAGCTTATATATTAGTAAATATAGGAAGCTTAGAAGCTTATTGAAGCTATAGCGACAAGGACTTAAGCTTACTTTTCTAGTATACTCCTACAGGTATATTATAAATTTTTATCTGTGTATTTATTTACAAAGTTAGGTAACAAAGATTTAACAACTCTGTATTGTGATGTAGGATTTGTGGTATAGGGCAGGAAGCCGCTAAACACGTACTTGCACAGCTTTAAGCTATGGTCAGAAGAATCAGCATACAACTCTTTGGCGAGCATAGAATATCGATGCACGATGTCACATGACTAGAACCAGCTAAAATAATTTAGTTTGTCTCGGACATTGGGTTGTGGAGGTTCAGCTCTTTTCCTAACAAATTTATCATTTTATAGTAAATGGATTAGATTTGCCTTACCAAAAAATTTGTTGATCTGCCAAAGTTGTCACGACTGGGAAGTGACAACAGAGTGCAGTGCTCAATGTTTAAAAGCCTTTGTTTACATAAACTATTGAATGTGACAAAGTTGGGGTTCTGTTTGAAACAGGCAAAAAAAAATTGTCTTATTGTCTCTAAACTTGAAAAAAAGCTGATAGGGGGAAAAAAAAAATAATAATAATAAAAAATAATTCATCTCATAAGATTGCATTGCATCCAATACGATTTATTGATTTTTTTCTTGGCGTATTCAGCCGTATACGCTGTATGTACGCTATTGAAATCAGAAAAAAGGCAAATAGTCCGTGATACTTTATTTATAATCAATATAAAAAAAAATATGAGTACGATCAAAGGATCTACGTCACTGTTAATTTTTTTTTTATGACTATATTTCAAATAGACGCAGCTGAAGATATTATTTTCTCATGCTTATTTTAAGAATGAATTGCCATTAACATGCGTCCGCAGATGACGACAGAAAATTTAAAGTACATCAAAATTAGCCTCGCCACCTATTTGTTACGTGACGATTTTTCTATCATATCACGCTACCTACTAGCCCCATCATGGAACTTCGTTCAAAGAAAATGTTGAAAATACATACATAGATTGAATTGTATAAACTGCTTGTTGGGAAGATTGTATATTCGCGCTTGGCCAAGTTACAGTCCAAAGCGAACATCAGAGCTCCTGCTGTTTAACAAATACAGTAACAACATAGTGACGGGAGCTCTAAGGAGGCACTCTACCATAGGCCGAATGGCTGAAAGGATCCAATTTCCTTAAGAATGAGACTGGATAATTATGTCCGGTTGTCACATCTGCCAAGCAGTCAGGCCAAGATATAATACAAAGCAAACATCTCAACTCCTGCTGTTTCACAAAAACAGGATCAAGATAGTGACGGGAGCTGTAAGGGGGCACTGATTTCTGAGAGGATGCATGTTCCCCATCACGACTTCTGTCGTAAATAGAAAGTATCCAACACCTGCTGTGTGACTGCCCAGCAATTCTAGAAAACGCACCCAATGTCTGGGAAAACCATTCTAAGAAGATCTGTGTTGTCCTGCAAATGTGCCCATAGCGGACCTTGCGCTTTTTATCGAATTCTCAACGAGGAGAGAGATTAAGCAGCCCACCATCTATTCCAGCCCTCTTTTCCATCACGTTTAACTAGGCAACACAATGGCCATCACGATCTCTGAGTGATCTACCACCTTAACTAGCAATTTGCAATTTGCATTTTAGAATCTTTAAAATATGGATTGCATATGACTTGGGGCCCCGCTGGTGCAGTGGTTGACGTGTTGCACTCCCATTCCAGAGGTCCCTTTTTTGCACCCATGAACCGTCCAGCGCCAAAAACCCCAAAACCTGTAATTAGTAATTTAAAGGCTATAAAGCTATATTCCCCGCAAATTGGAAGGCATAACATCCGATAAGGGATTACCTCAGCAGTTTGGCAAAGAAACATTTTCATGACAGGCCACTCCAAGGCCTTAAAAGGAAAGGGTTTTAAAGAACTTTAAGATTGAGTGAGACATTAAACCTCTTTTCTCATTACTGCTTTAATAATTCTAAAAAGTGCTGTGTAAAATTTAACAATAAATACGATAAAGTAACAAAATAAATAACAAAATTTTCGATTATATATTTTCAAATATAATTCACAAATTTCATGGACTTGTGCCTAATAAACACAGTGCGATTTAGTTGGAGTTTTCTACATAATTTTAAGCGAAAAAGCTTTTTTAATTAGAATTATATTTGGTCCTTTTTCAAGACTATTTTCTCGATACTCGTAACTTATGCTTATAAACTAAACTAATTTTAATTTAAATGTTAAGTGTACCTAACTATTAATCCTACAGATGAGACTCTTCAATACCGAAAGATACACCATTATAAGCTCATTTAAAGCTTATGTGAATATAAAAATAAGTTTTTCTTAGGCGCAAACTTTTAAGCTACCAACTTATACAAAGGTCATACAAAACGTGAATTTAATTTGTTCAAAAATAGTTATTGCACTGCAAAACCATAATTTGCCTGTTCAGAAGAGCAAGTTGCCCATCCGAGGGTTAAGAGCACGCTCGACACAGCATCAAAGAGCGTAGGCGATACGTTGAGCTCTCAGTCAGTCGCCCACTCAGTCAGCCAGGTGGGCTTTAAAAATCAATTAACCTTGGAGCGCCTCGACATTTCTCGGCCTTGCTTTGAGGCACATTTTTATTGAATCGACGCTTGTTTTTTTTTTTTTTTTTTTTGTTTCAGGGTGTTTCCTCGCCGCCTTTAACTTTGTGCTGGGCTCTGAGTATATTGATGGCTTGGCATATTGAACGTGACAGTTGGCATGTTGGCCATGGGGCTTTGGCATTGTTGGCTTTTAAGGCTGACCTAGGCCAATGGTTGAAATGTTAATTTTAATCAGGCCTTAGCCAGTGGCATCAGGGCCTACAGGCATAATCGCATTCGATTCATAACAAATACATAAATATATAAAAATCTTATAAAAATCGCATTTCAAGGGTCAAAGTCAAAAAAAGAAGAAGAGAAAAATCCCTGCTAGGCATTTTCCAAGCGTTTCCCAACAACAACAAAATCGGCCTAAAAATAAAAGTAAGGCAGCAAACCCAAAATGTAGCTTTAATGGGTTTAGCCCTTAAACAAAAGTGGAAAATGGAAAAAACAGGCAGTAACCAACAATAAAATATGTATACTTATCAAAAATATGAAGAAGAAGGAAAAAAAAGAACAAAAGAGCTGAAAAAAAGCCAAGTTAACATTATAATTTTTAATATTTTTGCTTTGGCCTAGCTCAAACATTTATGTTGTGTTTGTTGTTGTTTAGCTTTGCCTTTTTTGGCAATGGATTTTGGCCTTTGCCGCAAGTGTGAAGCTGTCAAAAGCAGAGTTAAGGCGGCGGTTGTGGGGTGTGTGGGTTTGCCTGCCTTAGAAGCAGCTATGCTTGTCCAGATTCAAGTTGTGGATGCTGGCTACAAGCTGTGCAGTACCTCCTATGGCTACACAAATGTAACTAAAAAAGCTAAATTTCCTGCACTCTCAAACACACACACACAGCCAAAGAGATCCTGCCACATGGCTCTTATGCTTTTTTTGCCTTATTTTTCTTGGTTTCAGCTGTTTTTTTTTTTCTTTTAACCCAAGCAAACCTTCGATTTCACGCAGCGTTTGGCTGCTCCGGCAATTTTATGCCCCAAACCTCTCTAGGATGTTGTCGCTGCTGTCTCAGTCTGCTTTTGGTCGCTTGTTTACTGTCTTTTATTTATTTGCTTGTTTTATTCTCCACACATTGTCTATGTGTGTGTGTGCTTTCTTAGAAAGGAAATCGAATTCGAATCACTTTCGGATATTTTGGTTATAAAGTCGGATATTTTTGCGACATTATTGTTTTCGACATTTTCTTAGTTTTTGGGGCAAACATTTTTTCACCTTATAACACGCGCTTACTCTTTCGCACACATGCTATATGCATTGCGCTCGCTCTCTATCGTTCTCTCTGTCTCTTTCTGTCGCGCATTGTCTGTATGCTAGCAGTAAAATTTATTGCTTCCAATTGAGTGCACTGACACAAACACAGCATCGGACACACATACATGCACAGATGCAGACTTACAGACACACACACACACACACACTTAAAGCCCAAGCAACAGCGTGAACAGCTCGCGCTTGCCCTTGATATACACTTGCGCCCTTTCTATACTCGACCCACAAACACACACACACACAAAGAGAGAGCGAGACACACACAGATACACATATATCCATTCACATATGTTGGGCACTTTGGCGCACGGTATAGCAACATATTGAAAAAGGAAGCACATGTAAGCAAAATTGACAAGGCTAAAGGATATCGATGTCTGCTTATAATGTGCAACATATTAAACCTAAGCACAAGTTGTTGCCTCCAAATACTTACCCAAGCCCCCTGGCCCTTTAAACAGAGTGCTTCCCCGCTTTGTGCTCTATAAATAACAGCAGCCCACGCCTTTTGAGGTCCACTGCTACGCCTTCCCGTCCCTCTAATAATCAAAGTTGCCACCAAAAAAACAGTTTTCAACCGAGTTGCTATTATTTTCTTGTTGATATTTTGCTCAGGCACCGTGTTCATAGGGTTGCCTAGTTCTCTCAGTTGTCGTTTTCGTTGCTGTTTTTGGCGCAATGTCCTGTGCCACACGTTGCGCCTGGTTTGGTTGACTGCCTGACGGCCTGCCTGCCACGTTGCCTTGCGGCTAATATATGAGCCCATGTCGCCGTTTTGGCCTGACCTCACTTTTGTTTTGCTTTGCTTTGCTTTGCTCTTGGTCTTTGGGTCTTCCAGCTATATAGAGCAGGTGACTAGTGGCAGCTGGAAAGTATACTCTCTTTGCCTCTATGAACCATATGAACCAACTTGAGTTAATATTGATGATGTTATTAAAATAATAAATTATTTCAAAATTATGAACTGGCGCCATTTCTCATGATGTGCGGCCGGAAGAGCATAAATCAAATCATGGCATAGAAATAAACTGCCAATTGGCTTTAAGCGTTGGCACTTTAAGGCAGGCAACAGCCACGCCCAGTTACTGAGTTATCCTTTAGCCCGGCCTAAATTAGACTTAACTTTTGTGAAGAGCTGACAGTTGACGCAAAACTGTCAACTCAAAGTGAGATAAGAACTAATTTAATTAAGTGTTTTTCATAAAAAGAATTTGTTCGTTTGATGGCAAATAGGTAACAGCTATGATTTCATGTCCGATTCAGGCTCGACCCGAACTGAAGCGTTCTAAAAACATGAATTATGGAACTTAATTAATGTGTCATATAAAGGGATTTCAAAAAAGGCTTAACCCAAAAAAGTCTGCATTGTATAATGGTGTTTATACAATACATATTATCAATAAACTCTTGGCAACAGCGCCAGAGCTGCATTGCATATGTTCATAAGGGTTAAAGATTTGTTTTGTCTAGCCGAATTTTGCTCTCCAAGCTTTAAAAAATTATTGGAACAAGAAAGACTTGAAGCACTAAATACAATTCTTTGAATGCATTTAGTCAACTTCACAGACTACCAACGAAGCGACTCGGCTATAAATTAGTCCAGGTGATTAAAGTATTCCCCTTGACTGGAAATATACACCTTTATTAATGAATATATCATATATATATATAAGTCTAGCCTGGCTTGTCATGCCATGTAACGTTACGCCAAATACTAAGGCTTATGATTTTATTTATTTTAATAACTTGCCATTTTTTAATCTAAGTGTAACGTTACGCCAAACTCTTTTTCCTAATACATCGGAAGTATTTTTTATAAAATACAAAGCTATTAAATTGCTACGTAAGTTTTAAAAGGCATTTTAAAAATGTAGCTTCTCACGGCACCCCCCAATGTCCTCTAACGAATAGGCTTTAAATAACGTTTAAAAATAAATGTATAATAATAAATAAAACTTCGAAAAAAGGGGGTTTGATGTGAGAACACAAAACCCCTAGAATTTTATTAAAAATTATTATGAAAATTACGGAGTATGTATTTCTAACGAAGTGAGGATAATTTTTAAGAGGAAAAATTTGTACAAGGTTGAACTCAAAGTTTCTTTTCATGCTAACAATTTCGACGTATTTTTCAAATTCTATGTATCATAGTGCCAAATGCATGATTTACAAAATTTTTATATTTTTGAGAAAAGCTTTTACTCGGTCTTTGACATTTCAACCACACCTCACTTACAGTTATTTATAGTGCTTTAAAAAAGTATATGCATTTGCTCACCTGTAAAGCGGTTTTCCAGCGCTCTCTCTAAACCAAAGCACCATATAGACACGGTCGTCTTTTGCCTCCGGCTCAATGTCACATGGTAGTGATGCGGTGCGTCCCAGAACGGCTTCCACAGCAACGGTAGAAACTGCAAGAATAGTGGGGAGAATACAAAAACACAATATAGATTTTTATTTTCATTCGACCACAATTACATACAAGTACAACAAGTGTAAATGAGCAGCAGCTCATGCAAGACATGACAACTATTAGGGTTTAAGTAAGGGGTGGTGAAGGCAGTGTGGTGAGTAAGGGGTGACTAAGTGATGGCAGCTGGTTGCCATTTGCATTGCGACAAGTTTCAAATGTTGATGTCAAGACACGAAAAACTATTGCTAAAGTCATTAACACAATATTAAAATGTCTTTGAATGTGCATGTGATTATTGTGTGTGTGTGTTTGGGCGTACTTGACTCCTTCGGGCTGTTCGATTCCTTAAACATCTACAAATGTCAACAAAACGCTGCCTTTTAACTGTCACGCCGAGCGTTGGCGTTAACGTTGGCGTCGACGTTGACGCTCCAGTTGGCAACACGCAAAGCAAACCGCACGACAACGAACCTCAAAACTCAACGTCAGCCAAGTTCTGGAGAGGCCTGTTCCCAAACCGCAGTTACCAGCAACTCCTCTACTGCTAGCTAGTGGAAGTCGTCCTTGCCGTGCTCGTCATCGTCGTCGCATAATCACAACCAAGTACGTGAGTGGGAATATTAATGTTAAATTGACGACGACAACGACCATGATGACTATGGGAAGTAGGTACAGGGCAACAAGAATGACGTCGACAATGTTAGCGACGATGAGGTGGTCGCTTCTGGGCTATGGGCTCTTTTTCCGTACTCTGTTTTCTATGGTGTATGGTCTATGGCTGCGATTTCATTGCGGCCTCATCTTTTGCATTTAAACTGCCAATTGATGTCAGTGAAAATAGATAAATGCTTAGGGCGCTTTTGGTATCGCTGCCATCGTCAGGGGAGGGGCAGCAGCACTGAGACTGTGCACGGATAAACGTAAGGCCAATCCAAACAAATGACAATGGTTAGTATGCCGGATTAAAGGCGGCTGACTAGGGGTATGCCAGCTATTGGTTGCATGGTAAAATATTCCTTAATTGCCTATTTGCTTTGCATTGCTTTACAGCATGGAGTCAAAGGGAGTCCCTTGGGCGGGTATCGTAAATTAATATAAAAAATATTAAGCGCAAAATGAATTGCAAGTTATGACAAAACTATTGAGGATTAGAGTTTGATGGTATTATATATAGTTATGGCACTGCACTACAGAAATGTAGAGCATAGTATAGCTGATTAAAACTTTGATATAAGAAACTGTTATACGATATGTTGTTACTTAAAGGGGTTTTGATGAGTCAATGGCTACTTATACGTATACGTAATATTAGTATCTGCCAATCACTTAGCTTGAAAATTGTTTAATTTTGAATATGATTGCCAAATACAGCTTTAAGTAATTATTAAAATATAGGTTGGGCCATATGTGGTTTGTTTGTTCATCGCATTTTATTTGTATATTTTCTGACAAAATTGGGCAAACGTTGATGTTCCCGGCGACTCATCGACACTAACCTCAACTATGTTTTTTTCATAGGTCGACAATTTTCGCCTTGTTCGGTTGTTAAACGATCCATAACTAAAATTGAGTAGTTTTGAACTCGATATATGTCGAAGAGCATCCACTTTGGATGGGTATGTTTTGAATTATGAGTGTTTAACAAACAAACCAACAGATGTCCCACCCTATACAATGTAATTTTATGGATTTTTCACCAATTTTGACGCACTAGTATGTTAGATCAGTTAGCTCTGGGACGGCCTTCGTGACACGAAGCTCGTGCACATCACTTTAATAAAGCATTCCAAAATAAAAATTATTGAAATAAATTGTTAAATAAGACTGTATCGTTTTATTAAATAATTAATGTATTATATATATCAATTAAAAATTGAAGTTCTTTGGCAAAAGCTTATATTGCAGCAACACATGAAAAAACCGGTATACAGTTGATGAAACTTTTCACCATGTTAAGAAAATATGTTCTTGACAGTACGCTGGTGTTCTTAAAATATTTTCTACTCTAATTTATTTATTTTCAATGACAAGTACAAATTAAGCAACTTCTTAAGATGCTGCCTGTCTTTATACGAGTTAATGATAATTAATGTTACTTTAGGTACAACGTTAGTAAATATGTGTATAACTTGTAAACAATTAATGTTATTAGGTTAAGTACTATTTAAATGTAACGAATGTAATGTGGCATAGTGGCAACGCCTTAAACATTGTGTGAACATCGATAAGATCAAGATGTGATCTTATCGATGTGTAATGACCTTATCGATATGTGTTCATCCTATCGTGGCATGCACTGTTGATGCATGCGGTATCGATTGGTAATTATATTGTGAAATAGCACGCACGCAAGCTGCGCTTGATATATTGTTTTTGGAATTAATAAAAGCATTGCGTATTAAAATAAGCGTTGGTTACAAATCAGATGTGGGGTAAGCCCAGTGCCTTCCGTTGTGGCCGGGATTATGAAATACGAAGAAATTTTAAAGAAAACAAAAGAGGACTTAGTGGCTATACTCGATCGTGAATGCGTGCAGGTGCGGCAAGACGCCCAGTTTCATGAGCTTCGTGTGGCTGTTAAACGAATTATGGAGCAGAAAAACCTAAGTGCAGATGAGATTTACACTCATAGTTCACCTATGTCCAGCAGCAATTTTTCTCCGAAGGAAAATTCAATTGTTTCAGCGCCAATGGCTGATGCAATAGTCGAAATAGACGCTGACGCCGGTGGTGAAATAGACGCCATTGCTGGCGAGCAGCAGAAGCTGGTATACGAGTGTGCAAATGAAACAGCACTATTAAAGAAAATGGAGGACCTTTACGTTCAAAGACAACGAGTAGCTGAGTTGCGTTTGGCTGCGATGCAAGCAGAGGCTGAGTTGCGTCAGCAGGAGAGCGGTTGTAGTCAGCAGGCAGAAATACTTAGTATCCGTGACTTTGAGGGATTAATTCAGCCGTTTTCTGGCGACGATGGCTACCCAGTGGGCCGTTGGTTGGATGAGTTCACGGATATTGCAGAACTGTTTAAGCTTTCGGACCAGCGCCGTTGGATTTTTGCTAAGCGAAGTTTGACTGGTTCAGCGAAGACCTTTATTGCACATGCGGCTCCGTTGACTTGGGCAGAGTTATGCATCCAACTCCGTAGCGCCTTTGAGCAAAAAGTCACAAGTTGGGATATTGGAAAGAAATTGGATGCGCGTAAAATTTCAAAAGGAGAGTCAGCGTTGCAGTATTATGTGGCAATGTGTAATATTGCCCGTCAGGCAGAGTTGGCAACTAGTGACGTGATCAAATTCATCGTTAGTGGGCTGCAGGATGAATCAGGAATCGCTGCGCCTATGCTTTATTGTAAATCCTTAGATGAGCTGCGAGATAAAATTATACTTTTTGACAAGGTGAGGCCTACCATGGCGTCAACACATATCGGCCTTAAACCATTGGAGAAAAGCAAGGAGTTAGGACCACAAATGTCTAACACGCGTTGCTTCAATTGCCGTCAGTTTGGCCACCTTATGAAGAACTGTGTGAGGCCAAGGCGACCTGAGGGAGCTTGCTTTAAGTGCTGGAGTGCAGATCACAAATATATGCAGTGTCCGAAGCGGCGAATTGGAGTGACTGTGGGCGCCGTACAGGAGCTGCAACCTGATGACCAAACAACAGAAGATTTAGCAGCTGTACAACTCATTAACTTATGAGTGCTATTTGGTGAGGAAAGATGCAGTAATGTTTTTGCCCTTTTAGATACTGGTAGTCGTGTTTCATTTGTTAAAAAATCACTAGTATATAATGGTATTTTTAAGAATAGTATAGTTACTCCTTACCACGGCCTAGGTGGACCGCCTATATCGACATATGGAAGAGTAAAATGTCTTGTATTTTTTGGAGGAAGATCCTATATAATTTTTGCATACGTTGTGGACGATTCACTATTACCCATTCCCTTATTATTAGGTCGAGATTCATTGAAAATTCTTGGAATTAAGTTGACACATGAAAAGTCAATTATTGAAAATAATCACCCTTTTTTTGGTTCATTTAAAGAAAAAATTAATTTGATTTATAATACTGTATATGCATCTTTGTTCACCGGATTAAAAACAAATAGGTTAAGAAATGAAAAATTTGATAAGTTAGGTAAGCTGAGTAAGCAAACTTCTGATAACATGATTGAGCAACTCGGATGTGACCCATACTTGGAGTGGTTGGATGAATTTGGGAGCATTTGTGCAAGCATAGAGATAGAGCCGATTAACGTAGGTATAGAATTTGGTCTAATAGAGGCAAACCGTTGTCGCGAACTTATTCAGAAACATTACCTTAGTAAAAAGAAAAACTTTACGGGTACTCCTAAACATTTTATGAGTATTAATTTAACTGATACCACACCCTTTTATTGTGCACCCAGACGACTTTCCCATTTTGTAAAAGAAGAAATTAGGAAAATAACTGAAGACTTGTTGAAAAAGAAATTCATTCGCCAAAGTAATTCCCCTTATGCTTCCTCTATAGTACCAACTGTAAAGAAGAACGGAGACTACCGTATGTGTATTGATTATCGTATACTAAATAAGCGAACTGTTAGGGATAACTTTCCCTTGCCCCTTATTGAAGATTGCATAGAGTATTTAGAGGGTAAGGAATGTTTTTCTGTGATCGACATGAAAAATGGATTCCATCATATTGGTGTAGAAGAGAAGTCAATTCAGTACACTGCATTTGTTACCCCCCATGGTCAGTATGAATACTTACGTATGCCCTTTGGTCTTAAAAATGGCCCTCCAGTATTTCAAAGATTTATTTTTAATGTATTTCAGGACCTTGTTAGAGACAAGTTGATCGTTGTGTACATGGACGATATTATTGTAGCGACACGGACCTTAGAGGAGCATTTTAGGATACTTGAGAAACTCATGGATCGTTTGGCTGAATATAATCTTGAAATTGGCATGAAAAAATGTTCATTTTTGCAGAAAAATTGTGAATTCTTAGGATATAGAGTTGATTCAACAGGAATTACCCCTAGTGACTCTCATTTGGAAGCCCTTAAAAAGTACCCTGTTCCAAATAATGTTAAGGAGCTACATTCTTGTCTAGGATTTTTCTCATATTTCCGCCGCTTTATGCTTAACTTTGCGCGAATAGCGAAACCCCTTACGGAGTTACTGAAGAAGGGCGGACCATTTCCCCTGAAAGCAGATGAATTGAACTCTTTTAATACGTTGAAAGCGGCTTTGTCGAGCCCACCAATTTTGGCTATATTTAGTCCCGATAGAGAAACTGAGTTGCATACAGATGCTAGTTCCCATGGGTTTGGAGCAATATTAATGCAACGTCAGGATGATGGAAAAATGCACCCAGTTTTCTTTTATTCTAGTAAGACATCGTTAGCAGAATCTAGGTATGATAGTTATCGATTGGAAGCGTTGGCTGTGATCAGGGCTGTACGTAGGTTCCGTGTTTATCTAGAGCATAGGCCATTTAAAATCATTACAGATTGTAACGCCCTTGTTCAGGCGTTTGAAAAAAAGGCTACTAATCCATTGATTGCACGCTGGGCGGTAGAGCTACAGCATTATGATGGTACCCTTGTTCATAGGCCTGGTGCAAACATGGCGCATGTTGACGCCCTAAGCAGACAAACACAATTGAGAGAGATATTGCGAGATGGTGATGATATTGATGATAATGCATTGGAATGTAGAAAATGTATGAATATGAACGTTGAGAGTAGTGATCAAAAGCATAGTGCACATAGTAACCATAGCGTAGAGAACCGTAGTGCATATAGCAACCGTAGTGACCAGAAGCGTAGTCCACATAGTAACCATAGCGTAGAGAACCGTAGTGCATATAGCAACCGTAGTGACCAGACCCGTAGTCCACATAGTAACCATAGCGTAGAGAACCGTAGTGCATATAGCAACCGTAGTGACCAGACCCGTAGTCCACATAGTAACCATAGTGTAGAGAACCGTAGTGCATATAGCAACCATTGCGACCAGATCCGAAGTGCACATAGTAACCATAGTGTAGAGAAGTCTAGTGCATATGGCAAACATAGTGACCAGACACCTAATGCACATTGTAACCATGGCGTAGAGAATCCTTTTGCGTATAGTAAAAAGCATAGTGCATATAAAATCCGTGGTGTAGCGAATCCTAGTGCATATGTCAACTGTAGTGACCAGATTCGTAGTGCATATAGCAAACCTAGCGTAGGTAACCCTAGCGCGTATAGCAATCACAGAGACCAAGATCATAGTGCATATAGTAACCATAGCGTAGGGAATCCTAGTGCATATGGCAATTGTAATGACCAGACCCACGGTATGCACAGTAATAATAGTGTAGAGAACTCTAGTACATATAGAAACCATAGTGAAAAGACTCCCGATGTATGCAAAAACCGTAGTGCACGAAATGTTAGGATGTATAGCAGTGATAGGCCAAATAGCGAAAATATTGACCGTAGTGAAAATATAACTTATGATGTTGGAAGTAGCGATCTTACCAAAGACGAGCATATTGAAGTAGGAAAACATGATGAAGGCAATTGTCCATTTTATTATATGGGAAAATGTTATGGCGAACCTTTACCATTTGTAGGTGTCGTAGGTGCAACTCCGGAAGATATTGATTTATTGTTGCAGACTGAGCAAATGCGTGACCCAGAGATAGAGAAAATTCGTAAGATGTTAGAGAAGAAGAATGTTGATTTCTTTGAGCTTCTTGATGGAGTGGTTTATAGGTCAACCAAGGAAAATAATATGTGTTTGTATGTGCCTAGTGTCATGGAAGAACAAGTTATTAGAGTAACACATGAGAAACTTGGACATCTGGCGAAAGATAAGTGTTTCGATTATTTGGCTCTTAGGTATTGGTTTCCTGGAATGCGTCGTAAGGTTGATAACTTTATTAGGAATTGTTTGCCATGTATACTTCACTCAGTCCCTAGATCAGTTCACAATAGAACGTTACATAGTATACCAAAGTCGTCCGTACCATTTCATACCTTGCATATTGACCATTTGGGTCCGCTTCCTAGTTTAATGTCGAAGAGGAAGCATTTGTTGGTTGTCATAGATGCCTTTACTAAATTTGTTAAGCTTTTCCCAGTAAATTCAACAAGTACTAAGGAGGTGACTGCTTCGTTGAGCCGGTATTTTGAATTTTATAGTCGTCCCCATAGGATTATATCAGATCGTGGCCCTTGTTTTACATCCTTGGATTTTGGTCCGTTTTTGTCTGAACGAAATATTGAGTATATTAAAGTAGCCACTGCGGCTCCGCAAGCCAATGGGCAAGTTGAAAGAGTGAATAGAGTCCTTATTCCAATGTTGGGCAAGTTGTCGGAACCCCTTAGTCAAGCCGATTGGTATAAGCTGTTGTACAAAGTAGAGTTCGCAATTAATAATTCTGTCCATGGTACTACACAGAAATCCCCTAGTATGTTGTTATTCGGAGTGGAGCAGAAGGGAGCAATTGTAGATGAGTTGGCCGAATATTTGGATGAGAAATTTAGTTCTAGTAATCGCGTTGATTTAGCTTGTCTTAGAGATGAAGCTAGTGGAAGAATATTGAGGTCACAGGCTAAGAATGAGGAGCTTTATGCAAGGAAGCATCAACCGCCGTGTGAATATAAAGTAGGTGATTTTGTGGCTATTCGAAACGTAGATACAACTGTAGGCATAAATAAAAAAATCGCTCCTAAGTATCGTGGTCCCTATAAAATTAATCGTGTGCTCAATCATGATCGTTATGAAGTTACAGATATAGACGATTGCCAACTTACACAGATACCTTATAGAGGCGTGCTTGAGCCTGCAAGATTGAAACCGTGGATGCAAGTTGTGAATAAGACAGTTGCATTTTGTTCTTAGTTTAATAGTTGTAATCACATATTGTAAGCCACATAGTGTTAAGAATTAATTGATAACTAATGTAAATGAAATTGAAATAATAATTGTAAGTAGTATTGTAATTATAGTGTAGATCGAGGACGATCTAAAGTCAGATTGGCCGAATGTAAACAATTAATGTTATTAGGTTAAGTACTATTTAAATGTAACGAATGTAATGTGGCATAGTGGCAACGCCTTAAACATTGTGTGAACATCGATAAGATCAAGATGTGATCTTATCGATGTGTAATGACCTTATCGATATGTGTTCATCCTATCGTGGCATGCACTGTTGATGCATGCGGTATCGATTGGTAATTATATTGTGAAATAGCACGCACGCAAGCTGCGCTTGATATATTGTTTTTGGAATTAATAAAAGCATTGCGTATTAAAATAAGCGTTGGTTACAAACTAATATATTTCATGATTTTAGGAAAATAACTAAATCAAAATGACATAGACATTCCCAAAATAGAAATGAAGTACAAAATGATTGATGTGTTCTTTTGAAGTACAAGAAAAGTGGGTGAGTGTAGCGAACCTTTGGCTCAAATGCATTTGGCAGTCTTTCAGTCATTTGAATGCCCTCCAGTAATTTATTATAAGCCCACACATGTAGGTATTGTGTGCTTTGACAGGTTTTTCAAACTGATGCTCATTAATATAAACGAATAGGCTTCACAATCAAGTTACGCGTAATTTAATTTTAGCCTCAAATAAAAGTATAGGAAAACCAAATTTCTTACGCATAATTTCAGTTAGGCTGGCGTCGGGTGGGACGTAGGGTTCCAAAATTGTTGACATTTATTTAATATGCGCACGTTTTATAGAAAAGCAATTCCCAGTCGTATAATTTATGGCACACTACAAAAATTTGCACATGAAAACGCCGCATGAGCAGATACACGCGCGACTGCACACACAGACACATACACTGACGCCTCAAAACACACATAGATACTCTATCGAGCTATAAGCTCTGCATATAGGCCAACTGCTACAGTATCTGTGAGTGTGTGTGTGTGCAGCCAGTTTTTCGTTTCGTTTGTAATTCCCATGTAAGATGTCAAATTCTTAACCAGCAGCAGACAGACCGATGCCGCCCAAACTCAGTTTACTCTACCCAACAATCTAGCAACGCTACAGCCCTCCAGCCTTCAGTTACAGTTGGTTTCTTCTGTCTTTGGCGACTTCAACGATGGCAAATTGACATAATTTGTGATGTGTGCGTTGCCATCAACCCAATGACGCGTCGCTGCCAACTTCTTTGCCCACATCTCTGCCAGCGTCGCTGTGCGTGCAAGCGTGAGTGTGTAATGAGTGATTTGCCCGTAAGGCAGCAGCAGCAGCAGTAAGTTGCAAAGTATAGACACTGTCTACTTCAACGATCGTTATGTCCCAAACATTTTTACACAAAATCAGACAGTCTGTGCGTAGCAGGATGCCGTAGAAGGCGTTTGCTTGACTTATTTGGCAAGGCGTGGCGCTGATTGCTGTGATATGTCGTAGCAGGCAGCAACAGTTGAAATTGTTACGTCTAGCCTCCGGGCAAATGTGACGGATATGGATACAAATAAATTTCCGCCTCAGAAAACGAGACACATAGAACAAAAAAGTATAACACAAATTTAATCTGACACAATTTATTGGCCAAGTCAGTCTGTCTCAGGGCCATGCACTTGCAGTTGTGTTTTAATATTTAAGCAACTTTTGGCAACTATTATTTATTTAGGCACAGTATGTGGGTGTGTGTGTATGCGAAAGTTTTGTGAAATGTCATTTTAATTTTTATTCATGACATAAAAGGCAAAAATAAAAGCAATTTCATCAGTTTGGATCTGCTTCGAATTGCCAGAAGTACTGGATGAGCTATACAAAGCACACACAATGATGCAAATGGAGAATTATGTTGAGAGAGAGAGAGAGAGTGAGTTGAAGCAATACAGTGGCGTAGATAGGGGCATCAATCAAACATCTTTGGTTTTCAATAAATATGGTAGGACTCGTGCCAATCTGTTAAAGTTGCATCATAAAACCACTTCAGATTCTATAGACAAATTTTATAAAATATGTACTAGCTTATATTTTTTTACTCTAAGGTGTACTTTTTTTTATGTTCATCATATTTCTTAGATATACGCCTATAAACCTATTTACTTTTTAGCGGAAGGACCCAGTAGCTAATACTCTATAAACAAGCATTTAGTTTAGTATTGAATACTAGATTTAATTTTTTTTTATACCAAAGACATATCAACTTTGCTTTAAAGTATTTTTCTAGCAAGGGAATCGAAAATTCTCAATTTCAATACACATATTGGCGATTATAATTTTTCTAATAAATACAGAATTATTTATAATTTTTTTTTTAGAATTCGAAAAGTGTAAAAATGCTGAAATAATATGTATGTATCAATTTGAGTTTAAAAATCACAAAATAAATTTTGTTTTTCAATTTTCACAATCGAAATTGATAGTAAAAATATTTTATCAATTTGTATTTTAGTAATTATAATAAAAACAAAATTGATTTCTTAATTTTTGTTTTAAAAATTCGACTTTATATGACAATAGTTTAAAAATTTGTATGATTTAAAATTCAAAATTATTCCGTTGATAATTCATATGTGTCTTAAGGATAATTATTTAGCACCCCATAAAGGAATATAGTTTGTAGAATGATGATAAGATATTTATTTTTGTATGGTCATCTCAATGGAGGGCCACAATTGTTCAACTAATCTAGCAGTCATTTTCAAAGATCATGTTCCAAAGAACCAGATAGCTCCAAGTGCAAGCGTTTTTGGTTCACATTCTGACTATGTTGGAGCTATGTTTTCTACTTGGGGAATATTAAAATCAATTGTAATAAAGTTGTTTAAAGCTTATGGTAAAAATGTATGCTTAAAAATTTGATTTACTCAGCATCTTAAACCGAGGTGCGATTAGGACGTAATAAGCCATAACTATAATACAATAAAATATAATACAAACCGCAAGTCTCAAAATATGCATAATTATTGCAGAACATTTTTTTAACACAACCTATAAGTTTTATAAGAGTTAATCAAACTTTACTGATTGACATAATATGGATAAAAGATAACTAGAAAATAATCTTTGCGAAGATAAATGAATGAAATTTAAAACCAATTAATATTCGCCTCTTTTACAAAAAACTATCTACACCACTGGCTACATGAGCGAGTATGTGTGGCTTATGCACATAATATTTATTTTTATATAGCTCTACATAAGCAACGAAGCTGTGAAACTTATGCAAATTGCATTTCAGTGTCTGCGCCAAAGGAAACTCAACAACAACTACAATAAGTACCAGAAGAGCAGAAGAATAAGAGCATCTCGCACACCTAAGAGTATGCAATAGCAAAACGCGGCATAAGGCAAACAGCATTAAAAAAAACCAGAGAAAAAGAGGAAAACAGGCGAAATTATAAAGAAAACATGAAAAATAAGAAAATAGTGGTAGAAAATGCGCATAATGAAATCCATTGCGAAGGCAAGCTGCAGCTTTTTAACTTGGCCTGAGCCTTGCTATACCTTGCCACTACTTCATGCGCCTTAGTACATATATATATATTCTGATGCTGCTTCTTTCTACTTTCTACTACTTTCTTCTGCCATTCACCAGCCATTGTTGTTGTTGTTGTCCTCACTGATGATGTTTTTGTTGTTGTTGCTTTTATGCGTGTAAAGTTTTTATACTCTTTATTTCAACTCAAGAGGGTATTCAGTTGGCGAAAAGAAATATACCTGGACGAAAGCAAGCCTTTCAACTGATGTTGCAATAATTTTTGCTAGATCTTTATACTAAAATTATATGGTGAAAAGTATGGCTCATAATGAAAGAAAGAATTTTTTTCGATGGCAACGATTATTGGTTGCTTTTATTTCGGATTTCGTTTCACTTTAACACGATTTATAATTAGAGCGCCATCTTCGTAAATGTACTAAAGCCAAAATTTGTATTTGTTCAAATAAAAGTATTAGAATGAGTAACAAAAAGGAAGTAACTACCAAGAATATAATAATATTATTATTAAATATTATAGGCACTGTAATAATTTATTGACCTTTGAGCGATCATTGTGACTGGCCTTATTAATCTAATTAAAGTTAATTGACATTGATCTTGAAAAACAATAAAGAATTACTCAACGAGTGGTACCAACAAAGATATCATGCTAGAACACACACATTTCTGCAAGTGGTGAACTTCTCCCCACTCTAATATCAAAACTCGGTTTAAGACCTACAACAGGATCTCAAGCTATCCCTTAGAAATTAAGCCAAAGAAAACTAGCCAGCTGAAACTATTTGTTTACTGTATATAGAAAAAAGATGTATTTGAAATAAACTTATTACCTAAAAAGTACTTGCAAGATCATTTAAGGTCCATTAGTATAAATTAAATTAAAATTGTTTAACCAATATTTATTATAGTTAAAAAAATATACCAATTAAAATTAAATAAACCAAAGAAAAATAAAATAAACTAAAACAAATATGCAACAACTAACTAACGCCATCTTGCGTCGACAACTTGCTTGCGCCATCTAGCGGATACACTAAATAGAAAAAAATCTCAAGGCCTTATTAGACGCAAAATATAATTCCAATCCTATCTCTTTAAAAAAAAAAAAGACGGCGGAAATGCTTTTTCTGAAGTTATAGCTTATTGCATTTTCGCAATGCTTTAAATCATCTGTGTGTAGAAATCAATTGGGATCTTTCTTATAAGCCAAATTGTCAAAATTTGTTTCGCATAGAAACTTCACTAAACCTAATCAAGTTAACACTCCTAAATTTATAATTTTTTTCTACAAGAGCTTGACATAGAAATTTTACTCTTTACACCGAAAAAAGCGGTTTTGTGTTCAAAATTTTTTATTCTTTTCTCAGTTTACTCAGCGGCATAGAATCAAAAAAATTATGAAATTATTTATGAAAAATAAAAAACAATTTTATAACCATTTAAAATAAATTTTTTTTTTTTTAAGTTTTTTGGCAACACTCTTAATTTGTGAGCAAGTAATATTATTGATTTTAAGTTATAATATAATATTAATAATAAAATCGCTTGATGCAAGGCACCAACCCCAGCATCAATGGAAATTTTTATTTTTGTCACTCTAATCAACTGTAGCGAATTTAAAATCTATAGCCTTAATTTTTGAACTCGTGCTTAGGCATATTTGCGCAGTATAAAGTTAACCTTTGAGTCTAAAACTACTATTAGGTGGCAAAATATCTAAAATGCAAATTTTTAAAGCAAATTTTTTTTCAAGGGATAAAGCTGTCATGCTGTGACTTGTCGCGTTAGTAGTGTAACTTATAGTCGTCATATCCCTACTGTAGTCAACTCACTTATTCTTCTCATTTTACGCTACGTACAAGTCACTCTCTGTGTACTCTGAGCATGGTAATTTTTGTATAGTGCAAAACGACAACACAACAAAAAGCCAAAGTGTATGTGCGTTTGTGTTTTGGTGGGTGTGTGCTTGTGTGCGTGTGCTTAACAGAGTAGACACTTGTAAAAATAGTGTGCGAAAATATAGCAGCTACTATACCAATGGCTGCTAGAAAATCTTTGGCAACAAAACTTGGCGACCCTGGCCAAACTGGCTGCAATGGCGGCAGCGAGAGCAAAGCAGGTCACGTGTAGCATAAACGTGCCATTGCGGTAGTTGCTGTAGTTGTTGTTGCTGCTGTAGCATTGTTTTTGTTGTCTTGAGTGTAAAAATTTCTTTAAATAAATATGTATGTAATAGTTTATGTATGTGCAAGTGTTTGTTAGTTGCTTTAGAGCATGCGTGTGTGTGTGTGTTTAGTGTATATGTGTAATTGAGATGAAAGGTAATGGCTGTGCCATAGCATACTTTCCAGCGCCAAAATCGCTAGCGAACAAAACTGTAGACAATGCCAACAAACAAACAACCACACACAGGTACACACATAGATACACACACACACGCACATACAATCGCGTATTATGTCTGTGAGAAAGTGAACGCACAAAGCGCTTTGTATGCCCTGCGTTGTTGTAGTTGTTGTGTTTGTTGTTGTTGTAGCAGTTGTTTTTTTAGCCGTTGTTGTTTTTGTTGCTTTAGAAGTGCCTAAGTGGCACAAGGTAAAGTCGCTGGCAGAGCTTTTTTGCCTAGCCGTAGGTGTTTTAGCCCAACCCGCTACCAAACACACACGGCTTCTTCTGTGTGTGTGTGTGCTTAGTGCACAATATTTGCACTAATTTAGTTGAAAACAAACAAAGTCCTTTGTTCAATTTTCGCCTTTAGATCGAGGCGCAGAATGAGACAAAAAAAAAAAACAGCAGCTCGAGTGACAGAGCAGCGCGCATTGTAGCTGCAAAGTGTTTGAGATACTTAGCCGCTGGCTGCGCTGTTTTGTTGTTGCATTGCACAAAAAACAACAACTACACTACATAGTACTACCTACCAACAAATAACAACTATAACAGCAGCATTAGTTGCGCAAGTGTTAACCCATTTTTAGAGCCATCAATGGCGCCTAGCTTTAGCTCTGGCTACTCTACTTAATTAGCACTTTTGGCCAAGCAATTTTTAGTTTTTACATTTTGTATAAACTGCAATTAGGCGCATCAAAATGTTGTTAGCCTTGTTTGTTGTTGTTTGCAGCTACGAGCCAACTTACGTGCAGCCAATTAGCCAACACACTCTGATGTTTTCTAAAAACAATGCCGACCAGGCCAACGAATGCCCTTAGGCAAACAGTAAAACAAATGGCAGACAAAATCAACAAATTCAAATTCAATTTTGGTATAATAAATATGCTTGGCAGTAACGTTGAAGCCAGCGTCAGCGGCAACTGTCAGGACACAGCACAGACGATAGACAACAAGTGCGACAAACAATGAATGAGTGTACAAAAATGAATGAATGAATGAATGAACGAGTGGCAGGCAACGCAACAGTAAAACGATACATATATATATATATGTCTATATATATAGATTATATATATAAGTGGCACAAAGTTATAGACAGGCACAGCAAAAACTCAAGAAGAATGAGTGAAATAGCAGCAAAACAAAAAAGGAACAAAATAACGCGAAAAGTTTACTTTGGCTTGACAAACTTTAGATACTCTCGTAGAGCAACTGGTTCATCCTATGACAGCTATTTATTATTAATAGCAAACTAGTTTCATGTTAAGGTTTGCAGCTATATTAAAACGTTGAAAACTTTTTTAATTTGAAAGCATATGCTAAATGATATATGTGTGCAAGAGTTTAAAAATAATTTTAAAAGATAGGCAGCAAGTTTATTCCATTTCTCTAGATTAGTCTTCGTTAGTAGTGCCACCGAGGTGCCGAGCATAGTTGGCAGCTCACTAAGTGACAGCCGAACGCATGCCGAACTCGCGGCCGGCTGCTTGCTGAGAAAAAAAAACACGCGTTCATCGAAGCATGTTTACGTTACTTTGTGTCGCATACACTGCGAAAAAGTTATATTGCATTAATTGGTAGCGTTAAGTAGTTGTCAAGCAGTGCTTTATTTACACCATTCGTATTACAAACTCTTTTTTTTTTTAATATATGTACTTTATTATTTTATACTTTCGTACAAACCAAAGTTTTTTCGATAATCATTATATTAACAGTAACCAAGAATATTTAAAATGCCAAATTTGGTTACGATATCTTCATAAACAAACGAATTATCCCTCTAAAACTTTTTGTTTTTTTGAGGTCCTCTGAAACACCCCTTGGAAGCTATATAATGTAGCCTCGATATCAAAAAAAGAAAACAAACTTGTCTCCTATGGAATAATAAGGAATCTAATCTGAAAGTTTGGTTGCTCTAGCTCTTACCATCTCTGAGAACTAGGCATTCATACGGACGGATAGAAAGAGAAACGGACAGACGGACATGGGTATATCGACTTCTCTAGTCACCCTGATCGTGCTTTAGGTAACTTTGGGGGGCCTCCGATGTCTCCTTCTGTGTGTTACAAACATTTTCGGCTTGCACAAACTTAGACTATCCTTTGTACCATACGGTACAGGGTATAAAAATAAAATAAAATAGAACCTGTAAGTCGATCCCTCGCTGCCAAGCCTTGCTCTAGATGCTGCAGGTGTAAGCTTGCGGGCTTAACAATCATTTTATCTTTTTGTAGGTTATGCCCAATAACAATAGTACTTGAGGCTATTATAAGTGGATAGTGCAGTCGAACTAAAGTAAACTGAACTTTGTTATACGAGCATACTTGACCAATCCTGCATTATGAGGCACCTAGGTTCTCTTTTGTTTTTTTTCTAATATAATGTTTACTTTTTATTTGAACTTCCTTTTTTCCACTTGGTTATTGTAAATCCTAGTCTCTGGCCAGTTCTTGATGAGAGTCGGTACATATCGTTAAACGACGCTGATTAGTTCATATTTATCTTTATTCCTCTTTCCATTTGTCATTCAATATTGAATTTTTTTTTTTTTCATATATATGAACTATATTGTATCCCGTTAAAATAAATAAATAAAATGCGTGATACATAAATAACATGTGTTTTTTAGCAGATTCAGAAATCGTTTTATCGGCTTAAACTTATAGGAATATTAAGTTCAGACTAGAAGACCGGTACAAGCATCTTATTAAGCCCTCCAACATTTGATTTTTTTCCAAAAATGTAATGTACATGTTATTAAGATATGACAGAGCTGTCTCGAGTTTTTCGTTTGGTATGGTATTCGGATTATTTATACACTGCTCTAATTTATAGCTTAAGTCGTTAAAAAGTCCACCCATCGGGCAGAGAAGCGGATTGTTTATTTAAAAAAAAAATATATATTCTAAGGCAAACTGTGCTTTGTTTTATCCTTTGAATAACTTAATAAATTAGATTTACACACACTAAAAAATGCAAATTAGATGAAAACGTTGAACAAATATGTATTGTCGATGAGTGTTTTTTTTTTTTTTTCGTAGAACTGGCAATGCTTTCAACTGTTAAAATTTCAGATTAAACATAAGTGATCTGTAAAATATACTTCTAGTGCTCTTTGTCCCTTTTATAAAGAAACTCATTTCATCTTCACTTTTCTAAGAACGCACAAGGCTCCACAAACTATCGACAAACATCGAAAAATCGGCAAGAACAACTTCAAAAATTAAGGTCAAAAAAAGTTTTTTGCAAAGTTTTAATTTTTTGTGCCCAATTTTTCAATATTATTTATAAAAAACTTCTGGTAAAACTTCTCTATATATCAATGGAAGCTTCTATTACCAAGACACCCACAGTTGTTATCCTTCGTTCGTGCAAGTTCTCTGACAAAGTTAAGGTACACTCTAAAAGAGTCTTTTAAACAAACAAGCTGAAGCTCAACTAAGGCCAACAGCAAACACGCTTATCCACATTATTATTGACCTTCAATTGGTCTCTGCCAACAACAGGACGACAGTTATTGATTTGCCAGCTGGGCTGCTTCCATATTAAGGCCGTCGAGGGGCTGTTGGGCTAACGTTAGCTTAAATAAATCAATACTCAAACAACAGCAGCATCTTTAAAACCAAGTTGGTCTAGAGATGCTGTATTTTTAAGCACTTGGAACTTAATGCGCTGACACATTGGACACCCAGCTTTGGCTTGACAAGCACAAGTCTCCAAACAGTATAGCTGGATGGCTCATATGTCCATATGGTCAAAGTTAAAGACCAGGAGTAACCACACACACACATACTTACCATGTACATACTTTTTATATGCACTAAGTGAGAGCGAGTTTCATGTTACATTGCGGTACGGTCAAAGGACAGGACAGGAGCAGAGAAATTGCATAGCGCTGCAGCTGCTGCTCACTTGGCTTATGACTCTTGGCCAGCTTCAGATGTAGTTGGTTAGGTGCACGACAAAAGGTCATACACACAGATTCATACATACATAGGTATTGGGGTTTTTGTGTAGTTTGATGCCTAAGCCTGGCCAGAAATTACATCAATTACACGGACATCGAGCAAGCCCAACAAAAAACTAAGAATGACGACACAGCTGCAATACTCAGGTGTTATACTAACAACACTTGCTTTAAAATATCCTAAATCAAGGAGCTTATTTACTTATACCACTTTTGTATAGTATTAAAATTTTTGATTAAAAAAATATAAGTGTATTCCATTGACGATCATGTCCTTTTCTCTATCACTCCTTAGATCTATGAATAGGCCAAGAAAAAAGTTGACTGAACAGGGTTAGCATTAAGGATTTTGAAAAGCTGAATGCGAGCTCGAAAAAACAGCCACGCCCAAGTTCTCTGAAAAAATCTCTAAAGCCCCATACAACAAAGTATTTTTAAGCTTATCTCAGGAACCTTGGGTTTTTTTTCTCCGGACTCGAATTAAGCGAAGTGCCATTTCAGAAATTTTGTGTGTTGGGGTATTATGGACCTCGGATTCGGTGAGTCGAAGTACGTATGGAAAGACCTGCCTGTGTAATTCAAATTGCTGCCATATAAACATAACATTTCAGTTTAGTTTTGTTTCATATAACTTCCATAGAAAAAGTGAACCCGTGACGTAATTTTCGGCACTATGTGAAATTTATTATATCATGTAAATAAAATTCATAGATACTCCTTTTTATTCAAAACTTTCATTAGGATCTTAGAGTATGCTTCAGATACGGACCAACTTGACCTATATACGGACAATGCGCCTCTCTGGGTACAATTTGTTGTTACTTGCTCCTATAGTCTCCAAATTCTAGGTATTCATACGGACATGGTACTATTTGCCCTGCTAGTCGGTCACAATAAAAACGATTCCTTAGGGACTCTGTAGCCTATAAACCATTTTAGCGGTCCAAGCCAAAAAAAAAAAAACCTCTCGGCAAAAGCTTTCAAATAGCAGTTGGTGCGTTTTTTTTTTTTTCGAGCCACTTTAGTGTATATACACTTCCTCAGCGAAATATACTTTTTCCAGCTGCTTCAAATCTTACATTTGACCTATGGACATACTCCCACATACATAGCTCTACTATATGTGAAGTGCATTGGTCATCACGTGTGGCCATGTGTCTGCCTTTGAGTGCACTTTGGTCAGCAATTATTTTATGTTGAGGTCGCATTAGAGGTGTGCGCCGGAGTCAGCATTGGCGCCGTAACTATGTTGCTTCCTAGCACGTGTCCTTACCGTACATGGAATCGTTACCGTTGCCATATCGTTTTGCTTTTGCCAGTTATTTTTTTCTTTTTTTTTTTTGGCCCTTGGCGCTAAAAACTAGTGGAGGCATAAAGTGCGAGAGTGCACGATGTTGGCGTTTATTGTTGCTGTTGTTGTTATTGGCAGTTGCCATTGCCATACCTAATGGTAGTTTCGCACACATGGGATCGAAGAGCAGCAGAAAACCACCAGCGAACAAAGCCAGAGAGCCAGCGAGAGAGCGAGGGACCTGAAACGTGAAGACGTGTGACGTCAAGCGACAGCCAACAGCTGCCGGCAGCATATTGAAGTGAAGTGCAGTTCAGTTAAGAGTTCGATTCTCTATAGTTCTCGGAACTGTTCAGTACAGTTCAGTTGCCAGCCAGAAAGGCAGCCAGCATTTTGCAGCTGCATTGTCATGTCAACCGATAAATTTACACATACGTGCGCAATACACACATGCACATAGATACACATACGCACAAGTAGACCAACAAACAATTGGCACCTTTGGCAATCTCTTTTTTGGTCATGCCATGAATTCGAGTTGAGTTCGAGCCGCAGTTGGTAACTGCAGTACGTCCAAGTTCGTCGAGTTCAATGTGCATTCAGTCGACTGTTAGTTATGGTCGCTTTGGAATGCAGCGTACACAACTTTGACCTGGCTCCTGGTCCGGGTCACATACGTTACATTTCCGCTGCTTGATGCCCGTTCGACAAGTATTTCAATGAGGCATCCCTCAATTGATGCAGCCATACATTAGATGCCAGCGGCTGTATGCCATCTGGAGGCGTGGCACGTGGCATGATATTAATGCTAATTGACAGCGGGACTGGCATATGACACTGGCACTAGTATGTATATCATATTTGTGGCATATTGCATTGGCTAGAAAATGTTATAACGCGACTTTGGGCGTTACGCTAAAAATGCAAACAGCCATTTAGTAGAATAATTGCAACCTTGGAGCATACACAGAAACAAAAAAAGTACTTTGTTGGCAATTGTAAGGTGAAAAAAACGTGTGGCATGCTTTTATGCACCATATAGCTGCCAGCAATTTAATGCTTTTTTTTGGTTTTTATTTCAAAATGGCTATGGTAATAAAAAAAAAACGTGCGAGCAGCTTATGTTGCGACTATGATATACCCTTATTGCTTACAATTTGTATTCGATTTTGATAAGCCTTGAAGCCCAGGTGCTTAACTATCATTTTGTGGTACCAAATTTAAGCTTAAGCTCTCAATTTACTTCAATGAATTAGATTAAAACAGATGAATTAGAAGAAAAAAATTTCTTAGTGTCAAGTTTTAGCTCTAAAATGTGAGCGTTTCCTTCAAAAATCCTTTTTGAAAGATAAATATTCGGCCGTTGGCCACAAAACGAAAGCTAGCAATTTTATTCGGATTCGTTTTTTTTTACTTATATTTCTCTTACTCTTTATTCTTACAGCACTACACCTTCCGAGGTAAATTATCTACGACTATGCTATTCTTATTTAAAGGGAAATTTTTGTATGCAAGACATGCACCAAATAAAAATTCGCTTTCTTCAAACAACTTTTTCGGCTGATTTATAAATATGTATAATCTGAATATATTCTATCAATATGATTTCGGAACAAAATGCGTACACTTTAATTTTAATTTCTCTTGCTTTCTCATTTGGTTTCAAACGACATAAAAAATTTATTTTGATGATATTTAATATAACATGCAACAAACATGGGGTCTTAAAACGAATCCGAATAAATCGTTCGCATTTGTTTTCCGGAGGACGACTGATTACAACATTAATAACAATAATTTCTTTGAGAAACAAATCAAATAATTTTTGATTCTTGCCCGTTTCCATTAATGTATATAGTACTATACAAAAATTATGTTGGAATAACTTAATGTTTCCTTGAATGGGTATATGATTATAAATAAGAAATCTTAGATTCGCAACTTGTTGAAGTAATATAAAATTATAAAAATCCTAGTCAAAAACATCTGATTTCATTACATTTTTGCTATTGTAGGTCTCAGATTTTTTTAGATAGTTTTTATAGTCTCCAATAGTAAATAGGCCAAAGTTTAAACTCCTACCTACCATATTCCAATTTATGTCAGCAATAAAGTTTTTTCGACCAGTTTGTGTTGGGTAAAGTGTATAAAGAAAGCTGCGGCTAATTACTTTATTTTAATTATTTTAGTAGTTTTATCTTAAGTCCCAATGTTTCTTTATAGCAGGAAAGCAGATATCAATATATTAAAATAATACTTGATAATACTTATCCATTTATGAAACGAGGATAAATAATTTGCCGTGGTAGCTAGGGCCTAAAGCAATTTTATAAAACTTACGCTAGTCAGAACAACTATTCAAAGCTTTTTGTTTATATGGAAAATCAAATATATTAAATTTTATAGTGCATAGGGAAATATAATGCTTGGAAAAAACTCACGTAAAATATCATCAGTGTACACACTGATATGCGCCAATTGCACACATGATCACACTCACAAATAGCAAAATGGCCGATTCATTGTCAATGCGTGGGTGGGTGTTGCTTTTATGTTTGTCCATTTTAATCCACTTTAATTATGGGGCTGCCAACTGAATTGCAGCTGCAAGTTAAATGTTTTATGCATGTCAAATGGCCAAAAATACGCATACAAATTGGTCGTATTCACTTCATTGTTGCATTGTGCATTCTTGCCAAAACTATTGCATACTTATATGGGCAAAAGTTTCTGCAGCAAAAACCAAAAATGTCTATGCCAAACATTTGGCAAAGATTTTAGTAAAGCCCAGCGATTTGCAGGCAGTTAGACAGTCCAAAGTTTTGCAAATGTATGCTGTGTGAGCGTGTGTGCTGTTTTTTTTTGTAGGTGGGTGTGCGAATCTGACACATACTCTTCGTTTGCCTCACTCACAGTGGAGTACAATATGAACTCATTAGAGAAAAAAGGCTTGAAAGCCAATGCTAAAAGTATCGATATCAAATTTAAACCTACAAAATAATCATTTAAAATATGCCACTCCAATTGAGACTAGAATGATCAAGAAAAAAGCAGCAGTATCTTATCTTTGCTGATAAGGAGGCGACGACAATTTACTACGCAGCATTAATGTTGACGACATTAAGTGGGCGAATATAGAGATCGTAAAAGGGCGAGAAACACTAGAAAATTCACTTGATCAGGCTGGACATGCAAGATGTCCTAATGGTCTGTGTCTGATCATCTCCAAATTATGGGCGTTCATACAGACAGACAAGTAGACAGTCCGACGGGCGGATATTTCTAGGTCAACCTTGAACCGTAAACTATTGATCAAACACCAAATGTTTAAAAGCATTACTGACAAAAGCGTCAGCATTATTAACTTTTAAATCTTAACTTTATGTAAGTCGATATCATTCCTTGCAGCACCGTCTGGAGTTCATAAAGACTTTACTGAGACTTAGAATTTAGTGTTCAACGCAGTTTTATTATATTTGGCACAATCTGCCAGATGACCCATTATTTAAGATTGATTTAAAAAAAGATTTTTTTAATATAGCAATTATGGAAATTTTTTGTATTTAATATTATTCAAGAATAAAATCTCAGCATTTCGACTAAATACTCTTTTAATGACTCGGAAGTGCCTTTTAAGCGCTGGAGCTCAAATCATTCTAAACATAATCACAATAAGAATTTCTGTAGAGTAGTAGAAGCTAGCTACAATTAAGCGCAATAGTTTCTAAAATTCTTATAATCATTCTCAAATTATTAAATAAAAATCTCTTCAGAATGCTATTTTGGAAATTAAAAAGAAAGTCAGAACCAATGCAGAACGACAATGGGACATTGCGTCCAGTAGTCACATCTCCCGAGCCCTCTGGCCAAGTTATAATCCCAAGCGAAAATACGAACTTCTGGGATTCTACAATAGTAGTTTTATAATGGTGGCAGGAGTTGTAAGTGGGCACAATGCCATAGGCCTAATGGCTGAGAGGATGCATGTTCCCCATGAGTGACTATTGTTGCAGCTGCGGAGATGAGGAGGAGAATTCATCCAACACTAGCTAGTCCTCTTACAAACAGCACTACTCCAAACTCAACAACACAACACCTTCTTTATACTATGATACTACTTGATTGATAAAGATGCAATGTATATCTTCGGCGGGTTCGTAGAGCAACAACTTCGGAGTCTTTATATAAGACAGCTCATAGAATTCATAGTTCCATTGAATAGTCGAGACCAGACACTGATCACAAATCCAAATTTGGCTGGCAAAACTTCGAAAAAAGTTCGGTACGGACTTGACACCTGGCATAGACTCTGCTTATATGGTAATGAAAAGATTTATCCGATGTCGTTTAAAATCTTATATAAAGAAAATGCCCACTGTGACTGAAGGAAATCCTACTTAGTAGAAGGTTAAGTTGAGAAAACCCCAGCCAAAAGTTTTATAGGAAACTCACTGGGTAGAGTGTTCATGTGTGAGTCGGATATGTCGGTTGCAATGGAATTTGCAATTATTATTGCCGCTTAGCAGAAATTCTTGGCATGTTTGGCGCCTTGAAAGTAGCAACTAGTCGAAACTATTGTCAAGAGTTTTTAGGCTAACACACACGCACAACTGTAAGTCTGTAAATGGCAATGAATGACAAAAATGAATTTTAATATACTTGCAAAAATATTTGCATATTGTTGAACGCTAAAAACTTTTATTGACAAACTTTTGCGATTGCGAGCACACACAGACAATAAAACAATTTTATGCGCTCTGGCATTACATTTAAAAGGAATTTCCAAAAAAACGAAAAGATTTTTGAATTTTAAATGCAGTTGGCAGTTTTGTGGCTAAACAAAGAGATTTCGCAAGCTAACAAAATTCTGCAAGCATATCTGTTGATGTGGGTCAAAACCTAATTAGAGCAAGGCGCAAAAAAAAAACTACAAAAAATAAGTCAATATTATTTATTTGGCTTTGTAAACATTTGCTTAGCCAGTTTTGTCTTAGTCAAGAGCGTCTAAAAGTAACTTTAAACTTGCTTAGGAAAATCAATTTTGCGTAGCCCACGCGCCGCATAACAACTTTAAACTGTTTGAAAAGACAGCAGGAAAAATTTCATTACCACCTTTTGCTTAAGGGGGCTGGAACCTTTGGAACCTTTTGGCGTTACGTTGGTTCAAAGTAAATATTTGACAAGACACAGCCGACAAATAACGTCGCGCTGAAGCACTTAAAACCTAATTAAATTTGCATTACAATTTCTTTTTTTTTTTTGGTGGTTGTTGTTGTTGTGTTTTGCTTTTAATTTTGTTTGGAAAATACAGCCAAAAGCGTGCTATGCCGAAGGCATAACTTGAGCGGCTAGTTGACAGTCAAGCCGGTCAGCCAAGTTGGCCAAGTTACGCAAGAAAAGCAAATTAAAAGACGAAAGAGTGGCTGAGAAAGTGTAGAAAGCAAAACAGAAAGCAAGTAAAAGTGTGTAACAAAACGAGAGTCGACAAAAATACTCGATAAGCAAATTGTTTGTTGTATACGAAAGCTTTGAAGTCATGACTGACTGACGTTCTACGAAAATGCAGACTCTTTTCCTGTTTCTCTCAAGTCGAAGGACTCTTTTTGAACTAACTAAGGTGTCAGAGCATCACGCTTTAACTCAAGTCAGACATACGTTAACAATTATAAGTTTACATTTGTGCCAACTTGAATAAACCAAAAATCTCAATTTTTCTGCTTCTTCTGTTATTCACAGGACGAAAATGAAAAAAAAAAAATACAGAGTGTAAAAAATAAACCGCATAACATTTACATGATGGATGCTGCTTCCATGGAGTCTTGTCTATGTATTTGCTTTCGGTGTCGTTGGCTCGCACTTTCAAAGAAAATTCAACTCGACTTTGCGTTGTTTTTATGGCTTCTTTTTTGTTTTTGGTATACACTTCTAAAGGTTGTGTTTGCTTTGAGTTGGTTTTTGTCATGCTTACGCATTTGTCGAAAAAAAATGTAAAAAGCTCTTAAATTTTAAAATGAATAAAAGTTTATTTTTTGCCATTTATTTAAGTTGATTTTAATTAAATTTACTGAGTATTTATGAGGAATTTGTATGTTATCAAAAATTACTGGCGGACAATCTTCTCTTTTAACAGCAAATTAAATGAATTTCGAATTCGAATACTCCAAATATGTTGATCCTGAAGTCACATACTGCAGTGTGAGTGATGAATATCAAGACCAATAATCACATATATATGTACGTATTACATGGTTAAAAATATTCTCATCCTACATGGAAAGCATCCGTAAGTTTGAAAGTAAATATCTAAGGACATGCACTTCACCTTACAGATCTCCTTAGAGCAGCTATACAAAATTTCAAAAAAATAACTTTGTAATACAGCCAATATCTTAAGAATAGATAACCATATTATCAAACTTATCCGAAGGCACACTATCAAATTAATCTAACGTCATATTAATCCTACTTTTCACAGAATTTCGCGAAACCAACTTAATAATAGCCCCATATAAGCAATACTTTTAAATCAGGATTTATTCTAAATTTATTCAAAAGAAAAGGATCTTCTAGTCTTTTCCCAATGTTCAGACAAGCTACTGATAAAACCAAAATAAAATTTATAACAAGTACAAAATTGGCGCTTCAGTATCAGCATCCCGGAAAAGCGAAACACTCTCAATTCCCGTGGCTATCAGCAGAATCCTCAGATGGATTATAATTTAATTCTAATTATTGGTTTTATCGACTTTCATTTATTTTCGTAACTTTATTTTCAGGATGTCTTGCGGGCCGTATGGATTGTGACATTGTTATGTTGAAAAATCAAATTATTCTCATAATTCTCTTTCACAAAATCAATAAGGATACTATTTAAAGGTTCACGTAGATGGCCTCCTTAAGGCATTTTGGAGACTTTACGGCATAGCCTTAAGCTGCCAGAATCATAAGCAGTTCTTCACCATGATGTATAGAAGATTGTATTCTAACTAACTTGAAATTCTTTCGCTACTGAGATCGGGAGTTTAATAAAATAAACTTAAGTGATGAGGATTTTTTGGTAAAACTGTTGCGTAGTTAAGCCAAGTTGAAGCATTTGGTGATAGTCACAACAAGTGCCTTAATTGCCTTTGGAGAACCTGACTATTTGGCGTAGATTCAAGACAGTTGCTCTTATTCAAACGACATTATAATGCAAATTTAAGCCATGTGTCTCAACGAGCTTTTATAATTAAAATCTGAAGTTTGGATTTTCCCCAATAAACGAAAAACGTAAAAGCAATTTGCCATAAAAAACTTTTTTACTTAGGTTGAGAATTCATGCAAAATACGTGGAGATCAAGCTATAAAAATTTTTCAAATGGACTTAAATTTTACACAAGTTTTATAAAAAAGAAAAACGAATTAAAATTAAAGTTAAACAAAAAAAAAAGAACATATATTGAAAATAATAAAAAAATATGCGTTGGATATAATACAAAAAAAATTTTAAAATGTATCTTGTTTCTGATTTGCATTGTGTGAAAAATGACAAAGCATAACAATCCGTCACTCTAAAAAAACATTTCGAGCGCTGCTTCGTTTGCAAGCAAACAAGAACTTTGAAAAAGAAGTTAAGGAATCTCCCTTTGTTAGAGACGAAATAAGCAAAATATCTCAGAGATACCCAGATAGAGTGTAAAACGATTTGGATATCGATTGTAAGCAAATAGTATTGTTGTGCAATGTTTGGACTCTTTGGAGCAATATCTAATATGCAGTGTTCTTATTTTTAAAATGGTTCATGGATACATTAAAGATTGCAATGAAAGGTACATAAATAACACTGGCTGCAAGTGTATTAAAACTCCGTCACGAATGAACCTGTCTCCATTTCTCAATTTTTGCTATTTTGCTCTGCATTCGGTTTGCTGACTCTGTTGATTTATATATATATATTTTTTTCTTATTTTTTTGCTGCCAGCTCTTTCAAACATTTTTCAATGCAGCGTCAGCAACAGCAGCTGCTCTGTAAAGCGAGTTGCGTCAAGCTAAACATAACAGAAGCTAAGATTTTCGTAGCTATTTGTATATTTATGAAATATTTGCTTGGTTACCTTTAAATAGTAGTTGGTTTGCACTCAGAAAATCGGCACCTTCAAGCTGGCAAAAAAAATAAAAACACCATACAGACCATATAAAGGCAGCACGGAAGTGTGGTAGATTGGGTGTGTGTTGGGTGGGGCTGGGTGGGCAGACATTGATGAAGCCGCTGCTGTGACGCCATAAAAGTCATTAAAATGTATTCGAGTGCTCGTTAAAATGTCAGAGCAAACAATAAGCAATAAAAAAATGCTAGCAAGTGACTGCCAATCGAGTGGCAGATTATGATAATGTTATATATGTATACCTAGTGCTTATATTGGGCAACACGCCGCGTATACGCAATACTACTGAGTAGCTAACTTATATAAGGCAGACAACTGGCCAACTGCACGCACTTGCGCTAGCCAGTTGGAACTATTACAACGTACCCAGCGTAATAAAGCAAAAACTTCAAGATTTATTTCTTTTGCAACTTGGCCAAGTTGTATATATGTTGGCTAGGATATTTCACGCCAGGCTCTGACAGCACGATGAGCAGGCGGGCAGTGCATATGTTGCGTGTGTGTGCGTTTCTTTGTGAAAATCACAGTGGCTCTAACATCACCCAGTACACTCATTCACTAACTCACTGTATATATGGCTAACTAGCACTAAGGACTTTGTCTGGGCCAAAGATGGCGTTGGTCTCCCGTCTCCGGACTTTGGAGCAGGAAGTTGGCAAACCAAAAACGGAAGCGCCAAGATTTATTATAAAAATGTTCATAGCTCAGGCAAGCAGCTAGCATATTACGTTAAAAGTGCACAACACTCACTCACACAAACACCAACACACAGCCAAGTTTTTATTGTGTGTGTGTGTGTATACTCCAAAGTTGGCAGCAAATTGTGCGGTCCAACGCTAAGGCAAGCAGCTCTTAATTGCGCATTTATTTAGGTTCGCCATTTTAGCGCCAACACACTCACACAGATACACCCAGGCATACACAGATACACTCAAGCAGACACAAATAATCGGACATACGTTCTAAGAGCCTTAGCACTCTCGTCTGCTGCTTAGTAGTTTATCATTCTCAGTGCTTAAATTACCCCGACTAAGGTGAATTCGTCCTTCGGCTCTACCTTCTTTTGCTCTGATTCACTTACTCTCTCTCTCTAGTGTTCTCATATGGGAGAAGACTTGTAGGTAAAAAAAAAACAACAAAAGTTTTTCCTCTGTTTTTCTTTGCGGCGCCGGCGAAAAGTTTCGCCTCTTGACGCAAAACGGAAATCTGTATATTAAATGACTAATTATAGACATTTTATTACCTTGAGAAAGATAAATGGTTACAATGGCCTGGCATGTGTGCAACTTTATCATCTAGTATATACTCATATGTACTTAGCTCTTTGTTTTAGTGTTAAAAAATATAACGAAGCAGTTACTTAGCACTACGGTCTAACAAACTAACATAGCGGCCTTGTGTTTTGCTTCAAACATTTTTGCAATTAGAAGACCAGAAGAAACTGAATTTTCGGCCAGATAGAAGCTGTAATACTCTTCAAATGGAAATTTGCATGTTAAACTTTTTCGTTGTGTTTTATTTAATAAATAACCGAATAAATAAGTTTTATATTATTTATTTTTCTTTCAATTCAAATATTTTTAAATTTTGTATGCAACTCTTTTCATTGGGCAACATTTTACAAATAACTCAGTTTTTTTTGCCAATTTATCGCTTGTAAGCAAGACCCCATGTAGTTTTTATATGAAAAATCTTTTTATTAGTGTAAAGTAGCGGGTTCCACCCCCTGATTGCTTAGCTCGCCAACCAGCGCAAGTAGCTTTTTTTTTTTGCAAATTAATGCTTATGTGAAATTCTCCTTCTGTTTATATTTTATCTATATTTATTTAGTCGAAAAATCCAGGGCGGCCTTTAAAAAGAATTCGTCAAGGTCAATAAAATGAGGTGTCATAGTGTCCAAGGGCATTCTTAATTAGGCACTCTTCGGGCGTATGTAAGCAGGAGATGGTTGAAGCATCTCCTCTTCAGTTTATTTACTGGGACCATTTCTATAAGTTTCCTTTAAGAAACACATTTTTTTGAAAAACTAGGGGTTCCCGCCCCGTGATCGTTTCACTGGTCAAACCACGCCAGCCTTCTTTATTAATACCACCTGTGGCGAGATAATCTTCGTTCTGTCTCTATTTTTATACTTTGTGTTTTTAAATAAATTCTTTTCATTCGTGATTTCTTCGCTTCCTCAGTAATATGATGTATTTGCGAAAAAGAGCACGAACTACATTTAGAAACAATGCCATGTTCCAAAGTTGCCCTCAAGGGAATGCGAAATATGTATTTAAAACAAAACACAAATATAAACAAATGATGGACGGAGAAAAAAATAATTAAGTATAAATATCATAATGTTATATGTACATATGTATTATAAATAAGCCTTTTGTATGCAAATAATGCAAATTTATGCAAAAAGTATGCAGTTAAATAATTTTATTTATGCAATTAAGAGATGAATTAATTCTTAATTACAAAAAATTGTATAGCCATAGCAATAGAGGCCTTCAGGCCGACAACATTTATTAATAAGAAAATGTATATAAATAATTATTTTTCATACAATTAAATTAATTTTATGCAAATTGTATTCTATTAAATGGAAAATATAAAATCACTTATTGCAGTGAGTTTGACCAGTAAAACATTAGTTATGAGTGAATGTAAGTTCTTGTAATCTTAAGAAACCTAATGAAATAGACGAGTATCTATAGTGGTGACTTGCTCTCTTTTAGACAAATCGTGAAACTTCTTTAAAACACTTCAGTTTCTTTTACGAAACTCGAGTGAAAATTGTCAAAGAAACTTAAGACGCACTTCAGGTGCGCTACAGTAAGCCCTTGAAAACACAACAAACTTGTTCACAAACCACTTATACCCGGGCATATAGTACCATGCTTCAGTGCATAAAAAAGCACTTGCATTTTCCGTTCTGCCCGCATCCGATCCCCGAAATGCAAATGCTACAAATCCGCAAAATTAAAATGACAAAAACGCGGCGTTTACTTTAAAATGAATTGCCTTGCTGTGGCAGCAAGGGGTGTACGGTGCAAGTGTCGTCAGGGGCTGCTACTATATCCCTACGACAACCCAGTTCCCCCCCGCCATTTGTTGGTGTGATATCGTTCTAGCCGGCAACTGCGCCAATTTCCACGTTACATTTTCGTTTCATTTCAGTTAGTGGCAGCTGCTATGCAGTCGCCTTGCCTCAGCGCCTTGCCTTTTGTGTAATATGCAGAAATTTTCCAGGCAGCGGCGCCCATGTATGTCGTTGCCAGCGACTACCCCTGCGCTCCGCGTACTGGCAAGCCATTCAGTTGCAGCCCCTGCTCAGCCCCAGCTCAGCCACGTTGACAGGACGAAAAAAAATTTTGCAAATGCAGCAAATGAATTTTTTGTAGCTTGCTTCTATCTTTTTTTCTTAGCTGCCTCTTGCCACACTGTTGTTGTTGTTGTTTTGTTGCTTCTTACGCCCTTTCATTGCATTTAGTGGCATCATGAGATGCTATTGCAATTTCCTTGCTTGTCACACATACTAATTCGCAGCGGCAGCCAGAGAAACACCCAGAGTACCCGACAACCGCATGCCGCAGCTCTGACTAGTACCGCATCCGTGTGACTTTGGGTATTTTTGTATGTAAGTCCCACTGTCTGTCGTTGTGTTTTGTATTTGTTTATTTGTGGTGCAAAAAAGTAGTGCATAAATGTGTTGTGGTATGTATCTCTATGTATGTGTGTATCTGTGTTTGCTTGCCTTCGATGTTGGCAAAGTGAGAGCGCTCAAATGCTTTGCATAAACGGAAAGTAATAATTTAACGCAAAATTTCCTTTTGCTGTAGACGCTTACGTCGACGCCGACGCCAACTGCTGCCATTGCTGTTCCTTACGCTTCAATTGCTGCGCTTGTATTTAAGTGTATGTGTATTTGTATTTGTGTTGATGCTGGTGTTGCTATTTGTGTTTGTAACTGCCGCCATTGCTATTGTCGCCGCTATTGCGTAAATTGAACTTTTAACTGTAGCACCAGCTTCGTGCTGGTACCCACAGCATCCGGCCCAGCTAACATTGCTGACAACCTACTAAGTAGTTGGCCAGAAGCAACTGAAGCGAATGACGTCCTGACCTTGGCGGTATAAATTTGTACAACAAATGCCTTCCGCTTATTACTTTGCCACTAAGCCGCAACAATTTTTATAAATATTTGTAGTCCATTGTCCCAAACTAAAGCTAAGCACTTACTTTGGAGCATTTTCACATAAAGCCTTTAAACAAATGCAAGCTACTTTAGACAGGCTGACAGTTGTTTGAGCTTATAAATCGCCTGCAATGAAACTTATGCAGATGCGTTTTTTGGGGGTTTGTTATGTTTCAGACAATTTCTAGTTTTGAGCAAGTTGCTTGTTCCCATGCATGTTTACACTTGAGATAAATGGCATAAGACGCAAGCACATGAGCGTGGATGTATAGGGTTTGCATATAGCATTGCATTTTTGGAGCAACCTATGAATAAAGTACCATAAATCCAAAGTAGAGCGCTGCTATATAATATAGTAGCTATCAGGAAATTGAAAAGTGGGATATCAGGAAAATACACTCAATTTATTTTGCTTTAAAAAAACAATTCCAAAAGTTGCAGATTCCAAGCTATCAGCTATTTGGAGAATATGTTTGCATATATTAAATCATAAAGCTGATAGAAGACACAAATTTTGCGCATTTTTTATTAAAATACATCAAGAATGCCCTGGAAGGTAATGTAGGTCTGCAACACGTACACTTTTATTTTTTTGCACCTTCTCACAATCGTCATATTACCAACTCCTATCTCTCAGTTTGCCCAAGGAGTACGTTGCAAAGACGTATCGTTTTCTTTAGAGCAGTGGTCTGCACGGTCCTATCTCGCGTGTATAGGGATTAGCGACGTCGACACACGTCATGTGCTATACACAAAACGCATGCATGTGTGCGTGCTTTTTGTACTGAAATTTTCTCTGCCGCAGTGAGGTATTGCGACGCTGACGTTGGTAAGCAACAGACACGAAGTGGATGATGCATGGCTTCGGCTCTTGTTGCTCTGATATTGTTTTCTCTGCTGCAGTGGCAGCTTCGTGTCTGTTGCTTACCAACGTTCGTTACTTCGGCAGAGAAAACTTAAAAAATATCTAAGCTTTATTAAAACTTGTTTAGTTATTCTCTTTCACAAACGGTGACAGCAACAGTGACAGTCATTTTACTGCAGCGAGCTAATTTACCTAATTCTAATAAATGGTGAAAGATTACGTCACAAAGACGTATCGTTAGCTTTCGTATGATTTTTTGTTTAATGTGATTTAAGGTAAATAAAAACTTTTTAATTTACGAAGACATCCTTCGTCTGCGAGACGTAGTTGCGTTCGCATTTTTACTCTTTCTCATGATCGTGACATTACGATCTTCTTTCTCTCTCACTTTGCTTAATTGGCAAGAGCAGCTCGTCTATGTATACTGTATTACTACGGTGAGTTGACTTGTACCTGAGAAATGTACAAAGAGTTTGTCAGAGAGACGTATCGTTATCTTCTGTGGGATTTTTTTTGTAATAAGAAAATATATACTTAGACGGAAGAAAGATTAATGCTTTACAAAAGGCGGTTATATTACTAGTGTCGGAAAGGAAATACATTGTGATAGAGTTAATAAATCTCTTGAAGACACTTAATGTTCAGAGAACGAGCTTGTGCATATTTATGAGTTAGATTAAGACAAACCAAAGGGATGGTATCCCCTAAAAATAAAAACGAAATTATTGTCTATGGTATAGATCAGAAGTAATTTATCAGAGTCAGACAATTCCCTTTATAGTATTTATTATGATTATTAAGAACTGCAGCAAAAAAATGGTTCGCAAGCCTACATAAAGTCTTTGAATAAAAATACTTTAAATAGCAAAAAGCCCAGTTAACACTTTCAAAGACTTTGGATGAGCAAAAGACTGGTTATTCCTACGCCATCGATAAGCTTGCATTAAGACATTCAAAGTGCCTTACCTGAAGAAAACAATAGAGATTTTTGGACATCGTATGTATGGATACTTAAAGAAGGATTGACAGATTTCGTTAGTTTTTGTAGGGTAGTTTTAAATTCGTCATTGTTTTTATATAAATATTATAATGCATATTTAAATGATTCTAATTCCATTTAAACAAATAACTAATCAAAGCGATTTAATTACAAGCTGTCAAAGTTTTCTTTAAAAATGTCGTTTAATGACGTAAAATATAAGGAACGTCGTTCTGACGTAGCATTATCTTTTCTCAATATAAAATATATCATTGTTAAAAATATATGAGAATGAATGTTCATGTGATATGACTATGAATTGAATTGAGCGTAGTGAACACAGTTCGAAAAGATTTTTTTTTTTTTCATTTCTTATAGTTTTGCGTGGCCAAATCAAAAATTTAAAGTACAGTGAATATTCATATTGTGAGCTCCCATTGTATCTATTAAATTCCAAAGCATTCAATTGGGTTGTACACAACTATTATTGCTTCTAAGTTCACCGTATTTGAATTCGATACAAAATCCTGACAAATTTTCGAAAATTGCATGCTAAAAAACCCCAGATATACTTCCATAATGGACGCCACTGTCGAATGCGAAACTCATTTTGCAGCCAGCAGAAAAAAACGCAATAGGAAGGAAAAGTTTATACCACAAGCAGCTTGAAGAAGATTTCAACATGTCCAAACATTCCAAACATGCAAATTTTCCAGTCTGTCGCTGCTCTTTCTTTTTATATAGAGTTCTTCTTGTTACGCCATGTTTTTCTACTCTTATTTTCTTTTTGGCAAGTTAAAGGGCAAAGCAAATAAGACAGAGTCACAGAGGAAACCGGAAAAAATAGAAAGCCCGGCAAGCGGAAAAACGGAAGCAACGTGCGTGCATGCGTGACACAATTGAAGCGCCTAAAACTGCGCTAAACAATGGTGAAGAGAGAGAGAGAAGGAGAGGAATTGAAAGAGAGCAAATGGTTGAACGGGAGTCGAAGAGACGCAGAGAGCGCACGCTTATCTTTCAACTGTGGCTCCAGCTATCGTACTGTGCATGCCCCAAAGGAATCGTTAGCTTCCACTTTGGGTTTGCCCAAACCCAAAAATAACAGCAAAGGCAGCAACAATAAACCGAACCCAGGAGAACAAAAAAAAAAACAAAAATCAAGTGAGCCGATTAGAGTCGAAATTAGCCGACTTTCATATGCTTTGTTTCCAGAGTTTTTTTTCCTTATAAAAAGTTACAACTTTTTCTTATAAATAGAAGGCATTGAATACAATTTTTATATACTTAATCGACAACGCATAAACAATTTTTTCGAATCCGAGAGTCCGATGAAAAAAAAACAGAGCAGCTCAGACCATTTGTTTCAAATGTTTTTGTGCTCGCTAAATCCGAAATTTAAGCTAGAAAAACCTCAGCACATGAGGGTACTTCAAAATACCAAATTAACTATGCTTTTTAGAGGTGACGTCAGAAACCGGATATCATGGGGGTTTTCAGACCATAGATTCAGATTCAGCGACGCCAAAAGCATACAGAATACATGGTCCTACCCTATGAACTCGAAAATTTGCCTTTTTTTTTTGGTGCTTTAAGATTTTTAATAAACAAAACAATTCTGGAAACATGAAGTTCTTAGATTTTGCGGATAGGTTATAACGAAAGGAATTACTTGAGATTTGAGATAGTAACGTAAAAAATGTGAAAGTAAGCGAGAAAGAACCCTTGCGGAAATGAGTTCCAAAATCGAAACCGAATGCAAGTGCAGAACCAAACGATAAGACCAACACTTTGGCTTTAAAAAAAAAAAAATACGTAATACGAACGGACGAAATAAATGGAAACTTGTTTCTCTCACCTATGTTAATATGCCCCTTACCATTAAGCTAAAGGGTATGAAAAAGAAAAGAGCGAAAAAGAATCAACTCAGTGGCAAGAACTGCGAACGCACTTGACTGATTTGACGATTGATTTTGCTGTGCTTTTGATTTGCTTTTATTTATTTGGCTTTTCTTTTCATTTTTGTATTTTTTCTTTTTTTTTTGTCAACGATTTTCCATTCATTTTTTCAGTATTATTTTTAGAGCGCAATGGCTGCCAAAAGGCAAGCGGAAAAGAGCATTGCCCGCAGCCGGCGACAAGTGCATAAAAACACATAACACAAAATGGCAAGGACAATAGCAACAACAAGAATAACAACGAGTACAACAACAGCAGTAAAATTGTTCGGAAAATTGATTTTTCTTACATTTAACTGAGCATTCAATTGCTTATTTTTGGACGACATTGGCAAGGACTACGTGGAAAATGCAAAGAAAAGCAGTGAAAAATGAAAAAATAAAAAGAAGAGGAGAAGGCAAAAGAAAACAAAGCGCTTCGCCAACTGAAGTGGAAATATTAAATTATTTAGTTGCATTGCGTTATGTTCTCGACTTCAGCTCGTTTGTATTGTTGTAAGAAGATCCCCGTCTCAGGAACCTAGAAAAGCCCCGAAATGGCTTGCTGTTTGCTAATTTCTCTGATTGCTTTTCAGTTTTGTTGCTGCTGCTGCTGCTACGGCTAAGTTTTGCGGCATGATGTTGGGGTGCATGTGATTTTCTTGCCTTGTGCCTTTTTACTTGCCTCACTCTTTTGTTTACCATTGCTCTATTTACATTTGTGTCTCTGCCCAGTGGCACTGACAAAGGCAGCCAAAAAGGAAATAAAGGCCAAGGCAAAAAAGGCTGATAGCAGTTGGCAAAGACAAAGGCCATACAGCGAGTTACTTGAAAATTGGCTCAAATATTTGTATATAAGCAAAAGTTCGTTGCGAGTTACCTGCGGTTATTTGGTATTTCTATCTTTTGCCCTTCATAAAGTATTCATAACAGCAACTCAATTAATTAACTAAAAGTATTGTGCCGCCACTCTATATGCAACCTTTTACAATTGTAATATGGCAAAAATAAACAAAACTACTTGCTGCTAATTATTTTACATTGCATTAGGAAATAACAACCCTGCCCCTCTCAAAGAGACTGCCATACTTTCAATTAAAACCCCAGTTGCCCTCTGGAACCACCCCCCCCAAAAAAAAAAAAACAAAAACACCGACGCTACATTTTGACATGGGCAATGTGCTGGCAACAAAATGAATAATTACCATTACAAGTTCTGTCCCACATTCCATAGAGCAAACCAGTCATAATCCAACTGGAATGATTTTATCTATAATGTTAGCCACTAACTGCAAAGGACGGCACACAATGGTGGCACACTGGGGCGAGCTCAAAGTAAAAGCCATAATGTGGGTTATGTTTCAGGCACTCCAAATTACATATGTATGTTGCAATGTACGAGTACCTTGGTTAGTAGCTTTAATTTATTTCTTCCATGCTTAATTTTTTATGGTACTAAATTTAAGCATTAAAATAAAATGTTTACTGTTTTTACCAGACTTTATTGTTGTACTTACTTGGTAAAGGGTTTAAATTTAAGGCGCTTTTTGAAAAAGTTTTAAGAATTTACTCTCTAAGAGTTGGTCTGTGCCAAACGATCCTATGACCAAATTGTACGCCACCATCAAAATTTGTGGGCCCAGATTTTCATATTTTGGCCAAAACCCTGTCATTTCCATAATAATTTTTTTAGAGTGATCAAATTTTAGACACGTGTTCCCAAATGATTGAACTATTTTTCTGGGAAGTTTGAGCCTCCTCCGATTTTTTTGAGCTATAGCTAATTCAGACCAAAATTGGAAAAAATTAAAAAACACCAAACATTTTTTTTAACTTATTTAAAAAAAAAACGGTTAATTGGAATTGGACCATATTTCACACAGATGTAGATATGAGCTCCGCATACATTGAAAAAATAGCTTATACTCAAAATATTGAATGTTTTGGAGTTATAGCCCCAAATAGTTTCAGCTTTCCAAGCAAATTACAGAAATACGACATCACCAATCCATCCGGTTTTTAAATGTTATAATTTTTTTTGCATGCTTTTTTTCAAAAAACTATATATTTTATTTTTACGTTTTTTCGTCAAAATTGATTATTTTTAAATTTTTTGACTTGCATCATTTTAAGTATGCTATAAAATTTTCAAATTGTACATTTTTTTTACATTTTAGTTTGTAAAACCATTGAAAAAATCGTTATTGAAGCAAAAATAAATATGAATTGTTAGTGCATTGGCCTTAAATTTTCGAAGTCCATATACTATACATACGTTTTACAATACTACATTTCCCTGAGTTGTTCAATAGTCTTCACAGCAGTCTTTCGAACCGTTCCAGACCAACATGAACAAAATTTTTTTTCTGGGGAACAACAGACGCTTGCTAAGGATGCTAATAAAGCGCATCCATAAAGTCTACAGGATGTCAACATGGATACGAAACTCATTGCGGTTTCTTACACCAGAGCCCAGTACTTAGGAAGCAGAAAAATTCCACTCAACGAACAAGCATCGGCGTTCCGCGCAGCGGGCCACTTCACATGTGCATAGCTCCCCGGAATTGAAAGGTAATAAGTGCAAACTTGATATGAATGTTCGTTTTAACTGTTTATGAATGATGAATATCATGATGTCTTTATTTGTTTAGGAGATATGGCTTGTTAAAGAAAAGTCTATAAATGAAAAATCCAATATTCAGTTATCGATAACTCGATAAATAATTTAAATAAAAATTTACGAGGTTATTATTCTCTATGACATATGTAAAAATCACCAAAATCGAAGACCAAAGAAGTGGCCTTTTTAAAAACTTTGTACTTATCCCACCTGCTTACTAATATTCTTGCTCACGACGTATAAAAAAAAAAAGTGTCTCATTGCAAAAATTCAATCTTAAATAGTTTGCTTGCTTTTTTTTTTCTCAGTATTGACTACGAATATAATATGTCGCTTATAGAACTAAATATCTCGTATTATTGTACTAGCAATGCAAATTGTACATACATATTTCCTTTTAAGCAAACTTTCTGATCAGTTGGTAACTTCAAATTTTTCCAAAAACCAAATTCGAATTTCCTGCTTTATTGAAATATTTAAAATAGCTGGCAAACAAATTCCTACTGACCGCATAAAGACTCTCTTTATTTAATAAAAATTTTTCTATAAATTCTTTTTACAGATTATAAATCAAATCAAATCTCTTTAGCATAACTTTCCATCCAATTCAATTCCCACCCACTGTGCAACTTGACCCTTAACAATGGCCATAGTTTCCGGTTGTCAGGACTTGTCTGAAACATGGCTTGATTTTCTTTTTTCCTTTGAACATTTATTGATGCTGTTTTTCTTGTTGCTGTTGTTGATAAATTTTAAAAGTCTCACAAAGCCAAACGTGCAACTTATTAAAGGTTGCTCCGCTGTTCATGCTGTGCGACATTTTTTAACGCTCCTTGGCGTTTTTTTTTTTGTTCTTTGTTGTTTGTTTTTTTTTTTTTTTAAGCAACATTATTAATTTTAATAGAAAACTTTGCAGTACTACGCTATGTTGCTGGCACAGCGGCCAAATTAATGAGGGTTGTCCACTTGGCGCTTGTTGAATTTGTAATTTGCTGTTCTTGCTGTTCCCATAGGAATAAGAAATGAGCTGGCAGCACCAAGCAGCAACATTTTTTAGGAGTGGGCAGCACTTCTTTGTAGTTGTAAATGTTGCCAAGAGATAAGCGACAGCCCAGCGACAAAATGTAAGCAGCGCAATTATTTGGTGATTTTTCAACGTGCCCAAGTGCGCTGGCCTTGGCGCAGGGTTTCCTTTTTTTTATTTTTGTATAACGCTGGAAAACTTTGGAGTGGGTTACGAGAGGATTGTATGCTGCTTATAATTTAAACTACAGACAAAGGCTTGGGCGCTGAGCTGCTCTGATCCCAGGCATATCGCGGCACTAAACTTAATTTAATAGGCACTTGGCAGCCGCGACCCAAAAGTGCGCCTCAATTTTTAAGCCCTGGCACTCTAGTCAAATTGCTGCCAGCAAATCACATAAATAAGCATAATAACTAATGTAAGCAATGGCCATGACTACGCCGAAAGGACTACGGAAGGATGGCTAAAGCAATGACTACTACCAACCACTACATCTGCATTTGTGTGCGAAAAATTGCCGCAATAAATTGCGCCGTAAAAACACATCGACATATAGGTGAAATGCGGTGAAAAGCGGGCTGTATGGTAAATGGCGGATTTTTTACTTTTTTGGCGTTTTTTTTTGGTTTTCTGGCTTGTTGTGGCCTTTACGTCAAAGTGACACGAAAGCGCATTAAAACCCCAAGTGCATACAATTACAGAAAGGGGGTGAAACCGAAATCTGTGAGACGCTGCCGCAGCACCCACACCACCAAAGTGAAATAAATGTGAAAACTTCAAAAAGCGCTTAAGGTAATGCAAAAGAATATAAAAGCAGTTGGAAAGGCAGATTTGGAGTAGACGAAATTTACATACTCTATATGCGACAATGTGCAACTGTTTAGGGTTGTGGTTAGCAGCAAAAGGAACTCTCATGTGGGATTTAACTAATCTTTTAACTTTTGGAGCGGTGGCTACATTATGTCTGCTTAGAATAAAGTTAGATATCTCATTTTGCGTTTAAAACCAGGGGGTTCCACTGCCTGTTATTTAAGCAGCATAAAAAAAATACAAATGTGCCAAGTTGAAAATAGATTTGATTAAAAAAAATTCTCTCTATAGCGTTATTTTTGTCTCTAAGGAGCTGGGTTCGAATTATCAAAAATCCCACATAAGTGCTCACCTTCGCCATTCAACAAAATTCTGTGCAAAATTTCAGACTCTAAGCTCCTATCGTTTAGGCATATGTGCCAAGTTGTGAATTGATTTGACGAACAAAAAAATTCTCTTTCAAAATCCTTAGATAACTACTAAATAGAGAAAGAAAATGCTAGAGTTACTATGTATGCCTTCGATTGATGAGATAATCAATCCCATATTTGTAGTGACGAAAAATATTTTTGGATCAATGGCTATGCTAACAAGTTTTTCATCCAAATTTCACGAGGTGACAGAAAATAACATTGGCGAGAGAAAGATCAGATGGAAGAATCTGGATCTATAAAGCAGAGTGATTGAAAGCGGATCATTTGCTATATTCCATTGACGACCTTATTTACTAGTGTTGGTAAATATTCGAAAAAAAAGAGGCGAAAGCAAGCTTAAGTTAAAAGTTTGCTGCTGGTTTTTTAAGTTTGTTTTTGGTCGCTATTCAACGAGGGTATTTTAAATGCAAACAAGAATTTCTTTAAACCCTTGTACACAGCTTGATTTGTTCCAGTTTGGTGTTGCCCGCCCCTGATAGAAAACGCTATACAATATCAAAAACTTAAAACCTTATAGAATATATTTTCTAATTTTAGTAAAAGCAAGCAAGTAATGAAATAAGTAAACGCTCACAGATTATGAATATAGAAAGGACGAAGTCGCAAGTTATAGCATAGATAAAGGATGTCAAAGGAGTGAAAAAATGTCCGCAAAACTTGGTTATCAAGCTTTTTATAGGGAACAGAAATATTTTGAAAAAACTTTTAGAGATAAGAGTTAAAAGTGACTTAAGGAGACTTGACAGTTCCATGGGCCTGCTGCAAAGCGTTACAAGCCGCTTGACAATTTTGTAATACTATGTACTATAAAAAGTGTATTTAAAAAGTAAGTGAACGCCTCTGAGCCAAAAGGTACAAATGTGGCCAATATAAATTTTCCATAGCAGCGTCGGGTGCTGCCGGGTTTATTTGGTGAACGTTTTGAGGTTTCGCCGCTGTTTGATTTTATTACACTGAAAAATGGCATAGCTGGTTTAAGCCAAAGCCAGCCAGGCAACATGGCACGAACCCCTTTCAGTGGCGGCTAAAAAAAAAAACAAGAACAACTGAAGGGAATTTGAATTTCAGCTTAGCAAGCGAGCAAACAAACACACAGATACAAACACACACGTATATGAGGTAACTGCTGGTGTTCAATGGCGACCAATGCTGCTGCAGCAGCTTATGTAGCATACTTTTGGGCTTAGCATGTAACTCGCATAAATCGTGGCATGCGATTTCTTTGCTGCCGCTGCTGCTGCGACATGACAGGCGCTGGCAAACCACACACAAACACAAAGATACAAAAACACAAGCACACAGACGCAGATACGCTCGCACACACACACATATATCTAAACATAGATGTAGCTGTTGTAAACCCATTTATTAGGTTTGTTAAAATTGAATAAAATGCCGCGTCTATGCTGGGCGTTCTAAAATTGCGACTCAACTCTGGCGCACTTTCAGTGTGTACCTAAGCGCAATTGATTTTTTGCGACGTGGCAACACTTCAAGGTTATGTTTTGCCCAGCAAAAAAGCTGACTTTGCCGCCTACGCGTCGCTGCCTTAATTTGGCCCAAGACAAAGGCAGTTAGAAAAAGAGAGATACAAGTCCCAAAGTTACAGATACAGGACACAGGCAACGTCTCCTGCTGCTGCTGCTGTTGCTGCTACGGCCTTTGTTGCCATGCATCAAATTTTAAACAGCAATCTACTTGGCAATGTAAATACAAACCGCGCGCCTGAGATTACGCTTTATGATACGTGATAACGCATTGCGTAACCTTTTCACAGATAATCTTGTTATGCGATGCCGGTGTAGGTGTCACTGACAGCACCAGCATCAGCCTTCAGCACTTGTCGCCTTTTGCGTTGATATTAAGTTAATGCAAACGTTTAAGCTTCCCATCAGGCAGTTAGGCAGACAAAACAGTCAGCTGGCAAAAAGGGATAACCAAGCGAAATTCCTTGCGCTTTTTTTTTCTTTTTGCCTATCAACGGGTAGGGTGGCCCAAAACGTTGTCTTTGTTGACATCTTAACACTTTACGCTTAAGCTTGCCACGCGACATTTGGCATCGGTGACAGGTGCCTTTAGTTGGTTGGTAATATGCTTGGCACACACAGCATAAAGCTTGTGTCATCAAAAATGTCACTCAAAAATTTATGAAAAAAAAATAAGTAAAAATAAAAATAAAAGAAAAATATGGGAATAAAAACGCTTCCAAGACCAAATACAAACAGACAGTTATAGCTGAGAGTGTGTGTGTGTGGCTATACATATGTGCGACAGTGTGCGTGACGTAAGGTTATGTGCTATGTGTAAACAATTTCTATCGCATATAACCTCACTTAATGCGACTGCATATTGATAAGCGAACAGCAGAGGGAAAGAGCATGGCAGTGTAAATAAGAGAGTGACAGAGAGAGAGAGAGAGTGAGACACAGCACAGTCTGCTACATATCAGCTACAGGAAGTGCGCTTAAATGTGTTACCAGATAAAACGTTAAGCCTTTGCAAGGACAACGCATATGAATTATTATTGTTTGGCTTTAAGAAACACACACACATAGTTACATATGCACACACATATAGCTACGCATTGTATCGATTGCATTTGTCAACACACTGACACACTTTGGTCATACCCAAACGCTATACACAACGCGACGCCATTTTGTGGCACTGAAATCAATTTTTGATGTGCTCTCAATAAGCCGCCACTTCCTGATTATCTGCTCTTCTTGTTATTGCTGTTTTTGTTGCTTTTTATACCCTATTCCCAATAAGTAAGGTAAGTAGCAACAAAATGTGTAAAATACATAGAAGTAAGAAAATAGGATCCGAAAATTAGTAAAAATTTTCCTCTCAAAATCATTTTAACAACTTTTTTAAAATTTGAAGTAAAAGTTCTTACAGTGAAAAAAATTTGTATATGTTAAAAAAAATTTTGAATCTTACGTTTTTTTAAAATCCCAAAAAATAAATATTTGATTATTAGTTGCTCTATCAAAAAAAAAACACATTGAACAACCTTGTACCTTCAAAAAAAAGTTTATCTAATATAAAATATTCGAGCATAACTATATTGAATTCACATTTTTTTAAATAATAGCAATTCTTTCACTCTCTAAAATATTTATTTTTTAATTAGTTATTGTTTGCCCCTTTAAAAAAAAAAAAATTGTAATACATAATTTGATTGGTTGAAGTTTCACTAGCTAAAATATTTATTTTTTAATTTATTCTTTTTTCTCGCTTCAAAAAAAATTTCTTTAAAAATAAAAATGTCTTAATAAAGCAATATTAAATTCAAATTCTTTAATATTCTTGGCGTTAAACAATAAAAAATTAAAAAAAAAATATTTAAAAACATAAATAAATATAAAACAATATGCTTTAAAATAAATTCAAAGCCTACAATTTGAGAAAAATAATATAGCTCCAACTAGTATATAAAGTTTATAAACACATAACAAAATTAGAATGCACTTTTTTAATTTTAATTATAAAAATGGCTTTTAAAATAAAAATTATTGCAATATTCAATTCCCAGGGCAGTGAATATTATAGTCGTTATAACCCGAATAAACAGCCGATCCACTTGTTATTATTTTTTGGTTGTTGCCATTGCGTTTACGCCATATTTTACATATTTTTGGCTTTTTACATTTTAAACACGTTTACGGCGTTGGGCACGTGCGTTTATCAGCGTTGCCAGGTGTGCGTACGTCTATAGATCCGTCCAAAGTTGTTTGGGGGTACGCAATATTTTGCAAGGCAGTTGTATATATTTATTGGCAAACAGACTACGCCTACAAAAAGTAATCAAATTATGTTGCACACACACACACAAACAAACTGTATTTCCAACTTGCCCTCTGGCTGCAAAAGTCATTAAAAACTTTAGCCTAATTAATGTTGCCTATCTATGGGCGCACATGCAGAGAGTAGTGCGCACATCTTAAGCTCGAGTCAAATAAATACTCTTGCAAAAACAAGCAAATAAAAAGAAAAAAAAAACTTAAAGACAAACCAACAGACGAAAAACAACAAGAAGGACAGGAAGAAAAACAACAATAACCTCCGCCTATCAGCAGCACATATGCAAACATTTGAAATGTCTTTAGATGCTCCCACTTCCGGTTTCCATTTTATTTATTTTTTTTGTCTCTTTTTATGTCTGCCACACATGCTCTGATAAGAAACTTTTAAGGCAATTGTCGAGCTGGTTGCAAGCTAGTAAGCTGCTTGCTGCCGCCTGTAACTTATACTCAGGATTATCGCATATTTTTCATAAGTGCGACGTGACTCCATTATTAGCCTGTGTTTGAACTCAAGCTCAAGTACCGATGGCAATGCCTAAACGCCATTTTGTAAGCTATCTTCCCAACTGTATCGATAGAGCTGCCATGTTTGCGTTTGGGGGTCAACATGAGCGGGTCTTGCCATGTCTGTGTGTGCCGTATCTATTGATTTAGCTAAGTACTTTAAACATAATGTAAGGCTTAAATTTGGCAGCTAAACATTCTTACAAAAAATAGCTCGCATATAAAGTTTAAGCAGAAGTAACTTTTAACAGAAGAACGTAATCCTTAAGAGACTGTTTTTATGGTCAGTTTAAGGGATTACAAATCAGTTCCATACGGTTGTAGATTCACTATTCGACAGCAAAATCACTAGAACAACTCACTTATGCATTAAAGATTAAACAAAAAAAAAAAAAGCTAAAAAAAATATATGCATCGGTGAGAAAACCTTTCGACCTTTTTTTGATGATTAAATATGTATAAATATGTAAAATATTTGAGAGAGGTAGTAGCCAATATTAACGACGTAAATTTTTATTGCGAAATTCCGACTATTTTTCGAGTTATGGATAACTGAATATTTTGATTTTGTTATTGAGGCAATACTTGGCACCGATATTTGGCAAAATAAGTTTACCCGAACAAATATTTGCTTCGTGTAATGCTAGCTTTATAAACAACTTTCCCGACCAATTTGATTTGTATTGCTGACTGCTCATTAGTACTTACTGGTTATTGCTTCCGAGTTATCAGTGAGTTCACCAGAATGTTGTGAAATCAAGAGCACTGGGCGAATATTTAATATGGGTTAGCCAGCTTAGCTAACAATATTAGAAATAAATGACAGAATCGGAACCGAGTTTATATATTTAAAAATCTAAAGGCTTTATGGCAGATTAAATTTGCAGTCAGCTTGCAAATAAGTGAGGAAATGTGAAAACCACAAAAGATTATACATTTTAACGATAAAAAACAAATAAAAATGAATGAAAAATAGATTAAATAGAAAGAGTGCACACAAAAGGCTTAAATGCATTTAAGATTAAATTCACGACACATGTAGCTAAGCAAAAGCACTTAAAACAAGGGAATGTATTGACCATTACTCATACGCCTTGTAAGCCAAGCTTTTTAGTGCATAATAGATACTTGCAGAGAGAAAGCAGAATGGTAGAAATAGAGAGCGAAAGAGAAAGGGAGAGGGAATAGTAAGCAAAAGTGGTGAAAAAAGAGAGATACAAAAGAGCAAGATAGCTGCACAGGCTTTTTCATATAATAATCCAACAATTAAGCATACGCCTAGATGCCTGCTGTGAAATCTAAGGCTTATGGCTATTGTCATAATTTAACTCTGCACTGACTAGGTCAAATTTTTTGCCGTTGCATTCAAAGTCAATATAAAGTTATGATAATATGCAGCTGCTTATATACTTTATTGTATGTAGTTGAGCTCATTATTTATGCTCCATGTTATGCAGCTAACAGCACATAAACTGCTGCTGTTTTTGTTGCTGTATTTGGTGAAGATGTTGTTCTAGATGATGTTGTTGTAGGTGATGTTATTGTTGTTGTTTTTATCCTGCTGCGGCTGCTGTAAATAAGCACTAAACTTTACCACGGTTGTCTATGCCGTGCAGATGTCTTCCATGTATTTTTTTGTTCTTTGTGTTGCTTCTGTTGCCTGCGTTAAGGCGCAAATGTTTTGTGAAATGTGCTCAAGTCATAAATTTTACACTATACTAACAGCCAGGAAAGTCAGCCAGCTAGCTGCTTGCTGGCTCCCCTCAGAACACCCCTAACCCAACAAATAATCCGGGTAGCTAGTCAAGCTTTGGCTGCCAAGCCATCATTGACTTGCATTGACTATGTTTGTCTATGTACTTTGCTTTTACGGGTTTTGCCGCTTTTTATTTTTTATTTACCAGCGTGCTTGCAGGCTGTAAGCCAAACTAAGTATATATATATTAATGTATATATATGTATATATATATGTGTATATATATAGAGCGAACTTAAAGCAGACACTGCCGCAAGCAATTCGCTTTTATAGTTTATTGATGCCAAATGGAAAAAATTGCAAAGTATTGACGTTGAAATTATGCACGCTGGCGGGCATGGGTTAAGAAGGGTAAGGATAAAACCCAGTTTTAGTTATTTATATAGCTGTTTGTACTTCATCAGACAGCTCATAATGTTTGTTATTACGATGCGCTTACCGAAGTGAGCCGGAGTAACGTTAAATTTTTGGAACTAGGCAGCCAGGCTATGAAACATTAATCTATGGTCAGTTGTGGATGTACGTCAAACTCTGTGGCAGGCCTCAGAAGCTGACCAAGAAGACCTTCACTGTGGGCCAGGAAATGAATCATACAAGTGTACTACTGTGTGCGCTGTGTGCTCAACTGTGTAGTGGCAGTTAAAGAACCCACAAACAAACATGAATCTTTCATATGAGTTTTTGAGCACTGTGAGAGCATGTGCATTCAAAATTTTCCAACTAATCGGATTCTAATGGCAAAATAATTATCAGAAGACTGCATAGTGCCACACACACAGACATATATACATTGCAACACCCACACACAATTGCAGACTGACTCAGTGCATTCATAAATTTAGGAATGCCATTAGTTTTACATTTGCGGTTAGTGCTGAGGATAACCGCAAAGTGAAAAGCCGCAAAATTTTCAAGTTTTACGGAAATGAATGTTGCGACAGAGCTAGCAATAAGGATGTAGTCGGAAGGCCAGAAGCCTGACAAGGCAAAGGCCAACAAAATTATAGAAGACAGCCAGATAGAGCTGTTGAGCAAGGAGGGGTTGAGTTTGGCAAAGAGACAACCGGACAATGCCAACTGCGTGCAGAACTTTTGGCATGCCATATGTTTCCACCCAAACACATACACGTACATGCATGTACATATATCAGCGTGCTGCAACATTTTGAACTCAATCAGAGCTTTCAATTAATGCAACATGCGGTGTCTATGGAACAAACTTGTGCAGCTATTTGGCCAAATTAATGAAAAATATGGCACTACGTTCTACCAATTCAGTATAATTTTCATTTGTCCTAGATTTTGTTGTTGTTTCAGGCATACCAAGCATATTGGCAATTAAATGCAGTAAACCGAATTAAGACAACAACCACAATACACAAACCAGGCTCAATGACCACAGCCAATCAGTATCAACAGTCTCCCAAATCCAGCCCACAAAAGATAAAGATATAGCAAGCAGATAACTAGCTGATCTCCAGCTGGAACAGGCGCTGCACAGTGTGACAATTAATATGTTTGTTTTAGCACTTAATGACCAAATAGAAAAAATTAATGTTTTCTATTCTTCTGGATCTAACTCAGAATCTTAAAAAATTGTTGAAAAGGTTGAGTTTTTTCCGAGCCTTTTGGTTTAACGTTTCGGACTAATTTTTTTAAATTGTAAAAATTGACTTAGAAGATATTTCAAATTCTCTCTATAGGTATTATAAACAAAGGAAAAGATTCCTTCGCGCTAAAATATTTTGTTAATTAAAGTTTATGCTCAGCTTAAAAATTTGGAAATTTTTAAAATATCTCATATTGTCCTTATGTGGATTTCTTTTACGCTAAAACATTTTGGTCATTTCTTATACTGTATAGGAAATAAGAGAAGAGATTCCATATACAGAAAAAAAAAATTGGTTCGAATCTAAAAAAATATTGTTAAGGGTGAGGTTGTAAATCTGTACAGGGCCATCTCAAATGCTTCCGAACAAGAACTACACTTTTTTGCTTCAGCAACGAACACAACAGTCTCTATAAACGAAATGTGGTTTTTCTGTTTTTTGTTTTTTTTTTATGTTTAGGGCTATTCTGCCAAACAACATTTTGTTATTTCGGGATTTTTTATAGATTGGATTTTTCCCACCAGCTATTTTTTTTTCAACCAAAATTTAGCGGTTTCACTTTGGTGAAGATTTGTGGTGGAAAAACAGCTTTTTACATTTTTTCACAAAATTATGCGGCAATACAGTTTGTTCTGTTTAGTGCTTACTGCTAACGAACGTTTTCGCAACCGAAACTAAGGAAGCTAAATGGAAAATTTTAAAAATTCAATTGAGCTGCAGTTTATTTTTCTTGACGAGTTTTTTTTTACTTTAAAGATTACTCTATTTTTTCGATCGCTTCTAAGCAGAGAGCAAGATCTACGGACGTGGTAACCGGATCACTGTGAACTTTGCATATGACATGGCTACTCAAAGGGATTTTGAATCGTTGAATCTGAAGCTGAAAAACCTCCAGTTGGCTCGTGGCAACTTAACTTTTATATTCGAGGTGCTTGGAAAGTGTTGCCCCTTTTGCAGTATATTGTTGGTCCGGGTTTTGCATGATATATTTTTTTTTTTCAGATTGTTAGTGGCTCGAAAATTATTTAACAAAAAAAACCCAAATCAGTAGCAACTATTATCCAGATTGGTAAAATAACACACTGTGCACTGCTTGAACTGACGTCGCGTCGCTGCTTGCACAGATTTTGAATAATATTCAATTAAATATTTAAAACCGCTACATAAATTCAAACATTTGCATTGCGGCCGAGCTCGGTTTCAAGTGTAAATAATGCGCACCGTGTGTGGCATGAGTATGTCTGTGTGTGTGTGTGTTTGAATCTATGTGTGTGACCGATTGGGTAGTGGCTGCGATTTGTGTGCTTGTGTGTGTTTTGCGCCTCATGAACTTTGACAAATGCCACACACGCGTCCCAAATGTTTGTGGACTTGGCAACTCTGAAATTCGGAAACTCTGCATCACTTGACTTAAAGCCGGCCATTAAAATGGGTTTAAAGGCTGCCTAGTGAGCGTAGTGTAATTAAAGTTGCCTAGCAAAAATCAATAAGCCTAGCGCAAATTAACTCCAACACACTCTCTTCCTCACACACAGTCTACACACAGATACATACCAACACACACTCACGCACAATTACACAGCGGCCAGCAAATGAAGAAAACTCTTGGACTGGCGCTTAATGCGAAAATTCAATTAGTGGCATAATTAGTTGTGGCAAGCGTTGAAGTTCAGATTTTGGTGAGTGAAATGAATGAGAGTTGTCCGCCAGCCGAATGAATGACACACAAAGGCGCACTTCACTGAGAGAAACAACTTGTTAATTAAAGGTTACGCAGCATACAATGGCTCCAAGTTGTGTATCCGAAAACTTACTTTTAAGGCCTTAACAACAAATTATTTTTTTTTTTTTAATTATATAATGCATATAATCAAAAATACATCTATTTTTATGAATCGCAGTTTTGAAATTATTGAACACTATTAATTTGACGCTCACAAAAGAAATTTATCAAACTTATTAGCGCCTATCGTTGGCAATATAAAAATGTATTATTGCTTAAATAAAATTGTATTCTATATCTATTAATATTTTTTAGTAAACCAATCGAGAGTTTAAGATAAAAATCAATTCATGATTTATGCCTACTTAATTAAAAGACTTCTTTTCGATTCCGATTACATAGGAACATCGTGTTCTCCGGCCGAGAATAAGTGTGGACTTCCTTAGCATTTGTGAAAGCAATAATAGAACACCATATATCCCGAAATCAAGAAGAACGTAGAGCATTTTTCTAAAGCAGAAATTCAAATATAATAATTTCCCTGACTCACTATTTTGTCATGCATGAGAGTCTCTATAAATGACTCTTCGACGGTTTCTTACATTATTTTAAGAAATATTTATATTTAAATGACGCTTTAAATAAGAAATTTACAAAGCTTTGTAACAAGTAATTTGATAAGAATTTTGTTTGTTCCAGCAGCTATTATGCTTAAATAATACTTCTCTTTGTTTTGTAACTTGCCCAGCGCGGCAAGAGAACTCTATTCTTAACCTCTCTTAAACTTTGTAAGCTTTCGCGCAAGCGCATTGCATGCGGCAACGCCGACCTCTCTCTGATTTGTCGCGTTACATATCGGCGGCTAATCCGCCTAATGGTTTGCTTATGCAGATCAGTAATCTCACGACGCTAATCTTACCTACACGCACCTACGCACCTTCTTTCGAAACTATACATAATAATTTATATACATAACCTTAACACAATACATTATATCGCGGCATAAACATTGAAACTTGTAATAAATCGCACCTAAATCAACTAACTACGCTTATCCTTTAATACACTGTTTAAGTTCTGATATTAACCCGATTTTAAAACAAATGCTAGCAAAAATATTGTTAGCTCAACAAATTTTTTATTTTTTTTTTTTGTTTTATACGAGGAGCAATTGCTGCTACTACTCTCTCGAAGGAAGACAGAAGTTTTATGTTTCTAGAACATAACTTTTTGAGGAGCACAATAGATTGTAAGGGTCGCAGTTCAGCTTTCCCCAATAAATTTATCTTTTGAAAGATTTAAACATCTTTTGGAATGCTTCGAAAAAAAAATTTTAACAACGGCAAAAATAAAATCTTTACAAAATTAAGATAACTTTTGTTTTAGAAAACCGAACTCGCGTACTCGCTTTTGCAACCCGATAATCGGTGGTTCGATTTCCCGAAAAAGCACTTGCATCGCTAGCTCAAAGACGTTATTTACCCAAGAAAATCTCTATTAATTCAAGACTGTAAGTCTCTGTTCTCTTCGAACAGTTATTAATAGAGATCCTCTTTCAGGATTCCCCAATGCTCCGTCCAGGGGTGACTGACAAACGAGGCAATATAATTGAAAACTAGGCAACCAGCTCAAAATGTAGTATTATATAATCTCTACATATAATATAAAAACAAATAAAACAAGACTTAATAATAATTACAAAAATACGAATTTTTGACAAGCTGCGATCAAGCCACTTGTGAATTATCAGCTGATGGTTACAAAAAACTGTATGCTTAACTTTACATCAGAAATACCACACACTTTCTTTGACTGCGTAAGTGCGAGTGGCATTGAAGCAGAATTTAATTAAGGAACCTACTTCCTACTTTAATGATTCGTTAAATTCGTGCAATTTCGGGTCGAAATAATGTGTCTAGTAAGTAGGTCTTATGCAATTTACTGACAAAATTCAAACAGACCATCAAAACGTCTTCGTCGCTGTAGTTCTGAAGATAATATCAAAATATATCAATGAATAACAAAGCTGCACAACTAAATGACCAAAGACCTTAGTGTTCAAGCTTTAAATGATGGTTCATTGATTGGATCTTGGAAATTACGATATTTTTATTGTTTTCCGGGTAAAGCACATTTTCAACCCGCCGACTGTCAAATTTCAATCAGTCAAATTTGCTGTTTTGGGGGCTCCGAAAATGATAAATAATATATGGAAAAGCCAATGCCTCCAAAAAGAGTCACAGTTTGCTGCGCATTGTGGGCACATAGCATAAGTGAGATTTTTTTCTTGGATTATCAGTAATGACAGACTTTTACAGTTATATCAAATATCGGTTTTTTGTGGCCGAAGATGCTTACATCTAACAGGAGGGCGCAACATGCCACATAAATATACCAACAATCACTTATTTCAAACCCAATTTGCAGGGCGCGTAATTTAGCAAAATAGTGACTTTAATTGGCCGCCAAGCTAAAGTAATTTGACGTCATTGGATGATTTTTTCAAGGCTACGTTAAAGAAAACGCTTACACAAATGATCCGAAAAAAATTTCGGAGCTTGAAGCCAATATCGAAGCTGTGATTTACGGTATTGAAACGCCATTGAAAAAGTGTTTGAAAATAATGAAAAGAAATTGGTGATCCCTTTTGAGTACAATTTTGTTTGTTTGATTGTATTATTTTTGTTATATTTTTAAAAAAATCTCCTAAACGAGTTCTCAAAATTCAAAATTTTTCAAGCTTGTGGTATTTCCATTTTTTCTTAAAGTACATAAAATAGGCTGTCCACGAAAAACCAAAAAACCCCACACAAATGGAGCGACGAAATTAAAAAGCTATAGCATGCATTTTTTTATAATGACAATAGTCGAAAATATAATTTTTCGAAAGCAAAAAAATACATAGAACAAGTTGGTCAACCAAACATAATAAAAATTGATTTGCTTAAATAACGAATTCATAAATTTTAATATTTAAAATCGTTTTACATACATATATATATAGCAAAAACGAGGGTTGAAAATAGCACAAAATGTTTATTAAGCTTAAAATAAAAGTTTTGAGTACAAAAGGACAAGCGCTATTGATTGAATGCTGCTGACCTACTAGCTAAAATTGATCAACCAACACACTTTTTCGCCAAGTGTAGTGGGTAGTGCCTGTAGCCGGCCTAGTTGATGTTATGAAATGCTGCTGATGACTTGTCCTAGCCCCAACAAAAACTGAGCATCTTTTTTTGTAGAGTTTTTGCTTTTATTTATATGTATAAACATTTTTTTTGTAGCTGATTTCAATGAAACTTTTGTGGTAAAAAGAAAGCGCTACGCCCACACCCACACAGACACACACAAATACACACAAATTGTAATTTACTCTCTCCTACGGCTTGATCTCGATTAATGTGCATTAATTAATTCAAACTCATTTATTCAAGCTTTTTCCATCTTGAAGCCATTTAAACCACAGCCAAATTTCATTTGCCCTGCTCCAGGCAGATTTTGCCTATTCCAAAGCCCCACCTACATTAAGTGTCCAAGCGCCCCAGTTGCGTTCCATTTGTCCATTCCTACAATCAGTTATTCATTCAGTCAGTCCATTTTATACGTTTGTTGGTCTGTTGGTGTTAATTAACTAAATGCAACTGCAATAAAATTGATTGTTTTCACTTTGTTTGCAATGCAAATTGCTCTGCACGTTGCCTAATCCCAACTGGCCATCACACAGATACTCACACATATGCACACTTATGTTGATATATTTGGGCCAGCGGAAATGCAAGGTTGCCGTAAAATTGTTGACCAAAAAATTGTTTGCCATTTGCAATGACAATTTTGCCAACATATGCGAGCACTTTGTGAGCACGGATTCGGGTTCGAGAAACGATTTGCAATTGGGGTTTGGTTTACGTTTGGTTAAAGTGCAGCGCAGACAAATTTAATTAGAGTTTAAGCGCGATACGCAAACATGCAGAGACGGACAGATCCGGATCCGGAGATTATGAGACCGAGAGAGGCACGCGAAACAAGTCAAATAACGAGTCACGTTTCAATGGCTAATGAGGTCATGTGTAAGAGCCAATGGCGGATGCTCGTTGCTGTTGTTGTTGTTGTTGTTGTTGTTGCTGTTACTATTGTTGTTAGAACGTCATTGCTGTCTGTATGTGTGTGTGTGTGTGCGTGTATCTGTATCTGTGCTGTTGCTTGGGTACAGTTGTCACTCACTGCGGCTGGCACGTTATTATAATGACGCTGGCAACAAGCACGAAGCAAAGACGCTGAGCACGAAGAGCATGACAAAGAGAGCAGCACAAGCACACACACACACACACACACACTTACACCGGCAAGAGTAAAAGGAAGCGAGGTCGTCGTCTGAAGTGGCAGCGACGGATATCTGGCTGAATGACTAAAGTTAACACTAACTTGGCAAACAAATAAACATGAAAACAAGGCAGGACATGCCAAGGCAACAATGCCAACAACACCCACAACAATATGTCAACACACAGATACACTCTCACTCACACAGTAACAGCCACGTGCACTTAAGGTAATGCTAGGTCCTGGCTCCTGCTTCCTCCCCACTGCCTCTGTATGTTGGTTGGGATACATAGGCATATAATTTCAGCTTCCGTTTGTATCCTTAAACTGTTTGCGTTATTACTGTGGTTCATGTTGTTGTTGTTGTCTGCTCCTTTCATATCGTTGTTTTTGCTTGAATATTTGTGTTTGTTGTGGCTGCTTGGCAGTTGCATTACAATTACAATTAGAAAAGTGTATTTTGTAATTGTATATTTAGTAATTTGCTCTGTACATGAACATACAATAAAACTGTGTGACAATGAGTTTATGTGTGTGTGTATATGTGTTTGTATGTCTTAGAGATGAGCGCGTGATGACGAGAGAAAACGTTCTTAGAATTTCACAAAAGACACATTTAATATTTATAGTGATTCACATTTATAAATTTTTAAGTTGATGCAGGAAGAATGTTTCAAATATGGAATAGAACAAAAATGTTTGCAAATATTTAAGTTGAGCTAAGATACTCTGTACCATTGCATTACAGCATACTCCTGGAATAAGAACTTAGGTGTCAAGACAAAATTGGGGAAAATATAAAAAAATGGATTTAAACGTTTTACAATGTAAAATTTTTTTTGCAAGTAAAATATACTTTTTGCCGTATATTAGAGCTTCTTTCAAAAAGATATACGTCGAATTTTGTATCAAAAACGTTTTTTCGAACGAACCGATTTTGATCAAATTTGGTACAATGCTTGGGAACTCTGAACTATTTGAACACCAAAATTGGTTTCGATATATTCAAAAACAAACGATATATGCACCTCAATCTTTTGTTTTTTGTTTTGTTTACCCACATGTTGCTCTAGCTCTTATAAACTCTGAGATCTACTCTAGGTAAACTAGAGGCGTCTTCGGCAGTTTCTTCTGTATTTTACATACATGTTCGGCTTGAACAAACTTTATATGCGCTTTTTAATACAGAAAGAAATGTTCGTTGGCCGGAAAGACAATAATTTCAGAGCGGATGTAGAACCATGTGGTAATGGACGGTATTTTGTTGGATGTGGATGTTCGATATATGAAATTAAATGGATTTATAAGTCTACCATGTTTCGAGAAAAACACCCATTTTTTGAGGGGCAGGGCAATGCTCTTAAGCAAAACACAAGTAAAGAAAAATATTAAAAACTAAAATTGCCGGAAGTTGAAATCCTGAAAAGCTATGGGTTCATAGGCCTCGTATATAACATATATAAAAACATCGTTGGAAACCATAAATATTATTGTATTGGGCATTGGGGTTTTTTGTTTTTGTTGTTACGTTTTCATGGGCTTAAATACTTCTTGTTTTGTGAATTAGTCAAATTTTAAGTGACTTTTTGGTAACATATCGGTTGTGATTATTTGGTTCACTCGAGTCTGCATGCAAAATTTTATGGTTTCTGAATGTATTTTAAAATTTCTACAGAAAGTAGAGCTTTGCTACAGTGAGATAGATTGCATAAGAAGACTGTTTTATTCTGCCGAATCTTAGTGTTTTGTTAAACGCTACAAAACACACCTACCAGATTCGTTTGATTCCAGAAAATTCGATGAAATCGACTTATCTTTAACACATATATTTTCCGACATGCATATGATCTGATCTTTCCTTCTACATACCTTGCAAAAACTTACAGTTACCTTGACTACATATATTATAGGGTACAATCAGGAATGTCGCTAGGGGGGTGGGGGATTTACCCCAGCCCCGTAGTTTTCTCAGGTGCCCGGAGTAGCAGTAATTACTGTCGTACTATCGTGATCTAAGCAAAGGTGTAATAGTGGGGCCGATAAATTTTCCCCTCTGGGCGCGGATTTTCTCTCTACGGCCCTGGGTACAATGAAGCTATAAGTCTATACTTTGCTGTACTAATCTCATAAAACTGATATGATTTTAAAATAAATATCAAGAATTAAAAAAGTTGCACTTGAAAAATTATTCACCTTTCCATCTCTAGAGCAGAGTATATACATATATTTACAAGTGTGTGCGAGAGAGTGCATATTTCCCATATTTTTGGGCATTGTCCTTTCTTCTTGCCTGTTACATGGTAGAAGTACCAAAAAGTGCTCAGTATTTAGCACTGAGTAGCTCTGCTGCTGTTTACATATGACACAATTTTAAAAAGATGTTCATATATGTAAATATATGTGTTCGTATGTATAGAAAGGTAAGCATATAATGACCAGCTGGTTAAACTCTCATTTCAGCTTTAAAAGCCCATCCATCAACTTGGTCACAGTTTATTTTTTAATTGTGGCTCATTCGTCTTACAGTTTTATACATAAACTTATTAATTAGCTTATATGCAAGTTGATTTATATTTCATTGGCCAGCTTTGAAACTTATCTTTTTGTCATTTTATTGGGCAAAACACTTTTTGTAAATATCTTTCTAGCCTTTGAATGCTAATTATAACTTGTTTTTATGTGCGCATTCAAGAACTTTATCTAAGCCCGTATACAATGACATATATGAGTATACACAAATATATTTACGAGTATATAAATATATTTTTGTTGGCTTTTGTTAAGTCCTAGTCATATTGTAAATGTATGTGTATATGCAGATGTATTAAAAAGCTGAGCAATGTTTAATTTTAAAACCATATGAAAAGTTTATCCTTTAGACAGCATACAGAACATGTCTCTTAATAACTTTTTCCCATCTTTGTTTGCGGGCATTTTTGCTGTTTTTGTTGCTTGGTGTCAGTGGTGTCGTTGGCTTTTTGAGAAATGGGGTTTCGAAGTTGACTTGGTAATTAACAATCTTTGCATAATTCATGCATAAGCTAGTAAGCTTTTTGGCAGTAAGCTTTTGGGACTATTTCGAAAATACTACTTAGTCTTCTTAGCTGTTAAACAAAGAGTTGCGTTGATATTCAAATGCATATATTTTTCTTCAAATGATACTAAGATGCAAAAAGTTTGAATAACTATTTCAGAAACTAATCAAGATAGCAAGTTTATAGATTATTTGAAAATATTTTTATGCCTGCAATTTCATAGGTTTTTTGAGAAAGGATGTCTTCGAATTGGATACCATTTTTAGCGAAAGTCACTTTATGGAATAGTCCCTGTAAAAACTATGGAGGACATTCAGTTTTCGGGGTTGTTTTTAAAATACTTTTATTATAAAAGTTATTATATAAAGTTTTATAACTGCATTTTTGAAACCTTTTTTTAAGAAAGAGCCTTTTTGAAATTAATTTTATTTTTCTACAATCTTTGAGTATACAGGGACAACTAATGAAAAAGAAATAAGATTTCATATATCAAAAAATTGCTCAGAATTTAATAAGAGGTAAAAATGTTTTTTTTTTTAAGTAAAAAATTTTTGTTTTTTTTTAAATTAAGGCACAACGCTTTAAGTTCAAGATCTGAAATTTTGGGAAAAACTGCACACAAAAAAATTCACTCTTATAGGAAAAGCGTTCTAAAAGTGACACAGTTTTAGCTTATCTTGTCTATATGAGCTCTTCTACTGAATTTGTTCTTGGTGACAAGTTGACATAGCAGCTTTAGGCAAGATATCGTAACGAATTAAGAGACTTATTTGGGCTATTATCTAGGTGTTCATACGAACAGACAGAACTATAACCATAACGGACAGAACCATTAACCATACGCCATGTGTTGATAATATTTAGCTAGGGGAATCTTACTCCTAAACCCCATACCATCTACGTCACTGTTTATTATACATTTTGGTTTGCTGCTTGAATCCCAGCTCCAAACAGCCCGTCTTGTTAGTACGCCAACAAGCCAGTTGACTGGCCCGCTCGCTTCCTTTGACAATGTCTAGGTCCTTCTTGGCGTCTCTTTCTCACTTGTTTGTCCTTGTTCTTTGCTGGTTTTTGGTCTGTTTGTGCCGCTGTCTTGTGGTTTTTGTTGCCTGGCAATATTTTGTGCAAATTAACTTGTTTCAATTAATAATCCTCGAGCAAATATGTCAACCGCATGGCCCAGGCAGCGCCATTGGCTACGTCCTCGCTTCCCAAAGTCAAAAACTATGCAAACTTTTGGCTGACTTTGACATTTATGGTTTTGGGTGCTGCCTGCAGGCTCAGCTTACCAGGACACCAAACAAAAAAAAAAAAAAAACAAAATCAAAAAAGAAAACTTTGCTTTTGGCTTGCTTGATTTTTCGATCGCATGCTGCTTACCCCCAGCCCCCCTGTGGACTGTCTAAAGTTTGGCAATACTTTTGGTAAACATACGTTTAGTTTTGCTTCATTTGGCTAATGAGTTGACCTCTTGGCAAGAAGTTTTAAAGCTGCGTCAGGATACGGCTGCATTTAAATTTTCGTTTACTTTTGTGCGCATTAAAAAATGGTTTGTATCCCTTTCGGGAGTTGCTCTCCAAATGGAAAGAATAACTTAAGGAAAGTGAGTAACTACAACAACAGCAATAAGAGCTAGCGGGACGTAGCAGGAATACAAAACTAAGTTGGCAAGTTGTGATGCTGGCCTTATGGCCGCTCTGGTGCCATCTTTTTGGTTTAATCCAATTTATTTTGCTCGCAAACTTTTGTAAAACAACTTAAAAGTTTTGTGCTTAAATAGCGTCAAGTCAAATCGAGGAAAAACAAAGTATGAAAATGACTTTTCACTCTCATACACACACACACACACACACATGGTATTGTATGTGTGACTAAAAATTAAATAAATTGCGCATTTTGACACATTTTGCTGCGTTGACTTATTCGGCCAACACTTTTTGGCCAAGCGTAAGCCTTTTTTGGCCGGACAACCATTTGGTCGTTAGCCATTTCCCTTGTGTGCGACCTCCCCCCCCAACGACAACGCTTTCCATTTTGTACACTTGCTCTCTCTCACACACACACACACACACACACACACAACTAGCTAACTATATAGCTGCTGCTATAGCATAGTTTTCGGCGCTGACGCCTGCTGCATAGTAATTTTCTTAGCAAGGACCTTCTACTTGACCAGCTTCAGTGTGTCCATTTTCCTTTAGCTTATTTATGTGCTTAGAATTTCTGGCACGCCTTCTATTTAAACCCTTTTTTTGCTATAACCTTGTTATTGTTGTTGCTGGTCTTTTTTGGCTGCTCTTGTTGGGTCAAACCTAATAAAGTTGTAAAAAAACCAAATAGAAGAAAAACCATATTCGGGAATAATCATATGCTGCCGATCAATAGTATTAAACCATGGCAGCAAAATGTTGCGAAATTGAACCAGTTCACGTACGAAAACAACTTTGTATCAACGTGTAATATTGGCTCAAAACGTTCATGACGAGTGCACGATTAATGTCAAATCATGTCTTGGAAGCGATACTCCAAGTAGACCATATAAATAAGCATTAAGTTTTGCTCCGAAAAAGAATTGTGCAAAGCTGATTCAAAATTTTTGATTAACTCATAGTTGGACAAGATATGGCGATCGCGCTCCATTTCACATCGGACCAAATTGCGAATCTTTAATAGCAGCGTTAAATCCGTACATTTGTACGGTTGTACAACCTGGAGCCTCACGCAGCTTACCATTGGAAAGTTGCAGACTTTCATAAACCGCTGCTTAAGAAAAATCTGGCGTATATTTTGGCCAAATCAAATAACAAATGAAGACCTCCTTTCGCGATCGAACGCCGTCCCAGTCCAGCTAGAGATACGGAGACGCAAATGGACATGGATTGGTCATGTTTAACGCCGGCCTGCCGGTGACATTGCACGATCAGTCCTAGATTGGAACCCGCAAGGGCAGCGTAGGCGTGGTCGCCCAAGAAATACCTGGATTCGGTGCACAAAACAGGAAATAAATCTGGCCCACATTTCGTGGATTCAAGCAAAAACCCTAGCCAGAAACAGAGGAAGATGGAAAGAGATTGTCGATGCCCTATGTTCACTATGAATGTTTTTGCTTAAGTTATTGTTATTATTTATTTATTACCAGTAACTTCTAGCAAAATAAAATACATATATATATATATATATATATAGTTGGACACGGAAATCTTTAATTTCCCTTTTATCCACATTTAATCCCAAGATCATGTCGACAAGTCGAAAATGTATTCTTGAATATGATTGTGTAAAACCTTACATTTTCTAATTTTTCAAATATTTTTAGGTAAAAAAATTCAATAGACTGAAAATCGAAGCTTGGTCTCGATACGATTTTAAGCTTTGGAGTTAGCAATCTGACAATTACCAAGCCACTCTTAGTATTGCCAAAGCTCAAATGGGCGAATATCTTAATTTTTTTTGTTAAATCCAAGCCTAGTTAACTAAAATGTTGTTTTGACAACCCTAAAATTTTTATAAGCTTACAAGCTCTGATCAAATTAATCAGCTGGTTACTTACGCAAAAAAAAACACGAAACTTAACTTCAACTTCCAAACAGAGATGGAAAAAAATATTATAAAAAAAATATATAGAAAAAAAAATGATGAAATAATATAAAGTTACCAATTAATATTTGTTAGATTATTGTGAGATTGTGAATTATTTGTGCGTATGGTGGAGTAAACTAACTTGTGAAAAAAAACCAATATAATGTATGTAAAACCACAATATTATTGACATAATAATAAAATTAAAATAAAATATGAATTATATTTAATCCAATATATAAATTTCCCACCTGTGATTCCGTTCCTAACTTTACAGCGATATATTATTTCGCCAGCTGCTTTATAATTTCATAAATAACTATTTTTTTTTTTTTTTTATTTTCTTGATAAATAAAGTGATACACATATGTTCCCATTGAAACATAGGGCGGTAAGCAATAAATATTTTAAAAAACCAATTTTTGAAGTTTTTTTTTTGTGAAATTATAAATGTTGAGACTTTCAAAAAAATTACGTATACGCAATGCATGAAATTTGACTAGCACCAATGCAATGCACAATGGGAATTTTTATCGATATGGCCACGCTTACATTTACCGGCCGATATGGTGGTGCGATTCAAAATATGCTCTTCAATACATATATATTCAGATTTTTTTTCGATATTTATAATCCGATTATAATCAATTTAGGTAACATTCGAAAGATTTTGTTTATATTATATATATTTCAGACTAAAGCTGGAACGCTTTGAAATTATTTGGGGGGTTGAAAGGGGCGTAGCGGCAGACAAAAAAAAATGATTTGTCTTTACTCTAAGGGAGTTCAAATGTCGAGTTTAGTTATCTCAGCTCTAATACCTTCCAAGAGCGATAGACAGACGGTCGTGTCTAGACCAATTTCTTTTATACTGCTGACCGGCTACTTCTCAATGTTACATTAATTTGCTTTAAATATCCCTTGCCTTAAGGATTAAAATTTTTAACATTTTGATAAATGACTTGCCCAACTATCAGAAAATTTCCATTATTTGAAAAATGGTTGTAAAGGTTGACTAAATGGGTCATAAATTGCTTTTGTGAGTAAAAGACTTCCCAATACTGTCGTGGGTTTCATATTAGTTGAGAAAAATCATTTGGATATAACAAGATAGAAGAGCAGAAGAGTTTATAAATAAAAAATTGCTTAAGAAGAATTGATTAAGAATTAGTAGACCACAAGTATAACAAATAATTAAAACTAAAACTAAAAAACTTAATTTTTCAAAATGTATAGGGTGGGCTTGGTTCTTAAACACTCATAGCACGGAGCATACGCGTCCAAAGTGGATGCGCTTCTATTTATGTAAAGTTCAAAGCTAGTCAATTTTGAGGCAGTTAAGCAAATATGTTGCATATTAGTTTTATAAAAAAATGCCCCAAAACCAAACAACAATAAAGCAAACCAACAATTTATAATGCAATAAAAGAAACTAACAATTATTTATTATCAAAAATATTAATTTGCCAAATTAATTTTAAAAGCTTATGCGATTTGGCTTTATTAATGTGATTTATTGATTTTTGCTCAATATGCAGCAATTGTTTGTGAATTTTAATTGGGTTAATTAATATTTTAGTGGCATATTTTAGTCAGCCATAATCGGCAAGAGTTCACGAACCGGAGCTGGCATTTGTGCAGAATTCCAATGCTTTGTTTTTGCAGCCTTGGTAATAAACATTAAGCTGGTATTGAAATTCCAAGGCTAGAAATCGTTCGCTTTAGTCATGCACGGCCACAGACCCAGTTACACCCACGTGGTCAAAACACTTTAAATAGCCTTGGGCTAAGTTTTTGATAAGTTGCAAAATTAACAATGCTTGACGGCACAAATTGCGGGCCCAAGAAGAACTGAAGCTACAATCAGAGAAAGAAAACCAGAACTCAAAACCAAATATGCAATAGTCAAATGCGCTGAGCTCCATGGCGGTCATGCAAGCAATCATGTTACAAATTTCTAACATGGAACTGGAGAGTGTCCAGTGGCCCAAGTGACCAGCCAAGTTGTCATCGTCCTTCTCGGGCACAGTGGGCGCAGCTGCAGCTACAATTTGTATACACATGTATCTAGCTCGCTCATTTGCTTTTGCTTTCCCGCTTCCACTTGCACTCTGTGTATATTTGTTTGGGGATATGTTTTTGTCATCCTGTGCCCTGGAACTAGACGCCAGTTGTTGAACGTGCTGGAGTTTGTATTGGTGTGTATATTGTATTTGTATTTGTTGTTGTTTTGTTTTTATACTCTTACTCTTGGGGTTAAAGTGTATATCAAGTTTGCCGAAATGTGTGCATGTCCCATCAAATAAAATATATTGCAAATTGACCAACATGAGCAGGTATGTTGACTTAAACCAGTCTGTATGAGATCTCGAAGATCTTAAGAACTAGGATACGAAATTTTTGGTTAAAACAAAGTTCATTGAACCAGGTCAATATCTCCTTTACTTCCCAGCTGCGTCTTTAGTCATGATCTCTCGTCGTACCGTCGTTGTTATATGCATATTTATTTTAAATAAGAAGTCTTTTCTTCGTGAACCATTTTTTATATATGTGAAAAAAAAAAACGCATTTTGATCGAATCATCAATTGATTGTTTTGTTTTTTAACAAAATGTATATATTTATCTTATATGTAATAATATAATTTTTATGCAATGAAAGATACAACTTTTTTGTTTTAAAAAATTTGTATTTATTTAAAAATATTTTTTTTTTATTAACTAAAAAGTAATCTACATTTTGCTCAAATGTATAAATGATTACATTCTAAGCGATTATTTATCGATTTAGCAATAACTAAATATTTAGATATACTTTTCTTTGACAAGAAATGTCTCGTAAACGAATAAGCATGTTTGAAAAAAAATATTTCAACTTCGGTTTGAAACAAATATTTGTATCCTTATATTTAATGTCCACACAATCGTCACCATCGTAACCTTGTGTTAGTAATAATAAAAAATCATACAACTTTGGAATATATGGATATTCTGAAAAATTTCTATACATACATTGATTACCAAGATTTTCTAAGCCAAAAGTCAAGAAGCATTTTTTTGCAAATCAAATTTTTCGGTTATAAGTCATTATACTGTTGTTTGAAGACATACAATACATAATTAAAAATATTTTATGAAAGCAATTGTAACTTGAAATTTTTTCAAAACTTCAATGACAGCTTATAGCCACAAACAATATGGCCTTCAGGCGAAAAGTATTAAAGGCTTACGGTAAGTTTGGAGATGAGTTTTGTAAGGTAATTAATAATTGAGATGTTGGCCTAGGTGTGGGAATTCTTAGACATTATATACAATGATCTATGGTGAGGGTGTTTCAATTGTCTTATATATGTATAATGCAGCATTTATATTTATGGCATTTTGACGGATTTTTATGTAAAAATTTTAATCCCATTGCGTAAAAACTACTTTGAAACTCCACAAATTTATATACTTATTGCTCTTGTCTTCTTTCTATTACCCACATTTTAAGTTAATAAGTTTAGCATTTTTTTTACCAATGTTTTTTGGTACCATATGTCATTGGGCAATATAATATACAGAGATTAATATTAAAAAAAGTTTAATTAAATTGATACATCTGAGCTTTAAACAAATGTCTTAGCGCTGACCAGGTGAGGGGGGGTCACTGACTCTGACTAATTCTTAAGTTGATAACTTAAAGCATAATTATTGTTATATTTCAGTACGGCTAGCATACTGCTAATTAAAAGTTAGTACTTGGTGTCTGGCAAATCTTTTAGTATCGCTAAAATATAGCGCCAGAGAGAGCAGAGAAGACGCTAGCTTCATATCAAAATACAACATATAGTTGGATATTTGGAAAGAGATTCTTAAGTTTAAAAAATTATGAAGCAGACCAAGTTTTTTATATTATAATTGAAATTAACCTTAAGAGAAGAAATGCAGTAAAAAAATTGGTAGAAAATTAAGCAGGCTAAATTTTTATTTCTCTATAGTTTGTTATGTCGCTATAAAATACTTGTTCGCCACACTTTCAATGCATAAAACATGACAAGCATATTTTAAAAAAACTTTTCGACTACGAGTTGCATTTTTCGAAAGTTTCGGGTATAAACATAATTTTTGCCAAATCAATTTTGCCTCGTGGGAGCCACATAATTGAAAACTAACCTTTGTCGCTACAAAATACTTCTTTTCCACACTTGCAACACATAAAACTTGCAAAGGATATTTTGAAAAATCGTATAGACCTCTAATTGAAATTTTTCAAAAGTTGTGGATAGAAAGAAATTTAAATTTCAAGTAAAATTTTTTAATAATAAATGAAAACTAATCAGTGTCGATACAAAACACTTTCCACACTTCCAAGTGCGCCGACCTTATCAATTTGGAATTGAAATTTGTTTTAATTAAATAAAAATTTTGTGAAGTAAAATTTTGGTGTGTAACCTCGTGTGAGCCTTATATGTATATGAAAATTAACCTTTATTCATACAAAAATCTTGTTGTAGACATTACCAGAGCATAAAATTTCGCAAGCATATTTCAAATAATTTTTCCACTTTGTCGATACAACGAACTTGTCTTTTAAGCTTTTAAAGTATAAGAACTGCCCAAATTAGTTTCAAAAACCTTTTCGACTACGATTTGAATTTTTTTTAAATATGTAGGTAGAAATACAGTGTTTCGCACATTAAAATTTTGGTAAGTAGCCTTATTAATGAAAATCTTGCTTGTTGTCCTTACTTCCAAAGCATTAGACCTGCCAAGGATATTTCTTTAAAAACCTTTAATTTTTCAACTTGTAACTGCTTGTTGTACAGAACTAAGTTTTTTGGGTACAGTGTATCTCGTTGTCGGTTATACAAAAGTCGGTCACCCACAAGTTTTTTTTATATTTGGCTTGCAGCTGCGCTTGTACTATGTCAGCAATGGCAAAAATGTTGCATAAAGTGCGGCATCGTTGCAAGGTTTGCTTCTGCTGCTACCAGCTCCTAACTCCTCTGCTGGCGATTAATCAAAAATTGTTTACTTTAAATGATGAATGTGCAACATGGTTTTGACTTTCAACTCTCCAGCAAACGAGTGGCTAAAAAAGTGCCACCAAACACGTCAACTAGCAGTTGCAACAAGAAAAAAAGACTAAGCAGCGACATTTTTGGCATGCCCCACAACAACAGCAACATCGGAAACTAGTAAAGGGATTTTTATTTTTTTTTTTGGGTGGCTATATGATTTGGCCACTGACAAGCAACTGTGGCAAGACAGCTTGGTTTTAGTTATAGGCTGGGATCAACATTATTTATATGCTATGTATCCAGTTGTATATAATATGTAGCAAAGTCGAAATATTGCAACAGTGCGGACGGAACCAAGCACTGACAACAAATGATTTGACGCGCAGCAGTTGTTTTTATTGTTGTTGTTGTTAGTTTATGTAACGCCTGAGGCACTACTGTGTATGTGTGTGTTTTTTTTTTGTTTTTTTTTGTTGCAAGCTGCAGCAACTTTTTGACCATTTGTTCATGTACAAGTACGAATATCTAGAGACTGACTACACGCTGACTTCCTTTTCATTTTTCCATGTCATGTGTCAGCGTCTCGTTGCCTTGATCCCCACAGAACTAGCCCCCGCTTCGGACAATCACAGACGCATAGTACACCGCATTTGGCGCTGGTCGTTGTATGCAAATGTGAGTATAAATGGATAACTCCATCATCGCAATTCATGCCACAGCAGAGTTGCCACCATACCAAGTAGCAGTAGCAGTGTATGTGTGACAGAGTAGTCTTCCGACCGCGATGAGTCTGTCGCAACAATTGTATTTGCTGGCGACTAACTCTAACTATTCCCAGAGCACTCTTCCGCTACTTATACCCCCCCATCTGTCGCTTTCTACCCTATTCAGTTGGCCTTGTCTGTTGGCTGCAATTTTGCTGGCAGCACAAATTATGCAAAGCGGAAAAAATGGCATGCGAACTTGGCATAAATCAATAGAAAATTTATACGTTTCACAAAACTGAACAGTTTTAGTCCTCCGCGTCTATCTGCTGCAGCGGCAAAGTTCCAAAATCGCAGAAAAAGTCTAGAGTCTCGCGTGATGTGTATATAGTATGCGGTTGAAGTCATTTTCCGCACTTTTTTTTAGGATTCTCTTTTTTCATTTTTTTTCTTGAGATTTTGTATGCCTTCTCTTAACGAGACTTTGCATGATGTTACAAATGTTTTTCTTTTGAAGATGAAATGTGGCGCATTGTGTGCGTGCAAAGTTTGAGACTCTTAAAACTTTAGGCAGCGATTTTTGTTGCTATGTCAAACTGTGTGGCAAGTTGTTATGTGGCAAGCTCTGTATGTTTGTATGAGTTAAGAAGTGGTAAATCAGTGTTTGCTACGTGAGAAACTTGCTCGAGATGAAATGCACATAATTTTACAACATATTAACTTAACTTAGGCATACCTCTTGTTAGCTCGTTTAAGTCAGTTTCGAAAGAGACAGGCACTACATACTATGTTGCCATACGTGCAGATGAAACAAAATTTTTTAAGTTTAAATGAGTAAATTTCTTTCTTTTTTAACATTCATCTCGCTAGTCAAAACTTCTTTTTAAAGGGTCATCCATATTGAGGTTTTTTTAAAATGCAATAAAACGCACAAATTTTAAACGAATTGCAAATTCTTTATTATCAATAGAGAGAACCATTCTTGCATTCAGTTTTTAAAGAATGTTGGCCGCAACTTCGCCGAAGCTTGTCCATGCGAAGGTTCTAATTTTCAATGACGCGCTTAATCATAATCGAATAACACTTTTGACTTCACGTAGCCCCAAAGGAAAAAGGTGTGATACACAATCGTGGTGGCCAATTCACCGGTCCGGAGCGTGAAATTAATTGTTCACCGAATTGGTTTCATAAAATGGCCTAAGCGCGCGAAAAACATTCGTTACAGAACGCGAATTTTCGTAATATAATTGTACGGTTTGTAAACGTTGTTCGGGTGTAAGTCTTTCCGTGATGAAATAGAAATTAAAACTGAATAAAAAACACCTGGCAACTTGACAGTACTCACGCGTGATTTATCAAAAAACCCTATTGAAAAAAACCTCAAAATTGATGACCCTTTATATGTCATTCTTCTTTGCTCTCTCTGATTCTAGTTAGTAACAAAAAATCAAAACTGTACCAAAATTCATGTTGCTATAATTTCAAAATAAAATAAGGCAGAGAAAGTTAGTCTTCGAAATCGCTAGACTTTAAAGTTTAGAGCATAATTATTATGAATGGCATTTTGGGACTCATTTATTTTAGTTTATTAAACATTATTCCATAAAAGATAGACATATAAAGCAAATCCCTTAGAGCTACTAAAAAACACATGAAAATAAAATGTTCTGCTTCTGTCTGCTTCCTATTACTTTGAAAGCCTTTTATTATATGCGTAAAAGATGAGCTACAGTAAAACAAGTTACCACTGCTATATCATTTAATCAATAAAAATAAAACAAACTTACTAAACAAAAACTTTGGTCTATGTCTTTCAATCCTTTACCTTGACTACGCTAATGAGTTACAGTACGTTCAAAAATAAGCCATAACATATGTATGGAAAAGTACCTACCATATACTACATATGTAAATACACATTGCTTGGTTATGTAAATATTAAGTGCATTATATTCTGACAAATGACAAATTGCCTCTGCTGTTCAGCGGCGTCTACTCACACATATGCTCCCTTCCTTGCCTTGGGGAACGATAAGTTTTTGTTTTTTGACACATAATTAGTACCTCGCTACTGCCAGTAGCAACAACAACAATGAGGAGCAGGACGACGACGCTGGCATAGCAGCACCATATAAACACCCCTTGAGTTTAATTTTTCGATGTAACCCCAAATTTCGGCAACACTTTGGCCCAGGTCATTTATCATTAAAAATAACCACACAGCGAAAATGCGTAATTATTGGGTTGATGCTTGGAGCTGGAGCTCCACGAAGTTCGAAGTCAGAGGAGCCTAGGCGTTGAGCCAGACGCTGACTGGCAGGCGAGTGATTGAATGTGTTTCAACAAAAATTACGTATACGTAATATAAATTATAATTTTTACATATTTGCGGCCACGTTGTCGGCATATGTAGTTACTACTAAAGCTAAAGCTAGTATCTAAAATGGAAAATATCGCGTGTTTAAAGCAAATACAACATGGTTGAATCGGAAAAGCGGGAAAAGCGACTGTGGCAATAAACGACGAGCGACAGTAGCTACAACGGCAACAAAATGAGCTATATAACGCGTTCCAGAAGTGCCGATTTGAGGTTTGACTTATATATATAATGACTTGCAGAGTCAACTATATGTATGAGTGAGTATAGATATCTGTGTGTATGTATGTGTTTACTGAGTGTCTGCAACAGCAGCCTGCCCATCTACATTGTATGCGTAGCCTACTCTACGCTCTAAAGTTTGCCACTTGTAAGGATTTGGGGCATAACGCACTCAACACGGCATAAATTAAAATTTTTTTTCCATTTATTTATTTTTTTTTATGGTTGCCGGGTTGCCGGGTTACTGTAGGTTGCTCATGTCGTTGTTGTTGTTGTTGGCAGTGTGAAACACGCAGTGCACAAGTGAGCCGTAGCTAGGAGTAAGTGTATATATTTAGTCATAGTCATATTTTACTGACTGCTCGAGTCACGTTATGATTTGCCAACAGGCTGGTACAAAATTTTTGATAATATTTTCGCGCTGCCGGCACTTATACAAACACAAAGCCAGACACTGAAAGAAAAAAATGAGTATATTATACTCCGTCAATTTAAGAAACTTGAATAGAATGTTTTTTGCTGTTTAGAATTTTTTTGATGTTTATTTACGCAAAAGAATAAGGAAATATATTTTAACAATACTATTTCAAAAATACACTTTTAAACATAATAACCATATGCATGTGGCTTGAACTATGTATAACACAGACGCCCCAAAAAAGTTGGTATAAATTATACATGTGGCAGGACTACGCATATGGATTATTAGTCGCACCATCTGAATTCTATGTCAGATAATAGCCAAAGGATTTTATTGCTTAATAATATTCGTTGTCTATATTATCTACTAAATTTCTGGACGCAATATTTCTCACTGTGTATGCACACGCACATGAAGTTCTAGTGGGAGTAGGGGCACTGTATAGCTAGACTCTTTTAGCCGGTATTCATTTGCTAATCAAAACAAATGAAAACAACATGAATTATAGCAAAAAGCAGCTCGGGCTAATAAGGGTTAAAGCCACACACTTACACTCACTCACACAGACACACACACACACACACACACGCCCAAATGGTTCAACAAATGAAATTTTTGTGAAAAACATCAAAAACCTTGCCTGCCGCCATTTTGCCCCACACTATATGCATAAGTGTGTGAGTGTGATTATGTGTGGTGTGTGTGTTTTTATGTACAAAAGTGTGACACATTTTTAATGAAATTGTTCAAATGCGACTCTTTTGCTGCGACATTATGTTGGACTGCGTAATTTGAATACAATAAATAGAGGGTGACTTTTATGGTAAAAAAAAAACTAAAAAGTGAACTAGTAAGCAACATTTATGATGAACTTTATTTGTGTGTCAAATACTTTTGTTTCACTGAACATTAAAAAAGGTGTACACACAAAGAATACTGTTTTTATGCATAAAAACTTGATTCCTTAGAAAATATATTTTAATTTTTAGAGGTGAAATCCATTTGCAACATCAGGGTCTACATTTTTCTCAATAAATTTACAATTTTATTTCAAGAAAATAAGCCGAATTTTTCTTTACTGCCAGTGCGTAGAATTATTAATTAATTTATGTTTTGTAAACATTGTAAAAAAACAAAATGTGGCTCCTTCGGGAGCTTAACCTTATTATTAAAGATTTTCCCAATAAAAAGTATTTTTTTATATTATTACAATTAAATTAAATTCCATGTGTTTTTTGTAAATATTTTCGCCGTTTCTAATTACTCTAATGTCTGTTCTTAATTCCCTTTTAAATTATATCACTTAACAGAAAAAGTAATTAGCCTGAACTTTTTAGATAAATATAATATAAAATAATATAAATAAAATATTATGATGCTTAAGATTTTGTAAATATTCAATTTAAAATATGACATAATATTAATAACACAAATGACATAATGTAAAGTCCTAAGCCTTGAAATAAGCGGAAAAAAAAGAGCATAATTGAATTTTAAGAAGTCTACTTTAGTCATAGGCGTTTAAAAGTATGCAATTATTAAAGAAATTATACCGGAAAGCTTTATTTCCATTACCTAAAATCGCAAAAAAATTCGAAAAAAAACCAAAAATAAAAAACTATACTTTTTAATAAAGTTTCTCCGCTTTTCTTCTCGTTCTCAAAAAATATTTATTTTTTTATTTACAAATAAAGTACTGTCGTACTTATACATACCAATTAAAGACAAATAGATAATTTAATAATATTTATAAAAAGTTTAAAATGTTGCAAGCATTCTGCTCTCGACAAAGAACAAATATATTTTGTGCGCAAAGTTTTAAACGAAGAGGCCGATTCGAGAAGTTGGACCTACCAGCAATAAGCTTCTCTAAGAACGAATTTCCCAATGGGGAACAACTTGCCCAAAATATATCACATCATCGTTTTTTATAATTTGGCAATTTCAAGTTTGAGAATTTTTATATTTGAAGCTTCTAAAAAACTTATTATAGCTTTTCTTTATAATTTCGAAAAATGAGCATTGTATGCTTTACTTTTTTTTTTTATTTCCAGAAATATGGCCCTATATTTACTATTATTGCTTCCACAAATTCTAAAGCCAGTAAGGAATTATCGTCACGCCCAGAAAAAAACGAGTATTCTGTACAATCAATTGAAGACCAAGGTCTATTTGTTGAGGCTGAATTCATAAAACCATTCATAAATCGAAAGATTTTTATCTTAAATTCTAACAACTATTAATCAATTAATAGTAAAATATTACCATTATCATAGCTATCAGCCATAAAATTTATTTTATTTTGATGTTTTATTATGCAATTTTGATAGTTTAAATTTAGCAATAATATGTTTTTATATTGCCAGTGTAAGTATATGCGACAAGTTCCATAAATTTCTTATTTAAAGCGTCAAATTAATAATTTTGTATTTTATGGAAAATTTTGTTTTAATTTTTAGAATAAATTGTAAGCGCATAAAAACAACATGTTTCATAATGGCTTCATTAAGTGCCAAAAAGTTTGATAAATTTCTTTCAAGGAGAGCGTCAAAAAAAAAAGCATTTTATGGTAAATTGTGGTCAAACTTTTAGCATTTTAGGCACATAAAATGGAAGTGTTTCTATTTTATGGTAAACAAATTTTTTTTAAATAATTTTGAGGCATATAAAATCCACATGATAAAATCAGTCATAGTTGTATCAGCAGAAACAAAGGCTAGACAAACTATTTGATTTGATAAACAGCAGACTCCCATATCAACGATTACTATATTTTCCAATCGACCTTGTTGGTCTTTAAAAACACAAATTCGATAAATTATACTTATATTGAAACAGACGGTCGCTGGTGTCGTTAATGTATCTCCCCCTAAAAATCACCAAAAAATTGTTTGGTTCAAATTCGCATGCATATGACATGGTAGCCTCTTAAAATCGTTACAACGATTACAATTATCGTCACATCATTTGTAATAATGCCTGCCATAAATCCCATAATGTGGACTTCACCAAAAGCCATAACCGAAAAAACACCCTATAATTACTAGATGGCATTGAGGTTTGAACCCGGCAGCGATTTACCCTAAACTTTACTTCAACTCTTCAACGGGTCGCACGCTCTTTGGCATTTTTCTGGTGGCCTGTGGCTGGTGGTGGCACGATAGTTTGATAAATAATGAAGTCATATGAAGTCATATGTCCAAAAGTTGAGTTGAATTTTATGCCATCACGCAATTGGCAACGCTTCTATATAACTATGCCTGTGACTGTAACTGTGACAACTCTGTTTGTGTAAGTATATAGACACTCACACAAACACACACACACACATTTTCAAATACAAAGTAACAAAGTATGCGCAGCATTTTTGCAACTTTTTATGTAATCGTAAAAATACTTTTACGATTTCATAATTTTACAGTGTTGGCAGCAGTTGTTTATGACCAAGTCACGGTCATGCTATCATGCCATCAAGCCATGACTATGACTATGTCCAGACTCTTTGCAAATTTGTGGCCGTTTCAGTTTTATTTGAGGCGCCCCTTTTGGAGCTGCTGTTATTTTTAGATCCCCAGCTGAATTTTTTTTTTTTTTTTTTGTAATTGCTATATGGAGATGTAGTTGCTGTTGTTGTTGATGTTTTCGTTGCGTTCATTATTTAGTTTGTTACAAAATGGCGCTTTAAGGCACAGCTCCAGCGGCAGCTCCCTAGCAGTTTATCTTGGCCTTGGCTCATGTCGCAGCATATAGGTAGGTATACATACTATATATATTTGAATTTTTATGCAAAACCATATTTTCCAAGTGTAAAACTTGTACACGGCTGGTGAAATGGAATCACAGCGTGTCGTCCTGTCTGCTTCTATCTGAGCTAAAAGCAATGCATATACACATAGATACGCACACACACATACAGACAAGCGCGCAGATACTTTTACTGGCACACGTGTTATTCGCTGGGGGTACCACACACTGTGCTTCTGTCTGGGGCTGGTACATAAGTACAGCTGTACTTAGGGAATGTCTATGAGCGTGTGTGTGTGTGTATCTGTGTGTATGCGTGCACTTGTATTTGTTTAAGGCTAGCTGCCATACAACTTGCTACATAACAAAATCAAGGTAACAAAAAAATAACAAAAAATAAATAAGAGGAAGCAAAAGTGGGAAGCGTCCAGCTATGAGGACGCGAGCACAGCTTGAAAAATGTTTGTTGTCAACATTTTCAGCTTGCATCGTTAGCTTAAAAGCACACGTTGTGCCCGGCACAGTGGGTGAGAACCATTAAATGTCAATTTTAATCTGGCGTATGCGTATTCCGTTTAATAAATGGCGAATTTGCAGCGTGCTGATACCCCAATGCAAGTCATTTAATGTTGGTCCCAAATAATGATAATAATTTTACCAACTTATAAATGTATCTAGCTTGTTAAGATATCGATAAATAATCGATTGGTGTTTAATTTACAGGCATGTTTCGCTTCAGACTTTTGTCAGGATTCTGCTAAATTGAGTTTGCCACAACACTTATGGAGAGAATTCGGATAATAGGTGGTCTGAACGAGATCTCTTTCAATGAAATTCCAGCAAAACAGCAATGTGTCAGCCTGATATCTGCAATATTTCCAACGAATTTACGAATATAGTCATTCGTTACCATATGCAAAGATACAAAAAGTGTTCTGCCAGAATTATTAGAAAAAACAGATTATAATAGCAATCGTTGCATTCCCAATTTTGTAAAAAAAATCGATAATTTTATCGGAATGAATTGATCATGGAAGCCCTTAGCTGCATACAAACAGCCTATCAGCTTCTGTATTTTTTATTTTTTTTTTACGGATGATTCGTAGAACATTTTGTAGGTGGAAAGTTGATAAAGAGTGGCTTAGGGGCTTATTTGGTTTTATATCAGTCACAGTCTACGTCAGTTTTTGAGTTCGGCCAGAGAATTGCTTAGATACTTTTGACAATTTCGAAATTACTTAGCCTATGTTCGCAGTTTTTTTTAATAAAATCGAATTCTAAAATAGTCAAAATTTTAGCATGAAGCATAAAGTAACTGAAAATGGGTCTAAGCTTTTAAGAAAAAATATCTCAGACTCAGACGGGGTCATCACGGTTCTTAGGATTTGAATATTTTAAAAAAGCAAACATTTTAAGAAGAAGCGCAATTGTTTCAATGAAGGATCTAAGTTTTTGTAAGAAAATATCTTTGATGCGTAAGAGACACAGACTTGATCAGCACGGCTTGTTTACTAGGTATAGAGAAATTCAAGCAAAACCACAAGGGAAAAAATTAACTTGGGACTTAAACTGGGTTACTTGCGACTCATTCTTATTGTTCAGGTTCTAAATTAAAGAGGAATCCAGCCAATACATAATTACTGACGAACATAGGAAATAAAGAGAATCTCAAGGAGGGCAAAATAAATACTTAGGGTCGCAGAGAAGCTTTTCCATAAATATTGTTATTATTATCTTTGTTGTTCCTGTAGGTAGGCATCTATTGCATCCAGAAAACTATACCATTTGGTATATAGTTTTACGACATAATTGAATAACAATTATTCTTCTCTTTGGAACAAAAAGCTAATCCAATAGTTTATTGAATTTATTAATTTTTGCATTTGTTTTTCTAATTAATTTCTGCTACGGCAAATAATTTAAGAAAAATTTAACAAAAAGCTTTACAGAAGCAAATTATTTTTAAAACCATTCATGCCCCTTTTGAATGTCTAGATGAATGGAAAAATTGTTTTGGTGCTCTACACCTCAAACCATCTTCCAAACAAACATAGAGCGATTGATAACTGGGCCCCAAAATGTTTTGACAGCTTCATGCCAGAAGCTAAGCTTGTAAATTGTTAAACAAAACTCAATTAGCTCAGATATTTTTAATAGCAAACCATAAAATCGCCAATCAAATGTATGTTAAGTATTGTAAATCTATCCCCAAGCAAATAAACACATTTACATAATTAAATGTGCTATCGCAAATACCAATAGCAAAACTAAACTAATCCTCCTAAAAGCACGAAGAAAAACCTCGCTGAGTTTTCCATATAATACCATTGTGCACCCTTGGCTCCAAAAAAAAAGATAAAGGGATGGGCTGGGATTGGGGTTTACGTGTTCAAGCACACAGCTGCACTTGATACATAACAATTGTAAACACAAATAAGTAAGATATCACCTACAGGTATAACGCTTCACCCAAACTCAACTGGCATTTCTTTTTTTCTTTTATTCCTTCTGAAGCTCTTCAATAGCTTTTTTGCTTTTCCCATTTTCTATCCCAATCTCACGCTTATCTTCTGCATATTTTGCTTTGTTTTTCTATTCACCCCAGCCAGTGCTTACTGGGTTTTTGTTTTAACCCAAGGAATTTCTTATAGTTTGTTTTCTTTTGCCTTAACTTGCTTCTTGCTGCCTCAAACCTGCCCCAAAACTTGTCAGAATTATGAATTCATTTAATATTTTAATTGTAGCTTTTGAATAATTAAAATTCCATTTATATAGAGCCACATACCTTCAGCAATAAATCTGCGATTAATTAAAACCCGCTCACCTAGCGTTCAACTCGGCGTATACGTAACGGCAATTAAACTTAATTACAAAAACATAACCAAAGCCAAATGTAAATGCAAAGTATTTGCTCTCGGTGTATTTTGGCTTAGCGATTGAAAATGGCTTTATGAAAGACCTCCCCCTAAACTGCCCTCCCCGCTGGCTGCCTCTGGATGCTAGCTATCACTTTTGTTTGCAATTTATGCAAATCACTGCGCTCAAGTCAAATGCTTCACTAACCAACTGACTGAATGTCTGTCAGACAACAATGTTGTTGTCTGTTTTCAGAGGCGTTACTAGTGAATGAATTTCGGGGAGTGGTAAAAATAGTTTAGTATGCGTGATAAGATCAGTATAATAATGCCGCAGGACTCGCAAAAAGATAATACATTGACGTAAATAAATTTCAGCTGATATTGTGACGTGCGACGTTTCCAAAACTCCGAAATAATTTATGCTTCTTTTGCAGCAAACGGAGCGTAACTGAAGTTCTATGATCTCAATTGTATTAAGTTTTGGAAATTATCTAACAAAAAGTAATTACTATCTGACAATCAGCCTGAAATTGGCTCCAGGCTTCGAAATTTTTTTACACAAAATATTTTGGTCAACAGGTGGCATAAATTCACTGTAGAGACGTGAGAAATTTTAAAAATAATTACAGGAATCCATCAATGATTATTTTAGGAAAGCCGGAACAGTATTGAATTTCCTTACTTATTCTCATTTATATATAGTAAGAGTTGCAAATTTAAGTTCTTTTGGATAATCAGGCTGCAATAAAAACGAAGGCTGCGTTGAAAATAAGCTTAGTTCGGGAAGATCTGCCTTAGATAGATTTCAAGATATTGAAATATTCCCGTGAACGAATTAGCTGATAAGCTGGAGAGGATCGGTGCTATGTAACCTTTTTGTAGCATTGACAGGTACACCACCAACGAGGTATTATTAGAGGGGAAAAATATACATGGGACTCTGCCAAAGCAATACATTACATCGTATTTAGGTGCAATCATTTTCAACTTTCTAACAATTGTATTAGGAACAACATCTTCTTTTCCTTTTAAGCGTTCTCCAGATTTGTCAACATTTTAAGAAAATTTTCTGATTTATTTAATTTCGAAGTCATGGGTCAAAGCTTCATAAAAATGGTCATATACACCTCATTGTCATTAATTTAAAAATTTGGAATGGAAAGCAATATGTTTAAAAAAACAACCACCAAGATGAAATAAATGCATGTTTCGATATGGGTGGTATGGAACTAAATTTCCTGAACCGTTCCCATCTCTGACAAGAAAAATTACGTAAAAATATTGTCTGTTCTTGAAATTACCGCTTGACCCGAAATAACTACCGGGTTTCAATTTTTTTTTTTAATACTTTGACAAAAAAGGATTGACCGTACTTGGCGTTGTACGGGGCGTTATAAATTTTAATAGAAATTTCCTTACATGTCCTCATCTCTTGAGTAATGTAACTAGTGATTCACTCGTCATAATCCTGCCAATTTTCCAGGAAAAATCAAAACGACGTAATTCTAACTCCTAGTAGTAGAAATCACCACAGCGCCTATAAGAAATTTGAAGATACACGAGGCATTCGCCAAGCTGCCCCCTGCAGCACTACGCCCCACTGCATGTTTCGTTATAGACAAAGTGCCACTCACCTGGATCATCATCGTCATCCCAATCGATTTGACCGGAAGTTAAATTGATATGCGCTGCTAACACCAGCAGCGTAAATACCGCCAAATAGCAGCGCCACAGAGAGCTGGAGGCCAGGCTGTTGTAGTAGCTGCAACTGAAGGTGCAGGTGTAGGTAGAGGTGGAGTAACTTGAGTTGGCAGCACCATTCGTAGCTGCTGTACTGGAAGTCGCTTTTGGTTCGGAAGTGCGCGTACTCGTTCTAGTTCTAGTTGCAGTTGTAGCTGCTGCTGCTGCTGCAGCTGCTTCTACAGCTTTCAATTTAAGCAAATCCATTGTGTAAAGTATAATAATTTATATGCAGGTATATTGTACCGAACTGCACTGTATACACACGTACACAGCATGCACATACGTGTGTGTATATATATGTGTTTGTTTGTATTACTTGATTTTCACGCGGTTTCGTTTGTTTTATGCGGTTTTTCTTAGTTTCGTTTTGAATTTCGCTCGTGTAGTTTTCAATTTTACCTATATACACATAGATACACATGCACACACACGCAAAAACGAATACAACACTCACGCACTCACACACACAGACGCGCAGCAGTAGGGACTTTGCGGAATAACTTTAGTTGCTGTCCGTGTTGGCCATGAGTGTTGTTGTAGTTGTTGTTGCTTTGGATGTTGCATTAAGCGTATTGCACTAATGAAGCAACATGAGTAGAAATATTTCTTAAATTTCACTATAATGCCAACTTGTGCTTTTGCCAGTTGCAAGTTACCAACTGCCAACTTGCCAACTATGTGCCAGCTGTGTGCCAGTTTCTCTCAAAGACCGCACTCTGCTCTCACTGTTGCCCTCCCTGCGTATTTGCAACTTAGTGTAATAATGCACGGTACTCGGTGCTCGGTAATCTGCACTCGGTAGTCGGCTTTTGGCTGCTGCTCCGGGGTCTTACTTATACTACTACTAATTAAGTTGTTTCATGTACATTTTTTGCCTTTGGCATAACTTTTATGCAGTTTCCGCTGCTCCTGCTGCTGCTGCTGCTGCTGCCGCGGTGCATTGAGGTGTGCTATGTGCGCAAATTGTTGCATTGTTTAGTTGAGCTTTTTTGATGAGCGAAGCAGCCAGAGATGGTGACGTAGAGCGCCGCACGCGGTGTTGTATCCTTGCTTGCACTTTTTGCACCGGGAATTAGCTGCAAATGAGCAAAAGCGAAAGAGGAGAGAATGTTAATTAGTATTTGCTTTTAGTCAAAAAAAAATTTCAAAGATAAAAAAACCATAAAAATGCTTAAAAATATAAAAAAAATATTAAATGCATTAATAAATTAGTCAATTGCATGCCAGCTTGGTAGTTGGTCTACAAATGCAACTGAGAAACTGGGGTACTACGCAAATATTTTAACTTGGAGGATTAATAAAAGTCATAGTTTGATGTCAGTATTGAAAAATTGACCAAAGGGTGCCCGTTGTGTATATTTGTATATAAGTTGGTTGTTTATGTTTTTAGATATATTCCTCAGCATGCTAATAAAGGGATACGAAGATTAAGAATGCAGTGCAACTTCCCTGTAAAGGACTCCTCTACAACGAAATTATTCATGCTATTGCGAATTTCTAAAAAAAGAATTTTCTTTATAACGAATTATCTATAGGGAAAATCCTGCGTATATTGCCTTGTGAATGTGTTATGGCAAAATGGGAGCTGAAAGGTTTGGAAACTTAATGAAATCATATATTTGTTTTAATTTTTTTTATTTCTCCCGCACGATCGTACCATATAAACTTCTCATTCTCAGTGTGGAATTTGTTTTACAGCCGAGAGTTAACTTAATTCTGAGAGATGCACACATTGTATGTCGCAGAGACGTATCGTTATATTCTGCATAAGCTTCGAGATTTTTTATGTAATGAAGTTTTGAGATAATTCTTAACTTTTTAGTTGAAAATTATAGTTAATAAAATGACAAGGTCAAAGGATTATTCCTTTGCTGATATACTAGAAGCGAAAACATTATCAGATTAGGAAAGCGAACACAAGTTAAGTAATGTGGCTGAAAGCAATAAAATAAATCCCCTGAAGTTAGCAACGAAGATAAGCTAGTATTTATGTTTGAAATAAGGGAATACTATCGTTACACGAGTGAAGTGGATACATTGATGAAGGAAAAAAACAGCGGGCCAGTGCATTTATACTACGGTATACCATGGAATGATATTCTTAAGAAATCTTTGAATAAAAAGGATTTCGAACTTACTGTTTAACTTTAATAAAAAACACCTTGCTTTATAACAATCAAAGTACTTTACCTGAAGAAAACAGTAACTAATATGAACGCAGCACCATTCAGAGTGAGCTCGACAACAATTCTAAAAACAGTGGGAATCGTTGTCTATCAAAAAGACGAAATAATAATACATCCTTTTGTCGTCAAAAACTGTCAAATTTAATTACAATTTGTCATAACTTTCTTCAAAGACGCAAAAAATAACGTATGTCCCTCTACGACACAAAAATAAATTTATCTTTAAACTTTTATCTTTATCTCATCTATTACAGCCCCATGAAATCTTAAGCGTTTCCATATTTTATTTACGTGTTGATATATCGACTTTCGTCGTCTATACAAGATGCCATGGTAAGGAGTTTGAGAAGATAGTAATGATCATTTTTTGCGTCTTCTCTAGCCTTATTTTTGCATAATGTTGATAATGCGGTCACACCTATCAAATTTTGACTCCAAAATTAAACTGAGTTTAAGGTGTTCCAGAGATTGAAATCTCAGCGACTATGTTAGATACACATAAACTTTCTCAAGGGCCAGTTCTTTAAGCCCCATACAGATTTAAGAGCCGTTTGGCACTTCAGTTGTTAGCAATTAGTCTTTAAGACAGTAGTAGGTTGCTAGACGCTTCATCTAGTTTCATATACTAGATCTCCCTGAATTATTTTAGTATTCTTTGTATTTATTGTTTTTTTTACTCCTAAAAAACAAACAATCAATCTTGTTGTAAACGTAATATAAGGTAAAAAATTGCTCGTTACTCTAACATAGAGTAAAAAATTAACTTAAAATGAAAAATTATATTTATATTATTGTAAACTTCAAAAGGGAACAACTTAAGTTCTTACGCCATCTAGCGGGCACACTCAAACGATAAATAAATGTTGACGCAACCATGAACGTTAAAAAAGTTAAATACAAGAAAGAAAAACATACATTTTTTTCGCAGTTGATCTCTCTTTTATGACAGATTTACTAAAGCTAACTAAAGGCCTAGTTTTCGAGTAAAAGTGAGTGTTCAAAGTTTTCAAAAGCAAGTCCATGCAAGCGCAAGTTCTAGAAAAAACTTAACCTGCAGCTTTGGCCCTACAATTCTCAGTGCATACCGTCAATAATTAGACTTAAAGAAAAGCTAATGGGCTTAACTTTTTCACCTTAATACTTAACTACAAAGCCCAAGTATATAATTATTAATTAACCCATTTTCCGCTATAAGCCGCAGTGGCCGGATCATATAGCAAACACTTTCGTTGCTTTCATTTTTGGGCCAACTTGCTTCATGGCCAACTCGTTGTCTGCAGTGCCTAATTTGCTGTATTATTATTTCTTTTTTTTTTGTTTGGTTTGGTTTGGTTTGGTTGCAGAGGCAACTTTGCAGGCAACGGACTGGCTTATTATGCGCACTTCAAACTTTAGACAACGCTATGCGAATAAAAAGAATTACAAGCGGCAACAACAACAGAAACAAATACAGATATAACAACTGCTACAGCCTTTTTGTTGCTCATTTTGGAAAAACGCCTTCAGCCTTGCAACACCAACAAAAACAACAACAACAACAACAACCAACTAACCAACGAAGCACTCATTCAAAATTTTGAAGTGTGGCAACGCCGCTGCAGTAAATTTTTGTATACAATTCGTTAAATTTGAGTATGCTTTTGTTGTTGTTGCATTTGTTACGAAAAAGTTAAGCGATACAGTTACAGCATTTCAGTTGTCTGCTGGATTGCCGCCGAAATCAGCGCCACTTTTGCCACAGACATTAAATGTTGCATGCAAAATTACCAGCGAGTGGTTTGTATTTCCACTCTTATTGTTGTTTAACATAGTTACAATGTCCTTGGAACTCAATTGCATTGCATGTGTGTGTGTATCTATGTATCTATGTGCTTGTGTATCATGTCATGCTCTAGTTGCAAAACTTTTACTGTTTTTGGGCGCTGCTTTTTGTGTTTATGCTTGTTTTTTTTTACTAGAGTTTATTTATATGCATATGGGACAAGTGGCAAGACAAATGAAAACCAACAAAATACTAAAGTATTCTTTACTATGAATAAGAAAGCAAAAAAAAAAGCAACTAATATAATAAACGAAACTATAAATTTATTTTATGCACAAAACAAACTTTTGTTATTTGTCTAACGAGAAAAAAACAAAAAGAATAAATTGAATGTAATGTAAAACTTAACCACAGATACATTTGTGGAGTTTGACAACTAATTTGGGTTTTTACAAAGGGTACATATAGCACAGGGTGTTCCAAAAAAATTCAAATTATGGAACAACAAATTCTTATCATGGTAATTGTGCTTTTTGGATACCAAATTTCTAAATATATTATTCGTACTTGTATTATGTTTAAATCATTTATCTATTTTTTTTAACACATATATTCAATAACTCGTCTGCGCCATCTAGCGATTAAAATTTGATGCATCTAAGACACTTGATGTCATTTTCTAAAAAACCTGCGAATTGTTATGTCATAATATACGGCCACACTAAACAGGAAATAAATTATGACTATGGTACTGACATTCAGATATTGTTCAGCCATTTTTATTATATTATTGCCATAATTTATTTATTTAGTTAGTTATGAACTTGTTTTTTTTATAAATGTTCAGTAGACGAATATACAAAAATTACTATATAGGAATTAACTATAAAAAAAAAACGATGAACTATTGTGGGACTCAAGCCCCACATTTGTATTTCGAAAATTTTATATAAGTTTCAAAAGAAAAACCAGAAATTTATATTTATAGCAAAATAAGCAAAAATTATTTTGACTCTTGTAAAATAAAAAATATATGCATATAATTGGTCTCCATGAGGTCCATTTCTACTCTGTGACTATTACTGTTTAAATGATTCCTTGAATGTTTTCTTTTTTAAATTAAAAACCAATAGGTAGCAAAATCAGAGGCGGATAGAATATTTAATTGCTTATAATAAAAATTAACCATTTCTAGACAAGACATGAGAAAAGATTGGGTCCAGTTTTTTGCTTATTTTTGGATCCTGGTGTATGTTTACTGATATTTTCATGATTCCCTGGATATTGCTTGGAGAGGCTTTCTTTTAATTCAATGCCAATTAAATCGATTTGTGGAGACTGAAGCAGAATATTCAGTTGCTTGATTAAAAAAAATGTCTTGCTTATACTCAAAAAGAAAGGTTAATCTCAAAAAAGAAGAACATAGGGAAGGTAATGTTACTATCTTAATATGGAAACAAAAAAAAATTTTATAGAAATAAGTTTTAAGATTCTTCTTGAATGTCAAATTTAATTTTATCTGGATAGAATCTTAATGCAATTAAAAAAAAAAAATTTTTTAATTTTAGACTTTAGCCCCAAAAACCATCAAGAAGTAACTGTGTTTTGCGGTTTTTGATGCCGATTGCATTTTCGAAAAGGGAACCCCAATCCATTTTTGAAGCCATTTCTATGCTGACTCTCCAACAAGAAGTAGGCATCATATCGAAAAACTGAAGAAAAAGATGAATTAAGTCCAAAAACGTGCACGCTATATCATATACAAATATTTAAGTTAACTAAATTTTTTAGTATTTTTTTTTTTTTGTAGAAATTTTAACCTAAAAAATTTTTCTTTGAAATCATAAAAGGCACCCTGTATTAAGGGCGACCAATTCACTGCAGTGGTAAAAAGTTTGCAGCTAATGCCAAACACGGCCAAACATTCACTTGACATATATAACTAGTTTGTGGCAGCGACGCGTTCGCATGTGTGTATCTACGTGGGATAGTAACTATGTGTGTGTGCGTGTGTGTGGATACTTCATCAACATTTTACGCTTGAGTTGGCCAACAAAAAACTAAACACAATAAAACCAAAAAGGTCCAAAAGAAAAACTAAAATGCCAAGTAGAAAAGCACGCAGTAAAAATGTGTGAGATGCCAAGCAAACTGAGCTTGGTTCTCCACACTTTTGGCTGCTTCTATTTGATGAGTGAGCTGCCTTGGTCCACCTGGTTAAAGTTAAGGACAGGCATAGGGGTTGAACCTAACTAGACCTGGACAGGCAACAAAATAAACTGTACTCGACTCAACTGTTGAAAATCAACTACTTGCAGGCACAGCAGCCCTGGAGCCGACCTAAAAGCATACAACGACGCACGTGGCATAAACACATACACATAAACTTAGAATCATGCCACCAACACATACACACACATCAAGGCACGTCGAATTTAACCATTATTTTTGTACCCTTAACTTAAGCTTTGGCTTAAAGTTTGCAACCCTGAGAAAGAATATAAACTTCAGGCCTGTTCCGTTCTGCTATTGTGTTAATAGATAGGACTTTTTTTTAACAATAAATAAAACGATTTCAATTTTTTCTTGATTTTATGAACAATGTAAAGGGCTTTAACTCATTAAACATGCTTAATGCGTTAATGAAAAAGTTTTTTTAGGTTATTTGTAAATAAAATTAAAACAGAGGTACATTAGATTCATATTTTCAAATTATGGATATGATACTTCGAATATTTAAATTTAAATAAAAGAAAATAGGACTACTTAAAGAACAAAAGAATCCTCTACTTTTTTTGAAACTAATGATGCTGATCCATTTATGTAATAAGGTTTTAAAAAAAAATTTTTTTTAATCTATTTTGGATGATGCCTAAATAACAATTTCAAACAAATTTAAGCAAAAATGTTTTGAAAAAAATTAAAAAAAATAATTTAGAAAGAACTTTTGAAAAAAATATAAACAAAATTTATTATGAATTTTTTTAATATTATGTTAAATTTTACTTAAGTTTTGTAGAACAAAAATATGTGAAGAATATCGTAATCAACTAATTAATTAAATGTAATTAATTCAGTTACACAATTATGGCCATGCAGTGCAAAAACGTTTGTTAATACAATTTTTCAAGAACGCCCAAAAAAATTATAAATTGGAGTTTTCACTTTGTCAGGCATTAATGCCTAAATGCAAGAATGCTTCAGTAACGACCTAAGCAACTCTAACCTCGAGGCAAATCAGCTGTTTACAAGTTTCATAATGAATAGTGTTGCTTGGTTAAAAACATTTCTTTATAAAAATGTCATTTAAAAGCATAAAAGATAAAGTATTGGGTATACTATGCTAGTAAAATATATATTCTCTTATCTTCAATTGCACAGAAATTGCAAATTAATTATATAATATATAAAAACTATATACTTGTAGTCAGGGCCGAGGAGAGAAAATTTGTTCCCGTGGTGGGGGGGAATGTACCGGCCCCACTATCACACCTTTTGCTTGAATCACGACAGTACGACAGTAATTACACTGGGCCCCTGAGAAAACTCGGGAACCGGGGGGAATCCCCCCTTCGTCCACCTTCTCGTCGGGCCTGCTTGTAGTTTATAAACAGCATTTTAATTTTTTTACAGACTATATGCAATAAATTTTGTGGAAAACAAAGAAAAAATATATGGTCACACTGGTAGTAAGTGGCGCTTTTAAAAAACTCTATTGGCTAAGATTAGCCCACTAAATACCAATTTGTTTAACTTTAAATTATTATTGTACACTTTGCACTTTAACTAATTTACATTTATGCCCGACAAAGTGAATATGAAGATGAGTTGTACGCATCTTATGGTTAAGTTTTGTGTCTTTTGCTCTTGAATGTTTACATTAAAAGAGAGATTTACATTGCTCTATTATTACCTGCAGGATGAAAAGCATTTTCGTCTTATCAAATTTTAGTCTATTACGACTACTTGTGCCTTTCATAAGGAATGCACAATTCAACAAAACACTTGATCCAATATCTACAGAATAAGAGTATATTAATTAAATAGAAAAAGCTTTAACAAGAATATGCAAACATGTTGCTTAGCAAAGTTCGTTTATTCATATACTTTCTCGGCGTAAATCGACAATATAAAAGTCAGCCGATTGAATTTAGTTTCCTTAGAATACTTCTCTTAAAAAGATTGGATAGGCGCTTCAAAAGCTGTAGATAAAAACCAATCAATTGAAGAATTACGAAATATTCTTTTTGAAGGCTAGGGCCATCTAATTTGCTATGCAGGCTCATGTGAGCCTAATCATCAAACGCTATGTTTATTTTTTTACAACACGTCTCTACGAGTACGCTTTCACAACAAAACCTACTTATCACTACAAAAGTTGAGGCAAATAATAAAAAGTTTTTTTGGAAAAGTGTGGACAGGCAGTTTCATTGACCAGCGTCAGCCCAACTAATTCACAATTTTTTCTTTACTGCAACACAAATACACTATACCAACACTAGTATGTGTTAAAATGTTGGTGTGTATTAGTTTTTATTGGTGTGTGTGTGTGTTTATAATCAAGCATGTATTGGTCAGCGCACGTTATTAAACCAAAACAATTTTTGTTTTTTATCCAGTTTGGTATGAGAATTACGCTGCCACCGCTTTCTCCTGCGCTAGCGTTCTTTCTTTATTTCCACCATTTTATTTGTTGTGACAGACTGCGTATGTTTGAATGTGTGTGTGAATTACATCGGCTTCGTGGCAGCCTAGTTTTCCACTGTTATTTGCACAACAAGTTAAAGTGTTTCGCCACGCACTTCAATAAAAACACCTACACGCACACACCCATAGTACACACCCTCACACAGATACACACACACGCACACACACATCCTATAACACGTTTAAGCGGTTTTTGTTGTGCCAGTTTCGTGACGAGCCAGTCTGAAGCTATGTAACGCCAAGGCTGCCAAATAACCAGCACGGATTGTGAGACACTCAAGTGCCTTGCGTGTATGTATGCGTAAATACATTGCATATATGTGTGTTTGTATCTGTATGTGTGTAATAGAGTGAGAGTGAGTCTGAGGGCTTGGCATACTGTATATGTATATATATTATATTTACCTAGCATTCAATTTGGTACGTAACTTTCTTGCTCCTATGCTCACTTGGTCGTTTGGGTCCGATTCGTTTTTGTATGCCATATGTTCAAGTATTTAATTGCTGAATGCTAAGTGGAACACCCGTAACCCACAATAAAACTCCGTAACTATGGCATACAAAGCATTGGCTCATCAGTCAGTTGCAAAGCTTGGTCTGTCAGTTGATTGGCGCTGTGTATCTCAACATTGTAGGCATTAGTTACAGTCTGTTGAGCAATGCTTTGACGCAGTCTTGAGCATACAACAGAGCTCCCCCCGCAGCTCACACGCTATGTTCGTTTTAATAAATACAAATTGCATTAATATCTTGCTAATTAAAAACCAATAACAAATCTACCGTGCATATAGAAAGAGCACACAAACACATACGCACTACTGTATATGAGAGGTTAGGCGGAAAAGTAATCGTGAAGAAAACACTCAAGAAATCAGGTTTGATTACGATTTATGTGGTAGTTCTTATGACATCTATATTGTATAGTGTTATGTTCCCGCCGATCTTGGCAATGGAACTGGCCAAGTCACATGTGCGTATTTTTGTTTTTTAAACTTCTATGATGTAAAAATCGAGCATGGTATTAATCATTATATATGGGACAGCAGGACTTAAGCGCCAATGAATAATAATTTTGTTCAGCACCATCTATATCGACCAAGAATGTTGGACTAAAGTCAGAGCGCAATAAGAAGGATTTGCTGGACCATTTCGGGACTAAGGAAGAATCTTGGTTCCATCACAATACTGGAAAGGCAAAGGATCGGAAAAAGCAGTAGATTTCTTCTAATCGATTTGTATTTCGAAGAGTTAAAAGTGTTAAATAGTTTCCAAATTAGAAAAATTCTCTTTATAAAAAAGGAAATTCTTGTCTTTAAAATGAAGGCCTAAATTCCAATGAAAAGAAAGTTATGTATGTAAAAAATTAAGTTTCTTCAAAATATTATCTATATGCAAAGCCATTTACTTTTCAGCCTGCCCTCGAATTAATACACACGCATACCGCGTCTAATATGCGCCTGAAGCGAACAAAGTTAATGAGCGCCCCTTGAAGCATGCTACAAAAAAAGCAAATATTGGCTAAATTATACATATATGTATATATGTATGTATATACTAAACACTAATATATGAGCAGCGGTTGTGAGTGTGTATGTGCAAATTGAGACCTAGCCCAAGTCAAATTCTAACGTGCATCTTCAAGTTAACTTTAATGCACACATTTCTCAACATCTTTATGCCCAAGTAAAAGTAAAATATGTCAACGTTGCTTAAATTTGTTAACATTTAGCCAAAAGGCACCCCTCACACATCAACCCAAGATCCTGCATCAAAACGCTCATTGCAGCTGTCAATGTCGTAACCCCTGCCTGGTAATTGCCGCCATTGGGAGCTTTGTGCCGCGTGTGTATTTGCTTGTTAGGGCAATTTGCAACTGTATGTGTTTGTATCTGTACAATGTTGGTAACGTATCCTAGGCCCAGGCAAACAAGGCCCAAGTAGCAAATTGACGGCGACATTGATGGCATTGAGAGCGAGAGGATACGAGAGTCTGAAGAGACAGCGGCTGGCTTCAAGGCAGGAAGCGGCAAACACACACTCACACACACACACATAAACACAAGAATATCATCGACATTGCTACAAAGTACACAAAAAGTTTTCTAATTATTTTGTCATTAAACGCACATATACACACACAGATACACCCAATGCCTTGTTTACCAGCATACACATGTTTGTGTAGCTATAAAAAAAATAAAGGGTTACGTATCCAAGGCAAACCCAAAATGAAACGATCTGCCCACAAACAAACACACGCACGCCCCCATATATATATATATGAATAGAGAGAGTGAGAGACTGAGAGGAAGCTAGTAGCAAGAGCAAGAGTTACTTCGAGATAAGCGCAATGCGAGCAGAAGGCACAAACTTTTTGTCCTAATTGTTTCATTTCATGAAATGAAGGTAAGAAATTTTGCCAGCTGCGCATATTGCCGTAGGTTTCGGAGACCCACGCACACACATAGAGCGAAAGAACCGAGGTATACCCACGCATAAACTCTACATTAAAACAAGACATCTACGAGCTGCATATAAAGCGATTAACAGCGTTGGGTGACAATGGCGCCCACTTTAACTGCGACTGCCAGTCGCCTGTCTCTTCTTGTTAAACAACAATTTGTTGAATTATTATCGCACACACAGATACAGGACGCAAACACAGATACTCAGATACACACACACACACACGTAGCTGCAGCTCGCCGTAAAGTATGCTTCAGTTTCTGTTCAGTGTTTGCGTATATGTGTGTATTTTGCTCACTTTGACGACATGTCAAATATGCTACATAGCCCCTACTATATACACATATATGTACAAATTTACTAACAAGGATATGCGTGCCTGCGTGCATGTGTGCGTTATAATTTTGGCATTGCCTTGGCTTGGGCTTAAAATTCCCAAGCCGTTTTTGGGCTCAGTGAACGGCGTTTTCCCGCGTTCGGGGACCGAGTTGCCAATGTGTATGAAAAGTTCTACGTAACTGATTTGCAAAGTCAAAGTCGCATAATGGAATAAAATGAAAATTTGTAAGCCTGAAGCTAAAGCTGATTAAACAATGACAGTGATGACATGTCATTTATGATAAATTGAAAGCAGCCGTTGCGGGGAGTGCACCCCGAAGGGCATATCACTGGAGATTTGTTGACCGACTTTGAGCTACAAATATTTTATCGCTTGAGCTTACTGACCGATTTTTAGTTTTTGTATTTACATGCAGTCGTACTCAACATTTCACAAAATCAAAACGAATAAATTTTATTCGATTCCGTTTGCGTCTTACCAACTTTACAGTCTTCGTTATCGATTTCTTCTTATATTTCCCTTGAGCTTTTCGATAGCTTATTGCTACAGCACTGCATTTGTCGATTACTTATATCATTGTTGTTTGGTTAATATATTGCTAATACTTTATTAGTTTGTCAACATTATTTAGACTTCAACGCTACCAGTTATCGATATAAGTAGATCGGTATGACCGTATAAAAGTGTGCGTAGATATGCCAAATATTCGTTTTGGGTTATTCACGCTAGTTTTGTAATGAAAAAAACAAAAATTAAAAGCAATTAGCAAGGAATATCTACCCGAACTTGAAATTGGCATAAATAGTATCTTAGAATATCAAAGAATATTTAACAAATGATTTCAGTTTAAAATACGTACACTTTTGAACCTGTTTTGTCAATTCATTTTGATTTCTCTTGGGACTAAACCGTCGTATTCAAATCAATTTTTGAAGTAGGGAGCACTAAACGTGTAAAATCGAAAAGATACTGAATAAATACCATTAACATGCCTATATAAAGATAAGTTTCAAGTAAAGATCATATGACAAAATACCAAAAGTTTGCTGGCTAAGATCAATAGATTCAAAATAAAATGTGCCATAAAGAAATACAGAAAAACAACAATTTACAAAGTTTCTGGTAAAAAAATAAATTGAATGACCCACTGTAAGTAACTGTGTCGCATTTGATTTATTCCTGGCTGAATATCAGGAGCCTTATGTTTTGAGCAGAGGTTCATCAGTTACATAAACGCAATTCAGATCAAGCAGTTTTGTAACTATTTCGGGAACTAATTTTCATGAAGGAGTAAAGAGTATTAAAAAGTTTTAAATTAATTCCAAGAACGTTTTGATCTTTATCAAGATTCTTGACGTTTATTTAAGGCCCACTTATTGGCTTATGTTTTATTGTGCTTTGAAAAACTCGTTAAGAAAAAAACTATTATGTTGCGAGGAAAACGAATTGTGTGCCTGTACAAACAGTATGAGATCTTTTTTTGGTAATTTGTTTTTTTTTTTTTTACATTTGTGATATTTGTTGCGGTATTTCGGGATGAACAGAATCTATCACAATAAAATTAGTTGTACAACTTCTAAATTCAAAAATGTTTTTGAATGGCGGCAAATAATAAATATTTATTGCAGCGCAATATAAAGACCTTTAGCGGCTGAGAATATATATTAAACGGTCTAGTTATAAATGTTTCACATGGAATTTTCCCTCCCCATATGTATTTTCATCACAATAGCTTGCTACACATGTATTTTTTTTTTTTTTTTGACGCTAAAACAGAACAGCTTTTATTACTGCTGGCGCCATCTAGCCGTAAATTCTAAAAAATTTTAGCAATTGTTTGCCCATCATCATAGACACCAAGAAGTATAAAGTATTTTATTTTGAATAATAATCCGTAGAGCAGAACAAATTTTATTAAATAAATTCAATTATTCTGTTCTCTACTTGAAAATATCGTATGTATCAAAAACTTAATTTTCCAAAAGACAGTTTTTATTTTGCTGTCTTTTGCTGTGGCTGGCAATATCGATTTCGAAACTGAATCTTATGTGCCAGGACACCATATTTACATCAAAAGTCAAATTCATTAAAAATGTCAAATTCAATACTTACGCGTAAAGGTCTCGTATATTATAACCAAATTGCAGCTAAAATGTTTTATTAACAATAAAAGGTCATCCAAACATTATTAACTATTTGTATTGGAAACTCTTCCATCGTACAACGACCCTCGACTGACTCTTCAACTTTCTAAGCCTTAATAGCAGCCATTGTTGTTGCTTTTATTGCTGCCTAAATTTGGGATAATGGCTGCCTTGTTGTAAATATTTAGTATGTATTAAAGGATAAAATCAACGCCAACGCACGTTCCATAAACGTTTCAATTAATATTTATATTTAAACATTTATTTATTTATAGCTCATAGCACATTGTATTCGTAGCTTAGAAGCTATCTATAGTATAAAAATACATACGAGCATATATGGGTAAAAATATGTCAAGCAGGCTAATTGTTAACTTAACCTCTTTCGCTTTAATTATATATAACATGTCATTTTTTTTTCCAAAATTTATTTATGATTGAGTAATGCTTAGGTAATTTTATTTTAACGAACTAATTTACTTTTTTCTTTTAGAAACGATAAATAATTTTTTTTTAAAAATATAGATTTTTTCCAAAAATTTCTTGAATCTACTTGTAAAGTATTAACAAAATATAATATGTCTAAAAATATGTACATGTATAAATATATAGGGAGGGTTACCTTTAAAATTGATCTATGGTTTGAAATGTATACATTTATTCTATTTTGAAAATAAGTAATGAAATTATTTCTAATTTAATAATTATAAATAATTATTTTTTCCAAAAACTTGAGAAATTTATTTTATTTATTCGATGCCTTAAGCCTCGGATAAGAATAATATTATGATTTCTAAATTCTATTTTTGGATATAAATTCTTTATAATTTAGAATAAATTATTACATAAATAAATAATGAAATCAAATTCTATATAATGCTGACCCGCTGATGTATAGATAAATTTAATGTAAATTGGCTTTCTCTAAATAGAACATAGAGATATGCCGCAGATTTAAAGTCAGGCTTTGTATCGCGAAATCGACTGAAAAAATTGTATGTTAAAAATTTCAAATAAATTTTAATTTTTAGTTAATTAATTACAAATATTTTTTAAATCAATAAAAATCGGTATTTAAGAAGCCGGCTTGAAAATTACCTAGGATCCCTTAAAAGTGTCTCGCTTCACATATTTTTACCCCTATGTAGTATTAGCCCTATACATAAATGATACATTTATACATATGTCTGCTCCGTAACAGACACAAATACAAACAGCAGAACGCAATCCGGCAAATTGCGCGTTGGTAAAGTGAAAAAGCTGTGCAATTACTCAGGAGAGTAACTTTCTGATTCAACTGCAACAACTGCTGTCAAAATGTCATAAATTGAAGCGCTGGCGGTTTCTGTTCGGCAGCAGAAAGCCCGGGCCAAAACCATTGTATGAAATACAACAACAACAAATACAACACACACATACACACCCACACAAAGGGAAACAATCATGGTACACGCCCTTGTGCGCTTTTTGTCCATTGCTATACTCTTTCGAACTCCCTTCTAGGCACACAAACAATTAAAAAGCTCCCGAGAATACAGCGTCTATTCGACTGCATTTTCCGAAATTTGCTCGGAAAATCTCTAGGGCTGGCCTATGGTTGTACCATGATTTTAGTTTTCGGTTACGTCCCATTGGCCCAAAACGCAGGAGGCATGAAATTATTTTTAGTTTTCATTGCCGTCGCCGTGCTATGTTTTCCGTCATACAACTCACATTTGAAAAATGTTCAGCGCCCAGGCTCAAACTTTTGCTTATAGTGGTTCCAAACCACAACTACACATTCGCACATACGTCTAACGAAACATTTGCCAAAACCATTGCCATATACATATAGACCCATTCAAGTGCTTGTGAATCCTTTGTTGCGCCGCAGTAACTTTACTCAATTACGTAGCCGCCGCATTGGCCCAACGTTAGCAACTGCTTGTGCCCAAACTACTTGGACAGACTTTCTGAACGAGTTGAGCTCACCTCTCAGCTATGAAATCAACGACTTTAGTGAAAACTTTCAACAATTTGCGTTTTGGCCACGGCCTGGCACGGCAGCAAATCGAAAGCGAAAACTTTTTTTTGTACCTCGCTTAGGCAGCGGCAACAGGCGCAAAGGTGACTTAGCCAAAAAGCAGGCAGTACATATAGTTTGGGGTGGCATAAGGGCGGCATACGTCATCATAGACGTCGTAGTCCAAAGTTTACCAAAACTGGTCGTGCACAAATACCCAAAGGGCTGCTTGATAAAAGTGTGCGCTTGCTTTGGCCCTGTCCCAGGGGCTGCAGCAGTGGAGGCAGCATTGCCGTATGGCAACGTTTACATCTACATTACCGACGACATCCACATCGACACGGATATGCAAGCAAAAGAGCACTGGGAATGGTAATTCCGTATGGAGACAGGGTCTGGCGGCGGCGGTGAGCGGTATGTCAGGCAGTGCTTATATTGAAATTTTCAACCAACTTTGATGAACTGTTATAATAATATAATGTCCGAACTGTCGTTCGTAGTTATGAAACATCAGCGTCAGTCTATAATATGTGTGTGTGTGTGTGTGTGTATGTGGTGTGTGGCAAACAGTTGGCAAAGTTACAAAGTTTTCGACATAACGCCGGCTGAAGTTGAGGTGGTAACTAAATTATTTTGATTTGGGGCGCGAGCTTAAGCCAAGGTGTGGTCCTCCCACTTTCAGTTTGTTTAATTTCTCTACATAGTGTATATGTAGTAGTAAGTGTGAATGTGTTTGTGTATATTTAATTGTGATTGTGTGTGTGCACATCAATTAAAAGCAACGTGCAATAGTTTTGTGCAATGCATGCGATATGACGTATACGCAACGTTGCAGTCAACTTATTTGGACAACTCATTACTCATTCTCACTGTCGACATGTAGGAAGAGGAAAACGAGGGAGCTAGAAATTTACGAGCCGGCGTAATAGGTTCAGCTGTTACCCAACAAGGACGAAACAAAAAAATAGTATGTATAGTATATAATTGGGAATATAAAACACCTCAGAGTGTAGGGAAAAATGTCTTTAACTGACTTTAGAATATATAAGTCAACAAGCTTTTTGTAATTTCCTATACCTTTTGGCTAAGTTTGGATTGTCTTTTAAGCTTTTCGATAAATAAGACTAATTGCGATATATTACAAATGTTACATAAAATATTTTTACAGATTTTATGTCATTTTCGAGCAATTGTGGATAAAAAAATTTTAATTAAAAGTAAGTAAAATTAGAGAAAAGAAGAAAGAAACTTTTCATTTTATTGGTTTTATACGTGGTACATAAACTTTGATTTATATATTTCTGGAAGCACCTTTCTAAATAAAACAAATAAATATTAAAGGTTATGTTGACTAATAGAATTGGGTAGCAAAGGAAAAATATTTTAAAAAATCTTATTAAAAAGATTGAGTTGAAGCTTCGCTAAGGAAAAAAAAAATCGTTCTTCTGCAGAAGATTGGTGAAGGTATTTATTTTGAAAGCAAGAATACACAAAATTTTAAATTTTTTTTGCCATAGGAAAACTCTACTTTTTGCAAACGAATGACGTAGACATTTGTTCTTACTGCGAGCAAAAAAATTAAAATTTTAAATTCTGTTTTCCAATCAAAAGCAACAGCAACAATCGCAAAGAAAAAAAAAAAGGTTTACTAAAACAGACATAGAAAAGAATCTTTAAACAAAGAACGTTGCTTGAATTTTCTTTTCATACATCATTTTTCATTTGCTTTTTGCGCACAATAATAAAATTTCAAATAGTTGAAAGTTTTACTTGATTTGAATTTTATATTTACTTCTTTTGTTTTTGCCTCAAACCCTTTTTAAAATGCATTACAATGCTCAAGCTGTTGGCATTGCCATTAACTTTAACGTTGTTGGCAACGTTTGCATTGTAGCTTTGATGAACTTCCAGTCAATTTGAGTGATTTACCCAATCAACAGAGCCAAAAAGTAAATTAGCCACTTTTGACACTTACTAAAGTGCTTTGGCCTTTATTGAAACCTAATAACTTTATTTGCGTGCACATAGCTACCTAAAATGCCAGTATACAGTACAGTATACCTCAATTAATTGGCCAGTTTTAATGCAGGACACAACGACAGAACGACAGTCTGAAAGTCTCAATTGCCTGTCAGCCTGTTGCGAATAAGCCTTATCAGACAGTTTCTCGATTTACTTGATATTTCCAGAAGAAATCGCTGCACGAAACTCTGACGCACATTAATAGTTCAATAAACCGAATAAAGCAACAATAAAAGTTGCTCCGAAGTTGTGTACACCCACCCCAACACCACTCTCTTGCTCTCTATTAACTGGTATTAGCTCACAAACTATAAACAGAAACAGTTGGAATAGCAAATGGCGCATAAACACCTTTACAAAAAAAACGTGCAAAAAAACGGGCCCAACGTGGGGCGCACCGGAGAACTGCCATTAGAGACGAGTATAAATTTACACACAATAACAAAGCAGCGACTAAAATAAAATAAAAAATGAAATGAAAAAGTAAAATAAATATAGGGATACAAATATTGAGGCATACGAACGAGGTATACTCTGTAAACTTTTGTCAAACAAATAAAGTTCCTGCTTACAATAATGTTGAAAACTTTGTGACTTACAAAGTCTTACATGTAATTTCCTTTAGCTAATTTAAAACAGATAAGAAAGTGTTCCATAATCTTCCTCTTTAAGATAGTGAAATGGATATATTTCGTATACACTTTATACGCTCAAAAATTATTGCTTCTGTCTATGATGAAGATTTGGACAAACTTAACATACCATTTTACTCTATAAAAAAGAATAAAAAAATAAGTAAAAAAAGGTCGATGGAATTCCGAGACAAAGACCCCCGTGCAGTGAGTCGAATTGAGTCAGTTCGGTTCAGTCAGTTTTGTTTGCTTATCAAACGCTATCGATCTATACAATTGAGTTATTACTGACAACTCAATGCGGTATATCGGTTTGTGTTTTTATATGGCCAATGAAACCTAACCTCACTTTAAGTATGAAAATCAAAAGCAAACAAGAACAACAATGACAGCATTGGCGTTGATGATAGGGTCTTGGGCTGTCCACATTGCGTGTCCAGAGCTCGTTGTTAACGTGCTAACAAAAACAACAACAATAGCAACAATAAAGCATCGGGTTGCCCCACAAAAGTAAGTATAACTTTTCAATAAATATCCAAACCACTCTATATATAGTAGTACGTATTGAGGCATAAGATACATTTGTATGTTCCTGAATAGCGACTGATTATGACACACTTGACTCGTCGCTTTGTTGCCGTTTTTACCATTTACCGTTTAGTCGTTTTGGCCATCTAATGTCCTTTTGTTAATAACTAACGGCCCGTCAACTTTCGCCTGGTCGCCGCTAAGTCCCTTGTATCCTTTGGTCTATTGTATAATTTATAATTTCTGTCGCTTGATGTGCAATAAAATTTTCAAATGCGCGATTTTGATTTGTATCACAATGTTGGCAACTTTAGTATCATGCAACACCTTCTGTTCTTTGAAGGGTTGAGGGGGCGTAGAGTGGTAAAGGATTGGATTTCGAACATGCAAATGAATGGGATTTTACTGTACGGAGGGGGCGCTGAGCTCTGTTGCCTGTCAGTCGTTTGTTTACACTTTATTGTTATTGTTGTCGTTGATGGGATTAATAAATTTTCTTTATCAAGATTTGTGCGCTGAGCTGCTTGTCGTTTTAGTGGCAAATAATTTTCTTTGTGGCCATGCACTGTGTCCTTCTATCTGTGTGTGAGTTGCCCAGCGTCTTGGTCTTTTGTGTCCCAAAGATACTCAGTTACTCAGTTACTCGCTGTCTATCCTGGACCGAGACTATTTGTCTATTGGCTGTCGCGCATTATTTTCTAGCTTGTTAAATTTATATACATGCATAATGCATATTAACGAGTCCTTGTTGTTGTTGCTGTTATCAGAAGCGGCGCGCACAATAAATTGTTGGTAATGTTGACTGGGTTAAGGCTTAATGGCAACAAACATAATGATTATGACTAAGTAGCAGTTGAATTATACACTCAAAAGATAAAATTTAATCGCCAATTGATAAATACAATTTTCATTTATGAGGTTTACCTAATAAAAAGTTGCAATACTTTAGGCATACTTATGATATTGGTTAGCTGTTATTTGATAAGCATCTTAATTTATTGAGTCTTGTGGAAACAGCTTAGGGTCAAAGTTTGTCTCAAATTATCGTAATTTTTCGGCTGCTCTTTGGAAAGTCTTTAAGTACAAATGAAAAATAATTGAATATTGGTAAGGAGCTGCGGCTGGCTTTTCTTTTAAGCAATGCCGCGTTATATAAGATATTGAGCACTTTATAATGAAAAGAATGATATCTGCTTAAAATCAATGGAAGCCAAATTTTTTTTGAAATCTTTGTGGGGAAACAATTATTTTGTAGAATTAAACTTAAAAAACCATTTTCTCATGTTTCTTACTTTGCCCAAAACGAAATCTAGGTGGATTTCAAATCCACGTACTTTTGTTTGTTTTTCTTAAGTGCGCATATTAAAAATTCACAAATTTGAAGCAAGGCTAGTATGCGGCTCACCGACAAAATTGGCAACGCGATGGATTAAGGTTTTAGCTTGGCTGAATATGTGGTCAGGCATGAAAATTTTATATAAATTGGAATTTAACAGCAATAAAAGAAACAGCTGTTTATTATTCAGTGCTGCCACATGTGTTTTATATTTTATCTATGGCCTGGCAATGCTGCCATCGACATTGATTACAAATCGTAAAGATGAGCTACCCAAATGAACTATTGCAAAGCAAAAAGAAACTTCAGAAAACGGCACAAAGGAGGAAGAATTAGGTTTGTGTATTTGATCGATAAAAGAAGGAAAGAAAGAAACTTGGTTAATTTTGTTTCAAATTGAAAGGACAACATTTCTTAAAATCTTTCCTTTATTTGCGAAAAGTTCTTCTTCTTTTTTGTGTAAGCTCCGTATAGCTACGACTTATAAGTTACGAAAAGAAAGAGTTCTTAGTGAAGATGAGAAAATTCATTTGACTAAGTTCATGTGGATTACAAATTAATGAGCCTGGCAAAAATGCCCGAATTTATTGGCTGGTAGAATCTACAAAAGTTCTACTGGTTACCATGAAAAAATACAGTCAGCTTTCTGCCTCATCTCAGCAGTTAAGCACCTCTTAAATTAGGCAACAATCCTTAAAATTTTTTTTTCATTTGTATAATTTGTATTTTTCAGCTTTATTTAAAAGATTTGTCGCAATTATCATTCTTGCCAATTTATTAATTTTTTATAATGCAAATTTAAAGGGAAGATCTCTCTGCCAATTCTTCTTCTTTACATTTTAAACATATTGATGTGGGATTTCTGATGCGACTTTAATATGAAGATCAAGCGTAAAGTGCTACTCATACGGTCTGTACCTATATATGACTGACTAAATCTGTTAATATCTCGACTACAATGAAAAAGTCTTATATTGTTATAATATTAGCATTATGAATACTAAGCGTAAACCAAAGTTGAGCGTAATAGAGCCATACCGGCATTCGCATAAAAATTGAGTAAAAATTCCTGGTTTCTTAATTTTAAATGATTTTATGTAATGGCAGCACAATTTGCAAGCCCTTTATGGTTTCTCTTAATAAAATCATTCAACCAAAGTTGCACCATTTTACGCAGTTTGTGATTCGAGCATTTCTGCATATCTTAATAAGAAATTACTCTTTTGCATATAAATGCTAAGCTAAATATTTACTACTAACGGCTGTTGCATATAAACAGCTTATTATTAGCTGTAAGTGTAGGATTGAGCGTGTTCTTCAATTATTAAGGAATTTATGGAGGTCAAATAAATGAAATCCTGAATCCAATTAGCTTGCTGTAAGCACAAATCTTATTCGTATATAAGTTTTGCTCATATAAAATACAGGGTGGCTGATAAATATTGCTACATTAAGAAACTCGAATAACTTTTTGTTTAATTCACGTAATTTATTTTTTCTTGTTTCATTTGAAAGATAATTCACTTTTATAAAGTTTTTTTAATGTGTCTTTAAAATAATGGAACTTAAATGACCTCCACCCTCAGTGACGCATGTGCGACATCTTAGCAAAAAGTTATTCATGACTGCCTGAAGGGTTGCAGCGGGAATTGCCTCAATTGTCGTTCGAATGGCTTGCTTTAAATCATTCAAATTTGTTGGTTTTACTTTGTAAACTTCCTGTTTGTAATATCCCCAAAGAAAAAAATCAGGCGCAGTAAGGTCTGGAGACCTGGGGTGCCAACGGAATAAGGAGTTTCTTGAAATAAACTTATTGAGGAATTTTCGATGCAATTCTGTCATAACAGGCCTGGCTGTGTGAGGAGTTGCACCATATTGTCAAAACCACACAGATTTAAAAGCGATTCTCTTTCGGCGTAGTTCTAGACAAAAAAACTCTTTCAACATCTTTAAGTAACGGTCTGCAGTGACCGTGTAACAGAAAAACCGTTCTCTTCGAAAAAGTAAGGCCCGACACTATGATGCATTCCCGTCTCATGGACTATCTGTGGGGTAGAATCACTCCATATTCGACAACTATGTTTATTAACATGGCCGCTTAGATCGAAATGTGCTATATTCTCTTTGTACCAATTTTTCGAACTCTAGTGCGTGATAACGCCGGACAATCCAATTTCTTGTTTCACTGTCCCAATTATCCATTTTCATTAAATCTAAAAATCAATCTTGTAAATAATGAAGAAATGAAACAGATTAGATAAATAGAAAAAAAGCCATTCAAATTTTTTTTGATAGCGCCTTTCATCAGCCACCCTGTAATTCATCGCAAAACTTTTGAGATATTTTTTATACGCCAATCTATGTGGGATATTACAAGTAAGTTACCAAAAATTTATATTTCAATCAGTTTTGTTAAAAAGAATTCAATGGAAATCGTTTGCATGGATTGAATGGGGAATGGGTTTGCTTAGGAAAAAAGTCAACATGTTTTTCAGGTCAGGCTCACACATGTCTTCACACTAAAAGTGACAATTTGTTTATGGCATTTACATAATTTTTTATTTTTTGTATGATAAAACCGGGAAGTTCTTTTACGGGGTAATGCGGTAAGAAATCAATAAGATTTCACAAGCTTTAACTGCGTTACGACAATGTTCAAAATTAAGTTGTTGATGCGGTCGGACGATTAGAAGAACATAACAAACCCTGCTGCATACATTCCACCAAAATAATCTTGACACAATTGGCTCATCACATATATAGAAAACTTCGTTAGAAGCTTAATCGTCACACTATTTTAAAAGCAACCACTCTTAAAAAATAGCTACATAAATAACAAGTTTCTGTTGTTTGGGTAAGGCCTAAGACCCCGCTTAGAAGCTGCCTTTGTTCAGCTTGCCAATTCCAATTACAAGTCTACAAAAAAAAACCCTCAACGCATTTAATTTTACCCCTAAGTTTGTAATCCCAAAGAGTACTTAAATCCTGTTGCTATAAATTATTACATTAAAGCGACTTATGTGCCTTGATTTACTTAGTTGCTCTGCTCGTCAACTCGTCTCATCATCTGAGATGAGAGCCCGTAGTTTATTTCTGTCACATCTCTAAGCGACAGCTAATGGCTTAAATCACTTAGTAAGTTGTCCACGCACCCAACAACAACAACAAGAAGAGCAACAAAACACTCTATACATAAGTACATATATAATACTCCGCGTCAACGTTCGCGATGTTGCCTCCGGAGAGAGCTCTAGTGCAATGTTGGTCGGTAAGGGGAGAAGTGTCAGGACAGGTTCATTTAGCTGGTTGTTGTTTGCTGAGAAAGAGAGCCCCGGCGCTAATAGTTTTTAAGTATAATGCAATAAAAATGAAAATCCAAATCATGCTTCATCAACATCAACGTCAACAATATAATCAACCAACTGTGCAGCGTGCCGGGCAATGGCAACCAGAACGTGGAACGTGAAGCGCCGGCTGTCAAGGCTGTGCGTAGAGAGCAGGGCGGTATAGACCAGGCAGCAGAAGGCGGGAACGCCTGGACAGTCACTCTGCCAGGCTGCTGACAATTCAATGTCCTGCTCAATTTGTCTGTATGGAAATATGCACAGAACGGGGGAGGCGTAAAGAGTCGAATGAAGTCGAGTTGGTTGGGTTGGATGGATACCATAATGGCTGCTTTTGCTTATTTGTCAACAGCTTTGGCCTGAGTCCTCTACAGACTTGATGTCGCAGGAGGTGTTGCTGGGCAGGCTTTACCTGCGGCTCAGTCGCTCAAGTACAGAACAAGAGTCGATGCCAGAGCCGGAGGAGTAGCGTCAAGCGGCAGATACTCTTTGTCTCTGCTGTCCACTGCAAAAAGCGCAGCTGGCGGCGTTTGTTGCTTGTCGCTCTGGCTGTCATTGTGTGGGTGGGTGTGCGATCCAGTAAGCGTGTATGTGTGTGTCATTGTCGACTATGCTGCCGTGGCTGACAAACAAAAGCGACAACGAGCTCAAGGGATCTGACTGCTCTCCAGCTGACCCGGAAACATTAAAGGCCTGCTTGCTTGCCACTTTATGGCGCCACATTTTTGTTGTCGTTGTTGTTGCTGCAACTATTTATATATGTATGCTAAACTAAATGTCACATGGCAATGGCATTTCGGCCATCTACATAATTAAACGACATAAATATTTATAGTTGAAAATTAATCAAAATATTAAAACAAAAATAGTTAGGGCCAGAGCAAACGAAGACCAAAACCAAATAAATTGCAATAAAATGAGCGCAAAAGCAAAACTATGCAGTTAATTAGTTTTCGACCCCACATTATGATACACAAGTATACACTGCGTGGGTGGGCGTGCATGTGTGTGCAAGCGAGAGCGACATATGCAGATGTTTTAAAGCTGCTACATAAAATTGGCTGGCAGCTGCCAACCAGTCTAAGCTGGAATGCCATGCATTCGTTCGCCAGCTCTTGGCCATTACTGAAATATTAACAAACTCAATTAAAACGAACACTAATTTTGCAAGCAGTCAGCTGACTGACATGCACACAGATACTGCACAGATGCACACAAACACTCATGTAAAGTCATTTTCGTAATCAGAAATAGCAGCTTACATAGAAATTTAAATACGCTTAAGAAGTATAGGGCTAAAATTATATAGAGAAGTAGAATTTGTTTCGCAAAATATTTAAAAAAATGCTTTTATTTTTATTTATGGTATTTATTTATTTTTTTATTGGCAATCAGCCCGTTAAAAAATAAGGCTATAGTCAAACGAAAAAACTTAGTCGCAACACATTTATATATAGTCTTATAGAAATAATTTCAAAAGAAGTTTGATTTATGATACATTCCAGTGGCTCCAATTACGATTCATCGAAAAACCTCTGCTGTTGGGTATCCATTTTCTTCTGTTTCTATGAAAACTCTGTTCCTAATAAGGCAAGGTCTGGTCTACCAAATGTTTAATGATTTGTTTCGGTGTGTTTCTAAATCACAAAGAAACTATCGAGTTATCGATAACTTAAGTTATATTAAGACAAAATATAGATCGTAAACGAATATAGGTACGGTAGAACATCCCTATAGAAAAAGCACAAAAGAAAAAAGAACTAGTTCGTTATATAAAGGATGCTTTTTTGCTTGTCCGATCTTGCAATAGTGATAATTACTATATGTCAAGCCGTAAACTAACATTTGTTTTGACGTTTCATTTTAAATTACTATTATCGAAATGAAGTTTGAAAACTAATGTTCGCGTTTGGAGCTCTACGTGAATTTTGTAATCTGCGCCATTTTGGGTTACAACAGCAAAAATTGTCCAAATATGAAACGAAATTAGATCTAAATTTTTACGAAACAGTTGCATCAAAATAAAAAAATGACTGTTGATGTCGAGTATCAGGCAAAGGCATGTTTGGTCTACATTTCTTTCGAAATAAGGAAAGAGCTGCCATTATAGTGAATGGTGTATGTACTGTACTAATACCATAGGTTTTAGGGGTCCATTAAACAGAATCCGATTTAAAAAAATCCCCACAACCAAGGCTTCTGAAATAATCTCAAAAACAAGGAATTTCGGTGGTCAGGGGTTTTTGGCCTCGGATTCAGATTCAGCGACCCCAAAAACAAACTATAGTTATTATTAAACAAACGTTGTTGTAAGCCATAAATCGAAATAAATTTTGGTGGGGTTTTTTTGGACCCCATTTTTGTATTAAGTATCTCAAAATCCATATTGCTGATTTAGTCTATGTGAAATACACAGCACTTTTTTTACTTGATATTTTATGAGAAATTTCTAATGCTACTAGAATGAACACATTCAAAGTCCAAGCTCACAAAAACCAAAGCTTTGTATTGACTGTTTTAATAAAAATGCTTCCATCCGCTAGGTAAACTCTCAAAAATGGCTGAAGGGTATCCTAGCCCAACAGCTTTTATTTTTTTAATGAAATTTTATGAAAATACTCGACTAGTCTATTGGTTAGTTGAAAGTAATTTAAGTGTGTTTTGCTGCAAAGTCATCAATTAAAAAAAGAGACCATCAATAGAGCTTCGTAAATTATATACATTTTGAGTAAAACGCAAAGTTTTCTTTTTTCTTTTTTAGTCTTTCTAAAAAAAATCTATATATATTTTCAAATCAAACTTGATAGTGAACCTTCTTTTTCTTCTTCTTCTCCCAAACCCTTGTTTATCTCTATTCGGACTCGCTTATGCTCCTCCTGAAGTGTGGGCATGCGATCTCAGCATTCGTCTACAGTCATTCGGATCCTGGATCATGTCATCGCTGAGACCCATTCGTTGTTAATGTTTTTGCATATATTAGTGAACCTTGTGTGAAAAATTCATAAAAGTTAAAAATATCTTTTTACAAATCAACGCATTACTTTGAGTACTGATTGTACGAAAATGTAAGAACAATTTTGCAAGCATTTAGGTCCTTTTATATTCCATTTTCTTATACATACTTTGTAGCTTTCGAAATTGAAAACAAAATCAAAATTAATTGAAGTGGGAAAGCTGCATACCAGAGCCATATTTCTAAATTTTTGTAAAGACTAGAATTGCCGACCACAGTGCACATTCCTTCATATGCAGTAATCGTTGCTGATCTCTTCACCTTGCTGACCCAGCTCTATATCTAATGCTATGTAACTATTGATAAACCTCTTAAAATATTACGAATTTCTTGACAAAATTGCCATAGTTGCTAATTGAGTTACGTGTATAAAGCAACATGCAATCCGGATTAGCTAGGCGTTTGTCTTACTGCCAATTTATGGTATCAAATAAATTAACAAAATTAAATTGAAATTTTGCCTAGATGACCGCAAGCAAATTTTCTAACACGCTGCCTAAAATGAAATTATATTTTGCATCAGCGAGAGAGAGAGAAAAGTTTGTTTTAGCCGGTTCAATAATAATTGCACATGCCTCGGTTGTTATTAAGCCAAGTTGTAGGGCTAAAAATTAAATTTGGCCAAGCAAATGTTTGCATCATAAATGCAAATTTAAATGTTAGCTGCATGTGTGTGCAAGGGTATGTGCGTGTATGTGTGTAGGTCAAAGTGCATACAAAATGGCTGCACACATCCATACAAGACAGCTCATGTTGCCATAGCTTGTTGACTTTGATAATCCTTCAAGTTTGTTGACAATATGGCTGGCGTTGCCACTCTGTGTGTCGTTCTCTGCGACTTTTGGCCTCAAAAATATGTAACACATATACCCCGTAAGCCACACTCTCCACATGCACATAAAAAATGACGAAATTCTGCAAGACATGGCCACAAAAAAGGCAAGAAAACTGACTGGGCTGCACCGCAAAGAGCAGCACTTAATAATTACTTGAACATTTTGATGTAGTCATAAGGCAGTGAGTGCCGAGTTGAGTCGACTCCAATCTGGCCTCCAGCGTGTACACGCTTTCTCGTTCGCTTTCTATTCGTACGAGCGTCGCTTTATATATTCCCAACGAAAAATCATTATTATGGTTTTTCTGTTTTTCAAAAATATGCTTCAAATATTTTCTGTGCGAAACCAAGTTCTGGTGAAAGGAACTTTGCAAAAGTAGTGCACCTCTGCACTAAACAGTGTGTATGTATTTTTTCCTGCTGGTTTTAATGTGTATAAGGTGTTATTTAGTTTTTAAAGTTTTATAGAAAATAAAACAGCAGTTGGTTAACAATCTTTACCAGTATAACTCAAAAAGAGCTTCTTAAGCAAGACCTACATATATCTGCTAATTTCGAAATAAATGCAACATGCAAATTTCTACACACCTTTATATACATGTAACAATCTCACGAAGAGTTCTTCTTGCTCTCCAATCCAAGCATTTATCATTCATGCATTTAAATGTCACTTTTCTTGCAAAAACTTATTTTATCAAGAACAGCACAATTTCGTGCACTAGGCGCTCCTGAATTTTAAAATCAATTGACAATGTGAATACCCTATTTGGGCAGCATCAGCATATAATTCATCTCAATACTAAATATTACGAAAAAATAAGCAGCTTTACTTTAGGGTTGTTATTTGTTAATAATAATAGTTGAATTCGATAAAGATAAAGTTACGAAAATCTGTAAATTATACAAAAAGCTTACCAAAAGTTGTTTTTGTTTTTCTAACGAATAGAAAATCCTAGTATGTATTACAATTTAAAATTTTTCATTTGCATTTGAGTGAAGTTTGCTTATTTTTAGTCCCGAAAACTTTTTGGCCAACAAGTACTGCTTAGTCATAAAAACTCCCATTATATATTTAATATTTTAAATTCCATTTAAATTTTTATTTTTTATAACTCGTCATAATTTATGATAAACCTGAAAATTCTGTTCGATCAGAAGCAACCAACTTTGCAACCGAATTCTTAAACTTCTTGGATCTGTCTAGCTAGCCAGAATTTGCAACTGAAGTTCAAAGGGGAACTAGTTCTTATTCGGAGAATTATCATGATCCCAACCAAATTCAATTTTTAATTCATTCTGTATTCGCGATGAAAATTAATGTTTTTCTCAAGGATAATTATTCGAGCAAGTCGGCAGAACATTCGCTTTTTTCGTTCTCGCAAAAAAAATGGATATTTCAAGCTCTTTAAATGAAGGGAATCGAAGCGAATGAAATCGATTGAGTTTTACTGTAATTTGGGAATATGTATTCATATTCTCGAAGCCAATTGCTCCTATTCGAATATGGGTAAAACCTTTGCTGATCTGAGCAGGAGGCAAGCATACCCACTTGGCGGAAATTAACAAAAGTGGAGAGAATATAATACTCTGGATTTTTGTGCAATAAATAAAAGAGATGGAAGGGAGGTTGGCGGTGGAAGAGAGCTGGAGCTGGAGCCGATTGGTAATTAAAGAATCGTAAATAAATAATCTTCGCCGAAAATCGTAACATAACTGCATGTCCAGATACATTTTTGAAGAGACGATAAACATGATGAAAAGGCTCGTAAAAGAAAAAGTTATAGCCCGAGCAAGTTGGTGCTACAAAATGCTTTTTAATGAAAATGTCCTAGTCTTGAAACAACTAAAGCAGCCCTCGCACATGCGTGTGTGTGTATAAGTTAATATGCGTATATGCCTGTATGTGTAAACATGTGTTTGGCATAGTGTTAAGCAAGCGCCCAAAACTTGTTTGTCAATTTTGTGCACTTTTCCGTTGCATACGAAGAGGCGTATAGCAGAGTGAGTAGGAGTGTATGTGTACATAGATATATATATATGTGTGTGTGTGTGTGTGTGTGTGCAAGTGTGTGCCTGCTGTCTGCTTATATAAGCAAAAGTACAGCCTGCTGTTGTTGTTGCGCATTGGGCGTTGGTCTAATGAAGCAAAATTAATTTGATTTGCTTGGCTTAGTTTGCTAAAAGCATTTTACATGAGTAAGAGTATATACAAATGTATGTAGTAGAAAGTAGCTGTTTTGGTATAAGGCTTTTAGTGGCAAGTTTTACTTTTAAATCAAATTGTTGGTTAGATAACTATTTTGAAGATTCCATTCAAGTGTTAGAAGCTTGCGTGGCAATTAGCATAAATATTTTACTAGCCTGCAATTTTCATGGCGGAAACAGCAGGCAGCACTTAGATTTTTGCGCGAAACTTGCCCTGTAAAGCTTTTAGCTTATTTATTTTTAGTTTAGTCACATTTTATACACACACATACACAGATACACCGAGCCAGAGCTAAGTCGCGCGCTCAAAACGCGGCTATCTTCTTGCGGGATTTGTCCTTTTTTACCACGAGGATTTTTTTTTTTTTTTTTTTACCTGCTACAGTGCAGATGACTTTGCTTGTTGTGAATTTCGTCTGGCTCGTTGGCTGTAGACTTTACAATTTTCTGTTCTATTTAGTTTGGTTTGTTGCTGTTGAATAAAACATTTTCACGGTTTGTAGATTTTCGCCGCATATAGTCAGTCAGTCCAGGGTCGACTCTCAGCGCTCGTTTTACCTTTCCATCACATATGTATGTAACAAAGCGTATACAAGAGATAACCATATGCTTGATGTGTTTTTAAAGTGTGTGTTTATGCGCCATACAATGGCGGCAGGCGTGTGTGTGGGTGTATGTATCTGTATCTGTAACTGCCTGCTCCTGTGTATCTGTGTGAAAGTAACTTTGTATGATGTACGAGTGTGTGCATGTGAATGAATGCCTTTTGTTTGCTGGCATCTCCAGCTCTATAAAGTACCACATCTACACCGAAAATTTGCTGTAGTGAAAAACCCTTTTTATGGCTGTTTACAGATCATTGACGTTGATTGTTTAAATGAAATGTTTGCTGTGCATTATTTGCTCTTTATTTTTATTTGCGCTGCAAATTTGTGGACTACCAAGGGCAAGGCAAAATATGGGGGCAAAACCGGGGCGTGGCAGTTTAAGTCAGGTCGAGGGCATAGCATATTTAGTGTGCAGTTTGCGGCAGCTTTGATTGGCAGTAACGTAAAAATGTTTCAAAATTGACGTTTCTTGTGGGCTGACTAATCGTAATAGCACTGTGGGCTAAGTGGGGTTCACCTGAATTTGGGCAATGATTGTTAGAAAATCCTTAAATGCGCAATTTGATTTTATTTTGATTAAATGTGTACCTGGAATTTCGCTATACAGCAATGGAATACTAATATTTACCAGAATTTTTTTAACTGGAAATAGAGATTACCTGCCACTCAACGGGTATTTTTACTTTAATTGCTGTAAAATCTACATTCAGTCCGGAAAATCAATACTTAACGCAGATGTTCTTTAAATAATACAATACTTTGTAGATGACAAACAGATGAGATGAATTTAGGGACTTATTTGCAGTGTCAAATACAATTCTATTCTATCTATAAAAGTTGTACACAGTGTCATTTAAAAATATTGTTTAAGCTACGATTAAGAGAAGATTTAAGAGAGGCGCATCGCTGTAGCCAGAGATGCAAAGCCGTTGCAGAGATCGTGCTTATGATAAGCGATAATGCGCTTACAACACTTATTATCGTCTGTTCTTATGCTCAGCTTAAGAAATTATGTATAAAACATGTAAAATCATGCCACTTTTTTGAAGTCTGTAAGCGTCAGCCCATGAAGTCACATGCACATGCTGTGTATATAAAAATTGTAACGCATTTTTGGAGATCTTAACCTTATTAAAATACTTATAATGAAATTAAAACTCGGGTGTTATCATTATTCCCGGAATTAAATTGGCCCATTGGGATCAGCGCGCCTCTATTACCTAAAAGCCGCTGCCGGTGGTAATCACTCCGACAGCCGCACCATATTACCGGGCAGGCTTGGGCTCCGTCGTTTTCGCAGCCGTTTATCCAACAAATATCCTTATCAACATATGGAATAGCTTTCTCTTTTGTACAAAGTGGTCATTTATTACAACTGAATTTAATCGAATATATTACGTTTCAAAGACGAAATTTACTTATGGAATGTTTAGATAGCTGATATCCATTCTCAACTAATCAACTCTAAGAATTGGCCAACCCCTATAAAGAACTACTCTTCCATAAATATTGCTTAAAAAAAAAACATAGATTTGTTCCGGATTAATTTTGGGACAAAAAAATCCCTTAATCTGTGAACTCAGCAGTGAGTTAACGAAAAAATCTGAAAAGTATGGAATTTGGGCGCTGCTATTTTTCTTTATAATTTTTAACAATGATAACCTTTTTAAGTCTACTGCTGCGTATTTGTTTTCGTATATTATGGTGACCTCGGAAGCTAAAAATTCCAATTATTTTTTGTCTAATTTTTAGCACTTTTTTCAAATTACTCTAGCACATCTGGTTGAGATCAAGACTTCATCTTTGAAGGAAACCATTCTGCTTGCTTTAATCAATGAAAAATTTGTGTCAATTTTCTACAATTTGGAAGCTTTTCTCAGACTAAAATCTATTCATAAGTAAATTAGCGCTAATACTGATAGCAGAACTGAAAAAGGAGGACATGTGTGATGGGTTCTTATAATTATATTCAAAATTTTAAATCGGACTTTAACTGAACTTTTCTTTCCAAAATCGTAAGAAAACTAATTCGTCTTTAATAAATTTGATAAGAAAACCTATACAATTTAATTGTACATTACATTGAACATAATTATGCCTGTTTTGGATTTCGATTACAACTTGTCGATTTAACAATGAAATGTATCGTTATAGTTACTATATAGTTCATATATAGTTCCTATATAGTTATCTATGACGAGTAACTGCTTTGGGATCGAAATCGAAACCAGAACAGGCTTGAATGACTAAAAGGGATAAGATTTTGAAATTTGTATTGCTTTTACATTAAGCTCAGCTTAGGCTCATCATTCATACCCATATTTTATAATAGTACTTGGAAATTTACTGCCGAAGTATGGAAAGTTTCTTAAGTGTTTAAGGTACGCGCCTGAAATGGTAATATTATTTCAAAATTTACATAAGTTTTTAAGGCTGCATAGAGCCGACTTTCAAAAGCTCTTTAGATTAGGCTACATAATGGGTTGTATCCTACAAAGCAAATAATTATGTAGTATTTCGCAGCTGAGCAGAAAAACAAATTTAATTGCTTTTTTTAATACCAATAAAAACAATAGCGAGAAATTAGCTCAAAGCCTACTCTCGCACTCTCTCCCTCTGCAAACTCCAGGAGCGGGTTCTAGGCCCTTGGTATTATTGGTCAAGACAGACAAGTTGAGTACAATTCTTGATACATGTGTTCTTATCTAACTGCAGTAAGTGCTCTAATAGATAATTTATATACAATTTATACTTTTTATCCTGTCCGTGTTTAACCATAGTACATATGTAATACTTTACAACCCTCTTTACTTGGAGTAACAGTAAATTTTCGCTGTCGTTTGAACAGTTAGTGTGGGTAAAAAGTTTTGCTTGTATATGCATTAATTTCCATATATGCTTAATTTCCATCTGGCCTTTTCATCTCACAATTTTAAATATTTTCTCTTTTTGTTGTTGTTTGCTCTTTTTTGTTGTGCTGTTTTCCGTGTGTACACATTGTTTTGTTTTGTTTTGGCTTGGGCACAGAACGCCCTATAACAACAACAACAACAGCGAGGAGAACAAAAGCAACAGCAACAACTACAGTAACAGCGACAACAACAAACACAAACAAAAGAATTCATTATTTTACTGTTGTGCATTTAAATTTGATACAATACACGCCATTTTCACACACACATACATACATACATACCAATACACACATTCACACTCTCTCACACACACACATCGCGCCATTTCGTGCCAAGAGAAGTCGCTTGCAATATATATTCCATTCCGTACTTTTCCTACGTTTTTTGAGTTTTGCATAAATTTCCGTCTATTTCATTTTGTTTACTTTGACCTGGTTTTTCGGTTTTTCGGCATTTCTGTTCGTTCGTTGCTGTTGTTTTTTTTTCACGTTTCCTCATTTACGCTTTTTTCAACACTGTTCTGCTCTTTGCGCGAACATTTTTGCGCTCTCATTAAAATAGGTAAACAAAATCGCATCAGATTTACTGATCAACAATAGATAACGCTTAAAACTTTGCGCAAACTAAGTTTTTGGGCGTGTATCTGTGCTTGTGTGAGTGTGTTATGCGTGTGAGTATCTATGTGTCTATATGTATCTATGTGTATGTGTGTGTGTGTGAGTGAACCTTATTTAGCAATTAAACAAAGTGAAATGTTGTTGAGTGGAACGAGTTTTAATGCCTGTAAATGCAGCAGGCAAAAGCTTTGTATCAAGGATTACCCTGCTGAGCGTTAAATGTGGCAATTAAATTCGTAATAAAAATTGCTAAGATTACAGTCAAACATTAATTCAACATATAATTTTATTAAGGTAAAATTTTCCTTAAATGACCCTAAATCTGATAAGTGCAATAAACAAGTTACAGGAATACTTTGCCTGTTGACTTTGCAACCGGAATGCGTTTACATTTACACGAAGCCGTTTTGTTTCTGAACATGAAGTCATAGTACTATTTAAGAAATTAAAGCTTAAAGTAACAATTATTTAAATGATATTTATAAGGAAAAAGGTTGAAGTTTTTATGTGTATCAATTAATCAGATAAAGCTGTCGTCGGAGACCCTGGCAAATGTAAATATGGTTCAAAGTGTTTAAAAGTAATACAAATTTAAGCATTATTTGCAATTATGTATATTAAAACCAATGCAAAAAGTATAAGAAAAATGTAGGCTGCAGAACAAAGTGTTTTTCGCTTACTCTTTTTCAAGCAAAATAATGCTAGTTTCATTTATTATTTGAGAAGAACAATTTAAACGATGGTTCTAACTGCACTCTAAATTGGCTTTATATGAGAAAAATGTATTTGAATAAATTTTGTACAATATATATAAAAAAGATAATGTCCAAAAAATTAATTAACTATTGAATATAAAAAAGTAAATTACGAAATTATACGAATAAATACTAAATGTAAAAAAATATAAATTGTCGTATGTTTTAGAAAAAATATTTATGCGAAATTAAATACATTTTAATTAAAAAAAAAAATAAAATTATAAATAAATATGTATTCACAAGAACTAGATCCAATAAATGTAAGTTTAATTAAATGTGTTACAAAAAATATTTATTACATACATTTTAATTAAAAAATATAATTTATACATATATATATATATATATATGGGCATTTCCACAGAAATGTCAACCAGGAAAGAAAAATCAAATTTGAAAAAACTATTGATTTTTTTTTAAATTTATTTTAAAAAATGTCCAATACCACAGGCCTACAAATACCGGGGTCATGTCAGTTGTTGGAAAGCTCATTTCCGAAGTAATTTGCTTCGTAGAATCCGAATCCGGGGCCAGAATGGGCCCATCACCTCAGGATTTTGAGATATTTGAGGTTATTTACCCGAAAAACGGTGTTTTTCATACTTTTGAGGTTATGTACAGGGTGCAAATAATTTTTATGGTCTGCCACTCCAGTTACATCATTTGGTACCACTCTTACCCTTTAATTTAAAAGTTCAAGCGATAATTTACGATTTTTTTTTGCAAAGTTATGGCTATTCGAAATTGCGAAACGCTAAATTTGGCGTATACATACTTTTTCGGCTTGCATAAACTTACCATACCCTTTGTACCAAATATACAGGGTATAAATTTGTCGCGTACTGAATTTCACGTACTAAATCAGACTTGGGCTTATAAAAATATAAGTAGTGTATATATTTTAACGAAATAAATTAAATTAGAAAGCTACAATATTCCACTTTAGTTAAAAATTAAACGCTTTTAAATATTCTTTTATAATTCGCAGATTTTTGCATTTTTGTAGATGCAGTTGAAATCGACTTCTATTTTTGTCACGTACTAAATCGTAGGTTTATTGTCAATATAGTGGAAAAGGTAAATTAACAGACCCTACCTATTACACTATGTATACTGCTACAAAAACAGTATCCAAAAATAAAAACAAAGAACAAAGAATTTCACTTTTTCTTTACTTTTTTGCACTTGAAAGGCCTACGAATGTCGCGTACTGCGATCCTGGAAATGCTCATACATTGGGTCGTTCACTAAGTAATTTCGTTAAACACGTTTTTTTTTATTGTGTAAAACATTTTATGCAATTATATATTCTTCATTTTGATCCAATACCTTTTGCCATCTTTCGGGCAAGAGATTGATTCCACGCTGATAAAATTTTTTGATTCTTGCAGGCAAAAAACTGGTCCAAGTGGTTTTTGATGTCCTGATTTGAGGTGAAGGTTCTCCTATCCAAAAAATTTTGCAGAGACCAGAACAAGTGATAGTCCGAAGGTGCCAAGTCTGGAGAATATTGTGGGTGTGGTAGCACATCCCATTCAAGGTGCAAAAGCTTTTGGCGAGTCATCAAATTTGTATGAGGTCTTCGTTGTATGTTGTTTTCCATCTTCCATCTTCGACAGGGTACCAAACAAAAACTATTCCAAAAAATGTAACAAAATTTTGTACAAAAAAGCCTTACTATATCAGCTGTTCAAATATATAAAGGTAAAGCGGTTAAGTGTGAAGTTGGCTGCGGAAAAATTCAATAAGATCAGCTGTTGTCATCAAACGAAATTACTTAGTGAACGACCCAATATTATAAAAAAATAATAATAAAAAAAATAAAAAAAAATATTAATCTAAATGGTATAATTTACTATTTAAAACAAAAATATACGGAAAATTAAAAATAATACTCAAAATAAAAAATAATATAAATATAATATTATATAAAACTCTCAAACCGAAGGTCGATGGTTCGAATCCCCGCAGTAGCACTGGTACATTTGCCTAGCACTGGCATCCCTAGTTCAAAGACGCTATTTGCCCAAGAAAATCTCTATTAATTGACGACACCGCCGTTCGGATTCGGCTATAAACTGTAGTTCCCTGTTCTCTACGAACAGTTATTAATAGAGAGCCTCATGCCCCGCATGTATAGGAAATAGTAAAAATTAAAAAAATTTCGGACTCGAGTCGAGCTTACACGCATTCACACACACAGTCAACCTCATTTCGTTACGTGAACATATTTCCAAAAAAAAAAGCAATGCTTGAGGTTTCGTGTTTTCGAGGCAAATAGTTTACGATGGTTAGGGTCTTGAGAAAAAGTCAACAATTCTTTGTTTATACGGCTCACAAGAGTCTTTATTCAAAGTAAGGGCCTCAAGCTTATTTCCTAATATAACTACTATTAATAAAAAATTGTATATAGAAATTTCACAATAACCTTAATGGTGGGATTTTAAATAATTTTTTGCTTAAAAAAGAAAACAAAATCTTAATAATTCAGCTCTTAATTTATAATAACAAATGCACACTTTCACAATCAATTCTTTTCATAGTAAAATCTATACAAAGTAAATACTAAATAAAAACAATTACGAAAATAAATTGCCTTTATTTAAATAACCATCTTATAATCCATACAATTTAAAACATGCAATTCTTCGATTTTTAAATTTAATTGCATTCCGAAGATGCTATATTTCACTTGCAGCTTAGTTAAATTTGAAATCCTAAAACAAATCTCTGTATTCAAAAGGCAGAGCGAGCAGCTGCTTGATTACAAGGAAAACTAAAATACAACTCCCGCCTGACTTTTGCCTGAATTTATAGAATTTTTTACAAGCAGGCATAAAATATTTTTCAGGCGCTTAGTTTGCGTGTTTCAAGCATACACTGAGAGAAAAACGCATTATAGAATTTAAATAACTATGTCAATAGTGAATCGATTTTAAAACATTTAAGAGTTGAAAATATTTTTTTGAAATCTTCGGATTCCCTAATCAACACTTATCGAAGAGAGTTTAATTTTTTGTGTACAAAAAATTTGCATACTTTCTAATTTCGAAAAGGTGTTTAAGGTAATATTTTTTTTGTAATTTGTAAATTTTTAATTTAGGTGACAATAAGCGGCATCCGCAAATGCCTATTCACTTATTTATGTAGTAACCGATATAAAAATAATTTTTATGACACTGTTCTCTCAATGTAAACACGAACTTCCCTATACAAATTCGTACCGAGGAATTAAATTGCTTCTACATTTAAAAAATTCTTTACAAAAAATTGTGTCTTTTCTTTGGGTCGAGGGTTTATGTGTTGATAGAAAAATTGTCCCGTAACTATATAAGGTGTCGAGTTAATTTAAATTTATATCGCTGCGAACTTTTTTAAATTTTGAAGTGATTTTTTTTTTTTCAAAACTCTAAAGCTGTCTTCGCGGGTTAGAATTCTGCCATAAGACCAGCTTCTGCCGCTAGTCTTTAGTTTTTTAGATACCATCTTCATTGTTGACTAGGACCTTATGAATTACACAGGTCTGCAAATACCGGGGTCATGTCAGTTGTTGGAAAGATAAGGTTTATTTCCGAAGTAATTCGCTGCTTAGAATCTCTCTTGAAAATTTGCACTTGGGGGCTTATTTTTCTGACTTATTCGTTCTCAGCGACCTCAAAAACCTCCAAGTGAAAGTTTTCAAGAGAAATTACATAGTAAAAAATTATTGTCTCAAAAGCTTAATGCAAATACGAATGACGTCGAAGGCATCTATTACTTTGGAAATTACCATCAACTAAACCATGTTGAGAATTTTTGTAAATTTTTAAAAGTAACAAGTAAAATTTTTCCAAATTATTAATTTATAGAAACCTCTAAGAAGCTGATTATTACCTTCAAATATTATACATTTTTTTTTTACTATTTACGATGAGAACTAAGCATTAAAATCTGTTCAATATTCAGGAAAAGAATAAATTTTAAATAGATTTCTTCAACTTAAGGCCCATACACAGTTCGAAATATTTCGCACGGAATGACAAAACTTCATATAAAAAAAATCCCAAATGGGATAATCCCAAATGAAGTTTTATCATTCCGTGCGAAAATGTTCGAGCTGCGTATGGGCCTTTAAGGAAAAATAATTATGTACAATGAAACTAGATATAAAAATTAGTTCAATATTATCAAAGTAATCTACATTTTACTAAATTACCTTTCTAAAAAATTGGGTCTGACACAATAACTAAGCTTTAATCTTGGTACAAAAAATATCATATGATCGTATATGGCGCTATATGACCAGCAGCATCGTGGCCTTCTTTTATTCCCCACACCTAAAAAAAAACATTTTTAAAGAGCTGAGCTATTAATCAATCCTTCCACTAGGGAAACTGCATTTATTTTACACTCTGCGAGACAGTTTTTACAGTGACGTCATACAATTTTCAATACCTATTTTGAGTAGACCTAGGCTGTTTAGCAACGATTAGGTTTCTGGTTTTCAAAGGAAAAAGAATACAACAATTTGCATCAAGTTATTGTGTTCCCTGGTATTGACTCCAATGTTCTATGATTTTTCTCTCCGTGCAAAGCATGGAAAAGGCAATACAATAAGCTTAAACATCCTGGCAAGGCCTACAACAGAGGGAGAGTGTAAAGAGCACCAAGGTAGAGATCCTAGCTAGTTTATTTATAACTGCATGGGGTAGGCACTTAAGGCACAGCATAGACCGACAGACAGAGCATACTCACCTTTGGAGAGGATGCTGATATAGCTATTACAACTACTCCTACAACTACAAGTTTTATAATATTTATGCATGTGCCTGCCAACTGGACCGGCACTCAAGCGGGAACGGGTTTCGGTTGAAGAGCTAGGGCAGACGGCATGCATGAAAAAACGCAACTCTTAATGTGGGTTCTGAAGAGTCTTTCTGAAACGTGTGCTAGGCCCATTGCCAAAAGTAACACTTCAAAACTTAAGTTCAACTGGGTTGCACATACCAGTGGCAGGCACTGCACTAAAAAATACATTTAAAGCTACGTACGTGTGTTTTTGAGAGTGTGTTTGTAACTTGGCATAAAATAAATAAATATAGTAGTATGTATGTACATATATATATATGTCTACGTTTATATGCATCTACTATGTAGATATGATGTTGGCTAGATAACAACAAACAAACATTGAAAGCAGGCGACAGCAACAGATGCTAAAACAACAGCCTTTTGGCTGTAGCATTAAAAGGACGCATAACAGAAAAAAGAGCAAAGACAAGTGCAGCCATGGACAGGATACATAGTGTAAGCAGCAAGAAGACGAATGCGTGCTATATTTGGGAATACTATTTACTCAAAACGAGGGTGGACTTGAAAGTTTTTGGCAGCTATTTAAAACTAATTTTATGTTGTTTTTTCTTTTAATCAGCTGATCGATGTCAAAATTTCAGCTAACAGCGCCAGCTGTGTTATTTTGGCTGATAGAATCAAAGAGTAATTGATGACTGTAGAACTGCGCAGCGACAATATGAACCATTAGATAAGTGATGCACTAAAGCACAGATGACCAAATATTTTTAATTAGAAGCAAGCGTTATCAGACGATCTAAGAAAGAATATGCTTGATTTTTGTGAGGCTGTAGAGCTCATATGAACGTTTGGAAATATATACAAATCAGTTCCCATGACGGTATTTTTTATAAATTGATTAAAATAAGAAAATATAGTCCATCAATATTTGAATGCTGGGTTCCCAGGTGGGCTCTACGATTCATCACATTTGATGAAAAAGCTTATACACACAAGGGGTAACAATGCAGATTGTGCTAAATTGAACATTTGTTTGATAAAAGTACAAGTTTTTATGAGCGTATATTTTAGTTATATTTTCTTAACCTTGCAAAATTGATATCAATTAGTTTCAGAGAGGGTCGATCATCTCTGCAACGGAATAAATTCTAGATACAAGTTCCTCGTCTTCGTGTGCTTTTTTTTTTTGATTTTTTTACCGCCGCATATGACTCTTATTACAATATTATATTGGGTCGTTCACTAAGTAATTTCGTTTTTTTTAGTGAAAGTTAAACATGATTTTTTTATTGTGTAAAACATTTTATGAATTATATATTCTCCATTTTGATCCAAAACCTTTTGCCATCTTTCGGGCAAGAGATTGATTCCACGCTCATAACATTTTTGATCCTTGCAGGCACATAACTGGTCCAAGTGGTTTTTGACGTCCTAATTGGTGGTGACTGGTGAAGGTTCTCCCATCCAAAAAATTTTGCAGAGACCGGAACAAGTGATAGTCCGAAGGTGTCAAGTCTGGAGGATATGGTGGGTGTGGTAGCACATCCCATTCAAGCTCCAAAAGCTTTTGGCGAGTCATCAAACTTGTATGAGGTCTCGCATTATTCTGGTGAAACACTACACCTTTTCTATTCATCAATTCTGGCCTCTTCTTGTTGAGTGCATCACTCAATTTGTCCAGCTGATCACAATACACTTCAGAATTAATCGTGGTATTGTCGGGCAAAAGCTCAAAATAAACGATCCCTTTGAAATCTCACCAAACAGACAAGATAACCTTTTTTTGGTGAATATCGGCCCTCGAAGTGGTTTGAGCTGGTTCATCCTTTTTAGACCATGATCTCTTGCGCTTTACATTCTTGTAAACAACCCACTTTTCGTCGCCAGTAACAATGCGCTTCAAAAACGGATCACTTCTTTGACGTTTGATAAGCAAATCACAGTCGTTAATGCGACGAAGCAAATTTTGTTCTGTAAGAACATGAGGAACCCATATGCCAAGCTTAGAAATTAATCCTAGACGTTTCATGTGCTTGTGAACGGTCGCGTTAGACCAATTTAATCTTTCAGCAATCTCTCGAATTGTTATTCGACGATTTGCATCGACCAACGACTTTATTTTATCCAAATCGGCTTCAAGAGGCCTTCCAGGACGTGGTGCATCCTCAAGATCGAAATTGCCGGAACGAAATTTTGCAAACCAATTTTGGCAAATTAACCCATTGTGCAGTGGATGAAATATGGATGCATCACAAGTGGCAGCAGTAAGTCACCGAAGCTGGCTAAGACGAGTCTGTCAGCCAAAAAAGTTGATAGAAAGGGTTGTCTATGCTACCCTTGGCCTAATTTAACGAATAATTTGATTAAGGCAGTTCCATTATTAATAACCGCTTAAAAGAAAACCAAAATTTTATTTCTCCAAAGCAAACAAGAGATTTTTCGCAATCCGCTTTGAATTGAAGACCCACTTAACTTATGCTCTGGACTTAAGGTAGTTTGGTAAAAAGAGCTCTTGATATGGCTATAACAAGTGGCTTCAAAAATCTTACTTTTTAGGAATACTTGGAACATTTTCCAAATTTCAATATCATGAAAAGCACATTTTTAGTTATCCATTGTACTGAGTACACATTTTTTTTTCAATATAGTGCTAACTTGTCCAGACCGACTATGTACTTTACAATCCACCCTTGTATGGCACGCATGAAACTACTCAACCATGAGATGAGTTGGAATAAAATGTAAATGGCATATAAAACTTAACGCACAGACTTGACCAAAAGTGCTGCAGGCCCCCAATCTCTGCCAGCCGCCTCCCTTGTGTGTTGTTGTGGAGTTTTGTTTGTTTAAGCAGCTCAACATTTTTGACAGTGTATCATAACAAGACCAACAGAAACAGAGAGCATATAGCCTCAGTCGGAGCAGCTGCACAAATTGATCCAAAGCTTGGCATTTTAACTGGTTTACTCGTAAAAAACTTGGTTTATAAACAATGCTGCCACGCTCTCTGTAGTAGTCGCTTGGGGCTGGTCCGGAGCTTTTGTCTTATGCTCTATGACCTATGCCACTGTGCTCGCCCATACTGGTTGTCGTTGTTGAGCGTTCCCAACTGCCGAGTGGCCGTTTATTTTGCTTATTCCTATTTGTTGCTTGCTTACAGTTGTCAAAATTTATTACGGCCAGTGTTGAAAAAATGAAAACTTTCTCCATGCCAGCGCAGCAACAATAACTTTTCCCACGTTTTTCTTTAGTGCCCCCCAAAGTTCTTTTCCACATTTTTTTTTTTTTTTTTTTTGTTTTTATATGGGCTTTGGACATAAAGCTTGAATACATAAAATGTTATTGTCTGATAGTTGCAGCTTATGCTGATTTGAGCTGACCTAGAAAAGTTGCAACTTTCAGAGACTTAGAAGAATCCTGCCAGCGTGCCTTTTCCTCAGTTTTTTTGTGTCTTGTCATAAAATTGTTCACATTTTATGAGCAATTTAAAGCGTTTGTTCAAAATGCATCAACAAGTAACTTTATTCCGGGAACAAAGGCAAGTGTAAGCAGATTTTTGTATAAATTTAGATTTCAAAGTGCTTGCCATCTAATACAATAAAATTGTCATAAACTAAAGGTTAGCTTTTATATAAAATATATTGTGTTGACAATAAAATTGATCAAATTAGGTTGTGGATACAACACTTTAAACGAATAAAATTATATTTTGTTGCTCACAAAATATATAAAAATCTTGCGGAGTCAAAGAAATAGTTTTGGCCATATGAGCCAAATAAGTTTTTAAAATGGCAGACAAGCAGTGCATTTTCTTCATTTATGTACGAAAATCTTGCAAATAAATTTCTAAGATATAAAGGAAAAAAAGTGGTGAGAGTAAGAACCGATGAAAAAAAGGAAAGAACAATAAAGCCAAGACATCCCAGGAAACATGAAAATAACTTAAGAATTCATAAGATTTGCCCTTATCTGAGTTTTTTGTATACATATTCATAAATAATATTTTGTATGTATAAAATATATTTCAAATATATAAGGCCATTTAGTAAATTAATAAACACTAAGAAGAAACTCATATGCAATACTAATGCAAAGGCGTGCAGAAATGCATCAAAAACTTACACTTAAAACAAAATGTGCCTTTCTGCCCGACCCAGACCCTTGAGTACGAAAAGTAACGCAACTCTGTAAATGTGTTGTAAAAAGCTACAATGTCCATCAGTGTGTAGTATTAAAAGCAATGTCAGATCTATGCAAAGAAGTGCAAGAGTTTGGCTGCACAAAAAACTGGTTCAATTTTTACATAGTAGCTATATGAAATAGTGGACAAAATGTATGTTTTAATTTCTTTAATATACATTTCTGTAAAATACATTGTGTTCTTTTTCAAAAATTAAATACTGCGTTTTTTAGGTTCAGCTTACATCGGTAAGTTAGTCTATGTCCTGCTGGAAGTATAAATTATTAATTTTAACTAAATTATATGTGGCATACCTACTTTATTAAATGAAAACATTTTTTTCTAATTTTTACTTATACAAGCAAAAAACTAGTTTGTATATTTAATGAAGCAGAAAATTTGGTAAGCCCATAATCATTTTTTTCAGTCAGCTGAAGCAACAGTTCTGCAGGATAAACGAGTTGATTTAAAATTTCTGATGTAACGAAATCCAAACTAACATTTAACTTTTTTTTCAATGTTAATATTTCTGTCAAGCACTTTTTCAAAAAATAAATAGTTTTTTGATGTAATCTCGTCTTAATGGCCACCCGTTCTTGGATATTTACTTTAAGATTTAACCATTTTGATACGATTAACATATTATAAATTCCATAATATAAATAGCAAAGTAAAAGCCGCTCCGGCGTATGTTCTAATAATGCAACTTCCATTGTTTTCTTATTTATTTATTTTAGTGCTATATTTTTTATAATTTTTGTTATAAGATATAAGATCTTTTACATGCGCTGTTAGCGAGAAAAAAAAAAGATTTTATTTTTTACACTTGAATAAAACGTTTTTTCGCGTTTATAGCAGAATATATGTAATAAAAGCAACAACAGTATTCAATTCCATTGCTACTGATTTTTGATGCTTTAACTCATAAATCATACATTCCTTAAGCTTCGTAAGTGGGTGAATTTGGCTCAAAGCCATGGCTTAAAGCTATACTAAGCACTTGAGAGAATGTTTGGCTGCTACTGATTCTATTTGGAATATCTCCAAAGCAAATAAAGTTAGAAAACAGTCTCCCAGGTTATACCTATTCATATTTACAATTTTTTTTTTTTTTTTCGCTTTTATAAACCGATTTTATCTATATTTTTTTTTAGGCACATTTATTGTAATTCAAGCTTTAAGCCACAAACTACGTTTTTTTTATTTTTAAAATAAAAAAATTGAATTTTACAACTATAAATTTGCTGCGTTACTGATAAATAAATAATCTCTAAGTAAAATAACCTTTCATTCCGCCTCGATAGCTTAATTAATTATAATAACTATTCATATTTGTTATAAATTAAAAAAAAAAAGTTTTAAATGCATTTTTGCTGCACGTTTATAAATTGGCTCTAATGCTAAGCAGCTTGAATTTCAGCATAATTGATGCAAAATAAAATATATCAATTATCTTTTTATATGCAGGAAAAAATCTGTTTTGCAGTACGCTAGAATAAATATCTTGAAAAAGTTTTCAATTAGGCCTATTTTTAACCAATATTTCGTTAGTACTTTTAAGAACATTCAAGCTTCATATGCCAAATTTTAATATCTCAATTGAAAAGATAATTCTAACTCTATGTAGAGCTAGCTATAAATAAATAATTGTACGTATATTATTGTGGCAAAATAAAGCAAATTTTTAAAATAAAATTATTAAAAAGTTCTTCATAGCTACGCAAAATAGTTAGAAAATTTTTTAATAATTTTTTCAATACTTTAAAACCAAAACTGAACTTTTTCTGTTTTTAAGTACTTAAAAAAAATGCATATTAATATCAGCTTTTTCAGTAAAAACTACTTTAAAAAGTTATGGTAAGTAAAAAAATTTACTTAATTATTTTTTTTTTTTATGTTGCTTTATTTAATCACAACATAATCCCTACAAAATATTTACTCTCATACATTGATAGCCCCATTAAAACCCATTCCTTTTTGCTTTAACAATCAACTATTTACATATTAAGTATACGCTCAGAAGTTTACACTAAGCCCTGCTAAGCACTTTGCATTTCAACATAATTGCGACGCTTCAAAATTTCCATGTATTTAACCTATTGGTTTGAAACAAAGTTAAACCTGCTTCATTTAGCGTTAAATCTCCTAAATCAAAACCTGAACAGAACAGCAATGGTTGAGTTCAGCAGAACTCTGCTTTAAGCACATGCTTGAAGATTTTTGCTGACAGATTTTAACCTTTTTTTGTCAAAGTGTTCAGAAGCTATCTTTGCAGACTTTTTGTGCGTAAGAAATATTAATTTTAATAAGCATGAAACAAATTCGTAAAAATCTTAACGATTTTTATCTTGGAGTAGTGAAAAGAGATTTACAAATGGTCGACTTTAATGGAACCAAGAAAAAGCAAAACGGGTTAAGTTCGCAATAAATATAATATTGTAACTTGATGGATGAGAGTAAAATTTAAATGAGTGAAAAGAGGATCCCATAGCAAAACTTAGTGTAAAAGTGATAAAATTTCAGATTCCTTACTTTTTGGTCTTTGCGAATAACAGGTAACATGAATAGCCAAGAAGATGGACATGACCTAATTATTAACGTGATATACCCTTTGAATACAAAATATAAAAATTTACTAGAAATTTTCAAAAGCGATGCCATTAAAAATTAAATGAAAAACTATTTTCATCGCAGGGTGAATGATCAACCTGTACGAAAAAGACTTTACGGTCATTAACATTCACGCAACAAAATTATGTACTTTAACAAAAAATCCATTTCTTCACGCTCAGTAAACATAGACTTCATCACAAATGAAATTTAAATAAACTTTTGGATTGATATGTTTGCATTACCAATGTTAAAATAACCCGTGTTGCCAAATAACACAGCAAACTTAGCTGTTAAGCAGCAATAAATCAAACTAACTTCCTGCCTGAGGATAGGTTGTGTTTTACAAGTTGCATTTTTTTACATGCGTATTTTAAAGCTAAAAGTGCTCCAAGCACCAGTTCTGAAAAACAAACTTAATGCCAACTATATTTTGCAAATAAAATAAATTTATCACAAACAACTCCGAGTTCTTGGAAATTATTTGTTGCTACAGCTGGACGAACACAAGCATACAATGTTCGGCAAAAGTATTTTGACAACAAAAAAAAGTGAAGGACATACCGGTGATCGTTACATCTAGAACCATCCTAAATAATAAGTTTTATTTCGGGAATTGGAATACCTGAAAAGCTTTTAGGCTAGTAGGGCGCACAATAGATGTTTATTATTGGATTGCAGCTTTTGCAACATTTTTAAGTAGGCATTGTACTGACAGATCCGCATTACACCTCAACACTATCTTAATTCTCATAGCAAAAATAAATCTGAATATTTTCAGTGCATATTTTTTTTTTATAACGAATGATTTTTTGAGTATTTCCAAGGTTACAATCACTCAATTCTGTTTTTCATCTTTTTTTTTGATTAATTTAATGACATTGGAGTAATGAATGGAGTTAGGATAATATAATGGATATCATATATGAAAGCTACTTTATAAATGGTAAAGAGTTTATTTAAAATCTCAGCAAATAAAATATTGACTAAAAATACTTTTAAGTTAATAAATGCATCACGTAATAGACATAATACTGGCCATTGAGAATACTCGATTTAACATAGTATTTTGTTTTTGTCAAAATACTATTGTTGCCTACTGTACACACAGGCTTGACAGCCAGTTGCTAGGTCTGTTGTTAGCTAAAGCCGGAGCTCTACCAAAGTTTAACTTGGCCACTGTTCATCAAATGTTTATGCATATTTGATTTCAAGGCTAAATAACTTTTGACATATAACTGACAGAGCGCAAAAGAAGTCAACCAAGTGACAAGCCAACTTGACACTCAGTTTTGGCCTGACTTTTAACAATAAACATAACATACTCGTATAATTATTTGGTGTGTAGGTGTATGTATTTAGTATAGCCTTGCGCATTTTTATTTTCTAGAAAGTATATTCGCTGAACTCTCTTATACTTTACAGATATGATTCACTTCATGTAACGATGATTTTTGGAAATTATAATTACAATTACAGCTTTTGCGCAGACATTACCAATGAAAACAAGTTCCACTAATTCGTGAGTACTTTTTCTTGTAGAGTATAAGCCGTATGCTTTATTGTGACATTATCACTTAAAATGTTCACTTCGACTTCAATGAAAGGTGCACACCAGGCCAGTTAAGAAGAAGAAGACTTTACCAATAAAAGCAAATCTTACTATAAGGTGGGCCATCGGTTGGTTTGGATATAAAATACTCCTAATTCGGAACTTACGCGTCCAAAGTGGTATGCTCGTCGACATATGTCAAGTTCAAAGCCACTCAATTTTAGTCATGGATCGTTTAACAACCGAACAACGCGTAAAAGTGATAAACACGTACTACCATAATGATCGTTCTGTGAAAAAAAAGACTTAGTTGAGGCCAGTGTCGATGAGTCGCTGGGAACAATGACGCTTCATGACGCAACAATTGAAGCCCACGGACCATTATTAACGTCACTGGGAGAACAGCCAGATGAGTTTTCGTAAAAAAAAAAAATCATCGAAAATTACGATCTTCGCATACGAGCCTGCGGCAACTTAGGCGATATTATTTTTCATACATAAATGAGTAGCTTCAAACTTGCGTTTGGTATATTCATTTGCTTAATTTTGTTGGAAAATATACGAATTAAATGCAATTAACAATCAAATCAACAGATGGCCCACCCTATAATTCTAAAGTATGTATATTCTTTTCAAGAGACATTTTCTTTTAAAGCGCTTTTTGGGTACCCTATGACTCGTTATTCAAACATTTTTGTGTTTACCTTAACGCTTAAGCACAATTCTACGAAGAAATGCCTGCACTGCAAATTTTCAAAATAATCTTATAAAACTGTTCAACAGCCAATCTTCGGGTGAAATGATTTCAAGTTTTGGTCCAATTGCTAAGTGAGTTCAGTACACCCCTGAAAAACGTCGAAACCTTTTTTAAGTGCTTCTTTTTATATTTCTCTAAAGTACTTTTATTTTTAATCCATAGCCTTTGGTCACATTTATGCGATGTTTATGAACAAAATTTCATTGGAAATCATAATAATCATTTCCTGTATCTTCCACTGAAGCCGTTGTAAATATAAGTATGTAAATAAATTATGGGCTTTTATTATTTCGAAAGCCTATAGCTGAAAATATATGGTCCAACATAAGAATAAAAAGTGCCTAGTACGTAAAATTCTTTAAAGGATGTTCTATGATCAGCCAACTAAACAATTGCACCAATTGACTTATCAAAACTTTCGAAACTCAGTTTCTAGTTCAAATTCACTTTTAAATCTTATAATAGTAAAAGTATTTCTTTGTTGGTTAACAGTTATGATTTTCGTATGTAATTGTACATAAGTGCAACAAATATTTATTTAGTTATTTATACGGTTAAGTATTTAATATGTGCATTACTTTTTTAAGGTTTAAAGTAGTACAGGGCTGGAAGTGTAAGCTTCTCGGAAATTTTTTCAATAAATAGCATTTTAAATACTTGGCTGTTAACTGCAATTAAGTCGATGGCCAACAAAATGCATCACTTAAAGGAGCTTTGTTATAAAAAATTAAAAAAAAAAAAAAATTAAACAAAAACCAACAAACAAAACGTGATGAATAATTATGGCAACTTACATGAGTACTTCATTAAAAGGTGATTAAAATGCCTGTTGTTTTACTCTTATGTATGTTTTTTTTATATTTATATTGGCTTTAACACTAGAACGTTAAAAAATTGAACGTTTTGACCAGCCAGACGTTATTATTTATGATTTTGCAGTACAGGGACTTTTCTACGATATGTTAAACGCAGCTATTTTATATGCAAAAATATTTTATTAAATTACATTTTTTTTCACTGCACAATAAACGGTATATGAGCATATAGTTAACGCGATAACAACAACAATAAAAATCAGCCCGCGCTATATCATATGGGGGTCAACAAGCCCAGCCCGGCCCGTACCGGTTCCCGTACCGAACCTAGCCAACAAGTACGTTAACTTGCCAACAACAAGCGAGGCGAGAATATTTATTAAAGTACACAAACAACGTGTAAAAAAGCAAACAAGGACGCTGTTTAAACACGCGCGCGTTTCCCAGTTTCTTGTAGGAATTTTTAAAAATTTATAAATAAATAAAGTCATAAACACACGCACGACGCGACGCCCTGACTTTGCAACGCTTTACAACACTTAAACGATCAGCCTAGGCGGGCTGTAGATTTGAACAATACTTTTTAATTTTAAACAAAACACAATTTGATTAATTTTGTTTAATTTTTAATTTGCGTGTGATATTTTTATTTTGCATAAAAAGCGACACTCGCACACACAATGAAGTTGTTCCGATTTTCGCTTGCTACTTCATATAATCTGTTTTTTTTTTTTTTTTTGATATTCTTTGCTTTGCTAAACCAACTGCTGCCTGCTGCGTTCGTTGTGCGTATCCTTGAGCACGTTGTTGCGCCACGTTCCGACACGAATACGAAACTGAGCTTAGTTGCTGGCAAAAACTAGCACGAACTGTTCTAAGGATATTTTGTTCGCTACTCGTAAGTCGTGTGCGCTCTCGCGAGGAAATTTTTTGTATGACGCTCGTGCTGCAGCTCGTGCTCGTTTTCACTCAATTACGAATGAAAGTAAAAATGTGACTTCAGCCGAACGCTCTCTTTGTTTATGTGTGTTTGAGTTTGTTATGGGTTTAAATTGCATTGGCTTTGAGTACGCTTGAGGCCAGAAGTAGGCCTATTCCAAGCACTTTTTATTTTAGACTCTTCTTCTCTGCTCCTGCTGCTGCAGAAATTGCTCTGTCAATAGCAAAGCCCTTAAGTCAATGCAAAATGCAAATACTTAGAATATCAGCTCAAGTAGTTTCAACTTAACTTAAAAGTCTTTGTGTTAACAACTAAAGCTATTACAACTGCTCCTGACAGCATTATCAAGCTTGAAGTGTGGCCAATAAGCAACTGCAACTGGTTTGTCAATAAAGCTATAACTATGCCTCAACTTTAATACCAAATAACCACAAATTATTATTTTAAGCCTTAAGAGCAGCTTCCTCTTATATCTTCATATAACACGCACATTTTGCACGCATTAACTTAATATTTACTTAATAGTTAGATGCAAAAAAAAAAAGCCGCTACTGACACACTGAGACACATTTGCCTTGAAAAGAGAAAATTTCCTTGGCGCTTTTCACGCTCTTTAACTGACGCGCATGCTCTTTGAGCGCTTTCCAGTCAGCTCATGTGTAATATAAGAGTTTTAAGGTACTTTTTCGCTTTATTCAGCAATTTCTTGGCTAGCGGCAATTTATCATTTGGCATAACTTAAAATACTGTTAGAATTTATATTAAAAAAATTTTGGTATTATTTTAAGAGATCATCGTTAGAAAGCACACAACTGTTGATTAATCAACATCTTTATAGACGTGAAATGTTGGAAAAAAAATATGGTAGAGGCTTAGAGTAATTTTTAAACACTTAAACTGATAAGCTTAATTACTTTTATGACCGATCTGCTTTATGAGAGCTATATTTGCTAGTCAAAAGATTTTGTTTAAATTTGGTACAGCACTTTGGAATTCTTAAAAACTTTCCAAGCAACGGTAAAGTTATATCGTTGTCTTTCTTTCTCAATGCTATATTATATCCCAACGGGAGCTGTATATAACGGCGATATAGAAATTATAAAATGGTGGTGTTTATCAGACCTATTGACCAACATTCGGTATTTTCACATTGCGCCAACCACAGCCTAATACAATAAGCTACCCATTTTTGTTTTTATATATGTACCTGCTTTAAAAGGACACAAAACATTTTGAATGATTTTTGTTAAGGATTCCATGCATAGGGCCTAAGTTTAATGCAACACTTTGTTACACTAAAAGTATTTTGCAACATTACCAAGACAAACAATCATGCCCTAGCCGCTCAGAAATTTGTTGCACCCTTAAACGTTTGCTTGTAATGAAAAATTATTTTCCTTCGCATAGATGGCGCTAGTGGTCTTAATAAATCGTCGTAACGATTATTAATTTAAAAATAAAAATCATGATAACAATATTAATATTTTGTTTTTATTATATTGAATTTTATTATATTCAAAAGATATTTCAGTTAGGTTTTCATGTTTAATTTTAAAAATTCAAATTGCGACATAACTTTTAATTTCAATTTATAAAATGAAAATTGAAAACTTAAAACTTTTTAAAAATCAAATTCGTACGTCATTTTTTAAATTAATATAACGATTTTCAGACGTTTACTGTTGATGTTAAAAAAAATGTTCAATTGAAAGGATATTCAAACGAAAAGTATGGAATAAAGTGGCCAATGTATGCAGATAAGTAATCTAAGATTGCCGACGCACTTTGTATTGAAAAATAAATTGGAAGTACCTATATTTTAAAATATGTATGCATTTTGGTGTTTGCTTACTTATCTGCATAGATATTAAAAAATCAAACCATGACATTTTGAAATTTCAAGTACAGCGTCGACATTTACAGATTTTTTTTTAGTTTGCTTCTCATATTTTCTTGGTATTTCTTATCATAGTAAAAGACTGCAATTTTTTTAAATTGATTTTAAGTCCTTTTTAAAAGTGTTTTAGCTGTAAGAATATAACTATTTGGCTTCGCAGTAAGAGTTGCTTATTAAGCTCCTCTATAATAACTTGCACCAACACCAAAAGCCGTCCTTAGGATAAACTAAATTTGCAACCTGAAAATTATTTTTAAAGAATTGTAACTTAAGTTTCTTTCTTAATTCCTCAATTTCAATTAAATTTTTTGTACGCTTTACACATCAGCTGTTTAGTCTCCGCTAATTTGTATTTTTTAAATTTTGATAACAGATTCGTGATTGGCGATCCCGAATACTCATATTTGCATACTCAACTCGAATTATAGATTTTTTAGCTTTTCAGCGTCCATCTGAGATCCTTCATTTTGAGATTGTAGCTCCGCCATTTTGAAATATCAAAAAACTATTTTTATTATTGTTGGTTCAAATATGTTTTTAAGTTTTTAACATTACTTTAATAAAAGCTTGTTTTTTTAATATTTGCGAAAAATTTCAATTTATTTTTTTGCAAAGCAAGTTCGATGTTAACAAAATGTAGTTGTGAGCTTTAATTTTAGATACATATACTTATGTAAAAAAAAACTTTGCTCTTAATTTAATAATAAACGTGAAAAAAATGGAACACATTTTGAGGGATTCCCAAAAACTTAATAAATTTGCAGACAATTCCATCCAAAACATTTTTGTTTTAATTTAACATTGTTGGGTGAAAAAATATATTGCCCTCAAAAAAAAAAAATTGCTTTGTGAAGTTGGAAAGAAGCAGTAAAAAATTACATTTCTAACAGTATAGAATTCCTCGCACCGTATAATCCACAACTCAAAAGAAAAAGAGAATTCAATTTTACAAAATTTACGCGGTGGCGAATTAACTCTTAAACGCAAAAGAATCCGTAACTTTGGTTAAAAAGTATCTCATAATTAGTCTAACTCACTAAGCATTTTGGAAGACAAAATAAAAATAACTTTCATTATTAAACTTTGAAAGCATATGTTTTGTCTAACGAAATTTTTAACACATACTTTATAGCTGTGAAAATTCGTATTTCCATAAAAGCATTTTAGTTAATATTTTTAACAAATTTCGCATTTCGCAAACACAAAAAATTTCTACCGATCTTAAATCAATCTAGATTTTGCTTTTTTGCTGTATCGGGTTCCCTTAAAGTCCCGCATGAGACGTGGAAAGCGGGGGCAGGCAACCCTGGAATTGGTCAGAAACTCCCCTACCAGCAGCATGCAGGCTTGGGCACAAATTTCGCACGGCAAAATATTCGGTAAAAATTTTTTGGACGCTATCGTATAAATCCCTTAATTATTCTCAATCACACAACTGTTTGTGCATATGTCGGAGTTTAGAAGCGCCTATACTTTGCTTAGTTTTCATCAATCAATAAAGTTGGTGGGTAACTTTCCCGCTCTTCATGTTCGTTTGAATCCTTAATCATTCCAAAGGATCTCCATCGCCGTTTTTCGTAGTTTGACGTAGAGTTCTACGGCGTAGCGCTGCTCGCAATTTTTCTCCATATTGCAACGAGACAGAACTTCTAAATAGAGTTGCACGGAAGTCGACTTCATCAAAGCAAATATTGGTCTCTTCGGAAGGCTCGCCACTACCACGAAATGCAGTACTACTACGTTATCAACAAGCTCTGTATATAAATTTTCATAAATGCATAAAGCTGTTTAAGCAGAGTTTTTTAATAAAAAAAAAACAATTATATTATAACACGCAGGCCGTTCGCATCCATAAGCCCATTAATCAAGAAATGAAGATAATGTGTATTCCTGTGTAAATTTGTCTTTCTTCAAAATGCATCAGGATTTTCATATATATAAGACTAAGGGAAAAAAAACCGAAAAATGCCATTGTTGCTGCTTAGGTGTACGTCTCATTCCCAGTATTAAGGCTTATTCGTTTGTGGACTAGCTTTCTTACATTTTCATAATCTTCCAAATCTGATAGAAACGCTCGAAGTAATGAATAGAGCTTGAATTTTGTTAAAGCTCAACTTACGCGATCGTGCTTTGTGGACAGCCGTGTACTTGGTGGCTGTTTGGGATTTGGTTTATTCTCCTTGGTTGTGTTATCGCCCTTCACCACTTTGATGTCCTTGCTGGCCTTGTCTTTGCTAGGATTTGTTTCTTTCGGCATTTTGGTTGCTTTTTTTCTTTTGCTTTTGCTTTTGCTCAGTTAAGTACAACTTCGTTGCTTAGAATTGAATTTATTATTTAGATTTAGATTGACGTTTGCTTTTATTTACATTTTTTTGAAATTTATATATATAGCCTGCTTGATGCCTAAAATTATGTGCATATCAGGTGAGAGAGCGATTGTCACAAAGGGCAGAGGTAATATGTTATATACCGGGGGACTTTTGGTGTGGCCTTCAGAACACAGACGACAGTCATACATTCGTCACATGCTCACATATATTATATATGCTATGTAGTACAATAATACATCATAAATGTCAGCGGCTGAAATTGCGCATAAAGCCATATAAATGAGTCTACTTTAAGGCGCACTATATTTATGTACTTTTGTGCCCGGAATAAACGCGAAAATTGTCCAAGTTGTGTGAAAAATGTCGCGCCAAGCATTTGACAGAATGCTGCCTTGACTTGAGTTTTAGGATAGGCTGGATGGTCTGAGTCTAATGATGACTTGCCATCGCCATTGCCAACTGACTGCTCTCTTTTTTTATAAATTAATTTGCATAAATTATGGCATATGGAGGAGCCTTTAGCTATTGCCTATTTAATGCGCGGCTTTTGCGTTCAAGATAGCACTATTTATCATTGGGAAGTAGCGCTTAAAAGAAGCGAATACGGATGTGACATTTTCTGTCTATATTAACGTGTCTTTAACACACGCTTCAACTGCGACAGCAATCATTCATTCATACAGTCTTTCATTCATTTGCTCGTTCCAAGCTTCAACCAAGCATTCGTTCATTCGTGCAAACATTTCAACAACATTTTCATTCATTTGCAACACTCCACTTGTAATTTGCATTTTTTTCATGGGCATTGTCCGCCTTACGCAAAAAAAAACTCCGGATGTCCCGGATTGTTGCTGCTCCCCACTCGTCGCAAAAAAAAAAAGTTGATTGTCTGCTAAAGAGCATAAAGTCGTAATGGAGTGAAGGCAAATAAACATAAAATCCCATAGAATTGTGGGTACAATAAAAATAAGAAGTAGGTACTCGTAGCATCCAGCCCGGAAAATCTCACGTGTACGCGCAAACGTTACGTCAAATCACTTTATTTCACTTGTTTTCAATTTCCCAACCATTTGACGTTTTCGTTTTTTTCTATTTTTACTTTTACTTTTATTTATTTTACTTGCGTTTACTACTATGTTGTATACATAGTGTCAGACCTCTTGGCACGTAGCGCCTTTCCACCTTTGAGCTACTGCGAAGGAGGCAGCTACAGCTAATCAGTGACAGCTGCTCAACGTGACTGTTGTCAGGTGTCAGCTGACCTAAGTACACAGCTGCCAAATTTGATCTACTTTAGCTTGACTACAGCTTCAATTTTTCCACGAATCACCTACAGTCAATGTCTTTGTCTGTCTGTCGTTCTGTCTCTCGATTTCCGCCGCAACAAACCCAAAAAGCGTCAAATAATTAAGTCATAAAATGTATGTGCGGCGGCTGTTTGTCTGTTTCTGTGTCTGTGGGCGTGGGTGGAGATGTCTGGCACACCCCTACAATAAAATTTTTTGGCTCGACGCTTTGACAATTAACCAAAACTATAAAATGTTCAAGTTAGAACACCTAAAAGCGCTTCCTGACGCAGCTCCGAAATCAACAATTTGAATATGTAACAAGGAAATTACTTTAGACTCATTCATAACGAAGATCTGATACTCTTCCTAAATCCCTTTTTTTTTGTTCCATAATACAACTATGTTACACGTGACTTTTATCGCCATCTTGTGATGAGAAACACCAGTTTACAGTGGACAATAGCTTTACACTTTTTTATTAGTTTCCACAGGAAAATGGCGTGGTAAAAAAATGCAGTCGAAGAAACTTTTGAATTTGAAATGGATCTTAAAAAGTTAGATTTTTTAAGGTGATATCATTTCCCTGAATACTTTTTATACCCTGTACCGTATGGTAAAAAGGGTATATTGTGTTTGTGCAAGCCGAAAATGTATGTCACGTACAGAAGGAGACGTCGGAGACCCCTCAAAGATACCTAAAGTATGATTAGAGTGACTAGAGAAGTCGATATACCCATGTCCGTCTGTCCGTCTGTCCGTCTGTCCGTCCGTCCGTATGAACGCCTAGATCTCAGAGATGGTAAGAGCTAGAGCAACCAAACTTTCAGATAAGATCCCTTATTAATCCATAGGAGACGAGTTTATTTTATTTTTTTGATATCGGGATTACATTATATAGCTCCCAAAGGGGTGTTTCAGAGGACCTCGAAAAAAAGCAAAAGTTTTACATGGATAATTCGTTTGTTTATGAAGATATCATAACCAAGTCAGGCAATCGGAAGTTTCTTAGAGACCCCCAGCACTGTATCAAATTTGATCAAAATCGGTTGACTATATCATATAGCTTCCATAGGAACGATCGGTCAAAAAAACGCTTTTTTTACAAAATTCGTTGTGCTCCGTTTGGTTTTGAAGATATCATTACCAAATTTGGCAGTCGGAAGTTTTTTATAGTTTCCAATCAATGTACTAAATTTGATCAAAATCGGTTGACTATATCATATAGTCCCCATAGGACCGATCGGTCAAAAAAATTGTTTGGTGCAAAATTCGACTGATTTTTGTTTGTTTATGAAAATATCGTAGCCAAATTTGCCGAATAAAATATCTTTTGGAGGTCTTAAGCAATATGTCGGACTTAATTGCAATGTGGTGGTACAGGGTATCCCAAAGTCGTCTGCGCCTGACTTTAACGTACGCCATCTTTTTTCATACAAAATTTTCTTCAAATCCGGTTTCGCGATAATGTTTTTGGGTTAGTGCATCTGTTTCTAATGTGAAAAAAATAAAAACACGACAGTGCTCTAAAATACAAATAAACATAGATTTTGATAAAATCACTCACTCGATTAAGCCCCAACATTTATGAAATAAATTAAAAGTTTTTCTTAGAGATATTTTTCAGTCAAATTCAATTTTTTTCAACAACGGCGATCAAATCATAAATGGAATAAAAAATGTGAAAGAAAATTAGTAAATATCTTCAGTTTGATACAAAATTTAACAAAAACAACTTAAAATTTAAAAAAAAACTCGCAAGCGGTCTCAAAACCCATCCCGTAAAGAAAAATTTGTGCAACTAAGTTTTCGGTTTTAGCATGCTGTTGTAAGTTTTATAACCTTGTGTAATTTCCCTGAAATTTTTAATCGAAAGTAAATTTCAGTTTTCCCAAATAAGTTTGCTTGCTACAATTTAAAAAAAAAAAAAACCAAACACTTTTGTCATTCCGAATGCGACATGTAGTTGTACGCCAGGACAACTTTTTCAGATGACAAAAAACGCCCTCAACTTGTTAGGCTGTGCGCAAACAAAGAACAGACATTTAGCACTACAGGGTTACCCCTCAATAACAAAAGTCTCGCATAGGAACCAATTTGAGCATAGTCTTGGCGAAGAATGGTTTCGTCCTTGGCGCTTTGTTTGTAGTCGAACACTTCTTGCAAACAAATGATGAAGCTTCTCATCTACTGCAATCACAACTTAATCTTATTGAAGCCTGGTTTCTGCGTTGGAAAATAAAAATAAACGCCCTAAAATCTGCTCAAATAACATTTGCATTAAGAAAAGGTGACTGCCCAGAAGTATCTCTTAATGGATCAGCAATTCCGCAAAGTAACTGTGTGAAGTATCTTGGATTACATCTCGATCGTAGACTCACATGGAAAAACCATATTTCAGCAAAACGTCAGCAACTAGTTACAAAAACAAAACGTATGTCCTGGTTAATAGGCCGAAATTCTCAAACAAGCCTGGAAAACAAGATTCGTCTCTATAAAACAATCCTAAAGCCTGTGTGGACATATGCTATACAACTGTGGGGAACTGCCAGTAACTCAAATATTGAAATTCTGCAGCGGTATCAATCCAAAACATTACGATCCATAGTCAACGCTCCTTTTTACGTGTCTAATGCATGCATTCATAAAGATTTAAACATTCCTTTTGTTAAAGAAGAAATAATCAAATTTAGCAAAAAGTATATTGACAGACTTCACAACCACGAAAATAATCTAGCCTTAAGCCTAGCCGATAACAGTACAGCAGTAAGAAGACTTAAAAGACTGCACATTCTCGATCTCATGGATAGATAATTTTGGCACACACAACATATGCTAAACACAACAGTAGGTTTTAATGGAAACTTTCTGTTTTACTTATAATTTTTTTTTTTTATTTTTATTATTAATTAGTACATTTACTTATTGTCCAGCAAAGACAGATTGTAAATAAAATATGAAGAGAAAAAAAAAAAAAAAAAAAAAAAAAACATACTATTCTACGCCCTTGTTTAGTTTTTGCAGGATTTGTTAGATTTAGCTTGTGTTCGAACACCCATATGCGACGAATACTGCTCAGAATTGGCCGTTTATTGATTCAAAGGTGCAGTAGCAACTTTCTGCGAATAAACAGACCATATTTTGCTTGGAAGTAAATTGCCCAAAAACACTGTTTTTTGGATTTGCTTTGTTTCTAAAGATTCACAAACTTTACAGTTACCAGATTTGATCTGACTAGAATCTACTTTTCAAGAATTATAAGAAGCAAACATCGAATTAAAAGAAAAAAGAGAACCTGAGTAGAGTGAAGCTTATTCTTCAACATCTTTTTCTACTGTACCCTCTTCATTTCTGCTTATCCAATATTGTTAGAATACATATACCCATTCCTTCATCAGCGCTGAACTAGAGCGATTATACATATATGGAAATTTTTTAAGCACTTTTCATTTTCACTTTTTGGTGATATTAAATAAAATAAATTTAATAGACTTAAATCACATAAAATCATTACGGAAGGGTCTTATTATTCCCAAACGCCTACAACTACAGACCGATAACTCCAAATCGGCTTTAATTTTTGTTGCAGTTGCACGTCTCAACGACCAGTCGTGGTTGGCTCCAGAGCAAAAACATCGATCGCCGGTCTTGAACACCATTGAGAACATGTGAGGGAACCTATCCTGTCGCGTCTACGCTGACAGACGCAAATTTCAGACGGTGCAGGAGCTGCGCAGGACACTTATCGAAGAATGGGCGGTGGTTCTTTCGATGCCAACCCGAATTTTCGATGTTATAAATAAGTCGGGAGCCTGGACTCACTATTAACTTAGTGTTTTTCCCTTCTTTTTTTACAAAACATTTATTTTTTGATCCTTTTTAAAAAGTGTTCTTAATTGAATTTCGCAGTATAAATTTAATTTTTTGAATGCTATTTGCAGTTTTAAGCTATTTTTTGATTATTTAGGAAAAGTTTTTAGTTCATTTGGAATAAAGCAACGCTAGAAATATTATTTGAGTAAAAATCGCTTTTTAAATAACTTAAAACTTAATATTTTTAAATAAAAACAGATGTTTTTAATTAAATTTCGGGGAGTGTAGTCTCTGAGATCCTTTTACTTATACGGGCAGACGGACAGACGGGCAGACAGACATGGCTATATCGACTCGGCTGATGATGATGATCAAGAATATATACACTTTGCGGGGTCTGCCACGCCTCTTTCCAACCGCTACATTCATTTGCACGAACTTATTATACCTTTGTTAAACTCATGGCTCGTGAACGGCTGGACAGATTTTGATGATCTATGATTTATTGCGATTCGCCTACGCCCCGAATAACTTCGCAGAATGACTATTAAAATATCGGAAAAATTCACATTAAAAGAAGTAGTCTAACCACACCGAAAACAATGGTTCGTGGGCTTTAGTTCTTGCGTCATTTGAATCTTGTTAGCGTGAAAATGCAGAATCGCAATTCTTGTGATGTTCCCTCCGAATCGTCTTTCAAAACCGGTTCAAAAATGACCGTGTAAAAACAGGATTGGATGTAGATTCTACCAAGTGATCATAACCTTTAGGTTAAGTAGTGGTCTCGTGGTGGTCCTGACGCGCCCAAGCGTTATCTGGCATCCTTTTACCGGGATCCATGAAATGGTTTTATTTTTCACAAACTATCATAAAATTCAATCGGAATCAAATTAACTCTAACTGAATATATAACAAGTCAACTGCACGACTTAGCCCATGAAAATTGTATCCCTTTTATGCGCTTAGCTTTTCAAAATCCATAAGAATGGCTTTAAGAGAAAACTTAAGCAACCCTGAAACTCTACAAAATTAATCTTGAAGCATATTATACCGAGTACCTGTAGATGTTGTCCTGCCCGTATGTTAATAATTTTCCCTGACTTGACTACTTTGTCAGTCGCCGTTAGGTGGATCATGGGGATCTCAGCTTATAGCCGGATCCGAAATGCACCAGTGTCTCTGCGGGGAATCGAACAACCGTCTGTCGGGTTACAAAGCGAGTACGCTACCACTACGCTATCGATGGCCCGTATGTTGGCTTGTATAAAATAAGCGGGTACGGCAAACATTTTTTTCAAAATTCGAATTCGTCGAACTTTTAAAAATCAAACTAACGGTATTCAAACAGAAAGTTCAGGAAAAATTATGTAAAAAACAAGCTTAAATTTTCTTGAAAACTTTAACATTAAACTCAACGTTGCCTCAAATTTTGGTCTAGAGCGAAATTCTTCTTCTTGTGCTTTTCAGTTTTTAAATTATATCTTGGAATTTTGACGTATGTAGATGGATGGCCAAGAGGAACACAACAAAAAGTTCCCAAAAAAATCGTTGGCTTCGTTCTTCAGTTATGGAATTAAAAACATACTACACGACTTTGTTTTATGTATAGAGAACTCAGATATCAGACTTTTCCAAAAGCTTATAATATATCTGCCTTAAACGATTTTATATACTCATTTCACTGCAACTCTAAATACAAACAAATCGATTCAAACAAGGCATACAATTAGTCAAAAAATAATAATGAAATTGTTAAACGTATTAAGCATTCCTTTGCACAAAGAACTTGCAGGATACGCTTTGGTTGCCTAAGTGAGTTACAAACTTTTTGAAAAACTTACCATACTGTGTGCTACATGAAGAGTATGAAAAAAAGTGGAACTGTTTCCCACATATGCGGCAACCAAGGGCGCCGGAGCGGCGCCCACACACATACCACCACGCATACCCACACACACAAACACACATTTAAGCCAATTAGCATTTATGTGCGACGTTGGCAGCGAGGACGACGGCAAAAGCACAAAACGCGTTACATTTTCATCAAACGCACGACACTTTGTTTTAATTTCAGCAACCACACGCTACATACACACATCCGTATACTTACATAGCGCCCACACACAGATACTCACACTAACACAACAGCAAAACATACCAAGAACGAACCAACACACTGACAGCTTTGGTTTGGTTTTCCGTCACGGACTCGAAACATTTACAAATTTCTATTTGTTTGTTTGTCGCCTGTTGTTGCCCCCCATCCACTTCAGCGCCGTTTGTAACCACCCCCGTGCCACCTCAAGCCTAAGCCTCTGCCAAAGCTTTGCTTTTTGCTATGCCGCTATTCCCACGGGCCTATGCACGGTATATTACATTGTTTTGGGCAATTCACTTTTACTGTGATTAATTTAAATGACTCTCCCCGCATACCATCCAACCCGCACCCTGCTTTTAAGCTTTTTTATGAACCAGTTTCATAGTAACGAAATAGAAATCCGGGAGGGGGCACGGCGTCCGTCTTTTATTTATGCGCACATACGAGTATTACGTGCCGTGTGTGGCTTTCATAAATACGCCTCGTACCCCCAAAAGTCGAATGTTGGCATTTTAAATCGAAGCAGACACACTAGATATGACTAATACAATTAGCGGGGAAGACAACGCCTAGATCCTTAATATATGCTAATGATGAGCAAGAGCGAACTGTGACTGCTGGGAGGCATTGGGAAGGGCATTGCTAATATGTTAAGACATTAACAGTTTGATATATGTTGAAAAATTGATATAGCAACCTTTATCCACTTGATGATTTTCGTAAAACGTTGCAGCATTTAAAATACTTTGGGACCGAATTAATTTTCCTTTGCCAGCTCACCTCCACATGACACTTTACGAAGGCATATTTCCATATTTTCCCTGGTATTTGAGCTGTTGTAGGTCTCTTGATGGAACTATGGCATAGACATCTCAAAAAAATATTACCAATAACTTTTGGACTAACAGACCCGTCTTGATCCGCTATGGTGCCTATTTCTGCAACATGGGGATGGATCCAAAATTTATAGACAGTTTCAAAGCGATCCAGATATTTTCATTAAACATCGTCAAAAATAATTTTGAATTTCTCCATTGCAATGCATTGGTACAAAGTTGTACTAGATTTGTGGAATCATGAGGCGTCACAGACCAAATGTTCTTTATAGTAAAACTGGAGGGCTCTGCCACCTGTTGAGATCGCACTCTAACTTTCGCCAAGTCTTCGGCGAAGAGGGTTATAAAAATATATATTCTGGTTTCCTCACATTGAGAAAGAGGAACGGGTGCTTATATTCTTACATGCCGAAAAAAATTTCGTTCAAAAATCTTTAGACCGCCATTTCCTACGAAATATTCAAATAGTATTCTCTAATCCTTAAAAAAAGCACATGTGCCAAGTTGTAAATTGGTTTGATAAAAAAAAGAAAGAAATTATTCCAAGTCCTTCCCTACCTCTAGCTTCAAGGCTTGTCGATATATTTTAGCAATGCTTATAGAATGCAAATGAACATTTTTTTTATCTTGTCGTTTTTGAGGCAACAAATTGAAGATACTTATTTTTGGTTGGGCTAAGAATTTTTATCGATTAATAATTTAAACTGATCAAAGAACCCTTTAAAAAGTAGTTCCAAAATTCACAGTGTTTAGATCTAGATTAACAAATTTCTCACTAAACAAAATTTTTTCAAAATTTTTTAACAAATTTATAAAAAATGGTTTGCCGCCATTACTATGCCCCATGTGTCCCCCGCTGGCGGCGCAGATGCATCTCGTACCAAGACCCAATAATACCAGCCGTTGCCGAGTCTTGTAAATTCACAAAACAGCCCACTCGCGACATTATCCATGCACTAAGCGCACTGTTTAGATGTTCCCCATATGTTCTAATAAATATATTCTTCAAATTGGCGTATCAAGAGAACTTGCCAATCACTCTGTATCCACGCGATCGCATCTGGTCCGTGATGGCTAATGTTAAGGCACCTTATAGCGAGAAACATGATCTTGAAATCTATGACTGCATGTACGATCGTTGTGGCAATGAAATTAATCCACTAGATCCCGATAACACATTAAAGATAGTGCGTATGATGTTTCTGGGTAAAGTTCTGACGATTGAACAGAGAAACTATCTAGAACACATGCTGCAACGTTTGAACCAGCGAAACATATATCAGGTGGAATTGGAGCCTCTGTTAAAGTATATGGCCCATATTGACAAGCAGGAACTGGCCTGCCTTATTATAAATGAGAATTTTTGTGCCGGCAATCTGTCCAATGGACGCAAATATAGAATTCTTTGCGACGCCAATAGAGATGTTTTTGAAAATGTACCGGAGCCTGTGCCGTCTCCTGTAGGCATAAAAAGCAAAAAGAAGCCAAAAAAACCAAAGCCCCAACATATGCCAAAGGTCTTCTGCACACTACGGCATCATGCAAATGATAAGCTAAACGCAAGCGTAGTAGTCCCCGCACCCAGAAACCAACGCGCCGACAGCAACAGGTTTGGCTCCATGACAGCGGAGTCCTGGGCGGCGAGACACTTGCATATGGCTAAATCTGATGATTATCGATCCAAATCTTGGAACTACAAATACAGAAATATAGCACCCGCCGCCAGATATTGGCGCATGACTCCTGATAATTTGGCTGGATTGAAATTAAAAGGTATTACTGTGCGGGATGAGAAGCGCAGTCCGTAAATTTGTTAAAAATTGTACTTTGGCCAATTACCTATATTTTATCGGCATCTAAATTTTAAATCAAAAATATATGTTTTTATCCTTTAAATAAAAAATAATAGCAATAATAAAAAAAGGCAATACATTCAAGATATGGAGAACTCTATTATTGCTTGGTGGTTTCATAATAAATATATACAAAATGTTTTGAAACTGCCCTAACTTTGGTTGAGCTTTTGGTCTTTGCACATTGGTCCCAAAGAACGAATTTTTGGCATAAAATCGGAAATCGCTAGAGACTTTAGATTCGATACGGTTGATTGTAATGACACAAATATGAACAGAGAAAAATTTCAGACCAATCCGACCACGCCCACTCCTACCGCCCATAGATATTTCGGTAGCTAAAAAGCGGCTACCATTAAAATCCTGTGATTTTATTTCATTATAATTTTTAATCAATTGCTTATTACATGATTTTTAGTAGAATCAAGATTTTTGAAATACCATTACTTGCTAAAAGAGAAATAATTAACTTAATGCATATGCATTTAATGCGTTTTTTTAATTAACACAAATTCTTATTAAAATCGCTTTCAGTCTCAACTTCATTGTCATTGTCGCTGTCCAAATTTGTATTATAAACAATTGTCGGTTCTTTCAGCAACGCAACATGAAAGGATCTGATGAATCCAAAGCTTTTTGAAATGTAACGTTAATGTTGTTCAGTCGACTATTTTTCCTTGACTGTGATCGACGATTTCGTGCTTCTGAAGCATTTTCCCCAGAAACCTAAAATTAAGTATTTGAAAATACTCTGCGGGACGTGTTGCTGTTGTAGGAGTTCCCGCTTCCGTTTTGTTTTGGCATGCCAACAACAAAGCCTATTTCGTCAAATAATTTGTCTTTGATTTGAATAATTAGTTTTCCAAAGGATATGCCAGCGCTTCATCTCGAATTATTTGGTGGATGGCGATATCCAGTGAGTCACTTTGGCGAGATTTTTTAGCTGAAACTGCAGCCGCAAACAGTAAAGAGGTCTGTCTCATTGTCATAATGCTCAGATACTGCCGGCGCCAATTTTATTTTTAGGCGATCCCCAGCTTCCATATAACTAAGTGAAGGAACCTTCTTTTTGTGGGTGATGGAGTAGCGGTGAAGCTTTCATCGACCAATATAAGCTTCTTTAATAATAGCCATTCTTTTGCATTTCGGCATAAATAATGTACATATGGAAAAAATCATATAATTTCTTTAAATTATATTAATTATTGCTTCTATCCCATTATTGTTTAGTTTTTTCATTATAAAAGCGTTGCAAAGCAGAACTTAACCTTAGCTTCAAAGTGGCAATACCCGAAAAGCCGCAAAAACCCGCAAAGATAAATTAGTACTTATTTATTTTGTACTTTAATTACATTAATACTTTTTTGCAGAAGCTTGTAGAAAGTAAATTTTTATTCCATAATAGACGGGCAAGTTGGTTAAGTTTTCTCTAATTTAGGAACATAAAACAATACATATACATTAGGGCGGGTTAATTTTTTTCGGTATAAGGGCTCACCGCGATTTTGATACTTTGGGCCATTCTAAGCAATTTTGCCCAAGAAACTATGGGTCTAAAATGAATTTCGAGTCACCAACTTTTTCAAAATAGGTTTTTATCAAAATATTCAAAAATCGACTTAGATCATCCATTTACAAGGCCAAAAAACGTTATTTTTCCACTAACCAAATGTGTATTTAGGTGTTTTTGGGGTCGGGAATCTATTTTTGACATCTGTTTTTAAATTCAAGCGCCGCCAGAGGGCGCTTTTGTGTATTTTTTTTTAATTTTTTAATCATTTTTTTTTTTTTTGAATAATTGACAAAAAGTTGCGAAAATCGGCGAATATTTTATATATAATAATATTTTATAGCGTTCCCCAGCAATGCAAGAAATTTGATTAAATCAGTTGGCTATACCATAAAGCCCCCATAGGACCGATCGATCCAACAAACGGGTTTGGTGCAAAATTCCACGTATTTTTGTTTGTTTATACAAATATCGTAACGAAATGTAACAAATAAATATCTTTTGGAGTTTTTAGGAAATATACTGGACTTGATACACCATCTTTGTTTTGGTATAAATAAATTTTGTATGAATTGAAAGAATCTAAAATTCCAAATTATAAATATTATCCAAAACAGTTAAGTTTGATATTCATTTAAATTTAAATATAACATTATGTGTTTTAGAAATGCAATTAAACAGGCCATTGCATTAGTGTATGTGTCTTCTTCATTTTAAAGAACTGTTGGACTCAATACTAAGATTCGAATTTGAGCCATATTGTAAATAATGTTGTTAAAAACAACGCAACTTATGCTCACTCAGAAAACGTCTTAATAGCAATGTTGTTTGAAGGTGATCAAAAAATACGCGACTTAGCTTTAAATAAAATTTTACACTACCATAAGCATGTGGAACATCCGAAGGAACTGAGAATTTATAAAGAATCTTCAATAAATTTAAATTGCAATTCAATAAGATTGACCTAAATAATAATTCAAGCATATTCGAGCCACCATTTACTTTAAATATTCCTTATGAACATCTACGGCAACATATAGAAGGCAATGATCCACCGCTGCCTTAATCGAAAGCCACGTTCAGTTGTTGTGTAGGGTGTCCAAACGAGTTTTTGAACAGAATCGTGAAAAAGTGATGATAGTGACATTAGAAAGCCGTGAAAAAGCCCCTAGTTATCTGGATTATTTTCTAATACTCGTCCTTCCGTATTTACAGATATATATTAAGTTGAAATTTTGTAAAAAAAAGAAAAGAGGGAAATATTTATTCTTTATTGATAGAGTAAATCAAAAAAACGATTGTTTGTCTTAAATTTAAAATATTCTATGTACGTCGTCAAAGAGTACGCCCCTAAAGCACCCACCACTTCCATTTTTCAGCGTTGAATATTTTGGGTATATCTTCAAATTTGAGATTGCACTATGGATAAGTGAAATACTCGTCGATTTTCGCCACAAAAAAAAAAAAAAAAACGGGAAAAAAAGAACAAATACACTAAAGCGCCCCATGGCGGCACCCAAAATTAAAAATGGATGTCAAAAATGGATTTCTCGATCCTAAAAACCCCAAATAAACGTTTGGTTAGAAAAAAAAATGTTTTTTGGCCGTGCAAATGGAAGATCTAAGTCGATTTTTGAATATTTTGATAAAAACCTATTTTGAAAAAGTGGGCGACTCGAAATTCATTTTAGACCCATAGTTTCTTGGGCAAAGTTGCTTAGCATGACCCAAAGAATCAAAATCGCGGTGAGCCCCAGAACGTTTTTTCGGCCCCATACAAATTGACCCGTCCATACATAAAAAATTAACAAATATAAGGAAACCCCTTTCTAACATAAACATTCTACATACCCGTACCTTTACTTTATTAACTTATTATTTAAAATTATTAAATATACAGGTCAAATAACTAACTAACTAACTAAATATACAGGCTCGTGAAGTTAACAAAAATTTTCGGGCCGCTTTTACTGCAACGCGCAGCTGATCGAACATGTAACTTTGAAGGACTGCCAATCCTTCAGGGTTGCAATAAAATCAATAATATTTGTGAATTTTTTGTAACTAGGGTATTGACTATAAAATGACAATGTTAAAAACGATTTTGTGTCTCTCAATCTTTATATTGTTGGATCCTAAGGAGGATATATTAAGTAATGATGGAAAGGTACAAAAGTGGAGTTCGTCTTAATGTGCCAACCATGCGAATGCGAAAAATCCAAACCTATTTAAATTCAGTTTTTAGTACAGTAAATGAAGAGTTTCCTCTCGAAAAAATACTTAATGGATGAAACTTTCAGAGATCGTTAGGGTCACTTGTTTAAAGTTCAAAACCAAGTTTTCGTATTTGTGTTGGCTTGGCACCGTCCCCGGCAGTAAATAGATTTTGAGCATTCGAACAAAAATGTTGCTCATAAGCAACTCATTTTGTAGAAAAGTTTTTAAAATTCGTCTTGAAATTTTTCGGATTTTTAAATAAAAAAAATATATATTTAAATATTATTCTATATTTTTTATTTTTAGGTCAAAATATAAGAGTTGATTCTGTAAAAAAATTAAGTATATAATTGTACCCTTCTTTTTGGAGAGTAAAAAAATTGGTCATATGGTTGTTTGTACCACCATATTGAAAACTTTGTCGTTTTAATTTTCCGCTCCCAAAACTCTTCTTTCCGATCCCTGATATTTCCATTATGTACTATGCCTACTATATAATATTTATAATAAGAGATTTTATTTATTCACTATTGGATGAATCAGTTGTAATATTTTTTAGAATATTTTATAGTTTAAAATTAAATACCGAAATTGTATTTGTATTTATTTTTTGTGATTTTTTGAGGTTATTTCAGATCACTTTAGTGTTAAGCATTTCTGGACCTCGGATTCGGATTCATTGGCTCAAAATAATATTTTGATATTGGACTGGTTTAGCTTCAGCTAAATTCACAATTTAACTAATTTTTTAAATATCTCTTAATATAAAAAATTTTGAAATCCCTTGCCATAAAAAAGTTTTTGAGTTGACTAAAACCACTAAAAAAAATGAAACTTTTATTATATCTAGCCTATCTATCTCACAGCCAAAAAAAAAGTGATCCAAAGTTCAGATCACATTATCCTCATATTTTTGAATTCGTATGCGTCGTCAAAAATACTTAAGAGAACATTTGAAAACTTTTTTTATTTAACCAATTCAAGCTAGAAACGTTGAAAAGCCAGGGAATTCAAAAAATTTTGGTTTTATTTTAAAAATAATAAAATTAAAAAAAAAAGATGGCGTACGTAAAGATACCCTGTATCACCACATTGCAATCAAATCCGGAATATTGCTTCAGGACTCTAAAAGATATTTATTTGCGAAATATGGTTACGCTATCTTCATAAATGAACGAAACGTACCAAATTTTGACAAAAATTGATTTTTTGTCCGATCGGTCGTCCTATGGGGGCTATAATTTTGCAATTATGACAATCAAATCTAAGCTTATCATCAAACAGAAAAAGCTCAGGATGCGTTCTAAGGTAGTGGTCTATAGGATAAATAGCCAAATCAAGAGTAGAACTATAAAATATCATAATTTCACGTTATGTTTTATTAAGAAAGAGTTGGTTGACTTTACACCAAGATTGAATGCAGAGCTTCTTACATTAGGGTCACCAGATGAAGTATGTCGATGCATGCCTGCCACTGCCCCGTAGGAGAATTTTTATATTTTAATTCCGTGTACCATATGGTACAAAGGGTATATTAAGTTTGTGCAAGACGAAAATGTATATAACATACAGAAGAAGAAGTTAGAAACCCCCCAAAGTTACCTTAAATATGATCAGGGTGACAAGAGAAGTCGATATACCCATGTCCGTCTGTCTGTCTGCCCATATGAATGCCTAGATCTCAGAGATGGTAAGAGCTAGAGCAACCAAACTTTCAGATTAGATCCCTTATTATTCCATAGGAGACAAGTTTATTTTATTTTTTTGATATCGGAAATACATTTAAGAGCTCCAGTAGGGGTGCTTCAGACGACCTCCAAAAAAAATCAAAAGTTTTATAAAGATATCGTAACAAAATTTTGCATTCGAAAGTTTTTTAGAGATCTTCAAGACTGTACCAAATTTTATGAAAATCGGTTGACTATATCATATGGCTCCCATAGGGCAGATCGGTCAAAAAAATGTTTTTTGCAAAAAATTCGTTGTGTTTCGTTTGTTTGTGAAAATATCGTACCCAAATTTAGCAATCAACTGTCCTTTAGAGTGCTTAAGCAATATATCGGACTTAATTGCAATTTGCGGTGCAGGGTATCCCAAAGTCGTCCGCGCCCGACTTTAACGTACGCCATCTTTAGCTTTGTTATTATATATTTTGATCTAAAACCAAATTTATGGTCCTACGCTCCACACTGTAACGGCGGGAATAATTAAAATCGCCAAAAAGCTACATTCAAAAATCCGAGTAAATAATAGGTAATTAACTATAGTTAAAAGGTCTCACTCCAACTATTCCGCCAATATTAGTATTCTTAGCCAAATTCCGAAAAATGCGCATTAGTTGCCATTAAAATTAGATATAATCCCAATCTAATATTTTGGAATCGAAAGCTCGAATAAAAGGGCAGCTCTAAATTGGTTGCACTCAAATCTAATCGGCGCGATGTCTAACGCCCAAACTTTTCTTTCACAAGCCATTTCTCCTTAACAAGTAAAGATATTGACGCAAATTTTTCTTCAATGATTTTTGATGATTTCTGAGAGGGATAATCAAGAGAAAAATGCTTTAATTATTTGACCTTTGACGATGAGGCTCTAAGTTTAACCAGAGTGGACAACTGAGCATTGCTGGCATTTATTTGCTGCATAAGTCAAGTGTCAGGTGACGACTTAGGATTGAGCCATTAGCCACTTGGTTATCGTACAATTTAAAAGACATTTAAGAAACAGCTCGTGTGGGGGTTGGTGCATGGAAAGATGGTAAAGCACAACCAAGATAACTAACGATCTCCTAAGTATACTTGAAGCTATACATATGAACGTACATCCAAAAAGCAAAATCCAGCTGAGTCCAATTAAATTTGTTCGCTGTCCAAGCATTTTCTGCAGAAAAACTGATCATGCAGTAACTGATACACTGATACTCGGTGAATTCTGAATGTGATACAGCTATTTATTTGTAAAAGTTTTCAGAGAACTAAAAAAATCCAATAGTCGAAGACGGATTTTCTTTTATGATAACAGTTGCAGCTCTTACAGATCACCTCTAACAACAGGGTTATTGAACACCTAAATTGTCGAAAAATTGATTATCTATCTGAAAGTACCAACAATCAAGAAGAAGCTTCAGCAAAACGTTTCTTCTTAGACGTATTTCTTCAGCACCTACCAACGAGCATATTAATCAAGAATCAAATATACCAGCAATTCAAATTAAAAGAAACTATCTTACATCAAATATGTATAAAACTTTTTGAAGCATGAAAGACACTGCAATATATAAACACATCAAACAAAATAAGTTTCTTGGAAACATCAAATTAAACTTAACCACATACCTTACCATACTATGCTCCTTTGGGAGATAAAATGATGATGATGACCTAACCTTCACAAAAAAAAAAAAAAAAAATTAAAAGTCTCAATAGGTCGGTCACTTACCTTATGTAAACTCTACCCAATTGTTTCAAACTATACTTTTATTTACTACTATTATGAACTGCAGCATAATTCATCATTTTTTTTTTTTTTGCAGAATCCATAGATGCCGATATATACCTTATGACAATAAGAGCTGTTGTACTAAAAACGTGGCAAACAATCAAACTTTTGTAAATCTCAGGGCACTAGGATACTAATGGTAATGAATTGGCTGACAAAACAGTAAAAGCAAAAAGCCTAAATGGCATGAATTCCAACATCAAGTACCTAAAAATCAATCTTATCACTAAACAGAAACTCAACTTTATGTACTACTTTATATTAAAACAAACTGTACAGATTTTACAATAAGGTTGGGCAAATCCGGCCTATTAATTGGCTTTGGCTATAAATTTCTTATTTGACATCGGATCAACTCGTCTGCTATGCCAAATTAAAAGCTATAGCTTTTTACCCACGCTGTCGTATTTGCCCTATTTCAAACTTATGCAAACAGATTAAACCAAATTAAAATAATAACACTTTGAGTAACAAGACACTCGACTCATCCATGCATATCCCAACCTGTCCTGTTCGTCAATCAGAAACAGATTCATAACATATTATAAGAACCCAAATATTCGTTCTAGTATCCTCTGCCAAAACCTTGGCCAATTAAGAAAAACATACTATTTCAAATCATAATCCTATAGACATCCTTGCAACAGTATATATTCAGTACAATATTCACCTTTCTAAAAGAGTTGCATGTTTTTCGACACCAGAAGTGTCTGCTGAAGCCTAAAAAAGAATTAACTCAGTTATGGCTGGAAAATCTATTTCAAAAATATGCTTAGGCGTAAGCAAAAGTGCGTTGGCTTTATCTTCGGCATGAATTTTTAGGCCGGAAATATATAAGTCAATTTTTTTTTTATGTAAGCAAAACACGTAACGCAAATAGTTAAAAATGTGAATTTTTTACATAGGAGTTATTTTTAAAAATCATTGGATGTATTTTATTTATTTAATTCTTTGCTTCATTTTTGACTTTTTTAAATGAAACTTTTTATACATAACCCTAACCAAATCAAATTTTTTCATGCGAAATGCGATTAATATTTTTTTATTGGGATTTGATCAAAATAGACTCGAATTTGGTAAAAAAAAATATGGGTCCACAATTCTGAAGATTTTGCGGCTGCTTAATCTTCCATGCTGAGTTTATAAGTAACGAAGAGCAAATCGAAATATTATATCTTTCTGGTGATTTTCGCTTAACCATTCAAAACGTCACTCATCAAATAATTATCTATTGCTGGATATATTCGCGATTAGCCACTGGTAATAAATAAATAAATTGCACTTGGACATTTGAGTGGAGCAGAAAATAATTTTCTCACCTGAAGTGTAAACACACATTGATGCACGGATGGGCAGATACTCTTAACCATCCATATGAGTGCGTGCTGCATAAATGTGCGTGTAACAAAATATATGATTATGCATCATAATCCAAAAACCAAGCACACACTTTCACAGTGGTGGGAAGAAGCAACAACACACACACACAGAGTTGCTTAGGCAAACACAGATACACATCAGCTGTTTTGTAATTAATTACTTCACACATTGACGCCGGCCAACGTTGGGCACTGCACCCTTTACCGAAACCGAAACATACATGAAAACTTAAGTACGCAATGTGCGTATAATACCTTAGTGGATACCATCATGTTTTTACGGTGGTTAATTGCCACCGTTAAGTAAATTTGGGAGCATTGCAAAAATACTCACGAGTTGTGAACTTCGGCGTCGCTCACGAACTTAAGTCAACTGTCACCGCTGCACTACTTTTTCACACTCTTTCGCATATCTATATCTATTAGCCAAAGGCGGATGAAGGTAAGTTGAAAAGCGATAAAAAACATGTATTTTTATGAGCTATGGTTTCCTTTTATTATTTGTTTTGGTTTTACCAAATTCAATTAATATACTGCGTCCTTTTTCTTCCTGAGTAAATTCCGCTAATTGTGAGAGAGAAAAAAGCAGCTAACGAAAATTTTAATTACCATAGTATATACTACTGTTATCAAATTGAAAGGTGTATTTTCTTATATTTTCAAAATCTTTGTTTATTTATCTAAATCTATTTCATCCATTTTCCAGTTATCATAGCACTTGGCAAAAAAGTCATCCTTTAGAACGGCCTTCAGAGCCTTCTGCGATTCAGCTTTTATTATCTCAACCGAGTCAAAACAGAAAGTACAGTCACACGAAACCAAATCAGGTGAATAAACAGTTCACGAAGAACCAGTGCCGTGTGAAATGGCACCTCACAAAACAAAGCGTATTTCCTGAAATTTAAAATTTTTACCTAAAGTTGTTTTTTTATACTTTTAAGTCTAAAATCACAGTTCATATGAAAACTTCAGCTCCCGCAACTTTTTTATGATCAAACGCCCTATATGCATATGGGCATTTCCTTTTTGGCGTTACGTTACATTTGTACAAGCAAAATTTGTATAAACTTCGTTTACATAACGCAGTATACACAATAAATTTTGATAATTGGCGCTACTGATCGAAATGTATATGTAAGACTAGAAGTGAGTTTGGATTTGTATAAAAAAATTCGCAAATTTCTGCGAGTTTGGGAAGAATTTTGTTCAAAAACCTTTAGAGTACGATCTAAAGAATGTAAGTTAATTTAGCAAATTATCAAATATAAAAATTTCTTTTTTTTTTATAGGCTTAATATTTGCTGTCACGTTACTTAAATTTCTATTGTAAATTTTTTTGTAAGAATTATACCCTGTACCAAAGGCACAAGCGTATAATAAGCAAGGTGAAACTGTATTTAAAGGTCAGAAGAAGGCGTGGAAGACGCTGTAATGTATAAACCTACATATGTACAAACTCTTTTTTCATTTTTTTTTTCATGATAAAATTCGCAGAGCACTTTTGAGGTCGACTGATTCGGACAGCTGCTGTGAATAAACTCGTTGACAGATGGCGCTCAAATTTGGCTTGGTCAAGGAGGAAGGATGTACAGACATAAGAAAAAAAATTTTACAGATTCCTTTATCTTTTTTTTTTGAAAACAAATTATCTAGGTACTTCTTTTACAGAAGGTATATTGTTGATCGACATCAACCTAGCTCGATTCTAGAGACTATAAGAACTATAATTGTTGGGCAGATGCAGTTTTTTGATTTTTGTTGATATCTTCCAACTTTCCGCCGTGGGAATATTTCGAGGTTAGGTTCCTAGCAAAAACTTCAAAAGTTAAAATGTGTTTGTGTTTAAGAAATTGCAAAATAAAACTATATTTAAGACAATTTTTAAAACTTTTTTTTAAAATCGTTTCATCATATAACATATTTGCGATACAAATTGATCGAAAGTAGCCAAAAAGTTCTTCATTACACTTTAAAACTTCAACATCCAATTCATCTTCCCAATTTTAATAAAATGTTATTGTATAATCTTTTTTTTTTTAAACGTAACAGCAATTAATTGCATTTATGTAGTATAGAATTTAGAACATGGACAATATCGTTTTTTTTTTTTTTTTTGTATACACGCATATATCTTTTCCCGTGTATTATTTCTAAAACCGACACTAGTACTTGTTAGTCCAGTCACGGACTAGTCCGTCGCACTGAATGGCATGTACCCCAAATCAGTATCATTGTAAGTTAGGCGTATGTAAAGTACAGATTGTTGCTGCCCGTGCTAACTAATATTGTTACCAGCTTTTTGGAATAGTTAGCTGCATGTTTGGTTAGCTTCTGCCACTTAACTTCCCTTTCAATCCCTGAACATCCCCCTCTATTGAAGTAGTTATTGTTGTTTTTGGCGCCGCTGCTGCGTTCCTCATATCGTAAATTATGTGTCATTTATGTAGCATTGGCTTGAAATGGAAATTTGCCCCATTTGCTGGTCTACACACACACATACAGAGTTCAGATATATATGTTTACACATATTTACTATTGTCCTAGAAGGCAGTGGCCCAATTGAGTATTCATATGGCTGAGAAGCACGCTGCTTGGCATTGATTTATGTAAGCAAGTAAATTTATCTAAAAATTAAATTAAACGTTAAGCACAACATAAGAGTAAATATGCCTTGTAATGATCATTATCATTGTAACATTATCATTATGCAGTTATCCAGAAAATTAATCGCAGCGTTGAAATAAGTACCATATGGAAATCAGGGCCCAAAAGTTCAGTCAACTCAAACCCTTGTGCTCTCAAAAAATGACAGCTACAATAAAGCTGCTAAAACCTCTCTTCCAACAACTTCTCGGCCTTAAGAACCCGAAGTTAAAGTAAAATTAAAATTACGCAGAGCACTGCAAATAAATACTAAAATCAATTATTCTTGCCTCATATGCTGTACAATATATATTTTTTTTTAAGTATGTATTTAATAAATAGGCCAAAAAAGTCTCTTATCTATTTGCTATGTTATTATTTATATAGTATTTACAAGTGTACCATTAAAAATACAAGTGTTTTAAAATATATCGAGTTCTATACAATTATATATAATGCCCGAATTAATTAACAAATAGATCTCCTTAAACAGATCGCAAGTGTGTAGCAATGCATGAAGAACTTCAAAAGCGCCTTGAAGACAACTGGGATAGGAAGATTAAGTCGACAACATACAAAAAAAGCTTGCTCAATACCTAAAAACGCTAATACGCAGACTTGCACCAAACGATGAACATGTTACGGGGCACGGTGTCCTGATAGTTGGAAGGATAGTTGACGCGTCTACTAAAGCCAAAATACTACAAAGAGCAATCTTTGTTGAACTTTGGAACACAAAGTAGGCTGATCGGCCTATATAAAGCAATATTTGTATATGAAGAAGAAGAATCATAAAAATCTTGGCACAATTCCTAGACGAAGAACTTTCTTTTGATGAAGAGTGTCTCCGGATGTTCCTTACCTCGGCTCTGTATCATCTCGTTTAGAATTTATGGGCATTTAAATTGTTCAAATGATGTGTTATATGTGTATTACAAATACGCCATGTAGTGCACTTCAACTAGCTTACTGCATTTACATATGCCAGATTTAATGCAATGGAAAAACGCTTGTGGACTCTGGTATTTTGACCTGTCTCGTTTTGGCCCGCAAGGCAAACGCAATAGTTGCACTTTTTGAAAGCTTGTGAAATTTCTAATTAAACTTTCATGTGGTCGCTCAGTACGTAACCCCAAAAAGTTGAACATTTGATTATGCTGCTAACCAGTAAGCGCAATCATGTGCAACAGCCACAGCCGCAACATGGCCATGCTAACAGCAATAGCAACAACAATTCCTACTACTTCCTCTGCAAAGTCATGTACAATTAACAGGCACATAATTGCAAGTGTGAGAGTGTGAGCTGGCCAAAAAACAAATTGTTGGCTTAAACTCAAAAGCGGCAACAATTTATGCACAGAAAACATCCCCAACAAAAACAACACAATAATAAAAAGTGAAAAAAGTGAATACAAATAGTTTCGTGGAATGTGCTATGCATATGAGCATGAAATGTTGCTAAATTAGCACAGTGTTCGAAAAGGTCTATTTAGCTATAATAATAAATATTAATTAAAATAATAATTAATATTAAATAAGCAATTTACAGTTGCTGCTCATTTGAGGAGTTGAAAAGTTGAGGACTTAGGCAAAATACACAGTGTTGAGTTTCGATATTTTGAGCAGCTTTCTCTGCCATGTTAAGCTTTTTTTTCCTGCCTTTTGGCGTAAGCACTTTTCAAGCATCAGCAAGATATTAGTTACTAAAAAATGTTTGCGCCAAAAAAATTATGTTAATTCCAGCCGGATCGACAATTTCGACCACTGTGCGTTGATGTCGCTGTCGCTGTTGGCAGCGCTAGCTACTAATGCGGTTAGTACAACGCTGCAACAACACAAAGCTCATAATCATGGCCAACTTTTTGTTGTGTTGCAGTTGTTGCAATTGTTGACATTGTTTTTGTTGTTGCCGCTGACAATAAACAATTGTTGGCAACCTTTTTAAGCGAAATATTTGTATCTAATAGTTAACTAATATTTGGAGTAGATGATATATTTTGTGGCTCGCCTGTGGCTGCCACCAACAAAGAGACCCCAAGTAACGCATACAAGTAAGCATAGGTATGTCTGTGTGTGTGTGTGTGTGCGTGTATGTTTGTTGCATGCGGTTGCTCTATGAAATTTTAAAGTATGGATTGTGGCAGCAACTACTGTATGCGATTTGAAAAATATATAATTAAATTTTGTATTTTTTTTTCAGTATGTTGAGATTTAAATACAATCAATATTGAAAAAAAAATATGTTGCATACCTTTTAGCTGAAGTTGTTAAGTAATTGAAAGCTGAAGCTTTGAAGATTCTTTGTGTTGCCACAAAACTCGTGCCAAATCATTTACACCTTAAGAACGAAATTATTTCAATTTCAAAATCTATCTCGTAGATGTCACTAGCGAGATTTTCCCAGAGAGTAATTCTTTGAAACTGACACTGGGACATCAGCTGCTAGTCAACTATGATAGTCTATATGACTTTTGTTTTTCTCGTTATATATTATATATTTGCTTTGTTCTTATTTGGTTAATATTTTATGATGTATTAATAATTTTGGGTAGCGACCCTAAGCTTGGGAATTCAAAACTCGCGACTCTTCTTTTGCATTTCTAGTGCCCTTAGAGTTATCCAAAGCAGATTGAGCCAGAAAGCCAAGGTTTTAGCATGAATTCAAAAAATTAAGTTGCACACTTGAAATTTACAATTGATTGCGATGACATATATAAAAACTGAGACAAGTTACAGACCGATACGACTACGCCCAATCCTACCGCCCATATAAGGTGAATTATTGCTGAATGTGATCTTTTAACTAATGCATTATACGATGTGATTTATGAATATAATAAGTATATATTTATAGTTTAGTTTTATTTGTGTCATTGTAATTATCTGTAAATTATTATTTGGAATATAATTATCACAATTATTTTTAAATCTTTGCGGTTCTAAAAGGTCGATCATAGCTGCCGTTAATGGATTGATCGAAAACAAAGGCTCGCAGTCAGAAAATTTCTGTTTACATATATTTTGACCAGTTGGTCCATCGAACTCATAATTTGCAATTAGCCACACACTTTTTATGTTTGGAAACTGCTTAAATACGTCTTCCTGCAAATGAATTATGCGGCAACATGTGTGATCCAATAGGTTTTGTTAACTTACTTGCGCGACTATACCAGTTACCATGATTCCCTAAGGCCCACATTTGGATTTGGCTTTTCTTATTAGGATAAAAATCGAAAGATGGGCTTTTATTAAGCTCACGAATGTTGCTATATAGGCCTTTTGTAAATGAGTTTTCAGCAAAACCACCAAAGCCTCATTGGGCGTTCAGCGTATTCGCTTCGAAACAAAAAGGATTTTCTTTCCTCCATTTGGCTCATTTGAAGCAAAAAAAGTACTATTTCACAACAGAAAAGCCGTGTCTTTTTCGTTCGATTTTTTGGCCGAGTTTACACGAAAAATGAACCTTCTTAAAAAAGTGTTGATTTTGGGTCGAGAAACACGAAAATGGCAACCTTTTTTTTTCTTAAGCGCCGTTTCCGAGATGTTTTTGAAAAACATGTTTTTTAGCATTTATTTCAGTTATTCGTCAAAGTAAACAAAGCATAATTTTTTTTAGTAACAAAAGAAGAAAAAAACTCTTTTTAGTTTAAGAGAACCATTTACGATCTGGCCATAAAGCAAAATAAATTCAATGACTTTGATTTTTTGCTTAAAAAAAATTTCGGCTTAAAAAACATAGTTGGAAAGCATAAGCTCGCCAACTGAAGAGAAATGTGTAGGCTCTGAATTTCTTACACATGTACAGCTTTTTTATAAGGTTTAGTTTGATTGCTTTTTCCAGGAACAAAAAAAATTCCTTGTTAAACATTGCGTGCATTTTTCTAGGAATTATAAGACTGCCTTAACTTACTTTTGATTCAAGGCTTCGTTTAAACCAACAACTAAGCAAAATACAAATGAATATTTTAATATACCCCTCCATTCATGCCTTAACTGAATTTAAACTTAAGTTAATTTCGTTAAAATAAATATTTACACATTGTTCACAATTAAAGTCAAAAAAAAAAGAGAGAGAGACAGAGACCTTAAAAATAACATAGCTTCTGCTTCCTCTGCCACATCATCATCTGCTTCTGCTTCTTTAAATACAAGCATTAATTTTTGCGCTCATTTTTGTTGTTTTTCGAGCTATGCTCAGCTGTCTTCAAATGTGCCACTAAAAATATTTTCACACAAAAATAGCAGACTACAAATGGAAAAAGCAGCAGCAGAAAAAAAAAAATTATGTAATTTTACATTCAAGTGAGCGGAAAATATAAATAAGCAGCAGGTGCTCATTTCCGGATCCGCTGCAAACATGTACAGACGCGCACTTATATGCACACGCACACACATAAGCACACGCAGCAGCTCACATGAACAAACACATATACATGCACACTTGGCCTCACTTGTAGCAACAAAGATGGCAGAAGTAGAGAGAAAAACAGAGTGGTAGTGCAAGAGAGAAAGACAGAGGAAGAGAGCATGCATATAAATGCATGTGAAGTATGGCCAACAGAACTTTATTACGACGGACCAGTCCGTAATGAATCGTAAGTTCCTTTTTCTACAGGACTAGTACTCTCTCTCTCTCTCTCTCTCTCTCTCTCTATACACAGGCAATGCTTTTTCGTATTTACATATTCGTCAATCGTTCTACAGTCCTTTGGTAGCTTTAATAATTTTGATTTTTTAAAGAAATATTTTTGAAAGCTTTTTTTATATCTTCAGTTTAGGTGTGTTATAAATATAAAAGCAATATGTGTTACAGGTAGAAGTAATAGTAGCCATGTTCATCTGTCCATACAAAACACCACTAGGATTGAAACATCAAACTTAATATACAGCCAAATAATCCAATTTCTAAAAATGCATATTAACATATTCATATAAGCGGAAACCGCCAAATAGGTTATGTGACCTTTTTTTGACTTTTTTATTAAATTTCTTCGTAAAATTACAATAAACAAATATGTCTAGTGTCAAGTTTTAGTAGTAAGAATGTCACCACAGTTTCGATGGGAAAACGATTGAAGAGAACCAAGTGCTATTGATGCTTTTAATAATCGAATTTTTCCACAGTGAATTCGCACGGCAGCAGAATATTAGTTCGTTGTATAAAAAAAAATGCACACAAATTGTACGGCCATGTTTCGGAAAACAAATCCTAAATTTATATTTAATGTTTTATTCGGATTCGTGCGAATTTTAGAAAAACGAATTTTGTATGTAGTCCGACTACTTTGTTGCAAGTGTTGGTAAAAAAGTGCACGTAATGTAATCTGAAATAATTTGTTAAATATTCTTTAATATTTCTAGATTCTATTTAGGGTTGCCACCTGCACGGGCCTCGCCCGGCAATGCCGGGCCTACGAAGTGGACGTCGGGCCGCCGGGCCAATGAAAATTTTGCCGAGCCGCCATATGAACTAAGTAAAGTCGAATTTCTCGCGTACAGAGCAGATTATCAAAAATGGCCGGGCTTAAAGCAATATTTTATCAATGAAGGAGAAGATGAAGTTGACAAAACGATTTGGAGCTTTGTGAAAAATCAAGAGAATGAACTGAACGACGATCTCAACGAAAATTTAACGTTCCCAGAATGCTATTTATACTTCGTTCATCATTTTTTGCACCACATGACCAAAAGTATAAAAAATCTGGAAAAAGGAACACACTCATTCTCAGTTTAATGACTGAATTGAGAGATGTGTTGCAAACCATCATGGATGACAAGTACTTTGGATCTAAAGTCAACAAAAGTCTACCTCATTTGACACAGAGAGAGAGGCATTATTAGTTTACCATCGAGCTCTTACATATTTGGGCAAATGTTGCGATTTTGAAAAAACTCCATTTCAACACTTTTCAGTGTTGAACCTTGAAGACGAAATAGTAGACCGAAAACTATTTCTTCGAGCGGCTGAAGCGGTTGATCTTGATGTTGACGAAGACGCTCTTTACGACGATATACTTTCTTTGGCGAAGATTATCCCAAAAATCAAACAAATTGATCTCCCTGTCGATATAAAATGGGTAAAAATTTTCGAAAGTTCTGACGGATTTGTCCAATTGCCCTTAATTGTTGGAAAAGTTTTATCGATCCCCATCAGCAATGCCTACGTGGAAAAAGTTTTTTCAGTGATGAAGAATGTTTGGACCGATTTGTGGAATCGAATGAGTGTCGAACTGGTGAAGGCAGAGCTTGTGACGAAATTAAATTTCCATATGAGTTGCGAAGAATTTGCTCTTTTTTTGAATCGACCAGAACAAGAGCCACTTCTTCGAAAAGCGATGACAAATGAAAAATACATGTGGGAAAAAAAATAGCTTGGATAATAAATTTGCCGCTTTCCACGGACACCTTCCCCCCATACATTGATAACTTGCCGGGCGAGCGACGCGACTGAGGTGGTAACCCTAATTCTATTTATGCCAATTTCAAGTTTGATGTTTGTCAATAATTATTTTTAATTATTAATTTCTAGCACAAACTAAAAATTAATTGTTGGCATACGTTCCCTTGGTTCATGTCTTGCATAAAAAAGGTTTATATCTTGCATAAATGGTTCATGTCTTGCATATAAAATTTCCCTTGTAATAAGAACAGCATAGTCCTGGTTAATTCCAATCAAAAGGCTTAAAGCTGTGCTAACAAAGCATAAGAGAAAAATGATAAGATGTCGACAGCAAAAAATATGGAATTAGGAGCACGCAAAAACGAAAAAAATTTATTCGTTTTCCGGAGCACTCCGAATATGTTTTTTAATATGTCTTTAAAGATATTCGTCATATTTATTTGGATTACACTTTTCATTTTTTTTCTTCCTCAACAATCTTTCCCATCATCTTGTTTATTGACATAAGTGCTTTCTCTTAATGAAGTTTACTAAACAATTGAAAAACTCTTTGGCTTTTTTGTCTCATTAGCAGCTAACATAAAGAGAGATTGGCTGTTAGCCATTACAGCAAAGAGATAGTTTTGAGTCTCTTGCATCACTTGCTTTCCTTCTTGTATCAATCTTGTACAAAAAACAGTGTACTTGAAAAAAGAAATTTCTGATACAGAAAATTTCTTTGTAGAGCAGTTTGTTATAGAGAAATACGGCTGCATTGTTTTTGTCGAAATACTTGTTGTGTTTACTTTTTCGGATACAAATATTAAAAAAAATCGGCTGTTTACAAGAGTCATGAGTCAAAGTTTTATTGTGAAAACTACGATCTAAAATTATAAAGAATTGAGTCAGTACAAAATAAGTTTGCTGATGTTTCACTGCAACTAATTACTCAAATTATTAAAAAAAAAAATTGTTTTACATACTTTTAGCGGCTGTTTACAAACCGCCGTTTAGTTTGCTTAAATACATTAGTAGCATTAAATAATACCAAATGGTAAATGGGTTAATAGTTAAGAATGCTCAACGTTTCAATACGATAGCAATTTTGATGCAGTGCACTGCACCTCTGCAGTGGTAGCAATTGTCAGCCAAAAAGGTTATCCACTAGAGAACAATGCACACATTGCGTACTGTATGGAAACGTCATCCGAAGTTATATGTGTTTTTGAGTGTACGTTTATGTTGGCAGCTGCAGAAAGCAGTTCATTTATATAAATGTGTCCCGACGTGGACGACACACAGCTCTAATGAGTCCGGCAAAAACTAAACAACTTCAAAGTGGACACAAAGGCAATTACTCTAACGGATGGGAACTCATACTCTGACATATACGCACATACACGATATATATACCTCTTTGAGGTGTCAAATATAAAACACAAATAAATAGAGTGCGCGTTGATAGGTGAATATATATGACAGGCCATATACTTAGCTTTGGGTTACCTACTTAATGCGCCTCTATAATTAACAAATGATTAATTATGCATGACTTTTGCATGCTCGTTTGTTATCAACACGCCCATCAACAGCATTATAAAGTGGTGTAGATGGGGTTTTCGAAGGGGGGCATTATAGGTATATTAAATTGCAAACTTTTTTTGTACTTGTGGAAATTATCTGCTGCGTAGTAGCAAATGCTGTGTAAGAATGCATTCAATTCTTATTGGGCATTTGCTAATGGAAAAATAAATTTATTTTTTGAATAATTTAATCAAAAAACTTCTGTTTAAAATTTTTTTAGAAATTATTATGCTTTTGTTAGCAGAGATTGCAATAAAATTCCCCTATTCACTTTGTTGAACAAAAATGCCCAAGGGCACTAAAATAAAAAGCCCAACAAGAACATATACTAAAAATAATGGTTACTTGTGCTCGACTACGAAAGTGTTTCTCTTGCTCTCCCGAAGTTATTCCCATCATACTGATTTTTAAAAGTTTAATATCATCGGCATATACCAGTATTTTGCGTAAACACAGAACCAACAAATAATATGTTTTAAATTATTAAACATAATCCTGCGTATATCTTAGACTAATCCCCTTAATTTCGTACCAAACAACGTCACTGTCTTCATCATATAACAGCTGGTCATAGCAACCAAACAAACAAGGCTAAAGTAGACGGAAATAAAGACGAAGAAGTTGGCTATGACCATAACCAATGTCAAGGCACGTGTGCGTTTACTTCCTGTCGTTTGCCATATCAGTAAAAGTGTGTGAGTATGTGTGTGTATGTTTTGGTTGCCAAAAACTTTTCACGTCTCCTTTGATTCATTAACATTTGCCTGGAACATAAGCCACACGTTGTGCTTTACCCACACCTTATAAAGAGAAACCTCCTTCCCCAGAAGCTACCAATGCAACCCTTTCTTTGTGGTACACTGTTGGTATTTTTATGAACAAACAAACAAAAGCTGAAAACTTCAGGTAATGGCTCAGCCAGCGTTACGTCTTGTTTTGCATTTAACTGTCAACTTATTTGCATAGAACATAGAACATGAGAGCAGCAACATAATTTGCATACAATTGCAACAAGCGGCATATAAAAACATACACAGATACACACGCACACACACAAACATACGCAATGGTCATAAAAAGTCCTGCTGCATATATTTGTGTGTGTGCTTACAAGACAGTGTTGCCAGAGTTTGCAGGTTCATTGGTCCGTTTCGAGGCTACGGGTTGCTCACAATAAAAGTAAAAAAAAGGAGACAACGAAAACTTTGATAAGCGGCAGTTACGTCACAGAGTAGGACTAATGTGTTGCAACAACAAGAACAACAACAATAGCAGCGACAACCATGGCAAACAACGGAAAGAAAAGTTTGCTTTAGTTCGCCATAGTTTATGCCCTTTTTAAGCAATGGGATCACTTCAATAGAAACTACACTACCCTGTTTGGGCAATATTTTTTTGATTCAAAGAAGAAAACTGCAATTAATAAAAATAAATGTGATTTTAAACAATTGCAAATAAAGATTTAAAAAAAATTAATTTCAATGCGCAGAAAATTTTTGAAATTTCTGCTAAGGAAATTAGAAAAAAGCTCGAGGTTTTGGGTGAACCATTTTTTTTTAAACAGGCGCGTATCGTTTTTGAGTTCTATTACGTTTTTTTGAACAAAGCAGCTTAAGATAATTGTACAAGCATGGTCCTTTTAGAAGAACATGGAGTCCCATTGTATGCAAAAGTAAGTATAAGTGATGTATCTTAAAGCCGTTGAACTTCAGTTTCTGGCTATTAAACCAAATAATTGCCCTGGCTAAATTTTAAACATGGCCAATCAATACTTAATACCAAAAAAGTAAGCACATAACAAACTGAAACGTAGGTAACTTACAAAGAAATTCGAACAAAAAACTAAAAAAAATTAAAAGAAAAAATGTTTAAATGTTTTTTTTTTTTAAGTACATATATGTATTACTGTTCCATGTTTGTATATTACAGGATATTTGTATTTCGCTCTTGGCAAACGGTTCGAGCGCAGCCGACTTGGAGATACACTTTACAATCCCTTTATAAGGCAACTCCTTTTTGCATACATATGTGTTATAATAAGACTAATATTATACACATTAAAAAAAGTTAAAAGTAACTACGAAAGTTAATTTTTTTTAAATGAAAGAAGTTACCCTTAACCCAAGATTCTAGTCCAAGACTTGACTTTATAATTTAGCTTTGAGATCCTTTAATGTTTTTCCCCATTTTCCTTATTAATCTAAGATTAAATAAACGAAAATATTCAAAATAAAAAATATCTTAATTGTAAAGCTGTTTTAAAAGCTTTACTATGTAATATACATATTTAGAGCACGAAATTGAAATATTAGGAAAAATTTTAAAATATGCCTCGACTGGAAATCTTATCTAGAAATAAGGATTAAAGCTACCCGTACGTATCTTAAATATTCTACTATATTAGCTTTGATATTAATGAACCGAGTTTTGGTACCAAAATTTTTTTATATCACGCATTATGTACAAGCTAAGTAAAATAATTATAAAAACCACAGCGCTTTAAAACAATTTCCAGGTGGAACGGAACGTGGCAGAACAAAACACGATCTGCCTGCACAAATAAGGAGGAGTCTAATGTAATCTTCAAGAACTAATTGTGCATACGTAGAGATGGAACTGTCTATTTCTTCTATTTTTCTATGCATTTGCTTTGAAGGTTGAGGGTATAAAAAGGATTAAAAATAGCGGCTAATGGGATTCGTATTTTTCTTTAGAATAAATTAAACTTTCTCCGCCTTTTTTTGTTCATAATTAAAATATAGAGCATAAGAATGTTAAACGCACATTAAAAACTAAGAACTTTTTAATCTTAAATTTGATGGCGAATATGTCGAGAGTTTCTAAATAGGACGCACTTAAACTACTGATATAAAAAGAAATGGGCAGGAATACATTTTGTAAGCAGAATACAAAATAACGTATTATATTTATAGACCATATCATATATTATAGTTTTAAAGTAGTTTTGTGTATATATTAACAAATGCGGTTTCTTGGAAAAGTAAAAAATATTTAAATTATCTTTAGTCCATACGAGAAAACTTTACAATAAATCTTTCAAATCCGTGAAGCGGTACATTATAAACTCGCATTCATTTTAAGCTGACATTGTATAACATGGACTGCCCCGGAAATCAAGTTGGTAGATGAACGCAATATGCGAGTGGAAGCAAGTAACGTTGATGGTGTAAGTCAAAGTTAAAATTTGTCATAATAGAAATCGATTTATTGCTTCATCATTCATTTCTCTTGCATATCGAAAAGGCTTTACTCTGTTTTGAACATATTTATAATACGTTTTTGGGGTCACTGAAACCATATTCAATATGAATTTGAACCAGGTTTTCTTTATAGTTGGTTTAAGAATTATGAATTTTCCCAAAGTATTAGGGGGATTCACACCCTGCATGAATCGCCTACAACCCAATGTATTCAAACCTTTCCACGTGTCCGTGCCACCGCTGATGTAGAGCATTCTGTTGTTTATTATTAGTGGTTTCACCTCTTTTGTTTAATCTCCAAAAAGGGCACATATGCCCAGTTTTATGAAATTTCCATTCCATTTCGAATTTCCCCCACTTGTATGGGGGCTTTTCCAAATTCCCTTTTCACCTATGCTTATGTCGAAAACTAGACTATTGATGGAGTCAAACGTTCTACAGACTCAGATACAGAGGCCCTAAGAACATTGTAAAGATACATTTACACGTATCTTTATTGTTCGTAATACATTGTGTTATCTAAAACGAAGTTAAAGATGATGTGAAAAAGTCAAAATTAAGGACAAAACTATTTCAACTAAGTTTTTGCGCATACTCGAAATAAATATAAACTTCTTCATTGCGCTGCAAAGTGCCTGTTGGTATTAATATACTCTCTGAAAAGACTTAATAATGGTTGCAACAACAAGACCAACAAGTTGCACAATGGCGTAGAAGCAGCACTCAAAGAGCCACATCAACGCCAAGTAGAGAGTATGAAACTATGCAGGTTAATTTCACTAGAAATGCCGTAAGTTCTCATTGTTGTTTTTGTTGTTGTTAGTTGGGGCACAATAACATGCCGCGTAGATGAATAGCCATAGGGCCACTTGGCTACAATGTTTCGCTAAGGCATGCTAGGTATCTAAAGACCCATCCTAGCCCGAACCCAGACTACTCTTATAAGTACCGCTTGTTATTATGCCAGGTTGCAGCAGAATTGGATACAAAAGGCAACACAAGACAGCGACATAGCTAAGGAAAAGTATTACAAACAAATAGCAGTAGGGAGTAAAGAAAAGAATATATTTTAAAGAAAGAGACACACACGAAACGACTTAGAATTTCTTGAGATATTTTTAACATTTCTTTACTGTTTTGTTATAAATGTTATTGTTGTTAGTATTAAGCCTAATGTGCATTGTTGTTGCATTGTTTAGCTCTGTTGCCAACAACAACAATAACAATGATATAAAAAAAAAAAACTGAACCAGAACAACAACAGTGGATTGCTTTCCACTTGAAAAACAAGTTGGCAACGCGCTTAAAGCTTAACGTGGCGTATGCGCAATTATTAAATGCTGCGTAAGGCCGCTTCACATTGGAACTGAATAAACTTAATTGTTGACAGCCATTTTGACAACATTGTTACTGTTAATGCTATTAACAGTTGCTTCAGTGCAATCAAAAATGCAGCACAAATTGAGCGACAAAACTAAAAAAAGAAGTGAGAGAGTAAAATAAACGCAATAAAAATGAGAGTGAGCAAAGGAAGAAGCTCTTAATGACTTAAAGGAAAACATTTTGCATAGTGTTAAAGAGTTGAAACATTAAGAAAAGGTTTTTGTAAGGTGAGATTAAAGACGTTGCACAGAATAATAGTTGCAAAGATAATAATCGCCCTTGGGCGGGGCACGGGGATCTCTATTAATAACTGTTCAAAGAGAACAGGGAGCTACAGCTTATATCCGAATGGCGGTGTCTTCAATTAATAGAGATTTTCTTGGGCAAATAGCGTCTTTGAGCTAGAGATGCGATGCCAGTGCTAGGCACTAGGCAGTGCTACTGCGGGATTCGAAGCACCGATCTTCGGTTTGTAAAGCGAGTACGCTACCACTACGCTACCGAAGGCCACAGAAAGATAAAAAGACCGCTAAAATGGCTAAAGCTACCATATCTCAAATGAATCCTGACGCCCAAAAAACCAATCAATAGCATTAATTATAACAAAAATACTGTTCTTACAGAATCAAATTTTAAGTTTGCGTGTGCTATTTTTATCTGCAGGAAGAAACGAATTTTTGTTGAACTTAAAAAAGCTTTTAACATTTAAATTCTTCGGGAAAAAGGACGACGGCCCTGCCTATGTGGGCCCAAGATCTTTGTCCCTTTCAGTACCGAATTCTAATGGGAGAACTTGAAAAATATTTGGGCTTACAAATATGTTAATAAAGCCAGAAATAGCCACCGCAAAAATTTTAAGGTCCTATTGATCCTAGTCTGGCCCCATTGAAATGTGGCCTATAGGCATCATTGGGACAAAATAGTGAATTTTTATACTTTACGTAATTTTTTTTTGCATTTTTTAGTAGATTTAATAACAATGTTTTTGTTTTGGCATTGTTAACCCGACTTTCGCCACGCCCTTAAGTCCTGATATAAAAGAAGCGAAATATGGTAGCTTAGGTCTATTTATAAATCATTTTATTTATATTAAGAAATTAAATTTGAGGGCCCTACATAAATAAGTTGGTAACATTAGCAAGTCATAAGCAGTGTCCTTAACACTAAGAGTGGGTTAAACATTATGAATAATATTATTTATATGTATATTTTTTTTTTGGCAAAGGCTGTCGTGTAATATTTATTGTATATTATAATAAATATAACAATGCCGAACCAATGCGGACCATCATATTAAAAGAAAACACAAAATAAATATTGCCTTAGTTGGAAATCGAACCGTCATGACGTCATGTTTTTCAGCTATCCTGATTTATGCTGTTGCCTCTAAGGCGATTCAGACTTTGGTCTGCACTGTACTATGTTGCAATTATTTATGATATTTGGTCCGATCATGAAGAAGTTTGGTATTTTTTGAAGCATTTTATTATTCCCCGCATTACACACAGAACCTAAGAATAAATCTTTGAAATTGTAGAAAACATAGCGCTTTGAAATTTTTTGGAGTAGAAGGAAGCGCGGCAAAAAAAATAGACTTGATCTGGCTGTATATATAAATAGTCTAAATATCAAGTTTGCTAATCTTAGCCTTTAATCTCCAAAGTCAAGGACTTCATACAGGCAAACAGACAGAGACAAACTGTTTAAAAATTTTTTTGCACTCAACTCAAAAAACTTCCCAAAGTTGTCAAGGAGATGCCTTTTTCCCATGCCCAGCGAACTCTTAAATTATTGCAATTCCCTTTATAGCTAAATCTTTTAATCTTCATTGCCATACATTTGTTATATTTTATACTTGATTTACACCTCTTAACAATTGTTCTACCAAAATAATGACCATCAACAATGATTAATAAACATCAATCAGCAAATATTTCATTGTAATAATCTTTTTTTCTTTGTAAACTGTATATACACGAGTACATATATATATGTATTCCTATTTTTTTGAGAATTTTTTACTGTGCTCTTGAACATTTTCTGGCATCCGCTGGGCATTGATTGCTGCCGATAACGGCCTCTAAGAGGCTTCCTCTGGTCAAAGCAACAGCAAAAACATGCAGAAAATATATAAAACAAAATGGGATACAATCGAGTTGGTATTCGACTATGGAATGCCCTGCAAAGAATTTGCCAAGCAATTATTTAATAACTGCGTTAAATTTTGTATCAAAAAGCAGGCATGGCAACAGTGGGACTATTTGGAGAAGAGGAAACGTTTCTTTGTTTATTAGGCTCACATGAGACCATATGCCACTAGCTGGTTTTCATGTCTACTAGGGTTGCGGTCCTTAGTATGACGAATGTTTAAATCGCTTTAAATAGTAGGTGGCTTTGTAATGTCATAATTTGTATATTGTGAAGCGCATGATATGGGATAAATAACAAATCAAGTAAGAATTCCCAATATTTGAATTGATAATTTTTAGAGGAGATGAACATTTTCTTCGATTGACTTTTGAAACGCAATTGATTGATAATAAATGTGATGTTAACACTGATTGGAAACTAATCGAGGCCTTATTTGCTTGACAAGAATTGAGTTTCTAAAGTTTAAGTAGCACAATACAGTCAAATACAAAAAAAGTCGAAACTTTCGGATCATCTTTAAAAAAGAAAAGCACGCGAGTCTTGAGAGGTATTCACATATAGTGCATTTTTTAACTGATTTAAACGAGTGGGTCCGAGTTAATATGTTTGAGTTTTAAAACACTGTTGAATATTTCTGCATCAATTTTGTTGATAATAGGTTGTACAACTTTTAACAAGTTCCGGATGGCTTTTGTGTGTGCACATCTCAAAATTTGTGTGAAAGTAGCTCGCACTCCAACACGTATCGAAAATTATTACCTTGTAATATTTGGTATACCTAGTTCCAGAGATTTAAGTGTTCATACAGACGATTATGCCTAAATTGATACACATGGCAATGCTAATCATTATGGTTTAAACAACTTATGCTCTGCCACACTTGTGTCTGCTGCCTGTTACAAACCATTAAGAAATGTATAGTATCCTTATCTCTAAGGGTACAGGGTATAAAAAATAAGCAATAATAAAAAAGTGCCGAAATATAATAAAAAATGACAGCACGCGGCGCAAGAGCGGCGAATAACAACAGAAACAACAACGAGTGCGACAACCATGATGAGTCGTAGGAAGCCAGGGTTGTCATTTTGTGTATACAGGGCTGGAATGGAATCCAGTTAGGATGCTGCTGCACTTCATCCGCTGCACACTAATTTGATTTTTTTATACGAAATCGACAAAAGTTCTCTTATTTCGTTATCGACTTTTGTTTGTTAACGCTTAGCTTGGCATTTTTCGCGTTTCGACTTTTATTCCTCTTGTTGTTGGTGTTTTTGGGTTTTTTTTGAAAACACTTTTGGCGCTTACATTGAAAACAATTTTGATGACTGTGAGCAAGCGCGCGTTGTGAAAATTTGCATTCAATGTCAATTTATGCAAATCGCATTGCCTGCAACGGGAATACTCATAGTAACAGCTACATAGCTGTATATTAGGTTACAAGAAAGGCAACCCTAGAGCCTGGTGGGGGGTGGCAGGGGTCCTACAGCAAGTACAGTTGTTGGCAGATCATGGCAAAAGACACAAACTGTAACCAATTGGAGGACAACTGCCATGGCAACATGCTAATTATGCGGCCATTGCGCACGCTGCAAGCCAAGTTAGGAGCAAAAACTCCAACTAACCCATATAGTGGTGAAGAAGAGCGCGGAAGACGACACAGCAAATGTGAAAAGCGGCAAACAAAGCTGGGTAAAATTTAATTCCATTTGAATTACTTTTCAACATAGCAGCAGAGGGGTAAGCAAAAACGAAGGGGCTCAAGCCCAAATATGAATGAGCCCGGCCAAATAAAGAAATGAGCCCATCCAGCTAGCCAGCCAAGAGGCTGCGAAAAGTGAGTGCGCTGGACAAGGCCGACAAAACGAACAATAGAGCGTAAAATAAGTGCAAAGGCAATTCTCTTTCTTCGAATTTTTTATTTCTTTTTTTTTTCTTTCTGTTCCCCTTCCGCACTTCTTACCTTCTTTTATTTTGCCATTTTTTTCATTTGTTCAGTTTTGTGTGCAACCGAAAAAGGAAAAACTTGGCTGGCGTAGAAAATTCAACGAAATGAAAAATGAACAAAGTGCCCTAATGGCAAAGTGCGGGGAGCGCTACAATGAACAGCGTGTACTTATTTAAAAGAGCGTAGGAAAAGAGCAGAAAAAATAATATCATCATATAATATAAAGGCAGCTTCAATTGAACAGTTAAAGTTCCATTAATTGTGCCGCCGTTTTTCAGGCTGACCTAAAGACATTCGGCTGAAATAAAAAATATAAAAAAATGGCGATGACAAGGTCTTACTAGGCTGATTATCCCATTGTTCGCTATTGGGGTTGGGACTTTATTTCCTTGAGCTGCGTACCAAAATTCAAATTCATTTGCAAAAAAAAAAAAAAGTCAGGATATCGTTTCGACTTCCCGCACCTGGAAATTATTACATGAACTGTGTTATTATTGACATGCTGCACAGACCCGTTTACCAGGCAGAAGTTGGGATGGATTCGAAGAGGTCCCGAAGCACGGGGCACTACGAATATCGATTTTTATTTTGTGTGGCTGTGTTTCGGATCAAGAAAATTGGCCGTTTAGAATAGCTTAATCTTTGTTTCTTGATCCGAAAGACTACACAGCCACACAAAATAAAAATCGATTTTCTAGTTCTGAGGAGTTATTTATATAATTATAAAGTAAAAATTAACTCTAGATTATACAGGGCTTGTAGCCTTCAGGCGACTCCTCGGGCTGCTGGAAAGGCTCTGAGGCATTGGAGCTAATAATTTCCCTTGACTTTTTTTTGCGTTTTTTTATAATAGAATAATAATAATTACCAACGAAACTTCTATGCTCTCTTATTTTTACCTTTTTTTTTCATCTTGTCCTTACTACTTTTCACTTTTCCAACTTATGCTAGGTCCATCTTCGGGACTTTATGGGCCAATTACTGTTTATCTTTTTATATCAATATAACTTCTAGAAAACTACTTTTGTTAGAAAATGTCTTCTATTATGGAAGTTTCTGAATATCATGCTGATCATTTATTTGGATAAGCGTACCCCTAACCAGGGCCGTAGAGGGAGAAAATTAGGGCCCGGGGGGGATGTACCGGTCTCTATTACACCTTTAGCTTGAATCATTGTGTTCTGTAAGTACGACGAGCCTTTTCACTTGAAAAACAGCGTGAAAAAAAATTATACAATTAAAAAAAAAATTTCACAAAATTTTACTGCGACAGTAATTACAACAAGCACCTGAGAAAACTCCTGAACCGCAGAATCCCCCCTTTTCCCTTCTCTCTATGGACCTGTCACTAACCATATAGACTTATATTAAGTTTGAGTTTTAAGTAGTCCAGTAGTATCATACTTTATTATACAAAGTATAATAATATTTTTATTTCAACTTTTTATCATTATTAATATGACGGTCTGCCGTACCGTAGTCCATAGTCCTAGCAGGCCTACGTGGCCAATTCATTACGCCAAATATCAGTGAATTTGGTACCCAATTTGGACCAACAATGGAAATATTTTTCGTTTGCCGTTTTTCCTTTGAGTTAGAATCCCGCCCAGCTTTAGTAGCAACCAACTATGTCAAATTACAAATACAGAAAACATTTTCACAAATATGACCTATTTTGCTTGGCAGCGGCGAGAGCTAAGGGAACCCCCTCCAGGCTGCAATATTTGTGGCAAATTATTATAGGGCAAAACAGCTGCCAAAAGCCATAGCGAGGACCAAAAGAAGCGACAATTCAATTACATGATTTCGTCATTATTGGTAACAGCACTTGCCGGAAATTAACTAACATTTGGCCAGCTAATTGGTCGCCTAAACTGTGACAAAGCCTAAATAAAGCCCAAGAGCCATTGGCAAGTTGCTCGTGTGGAAATCCATTCAGTTTTCAGCCGCACAGTGTCACTGGCTTCAATGAAGCGCAATGCATAAAGTGTCGCAAGTTTCACTTCATTGAAGGTTTCCTTAAGCGGGAAGGGAAACAAGAAAAAAAAAAACGAAAAACCAGACTCTAAAACGAAAAGAAAATTTCAATTTAGCAAATTAGCAGGCTGCGGGGCAGTACAATACGCTCGGCTGGACGCGTCAAGGATGCTTCATGTGTTTTGAAAAGCCCAAAGCGAATAGAGGCAATGAAATTAGTATCAAGTTAAAAGCAATGATGACAACGAAAAAGCTGGGGAACAAGGCTGTTAAATTAAAAAAAAAGTAGGCAGGAGGAAACATAACAAGACAATAAATTCCAAAAAATTTTGCTGAAAAACGTCAGCTGCTTAATGGTAAAACTAATTTTGTACAATTATTTATACAAAAATGTAGCAAGTTAATCTAATATCAGAAATGCTGTTAAATACACTTGCATTTTTAAAAGGATTATAGTAGACACTTTATCTCTAGAAAAGAGACTATTTCTAAAGAATTCTCTTCCATAAGGAAAAACAGTTTTTCGAAAATCTGTCTATGTGTTTCTACAAGTAATTATTGAAGTTTAAAGAAATTTTATTACATTTTTCCACTCGATTAAATAAGAAGAAGCTTTTGAGGCTATCAACATTTTCCAAGAGAGTAAAAATTGTGCTGCGTCTCTTAAGGCAGTAAATGAGCTTAAGAGAATTTCCCCAAAAATATCCATTGGAATATATTTTAATTTTTTTTATAGCCTTTAGTTTTCTGTCAATAGGATACGAATATTGACTGGACATTTTTGCTTGTCTTCCTTGCCAGTTCTGTTTAATTATATCAAATTAATATTAAATTAAATTTATTTTAAAACATTTTTCTCGCTTAAAAATTATTCAAAAAAGGCTAGAAAAAAATGCCGAGTAGACCCCAAACGATGTACTTCGACTTCTGTGAATCTCTTCACTTAGGCAGAACATGATGCAATCATGGGAATAAATTTGGAAAAACGGGCTTTAAAAATTTTTCCTTAAAACCTTACATACTGCAATGGCTAGAGAATTAATTATCATTAAATTATTTGTCTAAGTGTGTTTAGTTGAACATATTGATTTGGTAAATTTTTGGAAAACAGAATTGTTCTAGGCCCCGACGTGCTGAAGTGTTTTTGTTTTACCGAACACAACAAAACCTTGTTACTTACTTTGCTGTGTGTTAGCAGTTCCAAAATTAGATTTCATCTCTGTGTCTAGTTGGTGTATAATACCGAAGATAACTTGTATTACAGATCGAAGATATGGCAAAGCATGACTTTACAGGCTAAATTCTAACCTTACCTAGCCTAATGGTTTTTTACAAGTATTTTTTAGCCACATTTTAAATGTCATCATACCATCATAAATACTCTCTTGGATAAGGCTTTAATTCCAAAAAGTATAAGCTACACTTCAGCTTATGCTCCCAAAGAATTCCTTTAAAGAATCGCAACTGAAAAAAACTCCCCTGTTGTTACAACAACTACAAACAACCTTCTGACAAGTCGCTGATAATTATGTTGCCTACTTTTAGGCATGAAATTTGAGCTGCTTTTAAAGCAAACTTTTTACTCAGCTGTTTTTCAAGTAAAAAATGCCAAAAAGAAAAAAACACAACAAAACCAATACGCATAAATAATATAAAACATAAAAAGTCGTCCAAGAACTTGCAACATAAATCATTGGTAAGAAAATGAAAAGCCTCGTGCAACAAGTCGTTGAAACAATAAAACTCAGCGGTTGTGGCTACAGCCTCAAGGCTAAACCACATTCAGCAAGGTGCCAGCGGCAAAAACCCAAAGATTGACCGCCAGGAGCAACAATGCCATATATTTATATATACATGTATAAAGGAATAAAATGTTAAGATATTAGAATTAATGGTTGTAAAATATGAGCAGTTTGAGTCGAGTGGCAAGGTGCAAGTTTTGTTGCTTGCCACCATTTTTTTGTGGTGGGCCAATCAAACGAATACGAATGCTTTGGTACTAACTCGGCCAGCTGCCATTTGTGGCCAGCCCTGGTAATGTGAGCTATAAAATGATTTATGCCCAACAACCACAATAAATAGAGAGCAAGTTTTAAAACATTTTGGAATTGCGCGCAAATTGCGGCCGCCAGTGAATGCGAGGTGCTTTAATGTTTTGGCCAACTAATGACTTACTGGCCCTAATGTGCTTAGGCGATTGTGTATGGGGGAGATTGTATGTTCCTCCCCTGCTAGCTTGCAGTACTTTAACTTTTTTAAAACAAAAAGCAAAAAAATTTAAACTCAAAAGCAGCAATAAGCAAAGCTAAAGCAAAGTGTAAAGGCAGCAGAAAAATGCTCATATGTAAATTTTGCCATGTTACACGCTTGTCAACAAGCTGGAAAACTTTACGCATAATTGTTATTTATACCCTAGCACGCACTCATACACTTGCCCACACACTCATACACTCAGCCACACGCACACACTTGTGCAGTCACCCACACGCTCACAGTCTCACACAGTTGCACGCACTCTCTTTCTCTTATGCTAAGTTCACACTGAATCACTTTGTGGTCATGTGGTTTTTTGTCAATTCCCCTTCAAAATCTTGTTTAAGTAAAAAGTGTTAACATTGTGAAGAAGCAAATGAATACTTAAAGTCTTAGGAGGTTTTGCACTGATGCACTTTATGAGCATACCTACGGAATGTATAAAATTCGGCGAAAATAACTAAAGAGGGCCACTTTTTCGGTGGACCTTCGATTTTGATACTTTTTATATATTACTAGACAATATTCAATTTTTTCAAAATTCTGTTTAGATTTTCTTTTTTATGCAAGTACGCAGCATCGAAATATAGACATTTGTTTGATAAGCCATATCTTATGAGCAAATTAAAATATTTGAACATTTTTTTGTTTCAATACACCATAAGATGAGGAATTTAAAAAAATTGTTAGATTAAGAAAAATCGATTTTGTTTTTCATCAAATCACTTTTAAATTTTAAATTAAAAACGAAAGATACGTTAGAATGACTTGCTTTTCGGATAGTAGATGGCGCCCAAATTTGGCTTGGTGAAAAATAAACAATACGGACTACTATTACGCGGTTCTTTTAAATTTCAAATTCGGCGTACTTTTTTCGCAGAAGGTACTTGAGCCCTCCACTAAAAGTTACTTCATTAGATCTTTATATTGAACTGTCTGTAAAATACTTTAAATAATATTATATTATAAAAATATCAAATATAAAATTTCGTTTTAGTGAAATTTAAAACTTGTTCACACAAATATGGAGCAACACATAATGCAAATTTTTATTTTCTTGGTGTTTTTCGGTACAATTCTGCTTAGCAGTTGTCTAGTGAATTCTCAACTAAAAAGTGAACCTTTGCCAACATCAAAAAAAAAAGGGTGCCGTTTCGTGATGCAGTGTAAATACAGCATTACAAATATATGACATAACATAAGCGATTCCTATGCAAAAAGCAGCCAACAGAGCGAGCGTTAAATGCGCGTAATTTATGTCAAAATATTGGTGAATGTGTGCGTCTGTGTGCGCGTGTTAGTAAGAGCCTTTTAATATGTATGCGCCAATATGTATGTGTGTTTCGTATGCGTTTGTACGCTCGTTTGTGCTGCATACTTTTTAGCGCGCTGCAAAAATATTTAACCTTTTCATTTTTTAGTGCGCATTCTTTTACTTCACTTTACTTGCAAAACGGCAGAAATTAATAAAAAAAAAAATGCACACAAACATTTAACATGCACCAAATTTATTAAATATTTATTATGCAATACAGTATACCCATATAATAATACTATATTTTTGGATAATTCCATGTAATGCTTCAAGGCAAGAAGTAGTGCTGAAAATTGAAAAAAAAAGAAATTGAATTAAACTTTCATCCATATTAAAAAAAAAAAATTTCGTTTGCTTTAAATGCTGCTTTAGATTTTTCTAAAAATTAATTCTATAGAAGTCTTGAAAATGTGGTTCTAGAAATCTTATGTACAATTGAATAAAAAGTATTTTACTCACGCAGTAAAGTTATTACAACTCTTAAATTTTTATAGTTTTTAGTCTATTAAAAAAAATTGTTTAAAACCTTTTTTTTTGGCGGGTTTGTTTTTTTTTCATGAATGTTCCTCTCAAAGGTATAATTATATTAAACGGAATGGAAAATAGTGCATTATATGTTATATATTTACTAAAGACTAACTGATATTTTATATATTCATACTTGATACTGAAGTTTTTGATGTAACTTCTTAGCTTAAACAAATTTTTGTAACGAGAATTTTATTTGCTTTTTTTATTTTAAGATGGTGGGTATCATGATTTTGGAATCGGAAATTGGATTGGTATTGCTTTGCAAAAATGGACTAGCTGTCAAAATATGATAAGCAAATGCTACAAAATCCTTTGAAATATTTTACTATTAGCGCTAATATAAGCAAATTTTTGGACACATACCTCAACCAAGGGGAATACTGTGATGTTATGCCAAGAACGACTTGATACATACACAAAATACAAGATCAGCAAATAAAAAATACGCTGCAAGTGCACCAAAATCACTTTCATCTGATACTTACAACTGGATCAGCCTTTTTCCAGCATTGATGGAACCACCAGGCCTTGTGGCACAGCGTATCCCCCTCCGGATGCACACAATCCTTGGACATTTCCATTAACTTGTCACGTACAGACAGGGGTACCGTATTGAAAAGTTTCTCCAGATGCACATCACCATTATCATCGACAACATCAATTTCATGAAAGAAACAATTCATGTAGCACTTGAGTTTCTCATCCTCGTGTATTTCGCCATCACTGAATTCCTTAATGGCAGCTGCAATTGCATTGTTAACGCATAAAGAAATGCCCCAGTATGTTTGCAATGCTACACAACCCATAAAAACTTACCCTCACTGACGCCCGTCTTTTCCACACAGATGTCATGAAAAGGTTTCGCCATTTTGAGTATGTTTGGCGGTGGATACTGCAATTAAAATGGCGACTAAGTACAGTAAGCAAAGCATGGCCAACAAGCACTTCATTAACCTACGTTTTCGTCACGCTGTGCCTCTGCCGGCAGCGGCGCATTGCCCAACACTGACAAGGCGATTAAGAGGCCAGCTGCAATAGCAGCGTAGCACGGACGTCGCGCGGAAAAGCTATTCAAAGCCATTTTCATGTTGCTCTCTGAAAAACAGCAAAAATTTCTTAGTCTTGTTTTGCAAGTTGCTGTGGAAACAAGAAACGCAAAAAACAAAAAATTGGATGCAGTACACCGACAGTGCGCTACACTGCACAAAATTTTATTTGATTTTTTATTGTTTGCGAATTGTAGCCATTTTCATGGAAATGGCATGGAAAGAGTTTTAGATCACATTTTAATTTTTTACGAAGAACTGTATTATATATACTTTCTCTAGCTTATTTTAAATGAAAACAGTGGGATCAAATATTTTTCCCCGTATCCTTAGAAGTTTTCGTCAAATCTTAATTATATTGGCGGCATACTATTCTTAGTACGTCGTAGAAAATTGGCGAAACTCTTTGACCCGACATCAAAATGAATCCACAAATATAACCAACGTACGTATAGAGCACAGTTTTTGGTTAACTAACTATGTTGTCCCTTAAGTCCTGCGTGATCTACTACTTCGCACGGACAGGCGGACAGATAGACGCACCTTATAGGTACAGGGTATACAAACAACAATTCTCAAAACAAAAGCGACGATGCATAACTGAAAACAACGACAACAGCTGCTGCTGAGCTGGATGGCAGCGACATCGACGTCGACGCAAAGGACAACGAAAGCAGCGCGCCACGCATGACAGCTGGACAATGACAGTATGTGAGAGTGTGAGTGAATGAGTGCGCTCAACTTTTTGCTAAGCAACAGGACTATGCGGTTTTTATGTTAGTGTTCCTATTTCAGGAAGCCACAAGGAAACCAACAAAAAATCATTTGTTTCTTGCAAGCTCAGCGCACGCTAAATTAATTCCAACCGCCGTCCGAACAAAAAGCACGCCAAACGGAAACGGAAATGTTCCCGAGACGTCAGCGTGCGCCATTGTCACAATGCACAATTGTCGTGTTAATTTTGACAAACACATGCCCACGCGTACTTACCCACATACACAATCACACACACAAATACACTGACGCACACTTAGACGCATTCGCAAAGCCATCAAGCCCTATAAAATATAAAATTTGCTATTCTTCAGCTCTTACTTTTTATATATTTTTTTATTGTTTTTATATCCTTGCAGCGAGAGTATTATTCACTTTGTTCTGATGTAAGTAACGCAAAGAAGCACACAAAGCTATGACAGATTGTAAACCAAAATGATCAGCATTTCCGTTTGTTGGATGTTACTATCCGGTGTTTCTGCATTAATGTGAATTGGTTTTGAAGTTTTAGGATACGTTGGTGGTATGAAAAATGTGACAGTTTCATTTGTTAAACTTTGTATTTATCAGAAAAGTTAAAGAAGCTATGTTTTATAATCTTCCTTCTTCTAACTTCCTTCAATAAAATTTATAGTCGAAAATAGGTAAAATGTTACATACATTTAAATACCTACATTTTTTCTTTTTAGATGATTTCCGAATATTTTTTTTTTTTTTTTTGAAAACTGAACTTAGAGCATATCTTGTATACAAAATTTTGTTATTAAAATGTAAAATTTTAGATCCAAAAACTATCGGATTTATTAAAAGTCATTCTTTTTTTTATAATTTTTCGAAAATTTTTGCATTCATTTTAAAATTTGGATTTGTTAAAAAAATTTGTTTACCATTTTTTAATAATTTTTTTGTTTTAGGTTAGCTTCCCGAACCTGTCATAGTAAATTGTTGTTTATCTTTCCTAATTGATCTAAGTGTATTTACAGTGTATTACAGATTTTGTTACCGCTTGGTCGAGACTGGCTTTTGAAGTGTTACGCCATATCCTTGTTTTAATCTATGCCTGACTTTTAGACTCTATTGTTATTATTTTGCTTCTAGAAAAGATATATTGCAGAGACTTCAGGTTAGAAGAATAAATGCTGTTCGGGAAGGTTTGAAGGATCTGATCTCTGAATGTAATAGTAATACATGCATGCCTAAGCGAATATCCATTCGTGAGAATTTCTTTAATAACAAAAGTTAATGCCCTATTTAGGCTCAGTTATTAAAAAGGACCTCAGATTACAGAAAGGACAACATTTTTGTTATTTTTATTCGGGACAGATGAAGAAAACCCAAATCAGTCAGTCTTCGAAGAGAGTGGCAGAAGTTGTTTATGCAATTCCTCTTTAGTCTTTTAATGACCGTTCAAGCTATCATTTTTTTATTTTCAAGTGTAAGCATCTCCGTTTGTACGGGGGTTCCAGCAAAGCTTTATTTGGCACTATAACTACCTATTATAGCACCTTTTGATTAACCGCACACAATTATTTGTTATCGACTTTGCATGTGCTTTTTATTGCAATTTTAAGTGTTTCATTGTCTTAGGACAGAAGCCAATCATTGTGATAAAAATATAATTTTAAATCACTTTTTGTTTATATTACGATAAAATGCCGCAAAGAATTGTTTTAAGATCAGAGAAGTGAACAAAAACAATGGCCAATAAAGACAAAGATCTTACAATCTTATTTGTTTTGAAAAATTAACCCAGTCGAAAGTTTTATGACCGTAAACAGCGCCTTCGAGGATGTGTATGTCTACTAACATGTATTGGGACATTGTCCTGCAAATTTTGATCATTCTAAGCCCCATGTCTTTTTTGGCTATAATACGATCTCTCTCCTCTAAACTAAAAATCATACCTTGCGGCGTTTTATCATAAAACGATCAAAAAGTGATTCAAAATTGAAATAAAATATATTAATGCCATCCCTACACTTAATTTCCTTATAAAGGACAGGACAGTAGTCCTGTAGCTATGAAACGCTTAAAATTGTATCAAAAGTTGCATGTCTATGCATAAGCTATTGCAAAACACCGTGTGAAGCAACAATGCAATAACTCTACGGTAAATTAAAAGCTCCAATATTAGGTAGTTGTTATTGTAAAAGGAAGCTTTGCTGGATTGTGCTTATAAACCATTATATTTGCACTTGAAACTTAAATATGCGACTGTCCTATAGTTATGAAATTCACTGTAGTTATTATTATTAACGCTCCAGCCAGAGGAAGGATATCCCTGTTTAACGGATTCGGTGCACGATGGCACCTGACTAGAGCTATTTCAAATAATTACGTTTTTTTGGAAATTTTTCTGATTAGAAACTCCAAGGCTAATAGGAAGCTGAGGGCATTACTGAATAGTATGGGCATCGTGAATTCGAATATTTTGGTATTAAGGTGTATAATGCTCTAGCCAGAAGAAGAACATCCCTCTTCAAAGGACTCGATGCACGAAGCCATCCGAATAGAACCATCCCAAATAATAAAGTTTATTTCGGGAATTATATTTTCTGATAAGCTCCAGGACTAGTAGGGAATACATTTTTTTTTTCAATTTTCTGTTACTATTTACGTTGAGGACTCGTTTGTATACTTGCTATATTGCTGTATCCAAAGAATATATTTTAAATTTTATGTCTTGTTTTACTTTGAAAAACAGTTCAATGCTCAAGAGGTGTCGAAGACTACAAATTACTCTCACCACCTCTTATATTCTAGAAAAACTGTAATGACTAAGTATGTCGCTTACAAGAGCATCTCAGCTTCGGCTAGTCCAAGTGCTTTTATATCTTTTCTGTTTTGATGATTTTCTTATTTTTGTTCTTAAATTGCGCACCAGAACAACAAAACAAAGACTTCAACTTGTGCCCAACTGTCACTTTTGTTTCATCAAATGTCAACGCAACCGAAACAAAGCCACAAAACGACATTGCCCACACACAGATGCACACACATAAACTCACACACACTGACACATGTAAACCGTATGAAATTTTCAGCATTACAACGACTACAATAACAATATCCAGAACAACATCCAGAACAATCTATATATGTATGTATGTACATATCACAGTCTGATGCCACATGAACGATGGTTTTTTAATTGCTATTTCAATTTTTTATTCTTTTTTTTTTTTTTTGTTACTCTACGAAGTTTCCTTTTTTTTACGTTTTATTTCCTTTTTTGCTTTATGTTTTTTTACCCCGTTCGTTTTTGTGTGCTATCAAAAAATGTTTCGGCACAGTCAAGAATTGTTTGACAACCGCAGTCACAATTGAATTTGCTTTATTGCCATGTCGGGCATATTGTTTTTATATCGATTTTGTTACTTTGAAAAAACCTGACCTGCCTGCCTACCCCGCTTAGTACCTCGCTTGACACCTTACTTAACGCACAATTCGTAGTTCAGTTATGACGCAACTTCTAGCTACTATAAAGTAAAGTACGGAAAGTTAGCCATTGAAGCGTGCATTTCGGTGATGCATGCAACCTTTTCCCACGCCTCCTATCGTGTCGTTAATCATTAGCTGCAGCAAATTATAGTGAATTTTAAAGTTTTGCACACGGATTGTGTCGTTTGTAGGTCAAGTGCGAGCTGCCTGTGGCAACTTGAGACAGGTTTTACTCTATCGAGCGATTGAGTGGCTAAATGCAGCAAGTTGAAGTTGCAGGCTTGCCGTTTTACGTTTGCGTTGGATAAGGCAACAAACGGAAACTTAACAGACCAAAAAGAAACACGCAAAAAGGACACTTGTCTGTGGCTGTTTCAAAAAAAGATTGTTTGAGAAGCTCAAAGCTCAAAAATTGATTACGATGCATTCATAGGCTTAGAAATTATCCATCAAAAACTTTTTTTTTTATTTATATTATGTAACGCTAATATTAAAAAATGCAATAAACTTGTCTCCCGTCCCGGCATAATAAGTTTGGCTGCTCCAGCTTTTACCATCTCTCTGATCTAGGCTTTCATACAAACTGCTCCGCCACCTGCTCGCTTCGCACGACAAACCTCGCGGTAGGTACCCTATGAACTATTATATGTATATATAAAGACTATAGAAATGTTATCTAAAAACATCTTAGCAAGCGATGACTGCTACTTCAATACATATAAACAAAACGTTTAAAATTCTCAAACTAAATACAACAAATAATAATAAGATATTATACAAAAACAATTGAAGCGCAATTCAATATGATACGCATACATAAAGATCACGAGGACATTAAATATGAGAATGGTTTCTGGACCTGGAACGAAACTAAAAATGATGTGGAATTCCATCCGTACATAAACTTAGAGAAGTTAAATGAACGTTATATTAATTCAATGGACTTCAAATTTAAGCGCAGCTTGATACCCTCCGAAGAATATGCATTTCGTGAACATTTTATGCGCAAAGATGCTTCACCTATTCCAGAGACCATTGAGATCATTGACATACTCAATTTGGTCTTGTTTTTAGTGCCAAAAAACTTTCTAAGCGATAAATTTGTAAAGTTTCTACATATGCAACCTGTCTATGAATTTCTACATGCACTTATTATATATTTCAAGTATTTTCTGGATATGGTTGAGTTTGTTCTTATACGACGCGATGAAATCATGCGCTGTGGTCAAACACAGTCCGAGCAATCAAATGAAACAAAACGCGTTTTCTCAAGAAATCTAAGTCACTATCGCATAATATTGGCACGCAATTATGCCAATGTTATACCCGCAGTTGGACCTATGAAGGAGTTTCATCATCTAAAACTCATTGCAAGAATTTCTAATATGAAGCAGGACCGCATCTTTTACGAGAAATTTATGGCCGTGTGTCTTCAACTCGTTTGGATTGCTTTGCATCGACGTTCCTATGATGTCATCGAAATGGAAATGATACGACTTTTTCGCTCCGAGCATTTCTTGTCCCATGTGCCGGAACAACTTAAGTTTTCGCCGATTGAGCGCAGTTTCCTATATGGCCGATTTTACAAGGTTGTCAATTTTAATGTCACCCTCTCGCCACTTATGATCGAGATCAAGAATATAACTAAGGAAGATCGACCTTTGTTGTGGATAGGGTATAGCAAATATCGCGGAACTGACGAAAGCATAGCTAAGGTCGAACTGGAGTTTTTAACCAGACCCTCGGAACTTCATAACATCGATGTGGATCATGGCATACTGGGTCATCCGAAAAGTCTCTACAATACATTGTTAGAGTTGGATTTGACAGCCAAACATCGTGCTCGCTTTTCGGAGCTAAACGATCCCTATCATCTTATTCGTCAACCGGTTCTACCTGTACCCAAACTTAATACTTTGAAAAAACGCACCCAGTCAAAGACTTACGAACACTTCTTTAACTTTCCTGGCACTATAAATCTACCACTAACCGATACAATGAAGGAGCAATGGACTCTACGAGACGATATTATTGATTACTGTCGTCAAAACGATTCAATTGATGATATTTGTAAACGCGCGAAGAGAGAGCTTGAAATTGAATCAACCGAATCAAGTAAATTAAAAATAAGTCCTGAGGAATTCTTAGTCCAAGTGAAAAATCGCTCTGCTGCTAAACGGGCTAAATCAAGTGACTCTTTGACTACAAAAAAGCCAATAAAACAAGCTAACAATTTAAAAAAAGTTATTTTCAGTTTGTAGGCACTTTCAATTCTAATACTGTTCCAAACACTTTAAATAATACATTAAATACTTTTTAACACTTATATCTGGGAATTCAATCATATGTGGGTATGGTTTTTAGCTATTTTAGCAGTATTTGAGCCTTTTTAAGAGCTAACATTGGCGGCACAAGCGAGTCGAACTAGCTCTCTTTACTATGCATTGCCAAAGTTGCTCAGTGTACCCCATAAATGGCAGCAAGACACGTTCCAACATTTGACCTTTTATTTCTCCAACAACAGCTACGCATTCTTTCACCATCGATCGAGTTGGCGAGAGCGCTCGTAAATGTAATGTTTCCATCAAAGTATTCGATGGATGGAGCCGTAGTTAGTATTAATATTTCCATTGCTCTGCCTTTGAACAAGCAAAAACATTTGCCAATCACCTTGAACAGCGCTTTACTCCTTTTAGCCTAGCCACAGATGAGGATCTGGACCAGACTCTTAATGAGCTCAACAGCCCACTCCAAATGGCATTCCCAATAAAACCCATAAGAATTGAGGAAATTCAAAACGTATTTAAAAAGCTCCCATGGACCAAGGCTCCAGGACATGACAGAATATACCATTCTACACTGAGAGCCTTGCCAACTAAAGCTCTTTTTTTTATAACATTGATATTCAATGCTATATTAAGGACGCAACATTTCCCTGCCCAATGGAAGACTGCATGGATAACTATGATTCGCAAACCCGGCAAAGTGGAGAGATAATTCGAAGATAATTTTATTAATGGATGGTTTAAAATATGTATATAAAATAAATTGTACAAAATTGGTAAATAAATTAAAAATATTTGTCTCTCAGAAAGATGTTGGCAGAAAGAAAAAATAAATTAATAAAGTGGATGTTCGAAAATTTGTGGCAACTCTACAAGTGAACTTATCGATAGCTGGCCAGTTGGTCAGCTGGCAATTTGCCAGCAATCTGGCGCACTTTTAAAACAAACAACAATGATCCGCTTTCATTGTAGTTATTTGTAATAATAAATTTTTAAAGTGGCAAAAAATGAAGTGCCAAGCGGCAGAGTAAAATGCGTGAGCATTATTTTGCACAACAACACAGTGCAAATGTTGGTAAATGACTTTGAATTCATCTACTTGCATCAAAATGTTGTAATTAACCGCATGACCTAAATAATTTTGAAATGCTTATGGGAAAAAGTAACATTACAGGAAAAATAAGGATATAGCAGAAAAGTAAGTAAAGGCGACTCTGAAGCTGCTGCTCAAAGTAGTTTGTTAAATAAAACAAAATAAATAACTTATAAATTTAGCGAAAATTTGTGTGTTATTCATATAAAATTAAAATGCGAATTAGAAGCAGCTTAATTTTTTACATTTCCATTTTTAAAAGACGGCTGCTGTACGATGTTGCTGCCATTTAAATTTTGCGCCATGTAAACAAACATAAACAACACAGCTGTTTTTGGCCTGAATGAAAACGATTCGAAAACGATTCGAAGTCGTTTCGAACTCAGTCGAAATCTAGAACACCATTTGTCGGAATGCACTCGTTATGACTTTTCAAAACGAGTCGAAATCTAGAACAGGCCTGATAGTTGGCAACGCGCGTCGCATTACAGCTGCTGCTGTCCAACTTACTTTACTTTATTTTCCTTTCAACGCGTGCACCTAGCATCTTCTAATTATTTTATTTATTGCACTTTTTAAATGCGAACGCATGTATAGTTGGCAAATTACTAATTGTCTATAAATTCAATTTAATTGCGCCTATTATGCCGATGATTGTGCGATATTTGAATTAGAGTGTTGCAAAACTCTTCATCGCAGTTATCGATGTTTGCCGATCTTATTGGTACCCACTCTGGTAAGGTTGAACGCCACGGCAGCCATTCTTTTCTTTTGCCGACGCCGACAAGTGCAGTACATACATAAGTTGCAAGCCAGAAAAAAAAAATATTTATCAAGTTTTTATTATAAACATATCAGCCATCCAGGCTCAACAAAAGGCGCAAAATTATATTTAACCCCCAAGCTAGGCGCTGGCGGTTAACGTTTTTGGTTTCATTTGGAATTTTATGCAATTTAAGGCCATCCAAGCCCCGCATAAAACCACCCATAGCCGGGTAAAGAATTTTTGAGGCTCAGCTTTGAAATAAAAACACCGCTGCTGGGACCGGCTTAAGACACATAGTGCGTTTATGCCACGCGCCTTAAGGCAGCGTTGGCCACAATGCTGCACTAAATCGACTTTGGGGAAGAAATAAAACCACAGCCCATTGGCACGTGTGGTAAGCAGATGAACCTCGTGCAGTAATCACGATGAAAGATCGGGTTGGGCCCGGCAGCCGGCGTCAACGTAGTAGCAGTTCAGGATGGTAGTTGGGCCTGAACCACATACGTTTATCACCACAAGCTTAATTATTTTTGAGTATTAAGACTCCGTTTTACGTCGCATCACCTTATTGTTAAGCAACAATACCTTGTTTAAGTTATTAAATTGTAAGGTTAAGTAGGTAAAGCCTCTGGTATGTATATACACGTGTCAAATCAGCATTTTCTATATTTCTAACACCATTTGAAACCCCTAAAACAGGACATCAGTCACCAGGCCTGCTGACATCGATGGACCAATTTGTACACTTGTGAGTACGGCACAGCCGCAACGTTCCATAAAAAAAGTGAGTTTATATAAAGTGTTGATACGTTTTTGATACATGTGTGCACATACTTGGCCATTGCCAGTTTAAACTTGAAAACCAAGTTCTTTTGCATTAATTGCCGAGTTTTGTAATAATATTTTAATGTTGTAAGGGAGGAACCGACCATAGGTCGTTTGATAAAATTAAGTAAAACAATATATTTGTAGTTTCCATATTTTTATATTACTTTCTAAAGTTATTGGTTAGTTTAAGTCCTGTATTAGTTAAACTAACAAAAATATAAAGTCGTTTGCTATTTTCTTGCATACATTTACCTGAATTATAATGAATTTTAATATGAATTTGTTTTAATTTATTGACAGGGCTCCCATGATAACTGTTTAGTTCCCATTTATAAGGGTAGATGCAATGAGATTGTTAAGTTTTTGCATTTACAGGTAGGGCGGGTATAGACGAAGAACCCTAACATCACTGTTCTTCGAGATATATGTACAGACCTCTCTTCTTTTGGATATTTCCTCTGTAGCTTTCTACTTCTTACTTCTTACAACTCTGTCTACCTTTTTTAAGTTGTGTGACAGGGCAGCGATCTAGGACGCAAAGACCCACCCGATTTTCCCTGAGCTAGGCCGACCCTGTAGGCAGAGTACGCGTCCAGTAGCTGCACACTAGGCCATGTCCGTTACAGTGTCATGGCCGACTCAAACTCTACCGAACATTTCGATCATGCATGTATGAATGTGAATTTACTAGATCGAACATTGCTTGCCGTTAGGCAAAATACACAATCACTCAGAATCGTATTTAAATTTGAAAGTTATAATTCGAACATTTATTTAACTCGAATTAACGATCGAGTGTTATCCGTTGCAGCTCTCTGGTACAGGCTAAAGTCTTCCGCGCCCGATTTTAACGTCCGTTATTTTATTTAGCCTAGAAATTATATGCGAAATTTCTTACTTAAGCAAACTCTTTTGGAATTTTCACAAAAGTTGGGTTACTTAGTTTTAAATTAAGACCATTTTTTTACTAATGCAATATTTATTTTATTGATTTATATAAATTTTTTACGAATTCTTATAAAGGTGCGTTTCCACACGTACATTGCACAGCACTAAGTACATAATTAATTTCACACCAAGAAGTAATGCACTGGATCAGCCTTTTTCCAGCATTGGTGAAACCACCAGGCCTTGTGGCATAATGTGTCACCTTCCGGATGCATGCAGCCCTTGGCCATATTGATTATAATATCACGCAGCTGGCCCGGCACCGCTGCAAAAAGTTTCTCCATATGAACGTCACCATTTTCATCAACCATATGAAATTCATGAAAAAGACAGTTCATATAGCACTTAAGTTTTTCATCCTCGTGAACCTCGCCATCGCTGAACTCCTTGATGGCCTCTATAAGTAAGAGTATTTTATTAGTATTTACGAGTGGGCAGGTGTAGTATAAAACTGAAGCTTACCATCGCTTACGCCCGTTTTTTCTACGCAAATATCATGGACATGTTTAATCATTTTAAGCACGGCAGGTGGCGGATACTAGAGTATGGAATACGGTGAAACTGCTGAAATTTAGTTATTATCTGGATTATACTAACCGTATCATCCCGTCGTGGCGCCTGCGCAATCGCATAGCTAAGCAGCATCAAAAGAACGCAGAGATTTAACATTTTCAATATGTTGGGAACTAATTTGAACCCTAATACGAAAATGCTGCCTATTTATGGAATTTTTATTGGCAGTACTCAACAAGCTTTAAATTACCCTATAGTCGTTTGTTGATCACCATCATTAGGCCGCCTTTTAATATGAATGAAATCCATATTAATTGCATGTTGCAATGACAATTCAATTGCAGGTTGCAGCTGCATGCAGCAAACGAATTGAATAACTGAATGAATGTATAAACGAAATAAATGCCTTGTGCCAAACCCAAATTCCAATTTGATAACAAAATGAAAAAGAAAAAACAATTGAAAAATATAAATTAAGCGGCTATAATATGGCCCGGACCGCCCATTGTAGGTGTTTACAGGGGCTTTACAGTAAACGTAAGTAATTGCTTGAAGGGGCTTGGTATTGAAATTTATTTTTTACATATTTAAAAAAAAAATTTTTTAAGCGCCCTTTACATTAAAGGGCAACTTTAAATCTGCATACGCCAAATACTATGGGAATTTTCACGAACGTGTACGAGACATTCGTACGCCTTTAAAGTGCATAAAAGTAAAGAAAATATAACATTTTTTTCTTGCTTTTATTTCTTGAAACTCTTTTATAAGCTGTATATGTAGCGCAAAACGTAGGATATGTTAATTTGACGTTTCCAATATATCGGAAATAAATCTGCGATTTAGACGCGACAAAAATAGAAGTCGTTTTCGATTGCACCTACAAAAATATAAAAATCTTCGAAATAATAAAAAATATTTTAAAGCAATTAATTTATAAGTAATGTGAAATAATATAGCTTTCTATTACACTTTATTTTATTAAAGTACATACACTAGTTATGCGACATATATTCAACATTTTTATACCCTGTACCTATAGGTACAAAGGGTATACTAGATTTGTGCAATGTATGTAACGGCAAGAAGGAGGCGTGGCAGACCCCAAGTCCTTTATACCAAAATGCTTATCATAACCTCGGGTAGCGATTGAGCCATGTCCGTCTGTCCGTCCGTCTGTCCGTCTGTCCGTCTGTCCGTCTGTCCGTCTGTATGAACACCTAGATCTCGGAGACTATAAGAGCTAGAGATACGAAACTTTACCAGCTGATGCGCATATTTCCTCAGAAGATCAAGTTTGTTGAATCATGTCCATATCTTTCCCCGTTCCCCCGTAGCAGAGTTTCGCGGTTTTTAGCTAAACCGTTTAATATTTTAATCTGAAACTTAACAGAGCGATGCGTTGTGGTTACATGCATCTGTGTGTCAAAAATAAACAAAATCGGACAATTACAACAAAAGTTATAGTCTAAAATGTAAAAATTTCACCTCCCCTTGCCTATAAACTGCGTCAATATTTGACTCTACGTAATAAGAGTAACAAATGACCTAGCACCACCAATTTTGGTAAGCTGATTCATGTGCCTCTAATAAACAAATCCACATCCAAATTTTATCAATGCAGCCCCCCCACCCCCCGCAATCGATTTACCGTGTTTTCTCCCACACCCTTCAACATATCGCCTTGAAACTTACCCCATATACTTTAAATAGCTCCTTTGACGTAAATTTCGATTTTCATCAAAATCAGTTAAAATTTGCGGAACTTTTAGGTATCAATATCGTTTTGCACCAACAAAAAAATTTTCCAATTGGAAATTCTTAGTAAGAATATGCAGGAATAAATATATTTTTTTGAGAAAAAAAGGTACAGGGTATTACACTGTCGGGCACCGCCTCGACTGTATTACATTTTTTATGTTTGTTTTCCTGTTAATTATTAGTTTTGACTGTAATTATCACGATAAAAAAATATTTTACATAAAAAAATAAATAAATAAATATTTGCCTCGATTGGGAATCGAACCAGTGTCTTTTGAGCTAAGTTGCCTATACTCTACCAACTCAGCTAACCTTATGAACATTTTTGACTATGAGGCGACTCGTACTATTGCCTCTAAATTAAAACCATTATTGCACGATATTTATGGTATGATTTCAATCGTTAAGTATATTAAAGAAAATAAATTTTTATTTTCTGATTTTACTCACACAAACTTAAGCTATAACTTTAATATTGCATAAAATTTAGTGGAATTATTTTGCTGTTTAAGAGGACGAGGCTGAACAATTAAATATGTACGCTGTTAAAATCTCAAGTTTAGAATCCCAACTCTTACGGTCCCCAAAATCCCAGACGGACATGGCTACACCAATTTATTTTGCATTCCCGTAATTGAGGAAGTTATGCATATTTTAGTGATTGTAACTTCTTTTAGACTAAAACAGGGGTGTCCAGGCCCATTGCTCATCTGGCTCTTTTTGTTTTTGTAATGGCTCTTAGGCATGGACCTTAATGCGCGTGTACATGCACGGCCCTAACTGTATATCACCAAAGAATATAGAACTAGTAGTTCTATATTCTTTGATATCACCCAGTGCCAATGCAAATTACAAAAACAATTTCAAGCGTTCTCTCACTTACTCTCTGTTACTCTCTTTGTTCTCTGATCTCGCGTGCACAAAAGCAACCCTTGCGTATATTTGTTGTTGGCCCACAGATTTCCAATGTTATTTGTAGTTGCTTTTCGTTTGAGCATGCACTCACAAAAATCGGTATTAGATTCTTTTGCTATTTTTTGGGAAACTTGTTAAATGGGACTTTTAAGGCATTGCTTGCAAACAAAAAGGAGTTTTAGCCCTGTATCTTTCGGTACAAAGGGTATACTAGATTCATGCAATGTATATAACAGACAGAAGGTGGCTATAGGTAAAAACATATAAATGGAATATATATTTTCTGGAAAATCCAGTGGTAATAAAACAAACTTGCACGTGTCCATCATAAATAGATATTTTTCGGGAAATCCCTTGGTAATAAAAGAAATTTGCACTTGTATATAATCTTTTTTCTAGTAGTAACAAATGTTAAGAGGTACTAAAGGGTGTTTTGCATCCATTGACCAAGTTTAGTAACTTTGCAAATTTTACGCCCCTACCTGCGCAAGTAAAGAGTTAAATTATAATATATTTAAATTTTACTTTTTAAATTATTTTTATACTGATATTTTTCTTTTGAATTTACTACCTGTTTCGCTAAATTAAAAAACTTTGTCAAGTGCACTCAATAGTAAATTCCGCCAGATCATTATACGTTTTGTATTTAAACGGTGCAGTCCTTGTTGTCAACATTTATGTTATCAAGTGTACTTAGTATTAATTCATTCATTTCATTGCTTTGGAACCATTAGGAAAGACGGGAACGCGTTTGTTCACTTCGTCCGGCGAAGGTGCTGCTTACAACCAAATGTTAGAGAGCACGCTCTCTACTTAAAGAAAGCATTACCATGCTTTCAGCCAACCTGAACAATTTTCTTCAAAAGCACCAAAGGCTCAGGCAATATATAAGTTTGAACGACCAATAATGTCCAGATCTTTTGCATCTGTTAAGCAGCTGAATATTTTAGTAACATTGTCCAATACAGACATTAGATGAAGCTGCATCTTAAGGATTACTGTGTATGTAATCGGCAGAAGGTTGTGTGCCAGGCCATGAGGTCCCTATACCTAAATATCTGTCATGACCTGTAGTAGCGATTGAGCTATAACCGTCTATCGGATGAAAACTACATAAGCTAAAGACACAAAACAAATTAACCGCAGTTCCACATAAGCTCTCCTCTGGTCAGGTTTTTTGTATTATATCATTATTTTTCCCTATTCCACCGCAGGAGAATTCCGTACAGTTTAATTTAAAAAAAAGTCAAATTCTTAACAAGTCCGAAAATTCTTCTTTCAATCTTAAGATAATTCCTAAAATGTGCCACTTATATTCTTATCTTTAAGATTTTATTCAAAAGAATTCCATTAATTGTAGAAATAAATTTTTCTTAAGATGGGTACTAAAAATCTTACTCCAAAATCCAATATTATTCACTATAAACAGATTTAATTCTCTTCCCGCCTTTTATTAAATTTTACGATTCGTACTTGAAGATTTTTTTCGCGAGATAAGTTTAGTATATTTTTTTGCCAATGGGTGATGCTATATATAAAGCTCTCATGGGGGTATTACGGAGCACTTCAAAAGTACGGCAATCAAAAGTTTTTAAGAGAATCTAAGCCTAATCGGTTAATCTGTTTATTGGCTTGTTGTAATGGTACATGCCAAGCTGCATCAGGTCTGTTGCAGTATGCTCAATCAAACAAATTTTGCGTTTGCAACATGTTTGATCGAGTTGAGCAGTCTCAGCATTAATTCTTCTGTTCGAACCCGGATCGAGCAGCTTGCATGAATTTTATGTTGACAAACTAATCAGATTCGTGATTAACTCGAGTCAGATGATGTCAGTTGGTTTCGCATAAGCAGCTACTCTGTAGGAAAAAATTCTGTTCCTAACTGGTTCCCAACTCACCTGATGGTAAAACTTTGTGAACCAAATCCAGTATGACTAACTAGTATGTTTAACATGAGGTTGTCATAGCGAGCAACTACAATTTTTTGGTTTAATGTTCAACTGGCAGCAAACTGGTTCGCCTGCATATGGAACAAAACTAGTTGCTTCCTTACTAGTATACAATAATTCCCTTGGTTATGCTCTCATTCTAGTATATTTGGCCCACATATAGAACTAGTTAACATTGTTTATGGCAATGAAAATATTATTGTATTTTATTTAATTTGTAATCATTTTATTCTGCCTATTTTGCCAGTCGCGCCTGGATGGAGCATTGGGGATCTCTATTAATAACTGTTCGAAGACGACAGGGACCTACAGTCTGAATATCTGAGTCCGAACGTCGCGACGGTGTCTCTAATTTATAGAGATTTTTTGCGCAAATAATTAACTAATTATGAAATATTTACAATTCTTAAACTTAAATTTTCATTATATAAAACATTTTATACACAATCACTCAGAATCGTATTTAAATTTGAAAGTTATGATTCGAACATTTATTTAACTCGAATGAACGATCGAGTATTATCCGTTGCAGCCCTCTGGTACAGGGTATCTTAAAGTCTTCCGCGCCCGATTTTAACGTCCGCTATTTTATTTAGCCTAGAAATTATATGCGAAATTTCTTACTTAAGCAAACTCTTTTGGAATTTTCACAAAAGTTGGGTTACTTATTTTTAAATTAAGACCATTTTTTAACTAATGCAATATTTATTTTATTGATTTATATAAATTTTTTACGAATTCTTATAAAGGTGCCTCTCCCCAAGTACATTAAACAGCACTAAGTACATAATTAATTTCACACCAAGAAGTAATGCACTGGATCAGCCTTTTTCCAGCATTGATGAAACCACCAGGCCTTCTGGCATAATGTGTCACCTTCCGGATGCATGCAGCCCTTGGCCATATTGATTATAATATCAAGCAGCTGGCCCGGCATCGCTGCAAAAAGTTTCTCCATATGAACGTCACCATTTTCATCAACCATATGGAATTCATGAAAAAGACAGTTCATATAGCACTTAAGTTTTTCATCCTCGTGAATCTCGCCATCGCTGAACTCCTTGATGGCCTCTATAAGTAAGAGTATTTTATTAGTATTTACGGGTGGGCAGGTGTAGTATAAAACTGAAGCTTACCATCGCTTACGCCCGTTTTTTCTGCGCAAATATCATGGACATGTTTAATCATTTTGAGCACGGCAGGTGGCGGATACTAGAGTATGGAATACGGTGAAACTGCTGAAATTTAGTTATTATCTGGATTATACTAACCGTATCATCCCGTCGTGGCGCCTGCGCAATCGCATAGCTAAGCAGCATCAATAGAACGCAGAGATTTAACATTTTCAATATGTTGGGAACTAATTTGAACCCTAATACGAAAATGCTGCCTATTTATGGAATTTTTATTGGCAAAACTTAACAAGCTTTAAATTACCCTATAGTCGTTTGTTGATCACCATTATTAGGCCGCCTTTTAATATAATTGAAATCCATCTTAAATGCATGTTACAATGGCAATTTAGGTTGCAGCTGCATGCAGCAAACGAATTGAATAATGAATGTATAAACGAAATAAATGACTTGTGCCAAACCCAAATTCCAATTTAATAACAAAATGAAAAAAAAAACAATTGAAAAATATAAATTAAGCGGCTATAATATGGCCCGGACCGCCCATTGTAGGTGTTTACAGGTGCTTTAGAGTAAACGTACAGAAAAGTCGTAATTGCCAGAAAGGGGCTTGGTATTGAAAATGTTAGGAATTTAAAAAAAAATTTTTTTTTTTTTTTTTTTCAATTCAAAACATTTTTTTTTTAAGCACCCTTTATATTAAAGGGCAACTTTAAATCTGCATACGCCACATACTATACATGGGTATTTCCACGAACGTGTACGCGACATTCGTACGCCTTTAAAGTGCATAAATGTAAAGAAAATATAACATTTTTTTCTTGCTTTTATTTCTTGAAACTCTTTTCGTAGCTGCAAAAGGTAGTATCTGTTAATTTGACGTTTCCAATATATCGGCAATAAATCTGCGATTTAGACGCGACACAAATAGAAGACGTTTTCGACTGCACGTACAAAAATATAAAAAACTTCGAAATAATAAAAAATATTTAAATGAATGAAATTATGTGAAATATTGTAGCTTTCTATTACACTACATTTTGTTGGAGTACATACACTTGTTATTTTTTTATAAGCTTAAGTCTGATTAAGTACGTGGCAATCAGTATGCGACATATTTTCACATTTTTTTTTCCTGTTAATTATTTGTTGTAACTGTAATTATCATGATAAATAAATATTTTACATAAAAAAATAAATAAATAAAAATTTGCCTCGACTGGGAATCGAACCTGTGTCTTTTGAGCTAAGTTGCCTACACTCTACCAACTCAGCTACCCTGTATACTTTTGACAATGAGACGACTCGAACTCTTGCTTCTAAAATAAAACCATTCTTACACGATATTTATGGTACGCTTTTAATCATTAAGAATATATTAAAAAAAAATACATTTTTATTTTCTGATTTTACTCAGGCAACCTAATTTGGAATTATTTTGCTGTTCAAGGGGACGAGGCTGAACAATTAAATACATACGCTGTTAAAATCTCAAGTTTAGTATCCCAACTCTTACGGTCCCCAAAATCTAGGTGTTTACACTGACGGACATGGCTACACCAATTTATTTTGTCATTCCCGTAACGGAGGAAGCTATGCATATTTTAGTGATTGTAACTTCTTTTAGACTAAAATATCTTGGAGCACGGTCGTAATGTTCCTTGCATATTTAAAAAGTTGTAAAAACAACAACATTAGCTTTATTATCTTTCCAATTCGAGAATTAATGTTGCGATTTTTTATTTTATGTATTTTTTGGAATCCGAAACACAAGGATCAATCAATTTGATTTTGTCCTTCTGGCATCTCCTTCTCTATGTTACAGGTATAGGTGTATAAAAACTGCCAACTATTAGGTATTCGATTTTGCTGCCCCTATTTAAAATTTAGTTACGACGTCCCTGTAAGCGTACTTTGTAGCCCAACCCATACATTATAATCATACACAAATGCCCTTATAAATATATATACAGTTTATTTGTATGTTGAAACAGGATGTGGCATTTATGCGACGAGGCATTGAAACATGTCATAAAAATCAAATAACGCTAAAATGTGCACGTCTTTGTTTGGGAACACGCAAATGTCAAATTCAATTCAAATTTTGTTTCTTGCGACAGTTGCCGTCAACGCGCAGAGATTGACAAATTCAGGTGAGAGATGTAAAATCATGAAAATTTTATTCAATTGAATTGATTTCAGGTTTAAGCGCTTTCTACGCACAAAGAACACTTTCTTTTTTTTTTATAAATGTTTATTTTTAAATAGAAGCACTTAAAGTAGAAGTTATTGAACAGTGTAGTTGCAAGATAAAAATATTTTAAAAATAATTTATAGCTAGAATTAATACACGTTCATAGCATGAATATAATTTGCAATCAATTCATCAACATGAATATATTTAGGGTATTCACGCTTTGTGTTGAGTTGAGCACTTGAGGAGTTGAGGAAAAAGTGCTCAGGCCAAAGCGTGAATCCCTCCTGTTGAGTTTTTGTGTTGAGTTGAGCACTTTTCTTCTTCTTTCCAGAGTTTGTTTACATTTGTAAATTGGTGCAATTTACATTAAAATTAAAAAACTTGAATTAAAAATGCCGAGTCAAAGCATAAAATCTAGTTTAACTAAATCTGTAGCTAAAGTAGCTATGTATTGCATCGATTTGTATTATTTTATGGCTGCGAAAATGAAATAATTGCTGAAAAAACGTATTTGAGTTTGTGTTTCTTCTTCCGTGTGTTTGTTTACATTTGTAAATTGCTGCAAATTATCATCAAAAGTAAAAATTTATATTTAAAAATGCCAATACAAAGCGTAAAGTCTATGCTGATAGAAGCTGTTGCTCAAAAGCCTTTGGATGAAATAAACTTTATTGCAGGCACGTCTGCTAAAACAAATTCATTGCAGAAAAATTAAATTTTGCATAATACAGAGACAATGGGACGAAGTTCTAGATAATTATCATGAGGACATGAATGCAATTATACTCTCGCATCGAGGTGACCACTTCCACATTCCGAAATCAATTGACTGGCGACAGAACGTGCTCAGTTCCTTCGACGAAACCATGATTTGTTCAAATGCTGAGGGTAACGCCACAACAGTAGTACAGCCCCTGAATTTTCGAATGAATTTGAAACGCAGGGTTGTAATTCGCGATACATTTTGTTTTTGTAAAAGTGCTCAACTCCTCATCTGCCCAACTCAACACAAAGCGTGAATACCGTAATTTCCGTGATAAAGGTTGTGCGGGGGTAGGAAGATGTAATTGTATAAACTGAAAGAGTCGACTTTTTTGTGTTTTACTCCCACACAATAAATTTGGTTGCTTTAGCTAAAATAGTATAAGGGCCACACAATTTATTAGCGTGACCATTTAATTTTTGCTTTTTTCGGTGTTATTTGGGCAAAAATTCGGGCAAAATTTTGAGACATTTAGAAATTAATTTAAAAAATAAATTAGGACTACACTTATTTTTATATATAAAAAAATGCAAAATTACTGCTTAAGGTCAAAAAGTGGAAATGGTTTTCCGCGATTTTCGAAAAATTTGCAAATACCGTAAGATCGGTAGATTTGTTTGAAAACAAACAATATTTATTTTTTCAAGTTTTCAGCAAAAGTAAGAACAAGTTGCTCCAAGCAAATAATAAAATATACAATTTTAAAACCTATATATTTTTGTTCGGGTGCTTTTTCGTTAAATAGTTCATACATGTTCTTTGTATGATTTTTTGAAAATTGAAAAAATTAGTTCCAGCATAATTTTGAGACATGTGGCCTGGGTCAAAAGCGCCGAAACAAGCAAAGATAAATGGTAAATTAGATGGTCACACTAAGTATAATCTTAACTGTTAAGTTCAATGCCGTGTCAGTGGACAGATTTTATAATGGAAAGAAAGCTTTTTTTCTTTCTGTTAGTAAAACAATTTTTAAATATATATGTTTTCAATTCAATTCAATTTATTACATATTTATAATGTTACAGAGTGTGTGTTGTGTATAATTTGATAATGTTAAGAGTTCAGGCTATTAGTGCCTTTTCTACTTAAATATTAACATTGTTGTTATAATATTGTTAGTCGAGATTATATAATATTTATTGTTAGTTGTGGAGAAAATTACAAAAAATCACTTTGAAAAAAAAAAAAAAATGTATAAACAAAAAACTTACAAAAACTACCTTACAAACTATAATGACCGAGCTAACTCAATAATATGGGGGTACGGGGAGTTCAAACATCTTAAATGAAAGTTATGGGATAAACGAGAAAGTCTATGCGCTACCATTTCAATATTAGCCTGTTTGTGTAAATTGGACGTAGAATAGAACCAGGGTAATTTAAAAATCATTTTCAATATTTTGTTTTGTGATATTTGGAGTTTTTTAAGATGGCATTTAGCTACATCTAACCAGACTGGTGCAGCATATGAAATTACGGCTTGAAAAATAAATCTATATAAGTACAGTTTGTTTTCCATACTTAATCGGGAGTTTCTATTAATAAATGGTCAGAGTATTAAAACTTTTTTTTCGTCGCACTGACGTGGTGTTTGTGTCTTTTTATCTAGATTCATACCCAATTATTTAACATTTGATTACCATTTCACATCAACATTAACTAGCTTGATGATGTCCCTAGGTAGATATATGTCTTTACGTTTCCTGGTAACAAATATTGCCTGCGTTTTCTCAGAGTTTACAAGGATTTTCCACTTCGAGAAATACCTTTCTAATGATTCAAAGCCTAATTGTAAATTATCTGTAATGTTATTAGGAAGATTTCCTGAACAGAGAATTGCCGTATCGTTGGCAGATATTGATGAGGTACACAACCTGGTATAGTGGGGAAATCTGATGTGAATATGTTGTTGAGAATTGGAGATAGACAGGATCCATGTGGGCACCCAGCTTTAATGCTTATATTCGCTAATTTGATTCGCCTATGTAGACAGAGAAACTTCGATTTTTAAGGAAACTATAGATTATTTTCGTGAGACCTGTTGGTAAAACAATTTTTAAATATATATGTTTTGAAAATGAAAATATCGAAGTTATTGATATAGAAAGCTCCTAATAAATCTCAAAACTGTCACATTTTACAGCACTAAAAATATTCGTAAGTTTGTTAAACATTATGAAATTTTCTTAGAATAAATGTCTAAGAGACCAAACGAGGTATCATGCGTCTCAGGGAATTATGATTCTCCTTGGGTACATTTTTTCCCACTTGATTCCTTAATTGCCAAATACCATTGGAACGCAAATCTATATAATTGCTTATTGTTTTTAATTGTTTGTAATTAATTAACTATTCCTGATCACGATGTGAGAAATTTGAAGCTTAAAGTTCCTATATGCATAAGTATCCAAATTCATCTAAAAACGAACAAAACTGTCTAATAACAATAAACTTATTTATATATATATAGAAGCTTTTCTTTAAATTGCCAATTGGTATTGGGCGTATTATCTATTTTGATATTTTTAATTTGAAATAAAAAAAATATCTAATAAAAATTGTTTAATTAAATATTAAATTTCAAAACTAAGGGTAGACGAATAAATTGTGAACTTATTGCAATTTAAGTATTAACATGATTTAAGAAGGGGATCGAAATTGATTGTGTATATCTTTATAGTTTTTTTTTAAGCAAAATTCTCCTTTAGGCAAATCTGAACAGAATTATATAAATTTGTACTCATCGCTTTTATAATATTTTTTAGAATATTAGTCGAAGATAAACGGATGGATAAATCGCTACAACAGTCGATGGTAATTCTTTTTGCAAAAAAATATATATTCATTACCCAAAAAAATAATTCATATGGTAACAAAATATTTTTAACCTAAAAATTAAAATATGACGACTGCCTACTTGAGATTATCCTTAAAAGATGCTAGCACATTTCTTGGCTTTGACAAATTGTTTACAAAGATAAAAATTACATTTATAGCCGCCCGCCCTGACGCTTGTACGAATTTTAAAGCTGAATGAAAATATGTTTTTAATAAAAAAAAGAAACAACAAAATGCTCTTGAATGAATAATGAATGTAAATACCTACTGATTATTGAATAATTGATATCTTTTAAAAGTTAATGAATTTTCAACTATTCACATAAACCCATAAACATTTATTTATAAATATATTGCTTGAACTTTATTTTGACTACAAAATTTCTCTTTTCAAGAAAAAGTTATTTATACAAAAAATATTTGACTTTGATAGTTTCTAAATGAAACAAAATACAGCAACCAAAATGTATATTAAATATGAATAATGCAAAATATTTAATTTAAAAAAAAAAAAATACAAAAAATTTGAATTTGTGGAGGGAAACAAGGATGATCGTTTTTCCCACGGATTTCAAAACCGTTCTGGGCACCGAAGGCGTAATTCCCACCAAATTCAATCTGCCCCCTCTGCATAATCGGCAATAGTTATTAATAAAACTAATCCGGCCAAAGAGAGTGGCTTCTTATAGAAGAAGAAATGAGAAGCAGCAATTCCCATATAAATAAATGAAGTTTTATTTTGATGTGCCGCTCTGCTGCTCTTTGCGGTAACCGAACCAACGACTTTCTGTGAGTCGCAGCAACAAAGCAACGCACAGCGGCAGCCGCACTGCTTAGCGCTCTGCACCAAACCTACATCATCCAAAGCGGTGGCTATTTTTAGTTTTGAGCGAGCACGCAACTGAACAACTGTTTTCATTTTATTTTTGTGCTCTCACTCTCGCTGTTCTTTTGTTGTGTTTGTAATGCGCGCTATGCGAAGCAACGAGTAAACGTGCTCTTAAATCAGGGATGTCCAAACACTGCTTATGGAAGAGCAAAAACCAATACATATAAAGAAAAACACTAACACATTTAAAGTAAACAGTTATTACGGTTTATGGAGTGCACTGCAAGAAATTGTATGTACATTCTTATAAGAGTGGTAAAAAATAGTAAAAAAAGTTATGGTACATATATTTATAAAGAACTTAAAAATTGGTCAATATCAATATTTATTTTAGTTAATGATAGTTTTAATAATGCCTCTAAATGTACGTTTGTTAATCAACTTCTCCATTTAAAAAAAATTAGTTTTAAGCTTGTAAACGCACATTCACAAATATATGTGCTTCCAAAAATAGATAAAGCTTGCAAGGGATTTCCCGAAAAATATCTATTTACCACCGGATTTTACAAAAAATATATATTTTATTCCTATTTTTTTACCTATAGCCACCATCTGTCTGTTATATACATTGCATAAATCTAGTATACCCTTTGTACCGAAAGGTACAGGGCCATAACTAGTTTTTGTTTGCAAGCAATGCCTTAAAAGTCCCATTTTACAAGTTTCCCAAAAAATAGCGAAAGAATCTTATACCGATTTTTGTGAGTGCATGCTCAAACGAAAAGCAACAACAAATTACATTGAAAATCTGTGGGCCAACAACAAATATACGCAAGGGTTGTTTTTGTGCACACGAGATCAGAGAGCAAAGAGAGTAACAGCGAGTAAGTGAGAGAACGCTCGAAATTGTTTTTGTAATTTGCATTGGCACTGGGTGATATACAGTTAGGGCCGTGCATGTACACGCTCATCGCTGCCTATGCCTAAGAGCCATTACAAAAACAAAAAGAGCCATGGGAGCAATGGGCCTGGACATCCCTGTCTTAAATAATTAAAAATCAAATAATTGTCTGTATGCCCAGTAGGAAAATTGAGAAAGTGACTGTCTGTGTAATACATAAATACTTTTTGCAAGCTAAACGTCGAAATAAATTCACAATAATGCAAATTAATTACATATTTTTGTAAAGCAAATTTTTGTTTCCAGCGTAATATTAATTATTATGTCTAGATATATAATTAAAACGAATAAAAAGAAAAAGTATCAATGTATTAGCGGCTTAAAATGTTTAGTTAAATTAAATTAAACCTTAAATTGTGTAGTTTAGTACCAATATATTTTTATAAATAAAACAATTAAATTAAGTTCTGAAAAAAATCAGACGTTTTCTGAAATTAAGGTTACTTGAACAAGTCGCTACTTCAGCTAAAAACAGGTGCAGGATTTAAAAACAAAGTGTTACTTAGCTGGTGTAAAAGAAAATAAAGTGTTACGCTCACAAAGGCGCAAAGTTCTTGGTGCTACAATTATTAAAAAAGTTATCAATAACAAAGTCGAATTTTTATGGTACTAAATGTTTAAAAAGTTAGCAAAATTAGCTAAATTTGAATGTTAGTTATTAAGTTTTTTGAGTTTTTACTTATTGAATTAATTCAATTTTGAGTATTTCTATAAGGTTTGCAAAACATTTTACATTTTTTTTATGAGCATGAAGTATGTTTATTTAAAAAAAAAGTTATTCTTTGAAGAATAGCCAAAAAATATATGAAATCCAGGTTTGATTGTAAAAAAAGTTTTCACAACTACAATTTTTTGCAGCTAATTTCAAAATGCCGACTTGGGCGTCTAATCTGCTCGCGACACATAATTTAGTAAAGTTTGTGTAACTTAATAGAACCTCTTAGATTCTTATAATTTAATCAATACATCACCTAATAAAATGTTTAGCATACGAATGTTGAGAATTTTGAGACATATCGCTATTTAATAAAGTTCTGTACAAATGAAAGTTGTCTTGTCACGTAACTTGTTTTAAATATTTTAATTCATTTATTACCAATTAGCAGGAGAGATTTTTTTTAAAATAAAGATTACTATTTTTAAAAATTAAAGGGTTTTGATTGCGTGCTGCCTGTCCTAGTAATTAAATGGATTAGCGACTTAAAATAAAGCTCAAGGAATCATTGGTATATAATGACTCTTTTTGGATTTTAATCCAAAAGTTGCATACACCTTTTTAAAGATTATTGGCTTGCAAATGTTAGGAGCTTTGGAATATGATCGTTATAACGCATTGATGCAATCTGTTCGAGCTTTAAAGTGAGTACGCGCCAAATTGCCTACTGGGTATGACTGCAAGCTGCACGCACTCAGATACATTTTATTACATTTATCTTGTATCATGTATCTTTCATATGAGAATTGGCATTGAACCCTTACTGGCAGCACGCATACTAGGTTAAGAGGCTATAATTATTTATAACCATTACATGCAGCCACATATTAATTTTATTATGACGCCATTAATGCCAAACGATGCATAAAATTATAGATTTGCTCTTTCAATAGCACTAATTAAATAATTAAATACGCTTAAGGTCATTTTCAGTTAGCCAATTTATGAGCGCCATCCATCAGCTTTGACAATAACGGTAGCGCATATTTCAAACAAAATATCTAGTACGCAAAATTTGACCCCGGGCCATGTGGCAGCTGTACAAGCAACATTTTTCTTTTACTTTATTTTTATTTAATTTTTTTTTTTTTTTTTTGAATGTCCGTCAAAATTCTATTTGCAAAATGAAAATCAAGCTAGTACATAAAACATAATTCAAAAACAAATACCACAGATAAGCAAAAAGTACGTGAGCAGCGTTTGATTCAGTTTACCAGTCAATTTCAGCTTTCAAATCAAAAAATAATGCTAAGAAAAGGAAAATTAATTTACAAAACATGACCACATCAGTTTTACTACTGATGCAGCTTACCTTGGGATCCGCTTCCTTCCAGCAGCGATGCAGCCAGAAGGCTCTCTCGCATTTTGTATCTCCCTTCGGATAGAGACAACGTTTGCCCATGTTCACCGCAATGTCGTGCATTGAGTCGGGCAAACGATTCAACAGCTTTTCCAGATGCACTTCTCCATCCTCATGAAGCACATCGGTCTCATCAAATACACAGTACATGTAGCACTTGAGCGCCTCATCCTCGTGCACCTCACCATCGCTGAACTCCTTAATGGCCGCTGAGTGTAGTAGGAGTATAAATTGACAGATGACACAGGATAAAGTTTGCATTAAAATTTAGTCATCTCGTTGGGGGTAAATTTTGCTACCATTTGGTAATAATAAAAGTTTTGCTTTTGCTCACCTTCCGTGGCACCTGTCTTCTTAACGCAGCTATCATGCACGGGCGCCAATGCCATCAAAACTTCCGGTGGGGGATACTGCAAATGAAAGTTTTTATTAAAAGATTAAAAAAGATGGCAGTCACCAGGGTTGGACAATGTCTTAACAAAGTTAAACTTTGGGAATATGACAGAAAGCTAAGGTAAATAACATCTTAGAGGGCACATAGAGTATACTCAATTTCTTCGGATGTCATTTGAAAATTAAATATGTCGATATTTATTATATAGGAGAGTTGATTTTAAAGAAACTAGTTATTTTATAATGATCGTTTTAATTTTCAAATAATTTCAACATGATATTTTTGATGGGCATAAAATAAACTACAGAAAATCGACTAGAAAACTATCTAGTACAAGATGAACGATAGTATGTCTTCAACTTTTAAATAACAAAACATTATTTAAATATTCTACCTAATACAAGAACCAAAAAAATTAATATAGTAACTTCGTAGATCACTCCAGTTTTTTCAAATGGTTTTTAACCACTGCACGCTGGATGCGGGATGGCCTAATTTTGTTAAAACTATCCACCAAAAAATGTTGAAAATTTGCACAAAATGAATTTTGGATATAATATTTAAGAAATATTAAGGTGTCCTGTGATAATAAAAATTATTGTATTGCAATCCGTTATATTTATTTGAGATTCGTGATAATTTACATAAAAAATTCCTGCATCTACCAAGATTTATAAATGTAGATACGAAATCTTCGTGTAATTAGTTTAGTATTGATAAATTTAAAAAAATAAAACTGGTCTTAAAATCCTTTATGTTTTAAATATATTTCATTATTACGAGTATTAAGATTTTTTGGGGTTTTTTATCACTTTAATAAATTTTTTTCTTTTCGTAAACAAGCAAAATAGTTTTTGATAAATGTAAAATAAAATTAATATATTTTTTCTTTTTGTTAACAATCAAAATAGTTCTCATATTAAGAACAAAAAAATATATATATATAAAATACATATATATATATATATATATATATATATATGGTTTTTTTTCGTAAGCAATCCAGAAATTCGTATTTGTAAAAAAGAAATAATCTTTTTGGCAAATGTATCAAAATTAAGTTTCCTAGAACGAATTGTTTATATTGTTTTTCTTTTATAATGAAATATGTTGCTTTCGAAATAACTTTATTATTGACATTTTTTTTTTTTGAAGTAAAACTTTTTAAGCGGCATTGTGAAAGGCAGTAACTTCGAAATTTTGTAAACACGAAAAATGTTAGTTTCAGTGCGTTTGTTTTGATTTTCTCCTTTTTTTAAATTTTGGGCAGTTGCTATTTTTTCCATACATGTGGTTCAATACCCATTGACAAATTTCGTTTAAAAATAAATTAAAAAATTCTTTTTTGCAACAATGTCTGTCTATATCTTAAAAAATCTGTGGAGTCCAACTTTCCTGTTCAATCTTTCAAGAACATATGTGAAAATTTCATCTTTCTAAAAAAACTATTATGGCAATGCCAAATTTTTCTAAAAGTATGACAATCAGGGCCCACAGTGCAGCGGCAAAATTAAAAAATTTTATCTTAGCAGAATTTAGTAAAACATCGGAAAATTTAGCCGGAAAAGTATGGCAATCGTCAAAGCCAAAATTGCTTGCATTTTATTTTATTTTGCCCTAAAGCACAACAACAAAGTGTCTCCAAACATCATTACTAACCACAAATTTTATATATAGATATACATATATGCACATTATATACATTATACGGCATGCAACAGTTTAAGCAATTTGGTTTTTTAACGAAAAATTACAACATTTTGATTTGTCGTATAAACATATTACATTTTATACAACGACTCCATAGACTGTACAATCTGCTTTGGTTTTCATTTGTATGTTATCCCTTTTGGGACTTTTTTTTTATATGAAGTTTTGTAATTTCGCGCGAAATTTTTCGAACCCCCTTTATGCTATGCTCTTTTTTATGCTATCGACTTGAAACTCGATGAGTTGCTGCTTATGATTTTTCGTGTTTACTTTAAAACATTTCTATAAATTGCTTAAATATTTCCATCAATAATGTCACGTGGTATATAGTTTAATTTAGTAAGTTTTTTTAATATTGTGGTATGTTCAAATGGAAAAAAATTTGCAAACACCGAGTTTCTTAACGTTGAAGACGGGCATGGGCTGGAATGCGAAGCTCCCTGTTCGGAGCCACCTAGCAGTCTAATAAATTATTAATCTTTACATTCAAGATTTTTATTTTAAAATACTAGCCACTATGAATAAAAGATTTTTTTTTGCAAATACATGTTTTAGAAAAGAGTAATATGTGCATCTCATCAATATCTCATCAGCCCATCAATATTTCCTACCAAAAATTGATCACCCAGCATTTTACTTCAACTACTTCCAAAAAGAATGTCATTGTTCATAAGAGACCAGGCAACTTTGCCTCATACCTTTATCGTTGCCTTAAAATATTACAAGCCTTCCTATTTCAAAATAGACTTAGTTATTAGATTAAAAGTAATCTTAGCTACCAATTCAATATATACAAATATTTAGTTGACTGTTAAAACTCTTAAGCTTAATATTTCAGATTTTACAGTAGAAAGTAAATATTTATTTTCTAGCAGGAAATCAAAATCTAGATGGAAAGTTTTTTGCTAATGGTTCGAATTTGAAGTCCTGACATGATATATGATAGCCTGAAATAGGCACAAATTTTAAAAATTAATTAAATTAAATAATCCTCAAATAAACTAGTTCAAAAGAACTAGAAAATCAATTCTTGAAAAAAATTGAATTGTTATTTTGATGGGAAAAGTACAACTCGCCAGTTTTGATAGTTAAATCACGAAAAGGCAAAACTCACTTTTCTTTGCAGCCCAACTAACTTGTTAAAACTTAAGTGAAATAAAAATAAAAAATATATACCAACCGTTTCATCCCGACGCAGCTCTACCGCCAACAAAGTTCCACAACACAGCAACAAAATGCCAAAAACATTGAAAAACCCAAAGCACATAATATCCAACAAAATTTGACAAGGAATTCTTGAAATATAAAATTTTAAAAAGTGCAAACAAGTCAAAATTAAGTTATTTACAAACTACAAAGTTTTATATAGCTGTCAAAGCAAAATGCAACTACTTATCAACAAAAAGTAAAAAGTTCTTATATAGAATAATAAGCTACATACTATCGTGTTTAAATACTATGTACTAGTATATACTATTCATTAGAACAAAAGTGGAAAAACTTGAGCACAAAGCACAGCCAATTACTACGGCAGCCTGAAGGCTACAAAACTTAACCTATAATTAACATTGGGCTAGGGCACAATTTGTCAATCAAACACAAAATTAATGATGCCAAGGTGCTAAAATTCATAGGGAAAAAATAAAAATAATCATACGCCATGTTTGACAGGTGAACAAAAAAAAACGGGCAAATGGCGCGCTTGCATGCGCCATAGCTGGGGCAACAAGTTAATAGCAACAAATATTTTTATATATTGTATATACTCTATGCATATAAAGCACGCAAAAGTAAATCAAATATATGTGAAAATCGTGACACTCCGAAAATGTTATACCCTCTACTGTAAATGATTTGTCTCAAGTCTCAAGTGTTTTTGTAAATGTTTTTGGCAAAGGAAATTCGATAGCAACCTGCACGAGTATGTCAATATTTTTATAAAAACAAGTAATAGCAGTTTAAAAGTTATTTTCATTTCAAAAATAAACCAAAAAGAATGTTTTATGTGGTTCGAATTCGACTGCTTTGTTGTAAAAAAAATCAAAACGAATTTATAAAATAAATTCAAATGTGTGCATATTTTAAATTGAAATAATTTTTTAATTGTTCTTTGATATTCTGAGTTTCAATTTATGCCAATTTAAAGTAATATATTTATTGATACTTATTTTTAATTAATTTTTTTTCTGATTCAATACAAAAACAAATTTATGACATACATTGTCATATCGATTACTGATAGATGCGACAGGTTTAATGTGTTGCATAAAAAAAAATTGTCTTTTAATGAAAATACCCAATCATGAGTAATTTCAATAAATAAGTTAATATGCGGCCGTGCTCCGGAAAACGAATCCGAATATTTTTTTCGCTTGGTGCTTCCAAATTTACCAAACCGAACGTTTTGTTGCAACGAATCGGTAAAATAGTTTTAAATAGTTTTATTTTTGCTGAAAAATTGCATATTATAATTTATCACGAAACCGTATCGATAAATGCGACAGGGCTGCCGCACTACACAAAAAAAATTTCCCTTGTAACAAAATTAGCTGAGTTGTGTTTAATTTCAATAAATATTGTTGCTAAACTTATATTTTTGTGTAATTTTATTTAAAAGATAGAAAAGAAGATCTAGGATTATTTTATTTAAATTATATAATAATAATATTTTAATGAAAATTAAATGTCAACAACATATAGAAAGATCTAAAAATAATTTCGCGCTAACATAACAGGAGAATTTTTCGGAAAAGTAAGGGAAATATACGAATTTTCGAAAATTAAAAGGCAAATATCGACAAAAAAAATTCGTTTTCCGGAGCACGCAAAAACGAATCCGAATAAAATTTATCGGTTTGCTTTTTTCGATTTCCGAAGCACGTTGATTATTGTGCAATTTTTTTTTTTTAAAGACAGAACACGTAAACGGCTTATGTTGAATTTTCGGAATCCGTCCGCAATTTGGAAATTCGTAAAATTTTCGGAATCATAAATTAACCGGCTTTTGCCGCATATATTAATTAATTATATTATTTTATTTCCTGTCTCGATGCCAACTTTTACTCAAATCCTTTATTTACCACATTTCCGAATCATATATTACTTTAGATAGTACTTATTCTTCTTCTTTCCTTAGGAAAGTTTCTCTTATTGTTCTTTTTTTTAAGTCGAAACGGATTTAGTCAATTAGAATTTTTCATCTCGACTAGTTGTCAACTATATATATATGTATTCCTAGACTACTGTAGACTTAGTTTAGCATTTACGAGTAGTCGCCCCTAGGAGGAGCATAGGGCGGTTGTCAACTGCTGTATGTCAAATCAATGTAGTTGATCCTCATTGATTTGAAATCCATGAACATATCGCTCATTTACAAGAAGAACGTCATAACTCAAAAAATGCCATTTTGCAGAAAATGCATTTAAAGTTTTCAATCGACCCCACCATTTCAAACAAAAAGACACTCCTAGTATTCCGTAATTTACTAGATCTCTATTATATGTTAAAAATATGTTTTTACTTGCCGAAAACTAAGGCACAACTGAGATATGACGGTTTTGTTGGTCAAAATAGTTGAATTAAGTGGAATGAAATAAGGACATATTCTCTTCTCACACGGAAGGTATGTATGATATTAATATGAAATTTGTACACAATGTACAGGTTTTTTAACGAATAAATCTGCATTGTTAGCCAATCCGTGAGTCATTGCCAAATACAATAAATCGACATGGGCTTAGAAAGCGTAGTCGGACATTATATTGATACCAAAATCAATGCTCTTTAAGGAGCTCAGCCATGCCTGCCTTAATCTTTAGGTATATTGCACAAATCTATAACACCCCGGACCCTATAGGTACAGAGTATAAAAACAAATAAAATAAGCATTAAAACAAAAGTGAAACACTTTGAAGAGTTTTCCCGGTTCTAAAAAGCCCCTCTCTTGGCCATTTGTCGCACACGAAACGCGTTAATTACGGCTCGCTTTGCCATTGCAGTTTTTTACACACACCACACACACACTTACAAGTACACACGCACATTTACACTCATACATTAATTATTATGGCAGGCAAGCGCTTAGGAAAAACTTGATGAGCAAGGGGTGCTACAACTGTAGTGGGTCGGGTCATATTTAGTGGGCGGAATACTTTGACATGCAAGCGCAACGTGTCAAATTAATTTTTAATAGCTGCCCCAGCCATTGGCAACTTAAATGTACCCCACTGTATACCAAGTGCTGTCCACTAACCCACAATTCACACACCCATTTTGCCACAAAAGGTTGCCAAATAATAGATTTAAACGAGGCTGCCGAAGCCACAAGTCAAGAGTGCACATTATAATTAAAGTTGGGTCGACAGCTTATGACTGGGACTCAGTATTTTGGTACGATCCGGACTCGAATTTAGTCAGCTGACCAGCGGCAGACAAAGTTGCCAAAATTAAACGCAAATTGTCACACAAAAGAGCGAGATGGCAGCTTGATGACAACATTCATATGTATCAGTGAGTGAGTGGAGTGCGTGTGTGTGTGTTGACCAAGAAGCACTCGATGTGGTCCAGAGGCCAGAGTCCAGTTTCCACTTTGGCTATAAACGGCTCCATGATTGTTTGATGTTAGCCTTGGCATAATTTACGCAACATTAAGAGCCATTCGCATTCTACATAGCGACATATTGACATGTGACACTAGTAAATTAGACGCTAACAAACAACAACAATAACAAGAGACAATTGCAACAACAACGAGCGACAACTACAACTATAACAAGTTTATGTTTTTAGAAGAGCATGCAATTTATTGACACCTTATTTACCCAGTCAGCTGAGGACTAGATGGTCGATTGAACCAGTCAAAAACACAATTGAAATAGTAAAGCAGATATCGAATTTATGCGTTCGAAAAATGCAATAATCGCAAATTCGTAAAGTCAGGTTATACGTGTTCTTTAAAATATTTGTAAAGATGAAATGTAAGAAAGAATATTTTTTCTTTGCACTATGAAGTCAAGAATATGTTTTAAAAAAAAAAATTGTTCTTACCTTTTTTAAAAAAACGCTACAAAACTTTAGTTTTATTTTTTTTTTAACATTGTTCCACCAAATCGATTTGATTTATATTTACACCAAATAAAGAACGTATAATAGCACGTGTTTAAAAAAATCATCATTATTATCTGCAAGATCAACCCGGTTAGTAAACTTTTAATATTTGTTGCACAAAAGTTAAGTAATTACAAATTAATTTGTGATTCGATTTTCTATTAAAGCGTGTTTTATATTTTGTTTAACTATAATATATTTTTTATTTTTAATCTTAAATCTTACGAAACAGCAATAATAATCAAGCGATGTGATACTTGACCATAATTCTTTCATACATGTTCTTGTAAGCTAGACGTTAATCTAATGCATAACCAACAAATGCAACTTTCGGTGTTAACGTTGATTAATCAAGTTTTTCCATTTGGTTACCATTAAGTAACCTTCTGCGACTCAGGGCTACATTTTTGCTTGTAAGAGCCGAGTACCTAAATAAATAATCGCTTCATACTCAGTACAGTTTTTTGGGCATTTTATATATAGTCGATACTCAACTCAAGCTTAGCGGTCTTCTAGCAGTATATGGCTTGCAACTGTATTGTTATTGGCCTAATTATATGCATACCGTCGGAACCAAAACTTGTACGAACTTATGGCCGTATTATTATGTACGTGGAAAACAGGTCCAAAAAATCTCAGTGATTTTTCTATTAACTCAACGTTTTACCACGGCAATATACGAACTCAACTTACTTAGGGTACTACAAAAAGTTTCAACATCTTAGAAAGATTTTATATACATCTATAAGGTAGAAGCCCAAACTAAATTTATTGTATGATTATTCACTTTTTCCTTAAAATATCGAAAAACTTATTTGCTAGGTTTACCTACTTGATCATTCGTTGGCTAAATTTTGAATGCTTTCTCAATCGAAAATTCGTCGGTGGCATCTGTTGAAACTTTAGCCAGGATATTCCAATAAAATTATGAAATTATTATTGTCGTTATCGGCTAATACAGATTGAAAGTTTAAGAATACTGAAGATCTAAGATCTAAATCATGATTTTATTTTTTAAGCGTCTTAATTTCCTTCATAAAAAAAAAAAAACGATCGATACAAACACTTCGTGCACTTTATTATTTATAATATATATATTGCTTAGATAAAATAAAGAATTGGAATTAAAACCGGTTGTGTTTTAAATATATTGCAACATTTTCCAAATTTTTTATTTTTATTTTAATTTGGCAGCTTTGTTTTGGGAGTACCTACAGCTACCGCTTGTTATGTGATCATAAAAAATTGCTGACTTGCTTTGAATTTTTCACAATAGTTCATTTTGTCTTCCGAGTTGTGGAAATTGCATTTTCTTTCTAAAACTTGAATTTTCACAAAAGAAACACATTTTTTTGGAGAATTATTTGGGCAGCCCAAAAGTATGCTGCAAGAAATAACTTTTTGGCATTTTGGTTTTTTTTTTTTGCAGTCAACTGTAGTGTCGCTTGTCGCACTAAAATTTAAAAAATTTTATTTGCTGCCAAAAAGTATGCAATAAAAATTTTCTTTTTTGTTTTTAGTTTTAGAAGTAATTTCGTTTAGCTTTTAGTAGTAAACCAAAATAATCAATATTTTTATTATTCAAATTGTTGTTAGTTTTTTGGATATTTATTTAATTTCATTAAGTAATTGATTGAATTTCTCAGTTCATATTAATTAATAAATTTTATAAAAATTTTATTTGTTAGAACTCTTGCCATCTATGGGCAAATTAAAGGAAGTGTTAGTGTTATTAAATTTTTAATTCTAATTTCTCCAAAAAAAGACTTCTGCTTCTTTTAACATTTCGCCGATGGCTTTGCTGGCTTTATTGAACCTTGTACTATTCCTTTGCCAAGGTGACCTCCGTCCTGTTCGGTTGTGTATTTAGCAGAGAACTAAAAAGTGTGATACGTTATTTTATTGGTGCATTTTCCTAAATAACATAAACCAGTTTAGTTTGGTTAAGCAACTAAGTGCTTAAGTTCTGCCATAATTGGCTCAACATCTTTGTCCGAACCTGCCTATATATTCATTTGATCCGGAAATCGCCAAAACATATAATTATTCTTTTTGTTGCCAATCCGCAGTGCTTATTTTCTTTTTTATATATAGATTTGGCACCTAATAGTACCTAGTGCAAACCTAATGGCTCCCAGGGCGCACCTTATACCTGCCATGTAATAGATGTCAGTTGCAATTACAGCAAAAAAATAAAAAATAAAACTCCCTTCAGCTGTAACAATTGGATGTACATAGATCAGGGAAGCTCTTATTTGCTCTCTTAACGAAGTCTATTGATCTGCAGCCACGAGCTATGCGCCTAACCTAAGCCCAGCAGTTACCCTCAATTTTTATTACGACGGGTCATACGCGCATGCTGTCTAAATTCTCAAATAGTTAAGAGTGCATAAAATGGCAGTACGTCGCGATTCGCTGCAAGACCTTTTTTTTGTTCTTATTTTTGCAAAACCCGAACAATTTTGGATGAGGTGAATTTTTTTTTTTGTAATCGTGCCATACCCCAGCCTATAAAAGGAGTAAAATAATATTTTTTTGCTTATATAAATGAAAATGACAAGTTTTGCCTCTTTGGGATTAATATAAATAATTTATAGTTAATTTTAGTAAACTTCATGTATTAAAAACATCTCGAAGACAAATATTTTTTTTTTTTTGTCAAAAGTGCAATGCAAAGAAAAAAAAAGAGATAGAAACTCGGTCATATATAATTAATTTTTTTTTTTGCGCTGATTAAGTACCGCCATGCATGTAAAAAAAAAAAAGGTTAGTGCGCATTTAAATACGATTTTCTTTCAAATTAGCTTGTGAACATTTTTTTTTGTAAGAGAAATTATGTATACGAGTGTGGTTATAATCCGATATTGCATAATGGTGCAACCCTACCGCCCCGAGTCCCTCTCTTCCAACAACCGTCATCGCCGGGAGATCGATCTTTCGTCGCTGGACGTCGCCGCATGTAAGCAGTAAGTGATGTACTCTTTATTTCTTTTACATTGTTTTTTTTCACGCGCTCTTTAATAATTGCTTTTGGTAACTAGCATTTCGTTACCATTTATCTCTTAATTCGCTCAAAGCACATGTTCATTCTCGTCCGTTCCAAGATCATGCTTGGCCTTGAACTTGAATTTTTAATTTCGTTTTTTTGTATATTCTTATTCTACCAGCTGTTTGCCAACCCATCAGCTCGCAGGCTACAGCATACCCTTACAGGTTATATGCTACACAACCTTTTAACAGATGAAGGAATATTTCAATACATACTTGAGAAAAAGAATTTAATTGCTACATACTAAACACATCTAAGTGTGGGATATAGCTAATCCAAATTACATAATATATATCGATGAAAATAAGTGAAGTGAGCCACTTTTTTGGTCGACCTCTTCGTTTTTGATGATTTCTACAAACACGTGATAGAGCTACTGGAGAATAGTAACCACGTAAATGTTTATTGCCAAATTTCAATTATTTATCGAGTTATCGATAACTGAATGTTGGACTTTTAGACTTTTCTTTCACAAGCCATATCTCCTCAACGATATCGACGTAAATTTTTCTTTACCATGAAAGATAAAATTTTGATTTTGAAAAAAAAACTTCGTTTTTTTAACCTATTTTTAAATAATTTTTTTTTTTTTATTTTAGTTATCCCTATGGTTGGACATACAAAGGAAGAAGCTAACATCTTCATGTGCAGTTTGAAAGCTTTATGGCATGCTTACGAACATTACAAATCAAAAATCTTAAAAATTTTATATTTTCCGAAAAATTGCTAAAAATAATTATAATTATTTTTATATTTTATTCTTGGGATAGTGAAAGTGCTGTTCAAAAACGTGATACACGTTGTTACTTTTTTGCATATTTTACTTTAGATAGACATTAAGTGCAATATTTTAAGAAAAATTTCGTTTACCAACAAAATGATGAAAATTCCCGAAATTTGAGCAAATAATTGGTTCCCACAGCATGATGACATATTTTGATCAAAAAAGTTGTAGGAACTTGTTAAGAAATGCTGTCTGCTCCAATTGCACGCAGCTAAGAGATGAAAATTATTACGATAAAAATCATCAGCCATGAAAAAGGTGACAAGCGCACTTTTTGCATAGAGGAGGTCTCTTAGTTCTTTTGAACTCGATGTGATTGTCATTTCAGTGTTAAGACCAATACATATTAAACGGTTTACATATGACTCAACTGAAGAAACTCATTAAGAAGAACAGCCAACTTCAGTGGAGAGATTATACAATAACTGAGAACCAATAAAAATTAAGGGACCAAGGATTTTGAAAATCTACAAAAATCTGCAGAAAGAAGATTCCAAAACTTAAACCGATTTCAACTGATTGTAACCTATCTTCAACGAGCAGCAGCTTGATTTATTCGTATACACCTCATAAAGGTGAGCTGGTCAAGCCCGAGCATTCCCTGATGGATTCTTGGAAATCTTCATTGTAAGTTTGTTTGCCGCATAAACCAAGTGGCACGCGATTTGTTTGCGGTTTGTAGTCGCATGTGCAATTTACATGTGTAATTTCGACTGCAGCATAAAAAGTTGCCAGTTGCATATTTACAACTATTTTTTTTTTAATGGTTTTGGGCAACTGTAAACCGCAGCAAGTGCAACAATGGCTGCCAGGATACTACAGACTACTTCCAACTAACTAAAAAGGCTGCCTCTGCATCATTGTCTATGGCAGGCTGGTTGAAAGCTGAAAATGCAAACGACAACTTCGTTAAACGGAGGCATCAGTTTGTCAGTTCGTCAGTTTTTCAGTCTATCTGTCTATCAGTGTGTCTGATGCAGCATTGACGGACTAAATGACAATTTGATACGTTTCTACTGTCCAACAATTTTGGTGCCTATTCGGGCCCTTGCGGTTAAACCGGCCATAATCGATTTATTGTTGACAAGACTGCAATTTTATAGAGCTTCCACCGCCCCCCAAAACAAAAAAACATTGCTACAGCTGCAACCCTATCGCGTATATTTATTGCTTTGGTTCTTGTCTGCAAAGGACATTTTTCGCAGCTCAAGTGAATTATAATTAATGATTCCGGATGCTGAATGTTGCTTGCTGGGTCTTGGGTTCTAAGACTTGGGCGGCGACTTAGCATTGGAAATTTATAGCGACACTTGCAAGTGTTTCCCTTGGTGGCCGTATAATAAATTTAAATTAGCAGCAGGCAAATAAATACGTATACTACTATAAATAACCGAACAAGGTCAAAGCCGTATCCGTTGGCCAGTAGCAGCAATTTGATATGCTTTCTACTATGCCGTCTTTCACATTTTATTGCTTTGAAACTCCACACTCTCGCTCTCGCGCTGCTGGCTTTATATTATTATAGCCATATTTATGTTTTGCAAAGTGAAAATTTAAGCGAAAGTGCTGCCAACTTTGCCACTTGTGGCATTTATGTTGTCGTTGTTGGGTGTGGGTTTCTATGGATTTCTAAGGATTTCTATATACTTCTGTGGCTTCGTGTGCGTATTTGTGTTATATTTTTGAATTGCCATTTGACTGTCAAAGCGTTGCACGCAATGCAACACAACTTTCATCATTAACATATTCACAGTCTATTAATTTTAAGAGTTCAAACGCGTTGTAGTCCTTGCTCCACTCTTCTCAGCTCTACTGCCGACGCTCTGCTGCTACTTGAGTCTCAAGTCGTCGGAGCACGCTCCGGGTCCGGAACTCTAAGGCCCTAGCACCACTGGCTTTGGGCACATAATTAGAAAGTTTTCCACTTAATGGCAAGTTAAGCAGAGGGTGCTCGAATGAAAGCATTAAGCCAAAGTGCTAACAACGTTCTAATATGTATGTAAATGCTCAACTATGCTTAACAAAAAAAAAAAAGCAAAAACAAAATCCAAATATCGTATAAACAGCCATGTTAACTTTTCTCTCCATATATATTTTAATATCGTATGCCGGAATTATAAAACTAAAAAGTCCAAATGAAGAAAACATTGCAATTAACCCCGCGCTGGAATCACAAGTTTTTAGAATTATTTGGCGCATTCCACTGAACTTTGCTTCAAGCAATTGCTGAATGATTTGTGGTAGCTGCATGTTGCATCTGTGGTAACTTCACTACCAAAAAAATACTCGAATATCCTTATTCGTCTATGACATATGTCTTTTGCACTTTATCTATTCGAAAAAGGATGTTTTTATATTATTGATACTGAATATTTTTTTTAATGTATAATATTATTATTGAAACATTAAAACAATTCACCAAGGAAAAGTACATTGGTTTTCTAAAATAGAGACATTTTTTTTGATGATACGTCCAGGACGGATTGATAGATTATTGAATTTATTTATATTAAAGACATATTTTGAAAAGCTGAAATATACATGCAAAACATTTTAATTGGCGTTTTTTTATCGCCCAAACATTAGTACTCTTGAAACGATTTTTGTTAAATTACTCAAGAAGGCAGTGTCCGATGTTATTAGGAATTTTTTTTAAATTACGCGCATCTTACAATCTCATTCGACGTACGCCAACAAAAATTTAGCCGGAAAAGTGTGAGTGACTATCGCCAGAAACAAAAATTTAATAGTTTTTAGGATTTTGAAGCAATGTAGAATTTTTTAATAAGTTTCGATTTTTTTTTTTAAATTTGTCTTGAATTTGCGTGATTAATTTGATTTAACTTTTTGTGTTGAATGTTACCCCATAAATTTTTTATTGAAATTGCATAATTTAAAGCAAATAATTAATACATTTTTTGTGGAGCAATGTTAAAACTTTTATTTTTGCCTACAAAATTAATCAAATTCTTTACCATATAAACAAGAAGCACGTATTCTATTAAATATTTAGGGTATTCACGCTTTGTGTTGACTTGTTGACTTGCTGACTTGTTGACTTTTACAAAAACAAAATGTATGGCAAAATGCAACCCTGTGTTTCAACTCTCAACTCAACTTTTCAACAACCCAGACCCTAGTCTACTTTTTGCTGTTGACTTGTTGAGAAAGTGTTGCACAATTTGTTAATTCGCTGCCTTTGCAGCACTAACGCATTTGCCATTTTTTAGCCATTTCGTGGTATGAAAAGCAACGAGTTACTGTAAACTCGCTAAAAAAAGAAAAGCGCCAAATTTAAAATAATCAAATTGTATTAACGCAAGTAAAAAAAGAATGTGCCTTTGCTGTGGGAAATTAAGTAAATTAGACATTATTACTTGTTGTTGGAGATGGCGCAAATAAAAGAGTAAAAATAGATGCGAATTGGAAAATGCAGGGTCTGTACTAGGCTAAATATTTGCTGGAACTATTGTGGAGTTACCCTCAGCATTTGAACAAATCGGGTTTCGTCGAAGGAAGTGAGCACGTTCTGGCACCAGTCAATTGATTTCCGGATGTGGAAGTGGTCACCGCGATGCGAGAGTATAATTGCATTCATGTCCTCATGATAATTATCTAGAACTTCGTCAATTTGCACGTCGCCACGGAACCCTATTGTCTCTGTATTAAACAAAATGTAGTTTTTCTGCAATGAATTTGTTTTAGCAGACTTCCCTGCAATAAAATTTTTTTCATCCAAAGCCATTTCAGCTACAGCTTCAATTAATATATATTTTACGCTCTATCTCGTCATTTTTTATTCAAGATTTTAAATTTCGATGATTATTTGCAGCAATTTATAAATCTAAACAAACACAAGAAGAGTAAGCACAAAATCAAATACGGGTTTTCTGCAATTATATCGTTTTTGCAGCAATAAAATAATGCAACTCTATGTAATCCATAGCTACTTCTGCTACAGATTCTGTTAGTATAGATTTTACTCTTTTACTTGGCATTTTTAATTGAACCTTTTGAATTTTTATGCAATTTGTACCAATTTACAAATGTAAACAAAAACAGGAAAGAAGAAGAAAAGTCAACAAGTCAACTGAAAAAGTCAACAGGAGGGATTCACGCTTTGGCCTGTTGACTTTTTCAACAAGTCAGCAAGTCAACAAGTCAACACAAAGCGTGAATACCCTAATTATTAAAATGTATTATAATTTTTGACATATTTTGACAAAAACAATGAAATTATTTTCATACATTTAAAAAAATTCTTATTTTTTTGTTTGCATTGTTCCACCAAATCAATTTGATTCATATTCAAGCCAAATAAAGAGCGCATAAAAAATGTATTTAAAATAAAAGTGATAGACATATTTGAGGAACATACTTAAAAAAAAAATATGAAATTTTACTATTTTTTTTTAAGAAAATGTGTTAGTTTAAAAACATTTAATATTTTTTGACAAGCTCTGTTGCCAACTTAGATTAAAAAAAATTGATTCAAAATATTTAGTAGGTATGTCACAATTAAATAAAAACGAAAAGCGATTTTTTTTCAGTTCAGTTTTCAGTTTAAAAACTGAAATTTTCCAAATCCACCAAATCGATTTTATTCATATTCACGCCAAATTAAAAACGTATAAAAACATATATTTAAAAAAAGTGAAGATGTAGGTACTATTTAAGGAACTTACTAAGAAAAAAATATGAAATTTTATTATTTGTTTTTTTAAGAAAATGTGTTGGTTTAAAAAAAAATAATATTTTTTTGGTTCAAAACAAAGGGTTTCCAATAAGAGGTGTTATTTTGGTATTCAAAGAAAAATGCCATTTTTTGAGATAAATGATCGGATGTTTATTTCATAATAAAGAGGAAGGTATGCCGTTAATAATGAAAAACAACATCAGCCAAATGGCCACCACGACCACGCTTACAGGACCATATCCTTTTCATGCAATTTTCCATAACCAAATCGCAAAGTGGCTGCCCTATGTCCTCGATAGCCTCACGAATTCTATCTTTGAGGTCTTGAATCGACGCTGGGCTGTTGGCGTAGACCTTATCTTTCACGTGGCCCAAAGGAAGAAGTCGCAAGGTGTTAAATCCCAATATCTCGGTGGCCAATTATAATCACCTCATCGAGAGATAACACGGTCCAGAAACTTTTCCCTTAAAAGAGCAATGGTTTCGTTGCTTGTGTGGCACATAGCGCCGTCTTGTTGAAAGTAAACGTTGTCCAGATCAATACCATCCAACTCCGACCATAAAAAATCATTAATCATCTCTCGATAGCGCAATCCATTCACCGTAACTGTTGATCCAACCTCATTTTCGAAAAAGTAAGGTCCAATGACCCCTACGAACCATAAATCGCACCAAACGGTCACACGTTGAGGATGGAAAGGCTTCTCAACAATAACTCTTAAGTTTTCCGAGCCCCAGATGCGAAAATTTTGCTTGTTGACATAGCCACCGAGGTGGAAGTGGGCCTCATCAGTCAAGATGATTTTTCGATGGAATTCCGGATCTTTTACATGCATTTCAACGACCAAATCAGCAAAGAAACGACGTTGTTGATGATCGGCTGGCTTGAGTTCTTGTGTTAACTGAACTTTATAAGCCTTAAGACCCAAGTCTTTATGCAAAATACGGTGTAATGACGTTTGTGGAATGCCCAATTCCAAAGAACGACGAGGAATGGACAAACTTGGGTTTTCTTCAACACTTTGGGCTACAGCAGCAATATTCTCAGTTGTTGTTGAGCGACGTGCACGGGTTTTATTCTTCACATCACTAACTTGTCCCAACAGCTCGAATTTTTCCACCAATTTCTGTATTGCGGTCCGACAAGGTGCTTCACGACGATCCAAAAATGCTTTAGTTTTGCGAAGTGTGACTGCAAGATTTTCACCATTTTTGTAGTGAATTTGAATAATTTCAATGCGTTGATGAAGCGTGTATCGTTCCATTTTTAGTAATGGCGTAGTTTCTACTTGTCAAATGTCAAAGAATAAAAGCTTCAAAAGTGACAGCTACCGAAATACAGGGTGATTCAAAATAATAACTCTTGTTGGAAAACCCTATATATACCTATATATAATATTGTATATAGGTCCATAAAAATTTCGTAGTTTAGTCATAATTAAATAAAAACGAAAAACACTTTTTTCAGTTCGATTTTCCGTTTAAAAACTGAAATTTTGTGATTATCCAGCTTGACTCTTTCCCTTACTCTTTATTAGCGCAGCTTTTGCATCTTTAGATAACTTCATATCGATTGCATTTTTTTTCATTCAAATTTTTCTAGAACTGCATTGTTTTGCCTTCATAAAATTACACAAAAATATTTTTATTATAAGGAAAATTTTTTTATGTAAGACATGAGTGCCAAAATTCCGCTTAGTGTTGTTCATGTAAAAAATTTAAAATAATTATTAATAAATATAGAACTTGAAGTAGGCATACATAGAATCTAAGAATATTAAAATATATTACAAAATTATTACTTTAGTTTAAGTTACGTGGACTTTTGAACCTATGGTATTTTGCCAACACGTTTTGATTTCTCTTGTATCGAAGCATTCAAATCACACAAAAAATTATTGTAGTTCTTATTATTTTTATTATTATTCGTCTTCCGGAGCACAGCCAAATATTCATTTCAAAGTGTTTTACTGCTGCTGACACACTTCCATCATATTTTTGGACAAAATTTGTACATGAACTTATTGTGTTATCGAAATTTTAAATACATACTAAACTTATAGCAGGCAAGCCAAAGTTCAGACGGGACAAAGTCTGTTAGACCCACTAGTAATGAATAAACAAAATGTTCCTTAAATCAAAAAGATAGATATACATATATATATTTTTTTATTAATGTATTTTTATTTTCAATCTGTCAGATTACAAGCAGTTAATTTCATAAAAATAATAAAATGGTGCTCCAGTGAGTCCAATTAATGTACTTTAATACTATTGGCTAACAGTCCATATTAGATGGATCAAAGGTCTTAAATATGAAATCTAGACAGGCTGTCTAAACCAGAAATCAGACTGGCAGTTAACTTGAAACTTTACAATATGTGACTAACTTTCACATACTGTAAAGTTTCAAATTGGTTAATTGCCAGTCTGATTTCTGGATTCGACAGCTTGTCTAGGCATCATTGATTCGTCTTTAACTGCAGTAAGTACTCGTAAGTCTTTGTGGCTTTCTTGGTTACTTACAAACCAAAGAGCGCTTGCAATGTCTCTGAGTGTTAAGCTTTGTTTATTTTGCAGGATATCAATGATGAAGATGCTCGCAGTACCCCAGAGCTACATAGCATACGTCCATACTGGCCTAAGAACTGCCTTATAAAGCTGTACTTCAGTACATTTTCATTGTTTTCAATAAGAGCTGCTTTTGTTTCGCTTTTATGTTGGTCTTCCAAGTGAAGGGGTCCATATATAACCCCAAGTATTTAAACGTTTTACTTTCGGTAAAAATAAAGCTGTTAAAATCAATGTTGGCTACAATGACTTCTGTGTATTAATTTCTATCCTCCATTTCTTTAACCATGTACCAGCCTAAACTGTGGGTATAATAAGAACGAACTTAATGAGCCTAACAAACAAAGTAATGTTGATCTTTTTTTTTAAGTTACACGACTCATCATACCCCTACACAAGCGAGACATTCCTTTTGAATACGCTCACATCTCTCAAGGTATCAGTGTTAAACTCTCTTCAGTTCATTTCCTTTTTTATGCAGGCTCTGCCTTTACCCAACGCCATCTCAACTGACTCCAATTTTTTTACCTTCTGACCTTTAAGCACCACATATGGTAATAATGCAGAATTTAAGTTTAACCCATTTTAAAAAGTAAATCAATGCATATTTAACCCACATACCAATTTATTTCAGCAAGGAAATATTTCACCCACATAGCACATATGTTGTCTAAACTCTAGCATTTTGCCGTCCATATTTGCGTATATAAAATATATAAATTTATGTCTATGCCCCAACTGCATATAAGCGAGTGGTTTGCCTCATTGTGACCACTCGGTAATTTGATGCACAGTGGTTGCCATGTGGAGATCCCAAACATAACAATTTAAATACAAAAATATGGATGCATATACATACGTATATTAAGTATGTTTTAAGCCTGTATACACCCGCTGGGGCAAAAAATTGCTCATAAATACATAAAATGGCATGTCATTAAAAATTAATTAAGAGTAAAATATCCATAACAAAAATATAAATGCACATACTCGTGCTATATACAGCGTCCTTTTTTAAGAGTTTCACAACTTTGAATTGGCAACACTGCTTTATCTGACAACTCATTTAACAGCTGATACCAGTGACAATTAAACAACTGGAAATCAACATTCGAAGAGTTAGTTATTGGCGGATTACGGCCGCAAATGCTGCAGAAAGTTTGGAAAAATTTGGTGTTCCAGATTGCGCCTTGTACGCGCCAGCCGTGGCGGCCACATGGCCGAAATCATATTCAAACATTAATGGCATAAAATTTTCTCTCCAATAAAGCCCCTTTCATTAATATTAAAAATATCTTTCTTTGTTTTATTATGATTTAAGCTTGTGCAACTCTAAAAAAAACACCCTTTATTTTTGTTTCGCAAATACCATCAAATTCAATCAGTGACCAATAAAATAAACTTAAATTATTTTTATTAAATAAAATGTCAAATGGCAATGAATGTTTATGAGTAAACTTATTCGGCTGCACTCTTTCATTCAATCAGTCAGCCACTCATTTGGTTATTCATAGACTTACCAAGCAATAACAATAAGCTGAGGTCCATCATATATACTGAAAATGTATTCATTTAACACTTGGCAACTTTTAAAAAAAAAAAAGAAAAGAAACTAAAGGTTGAAAAATTAAACGCATCAACGACAATCAGCTTAAATCGCTTTAGCCGCAATTTCAGCTAATGTCAATGCATTCAGCCATAGTCTCTCTCCTACTTGGCCTCATACTCATCTGGCATTTCCATTGCCATCGTCATTGTCATTGATATTCATGAGCTGGCATGGGCGTTGTTTGAACTTGACAGTGATTAAGATTTGCCGGCCCCAAATGATGGCATTTTTTTGGGGCTAGGGAATGGGTTGGTTTTGCCCCAGCCGGGTTTTGATAAGTATTCATAGGTATTAAAGGCAGACAGACGGCTGGTATTCGCTTTGCAAATGTAAATTAGACCGCCATTTTTTTAGATATTTTAATTTAGTCCTTTCGCTGTGTAACTGTAAAAATGACACTGTCAGAGACAAACAAACGAGCCAAGCCAAAAACCAAACCAAGCCATACCATAACAAACCATGCACAACATTTGCCTTTTCTTGCTCTCGGCATACACTTTTTAAGGGTAGGTATATTGATTGTGTAAGATAGCTTGTAAAGCCCGAAACATGCTTGTCGAGTTTCAGCATCTTTATCCCAATAATGGTATTTACCCATTTTATTTTTATTTCCCAAGAATTAATATGTATACTAAAGGGTCATCAATCGTGAGGTTTTTTTTTTCAATATGGTTTTTTTCGATAAATCACGCGTGAGTACTGTCCATCACTATTTTCCATACCACCAAGATCGTGTGATATCTCACGGTTGGACTTTTTCCTTTTGGGCTAGGTAAAGTCTAAAGTGTTTGTGGATAAGCCAGCTACGATTGAAGCATTACAGTGTTATTCGCGAGATACCGCCAATTATGCTCAAACGCGTCATCGAAAATTAAAAGCTCTGATGAACGAGCTACGGCGCAGTTGCGGCCAACATTTGAAAAGGATTATCTTTAAAAAGTGAATGGCAAGAATGATTCTTTCTATTGAAAATAAAGATTGTCCGATTCATTTGAAATATTTGTGTTTTTTTGCATTTACAAAAAAAAACTCAAGATTGATGACCCTTTAAATACCATACTGAAAATGTCCCATAAAGTCGAATTCACGCGTTTGAAAAAAAAAATTTTGAGTCTGAGAATTGAATACTCCAAAAAACTTGTTACCGATTTGATATATTTTACACAAAAAAAATCTATATCGACTATATTTGTATCTAGTTTCTTTAAGAAAGAATTATTCAAAACGAAGGGGGTTTTCGACAAACAAATGTGTGTCAATCTATTCAAAGTTTTTTTTTCTTAGTATTTTACTAAATATTCATATCAAATAAAAATTTTGTATAAGGCGCAAAGGAAACAAAATTTAGCTCGATACCGATAATGAACAAATAAGTATTGGAACGGCCATTAAACGAATACCAAAATATTGGGATCGAATATTCAGTATGGACCTGAAAATGTCAATATTTAAAATGCCTAAACGGTATGGCCCAGGCTTGATCCGATTCTTTTTCAGTCTTGTTTAAAAAATAACATAATATGGAAATTTATGAAGAGTAATAAATTTATGTACATATGAGTATATGCCCGAACTTAAGTTTCTAGACAAAAAGGCTCTTTATTTGTTTATGTCGAAGTTGGTGGTAATGTTTAACGTTTAAACTGTTTAACTGCTAAAGGTGCAGAGTTGATAGGATCCAAAAATCCAGTATGGCCTACTTTATAAAAGCGCTATTGATCTCGAAACAAATAACTTTGTTTTACATTGGCTTGAAAAAAAAGGCATTTCTTAAAACTTAACCTTATTAAAAAACGTTCGCCATAGAATATGTGACTTGATGCGTATTCTGTTTTAAATGGCCAAATTGTGCAAACATCATTTTATAATTTCCATTTTCAGAACTATTAGCCGAAAAAAATATTTCTGTGTACCGATATTTTATTGCATTTTACACTATTTCCAATACTGAAAATGTTTCTAAAGAACAGAACAACTTGTATTAGCCAAAAACGGACTTTCCTGTTCTTATCCTTAACATAAGACGTCGAGCTAACAATCCTCGTTTCTTTTAGAACATCTTTCGAACTGTCAACACACATAGCCAGTTTTCCCTTATTTTTCCATTCCGATTGTTATGGGATATATGTACAAGGCGAAAAAATTTCGTGTCTCGATTTGACTGAGTTTTGTTTTAAAAGTTTTACCAGGATATGTTTAAAAAATATATATATAATTCTACAGTTTTCACACACTTTGTATAATCGTTAAAAGTTTGATGCAATGGCCCCACAAACAATGCAATCAATTGTGCAACCTAATGTTTATAAACAGACGAGTTGTACAACCACTTGCGTCGGGTAAGGCTTGGGTTGGACTAGAATCTGATTTTAAAATCTATCAAAAATTAAATTTCCAAATCTATCGAAATTTCAATTTTTAAATTGATCTATTAAAAATTTATAGCTAAGTTCTCGCTGTTTTTTGATGAAAATGTAACTTTATTATAAAAAATAGTTATCAATGACTCATTCAAAGTATTGCCCATCGCTAGCTACAACTTTTTCCCATCTTTCTGGCAGAGTTCGAATACCTTGACGGTAGAAGTGTTCGTCTTTTGAGGCTATCCACGAATCAAGCCATTTTCCGATATTTTTGGCTGATTAGCCATGACCATGTGCCATCGAGCGGAACAAGTAAAAATCGGACGGCGCAATATCTGGGGAATATGGCGGGTGGGGTAGGACTTCCCATTTGAGCGTTCCCAAGTAGGTTTTAACAGGATTGGCAAAGTGAGGCCGAGCGTTGTCATGCAGTAAAATCACTTTTTCGTGCCTCTGCTCGTATTGTGGCCGTTTTTCTCGCAGTGCTCGGCTCAATCGCATCAATTGAGTTCGATACCGTTCCCCAGTGATGGTTTCGCCTTGTTTCAACAGCTCATAATAAACAACACCGGCCTGGTTCCACCAAATGCACAGCATAACCTTCGCAGCGTGAATATTCGGCCGAGCCAGTGACGTGGAAGCATGACCGGGTTGTCCCCAAGATTTTTTCCTCAATGGGTTGCTGTAATGAATCCATTTTTCATCACCCGTCACGATGCGATGAAGAAAACTCTTCCTTCTTTGTCCCTGGAGCAGTTGTTCACAGGCGAAAAAACGACGCTCAACGTCCCTTGGTTTTAAATCATAGTTCAAGTTCCTTGCATTTGAATCATTCCCAACGCATGCAATCGCTTGGAAATGGCTTGGCTTAACTCCTAATGCTGAAGCAAGCTCTTCTTGCGTTTGGCACGAATCCTCATCGAGCAATGCCTCCAATTCAGCGTCTTCGAAGGTTTTGGGTCTTCCTTTACGTGGACGGTCGTCAACATCGAAATCACCGTCTTTGAAGCGACGGAACCAATCACGGCACGTTGTTTCGCTTGGAGCAGCATCTCCGTACACTTTTTGGAGCTCTCGATGCGCTTCGTCTGCCGTTTTTTTCGAACAGAATAAGAAAATCAACACTTCCCGCAAAGGATGATTTTTTGGCACAAAACTAGACATTTTCACACAACCACAAGTAAATAATGCAAAAAGAAATTCACTAATGTGCCATAGCAGTTTGCTTACCATATGCCTAAGCTTCGTTTGTGAAGTTTTGGGTATGTCAAAATCGACCAGAACTTTCTGCTAAAGCCATCTATTGACAAACAGCGAGAACTTAGTTGCGCACCTAATACTTTTTATCATTTTGATGATAATATTGCAATCTATACATATAAATCTATTTGACCCTAAGTAAGATTGGCGTTGAAAAAGGATTTTGGATAGTTCCGCTTACATGGTGGCTCAAATTTTTCAGAGTTTTAGTTGATTTAAATCCCCCCGGGGATTGCAAACTTGACGTGGAGAGGGGGTCTAGTAGGTGTTACGATCCTACTAGTAGGGCCTTCCATGCCGGTAAGGCCGAGGGGTAGCATTCGAAGCCACCAGCAATCCACAACAGCAGGCGACCTATCCGGCTTGTCGTTTACCACCTTGACGTCCAGGGATGTAAGCGAGTATACAACAACATACTGCGAAGAAGTCCACTGTCGCCAGACATATTTATAATGTCTGATGGCTAAAGCTGGCAGCCCCAGCATCAGACTGGGATGTTTGGGCCAATCAGCCACTCTTCTGAACCAAAGCCGATTACTGAAACTCGAAAATTTACAGCCCCATGTTCCTCCTAGGAATTAAAATGGATTAATTAATATATAAATCTACTTTCAACTTGAAACTAGATTTTTTTGATAGCTCGATGGCAATTTTTTATCAAATGAAACTGAAAATTGGGAGAAAATCCTCTATCGGTAGTTAGATTTAGTGAGAGGACTCGTAATATTGGCTATGGTAAGCTTTTATGCGATCGGCCTGAAACATGGTATAGTATGTGCTCTGTAAAGCAAAAATTCACGCAAAAGAAACAGGATCAAATAATCACTTAAATGTTTTTAATAATTCAGCCACCAGTAGTAGGGTTTATGCCTAATGTGATTTATTTGTATTGGGGTTATGATTTTCTTTATTGGTATTCAGAGTCAAAAATTTAAAAAAACAAAAACACTATAAAAAACGAACATAATTCTCAACTTCCACAGTAACGAGGATGAATTTTAATACTAAACAGCCCCTTAGTTTAAGATAAAGAAGCTGTGCTGCAAATCTCAAGACAATTTGCCAAATGTATTTTTTTCATAATATTAAAACCTCGACAATCCAACATTTCCATGAGAGATTTCACACGTTCTTATAGGCCCTTTTAACACTTCAATGTACTGCTTGTGGCTAAGAAATATGATGGAAATAAACGTTGGAGATACATTTATGGCACATCCATTTAAGAAAATCAAAATCAAAAGCAGGGTAAAACAATGAAAGCTGCCCAAAATGAAGATAGTAGCACTACTAGGGTATGTAAACAACGTATACCCGCATCTAGTTTTCCTTAAAATTTTATATATTTTTTCGTTTGTTTTCTTCGGTAAGCGAAACCCGTCAAGCATCTTGCTAGGCTTATTGTTGTTGTCATTGTTGTAGCTGCTGTTGGCCATTTTTTGCATTTTGTGGTGATTTCAGAGTCAAAAGCGTACATCAAAAGGGTTTGTTGAACATACAGCCCACCCTGTAGCCACCCCCAGCAGCAAAGTTGCCAAATGCGGGCTGTGCGGGTTGCCAGGCAGTTATGGAAATTTTCAGTGCTGTCGAATTTTTATGCTAAAATGTCAGCAAAAAGCAAAAGATACGAAAAGAGAACCAAAAAGAACAACAATAATAAAAACAACATGAGAACAACAAAGTAAATTTCATTGTTTAACCAACGAAGGCAATTTAATAGCCATTGTTGTCCTTGCTGTTGTTGTTGCCTAGTTTTTATCCAACAAAATGTGTATGTAATGTGTTTTTAAAAGCCGCCAAGGCACACATACACACTTAAACTTGTAGTGCCCCTAAAACGAGCTCCCACCCCTTCCTGCCCTGCGGTAGCCCCCAATCCCAGCTCATTTACTTGCTGTACCAAGTAAAGTTTTGTTTTTATCTGCCATTTGCAGTTGCAGTTGCCGAAAAGTTGCAGCACTGCAGCGGACAGCGCAAAAGTAAACTTTAATTATAGCTGCTGAGTTTTCTAATGAATGCTTCAGCTGTAAAATACAGCCCTGGTTAGGGCTACTAGTGCTAGTAGTACATACAACTGGCCCCTTTTTTTTGCTATGCTATTTGCCTTATTAAAACTTTTTTGTCAACTTAAGAGTGGGCCACTGCCCACTGCATCTTTTAAAACTTTTATATTATTTTTATTTAATTTGGTTCTTCATTGCATACCTATACATATATATATATATGCATATTTTTTATTTTTTTTGCCATAAAGCTGCTGGCTTCATTATTGTAGACTGCTAAGGCGCTATGGCAACTCTAGTTTTAGCCGAGCGACTTTTATGCATTTATTTACATGACAACAGACAAGAAGCTACAAAATTTAATTAGTTAAAATTTAAAGGGCTCTGTCAATTTGTTTGCCTTTTGTGCCAGTTTTTATGTTTTTTGTGACTTTATATTTTTTTTTTAAGAAAAATCGTCTAGAAGTTCCAGCTCGACTATTCAAATTGCGCGCCAGCCAGAAATTGTTTAATTAAAAGTTTTGTTGCCGACGTTGAATGAATGTTGGCCCAGAACTAAAACTAAAAAAAAATGTAAAAAAACAACAAATTTTATAAACAAATACATAAAATAAAAAAACATTTGGCAAAAGTTGAGCTGCTTGTTGAACCTTTTTAAGCTTTTATTTCGTTTATTTATCTAAACACTTTAAATATTGTAACAAGGTAAGGATTTGCCATTTTTTTCCACAGCAGCCCAAAAGTAGGCTACACAAAAAGAAACTTAAATCGGAAATTGAGTTAATTATAAAGGTGACGCCATTCAGATGCAGATGTGCTGCTTGCAAGAATACTTAAAAAAAAAACCAAATCTATTAAATTTAAATTAAATACTATTAAATAAATTTGCATAAAATTTGTGTGTAAATGTATCTAAGATTTTAGCATCCTTTGTTAATTTTTTTCTTACTTTATCTAGATCCATTCTGCTAAAATAGTTAGTAGTAAAAAAAAAAAAAAACTTAAGGCAAAATTGTTGAGCGAAATCTGGCGCATTCTTTGAAAAAATTGAAATATAATAATATCGCCAAAACAGATTTAAAAAAGCACTTAATTTATACTATAATAATTTTTGTAATATTCTTCGATATTCTTAGATTAGATTTATGCCAACTTTAAGGTAGATATTCATTAGAAATAATTTAAATAATTTTTTTGCTTGTTCAAAGGAAATTTTTTTTACACAAAAAAAATTTCCCTTGTAACCAAAAATAGCTAAAGTAATATTGCTAAAATAATATTTTCGTGTAACTTTACTTAAAAGATGGAATAATAAAGAACTACTAGCTAAAGGCCCTGGTAGCCATGGCTTTCTTTCGTAATTGTTAGTTTATATTCTTTAAGTGTAAACTATCTTTATATGTATAAATAAATAAATAAAATAAAGAACTACTACCAAGATTTTTATGAAAATTAATTGTAAACAACATATACTTAAAAAAAAAAGGTGCAGAGCTGCGGCAACCATGTAAGCTGTTTTGTATCGAAAAAAAATAATTTCGCGCCAACACAAGAGAATTCATCGAAAAAATTAGGGAAATTTACAAATTTATCGAAGGGAAGTTATTGATAAAAAATTTCGTTTTCCGAAGCACGCAAAAACTAATTCCAATGTAATTGCTCGTTTTGGTTTTATCGTTTTCCGGAGCACGGCTGAATATATCGCATTTTGATGGGAATGTACCATTACGTCATCTTTTAACATTCGCATCAACAATTCAAACAAAAATGTAGACAATGAAAATATGTTATAGCCAGAAATTTTGAATTTTCTTGGCTCGATTAAGCTCAAATTTGACTTCTAAAAAGCATACTTTTATGTGGCAGACATGCATCTTTCGCTTTCCAAAAACCGATTGGTCTAAAATCAACCATATTGAGTGCCGGGGCCTGTGTTAACATGCTCCAATAAGCTTTGATGTTATTATTTTAAGTCTCTAGGCTTCTTAGCTGCAGTACATTTTAACTTATTCCAAGACTTTATTTGTATTTTATATATATGTTGTTGTTGAAACTAGTTCGTTTTGAACTAATTTGAAATTATTATTGTCTCAGAATGAGCCTGAACTTAAATTAAGTGCCAGCATGTTTGCGTACCGAATATCCAAAAAAAAACTTATTAAGTAACAAAACAAAATTTAAGATTCGAATCCCACGTAAAGCCATGGTCCTGCACTTTCCACTTTTCTTATTCCCTTAATTTTTCCTGTCTATTCTATATCCTTATTACTTACTCCCATTGTCGGTATCACAATGGGCCTATTCTTGGCCTAAGTGAGTTGGGACGCTAAGTCCCAACTGCAAGCCTAACCTACCTACCTACTTAAGTTTTACAGAGTTAGAATTTATTTTTTCAATCCAAAAATAATCATTTGGCTTATCAAATATTATTATAAAGAAATTATCGATAAAAAAAAAAAACCAACAATATATGGCAACACCCAATTTCAATTTTGCGACAGAGAGAGAGAGAGAGGAAAACAAAAAATTGTTAACGTGCGAGACCAATAAGAGAAACAGAATAAAGGAACACCATACTAAATGCCGCTAGCATGAGTGAGATAGCAAATTTACTTTCTTTGCCAAAATGATTAAGTTTTACACACTACTACCCCTGTTGCTCTCATATATATTTTTCATTGTCCTCATTTGCTCATATATGCAGTTAGAAAGAGATCATAGACATACATTCACTGATTATGTGTGCACCAAAAGCATCCCTGCAGTTCGGTCGATCAGGCCTGAAAATTTCAGCACTGAATTCAGGTATTCTTTATTCACTTGTCATTTCAGACCTGACTTTTCAAAAAATAAATCAACATTGAATTCAAGTACGATTTTTTCATTCATTCATTGGTGATTTCAGGCATGATTTTTCAAAGTCAATCAGCACTGAATTCATAGCTGATTGTGACGGCTAAGCTTCAGGGCTGAACGCCTAGGACATGCATGTGTTGAATTCTGTGACAAAAGAATGCGTAGATTCATGGCTGCTACTGAAAATTCAGGCATGATTTCTTGACTAATTCAGGCCTGAGCCGAATTAAAGGGATTCTACTATTTTTCTCTCTTTGGCTTATCGTCAATCAACAGCTAATTTGTGTACAGTAAATTTGAGTACCGCTACAGTTAAGTTACAAAATGAATGCAGGCATGCAGAACTCTAGCATCGGTGTTGCTTGTATATCAAGATATCTATGTAATATCTTTAGTTTAATTTTTTATTTTATACAAATTTCACAGGCTATAAAAAACTATGCCATTTTCTTTTCTAGGCGGAGGACTTTTGTGTGGTCTGTTCGGAAGAATGAGTAAACTGTTTTGAAGGGTATTTGTTAGTCTGTAGTGGTTTTTGGTTTGATTGTAAATTTTTGTATAAGAAAGTTTGATGAAATGACATTATTCGATCTATATTAGGCAAAAAAAAAGATTTTATAAAAAAGTAAAAACTTTTTAGTTTTTTCAATTTTTTAAAGCGAAATTTTTTTGTTCACGATTTTTTTTTTATAAATAAATTTTAATGAACGGATTTGAAAAGCTTAAACATATAGTCAGAGGCGGATTTATGGGAATTTTCAGTTTAAAATCTACCCCTAATGACCGTTGTACTTCCATTTTACTGAAGTTTTAGAAAGACAGATGTTTTTATTAATTGTGTATTGGAACAAATGAAAGTTAAAATAGTTTTCATTCATTTAATATTCCAAGTAAAAATATACGAATGAACTGCGCTCCCAAAAGCGAAAACAAATACATTTTTTTCGTTTTCTTTTTTAAGTGCTACCTATTCCACAATTTTCGTTGTCGATAAATAACCACCATATAACTATTTTTGTATACAGGGATATTATTTTTTGATCCACTCATAAACCCTATCGCACCTACCAGTTATCGATATGCCTATGAGTGTGTGTATGTGAACATATACCAAAAATTCATTTCTGGCTGTGCATGCTATTTTTTGGGTTGAATTAGAAAAATTATTTAAAAATTATTATCAAGAAATATCTTAATTTAAAATGGCATAAATCGAGTCTAAGAATGTCAAAGAATATTTAAAAAATTATTTCACTTCAAAAGGCGTACACTTTTTAACCCATTTTTGCAATTCGGTTGATTTCCGAATTTGAACCACATAAAAAAATTATCTTAGTGAAATTGAACGCACCAAACATTATTATTATTTTTATACTTACATATAAATTTAAATGACATAAAAGAGCCAAAGCCCCAAATAATAAAATGCTGTATCCGCAACTGACTACAATGTTCTCGAATTTTTCTCTCTGTGCACAAAAATTTAATTAATTAAATGCTGCTGCTTCTTCTTCTACAACTTCCTTACTTCGTATATACATATATATTTTTTGTTTCTAAGTGAAGCACTTGTAGAGTTTCGCTTCGCTTTGCTATTCATATAAAATATGTTATATAAAATGCCCTTTTCACGGGGCTATGCTTCACAGGCTTTTGTAATTTTGATAGACTCTATTTCTAGTCAAAAGCCTTGTATATCTGCCATATTTTGGGAGGCAGCCAGTCAAGTTGAAAGCTTAGAACGCACAGCAGCTCAAATTTTTAATTAAAAATACATTTTGTTTAAATTTTGGAAATAACTACGAATTATAATTACGCCTACTTAGGGCACATGAAAGTCAACTGCGCCTTACAATTTCACTACAGTTGGTCATTTTGAATGTGTTATAAATGATTTTAATTAACAAATTACCAATGGATAATGGTTGGAACAGCAGTTGCTAAAGCAAAATTCAGCTTGGTAATTAATATCCTATAAGTAATAAAGGGCCTGCTCTCAGCTATGCCAAAACTTTGAGCAATTGTTGGTTTTTTACAAAGTTATTTGATTTTGATTTGCATTGAGCAAAGAAACAATTAAACCGAAATAAAATCACTCAATATAACTCACTTAGAGGACTGCCAACTAGGCAAACAAAAGCATTTGAAAATGTTTAGATTTTTCTTCCTTTTTATATACAGTTTGGTAATAAAATGGGCAAAAGAGTATATAAGCTGGGCTTAAAGATATGCAACAGGCAGTAGGTACATATTGTGGTGAAAGCCAAAAAGGTATAACAATTTAAGCCAGAAATATTGCCACAGAGTTTTTAAAAGTTGATAATCGAAAATTGCATGGACTAGATATTAATAACATTTTCTACCATGGCCTTTAATTAATCATCCTAATAAAAACTTTTTGGGTTGTTCTAAGTTTCAATATGTTGAACGTGTTGGAAATGCTAATATTTTATCCAATCAGACCCACTATTTATCAACATTACATCATACAGCATAAAAGTACCTAAAACTGTACTCATTTCCATTTGTTTACATATTTTTGGAGATTTCCCATGCCCGACAAAGTTCCGTTTCACAATACTCCAGATACACTTAAATCATGAAGTGAAAATTTCAGTTTTATCCAGCAATCACTCGACACAGATTCCCAGACCGTAAAACTATATTTCGACATACATATTAGATATATTAGAGGATATTAATCGCTAAAATTGAACAATTTTGTCTGACGCGCCCATACTTAAAGGAGGCCCTTTTCACAAAGGAAGCATCGAAATGTTTAAATTACTTATTTTAAATATAAGAAGCAAATTGAAGGCTAAAAAGCTTTAAAGAAAAGTAAAAAGAAGTGCGGCATACTTCCCTGGCGACGCAAGTTTAATTGAATTCTTTTGTGTTTGTTTTTAGAAAAACAATTTAAAAAAAATGCTTTTCAACAGTTTAATGAAGTTTTGGATTTATTTAAGGAAGAATTGATCGCCGTCAAAGCTGTAATAAAATCGTTGTTTTTGATGCTTTTAACTGGAAGTTTGCATAAACTTCGATATAGCGATGTTGGATCGCCGGTAAATAGTAAACACTGGCGATAAAAGCTGTTCAAACCCGATAAAGTTCAATGTATCACAAGAATCGGAGAACTGCAACCGGTATCTTTTTTTATTCACATCGGATCATTGACTTGAATTTTGCGTTCCAAAGCGGTATCAGTCAATATGCGGTCAACTTCGTGCATTTACGCAGACACGAGGTCGAAGCAAGCCAAGCACTGCAGAGAACAAAATTAATACTCAGTTCAACTCAGTTGCGGTAAAATCAAGTCAGTCACAATATACCGCAAATGACCGCATGATTGCAAACTGAAAATGCGGTATAACCGCATTCTGAACGCGTTCGAAAATATATTGCTTCGTCCGGTACTTGAAAAACTGATACCCGTCGTTACCGCATCCGACTGGGAGCGCATTTTCAGCAAGCATGATTAAGCTGACTTGTTCATACCGGTTGCAGGTCTATGACAAGAACTTTAAAAATTTGTATATATTTTTATTTTACTAGCAACATTAAAAAAAAAAGTAGTAGAATCATGAGAGTAATTTTTGCTCCTGAGTCAACTCAAAGATTTTTTTACTTGTTTTTATGGTGCCAACCCGAATATTGACTGTTGTGAAAACACTTGGTAAAATCCGAATAATTCTATAAGCAACCCAGAGCTTTCACTGCAAAAAGTATAAATAGTGTTTTTCCCAGTCGAGATCTCTCAACCTTATAGCTTTTTATTCTTTTTACCATCAACGTAGCAAAATTTCAGTAAGCAATTAAAACGCAAAGCGCAGAGCTCTAGAAGTCTTGCAAAACCAATCAAAAAATACCATCATATCAGCGACAGAAACAAAAAAAAAAAAATACAAGAGAGCTGAGTGTTGGTTTTGGTTTAGGATAAAAAAAAAAACAAACTGATAATGGCCAAAGTTCTAGGGATGAAAGTCTACAAAAAAAATATAAGCAATAAAAAAATACAAATACTGTAGTTCTAAACTGAAGTGGGCCAATACTGGCAAAAGTTTTGCAGCTATGGAAAATCTTTACCTAAGGTTGACACCCATTTCAACTGCTCGGGGGCAAGGTTTTAGAAAATATCCTGCAAAACCTGTTCGAAACAAAAAACACAACAAAGGCAAAACAGCAACAAGAGCAAAAATACAAAAAAGAAAAACAAATCGCAAAACGAGCAACGAGAGCAAAACACATTGAAACGAGAACGCAAACAAATTAGCAAACGACGGCAATAGAAACCCCAAATAAAAAAAACAAGTGAGTTGCTTATAGTTGGGCTATACCGAATTTAAAATACCCTTTATACTTAAAATGTAAAGAAGCATAAATTAACCAGACCATTTATGGGCTGCTTTGTTGAAAAAAGAGTGTTTATAAAAATGTTCTTGACGATGTCCTTATGGAATTCGGTTAGCAAAATTTTGATGACTTGTGGATTTTTTAACAGACTGCACTTCTGAGACACAAGGGACAGCACCAAATTCGGATTTGAATTTAATAAAAAATCTTTGGATTAAGCGTACAGAAATGGGAGATATTTCTATACCCTTATGGATAAGTAAAGGACTCTATAGTTGCTAAATAGGCCAAAATAGACAAAACCGTCAATTGAAGAAGTCGATTATTAAAAATATTATGCTACAAGCTCATTTTTTTCGTGCTGCTCATTTTAGTATATAGAAAAAGGGTCTTACTTCTTCTAGATTTTAAACACAAAATTTGTTTTCACTAACCCAATATTTCCTAGTACGCAAAGTACAGTGTATAAAAAACAAAAACAACAAAAAGCATGGAAAAAAACAAGAGCAACAGAGATGAAGTGGACATGGCAGTGGGGGCCGGTCAATTGTGCAGCATTGGCGGGTATGCTGCAAATGTGCCAAAGTTAATTAAGATCGAAATCAATATTGGCCCTTCAGCTAAAAGCATCAAGCAACCCGAAGTTGTTATACTAGCAACCCATTGCACAGCCAGGGAACGTTACTCCCTCTCCAGCTACTATCATCTAATGCTACGCCCCCAGGGCCGGCAACGTGCCAGCCAAAAAAGTGTCAAACTGTAGCCGAGAACTTGGCGAGCTCCTAACGAAATAATTTAAGATATTTTGTGTTGTTAATTCGAATGCGTAACTTTTTCAGGGCACCCTTGGTATCTTTGATTTCATGTCTATTATACGGTAGTAGCTGAACACCCCCTGTACCACGAGAGCAAACAGCTCCACCACGGTCATGGCCACACTACTCAAGTATGTAATTTAATTTGCCTAAAGTTTGCTCTTTTATGTTGCCAACTTAGAGGCCAGCGAACTCACTAGCCTAACAGTCTGCTGTCTGTCGTCTGGCTTTCTGCCACTCTAACAAAATAGTAGAATAATATTACTAACTTGTTGGTGCTCCCTCGTCTGGACGGCTTTTCGGTTATTTATAGAGTGCATTACTTATTTGTGTAGCCCAAATTGGAACTGTTTTATATGGATGCACGTGGTGAACAAAGTAGTCTAATGGCTGATAGATAATGTCAGTAGATAGTAATAGGTTTATGCAATAGCTAGTTGTATGAGTATATTGGGTTCTTCAATTAAATCACTATCCAGCTTTTGTGATTATGTAGATACTTCTTATGTGTAGTTTCTGCTCAAACAAAAGGTGTAAAAGTAATACTCGTATCAAAAATTACTTTTGCTTTTTCTGGCCATAACAACCTGTTACTGGGTTACGCTAGAGAGGTACGGTGTACCCCCAGTCGTATAGAACACATTTCGGCCACTGAGCAGCATCGTAAAAAGCATCGAGAAAAAAAACTGAAATTTATTTTGTGAGCCAACAGTGCTGCCCATTTTTTGAGCAATTGATAGCTAGATGGCGCCAGCAATTTATGCTAGATGGCGCAAGCGGTAACAACAGCTATTTTGTATAAAACTTAAGCAAAAAGTAAATATTAAAATATTACAAGGATTAAAACTGATAAAACATGAATCCTCAACAAAGTAAATAATTAATTATTTTGCAAAAAACGCCGCAATAATCGACATGGTTGATGAAAACATATTTGAAATTACATTGGTTCTTGTATAAAGTTTATGTTTCTATTTTGGCTACCCGGCATTATTGTGTTTATCAAAATTCCTTGCTGCACATTTATTTTTTTGTTTTTAGCGCTAAAACAGAACAGGTGATGTTAGTGCTGGCGCCATCTAGACGCCAATTGCCCAAAAAAAAAAAGGCAGCACTGTTTGCTTACAAAGACCAGACAGCAAAAATCTTGACGCTTAGAATGCTGCGTACTGGCCATAAGTACAAACATGTTCAACGACTTGGAAGGTTTCGTCTTGGCATCGAATGGGTTGGCCAAAAATCTTACGAATTGGCGGTTCACTCTAAGGGTACTTGCATTAGATATAATTCAGGGACATGAAGAAAAATGGTAAAGACTTGCTCTGGTGAGATGTGTTTATTTGATAGACGTTTGTCTTTAAAAATATCAAAAGGATAGTTTCTCATCATGCTTGAGGCTGCTTATCTTTCGTATTCTCATATACAACGAGTGTGACATTTTTCTAGAATAGTGAAGCCAGGCCCGACGAGAGGGGCGGGAAAAGAGGGGGATTCTCCCGGGCCCATTCCGAAGCACCCCTTTTGTATCCCATTCATATTTTTAAAGTGGTCGCAGAATAGAAAATATATTGTATATATCTTAAATAGGCTGTGTATGTAAGTATATTGTAAAAAGTCATATTGGAGAGTAGCCCTAAACCTTCAAGAGGTATCAACTCTATGACGCGACGTGTTTTCTTGAAAGACTACCAAAAGCCACGAAGAGATTGAATGAAGTGGACATTTGCAGGTGTGGCCTAAAGTGGACTTACCAGTCCAGTGTTATATAATATTACTATACAAGTAAATAAAATAATCATTATGCAAACATTATCCGCAATCCTCGTGAAGTCAGCACAGATATTTTCAAAAATATTTACATTGTTGTATCCGTATCTCCATCTAGCCGTAAGTGTTTCTCATTCCTATCAAATATCATGCAAAATCCTATATATTTGGTACATATAGTACATACATCATTGCTTGGCAGCTGTTGCCATATTGCATACATTTTTATAGCCATCACTTTATTCAATTGCTTACCTAAGCGAACTTATATAACAAACCAATTACTGACCCGCTGAAGCTGACATAATTATGCGTCACATTGGATTTACAAACCCACACAGATACACCCACTCACATACACATATACACCCAAATTCCCAAGGCCTAACACTTCAACACAAGTGGAAAATTTGTGGGTACCCTTCTCCCTCCTCTCTTGTAGAAGAAAAGAAAGAAACAAGTTAACCAAAACGAGGCAAAAATTTCAGCCCCAATTCCAAATTGCTGGCACATAATTCAAAAAATTGGCATAAAGAAAAATCGCTTTTCAATTGTGTTTGTATGAGTGAGTGTTTTTAAGTGAATGTGTGTGGGTTAGTGTGTATTGGACATACTTCCCATATGCGAGGGTAGATTGATCAGACAGCGAGTTTTGGAACTATCTGCAAAGAAACTTGAAGTGAAAATGAATCCTGCAGGAATTGGATTCAACTACTCTGAATGCAACTAGTTTTTGAATGTTTAAAAAAACAACAGTCGCGGGACAGGAAATTATGGTAAAAGATAGCGCACCCCCTTTACTCTCTCAGAGAGCGATTATGATATTGTTTGTGGAAAGTGAATAATTTGGGATACACATAAAAATGTCATTTAGTTAGCAGTTAACAAATATAAGTTTATAATAAACGTTTTAATTAAAAACATGTAAGCAATTTAAAAAAATAAGCTGATTGCAAATTAATCAGCTATCAGTTGAACATAATATTCAAAAATGCTAGTTACCAGCCTTTGATGGCCACACGTAAAATTTTTTGTTTATTTTATTAATTTTTTAATATTTATATCCAATTTTTGTTCTTTATAACAACTCTGAATATTATTAAGTATATTACAAAAATTTTTGATAGTAAAAAATTCATTTCATATACACTCAGTCTTCCAACCAAATGACCTCTACGACTTTGAAGCTGAAGAAGAGGTCTTTAGCTTTTTGGACTCGCCATGCCGGATGAGTCTGCCAATTCGGTCTGTTCCTCTCAATGAAATTGAAGATGAGGTGAGAAATACAAATTGTAAAAAAAACACCGGGCTACGACAAAATAGATGGTACTACTATCAAAAACTTACCTCTTAAATGCACTAGGCTTCTAATGTACATCTATAACGCGATACTAAGACTAGATTATTACCTTAGCCAATGGAAATGCGCAGAGGTAATAATGATACCAAAGCCGAATAAGCCAGAGCATTCCCCATCCTCATACCGTTCTATTAGTTTGCTTGGGAAATTTTCAAAAATAATTGAAAAGATTCTTTTAAGTAGGATGTCAATCGTGATGGACGATCTAAACATCATACCCGACCATCAATTCGGATTCAGAAGAGGTCACGGTACGCTTGAGCAATGCCACCGGATTGTAAATGTAATAATGAGGGCGTTTGAGCCAAAGAAATATTGTGCAGCGGTCTTTTTTGATGTCACACAAGCTTTTGATAGGGTATGGCATCCTGGTGTGATTTTTAAAATTAAGAAATGGCTTCCGGCACCATACTACCTCCTTTTAAAGTCATACCTATCCAATCGTCATTTCTATGTCCAACAATCTGGTAAACACTCGAAGCTATATAAGATAAATGCAGGAGTGCCTCAGGGGAGCGTACTGGGACCTGTGTTATACACTGTTTTTACTGCTGATCTTCCACTTTTAAACAATACTGAGGTAGCAACATATGCTGATGACACGGCAGTCGTTGCATCAAGTGAGAATCCTGTGGAGGCATCTCGACATTTGCAAGAACAACTTTGCATGGTAGACAAGTGGCTAAACAAATGGAAGATAGCTGTCAGCACCCCAAAAATCTGTCCAAGTAACGTTCGCACTGAAGAAAGGAAATTGTCCCGCCGTTTCCCTAAGTGGTTTGACAATACCAGAAAGCCATACTGTAAAGTACCTTGGTGTTCACTTGGATCGAAGGCTCACTTGGAAAACACATATAAAAGCTAAACAAATACAGGTAAGGGTAAAATGTCGAAAAATGTATTGGCTCTTGGGACCAAGGTCTCAGCTTAGCTTGGAAAACAAGGTTCGGCTATACAAAGCCGTACTTAAACCCGTATGGACTTATGCAATGCAGCTTTGGGGAACAGCGAGTACATCCAATATTGAAATATTACAAAGGTTTCAGTCAAAGACCCTAAGAAGTTTAGCAAACGCTCCATATATAAGCAATTTTGAGTTGCATAAAGACTTAAATGTGCCTTTTGTCAGAGATAAGATAATAAGACACACAAAAGCGTACATTGGAAAACTTCATAGGCATAAAAACCCTTTTAGCGTTAGGTCTTTTAGAAAATACGTTTGTAACTAGACGCCTTAAGCGACATCATGTTTAAGACATACCCGGCAGATTTTAGACACATGTTAAGTTTTATCTATTTATCTTTTTTTGATGTAACAAATGAAATACGTTTCGTTATAATGGCTGATTTTGTTGAATCTCTGTCAATCCTGTTTTGTAAATTACTCATGTTAATTCATTTACTTATTATCCACGGGTAGATTGAAAATTAAATAAACCAAAAAAAAAAAATATTGTACTTTAAAAAGAAAAAAAAAACATTAAATACATAATGCTAAGATGTGTTTTAAAAAAATGGTGATTGACATAGTTAAAAATCGTACTTAAGATAAAATAAAAAATGTAATATTCCTTTTAAGAACATGTGATGGTACAAAGATGAAGAAAAAGTTTTTGTATAATATGCATATTGGACAACTTCGATTATTCCAAAAAATGTATTACTTTCATTCAATTGATTTTTTTTTTTTTCCCCGGTTTTAAAACATAAAGATTCTTCAAAAGAAGCACCTGACCTTATGAAATGTTCTTATTTGGAAGAGTAAGTACAGTAGTATTATGGAATATTGCTAGCTAAAAGGAGGCCTTCTGGGAAATAAAAAGCTAATAAGATGCATTTTATTCAAAAAAATTACTGACTTACCAAACGCCTCTCGCATATATTTTTGCAGACCTTGGGCAACATCTGCGTTATGTTTTCCTTTTTCGCAATGAGTGTGAGACGTAAAGTCGTAAATGAAAATTTGAAAATTATTGCAATGCCAGCAACAACAACAAAAGCACTGAGAAAAGCAGCTACAACAGCAAAGCAACACATCATTGAAATATGTTTTTTCTTGGCACTTTTGCGAGAAGTTGCCGATTGTAGTTGTCAGAGGCGGCTGCAGTGAAAATTTTTGAAGGGGTTTCGAATGTGTAAAACAATGCCAAATATTTCGGATGCATGTAACACCCAAGAAACCCCTTTTAGATCCGCCACTGTTTTGTTTTTTGTTGTTTTTGTTGCAGTCGCTGCTGCCGTTATGATTATTATTATTATTATCGGCAAACAGAAGTACTTGTTCTGCCCTGGCCTACCCCTGCTTCGAAAACACCCCACATACACAATACATGGCAAATTTACAAGGAATATGCCAAAAATCAAGTCAACGACAAGTAGAGCAACAAATTTTGCCAAGCCTTCGCTGTAAGCAGAGTTTTCTTGGCTTTTCAACACTTTCAATACCCTCCAACACGCCCCGACGAAACAAAATACAAATTGTTTGTTTTGTTTGTTATAACTGCAATTTGAAATTTATGACTTTTTGACTATTGGCAACAGATTGGGCCTGGAGTTCATTATTTGCTCGGGTCAATGCTAAAACTTTTGAATTTTAATTTGAAAATTATGCGCATTTGTCGTTTGGCTTTTTTAATTAACTGTTCAAGCTACAATGCACACTTATATATATATTATATACACACACACACACACACACACTTATGCTCACACACACACACACAAACACTTACAATACTATATTGTATGACTTTGTTTGTTTATTTGGTTTGTTGGTACTTTGGTTGACTACGGTGGCGTATGAGTAATGTTATAGCCGCCGCCAGCTAAATATTTCTGCCGCTTAATTAACTCGTAAATAAATTATTTATATCGAGACAAGGTTGGAAGGAGACGTAAACTGGAAAGGGGTTTGCTGCTTCTTGTGGGTGATACTGTTTAGCTGCAAAATGGTGTTAATTGCCAGCCCGTAAATGGACACGCGCAACAGTCTGCGCTAAAAGTCAATGCTGGGCATTGGCCAAATGGCGGAAATATTTTCCCGAACTATGCACAGTACCATCTCTGACATTTCTTACTTTATCCCATTAAGCCCTGTGGAGTAACGCGTGCGAAGATTTGCCAAAAAGACAGATAAGAACTTTAGTTCTGCCAAAACGAATCTGGAATGCGCTTAACTAAAAACTTTTGTAAAAAATGTCTTCAAGTTATACACTAAAAATTTTATAATATTATAAGGAAATAATAAATCATTATTTTTTTTTTCAAAAATGTGCTAAAAAAGAAACTAATCTACAGTTGACAACAAACATTCTTCCGAGCAAAAAGTTGTGCTAAGAACTCAATTATAAATGTTGGCATGTGTGTATCAAATAAAATTATAGCCGAAGGCCTGAGTAGCCAGTGCTATCTATCTTTTATGTTTATTAAAATGTAATTATCATTGTAAATAAATAAATAAAATGAAATTCTTTTTTTTTTATTTTAATTTAATCAAAATTATTTTAGAGTATACCAAACGTTTATGAAACTTAAAAAAATATTAAATCAATTAAATTTCAGTTAAAATTAAATTAAAATAAACATTTAAAATGATTTGATTATTTAACTAAATTTGCTCATAACAAAAATTTAAAAAAATTTAATTAATTAAATTTAATTTGAAACTAAATTATAATTAATATTACTCTTCGAATATAAGTGAAGCGGGCCACTCTTTAAATCGACCTTTTTGATTTTGAACAAATTTTTTACATATTAAAAAGAGGTAGTAACCAATATTCACCATGTCAATTTTTATTGCAAAATTCCGATTACTTATCGAGTTATCTTTAACCGGATATTTAGATTTTTGTTTTTCGACGATTCTTTGACAAGTCATTTGGCTTAAGCGAGTAAATATATTTGAAAAATTTTTATTCCATAGTCTAATTTTGAAATTTCACAGTACAAAATATCTTATGGTCGCAGTGCCCCAGCTCTTTGTGAGGAAAGATATAATTTTATTATTTAAGGCCCATACGCAGCATGCAAAAATTCCGCACGAAAAGTCAAAATTTCATATAAAAAAAAAATCCCAAAAAAGGGAAATTTTTTATATGAAGTTTTGACAAAAAAGGGAAATTTTTTATTATATGAAGTTTTGACATTCCAAAAAAGGAAAATTTTTTTATATGAAGTTTTGACATTTCGTGCGGAATTTTTGCATGCTGCGTATGGGCCTTATGAAAGAAATTGGATTTTAAAACTTATTTTTTATTTTATTTTTTTTTCATAATTTTAAAATTCAAAAGTGATCCCAGCTTCTCTCAAAAATTCGAATAATCCAATTTTAAGCGCATTCACTGCGTGCAAAAAAAAATCAGTAACTCATATTTGAGGAAACTATGCTAATTCTAATAATGTCATCTCCAGAGGTCGCCAAAGTGCACAGTGGTAAATAGGCATAACTGCTTTAAAAGATCATACTTTGAACTTGCTATGAAAGTTAATTTTGATATCTTGAGGAATATTTTTAAAGTAATAGTAAATATCTCAAAAAATTTAAGGTCAAAGGTGACAAAAACCGGGTTGTAAAATTTATAAGAATATGCCATAAACATGTAGGGTTCAAAATTCGCGACAAAGCTCTCTGAAAAATTTCGTTCTGGGAGTTGGAAGAGCTCACATGAGTCCATATACAAAGTTTGAGGACTGTAGCTTCTTTACAAACACATTTTCCGATAGGTTGGTTGTAGTGAGTATTCTTTATTTTTGCCTATAATACACGATGTTCCAAAACGATTTAAATAAATCCCATAGATGCCTGTGCTCAATATTATTGGTTCAAAATCTATTGGTGAAAAAGAGGGGCCAATCTCAATGAACTAGACCGGAAGAAGCACCTTGTGGAAAAATTTAATGCTCCTAGGTATTTCGGCCTTCGAGAAACAGAGAATACGGACAAACGGACAGCCAGACCGACGGACATAATTAATTCGAATCATTTTGCCGTCCTGATAATTTAGGTGGGGTCTTACTCGTTTTCCTTAGCTCCTTAGCTTCCTGTAGCTTTTTTGGTTGTTTTTGATAAAATGTTGTCATCCTTGATTCTTAAAGCTTATCAAAATTTTATAAAAAAATAAACAATTGGTGTCTGAAAAATTAAAAATATTAATTAATTAAATGTAAGCCTTTTTTTTACTCTCTTCTCTACATAAATAAAAGCATTTAAAACATCGTCAAAAAGTAGCTTTTTTTGTGAAGATGCATCTTTTAGGAGTTTGGTCCAAAGAACTTATCTTTTTTATGGAAAAACGCCTGAGTACCATTTATCTATTATAACATTTCGATACTATACTTTATTTCAGGTATCGCAAATAGGAGTCATGGTGTTAAAAAAAATCAAAGGGAAAAAAGTGCTTTGGATGAAAGTGCAAGCCACTGTACACTATATTATATTTTTTAAAGGACTATACGAAATAAGGATACATTTCTATTCTTAATTTTTAACAAAAAAATCAAGCTTACTGTTATTTTTTGACTAAAAAAATAAAAATTATGAAATAATATTTAAATGCCAATTTTTATAAAAAAAACTGCACAATAACTCTTATTTTTTTGGATGCATGCGCGAACACCTTTCCATCGACGCCTACCATGTCTATAAAGCTTATTTAATATAGAGACGTTTTAAGCCCGCACTTTAACTTCTTGAATTTGATTTTTTGACTCGTTTCTTTCCAAAAATGAATCTCTTCCATAAACCATAGATGATTCAATAACAAAAACTAAAAAAAAAGCAATCCTATAATTAATTATTTCATAGTCTCAAAAATCACCAGACTGAATTCTAAGCTTCGATACCGGCAGAATCCGAAGCCACCGAATTATCTTGGTTAATTCCAGGCACAGCAACTTTTTGAAATTCTGAGAAGTTTGGTAAAATATTTATAGCGTTAGAGTTTCCATGACGTCATAAATGTCTGCGAAACTGAATTTCAAGGCAACAACCATTGATCAATATGAGAGATAAACATACCTTGGAAGCCAGGGATTTGCAAAAAAACTTCTGAACAATGAAATTTTTCTTTCTTTTGTCTTATATGAAAGCATAAGCACAACTGCTTAATAATTTCTGGCACAGCCCCTACTATTGCACTCTTAAAGCGTTGTCATATAAAAATAAACTCTTATATGAAGAAAAAAAACCTTCTGTCAAACATGAAATGCCAATTTGACAGATTGCAGCTTCGATCGCAAAAGAAATTCATTCAGTCTAAAGATTATACACATTATAATGCTTATCGCCGCCATTTTAGTTTACACAAAAGAGTATTAAAATGGCCTGCTAAGAAAATAACATTAAACTACAGCAATGTTGCTGCCATATTTTACAAAAGCGGCAACAACAACGCACGAAAAAAATCGAGTTAGTTGGCAACATTTATGTGCGTTTCCGGTTGCAATTGTCACGGGGTTTGAAAGCGGTTCGCGGAAATGCGAAAGGCAATGCAGAGATTGTGTTTACCAAGCCAATGGCTGTGTGAGTGGGCATTAAGAGTTGCCAACCAAGTTTTTGCTGTTGTTATTGTTATGCAATTTGTTGTTGTTGTAAAAGGGTGTTGCTGTTGTTGGCTGGCAAAACATAAACGCTGCGAGGCAGCAGAGCGGAGCAGTGCAGTGCAGCCCCCCCAACATAAAATATCAAATTTTATGCATTTAAACGTTGGCTAGAGACCCATGGGGGTGGGTTGCTTTGGCGGGGGCAGCGGCCAGATGGAGGTGACTTGCAATGTGCTGGAGCGCGTACACAAACTTTTAATTTTATTTCAGGCTCTCGCGGGTAAAATGTGGCGCCAATGCAGCAGCAGCAGTGCAATAACAACAAAAACAACAACAGTTGTTGCAAACAGCCAACAAAGCCAAGCCAAGTCATATAAAGGGTAAAAGAGCGCGTGAGGGAGGGGAAAGGGATGCCAAGGCAAGTGTCCTGCCTGGCTTAAGCCAAGTCACAAACCAAGCCAAGTGACATTTGGGAGCTGTCTATTGAGCATTTTATTAGTTGACTTGGCCTCTCTCTCTCAACAGGGTTGCCACCTGGCTTGCAGTTATATAGCATAAAGCAGCTTTCAACTTTTATGCCAGCGCACATTGTACGAACTTTATGATTTTGCAATTAATTTCGACTTTCGTAATACAAAAGATATACAATGTCTACGAAAGCTGCAGCAAACTGTTAAGAAAATTTGTTTTTAGCTGCATCCTCTTAACTGCTACTTATCTAAAAGTATAACTCATGTACACATTCTTTTTTTTTCGCTGAAAAATCAAATCACTTCGTTAGTCTAAACTCTAAAGCAATGTACATGAAGAAAAAGTGTTGTAAAATTCCACTGTAGCTTTCGATTGATTTTTTTTTTTAATTATCAAACTCAACAAAACAAGAAGGATTTAAGACGCCTGCAGGGATGCTGAGCAAGAGACGTTACCAAAATGCAGACGCGGCTGGATACCGACTAATGCAAATACATTCATATAACTGTTCTTGAGTTAAAGATTTTGAACCGAAGATTTGGCCATGCGAAAGATGATGGAGTTTCTGAAACTTCAATGGAAACCGATACAACTCCGTTAAAGATGTCCAAAGGGCGTAACGGCATAACTGAAGGGAATCCAGGAAAAGGAGTTCCAGAAATTCCCTTGCTGCAACAGATTTACCCCTAATTCAGAAATTTTAAACTTGTCACATGTCCAACCAATTATTACACATAAAACTATAATTAATCCTGTGACGCTTTGTAGGCGACCCAAATGTTGTTTATTTGAGTGTAGATTCGGCAGCGATAAACTATGGCAACCGTGTCTCCTTATCACGGCACTGATCCATTGCAGTGGTTGCTAATTAATCCCAACAGAAACTACAACCACAAAACATTACAAACATTATTAGCATAAAATTTTATGCTACAAGTATGACTATCAATACATAAGTAATTATAAGTATATAAGTATGTCTATATGAATGTGAGTGAATGAGTAAGCGGGTGAATGAGTGCCGTATGTTGCCACATTTGCTGCACAAGCTGCCGCCGCCGCCTCTGCAACTGCCGCACTGCACTTTCAGTTTACATGCCGCAAACGTGTTTTTCAATTATCGCAAGGATTATGTTAATTGGCTTTGGTCTCTCGCACTATCCCGACTATCTCTATTTTTTCACATGTTGTATTCCATTTGTGTAAATCTCAGATTTATGCATATAAAAAGCATTTAGCGAACACATTTTACTCTGTAGTGGCATTTATTTATAGAAAAATGTGGGGGAATTTGTTTGACAAATACAGCGGGGAATTCAGGTGAAGGGAGAGGGATCTGCGATACAGACAGGGCTTCAAGCTCACTGTATCAACATGTGGTTTAATTTTAAGCTGACAAATTGTTAGTTGAATGGTACTAAATGATATTTGTGCCTGGTTTTTTTCCAGCCAAATATTATAAGCTCCCATTAATTAGCGCGTTTTAGTTGGACTTTACAGATATTAGCGAGCTGAATAACTAGTATTAGTCGATTTATAAAGTTTTAGTTACACTAAAATGAATAAATAAATTGTGATAGATGGTTCAATTTTAAATACTCAAACCTTTAACATTTACTCTAAAAATATCCACACCACGCAGCGTATGAGTATTCATATATTGGATGAGCCAGCTGTTGGTTTGTTTGTTAATTGAATTTTATTCGAATATTTTCCATCGAAATTGGGCAAATGTATATACCAGATGCAAGTTTGAAACTATTCATTTATATATGAAAAATAGTTTCGTCCAATTGGCCACCGCGGCTGGCTCTACAGGTCCGTATGTGAACATTGTAATTTTCAATGACTTTTTTTTTGACGAAAACTCATCTGCCTCTTCTATTGTTGAGTTATTTGAATCTTGTAAGACGCAAAGTGGCCCAGGAAGGTGTAATTCTTGCGAACGATGGACTATGTTTTTTCACAGATCGACCATTTTCTTAGTACGCCTGTACCACTTTTACGCGTTGTTTGGTTTTTAAGCGATCTATGACTAAAATTGAGTAGTTTTGAACTTGACATATGTCGAAGAGCATCCGATTTATGAGTGTTTATCAACCAAACCAGTAGATGGCCAACCCTATATAAATGGCGTTCTTTGACAAAAATGTGAACAGGGTATGCGCATGTATGTAATATTCTAAGCTAATCGAATACCCATCTACATGGAACAAGATTGATTTGGAATAAAAATGTAATAAACAAATTTTATTTTTCGTATAGAGAATTAGTTTGGTCCAAGAAGACAAATCTTAGCTACTTTTTCTGCACAATTCTTCTTTTGCACTAATAAGATGATGTATCTCTTGTTAGCATTTTCAATAACGTTCTCGATCTTTGCTCTTAGCATAGCCGAAATTTCATATTCCATATGTGACGTGAGTTGCACCAAAGTCCGTATTTTATCGATAATACACAATTCAGATTTCAAATATCCCCACAAGAAAAAGTTAAATCAGACAAACGCAGTGGCAGGTCTCTTTCCTACAAGAAACACTTCGGCAACTCTAAATTGCTTACGATAAATATTGCATTGAATACTCTGAATCAAATATTCTTGGAGTTTTTGAGAAATAAGTACGCGGTTGTGACGACTAACGCATTTCATGAACTACGCTCTGTATAAGCTCTGCGACGACATAGATATAGTCCAGAGGATAAACATCGAACGGACCCGCTGCCTCGGTCATATTAATCGTACGTATCAAACAGCTTCAGCGTGTAAGGTCTTTAATACGGAAGTTGGGAAACCCGTCGAAGATGTAGAACGCGCTTGCTTTGGAACGAGCGTAAAACCTGATGTGGTGTTGTACATGGACTGTCCGAGATGTTATAGGCCGTTCCTATTACTTTTGTTTTTTCCCTTTGCTTTCTCTATCATTTGATTGCTTCAACCGCCTGTGTCACCCTGTATACCTAGGTTCGAAGGCTGTATATAGAGAAGAAATGTCGCCTTTTGTCCGGTCATTTGATGGTGAGATTGAAAGATTGAATGAAAATCTACAACTTGTTAAGGAGAAGTCAGGTGACTAAATCCAAGAAGTAGGCAACAACGAAAGAAGAATGAAAAGAGCCTTTTATTCATCTAATGCGAAGCGAGTGGAAATAACATTGCACCATTGCTTATGATGAATCTGCTGCCAGAGATGGGCGGAGATTACACACACTTGACATTTCAAAGGAGTTCCTATTTATTGTTTGCAGCTTTTTTTTAAATCATACCATACGTTATGAACACAGTTAGGGTAAGATCCACTGTTCTCAAAATTATTCATGTATTTGCTGAGATTCCGCAAGGAAGATCTTAGGTTCTCTTTTCTTTACACGTTTTATAAACAACCTGCTTTACTTTTCTTTTAAAGAATTCGTGTCACCTCTTTTCAAGCGTTTGAACTTAAATTTCTATAAGTTTATGCTTATAATGTTTCATCGACACAAGCTGCGCTTAGTTAATCAATTTATTAATAGTACCAACCTGCCAACTTGACCAACAAAATCTGTTATTTTAATTCAATTGGAATCAATTGGCTTATTTTTACACATTACTACTCATATTAAATAAAAAGAAAAACCTTGCGGTGCTCAAAGCTATTTAATAAACATTGAGAAGGAAGCTTTTAATTCTTAAGCAAACACAGTACAATGCGCTCGTTTGAACTGTGACGTCAGCATGACAAACAGCCGCAAATGAGTTCTATTATTAATAATGCCTACTTTGTTGTTTTTTTTTTGTTGTCATCAATTAGCTAATGCTGTCAAATATGAATGAACCACAACATTTCATTGAAAAGAGCAATGTAAGTATCTTATAGATACAATTACAGCTCACGGCACTTGCCATATTGCCGTATTTATTTTCAATTATAACGGATGCCACTTCGTAATGTTCCTCCCATTATTTGCACTGCATATTGTGCTTGAGCATTTTCATTGTCGTTGCTGCTGCTTTTCTTTGCTTTTCTTCTATCAACTGTGTTCGGCTTTTCGTCTGTTTTTTGGTTTGTTTTTTGTTTTTTTTATCATCTGCTTCAGCTTCGTCTTGGTCTTCAGCTTGTATGTTTTATAACTTGCCAAACATTTTTCATATTTCCCGCATTACTTGCATTTATGTATGAGGCGACACACACACGCACACACACTGTGGCGCATGTTATCTGTGCGCTTCCGGCTGAAAGCATTTCTTAACACATCTCGCGCTTTCCGAGGATGTGGTTGGAGCAACAGCCGCGTCATCAATGGCCATCGTGACCACCAAGAGCTGTCTTGGAAAATGGTCAAAAAATAAATGGATGATTGAATGAAAATCCCGATGAATGCAGCCATAGTGGCAGGCTCTAGACGCCACATTCGTTTCAGACGTCTCATCCAGCTACCAACTGCTATTCACAAAAAAAATAACACCAAGCTTGACAGCAGTTGCAAAAAGGCCAAGTCATCGTCTTTAAAGCCAATGGCGGCTGCCAATTTCCGGCTACTCTTTGGCTTTTACTTTTGGGGCCAACTAACAAGACGCTTGCCTTTCTTCATTCGATTCCTGCTGTAACATTCATTCATGCATTCATTCATTTGGCAAAAGTTCGCAATTTGTGTGTACTTCTATGTGTGTGTCTAAACTGGGCCAAAATAATCGTCACTTGGGCACAAATTTGTAAATTCTTGGCCACCGCTTTATTAAATTCTCTACAAGTCATGGTAACCAAAACTTGAAGTCAATTGTTAAATGTGCCAAGCCAAATTTTAACTGCTCCAATTTCGAGTGCAAGAAAAAAAAGTAACACAAAAAAAGAGCAAAATGAAAACCCACGTCCATTATTATGCTTGTTTTTGTTGGCTTTATTATTACTTACATATTTTTTCTGGTTTCTTTTTTCCACTGCAGACGCAGCAGACTCACTGGGGCAGGCAGACACAAGCAGTCTGCAAAGCGTCTTCAGGGATAATTGAAATTGTTTGCACAATTTTACACTCCAAAGGCTAATGGAGTAGTCGACCAAGCAACTGGCTGACTGAACCTGTGCGCCCAGCATTAAAAACCAGCCAGTGGCTTAGCAGCCATCCTGAAATTTTTCCTGCCAGAGCGCAAACTGAAGGCTAAAAGCAGCCAAATGCTCAAGGCTTAGAAATGCAGCTCAAATTTAATATGGCATAAATGGCATTTTTTCTGTGGAAATTTTGAAATCGTTAAACGAATTCGCTTAGGTTAAAGATCAGCCAAGTGCAGGACTTGCAGAAATGGTTGTTATACATTTGGAAAGAATTTAAAAGAAATTAAGTTTTGCATGATATTTGATAAAATTAAGTTTTAAAGTAGACTTTGGGCTAAAACTAAACTGTATCTGTTTCTTTAGGCACAATCTATGAAAGCTAGCCCCGTATTAAGGCTGCATTTCTTCTGAAGAGTATATCCGGCCAATCAATGGTAGTAGGGTTATTAAACTATTTTGCTAAGTTAAAAGCGCTCATCTAAACCAAATAGAATGAGACAGGCTGATAAGAAACTTTTGGCGTGCTTGAGAGAAGAGTTTTCCTTATAATCTTTCCACCCAAATGCGCTATCGAGGCGTCTGACCTTGAGACTTAAAGCAAAAAGGAATCTTAAATACTGATTTTTGCGTAAGGATTTATGACAATTTACTTCCTTTCAAGTTTCTAGAATCTGAATGAATAGGGTACCGAAAAGTTCTCCCAACGATTTTATCGCAAACTAATGATGCAGATTGATACATATTAGTACTTTAATACTAGCTTAGTGATATCGATAAGTAACCAATGTAAGCGAACATCGATATAATGTAAAGTTACAATAAGAATAAAAGTAGAAGTGTGCAAGACACAACATAATTGGCGACGAGGAAAAAAATTAAAAGTTATTTAAATAGTAATTATTATTTAAATAAGTGCGTAAATACGCGAGAATAATAAAGAAGTGATAATATCACAAAATACAAACAAAAAAAAAAAAAAAAAACTAAAAACTTACAAGCAAATTCGTAAATACGAAAAGCAAAAAAGTTACGTACATACATATATAACAAACATATATAAACGGCAATGGACGCTACAGTGAACACCAGCATGACAACAACAACTCTTCTGCAAACTGCAACGCTGCCGGAGTTTATGCACATGAAGGAGCCGTGGTGCATTTGGAAGGAGAAATTCGAAATTCATTTGTGTGAGATTGGGTGCACAGAGGAGCACATAAAGAAAGCAATTTTGCTCAAGTCAATTGGATCGGAGCCATATCGATTGCTTCATAGTTTGTGTAGTCCAAACAGCCCCGTATCAAAATCATATGACGAATTATGTTCAATGTTGGAGAGTCATTACACTCCACCTACAATAGTGTTTGTTGAAAGAAAAAAATTTTATGCAGCAAATAAATTGGCATCAGAAAATGTGTCGCAATGGTATGCGAGAGTGAAACAGTTAGCAATAAATTGCAAATTTGGCGCCAACTTAAATGCATTTGTGTTGGACCGCTTTGTAACGGGTCTGCCGGACTTCATATTTGACAAAATGTGTGAAGAAGACGAAACGCTAACTGTAGAAAAAGCCTTGCGAAAAGCAATAATTATTGAAACAAAAATGCTAACCAAATCTGATGAAATGCCAAATATAAATGCAGTCAAGGAAATAAGGAACAGAAGAGACAACAGAAAGAGCTACGGTAATAGCAGCCAGTGGCAGAACAACAACAACAGCAGCAGCTACAGGACGAACTGCAGCAGCAACAACAACAATAAGGAAAAACAACAGCAAAAAGAACACTCACACGCATGTACTCATTGTGGATGGAGAAATCATAGATCAGATGTTTGCCGCTACAAAACCAGCAAGTGTCATATTTGCAACAAAGTGGGACATTTAGCAAGCGTTTGTAGAAATAACTCTAAAGTTGTAAATAATATTAGTTCTAATGAAAATGTTAATAACTTTGATACATCTGTTTACAGTATTCAAACTGAAGATAGTGCTGATCCATATTTTTTATCAGTTACTATTGACGGTACAGACTTGGAAATTTTTGCGACAGCGGATCTCCATGCACATTGTTTCCGGAAAAATATGTAACGGCGGATCAGCTTAAAAAATTAAATACATGTACAAAAGAGTACAGCAGCTACACAAAACATAAAATAAATATTATTGGTGAGTTTTATGCAAATGTGAAATTCAATGGGATCACCAAGCGAATTAAAATTATTGTAACAAATTGTAAAAACCAACCACTATTAGGTAGAAATTTTCTTAGAGCATTTAAATTTGATTTTGAACAAGTGAACAACATACAAGTAAATACTGAAACTTTAGTTGAGGAAATAAAAAACGAGTTTAAAGAAATTTTTGATGGCGAATTAGGAACATTTAAATTAAGTGAGGTTTCGTTACCGATAGATAAAAATGCAAAGCCTATATTTTTTAAGCCGCGAGCCATACCATTAGCATGGAAAGAAATAGTAGAGAAGAAAAAAGATATTTTAGAACCAGTAGATTATTCCGATTGGGGAACACCATTAGTACAAATTTTAAAACCAGATGGAAAAATACGTATATGTGGTGATTATAAAGTAACAGTCAACAAATGGTTAGTTGACTATAAATATCCTTTACCCCGCATAGATGAAATTTTTGCAGCTTTAAGCGGAGGTGAATTGTTTTCCAAGTTAGATCTTTCAAGTGCTTATAATCAACTTGTCCTAGATGAGGAATCGAGAAAATTTGTACATGGAGTACACATATAGGCACTCTTAAAATGAAAAGGTTACCTTTTGGTGTAAAACCAGCTGCGTCAATATTTCAAAAAACAATTGAATCCATTTTAAATGGAATTTCAAGTGTAGTCGTATATCAAGACGACATAACAATTACAGGAAAAAATTTAGAGGAACACACTCGAACTCTAAAAACAGTATTAAATAAATTACAGTCAGTTGGACTAAAATTAAATATTAATAAATGCCAATTTTTACAAAAAAAAGTTTCATATCTGGGATTCACAATTGATAGAACCGGTTTACAAAAAAACTTAGATAGATGCAAAAGTGTTGTAAACTGCCCAATTCCAAGTAACGTTACACAGGTCAGAGCATTCATAGGAATGGTAAATCATTATTCGAAATTCATTAAAAATTTTTCCCAAAAAATAAATCCATTGTATGAACTTCTAAAAAAGAATATTAAATTTAATTGGTCGACAAAATGTCAAACAGCGTTTGAAGTCATGAAAAAAGAAGTTGTATCTGATCAGGTTTTAGTACATTTCAATAACAAGTTACCGATCATCCTGACAACGGATGCAAGTAATACTGCAGTCGCAGGTATACTTTCACATAGATTTCCAAACAATGAAGTTAAACCAATTGCATTCGTTTCAAGAGCCTTAACAAAAACTGAGCAAAACTACAGCACGTTAGAAAAAGAAGCTTTAGCTATTAAATATAGCGTTGTTAAACTAAAACAATATTTACTTGGACAAAAATTTATTTTAAAAACGGACCATAAACCATTAAAGTTCTTATTTGGAGAAGATAAAGGTTTACCAGTAATGGCGTCAGCAAGAGTCCAAAGATGGGCATTTATTCTGTCAGGTTTTAATTATAACATTGAGTATGTTAAAGGCAAAGCCAATGAAGCTGACGAGTTATCCAGAATACCTCAATACGAAACAGCACAGGATATACAAGAATGCAACTTTGTAGATTATACAGAATCAAACAATCACTTACATTTAACTTACAATGAAATTGCAAAAAATACAAGACGTGATCCTATTCTTTCAAAGGTCATGCAAGCAATAAATGAAGGTAGAATTGAAAATTTAAAAGGAAATGAGTTTGATATATATAAAATTAAAGCTTTAGAACTAAGCACAGAATATGGTTGTGTACTTTGGGGCTACAGAACGATAGTTCCTAAAAAACTTCAACAATCCGTACTGGACGAACTTCATCGTTCGCATATGGGAATTGTTAAAACTAAAGGATTGGCAAGATCATATGTATGGTGGCCAAAAATTGATGCAGATATAGAAAACTTAATAAGAAATTGTAACTATTGTCAAGAGTTAGGAGCAAATCCAGAAAAATCAACTTTAATACCTTGGCAACCAACTAGTTCAGCATGGAGTAGAATACATGTAGACTATGCAGGTCCAGTAAATAATTATTACTTGCTAGTGATCATAGATTCATATACAAAGTGGGTTGAAGTTTACAAAACAAAAGAAATAACAACATCGTTCACTATCAAAGCTTTAAGAGAAACGTTTTGGCGTTATGGACTTGTTGATACACTTGTTAGTGATAATGGAAGACAATTTACATCTAATGAGTTTAAAGATTTCACAACCAATAATGGTATAAAACACATTTTCACAGCGCCAGGACATCCAGCTTCAAATGGTCAGGCAGAAAATTTTGTAAAAACATTGAAGAAATCGCTTATAGCCACCCTAAATTGCCGTGTAGTTCAAAATTTTGATACAGCCTTAAATCAATTTCTATTTGATTATAGGAACTCAAAACACTGTACTACAGGAGAAAGTCCTTCAAAACTATTTTTTGGCAGAACTCTAAAATCAAGATTTAGTTTATTAAAACCTCCATTAGTTCGAGACAAAATTATAGAAAATCAAGAAAAAAGCATAAATAATTATAAAGGAAACAGAAACGTAGAATTTAGTAAAGATGAATCTGTTTTCATTAGGGACTATAAAGACCCAAACAAACCAAAATGGTCTGAAGCCACAATAAAAGAACAACTTGGACCCAGGTGTTACATATGCATAAAAACCAACAATAATAAAGAAATAAAACGCCATTGTAATCAAATGCGAAAAAAAGAAACAAATATTGAGAACAATTCTAAAAAACTTTATGATGGAGAGAAGGTGATCGACAAAGAATCTTCAAGCAAAATGAAATTAAGACCACGTAAAGATGGTAAAACATATTCAAAATAATTACTATCATAAATCATTATTGTATTTTAAATTTAAATAGGAAAATTGTATAAAAATGAATTAGTTGTATAAAAGAAATTTGCATCATATATAGTATAATTACATTTACAGATAAATGATTGTTTTTAAATGAATTTATAATGTACATACAGCTAAAATTGTTATTTTAAGTTTAAAAAAAAATAATTGTTAACTATCACACTTCCATTTATTAAACAAACTTAAGTGGGGGCGTGATACATATTAGTACTTTAATACTAGCTTAGTGATATCGATAAGTAACCAATGTAAGCGAACATCGATATAATGTAAAGTTACAATAAGAATAAAAGTAGAAGTGTGCAAGACACAAGATTACACACACTTGACATTTCAAAGGAGTTCCTATTTATTGTTTGCAGCTTTTTTTTAAATCATACCATACGTTATGAACACAGTTAGGGTAAGATCCACTGTTCTCAAAATTATTCATGTATTTGCTGAGATTCCGCAAGGAAGATCTTAGGTTCTCTTTTCTTTACACGTTTTATAAACAACCTGCTTTACTTTTCTTTTAAAGAATTCGTGTCACCTCTTTTCAAGCGTTTGAACTTAAATTTCTATAAGTTTATGCTTATAATGTTTCATCGACACAAGCTGCGCTTAGTTAATCAATTTATTAATAGTACCAACCTGCCAACTTGACCAACAAAATCTGTTATTTTAATTCAATTGGAATCAATTGGCTTATTTTTACACATTACTACTCATATTAAATAAAAAGAAAAACCTTGCGGTGCTCAAAGCTATTTAATAAACATTGAGAAGGAAGCTTTTAATTCTTAAGCAAACACAGTACAATGCGCTCGTTTGAACTGTGACGTCAGCATGACAAACAGCCGCAAATGAGTTCTATTATTAATAATGCCTACTTTGTTGTTTTTTTTGTTGTCATCAATTAGCTAATGCTGTCAAATATGAATGAACCACAACATTTCATTGAAAAGAGCAATGTAAGTATCTTATAGATACAATTACAGCTCACGGCACTTGCCATATTGCCGTATTTATTTTCAATTATAACGGATGCCACTTCGTAATGTTCCTCCCATTATTTGCACTGCATATTGTGCTTGAGCATTTTCATTGTCGTTGCTGCTGCTTTTCTTTGCTTTTCTTCTATCAACTGTGTTCGGCTTTTCGTCTGTTTTTTGGTTTGTTTTTTGTTTTTTTTATCATCTGCTTCAGCTTCGTCTTGGTCTTCAGCTTGTATGTTTTATAACTTGCCAAACATTTTTCATATTTCCCGCATTACTTGCATTTATGTATGAGGCGACACACACACGCACACACACTGTGGCGCATGTTATCTGTGCGCTTCCGGCTGAAAGCATTTCTTAACACATCTCGCGCTTTCCGAGGATGTGGTTGGAGCAACAGCCGCGTCATCAATGGCCATCGTGACCACCAAGAGCTGTCTTGGAAAATGGTCAAAAAATAAATGGATGATTGAATGAAAATCCCGATGAATGCAGCCATAGTGGCAGGCTCTAGACGCCACATTCGTTTCAGACGTCTCATCCAGCTACCAACTGCTATTCACAAAAAAAATAACACCAAGCTTGACAGCAGTTGCAAAAAGGCCAAGTCATCGTCTTTAAAGCCAATGGCGGCTGCCAATTTCCGGCTACTCTTTGGCTTTTACTTTTGGGGCCAACTAACAAGACGCTTGCCTTTCTTCATTCGATTCCTGCTGTAACATTCATTCATGCATTCATTCATTTGGCAAAAGTTCGCAATTTGTGTGTACTTCTATGTGTGTGTCTAAACTGGGCCAAAATAATCGTCACTTGGGCACAAATTTGTAAATTCTTGGCCACCGCTTTATTAAATTCTCTACAAGTCATGGTAACCAAAACTTGAAGTCAATTGTTAAATGTGCCAAGCCAAATTTTAACTGCTCCAATTTCGAGTGCAAGAAAAAAAAGTAACACAAAAAAAGAGCAAAATGAAAACCCACGTCCATTATTATGCTTGTTTTTGTTGGCTTTATTATTACTTACATATTTTTTCTGGTTTCTTTTTTCCACTGCAGACGCAGCAGACTCACTGGGGCAGGCAGACACAAGCAGTCTGCAAAGCGTCTTCAGGGATAATTGAAATTGTTTGCACAATTTTACACTCCAAAGGCTAATGGAGTAGTCGACCAAGCAACTGGCTGACTGAACCTGTGCGCCCAGCATTAAAAACCAGCCAGTGGCTTAGCAGCCATCCTGAAATTTTTCCTGCCAGAGCGCAAACTGAAGGCTAAAAGCAGCCAAATGCTCAAGGCTTAGAAATGCAGCTCAAATTTAATATGGCATAAATGGCATTTTTTCTGTGGAAATTTTGAAATCGTTAAACGAATTCGCTTAGGTTAAAGATCAGCCAAGTGCAGGACTTGCAGAAATGGTTGTTATACATTTGGAAAGAATTTAAAAGAAATTAAGTTTTGCATGATATTTGATAAAATTAAGTTTTAAAGTAGACTTTGGGCTAAAACTAAACTGTATCTGTTTCTTTAGGCACAATCTATGAAAGCTAGCCCCGTATTAAGGCTGCATTTCTTCTGAAGAGTATATCCGGCCAATCAATGGTAGTAGGGTTATTAAACTATTTTGCTAAGTTAAAAGCGCTCATCTAAACCAAATAGAATGAGACAGGCTGATAAGAAACTTTTGGCGTGCTTGAGAGAAGAGTTTTCCTTATAATCTTTCCACCCAAATGCGCTATCGAGGCGTCTGACCTTGAGACTTAAAGCAAAAAGGAATCTTAAATACTGATTTTTGCGTAAGGATTTATGACAATTTACTTCCTTTCAAGTTTCTAGAATCTGAATGAATAGGGTACCGAAAAGTTCTCCCAACGATTTTATCGCAAACTAATGATGCAGATTAATTCTTATGTCAAAACAAAAATTATTCGCAAAATTTCAGTTTAAAAAAAAAAGTGTTTTCATTTTTGCTTTAATTTTGGAGCTCCTGAAAAAAATTTAATTTTTCAACGAAATATATATAAAATTTACTTACTTTTTTAAAGTATTTTGATTTAAAGATGTCAATTGTCATTTTTTTTAACACCCCCTATTTTTTTATGTTTTACGTGGTGTACATATGAATCAACTGCAATGTAATGCAAAAATTTCAAACCGCATTATTGATTTTTTTAAGTTAAATATTGGAAACATAGTTAGTACTGTGAGGAGGCAATTTGCCGCCTCACAACATTGTTCCGAATTCGCCAATAGGGCAATAGCTAAACTGCTTGAACTGCTTGGTGAGAGTAGCGGTGAAAGCGCGCCAACTCTCACCAACACTAGTTAAGATATAACGGCCTTTAAGCTGGGCGCGCTAATTATTGTTTTGTGTTAGTGCGTAGGTTAATGGTAGTAGTGCATAGGTGTAAGTGTAGAGTAGGTGATAGAGATAGTGTTAGGTACGGCGGACTCTTTCTTTTCTATTAGGATAGATAGATAGATAAGCAGAGTGCCGTATAGGATTTATTAGTATACGTTTAGGCGGGAATTTAAGGATTTGGCGCCGATCGAGGCCAATATAAGGCGGATCGAAAGCCAAATCGGGGCAGTCTTCGTGAGTTTGTGAAGTAAACCGTCTGAGAGAGTCTTAGGAAAAAGAAAGATCTCTATTGAGAAAAGTATTAAAATCAGTGCCGCAGATTTAAAGGCGTTTTTCGAGTAACCAAATATATAATTGTCGCAAAGGACGGATATAAGGATATATCTAATTAGTAGCGCACCGGGTGCGACCGCGTCGGAGTTTATACGTTTTCGTGAACTAGACACGCCAAGTTTTGCTACCAGGATTTAACAATCTGGGTGAGCGTATCGCCGTAAAAGGGCAGTAAACCTTATTAAATTATTAAATCTGTTTAATTGTTAGATTTAAGTTTAACGCTGTTTTCCCAAAATATAGTTTTGCTAAAAATATTATTTTGTGTAAAATAGAGAGCGTGTGGGTTCGACTTAAGTGTACATACTGTGATAATAGACCGCAAAAAGGCGGATAATATATTTTTAAAACTAAAAGCAAATTGTGTTTTGTTTAAAATATCGAAAGTCTCAGCAAATATAAATTTTGTTGTGACATTTACCCTGGGCATAGCTGAGCTATCCCAGCCGTTGTTCCGAACAAACCGGAGGTCGTTACAGTGCACTCAAAAAAAAGGCGATCTTAATTTAAGTTCGAGTTTACTACAAGATTATTTCACCTAAAAATTCTTAAAAAATTGTCGTTAAATGCTCTTATTCTCAACATTAAGACTATGCATTTCTGCAATGCACTGTTAGAGTTGTAGTTCTTATTATTATTTAAAACATTTTCAAGGAATTTCGCTCTTGAATGTTACTCTCAATAATAAAAAAAATTGCTCTTGGCCTTGACACCGATAATTTTTGTTTAAAAAGTTGTTTAAATTTCTTAATTTTTTTCTCAGTGTAGTATGCAAAAAAATGTCTTTCTATCGAAATTAAAACAGATTTTCAGTTTAATATATATTTGGATGGTCGAATTTAAAAAATCAAAGCATTTTATCAATGCCAACTATGGATGATCTACTTAAATATTTTAAAATAACATTAAAACGAAATTGTCTAGAAATAGCATGAGTACATCCCATAAAGGCATATTAATCTGGATATTTCTGAATTCTAATATTTGCCAGAAAAAGGGTTCCCTTATGATTAATTTTACAGTGTTTGAAAGAAAAACGTCAAAATTCACTTTTAAAGATATTTTCGGCACAGTTTCAGATTACTTTATTACGAAATTAAGTTAAAGAAGATCTCTTAAATTTGTATTTATCTCTCAATCCATTACAGCTTGGCTGCTCTAGAATTCTAAAATTGATTACCATGGTAAGTTTCTTTGTCTGCAATTATTACCGCATAATAAAACGCTTCATTTTTAAGTGGAAAACTTTCTTAAGAAATGCGCGATTCACTTTTAGCCCTTTTGCACCCAAAAGTCATATTTTCCTTTTTCGATCAATTATATACTCACATGCTAACTCATTCGTATGAACTATTCCAATCTCAAGATTAATTAAAAACCATTTAAACAAGTGTGGGCGTTGATTGCTATGCAATTACGATTTCAAGATTGGGGGGAGTGTAAAGGATGCACCCATTTGACAGGCACATGACGCACACACAATGTCAAATAAACAAAGACTGACAGGCAATGACTGCTTGGAAGCGGGGTATGTGTAGGAGTAGGAGGTGCTGGCAATTCCATTTGGCATTTGCATATAAAAAAGACTTTTCACACCTCAGGCGCTCTTGAAGGGAACCAACAAACAACAGCAACAGCAACAACAAGTACAACAAGCAGCTAGCGACACCTACAGTACTTTTTTGTTTGTTTAGCCCTACGCACAAGAACGTCTATGCACTAAGAGAAAACCTAAAGAGCAATCTGCTTGAATTGAGTGAAATAACATTGCAATATGGAAAGGAAGATGAAAACGCATAATAAGAGCACAGTTTTTAGTTAATTAGTGTTTTAAACCTTTTTGATTAATTAATGAAGTATTGAGTCTGATAATACTTAAACTTGAAATATATTAAATATCTAGAAAGTTATAAAATTAAATAAAATAAAATGTTGTCTTTTATAATTAATGAAATGATTTCTAAATTTATAATTGAAATAAAATCTTCAAAATTTTTGTTTAATTTTATTAATTAATTAATTTGTTAAATGAAAAGATTTTTGTATTTATTATTAAAATAAAAGCATACAAATTTTTGTGTTTAAAATTTATTTATTAATTAATTTATTAAATGAAAAAACTTTCAAATTCGAAAATCGAATCTAGAAAGTTCTAAAATAATATATAATATAAAAATTTTGGGCTTAATAACACTAGTTTACAAATTATAAAAATTTTTGGTACCCTCAACATGTTTTAGCCATTTCCGTAGTTAAATGGCACGCTAAATCCGAAAATGAATTCAAATTTTATTTCATGTAACGGGTCTCGAGACATTTCGAAAAAAACATTTTTCGAAATTTAAAAAAAAATTTCTTTTTTGAAAAGCAAATATCTCTTGACCTACTAAACTGATTTTGACATTTTTTTACTTAACTCTAGATAATTAAATTACCTATCCATTATACTTGGAACATATTTTTGTCAAACTTACGATTTGGACGCTATTTATGCATTCATATAAAATTTTTCGTAGTTTTTAGCAAAGTTTTATAAAAAAATTCTATTTCGAAAGTAAATTTAAAAATTTAAAAAAAAAATTTCATACATCAAGTGTTTTTGTAAAAAATGAAAAATTTGGTCCAGAACTTAAGAATTCAAATCCCTTCCCCACCCTTCTCCAACTCCTTTCTTCCTTCCCTTAAATTAGGCAACACAATGGACCTCATGGTCTCTGGGTGATCTCAGTTAATCTGAGCTGCCTACTTAACCTAACCTAACCTAAGCACTCAAAAAAACTTTCGAATACCAAAATTGGTTACGATATCTTCATAAACAAACGAATAATCCAGCTAAAACTTAAGGTTTCCAGAAAAATTCACTTTTTGTACTTTTTACAAAAATTTCCGTTTATTCCATACTTTTACTCCGATTTTGATAAAGAACCACTCATTTTCTTCGTAATCGATCAAACTTTACGAGCCACGAATAAACCTGCACGAAAATTTTTTTAAAATTTTGAAATTTTCGTTCGAAATGGAATTTTTTTTTAAATTTGCTAAAAAATACGAAAAATTTCATATGAATGAATTAATAACGACCAAACCGTAAATTTGACAAAAATATGTTGCAAGTATAATCGATAGACAATTCAATTATCTGCACTTTGATAATAATAAAAATAATCAAAATCAGTTTAGTACAACCAGAGATATTTGCTTTTAAGTAGACACACTTTTTTTTTAGTTTCGAAAAGGGTTTTTTTTCAAAATATCTCGAAATCCGTTCCATGAAAAATATTTGGACTTCATTTTCGGATTAAGCGCGCCATTTTACTACGGAAACGAATGAAACATGTTGAGGATACATTTTGCTGTAAACTAGTGTAGTTTTAGTTCATTAAATAAAAAAAAGATTTTTAAATTTGTTGCAGAGATGAATACCGAAAAAATCTGAAAATTAAAAGATAATCGAAGTCAAATCAAATGTGGAAAGTAGTAAAATAAAAAAAACATAAACAATTTTGTGTTTAATGATTAATTTTTTAAATTATATTATTTTTAAAAGAAAATCGAAAAAATTAAAATATAATCAAATATTGAATCAAATCAAGAAAGAAGTAAAATAAAATAAAACATCCAAAATGTTGTGTTTAATAACTATCTAATTCATTTTTTAAATGAAAACATTTTTACATTTATTTTTGAAATAAAAACCGCAAAAATCAAACAAAAGATATTCGAATCGAATTTAGAAAGTAGTAAAATAAAATAAAGCATAATAAAATTGTGTTTAAAAATTAATTGGGTACTTAATTTTATATATAAAAAAAATGTTTAATTTATTATTGAAATAAAAATTGAAAAACAGAAAATTTAGAGGTATATTTTCCTGTTGCAAAAACAAGTTAAGTTTATTATAATTTTTGAAAAATTTTTTAAGATTTTAAATTAAACTCAGCACTAATTTTTTTTGCGATAAAATTTTTGTAGCTATAATATATACACATATTTAAAAAAAAACGTCTTCTTCCATTTGTCATCAAATATGTATGTAGCTTTAAGTATCATAAATTCTTAAAAATTTTCAAAATGAACCAATGCAACTACTGTGAGCTACAATTTTATATATCCTAAAATGGCTACCAAAATCTTTCATAATTTTCTAAACTTTTAATATAAATATATTGTAGATTTAAACTATTTTACACGAAAATTTTCCTTCGATTTCAACAGCTTTTTTTTATTATAATTATTCTCTCTGTGTAGATAAAGGGGGTCTAGCTCATAACGTGGGACATGACCATGTTAGCAAATAAAAAAGAAATTACAGCTCATTAGAAAAATGAAACAAAAATGTAAATAAAAGTTAAAAGCAAACCGAGAGAGAGAGTGAAAATGTAACAGACAAAACTGCAGGGGAGCATGGAATGAGCATAACAGCAAACAGCAGGCGTGCGAAAAACGCACAAAAAGGATTCAGATACGGAGACGACGATGATGTTGCGGACGTATGAAAAATGTAAATAAAATATTGAAAAGAATAGGAGGCCTTAGGGAGAATGACAGGAAGTGGAGCCGCCTGGCAGTGGGTTGAACAAAGCAGACGCCAGCCACTTGAGCACGTTGTCAAGCATGTCATAGTGTATGAGCAAGTGAGAGAGTGGGAATAAAAAATACGCAAGTGTGCGTGCGTATCTGTGTGTTTGTCGCGTGTGTGTGTGTGTGTGTGTGCGTGCCCAGCAACAACAACAACACCAAGGATACATTATACGTCGCTTAAATAGCAATAAATCTTGCATAAAAGTGTGCCCAGGCAACAGCAATAACAACAGCAGCTTAAACAACAACAACATTGTACGAGGGCAGTTTGATAAGTAAGTGACTTTAATTGCAACAATGCTACTGTGAACTACCATTATTTTAAAGCTTGTGAGTGGCTGCCATTAAAAGCACATTATTTTATGCGTAAAAGAAGCAAGGTTTTATGAATTTCGTTGTGGTCATTTCAAAACAGGTGACGCCAAGCTTTAAAGATGCCCAAAAGGGTAGTCGTCTATAAAACTCCTTGAATAATATTGGGAAAATGGCGAATGAGCTAGCTGGGAATGTAAGCATCTTAACTAAGGAAATACGAGAGTTGAGTTGCCATTTCCATCAGAAATATTTTTTAACACAAAAATGGATAGAAGTAACACTTTATATATTATTTCTCGTTACTCAAAAAGGTAATTGCGGCAGAAATTTATGTCTTGCTCTAATTTTTTTATCAAAACATGCATTATATATGGCTAAATTGAAATTCATGCCATTAGCGCCCGTCGATAGTCTCCACAGTGCGCAACCTTTCTTTTGATCGCTTTGACGAATGTCTATAAACTGCTACCTCATTCAGCATTTTCTTCAAATTTCAAATTTTGGGACAACTTCTTGTTTTCAAACCTGAAGACACAGTCGGCGGTTTATGATTTGGATCTTTTCGTTTGCCAGTAAAATATTAATATGTTTAGCTTTATGCCAAATTATTATATGTTTTACTATGACAATTTAAAAAAATGGAATATATAGTTTGCTCAACAATTCGAAAACTAGTCAAACCGCCCTTGTACTTTCATAAGCAGCTTCACTTTGTTGCGTTGACTGCAAGTTTTATATGAAAATTTTTGTAGCCGCACTTAACTTTCGCAAGGATAACGAGTTTTGGTGGCAGGCACTCGCATATTTGCAACGCTAATTTACCATAAGTCACCCGGAGGCAATGCCGGCGTCAGTAACAACAACAATTCAGTCAGTAGCGACAGCAGATTGCGCGCATCAAGTTTTTAAATGAAGGCAAAAACGAGCAAGTTGTGGCACATAAAATTAACTTGACCGATACGGTGCGGAAAAGCTCTTAGAAAATTGAATTTGTAGCTTAAGGCTAAAGCGGCATCAATATTGTCTCAAAAAGGGATCAGCGCTAAACGTTGCACGACGAGGACAACGAGAACGACGACGCATCAGCTAAAGTCAAAGCCATCCATCTTACTTAATGTCAACTGCAGCAAAGAGTGCAAAGTGTTGGACTTGGCTGGGCACCCTACTACACTACAGTAGTAAACCCTGTCCCCTTACTTAGCGTGCCATGCAACGACCGCGCTGACTTTGCTCATTATGCGACAAAGCAACGTTATTAACCCGCAAGTTACAACCAGGGCTGCTACTGTCTGCAACGCTTTTATGATTTGCCAACGACATGAGTTCGCCATGGCTACCGCTTGGCAAAAGGGGGTTTACGGTAGTTGTCCTTCCCCCCTCATAGCAACTAGAATCACGCTTAGTATCGACAGCATTGTTTAAAAATCAATTTCGCCAAGCTGAAGTTCAGCCCCCTGCTGCATTGTGCCAGAGCCGCAGGATGCAGTCCATGTGCTCCTCTAGTATTTTTATTATCAGCAGGCTGTGCTCATCGTGTTTCCTTTTTTAGCCGCCGCACAGTGGTTAAATTGGGGCTCCCGGTGGCACAAACTACCTCACGATTTTAAAGCACTCCAATTTTGCTCTTCAAAAATTTCTGCAGGTGTCAATATATAATTAAGATTTATGGTTTTTAGGAAAGGGAGCTTAGGAGTTTTCTTTAATTTACTTTTAAAATCTTTCTGGAATTTCTCTTCTTTTATGATAGAATCTTAATGCTCTCAAAGTGTTTCTGAAATTTCGAAGAATTGTTTTTGGGTTGCTATTTGCTTCAGAGAGCTATCTGCTCAGAACTTTGTCGCTCAGGTCCTACACGTAAATAAATTACAATGAAGATCTGGAGATCTATTAAGATATAAAGGGTAATGCGAACGGAGTGATAGAGGGCGGTCGACCCGCGCGTTTGGTCAATTTTCATGAACCTCTATTGAGAAAGTGTCGTCGAGATCCAAGAAGGAGAAAAATCTCGAGCAGCGATATGCCCGTAAATTCCACCATGACAATGCGCCGCGCTGTTGGTGAAGAAGTTTCTGGCCAATCGCAGAGTTGCCACCGCCGGACTTCTACCTCTTGCATTGGCGCAAGGGCACTGATACGGTTCCGTAGAAGACGTCCAAGTCGTACTACTTTATGATCCTAACCTGTGCGCCAACATAATTGGTATGTACAGTGAACCCAATGTGAACCTAATAACCAACAAAATTTAGACTTTTTCTAAATAGCCTACCATAGCCTCATAAAATGTTATTCCTAGATAGTGAATACCAATGTGCAGACTCATCTCCTTCGTTGGCATCGTTGTCATCGTCCTGCAGGCATCTGTTTATATTCTTGTCATGTCACTGTTGTTGTCCCTTCTTCTTGTTGTTGTTGCAACGCCTTCGCATACGCATGATGCTTGTTTGTTGTTGTTGCGATACAACAAAAGCCAATAGCCATCAACATCAGCATCCATTCATCCAAACGCTGCTGTCTCCGGCTCCAGCTTCAGTTGGAGTGCCCCCAGCAGCGATTGTTTCCCCGTTTGACGACGCCGTGCGTCAGGTGTGCCATTTTAATAAATTATGCAGCCTGCTAAATGCTTAAACAATTGAATTTTGTATTTACATAATAATGTGGTGCGACATCATTATGCAACAAGGCTGCGTATCCAGGGCCTGAATACCTAACTCAAATTATGGATACGGTTGTGGGCTGGGTCTGTTCGTCCCTGCGTGACATTTTATTGAAATATGTTTAGAGTCATGGCGACCACAACAAGTTGCGTTCAAAAAAAAAAAAAGAAAATAATAAACTTGGCGCTGCAATTTATGCAATAAAAATTCGCTTAGAAAGTGCACACTGAGGGAGAAAAGTTTGTGGTTTAAAGTTTTTTTTAGGATGACACTTTTGAAAAAAATGTTTTTTGTATGCAGTTGTATTTATGAGTGCTAAGACCAACGTGGCTAAAAAATAAAATTTTCTCTACAACTTTTGTGAACGTTTATTACACTAGTTTACAAATTTAAGGGTCATCGAGTGAACCTTCGTATAAAAGTGTTTTCTAGGATAATTTTGGGTAGAGAAACACGAAAATTACAATCTTTTTTTTACTTAAGCTCCGTTGTCCAGAAATTTTATTTTTTTTCTCAATTTTTTGGGACCCTGTTCTAAGTCTAACACCGCCTAGTAATCTAAGTTGGTAAGGTTTTGCATTCATATCTTTTTTTCTATCAAACTAAGAATTATGGTGGCGCTTAAGAGCAACTTTTTTGTTCGATTGCTCAATTGCTCATTAACTTCAATAAGCCAGGGTATGAAGATCATATTAAGCATACACTACTCTGGACAGCACTTTGGCTCAATAACTGAATAGTAACTTAATTTTTATTTTGAAGTACATCAACTCCTAGCACCCACGGTTTGCAGTGTTAACATAGAAGTAAGTATATGTAGATCATATTAAGCATACGCCACTTGGGCCGACACGTAGGCTCAATAACTGAAAGAGCACACACAAACACACGCATATACATGTACTCTCACACATGCGCGGATATGCATACCCAAGTGCCTAATTACAAGAAAAAGGCGCCAGAGCAATTTTGGCAGGCAGCAGGCAGGTTGCCCTGCCCACATGGCAGCCATTTCAGGTTCGGTTCACATGTGTGGCCACGGAACCTGGGAAACCAGGGAATATTATGACGACGACGACGACGTTAAGGATGACGCTGGCGTCTAATCAAAACTTTTATTTGCTTGAAATTAAATTCAAGCAATTGCACTTAATTTGCCAAACAGCCAGCACAAGTGGCGGTAAATAAACAAAGAGTGGAAAATAAGTGCGTAAAACAGAGAGAGAGAATGCCAGAAAGAGGCAGAGAAAGGGCAGCAAAGTCGAATGTTAAGAGGAAATAAAAAAACTGACTAAATTAAAAAGCAATGCTGATGAAAGCGGGGAATGCCAGTCAAATATGAGAAAATCCCGTAAAAATATGCTAAAATCGAGACCGTGTTCGACAGTAGTATACACTGTATACATTTAAAAAAATCTTATAAATTACTTAATTATTACTTTTAAATTCTAAACATTAAGATGCATTTTTTGCATAGCAAAATCTTACAAAAATGACACAGTTGCACAGAAGCTCAAGAATTTTATTACAATAACACAGGCCTACAAATACCGGGGTCATGTCAGTTGTTGGAAAGCTATAATTCATTTTCGAAGGAATTTGCTGGGTAGAATCCGAATCCGGGGCCAGAATTGGCCTATCACGTCAGGATTTTGAGATATATGAGGTTATTTACCCGAAAAACTGTGTTTTTTCCTACTTTTGAGATTATGTACTGGGTGCAAAAAATTTTTGTGGTCAGTATTTCCAGTTACATCATTTAGTACCACTCTTACCCTTTAATAAAAAAGTTCAAGCGATCATTTACGATCATTTTTAACTTGAGATATTTGAGGTTTTGCACCCGAAAAACGGCGTTTTTTCAAATATCTCAAAGTCCTGAAGTGATGGGCCAATTCTGACCCCGGATTCGGATTCTACGCAGCAAATTACTTTGGAAATAACCCTTAGCTTCCCAACAACTAAATTATGTTGGCCTGTGTTATTGTCTCAAAGGCTTAATGCAAATGCTAATGACGTCGAGGAATATACTTCGTTACTTCGAATAGCCATAACTTTGCGAAAAAAAATCGTAAATGATCGCTTGAACTTTTTAATTAAAGGGTAAGAGTGGTACTAAATGATGTAGTTGGAGTGACAGATCACACCTAGTACATAACCTCAAAAGTAGGAAAAAACACAGTTTTTCGGGTAAATAACCTCAATTCTGGTCCCGGAATCGGACTCTACGCAGCAAATTACTTTGAAATTTTTTTTTTTAAATTTTAGTTAGAATATTAACAAAAAATTCAAAAATATTGTAATGGGTTAACTACTTTTTAAAACTTTTAAATTTAAAAAAAAATCGTAAATTTTGACTTCAATTTATTTATATAATGATAAATATGATAAAAAGAAGCAGTTCAAATAGGTTTTATTGGCTTTCTTCCCCTGTTTCGCCCATCAAATTGAATTAAAAAGATGAAGCTCCTAAAAATTGGAGAATCTGACCAAAAATTGAACTTTAAGCTTTGTTGTCTGATTTCCTTCCATTTTGCAAACTTAAAAGTTATAAGGTATATGTTTAAAAGATATTTTAAGCTCGGTGTATTGTATCCGCAGAAGTGCTGGAGAAAACATCGATGATCGAAGTTTTAAATCTCTATATATCGATGTTGGCCAAAAGAGATGTTTCTCCAGCACTTCTGCACTCATCAAATGGGTGTTTAGTAGTGCTGGCGAAACATCTCTGTTTGCCAACATCGATATATAGATATTTTTTGAACTTCGATCATCGATGTTTTCTCCAGCACTAATCTACAGAAAGGAAGGAGCTATATTTTTACAGTTTAAATAAAGTGGGTCAAAATTAATTAAATTATATACCAATATATATATTTTTGTTCAAAATACAAATAAAAATATTTTTTTATTTAACTTTTATGTTTTTTTGAAGTTTTTTTTTAATCAAAATTATAATAATATACTATGACAGCAGGTGCGGATCCTGGATTTGGTCTTGGGGGGCTTTGCACTTCGAATTGAATATACATATATCATAGCTAACAAAAAACTGTCAATCCATTTTTCCCACTTTTGAGGGGGTCCGGATCCAAAAAAACCCCCGTGGATCCGCCACTGTATGACAAAATCTAGTTTCGTGATAATATGATAAATTAAGTACCAACATTAAGGTTTCATTTTGAGCAAATTTAAGTTTACTTGAATGCGATTCTCAGCTCCGTAGGTTGGACTCAAATAAAGTTAGTTTGTTTTTTATTGATAGCTTAGAGTTACGATTAATAACAACTAGACCCTCGAAGTCCTGTATTTCAAGCCGTGGCGGCATTTCAAAGGATATGATTTTCAAAATTTAAGTCCAAAAAAAAAACTTACAACTCATATTGAAATTTAAATTTAAATACGCTTATTAAAAAATACTGTACATTGCACAAATCCATAATGCCCTTGACCCCATTGGTGTAGGGTATAAAAAGCAAAGCTGATGAAAGTGGGGCATGTAAGCCAAATATGTATGAGCAAATCCCTAAAAACAGCGTGCAGAGATTGAAGATGCTGAGGGCGTTCTGGGCGTGGCAGTCGTTTGAAGTGTGTTGGCAACAACACAGCAGGCTGTCTCTTTCCAGCTTTTTCCATACACATATTCACTAGACGCCTATAAATAAAGTATTTGATGTGCATGAAGTTAATGTCTTATTATGCCCAAGTTGTCAAAAACAAGCAGAACCAAGATCTTCATAGTGAAACGTTGCCTGCCAGGCCAAGCAGTTAAAATGTGCTTAAACTGCGTGTGTGTGTGTGTGTGTTTAAGTGTGTGCGTATTTGTGTGCTTAAGCATTTAAGAGCAAAATGGCGAATAGCAAATGGCGTACACTCGCAGCGGTTGCATCCCTTTGCCACTCTCTGGGATTTTATTAACTTAAGCGCGGCGCCTGCTTGCGTTTTGATTTGGTTTATATAGCCCACGCCCTCACACCCCAAAACCTGCCCCCAAAACATCTTAATGATAACAAACTCAACACAAGTGATAACGCGTTAAATTACCAAAAGCATTGCGTGTGTGGGTATGTGAGCTCGTCCTTTGGGGGACCCTGCAAATACTACAATCAATGAATTTCAACTGGTTGTCTTGGCATGCCAAGGCCCTCATTTATTAGCGGATTCTAAGACAATGCCAGACAAAAACTCACACAATTGCCCATTCCGCATTAGTGTGTTTTTGTGTGTATGAGTGTGTGTGTCCATGTGTGTGTGCAAGTCCTGAAAACGAAATTAGGCAAATTTAATGAATTTATGCTGGTGGCGTCTTTTGTAATTTGAGTGCGCGCACGGAATCCGGGCGTACAAAAGAACGTATACGTACGAGTGTAGTACGCATGTTAGTGACCTGCCACGACTACAACTTCGACTCGGTTAAATGTAGCACTGGGCTGGGATTTGGCACGAAATTGGAGAAGTGGATGCAACCATGTGTGAGCTGCAGGCAATATACGCGCGCTGTTGGCATGGAAATGCATGGTGGCTTTAAATGTTTGCAAGTTGGAAGTATGGGCGAGCAACGTATAGTATGTAGTAGCTGAGAATTGTAAGCAAATGTAAGATGTTAATTTATGATATATTGTATTGCAGTTAAGGATATATGATATCTAAAGGTATAGCTTCTAAAGAACTTGGTACGTGATGTTCATTTGTAATGTCAGTGATGCATTGTTTTGCAGTTAAGTACATATACATGATGGTTAAAGATATAGTAGGTAAAATGAAAAAAATTAAAAATTGGAAACTGTCGTGGAGGTGTGCCTCAACTGGAAACTTTTTTCCTGATGAAAAGTTAATCAATGCGGAAAGTTTTATATCGATACGCTGAGGGGTTCGGATCAAGAATTTTGCGTTCGGAAAGAAGCGTACTGCGCAAAAGCAAGAGTAATTCTTATAAATTCTAAACTGCAACAAAAGCAAGCAAAATCGAACCTCAAATAAGATTGGCTTTTATTTCTAAGTGTATGTCCAAATACGTATCCCTAGCTTATGCAACTAAGTATTAAGAAATCTTCAATAAGTGTATATTTAAAAAAGCGATTAGATCTGAAATTGATACATTATTGAAGAGTGGATCATTTCTAGAAATTTTGGAAAATAGTGTTGGGGTTTTTAGATGGACAACATTCCACTGTATGGTTTTATAATAAGAGTCTAATTTTTTAACAGGGGTGCGTGACTAACATCAATCGATATACTTTCCTTTTACAGATAATGCACATCATTTGGAAAAATTTAGTGTTCTAACTCTTAACGTCTTCGCGTTCCAGGGATACAAATTTAATAGCAGGAATACATGATTCCAACACTGCAATGGGACATTAGCGCACTGTTTTTCAGTATTTGTATTTGTGTCTCAGGAGACAAAAAGACATCTTTCGTTACATTTTAGGATAGCCAACAATCAGATCTATGTCTTTTCTGAAACCGCTATACAAACAATACAGCTTCACAGGAACTTGCTTGACAAACTAAGTTTTTGCTTTTAAATTCATTTACGTCATAGTATAAAAACTTAGAGCACGTGCTCTTAGAGTGGGCTCTTCACTTCGAAGTGTATATATATCAGAGCTCGCAAAAGACTGTAAACGTGGATTTGCCACTCACCAAGAGACACATTATACCAATCAGGGTTTCAGCGCCTTTCTTTCACACTTCGAAGGCCAGTTGGACTTATAAAGAAATTTGACCGTGCGTTTAGAAAATTATGTAAACTGCTTGTCAGGAGACCAAAAATAAATATTTTCTACCTTCTCATTGTCCCTTGTAAAATACTTCATTTAAATACTTTTCTTTAACGAACTTACGTCATAACTTCAACTACAACTATGTACGGACTCTTTCGAAAATGCTACTTAAATTGCTCGTACTTAGGGCAGCCATCTGTTAGGACCCCGCCTAGAGTTTTTTGGCCTAGAGATTGATCTCCGATCCTCCAAACAATCCTTTTTTTCTTATAAACATTCGAATATCACTCTACTCACTACTCCACCAATCAACGTTCTCTACGTCCATGTACCAACCCTACTTGTAAAGTAAAAAGTTTTAACCAATAAATATTTTAAAGATATTTTAATACTTAATGTAACAAAAAGTTTATTTTGATACAATTGCATTCTTGCTTAAAGGAGTGTTGTGAAAAACGCAAATACGTGTATCTACAATGGTAAACATGTTTTTTGTGGGCTGACAGAAAACTATTCATCGTCATCACTCAGGTAATTCTTTCTTTTTTAACGTGCATGACCGACAATCAATTACGACTAATTTACTTGGAATAAGATTAAATTAGAAATTAGATAATTCAATTATAGTAAAAAACGCTATTTCTATTGCTGTAATGAAAACTCTTAGTACATCAAAATTATTTTCTACTTTTAAGTTCGGTTTACTATACGCCATACGCTATAATAGCGTGTTTTTTTATTTTTTTTAAAACAAAATTTTTTGTTTTTATGCTCGACAAAGTTAACAAACAAACTAATTAAAGTTGTAATTTGTTTACAGTAAAGGATCAGCAATAAACCTGACCTGCCTGCGCGACATCGTTGTTAGTCCGGCACATTTGCCTTTATGCCTCGTTGTTTTGCATCTTTGCATTTTTGCCCGATAAGTAAACAGTTTTTTATTATTTTTTTTTACTATATACTTCATAATCTATCTTAACACAATATAACATATTAAAGTAAACGTCAAAATCTGTCCATTCAATCTTAATCAAGGAATCAACTTAAATATCGGCATAGCCTCTATTACATTTTTCAAAGTAATGGATTTGACTTTCCATTGCAATTTCTGCCGCTTAAACTGCCCAAAACGTTACTCTTGACTAATGTTGCAGAAATTTCACATTATAGCAAAAGTCAACTTTTAGGATCACTTACAATTTCAAGCTGAACTCCCTTTAAAGTATCAATACGCGTCTGGGTGTGAGCAGTGGGCTTGGACTTGGTTTTCGCAACATGCTCTACTCAGTAACAACTGTGGCCAATACAAAAACCCCATCACACAAATCATCTAACAAATGATACCATCTACAATACACGTACAACTCAGCCGCAATACCAAAAAACCACAGCAACGGAGTGCGCCCATATCGTGCCATTATCAAACCATCAAAGGTGGGGTCGCTTCTGGGAAGGGGGTTTCGGTTGACTCAATAGGAAACATGTCATAAGAAATATGACCAAAGTACAAAAATTCCAATGGCTACCAATGGCAACACAACTAGTACGGCTCCTAAAGTCCAGTGGCTCGACGTGGGAGGAATCGTAGGAGTAGTCGTCAACGACAACGCCAAAGCCAACGTCGAAAGTGAATTGGCTTCATTGCGTCTAAATGTGGTGTCAGACACGGTTGTCGACTTTGTTCGTTGCCCGAAGCGCTCGCGCCAGCAATCAGACACCACCAACCAGGCCACCAAGACCACCAGCAGTTCTGTAACTCACTCTGCCTTCCACCACTCCAGAGATACACAGAGCCATGGCAGCCAGCCAGCCAGGCAGCACATCAAGTGCGATTTCTTATCTAGCGACTGGCTTGGCTGCAGTCAGCCAGCTCCCAGCTTGATGTCTGCGGCCCGCACCCTGCACCCAAAACGTTTTTGCCTGGGCCATATTGTACGCCACTGAAATTGGATTGACACTTTTCAGTGTGGCTAAGTGTTACATTTAATGATGTCTGCACAAAAATATTTCTGCAATCACGCTTATTTTACACTCAGCCTTGGGACCCAAGACCCAGGACCACAACCCCAAAACCCCGCACCGAATATCACATCTCAAACCCTGCACTTAAAATCGACAGTTCATTGGCGTTTGGTGTGCCGAGTACAATGCAGTAGCTTGGTCTGTTGGTTGCTGCCGATATTTGACATCATTTCCGTTTCCCGTAATGGCCGCATTGATGGCAAATTGTTGCCAGACCCCGCTTCACTCCATCCACCACTTTGGCATTGTACTTTTTGGGGTTATGCTGTGCCAATTTTTATGGCTGCTTAAGAAATTGAATTCTTTTGTTTGCGTTTGCTCTGTTCCTAACTCGCTTGTCTGTTAAGTCTCAAATAAAAGGGAATCCGGAGCGAGCACCTACTAGGAAGTGAAACAAGTCAAAGTTTTCATACACTTGCACTATGAAAACAATGCACGACTATTTTTAAATTGAAACCATCTTAATCCAATTAAGAAACAATTCTAAAAGAAGAACCTTATAACCTTATATATATATAGTAGTCTTAATTAAAAAAAATTTAAGACATTAGTCTGGTTAAATCTGAGGCATTCGTGATATTTTTGGATTACTCTTAGAGTACTACTTTTACGGGAGATGTAATGATTTGCCATTTTTAAATCTTTAGTATTATTTTCTGTAAAAAAAATCGAATTTTTGTTAGGGAGATGTACATTTTTTTGGATGCCGATTAAACGAAATTTAAGCAAATTTGCTTATTCTAAACTTAAATTTGAGTCACTTCCGCTTTCCCAAAAATATTAAAATAAAACTGAAAACTTTACTTTTGCCTAGGTGTAATTACTTCCTGTAAAAAAAATCAAAAAAGTCGTCATATACATACTTTTGTTCGTCGGATGTAAATTTTGCTTGCAGTAAACTGATGCTAACAACACAAAAAAACACCCTATATATGAAATTTAAGTGATGTTTCAAACTCCATAAAAAAATTTAATTTAAGGCCAAAGCCAAGTACAAAATTTTCATCTGAGTCGAAGGCCCCAATAGCTAGTGCTCTTTAAATAAATATAAAGTTAAGTATTAAAAACTATCAATTAAAAATTTCCAGCCTTTTAAAAAAAAAATTATTATTGTATCACGTACCAAGGTTGCAAGGTTATGCGAGTTCAAATTTAAAGCCTCTCTGACTCTTAAATAGAACTTCACTTGGCTATTTCTATACAAGTTTATAGTCACTTAAAGAAAATGATAAAAATGATTGATTTTGCGAAGTCCGAATAGGGCTTATCATACAAATGTCTGAACGGAGCTTATATAAATCGTCAACAACATTTATCAATGAATAATTTTTCAACGTACCTCTGTGCAATAACTTTCGATTTTTTTCTAAAACATTAACCCTTTATCCAAAAATTTGTTTGAAATCTTCCCGTTCCCTTAGTCAGTGAAGAATCTGATAAGAGCAACTGAAACAGAACAAATAAGTCTGCAAAAAAATTACGACTGTAGAATTCATCCCATTGACCAATGCAACGATTTATAAATACAATGGAAGTCCAAAATGCCTCAACTTTAAACTTTATTTAGGATAGAGAATTCTAAAACTTTTTGCATTCAAAAATTATAAAATCTGTTTAAATTTTTAAAGTCCAAAAAAGCAACGACAACGACTGCGCGACTCGTGCCGAAAAATGTTTGAAATTTTAAGCAATTAAACAATAAGTACGCTTTTTCCGAGCAAAAGCTTTTAAAATATAGAGGTCATACATACAAACACAAATGACATACTATATAGACAATTATAATTTCTTACAATGTTGGTCATTATGTGGACATTACACATGTACTACATACTTGATTAAGTCCGAGCATCCTTTGACCGCGCTCTTCCAATTTATCTCAATGCGCACATACTACCTTCGGTTAAAGTTTGCAACACAAAGAGAAAACCTTGGCATGCCTTTCAATTTTAATTCAATTTAAGCTGACCTGGTTTTCATTTTTTATACCTGCAACAAGATTCCAGAGGATGAAATAAACAAAAGCAAAACGTGTGCATTGTTCAGCCGTTGTAGATATACACATTTATTATTTTCCAGAATTTAAGTTAAAAGTGAGAAATTTCCTCTTACATTTTCTTTACTTTATATTTCTTATTGTTTGATATTTAGTATGTGTGTGTTTGGTATGAGTTGTTTTTTTGTGTGTATTTATATAATGCAAAAAAATTTTTACTCCAAAAAGTTAATTTCCACAAATAAATTGAAAAATGTTATTACAAGCAAAAAGTGGTTCACTATTGCTCATTGTCAGCAACATGTGATTCTCACAAGGAGAGGCTAGTTCTGGGCATACGTCGTTGCGGGGCGCAGTTTAGCAAATTGGGAATGATATTTTGTTTGCTTCTTACACAACGCGTTTTGTTTTAGTTTTTTTTTTTTTTTTTAAAGTGATACATTGCATTAAATTAAAAAAATTATCACATCTTATAATTCAAATTGTGTTTTCGTGTTTAAATAAAATTGGTTTTCAAAATGAAATGAGTTTACAATGTGCTTAAACATATAAGTTATGTTTGAATTGAGTTACATAGTTGGTTTTGTTTTTATTATTTGTATGGATAAAACATACATTTGAGTAGTTAAATAACCGTTAGCGGGTTTTGTTGAAAGTTGTACGAAACTTAAACTTAGCTATTTACTTAATTTAGCTTAAATACTATCTGTTTTTCCATTAGCTATTGTAATTAATTTGTTGTTGCTTAGTCAAAACGCGTGTGTCGTCCACCGCTATCGCCATTGCGATGGCCAAAGCCTCCATCACCGCCGCCAAAGCTGCGTCCTGAGTTTATGCTACCCTTTTTGAAGCCACCACCGAAACGGGAACCGCCACCATTGTTATAACGAGAACGTCCGCCACCACCGTCGTATCGGTTGTTGCGGGCCATGTTTTCTAGTGCGGGGTTGATATCCTGAAAGAGCAATGAATGAATTCAAAATTATTATATGTTTATAATATTGATTCGGATAAATACGAATTAGTCCGTCTTATCTAGCGGACAAGTGAAAAGATATTCGGAAAAGAGCTGTTGTATCATATATCAGATATCAGAACAGAAGTTTGAAAGAATTCGAGACAGAATGTTTTCAGGTAAATGGTATATTCTCAACTCTTTCAAAAGTACAAAAGATTAACCCAAAATCCGATAAAATTGATCAATTAAATTTTTGTATCGATTTTGGAATCCATAGACAATTTTAGAAACTGGATTTAAATGTATATAAACTATATTACTCGTTTAACTCACCTGACTAGCCTCTTTGAGCACATCTACCAGCGCCTTGGCCTGCTTGGCATTGTTCTTGGTAAAGAAGGCAAAGGATGTGCCCTTGGTATTTGAACGACCTGTACGTCCTATGCGATGAATATAATCCTCGCTGTTTTGTGGATAGTCAAAGTTGATGACATATTTGATGCCATCCACATCTAATTTTTGGTTAGCATATCAAAAGAAATAAATCATATATTAGAAAAATAAGTCTATAAAGCACAAGAAATTATATCAAATTATTATATATATATTTATAAATTTTTAAATTGCCAAATGTTTATTTAAAATTAATATTCTGCGTTTGCAACAATTTTTAGCGATTTCGAGATGTTTTACACTTTGAACACACTTGTCTTTTTTAAAATTCGATAGTTTCTCTTTTTTCGTTATTTTTACTGCTTTTGTTTTAAGAATGAATTTTCGTTTGGTTTAACAAAAAAAGGAAAATGTTTCAAAATGTACATTACCTTTGGTGCTATAAATTGTTTCATTCATTTCTCAATCAAAATCTCAAAAGTTGGTGCGCTGCGCAGCTCGTGGTTAAACTCTCGGCTTCAGTGTGACCGGTTCAAAGCGGCAACAACAAGAGGCGAGATCGGATCGCAGTTGGAAGCGAACGAGAGTTTTGTACTGTGAGCCGCGGGAGCGCTGTGCCTGGTTAATAATATCTCCCAGAGCAGAGATACCCTGCCTCGAGTCAATTGGGATCCCAAAGTGGATCGCTCAAACCCGAGTAACAACAACTGCTTGCTATTATTTCTATTATTGTCTTGATGTTCTTTTGTGCAGTCGTCCAGCAGCTGTCTCGTTAGGACGGCGGCGCACATGGAAGGCAGGCAGACGCGGGCGCAGGCGTGGGTGTGGACGTGGGCGGGCAGTCGGTCAGACGGCTGTTTGGGATGCTAGGCACGCAGCAGCAGCAGCAGTTGGCTTAGACGCAGACGCAGTAACAATCAGTCATCATAGGGACGTCATCTTAGGCGACGGCGGCAGCAGCTTAATCCAGGAGTAGCTGTTCCCTTGGTGTTAAGCTATGCGTGTGTCAGTGCGCCAACATGTGTGGTTTGTGAGTGTGTTAAGTGTGTGTGAATGACTCGTGCATTCAGTGAAAAGTCCCAGAATGTAGCCTCGCAAATCTTCGTCGTCTCGTCTCCTTGCTGATCTGTTTTTGTTGTGCGTGCTTAGCAACCGGCCGGCCGACGGCAGCCTCTCGAACTTGTACGCCTCCCGGTTTGGGTTGCTGGATAGATATGGATACCATACCATACCATATGGTGACCGAAACTTTGCCTGCTTTGTGGCGCCGCCTTCAGCGCTCGACTGAAGTAGCTCAGCAGTTGGTAGATCTTGCTAGTTGAGCTGTTCGTCGTATGCGCTTCTGTTTGTTCTCTTATTTTTTTGGAATTTGGCGGTTCTTTGGATTCAATTGATTCTTTGATTGATTTTGTGTGCCGTGTGACAAGAGGTGCAATCGAGGGCAGTAAATAAATCAACTTTCTCAAAATAACACTGCAGAGGCCACGTATGATGCATGATGTTGGGGATAGTTCTCTATGGATGCATAATATAAATATGCCTTTTAGTTAACTTTACGTTGATCGCGCGTCGTGTTGCACTTGCTCGAAGGTGCAGGTGGTGCTACAGATATTTTTTTTTTTTTTATTTGATCAAGTATTGTGTTGCAGCACCGCACCCTTGCGCTGGGGGGCGACTCCGTTGGCGGCGCACTTTTACCCAATGGCAATTGTGGGCAAAATTTGTGCGACGCACTCTGTGTGCCGCTCCAGCAGCCGCTGGCAGTCAAGCGAACGCGTCTCGATCATGCGAATACGCTTTTTGATTCGTGTTTCTATAAGCGAACTTATCTTTTTTTTCAGTTCATTCATATTACATAGTTTAAATTCGCTTTCAACTTATTAGCCGTTCTCTTATCCTCCCCATCATACTACAATAAACGGCCTCTGTAAACGAAAGAAAGAAGAGAGAGAAAGAGAGAGACACACACAGAGATTTTCGAGTCGTCAACGAGTTCGATTTTTTTTCAAGGGTTGGGTCGGGACGGGTTGATATGGGTAGGGAATAAAAATTTAAGTTGATTATTAATGTTTGACAATGTCTTTTTTTTGGCTTAGTCTAATTTGAACTGTTTGTAATCTCTGCGCTCTCGCTTATTTTGGAACGTCTAGGAACTAGATGCAGGGTTTGGTTTTGGTTTGTACGGTGGCGGCAATGCATACATGTATGAGTGTGTAACCGTTTTAATTGTGAAAAATGTGTGTGGATGTAAGCTTTAGCCCTACATGAGTACTACGGGGTCTCTGGGGACCTTTTGCAAAACGTTCAAATACTAGTGTCGATAAGAATAAGTATAATGAAAAACTTACCCAGACCACGTGCTGCCACATCGGTGGCTACCAGAATGTTAGACTTGCCCGAGCGGAACTCGCGCAGAACAAAATCACGCTCCGACTGGGACTTATCGCCATGAATCGCGCCACAGCGCACACCGAAGCTACGAATGAAGCGCACCAAGTTGTCCACGCGACGCTTAGTTTCAACGAAAATAATGATTTTGCCGGGATTCTCGCTGGTATCATAGATATCTGATAGCAGGCTCTTCAATCTAGAAGCACACGGATTAATAAATAAGGGTGCTCACGAGTCGTGTACAATAAATCCAACTTACTTTTCTTCTTTGCTAAATTCCTCGCACACTTCAATGACCTGGCGAATGTTGTGATTGGCGGATAGCTCTAGGGAACCAATGTTGATCTGTATGTAGTTGCCCAAGAAATCCTCGGCCAGCTGTTTAACCTCTTTGGGCCAGGTGGCACTCCACATAAGTGTCTGACGATCGGGACGAATCTGAGATACAATCTTGCGAATTTGAGGCTCGAAACCCATGTCCAACATACGATCAGCTTCATCCAGCACAAGATAAGTGCAGCGTTTTAGATTAGTGCCGCCCGCTGACAGAAAATCAATGAGACGGCCGGGTGTGGCAATAACAATCTCGCAGCCGCGCTGCAAATCACGCATCTGACCGCCTTTCGGTGCGCCACCAAAAACGCATGTGTTGCGCACATACGACGATGAACCGAATTCGGTAGCCACTTGCTGAATCTGTTGGGCTAGCTCACGTGTGGGTGCCAATACCAAAGCAATAGGACCGTCACCACGCTGCAGCGGCTGTTGGTTATTAATGTGCACAATAGCGGGCAGAATATAGCCGAGCGTTTTGCCGGAACCGGTCTTGGCAATGCCCACAAAGTTGGAACCGCTCATGGCAATAGGCCAGCCTTGGGCCTGAATGGGCGTAGGTGCCTTATATCCCTGACGACGTATTTCCTTGACCACATAGTCGGGAAAGTAAGCCTCTGAGAAATCTTGAATAGGGTTAGGTCCATGACCGCGCAGTGTGATCTCATGTTCGTCACGGTAACGTTGTACTTCATAGGGAGAGCGTTCGGCGCAGGTAGGATGCTCCTGGTAAAAGTTCTTCTTGAAAGGTGGCATATTAGAGAAGTCCACAGGGCGCAGAGGTAAGTCCTGACTGCCACCGCCATTGCGACGATCACCGCCAAAACCACCACCGCCGCCACCGAAACCACCGCGTCCGCCGCGATCACCACCACCATGATGACGTTTATCTACGCGGCCATTGCGCACGCCATGATAGTCGTTGCCAGCACCAAAACGCGCACCGCCGCCGCCGCCACCGCGATGTTCATCACGGTCACGACCTCCGCGGGCGTTGTTGCCAAAATCACGATCGTGTGGTGCCCTGAAAAGAAAGTTTACAAATTGTAGTCAAAGAGCTAATGCGGAGTTGATAGCAGCACACTTTGCAGGCATAATGCTTCGTGTTTGGCGAGTGCTGGAAAACTGTTTCGACAGACAACTTGGCAACTCTTTCCCAGCGCTAAACAGCTGACAGCTTGCATTAGCGGCGTGGAAGGTCGCAAGAGCCAGAACGAGACAGCTGCTATTGGCTGTATTTAAGACAGACCGCAATAAACTTGAATAAAACTAATTGCGTGTTTGGTAAAATTAAATAAATTTCGTATAATACAAACAATAAGGCAAATTTGATTGACAACAACATGCAACGAAAGTGCACACAAATCCCGGCCCGACCCCCACAAACATTTACACGATGTTTAGTCGTTGTATTTATTTGTGCCTTGAATTGCTCCATTTTACGCGACATCAACAAGGAGAGCTAAACAAGTCGGCAGCCAACTTAGCTAAACAGTTTATGGCTGCGAGGCATTAATCTATGTACCTAGTAGAACAGTAGCTGCAACTAGTCTACATTTGGTACTGAATTGAATGAAACGGTTTTTATGCAATCTAGAAATTGTTGAACTTCAGTAAATCAAATTGTTCGAATCAGAACTTAAGCTAGTATGACCCGTGTCATCATTCAAGTGATCCAGCTCAGTTCCTAACATAAAGTTTTTCAATATTACATTTTTTCCGACCTGCTGATCTACTGCCTAGTATGGAAGAGGCTACATGATTTTATGAAGCTTTTTTCGACACTATAATACACGACACTACCAAATGCTTCGCCTAAACTTAAAAGATAAAAATTCGGAAACTTAAAGCAGCCACAGTGTTAAGTAGATCGTTATCACGCAAAGGTCATCGTCTATTCGTATCATACTTAAATTAAATATAGCAGCTTAATAGCCTTGACTTGACCTTAATGAAGCAAGAGAAGCATTAAAAAAAACTGCTGCTCAACAACAACAACAATGCAGACAGCTTATTAAATTAAATTAACGTGTTAAATTAACATGTCCATTAATATCCACAATTTTTTCTTTAGTGATCCTATTCATTTATTACTCATTTGCAGAGGTGGGCACGAAAAATAACGGAAAGAGCACTTTTTGCTTGTGCGCCTATCTTTCGCCACAGAAAAGACATAACGGAAAGAGCACTCAGTACAAAAAACGCCTTGGACATTTTTGCACCGAGTGCTCTTTCCGTTAGGTCTTGTAAGTGGCGCCTGCCAGACGCACACGCAAAAAACCGAGAATGTTACAAAAACAAAATACACACAGTGTGCGCTTTTATGGCCCTACTCGAGCATCCTTTTTTCGACCTTTTTAGACCGTAACGGTAGTTTTTATTGGTGCTCGCGACGAAAAATTCGCACAAGTACACTGAGCACAGAAATATAGTTAATTTGGCAACTGTAAGACCCAGTAATTTTTTTGGTAAATTAAAATTGTCATATAAACTCATATGACTTTTCTGTTTCTTTGAATGTGTTGCAAAATTTTGTCAGTGTACACGCACAAGCAGATCGTCGGCGACGCGCCGAGTTTACAAAAACAAAATACACACAATGTGTGCCTTCGCTCGACTCGCAGCAACTTACAAAAACAAAATACACACAATGTGTGCCTTCGCTCGACTCGCAGAATATTACAAAAACAAAATACACACAGTGTGCGATTTTTATGGCCCTACTCGAGCATCCTTTTTTCGACCTTTTTTCTTGATGTTGTTGTAGTGCTCTTTCCGTTATTTTTCGTGCCCACCTCTGCTCATTTGTAAACTTAAAAATTTTTTTTTTTTATTAATTTCTCTTGCTTAGAATAAAAATAGTTAGGTTTTTTGCGAAAACAATCGAGCTCCACGCCAAGTTAAAAATTTGCGAATGTGACAATAATTTATTTTTATTTTATGAATAATTTAGCAGTTTAATGCTGTGATGTGTAAACTTTTGTTCGACACTGTGTGTACCCTCTATAATTTATGTGTTGCATGTGTGCAAGTCCCCTGTCTGTTCGGCTGTCAATTTGGCTGTTTGAATACCACCGCTACCGCCCTTGGTTATTTGTAAGTACGTATATATCTACAGTATATATATATATGCATGTACTATATATACACAAATGTTTGTTGTTGCAGGCAGCTAGCACGCTAACCCCAAGTAGAGGCAAATAAACGAATGAAAAGCAAAGAGAAGCAGAACAAACGATAAAACGTTTATTAGACAGCAAAATGTCTGGGTCTATGTCTACTTGTCGCTTTTTAACATGCAAAAAAGCAAATCGTGTGCAAGTCAGACGAAGGAGAGCTCATAATCAATTGGCGTCATTTGACATTTTAAACAAAAACTAACAACAAAAACAACGAGAGAAACAGCGATAAATTTGAAAGGAAAGGGAATGGCAGCGTATAGCGTGAGCAAAAAGAATGACAAGCAGCGCAGTGACAGCCGCCGACTGGTGGCCATATGCCAGGCATGTGGGCGAGCAGCAAGCAAGCATGAGAGAGGTAGAAAAGAGCGAACTAGTGCGAAACTGTGCTACAGCTGTTATACGCTAAGAAACAGTACGAGCGAAACACGCTAAAAGTGCCCGCAAGGGCTCTCAACAGGCAGCCCACACACATATACATTTTTGCTTCTACAGTAGACACGCAAATTATTCGCACGCCTTTTTATTATGGCTTGAATGCAGAGCTATCGTAAGGGAAATTATTGAATTAAAAAAAATATGAGAATAGCAACTACAGATTGGCTGAAGAAAGCTGTTGGTATTGGTTTCTATGCTTAACACATGCTTGTACATATTCTAATCATTTTACTATGCCAAATATTAATTTTACGTGTTGATGGCACAAATACTTAATCGAAATGCTTTTGCAAAGATGTGCGAAGAAATTGTGCGCCTACTGTACGCTTTCAATGTCTGGCTGTGTGTGCGCGTGTTTAGGCATATAGACAAATTAAAATGCTATAAAAAAGCAAACGAAGTAAAGACACGTTTTACAAATCAAGCAAATTCTTTTTATGACGTGCGCCTTGTCGTTCTATAGTTTATTTGTTGCTTGCGGAAACGCATTGTAGATACATACATGTAAAATAAAAGCAAAAAAATATGTAGCAAAAGCAACAGCAATAAATATGACAAATCAAATTTGTACACTGCGCAAAACTGTAAAAGCACCTTTTTATCTGTGCGTGCGCTTTTGCGCCACTTTCTGTAACTCTCAATTAATTACTCATCACACACCGTCGCTCTGCGCGTTTTAAAGGTATAGAGAAATTCACGAACACGCTGTCAAAGCATGTTTGAAGAAAAATGGCGACGGTGGAAAAAACCCAACAGCTGCTGCGTTGGCGTTTCATAAGACCTTGTAATTAACTTTAATTTTTTTTTTTTCATATTGTACTTACATTATGCCTTCAATTTTGAGATGTTCTTCCTCGTCTGAGTCACGTAAGACCGATTCCCTTGTACGTTTGGACCAAGTTTGCTTTTCAGTTGGGAGTGCAGCTAATGCCTCGTCGATAGCTCTGGATGTTTCGAGTTTGTGTGAGAGACAAAATGCTCGCTGGGATTGTTGCGGCTGCTGCTGGGAGTACCTAGTGAGTGCTGTTGACTTTGTAGACTCCGACGCGTTTAGAAAACGCTGACAACTCCCTTGGAACTGTGTAAAAGCAAAACTGCTGCTGGTTGTTCTGTTGGTCGTAGAGAAAAGAAAATGGCGACTTTGTGTTATACATTTTTCCATGCTGCTTGGTGAAATCAATAAATTGTGCCAGCTGCATGCAGGCTTTGCGGCGGCGTTGCACGAGTTTTTCGACACATATTGTAGTAATTTAAGCATTATTTGCTTTTAATTTTATTTTTTACAAAACTAATTTAATTATTTTGAATATTTTTTAAACTCGTGCACGCAGCGTGCGTTGCGTTCTTACCTAACCTCGTCCAAAAAGAAAATCAGAGATTGAGAACAGTGTGACCGCAAGTTATAGCTCAAAAAGGTGGTTGAATTGACGATATATCGGTATGAGCACGAAACTGCGATACGTTTAATCGATGTTTAACAGCGCGCTGTTATTTATATGAATAAATGCAAACCTTTTGAAAATCAAAACAACATTTTATTTCTTGTCGTTTGTCAATTAATAATTCAGCCGCAACCTATTTTTAATTTGATTTCAAATGCACAGCACTTCGTAATTTTTGAAAGTTTAAATAACTTAGTAACTTTTATATAAAGGCGTTAAAAAGTTTAATTTGCGTGTGGAAAAAAACTATTTACATAAAATTTATTGTTTTTTCTGGGCTTAACTGTTTAGCTTTAAAAGTAAAAATAAAATTTTGTATAATATTTGTATTCTCTAAAATAACATAAAACACAAATAAATACAGACTTTTTGTTATTGCTGTAATGGTATCAAAATTTCTGAGATTTTAATATGTAATTTAAAAAAAAAAAATGCATTAAAGTTTTTAGACATAACGCGTCTAACTAATTATTTTAACGTAGTTTAAAAAAAACTTCCAAGAATAAATTGTCCATTATTGAGTGAACAAAATTTTCAAAGCGATAAATGCAAAAACAAAAACAGTTTTAATTCAGTCTCTATAAATGATATAATCAGCCTGTAAGCCTGTAATAAAGGCCAAAATATTAGGTTGTCTGTTTTCGCTGGCCTTATAAAAATATATGTAGTATGTAGGTATATATATTCATTAGACAAATTAAAATAGTCTATCGAAGAATCAATCATAGCCTCTAAGAAATCAGTAGAGGCATTTAGTTGCGACTTGTAAAAGATATTTTTCTGAGGCCAATATATGGTTTAAAAAAAATTAAGAAAATAAATTTTGGAGTGGTTTATGTAAAACCAAAGAATAAACCACTATTTTTAAAACTACTGTGCTGTTTTGTATTCAATTTACAACCATACAAATATTTGACTACTTTTAGATTTTAGCAAAGAAATTTGTGTATTTAAAATTAAGAGCATTTAAAATGCGTTTTACTTAAACAACTTCTTTATTTTATTTCAATTAAAGGCTCATATAAAATTAAATTCTGCTGCACCAATCTTAGTTGACCTTTATTTAATGGCTTATGTTTAAAATTTAAACTTTAAATGCACAAATGGAAAATTTTAACAAATAAACAGCGTTTTCTTTTGTCTCTTTTTATATTTTAATTCTAAAATTTCTTAAAACCAAGAAGAAAGATTTATTTAATATTATTATTTACGACCTTTTTATCTATTAAGGACCTTATTTAATATTTACTTTATTATTTTTGATAAAACTATTTACATTTTGCTAACATAATTAATGAGAAAACGAACGTGTTAAGTTAACATAGCTCTGTTAATCGGCAGAAATTATGCTGTTAACATTATACGATTGCTTCTAAGCGTGCTGCAACGATGTTTTATCGATAACTCTTACAGCTGTTATAAGCACACATATGGTTGCAAAAATGCGGCAAAAAGTTCCTAAATTTATTTAATATTTATTTGGCCATGCTTTAAACGCTTAATAAAATACAAAAATTCTAAATTATTAAATTTAAACTATATTTAATAGAGCTTGGACTAGCTTGTTGAGCGCGCAAATTTATAAGCAAACAAGCAACCATTTGCACATGGCGCCATCTACCGCCCGCAAGCAAACAGTCTTTGACTTCAGGCGCAGAAAATAAATAAATCAAACACAATTTGTAACAAAAATAATTTATTAAATAATTGCTTAAAAGTATTAAATCAATGTGATTCATAACAAACTCGTAAAATATTTCTCATAACACTAGCTCACAATCCCAACAAATGACAAAAACCTTTGTACATTTTGGCGCGTCTACCCTTCAAACAGCCATAAAGCTCGTTAATTTTCAAACAATCAATTTTACTAATAGTCTTTCTTTGTCCAATTCGAACACCAGGTTGCAGTGGCGTCATTGTGGGTTTCTCACCTTTTTTCTTGCTAAAATAAAACTCGCCATAGTGCATGACCGAATTGTAATCATAGTCAAAAGCATATTTGCCGCGTTTTCGGGAAATTAATTTGAAATTCTTTTTAAAACGCGGCACAATGTTATCCCAATGGATTTTTACAAAGTTGTCACGATCGGCACGTGATTGCTCGTGATAGATGCCAATGGCGTGCATTAGCTCGTGCATGATGCGACCCTCACTGCTGAAGCAGTGCGCGCTGTTCTCATCCGGACGCTGCAGCGCCACCACCTGCTCTCCACCGCGTTTGCCCACATAGGACCAGCAACCCTGTGGCGCTTCCTGGGGCGGCTCTATTAGCAGATAATCCTCCGCCTCGCCATCGTAGGGCACAAATTGTATGCAAGTCAAGGAATTAAAGGTTTTCAAGGCGCTCACAATGGACTCGCGTTCTTGACGCACATAGCGTGGGCTGATCTCAAAGGGTATGGTGCCATTAGGCCACAAACGCTTTGGATGTCGCATAGGATTGACACCCAGACGCAGTGTAATGTAAGTAAAGGGATCTATGGCAATGTCGCCCTGAAAGAGACGCGGCATAGTCTCGGGATCATCAATGCCCGTCTCATCGTCACCTATGTCGGGACCAAACGGATCGTATTCGTCTGCAAGATTGGTAGGCGCTTTAAAGTCATAGCCTTGAGGATACACACGTTGTAACCCACCTGCACCCACACTGCTGAACTCGTGCTCAAAGAAATCCACTCCGGCAGGATATGCTCTATTTGGCAGCTTGGCACTTTCACTTAACGATGGCAGAGCTCCCAGCAGCGTAATCATCACTAACAATACCAAAGATAAACACATCTTAGACATAAGATTTGACCGCTTCGAACGTTTGTTCATTGTTGGCTTATTTGTTTTCCGTTTAGAGCGTCGGCCAAGCCATGACACCGAACCGAACTGCTGCGCACAAGACCATCAACTGATTGGCCTCCCCAAAAAAGTTAACCCAACTCTGGAAGCGCTTCAACTTACGCACTACGCACGCTCAACAGTTGCTACACTTAAGTTCGCTGCGGCAGCTGCGTTGCGTCGCTGCTGACAACACTCTGACTGAGAGTATACTCATTTTGTCATGGAGTTTGCCACGAACGACTATTGGGGATGAGCGTAGGAATTTGGTTAAAAAGTCATGATTTTTGACATTTTTGGAATTTGAAAAAATTTAAGATAATTGAAACCTATAAAATCCAAATTTTTTTAATTAAAAACATACTTTTTATTTTATGGGCTTTAAAAATTTGACAAAAAATTAAGATAATTGAAATCTATAAGAGCTAAACATATTAGATATACAATCGCCAGAAATCTTTAAAAATCTTACTTTTGTATGGAAGATACTTTTATTGAGAACTTTTGTTGAGATTGATCAAAGGCATCTTTTTTTACAATAATCAAAAGAGTCTGCGAGCAACAGAAAAGTTACGTTCTTTTCCAGCACGACATTGGGATATTGAATGCTATTCTGATTTTCTAGTTTAAGTGCATTTTCCCTCTCCAAAAACGCAAGAAATTTTTAATTAATAAGGTAATAGGACGCAGTTTTAGAAAAACTCGAGTTTTATTCGCCTGCAAAACTGGAAAGAGCGTCTCTTAAAGTTACTAGTTTTTTTTTTAATAGTTTTTATGTTCAAAAAAATTTTGATTAAAAAAAAAATCTGTCATTAATTTTAAACAAAAATGTGACAGCCACTTAATTACGACCTGGAATTCGTGGCTGAATAGCTATTAAGCTGGAAACCCTATTTTTTGTTAATATAATATATCTCTTAGAAGTTCTTTCTTGTATGATTTGCTTATTTTTAAATAAATTAAGTTTTTAATTTTATTCACAATTAAAAGCAATAAATATTTTTTATTGCCTTTAAAATTAAAATTTTTATAAAGCCAGCTTAAATTTTTAATTAACAGAATTACCACAAGGACTGCATAGCTGAAATAATGTATTAACACAACAAATTTTAATAAAGGGTGTTTTTTTAAGCGCGGCCGGATTTCAAACTTAAATAAAACATAGAAAAATTCATATAATGACTCCAAATATGGTTTAAGTAGATAGTTAATTTCGTTTTATTTAATATTTGAAAAATATCTCTAGCATGTGATCACCACGACTACGAGTTACAAAGCGCATCCTGTGGTTCCATTTTTTGACCACACTATCGAGCATTTGGGGCCGTATTTCAGTAATGACACGTTTAATGTTGGTTTCCAAGTCGTTAATTGTTGCTGGCTTGTCTACATAAACCAACGACTTGACGTGTCCCCAAAGAAAATAATCTAAAGGGGTCAAATCACACGACCGCGGCGGGCAGTTGGCGGGCATTTCTTGAAATAATTTTCTCACGGAATTGAGTTTTCAGTAAATCAATGGTTGCGGTCACCGTATGAAACGCATTCTGTTGAAACCAGAACTCTTCGACATCGATTTACGTGAAATTTGGAAACAAATATTCATTGATCATCGCTCTCTATCGATCACCATTGACGGTAACACGTTGCGAATCGATAAATTTGGATTTTCCTTTACACTGGCCTCTACAATAGCGATATTTTCTTCGGACCGTGCTGTTCTCCTTCTGGTTGGTGGTCAGACATCGTGGAATGTCAAATAAATTCGTACATGATTACGAACTCGACGAATAGCACGTTCTTATGGACGATTATTCGGTCCATAAATTATAAGTTTTTACAACAGAACACTGATTTTGATTGTAAATCGCGAAGATTTGAAGACGTTGTTGTGGTGTAAATCTTACCATGGTCCTTACTGAATAAAATGAAATTTAAATTTATCAAAAGTAACAGCTAGTTTCAGAGATATCTCTTTCGGAAATCCGGACGCTGTTAAAAAAACACTCTTTATATAGCATGGCCAAACAATAATTTGTAATTTAGTTTTATATATTTATTTTTGATTTTTGATAATGTCTCATGAATGCCAATAATGTAGCATAGCTATGTAGAACATTGATTGTATAGCTTTTAAAATATTCTGTATTTTACTTTAAATATTGGCATAAAATAATCAAAAATAATTTTTTTTAAAGCTAGCCATAATGCGAAATATTTCAAAAATTAAGGCCCTCAAAAAAACTTAACTTAATAGCTTTCTTTGTCGCTATTAGAAATTTAATTCGTTTATTTTTAATACAAGTTAGGTTTTTGGAATGGATGTTTTTTAATTTAATTAACTTTAAATTTTAATTTTTGTTCCAGAGTTTAAATTATTTGTTTTTAATTGGCAAAAAATAAACATCCCAAAAAAATAACATATAAACTTTCAGCTATAAAGCACTTTTGTTCTGAATAAACTACAAAAAAAAATAGCATTGTGAATTTATGTTCTATATTAATATTTCCAATCTATTTTGTTTTAATACTCATACTCGTTCTAATACTCTTACTTTTCATTAATTTTCATCCAGCAACAAAAATCATCAAGCAAGTGCACTAACAGAGTTCTGCTGAACGCTCCCATTGTCGCTTATATTTTCTTCACTTTGCTTTCTTTCTCTTTTCTCTTTGAGATGAAGCTAAACATTGTCAAAATCAGTTCTGCATCTCTCTCTCTTCTGCTAAATGACAGTCCAAATTGAGAGCGCCTTTTTGTTATGTCAACTTTACTACAGTGCACTTTCTCTCTCCCTAGTCAGTTCATTCGTTTTAATCCGCTTAGAATATGCTTTTTTTTTGCTGTTTAATGTCAGCTAAAATGTGTATTAAGTGCGCTGCAAGTGTATCCAAGCTTCGGTTTTCCAATACATGTTTTTCTATCCGTTAATTTATGCAAAAAGTGCGAAAATAAAAAATAAATATGTAAATGTGTTTATATACACAATGTGCGTGTGTGTGTGTGTGCAATCAACCACACACAATCAAACAAACCATGCAGACATTTAGTCTGCCGCTGGCGTCGCCGTCGCCTTCTCAGTCTTTAACACCGGCTCTGTTACCTGCTCCGCTCTCTTCACTCGCGCTCACGTAAATAAAAACAAACCCCAAAAACTATCAACTGTGTCCGACGTTGGATCCATCATTCAGTCAGCCGACTGCAACTAGTTAGTTGGACGATCTTGTAATTTAATGCCAAAATGGAAAAAGTGACAACAAAAAAGCAACTTTGGGTAAGTGAACGCCTTTATTGTGGTTGTTGTTGGCGTCAGGCGCGGATTCAGGGGGATCAATGCTGGGTGTCTGGACGTCCTCCGCAGAAATGTGTTTTTTTTATTTTATTTTTTTTTTTTACAAATTTTGCACATGCTTTATTTAAGCTTCGTTTTGGGAGTTAGGTGCGGGATTTTAGACTATCTCGAAACTCACGAAATTACAAGAGGGTCTCAAAATTACTTCAATATACCAGAATTTATTTGTATGTATAAAATATATTTTTATTAAGATAGTTATCAGAAAGCTTTGTTTTTATTGTGACGCACTATTGTGATTAAGAATCGTTGCTGTCGAGAGAAAAGTACGGCCATCGTGATGACAATCGTAGGGCCGCTCCGTTTTTGTGAAGAATTTCAATGTTTAATACTTTTTTTTTCAAATCTTTTAGTTACCAGAAATAATACGAAATGACTGACATTTGTTATAAAAGCTGGGAACCGAAAACTCATGAAGTGCGTTATTTTGAAATCCTGAAAAACTGATTAAGGTGATCTAAATGGAATATGTAGAAGGTGAAAATACTACAGCCAACGTTTTTGGGTTCTACTGGCTTTCTCTTCCGTTCCCGTCTTATGCTTATATAAAAACAATGAATGAAATTTGTACTTGAACCCCAAAGGTTTTTTTTTTTATAGATCCACCCCTGGTAATCGTTGTTGTCGTTGGTCAAGTTAACGTTTACATCAAAAAATTGTAAATTTCGCAAATTGATTTCGGTGTCTTACCAGTGGAGCTTCATTTTTTTGGTGTTGTTGTTATTATTGTTGTACCCGGCACGGCACATTTCGTAAACTTTTGTTGGGCTACCAAATTGTGCCACTCTTTTGAGGTAGAGATTCCGTTAACTAACTAATAGTTGTAGTGACATCTGTGGTTGTTGTTGGAGCCGCCGTTTTTTGGTGTTTTTATTGTTGACACTTGGGCTCGCACTTTGTCATCGTCGTTTTGTGTGATCTCTCATTTAAAACGGCCAAAAACAACAACTAGCTGTTATTTATCTTCATCTTGGCTATTAAGTATGTACAGTTGTTGTTGTTGTTGTTGTAATTTCGTCTTTGGTTTCTACCGCCTGGCAACGTATTTTAATCGCTCATCATTAATTAAGCCAAATTAGTTTTGCCACCTTAATTAGCACATTTGTGCATACATATATTTCATCTCGATAAGCTTTGAAATGAATTTATACAACTACATACTATATAGTACATAAATGTATCTATGTATCTTTAGCTATGTGTATGGGGATTTGTATGACTGATATGTTAAGATATGATTTGAAATTTGGACAGTGCTTTTAATTGAAAGTGCATTAGAGTAATGGGAGAGCTTGCACTTATATAAGCACTATATGATAATTGCCTCTCTTAATACATTTAATTAATGTTAGTACTTTGAGTTTATCTTTCGAGCAATGTACAGTAGTGTCAATCTTAAGACTTTCAAACACCTTTCGCCAAAAAGCTGTACTGAAAACCAGCTAAGTAAATTATTTGGAAATTTTCTGTAAAAATTCAATATGCACTAAAATGAAACATAAGAAATAAAAGAATTTTAATTTCGCGTGAACCACTCCCCAGACCTACGCATCAAATTCTGAATTGATAGTTTCAAGTAGTCTGGATGTGTACACTATGTGGTTATATTGTGGTCTGTGGTGCATCATGAGATTTTGTATGGTATGTATTTCTGTGCGCCCAGCCGTGGTCTATTTGAAGGCAAAATCTTCTAAAATACTAAATCTATCGCCATCGAATTTGACATTTGGAAATATTTACTTAATTGAAATCGGTTTTGGCCATATCTCCATCAGCTGTTAATATAATTTAATTTTGTATACTTTGTGTAGCCATAGCACTGTAGTCATAAGACCCGAAATCGATTTTGGCGTTCATCTGTCTCCTTTAATTTTGATATTTTTGAATATTTTACGTAGATACATAAATGGGCTGACAGCGTCATTGAGCTAACGATGCCAGTGCTAGGCAAATGCACCAGTGCTACTGCGGGGAATCGAACCACCGACCATCGGGTTGCAAAGCGAGTACGCTACCACTACGTAACCGACCGCCACGAAACTTATAGGTAGTTATTAGTGCTGGAGAAAGCATCGATGTTATAACGATGCATCGATGTATCGAAGTTTAAAATATCTATGCACTCATCTAATGGGTGTTTAGTAGTGCTGGAGAAACATCTCTGTTGACCAACATCGATATATAGATATTTTAACTTCGATACAACGATGCATCGATATAACATCGATGTTTTCTCCAGCACTAGTAGGTATTAATATCGTTTTAAACCAAAAAAATCAATTGGAAACTATTTAGAAGGAATATCCAGGAATACATTTTTCTTCTACAATAAAGTCACAGGGTATTACACTGTTAGGCCGCCTAGACTGCATCACATTTTTTTTATTGAGCATTGAGCATTCTTATTTTTCATACGAAGACAAAAAACATGACCGGATTAATCCCCTTGACCCGTCCCCCTATCTACGCCGCTGACCTGATTAGCAAATAGCTACACAAAAGGAACTTTTACTCTTTTAACGTGTATGTGGTTAGGCCAAGGTGTTCAAAAAATGAGGTTAGGCTAATTTATTTTATTTTTTATTATTGTAACTTAAAAATTAATTTTAGGAAACAAAGTTATTATAGCTAGTGCAACATAGGCCTTCAGGCTATTTATAGGCTAATTTTTTTATCAGTAAAATAGAGATAAGCTGAAATTTGATAACATTTGACACAAGTCAATTTGTTCCGTCACAAAAGACTTTTTCGTCTTGGTTTTACGCAAAGTGGGTTCTACTAGCTATGCAGGGTCCCCAAAAATATATATGTGTTAGACATGCTCGCAACTCTTAATGGTCGTGTGCTTATAATAAAAAATTTCGCTTTTATTGATTGATTTAAAAATAAATTGACGTAAAATATTTTTTTTATTCAATTTTTATATGAGACGATCAAAGTTTTGTAATTTTAGTCTGAAATATTGGAAATATATATGTAAAACGAAACCAAAATGATTTGCAAGAAGATTCGCATCAGTCAAATTTTAAATATTGCAAAATTTAATGTTTTTTTTGAATTTCGAAACAAAATGGATGAAGTCGTATTTGAAAAATCAATCATTGTAGAATTATGTCAAAGAAATTTTAAAAACTTGATTCAGGAGTTTATAAGACTAAATCGAATATTAAATACATATCAGAATTCCGGAAAAATCTTGTAGAAACCATTAGTTTCAACTTAACTTGAAAGATTGAACCTTGAAACCTGAACCGAAATTTTAAAACCAAAACTGCTAATCATTTAGATTTGGTTTACAGCCCTTGACTCAGTTCTTACATTTTTTTTAAACTTTATCAAAAGATAAGCTAAACCCGCACGTTCGCTCTCTCAAAGCGAACTGCACAGATTTGTAATTTTTGCAGCCCCGCTTTTTGGAATCTCCATAAACTTATCGCTCTTTGCATATTTATAAATCATTTCTCAACTTTATGGTCTATCAATTTATGTCTTTAATTTCACGCCTATCTCCAAGTCACTTTTTAACACTGTCCCCTCTTATCTCTGGCTCACACTTTATCTATCAACATTTGTTGACCCCTTTTCCCACATAACTTTATTACTAACCATTTGGAGCGCGCTAACTGACTCTCGATGTTGGCCACTTGGCCCACTCTAAAGGCCATTCGTTGACGTTGGTATCATATGCTACTTGGCTTTATATGTCAAGCTGGGCAATAAAAATGCGACACCAAATAATTTTGCGCCACAATAGCAACAACAACAACGAGCTCAAGAGCTGTGGCAACGACAAAGACAACAACAACTAAGAGAAAGAGCAAGCAGAAAAGTCTTTGATAGAGGGTCTTCCAGTCAAAATCAAAACAAACGACTAATTCAAAGTTGTCACGTAATAAAAAGGCAAAAAAAAAAGAAGCAATAACAAAAACAATGAGCCAAAAAACGAAATACAATCGCTTAACAAATAATAAAAGTCAAGGAAAATTTGCATATTAACAACAACAACCAAGACAACGTTGACAACAAATACAGCAAGAAGCAAGAAATTTGAACAATGTACAAATCGTTATTTGATTTGATTACATAATGACGTCACATAGTCACAGTAATACCATAAAAGCAACAACCACAACAACAGCAGCAAATCAGCTGACTTTGCGGCTTTGTTATTTTTTTTTTATTTGTTTATTATTATTATTATTGTTTTGTTTATTTTGCTTTGACACCACAAGCTGATGGCCACAATTAGATTTCAAATTAAATTAATTGAATTTTCCTTAAAACTGTTTGTTATGGGAATTATTGTTGCTGCTGCTGTCAGAGACGTAGTTGGGAAAATGTTTGCTAGGGTTGCAAATTTTTGATGATTAACATGAAAAATTAATGAGTAGAGCTTTTATCTCACAAGAACAAAGTGATAAGACGGCAGTTACTAAATCGGACACAAGGGTCTGATAACAACAGCATACATTAATAAGCCATCCGCCTTTTAGTTTCCGACTTTCAAGAGTAAATGGAGAATTCTGCGTTTTTCGACTACGATACCGTATACTGTTCATAGCAAAGAAATTTCTAGAGATTTTGGGAACGGTTTAAAGCCAAATCACTATTAAAAACCGTAGGTGCCACAGAAATCTCAGAGATTAATTTGGGTACATTTAGACACTTATTTAATTATATGATTTTTAAAAGTGATTCATGAAAGTCAATATATTGTTGGATTAGTCGGCCGCTTGTAGCATATTTTGGAATTTTTCACTTTCAATTTCTGATAAATAAATTTTAGTTTGAATGACAACCCTACGGGCCATCAGTCAGTAGCTGTCAGTAGCATTGTGAATGGCAAAACGCATTTGCTGGCAATTTAAATTTAATTTATCTTTTGATTTTAAATTTTTTTTCCAAAATAGCTGTTTTGCTTTTGATTATGTTGCGAAACAAATTGATTAATTTTGACATCAAATAAAGGGTCATTAATTTTGAGGCTTTTTGTTTTTTAAATGCGAAAAACACCGAAAAGTTCAAAAAAATCGGAAAATCTTTATTATCCATAGAACAGCGGTGGGCAAAACTACTAATGCAATTTTTTGGGCCTGTGTGCGTTAACAAAAAAGAGCTTTCGCAAAGACCAAGGTACAATGGGACAAATCTTTTTTTGTTTTGGCAAAATTGTCATTAAATTCGACAATATCATCGACTTTTACTTTATGCGGGACGTATATGTTATACTCTGCACATTGAGCAGAGCGATTTCGCCTAAAAATTCGGATAGGGTCGTGTCGATCAAGGGCTTACCAACAAAAAAATATGACTTGCTCACATCATATGACTGGCGTCATATGCCAGCCAGACTCGCAAATTTTAATGACCAACAAAATCCAAATATACGTAGAGTCCGTACTCTTTCGTGTTTTGACATGTGACTATGCTTTGCGTTCCATTGTAAAACTAGCTCACACGTACGAGACGAGCTTTTACGTCAAAAGCTCTTTTCTCGTACGTGTGAAAGCTCTTTGGCACGCGTGCCGTCTAAGTGCCCACTGCTGTCATAGAAAGAACCATTCTTGCCATTCACTTTTTAAAGATAATCCCTTTCAAATGTTGGCCGCCGTAGCTCGTCTTTGAGGGGGTTCCAATTTTAGATGACGCGTTCAAGCATAATCGGCGGTATCTCGCGAATAAGACGAGTAATGCTTCAATCGTAGCTGGTTTATCCACAAACACTTAAGACTTCACGTAGCCCTAAAGGAAAAAGTCTAACGGTGTGTTATCACAAGACCTTGGTGGCCAATTTACCGTTACGGAGCGTGAAATTGATTGATCTCCGAATTGGTTCTATAAAATGGCCTAATCGCGCGAAAAAGTAAGTCTTTTGTAAGTCTTTCCATGATGCAATAGCAATGAAAACTGAACGAAAACACATGGCAACAAAAAAACCTCAAGATTAATGATTTACTTAGATTTCGCACGTTGCCACAGCTAGCGATAAAGAATGGCAACACTTATTTAAACAGTTTATTTGATTGTGCACTTAATTCGTCATAGTTCCATGTGTTAATTCAGTCAACTTAAATTAAAAAACTTCACTAATCTTAAAACCAAATCAAAAACTCCGAAATGTATTTATTTGGTATCGCAACTAGGTGGCAACTCCTTAGCACGCGATGGTTTTGCAAGTTGGCAGTGAACGGCATAATAGAGATTTTGTAAATATTAAAATTATGAATTAAAACATTTTAGTTATTAAATTATAGAGATACAGATAAATCAGAAATGGAATAACCTTTTTAAATAAATGACAGTATCTTTGAAAAAAGTTGTTTTTATTGGTGAATTTGTTCAAATCTTCAGCAAATTTAGTAGAGAATTTAAAACCGTCTCAAAGGAGTGTCTGTTGAACCAAGAATTGGAGTTGTGGAGAAATTTAAGAGAAATTGTTTTTTCATACCCAGAAGAAAATGGACATAAGGCAGAGCAAAATCTTTTAAGTCGTTCTTCTTCAATCGAAGATACGTCTTTTATTACTATTACCACATCTCAAGAGCAGAATAGATGCGCAGGATCGTAGTGCAGTACTGCCTGTTATATTCCACAAAACTATGTTGGGTTCCAACTCTTAAAGATTTTGGCAAAGGCATAAACTATTATAGTTTACACATTGACTAGGTGGCTCCGCCCCCTGCGTGCTTTGCATACAAACCTCGCCTCTTCTCTTCTTCACACTTTTTGTTTTCCACTCTTAGTGAGCTGATTTATTCAAAACGGAAAGTGGAAAGTTTTCAAGAGATTTCATACAAAAAAAAATTCTGGGCAAACAGATTTTGATCCGCCATTTCCTCCACTTGCAGGTTAAATTTTTAAAATTCTAGCTAATTCACCCACTCAATAAAACTAAAGTTCATTCAAAAATTCAGCCCTCTAGCTCTAACCGTTTAGGCTGGTCGATAGCTGAAAAATGAAACATATTCGCACAATTCGCACTCTTTTGGCTCGAATTATCGAAAACAGTCAAGAGTTTTCTTTTATTCTTAAAAAATACATGTGTCAAGATGATGAAAAACAAAGTTCTGCTCATAATTTTTTAAGTACTTACCTACAACATAAAGTAAGACTGAATGAATAAAACAACAATGGCTAAACAATTTTATATAAACAGATTTTGAAAGCCATAGCCTTTTTAGCATTGCCAAATCAATTATTTCAATTCTTCCATCGTGGAACAGTCATTTGAATACCCATCAATTTGGTATCGGTTCGTCGCTGATTTGAGAACTTTCCCTTAAACCACCCCCGCTGCAACCGTACCTGGCTACTGCTGTTGTTGTGCAGCCACCACGCCCATCACACAGCTGCATTCAATTGCATTCATTTTGAAATATAACTCATAATTCATTCGCCTGCCACTTTGCAGATAAAAGCAAATGAATTTTCTAGATACAAACATATTTTTGTTTTTTTTTTTTTATTAATATGAATTTCCTTTTTCCATCATTTTTGCTTGCAACTTTTGTTTCACAATGGTCTTATATGCATGTATAAGAGTGTGTGCATACCGAGGATTTGCGTATTAATTATAACACGCTGAAATGAAACTTTTCAGAGCCAAAGTTTTTTCTTTGTGGCAAGTTTTTCTGTTTTTTTTTTATTCACTCAGTACGCTTCTTAAGAGCAAAACCAAAAAGTTTTAATTCCGCTAATGTCGATTTTTGGTTAGATTGCGAACTTGCAAAGTCCACCAACTCGTAGGCGACACAAGTTGCAACTTAGAGCCGCCACTAAGCCGCATCACGAATATGCGTGCCAACAAAATGTTGCCGCCTGCCTAAGTCGGCTTAAGCATTTCAACCAAAAAAGTAGGCAATATCAGGCCAAAACTCTGTCAATAACAAAGTTAACCAAAAAGTCTCTATAGAACGAATGGCATGACAGCCTGGGCATATGTTTTGATGAAGCAAACATATGACATTACCGGATTATAGTTTTGACTGTCGATAAAGCTGCAAAAGCGATTTCCCAGCTGTTATTAAATAAAGTCTTACATTAAATTTTTATTTCTAAGATGCGAATTTTTGTTTTGGAATGTTTTTATTTTATTTTATTGTAGTTTAAGCTGACATTTTTAAAATGCCTATTTAACCCGCTTAAGTACACTTAATATTTTCTCTCGTATGTTAAAACTATTTTAAACTACTGCCATAATATGTATGCCTGTGCCTGCTTAAAACCAATTTATAAAACTTTATAGTTCATAACTTTCATGTGTCAAAAAGAAAATTAACTTTTAGAGTGCCGTTTAAATTTTAAACGCAAAATATTAAAATTTAATTTTATTTTTTTTTTAAATTAACTCTTAAGTCAAACGTCTGGAAAGGCCTTTAAGAAGAAATGCTTTTAACCTTTATTTTGTGCAAGTACAACTATAAAAATTTACTTTTTTAAGTGGAAATCCGGAAGTAATCCAAGTATTAGGGTTATTTCCTAGATACTTTTTTGTTGACGTTAAAGCAATATTTGCTGCTTATGTCGATAAAGCAAATCTTTGTAGAAACGAAGTAGAAAACTAAGAATAAAGATTTTCATCAAATAGTTTGATTTACGCCAACCAAGAAAGAAATCAACATGAGATGATTCTCGTATGAAAGACGCTTGCCACCTGAACTCCTTTTTAGACGATAATTTGAAGCCAAAGGAACGAAAAAAGGTGTATACAGTCGAGGCGGTGCTTAACATCGGAATAAGCTGTATCTTTATTTCCCAAAAATATAAATTTCTCTTGCTTTTACAGCATCCAAGACCTATTTACTTCTTCTTAGAAAATTCTTCTTCAAACGAACGAACATGGCTTAATTATACGAGACAAAGATAAGCATTTTATTATGAGGAACTTTTGGGCTGTCATATTTCGCTTTTCCTATGGGAGTGCTATTAAACAATCTTAAATAATGTTAAGACTCTATAGTACAGTAAAAATAGGTTTTGACCAGGAAAAAATTGATTGCTGGACACCTCTTGCTTATTGTATTAAGGACCATCCAAAAAGTCTAAAACCAAAATAGTGACCTCCTGCCCCCGTGGGGTTTTCCCTTATTTTGACATATGTTTGAACCCATTAAGCTCGAACTCTATAAGTCGTACATAAAAACTTCCAAGACAAAAAATATTTTAAATTGAATTTTAAATTTTATTTGTACTAGAAGGCCAAAGTTACTACGCCAAAGTTACTACAACGCAGTTTTTCGCATTTTTACCCACCTCCTAGCCTTGGTGTATACGGGTTTGTTTTTCAAGGTACGGGTAGACTTTAAAGTGTTATAACGTGGAAACTACTAGAGATACTAACATGATTTAAACACCAATCTTGTGTACTTTTTTGAGATTTACAATTTTTTGATACACACCAATAACAAAAAAGGGCAAGGAGGTGGGTGAAAATACGAAAAACTGCGTTGTAGTAACTTTGGCGCGCTCTACCGCCTAAAATATAAACTTCTGGGTATACCTTCCAGTACAAATATAATTTTAAATTCAATTTAAAATATTTTTTGCCTTGAAAGTTTTTATGTACGACTTATAGAATTTGAGATAAATGGGCCGACACAAATGTCAAAATAAAGGTAAACCCCACGGGGGCAGTAGGTCACCATTTTGGTTTTAGACTTTATGGATGGTCCTGAATACAATAAGCAAGAGAAAGTCCAGCAATCAATTTTTTCCTGGTCAACCACTTTTTTTTGTCTATTTTTACTGTACTACTTACTACAGGTAAGTTGACTATTACTTTCTCAAAGTCGCCTGAAGAAGACATACACTCAAAAAAAAGAGCCAACTTTAATTTGCTGAACATTAAATTATTTCAATATATTTATACGAATTTTTCTTTCGTGCTCTATTTTACTGAAATTTCAAATAAAATACTCTCCAACTCTCATTTTTTGGGAGTAATTCTTTTTAAATAATTCTAAACACTCATATTAAGATTTTGCAATTCTAAAAGTTAGTGTTATAGTTGTTAAAATCATTTTAAAGATTCTTAATTAAGCATTTCTGTTAAAAAAAAAAAAAAAACGCTCATAAGATAGTACTGTAAACGAAGGCTCAAAATATACGTCTGCCGGAAAAAATACTCAATGGATGAAACTTTCAGGTATCGTTAGGGACTTTGTTCTAAGTCTAAAGCCCAGTTTTCATATTTGTGGGTAGGGGGCGTGGCACCGGCACCTGGCAATACATGTTGGTACGGCATTTACATGATATCTTTTTATACCCTGTACCTATAGGTACAAAGGGTATACTAGATTTGTGCAATGTATGTAACGGCAAGAAGGAGGCGTGGCAGACCCCAAGTCCTTTATACCAAAATGCTTATCATAACCTCGGGTAGCGATTGAGCCATGTCCGTCTGTCCGTCCGTCTGTCCGTCTGTATGAACACCTAGATCTCGGAGACTATAAGAGCTAGAGATACGAGACTTTACCAGCTGATGCGCTTATTTCCTCAGAAGATCAAGTTTGTTGATTCAATTGATGATGTCAATTTCTTTCCCCGTTCCCCCGTAGCAGAGTTTCGCGGTTTTTAGCTAAACCACTTAATATTTTAATCTGAAACTTAACAGAGCGATGCGATGTGGTTACATGCATCTGTGTGTCAAAAATAAACAAAATCGGACAATTACAACAAAAGTTATAGTCTAAAATGTACAAATTTCACCTCCCCTTGCCTATAAACTGCGTCAATATTTCACTCTTCGTAATAATTTACAAATGACCTAGAACCACCAATTTTGGTAAGCTGATTCATGAGCCTCTAATGAACAAATCCACATTCGAATTTTATCAATGCAGACCCCCCACCCCCCGCAATCGATTTACTCCCACACGCTTCAACATATCCCCTTGAAACTTACCCCATATACTTTAAATAACTACTTTGACGTAAATTTCGATTTTCATCAAAATCGGTTAAAATTTGCGGAACTTATACGTATCAATATCGTTTGCACCAACAAAAAAATGTTCCAATTGGAAATTCTTAGTAAGAATATGCAGGAATAAATCTTTTTTTGAGAAAAAAAGTACAGGGTATTGCACTGTCGGGCACCGCCTCGACTGTATTAAATTTTTTCTAAAGCTTAGATATTAAAAGAATCGATTAGAACTTCGATACGCATCGGTGGCCGTATAACAGAGTCTCACTTGCTACCGTTCTTCATTTTCTTTGTAAATGCCCTGCTCATTGGAAGCAGAGTATGGACACCCAGGAAAGCCGCTTTTCAATGGGCTGGGAGAGCTGGCGAAAATAAACATCAACGAACTCCAGAGGTTGGATCTAACCGAGCTGTCTTCGCAAACAACCAATTAACGAGTTGGAAACGAGGATGTGGCAGCAAAATGGTGCGAAACCGCTAGTTGGGCTCATGGACTGAGCCACCACTTCAACCAACCAACCAACCAGCTAGTGCTTGTTAGCCGGCAATAAGTTTATTATTTAAAAACATATTTTAGTCCCAAAAGAGAACACTTGCGCAATGTTCTTAATTATTTGATTAAAAAAAAAAAAATTTGTCCACTTTGGAATTATCTAGTCTCTCAATTAGCTTTAGGTTGTTCGATTGCATGATAAATAAATATTGTCCCATACCAATATGGTTCCGAATTACTCAAAACGGGCAAAAGTGTTTTCTTTAATTCATAAAAATATCACATATACAGAATTGCAAATTAATTCTTATACAAACTTTGAGTCGGCGAAATTTTGCAAAATCTTTTCCTTAAATGAAACTCCTTTTTTCAGCCCTCAGCTCCTATCGTTTCAGCTGTGCTTTGATCGCCAATGAATGAATGAATGAATCAATTAGTCAGACAGGTAAAAAAATTTTAAATGTTTACATAAATAAGCGTCATCCATTAAGTTTCCTATGTACAACTTATTTGAGTCTAAAAAAAAAAAATGGTGCATCCGTCCATACCTACCCGCACATCATATTTCCCTCGTTGCTTGCGCCTACACCCTTCAATTATTAACTTCTTTTATTGGAAAAATGGGCTTCACATTTTTATTCCCCCTACTCTGGAAAGCTTTTCATATATGAGTCATAAATAAAATAACACTTTCTAAATTTTCGTGCTCCTGTTTTGAAGGTTTCGCTAGCCAGTGAACCATGTTTTATAAAAGTGCTATATTGATATGCAGATTTTTATAGTTTGCTGATATTTGATGACACTTGAAGTATGGCCCCGCTTTTCATACCACACAACATATTAGTATTCTTTTCTTTTTGCACCCATCCCAATCGTTGAAATACTACAACGCACAACAAAATGGCGGAAAAAGAAAATATGCATACGTAGGCATTTTGTATATGAAGTATGCAAATCGTTTTTCAGCGGTAGTTGGGGTGCTTGGCTGCAGGGCAGGGGTGATTATGGACTGTCGCATGTTGGAATCTCATATAAAATAAAATTGCGAGCTCTTGATAACGCATCAATATTCAAGCATTTGCATTATAAACGTTGTCTGCAAATTTTGCAAAAATTTTTGTTGTGAGTTGGTCTTAGCGAGGGGAAGTAAGGGGCGGCTGTGGCAATTATAAATTATTTACAATTAACATTTGTCATATTACAATGAATAAGTGTAGGACTTGGAGTGCGTCACGCAACGTCAATTTAGATGCACGTCAGCTGATACAGAGTTGCCTACTTTTAGGAAAAATGGCTACCGAATGCCGTTAGTAGTATTAATCAACAGTTGATATTTGTCTCTCTCTCTCACTCTCTGACTAAGCTTTTACGCCAAATCTCCAACCGCGGCATGTCGTTCTGGTTAGGGTCATTCATGGCGGAAATTAAAAGCAGCATACCAGTTGGTCGCTGCATTTGGTCAATAAATCAACTTCAAAATCGGTTAAGTCGCTGCCACCAGGTAGAGAAGCACTGCTTTGGCTTGAGTTTGGCTATAAATTCAATTTGTTGGAATCCACCAAGCTCCTCCAACTGTCTATCCATGGCTCACGTGCTAATGCTACGCTGCATAAAACAAACGTCGAGTCATTTGTCTTTTGTGTGAACGTTGTTTTTTGTTTTTGTATGTTTTGTTGTCTGGTTCACGTTTATCACATTTTATCAATTGTCCAAATGTATTCGCTGCTCAATCAGTCGCGCAGCGGTTGGTAGTCCCTGCTAGTCTCTGGTAGTCCAGCCAGACAGCTTGACATTTATATGCAATGCTCGTGCCCAAGATAACCACAAAAGGGCAGCAGGAGGCAGCTGGCGTCGAAAGGGTAAGAGTTACAGCAAGTAGTGAGTTAGCAAACAACAAGGGTTGCACAATTAATGACAATTTTAGAACTTGCCAATCTATAATTACATCACACCTTTGGAAACCACAGGGTAGGGTATTATTAGTAGCATAACTGCTAGAGTTGCCACCTTGCGGTGGTTGGCTTTGTTTTGAATTATGTCTTTGCGGTATTTGTCTCATTTGTCCAGTTGCACAGACTGTGAGACAAAGAGGCTCCGGCTCTTGCACGACGTAGCCGCTCAAAATCAAATGAGTCGTATGGGACGTTGTGCCTCCCTTGGGAGGCATGAATTTGAGTTATGACGGAGCAGCACTTTTACGGGCAATCGTAAATTTTTGCGCCTCACTGTGACTGCGACGTCAACGCTGACGTTGACTGCATTGGCTGGGCTTAATATTCACACCTTTCGTAGGTCAGAGATAGCAAGGTTCCAGAGTCCTTCACATTCCGTAGTTATTTATAAGCGCGCATTACTATCAAGTGTGGCACGTGGTGGGACTTGTGTTGGAGGGACGACTGACGACGGGCTTGTTGGTTTTGCTTTGGAGCTGGACTGAAAGCCTCTCGCTGATTGCTGATGGTTTATGCTTTATTATTTACTTTGATGGTGTTGTTTTTGTTAGGCAGAGGCTCAGGCTCGTACTACCTGCTGTTCCTTGCTGTTATTGTAATTGAAAGGTATAAATAACATTACGCTAACAGCAAATAAATTATGTTATTTTTTTGCCTCATTTCTCTTTCTTTTATGCTTTTGTGATGTGCTTTTTACTTTAATATACTTTTGGAAGGGTATATACATTTCAGGCTGATGCAGGCAATATTAGAGTAAGAGCTTTGATCAACTTTATACTCAGATCTAATGTCAAAACTCAGTTTACAAAAAAAGCGTGAATTCTAAATCTAAATGCTATTTTTCTGCAAGATAATGCTCCAATCCACGTCTGAACAGTCGTGGTTGGTTCCAGGACAAAAACATCGATAGCCGGACTTGAACCTCATTGAGAACATGAGGGGGAACCTGTCCCGTCGTGTCTAGGCTGGCGGACGCAAATTTCAGGAGGTGCAGGAGCTACGCAGGACAGTTACCGAAGAATGGGCTCAAATCCCAATTTCAGATTTTCAGGAGGTGGAGCCTTGAAATTTCGAGGTTATGAATAAGTCGGGAGCCTGGACTAACTATTAACTTTGTGTTTTTCAATTCTTTTTTTAAACAACATTTAATTTTTGTTCCCTTTTAGAAAGTGTTCTTATTCTTAGTTAAATTTCGCAGTATAAATTTAATTTGTTAATGCTTTTTGAAGTTTCAAGCGTTTTTTTGGTTATTTAGTATAAGTTTTTGGTTCATTCGGAATAAATTAACGCTAAAAACATTATTTGAGTCACAAATGCTTTTTAAATAACTTAAAACCTAATATTTTGAAATAAACAGGTGTTCTTAATTGAATTTCGGGGAGTGTATTTTATTATATTTATTTTAAACCACTTAACTTCCGAAAAAAAAAAACCAAACAATGATTAAAAATTTTAAAATAAATAAAAAGGTGAAATATTTTTGTTTTAACGATTAAAAAAATTTTTTCTTTGAAATAACAAAAAAATTTGTTTTTAAATCATTTAATTTCGTACCAAAGAAAATAGGCAACAAAAAACCATTGAGAACAAAAACTATATCGAAACTTTAGGTAAAAGTTATATTTTCGGACATGTTTTTCACAAAAAATAGATGTTTTATTTAAAAAATAAAATATATATTATTTGTAAAAAGGAAGTACTATTTTTTATGATTTCCAGTCAAAAATGTCCCAAAATCCCAATTTATATAACATAGAGGATTTGGATCGTAGAATTTTAAGATTTTTTTCCGCTTTTGTTAAACCAAAATCGGCAGCCTTAAAATCTGTAATCCAAAGGTAGTTTGTTGTAAAGACTCTTCATATTCAGTAAGGAAAGTATTTTTTTAGAGTGACCATATTAAAGTAGGAACACTTACCAAAAAGCCAGCAATGAAATTGTACGAACAAAAAAGTTTGACCGTTAGTACTCTCTTTTGTACCTAAAGCTACAAACCAGACAGAGTTTGTTATTGTAGTGGCCAGTACCGAAGAAGGCTCCAAGCGATGCAGGATCGGTCATTAGCTGTACGCTTGGGAGTAAACTTGGCCTTTTTGCGGGTGAATTGGGAGAACATAATGAGATAGATATGACCTAAGCTTTCAAGCTGGACGACCGTAGAAAACGTTTGAATAATTGGCCATAGATTCGGATTTTGGCCAAAAAGCACAACTTACGAAGCGGTGCTGCTTTTCCATACAATGCGAAATAAAAATTTAGAGTTTCGCACTAAAATGAGAGTTTTGCGCTTAAAACAACAATTTGAGGTGTCAAGAGTGAGCCAAGATCGATTTGGTTTATTATAGAGTGTAAACAAAATTTAAGAAGATGAGCTTTTAAACGGTATTTTATTCTTGATTAGGTTCCGACCATTTGTTCAAAATTCGATCAGTTGTTGACATCAAACACTTAAAGCATTCATTATCTATTGAATTCATAAACCAATAATTATAATCAATTAATTATTTAGTTTAAAAGAAAATAATTATAATTAACAAGTTGTTGAGAGTAACCTTTCTGGCAACTTTATAGTTTAGTCAAAGGACAAAGAGTATCTGAACTTCTAATAAGTTCAACCACCTTTTTGCTTAGCATTAGTTGCCATTAGGCTGTGAGCGGGCTTTGACCTTTGTACTGTACATAAGCCTCAAAGCACTTCAGCATTTATTTCTCTTTGTGTATGTGTGTGTTGGCGTTTATTTGTGTGCGTGCATGCTAATCGCTCAGTTATGTTGAGTTTATTATGGCCTCCATCAAATTCATGCTCATCATATTTTATCAATTTATTGGCATTTTTGTGGCTGTCATACACGCACACACACACAAAGACACTATAATATTCTATTTGCCTTTACTTTCTCACACTCTCTCTTCACCTGACTGACTCTCTTTGGCGCTGTTTAGAGCTCTACCGCTCTCTTGCTTTCTATAGACATAAAATGTTATTTATTATTTACACTACACATTGATTACTATTATTGCTAATATTATTATATGTATGGAATCGTTTTTACTCTGCCCCCCTCCGCCCGCTTGTAACTAGACTCATATTGGCCTGTCTTTCTATTTTTTTGCTGCTTTATCAATTTCTCTGTGAATTTTTCGCTTCATTTTGCCAATTTTTCTTCTTATTTATGAACTCGACGCTAGCCGCCCTAAGGTATTTTCGCATTTTCCAAATGATAAATATTCCGTTTGCTTTTGGCTGTTGCAGCGTTTTTTCTTTTTCGTGTTATTTTCCTACTGCCATGTAAATATTTTTATTTATTGCTTTTTTTTTATAATTGAATTTGAATAATACATAGGACGACACACATATACTACGAAACAACGCAAACAACATTTGTGGGACCAAACGAGAGCGACCGTCCAATACAAATGAGTGACTTTATGTGTCTATGTGAGTACGAGTATCTGTGTAAGTGTCAGTATCTGTATGGGTGAGTATCTGTGTGTGTATTTGTCATTTTGTTGGTTATTAAATTATTGTTGCTTCTTTTGCGGACTAGACAAGCATGCAAAATACAATAAATGTATTTAAAATTGACAAATGGTTAGCAACTTTGTTGTTGTTGTTGCTGTTGGCTTTCTTAAGATTTATGCATGCCAGGACGATACGTTGGCAAAGATAAATAAATATTGCACATATAGATACCATAGATAGATGCCATTTCAAGTGTATAAATTAAAAAACATAAAACAAATAAAAATAAAACATTGGGGAGCATAAAGTAATTCCTGAACCGTTTTTGTTCACTTAAAATAGATTTTAAAGCAGGATTTCAAATTGATGGATTTTTGAAAGAGTAGTTTTAGCTTTGAAGCCAAGTTGAGGTTAAACTTAAATATTAGCTTAAAATAATAAATTTAATAATTAAACAAGCTGACAACTTTTATAATTTCATTAAGCCAGATACATAAAGTGAAAAGTTTATAAAGTTAAAAATTTGTTATGCCTAGTGGCGTTCCAAGTTGGAGGCATTTAGCTTTAATAGATTTCTACAAAGCCTGTTTAACCAGAGGTATTAGCTGATATGACACACAGAGACCTTTTTTGCGTGCCTGTATCTGTTAAAAAGAACACAAAAACAATAATATTAATATTTTTGTTGGAAAAACATCACTAGTCCTAGTATAACACTCTTCTTCTTGATCTCACTGAACCTACAGGTGCTAGAATCTATAATGCCTTTTTAACCTTTATACGAACTGAAGAACTGATCGAAATGCCTTAGAAATTGTTAAGAATATCTTCAATCCTCTAACATTTCAAAAAGTCGAGACCCTTTAAAGAAGTTGATGTCCCAAAGACCTTTACCTTAATAGAGTTACCATATTTTCCGTCAATACCAATTATTTTTATGGCTTACTTTTAGTTTTTGTTAAGAAAATTACTTAGGCATAGTAGTACCAAAACAAAAAATTTTTTTAAGATGTATATAAATTTTAGTTAGATGATTATATTAAACCAGGTTTAAACATGAAACCTTTTAGCCTCTCAGTGCCATAATTAGAGTATATGATCTAAATTTTACATTTTTCATATAAAATGGAAAATTAGGGATTATTGGAGATGATGCAAGATATTGTTCCCAACCTGCCTGCAATATAAATAACTAGTTCACAAACCAATTTGAGGATTCAATAAAGATTGCCAGGTTCGCTATGGGCAGATTTGTCAGACAGGCCAGTTCTTGGAAAAAAGGCTTTCCCAGATATTGGGTGCATTTTCTAAGAAGTGCAGGGCACATAGTAGTTGTTGGATGACTTTTACCCCCTAAGCTACTCCGCAGTGCATTCTTTCGGCTATTAGGCCTATGCTGCAGTGATACGTCACAACTTCTGTTACTATCCTGGTCATGTTCTTGTAGAAACACAGGAGTTCGTATGTTCGCTTTGGATAGAACTTTGGCCATGAGAATCTAACCAAATCGGCTCATCTTGTGTGGGTGTTTTTAAAGAATGTAAGACTTTGGATATATGGTATGTATGTATAAACATCCTAAGCGGCTAAATAAAGTATTAAAAAATATGGCAACCTTAACTTATTTCTAAAGAACAAATGAACTCTAGAAAGCATATTGCCTTTTTATCAATTCTAGTACATATTACAAAACTCTTTTGGAGCCTAATTAGAGCTTCATTTCAATGGTTCTGAGTACCACTAATTAAGTTGCGTGCTAGGTTTCATTACGATATCATTCATATAGGTAGTGCTACTCATTAAAACATTTGAAATAGAGCGAGATAAGCGGCCCACGCTGCGCTTCTCAAAGCAGCTTAGTGGCCTGCAGGTATCAGCCGTATTAGCTCTTCAACTAAATATCTTTATGGAATCAGCAGCTAAACCCAGTCAAATGGGAAGTTCTCTTAGTGGCTTGTTTACTAAATACCAAATCAGATTTTATGCCATACCTAAACACACACACACACACACACACACATGCTGATAGACAAATATAGACACGCGCAAACGCCCACATCCAAATAATACTATATGCAGATACATACACATACAAACATGCATACACTGAGAGATAATAGGCTATTAAATATGCAGCAAGGAGGCAAACTGCGCATGCATTTGTTTTTGCGCCATTCCGTTGAATGTTGCGTGTGTGCCACATTGCGTCCAGTCGGGGGGACCGTTGAACCGTCGGACGGTCGGACGTTCGAGAGTGTACTCTAAACGGCTATTAGCCAAAACTCAATGTGTGCGCCAAGCTCATGCAAAATGCATGATCGGTCTAGACGCCAGCAGCAGCGCAACAGGGGGTCAACACTGGGAAATGATTATTTTTGGTGTGAGGGGTTGGCTTTAAGTAGGGTAAAAGGTAAGACAGTTAACGAGCTGTCTCAACGGTGCTTAAAATGTTTTGCGGGCTAATCAACGCGATAGCCAGCAAAACCAGAACAAAGTTCCCCAAAGAGCTACAGCTCACTCTCTCTCTATCTATGGGCATTGGGGCAGGAACTGAACGATTAAGTTATGCGCCATTAAAATTAATCACGAAATGTGACGAAAAGTTTTGCGTATTGTTGTGGTTCTTGGGGTTTGGCTTAAATGCCTGTGTACAGTATTAATTAATCGACGTCAGCTTGGAGTGCTACATATTTGATTATAGGTCAAGATTTAAGTTAAGGCAGCATATATACACTGTTGAATAATAGACTAACTGACTGACCAATAGATTTGACCGCATACGAACTGCAAAGTTTGCGCAAATTTGCGGTGACCTGGCGTTAGCTGCAGGACGCGGTCCGGTCGAGCCTGGGGCTCTACTTTGGTCACTTTAAGCGAAAGTTGCAATTTGTAGGCGAACTAATTTCAATGCAATGTACATCGTTGACAGGTTAACAAAAGCTGAAAAGGCTACTGAAGGCATCTATTTGCAGACACTATTGGGCCAAGTGCTGCATGCTGCATGCGGTAAACATATATAGTACAGATAGGGCGCGGCTTAGAGTGCTTGGTAGACATATGGGTACACGTTGAAAAACCAAAACTCAATTTGACGGCAGCAAAAGTAGCAAAAGTTTCATTGAAAATTGCGTACGTTGAATCGGTCTTGACCAACTGTGATATATCAGAAGTCCCCCAGGCAGCAGTGGCTGACAGTGGCATACCCTGTATACGTTTTTTTCAACAAAATTGATTCTTGTTTTCAAAAGGTTTTTTAAATTTTGAAGTCCTTATCTGTGACTAAGCACGGATATCAATTTGGCTGTTTGCCGGCTAGCTTTGACAAAAAGTCAACATATTAAATTTTGAGTACCGAAACTCGTCTGCCTGTTATTTATTTATATATAATGGGTTTTCAATAGAAAATTAGTGGTAGCGTACTCGCCTTGTAACCCGATGATCGGTGGTTCGATTCCCCGCCGAGGCACTGGCGCATTTGCCTAGCACTGCAATCGCTGGCAAAAAGACGCTATTTACAGGAAAATCTCTATTAATTCAAGACACGGCCGTTGGGATTCGGCTATAAACTGTAGGTCCCTGTTCTCTTCGAATAGTTATTGGTGGAGATCCTCATGCCCAACCTATAGGCGACTTACAAAAATATTCATGTCAGGGAAATAATTTATTTTTTTTGTTTATTTTATCAACGAAAATAATAAGAGATCTGTTTTTAAGTCCGTGACTTTTTAATCGAAATTTTTTTTTTGAAATAATATCTTTTCAGTTCGCTAGACTAAGTCCGACGCTTTTTAATTTTTTTATCCCCTTTTTTGGTACGAGGAAAGTTTTTTGCCATTAGGTTTTCGTAGTCTACTTTTCTCTGATGAAATCAGCTCAACGTTATTCCAATGTTCAAGTTATTTCTTCCAAAGTCCTTCCTCTAGGCCCTCAAACTATGCGTTGGTGACCTCTTTCTTCGACCCAAGTCTCTTAACGTTCATCCATTTGTTTGGGGTCGATTCTGGAAAGTATGGTTGATGGGACAGAAATTGGTAGATTTTTGCCATGATGACTACAGTTGCTTTCATCCTATCCGGCGGATACTTTTACATGTCCAAAAATAATGATGCATAATTTATTACATATACATTCTGTTAAGCTGTCTATAGCCTTAGCCACTTCAACCTATTGTATTCTGCGATTTAGTATAATATCATTCTGTGGGTTCTAACGATAATTTCTAGCAAGACGATCACCTTTGAACACTCGGCTTGCCTAAAATGTTACAGTAGCCTATTTACAGATGGTACTTAAGAGGAGTAGTGATGCATTTAAAGTTACTGTGGGGGAAATTCAAAAATTCCCTAACTTATCAAACTGCCCTCCTGCCAATAACTTCTAAACGACCATCGCAGTAATCATCGTTCGATTGCTCTATCCTTTGATGTTCATGGTTATGTCATTACCAAATTGCAAAAAATTATGAACCCAGAATCCTACGGTCCGGAATCCGCATGAAACAGAGAATTTCTGTGAGCTCCAGGACCGTCGAGAGAAGGTGTCAATCGGGGCTGGAGACCAGGGGCCCGGTCATGTACTATGTGTCTACTATATGTGGGACCGGCGCTGGCATTTTTGTAAGATATCAGTTTAATTGTTTACAAAGGAGAGGCCCGATACATACTCGGCCTGACTCTCGTCGCAACTGGGGGCGCATTGCTAATTGGTGGAGCTGTTGTAGATTGAATCAACAATATCGCTTGTTGATAAAGATGATTTTATTTTTTCCAAGCTTGTGGTTCAACTGCTCCAGAGCCCAGCCAGCGAACACACGAATTGTCTTTACTTATTTTCGATTGAGTCACTAGGCTTTTGGTATGAATGTAGGACTTAAGTTCTGATTTCGTCAAGTCCTTTTCTTGCGAAAGGTGGAGTTCTTCTGAACGATGCATAGTTTACTTTTTCGCGCTCTTTTGCATAACTTTTCGAACAGCGACGAAGTTTTCCTAGGATCTTGCAAATCTTTGGCATATGGCTTGACTGATTGATTCAAAATTATTTGGCCCCAAATGTTCATTGATCGACTTGGGTTAGTAAAATTATTCCTAAAGAGTACCTAGAAAAAAGATATTTATTTGCTCTAGGCATAAAAATTCCAAAAGGATTTGGAGCGTCCAGACTCGCTTCTGACCACCCTATTGTCCTTCCCCCTGTTACATACCTTTAGAGAAATTTAATACGCCCTTTTACTCCATCAGCTACGAGTATAAAAATGTCGAAACAAAACTCAGCGAAACTCATTGCAAGCCGGAACAAAATGGTTACCCCTTAACCCTCTAATGCCCGTAAGGTTTGCCAAGTGTAAACGCTGACGATGTGCCAAATGTGGCTTGTTGTGTGGAGGGGGAGTTAGTGTAGGTGGCACGTAACGGTAACTCAAACGCGATATGCGGTCGGCTGACTGCCGTTATTTTGTTTGTTGTTCTCGTTTGAAGTATTCTCTTCTCAGTTCCCGGTTGCCAGTTCTCAGTTCTCGATTCTCAGCTAAATGCAGTGCGCCTAAACGTATGCAATGGCCAAGTGATATACCGTTTGGATGGAAAACAGTAGTGTAAAACAGTTAACGGAGTTGTTGCCGTTAACCATGCGTTATGCATTTGCATTACTTGATACATAGCTCAACCATGTGTGTGTGTGTATGATTGTGTGTGCGTATTTGTATTGACTGCCTGTGTGAGTAATGATGTAAAACGGCAGGATAATGAGTTACGCAAAATTCATGCTTTTTAGACCGACAGTTGGTCAACCGATAAAAGCCACTCTGAATAGGCAATAGCTGCGAGGGTTAGGTTTGATAGTTCAAAAAATTGCTGTCCTGATCGGAACACAGATGATAGCTGCATCGTAAAGTTTCACATTTTTGTATCATGTACTCTAGTAAAGGAGTATACAAATTTGTGGGCACACCTAGAAGGATCCTGTGGGGCGGTGTAGTATACTTGCATACATACCAAAATAATGAGGGTAAGTAATTGATTAAAGCCGCCTGTCCGTGTCTCGAAGAGCTATAGGAAAGAAACGATGTCTAAAGATTATCTAATTGGATTCAGTTTTTAATATCGATTTCGCACTTCCCCCTATAAAATGAATGCCACATCTTTCAATTTACAATCATAGAACTTTACACAGTCATTTTATTATTGGAGTGAAAGCCTTGCCAGCCATATACCAAAATGTCCACTTACACCCTCTTTTACCTAGAATGTACACTAAGAACTTTTAGAAATTAGCCCATAGACTCATGTGAACTCTATGCAAATTTTTTTTGACTTTTTAAAGTTTACATCTTTTTTGCAAACCAAACTCTTTTCAAATGTGAAATGAAGAACGTGCAGGAAATGTTATTATCACTAAGTCTTGAGTATAACCAGTTTTTCTGAAATATTTTTGAGCGCTAATGGAGTGCTAGTATACTTTTTTCGATTCGAAAGAGAATACATAGGTACACTATGAAGCATTTATGAAAATAAATATGATCATTATATGATATGATATATAGTATAATGGCATTCAGAGATCACTGAGCATTACTTTCGCCAGTGAAAATACAATATTAGTTGTAGATTTGGTCGTCGAGAAAATTTATTGGCATTGAATACAGCAGCTGATCAGATGAAGCTTCGAAGACAAAAAATACGGAAAGACAAACTGCTCTTTCGCATCATCTTACTTTTTGAAACCCAGAAATTCGAAATTAAGGGCCCCAAATCGTAATCCAAATACGATATACATATTTCTTAAGGTTTAAAAAATATTTGTTTATGCGTTTAATTCCCCAAATATTAAAGTCAACCCTCGAATGTTTATGCACACAAACACACTCACATGCATGCAGACTTCTATCTGTGTATGCTCGTATGCCTCTAGTAATACAATACGTGGACACTTGCCACATAGTAAGTACATGGATATATGCGTTTGCATTGATTATTTCTGGCCCAAATCGTGCACTGCTTACATACATATGTAGAACTTAGTTATCTACTGTTCCACATTATCGCGCCGCTAATTAAAATCGTTCGCTGGAAACTAGACCCATCAACTGCACTGGTTAAATATCATGCGATACCTATAGTTAAGGTATTGGAGTACCGATAGCTCCTGGTTCTGTATTTAATATCAATATTTTACTGTTTTAAGAAATGTAGCATAATTTTTGGCAATTGCCTCATAGTTTAAAGATTACTTGAAAGTTATTCGTATTTTAAACTAAAAGAAGTTACTTCATAGTAGAAGATGTACTATCTAACGTCTAGAACAAGTTTTTTTTTAATCATCTTGTTGTATTATTGTTGCAAAAGTTTAAGTAAAATTTAATTTTTCTCTATATTTAAGTATATACATATGTATGCATATCAAAGCTCGACATATGTACAACTAAGCACATGTCATTAATAGCACGACTAGTAAATAGCTTAGCAAATATTCAAACTTACTGTAAACCAATATTTACCAATAAAAACATTCACAAAATCGTTTCGATAAATTAAACAAGTAAATATTCTTTAAATTTAATTTGAAATTTATATCTTTAAATTTTTGTTTCTTTTGTGGCTTCAATTTATGCAACTCGACATTCGAAATAGATTTACTTTATTATCTGCAAAATGAAAGTAAATGAACGAAAATCCTTTGCTAATGCGTTTCTTTTGCTGCTCACACTTCCATTAGCCAAGTTAATTTCAGTTAGGTCACGTTTAATGTTCCCTAATATTAACACTAATTACAACAATAACAACAAAAGCAATGGTTATTGTTGCTTTATAGTTTAATAATGGCTGTTAATATGCATTGGCCAAGTTGGCATCAGGTTGGCATTGGTTCGTTTAACAGCTGTCATTTATGTTGTATGTATGTAGTTATGGGTTTTATTACCTTGGCCTATCATACTCGTGCACTCACACTCTCATTTATAAACTCACTTTCTCACTTATGTATCTACTCTCTCACTTACTTAGTATGTACTCATTCTGTCACTCACATGCTCACTCATACTCATTCTGGGACGAGTAGCTCAAATGCATTTGTCAGCATTTGGCGTATAAACTCCAATTGTTAGTGACAGGAAAGTTTTCCGGCTCTTAAATAATTTAAGCGTTTTTTTTTTTTTTTCGATTTTTATGCTTTTTTAATATGTTGTAGAGTTACTAGCCAAAGTTGTGTAAATAATTTTTTTCTTTTTGCAAAGTTACCGATTATTGAATTTTAAAGTTAGATTCTCTTTAAAAAGACATACTAAGGATGGATTTTTGTGACATTAGAAGTTTGATGATGATTTATTTATTTTATCCTAGCATAGAGCCTTAACAATCAACTTAAATCTAACTTTATTGTGAACATTTGTGTAGATGTCGTTCTATGAATAATTGACTGCCCGAAGCACTCTCTCGATTGTTCTCTTCTAGGACATGGCTGGGGTTCCTGGGAGACTGCTACCTTGAGGGTTCCAACGAAGCGGCTCGTCGTAATATGTGTCTTACCCAATTCCACTTACCCTGCCGTATCTCGTACTTTATAGGTGGTTGATCAGTGCATATCCAAGGATCAATGTTTGAAATATTGCGTAGCTTTGTGCGGGCAGTAAGTTCCATTAAAGGCTCAGTTACCTTAGATGTTTAATAACTTGAAACGTGTTAATCACTCTAAATTTGAAAATTTCTTAATTAAAATTGAACCGAACACTTATAGCTATTTTTTACTTTTAATCTTTCCATGCCAATGACAGGGTACAAAGATGATCTTTGTTGGGGTCATAGCAAAAATAAGCATAAGGTTGACGTATGAAAAGTGTGTCATTTATATTTTTTTTAGCGAAGCGGGGATTATGTTTTAATTTAAAAAAACAGTACAAAATTTATAAAATTTATTTTTTAAATATACATACCCTAAATATTTCTTTTTATTTGTTGTTTATATTTATAGTTATAATCCCGTACTCCAGCTGACGTAATTGTGGTTGGCAAATTATGCTCTAGATTCTGGATATAGCATTTTCTTTTCCCCAGGAAGAACTGCAGAAGGCTACAAGTAATGGCAGCCAGCTTTGTCATTATTTGTGACAGTAGTCCCTGATGCTGTACAATGCCTGCTGGACATCCAAGAAAATCTCCATTGCAGTACTCTCTACTACTTTTCGAAAATTCGTAAATTTCCCTCATTTTTTTTATATATTCTCCTGTTGTGTTCGCGGGAATTTATTTTTGTTTGATACAAAAAAGCTGACACGGTTACCGCAACTCTGCACCTTTTCTTGGCATAAATATAATCTAAGAATATCAAAGAATATTTAAAAAACTATTTCAGTATAAAATAAGTGCTTTTTCAAAACCTATTTTGGCGCTACGTTTTAATTCCTGTTGCAACATAATTTTCGTTATCCAAACACATGAAAAATTCGTTTTGGTGGAATTGAAAGCTTCGAACATTCGTTTTCAAAACGAATCCAAATAAATTATTCGGATTAATAAATGCTCAATTATCGATCACTCGATAAATCGAAATATGGAAAAATTATGAAATTATCAAATCGATTTAAAAAGAGTTCCGCTTCAACTATTGTTACCCATACACATATGTAATACATACATATATACAACATACATTCACTCATACACATTCACTCACACTTGTGCAACATTTTGTGGCGCTGCAACTGTTTCTCATGCGTGTTTCTGCTGCGTTTGGTCGCTCGTTCATCTGGTTTATTGGCCACTTGCTTTAAATTGTAAATCCTTCAGACCAAGTCAAACATCAGATGTCAGTAGCCGGAGACGGAGTATGTTTGGGGGATATATTCCCAAACAACTGTAGTTGTAGTCTGCTTCGTTCTGTACATGGCGACTTTTCCATTGGAGTAATTGATTCGTGTTAGCTCTTGACTGTCAGTAAAGAGAAGCTGCAGCCAAAATCATATGTAAGTTGGAGTTATCCTTCAGTTGCTGACACTGTCAGTTCCGACTGTGTGGCCTGTCTAGCATGTGTGTGAGGGCGTCTGACTTTGCCTTTGTGTGGAGCACATTTGATGTCATAGATCATGCACTTGGTTAAATCAAAAATTCCTGCTGTCAACTTGCGTTTTAACACACGAATGAATGCAGTCAATGCGCTGACTCACTCCTAGTTCAATTTAACAAGTTTATGCCGCATCAATGTGAGCTTTTCTCAAATTCCATAAATTATTAGCTACAGACTTTAAAAAACGACTTACTGGAAACCACTTTTCCATAGTTGATACATGGAAGATACTTTGGGTGCTAAAGGCTGTTGGGTTGTTTAAAAAAAGAAAGGAATATTTTGCATTGAAAAATCGTCACGTTACAGGGCGAGGTTTCCTGTGTGTGTATGCGTGAGAGAATTTGTGCAAGAATCAAACACAAGTGTAGATGAGTTGGTACATTTCTGGACTAAAAGCTCGAGCTGCAGGTTCGATTCCCAGTTGCGACACATATTTTTTACTATTTGTTATGTAATTGTTTTTTATTTTTTTAAATTTCCATTTTAGTATAATTTTTTACATAACTTATTATTTCCATATATCCAATGCAGGGAATTCAATTTTTTTTTTAATGTTTAACATTAATTTAGTTAATTTGACAAATTTATTTATTCACGGAGCTAAAACTTTTTGGAAGAAACGACTAAAAATCTTTTTTGCTGCGTAAAATCTGAATCCGTTGTCAGAATTGGCCCATCACGTCAGGATTTTGAAATTATATTCCCGAAAATCTGTGTTTTTTTCCTACTTTTGAGGTTAGGTTTTAAAATAAAGATTGTTTTTAGATACCTTTTGAACCAAGGAGCTCACAATAATGGTTTGCGCATTAATGTGTTACACACTTCAAGACCTTTCCGTCGACGCCTTACATATCCTTGAAGGATCAATTTTGTATTCATAGCAAAAACGGCATCTTGTATCAACTTGTTTTTTTCAAAGAACAATAATGACGTAAATTACAAATTTATGGTAATAGCCATAAAGCATAGGTAGGTTAGGTAGGTAGGTTAGGTAGGTAGGTTAGGGCGGCAGCTGGGACTTAGCGTCCCAACTCACTTAGGCCAAGAATAGGCCCATTGTGATACCGATAACGGGAGAAAGTGATAAGGATATGGAATAGACAGGAAAAATTAGGGCAAAAATTGAATTTGTTTCAGAGAGGGTCAATCGTCTCCACAATAATTTTAAGGATAGATGTACATATTCCGAGTTTTCGCATATTAATAATTTATTATTAAGTACCTAGTTTAGTCATAGAATAAGTCCTAGATATAAGTTTCTCATACTCATGGGTTTTTCGAAATTTTTCCCCGCCTCTTATGACTCTAATGCTATAGTATATATATAACATAACATATATAAAATATATTTTAATAACACAGTAGAAAAGGTAATTGTCTTAGCCTGAACTCTGTATTTTAAGAAAATTAAGCTCCACAACATGTTCGTAATGCCTAAGATTTTGTGAATAAATTGAATTGAATTGAATACCACAATCTAAAAAATGAAATCGCATATCACTACATGAATTCACAATATCGATACAGCATAAACGCTGCAACTCCATGGCATCTCTCTCACTCCGCTTTAAACTTCATTTTAGCATTTTATTTCAGGTGTAATTTGAATTTCATTACATCAACATTTGACATGGCACTTTTAATTACATTAAATTGATGTAACTGCAGTTTCAAGCTTAACAGATTCATGGATTTCTATTTAGTGTTGCCTCTGGAGTGCCCTGAGAGTGGGTAAAGGGTAGACTGAAAAACGCTACTTCTAACTAACCTAGTTTAACCAACAAAAAACATTCAACAAAATTGTAAAACCATGGCACAAAAAAAAAAAAAAATAAAAATACCTAAAGATTCCATGCAGTTTTGCACAAACTTTTGTAACTTAAGTTACCGCTTCTCGATGGACTGCTGCGTGGTTAGATGGGCGTTTTTTGGAGGATGGGGCTTGCAGAAGTATTCTGTCTATAGTTTGTTTTGTTTGCCAGTATTTCCGCGCTTTGCTTTAGGCGTCTCCTCTGGCATCGGCTTACCTGGCAGGCTGGCAACAGAATATGGTAACTAACGATGATTGAACGCTTTTGGTTGGTTGATTTTGAGCGCAGATACAAAAAACTCACACACACACTGTCACGCATAGACAGCCTTATAGAGTAGTAGACGCCCGGAGCCCCCCACCCCTTTTACTGTTTGTCATACATATTTGCAAAGCCGCCGTAGCCCAGTTAACATTCCCGTTGACGGATGACGACTCTTGCTGCCAGCTGAAGTCTTACACAACACACCCACAAACACATGCGCTTTTATGCACACACAGATACACTCGCACACTCACACAGATACATGTAGTTGCACTTGGTGAAGTTTTGCATGCATTTGGCGCATTTAAAGGATTAACGTCATAAGCTTTGCGCTACAAACACAATGACATATGTGTTTGTAGAGTGTACAGTAGACATTGGATAAGACCAACTTGGGAAATTTTGAGAATATTTTGTGATTCTTAACGATAATACAAGTTCAAATTCAAACATTTGCTATATTATCCAAAATATATAAATTTTACTTAACACTAAATTTTACAGAGTTCGAATTTATCTTTTCAACTGAAATATTATTACATTAAAGAATGAAATATTATTTAAAGAAATTATCGCTATATTGCTAAAGGAAAATTAAATCAAACCGATGGCCAAAAGAGAATGACAAAAAAGTATAATGAATATACAAATAATTTTTTTATTAATTTAAAAAAAAAAACACTAAAATTTGTCATATTTTTTTTTTAATATAATAATATATATATATATTTTTTTTTTTAATGAGCATAATTTATTATACAATATATTAAACATGTTTTTTACTACGTAGACCAGGCAACTTAACCAAGTTGCACATAACAACATGAATGAGAAACTAAAAGAAATCTCTTAAAAAATAAAATTTCAGAAAAAATGTTAAAAAAAATTTGTTTTATTTTAAAAAATAATTGAGTGAAATAATTTTTTTTGTAAACAGTTTTATTAAGAACTTAGACTAAAAATAGTTTCAAAAATATAAAAAAATAAAAATATTCAGTAGTTTTGCCGTAACGCATAAAGCTTAATAACTACAGTTTTCTAAAATCGTTAATTTTATTAAATGCCCTAAAAACTTTATTTTGATCGATCGGTCCTCTGGGAGCCATATGATATAGTCAACCGACCGATTTTGATAAAATTTGGTACAGTATAGGGGATATCTAAAAAAGTTCCGAATGCTAAATTTGGTTACGAATTATCCTTCTAAGACTTTTGGTTGTTTTCGAGGTTCTCTGAGACACTCCTATATAATGTAACTTGTCTCCTATGGAATAATAAGGGATCTAATCTAAAAGTTTGGCTGCTCTAGCCCTTTCCATCTCTGAGATCTAGGCGTTTATAAGGACGGACAGACAGACAGATGAATAGACGGACAGTCGAACATCGGTATATCGACTTCTCGAGTAACCCCAATCATACTTTAGGTAACTTTTGGTGAACCCTCCGCCGACTCCTTCTATACGTTACATACAATATTGGCTTTCACAAGGTCGACCTAAAAAGTGTTTCTAGTTGCTTATTTTTACATTTCATAAACATGTTATATGTGAAGAAATGCAAGAAATCGACACTAGATGGAGCTTCCTTTAGGCGAATTAACTAAAAATTCTACAAAATATTCCCAAAAACAAATGGGATACAGTTTATTTATTTTAAGTTGAGATGGGTGCAGCTAGGCACATTCATTTCCTTCTCTTGCTAAAATTTCGGTTTCTTGGACAATTCCGCCGAACCCGCACATTTTCAAGCCCTTGGGATTTTTCTCTCGAATTCAAATCGAATGTGACAGTAAACCAATATCTACTGTAGCTATATGTGATTGTATGTGTATATTTTAAGCCTTTATGCTTGTGGTGTTTTTTGATGCTTGACATTTTACCACATTCGTTACACTTCTCGTCTTTCTTGCAACATACAAACTCTTGCAAGTGCATCTAAAGACCCCCTCCACCACTCGGGTACTACCCCCCACTGCTACTGTTTGCGGCTGACTGTGGCAACCAAAGAGTTGACAATTTTGACATTTTTGACAATTTTGACTGCGCTGCGTTTTTCATTTCGGTTTTTGCCTGTCATCAATCAATAAGATGAAAATTCATTACTGCAATGGATTTTGACTATTTGAATGCTTTAGCGTATTTGCTAGCGAGTTGGAGTAAATTAAACATTTTCTTTCGAGCGGCTTACTTAAAGTCAATTAAAATAAATTGCTAGTAAGTCAGTAGAAAAGTACTAAAAGCATAATCCACAAAAATTAGTTTAATTAATTAAAATAATCGATTGCAGACATTTTCGCAACATAGGACAACTTTATGCCTGCTTTTATATATTTAATACATGTGTATTCATATACCTATTACTTAAAAAAGCACACCTAAAATATAAAAAAATTTGGTCACTAAATTCTACTTACTACTTACTACTACTTACCTGAAAATTCAGCCTCCAATGTACTCCATTCCGATTATCTTCGATATTTCCGATGATGGAAATTAATCGAAAGCTTTTTTTATTTACTTTGAAATAATAAAAAAATATAGCGCTTGGATTACACAGGCACACAAAAAGTGGCAAAAACTTTACCTATAAATACGAATCCGTGTGCCAAAAACTCCTAGCACCATAGCATTCTGAGATAACCTCGAATAACCCTTCAGACTTCAGAGATATTGCACATATGTATTAACTTATATCTTTGTCTTTATTCTTTTAAACAATTCTTCTTTCGTTAAATTATTTTGCTCGCTTACATTTTCTTTTGTAAAACTGTTAAAGTGTCACTAATTTTTATCAACAGCTGTCAATGCGTCGTATACGCAATACAAATATTCTGCAAATTTGCGCCATGCCTAACATTTGTCTATGTAAATATTTTATTTTAGCCATAAACGAAATGTCTAGAAAAAGAGGTAAATTGAACTATGCAAACAGTTTGTGCACATATTTTTTTATACACTGCACCTACCAGTGAGAAGGGTTTTATATGTTTTCAGCAATTTATGTAACAGGCAGAGGTAGACGTGAGCTTAAGAGAAGTACCAAAATATGCGCATCATTTGAACGCAGTTGACTTTTATCTCCCTGAGTTTATACAACCAATTTTTTGAAAGACGTAGTTTTGATTTTCGTAAATGGTCTATGTTTTTTTTTTATATTGTGTTGAGAAAGTTTGAAGTTTTATTAAGCGGCACTCAGTTTCGACATTTGACCAGATCATTGACAATAAGGTCAGTGCAAATGTTGCCAATAAAAAAGATTAATTATTGTTTGGAAAGTCCTCATAGCTTCTCATTAAAATAAGTTGCCGCACCCTAATTTTTAGCTTTTAGCGGATAGAACAGAAAAGGCAATATTACTGCTGGCGCCATCTAGATGTTAGTTGCCAAAATGATTAGGCAGCATTGTTTGCTTTCAAAGCTGCGTACCAGAGATTAAAATTTCTGGCGCTAGTTGTTTTATTAGATTTTTAAATTACTTTACAAAGTTTAAACCGATTCTTGGATTGTACTAAAAATCTGTGGTTGTCTGATTTTTAATATATATTGAGCTGTACAAGCATTTCTGGATGATTTTTTTTTTAATTTGATAATCTGGATTGATATAAAACTACTACTTGAACATAAACTCTCGTACACTTTAAATGGGAACCCGCCTAGCCGCCTTAAATCTATTCAGTCGATATTTGCAAGAAGAAGAAGAAATTCAAAGAATTTTCGTTAGAAAAGTTTAAAAGAACCTCATCTTTACGAAATCTTAATATTTCTATAGAATTATGAGAGCTTTTTAAACAAAACAATGTTGACATTTTCCCACTACCCATGCCAAAGCTGTCAACGTATCTTTACAAGTCTTAGCGCGGATATTATTTTGTTTTTGGGACCAAGGGGCAGGGTATACCACTGTCGGTGAACGCTTCCGGTGATCCCAATTTTTTAACATTTGACCACTTTTCCCAGAGTTCGCTTTTTGTGAAAGTATTTCGCTTTGGTTTTTTTGGGAGCATCGTTATGATGATTTAGCATTCGCAATCAAAATGATGTGTATAACAAATTTACCGTTATTTATGTATACAAAAATTGCACAGCAATTAACTTTCGTGGTAGTATGAGTGTGTATGTGTGTATAGTATGTATGTGACTGTCAACACGTTGATAAAAAATCTATAGCTGGCGCATAAAAATGCCATGTTGCATATTGATGCCGTCACCGGCATCAGCATTGCCAACATCCAGAACTCATTCTTTCCAAAATTCGCCATCATTCTGACGCATTCATCCGTGTTAAACCAATGGCGACAGCTGCTGTCCCACACACATCCCCTCTCGCTCAGCCACCCCTGCAAATTTTATTGGTTTAGTTGTATTTGCATTTGTAACTGCGATTTATTCAGCGGAAACGAAACACAAACCATAGAGCTAAGCCTCATCAGGACCCCTCCCAAGGCCCTTACCAAAGCACCCTAAACAGTTTTTCCACTTTACTGACGTTTATAATTGCTATTGCATTTTGTTGTTGTTATCGAGGGAGGTATTGTATTGACTTTTGTTTTTTGCCATGGTTATAACTTGGTTATAGAATACAAACAAGAGTTAATGCATAAAAGTTTAGCTAACCAGCAACAGGAATGATGAATGCTTTCAGCAATAGCAAATGACAAAAGGATTAAAATGTTGCATATCATTAAAATGTTGCAAATTGGTCAAATATGTGAAAATATTTATATCACTGGTATTGAATTATATTATATAAAGACGCATATAAATTAGTATTATTTGCAGCATGAGAGTACATAAACAAAATTCTAAAACAATCATTTGTTTTGTTGACTGGTTTAAAGTACCAAATATATAGTTTTCAATCAATTAAAATGCATCTGTTGTTCAATAAAATTTTTATATATATTTAAAATTTATAAATTATCAAAATGTTTTGGGCTTATGCGAGTGTTTATAGATATGACTTGGGCCCATAAGAAATTAGAGAGGATCATTAGATAATGCTAATTAATTAGTAAATTAATTATCTGTATCTTTCTTTAATTAAAAGATAACTGAGAGGATAGTAGCGGCTTAAAGCTTTACCTATTTTAGCAGTCTGCTCAGTTTCTGCAACTGAAGAGAACATGATTGGCATTACTCATTAGGATTATTCGTAAAGGCTTGACAATGATTCGGACTGACAGCGTTTGGTGGCTCGAAAATGATACCCAAATTGGACAGATGCTGAGTAAATGTACTGTATGCCTTAAAAGTTCAACTTAGACCTTGCAGATCTTTACTTTCCCCTGCCAACAGGTCGGGGCATTATACGAATCACTTAAACATGTAAAACCCAATAGAAGATAAAATTACTTTTGTGCATAGGTAATAGGTCTATTAGCCTCTATTTATGGAAAGTGCCTAGCTGGATAGGGTAGAAATTTGGCCCGTTTCACCAATTTTCGCCTATATATAAGACAAATTTTATTTTTAATTACGACTTTATTTCCTGAAGAGGCAGCCATACTCGATTTATTGTGACGTCATAGTCTATAACCAGATGCCTGTCTAGACACTTCCAACGATACCCCATATGCCAAATTATAATAATCAGCTTAGAAGTTACGAGGGAACAGATAAACATACACGCCCTCCTTTTAGTAAAAAAAAAAAAAATCTTAAGCTGCCTTTATACGTAGAATTAATTTTCAATATGTTTCTTGTCAATTTAATTCCAAAGATCTATATGAATATCAAAATTTAATGAGAACTTTATCAAGTTAAATTAAGCATCCATAAACTACTTATAAACGTGGACAATACTTTCTCATTTGCATGAAGTCTGCCATGAACTTCAATGGAAACCATAATTGACGCTTTGTTTTTTCGAGAAACTTTTTTATTTCCACTTTCGTCTGCCATTCAAGCAATTTCACAGCAATCGATTATTTCATTCGTTTCTTTTCCATTGCATCTTCAGACTAATTGGTTAACAATGCACATCAATTTTCAATTTATTTTAGCTATGTTGTTACACTGTGGTACAGGGCCCTATACCTATAGGGAACCAGAAAGAAGGAGCCGTGAAAGAACATTTGCTGTTTATTTCAAAAGGATCAACATAGATTGGATTATAAATTTTATCCGTCTATATGTACAACTCAATCTCGGAGACCATAAAGCAGCGGGACGCATGGATTTAAGGATTCTAGCCATGTTGCCCTTCCGGTTCGGCTAAGTTGTGTGCATAGACTCATGTGTGTCTAATAAATGTAGACATGTTGACTTTTCTTCCTCTTCAACTCCCCTAGCCTGACAAACCAATTTCTTTGAATAGCATTACAAAACTTTTTACGTTTTTTGTTCAAAATAGGTGCACGGTATCCCACAGTTGGCTACAGTCCAGAAAAAAACAATTTTTTCTTCTTTTTCTTTCTCTCTTTTACTCTCTTTTTTGGTGTTTAAGCCATTTTTGCAAAAACACGCAAATAAACTATGAACCAGAATTAAACGCTGATTTGTTTACGTACCAATCAATTGTACCGAACCACTTTGTGCGAATTGTAATTTGGCCAATTGTTATGCAAAGTGATTAGATGGTATAAAGTGCTGGGTTGCTAGGTACCTGGAGAAGCTCTTTATCTCTCTGTCTGTTGGCCGCTGCCCATTGTAGCTTCCACATCAATATAATTTGAGCTTCTAAAGCAGGCGTAGCTACAGAACTGAACCAAAATTCCAAAGCATGTGGTGCGAATTGATTCGATTGTTATTAGAGATGGGAGTGTGTCTCGGCACGAGCACAAAAACCAAAAACAATTAAATTTGATGCGACCAGACCCAAGATAAAAACGTATAAATATTAGAATAATTAACTGAAAATTAGTAAAAATTTTATAAAAGATAGTTTTTTATGGTTTAATTTATAAAAAATATTTTAGGTAAAACAATTGTTTCCCTAGTTTGTATTTTTTTGACTGTTGTCGTCACTTTTTTTTAAGTGCAGCTAGCAATATAAAGAAGATTTCGCCTCTTTGGGAGCTCTTCATTTGACTGGTTAGGTACTATAGTCACTTCTGGGGAATCCGAGATTGGGTTTTGTGAAGTGAATTAATGGCTAGTGTGTTAGAGTAGTGACTGCCTCAGGGAAAATCTTTATAGCTCTATCAATACATCATGGATACTGAAATCATGGGTTAGGACAGAGTTTCTTACTTAGTTCGGAGTGGACAGCTACAATTTAAGGTATAATGTTTTATTATAATTTCTGTAAATTTATCTGTGTCGATATATAAGGTATTTGCTTTTTCAAGAAATGGATTTCGAAAATGGTTAATGCTGTAGCAGGAGTAAGAAAGTTAGAACAAACTCAAAGATGTATTGGCAAACCAGAGCTAAACAAACAAGCTAGGACAAAGGAATAAAGTTACACTTGAATGAATCCTGGGAACAATATAGCAGATAATCGAGCGAGAAAAGATGCTGCGAGACATCTAATAGCGTCCTTCCTTGGTCAGCTACTACATACTATACCAAACACCTTCTAAGACAATAAGAGTGGTCCAAATGGAGTGCAGAATAATTTATATGGCAGGGTTATGGCAAGACAAGTAACATCTTGGAACCTATATTTGACATAATAATTCTTTTCCCTGACTTGACTATTTTTGTCAGTCGCGCCTAGTCGGAGCATGGGGATCTCTTTTAATAACTTTTCGAAGAGAACAGGGACCTACAGTTTATAGCCGAATCCGAACGGCGGTGTCTTGAATTAACAGAGATTTTCTTGATTTCTTTTCTTTTTTCTTTGCTATGCAAATGAACCCGTGCATCTGCGGGGAATCGAACCCCTAGTACGCTACCACTACGCTATCGATGGCCATTTGACAAAGGCTCAAGGAAATCTTTGAAATGGGCAAGTATGATACTAGCCGGATTATTTACGAGTTACACTTGTTATTTGGGCTTCGAAAACTATAACATCTGTTTTTTTTATAAGATCAAGGAGAAGTCCTTAGTAACTTAGTGGGAAGTCGTAACCGAAAAGAAGAACATCTCTCTTTATCGGTCACAGAATTTTAATGTTCGATATAAATCGGTTAGAGCCAACCAACAGACAATTAAGTTTTATTTGGGAATTTATCTAGGTAAGAAGCTTTAAGAACTCAATAGTTCGCTAGATTCGCAGTGATGTCTTCGCCCATAAACATTATTCGTATTTGTGTAAAATAGTGTGAAAAATTATGTCTTCCTTCATCGACACTTGATATTTATCGGTTAAAAACAACGAACAGATAATTTAGTTAGTTTAGCGAGTTAAACTAGCTGAGAAGCTTTAATGATAGCCGGTGGCAATAAAACTCTAGGGTCGCTCTTATGTCTTCCCCCCTTAACATTATTATTATTTTTGTAAAATAGGTTAAAGAGTTGCATTGCTTTTTCTTGGACTTTTTTGGGCTAGATAATGCCCCGGCCCGCACGAAACTTGATTTCAAGGCCCGCGCTCATCTCTAGTTGGGTTCCTAAGTAAGCAAACCTTTAGCTACCGTCTAGGTAACATGCTTCTCTGGTATGAAGAGCTCTGCATATCATCAGCAAACGAAAATTGTGAAGCGGCCATGCTTCAAGGGGTGTCTTATGTTTGTTGTTTTTGTTGTTGTTGTTTGATGATGATGGAATAGCGTGCTGGCAGATACTAGTATGCACATGCCCAGGCATATATGAGCACATGCTGTCTTAGGTACTACTATCAACTATACATGCATATACGAGTAGTAGGTACATATGTATGTGCTAGAGAGTGTGTGTTTGGCACGCCAAAAAGGAATGTGCAACAGAAACCAAAAATATGCGATATAATTCCAAAGCACAATAGCATGAAGTACATCATCAGTGTAGATTTATGGTTGACTGCTAGAATAGGTCAGCTGCCGCATTTATTGAAGAAGCAGCAACACCAGGAACTACACCAACAACAATATCAGCGACACGGAGCAACTGACGCGATGTTCTACCGGAGCATCCATCGAGCTCTTGGTAAATTACATGCACATGGCATACCAAGTTGCAAGCATGCCACACATATGCCACGCCTTGCACTGCCCTACCCTCGGCGTTCACTTTGTTTGGCTTGGTTTTTGTGCCTTTTTGTTGTGGCATGGATGCGATTGGAGCTGGGTTTCTAGCGTTGTGAGGCTTTGCTAGTCATCACATGACGCGCACACACCTCATGCGCCACGCTTTGTTGTCACACACGGATCACACCAACCCACTCACCACTCACATGCCGCCACATACCGCCTCCTCACTTGATGATGTTCGAGTTGAAAAATATTGAAATCTCACTCACTGAATGACAAGACGCACTGTGACTGTACCGACTGTATGACTAAACTGACTGACTGAGTTAGTGGGTGAGAGCTTTTATTTTTTGGAGTGACTGACTTGGGCAGAGCACAGTGGTCGAACGTTTTTTTTCCAATAAAAAAAATATTTATTTGTATACCTCTCAAATATTGCACACATTTTTTTTTTTTTTAATTAAAATAATTCATAAAAAAAATTGTTAAAAGGATATCAAAGATGTGAAGTATTTCAGAAATGTTAAAAAATGAAAAACTTTAAAAATTGTATTTCCTGAAAATTATATTTCATAAACATTTTCTTTTTATAAGATTTTTCTAAAAAGCAAAAAATAAAAATGTAGTCAATTGAATGAACAAAGACGTAGTTAGCGTATTGCACGTACTGTATAAGAAATTGGATTTACTTCACTAATTTTAAAAAGAACCGCCATCTATGGAAAATTTCAGTAGCGGATCCAAGATATTACACAAGAGGGGGTTTGAATTTTTGATCTCATTCACTATCAATTTAAATAAAATAAAGGTGTGGAATAAATCAATAAATGGCCAATTCAATAAAATAAATAAACTAATTTCCAAAACCGATGAGCCTATAAATAGCTTAAATGGAATACTACAAATAATTAAAAAAAAATACAATTTTACCAACAATCAATATTTTGCAATTTCAACCAAATTCAAATAAATTTACCATTTCGACCACTGTGCGGTGGTTTTGTTGGTGTTTGGCTGCCGGGTGTCGCCTCTAATGACGTGTGTTTGATATGAAATATTCATAGAACTGTATGCATTGCTGCCACGTTCCAAAACTCTAGTTGTATTTCTATCTCAGTTATTTTTGGGGTCATGCCTTTAAATTGTGTCGCAAAGTTTTGTGGCTCTACGCTCAAAATTCAAACTCAAATCGTTTGACATTAGATTTAATGGCCAGCACAACTGTTGGTTGGTCCGACGGTCTACCTAACGTTTTGCCACAATTCCAAATCTCACATACAATATTATCGTTAACTGTCATCAACGTTGGCAACGTCTTAACTTAAATTTCTGTGCTGTCTGGCAACAGCAGGCAGCGTTTTTGGCTGCAAAACTTGGCCTGATTTGTAATTCAAAACCTGTTTGCTATTTGGGGCTATGCTGCTTGAATGCTCTAGATCTGGCTGTGAGGTTCTGATGCTAAGCAAAACATATGTTACAAATTATAAGGAATTAGATTCATAATAAAATAAAGGAGCAACCGTCAAGCTGTAATCAAAACAAAACACATGGCCCACTTGCTCACTTTCCCAGACTACTCGCAGACTCCCAGTTTGTTCAGACTTGGTTTCCGCTGGCGAAACCTCCCACATGTTGTTTTCTTTTGGGGATGACCCCTTCCCCTTCCCTTCAGTGCAATCAGTGTGCGTCTATGGTCTGTGTTAAATTCCACCAGCAACAATAACAACAGCAATCATGTGGACCACATCGGACCTCCACGGTTGCCCTGCCTTTTCTGCACTGAACTCCGCTCGGGCTGGCTCCGTATCATCAGGTGAAATTTGATTAGGGTCGTAAGGGCAATGATTGAGAAAACGTGATCAAATATGTTGCCATAAATGTTTAAATGTTGCTATTGTTTTTGGTGTTGTTGTTGTTGGTGGGAACTGTTGTTATTGCATTGAAACAAATACGAAAAAATACAACTTGGGTTTATTATGTTGATGTCATTTAGCTGTGATTATCGTTGCCTTTATTCCTGTCGTCGCCTTCAAAGCTCCAAATAGTAGTTCCAGTTGACCCTACTAATGCCCTTGTACATATATATACATCCTAAGCTTGCTTATTGTTATTAAGGATTGCCAGCCATACTGCCAGGTTAGTCCTAACTTTATAATGGCTTTTGTGTTAAATAAGACTGCGTTTGCTGGGTTCAGTGGTGTTTGGCTATTACAAGTGTTTTTGTTTTTTTTTTTTGTGCTTTTAAAACTGATATGGGGAAACACTTTGGAACCATGGTTGCGCTGAGAAGGGCCACTTTTATCGGAAGTTCAAGATTTTTACTTAGTAGTTATTTATTTATTTCAAAAAGGTGCTTTATTTGCCCACATAATATACGAGAGCCGTCCTAGAATTAGCTGACTTTTATACTAGTGTTAGTAAATGTTAAAAAAAAACGAGGTTATTGAGCTGCCAAGATGAAAATCGCTGTGATCAACCATGGAAAGAAAATAGCATTTTAAATACAAAATTTCGGTTAATTGACTTTTTTCAGCTAGCCCAGAAACTTTCAGTCGACTGTTATCCAAAACCATTTTGTGTTTTTTTTTTACCATTTCTGTAGTTGTCAACTCTTTTATTCAGGGCTGTAGAGAGAAAATCCGGGCCGGGAGGGAATATGTGTTCTGTAAGTACGACAAACTTTTTCAATGCATCGGGACAGCAATTTTTTTAGCAGTACAGCGAATTAAAAAAAAATTATTACGACAGTAATTACACCGGGCCCCTGAGAAAACTCTTGGCCCAGTTGGAGTCCCTACATTTCCCCCCTCTCTCGCCGGGCCTGCTTTTACTCGACTACTGCGATTTTCGTCTTGGCATCTCAATCGATCTCATTTAAGCCCTGCCACCCAATATTTAAGTGTTTTGAACCAAGACACAGAAACTTTAATACTGATTGGACTAAAACCTTTCGAATAAAAGTACTGCATCACTTAACAATGGCCAATTTTTTCCATAACAATCAGCCGTCATCCGGATAATGAATCCAAATATTTTATTCGAACTCTTTTTGAAACCGAATGTTTGGTGGTTCCCATTTCACAAGACCGAGTTTTTCATGTGGTTTAAAACCGAATGTTTGGTAGCAAGAGGAATTAAAACAAATCGGCAAAATATGTTTGAAAAAGTATGCATTTTATACTGAAATAATTTTTTAAATATTCTTTGTTATTCCAAAAAATATTTAGTTTAAAATACTATACGTACACTTTTGAACCCATTTTGTTAGTTCGTTTTGATTGAGGCGCTATGCTGCAGTGGCTGATATAGGAAATGATGAAACATATGAAATCGAAACGAATCCGAACATTTTATTCGTTTTCGTTTTCCGGAGCACGGTTGAGTGTTTATAAAGAAAATTCGCATAATTAAGGGATAAGCAACAAATAAATAAATAAATAATATATTTGCTTAAAATTATTTAATTAGCGATTCTCCAACGGCTTACAAAGTTATGGCAAGTAAGGGGCTAAGCAGTGTCGGTGCATCTTTTCAAAATTATTCCTGGCTTTCCAAATTACCTTTTGGCCTTTCATGGCAAATTGTGCCTTAGACAAAAACATTCAGTACAGTTTTTATTTACAATCGTTTATATTATATTGCCCAAGGAAATCAAAAACCTTGGCCTTTATTTCTCTTATATTTGCCTTTCAAATTAAAGTCCCGCCATTGGGCATGTGGCATATATCATATATTCAGAATTTTTTTTGCAAAAATATTCGGATTCAATTAAAATTCTAAAAGTTAGAATTCTAAAGACAGCAATGAGTTTAAGTATGTTGTCGGGCATTTAATTATACAGAGTGTCTTAATCACTGTCTTTCAAGTCATCGCAACCCCTTTTAGAGCTTATATGTAAATTAAAGATTCAAAATTTTTAAGCATTGAACCCCTTGTCTATAACTAGAAAAGACGAAACTGTTTTTAAAAATCTTTTATTGAATTTTTTCAATAACAAATTTCTTGAGCATAAGTTTTAAGTTAATAATATATAAATTATGGTTTTTATCAATCTTAATGTCTTAAAATTACTTCCAATTTTTTAATTAGAAAATTTAAAACTTATTTGAATTACGTTTATTAAAAATTTGTCTATAAAAAATGCTGTTACATTTAATCTAAGCAAAGTTTAAGTTTTCATCATATTAGCTGCAGTAAAATTTACGTATACTTAATTTCCTTTCTTTGCGTAGAAATTTATAAAATTTATTATTTTGTTTTCATAATATGTTAGAAGCAAATGGACCACAAGTTCTGTTTGCAAAAAAAAAAAAATTTAACTACGACTCAAGTATCGATAAAAATCACGGTCTCATGTCCGTATGAGCACACAAAAGATTGAGCCAAAAAATGTTATCGTAGGATATAATGCTTCTCAAACCAGGTTCTTATCAGTGTCGTCAAGAGAAATGTAGGGAATAGTCACTATGCTTAATTTTTTGATTAAATCTACAGAGCAGTTAAGAGAGTTACAATAGCCTGCCTCTTTTAGAGCAGATCATTGAAGTCAACTTATTGAAGCTCTGCATATTAGCCTAATAAACACAAAAGTTAACAATTTTTTATAACAACTCATAACCCATAATTAATTTGTCTTGATAAGGACCATATCCTTCAATGTATGCATAAAAGATGAGAAATAATAAATTTACTTTTTTTAGGGCAGCACCTTAATCCTAATTTTACTTTTAAGTCTTATTGTATTTCAAAACAATTTGGCATGGCTTTAATTTTAATGTCTAGCATAAACTGTATAAAAAGCAGTATAACTTTGAAGAATATATTTTTGAATAGAAACATTTTTTTTCAACCCTTAGTAAGATAAAACTGGTTGAAGCTGAACTGCTTTAAAAAGGCAAAATGGCCGCTGCTTAATTTTCAAATCTCTTCCATTCAAGCATTGTGCGCAACCTTGGGATTTAAAAGGCTTCACACCAAAGCTCCTTTTGATTTAAACGACTAATGCAAGCAAATTATTATAGATATGCTTTGAACTTAAATTTTAAGCCCCTTTTGCGACATTTATTTATCCAAAATCGAGCACAATGCCGCCATTTCGATAGTTAACACATGTAAAATGGTAGCCAAATTAATTAACAAATGTCAACAGACAAACAAACAGTTGGTAAAGTAGGTTGGCTTTTATTTTACAGCCCTAATGCAAGTGCACACAGCTACATACACCCACAGATACGTTAACACAGATACATACCAATACAAAGAGCTCTCTTAAGGGTATGAAATGTAGTGTAGTGTAGTGTAGGCCTGAAAGGTCAGAAATGGGTAGGAGCAAAGCGTGCTCTGGCTTCTTCATGAATTAAACAGAAATTAAGTCATTTTGTGGTTAATTTGTATGCATAGTTAACGACCGCAGGATTTGTTTAACAGTCAAAGATACACACACACACAGACACTACCCTACTGCCATACATCCAAGCACACCTTTCCAGGACAGCCAAAAACCCACATTTACCCATTGTTATCCATTTGTGAGCAGTTCAAAGGGTTTACTCGCCGAAATTGCCAACAATCTCCACTCGAGTTCGAGGGTTTGAGATACTTGTCGTATAAGCACTGTATAATTACGTTAAATAAGTGCTAGGTATGTCTTACGCTTTACGGATGGCTCGAATGGATTGCATTAGATCCTGTGTGTGTGTGTGTCTATTGTATACTATAATATATATGTATGAGATTAATTTATGATTGCTTAATTAAACCAATTAGATTGTTACGCATTCGCGGCATCATTGGCTTAACAGCTAACGGATTTTGTCTTGTGGCTCATTGCATAATCAGAACGCATTTGCATAACTTTAGGTCGCTGCCAAGTCTCTAACAAATCGCACACTGAGAGAAATAGAGAATCCAACTGATGTCGTAGGTAATTAGATACTATAAAAACAAGTTTAAAAATGAAGAAGTAGAAATTAATACTCCTTTAATCAGCTGAGTTGCGTTGATGCATTGATCATACACATCTTTGATAAAAACTGCTTATAATTCACAAGCGGTTTATGCATTGGTTTTTGCTTAAAGTATTCTAGTGCCTCAAATGTTCCAATTAAATTGAATTTTAGAATTTCTCAGGCTAAGCATACTCGATCTTCTATATTATTATACCCATACATACCCATAATAATTGCTTATAATTCACAAGCGGCTTATACGTTATTTTTTAATTCATCTACAATAATTAAAATTTGAATTTTTAAATTTCTCATTCTTAGTACAAATATCCAATTTTTTATCTTTTTATACCCTGTACCTTAAGGTATAGGACAAATTTATGTTACACAGAGAAGCAGACGCCGAAGTCCACTCAAAGATACCTCCAATATTGTTAGGAGTATAAAAAAAATTGATCGAGGCGTATTTTCTAAAATTTCACAAATAGTGGTTTCTTTTGTATATATTGATACTAAGCAGCATTTTAATCGGACCACAAATATCGGAGATAAACGATGAATGATGCCTTGGTGGCAAAAGCAGATAAAAGGGCAGCTTAATTTGCAGAGTGTTTTCCTCAAACCTTAAAAGACCCAAAGTACAAAATTGGATTCCCAGTCGCAACAATTTTATTTCATTACTTTTTTTTACTATTTTTAATTTCCATTACATTATCCACTTCTTTATACTTTTTTGATTATTTGTAAACATCGTTTCAGCTTTTTCTATATGAAAGTCATGCAATTATAATAAATTTATATCTTGGAGGTTAGGGTGTTAATCCCAGTATTGTTCGGTTTATCAGAAAGTCTGTCTTACTTCTATAAAAATAAAATTAATTGAATATGTAAAAGCGTTTGAAGTTTTTTTTTTTTGATGAAATCTTTCCGGAAGCAATACAATATTTAAAAAAAGTTATTTTGACCTCTATCAAAGAAATCATTAATTCTGAGAATACTGCCCACAATTTTTAAGTTATCTTAAAAAAAGTTGTATTAAGGTAAGCGGTAGATTTGATTTGTGCAAGAGAGAAGGGTACACCGGAGACCTCTAAAAGTTATCTACAATATTGTTAGGCAGACAAAAGAAATTTGTACAGACTATCCAAAGTTTTTAATTTTTTTTTCCCCAGACCTTTGGTAGAATCTTTGACACCGTTGACCCGCATACAGGGTATCCCAAAGTCGGCTGGGTCCGACATTACTTTTCGACCTATTTTTTTTTCAATTCATATAAAAAGAGTCATCATGACCCTTTACAAACGAAATTGTGTGTCGTTAAAGAGTGTGTCAATATAAGAAAAATATGGGAGTGGATTTTTTTTCAATACAAGTCTAACAATAATTATATATCAAGAAAATATAATGACACCAACAGACTTGCACATTGCTAGTGCAGTTGTTATTTAGGAAATAATTGATTAAATTGAGAGTATCCTACAAACTATCACATGAAAGACATTGTCATCCCCGTGATGTTTTATTCAGAATTGTCTAATAACTGACACCTCTGTTAATGTTGTAATACCAATTAATTTATTAATTTACCAACAAGGTGTACTTTATAAAATTTAAAAATTGTGCCTTAGTATAAATAAAAAAGTTAGCTATTGATAAAATACATATTTACTGATATAAAATAAATTTATTTTTATAAATAATATATTTAAAATAAAATAGTTTTTTATAAAAAAACTTAAACAAGATTTTTATTTATAGTTAAAAAAAAACACATTTTTTATTTATAACAAATATAAAATTTAGTATTTATAAATTTTAATTTTGGCGCAGCATATATACAGCGTGTTTTTTTTAGAGGTTCACAACTTTGAGTTGGCAACACTGCTTTGTCTGACAACCTATTTAACAGTTGATAGTTGCTTTTTGTTGAGTTTGGTTTGACATCATTATGGATAGACTTCACCAGAGGAACGCTTGAAAATTGTTGAAATTTTTTTATCAAAATAATGGTTCCGGTAGTCAAACTTATTCAAAATTTTGTTCTCCGATGAAACCAATTTTTGGTTGAATGGGTACGTAAATAAGCAGAATTGTCACTTGTCGACGTCGATAAACCAGAGACGATTTAACACCTGGAAATCAACATTCGAAGAGTACTTGGCGAAATACGGCCGCAAATGCTGCGGAAAGTTTGTGAAAATTGGTGTTCCAGATTGTACGCGGCCACATGGCCGAAATCATATTTAAACATTTAAAATATATTTCTTTTTTTTATTATGATTTATACTTGTTTAACTCTAAAAAAAGCACCCTTTATATAAAATTGAAATTTAATACTTTTTAATTTATTTACTTCAAAAAGTTTAACACAAATCGTTTTGTGCTATATCGATCTTTGACTTCGATTGGTCGTTTTGAGAGAACAATCGATGGTTTCGTCGGAATCGAAATCCGATTTTGGTAAGAGTCTACAATAAAAGACAAATATGTTTTTTATTTTTAAAGCATACACAAATATGTTTTTAATTTTTCAATGACTCAGGGCATATGTACTTTGAGATCTTTGGATTGTGCCTATTGAAGAATTTTTAAGCCTTATAAGCATCTTTTTTAATTGAGAGTTGTGTTGTTTTTTTGAAAGAACTGTTAAGACATTACGTGCCCTTCTCAGCTTCCATTAAGGCTAATATTCGAGAGTAAGTTATTACCAATTTCAAATGTCACATGATTTTCCAGTAAGTCGTATCAATTCCCCTGACACTCAAATACAGCTCTTGTTTCCCTCAGTGCATTCGAACCCTGCAACATTTTGCTTTTATTTTATGGCAATTGCAGCAGAAACAGCAGCAGTGGCGGCAGCGGCAGCATTAGTTGCAACTCTGGCCACTATAGCGACAATGGCGACTGGCGTCATCATTTCTAATTTATAAAGCTAATGCGACGCTGCCACAAGTTGTGCAACGCGCTCAGTGCGTGGCTCAAATTTCTTGGCAGCGGCAGAGAAACAGCAGCAGCTGCTGCTGCTGCTTCACTAAACTGACTGTTGTAAGAACGCCGACGTTGACGTCGCTGTCGACGCCGCTGTTGGCGGCGCTGTTGCATTGTCTTCACTATTTAAAATCATTTAATATGCAAGTGTCTTTTGTTCGGAGCGCTGTCTTGATGCCACCAGCCCTGCTTTGGATCTACCCTGTCATATTTATTTTTCATTTGAGTTCAGTGGCAGAAATAAAACTTTGCCAGTTGCAAGTTGCCATTTGCCAAAACAACGGCGAACGGCGAATGTTGCACATTGGACGCTGCACGTCAGCTTGTTTCCGTTGACTGCCAGCAGGATCCTGGCAAAGACAAAGCAGACTGCAGTCGGCATAGGGCAGCAGGCGCAAGAAGCCTGGACAGTGACGGATCTGGCATAAAATACTTCAGGGGGGTGTCTTAGGTAAACAACACTTTTTTAATTTATGCCATAAATAAATGTGCCTGTTGTGGTGCTCTCTTTTATTGAAATTTGGAGAAAATTCAATCAATAAAACTTAAATATTTTGGGTTCCGCTTTGGAATGAGGGGTAGGTAATAAGCTAAAGTTTCATGAAGCTATTTTTGTGGAATTCTGGATCGAAAGTCTCAATGCATCTCATATATAAAAGATATAAAATATTTTAGATCATAGTTTAAGAATTTTTTTTTTTGTAATATTTGAAATATGTTGAATTAAGAACTTAATTTAAAGATTTAATTTTTAGAGCATACAAAGCGATGTTCATATAACTACCTAATTAAGTCTGAATTTAGACTAGATTAGAATTAGATAACACAGCCACACAAAAAAAAAAAAAGATTTTCGGATCCTAAGCCACGTATCGCTGCGCCCGAATCCGTGCTATCAAAAACCTTAACACGCCAGAGTTGTGACATAACCTGAAAAAGTCACATAAAACGTGTTATTTTGGAGCTTATCTGAGAATCTTGGGGTTTTTTGGACGTCGGATCAGATACAGCAACCTTAACAACATATAAACATGGCCAAACAACCAGTCATGAAAAAATATTTGGTAGGTTTTTTTTTTAATTGTAAGAAAATTGTAGCCGGAACAGAATGTTCAGTCCTTAATATAAACTTCGATGTTTTCCAGTTAAAAGCATCGAAAATAATCTATATTTTTCCAGCACTGGTAGGTAGAATAAAAAAAAGGAATGGCTGAAATAAATATGTATCGCTGGGCAGTTCTGGTTCCAAGCCACCAGTTTTTGTTATTCTAAATTAAATGAATTTTATTTGTAAGGCTAGGTACGGGCCGATTAATCCCAAGGATCCGTGCATAATGTTACAATTTTTTTTTAAGGTTTGGCTAAACCAGATTAGGCTGGCTTAAAAAGGTGTCCCAATTATTAGGAGTTTTATGTGGTGACACTGAAACCAAGACGCAAGGACTAGTCCGAATGAGGTTTTACCGCACCGAGTAGCATAGAAATACACACATGGTATGTCACTCCCCTACAGCGTTTTAGACTCTAATGAAGAAGTTTCAAGATATTTTACCAATTTATATTTTTGGGGGCTGTTCAGAGCCGGTAGAAGATCCCATCGGAACCGTCACTGTGCATGGCACTTGGTAAGCCGGCAAGCGGCAACTTCTTTGCAAAAAAAAGGGACATGTATTTTCATATAATACTTACTACAATGCCGCATAGTGGCAAATTGTAAATTATTTAACGCCCCAGCTCCTGGCCCTGCTGGCTTGCGTTGCGTCTCCTGGTATATTCTGGCCTTCAGTGTTGGGTTCAGTGGGCTTTTGGGATGGCCGCGTTCTAACGGATGCAACGCGTTGCGCCTGAATAATTGAATAAACTTTTTGCGTAATAAATGCTTTTTGCCAATGTGACAAGTTGCATGCCGGGTGAAAGTTTTTGCACTTTGCAGTTTCATATTTATTGCATTAGCTGCCACCGAGTGACTGTAGATATGTATCTGTATCTCTGGAAGTATCTGTATCTTTTTTGCCTCCTTAATAGAGTTACTTGTTTTTTTTTCTGTTGTTGTTTTTGCTCCCTTAATATGCTCATCGCAGCTCATTTTGTGATTAAAGCGTTTTGTCAAGCACTTGAAATGAATTTTTTAACAATTTACTTGGGAAGCATATAAAAATTTGGCGCACATGTTCAGCGGCATTAAATTTCTATTAGTGTGCCAAGCTTCAGCAATTAGGCAAACCTTCAAGGACAAGGACCAAGAGCAGGGCCAGGATACAGCATTAGAGAGGGGAAGCATTTGGCCCAAATTGTTCATCAAGAACAGGGGCGTAGGGCTATGTGAAGTGCTGTGGTGCGTATGTTTGTGCAATATTGCTCAAGTATTTTTCACTTGCCGCGGTATTTTCTCTTTGCGGAAAAGTTTTTTGCCTGTCGTCATCGCAAAGGCGATGGGAAAACGCACACAACAAATTAAGTAAGTGCTGTGTTAAAGAGATCTAGGCGAAATGTGCAGGAAATATCATTCACAGATGGAACGCTTAAAATTTTGATAGTCATTTTTAAAAGCAAGAAAGAAGAATATTAAATGCTGACTATTTATTATTATTATCAGTGATTCAAAGTTTTTGAATATTCAGAATACACAAAATTTTCAAAATGCATTTTTTTAGGGATTTTTTTTAGCATTTTCGTATATAAAGGGTTCAATCATCTTTCTGACAAATTATATTATATAGTTAATATAGAATAGACTTTTTTATAAATTAATGATAATAAGCGTAAAGTCCATACAATGCAAAGCTAGCATCTTTACAACAACAAATATAGCTTAAGAAAAGCCAAACCTCATACAATCTGCACGAGGATTTATAGATCGGGTGTGTAATGCGGCATGCATGGCCAATCGTCTTGCCGAATCCTGGTTTTTTTAGTGCCCTAGCGGGAATTTAGCTCCTTGCGAGTTGACTGCAATGACTCCTGAGTCTGCCACTGTATCTGCTAATATGCTCTTCTACGGTATGCAGATTAAGCTCACGGTGCAGGGTCGATTTACGTACGTTCCAGGGGCAACTAGTTCTTTGCCTTAAGATACGATTTTGCAGTACCTGGATACGATTTTATTTTGCTGGATTTGGCTGTTTCCCTTTAACTGGATGGGTGGGGTGATCGTTCATTCTAGGGTGAAGCACGGGCTGGTCGTCTGCCCTGGGTTGTCCTTTAAGTTCAATCTACTACACCAATCAGCAAGTGAGTTGAGGAACGTTTGGGGGCCGTCATCTGCCTCAAGTCGACAACTCAAGCTGTAAAAAACAGCCATACCATAAGAGCTTACAAGGCTGCCTCCATGTGATCATCGTTAGAGATGGGTGGATCCGTAGTGTAAAGCGAGTAGAGCAGCGGAGCAAGAACACTGCCTTGCGGGACTCCAGCTCCAGCTTTGCTATAAGGAACTTCTCAAGAATAAATTTCCTTAAACGAAAACGAATAAATTTTGTTCGTTTTTGTTTTTGCGTGCTCTTAATTTTTTGCTATCGATATCTTCTCATATTTCCCTAACCCTCTGTTAGCACAGCTTTCAACCTTTAGATTATTTCATAGCGTTTAAATTTTTGTTTAATTAAAATATTGCTAGTACACGGGAATTTTTTTTATGCCAAGCAAGAACTGATTATTATTTTATGCAAAACATGAACTATGTGTGTGTATGAACGTTTGCCAAAAATGCGTATTAAATTGTGCATGCTATTTTTGGGTAGAATAAAAAATATATATATATATATATATTTTGAATTGCCCAAACAAACTCATCTTAAAAACCTAAATCTTTTTATGATTTGCTTGAGAATGATGAGAAAAGAAAATATATAAGAGGAAGCCAAAAGTTAAATGCAAAGTTCTGAATGTGAAAATGAGCTCAAGTGAAAGTTTCTTTTTTTTTTGGCTTCTTTTTTATACGCTTTTCCTGTGCTTCATATTATTTTTATTATTATCTGCCTTAATTGTTTTTCTTTCGACTTATTTACTTTGTTTTTGGGAAAGCGGCAAACACATCTGTAAAAGAGAAGTAGTGCCTAAAACGAAATTTCAGCAAGTGAAAATCTATTATTAGCTGTTTTTTTTTTGTTACTTTTTTTTTTTTAGAAAAACATCAGTAGCTTTTGCCCCCACTCCGCCATACTGCCGGTTCAAAGCGGTAACCGCAGGCCATCGTTTATTTCCGCACGGAAATTGCCCTGTGACAAAGCGCTTTTATGCACTTGCCACAAATGTAAGTGTGTATGTGTGTGTTTGTGGCAGCCTGGAAGCGTATAAAAACCAAACATTTTAGCGTATTTCCCTAGCCAATCCATGGGTTTTGGGGACGAAGTGGCACCTGTTGGCCAGGGCTAAGCAAGACATCAGGTGTTTGGATGATTTGACAAAAAGTGTTTTGTATTTTGTCGAAATGCGGCTACAAGATTAGTGAGGATTTTATGGACTTAAGCGGCGCTAGCTAAAACTGCGTGCGAAACGCACGCGCCGCTAGCCATAGAGCGCGACCTGCCCTCCATTACAAGTAACAATCCTCCCACGCCCACGACCAGGCCCTGCCCAACCCCGCCCACTTTAGCTGTCTGAACTTTTGTCGTTTCATGGCAAAAAGTTTTTCCTGTTTCTGGCCAGAATCCAGTTTGTCTGTTTTAATTTGTTTACTTTTATTATTGAGCTGCTTTGGAACTGTGCTGTTAGCCATTTGACTGGCATATGGCTGTTTGATTGGCTCTAAGCCGTTGCCTGGTCAGGTGCTCCAGCTCCTATTCCGATTTCGATTCCTGCTGCTATGTCAGCACATTTCAACTGTCAATTGGTTTTTGCTACAGAAACAGCATCTGTTGGTCGTCTTGACTTTTGTTCTTAATTGAAATTCAAAGAAGGCGCAGATCAAGATGTCAGCGTTTTGGAACACGGCAGCTTAACGAATTCTCGCAGCTCAAACGTTGCCAATGGCGAATCGAGCCAGGAGCAGCTATAAAGGCTATCAATTTGCAAAGACTTGTTACAAAATTTTCTTAACATAATTATAAAATAAATACAAAACTGAAACTGCAAACTACAAGTCAGAAACGTAGTTTGATATTTTTGAGAGGGGCTGCCAAAAAATTCAAGAAAAATTATTTAGAAAATTTAATTGTAAACAAATTAGATGCCACTAATCTTTTTTATATAAGGGGTGTTTGCTAAGTCAATGACTTTTTGTATGATAAGGTATATTTTATTATTATGTATATTAGGTAAAGTAAAGCTTTAGCTAGATGTCTTTAGTTAACATCTAATCGCATTGGGTCATAGTATAACGCGTTTTAAAGGTGATATTACTTACGCTTAAATGAAATGTCTAGGTTAATTTTGGTTTGGTGAAGCCCGTTTTGTGCTAAAGCGTCTCAAAATGGAGGTAAAAAAAGAGAAAATTCGATACATTCTTCAGTACCACTACGACTAAGCACAAGTAAAGTATCGAATACAAAGCTGTGCTTCCAATGATGGTCATGTGGACGTCAAAGATAGGCCACGCTCTGGTAGGCCAATCGTCGAAAATGTCGACAAAATCATGGAATCAATTCTATTCCATTGCCCAGGAACTTAAGATTAACTATAAAACCATTTGGAAACATTCGCATAAGGCTGGTTACAAGAAGGGCTCGACTTATGGGTGGCAAACGAATTATCATAAAAAAACCTCTGGACGTTACGACTGGTAATAAGAAATGGGTCACATACAAGTACAACAGTCGAAAAAGACTGTTGTCCAATTGCTAGGAGTGAAGGGTGTCGTGTTCCTTCAAGACAACGCCAGACCGTACACATTTTTAACTACGCGTCTGAAACTCCAAGAGTTTTAACGGGATGTTCTAACGCACCCACCGTAGAGTCCCAACCTGGCACCAAGCGATTAGTAAAGAAATGGCCTCAAGAGAGGCTTGTTAATGTTGGTTGGTCAGGTTTTCTACAGATAGGTCGTTCCCAATTCCTCAATCGGGGAATTATGAAATGTCCAAATGGACAAAAGGTATTGAACCAAATAGGGCATATTTGATCTAAATCGGATATTCCTAACTGTGTTAGTTTCATCGTAAGTAAGTAAAGAAGTAAGGCAAAAAAACACCGGGAACTTTTTATTTAACCTAATATTAATAAGCTGTTCTTCTCAGCACAATGTACTGTATTGAGCCACATTAAGTAAAATATTTTAAAATTTTTTTTATTTCTTCAAAAAAATAAGTATAAAGATTTTCTCAAGAGCGTCAAAATAGGTATCCCACCTTTGATGTAATAACTTAAATTGCGTGTCTAAGTTTATTTTTTGATAAATTGTAACTTTAAAGAAATTGTTTTAATAAAAACGATATTTTTTTGAAACAGCTGTTTAGATTTTTGCTTAAACACATTTGTTTTTATTACGAGTCTTTTAGTTAAACTTCTTTAAGTTTTGTATAGGTAGGTGAAAATCATGATTAGCTTAATAAATATTCTAACCTTATTCTTATTACAATATTTTTTTCCTTGAGTGAAAAATTCAAGCATCAATAAAATCTCGATGTGGGTGTGTTTATAAGAGCCACATGAATATTCTTACCGAAATTGGTGATTTAACGTAATTTTTAAAATTGATCAAATATAAATGCAGTTTATGGGTTAACAGCTTTTTTTTATCAGTGTAACAATCTCGTGGTGGTAGAGCAAATATACCATAATGTCAAAAGAATTTTTAAAATAGAAAGATGATATTTTGACTACATAATCTGCCATTTCAAGACCAATAATAGTTAGAAAAAAAAAGATTATCTTTCTACCCGTTTCGGCCAAGTGATTTAAGTTATCGATAAAATAATCGACACATGTTTATTTTGTCGCATAATTTGGGATGCTAGAAAAAGACTAGACCAAACTTTGTTACAAAATTTGTTTGTTCTATTGGGAGATTTTTTGAACGTTTTAAACACTGAGGTAAAAAGTGTGGTAGGCGTTGAATATTTAGCTGGAGTGTTCCTTAGAAAGTACGAGTTCCGCTATAGACAGCTTTGTTGGACAGCCCATTTCTTCAAAGAAAGGCTCTCCCAGAAACTGGCTGACGTTGAATGCTTGCATGCTCCTAATACTGCGCTATTGTAACCAAATCTTGACCGTTTTATAAAAGAATAATTGTTTTTGATGAGTTTCTCCACATGTAAGCTGTAGCAACTGCAACTCCAAATTTATTTATTTTCAAATTGTCAATAGTTTAGAAACTTTTATGAAAATTAAGCCATTGCAGTAATTGATTTCAACACCTACGCCACTGCTGAAAGCATCGTGAGAGTGACAGCCGAAACAGAGTTGCCTCCCCTTGCTCACTTAACTTTTAATGTGCATTGCAAGTTTTAACAACCAAACTCAAAGAGCTGGTGCTGGACCAGCTCTTTTTCTTGCTGTTCTGCATATTTCTTGGCTTTCTTTTTTTTTTTTTTTTGTACTCATCGGCACCCACAACGGCTACGACAACGACAGCGACATTTTCATTGAGAAAAGCGGCAACCCTCTTTCGGCACAGCTTGGCCAACTTTGGCTGCTGCTGCTGTTGTTGCCATCAAAAAAATGGAGAAACTGAAACTAAAGACAGGCCAGCCATAGCCATAACTCTTTGTCTCGTTCAGCAGTTATTGAACATTTTCAATTACTTTCAGTTGAAAGCATAAATTTTTAATAATTTGAAACATGATAAAGGGAAATTAAAGGCGAAACTTGTCAAAAAAAGGCAAAGGAGCAACGTCCATTGAGCCAACAACCAACGTACAGTGCACAAAGTGGCAAAGTCCTGCCCCATTTCCTGCTACATCTCTTGGTTGCTAAGAGCTAGGATATGCCATGGGTGCCATGCCTTGCTCTGCCTTGTCTTGCCTTGCCTTGCCTTGCTTGTCGTGCACGATGTTTTATCAAACTATTATAATTACGTTGGAAAGACAAAAATTTTAATAAATGATAACTTTTTTTGTCGTCAGCTCGTCACAACTTATTAAAAGTATAACGCACAATGTGAACTAGCCGGTTTGTTGTTGGCACCCTGTTTTGAGCGCGGTGGGGGGTGGTGGGTTTTGTTCTGTTCTGGCGTTGCTTTATTAACGAAATTTTGCGAAGTAAATTTTGCTATCAAAGTTCATTACGCATTGCGATAGCAAGTCGTAACCGGCTAGGAATACGTAAATAGATTTTTATGGAAATGGCTTCGTCGGCAAAATTCTTCAAGTATTTTCAATGCGCATTTGTTGCACTCCATCTGTTGGGCGCAAATAAAATGAAGGATGGGTAGTTATTGTGCAGCACACACAGAGAGTTGATACAAGAGTTGTGAGAAAGGAACGGGCAGGATTATTATTTATTTGTTTCGTATAAAGTCTATTTCACAAAAGAAAGGTGATTAATTTTTCTGTAGAAATGAAAAATCGGATAAGTGGTGGAATAAACTTCAAACGAAATTTTTCACATGCTATCATACGAGGTATTTTTCAAAAAAAAAAGGTTATTAATTTTTTTTAAGAAATAAAACATCGGATTAATTGGGAATATCATAAAAAAAGTTTCTGTTATCATATAAGGCCTCTTTCACATAGGAAGCGTAAAAGAAGTGAATTATTTATTTATTTATAAAATTTCACAAAAGAAAGTTGATTAATTTTTTTGTAGAAATAAAAAATCGGATAAGTGGTGGAATAAACTTCAAACGAAAATTTTCACATGCTATCATACGAGGTATTTTTCAAAAAAAAAAGGTTATTAATTTTTTTTGAGAAATAAAACATCGGATTAATTGGGAATATCATAAAAATAGTTTCTGTTATCATATAAGGTCTCTTTCACAAAGAAAGCGTGGAAGAAGTGAATTATTTATTTATTTATAAAATTATAAAGTTGAAATTAATTCTTAATTATTAAAGGTTTATAGCCGGAGCAATGTAGGCCTTCAGTCAAAAAATGAAGTAAAAAATTAATGTGTTTGCGAAGTATATAATTAGAATTTTTAAGATGGAAAACAAGCGAAGTGAAATGAGATGAAAATCGACTTGCAGAAATCGTAAATATATGATAAAGATTGCTTGGTCTCAAAACTTTTAAAGTTTGCTCAATTGCCAGGCTCTATTCTTAGTTGAAAAAATATTTTACATAATTCTGTTTTTCATTCCTATGTCGTATGCAATTTCTTTATAAACATTTAAAATTACTGTAACGCATACAATTTTTTTAAATTACTATTTTGTTCTTCATTTTTTCAATGGTATTTAAATGTATTTTTATATAATATTTAATTAAGCTTTTTGTGAATAATTTGCAATTCATTCAATCAAAAGATTTAAAAAAATTGTATTATAAGTGAAAAATTTAATAATTATACAATACGCATACAGTATTATTAATTTTTTTTAAATATAAAATATAAATATAATGAAAATTTGTTTTTTATTATTAGGTGCGCAACTAAGTTCTCCCGGTTTTTTTTTATGAAAATGTAAGTTTATTGTAAAAAAAATGGTTACCAATGACTCATTCAAAGTATTGCCCATCGCTAGCTACAACTTTTTCCCATCTTTCAGGCAGAGCTCGAATACCTTGACGGTAGAAGTGTTCGTTTTTTGAAACGAAGCTTAGGCATATAGTGAGCAAACTGCTATGGCACATTAGTGAATTTCTTTTTGCATTATTTACTTGTGGTTGTGTGAAAATGTCTAGTTTTGTGCCAAAAAATCATCATTTGCGGGAAGTGTTGATTTTCTTGTTCTGTTCGAAAAAAACGGCAGCTGAAGCGCATCGAGAGCTTCAAAAAGTGTACGGAGATGCTGCTCTAAGCGAAACAACGTGCCGTGATTGATTCGATGTTGACGACCGTCCACGTAAAGGAAGACCCAAAACCTTCGAAGACGCTGAATTGGAGGCATTGCTCGATGAGGATTCGTGCCAAACGCAAGAAGAGCTTGCTTCAGCATTAGGAGTTACCCGCCAAGCCATTTCCAAGTGATTGCATGCGTTGGGAATGATTCAAAAGCAAGGAACTTGGGTTCCTTATGATTTGAAACCAAGGGACGTTGAGCGTCGTTTTTTCGCCTGTGAACAACTGCTCCAGCGACAAAGAAGGAAGAGTTTTCTTCATCGCATCGTGACGGGTGATGAAAAATGGATTCATTACAGCAACCCAAAGAGGAAAAAATCTTGGGGACAACCCGGTCATGCTTCCACGTCACTGGCTCGGCCGAATCTTCACGCTGCGAAGGTTATGCTGTGCATTTGGTGGGACCAGGTCGGTGTTGTTTATTATGAGCTGCTGAAACAAGGCGAAACCATCACTGGGGAACGGTATCGAACTCAATTGATGCGATTGAGCCGAGCACTGCGAGAAAAACGGCCACAATACGAGCAGAGGCACGAAAAAGTGATTTTACTGCATGACAACGCTCGGCCTTACATTGCCAATCCTGTTAAAAACCAGTTGGGAACGCTCAAATGGGAAGTCCTACCCCACCCGCTGTATTCCCCAGATATTGCGCCGTCCGATTATTACTGGTTCCGCTCGATGGCACATGGTCTGGCTGAGCAGCAGTTCCACTCATGTGAAGATATCGCAAAATGGCTTGATTCGTGGATAGCCTCAAAAAACGAACACTTCTACCGTCAAGGTATTCGAGCTCTGCCTGAAAGATGGTAAAAAGTTGTAGTTAGCGATGGGCAATACTTTGAATGAGTCATTGGTAACCATTTTTTTACAATAAACCTACATTTTCATCAAAAAAACCGGGAGAACTTAGTTGCGCACCTAATACTTTTAGTATTTTTACATAGTTTTTAGTTTTACATAAATTATAATTATTATATAATTTTTAATTATGTTTCTCCTAAAATGCTAAATGAGACTTAAATTGTTTATTTTAAAACGAAAGCAACTTTGTTCCTCACGTGGGCCCCATATTCGCACCCTTGTTTTTTTTTTCTTTTTTCTTTGTTTTAATTAGTAACCATTTTTAATTTAAATCTTTTAACATTCCAAATTTACAAAAACTTTTAAAAATCTAACGTTTGGAAAATAAAATTTACTAAGTAATAAAAGTCAAAGTGAATTAAATGTGGGTTTCGGTACTAAAGATCGGATGATTTAAACTGAACCTACGATAACATTTTTGCTATATATGCTTTTTTGGAAAAGACCAAGTATATGAGTATATTTAACATTGCTGCAAAATTTATTTTTGTTAAAAATCTAATAAAATAATAAAACTTTACCTTAAAAATTACTTAATTGAAAATTTACTAAGGCAAGGGTTGGGGCAAAAAGTGCGGCACAAAAAATTATCACAGTATCCCTCAAGTGCATTCATTTTTATAGGGTGTTTTGGGTGTTTTGTTAGGCGGAAAGAATTGCAGTGTTCCGTATCTATTTATTCTATATATTTAACCGTGTTCGTATAAAAATCTAGATATTTCAGAGGTCCTTAGAGAATTATAAGAAAAACTTTCAATTCAAATTTATCTTAAAATATTCATATCTTTTATATAGATCTGAGCAGACATTTATTAATTAATTGGGTGTGTTTGGAAATTTTTTTTTCGGCAAAGCCGAATCCGAATAAAATTGTTCGGTTTGGATTTCTTCTTCTTTTTTGAGTACGGCTGATATATACAAATTCGATACAAATACATCAAGGTATACTTTTTTACCAAAATATTATATGTAGATTAATGTGGTGACGTTTTATTTTACATAGTTATATAGTTTTAAAAAGAGTAAATAATCAAAACAATTTTATTCACCATTATTAAGAAAACTTTTGTATGTTTTTCTGACAAATAATGTTTCCAAGCTGTCTTTCTTAGTTGGTAATAGTATTTTAAATACGAAATTAATAATAAATTCTTCTTTGTATGATTGTATCTATAAAATTAAATCCCTAATTACCAACCCCAAGTCTATTTTTGGGCGCTTTTTTTGTAAAAAAATAAGTTACACTTTCTGTAATGATGATTTCCCTGTGCTCAGCTAATAGGTTTTTAGTTTTATTTCATTTTAACTGACGTAATGACATCATCTATTTCGACATCTGTTGAAAACAATTTAAAATTCACGTTAATTCACTTACTTGAATGTTTCCCCAGAAAATGTCTTAATTATTAATGAGATTTCTTCATTGAACATTGACTCATTTTGTTTGTTACAACCCTCTTGGAAAACTTCATCATTTATCGTGCACAGTAAATCTCTAAGAAGTTTCAACGACAATAGTTAACAAAAACCAGTTCTTCTGTTTGCCCTGACTGGGGTTTCCCCCAAACTTGTAATTTAATGTGCTACTTTTGGGGCTACCACATATATTCATGCATTTTTAAATATGCCAAACACTTGCCACATTTCTTCAGCCAGCGCATACAACAGACAAAATGGCAAAACTTTTGGCCAAATTATAATGGCTAGCTTACATACGCACAAATACACACAAACACACACGCAGACATATACTTGCACACAAATAGAAATATATTTGAATTTCATTTTGGAATAGCAAAAGTGGCGACGGGATAAGGAAACGGCTGCTGTAATGGCGACAGCAGCTGTTGAGCTACTTTAACAGTCTGCTAGCTCATTAAGTTTTCACACAAACACACGAATGCAACATAGAAGAATGCCAACAACAACAACAACAAGAGCCATATAATACGGCACACAAATAAATTTGTCACAGAAAATTTTGCAACTTTGTGTAATCCACGGGGAATGCGATGACTCGACGCTGCGGCGGCGCAACGCTTTGCGTCTAAGCAGCCTTGGCGGATTATGCTGCGTTTACACTGCATCACGGCATGGTCGACGAAGCCATTCACATCGATCTATAGCGCTTTCGCATTTATTTCAAGTTCCCTAATCAAAGTTTATTGAAATCAAAAAATTCATAATGACGAGAGAATTACCAAAAAACAGTATTTTTATTTATTTTTTTTAATTAGAGGAGTACAACTAAGTACAGTTGACCTTTTATTATATAAAAAAGTATTATATAATACATTTTTAAAAAGAAGATAGAGCGAATATATATTTACTAATCCGCGTCTCTAGCCCGGTGGGTGAACTTTTTAACGATATGCACCAACTCTCATCAAGAACTGGCCAGACACTTGGACTTACAATATTAAAGAAGAAACAAGGAAACAAGATAAAAATTAAACATTATATCACAAAAAGAGCCAATTGATCACCGTTGACCAAGTGGGTGACTCATCATATAGGGTTGGTCAAGGATGCTCGAAGTGGCAAGTCAAGATGACTTAAGATAGAAGAAGTGATAGATTGAATAGACCGTTCGAAAGAGAGGAAGTTGTAAAAGTTATTATAGTTAGAGCATACTTAGATCTACAAAATTGTAAGGGTAAAGGTCTAAAATTACGAGTTACTCTAGACGGTATGACAAAGGTAACTTTGCTTAGAAGTACATTGGAATCGATAAGACCGAGTAACAGCTTGTGCAAGAATAACACGCCGTGGCATGTTCTGCGATGACTTAAGGAAGGCAACTTTATAAGGCGAAGTCTATCGGAATATGGCGGAGTCGGATATTTGGATCCCAGTTTAAGCCACGAAGTGCAAAAAGGAGAAATTGCTTTTGTACAGACTCAATCATGTCCTGATAAAGGTGGTATTGAGGGCTCCAAACGCAGGAACAATATTCCAAAGTAGGACGGACGAGCGAAATAAAAAGAAGTTTGGTTGTGTAAGGGTCGTTGAACTATTTAGACCAACGCTTAATAAAAGCAAGAACACCCCTGGCATTATTCACGATTTTGCAAATATGATCGTTAAGTTTGAGTTTATGATCAAACAAAACACCAAGGTCGGACACACTCTCGGTGCGTTCTAAGGTAGAAGATTCTAAAGAGTAAGTAGCCAAATGAGGAGCAGAGCTATAAAATGTAATAACGTTACATTTTGTCTTATTGAGAAAGAGTTGGTTGGTATTGCACCAAGTTTGCATGCTATCAAAATCTTGCTGAAGAAGTAAGTACTTATTAGTATCGGAGTAGGACAGATAGAGCTTAACATCATCCGCATATATAAGAATGCGAGAAGATGAGATTACTTGAGGGAGGTCATTTAAAAATAAGTTAAAAAGAAGAGGGCCAAGATGGCTACATTGAGGTACCCCAGACGTGACCTTAATTTCAGTAGATTCGCAGGCTTTAAAAACTACCTTTTGGACTCGGTGTGATAAATACGACGATATCCAATTTTCAAGACGAGACGAAAACCCCAGAAGAGACAGTTTAAGAAGGAGAAGACTATGGTTTACCGAGTCAAATGCTTTACTAAAATCAGTATAAATGACATCGGTTTGTTTTTTTTCCGTAAAACCAAAATTAATAAAAGACGAAAGTTCTAAAAGGTGGACCGACGTTTTACAAACCTATGTTGGGAATCAGACATTAAAGAACGACAGTGTTGCAATTGAGAAGTGACAATGATGATTTAATGGACAGTAGGGATTGCAACACGTCGGTTTCAAAGATTTGTGGATAAGCAATAAGATTTGAATGAGGTTTGATTAAACTGCCATTTTTTTCCTCAAAAAATTTTTCTTTTTAACAAGGTTCACACTTTGTCTGTAGAAAAATCAGAAAAATATGAAATATAATAAAAATGTAAAGGATAATGCTATAATCTTTCGTTTCTGCGATTTTGCCAAATTTGTGTGCATCTCGGCCAAAGCGTTTTACTTTTTTCTAGAGTTGAAGTCTATTTGAAATATTGCTTTATAAGTAAATTAATTCTTCTCCCAAACCCTTGTTTACCTCTTTTCGGACTCGCTTATGCTCCTCCTGAGGTGTGGGTATGCGATCTCAGCTCTCGTCTGCAGGCATTCCGATCCTGGATCATGTCATAGCTGAGACCCATTCGTTGCTGATGTTTTTGCATTTGAAAAATGTGAGGTTTTTGGCATTTGTGTATGGATATTCGTTAGTTATGGAATTTCCTCTTACACCGGCGGTTGTCTCCAGAACCCGTAACCAATCGCATACACTGATCTTTGGATGATCTTTAAGATGTTAAAAATATGCCTCTGGCTCAATGTGTTGGTAAGTATGCCTGCATCTGACTAGTTCTCTTTAAGGGCCCTCTTACGCCAGGAAGAGAATACCGTGGTGCTAAATTCTATTCTATAAAAAGCAAACTTCAAATTTTTAAAAATGTTCGAAAAGGTTACTAACCTTCAAAAAAAAAAAAAAAAAGTATAAGAAAATTAATATCAACTGAATCAAAAGAAGAATCCTTAAAAAGGAAAAGCTGTAAATTTGAAAAATTTTGGCTTTTTGTTATAAAATTTGTTTGTAATACAGAACAAAGTAAATATTACAGTTCGTTATAAGGAGATCAGGACATGATGAATCTTTAACGAAAAAGCAATGTACATACTTAAAAAAAAACTCGCAATAGAAAGAAATTTTCTAAAATAGTTCGCTATAAGGAAGTTTGACTGTTCTTTTACAACTTTTTCTTTAAACGTTAAAAATAGTAACTCTTTTTTGACAATAGTTATTTTGCCATAGTTCAAGCAACTGGACCACATCATACTTAAAAAATCACTTTTTCCCTTGAGAAACCTCAGTTTTTCTTTATACTGCACAATGGGCTAAATTGCTAGATTTTTATAAAAAAGTCAAATTTTTCAAAAGCGAATATCTTTTTCTTAGTTATATTTTCTTAAAATGTTAGCCAAAAAATATATAATGTAACCGCTTAATATTTGTTAAGTGCATTATGAATTGTTTTTGTGTTGTCGTTAGAAATAAAGAAATTACCACTAATACGAATGTTCTGTGGCGAAAAAACTAAATTTCGCCAAATATGCATAGACATATGTCAAAATAATTAATTAATTAATCATATCCAAGATTTTTCGGGAAATTTTTATTTACGTATACGTAATGTTGCTTTCTATAAGCAGTAAACGTAAGATTCGCTACATCGGTAAAAAATTATGTCCAAATGTCATGCGTGCTATATTTATTAAGCCCGTCAAGTTTCTGCTTTGTATAAGCATTTATCGACTTTTACAAAAGATAGTAATAGTGGAAAACAAATTTTTGCCAGTATATACCAAAGACAGAATCACTGCACTTCCACATGTATTCTATATTGAACATATATATTCATATTGAACAATATTCACAGCTCTGTCGAGTCCTTGTAGGCATAAATAAGGGTGACATATTTAGCTCGACCTCTTTACTTGCATTCAAATTTTCGATAATGGGCTCTCCCCGTAAAATTTTGCGGTTAAATATTAAATCTTATTTTTTATAATTTAAAAATCGCTTTGATAAAGAGGTTACAAGAATTAATAATTGCCACTGTGTGAGGTAGTGTAAACTTAGCATAAGAAAGGGAGAGAAAGCGCGCCAAAGAAAACCACAGCGTACAAAATCTAGAAATCAACGAGTTTATCTCATTAAAAAGTTATTTTCCACAGCAGCTGCAAGTAGCGCACAAAGCAGCCCAAGACTTTGCTTTGCCACACACACATGCCGCACATACACACACACAGATGCAAACACACACTCGCACACACTTAAAGACGTAGAGTAAAAGAGATGGCAAGAGTAAGAGCACTACTCTGCCATATGTACTTAAAAGTACAGGGAACGAAATATGTAAATCCACTTCATTTAATTTCGCATTTAGCCAAAATGCTAACAGCAAATGACAAATATTCTTGTTAAAAGCCATAAATGCAGCAGCAGTAGCAGCAGGAGCAGCGGGCAGAATAACTCCCCCAAGAACCGACTAGGATTGTTTTGGGCGAGACTCAGACCCTAGACCTACTCAAGCTTGTGCCTTGTGTCTTGCTTTTTCTCTTGGCGTCTATCCAATAGTGCCCCCAGGCGTTGTGCTTCTCTTGGCAATACCTTCGTCTAGGCACATTGTTGGCTCTTGTTGTTGTTGTTGCGGGTTGTAACTACTGTTGTTATTGTTTTTGTTGTTAGTGCTACTCGACATACTTTCCTTCAAGTATTTCAAACTACGCCGCCAAAAAGACAAAGCACATTTCCGTTACCAGTTTCCGTTTTCCGGTATTGTTTTGCTGCCGCAGTCGACGTCATTAGAGCAGCGTTTGTGGTTTGCATTGGTAATAGGAAGGCGGTACCTGAACCTGGATCAGGTTGCAACTTTTTCCGCATGTGATTTTTTTTGTTAAATGTTTCACCTGTTTGGACGTTAAAAAAAAGTTGCAAGTCATTAATAAATTGCGCAATTTGCTGGCTGGAATGCCTATAATTCTGTATGACAGTGCAAACCCTTATAGAATTTTGCGGTCGGAAATCGTCATGGCCAATATCTGATTGACTCAGGCGATGGATTTGTATCTGTTTGGCTTGCAGATCATTAATAAGTAGTTATCCACTACTTCCGGTTAGTTCGGATCTTGTTTCTGCCGGTTGGCACGTTTTCTGAACACCACTCTTTAAAACGTTTAATATTTTGGCGATTTCGGGGTATGTCGATAATGAAAATTCACCAAAAAAAAAAATTCTTTTATAAGCATGAATTTCCTTCAGATAGGTTAAAAAAAAACAAGAATAAAAAACAATAGCATTCTATAATGAAACATTATGACAATCTTGAAAAAATACAATTTTTTAGGTGTACACACATTTGGCCTGTACAATACAGAACTTGAAAAAGCGAGAGGTCAAATATGAAGGACGTTCTATTTATTTCGAATCATTTTGCTAAACAATTTGCTAACAAAACAACACAAAAATAAATAAATGAACCGATTTTGGCATAGTGCTTAGATACTCCTAAAAACTTTTATTTCCGAATTATAATTTAAAAAATTTTTTCTTTGCTGATTAGTTCAATTTGGTGCAGTGGTTGGTATTCTCAAATAACTTGCGTGCGCCATATTTGGCTTATTTCGCGTGATTTAATCCGAAAGTTAGTTGCTCCCGATCTTAACATCACCAAGATTTAGGAAGTAACTTTGGGAAGGCTCTGATGTCTTCTTCCATAGCTATACACATTTGCACAAAGTGAATAAGCCCCCCACCTTTGGTAAAAGTCATAATAAATTTAAAAACGTATGATTTTTTAAAACTTTTTGCTAAAACTCTCAAAAATTTTGTATTCTCTGAAATTTAAGTAAAAGGGCAAAGTGTTTGACAGCTTATACATTTGCGCCTTTACTAAATTTATAATTTTTGATGTCCCATGGCGTCGATCTTTTACCAAATTCAGTTGTTGCCTTTTATTGGCAACTGTGGATTAATCAAATTGAAGCACATAAGTTTTCAAAAATTAATATTGCTAAGTGCAACTAAAAGCCGTTGTAGAAAGGAATACGAAAAAAATTTCAATGAATTATACAAATAAAAAAAAAATAAAAACGAAAACCTAGAATTGCAAATCAAACAAACCAATTTCGATGTGGCACCTAACCCACTTCTTACCGAATCCTGAGACGATAAATGAAGAACATGCATAAGGCCGTTTGGTCCAATGGATAATGCGCACTTGAGCATGGTCAGTGCTAAGCTTCACACACATACATGCACTAATATACACATGCGCACATACACACGCACTCTTGCAGTCTTTCATTCGGTCAAGTGAGTAAGCTCCAAACCCCCTCACAGAGCGTCCAAATAGCTGTTCACCTTTCCTTCCATTGCAAGTGTAACCACAGTGTGTACAAAATTTGTTCGGCCACTTTACCCCTCATGTTGTTCTTCTGTAATTTGGATATCAAAAGCGAATATAGATATTTCAAAAATTTTTTTGTAATCTTTGTCATATAATAAATGGTTTTTAATAATTAAATTTTTTTTTTTTTAAATAAATTATTTTTTATTAATAATAATTTTTTTTTTTTTTAATGTAACAAAATTTTTTTTTCACTTAAGTTAAAGGGTACGTGTTTTAAGATTTATGCCTCTTTATCTTGGAGAATCTAAGAGCTAGGATGACCAAACATGATATGTGGACTTCTCATATGTCCTACCAGAAAATAAAATTATTTTTTCTGGCGCGCTAGCTATCGCCATCAAATTGTTTCAAAGTGCTTTACATTGGTAAGGCCTCAGTTTGTACATGTGAAATATGGAATGTCAAAAAATCGATTTTCGAGATAAGAGCCTAGACCACTGTTCACTACATATTTTTTGGGGTAGCTTAATTCCAATGAAGCCCTATGCTCCAAGTAGGAGTTAAAGGAACATATATATATTAATCCCAATCGAAGATCCGAAATTTCCCCAGCAAATCGAGTTTTTTTTTTAACAAACATGTATTAAACATTGTTTGACCGTTGAACCCGAAAATCGATTTTTTTTAGATTTTCAAAAAAATTGTTTTTTTGGTACAATCAATTAATTTGGGTGATTGGCTTTTTGGAACAAGCGTGTCTTCGTATCGAGCTCAAGATTTGTGACCCTTTTTCCCTTAGTATCCACAAAATAATTTTGTCCTTTATAAAGATCAGCGGCAGATCCTGGAGGACAACTCTTATCATCCAGATTCTTAGACGAAATATTTAAGATTCTTAATGATATGTCTAAAAATTTTAGCATGCACTATTTGTTGCTGTATATGCCTTTTGATTAACCAATTCATCCAGCAGTTCATCCATTACAATCTCGTAGATATTGTGTCCAAATACATTATATTTTCAAGCGTCTTCTAATATAAAGTTCCTCGGAGAAATATCTTGTTTATTAAAAAAGAGTTTTGCTAGTATAGCGAATACAAATAATTTTCGAGGAGCTACTCTTTTATAAAGCCTTGCATTTCTTTGGCAAAGAAGTAGTTCAAGAACGACTATTTTTGACATCATCAGAAACAACAACATACATACAATTTTCGTTCTACTGTTGTTTCAAGTCATTTTGATTCACATTTATAGCTGTGAGGAGCCATATGAGAGCTACATCACAAAAGTGAAAAATACTTTTTTTTTATGAAGCCGTAAGGCGTTCCATTTAAAACCTAAAATTTGCATGATAAAATATTTTTATTTTTTTTATGTATTTATTATTTTAATTTAAAAAATGGTTAGGGTATAGGCAAGTTTATAGGGAAGAGGGTCTGATAATTTCAACCGATGTTATAGCCGCGCTATAACTTCAGCTAAATGTCTGGCATGGTGTGATAAAGCCATGAAATCTGCGTTTGTGGGAAAATTTAAACTCTCTAGTTCTTATGGTTTTTGAGTTGTAGTTGTTCATACCTACAGATGGGTTCGTCTATCCGAACATGGTTATATGGTAACCATGACCTTCTGCGTGCTGGGTCTAAAAATAAGTTTTAATCAAAAGCAAAAGCATATGTAATAAAGAGTATTCGAATAATTTTTGCGCTGACTTTATATGTCCATCCATGAGAACATGACTGAGTGTGCGTGTGTGTCCATGCTTGTAAGCATGTGTGTGTGTGTGTGTGGATGTGTGTGCGTGTTAGCCGGCTTGTGAGCTTTGCGTTTGCCGTTTGCTTTTGCTGCATTGTTGTTGACTAGTTCTGAATGCTTCAGCATTTTGGTCAATATTTGTGCTGCGCTTTTGCGTGTCTGTGTCGAGTGTGGAGTTTGCAACTGCTGCTGCAACCAGCATCCAAGGATAGGTTATTCTTGTTACTGCTTTTACCAACGACTGCCGCCTGCTGCCTGCCTGCTGCCACCTGCTACCATAGCCTGATCCCATATGCAGATATCGTAGTCGAAGTAGTCGTAGCATGAAATGCTTTTAGCCAGTTGGGGCTCTATATTATTTTTGTCTGCATCTTTCCTTTGGTTAACAACATAAAAACGTGCTTACACCTCGCTTAGGCACACTCACAGATACACACACAAATACAAAAGTGCCTAACTACTGCTGCCTGGGCTACTCTGGCAACAAGCTGTCTATAGACTTGCCACTTCTGCCAGCTTGTCCGGTTGCCATTGCATCTACCTGTCGTCGGCATGGCTTGACCCACTACCGAAACTCACACCCAATTTTTGGGCAGTGTAAAAGCATGCTGTTGCTATAACCCATAAAGCAAGCCATTGCCTCTCAAATATATTTTAAATTTATTTTCGACTATTTTTACGTGACCGCTAGAGAACCTAGCTCTCTCAATTTCCCACTCTCTCTCCCTCTCTCTCTCTCTTTATTGTACTCTATACTCTGCTCTAATTCTGTGTAATGGACAAAACTTGTCTAAAAGTTATTGACCGCATCTTTCATTTCATAATATCAATTGGCTGGTTTGCAATTTCGGCTTGTTTTCTGTTATTGTTTGGCAACTCTGGTTGCTGTTGAGTTTTTTCTCTGTGCTTTTGGTCTTTTTGCATATAGTTGGCATTTGTTGAAAAGCTTTTGCAAAAATTATTCTTTACACTGTGAATTTTGTGAAAACAAGAAAGCTGGCAATCCGAGACAGGAACTATGTAATCTTTGACTGCTCGAGTATATACAGTTGATTATGTTTTTACATATATACACAAAGAATAAGGTTAATGGTGAAAACATTTTGTTTGTTTATTTTATTTACAAATTTGGATGTGCATGTTCGTTTGCTAAGATGGTGACCAAGGCGGTTGTTTTCCAAAGTTCATGGGCGTCAAATGCGTAGAAACTATTTAAGAACTATTTTTAAAGTGATAATCCCTTAAGATTACGCAAGATAGTTGTGGATTTTGTGAGTTATATGTTTAAACTTGTTTAAACCGCTTTCGTAAAGAATTCTTTCCAAAAAATGAATGCTTCAAAAGTCTTTGTGTAAAAAAATGTACCAATCTAACAAAGTAGTTATATGGACTATTCATCATTTCCTTTATCTCCCACTGGAGCATAGGGCCTCAATAAAGCATTTCCATCTGGTCCGGTTGTTAGCTAGCATCTTTATTTTGTTCCACGATTTACCACATTCGTCGATTTCTTTTTGTAGGCTTCTTCTTCAATATGGACTATTGCGGGAAAGAAATTCATACCATCTTGTGGTAAAGTGTTTACATTTTGATCGGATGAAAACTTAGGTATTCATATTCATTATATAATGTGTGATGTACAAAGTCTATCATAGTTGGGCTGTAACGGCTTCCTCCAGCTCACTTGAAAATATTTTTATATTATTGATATGTACTTTTAATAACTAACTAGTTCGCATATAGCACCTAGTCTCAATGGAGACTAGCTGCTCCTGTCACTGTATAAATAATTTTATACAATTTACTGATTGTTTTTGGACAGACTGTAAATAAAACTGGAAAAAAAAAAATGTATTTCATTTATGAATATCCGAGCTTGATCGATTACATCGTCTATCAAAATCGCAAGATACGTATAGAAATAAGCAACCGTGCCCCAAAAACGAAAACGAATAAATGTTGTTCGTTTTTGCCTGCTCGCCATTCTACACTTTTTGTTGTCGATATCTTCTCATATTTCCCTTACTCCCCTATACTAAAGTTTTATTACAAGGGAAATCTTTTCGGGCATGAACCGGTTATAAGCATATGAACCACTTTTTTTTTTGGCAAGACATTAGACATGTACAAAAAATTTGTTTTGAGCAATGATATTTTTTGAGTTGCGTCATAAAAAAAAAATTATTAGTAAATATGTAACTTAAACTAAGCATGAATAAAATGTTAGAATACCAATGTTATAGTATATAAAAATGAAAGCTTCAAGGCGTATCTAAGTCGCGAAGTTCGAAAAATTCCTCTGGCCCACCGCTATGCTTGTCCTCCCCTTCAAAATCACAAATTTTGAAGCGCAGAAATCACTCACAACATGATCTTTCACTAAGAGCATTCTGACTATTAGCATTTTTGAGTATTCGATAAGCCTCAGCAGCAGTTTTCTTTAAATTCTAGGAGAAAATCAAAACTTCCGCAAATGACGAGAATTTGGCCCGAACACTAGCATCTTTGATCAGAGATACATTTTTTATTAAAGTGTAAGTTCACTGCTTAGGCTATGTAGTTAGTTATGTTGGTAGATGAATCAGCTTATTTTGAACCAATTTAATCCACGAATTCAACCAGCACATGCCGCTACAGTCGTCCACCGAAAAACGGAAGCAAAGTTGTACACATAATATGAATAGTCTTATGGCCTTTTTCTTTACCTCTCCTTTGCCATAAAGAAAAATTTGTCGACCACATTTAGTGTGATCTAGTGTGCCATAGTCCACAAAAGTAGTAAGATTTTCCTTTATAAGAATGAGAAAGCGAAACCAGCTGTTGGTCATACAAAATATTGTTTCCATACCATAAAATTCCAAAAAAAGATAAATTCATGTTTTCCTTATATTTGTTTTTAATGAAAGTCAATTAATTAATAAAAAGCCAATCTGTTCTCATAAAACTATAAAAAACAAATTGCACCTTTGAAGTAAAGATATATGGAATAACAATTATATTCAATTTCAGATAACCATTTCGACAAAAATGAGAAAATAACAATTATTAACCAATTTCACTCAACGATGTCAACTCTAAGAAAAAAGCAATAAATATTTTATATTTTAAAAGGATTAAGAGCTAAGGAGATAATTTTTAGCTACTGTGATTCGTAAACAAACTCACCTGGGTAAGTTTAACTTTTAAATTATGTATATCGCTCCTTATAAACCATATCGATACAAAAAATGTCAGCCCATTGAAACCCAATCAACTTGTATTATTTGTCCAAGATTTTACAGCTCAACTCTGAACAGCTGAAAGTCGTAAGTTTAATGGAAATCAATTCACTTGAATATTAAAGCAAACTCATACAGCTTTCTGCTGTATAGTAAGTCCTAGCTACACACTATAGCCTACTTGAGTCCTTCACATTTCCAGGCGTTTGCCATTCACTTGTCCATTGATCATAAAATTTGTTACGCATCACACAACATTTACTGTAACAATAGAACGCTGGCAATTTGCCGCTGCTTTTGTATTATTTACTAAAAAACTTAAAAGGGGTGGAAGCTGATGAAGACAGGAGGTCTTCTATTCTATACGAGTGAAACGCCCAAGGATGCGCCAGGTTTGGCCCCCCTTTTTTTTGATCCTATGCAAACACAGCAAGACAAAATAATAAAAACTAGTAGAACTGACTGACAGTGGGGGGGTTGGAACTGATGGACAGACTGGATAGACCGGACAGACTGACTGACATTGAGTTCAACTGACGTGCCAACAGCAGTCTATCTTTATCACTCATACTATTACTATCTCTTTCTGTGTATCTCTCTGGCAAAAGGTCACCTTTTTATGTTTGTTTTGTATTTTGTTTATGCAAAAATTGCCGGAGCAATTTCATAATGGGTCAAAAGAGAAATCAACTTGGGCACAACAAAAGCACCAATACATACAAACATACAGTCCAAACTGCTTTAAAATGCACAACAACAAATACAGTACACAATAGCATGTTGTATGACCATGTTATCTCTGACCTGTTCCGCTTGGCATTTTCACCGAAATTTTGGTGAGTTGAATTCAATTTATCTGAAGCTAGCGGAATGCATTGGCATATAAACATCCGCATTTTGTTACTACTTTTCACTTTTGATTACATTTATTAAGTCAAATTCACCAAGTGATTTCAATTCACTTTTTTTTTAATGTTATCTATAAAAATAAAACAGACGCGCTTAAACCTTTAGTTTTGAAGTTGCAAAAGTTATAGCGAAAAAGTGATTTAATATGTTTGTGAACGCCACCAGAATGAACTTTCCAACAAAAATTATTTATTAATATATTAAAATTATTTAAAAAAAACAATTTTTTTGATCTAAAAATTAAAATTTTTAAATATTAACTAAATCTAAAAAAAAAAACTTAAACTCCTTTTTTTTTCTTTTGGGTCAAGATTGTGACTCCACTTTCCCTTGGCAATATAACGACAATACCGATACAATAATTTTATTTTTGATATATTGCATAAAATATTATTATTTTAACATCATTTTTTATACCCTGTACCGTATGGTACAAAGGGTATATTTAGTTTGTGCAAGCCGAAAATGTATGTAACATACAGAAGGAGACGTCGGAGACCCCCCAAAGTTACCTAAAGTATGATCAGGGTGACAAGTGAAGTCGATATACCCATGTCCGTCTGTCTGTACAAACGCTTAGATCTCAGAGATGGTAAGAGCGATAGCGACCAAGATTTCATATTAGATGCGTAATTATGTCAGGGGAGACAAGTTTATTTTATTTTTACGATATCGGGGTTATATTATATAGCTCCCATAGGGGTGTTTCAGAGGACCTCGAAAAAAAGCAAAAGTTTTAGATGGATAATTCAATTGTTTATGAAGATATCAGAACCAAATTTGGCATTCGGAAGTTTTTTAGAGAACCCAAGCACTGTGCGAAATGATCAAAATCGGTTGACTATATCATATGGCTCCCATAGGAACGATCGGATAAAAAAACATTTTTTTTACAAAATTCGTTGTGTTTCGTTTGTTTCTGAAGATATTGTAACCAAATTTGGCACTTAGAAGTTTTTTAGAGTACCCAACTACTGTACCAAATTTGATCAAAATCGGTTGACTTTATCATATAGCTTCCATAGGACCAATCGGTCAAAAAAACGTTTTTTGTACAAAATTCGTTGTGTTTCGTTTGTTTTTGAAGATATCGTAACCAAATTTGGCAGTCGGAAGTTTTTTATAGTTTCCAATCAGTGTACCAAATTTGAAAAATTGGTGAATCGCAAGTGAAGTTCAACTACTTTATTTTTGTGGAACTATTATTATTATCAATAAAAGATCGATAGGTGATATAAATTTATTTTTAGCGTTTAAGCCTCAGTGAAATAAAATATAAGCGAACTGCATTTATTGATTTATAAGGTTAATAGGCGCAATAAAACTCTCTCAAATTTTGTAAACTTTGAAAAAATCGGAACAGTCCAGTTCCGTATGCACACTTTAAGACCAAGCCCAATGAGAACTGATTGCTGTAGACCAAACAAACATTAAGACCCAGTCTGGTTTGGTTTGGTTTGCGCTCCACTTGGATTCGTTTGCACCATGTTTGACCATTGTTGGCATACTTAAGCAAGTCCATTGACTAAATGGAGCGGATGTCAAAAACTAAAGTTGAGCAATGTTGTACAATTTTCATAGATGCAACCTAGGCCTGGTGATACCTTCACATGCTGTGCCACTTGAGCAACCTTTAGACATACTTTCGCATAGATTCATCCAAGCATAGACCCGGTTAGTATTTGACGCTTTTTGGAGAAGCCATTTGTGCCGTCTGTTTGCCCTGTTTGTTGTTGCCCCACGGGTAGATATCCTTTTAAGAACCCAACAGTTTTCTTTTGAATTTGTCAAGTTTTACTTTCGGCATAGTTTAATGCTTTTAATTTTTGGCAACTTGTAGGCGAAACACTTTTTGGTCTTTGGTTCTGATTATATTTCAAAAAACTATTTAATTGTCTGCCCCTGAAGTTTAACACATATTGAGTGTAAGCGTCTGTGTGCGTAAGTATCTGTTTTTGAGTTCATGCATCTGTGTCTGTGTGTGGGCTGCCTAAGGCATTCACAAGTTGGCTGTATTAGTTTTTTGGCCTTTGAGTGAGACATGTGTGCTGTTTGCATATTGACACGTTAAAAGAGAAAATTGTACATAATATTTTTTATATGTCAGCGACAAATTGCATTTCTTTCCCTCCTCCTCCTTTTTTTTGTACTGTCTTTATCTGAGGCCAAACTCACTCCCTCTCTCTGCGTATTGTTTGCTTGGATTCAATATAATAGTTGCAGTTGCATATGTTTGCAAAATCGTTCGTATTTGCCGTCAGCGGAAGTAAAATGCATTTTCCGTTGCTAAACAAGTCACACACACGCGCACACGCACGTACATACTCACATTCAGATACACCCAGAAAAAAAATCGGTTATTAGATTTTCGTTCAAAAGTCAAGAAAGTCATCCGAATGTTTTGCAGCACACGCCTTAATTTTATTAATTTATTTAGAGTTGATTTGAAGCTTTTAATGAAGGCAAAAAATTAATGGGAGAAATTAGAAATAATCAACAGCTCACATCTCACTCAGAATTGGACGAGCAAGCTCCGAAAATAAGTCAGGAAAATTTTAAATAGAATCAGATATAGGTTTTGAAGATAGAGGAGCAACATTTTAGTAAACTAGTGGGTGGATTACGGACTGTTTCCGACTATAGAAAACGTGTTTAATCTAAATTGATTTGGCCATGTTTTGCAACATTACTGATTTTTTACATATAAATGATAAGATTCGTAGCGACGGTATATCGAGGATCAAAATATAGGTATCGAATATTTAGTGTCTACTGCGAAATGTTCGATTTTCTATTGGAGTTTTAATAAAAAGGTTCACAAGCTGTGGACTTTATTAGCATTTTTGTATTGCATGGACGGCAGAGGCAATGGGCAAATTTTAAAATACGCTTCTTAATTAAGTGTTAGACGTAATCTTACCAAATTTTTCTAGCTCTCATAGTCTCCGAGAATCATCACTTGATCTCTTAGATTTTTATAATTTTTTCATATGTGATAGAGGTACTAGCCAATAATCACGTAATCGATAACTGTGTATTAAGGTAGACTTATCTCTAACAAGAACTAACTCGCTAACGAATACTAATAACAATAATAACAAATAATACATAGAAAAATTTTTTTAGTTATTTAGAATAGATATGTACTTTAAAAAAAAAATTTTTTTTTCCTTTTAATATTTTTACTCAGAGTGATCACATATTATGCGAATTTTTGTTTTTTTTGGTGTTGGAACAGTAAATACCTTTTTAAAGTGACAAATAAGCGCAACTCCGTAGAATAGAATAGAATCTCCGGAAAACGAATCGGAAGAATTTATTCGGACTCGTTTTGAAAACGAATGTTTGGTGCTCCCAATTCCACCAGAAGGAATTTTTCATGTGGTTTGAAAATAAATGTTTTCTTGCAAGAGAAACTAAAACGAATCACCAAAATAGGTTTAAAAAATCGCTTATTTTATACTGAAATAACTTTTTAAATATTCTTTGATATTCTTAGATTATATTTATGCCATGTTTAAAGTCGTAAAAATTTGAATGCGTTGTGCAAACGAACTTTTTTTTTTTTTTATGTGTGTGTATCATGCATGAACACGTGGCCGATAGTGCGACAGGGTTCTCTCGTTACACAAAGAAAATATCTCTTGCAACAAAAATAGCTATGTCGTGTTTAATTTGAATAAATATTGTTGCAACATATACTAATAAAGAGCTGCAAAGCAGCGGCAACCATGTCAGCTGTTTTGTCTCAAATAAAAATGAGTGAAATTTACGAATTTGTCGAAAATAAAAAGGAAAGTTATCGACAAAAAAATTCGTTTTCCGGAGCACGCAAGAACGAAACCGAATGAAATTGTTCGGTTTGGGCTTTTTACTATTTTTATGCGTGCTTTAAAAATGTATAGAATGTTTTGCAAAATTTCAAAGCGTAAAATTCTTTACAAAATCGGTGACCCTTCACAAGATAATGTGCTTATGGTTTAAAGCTTATAGGCACAGTCAAAACACTGCCCACTTTCCAAGCTTTATCTTGAGAATGGCTTCGAAAAATTTCTCAAAATCCGTTTTATTACTTGACTGCATGTTTGCGATGTCAAAAAGTGGATTAACGTGTAACGCCTAACAGCATTGTCAACATGTCTACCTTTTGGGCTTATTTCTCTCAGTGTAGCTATTTTATAGGTGTCTGTAGCGGAAAGAGTCTTAGCTTGTGATGTCAACTTTTTGCAATTGGCAGCCAAGCCGAGTGTTGACTTTTATTTTAATGCTCGTTGCGGGTTATTAAGAAGAAAAGCCAAATACACGCACACAGAGAGAAAAAGGAAGAGCGTAAAAGAGAGCCACATTGACACATGATACATTTACGTAATCAGTGCGAATTTGTGCTTTTAGCTTAATTGACTTTAAAAGACAACACCAACAAGTATAGCAACTGCTGCTGCTGATAGAGGAAAGCCTTAACAACAAGGATTGTGTACAAATTTATTTACCTGAATGAATTGCGTACCATTACACATGCACACTTATGCACACAGTCGTGCAGTTGTACATATACATATATTTTATATATATAAAATGCAACATTTCACTGTCACTTATGCATGTCCGCTTGTCACTTAAGCCCAGCACACTCCCCCTTACAACCACGCAGAGCCCCAGAATCAGGTTTGCCGTATATAATATGTATGTGTATATGTATGCAGTTGTATTAATGTAGTCCAGCCAAGCCGTAGTAAAACCCAGCGTGAATCCGCCATTGAATGCTGCCTGATGCACCTTGACTGCCAACGAATTGCCCGGACACAGACCCGGACTCGCACTCGGATTCGGACTCTGTGACGCCAGTGATTTAAATTATACAGATTCTTCTTATTTCAGCTGTTTTTTGTTTTTTGCTCTTTGCTATTTTGATGCTTGTTACTTTTTGTCCCTACTTTACTCTACTTTTTCTTTAAATACATACAATCTTATGCAGATTAAAGTATTTAATGTGTTGCTCTGTATGCCAGTGTGACGTCATTGCTTACATGTAAGCGACAGATAGAGAGAGAGAGAGTGTGTGAATCCGTTGCATCTGTTGAGGTTATGTTGCAAACAAATTGCAGTCTCTCTTTTTTAAGTCAATATAATTAAGTGGTATAATTTTTGGTTTCATTTAAATGCATTGCACGCAATGAATGAGAAATTTGCATACAACTTTACATTGTTTTTCTTGATTTTTTTTGTTACCAGTTAATTATATTTATTTAATTTTTTTTGGATGAATATGCATGTAGGTTTTGAGCGCGGTGATGAACTTTCATGCGTAAGGTATCGTTCATTCATGTAAACATAATTGCTTAAAAACAATAAATGCGCAAAACGAATGTAGCACAATTTGAAGGTTTTATTCTACAGCGCTGAACTTATTTTGGTAAAATTAAAGATGGGACTGTGATGGGATTTTTCATGATCATGCATTTTCCACGTCTCGCGAAATTACTGCAGGGTCTCGATTATTTTTTTATATAAAGCCAACATTTTTAGTGGCCAAACTCATAAAATTTACTACATATGTGTGTTTTCAAAGATAACTTTAAATAATGTGGCTCTAACAATGTGATACAGAAAACTATTAAATCAAAGCTTAGCTCTGTTGACCAATAGCTTTTTTGAATTGAATTTTTTTAAGTCCTCATATTGCTCTGATGAGCAACTAAACATCCGGCAGTCTTTTCGACTTCCGGACCACTGCAGCGTCTTTCAGGCGGAGATCCTCGCCATAAACGAGGCTCTTATCTGCTTACGCAACGCTGGTCCGGAAACCGGGGAAATTAATATATACTCCGACAGTCAGGCAGCCATAAAGTCACTACAAGCGCTGTCTTCCAACTCGTTGACAGTCAACAACTGCCGCAAATCTATTCAAGAGATGGCACAGCAGTTTGTTATAAGCCTGATTTGGGTGCCAGGGCCCCAGAATATAATAGGCAACGAAATAGCAGACGAATTAGCCAGACATGGCACGACCATTTCCCTCCTCCCGAGTAAGAAGGATATTCGTATGCCAATGGCTACTTTCAAGCTACACACAAGGGAAAAATTCAGTTCCCAGGCACATAAGATGTGGGAAAACACATCACACTGTAGAATCAGTCGACAAACATGGCCTAAAATTGACCCAAAACGTTCCGCCAGACTCTGTGAACTCAACCGCTCACAGTGTTCGGCAGTTGTTAGAGCGATTACCGGTCATTGCCTTGTCGGAGCACACGCGGCCAGAATGAATGCTCCGAGCAACGATTTCTGCAGAAGCTGTAGAGACGAGGAAGAAGTAGAAACAGTAGAGCACTTCTTCTGTTTCTGTGTAGCTCTATGTAGACGCAGGAAGAAGCATCTTGGAAATTATTTCCTCAATAACCTAGAAGAGCTAGGTCCCATCAGTCCGAGAATGATTGCAAGCTATATCGCAGCAACAGGCTGGGATTCCATTTAAGAACATTCATCTGGAGAAGGGGGTTTTAAATTAAGATCCTAAGCGGTATCACAACGAGCCAATCTAGGCCTATGTGTGCTGGCTTTTTAAGCCAGCTGCCGCCATAACCTAACCTAACCTAAGTCCTCAATTTTTTTTTTTTATTTCCTTGATATTTAGTATGAATACAAGATATCGCTCCTAGTCGGAGAATAGGGCAGGCTCAAATAAGCTAGGAGAAAACATGCTGTATATGATTGACCTGAATCGTTTCTGAGTTTTCTAAAGTCTTGTTTTATTCCTAGAAGATAAAATAGCTGCTGAAATGACAAATAACAAAAAGGTTTTAATAAACAAGTTAAAATTTTGAAAGCAATGCAAAAAGAGACAAACTTACATTTTGGGCAAAAACAAAATTTGAGAAAACAATTCAAATGTAAGTATATAATATTGAACATAAAGTTTTTCTTATTGCAAAAAAACTAATTGTCTGTTTCGGGACGGGGGACGGGGATATATTTTGTTCATTTCTATCTCTAGTTAGCTCTGATGACAGTGACGAAACGGTTTTTGTCTACAGCAGTGCCACATTTTTTGCTGTCGATATCTTCTCATATTTCCCTTACTCTTTGTATTGACCATTTCTTCAACAAATGAACTATGCAAGACATGAACCATGTGAACGTAAGCCAAAAATTTGTTTTGAGTTGTGCATTTTATTTTAAAAAATAATAATAATAATTTAAAATTATTATTAATAAATATCTAACTTGAAATGAGCATAAAAAGAACCTTAGAATGTCAAAGAATATATAAAAAAAATGTAATACAGTCGAGGTGGTGCCCGACAGTGTAATACCCTGCACCTTTTTCCGCGAAAAAAATATTATTCCTGCATATTCCTTCGAAGAACTTTCCAATTGGAACTTTTTTTTTTGGTTCCAAATCATATTTATATCTATAAGTTCCATTTCTACCGATTTTTATGAGAATCGAAATTTACGTCAAATAAGCTATTTAAAGTTTCAAGTTGATATGTTGAGGGGTGTGGGAGAAAACAAGGTTAATCGATTGCGGGGGGGTGGGGGGTCACCATATATAAAATTTACACCAAAAGTTCTAGGTCATTTGTTACCATATGATGAAATTTGTACATTTTTGGCTATAACTTTTGTTCTATTTGTTGATTTTGTTTATTTTTGACACGTCAACTTTCAAATAAAAATATGAAACGGTGTGGCTTAAATCTACTGCGGGGGAACGGGGAAAGATATTGACATGATTCGACAAAATTCATCTTCTTAGGAAATACGCGCATCAGCTGGTAAAATTTTGTATCTCTAGCTCTTATTGTCTCCGAAATTTACGTGTTCATACAGACGGATGGACGGACATGGCGCAATCGCTACCCGAGGTTATGATAAGCATTTTGGAAAAAAATTAAATAATTATACCCTGTACCTATAGGTACAAAGAGTATACTAGATTTGTGCAATGTATGTAACGGACAGAAGGAGGCGTGGCAGACCCCAAGTCCGTTTTACCAAAATGCTTATCAAAACCTCGGGTAGCGATTGAGCCATGTCCGTCTGTCCGTCCGTCTGTCCGTTTGTCCGTCTGTCCGTCTGCATGAATACCTAGATCTCGGAGACTATTAGAGCTAGAGATACGAAACTTTACCAGCTGATGCGCATGTTTCCTCAGAAGATCAAGTTTGTTGAATCATGACCATATCTTTCCCCGTTTCTCCGTAGTCGCGGTTTTTAGCTACACCGTTTGATATTTCAATCTGAAACTTAACAGAGCGATGCGTTGTGGTTGCATGCATCTGTGTGTCAAAAATAAACAAAATCGGACAAATACAACAAAAGTTATGGTCAAAAATGTACAAATTTCACCTCCCCTTGCCATTAAACTGCGTCTATATTTGACTCTACGTAACTATAGTAACAAATGGACTAGAATCACCAATTTTGCTAAGCTGATTCATGTGGCTCTAATGAACAAATCCACATCCAAAATGCGGGCCCCCCACCTCCGCAATCGATTTACCGTGTTTTCTCCCAAGCCCCTCAACATATCCCCTTGAAACTTACCCCATATACTTTAAATAATTTCTTTGACGTAAACTTCGATTTTTATCAAAATCGGTTAAAATTTGCGGAACTTATAGGTTTTGCACCAACAAAAAAAAATTTCCAATTGGAAAGTTCTTAGAAGGATTATACAGGAATAAAACTTTTTTCGAGAAAAAAGGTACAGGGTATTACACTGTCGGGCTCCGCCTCGACTGTATTGCATTTTTTACGGATATTATTTTCAGCAATATTTTTTTCCTGGAGTGTATATGTTTTATATTTTCATTGAGTACCTACAGTTTGTCATTAAATGTTTGCAAAATGAAAAAAATCACACAAATTCAACTTCATCATTGAAAAAATGCCGAAGCGCACCTCGCCATAACCAGAAAGAAACCATTGCTATTTGCTATTAACATTGAGACGCGGTTTAAATTTTATATTGTCATCGTTTAAAAGTGTCCGGAGTAAAGGAATGGTGTTATTATATGTGATAAGACGAAAATAGTATTATACTATCATGATAAACCCAGAATAGTTTGGAGAAAACCAAACACGACCGTGCAGCAGAAGAACGCAATACCAACAGCAGGCTTTGGCGAGCCGTATTCAATAATGTGGCATTGCATATCATCCACTGGTGTTCATGAGCCGCCTTTTTCAATAATGTTATGACGGAGGAGTATTATGTGGACAATTTAAAACAAGAATAGTCAAGGAGCGCGATGAAATTTGGGTTTGTTGATCCTCAAACCCACATTAAACTAAACAAAAAGCAGTACCAGTACATCGACCACAAACAAAAATCGTTGCTATGTAAGATCTGGCTGCCGCAAAGTGTCACCCATGTCACCAACATACTTGCCCAGATTCCTTACTTACACCACATCCAAAATTTGGGGGTATTATTGCAAGTGGGAGTTGTTAATCAGAGCACAACAAGCAATACTACTCTAATCAAAGCAAAATAAGAAGATCGTAAGAAAATATAGGAGGATAAACATGTCCAAGGCATCAAAAATCAAGGACACCATCACGCAATGCATATAAAAGACGCAGGCGTTCATTTGTTTCGAATTTGATTTACAGTTAGCTTGTTTCTGTTCTCTTCTCGCCATGTGTCCGCATTTTGCAAACATTTAATTGACAGCGCAATATTTGCTGCTTCTTGGTTTTGCTTGTTTTTCTTTAGGTTTTATGTTGATTTTTCAAATTATTTTTTTACATATTAATAGCTGATACTTAGCTCAATAATACTACAAAAGAAAAAATTAAAAAAAGTTAGTTTTTGTTAATAAGTTTTGAAGTTAAAGTTGAATTTGTGTGATTTTTTTCATTTTGCAAACATTTAATTGACAAACTGTATGTAATAAAAGTTGGATTCATTTTCATTTAGTTTCTCTACCACTTAAAGATATTTAAAAATAATATTATTAAAATCAAAAATCCAAAAACACGCGTGCTATCATCCTGGATTCGCCACTAGGTACTATAGAAAAAAGTAAAATTTTTATATTAAGTAACTAAAATTACTGGACATCCTTTTACACCTAATCATAAGTAAATGATAATCGCATACTATAACACATTTTTATATTCACCATGCAATGTGCTCATGGTCAATTTTTGCTTTAACAAAATGACCATCAATGAGGGCCAACAATTTGAATACATTATGGTCAATCCATTCGATAAGCGTTCACTGCATGCACAAGGTATTTATAATTGCCAAGCGGTCAACCGTCAAGCAGTTAATACACCATCTTTATTTTTAATGCCGGGCTAATTGCTTTCATATGGCAATATGTTGGCCAATAATAATACTTAAATCTCCAACTGATCCGCCAGTAAAAGTCAGCGATAGTCAAGCATTATAATAAAAGTATAAAGCAAAAGCAAATAACACAGTTACAAACAGATACATATACAGACACACAGATACTGCCAGCATATCAATGTGTTGAAATATTAACCAAACAGCTTTCATTAAACTGACAACAGTAGAAAAAACAAAGCGCGAAAAAGTTTGCTCTTTCTTTGAGCTGCGCTCCTCTATTTTATTTTTTTGCTCGGAGTCCTCTATCTTCTATACACTGCTTGGCCCTGCTTGTCGTTTGATAATTGACTTGATGTTGTGCAACATTTGCCCTCGCACAATACGCCAGGGATCTGTTCTGGCTGTCCCTAAACATAGATGAGGCAGGAACATGGAACTGCGGCTATGTCATAGTTTCCTCTGGCTGTAACCAATTTTTCGCTAGTCTCCGCGTTTTAATACCCTACCCACGTAGAGTCCAGGGTATTGCTATAAACTATGTGCTACGTATGTAACAGCAGAAAGAGTGTAAGCGACAGATCATGAGTTGTTTGTATGCAAATTATACAAGTTTACAAAATTCTTATCCATTTCCCCCCTAAAAGCCGAAAATGCAATTGAATGATTTTTCCATGCAACGAATTTCGAGCTTAAAAAAAACCAAAAAGCGTAGTTCGTTGATCTCTAGCTAAGAGAAAACGGCTCCATTTATTTTTTTTTTCAAATATTAGACAAGAATCAACTGGATGAATGCTTACAGCCCCAAATAACAACGATTTGTCCTCTACATTCAACTGGAACCATCTAAATTTCTTACTTCCCAAACTCCAAACCACATTTACTTAATATTTGAGTTTCTACAAAAATTGAGATACATTTAATATGATATAGTAGCCAAGTCTGTGTCCCTAGCAGCTAAGAGTCTTTTATATATAATAATTCATATGAAAAACATTTTTCTCAACCTTCTTTTTTTTAACATTTTTCCATTAAGTTCAAGGTTTTTTGGAATCTTTACAAAATTTTTGAAAAAAATTTATTTTTACTGTAAATTTTTCTTTTTGAAAAAAAATTAAAAAATTTAATTAAGTCCTTGGTCGTGTATGAAAATGGAAAGGAAAAATTAATTAGGGTTCTGAGATAACTTCCAAAATATTTTTTTGAAGTTATATCAGAATCCTTACATACTGAAGTTTTTGGACCTCGGACTGGGACTCAGCGGCACAAAATCCACAAGGGTAGGTATATGAATTTATATATAATAAATAGTATAAATAGTCAATTCATTAAATTTTTAATAAAAAGCCGATCTAATTTGCGCGATATGTTGTACAACACTTTTTGAACTTTCTACAAAAATAACAAATAATTTCTATATTTTTTTCAAAATTCTTCAAGTACTTACGTATGAAAATAAAGTTTCACAAAAACTAGAAAAAAAAATCCATTCTTAAGGGTAGCTTTTATGCTGATGTTTGGCATCGTTCTTTTTTAAGATTATTTTATTATTATGTCAAAAGACATCCTTGTTACTAAGAAGGATATTTTTTTGTTATACGTAATCTAAAGTATAAAAATTTAAAAATTTAATTTATTCTAGTATTTAAAAATTACAGAATTCGTTGAATCGATTGAAAAAACAACTGAAAAATATATTAAGTTCGGACTACCTTCGCGTATAAACTGTCGAAAAATTACAATTTCTGTGGATACTTTAATACTACCCATGGCAGTATCAACAAATTTTGCTTATAGACTTGTGTGAACCTGATAACCAAAATTTGTTAAATTCTTTTTAATAGCCCTTCATGCCCACACCCATGCGAAACATTTCTCTTGAATGTGACCAAACCTCTCAACGTTTTGATGCTCAGATAATACTAAAAAAAGGACCTATATTATTTGGAATGGTTTTAGAAGGGTGACATCGTGCATCGGGTTTCTATGCCAACCAAACGGGAATGTCGTTCTTCTGGATTAGGAGTCACACTAAGTGTCTCTTCAGATCACATGAGTTGTGTGGTTCTCAGTTGTTTCCTGAATCTGCAGTGTTCTGTAAGTAATCTAGGCAGTATCCCAAGGGAATTATTTTTAATAGGAAGATTTTATTATAGAAACCGTAGAGCTGCTTGGCCTGCCTTAGGCATTATTCCAGTTACAAAACTGGCTTCCTCCTCAAGCATACACAGCTGTAGAGTTGTGTAATCTAGTCAGTATCCTAAGGGATTCTAATTGGCCACCCCTTGGTCTGATCAGCTATTTCGTACCCTGAGATGTTTATATCTCCAGGGATTCATCTTGGGCTGACTTAATTGCATAGTTCTAGATGAACTTATTTACTTATGTTTTGCTTTAAGCCAGCACAGTGTTCAATGTAACCTAAAGTAGATATTAATTTTTTTTATTTGTGGTTAGTAATTGCAGGGTATTCCACAGTTGGGCATCATCACGAATATGTCTTATTTTTTTTTTCTTCTTCCTAGCTTGTGGCTGGCTTTGGCTTGTAAGTTCTCTGCTTCAACTTTTTCTTTTACTTTTTATTCAAGTTTGGCAGAGTGTGTTTGGAATTTTTTTTCTCTTTATTTTTGGTCTTTTCGACGCTTACTTACGATAACTTTATGACGCTTATCGCTACAAATGTGCTTGTATCTCGCGCGCGTTGTATCTGTATCTTTATTTCGGTTGCAAGTACATTCCGCGCGCCACATAAAAGTAAAGTGTAGCCAAGTTGATGCAGCATGCTAGAGCGTATCAGGGAGCAGGGCGCGTGCCATGCAGGGTACTCCTAAGTAACTTATGCCATAATTTCTTTTGCTTGCCGTTTCCCTTGCGTTCTTTATTTGCTACAAACGATGTCGACGATGACTATGAGTGGTAGGATGACATTGGGGACGCGCATGGGGTCGGTTGTAGCAAAGAGCATGGTCATAAGATTGGAAGGACATAGATGACGCTGGCCACAGTGCGACGTTGCGCATAATCGCAAAAAGGAGTCTGGCAAATATTATTTTTTATATTTATTTTACTTTTTGCGCCTTTCTTAATGTTTATTATGAATGTTACTCATGAGCGTATTTAGTTAATTTTATTTCACACAAGAGAAGTCAGCAAAAACGAAATGTACTTAATGTTGCCAGCCAACCAGCCAGTCAGCCAGCCGTGCCAACCCATTCCGAAAACCCATTCCCTAGACCAGGGCAAAACTTCATGCCCAAGTCAAGCCGCCAACAGCCTCGGTGCTGCTCTAGTTACCGCTGGATCTTTGGAGTTTTTGCCGCTACTCTTCTGAGTTTCTGAGTTCAGTAGAGGGTAGAACCAAAGCAACTTCGAGCAGTGAGCCGAGTGTTTGCTGAAAATTAAGTTAACGCCATCAACACTTCCCCAGTCGACAGTATACACACATGTGTGTGTGTGTGTGTGTTTAAGGATATGTATGTGAGTGTGTGTGTAGGGCGCGTGTCGGCGGCGGCAACAAATTAGAAGTCAGTAAAACAGCGAAAAATAAAAACCAATATAAAGTAGAAGACAGCTAGGATAAGGCAAAGCTTATATACTCTGAAAATTTCAGCAAATTTTTAGATATTTCATACAGGATGCTATATATGTTATTTTCGTTTCAATTAGGACATAATAAATATTTTTAGTACAAGAAACTGCATGAGCCTGGCCAGAAAAAATCAGTAGAGTGTTGCATTTTTAGTAAAGAGTGTGTGCTTTGGCAAAAAGTAAAATTTTTTTGAGCTGTGCCAAAGAAATAATCAATAGCTCAAAATTGTTGAACTAACAAGCGCCCTGAAATCTAGTCGACAGTCTTTCTCTGATCTATGGATTGGGGGCTTAATAGATTTAACTTAAATTTTGAATGTACATTAACCAAATAACTTTATTGCTCAAAATAAGATCATGAAATAATGGCAAGATACAACAAAATCCTCAATTTTTATATAATTTTTCAAGTTTATAAAAAAGTTTCATTTTATATTAGATTACATTCTAATAAATAAAATATTGAAAATATTAAATTGAAATAATTAGTTTGTACTGATTGACCCCTGGGGGAGTTACACATAGACTAAACCATATTGGTAAATTAAAATAATTAAGTGAATTCAATTAATATGTAATTAAGTCAAAAGACAGAAAATTTTGGATTTTTTGTTACTAATATACTTTATAACAAATTTATTAATAATATATAAAAATGATATGCGAAATTTTATGTTGAAAAGTTCATTAAAAATATTTTAAATGCTTCATAAAATTTTTCAGTATTAAAGTGTATTAAACTAATTTTCATTAAATAAAAACCATCGATAGTTGGGAAACTATTGCCATTGAGTAATTAAATATTCCACAGCCATAAGTTAAGCTGCTTATGAATTTCTAATTCTTATTAAAATTACAAAATTTACTAACTTATAAAAATTCATATTAGATAATATTTCCATGCTCTGCAAACTTCAAAAAAAAGCTTATATACCTTTTGTGAGAGCACTAAAAAAAAAGGCAGACGCTTATCTGCATTAAGTAGATGAGAAAAGTTTCTTTGCGCGCGTTGATAACTTGAATTATATACATACTCAAATAATATTCCCGTCTTGCATTGGCGTGTTGTATAAGTAGAATCTACTTATATACATATATGATATATACACACACACACTTATACATTTGGCCTATGGCGCCTGATTGTATGCATTAATTTATTTATGTTCGCTGCTTTTCATTCTGCTAACCAGCTGCGTTTACGTCAACATTTTATGGATCCTTTCACTTAACAGCAAAAGATAGAGGATGAGAGAGTGCTCATTAAACTGGCGACACTGTTGCAAAATCTTCAACGTTTAAACGCAAATGGTCAAAACTTTGTTGCAGTTCTAAGAGCAGACCTGCTTGGCTAGTAGTAGATTATTAAAGGGCAAAAGTTGCGCGCAAGTGACCTTGCAGCTTGATTGGATTCGAGATTGTCGAGCTGGGCACGATGGTTGCTGCTTTTTCATTTGCAATTACTTTCTATTGTCGTTACAGTGTCAGCTTTATAAGAGCACTCGCCATGTGTAGTACGTGTATACAAAAGCATGGCTCATTTCCGTGCATTACGTATACGCAATGTTGCAGTGCAAACACTTTGCTTGAGCTAATGTTGTGCGACGTTAATTTGTAAAAACTTTAAAACTCACTTTAAATGCTCGCTAATATTTGCTGTTAATGTTGTAAGTACACACACAAACACACACTCAAACACACACCAGCACACCCACACAAATTACAAGCGCTTTTTACCTCACTTGAGGCAAATTTAAATTAAGCTAAACTAATTGAGAAACAGAGAGTAGTTTCTTTATATACCCTTACCAAGGCTACATCGATTTTAGCTTAGAAGCCGTAACTAAATGTTTGCTTCTAGCTAAACTATAATATATAAGACAACCCAAAAAAAAAAGAAGAAAAAAATCACTAGATTTGATATAATAAAATAAATTTAATATTTTTACATGGTAGAAAAAATTATCCGCGGATTAGTTTATAGCTATTTTTCTATTCTTATTTTCTTTTTATTTATTTATAATTTTTATATAATTTGAAAGTCTAAGGTCAACTGAACATTGCAGTACCCGGCAAATAAATAAACAAACGACCGACAAGCACCATTATATATGCACAATTAAAATCATGCTGATATCAGAAAAATATTTCGAAATTATTGGAATTCTCGTAAAATTACAGCCAAGAACCTTAACAAATTATTTCGTTATGTTATGGGGCCAACTATTTATTGATTTAATGATTGAATTAAAAGTTATTACCATTTAACTGAAATAATGCAAAGTTTATAGCCATTTATACATAAAAATGAGTGACACATTCTTTGTGGTTCTTAAATTTATATATCATAGCTTACACGCAGTTTAGATACAATTGTCTAGAGTATTAATTTTTTTTGTTCTTTCTGTTTTTAAACGGTCCTTTTTTATACGTTTGAAAAATCACGCACTAGAAGTACAATTAAATTAAAAAAAGGTTTTCGATTGAAATTTTAGTGAAAAATATTTAGATTTTTCTAATCTTTTAGAAATTTACTTAGGGATTGCCCTTTAATTTTTTGCAATTACAAAAAATTTTACATAAATATGTACCAGCAAAGGATAATGTGGCGGAAAAATGTTATAATATTGAAGATGCATTTTTTAAGTACTAAATATTTTTGAAATAATTTTTTATTAATAGAACTTGTCGAGAGGGCTTTTTAAATAAAAATATTAAGTTTTAAAATTTTTTTTAAATTATGTTCCTAAACCAGAATTTGTATTAAATATTATATTTTATTGCTTTTTGTTGTATAAATAAACTTAAATTATATATAAAACGAATATTTTTTAAAGTCGTCAAAAATTATAAGAAATTTTTTTTTATATATTATTTATGACATATTTTTTTTTTTTTAACTAGGTACTTATGCTATTATTTATTTATAATATTATTTATTGGTGTATAAAATGTACGAGAGTAAATTATCTGCGACTGAGATGAAAATGTTATGGATGAAAGCGGGTGTGACCAAGCTTGATCACATTAAGAGCAAACACATCCGAGGCAGCCTGTTTGTTAAAAAGCCTATCACTGAGATGCTCAAAGTAGGTCAGATGCGTTGGTATTGCCATGTTCAAAGGCGACCGCCGGAGAACCCCGCTAAGAAGGCAATACTTACCGTAGTTCCAGTTAACGGCCGTAGGGCAGGCAGACCGAAAAATACGTGGATCGGTCAAATGCAGAAACATCAGCAACGAATGGGTCACAGCGATGACATGATCCAGGATCGGAATGTCTAAAGACGAATGCTTAGATCGCATACCCACACCTCAGGAGGAGCATAAGCGAGTCCGAAAAGAGGTAAACAAGGGTTTGGGAGAAGAAGATTATTCATCGGTTTGCACAAAAAATGTAACAAAATTAATTTTTGATTGATTGTTGATGTTAAATTTTTATTTTAGATAATATTGATCGAAATTAAGTCAAAGCTGTATAACTAACTATTCAAAAGTCGTTTAAAAATAATTAAATTTTTAACCCCAGTTTTAAGGACAACAAACGCAAATGTTAACCTCATCAAATAAATATTCGTCCGGACTTTTTATAATTATATTATTTAAAATATAAAATAATTGGAAAATGTATAATGTAAGCAATTAAAAAAAGGAAATTTTTTTTTTTTTTTGAAGAAGAACGAGACTGTACACATCTTTTTAAATTTTGAGCTAAACGTTAAAAAATGTATATATATAATATTTACAAAATTAAATAAATGCCTTTTGGGTAAATTTTTAAATGATTTTTTTTAAAATAATTTTTAAGACTACATTGCAATAGACTTTTAGACAATAGCCTATAAACTAAAAGCAATTTTAACTTTTCTTAGTTTTATGTTGAGAACACCAATTCTTAAATTTTTTTTCGTTATTTTTTAAATACATTTATTATATCTAAGAGCATATAAACTTCGAGTTTTAAAGATTGTCATATTGCCTTATTTTACAGGAACCTATACCTTGCTCTTTGCTTATGTATATCCCAGTGCCTCTTACCACTCAAGTTGCTTGAAGCGTGCCTCTTCAGCGCATTGTGTTTTTGCTGCTGCTTCTGCTTCTTCATCTGCTGCTTCTACAATTTTCACCTGCGAGGCTATTTTTCTACCTAATGAAATAAAAATAGATGTTGGTAGTTGCTCGTCTCTTGTTGTTTAATCTTTATCTTCTTTAAGACTTATTATATGGTCTGATAGTCAGCAGGCGTTGCTTTCTCCCGCTCGTTTTTAATCTCTTCTGCTGTAACATTAAGCATTATAGTAGTTGTAAAAGGATGGCTAGCTTCGTTTATAAAAGAAATATGTTTTTCATTGGCAAAAGCAAAGTAATAAAAAAAATACGAAAAAAATTGCAACTTGTTATAAAAGTTTTTTGCTGCAGCAAAAAAAATTGCATTAAAAATCTGCGCAGTTGGTGCCAAGTTGCTGGGATACAACAAAAAACCACAATACAGATTACCTGCAGATACACACATACTCACACACACACATGCAGTGCACTGCTACGTAGATTTTGGCCATGACTTTTGCTTTCGCTTCGTCAATCACCTTTTTATCTGGCAGGACATTACCAAAGTGTAGCAGTTTCATGTCCGCTGCGGTTTGGTTTCAAAAACGAGCGCAAACACTGCAGCTCTACACTGCATGTGTGGGAGTGTAGAGGGTGTGTGTGTGTGTGTTTGCACAAATTTATTACAACCTTTGGGAATTCTTTTAAGTAGTTGCTCGATTCAAAATAATTTTCCATTTATCACTGTGATAACAAAACAGTTTTTCGCCCGAGCGATTCGAAACGCCGCGAAAATGGCAAAATAACATCAGGCAGCGTGCGCATTATGACCAGAGGGCGTCTGCAGCTCTGGCGTCATCTGGGTGTGGGTCTGGCAATGGCTCTTTGCAGAAATAAAGTGCTGTTTTGGAAATCTTTCAGCTGTATGATGCTGAGGCTCTTGCTGCTGTCGTTGTTGTTGTTGTGGCCACCAAGGGAGTCAAGTTTTGCGGTCGTTATGTAGCGCAGCGCATTGGGAGCTGTGGCAAAGTCCTGCCTTGACTTAAAGCGAAGACAAGCTGAAGCTCTCTGTGTGTCTCTAACTCTCTTTCTCTCTCTGCCACCAGCTCAACTTGCCCCAACCAAATGATAAATAAGGGCAGCAGGTGATTTAAAATAATTTCCAGTCTCTTACTCTTGATATTGCCACGGTCAACACATGACAAATATTTGTTGCCCTGCGTTTTGACGGCTTTTGCTGTTGTGAAAATTTCATGGTTTTGCTTCGTTTTTTTTTTTTTTTTTTTGAAAATTTACGAGTCCACCGCATCGACTGCCGGCTGCTGCCAACACATAACAAAAAAGTTCACTGCCTTATATCTGTTTAAACAGCAACTTGCAACGATTTGAAGCCCCCTCAGGGCTTTTAAGTAAACTTGCCGACTTCCGTTTAACAGACATTTTTGCAACAATTTGAAACCACAAACTAGTGTTGGGCTGTATGTGTTGAAACTTAGCTTTTGGTCGCGACACGTCTTGTTAACCTGAAAGTGCAGCTACAAAAGGTTTTGTTGCAGCCAAAAAACTTTGCATTTCAGCTAACTCATTTAAACGTCGAAACTCTCCGCACTGATAGCCAACTCTTCTGATTGTAAACTCATGCATTTAAGGCCAAAAAATGAAATCCGTTTGGAGCGTTGGCCGACAGTGTTATACTCTAAACGGTTTGCTGTTAACTCTACATGTGAATGAGCTACCTATAAGTTTTTTCAGCCGCTGAGTCCAAATCCGACAATCTCAGAACCCTGACATGATGTGTGTTTTTTTACCATATTTACTATATGCTTTTTGAATCGCTGAATCCGTATCCGAGGTCCGAAAACCCCCAATACCCAAGAATTCTGCGATAATTTTCAAAAACCATACACATTTTTTTTTGTTTTTTTTACATGTTTTTAGCGTTACTGAATGTGAATCCGGAGCTCAAAATCCACTTACACTAAAGAGTTCTAAGATAACCTTCAAAATACCTACTTTTTGAGTTTATTTTAAAACCCTGACGTACTGGCGATCTTGAGACCTCGGCTTCTAATTCAGCGACACTAAGAATCTATAATAATAAATATGGACTGATGTAGGAACACGAAATTTTGTTTTTTCTATATCGACGATATTTTTTATGTTTTTGGCGTCGCTGAATCCGAATCCGAGGTGAAGTAAATCCCAGCTAATCGGGTTTCTTTTATAGCCTCCTCTTCTGTGCTCAAAATTTTTCCAGTAGAAGAGTTTCCCAGCTTACACCGATCTGCTTAAAATATTGCATATTATGATGATAGCAAAATTGCAACATCATTTAACTATGTTTTACCTCTAAACAAGCAAGTCCATCAAACTAGACATAAGTATAGATTCATGTAGAGTGAACTATAAAAAATTCAGACAAATATCAATAACCTTAGTCTTTGAGCTTACGAGATTTAGCTGTTCATACGGACGAGACATCACGCCCAACACCTTCTTTTGCATACATTAAATAAAACTACAATACCCTTTACCCTTGGGCTACAGAGTATGAAAACCTTTGGCAATGGCGTCCATTGTGTGTGCCGATTTTTGGTTAGTCGAGCTTACAAGGCCACCTTGAATGTGTGTGTGCTCGGTGCTTTCTCTCTTTCTCTGTTTAGTTAAAACTGTAGCTGATAGGCTAACAAAGCAAATGTCTATCAGCTGCAGTAGCAGACAGGCAGAGAGGGGGCTGCAAATTTACAGGAGTCAGCGGGTGGCATTGGGCAGCTAAAGGCTTGATGTCTGGCACACGGTAGATTGGAACGCAGACTCCCTGGAAAACTTTTCATTTGTGGGCATTTCGAACGAACAAACTTTGATGGGCTTGTTTTGCCCCACCTTTAAAACAGACCAGTTGGTGCGAAAACTATGTTCCCGGTCCATTGAGCAGCGCCAAGTTGCTCCATTAAACAGTAGTTCGGTGGAGTCCGAAATGAAATATTGTTGATATTTTGACTATGGATACTGCATTTGCATAATTTGCGGCTAAAATGTAAAGTTTTTTGGCTTATATTTTAACATATTATCTAAAGTTTTTACTTTCGGCTTACTGCTGTTTGTTTATGAAGTCATCAAGTGCGTATATGGAGCAAATATATTGATTTAATGATGAAACTCGTCTTTTGTGAAGGCAGTTAAAAAATGGAAAAAAATCAGTTTTTTACGTAAGCTAAATTAATTACTGAATAATTAAAAAAAAAAATTTCAGTAAATTAATTAAACTAAAATTTAACAAAAAGGAGCAAACCTAATTATTTTCTAGCTAAGAACTACATAAGCAAAACTGGTATTAAAAAAATTTTGTTTTGTGACGTCACTCGCAAAATCTTAACCTCATAGCAAATTTGGATGACTTCAGTTGATGAGGACATTATTAGGTACTTATTAAGCATGTGAATTGACCGAAACAAGTGAAAAAAATGTGGTGAAAAGATTCCTGTCCACAATTTTGTAAATAGTTTAAATCAGATAAGAGGACTTCCTTCACGTTCTTTGTTTTCCTGATATCTTAAAACAAACTTTTATAGCATCGAATGACGGAAAATGTTAATTGTTAAAGGAAAATTGAACCTCTAAAAAAGCACTCTATTTGCTTAAATTCTTTGAAACAAGAAGCCCCGTGACGCCTCTCAGTTAAGCTGTACTACAACTGCAAGTTACTCCTCAGGTAAATTGAAAAAGGTGCATATAGGTCGCTTGTTGGTTAAGTGAATGACCCACTGACCTGAGGATTCGATGACACAGCCACGCCCATAGAATACGCCTACAAACATGCCTTCATGCAGGCATTTCGTAAATATTTGCACTGGCTTACAATGTGACATTGTCCAAATGCGAAAGGCTGATACATAATTTGGCTTTGTTGTTGCTTTTGTTGCTTCTGGACAAGTTGATTGCACTTAACAAGGCTTAAACAGCTACTGATAATGATGACGTCGAAGACAATGAAGATGATGAAGATATTATGTAGCTTGATGCTTCATTGAGTGCTTGATAAATAGCTTAACTGGCTAAATAAATGCGTCCAAGTGCTATTAAAGTGCTTGCCATGTGGCTAACTCATCATCATCATCTTTGCTTGAAACTGATATGTCTCACATAGGATATGTTTGTAAGTGTATTCGCAACATCTGTTTACCTTGGTCATTCATATTTTGCTGTTTAACAAGCTTTCCTTGGGGTTTGCCATAACATAAAATTTTACGACATGACCGAGTCAGTCTCTGGTACCCTTAAAACCAAACCCAATCTAAAATGCTTGCTGTTCAATAGTTGACGCTGTAAAGCTTCCAGCTGCAGCATTTACATACTTTGTGGGAATTAAAATACTAAAAAATAAAATAGCATACAAAGGCAAAAAAAAACTAAACTTTTGCATAAAGTTTGGCGCTCAACATGAAAACTTGCAATTGGCAGCGTGAGTCCAACGTGTGCTGGAAGTTGTTATAGTATCTAGTAGTAGTATTAGAACTCCAGCTACAACTGGTTTCGGTGCAAAAAGTTTCCCTAAGCTGAAAGGGTTCTTTGTTTTAACGACTTATTTTAGGGGTAGGGTAAGCAGTTAGGGAAGCAGTATGGCGGGGTAGAGATAGACGAGCACATTTCATTACTAAAAAACCAAAGTTGTTATGCTTGAGCTTATATACCCATAAAATCCTTACGGTTGCTAAAGTATTATAAATATTGTAAATATTCAATACAGACTAAAGCCAGGAGTCAATATTGCTCCGACACATCTTTTTTTCTTTAGGCCTGGTCAACTTTATGAAAATTATGAAAGTTTTTACAAGGCACTTATTAATATACTCTGTATATAGTAAGTAGTTTGATGAACTTGTAAAGTTTGTACCATAATTTTTAATTTTGTGAACTAGAGCTGTGGTCTTTATAGTGTGTATAATGTTTAAGCCGAAATGACCATGACTGTATGAACAACAGTTTTCCCAAGTCGAGAGCGAATGGAGTAGTCGAAAGGTTCAGAGATGTGCTCACAAAGAGTAAGTGAAATATCGGAAGATGTCAACAATAAAAAATGCGGAAATAGGGAGTACGCAAAAAAAAAACTTGTCACAACTTAACACATACACACAAAGCATACTGTTACGTGACGATTTTATTTAAATATTACAAAATAAGCGCAAAGAAAATTCAGATTTTTAATAAAACAGGTATAAAGGCGTTTGTTATGGTTACAAAAAATGTAATGGGAATTTAAGTAACGCCAAAAAATGTTACGTCACGCCAGAGACTAAGGCAAGAGGAATTCAAAAAAAGAAAAAGGTTATAATTTGCAAAATTAATTTGCATAGTTTAAAATAATGCTAAACAAGTTTTGTACAAAAACCTTGCGATTTTGTAAACGAAGTCAAAACTTACTTTTTTTTGTAACGTCACGCCAAGCGTACTTTTCTTTATATCTTTTAATAGGTAAGTCTGATACTAAATAGATTCTCATCTCATTTCTTTCTAAGCATTTGAAAACTTTTTAAAAATATAGCTTTTTTGTTATATTTTGTAATAACGTTACGCTAAAATGGAAATGCCTATATATATTTTTATGTGCACAATGGGCCCACGTGGCCAGATTTTGGCCAAAAGCCCTCCTGATGAAAATCAAAATTTGGATAAAATGACAATTTAATATTATTTTGCACATATTAAGGTATCCTGTCCAGAAAAAAAAATTTCAAAATTTTTAATTTTAAATATAATTAGTGGTTTTTAAGTTATTGCCAATAGAAGTTGCCATTTTGTATTTTCTGAGCTTTCTGAGCATGTAGCTACGAAATATTTATTCACTTTATTACTTATAAGGGTGGCGCAAAAGAAATCACCCTATTGGAAAATGCTCTCATTTTTGTAAATGGCCGCCAATATCAAATCTGTTTTGACATTTGTGGACTAGACAGATACAGAATACAAGTGAATAAGCCATGGAGCGATACACTCCCCAAGAACGCGGAATAATTGTGTCTATTTTTTTTGCGTAACAATTCGTCTGTGGTGTTGGCGCAGCGCGAATTCCGTCGCCGATTTCCCGGCCGTCCGACACCAACTGCGCAAACACCGTTTAGCCACTAATCTTGAAGAGTATGGGACCACACGAGACGTTGCCAAGAGTGGCCGGCCCCGGAGCGCCCGTTCTGCCGAAAATATCGCCGCTGTAGCCGAGGACGTCGAAGTGAGCCCCGAAACATCGACCAGACGACGTGCCACGCAATTGGGCCTCAGCCGGCGGTCCCTGCAACGAATTTTGGTCATTTTTGGTCAATTTTGGAATTTCATTTGGAAAAAAAATAAGAGCCAAACAACATCGGATGACTTCTTTTGCGCCACCTTGTATAACTTCAGAAAAAAATAAAACTAAGCTTAACAACTTTTCGGTTTTAAATATATTCGGGTAGTTAAAAAGATTTTTTTGGTTTTTGCATCATTTGGCTGCTTTGCTTTAAGGGTACCTCCGACTACCACTCGATATTTGATCGTAAAATTTTTTATAAATTTCTTCACATGTTTTACAACAAAATGAGCTGCCTAAAAGTATGCTTCAATACATTTTTTTTAAAAGATTGTACTAAAATGTACAAAAAATGTACAATTGGATAATTTTATAGCATACTTACAATGATGCAAATCAAAAAATTTAATAATTATCAATTTTGACGAAAAAAAAGTAAAAATGAAATATAGATTTTTGAAATTTTTTGTTTATAAATTAAAAAGGCATGCAAAAAAAATTAGAACAGCTAAAAACCAGATGGATTGGTGATGTCGTCTTTCTGTAATTTGCTTGGAAAGCTGAAATTATTTGGGGCTATAACTCCTTCTTATTGTAACTTTTTATTTTTTCTCTGAAGTAATATTTATACATGCGCATGATCTTGGTATTCGGTCTTGGAGAGCAAGGGCGCGAGACAGATCAAGTTGGAGACTCATGCTGAAGCAGGCGAAGATTCGACAAGAGTTGTAGAGCCAACTATGATGATGATGATGATGAATATTTATACATAATAAAGTGAATGAAGATTTCGTAGCTACATGTATCATGGTAAATGCAGGTTTTTTTTTTGTCTGAAAATGTTCGCGAAAGCTCATAAAATACAAAATGTCAACTTTGATTGCCAATAACTAAAAAACCACTACTATAATTTACAATTTTTTTTTTGCACAGGGATACCTTAATATGTGTAAAATAATATTAAATTTTAATTTTGTCCAAATTTTGATTTTCAGCAGGAGGGCTTTTGGCCAAAATCTGGCCACGCGGGCTCATTGTGCATGGTAGCAAGCATAACATTTACACAAAATTTTCGACCAAGCTGACTCTTGCTACTTTCAACATTCATATATTGCGTAAACGTAATTCTAAGCATTTTTAATTAATTTCACACTCCTTAGAACTTATCATCAATATTTTAAAAAGACTTTTTGACTTTGGTTTTGGGCTATATAAAAATCTTTTAGTTGACTTATACGGAGTAAGAGAAAGTTTTTCGTCACAAAAATGGTTTTAGTTTTTCCCGGTTAAATTTATTGTTATTGATACGGAATTGAATTAAAAAATAAAGCATTCCAAGTTCGTTTTGGCAAAATCATTCAGGAAGACTTCAATATGTGCTATATATATGTGATATAGGACCACCACAGAATAACTTAAAATATTGTTGGAATAAATTCCTATGTGAGTAAAATAGTATAAAAGCTTATTAAAAAACAATATATACTGAGTTAGCTTTTTCTTCAATTCATAAAATAAAAGTTTAGGAAAAAATTATTTTCAATTTATTAAATAAAACTTTATTTTTAATTTTTTTTTTCTTTTTTTATTACATAAAAATGATATGAGTAAAGAACTACGATCCTGAAATAAAGTATTGAACATATTTGTGAAATAGTGGTCCTTATCGTCAATATAATTACCATGGGAAGAGTATCGTTAAAATCAGTGTTACTATTTTTCATGTTTTACGATGTAAATGCGCAACACTTTTGAAATATCATGCATGTCCTGCCGTGTTCTTTGTGCTGTCTGCCGTCCTGTTGTTTGACACAAGAGTGCAGCAGCTCTTTACAGGCTGGGCGTATCTGTCTGAACGGGGTCTGTGGGCAGGGGTACGATAGGTTTGTGGTTTACGTTGATACGTTGGTACATTCAATTAAAATTTCAACGTACACGTAACAACTTTTATTAAAATTACGAATGCAGGCAGCTGCACACAGATACACAAACACACACGCATACGATTGCTATTTGGCATGTTGCATGCTTTCCATAGCATACTTTTGAGGGCTATGCATATGACATCAATTTTTAACGCATAGCGCGTGCAACTACAGCTATGTTAGTGTGTATCTCTGTGTGTTGTTTGGGTGCATTTGTGTTGTCTCTAATGAAGCTCAAAGTGCGCTTGCTGCCAGTTGCCATTCAAAAAGGCGATGCTATACCAGCAGTAAACGAGTTAGAACCAACAAATTCGCAACAAATGAAAAAGCCACCAATGCCATTTTATGACACAATTTTCAAAACACACTCACTCAGTACCCCTATGAGTGTGTGTGTGTATATGAGTGCGTATGTGTGTGTGTGTTGTTCAAAGTGTAAATGCAATTTCATGAGAGCCACTGCAAAAAGTGCGTACCATGCATATAGCACAAGCAAAACTTTTGAGCATGACTTTTATTAAAAACATTTTGCAAAATTGGAAAATTTCATAATGCCCATATTTGATTAATGCAAGGTAACCCAAGGTTACCACATTATTCTGTGCCAGGGTCGCTCAAACAAAATTGAGCAAAAGCAGAAGAATCAGCAGCAGTGGCAGCATCAGATTAAGAGAAGACAAAAGAAAACGACGAACTTCAACTGTCACAATAAAACTTTCTTTCTTCTATTCATGTATTCACATAATCCAAGATGAAAAATAGATTTTCCTCAAAAAAAAAGAAAGATAGTACGTTGAGAGAACAAGAGAATTTGCCCACTGCTGCACGCTGTGAAAATGCTGACAAGGACATTCCGCTGAGCTCAACGACTCTGACAATGTCGGAGCTGACTGACAAACAAACGGACAGACCGACTGGACTAACCAAACTGACTCGTCTAGGTGGCTGACTGCCATAGTGTTTGGCTGAGTGCAGGTCCGACGGAGTGGTTGGTCGCTTCGCTGCTTGTTACAACAGCTAAATGGTTAAGCGCACTGTAGACTAGTCCAATAAAAGAAGAAACTACTACAAATTTTAGCAAAAAAAAAAAAAAAAGAAAGTCAGAAGAATGGAATTCTACCGAAGTTTGAATACTCTACACTGCAAAATATTGGTATATTTATTGTGGACTCATTCATATTGTTTGGAATAGGTACAACCTGGATGGGGTCTAGTTTGTTAAGTAACAAAATGCTTTCAAAAATCTAATGATGCAATCCTTTTGGTAGGTAAAAAAAAATTTCAAGTTAACAAAATTTTTGTTTTACCTTTGAGTGTATATTTTTAAATATTTCACTATGTGTTCATAAATATTTTGTTACAAAAAATTACTTGTATAAAATATTGCTCCTTTTTAGGACTAACTTTAAAATTTTTACAATTTTTAAGACAAAAAACTTTCTTTAAATATTAAATTTTTGGGAACTTATTTTTGTGATCAGTAGTTGAATTCAACTAAACACCACATTCCAATATTAAAATGTTTTTGATTTTTGTTGTTACATTGACTTGGTTAACGAATCAAATCTACTTTTACTTAAAATAACTCTTAAAATAAAAGTTTTCATTAAGGTTAAGTATTGAAAATTTAAGTAATATGTCACAATTTTATAGACAACTTCAAGAAAAAAAAAAATCCATTTAAAACTTTTTAGAAGTAAAACTTTTATTTTCTTTTCTATATTTTTGTGAAGAGTAAAACTCATAGTAAAATACCAATTTACAATTTATACCAATTTTCGGAAAAACTTTTTCGGCCGTGCTCCGGAAAACGAATTCGAACATTTTATTCGGATAAGTTTTGAAACCGACTGTTTGGTGCTCCCAATTTCACCAAAACGAATTTTTATTCGGCTTAAAACCGAATAATTTGTTGTTTTATTTAATATTTATTTACTTATGTTATATTTTATTAAAACGAATCGCCAAAATAGGTTTAAAAAAGTACGAATTTTATAATAAAATAATTTTTAAAATTTTTTTTTGATGTTCTAAGATTATGCCAACTTAAAGTTATATATTTATTGCTTAAAAAAAGCAAGTACAGCCAAAAAGAATTTTTTGTGTATTCGTGTGTGTGCACATATCATACACATTTAATTTAAAAATTTTATTCAATAGACAGAATAACAAAGTACTTCCAATATTTTAAAGAAAAAGAAAATGTAAACAGAATATATAGTACATTGTAATAGAAAAGGCTGCGGAAACCACGAGCACGGAGCACGACTGATTAATAAAAAATCAATTAAGAATTATAAAAAAATTTTAAATTAGTTTAAAAAATTATAATTATCTGCCAGTTTTACATTTTAAAATAATCTAATTTAAAATCAAAAACAATTTTATTAGTAATTAATTTCTACAAAAACACAAATTTCTAAAAATCCAAGCCAATAAGAGAAAAATAAAATTATTCAAACATTGGTCGAAAAAAATAATTGGAAAAATAAAAACCAAAAATTTTTTAAGTGATTGTAAGATATAATAGAAGCTATAAGTTAAGTAGATACTTCCACTTAAATAAAAAATTCTGAGATAAATATACTGAACGTAAATAAAAAAGTAAAATGGAGTTTTTCAAAAATTTTCAGTCAGAATCAAATTTATTTATTTAACCGTTTATTTTAATAGTAACATAATTATTAAGTTAATTAAAATGTATATTGAAATTAAATTCCACGCATAAATTTATCTTCACTGAAAACACGTCTTATTTGGTCTGCTCTCTACGATCGACTGACTGCTTTCCTTTGTGGTGCTCGTCAGCGAAACTTATCCTCTCCTATTCTATTTGCTTTATCAGTATCTATCATCTCTAACTGCCTTACTCCCGCTCTTTATGCTCTTAACTGTAACTGCCGTGGCCTGATTCCTCATTCGACCTATATCCCACATGTATACCTATCATAATGTTACAGAAGATTTCATAGTCAAAAATTCTTACTTAAATCAAACATTGTTAAAAGGGATTGAAATTTATAAAACAAAAATTTTGAGGAAAAATGTAAAACAAAAATAAAAAAAATTCCGAAGCAATAAATATTAAAAAGTTTTACATAGAATTTAAAATATTTATGTAAAATAATACATTTTCAACCAATCTCGAAATTATTCAGAAAAAATATTTTTTAGCTTAAAAAATACAATAAAAATGTAGCAAAAACGTAATAAAAATTTTTTTTTTTAATGTGTTTTAAATAAATATTTCGTAACGGTTCCATATTGTTAAAACAATATAAAATTTTATTTTAAAAACGTAACCAATTAAAAATTAAAAAAAAAACTTGTCTTAAGAAACCGTATTCTTTTGCTTGTCGCTAGCCCATACTTTGTGCAAGCTTTGACTAGGAATTGTGCTTGCAGCTTTAATACCCTAAATAGTACAAACAAATAAATAGACAGCCATTCTGCAATTGAAATTGTATTTGTTCTTCAACAAGTTGCAAACTTCACGAAAAACCTATAACACTTTCCACCACATGTAGGGCATAATAAAAATTCTTAAAACACAAATCGACGACGAGTGGTCTGCTAAATGTTCCTGGCATTGGCGTTTGGTTGGATCTGGTTAGTCTGTGAGTGTGTGTGGGTTGGCTTCGTTTTTGGGCTGTTTCCCACTCTTTGGCCATTTTTATCGAATGACTTTGCTACATGACAATGAAAATCTGCATTGCTTTTATATTGGAGTTTTCTTTCTTTTTTCCCCAATGCCTCGATGTGTTTTTTTTTTTGTTCTTTCGTTTTCTCACTCAGCTTCGTTTGAAAATTGTCATTTTAGTATTCCCAATGCTGCTGATTTTCTGCTGTTTCTGCATTTTGTGCGTTTTCCTTTCTGTTTTTTTTTTGCTCATTCTTTGTTTCTTTTGCCCCGTTCCGAGACTACATCCTACAACTGTACATTCACTGATGGTGGTCTATTTGGTTGACATTGCTGAATTAAACCAATCACTACTATTTTCACACTTAACTTGCAATTTGCATAAAATATTACCCTAGACCCAAGCGGCGACAGCGACAACGACAACAAGGGGTCACATTTTGTGGGTGGTCGGAATTTGGTATTAAAGTTGAAAATACGCAGCTTTTCACAGTGCGTATAAATTGATTAGAATTTTTTTAAATCCAATCGTTCAGTCACAAATACATTCATACAACCAGCTTACAGTGACGTAGGCAGACTTTCGCAACCAGGGGTAATACGAACCAACAGTAGAATTGAAGGGTTCGTATTTATTAATCACCTACGCAGTACTATTTCACCTCTGGATATTTGAAAAAAAAAAGGAAATCAGAGAAGGGAAATTAGCCTAGATTAAAGAACCATCCATTAAACCTCTTAGCTGTAGGCCAGTTTCTGATACTTATAATACTATGCAACTAATTTAGACATCCGTCTCTCTGTCTGTCTATACGTCGCCTAAATCTTGTAGATTTTAAGAATTGGAATAATCACACATGAAACTTGGAAAGATAGGCTGTTTAAATTTAGATGAGAATTGATCTGCTTAATCGTACCCTCACGTATACGCAACTGACACTATTGCATTAAATGTTGCCTACTTTTGTGCGCACCGAGATTCCTTTTAAGAGTTAAGTGAATGCTACTGTTGAGTTTATGCTTATTTTTTTCTCTCATTTTTTTTGACTCTTTTTATATGACTTTTGCATGTGTATTTGTGCATGGCGTGTGCAGTCATTAGTGGAAACGTTGCCTAAAACTAAATGTAAACTAAACTGAACTGAACTGAACTCAAGTTAAAACAAAACATTACGCTACATTTAACAAATGGGTTAGGGCAACATCTCTATGAAATGGTCCAAAAGCAAGCGTTAAGACGGACTTGACAAAGGCTATTACCGTGCACATTGTCAGGTTTTGGCTGCTTTAGGACAGGACATTAAATGCCCCTTTTGCATATGTCCAAAACAGAGACTAGCGCAATTTTAAGCTTTTTGCATGTGACAGACAAAGGTAGAGTGCGTAGGCTAGCTGCGAATTTATGAGTGAGAGGTACGACAGAAACAAAACCTTAAGAAAACTGAGGAAAAAGAATTAACGTGGAACATGTTGAAAGGCACTTGATGAAAACATTGCTTTGAGTGCATTTAAAGAAATTTTACGTCTTCTTTGAAAACTGAAACAGGAACTTTTGGAGTATGGCTGTGGCTAGCAGTTAGACTTGATGGCTTTCAAGAAAAGAGATTATTTGAACTTTTCGATCCTGTTTTCTATGAATTTAAATGTGTAAATGGAAAATATGTTCGCCACCAAGGTTTTTTTAGCACTATTACTTGAGGCACTCAAGAAAATCGGTTTTCAAAAAAAGCAGCACCTGAAGATATGCTATTTTTTGGAAATTAATAAAACTTTGGTGTTCTGTAAGTAAATGGTTGGCCATCTGTTTGTTTGTTTGTTAATTGCATTTAAGTCGTATATTTTTCAACAAAATCAGGCAAATGTAAATGCTACTTTGCCCAAATGGCCACCGCGGCTGGCCCGTATGCGAACATCGCAATTTTCGAAATTTTTATTTTTTTTGACGAAAACTCACCGTTTGTAACTTAAGCGGATATTGCAAATCCGCAAAGTCGTCCTAGCAAGGTGTTACTTTTTAGAACGATGGCGCGTCTATGTTCCCGGCGAGTCGACGAAACTGGCCTCCACTATGTTTTTTTTTTATAGAACGATCATTTTCATAGTACGCCTTTACCAGATGTATGCGTTGTTTGGTTGTTAAACGATATACGCTTAAAATTGAGTAGTTTTGAACTTGACATATGTCGAAGAGCATCCACTTTGGACGTGTATGTACCGAATTAAGAGTGTTTAACAACCAAACAAACAGAAGGCCCACCCCATATATGCTTTTTTATGTAAGCACAGTTTTTGTTCAGGGGGAAAAAGGGAAAACAATTTTTAAAATTACGTCGAAAAAATTAAAAAAATCCTGTTCTAGTTGGTATAATACAAACCATTTCAATTGCTCCAACTAAGCGTGCCAGAATTTTTAGTTCTACCATAATTTTATTAATTAAATTGGTTTATTTTCAAGGAAGTTCATGAATTTTGATAAACTACAAATATATACTTTTATTTAGCAACTTTGAAAATTCAGCTGCAACGATCCGAAAGAACTTTCGAAGCGCACTGTCAATTTTTGTACTTGTGGATTAAATAAATAATTAAGTAAAAAAAAAATTTTAGTTTTCCGCGTACATGAATAAGGATTTAGTTTTTGCTGCAGTTTAATGGACCTTTAAAAAAGTGCTCTAAGATTAAAAAAAATTCAAAAAATTTCGTTTTTATATAATTGAAAGTTGAGACTTTAAACGGAATTCTTATTAATTAAACTTTATCATTTATTGAATGAAAATTATATGTCTTTAGAATTTAAAGTTTAAAAACTCTACTCACAACTCTACATACAAAATATTAATTGTTTTTACACAACATAAATTTTTTTATTTTTGATAAAATTTTTTGAAATTTAATAAATTATTTATTTATATATTATAACTATAAAGTAGAAATGAATTCTAAATTGAAATTGTATGTAGTCAGAGCAACTTAATGCGTCAGGCTATTTAAAAAATAAATTTAGATTTAAATTAATTAATAAATTATCAAAATGCAATTCTTTATCTGTTAAATTTTTTTTTTAATGTGTCTGCTTTTTTATCCAGTTTAATAAAATAACAAAAATTATCCTTTTTTTTCGAGAGCCCACTAAGCGCAGGCTTTATCTAGAGTTACTTTTGTCTTTTGAAAATTCTTTGAAAATCATTTTTCCTTTTTATATTTTATAAATACTTTAAGTCCTATATTTTTATTTAAATACTTTTATTTTTGTTTTTTAATTATAACTCTGAATTATCACTAAACGGAATCCCATTGCCTTAATAAACTGTGCTTAAACTAATTTACGTAATTAACTCCAAATAACGCAACTTCAATGTGAGGCTAACGAAATTTCTTTTTTGTATCAGCGTTGTCTTTAGACTTCAAAGTTTTAAATTTAACTATTTTTATTGAAATATTTATGTAAAAAAGTCCGTATTTTGAAGCCCATTTTACCATTGGGTTTTCATTGGTAAGCCAAATATTAGAATAATATGAGTTTGTAGCCGTCCAGCTGACAGTGTATCGTTTATAGGCAAATAACCTGCATTTTGCTCTAACAGAAATTCTAAAAATTTAAATTTTATTTTTATACTCAATAATTTAAGTTGCGCAGACCTGCAGCGTTTACATTGGAGCGCGTAAAATATTTTTAAAAATTATGATGCTTTTTTTTACATTTTCAAATCGCACATCAAACGCAACTCAAATCAAATTTCAAGCATATTTCCAGCTCTAAAATCCAAACGCGAGGTACAAATGGATATGTCTGTTACTTTCACTCTCTAGCCAGCTGCATACATAAATCATAATTTTGCAAATGTAACCAACGACAACTGCAATTACAACTACTATCTACTTATATGTTGCTACCACATATAATACTATATAGTATGTATCTGTATCTACAGCAATGCAGTTGTTGTTGTTATCACAATGCATATTGAGAGTGGATATGAGCACGGGCAAAAATCACATCATTAAAATGCACAGAATTTGTTGACCAGACACGTCACGTCGAGCTGTTTAAAATGTTGAAAATTGCATTGTTACGCTTACGTGCGCAGCGAGCAGATACAAAAAAGTCAACAAACACATATACATAGACACTCTCCCACACATAGATACTCATGCATAGAAATTCCCATACACACACAGACCATATATGCAGACTCTTGCATGCAGTTGCCATTGTGTTAACAAATACACTTAGGCAAACACATAATTTCGAGTATTTAACTAAAATAAACAGGGTGTAAAACATTTTACTGCACACACGCACTCACACAAATACGCATACATACAGATATATAAAGTATACTCATACACCAGTGTACACACTCTCAACCATTCACATACATACACAAACAAGCATTCAGTACGGACTCTCTTGCACTCTGCTACTCGGTACTGCTTTTTTGCATAGAAACATTTTGCAGTCTCACTCACAGTCAAATACATGCTTAGGCATACACTCCTCGCCACATGAATAGCACAGTTTCGTTTTTTGTCTGAACTAAATCTTGCTTACTTTTCGAAAGAAATATTCTAACAAAATAATTAAATTTTTAAAGCATTAAAAAACTGCATTTAATCGTTTTAATTAGTTTTGGCGAAAAGTTGTCTAAATAATAATATTTATTTATTTCAACATTATTGGGCACACTCACAACTAAGTTTTTCGGTTTTTTATAAACTTTAAAGAGTTCTTATGAAAAAAAATATTGAAAAAATACATCTTAATCAAATTATGGTATTGCCCAACTTTTTTTACGACTTTGGCCCATTTTTCAGGTAGCTTTGCCTCCCTTGAAAAACTCCTCGTTTTTCACGTCAATCCAGGAGTCAACTCAGTTAATCGTTTCTTAAATGTCGTGAAGCACTGCTCGGCTAGTCCATATGTCATTGATCGAAACAAGCGGAAATCGATGGCGGCAACATCTGAAGAATATGGCATTTGAGGTAAGTCGAGCCATTGATGTGCCTTCCGAGTATCTTTGATGATTCAGTCGCCATTTTGCCGAGCGTTGATGCCATCGTTAATACTTTGCCGCAGAGGTTCATGCATGACCGTGCATCTTTCACGATTTTCTAAGCTTTGGATAGTCGTAGAAAAGACACTTTTTGTCTTCCTTCAAAGCTCGATGCAAAAATCTCTTCCAATTTTGTCTTTAGAAATAGCTTGCCGAGTCGCTCCTAATACCCAAAAAGTTTCTCTTTTGTTTGGCATGAACGTCTTCAAACTCATTTCTAATTAAAACAGTAGGGCAGCGAGTAACTAGAGCAAAAATTTTAGGCATATTCAGATGAAGCAACATTTTATTGATACACTTAATTCATATGTGGTATCTTTAAGACTAAAAAATTCAGAAAAAATCACTTTTTATCGTTAAAAATAATAATATTTAATCTTTATTATTTTAATTAAATTTAAGGGGCTTAGAGATTTTTGTGACTTTTATAAAGACTGCCAATACTTTTTATTGATTTCCTTAGGTTACCTTAAAAGTTGAAATCTTGGGTTTGACGATGTTGGCGACTCGTAATGTTCGCCATATTTATTGTTATTGATAATAACTTCTTAGCTAATAAAGTGGAATTCAAAATGAAATTTTGTGAAAATGAAGAATGTGTAAGTACAAAAGTAAAAAAAAAAAAAAATAGCTCAAAGAAATGAAGTTCGTATTAAACAAAATAAATAAATTTGTATGCAAAAATCTATGTTTCGAGAAGTGTCATTGGGTAAAGTTTTCTCTCTCAGATTTAGCTGTTTATACGGACAAATGTTCAAGGCTCAATCGCTTACTGATTTTTCTTAATATGAAATTCAAATTAATTGCGTTAAAACAAAATAAATTATAAACCAAAAAAAATGTATTCTAATCAAGTGACGCGGAGTGTACAAGTGCACATAATATTTGCATTTTAGTCACTTGCACTTTTGGCTACTGTTTTTGTTGTTGTTGCTCTGCTTTATTTCTCCACTTAATTTTTTCTTCTTCATATTCTTCTTCTTCTCCTGCAGTTCCTGCTGCGTCCATGAAACGCTCAAAGCTGTTGCTGCTTCTAATGCTTCCACCGCGTCGCTTTTTACGCAATCTCTTTGGCGCATCTTTACTTTGTGCTCTGGTTTTGGTTGCTTCTTCCTTCTGTCCCTTTGTCTCTCTTATTCGTTTTGTGCGTTCACTTATGCACATTTCCATTTGCAATTGTTATTTCCGTCTTGGATTGCCTTTGTTGCCTTTTGCCCTGCCATCAACAATGTTCCTTTTCGTCAGTTTTTCCTCACACACGCTCACACACACACACACACCCCATAAACATGTGTGCTCCATTGCTTTTTATCCATTTTTATTGTAAGTTATGCAAAGTGCTTGTAGTCTGTGGTTCTTTATAACAGTTGGTCACATAAATTTTCATATGCAGTGTTAAAAAACAAAATGAAAACGTAAACTAAATAAGTAATTATAAGTAAGATCTCGAAAAAAAATTTTATTTTTGCTGAAACAAAGTTTGTATACTCTTAAAGTTCTAAGAGCGAAGTTAATTTTTTTAAGAGAGTTGCGTCATTATCCGAACTTATAATTAAATTCATGAACTTTAATATAAACCAAAATTCTATTTTATTTGGCTAATGCAATAGAAATAAAAAAGAATTGTCTATTTATTTATGCCGTATATGGCAGTGGATTAATTTTATCAATATTATTTTTTTTATTTTTAATATTATTTAAGCCCAGAAATAAATACGTTTGAATTGGGTAAATCGAATCTTTGCAAAATTTTAATATTAAGTGGATTCCTTCATCAGTAACTTATAGCCCAACAGATTCTTTTTTTTTTTAATTTTTTAGAAGTAAACTTATAAAAAATATGTAGCCCGTGGCAGTCTTCTCAAAATTTTTTTTTTTTTTAAGAATAAAGCTGGAAAAGGTACCCTTAACGATTTTTAAAAACTAATGTTGCAAAATGATTCATAGGCCAAAAACAATTTTTATACCCTGTACCGTATGGTACAAAGGGTATATTGTTTTTGTGCAAGCCGAAAATGTATGTAACGTACAGAAGGAGACGTCGGAGACCCCCCAAAGTTACCTAAAGTATGATCAGTGTGACTCGAGAAGTCGATATACCCATGTCCGTCTGTCCGTCTGTCCGTCTGTCTGTCTGTCTGTCTGTCCGTCTGTCCGTCTGTCCGTCTGTCCGTATGAACGCCTAGATCTCAGAGATGGTAAGAGCTAGAGCAACCAAACTTTCAGATAAGATCCCTTGTTAATCCATAGGAGACAAGTTTATTTTATTTTTTTGATATCGGGATTACATAATATAGCTCCCGTAGGGGTGTTTCAGAGGACCTCGAAAAAAAGCAAAAGTTTTAGATGGATAATTCGTTTGTTTATGAAGATATCATAACCAAATCTGGCAGTCGGAAATTTTTTAGAGATCCCCAGCACTGTAGCAAATTTTATCAAAATCGGTTGACTATATCATATAGCTCCCATAGGATCGATCGGTCGAAAAAATGTTTTTTTTACAAAATTCGTTGTGTTTCGTTTGGTTTTGAAGATATCGGAACCAAATTCGGCAAAAGGAAGTTTTTTAGAGTTCCCAAGCACTGTTTTAAATTTGATCAAAATCGGTTGACTATATCATATAGCTCCCATAGTACCAATCGGTCAAAAAATCGTTTTTTCTACAAAATTCGTTGCGTTTCGTTTGTTTGTAAAGATATTGTAACCAAATTTGGCATTAAGAAGTTTTTTAGAGTACCCAAGCACTGCACCAAGTTTGATCAAAATCGGTTGACTATATCATATAGCTCCCATAGGAACAATCGGTCAAAAAAACGCTTTTTTTTACAAAATTCGTTGTGTTTCGTTTGGTTTTGAAGATATCTAAACCAAATTTGGCCGTCGGGAGTTTTTATAGTTCCCAATCAGTGTACTAAATTTGATCAAAATCGGTTGACTATATCATATAGTCCCCATAGGACCGATCGGTCAAAAAAATTGTTTGGTGCAAAATTCGACTGATTTCTTTTTTTTATGAAAATATCGTAACCAAATTTGCCGAATAAAATATCTTTTGGAGGTTTTAAGCAATGTGTCGGACTTAATTGCAATGTGGTGGTACAGGGTATCCCAAAGTCGTCTGCGCCCGACTTTAACGTACGCCATCTTTTTTCCTTAATTTCAGTTTTTAAACATAACGCATTATAGATTAATTAAAAAAAATATAGTTTTCACTTTTTATTTTATTGTAACTAAAATACCGAAAACAATTTTTTAACAATTTTTTTAAATCTAGGGTTTTAAGTATAATATACATATTCCTTAAATATGTTCAACATCTGTTTTTTCTAACACGTTTTTTTATCCCATCTTTATATGGTGTAAATATGTATAAATCGAATTTACTTTTAGTTTCTTTGTTGCTCTATTTTATGGCTATCGAAATTATAACAACATTTTAGGTAATTGAAATCTGTAATTTCTATTTTCTAGATTATGCTGAAAGTTGAGCCATTTCTGTCAACTATTTATTTTCTGTATAAAGAACTTGCTGCTGTCGTGCGAAGATAGATTGTTTTTTTTTTGAAAACGGTAAGTTAGAAAATATATTTTCTTTTGGGTAACTTCCAAACCCAAATCTTAGAATCAAAAAATTTTATGAAATTTCGACGAGCGTTTATTGGGCGTTACAATTAGGCGAAGTCACCCCTCAGACGTCACAGGTGTTTATTATACGATGGAACGGCATATAGTTCAAAAAATTTTAAACCTACTTCCTAGCCTGTAAAAAGTCGCTTAGTAATATAGGAAGTATAAGGAAAAAGATAATATTCTGCAGTAAATAATGCAAAAATCGCTGCTAAAACTTTTCATAACAGTTAAAGTTGCTTAGTACCTTTGCAATATCGAGTTGCAAAAGCCATACCAAATGCCAAATACTCTTACTAGTCTGTACACAGCTGTAAGAAAAAAACTTGGCAGCTAATTAAAAAGCGCTGTAAATTATGTCTACCACACAAATTAAACTAAAACTAAAATGCAAATGCCAACTAACTAACTAGTTGGAGTGTATGTGTGTGTGTGTGTGTTGTTATATACGACAGTATATATTGTAGGTGTTAGTTAGTAGGAGTCCGCCAACTACACACACACACTCATATTTTGCTTCATTTGTGCGTATTGTGTGACGCCAGCGTCAACTGAAGCAGCAGCAGCGGCCGCATGGCGACAGCGACGGGCACCTTAATTAAAATGCACAATTTTGCACTTTTGGTTGGTTCTCTGGTTTTACGTTGGGTCTACTGCTGGTCTCCATTTGGGCACTTGACTTGCCCATTTGTGCTGCATTTGCATTAAAAGCTGCATCCACATAACATGGCCAGCAATTTCGCCTTGGCAACCAATAGTACCCCAATGCCACGTGCCACTTGCTGCTTGCCACTGTCATGGAATTTATTTGCCGACTACTTTAGAGTTTTTGTTGCAGTTGCTGCGCAGTCGGCAGTGCCAGAGTTTCGGATGTGCTTCCACTATTGGGTTTCATTTTTATACCCTGTACCTATAGGTACAAAGGGTATACTAGATTTGTGCAATGTATGTAACGGCAAGAAGGAGGCGTGGCAGACCCCAAGTCCTTTATACCAAAATGCTTATCATAACCTCGGGTAGCGATTGATTGTCCGTCTGTCCGTCCGTCTGTCCGTCTGTCCGTCTGTCCGTCTGTATGAACACCTAGATCTCGGAGACTATAAGAGCTAGAGATACGAAACTTTACCAGCTGATGCGCATATTTCCTAAGAAGATCAAGTTTGTTGAATCATGTCAATATCTTTCCCCGTTCCCCCGTAGCAGAGTTTCGCGGTTTTTAGCTTAACCGTTTAATATTTTAATCTGAAACTTAACAGAGCGATGCGTTGTGGTAACATGCATCGGTGTGTCAAAAATAAACAAAATCGGACAATTACAACAAAAGTTATAGTCTAAAATGTAAAAATTTCACCTCCCCTTGCCTATAAACTGCGTCAATATTTGACTCTACGTAATAATAGTAACAAATGACCTAGAACCACCAATTTTGGTAAGCTGATTCATGTGCCTCCAATGAACAAATCCACATCCAAATTTTTTCAATGCAGACTCCCCACCCCCCGCAATCTATTTACCGTGTTTTCTCCCACACCCCTAAACATATCCCCTTGAAACTTACCCCATATACTTTAAATTACTCTTTTGACGTAAATTTCGATTTTCATCAAAATCGGTTGAAATTTGCGGAACTTATAGGTATCAATATCGTTTTGCACCAACAAAAAAATGTTCCAATTGGAAATTCTTAGTAAGAATATGCAGGAATAAATCTTTTTTTGAGAAAAAAGGTACAGGGTATTCCACTGTCGGGCACCGCCTCGACTGTATTACATTTTTTATGCTCCTTTCTTAAAGTGTAAGGTGTATTTTAAATTCAAACATGCGTTTGTGACGGGGAAAGAATTTTTTGAATAAAACTTTCCGATAATGTACGCCTATTTTCATGAAAGCTAAAAATCTCAGAGATCCTAAGAGCTGGAGATGAAAAATAATGCCAAAAATGTACTTGAAAAAGTAAAGTTTTTTGCATGAAGTTGATATCTGGTTCCTTTACTTTTTTCAAAAATGTACTTGAAAAAGTAAAGTTTTTTGCATGAAGTTGATATCTGGTTCCTTTACTTTTTTCAGGTTTTTTTGACTTGAAACTATTAAGTAAATATAAACGAATAAATAGAAATAGGCGAATCGACTCCGTAGAGGCAAAAAGTTGACATTCTTTTGTTTATTAGACTCTTATGAGATGATATATGCGATAGCTTTATATAAAAATTAGTTGATTATGGCTTAAATAACGATATTTGTTAAAACTTAAATTTCGGAATAGTTTATAGGCATTTAGAACATTTTTGAAAAGACCGCTTAGTTTTTTAAAATCGCAAAAAGAAACTATTTTTTTGTAGGACTTTTTGTTTAGTTACGTTAGTCTAGATAAATTTAGACTAGTTCATTTTAATTATTTATTTATTAAAGATTAAGCAAGCTAACTAAACTAACTTAACTTGTCGTGAAAAGCATTGGCAGCGAAAGGCCTTCGGCTCACTAGATTATTTAAAAAAAAAAAGTTACGCGTTCTGAATACGATTGGGGCTGGCTGACAAATCAAGTCGGCTTAATATTTTGGCATTACTTTGGAACATACCGCGAGCAAGCCGCTGTAATCTGTTTGTAAGATAATGTACACCTTAAGAGCAGGTGATACTACTATCCGTGTAATAGCGCGATCCGGCACCTTAAGGCAATGTTATTGTACTGCCGCTCTGTGCGCACTCGATGATCTGGCGCACTACAGTACGCGTTGGATGTTGGTTTGGTACTGAATCCCACCCTTGCGAGTGGTCTTCTATTTATTCAAATTCATCTCTTATTTCTAAGTTACAATACATAATAAACACAGTGTACTTAATACTAGGTATATAAAATGTATATAAGAATGTCAAGTGCGCCGTCCAATCCTTATGGGAGCACAAGTGATATTTGACCTAGGATACATTATCGAATGCTCAACAGTCGCATTACAATGCAGGCCGCTTATCCCTTGTTAATTTATATGCCACATACACAATCCCAACATATGCAGGCGACTTGAGGCCTACACAGCAAGAATAGTCATAAACCATCCCTGTAATCCGCGTTGCAAGGGTTCCGATGTGACGTCTTATGTTCATGTCTAAACATATTGCTTTTAAAGGTTTCGATTCCACTGGCTTCTGAATTAAAGCGGCAACTACCCCTTTCGCTGAAAACGGATAGTCTATCAGCAGATCATAGCACCTTCTGATAATATGCTATTCAAATCTGATTTACCCTTTAATCAATTTACCCTTTAATCTGAAATCAAATTTTCATTGACTTCAGCAGACCTTTTACAATGATCGGCAAAAAGCCCATTCTAAAAATAATAAGAATACACTTTAAACAAGATGACGTCACAATTACTTGGCTGCGGCGGATTATATAGACAAAAATTTTGTCGAAAATAAATTAATTACACAAAATTAAAATAGATGCTAAAAAAAAATGAGAGCTGAAAGATAATAAAATTCTTCAAGCCAAGTTTGTGGGAAATTGGTTTCAGTTTCTGCGTGTCAAATTGTAGACAGATATGTTAGATAACTAGATCAGGACTCTTTTTTTTTCGAGAGGGAGGGTCGGAAAATCAAGTTACTATCATATTCTAAAAGTGCGAGTACTATCTCCAATTGTATTACCTAAAAAATGCGATGCTGTATTGGTAATAATGAGAGGGTTGCAAAATCAGGTTTTTCTCATCTTCTACAAATGCGTGTACCATTTCCAATATGATAAATTGTAAAGAGTGTTTCTTTTAGAGTTACCAAAGTTTGAATAATTATAAAACTAAGAAATATATTTTTAATATCAATGAAACGGGTTTTGTTGGACACAAAATTTTATGACATTGATGTTTAAATATGATTTCGGCCATGTAGCCGCCACGGCTGGCGCGTACAAGGCGCAATCTGGAACACCAGTTTTCACAAACTTTCCGCAGCATTTTTGGCCGTATTTCGCCAACAACTCTTCGAATGTTGATTTCAGGTGTTCTATTGTCTCTGGTTTATCCACGTAGATAAGCGGTAGTAATTTTCTCTGGATATAATGGTGTTTCGACAAAAGTTTGTGGATTATCCTCACTCCAAATGCGACAATTCTGCTTATTTACGTACCCATTCAACCAAATATGGGCTTCATCGCAGAACAAAATTTTGAATTTTGAATAAGTTTGACGAACGGAACCATTTATTTGATAAAAAATTTGAACAATTTTCAAGAGTTGCTCTGGTGTAAGTCTAACCATAATGAAATGTCAAACCAAAATCAGCAAAAAGCAACTTTCAGGTGTTTGGTTGTTAGCTAAAGCAGTATTGCCAACTCAAAGTTGTGAGCATCTAAAAAATCACGCTGTATTACCCAAAACAAATGTTGACGATACTAGGTAAAAATTATTATATTAGTTCCAAACTTATAATAAGGGGGAAAAAAAATATAATAAAGGTTAAGACTTAATCTTAACTCAACAAATTGAATTGAATTAAATTAAAAAATAATTTTTCAAAAAAGAGTACAGTATATTCCACTATCGGATATTGCCTGTAGCAAATGGTCCGACTTTATTTTTTATAACTTTTACTGGGCGCTGTTGTAATTTTGGTGCGGTCTGCGTTCATTTCGCGTATGAACGAGTAAGGACTCCCACTCTCTTCTCTCTCTATGCCTCTGCATTCGCCCAAACTCTCAAAGTGCGGCACTGCAACATTTACAATTAAAAAGCTCAACACAAAATTTACATTGTCGCTTGATGGTCTGCCTGGCAGCAGTGAGAGCAACAATGAGACAGACAGACGTCATCAGCTTTAAGCCAGGCCACTAACCGCTCTCTGCCCTCTGTTATGAGCACTGCCGTCCACTCTCTCGTTCTCCAACAAATGCATTTATTTGTGCTCTTTTTACTGGTTAGGCTACTGCCTTGCCTGACTTTTGGTATACCATAAAATTGTAACGCCACTTTATGCGTTTTATGCTTTATGACCACAAATGAGCGCAGCTCGTTTGTATATGTGAGTAACTGTGTGAGTGAGAGCAACTGTATGCGTGTGTGTGGTAGTGTGGTTTAACTTTTATGCACGCACACATAGAATTTGATTATGGCATGAGCTTGGCGTTTGCCTCTATTTTATTTTATTATGTTGCACTTCTGCTCTTTTTTATGATTTTGCTGTTTTATGTTGCATGAATGCTGAACTTTTTAATTTTAATTGTTAAAAGCTTTTTTGTTAACGTGGCACTGGACATGCAGCTTGCCACTTGCAATAAACACCAGCTTCACCCCTTCACACAGTCTGCAGCATGTTACTTTGCTGCATTAATTTTTTTTTTATATACGTGCTGCACCATTTGGCCATAAAAATTAAGCAACATTTATGCATTTAAACTTGAGCACAATCACAGATACTTTTACAAGCACACACGCACACATACGCACATCCGCTTACTTATATACATTTCAATATGACGGCCAGTGTGCCATATGCAACAGTTTTAAACCCCGCCTGATAAATTAAACACAATACACAACGCACAAAATTTCAGATCTCTCTCGCTCTCTTTCGCCTCAGTTGAGTTCAGTTCAGTCCAATTCGAAATTCAGTGTCATTTAACTTGGCCAACTGCGTCTGGTCAGCACACGCCCCCTTAGTCCGCCCACTTGGCCAGGCCAGACGACACTTATGCAATATTAAGCATACGCCGCGTGTTGCAGTTCTAGATAAATTGTCGACGCATTTAATATGAAAAATTATGGCACAAATGCAATTGAATCGTTGGGCATTTATGTATATGTTTTGCTTTAAACTGAATATTTTTCATACAAAATCCTGCATATAAAGTGGGCAGCATATTTGTTGTGTGGCATTTTAAAAATATTGAAATGAAATAAATTTAATGAATATACAAAGAATTTGAATTGTGGTTTTGCCTGCAATTTCATAATAAAAATATTTTCAAGAAGTAAATAAAATTATTTTTGGATAATTTGTGAATTCTTAAAGTTTTTTCGGCGTGCTAAATGTCGTCGATGCTCCTATCTTTATTTGTTATCTGTCAGTTTACTGAAGATCTTGTAGACAATTGGTATTTAAAAATAAATTTTGAATTATGCTTACGAGCTCGCGAAAATTTTTCTCTAAGAAATATAATGGTAGTCAAAATAATATTGATAATAAAAGAAAAGTTTTTAGTAGTTTGAGTTGAGTTTAGAATCGCTTAAGTACAACGGCTAGAAAAGTAGAAAAAGGTGCGCAACTAAGTTCTCGAAACTTTATTATAAAAAAATGGTTATCAATAACTCATTCAAAGTATTGCCCATCGCTAGCTACAACTTTTTCCCATCTTTCTGGCAGAGTTCGAATACCTTGACGGTAGAAGTGTTCGTCTTTTGAGGCTATCACGAATCAAGCCATTTTCCGATATCTTTATATGATTGGAACTGCTGATTAGCCAGACCATGTGCCATCGAGCGGAACAAGTAAAAATTGGGCGGCGCAATATCTGGGGAATATGGCGAGTGGAGTAGGACTTCCCATTTGAGCGTTCCCAAGTAGGTTTTAACAGGATGGGCAACATGAGGCCCAGCGTTGTCATGCAGTAAAATCACTTTTTCGTGCCTCTGCTCGTACTGTGGCCGTTTTTCTCGCAGTGCTCGGCTCAATCGCATCAATTAAGTTCGATACCGTTCCCCAGTGATGGTTTCGCCTTGTTTCAAAAGCTCATAATAAACAACACCGACCTGGTCCCACCAAATGCACAGCATAACCTTCGCAGCGTGAATATTCGGCCGAGCCAGTGACGTGGAAGCATGACCGGGTTGTCCCCAAGATTTTTTCCTCTTTGGGTTGCTGTAATGAATGAAGAAAACTCTTCCTTCTTTGTCGCTGGAGCAGTTGTTCAAAGGCGAAAAAACGACGCTCAACGTCCCTTGGTTTCAAATCATAAGGAACCCAAGTTCCTTGCTTTTGAATCATTCCCAACGCATGCAATCGCTTGAAAATGGCTTGGCGGGTAACTCCTAATGCTGAAGCAAGCTCTTCTTGCGTTTGGCACGAATCCTCATCGAGCAATGCCTCCAATTCAGCGTCTTCGAAGGATTTGGGTCTTCCTTTACGTGGACGGTCGTCAACATCGAAATCACCGTCTTTGAAGCGACGGAACCAATCGCGGCACGTTGTTTCGCTTGGAGCAGCATCTTCGTACACTTTTTGGAGCCCTCGATGCGCTTCAGCTTTCGTTTTTTCGAACAGAACAAGAAAATCAACACTTCCCGCAAATGATGATTTTTTGGCACAAAACTAGACATTTTCACACAACCACAAGTAAATAATGCAAAAAGAAATTCACTAATGTGCCATAGCAGTTTGCTTACCATATGCCTAAGCTTCGTTTATGAAGTTTGGGTATGTCAAAATCGACCAGAACTTTCTGGTAAAGCCATCTATTGACAAACAGCGAGAACTTAGTTGCGCACCTAATAATAATTTTGCCAAACTGTTATTGGCCATGAAATGTCACATAATAACATTTAAATGCCAACTTTGTATTGCTTAAGACTTAAAAATAATGGCGGAGACTTTGAATATGTGGAATCTGTCTTTTTTCATATTGAGTTTATTTCTGCAGATCAAGAATTTTCTAGAACACGAAATTTTTTTTTTTTTGTTTAATGAACAAGCATCATTTGTTGAATTTTTTTTTTTAATGAAGTAGTAAAGCGTATAGTTGCAACAGCACGTTCTTAATGCACATAATAGCCCAGCTACTTATTAGCGGCTCTCAGTCAATGCCAAATGAGTATATAAATAGTTTGTGATATGGATACAGGTGCAAGTGTCCAATTGAAACTAATAAATTTTCATACAACAAATTTAAGAAAATATATCCATTTTGATAACTTAAATTGCTGCCGACAGACAAAATATATAACTTTAGGCATTAAAAATCATTTTCCCTAAAGAAATCAGCCGATGGTACAGCTTTGTGCGTAAAAAGGTGTTTTATAGTAATACATGTGTTTTACCGAATAAAATGAACTTTATTTTTATGATAAGATAATCTTCAAAAAATTAAACTTTTAATTAAAAAAAAATGCCGTACGTTAAAATCGGGCGCGGACGACTTTGGAATACTCTGTCCGATGAGGGCTATACGATAAAGTCAACCGATGTTCATAAAATTTGGTACAGTGTTGAATGTCTCTAATAAACTTCCGAATGCCAAATTTGGTTGCGATATTTTCATAAACAAACGAGTTATCCATCTAAAATTTTGGTTTTTTTTTTTTATTTCGAGATTCTCTGGAACACCCCTATATAAGCCATATAATGTAACCACGATATTTAAAGAAATAAAATAAACTTGTTTCCTTTGGAATAATAACGAATCTTATTGAAAAGTTTGATTGCTGTAACTCTTACCATCTCCGAGATCTAGGCTTTCATACGGACGGACAGACAGATCGACCTTTTAAGTCACCCTGGTCAAACTTCTGGTAACTTTTCGGGGTCTCCGACGTCTTCTTCTGTATGTTATACACATTTTCGGCTTGCACAAACTTATGTACCCTTTGTACCGTATTGCACAGAGTTTAAAGTATGCAAAAGCCAATTTTTTCATAGCGTGGTAAATTATTTATAGCCTGACTTACTTCTGATAATGCACATCCTTTTGTTAAATTTGTATGTCTTTTATTTTGTCAGGTTAGATTAGTCGTTAACCGAGATTATGATAAGCCTTGTGATATAAAAAACTTCTGACCTATTAACTGTGGTAGGTGACCGTTCCTTATATAAAACACAAAATGCATAGTTAAACTTAACAATTTATTAACACGAGTCGAAGGCCCCAGTAGCTAGTTTGCTCGTTAAAAATTAATATTAAGTTTAGTATTAAATACTAGATTTAATTTGTTAAAATAAAAATAAAAAATACAAAAATTTATTAACACTTCTAATACTTAATATCCAATATCCTCTCTATCCGTCAAAGTATATATAAGTACACATAGCCTTGCTTAGACTTATTTAACATAAAGAGCGAGACACATTATGTGTACTTGCTACTATATAACCCTCTCTCTGCCCAGCAGAGCAGCCTATGAACAAGACTATAAATATAGCTTATTCATGTTCATCGCTCAATTATAAAAAAATATAAAAGCTTTTTATAGTTTGTTCTTTGTTTGCTTCGTCTAGCGTCGCCTTAGTTGCCGCAGAGGACCCCTAAGGCGAGGGTGCTGCTGTTGTCGAAGGGCAAGCCAAGCATCATAGCATTTAGCATCTTTTAATTTTTGATAAACATTTTTTTTTTAATTTTTTTACAAATCAATTTTAATGGTCTTACAAAAAGATTTTTACAGAAAGGGATAAGCAAAAAATAAAAATATTCAAAACGCTGCCTTACTTTAGGCCCTAATTGTTTTCAAAAGATTTAAACAATTATATTATACAAATTCTTGCATAACTTTCTTGGGCCTATAACTATATGATCTCTCCTACAGGCAACATACACACAATAAAATAAAGAAAAACAAGGAATAAACGTTGCTTGGATTGTGTGCTTAACAAATTTTGTAATCCTTTAACAAGCCCTGTACTTCCGGCTTGGCTGTTACGCACGCCTTCGGCTGTTGATGCTGTTGTTGTACATATTTGTTGTATCTGTTGTTGTTGTAGTTGTTATTATTTTGTTGTTGCTGTCGCTGTCATTGTCTTGCGCCTCATCAACGCATAATTAATCTTTCAAAAATCATCAGTCGTCGCAGGCATTAATCTTTGTTAAAACGTTTCACGCAACTTTTAGTCCATTGTTATCCATACGCCATGTGTGTTTTTTTGTATCTGTGTGAGAGATGTCTGTGTGTGAGTCGCATACAAAGCAAAGGCGACGCTGAGCTCTCTTTTTGTCTGTCTTTCCTTACAATTTCATAATTGTGCGGCTGTTGTAGTTGTTTTTGTAGCTGTTGCTGGTGCTGTCGCTCTGAAGTGTATGAAGGCAAAATATTAATGCATACTTTGGGGCGTGCTGACTGTTCGTACATATATATACACATATGTATGTTTGTATATATTTTTACTAATTTGTTGGCAAGTGGCAGCAAAGGCTTAAAGCTTAAATGCCGTTGCCAGAATCGTTCAACATCGTTGAACGCTTCTCGCTACTTCGTTTGGGAACATCTTTGTTCTGCGCCCTAACATATGCAATGAAGTCAACTCAGTTCACTTCACTTCACTTGGCGCGCTTCGTTGCAATGATAAATGATGTCATAATGCAACTGCTGACAACAAGCAGCGGCTGCCGCATGCTCTTGCCTCCAACGTAGCAGCTCTCAGCTATCCGCTCTCTCTTACACTGTCTCACTATGTTTGTCTGCGTGTGTGTGATTATAATAGAAAATAAATGAATGATATGTTTTTGACACGCTGTGGCAGCGCTGCCTTTGCCGCCATTGTCTGTACATCATTTTGTATTTTTGGTTTTTGCATTTCGTTTTTTTTTACATATTTCCGTTTCTGTTTTTGTGTTTTTATTTTTGTGTCTCGTGCGCTTTAAGTTTCAACAAGCGCGAGATGACGACTCACTTATAAAGAAAGGCATCTTTGGCATTGACGCTGCTGAATGCTGACAACAACAACAACTATGAAGATACAGGCACAAAATGGCGCTGGCATTGCTCTTCATCATGCTCAATTTGCGCGAATTGTCTTGTCTCGCCTTATTGTTTTTGCTGTTGTTGTTTTGTCTGTTGTCAGGCCTTCGTCAGTATTTGTCGTACTCAGCATCAACATCAACAACAACAATTGCAACAACATGGCCATTGACAGAGACAACAACTTTGAGTACGACGCCATCGAAACACACGCGCAATTGATTTAAATATTTTTTGACACTTGCGCAGATAATTGCTAGCATTAATCATGACCGAACAGCTGTCGTATGTGTGTGCGTATGCGTGTGTGTATCTATGTGTCTCTACCAAGTTCAATGCCCACGTTTGTTGCATGCTTCTTGTTCTACGTGTTGGTATTTCTGTCTAACTCGGAGCACATGAATCGTTAAGATTTTCTGGCATTGTTTTTTTTTTGTTGGTATAAACCGAATAAATCTAAATCTCTTTTAGAGCTGTTCTCAATTTCGCACACATTTTTGTCTTAAATGTTCACACAATTTGTTGGCTTATTTTTTTTGTATCGACCTGGTATGTTTTTGGCGTCACTAAAATTTTTTTAAAGCAATCTTAAAAGCCATCAGAAAAAAATCGATCTGATTTTAAATTCGAATTTTCGCAAAGCAAGATTGGTTCGGCCTAGTATTTATGAGAATTTTTCTTACTTTATTACGCTGAAATTAAGAACAAAATACTCTTATTCTTAGCATTAGGACTACAAATTCTTCATTGAGAATGTTTGTTTTTAAAATCATTATAAACTTTCTCAAATTAAGATTTATTTTTTTTTTGAAGCCGAACTAAACTGAATTGTGGTTCTTGAGATCATACCTTGCATACTTTACTGTGTACAAAAAAAAAAAACACCCCTAATGAGGTACTTTTAACACCGCATATTACTATTTTAAGTACGATATTATTATTTAAAAGTTTTCGTTTTTTTCGAGGTCCTCTGAAACACCCCTATGGGAGCTATATAATATAGCCCTGATATTAAAAAAATAAAATAAACTTGACTTCCGTAGGATAATAACGGATCTAATCTGAAAGTTTAGTTGATCCAGCTCTTACCATCTCTGAGATCTACGTGTACATACAGACGGACGGAGGGACAAACGGACATTTTTATGTCGACTTCTCTAGTTACCCAGACGATACTTTAGGTAACTTTGGGGGGTCTACGATGTCTCCTTCTGTATGTTACATAGATTTTCGGCTTGCACAAACTTAATAACTTAACTTTGTACCCTACGGTACAGGGTATAAAAACGGAAAAAAATAAAAAAAAAACACCAAAGCGCCCTCTGGCGGCACCCAAAATTAAAAATATACATGTATAACCCCCAACTACAGATTTCGCTAGAGAAAGAATAGCGTTTTTTGGCCTTTTCAATGCAATGTCTAAGTCGATTTTTGATTATTTCGAAAAAAACCTATTTTGAAAAAGTGGGCGACTCGAATTTCATTTTAGACCCATAGTTTCTTGGGCAAAGTTGCTTAGAATAACCCAAAGAATCAAAATCGCTGTGAGCCCCAGAACGTTTTTTCGGCCCCATACAAATTGACCCGCCCTAATGTACATATATACCAACTTTAGTATATATTTGCTTATCGTAATTTTTCTTCATTTTATTTATTTGTTTTAGAAGTTTCTCGCATTATGATGATATTCTGGGCGTACCTTTGCTTATAAGACCACAAAATATCGTCAGTTTTAGGAATTCTTTAGTCCTTTTCAGTGTCCTTAGTGCCAATAGGCCGCTTTGAGCCAAAACTAGTTTTGTTTATATGGAATGTTCTGGTATTTGGGCACCTATGCGTGGTTATCCTTTTCAAGGGACACAGCTTATTTTTGAGTGAGAGTTGCTAAGCCCAGCAAATTTTTGTTGTAGAAAAAAAAGTCGAATATAATTGAACTGATCTGAATTTATCTTTAAAAGATGTTTTTTGATCTTGTTAATGTGTCACTTTCCGTATTATTTTGTAGCCAGAAAGTCTTGTGGCATTATAGTATCTAGGAGTTCAAGATGGTCGGATCGACGAGTACTGCTTAAGTGGTAACACCATTGTGGAGCATGGTTTTTTAAGGTAAGTTTTCGATTTTTTTTTCAAAGAAACTTTATTTTATATTAAAAATACTAATAGGTGACGATATTATGCATATTTTGAGCTACAACAACTAATTTTTCCAAAGTAATAAAAAAACAAAATGGCGTGTGTAGAGAGTTTTCAGAGAGGCCTCCACGGCTGCAGCTTTTTGACGTTGCCATTGATCTGAAAAATAAAGAAATGTGTTACCTATTAATTTTCGAACCAAAGGAAAGCAAACCACGAAGGGGTTTTAAAAAATGCCAATTTTATTTAAGTTGTTGTCAAAAATATCATGAAAAACTAGATAAAAATTGACTGAGTTATTCGTAAAGCCATTCGAAAGCTTTTAAAGTTTTAAAACTGGCGCGACCGCACGGCGGATCGCCATGCACCCGACGCTTATAAGTAGGGGAATAATTTCTTCCAATTTAGCTTAGAAAAATTTGATTTTCTGAAAATTCTACACTGGTATTATCCCTTAATTGATATTCTAGTCGATGTTGATCATATTGGTATTAATAACTTATGGTCGTTCACGCCCCCTTCTGTCCATTAAATACAATGAACAAACCTTTAAAAGTCTTGATCCAGGTAGGTTTCCAGAACTAATTGAATTTATTGTGGGCATGTAGGAACTTCTAAAGAATGTAAATACTATCTTTGGGACTAGGATAATTAAATGTTTTATATATATATTATAAAAAAAAAAAACTTGTAAATTTTTTGCAAATACACAGACGAATTTACTTTCATAAATATAACTCAATTTCGATCAAGAAATTGAAACCTGGAACAGTTCTATTTTTCAATATTTATATAGCATACTTTCGTGCGCCCTGATTTCTGTATCCCTAATTTATGTGTATGGTTATTTTATGGCAAAACAATTTGCCTAAAACATTAACAAGCACTTTAATACGCCTGAACATAAATTTTATTTTATATAAAGGTGAATTGAATTTTTTTCAAGATTTTAAGCATGAACTTTTCGCATTTTGCCTTTTGTGCTCTCATTTATCCAACGGCGTAAGTTATTCTTTGATGGCGTGCCTTTAATGATGTTTTTTATTATACCCTTTAAAAGAGTACATGCAATATAGTTTGAGCTGAATGTGTTTTTTACTGGATTTTCTCAAGCTATTGGAACGCCAGTGACAGCGTTCTTTTTTTTAAATAAAATATATCGATACACTTGTTGCATTCAAACTTGAATTATATAATATTAATATACATATATTTTTTAAATTCTCTATTACTCTAAGGGTAGCTTACGATTTTCTTTTATACAAAAGTTTAAATTTTGGCAATAATGATTGCCATAATTGATGGCGCTAACCACAATCGCGAAATGTCACAAAAAAAAATTACATAAAAGAAGCTTTTTATGTTTCATAAAGCTTTATTGATATTAAGTCAACAAGAACGTTACAAATAAAAATTTCTTTTAAAAATCCTTCCACTACTTCTAAGCTCAAACTATGTTGCTTTTTAGGGTCAGTTCATTAGTAAATAGTTCATTTGTTAATAGAATGTTAAACTTATTTAAAAATAAAACCTCTGCAAATAAAATTTTTGCCAGACAACTCGAAACAAAGCAAAAGGCCATGGAAAGTTATTTAAAAAAAAACACGGTCACACTTTCACAGACAACTGAGCGTCGATTGTCCTGGATTTGTCTTTGTTGTTGTTGTTTTTGCTGTCTGCTCTCATTTTTAGTAGTTCACAACGATTGTTGCTACTCTGCATAACTAGTTCTGTCTCGTTTAAACAATTGGCAGAAGCGTGTTAACTGTTTTAAAATGTATAACGGGTGTTTGAAAGTCATTTGTGAGAATATGCCGTTGTTGTAGCTGAGTTCTTTTACCCTCAGGCACATGCATTAGAATATATAACTAAGGTGTGCAAGATTTTTGTGTCCTACTCATGCTTAGAGCTTATGAAATGAACAATGAAACTTGATCGTCTGTAAAAGTTTGTTGTTCCGTTACTCCAGAACGGATTGTCCGATTTGTTTTGGAATTTAATGACATAGTTTTTAGTTGTCATCATTTTTATTTTTTTTTTTAAATAAGGGCTCCTTTTAGCGTTTTGTGCCTAAATTGAGGGTACACATAGAATTTGTTCGAATTTGACTTCAATGGAATTCAAAAAGAAGAAGCGCAGATTTTAAATTTTTTAATAATATAATTTAAAGCTAAGTTTAGTTTATCCCTGAATTTTGTTGGGCTATCAAACTTTCAAATAAGAAATTTGTTAAAATTCGATAGTCGAGCATTTATACTTTTATGCCTCATTCTTAAGGCTGCTCACGTCGTTACTCGGGCATTCAAACCTTAATACATACATTTATGTGAACAAGGTGAATACCCAAGAATTTTTATGTGTATCAATATATGCAAGTTTTTGGATATTTATCAAAGAAATCTCCCTTATTTTGGTTACATACAAAAATTAGAACGCAACATACCTTTTTTTTGCGACTACGAATATATTCACGATTTTATATCTCTTCATATGGGAGCTCTTTAAGACCACAGTCCCTTGCCATATTATTAGATCCATGCGCAAAAGTTAAGCGTTCCTTATAACATGTAAGTAGGCATTGAGAGGGATATTTTGTATAGAAACACCAAAAGTGTTTGCAGGGGTTTCATTCAAACTTCTGATTTCAAAAACTTCGAGACGATCTCGATAGGGTTCAGGTCAGGTAAATTTCCTGGCTAGTCGAGAATATTTTTTAAATAAAAATGTTGTAGTCCTCCAACATGCACAAAAATAGGCTTTTCTTGTTTCGTGAACCATTTTTTCATTTGAGGGAACAGCTAGGTTTTTAAAACTTTGTATAGAAATAAATGAAAAATAATAATTTGTAATAGTACCAAATAATAAATCATGAAGCAAATCAAAAAAGTAAATTTCCAACATGGATCTAATGATATGACAAGGAACTGCATGTTTAAGTCAAATTCTCATAGTTTATATAAAATATTTTAAGCGTATATAAGTTTCGTTGTACCAAGTGAGCCCTTTGTTAATTTTTTGCAATTAAGCTGCTGTTTAAAAAGACTATGCAAATAGCTTTATTATTTCCTTTTTTTATTTATTTATTTTCCATGGTTATTTTTTATTTTCATTTAACGCGCTTAAAAGCATTATTAAAGTTTTCTTTGTCTTTCATATTGTTGGACAGCCGCTGGCAAGCTCAAAATGTGTAATTAAAATCATTTGCCAGACAAAGTACACCCATAGAGGTATTTACATGGCACCAACACGTTACTGACACATCCTCTTGTGTAGTGTGTGCAACATTTCCGCCTTTATTGCCACCGCCGCCTTGTCAAATTTATCAGCAAATCAATCAAATGCTGTAAGCAAAGTTCAGAACCCTTTACGAACTACTCCTTCACCTTTCAGAGATTGTGTGTGAAAAATGTTGGAAATTGATGCCAAGTGGCGCGACAAGCATCAACCGTCAATCGTCAAGCTGCAATGCCTTTGACCGTTTGCAGTGAAAATTTATTTGATTGCCGGCTATAAGCAACTGCTAATATGATACAAGTTGACGGGGACGAACGTTGTTGGATGGAGATGACGATGACGATGACGTTAAGAATGACGAGCAGCATGACGAAGGACAAGTTGTCCTTGTTGGATAGTCCGTTTGTGTTTGAACAGACGAAACTCGCTGACTTGCCGGATACTCGTGCTTGGCTAGTGGTTCAGTGACTAATGCTAACTAAGCATCGGAGCTGATTGTTTGTAGTTGAGTTTTATTAACTATCCCTGAAGTTGTTTCTAACGCACGCAAAAACATGCACTGTACGATTTTTCAGATTGTCGAATTCGTTAAAAACGAAAAGCTTTGTAGGTGAAAATCAATTTTGGATCAACTTTTCGTTTATCTCTTAGTTTTTTGAAGTGCTATGGCGTTATGGCGTTATGGATGGTAAAACTTGTATGATCAAAAAATAGAGTGGTTTAAGAAACTATAAAATAATTTAACGCTTTTACTTAATTTTTAAGCGTTTCAGTTGATTTTACTATCTTTTTTTTATCTTTCGCTATTAACTTTGCCAAAGCATTTCATTTGATTTGAAAAGGTACAGGAAGTTCAAAGCTAAAGTTTTGCCAAGTATAAACATCAGCCGTTTCTTGTTTTCCTCAAGAGAATTGTAGGAAAATGCTGAAAATTCGCGCATCAGCCAATGTTAATTAATGTTAATACGATTTTTAAAAAGACAATCCAAATTATTTTACTTTCAACTTGATTTTTGTTTTCAAAGTTCTCGAAATTTTTTTCTTACTATTGTCTGCTCTTTCTACCATCTAAGAGAGCTTTTTTCCGTTTTAGCTTACTGCCAGTTTTCAGCTATTGAATCCAGTAATAAATAAATTAAAAAATTTTCATTATGCTATAATAAAAAGCTGTTGTTGAGAATGCTACTTAAAAAAAGAAAATGTAACTATGATAGTGTAGTGTGTCACATAAATATATGTTTAAATACAATAATGCAATGAGTACATGCATATACAATGTATAAGAATGCAGCGCAAGCAGTTCCCACAGCGAACCAAAACCATTATGCAGCGCAAGCAATTATTCCAACGGCAAACCATTCTTAAGTGCGGCTCAAGTGTAGCGCAACCACTTATGTAAACATGCTGACCAAGCCAAATTGTATATGCATGGATTCAAATATCAATTCGATGTACTTTTAAAGTTAACATTAAGAACAAATTTGTAAACCCAAAACAGTCTAATAAATGCGACCGAGCAACTAAGATGTGTGTGTTTCTTTAATACTATATGAGTCTGACAACAATAGAGCTTTTTTTATAAAAAATAAAAATGAAAACAACCTCTTAGAGTTTATGCATTTAATAGAATTTAGCTCAACCACATTTGAAACCTTCCGTATTCTCCCTCTACCCTATATTCCGCCAGGAAAGACTTTTGAATTCATATTATATATAATTGAGAGGTAGAGGAAGGTTGTGCAGGGAATGAAAGAGAATGAAGAAAAATAATAACAACCGCCGTGTGTGTTAACTGTGTGAAGTTTATTTGTGACTGAACTTAAAATAGGTTGTATTCATATGTATTGATCTTCACCTTTAATACAAGTGTGGTGAAAGGTGAATTTTACTTACGTTAAAATTTAAATGCAATCATTGCCAATTTTCAACATATATTATATAGCTTTGTGTATATTTTTGTGATATAAATGACGAAGTTCCAGGAAATAAATAATTATAATATGAGGGTCTTATTGCTTTCTTGGTAATTTATGTATGCTTGAATGTTCAGTTTGAATGATGGACCAGGGCTTTATAATTTATTTATTTATTTATTTTAAAGTGGAACAACAAACTGTACTTAAATTATGAGAAAAAAAAATAAATTAAATATTGAAAAATACAACAAGGAATAAAATAGATATGAACTAATGCAAGTCACTAGAAGGTATAGTAGACCTTACGGAAGAGAGGTATTTATACAGGCTTTTATGAATAAAGCATAAGACACGGAAAGGATCATGCATAGTAAAACTAGATCTACAAATTTGCAAGGCTAAAGGGCGAACATTACAAGTTACTCTGGTTGGTACGACAAAAGAACCTTTATTAAGAAGTTCAGTGGAATCCATAAGGCCCAGTAAGAGCTTATGCAAGAAAAGTACATGGCAGGTTCTACGGTCATTTAAGGAAAGCAGCTTTTCAAAAAAAAAAATGGTCTACAAAATAATTAAGAAAGAATATATGAAAATTTTTTAACTAAAAAGCGAATATAAGATGAAAAAAATCTGAGGCTAACTTTAAAGGATCGGTAGATTCAATACAAAAAAAAACAAATAGAGATACTATTGAAGAGTATATGGCCCTATGCTTCACTAGGAGTAACAGGACATAAGAAGAATTGAAGAGTATAGCATTATGTGTCTATTGTCTACTGAGAACTTTGAGCTATGCCTTAATAATTTCTGTCGGATATAAGAGGCTTAGTCTGTCGAAGAGGAGGAATTGCTTTTGAGTTGACTCAAACCTATCCTGATAATGGCGGTATTAAGGACTCTAAACGCAAGAGCTGTATAAAGAAGTTTGGTTGTGTAAGGGTCCTTAAACTCTTTAGACCAACGCTTAATGAAAGCAAAAACCCCTCTAGCTTTATTTACAATATCGCAAATATGATGGTTAAATTGAAATTTATTATGCAAAGGTCTAAAAGACTCATGATACGTTCTAAGGTAGAGGAGTCTATAGAGTAAGCAGCCAAATGAGGAATAGAAAGAGTTGGTTGACATTACATCAATATTGCATACTATCGAAATCGTGCTGAAGAAGTGAATGCTTCTCATTATCATTGTAGGAGTAGGACAAACAAAGTTTTACATTATCCGCATACATAAGAATGCGGGAAGACCGGGTAACTTGTGGCAGATCAATAATGAATAAGATAAAAGTAGAAAACCCAGATGGCTGCCTTGGGGTACCCCTAACGTGACATTAATTACTTTAGATTGGCAGCCTTTGAAAACTACCTTCTACACACGATTAGATAAATAGGATAAGAACCACTTTAAAAGACAAGGCGGAAACCGTAAACGCGATAGTTTAACTAAAAGAATGCTAGAAGAAGTATAAATGACATCAGCTTGCGTTTCGTAAATAAACCCATTGTTAATAAGAGAAGATTTTCTAAAAGTTAGGTAGAGAAGGACCGACGCTTTACAGACCCGTGACGGGAGTCAGATATTAAAGAATGCAGCACGCATTTTTGAATTGACAATCCTTTTAAAAAATTGTTGGAATTGATAAAAGCGTGGCAATACCTTGGTAGTTCACAATATTAGGGTTGGTGTGTACAGAGTATGTTGTTTGAAAAAAGTTCGCAAACAAGTCCGCGATTTCAAACTTGTTAGCAGAACATGCAAGTATAGCGATGCAGGAAGACTTACTATACGTTTAGATTTAACAAGAGAAAAAAAATTCTTCGAGTCACTACAGATGTTAAGCCTACAACGGGCAAGTTAATTATTGTAGCATATTCTAATAAGAAGAATAAACTTGCTGCCTAAGATAGAAAAATTATAAAAGTCGACCGTAGAACTACTTTGCTGAAATCTTTTATTAGAAAAATTTACGATTTTTTAAGTTAGACAGATTGGGCGCAAGCCAAGGCGATTTAAAGGAAAGACTCAGGACGGGGAAGGGAACAAAGATAGCAAAAGCGGCGTCTTATATCCGACAGAAATTATTAAGGCATAGCTCAAAGTTCTCAGTAGACAATAGACACATAATGCTATACTCTTCATTTCTTCTTATGTCCTGTTACTCCTAGTGGAACATAGGGCCATATACTCTTCAATAGTATCTCTATTTGTTTTTTTTTGTATTGAATCTACATCCTTTAAAGTTAGCCTCAGATTTTTTTCGTCTTATATTCACTTTTTAGTTCAAAAATTTTCATATATTCTTTCTTAATTATTTTGTAGACCATTTTTTTTTGTAATCTGTGAATTTGTTTAACTAAATTTACAATTTTGAAACATGTAATTTTTAAAAGTTAAGACTAGGATAGTATTCGATCTTAGAAAATAGGAATAGTTTAGTTGGATATTAGGTTCATATTAAATACTTAAGAAAAAACAGAGAACCAATAAATAAAATTCGCAAATACTTTAGTTGAACTAAAACGTTGAACAGGAAAATTTTTAGTTCGAAACATTTCGCAAAACTAACAGTCTTATCTTAGGATGCATAGTTTTTCTCAGTGTAGACTAACACACATAGAAACTTACAGACATATGGAATCTCAGCATTGTAAATCGTCCTTTTTGCTCTGATCTGTTCCATGTTTGCTGGCAAAATTGCTTGTGATGAAGACAGTCAAGCGTCAATCAGTCAGTCACTGCCGCTGTAGCAGCGGCAGTAGAAACGGCAGCAGTCACTGTCTCTATATATGCCTGTCTTTGTCTCTGTTGATTTGCTGTCTCTGTTGGGCCAGTCGACTTGTCAGTTAGCATGCCTTTTGCGTTTGGGCAGCTTTGGTACAATGCCAAAGCCAGGAGCATGGCCAGACATGTGTGTGTGTATCTGTGTGTGGTATAGTGGTAGTTGTATGTAGCTAGGGCTCGTCGAGAGAGAGATAATCACTTTGGGAAATTGCTCATGAATGATTTGTTGGCATAAATCAATTTGATTGATGAGCGTCAATATACTTATATGCCGCTTTGATGTGGGCAATTCCGGAACAGACTCATACGAGCCTTATATGAGAGAGTGTATGTGAGAGAGTTGGCATTTGTGTGAAGGCCAACTAATTGATCCATTAAGCATCAATTGCTTGGTTTGGTTTGGCGGTTCGTTGATTCTTTTTTTTTATGCCACTTGTTTTGTTTTGTATTTATTTTTGTTGTTGCAACCATCATCGACTTTTGCCACATTTTTTACCTTTGCTTCACTCTTTTCTTACTTTTTGACACACATTTGCCGCATATAAAGCAACCAACTGTCGCTGTGGCAACTTTTTGCTATTTCAACTTGAGTTGTTATGACACTTTTAATAACTTTATTATTACATTTACATAGTAGCAGCAAAAGAAAATAACAACAACAACAGCAGCCGCAGTAGCAGCAGCAGCAGCAAAACGGAAGTCGCCATTTTCTTATGCTTGCCAAGTTTTTGCCAAAGAAATGAGCACCCTTGCATATGTTTGCAGTTTTTTAGCTCTCTCTCTTTCTCTTTGTGTGTGTGTGTGTGTGTGAGTTTGTTTGCGTGTATATGTTTGGCCTAGCTGTCTACGCAATTAAAAGTTTAATATAATTAAATGGTTTTATGACTTTGCAGCACTTACACGTAGTCAGCAGTCATGCCCCATACTCTTGCATTCTTTTGACTTAGCCTGGCAACCCTGTCAGCCATTTTAAACTGCCAGCAAGTCAAAAATTCCAAGCACACACTCACACTCACTCACTTATAGTTGGAACTCAATGGCAGACGTTTCAGTTTCTACTATCTACTACTCCGACTATCTTTGCTATCAAAGCGATTAAGCCATCAAAGTTTGCTTGCGACACGCAGCATTAACGCTTCTTGGTGGGCGTTGTGTCTGTGTGTGCGGGGGTGTGGCAAACTAAGTGCAGCTATCATTTCTACGTGTACGGAACGTCGATAATTACTTGGCCAACGTACTCGCAGACATCAGCAGAAATTGGCTTAGAGCAGTGTCGTAGTTGGACAAACCCGACAATGTATTTGTGGCTTAGAGCGCAGAGAGTGCGCGGAAATCGAGGAAAAAGATTTTGTCCTAATGTCATCGCTACAAATCTCGTATGTCAGCTGGTATTTGTGCGTGTATGAGTTTGTGTGTGTCTATGTGTGTGTATGTTTGGGCGTAGCTTATAAATGATAGCGGCAGACACGCCCAATGCCAAACATCAGATTGGCTAATTTATTTATGGTCAAAACATGCACACAGACAAACAACTGAGCCAGGCTAAAACGGCGTTAGCCACAGTTATATAAATATAGACGAGCTTTGCCAAAGTGTCTGTTGATGTGGGTTGACGGGCATACAGACAACTGACATTGATTCGTTAGTTCGAGGGATCACTGGGTCGTGACTTTAAGGGCCGTTGGAGCAGCAACTGAAACAGTTTATGGCTTAAACTCTAAACTTAAACCAAGTAAATTGCCAAAATTGATCTCATAATTTGTTTTCTTATAGGGCAAAAATCAAAATTACCAAAGAAATTTGATGTCGGTTTTGAAATTTTTCTTGGCTTTTGCCTTATGAGCTACAGTGTTGTAGAGAAGAAAGTTTTGGTGTTATTTTCCATAGTTTTGAACGTTAAATATTTTCTTAACCGTTGCACAAACGTTTTTAATCAGGAAAAAAAAAAATAAATTTACATTCGCTATTAAGGACTTAGTTGATTGTTTGGAGATCTGAACTTTTTTAGCAAAAAATTACTGTGAACATGAAAGTGGGACGCCGACCACTTGGAGACTCATATTTATTATTATGAAATTGAAGAAAATATAGCGCTTTAAAGTTATATAAGACAAACAGTGGGCGTAGTAGAAGAAAAAAGATGAACATGATCTGGCTGGCCACATAAAGAGTCCAAATTTATCCTAGCTTTGATAGTCTCCAAGATCCAGGCGTTCATACAGTCGGTAAGATAGAGAGGCGGACAGACAAACGGATGGCTGGAAGATAAATTTATTTGATGGGGGACTTAAAATAAGCATAACGCCGATATCGTAAGAATGAAATAAACTTGTTTCACCTCAAATAATAAGTGAACTATGTAAATCCAAAAGTAGGTTGCTTTTCCTATCGTCTCTGATATCTAAATAAATTTTTTTTTTTCAAACTCAGGAAACCAAGATTCTTGAAGGAACTTGTAAAGTGAAATAGTAGAAAAAGGTGTAAAGGTTTTCATGGATATTTGTTTACAATTAAAAAATGTTCGATCATGATTTTTTTTTCCGTGTAATGATCTTAAACTTCGCAGAACATCATTCGTAGACCCCCCGAAATTACCTAAAGTATGATCAGGGTGACTAGGGAAGTCGATATATCCATGTCCGTCCATCTGTCTGTCGGTCCGTCTGTCTATCCGTATGAACGTCTTGATCTCAGAGATATTAAGAGCTAGTGCAATCAAACTTTCTGTTTACTTTTTTGATATCGGGGTTACATTATATAGCTCCGAAAGGGATGACCTCGAAAAAAACCCAGTCTTAGGTGGATAACTCGTTTATTTACGAAGATATCGTTAACAAATTTTGCATTCGGAAGTACAAAATTTTATCCAAGCCGGTTGAGTATATCATATAGCTCCTATAGGACCGATCGGTCAAAAAACCGTATTTGTGCAAACTTCTTTGTGTTTCGTCTTTTTATTTGCTTTTGAAAAAGTAAGGTTTTTTTTCTAGTGGGAACTGATAAGATTACGACGGAAGATGATCGGTTTTTTTATTTGGCAAGTTCTTTGCTTATCCATCTCATAGAAGGATAACGCTTTAAGATGATCAATTGATTCGGACCCGGACAACTTTGAGATATCATGTACCATCACGTTGCTATCAAACAATGTATGTATACATATTCGGCCGTGCTCCGGAAAACGAAAAAAAAAAAACAAAACGAACAATTTTATTCGGATTCGTTTTTCCGTGCTCCCAATTCCAAATTCTTTGCTCTTGCCATTTACTCATATATCCCTTGCTCATTGCACAGCTTTAAAGCTTTCGTGGGAAATTATCCACGATTATGCTATTCCTATTATAAGGGAAATTTTTTTTATGCAAGACATGAAATAATTTTAGTCTTAAATGCGAATTCGTTTTAATTCCTCTTGCAACAAAACATTCGGTTTCAAAACGAATCCGAATAAAATATTCGGATTTGTTTTCCGTAACACGGCCGATTGTTAAGGTTATTCGAAGGTTCAAATTTGGTTACAAAATCTTCATAAGGTTCGCTTTCGGCATTAACGTGCGCCATCTTATGAAATGCCTTAACGAATATTCTAAGGAATTTCCTGTTAATTGCCGCAGGAGATTGTCAAAGCACAAAAAAAGAAAAGGAAAATCATTTCTTTTTTAATATTATAGTATTTACTTAGGCTTTTATTATTTGATTTTGCAACATTCCTTTTGTAATTTGGATATAATATGTGTGAAATTGCACCAGAAATATTTGTATCCATCTTGAGCTATTTAAGGACAACCGCAAAGAGCACATTATTCAGCATGAAACGCGACCATTAGTCAAGGGGATGAAATGGGAGTAGAATATATGCAAATAAATGAAATGAAAGATGCATACAAATCATATATAATACAAATTAATAGCCATCAACTTGTACATTTTTGGGTCACATTTTTAAAATAGGTTTGTGCCTTATTGAAGCGCATTAGGCTGACCTCAAATGGGGGGTTGAGCAACGGGACTTGGGGTGCTCCAGGCGCTTTGTCTTTGCCATGGCAAATTAGTAACTCGTGGGCATTTTAATTGCGACGGCGATGGCAGCTTACCAAAAAAAAAAAAAAAAAAAAAAAAGAGTATATTCTATATGTAAAATAAAAATAAATTTATTTCTACCCTTTTCAAAAAAAAAAAAAAAAAATTTGAGCAAAACAGGACCAAAATTATTACAGACGGCAGAGAAGATGCGCCCCGGCCTAAATGACTTAACTCATTTAATGTGCCTCTAATGGGATACAATTTAAATTTAATTGATTTCGCCAACAATATTTAAGTATGTTTGTTGTTGGGCCAGCTTTTGGCTGGCAGACCGCAAAAATTTTTCTAAATTAAAAATGCCTTAGCAAAATGCGCAACACTTTAATGGCAGCTTCAACCAATACATTTACATATAGGCATGTTGGATATAGTATGTACCATATATAATTACGTATATAAGGCTTCAAAGCGATTCGAAGACCTTTCGATGCGGCAAAACTTCGTTCTTGGAAAAACGTTTTTGGCTTAACAATTAAAATAATTACATGCTTTTAGCAAACCCTACGATTCGCAGGTATTTCATTATTCATTGTTTCAAACAAATGGCTTTGGCTCAAAAATTGATGAGGAAATTTTTTTAGAAATATCTTTTGTAATTTATAAAATAAATAACATAAAAAATTATAGTTTATTTTAGAAATCTTAAAATGTTGTGACTGCTACAGTGAAAGTTAAGAGAGGAAATAATGAGCAAATAAATAGAAGATAAAATTCCTCCCAATAACTTTGTAAATTAATGAGACACCCTTAGAGGCAATCATGCACTTCATCATTTGTAGTGCATATCACGTATACGTGATATGATTTCTCTGTGAAAAACTTATTTTACAGAGAACCTTTTTGGTACAGTATACATAAATTTTGAAAAATTGCACTTGGGCGAGCTGGAGGTCAACCCTGGCAACATATCATTGGCTTGAATCCAAAAATTTGCTTTGAAAACCATAATGTAAAATAGCCTTGGACCGCCAAACCAAATTTCATCATTAGTTACAAGGATTTTTCAGCTTGGCTTGCATTTCTATCTTTTGTACCACCAGGTTTTATTACGCGGCAAGTCAACCAAGCAACCATCAGCGTGCTCTCATATTGATTAAATATGCTAAGCGGTGGTGTCTTCGTATCTACCAGAACCAGGGGACTGAGGTACACATGCTTTGGCAAAAATCGGCTGACAACACTGTGTTTTTCTTTCACTGGCTCGCTGATTTATTGGTTTAATGCACCCGGCGCAGGCGGCCAACTCAAGCAAACGCCCGCATAAACATGGCGCAACAAACCGCAACGCGGCTGCGAGGTGTTGTCGACGGTGACGGTGACAGCAGGAAGGAGCAGGCAGGCCAAGCTGCAAGCCAACAATGGCTGCCAAGAGCTGAAACCTTTGGTGCCCGCAACCATTTCTTGGAGAAGCTTGGCAGCTAATTTATGTGCGCACGCTGCAAAGAAAATGCTGGCAAAAGGATACGCTGTATATCCTTGCCAATGGGTGCGTATGGTTATATGTGTGTGCATGTTTGTGTTTGTCTGGCATTTTCATAGTGAAAATTATGTTTAAAGTAGTCAAAGGGATTGGTTAGGATGTTTAAGGATTGCGCCGAGAGAGTGTGCACTGACAAAGGCGCAAATGTCAGCGTGTATAAAAATTCGCATTTTAATATTTGCTAGTAAAGCTGTGACCGACCCGAACACGCCCAGCCGCATGGCGTTCTGCCCGCTTATTTGCTTGCCATTTTATCTGTAACCAACAGCTGGCGTTTGTTTGCGGTGTCTGTTGCCACCTTGCGCTGCTGACGTCACTGGCGCTGCATTGCATGTTGACTCTCTCACTGTCTCCATCTCTCTCTGGTGTCTCTTGGCTACAATCTTACCTTTCCAACTGCCAGTGCAACACTAATTTATTTTATTTGCCAGTAGATGACATCGTCTCACTGCGGCCCTACTCTAAATATGATTCAAAACAAGCATTATAAAATGTATTGCATAATGCAGGGCGCCCAGACTTGAAGCTGCTTATACTGCCTGCAACTGCAGCAGCTCCAAGTGCTCCTCCATTTGATATAAAGTGCTTTGACATTAAGTGCTAAAATTTGCTGTCAGTTACTTGGTACACTAGTTGCGATTCCATGGCACCATCATCTTGGACAGGCTCTAAGCGATTTTTGTTATCTGTAAGTTAGCAAGTTAACAAATTGCATTAGCCAAACGAGGCAGGAGAAAATGCTCTCAAAAGATGACAACTTGCCAACCTATAGCAAGAGATAGAGAGAGATGTAATACTAAGAATATTGTAAGCAGCTCTGTAGCTGGAAGTGCTAAAGTTTCTGGATTTTTTGTAGATGTTTGATCTCACTGCGAGAGAAAACTAAAGGATCTGACCTAGTCAAGGTATTTAGGTGTAATAAATAGGGATCACAAACAGGACAGAGGTTATCAATAGATTTTGTACCAAAAAGCTTAACTTTAATATTTTAAATAGTTCACTGTGGACATCAAATCTGAGAGGTTCGCAGCGAAGATATAATTTAAAATTAAATTAAATTATATTTCGTTGAAAATAATTATTTCTCGGGATTTGGTAATTATACGTGAATTTAAATGTTTATATAGATTTTTGTGTATGTGGTATACATATATGCAAATGGTTTTTAGTAGACTTTCTAAACAAACAAATTTATTATTTTTATACCCTGTACCGTATGGTACAAAGGGTATATTGTGTTTGTGCAAGCCGAAAATGTATGTAACGTACAGAAGGAGACGTCGGAGACCCCCCAAAGTTACTTAAAGTATGATCAGTGTGACTCGAGAAGTCGATATACCCATGTCCGTCTGTCCGTCTGTCCGTATGAACGCCTAGATCTCAGAGATGGTAAGAGCTAGAGCAACCAAACTTTCAGATAAGATCCCTTATTAATCCATAGGAGACAAGTTTATTTTATTTTTTTGATATCGGGGTTACATTATATAGCTCCCATAGGGCTGTTTCAGAGGACCTCGAAAAAAAGCAAAAGTTTTAGATGGATAATTCGTTTGTTTATGAAGATATCATAACCAAATTTGGCAACCGGAAGTTTTTTAGAGACCCCCAGCACTGTACCAAATTTTATCAAAATCGGTTGACTATATCATATAGCTCCCATAGGATCGATCGGTCGAAAAAATGTTTTTTTGTACAAAATTCGTTGTGTTTCGTTTGTTTGTGAAGATACCGTAACCAAATTTGGCATGAGGAAGTTTTTAAGAGTACCCAAGCACTGTTCCAAATTTGATCAAAATCGGTTTACTATATCATATAGCTCCCATAGGACCAATCGGTCAAAAAAACGTGTTTTGTGCGAAATTCGTTGTGATTTGTTTATTTGTGAAGATACCGTAACCAAATTTGGCATTAAGAAGTTTTTTAGAGTTGCCAAGCACTGTTCCAAATTTGATCAAAATCGGTTGACTATATCATATAGCTCCCATAGGACCAATCGGTAAAAAAATCGTTTTTTGTACAAAATTCGTTGCCTTTCGTTTGTTTGTAAAGATATTGTTGGCAAATTTGGCATTAAGAAGTTTTTTAGAGTACCCAAGCACTGCACTAAGTTTGATCAAAATCGATTGACTATATCATATAGCTCCAATAGGAACGATCGGTCAAAAAAACGCTGTTTTTACAAAATTCGTTTTGTTTCGTTCGGTTTTGAAGATATCGGAACCAAATTGGGCAGTCGGAAGTCTTTTATAGTTCCCAAACAGTGTACTAAATTTTATCATAATCGGTTGACTATATCATATAGTCCCCATAGGACCGATCGGACAAAAAAATTTGTTGGTGCAAAATTCGACTGATTTCTTTTTTTTTTATGAAAACATCGTAACCAAATTTGCCCAATATAATATCTTTTGGAGGTTTTAAGCAATTTGTCGGAATTAATTGCAATGTGGTGGTACAGGGTATCCCAAAGTCGTCTGCGCCCGACTTTAACGTACGCCATCTTTATTTAGTAGCAATGATAAGAATATCTAACTAGGCAATGCTCTTTCGTAAATTTGACAAATTAAAAGATATCGCTTACAAAAATGTTTATCTTCTATTTGTCGCGTTTCTTTTTTTACTTGCTGAACAAATATAAAGAAATATTTGTTTCAAAATTGAAAAAAAAAAAAATTTTCATCCCTGGACTTTACAAAAAAAGCTTGTGCTAGTCAATCCTCTTGGCCAAAAATGTTTTCTTGTATAATTTAAAAATAGGTTACTTATTTTCCTTTGAAAAAAATGGGTTTTAGGAAATTTTTATTAATTTAATAATATTTATTTTCATAGCTAAAAAATTTTCTTTTAATAAAATTCTAATAGAGTCTTCAAAAGTCGCAAAAAGCTAAAGCTAAGACTAGTCGGAAAAGCAAAAAGTTGGCGAAAAGAATTAAAAATTTGAGAAAATCAAAAGCAAAATTTTAGAAAAAAAAGGTTAGGATTAGGATTTTATTCCGTGAACAGATTGAAAGAAAATTAAAACACGTGCTTGAATCTTGATGAAAAGTAGAGTACTGCGATTACGAGTCGAACCTTCTAACACTCCTAAAGAACATAATATTTTGTAAAAAAAAAAAAAAACACAATTTAAAAATTAAATCAAAATTTTTATTTCTCAAAAGTATCAGTTTAACCCTTGACAAACCCTTAACTTCAATTGCCAAGACTTTTAAAAGGTGACATGGACGCCTTCTTCATATTTTGCTTGTTTTTGAGTCTGTAATGCCGAAGGCTTTAATGAGCTATAATTGTGTGGCTAAAAATAATAATTATTATGCTTAATTCAAAAGCTAATTAAATATTTAATTGCTGTAAAACTTTGCACGAATATTAAAACGAGATTTCTTTAAGAACTTAACTCATTCGGCTGTCAATTTTATATTAAGCTATAAAGCAATTAATTTGTGGAAACGATATTTTTTTTCTAATAAAGGTGTTGTGATCTAAAGACGAGATATATGTTTTTTATGTAAATCCAAATGCTTAAACTCAGCACGTCAGGTTTCTCTGATATCTTCTAAAACATGCGGGTTTTTGAGGCTTTTTGGAGCTCGAACTCGGATTCAGCGAATCAAAAAATATTGTTAAATGGTGTCTACACTAGAATCCTAAAGTATGTTTTTTTATGTGAATATTCCGATGTCCGATGTCGCGAAGAGGTAATTTTTATTGAAACTTAAATCTCGTGAATTATTGATTGTCATCAAGTAGCATGAAATATTTGTTCTCTTTCTGGGATGTTCAGCATGTCCCGACCGCCTCTTCTTTTCAGAGCTAACCCCATATTGAGTATATTTTGCATAATTATTGTTAATACTAATCTTGTGCAGCTACATTATCATTAATCCGGCACTTAATTTTAAATTATTGATTTACATTTGGATAAGTATTACAAAATCATTTTTTCCCATCGGCTTCGAAACCTTCAAAAAACGTTCTGCCTGATCGATATCAATATCATTTGACAATCTACCCAGCGTATTTAGATATGAGTGTATATATAGGAAGCGTAATATTAACAAAAAGGTCGATCGCCTAATTCTACTGCCCTATGAGGCCTTTTGCTTCACTGGGAGTCAAGGACAGCAGAACAAGAAGAATTCTACTGCCCATATAAGGTTACATTGCGTATACGTTTTTTTTCAAAGTCTTTTAAACTAAGGTTTCATTCTTTTTTTGCATGAAAAATCAGCTAGTTGTCAATCAAATTTCAGGATAGCCATCGTACTTCAGATATTCACTCTAAAAAAATATAACTAAAATAAATATATGTAGGTACTCGTGAAAATATGAAATTCAAAAAAAAGAAAAAATTGTTTTGGCAAAATGATTTTCGCACTAATCCATACATATACAGATATAGCTGTAGAAATAAATCTTTCGCATGTTATTTAAGATTCAACATGCATAATTTTTTATATTTCAGCTGGATGTTATGTAAACTCAAAAGTTAATATGTGAATTATAAGGGAAGTTCGTTTTGACATAAATAATTATAGACATATTTTTGAAATAATTTGAATATTTTGTTTTCTGAAGCTTAGTCAATTCTCTTGATTTTTATATTAATCGGCCTAAATTTTACAGCATTTCGGTGTTTTTCAAAGTTTTTACATTTTATTTTTGACGCTTCTGCAATAAAAAAAGGTTTTAACTTTGCTGCAAAAAGACTTGTTGCCAAGTTAAAGGCTGGCGGGGTTAAACCCTTTTAACAGTATTATAAGAGGATTAGCTACTACTAATATAAATTCAATTAAAAGCTCAAAAAAAGAGAGCACTAAACACTTAGCATTATGGGCATTACTGATAAAAAATAGTTGCTCATACAAATCTACTACGGTATGAGTAGACTTTCATGGTCATTAAGTATACGTATATATTAAATAAATAAAAGTCAACTAGGGACAATAATTTAGCATTATTAAATGGTAAATGAAAATTGCAATATGAAAATTTCCATAAATTTTAAGCATTTTGCATTTTCAACCAAAAAATGTTTGCCAAACTGTTGCTGCTACTGCCTCAGTGTTTGATTTTTTTATTTATTATGATATTTAAATTTTTCATATACTATGTAATTGTTATATGTGTAGCACAACAACAATGCACTTAATTACAACTGCATTATTATAACGCTACAAAGATTATTATTTTTAACCATTTAAGCTCCAAAGCCGAGTTGCATTTATAAAAAGCGCATTAATTATGCTAGCTATTAATGTCGGCTGTTGAAACCAAAAACAAATAACTACAACTACAACAACAACAACAAAAACAACAGTAGCAAAAAAAATTGGGATCAGTCGAATAGGTTCACGACTCTGGGATACGCTACATAAATTTTTCCTAAGAAATATTATAACCTACAATTGTTAGTGACTTCACTTTTTTAGGGCACAAAGTTTCTTGGTTAAAATACTTTTGTGAGGCTAATAAACAAATAAACGTTGATGTGTTCATTCAGGCAAGCTATATCGTTTGAATATTGGTACAATACATAAACAGGCTTTTTGGCACAAGATTTAAAGAATGTTATTGAGAGTACTTGTGGCCCGCTTCTTTCGAAGAATAGTTCTGTTTTGCTTTCATATATCTGGGGATTGAGATATTTAAGAAAATAAAAATGCCAAACCATAAAGATGATAATTTTTATGCGGATGCAATATCATAAAGGATGTTGCTGATTGAAAATTTAATGTATATCAACAAAATTAAACAAGTCTCTTTATAATATTACAAAAACTATTTTTTTTACGTCTTATAACTAATTTTTTAAAAATGATTAAAAAATTTTAGAGTTTCTTTTTTGTAACACCAAATCGATTTGATTGCTATAAAATTCATAAAAAATATAAAAATAAGTTTTAATATTTAATATATTTCTCGAGAAAAAGTGATAGAAAAAAAAATTATTTTTAAATTCTTTTTAAAAGCGCCAAGTTTAAATATTCAAAGGGGTTTGAAAAAAATGAAAATGAAAACGAAAACATTAAGATTTTCTTAAAATTCCAATGCTTAATTTTGCATAGTAGTTTTTAAATATCGTTGTAGGCGGTTTTTTGTTTTTACCTACGAATCATCCATATAACTAGCCTAATTCGTAAAAATAATTGCATACAATTTTGTCTCACGAAAAATCGAATTTGATATCTGAAGGTATAGACAATTTGTAATATATTTAAATAAATTTTGTTTTAGATCGTACCAAAATTTGCATATATCGAATTACAGATACTTCGAAACCAGATTTCAAATTAAAAATCGAACGTCAATTATGCGTTACAAAAATAATTAAATGACAATCCCTTAAGGCTATATTTTTAGATTTTGTGGCTTATAAATACATATATATAATATCAAAAGCAGGGGAAAAGAGATATTTAATCAAGTGATTTTTGAGATATTTCATCCTGAAAATCGATGGTTCCACTATCGATATTTCGATACGTGCAATTTTCCTAAAAACGTAACTTATCTCAAGAGACTAACATGTGAGTTAAAGATGTATTCGACGCATCCTCAAGAAATTCAAAACAAAGACTCATCTAGATTTTCTGTTTGTTACTTTATGATCCGATCTAAAAGTAGTCAAATTTTTTTTTCCGTATCTTGATAATTTTTGTTCTTAGTTTATGGATGATCCCTTGATAGATGCCAAATTTTCATAATAAAAACCTCCAAAAATAAAAATTTACACCACTAAAAGACAAAATGAAAAATAAAAGACAAAAGACACTGAAAAATAATTAATTTTTTTTCTTATTTTTCTCAACTATTTTTTTTATGGAGTTAATCGATTTGGCTTGTGAACCATTCAAATAGCTCAGCCAAGTTGCACTCGATGTCTTTTTAAGTAGGCGTATGTTACTTAAAATTGTTCTAAGGCGGGATAGATTAAAATGAAGCTTGACCTGCCAGCATTTCATGCGCATCTCCTAGAAAAACTTTGTGTTTGTATCTTTGATGGTGTCAGGAGTCTCGGTGTTCATACGTACGTAAACAATAACCAAGATGTAGCTAATCTTAATCTTATGGTCTGCCTTTTGCCTACACAAATCTATAATACTCTTGACCCCCTAGCTGCAGGGTATAAAAATACGAGAGCAAAAATTGCAAGCGTTTCAAAAATAAATTAAAATTTTATATATGGCCATATTCCTGGAAAGGAGCCAAGGGAGGGCAAGCGGGAAACGCTTGGTATGGATGGGCTTTGTTGTAATGGTGTGCGTCTGCCCATATTTAATGTCGGTCATAAGAAACGAACCAGGACGAGCTCATAATGATGCACAATTAATGCATGGAAAGCGAGTTATATTTACTACAACAAATATAAGCTCATAAATTTAATGATTGTATGTAATTAGTGGGCAAGGTTAATGGCTTTAAATCATCAGAAAGTCAGCACCATCAAAATTCTTCTCCTGCTTGCTTGCTTTCATATTAATTATGTATATATAATTTTATGGTGAGATATTTTATTGTTTAAATGCTTTTAATTTGCTTTTGGAGTCAACTTCCATATTGTTCGAACTACAGTAGATCTTGGTTTAATAACTTTTTAAGGTTTGGATTACTGCAGATAGGATTAGTTTTATTAACACCATATTCCATAAGTTGTTTTTTTGTTTTAAATTAATTGAACTTAATTTTTTATTAGCGCGAACATCCGAGTAGATGTGGCCATGTCTGTCTGTGCGTCTGTATGAAGACTAAAAGTGCAATTTTTCACTCGCAAAATATTTCGTACACTATAAAAAAATTGGATAATAACTAATCTTTTTTAGGTTATGCTTTTTATGTCAAAGCTTTTTACGAAAAATCTACAGTCACCAAAAGCAATACGTTGATTTATGTTGACTAAATTTTTAAAATTCTTTTACTTTGTCAGAATACCATTGCTATTCTTTTTATATTCCAAGTTAAAATTCACCACCTTAACGTAACTGCCTTTTTTATGACCAATCTGTAGACTGATACCTTTTTTTGTAATCTATTGGAATTTTATCTATTTATCTATTTATCAGAACACTTAACTCGAGCCCGCACGCTGTCTATTTTACGCAAAATAATATTTTTCGAAAAACAATATTTTAGGAAAACAAAGTTAAACTTAAATAAAACAATGTATAATTGAACCGACTTAATAATTTAATATGTAAATATTATGCCCCTTCGTGGCAATATGCTCACCCAGATATAAATTCTGGTAGCAAAACTTGGCTTAGCTCATTCACGGAACGTATTAACTTCGTCACGAGGTCGCGCCGGGTGCGATTTCACGGCTACTCTCGCCAAGCAGTCCAAGCAGTTTACCTATTACCCTATTGGAAAAACTGAAGGAACTGGAAACTATTGGAGCAACACTCTTGTGAGGAGGCAAAGAAAAACATTAATGATTTTCAATTTAATTAAAGTAGATTTTTGTATTTGGACATGCGATGTATTTTTTGTAGGACGAAATTCTCACTTACTTTAGATTTGAAGTCCATCTTACTCTGAATGATGCTGCATCCATAATAGTAATTGTTTTCTTCAGGTGAAAATACTTGAAATATAATGAAGTAAGGCTTCTTAGCTGTCTTTTTATCATACAAAAACTTGGTACAGAAGTGACTTCATATAATCACTGCTATGTATAGGCTTATTTATTCAAAGACTTCATTTTATGACAATAAATGTTTTACAGAAACCAAATCAAAAAAAATCTTGCCATGGTCCGTCCACCTGTTTGTTTCTAGAGCACTACATCAAGCAGCACATTTTGTTAAACTTTTGACACTCGTGTGACGAAGGTAAGTCTTCATCTCACACATAAATACCCACAAGCTCATTTTCTTTGTTATTAAGTATGTTATTATTATCATATTATATGTTCGTTTCTAGTATATCAACAATCTTTTGTTTCTAACCTTGGCTTCTTAACTATTACTTTCACCTAAAAAGTTTTAATTCCACTTAAAACTCAGTACACAAAAAATGTCAAAGCATAAAAAAACACAAACGATAACGATACGCCCCTGCGACGTACAATTTGTAAAAAAGATTGCATTGATAGGCTGGCGAATCCGAATGAGCAAACTGAGTGTGAAAACTTCGTACAGTGACTATCTTGAGAGAGAGTGTAAAAAAATGAAAACGTGTTCGACTACCAGAAGTACGTACGTTATTTTGCTAGCAATCAACTTTTTGGGAAGAAGGTACACTTACCAAAATTGGTTAGGGCTATGTAAAAATTAATTTTTCTTTTTTGGGTATATGATGATGTCTCTAGTGTTCTTTTAATAAATCTTTTAAAAATATCAATTTGGTCTCTTTGTGGTGTTTCCCAGAAATACCTATTGGACTTTGCATTATCGGTTCGGCAGGCATGACTGTAGTATTCTCAAAGAGTGCAAAGAATATTATACTCGAGATGTCTCGAAGAGCGCAGGCGCCAGAGCCCCTTAGTCTTTTTAAAGTTGTTTAGTTTAAAATCTAAGAGTAAATGTGCTGGAAATTATAATTGTAACAACTAGTTTTTTCGAAATGCTACAAACTCAATTCGTAAATGGTAAAAATATATAGGAAATGATTTCGTTTTAGCCTTATAGTTTTATGGCTATAACTTTGATTTGCACTTGATATTTGTTTTTAAAAAGTTTTCAATATTTATTTTTTAACCCATAATCTCATGGGATATTTTCTTTTTGTAAAAATGTTAAGCATCAATTGAAGTCCGTCTGACTTCTAAAAATAAATTTAAGCGATTTTTTGTTGTAAAATATTTAATTTCAATTTCATATTTTTTTTTTTTTTAACATTTTTTTTTTTACAAACCAAAACATTAAGTTTATTTTGGTAGCCATATGAGATTGCAATAATTTCTGCCATGCTCAATATTTTTTTTTCAAATCATTTGACTATCTATGCATATAGTAGTGTCTATGCATCATTGGCGCTTAAGGCCCAAACCTCACCAAAAGGTAAACGCAGTTAATTCATTGTCACATGCCAGGCTACCCCTACCATGTTCATATATACTCCTATATAGTACGCTTCATCATTATTAATTTCCGAGCTATAAATTTCACTTTGCCGCATTCCGAAAAAAAATCTAAAGTGGAAAACTAAAGGAAACCTTTAGCCTTTGGCATTACCTTTTGTATGTATGGTCCAATGGCTTGGGAATTTTGTCTTTCATTTTGGTTATTGTTAGGACCGCCTTCTGCTATGCTGCGTCTTTTGTTTATGCCACACAATGGACTGCCGCAGTTTTTTAGTGTTTGCCTTGCCGCTATTGTTGTTGTTGCAAGCCTATAAAATGCATGAGAATTCCATACATCGCACCATATATACACCTACCTACCATATACATATATATATATATATGTATATAGTATGTATATAGAAGAAGTAGTACCTCATCACATGCTCCAAAACATTTTGAGGCGGCACGTAAAAAATGCAAAGCACTCACACATAAAACTTTACAGCCACTGCGTTTGATGTTAAATCAATTGAATGAGTATTTGTGAGTGAGTGTGTGTGAGTGCGTGAGTGTGTCTCAGCGTGTGGTTGTGCGTGAGTGTGCGTGCAATTGATTGCTTTGTGGCTCAGTTAAGCTCCAAAACTTGGCCGTAAGTCAATTGGCTGTTGACTGACATCCCACAACCTTTGGTGACTTTTTCTCTAAACAGTGCCTAGTGCTTCCGCATTTCACTAGTGACTCAATCTGTGTCCCCCATCTTGACCTGTCTTCTTTTCCCCCTTTGTTTGCTAGGCACAAACTTAAGCTGAAGCAAGTGCGGCGGCATTCTTAAGACGCTTATAGGAAAACATTAGCAAGATTGCAACGCACTATTTCTATGCATGTATGCGTGCGGCTTTGACTTTGGCTTGCAAGCCGCCTGGAACCGTTCCTTGCTATCTTCCTTCTACCATACTTCGTTAGCCTTGCTTTGCTTTATTTGTCCTTGTATGAATAGCACAAAAAGGAATAAAAATTACAATATTGCCAACGTTGCCGACGACTCTGTGGCGGCTGCTTTCCTTGCCTGCTGCAATGGAAGGCAAACAAACACAATGAATGCGCTGCCAACACACCAGCACACATACAGATACACCCAAACACACACAGATACTCACACACACAGTGAGTGTACGCAAAGCGTTTGCTGATAGTGTGAACCGTTTGCTGTCTTAAGCTTTTCGCTATTGTAAAAGTGTTCGCTTATTCTTACGCACACACACATTCACACGTGCACTGAGAGAACAAATTTATGCTAAAGTGAAAAAAGAATCATTTTTTTGAAAAATTCTAAAAACTTCGTTCCGTTTGCTTTTATGTATGGAAGATAGTTAAAATGTCATCGTTTTCTGGTCCATAAATATTCAATTTAAAACCAGAAATATGAATAATTATAGATGGGTAGTTTAGGAATTGAAAATTTGTTAGTATTCAACGTTTTGTTATGTCAAGTTTATAACGCCACAAATAAAATAAATTGAATAAGATTTATAAACTTTATATACTTCAAGTATTGATTTAAATCAGTGGTCAGCAAAATATACTTATTTATTTTTTTTTTGCGTTTGTATTGAATTTTTTCTGCCGCTGTGACGTATTTCGACGCTGACGTCGCAAAGCAACAGACACGAAGTTGCTTGTGCTCTTGCTTAGAGAGCGTGCTTCCTCTTTGAACATTTTTTCCTTTTTAAAATCAATAATTTGCGTAGCGCGATCCAAGCTTGCAGCCAACTAAACATAAACTGATTTTGTGATTTCTGTCACACAGCACCAAAGCCAAAAAGCAAGCAACGGCATTTGCTGCGTTGTACCGCCGACATAAATAAAAATAATATTATCTTGGTGTTTTATTTGCCCAGATAACGATTATTTTAAACAACAGTCTCCTTTGTCACGTTTATTTTCAAAATAACGTAGGCATTACCAGCTGTACCATTCCCTTATGGATTTCGAACCGCTGAACCCGAGTCCGACGTCCAAAAATAGAGGTTTCTCGACTAACCTCGAAAGCCGCTTGAAACAAGTTATTTTCGAGGCCATCTCAGAAATCTGTCGTGCTGGGGTTTTTTGACCTCGGATGCGGATTCAGCGACCCTAAAAACTTATAATAAATATGGTTTGACTTCCGAGACCGAAAACGATTTTTTTTTGTTTGGCTGTGTAAGATATCAAATTAAAAAAAACAACTATTACTAGTTTAAAGGTATTCCAATAAGAACTTCAATGTTTACATCATGTTTAATCTAATAGTTTTCGAGATCTAGGTGCACTAACGGGCGAACGAATACTTGATTTATCGATAACCGAGTAAATGCTAATAATTTGTACAAACAAAAATTATCGTTTGACTATCTACAAACAAAGAAATTTAAATGAAATTTATTTCGTTAATAAAAGATTCTAAAAAAAACACGTTGCATTTAGTTACCTATTTTTCTCTCTGTGTACATATGTGAGCATGTTTGTAAGTCCGCATTTGTTGTTGTATTAAAACTTTCTTTTAATGGCTTCCGGTTATCATTATTGGCGCAACGTATTGGCATTGTATGCTTCAATTCGCCTTAATTCTCTCATTCTCCTCCATTCTCTCTCTATCACTCTTTGTCGCTGTCTGCACCTTGGCTCGATCTCTTCCTGCACTGCGTGTCTATAAAGATTAAGCGCATTGTTCTTTGTTGATGCTTTTCGTCATGCAAAGAAATTAATATTCGCAATCCATTATCTTTCCTAATAATAGCTAACACATACTGGCACAAACACAGATAGACATACTAACACAGACGCACACACACACACACAAACACTTTCAAGCTGCAAATACAAAAGCCGACTGGCGCTTGGGCATTTTTAATAACCTTAATGGGCGCCCCTTTAAGCCTTAAAGACAATCAGTCAGTCGGCGGTCTGCTGGCCTAGTCAGCTCTCTTGTACCCGCCCGATGTTACCTCTTTGTTTCTAAGCCCCTTGCTGCCTTTGAACTCTTGACCACAGCCGCCACCCAACGGCACAATCAATCAATTTAACGCTTTAAGCTTTTGACAAATACGTCTACGCTGCAAAGGCTGACCCGCAAAATCTTTTAAAGACTCGACACCGATACGGACACACACATACACATTGATAGATTAGCAGCTTGGCTTGATACACTGCGGAAGTGTTCAACTGTCTATGATTGACACACGCAGTCAGTCAGTGCCGGCAGACACGCCCCTACTCCTGGCTCGTTACGCCCCTGCCTTTGCCTATGCATCAGCCTCTGTCATTGACTGCAAAGCTAATGATGACAAATTTTTTTATGGGCGTTATGAGCATCATTGGCACGCGCCGCTCGGTTAAAGTGCATGGGAACATGGAGAGCACATGCATGATAACCCCGGTCCCGCCTTATAGACAGACAATAGACAAAGACATGCAGCGACGGACAAGGACTCTCTTTATTAATTTGACAACATCAACAGGGACCAACTGAGTGGCTGCCCGGCTGGTTGGTCGGTTGGACAGTGTGGCACGCTAATGATTGAAATGAACTATGCCTTGTCCGGAACGCGAGTACGAGAGTTAGTCTTAGGCAAAGATATATGCGAGCACGTTCCGGATTTCGATATAAAGTTTATTTTATGTACTTTTCTGACGAGTTGAAAGCGATTTCAATTCGATTTTATACCTTTTGAATTTCGCATCGATAACAATTGCTTTGAAAAAATTAATTAACAATTTATCGAGGAAACAAATTTTTTTTTGGATTACTTTCTTTCATCCAGCCGAATCAAACCAAAACCCTTTAGAGACTCTAAAATATCAAATTTATTAATATTTTTTTAAATTTCTGTGAAAATCAGTAAAGGCTCAGAATATAATTATTATAGTCAGGCTTGTCAATAATCACTTCCTCGCCCTAAGAACATAAATATTATTTTCACTTTATTTAACTTTCGGAAAAATTCCTCTTGTCCTGCAGAGACGCCTGATTGAAGTCAGGATATAATGACTTAGTCTATATATCAAAAAAAAAACAAAATAGTTTAACATATGTAAGTATATCTGTCGGCCAAGAAAAGGTAAGGTCGACCGCTTAGATTTCGATGATTTTGAGTTATCGATAGCGTATGTGAAAAAAAATGTCTGAACAAATTTTATTCAATGAAAGATAAAACTTTGTGTTTTGAATGTGAATGTTTGTTTTGATATTTTAAGTAAAATTTTGAATTTTATCATTGAATATTATAACTGAGTCTCAAGATATTGAGCAACAAGTGTTTCGAAAATCGTTTTTAGGAAAAACAAAATTTTCTCGTGCTTTGAAAATATTGAAAATGTTAAAATAAATTTTATTTTTTTTAAATCCAAAACATACGAAATATTAAAATTTTCGGTTTCGAGTTGTGACCTCGATTTTATTTTGGTCACAATATTTATGCTGCTTTATAAATCTTATATATTATTGACTGACATGGCATTTCCAATACTTTCTCGCATTCCTAATCTGGAAAACTAATCCAATCCTTTTCGAAGTGCAGAACACCAGCCCACTTTGATTCCTTCTGTTTTGTGCAATACTGGATTCCGGAACAGGCCCAATAGAGAATTAGCTGCAGACAATAGCCAAGGCTATAGCAATGCTACCGGGCCACCATGTGATTGATGGTTATCACTCACAGCAGCAGGAGCTCTAACAGGAGCTGGAGCAACATCGTTCCGACTCTTTCCCCATCAGCGTCTGATTCAACGCTGTCAGTTTGGGAGCAGTTAAATGACGTAGGTGTGTCATATTCTCTATTTTTCTTCTTGTCTTTTTTGCTATTTCACTTTTTCAACTTATTTATTGTATTGCCTGCTTTCGACTCTCTTTGGTATTTGGTTTGCTTTCATTTGAAGCTTTGCCAGCTAAAAACTTGTCTAAAAATTATGTTGCAGCATTTTATGTGGCTTGATGAGTTGTCAGCTCTCTCTCATACAAAAACAGACATACACTAATACAAACATCGCTAAAAAAAACACATAAGTTTATATATATAATATAAATGTGTGTGTGCATTTGAAAATTTCTCTTTTAAAATGAATCGTGGTCATGTTTGATAGCAAATAAGGCCAATTAACAAAAGCAAATACGCAGCATTAAATTTGCCAACAGAAAACAAAGAAATAAAAATTTAAATCATTTGGGGGCGGTGACCGACAGTGGGATACCCTGTAGCTAATTTTTTTTAAAGTAAGTAACTAATTGCTTCAAATTTGCATTGATATTTTTTTTTAAGTAATGCAGGTGAATTCATTCATTTACTTGTGTAGGGTGTCTTTTGAGGTGTTTTGTGAAAATGCCGACATTTCGTTATTAAGACGCTTATGTTTCAATTAACGCAAATATTTAACTGTTTCAAGTAAAGGGTCTCAAATTTTTCTCCCATATCTATTTTCTTTATTACGATTAATTAAATTAAATTTAATTTTTTGCAGCATTCCATTTTTAGCATAATGAAGACCTAGCTTAAAATATAAAAAACTTCGGCTGTGTAGATTTTATAGTTTGACAGTAAGACTCTCGGCCTATCGACAAAATTTTTGCATAAAGTTGAGAAACACTTCAAAAGTTCTGAGATTTTAGGGATTTTCGATAGTACTCATGAATCTTCAAAAGTTAGGTATATTGCGTATACGTAATTTTATTTAGAAGCTTTATTTATGAATATTTAATAGAATTTGTAGTCCAATGTTATTATAGCTATGATCACAATAATTATATTTTCTATTTAAATTTTTTTAAAAAAAAATTTTTTTTTTCATTTATTTAGTCATTTGCATTGCCAAAACTTTCGCGTAGTCAGAAGCCAGAACACCAATTTTTTTGAGAGCACCCAATTTTGAAGTGATATGGCCACATCTAGCTTTTGTCCTTATAATGATACACTGCGCATACGTAATATTATTTAAGTCTTTTAATTTTCAATACCACGAACAAAATTTGTTAAACGAATATATTTTTATATACAAATATAGCGCTGGTACCGTCTCACAATTTGTTTTTGTTATTGTTAACATATTTTTAATTAATGTTTAGATCAACCCTTCAATTGAAAAGCTAAAATTATAGTTAAACCCGTATTACATTTTAAAATTAATGCCATGGAAACAAAATTAAATTAAATTAATCAAATACAATTATAATACAGACTCACAATATGGATTCTTATGATTATATAGTAACATATATTCGATTAATCGATAAAAATAAGTTTTTTTTTTTTGGTTCAATAACAAAAATACAAATTAAAAATAATCCATTTGATTTAAAACTCCCATTTTTATTTTGGTTAATTTGTTATTGAATAGTGAATGGTAAAAAATTACCTACTTGTTTATTTTGTTCCACTTTTTAATTTTCAAACATAATATTTTATGAAAAAACCTTGAGTTTTGTTGTAATGAGGTCGATTTTTCTCGATATAGCGCGTTAAAGTGTAGATTTTTTTAGTTACATACAAATGTTTTTTGACTTAAAAAAATATTGGGTGCCTCTGAAGTCCTTTATTGCCAAGCCACACATTGAATAGGTGTACGGAGCATGTGCTTTGGGCAATAAAAAACATATTGATGTAGATAATGTAAAGAATATTTTGACATAATTAAATAAATTGAAAAAAGCGCAAAATAGGTTAAAGCTTATCAAAAGGGCTGCCATAACAAAGCTTTTTCAAAAAATTGTTGTACTCCAACATGAAGAAAATACAACTAAATGAAAGATATTAACCTATGGAAATTTTAATTTTTATCAAAAATTCTGAAATTGAGCTCTGTGTGCTGTGTTAAAATTTGGTCTTTCTTTCTTGAATATTTCCCAAGAATTAGGAAGGAGTCTATAAAGATGGACTTTTTTCAATCGTAAACCGAAGTAATGATAAGCAATAGTTATAAGAAACTTATAATCTACAAAAAGGCAAAAGAATGCCCTTTATATACATTGCTTATGGCTGTAGGGTATCAAAAGCAAAAGGTTAGTCTTACTTAGGAACAACGAAGTTAACTCTGAACAGAATAATATTTAAATTGAAGTAGGATCACGGGAAGTCTTTAAGTGCCTTTTTTTGATTTTAAATTTTAAAAAATTAAGAAAATTAAAGAAAAAAAATTAAATTTAACGCTGCCCCTCTTTATAGATATTGGGTCGTTCACTAAGTAATTTCGTTTTATGACAACAGCTGATCTTATTGAATTTTTTCGCAGCCAACTTCACACTTAACCGCTTTAACTTTATATATTTGAACAGCTGATGTAGTAAGGCTTTTTTGTAAAAAATGTTGTTCCATTTTTTGGAATAGTTTTTGTTTGGTGCCCTATCACAGATGGAAGATCGAAAACAGCATTTTCGGCATATTTTACTGTTTTACTATCAAAAGGGTAAAAATGCAGTTCATGCAAGGCGAAAATTATGTGATGTGTACGGAGTAGATGTGTTGACCGAACGCCAATGCCAAAATTGATTTGCAAAGTTTTGTTCCGGCAATTTCAATCTTGAGGATGCACCACGTCCTGGAAGGCCTCTTGAAGCCGATGTGGATAAAATAAAGTCGTTGGTCGATGCAAATCGTCGAATAACAACTCGAGAGATTGCTGAAAGATTAAATTTGTCTAACGCAACCGTTCACAAGCACATGAAACGTCTAGGATTAATTTCTAAGCTTGGCATATGGATTCCTCATGTTCTTACAGAACGAAAATTGCTTCGTCGCATTAACGACTGTGATTTGCTTATCAAACGTCAAAGAAGTGATCCATTTTTGAAGCGCATTGTTACTGGCGAAGAAAAGTGGGTTGCTTACAAAAATGTAAAGCGCAAGAGATCATGGTCTAGAAAGGATGAACCAGCTCAAACCACTTCGAAGGCCGATATTCACCAAAAAAAAGGTTATGTTTTCTATTTGGTGGGATTTCAAAGGGATTTATTTTGAGCTTTTGCCCGACAATACCACTATTAATTCTGAAGTGTATTGTGATCAGCTGGACAAATTGAGTGATGCACTCAAACAGAAGAGGCCAGAATTGATCAATAGAAAAGGCGTGGTGTTCCACCAGAATAATGCGAGACCTCATACAAGTTTGATGACCCGCCAAAAGCTTTTGGAGCTTGAATTGGATGTACTACCACACCCACCAAATTCTCCAGTCTTGGCACCTTCGGACTATCACTGGTTCGGGTGAAAAATTTTTTGGATGGGAGAACCTTCACCTCAAATCAGGACGTCAAAAACCACTAGGACCAGTTTTTTGCCTGCAAGGATCAAAAATTGTATGAGCGTGGAATCAATCTCTTGACCGAAAGATGGCAAAAGGTATTGGGTCAAATTGGAGAATATATAATTTCATAAAATGTTTTACACAATAAAAAAATCGTGTTTAAATTGCACTAAAAAAAACGAAATTACTTAGTGAACGACCCAATAGAAAACATGGCAGTTTATATTTACTTTTTGCACACCGCGATGCTGCAAAAAAAAGTGAATTAATGGAGTTTTCACTCTTATTTAGTTTAAATGCGAACTTTCTGCAATCACGAGCCTTACATTTCATGGATCAGTAAAAACCATAACTTTGGATGTATTGCACAAATATTTAAATAATTGCGGTGAAAGCTAGAATTTCAATCATATTGCAGCATAACGAAGCAAAATGCTTGCAACTTGCGGCTAAAATAAAATGATTTTTGTTGGAAGACGAAATGATTGTAATGTACAATTAAAAAAAAAGGGGAACACATAATTGCGGGTTCAGTTGTTTAGGAACCAAAAAAAAATTAAGAAAACAAATCTCAAATTTTTTAAGATTTATAGCTATTTATTTAAGTACTAAATTATAAAAAAAAAATGTTTCTTTTTGTGTACATATACCTCCACCAACACACAACTCTCTATTTTTATTTTTTGGGGATACCAGCAGCAAGTCTCATGCAATAGTTTCTTAATATTTATCCCTAAACCTTTCCCCGTAGATAATTGAAAGTCGATTATAACATATAACCCAGAACTGGAATCATCTTGGTTAGTATTATATTCAAAGCATTTTTTGTTGCTGTGTTGAGAATTTATTATTTGTTTTCAAATTAAGTTATTAGATACATTTAACTGGCAAGAAGCGTACAAATTTATACTCTTTCCTTTTAAAACCCTTTGAACCTTTGGATATTGCCTTAAGAAAACAAAATAATGAACATTGGTTTCTTATGGAAATATCCAAAGGGTCAAAGGTATGCCATAGCTGTGCAGTGTATGTTACAGGCAGAATATGGACTGTCATATACCATAAGCTCTTTATACTTCATGTCTAACTCTAGTGACGATCCACACACAGTCTTACAAATCGAGTCGATATCGGTTCCTCTTTTCACGTACTACGAGTCATCAGCGCTGTGAATGGCAAAATGCATTTGTTTACATTTTAAAATTGCGCTAAGGTAGAATTATTCTTAAAATAAGATTGGTCATTATACCCTGTACCGTATGGTACAAAGGGTATATTGTGTTTGTGCAAGCCGAAAATGTATGTAACGTACAGAAGGAGACGTCGGAGACCCCCCAAAGTTACCTAAAGTATGATCAGTGTGACTCGAGAAGTCGATATACCCATGTCCGTCTGTCCGTCTGTCCGTATGAACGCCTAGATCTCAGAGATGGTAAGAGCTAGAGCAACCAAACATTCAGATTAGATCCCTTATTAATCCATTGGAGACGAGTTTATTTTATTTTTTTGATATCGGGATTACATTATATAGCTCCCAAAGGGGTGCTTCAGAGGACCTCGAAAAAAAGCAAAAGTTTTACATGGATAATTCGTTTGTTTATGAAGATATCATAACCAAATCTGGCAATCGGAAGTTTCTTAGAGACCCCCAGCACTGTACCAAATTTGATCAAATTCGGTTGACTATATCATATAGCTCCCATAGGATCGATCGGTCGAAAAAATGTTTTTTGTACAAAATTCGTTGTGTTTCGTTTGTTTGTGAAGATACCGTAACCAAATTTGGCATGAGCAAGTTTTTTAGAGTACCCAAGCACTGTTCCAAATTTTATCAAAATCGGTTGACTATATCATATAGCTCCCATAGGAACGATCGGTCAAAAAAACGCGTTTTTTACAAAATTCGTTGTGTTTCGTTTGGTTTTGAAGATATCGGAACCAAACTTGGCAGTCGGAAGTTTTTATAGTTCACAATCAGTGTACTAAATTTGATCAAAATCGGTTGACTATATCATATAGTCCCCATAGGACCGATCGGTCAAAACAATTTTTTGGTGCAAAATTCGACTGGCTTCTTTTTTTTATGAAAACATCGTAACCAAATTTGCCGAATAAAATATCTTTTGGAGGTTTTAAGCAATGTGTCGGAATTAATTGCAATGTGGTGGTACAGGGTATCCCAAAGTCGTCTGCGCCCGACTTTAACGTACGCCATCTTTTTAATCAAATCTTTGGTAAGTTTTCTAGAGATTTTGACACCGTTTCAAAGAGGTGTATCTGCCAATTAGAATTATAATTCTGGCGAAATTTGAACGAAGTCTATATCTGTGTCTACGTAACTACTTCAAAATTCGGCCAATTTAAAGTCAGCTTACTTAGTATGTAGCCTCATTTAGGCATCAACTTCAAGTTTTTGTCGATGTAATTTAAAGTCCAATACTTAAGTTCCCTCATAAATAAAATTTGCTACAAAAAGTACCATTTACCGTGTCCCTCCGTCGGCCATCGTCTGGACTGTATCACATTTTATTATGAAATTTTATTGTATTTTATTGCATTTAATATAATTTGATTGCATTTTATACAATGGCGTCTTTATTATGTATTTTAGCGCCTTGCATTGAACATTTGAACGGAAATGGCAACATTTACATGTCTCCCTTCCTCACTTCATCTATTAGGCGTTTACCTTGTTTATGTGTGTGTGCGTGTGTGTACCGTAATGAGCGCCAAGACATTTTAAAATGGGCAGCATTTGGCTTGTCTCTCTCCCACTCTGCCGCTCTCTTTACACCTGCCCAACGACTGCTCTGAGGTCGTCGTAAAAATTCCCACTCACTAAAAAGCCAAAATCTCGTTCAATTGTAGGCCACAAATGTTGCCAGTGGGTAAAAAAGTATTTTACTCGTTTTACAACAATAACAACAACAACAACAACAAAAAGTAATTGCCAAAAACAACAATGAGCAGTAAATTTATGAGCAACACTTTGTAAATGCGACATAAAGAGAAAAAGTACCAAAGCCGCAGCACTAACAAACTTCCAGTGGGAAATTTACTCTTTAAGCATAGGATTTTCTGCTGAATGGAAAAGAGTGCCGCGTATAAGAGTGCAAAACTTGTAAGCAGAGCTAAATTTCCCTTGCTTAAGGGAATTTTATCTTGCGCTTAAGTTTGAAATTTGAAAATGGACTAACGGCCTGCCCCAAAGACAAAATACTTGCCTCTTGCACTTGTTGCCCCCGAAACGCAAATTGGCCAAAAGCTGGCTTCAAAATGGCAAAAGGCTACAGAAATTGGAAGCAAATGCTGCGTATGAATGTAAATAAAAAATTTGTAAGCAAACAAATTCAAAAGCAAAGCAATGAATTGTAACTCAATTTAGTGACCGAATTGAAAATACCCTTTTTCCTTGGATAAGTAGTACATTATTTGGAAATTGACTGTAGGTTTTTAATTCAGTAAAGTTAATTACGCGCTGAATTTTGAATTTGAAGCTTTACAGCGCTTTCTCTTGGGACTTGCATCGGAATTACGATATTTTAAATTCATTTATTTAAAAAACATATTTCATTCTGCACATATGATTAGCTTAGCCCTGGACTTAAGTTAGTTGTTATGTTAGTTATTTATAAGGTATTGATTACATTTTTTTAATAACTAATTTTCTGCCCACTGAAATTGTTTTAGTAACCTTAGTTCACTTAATTAGCTAAAAATTGTGTACCATCTAAGTACAAACATATACATTTCTTAGCATTATTGTTAATGGACGTTCTAGAATTAATATTTACGATTGAAATGAATGAATTAAAAAAATTAAATGATTATATTACAAACTTATCTTAAGTTTGTGTATTCTATGAAGTGCTTATTTTCTAATCTAATCTTCTGACAACAACTAAGAAATACATGAAATGGTTTGAATACTGGGTGGGGTATTCAAGGAATGGAAGCCAAAAAGATATGCAAGTGTTTTAATTTTATTGAGTTTTTCAGAACGGGATGTCTGCCGCATCGATACAGTTTTCATCTTCTATCAGAAGCTGACTTTAGGGAACTTCTTGAGCATTCGCTGTTTGAAAAGTCTAAGTAAGTCAATTTATTGCTTCCAATAAAGTCTCTCCGCACAGTGGCTCATTTTTACATTTATTCTTTTTAAATAAAAATCATAACTTTTGAACCGCAGTAGATAACTAAACAATTTTAAATAAAATAGGGTGTTTCCAATAAGTTGTTAAAGCTTAAAACTATTTGTTCATTTTAAATTATTGCAGTAAATTCGCTAACGTTAGCTTATAGTTGTGATTTAGTCATTGCAACTTTAAATAAAGCGACTTTAGGCCCCTCCACTCGTCATGTAATAATAGCAGGTTTTGATAGAACACAATCTTCCAGATCTTTCTACAATCTAAGTAAGATTTTTTTTATTACTTTAAGAGTTATACGCAGCTCGAAAAATTTCGCGCGGAATGACAAAACTTCATATAAAAAAAGTCCCATTTGGGATATCCCATTTGGGAATTTTTCGAACTGCGTATAGGCCATTAGCCTACAAAATACGAAAATTATAATTTTTATAAGCATTTAGCTAATCATAAAACGTTTTTCAAATATTTTTGAATAATACTCTTGGTTAAAAAGTGGTTCTCAATTAATCAACCTTTTCAAAACACTTATTCTTAAACCGGACATTTTTTTTCAAGATTTGATATTTTCCGTGACTTTGTGCATCAAGGAACATATCAAATAAATCGGTGTTGGAAAGCTTATATAAAGCTATCTGCTCAATGCTACAAACATTCTGCTGAACTTAATATACTCCTTTTGATCTATGATTATAGTGTATAGAAACAAAGAGGCGCCGAGTACGATGGGTTCTACCGAGCCTTAAGCAAATGCAAAGTGAAAATCAAAGTGAGCTTAATAAACAGAAAATTTTCAGAGTATTTAGCAAATATTTAATTTACGTCACACTGAAACAAGCAAAATAAACAAACCGTATACGGAACGAGTTTAAGGGTCGGGGCGGTTGAAGGGCTGCAGTTGGGCATTGGGCATATGAACGGAAACGGAAAAAATGAGATTTATGACGTGTACAACGGACTGGCAATGGTTAACACGCGCCGCCTGAACGGGGTGGCAGCAGGCGAGAGGTGGCATCACTTGGTAGTATGCATAGGGGGGCTTGAGCCAAAATACGACAGGTGGGCTGGGCGTTGACGGGCTACCCATTTATTGTATAAATGTGTGTAAATAAAAGTATGTACATACCATAAATGGTATATGAATTATTAAAATAAAAGTGAAACGGAAACATAACAAAGGTTCAGTAGCATTTATGACAGGAAAACGCGAAACGCAATACACACACACACACACCCAAAGAGATTGCCGTGGCACGCATCTAAAACGAGATATGCCACGCCGGAAATAAGGTCACAGCAGCCAAAAAAAACACACACATACACACACCCTGAGCATCGAGTCAAACTACCAACCAAAAGTTACGGATACGGCTACGACTGTGTTTACGCACTGCCAAATCAAGATCCCCTATAAGTAGGCTTCATTTAGTTAAAGAAAAAAAAAGCTTACTAACTAACCGAAGGTTGCGTAGTTTCGGAATTTGTTGCTCTTGTTCTCGTTCTCGTTGTTGTTGTTGTTGCTGTTAGCAAAGTTAAATACAAATTCATGTAAACACACGCTATTAAGGCAAAGCCGTACACAGAGAGAAACTGGGAGTTTCCGTTTACTAAAATAATAAACAACTGCTTTCAGCGCTCAGACTATGCTAATATACGATGGCCGCGGCTTTCTCTTGTAGGGCTCATAAGATTAATTTTCGTTGCATTTGTCAATGTGCTCTCACTCTCTTTTTACTATCACAAAATTTATGCGCCCCTGCGGTAGACTTACTATACCCTTTTTTTAGTAAGCAAAAATTTAAAACATTCACTTTGAAAACTAACGACAAAAATTTCAAACCGATTGGATAACACCTAATTGACTTAAGTACTCAGTAAATAGCAAAAAATTGTATACAAAAATGGGTAATTTTATGATTTTTAGCATATTCTAGGGTCTTCGGCCGCTGCGTGCTTCGTATGCCAACCATCCACCTGCCTTCGGCGTAGTTGCTTAAAGTCTTAAAATATATCCTTTTTTCATCAGCACTATTGGGATTGTGAAGTCGGAGCATAAATGCACATGTACCAATTTGCAAAATGATTTGATGAAGAAAAATATACCCAAACTAATTACGAGACTGAAATATCGTAGTGTCTTTAAAGGCTGTTATAACGAGTAGGATCGGAAAATAGTAAGAGTGCATTTCTGTTATGCGAACGGAAAGCTGTGGGGCGGTCGGACCATACGGGCGTGGTAGGGGGGAGCCCATCAAAGTCGACTTCGGGCAAGCGGAAAGCAAGCACATCTTTTTCGATTAACCTCTGTTTAAAAGTGTACTCGCAATCCAAGATTGAGAAAAATGTCGAGCATTGAGCGTCAATCTCGAGAAAACTGCGATGAAGGCCTTTGCTGCCATGAGCTGTTCACGAAGACGTCCAGCGCGCCGGTCGCCCATTGACATCAAGTATTAATGAAAATGTGCCCCAAGTGAAAGCGCTTCTGAATTCTAAACGGCACAAAAATATTCGCCCGATTGTTTATGAGTTAGGGATACCTTCGAAAAAACTATTTTCGAAGATTTAGCCGCGCTGCTTGTGCGGTAGTTTATGACCAAGCACAGGGTTGCCACTTGTAAACATTTACATTAATCCAGGTCTTTTACTTTTTGATCCTACTCTGTTATGGCTAAATTGTCCAAAATATATATACGACTTCCCTTCTTACTTAATTTCCTTATATCCCCCTCAAATCACTTAATTATATTAAAACTAACAAGAAGATCAGCAGAGTGCAGGGCTCGATGGAAGACATCAGTTATGTTGTGGAGACAGGTATCTTTTCTCGCATTATATTATATTACCAATGCAATGCACTCTCAGACAAGCAACAGAATGTAAAGAGGCTGCAATAATCTGTGTGCCGTAAATCAAAAATGTCCAGCTAACTGGAGGCGTAACATTATTACTGGAGGGAAATAGCAATAGAATCAAATTTTTTAACCGATTTTGAAATATTAATTTCTTTACCGTTTTCGAGCTGAATTAACTGTGCGCTTTTTAAATTTATTAAAAAAATTTAAATTATGCCAGTCAATTAGTATTTCCAAGCACTGTGCTGTGTTAAGGCGGCTGCTATTAGTTTTTTCACAAAAGAAAACAAAAACAGAAATTTCTACAAAAATACGAATCTTCGAAATCGACAACCATAAACCAACCCTAAAAACTTATAAACGAAATCAAGAGCAATGACGATATCCATAAGTACTGGAAAATGTGGCAATCCATTTATAAAAATTCTTTAGAAGTACGAAATAGTTCAGCTAAAATTTTTCCAATATCAAGCAAAATTTTTCCAGTTTATTAAAACTTTAAGGCTCATACGCAGCACGCAAAAATTCTGCACGAAATGTAAAAACTTCATATAAAAAGAATATCCCAAAAAAAAAGGGAATTTCTTTTTTATATGAAGTTTTGACATTTCGTGCGGAATTTTTGCATGCTGCGTATGGGCCTTTAATCTAAATAATTTTTATCAGATAAGAGTTGTCATCTATTATGCCATATGTTTAAAGTTTTTCAAGTAGTCCTAATATCCGAGATTTTATGCTCACTGCAGATAGGGTTTTTTTCCTTTATGCCTTTTTTATCTCGAGGTCTTACTTGTCCGTATCTTTCTTTCCAAAGATGTTATCATAACCAAGAATGCTACTGCTTTCTGGTAATCTAAATGATTTGAAAAATGTTTCTTACTCCAGTCATGTATAGTATCCTGATTTACTATTTCCCTGCTCTAAAAATTCCTGCTTTTAAAAAATCGTTGCACTCAATTTAACAACATTTTTTATGAATAATAATAATTTTTTTTCTCTCCTGAATTTTTTTCAATTAATATTTAATTTTTTACTCTTGTCATATTTCTTGATGTTCTTTATTTTAATAAGCATTGACGACTTAAATATTCAATGCTGAATGCACTCGATTTTTTCTCTTTGTGTAGCCTTAGACCCAACCAGACTGCTTATTAATGTTCATTGAAGCGATCAAAATCAAGTCGACTAAGGCTAATGCTACGCACATTTTTTCGATCCTGTTTGTGAACTTTTTCTGCGTTGTTATTTGCAATTTTCTACAACAACAAAAACAACAGGAGTCGGAAAATCAGCCTCATCTTGAGTCTCTCTGCTTGCTTTTGATTTTTCCACATATACATAAAGAGTATATTTATATAAGTGTGCTTGTGCGTGTGTGTGAAGTTGTTTGTTTTTGCTACGTTTTTTAAGGTCGTTTACAGCAAACATTTTGGGCTTAGTCTTGCCCCAAATCCCTCCCAGCCCTCAGACCAAACCCCCACAGTACCTATCCACTCAAATATATGTTATTATTATGACCAAGTTGTTAACTACACATATACGCATTTTCCTTAGCCCTGCATTTTAGCATAAAAACAGATTTGTGAAATCGTTTGGAAAAAATATAATCAAAATTGTTTTCAAACGACTTACAATTGTTCAGCCAAACGCCCATACCCCATCGCCTCCCAAAGTGGGCGTAACAACTGGCTCTAATTATGTGCCTGGGTGCTAACTGTCAACCAATAGGCATTCGCATTCCCATGCCCATACCCATCCTAGTTTGCCATCCATTACTTGCCCCTATATCATATAATCGTCCAGCGTAATTTAAGGCACGCACTTGCCGTTGACAACTAGAAAAATTGCCTTATTTTTTTTTTGTGTTTACATTTGGGGGAACCAAGTGTGGGAACTGAGTGGCTACTATTTCTGGTATGCGCCAAGTTAATAGCCAAAGAACCGTGAAATGCCAACGCAACTTTCGGTATTCCTTGTTCTGGAGGAGCACAATAACATTGAGCTCGAGTATGTTAGTCAAACAATTACTTTTGTGGCGGTTTTTTGTTTCCTTCGAGTGTGGGTACTACATCGAGAAGTTGAGTATGAAGTACTTTAGTAAGGATGGTTTGGTTTTTTTTTCCTTTTAGTTGGCGACATGGAAGGTTTGTAGTGTGTAGGGGTTGTGATTTTTTTTTAACCATAGAGCAGGGTTTCATTCTTAGTTTGAGCTATGTATTTATAGGGATTGTTGTTTTTAGTTACAGGCGAACTGTTTAATTAAGGAAATATTTTTAAGTTATACAATTATGCTTATTTTTATTTTTTTTTAATCGAAAACTTTACACTTTATTAATTATTTTTAACAATATCGTTACAGAAAATGTGTTTTAATGTACTTTTGAGGCCCTTTTTTAGAATATATACCTAGATAAGAACAAATTCGATGTTGTGGAGCTTTATTAAAAAACATGTTACTAGATTTTACTGATTATACATCAAACTAGATTGCATATTTATTAAAAATTAGCAAGTTATAGTTAGCGCTTAAGAAATTTATAACTGATTTTGCTACTAATTGAAAGAATTGGCCTGGTCAAATAATTGGAAAATGAATTTTGGGTACCTTAAAATTGTTCTTACAGCATTCTTTAAATCAGCTTTTGGTTCACAAAGGATTCAGTAGTTTGCAAAAATTATAATAATTATACACGAAAAAATTGCTGATTTAAAAATTGTTTCAATTAACTTTGAATTTCAGATAAAAATCCCCTTTTTTAATTATTAGCATTTTGTGCAAAACGTATATCGGTTTGACTTTAACAAAACAAAATTCTGTTTTTTTAGTACAAAAATTAAATAAAAAGCCCAAAACACGATTTTAAAAAAAATAAATAAACAATTACGTAAAATTTCAGAAAAATAGTTTTTTAATATTTTTTTTGTTTTTTCAATAATAATTTTAATAATTATAATTAATTGTTCAATAATGACATAAGCAGCCGTTAAAAACGCTATATAAATAATAAAATATAAATTTGTAGGAAATACAATATCAATTATATAATAATTAAAAAATAATTATAATTAATTGTTCAATAATGACATAAGCAACCTTTAAAAAGGCTATGTAAATCTATATATATAAAAGAGAGTAAAAATTTTATGCGTTACTCTGTTAATTAGTGCGGAGACGAATCCAACAAACCATATATAATCAAAATCGGCCCAGCCGTTTTTGAGTTATAAATGGTGTAACTAACATAACTCTTAACTCTCTTTTATATACATATAATATATATAAATATATATATATATATATTTATATATAGAATTATTGAGCGAGGATTGCCACCACGAAAAAGATCGAATCTTTCTCAACAAATCCGTAACCATAAAATGTCTCGAGGCAATTTTCGACGTGCTATAAGACATACTTCACACATTTGATTACAGCTCGCATCCTTTCGTCGGCATTGCCCCATGGGCATTGTGGCGCTTTGATTTACTGGCAAAGTGAAATTGACTTTATTGACTCCTCCACCCGAGCCATTGGCATCATTGCTTCGTGGCGGGATGCGGAAATTCGGCGACTAGAGCAAGCTTTCAACACTATACTTGGAACGCAGCACAGAGAAGACATAGAGTCTAAGATTGTAGAGAAGAAACACTATGCATAGAAAAAAGCTCAGAGAAAAGTTGGAGTTAAGAACTGCAGAGCAGAGGCGTAATATATTGCGTAGTTCACAGAGCTGATATATTGAAGATGTTAGGTTAGACGGGCAAGTAAGGAATACTATGCAAAGAGAACTGCTCAGAGAATATTTAGATTTCAGCATTACAAAGCAAGATCGTGAAACATTGCATAGATAGCAAAACAGACAGGTAGGAAGATGTTAAGAAACAGATAGATAGACACGTAACACAGCACAATACCAATTCGCTTTTTGAGAACGACTACGAAATAATTAAACAGCGACCCGATAATGTTTACTTTTGCTGTAAAGACTTGATGTTCCCTCATCAAATAGAAAGAATTAGCAGGAATTATATAGAAACTTATGTGTTTAGTTCATATATGCTTCGTCTGGCAGATCTGTTTGCTTTTATGAACGGCTTATTAAAATTTTATTGAACTTGCATTCGTACAGTTAAGGCAGGTAGGAGTCCGAAACATTCAATGGCTCAGATTTAACAGATTTATCAGAATCGTTAAAAAGCTTAACATCATTAGAGGAAAGATTAATGTCCCCTCGGCTACCGTTTATGATAATTAAGTCATTGGGATATAAAACAGGACAGTATCAAAGGAGCCATTATAAACATTTCTATTCCAATTGTGAATCCGAGCCGCAACCTGCATTGTTTCAGGGTATTTTAAAGACGAGCCGATGAACATTATGGAAATATAGAGTTGCACAGGGTATATAATAAAATGGATAATCTGAATTTTATTCAGCAGATCGTACGGGGTTTGGTGTGCGAAGCACGCTGGGGGCAGAGCCCCCTTGTACATAATAAAATATACATTTTTAGGAAATAGAATATAAATTTTTGTTCATGCAGCGTATTATACAGATGGATTACTATTGAAAATTAGCATTTTATCAAAAATAAGTCACAAACATTTTAGAGCTTACTTGAATTAAAAAAAAAAAATGGTTCAAAAATACTTGGGATTAAAGCTTAAATTTCTGGATAAAATTTTTTTTTTTCATGAAAGGATCTGCATTATTATTTTTTAAAATTTGGAGAAGTTTTTGTTTCCTACTAAGCTAGACCCATGTCTTTCAAATTACATTTTAAGTATAAGAATAGCCAAACAGATAAACTTACTAGCGCCAAAATAATTTTAACACAATGATAAATTTTTTGTTTTTAAAGTGGTTTAGCGAGATACTTGCTACACCAGGTCCTACATCCGAAACGTTTAAAATGTCTTTGAAAATTCTTTACCAAATGCTGCAAAAAAAGATGAAATTCGAAACTTCTTAAATATATTTGAGGACTAACAATGAATTGTCATTAAATTCAATTGAAAGAGATTCGTGGTACAGCACTGGTTTTTATTTTACATTTGATTATAAATAAATATATTTGGAGAACATTTTCATTAAACCGCCCAAAAGTATGCTTCAGTTTTTTTTTGTATCACGGATAATAACAACTGTCTTTGTTCAAAGTTTAAAATTAAACGAGGGGTCTGCGTCGGCAATCCCATCTCAATTATAGCCTATACTTTCCTTGCAGTGTTCATCCGATTTTAAGGAGTATGAATTTTAATGCATATGTTGAATGAATGTCTTGCTGGGCTTCATCACCTTTGGCTATAACTTACTATGGTTGGATGGGTTACATTAAATGGAAGGTCTGTGTTTTAGAAACATATTTACATAAAGTTAGTTTTTTATGAAGCTTCTGGATTTTCGCCTACAAATCGTGAAATATCCAGCCGATTTTAATAAAATATTGAACTACAGATGGGCTTGTAAAAAATAAAAATCTGTAGATAATTTTAATATTGCGGTAGTAAGCCGCGACACTTTATGGGGGGCCAATATCAAAAACTGAATGCAATTGAGAAAGAAGCTAATAAGATGCATCTTGTGGTTAAATTTCATATTTCTCCCTCCTTTGGTCTTCGAGAAACAGGCATTACAGACAGACGGACGGATCGACAGATAGATAGAGGCATCCCTGGTCCTGATCATTTTGGTATGAAGATTGAGGGGTCCTCCTCGTTTACTTTAAGGTGTGAACTTAATTTATCCTTTGGACCCAAACTACAAGGTATAAAAAAAAACTTTCAAAATAATTTACTATTCTTTGAATTCCATTACAAAAATTTTCATATTCTGGATCTTAAACATTAAATTTCTAATACTAATAATTTCAAAACTAGTGTGTTCTTGATTAAATTTTCTGCCCACTCTCATTGTCACAAAGTTTTGTTCAAAATATAGCTTTCGTATCTAGCTAAGCAGAAAAGCTCACTTGGTCTCTTACTTAATGAATTATAAATGCTGGGATATATTGTTAGATAGTGTCTTAATAGAACTGTTGTAATTATTTCAAAACCCATATTATGCTTAGAACAATTTTTTTCAAGAGCTAAGTATTTTTATTTAATGATAATAACAAATTGAATAGTACCTGCCCAGACATATGGATAAAAAGCTCAATTAGAGAGCTTATTTTTTATAAATGCTATTATAGTTTACAGTAGTTCGTTCCAACAATTTCGCTTGAAATTCTTTCAACGTATTTAAGATAGCTTTTTATTGTTGCAATATTATCATTGTTCTCGGTTGTTTTGTGGCACAGTACTTATGTTTCAAGTAGCTTATGCTACTGCTGCCTCATCCTCTAGAATAAGTGTATTGTGTATGCTGCTCTGTCATTTTCAATATTTTATGATAGCTGCCATTGAACTCTCTATGAAGCACACATAAATTCACAAAAAAACAAAAAATATAAAAAAAGAAACCAATAGAAACTATGGACATCGAGAACATAGTAAAGTCGAGCATCTGGACACGCGCTATTCTTAAGATGTGGCGAGCATCGAAGTTGCTGCCGCCAACAATGCAGCAAAATATTGTAGAAGAAAAAAAAAATACCAAAGAGCTCTGCTATTTTTGTCATGCACCCCAAGCATATAAAAAAAAAGGAAAAACGTAAGAAGATACAGCTCTACGCAAAAAAAAAAACACAGTCCACATACACATAGATACAATACATACACACATCATCATTGTCAATTGCCGGATGTGGAATGTAGTACCACAGATAGAGTGGGAGAAAAGTGTAGTAGTGTGCTTGGCTATGTTGTGTGTGTGTGTGGTGGGTAGGGACAGTGGGGGAAGGGCACCAGCCAGCAATCGCTGCTGCTGTATTCATTGTTGCCACGTAATTGCATTTCGCTATCGCAGATATTTATAGCTCCACTCGGTCAAGAGCAATGGCAACCAGCAGCAGTTGGTTCTAGATGTTCTGCTCTGGAACTGGAGCTTTTACTGTGGCAGCAACAGATTTTCGCAGCGAATGCGGTCAACCGCAAAAGCGCAGCTCGAACAACAACAAAAATGGCGACAGCGGGCAGCAGCAGTCGTAGCAAGGATAAGAGCGCTGAGGAGCTAAGGGGCTCCTTTGCTGCTTGCTTGGTTCTTGTTCCCGTTGTTGTACTTGTTGGTGCTGTTGTTGTTTGGCATTAGTTGGCGTTGTTGGTGTTGTTGGTCCAGGCAAATAAAAATAAGCCATGACTAAAGACAACGCTCAGCGTCATTATTGTCAATATTAAGAGTGTTTATGCGTGGGTTATCATAACTAAGTTGAAAATTGCGAATTTTCCAAAAGGAAATTTTATTCGACAGTAACCGATAACAACTTTTAACTAAAGTAAAAAAAAATAAAAAAGATTAAGGGTTGGCTTTTTAAATATTTATAAGAAATATGGAAGGAATCTTTTTCGAGTCCTGATATAAGATTATTATATTTTTTATGTGTTTTGGTGTCGCTGAGTCCGTGTGTTTGAGGTTCAAAAAACGCCAGCTCGTCAGATTTCTGAGATAACCTCCAAAAGACCACTTTTATGGAATTTTTGAGATTATGTCGGAAACATGAAGTGCAAGGGTCTTTTCGATTCGGGACTCTTAAAACTCTTAAAAATTAAGTCTGGTCTCTACATCCTAAAGTGGGTTTTTTTTTTGGTTTTTGAAGAAGAATCAGATCAGAGTCCGAGATCAAAAAAAACCCTAGCACGCCAGATCTCTGAGATATACTCTTAAAAACCTCTTTTCATGGTATTTTTAAGGTTATGGCAGAGCCCTGGCGTCCTTGCGTTTACTTGACGTCAGATTTGAATTAAGAGCTTCTATGAACTTTGAAAAAAATGGCTCAGCTCTGGATTCAAAAGTGCTAATTCAAAATGTTGTGCAAGTACTTAACAAAATTCGTAATATGGAAAAATTGTTTATAGTAAAGTTCGACCGTAAAATCTGTAAGCAATTAAAAGATGAAGTACTTAGATTTCTAGTCCTTGCTACTTTGCTATAAAATTTGAATAGTTACAAACATAGAAAAAAAACAAGCTCCGATAATAGTTGTTTTTATTAAAACATAGAGATTTGATTTGCTCCACTGGGAGATGAGGATAGCAGTGATTAAGACATAGATTTAAACTCTAGAGTTACTTTCACGATTTCGGCCATCTTAAAAACATCGCCTATTTGCCACATCATTACAAAGCACATTGAACATTGTCATTGCATTTCGCATGCAGCTTAACAGCAGCAGCAGTTGCAGCAGCAAAAACAAAATCAGGAGATCTTTGCTCTTTTTTTAAGGAATCTTTGTTGAACTCCACCACTTGAAGCAATTTTAGTGAGCAGCAGAACTTCAGCGCATTAGTCTCAGTTTAACAATGGCGTCGGAAGACAATTTTTATTTTACTGAAGCAGCCAGCAATGGGCCAAGTGTGCTTAACCACTACAGGCTTACTGACAAACTGAATGAATGATGTATGGACTATGAAACTCATGGATTGACGAATTCACAAACTGGTATGCACCACTGCGATAAGCTGACCCCTTAACAAAGTTCTATAAATTTTTGTTTGTCGTTAGTTGTCATTTGCTCACTTGGCGTATATATAATATTCAATGTGTGCCTCACTTGACGTATACGCAATACTTCAATCTTTAGCTAACCACACTTGATGTTGTGTATGTTGCATCTGATATTTAAGCATTAGGCAAACTGATGCCATTTATGTGGCACGCTGTGTGACGCTTGAAATTCAATCGCTTTGGTTTGCTCAGTGGTTATTCACAGCATGGAAAATGCAAATGTTTTTGGGGTTTTGAGAAGGAGAGAGAAAGAGAGTTAAGCTCTGTTTCTATGTCTGTCAGTCTGTCTATGGCTGCTTGTAATACACAGCAATTGGCATATAAATTCAAACCAACACATATTCGCACACTCAGACAGGCACACACATGCACAGTGAGAAAAATGCAAGCACTTTGCATTCAAAATGATAGAAGAAAAGCCTGAATATTATTTTTAAGTAATGTTTGTTTGTTATTTCTCTAAAAAATATTTTAAAAAAAATATATTTTTAAAATACATACGAAAAAAAAATACAAATTTCGAAAATGAGGCGATCATGTTTCAAAATTAAGCTACTTGAGAAATTAGTAGGCAAAAAAAATGTCTAAAAATTAAAAAAAAAAAACAAAAATTAATTTACGTGTTTCGGAATTTTTGAAAAACTATGTACTTTATTATTACTTTTTTTTTGTAATTTCCCATTTATGCGCGTGCGAACACTTCGATATCCGTAATATGCTGCAGAATAGGCGTGGTGGGTAAGGGCATTAAATGCTTGCAATCTAAAAACTGTTTCACGAAAATTGTGTCACAAAAAGTTGAAATATATTAAAGAGAAAAATTTTACAAGCTTCGGGACAAGATCGTGTTTCATTTGCCATTCCAATCTTTAATTTGACGGCCAATATGCATTAAAACATTGTTTTCCGTTTTTGGAGCAAAACTCATTTTCTGACACCCGCTTTTCACTCAGTGTACAAATGTTATTGTAAGCATAATTTTCTTTGCTGTCCGTTGTTATTTGCCGTTGCTCTGTTGTAGTTTTTAGCCATTAGACTACGAACCATTTGAACCGAACGAGCCTTTCCAACAACTACACATTGCACTGCATTGCGGCAGTTGTTGTTGTTTTTGCATGTTGCATATTGTTGTTATTGTTATTTTCTTTAGTGCTTGCAACGTCCCCAAACGTCCCACTTTGCTCCTGGTAATTGCCACATCAAGGCGTATAGTAGCAGACGTTGACTGCAACAAAAGTAAACTAAATTTACAGAGTTTTAGTTTAAAATTTTTCAAAAATAACAAATGCATAATTGCTTCTACCGGCTCGAGAGTTGTATATATATATATATACATAGGTAGTTGTTGTATGTAAAGTAACAGATGCACAACAACAACAACAACAACAACAATTATGGCCAAAAAGTAAGAGGAAAAAAATTAAACTGCAACTTGCTTAAATAATAAATATAAAAGGACATGTGCACCCTGCTGCTCTTGTTACAATCGTTTGCTGTTGTTGTAGCTTCTGTGGCCAGCTTTCTTTCTCTCTCTTTATGTGTAGTTCCCCTCTTTCCATCCATTTCGCTCTGGCTGCTGGCTGTCATTAGCCGTTGTGCAAATAATTTACTTTACCACATTTACTTCGATAACTAACCATTGTGTTGTTGTCCTAGTTGTTGTTTTTGTTGCTCCTGGCATTCCATCTATGTGTGTTTTTGTGTGTGTGTATGTGTATCTGTGTGAGGTTGCTGTTGCCATTATAGCCATTGTCACACATTGAACGGCTCAGCCACAGTAAACTAATGTGAGTCTGTGTATAAAATCCCAAACGGTTCCACCATTGAGACCAGGGCACCCAAATCGAAACGAAATCTGGATATGAAATCAAAGTGTTGGGATCATTATAAGTTGTCGACAGTTTTTGGGTAATTTACTTGATAGTCCTTTGCGTCTTGTTGTCTGGGTTGGTCAGCTGATTCATGGCTTCTGGGCAACAGGTTGTATGAGCTTTAAAAAACCCTATTAGCTAAATATAGCATGGGAAGAGTTGTGAATTTGTCGACACGATGCCCGACAATGGAATAGGATACTTTACAACTATTTATTCCCAAAAAAATTTTTTTACCTGCGCCAAATTTTGTTTTGTTATCTGGAGGATTGTAGTCGTAATGCTGGATTTGTTTTCAAGAAAAGTCAATGTTTTTGGTTGTCGTTTTTTAGGTTAACATCAGTCTATGTACCATAGTTGATAATGCTGGTTTTGTAGCAGTTTCTACAAAAAGGGGGTCTAAAATGAATATACGAGACCTTTTCAACTGGTCTTAACAATTCAACACACTATACATCGATGCATAGATTCAGGGTACAAAGATTGCACTTAGATGGGCTAACAATCTTAGATGTCGAGTTGTCACACAGAACTACCAACCCTTATAAAAAATATTTGGCAATAAAAAGCTGACGTAGTCTTTGAGTAGAATTTATTACAAAAGATGATGTGTTTAAAAAAAAATTGTTTTAAAGTTCCGTAAATTTGTTAAGCTTGACTCATTCGAACTTCCAAACAATTTATCCAAATTCTTCATAGCCATTTTGTCAAACGCAGTGATGCATTCATTTTTTTTACTATTTTATTTTATAAAGATCTTTTTTACTGCAAAAGATTTTGTTCAATTTAAAAAATTAATGCTTAAAATGAATGACAACATTTTTTTTTTATTAAGTCAAGGAGGCAATAGCATCGGCACGTGCCCTTTCTTTAGTTATATTAAAAACGAACACTAATTATTTTTAAATTATATAGGGTTTTCCAATAAGAGGTGTTATTTTTGTATTCAAAGAAAAATGTAATTTTTTGAGATAAATGATCGGATGTTTATTCAATAATAAAGAGGAAGGTATGCCGTTAATAATGAAAAACAACATCAGTCAAATGGCCACCACGACCACGCTTACAGGACCATATCATTTTCATGAAATTTTCCATAACCAAATCGCATAGTGGCTGCCCTACGTCTTCGATAGGTCCAATGACCCCGCCGGACCATAAACCGCACCAAACAGTCACACGTTGAGGATGGAGAGGCTTCTCAACAATAACTCTTGGGGTTTCCAAACCCCAGATGCGACAATTTTGCTTGTTGACGTAGCCACCGAGGTGGAAATGGGCCTCATCAGTCAAGATGATTTTTCGATGGAAGATTTTCACTATTTTTGTAGTGAATTTTAATAATTTTAATACGTTGTTGAAGCGTATATCGTTCCATTTTTAGTAATGGCGTAGTTTCTACTTGTCAAATGTCAAAGAATAAAAGCTACCAAAGTGACAGCTACCGAAATACCGGGTGATTCAAAATAACACCTCTTCTTGGAAAACCCTATATGTATAAAAAGTGAAAACACATTGCTAGCAACAAGCTTTCGCCATCTAGCGACAAAAATTTGCTAGCACTATCTAATTAATATATAGCCACGCTTCGGAAAACGAAAAAACCATACCGAACAATTTTAATCGGATTCGTTTACGAAAGATATTTCCCTTTTTATCTTGGATAAATTTGTGTATATCCTTTATTTTCCCGATTAGTAAATAAAACCCCTGACTGGTTGCCGCAGCTCGGAAATGTTTTTTTTTTTTAATCTTAGCAACTTCTGATTTCTTCTCGATAAAAATTTAAAATCTGCTTTTATCTGTCACAAGTCTACTTCAATAATAATCATTGGAATGAGTTTTATTGAATGAGGAAAGGCTAAATTATTAAAAAAAAATTGTATAAAATATATAACAATATAATACACTCTTTTTGGTCTTTGGCTTTTATATCTGTTTTAAACGAATTTTAGCTAAAAGTAATCCGAAGCTGCCAGAAATATTGCTGATAGTGTAGAAAACCTGTCAATATCTGGATTTCGAAGAGACTTCGAATGGAAAGCTTAAAGCTTTCACTATTTTGTTTTCAGTACAACTTAACATAGGCAAGAGCTAATTGTGTATCGATTTATAGAGTTCCATGATTATCGATTGTATCTCAAGTCTCCCTCAGTATTTATAATATTGGATAGATGTTGTATTTAAATAAAGTTTGTCAATGTAACTTGCATCAAATCAACTAGTGAATCTCCTTATTAGTACTGGAACCTTAAAAAAAATACATTTTGTAGCCCTGGTAAAGCTTCTTTTGTAATTGTATCGATTGGAGTTGTAGCTGGCCAGCGGTTCGCTACGTCTATCTATGTATAAATATATATATATGTGTGTGTGTATGTGCGTGTGGGTATCGTTCCACTTATTGATTTCAATTAACATGCAACAGCATGTCTCCTTTGTGTATAAATATGTGCAAAACAACAATGCAACACACACACACTCAGTTGCACAGATACACGCTTACACGCACAATGCAATGCTCCATGCAGCATGCAACATTCACTCGGGCGCTTGCTGCTTTTCAATCTTTTCATAGGCTAATGTTACACTTGTGCATCGTTACAATGTTGCCCCAACAATGCTGCAGCTCCCTCCCACCCTTAATATGTTTATGTGTCCATATGAGCTTGTATCTATGAGAACCAGATGCTGCTGCTGCTGCTGCTACTGAAATAAATGCTAGAGGCCATTGTGCTTGGTGTTTGGCTTCTCTGCTCTCTTTCAATAATTATCAATTTTCTTTAGTCTTACACATATATATATATATTTTTGAACATTTTGTTTGTTTATTTACTTGTTTTTTGGTTACAAGCATTTAGTTCAATTTGCTGGGCAAACAGTGCGTATGCGTGTTATGAACTAGTAAGCTTTTGCTGCTGCTCTGTCTGTTAGGACAACACGCATGTTTGAGAAGCTTGCAAAATGTTGCATACTTAAGGGCAGCTGAGTAACTCAACGGAGTGATAGATAAGCTGAACAGGTTGCATGGCAGCTGTATATAAGTTTTAAATATTTACTTGCTACGCAATGCAGTTGAAATGGCTAAAAATAATGGAAAACTGGCTTATTGAAGCTGAAGAAATTCTTTAGAAATTTTTGTTTTACTTTCACTTAAGCTTGGTCCAGTGAGCTTAATTTATTGGGTTGGAGCATACCTTGTATTACTTTGTCAGCTTGCTTACTCTTACATGTCTATACTTAAATGGAATGTTGGTATATAAAGGAAAATTTAAGCTATAAAGTGAAAAGTTTTGTACAAAAATTTATGGTTTTTAAGATTTTGCATAAGTTTAGTTTTTGATGGTTTAAAATTGAGATTTTTCTGGAAAAATATGAATATCTAAATATAGAAAGAGCGTATTAAATATGTGTCTTTGATCATCACTAAAATAACTCGCAATAAATTCACGCGCATAAAATGTCATCACTTTTATTTTGGAGCAAAGCAAATATAGTTTTAAAAAATTAAAAAAAAAAAAACAATTTTGTTTGTAAAAAATTCAATGTTTTAACTATTGGGTCGTTTACTAAGTAATTTCGTTTTTTTTAGTGCAATTTAAACACGATTTTTTTATTGTGTAAAACATTTTATGAAATTATATATTCTCCATTTTGATTCAATACCTTTTGCCATCTTTCGGGCAAGAGATTGATTCCACGCTAATAAAATGTTTGATCCTTGCAGGCAAAAAACTGGTCCAAGTGGTTTTTGACGTCCTGATTAGAGGTGAAGGTTCTCCCATCCAAAAAATGTTGCAGAGACCGGAACAAGTATGGTGGGTGTGGTAGCACATCCCATTCAAGCTCCAAAAGCTTTTGGCGAGTCATCAAACTTGTATGAGGTCTAGGGAAACTAAATACTTCCTTTATAACCTAGCGGAGCTAGCATTTACATGTCCGAGGTGGATTGCCAGCTACATTGCAGCAACGGGATGAGAATCCTTTCAGCGTGTTCACCTCAGCAGAAGGATTTAAAGAGAGATCCGCGGTTTCACAAAAGGCGGTACAGGCCTAAGTGTGCTGGCTTTCTAAGACACCAGCCGCCCTTACCTAGATACCTACTATTATTGAAAAAAAAATATTCAAATATCTTTAATTGTTTACGAGACTTTTATGACTTATGACTTTTACAAACAAAGTTTACCTAAATGTTCGGTTATCGTTAAAGGGACAGATTAACGAAATTTTGAAAAAAAAAAAAAAAAAGAACGAAGTAAATATTGTTTAGTACCTCTAACTCTAACTCGTGAATATCGAAGAAATATTTCCACCGTCTCCATTGTACGAAACACTGTATGGAATGTCCATAGAATCTAAAAGGTAATATCGACCTCCAAGAGAAAACTAATTAAAAAGTTCTACCAGTTCCTTAGTTCAAAAACGTTTAAAATTATATCCATGCCAATAATATAGTTAATGCCTAAAAAGTAAAATACAAGAAGTCACTTCAAAATAAAAGTCTCATATTTTTGGCATATTATTTTATTTTAGATTCATAAACATAAAGCTTAAATACAACATTAATGTATATACATTATTAAAGTTTGAAGTATATGATTTTATTTTTTTCTTAATAACTTAAAGTTGACTTTGAGGCCACAAAGTTGTGGAAATATTTATATACATAGAAGAAATATATAAGGTACAACACATTGGTATAAATACAAAATGTATGAAATTCGTTTTGAAAGACCAAGTTTTGATTGGGAAAGAGCATTTTGAAGCTTATTGTTGGAGCTTAATAAATAAAAATTAGAAAAAAATTTGTATATAGTTATTGCTGTCGTTGTTTTCTCTTTCTTGCTCAGTCTTTAAATTGAACGAACTGTTTAAAGTTTAAGATACAAAATTTAAATGTTATTTAGTTTATGCCTTACAACAACTGCATGTGGCATGCTTTAAGTTTGTGGCAAGCATATTTCAAACTGCTGTGTGTTGTTGTTGTAGCTATAGCTCCTTGCTGCTCCTTTGCCTTTTGCATTGACTTCCGGCCAACCGCATTTACTTACCTCCTATGGCTTAAATGCTGTGTGTTGTTGTTGTAGTTGTTGTTGTTAGCTTTAATAGCCAATTTTTTTCAAAGCCTTAAGGTCTACATCGCCGTAGTAATCCTCGCTATAAACGAAAAGAAAGTATTAAATAAATAAAAAATTCCTTTGCTTTTAGCTTATAGTATGTAACAATAAAAGCATAATGGTAAAAAAAAAAAAAAAATTGGAGCAACTCTCAGAGGGGCGCTGCGTTGAGTTCTTTCGTTTTGGGGTTTTTCCTGATTTGTTTAATTAAATTTTCGTTGAAAATATTTGCCGTTGCTTTCTTTTCTTTTGTGTGTTTCTTGGTTTTTTTTTGTTTTCGTCTTTTTTGCCTAACATGGCTTTTCTCTTCTTGTTTTTGCTGTCACGCTCGTGGCGCCCCAAATGAAACAACGGGCTGCCACATTTTGTGTCATGTGTAGAAAAGATATAAATAAGACAGTGTAGAAATTCTACGAGTATATGTATACCAGGCACATAAAGTTATGGCGGAGAATTGTTAATAAGTCAAATTAAATTAGTAGCTATGTGCTGTTGTTTTTTTTTTTTGTTACTAATTTCTGTTTGCTTTGAGTCCTTGGCTTTCATTTGGTATTTGTGTTCGGGTCGCTGCAAGACAATTGAGTTGAAGTGCGTTATAAATTAACAAAGGAAAATATTTATTAAAACCATAATTAAAAATAATTTCGTTAAAATCTTGTTATGAGCGCAAATAGTTGTTGGAGTGCTCGCCTCTTAGGCGACAACAAACAAAGAACAACCCACAACAAGGCAACCACAAAACCACACAAGGATTTCTCTACACACACACACACACACAAACAGAGAGAGATAGTGAGCGGAGCAAAAAGCATTAGATAAATATATAGATAGCTCTGCTTTGCGCCAGCAGCGACAAGCAACAGGACGTCAAGGATTAAAAGCTGCTCCGCGTTTGCCGCAATAACAACAACATCAACAGCAATGGCTACATCAGCCAAACACAGAAGTAGGCGAGGGGAGCAGGGCGGGCAAAGCGAGACAGCGCTGTGCCACAAATTGCCTTTTAAGCGCGCAACACATGCAGCAAGGACAGCGAGAACAACAGGGACAGCTAGGACAACGATGAACAGTGGTCAAAACTGTGGATCAGCTGGATTGATAAGCGACAAATAATTTTATTTTTCAATTCTAACATTCCAACAACGTGTTTTTTTGTTTTGGACACCACAGTAGATTCCAAACTAATTAATCAATAAAATACGACTTCATTGAAAATTTGAAGGAATATTTCACTCACTTTGCATTTAAGAAAAAATAGAGCTCCTTTGAGTTACAATATGTGAGTACTTCCTGACACCAAGATATAGACTGAATAAATTCAACACTTTTGAATAAAGTAAAAGGACTTGTGAGCTTACTTAAAAAATCTACAGCAAGACTTGGTATTGAGAAACTATGAAAGTGTAACTATAACGATAAATTGCGTTTTTAAAGAAGACATTCGGAATGGGAATCGAAATCCAGAACAGCATTTAATATTTCTATAACCAATTTGTAGACGTTAATGAAAATAATTTAGTTTTTATTATAATTTTGGTAGGAGATCATTTGTGTCTCTAGAATTTTAAGCTGAATAAAAACATTACCCTGAAATAAATTTGCTTCACGTGTTTTAGTGTAGTTTGCTTTGCTGCATACATATGTATATTAACTATATTCGTACTCTTGTAAGATAAATAAAAACATAAATGCTTTAAGTAATTTTCCACAAAAATAAAAAAAAAAAACCATCCATTACATAAGAAAAAGTGGAAATATATATATTTTTTTTTAATTTGAGCTTTTATAATTTCTGATAATTTTTTCGAAAAATTTAAATAAATTCTTAAAAACCAAATTTCATTTATAATTTCGTAAATTTTATAACTTAAAATTTAAAAAAAAAAATATATATGTTTACAAAATTTCAAAATGTAAAATGTTTGTTTATTCTACATAATTTTGTAGTATCAAAGTTAGCGCAAGAAAAACACATTTCCTAGCAAGATTTCCTTAAAAATTCGGCGAAAAGAAATTTGATTCCTTGTAAATTTTGAGAAAAAAATGTGTGAATAGAAAATTTATTTTTTGTTGGCGAAACGGAGCAAGATATCGTCTCAATTTAAAAAACTTGATCAAAAGAATTTTTTTGTGTCCAGCACTTGTGAGGTCGGAAATCTATATGTTCATATAGAAGGACAAAGTGTAGGACAGACAGCCATCAGTAGCTACCAGAGCTTATGGTAAACATTCTGGTATAGAGGACTTATGGGCTGCCATGAACACATTGCACAAACCTAGTGTACGCTTGAAAAGATACAGGTTATAAATTTGAACGTTACACTGAGAAAAAACCTTCAATATCTTTCATATTTTCGATGTACATTAAGAATAAGTTTTTTAATATTGAGACTAAAATTTTATGTTCAAGAGTGATTTTGTATAGACAGAAATTCTTAATTTGAGAATATTAAGAATGATTTTAAGAATAATTGCGTTTGATTGTAGATCGCTTCTAAGACAGAGATTTTTAATTCGAGAAGGAGAGAATTAATTTTTATGTTGAGCAAATGCAAAATTCGGTTTAACTTGCGAACATGAAAAATACTAAATAAAATTATTGAAAAGTATGCTGTTTTTTAATAATTATTCTGCAAGTTGCATTTTTTTTTGTACAATTTTGTACACAGTGCTGCCAAAAAAAATGCAAACCTAATATTCTTTAAATTTTTTCATAATTTCGACCACTGTGCTACACTGCGGCGTCAAGGACACTGCCTGGGCAATCCATATAGCCTTAGCTTTAAATAAAATGCGCGCATGGACAGCAGCAGCAGAGTGGTCAGCAGGGGCCGCATAGAGCAGGGCAGTTGAAGATGGTAGCTGAGACGCTGGCAAAAGCAGCGGTAGCGGCAGAGACAGCAAATGACAAAAAGCGCAAGGCTATTAAATTAAATTAAATGGAATTGACCAAAAACCAAGCGGACAACTTGCTCAGGCGAAGACGCCAAGTGAGTGCAGAAGAGAGTGCGTAGTTGTTCTTGTTATTGCTCATGTTGAGAAGTCAGCAACATAAATGCTGCGGCTTAGCAGCTCTCTCCTTACACCCTGTCTCTCTATTACCCACTTTATAACATCCATATATGTTACTATGTTTATGTGAGAAAGATAATTGCAATTGCGATTTTATAAAAGTTAGAGCACTTGGCAAGCCCAGAGCTAGTTGTGATTATCTAGTAAGGACGTTTATACTGCGTTTGTAAAGGAGTTAAATGAATAAACTGAAAGTTGGTTTTAAAGGAACCATAGTTGCTGGATCGTAAATAAAGGAATACTTCGTTGTTGAGATCTATGTCTGCAATAAGTGGCAAAGATGCAGCAAATGTTTTTAAATTATAGATAACCTTAAGCCAGACGTGACCTTTCAATTTTCATTTCAATTACTGTGGAATCCATATTATACATTTTTCTTAACTTAATCATTCAAAACAGCGTTGCCCATGATTTTGTGAAAATATAACGAAAACTATGCCGAGACCATAAAAATATTCTCTTCATTGCTCGGCCTATCGAAATTACTAACTTGCAAAAATATCTTTCTCGAAAAAAAAACTTTTTTTAGAGAGTGTAAAAAACACATAAAAAAAGTCTATTGCTAGTCGCACTTATTTATTGTACATGATCAAAGAAAATTTATTTCTTTGATTTTTTTTATATAGTGGAAAACATCGATTTAAAAATGCATAATTTAAAAAGTTTTATTCATAAAAAAAAAAAAAATTTATATATACGTGAAAAAAAAGTGAAGCGGGGCACTTTTATGGTCGACCTCTGCGATTTTGATGGTTTTCACATATGTGATTCAAAATTCCGAATAAAGAGACAAGCATTTTTATACCCTGTACCGTATGGTAAAAAGGGTATATTGTGTTTGTGCAAGCCGAAAATGTATGTAACGTACAGAAGGAGACGTCGGAGACCCCCCAAAGTTACCTAAAGTATGATCAGAGTGACTAGAAAAGTCGATATACCCATGTCCGTCTGTCCGTCTGTCCGTCTGACCGTCTGTCCGTCCGTCCGTATGAACGCCTAGATCTCAGAGATGGTAAGAGCTAGAGCAACCAGACTTTCAGATTAGATCGCTTATTAATCCATAGTAGACAAGTTTATTTTTTTTTTTTGATATCGGGATTACATTGTATAGCTCCCATAGGGGTGTTTCAGAGGACCTCGAAAAAAAACAAATATTTTAGATAGATAATTCGTTTGTTTATGAAGATATCATAACCAAATTTGGCAATCAGAAGTTCTTTAGAAACCCCCAGCACTGTACCAAATTTTATCAAAATCGGTTGACTATATCATATAGCTCCCATAGGATCGATCGGTCGAAAAAATGTTTTTTGTACAAAATTCGTTGTGTTTCGTTTGTTTGTAAAGATATTGTAACCAAATTTGGCATTTAGAAGTTTTTTAGAGTTTCCAAGCATTGATACAGTGTTGATCAATATCGGTTGACTATATCATATAGCTCCCATAGGATCGATCGGTTGAAAAAATGTTTTTTGTACAAAAAACGTTGTGTTTCGTTTGTTTGTGAATATAAGTTTTTTAGAGTTCCCAAGCACTGTAGCAAATTTGATCAAAATCGGTTGACTACATCATATAGCTGCCATAGGCCCAATCGGTCAAAGAAACGTTTTTTGTACAAAATTCGTTGTGTTTCGTTTGTTTGTGAAGATACCGTAACCAAATTTGGCATTAAGAAGTTTTTTAGAGTTCCCAAGCACTGTACCAAATTTGATCAAAATCGGTTGACTATATCATATAGCCCCCATAGGACCGATCGGTCAAAACAAATTTTTTGGTGCAAAATTCGACTGATTTCTGTTTGTTTATGAAAATATCGTAGCCAAATTTGCCGAATAAAATATCTTTTGGAGGTCTTAGCAATATGTCGGACTTAATTAAATGTGGTGGTACAGGATATCCCAAAGTCGTCTGCGCCCGACTTTAACGTACGCCATATTTTTTTAATGAAATATAAAATAAAAATTAAAAAAAAAAAATTGGATACCCTTTTTTTTTGTAGTTTTTATATTATTCATTTGTTTGAAATTTTTTAATTTTTAATTTCAAAAGTGATTTTAACTTCTTTTAAAAATGTGACTAATTACATTTGATGTGCTTATTTTCGGAGAGCGAAAATATAAAAAAATTTGTAACTCCTATAAATAAGTAAGTTATGTTTATTTTAATGACGGCATCCTCAATGTTCGCCATAGTCACCATTCTTCCAAAACTCGCGAACTAAACGCCCATAAACTAAGTTAGTAAATATGGGAAGCTGCAAAATATAGCTCTTGTTTGAGAGCTAAAAATAGTTTTTATCTTTATTTTTTTTTTAGTGCTAGTTGTATTTTTTGTAAAGTCCTTGGCTAACTTTAATTTAATGACTGGGATCCACCTATGTAAGTGCACTCGCTCTATGACGTCTGTTGTATATTGACAAGCGGTTAGATGCTCATAACTTTTTTAAAGTTCCAGCGACAGGTTTTATGAGCAGAACGAAGTATCTTTCGGTGACATTAGAGAGTCAGTATTTTAGTCTATGTGTGTGTGTGTGTCCTGGTCTAGGTTTGTGCTCTTATCATCATTAAAACTAATTAGAGTCAAAATGTTAAAAAAAGGATTTCCAGAATTGAGTCAACAGCTTGGAAGGAAGAAAGAATGAGTTGGTTATTAGCCATCAAAAGCAGTCGTCAGTGAGTCGGTCGGACTGACAGTCTGAGTGTGCGCTGGTCAGTGGACCAGTGCCTTTCTGGTGACTGTGGTTAAGCAAGTGGCTACAAAGCGCAGCAGTGCGTGGCAGAGTTGCAACGAAAGAGTTAGCTCTCTAAGCAGGAAAACCGCACTGGCTGTTTTATAACTTTGTTTAAGTTTAATCATTTTTGTTTATAAAACATTTTTATGTGCATTCCCTGCACTTACAAGAACTCCCTTCCGTCCACTCTGTGACTCACTGGTACTACCAAACTTTTGCCATCAACTTGTTTGCTGTTCATATACATATATACTATATATTTTTTTTTGTGGGGTTATGTTTTCTGGCTTGATTCTTAATGCTACTCAAATCTGCTAACCTCGGTTGCAAACATAACTATATGCAGCAGCTGTAGCAGCGGCAGCAGAAATGTTGCATGCAACCCTGGGCGCTTTTGGTTAGTAGTAGTTTCTCTAGCAGCAACTTTTAATTGGAGATTGCTTACTTACTGCATAAAACAACAACAATAACAGCCACACAGCAGAGCAGAAGAATTTTTAAAAATTGCGTGTGTTACTGTGAAAGTGTTAGCAAAATGAAGGCCGACTGTGCGATACACTAACCTCTTTTTCTACAGCTCAATAATTTATCAAACAAATTTTTAATAATTTAACTTGTGTGGTCACTCTTTTGTTAATTGGCTTATGCTTTGGTCATGACTTAAGACTCATAAGGTTTTCAAATTGATGATTTTTGTTTTAATCAAAACTCACAAAATTTATCATTTTATTATATATTTAATGGAGTTTTAAATAATTAAACTTCTGCCGTCACAAGTTTTTAAATTTGTTTTCGTATTCGTCATATGTTTTTTCTCCCATAAGCAATATGTTCACACAATTTGATGACTTTAGCCTTTATATAGCAAGAATTTGATATATGTACTTTAATTTTTGCCAAAATAAGTTTACTTTTTTGACCATAATTTTCAATGTCTTTTATTCTGATTTTGTTCGTTGGATTACTCTTAATGTGAAAATATTAAACGGAATTACTAAGACAATTTTTGAAATTCTGCTAGAAAAAAGGAAGTATTAAACGACTTAATTTAAAAAACTTCTGATAGTAATTAAGCAAATTTTTCTTTTATTAAAGTTTGGTATCCCTAGTCCACAAAATTTTAGTATTTATGATAGCAGGCTGACAAACAGACTTGACAAAGCGATTCTTTCCTTTAGTAAAGTTTGGTGTCCCTCGTCCACAAAATCTTAGTATTTATGATAGCAGGCAGACAGAAAGATCAAATAATATATCTCAGAAACTTTTTTTACAAAGAGATAATTTGAATTTTTTTCACAAAATTAGCTTTCTATAGCTCTATTATTTTCGAGATCTTAGCGTTCCTAAACAAAGAAGGACAGAGGAGATATATATGAGAAAACGAATTTTCTTCAACATATTTTTTTCTTGAGGCTGAGAAGTTGGTTTTTGAATTTGTTTCCACAATCTTGTATGTTATAATCCTCTCATTGTAAATTTTTGAAGTCATACAATATTACAATTAAGTAGAAACGATAATTAGAACCTGAACTCTTAAAGTTAGCGTGTTAAAATTCTCGTACATTGTAAATATTATAAATTTACACCGTGAAATAAATTGAATTGAATTGAATTGAGGCGGAAATAAATCAATTATCATAAATCTCGGTTTTGCTGTTCTGGCGTTATATGTAAATGCTGTAGCTAAATATTCTAAATATAAAATAAATATATTTAAATATTTCCAAAATGAACGATGAATAAATATCTATGTAAATGCCTTGATTAAAAACCGTGGAGTTGCGGGATTAAAGTATCCCGTGCTTCTCGTAAATGGCAACTAAATGGGGATCCTAGAATTGTACAAATCGCTAATAGATCTAAGACGAAATTAATCTTGTCGGCTATAGCTTAGAGAGTCCAATGTGCAGTTGAGCTGTATTAAGAAATCCGTGGCACAAAATTAAAAATTATCCTTGGCAACCACATTAGGGTCGAACTACTTTTTTTATCTACCAAACGTTTTTTGACCATATTGAGCATGAAGCCAACAAGCTCATACATATACCCTTTAAGTCTATGCGTTACGGGTGCAAAAACTAAGAGCAGCAGAGGAAGAGAGAGAGAGAGAGAGTGAGCTTAAGGGAGAGCGCAAGAGCGAAAGTAAACGTGTAATACGTTAAATCAAAAGATGATAGCATTCGTTTTGAGCGGCTATTGCTGCATGTGTGTGTGTGTGTATTTGTGAGTGTGTTGTTTGTATGGTGTGTGTGTGTGTGTGCATGTTCGCTCTTGCATTAAAAAGCTTTTACAACAACAACAGTCCGTTTAGTTGATGCCGACTTTTTGCTCATTGCAAAAATTGTATGTATGTGTGTGAGTGAGTGTCCTTTTGGCGATGGCTTTCTATACATTTGCCTTAGCTTAAGCGACAAAGCCACACACATGCAGCAAACTCACACACACATAGTGAAGCAAAAAATGTCCTTAAACGTAATGGCGGCGACTGCAGCAGCGGCAGCAGCCTAACTTGTGCCTGGAGTTTGTATAGTTTTATAATTTTTATTTAATTAGTTTTAAAACTTTTGCAAAAAGTTGCCACTGTGCGACGTCATGTGTGTCTGTGTGTGTGTGCGTCCGCACACTAACACCCTGACATTGCACACATAGAAAAGTCACACAGCAGCAACGACGTCAACGTCAACGTCGCCGCCGTAGCTTAAAGTTGTCGCTTTTATGAGTTAGTGGGGCGCGTCTACAAAAGTCGCCTTCATTTGTCGACTCTGGGCCATGGCCCAAAAGAGCGCTGCACGGCGTCTGTCTTGGGCTCTTACCAAGCTGCAGTGATTATACCCTGTACGCATAGGGACATGGTATTTGAGACTTATGCAATGTATAAATAAAAAAACTTTTTTGTTAGTGGCAAAAATTTATTATTTTTAAACCTCTTCCCATTACCATGTTCCACTAAGTCTTTTTGTTTAGCAAGCTAGTGATACCATATTAGGCATGTAGCGAACCCAATAAAAAATTAAAAGTAGATTTTATCTCAAAACAGCAGCCTTGTACCTATTTCTTTACAATTCTTCCCAAAATAAGGCAAACTTTGGCGCATTTAATACAATTTTTTTTTGTGAAAACTGTATCTAGGGTATTCAATAGTTAGGCACCACAACAGACTAATTTTCTTTTGACATAACTACACATACATGTAAGCTCAAATTTGTCTGTGTGTGTGCAAGTTTACTTTAGTGCTGGTTCTGCCTGCAATTGTGTTGATAATTTGAAAATTCATTTAAAGTTTTTGTATCGCGTTTTTGTTGATAGAATCTAATGAATAATTAACAAACTTCTTGTGCATTTCCAAAGACGCCAATGGGCCACACACACTCATATATACATACACACTTAGCCAAGAAAAAGAAGCCAAGTTTCCATTTGCGACAAATATGGCTGGCGTCAAAAAGTTTCATGTTTACTTATTATTTACAGACTCGTCGCAAAACTTCCCCAAAAAAAATAGCACAAAAACATATACTCTACAAGTCTGCATGAGTCAGTGTGTGTGGATGTGTGCGGCGCACACTCATATATTTAAACACCATTTAGACCAAATTATAAATAATTTACGAGTGTTTAAGAGCTGTTCGCCAGCTTAGCCATTTTTAGCGTATTTTTGTTGACAAAAAACGCCAAAGTTGGGTGACTTTTATATGTCTGGCCAGTAGTTAACCGGAATTCATTGCCTAGAAAAAACTTGGCCTTGTTGGGGGTTGTTCTTAAAGAGCTTGTGATTGATAAATGGCTGAGTAAGTGAAATTAGTGTAAGAGCTTGGTATGGAAAGATAACAAGTATATAAGTGTCGCCAGTGGCTTTATTGAAAAAATGAATAGAGAAGGCAAGAATCAGAAAAGTTTTTCTTTGAAATACTGCCAGGAATTCTTTATTCAGCTTTAAAACTGCGTTTGTTGTAAGTTTTTCACAGAAAACGCAATAAATGCTACTAAGGGCTTTAAGTCCAAGAAATTTCTTACATACTTTGATTTTTTTGTAGATAATACGTCCATTTCCAGAATGTTTTTCTTTTTTTTTTATGTCCTAAACTTAAGGCATTCGATTTTTTCTCCGATTTGCGACGCTACTTTTATTTGCCAATGCTCCCTGTAGTTCGAATTTTTAAACTTTAAAAATTTTTGAAACGGAAAACGAATAAATTTTTTGGATTCGTTTTGAATATATTTGATATAGGCGCAAGTATAAGCATCAATTTGTTTTCGAAGTCTCCATGCCACAAAGAAATTAGTTTTTCTTTGATCTCTGCTATTTGTAGACAAGGGTGTTCTTCTTACAAATTTCAAATTACTCAGCCAATTTTCGAGGCATAAATTGGAGAGTTGGTGCTAGTTTGAAAGATCTGGAGTATGCGGACGATTTAGTCTTGGTCTCTCACTCACATCACCAAATGCAAACAAAATTAAATAAGTTACACACTGAATCTGCGAAAGTTGGCCTTAAGATCAATTTTGGAAAAACAGAGTCTCTGCGCATAAAAATCAATAGCACGGCGTGCTTCAATGTAAACGCCCAAAACATCTTAGACACAGAGAGCTTCACTTACTTGGGAAGCATTCTTTCCTAAGATGGAGGAGCTAGTGAAGATGTATTGAGCCGTATTCAAAAAACGCGATGGGCGTTCGCAAGACTAAGAAACATATGGATATCCAATGAAATCAGCGCTATGACTTAAATCAAAATCTTTAACGCATGTATAAAATCAGTTTTAATGTACGGATCGAAGACCTGGCATGTGACGGCTTTCCTCAAGGCAAAATTATTAAAAATATCATTTGTAAACAGGTGTTTGCGGTGGCCAAGGACTATAAATAATGTAGAGCTATGGAGACTTACTCATCAGAGTGGAAATATGGTTGGATTGGTCATACATTGCGGAAAAATTACGACGATATCTCAAACGCTGCTTTGACGTGGAATCCACAAGGGACAAGACGAGGAGGGAGACCATCAATGACTTGGCAGAAGACTGTACGTAACGAAACGACAAAATCGTGTAACGAACTAAGACATATTGCACAAAACAGAGAAAAATGGAAATCTTTTGTAGAAACCTTAACTCCTAAAAGGAGTAAGGAAATTAATAATAAACCAATTTTCGAATGCTTATCGATATTTGTAATGATGTGAAGACACTTTTTTAAGTCAAAATTGGGCCTTTTCACAATTTCCAAAAGAAAAAAAAACGTTCCGTAAAAATTGGGCCATTCACTAAGGAAATTATTAAGTATACAGTTTGTTTATGCGGCAGTGCTTCAGGATAATACTTGGCTAAAAAACGATTATTACAAAACATTTGATTATATCTAATGCCAAATAGCTGCCGAGTATTTAAAGCTTTCAAGCTTAGATCTACTTTTCCAAACATAAACCCCCACAAAATTTTTACAAATAATTTGTTGTGGTTTTTTTTTTAGGTTTTCGTATATATTTTTTTGTTTTTATGTATAAAATAAAATTATAAGCTTATAAACAAAGATCACTTAAATGTAAAAATCTCTAAATTTTATGCTTCATTATGAAAGATTTAATCTTTCGTCGATGTTTCTTTTCTGTTTTTCTTGTTTTTATATTCTTCGCACATTTTACATTACATTTGTTCCTTTTTTTTTTAATTTATTTGTTTTTTGTTGTTGGTAGCCCTAAATTTTAGTTGTAATTTTGAAATGTACTTAAGATGTTTTCAAACTTTGAAAATATACACACAGAAAGATATAGCAACATTTGGGACTCAAAGACAAGAGACAGCAGTAGATATGTTTGATATAAATTAGAAGTAGAAAGTGAAAAAGGATGTTAAAAAAAAAAAAAATAAAAAAAGGAGGGCAAAGAATGAGTGGATAGATTGATAGACCACTGAGTATTATATTTTTTTTTTTTTTTATAAAAAAATTGAGTATTTACTGTTGCGAGCATATTGTAGTGTGTGTGATGTATGCGTGTGTGTGTGAAATAGTTTTTGTTTTGTATTTGTAGAGGGAAGTATTGAAAGGGAATTGGAATCTTGATCTTGTTGTAGTTTAAAGTTTCAGAAAAAAAAGTTGAAATTGTTTTTGTTTTTTTTTTTTAGTTATTGGAGTTATTGTAGTTTTTGTAGTTATGTTTATGAGGTGGCTGCTTTGGTTTTGGGCGTGCTCTTGGTGCGACCTTCACTGTTTAATCCAGCTAGAAGCTCGCTCTTGCGGATGCTCTTCAAATCCAGATCGCCATAGTAGTCTTCGCTGCAATTGTAAAGGGAGCGAGGTAAAGAGATATTTCAGAACAGGTCAAGTGACAGAGAGAGAGAGAGAGAGTAAATGTAAATGTATGCAAGGTAGAGTAGTACGAGTAGTAAGAGTACTTTTTCTTTTGGTGAGCATATGTGTTAATGTGATAAAGTGGGTGCAGTGAAGCAAGCGTGAAAGTTTTGGAGTCGTCAAAACAAACTGACAAAAAAAAAAAAAACAGAACACAAATCGAAAAGAAAACTCCAACTCAAGTGGCACAAAAAGCGGACACAAAACAAACCAGGTGCTTAAAACATAAACTATACTAGGCGAAAAAAAAGAAGGTGGCACTTACCAGCCGGGAACATCCTCAGGATCCTCGCAGTTGCCAGTGCCCTCACCATCACCAATCTTGAAGACTGTACCAATGGGGCAGCCATATTCACGTGCAACACCCTCCAGGCAAATGTAGTACTTGCGGCAATCCTCAGGATGTGCATGACGCGAGAAGGAACCAGTGTTAGCTATCTCACCAGCAGCGGGGCAGGCAAAGCCGTTGGCAACCTCTGTGGAGCAATAAGCGTAATATGAGTAAAAACAAAAAATGCTTGTAGAGCGCTCTAACATACCTTCGTTCTTGCACTCGGGCACCTGATCGGCCCACATGCATACACGAGCATCACGATCGTAGGCCAAACCAGGTGAGCACTGATATCTGGAGGGCTCACCGTTCCAGCAGTTCCAGAACACATCACATTTGTTCTCATCGGGGAAAATACCATACAAGCGTGTGCAATGTGGTGTAGCAATTGGTGGTTCTGCATGAAATAAACGATGAAAATGTTTATCGATATATTTTGTACGTGCTTGTAAGTGACTTACCCAGCTCTGAACGCTCGCCGCACTCTACATTATGCAGATAGTCACAGTTCTCCGTCAGATATTTAGAGTCTGAGGCATCGAAGGCCAGACCATTACCGCAGGTCTTTAGCTCAGAGACGCCATTGTCGCATTTCCAATATTTATCGCAAGAGCTATCATGTGGGTAAAAACCGAAATCATCGGGACATTTGAAGCTAGATTGAGCCACAGCTGAAAATTAAAAGTGAGGTTATGAATAATGTGCATAAATAGGCTTACAAATTGTAATTAATCAAAACATTGCTAAAGGATTTTGCTACACATTTTTGGTTGTACTATACTAACTATAATATTATAATATGCTTACTAAAACTGTATTTATGGCTATGTATGTAACAAACAGTTGGGCAATTAAACGCCCAAAGTGCCCTACAGTAACAAATATTGTAGCCGCAATGGGCATAACTCAAACAAACATGGCCGACAACAAACCAAACAACGTAATCACAAAATAATTGCAATGTTTAAACAATTGAAATGCTGGCAACTACGGCTTGTACCACAAAGAGGCGTTGGGCGTGGCATGCATTTGTTTAAACAGATTTTGAGTTATTGATGCAGCAGCAGCAGCATCAACAACAACTTGGCTGGCAATGAATTTGATTACATGCTACATAAATAATACAAAATGCTGTACAAACATTTTATGCACAAACACTGTGAGCATAATGAGCATAATAATGATGATGTTGCTGCTGATGAGCAGCACAATTTGTCATACAATTGACATTCACTTTAAAAAGTCGCCCTTGTTGAGTTGCCAATAAATCTTGTTGGCAACTTTTTCGTAGACAACTTAAGATTCAAGCGTTGACAGCTCAGGGCCAACTACATTTACTTAAAGCCAGGAGAAGGTTTGTCGTATGAGTGTTTCTCTTGTTTTTGGCAGGTATAAAATTACATGACACAAAGGTGAAGCAACTTGCAACAGCTTCAAGGACTACAGTTCGAAATACTATCTCTCGCTCTCTCGTTTACAGCCCTTTGCGCTCAAACCTTTAACCGCAAAGCGTAACGAACTCAAATTGCATACAACTAACTAATGCGGTATTTACAGTACACAGCATTTAATGTAAAATCAAATAGCAGTTCAGATTGATGCAAAAGCAACCAAAAAATAATTACATTAGCAAGCCAGCACACTCACACACACAGACACAGACACAGACACAGAGACACCCAACTGACATCAAAAATAGGATTAGGTTGGCAGCACTTTAACAGAAAAAAAAAACACCAAAAAATGTAGAAAAAAAATCGTGACAAAATGAACAAATATCCTGCAAGTTGGCATTGCGCTGCCATGATGTGTGATAATCTAATTGCAAAACCACAGAAATGCGGTCACGTTTCAAATGTTCATTCAAAAGTGCGTGCCACATGCTTTAAACAACAGGGTGGCAACCCTGCGCCTAAGCTGACCAACCGCATGAATGCATCAATTGAAAAAAATATCACGCCTGGGCCGCTGTAAGGTTACCTCTTCATTAAAACACGCTTTAAATGAAATGAAATCCTGCACACAAACACACACACTTACAGATACACGCACACATTTGCAATTTCCATTTTGTATCAACTAATCATATAATATATAAAATATAAAATCTATAGTCAGTAGCGCATACAGCGGGATGACTTCTGGGTGGCTTTGAACGTTTGTAACATATTAAGTCAGTATGCTCATCAAAAAGGGGGGCCGTCATAGCTTAAGAATTTATTAATGCTCTGAATTACAACATTAAGAATGAGCATTCGTACAAAGTGTACGAAATTCTCTTAAAAAGCAAATTCTTCTAAAAATAATGTTTAATGTTCTTAATTTAGGAATTTCTTTTCTATAAAGAAAGAAGAATTATTATTTTGAAAGAAGAATTTTATACTCAAAAATAAAAAATGTCAAAATTTTTGATTTTTTTACTCAGTGTAGAGTTGCTAACTCTTCAAAACTTTTATGGAAAGTATTTAAAAAATGTTCCGGGCTCTCAGTTCAAAAAATAAAAAAAAAAAAATTGTTTCCTTTTAAATAAGTTGCAAAATCTCATATCACAATAAAAATGAAAATAATTTAGGCAACCCTATGTTTCGCTTGATCCGCCCCTGGCAATAGTTTATGAGCACCTACTGTGCGTGTGCGCGTTTGTAATTTTGTATAAACAAGCGCATAAAATTATATGTATATTGAGTTTAATTAAAAATTGGTTTTTGCGTAGCTTTTATTTATAATTATTTAGTATAAAATCAAAGTCAATAACAACAACAACAACTTTATGGAAAACCCGTCAACCAGTTGGCCTATTCAACTGGCCCAAAACAATAAACTTGCATTGATTTGTTATTATTTTGTTGTTTTTGGTCAGTTTTAGAGTTGTCAGTATTTTTTTTGTTTTTTATTTTTGTTGCATTTGTTTAATTTTGTTAATTATGCAGTTATTTAGATTGTGTTTTTTAAATTGTGCAAAAGATTTAAATTTTATTAGCGTTTGACCTATAAAAATTGTGCGCAATTTTGTATAAATAAATATATAAAATATTGCATGACTTCGAATACGTGCATAAGCGAATGAATGAATAGATTTAGTCGCTTGAATGCTTTTGAAATAATAATCTAATATTTTCATATAGCAAATTTCTGTTTTGAAATAGTAGCAAAAAAGTTTTTTTGATTGTGTAAAAAAATTCACTGGAAGTCGGTTAATTTAAACTATTAAAAAAAAGTTATTTGTTTTGTTTTTTATGTAATTTTACATATAAAAAAAAGCAATTTGTGCTTTCAAATTCATTGGAAGGCGGTAAAGTAAATTGCTTTCAAACTAAAAAAGTATGGTTTCCAAGAAATGTGTGGTATTCTGGTCTTATTTCCATGACTGCAATATAAAAAATTAAAAATTCAGTAGAATTTTTTTCTTTATGAAAGCTTCTATGAAATAAGTGCTTGGTTTTATTTGAATTAAAGTGAAATATAATATAAAAAATATATTTATAAAAACTTCTGGGAACTACGTGATTAGCGTCAATTAGGGTTTTTAAAAGGAAAAAATGCAGTTTATAAAATCTTTTTTTTAAAGCTAAAAGCTGTGACTGTTTAATGAGCAGCATTTTTTATTATTGCAAGAAAAAAAAAAGTATAATAATAATACTAGTTTACAGCAAAATGTATCCTCAACATGTTTTACTCATGTTCGTAGTAAAATGGCCCGCTAAATCCGAAAATGAAGTCCACAAATTTTTTCATGGAACGGATTTCGAGATATTTCGAAAAAAACACTTTTCGAAACTAAACAAAAAGTGTGTCTACTTAAAAGCAAATATCTCTGGTTGAACTAAACTGATTTTAATTATTATTATACCAAAGTGTAGATAATTGAATTATCTATCGATTATAATTTGAACATATTTTTGGAAAATTTACGGTTCGGTCGTTATTAATCCATTCATATGCAATTTTTCCTCACTTATAGCAAATTTTTGAAAAAATTCTATTACGAACGTAAATTTACAAACTTAAAATTTCATCGATTACGAAGAAAATGAGTGGTTGTTTATCAAAACTAAATTTTTCTGGAAAACTTAAGTTTTAGATGGAGTATTCATTTGTTTATAAAGATACCGTAACCAAAAGTCTTAGATGAATAGCTCATTTATTTATAAAGATATCATTACCAAATTTGGCATTAGAAAGTTTTTAAGAGTTCTTAAGCTCTGCACCAAATTGGATCAAAATCGGTTGAAAATATTATTAAAAAAATTATTTAAAAAATAATAATTTCAGTAAAAAATGAAACCAGCTAAGAATATTATAGTGCTAACAGCTTCATTTTGGATTTTGGAAATTTCCGCTTATTTGTAGAATGTATTTTTGGAATGGACTAGGATGTTCTATTATGAATGGAATTACATTAAGATTTTTAAAGTCCTACTTGAAATTTTTCCACTTTTTTTAATCTTTGCAAAGTATTTTTTAAAGCTTCGGTTTTAAACAATTAAATTTTAAAATGAATTGTTATTAATTTTTTAATAGCTCAGATAAGATTAAAACATTTTTTAAATAAATTCGTAGTTTATGAATTTTCTATTTCTAAAAGCTATTTTGGATAGGGTGTTTAATAAGAGAAAAATTCATTTAGATTTATAGAATGCACGAAGAATGCAATTTCCAAAGCTAGTAAGAATACTAACGAATACCTTCAAGGCAAAAATGAATGCTTTTGTGGTCTTGTGAGCTACTCTAAAAACAATGCAACTGTTGAGCAAATAAATAATTACATTTATTGCAATTACAACAATTGCAATGAAAACAAAATTAGTCAACAATTTATGAATTGTGCTCCAGAATTGTGCACTAATTATAGCTCTGCATCTTGAATAAAAGCGTTTTTTTTTATATCAAAGCATAAAAATTAAGTCAAGTCACTTGGCAAACTAAAGGGACTTAAAGTGGGTTATATTGTGCTTTTGACAAGAATTGTAACACACATAAGATGGCAATTTCTTAACAACTTTCAAGCACTGATACATTTATAGACACTCTTCTAAGCATAGAGAGCACATTAAGCAAACAACAACAAAATGTGCAAACTTAACAGTTATAATAATTTAGTTTCTCTGGCTGCTGAAACTGCAGCTAAGGCAACTGAAGCAGCGCGGAAAAAGTGCAATCGAAGAAGAGAGCTGCAGGGTAGGGTACCATTATACGGTTAGTAGCAAAGTTAAGGGAGCGAGCAGCAGCAGAGAGAGTTAGAGTGAGAACAGACCGCAGCTCTAATGCGCTTATGCAGCTGTGCCTTTGTGTGCGTGTGCGTTTATTTGAGTGTTTGTGCTTGTGTGTGCCATACTGATGATTGTGCATTTGCCGAGTAGTCATAGGTGTGTGGTGTTTATTTGTGTGTGTGGATGTGTGTGTTAGAGTGTCGCCACATGTTAACTAAACAATTACCACAGCGCTGAAGGTGTGTAAAGAGCAGTATTTGCCGCATGGCAGCTGCTGCCTGGCTTACCGGTCGTATGCGCAATCTAATGATAATAAATACAGGCAGTCAGACAAAAAGACGCCCAGTGCATACAGCCGCGTTGCGTGGGTTTAATAACCACAACGGTTTAACGCGCTTGCTAAGCCGGTACATGTTCTTAAACATTTTCATAAAAGCCGCTCATAATTGTGAGCTTGTCATTTGGCCATTAGTCTGCTTGGCTAATGCTATGCTAATTTAAGTCAGGCTTGGACTATTCCAGAATGCTACCACAATGCTAAAAACAAAATGCTAGCCCAGATTTTTGGGACTGCTACCAAAAACTGGCTAAACCAGCTCATGAGTCTTACTAACCCAGTGCTTAAATTATTAAAATCTTTCGCTTTTGTTTTGTATAATTGAATGTATCTTGGTAGCTGCGCCACTCTGACCGCACCTTTGTTAGCAAATTTTTAAATTCCTTTGGTTTATAAGCTGCTTGTACAGATTGCGGCTTGTTGTTAGTTGTTTAATTTGCTATTTGTTGTAAAAGTTTTATCTATTAATATTGCTCACTTAATTACATATTTCTCTTTTTTGTTTTATTTTTTTATTTTTTATGGCAAACAATGCAAATGGAGGAAATGCTCTTTGCACGACATATGTGTGCGTGTCCCTGTGCGTATTTAAATAATAAATTTTTATTGACATTTTAACAGTTTAACCGCCATTTGTATTGGTCTTGTCGGTTCAATGCGCATCATTGCCTATTGGCCATAGTTGTTATTCTCAATGTTGTTGTTGTTGACGTTGTTTATCTACAATTGTACATTTGTACATCCGTTCGTCCATTAACATAATCATTTAATTAACCAAACAGACACTCAGACACTCACACACACACACAATTTGCAAACTTTATTAAATTGCTTGCTTATAAAAAATGAATTAATTTATGTTTTAACTTAAATGACAGACGCTGTCGCGATGCAAATAACAAATAAATTAATAATTTAACATTAACAATGCATATATACGTGCATATGCACAATATTCAAATAATTTATAACAAATAATTTTAAAAACTTTTTTTTTTTAATTAAAGGTTGTAATGGATATGTCAAATCTGAATGGTTGTTTACAATATGTTGGGTGAAAATGATTTTAGTTAATTAGCTAAGGGAGTTTCTGTGCTATGCGATTTAAATTGGAGTTGAAGAGGCTTAGGTCTGTCTATCTACCTGTTACTCAGATGAAAATTCTATTTTACTAAATTCGGAATGATTGGAAAAGTGGATAGGTACATTAAGATCAAGATATCAAAATTCAGTAATAACTAGTATAATTTGGTGTGTAGCTTGGAAATAATTTAAATCTTTTACCCAGATGATCTTGATTCTTTGCTGAGCCATTTACTTGTGTAATATTTCTATTACAATCGATTTTCGCAAACGTTTTTAATATATGTGCTCTTAATTCTTGATCGATGTGCCAAAATGGTAGTAATTTCCATTGGAAGATTAATTACATTATTAAAGATGACGTACATTAAAGTCGGGCGCGGACGACTTTGGGATAACCTGTACCACCACATTGCAATCAAATCCAAAATATTGCCTAGGAAGTCCAAAAACAAACTTTTTTGACAGATCAGTCCTATTGGAGCTATATGATAAGGTCAATCGATTTTGATCAAATTTAGTACAGTGCTTGAGAACTACAAAAGCTTCTGAGCGCCAAATTAGTTTATGATATCTTTATAAACAAACGAAACATACTAAATTTTGTACTAAAATCGATTTATAAACATAGATGAATTGATTCATAAATAGGTACATATACAGTTTCCTCAATAAATAATAACTGAGAGAAATATGTACATCGATGAGGGAAGAGATAAATAGATAGATGGATAGAGATAGAGAGAGAGATAGATCGATAGATAGATAGATAGATAGATAGATAGATAGATAGATAGATAGATAGATAGATAGATAGATAGATAGATAGATAGATAGATAGATAGATAGATAGATAGATAGATAGATAGATAGATAGATAGATAGATAGATAGATAGATAGATAGATAGATAGATAGATAGATAGATAGATAGATAGATAGATAGATAGATAGATAGATAGATAGATAGATAGATAGATAGATAGATAGATAGATAGATAGATAGATAGATAGATAGATAGATAGATAGATAGATAGATAGATAGATAGATAGATAGATAGATAGATAGATAGATAGATAGATAGATAGATAGATAGATAGATAGATAGATAGATAGATAGATAGATAGATAGATAGATAGATAGATAGATAGATAGATAGATAGATAGATAGATAGATAGATAGATAGATAGATAGATAGATAGATAGATAGATAGATAGATAGATAGATAGATAGATAGATAGATAGATAGATAGATAGATAGATAGATAGATAGATAGATAGATAGATAGATAGATAGATAGATAGATAGATAGATAGATAGATAGATAGATAGATAGATAGATAGATAGATAGATAGATAGATAGATAGATAGATAGATAGATAGATAGATAGATAGATAGATAGATAGATAGATAGATAGATAGATAGATAGATAGATAGATAGATAGATAGATAGATAGATAGATAGATAGATAGATAGATAGATAGATAGATAGATAGATAGATAGATAGATAGATAGATAGATAGATAGATAGATAGATAGATAGATAGATAGATAGATAGATAGATAGATAGATAGATAGATAGATAGATAGATAGATAGATAGATAGATAGATAGATAGATAGATAGATAGATAGATAGATAGATAGATAGATAGATAGATAGATAGATAGATAGATAGAAAGATAGATAGATAGATAGATAGATAGATTGATTTAGGAGCGATAGAGAGGGAAACGCATAAAATACGGGGAAAAAATAAGATAAAAAAGTGATAGTAGTAGTAGATAGTAGTACGATATTAATAGAGAATAATTTATTGTTAAATTGAGTTAAAAATGGTACCAAAAATAGAAGCATCTAGTGTCTAGTGTCTTAAAACGTTAAGTAAAGCAAATCTTGAAGCAAATAAACTATGTAATTATTTTCAATTCTCAAAGAAACAGCAATATCTTAACAAACGCCCACACTTGAATGTTTTTTCAACAAAAGTTACCACCAAATATCATGACAAAAAACCGCATGGAATAATAACAAATTGTTTGCCTTAGCTTTTTCACCTGCAATAAATATGAAAATCAACACGATAGAAAGCACATTGAACCCAGCTAAAAATATCATATGAGCTAGCGCCTTCCAGGAAAACAGTCCGGAAAGTGCTTCAAGGCGTCAGCTTAGGGCCACCTTAGACCCTGCTGTTTCATAGTCATAGTTGTAGTCATAATCGTTAGCTGCAAACGTTGCAATCACATGTCATATACGCCACAAAGGTAGTAGTGTTTGTATGGCTGTCTATGTGTGTGTGTAAGTGTGGTGGAACTTGTATCTTTTCTATCTATCCATCTATCATTTACTTGTGGCAAATTTGTTGCCATTCTTGTTGCTGCTCTTGTTGCATTTGTATTGCCAGCCATTGTTGTTTTGTTGGCATTCAGTCATGCCACAGCCCAATAGATACTAGATATACTTTATAGTACCTACTATACATACATGTAGTATATAGAGAGGCCTTTGCCTCTGTCTTGTCTTAGACCAACAACGGCATACCATATAAATCAAGAAAATTGCTGACATTTAAGCACGTTTCGTTTCATTTTGTTTGTTTGGCTGGCCAAGACCCGCATCCCCGTATTGCCACGCGGCTTGTGGCACTGTCTGGCCTGGTATTTGCACAACGCCAACTTGAGCATTTCCGCTAGTTGTTGCCATTTTGTTTTTTGTTTTAGCCGAAAAACACTTTTGCATAGACGTTGTCAACAGCGTCGGCGTCTACGTCAGCGTCAACGTAATGATATTTAAATATTTACCTACACTGGCTGCAAATGTAGGTTAATCTTTTGTTTGCATTGTTTTGTCTATTTCGTATTTATCCAACACTCAAACCCATCCTTTCTAGCTTCATATCTTTTAGACACCTAGTCTGGTGCAGCTCAATAAATATAGAATTTATATTGAGCAATAAATCTCGCATTTATCCTTGTCTTTCAGTTATGCGTCACACATATTTCAATATTTTTCAAATTTAACGCATCAACGGCAGCTTTGTCCTGCTCTCTGTCCCAGTTACCCGCTCTCTCTGTGTGCTGCGCTTGAGCTGCCAGCAATTGAAACGAGCAAATTGATACTGAGAACAGGAGCTCCTTGACAGAGATTTCTCCTTCGAATGGGTGTTTTTCGGGTGTTACAGGTTCTCAAGTGCCATGCAAATTGCCAATGTTGGAAATTGACTTTCAAACCGTTTGGCTTAAATTATGCACAAAATTCTTGCACTTGGAACTTTTACAGAGCTGTAGTTAAAATTTTTTGCCATAGGATGGAAATTTGTGCATAAACAAAAAGTATCACAAAGCAAAATATTGCATAGGTATGTTTAGGTTTTCAATTATTTTGTAAGAATATTTAAGAAAATTTTTGCGAATATTTATTTGGCCATGCCAGAGTTCAAAAATCTATTTGACAATTTTTATTAAAAATTTCAAAAAACATTTTCCATTACATCTTTACGCATACAGGCATCATCTTAATTCTTAGAGTATTCATCTAAATACCAAATTTCATTACAAATTTCGTTTCATTTTTGAAAGACTTTAAAGTGCCATTGCTCTGAAGACTTAAATTTAATCACAATGCAAATTTAAATCCTACAATAAATTTTCGCTGCTAAAACAATAAGAATGTTGTTCAAAATCTTTGTCAATCAGGTCTTGTTAAAAATAAGCGCCTGTGAGTGATACAAAACATAGAAGGTTCGCGAAAGTGTTGATGAAGAAGTTAACTAGCAAGCCAAATAAATCAAAAAAGTCGAAAAGACATTTCTGATACTGATGTCTTTCCATTTTGATTTGAAGCTCTTGCTTGCGCTTAGTCAAATCTCATTTCGTTCTGAAGGTATCTCAAGAAGATTTTTTATACTTTATTGTCCAAAAATTTTACCCGTCGTTCTGCCTCCACCATATTCGCTTCATTTAACTACATGGGTATTATTGGTTTCAAGAATTAATGGGTCTTGAAAATAGTCTATTGACATGAAAAGACAATTCTTCTGACTTCATCTCATCATCTCTATGCACCATCTTATTAAGATGCGATTCTTCGAAAAAAATTTCAAACAATGTATTTCCTTCACTTTCACCATAGTGCCTTGATTTAGCTTGTTGTGGATTGGAATCAATTTAAGAGACTATACGAGGGACACTGTTTTCAGTCAGTCGATATCAGAAGGTCATAAAGCAAAATTTTTTGTTTGAGCTCAGTCATCATCTACCATCTTAACCAATGTTATACAATTTGCAGAGTCTGCTTCAATGTTAGCTTAGTTAAGGGGCTGGACGATGTTCAAGCTTTCATTTCAAAGGTTCAAGTATTAAGTCCATCTCAAAAGGTCTCTTTGCAGCTATCTCGCAAATAATTATATAATTTATTGGCAGAACCGAAAAAAATGTTATCGTCACATTTAATCATCACAGCTTTATAGCGTACTAAAAGTTATCGTCACATTTTATCAACGCTGTGTATTTACTACAGAGTTGCCCAGTTCATCAGTTGCTTTCTGCAGCACCTTAAATACCCTTCCGGTCCACGTTTCTGAATATTTTGAATGTTCTTTGTGCTTTCAGTGCCTATAAATCAGCTCTACAGATAGTCGACGCCTGTCTAACGTTTATATTTTTAGCACCATGTCAGGGCTTGTTGTGGCTTGAACCTAAACGCGATGACCCTTCATGCTGCATGTTAATGCATTGACAACGTGGCTTGTTGCACTTGTTGTTGTTGTTTTTATTGTTTTTGGTCGTTTAAGCCATTTTAGTCGTTTTAGACCATTTGATGTGATTTCTTTTTTGGTCGCTTGCAAAAATAAAAACTTTTCAAGCGTAACTTGCCCCGTTGTCGCTGTTAGTTGTTGCTGTCTCTGTGGCAATAGCTAAATTTATTTTCATGTATTTGCCACCATTTTTTGGTCTGTTTTTTTTTTATTTTTTTGTTTTTACGCTCAGTTTTTGCAGGCATTATTTTAGCTGCGGTTGTGGCATGCACCATGTGAGAGTGTATCTGTGTATCTTTGTATGTGTCGATAGCAGACCACAAAAAGCAGCAAAAAAGCGAGCAAAAAAAAAGTCAACAACAAAATGCGGAAATTTATTGTGTTTTGACTTTTTAGGAAATCTTTTGGACTCTCGAAATTGTTTATCGCTGTGATTAGCATGACTGTGGTAACTTTTGTGGTAGGAGCGGGGGCAACACTTTGCTACACTTGAATGCCTACAAGTGCTGCTCTGAGGCTTGTTGCATAATTTATGTTAACAACAAAAGCAACAGCAAAACGTGCTCGTAACAATCAAGTGTTAACAACAACAACAAAGAAGTGTTGGTTAACTTGAACTTGACAACGAAATGCGCTTTCATTGTGATAATTGTGGTTAAGGCCTATTAAAAAAAAAGAAAAACAGCTTTTATGTGCCGTTTTTTTTTAACAATGCAAAATTGGCCACAATTAAAAATTTAAAAGTAAGTTGTAAGCTAGCACGACTTGGCTTTAAGAGCAAAGTTATGTGGTAATAAATGTATGTGGCTTACAAAATGCATAACACGCAATTTGGCTGGGCTTTGGGTTGAATAACCAAATAAGTTTGAGCCATTAACCAAACAACAAAAGCCGCTTTGAAGTTATTGAAACAAGTTTCATTCCCAATTTTTGTGATGATGTCTGAGATTTAGTGTTGGCCATTAAAAATGCCAAAGGCGTGGCTGCTGCGCAGTAGTTAAAATTCCCAGGCCCAGCCTCTGCATTATTAGTCAATAATCGCAATGAAAAAAAAATATCAAACAAAGCAAAAAATAATTAACAGCCTGTAATTGAAAGCTCTTTTCAATGTCAATGTCAAATTGAATTTTTAATAAAGCGATTAGGCAAATTTTTGCTTAAAAGCATTTTGAAACCACACCTAAAATGTGGTTTATACAAAATCGTTTTTTTTTTTGCGCGCGGTGTGTAAGTCTAAAAGCATCTTAGATAACCTGAAACTTTAAGCTAAATATCATTTTCAAAAAGCAAGTTGCAACATGCAACTGCAACCAAGCTGAAACAGAAGACAGCAAGTTTTTTAAGGCGTGTGCAGTGTGCAGCTAGCTCGATGAAGTAATGAAATCGTATTGATTCGTTAGACAGTTCCACATAAGTAGTTTGCCACACACACACAACACACACAGCCTTAAATATATAGATAAATTTGTATCTGTGGTTGCTGCAACACGAAAAAAATGTTAAAAAATGCAAGTAAGTAAACGTAGCCCAGCTCTTGCGAAAAGCAGCAGTTGTTTGGAAAAGTTGCCTGCTAAGTTTCTGTTTTCATTTCATTTTCATTTTCGATTACGAGGCATTTTTCTATTTTTTTTTTTGTTTTTCCTTTCAGTTGGTTTGCATTTGAAAACTCATTTGCTTGTTGTTTTCCTTTTTGAAGTAAAAGTGGAGCAGTTAGCTATGGGTGATAGTTGATTTACTCGTTTCCTGTGCAAGCGGCAAGCCATATACGCTTCTATAACCACAGACTCTTCGAGACGTTTTTTTTTTGGCTAACAGGCGTTTTGAGCACTTTGTCTTAATTTTTTGCCTTTTTTTTTTTTTTTTTTTTCGGCCACACTCTTAACTATAACACTAACACACTCAACTCAAGTGACAACAAGTATCCTTTACAACAGTTTTGACAGTAGTTTAAACAAATTCATAGATTATGGCTTAGTTGGTACATACCGGCTCCGAATAATGCAACAAACACAACTAAAAACTTCTTCATTGTGAGGGATTTGGTTTGTTTTTTTGAGATTTCGCGACGTACCGAAATTTAAATAAAAATCACCAACAAAGCTTTGTTAAAAGCTGTTTCTTCTTTTCTTTCAAAAAATCGCTGTGACAACGAACCACGAAGACCGACGACTGTGTGTGGCTGTCGCTGTTACCAAAGCTTTTTATACCGCTGCGCTGTGCGCTGCGCACGCGCGACAAGGCAGCGAAAATTCTGCTCAGCCGCAGTCAAAAGCAAACGGCCAAACAGCGACGCGCAGGCGCAGGCCGGTAAAGCGAGCAGCGCACAGTGGTTAAAATTGGTTATTTAGCTGAAAATAGTTATTATTTGAGGTTCTTTTGTTTATATTTTTTTAAAGTAGAAAAAATGCATAAAATAAATAATTACACTGCATCTGCCTTAGATACCGGCGAATTTTAGTAAGTTTAGTTTAACAAATCAAACTCATTTACTTGCGAATTTAAATTTTTATTTCTTTGTGTAAGAAATTAGAATACAACATAACAATAATTTTTTATACAAGCGTAACAGTTAAAAGGTATAAGCAAAAATGTTTTGGCATTTCATATGTTTTTTATGAATTTTTTGGCCTCTAAAAATATTTTATCTGTTTTTGTTCGCATTGTTTATTAAAAATGTTACTACTATCTAAGTACAAGAGGCCTTAACTCTTTATTTTTCGCATTTTAGATCTCACAATTTATATTACCTAATTGTTAAGAATAAATAAATAAATAATAAATTCGTTGCAACTCTTGGCATGACGTTACAAAAAATATAAGTAAGAAAGAAATATAAGTCTAAGAAATTTCTTTTTACCTATTTTGACAATTAAAAATGTTTTCTTGGTTTTTAATTAGCCTTAGTATTTGGCGTGACGTTACCTAAATTTCCACAAAAAATTTTGTAGTTATCAATTGTTTTTAATAATTACTCTTTAATTATTCCATTTCTAATAAATGAATGAATATGTTTTTAAAAAATTGTTATCTGTAGTAACAAAATTATAAATATAGTTAATATTTAAACATATCCACAAAATTATTGGCAATAAAAATTTTAGGAATATGAATAAACCATGCTCCGTAAAACGAAACCAATGGGTTTTTTTTTTCGATTATACTTACATGTAAGTATAATTTAAATTAATTTTAAATTAGCCACTTTTTTTAAGCAAAGTCAAAATGAATTGGGATATAGCAAAAATAAGTAAATAAACTGAAATAAATATTTTGACTATAATTCGATATTTGTAGATTTTTATTGCATAATTAGTGCACATTTCAAATAAGATAATTATTTATAGTTTTTGTTGTTTCTTATTCATCAGAAAAAATAGCATGCACAATCCAAATTCAATTTTTGGCATACGTTCACATACACACACACTTTGCCTTATTGATAACTGGTAGATGCAACAGGGCTGATGTGTTACACAAAAAAAAAATTGCCTTATTATAAAAATCATTAAATCAATAATAATCGTTGTTAAAGAAATTGAAAAAGAAAATGACATTTTGCAATGATTACAAATTTTCAATGAAAGTCGCTCAGCTGCTAAGTGCAAGGGAAATATGAGAATTTATCGAAAAGATTATGAAAAAAGTTCTCGACAAAAAAACAATATGAAACGGGGCTCATACAAAAACAAATCAAATTTATTCGTTTTGAAGTTGTGAAATTCGAAATATGTCTGATAAAAACTTTTCATAGAGCTTGTTTTTCGTTTGCTATGTCTAGAGCCATCTCAGTTGCCTCAGAAGATGCCTAAGGTAAAATTGCTATTGCATATATCGTGGTTCGTTGAGTTTTAATAACATTTTTATAATTTAGTGTAAATCACGAGCCTTGTTTATACTGGGTTATATATGATACTAACTTGCTTAAAAGAACATACTCTTGAAACTTCTGGGGCTTAAACTTTAAAGTTATGAACCGAAAATTATCATTAACTTTGGCGAGACAACCCTGGTCGGGTCTTTGTCTCAGTCCAAAATCTTCTGCATGTTGATCTCAACTTCGGTCGACCTCTTCTTCGGCAACTATCGTTTGCTCTAATTAGGTGGCCAGCCCACCGTAATCGGTTCGTTTTAAAGAATGTTATTATGTTAAAAATTATGCCTCATTATTAAAGTTTTAAGCAACATTGTTTTTCAATTGTGCTCACAGATTGATCATTCCGCCCACTGTACAGTGTGGCGGCGTTAACTGACATTGCAATGCTGCCAGCGAACGGTACAGCAGTAGCAGCAGCGTAGCAGCGGCGCTGAAGTGAGCGGCTGCGTCGGCGTAGACGGCTGGCTTTATGTATATTTCCAGTACATTCACATATGCCACGTCTCTCGCGCTCTCAGTGTGTGCGTGTCTATGTGTGTATCTCTGTTTGTAATTGTAAGCGCTTTTTAACTGTTTGTTGTTGGCAACTATTTTTGTATGCAAGCAGCAAAGTGTTTACTGTTGACGTTGACGCTGGCAGCGACGCCAGCTTCGCAGCCGGCTACATGTGGCCCATTGTTGCGGCTACGAGCATTTGTCAATTGATCTGCTGCGGCTTTTTTTTTACTTTTTTCTGTGTAGTTCATTGTGCATTTTTAGGCGGGGGTTGCATATGGAATTTCATGTATCTCCATTATTAAAGCAAAACCAATTGTTGCCTCGAAAAGTTCATTTTTTATGGTGTATTTTTGTATCTGCATCTGTGAGTGTAGGCAGGGCCAACTATCATCCATTTGTTGTTGACGTTTCAGCTAATTATGGCTTGTGCTTTGGCTTTGCCATGGTTCGGGGTACGGCCCGTAACAAATGCCTGTCAGTCTGCCTACCTAAAAAAAGAAAAAAAATTTAAGATCATATAATAAGCAATATTCATAGTTGAACTTCACCTCGTTGCAGCTTTATGCTTTGCCATTTCAACTCTGTGTGCGTGTATGTATGAGTGAGTATCTGTGTAACTGTGTGAGTGGATGTGTGTGCGTGTATGTATGGGTGGGTGATTGGTCTATTTGACTGTCTGTGTATCTGAGTCATTCGACTGGCATTTTGCAACCAAACTAGCCACATTGCGTATACGTCATGTAAGCCGGATCAACCATTTTTTATTTCTCGGTTTTTTTTAAGATTTTTGTAAAAAGTTATAAGAACTTACAAAAGTCTGTAGTGCTTTTTAAAAGCACAACAAGACGACATCAATTTACCATGTTCTTATGTTCCCTAAGACTATCTTTAAAGAACACACATACATTGCGAAACAAAACCTTTTTAAGCAAAAATATGTACTGACATTGAAGTGGTTATGACTAAAAATTTAAATAGTACTTACTATTATTTACATAGGAAATATTAAGAAATTTTACAAAATATTTAGCCCAAATTATTTCAAAATATTGCAATGGAATAAAAGCTCGCGCACAAAACTCAGACCACGGTTACTTATTGTTATTTATATAAATAAGATTTTTTTTCGGAGTTTCAATTGCGAATTGCTGTTTTAAGTAACTTGGCCTTACTTTATACCATCTTATGAGTAAATTACTTTTATAATATAATAGTAATATATATATATATACCCTATATAGGGCTTTTCAACAAGAGGTGTTATTTTGAATCAGCCGGTATTTCGGTAGCTGTCACTTTTGAAGCTTTTATTCTTTGACATTTGACAAGTAGAAACTACGCCATTACTAAAAATGGAACGACACACGCTTCAACAATGCATTGATACTATCAAAATTCACTACAAAAATGGGGAAAATCTTGCAGTCACAGTTCCCAAAACTAAAGCATTTTTGGGTCGTCGTGAAGCACCTTGTCGGACCGCAATACAGAAATTGGTGGAAAAATTCGAGCTGTTGGGACAAGTTAGTGATGTGAAGAATAAAACCCGTGCTCAAGAAAAACTGAGAATATTGCTTCTGTAGCCCAAAGTGTTGAAGAAAACCCAGGTTTGTCCATTCCTCGTCGTTCTTTGGAATTGGGCATTCCACAAACGTCATTACACCGTATTTTGCATAAAGACTTGGTTCTTAAGGCTTATAAAGTTCAGTTTACACAAGAATCCAAGCCAGCCGATTATCAACAACGTCGTGTCTTTGCTGATTGGGTCCTTGAAACGCATGAAAATGATCCGGAATTCCATCGAAAAATCATCTTGACTGATGGGGCCCATTTCCACCTCGGTGGCTACGTCAACAAGCAAAATTGTCGCATCTGGGACTCGAAAAACTCAAGAGTTATTGTTGGGAAATCTCTCCATCCTCAACGTGTGACTGTTTGGTGCGGTTTATGGTCCGGCGGGGTCATTGGACCTTACTTTTTCGAAAATGAGGTTGGATCAATAGTTACGGTGAATAGATTGCGCTATCGAGCGATGATTAATGATTTTTTATGGTCGGAGTTGGATGGTGTTGATCTGGACAACGTTTACTTTCAACAAGACGGCGCTAAGTGCCACACAAGCGACGAAACCATTGCCCTTTTACGGGAAAAGTTTCTGGACCGTGTTATCTCTCGAAGAGGTGATCACAATTGGCCACCGAGATCTTGGGATTTAACACCTTGCGACTTTTTCCTTTGGGGCCACGTAAAAGATAAGGTCTACGCCAACAGCCTACCGTCGATTCGAGACCTCAAAGAATTCGTGAGGCTATCGAGGACATAGGGCAACCACTTTGCGATTTGGGTTTGGAAAATTTCATGAAAAGGATATGGTTCTGCAGGCGTGGTCGTGGTCGCCATTTGGCTAATGTTGTTTTTCATTATTAACGGCATACCTTCCTCTTTATTATGAAATAAAAATCCGATCATTTATCTCAAAAAATGGAATTTTTCTTTGAATACCAAAATAACACCTCTTATTGGAAAGCCCCATATGTAAATATTGTATAATAGCTTTTATATCCTCTTTACTCTTATTTATAAAATTTTAGTTGTAAAAACAGTTTTGTTAAGCAATAATTATAAATCGTTATTATTTGAAAACACAGTGAATTTTGACTGTTCAACTATTTTTTTAAATAAAGACGCAAACAAATTCTTATTAAAAATTTGGCGTATTGTTAGTCTTTCTTAGTTGTTGTTAAAATGTTAACAAACTGTTGTCGAGTTATCAAAAGCAGTAAATTTTAATTAAGCACTTAAAACTAAAACTAAAAAAGTTAAAAGACTAACTAACTGACTGACTCTCTAACTTGTTGGTGAGCTTTTTTATGATATGATGACTAAAATCATTTAAATAATGATTGGGACTTCTGTGTGAACAATTTTGTTACCTAGTGATATTATTTATTAAAATCTCGATAATTGTATCTGAATTTTTTTTAATTTTTTGTAGCTCAAATCACTACAGATATTTGTACTGCAGGGAAAATAACCAACTAAAATTATGTATTATATTAACGCAGCAAAATCCTTAAGTACTCATGAATAAAAAACTCTAGAGTCCAGAAACTCGCTTACTCATAGCTTGCATAAATAATTTTGCATTTGTTTTTGATTTGAGCAAATGGAATTTTTTTTATTAAATTATTTTCAATTTTAGATAAAACAATAAAAGTTTAAAAGGTATTTATTGAGTATAATATGAACGCATTTTGGACAAAGACTTAACAAATAATATATTCATTTATTCGGCATGTTTGGAAGAAGTATTTATAGTTACGCAGCAAAAATGCAAAAATTTGCAATAAAATTAATACAAATTAACTTAATGTAAGTAAAGCAAAGGAATAGGTCTTACCATAAAATATCACCTCAAAGGTGGGTGGTTAGTTTGAGAAAAAGTATTCATTTTTTTGGCTAATACGATCACATGTGTACAAACTAAATTAATCTTGACTCCCGGTTATATAAAACAATTTTTTTCTTCGTTTATATTTTTTTTTATTTGCTAGCTCTCGCGATCAAACTTGAAGCTTGAAATGGTCTTATATAAAGATACATCAAAAATTCAAAAAGTAGCCAAAAAAAATTTTGCTATAAGACAAAATTTAAAAGGAAGGAAAACAATACAGAGTTGCATTCAAAATAAATATTGCAAAATAAATCTTGTTTTAAATTTATAAAAATAATTGACAAATATGGTAAAGAATTTATGATAAAAAATGAAAACTAAGAAATAAATCGTGACTTTGAGACCTCGGATTTGGATTATCGTTTCTAAATTTGCATATGTAGATCGTCCGGAATAATTAGTAAAATTAATCAAATCAAATACTTTAATATTTTATTAAGCTACAATCACTTAAAAATACCATAAACAACATAATGAAAATGTGCACATTGACATAGTCGCTTTGTACAACAGAAGTACTTCTGCATTTCTGTAACAATACCTAAGACCGTGAACACCCCAAATATGTTGTATGTTATTATTATTAATAGTTATTCTTTTACAAATATTTATAAGCTTAGCTCCTTTGGTTTTCCAAAGTATTTGTTAAAGAATAATTAAATTAATTATTATAAAGAAACCGCCGCCTATTATGCACATAAACTAACAAGTAGCGTTAGGCCCGGCTATGTGAACTTAGGCTTTTAATAAAAAATGTTCGTTTCTTTCGGATATAAGTACAATCTGTTGTCATTCAAAGTTAATCAACTCAATTAACATGATTTCTTAATGTAAAAGCAATGTGATGGTCAACCAGTGCCCCAATGCAATGCAATTGAAATTATGCAGTCGCTGCCGTTGCAACTATATAAACAAATGGCTGACATTTACGTGAAAAACAGGCCGTAGTCCCAACCCTGCTGCGTACTCCTCTGCTGCTCCAGCTGCGACTCCAGCTCTCAAATCCAGTACGGTGCGTGCAGTTAAGTAAAAGGTAGGCCAGCCAGTTGTTGTTGTTGTTGTTGTAATCGCCGGCTATTAAAACTGACCCAGCGCGGCGGTCAACTACAGCAGTAGCCACTCAACGGCTCCAACAATTCCAATGACTCCAACGACTTGGTCGAGTGGCGTGTTCAAAAGCAAACAAAAAGCAACAAAAAAAAAAAGTGTGCAATTAAATGCAAGAAAAATGATTCAAGGTTTCGGAATGCAGGAAGAATATGAAATTACAGCAGCAGTACGAAAAATATATTCAGTCAAGAGACAGACCATGATATGAGGTGTATCTGTGTGTAACTCTATATGTATACTATGTGGCCAGAACAATTACAGCTGCCGACCGACTTGGACACTGCATGTAACTTGAGCTCTGACTGTGACTTGTCTGCAGTGTCTTTTAGATCTCTGTGTGTGAGTGTATCTGTGTATATGCTTGCCTAGCTGTGTGTGTGCTATTGAAGTGGAGCGAGCAGTCTAGAAGAATTGAGGCGGTTGTCAGCCGCAACTACAACAACCACCAACAACAAAAACAACAATAAATCCACATTGAAAGCCGCAACAATGACGGTCGGCTTGAGGCAGGCCGGGCCGGGCCAGGCCAATGAGACATTCAGACAGCTTGACAGACTTCGAACCAGTTTAGAAGTGCAAAAAACGACAGCTACGTAGCACAAAGTAACCCACCTTGTCAGTTATGCTTTCGCTTTCAATACATAGTACCCCGACAACATCAACAACAACAGAATATATATATGACTATATAAATATTTATACAAACATACGTTGTTGTTCCAGAAATCCTTTCTACAACAAATATAGGTTCGTCTTTGAAGAATATTTTATGGTTAGCTATAATAAAAGTATAGTTTGAATATATTATTAATACAAATTTATATTCTTACTTCTAGTTGTACCAAATTATTTTTTGAATAGAGTTACGTTCTTTTCTAAATTTATAAAAAATTGCTGTAGTAACGAAATTTACTTTATTATTTTTTTTAAAGGTTTAGAATAAAGATAGTTTGCCGAATTGTTCTTTAGCCAGATATTTACTTTGAAATAGAGTCTTCTCTACAATTACTAAATTTTTCTCGTTTGCATATTGACAATAAAGCCAATTTCTTTATATAAAACCAAATGATCTTGATTCACGATTTAATTTTTTTTATATTAGGCCTAAGAATTCTACTTATTTACAAATTAGCTTCTTCTATAGAATAACTTAATTCTTCACACTTGAACATTAAATATAAAGTTTTTGCTTTAGCTGTGACTATTATTATGCAATTCTAAAAAGTTCTTTAAGCTTTATTTCCTTTATTCTGGTGCTAACTAATTCTATTTAGTTATGAAGTTTAAGGTATAAGCGGCTTTTATTTTATAAGATCTTATTGCTTCTTACGATATATGCGTGAGAATTCTAATCCAATTATAAGTTTAAAACATGCTGACATTGTTTCTCGTCTAGTTCTAGTAAATTCTTCTTTTTAATGAAGATTTAGAATAAAGCGATCTTATAATGAGGCTTTATAGATTAATATCTTTCTTTGAACAAGTTACTTAACTAAAGTCAACCTTGTGTTTTATTTAAATAAAAAGTTTTACTAAAAATTATAGTAGGCATTTGGCTTCTGGGTGACTATGTTTTCGGGCGTGAACCTGTTAAACCTGTATGTAAAACTGAATGCCTCAATAAGTTAGTTAGAGAGGAGGCCAGAAAAAGCATTGCTAAATATATCAGTCGGCGTTTAAAAAAAATTTTGCAAATAAATTTGATTTGTTATTGCGAAACTATCCATAAATATAATTTGTATTACTTTTGAGCTTGCTTTTGAAAACTTGCTAAATTTAAAAATAAGACTGATTAAGATAAATGTTAATCTGCAGGCTTTTATTTAAAGTAGAATTTGATGGAAGTGTAAAACAATTTATAATAAGCTTTAAATTTGCTATCTAATAGTGCTTAAATATGTATGTGTAGCTTGTCATCAGTTATATCTGCTGTTAAATATATGGTCTATACATCATTCTGGTAACACCAATGAAATTGTATCGGGACTTATTGAAAATATTTCGCTCATTTACAAGAAGAGTGTCATAACTCAAAAAACGAAGTTTTTGAAAATGCGTTTTTTGAGTTAATAATGCAGATTTATTCGTTATAATAAACTGTACATTGTGTAAAAATTTCATATTGATATCATACATACTTTCCGTGTGAGAAGAGAATATGTCCTTATTTCATTCCACTTATTTCAACTATTTTGACCAACAAAACCGTCATATCTCAGTTGTGCCTAAGTTTTCGGCGAGTTAAGACATATTTTTATCATATAATAGAGAACTAGTAAATTACGGAATAACTAGGAGTGTCTTTTTGTTTGAAATGGTGGGGTCGATTGAAAACTTCAAATGCATTTTCTGAAAAATGACATTTTTTGAGTTAAAACGTTCTTCTTGTAAATGAGCGATATATAAAATGAAATTTATGGTATTTAGTTTGAAAAGTATTAATATTATTGCTGTTAAGCAATAAAACCTGTAAAAATTTATATTTACTGAGATTTGTTTAAATTGCTCTCCATGTCTGCTTTTAGGAATATATTTTATCCTAAAATTCGCATAAAGTTATAACTTTTTATACCACGTGACCCGTGAAGCAATCCTGAATCATACTACTAGAGAGCAGTTACTTTTGGTACTGCCCCCGTGACAAATTTTTAAGTTATATGAGTGCGACCTTTAGTCCTCAATGTCGGTACTGTATTTACTACTTATGTTATGCAATCAGACCCTTGAGAGCCAGCGCACAATTAGATCTAACTTTTAATGAACAGACGAACTGGATCTATTTCAGTATTTATTTTACGTGGCACGTCCCCATGCTGGCATAAGACCACGGACTGGAATTCTTCTATAGAAAGGCCTTGGAAAATTGGTCATGACTTCAAGCTTGGGAAGCGTCGATGTCTACCTAAAACCTCTGCTGATCTATGCGTTACAGTACCCGGTGGCATTTGACGTAACGCCACGCCAAGCCAAAGCTTTTCCTGCATTTGGGTATTAAACCCTAGTCATTAAGATGCTCGTCGAAAAACCGTACCCAATGGTCACCACCATCAATAGGTTTCGTACCAAAAGCACTTCTTATTCGTTCGTATTCTAGAATACGTTGGACCAACAAAATTTTTTTTGCGCTACTGTCCAACTTTGCTACAAACGCGAATGCTTCTTTGGTGAACACATAAAGAGGTGTTCTGTAATGAAAAATTAGGAATTTGAAGACTTTGATAAAGGATTATTCTTAGTGTTTCCTCATTATATTCTTCTGCATAAATTCGTTTCTTATTTATCGCAGTTTTATCGGGCTTGGTGAAATGAGGAGTGCTGCTTAATAGTTTCGTTTTCTTAGTATTATCAAATACCTTTTTTTTTTAACCATTCCTGAGGAGATATTTTGAACGTCACTTTTTCTTTTAAAGGCCTATAAGCAGAATGAAAAACTTCGCACGGAAAGACAAAACTTTACACATATATATAAAAAAAAAATCCAATTTGGGATATCCCATTCGGGATGAAGTTTTGTCAAACCGTGCGAAATTTTTCATTCAAAAAAAAAAAATATATATTTTCGGGTGCTTCGTTTAAATAATGCTTACTATAAAGACTTGGCGTAGCTGAATTTTAATCCAAGTTCCAAAGATTTTTATGAAAGAATTTATTTGAAAGTTTATGTCAGAACCATAGCAATCTGGAACATTTCGTAATTTAATTTTTTGAATTCGAATCCAGCAAATCAAAAATCATCGTCGGACACGCGGACTTAAATAAATTTTTTTTTTAAGTTTTCAAAGGTAATTTGGGATTCCTGGCCAGCTCGGTTTTTTCGGACTTTGCACTCGGAATCAACGACCCCAAAAACATGAAATTAAATCATCAGGATAAAATAATTTTTTTTAGTTTTCAAGCTTATATCAGAATCCTGATATGCTGGCATTTTTCGTTCCTTGGATTCGGAGTCGACAACCCTAAGATCGTGAAAAAGAAATTGTTGTACTACCCGCACTTATAATATTTTTTTTTTTTTTTCGGCTATGTCAGAACCCTTACGTGCTGGAGAATTTTTGTGTGAGAATTTTGTTTGTTTTTAAAGCATCTCTAATGGGAAGATCTTGTTCGTTTCATTACAGAAAACTAAATGTTCAGATTTCTGGAACAGATTATATTCCAATATCCATTCAAAATGCACTTAATATTTTGCGATTGGACATTCGTTTTGAAGTCGTCGAACAAGGTAAGGAAAATTTTGTCAAATATTATCTGAGTTTTTTTAGCTCAATCATAGGTAAAAGAGTTAAAAGTTATATTCAGTTACTTCGAAATCTTAACCTTATTGTGTAGTTGAGAATTTTAAAAAATAGGTTTGTATCTCACAAAAGCACAAAGATTATGATGTTATCATAAGAAATCGGTTTAATAGCACCCCAATGTCTTAGTAGCCTGGAAGAGAGACACTTGTACAACGCAGACAATAAAGTTCTTAAAGCTTAATTTCAAAATCCTTTAAGATCTGCGGAACACATGCGAATTTAAAAGCCATTAAAAGGCCAACAATCAACGTCAATGCGATAAATATAAAAAAGAAACATCTACGACACACTTTTCTATGACTCTTTGTCTAAACTTTGGTTTTTTTTTTTTAGGGTTTGTTACTGTTGGGTGCAAGCAAAATAGCGACAAAGACCCAACCTAGCAAACATGTTTGCCATGCAGCTGTCTGTGGCTTGTGATACATTTTTTTTTGTCATAGAGAAGAAAAAAAAAATCGAAATTGAAATCAAAAGAGAAAAAACTTTTAGCTGGCATTTTCGGGTAGTGCAACAACCGAAAAGCGGTTTACACTCCCCAACACGAGTAATATTTAAAAATTTTATGCCCTGCCTTGCCATGCCATGCCTTGACTTGACTTAACTTGGCTTACTGCGAAGGCGTTGCAATCAAATTGAATGCCAAATTATGCCAAGCAGTCAAAAATGTTGCAGTCTTTTGGCTAAGTCTTTAAAAATTTCTGCAATTTACAAATAGTTAGCCAACTTACTAAATACAACTCGTAATTTACCAGACAACAAATTAAAGGTATTTGAAAAATGCAAAAATTGCATCAGTCGCAGAGACAGCAGGGGCGTATTTAGTAAAAGGGTATAAGCTTTGCAAACAAATCCCGCAGATTGCCCCACTGAAACTTTTTTCCAGTGACGCCGCTGTCTAAAGTGTAAAGTGGTTCGGTGACTTTGTTGTAGTCGCAAAGATTAAATTGTGAACGGTGCTTTAATTGTTGATTTTGTGGCCCATTTGTGGGTGGGTGCGGCGTCACAGTTGCAGCGCAGTCGACGTTGCTGCCATGTTGGCCGGCGTATGTGCAACGCGGAAGAAAAGTGTCTGTCTCTGTGTATACAGTGTGGTAAGTACTATGTAATGAGTAAGTGCTTGCCATTTGTATGCTATCTGATTTCTCGCACACCCAAGCACACACACATACACACCTGATCAATCCTACCCAGCCTAACTTTTATGGTCTTAGCCAAGTTCTTAGCTTTAAATGAATTTTGTTGGCTTTTAGCAAGTGCATTTCGAAACGGCAATTTGTCGTTAACTGTAGCTGAAAGTTCGTGACTTGAATCTTTCGATTTGCCCAGTAAATGACAATCCGTTAGAATATCTACTATAGGCTTATTAAAATATTTTCAATTTATTTATTTCACTTGACTGAAAGTGTTAATAAATACATTTGGCCTAGTTCGCTGTAGTTGTTGTCTTTGTAATCAGCAGGAAGTGGGCGTAGTTAGCTTTGAGGTTAAGTTATTTATGGAATTTAAACTTTAAACGAGTTTGTATATAAATAGATAAGTATAAGTGATAAAATGACAACTAAAGGTTATATGAATGATTTAATTTCCTATATCAGAACAATATATATCGATATAGATATGGTTAAAAAACAGGCATCTAATAAAAGACAGATACCCTTCGCGCATTTTGATATTTTGGTTACGTTTTTCAATATTTAACTAACTATTACGAGTGTTATAGAAATAATAGCTATTGAGAAATGACTTAATTGACAGAAAAAATATTTTTCATTCAGATCTGAAATGTATTATTTACTTAAACCAATTTTCGAAAATTTTTTTTTCTGTGCTTGTGGTGTGGCTCGTCAGGTAATGTGAACAAATCTTTTGGCTCCCAAATGTTCATTTAGTTCAGTTTACATATCTATCGAGGATACGGGTCGGCTCATACAAGTGTGTGAAATCTCTCTCTCGATTTTGCTTAATTGCGGTTCTTGCTCTCTTGTGCGCCTTTACCCTCTGCGTTACTTACTCACACAAAGAAATGTTCGTTTGTATAAGTTTTGCGCACCACTGGTCTATGCTTAGACCTCTAAGATTATAGAATCAAGTGGCCTTGCTTATACCAAGGATATACAGTGAATTTCATAACTATAGGACAGTCGAAAATTTAAGTTTCAAGTGCAAATATAACGGTTTATAAGCACGATCCAGCAAAGCTTCCTTTTACAAAAACAACTACCTAATATTGGAGCTTTTAATTTACCGTAAGGTTATTGCATTGTTGCTTCACACGGTGTTTCGCAATAGCTTATGCATGGATATGCCACTTTTGCAGCAGTTTTAAGCGTTTCATAACTATAGGACAGTAGTCTTTTATAACGAAATTAAGAGTAAGGATGGCATAAATATATTTTATTTTAATTTTGAATCACTTTTTGATCGTTTTATGATAAAACGCCGTAAGGTATGACTTTTAGTTTAGAAGAGAGAGACCGAATTATAGCCAAAAACGACATGAGGCTAAGAATGGTCAAAATTTATGAAAAAACATATAAAAAGATAACATAATTATATTTGGAATTTCTTTAAAGCATTAAGAAATTAGTAAAATATAAAGTAAATGAAAATTCACAGGCTTTCTGACCGTAAGAGTCGCCCTCAAGAATTTTTTCGCTTGTTAATCTACTTGAATTGACGCGTTGGCCTATTAAAATATTAGCGTTTCGCCGTATTCTTATAATGGAATGGTATTAAACTGCTCGAAAAGGCTTGTTAGTATTCTCCGCTACTCATTTAAGATGAGTTTAACGGAAGGTCGAGGGTGTCGAGGGCTTTATATGCGCCCCGCACAACAACCAAGCCGCTTCTTAAATTTCGCTGGAAAAAATTTTGTGAATCCTTTGCCAAATCCCTCCAATAGTAATTATATCCACCAGGACTACTCGAACTAAATGTTTTCTTATTGAAAAATATAAGAACAATCAACCTTATAAGGAAAATCTTTGAAAAAACATGCACAAAAAAAATTCGCAAAATCACGCCTATAAAACATGAGTTACAACAACGAAGCCATAGCGAGCATTTTTGTAATGGTCCAAGATTCCGACATCCAGGCATGTATCTAGAGTGGGCACTTCTTGAGGATTTGCCAAATTGTAGTTTTGGACATTTTACGATCCACTAATGGTACCAACTCTGAGCAAGGAATGGAAGAATATGATGAATTTTTTAAGATTATTCGTTTTTAGCGCTCCGAAATCTTACTAATAATCTTTTACTTTTTTTTATATAGTTTTCAACGTTTTTAAAGAAATTCCAAATATAATTATGTTATCTTTTTGTATGTTTTTTCATAAATTTTGACCATTCTTAGCCTCATGTCGTTTTTGGCTATAATTCGGTCTCTCTCTTCTAAACTAAAAGTCATACCTTACGGCGTTTTATCATAAAACGATCAAAAAGTGATTTAAAATTAAAATAAAATATATTTATAACATCCTTACTCTTAATTTCGTTATAAAAGACTACTGTCCTATAGTTATGAAACGCTTAAAACTGCTGCAAAAAAGGCATATCCATGCATAAGCTATTGCGAAACACCGTGTGAAGCAACAGTGCAATAACCTTACGGTAAATTAAAAGCTCCAATATTAGGTAGTTGTTTTTGTAAAAGGAAGCTTTGCTGGATCGTGCTTATAAACCGTTATATTTGCACTTGAAACTTAAATTTTCGACTGTCCTATAGTTATGAAATTAACTGTATGTTCGTTAGGGCGGGTCAATTTTTTTCGGTATAAGGGCTCACCGCGATTTTGATTTTTTGGGTCATTCTAAGCAATTTTGCCCAAGAAACTATGGGTCTTAAATGAATTTCGAGTCGCCCACTTTTTCAAAATAGGTTTTTATCAAAATATTCAAAAATCGACTTAGACATTGCATTCACAAGGCCAAAAAACGTTATTTTTTCTTAAACCAAATGTGTATTTGGGGGTTTTTTGTGTCGAGAAATCCATTTTTGACATCTATTTTTAATTTTGGGCGCCGCCAGAGGGCGCTGTAGTGCATCTTTTTGATTTCTTTTCCGTTTTTTTTTTTTGAAAAATTGAGAAAATGTTGCGAAAATCGACGAATACTTCACATTTTCATAGTTCTCAAGCACTGTAACAAATTTTATGAAAATCGGTGTACTATATCATATACCTCCCATAGGACCGATCGGTCCAAAAAATGTCTTTTTGTGCAAAATTCGTTTTGTTTCGTTTGCTTATGAAGATATCGTAACCAAAGTTGGCGTTCAGATATTTTGTAGAGTTTCTAAGCACTCTACCAAATTAGATCAAAATCGATTGACTATATCATATAGCTCCCATAGTTCTTTTTACGAAATTCGTTGTTTTGTTTCTTTATAAAGATATCATAATTAGACGACTATACCACCACATTGCAATAAAGTCCAATATATTGCTTAAGACCTCCAAATATATTTTTTTTTCAAAAACAGACAGAAATCAGTCGAATTTTGCACCAACAAATTTTTTTTGACTGATCGGTCCTATGGGGGCTATATGATACAGTCCACCGATTTTGATCCAATTTGATACAATGATTGGGAGCTATAAAAAACTTCCTAGTGCCAAATTTGGTTACGATATCTTCATAAACAAACGAATTATAACTCTAAAACTTCGAGGTCCTCTGAAACACCCCTATGGGAGCTACATAATAGAACCCCGGTTTCAAAAAAATAAAATAAACTTGTCTCCCGTAGGATAATAGCGGATCTAATCTGAAAGTTTGGTTGCTCTAGCTCTTACCATCTCTGAGATTTAGGCGTTTATACAGACAGACGGACAGGCGGACATGGGTATATCGACTTCTCTAGTCACCCTGATCATCTTTGGGTAACTTTGGAGAGTCTGCGATGTCTCCCTCTGTATGTTACATAGATATTCGGCTGGCACAAACTTAATATACCCTTTGTAGCATACGGTACAGGGTATAAAAACGGAAAAAAAACAACACTAAAGCGCCCTCTGGCGGCTTCCAAAATTAAAAATAGATGTCAAAAATGGATTTCTCGACAGCAAAAACCCCCAAATACACATTTGGTTTGAGAAAAAATAACGTTTTTTGGCCTTGTGAATGCAATGTCTAAGTCGATTTTTGAATATTTTGATAAAAACCTATTTTGAATAAGTAGGCGACTCGAAATTCATTTTAGATCCATAGTTTCTTGGACAAAGTTGCTTAGAATGACCCGAAGAATCAAAATCGCTGTGAGCTCCAGAATGTTTTTTCGGCCCCATACAAAGTATATCGAAAACTTAAAAATTTTACCAAAATGTGGACCCTGTTTTTCCATAGCACAATTATGCTGGCAGATTTGAATTCAGCGCAAAATTCATAAGAAAAATCATCCCCATATAACGAGACATTTTGCTGCCGAGTCATTAACTACAGTCCTATGAATGCGTGTATGTTTTTGTGATATTTTAGAGTTTTATTTTAATTTTTTTTTTTAATAGATTGGAAGAAACTCCTTATTAGGTTCTATATCATGGGATTTTTTGTTAGTTTTGTTCCCTATAACAGTATTTTATCTTTCTTCACATATTTTGAGCAAAATATTACGTATTATCTGAGTAGAAAAGGCTAGAATTCTAGACCCTTTTTTTTATCGCAAAAAAGATCTCCTATAGGTATAATGACGTATCTAATTTTTGAGAATTAATATAAATTAAAGGTTAGAATTGGCCAATTCTTATAGCGGAATCGGATTCAGCACATCAAAGTACATATGCAAATATAGAACGTGTTGAGAAGTAATATCGTTATTAAAATAGAAGAAAATAAACAAAAATGAATTTTTTTAGTTTGTTAGACTCACACGACCTTGCATACCAAATAGGGTGCTATGACATTTATTTTTAGACATGCTTTATAAACACCACAAAATATTTTGTATTTTAAACACTTGCAGTTAGAACGCATGAAACTGTGGCAAGTGTTGAACGGTTTGCCGTTTCCTGAATAAAATTGGCCTCTTTTCAAAGACGTGACTTGATTCTAGTTATAGATGGAATATATAGCCAAAACGCTTTGGCTTTTAACGCTAATTGACACTCATTAACCGCAGCTGACTTGAAGAGACATACAGCACTACAAAAAAATTCGTAGATGATAGTATTTCTGAAAAATATATAAATAAAGGGTTGCTACTAAACACCCATTTGGTGAGTGCAGGAGTGCTGGAGAAACATCTCTGTTGGCCAACATCGATATATAGATATTTTAATCAGCTACTACTGCTTAGGTATATAAATTTTTTTTTATTGTTTTTAATGAGTTCAAGTCAAGGACGCTATTTGCCCAAAAAAGTATCTATTAATTCAAGACACCGCCATTCGGATTCGTCTCAAAGCTGTAGGTCCCTATTCTCTTCGAACAGTTATTAATAGAGATCCCCATGCTCCGCCCAGGGGCGACCGAAAAAATAGTCAGTCAGCGAAATTATTATCATGAATTAATCTTAAATCTTTCAGATGACAATCTGCAAATTTTATAAATATAAGTAGGATGATAAAATTAATTGTGCTTCAATGAGTGTCATCTTTTGATTCCTACTTAAATTTATAAAATTTGCAGATTGTCGTCTAACATACACCATAATAGTATTTGTTAATAATCGATATCGATCGGGTAGGTCCAAATTATTTAATCTTTTAAGACGAATGAAACTATAGTCTGGGTTATTTGCCAGTAAGTCTTCATGCTTAGACAGTTTATCTAAGTAACTTCGAGATATTTTGTTCATTAGATCTTCAACAATTAAGTTTTGTGAATTTCTTGGTTACTGACATACCAAAAATGGGTTGTAAACAGTAAAATTCTTTGATGGGAAGGCGGCAAATTAAAAAAAAACATAATATATAAAGAAAAAGACTATAAAGCATATTTTTTGAGGTATAGATGAAAATGGCAAATTAAAAAGATGGCGTACGTTAAAGTCGGGCGCAGACGACTTTGGGATACCCTGTACCACCACATTACAATTAAGTCCGACACATTGCTCAAACCCTCCAAAAGATATTTTATTCGGCAAATTTGGTTACGATATTTTCATAAACAAACAGAAATCAGTCGAATTTTGCACCAAAGAATTTTTTTGACCGATCGGCCCTATGGGGACTATATGATATAGTCAACCGATTTTGATCAAATTTGGTACAGTGCTGAGGGTCTCTAAAAAACTTCCGATTGCCAAATTTGGTTATGATATCTTCATAAACAAACAAATTATCCATCTAAAACTTTTGCATTTTTTCGAGGTCCTCTGAAACACCCCTATGGTAGCTATATAATGTAATCCCGATATCAAAAAAATAAAAAAAAACTTGTCTCCTATGGATTAATAAGGGATCTAATCTGAAAGTTTGGTTGCTCTAGCTCTTACCATCTCTGAGATCTAGGCGTTCATACGGACAGACGGACAGACGGTCAGACGGACATGGGTATATCGACTTCTCTAGTCACTCTGATCATACTTTAGGTAACTTTGGGGGGTCTCCGACGTCTCCTTCTGTACGTTACATACATTTTCGGCTTGCACAAACACAATATACCCTTTGTACCATACGGTACAGGGTATAAAAATATATAATATATAAAGATAAAGACTATAAACCATATTTTTTGAGGTATAGATGAAAATGGCTTAATATGTATTTTGACTAACATCTCACCGAGGTTAGATTTTACTCCTTTTACACAGTTTTCTGGACTTACTTAAATTTATATAATCTTTTTTTAGGTGATTAAAATATATTTGAGGTGACAGCAACATACCCTAAAAAATATGCATTTACGCCCGACCCAGAATCTTGATTGCGAAAGCTAAGGCATTTTCACACAAAAGCGTGTTGTAAAAAGCGCTAATATATACTAGGGTGACAATATTTTTAATAAAATTTTTGGTGTTATTTAGTGCTTCTAGTATGCTAGAAAACTAAACAACTAATTTTAAATAACTGCAAAAAGTAAATTTCTTTTTATTTAATTGAAGTTGTAACATTTTTGCTGTTAAAGATTAGAAAATATAGTTTGTACTGGCAAATATCCAAAGCTTTATCTTGTATGCTTTTAAATAGATTTTTTCGCACAAAAAATTTTCTCAACTGACTGATTATCTTCGCAAACGTTGTTAATTGGGCATTTTTGCCTTTATGCCTCATTGTTAGGTTAGATCACCCCATTTATATAAATAACTTAAATTTAAAATTACAATAATTGGGAAATATTCAAGACTGTCAACTAATAAGCTCAAATAAAAGACCTGACAATGCAAAATGCTTACGTTAGGAAAATTATTTCTGCATTTCAAACCAAATCGTTTGTCAAATACAAAAGGTCAAAAGGTTTAGATTCATGCAAACAAAACAAAGCGTGATAAGACAAGTGTGACCGTATAACGTTAAACGACTATGTTTTGTATTTATCAACACTTAAGTTATAATTGGCCCGAATGGCAGACATTAAATACCACTTAAGCCTAAGGTGATCGACAAAAAAATAACCAAAAGAGAGTTTAAATTGTTCGATATTAGCTATTATATATTATTTGAAATAATACCTAATTGCGAAGATTTATTACTGTTGTTAATAATAAGCGTACGAAATTTGAGTTAACTACTTTTAAACGTTAAAAACACTCTAAAAACAAATAGTTTCTATTTCAAATGTTTACCAAAGTTAGCTTTAACTTCGTTTGCTTAGGTTATGCATTATATTATGCACGGCAATCTTTCATAATTTGCTTACGTCACTTAACACTTTTTCTTATTGCAATATTTAACTTACTTATATGTGTATTATACAAACATATACGCACTTTACATAAGTGAGCTATAAACCAATGTAAACGTCAATATGCATCAGTCTGGCCGGGGGAGCTGTAAGCCCTTTGGCATAACAAACGTTACTAAAATATCGCGAGCTGCAGCCAAGTTTTTCTTCATATGTAAAGACGTGATAGATTTGGGGAACATGTATTTCATTTTACAGTTTACAGCAGACAATTTACAGTTAACAGTTTACATTTATTAACTAATTTAGATTTACGTAATCCGTTATAGCCAATACACGCAATCCCATACGTTAAGGCCCGAGGTCAATGATCAGAGAAATTTACTTTCAAAAAAATCTGTTTTTCAGTGTTTGTTGTGGTTTGGCGACTGAAAAGCGCCTCACAACTCTTGAGATATTATAGTAAATCTAATTTGTAATATGTTTGTAGTACCTCAAATCGAAACGAAACAAAAGCACTTAAAAAATCATTGTAAATGAAAATAAAAAGAGCTTAAAGTCTTTGGTAATACGCACAACTTATTCAACATGTCTTAGACATGTGCCGCTGGGCAGACCTGGGCGTGGTTCGAGCTCATCAAGTTGATGTCTATGGGTACCACTCAGTAGATACAATATAATACGATACGCTGATCATTTAACTGACAATGGTGGGCTGCATTTTACCACACTTGAAAACCGAAATCGCAACACAATGAATAAAATCTGCATAATTAATTCCCACCTAACGAAAAGCGAAATGAAAATGAAAACGAAAACGCCAACGATGCCAACGAAAACGCTAATGAGTCTGATGTTTTGCACCAAATTGAAGGCAACACAAACATACCGAGGTTGTTGACTTCTTCTACTAGATAGTACCACGGCAGGCAAAAGGCGTTGACGCTTATTTTGGTTGGTATTTAATTTTTTTTATCTTTAATTGTTTTTTTTTTTTGGGCCAATTGCAATTCGCGTGTGTTTTTCACTTTCGACTAGATGATTCCACTCCATTGTTTCCACCACTAGCTGATTATGCAGTTAAGAGCAGCTGTCACATTAGCGAGCTACCGTATAAAACCCACATGCTACACACAGATGTATTTTTAATTACAGTCATTTGAAAACTCAATATTTTAGTAGTTGCTGCCCAGTGCCACCTAATATCATCCGAAACCCAAATCCCAAGTGCCCCTGACAAATTGTTGCTTATTGCGTGCAGCGTCGTCGTGAAGGGGGCATTGAAATGTGTGGCAAGAGCGGAGGGTTCCTTAAATCCCGCGCGTTCCCATATTTTTTTTGTTTATCGAGCTAGTGAATCAGCATTTTGACTTCAATTGAAGGAACATAGAAGACGAAATCTCTCCTTTTTTCTAGCCGATATATCATATCCACTTACTACTTGAGCACGATTCCAATCAAAACACGGAAGAGGAGATACTTCAACCATCTCGATGACTGATTGGCCCAAAAAAAAAAAAATTATATAAACTTAACATAGATAGGTCTACCAATAAGGATTTTGAGCCGCTGCATCTGTATTTGAGGACCAAAAATCCCTAACACCCAATGGTTATGAAATAACCTCAAAAAATCTATACAACTTTTTATTTTAGGGTGATCTAATCTGGTTAGACGTGATGCAATTTTTTTACGTCGAATTCGTATTCACCGATCCCAAAGACATATAAATAACATCATAGGACACATCACAAAGCCCAATCACGTCAGGATTCTGGAATAACTTCAACAACAAAAAAGGTATTTTAGAGGTTTTTCTAGTTCTTATTCATTTATTTATTTTAAAGGGCTACAACAATGTACAGTTGACCATAAATTATAAGAATAATTTAAATTAAATATTAAAAAATAGAAAGAGGAAAAAAAGATAGTTATATATGAACTAATCCGCGTCAATAGCCCGGTGGGTGAACTTTTTAGCGATAAAATTCCATCACGGCAAGCTTCTGATATTAATTCAAAAAAGATACATTTTGGTGATTATCTCAGAACTCTGACGTGCTAGATGTTTTTGAACCTCGGAATCGGACTATGACCCCAATCGTAAAGAAATGGTTTGGGGTTTTACAAATTTAGTCTCCCTTTTTTTTTAAATAAAAATATAAATGATGAATTTTGCTTAAGGGCTTTCTTGAAAATAAACGATATGCCAAAACGTTCTGTTAGTAAGATTCAATAAATATTATTCATCGAGGTATATGGATCATCCTATTTACTTCATTATATTAATTATAATCTTTTTTTTATTTTTATTATAGCTAAGTGTATAGTATTATTTAATTTTTTTTTATTGAATTAATAGAAAGTTTATATCACTATTTTGTCTTTCGAAATTTGGTTATTAGCGCTTCAAAATTATTTTCAAAAAAATTTTAAACTAAAATTAAAAATTGTAAAAACTAAACTTTCACTATCATTTCATTCCTAACAGACTTGTCTATAGATTAAAATCAAAAACTTAAGCATTGATTTTTTAGAGGCTATAAATCTAACCTTTATTTTTAATGTGGGACAACTTATGGATTTTCGATGTATTTACTTTAGAGTCAATCGCCACTCAAGTAAGCATATGAACACATTACAGATTATACATTAAAAGATTTTTTTTAAATATCCCTGTTTAAATATTATAATACTTTTTCATAATTTAATATTATTAATTTTATTACTTTTGTTGAAAATAAGATTAATTTAATAAATCTGTATAGTCAGTAAATTTCCAAAAAGTTTGATGGAATTATATTGTTGTGCTAAAAATTAAAACCAATTTTAAAGTAAAGTTAATTTTTGGAGCAATCGATACACATAAACATAAAAAAAAAATTGGTAAGCCAGTGCTGGCTCTGTAGAGACATTCGATAGCGTTGAAAATTGAAACCATTTTCAGTATCGAATTTATTGTGTTTTTCTTTGGACCAATTTTGCATAGTCAGATACTATTCAGGGTCAAGGTTACTGTTCATAATGAAAATTCTCATAAAGTTTTGTGGTATTTTGAAAAAATTGTATTTATTGCACAAATATAGGACTTCGGTATATGAAAATCTCTCTTACATAAAGGGGTCTACGCAGTTCGAAAAATTTCGCGCGGAGTGACAAAACTTCATATAAAAAAAAAATCCCATTTGGGAGCAGCAAAACTTTTTTTAGAGCTATAACCTCCAGCTTCCCAAAGGCGGCTGTAGTCTTTTTAGTAAAGAGTATATTCTCTGATCTGTATGGGGCTCTATTGGATCTTTATAATATACTCCGATATCGTCGTTGATCGGGTGAAGCTATAAACAAACTTCTAAATTCTAAATTAAAGACTCATTTTGTATAGAAACGACATTTGTGAGATGCTCGAGTTACGCGCAAAAGATTCGAATCTGGACACGTTCCAATGCGGTCTGAATCTTTACGTACATAGAGATAAATTAGCTTTAAAAGCAACAAAACGTTCGAATTTGCTAGAACTTTCAACTATTGCGCGTTTTGGTTGATTACCTCGAAATAAGCCCCCCTTTTGACTACGTGCCTGTTGGAATACCTCGAACTACTTTACGTACGGCTTTGATTTGCATGGACGACCCGCAAAAATTGCAAAAAGTTGCACAATACGCGAATGTTGATGTATTTTTAATTATATTTTTGGCGCGCACTTTCGTTGGACAAGCTTCAATTTGTAACTGTCATTAAACGCAGCTGTTTCGAGTTCGAGGGACCGACTCTATAAGCAAATGGCTCCAGCGTCGAATGTCAGCTACATGACACTCGACTATATACCTACAACATCTTGTGCTCTGACCAGGCCCAAATAACCCAAGGTCTACTGCCTCAGTGCAAGCTGTATTGTTATCTCGGAATCAGTTTTATCAAAAGACATCCAGTTTTAAAACATTTTCTACTTTTTTGTACAGGGCACGAAATCAATTCAGTTTCAATTTTGATTTCGATTTCGGTGTCTCAGCCTTACTTAAAATATGCTGCATTGTTGTTGCTGCGGCTGCCAAAAAGCCTGCAAAAACTGGGTTATAACCTTGAAATCGACAAAAGAAACGTTTAAAATTCGAACAGCTCGCCTCGTTTCATCGATAAATTCAATGCGATGCGATGTGATACGGCAGCATGACACAAAGAGGGCACAGCCTCAACAGCAACAACAACATTGAACACAACAACCAGTTGGGACCTCCAAAGAAAGCCCACAAACTAAACGCAAGCTGGACAAACCAGACAAACTTAAAAAATATATTCAAATCTATGCTAAGCTATTTAAACCATCTCGAAAACAAAATCTGTTTACTAATGAATGAAAATATTTTAAACACGACAGCATGTTGAAATTCCTTGCAAACGATGAAGATGCAGTAGCTGCTTTTAAAAAAAAAAATTCCAAAAACTTGAAATTATCTGTCTAGGCTGCTTGCATTTTGAATTGCCAAAGGTCAGACCAAAGGCAAACTAACGGTGCAGCGCATCCCCAGAGTTGCATGCAGCTTGTGTCGTCATCGTTATGGCTTATTGCTCAACCCCAAAAATAAAAAAAAAAAATGGTGACAAAAAGCCGTTTTACCAATTTACTTGTTGGCTTGGCTAAAGAAACTATAAATATATATTCAAAAAATATCAACTATACAAAAAATTGACAACTGCCGTCGAGAGCAAAAGAAAGAAGAGAGAAAAATATGTAAACAAGCAAACTGGATTTTTAATTTGTACACGCAAGAAAGAAAAAAAAAACAAAACTGAAAAAAAACAAGCCAAGGTCATTGTAAAGCTGACGATAAAGAAATTGCCGCCTCAAAATACCGAAAATAAACTTAATATATATACTATATAAGGCATACTACAACAGAATCCCAGCTTAGTTTTTGTTTTTTTTTTTTCCGAAGATTTCGTGGAATCGTGTCTTCGAGCAGGTGAGTGGAAGAACCACTTTCAACATTTTTTTGTTTTCTGTTTTTTGACCAACTACGCAGATTTTTATGGAAGATTTGTGTGCAGATGTGTTGATGTGTTGCTCCATTGAGATTGTGATTGCAATGATAATGATGATCGCTTAAATGATGATGAAGTAGTTTGTGGTGCTGCTGATGATGCCTCTTATACATGTTTCGCACACTCCAACTGAAATCCGGTTGCTGAAATTCGTGTAAAGTGGGACGACGATGTCGCTCCTTTATGAACGGCATTACCATTACAAAAAAAAAAAAAAAACATCTGTGCAGTTTTGGGCGTCGAAGCTAATATACTCTTGGATTTGTTTGAGATAAATATTTTAAAGCCAACAAGTAATATTCCCTTACAAGACTTGCGTTTTAATTCTAAGTTGATAATGAAGCTAGCTTAGTGATCAATTTTTTAACCGATCTGCTATCAATAACTAAAATTCTATTAGGTAGACTTTTTTGCATAACAAGCGAAAAAAAAATATTTGACTAATTTTTTCTTTCATTGAAAAAAAAAAAACAGTGAGTTTTTAGAAAAATGTTTTATTTTTTGGAAAAATTACGGGTTACTTAAGGCCTTAAGCGATGTCAAGTTCTAGATATCACGTATTGATTTAAAGTGTAAATTATATTAACAATTTAACTACTCATAAAATTAGATTTAACAGAATGGAATCAAAAGTACTAATAAATATATAACATTTTGTGAGTAAACTTATCGGCATAATACGCAACCCCCACTGTGCGCACGGCTTCAGGAACTTGGTTTTCGTGACCACTTTTAGAGATCCCCTTCCCCTTAGACATCATAAACGTAATATTGGCGAAGCTGTACCGGTTTTCGTTCAGGTCGCGCTTGAGGCAAGTAAAGAGGAAGAAGCTTCAGATGCGAACTGTGGCGCGGTGGGGGGGCAACGTGGCAACCCAACGCTTGACCAGAGACTACCCCATCAGCAGCGCGGGTTCCTAGGATCGGCTATATCTGGCCGCAGGGGCAAACTGTCAAGCATGTCCACGTAAAATCTGGCATTCACAATTTGTCCAAGTGGTGCAACTTTCCTGTAAGCCACGCCAAGTGCAGGGAATTGGATTTGACCATTGAATGCTCATTTTGGCTTTCTTCAGATGCGTGGAGATGTTGGTGTGCCACTCGTCGCTCTGGCTTTTGGTGTGCGTCACAGTTTTCCCGAGTTTGACGCAGAATTTAATGATCTAGCGCTGCACGAGAGTTTTCTGCATTTCTCGCATCGCGAAGATACTCTTAGCCGAGGTTCACGGAAATGAACGTGCTAACTCTGCCCTTAACCCATTTTCTTCCTCTGTTGCGTACACGCAACATCAGCTTAAAAAATTCTTATGTGACTTGTGTGTGAGGTATCGGCAAAATTTTTTGTTTAAAAGGTATATATTTAGGCTTCCTTCTCCTCCTTATTCTAACCTCCTGAAAAACACACACTGACAGACACACTGGCGTCTGTGGACACACATCGTTTCGGACAAATTTTGAACTCTAAGCTAAAATTTACTAAATGCGAAATCTTTGTCTTTTCGACTTAAAAAAAGGATATATTCCTTCCTAAATAAATCATCATGAATGAAAAAATTCTTAAATTATGCTTTACCCTTCTGAGACTATTCCAATTGTCGAGCAATGCTTCAGCGTTGCGTATACGCAGCATGATGCCAAGCCCTTCCCAGGTGTCAGAAAATTCTAAAATTTTACAAATAACTTGTCTAAGGCAAATGTAACGCCCCTACATTGATTTCATTGCAATACAAATTTTTTTCGTGAAAACAGCGAAAATGGGTTAAGAATCTTTTTCCCTGCCTTCGCCAAAGGATGATAATTCGGGCCCAATAGATAATAATTCCAAATAATGATTTTTTAACTTTAAGGTTTTTTATATTGCATTGTATGCGTATGCTTGTTGCAGTGCCATAGAAAGAGATCTTAATGCTGGCTTGCATTGAGCTTTTATAAGCTTATGTTACTAACATTTTGAGTATTTTATGTTAACATTATGTTGTGGTGCCTTAAGAGAATATTCTATGTTAATTTACATGTGTATGGTTGAACATTTTGTTTAGCTTATTATTAATGTTTAAGTGTTCAACAGATTTAATCTTATATGATATGATTACATTGTTTTAACTTAAATTATATTATATTTAGGTGTTTGGCTCGAACAAATCTTATGGTGAATCTTAAAATTCTCAAGATGTCTAAAATGCTAGAAAATCCAAAATCCCATAGACTATTTTACAATAATGATGATTACTGAATGAATCAGGCAAAAAACCTATGAGCCAAGAGAGATAAAGGGCTAGGTGCGACAAGACCAAAAATTGCCTAATCATCAAATGTAAACACAATCGTAGATAATTTCTTCAATCAAGCCATAACAGAGTCAGTTCAGAGTTATACATATATATGAAAGTTAAAAGTCAAAAGGTGTTAGTAGAGTAGTAGGTGGGTAAAATGTTTGGCAATGTTGGCACCAAAAACAATTGCAATATAAAATGGTTCATTATCATGGTGCTAAGACCAGCATTGTGCAGTATAATGAACAAGAAAATTTATATTGCTTGCAAGTTATCAAGCCTATGCAGATAATAGGATGAATTATAACACGGATGTTAAAGACAATATGCAATTTTTCTTGCGAAATGCAAATTCAAAATTTCATCATAAAAAGCTGCCCATACTTTATTTCTGATGCAATTTTTTAAATTTTAAACTTTTTAAATCATCGTAATAATGATTTTTAAAAATTATGCGAAAGAGATATGAGTAATAATAGGCCGCCCGATGTTGCAGCATGCTCATTAAACGCATAAAAAAAGGGAGAACTTTTAGCGGACCCAACCTTAATGACAGCCTCGGAACACTTAATCAAAAATAATTCTATGCTTTGCATCCTATATACTATTTCATTTATTCGATTTTTGTGCACGTTTTTCTTTCCACAGGAATTAACTCTCAGCTTTTTATTTCATTTAAAAAAAAGCATAAAAAATCCGTTTTTAGAAAATTTGTTATTTACCAATAATTTGTTATTTACCAATAATTTGTTATTTACCAATAATTTTAAGCATTGCTTGAATATCCGCCCATAGTCTTTAAAGTATCCTAGATCGATTTTTGGATTCGGAAGTAAGACCATGCTTATCGAAAGTTTTTGTTGTCGCTGAATCTGAATATCCAATATCCACAAATCACCAGCAGAGTAGAGTTTGATTCGACCTTATCGACCCAAAAAACATGGTCTGACCTCTGTACCAGAACATCTTTTATTTTTGTCTGTGGTTGTGTTATTGTTTTTTAGCGGAAACATCGGGAGACTCTGACGTTTTTGAAATTATTTTTTTAATCAATAGTAAATAAACAAACGTAGACAAATTGGTTATTTAATTAATTGAGATAAGCCTAGTTCATAATAATATGAATTTTAAAAATAATAAGAATTTGAAAAAAAATAACAGAATTCGAAACACACGCGGAAATCTCGCAGTCGCTGTGCGTATTGCAAAATTTTTACAATATAACTCGAAATATTGTTACGTTTTCGGGAACTACTTTGTATATTAATTCAAAAATAAAAAAAAATCGACAGATTGGCAAATTGATTATAAAATCAAATGGAGTGAAATGAATTGATAATGCAAGAAATGAAAAAAAACGCAAAAAATTATTAGTAATAGTATGAACTGCATTAACCTAATGCAATTTAATCTGGAAAGGGAAATAATCTAGCGGAATCAGAACAGCAGATATACATTGTGACAATGTAGTTTCCGGAAATTGTAATTTAAGCTGCCCGCGCTGAATACTTTTCAGTAATTTTGGTTTTTTTAAGTTGGTAGGACTGTCCTTAATTACTTTGTCAAAAGTTAGCACGACCCGTCAACTAGTTTGTTTAAAGCAGCTGTTGAAATCAGTCTACCTCAGTACTGCTCTGAGAATTTTACAATGGAGAAAAATGTCGAGCAAAAAAATTGTACAAAATTTTGTGTTTTTAACCAAACTTCGTGTGCGGAGTCGTTGCGAATGTTAGAAAATGCTTATGGTGAATCTGTTTTGTCGAAAACCCAAGCCAACGACTCATACAAAGCTTTCAAAGATGGTCGACAGACCGTCGAAGACATGCCTCGTTCCGGACGTCATTCGACGTCTACCGCTCTTCGAGAGATAGCACGTGAGCTAAACATCAGTCGTGAAGTAGCTCATTTAATTTTGGTGGATAATTGGGCCAACAACTCATGGATTTTGCATGATGACAACGCGTCACCGAGCTGTAATTGTGAATGATAATAAGGCCAAAAACTCATTCAATATCGTCGATCAACCATCGTGTTCGTCGGATTTGGCCCCAAGTAACTTTTTTTGTTTCCAAAACTAAAGTTGAGTCTATAAAAGAAAATTCACTGAGGTTGCTGAAGGACACCCTGGCCGACGACTACAAGGCATGTTTTAATGATTGGAAAAAGGGGTGGCATATGTGTTTTGCTTAAAAGGGACATATTTTGAATGAGACCAAAAAGAATACCGATGAAGATAAAAAAGTTTGCGTTTTATTTACAATTTCCGGAAACTACATTGTCACAAAGCTATCATATCTGAAATAAGTACAAAAGTTGATATATAAGGAATCCTTCCACACGTCACAAACTTGCTGACAATCACTATAGTACCGCTCAACTATCCAAAGAGTATTTAATAAATGCTGACAAGTACCGGCAAGATGCCAAAACAAAAACAGAAAATCAATTAACAACACAGAAACAGATACAGATACAAATACACACGCAGATACAGATGTATATACAGCTGCGTCTTATAGTGGCCTCATTGGCAGGTGTTGATCAATAATCAAAGAAAAAAAATGCAACTGGCTCTTCCACGACGCCGCTGCTAGCCAGAAATTACGTAAGATCCAATAGCTCCGGACACTGAATATTTTTGAGAATCTGTCATTTCGTCGCTGAGCCGCTGGAATTAGACCCCGAGCGCATTGCGCAAAACGCTGCGTTTGGGCAAGTCTCACTATCAGTGATGTGCCGGAAATCGCTTGCTTTAAACGAATTTCAAGCCAATCCCAAAAAATGTCTGAATGTAAAAGATACTTCACTTAAAACGAATTTTAAAGCTTTTTCTGGCTGACCAGAAGACAACGATAGGAAATTAAATTGGTATTCCGTTACAACTTTTCACCGTTCCGAGAACCACTAGTTCAAAACCCGTTTTTTAATTAAATTATTACCTAGCCTTTATTTCACTAAAATTATTCTCAAAGATAATATAGTGTGACCAGATGAAAACAAACTTTGCTTGCCAACTCAACTTTTCATAGTTCCATGAACCAATAGTTCAAAAACGTGTTTAAATAAATATATTAATTAATTAATATTATTATATTGGAAAAATAAGTTTCTTAAAAATGCTCTTTTTTTGCCTTTTTTAGTTTTTTTCTTTTTCTTTACAAAAATAAATTTAAATAAAACAGGGGTGGCAAAATCCAGCCTTCGATACCATCTTTGACCAATACCTCTGGCTAGAGGCATCTTCTATTTTCATATTCAATTCTTAGCAACCGATTCATCTGATCGGCTCTGAATCGGCATTTCTGAGTCTTCTAACAAACTGACGGCTATGTATTCTCCTCTTCTTATCGATCTCTATCTGTTTGGTGACTTAAGGTCCAAAAGGCTGTACCGACGCACTTGCTAAAAAGTTTGTCCCAAGGCTTTTAGAGATTTCTGGCACATTCCCGCCAGAGTAGCCGTAGCTTAAACTTGAACTATCGATTGCGGCATGAGACGTAGTGCGCGCCACAGTGATAATGACATGGAAACTGTCCAGTGCTTATCACCAATATATTGCGTTTGTTCACTCGGAAGCAGTTTTGATTGAACTTGAGGTAACTAAATGGGTTATCTGTGTTTGAAGCTACAATGAAATCAGGAATGTCAGTTCTAAGCGCAATTTGCGAGCTGTTCACAGTATTCGCTGGTATTTGAAGCGTGCAAGATACGGAAATAAAAACCCGAAATTTGGAATTCCTTTGCCAGAATGCGCGAGAAATTCCTCTTAACTGTAATGCTGCTCATGGAGCTGGTAAGCGTGTGTGTGTGTGTCTATGGTTGACGAGCTGTGATGAACACTTATGCTGGATTTTGATTTAAAGCAGCACCTGAGCCTGGGCTTGATGGGCGGCGAGCGACGCAGCATTGAAAAATGCCTGAAGAGCTTCGGTGGTCTGACAGACGAGACAGCGCAACGTCTGGAACGCTATACCAACTGGGGCGACAACTACGAGGAGATACCCTGCTTTACACGCTGCTATCTAAGCGAGATGTTTGACTTTTATCATGAGGTCGCCGGCTTTGATGAACGCAAGATTGCGGCACGCTTCGGACGCGCCATTAGTGACGCATGCAGCACGCGCCTGCAGTTGGCGCCGGGACAGCGGAGCAGCAGCTGTGAGCACGCTTACAGCGGCTTTCACTGCATTGTGAGTGTGAGTATTATTGATGATAAGCACTGAGTGCATTGCTCCAGAACAAAAAAAAAAAAACATTGTGATAACTCGTGCATTGACTCGGAACAGCTGGAGAACGATCCCTTTATACTGATCGAGAGCATGCCGAACATAACGCAGTCAGCCAAATCGGCCATGAAGGAGTGTCTGCTGCAGATGGATCAAGTGGAATGGAGTCGCATAGCGGACTACAAACGTTTTCCCGTCCAGGAGCCCATACCCTGCTTTACGCGCTGCTTTATAGGAAAGTTGCAGCTGTTTAATGAGCGTACACGTCGCTGGCAGTTGGATGACATGCGTGCCGTACTGGGCGTGCCACAGGCGAACGCTCAGGTGCAAGGTTGCAGTCATCGCAGTGGACGTAATCCCTGCAGTACGGTCTATCAACAGTTCACCTGCTATGTGATGGCACAGTAGATTAGCTGGGATTTTATCGAGTCTATATATTAAGAAGGCATGACGTTTTATGTAATACAAATTAAAGGCAAGAAAAAAAAGGCATTTAGTTGTTTATGGTGTTGCTGTTCTCCGTCTCTGTCGTCGTCAGCATCGTTGTCGTCTCGTCCAGCACTAGATTCCCATTGATGCGTTCCCAGCAGCGATACTCTTCATACATCCAGGCACATCGTTGTTCCGGCTGTTTACGTTGCTCCGCGCTGCTGCTACGACAGTCACTAAAATCATACGTCTCCTGTCGCGTGGGTCCAAAGGCCTGATGCCACTTTTGCAGCTGCCAATTGCCCTCGGCATCATAGAACTGCATGGCATCGGCAAAACACTGAAACAAACAAGGTATATTCTCCTTGGCCTTAAGCTTGCTGTACTGCAGCAGCTCCACATAGCTGGCATTCAGCTGGCGTGCACATTGCAACAACGTGGTATAACTAAGACCCGCATGCTGCTCCGCCTGCTTCAGGCAGCGCATTCCACGATAGGCATAGAGGCAGCCATTGCGCTGCCGGCGCTGCAGCTCATGGCGGCAATAGTTATAAACATCCGCACTGAGTTCATCCACCAAACGCTGCTTATGCCAGCTATTGGACTGTATGTCGAACCAGCCCTTCTCACTGGCCAAACAGCGCATTAGGCAGGGCACCTGCTCCTCCGTCCACTCGGCATATTGCGCCAGCTTCTCTAGATCAGTTTCTATGCGCTTCGGGCTGCTCAACTCGCCCAGGCACTTCTCCATTATCTTGACATCGGCGGCCAGCTCAGCTAGAATCTGCAGATTGTAGCGTTTAGTGAATGCAGCATTTTCGTTTAGAAAGTTGCTATAGGAACGCACCGTGGAGCCGAGAGTCAGTATGATCAACAGCTGTAGATACATTGCGCTGTAGTTACTACTTGCTGCCGGACACTCGGAATGCACAATTATAACTGCGGCTGACAAACAGACGCCGCAGTTATCGTCAACCCTAGTGAGAGAGGGAACTCTGGTCGACTTGCAACTGGGGTTATCAGCGGCCTAGCGATTAGACCCAGATGAGTTCAATGAATGCCACTGTTCATAATGTCCAGAAAATTTGCATAAAAGCGTCGAGCAATGATGTTGGCTTAGGTCAGTTTCGCTACAGGGCGTCACTCCCTTTGGAAAGAAGATTTTTTCAATTTACCTTAAGCTTTTGAGTGCATATCGATTTTAGGGAATAAATTGGCCACCTAAAACTTTTTATTGCATTTATTGAGATTGGTTTAAGTCATTTATATGCTAGTTATATACCATAATTGAGGCCGTCGGTAGCGTAACCGAAGGTCGGTGGTTCGAATCCCCGCAGTAGCACTGGTACATTTGCCTAGCACTGGCATCGCTAGCTTAAATACGCTATTTGCCAAAGAAAATCTCTATTGAAACTGTAGGTCCCTGTTCTCTTTGAACAGTTATTAATAGAGATCCCCATGCCCCGCCAGGGGCGACTGACATAATTGTCAGTCAGGGAAATTATTATTATGTACCATAATTAATGTAACAAGTTGGTATTTTTATTAGAATCTAAATTAATTATATATAACAAGGAAAACCTCAAGTTTTTGTTTTGGGTACGACAGTACTTAAAGTATTTATTATTTTTTATAATAATAATTTATGGAGGAATTACACAAAAAAACTGCAACTAAAAAATGCGAAGCTTTTTCCATTTCAGAGGCTACATTGTTTCATTTTGATAAGAAAAAACAAATTTCCCAGTGCCAAAAGTCATTTGAAAATGCGTCTTTTTTATTTTTTACATAATTAAGATTAAAGCAGGAAATTTTTTAAGTTTACCGTAAGACCATACAAAGATTTAGTAAAGCATCAGTTGTGTCTCGTTTTTAGACCCATTTAACAATATTTTTTAATTTCTTACCAAAAGCAAAGAAACCAAGCTGTCTACTACTTTGATTCTTTTGACATTAGTTCACAGTTTAACGATTATGATTTAATTAGTTAGTCACAATTAAAAAAAAATAAATTACACTTTTTTTTTCTTTTTTTTTTTTTAAATACAGCCTCTTGCGAACAAATCTTTTTTACCTATGAATTGATCTACATTAAAAATTGTTGGGTGGCCATCGATAACGTAGTGGTAACGTACTCGCTTTGTTTCCCGATGGTCAGTGGCTCCATTCCCCGCAGAGACACTGGTAAGTACATTTGCCTAGAACTGGCATCGCTAGCAAAAAGACGCTATTTGCCCAAGACACCGCCGTTCGGATTCGGCTATAAACTGTAGGTATCTTTTCTCTTCGAACAGTTATTAATAGAGATCCGCATGCTCCACCTAGGGGCGACTGACAAAATGATCAAGTCAGGAAATTATTACTTTGATCAAAATGTTACCGGAATCATCACCGTGTGGAATGGAGTCTCAGTCACCCGATTTGATGCCTCTTGTTTACATGAACAATGGCTTCTTCACTCAATGAATTGTAATTTTTGTGATTAGCAATTATGAACGGGAACACTTTGTTCATTTGGTACAAGTAATAGAGACAAATTCAATGAATCAAAGATTATAATAATCGGTTCAGCGGTTCTTGAGGTATAAAGTTTATATTGCGACACCTCGATTAAGTCTGTTTTTAGGCAAAATTAATTTCAAATGTTATTTAAAATTGGAATGCAAATATAGTCAAATTTTGATAGATATTATAATGTCAAAATTCTTCTTCGTATACAGAAGACTTGGTGTACCGATCTCCAAAAGTCTTCGGGGTTTAGTAGCTTACACGCACATAGGGCTTAACCGATATCCGAAATAATGATAAACACTTAGAAATAAACAATTTATAAACACTTACACATATTTCAGACACATTTTAATACTCCCCGACCCTTAGAGTACAGGGTATAAGTCGTACACTTTTATTTGTGCTCAAGAGAATAACCCCCTTAAGAGAGTAAATAAATAGAGCGCTCAAGTGGGCAACTGAACCAAGTTTATTGTTCTTTAAGGTATCACAATACTGAATATATTTTTGTTTTCGATTAGGCATAAATCTTGCGCACTATATGACGATTGATGGGCAGCCAGCAGGAGAAGACGCGATTGGCCCAGGTGCAAGTATCCGACTCGGCTTCATTGTGATCAATGCACTTCTCTAGACCATGACGCACTGCCTCGAGATTCTTGTAGTTCTCGTAGGTGAACTGTGTTATAATAGCCTTCTCATCGAAGCCCTTGCGCTCGGTAAAGAGACCCATTTTCTCTAAGAAGCACTTGACATAGCAGTTGGTGCGACGATGTTCGGGAAACTCGTAGTTCAGAAACTTTTCATAAATCTCATCCGGGACAGGAAAATCCTCATGACATTGCTGATGTGCCTGCACGGCATCATCATGATTGCGCAGCTCGAACTTGGCGCTGGACTGCCGTAAACATAAACGTAGGATTAAGGAGTGGCTTTTGTTATGCCATTAAGTGCACGGTGCTTACCTGTCCAGCCAGCAGGCAAAGCAGCAATAGAGCGTAAAATTTCATGACGTTGTCGCGTTTTCCGTAGACTTACTTATGGCAGGAGGGCTTGCGTGCGAATGTGCCAACTGGCCAAGTTAAGCGACTAAATCGGGCCAAGATTTTTTCATAATTTTTATAGCCACGCGCTGTCGACGTCGACGTCACACGCTGCCGCTGCGTTGCTGAAGCTTGGCTTGACAAACTCTAGGCGCTGTCGTAAGATGTGGTATATACTACCCAGAAAAGAAAAAACTTATATATATGTATATATAATATCGGAGCTGACAAACTGAAACCAAACCAAGCCAAGCCAAAGCGTATAACACGCCAAACTTGTTGCCGTCTGACACTTGGCGCCACCTTGCACCACTTCGCACCACCGCCAAAGCGTTCAGTGGTGCTTGGCTTTTGGCGGTACCCATGCGTCAGTTGCTCTTAAAATAAATAAAAAACAAACGGGTAAAACTAAACTGGTTTGGGTCTGAAACTCTATGGACTGGGACTTGCTGTCAGCGGCATTGTTGTTGTGATTGTCGTTGTTGTTGTTGGGCCACGGGTTATATAATCGTCAAAGACGAGTGCCGTATAATGGTTACGTTTACGTTTTGTTTAAGCCAATTAAACGATTTGTTTTCATGCCACAAGCATTTACTACTTGGCCTATACCACACACACTCGCACACACGAAGAAAACATTTTATAAATTTTTGCTGCAACAAATTCTAACACCTTATCGAGTATGCTGCACTTCCGCAATTCCATGTCCAACCAGTTGCTGCTGTCAAAGCAGTACACTTTTTCCATACACAAATTGTTTGATTGCTTTTTGTGGGTTCGTAACTTTTTTCCATTTTTGGCAGGAGTTTGGAATTTTCTGTGAGTTGGCAGGCCTAAATAAATAAACTAAAATATTCAATTCAATTTATTTATTACCGGCCAATTTGCTAGCTCAACGGATTTTTGCATTTGTTTAATTAACGGCTGGGACCATGCAACTATGCATATTTGCCAGAGTTGGAGTCAGAGTCCGAGTCCGAGTCCGAACTATGAACTACAGAGCTCTGACCATTTTTACACAGCTTTTGGGTATAAGTTTTGTTTTACCTATTTTTTTTGTGGCATGTTACTGACATTGGTTTGGGTTGTTGAACCCACTACGCTCGGAATATATGATACTGGACTGGTTGCATGCACTGTAAATATAAGTTGTAGGAATGCTGAGAAGCAGGGATATGAACGGGAAGCTCTTTCGGGATGGGCGGAATAGGAATTTTTTCCTAGTCCCGAATTGGCCCCGAATCATGTAACGCATTGTGGTATGCTTTGTGTGTAGGTATGTCCAAGTCTGTAGAGTAGACTAGAAACAATTGTGCAAACATTTTTTAAAATTTGATTTTTCATTTAATTAAAAGGTGTCGAAAGCCAAAAAAAATCTTCGCAGTACGTTCATTTTGTATCTGTTTAAGATTCAACTTATATTCGTTCATATTAATACAGAAACTTTTTATAGTATAATATTCTCTAACAATTTATTGCAAAAACATTGAACGCATTGAAGAAAAAAAAAATCATTCAGATTAAATTTAAAACTCCTTGAGAGAGGGATTCATATTATAATAAATGTTTGATTTGAAGCGGGACGCTATAAAACTTAGTTTTCCGATATCTCTTTCCCTTCTTTGATTGTTGCACACTTTTATAAAAGAGTAAAGTGACTTCTCTCTAAATAAACTAATCAACGCTCTAAGGTGTGATATTTTTGATTACGGAAATGATTCTTCACACAAACTCGTTAATCAATATTTTTATGTTTTTTTTTTGAGGCTTGTTAATTCTCCTATGATTTTTGTTGATTTTCTTAATCAAAACTTGTCGGCTCTGCAGTACGTCGAAAATGCGTACATTTCACATCAAGAAAAAACTCTGATGCCACAAAGAAAAGCAAATAAAGATACAGATTGCGCAGGTTCAGAGTCACAGTGACGTCATATAATGCAAAAATAAATTGTTGTGACAACAAAAATATCAACAACGTTCTTCTTAACTCTATGTTTATATTAAGTCCTCTAGCTCATTTTGTTCGGCTGTGCGTTATATATATAAAGAAGATATATTTTAATTATTATACAATATAAATGAATAATACTAATAAGAATTCAATTTACAGTGACTCAATAAGGCTACAATTGGCTTACCTTATTACATAGGTTTTCGAAATTAGAAGCGTAAATTATTTACAAAAAAAAACTTAATACAATATAGAGCTTTCATCAAAAAAAAACTAAATGCTAAAAAATATTTTCAAAAGAATTTGAAAGAAAATTTATAAATGAAGAAGTACAATTGGGCTGGCCTATGTTGGCACTGCGCAACAATTATGTTCCCTGTAACCTCCATAGTCTGGAAACTCCTCTATTTCATTCACATTTTCATTCACAATGCGGTAATAAATTTACTTAAAGTTTTGATATTTAAGCAATATTAAAGATGGCGTACGTTAAAGTCGGGTGCATACGACTTTGGGATACCCTGTACCGCCACATTGCAATTAAGTCCGAAATATTGCTTAAGACCTCCAAAAGATACGATATTTTCATAAACAAACAGAAATCAGTCGAATTTTGCATCAAACTAATTTTTTTTTTCCGATCGGTCCTATGGGGACTATATGATATAGTCAACCGATTTTGATCAAATTTAGTACACTGATTGGAAACTATAATAAACTTCCGAGTGCCAAATTTGGTTTCGAGATCTTTAAAACCAAACGAAACACAACGAATTTTGTAAAAAAATAGTTTTTTTTGACCGATCGTTCCTATGGGAGCTATATGATATAGTCAACCGATTTTGATCAAACTTGGTACAGTGCTTGGGAACTCTAAAAAACTTCTTAATGCGAAATTTGGTTACGGTATCTTCACAAACAAACGAATCACAACGAATTTTGCACAAAAAACATTTTTTCGACCGATCGATCCTATGGGAGCTATATGATATAGTCAACCGATTTTGTTAAATTTTGTACAGTGCTGGGGGTCTCTCCGATTTACAAATTTGGTTATGATATCTTCATAAACAAACGAATTATCCATCTAAAACTTTTGATTTTTTTCGAGGTCCTCTGAAACACCACTATGGGAGCTATATAATGTAATCCCGATATCAAAAAAAAAAAATAAACTTGTCTCCTATGGATTAATAAGGGATCTCTTACCATCTCTGAGATCTAGGCGTTCATACGGACAGACGGACATGGGTATATCGACTTCTCTAATCACTCTGATCATACTTTAGGTAACTTTGGGGGGTCTCCGACGTCTCCTTCTGTACGTTACATACATTTTCGGCTTGCACAAACACAATTTACCCTTTGTACCATACGGTACAGGGTATAAAAAGATGCTGATCCCACTAATTCATAAAAATGTCCAGTCTTTGGAAGAACTTTAGGAGATTTGTCACTTAGGGTGTTCAAGAAGTTGCTAATCGATGTAGAAGTGCCCAATGAGACCCTATGCTTCACTAGGAGAGAAGGACGACAGTAGTAGTAGTAGTGCCCAATAATAACTTGCCCTGAAAAGTTTTGCACTTTTTGCTTGACCTCTTCCCTCAACAACAAAAAGAGTGAACTTCTGAGCTAAACAGTGTTATAAAATGTGCCGATATCCATATACAATATTTACCTGTGTATATGTTTCGTGTATTGATATTATTTAGTGTTTATAAAAAAAGGCTCGCCTTATAATATTGTAACAGACGATTGTGCACAAGGGTTGCTCACGTTTTAAGTCTCGCACTTCTGCATTTCTGCATCGATACATTACTTCGTGAACAGCCCAATAATAAAAACCATCTAGCTGTTTGTAAAATTTTCCAGCAGGACAATTTCTCTTTCACTATTTCCAGCGAGTACAAGTATAAAAGAAGTCAGGATTTTAGTTTCAAAGAATAACCAAAGTTAATATTTTAAAGTTCTAAAGTTAAACAAAAGTTGGATGCAATAAGCGATTTTTTAAACGATAAATCGAAAAGTTTTTATTACAATGTTCAGGTCAAGAGCCTATTTTTGTGAGCTTGTGTAATCACTGCAAAAGAAAATATTTGCAAACTTATATGATTTCAGCACCCTTTATCGCAGACCTATAAAAGACCTTGGTTTCGTAGCAAAATAAATAAAATTGCAAGATGTAATATAAAGAAATAATGGACGTATAATGAAATAAGCTTCTAGAGTTAAAAAATTCCTCTTTAAAGCATTTAACGCTAATATAAGCAAATGGCTTTAAACTTTATTTTCACATATCTACAAAAAAAAGGAACCCAGAAGAAGTCTAACAAATATTTGAAATAAAAATGGTAAATAAACATTTTTTGGATTTTTTTTTGAAACGCTGCAACACATGTTTATGCGACGGCTGCCTTTTACCATTTTATCCAACGATATATTTTTCTGGACACTTCTAAAGCGATTTTTTGCACCATTTTGTTGGCTTTCGTTTTTAACTTTTGTTGCAAAAATTGTCATAAATTGAACAAGCTGCATGGAAGGCTTTGGCAACTGGCCATGGCAATAGCCATCCATGGCCAACTTGTATTTATTTAAAAAGAGCTAAAATATTTGCAAAGCGCTTCAAAAATGTATAAGCAAAAATCACATACACTTTCAGATACCTGCCATATTTTTATACCCTATGCCAAAGGGTGAAGGGTATTGTAGTTCTATGCAATGCAGGTAACAGGCGAACATCAGTTGTTAATGCCAAAGTATAAGTAGTTTCGTCTGTATAAACAGCTAGGCCTCGTAGGTCATCAGAACTAGAGACCAAAGATTTAATAAAAATATTAATTTAAGTAGATATGTGGAACTTGTTCGATTTGAAAATAATAAAATGAATAGTATTTTGCTGTTTCTACCGTCTATATAAGGCTACATTGCGTATACGTAATTTTCGATTGCACGCTCGAATATGAAACAAAAGACAATTACCACCATCTTTATATTTTATATGATCTAAAATTTTTCTCGCAACCCACCTCGAGGGTAATTTTCTAGCTTTGTTGTTGTATTTCCATTTTAGGTCAGAGCTAGCTAGGTTGTAGGGTATTCTACTATCGAGCATAATTTTAGCTTTTTCGAATTTTTTTTTAATCTGCAATTTATATTTGCTTCTATATATTGAAAATAAATCAATGCTTTAAATTGTTAAATCGTCCCACGTCTGGCGTTTGAAAATTTAAAAAGCGTCGTTTAAATAATTGCATTAATATCCGCACGCAAACAAAAAAAAAAATAAAATTGAAAACCAAATAATATGCACTGTAAATTGAAAAATAAAAAAAATAGGCAAAAACATTTAATTAAATGCCATGCAGCGTGTAATTAATTTTGAAAATTTTACAATAAGTTAGCAAGCAGTCATATGGAAAAAGTCTAACCACATCATCATCAGCCACCACTATGGTCTGGCCAGTTTTGTAATCGAAACTAGTAGTAAATGCTCCATAAATACCCTAACCAAAAAAAAAAAAATAAATAATACTACTATCATTGTGGAAATTTTTTTTTTCTCGTTATTTTACATGCTCTGCTTTTATAAGCCACAAAATTATAATTAGGTTCAAACTTTTAAATGAATAAATAAGCTTTGGGGCTGCAAATTAAATTTAATTTAACTATAACTAATAGTACTTTATATTTAAATATAATATGAATAGGAAGCAGTCACAAGCAAGATACAAAATTTTTATAGGCATCAGTAAACAAAAACATTTTAAAGGGTAGCTAAGTTATTTAATGTCTTAAATATTATAATATTAATATTTAAATTTAAAATTTCATTTTAAGAAACTGTGCAGAGTTCAAAAGCATCAAACTGAATTGCAACGAAATTTTTGGTCTGAAATATTATATTATAGTATGATGTTAAAAAAATAAGGTCACGATTTTAAAAATAACGTCAATGTGTAAATTATGAAAATTTTAAATCAAATAGTACGATATATTCGAATTTTCATTTATATTATATATACTTTTGTAGTTAAATATTTTATAACTTTAACTTTTCAACGTGCGCTAAATAATTTAAAGAATTTTTTATGCTGGAAGCTGCCCCAGCGATTTTTGAAAGCTAATGATGCAGTTCGATGCATAATCCAAAAACAAGAATTTTCGTTAAATTTCAGTTCTTAAACTTAACGCGTTGCGGCTTAATTTAAAAAAAAAAAAAACGTGTTTTTCGTTTTTATTTAATTGTGATTTAACTACTGAATATTTTTGAACCAATTTTTTTTTTTAATCTAAGTTGGCAATAGGGCTATTTAAAAAAAATATATTAAATTTAAAAAAAAAAAAATAATATGAAATTTTCTTGCTTTTGTTAAAGTATGTTCCTTAAATATGTCAATCACCATTTTTTTTTTGACACGAGTTTTTTTACGTACTTTATTTGGTGTGAATATGAATCATATCGATTTGGTGGAACGATGTTAAAAAAAAATACAACAAAAATTTGTTAATGTTTTTTTAAAAAAATGTATGAAACAAATTTTTTTTTGTCAAAAGATGTTAAAAATTATAATTAATTTTTGTAATATTTTAAAGAGTACATACTTCTTGTTATAATGATGAAAAAAAAAAAATTCATTTTGTATGTAAATATACAAATATTAACATTGCTCAACAAAAAATTTTTTAATAATGTGCATTAAATGGTGCTTAGGTTAGTAACCTAAGCAACTAACACACGGTTGTGAGGTTCTGTGCCGTCGCTGTAACCTTACTTACACGGTTATGTAACAACAATAAAATTTAATTTATAACGTTTAGAAATACGTTTATTTCATTTCGTTTAATGTTAAAATTAAGGTTTTTCCCATTTTTTCCTTGCTAATTTTATATTAATTAACGCAAACATCAATACATAAATGTATTTAAAGTCAACAATGAAACAATCTATAATATTTCAGTTGAAAGCATCTGCTAAAACTCTGTTAAATTATAATAATTAACCATTAGCTTTAGTGCAAATGTAAAATATTTAAAGGGAATAAAGCACAAATAAATAAAATAAAATAAAAATTTCGTTTAATTAAAAACAATTAACTAAAAAATATTAGTTAATCCAACACTATACAAGACTAATTGGTTTTTTGAATTCAAAAAGTAACTCGAGTAACTTTTGCCACGGTAGCTTATCTCAATTTTTTGCGAAAATAAATAAACAAATGAAATTTGATTGCTTTTTAAAAGTTCCAAATTGATTGAGTCTCCAGCTATTTTGAAGCAACTCTTATTACTTGCTCCGATTGAATATCTCAAGCGCTATAAATTATTTGCTTTAATATTCACAACAATAAACTTTATTGCTGTGCCTGGCTAGTAAAAATGAAAAAAAAAGAGAAAACACTCAAAAAAAATTGTATAAAATTCAAAACTAAAAACTGCCACTGCCATGTTGTTTTGTTTTGTTTAACAAAAAACTAAATGCAAATTCAATTGCAGGTCATGCACGCAGGCTCAGCCACAGGATATCCGGCTGGCAGCCATTTTAGGCATATCGAACGCCTTGACCAGCAGCAATAACAATAATAACAACAGCAACAGTAACAACAACAACTAACAGGACAAAAAACAAACAAAACAATAAAATTTCATTTCGCAGCAGCAACTGCAACAAACCATGGCAGTAGCCAGGGAGAGGCTTAGGGGGCTTATCTTCTTTGTCGTGCATGTCAGTTGGGCATGAACTTTGTGGGATCTTAGTTGTTTCCTATGAGATGTTAGGATCAACTTTTTTGACACTTCGTTAATAATTATATTTTTTTATATATGGTGTAATAAATATAGAAGTTATAGGAAGTATGTTTTATGGTAACTTTTGAATTTATATTTTTTTAGCTATAAAAATTAAAACAATATTTTGCATTGAGAAAGCTCATTTAAGACTTCTTGATCAAGCTTAATATTTTTATCTGCGGTTGATGTTTTAAGCAAGCTGTGTACAATTGGTTCAAATCGCAACAGATAGGCATGCATAAGATCCCAAACTGTGTAGTGAAGGCTGTAATTCCAAACATTCTTATTGCAAGCATCCAAGTTAGCCTTTGATATCAAGCCAAAGGTCAAGCGAAGGTTGGTAAAGTAACATTCCCAGGGTATACTCAAATTAACGCACCCATTGCTTTATGAAAAACTGCCTACGCCAGTGCCAATTGAAATCAGAATAACAACAATACCAACAGCTAGCTGATGACACTTACCAGACCAACACATTTTTTTTTAAACATTTTTTAGTAATAATTTTGTATTTTTGATGTATTTTTTTTGTATTTTTGCCATTAACCCATAAATCACAAATTGAGCTGCGGTTGCCATGCTACTGCCATCTCTCTCTCTTTCTCTCTATAACATATATTATGAGCTCATATTAAAACATTTTACACACCATTTCGTTGCAGCACTCTTACTGCAGCATCCTGTCCCCGCCCCTGACTACTGAGCTTCATGCTGCAATCCTGCGGCATGCAGCAGCCACAAGGCAAGTGTAGTCAAGTCAAGGCATGAATTATTATGCACCTAGGCGTATACGCAATGTTTAATTTTCAACTCAACCAAAGCGCTGCGCTCGTAAATTCTGCCGCCGTGCACATTACAAACGACTTGTTCAATTTTTCTATATTTCTAGTACTATATGTTGTCCCGGTCCCATTTTTTTCCTACATACTACTTGCCAGAATGTCGCACAACTTCAAAATTTATTTTTCTGCGCCATATTAAGAAGCAGCACGAAGACATGCCGGAGAAACAGAAAAAAAAAAAATATGTAGAAGAGGAATACTAGGAGCAGTCCGGAAATTTTAAAGCTCGAAAATATGTGCAAGTGTGCACGAGTTTGTAGCAAGGGTAGCAACTGTTTTTGTTAGCCCCTGTTCTGTCTGCTACCCCCGTGGAACATGGCTGGTCACTGCCACGTACACATGTAGATAACTAGTGCTACATAGAAAAGGGCAGAGGCAGCCGCGCCACAGCAGCCGGAGGAGTCAGTTTGGTCCCCATTCTCGTCCTCATCGTCGTCGTCATCATCAACAGCAGCAGCAAAAATTTCAGCCATTTGTCCTGCATGCTTGCGGCATAAAAATATGCCAGGGCCAGCATTTTCATGCGGGTCATCTATAGACCAGGACCCAGTGGTGCCTTTTCTTTGCCCTGCGAGTGCTGTCTGTTTTCAGTTTTTGGCCGGTGAGTTGGTATGTCTCTGACGTAACTAGAGTGTGCATGTGTATGTTGGGGTAGAGGAGAGGGACCAACTTTGCTGGCAATATTTGGGTTTGCTGCAAGCAAAAATCACACAAATAAAAAAATAGTTAGTCCTGTTCAACATCAACAAGCAGGAGAAAGATGATCTTAGTTTAAGGTGACGACAATAACATACACTTGACAAAATAGAGCTGGTTGAAAATATGATTTATAAGACATTGGTTCAAGCTTTAGTATAATTAATGGCTTCAAATAAACTAACTTGCCACATCTTCGGCTTACCCCCAAGTTGGGTTCATTTTCTAAGAAGTATGGCGCAGTTATATAGCAGGTGTTCATAACAAACAATGGCATAATTTATGTTTTGAGATTCTCTAATTCAAAACATATAACAATAATTCAATGAAATTTTATTTATTGAACTTTTGATGTCCTCAAAAGATCATTCTTAATATTTTGATTTCCGCTTTTTCCAAAAATCTTGGAAAAAATATATATATATCTAATTCTTCTACTTATTTATGTAGCATACAAAATAGTTTCACTGATTATTATATTATTTGAATGAAGTACCTTAACAGAGATAGGTAGGATAGCTAGAGAAAAACAATTGAAACGGCACGTTACAAAATTAAATGTCGTGACAAATTTTTTTTTATTTTGAATCGTGGCTGAAATTTTAAAATGATTTACCTTAATTATTCTACGATATTTTTTGTAGGTATAATAAGGGTCTCCGTTTCCACTTATTGTCGATCAATTGATCTGATTATGCTTAGGATTCGAGAATATAGTGAGCGTGCATCATTTCCAAAAAACTTCGTTTTATGGAAAATTGTGACTTTAAAATTAAGCGGAAAGGGGATCCCGACTAAAGTAAATTCGAGTAGAGTAAAATTTTCAGTCTAAACGAACCAAAGTTTGGAAATTTAATCATACAGGAGGCTTACACTCTTTATAAGACTAAGTTCTCTTATTAGGTATTTGAATTACTTCAAATTTTGTTTTTATTTTAAAAACCGTGAATGAACGTAATCGAAATGCTTTGAATCTTCAAGTATTAGTTCTTTAAATTTGGGATTATTAATAATTCTCTCCCTGGTTACGAACCGTCGCTGAGCTCTAGTTTTCTAGGCATAAGGTGGGTCTCCGCTTATATTTGGCTAATTAGGATGATTATAACGTATGAAATCATAACAATGAATCAACGGAAGAAACCACATTCCTTACGTGGATTTCTTTTTTCTTTTCCTTTCGAGAGTCGTAGCCGTCGTTGTACCAGACATTGGGAGTACTTATGACTGAATTATGAAATAAACAAATTTTTACATATGTAAGGGGATCAGGCATTGATTGATGCCCGAACTGACTGCACTATTCAAGAGCAAAAAAAAAATATAAGGTGGAATATATTCCCGTGGCATTTGAAGAGATAGAGTGGTTAGTTTAAAGATTGTTCGTTACTACAAGAGGGTATAGTTCGCTGCAGGGTTTTTTTCAGAGAGACCCATCTGACTATAGCGCTATTTGAATTTTTATCATTATTCTGTGTACACGCACCATGAGTAAGTTGTTGCAGATGGTCGCTATGGACAAGGGCAAGTCAATCACTGTCTGAAGATTCCTTCATAGCGTATCACTAGTGGCACGAATCCAGGTTGGCACAGCCAGTGAGTCAGTGAATGAATGCGTTTTTCAAAAACCATATTCTTTCTTTTTGTGGCCATCGACGGCGTATTGGTAGCGTACTCGCTTCGGAAATGGTCGGTGGTTCGATTCCCCGCAGAAGCGCTGGTGCATTTGCCTACCACTGGCATCGCTAGCAAAAAGACGCTATTTGCGCAAAAAAACTATATTAATTCAAGACACCGCCGTTCGGATACGGCTATAAGCTGTAGGTCCCCGTTCTCTTCGAAGAGTTATTAATAGGGATCCCAGGAATATTATTAATATATTCCTTCAATCCAGAAATGCGAATCTCTTTTACAATTTGATACAAGGAAATTCGTATATTTTTATGAAAATAGTCCAAATTTTCCAAAGCACTTACTGATATATCGTTTTGGTACGGAAAGTGGGGGATGGTATTTGGAATGCCATTCAGATTTTGTCGTGCTTTCCGCTCCATGGCTTCATCGCTTTGAACTTAGTTAATAAATACACGTATGACATGTGAAAGCCTGTACATCCCTCAAGTGAGAGTACTTCAACCAACTCCACACAACAAAAAAAAAAAAAAAAAGAACAGCACGGTCAGTTTGTAGACGGCAAAAAGGAAGTCTAATGCTTGGCACTCGCACGTTTATTTGCTGGCCAACAAATGGACTTCATAGCTGGCTTAAAACGCTGCTGGCAGTTTTACAAAACATTTGAAATACAAATAAAAATCTGCAGCCGCATTTCTGTGAAGATGTAAGTGATGACGGAGTTGGTTGGTTCCGAGGAAGTGTACTACGTCTCCAAAGCGCATCTCAAAATCATTCCGAATGCAAAATAAAATTTCACTTTGTTTTACTTTTGTTGTTGTTGTTGGTGTTTTGGACTTGGTCAGTCGCTGGCGTTGACGTTGGTGGCTCTGCCTGTCTGCAAGTTGGACATGTTTGTTTACGCTTCATCATGTCGTCGTTAGCCATAGTTGTCGTTGCAGTCTCTATGAATATATCTACATGTGTATATACAGACAAACACATGTATATGGTAAGTATATAGAGTTAGTAGTGCAGAGTAGCGGACTCTATATATGTGGTACGTTCGTGCGTCTATTTGCTTAGACATGGCAGTGGGGCCATGTCTCACACCAATGACACGATGACATTTTAATATGGCCCGTAACTTTTGTTTAGTTTTTAGATGCTCAGTTGGCATCTCTCAGTTTCCAGTTCCCAGTTCCCCATTTGCAGTTACGACTAACCCAGCTTTTCCATTTGAGAGTCATCGCTGTTTGGCTTTGGTTTGCGGCTGGTTGGCTTCGTCAGCGTCGCGGTTGCTGCGCTGCCGCTGCCGGCATCGACGCCTGCGTAATTTGCAGTTGACGTGTGCGTTTAATGCCAATTCCGAATGATTTGTATATAGAGATGTCTGTAGCGGAATCCTAGTGCGCACTCTTGGATCTAAAATTATTCGTACACCTTTAAACTAAATTCAAATTTTTTAATGTTTAATTACTCATTAACTTTCGTGGTCTAATCGGATATATATTTTTTTGATTTTTTCCTTTTTGCAAAGTTTTATAGTAGGTTTTAGATAAAACTTTTTGCAGTTCTTGGAGTATTTTTGTATTATTTTAGATATTTAGCTGGCAAATTTGTTAGCTTTTAAATACTATTTGACTGTATAGGGAATTGTTCAAATCGAACTACACGAAGATGCAGCTTAATTTAATTAATATATTTTTGCGCTTTGTTATTCAAAAATGAAGCTTAAATTCGCGAATTATTTCCAATCTGATTTTTATATTTTATTTTTAGGAAAATCGTCTATTATACATTTTTACAAGAAATTGTTAGATCGAAATTGAAAGGAAAGCAATAATATTAAAGTTATTTTGGTTAAATTGAGGGTAGCTTAATAAATTTATTTAAAAAATGCAATTATTTCACACCCCAGCAGGAATATTTTTGGATTTTCCTTTGCTACATCATTGAAATCAGATCATTGGCCATATAAAAGGTAAAAATATGCAATAAAGAGTGTCTCAAAAATTTTCGAACTGACTGTTTGTGCGAGTCTCCACTGATGGGTGTTGCCATTCGCAACAGACAGCTAATTCAATTTTATTAAATATTTTTTACGCTTTTCATGCGCATAAAACGTTTGGTTTTTTTTTCATTTTTCTTCAGCTGTCGCGGGTTTTTTTTTTTTTTCTACTTTTCTAGGTAAATTGCTGGCTGATTTGTTTTGAATCAAAATCAAAAGGTAATGTAGCGCATAAAATCAGAGTCACTGTCTCACACACGCGCTTATATGCACACCCACACCCTCACACACACTTACAATATATGAACGAACATACAGTTACATACATATTACATGAGTATGAATCTGTTGCACCCAGTCACCGCTCTCAACCCGCTGCCAGTGTTGCCACCTTTGCGCCAACACGTTCAATTTTTCATTAATCATGCTTCAATCAATCACAAAAATTCGATTTTATTTCATTTTCATGCGTATTATAAACGCTGATATGTATATTTCTTTTCTTCTTTTATTTTTTCTTTTACGCCTCGTGTCACGCACGATGTTTTTGTGTGTTTGACTGTCAAACTGATGGGGCTGCAGAGTGTCAGTCAGCTAAGCGGGGCGCATTCACAAAACTGACTGGCAACATGTGGTATACGCAATATGCTCTTCATGCATACGTGATTGTTTGCGTGTGTGTTTGTGCATGTAAGCTTGAACAAATTGAAATTTATATTAATTTAAATTGGTAACTAAGCGGCAGTTATTTGAAAAGAGATTCAGCTTAAGCTGCTTGACCAAAAATGCAACCAAAATTGGAACTGAGTTCCAGAAATGAAAAAAAAATGTCTTCATGCTTAAGTTAAGCATTTTAATAAAAACTGTTTTATTGAAGTATCAAGTATATAATAATGACTTGTATTTTATATTATTTAAAATATTTCTTTCCGGTTGTTAGGTGGCATTTTTACTTTTGAATACAGGCGTGGAAAGTGCGAAGTGCCGCAATGTTTGGGCTTAATCTATTAAACCTATAACAACTCTTTTTCCAAGACACTGATCAATAGGATACGACCGAGTAGTAGTACTGCATTAATTTAAATTTTTCTAGCGAGCTAAGGTGTACAAGAAGTTGTGGCGATGAGGAGGAGCTAGAGACACTGTCCTGCAGGACAAGATTCCGTTTTCTAAAGTCACACTTCATTGATGACTTGTCCCAGCTCTCGGAGCAGAGTCCAAAATGCCTCTTAAGGTTCATTCAGGCCGCCGGATAGATGTGACTTATCTTATATAGGAGACCTCGTGAGTGGGGAAGAATAGTGAACGGTCCAACGTAGCGGTATCACAATGGGCCAATTCTTGGCCTACGTGACTTGGGACTATAAGTACCAACTGCCGCCATAACCTAACGTAACCTAAGGTGTACAAATTCTTACAAGAACTCGAAGTAGCACCCTTGTGCTCCGACACAATGTGCATACCACGATTCCCACTGCGCGTACGCCTTCTGCATCTCGCTTTTCAGCTTCCGCTTAAGAAATGCCGTCACTGGCACATTCACATCGTCTACGGAACTTTATCGGTTTCTCTTTCAAGAGATCTCAATCCCACGGGAGCCAAGGAATGAGGAAGAAGTTCAACGGTGCCAGTTCTGTATTGTTGGGTGGTAAGAAAACGCTGTGCTTGGCCAGAAACTCCCTCACCCGCAGAGTGGTGGAAGTTTGTAAAGCACGTTCATTAAAATATGGCATTCACAGTTTGTCCAGGAGGTACAGTCTCCTTGTGAACCACATCACGACGGTCAAAAAAACAGACGTACATAGATTTAGCTCTTTTGATGCTGATTTCTTTGGATTTGGGAGTAGTTAGTGCGCCACTCGTCGCTCTGGTGTTTGGTCGCCGTCTCAGTATTCCCAAATTTGACGAAGAATTTTAACTACCTATTGCTGCTCGAGATTTTACTCCATCTGGGATCACGCTGAAACTTCTTAACAGAGGTTCACGTAAATCGACGTGCTTACTCTCTGGAAGACTCCTCACTATCACGGCCAGGTTCACGATTCAGAAATGCATACCTTCTGCTTTTTTGGAAAAAAAAACAACTATATCTTTAATTTCCAATCATTGCAATAAGCAAATAACTGCTATGTCTTAACAGTTAACTGTTACTGCGCCCCTCCATAAAAATATGTGGATTCACATATGTATGACTGGGCATGAGTATGTATACATAGGTGAAGTGCATGAAATTAGTCATTATGCATGCGGCTCTTAAGCCAAAAATAGGGTCAATGCATTTAACGCAACTTTTTGGGTTGTTAACCTCTAGCTGGCTCCCTGCCCGATGTCTGACTGACTGGCTGACTAACTGACCGAATGAGCAGAGTGTCCGTGTTATAGCGTTTATTTGTCGATTCCATTGACGAACTGGGTCAGACTGTGGTAGCGGCTGTTTTATTAGCCAATCGATTCAGCAGAAACCGTTAATAGAAATGCATTAGAGCCTAAACTATGTATATATTTCTTTTTTTTTTGCATATAGCTGTGATGAGGTTTGTTCCAATTCTGTGAGCATACCGCACATTAGTCTTGATATAAATGTGTGACCCAACTGACTCGATGACGAGCTGACAGACTGAGGAATCAAAATTTATCAAAAACGTCACGTAATTACCAAGTGCCAGAACTAGACACCCACGCACTCACACATTTTACTGCTTAACGTCCTCGTTTGTACTGGGGGGAACTAGGTGGGGTCTATGTGGAGAACTGAGTGGGTCTTGTCTGAGAGCTGTGACTTCTTTTAAAATTCCCAGCAGCTGTCTGTTGGTTGACTTCGTCAACAGATGCGTTTGATTTGTGTTGCCGCTAAGAGTTGAAGTTTTCGTTGTTGTTGTTGTTGTATCTGTTGTGGTGTCTTCCACACGTTGAATGTCTCTTATTGTGTGTGTTGTACTCACATCTTATTTTATATTCCAATCACAAAAGACATTGTCAAAGCGACAGTAACGCCAAAACTTGTTGTTCGCAGTTAGTTGTTGTTGTTGCTCGTTGTTGTTGTTTTTCCAACCAAACCATTTTTGACGTAGACCGCATATTGGCAAACATGAAAGAACTGATCGTCTTCTGTTGACACGTCCATCAACGTTTAGTTTCAATTGTACGGCCGTATAACTCCATCTAAATTATGCTTACTCTTGGGTCACATTTGTTGCTCGCTGGCAACTGGCTAATGGAATTCGCATTGACTGTGACTTGTAACTATGCTAAAAATGAATCTCCGAGTGAATGGTTTTTGGAATTTTTGCGGCTTTAAAGCCGAATTTTGATAAATATCAGCAGCGTTTAAACTGGAATGTTTAATGAGATGTTGTTTTGCAATAGTTGAGTATCTCAATGTGTTGGTTGAGCCTAAGCAAAGTTAACTTTTGTATTTCTAGGAAAGACACACCTAAAATGAAGTCACTAGCAAACGGGAAGCGTTTAGAAAAGTTATTCATTAAAACTGAAACGAGGAGAGGCTTAGGCATATTATAGTTGAAAAGATTTTGTCATGCGAAGTTGATTCTATCTGTGTACTGTGCTTTTTTTTTTTGAGAATCTTACTTCAAGGCAGCAGGTCATTCACGGCAGCTTAGTATACCATACTGGTCCAAAAAAGTTAATATCTGAGCCAAGTTTTGTAAGTGCAATAGTTTGCATGGATGGCAAACGTTGATCATCATTTCGTAAATATTATATATCTTTTGATTGTTGGACTTACATAGTAGGCTTACTTTCGTAAATGGCTAATAATTCTTGCGAACAATGGCGCGTCGATGTTCCCGACGAGTCGGGACACATTGGACAGTTATGTTCCGAATTATGAGTATTTAACAACAAAACCAATAGATGGCGCACCCTATACAACCTACTCGATAAGCAGCCGAGTTGTACAACTTGTCGCATCGTTTATGGCTTGGTAAAAATTCTACCTAAACATTTACTTCGAAAAACTTTCAGAATTTGGGAACAAAAATGTACAAGATAAATATTGAAGTGTATCTTCATCATATAAGTGCAAATTGTCAAAATCGACTAAAACGGGTGGCCCACATACATACACTTGAAACATTTTACTACCTAGAGCTTATAGTTACTCCTAAAGTAGTAGTTTTGCCACAATTTAGTAAAACCAGACAAAAAATATCGTTCAAGACCGAAACTCTTGGGAACCTAAGGACGGCATAACAAATGTATATTTGAAGAAGTTGCTTTCCCGTTCACATGTCTAATCCCAATATATTATAGTATTAGTGGCTGCTAATGGAAAATAGATTTATTTTTAACATTTCTTTTTTTGTTTAACTGTTTTCACTCCCCCGCCCTTAGGCTTACCCCATCCCTTTAGCCAATCCATTGAACATTACTTTTTTCGGTTTACTGTTGTTTATTATATTGTCATTATGCTAATTTTACAGTTGAATTGAATCGAACTAAAAGCAACCAAGTGAATGGAAGGCATCGTTTTTGTTGTTGTTGTTGTTGTTGATTATGTACTCGGATTGTTCATTGCATTTGACATTTTGTACATTGCTTTCTTGTTGCTCTTGCTATGCCACATTATTGTTGTAATCGTTGTTGATACCCTGTAAACATAGGGTGAAGGGTATTATAGATTTGTGCAGCAGCCAGAAGCAGCCATGTCAGACCTTGAGTTGTTTACTCCGACGTGCTTATTATCGTTGTTTTTATATACAGAAAAAAGAGGCGATCTTAAGAATTTTACCTTCTCTGTTCAACTTAAATTAAAAATAAAATGTTCACAATTAAGACGAAACATTCTTCAAGCGATATTGGGCCTGAAACCCAATTTTAGGCATAAATTCAAAAAATTCATAGAAACAAAATTATATTTTAATATTAAAATTTTATATATGTCATATACAAACATATATTTTAAATATTTTTACTTTTAATGCAATCCTGAAATTGTGGCAGCCCTTGAAACTGCGATCACCTGAGCGTTGCAGTAAACACTGCACGAAACTTTTTTTTATTACTTAAAGTGCTTGTTTATTTTATAATTTTAAACAATAAGTGAATGTTAATAATAAATAATAAAGGTTTGGGAATGCAGAATATTTATATTAAAAAGGCATTTCAATTTCATAAATTGTTTTATATAAGTATGCATGGGACTTAAGATGCCCAGAATTAAAGTAAACTAAACTTAGTGTCCACTGCTCTTTGAGTACACTTTCAAAATTATTTTAAATACACCTAATTCTGTTTTTACACGGTAGAAAAAGAACCGTTTAAAAAGAAACCGTATAAAAAAAGAAATGAGGTAAATCTGCTATGAGTATGAAGGGGATTCCCTTAGCAAAATTCCAAAAGATTAGGTTAAAAAAAATATTCTTCTTTCAAATTTTAATCAAATAGCCATTTTTAATGATGCTAAATTAAATGAAATTTTGTAAAAAAAATTTTTTCTAGACCGTGTTATTTCGTAACTGTGTCAAAAAATATCGTGTCCAGAATTGGGTGTATTCTTAAATAATCTGGCTTAGACGCTATTTACAGTCAAAATCGTTCCAAACATTCTCAAAATAAGAAACTCTACTGAAGTAAGAGTTTTAAATCTGTGGCCAGTAAGAGGTGAGCTTTGATCCGAATATCATAAGATTCATTAAGATTTTTAATTTGGTTTCAGAATATCACACCAAATGTTTATATAAAAATTCTGCTTATTACCATTTATTCCGAGAATTCTAAAACAAGTTTTGTGTAGAAATATAACTTCAAATCAGCGACAAAATTTAAACAAAATTCCATATTTTTCTGATTTTCCAAGATTTGTAATTATGCGGTTATAACAGATTGAGCTTCTGGAATTGTAAACCACAAAATTGCTGGCGTTTCATTTGAAAATAGTTACCCATTGCCAAAAAAAAATAAATACATTCTTAAATTAAGATTTTCTGACTTAGAGGCTTTTTATTGTCAAGCATTATTGTTTTACAAATCATTCTGAACGTACTCAAATTAAAAATGTTTTTCTCTACTTAAGCACAAAAATTTAAATCTAAACGTTCACAAATGAACAAATAATGCACTTTAAATAAGAATTGTACTCTCAGTAATCGAAAAATTGATCTTGGCGTAATTTTGACGATGCGCGAAATTTTTATCCTTAACTACAAAGGAACGTTGATGTTAAAAAAAATTTCTTTCGAACCCCGCATACAGGCCTTAATGTATCAATAAAAAATTTAACACACATAATCTTTTTTTTTTTAAGAAAAGTAGTTGTAGGGTATCCGATTGTCTTGTATTGCACCGATAGATACATTTTTTTTTTATTGCACGCCTGTTTAACTTTCAATAAAAATTGTTGAATAATCAGCAGCGTGATATGCGCACTGAAAGGTTCATTTCACTGTATGTACATACATGCGTACATACATACATATACAATAGAAGAAGCAAAAGAAGAAGACAACGAAAAAGAAGAGGATAAATCAAAATGGAAGAAGCAGCTAAAAAAATCGTATGCGAATTTTTTGTTTTTGGCTTGATTTGCGTGATGTGCATACCTTAATGATGACAATGGTGTCATTATCGATAGGACGCAGTGCTGCATTATATAACAGCATACATGTTATGGCATTTGGCAAGTACTTGGCCAAAAAATTTAATAATTAGAAGGTGTTTCAATGATAGAGTCAAGTACAGGAAAAGACTTTGAACATGCATTACATTTGCAATATTAAGCTTGACGTACGATGTTGTAGAAAAAATTTTTGTTTCTTGAGGCAAAATTCGAAAAAAAAAGATGCCATCTCTCACATAAAGATATAATTTATTGATGATTTTTTATATAAGTATAATAATACCAAAAAATAAGGTTCAAATACTGTCCCTGCCTCGCTTGACGGAAAACCAAAAGAAAAGTGTAGCAAAAATTTGTCATTTAACCGTTTTGGACCTTTTTTTGATAAAGTGCACTAATTTTGGAAAACTATGCCCAATACTGCCCAATTGGCCAAAGAACCTTGATAATTGCTACATGAACAGCTTTCAACAATATTACCATGCATAGCAATCAGTTTCAACAAAAAAGGCTTCAACATGCAACATAAATATGGCATTAAGGAATGCAGTGCGATAATTGGACAAACTCTAACCGTTGCCACATCCTATAGCACTTTGCATGCAAAATACTGGTTGTGACTGGCACATCCGCAAATTGAGCCGTCATCGAACCCTGAATTTGACCACCATTGAGGAGCAGCTTTGCCTTGGAGTTTAATACGTGTTCTCTGTTAGCAAGTTAATGGCCCTGCTACGCTCACAGTTTAGATTGCTATAGCTTTATAAGCTTCCTCTCCCAATCACGCCAACCAGCGTCTTCTAGGAGAAGAAGAAAAAGATTATGTCTGCCTGTCAATCTGTTTGCCTAACCGGGACGCATAGAGACCAAAACTTTTGGGTAGTTCAATTGCATTCACTTTTTTGATATAAAAACCCACTCACCCAATATAGTTTTGCGATCCACAATTTTTATCAACAATCTTTATTATTCTTCTTTAAGAAAAGTAATTTAAGAAAAAATATTTATATTTAATACACACAAAATAAGGTATTTGTATATCTGTTTACTTCCACACGGCTCTTCTCGGATTAGTTTTAAAAATACGCAAGTCCAAAAAGTTTTTTTTAATTTTTGTACTCTATTTGTAATCAAAAGGCATGCTATAAACGCTTTCCAAAAAATTTCTCTACTTTTGATTCTAAAAAAACAGTATCTTCAACCATGTTACCTTTGGCTTATAAGCTAATTTTTAACTATTTAATAAAAATAAATAAAAAAAGACATCACATTTTGCAATGAAAAATTTTAAATTTTTGACTAAAAATCAATCAAATTAATGTAAAAAAATGTAATACAGTCGAGGCGGCGCCCTGTACCATGTACCTTTTTCTCGAAAAAAGTTTAATTCCTGCATATTCCTTCTAAGAACTTTCCAATTGGAACATTTTTTTGATGTTGCCAAACGATTTCGATGAGAATCAAAATGTACGTCAAAGAAGCTATTTAAAGTATATGGGGCAAGTTTCAAGGGGATATGTTGAAGGGTGTGGGAGAAAACACGGTAAATCGATTGCGGGGGGAGGGGGGCCGCATTGCTTAAATTTGGATGTGGACTTGTTTATTAGAGCCACATGAATCAGCTTACCAAAAATTGTGATTCTAGGTCACTTGTAACCATAATTACGTAGAGTCAAATATTGACGCAGTTTATTGGCAAGGGGAGGTGAAATTTGAACATAACAATAACTATAACTTCTGCTGTATTTTGAATTTTTGACACACAAATGTGTGTAATCACAACAGATTAAATATTAAACGGTATAGCTAAAAACTGCGAAACTCTACTACGGGGGAACGGGGAAAGATATGGACATTATTCAACAAACTTCATCTTCTGAGGAAATATGCGCATCAGCTGGTAAAGTTTCGTATCTCTAGCTCTTATAGTCTCCGAGATCTAGGTGTTCATACAGATGGACAGACGGACGTACAGACGGACATAGCTTAATCGCTACCCGAGGTTATGATAAGCATTTTGGTATAAAGGACTTGGGGTCTGCTACGCCTCCTTCTGTCCGTTACATGCATTGCACAAATCTAGTATACCCTTTGTACCTATAGGTACAGGAAATTAAAAAAAAAAAATTGGAAAAAATTAAATATAAAAAATAAAAAAAAAATTGCGCATTCAAAATCCATTTAACTATAAAAAATAATTCTTTTTTGTTTAAAGTATACCCGTTAAATACGAGTACGGGTTGTTTACCTATAATCTTAAATAAAAAATTTGCCATATGAAAATATTTATCCATTTATTCATAAATATATCAAGTGAAGACACTTTTTTTTTAAGAAATCAAACAAATATGAATAAATAATGTTTAAGATATTTTTTATTCTGAAGCTCTATAATTATAAGATGCGCGAGTTTTTTAAAGTGTACCCTATGAGCTGAAAGCCTTGCAGATAGTGTTCCTAAATTTGTAGTAGGTTAAGAATTTATTTGTTTAACCATCTTTCTAATAAATAAAGTGTACTTACTTATCTATTTCATGACTCTCCAAGTTCTTGAGATTGATAATGTTAAAATGTTTCCCGGCAGCATGAATCCTCGCAACAAGTAGGAAGCAAATGAAACTATTTATGTGCGTATATTATGTATTTTTAAACCAATTAAATGCATCATATTTGGTTATATCTCAAAATTGAAGTTTTGCAACCTTTACCTTTACTTCCTTTCCATCACACTTCCCACTTTCCAATCTATCGCCTTGGCCTTAGTAATACCATTAGTCAAATTTTTAAGTGATCCACGCCTACTTACATGAGTGTACAACTATAATTGAAAAAAAGATGAAAACTCCATAAAAGTGTTTTTAAAAAAAAGAGCAATTTCTTTTAAAGCCTGGAAAAACTGGACAGGGGCTGCACTTGACAGCTGCGCATTTGATGGAAAACTCAAAATGGTGGCTGCACTTCGTTGTTGTTGCACTGTTTTTTTGATTTTTTGTTTGTTGTTGTGCTTTCCCCCTCTTACAAGCTAGTTTTGTCAAGCGTAAAACAAGTTTTATAATTGTTTAAAATGTTTGCATTGTTGTTATATATGTTGTTATTGCTTTTGTTGTTGTTTTTGTTGCTGTTGTTGCTGGTGTCCGCTGCAATGCAATTTTATAACGAATTTTTGTCAGTTGGCGCTCAAAACTTAATCGAAAGCAGCAGCAAATGTTTTGACACATAATTTGTTGCTGCACTTTTGCAAAAATGTTGCTTGCCCCATGCCCCATGCCACACGCCCCACAACGACCTAACGCCCACACGCAACGTCATGTCCAGGCCATAATTTTCATTTACGTAATGGACAGGGCGAACATACTACTTCAAAAACTTTAAAGCTGCAGTGGCTTTTAATTGGATTAGATAACTTCTCGAAAGGGTTTAACCTATACACAGGCACGCGCACACATAGCTTTGTTGTAGTTGTGCATATTTCTACAACTATGCATATCTGTATCTGTGCAACAGTGGCGTAGTTAGAGGGAATCTACTGCGAATTGGTGTACATATCCCTATGAGTGAAGATTACTTAAAAAAAAAGCTCTTTTTTTTTTTCAAGCGAAACATTTTTCTTAAATTAGTTTGACCTTGTAAAAACTTTAAATGATGCTACACATAAGTATAGTTTAAATTAACATCTATTTTGGTACAGAAATTGGTTAAAAATTTTGTCTCCATAAAAACTACGATAAAAATAAAATTATGAAAATATTAAATATAGAATTAAATCATGATTGTACTCATTATTCACTACAAAAAAACCTTTCCTAAAACTATTTAACTACTGTATTAAATCATATGCCCCATCGCCAAAAGCAATCTACGCCACTGTCACACACACTCACACACTTACAAGCTCACTCAAAGTGTTGGTCATTGCGCATACGCAGCGTACTACTGTGGTGATATACAAAAATTTAAAACTTAAGTTTACAAAAAAAATTGCTGAATTGTGTCAAATCCAAGCTGATTATGCACCATTATTGATTTGCTTTTCACTTTGCCACACTTTTGTTAACTCGTTTATGTTAACGCCTTCGTTACGTTGACTTTTTTGTTCAAATACGTAACAGACCAAGTCAAAGCGAACTCTTAAAAAACTTCAAAATAAAGATAAATGTAAATATAAATACGTTCAACCTTTGAGATACATTTGGCTAATTGTTGAGCCAACACAACTTGCATTAAAACTGATATGATATTTGTGTTTTTCAATCCAAATCACTTCTAATTGTTTGCATGTTCATAACGATAACCATTTGCGTTTTGGCCATTGTTGTTGCCGCCTGACAGAGCCACATTAACATGATTAATGAGTTTTGGTAGCTCAGACATTTGCACACCATTGACAGCTGCAAGCTTCAATTACTAAACATAACTATTAATATAATTAAAGTTTACATTAGTAGCAATTTTGTATAGAAATATAATACTAATAATACTTTGGCGGTAAAGTTACTTTTTTGGATTCTTCTTTCTTTCAACATAGAATCGTTTTTTGCTTAGATAAAAATTATTTCTTTAGTTGGTGTTCACTAAGAAATATTTACTCGCTCCTTTCGTTCTTTTTACTTCTTCTTTTCTAAATCTTTATTTTGGAGCTGGTTCAAAGGAACAACTGAAGGTTGCTGTTCATTTAGACTTAACTCGTTCATTTATTTAATTTCTGCTCTGGAAAAAAATCGTTCTTTTAGTTTTCTTACTTAGGAAGATTTGGTTCCTTTACTTCCATTCTACATGGAACCCACTGGTCCTCTTTTCACGTCGTACCCACTCTTCGCCATTGTTCCTTCATAATCACTCGTTTCTTGAGGTATTCGTAATGCGGAATTTGCTCGTTTCTTTTTCAACACGTCGTTCACTTAGTTAATTTGTCGTTCTTTAAGATTCTTTTAACGTAACAACTAGTTTCGTTTGCTTCTTTCACTTAGAAGCAATGCGTTTTTTCATCTTTGCGGTCACTTGGAATCAATTTGTTCCTTTATTTTCTTTGTGACGACTCATCCCTTTAGCCTAACTTCCTTTAGAATCTACTAGTTAATTTTTAATAAGTCGGTTCCTTAGTTCCATTAACTTCTTTTTCATAAAGAAGAAAATCGTTCCTTTAGTTTCTTTTCACTAAGTAGAAACTCATTCCTTAAGCTATTCTTCATTGAGAATCTACTAGTTTATTTTTAATAAGTCGATTCCTTTGGTTTTAGAATATACTTGTTCCTTTCGTTCGTCTTCACTTAGAAGCAACCTGTACCCTTATTTCCTTATGCTTGAAAGCAACTGGTTTCTTATCTATCTATGAATTAACTGGTTCTTTCAGTTCACTACTAATTACTTGTTAGTTCCTTTTCATCTTATAAAGAGCTAGCTGCTTCAGCTTCTGTTTGCTACAAATTTACCTATTTCTTAACTTTATTTTTAGTAAAAAAAACTAACTAACTATTCTTCTTCTATAGTTCCTTCAGTTTTTCGCCTATGAATTTTGATTATTAAGTTAAGAAAAGTGAGAATATTCAATGTATATGAGTGTGACACAGATTAAGACTATGAAAATAAGACAGGGCGGACACGAATTGATGGAGGGGGAAATTTTCTAGTTGAAGAATCCTAGTCTCATAAACAAAAATCTAGCGAATGATATCGAAGTAAATGCCTTGTGATTTCACTTTTGTCTGACAGATTTATAACTTATATAATATTCCTTCATATATTTATTGATTCAAAGTGCAGATGTTATCCTTATCTTTATGATTTGCAACCTTCGAAAAATTTACATGTTGAAACTTCTAGCCGTGATGCATGCCTCGCATAGAAAGTGCTTGTCTTATGAAATCAAGAAACTTTTTCAAGATAGATGGATATCTAAGCTTCCTTTGTGACGAAGCCAATATTTCAAACTTAGCTTATTTGAAATTAACAACAGGAAACAGAACTACCAAGTTACCCAATATAAATTTTGTATGTAGTTCATTAGTTCACTTCAAAAAATCCGATCTTGGGAGTAATTCTCGAACGGATTGACTCAACTTTTTGCTTACCAAAAACTTTAAAAAAAATATACAGCTCCAACAACAATAATTGCCAACAAAATTGTTGTCATTTGTTGCTTTTGAAGCCATCATCGAGTGCTCTCCAGGCCACACCAAAGTCTCATACAAAGTCAGTATATTGGCCTGCTGACCTTTTTCCACACTCTCAAATCGACAACAACCGGCATTTTATGCTACCGGTTTTTTGTCTTTAAGTTGGCCAAAAACAACAACAATGTTAATAACTACAACAACTACAACTTATAAATACCACAACAACTTCAAAACGTTTATAGTCTGGCGTTTTGGGTTTTGGGTTTCCATATGGTCATGGCGACATTTACTTTAATATTGTTGGTAAGAAATTTTCACTTATGCATTGCACGTTTTGCCTATTTTCCAGTTAAGCGCTAAACTGTTTAGGCCAAGCTATCAAAATTGTTAAAACTTAAATGCTTTTATATATAATAGTGTAGATGGGTTCTAACTACTTCGTTCGTGCCCTTTTGAGGTGGCCTTGATTCTAGTTTTCTCTTTTAGCTTTATAAGGTGTATGAGTAATATTTTAGAATTATTTCTAACCTTGGTATCCATTTATATGTCAGGTAGCATAATTTCACGTGATAGTTGGAAGAAGGTTAGAAAGACAAGCCGTAAACAGTTTTATAAAAACTTAAACAAACTCAAGCTTTTAAGATGTAAAGCTTGTACAAATATTATCAAGCCAGAAAATCGAAAGAACCAGAAGTAAGAACTTTTTTTCAAAAGAGATAAAAAAATCTCACAATTTTATTTCTGCTTTAGAATTTTTAAACATCTGTGCTCTCTCAGATTAAGGGCATCTGAATATTTAGTAGATTGAATCGAATCTATTTGTAAATTTTGTTTGTGTAAATCTGAAAATATGTATATATATGTATAGTAATTTAAGCCCTATCAAACACTAAATTATGTTCAATGGGCAGCGATTAATTTTATATACTCAATATTGGATCATAACCCCATACGTATTGTTTGATTTCCAGTATAAAATATGTAGCTAAAAAAAAAAAAGAATTTTTGAACACGAATTTGTTTTCGTATTACGTCCAAAGTTTCTCAAAGCGAATGGGTTAGGTATTTTATGAAATTTTATTTTTTACGATTTTTAAAAGAAATCAGTCAGTTTCATCTTTCTTATCTTGGAGTACCAAAAGTTTTAGAATCCTTTCTGTAAGATAAAATTACAATAAAATTCAAGCCAATTCTGACGAATACGAACATTCTATATAAAAAGCGTAAGAAATCTTAGTTTTATATGGAAGATAAGTTTCTTTCCATTTGATGATAAATCAAACGCAGCTTGATATCCAGAGCAACGCCTCGATAAGGGATCTAGTTTCGAACATATGAAGTCTAAATAGAAAGAATTTCCCAAGTGGGGATTCTTAAAGGAATAGTAGTGGCCAAGTCCATATGCAACAAAGTTCTTAGTTTTAGTCATAGCTTTTGAGTTTACTGAAAAAAATTAGTTTTAAATAAAACTAGGGTAGTTGCAAAATATAAAAACAAAGTAGGTAGAGACATAATAGTTTTTTAAGCTTGTAATTATTATTAGCATTCAATGATAAAAATATAAAATAAAAAAACTTCTTTAGTCATGTCGACCTTTTCTGACAATTTTGGTCAACTTATGGCCGTCATAGGTGACGAGGTAAGCTCTATATACAATACTGTCTAAAAATTTACGACTTCTGATTTAACATATCCATTACACAGGACACCTGTGTGGGATTTTTGCTCGGCGGCATTGGCGAAGTCAATGAAGTGCGTCAGTCCAACTTTTTGGTCGTCGACAAGGGTTAGTTCTCCTTTACTAAAACTGACTAAATTGGTATGACATCAATAATTTTGCACTTTGATAGACACTAGCGCAGCCAAAATCGAGGCATGCTTTAAGAGTTTTCTCCAACGCGAGGACATTGCCATTATACTGATCAATCAAATCTATGCTGACATGATACGAGCCACGGTAGATGCTCATTTCAAGGCTGTGCCCGCAGTGCTGGAAATTCCATCCAAACAGCAGCCCTATGACTACAACAAGGATTCCATTTTTAACCATGCTCATGTGAGTGAAACTGATGGAGTTTTTCATGTCAATAGTTTTCTCCACTAATGAAGGTTTCATTTAGGGTTTGTTTATGACACTGTACAAGCCCTAGGCAGAAAAGTTGCAAAGTTGTTCATGCATCAATCAATTAAGATGTTGAAACTGAGGCAAGTTGGGTTTTAATTAAAAAAGCTAAAGATATATTTCAATATATTTCAGTCTTACAATGTGGCACGAATACTGCACACAAATATTTACATCGATTGAAACATTTTGAAGAAGAAAAGACGAAGAAAATACCTAAAACTTAAATAAAAAATAAAAGAAATCAGCATTCAAATATTTTATACAACTTTTCTACTTTGCGTTTTAAGGAAATTGCCATAAAAAAATGAAATAAAATGGGAAAGAAACAGTTACTGATAAAACAAAAAAAACGAAGTTTGGATACACTTACCGGAATTTTTTTCAGCCGTATTGTAGGTTTGGAAAGTCTATGTAAATAGAGTTGTCATTTGAAAGAAAATCGATTTTACAATTAAATTTATTTTAATGCTATTTCAAATATAACATATTTTTTTAGTTTCAACTTTAACAAATCTTATATGTATATAGAGTTTTCTCTAGGCCATGCTTCGATTCTCAGTAATGACATTTTTTTTCAACATTTTCATTTTTTATTATTATTGTTATTTGATTATAAACACTAGCGTTCAATATAATTTTTAAAATACGGACCATGTTGGCTGCTCATTCTTTCACAATCGAATAGTACATATTCAAAATTATACTCATATAAATTTATATTGAAAATATTATTATTATAAATATTATATCTCTTTTTTTATTTTCAATTTTGTACAAAATTTTTTATATAAAACAAAAATTACTGTTTTATGTATAGAGTGAATAAAACACTTTTTATTATTATTATATTATTTTATACAAAATCTTTTTTATTTCCATTTATATTTTTGTGTAAACTTTTTTTAATATGATATTATTACCATTCTTAAATTTTTTCCAATATGTATATATAATATATTCTTATGTGATGATTGATGTATTATTTTCAATTCATTTTAAATTATTGACAAAATTATTATAATTATAATTTTTATTTGGTATTTTTTACATAATTTACTATTTTTTTATTATATATATATTTTTTAATTTTCTACATTTTGAAATTTTGATTATAATTTGTAATGAATAAATTTGTTTTCTTAAATATTAAATGAAAATTAAACTCTTTGTTAATAAAAAAGATAAACGCAAGGCTGTTCCTTATGGCGGCACCATGACGTCACGCTAGTTTTTTTTTAAGTTGAGGTCTCGCTAAATTGATGTATGCCAAGTACATCTTGGGCAATTCTTTTTTTTCAATTAGGATATTAATTTCAAATTTTCCCAATTGATTTTTTTTTTAATGTATATTTTTTTGAGTTTTTTTACATGCTGACAAAAAAAAAAAAAAATAGTTACCTAAGGAATTTTTGTTATAAAAGATTTTGTGAAGAAGCCTTCAACGCACACTTTCTGGAAAGATAAAAGTTGGAACGCAAGTTTCTATTTTTATGTCTAAACAAATCGTAACTCTTAGTCTCAAAATATTCGTAGTACTGATAGCGAATTCCTGTACTTACAAATTTTCTTTCTCTAACTCCAAAAACAAATCTATACAAATTGGCCATAACTTCATAAATAGCCGATATAAAAGCTGGCACGTCAAAACTGAAAAAATGTTCAAATAAAGTAGAGCATTATCAATTCAATAAGCTCTAAAAAGACCTCAGTGCCTTATCTTGAAGTAAATACTGATAAATTTTAATATTATAATGGTCATGCTTACCAAAGTAACAAAAGCATATTTCATATATAAATCTCCATTTTATTCAAAACATTTATATAATGTACTACTACTATACTATACCTATACATATAATATTCTTGAATTTAATTTTAAAATTTTATTTGCACAACATATTAAAGTCACCAATAAAAAAAAATTACTTTAAGCAACACATCTGTGACAAAAGTGCTGCTTCGTTACATCAAATATTTCCATCTAAGAATTTCGAAAACTGAAAACTTTGTCCAACAAAATATGAAAAAACACACAAATGTCTGCAATATAGTCCTTTGCTCTGATATTCATCTGTTCGTTGCCAGTAGGATACCAATCAGAATAAGCTCCGCCTAACTAGGGTATCAAATAAAAAGAAGAAAAATAAAGAAGTAAGCCAAAAAGCATTGCGTTTGCAACAAAATCGAAAAACCACAAAAAAAACAACAAAAACAACATCGGTTAAGAGCAACAACAAAGTAAACGAAAACGATACAAATAACCGTTGAAAATGCCAATACATGCCACAGAGCGCAGAAACTCATGAAATCAGCCAACAGCCAGAGCACATTGATACAATTTATGTTGCAAGTTGCAAGTTGCAGGCAAGGCAGACTGATATACATAGATACGAGACACACAGACAGACAGACATATAGTTGTGGCAGCTAACAGTGAATTGCATGGGTGGTTGGTTGGTCGGGGGGTATCTAGATCTTAGCTTGGGGGCGGCTTCCAAGCCTTCTTATGCTGCTTAGCGCAACAAAAGCATTCGAAAACAATATTTGCGCAAAGTATTTTGCGCCAACTTTTGCCAAGAAGTTAGCAAAAGGCATTCAAAAAGTTGCACAAGTGACAAGTTTTCCTTTTAGTAGCAACTACAAGGGGCAGGAGGGTGGTTGTCGCTGCAGCAGCGTGGTGTGGCAGGCAGCTGGTTGCATGTACGCCATTTTTACGGAGTATAAAATGCATTTTATTTTCAACAATGGAAATAAAAGGCGCTGCCTAAAAGTACGCACTGGAAAATTGTGCACCAAAAGCTATACACTTAAAAAAAATCTTGCTAAATTTTGTTGTTTGATAAAAAAGCTTTCATTAAATTGTGTCCAATCAAAATTTTCAGCATGTGAAATATAAAAAAAGCTTTGTAATTCATGAATTGGGTATTTGGGCTTTTTTTTTTTAAGTAGTGCCAAAAAGAGTGATAGAATTTTTTTTTGTAATTCTTTATTGGCAATCAACCTGACAGATGAGTAAAAATTAATCGCCACAAACTAGTCACTTGGTGTTGGATATAGCAAATCTAATATTATAATCTATATGAAGTTTTTTCTACCAAAAGACAATTTTATAAGTTAAAGTATCCGTTTTTGCAAAATTTTTAATATTTAAATAGCAGGCACATAGATATAATACATATTTAACACATAAAATTCGAAGTATTTTGAGAATAATTTGCACATAAAAAAATTGAATTATTTTTCATATTTTTCTTGAAGACTTTGTTTGAGGCTAGTTAAAAACCAAACAAAACTATAATAATAAAGAGGCAATGTAATAAATTTCAAAATATAAAAGTAACTTTAGGATAAAATACAAAATATTTTTGATGACTCTGCAAATAAACAAAAAAATATTAATTAAAATTTTGTGCAAGTTGAACCAACCTTTAAATTGCGCTTGACACTAGTTGATCTACCACCAGGCGAACAGTAATTGAATATTTTCAGCAAACTTAAAAGTAGCAACTAAAAGTATGCTACAGTTTTGTTTGTCATGCAATATTTTAATTTGATGAAAAGATCATGGCATACTTTCAGGCACTAATTTTAAGTTGCCTGCTGAAAATATTCAATTTATATTCACCTGGTAGTTCAACTAGTGTCAAGCGCAATTTAAAGGTTCGTTAAATTTGAACAAAAATTTAATTTTTTTTTTTATTTTAGTTCATCAATATGTTTGATGTGTTTGACTGTTATTAAGTATATACAAATTTTGCAAATACAGAGAGAAGAAGTTAAAAATGAAATGTAACCAGCATAGAGAGAACTATTGGCTTTTAACAAAGCAGGACCCTGGGTAAACAAAAATGCACAAATAATATGTATTTTCAAAACAAATTTATTTATTTTATTGATTTATTTTTTTGTATTGTTGGTTTTGTATTTATAACTAGGTGAAAATCGTGTTTGACTAAATTACAAATATACGGCATATTGTCAAGGGTCATAAATAGAGCTTTAACAAATTCTTAAAATAAGTGAAATTTATTTTTATATTAAAAATTGTAAGTATAATATTAAAAAAATAAAAATAGTCTTAAAAGACCAAATACATATAGCAGTCACATGCTGCTAATATTTAATAAAAAAAACGCTAGTGTCTAGTGTCTTCCCAAGGCGGTCCTAATTTGCCACACTTTTTTTTTTTTGGGTACCGAATAGCTTCGTATTTCTAATTGCACTTGCAGAAGCTATTGGGTCCCAATAGAACTGCTGCAAGAAAGATTTGGAAAAAAGAAGTGATTATCCATACAATGCACTGTGGGCCCTGATTTTCATTATTTGGCCAAACCCTGTAATTTCCATAATAATTTTTTTAAAGTGATGAAATTTTACAAACGAGTTCCTAAAGGATTAAACTATTTTTGTGCGAAGTTTGAGGCTCCTCAGATTTTTTTAGGATATAGATAATCAAGACCGAAATTGGAAAAAATTTTAGTACAACTTTTGAAAAAATGGTTGTTAAAGCATACTTTTAGGCAGCTAAGAAATTCAAAAAATTGTTTTTTTTTCTTTTTATTGTCAATCTACCGATAAGTACAAGGTTATAATTCAACATTGACACATAAAATAAATCGCTAAAATTTCCTAGGGATCAATTTTTAAAATTCAACTTTTAGATATAAAATTCAATTTTCGAAAATCGGGAGGAATTACATTTTGTTGTAAAACATGTGAAGAAACTTATAACATTTTTTTCGATCAAATATCGAGTGGCAGTCGGAGGTACCCTTGAACCAAAGTAGCCAAATGATAAAAAAACCAACAAAATCTTTATAACTACTCGAACATATTTAAAACTGAAAAGTTTTAAAGCTCAGTTTTATTTTTTTTCTGCAGCAGTGCTTATAAATAATAAAGTGAACAAACATTTCTTAGCTATATGTATCATGGTAAATGCATTTTGTTTCTCTGTATATTATCGCGAAGGTTCAAAAAATACAAAAAGTCAACTAATTATTTAAAAACCAATTATTACATTTTAAAAATTTTTTCTGCACAAGATACCTTAATATGTGAAAAATAATATTAAATTGTGATTTTGTCCAAATTTTGACTTTCATCTGGAGGGCTTTTGGCCAAAAAAAAAAAACGCTTGCGCAGCATACACAGTGACTTTGTCATCCCACATGGCAGCAAAGAAGATTGTTCTCCGATATATCGCTAATTAATTGAACAGTGCGAACAATAAAACTAAAACGTCTGCATCCAGAAAGCTGTAATTAGATTCAGAGTTATCATTAGGCTGATTGCCAATAACAATAAATCCAGAAAGGTATATTTGAAATTAATGAGGCATCAACAGAATTTGACCAGGTGCCAGATGACAGACACGCCTCTGTAGCTGCACCTCAAAAAAAAAAAAAAAAATAAATAAAATGGACACCGTTTGCCTTAATTAGACGATTTATCTGCGCTCCTGGATGACTGCTGCTGCAGATGTCAAACTCAAATGCAGTTCCTAACGCTGTGTAATTGAATTAGTCAAGCCAATGGAAACAGGGATGGGCTAAGTGGAGAGGGGGGCGTTAACGCGTTTTATAAATTCACTTAACTGTAAAACGTTAAACGGCGCATAAATGTCACTAGAAGCAGCAGAGAAAGAAGTTGCAGCAAGTTGCAGCTTGCATATTGCAACAAAGGCTGCAGCCCTGACACCTGGCAAAAGTATAACAATAAACGAATACTCTCTCACTAAACAAATACGCAGCAAAATGGAAGCAGCAGACAAAAGGGTAAAGAAAGGATGTGAGGAGCAACGAAGAGAGAAAGAGAGAAAGTTTTGGTGTACGGGTTGCGGGTTGCCGGGTACGGCGTTTAACAAGACACAAAGTGCAGGCAACTTTTATGCAAGTTTTTTGACTGCGACAAAGTTTAGTGCAAACGTTGGCAGGAACATGTGGCAGGCAGGGTTACCCTTCTGGCTGGCATTGTTGCAACTTTGCAGTTGTTAAGACCAGGGCTGAGAGCGTAAACAAATCAATTGTAGTCACACGCGCATAGACAATGCTATCGCCTCTTGGCCAGCAAATTGCTGGATCAGTTTCTGCCACGTTCTTTCTTCCATTTTTTTTTTATTTGCCACTTTGCCATACAATATTTAATTAAAATGTATACTAGCTGAGCCTCAATGGCCGCTGCTTTCCAAAGGAAGATTAACAACAAAATGGCATCAATTCCAAGGCGCTTCAACGAAACCAACAACTTTTGACACTTTTTACAACAACAACAAAAAAATACAAGAAATAAGGAAAGAAATACAACAAAATATCAGGACAACAATAATAAGTCGAGCGCCTTCTTAACATTATAACTAAGTGGTAACCAGAAGGCTATAGAAAACAAAATTACAGTAGGCGCTCCGAAAGAAGATATTTAAAAGCTGAAAAAATGTAGTTACCTATAGAGCAGCAAATCAAAAATTTAAAAATAAAATTGATTAGATTTAATGAGCTTGAATTCAATGCGCAAAACTAAGAAGTAAATAATGATAAGACTACGTAAGTATTCATCGAAAAAATCGAACATAATCGAAGTTTTGAAAAAAAAAAAATAAACTGTACGTGCTGCATATTGGCGAGTATCATTACCATATAGCTAAAATCACATAAATTATCTTCAAGTCAAGAAAGGGTTAGCTTGGCATCGATTGTTTATATTTATATTTTTATATATTTTAACATTTCAACATAGAAAAATTATTTCCAGCGACCATTATTAATAGTAAAATAAAATTTTGAAGAGCATCGAAAAATATTGCTACAATGATTAAATATCATTAATTTAATATATTAATCTTATCACTTTAAATCTTTGGTGATTTTCATTTTAGTAATCTTAAAACCAGACACGCAATAAATATGTTATTAGTTTTTAATCGTGAAGTATGTATTAATTTGTAAAAGAGTTACTATTTGTGATTGCATTTAAATACAACCACAAGGTAATATTTGTAACTACTCAGTGGGTCTTGTTTATGTTTTCTAAATAATATTACTAGCCTTCTTTAGTTAACAAGTAGCTTCACTTAATTTATTAAAACAAAATGAGTGATTTTCAATTAAAATCGGAATTTTATTGAAATAACCCAAAAGCACTAATAAATTCACAATTTTCGAGTATTCACTGTAGCAAAAAGATAATTCACTGAATGACGGAATGCAGTTGCTTCAACGGCAGCCTGGAAAAACTTTTGCAAAGCAATGAGAAAATAAATAAATGAAATTATTCAAAAAGTAGTTTTGAATTCTCATGACAGCGCATAAAAACAAATAGCTGAATGCAATTTTCCTCATTCTAAGCCAAACCGAGATGAAAGAAAAGTGAAAATAAGAGCATGCGACGACAACAAAGTTGGAGAATGAAAGCGACTGAGATGACGATGACGATGAGATGAAGACGAAGGCGAAGACGACCACAATTTCCTTGGGCCAATGTAAATTAGATGCATAGCCCCGAAAGGACGCACACTCCAAAGTAGTAGTTGCAAAGACTGCGGCATGGGATAATTATAATTGGGACTGAGCAAAGTTGAAGCTGAGCTGCAGCCACAACATTTTTGGCATTTCAATTTCGAGAATGAAATGCCACAGACACTGACATAGACATAGCCATAGACACAGATACAGATACTATGAAACTGATACAGATACAAATAGAACAAGGGATGCAAACACAGCTAGACAATATAGGAATTTAGGCAAATTGACCAAGAGTTGCGACTGGGTACAAATTAACAAATAAAATTGTTTCTCAGCAAATTAACAGGCAACACAAGGCACAAAACTTATTGCGTTTGATAGAACTTGTTACATACTTCAATTAACACACCCTCACACACACAGATAGCAAAAACAACAACAGAAAACACACGAAACTTGTATATTGAATCGATTCACCCAAAAGCACTTGACATAAAACAGCAGCTGAGCAGCAGAGCAGCTCGACAAGTCGACGTACTCGAAAACAAAGTTAATTAAATGATCTGATCTCCATTATTCCCAAAGAGCTAATCTCAATTACAAAATTGAAATGAGCAAAAGGCACACGATGCAAAAGCTAAAGTAAAAGCAAACCAAACCGAGACCAGGAGCCAGAATCAGTATTTGACCAGACCCGTACCAAAACTAAAATCTGGCATTTTACAAGCCAACGAGGTCGACACAGTCATAGATACTTGGCTAACACTTCGACAGTTGGACATATTACGTATACGTAACGTACATAGTCAAGGGACTCTCACACGAACTTAGCCAAAATTCACCAAAATCAAACTCGAATGTCAAAGAAACAAGGAAAGTGAAATGAACGTACATAAGATTAAAATGCAGTCTACGGATTTTAGGGTGTATAACAACAATAGCAACAACAAAGCGCAGATGACCGACGCTCGTATAAGGGTTAAGGAGTACACGCTGGCTTAGAGAGAGCATGATATGGCAATGAAATCGACACGGCACAAAGCATTTCATTAACAATTGCAAATTGGTATCAATTCATGACAGACATTCAAATGTGTGCAAATGTGTGCAAACAGGACAATATGTGTGTGTGTGTGTGTGTGAGCAGAGAGAAAGGAGCTCGAGTGGAGAGAGAGCAAAGTCAATTCTCCGAATCACTGAGCTAAACAAAATCATTGAAATCGGCATTGAATGAATAAAGCGCTGTGTGATATTTATTGATATGTGCCGGCCATTTTGTTAATACTACCAGAAAATACAAACGTACACACGCAGATGCGAGACATACACTCAATCACACTCATAATAACGAGGGCTAGCTGAACCGTACTGGTGTATAGACAAATCTGTGTTAGAGAAGGAAATTTGTTAAACTTAAGATTTAAAAATGGTATTTTTGGTATATACCAAACACCATATTCGCTGTCGGTTGCTTCATCAACAAAAGCGCTCACATGGTTGCGTCTGAGCTAGATTTTTAGTAGCGCGTTTTGAGAAAGAGGCCCATTTCACAAACTGTGGCGCCTTGGTCAAGTGAAATTGCCGCATTTAGGATACGGAGAAGCCTTCTGAGATTAATGAAATACGTTTCCCAGACCAGAAAATTTACTTTTTGTGTTGGCGTTTGCGCCACAACCCTCATTATACAATTTTTATTTAGACAAGGCGTAACAGTCAGTGGGTATCAAGAAAGTTGGCTCATTATGCCTGGCCATACATTCTCTGCTTGGTTTCTGGTTACCAGCAGACATGCCACACTGCAAATCGATTCTGCAACCAAAAAGTGTCATGGCCGTGTGATTTCAAAAATTACGACATTGGCCCACATTACCAGATGTGACTCCTTCGGGCACCTTTTTGTGAAATTATGCGTATACTGCTAGTGATGTAATGCAGAAACATCGATGCTATCGATGTTTTGATATTTTTGTTAACATTGATATTTTTTAAATTGAAATTTAACATAATCAACCAGACTCTATTGGTTATAAGGATTACAATTTCTATACATCGAATTAAAATTATTTTTATCAAGCATCGACGTCTAATTTTAAAAGCCTCGAAACCTTCAATAATGCCGAACATCGGTGTTTCTCCACTTCTATCTGATATAAGGAAATCAGGTGATTTAAGTTATTCATATTACGATAGACAACGTATATCAACATTATTTAATATTTAACAAAACAAAGTATACATATGCACAATTAAATTGTTGCTGTTTTTATGATAAATATGAAATTGAATTTTGATGGGAATATGCATATAATACATTCTGGCAGAGCTCGAATACTTTTAATGTAAAATTGTTCAGAGACTATCCAGCGGAACAGCTGATCAGCCAGACCATGTACAATGGAACAAACAAGCTATAATCGAACTGCGCCATACCTGGGGCACATGACGCATGGTATCGTACTTCCCCTTTGAGCGTCTCCAGTTAGATTTCAACGGGTTTGGTAATATGAGGCCGAGAGTTGCCATATTTTTGGGATCGATGATTTATTCTATATAATTCACAGAGCATGTCGGCCAGGTCTACGCCTCCCATAAATCGATTGTGTTGCTGAACAATTCTAGATATTGTAATGTCAATTGACTTTCTATCTTTCTGGCACCATCGCTGGCATGCAGATATTGGTTCAATACCATAGTCTTTGGATAAAAATTACGCTTTATTGTCATAATTTGTTTCTACTCCATAGTCACAAGACCCACGACATTTTTCTTTAAGTTTGCTTTAGAGTCCAAATTACATTTTCCCAAATGATTGCTACGAACTGTTCCAGCTGCTGAAACTCCTTTTTCTTTTAAAGCTTTTAATAAAGGTATCGATGTGAACCAATACTTCAAAGTTCCGAATAGCTGGTATATCCTTTACCAAGTGAATAACTATATCAGACAAAATGCCTTAACCATAATTAGGGCAAGTTCCTTCTCGTACGTACATGGCGAAGTCATATACATATTATACCAGACTTTCCACAACTTGTAAACATTTTAAAACCCCAATTGTGCGGCTTCCTTGGCTTGTATTGTTTAAATTGTTGTCGTCCTCGAAAGGGTATAGTCTGCTCATCTACGCAGTTATATTGCTTTAGAGAAATCTTTAGACAATTTTGGCGGAAGCCTTTTAAAATGGGCCCAATCTTATGCAACTTATCATATTTAGAGTCATTTTTCTTTGCGTTAATACTAGAGAAATGTAAATATTGCTTTATTTTTTCTTGTTGGCCCACTTATTTTCGCTGTACACAAAAAACTCTGTTTATGCACGATGTTGTATACATACAACATATCAATTTTGCGTTGTATTAATACTATTTGCATTAAATTTACCTGTTTCTTGTTATAATTCGCTTTTTTTTTTAAGTATTTAAGCAGTAAAAATTACCAATGCTCTGGCGTGTTGTTAATTTTATAATTTTATCATCTAAAATTTGAATTTTTTTGCTGCTCAAAAAAAGTCCGACTCAAGTCAACAAAAACCAAAATATGACACTCAAACTCTAAAAAATCGGGCTAAATAATAATGCAAAATTCACCAAAAAATTCGCATTAGTTTAGAAGATATACGCATTCAAAGTGGAATGTTGTACAAAAACAACAAGTGCATGAAAGGGTTAAGTCGATACCATTCTCAAATGATTTCAACAGCTCATAATATGTGACTCCGACCTGGTCTCACCAAAACACAGCCTTAACTTCGCAACGTCAACATACGGCAGACCCGACGGAGTCCCCAGGCAGTCCCCAGCACTTTTGTTTGGGTTGCTCTAATGAATCCATTTTTCTGCCTTTTTGCCGCAAGATCAGAGTTGTTCACAGATGAAAATACGACGCTCGATTTCTTTTGATTTCAAATCATAACCAACACAAGTTCATGCCTTAGAGCCATTCCCAGCATATGCATGCGTTTGGAAATAGTTTGAAGTGTAACTTTTATTGCTCAATACAGCTCTACTTGCATTTGGCAAGGGTCCGCTTCGTACAATGCCTCCAACTCAGAATCCTCGAAGGTTTTTGGCCTGCATTCACCCAGATGGTCTTCAACATTGAAATCACTTCTGTTTCTTGCGAATTTGTGAAGAATATCAAAACTTCCCGAAAATTATTAGTTACAAAGTCAGTGTATTAACACTACCTAGTGTGCCAAAAATTTTGGTTAACCATGTATCTAAGATAAGCTCAGGAAGCTTTGTATATATCAAAACTAACCAACATTTATTGCTGGAGCCAGCTATTGAGAAAACACGAGAACAAGAACGTAAAAAAATTCTTAACATAAATGGAAGCCGTGAATTATCAGAATTATTCTAAGAATCAATTTTTGATATCATTCAAGTTATCCAATTGTTAGGGCATTAAATAAACAGAATAATTTTTCATTTGGGGCACTAAAAAACTCCGTAATGTACAGCTCGAATAAATTTTATAAATGGACTTTTATTATCGTAACCCTTATTTTCAGATAGCGCTTTTATCAATAGCATTTACGAGTCTCAAAAGAAGGGGAATTTTCTCCAGCGTATACTTTAAAAGAAAAACAAAACAACCATTTTAATTGCCAACCTAATCTCCTTTTAGGAAAATACCCCTTAATCTGCTATACTCCAATTTGTTATGTTCTTCAAAGGGGGTTTCATTATACAGACGATCACATCATCAGGAGGAAATACCTATCCACCAAGATATTTCCTTATGTTAATTAAATGCCAAAAATGGTGAGTATGGTGGCAGAAAGCAATACTTCGGGGCGCGGTTTTACCATACTCAGTATGTTTGTGTGCCGGTAGTAGTAAGTTCTTTTTCTTTTTGGTTTATATAGTCGAAGGCCACCTTAAACAGAATTTGTTTGAAAACTTACAAAAAAAAAAAAAATGAAAAAAATTCTTATTAAAAAAACTCCTTAAAAACACCCTATATTTCATTTCTTATTTTATTCTTGTAAGGCCTGGCCGGGCTACTAAAAACTTTAACTAATTCGTTTTTATCACTATTTCACTCTAATTTTTAAAAGAAATCAAATTCGTTTAAAGATCACTGGTTACTACAGGTGGCTGTAGCTTAGACAGCAACAAGTTACAATTATTTAAAAAAAAAAAGTCATTAGTAACCATGCTTCTTATCTACGTAACTCGTCAGCCCACCCTCGCCTTTGGCGTTTAGGTAGTGGCCAAACATGCCGCATATTGTGCATTTAATTAGCTGCGTACACTGCAAGAAAATCAGTCTGACAAACTTTGACGCAGTGCCGCAGTGCGGTGACATATATGGGCAGGGGGCATGCAACAGTGTTACTGTCATGTTGCTCGGATGCTGCAACAACTTGAGACAGATGGATGGCATGAGTTTAGTAGCAAGTACGTCCTAGGGCGTGGCAGAGTGGGTTAGTAGCGGCAAGTATCTAATTAATTAGTTTGAATTTAAATTAACTTGAACTCATCAATGACGTCGACAACAACAACAACACAACGAGAGCAGAAACAACAACGTGGCATGCCACTTGATAGTAGGCGTGGCTGACGGCGCTGCAAATGCATATCATGGCCATCACTTAATCTAATTTGTATTCAACACACACGCACACACACTCGCGACAAACCAAACTATACATGCAACAAATAGGGGCAGCCAAGGAGCTAAGGAAGCAGCAGCTGTGCAGTCATGTCCTAGCAGCCGCTGCGGTGTTACAATTGATTGAATATGCCCCAACACTGGAGGCAGCAATGAATGTAGCAGGCATGTACATTTAGCAACAGCGCCAAAGATTAGGATACATTGCAATGTGTGGCAAGGCAGCAATTTGCAGCTTTTAACTGTGACGCGTGCTTGGGGTTTCCATCTTATTAGTAGAAAGCGGGAGCATTGTATATTGTTGAAGCACCAAGAAGACGCTACTCATGTTGAAGGGCTCTTGGATTAACGAATTAGAAGCTGCTTACTTTGCCAAATTGCATTTCATTTGCTTTTGATTATAATACCAAATGGGGTAAGTTTCCCAGCTTGGATGGCATGTCTCGATGTTTGTGTGTCAAATGTCAAACTAGAACTTATTTCACCAATTGGCAATCAAGAGTTTGAAATTATTCCAAGACAGTTGCTACATCTTTGAGGACAAGTTTACTATATGTATGTGCAAATGGTTCATGGGCTGAGTGTAAAGATCTTAGAAGTAGGTTAAACCTATTGTGAAAATCAATCAGCAATTGAATACAATAATTTTTATTTTGAGGTTTTTAGCTTCCATGGATTTATATTATATATTATACATACTATTATAATACAAAAAATATATTACATTATATTATGTAAAAAAAAAACTGCTTTTTGGGAATTTTCTTATTAAAAGACACAGCTGAGCAAAATATGAACTTTAAGTCTTGTGGTAAAAATCCTCGATATTTAAGGATATAAGGATATCCTCTTAAGCACAACATGTATTTAAAACACTTTTTATAAACTCATAGACCGCAATTTCGAATATTGTTTTTCCGTGGCAGTGCACAGTGGGAGAAATGGCTGATTTAGCGGCGATTAATTAATTACTCTTGCAAAAATGTTGCTATTTTTGTACGGATAATTTTATTTTGTAGATAAATATGTCACAAATCAAAATTAATATAGAAATAATTTTTTGTTTTATCTAAAATATTTTTTTTTTTTTTTTAATTTCTGTTAAAACTGCTATCTGGACAGTTTGGCCCAAATCTAAGACATTTTTTCACCAATTTTCATAAAATTTATTCTTTAAAAATGTTTAAGAAATTTATATAAACATCTTTACAAAATTTGGCATGAATCTGACAACCAAATAAATTCAAAATATACACCTGAAATCCATTTTGCCCGCATATGTACTTGTTAGAAAAATGGTCATTCTAGCAGAAATTTATATATAACTTTGAAAAAAATTTTAATTTCTGAAAGAATAAATTTATTTTATAGATCAATATTATACAAATATAAAATAATATAAAAATATTTTTTTAATTAAATTATTTATTTATTTATTATTATTATATTTCCACAGTTTTTTCTCTGTATCTGATGAGAAATAATCTGATCTGATGAGAAATAATCTGATAAGTCTTCTTCCACTTCTTTATTTAAAATAAGACGGATAATGTCATTATTTATGAGTTCATCCGCTTTGGAAGAGGGAAATGATCCTTTTGATAGCATCGTAATGAATGGGTCCAATGAAATACAAAGTGTATGTGCCAAGTCTTCCATTGAGATTTTACGCAAATTTGTGTATCAATATATAAGGACAAGGCTTCCTCTGCTGTTTTTAATTTATTTAAATATTTAATTTTGTCGGAGCTTAAAAAAGATACCATCTGAGATGCACTTCGCTTGCCAGAATTGAACAAACTGGTGCTGGCCGAATATACGAGCTCCTTGCACGGAATTTGTTTAGCAATGTCAGAAACTATTTTGCTATGTTTTTGTTTTTTTTTACACTCTGCAAAATCAGTTTTGGCATTTGAGCTTAGGTCCACCAATAAAAGCTCACTATCTAACCAGTCCGTGTTGATTTTTTTCCAAGTTCTTACGAATTTAATGGTTCTCTCTCCATTTTGACGTAAATTTTTTGTTGAAATTTTTAATCTGCTTGACTATGTCAACGCATTCACTACTTCCATATTTGCTTTCGTCAATAATATTGTCATAGATATATGTCTGCACCGCAAAAAGCTTTTTGGAAACGTAATATTCCATATACCATACTGAAAAAAGTACACGCTTGGACACTGACATTGTAGCTAAAAAAATTATTTGAAAAATAAGTAGCGAAAAGTAGCAGCTAATTTTGGACATTCTCACAACAGAAAATATTGAACTATTTTTCAAAAAAGGATTAATACCGAACCCGGCCGAACCTCAAAAGTTCAGCTCTACGAAAGATTAGGTTATTAGTAAACATTATACTTCTTGCTAGCACAACTTTCAACATCGAATTTTGGGAGGAAACACAATCACAGGCCACAAACACTTATTTTTTTTAATAAATACATACCTTTAATATTATTTATTAACAAAAAGTAAAATTGAAAAATAATATATACAAAATCTATAAACAATTGCAGCAACTAGTCAAAATTGGCGGGTAAGCAGTTGTCTGCAGCTGGTGGAGCTAATGTTGTGTTTGAAGCTTTACAGCTTTGCGAATATTGAGAGAATAAGAAAACGAAAAATTTTTTTGGCCTATCGGATATATTAGTAATCGAATACAAAAAGATATTGGACCTAATTTTTAATTTGAAATTTGAATAAAACGGAGCTAGATTGGCCATTTCTCCCACTGTGCAGTGATGACAACTTACTTAGAGCATCAAAATTTATCAATTCAACAGGGTGACCACCTCAATTGGTAAAGACTGTGCAAGCGAGTATCTAATATGGGGTGATTTTTTTAGGGAAATTAAAAGCTTAGCAAAAGCGTAGTTTATTAATGAATAAAAATAACTTGATTATTATGAAAATTGTGTTTTTGGGCATTTTATTGTATCTAGCTTTATTAGACTTTTTGGTATGAATCGATCTTATCCATTGTTAGAGTTAAATGCTTCATTTATTCAAGTAAAAGTAAGCTTATATCCTAGAAGTTTTATCTGTTTCGGAGGTCTCTTGTATCAGGATCCCGAGACGGACAGATGAGCAGATCAATTCATTTATTCTCCTAAGTATTTCATTATTTATAGTCATAACACTAGCCGACAAATTTAACACTTTTTATTTCTCCAGAGATGAGACTTATTTTTTATGTTAGGGCAATATTTCAGCATAAAAAACCGACTGTTGTTTTATCCTCTCATAATTAGTTTTTTTGTATGGCTATTTTTGCGAAAAAGCACATTTTTCAAAATACGGCTGCACGTGTGAAGTCATAAGAACTGTACTAATTGGAGTTTTTTACTTTTTTTTTGATTTTTCTCAAAACTAGAGTAGACTACCTATCCCAAATGCCCCCAATCACAAGAATTGGTAACCTTAAAAAAAAGCTACAGCCGATAGTGTGTGCCCAAAAAACACAATATTTTGGTGACTTTTCGAACAAATATCGCTATTTCTTTTAGCAGAAGTCTTAGACACTTGAAAAGTCTTTTTTATTATACAAAATGATTGATTTATTGAATTTGTAGTAAAAATTAAAAAAAAATAATTTTTTTCAAAAGCATTTTTTTTTGTGACTTTCAACTGCGTTTAAGCTGTGGTTAAGTGGTTGAATCTTCTATAGTACGACCTTTTACATAAACTAGTAGTCATTACCTATCAAATAAGTCCTTTTACATGAAATTCGAACTGGCCATTGATCACCAGCCAGTTCCATCATGGGTACACGAACTCTCATGATTTCATTAAAAATATATGAATTTCTGTTTATAATGGTCAAAAAATAAAGATAAAGAGTTTTTTAAAATTTAAAAGAACTGACTGGCCTGGCTACTTACCAGAAATAGTTCATTTCAAAGATGATAGATTCTAATATCACCGCGTCTATTAAATTTCATCATTTAACTTATTGTGTCACAAAAAATGTAAGCAATGAATAATACAAATTTTTTTATTGCAAACCTGGCGAAATTGTTTGGAAAACAAACAAATTATAATTTATTCAAAAATATAAATCTCCAGTTATTGTTTTTTATTAATTAAATAACAATAGTACACTGTAAACGTTAAAAATGTTTTAATTAATTTTCCTTTTATGCGCAAAAAAAATATTATAGTAATATCTAAGATAACACATTGTGTAGAGTTGTCAGCAGTACTTATTTATATCTCGAAATCAAAAAAATAAATAAAACTAACAACAAAACGTGATGACAAATATTTATTACATTTTTTTTCCTTTTTTTTTTCAAAAACAAATTTAGTATAACAACGGCTTTAACCTACTTAATATGCATGAAAAACGAGAATGTCTTTTTGTACTTACTGTTCTGTATAAAGCGCAAAAAATATATAAACAATTGAAATAAAATAACAAATGATGAAAATATATATGCAAATAAATATATATGCATTTAAATAACAATTGTAAATATTTAGCAAATACTATGCCACCAAAATAGAATATAAATAATAATAATAAAGCATAAAAGAAATGTTTGCGGCTTTGGGCGAGTTACCGGCCCAGTCGCAGCGTCTCTTTTGGCTGCATTTCGCCCAAAATGCGGAAGTCGCCGAAAAAAATTTGTATAAAAATGCCAAAAAGCAAAATGCCTGCACACATACACAGAGAGAGAGAGAGAGACACACACACACACACATAAAGAGGCATGGCCTCTAACACAACGTTGCCGGCTTACAACAATAAAATGGCGCTGACTGGTCGTAAGTTGTTTGGTCGCCTTTGGTGCTGGGGCTGGGATCTGCGACTCGGGCGGGGATGGCGGTGTGGTGCGCCATCATTTGGTAATGCAAAATTACGTTATAACGGCATAAATTTAAATAAATGCCGGTCTCGGGATTTTTATGCATTTTTACCGCATAACAAATACTTTTGCTCCCGCTCTAATGCGCCTTTGTTGGTCCCCATGGCTGCTGCTCCCGTTGCAGCTAGTGAAATTTCCTTCCGTTTTTCGTTGGGTTGTGCTCTGCTTTTTCTTACTTTCACCCAACTCCTGCTCTCAGCTTACAAGCCTCCCAACCATACTCACTTGCAAAAAGTATGTGCTATGTACTTTGGTCTGTGTGCCGTTGAATTGTAGCCAAAACGCGCGGAATGCTTTCATTGGCATTCTTACTTTATTTTGCTTTTTTATTTCTTTGATACTCTTTAAATAGTAAATATATCTAGTATTTTGAGAAATTAGGGTAGTTTGTAATACATACATGCGAAAGGGTTGCCACAGACGGCTAAAGCCACATGCATATGTGTACACAAAAGTTATTTTATGACCGTATAGGTACAATGAAAGGATTTCGTACTCTCTATCTTGTTCCAAATTTGGTTTGGAATCTGATTTATCAGTTTATGGTAACACTGGTAAAGTTTTCTATTTTGATGCTGTAATCTTGATATGGCGAAAATTTTACTATCAGCCTTGTTTCGGAAAGCGAAAACAAACTAAATATTCGGGTTCGTTTTGATTTCTATTTTACCAAACTGATTTTTTATTTGTTTCAAGGAAAATCGAAACTAATTGGCAATATAGTGTTCGTATTTTAAAATAAAATAATTTTTCACATTTTTTTATACTAATTTAAAAGTAAGTTATGTATTGATGAAAAGTATCCTTAAGGAGTAAAACATCGTTTCCGTAGTATACTGGCATGTTAAAACCGAAAATGCAGTTCACAAATTTTTTCATTAAGCGGACTGCGAGACAGTGCGACGAAACTATTTTTCGAAACTATTTATCTCTGGTTCTACTTAACTGATTTTGATAATTTAAAAAATGTTATATGTTACGAAAATAATACGAAACTGTAGACAATTGAATTGCCCATCGATTATATTTGAAACATATTTTTCATTTACGGTTTGGTTGCTGTTTATACATTCATATGAAATTTTTCGTAATTTTCAGCAAATTTTATAGAAAAATTATATTTTGAACTTAAATTTAAAAAATCTTAAAACTTTTTTCATACAATTTTTGTTTTAAAAATTCCACGAGCGTACTCATAAGTATTCTGAACTGAAAAACATGCTTGAATTTGAGTATCTTGTATTTTTCTAAGTAATTAATTTCAACAATAAGTTTGAAAGGGGCGGTTTGATAATGGCTTTTTGAATGAAAGATATTTTTTCGAAAAATATTGTTTTATTTTTCAAAATAGTCTGTTAGTTAGATTAACTTAGTCGAACGCTTTAGCAATTTTTGTATTCCTTCCAAATAAAAAATTTTCCCAAGCTACTCATTATCAGATATTTTTCTAATGATGCGCGCTTTATTCGGCCATTTATTCATGGTTGCAAAAACCAAATAATCGCAAGGGCCGGATCTGGATCGTAGGGTGAATAGGACAGCCCAATTTACCATATTTTGCTCTGGTGGCGGTTGGTCTTATGGTGGCGTTTCAGCAAGCGACGAGTTTCTACTATCTCGAAATATTCATATGCATGTTCAGTAGAGATGCCTACAGCCTCGTTCACCTCAAACACTTTCAATATCATTCCTTCGATTTGAACAATAATTTCTGAGGAGACAACCTCTTTCATTCTCGTGAATATTTTTAAGTTCGTCTAATTTCAATGGCTGTCAAGAAACCAAATAACGCAGTTTGCTTCAAATTTTACAGGATTCTATTAAAAAATGGTAGTTAAGAGGAGCAGAATTATATTAAAAGTTATTACGTGATAAACCTAAGAAGCCACTAACTTATCAAACTGCCCTCGAGTGTTAAGAAATAATTTTAGAAGTTGCTGATATCAAAACCAAAAAAAGCTCACCAATTGGGGATCGAGAGATCATTCCGAAATAAGGAAAAGGCTCTGTAAAATTCCGTCATCCCAAATGGGCCTCAAAATATCTTTATAAAGTACCAACTAAAGAGTATCTTTATATCTGCGTTCGAAAGTTAAACTCTTATTGTGTTTTTTTTTTTTGTATATGTGCACTCAGCCGTATGTATAGGTGTAAAGTAAGTCATAGGACAAAAGGACAGACGGATAGACAGACAGAAAGTATGTAGAACTCACTGTTATTTGTATGTACAATGTGCCCCTAAAATTATGCAAAGTAATCCCAAGGCTGCCAACTCACGCTTTTCAGAGCTCTCACTCAATTGTGCTCTCTTTGTTGCTCTCACTCTTTCATACACACACAGATACACTTGCCGTAAGCGCGGGAAATCCGCGCCGATATTTGCAATTGTTAACGTAATAAGTGGTTTTAAGTGTGACGTAGACCGTGCAGAGAGACAGTGCGGGAGAGCGGAATGGCTATGGTGCGGCCTCAGCTGTTGTTACACTGCATAATAGCAATCGTGTCCAGCAGTCGATGTGGCATGCACCTGGACGCCGTCTGTTGCATGAGCAAATATTTGGTTACCTTAAGCGGCAGCAGCGTTAGCGTCAACCGCGCCGTTGGCGTCTGCATCAGCGTCAGCGTCTACGTCATTGCAGTCTGTTGCAAAAACTTGGCATTTAATTGGCCAGCCAGCCACAAGCTTCAGTATCGTAGAGTGTACCTTACATAGTGTAGCTTCTGTCTCGTCTACAGTATACCATTTGGTGCCAGTCTTCCCAGAACCCGCCTGCCTGCCCGACTGCTGCCGGATGTGGCTGCGCCATGCTTTTCGGTTTACGTAGTAAATTAACTTCCGTTTTATTTGTAAGATTTCCTTTCGCTTTACTCGTCGTCGTTTGCCTTTTATTTTTCGTACTTTTTTTTTTTGTATTATTTTTGCTCTACTTTTATTTTTTGTGTTTGGGTTTTTCGGTAGCTCTCACTGCTTTTGTTCCACGATTTGGGTTATGTGGACGTTTTGGGGCAGGCATAGGAAGGTTGTGTATGTTGCATGTATGGGATGGCTAGCTGGTTGCCTGGTTGGTTTGTTCGGCTGCTGGCATTGCTTTTGTATATTTTTAAGCGCTTTTTCATTCAATTTACGAAATTGAAGTGGGAATTGAGAAATAAATTCCGTTCGTTGTGTTTTACCTCGGCATGCCCTGCGCTTTGCGTGTTCGAAGAACTGCAACGGAAGTTGTGTGCTTCCTATTCGCTTGCTCAAATACTACGGTTTAGTTGGGTTTTCTTTTATTTTTTTTTTTTTTTTTTTTTTTTTTTTGGTACATTTGGAATGGACTTAGGACGTAGTTGTGCTCTGAAATTAGGTGAAATGCAAACGTTTTACTTAATGAAATAATTGAAGCGCCGCCGTCGCCTTCTCCTGGCTGAAGGTCGGCCGCGGCACCGGAAATGGCCGCATTTAAACGCTGCATAAAGCGCATTTCCGTTTGCTGTCTGGCTGCTGTCTTTCTCTCTCTCTCTGCGACTGTATGTGCTCCATATTTCAGTTTCTATGGCAAGCAGCTGCACTTGAAAATTCTGTAGCACTTGCAGCAAGATAAATAGCTGCAGTCTCTCTCTGTAGTTCGTTGTAAATCACATGCAAATTTTTCTTCAGTACCAACACGCTTGACATTTATGCAAGAGCTCTGGTCTTGCTTTTGCTTTAGATTTTCTTTGTGGCAACACATTGCACTGCCTTGGCAATGTGTTACCTGGCTTATCTGCGATGGCAACTTCACGTGCAATCCTTAAAAGCCCTGGCCCTGGCCTGCTATGCCAGTCAGCCAGCCAGCTAGTCAGTCAGTCAGTCAAGCAGTCCGTCAGCCTGCTAGAGCGCTCTGATCTCCATCTAATGCCTTTTATATACATTCATTCGCTGGGTCATTTGCTGTACCCCCCTGCATTTATCTATCCACTCATTTGCCCACTCACTCGTATAGTTATATGCAGCACATTCATGTGTCCTCAAGCTGCCTAGCTACCTACTTATCACAAGTGTGCCATCTTCCACTTTTGTACCACTCCCCTCTTGCTTTGGTCTGTTTAGTGAGACCAAAGCAAAGTCATACTCATGTTGCCTTTAAGTATTTTCAATTTGTATTAAAAGCTTTTCGCCGTCCTTTCTGGCTTTACATATGCGTCAACACGGGGAGGCGCTACGAACTCATCATTGTGCTTGTCCCCATCGTTGTCCAATTTGTGTGGATAATTTCACGGTTTGTTGACAACTCAGGTACACAAATATTATGTGTCTCTTTGGTTGGTTACTTGCTGAGTCCGGCCCTGGTCATCTCGAGCAGTGCTTTTGACTGCCTGCGACTTTGACGCGTACCACCTTGTCCACTCACACGGTAACTCCGGAAGATCTGAAGCATTTCAACGCATTGTCATGGCATTTATACGGATTGGTGATTGCTGTAAAGGCTAGTAACAAACTATGGCCATAAGCAGCTCTAAGTGAGTGTTTTTCAAGCTACTTTTATAGCCTATTTTACTGTCAATCGAAGACTAGGAGACTTTTGCATAAATTGATTGCCTTGCCAATTGCTTTATGGTTCAACATACACTTAAGTGTATTTAGGCCGCTATAGAGGAAAGCAATGGCAAGTCAAATAAGGATGTATTGAAAAATGTAGCAATTGCTAATAGTTGAAAATCGTTCTATTTGATTTTTATGGCGTATGCTTAATTTATAGAGCTGCTAGATTTTTGCTCTGTTTTTTTATGAAGCGAAGTTTTTAATAATAAATAAATAATTCATATCTCAAATATGAATACTGAAATGAAAATGCAATTCGAGTAAAGATGTACTGAAAAATGTGGCAATTTGTATAACTTGAAGTTGTTTTACTCAATTTTTATAATGCGTATACTTAATTTATAGAGCACCTAACCCGTTTTGATATAATGATTTATAACGCTGCTTATTTATCGTGTACAGTTTTTTTTATTAATTCATCTCTCAATGAATGAATGGATATATTGAAAATTGTGGCATTTTGTATGGCTTGAAATTCTTTCTGCACGAATTTGATGGCGTATGCTTAATATATAAAGCTAACTTAATATTAAATGTGAACCCTAGTTTAAGATATTGAAGATGAATTAAATAAAAAATTTTAGCTCTTATAAGCCAACACAATCAGATGCAATGAAATTTTATGCGGATTGTCTTAAAATCCATATTATACATAAGCACTCTGGTGGCTCACGTTTAATCATGTCAGCACTATGCGGTGCATCTTGACCACATCCTTACAGCAAAATTGGCAGTACAATTTGTGCTGAAAGCACGTGGAATGTACTATATAATATGGAAAACGTATACCTATATTTATTATTATACAGAATACGTAGTTGCCCATAAAGCTTATTGTAAGGTACAAAGTTTTTCGCTGCGCGTAGGAATTTTTTGCAGTGTTAGCAATGAGAACTCAACCTATAATTTAATTTAGCCCTACTGCATGCACACATAACTTATGTCCCATGTGCTACCGATGTAATCCTCTTAAGCTGCTTTCGATTATAACACCTTTATATGCCTTTACTCTGCTGCCCTGTATACCCATACCATTTAAGCTGCAAAGAGTTACCCACAAGCCCTGCCACACTGACCACTCCTGAATCCTTGTCCGGACTTAACAAAACTCCATAGCTGGATGTCAGTTACAATTACTGCATGTAGTAGCTAGCGGCCATTTTGTATTGCATGTATCTCATTACAAGAGCAACATTTTTATTTAAACCGATTGAGCGATTTATTGTAATTTATTTCATTTAAATCGTTTGTTTGACAAGAGTGCGCTCCAGCACAGGCAAAAAAAGCAAAAACCCGGCTTACAAAAAAAAAAAATAACGTGGAGAACAATAAAATGAACATTTCTCAGGCCCGTGTACCGGAGATATGGTAGAAAGAGGGAGCAGAGTGCGGCATGGAGATTTTTCTGGCCAGACGCAGCGACAACTGTTGCTACCCTTCGCACCGCGCTCTCTCAATTAAATGACAGCAAACACGAACAACAACTGAGGCACAGCAAAATCTGCGTTGACGTCGACTTCGCAGTCGCTGCTGATGGGCCGTTGATCTGCTACTGCGTATGCTTGATTTTTTTTGTTGTTAACATTTTTGCGTGCTCAGTTCAGTTGCTTTCGGTTGTATTGACTTCATTTTAAATTGGCGGTTAAATCTGTTTGAAATTGTCACGCAATCACACTCACAGACAGCAAGAGAGGGGGTGAGTGGTGGACAAAGTGGGGACAGCAACAGCAAGAGTGAATGTGAATGAGGCAGAGACATAGCATGACATGCAGAGCAAGTGTCGAGCTTGCTTGGTGTTTTTAGTGGATTTTATTTTAATACTCTGTACCCATAGTTGGGTCAAGGGTATTATGGATTTGCGCAGTGCATATAGCAAGAAGAGAGAAGCAATGTACACCGAAAGTTGCTAATCGAATTTTTATCGAATATTTGTATTTGTACTCGGTTATGCGTCTAATGAAACACTTATACTGCGAGGTCATAGAAAATTTGTAACAAATAAACCCCCCAGTACATCGAGAAGAAGGATCCTCGTTAATTTTAAGAGTAGCCGATGCATCCTCAAAAAGGATGAGTATGTCGTTTAAAAAATGATACTGGCGTACGGTTACCATAATTTCAACTCAATACTATGCCTTTGTTATTCCTTGGTTAGCATAAGGATATACTTTTTTACACTGAAATGACAGCGATTAAGCTTTAAAATTAAGCACCAAACTTGGTTTAAAAATAAATTTAATAATTAAACAGGTACTAAAAAAATGTCTTAAATTTAGATTCACTTAATATCGTAAGTGTAGTCATGTGAGCCTGATAAGCAAAGATACATTTATTTTGATTATTTGCAAGTTTCTTGTTATATAGAGTCACCAAACACAGCCTAAGCTGCTGGAACCAACTGTGACTTGAGCTGTCTTATAGCCAATTTTGGTCCTCAGCTAAGACGAACTTCTTTTGTGTTCTTCTTTTGATTACACTAGTTTTCAGCAAAATGTATTCTCAACATGTTTCACTCGTTTCCGTAGTAAAATGGCACGCTAAGTACTATCTATCGATTATACTTGAAACATATTTTTGTCAAATTTAGGTTTCTCGTTATTAATTCATTCATATGAAATTTTTCGTTGTTTTAAGCAAATTTTTGAAAAAATTCTATATCGAACGTAAATTTAAAAATTAAAAAAAAAATGTTTCATACAGTTTTGTTCGTGCCTCGTAAAGTTTGATCGATTACGAAGAAAATTTTTTGACTTCATTTTCGGATTAAACGCGCCATTTTACTACGGAAATGACTAAAACATGTTGAGGATACCAAAATTTTTTAAAATTTTTAAACTAGGTTTTTGGTCATTCCTATTTGCAGGTTTATGATACAGTGTTCTTCCAAGAGGCCTTTTCCCAGCTTTTTTATGGTGTTTGTTAATTTGGATGTCTACACTTTCTAGTCGGAGGAGGTGGTGCGAGGTCGAATTGCTTAGGTACTAGAGGCAACCAGCACTTAAGCGGAATGCCTTATTTTGGAACGTCTTAATGTGTAATCAATTTGAGCGAGCCGCCGTACTCTGGAATGACACCTCAAGGTGGATTGCAGTCAATTTTGGCCATTTTTGATTCGGCAGCTTTTCATTTTACTGTCTATATGAGCTTTAAAAGTAAGTCACCTTTCCAGAGTTACCCCCAAAAGATTTGGCTTCTTTTCGTACGTACAGCAGGAGATTTCATATTTCTGAGCACTATCTAATATAATATTTGGATGGGTTCAAGCAGATTGTGTTTCTGCTTTATACTCACACGCTGCAGAAAGGAAGTTTGCCAACACGTCAGCTTCTGTAGCTATAAACATTTTTTCATTCTCTACAACATGGATTAGCTCCTTAAGGGTTGGTACATTCGCCGTGTATAACTTGTACAGAAAACGCTTCCCTTCGGCTGTACTGCTCTAATTGGTCTGTCCAGCGAACGGGAACGGAAGCTTCCATCCTGTAGGTAGGAGCAGGATCTTGATTTTTGTCAGAAAACTGCATAGCCGAACTTCATTAAACACCTATTTGGCATTAACAAATACTCCACAATAGAACACTATATTATAAAAAGCTTTTACTATGAGGTTTGTATTTTGTCTTAATATCGATATGATTGTTTACTCTCAACCAAGATAATTTCAATCAACTTTTGAATTATTTTAAGACAGGGCTACTGATTACACTAGTTTACACGAAAAATGAGCCTTCGTATAAAGTGTTTTCTAGGTTAATTTTGGGTCGAGAAACACGAAAATTATAAAAAAAAATTTTTCATAAACACCTTTTCGAGATTTTTGCGAGAAACATGTTTTTGGGCACTTTTTCAGTTATTCGTTACTATCTAAGATTTGAAGATGCTAAGGAACCATGTGCGGGAGTTCCAATCTTCACTCAATCCAACTTTTGTATAAAAAAAAATGTTTCACTCAAAGTTTTTCATTGGCATTCAGTTACGTCTACACAAATTTGTATGCAGCTGTAGTCGTGATGGTCATGGTTCCATAACATCAACAGTTCCTATCCAATTTGGAAGATCTTACACTCGAAATATTCGTCAAAGAATTCTCTTTCAGCTTAAAGCTTAACATAATTTTTAAAAATTTCCTCGTTAATAGAAAAAACCAAAAATATATTATTTTTGTTTTACTTTGGTTGTTTGTAACTTCAATATTTTGTATTAATTTTGTACATATCAATACCTTTCGATCTAATCGTCTTTCATGTTGAAACAAAATTTTGTTCACGAGGTATTGAAAAAAGTGCCCAAAATATGTTTTTCGAAAAAATCTCGAAAACGGGACTTAAGAAAAAAAAAGGTAATTTTCATGTTTCTCGACCCAAAATTAATCTAAAAACACTTTTTATACGAAGGTTTACTCGATGACCCTTAAATTTGTAAACTAGTGTTATTCATTATGGTGCAATTTCCAAATCAAGACGTTTTCCAGTCATAACGATATTGAAAAAATTCACTTTACTTTTAGCAGGCGCTCATTAAAATCTTTTTTTTGCTGTGTGCAGAGTATCCCAATTTCCGGAACCTGCTTGACTGTTAAATATTTTTTTTATATGCAGTATTTCTCATTGCATACTTTCGTGCGCACTCTCGAAAATGGAGCAACAACACCATCATCAACTACAACAAATAACAACATCACCAACAACAACAACAAAACCGAGTTGGTTGAGCCGCTGACGCCGGCAGCAACACTCGGCGCAATCAACGCAACGAGGCATTAATTTGTTGTACACTGTGTGACATAATTGGGTGACAGTGCGGCAAAAAAGTTGGTGGCCAGCCTTTTGCACTGAGTGCGGTGAGTGTGGCAGGCAGAACAGAAGTAACAGTGGCGAGAGCGCGACAGAGAGCGCGGTGTGGCAGAACCTTGTTGTTGTTGCAACCATGGTACGGCATTCAAGTTTATTAGCCTATGAAAAATTTGTTAGATTTGCGCTTTTCTTTTGACACCGCATTGAAATTTTAATTAATGCAGTCACAGCTGTTGCCCTCTCAAACCCCCTTTGGGTGCCGGAGCATGTGAAGTGCAACTGTTGAAGGACCTAAAATAAGGCCTGGCAGACAAATGAGCAACTTAGTTGCTGGCCATTGATTTTGACACCTCTTGAAGGGCAACATTGAAATGCAAGGGTTAGTCACTTTCAGTTAGTTCAAAGCAAACAAAAAAAGTGAAAAAGTAAGGCAAGTTTTTTTAGAGACAGTAGAGTAGAAAGGTCAAGGCAAAAAGTCTTTTCCAAACAGAAATTTGAATTTTCAAATAACAAGACGAAATACGCCTTTTCAAAAAGCAAAGCGAAAACAGCCAACCAGAATAACACAGACACAGAAACATAAGACTATAAGATCGTCATGTTTTTGGGGTTGCTTTATCCGAAAACGAGTTCAAAAACTTCAAGATAACCTAAAATTATGCCATAAAAAATCCATTTCTTTAAAATAAAACCACCTGTAGCAATAAATGGTTCGAATTTGTGGTTTTCTACTGTCTGTATATGTACTATATACTAGAGTGAAGTTCAGCTTTCAAGTGTGTGTATCTTCTTTAGCTACACTTATTACGTCAAGCTCATTCTCTTGCACTCAGTTGTCTAGGAAAATGTTGGCCAACCTCAACAACATTCTTATGTTTTGCCGTTAGTGGTCTCTGTTCTGTTGTTGCTCCTGCCTCTGCCTTTGTCTCCTATGCTGCCCTCTGGTCAGTTCCATCGTTTGCGGTTCTTGAGGTTTTGTTTTGGGTATGCCTTAGAGTCGGCTGCAGCACCACTAGTAGAGGAAAAAAAGACAACCATTCAAAGAGTCTTTTTCACTTCATCCTTTTTAATTTGCGCCATTTACTCTTTGCTAGCAAGCCATTTGCTGTTTTTGGCCCATTTTGGCCTGCGGAAATGAGCAAAGTTATATTCACTTGGCAAGGTAATTATGGTTGTCATAGCACTGCACAACACTGACAACTGCAGCACGCACAAACTTGCAACACTTTTGATTTATTTCACCCACACAGCTTGTACTCTGCAAATGTGATAGCCATACTAATTCATAAAATTTGAACAATTTTCGGAAACTGTATCAATTGAAAATGAATTGCAGAATTATTTTAACCAAAACAAGTCGACAATTTTTTTGTGGGTTTCCACAGTTCAATACAAATGTTTGATATTAAAAATGTTAAAAAAAATGATTATATTTTTTTAAGGACTACTTTGTATTTGTTTTGTATTATACCAGACACATTCACTTATGAAGTATATGAAAAATTTGTATTACACACTTGCAAAATTTAAAGTACAGTCAGACTTAACTATCAAACAGTGTATCACAATATTGAGGACATCTTTGAAGCTATTGACAAAACTTTAGCAAGGCCTAAACTTGAACCCGATTTTTTTGAGAACCAGTCAGGGTTATTAAATTTCTGTAAATTATTTAGTATGCCTGTTTATTTTTTTAACCCTATTTATGGATGACTGTAACGACAAATAATTTTAATATACTTTATGACTGTTGCAGCGCAACTTAATTGCTAAACGGCCTCTTGTCATAAATGGTTTCTCATAGGCAAATATTTCGCTTCATAAGGCCAGTACGCAGCAGCGAAAAAAATCGTCGAGACAAAACAAAATTTCATATAAAAAAAGCGAGCAAAATTTTTTGCGCCAAGAGTTTTACTCTCTTGTAGAGTATTTTTGTCGGCGATTTGCACTAGATGGCGCCAGCTGTAACAAAAGCTGCCAAATTATAAAAATGTTCATATAATGGCGAATAATAATTAATATAAAAGTTTCTTTGAATATTTGTAGCATCATTAAAAGCCTCTTAGCGACTCAGAATAAATAATAAGCGTCATTTCAAAATAATTTTTCCAACCCGGCATATGTACATATATTGTTTTTTTTAAAATAACAGGCTGCACATTCAATATTTGTTTTTAACTCTAAAACAAGCTCGTGGGGAAACACTGTTTTGTTCGAACATATTCATAATTGAAACTGCTTGAAGTACTTGAAATGAAAACACAGCATCATTGTAGCCACCGCTCTTAGTCTTTGAGCTAGTTTATAATTTTAATTATAAGATAGCTATTTTTAAATAAATAAAATAAATAAAATAAATAAAATAAATAAAATAAATAAAATAAATAAAATAAATAAAATAAATAAAATAAATAAAATAAATAAAATAAATAAAATAAATAAAATAAATAAAATAAATAAAATAAATAAAATAAATAAAATAAATAAAATAAATAAAATAAATAAAATAAATAAAATAAATAAAATAAATAAAATAAATAAAATAAATAAAATAAATAAAATAAATAAAATAAATAAAATAAATAAAATAAATAAAATAAATAAAATAAATAAAATAAATAAAATAAATAAAATAAATAAAATAAATAAAATAAATAAAATAAATAAAATAAATAAAATAAATAAAATAAATAAAATAAATAAAATAAATAAAATAAATAAAATAAATAAAATAAATAAAATAAATAAAATAAATAAAATAAATAAAATAAATAAAATAAATAAAATAAATAAAATAAATAAAATAAATAAAATAAATAAAATAAATAAAATAAATAAAATAAATAAAATAAATAAAATAAATAAAATAAATAAAATAAATAAAATAAATAAAATAAATAAAATAAATAAAATAAATAAAATAAATAAAATAAATAAAATAAATAAAATAAATAAAATAAATAAAATAAATAAAATAAATAAAATAAATAAAATAAATAAAATAAATAAAATAAATAAAATAAATAAAATAAATAAAATAAATAAAATAAATAAAATAAATAAAATAAATAAAATAAATAAAATAAATAAAATAAATAAAATAAATAAAATAAATAAAATAAATAAAATAAATAAAATAAATAAAATAAATAAAATAAAAATAAATAAAATAAATAAAATAAATAAAATAAATAAAATAAATAAAATAAATAAAATAAATAAAATAAATAAAATAAATAAAATAAATAAAATAAAATAAATAAAATAAATAAAATAAATAAAATAAATAAAATAAATAAAATAAATAAAATAAATAAAATAAATAAAATAAATAAAATAAATAAAATAAATAAAATAAATAAAATAAATAAAATAAATAAAATAAATAAAATAAATAAAATAAAGAAATAAAGAAACACAGCACTGTACAACAGTTTCTTGAATATAAGTAAATTATATATAATTCTTTTCCGAATGAAATAAGATAGAAACATATGTCATTTCAATTATGTAAAATCTGATTTTTGTTAATTACAACTAAGACGACACCACATTTACTTGGCCTGGGCAAATATCCTTCAAAGACTAAAATTATGTTAAACGACACTCTCGAAGCCTTGTAAAAATTTACAACAAACAAATAAAAAAGCATGTTTATAACAAAAGCAACAATTAAAACTACTAATTAAAGGAAACTTTAGGAAAAATTTGGTGATATGCAAAAAAAATTAAATGCTATTATTTATAGTGCATTAAGGCAATAAAAGAAAAAAGTACTTATTTGAATGCAATGCATTTATTTATAGAATATTGTTAAACTGAAAAAATGCAATGAAATTGGCGAAAATGGCTGAAAACCACAGTTAACTATTGTGAAAAGCAAATACTACAAAAACATATATATAAGTGCAATCACGTGCGTGTGTATTTATACTCATATATGTATATGTGTGTGTGTGTGTGAGTGCACTTAGCGTGGAAACAATAGCCAATAAACTGCATGAGAAACTAATTGAAAATTTTGTAAAACAAATTTGAAGAACAAACAATGAAAAACCAATAGTGCACATTAAAATGCAGAATAAAGCAGCATGCAAAAACAAAAACAAAACAAGAAGGATAACCATAATAATAAGGATCATAATAAATACTTCTACCACAAATCAGTAAAATGAATGTTTAATTGAAGCAACTAAATGAATAAATGCACTTTGCTGCAATGTGTTGAACACGCGTAAAGTGTTAAGTGTCTTTGTGTGGCTGTTGAGCGTCAAACACTTTGCTGCTGAAAATCAAAAATAAAAAAAAATAGTATTGTAATAAAATTAATAACCTGCATGGCATTTTATTTACACATAATAAATAAATTATAAAAAATTCCGCAATTAAAAGGCAACACTGAGAGTGCAACAAAAGCTAAAAGTGTTGCATGCATTTTTGCCACGCATTAAACGGAAGCAGACAGAAATTTTTAATTGTTGCCACACGCACATTGATTAAACTTTTTGCTTTTTTTTAATATAATTTTTTATTAACTTTTATTATAACTTTTCAATGTGGCCAACGTGCTAAGCAGTCAGTGGTCAATACATTTATATATATATAATGAGTGTATCTGTGCGCAGCGGAAGCGGAAGTTACGCCATTTGTGTTGTGGCGCTCACTTGGAGCGCCATATTTGCATAATTCGTGTCTGTGTGTGAGATAAACTCTCTCACACTCTGCTAGATGAACTTTACAGCAGCCCACTCTCCCTTGAGGGCAACTCCACTTTGTAACTATGTAATTGTTTAACCACACACTTGCGCTTTGCAGTTACATGCCATGTTATTGAAAAACAACAACAGCAACAATAATGACAATTACAACAACCAGGATTCCTGATGCTATATAAAACTGTACTGATGATATCGCCAATTACAGCACGGTCTACAGGAAAAATAAGAGTATTACAAGGCACGGCAGTGGGATACCCTGCACACACTTTTTGGACAAAGCTTAAGGTAGTATTCCTAGATGATTTTGTGGAGTTCATGGCATTGGGTGATGCTTTGTGAAAATGTCAACGTTTTATTGCGACGTTCGGTTGTTTCGGAGTTATAGCAAAAATCTATCAAATTTAAAAAGAATATATTTTTAAAATTATGTGCGTTCATTTTTTATGACGTTTCGTTGGTTTTTTTTTACGCTGGTACAGAAAATTTGCAATTGCATATTGCTCCTCAATCAATAAAATCATAGTACTGGAGTTCTATAGGAAGCGTTCTTGCTCCCAAGCTGTATACTTCCGCATGTATAGTGATACATACTCAACAATAAGCTTCTGGAATACCTCCAAAATAAATATAAAAATGTAGACCCCAACAATAAAAAATGTGCTGCTTTGAAATACACTTTCAGATGTAACCACTGTTCGCAGGAATTACAGGAATACATATATTATATTGAGGTATCGCATTCTTTTCTTAATAAACCTGGAAACCTGCCGATTTAAACATACGTATAAAATAATAAGTTGAACAACAAGGTGATTATTAATAATCCTGCTGACTCCCCGAATACATGTATATGGCTAATCTGCCATATATAAATATTGTATACTAAGAGGTTATTTGCCATCGTCGTGATCATCGTCATCATTTATTTTATTATTTGTTATGAAAATGTATTAAAGCAAATTTTTTGGCCGCGATTTTAACTATGGCTAAAATTTATTGAACAAAAAAGTTGCATTAAATCGTCGATTGACTACACTAGCTTGCAGAAAAATGTATCCTCAACATGTTTCAATCGTTACAGTAGTAAAATGGCACGCTTATTCCGAAAATTAAGTCCACAAATTTTTTCATGGAACGGATTTCGAGATATTTCGAGAAAAACACTTTTCGAAACTAAAAAAAAGTGTGTCTATTTAAAAGCAAATATCTCTGGTTATACTCAACTGAATTTGATTATTGTAGCTATTAGAGACATCGCTGATGTTTGGGTATATCATTTGGATCGGTGCAGGCGATTTTGAGTGACGAATTGAGCTAAAGAAGAGTCCAATCTTGAATGGTTCCAAAAACGATTTTTTTTTTTTTTCAAAGACCGTTGTGTTCTTCTGTGTTCCGCAACCTGTTTATTCTCTGATTTGGCTCCGGGCTAATCCGGGGACACCAATTTGGTGCGATTGAGATAATAAAACTGAATTGCATAAAGCTCTGGAGGCCATTCCGAAGGAGGACTTTGCCAATTGCGATTATAACTGGAAAATTCGTTGGTATAAGTGAAAGCCATAAAATAGACTTAAATAAATAAATAAAAATTTTGAAAATATAAGAAAATTCTTCTTTCAAATTGATTCTACAATAGAAGGTTGACTGAACCTGTACGCAAGCTGAATATTTATTTATAAAAAAAAGGTTAAAAAAATAAGCTGGTGACTAAAATATAAATATTTAATAATAATTGGAACTACAATTCACTAACAAGCCCATGCTGACTTCCTTATGTCAGTATGCTCTTCATATACGAGTTTTAATGGATAATCCGACAAATATTATCTAAATATTGTACAATAAGAAGTTGCTGCTTGCCATCATTTTGATCATCGTCATCATTTAATTTTCTATTTAGTCTGACCGTGTAAAAGTATTAATTTTTTGCCGAAAACGACGTTTGTCCCTCAGTCATAGTTACATTAAAATTATTATTTTTTATTTTTATTTTTTTTATATTTAACATTTTATTAGTTTTTCATACATTATTTTAGATAGGTTGGTGAAGCAAGCAAAGTCAACTAGTACAAAAAAAAAAATAAAAAATTATAAATAAATAAAATAAAATGTGAATATCAATTGGCTTCTTGGATTATTTTTTAATATTTGAATTATTTTATAAATAGGCCTTAACCCTGAAGATATTTCTGTTTTTCCTGTTTTTACTACTGTTTAAGTGTTTTTTCGTATCATTTCTTAAGGTAGATTTTAGTAGATGTTGGGCAAAAAAAATTTCATGTTGGACTAAATATATAAAACAAAAAATTTGTTGACGGATAACGTTTGATTTGGCCATTTATACGTAAAAAATAATGGATTAGATTGGTTTTTTAACCCTAAAATTTCGACAACGTTTTACAAAAAAAAGTGTAACACTTAAAAAAGTTCTTTAGGCGTAGGATCCCTTAGGTAACATAGTCTTTAAGTGTATCCTTAAGTTACTTCCTTTAAAACAAAGTCAATATACCCCTTTGATATACCTTACGCATTAAAAGTGACAACAATTTGTGCCTCGGCATGGCGCAACAATTGAAATTTCAATTAAAAGTCTTTATTAAAATAAAATATCCCACGCTCTCGGCTGCCTACGCGTCTCTCTCCAAGTGCGCTCTTTGCAACTCCATCTGTGGCGTCACCTTGTTGCTGCCTCACCCCCAAAAATACATGCAACACCGGCCTGTGTGGCTTTTGAATCTGCTGCGTCCATTGCAAAGTTAATTTCGGGTTGCTCTTAACTCGTTCATGTTGTTGTTGTTGCTGCTATTGTTGTTGCCACAAATTAAACGATGCAACGAGTTGCTTAAATGGTTGTTCGTCGCTCTGTCGCCCCGTCTACCCACTGGACCCAACTTTCAAGTGATTTTAATTAATTTAAACGCGTATTAAAAAGGTTCGGCCGATTAAAAATTCAAAAATTGAAAACGATAAAAATTTTATGTAAATTGGTACTTTCAATGCCACGCACATACAAACAGATGCACACTAATGCATTTACTCGAATTGAAAAATGGATCTAACAATGTAATAAATAAATATAAACTGTTCTTTTTTTTTGTTTTGTTCAAAATAGCGGCTATTTCATTAATTGCTGCTTGGCAGCGCAGCACCGGGTAAGTTCAATAGATTTTGCAGCACAGAAGGGACATTGGCTGACATTAAATTTGCAGAGGACACATGGCTCCAAATCCCCAACTAAGTCGTTGTTATTGCGTTCGAAGATAAATTAGATGGTGCACAGCACAGCACAAGGCAAATAACGACGCACAGTGGGGCAGAGCCATTGCAAAATTTGCACTGCACAAAAAATGTCTTCGATTGTATGAGGACTGCAAATTGTTTCACCCCTTGCAAGGCTTGTATAAAGACGCTTTGATATTTAATTAAACTAGACCGAAAAATTCGTATTCGTAACGAACCCCCAACTTATTATAATCTGCTCCAAGTTGTGCGTCTAAAGCAGTGATCGGCAGCTTTTCGAAAGAGTCTCAAGGTGTTCATGCTAATTATGATAAATTTAGCGTAGTAGTCTAGTACGTAGCATCGCCCAAACACAAAAACTGCAACTTTTAAGCAAACAGTGCAGCTTACTTCACGGATAATTGACAGCTAGATGGCTCCGGTAATATATGTTAGGTGGCGCTAGCAGTAACAGCAGCTGGATACTTTGATAGTGAAATGCATAAAGGATGAAAAAAAATGTTTGCGAAACATTCGTAAGTAGGTCGTGAAAGCCAGCTGACTCGTTCTTATTTAAGAGTAAATTAATATTGGAATGAATTATTTACAGCTTGCGAAAAATTTTCAATTCTATGCCTTGGCACAGAATCCGGCAGTCTTTTCTGAAAAATTCCATATGTCGTCAGTCACTTTCTTTGGGTGGTTTAAACCCCACTTTTCCACTAAGTAACTCACACGTCTAGACGCGTTTCTAAGTAAAGCCAAGCTGGCCTTGCCTTTTTAAAAAAAAAAAAAAATTGTAAATACCATTGATTTTTTACTCTTTTGAAAAGTTTGTGGATCTGCCTTGCCAATGTTGCTTTCAAATAACATGTTGCTTCATTTATTGTTTTTGCGCTAAAACAGAACGGATGATTTTCCACAAAGAAGAACCGATAAATATCCACTACTACAGCTAAATCGAACAATGTCCTCTACCGAACCGACTGTTGGACTTGGCTCAATCGATAGCCAAGTATGAGGAGTCAAAATTTCCACCGTTTCCTTATGTTTTGTGAATAGGGCAATACAGAACTGCTTGCCCTGCTTGGTGAGAGTAGCAGTGAAACAGCGGTTCACTGTCACCATTACGACTTGTACTGCTTTGCAAGTGTAGCGGCTTACTCTTACCAATACTACTAGCCTTACTGCATTGGTGTCAGTGTAACTTAGAAGATAGAAATATTTTAAAGAAGAATGGAGTTATGTTTTAGGTAAAATAGTAAGACAAGCAAGAAGCCATTTAGTATTAAGGCGGTTAGATCGGTATGAACGATCAAGAATTCGGGATTTGAGTTAAGTCTTCTTTTATTTTATACAAACATTGCACAAACCTCTATTACTTTTGACCGTTAAATCAGGTTTGTCCAAATGTATGTCATACAGCCGTTCTCTTTTTCGATACTACAGAGTATAAAATGTATATTTTTCTTTAGCTTAAAGAAACGAATGTTAGAGAACTACTCGCAAATCAAATAAATGCGAAATTCATTTGACCTTCAGTTTGAGTCCACTTTACAACCACTCAACACCTCGAAGTGATTAGTTTATTATGCCATTTTAATAGATAATAACCAACAACTGCAATATTTCTCAGAATTGAAAGCCTATAAATGTCCTTGCTCCGTTTAGCCTGCAACAAAGTTAGATTAGGGATTCGCTGAAGTCTTGGGCCTATTACTAGCATGATGATTGGCATCAACGTGATGAGGCTAAGGTTTCATTACTATCCATTTACAATTGTCACCTTACTTTTTTGTTGTTCCACAACCTATACTATTTTGATGGAAATGCTGAAGTCTAACTGGAAAAATAGGTTCAAGTGATGCATTCAAGTTTGTACAAAATTTACATGCCCAATATGAGAAGCGCAACGAAGAGTATGTTCAGGAGCTGGGAAAATGTGTAGATACATTGGAGTGCATCATTATGATAATAACACGAGGTAACTGTATCATCATTGGTGCTACAGCAGCTGCGCCATTTGTTATATGGTTTATTGATGGATCGATTTCTGGGGCAGCCGAGTGTGGTTGCAGATGGAAATACTGGCTATTTTCTGACAAATGGGTGTCGGGTTTTGATGTGTTTCATAGCGGGTTTTGGTTTATACATAGGAGATCTCTACACATTCATCTATCTTTCGCATTCAAATCTGTTAAGTAAAGTGTAACGACTGCTTGTAAAAGATTTGAATGATATGATGGAAAAAATGGTCGTAGTCGTAAGTGACGTCACTGAACAAAGGAGCTAAGGGAAATTGTGCGCTAGCAACAGCTTTCGTACCGATAAGTTATGCCTCCGAATATTTGTGGTTATTCCATTTTTATTTTGCTAACCTCGAACTGGCCTATTGGTTACTTCTATATGTCATGATCAATTTTAGCATTCTGGTAACACAAGTTGAATATGTTAATTTTAATTTTTATTTTCAATTTTTTTAATCACAATAAATTATATCAAATAAAATTGAACCGGATTGCAAATTTAATGCAGCGAAACTGTGTTAAAACCTTTTTTGTTTTAAGCCAAAGAACAGGTAGCCATATTATTAAGACATCTACGATTTTCTCACAGTATAAAGGTTAAATTTAATGATTTTAATAGTTTTTCTACACCTTTGTCTATGTCCTTCAAACAAGCATTTTAATAACTCTTTCCTACAGAGACCACTTAACAACCACTCAACGCCTAGTAATAAGTGATTAGCTTATTATGCCATTAAAATAGATAATAACCAACAACTGCAATATTTCTCAGTATCGGAACCCGTATAAATATCCTAGCGCCATTTGGCCTGCAACGAAGTAACATCATGAAGACCAAACAGGAAAGGCCTTCAGTAAGATTCGCTAAAGTCTTGGAGAATACGAAGCGTGCTAGCATGATGATTGGCATCAATGTGATGAGGGATAAATTTCATTGCTATCCACTCACAGTTGTGACCATTGTCATGTTTGTGCTTTATAGTTGTTCCACGGCCTACACTGTTGGGATGGAAATGCTGACCTCAGCTGACTGGAAAACTGGGCTTAAGTACAGCGTCGTGGTGAGCAGTGGACTACAGTCGCTCACTCGATTGACGTCCGGCATTAGGAAAGTCAAAGAGATGGGCGGTGCCTTAAAGTTTTTGCACAAGTTATATTGCCAATACGAGGAGCGTAGCGAGGAGTATGCTCAGGAGCTCGGAAAATGTGTGGATACATTGGACTGGGTCAATAAGATAATCAGGCGAGGTTACATTGTCATCGTTGGAACCATTGGTGCAATGCCATTTCTTATGTGGCTTATTGATGGACCGCGCTTTCTGCTACTGCAGTATCATATTCCGGGTCTGAATGCAGATACAGATACTGGCTACTATCTGACAAATCTGATACAGGTTATTACGGTTTTCATAGCAGGGTTTGGTTTATATGTAGGAGATCTATACATGATCATCTTTTTGATACATACACAACTATTTGGTATAGTTTTACGGCTGCGTGTAAAGGATTTAAATTTAATGCTAAACGATATAGCAAATGGAAAGAGTGAAGTCACTGAAGAAACCATAACAAAGGAGCTTGGCGAAATAGCGAACTGGCATCAACTTTCTAAATGGTAAGTTAAATAAAATTTCGAATCCATTACACTAAATAAGTCGCTATTAAACAGTTACAGTGAAGAGATCAACGACGTCTGTCACGATATAATCGCAACTCAGGTGCTGACCTCCGGCTTTTCTGTGGTCGTTTCCATATTTGTATTGCAAACCTCTAACTGGCCTATGGGTTATTTATATTTGCCACTGTCCTACTATTGCATGATAATTTTCTGCGTTCTGGGCACATATGTTGAATATGCTGTAAGTAGTTTAGACTTGGTGCGTTAGGCATCGCAGGACTGCTAAGCGTAAGATAATTGTTTTCCCCACTCGTCAAAATTTCCGAAACACTCAATCAGAAAAAGTACAGGGTACTTTATAGCCAGGGTGTCTCGAATGTAACCGTCCCAATTGTTTTCCATTAAATCTTTCGTCCTTATTGACATTAATAGTTTGCTTTTAATAGGTAACAATGTTATACCAATTTAGACGATTTCGGGTTTGGCCTCTAATTGCCACTTGATCTATAGTACGAAGAGTCCAATTCCTTGGTTGATTGTCAAACTAAATACAAACTCGTACTGTATGCGTGATCTTAGATATTAAGCTGACAGAGATCCAAGTTCCGAAAGCTCTAAAATTTTGAGCTACTTTTCGTTTAATTTTGTCTGAAATTCGTTTTTTGGAAAATTCATAAAAGCCCCTTCCGGCTTGACGGCCCTAAGTTAGTTTTATCGTCATTAGGCAGACAAAGGTACTATAAGGACGTTCGGACATTAAAAAATTAACCGTCTGTCACCCATGCCTATGCGGTATTAAGCACTATGATATGGATACGGGGATCAATCATGGGTAAAAACGGAAATTTGTCAAAAAAATAATTTTACTTAGGATCTAAAATCTAACTTCTACAAATCAGTTCACATAATTTTGGCAGGCCTATTAAGTAGAAAGTTTGCGCATTAAAGAGCATCCATTCACGTTTGATTTGTAATTAACAGAACGATGGAATCGAATATGATATGAATAACATACAATGGTATCACTTAAAACCTAGACAACGTAAAATGTTGGTTTTGATGATCCTGGCAACACAAAGACCAATAACCTTCAGTGTTCTGAATGTAATACCCCTCACTGTCAGCACAGGACTAAAGGTAAAATTAAAAAAAAAAAAAAAACGAAGTAAAACTTACTTATGTACACCGCATTTATTTAGATGACCCGACTAATTTATACTATGACCATGATGATAAGCACTACCTCGGAGCAGAAGTAAACTAAGGAAATCTGCTGCAATTAAAGCTTAATTAGACCAAGCACAATAAAGCATATACGCAAATTACCGAACAAGTTTGAAAGCCTGTATACCGATGGCCTTTTGACAAATTGTGACGGTGTAAGTTATTTGGAGCCCCTTAGAAATAACACGAAGCACGTTAATAAAATCATCATGTTCAGATTAAATTATATCTGAATTTTATTGCCACGAAAACGTGGTGAAAATTACAATACTACAATTACCTGCAGGCACAGATTACTGGAGAGTACGCAATGACTCAAGTTTGTTATTTTGCATAGGAACGATGACTACTTTACTTTTATTTGCTTAAACATGTAATGAATCGATCTGAATAGTAACTGCGGTAAGGCTCAAATTTTTGCCCTATTGTATTCACTAATGGTCAAGAGCTTCATCAAACATTTCAAGGCGTTTTCAGCGTTCCCAAATTTTAAAGTTCAAATTAAACAAAACGTAATTAAAAATCGTTCTTAAGGATTCTTGGGCATATAAAAAGGAATAACGAGCATTTAGTGCAAATAACAAGCCAAAGCTAATAAAGTCTTTGCAAGGGTATACCAAAAAAGTAAAAAAAAGAAAGGTTAAAACATGAAACAAAACCAACACAGCGGCAAAGTAAGCAAACATCTCGGATTAACAGTGGCCATTGGTCACTTTGTTGGCAGCAGAACGTGCTTTATATGGAGGACATGGAGTACACGAAGGACATGGAGTACATAGTGTAAACTCAGTACTATATTGCATACCTAGCTTCTGGCTGAGAGACCAAAAGTTGTTTACACGATTTTCAGCGTTCTATGCGTGTATCTGTGTGTATGTGTGTGTGTGCTAGTGACAAAACATGGCAAACAAAACATAGCGAAAAGGACAAAGCTAAAGCTGTAAATAGTGGACGAAGACTAGAAAGACATTGAGGAAGTTAAAAAATGCAACAGCAGCAAGCACCAAAAACTTGAGCGCTAAGTCTAAGGGATAGACACTGTGAAAGGGGTCTGAAGAGGTAAGGTATTTCGGGATTTGGAGTAGTAGAAGAGAAAGGACTTGGCCGGCGTCGTGCATTAGCAAAGCATTCAAGAGGCGCTTGGCAAAGTAACTAAAGTTGACTAAAAGCAGTTTATCGTGCTGTCCGTGGGTTAAAGGACGAAGTATGAACGCTGTAGTGAGTTGAGAAGCAGCTGGAGGGTACTTGCACGTGTAGCTGGCAAAGCGCACGTGTATCTGGCACTGGTCATGGCCATTGTTGTTACCTTTTGCCCATTGCTGTCTATCGTGCTTTATCTGTGTATCTGCGTGCTCTGACTGTATCTTCACATGTATGTGTGTATGTGTGTGTGTGTGTGTGTGTGTGGGTTGTCAGAACTTAAAGACTAGCTAAGCAAGCTTTTGTGGCCAAGGCGTCGAGAGTTAACCAAAAGTAGCTTGACCAAGTTCCAAGTTCTTCTGACAGTACCAAGTGCCGTAAGCCGCAGCTAAAGTGTTTTCCAAGATAGCGTCGACTGTTGCTATTGTTGTTGCTGTTGTTTTTTTTTTGCTAATGTTGTTATTGTTTTGAGATTTCTAAAGCTGGGGCAAAGTGTCGAATTGAATTGTATGGCAGCTATTACAATGGCCATACAAAAGCCTGGCTTTGACTTAATGAACGCCTTGGCGCGGCTTGGTTTTGGCCCAAACAATTGCCCCGGCAACACAACATATATACATACACCTACACACACTATACAATAAACAAAGAGTTTCTTGAAATGGTTTATGCAAACGATTTCTGCGTAGCCATTAGACATCTAGCTGGCAGTATTTCCGCTTTGGCGGGCTGGAAAGTTAAAGGCATTCCGCTAGATGCGTTCAGACGATCTAATTTCCTTGTTTAGTTTTAAAAATTTATGCGCAAAACAGTTTAGTTGCATAGTGTTGAAAAATAACAAAAAATTAACTATATGTATCCCTAGAAAGCCAGTTCAAAAAGTGTAACAGTAGTGAAAAATTGTATATGCATTTTTCTTAGAATTTCAAATATTTCCGACTAGAACAATTTTGAGGCTACGTTTGCTTTTCTATTTCAATATTTACAATTACTTGAATTTTTTCGTATGTGAACACTTTGGACCAGCAGAAAGTTGTAGTACCATTGAAAAATTATTAGCTGGGCTTCGTAACTCAATAAAAATTCCGTTTTGCTTAACATTTAAAAAAACTTTAATATGAATGTCAAATTTCCGGTTTATCGAAAGTTCTAACGACCCTACACACAATACAATCGATTGCACAACCTGCTCGATTAACTGCCGAGTTGTCAACAAAAAAGATTGCCTTAATTGTTTCGTTTATTCGTAAAAGTTAGCCGTTTCGATAAAAATTTAATTTTTTTTTTTTGGCCTTTCTTAAGAAGTTACGAAACAGATTATCAAGATTTTTATCAGCCGTACAAAACGAGTATTTTATTGTTCAGGAGTTAAACAATGACAATCTATTGAAAGATCCGTGTCGTGTTTTATCATAGAAATAAATTTTCGACTTAATTTAAATTTTCGAAATTTTTTTCTTTTAATAATTATTTTATTTAAATAAAATAAAAATAAAAAAACAATTTTTAGCTAACAAATAAATCTAAGTTTTTTTTAAAATTTATTTTTAGTTCCATATTTGTTATTACTTTTTTCACTTTTTTTATAAATGTTTGCATAGATTGTAAAAAAATAATATCACTTGGAGTGTTCACTTTGTCGGGCATAAATGCCAAAGGGCAAGATGCCTGAGTAGCAACGTAAGACACCGTAACAACGAGGCATGATGGCAAAAATGCACGTATACTCATTAAAGCCCTACTAAAAACTTATGTGATTAATGAGATTTAATGAGTGTTTTTTTTTTAATTTTTGCTTTTCTACTGAAAGATAAGTTTTTCAAATAAGTTTATTTTTTTTTTTTTAATTTACAAATGTTTTACTTACATTTTTATAGTCTACAGGAAAAATATAACCAAAAAAAAAAATTTATTATATTTTGCTGGATCATTTAAATAAAGTATTTTTGCATTTCGAAGTTTTAAAGTGATGTTACGATTTTTGAAAAATAAAAAATAAAAAATTTTAACTTATCTTTCTATTTATAAAGAATTATTTCACTTGTACTTAGCAACTTAACGTTGCTTGATAAGAAAATAAATCTTTTGCAATGACAAGAAATTAGTTTTGTTAAAAAGTTTAAACATATTACTTAAAATATAAAAATAAAATATATGGCACGAAAAAATAATTTTGTTTTTGAAATGAAATAGTTCAGCGCATTAACCTGTGTGTAGCAAAATGTAATTCCCAGTGTTGAAAAACGCATATCTTTGTGATTTCGTAAAACTTTACTTATATTTCACACTCAGGGATTCTATAAATTAGAAATTACTCGTTTGAACACCACTAAGAATAGCTTTTAAATGACGGTGCAGTAGTCTCTGAGTCGTTTAAACTGTTTGGCTCGTAATAGAAATGTTCTTTTCGTTGTTTTATGCCTATTTACGCTTTTTACAGGACATCCGGTAAAACAAGCTACAACTTGGCACGCCCACAACCCAATACTACCCCGTAACTTTTCCAGACAATACCTTGCTTTATATTTCTCACACGTTCCAATTACACACACAAACACGTATACATACAGTTGAAAATGTAAGGACTCACAATATAATAGCGTGCAAAAGAGCTACTTCATCGTTCAGCGGAAGTGATTGAAGGTGTGCTCGTATTTGTGTACACATATACATATAAGCGTTTTATTTTATGCATATGTGAGTATGTGCGTATGTGTGTTTGTATTTTTCGCATACAAAATGGCAGCGACTTATATGCGAACTTTGAGTGCAGGTCGAGACATTCTGGCATACATTAAGGCACAGGACCCAGACTAGCCAGGACCCTAAACCTACACGAGACCCATACGGCGGCAGCCGCTTTGATTTTTCTTAGCTTGAACAGACCGGACCGTGCGCCAAAGTGCTAAACTATGTTGCCGGCTTTTAAGTGGTTCAGTGGCACCTTTTAACCTTTTTCCTTTTTTTTCTCCCTTTCTATGCTACGCACTGCTTGCTAAACTCATAGCGCCACATACAACATGTGGCAGGCATGTATATTTATATGTGTGTGTGTGTGTGCTTGTGGCACGACAAACGTTTTCAATTAGCAGTTCATGCATTTTTTAAGGTTAATGAAATATGCAAAGGAATTTTAAATACATACAAGCACTTTGTTATACAAAGTTGTGAAAGTTAAATGTCTCGATAGAGAGATTTATCTACGCATATATATAGACTATGTATTATTTAAGTATTTTAAAGTTACCAAAGTGAAAGTGAAAAAATAACGCTGCAAAGTATGTCAAATTTTTCTTGCTTTTCTGCTTGCTGTTCTGCAATGCAAAATGTTTTTTGCATTTTATTTTTTGCTTTAAATAGTCAAAGGCCAAATGGCCGCCATTAACAGCTGACAGCAGCGACAAAATGGCGCCGTGTTGTTAGCGGAAACGTGTTCGATTGGCGGCAACTTCCGTCTTACACCATATGTAATGACAGGAAGAGCTTGTGCTCTGTTGTTGTAGTTGTTGCCACAGGCAGTGCCACAAACTTGATCAGCGTCTTTCGGCATCTGTCGTTGCCCGAAATTGCCAATTGCCATTGACTGTGTAGCGCATAATTAAGGCTTGCAACCTGCCTCTGGCTTTGCTGCTGCCGTTGCTGCCACAGCCTCTGTCTCTGCCACTGCCACTGCAACCGACGGAACAAGAACAGACAACAATTACAAATGTAATAAATGTAACGCCAAAGTGCAATTGCTGACACGCTTGCCTGAACTCTCTCTCTTTCTCATTCGGCTGTGTGGCTGCCACTACCGAGCTGCGCTGCTTTGGTTGTGGCACTGCCGCACTTGCAGCCAGCATGAGTAAAACTTCAAAAGTCAACGAACTACACATGCAAAACAAACCCACTCACACTCGCTGCTGTAAGTATGAATACATTTGCACCTTGCTGCAGAGGCATCTAGCACACATTTACCTAGTTAGAAGTTGCCTAGCTCAAGTGTTGTTGTTTTTGTTATTGTTGTTGCAAGCACTCGTGCCACATGCGCAGCTACACTGGCAGAAATTAAAGCTTTATGATTTGTTGTGGCTGTCATAGATTCAAAGCTTAATATTTGCAATAATTTTGAAATTTTGATTATTGTCTCCAATCTTAAGATAGCAGAACAGTTTGCCAAAGGCGATGAATAAAATAACTACTAAGAATAAGTAAGAGCAAAAATGAGCCAGCTACGATTAAATGAAATTTGTAATTGTTGAACCAAACACTTAACTTACGCACTAAAACAACTTGTTTCTATTCGAACAATGAACCATATGAAGTATTAAAATATGGAAGAAAATATTTGCAGCAGCCGATTCATAGTTTAGTTGGACCTATGGGGCTTTTATTTTGTTTACTTGCAAAAATTGGGGAAAAAAATAATAATTCAATTCTATTAAAAATGCTACCAACCCAATTTTTGAAATTGTTATCATAAGCATTTACATTATTTGCGCCATATTGACTTTGTCAACGTTTCCTTATTAATAAATAACAATAAATAAATTTCCTCTCTCTCTAGTTGCTTGCAACTTACAGTGAGAAGTCTAGATGTGATACATTTTTCAAAAGATTTCATTCGATCTTAAAAATTTTATGGAATTTCATTTCGATTCATTTCTATAATTTCTCTATTAAATAGCCATGCGTACTCCGCATAACGAAAAACGAAGAAATATTTCTTTTACCCTTTGTTAGCACCGCATTGAACCTTTCGATAAATTTATATCGTTTACATTTTCGTTTAAAGCAAAGGCTTAATGACGCCACACGAAGGATTACAAAAGTATTAAAACAAGAACACGAACTCGTGCAACGACGATATATAGAGCAACTATCACCGTTAAAACTTTTCGAAAAGTGCCTTTTAACCAACATCATCCCATATCTGGAACTTCATAATAAAATTCGTGCAAACATGGAACCATTAAGCAGGTCAATCAAATAACATCAAAAATTCGAGCCGCGTTTGAACATTGGGGATACCGCTCTGCAATATTTCTGTATGTCTCTCAAGCATTCGACAGAGTTTGGCTAGATGGTCTAATGTATAAAATTAATACATACCATGCTTCCTGCCAACACGCACAGTCTTCTGAAATCATACCTCTACAACAGGGTAATTTCTGTGAGATGCAACACCGCCATGTCTGACGACCACATCATCGAAGCCGGAGTCCCCCAAGGCAGCGTACTTGGCCCAACTCTATATCTTCTCTACACAGCGGACATCCCCACTAGCAGACAACTATTAACATCGACGTTTGCTGATGACATAGCAATAAAATAGTCGAAGCTACGGCAAAGTACTACAACAAACTGTCTTCACACCCAAACCACCTTGCTAAAGGTCTAACACGGCTATGCGACAGATCTCGGCTCCGCCGTAGGGATCGTCTACACCAGCAACAAATATTAGAGGCATCATAAGTTATAATTAAAATAATTTAATTTGTTAAGATTTGTAAACATATTGTTAGTTCTCACAACGAGAAGATTCAATTTATGAAGAACAGTTAAATAATAAATAAAAAAAAATTTTGTTTGATTATATTATTGCTAGCACTTTTTTGTCTTTTTAATAAATTTATTTTTTTTATTTATTATTTTAGCAACAATAATTATTAAAATTAACCACGCTTTAACTATTTTATTACAACGGAAATGGATTTTTATGCAAGTCATGAACCATATGTGCCTTTTTGAACGTATGCTAAAAATTCGTTTTTAGGTATGCATGAAATTTTTGGCTTGGCTCAGAAAAAAAAAGTAGCAACCTTGAAATTCACATAAATAAGGTAAAAGATTTTTGGTTAATTCGATTTGATTTCATATGAAACAAAGTAGTCATATTCAAATCACATAAAACTTTCGTTTTGGTGAAATTGGAAACACAAAATGTGTGGTTTAAAAACGAATCCGAAATAAAATATTTTCCTTTTCCCATTGCTGAATATTCAAAAAAAAAAAAAAAATTTAATTAGTACATAAGTGCCTAATTAAAAGTTTTTCCAAAAATTTGCCTTAAGTCTCAAAATAAATTAACTTAAATGCATTAAACTGAACCAAAAGCCGTATAATAATGACCAAGGTAATATACTTAATCAACTGTTGCAGTTTACTTTACTCTTATTAAAATTTCCTAAATATTAATTTTTTATTATTATATTGCTGTATGAACCCATTAAATTTACTTCAATAAAGATTTGTTAAAAAAAATTCTTGCAGAGCTCGATTTTTTGTTTAATGAATAAAAGTGACAACATTTTTTTCAGTGTAAATGCATAGTAGATGTAGTTTATGTGTGTGTGGGTGTGGGTGTCAGCGGTTTGCCCCTATACTATGTAAGAGTATATACGAGTCATACAATTTCATTTACATATTTGTGCACGTTCCTTGCCTAGTTTTGTTTTTGCTGGAAGCATTGCCTAGACAGAAACGACTTTTTCTTTTATGGAACCCTTGTGTTTGGTTTGGTTTCTGCGGTTTGTTTTTGTAGCAGTCAGCCAACGTCGTCATCGTTCTCATTTTCGTCCTGGTGACTCGTATATGGCTGGGACTTCTCTGTTGTGGTTTACACGTAGTACTTGCCACTACACTCATTTCATTTAAAATTTTAATTTTAATTGTCGAAAAAATGCCATGCGCCAACACAACGCAAGTCAGTCTTTCAGTCTGTCATTCTTTGAGTTACTCAGTCATTTCATCATTTAGTCAGTCATCTGGCCATTTATTTTGAAACTCTTTCAAAAGCATTTCCAACTCGATTCAAATTAAAGCTAAAACGGAAACAATTTGAAAGACATGAAATGCCGCAAAATGCCTTTTTGCATTTTGGCCAAAAACTAAGGAAGCAATAATAAACAATTTGAAAGCCAAGAGTCCTGCTCAAAACAGTCTGCATTCGCCAAGATGACTCTATGCCCCAAGGGCTTTTAATTTCAACTACTTAAAAAGCACTTTGAGTATTCAGATAAGTACAGGAATGTTCACTCTTCATTAATGAAGCAATTGTGTAGCAATTGAAGTACAAAGAGGTTTTCAGTATACTCAGTCTTAGTGAGTACAGCATATTCATTTGAATGCATTCATTTGAATATCTAGCTCACCATGACCTCAATATTGCCTTTGACACATTCATGCTACAAGTGAATGAATGAATGACAGAATGTGATGCATTTAGTATTGTCAACATCGATTGAATAAGTGTTTATTGCGAGAGATAAAAGGGTATTTACATAAAGTGACAACGAAGATTTTCGATTGCTAAAATATTTAAGCCTTGAACGGTAAGATAAAGACATAAGAGTGAAGAAAGTGAAGCCATGATTTCTTCGCAACTTTACTACAATTATACTTTTACAAAACTAGACAGTTTCGATACTATTCCGATATTTTGAATACTGAGCTAGGATTTCTGTGTCGATACCGTTTAAACCATAATTTGGTTCTCAATAAATTTGGTATCGAGCAAAATGTTATCTAATTCTTGGGGCTGGCGCATAAAAATATATAAGATAAGTATTGATCATGAATTGTCAGGTAATAAAGAACATAATAAAAATAATTATTAACTAGGACCTTCTGTGAAAAGGCAAGGTGCTGCCTTGCAACATTGAATTTTATTTTGCCAACAGGGTAATGGGTAAACTGCTTGAACTGCTTGATAAGAATAGCTGTGAAAGCGAGCCTATTTTCTTTTTGGCGCTGTTTAATTTTAGTTATAAGTGCGTAGGTGTGAGTGTAGAGTAGGCGAAGGGATAGTGTAGGACACGCTGATCTCTGTCTTAGCTTTAAGAATAAATAGCTAGATAAGGTGAGTTCGTTTAGGATCTATTAGTGTTGGATTGTATGAGAATTTTGGGATTCGATGCCCAATTCGAATAAGTCTCGGTAGGTCAGTCAGTCAGTGTCAATCGGTGCAAGTCAATCAGTGAGTCAATGACGTAAAGTTATAAGCGTAACGCGCAAATAATATAACTGAGAATTATCGTCTTTGGAAGGATGATAGCTGGATATTTATAATTACTAAAGCACCGGATGCGACCGCATCGGTGTTCAATGTATAATCATTTAATTATAATCATTTGGCTACATTTTGCGTTGTTTGTTAAAACATGAAAAACAGTCGCTATGATGTAAGAGTATATAAATATTTAAACGCTCTTTTTGTCATTCGCCATGAAATAACTTTACTTTGCTCGTTCGATAAATATTATTTCATTCGCATTTTTGGAAACTACTTTGAACACCTTTTTGAAGAACAAATGGTGTAAAACTCACTTTAGCGATAAATCCTATTCATTTTTTCTTTTCGAGGACTATTTTGAACGCCTTTTTGAAGACCATAGTGGTGAGAAACGCACTTTTGTGAGAAATATTTTTGAAATTCGAATACGAATGTGTGTACTTAGTTCATCACTCCCAATGCATCCGTACATCTTAATTTCCTTGTAGTGGGTGCATTCTCTTAGTCTATATCCAGATAATGGTAACCACACTCCAACCGATAGTTGCTTCAATCGTTCATTTTATTGTAAGAACCGTTTTGAGTCCAAAAAGTTTAAAAAATAATATTATATTTTTTAATTAATGAAACTGTCTATTTTTCGAACTAAGTAAATTAAATTTATTTTAAAGTAAATTGCTGACATTTTAGTAGCAGAATTTGCAATCTTCAATACAATGACAAACAATGTCTACTTTTACTTTAAGGAAGTTCTACTGTATCAATGTATTTGTAAGTATGAGTTTGTAATTGTGTGCGTGGATTTTGTGTATGTGCCACCTTATAAATTGCTAAATTTAATTAAATCAAACAACAAACGATGTTAAAAATATTTGTACACACATACACCCAGGCCTCCACACTTCATTACATGCATGTACGCACATACCTACAAATATACAGACACAGATACTATACTGAAAGTATGCGATGCATTGGTGTGTGTCGCTGAACCCAGCGATTATTTCAATAGCAACAACTAAAATATTTAATATGTTCCACAAACGGCATTATCAACAGGTAAATAAATTTAATTTAAACACAAAACACACACTCTTACAAAATTATGCTACATAGATTAACGACCACACATAATGTACATATGTATGTATATATATAAAGACGCATTACATATGGTCTACATGTGTATATAAATTACAAATAAAATAAATAACAAATACAAATGGTGCAAATACCAGTAGCAGGACCGTAAGTAATCATATCATAAATGCAGCATGCAGCAAATTAATCACATCAAAGGCAAAGCAAGAAGAAGAAAATAATATATATATACATATATATATAATATAAATTTGTGGACATGCCTGTATATGGGTAATATAGTGATAAGCTTGAGATGCTTTGAAAATATGTGCCTAACCACTTGCATATATTGTATGGCAGTCAAATGAAGACAGACACCCAACAATGATGCATTGTCAGAATATCTTTAGAATTAAATTAAATTAAATTAAATTTAATTTTTGAATGAAAAGTTGCACACTACATTGATAATAATGTTTATAAACTCAGATAGTTTTTGTTAATTGATTGGTATAAGCTATGTTGTTCAAGCTAGCGTGTATACATTTTTTCAAAAATTTCTGGACATTATCTATTGACAAACATGTATTAAAAGAAAAGCCCGTTGTGCACTAAGGCAACTAGAAATTTCCTTACAAGTAAGGCCTTGTTTTTTTTTTAATAAATCTCTCTTCTCATTTCTCCTACTTTTCAAACAAATGTACGTAGGCCATACTTGGCATGAGGCCATTTCATATGTACAATCATAATCATATATATATATAATACATATAATGAAACGAGATATAGAAATTTGCATAAAATTATGGCGTTTCGTCTTGGGGCTAACATTTTTGGAAAAAGTTAAGGCCGTAAAGCGAGGTTTTCGAAGCAAGTCTGTCAGAGACTGCGTATACGCGATATTTGCACTATAGTTTTTTTAAACATATAAAGCAGCTTTAAATAAAAACTTTTATTAAACTTATTGTTATATTTTTGCTTTTATTACTTTAAAAAAAAAAACCGATTGTCATATTTTATTTTATTAAAACCTTTAATTTTGAAAATTTTATATGCATATAATCAAGAATTTTGATACATTTTAAAACGAGAAATCGAAAATTGGATAAAATTTACTTTTTTGCTTTGCTTGAAAGCGTTTCGTGATTTTGGGCAATATTCTTGGAACGAGTTAATGCCGCAAAGCGATTTTTTAAAAGCAAGTATGTCACACACTGCGAATACGCGATATTCGTATTACACTTACTATAGTATTTTTATTTTTTAGCAGCTTTAAAATAAACTTTTATTCAACTTACTTTAATTTTTTGAAGCAAAAAAAGAGGTTTGTTCCTTGTTATAATATTAAAAGCTTTTATTTTTGAAATTTTAATGACACATAATAAAAATTTTTGGTTAATTTTAAAATAAAATACCGAAAATTGCTTAAAATTGTATTTTTTTTTTTCACCTTGGGGTCAACCTTTTTGGAACGAGTTAAGGCCGTAAAGCACGGTAGAGGTCCACACTTTCAAATTTTTAAAGCAATTTGGTCAGACAATGCGTATGCGTGATATTAGCATATTGCCATTCTTAAACACATTAAGCAGCTTTAAAGGAAACTGTTATTAAATACTAAATGCTGCAATTGTTTTGTAACTTTGGAAATGAATTCTTAAATATTTATTGAAAGCCTTGACAGCTTGTCGGCGTTGACAATGTGACAAAATAATGAATATTACATTTAAATTTTCCAAGTGCCACTTATGCACGCGCAGACACAATGTGCATTTGCTCTTATTGTTGTTGTTGTCATATGTGATGCTTTTGCATTGCAGTTGTTGTTGCTGTTGTTGCAGGAAGCCATCTTTGCTTCATGTTGCAAAAGTCAGGCCACTCGCATAATACCTCTTCAAGCCATGTTTATGCCACTTTATGCAAAAATAATTGCACAATTAGTTTGAAGTTGGCACTGCTTCCACAGTCGCTCTCTCTATCGTTCTCTCTCTCTCTTCTCTCCTTACCTGTGTGTCTCTCTGTCCCTGACACTAGAGCACATTGTAAAATTGGTTCAACGCCGGTAGCAAGGCATCAGGTGACGTACCTGTCTGCTGTCCAAGTTGCTCTTAGCGCTCTTTTCAGCCTGCTCTCCCTTCAAGGCCCACTCCCTGCTCATTAGTAAGAGTTTTGAATGCTATTACAGCGTCATCTACTTTTATTTTTTTTCGTGTTTTTTTCTTTCTTCTGTCTAGCTGTAGCCTAGGCTCCCCAACTGTTTGTACACTGGTTCATAAGTGCAATGTAAACATACACGCTACGCACCCCCAAAACACTCCTTGCCTTCGCACCACACCCACAAACACACATGTGTCAAGAAGTTGCATGTGTGTGTGTGGCACGCCCTCAAACGTGCACACACGCCAACGGCACTTTGCTTTTCTGCACACATGTAGCAAGCCCTGTTGTAGCACGCTCAGCCCAACCCCATCCCTTCTCAGTCACCCACTCATCGCACTAATTTGTACAGTAGGACAATGCAATGGCAACATTGCTGTGAGGCAAGCACTAACTGACGGCACTGGGTTGCAAGACAATGCGCTTTAAATTGGTAAGATTAGCTTTGGCATTCGGCGCTTAGCTGCTCTATAGTACACCAAGTCCAAGTCCCAAAGCAGATCAGCTCAAACAGCAGCAATCCGGCCCGGCTGCCGCCCACTTTTGACATTTACGGATTTACCTGTACGTTAGCAGCTGTAAGCACTTTTTGCTATTGCTTTTTATACCCTGTGACGTATGGTACAAAGGGTATATTAAGTTTGTGCAAGCCGAAAATGTATGTAACATACAGAAGGAAACTTCGAATAACCCCCAAAGTTACCTAAAGTATGATCAGGGTGACTAGAGAAGTCGATATACCCATGTCCGTCTGTCTGCATGAACGTCTAGATCTCAGAGATGGTAAGAGCTAGAGCGACCGAATTTTCAGATTAGATGCATAATTATGTCAGGGGTGACCAGTTTATTTTACTTTTTCGATATCGGCGTTATATTATATAGCTCCCATAGGGGTGTTTCAGAGGACCCCGAAAAAAACAAAATTTTTAGATGGATAATTCGTTTGTTTATGAAGGTATCATAACCAAATTTGGCACTCGGAAGTTTTTTAGAGACCTCCAGCACTGTACCAAATTTTATCACAATCGGTTGACTATATCATATAGCTCCCACAGGACCAATCGGTAAAAAAAAAAAAATTTACAAAATTGGTTGTGATTCGTTTGATTGTGAAGATATTGTAACCAAATTTGGCATTAAGAAGTTTTTAGAGTACCCAAGCATAGTACCAAATTTGATCAAAATCGTTTGACTATATCATATAGCTCCCATCAGAACGATCGGTCATAAAAACATTTTTGTCTCAAAACTCGTCTGTTTTTGTTTGTTTATGAAGGTATCGTAACTTAATTACGATATAAGTAATATTTTACTTTGTTAAAAAACTTTGGCACTAAAAAAGAAATTATATTCACTTCGAAAATTCTTCTCGGCAGAAATCTGGAATTAATACGCAATCACTTTTGCACAAATACATTTCATAATTTTCAACAAGGATTTTCAGAAAAGATGTGCTTCAATTGTTATTAAAAAGAGGAACAATAAAAGAATGAATTCCGTAAAGGTTGTTTTAACATCCTTGATATAAAATATAAACAAAATTGATGCAGTTCGAAAACTGATATAGAAAGATTTGTTAGCAGACATACCGTGACATGCATTTATGTGCTTTAGTGGGAGCAGCATAAATTCATTATTTCAATTTGACAATATTCTAGAGAAAAGCTCGTTTGGATTGGTAAAAGAAATGATTCAAAAAGTTCAACCGAAATATCTCAAAACACATTTTCGGTACACAATGGGCTACATTGGTACATTTTGGAAAAAATCAAAGAATGCTTGTACGGAGCATTCTTACCACCCATGAGAAACTACATTACGTATACGCAATTTTTTCTAAAATCTTATCATAATTGCACACTCGAAACTTAAAAAAAAAAAAAGAAGTGAGCTCAAGTATTGTTTCACAAAGTATTACCTTACAGTAATATGTATAAAAAATAGAAGTAGTTTATTTTTTTGTATAGCGTAAGTAGAGAGTAGATATTTTAGTTGTATACGCTATTTGATCAACTCATATGTTGTTGCAAGTAATCTGCCATACGATCCAGCCTAAAATTCTTAAAGCGGTGGCTAACCATATTATTAATTTATTAATTAATTATTCTTTTTTCATATTTTTAAAAAAAATTTTCATTCTTCTTCAGACTCATTACTTATATTTCTGGAAGTTCGTACTCTTTGTATGCAATTTAAAAGAGCAGAACTTAAATCAATATTCAAAAAAATGAAGCATTAGAAATATTTACTTTTTTGGTCATATAATGGTGTACAAATGTTCACGAAAGTGCCACAAACTTTTCTGTTAGCATGCAATGAAAGTCTTTCTTGAATTTCTGAAAAAAAAAACAAAAAGAGTTAAATATGATTATTTAATACCGACAAAAGTCTTTAATAAGAATCTTCAAAAATAAAACAAGTCAGGAAAAAATCTCAAATGAGGACCAAAATCGAAAATTATCATATTTTTTTTGTGCTTCATAAAAAGGCCAACTATAAAACAGACTATTCTTAACTGACGTCACAGCAGAGTAATTGATATGGTAAAAAATTTTCATCTAACTACGTTTGCAATTATTTTCTTTAATATTCAATAATAAAATAATATCTCTTTTTAAGTAAAGTGTAAAAGAGTGTTTTAGTACTAAGACATTTTGAACTCAAGCGTCTCTTTAAAACTGAGAATTTCGTTGATTTTGGCAAGCAAAAAAACACCTAAACTCCTTTGCTAAAATCACCAAATTTTAATACGCAGCTTCATGTGAGCTGAATAAACAAAACAGCGTCTACGTTTTGTCGATGCACCGCAGTCACCCATAGCAAAGTTAGGTCCTGCTTACTCCAAAGCTACTCAAAAGCTTTTTCGACTTAACTTTAAAATTATTAAAACTTGTAAAATTTTCCACAACAAAAAAAAAACTTTTCAACCAAAAATTGCCTGAGAGACTGTACATATAGTACCAGGTATTGCTGGAGAAAACATCGATGATCGAAGTTTAAAATCTCTATATATCTCTATATCTTCGATCATCGATGTTTTCTCCAGCACTAGTACCAGGTGTAAGTACTAAAGTTCCCACCTTATTGCTTGACGTTAAAGGGTATTTTACTTTCGGGCACTTCCTCCATTCACATTTTTTCTTTTGTTTTTGACTCTTTTATTACCGAAAAAACAATAACAAGAACTACGAACTATGAAAACTAAGGGCACTACTAGGGCAACAAAGTTTTTTGGAGGATTTAAGTGGAGGTTTTTGGTTGCCATTTAATTAGTTCACATAATATGCATTTTAAATTTCCATTTAAGTAGTACGACAGACGAAAGCTCTGAATTTTTCAGTTGGGGAGAGGGCTGGATTTTAGTCACATGGTTCTGGGTCTGTCACTTTGTGGATATGAGCAAGTGCTTTTTATTGTTTGCGAGATTCAGTGTTTAATGCAATTAGAAATGCTTGTTATTCCATCATGTCCAGTTAAGTGCATCAAATTGGTATTTAAGGACAGATTTTTATGTACCTGACGGCTTGTACATGTATGAGTCGTAGTTATGTAACATAATACGACTATCATTAAAATTCATTGTAAATTGGCATAGTTATTATTAATGACTAACATTTTTTTTTTTTTTTTATTATTAGTAATAATAATAATAATAATTAATAATATTATTAATGACTAAAAATTTTTTATTTTTTTTATTAGTAATAACGTATAAGTCTCTAGACAGTTTACCCTTTTGGTAAATTTTAATACTCTGTATGTTGGCCACAAGTGCTATAAATGTGATTGTCAAAACAAAAAATTTACATTTCAGTTTAAATTTTGTTAAATCCGTTTTTATTTGATATGAAATACATTCTTAAAGGCATTGCTGTTTTAGGAGGCGAGTTTATTGTTTGGTTTTATTTAAATATCTATTGTCTATTGTTTTACAATTTAATCACGCGCACGCAAAACACACTGCTTCAGGCCACGAGCAATCATTGACTCACTCCTTGATCTTTTGTGTATGCAGTCTGAGCGTGTGCTTGTGTGAAAGCTCGTAAGGTTGGTGTCTGTACTAAGAAGCTTTGTGCAAGTTCTTCTAAACTATAGCATCTGTTGGTAGTAGAGCCTACTACACTGTTGTTGTTACTCACAATTTTGAAGTTATTGGAATAATTGTGGGTTAGCAATTTGCGCCTTAAGATGCTTTTAATTTTCTTATTGAAAATGTATCTTTTTATTTTTATAAAAAAGCTCTCTATATTAGTGTGAAAATATACAAAAATCGTCACGTAACGAAATATTTATAAAAAGTTTTGAGCTCTTTAACTTAAAACCCTTTTTATTTAAATACAAATACGAATATAATTTTAAATTTAATTGTTTTTAATGTTTTATTATAATGTGTGAGATCATCAAATTTATAACAAATAATTCACAATCGAAAAATAAAATAAAAATTTTGGGTTTAAACAAAAAAATGGTTCAATGGATCAGCTCTCAAATGTAGTATGTACATAAAACATAAATATAGAACTTTGAGATTAGGTACTTTTTAAAAAATAATAGAAAATATTATTATAGGAAAAGACAAAAATCAACTAAATAGAAGTTAGGAACTCGACACACAGGTGAACCAAAATTTAATAGTACAAATAAGAAAATGTTTTTGATTAACTTGTAAGTTTTCGGCCAGGGTAGCTTTCCGTGAAATCAGTTTTTTCCTCGAAGAATGAGTACATCTTGATGAAACATTTTTAAAAATATAAACAATTTTCCATCTTTTAAAAACCTTAAGCTTTTAATACTACAGTTAGATTATTATATTTTTTTATTGTTTCAATTTACTATGTTAAGCTTCTTAAAATTATTTAACAAATTGGACGAATGAACAATGTGACTAAATATGATCAGCAAGGAAAGAACTAGAAAGTTTTCTCAATATATTTTTTTTTTTTTTAATTTGTATGCAAATAATCAAAACTACATTAATTTGTATAAACTGTGTGAAAAGAGACGACGGCAGCCCTATCCATAAATGCCTAGATCTGGAAGTTAATAGGAGTAATGAGACGCCGTAGACCCCACAAAGTATGGTAAGGGTGATTAGTGAAAACGATTCAGCAATGTCTGTCGGTCTCTTGTCCGTCTCAGAGGTCTTCGAGACGGTAAGAGCTAGAGCAACAAAACGTTCATATTAGATGTCTTAATATTTTATTTAATTATTTTATTTTCTTGATATCGGGATTATATTAAATAGCTTCCAAAGGAGTGTTTCAGAAGACAACGCAAAAAACCAAAAGTTTTAGATGTATATTTCGTTTGTTTATAAAAATCAATTTCTTCCGAGTTCGGTATTTGGAAGTTTTATAGGTTCCCAAGCACTGTTTCAAATTTTATCAAAATCGGTTGACTAAATCATATAGCCCCCATAGGTCCGATCGGTCAAAACATGTTTTTTCTGCAAAATTCTTATAATTTTTCTTTGTTTAAAAACACATCGCAATCAAATTTGTCAATCAAATATCTTTTTGAGTTCTCAAGCAGCTTACCGCATTTGATTGCAATGTGGTGGTACAGGGTATCCCAAAGTCGTCCGCGCCCGACTTTACGTACGCCATCTTTTGAAAGTGAAATCAAAACGATTTGGTTAAAAAGGTGCAACAATGTACGTATTTGAAACTAAAATAATTTTTCAAATATTCTTTCATTTACTTATTGTCCAGCACAGACAGATTGTAAATAAAATATAAAGAAAAAAAAAAAAAAAAAATATTCTTTGAAATATACTTAGATTGTTAGATATTACTGATAATTATTTATTTTTCTGAATCAACACAAAAATAATTACATGCACAACGCAAAACAATTTAATAATATAATTGTAACTAAAGTACTAGCAATATTTTAATTGAAAAAAAAAACGATATATGCAAAGCAATCGAAAGACTCAGAGTTGTGCTAACAAAAAATAAAGAAAAGATATCGACAAAAAAAAATATATGTATTCGTTTTCGTACGACCCTTTTTTTCAAAATTCCGAATTCATATTGAGCTATCAATAACTGCATATTAGATTGACGTTTCTTTTTCGTAAACGAATAAGACATTAAAACAAAGTGTAAAAAAAATAATTTCTTTTTTTTTTGTGGCCACAAAAATTAGTTTTCAACTTAATATTGAAATTAATATACTCCATTTTCGTTGGTGCATAGCATTAAAGAGCTAATTTTCAACTGAAAAATTGTATGTGAACTAGTTTTATCTATATTTTAAAACTCAAATCGTAACATTTAACTTAGAATAAGTGCATTTACTGCATTTTTTAAGATCTCTTAATTTATGTTGCAAAATAATTGACTGGCTTTGATAAACATGCCCATTAAAATCAATATGACATTATGAGGTTTAGCTAAGCTTAGCTCTGCTCATCTCCGCTCAACTTATTTCATCTCTGATAAGATGACGGCATAAAATCAATAATCATATATATTAATTACAACTGACGCATCAGTTTCTCGCATTATCCCAAATATTTGCACATGAGCAGCGAGTCTTTTGTCAATACACTTGACATTTGAGCCGAAAGTTGTTGTCAACACACACTCGCACATACTCACACACACAGACAATTAAGCCCCGTACCAGGTGGCCCAGCCATCAAGTGTATTCAGTTCATTGCCAAATTGGCGCTCTCTTTGGCAGCTTCAGTAGCTTTTGCTGCGGTTGCTGCTCCACTCAGCTCCTGCTGTTGACTTTAAAAGATTTCCATGGCTGCTCTTCAGCGACTCTTCACGTGGTTAAGAGTCGTTTCGACTTGGCTGATTGACAGTCAGCCAAATCGGTAGCTCGGATGATGCTCTGGAATTCAGGAAAGATGACGGCGTTGCCATGACTCTTATGGCATATAAGCAATTTGCGTTATAATTTCCATTAAGGCATGTCACACACACACACACGCACTCGGATATAGTGTATCTATGAGTGCGTAGGAAGTTTGTTTTGTGTAAATCTCTGCATGTGTTTGTGGTTGCTTGTAATTACTTTAAATTGATATAAACACTTTTGAAATGGAATCGATCTAAGCTTCTTGTTAACAGATTAACATGTGCATACGCATACACCCACATATACAGTGTAACATACTATATATGTATCTGTCAGATACTTGCGTATCTGTAGGCCTGTATTTTGAAGTTTACAATTATGTACATATTATTCATACATACAAGTAACTGTGTGTACTGAAGCTGAAGCTCTGTATGTGTATGTGGTTTGATAAGCTTTGTATAAGTGTATCTGTGCGTGTCTGTTTGTATGCCGCATAAGTAATCCTTGAAACATGTTTTTGATTTGCAATTTAATCAAGATAATCAAGTTTTATGTGTTTTAAGAAAATTGAAAGTCTACTTTGCCACATTGTTTGTCTTTAGGCCTCTGCCAGGCGTACACACACACACAGATACAAAAATACACACTCAAACAGACCACTTGCGTACTATGTATATGAATTAATGTTTGTTTGTATGCATTATGTAATCTTTAAATCGACCATTAAAGATTTTATTAGCTGTAATTTAATAACAGTTATAAAAAGCAACAAAAACATTTTAAATATTAAAATCAGTACGACGGTATCCGACCACGGCATCCCCTGCAGCTAAGAAATCGGCAATTTATTGTCAGTTGGGCTCACACGATTTGGTATCTGTATTTTATATGAGATATACATAACTTATTGTCAGAAAGTAAGTTTTTTTGAGTAGCTTCATATTTTAAAGCTTTTGACCAAACTCTATCTGTTTAAACTTTTTAACAAAGTAATAAACTCGCGATGTTCGACCATATGCCTTTTATATGGTGAGTCACAAATGTAAATTTCACGTACAGAAAAACACAACGGACTCATCGTCAAGAGTGGAGCTCTAAGATCCTCCACAGAATTAATCAAAATTTGATACCTTCCAGCGCAAGCCATCCCTTTGGGGAAAAAAAGTTTCACTTTATAGGAATTGTCTTAAATGCAAAACTTATTTCTCTCACCCTATGTGAGATCCCTTATTAGAATTTTGTATCCCTTCATAAATGGGAACTCAAGGTTGCTCATAGAATTTAAATAGCTAGATGCGAATTCTCATCTTATAAAATTATTACCGAAATAATTATGTAAGCATAGATATAAATAGTATTAAGTTATTATCGTAAAAGAATGGGTTTTATTTTTTAGGTACGCTAGGTACGCCGCCACGTGGAAGGCTATTTGGTTGAGTACGTTGCCCTGGCGCAATCGCCAGCAGTCGACGATGGCTCAGCGGATGCGGACGATGTATTTTCTCAGACTTTCGAGGAATTCCGCTAAATAAACTACTTTAACGGGTCGTTTTCTTTTCTACTTATACTTGTACATGGGCGCCTTCTTCTGAAATGGAGACACCCTGCGGTTCGACGTATGGTCTCAGTGTCACACTCATGCGTTCATGTCTTTTCTCAGTGACCACATTTTCCAAAAAGTCTCAATTTTTAGCCACTTTATCGAGGGGATCTTGGTAAATTCCAGACGACTAATCATGATGCGACGGTACAAAAGATATTATAGTCGCAGTGTCCCACCTTTTTGTGAGGAACCCATGCGGGGAAAAAAAAAATCATGATGCAACATTACAAGAGAACTTGCAAAGGTTAGCGGAAACAAGCGTTCTACAATTTGCTTCGGGTTAGAGGCAACTGGACGAAAAAGACGTCGCCTGTGCTTCTAGTCAGTCGGAAAAAAATCAGTCCGACTACTCTGCGAAAAGGCCCTATGTTTTTAGCCTTAAAAAAATGTAGCTTATGAAAAAAAAAAATCCAGTCAAATCTGTCAATCCGTACCAAAAATATTAGAATATATATTTTCTTCTAAAATAAAATCAAAAATAATTAATTATCTCACAATTTTTCCCACAGTATTATGTTGGTTCAGATAGACAGTTATGAAAAACGATGATACAAACTTGCCTGCTACCACGCCTTTTTCTGACTTTTACGCAAATCTATAATTCTCCTGACCTTATAGATACAGGGTATAGAAATAACAGCTAGAGTCTGCAAAAATAAATTTATTGGCCATCATAAACCGATCAACGCCTGCAGCTTAGGCAACAATATTTTTGACAATTATGTACCTAAATATGCAAGGGAACTATAAGAAGCCCCCCAAGAAACTTATGTTAACCTTTTGTGCTTTTGACAAATCAGCATTTATGTGCATATGCGTCACACACACACAGATACTCGTACACACATACATATATCCATAAGAGCAATAGCAATTTATGAGCGCAGCACAAAGCATTGAATGAAATGTAAAACTTTCATATTTTTCCACTTGACAAAGTCTTTATGCATCTTGCGTAATAGGTTTATGGCCAGCGCTGTCAGAACAGTGGCGTAGAAGGGGTATGTAGGGCATAGGATGAAAATGGGGAAAATCATCGGGAGTGAGTGAAAAAGTTTTTACGCCAAACCCCATTGCACTTTCAATAACCATTCAATTTCTTTTTGCCGCACATAACTCGCTTCTCGTCTTCAGCTGCTCTTCTTGTTTCTGCTGTTGTTAATACCCTGAATGCATTATATTTGAAATGCTTAGTTTTGTGAAGAGCTTTGTAACACATAAAGTTTGCAAAAACTGTTGGAATATTTTTTTTTTAACTTAAACATATTTTTTACAGAACATTTTACACTTTGATGATATAAAAATTAATGATATAAGCAGCTAAAAGAGTATTGCGCCGTAATTTTTTTTCTGCAAAGTTTTAAACCAAAGCATTTGAATAGATGCATACTATTTTTCAAATAGATTTCAGTTGAAGTATTACTTAGAACTGTCAAGAGATTGTCTACAATCGCTTAATTTCGATCGAATTACTTTTAAATAGTTCAAGAAAGAAAACAAAACTATGGAGGAATCTCGATAGCCCAGTAAGAACAAACAACATTAGAAAAATTTTTGAAGGAGTACTTAACAAAAAATATTTTTATCGCTGTTTGACTTAAATGCGCTAGAAAACTTAACTTTTTTTTTTGTTACGGCGATTTCATTAAACAAAATAGGTTCACTATTTTTGTTAATTTTACATAAGCAAATTGTTGAAATAGTTCCGAAGTTGGCGATTGATTTTATAATGAACGATTTTGTGTTTTAAAACTAGAATTGACAACGAAAATATAAAAAAAATACAATATTACGATGGACCATTTTATTTTTTAATTTACAAAATCTACTTCCTAGGAAACAGATACAAATTACACAATAACAGTGAAAAGTTAAAAAATATATGTATGTAGGATTGATGTTTATCCCGAGTTTACTAATTGTAGTGTGTATAAAACAGTGACTTAAGGCTACTTTGAATCATTTAGCGACTTTACAACTTTAGACGACTTTACAACTTTAAACGACTTTAACTACTTCAATTCTCGGCTGCTCTGAATGCTGCTTTTACGACTGACTCTTTCGACTGCTCTTTTACCACCCTCTGCTATCGGCTGCTGGCTGCTTCTTCTTCTTCTGTCATCCGTGCTGCCAACTCCTGCTGTTATTCGCGCTGCCAACTCCTGCTAACTCTCTTTACATGTATATATAAATTACAGATTGTTTTGAAACAAAATATTTCTAAAACAAACAACCGATTCAAGCAACTATATTATTTTATTTTGTATTTTCAATTTATCAACTACGAAAAGTACAAAAAACTCTTGTTGATTCACTTTCTTTCAAAATACTTGACCAATTAGAGCAAATTTTTACCAACGTTTCCTTCGTTATAATCGTATTGCTTTTTTGTATTCAACTGTCGTTAGATATTATACTGTATCTAATGGTCGCAGCTGCTCAACTTTGACTTTGCTTCTTACTTGTTTTGTTGTTACATCTTTTCTGATGTGCACCATGTCCTTGGCCGTCTCCAACGCCATTGCCCGCTGCAACTGCTCCAGCAATTGCATGCTGATGGCTTTGATTTTATTCGTGCCAAGATCTGCAGAGTACTCTCTTGTACTGTGCCGCTCTGGGCTCTGGCCTTCCAATGCACTTTTCTTGTTAGCTGTGAGGGTCCTGGCAGCGCATCCATTGTGCTGTCCCTTTATGCACAAGCTGGCTGCCATACTTTTATTATTAATATTATTTTTTCTCTTTTCTTTTCTTTTATTCTGCTTACGTATTATTTATTGCTGCTGAAATTTTTCTCACTACAACTTGCTTGACTGCTGCAAAAAACTCTTCGAGAAGACAAATTTTTTGCTTGCAGTTTTGACTTGTTCGTATTGTTGTTGTTGCCGCTATTGTTGTTGTGGTCATTATGGTTGACGTTGATGGAATCCAGAGCTAGTGCAGCACTTAGCCGCCACACTTTATGCTAAGCTTTTAGCTGGTTTTCCACAAAACTCAACCATGCTCAACGCGGCGTATGCGTAATGTGCTTGGAAACGTGCCGGACATGCCAAACAGCAGCATCAAAGTGAAAAGAAAATAACAGCAGTCTCCCAACGCGTATGTAAATAGAAAATTAATCAAACTAAAGCCCCAAGATTCAAATCATTTTACCATCAATAGTTGATTTGCTCAATATTTCAGTAAATGCGAAAAAGGCGCTTAAACCAGCCTAACGCAAATAAGTAGGCAACAGTCTGGGCTTAGGACAAGGCGATAACAAACAACAAACTAGGCACACACACGAAGGCAGCTTGAAAAATTGCTGAAAACACATTGGCAAGAAATTGTTTGCTAGCTAAACATATTTCTCAATGTTGTTTAAAATTAATTTAGATCACCATTTCAGAAATAGTTGAGAAAATTTTCGAAATGCTCGTAGACTCTCGAATAGTGAAAGTGCATAAGGATTTATTGTACTTCAAACAACTTCTAGACCTCCACAGCTAGTCCGATTCCCCAAAAACGTAATTATTATCATCCCCAATCTTACAAAGCAACAGGCGTTAGAATCCGTGTTGCCCATTTTGCTCAGGTGTTTCCTCAGCCGACAATGTCACGTGAGTAGCCCAGTCAGTATGCTAAGCGAATTTTCTCCCCATTGGTAGATTTTCATGAACGCATTCAAATTATGTGAACCGATTAGTTGCTTGGCTTTCCGAAGGACAGCCATCTTGAACCATTGGTTTGTTGTTTGGGAATACCACAGAGGGCTATTAGTTGTTCCTTGACGACTTACAAGTCGTTTCGTTTCTGCGAATATACTTGTGTCCTGGAATACATCTATTGCAGACTTTATTCCATGGTTCTCGTTTCCTTCAAAAATTTTAAAAATCCAACTAAAATTACGTATACGCAACGTATACTTATATTGATGCACCTGTCGGCAACCAAGTTTTTGTCAAATACCATGGAAGAAAAAGTTATTGGTACATATTTGGAAAAATTTTAGCTTTGTGAGAACTTTTAAAAATTACGTATACGCAATGTAGCACTACGTGGTATACTTCAAAATGACCTTCTGTTGCAATGCAAGCAACAATAAAGGTTTTTTTTTCCCCTGTGCCAATTACTCTTCAGCCTGCCCTCGTATATACAAGCTATAACATACAGACGTACACACTCACGCACTTATGTGCTCAATATGCCATTGCCCATTGCCAGCTAATTTCGTTTAATACACAACGGAACGCTCAAGGGCTGGACAATGCCTGTTTGTTGTTATTGACCAAGCGTTAAACTAACCAAACGTGCAACCAACTCATTGCTGCCACCCCGTACCGCTTCTACTGCCACAGGGCTAATTTCTATGCAAGATTGTTGGCAAATCTCAAGACGCACATCATCAAACGTTTCGCCCATAAATGGGTTGCCTTATGTCAAACTTATATGAGGTTCACAAACACACACACGCACACACACATACACACTGGCTTATGTATGTATTGAACCTTTTTCTTGGCACACATTTTGCATAAATCAAACAAGCAAATCGACGTGTAAACAACAATTTTTGCAAATTAAATTGAATTTCGAGTTTGGCCAAAGTGAAATGCCAGGATATTGTAGTAAGAAGGGCTATACACAGAAATAGAAACCGAAAGGCAACAAAAAATATATATATATATAAAAATAAAAATAAAAGAAATGGCAACAACAACAGCTAAGAAAATTTACTGGCGGCTCCAAGGTGGTAAACCCCAACGGTATGTCAAATGGGCTAAGAGGCAGTCAAAGGCAATCCAAGCAATTTTGGCAATAGCACACACAACAACTACAACACCTAGAGCACGCACACTCAATTATTTGCTAAAAGCTTATGTAAACGCCTTCGTGTCAAGGGATTTTATTAACTGTTTCTTTGGCCCGGCCTATTGAGACAAAATGGCTGTACTAGCTCAAAGGCGGTAGCTACAGTAAAATTTAAAACTAACACAGACTAACAAACACAAATACTCCTACACATATCTACTGTGTATATGCTGACACAGGCATAATGACAGTCAGTGCTAAGAGCATGTACAGTAGATACTAGCAAAATTCGAAATAAGGATTGTAGAATTCTGTATTGATCGAAATCCGAGTTTCTCAGCCAACTCTAAAGAGGTTTTTGCCTACATTTAAATTTTAAGTCAAATAAAAAATTATTATTTTATAATATCATAATCTCTGTATCATTTTATTATTGTAACTTGGAACATGTAAACAAAAACTGCCGTGCTCTATTAAGAAAGAAAGTGAGAAATTCAGTCGTCGAAATATCTAAGTGATCTAAGTGTTGATCAATGGAATAAATTGATCATTCAATTGTTCATTTAGAAAAATGAGCTTGATCCCACATCGAAATAAGCTATCTACGGCACTACACAGATGGTATATTAAACCAAAAAAGTTGGTTTTTGAATAAATGAATCTTAGGATTCGATTTCCGGAATGGGGCAGAATATACAAAATATTTCATTCATATACTGCCGTATATAAAATGAAATTCAGTCGTCGAAATATCTAAGTGATCTAAGTGTTGATCAAGGAAATTAATTGATCATTCAATTGTTCATTTAGAAAAATGAGTTTAATCCCACATCGAAATAAGTTATCTACGGCACTACACAGATTGTATATTAAACCAAAAAACTTGGTTTTTGAATAAATAAATCCGAGTAAGTCTTAGGACTCGATTTGCAGAATGGGGCAGAATATACAAAATATTTCATTCATATACTGCCGTATATAAAAATAAGATTAAGATTATTATTGGGAATTAAAGGCTTAACTGACTTTATTTAAGATTTCATACTGTTTCATAGCTTTTAAAAATCTTTGAAGATCCATAATTTTTCCAAGTTTTCAGAAAACGTAAGGGTCTGAATCGACCTGGCTTTTCTTTCTGTTTGTGGTTTAAATATCAGTAAGATATGGCTTTAAATCAACGATCGTGGCGGCATCCTGAAAAAGCGAACTTTTTTGCAACAACTTTAAAGCTGTTTCGTTCAGCCATACAAGGACAGTTAAGATTGACATAGGCTGTCAATATATCTAGGCCAATAGTAAGTTTCTACGGATGCAATGGAGATTTTGAATTTTTGCTTGGACTAAGGCGATACCGATTAATAAAGTGCTTCTTCTTTAGATGATATTTTCAACAATAAAATTATTTAAACTTGGTATGTAGAATTTTGTGAGCCTATTAAATGTTACCAAAGTAAACGCTGAACGCTCTAGGTATATAATTGTTTTTTTAGGCCCGCATATTTCAGCGTGAAGTTAACCCTAGACCTGTCCTTCTTCTTAGAGTCCATGGGGCACACAGTGCCCCGTAGTGTATTTTGTATGGAAAATGGGACGTATATAATTAAGTTTGAAAGGTTAAGAGACTTGGCAAGAATATGATTTTTTTTGAAGGGTCAGAACACCCCTGACTGAAAAAAAAATATTGTTTCTTAGATTTCCTGAATTTTCTCTTTTGGTTTAATTTATAAATTAAATTCAGGAATCGATTGCCTCGGGTCTTTAGAAAACTAAAAAAAAAAGAAACTAAACTTAGGGTACACTTTACAAAAGTGGCGTCAAGGCCATGGCCAAAAAAAAAAAAACCCATCATCATGATCTAAATAACAGGATGCAAAACAATTTTTGCAACTATTAGCTTATGGGCTGTCTATTTCATTCACGCTTTACAAAGCTTTTGTTTTAAGGAATTCTATAGATTTTATTTTGTATTGGCTGTTTTACAGCCCTAGTTGTTGAAAGTGGCTTTTTGTGCATTTTCACTGTATCTTCATGTACTGAGATACTACCCAACAAAAAAATTGTTTATATACAAAACGAATCAGCCAAAGGAAAATTTGCACACAGGTTGCCCTTCAGTTGGACGTTGCGACGTTAGCTTCTAGATAAAAATCGAAAATTCAATACAAAGAAATTGAAAAATGCTACGGAATGAATCAAAGTGAAAAACGAACGAATATGCGAAACAGAAAACTCACATAGATACACACACACACACATGAGAGTTACAAGGGCAGCAAAAGAAATGGCAGGAAACGCATCGCCAACACAACTGTCTATGTGTGTTTGTGTGTACTATAGGGGCGTCTATGTGTGTGAGTGTGTTTGTAAGCGCCTAACGAGCGAATCGTGTTCAATAAATATTTACCAGTCAGTCAGCGCCTGAGACGCAGCTAATACGGGCATTGGAAATGTTTTTGGAGAACTCCAGGTTCAGGGGCACTACGTTACACAAGGCAGGTGTGCCAAACATTTCAAAATCGACGTCCAAAACCTAGTGCACATAGTTGTCCCTGCCCCTGCCCCTGCATATCACGAATAAGCGACTGGTTAGGGGCCAATTGAGCCAACACTGCTGGCTTGGCTAATACAGTAACCAGCAGTTCTTTAGTAAAGTCGAAGCGGGTGTGAGTGTGTGTGTGTTGCCGCCTTTGAGGCGTCTCGTCAAGCTGTATCTCCGTATCTATGAAATATTCATTCATTTGCAATTCACTCTAGAGAATTGAAGAAGCTGCAGCAAATGGCAACAGCAGCGGCAGCGACGTCAAGAGCGACGCAGCTCATGAGCTCAAGTCGCGCTTCAATTTATGAGCGCCCGGTGTGTGCTTTAATGCTTATACACAACACAGATACAAAAGCACACACACTCACACAGTTGTACTTGCTGAATTAATTGGCTGCATCGACAAAGAGATAACGTGAAAGAGAGTGAGTGGAATATATTTGCCATATATCCTTCTGTTGCCATTAAAATAATTTAATCAAAACGTTGTTTATACAACAAGTTAAAACGTTGCGCTCTCCTCTTGCTCGCCCTCTATCACACTCTCTCACTTTAGCTCTCTCCTTGCTGTTCTGTCAAAGTTTCAATAAAAATTCCTGGCTTATAGATAGAATGCGTTCGATAGTACTGTACATGTAATTATGCGTATGTGTGGTATCTATGTGAGTGTGTGTATCTGTGTATGTTTGCCGAACTTTGTGAAAATTTAACGCACTAAAGCGTATAAATTTTAATCAATTGTTTGCTTACTTTTGCTATCTTTCAGCTCTTTGCCTTTTTATTTTATTTACTGCTTTGAGCACTTGTGAATTCCAAAAGCACAGTGTAAAAAGATGGATAATATTGGCTAGCTGATAAAATATGACGTTGAAAGGTTTGTTATACTGAAAATAAGATATAGTATAAATTTTAGAAGAAATGGGCAATGTTGGTAGATAATGAAATAGCGACAACATTTCAGTGGATACACTGTGTAGTGACAATTTGTTTTGCAAAATGGAAAGGTATTTATTTTTTTAAAACAAGGAGCAGAATATTATTTATATTAAAATATTTTCAGATTTGGATGTATCACTGGCTGTCAATATTTTGGATTTATGCACAATACATTCCTTAAGTAGATGATACAATACAAACTGGACACTCTAACTCAATTCCCGAAATTTAAAAAAAATAAGTTCTTGAATATTTCATTTAAAGAAATTTAAAACTAGAATTAAAGTAAAACTCCAAAACAATTTATTTATTTATATAAAGTTAGCTCATACTTGAAAAATATAAGCTAGCTTTCAATAGTAAGCCATGGCTGCCAGGGCCTTCAGCTAAACTACAGTCTATTATTTGAAATATTAGTTTATGAAAATATTTCTCAAATCTTACAATATAAAGTTAAATTATAAAAAACAACTTTCGAAAATTGTTGGACTAAGAGCTTTCATTATAGATTTACCATTATAAGCGAGATTTTTTTGCACTTAGATTCAACTTTAACGGCGTATGATAGTTCTTTTAATGGTCAGCTTAAGGACATTGGACACATGTTGAAAGAGTATAAACCTGTCAATGATTTACTAAAAAAATAATCTCCATAAATTCAAATGTAAGGCTTTGTCTCTTTATACTCTATACATATTGAGACAAGGGTAGTATAGATTTGAGCAAAGTATTAGACAGGCAAAAAAAGTTGTACCCATCGACACGGTTGTCAATTATACTAACTAACTAATTTAGGAGGCGAGTCTATTTGTTGGTTTATCGTCTATTGTTTTACAATTTAACTACGCACACGCAAAACACACTGCTTCAGCCCACGAGCAATCATCGACTGACTCCTTGATCTTTTCTATATGCACTCCAAGCGTGTGCTTGTGTAAAAGCTCTTAAGGTTGGTGTATGCGCTTAAAGCTTTATGTTAGTTCTTATAACTTATGTGTAGGTGTAAGCTTTGTGTTAGTTCTTGTAAACTGTGTGTTGGTAGTAGAGCCTACTACTCTAAATATACTTAAGGCTCGACTTTGGAGGCCACGAAAGAAATGACTACCAAATATTACCGTGAGATGCATTATTTCAATTATTCAATTATTATTATTGATTCACTCATGAATTTATTTTATTTTTCTGAAGTTAAGCATCAAATACTCTTAATCTCAGCATTAAAATTCAATGAGTACGAAATGCTTTTTAAGAGCTTTTGTCAAATAAAAAATTTGTCTCCATTTTCTATCTCAATAATTAAAGAATAGGGTTCGGTTAAGGTTGGTTTAGGTTGAACAGAAGGTTCACAATAAAACTATCTGTTTTTTGCTTAAAAATCGTAAGCAATTAGAAGTCAAATTATTTGACAAAAAGCTCGGCGCTAAAACATTTGCTAGCGTTTTTTTTTATATAAACTTTTATTTTCTCGAGCTATATTCTGGCCTTAAAGAAAAATGCATATTGGAGCGCGATATTCTTTATATTTTTTGAAGCGTTTTGAATCTTTTTAAGCGGAAGATAAGTTCGCGTCCTACACACGTTTTATGCGCTCTAACCCAAACATGGAACACTTGTGCGGCTTGTCAAATACTATATCGAAACTGCTTTTAAACTTTAAAAGGTACATAAAATTTAAAATCACCTGGGAATCCCACCCAAACAAAGTGAAAAAAAAATCGAATTTGTGAAGATATATACATTCTTTGATCTGTAGGCTTATTTAAGTCTTAAATAAACGCGAAAAAAATAGTTGAAGAGTATCGCATTGTCGGCTAGCGCGATACCAGGACTGGTCAATATATTTTTTTGTATTTTGGTTACATATTTAGCTTGTTTCGACCAGTGCCAACAGCTGCGGCTGATTGTAACAAAGTCAGATTAAAACTTATGCACACACTCAGCTATGGCAGGAGCCACAACAAAAACAGGAACATAATCCAACAGAGCTGGACATAATGTGAGCTATGTTCGTTTTATGGCTGCCAAATGGGTTAGGTCTGCTTTGAAAAACCAACAGCAGCAACAAACAACAAAATGACAATAAAAAAAAAAATGTTACTAACAGTCCTGCTGCTGCTGCCAACGTTAACGTCGACGTCAACGTTGCTGCCAGGACAAGCATTGTAAATGCTTTATGAGCCTTAGGAGTGCCATAATTTTCACTTAATAATCCGTTGAGTAGCTTCACGTGATTTGTGGCCAGAAGCCCACTGTGAACTGGGCCAGTTAATGTTACCACTAAAGCCGCTCCAATCGAAGCGTCGCTTGTTGTGCGGTACAGAGGGAGAAGAGGCGTAGGACTAAACAATTTGAAAGTTTTTGGCCAAAAACATAATGTGTGGCTAATTTTATTTGTCGCCAATTGGGAGCTCGAACAAATTTATAGTTGTGGCGAAACACCTGCGCCTAAAAGTAGGCAGCATTAAGCTGACTTGTTTTTGGTTTTGGCGCAGCTACCAAAAATATGCAATATGAATTTGTTTAACAAAAAATATGGCTCAATTATAAGGCGGAAAAGGCCAAAAAATTAATGACCGAATTGCACATGAAATTGCGCGCATAAACTAATTACCAGGTATAAAGTTAACAGCAGGCAGCTACGGCAACGTTGCGTGTGACGTCACGACAGCATGGTCGTGTGCCTTTAAAAGGTTTAAAAGGCAGTCAACAAACTGCTACGGCCAAGTTTGGCTACCAATACCAGTAACTGCCATTATGGCATTACGGAACTCAACTCAAATGCACAGCGACAGCGGCGACAGGTTGCCCGACTGAACGGACGGATGGGCGGGTATTGGGACGCACATACTACCCGCTTGTAGTGTGCTCTTCCTGCTGTGCATTTTTGTGCGAGGGCCGCCGCCAAGCCAAAGGAATTGCAGACATTGAAAGCCCAACCAAAAAAAAAAACCAGAAACCAAACTCACCCACATGTTGGCGCCAACGTTTGCTAGCATTACCGGTATTTACAATATTTATTTTAATATTGTATGTTTTTTTGACACCCCCTTCCACCCCCAGCCACGAGAAAACCGGCGGAGAAGGAGCAGCACTCCAACGCTTATTGTGTTATTGTGCCAAATTGTTTATGAAAAATTACGTACGTTAAACCCGTTACTTGAGGCGATTTGGAACAGTGGAATACCGAATACCCTTTTCTTACCAGAGAAAACTAATTGGTGTGCAGTCTAAATTTTAATTGGCCAAAAATTAATGTTTTAGCTCAATATGTTCTTTTATTTGGCTTGGTTGTAGTTCGAAATGTAAGCAAAAAAGGTTTAACAAAATATTTGTTCAAAATTGTTATGAAGTTTCAGGAAGAGTGTGGGAAAATTGATTAACCCTAGAAAGATACGTCTACGAGACGTAGATGATTCTCGCTCTATCCCGATTGTCACATTACGAACTGCTCTTTCAGTCTGCTCAGTCAGTATAAGCAGCTTTTCGAAGGTACTACGTCGCAGAGACGTATCGTTATCTTTTGTGTGATTTTTCTGATTTTCGTGTGTTGTTTGAATAAATTAAAACTTGGCTTCGTCGCTCCAAAATATTGTTATTGTTGCACGAAAAAAAAAATAGAGTCATCTTTATACGGTTAATTTAAGGTCAATCTTGTTTTGTTTATTAGGCTTATTACCAACTTTACCTTACAAGGGTTCTATAATTTCTGGAAAAATTGTCATCTGAGACTTTCTTTGCAGCAACTCCAAACTCATATGTGAAGCCACAATAGCCATTAACATTGTATGGAAGTTTTATGACTCAATGACGGCACCTGTACAAAATCCATGCTAAACATTAAATTACTCCAGAAGCAAAAGATACCTTAGATATGGCTGCGGATTACTCTCTCTCCAAATGCCGCAATTTGGTTGAATTGCCAAACCGTTTAGCCTAAAATATGCCTCATCACTGAAGCTGATATTTTTCATTCAAAATTTGAATCCATTTGCAACTGCTCCAATTTGAAAGATTTCGAAAGCTTGTTAATGGCTATTGCAGAATACAAACCTCAACAAATGACGGCGTTGCCATATTGCATAATCCAAGTTGTCAGCTAAGCGAACCTTCATTGGATTACTTCTGCCTGTAACATTAACTTGAATGAACCAAATATACCCAAGTACCCCATGAGTAACGAGTGTAAAAAATGCGTATGATGCGGGAGGGTAGCGCCTCCTGCTGCCAACGCCGTTGCACATAAATCAAGCGTCTGTTCCAAGGATTTGGGGGTATGGTAGTCGACTGCAGCCGTTTGTTGCGCTCCTCTTGGTAATTACAATGTAGCCGCCTGTGAATTTAACGACCCAGCAACAGAAACAACAACAACCATAAGCAGCGGAAACCCAACAATTTTTACAGCGGGACGGCACCCCGCTGATGCTGCTGAAGGGTTCGTGGTCAGCTTGGTTCGGACCAAGAAGTGCATGTGTATGTGTGTGTGGGTAAGTGAGGAGGCGTGGCAGGCCACGTCGGAGGCGACTGGCTGCATGTTAACAAAAGTGTGAGCCAAGTGGAAAATAACATTAAAAAAGACACAATAACAATAACTAACAAAGACAGAGAGCAGTAAACAAAAAAAAAGAGAAACAGAAAGAAACGCAAAGGCAAAGGCAAAATGGCAATGGCCTTGCCTGACAGCCCCAAAGGCAAAAGGGAGAGCTGCTGGCAAGTGGCAAGAGGCAACAAGCGACATGGCCGACAAAAATTAAATGGGGCGAGAAAATTGCATGGTCACTCTGCAGAGTGGCCAATGGGCAGGTTTACATAATTGCCAAGCAAACGAGCGATAAAAATGGTAGGAGGGGAAAGGCACAGGCTAAAGATAAAAGACAAAAGATAATACAAAAAAAAACGCACATTTTGATTTTAACGCATTAGCCTTTTAAACTATTTACTACTTAAAGTCTAGGCATTGTATAATATTTTTGTTATTATTATTGCTTGCTGGTTGTTTTTTGTTGATATTATTATTATTATTGCTATAAAGGGTGTTTTTTTTCGGTAGACGCAGCTTTGGATAAACTTTTTGAGCGTAAGCGCTTGTTTATAGAAATAATGCATATTCATATTGTTTAAGTTGATTATAAATTACACAGCTTAACAAAAAAAAAACCTTTCGCTTATGTTACCACAAAAAATGTATATGGAATTTTTTTGCTTAACGTTGAGCTACAAATAGTTAAAACAGAGATTAGTCTTTTAAAATAATATTTAAATAAAATTGTCTTTTGATTTATAATTATATTACATATATAGTTGTTTTGCTAGTTTACTGATTTCTTAATTGTCAAATATTTATTTTATGATTCTGAATGAAGCGACTTTATGCGAATATGATAATTTAAGTGCAAAAATTCTTTTCTTTGTTAAAATTAAATTTATTTTTATTTTTTTCTAAGAATTTTTTTGTTGAATCGATAATAAAGCAAACCCTGCGCTTGTTTTTAAATGTACTCTTTATTATTATAAAGTAGAACTTATTTAAGGTTCTCCACATTATTACACGGTAGAGCTTCTGTATAACGATTCCTTCTGCAAAGAATTTTTTATGCATTTTTTTAAGTACACTGCTTATTTGATCGCCGTTTAATGAAATTTCTATATAACGAACATAAATTTTGTTTCGTGACAATTTACTGTAGGGAAGTTCCAGACTGACAAACTTTTTTTTTAAAACCAATATGATCAATAATGTACCTCGTCTTAACAGAAAAAAAAAGTATATTATAAATATGTTTAAGTTGGGATCCCAGAAATTGTTAAATGCAATAGAATAAAAATTTAAATGAATTGGATAGATTGCATAATGGTATATAATTTCAGTCCAGAACTTATTCGCCGGTGTAACATACTAGTGTATCGGTATTAATCAAATTTTAGATTGATATCAATCAAAGCGAACAATAATGTCTTCAAGAGTTTTGGTAATCTATCTTGAAAGCTTTAGAATTTGAAAGTTTTTTGCTAAAACTTAAACCGAAAAACTTAGGAGTTTTCCAACACACTCAAGGTCAATGTGGCGAGGCATTCTTTTCAATTCAATTTAAGTTTAAAGCATCTTCTTTAACAATGGTAAGATTAATTGCTTGTTAGTATAGAGATTTAAAGGAACAAAAAATTCATTATAATAAAAGGAAACAGTATAACTTGTTTAAAAAGTCCAAGTACTTCTCAAATAACTTGCTCTACAATGAATTTGTCTTTCTCTATGTATTCATTTTAAAGCATCCCTTTATATATCACAATAAAACAAAAATTGGCTTTCTAACTAACATTTTTTATTCGTTTATTTATTTTATTTTTTATTTGTTTAATATAATTTATTATTAATACTATATTTAATATTTTCATTTATGTCTTGCTTTCTTTATGGGTGTTATTTGATTTGAAGTCTCCCTAGGCAAAATAAAAATTTGCTACCCTACCGACGATGCAACATTGCAGACGTGCCCGACTAATAAGATTTGCAATAAAATGTAGAATTTTTTACACGTAAACTAAGAATCAATAAACTTAAACCATCACACTCACATAATACATGTTTTTTATGAAGGTGGTTAAATAGCAGTGGCTCATTACTATCGAAAATATGGTAATACAAAAAAATATTTATTTTGTTTAATTTAATGCTAATTTCGTAGCCTTTTAGTTAAAACGAAACAGATTTCTTTCGACACATAAAAAAAAAATTTTCTTTTGTTAAGCTGTGTAATCCATATTCATAGTGTACAAGTGGTATATAATTATACCACAAATCCTATTGCTATGCTTTAATATTCAAAAACCGGTCATACATAAATAATATAACGACATTTCTTTGAGTATTATGAGGTTTCTATACATATATATTTATCGCACATCCACAAAAGACTCATCAAAACACGTTTGGACGGGTCTTTATGTTAATAAATAGCAGCGGAACTTTAATTCTTTTAAAAAATTCTGTTGATAGCCTGAAGGTCAGTCAATTTTTTGCATGGGATAAACCCCCAAAAAAATAAAAAGAAAAAAGACAAAAATAGACGGCAGACGTTTTGCCAAACTATTTGAGTTGGAAGTGTTTTGGCTGCAAAGCTGTCTACAAAAGCGCACCCTTTATGCTGACTATGTTTTAACAGTGCTTAAGTTTACGGTTAGGCTGCAGAGTCTTAAATAAACACAAATATCTAGAAAATGCGCTGCTTTACTTAAAAGCTAAGACACATACATATGGAATACATATACTTTAGTTGCTTCAACAGTTGTTGCACTTGACCAGTCCCACCTCATCGCAGTTCATGCACTTGAGCGCCACAAACTCGGCCGTAAAGTGATTTCTATGCACAGACTTCTTGGAGCCATTGCAAGAGGGACAGGGCAGCAGACGATAGCCACCGCAGGTCTGGCAGGTGTAGGTGCTCGAGATTGACTTGTACGGCTTGAGCAGCTGCCGCAGTTCACCGGACTCATTCAGACGCTCCACCGTATCCGCATCGCCTATGTGCTGACCCTCCACATAAAGCTGTGGCACGCGTATGTTGTTGGACTGCATGCGTTGTCTGATCTCCGCCTGGTATTCGACGCTCATGAAGACATCACGCTCCTCAAATTTCACGAGCAGAGTGCGCAAAATTTGCTTAACATTGGCACATTTGGTATAGGTGTCGCGTATGATGCCCATGCTGGTGGTATAGAGCACCACTTTGCCCAGATCTTTCTCTTTGTAGCACTGCAAAAGAAGCATAAAAAAAATAGACAATTTCGATTAGTTCCGAGTGTTTGTGTGTCTATGAAACGAGGTCGCCAAAAAGCAAGGCAAAACTGGCGCAGCATTCGTCATGGTTTGCGGATTTGTTTAGAGACCTTTGTCATGGTCAGACTCAAGAGAATGCTGCCTATGTTCAGAATGGTCAGTAGCAAGGAGGTTATGTACATAAAAACGAGTATCTACAAGTTCATTCGCTTGTCTATATACGTAATACTATGTGCGTCTGCTGTCTATATGTTATTAATCAATTAAATTAAGCATTAGCAGGAAAAACTAATCGATTGATTGACAGTCAGGCTATCGTTATAGACGATGACTTGGTTACAATGGCTGCTTGGCTCTTAGCTGCTGGCATTTTCCGGCAATTTATGATGGCTTATTTTGTAAGCAAAGCAAAGTGACTCTCTTTGGCTGGTCAAGTGTTAACCGGTTTGGCTCATTTCGTTTGACAATTAACATTTCCGTTAGTTGGCCAACTTTGGTGGCGTCTCCAAAGCTAATGAACGCTTCAGTATCATTGAACCCCGCTGCAACTGTAGCAGCTGCATTACTTGTTGTTGTTGTAATGGCTTTTGTTAGCTTAAAGCAAGCTTTGGTATTTCGAACCGGTATGACAAGAATTTGCATGTCAGTGCAGCCAATGCAACCAATACAGCCAAGCTCCATTGGTAGCCTCAAATTGCACATGAAAAATTAATCAGAAAGGCAAGGCTACACAGTGGGAAAAATATTATACCGAATTTCAGCTGCTGAGTATTTTAAAAACAAACGAAAAGTAATTGGGTATAAATTGATGTGAAAATACTTGAATGCTTGAATACTCAATCATAAAACGATACTAAGAATTTAAATAAATTCATGAATTAAATGAATAGCAGATGTGTTTTAAAATTATGCGGCTGTGCTCCGGAAAACGAATCCGAACATTTTATACCAAAAAGAGTTTTTTATGTGGTTTAAAACCGAATGTTTTGTTACTAGAGTAATAAAAACGAATCAGCAAAATAGGTTCAAAAATGTACGCATTTTGATAGAATTTTTTTTTTTTTATTGACAATTATTTTAAACTATTTTTTTTCTAGCTCAACCCAAAAAAAATCATGCACACATTGCATTATAAAAATTATATCGATAATTATCGATAACTAATGGTGCGAAAGGATTCCCGCGTTAAGGGCTAGACGCGGGTAAAACGGCTAAATATATAAAATAAAAAAAAATGTATAAAAGTATAAATTTATCGAAAGTAAAAACGAATCCAAATAAACTTGGTCGTTTTGGTTTTTTCGTTTTCCGGAGCACAGTCGATTTTTATTTTATTAATTTTTTTTTTATTGTTTTTAGGATACCTGACCCGATTCTGATATTATTACACAGCCACATCAATCCTAGACTAGAAATCAAAATTATCTTCGTCGAATCGACTAAAATGAGGATAAACGTATGCAAAATATCGTCTGGTCACTAGGCTTAAAAAAACAACATTTTTCTACATGTTTTTTGGTCGAAATCAAATAAAAATGCCTGCAAAAAAACTCGTTTTGTGCAGTTTTTTGAGGTTATGATAGTTTTTTGGGCAATTCTGATAGTTATATAGGGTAAACAAATACATTTTATTGAATTAATTAAATAATTCTTTCACAAGTAATTTTAAAATACAATTATGGTTGAAATAATTTTTATTACATTTTCAATTTGTAGTTTGTTTAAATCTCTAACGAAATCAAAAAAATTGGAAAAATAAAACGATTTAGAAATATTCGGGTGAAAAAACCAATCTTCCCGATCCTTCTCAAATATGGTCAGGAATAAAAATAAAGATATGAACTCTTGGATCATGGATATTATAAGAGCTTGAAAAGAGTAATTCTAAATTATTTCAAAGCGCTATCTATATCGTCAAAAATTTTAAAGTATTATCTTTAATTGGGTACAATGTTTGCAATAATTAATTATAATAATTATAATCGGACCAAAAATTTCATAGATAATCGCTCATATCGGCTCGATGGCAAAATGGTTAAGTTGATAGAGTATTATCCTCAAAAGTAAAGCTCAGTCGAAGTCCAAGGATTTTTGCAGATACAATCAGCCTGATAGAGTGGTGTGATGCAGTTTATCTCAGAGTCGGCTGCGCCCGGTTTTAACTTTTGCTAATTACACTACGCTGCAATAGTTTGATACCACCTTAGAAATGTACATTTTTTGGAATTTTTTTTATATTTTTAAACATCGTACAATGACATTCCTTTTGAGATCTTTTGAAGTAAGTATTTTTAATTTTATTATAATAATTTTGGATATTCTTTCACCCAGTTTTTCTGGATGTAGTTGCTCCCAAGTTTTGCTTAGCTGGTTGCACATAATTTTTGCAGCTCTCTGTCTAGTTCTTGTCACAATAAATTTATAGGATTGGCTATTGGGATGGCTAATCCAGCACTTTGAGTACACCGTTTGCATCTTTTGACTCCGAATAAATTTTGCAAGGTTTGCATCAGTATTTTGGATGCTTATCTTGTTGAAAAAAAAAACCCTGCTTCTATCAATTCAATGCCAGATGGAATAGCATTCATTGGCTGAAGTATTTTTTTAAGTTGGTCATCAAATTTTGCGGAGTAGTGTATTTGTACTAACTTATTTAAAGAAAAAATTAAGTATTAATGCAATAAAAAAGTAGTTGATTATAAGTGAATACTTTTTTGTTTCAAGTTGCTTAAATTGTTGGTACAAGAAGGTGTAAGTTAATTTTGAGACCTTAAACTCAGTTTAAAAAATTGCTGGCCATTAAACCAGTTCGCCTTGTCCGTATTTGGAACCTATAATGATCTTAGAATGAGCGTAAGAAGTATCAAAGAATCTGTGCTTATTTTTAAAATAAATTCAACTTGTTCTAGCATTAATTACAAATAATTTTAAGCTGAACTAAATTTTTTTAAATGCATTCAAAATGAGCACATACCACTGGATCGAGCTATTTTGTTCTGGTATTATATTCGTTAACGAATTTATCCCATTTGAGTGCAATTTTCTTTTTGTATATGTATCTACGAGATGCTGTATCTTTTAGATACTATGATCAAAATCTCAAGCAGCTGTCAGATGCCGTTGTCAACGACATCGAGAGCAATAAATTTTATTTTATTATCAAAGACAAGATATGAAAAATAAAAAACGTATATAAAATAAAAAGTTCAAAGCCACCAACAACAACAGCAACAAGCAGCTGCGGTCAAATGGAAAGTCAGCTTTTATACAGGCCTCAAGTGCAGCTAGCCAAGTTGGCTGCTTGAGAGCCATGTTAAGTGAACGTTGCCAACTAAAAGAGCTAACTAACTAGCTGGTTTTCCAATTCAATTGAAGTCAACATTTAAACAATTGTCTTTTTTTTTTTCGTTATTGTATCTTTTGCTCTCAAATGACTTTGACTCCGGCTCTGACTTTGACACTTGTGGCGGCGGGTGAAAACTCTAAACTTAAAGGCCAGCCCAATGACACCGCCTTAAACGAGAGTTGCTTTTTATAGTTCGGGTATAGGCAATACTTTTGTGGCCAGCCTAAGTCTGGGTATTTTTAGATTTTTGTAATTCAAGAATCTTTAGAACGTCTTAGTTTTGCATGATTATCTCGCAAGCTTTTCAAAATATGTTACTCAAAATATGACACTGAGCTGTAAGTTTTTTTTTTTCCTCAACGAAGAAAATTTTGTTTTCGTTTTAAAAAGTTTATCCAATTTGTAATGCAAGTTTATTTATTGTATAACTTTCATGGGTTTTTTTGCGGAGGTTAACGCATAATTTAGCAACCTCTCATAATGCCGCTTGTTGTGTCGAATGGTTCAAAGTTAATTGCTTTTACTTTTTAAGCATGATTAAATAGTCTTGGACATATGTGTAAACTGCAATCGACTCTTCGGGCTTGCAAGCTCTAGACAAATTTAAAAAAAATTTTGTTTGCTGACGAATCGTTTAGAGCCAAATGCCCGCCTGCCATGAGTACATGAGCTCCCATAACATTTAAGGATTCAATCAATTCTGAACCGTTTTTTTTGCCAAAAGTAGGGAACTCAAGAGACTTCTTGAGCCTAAAATCGGTATGCGACAGAAGGGCTTGACCAAGTAAGCTCAACCATAAACGAGTTATTCGTCTAAACCTATACTAGAGATTTTTGAAGCACCAAAACTTTGAACTTGTAGGTTACGCATAACCCAGTCTCTAGTCCTGATTTGGGCGAAAGTGATTCCATTATGTTTCAGCACCTCAAAAAAGACTTTAAATACAATTGTTCGGAAACTGCCTGATTTTTAGTGAAAAAAAAAAGTTTCCAGAAGTCGTTAAAGCGTATTTAAAACTGTGGAGGTCGTTAAAGATAACATATTAAAATCGTAATACCTTTTTTCACAAAAATTGGCAGTAGTTCAAAGGAATAATCTGTGAGCCAAGTTCGTTGGCTTTCGCTTATATATGTTTGAAAATAAGTGAAGCAGAACACTATTTATATCGATCTCTACGATTTAAATGATTTTACCATATGTAAAAGAGGTATGTACTTGCCATTATTATCCACTTAATCTTGCTATGTAAAATTTCGATTAGTTATCGAGTTATTAATAACTAAATATTAAGTGTAACTTTACTATGAATATACGTATCTCAAAAACGAATACAATTTTTTGAATAATTTTTTTTCAATGACAGATAAAACTTTATCAAAAAAAAATTAGTTTTAAATGATTTTTAAATATTTTTAGAACTTAAAAGTGGGTTGCGCAAAAATAAGTAAATTCATTTTCGTTACGCGTAAAAAACAAAACAAAATAAAAAATCGTTAACTGCTGTAATTGAGAAAGTTATGCTTAATTTTGTGACCGCTCCTGCATTAGTAACCATAGTACTTAGTGTCTTGTAAAAATCCTTGAAATTAAAATACAAGGGCACTTCCAGAATCAGCCCACCTAGCATACGAGTGTTGATAAATTTTCGAAAAAAAAAATCAAAAAGGTGAAGAATCGTATTTTGAAAGCTTAAGCTCAAAGTTTGATGCTTTCACTTGGTGCAATTTGTTTTTAGACTCTGTTACTAGAGAACGCTCTCAGTGAATTTGTCAATATGGAAAAGAGCGGTAACCATTGTGTAATAAACTACTTTCATTTAAAAGATCTTAAAGCTGCATTAAATTCTAGGAATTTCTAGCCATAAATACTTGATAGTACCATTTATAGGCTACATTAAAAGATACAACAAATATTATGAATACGTCAAAAGATATTCATGGCCAAAAAGAAAAAAGTATTTTGCCGATTCTAAAAAATGTTTGCAGCCGGTATTGTTTATAGCTGTGCCAAATTTCAACCGGCTGACTTTTATAGTGTAGGTGTTCCGCAAAATGCTACAAATGGAAAACTGGGTCGGCTGCATCATTTGGACATAAATCAAGAAAACTGCGCTGCGTAGGATTTTTTGGTTAAAAATTTGTGTCTTTTGTTGTTTCCGAATTCTGTGTGTTTATGAAGAAGAGGAAGTGGCTTAAGCAATACTCAAGCCGGTGCTAATAATTTTCTTCTGCTTTTCAAGTCCACATACAGGGTAGGATCAGAAAGTATTAAGACTGCACCGCACCCAGAGGAAGCCTTGCGCAGCCTGTCAACATAGTCCATGCAAAATCTGGCTTTCACAGTTTGGTCTCCGTCCAGTTTATACCGACTTTGACGCAGAATTTGATGGAGTACTGCTGCTCCTGATTTATCTCTACTTGTTGTCGCAACAACACTTTTTAACAGAGGTTTACGGAAATCGATGTGCTTACTCTCTTCATTGTCCGCAGGCGACTGGAAAAAAATTTTGCTTTCTTCAGAAGACTCCCTACACCACGTCCAGGTGTTCGGACCGCACTAAAGATATTTTACCCTACATACCCGGTATCAACAACGCCCTTGATACTAAAGTATAGAATATTAACCAAAAAAACATTTTTATGTGGTTTTTTAACAAGGTAAAATTTCATTAAGTTGCTTTTACGAGAGCCATCGGAAAACTGGCTAACCCGTCTTGGTAAATATTCGAAATGAAGACGTAGAACACACACTTTATAAAAAAAATACAACCATGCTATAAAGCTCATGTGCTTGCTTTTTACACATTTCTGAGAAGGCAATCTCATTTTAAGAGTAGTATGGATAGTTACTGATAAAGAATATATTCGTACAAGCCGTTTAACAGTAAGACTGGCAAAAGAAAAGTACTAGAAATGTGAAAGACTAACAAGTTTATCAAGAGCTATTAAACCAAACCTAAGTTAAACACATTCTTGATATTTCTGGTCCTAGCTCCACCAGGAGAAAAGGACGGCAGTAGAAGTAGTAAATATTTTTGGCACATTCTCGAAAATAAATATTTATTTTTGTTCTTTGCTGCCGCAATACCAAAAACTTTAACTCAAAAAAAATAATAATTTCTGACAAGCAGCTTTTGTTTGTGTTCACTACTTCCGAAATATTATAGACAGCCCTCGTAGTAGCTTTAACAGTGGCCCACACTCATTAAACTATTAGCGTGTTAACTGTTACCCAATGTCTCTAAATTTCGGCCACAAAATAAATGTAATTTGCATTTCATGTTAAATGCAACTTTGTATTGCCAAAAAACTGAAACCAATTAACACGTGATTCGCACGCTGCCAAAAACGAAAAAAGAGACGAAAACATTTAAAGATTGCAGCTGCCGAGTAGGAAAAAAAAAACCAGCTGAGATTCCAACACTCTCTCTGCCGCTCTCTGTGACTCAGCTGGCGGGCACCTTGTTGGCCCGCTGCATAAGATGGTAAAAGAGAAAGCAGGTCACTTGTATGGCCAACAGAGTGATTGCCAATCGAAGAGTTGAGCAAGCAGCCACCAGCAACAACAACCGCAAGATCATAACAACAAACAAACTAAACAACTTACCCACAGATACACACAGGTACACACTCACACACAAATACACACCGATACACCTAACGTGCGTTTTCTGATATAGAGGCTAATGCCAATGTCGCGCCAAGAGCTGGCTTGACTTCTTCTCGAAGGTGACAAAAACATTTCAAACTTAATTTAAGCCAATCTATTTTATTTTTAGTTTTATTTATTATTTCTTTGTTTGTTTCCAAAAACTTAAGACCATTAAACTGTGTTAATATCAATTAATGACGAATGATTTTGATGGTCTCTCTTTCTCTCCTCAAGCTGCAACATTTAAAGCTGCTCTAATTACTTTTAACGGCCTTTGGCAGTAAATTGAGCTGCCAACTCTGAAATTAGTTACGAACGTTGCCATCAGATATCTGAAACCAATCACGCTTATTCTGAGAATATGTGCTTTTATTTTTAGAACATGTCTGTTAGTTAGCCAGACTTCAAGCCAGCAACCCAAATACATACAACAAATTGGCGAAAGTTCAAATCTACGAAATAGAATTCGTATATGCCAGCTGGTTCTAAAGGAGCTGCAAACTTATTAGACAATTTGTCAAAAACCGGAGTCCGCCAAAGTCCAAGCAGTTTTTTGCTTGTGTTTATTTTTTGTATACATAATTTTTTTTTTGCTTCAAATTTTATAGTTTTTTTGTAAAAAAACAATTTTATAAGCAAAACATAAAAAAATTATAAACTTATGTGCAGTGACGGATTCACAATATGAGGGCTTCAAAAAATATGAGCCCAATTATACATGGAACTAAATTTAATACTATTCCATTATTTATCTATATATTTCCACTACTAGATCATTTGGTTTGGAAAACACATACATATTTTACAAAAATTATTTGATTGTTGTTATTGCAAAAAGTTCGTTGCGTTAGCTACAGATATTATAAAAAAAATTATATAATATTAATATTCATCTTCGGTGGTCAGACCATGTTTATTAATATTCGAGTAATATAAGCCCCAGCACGTATATTAAATGTTCGATCATAAATAAAGAAAACTTCATAAACTTTTTTTTCGAGTTCGCTAGCCCTTTGATATTAATTGTAAAATTCAAGGGTATATAGGAGCCCTGAGGTGATAGGCATTTTTCATAAATTTCAAATAATCAAAGGCAGTATTCCAGCTGATCATTACACTTGGCAACGTTTTCATGCTCGACTTGAATCTTTTCCTTAAATGCCATACACTTATCTTCAGATGCGGCCCCAGCGCCCTAACAGTCCATGCCTTAATCCGCCCCTGCATTGTGGGTAAAAATTTAGCTGATCAATGCAACTTTTTGTTTGTGAAATATGAGTCGAACCATTTGTTTACTATGCAAACTTGGCAAATATTTTAAAATACAAACAATGACTAAAATTTTAATATGTAAAGCAAACTTTAAGATATCTTATAATACTTTTAATGTGCTGAAATTTTTTAAATGTCACCGATTCTTGTTTGCCGTAGAAGCGCACAAACAGGAACTGCTGCAAATATCTATATATCAGAAAATAAAACTACAAATTGGGTACTATTTATTAATTTATAAAAAGATAATGTAGTTTTATATTTAAGATATATATTAACTATTGATTCTAGGCTTTAAGCTTTGAGTTTTGATTTTTGATTTTAAAAGTATTATTGGAGAATAAAATGTACGAAGCTAATAAAAATTATTATTGAATCTTTTTAGTGATTAGCTCATAACTTTACATCTCCTTTTTTTTGAATTCCTATTTGATTTAGCGGAAATGAGAAAGAGATACAACTTTTTTGTGACTGATCCATACTTCTTAAGAAACCAGCCCAATACATGGAAAGAGATAGCTGGGAGATTGTTTACCCCGTCATTTCACATCAAAAAACCTAAAAACTTTTTCCCGAAATCTAGACAAAAAATCTAGCTTGAAGTACATGTACTTCAATTCGTTTTTAATTTATTAGTGAAAATTTAGCTGATGAGTGAAATTAATTTCACATACAGCCTCTTTTTGGACATAAAGGCAAACGTAATCTCTTCGATTTCGACGATTTGTACAGATGCGATAGTAAGGTCACGGCGTATGCTGATTGTGCAGAGAATTCTACGCTCTACAATTTTTTGGAGTTTTCTTAAAAATATGATTTTTTTTCGATTTTTGACTTCGAATGGCTTGAGACGCCGACATGATATTTTAAGTTACTTGCAAGATCTCTCATTAAATTTGAAAATTAACATTTATAGTTCAAGTTACTGTCTAGTTGGCTGCGGTGGCTCAGCGGTTGTGTTGCCGGCTCCAAAGCGACGAGACGTGGGTTCGGTTCCCATTGGTGCCGAAACGAAAATTAAAAAATAAAGTTATCTTTCATTCCAAGGAGTTATTTGTTACTACTAAAAGTTACTGCCTACTATGGAAACCAATGGAGGTGGCATCACTAAAATAGACATAACTATCTCAATTATAGAAATTACCTATTTTGGGTACATTTTTAAAGAAATTCTCAATTGTTTTTAGTTTGAAGCAGAGCTCGCAAAAAACCTTCAAGCTTTCATTGAAAAAAAATTATTCAAATATCGCTGTTCATTTACGAGACACGTCTTCTAAAAAAAAAAGAAACACAAAAGTGATCGATAACTCGATAGGCAATCCGAATTTTACAAAAAATTTATTTATATTTGTTTGTGGTATATGCAAAAATCATTAAAATCGAAGAGAACACCTATTTCCGGCCCATATGAACCATATCTTATTGCCCGCTCTTTATATTTTCAGGAAAATCACTGTTAAGTTAAGCGATCTTTAAGATATTTTTGTTTGTTACATTTGCGGCTACTTCCAGCGAAGGTCAGACTGCCCACAAATCTAGTGGGCTACATTTTTTTGTCTAGTCATCATTGCTGCGACAAAAGACTTAACCCACATTTTGACCTATTTTTTGAAAGACTTCATAATCTACAAATAAAAGCCTAACAATGGCATTACTCTATTTAAGGTTTTCCATTGCTTGCGAAATGAAGGCGTAAGTTTATATTTTGAAAAACTATTACTTAAATTGAGTCAAATTAGTTTTAGTTCGAACTTGACAATATTTATCATATATAAATTTTCAATAGAGACTAAGACCCTAATTTCTTTCGCTAGATCAAGACCAACAAACCACAAACGGTTAAACTGACACTACGGAATCTCAAAACAGCTTTTTGTTTGTTTATTTACATTTATTTTTGTTACAAAAAAGTGAAATTTTTTTTTCTATCATAGTGCCTATCGTTTTTTATTATCTTTAGCGTATACTCGATAAAATTAAAATACTAGTTGAAATGAGAGTTAGCTGGTGACAAATTTCTTTACACGTTGCTCTCTTGACTTCTCGAAGCAACACGAAATATTAGTAAACAAACATTCAACATTTTTAGATTAGCAAATAAGAGTTGAAAATTGAATTTTTGATACAAATTAAATATATAAATCATCGTTTTTTGGATAGTTAACCATTAAATGAGAAGTAAAATATGCCATTAATTCTTATTGCATTAAATAAAACTAAAAAAGTTCTTTGTTCTCAACTTGTTAATTGTTAATTAAGTAATTTAAAAAGTAACTTTGTATACTAGTTAAATGTGGCTTAAGCTAGTCTGAACAAGTAGACTGCAGATCTGATCCAGTAAGGTTTTTTTTGTACCCTACACGCTCTACAAAGTGCGGTCAACCAAGTCTTTACAAATGTATATAACGTAGAGACAGAGACATCGAAGACTCCCCAAAGTTACCTCCAATATGGTCAAAAGGACCAAAAAAATTGACATGGAATGTCTTTCCGTCTGTCTGAGCGCCTATATCTTGGAGATGGGAAGAGCTAGAGCAACCAAACCATCGTATCAGAGTCCTTCCTTGCTTATGACAAGGGAAACAAGTTTATTTTAAATTTCGATATCGTCGTTACTCTACATAGCTCCAATAGGGTATTAGGGAGCACCTCGAAATAAAACTAAAAGTGTTTATAAGGATATCGTAACCAAATTTGGCAATGGGAAGTTTCCAAAAGTTTCAAAGCACTGTACAAAATTTTATCACAATCTGTTGACCACATTGTATAGCCCTCATCGGACCGATAGGTCGAAAAATATTTTTTATGGCACAGATTGTTTTATTAAAATACTGTATCCAAATTTAGCGCTCAAAAGTTTCTTAGAGTTCCCAAGCATTGTATCGGTTGACTTTATTATAATAGGCCCTATAGGAAGTTTATATACCATAATAAATTCACAATTACTTTTTGAATCTAAGTTTCATTTGTCTATTTGTTTGTTGCGATGGTAAAGGATATCTCCTCGCCTTTTTTTTTAATTTTTTTTTTTATGAGAATTTCTTGAAAGCTGAAACCAAGCGTGGGGTTTCTTTGTTAGGCTCATACATATGAGTCTACACAACTACCTAGTGTGATTGCTCTGCCTAATATAATAAACAAGAAGAAGCACATTCTATCAAAAGTTTATATTTTATTTATTGAGTTATCTCGAAAATGAGTATAAGCAGTGAATACTTGAACCGATAAACTATACCTGTATACGGAAAATGTGCATTTTTTTTTTTTGAGGTTTCTTCAAATTTTTGAATTGTTCAAAAATGCTTTTATATAATAGTTTATATATATACTAATTATGTTATAGTACAATTCGGCATATTGTTTGATAGCTTCTGAGTTGAAGAAATAAAATGGTTGATAGCATCTAACAACGAACAAAGTAGCGCATTGTTGACCGATAAGATAACTCTATCAAAAGCTTCATGCAATAAAGTTATATAAACATTGACACTTTCATCTGTTGTTTTAATGAATTGCTTTGATTCTGTTGGAATTTCAGTTGTTAACCGTGCTACACGCTAATATGGTATTCCACACCCATCCAAGCACATAAGCTGACTTGGCTGGCGCCGTTCCCTGCATGTCTTTGGCATCTCTAATCGAATCTTTGCAAACATGGCATCAGCTCAGCTCAACAATGAAATGTTTGTCTTAAGAGCGCCCTAAGTCAACACTCTTGATGAACGACAACAAATTCCCATAAACAAAACTGGCATATAAATACATACAAGCATAAATATGTACTTATACAAGTGCCACAAGTATCTGAGCATGTGTGTGTGAGTATCTGTGTGCGCATCGTTTTCACTTTCGATTTTGCACTCATTGTTATTGCAAGCAACTCTGCTTATTTATTTTCTTTTTTTTTTTTGTGTGTTTTGTTTTCTTTGCTTAATATATCTTATTGTGTTTGCTGTTGTTATTTTTGTAGCTCTTTGTTAACTGAAATCCGAAATACTTCTAATTTGCATGCCATAAAACATCTTTGCATTTCTTTCTTGCTTGATTTTTTCTTTTTACCAAATTTATGCCCATTTATATAGACTGTAGCCGTTAAGTTAAGCTCAGCTGAGTAGAGTTAATAATATGTAGGTAGTTATTTATATAGTATATGTAGATACATATGTATCTGTAAGCAGCAGCATTCCATCAATTCGACAAGTCGGCAGCAGCGTGCAGAAAGTGAAAATCAGCAGTGTGCGCTGAGCTTAACAATTAAACTGATCTTAATAGTAGACAAAGGGAGATATTTTGAGTAGCTTGAGCTTCAAAGTGAAATGCTAATAAAACCTCGAATGCTATGGAAATATACAAGTAACTGTGTTTGTTTAGCCAAAAAAGAAAAAAAAAAAAAATGTATAGTATGGGTCATTAACAGCGCTATGGCGTAAAAAATTGATAACTGCAAACCAAAACATAGATACAAGATAAAAGTTAGGAAAGCGCCGTGTTGCAGTTAGATTAGCTTGAAGCTGTTGAGTTGGGAGATTCGTTAGATTTGGGAGATTTCTCAGATTGCAGCGATTAGATAGCTAGTCTAACTAGAAACTGCTGGGCGTTTAATGGTGTTATATGATAATGACTGAGTTTTTTTTTCGTAAGCAGTTTTCACTCTAAAAGCAGGGCTTAGCTTTGTTTTTTGTGTGTTTTTATTTTATTTTTTTTTTTTGAAGAAAAAGCTACAAAATCTTTTGAGGCCAGCAAGAAAATGGCTCGAACCAATGATGTCTGAATAAGCAACATAAAAAGATAGCGACAAAATAAGCCACTTAACGGTTTTCATTATACATAATTGAAACTAAAGAAACAGAAGAAGATGATGAAAAAGCAGCCAAAGATGATGAAGTAGAAGCAGCAGATGATGAACATGATGAGGATAATGATGAAGTAGCACAAGTAATACAACAATAAGACAAAAGCAACAAAACTGCAGGAGAAAAGACGTGCTGCCTGAAAGCCAATCAGCCGGACTATGTAGTCGCACGTAAGTGAATGAGTGAGCCAGCCAGCCAGTCAACCAGCCAGTCAGCCAGCCAGCCAAGCGACCAAATACTAGGCGGCTCAACACGCAGTTCATTAGATTAAAATGCGCCAAAGCGTACGAGTGAAAGATATTTCCAAGTTACTACTACGTTACTTGCATATGTTATACAGGCAACAATTGTGACCGTAGTCGAAAACACTTTCTCCCAGAAAGCCAAAAAAAAAAAAAGAGTTGCGGCAATTGTAAACAATTTGCAGATGCGCGCAGACATTGCATAAGCTACCAAACTCATTATGATTCAATAGGGCAAAGGTAGTGCCAGCCACCAAAACAGGTATTCCACACAGAGATGATAGCTGCAGCGGGATTAGCTATGGCTTGCTTACCTTGGCATGTGGCTGTTGCTGCAGCTGCAAGAATGTGGCTATTCCATTGCGCACACGATTCTTGACGCCGCGCACTGTGCCCTTAGCCGATCTTATAGTCGACTGATTCGAAGAGGCACCGCAGCGTAGATCACGATAGCCCGCAAAAACATCTTGCTGCTCCTCCGTCAGACTGCAAAGTGAATTGGAATTATCCGCCGCCTCGGCATCATGTCTATTAAAACTGCTAAAGTTCTCGTGTTCGTTTATGTGAAAGCTGTAGTATTGATCATCCGCATATTTGTAATTGTTGTGACTCTTCAAATTTGGAGCAGGCAACGATTGGGGTTCATTGGCAGCATCTGCTGCTGCTGCCTCACTCGTTTGGACAAAATTGGCACGCTCTACGGCAGCGCGCAGCTCTTCGATTTTCTCCTCGTTCAGCGATTCACGCGAAAGTCGACGACTTGGCTCTGTGTTTGCTGTTTGGCCATTTATGGTAATGCTAGTCAATGACTTGTCCTTGACCTCAGCACAATCAGCGCCGCCAATAGTCGTGCTGCTGCTGTACTGCACAACATACTCGCCGGCACGGCGATCGCGTATATCACGCAGCAGGGAATCCGGCAGCAGCGTGCCCAGCATGCTCAAAGATTTTTGACGCTGGCGAAATTGTCCGCTGGGCTTGCTAGCTGCTTGACGCACATACTCTGTGGAATTGGAGTGCACCGAATCGCTGCTCAACGAGCTGGGACCGCTTTCTTCGCTGTCTGTGAGCGCATAGTTCTCCAGATGTGGCTCTTGATTAACGCACAACTTGGTGGTGCGTAGATGCAATGCCAATTTGGTCACCTCGGTATTGACCAGTTTGCTGACAGGACTGCTCTCCAGATCGCTGCCATTACCGCTGTCTGCGGTCTCGCAGTGTGTGGCATACTGTTGATACTGTTCCATATAGCAATTGGCTGGCGCGGCTGCAGCTGTAGGTGTGGACACCTTTTGTACCACCATCCTGTAAAACACACACGTTCACAAACACACACACACACTGTCACACTATCTAGTACTTGTACACTTGACTGCACTCGAGTGCTTGGAATGCTTTAGGAAGAGTTTTTTTTTTTTTTGCCGTTCAATGACTCTCAGCGTACGTTGCACTATCCGCGTTGCATGTCTTTATGCTTCAGCTCTTGTCGTTAGACTGTTCAGCGTTTTTTTTCTTCTTTCAGCTCTAAGCCAGCTGTCGCAGCGACGTCGACGCCAACTGCGCGAGACGCTCGCGTTGATCGCTGCTGAGCGCGCGTCGCTCAGCCATTTCACCGGTCTGTCAAGTCTGCGCTCTTCGCATTCAGCGCCTTGTTGCCTGCTGCTTTCTTCTGGCTGAGGAGCGCGCTAAAGACTCTCGGAGTTGGGAGTTGGAGTGTTTGTAGAGTTGGGAGGTACGTTGTGTAGCAGCATTGCATTAGGTGCGCGTTATTAGATTTTGCAATTGGGTACCTGTTTCTGAAATGATGTGTTATTAGCGGGAAAGAAGTTTCTTGACTGCTAGACCACGAAAGCGGCAGCAGTTTTGCGGAAAAGAACTGGTAGGCTAATTCCCGTTTTGCAATATCATTAAATTGTGTTTGCTGTATGTTATTATCTAGCAACTGACACAGTAATTGAAAATTTTCTTGCTAAATATTATAAGGCCAAGTGCAGCATAAACTGCTGAGGAAATGCATTTGCAGGGTAGAAGAACTAAAAATTATGATATGGTCATTTTGTTGTGAGTTTTGCATTTAAATGCTAATTTCATACCATTTAAATAAGAGAATCTGTTGAAATGCACTTTTTAGTTCTAGGGGAATTCGCCCGTACGGCTTTCTTTATTCATTTCGAGACTTCTCAACAATAGTGCCCACTACACGTACCCTAATTTCTACAGCGATCATCGGATTGAGAATGCAATGCCGAATGTATTCGCTCCGGATATGCAAAGTCTAATTGGTCCAAAAAACACAACAAAGAGGCCATTGCTAATGCATTGACGATTTTTTTAGGCTAAGAGGTTTATGTTTGGTTGACTTAGCCTATAGCTAAAGGAACTCTTAGCAAATTTTAATAAAATTCATCCACGGATGGATGCATCATACTATCTAGAACACATAACTATTGTAAATATGGAACCGGCGAAATAAATACTTTATACAACGCCTCCTTCAGCTCATTACATACAGATTCTAAAATACTTTTTAACTTCGGTGTAGGATATAATAATGTTTGCTACACAGACTTGGTAAAATGACGTCGAAATCCAATAAAGTCAGGAGCGCAAAAGAAATTTTTCTTCAGTCCCTCCTGAACAAACGACTAAATTTTGAAGACTACAAAAAGGAATAAAAAACTTGAGATTTGGACTGCTTTTTTACAATTTTGAATAAAAAATCTTTAGATTGATAAGTATGGGACATAGTTGCAATATAGTATTTTAGAGGCCAAAGTTCGAATCGCTCAGTGCCAAATGCTTATATAAGGGTAGCTAAATTAAAGGAGTGTTTGCCTCAGAGTTTAAGTCTTCTAAAGACCTAGGCTCAATTTCCATTCGAGACAACTTTTTTTTTTTAATCTTTATTGCAAATGTTTTCTGTGGTAAGTTGTTACAGTCTTTATAGTGTATCTCTAAGTCAATCCGACTTTAACTTTAGCCACATTTTCTATTAAAATTAACATATTTATTCTGCTTTGCTCCACACATTAATTTCATACATAATAGGATATAAAATATAACAGTTGCTTATAAATAATTTATTATATAACTATGGGAAACTTTTACTAAGTTTTGCACGAACATTTTAAAAAATACAATAACATAGTTTTTTTTACTTCTTGATTTGAAAAAAACTCTCGATTTTCTTGAAATTTTTTGGTTTGAAGAGAGAATTTTTTTATAAAGAGAGCAAGTAAGAGAGCTTAAAAGAGCGCAAATTGGATCTTAAGAACTGTTTTACTTCTTTTAAGATGCTGTATACTTACATAAAGTATATTCTTCTTGCATTAGGTAAAATATTCCTGTTTCAAGTGTTTTTTAACAAGATTGAAAATTCTAAAATCAAGCCCACTCGAATTTAATTTAGCATGCGTTAGTTTTCTCTGTGTATTATTCGGCTGTCCTTCGGAAAAGGAATAAAACAAAACGAACAATTTTATTTTACCGATTTATTTTATTTTTATTTTTTCATTTTTATTTATTATTATACACATTTTTAAATTTTAATTTTATAAACACTTTTTTGGGGCAGCAACTGATTCGAATACCGATCACAATTTGCAGCCATTTACTTGTTATAGATAAAACACTCTTAAATTCAAACTCAGAATATAAGTCAATTTTTTAACTTTAATTCCATTTTTAAATGATCTTTAAGAAAACTAAATATAAAACTTTCACAGATCCTATGTTTTCAAATGCATTTCTATTGAAGCCTTTTATGAATTGCCTTATTAATGAGCCAATCCAATATCCAGCTAAACAAGTTCGAAACATTACAAAGTCGTTTTATTGTTGGTGTCTCTTAGCCAAGTTTAATTGGTTTTTTATTGCTACGATTAAAACAGCATTTTCTGCATTCCTAACTAGCAATAGTGGCTTTAAATTAAAAAAAAATAGTAGAGTTTGGCCAAAAGTAAATAAATTCGGTTAATTATATCTATAACAAAATAAACTGATTTGTTATTCTTTGTTTTTCTGCATATATACATATATATATTGTGATATGATCAAGACATAGCCCATTTGTCTCGGGATTGTATTATCTTGATTAGTTAAAATCATGTATAATTAAATGAATTATTCAGTGAATTGATATTTGCACACTGACAATGGGAACATAAACTTAAAAAAATTAACTTAAAAAAAATTAAAAATGTGTTGGTAAAAATTTTATTGAATAAAAAGATATGTATAATATAATACAAAAATATTCAGTGAAAGAATATGAATCAATATGCATCACAAGTTTTCAAAAAAATTGTTCTGAACAGTTATTTGTTCCTTATCAATACTTCATCAATTCAAAAAATATATTTTTTTATTTGGTGATCCCAAATAAATGTGCTGAGGATTTTGCTTATTATGAAACTTAACATGGTAAAACAGAACCGATACCCGTCGAATGCGTTTCAAAAGCAATAAACTGGAAAAATTATTTCTTAACATGCGCCGCCATATTTTTCCAGCGACTAGTAAAAATCTTTGTATTCAGAATCACTAATATTTAATTCATCAAAAAGTATAACGAATCTCTAAATTGCAATCAAGGAACTGTGAAAACCATCAATGCCTTCGGAATGTCAGGAAGATTCATGACAAAGAGGCATATAATTAAGTCAAAAGTGTGAGCCCTCTATGGACTGAAACCTTTTTTCAAGTAAAATATGATTTTTTCGGGAGTAATAATTTGCAAGCCGACTCGTACTCGAAGTATTGATGCACCGTAGTTCATAGCATGTTCTCTGCTGCTTGCGAAATTATTGAAGTCTGGTGAATTCCCTTTGGTGCTGCCAATATGCACGGAATCGGAACTGCTGCTGCACTGATATGTATGACACTGACACTGACATATGTTTCCTGAAATTTTAGAACCTTCTGGCTGTCAAAAACTTGTGTTTGTTATGGATTTCGCAAAAATATACCAAGTTAACTTTAACCAAATTCTGTTATTTTTTTCAAAAGATTTATAGAACTATCAAATTTTCTAATAAGCAAGGTTAGATATATGTTAATACTTTAGTGCAAAGAAGAGGCAACGAATAGCACTTCTATTTTTTGTTGCTTTCATTTTTGTCAAAAATGGAAAAAAATTAGTGACATTATTCGTATATTTTCCAACGAAATTGCCAAATGTGTGCACCAAATGTTGCGTCATTTGGATCTTGTAAGCGTGTAAATGCAGATCCGCATGCAAAATTTGACGCAAAGTGGTCCTAGCAGAATTATGAGTGCTTAACACCCAAACCAACAGATGGCCGACCCTGTATTTGTCGTATGAGACTGGTTACCGTATGGAAAACTAGATGTCAGAAACTACAAAAGTTAAAGACAGAAATTTTTAGCAAAAATGTATTCGGCGATTCTTGTCAGATATCTGACCATGCTTCGTTACAAAACCTTTATAAATATTGTAAACTGAAAAAATATCAAGAACTTAAACCCCTATATAAGATAGAGGGCATAAATAAATAAAAAAGCAAAATAGACGTAAAGTAATTTGTTTGTTTGTTTATTGTACTTTTCCATAAAAAAAAGCTAGCAATGAACTTTTTCAAAAACGATTACTTTGGCTGAAGCGCTACTGTGCAACGTTCTATTTGAGGTCCACAATAGTTTTTGTTTTCTTTTTGAACTATATATTTTTCATATGCCCTGCAAGGTTCCAGTGCACATCGAATTTTTTTTAGCCTTACTTTTTTGGAGTTATTTGTTATTCGAATTTTACCCAAAGTAAAGATGTACCGCAGTTCATAGCCCTTTAATTGACGCTTGCTATCATTCTCGTTCGGAAAACTCCCAATTGCTGCCACCATAATACACGAAAATGGATCTTCGACTGCTCTGAGAGAAATTCTTAAACGACTCGAATTCGAATCGGGGACAACAGCACTTCACAAAATTTTGTTTAAATAATTTTATATACTAGTTTACACATGTTAGTTAGTTGCTATTTGACTGGGTCAAGTTGAACCTCAAAAGCCTTTATCTAAGCAGTCGTATTATTTTTTGTGTTTTCTTCCTTCACTATATCTTGAAAAATTATACAACAATAAAATTTCCAAATATGAAGGTATGGAATTTGTAAATAAATTGAAATAATGCCACTAGTACAGACTATGCTATTTACTTTAGAAACAATGGTCCTCTAAGCCAATGCCAAAAAAGGAACGAATATGAGCCCACAAAAGAATTCAATTTACTTGTATTCTTCTGTTTATACTTACCTCCGCCTGACCACGTTACCCATTCTTTGAACACCAAACCAGCTTGGAGCATGAAATTTTGCCACAAGGAGCGTCTTATGGTTTGGTTTGTCATTTGAATTCAGTTTTTGATAATGCCACCCTTTTTCGCATTTAGAATTTCGAGGTTTATTCCCATAATTACAATATCGACGCGAAACATCCGTTGGCAAAGATTTAAATATAGTGGCGTGGTCACTTTGGAAATTATAACCAAATGGCGTAAACTGAAGATTGAAAGCGCTCCACGTATAACTAATTATTTGTTAAAATATTTGTGCAAAGTCTGCATTCACAAAAATCCGTCTTATGTGTACTAAAATATGAGAAATCTTTTTCCTTTTTGGTTTTTCATTATTTGTCACCAAAACTTTTCGGGATGAATGTACAAAACCACGAAGCAGAGCTTTGTTTTTTCAAGAGAGCGAATGGTATAATTTTATTAAAATCCCTTGGTAACCTGGGAAATATAGCCCAAAAAAAAAACAATATGTGGACCTTTGCCTAGAAGCTCCACAAAAAAGAGTCATTTAACTTAATTTGTATGTACAAAAAGCTACAGACACCGAAATCAATCTGTAGACCCATGCAGACTAAAATAAGAAAATTTTTTTAGTTTTTGGTGACACTTCCCGCCAGTTCTCTGCCATGGTTTTTGTCAATTTACCCACAAGCTTTTCCGCATAGAAAGTTTAAAGTCCATCTAGTATACTCAAAATGCTTTAAAATCGAATGACCAAATCATTATCAAAATAGACTTATTATATAATACAGCCCCCATTGGAGCAATCAAAAAATTCGTAGTAAAAGATTGGTAGTATAAAATTCTTTCGAGTACCTAAGTGTTATGCCGCCAAACTTATATGCCGCGATGGTACAGGGTATTTCGAAGCTGGCATATTTGACTTTATCGTTTACCATTTATCTATGAAAAACTTTTTTTTGAATGACAAAATTGCGCAAAGTTACAGAGATTAAATTTAAAATTTAAAAGTATACAAATAATATTTGATCTTTCTATAAAAGTTTTTTTGGGAATAATATTATACAAAACATAAAAAAAGTTTGAACATTACAAAAAAACTACACATATGTATTTTGTGCTACAGAATCTGAAACAAAAAAAAAACCCAACACCGAAGCCTTTTTAAATAACCCCAAAAACGCCATAAAATAAGGTTTTTTAGAGAACAATTTTAGAAACCTGAAGTGCTTGGTTCTTTTTTAGCCTCGTATTTAGATTCAACGATTGCAGAAACATTTAAAAACCTGACTCGAAAAAAATTTGTAGGGTTCTTTGAAGTTCTATAATAAACTCAATTTTTGGATTCGAAGGTTCGACCATGTCTACTATATGTTTTTTTAGTCGCTGAATCCGAGGTCAGAAAAACCCCAGTTAGTCAGAGTTCTGTCATAACGAAAAAAAACTCTATAAAAAGCCGTGTTTTGTAGGCTATCTCCCTGACGTGCTAAGGGTTTTTGCTCCTCGGAGTCAAATTTAGCGATCTTTAAAACATATAAAAAACATTGCTGAGAAATATACATCAAAAACAACTTGTATGGCGTCGGATTTTAATGACTCTGCTCAAAATCCATATGGGTAGGCCATCCACAAATAAAGTTCACGCCACTTTTTTTAGACCTATATATTCGTCACTTTTGACATTTTGGGCCACTGCCACTGGTACTCTCTACACGGAATTATAGAGCGTCTTATTTCCCAATTATTTAATGCCTTCTCTGTTTAGGTTTTACAATTAAAGCTAAAAACTGCATTCCATATGCCCAATTCTATTTCTTTACACATATCTTGAGCTTAACCAAATTGATTATTGGATTCCATATAAAGAAGTTAGTATTTTATTTATTTTATTTTCTCGCTTTTCACTTTACCTCTTTTTTTTGTTTTCTTCGCAGCTTAAAAGGAAATCCCAAATACAGTTGTTGACATTTTGTACATAAGTAACTACATATACATATATATATTATATATCCCACTTTCTCTGTAAACCGACAATTAACAAACCTTTTCTGTTTCATTTGCCGTCAAGCACAAAGGCAATGACGTCACATCCGATTTCTATAAATTATTACTCATTTCCCCCACTAAAGAGATTCGCAGTATATCAAAAATTCTCATCTAGATAATCTCAGAGAATGTGCGTGCAAGCAAAAATTTAACAATTCATCGTTTTTTATTATTGAATGAAAGTGCTCACAACTTATCAGCCGGATATTAGAATTTCCTGAAGCGATAATATCTTTATAAATATTTAAAGTAGATATTTAAACTATGTGTTAACATAAGCTGTTAGCAATTGTTGCTTACAATACATCTATTGATAAGCTTGGGAACATGCAAATATTCGATAAACGCTGGTATATTTATCAGCTTAGAACTGCGGAAAAGCTGCACAATTGATGCAAATTTCTAAAATTTTGCAAAACCAAAACAAAAAATAATAATAATAGCACAAATAATCGTCTACCAGGCCACAATCAATGCAGCAAATGCAAAGTTTGGTTGGTTTATCGCACGACATGACCAAATCGCTCAAAAATCACGTAGAGCTGGTTGAACTGTGGCAGCATGAGGTAGCGGGGCAAAGAGTGGGGTTGTACCACCAAAAGTTAATGCCAACTTTGTTGACTGCCACAAATCTTCAAAGTTGTGCTAATCTTACGCAATTAGAATGCAAAATTCAAAGTTCAACTGTGGACAGATTTGGAGCAAGTATCTGCCCATCAATGTCTGGCATCTGCAGACGCACTTGATGCGCCCACGCTGCTGCTTTTTTAACACGTAGCTGGGCACCATAGCATCTGAGTATCGTCTATGCAGCTTATCACAAATGGTTCAGCCAAAGATTGGTCAGCAACACGTGCTGCATGCAGCTGTCTTATAAAAGACGTTCCCACTGCTCAAGTAGAAGTTAGTTAACGTTTTGTAGAACTTGTGTACAGCCATGGCATTGAAGCTGCTTGGATTTTGGCTATTGGCCAGCATAGCAATGGGCGCTGCTCAGCTACTGGAGGATGCACTCGATCATGATACATTTTTATGTGCCAATGATAATACCCCCACCTGTGCACGCAGTCGCAGCGAGTATTTACTATTTAAGAACGAGTGCCATATGCGCAAGGCGCAGCGTGAGAATCTGATGGGTGAACTATGTAAGTCAACATGTTGTTGTAAGCCATTACCAGCAGCAGCTAACTAACGCCATCTGCCCACAGTTGAGGTTGCCTTGCGCTACTGCGTGCCCAGCTGTGAGTTCCAGTGTGACATCAGCTATCAGCCCATTTGTGGCGTCAGCGTGGAGACAAGTGAACGCAAGACCTTTGACAATCGCTGTGAAATGGCACGCACCTCTTGTCTATCCAAGGCCGACTGGTTGGTCTACAAGTGGGGCGTTTGCCCCAGTGGCCAAGCGGAGGTGCCACAGCATACCGTCTATGTGGGTCAACGTCAGTCGAAGCAACGCGAGCCCATACCCTGCACCAATGTCTACCGACCTGTTTGTGCCATCTATGCGGGCGTCAAGTCTACCTTCACCAATGAGTGTCTAGTCAATGCGGAGAACATTAGAACTAAACGAAGTAGGTCATGTTAGCGGTTTAGTCAAGCTTAAGCTGTTTAATTCCAATGTCTTCTGCAGATTGGCGCATAATCTCGGAGGGCTTGTGTGGCGAGGACAGCACCAAGCTGAAGCATAGCCGCAAGTTTAAGCCCAAAGCAAAGCCAAAGACTAATGCGGAGCGGACCAAACGCAGTCACAAAAAGTTAAGTAAACTTGAAGATTTTGAAATGGCAGATGATGTGGTGCAAATCTTTGCACCCTCCACCTTTCATACGCAGTTCATTAGCAATACGGGCACCTTGGAAAAGAGCTACTCGCTGCCAGCGCGTCAGCCAGTTGTAAGCCACAGATCCAAGCCCAGAGTGCGTGCCAAGTCCCAGCACTGTGTGTTTAGCAATGAGCCAGTATGCGGTAGCTTCAATGGCGAGAGTCGCACTTTTCCGAATGTTTGCGCTTTAATGGAGTACAGTCAACAAGTGGGCAATGGTGCGTTCGAAATCAAAGAAGTTTTTGCAGTTTTTTAAGTATTTGCTTGTATTTTATAGCCTGGACCATCTTGTATGACGGTGCTTGTCGTAATTGCGATTTTAGCTGTCCCGCGGACTACAATCCCATCTGCACCAGCAAAAATGGCTTAACCTATACGATCATGAATGAGTGCTACTTGGAACGCGTGCGCTGCAAAGATCCCAACAGTGGTAAGTTTTTTCGCAATCTAATAAGATTTTTAAATAGCATATTGTTACTTCTTAGCTTGGAAGATCAAGTACCAGGGTGAATGTGCGCTGCCAACTGAGGAAGTCTCAGAGAGCATTGCCACCGCGCATAATCGCAGTGCTGTGCATATACCACAAAAGCTATATGCAACCAAGCGTCGTATTAATGGCAACATGACCATGCCAGCCATAAAGAACAGACTAGCGCAACGAGTCAGACCCTTGGAAGCAACCACAACACGTGTGAAGCTTCTTAAGACTACAGAAAGTTTTGACTCTGGTAATCGCAAAATACGCAAAATCGCAGCAGCTGCCTACAGCGGTTATGACGCAGTCAAGTCCAACCCAAACTTCGAAGCTGAGTCCACAACTTCCAGACTATACAAATCAAACAATAACCTACTTCAGGAAAAGAATAGTGGCAAAAGCTTTATGATCATAAAGTTCAAGTGGCCACTGGGTGCAACTACAAGTCAACCAATACTGGCTTCAACCACCGAAGCGAGTGCAGGCACCACCAAAGTTATCGTAAACAACAAACCTATCTATAAAGTGGACAAACTGAATCCCAAGTCTAACTTTATGCATTACTCCACAACTGCAAGAGCCATATTAGCCAAGGAGTTAGGAGTTACACAGCAGCCCAGCTTAACTACAGAGTCTACAACTGCAACAACAAAGCCTCTGGTGGCCACAACAGCCACTACGGAAATAACAACAACCACAGCTCCAACAACTTTACCAGCAGTACCAGCTCAGAAACCGAGCCAGCCCAGCACCACAAACGCACCTTTGACAACAGCTAGAGCTCTAAAGCCAGCTGGGAACGATTTAGCTACAGACTCTCCAAATCTGGACTATGTAACCGATGAACCACAGCTGCAGAGCAAACAGGATACTTCCATATATGGTCTAAGTAAGAATTCGTTGATAATGCGTCTGCTGCGCGCCAGAAGTAGTCTAAAAAATGTAGTTTTGTAATTGCTTTTTAGCAAAAAGTTTCTAGTTTTAAGTTGTTTTTATGTGGTAATAGTGCTAAAAACGAATATTTATTTATGTTTTCTAATTTTAAACTTGAAAATAAACGTTAATAACTATAAAAACAAGAAAAAGGCGACATCTAACTGCTGATTTTATTGCTCACAAGCGTCATTATCTATTTTTAAATTCGAAATTTTGCGTTGTAATAATTCAGAAAGAAGCAGCGACATCTAGCTGCTGATTTTATAGATCACAGTCTTATAATAAAGTTGTCTAGTTTTGAATTTGAAAAAAAAGTTTATTTAAAAACAAATAAAACCACCAACGCATCAAAGTGACTTTGGCAAAGTCGTATAATTCTATTTCAACAATGCAAACGTAACAAGCGCGACATCTAGTGACAGATTTTGTAACTCATAAAAGCAACAAAGTCTTATGCTTCCCATTTTGAATTTCAAAGTAAACGTTAACATTAACAATCCAAAAAAAGCGTCATCTAGATTTTGATTCTGCAACTAACAAACTCAATAATGTTTTTAAAACAAGCAACAGTGGCGTCTATTAGTTCAGATTGTATGCTCCAGTGGCGCTGGTGTAAAATATTTTGCTGGCGCCATCTTGTTGCTGCTAACAGAGCAGCTTAACAGCAGCAACTGTTTCAGTTAATTTTAACATGTTAATTTTGTGTATAGATTTGATTTCTTTTAGCAACAAAAAAACAAGTTTGGTTAAAAGCTATGAATAACCAGCCAATTATAACAACTTTAATTAAGTAGGCTTGCTAATAAATTCAGTGCAACTCACAAATGTTATGTTTAAAATCAAGCAATAACGGCCCTTAGTTCTGTTTGTATTCGCCAGTGTTGTTTTTTTGCTGGCGCCATCTTACCGCTGTCAAAGCAATTACTTAACAACAGTGGCTTTTTCTGTTAATGTTGCTTTACATTTTTAGTGTAGGTCCAATATATTTTAACAGCCACATACAAAATTTAATTTATAGGTACAAGTAAACTAATTACAATTAAAATTTTAATTAGCTTGCTAATGAACGCTGTATTTTGATGTTTGATTACAAGAATTAAAAGTTTACTTTATAAATTGGGTAAATGAGTGCTTGTAAAGGAAATACAATGATTGACTGACTTGAAACATTTTGTATATTCTGTGCATAAAGGGAAATGAGTGTAATCGATTTTTGTTATTGTTAGTTGTTGTTATTGGCAATAATTCGTAAAGTATAAGCGGAAGTAAACGAGCATTTAAAGAAGAAACTTTTCGGATTAATTTCTGAGAAGTCTTAGAACTTGCATACATATGTAGGTCAAAGGGTAGGGACGTTGTGAGAAAATTGGGTACCGAAAAGAATATTAGGTGCGGCCCTTTGCCTGCCCATGTAACAAATAATATGATGAGTTCTAGGTAGCAAACTTATAAATCTAATGCAACTTTGATTAGGTATACAATATTTATGATAATTGGCAGCAGCTCATAAGCAGTACGCAGAGATACGTATAAAACAGATAAAAACAGTGTTGCACTAAGATTTTTTAGAAAAATGTGAACTGCGATTTAGTAAATTTAATTGCAACAACTTAATTTTGAAAACGAAATATATGACGGATGGCAAAAACAATTGGGAAATACTGATTACAAAGATATTTTTATCTAACTTATTATTGTGAGACGTTTAGGAACAATAAGAGCTCTAATCGTTAGTTAATAATTTAATTGTTAATTGTTCCTTTAATACACAAATTTTCTTAAGCCAGTATATGAACAATATATTTACAGTGTTGAGCAAGAGCTTTTCACCTCAGATATTTAACATAGTGTTGTCTTACATTAAAAAATGCAGTGGTGTAATATATAAACTAATAAGGAGTAGTGCTTCAATAATCCAAATTGAATATTTTATTATTCTTTGTCATATGAGAACAGCTGGATTGAAAATTTTGCTTGAACTGTAAACATTTGCATAGCGAAATTAATTAAATTAAAAATATGAACATCTTCCAGAAATCTTCTGCTCTGCAAAAAAAATTTGGGTTCCCCAAAATACTTTATTACCATTATCTCGTTGTTTACACAAAATAGTGCAAATAATAGACGCTCACGAAAATTTACGCTGTTTTTTAACGATTAGTATTAGAATACCACTAACACAAAAAAAGAATAGAATAAGACCAATTCAGTTGCAGTTTTAATCCGGAAGCGTTTCGGGTAGCTGCATACTGGCCTAATACTTTCAAAACTACCGGGCTAAAAAGTCACCCAACTATTGTCGGACATGTTCAAGGTTTAGTGTAATCACCTGGAGTGTTATCCAATAGGTTTAACAATAATTTGCTTTTACTGCTTTTGTAATTTCGCTCTTAGTTACTTCGAAGACGTTTGATAAAGCTTCCGACAAATTATTTTTAAGTATAGGGATACAACATTCTTAACTGATAAAAGGTTAACATTTATAAGTACCGACACTAAAAAGGACAACATTTTATATTTAAAATTAAAAATTAATTTTCTATCTGCGGCATCATGTTTTAGAGATTGATTTTTGCATTACCAAAGGGCATTAAGTTTTATAAAGTTTTGTAATTAGGTAAATAAACTTATTCATAAATAAATGATTCAAACTTTTATCTTATTCTTAACAGAGTCGTGCTCCAGTAAACATAAAAATTATTTCCGTATATCAAAAAAAAATATATAACTGATGAACGTCCTCCAAACGTTTCTAACTTTGCCAGAGGCCAAAGCGAGGACGAAAGCGCTTCATGTCATACCAAATTTTAAAATGGCTTAAATTTCACTTAGACAGTAAATGTGAATTTTTCTTGTCACAATATCTCAAGCCATGCATCTTGCCAAGGATTTACGTAAAGAACCCAAGATTCTTGGACTACAGAAACATATGTTTCGTGAAATTTAAGAACCTTCTGGCTGTCAAAAACTCGTTTTTGTTATCGATTTTGCAAATATACACTGAATTTCATAACTATAGGGGTCCCCCATGGCAAAGAGCTAACTACGCCACTGTTGCAGAGTAGTTCAGTGTTTTTTTTTCAATTTCTTCTTCAAAAAACAGATTTAAGCAGTTCGCATAATTTAAACAAATTATAAGTGCTTTTTAATTATTGCCCTCTCATTGCTTTCAAATTAGAATTCCATAATTTTTTAAATTTAATTTCTTTATGAATTAAGATACATTTTTCAGTTTTTCTAGAATAAACAAAACTTTGGTGTATAAAAATAAAGACATAAATATTTCCAGCAAATGTTTTAAGTATGAAGACATTTTGGTGTATTATTAAGTTTTCCAATACACGATAATTGGAATTTTAAAATTTATTGCTCCGGAAACTAATTTATCAAATGTGAGTTGGAATATTATTTGAATAAAATATATAAAAATGTAATTTCCTTAATATAGTAGATTAAGTTAATATAAGGGTCTAATTTGGCTTTATGGCGGTTTATGCCCAATGATGGCTCTAGCTGCATCCTGGATTTGCGACACTACATACCTATGATACATGAAATTTACAAAAATAAATGCATTTTTGAGTATTTGCAAAAACTCACAAAAAAAAAAGAAGAAAGAAAATTTGTTATTTTGGGTTTCTTCCACCAATTTATTATTATATACTGTAGCAAAAATAAACTTTGAGAATTAGCAGATTTGATCAGAAGCAAATAATCAAGACCGAAATCGATGCAACCATTTTTATCTGTCATTATAACTGGGCACCTGTTTCTCGAGGACCATAAATTATGGTGCTGATTTCCATATAGAAAACCAGATCTCGGAGACCATAAGAGCTAAAGACAGAACATTTTAGCAACGATGTATTTGTCGATTCTTGTCAGATATCTGACCACGTTTCTTTACAAAAGCTCTATAAATATTGTAAGCTGAAAAATATCAAGAACTGAAGCCCCTATACTTTAAGGTAGAGGGCATAAAAACATAAACAAGGAAAATAGATATAAAATAATTTGTTTGTTGTTTTATTGTACTTTTCCATAGAAAAAAAAATTAAACTAGCAAAATCGATAAAAATTTATTCTATTGGCTGAGGCGCTACTGTGCAACGTTCCACAATAGTTTTTTTTTTTTAATGAACATTTTTCTTTTGGCTGTCAAGGCTCCAGTGCACGTTGCAATTTTTTGTCTTCATTTTTGTGCCTTTTTTTGAAGTTATTTACAATGCGAATTTTACCCAAAGTAAAGATGTACCGCAGTTCATAGCCCTTTAATTGACGCTTGCCATCATTCTCGTCAGGCAAATTCCCAATTGCTGCAACCAGAATAAACGAAAATTTTTCGTTGATTTTGTTAGTGGAAACTTGAAAATTTATTAAAATTTAGTTTAAGCTAAATATAGCCATCTTCACCTGCCTGTCATTCCGGACACTTATTTCTCAAAGACCAAAAAAAAAACTAGGATTTTTTTCCATTGTCTAGTTTAGCTCTTTACAAGCATTCGATTGAAAGCGTTGAACCCCATATGTGATTTGCCGTCCTACGTTTCCTATAGTACAATTTTCCCGTCTTAAGCCCACAGTGGTAAAGCCATCTGTTTCTTATTAAACTGAAGGAATATTTCACTTTCTTTCATAAAAATATACGCTACACCCACCTCAAGTCTTCTGTAGTCCTAAAAAAAAGCGAAGCTCCTGAAAACCGACTGCAATCCTTAATATATGCATAAAAAAATTAAAATCCGCTTTGTCCATTTATTGAACAATATAGTTTGCTTAAAGCCTTCTGCAGATATTTTGCGATAAGTGTTACGAAAACTATAAAGCTGCATTGATTAATCGAATCGAAGAGCAGAGCAATTTAATACATTTTATGGTCTTATGGTTAACACCCATGGGGCAAGCCTATCTTCATTGACAGCCAATACTTACAACTTAACGAAACGAATCGTTTCTAAGCTATCTTTTAAGGCTGTTCGAAATCAGACATTTTGTTTGCACTGTTAACGACAAATTTTATATATATAAATTTTTTTGTTTTTAACGCTACGCTAGGCTAATAATTTTCTTCGTGAATATATGTTATATGTACCCTTGTTTTACATGTTCATCTTAGCTGAAAATAGCACTGGCAAACATTCCAAGATCCTGCCAATAATCATCTATTGAAACTTTTGCAACAACTTTTTACAGGCCAATTGTCGCCGCCGGCGGATATCATTAGCATCCTGTTCACATGCTGTACATAAAGATATATGTTAGGCCCTAACCGGTTCTCGCTCAGGTATCTAGCCAGACAAAGTCTTAATCGTTCACTATCCCCTGTAGAAATTTGTTTAATTGAACAACCAAGTAAAAGCTGTTATAGGCGGGTGTCCACCGAATGCTCACACATTTATTACTTGCGTGTTACTCGTGATTCGTGATTTAATATGCAACACACAAAATTGACTTTGATCACCAATCATAATGACAATTATTATTATTTTTTTCATCTTTTTTTTAACTAGTTTAATGTTTGGTTACTGAACGAGAAATATTGGCTAAGAAAATAAAAGTACAAAAATTCATGAAAATTGCACGAAGATATTCGTACAACAAAAACTTTCTACAGCTGCAGCACGTAAATCTCGGAGTTGAATCTAGGAGCTGTTAAGTTGAGGGTTTAGCTGTGAACTGTTAACTGATTATCAAATACAGTAGCTATTAGCTCTGTGAGTAGCTGATTAAAGTTTTTTTATTATAAACAAGTTCGAATGCACATATAGATACATTGAATTTTTATAGATACATTGATAATAGAGCTGTTAAGCTGATTATCTAAAACGGTAGTTAATAGCTCAAAGAACAGCTTAGCCTCATGCTGTCACTTGGTCAAGTTAAGGGTTTATCTATTAACTGATTAGCTAATGTTTTGGCTATACTTATATATACTTACCTATACCTATACTTGCTCATAGGGCTAAGTATACCTCAAAGTTTATTTGCTTGAAACAAGTCCGAGTACACATATAGATATAGATACAATGACTTTTCCTAGATACATTGATGTTTGATAATTGAGGATTCAGCTGTTAATTTATTAACTTATACAGTAGCTAACAGCTCAAAGAATAGATAATAAGAGACAAGTTGCTTGCCACAAGTTAAAATGCACTTATAGCTGCATTGACAACTTATAGATAATTTGAAAAATTGCTCTAATGATTTTACTTTGTGAAGTAAAGGGTTACTTAATATAGTAGTAATTAAAAGCTTTAAGATTGGCTAATGCCTCAAAGAAGTTAGAATGCACGCATAGATACATTTAATACTAATAGATACTTTTAGACTGTTACAATTACAAAGATTGCCATACTTTCTCTGGGTTAAGTCTCAACTTAGCTATAAACTGGTTACCTAAAGCACTGGCTAATAAACTGTTATACGCTTGCTACAAGTCAGAGTGCACGCATAGATAAATTAATTACTTGTAGATACATTGACTTTAATGACAATAGCAAAAAATAGCTTTCTCTTGTTCAAAATCAGGGTTATTTAATTCAGTGGCTTATAGCTCAAAAATTGCTAATAAACGGTTATTTGTTTCAAACTATCAGAATGCACGCATAGATACATTAAGTCTGGATACAATTGCAAAGATTGCAGTACTTTCTCTAGGTTGAGACTCAACTTAGCTGTTAGCTGGCTATCTAAAGCACTGGCTAATGGCTCGAAGACTAGCTAATAAAAATGTATATGCTTGCTACAAGCCAGAATGCATGCAAAGATACATTGACCGTTTGAAGATACATTGACGCTGGGGACAGTTGCAAAAATTGCTCTTATGCTTTCATATTGGCAAGTCGAGGGTTTAGCCGTTAACTGATTATCTAATATAGCGGCTAATAGCTCTGTGAGTAGCTAATAAAAGGTTATTTGCTTGGCACTAGTCAGAATGCACGCATAGATACATTGACTGTTTATAGATACATTTATTGAGACTGGACACAACAATTGCAAAGATTGCTCTCATACTTTCACTTGGTCCATAATGCAACACATCACAGCGACAACAACAACTTTCGCAGGCCACGTTTGTTGCATTGTAATTAAGAGTGGCAGTGCTGCACCGAGTAATGTCGATCGAAGGAGTTTGTACAACAGAAGTAAATTTAATAATTCGCAACAATTGCAAAGCATATTAAAGATGAAATATGTAAATTATGTATAGACACACAAAGCCAAGCCACACGACAAGCCACACAGACACACAGTGGCAAAAAGATACATATAGATATTCGCAGATACAAAAACAAAAGCCTAGTTTACTCTCACATAAATGCATTCGCACTTATTCTGATTGGTATCATTTACCGCAGCCATGCCGCATCAGCTATCTATGGCTAGCAGGAGGAGCTTGCATACGAGTGCATTGTGTGCTCAAAGCCAAAGGCCTTGGCGCCGTTGCCAGATTTAATTGTAACGCAAAGATACGTTTATACATACAAACGTATCAAACTAACTGCACATGAATTCACTTTCGTTTCGCTTTTGCTTTCAGACCACATCAACATTTTGCCACATCGGCCAGGCGAGCATAATCCTCATTGATGGCTGCGTCGCGTCAATTTGCTAGCCTCACCAACTTGCAACAACTTGTGGCAACTGGCTCCTCGCTTTACTGACCCAGAAAAGAGTTTAGCCAATGCCAATGCCATTGCCACCAACAGCGGCAGCATCTGCGGCTCTTGTGGTGGCAATAGCATCAATATCAACAGGAATTGCAATTCCGGTGCATGCTACATGAAAATTAGCTGGCCAGCTGTGGCGTCTGATCTCTGCAGTGGTTGCGGTTGCTCCAACTTTATGATAAAAGGAGTCGTTGTTGGTCTTTGGTTGCCATTTGTGTTTTGTCTAGCCAGCCGTGCGGTGGCAGCTCAGTTTTAAACGAACCAGTGTTGCAAGTCGCATAAATCACACACGCACGCAGCATGATGCTCTGGCGTTGGAGTTTAGCCGGATATATAGTGTTTATCTTGCTGCTGCTCTTGGAGCATATAAGTGCTGAGCAAACCACTATCTTAAACAATTTGTATATAAGCGCCAGCAATCCCACGGAGCAGCCACAGCCAGCCGAATTCGAGGGCAGAGCTAGGGCTTCGTTGGTTGCACATAATGATGCCTACATAGCGCGTAATCAACAACAATGCTTTGAGACGCGTAATCTGGTATCCTGCATCAAATACAAGGCCTCCAAATTAATCTGGAAACTGGCCACCAATGGCATGGGCTTCTTTCCCAATGAATACAGCCGGCAGCTGGGCGAGCATAAGCGGCTACTACGTCTGGTGCAGTTGGGTGAACCAAGCGAAGAGTTGTCTATCTTTAACGATGCCAAAAGCCTTGAAGGTGCGTTTGGAAACGAAAGTTGTTTGTTGTAGCTGTTGGTGTTGTGTTTTGTGAATGAGCTATACAACTAAAAGTTGGTTTAATGCCTAGTGAAAAACAATTTTGATTGTCCGTGTAAAAGTGTGTCTTAGTTTAAATATATCAAATGCCTGGTCATAAAAATTTCTCTCGAAACTGCTTAGTTTTCTGTGGATCGCAAAAAGCCAAACGCAAACAAGGCCATTTGCAGCCGAAAACCGCCTAGAGAGCGTATGGGTGGAAATGGGTGTTGGTTTGGGGCGCAGCGCACTATAATTGATAAGCGGATGTTTATGGGTTGGCATGCATGGCGTATACTTAATTAAATTCTATAGAAAAATGGCAATTTCCTTTTTCTTAAGGCCAAACAATAGATAACAAATTTACACGAAACTAACAGATAATCAATTTCTCCAAGCAGGTGATGGTGAAATAACGCGAATTTATAAATTTCTAAAACGAGCTTTGGAGACTTTCGGACGTCATCATGGTCTGCAATTATCGCTCTCCAGTGAGACAGGTGCGCGCGTTATTGACGATGTGGGTAAGTCATACTATCATTAGCAAGCGAATTTTAAATGTGTAAAATTTGAACGAATTTCCTAAACATTTTGGCAAATTTTCCTAAGTCGCAATTTGCATAATAAATTCCAACTAAAAGAACTTTCATTTGTATAAGTTTTTTGAACATGTAAGTTGAATTTCGAAACTTTGGGTTTGAAATAAAAATATACCCAACATTTTCTATATATATTTTCGTAGAAAAATAGTAACATACATAAAAACTTTATTCATAAAACCAAAAAAGGTAGCCAAACGCATTTTAAGATAAAAAAAGAAAAAGTCTTAAAGATGAATACCAAATTTTTTTAGAATCGAAAATGCAATACAAATTTTTTCTATGGAATATATTTTATGAGAATGCAAAAAAATATTTTTTTATTTTAAATGCCCATACGCAGCATGCGAAAATTCCGCACGAAATGTCAAAACTTCATATAAAAAAAAAATATCCCAAAAAAGGGAATTATTTTTTGTTCAATCAGACCTAACTAGTAGTACGGGCACAAAGTAACAAAAGACGGGCAGGATTCGCAACAAATGATTTAAAGAATGATACCTAAAACGTTAGTGCTATGTATTTTTTTAAATTATATTTCTGAAAAAAAGATATAGAAAGTATAGTTGACCAAATCTAGTACAACGGCAGTTTACGATCTTTTCGATCATTAAACTTTCTGCGAATCCTGTTTATATCCAATGATTTTCGCGATGACTTTCGAAAGCCAAGTACACAAGATCAGCCATGCGAGCATGGGCCATTGACAGGCGCTGTGTCAATCGAATCGAAAACGTTGATTCGCAAGTTGCTGTACTACAACCGAATGTCTCAGCAGCTAGGAAAGGTTCACGAAATCTGAATAGTACCTCCAATCTCGTCCCATCGCCAGTCTTCGCTTCCCGATTCATCAAGAAGCTTTTCACAACTCTCAATTCTTCTTCACAAGGAACTTTCAAACCTTAAAATATATGAATTCGAGCATGTAAGTAAAAGGCTTAATAATTCCATGTCGACTGTTACTCATTTCAAATAACCTAGTTCTTTAAAAATGTTCAAATTATCGGTTTTCAATTTGTTTTTCCTAGAAATAGCAAAAACAAGCTCTTGATTATCCGACAAGCGTCAATTAATTTCATTTATGATGAGATCAAGACATTCATTGTAAATTTATTTCAGCTTCATCTTCGATTCTTGCAGATCCACATGAGTGGAGCGATTCATCGAGTATGTAGGTAATCTAGTCTCAGCTATGTAGCTTGGATGCTCACTTGCTCTGATTGTTCACTTGGTCATTGTTTTTTCCATGGATTTGGCTATAGGTTTGACGTTATTTGCATCTTCTAAAAACAACTCGAATTCCTTCTCGCTTGATCTCATCGCTGGAAGTTGTTGAAGAACTGACTTTACAACGTTTAGTCCGTCTTTCAAAGTCGCTGTTCGTGACTGCATTACAGCATCCGCCGGATATAAGAGCCCCAAAAACTTTTTAGCGAAAATCAAGCAAAATCAAAATTGTTCTTTCTTTATAACGGTTTTGATTCCGATACTTTTTGCTCTATCTTCTGCGTTGAATAATATTGACTGGGTGACTACTTGATCCAGCACTCGATTTATTTTAGCGTAGTTAGATGACACAACCTGTGTAATTGCACAATGACCAGACCATCGTTGTGGTAGCAATCGAACAATGGTCCGTCCTTCATACAAAGAAGAAATTTTGGGATGGTGAAAAAATTCATTAATTCACACACATATCAAACAAGTTCTTCAACGAATCATTGTCAGACAGTGCTTTCGCAACGACGGGATGGAGACGATGGTTGAAGCAGTGTATGTAAGGAATTTTACGACTTAGACGTTGTTCTAGGAGACCAGAGTTACCGACTTTTTGACCACTCATCACATTGTTTACATTTTGAGAAACATCAGGGTCTGATATTTTTGTAAAGATGTCTTTTCTTAGAAGGGCTGTACAGGCAAAAAAATCGCTAGTACGGGCATTGCCCGTACGTGGCTACGGGCCTGTATGAATTTCCCTTTAATTGTAACAAGAACAAGGCATTTAGGATTGTTTTAGATTTTGGTTGATTTTGATTCAATAAGACCAATTGAAATTAATATCTAAAACGTAAGAACATATACAAGGGTATATTTTTTAACTTTTACACTATTGCAGAAACTCGCAAAACTGCGTACTGGAACAGAAATAAACCCAAAAATTGACCCAAAAAGTGGGAGACCCAGCAGGCCTGATTATATCTTAAAAATATTTTTAACATATCTATCCCTTCAGAATCACGCGGTCATCGTAAGAAGAAGAAGTGGTTAATTATATTGCCGCTCATCATCTTAATGAAGATAGCCCACCTTAAGATGACTATAGTCACTTTACTTCTGGGTGTGCTCGGCATGAATGTGCTCTTAGTAGGCGGCACTGGCTGGCTCATACACTATCTCAAGTTCAAAACACTCTGCAAGATACATCCACAGTTGGTGCAGTCACACTCGCATGTCTATGACTCCGATCCAGCGGGTATGTTGAACTGATTGATGCGCTAGCGTCTATCATCATTTATGTTGTGTTTTCCAGACTACTCTCAATTTGTGGGCAGCAGCTTTGCCACCTATGGGGGACCCTCCTCCAATCCACATGAAATCAATATGAATAGCTATAGCAAAGACTGGGCCACGAGTAAGGCCTACAATGGCTACAACTATTTGGACACAATCAGCAAGCGACTACAATAGTTCTATACTAAGATTAATACGCCTTGCCAGTTGGTGTGACTAGTGAATTTATTTAAGCTGTTTTTGTTTTAGTTAGTCGAACCAAACCGTATATAAAATTATTAATAAATAAATTTACATACCTATAATATAGTATGTAATATGCATATGAAAATGCTGAGAGCGTATTTTTGCAACAGTTGGTCGATCCGAAAACATATTTGCTCATATGACTATTGCCTCATCTATTACTCCTACAGGCGGAATTGATAAGGCGAAGGCAAACAAAGCAACCAAACAGCCAAAGAGACAACACTAAAATAAAAATCGACAATGGGGAGAATTGATTTTGGAGTGACGAAGTTGAAATACACTGAAATAAATGCTTTGTGTAAACATTTTGTGGCTAAAAGATTAAATGCCAAAATTTCCAGCGCTTTTTGTTGAGATTGCGGCGGCTTTAAAACTCGGCAATAAAGCATAGGTTAAGCAAATCGGCTTATAACATTTATCAGCAACTTTCTAACTTGTTTTTAAAGCAAGTCTAGGTTTGCGTTCAATCGAAAATTTTTAGGCAAAAAGGAGGGTTATGCGTTTGACCTGTATATATTAAGGTTCGTCTGCTCGCTCGTTACTTTTAAATCGCATTCAATATTTTGATAAATTAATTATCGTTGAAAGCGTCTTGACCGTCCACTGGTTATAGGCTATGTGATGTTAGCTTTAAATGAAAAAGGGGCTGTCAAAAGGTCATTTATATTGAATACAACAAATTTTTGATGATGCAGTTTTGCGTATAAAACAAAGGCTTTAATTGGCACATTTCGAAAATATATGTCATGTTGCCTTTAGTTTTTCGACTTTTATCGACTTAGATGTAAAACAATAAAACATAAAAAAGGATAAAGTGACTCTTTTAATTATTTATTACGGAATTTGAAGCCCAAAATAAATGTATATAAAACTTTTCTCATCACAAATCGTTATGCACAAACTATTTGATATTCATCGTTTTTTGAATGGAAGGGGGCACCGAGGATAAATGCATGATTCATCTATATGTTCTGCCAAGTCAAGGGTCGCTAAATATTATGAAACTGAAAAAGAAATTCAAAACACGCAAGTTTATTGGGTTTATCGTCTTCGTTCTTACTGAGAGAATTGAAACCACGTCCGGATCACTTAAGTGCATAATCCATATCTTTGAGTACTGTTCATATCTATTGCTTAATCTTGTAATGGGCTTAATGAAACTTTTCTTACCATGCCCCATATACTACCTCAACCGAAGGGTATTGAAAAAAAATGCTGAGTGTGGCACGTGGAAGCCAACTAGAAGCTACAAAAACAACAACAGCTGCCAGAATATACGTAACATACACACTTCCATTCATGCTGTGCTGGTGTTTCTAGATATGTGTATGTATCTTGTATCTATTTGTTGCGCCCATATACCATATATATATTTTTGTTTGTTTACCTTTGCCTTATCAGTGGCACGATTTTGTTTACACAGCAATTTGCTTTAATGTGCGGTAGCTGCCAAAAAAGAATTGTTTAGGCCAAGAAATTTTCTCACAAAAAACTACGCACACCTCTTACCAACGTCAGAATCAATAAGTTTATGGCCAGGCCACAAATTCGCATGGCACTAAGCCCACATAAGTCGCAGCTGCCAGGCCAATAATTTGAATGCTATCTAAGTGTACATATGTACACGATTAAGTTAAACAAATATGAATTACCGCTCTCACAAACATCCAACAAACACTCATTTTCTCAGTGTATTCATAAAAACTTTATTATTCATAAATGCAAACAAAAGTCGTCAAAGTAAGTTTGCCGCTTAACTCACAAAAGAGAGATAAGCTCCATCTAAAGTATAATCATCTAGGACAATGATTTTGATTGAAAGGCACTAGATTTATGGACACTGCTGTCATGACAACGATAAGCAGCAAACAATAAAGCGCGCTGCAAGGCAATAAAGTGGGCAGACCTGGTACTTATTAGTTTAAGCTAAGCACCAGAAAGAAAAACGAATGGGTAGATACCCTTTCATTAAAAAAGATGGCATCTTAAGATTTTCATTGCAACTGAGATGTGCACCAGCAACTTGAAATGTTTTTATTCGAAAAAGTTTACTTTTAAACGAGTTCAAGCCCATAAATTTAAAGCCCATGAACCTTAGAAAGTGAGTTTTTGTAAAAAATGCCCAACGGATTTTAATTTTTAAGGTTTCGAAAACTACAACTTTTTCAAACTATCGCAAAACCTTGGAAAATTTATTTATATAGCAAAAATAGCAGCTGTTATATGTGGGATAGGTCGAAGTGTTTATGTTTTCCATAATGATATTGGAAACTATTTGGTTTATTTTTTAAAAAACCAGCGTTTTAGTCCTACTTGTATTATAAATTTTAGATAGTGCAATAGATATTGGGGCAACAATTTCAAATCAATTTTAGCGATTTTTTTAAATCAAAACTATAATTAAGAAAATGAACAAAGCTGGCCACTTTTTTAATCAATGTCGATCAATAACACTACTAAAAGGTACATAAGTTACCGATTTTTAATTCTTCTGTTTTTTTTTTTTTTGCGTGAACTTTTGAATTTGAAAATTGAAAAATATTTAAAAAAAATATGGTTGATCTTTTTTTCAACGAAAGAAAATTTATAAAAAAATACAGCATTTTTAAATAATAATACTTGAATAACTTTTTTTCTATAAAATATAAACAATCTTTTTTTTTAAATTATGTTTTTTTTAAATTTAAGTTTTATCTCTCACAAAAAAAAAAAAAAAAATATATATCAAAAATCACATACAAAAAAATGCAGCTATCCGCTTTATATCGGAATTTTGAAAAAAAAATTATTCCTCCATTACATATGTAAAAAAAAAATGAAAGATGGCCGGTTTGAAGGCGTGAACGCCTTTTTTGTCAGTCTCTCATACTTTTTATTTATGCTGTATTATTGTTAATTGTTTAATTAAGTATAATTATATATATAATTATAAGGATTCATTCTTTTTACTTTTTTTTTTGGCACCTTTTTATGTCACAGTTGAGTTGAGAGGTGAAACTTGGCCCTGTTGCAAAAGTCCTCAACTCAGCAGCAGGCGTGAATACCCTAATTAAAAGCAAAAAAAAAAAACTCTTGTTATTCAATCTTGCGAAATTTATCTACATTTATTTTGGGTATAGCTTATTCGAAAATTATTTTCAGGAATAATTTTTTCGACAAATTTAATGCTTGTGCTCTGATGTTTCTTGTGACACAATTATTTCAATATTCTAAAGTTCTCTAATAACTTTTTTGAATAGCCTAATATTATTTAGCAGTTTATCAACGAATTGGACACGTCCTATATTTACTTTACAATAATATTATGTTTTGACTATAGGGATATTGAACCAATTTTCCAAGCTAGCGAGTATAAGGGTATATAATTATACAGTGCTCCAAAGCAGATTATAGCATGCAAAGCTGGACCCCATGACTGAGCCAAAAAATAAAGATTATGATAATAGGTTAATTTGCACCTGTAGTTTCTTTTAGGAATTGCGAACTCATGCTGATGGTAATAGTTTATCTCTAAGATGTCATTTATATTGCACGTGCAAATAATAAGTATTGAGATAGTTTTTTAATACTAGCTAAAATTAAAGACAACCTAGTATCTTGTGCATATGTGATAAGCTCTATCTGGAAGTCTTAAAAGCCATAACAGCGCCAAATATTCAGTCAGTCAGTTCAAAACGCAGCCAAATAAACAATGCCAGAGAACTCAGTGCAGCTACCCAGCTGGCTCACCAAGGATTACTTAGAGCAAAAACTTCGCCTCTTCTATGAAGATGACAAGCTGCACCTGCTTCAATTTATAGCCAGTGCCGCCTCGGCCAAGGGCGATAACTATGTGGGCACATTAACGCGTCTCCATGTGGATTATGAGTGTGGCAATGGTCAAGTGCAGCAGTGTAGCTATTTGCTTAAGGAACCCTGCGACAGCCACTTGCCTGAATTCCAGTACTTTAAGGAAATGGAAGTCTTTAGACGCGAAATGTATATGTATGAGTTTGTCCTGCCACAAATGTCAAGACTGCTGCAGCAGGCGGGACTCACCGAGAAGCTGCATGCCAATGCGTTATGTGTGGATCACAAATATAGCACAATTATATTGGAAGATCTTGCTCCATTGCATTATCGCATTGCTAATCGCAAAGAGCGCTTGGATCTGCAACACGTGCAACTTGCCCTGGAAACGCTGGCCAGATACCATGCAGCTGCGGCTGTGCTCAAGCAACGCACTCCGGAGCTATTTAATAAAATCTTTGCAAGACACTTCTTTGCCAGACATAATGTTGGCTATAAGAATATTATCACGGGCATTTTCAAGGCGCTGCTGCGTTATATCAAAAGTGAATCCCAGTTGGAAAAACTCTACTATGCCAAATTGAGACGTGTTTTCGATAACCTTTTAGAGTACGGTGCTCGCTGCTTTGATGTGGCTGAGAAGGATTTCCAGAGCTTAACACATGGCGATTGTTGGACCACAAATATAATGTTTCGATATGATGGCACAGATCCACAAGTGCCCAGTGCAGTGCTGCCCATTGATTTTCAGTTTAGCTCCTGGTCTGCACCAGCCACAGATCTACACTACTTCTTCAGCACTTCGATACGTGACGATGTCCACAAGCGACAAAAGGAGCTGGTGCAGTTTTACTACTATGCGCTTAAAGACACTTTGGAGCGGTTAAGTTTTAAAGGAATTGTGCCAAGTCTGCATGAATTTCAGTTGCAGTTCGAGCGACGTAGATTTCTGGGTAAGAATTATCATGCCTTTTCTACCACACCTTTTATTGAGCGCACTATTGATCGGTATTATTATAAATTTTAACTAGCGATAAGGATAAACTATAAGAGGATAGTTTCAATCTCACAACCAATATTTTACATAAAAAAGGTATCGATACTCGTTAGTTTTATCGAAAGATTCTAAAAATATGAATTAATGGGATCAAGCTATAGTAAAAACTGTCTCTATGCTTCAGAGTACTGAACTTGTAATTGTGCTATTGAAGGCCGATAGACGATATATTATTTTTTTCTACTTCAAGAGAATACGATTCGTAGAGTAACAAAAAAAAAACATATTTTAATATTTATTCATCGACAGTCTTAAATTAAAAAAAAAAACTACAAAATTTTTGGTTTTTGAAACTGTAATGGAAGCTAAACTGGTAACAGAATTAAAAAATCTTAATAGTGTTAAATTTGAATGATAAAATTTTTTTAGGAATTATAACACTAAAAACTTAAGATTCATACATAAATAAGTAAGTCAAAATATTTTGGATATTTATTTATCTTTCTACAGAAAATAAGTTAGTCAGGTGAGATATAGTCAATATAGAAACAAAGTCAATATAGAAACAAAGTCAATATAGAAAATATTTGAAATGAAAATTTGGTTGAATTTTTTATGTTTAATGTAAGCCCATACATTTTTGTTGAAAAAGCACCATTTAAACCACATTATTAAAAATCTTTTGATGAGCAATGTTAATATTTGTTTATTTACATGCAAAATAAATAATCTTTTTTCATCATAATAACAAGAAGTATGTACTCTATAAATTATCACAAAAATTTATTATAATTTTTAACATCTTTTGACAAAAAAAATTAATTTTGTTCATATATTTAAAAACGAAAACATTAAAAAATTTTCGTTTTATTTTTTTAACATTGTTCTACCAAATCGATTAGATTCATGTTCACACCAAATAAAGAACGTATAAAAACACGTGTTTAAAAAAAAATGGTGATTGACATATTTAAGGAACATACTTAAAAAAAAATAAGAAAATTTCATATATTTTTTTTAAGAATATTAGTTGGCTAAAAAAAAAATTTTATATTTTTTTTAAATACCCCTATAGCCAACTTAGATTAAAAAAAAAAAATTTTTTTTAAATATTCAGTAGTTTAGTCACAATTAAACACGTTTTTTTAAATTAAGCCGCAATATGTATTTTTAAGAACTGAAATTTTGCGAAATTTTTTTTTTTTTTGGATTATGCATCGAACTGCATCATTAGTTTTCAAAAATCGCTGGGGGGACTTTTTCAATACCTTATCCAGTTAGACCCTTTGTTGTTATTTGCCCAATACACATTAAACAAACATTCGATATTTTTTGACTCTTCTGCTAAAACTGCTTAATTTTTTATATTGGAAAGTCTATGAAAAAACAAAAAATATTAAAAAGTAACATTCTAGAATCAGGATAAAAATTATAAAATAATTCAAAATTTGTTGAATTTAGCACCATACACACTCAAATTTATTAGATTTTCTGTTAAAATATTTCAAATAAATTTTAAGAGTAAAGCAAGTCATAAAAAATTTTTATTTTCGTTCCGAGGCTGAAAAGTTATAAAATAATTTGAAAAATTTTTAATTTATACCGTTCACACTAAAATAATTGTAAAGGCTTAAAAAATAAATAAATAAAAACAATTAATATTATTGCCATCGATGTTTTTCAGATCTACAGCTCAAAACACTTCATTTTATATTAAATTTAATTTTCTTTAAATTATGTACTATACATTTTTTTATGTTACAGTCGAAAATTTGTTATAGAGAAATAAGTATAATTAAATTAATGGGGCAAAAATTCGTTATAGAGGAATTCTTTATAATTATCAGAATAAAATACTCTCTTCATTTAATATTTCTAACTAGATCTGATAAGCATAGCGTTAAATTTTTTAAAAAAGTTGCATTTTTTATTTGATTATATTTGTTATAAATTGGTTGGGATCTTTTGAAATAATAATATTAGGTGCGCAACTAAGTTCTCTCTCTTTGTCAAAAGATGGCTTTAGCAGAAAGTTCTGGTCGATTTTGACATACCCAAAACTTCATAAACGAAGCTTAGGCATATGGTAAGCAAACTGCTATGGCACATTAGTGAATTTCTTTTTGCATTATTTACTTGTGGTTGTGTGAAAATGTCTAGTATTGTGCCAAAATATCGTCATTAGCGGGAAGTGTTGATTTTCTTGTTCCGTTCAAAAAAAACGGCAGCTGAAGCCCATCGAGAGCTCCAAAAAGTGTACGGAGATGCTGCTCTAAGCGAAACAACGTGCCGTGATTGGTTCCGTCGCTTCAAAGACGGTGATTTCGATGTTGACGACCGTCCACGTAAAGGAAGACCCAAAACCTTCGAAGACGCTGAATTGGAGGCATTGGTCGATGAGGATTCGTGCCAAACGCAAGAAGAGCTTGCTTCAGCATTAGGAGTTACCCGCCAAGCCATTTCCAAGCGATTGCATGCGTTGGGAATGATTCAAAAGCAAGGAACTTGGGTTCCTTATGATTTAAAACCAAGGGACGTTGAGCGTCGTTTTTTCGCCTGTGAACAACTGCTCCAGCGACAAAGAAGGAAGAGTTTTCTTCATCGCATCGTGACGGGTGATGAAAAATGGATTCATTACAGCAACCCAAAGAGGAAAAAATCTTGGGGACAACCCGGTCATGCTTCCACGTCACTGGCTCGGCCGAATATTCACGCTGCGAAGGATATGCTGTGCATTTGGTGGGACCAGGTCGGTGTTGTTTATTATGAGCTGTTGAAACAAGGCGAAACCATCACTGGGGAACGGTATCGAACTCAGTTGATGCGATTGAGCCGAGCACTGCGAGAAAAACGGCCACAATACGAGCAGATGCATGATTTTACTGCATGACAACGCTCGGCCTCATATTGCCAATCCTGTTAAAACCTACTTGGGAACGCTCAAATGGGAAGTCCTACCCCACCCGCTATATTCCTTGAATATTGCGCCTTCCGATTATTACTGGTCCCGCTCGATGGCACATGGTCTGGCTGATCAGCAGTTCCACTAATATGAAGATATCGCAAAATGGCTTGATTCGTGGATAGCCTCAAAAGACGAACCCTTCTACCGTCAAGGTATTCGAGCTCTGCCAAAAAGATGGGAAAAAGTTGTAGCTAGCGATGGGCAATACTTTGAATGAGTCATTGGTAACCATTTTTTTTACAATAAAGTTACATTTTCATCGAAATAACCGGGAGAACTTAGTTGCGCACCTAATATTATAATAGAACAATATATAAAACAAAAGTTAGTGGTTCCTTATAAAGGTGTTTTTTGTAAAATTTTCTGCTAATAAATACTTAGTTCGAATTTGCTGAAAACAAAGTTCTTCAACTCTTGAATTTGTGAGAATTTTGCGCTCTCTATTTTTCTCAAAGTTAGCATAAAATACGCTCAATTTCAGCAGGAAGGCTTAACACAGATAGCTTGACTCTTTAAGTGCGCTTTTTCATAAAATAATGGAAAACATTCTCAAATTGTCAATTACATATAGAAAAATGACTCGCCAAAATGCTCAGTGTACTAATTTTCAATTTTTTTGTTATGCATTTTTTTTTAAGCTGTTTTTGTCTCGCTGTGCTTTCAACCGGTTATGATATACGAGGGTCAGGAGGAGGCCAAGTTTCAGAGCATATTTGAGGAGACGCCAGAAGCACTGCGCTTCCAGCAATGCATGTATGCGAATCCCAATATCCAGCAAATAGTTAAGCGTTTGCTGCCTATATACGATGCACAAGGACTGCTCGATACTATGTAAATAAATAAATAAGTAAATAAACTTTTTTATGCTATGAGAGCTTTATTCGTGCCATTGTAGCAGGCAGGTTTGTTGACAGCTTTAGCTGCAACCCCCAAGCACTGATAAGAAAGCTTTCAACAGCTGTTGCCACACGAAGCAACCAAACAAACCGAAGGCAACAATGCCACAGCCTTTCGCATGTATGTTGCGTGTAGCGCCAATCAGTTGCAATTTAGGGCTTACGCGGCGCATACGTAACGCGCTCTTGGCCAGCAGCAATAATAACTGAAAGCATTTGGTTATAAAAGTTAAGGGCCACGTTATTAAAGCCAACAGATGGTCGCCGGCTGTGAACGCGTTGGGCTATCAGCGATCGCTTAGCAAAAAAAAAACCGCAAGAAAAACCAAATAAACGGGCTATAAAAAAATAAAAAATAAAATAATAATAAGGAAAACGTATAAACTCATGCAATTTTAAACAGAATTAATAAAATATGCAAAATATGTGCTTGCATATTTATACAAGGCTTTGAGGCATTACACAAAGTGGCCATCAAGTGGGCTCCAAACTCAAAAGGTAGCGTCTAATAAAACCAAACGATAAATGTGTGAAATTTTGGCATTGTTTGTGTTTTGTTTTGTTTTTACTCGGTTTTCTTGGCTGCTTTGTTTGCCAACAATAAAAAACATAAGGCGTGAAAATTTGTGAAAAATGTACTACGGCGGGTATTCACGGAAATTCGAGGAAATTTTCTAATAATCTGCCGGACGCTGCTTTTGGAAATTGTTTCAGCCTTGTGTTCGTGTTTTGTATTTATTGTGTGCTTTTATGAGCACACGGTCAGCTCGGTATAGTTATTGGTTTTCTGGCGATATCGAAACAAAGTTTATAGATATCCAGCCCAAAAACGCGCATGAGCATCGTTGTTGTCGCCAAGCAAAAAACTCTGAGATACTTAAATTTCGAAAGTAACGTGAAATGACGTGCGTGCAGCTAAGGGATAAAAAGCAAAATTAGTGTAACCTGAGAGTACTATGTATCTGTATCTATGAAATGTGTAAGCTTATGTGCACAGGAAGTTCTAATTTAATCAAATAAATTGTATGCCAAAATTGTGTCAAATGGAAATGTGTAGCAAATGAAAAAAAAAGAAAGAGAGAAAGCCAAGAAAGCAAAACGCATCTGCGAATCAATGGCACAAAACCAAAAGTTATAATAAATACATGTGTGTGGAAATATGAAAAAAAAATTTAATCCATGCAAAAAGACGTAGTAAAGATACAAAATTGTGCGACGAACTGACTCAAATGGAAATTAATTATATTCTTTGCATATGTGTGAAAATATTAAATTAGCAGAATTTTGTCATCTTGAGACATTTTTAGGATTGTATTCATAACAAAAAACAAAAAACACTTAATTAAATAAACTTAGGCATATGCTTTATTGTTGTTGCACAAAGTATTTCAAGTAAAATATTCATTTTACTCTATTCCCAAGGGCGTATCTGTATGTAATCTTTATGCCGAAATATTATATGTGACATATAAAAGAAAATTCAATTTATGTTGTTTAAATATTATAATGCGCATATACAAAATATTGCATTATTCCCAAGTTTGTATCCCAACTTTTTTTGTGACATTGAAAGCGAATTGAAATTTTATGCTTTTAAATTATTATAATGCGTTTTCTTACAAAATGCTGCAGCTGGAGGTATAAAATTATAAAAAATTCAAATTTAATCAGTAAAAGCTGAAAAACTCACAAAAACTTTTCTATGTAATATTAATTTTTTTTATGATTACTTAAAAGTACAATTTTGTTCCAAGGAATTGCGAGCTATTTTTTTAAAGAAAAAATTTTATTTGTTTCGAAAAGATATTCAAGATGTTGAGGCTCGAACGTGCCAAAAAAAAATGTTTTTTTTTTATACCATGTAACTTACTTTGGAAATATTTGCAATTAAGAGAAGCTAGATGCCCTAAAGTTATCTTAAATATGGCCATGAGAACAAAATTATTTAATATAGGCATGTTTGCTCGCCTGTCTTCGTGGATATTATAAGAACTAGAATACCCAAACTTGACATCTGGACTCCTTATATTTGTAGGCAAATTGTTATACCAAAAAATAATTTAAGATAGTATGTATAAAACATAAAAATCTTACCTGGAAGGTAACAAATTTTTTTTGTATTTCGTGTAATTATACTATGCCTTAGTTGCCTTATAATGTACTTGTATAGGTTATCTCAAAGTTGTTCGCCATTTTTGTATACCCTACACAAAGAAAGAAGGTATATTGAGTTTTTGCAGAATGCTTGACGACATCGTAGACGCTTCAAAGTTACCTGGAATATGGCCAGAAGGACAAAAGAAACTGTTTTAGTCCGACTTTCAGTCCGTTTATCTGGACGCCAAGCTCTTTGGAGACTATAAGCGCAGGGATAACCAAACTTGAAACTGGACTCCATTTGTGACTAGTCAGATTAATTTTTTTTTTTTTTTGTTGTTGCAACACCCCCTTCTGCTGTATTTTCTGTGGAGATATTCACAATGTAGTATTGAAGAGGAGGGAGTTCGAAACGTCTCAGAGGTAAAAGCGTTTATACGGGTAGCTCAGTTAGTTGAGTGTTGGCCACAAAACTGAATTCGATCGATTCCCAGTTTTTTTTTTAAATTATTTTTTTAGTGCTGTTTTAGGTTACTATTACATACATCATATAACATATGCACATTATAAGTTGTCCTATAATTTGAAGTTGCAGTGTATCTCAAAGTCTGCCGTGCCCGACTTCAACACTCGCCATATTTTTAATCATTGTTTCCTTAAGAAGGGTCAAACAATAAATTTTATTTAGAGCATTTTAACACTTTGAAGCAATTATTATTATTGTTGTTATTATAACTGAAGTAACTTTTGTGGCGGAGTAAAGGTCGATTTGATTTGAAGGTCAAGGCGGTGGAAACGTTTCATCCCAAAGTTTTGGCCTACTGTTTGCAGAAGGCTCGTAATGCGGAATATAAGTCTATCATATAGTAAGATGAGATAGCCCTCGTTACTTCTTTTTTTTTTTTGGAGCCACTCCAGGCTGAATGCCGTGTGTCTAAATCTCTGCACAAATTGGCAATTTAAAAGGCTAATTCCAAAATCAAATCGTAAATTTAGCAAATTTTTAACTTTATTGTATATTTTTTGCAATAAAGTTTAGATTCATGTTTTTCAACTAAAAATATAATTAGGTCATAGGTCATTTGGTTCAAGCAAGTACAATAACTGTTTAAAAACAAAAGAGTGACAATCATTTTTAGTGTCGTTCGCAAAATCTTCTTCTATTAAAACTATAAATGATATACGCATTAATGGAAAAACTCAAATACTCCTCCCATATGAAGCATACCTTATAATTTGGTGCGCAGAGCTTTAATAATTTTATCGAAATTTTGTTGGTATCCACCAGCTTTATTATAAATTTGTATAAAAAATAAAATGCAAATGCAAAAAATAATCAAAGCCTTTTATTTTGCCTTTAGTTCATAGATTTTTTTCTAGAATTGTCAAAAATCGTATGTCAAAAAATCATGCCTGAAGCTGGTATTTTTTTAGCAGCAATCTTTTTTTAATTAGCTTAAACTTTTTCCATATAAAGAAAAGTAGTTCCAAGAATAGTCACAAACTCAGTTCATTTTTTCGCTTTGACAAAAATTTATTAAACTTCTTGTGCTGACTCGAACCCAAGTCTAATTTAAGCCTAAATTTGAAGCTCACGAAAAAATAACTAGTTTATACAAGTTACATTTTAATTTTGAACCTGGGAATTGCTAGTTTCCCAATCAATTTTTGTAATATTGCTATGCAAATAACTTGTTATAATAATTTGCATGTGCCACTAAGTTTTGCAAGGAGTTGGCAGAACATCTTTACTACATGCCGAACACTTCATAAAGTTTTCAAGGCTGTACATAAAACTTATTCTGCATAGCATAGTATACATAACAAGTTAAGCATACATAGATACAATATCCATATGTGTGTGTGAAACTCAAAGGCTTTCACATTATGCACAGTATACACAATTCAATTATGGAAATGTTTAAACAGAAAATCGCTTCAAGTGATTTCAGCTTGAATTGCGACATAAGTGAAATGGCTATCCGAATGACTAAGTGTTTAATTGAGTTGGTTTTGGCATATAAACAAGATATGAGGCTTTATCATCAATCACATAAAAACGAATCGAACTCTCCGGCCTTGCAAATTTAAGGCGCTTTAAATATTTAAACCATTTTAGTGCTTAACTCACACAAATTCGTGTCAAATCAAAAGTGTTAAGTGCTCCATCTACAATGTCAATGCAACAAAAGTGTCATCTTGTGTCTTACAGCAGATTTTGATTATGTGGAAATTCCTAGAAAATTGTCACATTTTCAGTTACAGAACAACAAAAACAATAACTATAGCTCCTTAGAGTGCAGTTCAAATTGCAGCATTGTATCAGCGTGGAAAAACAAAAGTTTTAAGAAACAATAGAGGAAACAACACACAGATACACACAACTAAAAGCAAGACTTGTATTGCGCCGCCGGAAACGGAAATCTAGCATGGTAAGCATAATTGCAATATAAATACTTAAAATGGCGTGTCTTAAAAAGCCATTATACAAAAGTCAAATTGAAAGGAAACTGCATTAAGTCCGCTTCCAAGCCAGCAAACTGCCAACTCTTTATTTATTGTTTATATAAACGTAAACTTAGCAAGTGAACATCCCCAAAAAGTTTCAACTAGCTATCAATATAAAATTAAGTGGCGTTTAACAAAGGGGTCAACTTTTTGGGGCTAAACTGCTGACAAACAAAAGAAAAAAAAAAAATGAAAATAAATGTACAAATAAATATTTACTTTGTTAGCTGTCAGTAAAGTTTTATTTACTGCGTATACGTAATGCACACGCAGTTAAAAAAGTTTGAAATATTCCATATGACCCTTCAGGTTTGATGGAAGGGCATAAAAATGAAATGAATATTAATCACAACTTTTACAAAATTTTTGCTGAAACCAACAAAGGTGAACTCGTAATGGAATTTTCAGCGTAATTTGTTTTACGCAAGACAGCAAAAAAAAAAACAAACTTTAAGCAAAACACTCGGAAATCAATGGTGCGGCAACTCAAAAGCATTTAAATGTTACGCAAATTGTATTAAGTTTCTAAGAAATTCAAAGTAAAATTGCGATTGTTGCTGTTAGTATACTAAAATTTAAAAAGCAAAGAAAAAATTACTTTTTAAGACTCACCCGAATATTTTAACCACAAAAATACGTCACTAATTCGAACTAATTTTTCGATTTTGATGTTTTTTGTGGAAATATGTGATAGATGTGCAGCCAACATTCGCTTGGAATATTTTTATGGTGTTTAATTTGGATTATTTATCGAGTAAGCTGAATATTTCAGATAACTTTTCTTGAAATAAATGAAAAAAAAAAATTACTTATTTTTGCATTAGCTTTGAATTTAAAAAAAAAAATTTTCGTATTATACTAATAAAAATTTTTTTTTGGAAAAACAATACTTATTGTCTGAAAAATTTATAATTTTATTAATCAGTATGATGATAAAAATAAATGGCTAAAAAAGTTTAAACAAAAATGTTTTTAATTGTAATATATTTTATTTTAGAAAAAAATTTTGTATGAATTCAAATTTATATACATGAACTATTTAGTATTTTATTTTTAGCTTCCGCTCTGAAATAAAAACTATCAAATATTATGTGGTTTAATAATTTAAAATTTTTTAATAAAATACTTGTATTATATGTACAATTGCTTAGCATAATAGTTCCCATTCACTCACAATCATACATCACAATCGAAGCTTTGATTAGAACGTTCATTCTTTGTTGAGCAACCGAAATGGAGTTTTCATACTCATACTTGAGTAAACACTCGAGTGCGATCGAAAATGTAATTCTCGTTGCAGCTCTCTGCCTTCTAAGTAAGCAAAAAAAAAAAAAAACTCGATCAATGTTAATGTTTATGTTTTTTAAATTAAATCAAGTTATAATCTCGCAAATGACTGCTCTTTTATAAAGATGAGAAATAAGACTATTGCTTAAAATTAAACTAAAAATTTTAAAAATTTGAGACCGGTCCAACAAAAATTATAAACTTAAAAAAATTTATTTTTTATTCGTTACGCAACTTTTCAAGTTATAATTTTACCCATATATCCTTGATCATTTTAAGCAACACTACTGAATTAAAAATATTATTTAATTCAACATTTCCCTGGATCAGTATTAAAAAGGAGAGGTTCTACACTTATTCCCATCTTCCCATGCGTTCGCAGTATCGCGCGACTAGGCAACCCTACAAACATTTTTCGTTTTTTGTAGGGCAAAATCATTATAGGTAGTATTAAAATTCTTTTTGGTTTGGTACTGGGGAATCAGAATGATTCGTCAGTTTGACAAATTGGGTTCTCAATAAGGATTACATGTGGGAGCACTGCCAAAGTGAAGAAGAAAGTTCGTTTTTTCGTAATTCATCAAATAAATGGTTGCATAGGGTGAGCCATCTTTTGGTTTGGTTGTTTAACACTCATAATTCGAAACAAATTCGTCTAAAGTGTATGCTCTTCGACATACTTACATATGTCCAGTTCAAACTCATGTCATGCATCGCTTAACAGCCGAACAAAGCGTAAAATCATCGAAAATTACGATGTTCGCATACGGACCTGAACAGCCAGCCAACCGCGGCGGCTATTTGGGCGATATTTTTTTCCATGCATAAAAAAGTAATTTCAAACTTGCATTTGGTATATACAATTGCCAAATTTTGTTGAAAAATATATGAATAAAATACAATTAACAGATAAACCAACAGATGGCCCACCTTATATATTACCAAAGGCGTACGTTAAAGTCGGGCGTGAACGACTTTGGGATACCCTGTACCACTAATTGCAATTAAGTCCCATATATTGCTTAAGCACTCTTAAAGACAATTGATTGCCAAATTTGGGTACGATATCTACACAAACACACGAAACACAACGAATTTTGTGCAAAAAACGTTTTTTTGACCGTTCGGTCCTATGGGAGCTACATGATATAGTCAACCGATTTGATCAAACTTGGTACAGTGTTGAAGATATCTAAAAAACTGAAGGCAAAATTTGGTTACGATATCTTCATAAACAAACGAATTATCCATCCAAAACTTTTGATTTATTTCGAGATCCGCTGAAACACCCCTATGGGAGCTATATAATGTAACCCCGATATCAAAAAAATTAAATAAACTTGTCTCCTATGAAACACTAAGGGATCTAATCTGAAAGTTTGGTTGCTCTAGCTCTTACCATCTCTGAGATTTAGGCTTTCATACGGGCAGACGGACATGGGTATATCGACTACTCTAGTCACCCTGATCATACTTTAGGTAACTTTGGGGGGTCTCCGATTTCTCCTGCTGTATGTTACATACATTTTCGGCTTGCACAAACTTAATATACCCTTTGTACCAAACGGTACCTTAAGGGTATAAAAATATAGATAACACATATGGTCTGGCAACATATTGGCTGTTTCCTCCCTGGTCGTTAAAACGGTTCAAGGGTATCATTATAAATGTAATCTTTCCTTTGTTAATTGTGTGTTTAAATTTTCTCACTTCATGAACTTCAATTTTCAAATCCAGCTAAAAATGTTTCAAAGGCAATCATTTTATTTTATTTAGGTAATTTTACACTATCTTTTGAAAAACTATCAATCGGCAGTGCCCAACGCCCATTTCGCACAAAACCAACAACAATTAATAATAAAATTGTATATCCTTAAAGTTAAGCAAAAGATTTTGATACATTTGTTGGCGACAGACGTGAAATATCTTTGGACAGACCACTCGAAAGGCTTCAAGTGCACAAAGACAATAAAAACCAGGCAGCGATAAAAATATCGCTGAAAATCGAGCATAAATCACTAAAACGGCAGCCGTGTCTAGTAGTATCTGTAGGCCAAAGAAGCTGAGTCCTTGTCACGCACTCTTTAAGCGCTGGGCCACTTAAAGGCAAGCCTGAATTGTCAACTGATTGTACTCCAGTTTAGAAATATGATTGCCCTCTGTTACGTGTAAAGGGCGCGATAAAGACACACGGGAAATTTGAAAATTATTCAAATTTATGACAAGTCTCAAGGACTTATAGCTACTTAACATTATTTCGCACTGGTCGAGTGCGGGTTTCCGTGTAATGCAAATAAAATATTTGCAATTCAGAGCACTTTATTTTGAAGTAAATGGAAGTAAAAAAAACTCAATTTGCAACTCGAGTGTCATATAGGCTTTTTTTATAAGCTACCAATTTTGTTGTTTCTTTTTTTGCCTTTAATTTGTCAGTTCTTTCTTTTTGTTCATTACAAATTTTCATTTGGTTTTTTCGCTCCACCTTTTACTTTTGCTTTGCCATGTGTTTTCATCTTGTCATTTTTTTGTCAAACTTTTTCATTGACGTGTATAGGAGCTCGTTGGCGAAGTGAACATTAAGCTAACAAAGGCATGCATTTTAATTTTTCCTATTTTCCGGGATTTCAAAGTATATGCTGCTCCCCCTGATTTGCTTTGCTTGTTAAAACCTTTTAAGGATAATGTGAAAAATGTTCTTTGTACTTTGTGTGGAGCTGATGGACTCGCTTAATTTTTGGCTCAAAGTTTTTAGATTGTGCAAATATTTGTCACGGTCCTACCAAAATAAATTGAAAACTTTAAATTCAGTTTTCAGTGCAACTTTGTATGCACTTTTTGCTCGAGGCAAAAACCAATGGGAATTTAATGAAAAGTTTTTCTGGCAGCAGCCAGTGCTGGATTTTACAAAATGGCGGCGCTTAAGTAGCGGTTCGTTGGCCTGGATAAGCCGTTAAGTTTCTGCGTGAATTCCAATATAATACTTGGAAAATTATTTAGTGGTTTTATCTTTTGGAATAGATTAAGTGGTTCTTGCACCAAGCTCAAATAATTTTAAGGCAATGGCTAGGGGGTTGAGCATAATATATTCTTCTTCTTGGGGAGGTGTTTGAATTTGCAAACGTCGAGCTTTGGTTCTTTATAAGACATTGTTTGTAGTTGACATATGTAAGAAATATTTTTTTAATGCCTTTCTTGAAGTTGCGCGCGCGGAATACCTGTCAATTCAACTTTTCTCACTTTTAATTGTCATTATTATATTATTTCTTTACAACCGGGCACTGACCAGCAGGGGCTCGGTAGCGACCTTAGCGCTTTTATTCTTTCTGAAGAATTTAAATTACTTTTTTCAGAGAGAAAATCTATGTGGTCCTCTAGAGAACTACGGGCCCTAGGATTGGTCCCACCTTATCGACAGGCCTGCTAACTAGCAATACTTAGAATCAAATTGTTAAATATGACTATGAAAAAAAATGAACGACTTTTCAACAGTTATCATCTTTCTGGACATCTTGATTCTACTGACAGCTTCGATAGCTTACTCCTTCGCAACAGTATTGATGGCATTCAAATTAAAAAAAAAACATTGCTTACATTTGTTAATCTTTTAATTCATGCATAGAGTGCCAAAGAGTTGGAATAGTTTAAAATATATTAAAGATATAATTCTATAAAAAAAACGGCATTTATGTATACGAGCAAAAATGTCAAGTCCTTTTTTATTAATTTTCCTTGGTCTCTGATATTTGACGAATGATCCAAATCTCATCCGCAATTAGGAATCTTTGCAAAAAGTGCAACATTTCTGCAATTTAATTACAACATCATTTTTTGTTATCGATTGAAAGCAATCGCAACCTAAAGAGGTTATTGCTAGAATGTCTAATTCGATATCTAAGTGTTTGATAATTTTAAACAAGCTCTAGAAATTTGAGCCATAAAACACTAAAAGTACAAAACCATTTCAAAAGCAAAGACTATTACAGCTTCCAAGTTAAGTTAATAATTTGGACAGCTAGGTATAAGGGGCGCTGTATAAATATGAATACTTTAAATCCGATACTGTCAGCAGCTCCATAGCTTCATATTTCTGTTTCTATTTTTGTTCTTTTAACATATAAATACACTAGGGATCAGTTACCAAGTCATGCCTTGGGACTTAAGTTACAGCTGCGACATAGTTGTAAAAATTATAAAGCATACTTTTGGGCGAGAATAAAAAATTGTGCTTTGTCACATTCATTTGGTCGCATCTTGTTTTATTGACTCGGACATGTGCACCGAACGCCATTTTGTGTCTTACGTTACGCAATTAATTTTAGCCTTGTCATCATATGTCACAAAGTTGTCCATATTACTGTTTTTGGGTGTTGCCGTTAAGGCGTGCCTAAAGGACATTGAATTTTTATTGCCACTCGTTACATTTTTCAAGTGGGCTTTTGTTGAAAAATACCTGATCTTGATGGCATCTTTTATAGCATTAAAGCAAGCCCGTGGCATTATTGTCCTTATTGTAATAAACACAGTCAAAGTTTTGGCTGACATATGGTACTGTAACTTTGCCAAGTCCTTGTTAATTATATGCATAGGTCTGTCAGAGCACAAACTGCGTGGCACAAGCTGCATAAATTAGCAAAGGCACTCATAAAAATAGGTCAGGCAGCAGCTTTGGACCAACTTGACAACCAATTAAAGTAACAAAAGATTTGTAATAACAGATATGAAAACAAAAGAAAAATTTCCTGAAGCACTGTCCTGCGCATTTATCAAAGATATCACAGCAAATTTTTGGCAGAACAAAAACCAACTCTTGTCTAGACATAAGCTCTAACAAAAGGCAAATCAAGGTGAATCAATAGAGCTGCTGCCCATTGTTGGCAATAATTCTTAATCAACAATTATTACTGACTGGGGCTTTTTGGCGCATATTAACCCTAATGGTCGGGTTAAAAGCTGCCACAAAGACGAGTTGACTTTTTGACTGTAGCGGAAATATGGCCCGAAAATCTGTTATTCATGTCTAATAACCTTAGACTTCTGGGTTACATAAAGCGACCCACTGGCATGAAGTAAAGTTTTACTTTTGTTATTGGTGCTTATTTTTAGGTTATAGCCACATAAAACATGGCTAAGAAGGAGCGGCATGTGCGTCATGCCAGACACATAAGTCATATATACAAAGCGTGTATATTATATAAACAATATGTATAAAGAACACACACACATATACAGACACGCACAGCTTTGCTCCCACTGATTGATTTTTATTTAGATTGAGAAACATGCAATAATGCCACGTTTTGTCTTGTCCCAAACAGATTATCAGCATGAATCAAACAGACTCGGCTCTCTCGGCCAGTAATGCGGTGCCACTTAGCAGCTATGCCAGCTCGGGCCTTATAGACTCCCAGGAGCAGCGTCATACACTGGATTATCTAGAGCTGGGTGCTGGCACGGGCGGCGGCACACAGCATATGCAAAACAATCTCAGTGCCACGAATGCGAGTGCCAGCAATGTGTCCGCCATTATGGATTCCGTGATTATGGAGCGCTTTATGAGAACCCGCAGCATTGAGAGTCCTTGGTATCATTTGCTTATAGCCATGTACTGCGTATTAATTGTCTTTGGCGCATTGGGCAATGTGCTGGTAGTGATTGCCGTTGTGCGTAAACCCATCATGCGAACCGCACGAAATCTATTCATACTCAATCTGGCCATATCGGGTAAGTGTAAGCGCATGATGGCAACCTTGCTTAAGTTTCAGTTTGTGCATATCAAATGTTATGCTTATTGTTTTTTTATTGTGCATTTTTCAGACTTACTGTTATGCCTGGTTACAATGCCATTAACTCTAATGGAAATCCTATCAACGTATTGGCCATTTGGTTCCTGCTCCATACTATGCAAAATGATTGCCATGCTGCAAGCATTGAGCATATTTGTATCGACTATTTCAATAACAGCCATTGCCTTTGACAGATATCAGGTTAGTTGTGCCTACTCATAATCATTATTGGTTTAGCAGCAGTGCGGAGTTTATTTAGTTTTAGCGTACACTGTGAGAAAAAAATGTTGTTGAAGCAATAAAACCATCTCTATATGTGGCTTTTTGTGCTAATCAGGGTACAGGGTAAGCTTAATACGAGAAGAATAGAAGAAGTAGAATTAACTTAGAAAATTTCATATCGGTTGGGAAAAAATTTCATATTTAAGACTTATAAGTAGTTCAAAAAATTTCGCGCGGAATGACAAAACTTTATATAAAAAAAAAAACCCAAAGGTTTTTTTACATGAAGTTTTGTCATTCCGCGAGAAATTTTTCGAACTGCGTATACCCCTTTATAGGGAAAAGGGAAGGAAAGAAATAGAAATACCGTCATGTAAATTGGAATCCTTTTGAAAATCCTAAATCAAATTTTGAAAACAGTTCCATAGAGTTTTTTGTAAACTATTTCAGATTTCAATTTTATCTCCAAACTAACACAATTTTACAAGAGAAGTCCAATTTGATTGCTAAATGAAGTATTTTAGTTAGATTTTTAAAATTTTGTCTTAAAAGGTATAATTTTTTTTCTTTTTTGGCATTGTAAATCTTGTCTTCGCACGCGATTTTTTACAACTTTTAATTGAACCGATTCGTCAAATCTTTACATAATTTTTTTAAAAAATTCAATTTTTGAATTTTAATTCCTTATAAAATTATACTGAAAATATCAAAAAATTTAAATATTTTCAATTAAATATAAAATTAATTTTTTTGGTAATTTGGTGAAAAATATTTATTTATTTTATGCAAAATGTAACCTTATGAGAAGTACCGATATCATTATCATTTTTATTCCCTGTTAATACCTATGGTATAAATCAATTTTTTAATATGGAAGCCAACGATCGCAAATAAGGGTAATGTGGATACAAAAATATTATCGAAGATCAATTTTTCAATGAAATTTTCAAAAACAGAATGAATTTATGCTTTTAAATTTTAATGGAAATTATAGTAATATCAATTTTCATTTAAAAATCACAATTTTTATAATTTATATTTAAAAATTATGTTATTATACATTTGAATTTTCAAAATTTGTATTTATTAAATTATTATTATTGTTTTTTTATTTTTATTCTATTAGGTTATTATTTTTTAGTTTTTATTTTTTTGATAATTACGGTTCCATGTCAAAGCTATTAAGCTCTCTATTAAGATACGAATTTTATCTGTTCCTGCCAATTGGAAACAATACCACTTTAGGAGACCTTAAGTAGCTTAGTTAAAGTCCATTACTTAGCTAAGTCCACTTTAATTTCTCACAGTGTATTTTCGTTGCTTTGCCGCTATTAACATGTAAATTAACTAATGTAATTGGCTGGTCTCAACAAAGTCCTGGTTAGCTCGTTATAAATAATGTAAATGACACGTTCCCGCATTACATTAGCATAAGAGAAGGCCGGCCGGACTAGGTGACCATGAGTGAGCCAGACAGTTGCAGGTGCCTTTTGATTAGCCAGCTGTTTCTGACAACCGTAAAGCCATTAAAATTATCAGTAATTGTTGCAATCTTCCCTCCTCTCACGCGCTTTTTCTCTCTATCTCTTCTTGTCTTCCATCTGCTTTATCTTTTATTATAACCGACGTCAGGTCATTGTGTATCCAACACGCGATAGCCTGCAGTTTGTGGGCGCCATTACCATACTGGCGGGCATATGGCTGCTCGCCCTGCTGCTCGCCTCGCCCCTGTTTATCATCAAGCGTCTGGTCAACATTGAAATACCGCCCGTATTGCAGAGCATGGGCTTTCGAGGACCGCTCTCGTTTTGCATTGAAGATTGGCCCTTCGAATGGACAAATGGACGTTTGTGGTACTCGATATTTTCGTTGTGCGTGCAGTATCTGGTGCCCATACTGATCGTATCCATGGCATATTTTGGTATATACAATAAGCTGCGGAATCGCATCACGGTCGTCACCGTGCAGGCTTCTACACAGCGCAATGTGGAGCGGGGTAGGCGCATGCAACGCACCAATTGCCTGCTTATAAGCATAGCTATTATCTTTGGTGTATCCTGGCTACCATTGAACTTTTACAATTTATATGCGGACATGAGGGGCGGCACAAGGACGCAAACCATGAAGGTGGCGTACGCCATTTGCCATATGATCGGCATGAGCTCGGCCTGCTCAAATCCACTGCTCTATGGATGGCTGAATGATAACTTCCGTAAAGAATTTCAAGAACTCTTATGCCGTTGTAAAGAACCCACTAATGTTGCTCTTAATGGTCACACAACAGGCAACAGCGTGCAGGCAGCGGCGGCGGCAGCAGCGGCGCGACGCAGACGCAAACATGGTGCAGACATGTCCAAGGGTGAGCTCAAGCTGCTCGGCAGCGTGGCCGGCGTCGGAGTTGGTGATGGTGATACAGATATTGAAGGCGCCAATGGTAGAGGAGTGAATGGCGAGTTTACCACAGCTATCTATGGACTGAGAAGTGCCGTCACCGAATCTGTGGCGCTAACCGAGAATCCCATACCCACAGAAGTGACAACGCTAATGCCCAACATGCAGCGGTAATGCAAAAACTTTGGCCCTCTCTGTGTGTATCTGTGTCTTTTAGTGTGTAGTAACTATGTAACTTTGTATTTGTATCTATAGCTATATTTGTATCTGTATCTCCATGGTGGTTACTTTACACAAAGCTCATATGCTACGCATGCCACATATGTGGCTTGTGGTGCGCCACATTCAATTCCCATCAATGTTTGTACTTTGAAGTTGTTGTTGGCAAATGTATCTGTATCTGAATCTTATAAACAAATGCAAAATATCTCCCGCTGTTGCATGTATACTTCAAGTAACTTTTTTTTATATTTTTTACATTATATAGTGTTTGTGGTTTCTGCTTTTTGTTTTTGGGGCACAAAAAACAAATGGTATTAGTTTTTTGCACTTTGTAGTCAATTTTCTATGGATTTTATTATGTGCCATGTACCATGTACTAACTCCTATGTTTGTAAGCAAACTAACCCAATACAATTCGCATACATTTTCCACTCTAGGCCACATGCCAGATGAACTTGGCTTTAAGCTAAAGCTGAACAACAACTATCCAGAAGTATCTACTAAAATCTAATTAAAGATACAATAAGTCTAGAAAATAATGAAGAGTGATTCAAAGCCAAGCTGAGCTATAACTAAGAAAAACATTATATAAGCAGACAACGAGTTTGATGACGCAAATGATTCAAAGATTGGTATGCAGAACGCTGCTGCTGTATTTATAAATAGTAGATAGATTACTTACAACTATAATAGCCTAAACACTTAAACAAAGATACAAATAAATATATTAAATCCAAGTATTATAATTATAGACCTAAATTAGTCCAAGCTTTGCTCTCTCATATCGAACACTGTAATTTAATTGAATGAGCCCTTCAATTAAATTTAGGTAATTGATAGCAGCGTTTTTTTCCAAAAAATTTACTAAGTTCCTTAGTTCCTACGAAAACTATTTTTTAAAGATAAAGCAACTTGTCCGTACCAAAAACTACATTTTAATTTAATAAATGTTTGTATTTAAAATTTAAGCTTCAAATTCAAGGCAACTTCCATTAGTTACGTAAGTTTAACTTTATGTGTACATATATAAACAAAAAATGATTGTTAGTTTTAAATCTAGGTGGCATTTCGTATTTATGTTCCACAATTGATAAAAGTTTTTGCCAATTTTGCTGATTAAGCAAACATTAATATAGAACTTAATCTGATTGTAGTATTTATGAGTCCTAGTATATATATATATATATATGTATGTGTGTGTACTCTCTTCTTCTAAGTAAAAAAATCCTAAGCTAATGAACAACCGCAGCAAACAAACAATAAATCTATATTTCCTAATTATATACTATATATATATATATTATTATATGTATGCATCTCAATTAAAAGCTATGAATGAATACTTAATTGGATCTTTCTGTTGTTTATTCATTATGATGATTACATTTTGGCCTTTTGTACAAATATAAAATTTCAGCCGTACGTTCAGCACCGCAAAACGAACAATCCAGATAAGAATTTCAAAATTAAAACAAGACCCACAGCAAGCTCATTTCCTCAATTGAAGAGTAACAGAGGGACGGCCGGAGTCCAAGCCTATCCAGACACTTAACCTGTGACACTTTTTGGTCCGTTGCCCCATTAAAGCCGCATTGCTCGCATTCATTGCCACAGGCGGTTTCACCAACAATAATAATAACAATAACAAAATCCACATCGTGGCCCAATGATTCACCAAGCCCCTTGCTCCATATTGGTTCGTCTGTTTGTTTGTTATACTCTTGAGTAAGGGTAAAGCACTAATATAAATTTGTCTAGAAGTTTGAAACGCCATAAAGGAGTCGTAGACGAGCTTTCGTACTATATTAAGAAGTCGCCACTGTCTCAGAGATATTTGAGTTTTTTCAAAGTGTCCAGGTTACCCTATACCAAACTACCATGTCTTATAAAAGTAAGTATTTTCCGCTTTAATATTTTATTTATCTTAACAGGAAAACTATATTTTTGAAATTTAATTTTGCACAAAAACGTAAAAAATTTAACCTACACAAATTTTTTTGTTTTCGTAATTTTTTGATAAGGAATCATACTAATCGAATCTATAGTAGATAATTACAATGTATACAAACATAAAAGCTTCTTTCTTGCAACACAAGCACCATAATAAAAAAAATTCGTATATTCTTGGCGAAATCTTGAAATTTCGTGCATTTCGTGATTCGGTGAACTGTTGTTGTTCAATGGAGGGCTCGAATTTGATGAAAAAGAGATGATTTGGAAGGTAATAACTACTACTTTACATAACAGTCCGAAATACAAAAGAATGGATCATTTTTCGCAGTGTTAAAAAAAATCACTTCGAAAAAAATAATATTTTTTCATTTATACTAAAAACTTAATAAATCAGTAATTTTATTTATTAAAAAAAGACCCCATTACACGATAATCGCATCTACTTATCGTTTCTATCTATTGCTCTTTAATATAAAATAGCTAACTATTCAAGTGTTTACAACTTTTCCTGAAATATTTTATGAAATTTGTCTTGAAAATCGCAAAAAATTTGTGGTTTTCAAGGTTTTGGGCACACATTTTTGACTGGTTGTTTCTTAAAGTCACCAATTTGTGTTCTGGGGCATCTTGAAAAGGAAGCTTACTCTGCTTCTGAAAAAAAAACAAGATTATGAAGAAATTTGAACTAGTTGATTTTTTGTAACCTCATTTGTGCGCCCCCTTTTTAAAAAATAACCTTTTTCACAAGGCAGGACAAAACCAGTTTGCTGAATGCTCAAACATTGCTCAAACATAAAATATAAGTTTCATTCTAATTCTGTTTTTTATAAAAATGTAATTTAACAATTCTATTCAAATTTTGTTATGTATTTCGAATTATTATCAAAAATTGTGTGGTAACGATAAAGATATTTTTAAGACACTTTTCGAATAGATAACAAAAATTAAGTTTTTTTGAAATTCCATTATTATGAAAATTAACAAAAAAAAAAACAAAAATTAAAGTTGTTGAACAAATGTATTTTTTTTTTTTAATTACCTTACAAATTTTTAATTTTTGTCAACAATTTTTTTTTGATTTTTTATTTATTTATTTATTGCAAAAAATCCAAATTGCATATATTTTTATACTTTGCATTTGTCTCATGTTGGGTTGTCGCCAGTCCAGGGTGTAGCTGGAGCCATAAAAAAAAAAAAATTATTTGTTTTTTACATTAAGTTAAAAAATTTATATTTCTGAAAAAAATATTATGAAATATAATATATATATGTACCTATAGGTACGAGTGCTCGACTAGAGACTGCGATTAGTTTTTTTCTATGTTATACTGCTACATTTGTTTATTTATGTATCTATCAAACTCGTTTGTTAAAAATAAACATATAAAAAAAAAAAAAAAAAAATGAATATTTAAAATTGATTTTTCTGAAATATTAAATTAAAAAATATTTATCGAATATTGGATTAATGATTTTTTTGTAACAAAAATTTTAACAATGTACAATATTTTATAAAAGTCAACTCAAAATTTGAGTTCTTTTAAAAAATTGCATCATTCTAAAATATACTTAAATATATTACAAGCTGTTTCCAAAAAATGTATTTAACTACAATATATACAAAATTTCAATTCAAAATGTTTGTATTTGTATTTTTTGCGAAAACATATATGTATATTTAAGAGATTGGTTTTTTTACAATTTATGAAAAATTGTCTGTATATTCTCATATTTATTGCTAAAAAATGTTTAAAAGCGATTTGGGATTCTGACATGAAAATGGTTTTGAAACCTGCTAAATACAAAATATGTAATCATTTTTTTTATTTTTTCAATATCTAAACCTTCACTTATGGTGATGAAAAATTTGAAAAATTACGAAAGAATTTTGAATATAACGTATGTTTATGCTTCTATTTCGATTTCCTGCAAAATAAATACACAAATTTTAAAGTGTATTAGATCAACGATACTTACCTATTTACTATAATATTATGGTACAATTTAGTTTATAATACTATATAAGGTAAAGTCCTTTCGATATATGGCAAAATTTTTGTATTTTTCAGGATTAAAACTTTTTTTATAAAGTATTTTCAATTTTTTATTCAAATATTTAGAGTATTACACTTTCTGCGCCTCGTAAGTGACCTTTCCGTACTTTTTGTTTGTGTTTGTTTAGTAACTGTGTTTGAGTTTGGGAGGGCGCGGCGTTATTTACCCGGGGGCTGAGTCAGCCAGTTAAGCCGTAGCCAGTCGGCTTACCATAACGTAAAATGCTATGGGCCATAAAAACGGCGTAAATGGGCGCACTCTGTGATTATGTTGCCGTATACAATGTGGCACAGTGTGTAATGGGCAGCAACAATATAGACAATAAAAGGGAGCAATGCTGGAATAATAATAAAAGGAACTCACATCCTGCCAGTTTCTTCAGACATGCTACTATATAAGTATGAAAGTTTGTATATAAGCAATATAAATATGTTTACATATATATATTGATAAGCTGATGGCACAATCAATCAACGCAAACGGAGCCCATACAAAAGTTTCTGAAGCGTAGCACTCTGATTGATTTCATGGTTGGGGTAGCTTGGGGCAATCAAGGCACATGTTGCATGCATGGCTTTAAGTCTATGTCTGTCACTTTATATGATTGTTTGCGTAGGTGTTTCATAGCATCTAAAGGTCAATTATAAAATATAATTATACACGCAATTCATTGGGTTTCGAATGACAGACAACAACACAAATGATCGCTTAATAATGAAGCAGAGTTTATATAATTTGGGGATTACGTTAAGAGCAGAAGTGAGAGGTCATCTCACAAAGTGTCTCATCACATTTCACTGCCGTGTATCACAAACTTAACTGCGAGTGACTTTTAATGACAGCTCCGTACTACAAGACATATAAAAAAAAAATGGACAAAAAAAATAAAAGTGAAAAGATCCCACACGCAAACGTAAAAAATTAATTAAAAATTTCTTTTGATGCTGAAAATAAATATTGTAGCATGTTTTATTTTTGGGGCCTGGTTGGGGTCGAAAATCGGCCAAAAGTTGTCTTTATTGTGGGGGCTTTCGTTAGTTGTAGTTGCTGTTTGTGTCGAGGTTGTAACAGTTTTTAATAAAAAGTGATGCATCAATTGTTTTTCTTGTTTAGTTTATATTTGACTTTACGCTTTAATGCACTTTGGCTTGTGAAAGTGCAGGATAGTGTGGACAGTGCATGGTCACACTTAACTACCAGTGGATACATATGAGCTTAAAGCTTTAGAAAAAACATTTCATAGGTACCGATGAATTTTTTCCCTCCTGCAAAAATAAACGCAACCACTATTGATAAGAACTAAATGCTAATGCCTTGAAGCTCAAAGAATAAATACTTGGGTTTAGGATTCGGGGTTTGCGCTAACTGGCTTCAGCGCCTAAATGTAAAGTCAGGCTACAAGAGCAAGTGATGATTTAGAGATTAGAAATGCAGAGTGGGAGAGGATTATAAGGTGTAGAAAGCGGAGCAGGCAACACTTAGAAATTCGGCAATAAGAGAAAACTATGAACGCAGCACGAAGAAGACATAGAGTTTAGGATTGAAAAGCAGGAACACTATGCATAGAAGACACCTCAGAGAAACACAAAAATATTTAGGTCAGAGCTAAGAAACTTTGGTAGTAGGGGATGTAGAATAGATCATTTTTTTTTTCAATTATAGGAAATTCGAATTGATCAATATAAGAAACAATACATACGCTCTTCTTCTGCGCATTGGGAATCAGAGAAGAAGAATGTTCTGGCTATGATAAGGCCTGCGTTAGTACAGGGCATTTTTTAGTCGGGCGGGAACGACTATAGCATTCAAGAATGCAACGGAATGAACATTAGGGAAATAAAGAAAATTACAGGGGATATCTGAATTGAATAAAGAAGACTGTAGGGGGGTGGTGTGCGAAGCAAGCAGGGAGCAGAGCCCATAGTTTTTTTTTAAGATTTGCAGATAGCTTAACCTTAAAACGTGGTGGTACAGGGAATCTTAAAATCTGCCGTGCCTGACTTTAATATATGTACAATTAGTACATAAACAAAACTCTTTTGTGAAAGTAAAAAGTTAGCTGCAGTCAGTTTTAAAGACAGTCTTAAAAAAAATGGTCATCAAATAGGCCTTAATTTAGCAATAAACTTGCCAAAAGTCATCATAAATTTAGGCCTACTCTTTATGAAAAAGCAATCGATTATTATTATTTTTTTTTTTTCATTTCACTTTCTAACCAAAACGCATTATATAATACAAACTCTTTTAGCGTATTCTTAGATTACTGAATAGTCACTGAATCTCGCAGACTCTTTAACTGACCCCAAGTGTTAATCAGCATAGTCGATGCTGCAACAACAACAATAGAGACAACAACGATAACAACAAATGATTTGCTATGAAAACGAAATCTGACAAACTGCGGGCATGTAAGTTCCACTGAGTCAAGCGTGAGCACTTTATTAGCATATTTATGAGTAAAAGTGAAAATGATAATAAATAGAAATACAACAACAAGCAGATGAAAAAAATTTACAAACAAAAAAAAAAAAACAGCCAAAGAGCTGGCAAATATTGACAAGAGTTCAATGAATAAAACAAAAAAAACCGGTAAAATAAAAAATTGTTAAGACAATTTGTGCGCAAAGCCTTGTCTACCAGGGCAGCATTGATGCATACCTAATGTGAACAATACATCAGTATGGAGTCCATCAAGTCCTGAGCACTACAACTTGTCAAAGTTGCTCAACTTGCTTGAGCACCTAACGCTTGAGCCCATCATCTATAGTTGTCGGCAGCTACAGTCATACTTCATAGAGATGATCACACATTTATGTGATATCTATGTTGGCCTAATAGACGCTAAACAAATAATGCCCACTTTCACAATGTGCATACTAAGCTCTCCACTTCCTCAAAACACTGGGCTGATTATTGACCAATATTGACACATCAAACACGGTAATAGCAAGTTTTGAACATAAAAGAAATTACCTTTGTAAAGCGTTTCGAATATTTCGTTTTCTAGAGCCATAAACCTACCTACTGCCCCCAATTGGTGCAAAACTTTAAACAGTCTTTGACATTGTGGTCTCCATCGTCTAGTTGGGCGCTGAGCTTCATTGTGTTGGGTTGTCAAATTGATTATTATGGTGTTTTCATCGATTTTGCGGTCTCATAAAGCAGAAGATGGCCAGCTTTCGTTTCATATCGTTGAGCTTGATGGTCATGTGCACTCTAGGGTTAACAACTACTGCCATGTACTATTTGTTTCTGCTTCTTGGGCACACAAATCAATGGACGGCACACATCACTATAAGCCACACACGTGCCCAGCATGTGTCAACAACTAGCATTATGCTGTCTACAAATAAGTACAGTTGGTGCATAAGTTGTTAGTACGCTTCGTCAACCGGTTCATCACAGTCAGGGCAAGGAAGTGAAAAGTAGTGCACTTTTCCCCATATACACTTAAAGCTGGCTCACAGTAAGAGTTAACTTTGATCCGGACAACCAACTGACAATTAAATATTTAAAAAAAAAACATACGAAAATCTGTTACCATTGCAACCAACTTTGCCAAATCTTCTCTTTGAATCGCAGACCGAGTAATGCGCTGCAAAAGTTTTAATTTTTGTACAAATTGGTAGTTGCTCCGCGTTACTAAAGTGTTCAACACTGACAGTCGTACCTAAACTAAGCATGCACAACTTTTAAGCGTTGCACTCTACAAGCTGCATGCAACCTGGTGGCAACTTTTTATGCAAAAGTATTTTCAACAAGTTCTGACCTTCGAACAAAGCAAACGAAAACTAGTTTGTTTAGTTAAAACATTTCAATTAGTAAATACTATGAAAACGTTTTCTAATTGGATTGAAAAAATTTTTCATAAAACGAGATATGTAGTACTTGTGAAATTGAGTTGGGACGTTTGAAATTCTGAAAATGCTGTGCACATCAGATTAAGGGTTACCAAAAATGAGAATGCTGCGAAAAAACTATCACGAATATTTGTCTATTAGACTTTTCGAATATAAAGCTCTCAGTAGCCACACGAACTTACTAGAGTGAACTACAACGAATTTTTTCAAATACTACTTATTTTATTTCCTTGTTATGAATTTCTGCTTCCGTGTAAATTCGATTATTAGACTCTCATGCCAAATAACTGCAAAAAATTACATTTCCTATAATGTCATAAAAAAGTACACCTAATGTGCTAGTAAGTATAAATAGTTCACGGCTATTTTTAAATTTTTCTTTTTAACATGTATGTTCATCTGTTCCCTCGTAACTTTTTACGTGCTTCTCCAGATTAGAGAAAAGTGGTATCGTTGGATGCGTCTTGATAATCCACTGGTTATAGGCTATCTGACGTTACCTAAAGTTAAATATGACGCCATATAGAGCACATAAAGTCATGAATAAAAACAAAACTTTTGCCGTAAGTTCTGCATAATCATGCGCGTTTCTCACAGTTCTCTTTCTTTTATTACAAGAACTTATTGTAAGCACTTTTGTATATAATTGTTGATCATCGGCATTAGCTTAAACAAATGGTATCTTGCAAAATTGCTACAGTTTTTTTAGCTCGCTTTGAAACATAGGTTGCCAACGATTATTTATTAACACCTAAAAACTGTTTTAGGCGGTAATCATCTCTCTTCCTTAGTGGACGTAAGGACTCAGGGAAACAAGCCATGACTTTTGTTATATCTGCGGAGATATGCACTTCCCGGCACTTCCTATAAAACGCTTTCCTAGATAGCCTTTTTTCGAACATTTGGGCTGTATGGAAAAACAACCCATAGCGCCCCTTGCTCTTTTTATCGAACTCTTAAAATGATTTGAAAAGGAGAACAATTAAGCCGTCTAAAATTCCGCCCAACAGCTTCTCACCCAACTATCATTGACATTCATCAAAATAGCAATGCTCCTTCTTATTTTGAACAGGGGTCACGATGATAGGTCTTTGTTTAATGCCATTTCTATCGTGCTGCTCATTTTGGAATAAAATTTGTGAGTCATATTTCTTTTTTTTTTATGAGGTGTAACACATCGACGTAACTAATTCCACGAAGCTTTAAGAGATTTCCAACATATAATAAATATATCATAGCGCATTGACAACCTATCTTTAAAATGTCTAATTATAAATAAGATTTTCTAAAAAGAAGAGATTTGCTTATGTCTTCATATCGTAAAAATAAAGTTCAAAATTGCACAGTGAAAGATAGTTTGGTACTCCTACTGGTCTCTATAAAAATTTTGACCCCGATCCAACACATTTGCCAACAGTAAGTAATTACACAGCTATTTATCTATTTTATGTGCACTTGGTATTGGCATTTGCAGCTTGAAAGAAAACGAAAGCCCAAATAGTAGTTGGACAGAAACCTGAATCAATAGATGACCGAATGGCCGACTAACAGCTTGAACTGACTTCCGTTGGTATTGTCATGTAGCCACTTGGAATCTCTGGCTTTTAACCATGAGACAGCAAAAATTGAAAAAAATATCAAGCGTAATGCATTTTTCTTTCATATCATTTGACATTTTCACGGAGAGGGACAAAAATTGACAAACAATTCCGCGCTCTGCTCCACCATGATAACACCCAATCATCTTGGGTTACTCTATAACGTTTTTCATTAACGTCCAATTTTCCGCACAAGCAAATTTAAGCTCAAAAGAGAAACTTCCTTTGTCGCTATCTTAACAAGTTGTTGCTGTTGTTGGAGACGCTGTCACCGAACGACATTGTCGCCTTCGTCTCAACTCATCAATGTCAGCTGCGAAACATGAAGCAGAGCAATGTAGATGACGTCTTCCCGTGTATAAGTATTGACTCTCTCTCTCTCTGCGCGCAGACTTCGTCACATGATCAAAATTTTGGACTGTACTCCGCGCTTATTATAATACCATAATTTTTTTTTTGTTCTGGTAAATGTTTATAATTTAAGGGGTCTACGCAGTTCGAAAAATTTCGCGCGGAATGACAAAACTTTATATAAAAAAAAATATCCCATTTGGGATATCCCTTTTGGAATTTCTTTTTTTATATGAAGAAATTTTTCGAGCTGCGTATAGGCCCTTAATCAATAATTGTAATTTTTCCCGCTCTCATTGAGCTCTTGAAAGTATAAAATATCTTCAAGACGATTAATTTTTTTTATTCAATTATTTTTAAAGAAACTTCAAATAAATAAGAAATTGATTAAAGAACAAAGTGATTGAATAATAAATTAGAAAGAAATTATAAATTTCTAAAAAATAAGATGCTTAGGAAATTGCAGAAAGATCTAAAAATCATTTTTTTTTTTAATTGTATGATGCCAGATACAGATTGCAATACATATGAAGAAACTGAGATCCCAATGATATGTCGATCTTGAGCCGAGATCATTCTGTCGAAGATAATGCCAACTTATAATGCAAAATTATTTTTTTAATGTATGGAGCAAAATACAAATGGTAATGAATTTTAATAGGTTTTCGCTGATTTAATTTCCAAAAATCTTCTATAATATGAACATAACTTTACGTTTGATGAAAATGGATGAAACTCTTTTCGCGTAAATGCTCAATATTGAATATTTTCAGACAACAATTAAAAAATGTTGACCTGATGTTCAACGTATCGATAGCGACGATTAGGCCAACAGAAAGTCAATATCACCAGCAATAATCTTGGATGACTTAATAAATTCGTCATTCCATATGTTTAGCTTAATACATCTGCAATAGACGGCACCTTTATGATGTTGCACCCAACCGCCATTGTGCTAAAAATATATATATATAAATATATATATCCAACTTGTCAGAGCAAAATAAGAAATTGTGGGTTCCAACAAGATTCACAAGATTTTTGTTCCGAAAATGTATTCATATGTCTCGTGAACAAGAGATATGAACTTAAATATTCAATATTTTAACAACCTTTAAAACGAATAAAATAACTTTGTTACTCTCTTTTTCACAACGCACTTTATGTTAATCTCCACAAGCAAAATTTTGATAATGTGACGTCACGCCTTACAATTTTTCTTCGTGCCGAATAAAGTGGCTCAACACGTCAACTTATTTTCTTCACAACTTGTGTACAATACCTACTAATATAGTTTTAACTTGTGCTCTTTACGTGGCCGGCCGCTCTCTGCTTTAAGCAGCTTACATGCCGCTATTTAGTCTTACGTTACGTTACGTAGCGCAACGTTACGCCAAAACTGGTTGCTGTCGATCGCAGCGTCTTTTGCGGGCTCCAACTGTTAGCTGCTTTCGCCTAAGCCAGTCCGAAATTATACGAGCTGCGTGTTGGACGCTGCCACGGAAACGCCGCGTTTAAAACTCTTTCTCCTCAAATACGTGAATTGATTTTGAAAGCAAAAGCCAAAACGTTAACAAAAACAAAAAAAAATCGAAACGCATTGATTAAGCCAAATGCCGCTTACCGTCTTTTAACTGTAACTCGTTTTGTAATTTACCATTTTGCCGAAAATTGCTTATCATTGTCATGTGCGGCTGCTGCAACAATTTGCTGCAAATAGCTGGCTTTGGAATTGCCGCATTGCAGCGTCATCTGGTTTGAGTTGAATCTGGTTTGGTGCTTTTCTGGTGCAGTGAAAACAAAACGCACAAATTGCATTGACGGTGCGTCAAGCAATTCCATAGTGTAAAGTGAAGTGTAGTGTGGCAAGTGAAAAGTGGCAAGTAGCAAGTAGCATTTGGTCAGCATTTCACCGGGCCAACCGTCAACAGTTGCTGCAATTTTGAATAAAGCCAAACGAAAGTTGCAAAAGAAAGTGTGCAAAAGAAGTTCGTTCTGTTCAATGTGCAAAATTCAATTATAAAATTGTCGGATTCCACAAATCCAACTCTGAATGCTCCGGCTTTATAAAAGGTAAATTGAGTTATATTGATAGCTAACACACAGCCCCCACTCAGCCTGCCATCATTAATCATAACCAAAGTAACAAAAAGAGATTTACTTTTATTTACCAAAGTTACTTGAACCCTGTGGACTGGAGTGCTGAGCACTCTAATTATAGTAAATTTTCAACCAGCAATTTAATTGCAAATTCCTACTATAAACATTTGTACGCATTTACCAACTATTTGTGGCAACTCTTGCGGCTGCTGCCTCTGCTGTAAGCAGCGCAGTTGACGTTGACAGCAACGTCTACGTCAGCTGCTTTGTTCGACGCGTTAAGTTACCTTCACTTTAACAACGTCAAACAAAATGCCAACAGCAGCGTAAACAATAACAAACAACAACAAAAACCAACTACAACAAAAACAATAACAAAAAATGTAACAAGTAACAAGAAAGTGAGTTTAGCTATGGGCCTCGAATTGGAGGTGCTCTCATTATGGTGCTAAATTTAAAATATCCCTAGCAGCGTATACAGGATGATCAGATAAGAACGTTAGGAATTGCTTCTGGATTTATTTTAAAGATACCTTACTGGCAGTGCCTTTCGACCAAAACTCGAATATTTAACCAACGTTTCCATTGTTCATGGTCGTCCGGCTTCAACTCCAGCGGCAGCACAGTTTAATATGGATGTAGCCCAACAATCCAATAAGCCACGTTGACTCTCTGGCGATGCCCAATTCAGCTGATCAGCATCGACTCGAGGTTTCTGGGTCTTCTCCGATACTGGTGCTACAATGGCTTTGTTTTCTTTACTTTGAAGTTCAAAGTTCAAAGTTTGAACCATGCTCTGTCTGGTTGGTGGCTTAAGTTCTAAAAGAGTGGCACTTACACTCAAATATTTTTATGGTGTGATGTCACTAACAGGTGGAAAAGCTATCTTTAGTATCTGGACGTCCTATATAAATATTAGATTTAATTTGTTTTATAAATCCAACCAATAGTAGTAGTAGTAAAACCAAATAGGTATTTGGTTACAACACTGACATTTGAATAAATTTTAAATACAAACCTCAAAAGATTTAAATTCTATCTAAATATGATTTCGGCCATGTGGACGTCACGGCTGTCGCGTAAAAGGCACAATCTGGAACACCAATTTTCTCAAACTTTCCACAGCATTCGCGGCCGTATTTCGCCAATACTCTTCGAATGTTGATTTCCAGGTGTTCAATTGTCTCTGGTTTATCGACGTAGACAGGTGACAGCAATTTTCTGTGAATGTAATGGTGTTTCGACGAAAGCTCGTGGATTATCCTCACTCCAAATGCGACAATTCTTCTTATTAACGAACATAATTTCGAATTTTGAATAAGTTTGACGAACGGAATCATTATTTCGATAAAAAATTTTAACAATTTACACGCGTTGCTCTGGTGCCAGTCTATCTATAATGAAATGTCAAACCAAACTCAACAAAAAGCAACTATCAGCTGTTAAATGGGATAAGCAGCGTTGCCAACTCAAAGTTGTGAACCTCTAAAAAAACACGCTGTACAAACTTTATATTCAAATCTTCAGGGCTGTCAAGAGAACAGTATCAGTCGGCATTGACTATCGACGGGACCTTATCGCATATATCTCAGCTACGAGAGTTAAGTAACATATAAATATGAAATTTGTGATGAAATATGAGATCCATTGTTTCAAAATTCTTTGAGACTTTTCGATTTTTCTCAAACTTCGGAAAAAATTTATAGAAAATTTTTTTTTAAAACACATCCTCTGAAAAAATTTTTGGACCCGCTGCTACCTTCTGGTCTAATTAATGTAATTATGTAAAAATGATTTTAAATTATATTGAAAGAAATTTATAAAGTTATAATAAATCGCACAATTGAAGGTAAATTTCTGAAGCAGTTAATGAAAAACAGAATTTATTTTAAAATCTTACTTTCCTTAATTTGGATTCACTGCCTGTACCCTCCAACTACTTCAGTGTTTTACTTTGAAACTTGTCTCAGATTTAAGAATTTACAAAAATTCCGTTTTTTTTAAATAAAAATTTCACCTAAAATTTTTGAGTCTACAATGTCCATAGTAATCGTAGTTTAAATTTGTTAACATTACATAAGAATCTTTGAATTTAGCTTCATGAAAATCTACGAGGATGGCTAGAAAAACCGAACAAACAGAATTGTCTAAAATTTAATTGTTAATCTCTATAAAACTACTGAAAGTGCAGTTACTCTATCCAGCCTTCATACAAATAATCACCTGTCAGAGAATACTGGGCTGCATAAGAGCAACCTGAAGTCAATGGCTTTTTTTTTCAGTATATAGCATTTATTTCGAGGCATTCTACCATATAAGTTAACTTATGCAAATTAGTAGAAACTTTTGGGACCGTCTGTTCTCTTAGGGACCATGATTCAAAGGCTACAGTAATGAATATTGTAAAATTAACAATGTATGCATCTAGAAATCTTAAAAATGTAGTTTTTAAAAATATTTTAATTTAATTTAATTTATTCCATAGCATTAATATTTAGGTTTAATAAATAAAAATATATTTTCAGAGTTTAGCTGACTTAGCTTTTCAACTGAGTGGTTGGTCTTTAAAAGTATTAAATTTAGTTTACAATAACAACATTACAATTTGTTAGGAAAATTGGAAAAACCTAAAGCTGATAAATTTCTTAAACTACTTCTTAAAACTAAAGCCTTAACTATAGATTGATACTTAAGAGTACTAACTTTAGGATAGCCTCACAATCCTGCGAGATTTTTTAAAATATATTTCTGGTTATACCGACCCGATGACAGGTTTCTTGAATTTTTGCAGTGGGATACCAAAAATATTTGCTTGTATAATGAAAATGGAAATGAAATGAAAAAATGTTGGCTGCTTTTTCGAATAATTTCCCAAAAAAAAAACGATTCTTTAAACTATTAAGCAATAGTTACTCGATATCCAGAACATTTTTAGGAAAAAAGCCTAAGATATCTTTATCCAATAAGCCCGAAGAGCGATATTTTTGTTGCCTTGTTATTGTTTCGGGAATTTTCGGTTTTGATATTCGTCCATGGTCTAAGTAGAGCGTTTTGATTGAGTAAGAATTTTAGTAATATTCAAATATACTGTATACAGTAGAACTTCCCCATAGCAAATTCGTACGGGAGCAGCATGTTGGTTCGTTATATTGCAAATTCTTTGTAACGAAAATCATTTTGAGTAAATATATATAAAATATATATATATAATATATATATAAATATTATAAAAAATTCGTAATATTGAAAAATGCGTTGTAAAGCAGTTCGTTACAGTAGAGGTCGACTTAACTAACCATTTTTTTATTAAGGTTACGGTCACAAGTATTAATCGGTTACTATAGGCTACGGTTAAGGGAAAAAGTTCTATTCCCATGCTAAAGTATATATAATTCTATAATGAAATAATATTGTACAGACTTTTACTAATTCGATTGTTCTTTCCAACAAAGAGCAAAGTGTTAAAAATATAAAAAAAAACAAATTAATCCTTTAATTTGTATAATGAGGCTAAATAATTCAATAATATTCATATTGGGGTTTCCATATCAAATTGCAATTTCAAAATGCGAACTCTGCAGCTACTTCGACAAATATGAATCGAAGGTATAGAATGCAATAGAAATACGAAAGAAATTTAAGTTATGAAAGGAGTCTTGAGTTCAAAGTTTATGCCCACATTTGTGAGATATATATATACGGCAGAATTAGACGATCCTAAGCCTTTTCTGCTTATCATCATCTCTGATAACGATTAAAGCATGTCTTTCTGTCGTCTGTATTTGTATGCTAGAACACCTAGATAACAGATGAATTTTGTCGAGATTAAATTTGCCGAGCTTTCCAGTAGAATAATTTATTGTCTAGTATTATTATAATATAATTTTGGTAATTTTTATGAACGCATTGAACCTGTAGAAGATAAAGCGAAAAGTGTCTTAATTCTAGAGAGAGATTTTTTTTTTTCAAAACAGATTACTAGGCAGCAGATTCCGTCTGCCGAAGCTGCTTATTGTCGTTTAAACTTTGCGTTACATAAAATATATAATAGCTAGCATACTCTATTTAAAGGGTATAAAGGCAACCAATTGTAAAATTTTCACCGTCTATCGAAGCGTTCACGCGACTAGTTCACTAAATAAACGTTCGAAATTTTATGTTAAACTTTAAATTCAGTTTTGTAAAAGTATGTGTATCTGAGTATCTGTGTGTGGGCTAGGAAAGTCCATTGTAATTAATTGTTAAAGATGCGATTCGTTGTTATATAATGCTCAATGCTGCTAAACGTGTTGCTGTCCTACCTCAATATAATTATCAGCACAAAGCAGCTCAAAGCAGTTAAAAATATACCCAAAAAAAAACAAAACAGCAAAAGATACGCTCAAACGAAGATACAAATCGAACTCTGTGACGTGTTGAGCATGTTGTCTTTTTTTTTATGTCACTTTCTTTTTATAGAAATGCGTAAAATGCGTCATGCACTGCGCCTACTTCGGGAAGACTTGTACGTACGAGTATATCTATCTATATGTAAGTATATGAAAGCGGTCTTTACGGAACTCGAACAGCACCCAAGTGATCTATAAAATTGTTTGTTGAGCTGCAAATTATGAGTAATAGATAGCTTGTAGACGACACCTAAGCCATAATTAGCTGCGCTTCATAGAGCCAGCGTGGTTTTTGTGGTCTATCATGGCCAACTACTCTTACCCAGATTTCATGGGCGCTTGATTACAAAACTGTTTGGTAACTGTAAGTTAAGCTACAAGTTGTGAGTTGTTGAAGCATAAAACAGGGACTACTCAAATGTAAAATTTTAATCAAGCCTTGAGCTGCTTCCTTGGAACGCCCTTAGCTTGCACAGATACAACTCGCACTTTCATTTTATGTGAGATACATTTTTTATAGCATACGTACGTGTATCTGGCACTCTGGTCACTGAGGGGATTGCAGATTTTGAGTAGACTTTTAACTTGTTTTTATGAGCAAGCAACTTTCTTACTTGTTGCCATAAGTATCCGAGTGTTTTTTAGTTTTTTTGCTGTCTTTTTGGCACAGCTGCACTCAACAGCACTTGTATCTGACAGATACAGGCCACACATATATATGCATACACTGTCGACCAGGGAAATGAAAATGCAATGCCATGTTTGCTTTATTGCAGAAACCAACAAATTTGTTAGTAAATGCTCTATTTTTTTTATTTTTTTTTTTTTGTAGCTGTTGTCAACAACACTTGCAGGCAACCTTTAAGGCAGCTATGCATCTAGCAGATACAATGTCAGAAGCAGCTGTGTGTGGCAACATTGTTAAACTTAAAGCTTAAAATTGCAGTGACATGAATAATTTAATAACAAGTTACATTTTATTTTGATTATGTGCCGCAAGCACATAAGATACAAACTACTACAAGATACAAGTGTTGTATATGTAATGGCTTTTTAACCGAGTTAGGCAACACATTTATTTTAATGACATAAATACCCAAAAATAACAGCGCGAAATTTGTCGCTTCCACTTTCTAAATACCAGAAATTATTACGGCTACTACAAACTGCATATATAAAGTATATAAAATATAGAGGGGGCAAAAAAAACCGCACGTAAAAGATACGCTAAAGCTAAGCTGGCATATAAATCACTTAATTTTGATGGACAGCTACGCCCTTTGAGATACAATCAATGCTTAATGGCCAACAATATGTACGCCTAATTGGCAGCTAATTGGCGAAAATCACATTTCACTTGGCTGCACAAAAAAAACACGTATTTGCAATAAGCCAAAAGCAAGATACAGCTACAAAAACCAGCCAGGTTAATGTCGTAACCAAATGCCAGCATCAAAACCAAAGTCACTAGCACGCAGTGAAAACAAGAACTGCCAGCTGAGTCTAGCCAGCACTGGGTTTCTTTTCCTAGCCAACTCGTTCTAGGCCGGCTCTTACCAAACGCGTCAACAGTTATGTCACAACAATACAACAGTTAGCCCTGGCCTGTTTACGCTCTTGACCCCTAACTGTCTCGCACTTAACGCCATTTGTCAAGTTACTTTAGAAACGAGTTGTGCTCTTAATTGTCGCATTATTGTCTAACTGACAGTCTAACTTTTAGTACCATGTCAAGCTGCTAACAATAACTGACAGTTGACTCTTATTGGCCCTAGTCTCTTTGTATCTATATTTTAATATCTCTGGTAGAACTTGTTATGATGCTCCAGTTCCATCAATTTTGTATATGAATATTTACGCTGTCATCAGCTTGTAAAGTTTTCCCGACTTAATCAAAAAAGTTCGTTTTGGCTGGTTTAATAGACGCAGATACAACAGATGATGACAGTAAAAGTAAAATTTAAGTGAAAAGCCTAATATGTGTAGTGTCAAAGTTAATATACTCTTCACAAGCAGTCAATGATTCTTTGAAGAGTTACAGCATAATAGGTAAAGCTAAGTTTTCCTAGAATAAGTTGAAGTTATTTTTTTAGGAAAGTTTAGTTTTCACCATGATAAGTATTTCCAGATTTCGTTTAAAATAAGATTTAAACTAAAGACAAAAATACATAATAGCAAAAATGTGATGAAAGCAAATTATTTCGACAAAGGTATGACTTTTATTTTTTTTATTTTCAAAAACTACAAATCTCAAATATTTCATTCATAAAAAAATAAGTTCGGTTCGGGTTGCTCAAGCACTTGATGGCCCAGAAGATTAATGGGTTTGATAAAACTCTGATTAATGGTCAATGGCATCCAAAAAATAATGTTACTATTAAAGCATCATCACCCTTCTCCCATTTTTGGCCACCCAATCAACTTGCCGCTGGATGAGCATACACTCTACTATGTTATGCCAATGTCATCTTAAGAGCTCACCCAAGTGATCCTTCTCTCTCCCTTAATTTAATTAAACTACAAACTTCTCATAGTGACTTTTGGAGAACTGCTCAGTATTTCATTTAATATTTAAGATTTGGGCGCTGCGTTGTTTTCTATGAACTTTTAAAAGATTTGTTTCTTTTGTAGATAGAAATATTAATTCGAAAATGCATAGAATGATTTAAGAGGTATGGCCCTTGATTGTAGATAGCTGTAAAGACAAAAATTTTTAATTTGAGAGTATTTTGAATTATTTTACGAAGTGCTCTCAAAGATAATTTTGCGCTCATTGTAAGTATGTTTAATCTTAAAGCTGTTCTCATAGAGTATTTTGTTAGAATATTTAGTCTTAGTGTGTGAATAAAGTAACCTTTTATTATTATAACGAAAATAGAGAACGAAAATAGAGAACGAAAACTTATACATTCTATTTAATCTGTTTTTCTGAGCATATTTTACGCTTAGTATCTGAAAGATCAAGGGTATGTAAAGTAAAAGTAGTTTGTCAACAGGCTCTTTGTATGTACTTTTGGAATTCCTCTCTTATAAAAACGAACAAAATTAAATGCTTATAAACAAACCAGCTACAGTCACTAAATTTGGAATGCAGAATCTTCTGGCTTTTAAAAACAGGAAAAGAATGGTGTCAAAAGTTGTAACGAGACATTTATTAAGCGGCCTCCTAAAACTCAAAAGGATGTACGTTTCGCATCGTGACTTTTCTCGCAGCTGCGTAGATACGGAGGAGATAGAAAGCATCCAACACCTGCTACCACCATAGCAGAGCCGGACTTTCGTTATCGAATCCTCAACATTTTTTAATATATTTTAAAATAAACTATATTAGAATAATTACCAGGGATCGCAAATAAGAGTTATGGGGTTGAAAAAAAATCAAAGCGAAAAAGTCCTATGGAAGAAAGTGCAAGCGTTTAATATTTTGGAATGAACTATCCGGTTTAAAACTTTTTAAATTTAATTTTTATCAAAAAAATCAAGCGTAACTCTTATTTTATGACTTAAAAAATAAAAATTATGGAGTAATATTTAAATGCCAATACTTATTTCAAAATTGCAAAATCTTATAAAAACCCTTTTTTTCAATTTTCACAATAAAAACAGAAACAAAAATTATGCAATTTTGAAAAAAAAAAAAAATAAAATAATTATTCTAAAAATTATAAGAGTTACGATTCCTGATAATAATTAATATTAAAGTAGTGCAACGAAAAATTTAACCTTAGGCCCAATCCTCAAAAGCATCACACGGACATTAAGTTATCTCGGCCTTAATCTAAGCCATGATCAAATAGTAATAATTTTATAGATTGCGCCGCTCTGTTATTCTAGTCTCTCAAAATAGAGAGTACGTGCTCAATTTTTGTATTGTAGCTATATGATATAGTAAACCAATTTTGATCAAACTTCACATAAATGCATAGACTTATATAAAATACATAAAAACTCAAAAATGCATGTTAAAAATTTGTTAATTTTTTTTAAATATCATGATCAAATTTATGTCACACATTTGAGCTCGCTCGAAATTGGTCTAATATTTCAAATAGCTACCAAACAAAACTGAACCCACGCCGACATACTTGCTGCGCATACTCCCGCACTTTTTTGTACCACCTTGTCAATTCATTGAATTGTGAACCTAATCTAACCTATAACAATAAATGTGTGGAGAAAACTGGTCTTGCACCCTAAGGATATTTTGGGACAGCTCCCTACAGCTAGTCCAATTCTAAAGATAAACTGAATCTATACTGTAAGCCTATATAAAATAATAAACAATTTCATAGCATACCTTTTTTTCTACCGCCTTAAAAAATTTCACGTGAATACTCCTAGAAACCTCAATATATCATTGCAAAATTAAAAAAAATAAAATTTTAAATAATTCAAATATATTTTTTACTAGTTGGGTGCAGGCTTCTAATTTAGGTGCAGCACATTGTTTGGAATCGCGCCCACTAATTCACATTTTGATAACATTAATTTGCCAGGAAAAGAAAGTAATGCGCCAAAACATTATGTACTAAATAAGACGAATCAACAATAAGAAGGCATCTTCCTAGAACTAGCGCCGAAGTTCAAGTTCAAGTTCAAGTTCTTAGGAACAGATTTTTTTAGATTTAAGGCCCATATGCAGCAAAAATTCCGCACGAAATGTCAAAACTTCATATAAAAAAAAAAATTCCCTTTTTTGGGATAGCCGCAAAATCTGAAAAGCTTTCGTCCCTAAAATTGCTCTAAAACATGCCGGAAAAGCATCAAGGTGACGCTGTCTTCGAACTATGCTCACAATATGTCATTAGTAGCTTAATTCAAAAACAAATATATATGTTTTCTTTATATAACAAAATGTTTAATTTTTGCAACAACTAACAAAGCTCAAATTTTAAATTGAGTCGCAAAACAACTCTAATCGAGAACAGTCGCGCCTTCGCAGAAAAATTTCGTTCTAAATCAAAGCAAGCAAAACAAATAACTAACAAGAAAAGCAAAAACAATTTTCCCAAAGTGCAGTTGCTTATTCTAAAAATAGAACTTCTAAGAAGTAGCGGTTAAGCTGCAGCAAAGCAGCAACAACATGTGTGATGACGAAGAAGACAATGTTACTTTAGAGTGGCAAAAAGTAACAACCAAAACTCAACAACAAAGTAGTAAACGGCCTCGCCATTCTTCACCAATTATATCCAAAAAGATCTCGACCACTGACTGTGGACCTGGTTCCTCTAAAGACTTCAACCAATTTGCCATACTAAGTGACGACGATGATGAGATGGATATTCAAGTCGAAGACAAAAGTGCCAATGATAAAAACAATGCTGAAACACCAAAGCTGCCACCAATTTTTATGTCGGATGTGAACGATATCAGTGGATTGTTAACCTACTTAGAAACGAAAATTGCCATCGGAGAGTTCAACTACAAGACCCAAAGGGATGGACACGTTCGGATAATGGTAAAGAAAGTTGATAAATACAGGGAACTAATAAAAAATTTAAAAGCCGACAAAGTCAAGTTCCACACCTATCAATTGAAACAAGACAGAGCATTTAGAGTCGTAGCCAAAAATCTTCATTTCTCTACTCCATGTGCATTTATAAAAACCGAGATAGAGTCCCTAGGGCATGTAGTTAGGAGTATCAGCAACATAAGAAGTCGAATTACTAAAGAGCCACTGCATATGTTTTTTATTGACCTTGAGCCAGACAACAAAAACACGGATATTTACAACTTGAAGCATATTGGCAATGCTATTGTTAATATTGAAGCGCCCAAAAAGGTAAATGATATTGTGCAATGCTATCGCTGCCAAGAATTTGGACACACTAAATCATTTTGCAATAAAAAATACAAATGCGTTAAGTGCTCAATGAACCATGCAACCATACACTGTCCCAAAGGCAAAGATCTGCCAGCTAAATGTGCAAACTGTCTCGAGACGCACGCTGCTAGCTATAAAGGTTGCAGAGTTTATCAGCAACTAATTGCAAACAAAGCGTCCACTACTAATAACGCAAATAGAAAACCAACCCAAAGAAGTGAGTTCACTCACAACAAACCAGAACCTTCAAATACCCGTAACCAAGCGTACTACGAAAATAATTACAACAGTCAGCCATCTTATGCTCAAGTATTAGGAAATTCAACAAGTAACAAGGATAGTAGTGCCTTGGACAGAATTGAAAAACTCCTACAGAAACAGTCTGAGAATACCCAAAACCTACTAAATATGATAATGATGCTTGTCAACAAATTATGCAAGTAGACGTTCGCATAGGTATTGTATCAGAATATCTTTGGTTTAAATAATTTGTTTTTTTTTTTTTTTAATTTTTGTTTGAACACAAAAAAAATTTGTTAGATACGGATGGTTATGTATCTTTTTGGGGGACGACAACTACGGTAGCGAGGCGGGACCCTTTGATTCCCTAGCTCTTGGGTAGTTGGGGTAGGTGTTGCTACGTCTTGCCTCCGGATAACATATTTAGATTATTATAGAGTCCCGACAAAAATTTAGAGCTTAACTCTTGAAGTAAAAACGAAGACTTTCTTGCCAAACAAGAAAACAAAGGAACAAAGGGGGCAATTAACAACTGTGTCCAATTGCGACGAGGGCTCAGATGGTAGTCGACCCTCGCAGTCTAAACCCAATACCCTGCCATGGCTTTGGCTACAATATGTAATAAGCCAAAGCCCCCAAAACAAAACCTCGCCTACACTTTACATGCCTACGTCACACAGGAAAGACAATTACAAGTTTACCACTTCATTATTTTTTTTTTTTTTATTTTTTTTAAATCTTCATTAATTATATTCATTATAATTTTTGACCTAATTACTTATTAATTAATAATTTTTGATATTGTTACATTATATAGTTCAATTAAAGTTAACTAAATTAAAATATCGAAATTCTTTATCTATGGCAAAAAACCCAACAAAATTTTAATTAAAACAAAATTGTTTCCTATTTCATTTACTGGTGCATTAACTATCTACTAGATGCATTACCTAACTAATGTACTCTTGTAGTTCGTATTTGAGAGTGTTATTTATTTTGTTTTTACTGTTTACATATTCTTTTCTTTATTTTGAATTCCCGTTGGAATCGGGAATAATGACTGGAACAGGGAGAATTGGAGAGTTTCGCGAATGTGAAGTAAAAAGAAGGGCAGAAATAAAAAAAAGAACAAAAAAAACAACAAAGGAATACTTGGTTAAAACTTACATGTGTTCGGGAGATCCAACGCTGAAAGGCCTTTCATCGTAGTTTGATCATGGGTGTAGAGTATTATTTTATTGATTCTGAATTATTTTCACACAAAAAAAAACAAATGCACATAGGGGACGGGAGAGTTTGTAATTATATTTTCATTGCATTTATCAAATATTTTTTTTTTCTCAAATTTTTTTTTTTTTTTTTTTTTTTTTTAGGTTAAAGGTGTGTTTCTTTCTTCTTTCTTTCTTAATTTTTTTTTTTTTTTTTTTTTTTTTTTTTTTTCACTTTACTTCACAGTTCGTTGTCACTTTTCATTCTCTTCGTTTCACAACTAATTCAGGGTTTTTAGATGTAGATTATATTTGAGAAGAAAAAAAAAAAAATAAAATGCAAAAATTTAATATATATAGGGCTGCATCAAGAATATATATATATACATATAATGTTATATATACATTATTATGTACCAGATATGTATTTTTGTATTTATTTTTTTCTTTTTTTTTTTTTTTTTTTTTTTTTAGGGGGAGTATATATATACCTTAAAATGTATACATATATAGGTTTATTTTTCCACTACACTTCAAACACGCACTACGTAAGAGCTCATTTTACAGGTTTTTTTTTTTTTTTTTTTTTTTTTTTTTTTTTGTATTTCTTTCTAGGTTCTGTATTTGATTATTTTTTTTTTTTTGTTACCCTTTTCCGACAAAGCTAATTAAGCTTAACTTCGCTAATTTCGATAATTGATTCTTATTTTGTTCTTTTAGTATAAAAGATTGAGTTAAAAAAAAAAATAGATATGTGTAATCCCGCTCGCCGACAGGGCGGTGCGCACGTCTTTCAATCGCGGTTGCTACTAAATTTTAGCGTGCTGTGACAGCCGGGAGGGAAGGAGAGCGCTTCCAAGTTCTGTCTCGCCCTGGAAGTCCGGATCAGCTTATCTCTACCAGCGTTTCAGGGTACTAGGGCCGTCTTTATCCATTAAAATTTGCTGGCGATCGTTTTGGGTGGCGCATATATTTGTGTTAAGTATATATTTTAATATCTAATATATATAGATAACCGATATATATGTAGATGCAACCGATTTGGATGTAGATACGCCGTCGAATTTGTAAACGTTTTTCTTTTCTTTTCTTTTTGTTTTCGTGTGCTTTTATTTAAAAATTTTGGTTTTTATATACTTTTAATTTGTTTGTTTTGTATTTCGCACAGTTTTATTTGCATATTTTAACCAAGTTGGTTAAGTGGCCGAACAAAACTTTTTGGGCTGACGTAGCCGGTGTCGAATGTATTAATTGGCGGATTCAGGTCGAGTAAGAGAGCGCACATGGCTGCTGCAGCCCTTTTATAGTCGCCGGTGCAGCAACAACAAAAAAAATTGTATGACCTTAAGTAGGTGGCGATCTATCTTCGAACTCTGACATTTTGAGCTTTTAGTCACAGACTAAAGCTGATAGACAGACAAGATTTTTTCATTTTCTCGCATGCGATATTTTCGTCCCAAAAAGACAAACAGCGAGAAAAAACAGCTGCGAGAAAAAGGGTGCAATAAATTCTAGCTGCGATAAATTGTAGCTGAGAGAAATTCTAGCTGAGAGAAATTCTAGCTGCGATAAAATCTAACTACGAGAAATTCATGCTGCGAGAATTATATAAAAAAAACAATGGCACAGCCATTACACCACCAGATAATCTGACCCCGATAGACGGAAGATTAGCTGGAATTAGCTCTTAATGTCTTTCGCATGATAGGTACCTAATTCTTTCCCTTGCAAATTTTCTAACAAATAGAAACAATTTCCTAGTTTTTTCTTTATACGACATTTTAAAAATTGATGTCCTAACTTCGCATTAAAATTTTCCGAAAATTTACTCTGTGCAAAATTACGTCGGAATACCTCTTGGCCTTCTTTAAAATTGACAGGTTTTGATCGCAAATTGTATTGAGCACAATTCCGGTCATAAGCTTTACGAATATTTTTCATTATATCCTTACGAAGCAAGAACAATTTATCACTTCTCGACAGATGTACCGAAGGTTCATCTAATAAGGTCAAATCTTTTAGCAATTTGTAATCAGAGCCATGATTAAGCATATCGAAACCAAACAAAGCTTTATATGGAGAACAACCTAGCGACTGATGTAGAGCTGAACGAAGCGCACAGGAAATGCTTGTTAAATGCTTGTCCCATTCCCTTTGGTCATGTTTAAGATAGGACCGAACAGCAGCTAAAAGTGAGCGGTTAACACGTTCCGCAGCATTGCTTTGAGGAGAATATAATGCTGTATATACATGCTTGATCCCGAGTTCAGTAAGAAATGCGTTAAAGTCGTTTGCCTTAAATTGAGTTCCATTGTCACTAACTATGATTTCCGGAACGCCAAAGCCGTGAAAAATATGTTTTAGCAAATATTCTTGTATAGCAGACGAAGTGAATTTCTTTAAAGGCTGTAACCAATGGTATTTACTAAAATGGTCTAAGACTATAAGTATGCCAATGTGACCATCTTTACTGCGCGGATAAGGACCAAGTAAATCAATATATAGCTTTTGAAAAGGTCTATAGGTAGGACAATGTGGATGTTCGCCCATAGGCGGACGAAGTGTCTGATTTGGAGCTTTAGCTTCTTTGCAAACGTCACAATTGCGGATATACTCACGCACATCTTTTGCTAAACCAGGCCAAAACAGATTTCTGCGAATTTTCTCTATAGTCTTTTGCATTCCACAATGGGCAGATACAAGGCTATCATGTGCTTGCTGCAAAACGGAACTTCTTAGGCGCACTGGGACCCACAGTTTCCAAGACAGTTTTTCCTCAGCATCAGCTGTCGAATGTTCTGTTTTCACATACAAAAATGTATCTATAATTTTTATGTCTGGGAATTTTTCTTTGTTTGCACTGAATTTTTCTTTCAAAGTTTGGTATTCGTTGTCGAGAAATGCATCTGACGTTAAATCAATTACTGGCTTAAGATCTAAACAAGCGATTTCAGCCTCGCACATACGCGACAGCGCATCAGGAACAATATGTTCCTTTCCTTTTCTATGAGAAATGGAAAATTTAAATTGCTGTAAGCGAAATATCCAACGAGCTAGGCGACCAGAAACATTTTGCTGACGCATTAGCCAGACCAGGCTTGAGTGGTCAGTTACCACTTCAAATTCTTGAAGCTCCAGATAACATCTGAACTTCTCAATGGCTAGTATTACAGCTAAACATTCCCGTTCAGTAACACTATAGTTACGTTGGGCATGACTTAGTTTTTTCGACATAAATGCAATTGGTTTTTCTTCGTTTTCTGCCGATAATTGCACTAATACGGCACCTATTCCAAAATCACTCGCATCGCAATGTAAATAAAATTTTTTGTCAAAATCGGGGTTCTGTAAGACTGGCGCTGTTGTTAAAATGGTTTTGAGCTTTTCCATGGCTGCTTGTGCGGCTGGCGTCCAAACAAATTTCTTTTTAGTGGACAACACATCCGTTATAGGACAAGTTATGTCAGCAAAGTTATGAATAAAGCGGCGATACCAACCACAGAGGCCTAAAAATCCTCTAACTTGTTTTAAATTCTTTGGCACGGGCCAGTTTACTATACAAGATATTTTTGAGGGGTCTGTGCGAATTCCTGTGTTATCAATAATATAACCTAAATAATTTATACTTGTTACGCAAAAGTGACTCTTTGCAATATTTAAAGTTAAATTAGCTTTTCGAAATTGCTCAGCAATGCGAATTAACACAGCTAGATGGGACGAAAAATCTTCTGAGACAATGCACAAATCATCAAGGTATCCAAAAACACAATGACGGAGATCAGATGGAATAATTTCATCCATAAGACGACACATTGTTGATGGAGCGTTACACAGACCAAATGGCATTACCTTAAATTGGTAGAGAGGTCTACCTGGCACAGTAAACGCAGTCAATGGCTTAGATTCCTCAGTTAACTCAATTTGCCAGTAAGCATCTTTTAAGTCTAATTTGGTGATTAAATTTGCTTTTGGCAACCGTGAAAATATACCATCTATGCTAGGCAAAGGATAGGCATCCTTCTTAGTGGCATCATTTAGTTTTCTTGCATCTAAACAGAGGCGAATCTTATGTGGCTTTATTACTGGGCGCATAGGCGAACTCCAGGCACTAGTTGCGGGCTCAATAACCTCTAACTTCAACATGCGATCGATTTCTTCAAAAAGTATCTTTTCTACAGCAGGGCTTACTGGGTAGTAACGTTGCTTAACAGGCTTGGCTTCACCAACATCAATATGATGTTTAATCAACTTAGTTCTTCCTAAACCTTCAGAACAATCAGGGAATAATTTCTTTACTATTTCAAGCTGTTGTAATTGCAAAGAAGATAATGGATATGAATTGGTTGTATCTAAAGTTGTTGAAGTTGGGCTTACTATTTCCAAAGGACAAATAATGTGAGGCGCAAGGGCAAAGATTTTCCAAAAATCAATACCTAAGATCAATCTTTGTGTCAGCGATGGGACTACATACAATGTCATAGGTTTAACCATTGCATTATATTTAAGATTAACTCTCAAAATACCTGTAACTGTGTGAGGTTGACCATCTGCAGTCGTTACTTTAGATTTAATATTAAGGGACTTATAGGCTGCAAAAGCTGAAAAATCCTCAACTGCTAATTCGGCTCCAATGCAACTTACATTTGCGCCAGTATCTAACATACCAAATTCTTTGTATTTTAGAAATTCAACTTCAGCATAACTACGACCATCATATTGGTTATTGATTACTGCAGAAACTAATAGCTTGAGTGAGTGTATTTTATTTTTATAATAATTTCTAATTCTTAAAGTATTACGACGACTTTTTGGTCTATTTTCATTAAAGATTCGATTTCTAACTTTAAGATACTTTTCTAATCTATCTTCATATGGCACAATATGTGTGGCTAACGGAGAAAGTTGGGATGCTTCTATCTCACGTTTTAAAATTTGAGTAGGGACATGTATATTTTCCTTACTATTTCCTAATTCAGGGATTAAATATTGTTTTATTGCTTCGGGTGTATCCTGCTGTTGTTGGATACGCCCTTTTGTCGGTTTTCCGACATTCTTTTTATACATATAGGACATTGTGGCTTGTAAACATTGGGAGCACCACAGCCATAGCAAAATATGCGACGATCTGCTAGGCAATCTTCCCACATATGCCCAGGTGCATCGCAGTTCCAGCATTTTAGTTTTGGATTTGGTATGCGAATAGCAGCAACTTCAGGATCATCAGTGATTTCCGATTCAGACTCGACACACTGTTCCTCCACTGCGTATACTTGACGACGAGGCATAGGTGGTTTTAATTTAGCAACATGTTCAGAGCGGGAATTTAATTCACGCGTAAGGCTTTCGTTCATTTGAACTAATCTTCGAAGATGGCCTACAGAATGCACTGGCTGATAGAGAAGTTTCAGACGTAAGTCAGGCAACAGATTGTTTTTAAGTATTTCGAGCAGCTCTTCTTCATCCATTCTGATTGAAGATTTGTCCATTAAGGAAGCAATGGAATTATAAAAGGACGAAAAACTTTCGCCAGGCTTTTGTTTGCGAGACCTTATTTCTTCTTTCGTCATAAAATCAGAGCGATAATCTTTATACTGCTGACGAAGTGCAACACAAAATTCAGACCATAAAATATGATCAACTTGCTTGTGATATCGCCAATACCAATCACGAGCTTGACCTACAAACAAAATGTGAGCATGCTTGCATAATGCACTAAAATCGCTATCTAGGGTTTCATCAGTAAGGGACTTAACACGATAGATAAACTCTTCTACACTTAAGCCATCGGCTGAGCCATCAAAGTGCACATTCCAGCGTTGCATGATATCTGCAACTTTATTAGGATGCAAAGATGTATTAGAAATTGGAGAATCTCGACTTCTAGGAGCGGTTTGTACAGCAGAGCGATTTTGAGGATTCGGTTGACCCACATTAAGCGATGACATGAGTCGTGTTACAGTTTGTTCAATCATATTTTGGATCACAGAATAATCCATGGTTGGTTCTCTAGGCCGGCGAGTATTTGCAGAACGCCTAGGCCTACCTCTTCCTGGACCAGCGCTGGATCTAGGCATAGGAGCTTCTACTGGATTAGAACTGCTGCTATTGTCTAATACAGGCAACGGATTCTGACTAACATCAGAAACTTGAGGTTCATGAACTGATTCAACTGGCACTTGCACTTGATTTAAGGCTTTGGCCAAGTTGCGGGTTACTGGGCGATGTATTACTTTTGGTGGAGGCTGTCTGGGTTTACCTTTCGGCGAACAATTTCCAATAACAACTTTTAACGATTCAAGAGTTAAATCTTGGTCACATTCTGGGCAATTGGTATGCGACTCTAGCCAATTTTCAAGGCAGAGTTTATGGCATACATGTTGACATGGTGTAAGGTAACAAGTCTCAGTATTTGACATAATTTGAGTACAAATACAACAATTATTCTCAACAGCCGCAGCTGGAGCTTGAGGACTATGTTCAATAGGCATAGTATAAACTATAAATTTTCTTTTTTAAATAAAATTCAATTCTTTAAAACTTTCCTGACAATGACATATATAGGCAATATAAAGCGTAGGCAACACAAATGGACACAATTAATTAATTAGGGATTTTTCCGGGCTATTGACACTAAATTCCAACACAACAACACATAAATTATAAAATCGGACACACAACGACTTGCCAAATTTACTCGGTATAGTTACGCAGTTACTACCTAAACTATAAAATTCCAGAGCAATTTACCAACTCTATTATGTGAACAACTAAATAACTAAATATGTTATGAATTTGGAAACAGGTAATTTTCTCAATCTAAGTTTAATACATTCTTATTCAATCCAGAAAAGCTAACACATTGACTATCGGCAGGGTATTCTAGCTGAGCTAAATACTCAAGATTCCAAGACAGTATATGCTAGTATTCAAGGAAATCAAGAAAAATATCCTAAAACTTGATAAAACAATTACGAAAGCAAACGAGCATAAGTTTAGGGCAACAGCAGTACTTGTAGCAGATGTAAATTACTATGTTATTTTATAGTTATTTTATTTCTTCGACCTCTTGTGGTAGACAATAGCAAAAAAAAACCATTGGCCATATATCAAAACCCAATTCAATATATGTTTCCAAAAATGTTTATTCAGCTACATCTATTCCAAATCTATAAACTAAATTTTAATAGTTTTTCAAAGAAATAACACAACTAAACCACTGTACGATTATTTCCAAAAGCCGATGATAAGGCTTGAATTTCAATCAAAGCTATCTACGATTCTAATCTGGCAAACGAGACTGAATACCGTAAGACTTGAGAAATTCTTTGAAAATTTTGCCACAGGATTTTTAGGCAAACATTGCCCCACGTTGGGCGCCACAAAATATGTATCAGAATATCTTTGGTTTAAATAATTTGTTTTTTTTTTTTTTTAATTTTTGTTTGAACACAAAAAAAATTTGTTAGATACGGATGGTTATGTATCTTTTTGGGGGACGACAACTACGGTAGCGAGGCGGGACCCTTTGATTCCCTAGCTCTTGGGTAGTTGGGGTAGGTGTTGCTACGTCTTGCCTCCGGATAACATATTTAGATTATTATAGAGTCCCGACAAAAATTTAGAGCTTAACTCTTGAAGTAAAAACGAAGACTTTCTTGCCAAACAAGAAAACAAAGGAACAAAGGGGGCAATTAACAACTGTGTCCAATTGCGACGAGGGCTCAGATGGTAGTCGACCCTCGCAGTCTAAACCCAATACCCTGCCATGGCTTTGGCTACAATATGTAATAAGCCAAAGCCCCCAAAACAAAACCTCGCCTACACTTTACATGCCTACGTCACACAGGAAAGACAATTACAAGTTTACCACTTCATTATTTTTTTTTTTTTTATTTTTTTTAAATCTTCATTAATTATATTCATTATAATTTTTGACCTAATTACTTATTAATTAATAATTTTTGATATTGTTACATTATATAGTTCAATTAAAGTTAACTAAATTAAAATATCGAAATTCTTTATCTATGGCAAAAAACCCAACAAAATTTTAATTAAAACAAAATTGTTTCCTATTTCATTTACTGGTGCATTAACTATCTACTAGATGCATTACCTAACTAATGTACTCTTGTAGTTCGTATTTGAGAGTGTTATTTATTTTGTTTTTACTGTTTACATATTCTTTTCTTTATTTTGAATTCCCGTTGGAATCGGGAATAATGACTGGAACAGGGAGAATTGGAGAGTTTCGCGAATGTGAAGTAAAAAGAAGGGCAGAAATAAAAAAAAGAACAAAAAAAACAACAAAGGAATACTTGGTTAAAACTTACATGTGTTCGGGAGATCCAACGCTGAAAGGCCTTTCATCGTAGTTTGATCATGGGTGTAGAGTATTATTTTATTGATTCTGAATTATTTTCACACAAAAAAAAACAAATGCACATAGGGGACGGGAGAGTTTGTAATTATATTTTCATTGCATTTATCAAATATTTTTTTTTTTCTCAAATTTTTTTTTTTTTTTTATTCTCTTGTTAGGTTAAAGGTGTGTTTCTTTCTTCTTTCTTTCTTAATTTTTTTCTTTTTTTTTTTTTCTTTTTTTTTTTCACTTTACTTCACAGTTCGTTGTCACTTTTCATTCTCTTCGTTTCACAACTAATTCAGGGTTTTTAGATGTAGATTATATTTGAGAAGAAAAAAAAAAAAATAAAATGCAAAAATTTAATATATATAGGGCTGCATCAAGAATATATATATATACATATAATGTTATATATACATTATTATGTACCAGATATGTATTTTTGTATTTATTTTTTTTTTTTTTTTTTTTTTTTTTTTTAGGGGGAGTATATATATACCTTAAAATGTATACATATATAGGTTTATTTTTCCACTACACTTCAAACACGCACTACGTAAGAGCTCATTTTACAGGTTTTTTTTTTTTTTTTTTTTTTTTTTTTTTTTATTTCTTTCTAGGTTCTGTATTTGATTATTTTTTTTTTTTGTTACCCTTTTCCGACAAAGCTAATTAAGCTTAACTTCGCTAATTTCGATAATTGATTCTTATTTTGTTCTTTTAGTATAAAAGATTGAGTTAAAAAAAAAAATAGATATGTGTAATCCCGCTCGCCGACAGGGCGGTGCGCACGTCTTTCAATCGCGGTTGCTACTAAATTTTAGCGTGCTGTGACAGCCGGGAGGGAAGGAGAGCGCTTCCAAGTTCTGTCTCGCCCTGGAAGTCCGGATCAGCTTATCTCTACCAGCGTTTCAGGGTACTAGGGCCGTCTTTATCCATTAAAATTTGCTGGCGATCGTTTTGGGTGGCGCATATATTTGTGTTAAGTATATATTTTAATATCTAATATATATAGATAACCGATATATATGTAGATGCAACCGATTTGGATGTAGATACGCCGTCGAATTTGTAAACGTTTTTCTTTTCTTTTCTTTTTGTTTTCGTGTGCTTTTATTTAAAAATTTTGGTTTTTATATACTTTTAATTTGTTTGTTTTGTATTTCGCACAGTTTTATTTGCATATTTTAACCAAGTTGGTTAAGTGGCCGAACAAAACTTTTTGGGCTGACGTAGCCGGTGTCGAATGTATTAATTGGCGGATTCAGGTCGAGTAAGAGAGCGCACATGGCTGCTGCAGCCCTTTTATAGTCGCCGGTGCAGCAACAACAAAAAAAATTGTATGACCTTAAGTAGGTGGCGATCTATCTTCGAACTCTGACATTTTGAGCTTTTAGTCACAGACTAAAGCTGATAGACAGACAAGATTTTTTCATTTTCTCGCATGCGATATTTTCGTCCCAAAAAGACAAACAGCGAGAAAAAACAGCTGCGAGAAAAAGGGTGCAATAAATTCTAGCTGCGATAAATTGTAGCTGAGAGAAATTCTAGCTGAGAGAAATTCTAGCTGCGATAAAATCTAACTACGAGAAATTCATGCTGCGAGAATTATATAAAAAAAACAATGGCACAGCCATTACAGTATATGGAATGCCAATGGGCTTTCCAACCATAATAATGAAATAAATCTATTTATACAGACAAACAATATTGATATAATGCTAATATCCGAAACACACTTTAACAACAAATCATATTTCAACATAAGAGGATATGAACTTATTAGAGCTGATCATCCGTCTGGCAGAGCACAAGGTGGTGCTGCAATAATTGTTAAAAACACAATTAAATTTAAAAAACTCGATAGCACTACTTTATTGAATATCCAAGCAGCCGCTATCCAAATAAAATGCATGCATACTAATGTAACAATAGCAGCGGTGTACTTACCGCCAAGGTATTCATTTAAGCTAGATGACTATAAAATATTTTTTCAACATCTCGGTAGCCGCTTTATTGCTGGTGGTGATTTTAACGCCAAGCATCCTTGGTGGGGATCAAGATTGTCGAACCCTAAAGGTACTGAACTTTTCAAGTGCTTAACAAACTTCAATTACTCAACCCTCTCTACCGGAAAACCCACGTACTGGCCCAGTGACCCACGAAAAAATCCTGACTTATTAGACTTTGTTGTTTACAATGGTATACCTCATCACCAACTTCATATTAAGGAGAGCTTTGACTTAAGCTCTGACCATTCGCCAATAATTGTAACGTATGGTTCTACTGTTTTAAATAAGGAAAAACCGTACAGAGTTATCACACATAAGACTGATATTGTGGCATTTAAAAACTGGATTGAGGAAAAAACTAGTTTAGATATATCACTTAAATCTAGAGATGAGATTGACCTAGCAGTTGAAAAACTCACCAATGTTATCCACGAAGCTGGTTTTCTATTTACCCCACAAATAATAACAAATGAAATCAAAAAACCATTCCTTCCCATTGAGCTAAGAAGACTTATCAAAGAGAAAAGGATATTAAGGAAAAGATGGCAAATCAGTCGTAGCCCTCTTGATAAAAGGATATTCAACAAAGCAGCTAAAGACTTGAAATCAAAGTTACGCGATATTAAAGATGAAGCTACTGCAGAATACCTTAAAAATCTAGATCCATTTTCAAATAATCCTGACCATAACCTTTGGAAGGCAACCCGTTATTTAAAGAGGCCTATCAGGAGAAGCACAGTCTTAGAAGATAGAAATGGGCACCGGTGCAGAAGTAATGAAGAGAAAACAGAGGCTTTTGCCCAGCATTTGCATTCAGTCTTTCAGCCAAATTTAACATCTGACAATGAAAATACTACTCATGTTCATAACTTCTTAGACTCGCCTTGTCAGATGAGCTGGCCTATTCGCAAGACTACTGTTGAGGAGGTAACAAAGGAAATAAAGCAAATAAAACTTAAAAAATCGCCTGGATTCGACAAAATTGATGGAATCACGATAAGAAACATACCTCCAAAATGCATCAGACTTCTTACATTCATTTTCAATGCCATGCTTAGACTCGATCACTACCCAAGCCAGTGGAAGTGCGCTGAGGTAATCATGATATTAAAACCCAGCAAGCCAGAACACTGCCCTTCTTCATACCGTCCGATAAGTTTGCTGGTAACTTTCTCTAAAGTATTTGAAAGGATACTTCTAAGAAGAATGTTGCCTGTTTTGGAGGACTTAAATATAATACCTGAACACCAGTTTGGGTTTAGAAGGGGACATGGGACTCCTGAGCAATGTCATCGGATAATCAACACTATAACGAGTGCTTTTGAAAGCAAGCAGTATTGTGCAGCAATCTTTCTAGATGTTAAGCAAGCATTTGACAAGGTTTGGCACCCCGGCGTACTCTACAAAGTTAAAAAATGGTTACCAGCACCCTACTTTTTACTCATAAAATCTTATTTAACTGATAGAAAGTTCTATGTACATGAAGCAGGTGCAACATCTGAGCTGTACTCTATTAATGCTGGAGTTCCTCAAGGAAGCGTACTAGGTCCTGTCTTATATACAATATTTACCGCTGATCTACCGACTGCCAACGTATCTATGGTTGCAACATATGCTGATGATACAGCATTCATTGCCACAAACGACAATAGAAATGACGCTTCACTGCGATTACAGGAACAGCTTACTATGGTTGAAAAATGGCTAAAGAAATGGAGGATAGAAGTAAATACGCAGAAATCTGTTCAAATGACTTTTGCATTAAGACGCGGCAACTGTCCCTCGGTATCATTAAATGGCTCCATTATTCCCGAAAGTGAAACCGTAAAATACCTCGGGGTACATCTAGACCGAAGACTGACGTGGAAGGCCCACATAAAAGCGAAACAAAAGCAGCTAAAATTAAAAACTAAAAAGATGTACTGGCTCTTAGGCCCTCGCTCGCAACTCAGCCTAGAAAATAAAGTTCGGTTATACAAGGCAGTCCTTAAGCCAGTCTGGACGTATGCCATGCAGCTCTGGGGGACGGCGAGCACCTCAAATATTGAAATCTTGCAAAGATATCAATCTATAACACTAAGACACATTGCAGGCGCTCCTTGGTATGTAAGTAACCAAGAAATACACAAAGACTTAAATGTACCTTACGTCAAAGATGAAATAAGCAAAACATCACGAAGATATTTAGAGAGACTTTCTAACCATGAAAACTCACTGGCAATCAACCTACTAGACAATAGTATTGATGTTAGACGTCTGAAAAGATTTCATATTCTGGACCTTCCAGATCGATTTGTTTAATAATTGTATAATAACCTTTAGCAAATAGTATTGTTGTTTATTGTTTGGACTCACTGGAGCACATTCAATCCTGCCATTTTTGTATTATTTATAAAATTTGCTGATTGTTTACAGACAGATTGCAAATAAAAATACATGAATAAAAAAAAAAAAAAAAAAAAAAATTTTAAACATCACATTAAAGCTGAGTCACAGCACATTAGTCCAAAAAGCGACAAAGTAGAACAAGCACTTTGAAGATAAATGCTGTTGAGATATCCAGATTGTAGGCAACCCACATGCATCGCAAGCTTTTAAAAACACATTTAATGGAACCCCCAGATGCAACATAAATTTGTGTCATATTTTATCAGCATATGCATATATTGTCATATATGTATAAGTATGTATACAATAGCACACTCCCACGCCAAGTACAACTTTATTTATTGATTTTTATGTAATCTTTTGGCTTATTTTCATTTCGAGACCGGTTTAAAGATTTGCTGGTCTTGGAAAGAAAGTTAAGACATCATTTTTTTATTTTTCTTCTTAAACAAAAATACACAAATGCTAACGACTCACGTGCGGTATGATATTTGACACTCACATTTGATTTATGAAAAAAACGAATAAAATACTTTTTTTCGTTTTGATTTCACATGTTTGTTGTTCCCATTGCACCAAAACGAATTTGTTATGTGTTTTGAATCTGAGTGTTTTGTTGCAAGGGAAATCAAAACGAATTGGCAAAGCTGAAATAATTTTTTTAAATTTTCGTGTTTTTCTTAGATTCTACTTATTTATGCTAATTTCAAGTTAGATATTTATTGATAATTATTTTTTTCTGCAAAAAAAAGGGAAATCCCAAATGGGATATTTTTGTGCATGAAGTTTTGTCATTACGTGCTAAATTGTTCATTCTGCGATAGGCCTTAAATAAAAAAACTATTTTCGGTGTACGTTTATATACATGTATATCGAAAAAATTTCACTTGTAATAAAAATAGCTTGGATTGTGATTAATTTCAATAATTAAGCAATTATGAAAATAAATGACATTTTTACAATGTTGACGAATTTTTTATAGAAATCATTAAACAGTTGCGAGCTTAGAAAATAAGAGAATTTATTGAAATAGTAAGGGAAATATGAAAATTTATCGGTAAGAAAAAGGTAAATATAGGGTTTTCCAACACGAGGTGTTATTTTGAATCACCCGGTATTTCGGTAGCTGTCACTTTTGAAGCTTTTATTCTTTGACATTTGGCAAGTAGAAACTACGCCATTACTAAAAATGGAATGATACACGCTTCATCAACGCATTGAAATTATTCAAATTCACTACAAAAATGGTGAAAATCTTCCATTGAAAAATCATCTTGACTGATGAGGCCCATTTCCACCTCGGTGGCTACGTCAACAAGCAAAATTATCGCACCTGGGGCTCGGAAAACCCAAGAGTTATTGTTGAGAAGCCTCTTCATCCTCAACGTGTGACTGTTTGGTGCGGTTTATGGTCCGGCGGGGTCATTGGACCTATCGAGGACATAGGGCAGCCACTTTGCGATTTGGTGATGGAAAATTTCATGAAAAGGATATGGTCGTGTAGACGTGGTCGTGGTGGCCATTTGGCTGATGTTGTTTTTCATTATTAACGGCATACTTTCCTCTCTATTATTAAATAAACATCCGATCATTTATCTCAAAAATTTGAATTTTTCTTTAAATACCAAAATAACACCTCTTATTGGAAAGCCCTATATGAAAAGACATTAAGAATAAATAAAATGAAATAAATAACGAAAAAATTTATTCGATTTGATTTTGTAAAATTTGGAGCATGGTCGAATATTAATATATTAAGAGAAATATGAAAATTTATCGGTAAGAAAAAGGTAAATATGAAAAGACATTAAGAATAAATAAAATGAAATAAATAACGAAAAAATTTATTCGATTTGATTTTGTGAAATTTGGAGCATGGTCGAATATTAATATGTATTCGAGATTTGCCGAACTTTAGTTGCCTCTCCAAATAATTCTCATACTTCATACTTCGTCATTATTGCTGACTATATTGACTTTTTGTTGTCAAGCAGTCCTACATCCCAAAGCTCAAATATGACAGCTGGATTAGCTGTAAGAACGGAGACAATACGGATATCTTATAAAGTTTTTTTATTTGGATGAAAGGAAAAAAAATATTTTTTTTTATATTTCCAAAAGCATCATCATCATTCATATATAAAAAATATAATATTTTCTTATTCTCGAATATTTTGAGAGTATTTCTACATATATAGGAAACAATGCTACCAGAAATGATTTCTTAAAAAAATAAAATATTTGCTGCCGAATCACAATAAGATTCCAGTTAAATCAATAAATCTTGAATAAAACATTCATTGCCATAATTATTTGAAATACAAGAGTACATATTTTAGAAACTAGAAGTCCTTTGGAGATTTTAGTCTACCCAAAAAAAAATTAAATTATATTTAAGTACACTTGGCAACGCTTATGTGCTTTATTTGAATTAAAGAAATTGATTGAATAGAAACATTATTTTTTAAAAAGTGTTATCTTCCAAGAATCAAAAACTTGACGTAAAAAAATATTTTTATTTCTAGAAAAATAAAACTTTGAGCTAAAATCATTATTCCTAAAAAATTATACAGCTAAAAAGAATAATGAACAAATTTATTTATTTTAATAATTAATTTATAAAAATGTTGGGATATAGCTGATGAGATGATGTCTCTGTCTCAGTCTTTCCGAAACAATTTTTTGGGAGCGTGATCAGGTAATAGTGATAGGTGAGCTAAGAATGCAAAAAAAAAAAAAAATGCTTTCTTAGGACAAAATTTTTTACCCCATATTTCGTCAGAAGTAGGATCAGGGTCAAAAGTCAAGTCGATATGGCCATGTCTGTCTGTCCGTATTAACAAAAGGATCTAAAAGATAATAAGAACTGGATAGCTAGAAATTTTTCCAAAAGATGCGCTGAACCTGCCGCCATATCAAGTTTATCGATTCATGTCGATATCTTGTTGCTTTTTACCTTAGAAGCATATGGCGGCTTACACCAACACTAGAAAAACTATCTGGTCAAAATTGGACACACTCATACACAATGTTACTAAAAAATACCATAATATTAAACCTCTGAAAGTTATGGGTAAAAAGTGTTTTTTTTTGTAGATGCCTTTCCTACGAACTGCAAAAAAAATCAAGGTATTTCTAAAACTTTTTGCGAAGAAGCCACAAAATCAGTGTATAGAACTATGTCATTCCTTTTGCTTTGTGGGGATAAGTTTTATTTACAATTTTTTTTTTTACTTTTTGGGTATACATGGAGGTGTCTAAACATCTTCTATGAAAAAAGCCGCCTCATCTTCATGACATTTGAGTTCATTTATATTAAATACAAAAAAACTAGTTAGACAAAAACTTGTTAGACAAAAAATTTTAAAAATTTAGAAGTAAATTATTTTTGCGGTAGATGGTAGTAGTCTCTGCTATTTTCAGGGATCTCAAAAAAATACATAAAACCGTGCTTCGAATCATGTAAATATCCCGTCTGATAGGATTCGAGCTAAATAGACTTAGAGTTTACCATGTTGGTTTTAGACTTTTTGTGTGGTCCTAAAACATTAAACAAGATAAATTCAAGTGTGCAAATTTTTCCAAGTCGAAATACATTTCGACTGTACTAGTCATTCACAATTAAAAACATCCCGATGCTATGTTGCGCATTGCACAGTACGTCATCAATATACCAAATATCTCTAAAAAATGTGACCATGCCATAACATTTTTTCAACGAATATTTTGTGATACACCGCCGGCATTGCCAGATTCAAAAATGTTTTTTTTGTTTTTTTTAATTTTAAACGTTCTCCAAATAATTGCTATATACAATTCCTCTGCTGCAACCTTCAGAGCATTCCGACCCAGTTTGCATAACCAACCAAAGAGTATGATACCAAAAATAGCACTGATTATATGATGCTGCTGCTGTTTCTGGTGCAATACACAAAACAAACTTTGTATGAGGGCACAAAAAATATCAGAGCATGAAGTCAGCGAAGCAATTATTAAAAATTTCCCAACTAGCAAGGAGATACTCAGACAAATGGACAGCTCGACAGATAGACGATGATGATATGCATAGAACAGAGATCTCTATATCTTTCTATCTGTGGGTACGTCTACATGCTCAAAAACAAGCTTATAAAGCGTGGATAGAGTAATAATATGAATACATTTGCATGTAGATGGGCAGCGTGATAAGCGCACTTGAGCACTCTTTGAGCACTAACTTTGCATTAAGTAGAATTTCTGCGGGTAGTTCTGGCGGAAAAACTAATTTGCATGTAAGCGCAAATAACCAAATTGGTCAGCATGCAAATGGCCAAAAAGAAAATTTTGCTTAAAAGCAAAAAGGCGTACATTACGAAAATTCAGCTGCTACTGTCTTAGCTGATGCAGTGAAAATGTTTCGAAAAACTGCGGGAGAATTCACCGAAAAACCGCAATACAACGTGGGAACGAACCAACAAATTGTTTGATTAATGATAAAAACAAAACTCAGCCGAGTTGTGCATCATTAGTAACAAATAAAGCTACTTAGAAATGAAATGACTCAGAAAATTTCAACAATATTTCATATTTGCTTGTGCATAGTATTTAAGTTGGGTCTTTTGAGCATATTCATATTATTATGTAGTTTTCGATGCACACAATTTTGATTGCATTAAATTATCATTATATTAAAATGTTGTCAGAAGATGCTCTTTAAGCTTCTTATAATTACGGTGTGAACAAAAAGAGGGAAAAAGGTTTGTTTTTCAACCAATAAGACCTTTATGAAAAATTGAAAATTTGTCAAGTCACTCACCTTGGCAGACACATAAACAAAGAAAATTTATGAACTTCAATTAGCATAACATAAAAAAAAAAAAATTGGTAAACGCTTTAGATGAAAAAAAAAATTAATTATGGCAATTGAAAGAAAGAGTCTACTGAAATATGGAAAAGTAACCCAATAATACTTAATGCCGCTTTAAACTCGAATACATTTTACTAATCTCTCTATATCAAAAGGTTCTTATTTGGTTTAAGCTTTTTTGACACGCTTCCGAATGTTTTTGACAGCAGTACAGATAAATCCCAAAGATTTGTAAAATTCTCAGAGCATAATGAGCGATTTATTTAGAAGGCATTCCTAGAAAGTAAACCTTAAATCTAAGCAACTTTTGGAATTAAGATCGCATAAAAAATAATTGAGCAAAAAAAAAAAAAATTCGCTAAAAATATTTATTTCTATTCAGATTTCCGTGTCTTTGCTAACACATGAACAATTAGGTCCGAATGTAAGATTAATTTATTTCAGATTCTTGAAACAAATTATAAAAATAAAATTTTTTTGTAAACTTTATTTATTAATTTTAAATTTGCTTTTCAGTTTCCTTTTTTTTAGCAATTAATTTAAATAAACAAATTTATTATCAAGAAATATTTCTGCTACAAAAAATTGCTCCGATTAATGGTTACTTTTAAAGAACACCTGTTAATTACAATAGAAACTAACAAATTTAATATGAACAATAAATGTAATTTTACGTTACAAAGCAAAATTTTAATTAAATCAGCTTAAAATTCGTAAATGGTTTAAGCATATGTATAATTTTTTTTTTATACCATGTAATGCAATGATATTTTCTTATACTTAATTTATTTTGAAATTCACTCTGTGAGCTGGGGTACCTATGAAGAACATTGGTATCCAAAAAATTTTTGAAAAAGACAACATTTACCAGGGTGATCATATTTTTATCATGATGCAAAGAATTTTACAAAGTGCCGCAAACAATCGGGTCGGGCCCACTTTTTGTATGGTAGCTATGTGAAATAAACTCACATAAATTTGGTTGCGATATTTTAAACAACAAAAAAGTTCTTCTCACAATAACTATGTATCTCAAACAAAACTTGTATGGCAGCAGCATGCTGTAATTAACTAACACACAAATGTTAATTAACAGGACAGATGCAGGCATAAGCAAAAAGTAAATAAAACGTTGTCCTTGAAAACTGATTTTGTTAGAAAAACCTTTTTGTTTTTGTGAATATCGCAACCAATTTGCATGTCAGTTTAATTTAGTGTAAGTCTGTGTGAAGTTTGATCACAATTGGTCCACTATTTCATGTGAATACCATACAAAAAGTGAGACCGCTCTCTTTTGAGAGAGACACAAATAATTTTTGGTATTATTGAGTGATACCAGAGTGCTTTGAGTACACAAGAGTTCATAATTCTTGCCCGTCTTCAAAGATGAACAAATAAATTCCGTCGTAGAATTTTCAAAAATATGTCATGCGAATCAAAATTCGAATGTTGTAAATCAAAAATTAGTTTTTAATTTTTGCTTTATTTTTATAATACGAATTTTGCTATAAGCTCGCCATTAAAAATTACAGAGTTAAGGCCCATACGCAGAATGAAAAATTTCGTACGGAATGACAAAACGTCATATTTTTTTTTTATTTTTATTATTAATGTATTGGCAATCAGCCTACTTAAAACTAAGGCTATAATCCAATAGGTAAATAAAGTAAATCGCTCATCTGGTTTGGTGTTATGGTATTATGTGTATGACATTAAATCTAAAGCAGATATTTTACAAAATTAGCAACAATAAGACAAAAATTATTTACATGTTCAACAAAAAAAAAAAAAAAAAAAAAAAAATTGTGAGAAAATTGTGTGTAAATTGTGTATTGTTTAAATTTAAAATTTTTTGCTAAACTTTTCGGTGCTTCAGATCCGAGGGGTGTAGTCTTTTCAGTCTTCGCCTTGGCCTATGACCCGCAAGAGCACAGGCCAGCGAATTCGGATGGGTTTTCAATCTACTCTCATACCTCCCGCTCAGATTGCTGATGTTGTCTCCTGTGAAACCTATTTTAAGGTCTTTATGTAAATTCCTATTTCTTACAAACCATGGAGCATCTGCTATTTGGCGAAGAGCTTTATTTTGCAGTGTTTGAATCCTCTTCAGTTTTGTTTTTGCCTAACTTGGATTCCATACGTCCACGCAGGTGTTATGATGGCTTTGTATAGAGTGATTTTGTTTGAAATTGATAGTTTACTTTTCCTGCCCAAAAGCCAGTGCATTTTAGCGAGCTTGTTACCACATGATTTATGTGTTGTCCCCAACAAAGCAAAACGTCATATAAAATACCTTTTGGGATTTTTTTTCCGTGCGAAATTTTTCATTCTGCGTATGGCCCTTTAGATGTAAAAATCTTTTCAGCTGAGAGAGTAATATTTTTTAAAAATTATAAATTGAAATTTTAGCTGTATTGTCGTAGTGTATACTCAAAAATTATATGAATAAAATTTTGATCGTATTTTTTGCTAAGCGAATATTCAATTCTGACTTCCCATGGTCGCATTTGTTATGTATCGAAGCAAATGTATTGTTAACTAAATTGTGTGTATAACAAAACACTTTTGTATTTTAAAAGTTACTTATTATTTAAATTATCTCACGCGTTAATTATTATAAAAGTCATGACAAAAGACATCATTGACGGAAATAATTATGCATAATCGGCTTGCATGTTAGGTAACCCGACAGAGCATTCAATCCATTAAGCGCATTAACAAATTAACTTAAATTATATTATTTAAGTGTTTCAAATAAATTTCTAATAATTAAAATAATTATATGGCTGACAACTTAATAATAATAATATGGATTTATTTTCAAAATTGCTACTTCAGTTAACATTTAAAAGTGTAAAGTGAATCGTTTTAAACACGTACTGAAAGTTTAATAACTTTTTGATCTTACAGATTTATTATCAAACTCGATCAGTTGACCGTCAATGAATGTTTCATCTTGAACCAAGTAGATTTTTCGATGCGAACTACCGATCGGTTAAATAATAAAATTTGCGTATAGTAGATCCCTACTATTTAGGGATACAATAGATATACCTATTTTAAAAAAGTGGGAATACCCGAAATTCATTTATGGATTGACCCATAGAACCAAAATGGCGTTGCTCCTTTGTCGAGTCCTACTCTATATGCATAATTCGCGAAAATTGCAATTAATTTTATCTAGTTAACTTAGGTAACTCCTTTTTCTAATTGCGAAAGTTTTTAAAACTACAAAAATAAATATTTTATTATTTTTACTAAGGGGCTCCGCCCATTGCGTTCTTTGTACGTCAACCACCGTCACAACATGGATGTGTTAATTATATAAATCTATATATCTTAACATTTGGGCTGGTTAATGGCATAAAATTAAGCACCTATACAAATACCTCTTTCTTATTGGGGTCCGAAATTTCCACAATTTTTTAAAATGTTTTCTTTTGTGACCATACAGAGAACATGAAAAAATGAATCATATACACTATTTGAAATGTTTTTTATTCAATATTCAACTAAGTTTCAAGTCTCTCACAAATTAAACATATATCTTTCTAAATCCCACTCTTAGTGGCGGAGTCATCAAAACGGTCAAAAGTCCTTTCTTAAGTCCCTTAAAGCAGCATATGTACTCGTACTGACTAAGCATTTTCTCCTTCAATAAAACCATAAAACAAATCTAAAAAAAGTGGGATTTTGTGGCGGCTTATTTGTCTGGAAAGTTTTGACGAGACAACTTTAATAGTTTTGCTGAGGAACTATGGCCATATTATAGTTTGATTTCAAGATAGATTCCGAGATCAATGCATTCGTCAGACTAGCAAACGGATGTGGCATAATGTAAGCTTAATTATGGTGTGCCAACTTCTCTATGGTTTTAGGTTTTGAAATTACATCAAAAATTTTACAGAAATTTAAAAAAAAACTATTTTTTTCAAAAGCAAGTCTTCAAGATTAAAAATTTAAAATGTTTCCGGAAGGTCCTAAATTTTCTTATATTGCACAAGATTTATTTATGAATGTACCATAAAAACCAAATATTGTGATCATAATGCTCGCTTTATAATTTAAATACTTATCCAAAATAAAATTGTCATTGCGAAATTTTTGAAAATTCAGTCTAGTAAAATTTCCATAAACCAAAACATTTTGAATATTCATCGACTATTGTCCGCCTAAAAACCACATTTTTCCATTACATTTCCTGTCGTCTCGACGGACCGAGCCACAACTTGATTACGAATTGCAACATTCTCGGCAGCAAAACAAACAAATTGATTGCTGTTTGTGGCAAGTGGCAGCGGCGGTTGCATTTATTGTTTGCTCTCTGCCACACAAAACACAAACTGAAACTAAGTTCTGTAACACTTTAAATAGCGTGGGCTATTGTACAGTCTACGTTTTTATTTACCATTTTTGTTAAAAACGAAAGTGAAAATGCAACACGAATATAACGTGAGTAAATACGCCTCCGCCAGTCATGGCTGTGACAGGAGGAGTGGAGTTGAGGGGCAGCTTGAGCCAAGTGCCTTGGCGTGTAAACGCAAACAAACTGTTTACAATTTCACCGCTGCTCAGGAATGGTCGGAATGATTTCGCGGTGTGTTGTGAATTGCGTGTCAAGCGGCTTTATGCCACCAAAAACGAGATACGAAAAGAAGATAAATAAAAAGTCTGCGACGTGCATTGTTTGCTTAACGTTAAACCAACAAAACCACATATTTATATACTTAGTAGGGCCTAAGCAGAGGCGTAGACAGCATTTTGCGATAGGAGGGTAGGGTGGTGAAGTAGCTAGGCTTCCATTATTATTGAGACCATTTTAACCTTGTCCGCTAATATTTAAGAATATTTTAGGCTAGCAAAATAAAACCTCAATAGTGCAGGGACAATATATCTGTAGATGGGACGACACAACCTGGCTGTATCAAGCAGCCTTAGACCTGGGAAGTTTGATTATCAGAATCACCAAACAGTCGTCTGGGGGCTTTTGTCTAGGATGGCATAATTTTTGGCGGACCCTTGTCAGCTTCCTCAAAATACCAATACCAATACCAATTCGAATCAAAGTGGTCCTAGCAAGGTGTAATTCTTGCGAACGATGGCGCGTCGATGTCCCTGGCGATTTGGCGACACTGGCCTCAACTATGTTTTTTTCAAAGAACTACTTCGGTTATTGAACGATCTATGACTAAAATTGAGTACTTTTGAACTTGACATATGTCGAAGAGCATCCACTTTGGACGGCTATATTCCGAATTATGAGTGTTTAACAACCAAACTAACAGATGGCCTACCCTATACTTAAATGGAAGAAGCTTATCAAAGATGATGGGAAAAATTATGAAAGATAATCCCGATATGAACTTCCGTCGAAGTCAAAAATAAGCGAAAACGGGAATATTGAATTGCTGACGGCAGAGCATTGGTAAAGCTTAAGACTTATAACGTGAGCAATAATAATTAGGCGTAATTTGTTTTTGTCCATAAAAGCTTTGTGAGAAAAATAGCATTATAAAACAAAGAAGATAAAGAATTTGAATTCTCCGCCAGAGCCAATGAAAATATTAAGGCCTAGACCTTATGCTTAATCAAAATTGTTTTTTCGAAATATTAGTAACTTCAATACTTTTACATGACATTATCTGGAGCAGCAATTATTGCTAAGATTTTGGATGTACTCTCATTTCGGCTAATTAATTTCTATGTCTACAATTGGGAGTTTAAATTATATTCGTTTTTCTATTTTACTGTTAAGTTTCGTGCTAACAACCGGCTTATTTTCGATCAGAGTTTGCAAGCTTATATAAATTTCAGGGTTGTCATAACATTACCTACTATTATTTAGGGAATTGTTGTGATCCAGGTATGCACTTCAAGAAAATATACTTTGATTTTTTTTCCGTAGACGGGGTGACACCTAACCTGGTTCGACCCAAACAAACCGAACCTGCTCTTAGTTTTGCTTCTGGAAATGTTTGAACTAAAAAATATAAGTTTCCGTTTATAGTTTAAAGTTTGTAAGTTTAACTCAGTTCAGCCCAGTTTTCTGTATGCATGGGGATTTATGTAAAACCAACTTATTAAAAAATTACAAAAATTCACAGAAAATTAAAAATAAATAAATAATTGAATAGCGAGCTCTCTTGCGGTTATTACTTGAGCTAATTGCTCGTAAACTACTGTAATCTTCACAATTAAGCATGCACTCCAGGGCTTATTATATCATGAATTTTCAATGACTCATTATGCGATTGAATCCCCCCTAACTACGTCACTGCTGCTATGTGTAGCATGCGCTGAAATGACAAAATGTTGCAGGCAGACGAAGATGTTTAGACGCCAGCAGATACACATCTAATTGGCGGTAATAAGGTTTTGGCTAATGCCACAAGTTAGAGTAGTAGCCTGGCTTATTATCAAGTTGGCGGCAGTTTGTTGCAATTGGCCTATAATGGTTCCCATTTGAAGCGAGGGGGCACGCAAAGCAGCCGGCCAGTTTCCGCTAAAGCTTTGGCACGCCAAGGTCAGTCGAGTGGCAGCAGCTTTAGCTATTCAAAGCAGCGCCAAGTGGCACAATTTGATTGCTGCTCACGTGCCACAAAAGTTGTTTTATTTATGTATGTAATGGGGCAAGACACTAGGTATTTCGAGACGCAATGTAATCATAGCAAAAGCAGCTGAAGCAACAGCAACAAACAAACACTTTTAACGCCATCATTTTTCATTACAGCTCCGCCAGCTCCAATGATTGTTGTACCCTGTAGTACTAAGAGCAGCACTAAGGACTCCAAAACTGGCATGCAGCAGTTGCAATTTGGCCAATAAATTAGAAAGTCGTAGGGCAAACATTAGAACCACAACAAAAGTGGCAACAACAACAACAACTTTCAACAAGTAACAACAACAAAGCGACTCATAATGAACATGTTAAGTACAACAAACAACGTTGCGAGAAGGCAACAAAAATTAAATACAAACACGCACAGAAAGCAAAGACGCAGCATACAATGTTGCATACTCGTTTGGAGTCTTTTACTCTGCCACATGTGGCTTGTGACAACAGCACTAGAGACGCCGCACTCCTACAGTCAACCTTTGACAAATATGGCGGGCATAGCACGCAACGATGACAACACATTTAGGCCCATTGTGCCCAAGGATATAAGTCCGGAGTTTATCTCGAGCAATGTGTTTACCAAGTCGGGCAGATATCGTGTCTTTCAGCCGCTGGAAAGCGAAAGTGACTTGCGTCTGGCCGTGGCAGTGCAGCGTAAGGAGTATGATCAACCAGTTGCACTGCCAGGGCCCACTGTAGAAGCACGTAGAGCACAAGCAGCTGTTGCAGCTTTGACGGCAACACAAGAACCAAGCCAAAACCATGTAGTGTCAACAAAAGACAATAGCACAACAGAGCTGCATAAGGAGCTTAACGACCTGGAGCAGCTGCTCTCGAACTATGTCGAACAGTTCTTTAGTCAGGGCAAATATGAGCCCATGCCTGGTCTAGTGCTGGCATTGCAACAAAATCACACTGACTCCCCCATCCGTAGCAATACAGTCAAGCGGGATGTGCAACATGCGCTAGAGGATGCTCAAGTACAGGTCAACATACCACGTGCTCTACAAAGTGGACGTCTACTCTTCTTTACAGGTAACGAAAAGTCTTCCAATTTAATATGAACTCTTGGCTAACCTGCATTACTTTGCAGGTCTCAAGAAGATTATGTGGCCCATTTATATGGGTTTGCAGGTGCTAAAAAGTCTGCTCTTTGCGCTCTTCCTGCCCACTATTATAGGCAGTGTGAGTCGACTAATAGGCAAGGGTATGTCAAATGGTTTGCTTTGTGACATTCATTCATCACTGTACTTCACTGTGTTCTTCAATTTATCACGACAGGCATCACAACGGGTTCGGCCAGCTCAGTGCCGCTTTTTATACGGCCCATGGAACCACCGCAGGAACTGGATTTTAGAGACAATAGCGTTAATTTTGACGATGACAATAAGTTCAGTTTGGCCGATGAGGGCACCAAAAACAATGCTGGTTTTGAGTACAATGCGGGTAAGTTGTAAAAGATTTCGCACAATTTTGCAGAGAACTCTAACATATGTGCCTTATCCCCTATCTAGACGAGATAAATAAAGGGAATGTTTTATTCATCCTCCGGTCATCATATTTACTCTCTAAGCGAACTCTGATTCTCTGAAATCGGTAAAGCTCAATTCAAACTTTGAACCCTTATCACCTTAGATTTGGAAGTTCTCCGATATCTCCTTGTCTATTATATAACTCATGGCTGGTCACATAAGGAGTTTAAATGTCAAGTTTGGTTATGTAACCGCTTTCAGTTTGAAAGTTCTAGGCGCTCAGACGAACCTATCTAGATCAATTTCTTTTGTTTTCCTGAACATATTGGAGTCAACTTTGTAGGTCATCAATGTCTCCCTCTCCATGCTAAATACGTTTTCACAAACTTTATATACTCCTTACCATAAGGTATAAAAAGGGTGAGACCATATTCATTTCAATCGCTGACTTCCTAAAGAAGCTTTCAGTAATAGGTGGTTCTCTTAAAGTAATAAGCAGAAATGCAGAACCAGAAGCTCTCAACCGTAAAGCAGATTTAAGGATATTTCATGGCCTACTGCATTTTTACAATCCAAAAAGAGCAAAAACTCACTCACAACTCTTTTACTCCAAACAGAAGCTTCACAACAACAATCGCAGTATGCGCCCTTTAATGCCAACACCATCAATCAGCAAGTTTTGTCCCGCTATGGAGGACAGCAGCAGCTCATGCAGGACACTTATCTAAGCGCGCTACAAAGCATAGGCGCCGCATCGTTTAAGAACTCCCAAAGTTTGTCGGCGGGTTCCTCCACAGCAGGCATGGCAGCGCCCGGCATGGCCAAGAAACCACCTTCCCCCGCGAATATGAATACATTCCAGACTTTCCAAAAGGTGCCCAGCTCCTCGTTGCTGCTGTCCAACTATGATCCATTTTACAGTCCGCTGCTCTCGCGTCTGGATTCGGTGTTTGCACAGCTCAAGCTCAACTCTGACAATGAAAGCTGCCGCGAGAAATTAATTTGTTTGATGTATGCCAACCCGGCAAAGTATGCTCCATATAGTAACCTGGTATCAGCCCAGCTGAGTCGGTGAGTAAAATGCCAGCCGGAAAGTATGCAACGCCTATTGACAAGTTGTAGTGGAGCTTGTCTTTGGTCTTTGGCATAAAATTCAAAATTAAATTCAAAGATTTATTTGAATGCTGCTCTCTCGCTCCATTTGCAGTGAACTAAACGAGCTGCGTAAACCCACCTCAGATAACCCGGACATTTTACGCTTCTTCAAATACATGCGCGCTGCCAAGGATGGCCAGGACGGCATCGACTGTGAGCAGTCATTTGTTAAATGTAAGGAATTTAAGGATTTCGAAAATCCAGCAATGCTCTCCACCTACAACGACATCAACAAATTGGTGCAAGCGCGTAAATTGGCTTAGGCGACAAAGGGACTGAAGTACGGACCTGACTCTGCCTCTGACTTGTTTGTTGGTTGGCGCCGGAGCAACATGCCAAAGTTCACAAGTCACGAAGCGTATGGTTCCTCTGGGGGGTGTTGGTGATGTTTAGGATGTTAAGGATGCTGGGCATGCGGTTTGCTGCCAAGACTTAAAGTTATAATTATGCAAACTTAATTTTAGTTAGCCTAGCCATATAAATAAAAGTTCGTTAGACGCGCCACCGCGAGGTGTCGAGGCGTCATAGCGCACAGGATCCGGGCTTTCTAGAGGGGGGTTCTACAATACTGGGCTGTATATATAGTTACATTCTGTAGTTTAAATTTCAAGCGAAATACCTAGCTTTTGTTAATTTTAGCCATTTAGCGAAATTATATAATTTACTATATTTATTTATTTATTATAATTTATTTATTATTTATTATAATTATTTATTGTAGCATATGAAATTTAATGTTATATATTTATGAATTATTTAGTATTCTCTATTAAAACGATGTATTTATTTATTTATATTATTATTCGTAATTATGATTGTTATCAATTGTTAGTCAAAATAAAGTGAAATGTTTGAAATTGTTCACAATACTGCAATACAAATTAAAAAAATTATTGCTTTATTTTACGTTTGTTGATTGTATATAATGTGAAATGGAAATCTCTAACAATAAAATGAATTTTAAAGTTATTATGTTTTTTGTAAGATATGATATTTAGCTTTAAATTATAAAATTTAAAATATACACAAGTTTGTAGGACTTGAACATGGTTTAAAATGCTGAATAAAAGAAAATTGGAGCAATCAAGGAATTTTAGAAACTCAGTTCCAAGGTCAAACTGCTTTATGTATGGTAAACGAGGGTGGACCACATTTTTGTTGGGAAAAAGTATGATGCAAAAGAAAACCATATTATTTGCAACGTAATCTCCTTTTAAAGCAATACACATACTACAATTTTAAATTATAGGCCTTCCATAAAGTATGATTTATCAAGGTCCTCAAAGCCAACAAAAATATTTAGTTATTTTTCGAATAAATTTAACTGTTTTTAACACTAAGTAGTTTATACGAAAAATTAACGTTCGTAAAAAAGTGTTTTTTGGGGTAATTTTGGGTCGAGAAACATGAAAATGACAACCTTTTTTTTTTTTAAGCACCGTTTTCGAGATTTTTTCGAAAAACATGTTTTCGGGCACCTTTTTCAATCATTCGTTAAAATCTCGTGAACAAAGCATCTGCAATTCTTACACCATTTCGAAGATCTTAGACTCGAAATGTTCGTAAAAGAGTTATCTTTCAGCTTAAAGCTTAACATAATTTTTAAAAAAATTTTACCGAAAAATTGTATTTTGGTTGCTTGTAACTTCAATTACTTTCACTTAATCTTGGCATATTATATATCACTGTATCATATCAATACCTTTCGATCTAATCGTCATTCATGTCATTTTCACGAAATATTAAGGAATAACTGAAGAAAGTGCCCAAAAACATGTTTTTCGAAAAAATCTCGAAAACGGTGCTGAAGAAAAAAAAAACAGATTTTCATTTTTGTGTTTCTCGACCCATAATTACCCTAAAAAACACTTTTATACGCAGGTTCACTCGATGACCCCTAAATTCGTCAACTAGTGTACTAGTGTAGTGTTTACAAATAGCATCCAAAATGTTTTCTAAAACATCTTTTTGAATTTTATTAATTACAGTTTCTCTTCGCTACACCGAATACTTTTTCAACGTACCCTCGTATATGTACTATGTGACAAGGGCGCGTCATGTGACAGACTTATTGCTACGCTGCCGTTTGAGGCGCCTCTGGGGAGCAATCAATCGTCGCATCGCGTAGAGTTTTCGCACTTCATTAGTTTGCCCCAGGACTGCCTAACATTAGTTTGATTGTTAGACCCGCACGTATAACAGCAAGATAGGGCAAGAAAAAATAACATAGATAAGTAAGCCGAACTAAAGGTTATTCACACTTGAAACTTTTTTTTTATGGTACGCCCGGGGATCGACTAACTTTTGTTTTTGTTTTAAATTAACGCCCATTTGATAGATTTTCAATTTAAATAAATGACGTTGAGGTTCAAATCGATATTTAACTTTTTACCAGTAGAAATAATATTCTAACATTTCCCATTTACGTATAAAAAGTATTTGTAAGCGGAAAGTTATTTACATTCACAAAGGAAAAACATCACGAATTTAGCATTCGACCAATATATCTTACTTTTTTTTGCCTGAAGGCCTATGTTGCTCTGGCTTTAAAACTACTTTTGTTCCCTAGAATTAATTCTAAGTTACAATATTTAAATAAAAATAAAATAAATCTTACTTTTTTTTACCAAAAATAAAATCGTTTCCTTCTATGTGTAAGAAACACCATTACGAGGAACATATTTGTAGTAAAATTACTTTGTTAACAGATTTGGCCAAAGAAAAAATCTAAATTCACCAAAAAATTTTAATATAATAAATAAAAAGGAACCCTAAAATATTTCTCAAAAATTTATAGTATTGCATTCACAAAAAATGTATTATGCACTTAGATATTAATATGAATATAATAAACTAAGCACTTCCATTGAATTCATAATAGTAAAATGGCGTATAGGAAATAATGGGTGATTAAGTGTTTGGGGATCTCAGCTATTTGCGTAAAAAATATAAAGTTTCCTTGATCAAATTCCAAAGAAAGTGAATGAGGCATCATTACAACTTTTGACGATAAATTTTTTAGTATTAAAAATTTTTGTTTGCTAAAATAGTGGGGCTACCCCTGAACGACCGAATCTATTTATAGTTTTAACTTACATTGCTGAAAAAAAAATTTATTCTCACTTATTTGCATACCCTTTTCCTTCTTAGATTAACATAAATAAATATTATCATTTATTATATTATATTATTATTTTCGTGTTAAAGGGTCTATCTGAATAAGTTGCTGGATAAAAATTCAAATCAAAAACTATAAAAAAAAGGGCTAGTCTAAGTTATAGATGAATTAAAATATTTCATGCCCGTAATATTTCAATCAGATTCTCAATCTAATTATTTTTCTAACAACCTATATTAGTAACCGTAGTTCGTATATAACATCTAGTCACAATGTTCAATGCAAATTTATATAGGAGAGATTTTAAATAAATTACAAGCACTTCGTTCTTGTTTTTACACTTTGTATCACAAAACAGACATGTATAGGAAAGCTTTTCTTATTGCGTGTGTTATGTTAAAGTACGATCAATTGCGATATATTTTGGTAAGCATCTGACTCATGCTAGTAATTAAAGTAATCATAATAAGAGAAATCAGAGAAAATGTCACATTTGCTCTTGTTTTAAAAATAAATGACTCACTGCCAAAGTCAAAGCTTTTAAGTGCAAAATTTTCTATCTTTCGGCGCGCTTAACTTGAGGCCAATGAACGACCAAGATACAAGGTGGTAAAGATTTTTAAGGTCCAAAAGGGAAAAGAGCTGGTATTGGCGCAGATGCGCCTTCAGGGTTTTAGAAAAAATCATAACTACTGGACGCAATTATTTCATGTATACAACAAACAAAAATATGGATGAACTATGAGATCAACTAGATACCTTTGAGTCACGCTTTATGCTTCAACTACTTACTTTTAAAAGTTACTTTTCCTCTTTAATAATAATCAACTAATAATTAATAATTGATTGAATAATCAACTGTTATATTATGCAAAAAACCTTAGTTTAAAAAAAGCAATAGAAAAAAAAGTTGCGCTTTTGCAATAATCGTGCGAATTTGCAATAACATTTGGAAATGGCTGCAAACAGCTTGGCACAGCTCAAACTAAAACTATTTATTGTTTTGTTAGATTTGGGGTCATTGGACCAAAGACCATGCGTTCATATAAATATATTTTTTTACATTTATAGTAACTTAGTAGGTAAATTTGAAGAGACTGTTTTCTTCTTTTTCATAAGAGAAGTTCCTTACCGATTTTTTGCGCGTTTTACTGTGACAAGCTTTAAAAAGTCTTTTTTTTTCAAGTTTCTCTAATATTACGTAATACTATGTATTATACAATTTTTATTTACTATATTTTTTTGTATGACTATAAAACGACACTTGCTAGCAAATAAAAAAAAAATTAATGTAATATAGATAATAGTAGATAATTAACAAAAAAACAAGTATTTTAGCGAAATACAGTCAATATGTATTTGTATTCTACCGTGCTCTGGAAAACGAAAATAGCAAAACGAACAATTTTATCCGGATTCGTTTTTGCGTGCTCATATTTCCCTTGCTCATTGTTAGCACAGCTTTATAGCACTCGAGGGAAATTATCCACGACTATGCCATTCCTATTACAAGGGACATTTTTTTTATGCAGGACATGAACTATTTAAGCAAGACATGAACATCTTTTTATGAAATAAAAATTCGGGTTGAGTTGTGCATACTATATTTTGAGTTGATTAAAAAAAAAAATAATTACAAATAGTTATCAATAACTATTTAACTTGAAATTGGCATAAATATTATTTCAAGGGAAATTTATTTTGCACTGTATGCTTAAATTTAAGAAACTAAAGCTACAGAGAGAAGGATAGCCATAGCTACTAGGGCTTTCGACTAGCCTAAGAATATTTAAAAAATTATTTCAGTTTAAAATGCGTACACTTTCCAACCCATTTTGCCAATTCGTTTTAATTCCTCTTGCAATCAACATTCGGTTTCAAAACGCTCTCGTTATTTATGATTCCTTTGTATTTCTTTGCTAATGATGACGACTTTAACTTTCAAGCCATCTTTATGATTAATTGCATTGTCTTCTTTTTTTTTTTTTGCGTAAAGTTTCTAGAGTAGAGCTGGGCAAAAAGAGAGCGTTCTTCCGTAAATGCACGAACAAAAAGGCTACGGGCTGCCCAGCTCTGTTCTAGAGTTATTAAAGCATAGCAATTTTTTATATATAATAGTTTATTTGTGTATATATATACATTTTTATATATCACTCATTCAACTGTCAATGGTCAAACTTGAAGCGGCCTTTGATAAATTTTTGACATGTTGATGTGTACGAATTAGATAAACACCTAGACCTTGACAATGAATGAAACAAATAATTAAAAATAAATACATGTAAGTACCATAAATACACATTGATACAAAAAATGTGTGTGGTTGTGGAACCCGCGTTACATGTATAGTTCCTTTAGCTTTTTCTTTCTTTAAGAAAAAATATTTATTTAATAAAAAATATACACAATATCGTAATAAAAAAAAAAAAAATTAAAAATTATCCCCTATACTTTTTTTATTTATTAAAGTGCTCAGTGTTGTTTGAGTGAGCATACATACCGATTTTGGTGACTGTACATTAGTGAAACAGTTCCTCACTTAATTTTGTCATAAAATTTTCATAAATTGGTTAAAGAACACAGTGACAAGCTGTGACCCCGTTCCTTTTAAGCATCTCTAATACTGAAGGACATAATTTATCCCGAAGCTGTTTACTTTAAATAAATACTCCCTCTTTCATATATCACCAATAAAAAATTCAAAATAGTAAAAAAATTGTATCGGCTACGAATCCAATACTTCGTAGTCTATCCATCTTTGTCAGCAAGCTCGGTCAAAACCTTATCCCAAAAATAGTTTAAGCGGCCCAGACGTAAGTGTACAGCGTAGTTGGATCCACCTTAGAAGAATCTTCAAAGCACTCACTATTCAGCATGAAATAAAATGGCTAGAGTAAATATCATAGCCGCTTAGCTCAAATCAAAGTTCTTATAAAACTTAAATATCTGTTCCACTTAAATTGTTGATTAACCGACGACACTACTTAGACATACTTTGAAAAAAATTACCTGCTTTCCTTACAGCCTACCTTTGTTCCATAAGAATTCCTAAGCTGCGTCGATAAATTTCGTAATCCTTAACTAAGCACGTTTTTGGCCTTAGCCTGTGGACACGTGGTAATGTCATAAAAGTGTTTTATAGCCTAATTGTCGGCTTCTTAATGTTTAATCCCAATAAAACACCTGCAGGAAATGCTCGTACAAAGTGAGATTTATTGAGTTTGAGATGGATACTTATCACAATTATTCGAAGTGTATTTTAAAGATTTTGTGCGAATGATGCGGTAACTTGGCCAACGGTACTAGCTTGACCTGCATTTTTTTTGTTTGTTGCTTTTTCCCTCAGAGTTTTGTAATTGTATTTCCGCTTATTTTATTTATTATTATGTCGCAAAAAATAAACTAAAAATAAAAACTTGAACAAAAAAAAGCAATTTCAACGGTAGCAGTGGCAGCTGACACTAACACATTCGTGCGCATTTCCATGTCAATGTCCATTTCCATGTCCAGGGGCATACAACAACATTACAGTTGTCAACTCTTGTGCAGGAGAACTGACATCCAGTAAACTCAACTTTGTGTTCCGCCTAGGGTTATACTCCGGAGCTCAACAGCATAATTATGCTACTATTGTATACGAATGTATGCTACTGTACCCAAATCTAGAGTGCCGGAATTTCCATAATATCGCCATGCTCTGTTTTGCAGCAGCTCTGGGGTTTTCCGATGTTGCTGCTGCTCGTGCTACTAAGTAGTGCCACTAGCCATTGCAACACTGGAATGGTGACTTATGCAAAAATAATAAAAATAAGAGCTGCCACTGCCCCAAGTGGCACAGAAAAAAGTTTATTCACTTTTTACCATGACTTTAAACAATGAGTATACTGGAGACGCAATCGGGAACAGTGTGGGCGTTTCCAAACCAGTTGAAAGTGATTATTACCTATGCAAAGCTGTGTTACATAATCTCTGCACAGCGTTGTATGATGAAGTGACGAAGTCAGTGGTGGAGATGGGGGGAGCGATAAGGGCATCATTCCCTCCCATGATAAAATAATAAGAAAGACAAGAAAAGAAAATTACATAGATGTGCATGTTAAGGTAAAAAATACTTTAAACATTCATATTTAGAAATATTTCATAAAATATCCAATCAAGCACTTTTACATTATATTATATGTATTGCCATTCCAAGTTTTTTTTGTGACTATTAAAAGTTACTAACTTCTGCCTATATATATGCATATGTCACAAATGTAAAAATGATCAAAGTTAATTATAAAGTAATATAAAATTCAAGTAAGAAGTATATAAATTATACCAAAGTATTAAAAAGGTTTTACTGTAGATCTTGATTGGGATTACTCCAAGTATTGAAGAAAAATCCTAAACTATTTTACCTTCGCCTAAATTTATTGGAAAAACGAAGAAAATTGCAACGAGATTTAAAATCATTTTAAAGTTGATTTCCACACTGCAAATGACTTCCGCCCCCTTCCCAAAAACCATATGTATGCCACTGAGCTGCGTGACGTACGTTTTCCCACCGAAAGCTATATGTGAGTCATCGCCAGGCAATGGTTCACTACGCTTTAAATCAAACTCGAATTTAACCCAAGGCCTCGACGTGCTGGCTTTTTTTTTGGGGTTTTTTCAAGGCACATGGCGACGATGGCGGGAGAGAGACTTACAGCCGGACACAAGTCGTTGACGTCTCAGCCTACAGACCTACATTGATTGGGTGTCTTAACAGCTCGGCTCTCAACCCCAACCTACCGCAATTAAGAGCGTGTTGAGCGTCATTATGACCACGCGTCGTCGGCATAGACCTCTTTCGTTGAAGACTGGCGATCGCTCAGCTTTAATTTCAGACATCATCTTTGTGGACTATGCAACAACTGAGGAGCGCTATTGTTACTTTAACATGATATTTGCTTTGCTTTTTTTGTGTGCGTTGGAAATGTTGTTTTTGCTTTTGCTTTTTTCTCGGCACTTCTCGCATTTCATATAAAATCTTTGCAAACAGACAGCCAAGGCACAGTCGCTTGTAAGCCAGCCAAAAGGCAAAGACGTTTTAAATCAATACGAAAGGATAAAAGACAGCTCCGAGCCTTAACAGGAAACAGTTTAAGGTAAACAAAAGTGAGATAATGATACAAAAACAAAAGAAAAAAAAAAAAAGTGTAGTGAAGTGGAACAGTGCAGATATAGAGCTGCAGTTATGCAATCTGGTGTTTAAAAGTGTTTTCTGCAAAAGCTGCATTTCATAACTTTAAAGCGGTGTAGAGTGCCTTATAAGTATTATTTACATTGTGATGGCACATTAGTGGCCCCTTAATAGGGTCAACAACAAAAAAGATTGCTCATTTGCATGAGGTTTACGCAATGGTTCACACATTTCATTGACCTTCAAAAACGCTAATGTAAATGTTGAAAGCAAAACAAACGAAAAAAGAAAAAAATAAAAGCTTAACACATAAAAATAGGAAATTAAAATATAAAAAGCAAGACATAAAACATTGATGAGCAATGACCGCCGACAAAATGTTGTAATCCCATTGGCAACTAATTATTAGTGGGCATTGGCAGTTGCTAAAAATAATTTCAGGGACGTTACAAATTTCACTGACAGTGTGAGTGCTGTGTCCTGTAAATTTAAATTTAAATTCACCACGGGGCGTATTCGCAATTTATTGTAATAAACAAGCTGCAATTAATTAATCTTTTTCTTTCTTAAACATCATTAGTTTCAGAAGTACTATCTACATAAATATTTAATTAGCAGTACGCTGCGCATTCTGTCGAAAATTAATTAACTGAAAATTAATCAGCTGCAGTTTTCAGCTGCTGTTTCTAGGAAATTTATAAGACTTTTCGTGCCAAAATTTAAAGCATACTTTTAAGCGCTGAGCTTTTACTTGCCATAAAATTTCTTTAGCGCTACCATAACCGATTCATTGTGGCATACTTTAAGGCGCTGCTGAACTTGAAATTAATTGTCTTATAATGATTATAAATTGTACTTATGAGGAAGTTCGGCGACCCAAACCTATAAAACAATAACCCAAGAGCCCATGTCAGGCCCTGGTACAATTCACAATCAATTACTTGGGCGTTTTTTTTGCTGCTGGCAAAAACGTGAGTAAAATGGCTACCACTTGTCGACGTCATCAAGTTGAGCGAGAGTATGTGAGAGAGTGAGAGTGGTGTAGTACGTACTAGGTGGGCGACTCTCGGGCACCAACGTGAAGCAATGGGCGAAAATAAGCATTTTCATTTGATTGCACTGATAACGCTCGTGAACTTATAGACGCATAAATTAGTGGAACTTTTGCTGGTACTTCTTAGATATGCGTAAGTAGGAGGACCTTAAAATAACTTGTTTGTGCTAAGTTTTTCAAGACTTGTGGTATATTTAAACGCTCATTAGTTGCCACGAGTAATAACACGTACTCTTTGGCTTTAATCTCTTATATCTGGTGTTTATTTTTTTTTTCAATTTCATGAAATGTTTCGAATTTTTTCCAGAAAAAAAATTTGCTTGTTAAGTAACTATTTTAAAAACATATTTATTTAAGTTTTATTGTGTTCAAATTTTTTAAACAGTTTCATTCTCAAAAATGCCCAAGTAAACCAAAAATTAAATATTCCAAATAAATATAATAAAAAATACTAAGCTTATCAAGCATTTAGGAACAAAATTATTTCTTGAGATGTTTCATATTCCAATTGATCTGGCTTCAGTTCTTTGAAATACTTAATATACAAAAATATTCGCGTATTAAGTAACTTGAGTTTATGATTTTTTTAAATAAGTAACTCGACTAAGACATTTTAGCACTATGGTTCATACACATATTATATATTTTTTTTTAAATTTAAGAAATTTCAAAAGCAATTTTACAAACACAATATTTTGCATTACACTGTGCCACAACATTTTATTGTTGTACAAAAAGTGCTATTTTTTTAACATTAATTTGCTTTTCGATCACAATAATTATTTCTTTAAAAAAACAGACCTATTTTTTTTAAACACAAATTGCGCCTTTCGATCCACTAGTGCCTAGTCTGCCCAAAAGCCAATTAAAAATTCCTTAAACTGGACTCGTGGCAAATAGCGTTAAATTTTTTAGAACATAAATTTTGCTTAAAGACCCACTGCACCTAGGAAAATTAAAAATTCCCACAAACTTCGAGTAGTTTCTTATAAATTAAAGCTATATTTATAGCGACGACTCCGTACATATACATTTTGTTCCACTGTTCCGGCTGATCACATCAATTACGTCTTATTGAATTTTGCCGCTCCACTTCACCAACGCCTTTTGAGTTGGGGCCAGAAAATGTTAAACCTTTTTTCGCACCACCAGCTACTTTGTATTTGTTTTGTTTCTGGTTTTTGTTTTTTTCGTCTTTATTTTTTCGTAACACAATTCAATTATGGGCATTTTCCGGCTCATTTGTGCGCTGCCAAAGGGCTAAGAGCCAAAAACCAGTTTCAATGCATTTCACTTTGGCCATTCAACTTTACTCGAAATGTATTTGGTGTTTTTTTTTTTTTTTTTGGCCAAAATGCGCTCCCACTCTTAATAAGCTGAAGCTGCGCCTCAGCCATGAAAGCTCAGCTCCACAGAGCTTCAAACAAAGCATTAGAGCCATTTGGCATGAAAGTGAGAGTTATTACGTGTCAGTCTGTGAACGCCAACGCTGACGTCTCTGCCAGCTCTAATTGCAGTAGTAGGTATCCCAAAATATGAAATCGGAGAAGCAAAGAGCGGCTACTCCGACTCTGCAGTTGTCTTCAAGTAGTCGCTCGTAAATGTTGAAAACCCAATCAACAGGGTAATCAATCCCAAAGACGCAAGCTTAAAAAGAGTTGCCATAAAAAGTATTAAAAAATACAGATACCCCCAATGCCAAAGTCAAAACGAAACTCCAATTCGATTTGAAAATTGACAAAACGACAACATTAAGCCAAAGACTGTAATTCACATACAATTCGTGGTGTTTGGAGGCTTACAGAGGTGTTTATAGAGTTTCCGATTGACAGCAGTGAAAACACCAAACACCGTTGTTGCCTCTTGGCTAAGGCCGCTTTACCGGTTCAAAGCCAATTAACTGCGAATTGTTTATGTTTTATTAGACGCTTTAGCGGCAATAACAACAACAGCAACAACAAAATGTAAATTATTTTAAACTTGGCTCTTACCAATGGACGTGCTTTAAACTTGTGCGTTTTATTTATTTGCAGTCATGGAGATGAGAGTATACGCTTTAGTGGCCATTTATCTGGGCCTTGTAGCCGGTGAGGGTCTACGATTGCCCGATCAGCAGTCCAATAATGTTCAGCAAATATTTGTGCCGCAGCCACAACAACAACAGCAGCAAATGCTGCAGTTCCAACAGCCACAACAACAACAGCAATTTCAGGTAAGCAAAAAAACAAGTGCACTTTCTCCTTATTCTGTTAGGACGTGGCCTGACTAAATCTCTTCGCCCTTCCGTTTCATATATATCTTATATATCCCTATCTTAATAATGTAAAGGCCGTGCACATGCATGCCAGAAGACGCCAACCTGTTCAACAACATCTCCTCCGTGCCTCGCCTGCCTCCTCTACATATATAGATCCCATACCCTCTCCCAATATAGTTCATATAGCCTTCGAAACACCTATATGATGACACGGAGTCAGTAATTACTCAGTACTCCCATCATAATCGCTCGCATGTCGGAAGGCCCCAACGTGTCCTACAAGATGTTCTTAAATTTCATATGTAGTTCCATACCCTATCCCAATAAAGTAAGGACCATCCAAATGGATTCAGCAAATCGCCAACCCATAACTCCCATCATAAACGCCCATATTCCAAAATATCGTATCCCAATAAAGGAAGGACCATCCACATGGAGTCATGAATTCTCGTTTTTCTTTTGAAGACGAAGTACTTATCGGACCACCCTCGTAAAGTTCCATGTACTATTCGAACGATTTCCAGAGCATTCAAATGGAGTCTACCAAGCACTCCCATCCTATCAATAGCATATTAAACCTCTGCTTGTTAGAGAGACCCCAATATGTCAAGCAAGAGCACATCAGCATACTTCCAAGCACGAATAAACTGCCTATCCCAATAAACTATTGACTTCGTCGTAAGCCGCCACATGCCAGAGTGACCACAAAATATCCTACAAGATCTTCTCAGGGAACTATCTGCCATTGCATGTGTACCCTACCCCTACAAACTTCGAAACAGAACAACAAAGTATCTTTTTCATAAACCTCGTTCGAAACTTACTTTTCAAGTCACCCTAAAAGTAAGTTGTTAAAACATGATGTCTATCCGCTCAGTAATTAAGTTCAACACTTTAAAAGACTTTTGAATGAGGGTAATACCTCTTGCATTCTGGTCTCATCCAGCCGAGACCTCAATCTTTCACTAGCTGTATCATTTACAAATAAATCTAGTAAGCTCTCTTATCTTAACAATCCTTTAACTATTTCAGCAGCAAGTGCAGCAGCCGCAACAACTGCAGCAGCAGGGGCAGGCTGGTCCAGGCGAGGAACGCGGCAGATCCTCTATCCTGAGTATCTTTGGTCTAGGCAATGATAATGATCCCTATCTAGCGCGCACCAATGGCAACTGCCTCGGCGGTGATCTATCCGAATGTTTCAAGACACAAGCCTTAAGCACCTTCGATGAAATCTTCTACCGTGATCAGTACCGTCTCACCGACTTTGCGCGCGTTGTGCGTCTGCCGGAAACACAACAACGTTCGTTGCTGCAGGAACCTTTTGAGTACTCAGAGGAACCACGTAACGAGGACGATGACTGGAGTCAGCTGACAAAATATGCGCTACGCCGCGCTGAACGGTAAGCAGACTTAAGTGACATAATTAGGCAAATGACAAGGAGCACGTGCGTCGACTATTTTAATTTAAGCACCTCGTCGGCAGACGGCGCAAACAGTCTAACTGATTGCCCCCTGGGGCGTCACTTTGGAGCATATACATATATTAAGCTTACACCTTTTTTATGCACAGTTTCATCAAGTCTACGGCTTTGGAAGTGGAATGGCCTGAGGAGTTAACAGAGGCGGGTCGCTATGAGGCTCGCTTCATTGGCAATGACATTGACGACGAGCTGGATGTGGTGGAGAACAAACACGCCTCTGCTTTCTGTAAGTGTACACAAACACCCGCCAAATTTCAAGGTTAACTAAGCTCTGCTATTTATCACGGCAGCACGCAAGAAGCTTAAGAAACTCATCATTCCACTGCTGCTGGTACTGAAAATCTTCAAGCTGAAGCTGCTGCTGTTCCTGCCCTTCATATTGGGCATTGTGGGTCTGAAGAAGATACTGGGTCTGGCTGCCATTATACTACCTGGTCTCTTTGCCTACTTCAAGCTGTGCCGTCCGCCAGCTGGCGGCTTTGGCGGCGGTGGTGGTTTTGGCGGCGGTAGTGGTTTTGGCGGCGGTTTCTCTAGTCTGTTTGGCAGCAAGAACACTATTCCGGAGTATACTTCTGAAGGCGTGGGTGCTGCCAACTACTATCATCATCATGACCACTACGATGGAGGCAGCAGCGGTGGTCCCTTTTATCGGCAAGATCCAGCCTTCGCCAAGCCCTACACCGACTACTACAGCAAGAACTATCAACAAGGTAGCAACTCGGTTAGCTTTGGTGATCCACATGAGGGTGCCTATAATGGTTATTATGTACGTAATACTGGCAAGGATATTGCAGCTGAGCCTCAAAAGAGTTAGGCGTGCCATATGTAAAACTGTTTTCGTTGTTATTTATTAGACTTCTAAGTGCAGTGCCTGTACATAGACACACTCTTGTATACATATTTATTACTATTTGTAAATAAAACCGCATCTAAGTTCCACTTAAAATTGCAACGTTTTTAATGTTTCGTGTCTAATCTTGGGGAAAACGATGCAGGGAGTTGCAACACGCTAATTAATTGCAGAAAATTTCACTGCCAACTGTTGTTTATATATATATATATAAACGTATATACTATATATATATTTTCTTTTATTATTTTGCTTGGCTTGCTTTAAATAAAATGCAGGTTTTAATTAAAGCCAAGAAATGCCAAGTCGAGAAATTGGCAGTAAGGCCAGACAGCGTACAGTGGTTACTACGAAACAATGCAATTGAAAATCTGGGTTAAAATACATACTTAGAAATCTATGGCTGGATTACGTATGACGAAGCGAACTTATGAGTTGCAGGGGTTTAGGAGCAGCGATTCTGTTCCACGAAATTATCGGTTAAAATCAATATATATATAGGGGACCTTTATTTATTATACTTTTCTGAGAAAATGGTTTTAAACTATAGAGAACATTTTTTTCATGGTATTTTTTTTTTCAATTGCCGATTAATCAAAATCGATTGACTTTTATTTACACCAACATACATACAACTTAAGAGAATAACAAATTTGCTTAGGTACTAAAACACAATTACAAAAATACACAAAAATAAATAAATAAAAAAATTTAAAAAAAAACGCCCAAAAAAAATTTTTTTTTTTAAGGAAATATTCATAATGAAATAAATTTTTGAAGAGCCCAATGGACGAGTGTATTTTATAAGTGACTAAAAACAAGCCAGCAAGTTTTCACGATTTTTTGCTTATGAATCGTTCTTCTAAGGGTCAAAAACATTAAAAAAAAATCATTTATTTTATTATCCACGGATAGAATGTAAATTAAATAAACCAAAACAAAAAAAAATTTTTTTTGCACCCAGATAGAGTAACATGTAAGCACATGTTCGATTAAAACAAATAAATAAAATTTTAAAAAATAATTAGAGCGAATTCGAATTAATTTATTGAGGCAAAAAATTTTTAAAATTCTGGGGCTACGCCATTTCGGGTTTTAAATATATTTAGGGTGTTGCCCATTGTGGGGCATAAATGCAACAGGGCAAAGAGCAACTTACACTTAAAAAAAGATAAGCTTTTACATCCAACCCAGCCCCTTGACTACAAAAAGAAGGAAATACTTGCCTTAAAGAGCGTTGTATAAATATAAAATATCTACGAGGGCGACCATATTTTGTATACTATTTTTCGTATAAAATAATTAATTCTAGTATGTTAGCAAAATAAACAGCTGTTTGTAAGCCCAAAGTTCCTATATACATTTTTTTAATATAATTGAAGTTGTAATCAAAGATCAGAAACCTGGTATTGTTGTGTCAAACATTTAAAACTTTATCTTTTTAGCTTTTCTGGTAAATGTCATTTTTCTCACAAACACTTTATTTGCAAAACCAAACCAAACTGATTTTGATTGCTCACATTGTTAGTCGGGAATTTTTACCTTTATGCCTCGTTATAAGGGTTACTTTCGTCACTTTTGGAGCAGTGTTGCCTTTAGTGAACGCTCCAGTTATTGATTTGCTAAAAATCTAAGTACCTACTATTTTATATTTTCAGCTCAGTAATCCTATTTTATATTTTCAGCTCAGTAATCCTTCCAGTAGTATTCTTGAGAGCTGCCACCAAATAAGCAGTACCACTGTGCGGCGCAGAGCTCTTTAAAAGCAGCGCAAAGGAAAAGTGGACGAGCTTGTTTGGTATACAAGGCACCGCTCTATAGCTACCTACTCTTTGTCCAGACATAGTTAGTGCCTTGGTTTGGCCAACTTTGGCCAAGCTGTGGTTCAAAGTCAATGGCAGAGCAACGAGCTGGTGAGTGTTTTTGGCCAAGCCTGATTTCCATTAAGCAACTAAAGGCTTTGGCTAGCACCAGGCCGACGTCGACTGTCGTGTTGACAAAGATCGTAAAGTGTCGACTAGCTCCTAACAGACTGATTGCCTGACTGACGGTTTGACTGACTGGCTGACTGAAACAGTGCCTGTCTTGCCGACTGGACCACATTTTCCGAAAGAAAGCGCTCCAATGGCGCACATGAGAAATTGTTATGACTTTGGACGGTGTCGCAGCGCAAGTAACTGGCTGCAGCTGCCACTCCTCCTTTGCCACTGCCACTGCCAGCGGAATGTTTTCGATTTTGGTGCTGTTTGAATTTGGAACCCACTTGCAACAATTTATGGACAGCTCAGGCTTGTAGCCGCTTTTGTTTTTTTTTTCTTCTCGTGCAACAGCGCCACTTTCATGGCGTGCCACATTTCTATACCGGCCGTAACAGTGTCCATAACACTGCTCCATGTTAGCCTACTTTGTGCACCTCCAATGGCCCCATTGAAGAATGCGAACAGCAAACAAGTCGTTAGAGTCTACAGAACGACTCCAATAGCTCATGTGCCCCCATCAATTTTCGGCATATGCAATAGCTTTGGTAATGACAGCCAAATTGATTTCAAGTGGAGCTTACTTGCAACTCACCTGGAGCTCGCTTGCAACATAAACAATAACAACAGTTGTCGAACGGATGTGTTTGCCACCTGTTGGGCACGCCCAGTGCGGCGCCTGGTGGCATTTCAAATGCAATAACTGATGCCGCTTACTTTAATGTGAAAAAATTAGAGGCCTTTGTAATGGCTGCGCAGCTTTTGAAATTGCATGTGAAAATGAAATGGTGAAAAGCTGGCCATGAAAAGTTGCAAGTTGCAAGTTGCTGCATTGCCAAAGGGGTAGGCTGTCTGTGCGTGTGGGCGCCGCGACGGTGATCTCTAGATGGCTAATGTGGGAAATAGCTTTAAAGAAAAGTTGGTTGCAAGTAAAATGCAAGTTTTCAAGGGCATGGTAGAAGGGGTGTTTCCAAAAGGGATATTTGTAAATCAATTAAACAGGGTTCAAGGGTACATATTTTTGATTTATGTAAGAGGCGAAGGCATATTTAGTTTGTCGGGTGGAAATGCAGTAATTTCGTGCAACGACTTACACTAAAAAATGCTGCATTTTTACCCGACCCAAACGCTTGACAACAAAAATATGGTCACTTCTGCCCAAAACTGCATTGTAAAATTCGATCGTGTTTAGCCCTCATTGTTAGTGCTGCTCACGTCGTTACTCGGATACTTATGCCTTTTTGCATTTCTGCCCAACAAGGGAAATCCCCTAAACATCTTCCTAGGTACCCATATGACCGAGACCCGCAAAACCCCACACCGAATGGTTCGGAATTACATCCAAAAACCCATAACACTTTTTTTTTTTATTTATGATTTTCAAAGATGTTTTTATGTGTTTGGGGTTACTGAATTCGAAGCCTAGGCACAAAGCCCATAAGAATGTCAGAATTCTCAGATAACTTCAAAATATCCATTTTTGAGATTTCGTTAGAACCCTGAAGTGTTGCGGTTTTCTTAGTCCTCGTATTCGGATTTAAGAGCATCTTTGTGTAAACGTGGTCTGCCCTACGAACTTTAAAATCCAGAACGGTTGCTGAATCCGAAAACGATGCCAAAAACAACCTCAGCACTTTGGATTCCTAAGATAGTCTCGAAATTAACTTCTTTTATGGGGTGTCTTGAGATTACTGGAGTCTTTTGAAGCTCGGATTCAGCGGCTCAATGGCTCAATGGCTATATAGGTGGCCGCGCAAAAAGTAAAATTGGTCCGAGAACTTGCTCCCAGACGTAAAATGGCTCTGTCGAATTTGTGAAAGCTTAAAGTTCGGTCTTAAAATTTTAAAGTAATTCTTAGATAGCTCATGTTGCTTTACTTTAATAAAAGCGGTAATTGCCACTTAAATTTTATACCTCTTATGTTTGGCTCCAATTCTCAAGCAGGTAATGGTGAATGATGAACGTATGAGCTAGTTCCATCAAATTTTATTTGGAGATGTACACCATGAGTTTTTGAGAGTTTGTTGTTTCAGAGTAAAAGCAGTTACCTTTAATGAAATATCGTAGCAGTACTAGTACATTACCCATTCCGATCTTCAACTAAGCCATTGCCTTTGTCTAGAGGCTAATTGGAGCAACTATAACAAGTACATGAAATGTTTCTATGTTTGCATGCGTGTACATCTTGACTGCCCTGTAGCAGCTCCTCGTCATTGTCAACGTCCCCCAAACGTCCCTAACTCACAACACATCTTGGTACATAGGTGTAGGAAAATTGGTGCCTTTGTTGTTGGGAATTGGGTCTGTTGTTTACTTTCAGCTGCTTTGTCATAGTTCAGCGCCCACGCGATGTACTTGGCATTAGGCAAACAGTTAGTTAGTTGAGCTAAAGAGCCCCAAAGACAAGGCCACTATGATATGTCTAACAGCTATTGTTGTTCCAAAAACTGGCCGTGGATAGCTAGAAGCGTTTAAGCCAGAATTTCCTGAAACTGGCAAAACAACTCGGTCAACATATCGATCGTACTCCTAACCCTCTAACCCGCCGTTTAGGCCTAAACTACTGGAGCGCTGTACGAGTGTGTGTGTGTGTGTGTGTGTGTGTGTGTTTTTGGGAAACAAAGTCTTGTTCGTGTTTACACACTGGGACCAGTTTGAGGCAAAGTCAATGTGGATGGATGCAAGTGGCGCGTCGCAAAGACAAACGTCGACTGCGGCAGCGACTGCGGCCTGCATTGTATTTGCGGCGTTTTTGCGGCTTTTCATATAAAATCCAATTCTCTGGCGGAAAATTCGCATTAGGTTTTCTTATAACACGACGATGTCAACAGCAGCAGCAGCAGTCGATCCAGAGCAGAATTGTCAGCGTGACACTTGAGGAACGTTTTTTCGCTAGAAATAGAGCAGTTTTCGGAAGCAACTTGCAGCACGTGCCGCAGTCGAAATCTTTTGTTCGTGTGATTGCGTGTGAGTGTGTTTGTGTATATAAGCACTGTTTGTGTGTGCGTGTAGGATATTCGAAAAAAAAGTAAACCAAACGAATAGATAAAAAACATATGCAAAACGAAACGTGCGCCTGCATTCCTAATCAGTGCCGCCTTGACTCTAGTGAAACCAAATATCTACGTTAAGAAAGTCCTAGCAGGACTAACAAGAAGAAGAAGCTGAAGAAGCAACACTCGCAGCAGCATCAACAAAATGCAAACTTTAACCATCTACACGGTGCTCGTCCTGGCGGTGGCATTTGCCATGGTGCGAGCAACGCCCGCCATCAGCGCCAGCGAGAATTCGGTAAGCAAGGATTAAATTTCTCTATTTTATGAGCGAAAAAGTTGGTACTAATTAAAAGTCGCTATGTGATTTTCTTTTAACTTTAAAGATGAAAGTGTTTTTGGATGTTTTTAATTTATACTTAAAAAGTGCATGTGAATCTTATGGAAAAGTTTAAAATAATTATTGGGATTGGTCGTACAATTTATTTTTTTTTTTCAAAACAAAGTTATTTCCTTAAAAAATGGTTGTGACTAGAAAAAAATGTTGCTAGTACTTTTACTTAAATTCGCCACAGTGTTGTTGGTTTTTTGGACTTTTTTTAATTTTAAGGAAAAATTTAATTCCTCGTAATTGAAATTCGGGAAAGTCAAAAGTTGTATATTTCTCAAACTACGCCTTTAAAGAATTTTTTGAGTTTTAACATTAAAATCGTGAAAAATCGGCAAAAATCTTTAAAAATTATTAACTATCACAGCTTTTTATGAGAGATGCTTTAAATAAATTATTTTAAGCCCAAGTAATTTAGGCGTCGTGACGCCACAAGTGAACATAATTTTTGTGTCTCAAGAAATTTGCATTTTATAAAAGCAATTTTTTTGCAAATGTGCAAGAATTTTGATTCAGCTCACATTAGTTAGTAAGGAAAATTATATAATTACTATGCATAACTCAAAAAACTTTTTTTTTGTGGTTTCCGCATAAATATCGTCAAAAAATCTTAGAAACTACAACAATTGTGAAGTCCGAGATGTCTGTTGCTCATTTTTTTTCCGTTAATTATTGAGGCATATCGATTATCGAAAGAAATTCTCATTTTATAAAAGCTTCATTATACATTTGTACTAGATTTTCGATCCAGTCCATATTTGTTAATAATGGATATAATATACAGCGATGCCAGTGCTAGGCTAATGTACCAATGCCTCAGCAGGAAATCGAACCACCGACTACACTACCGATCCCTCATTAATATCTTAAAAAAATGGAAAAAGTCACTAAAAATCGTGAATATTTTCGCAATCTCGCAATCGAAAAAGTGGAACGAATCGACTGAAATTGTAAAAATCGTTTTTGGTGTTTCCCACATTAAAATCGTAAAAAATCGACAACAATCGTTAATATACATGGAAAATGCTTCTAATAAAATTTTATAGCATAAGTAGTTAAGATCTTCGTACAAAATAACATTAACATGCCTAGCACTCATATAATCGTATAATATTTATAGCATTTCCGATCCACTTTACATTTATTAGTAATGGAAATAATATATACTATGTATTTGAATACGAGAAATGACGAGAAGTTAGTGCTCTGCAATATTTATCAATTAGTTTGGAATTTCGAGTACAAGTTTTCTGCATGAAATTTTTTTGGGTATCGCCCAATCGCACCTAACAATTTAGTATAAATAATTTAGTAAAAAAAATTATAATATTATCATTTTTAAATCAATATAATATATTTTTTTATTTTTTATATTTTTTTTTTTATTTAATAGCAAGAACTCAAAAATTAATTTTTGTTTATATATTTAATTTATCTCATAAGCTTTTGTCGCTAATCCAGTGGCAGCTGAAGCCATCATTGGGCATGAATAAAGAATATTTAAGTGAATTTTTAATGTTATCATTTAATTGTTACTAATAAATAGTAAAATGCCTCTAAAAATACCATTAAACAAGTAAGAACTAAATATTTAAAGCAATAAAATGTGCATGAAGCTCTCCAAATTGCATTAAAAATTCGTCAAAGACAACTAAGAGTGTTTGCAAACATTTGTAATTAGATTGATAATAAAATAAATTTATTCGCATTATTATTTGTTAACATAAATTTTCTTTATAGAGAATCGAAAATTTTATTACATTTTTAATTAGCTTATGCTAAAATAAATTTAACTCTTTCAATTGAAATTGACAAGGATGAATTTGATTTTTTTCTTGTTAAAATGTAATTGGCATAATTTTGTAGTTTTGCATGAAAAGACTAAAATGTTTTCGCATATAAAACGATTATTAATATTTTTGGAAATTAAAAAGCTTTATTTGTATGCAAAACTATTATTTTCATAATAAACAGATTTAAGAGACAGATGGCTGGCTTATATCATAGATTTGCATAATAAAATATATATTATATATTTGCATATAAAACGATTACTTAACTTTTTTTTAAAAGTAGTAATTAAATAAGCTTATTTGCAGGCAAATCGATTGTTTCTGTTTTTAAATAATTAATAAATAATTTGCGATCTATGAATATATTTTAAATAAAAGCAACTTGCTAAAAATAGATATGAATTACCAAAATTTATGGAAAACTTATTTCGATTTATTCTTAAATACAAATGTAGTCTTTGCAGAAGAAACTGAAAGCTTTTTGATTAATTAATAATTAACATAAATAACCTTTAGTTGCATAAACTACCAAATTAAAAAGGGATAATTGTATTTATTCGCTGTAGAGCGATTTAACAAACTAAGCAAATAGGAGACCAAGCTTTTGAAATGATCTTAAAAGCGTTCAATTTAGCTCTACTTTTTTTAAAAGTTATATATATACATATATATATACATATATATATATACATATATATAAAATGAATTTAAGACTTTCTAAGTTTTACGTTTTTTATATATTTCAGTAATTGCACATTTTTTCCATCGAGTCGCTTATCAAGAAATTAAAGTGATTTTGGGCACACGCTTACTAGCTGAATCTTTGTTAAGCAAAAAGTTTTTGTTTAAAAAAAGGACAAATGTTTATTTTATCAATTGGCTATAAAATGGTCCAACAAGGACTTTTATGACAACATTTATGTGCAAGTGTATACTGTCCACTCGGTGCAGCTTTTATAGGGGTGCTTTTTTTACGTTGTCAAACAACTGGCGGCCATTTTGTTCTAATAAAATTGAATGCTGCCACCGCACATAAGTAGTAGCCATCTGAGTAGGCGGGAATGGGCAGAGTTCCAATGACTAGTTCCGCATGAGCGGTGACCGCAAAGTAAATAGAAAAAGGACAAGGGCTCGTCCTTATTTAATTTGTTATGCATACAAATAAATACAAAGCCCACACATATACAGATGTAGTCATTGACATTTGAACCAAAATAGGCCCAACAACAATATTAGGCCAGCTAACGATAACGCCGCTATGCACATCAAATAAATAGAGCAAATATGGCCAACAGCTGTTTTGGCCTAATCAAATTAAGGTCAAGAGCCAGAGCGCCTAAACATAAATTCAATCATTTATTACAGATAACCGCCGACTATCGCAATCGCATGGAGGAGCAGATATTGGCAAAACTGAATCTGAAATGCAGCCAAAGGGACAATCATTCCTGCATGATGCTCAAGCTAATAGTCTTCATGAATCGTCTGTTCAAAAAATCCAGCTTCGAATTGAACGACAATGTCAAGGTCATACAGAATAGGTGCGTATACTTAATGTATTAGAAAATGCTGCACTGCAACAACAAGTGTCACACTGGCACACTAATTATATTGGCGGCTCAATTTTACAGAGATGTGTCTGAAATACCAGATGATCCCGAAGATGATTTGTTACTGGCGCGTGCCATAGACTCGGATGAGGAAACCTATGGTCTGCTGGTGGCCAATAAACTTTGGAAATTTGTGCGCTCACGCACACTACGCTACAAGTTTTCGGACAATGCGGACTTTGTGCTGAGCAGCGAACCCAAGGGCAGTCTTAACATCGGCGTTTCAGTGCGTCCCATCGAGGCGCTGGAGGAGGGACGCGGCAAGATGAAAAACATGGGGCCCATGCTGATGATGATGGCGGCCAAAACGGGCGTAGTAGGCGCTATTTTGCTCAAGGGTCTGTTTCTGCTAGCCGGCAAGGCCTTGATAGTATCAAAGATTGCGCTGCTGCTGGCGGTCATCATATCGCTGAAGAAGCTGCTCTCACACAAGAAAACCATTGTGGAGGTGCCAGCACATCATGATAGCTACAGCTCCGGCTGGGCACGTGCTTTGGATGGCTTTGTAGAGGGTTTGGCCGAGGTGCCAGCGCAAATGTTGGCACAAGATGCACAGGAGCTGGCATATGGCGCGCAACAGCCCAAAGCGACGCCGAACAAGCAATAAATATATATAGACAAGTGCAGCATGTGGCGCGTGTTTTTAATGTTGTTTAATGGATTGATGCAAATTGTTAGGGCTTATATACAACATTGACATTGACATTGACATGGACTGTTTACGTTTAGCTTAAACGGGCGTGGCAGAGTTATGGTTGCGCCCACTTTTTTCTACACTTTTTTTTTATTTTTACATACTCTTAAAGTCTGCTGGGAATTTTCTTTAGACTCTTGTTGCTTGTTTTTCATTTTCTTAAGTTCTTCATGTAATGTATTTATTTATATATATTTATTTTTATGTACACATATGTCGCTTATTTATTTATACGTACGCATAACTTTATATTTATTTTTATTAAACATAAAGAGAAGGCAATAAATTTATACACACTGAAGAAAATTTACAAGTTTGAGCAACTTTATGCTCAGTTCTTTATTTGTTGTTTTTTTTTCACATTTTTGTAGCATTTTTGTTGCTAATTATATAAATAAATAAAAATTAAGCTAAAATAAACTTAATGTGTGTGCTAAGCCTTGACTAAACTACAAATAAAGCAAATAAATAATAAAATAAATATAAAATATAATAAATTAAGTTAATGTATTGCTTAAAGCACGCAATGCAACTCTGCTATAAGCCAGCTCTCTGTTTTTAAAACTTCTCTTCTCTTAACGCTTCGATGTTATGGCAGAAAAACCTCTCTCTTCGCTGTCTTTGGTAGTACGCGTGGGGCCAGCTGCTGCTCAAATAGGGTCTAAGCTCTCTTACTCTCTTAAAGCTTATGTACATCCTGCTGCCTTGCCATCTACGATCTGTAGTACGGCTGCATATAGTTGTATATAAGTGGCCGTCTAGCGGGCGTGGCTGCAAAGAAAGAGAGAAAAAGAGTGTGTTTGTGTAAAAAGAGGTACAGTTGTGCTCTAAGCTTATTCAGTGCTGTGTGCCAGAGTATAAAGTTCAACTCATAGATAATTAAACGCTCTCCAAGTGCAAATGCATGCATCATTTGCAACACAAAAGTTTCTTATTGCGAAAAACTTTGCGTGCTCTTATTAATAAGTGCAGCCGAAAAGTTTGCTACGCTTTCTGCCCAACTTAAAACACTACAAAACAGTGTGCACAATACAATATCATTTGTTATAATACACTGTTCAAAAGTCTGCTGTTGGTTCTTCTTCTTCTTCATCGTCATCATAATCAAAGTCCTCCGCAGTTGCTTCGGCTGCGGCTATGGCCATGGCCATTGCCTCAGAATTCTGTATTGGGTCTGTTTCAGTCTTGGGCTTTGGCTCTGGCATGACCTTCACACTGGGCCGTTGATAGCCGTAGTAGTACCTGAAGCTAGGTCTATTGGCGTACAACCAGCGGTACGACCTTGGCCACATGGCTATCTGAAACAAGGTCATTGCGTATGTTAGCTGTGCGTTTAGGCTACTTACTCTTCGCTATCCAAGAGTCCTCACGTTTCACTTTCTGCCCCAGGCTGCCCAATCCTCCAAATGCGGCCAACACTTGCGTGTTGTTATTCACATCGCTTCCTGCCACATGCGAGTGCAAATGACTTTCGGCCGTTAGGCTCTCTAGCCCCGGATGGCCTGGATGTGGCAGCTGACCGCCGCCAGCTGCGGCCAGATGATGTAAGGAGCCGGGATAAATATCACCCGCTGCCATGGCGGCTTCATGCATGGGATAGTCCATGCCGTAGGGCATCATATACGGCGTGTGTTCGGGGAATTGGTACATCATTCTGCGGATTATGGTAGGTTAATTACAGGGTAAACAGATCGTATATGGATAGATTATATATAAATATATATATATATATATATGGATTATTGGACACAAACTGATTTATTAAAAAGAGATGGATAACGTGTCCTAAAATTTCGTCTGAAATTTCTAAAATATTAAGATTCAAAACCATTTTTCTGGAATTCCAAATTTTTTTGAAAAACCGTCCAAAAAGTTGTAAATGCTAACCAACTTTTTTATTTATTAATTTTGAATTCTTAAGAAAAATTATAAATAAACTTCGAACTTATTTGACTTATGCTTATATGTATTTAAGATGACAAGACTAAACAAAATACTCAACAATTATATTAATATGATTATAATAAAATACGCAAATAAATATTTTTTAAGCTTTTATTTGTAAGATATCCAATTTTTAAATAAATAATTTTTTTTTTTATTTTTCTAAAAATTTTAGTTTACATTTTAATCGAATTCGAGAAGACCACAAAAATGTCAAAATTAAATGATAAATTTTTATGTATAATTTTAAAGGTATTAAAAAAAAATTATTTCTTTAAGTTTGTATACATTTTTGAATGGCAGAAAATCAAAAATCGAGTTTCGCATTTTACTTCATTTTTTTCTTTAAAAAATGTATGCATCCACATAACACATAACAAATTTTTCTCATTTTAAAAAGTTAAAAAAAATGAAATTATTATTTGTGAAAAATATGATATTTCAAAAACTAAAAAAATTGTATAATAAAATGATTTAACGATTCCTATAAAATACCTTGGTCCGATGTTAGCTTTAACCCTAATCTCCTCCTTGTGTGGAAAACCACACAAATCAATTTTGAAATGCAATTTTTTCAAGTTTTTTTTTCAGCGATCTTCATAAAACTTCTTGACAATTCCTAAAACATCAATATAACACAAAACACGTATAATTTAATAAAATAATATTTTTTGATATCGAGATATTCAAAAACTTACGTTTCTTACCCTCGTGTGTGGTTTTCCACACATATGGGATTTCTATGTGTTTTTCACTATAAACAATTTATTTTATATGTACATGCATTTTTTTTAAGTATATACAATATGTAAACATGCGCAGATTGTTTCTGTTGCAGCACAAAGAAGAAGGAAAGAGGAAAATTTTGCTTGTGAAACCATTTCATGACGTCATAGTTCAGTCGTTAGACACGTTTTATAATACAAATATATATTGAATCAGCTTGAAATTAAATCATGGCTAGACCAAAATATATCACAGACGAGGAGTTAGAAGAAATTATGAATGCATCTGATGATGAGGATCCCGATGACGATGACGATGTTTCGTCGGGAGAAACAGATGAAGGTAGTTAAAGTGATTCTAGTGAACCAGAAATAGCAATTGCACTAAATAACACGATCGACCCATTGTTCGTTTCAAAAGACGGTATGGTGTTGAACCAGTGCAAGATCAAACCGGAAGATTACGGAAGGAAAATGTTATCAATTTGCATCCAGTTACAACAAGATATGCAAAAGCACGTGTCGATGACATCAAAGATGCTTTCCTCTTGTTCTTTCCTCCATCATCATGAATATTATTCTGAAGTGGTCAAACGCATATGCAAATGCGAACTGTAGTGACCAATATATAGAAATTGATTCAAATTTGTTGAAAGCATATGTCGCTGTTCTCATTTTGGCTGGAGTTTACAGGTGTGTCTTTTTTTAGATTTACGTTCATGCTTGTAATGAATCTAGTGTTTTCCAACCAATTTTATTTAGATCCAAAAATGAAACAATGTTGGATTTATTGGATGGTGAATTGGGCGTCCAATTTTTAGAGCGATAATGTCGAAGAAAACATTTGAATACATGAACAAAGCCATTCGATTTGATGATGTTATGAGTCAACGTCAGCAAAGCTCTACAGACAAATTTGCTCCAATCCGTGGAATCTTTGATAAATGGTCAGATCTTTTGGCAGATTATTTCAACCCATCTGAATGCGTTGCCATTGATGAGCAACTACTTGGTTTTCGTGGTAGATGCAAGTTTCGACAATACATGCCTTCTAAGCTTGTGAGATATGGTATAAAATTTTGGCTGTTGGTTTTCAATTGGTAACCAAACAAACGATGCGACGAGTCTTTTTGCGTGAGCTTGGATTGAGTCTCGCAAAGCCATATATGGCAATGAGAAAAGGAATGCCCAGAAGTGAGTCAGCGGCTTCTTTGCTATCCAGCGTTAACCAAGAATCCCTGAGCGAGCCGATGAGGTGGCCCAGGACCTTGTTAGGCAACGACTCACCCTCAGCACAGAGTTGCGAATCTTCTCGAGAGAGTACACCAACAACGTCTGGCATTCCTCGAAAAAGATGTAAAAGCGTTCCGCCAAAATCAGAAGGAAAGGCACGGTGCCACATATGTTATAGTGAGAAGTCAAAGTATAAGAATTATACTTATGATACTATTTGCTGTTTCTGTAAAAAAGGTGTTTGCAAGCGAACACACAATCGAAATGTTTGTGTTAAATGTATTGAGGAGAACCTAATATAACTACATAGCTAATATAATATAAAAAATAAAAACATAATATTATTATTAAAGAGAAATTATAATTCTTATTAAAAAAATTGTGTTTTTTACATAAAAATGCATATAAATCCCATATGTGTGGAAAACCACACATGAGGGTAAGAAACGTAAGTTTTTTTGAGGAGGAAATGAGGGTTAAGCATACATATTAAAGGCGTCTAGATTTTTCCGATTTAAATCAATAATTATAACTTCATATAGAAATGTAATTTTTTTTAATTTGGAAACTTTATTATCCTGGTTAAAAAAAAAATTTACCAATATTTTAATTTCACTTTTATTCAAATTTCTTCTGATTCTTCAAAAATAAATCTAATTTTTTATGGCTGACGGTGAAGGAACTTTTGCTTTAACGACTTTCTGAAAAACTACAATTTTGATTATTTTACATATACTTTCGAAAAGTATCCCGCTTGGAGTACTCCAAATATGCTAGCTGGAACCTTTTAACTAAGATTTATGATTTAAAGATGTTAATCAAGAGCATAAGGGATTATGGACTCAAATCGAAATCTGATTAAATTTTGAACCTTATATGTGAATCTATCTTTAGTGTTCATTGCGCTACTTTAATATTTATCCTAAAAATCTTGTCCTTGAACTACTCACTTTTCTGAGGCATTATCCATGAGCTTTTTTATGAGAACAATGGCGGCCACCACAAAGGCAAGTTTGGATATGAGCAGAGCCTTGAGTGTTAGCAGACCCACCGCCTTGGCAGCAACCATGGTCCAGCCGAATGTTGTGGCAGCCAGATACATCGGTATGTACATTTGGAATTGCTTCTTGTCCTGATGCTGGTGGCGACGTCTTCCACCTAGCAGACCTCCACCGCCGCCACCGCTGTCCCCTCCGCCGCCACCAAGTAAGCCGCCTCCACCTCCGCCGCCACCGCCGCCCAGAAGTCCGCCGCCTCCCAAGCCACCGCCGCCGCCATTGCCCTGCAAGCGCCCTACGGGAATTAAAGAAACAAAACACGTTTTGGGTTTTATGACTTTAATGGCACAACTTACAGTTGCCTTTATATATAGTGTATATGTATATAGACGTATGTATAATAGTAAGGCATATGCCAGAAGTTTGGGAGTGCGTATGATTGATGTTGCGACAGAGAGGCGCTGTCAACGCATGAAGCAACAAATTTAATGGATATAAATAAAGCCAGAGAAGCTTCCAACTGCCATTGAGGTTATTGATATGCAGCGTACATGTCCATTCATGTTTGACTAGGCTGTGAAAATGAACTGTTGAGCTGCTTTAAATTCCGGCATCCCAAGCCGAAGTGCTTGACATGTGTTATGTATTGGCCATAAGTGGCCTAAAGGTAGGCTGCATTATTTAAACGTGCTACCAGATGCTACTCATGTGGCATGCCAATTTAATAAGCAAATAACTTTCAGCAGCGGGTTGTGGCAAGTTGCGACATGTGTCACAAGTTGTCAATCTTGATTGGAGCTTAGAAGCCGATGCATCAATTAAGTTAAATGATAACAAACACAATGAGGCCAAAATGTCAACACTTATTAAACCATTATTAATGGCTTAACATAGTCTACTGTAGCGTTAACCCACCTGTGCCGGAGCTGGCCTTTTTGAGCAGCGCCACCTCTATATAGTCGCTGTCATCCTCGGCGCGTTGTATGCTGAACACCATGGGACCCACCGGCACCCTTATGGCATTGCCGCTGACAAAGTTCATAAAGCTGGACACACCGCGAGCGCTGCCCCATTTTTTGCTGGCCGCTCTTGCCTCATCCGCGCCTAGCGCCGGGAGCTTGACCAAATCAAACAGGCCCAACTTTAAAGTCTCGCCACGCTGATAGGACTGCATCATGCCATTGGCCACGCCATACAAGCAACTAGCATTGTTGGCACACTGCCAGCTAAGTTTGTCCTGCAGATCAGTGTTCTCCACAGGATTGCTTTGAGTAGACGCCTCGGGTTCGGTGCCTAGCGCATTGGCCGCCTGTGCGCCGCTGCGTTTGTAAATGGCGGCAGTGATGCGTTGCGGGCTTAGAAGCGCCAGGAGCATGCAGGCAGCAGCTCCGTAGTGCAACATGTTGGCGTTTGGCTCTAGGCTTACTTTTCAATTAACTTTTTTTTGTACGCCTTTTTTTTTTTTTTGTTTGGGTCACTTTAACACAAACACGCACACACTCACTACGCGACAGGACGAGTACGCGACGTATCCTTCACATCGATAATATCGATGTTTGCGATTTTAATATTTTTACTACGGTTTAGATTTTTTTCTAGTGATGCAGCGCTTTGCAACACGCCGCTCTATAGACTAATTACTTGCTGTTGCATGCCACTCAGTTTTATTGTTTAGCCTCAACGTCAGCTGCATGCTGCAAGCTGCGTGCTGCCACAGCATCAGCCTCAGTCGCTGTTATGCTCATGGACTTGGTCGGACTAGCTCAGCGGCAACTGCGTCAACGTCGACGCAGCCCCAAGTATATTATTTTATTAAAAACAATTTTGCTATAGTTTTGATTCAGCCAGCAGCCCAGTTGAGTGACAGCGGCCATCAATAACTCGCTCACTCTTTGGGCTTCCATTGGCAGTGTCGCACACAGTGGGCAAAATGCAAAAAAAAAAGTGCAAAAAAATGTACATTTTATCTATATTAGCTGCTGATAAAATTATAAACTATGTTTTATTAAGTTGCTTTTTTAAAGTTACTAGGCTACCACGTGTTTCATTGAGAGATGAGCCTATAATGATCTCTATTGCAGCTTAAAGTTTTTATTTAATGGCTTAAACAAATATTTAAAAGATAATCAAATATGATTAAGACATATGTTCTGATTGCAATACGTCAAGTTTTGAAAAGAAACTCATTTTGTATGTATTATTTGTAATACCTTATATAATTTAAGATTAACAAGTATTAAAAATTATTTATTTTATTTTTTCTATCCTCAACATTTCTTATTCGTTCGTAAAGCCGAAAATTGCGTTCAGTTACGTCTTCAAGAATTTGTATGCAGCTGTAGTCGTGATTTTTCGTTCATGTTTCCATAACATCTACAGTTCCTATCCGATTTCGAAGATCTTAAACTCGGAATGTTCGTAAAAGAATTCTCTTGCAGCTTAAAGCTTAATATAATTTTAACATTTTTTTTTTCGTTAATAAAAAGCAATCCGAAAATTTGTAATATTTTTTTCGACTTTGGTTGCTTGTAACTTTTATAATTTTTACTTAATCTGTACATAATTATATACCACTGTAAAAAGCACATAGATACCTTTCGATCTAATCGTCTTTCATGTCTGTTTTGTTGCCGAGATATTGACGAATAACTGAAATAAGTGAACAAAAACATGTTTTTCGAAAATATCTCGAAAACGGTGCTTAAGAAAAAAAAAGGTTGCCATTTTCGTGTTTCTCGACCCAAAATTACCCTAAAACCACTTTTTTAAGAAGGTTCACTTTTGTGTAATCTAGTGTAATATCTGGTTTACTATTTATTATTTGCTGTGAGCATTAACCCTTTCAGGCCCGCTGTTGCCTATAGGCAACATTGTATTCAAATGCAAAAAACTCAGCTTTATCGGATTATATTGCATTGGTTATAGTTTTTATCTAGTAGGCTGTTCTTTTTTGTGCATTTCTATATATAACATAATGCATGTATTTATTTTGAATATTTAGTTTTGCTGGCTTTTTCATTAATACATTATAAATTACATTTATAGACATTTTTTGATGTTTAGTTATAGTTATGTTTTAAGAGAATTGTACATTGAAGTTGTTAGTCTAATTTAAGAGAAACTTTATGAATTTTGTGTACGTTCTAATTGCACTCTCTCTGTGTTTAACTTTGACTCTTCGGGATTTCCCGATGGCTTGAGTACAAGCTTAGAGGGTCACTTAGATCTAGTTATAATTGAAAAGGTTAATCTCGTTTATGTACCGAAACACTACGCACCGTCTATACCGCTCAACAAGTTTATAATTAAATATTTTTTATACAAAGTTAAATACCGCGTCTTCATTTATTTTCTATTAATTTTTATAGTCACTAAAACCCTAGTGATTTTTCATTGGCGCCCGAGCAGGGACATCGGTGTTTAATTTAATTTCGTTTGTTTGTTGTTGATTGCGGTGGTGTTTTTAGTGTTTCGCGCGTTCAACTTGTGAACAAAAAATTGGTGCATATCTGGATTCAGTCTTGGACTGGATTTTTGGACATCTGTAATACCTGGATTCTTGGATCTGCAAATGGGAGATATTCCGCAACGCTCAAGGGAAGTTTCAGTGGACTCATTTGAGGGCCTACAGGTATTTAGTGCCAAAAATTGAGCAGGCTTTAATTCAAAGCGCTGCAATTGTTCAAGTAATATACACAAGAATTAAACTTGTGTCTGTGTTTGGTATATGCCGCCAACTCAATTCTTGGCACTCGATTTGCTTTATGCTAATTTTGCATGTAAATACATATACAAAATAAATTTATTTGCCTAAACAAACACACACATAATACTAAAAACATACAAACATATACAAAAGAAATTACTAACTAAATAAAGTTATTAACAATTTATAATAAAAGCCTAAAAACATTTCAAACTGAACGGCATATTAATTTCAAATTGGTGTAGTGTACATACATATATAGAACATTATATTTCTCTCAGGTTTGGTGGTACAAAGTGCAAACGCAATTTGTTTCCCGCGTTTTTGCATCTTTTGTTCTTTTTCTTATGTTTGAAGTTTGAACCCACTGCATCATAAACATACGTACATACATATATATAAATTCTCTTGTGCATGAAGAGAATTTGCACACAGTGTTGTTTTTGGGCTTCCGCTATTTTCCAATTCCGGCTGTTCCGTTTTGTCGCTATTTTCGGCTGTTCCGCTTAAAACTTATAGCCAACGCCACCCGCTACCCCCTTAAGCTAACGCTTGCCCACAAGCAAGCTTGCCGAGATCGTCTGCTGATTTGAGAGCAGCGTTTTCAATTCTCATCTGCATACAGGTGTTGTTTTTGCTTGGTCACTTGGACCACTTCTCGTTTGTTTCATATACCGCATAGAGTGCGTGTGTGTGATCTTGTAAGCATAAACTCTCTTGGATGCACTTGCGTTATTTGTCGAGGGCAGCTAGTAAACTTGTTGGTATCAATTTTATATTTTGGTAAGGGGTATTAATCATTTTTAACATGTCGGAATCAGAGAAACTACAAACAGTATCAAAGTCTAGCACAAAGTTAGCAACATGCTTGCAGAAATTTGATAAAATCAGTGCAGATATTTCTCGCATGAAAACTGCATTTCAATTAAAAACAATTTCCTTTGAGACTACAGAGTTACAATGTCGTTTAGAACTTCTTGAAGCGTATATTGAAAAGGCAATGGCTCTTCAATCAGAATTAGACTCAATTAATCCTACCAATGATAGCAGAGGATCTTTGGAAACGTTGTGTGTAACAACAAAGGCATTATATTTGAATGCAGTAAAACCAAAAATAGAGGCTCAAAGGTCACATGATTGTTCCATGAGTTTTAGCCAACGGTCTCAGCTGCCAAAGATGCGTTTGCCCACATTTAGTGGAAAGCACGCAGAGTTTAGGAATTTCATGGGTCTTTTCGAAAGTTTGGTTCACGACGACCCTTCGCTAACTAACGTTGAAAAATTTAATCACTTGGTGTCTTGCTTGTCAGGTGAAGCGTTGGGAGTTGTTAAACCTTTTCAACTTACAGATTCCAACTACATAAAAGCCATTGCTAGTCTAAAGTCTGTGTACGATAACAAATGTTTAATATTTTTTGACACAATATCACAGCTTTTTGACATTCCAAGCATGCCCAAACCTTCTGCTGCAAATTTGAGGTCTATAATTGACACTGTTTCCGCAATTTATGCATCATTGACGACTTTGGGTGATGATAAAGACATTGCCAACGCAATGATTATTCATATGGTTATGGCAAAAGTCGACCATATAACCAAATCTAGGTTTGAAGAACAGCTTGACTATGATAAACTTCCATCTTGGGAAGATTGCGCAAAACAATTAAATAGGCGTTACCAATACTTGGCGGCAGAAGAGTCAACTCGTGGCAAAAATAAACCAAAAATAGATGCTGGGAAGCATTATGGTAAAGCTTCTGTTGCATGTGTCAAGGGTAGCCAGAAGATACCTTCTAAATGCACCTACTGCAAATCCACAGATCATAGCATTCATTCGTGTCCTAGTTTTGTGTCAATTTCTGTAATGCAACGCTTTGAGTTTGCAAAGACCCAGAAAATGTGCATCAACTGTTTGACTGTAGGACATACAGTGCCCAATTGCAAGGCACCAAAATGCCGTGTGTGCAAAAAACCACACCATTCTTTGCTGCACAGATACAATGTAGCCGAGCAAGTTGAGGCTGTACCAACTCAAGCTACAGCCTCTGAAGTGTATTTGGGTCATGTGTTAAGCACTGATCAAGTTATTCTTGCCACGGCCATGGTCAATATTAGAGATAGATTTGGCCAATTTCATCCTGCACGAGTTCTGCTTGATGGCGGTTCTCAGATAAATCTCATGACTGAAAATTTAGCGCAACGTTTGCGCTTAAAACGTGAAAGCAATGCCCTAAGCATTGTTACAGTTGGTGGCACGTCCACTCAAAGTAAACACAAGGTGTCCACTTCCATTAGATCTTTAGTCACTGCACATGAGTTTGCCGCTGATTGCTGGGTCCTTAAATCTATTTCTACTTGCCATCCTGGCAATGTTCTTCCAGCATCTACTTGGAAAATACCAAAAAATATAGAATTGGCAGACCCACAGTTTTACAAGCCAGCAAAGGTTGATATTCTGTTGGGAGCAGAGTCTTTCTATGGGCTGTTATGTGTTGGGCAAATTAAGTTAGGCTCTAGTCTGCCCTTAATACAGAAAACTTTGCTAGGATGGATTGTCGCTGGTAAATATACTGGTCCCATACCTAGTCAACAATTATGTGTTAACATTGCCGCTCAAGTTAGTGAAAACTCACTCGACTCCCTAGTTCAACGCTTTTGGGAATTGGATCAAAGCCCAAATGAGTCGAAGGCTGTTCGCCAGACAGCTGAGCAGAAGGCCTGTGAAACTTATTTCACAAAAACAGTACAACGACTGCCATGCGGTCGCTTCCAAGTCAAACTCCCTTTTAAAAATGATCCAAATGTACTTGGCCAATCCTTTCAAACTGCTGAAAGAAGATATATGCAACTTGAGCGAAAATTGTCAAAGGACAAAGTCCTACATGAAATGTATCACGATTTTATGAGAGAATACCGTGATCTTGGGCATATGACAGCCCTTAAATTTACTCCTCCAGGAATGCACTATTATATTCCCCACCAATGTGTCCTGAGGCCTGAAAGTACCTCAACCAAATTACGTGTTGTTTTCGACGCTTCTAGTAAAACGTCAACATCTTTCTCTTTAAATGAAACGTTAATGGTTGGGCCAACTATTCAGAGGGAGCTTTATTCAACTTTAGTTAATTTTCGGTTGAATAAATACGCCGTGACTGCTGACATCTCGAAGATGTACAGGCAAGTCAATGTTTCTGATGAACACAGAAATTTTCAGCTCATTTTATGGCGAGAAAGTGCATCGCATGAGCTTCAGACGTTTCAGTTGAACACTGTCACATATGGCACAGCATCAGCACCCTTTTTGGCGGTGCGCTGTTTAGTTGAATTGGCAAATATTCATGAGAAATCACATCCAGTCGCATCGGATGTTATTAAAAATTGTTTTTATGTTGATGACATGCTTGCAGGAGCAGATACTTTGGAAAAGCTGCAAGAAATATGCAGACAGGTCAAAGATGTTTTGGACTCGGGAGGATTTCCACTAGCCAAGTGGGCGTCTAACCATCCTGGTCTATTTTCCACAGATTCTACTGAGAATGAGATAGCTCTTAAATTTGAAGATGTAAATTCGATCAAGGCGCTTGGAATGCGCTGGGTTCCTCAAGATGACATATTTAGGTACCATCTTGACGTCGATTGTTTCGCTGCATTGAAGCCAACCAAACGCAACGTTTTGTCAATAGCTTCTCGATTGTTTGACCCACTAGGACTTCTCTGCCCAATCGTCACAAAAGCAAAAATTTTATTGCAAGAATTGTGGCGGTTGAAAATTGATTGGGATGAAACAATTCCCATGAGTCTTAACACATCATGGGATAAGTTTATTGAGACCTTGCGTGAGCTTCACAAAATAAAGATTCCAAGATATGTTTGTTTAGAAAACTATCAATCAGTACAGATTCATGGCTTCGCAGATGCCTCAAGCCATGCATACGGTTGCTGCATATATGTGCGTACTTGCAACAATAACGAAGTGGGTATTACACTGCTTACGGCTAAGTCCAGAGTGGCACCACTGAATGTTAAAACTATTCCTCGTCTGGAGTTGTGTGCAGCACTCCTTTTAGCCAAACTTTGGCGACAAGTGTCGCGTACGTTAGCCAAATTTAATATTGAGAGCGTAAATTTCTGGTCGGACTCGCAAGTTACTTTGTATTGGCTAAAGCGAGATCCATATACATTAGCTACGTTCGTAGCAAATAGAGTAGCTGAAATTCAAGAAATTTCCAGTAGCGAAATATGGCGTCATGTTCCAACAGATTGTAATCCAGCGGACTTGGTCTCACGGGGCACAGACATTGATGAAATTGTCAGCTCCTTATGGTTTAATGGACCTAAATTTCTCAAATTTGGTGCAGAGTGTTGGCCACAACTGCATCAATTTGAATTGTCTTCTGAGCTTCAAAGCTCTGAAGATAAAAAGAGTGCAGCTGTTCTTACCGCAATTTGCTCAGAACCAGAATCAAATTGTATTCTGGAACTTATTAGTCGTCAATCATCCTTTCCGAAATTAATTCGCATTATGGCGTATATTTTACGCTTTTGTTTCTACAAAATTCGTAGCACCTCGTTGTTAGTATCGGCATCAGAACGAAAGGTGGCATTTCTTAAATTGGTTTCAGTGGTTCAAGCTTCCACATATAGGCGCGAGTTTGATTTGTTAAGCAGGTCACAAGTGCTTTCTCCGCCTATACAGTCGCTTAATCCTTTCATACACGATGTAGAAGAATCAGGGTTAAGATTTCAATTAATTCGTGTAGGTGGAAGATTGTTGCATGGTTCCATTCCCTATGATGCAAAATTCCCATTGCTGCTGCCTAGAGATGCGCCATACGTAGTTTTATTTATTCGTTACATGCATATAAGGCACTATCATGCAGGAGCAAAGGTCTTAATTGGGCTACTAAGACAACAAATTTGGATAGTAAATGCTAGACAGGCATGCAATGCAATTGTACGAAATTGCGTACATTGTTTTCGTTATAAGCCAAAGCTGTTAGGGCAAATAATGGGAAATTTGCCGGCCGATCGCCTTCGGGAAGGACGACCCTTTAGAGTTTGCGGAGTAGATTTTTGTGGACCATTTTTCGTTAGCTATCGCATACGTGGAAGACCCCCTGTGAAGACTTATGTTGCCGTTTTTGTTTGTTTTGCGTCAAAGGCTGTTCATCTTGAACTAGTTGTAGACCTTTCCACTGATGCGTTTCTTAATGTTTTTAAAAGGTTCTTTGGGAGACGCGGACTGCCGGAGAAGATGGTGAGCGACAACGCGACCAACTTTGTAGGAGCGAGCAACGCGTTGAAGGATCTGAGTGCGGCGTTCCAGAAGCAGAAGGGCGACCTAGTGGAGTTCGCAGCCGAGCGAGGAGTGGATTGGTCGTTCATCCCTCCCAGGGCTCCTCACTTCGGAGGACTGTGGGAAGCAGCAGTGAAGGCCGCCAAACATCGGTTGGTCAGAGGCGTAGGCAACGCCAATCTGACACCAGACGAGCTGGCGACCCATCTCGTGGATGTAGAGGCACTGCTGAACTCACGGCCTTTGGTGGCACTCAGCAGCGACCCGAGCGATGGAGAGGCCATCACCCCAGGGCATCTGCTAATAGGGCAACCGCTGATTACGTTGCCGCAAGGATACGGTCCAGGAGGGCCATCGAAAGAGGGCGTGTCCGGGTCTTTGAGACGGTGGCGGCAGTTGTCGGAGCTCAGACAGCAGTTCTGGCACAGGTGGTCCAAGGACTATCTGCTCAGTCTGCAGCAGCGAGCTCAGTGGGCCAAAGACGAGGCCAACTTATCACCAGGCGACTTGGTGTTGATCCACGAGGACAACGCACCCCCCCAGAAGTGGCGTACAGGGCGCGTTATACAAGTCCTACCCGGCGAGGATGGCAAGGTCCGCGTGGCAGATTTAAAAACAGCGGCAGGCGAAATTAGGAGGCCAATTCGAAAGCTGGCGCAACTACCTTTGTGTGGTTAAAGACCAGCAGTTCTTTAACGGGGCCGGAATGTTGAAGCTTAGACGAAATTACATTTATAGACATTTTTTGAAGTTTAGTTATAGTTATGTTTTAAGAGAATTGTACATTGAAGTTGTTAGTCTAATTTAAGAGAAACTTTATGAATTTTGTGTACGTTCTAATTGCACTCTCTCTGTGTTTAACTTTGACTCTTCGGGATTTCCCGATGGCTTGAGTACAAGCTTAGAGGGTCACTTAGATCTAGTTATAATTGAAAAGGTTAATCTCGTTTATGTACCGAAACACTACGCACCGTCTATACCGCTCAACAAGTTTATAATTAAATATTTTTTATACAAAGTTAAATACCGCGTCTTCATTTATTTTCTATTAATTTTTATACTCACTAAAACCCTAGTGATTTTTCAGAGTGCCTAAAAATTTCCGCAAAAAGTGTTTGTACATTTATCTTCATTATATTTACGTTATTAGTTATATTTACACAAAAAATGGTTTTATTACTTAAAGATAGATAAATTAATAAATAAAATCAAACTTTATGAACAAAAGTGGTTTAGGTTTGTGTCAGGATTTTTCTAAAGTCAGTGTTGCCTATAGGCAACATTGGGCCTGAGTGGAACAAAAATTTTTAAACTTTTGTTATGAATAGATATGCGGGCCTTTGGGAGTTCTTCGCATTATCAAATTTATTTCAGATAGATTCATAGACAAAAGTTGTTAAAGAAACTTAGAGAAATTCAAAACACTTTACTACTCTGAAAAATCCATTTAGGGGCAATTTTGGATGCTATTGCTTTAGAAAATAACTTAAAATTTGCACCCTGCTATTTTGGGCCGCAACACTATGCACATAAGTCGCATTGATATTTTTTGGGAATATTGTAATGTTCGAGATGTATAATGCTAACAAACAACAACAAACAAATAAATGATCCAATCGATCCAGAAATGGTATATGCCTATTATCTTTTGGTGTATAAACATTGCAGTACTCAATAGTTGGCTTCTATTCCGAAAAGATTTGAAGCATATTCAATATAAGACCATTCACTTGTCCATTTTTTATTGTCAATCGGATATTGCCATTTAGCTGCTAAGCCCCACCAAAGAAAACTCTGCTTCAAAAGAGGTCTTCAGTCATAGATAATATCCCATTTTAACTCCTCGCCACGGTCTTCTGGTACAGCATCACCAGCTGTTTTTGACACTTCAACTCCAAAACTAGAAACTAAAAATATGCCCTGGATACTCTTAAAGCGATCACGTGCGATCAATTCAAGTATTGGATTGAGTGGGGCCCAAAAGGACAGTGCAGACTGTAAAAAACTGGATATCCCCACCCAAAATGCTTAAAGTGTGACGACTCTATATTTGCTCAAATTCACTCAAAAACTTCTTTGTTTCATTTTAAACATAATTAATGATTAAATATAATTGAAGATATAAAAAAACCATCCAAATAATTTATTAACATATATTAAAATGCAAAAAAATTGTATTCAGCAATTGCGTATACGTACAGTATAAAAATGTAACACTCAGGCCCAATGTTGCCTGTAGGCAACATTTCGGTGGGGCCAAACTAGGATACCCAGGACCTTGAAATTTTTTTCTGTGACTATTTGTGGCTATTTTAAGATAATTCTAAGGTCAAATATTTTTTAAGTCCTCCCATTTTAATTCGGGCCTGAAAGGGTTAAATTAATTAATTTTTGACAAACCTTTTTTAAAAAAAATTTTTCAAACTAATATGGCGTTGATTAAAAAACTAATTCAATAATAAAAAATGATTGTTATTTATTAGTTTGATTTAGCACATGCCGATGTATCCCATTTGCAACAAAAAGCAGCTGAATGTATTTTGACTATTTTTGGAACTGCATACCGGCCTTAAATTTTAAACTTTTGCAAAATATGTCGATAGTACTCAATTTTTTTAAATTAAACGTGTAATGTCTTCAGTGCCAGCGTTCTAACTAGGACCATTAGAGATGAACATATTCCTAATGAACAGTGGTGCAACAAAATGAATATTTTATTATTATTATTATTATTATTATTATTTATTATAATATTTTTTTTAATATTAAATTTGTTTTTAAAATTTTTTTTTTTTAAGTATAGATCTTAATATGACGAAATATCTTATAAGTTTGAAGTTTCTTTTATATATCCAAATATCACAAAAACTATAAATTTTAAAATTCTTTTGAAAGCAGGTTATTCTAGCTTTTATCTAAACTATATTGCGAAAAAGTCTTTCTCTAGTGCTTCAAGTGCCTCCCTCGACATCATTCCTATCGGCTGATTTATAGTAATTTTTAAAAGGCTTAGTTGGACAAGCAGTTTTTATATTTTTTTAGGTACACCAAAAACTTATATTATTCACGTAAAAAAACGGATATGCTTTAGTTACAACCATATTTGTATTATTTTATCATGATATCTCGCCCACTGTGCATGCACTAAATATGTCAGTAGTTCCATTGCTCCGTCTTTATTCGCCTTCGCATTGTCTTTGTAGGCGATGTCGCACATCTTTGATCTCTGTTGGTGGCAAGCTTTGCTCCCAAAAGGTTCAAAGGCTGATTACCAACTAATTACAAAGTAGTTGCAATTTGAATGCCCCCAAGTGCCAGCTAGTACCACTAACATACTCATCTGCTGGGTAAGCTGGTAAGGGTGGTGCTGTAGGTGGTTACTCGACACGGCATGTGGTAGCCGTCTTAATGCCGCTAATTTAGTGCTCATTAATTTTCCATAATTTGCACAAAACAATTTGCTGCCTCTGCAAAAGTAAAAGCACACAAAGTCAGCTCAAATTAGCTGAGCAGCGGACAAGTTTTGCAGCTCTGCCAACATTTCTGCCGGCGTCAACTGCGCAGCTGGCAGAGCAGGCGTCAATATGTAGGCATGGCTCTGCAGTCAACAAGTGTAGAAAAATTAATTACTTATACATATATGTATTGTATTTAGTCGATTGTACATAAGTAAATAATAAAAGAAAAGTGAAACGAACAATTAGCTCTCGTTTTTCATAGTATGTGGTCGCTGTTGCTGCGCCACTGCTGCTGCGTTGGTGGTAGAGGCAGTTACATTCTGTTGCACATGCAACATGAGGCGGCATCTCATTGGCTTTTAGTCTAATGCGGCCAATAAATCGCTTAAAATTCGTCTGCCAGTGCATCTTTAATTTAAGTTTCATCTTGGATTTTAAATTTTTCTATTTTTTCTTCACTTTTTTTTTAACAAAAATACAACTTTGAAGTCACGCAACCTTAGCATACGAGGGCAGGCTGAAAAGTAATTGGGTTAGCTATGAACAAATCCAACCCACATTTTTAATGTTTGTGAACTATCACAAATTGTTGTTAAGTATTTAAATACAAGGAAATTTTGTTGCTTTTTAATGTAGTAACCTAGGGCAGTTTGAGAAGTCAGTGATTTATTGAATGCCGCACTGTCTCTCTGAAGTAGTATTATTATCATAATACCATCAGTATAGAAACATTAATTTAGCTGCTAAATAAGTTTTTGTTTGTCAGCTATTGAAAAAAGAAAACCTCGAGAATTTTACTGAGAATAAGAAAAAGTGATTTTTGGGGATGATTGAGGCTTCATAATTGCTATGTGAACACTGCACTACCAATCTCAATGCTTGAATGTTGCTATACTGAGTTTCGTTCTGGTGGTACCAGTACAAGTGGTCCCGAAAGTTCAGGTCATCCATAAGAGGTCGTCGAGAGATGCAATCAAAAAACGACCTGACACATTGAGAGCAATAAAAAGAGGCGAGTTTACTTTAAATAACTAAAATACATATGTACTTATGTAATCAAAAAAATCATTGTTTTAAAATTCCCGGTTTTTTTTACCCGCTTTTCCACCCTTTTGTGACTCGAAATTCCCGTTTATTAAAAAAATAGCGATGGGAGGCCTAGCCATACACTAGATTTAATTTAATTTATCGTTTGTGAAAATATAGATTTGTATGAATAAATAAGCTCTAAATCAAGAATGCGCAGGTAGTTTCATTTTTTCCCTACTCAGAGGGCAATAAATATGGGGCAGAGAAGACTCAGCATGGAATAGAAAACATAACATCTAGGGTCTTATCCTTTCAAACATCAAACAACGCGAGCAACGCATCAAAATCAATATAAAATACACAAATTTTAAGCCATTGTTTGACTTGTCTGAATTTTACCAATATGGTTTGTCCAACTTTACGACAATCTGACCAAAAATCAAATATTTGTGACAATAACAAAATTTACGAGTGCGTCAAGATTCGTTTAAGTTGTTGTTGGGTGGCATTGCCAGGCGGTGGTACTTTTAACAACTTTACAAAGCTGGTCAAAGTTTTATGAATCAAAATGTTTACAGGCTTCGACAGTTACTTGGGTATACAACTTCTCAGCTTTCTTTTTTCACTCAGAAATTTATTTATTATCATTATGAAAGAAACTAGACTATATACTAGATCTAGTTAGTTATACTTTAATGTTCGTGCCTTACACAAAAAAACAACAATTGTAAGAAGAGAGAAAAATTAATTTTCAAAATGGTCAACGCAGACGCAAATCCAACAGAGATCTTAAGAGCAAGTCAGCAATTATTTATTTCGAATATACAATATCAAAATCTTAGGCGTACTGTCATCATTCAGGGCTGGCTAAGTCTGATTATATCCAGTGTAATACTCTGTTGCTCCATACTGACCTTAAATATGCGTGCTGAGATCGCAGAGCTGCTGCAGCAATTTCTCTTCAAGGAACTCACAGTAAAGGAGCAGCATTTTCTGGAATTCTGTGAGTATTGTACGCTATTAACAATGGAATACTTTACCGAGCCCAAACTGTTGCACAGGGTTGTTCATCTTAAGCACAATTACCTGTGGGCTGTCACTGATGAATACTGGTGTCAATCTTTTGCTGCTTATTGGTGTGGCCAGAGTAAGTACAGTTCCGTGTTCTTCTTTTCTTTTATCATATTTTCCTGCAGGAAAGTAGCGGTTTTCTACAGCCTTGGCTGATTTTCAATGGCTCCATTTTCGGTGCATCGGTGTTTTTGGCCATTTTTTATGCAACAGCTTGCCTATTTATAGATTGTTCAATCTTTTTGTTGTGTTCCTTGGTTTTTTTGCTTATTATGGGTAAGTGGAATAAGTCACTAACTCACTCGCTTAATGTTGCTCACTTATGTCCCTAATAGGACTTTGGTACAAGATCTACCATGAAGTTTTTAATCTGGCTTGTATAATGAAGCAGCAGAAGCGTTCCAATTGCAACGACCTCGGCTTGGCGGGTGCTCAGCATGCCTGGACCGGCATTATGTCTCGGGTGCTCTCAAACAAATAGCTCTCAGAATGCATAGATGCAAATTTTAAGTTATTTTATTTATTATCCCACGGACTGTGTATAACAAAGCATTTCGGGATTATGTTCGCTTTCGTGGCTGGTTCTTTTTCTTGGAGCAACGAGCTTTACTATTTTAGACTAATCTTTGATCAATTTACCAATTGGGTTTCAGTTGACTGTTGCAACTGTATAGCCCTATACAAGTTTTATGTATAATTAACAAAATTCGGGCATTAAATACCATATTAGTTAAAAAATTTATTTTCAGCGGTTCTTCGAAAAAAACAATTTTTATATCCTGTAACTGTAAGATGCAAGCCGTAAATATATGTTAAAGAGAGAAGAAAACTTCAGAGACCCCCCTAATCTACGTAAAGTACATATTAGTATCAGAATGACTAGAGAAGTGAAGCGGATAGTTTTGGAAATCGATTTTGATAATTATATCCTGAACCAAAGGCGAGGATTTGGTGAAATGTATGTTACTTAGAGAAGGAGATATCGGTGACCCCCTCAAAGTTTCGAAGAAGATTGATCTAGACATGTCCGTCCTAGTGTCTGTCTTTCTGAAAGCCTCAATCTTGGATATTCTTAGAGCAAGAGCACGGGTTGGTTGCTTAAGAAAATTCCAAAAGATATAGTGAGAACGCCACAAGATATTTGAGCTCAAAAGTCGTAAAAATCGTTATTTTGCAAGTACAATTTGTTTGGTAAAAATCATTGGAATTGAAAAGATCGATTCAAAAAGCGATACACCTTACCTATCATCAATACAGAAAAAAAATTTATTTTTCTTCACCCAGAAGGAATTGCATAGATATCGTACAATCTGCAAAAAAGGCATATAAAGCAACTAGTCAGGCACTGCTTAGAAAGCTGGGAAAAGGTGGTCGAAGGATCATCTTTTGAAACTTCTTATGGAATTGGCGTTGCTGAAACTTTCCAGGTGGCTAAAACTTTCACAGTTACCCGCTGATAAAAAACGTTAACAAAATAAAAAAGAGTTCTGCCAACTTGACTCTCTGCCAACTTATCAGCCTGCCCTCGCAAATAGTTAGACTCGAATCGGCATTATAATTGCCACTGCATTTTGATTTGAGACTTGTCGGCAACTCTGTAATTTTGAGCAATGGCAATCAGAGCTCAACCGTTTTGTGGCACCATTTTGCGCCTTGTATCTGCTTTATTTACAACATAATAGATATAATCATCATGCTACAACCCCTGGCTCTGGGCACAAACAAGCCGTGGCAATTTGACACCAAATCAACGCACTGAACCGCGCTGTCCTGGCCATGGTCAATGCCAGCTAAAAAGCCATGAGGCGTTCGCTGGCCACAAAAGCGCAAGTAATGCGAAGCTTTTGACGTGGTTTCATTTACCAAGAAAGTGAAGCAGTCAATCGACTTGGTTTTTGGGTCGGTTTTTTGTTTGGTTTTGGTTTGGTTTGCTTTTGCCTTTAGTTGCCCATTGGCCGGCATCTTGAAAAAGGAAAGTTGTTGTGGGCGCTGAAGGGTATTGGTATGTGCAAGTGGAGCAGCGGGAAAGTGACAAGGCTCTTACTGAAAGTGGTAATCCAATGCCATCCATTGCATTGAAGCAGTTACTTTAAAAGTGTCAGCTCTATGCTGTGGTATCTGCCGCAAGAGTTTAATGATCCTTGACTTGGGTCTAGTGCACTGCGTGCGCAACTTGCAACCGGATCCATTTTTAGCAGGGTGGAGTAAATAACTTGATGGAACTAGTAGCTTGTCTTAACATGGGAGTGTTACTAAGTGCCAATGGCCCACCTGAGTTTCAGCTTAGAAATTGTTTGTGCTGGACACGTTGGTATACAAATTTAGATAAGCCGAGCCATAAATTGTAATAGCTTTGTAAAACACGAGGATACCCTGTACCAACACATGGCAATCAAATCCGGTATATTGCTTCAGAACTCTTAAAAGATATTTATTAGCCTTTGGTTACTTTATCTTCATAAACACACGAAACGAAACGAATTTTGTACAAAAAATATTTTTTTGGCCGATTGGTCCTATAGGAGCTACATGATATAGTCAACCGATTTTGATCAAATTTGGGTGCTTGGGACCTATAATAAACTTCCGAGTGCCAAATTCGGTTGCGATATCAGTATAAACATACGAAACATACCAAATTTTGTGCAAAAATCGATTTTTTGAGCGATCGGTCCTACGGGGGCTATATGATAAAGTCATCATCATAGCTTTTGCAGATGATATAATTATCTACAACCCTAGTAAAACAATAGATACTATTAACCGCGACTTACAATTCAACTTTGAAATAATTGAAGAATATTCAGAAGACTGGTTTCAAAAAAATTAAAAATAAACAAATGCGAAACAATATTATTCGGACCTCCCTCTAAATTCAGCAACTACAACATCAAAAACAGATGGAAACATTTTTAAATTATATCAAATGAAACCAATAGTGCACTCCCCAAAAAAAGCGTCGTATCATATTTACGAGTATATTTAGATACTGTTTGGCCACAAATAAAAGAACTTGGATTTCCAATTCCAATAACAAGCCGACTTCGCAGTTCGACACTTTATTTGCGACTAATCTTGACTTATAATTTATTTTACATTACCACTTCAGTGTGGATTTTGAGAGAAGGAACAATATGAAGAATATGCTCAAAGCGAACATATATATATATAAATGCATAATGTAAGAGAACGCATAGATTGCAATTACAGTCTATATTATAAGTTTGTCTACAGTTAATTTTCGGTTCAGTAAGTTTATAAATGTAATCTTCCCAAACAGATACGTTTTATATTTCAACAAACATGTCAAAACTCAGCTAGCTAAAAAAAAAAAAAAAAATTTTATAGTCAGCCGATTTTGATCGAATTTGGTACAGTGTTGAAGATCTCTAAAAAACTTCCGAGTGCCAAATTTGGCTACAATATATTCATAAACAAACGAATTATCCATCTAAAACTTTTCATTTTTTTCGAGGTCCTCTGAAACACCCCTGTGGGACCTGTATAATGTAACCCCGATATCGAAAAAATAAAATACAATTTTCTCCCGTAGGATAATAAGGGATCTTATCTGAAATTTTGGTTGCTCTAGCTCTGACCATCTCTGTGATCTCGACGTTCATCGACTTTTCTAGTGACCCTGATCATACTTTAGGTAACTTTGGGCTGTCTCCGACGTCTCCTTCTGTATGTTCCATACATTGTCGGCTTGCACAAACTTAATATACCTTTTGTACCATAACGTACAGGGTATTATTACGTATATGTTATATAGTATATATAAATATGCAATGTTGCATTATATGAAGTCCAAAAAGTTTTGGCATTTCCCGACTTCTTCCCCAAAATTAGGCAACTTAGCCCATTTTGTAGTGAAGATATTGGGAGCTCATATGCAAAAACGAATTTGGAAATTGAGTTTGAGCACATAGGAAGTGTAAAGAATTTTTTAATGCCAAATTAAATTTTCTGAACTTGTTACCAATTATTCGGTAACTGTTTTTTATTTCAGCTACACAACTTAATTAATATTTTACATTCAAAGTTACTTATGCTGTTTCTTGATTGGTGTGTTTGTACTGTGTGTCTGTCATTTTCAATTAGAAGCCAAAGTTTCTTTAGCCCCTTCAATATCAAAATCTTTTGTTTATTCATATTTTGCACTCAAGTTCAATGAATTTGCTTGATTCAAACAAATTGGAAAAGTTCACAATCAAAATTGTTTTTTAGCCAGTTCGTTAACATTGTAGGAAAATTGTTTGGGATGATATTGAATGCAAAAAACGCAGCTCATTCAAATGGTTTGCAATTAAAGAGACGCAAAAATTAACTTAGTAAAAGCTATTGTTGGTTAGCCTTATGATACTGCTACGTTTATACACAAAAATGTACATATGTGTAGTTGGTATGCATGTTTGTATATATTTCTCACTAATTACGTAGCCGCCTAGTTGTTTGTTCGAGTTGTTGTTTATTTTCACCGGCACAAATTTCGTTTGAATTTTGCTTTTATTTTTTATCTCAATTTTTTTTATAATTGCTTTTGCAAGCGATTCGTGTGTTTTTTTATACTCTGTATCTAAAGGGTGTATGCAGTTAGTGCAAAAAAAATTGTGTGCTTTATGCTTAGATAAAAACGAAAAAGAGCCTCTAATGTACATATCATTTACAGGGTGTCCAAATGAGTAATATAAGAAAACAGTACTTCACTTATGTCAATAAATGCTAAGGGCCATTTACTCATATTCATTTTTAGCCAATATCGAAATGTATGTGGATTTAGTTCTTTGCTGTTTTCTCTGTCAAGTGCGCGAACTTAAAGGTGAGAAATTTAGAGCAAGGATGGAAACACGAAAATATGTGGCCAACCTGGCTGAAAATGTGGCAAGGCTGTCGAATTCACAGCTTGTACTTTTAATTTAAAAATTAACTATAAATATAAGCAAATTTTATTATTGCTTCAATCTGTAAGAAGGTGAAGTGTCTTGATTATTGTCAAACCCCTTTTTCCAAAGAAAAACTTTTTGGCTTATACCATTAAATTTATCCGGTTATATACCTCGTTGCTTAGAAATCTTTGCAAAGTATACATTAATTTTAAACTGCCTCATCTATTAATATAAACTAAGGGGGCTCCTCCATCTGCGTGCTTCGCACGCCAACCCCAGATCTTCTTTGTTTAATTCGGATCATCCGGACTATTATCCCACTTGGTGATCGTCCCCTTGACGTGGTGACGGGGCTCAGTAGCTGCAATGACTCTAAGAGCAATGCCGGCGGTAGCATAGCTACTGGTAGGGCCATCCTTGCCGAAACGATCTTCGAGGAGCAGTGAAGCGAAGAGCTATCCACAACGTAGCGTCTGCACTCAGAATGAGCGGCTGAAAAAGGCGTCTGTTCTCCAGGTTAGGTGCGGCCTATTTTAAAACTTTTCCATCACTGCGAGCAGAGTTGTCAGGACTGACTTTGAGCTTATAACTTACTGTCAGAACACTGCTCCTTCACATATTTCTTCATAAGCATGAGAGTAAATCCGAGGAATATTCAATCTCAAAGTGGTACCCGTGCTTCTGCGGCTAATCCACCTGCTTCGGCAGCATGCACGACTTGCTATGCTACAGTCGGTTCTGCCCGACTTTACAATACACTGGAACAGCAGCGACCTGCATGCTGCTCTGATTTTCAACTGGAATAGGAATGTTGACAATGGTTTCTTCGATACTGTTCTGTTTCAATTTTTGTTTTGTTTTATTCACTCTCAAAAATTCTTTTATTGTAATGCTTACCTTAAATTCGCACTGCACAAATGCCTTAATTTATAGATTAGTAGATAAGTACAATTTTTGCAAAACAAAACAAACTATTCCTGAAAACAACTGTTGCAAGAAAGACTTAATGCCATCAAATATTGGAACAAATGTAAACAACAAAGGGTTGTTGTTATTCCCCCTTTCAAGATACATTCTAATGTTACGTATGCGTTCTCGCCTGCATGATTCCAACGCATCGAGGTGAAACTTACATTGTGCACATCTTATGATGTGTGGCTATCACAAAGTGTAAGTTTCACCTCGATTCGTTCACGCATACGATCACAATCGGTACCACACTGAGTTTTTTGTTGACTTATTTATATACAATTTATTGTCGAAAGAACTTGACTTTCTTTAGATATTTTAATAATTCTATATATAGGCTTTACCCAACAATATAGTATCGTAACGTCATACGAGCAGAATAATTAAAAATATGGACTTCCGATATGCATCACATACGTCACCCAACCGTGCCGATTTAATCATTTTTTAAATTTGTTTTCCCTAAGAAAAATTTATAGATTATGTTCATATTTTTAAAAACCGAACGGATATTCCTTTTCCATGGTTTAAATTTACAACTACGTGGGCTTATAAATACGTCTAAAAAAATAAAAAATATGAAACTATTTTTAAGACCATTTAAAAAAACTGTGCCACACTCTTGTGGAGCTCAATTCAAAAATTCTTTACTACCCTCGGAGTTGAAGTGTGTATATTAGTTGGTATGTCTGGCCCATAGCAGATCCACTGTTTTTGTTTTTGTTGCATGGGTTAATCAATTGCCTGAACCCAGTGAGTCGTTTAATTTATTTTAATCTAATTGTTTTTAATTAAAACAAATTTTCATTTGATTTCACCAATGTGTTTTTTTTTTTTAATTTTGTTATTTTAATGTTTGCGGCCAATACGAACAGAAAACAAATGCCTTATTATGCTCATTAATTTGCTTGAATGCAGCGCCCTGGGTTATTGCCATCTATATATGTATATGCGCCAAGTATATAAATATGTACGTTTTTGTATTCATAATAAATAAAATAACTGCTTGCACAGACGCCATCTGTAATGGATTCGATTAATTGAATAATTGTATTTATAAAAACTTTTATTTAAATATTGTATATATATATTGGCCATATACACATCACTTGGTCTTTTATTTGTTGGACTGATAGCCTTTAAAAGAAAGATTTTGATAAGCCTACAATTAGTTGGCCTTTGTATATATTATTTTATGCATAAATACAATATTTTTATAAAAGGCGACGGTATGTAAACACTCTATATCTATATATGTATATAAAAGAAAGTTATGTTATCGGCTGGACCGATTTTGACGATCTATGGTTTCTTGGATTCGTCTCCGGCAGGTTAACAGAATAACTATTTAAACATCGGGGAAATTCACATAAAAAGAAACAAGCCGCGAAATACGCTTACGGGGGGAGGGAGTTAGATATCGACATGAATCTTAAAATCTTCCTATGCGTGACGTTTATGCGCATCATTCTGCTTCATAGCTGTTATAGTCTCTTCGATCCTTTTACTCATACTAACAGACGGACAGACATACATGACTAAATTGGCTGTTGATGCTGATCAAGATTATATAAGCTTTATGGGGTCTGCTACGTCTCCTTCTGCCCATTTCATATATTTGCACGAACTTTTTACACCTTTAGGGGTGTAACAAAGTTGTCTTACACAATGAGTTATACTCAAGAACGGCTGGACAGGTTTTTATAATCTATGATGATTTGTTAGATTCGTCTTTGCCCGGAATAGCAGAGTAACGAAATATTGCAAAAAAGCACATTAAAATAAATAATCAAGAAAGATATTTGATAACAGCTCGCATCCTTTCGTGCGGATTGGCCCAATGGCGTTGTGACGCATTGAAGTAATGGTCATTATTGACTCCGCCACCCGAGCCATTGCATTCATTGCTTCGTGGCGGGGTGCAGAAGTTATACGACTATACTTAGAACGCAGAACAGAGAACACATAGAGTTTACGATTGAAGAGAAGGAACACTATGCTTCGGAGACAGCTCAGAGAAAACTTTGTATTTAGTACTGCAAAGCGGGATCGTGAAACATTGTGTAGATAGAAAAACAGACAGGTAGGAAGATGCTAAGCCCAGCCAGTAAGTACGCAGGAAAAATTGTTTTGCAGAGAACGCAATGCGCCTGAACGGTAAACCTGTAGACAGAGAGATAGACAAGTGACACAACACAAAACAGATTCGCTTTTTGAGAACTATGGATTTTTAGATGTGAGTTTAAACGGAAAAATACTCCTTATAAGTAATCGACTTTATCTGCACCAAAGTTTGGCGCCTCTAACTTATAGTCACTAAGATCTAGGTGTTCATACAGACGAATGATTAACCATAAAATTTTGGAACAATGAACTGCCACGCCATCGCACAAGTCTACATGGTTAAAGATCATACAAAGTATTCACGTATTGTTAATATTGCTGCATACTTTTAGGCCGAAAATAAAAATGTATCTGTGGCTGATGGTAATCAGTTGCACATTTTATGGAGTTACTGAAAATGTTTTTGCTTGAAACGTTTCAAATGAAGGGCCATTCCATCTCGACCTTTTAGTTTTTTGTTTTTAATAATTACTTCTAGGAATCATTTTTTTAATGAAAAATTCGTTTTTTTTAAAGAAGTACATTTTAAAGTCTAAGGTCTTGTTACTTGTTGCTGTACTTTTTTGTAGATGTACAAAGAAGTAAATCGCATATGCTGAAGTTCAATGTATTGCAACTATAAACATTCTGTTTTTTTCTTTGCATATCGCGTTAAAAATTTCAACAAACGAAGTACTCTAGAAACTGAAAAACTGATGATCGTCATTGTTAAAATATTTTGATTTTCCAAATAAATTATATTACAAATGCATAAATTTGAATTTTCAAGAAGAGTCTCTTCCCAAAAATCTATTTTACAAAAATCACTTTTTTTAATATTTCCGCAAAACCAATAAATTTTTTAATTTTTAATTTAAATTGAAAAATTGTTGTTTATCATGTTGAATTTATGCAAGTGTATGTAAAATATAGATAGACTTGCCGAAGAACCTAAAAATGACCTCCATAATATGGTTAGAAGGACAAAAGAAAGTAATCTAGACCAGAGGTGCCCAAGGGCTGCTTACGGAAGAGCAAACACCAACACATATGAAAGAAAAACACTAACACATCTAAATCAAACCGTTTTTTCATGTTATTATGTGTGTTATGCTCATAAAATGTTTTGTTTTTCGTTGTAACTATTTTTTCTTTACAAGCTATTCCTTAATACTCACATTTGAACATTATTACTGCCGTAATGACCAGCCCTATGCTCAGGCATGGAGTAAAAGGAATAAATAAATAATGACCAGTGTGAACAAAATAAAGTAGTGTTTTTTTTTTTTCGTAGTCTGTTTTTTTAATTTTGTTTCTGTAGTTTAATTTTATGTGTAAATGATCACGTTGGCATGTGCTTTATCAACCTAATAAAAAACAACATGAATAATGGTAAATTTTTTATTCTTGGATTAACTTTTGTAATCAATGCGACATTAGTTACTTACAATTTATGAAAAGTTTGGTATACGCGGAAAAATAATTAATTTAATTGTTGTGGCAAATAAAACAGTGCTGCCTACAATGACTGAACTAGTGGCGCCATCTAACGTCAAACATCATTAAAAATGTAACAACACCCTTTTGTTTTGTTATCTGCGTGCACTTGCCTTAAATTTTTGGCCGTAATTTTTCGTGACTACTTTTGTTATATGAGGTTTTTCTATTATGGCCGTAAATTTTCCAAAAAAATTTGTGAAAATAATTGCGACACCTTTTTGACCTTTAAAAATTTGGCAAAAAACCCAAAAACTGTTTACCGCCTTTGAGTAAGTACCTGGTATTCATAACTAATAATTTTGAATTTATAATTCATATTATTGAATTTTTTACCTACTTGACTTAAATATCTAAAAAATACTCCGTTGAAATCTTAATGAAATAATACAACTGCTGGAACTCATAAATTTAATTTAATAATCTACTATCGTAATAGGATCGTACAAATTTTTAAAATGGTTTAACCAGCAATTGTTATATTGATATAAGCTAATGCTTGCAATTCATAAAATTTTCATATCGCTTTGAAGTTTGTGGTGCTATGATCCAAAATAAATTTAAATGGTGTTATATAATATATCACCAAAATTACAAGAACAAGATTTTTGAAAGTCTTAACATAACACATGCAGCAACAGCCATGTGTCTCTCGAAAAAATCGATCGATTAGTATGTCACGGTTAAAAGTTTGTCTGGGAAAACGATTCTTGTATTCCGTCAGTTTGGAGTTTCACTTCACTATGGGGGACTATTTTGGTTCTCAAGTTCTTTGGAAACTGGTATCCCGTACAGCATTGAACCTCATAGAGGTCACTGAGAAAGATTTGCAAATCCGCACTTCGTGTTAGCTTTTGATTCGGAAGAACATATGCTTCAACAAAGGGGCTGCATCCGGGCAAATCCGAATCTATGATTAGTACCTTAAAAAAATGTGAGGGCACTGCCATTGGAATCCAATCCTTAACTACGTAATCAACTGACCACATTTCAACCACATTATTTTTGGGCAAATACACTGGACCTGTATAGGCATACACTGAACCATATTCTTTCGCCAATTCCAAAGCATATTGTTCAAGATTGCTCCAGAGTTCCGACTTAAGTGCTTTGCAAATGCGTTTGGGTGCATCCGCAAGCAATAAATGTTCACTATACTTAATTTTAAGGATGCTATCGCTCCTCAAATGCTCGCAAACCCATTGAGCTACCCCTGTATGCAGATCACGAGCGACAATATGGTCAGTGTGAATACTTAGGTTTTCGGTGCTGAGAAGTCCGTATTTAAGCATATCCAGTATGTTATCATTTTCCAAGCGCTGTTCCTTTGCCTCAAATAGTTCATCGAGCTTGTCACTTAATGAGGACATTATCGTTTCATGTACTCTGTCTACCAAGTGGTTTGAATGCTTCCACAGGCTTGCTTCATGATCGTTTTGGTTGGTGCAAAACTAGATGTTATGCTTTCAATGAATATTTTGCATATTTCATAAAAAGACATTTCAACTTACCAATGGATACAGCTTATGACGGTGGTAGAACACATTGGGATCTCTTTTAATTAGGCTTATAAGGCGTGTTATGGAGATATTTTCGAAAACGTATCGTCCTACCATGAAGCCTGCCGCTAAGCCGAGAAGACTAAACGCGAGCTGTGGCATTTTTATTTCAAACTTCTTATTACCGATCAAAATATAGAGAAATTATTATTATTTATTATTGTAACTTAGAAATATATATTGAGAATAGTTAATGTTACAATAATGAAATATTATATGGTAAGAAATATGTCAATTCAAAATGACTACTAAGTTGTTATCCAAATGTGAATTTTACTTTTCTCATTCGACAATCTCAAAGTTTTGTAGCTTTGGAAGTATTGCGGCTTCTTCGTTATATAAACAAGCAATCTATTAGACTTGAAAAATTTTCATTATAAATTAATGTTAAATATAAATAAAAATAAAACTTTATAAAAAAAAAAACTAGCAAAGCGCAAAGAATTTTACGCTTTGGTACGCAGCTGCAGTGATGCCCAGATGGCGCCAGCAAAAATATAAGCTTTTCTGTTTGAGCGCTAAAACCAAAACATTAAAGTGCAGCAACTTATTTTGATAGCAGAAACAATGTCACGTAGGCAAAATATGTGAACAAATAAAACAAGTAGGCCAAAATTGCGTTGTTTGCAAAATAAATACCAAGTAATGCTTTGTGTTTCTGGCGCCATCTATTGTTAGCTGCGCCACCTACATGTCAATTGCCCCGATATGTTTGGTCACAGACTTTACGCATACAGAAGGAGTTTTTTCTTACACGACTTTTTACAGGGCAGCTTACTTACGACAATAATAAGAATTATAATATAGTGTGGTAAAACTGTACTTTCTCTCGATAAATCTATAGTGTTTCCTACAAGCTCTAGAGCTCCTCAGTCAGTTCAATTCCGAAACAAATTTTATTACATATACGAAACGGTTTTAGCTGAGAAACATCATCAGGTTTCTATGCCCCACAAAGAAGAATATACTTCTTCTAGCAAGAGCTTCACAACCTGCAAGTATGTGTTGAAAGGTTGACACCTCAATTTGAGAAAACCTACATGTGCTCGATATTACGATTCCAATAATACTCCGGTAGTTCTTGAATCTGCATTATTCCGTAAGCAATCTTGTCAGTAGTACAGTAATTAAATTAGTGCGATAAGTACGGTAATACCTTTAATCCAATTGAATGCCAATTACATTTTATTTTGTATTATCCTTTACATTTGCGTCATAAAAGTTGTACTGCCATTGTTGAGTTCCCCAGAAAATGTTAGTGTTCCTAACTATCTTGAAGAGGTTTTAACTGCTGCACTCGATCACATATACGAATATGTTTCTTCCCAAGGCTACTTTTGATCAATGTTTTTCAAGATATTGTAAAGTTTAGTTGAAACGAATTGGATATCAATGTCACTTATTATAGGATTATCGAAAATTCGAACCTCCAAAACGATTGTCTGAGCCCGCCAATTCATAGCAGGCAAGCTAATTTACGTTTAGAACAACTTCTGTTGGGTCAATTAGCTTTATATATAATATAAAGCTATGATCTCACTTAAAACTTTTTTCAAAGAAAACTGTAACAACCATAACTTACTGGTAGTTAATGATCACTATTCAATACCCAAACATGAAGAGCTCTCCAATTATGGTCTTATTGAAGAACAACAAACATTTGATCTCATAACCTTTAATTTTTAGATTGCTTAACAACCGTATCCATAGCTAAACACATCAACTCCCATTCGATTAGAAACACTGCCCCACAAGCATGTTGCACAGTGCTGCATTCGATTTCGTTTGTGGCACGATTAATGCGTTATAATGCATATTGCAAGCATATTAAATGGCCACCAAGCTCATTGAACACGCCGCTAGGCCTTAAAATTAATGATCATTATGTTAATAATGATGATGATGATGGTGCTGATGATGCTGCAAAAACAATCAATTATAACAAGTTTCCTACCGATATAGATACAGATACAAAAATAAAAACAGCTGGATACAAAAGGGGGCCCCCACTCAAATGAAACGAATCGAACTTTGTTGTAAGTATTGTAGCGCTTTCCAAGCAACTGTTGAAGCAACGACGATGCTGCCACTTGGCGGCTGATGATCTGCTGCCAATGTCGAGATCCGAGAGATACTACTTTGTGTAGATACTTTCTTTTTATTGCCGTCACAAGAGCCAAACGTAACGAGTTCAGATCAATTTTTGGTTAACTTCAGTTCAATAAAGTTTTGCTGCTTGCTTATGAATAGGGTTTGAAAATTTTCTGAAAATGTACCTTCGCTCTTGTATGGTTATTGTAGTTATACCATTTGGCTATTGAACAACAATATGTTAAAAATAAAAATTAATACATTGAGAGTGAAAGTTATTGCTTTTGTAGTCGATCATCGTCATCATCATTATCAACAGAGTGAGCATCAGCTCCAAGTTCATTATATTATATGATTTTTTTTTTTTTTCTTTTTTTCTCACAGCTGCTTCGAAGTAACCCACACGCTGATTTCTTTTAATATACACAGCATTCAATTTAACTTGGCTGTCATAAAATTTAAGTCATGTTAACTTAATTAATAACTTTTACTTGATCGAACTATTACAAAATATGCGGCAATATCGGTGCAACATATTAACGCCTACTAATCAAAAATAAAAATTGTGTGAAAAACATGTATAATTATAAAAAATACGTTAATTTAGTTATGAGTTGTGCAGCAGCTGCGACTTTCCAGCACCATTTTTTTAAACACTGGCAGGCCAGTTGGCAAGTTCTCCAAGACTGTAGGTATGAACATCCAACAACCCATTTTTATGACGCGACTTGCCTCAATTGTCTGCCCCAAACGCAAATTGTTATTAAATACTTTTTTACGACTTATAAAACCTTCATTTTGGTAACTTTCGCTTTTTGTTTTGACACTCACTCAAACTGACGTTGTTTTTATTTTTAGTTTTATTTTTTATGATATGAGCTAATGTAGACATATAGACAAGAACCAGATTATAAGACAATTGTGTGAATGTAATTGTGGGGTCCCCAAGTGTAGTGTGTTGTGGCCCAAAGACAAATGGCCCAGCACTTTGGCTATGGCTAATTTGTATAATTTCGTGAGCCACTGCACAGTGGTTTAAGCTGTATGGTGATAGGCTTGAAAAAAAACTAAGAATTTATGAGTTTTTTTTGTACTGTATGCTTTCGATTATTTTACAAGAATATTTTTCATAGTTTTCTCATAGTAAGTACAGAGCCTTGCTCCGAATTTCACAAAACAAAAAAGAAATAAATTTTATTTATTTTTTTAATTTTTATTAAAATTTTTTTATTTTTTATTTAAAAAAAAAAAAATATATTTTATTTATTTTTTTAATTTTTATTTTTTTTTTCATCGAATAAATTTTATTCGTTTTCGTTTTTGCATGTTCCCAACTTCAGATTTTTTGGCGATATCTTCTCATGTTTCCCACACTTTTTTCGATAAATTCTAATGTTCTACTTACATTTACTGCAATTTAATTATTTTTATAACAAAATTAATTTTTGTGTGCAACAAATCAACCCGGTCGCATCTATCTGTTATCGATATGGTAATGTGTGTATGTATGTGAACAACTGCCAAATAATTGTTTTCGATTGTGCATGCTATTTTAATATTTATCTAACTTAATATTGGCATAAATAGAATCTAAAAATATTAAAAAAATGATTTTGCCAATATGTTTTGATTTTTCTTGCAAAAAATCAGTCGAATTCAATCCACATAAAAAATTCGATTCGTTGGAATCGGGAGTACCAAACATGATAGATCAAAATGAATCCGATTGAATTATTTGTTTGAATGCTCTGAAGCACGGTTGATAGGTATCAAATGCACTATATTTCATTTGTCGAAGTTAATACTTCCACTTTACATTTAACTTAACTCATGAGCTTCTCTTGGGGTACTCGTCACTATTACTATGTACACACCAAAAAGTCACGAACATTTTTTTCTATGTTCATTCACATTTTTAAGAAAATGGCAGATCAATTGTGAATTTTACAATTATAAAAAAATTATAAGAAATTGCATGAAAGCTATTTTTAAATTTTCCATGTCTCTTTAAAAAAAAAAAATTTTGCAAATATTGTTCTCCGTTCTCGAGTAAAGTTGAGCCAAAGAAAAGTTGTATGCAGTAATTAATAAATATATAAAAAAAATCGGAATTAAAAATAAAAATATATTGGACAATGCACCATTTCTATTTATATTGCATGGTATTCCAATATCGATTTAAATCGACTAAAAGACTCTTTTTTTTTACGAATTTCAATAGATAAAAAAAAAGTGAATTTGAAATTAAATATAATGAACGATTGAACAGATCCATTAAATTTAATAGATGAATGTAAAGTTTTCATGAAGACGAAGTAGATGATTAAATTTAATGGCTGATTGAGAAGGTTTCATGAAGAAGACGATGAATGATTAAATCTGAGGGATGATTGAAATGATTAAAAATTCACTACATTTTTTATATATGTCTTTGCTATTAAGCCTTATTAGGCTTTTCGAACCTAATGATAATTTCGATTAGTCCATATAAAATAGTTGAGACCGTTCTAAATCTGTGGAGTATAATAGTATATAATTTAGCACGAAAATGTAAAAGAAGCTACAAAATGTGTGTATCATGTTTTATATTAAAAAATCAAACAAAAAACATTTTTATTGCTATTATTTTCTATGCCAAGATCCACTGTGCATTGTTGACGTTAAGTTGAGTGAACCAAGTAGCGCTCGAGCGTTGCCGACTATTTGCAGCTACTGTCTGACTTAAGTGACCAACTGACCGTGGAAATTGAAAATCGCAACTCTACTGAAGAAGAAAATTGCGTTTCAAACGCAAAACGATACAAAGTACAAAAAAAATACCTTTCTTTAGCTGCATTTCCATTGTTTTAATTTCTACAATTGTGACAATTTGCTGGAGAAGATTGGTTGGGCAGCTGACTGAGCCCACTTTGCTATATGCTTCAGTGCCTAGGCCTTGCGGTCTCTTGGGAAAGTGCCTCGAATACAATTCGCTTAGAAATGTCACTATAAAATATGCCAGAGCACTTGTCAAGGCTTTTAGTTGACCATCAAACGGTTCCACGACATGTGTCGCATTCAGTTTATCATTTCGCTCCTGTGCTGCTATCTAAGCCTGTGTCTGACCGCACAGGATAATTGTGAACAGGAGCATACGCTCTATTGTCGCGGATCGCGTGCTGTACGTAATGTGTTGCGAAATTTGAATAAAAGTGATAAGCCATTGGTGATTATGCGTGGCATGGAGATTGTGCCCCTAGAGCAGCACTCGCTCAATGAGTCTGACACGCCGCCTGAATCAGAGCAGACGCTGCTGGACAGCTTGGCGAGCTATTTACGCACCCACGAATTAAATCTGAAGCTGGGTGAGCTACTGGCAGATGAGGAACTGGAGCGTAACGATGTGCTTGGAGATGGCGATAAATTGGGCTATGTGTCGGGTAGGTGATGTTGCGGAGAACTTGTTGAAAATGATATAGTCGTGGGATTGGTGTCGTAAGGAGAATTGAATCTTTTGATACAAAAACAGTTGTAGTCCATTTTGTAGTATGTTTCCAAAACTGGAAAGCATAATTGTTTGATAAGCTTAAGATGAGATTTGGTATTAGATACTTATTTACGTTAAAAGAACTCCTTAGTGTGTCTTACTCAAACAGCAAAAAATTGGTTTTAATTTGAATCGAAATATTTGTCCATCAAAATGTTTCATAAGTTCGAAATATACCATGCAATAGAAATTTTGTACCAAAAAAATGTAACACTTTCGAAAAACATATTCAAGTCCGAAGTGAACTCTCTCTGCCTTAAAAAGCTATTTTGGGAGGTGTGGATTTTTTTCTTCTCAAGAAGACACATTAATTTATTTAAAAATTTAATTTAAAACTTAAAATTATTTTATTAAATTTTCGTATTATTATTTTTATTTATTTTTAACAGTTATTAAATTAAGTTCCAAGAAAATTAAGGTCTTAAACAACTATTAAAAAGGTGTTCAATAATCATTGCCATAAGCTATAAAAAAAAGTATTTAACGTAGTATTACGCATATTCGTAATTTGATTATCTTTAGTTTATTTATAGAACAAAGAAATTCATATTAATTAAAAAATAATAAATAGCGAAAGCAACAGAGGGCTTTAGGCTTGCTTTACTCTAGGAAAAACCATTTTCCATAAAATTCTGAAATTTGCTTTCAGGGCTATTTTATTTTGCTTTGATCCCAATATCGCGGGAATCAATTTTTATTCGCAATTAAAGCCAGCAGGCTTTAAAAACTTAAGCCAAGCTTTTTTATTTTGCCTTATATGCACAGCGATTTTTGAGATTCTAGAATTATTAAAATTTCGTTCTTTAATACTTACTATTTACAAGACTATTTCCTTAATTCAAAATTCAAGGTCGGGTGGTTGAGTGAACAAGCAGATGACGTAGGTATTCATGTAAGGGTCAAGGTGCAAAAAGTACAAACAAAAAAACGTTCAGGTAGCAATATAGCCAATCCTGTCTGTATGAACAGCTAAATCTCAGAGATCATAAAAGCTAGAGACACCAAATTTATGAAATAATTGATGTTGTGTCCAGTTCCAGCTTACGTGCATTTGCTTTCGTTTGTCATGTCATGTTGATATCTCGCCGCGTTCTTTCATAAAAGAATTGAGCGATTTATAGCCCCAATATAAAAGGTACCGGGAAAAATCACAAAGCTATTCAGACTGTTACTAAGAACCGTATGCAACAAAAATGTTAAAGACCAGATGAAATTGAAAAGATATAAACCAAACATATTAATTTAAGTGAGCCTAATAAGGAAAAAAACGTTGACATTCACACAAAACATTGTCTCTCCCCCAAAACAGGCCGCGAATTCCATTGAATTGTCGTAAATGACAATTTTATACTTTTTTGAGCAAGTAGATGCAGGGTGTTCCTACTATCGGCTGCCATATCATATATTTTTCATATCAAAATCAAACTGCTTTATTGGATTCACCTTGCTTCAACTGTTAACTTTTGACACAAATGGCGGACTATTCTAACGGCCTTGGTAATTCCAATAACGTGCGATTGTAATAAGCGTTGTAAACCAAACAATTGACTGCCCCACCTTGTACTGTGCTTTACCCCTTCTACACTAGTATGCGTGTGTGTGTGTGTGTGTGTGTATGGCTGCCATATAAAAGCGCAATTTAATATAGCCTACCCTCAGGCACATAAACAGACTGCGTTTAGTTTATTATTTGACCAACCATTAAACAAGACTAAATCTTGACAGCAGCACACGCACACACGCTCGCACACGCACACTCACACACACCTAGAGAAGGAGAGAGACACGCATTTATGAACACACGCACACATTAATATTATTTGCTTGTCTATTTCTATACACACTTTCGCACAGAGGCGCGCAAAAAGGATAAAGGCCAAGGTCTACTGCTGGCCATGGCGCTAATGTTTGGCAAAATGATGGCCGTGTTGGGTCTAGGCGGCATTGGAGCTTTGGCGCTCAAAGCTTTGGGCGTTTCCATGATGGCTTTGCTGATGGCCGGCATGTTGGGTCTTAAAACTGCCGCACAACATGGCAACGAGTCGAGCCATAGTGTGTCGTATCTAACCGCTGAGGGACATCATCACAAGCGACGTCGACGCCGTGCCGCTGGCGATGTAACGCAGGTGGTGACCGAACCGCTGTCGCAGCCACTGGCCTATAGGGAGTGGATACGAGACCAGCTGTAAACATCATACTACATATATGCTACCAGCTTCTATTTATATACATATGTACCATCTATATGCTTAGTTTTAGTTATTTATTTTTGTGGCAGCAACAGTTTTATAAAACAAAAAATAATAATCATACTTAATATAAATCAAAATTACAGTTTGCAGCAGGCACAAACAGTGTTTATCGCCTTGGTGGGCAATGGCCAAAACGAGTTTTTGGCGTAAACATAAAACAAGTTTATGGCTTTTTGGTTTTATTTATTGTTGGCCACAATTGCAACGGCAGCAACAGCAGCAGCAGCCGCGGCGCAGTTCTGACGCCGGGCCCTCAATTGGGCGCCACTGTCAAAGTCAGCGTCGCAGCCTCCGTTTTTTGTTATTGTTGTTGTTGCTGTGGTTGCTCTTTGGTTTTATGAAATCGGTGAAAGTTGCCGTCATTGTGTTGCCAACTACCCACACATGCACGCATACTTTGCTTTTGACCAAGTTTATACACTTGTATTATTTATCAGCTACACTTTGTTGTTAATTTGTCAGGAATTTCATTTATGCTCTGTTCTCTTATCGCTGCAGCGACATCTTCACGATCAACATTTCATTTTATGCATCTCGTTTTCACAGCTGACAAAGTCTCTTGTCTTACCTTAGCCTAATTTTGGTAACAAGTTCTGGTTATTGGTCAAGTTGTTGTTGTGGCTTAGTGGTAGCGCAAGATTTCATCTTAACTCTTATTTTCTTTTGAATTTCTTGGATATTTTTTTGTTTCAGGTTTTTTTTTTATTTTTTAGTTTATATTATTTTTTTTTTTATTGGAATTTGCATAATGTGGCAAGCGACTTTCACTGAATTTGGCAGCCGAAACGGTTCTTTGGCGCGCTCTATAAATAAGTTGCAGTCAACAGACAATATCAAACAGAAAGCGAAATTTATTTTGTTTAGGCAAAGCTTAGATACTCTGAATCATAAGACTTGAAGAAATTATTTAAATAAATTTCATAAGGCTAGTTATAAATAAATTTTGAAATTTCTGAAATCTGTGTTCACTATGAAAGTAATTTCTGGACTGGCACATTGTATTTTCTATTGTGGTTACAATGTTTCTAAATTTATTCAATAAGTATTGCAGATGCAGTAAAATAAACTACGTTGTAGAATATTTGCTTGAAATACTTATTTTTCTAAATAATATCTTTGGTACATGTATTTTAAAATTATATCTATATGAGCGTGGGAAGAAATATTGTTGTATAGTCGTATTGCCCTAACGTTCCTCAGGTCATACACTATATTTCACTAGAATTTGAATTATTTTTTGTATGAATCTTAATAGTCATAACATATTATATTTTTTTTTTTGAAAATTGTAAAAATTTTTAGGGCTCATGTTACTTAATTGACTTAACTCGATCTTGGCTAATTTTAGTTTGGAAATTTGCCTCAATTGTAAAAAATTTATATTTAAGTAAAAAAACATCGATGATCGAAGCTTAAAATCTCTATATATCGATGTTGGCCAACAGAAATGTTTCTCCAGTACTACTAAACACCCATTTGATGAGTGCAGAAGTGCTGGAGAGACATCTCTGTTGGTCAACATCAATACTCTTGATAGTATTCGCTAAGAAAGAAATTAAGAATGGCATAGTTATTCAAATCGGTTTGAGAACATACGTGTACATAAAAACCAAAATAATTTTACTTTGTTTGGATATTAAACCCAGTTCCCTGCCACAACTTTGTACTGTCTGCTTATCCATTCAAGTCGCAGAAAAAAATAATTGTTTCCAGCCTGTAAGCACGTCACAATTGTATGATCAAAAATGGGACGTTAGGAAGGAATATTATAATTCGGAAGTGCCGACTGTAATCGTCTAACATATGTTTTTCCAACAACTATAAGTAATTGTAACTGTAAGTAATTGGCAACATCACCTCAGTTGGCCACACTTATTTAAATTCATATTAAGAATTGCAATTTTTCTGTTTGCCATCTTCAGCATTCAAACCTTACGTTATTATTTCTGATAGTATAAAATTCTTTAGATGTTAGACAAATTTCATGCACCGATTCGAATTGCAGTAGACCAGTTAAAATTGATTGTAGAACCATGTTATTAGCTTAGGGCCCTCTACGTTGAACGCATCACAAACTCTCACCCAAAGTTGAGCTACGCTTTTGAAGAGCATAGAAATTATAAAAAGTAACACCTATTAAGCCACAAACCAACCACAACTAAAACCACTAACCAGCAATTACCATGCTCTGGGCAATGAGCTATGGGTAGAGAGACCTACTTATAAGACATACTGACTAACACACACATACAAGCACACACAGATACTTGTAGATGTTGAAGAGTCAAGTTGCGTTCTGTTACACAATATCATTAAAGCCCCGAAACCCCGGCCGGGCACTTGAAAAACCCGTTAGGCAGTCAAGCTGACGTCAACGTCAAGACATTGACGCTGACTTTGACGTATCCCTTGAGCAGCGGCAGCGACTGCGGCAGCGTACAACTTGCTCTACCTAATTGCTTTATGAGACGATGATGCTCTGGCGCTATACGATGAGCATGCGATGAGTATACGATGAGAAGATGATGTTAACTTTCCCTTTTCAACGGCATTTTTCGACTTTGGTCAGCGCCAGCGACTGCGGCGTCGACTGCGACGTCTGCGTCAGCTGTGTAATTAAAATATAAAATCGTATTGTAGCAGTACGTAAGTTCATAAAAAAAAACAAAAACAAATGCGAATGGGATGTTTTATAATACATAAGAGTCTATATAAGCATTTATAAAGGCAACAAATAAAAATCATAATAATTTGTGTTTATGGCCACGAATTGACAGAGTTGTAACTCTGTTTGGGGTTTTATATAAAGCGAGTGAAATGCAGACTGCGACTTGGCTGCGCTTCAAATTGATTTTCTAAAATTTGGTCTTTAATATTATTGCACATAATCATCGTAGCTTCTGCGCAGCTTGTTGACAACAATATAAAAAAAAAAATACACACAAAACTTTAAAAACTTTGAAAGAAAAAAAAACTTGACTTGAGGGTTTCAGTTTCGCTATTTGTTGTTGTTTGGACAACAAAGCCAAATGATGGAATGAAAGTTCATAAAGAAATTAGCTGATTAATAGCCGTTCGATGAGCTTGGAAAATGTCTTAAATGGTTGCTCAGATACAACTCTGAAAGTGTCACGCAGCCTACATTTCAACTCTACATAGTTAGGGACTTTAGCTGTGTTAAGTTTCACTTTTCAACTTCATCATGCTGCTGCTGCTAATGTTGTTTACAAAGATGATGTTAAATACAATAAAGATGATGCCTAAGATGTTGATGATGATTATGATGTCTGTAATGCGTGGCATAATCAGGCTATATCAACAGCTGTGGCAGCTCAGCCAGCCCCTTCCGTTTGCCGTTTCACATGTAAATTAATTTTTAACCCAAATACCGCAAATTCTTTTTACGAAACGCGCCTGCTGCAGCTTAACTTGGCTAAAATTAAATCTCCCTTTATATTTTGTTAATTTTTTGTTGTTACCTTGTCTGTTGTTTTTTTTTTTTTTTTTGGGGTTTAATTCCCCTTTTTGATTATTATGCAAATATTTTATTAATTCAAATGACCAGAAAAGGAAAACAAACTTCTATTCGCTTTTTACTCTTTTTATCGTTTGTGAAATTTTCTGTTTGAAATCTCTTTTGGTTGGATTTCTGCTTTTGCTTGCACGTGGAAGCTCTAGAATTTCCAGTTTATAAAATGAGATTTACCTTTTATTCATAACTATTAAACCTATTAGGCTGTAAAGCTGTTAAAGCGATTTATTTTAATGAATTTTATTTATTTGCTGATTTTTGGTTGAAATTGAGTTTCTCTAATATGCCCAACTGAGGGAGTTTTCGCTTAAATTATATTTAGCTATTATAACAATCAAATAAACAGGGACTTATTTTAATAGTTATAATATATACACAAATGATGTTAAATATTCGTTATCCAACTTTATTTTTAACAATTTGAAAATTGCCCCAGTTTCCTAATTGCATGTGTTCGCTTATATGCAAAAGGCAGCTTTTGGGCTTGTCTCTCGTAAAAGCATCCATGGCTTTTATTTTATTATTATTGCCAGTTTTCTGCATTTTATGAACCTCAAAAAACGTGCAACATGTTAAGTAGCATAAAAATGGCTATAAAACAAAACCTGTTTGCAACTCATAACTCTTAATTTTCAAATTCGGACATTTTTATGCATCAACTGCAGTTTCATGAATGTTTTGGATTATTCATTTTACTGAAAGATTGAGTTGCTCATGTGGCTAGTGGTTCCGGGAAGAAGAACTTACTCCTTTTACTTCACTTGTCATTTAAACCATTAGTTTGTCAAAATTTTTGCCCGTGTATAGAGGAGAGTACATCTTCTTGACACTTACACATATTTAAACCAACATGATAAAAATATTTTTCCGAGATGAACATATTAAGACTGTCTGTTTTGGATGGCACTGCGCGGACCTGAGATGATTATCTGCGTGTTAATTCTTCAAAATCAAATATTTTTTTTATAAGTACCAACGTCATGCTAAAAGGTTTTAGAAACATGGCGTAAAACTCGATTGGGTTAACCCCAGTCAAGGATTTGTCAATTAGGACAACTGCAATACATTGTACAATATATAAACCCGAATGAAAGACGTTGAACCCATGATAGTACCAGGACAGTACATTCCAGCATGTGTGTGGGGTCTGATTGTGGAATGCATTGGTAAATTGAATTTTTTAATATCGGATTGGAGATCACGAAAAATTATTCTTTTGGCAAGGTATAGAACTTAGAACTATATTTCGACCAGATGATAAATTTGCACAAAGGCCAAAATAAGTAATTATTGAAAATTTAGAATTCGGTTTACGAAACTAATTTGCTCCTGTTTCGTAATCTTTGATAATTTTTTTTTATAAGAGATCTATGGTTTATAATTAAAAAATAATAAAATATGATAGCTCATGTGGTTGAATTATTATACAATATGTTCAATGCAATAAGTACGAATTTTCAAAGCAAACACTAGCTTACAAATTAAAGGATCATCTAGTGAACCTTTGTATAAAAGTATTTTTCAGGGTAATTTTGGGGCGAGAAACACGAAAATAACATTCATTTTTTTTTTTTTCTTAAAAATCGTTTTTGTGATTTTTTCGAAAAACATTATTTTGGGCCTTTTTTCATTTATTCGTCAACATCTCGTGAAAAAAATTTTGTATCGACATAGAAAATAATTAGATCGAAAGGAATTGATGTGTTCTTTACAGATTAAGTAAAGATAAATGAAGTTACAAGCAAACAATGTCGAAAAAAGTGACAATTTCAAAATTACTTTGTTCACCAGATATTAACTGACAAAAGTGCCAAAAATATGTTTTTCGAAAAAATCTCGAAAACGATTCTTAAGAAAAAAAAAATTTAATTTTCCCTAGAACACGTTTTTACAAAAGTTCATTTTTGTTGTAAGCTAGTGTAATCAATTCATTGTTTTTATGGAAAATTTTACAGAAAATTTTACAGAAAATTTTACAGAAAATTTTACGCTCTTCAATTTTTTTGCAGTAGTTTTTATATTTTTGAGGCATGAGAAAAATTTAACTTGCAAAGAACCGGTTTTTGTAACATTTGCCCTTGAATACTAACTAAAGCAAAGATTAAAAAACCTCCAATGATGCCATCACTAGGGGTAAACCGATTTTTAATTATTTGGCTTCGCGCGAATACAATTTAATCATTCTTACTTTTGAACAAAGTTAAGAGCACTTTGAAGTCTAAAATTTAAAAAAAAAATGTTTAAAAAATGAAAAAAAAAATGGTTTCAAAAATATATAATATATAATATATTTTGTGTTGATTTATCGATTGATTTATGAATTTTTTGATAAATGGACTTATTGATTTATATTATTTTATATTAATTCATTGATTCATTTATTGATTTTTTTATGTATTTATATATTTGTATATTTTTATTATTCATCTACCTATTCAATTATTCGAAGCGTACCACAAAGCTCGCTCTTAGATTATAAAAAAGGAATTTTTGAAAAAAAAACTTTATATTAGGAAAAATCCAAACGAGTATCGTTGGTCAAAGAGGTGAAGGGCAAGTCAAGATGGCTTAAGATAAAAAAATTAAAAAAGAACACAGACCGATCGACAGAGAGGATACGACACGGAAAGGAAATTGTAAGTCTAAGCCACTTTATTAAGAAACTCTTCTTTTGGTTAAAAAAAAGTCTACCTAAATATTCAGTCATCGATAACTCTTTAAATAATTCGATCATATTGGCTAGTTAGTACCTCCATAAAATATGTAAGCATCAGCAAAATCGAAGAGATCGACTCAAAAAGTGCCTCATTTGGCTTATGAACATTCATAGCAAGTGTGAAGTTATTATCTTTATATTCTTAGGAGTAATGCTTATTTGTCACTATTAGGTATATTTGTCTATTCGATGTGCCTTCATTAAGATAAGCATAATTTCCTCAATTATGGGAGTTATAATTTTCCTATTTTTGTATTCTTTGCCGTGAATTCACGCACACAAAACTCGATCATTCTTGTTTTTAAGCAAATGTGAGGTGACGTGGCAATGTTTAGTTAAAAATAAATTTTAAATATTTTTTTAAAAAATGTAAACAAAAAGATTGCTTCATTTCAATAAAATCTTTATTCGCTTACGAGTTATGTCATGTCAAAGAAAACTCAACCTAAATGCTCGGTTATCGATAATTCGATAAATAAGCGGAGTTTGCTAAAAAAATGTAGGGGTTAATGTGGGCCCACAACAAGCGGCGACCTATCCGGTTGGTCCTTTGCCACCAGGACGTCCCGGTATGTAAGCAAGAAATCAACATGTAATACCCCTCTGCTAAGAAGTCCGCCGTTCCCAGACTCTTTGATTCTGGAGGCCGGTCTGGTGGCCTAGCTAGCAGCCCCAGCACCAGTTTAGGTTACTTGGCCCAATCACCCACTCATCTGAATTTCAACCTTATTACTGAAACTGATAGTATCAGCCCTATGTTCCTTGTAGGAACTTAATAGATTAAATAGAAAATAAAAATATTATGTGGGCTACTATGAGTATTAAAGATAAAGACATTTCGTGTGACCTCATTTTATGTTGAAGCAAATTTTTTAGGAGAGATAATATTTTAAGTCAAAATATATTAATTATCGTTATATTATTATACATATTAGTTATATCAAATTTTCGTCCATCTGTTACTTATTTCCACAAAAAAAAGCCAATCTCGGCATATTCTTAAACAATACAGTTTTCGATAAGAAACAAAAGCTGTTCTGCTCTTAATTTGCTTTAGATTTCAATCTAGATTATTATCTCATTTGATATCAGATTATATGAATTCATAATGCAAAACCAAGATAGAGCTCTGAATGTTGTTTCCCATTCAAGGTTGTGCACATAATTGAGCATATTGTTATATTCCAGCGAGTTCATTTCATTTATAAAAATAAAACCTCTTGTCTTTTAATTAAAGCAAATATTTTAAAGGAATTCCTCGAAATGACTATCTCATTCAATTTGCGCATATATTGAAATTATTTCACTATGATTTGCTTATTTGTTAATAATGAAACCTAAATTCACATTTCGAAATATGATAGCCCAGACAAAAGACCGTTTTCACTTAGTCTGCCCACAAAATCTCATTATAGAGAAATTCCTGAGCAGTGCAGAATAGTGCCAAGAATTGTGTTGTTGTTTATTGTGTCACCGCATTTTACTTTCATTGGTCAATTTGAATAAATGATTTGTGCCCAACCCAAACAAATTGAAACCAAATTTATGCGAATTCGAATGCAAATATTGTGTATATAGTATCTTCATATATATGGTATTTGTGTATCTGTAACTGAAGCTGAGCGTATCCGTGGCACGAGCTATCTCTATGGCTTACTTCTGGACAAGACTTTCTCCGAAAAAAAAAAATGTTATTTATTTATTAAATTTTTGCTGCTGTTGTTAATGTAGCTGTTATTGTGGTTGTTGTTATTGTTATTTGTTGAAAAAAACACACCTATATAACATACATGGAATATTTTTTGCATGAATTCCATGACAAATAAAAATTTAATGCAAAACCAACAAGATACTTTTTTATGATTTTTTTTCGAGCACTTGTGAGGTAAATTACTTACACACAGAAACTACAAAGTGGCTGTTGATTGGCAAAAAACCAAAAAAACAAAAGGAAAAACAAGTGGGACGCTTGCGCTCGAGACACCCCGACTTAAATGTACTCTATACGCTGACATTTGTCTACTTTTTCATACAATTTTAATATGCCAAAATATAAATAAATAAATTTTCACTTCAAATTTTAATTTTTTTTGTCGTTTCTGACGTACAATACACATATCAAAATACAACATTTTTTAGGAAATTCACGAAAAAGTACTTATAAATCTTATATTCAAATCTAGCGATTCTTGTGACTTAATTAAGTTTTTTTGTCACAGATTCGAATATGTAACTACCTTCGAAATCAATTTCATCCAGATAAACCATTTTCAAAAATGTTTATATATTTTTAATATTAGTAAGTATACATATGTGCAAAGGGCTTTTCCACTACTTTTCTTATAAATTATATAGTCTCTGATGTTAATCGAGTAATCGATTATTATATTGTAGTATCCCCGATTTATATTTAAATTAAAAAAAAAGCTTTTGAACTATTTTTTAAATATTTTTGTTTTATTGTTCTGCTCAAAATACAAAAAAATTTCACTTTTTTTAAATTTTTAACTTTTTTTGTATTTAAAGGAATTTAGTTTTTTTCTGAAGCTTTCGATATATAAATTATTCGGAATGTTTATTTGATTTAGTCATAACTGCAATGAATCACAAATCTTATAGTTTCGACTTATATTTCCGGTTTTTTTGGTTTAACTCTTAAATTATTTTGAGTTGTTTTTATTTTTCTAATATAACGATGCGCTAATTGATAAAAGAAAATGGAAAATGTGATAACTGAGGGAGTTATGAGGTTTTTTTGTATTGGCCTAATACTACATACCTATGTCTTAAGCATCGTAATATATATAAACTTAAAGTTAAAGTATTTTTCCTCTAAAAACTCACGTTCACTGTCGGGAATACAGGTTTTTTAGTAGACTAAATTTTTTCTGCTCTTAAGTATTTGCGTGTTTAAAAGTATATAGCTCGACATTTTTATAAAACTCGTTTGGGGTACTATTTTCCCGAGCTAAGCGAGTAGGAATAGCCCAAACTTATCATAGGTAAAAATGGGTAACAGACAACTCAATAAACTTACAAATTTTTATTTGGAGCAATAGCAGGGTGCTTAAAAAAATTCAATTCTGTGTCCAGCTCAAAGGTTATAACTTTGTAACTAAAAATTCGATTGAGGATTCGTCAATATCAAAATAAGTCACGGCTTTTGACTGAATTTCAAGTTTTTAGTTTCTTAAATAAATCAGGTAAAAATAATTATTCGTTTCCTTTACTCATTTTTCACTAGGTGACAAAATAATTTTTATATCTTACTTTATATTGGCTACAGGGTATTACTTCCAGCCAAGAGCGAGTGACCATTCGTGTCTAAGTGGCTGAGAGAGATTGAGACTGCTCCAAATCTGTTAGCTTAACATTAAGTTACCGTTAAATACACCGCTTGCCGTTAGGCCAGATCTTGAGATCAATGATGGAGTGCAGCGGCAAAAAACTGGAAATGAAAATCTTTTCTAATTTGTGCGTATTTAGTAATAATAATTTTCCCTTTGCTAAGCGCCAAAAAAAAAAAAAAAAAAAAAATACTCAACATCTTTCAGAGACATTGTTTTCTTGTCGCTTGACGCTTTCGGTCTTTATGCAAATTAGTTAAAAAAGAAAAAAACTTTCACGACTATTTAGTTTTTTAATTTAATTCAAATAGTTAGACCAACGACCTGGACTGCTGATAAAACTGGGCGCTGTGTGGGACACCAACGGTCAAAGCTGTCATCATTAATGACTTTCAAACCAAATTTATGTCAAACAAAATGAAAGTGAGAATTATAATTACTTGGAGGGGCTTATTGTGCGCTCCGGCTATTGTCTAGAAATTTTGCTGCCTAGGAATAACTAGCATTAACATTATCATTATTGGCTGATGTAATGTGGTGTTGGGCAGGGAATGAATGCTACTTCAAAATACAATTCGGCGAAATCTTTAAATGTTTTGCAATCTGTTTTGGCCACATAAACAACAGCGGCATAATCACTTAAACAACAACCAACAAAGATAAAAAAAAAACACGTTGAAATTCATTCATAAAATGCGCGTTAACTTGACCAAGTGCGCCGTCTTGGCCATGTTTTGCATGAATGGCTGGCGTCCAGCGCGTGTGCAAACATAAATAATAATTTTACAGCAAACGGATATGCCTTCGCCTCCAAACTGAACTCATTTGCACCTGAATGTGACCAACTATGACCAAATGTGGCTGAAATGCTGTGGCTGCAACGGTGAAAATCGAAAATGAAATTTGTTTTTCTTCCAACTTGCAGATGATGTGCGCTTGCTTGCTCTATCACACAAGCCGTCTCAGCTATGGCACAGTCTCTCTCTCTCTCTCTCTCTCTCTGGCTAACCGAAGAGGCTGCTGGGTTACGTGATGCTTGGCAGGGCGCCATTTTGTGCCAGCTTTACGCTTTTACCGTTATGCGACCTAGTGTTTTCTACGCACCATTGACGTCATTAATGTGCCAGTTATGAGAGACTGCTCTGCACATGAAAACCTATTAAAGCCTATATGGCTTTTGTTATATGTCGCCCACTTGTCGAGCACATTGCTCATACGCCACATTGGCACAAACACTACAATGATGCAAAGATGCAAAGATGAAAGATTTGCAAATCCGCATAATGAGGCAGACGATGATTCAGTAATTTCATAAGCCAAAACGTAGATCCGTTTGATAGAGTCGTCGCAATTGTTTGTTTTTTGTTGTTGTTGTTTTGTTGACATGTTGACTATCACATTCACCTTGAAATGAAAAAGAAAAAAACAAAAAAAAAAAGTGTTGAAAATGAAAACAAAAAACTAAGACTTTGCATAAACAACACTTCACTACAGTAATAGCTTGCAGCATGAATCTCCAGAAAGCAGTAATTGCAGCTTAACATTTGAATAGAAAATGCCATAAAGGCTTTTGGTATTTCCCGAAATTTTGTTTTCCATTTATTTAGAAACCAATAGCAACAACATTCAGAAACAGAGATTACAGCTTATGTATGTAAATGCAAAAATACGAGAATTTTGAAAACAAAGTTCCAGTGCTTTAGTTTTGCGGCAAAAACTATTTATTACATTTGTTTGCAACATTTGCCAAATTATCAATTCAAATTTTTGCAATGAACATTTTATTATTTATGTGGCAAAGGACATACACATCAATTACGCTTTTTTTTTTTTGAGAATATCAATAATGTTTTTATTACGTATTATGTAGCGAATAACTAATATTGTACAAAATATTTTCCATTTTAACAAAAAAGAGAGACAGTACACCAAATATTCTTTTGCATAAGTTATGCTAATATTTGAAGGCAATATGCCATCAATTATTTTTGTTTTGTTTGATGTACCTATTTATAAAAATTGAATTTATTTATTTATTGTATTTATTTAATTATGAAGTAGAAGTAAATTCTAAACTATGAATGGTTGGTAGCCAGAGCAACGTAGGCCTTGAGGCCTTAGTCAAAGTTATTTCAGAAAACTAAGAACTTTGAATTTAATTGAACCAAAGTTCTTGATTGTAGCCTTTAATGTTACATAAAAAAAATTAACATATTTTTAAAATTTTACAAAATTTATTTATCAAAAAAATTGTGAATCTCTTTTGTTTATTGGTTTGTAACAAAATTAAGTTGAATTAAATACTCAGAAAAAATAGCCGATCTTATCTATCTATGTCCTTCCGTGCGAAATTTTCGCATACTGCGTATAGGCCTTAAGTTAAAAATACTTTTAATCTCAGAATGAAGGCAACAAATTTTTACAACGAGTTTGAAAGAATTGAAAATTCAAGTCTTCCCAAAAATCGTCTTTAAATAAGAATTTTACTCTTAATATTATCTATTGTTGACCTTTTGGCCTAGGGGTATTTTTGAGTTGAAAAATTACACAGACCAACATGGTTTAGTTGTTGGAAAGTTTTGGGTCATTTCCGAAGTAATTTGCTGCGTAGAATCCGAATCCAGGGCCAGAATTGGCCTTTCACGTCAGGATTTTGAGATATTTGAGGTTATTTACCCGAAAAACATAATTTTTTTTTTGCGGTATGTCACTCCAGTTACATCATTTAGTACCACTCTTACCCTTTAATTTAAAAGCGATCATTTACGACTTTTTTTCGCAGAGTTATGGTTATTCAAAGGTACGAAGTATATCCCTCGACGTCATTAGCATTTGCATTAAACCTTTGAGAGAATAACACAGGCCAACTGGTTTAGTTACTGGGAAGCTAAGGGTCATTTCCGAAGAATTTTTCTGCATAGAATCCGAATCCGGGGCCAGAATTGGCCCATCACGACAGGATTGTGAGATATTTGAAAAAAAGACATTGTTTCGGGTACATAACCTCAAATTTCTCAAGATCCTGACGTGATGGGCCAATTCTGGCCCCGGATTCGGATTCTTCGCAGAAAATTGCTTCGGAAATGACCCTTAGCTTTCCAATAACTGACATGACCCCGGTATTTGTAGGCCTGTGTTATGGGTTTTAGTGCAAAAAATCTGGATTTTTTTCTCGATAGAGACCAAAAAAGTAGATTTTAAAAGTTATTCCCAACTGTTGGGATTGTCATAATTAAGAAACGATTGAATTCCAAAAAATGTCATAATTTGTTTTGTATAATAATTTCTCTTAGGGACTACGCGCCAAAGACAAAAAATTAAAGATGCAAGTAAAGATTATTACATAATGTTGATATCTGATCACTTTTCAATGCAAGAGAATTAAACAGTGAAATTGGCAAGCCGTAAGAAAGGTACATTTAGAGGTAAAGCTACTTTTTGGTTGCAATATATATATAAGGATCTGAAGAAAACTTGAAAGGTGTTGAGTAAATTTTTATGAAACTTGTAAAGAAAACTACTGTCCTTTAACAAAAGCAAAAAAAAAAAGCTAGTCACTGTTACGTGCTTAGCATCACAAAGCTATTAAAAGTAAAAGCTTTCCTATTTAAAACCAATTATTCTTTTTCAACCAAAAGCTTAAAAAAGCCATTGTTCCCTCAGAAGTTTTATTTTATTTATTTATTTATTAGAAGATTAACTTATAATTAAAATTTATAAGAAACCTATATTTTGCCGTAGCATTCCCTCAGAAGTTATTAAGCTAGGAACTGTGAATTGGTACCAAACGTTAAAGAGTAAGAAATTATACCAAATAAAAAGCTCATCAATTTGAAGACCTATTTTGAATATTTTTCAATTTTTTACAGCTAAGAAAAATTGTATTTGAAAAAAAAAACAATTTGTGTGACTTTTAAATATCTTGAGACGGGGTTGCCTTTAAAATTTATCATAAAATATCAAAACGAGTTTTTATTGCAAGTTTAAAGTTATTATTTTAATATTCCGAGAAGTTATGGAAATACCATTACTTGCATACAATATGATTATTCGTATAATCTTAGAAAAGTCCACACTCTTTAATTTTAAATTAAAAAGAAAAATTGTAATAAATATATAAAAAAATTTTTTTTTAATTCACACCAAAAGAATCTTAAAAAATTAAAGTTTTATTAAAAAAAATATTCGAATACCTTTATCCGTTTGTGAGACATGTTTTTTCAGATAAAAATCGAACTAATCAATAACTCCGTAAACGATTGGAATTTCGCAAAAAAAAGTGCAAATATAATATTGATTAGAACCTCATATGTGTAAGTAAAATTTATAAAAATCAAAGAGTTCGATTTAAAAAATGTTCCGCTCTACTTATTTTCACCGAAATGCATTAATTGTCCAAACTTATTTAAATCATTAATGGGTCATAAAACTTTAAATTCTGAAATTTTAACAAAATAACATTATTTAAAGACTTTAAACTTTTTTCATTGTCAGTTACAATCAGTAACATATACGTTCATACAAGATTAGATGTGGTTGCATACCACAGGAGATAGACAGCGCCCAAGTGCTGCTATGTGACTGCCCTGCACTGCTTAGATGTACCTTGAAATGCCCGGCTTTAAGAACCAGGCTTGTCTGTCTAATCTGGCTATTACTGAACTGACTCTCTTTATCGAATCCTCAAAATGATTTAGCATTGAGAGCGAGTGAGATACGGATAGCGCCTACTAGCCACTCCATCTAACTAAAGCACCCTACCCTAAGAAAAATGATTTTTTATGCGCATGTGTAACGACACTGTGTGACCTTCTTTAAAAGTTTTAAACAACTAACTCATTACTTTTGCTTCTATTTATACTAGAATACTTAAGCAGTAGAGTAATTATATTAATTTCCAAATTCAACCGAACGTTTCGTGTCCAAATAGAAATTCTTTCATAAATTAGAAATCTATTCCCACGCTGTTCTCATTAACGTGCATTCACTGTACTCTACTGTACCTGCTAGACACGTGAGTTCACTCTTTGACGGTATCGTTCATCTATTGCAAGTAAAGTCTAGTCCCGCACTTTCTGCCCCTCTGCCGCTCTCTCTTAGTTGCCTGTTGCCTGATGCTTCAGTTTCTGCTTCGAGTATTGCTCGCATCCGTTATTGTTTGTTTTTTTTTTTTCGTTCAATTTCTCTTTCATTTCACTTGAGCAATTGAAGCGCGTTGTTATTTGCACTTTTGCTAAAATTGTTGACTAATGCGTCACAATTGCTGAAGAGAAGGGTCAGGAGAAGAAGCTTAGCGGAGATGACACTTTTTATGATTAAACCGTTACAAAGCGATTTATATGGAAGAGTTTGTGTGTGGGTGTGTGTGTGCGTGTTGTTTATTGTTTTCACTTGTTGCTGAAAGGCAGGATCAAGTTTCTCGTACAGAGAATGTTTCTTATTGTCATCTTTCTAAGCCTATGTAGAGAGATAATATCACTGTCATATAATTACGTAATGGCTGATACAAATCACGGTTAATGTTGCGTAATAAATGCGCTGACAGCTACAACGACAACAACAACAATAGCAAGGGCGGCGTCTCTTTTTTTTTTTTTTTGGTGTTGTCGTTGTTGTTGTTGTTGTGGCAACTATATAGTCACGAAAATGAAAAGTAATTTCAAGGCGCGCACATGCGATAAACAAAAGCTCTGTGCCTCTTTACACTGCCCCAAAACTAACAGACAAGCGAAAAGAAAAAAAAAAATCCGAATAAAATGTGATATGGTTCATGTAGTGGCCGACAATTACTCTTCTTGGAAAGTTAGTTTCTGCACATTTAAAGGCACTCTGATGACTTTGTGCTTTTGTTGGTAGCTTAAACTACTTTTATGCAGTCTAACAAGCAGTTCTCGATTGGAATATTTTGTAGGCTACATAGCAAATTTGGCGACTATAGCTATATAACAATATACTTTCGAATTTTTATACATATTTAAGACGAAGGACTCCATTTAATGAACTGCATCCATTTCGAAACTATGTGTAAAATTTTGTGTCTAGCTTTTGAGGAGTCCAAAACCCAGTTTTTCATACAGGAGGATAGGCAGACGAACAGACGTGACGTTACATTTATACACCAAATACGAATGAAAAATAAAAAAAACCAAAATTTTTAAAGGTGTTCTTTTTTACTGACGGATAAAAATACGCTTGGCGTGACGAGACGAAAAATATAAATTGATTTTGACTTGGACTTGATTTTCTTCATGTTGGAAACTATTTCAACTTTGGATTGAATCTTTTTGTTTTTTTTTATTTTTGAACTATTGTTGTATCTGGCGTGATATTATATGGAACGACGTTACTTTAATTTCCACTAAAATGGTTTTTGAATTAAACTTTTTTTAAATTATTTTCCTAAAATTAGTTGTGGCTTCAATACTTGTTTCCTTTAATAAACATATTTTACTTTTTTTAAGGGTCATAAGAGTGTTCAATTTTTGTTCCAACAATGCATAAAAGCAAAGTTCTAATGTGAACAGTCCTAAAAATGAGGCATAAAGGCAAAAGTGCCAGACTAACAACAATTCCGTATGGCGCGCTGTAATTTTGTTTAAAAGGGTTCCTTTTAAAGCTTAGAAAATAAAACTTGGATATTTGTAAGTGCAAAATTTATTTGCTTTCTTTATAAACAAATTACAGCTTAAAGTATTTACAATAAAAAAAGACTGATTGTACCATACAATACTTTTTTTGCAGTTTAGTTTTTTCACTCACTAAAAACACTAACTGAAACCAAACTACAAACTAGTAGATAATATATATTTATAGTTGTAGTCAGGGTCGGGCACACAAGCCATTTTTTTTTAAATTAAGTTGTTTTTGGACTCAGCATTGCTTGATTTATAGCCAGACTTGATGCCATCCTAAAATCTCAATTGTATCGAAAGGTTTGCTCCCAATAATGCTATGAGCTCAAGTATTTCACTAATCAGCCTGAAGGCTTTAAACTACTTTTATTCCCTAGAATTAATTCTAAGCTACAATATTAAAATTAATAAATAATAAATAAAACAAAGTATATTTTTTTTAAATTCGAATTTTCGCGGTCAGGGAAGTTTCAGCCCATATGTTTAAATTGATTTTTTTTGTCGTCCTCATCTTAAGTGTGATCTTACACAACTTTTTTGCACGAACTTAATATACCCGTTTACCCCTTGCCAGCAGGGTATAAAAAAAAGGTAGCCCCAACAACGAAGATGACACACAACAGCACAGCAGCCGAATTGGTAGAGGGGGCAAAGTAACAGTAGTATGAAAATATCTTATAATATACGAAACTTTCATTTCTTGAGGCCAAAAAAAAAAAAAAGATGAACACAAAAAAAAATAAAATCAAAAGCGTTCGAAATTAACAAAAGCGGCAGAAGAATATGGCACAAAATTTTGTGGCAGCTGCAAGAGGCAGAGCGAGAGACAGAGGCAGAGGCAGCGGCAGCACCTGTTTATCACCTCATGTGTTGTAATCTGCAGCAACAACAACAAGAGCGCTGCTCTAAATGCGCTCTTAACGGCACACAAAATTCTACTAAGTGAGCACGCAAGAGCAAAGAAGCTGCAAGCTAAGATTTATAGTGTGCGTGAGAGCGCGACAGACAACCTTGGCACTTGCGCTCTCTTTGCAACACTTTCTCGCAAAGCTTTGCCAGCGAGCCCTGCGCAGTCGGCGTCGGCTTCGCCGTCGACTTTCTTTCGCGGCAGCGTGCGCGCATGCGGAAGCAGACAAAAGCGCGTGAGCATTTAAGCTAAGCTTACTCAGCAGCGCCTAATGTGTTTGGTGTGTCTTCTGCCCAGTGCGCGCGACTCTCTCGCGTGCAGACTCGTGAGAGTGTTAATGCGCTCTTCGCTGGCTGCACGTGTAGCTGAGCTTTGGCGTAGGTAACGTTTGGCCCTCTCAACTGACTACTGACGCCTCTGCCGTCGCTGCTACCGAAGCTTCTGCTGCTTTTTACATAATTTTTCGTTATGCCGCAGCGTCCGTTAGTTGGAAACTCTTTAAAAACAGCCTGACAGCATCGAAAAATTATCAAACCGCAGCTTGTTCCATTCGAATGAACACAGCAGCAGCGAATTCGGTGGTGCTTAAGGAAAAAAGTTTAGTTCAAAGAAATATTACCATGAAGTTCTTCGTAGCTACCGCATGTGTCCTGCTCTTGGCATCCGGCATTTCGGCCGATCCTGTCAAAACTGAAGAACAGCCCAGCGCATTTGCCAAATGCCTGGAGTCTGATTCAATTTCGTGTCTGCAGCTTACGGTACGGATTATATAAAAAAAAAAACCCACACTCATACACAACACAAAGGATTAATTATTTTTATCATAAAGAACATTAAGTGGCACAGTGAAAGTGAATATAACAAAAGCATTGAATATTAGTCGATTTATCGATTATTGCTGCCCCAAATTATAAAGCATAAAGGGACACAAAGTGACTGCTCGAAAGTGAAAGTCAAAATATTGTGATAAATTTACAAAAAAAAAAAATGATAATAATTGATTGATGCATCTGCTGATTGCATCAGCCCAGGACCTGAAAGTGAAAGTGTCTTGTTACCTCACCGCATACTGTGCTCACTTGGAATATATAATACCTAACTTGTCATAACTTATTATATGATTTTTGTAAACTATAACAAGCATCAACGCTAATCTGTGCTCTTCATCTTTGTGTCTTCACTACTCTAGCTCTTCCGCAAGGCCAAATCCATTTTTGACAATCCACAAATTGAACTTTTCGGCGGCGTTTCTCTGATCAAGGCCGATGAAGGACGTCAGGGCAAATCGCTGGACAATTCTTTGGCTGTTGAGGCCGCACCCACCGTTGAGGCTCGCACCGCTGAGATGAGCAACTATTTCATGGACAATGCCAAGAGCTTCTTTGCCGAACGCTCATTGAACTTTAACTTTGCCAATGCTGCACGCTCTGTTGCACGCGCAATACCCGATGACATCAAGGCGGATCTGCGTGAGCTGGTTGTGGAGTCACGTACACGCAAGAAGAAGCTGTTGAAGAAGTTCCTGCCCATCTTGTTGGGTGTTGGCGCTAAGATTGCCGTGCTCGGTGTGGGCTCCATCTTTGGTTTGTTGTTCTTGGCCAAGAAGGCTTTGATTGTGTCTGTGTTGGCCTTCTTCCTTGCCTTGGCTGCTGGTGCTTCAAGCGGTCTGAGCCGTCTGGGCGGTTCCGGCGGCGGCGGCGGTGGTCTGCTTGGCGGTCTGGGTGGTCTTTTCGGTGGCAAGAACTCTGGTAGCTCCTCCAGCATCAGCTCAGGCGGCGGTGGTGGCTGGTCCTCAGGCGGTGGTGGCTCCGGCAGCGGCTGGTCTTCAGGCGGCAGCTCCGGTGGCTGGGACTCACATGGTGCCTATAGCTCACCCGTGGCTCAGACCATTGCCTATCAGGGCTACAAGCAGGCCAGGCGGTAAGCTAAGTCTGAACCACACGGAAACATATATGAATGGATAGCGAGACAAGGAGAGAGAATAATTGCTAAAATGATGACCATTTAATTAATGTTTATATTTATATTTATTTATAAATTATTTATTTTAATTTATTACCTTAAACGAGAACGAGAGTGGGGCAGTGTTGTTGCCCCGAAAGTGCCTTCCCTAAGTAACTCTCAGCTGAGAGACAAAATCAAAAAAAAACACAACCACCATAAACACCATAACCAAAACAACAATCACAACTGTACACAAAAACACACATAAGACTTCATGCAACTGCAGAACTCTACCATCTAAAACTCTATCTTAACTGTTCCTATCATTTCATCTAACTATTGCTATTTTCGCCTTATTTTCAAGGCTTGTTTTGAATTTATGTTTACATCATACTTGCTACTAGTCGAGAACATAAATCAAAGCAACAACTTTAACTCTTTAACAAACTATCTCTATATCTTTCCAACTGTACATCTTTAACTGTTTCTTTTATGTTCTTACTGACCATCTACTTCTCTATCTGTATATCTATCTATCTGTAACTCTATCTATAACTTTATCTGTGTTTCCTATTTTACCGAAAAGAAAACTCTATCAAATGCTGCAAAATCAAAGAATCAAATAATAATTCATCAAGAAAAAAAAAATGTAACTATAAACCAAGCTCTTCTTTCATTTCTATCTTTTCTACACTAAACCATTTGCATATTTTTGTTACTACAGCTATCCATCACTCATACGCCTCATTGTGCGCTTAGCCAAACAATTTGCATTTCTATAACTCCCAAGTCTTTCAAAACTTTCCATTTAACTCATTCCATTCTTCTCAAAAGCTACCGCTACACATTTTTTTTCGCTGTCTTATTGTTATCAAACAAAAATCGAGGAAAAATGTTTTCTACACTTCAAAACTAATTTCACCCACTTATTTTATTTTTTTGGTCTTATATTTTTTGGTTAATCTTCATTTTCACTGCACTTTCTTTACTCTGTCCATTTCCATTGTCTCTCGGCTGTTCAAATACATCAACAAAAGAATACACAGAAATTTGCTAAAAAATAAAACAAACATTTAGCTACGCGTATTTTGGCTCATTCCAACGAACGGTTTACTCAATGCATTTGGGCCCGAAACAAAGCTTCACACATATTTGCACCTGCCAACAAGCCAACTTTAAAGTGTAGCCACTGCTATTGGCCTTTTTTTTCTCAATGGCTCTATTATGATGATGGCCATTGTTAAGGTGCTAAACAACAAATTGAAGAAAGTTCGAAGCATTTGAAGCATTCGAGGCTGACGACTTGCCAATTGAGCTGCGTTTAACTTGGCCAGAGTGCACTGTACGCTCACATTGTACTCTTCTTCTTCGGTTGGGCCAGGCTAAGTGCTTTACTTATGAATATGACCCAGTTACGTTGAAATATCCAACTGCGGATGCTGCCGCCTCTGCTTTGGCTCTCAGCGCGCTCTCTGCTTTGACTTTCTTTAGACTTGCGGCAGCAATCAATGCTCTTGAAGCGTCTCTCTTTTTTTTGTCACGCTCATTTGGGCCGTTTGTCGCTTATAGCCTGACTTTTTTTTTCTTATTTTACCTTAAATCTTTTTTTTATTTGATTTGTTTAGCATTTAACGACTCTTTTTTTTTTGTTGGCAACTCTTTGGCTATTAATGTGAATTTATTTATTTTGTCGTGGGTTTAATGTGGCTGCCGCACATGAATCTACATTCTTCATTTGAGTTGTTTGCTTTTGTTATCGCTTTTTATACACTGCATAAAAAGGGTTATGGGTACATGCAGTTGGTGCAACCAAATGATGCATTATAAAAAATAAGTCAGATTTATTAAAGTTAATGATCGGAACGGAAGATCTAATGCGTCTTATGAACTTGTTCTTAAATTGGATAAAATTTTTATAATTTTGTCTTCTCTTCACATGTTGGAATATTCGAGTTAGCTTTCAATTTTTCCAAATATAAATTTTGCCCGCCTTATTTTTCTTCTTAGAATTTCGGGTGACGTAGAACCAAAACTGCCAAAAAGATCAAAACACAATAGTATACTTAACCTCCATTCCAAACTTCCAGACGAAAATTTAAGCCCAGACAGATTTAATAAAAACGGTTTGTTATTTTCGGTTTAAGTTCCTTGGGGCAAGTTTGTGGACCCGTCCATGTCAAGTACAGTATATATTATAGCTTAAGTGCAATACTCAAGGTCCATATCTAGAGCAGGGTAGTTTATAGTCAAGTTGTTCCGATTTTAAGGATCAAATTCGCTGCGGGAATGTGATGAACTACACCTTTAACTACTTAAGAGTATCAGACAGTTGGTACACAGTCAACCGTCCAACATGATTTTATTTATTTTCAACTATTTTTAAAGTGAAATTTTTAAGTTGTTCTCTATTGAAGGTGTCACGCTTGAAATCAAATGTTCATTTGTTGTTTTTGTTTGTCGTTGTGCTCGAAAGTGGAAAAAACTCTGCGGGATATAAGACGTCAGAGAAGATACACGAAGAGGCTAGAGCAATTCTCGAATGTCATTCAGCTGCTGTGTGTGTTGCAGCTGAGCTGTTTGAGGGCTTAAGAGTGAAAGTGCGTGTGGGTGCAACACTGAAGTATTGCAACTGTGCCACATTGCTGTACAAGTTGTCTTCTATGAATTTTTTTAAGATTTGTGCGTCTGTAAAAGAAAAAACAGCTTAAAAATTAAAAAAACATTTCGAATTCTTTTCTCAGTTGCAAATGAAAGCCCAAAATACTGGGCTATATCTCTTTGTGGCTGCTTTTAGTTTTTTCCGTTGCTTTGGACTGTTTAAAACATATGAAAATATATGTTTGTTAAACCAACATTTGTGACTTACAAAAAAAAATGAATAAACAAATTTTTATTTAAATCTGTCTTGTCTTTTTCTTCCTGAAGCCATATTTTTCAGTGACAAGCCTGAAAGTATGCTACGACATTTTTTTGCAACTACAAAAAATTGTGTCTTTGTCAGTGATGTGTCCAAAATCCATTTTTAACGAATTTCAGGACAAATAAATTCGGTTCAATTTTGAAATATCCTCTGTAAAGAAGTTTCAGCCAAAAGCAAAAAGCTGAAACCAGAAGAGCTAGAGTTTTTTTAAATTAATTTTGCAAATAATCAAAAATAAATGTATTTTTATTAATGGCATTTCTCGTTTTTAAAAAAATCGTCAATCCAGGCCGAATGGAAGTGACCCATCTCTTCTAAAACAAGATAGTCTAAGCTCAATTTTCTTTTATTTTTCTTAATCTTTATAAAGTTGTACATGGAAGAAGACTAAGGAATAATTAAAAATAGAACATAAACTCAATATTCTACTATAAACACTTATTATTATATACAGTTATTGTTATAAATGTATATTCTGTTAATGATACTTGTTGAGAGATCCTGTTGGTGGCAGCGTTTAGTCTTTCCGCTAGCCTTGGCCTGCGTTTGGATGACGTTATCAAGTTTAGGTCCCCATATTTATTTAAATATCCTGCTTTGGGCAACCTAAATTTTTAATAATGTTAGATTTGTTTTTGTAATATTGTACTTATTTATTTCAAAATTCATTGAAATACAATAGGTTAGGTAAGATTGAACCGGTTGACCTGTGGGGGCGTCCCACATAGACAAAATAGTTCTTATTGGTACCGGAAGGTGCGGCTGGGGTACAATGCACGTAAGGCGTCAAGTATGCGCGTGTGCTTGGCGAACGTCAGAAGCTTTTGAGGTGCCCTTTCGGCTGCCTCTTCCAGTGAGGTAAGCCAGGGTTTCCCTAGATATTTGAGTCTCGATATACAGAGGGCGGGACAGCGGCGAATGAGGTGCTCCAGAGTCTCTTTGACATCTGTCTCCCTATACTTCCTGCATTCATCGTTGTTGGTAACGCCTAGCTTTCTAGCGTGAGTTGCTGACAGGCAATGACCAGCGAGTATGCCCACTATAAGTCTGCAATCTCTTCTTGGGAGTTCCAAAATATACTGGGCTAGTTTGCTATTTATTTTCTTGCACATTGTGTGAGCCGTCCTGCAGTTCGTTGTGGTGTACCACATTCTATCAGATCTGAATGAAGCGTTTTCTTCTGATCTGTAGTTAATCTTCAGATCCTCAAGTGACGGTTGACTCGATCCGGCTCCTTCCTTTGAGAGCCTGTCAGCTAATTCGTTTCCATCAATGGCCTGGTGGTTGGGAACCCAGAAAATGCACACCTCCTTCTGGGTGTTTAGTGCATCTAATGCGTCCCTGCTTGCCAGTACACTTTTGGAGTTGATACTGAATGCTTGCATGGATTTGTTTGCCGCTTGGCTGTCAACAAAGATATTTATTCGGTTCTGCTCTAGGATGAGCGCTAGTTTTGCAGCCTTCTTTATGGCGAATACCTCCGATTGGAAGATGCTGCAGTGGTCTGGCAACTTATAAGACACCTCCGTGGATGGGTCTATACAGTATATTGCGGACCCAACACCGGACTCTATTTTGGATCCGTCCGTGAACATTTTTGTCGCTTGTTGGTTCATACCGACTTCCCAATCCTCTGGTCCCATTAGAGTGAGCGTATATAAAATATAAAATATTATAAATAATAACATAGAAGAGCAGGACCACGAGACTATGACTTTTAATTTTTCTAAAATTTGATGTATTTTGATTGAATATGATATACTTTAAAAACTTTTAGTAAATATTGTTAAAAAAGTTTAATAAAATATCTAAATTAATATCACATGTAGTTAAAGAGATATCACGCTGTAAAGGTAAAAAGTAAACTGAATCATTTAATCTGTTGCCCACTGTACATGCTAACATACACACGTGCCACGTGCTTCACCTACAAACAGAAAAATGCTCTCAACAACTATCCTAGACAAAGACAGTCGCAACAACGCAACTGAAAATTAAGCTTACAGTAAGCCTACATGCATACACAAAGCAAAAACAACAGCTAGTGCACACACATGCACAAAAATTGGCCGCGGCAGACTTACTCTACACATACATAAAAAATGAACCATACGACAATTTTTCGTTCGCGAATTATTCCCAGTTTAAGTTCTCTTGTTTAGTTCGCTTACTTAGTACCTTTCGGCATGGGTTTCCTTTTCGTTTGTAAAAAAGCAAACCAAATGTACTTTATTTTTGTTTTCATTCGTTTGGGTTGTCTTCTCGGCAAAGAAGGAAACTAAACAAAAAAGGACTTTACGTTTAGTTTATTTTCGTACTCTGGATTTAATCCGTAGGGTATCTTAAGGTCGACATCGTTAATTACCCTCAGCTGAAGCTGAGCTTCCATTTTACTTTTGCTAAAACAGTTTTCTAAAGCGCAGCCCAAAAGTATGCAATAGAAATCGAACCCAGCTTTCACTCACGGCTTAGCTTTCTTTACTGCTTTCAGCAGCTTTCACAATCTTTACTTTACAAGCGCAGCCTGCAAGTATGCAATGATATTTTTAACTTCATTCATTGTTGAAAGTTTAGCCTTGTGGCAGCTTAGATTGTGCTAAAACCAATTGCTTCCAAAAACCCAACAATTTTGGCTCGTATTTGTGGCCAACACTCGTCAATGCCATGCACGTGCGCCTTCATTATGGCTTTTTATGGTCTAAACAACTGCAAATACACTTTATTCACACCAAACATACAGACACTCACACACATGAACATTGCTGCCAATGTTTTGTAGCTATAGTTGTGTTGTGTGGTTTTGGCTTTTGGTGCTGCCACTGGCAATGTTGCACCTTGCACGCCCCGTGCGCTCTTCCGGCTTGCCGTGTGGCAACACGCCCAAGCAAGTTTTGCACTACGCTAACGCGCTGCGGTTGGGTCAATGCACAGTTTACGGATTTGGTTTAAAAATGTCCATTTCACTGCACACACACATACACAGATACAGATATGCCAAATGTGCGACATGGCGTGGCAGAGTCAGTTCGCAGAGTTGCGGTCAGGCCGCAAAGTGTGAAAGTGTTGCAGTATATTGCTAGTTATTAATTTAATATGGGCAGGCAGCGCGTAGTTAGAGTTGGCCATTGAATAACACACACACACACAAATAGAGAGAGAGACACAGATACACACAGCGTTAACTGTAAAATTGTCATTCATAGATACTTTTTACAACTTTTCGCATAAATCGCACAAATCATATGAATTTCGCAGCCAAATGTGTGAAAGTTGTCAGCTTGAAACTTTTATTGTCAAACGTAAGTATTAATGGACGATGATGACTGGGGCCTGACAGGGCCAGGCCAGATGACCATATAAACGTGGTTGTTGCTGATTATAAAGCGTGTCGCACTTGTGCCACAAAAAGCGGCACTATCTAACTGCCTGATGCGACTCTGCTTGGCAACAAAAGAACAAATACGTTAACAACGAAAGTGAAATGGGGTTTTTTTTTTGTTGATGGAATGATGATCATATCGCTTGACAATTTTTGTAATGAATTGTAACGAAATGAAACGTCGTCTTGAAAGTGAAACGCGACACGCAATTAAAAGCAGAGGAACCAAACCACAGTGCCCCCCTTAAGGCGCGGGGCAACCTTAACGATTACACAATGTTTTTTTGGTTTTATTTGGTGGGCGTGTTTCCTGCCTTTAGGCAGGTTTCCATTTCAAGTGTACGCAGCTCGCGCTTTTTTCTTTAAATATTAATAGAAAAATATTAAAAGAAGCTGATGCTGATGCTGAAAAGAAAAAAAAAACCTAACCAAAAACCAAAACCCAAACCCATAAAATGATTATGTAGTGGAAACTCTCACTTTTACGATTATTTTTCTTATGGCTTTCAAACGTGGCTGTCTTTTCTTTTGTTATTATGTCTCATAATGATATTAGACTTTCGCAGGCTTGCTCTTAGACACTATCATACCAATTTTTTTTTTTATTTTGTATTTTTGTGTCTGGCATAAAAGTCAATTTTATGCTCAGTTTTGCCGCTGATTGGCCTAATCGCGTTAAGCAGCATGAAAGCTCCAACTTCCCATGTTATTTGGAGCACTAAATATCTCAATTAGAAGTTATTAGTTGTAGTTGCTACAAAACAAAATGCCGGCATTTAGGGGTAGGGCTTTAAGCCGTCATGTAGGTCAGCCTTTCTCTATGGGAAAACAATCAATGTACAAATTGGAGCGATGCGTAGCTGTCGATAGGTGTAGTTGTTCAGATTACAAGTGCCATCAGTCAAGACGTGCCCATTGAGCCAGGTGTTGGCTCAAAGCTCCTAGACAATTAATTAAAACGCCAAGACTTTAAGGTGTGTGTGCGTGTCTGTTCGAATCCAGTCCAGGCCTTGGAGTTGGCTATTTTTATGCTTGTCATTTGTGTTTTGTGAGACTTGTTTTTTCATTCAGCTTATCTGTGACTCTTATTGTTGTTGCATTTGCTGACTAGCTATTTTATTTTTTTTTTTTAATCAATTTTGAATTTCTACCATGGCCAACATTGTTGTTGTAGCGTAGCTGCAGCCGGCCAAAACTAGTTGTGGCCTTAGCAAAGAAAGTGCCAGAGCCTCTGCCAAAGCCTCAGCGTCAGCTCAGCAGTCTCCAAGCGTCTGCTCGCTTTTGGCCGATCTCAAAGTCTTTGACTTTTGCTGACTGTTTATTTAATGCTGCCCATATCCGTTTTTAGCTCGATTTATGCCTTTTGATATAAAAAAAAAAACACAGCTACACACACACACACACAGAGTTACTCACCAACAGCAGCTCAGCACGTGTGGTGTATAATATTCATTGAGTTACATCTTAAAGCAACCAACACAGATACGCTCACACTAGTGTAACTTTGTATCTGTGTGTCGCCTGGTCAACGCCGTAGGTGAGGCGCAAAAAAAATCGGAAAGATTAAAAAAAAAAATTTCACTTTCTCGCCGGTTTACAGTTACTGCAGTTATAAATATGGCTGCTTTTTTGGCATGCCGTCTTCTCGGTATCATCTGTTTGTGCGGCACAAGGATTAATGATGCGTTGACTGGGAACACGAAAAAGGAAGTGCGCCCTATGACAATGATTATCAATGTGACCTGAGGCGTTTTTTCTGTTTTTTTTTTTGTGAAAATATCTAAAAGGAAATCAATTTGTAGGTCAACGTTGCGTATGTGTAATTTTAGTAGGTTGCCTTTTTGTTAGCATAGACAATGATTAAGTGTGGACTTTTGCCTTCCAGCTGTGCGGAGCTGTGTGTACGTGTGTGTGTGTGTGTGTGTTGACACTGACCTTATAGTTCAAAAGATTACAAGGCAACATTAATCTCTAAATCGATAGTATTATTTTCCTGCCAACAGGGCTACAAAAGTTTTTGTTTGCAAGATGTTGAGCTCAATAGCATAAAATCTGTACTTAAGTAAGTTATAAGAGGCTTAAACAAGGGTTCACAACATGATATTACAATTTTATTTTATTGAATGTCATTAAAAAACTTAAGCCAATCAAAATATTTAAGGTATTTATGTACATTATTATTTTTTTTTTAAGTGCTGCTGAAATAATTCTTTAGGCAATTTTGGACAAGCTTTCTTTGAAAATTATTAAAAAAAAAAAAAAATAATTTTCAAGGATTTTTGTTAGTTTATAGTGTTAAAAAAATATCTTTGTCATAGATGAAAAATTTAAAGTTATCTTCTTCCTTTTATTATTTTTCAAGGCAATTATGATTTTCATTTAATTTAGGGAAAACATTTTATTTATCAAAATGTGCAAAAAATATAAATTTAAAATGATATATTTAAAATGGTAAATTAAAAAAGTTTAAATACTCTGACTTGCGTATTGTATCCATTTATTAATAGAAACTCCCGATTAAGTGTGGAAAACAAATTGTACTTATATAGATCTTTTTTTCAAGCCGTAGTTTCATATGCTGCTCCAGTCTGTTCAGATGTAGCTAAATGTCATCTTAGGAAACTCCAAATATCACAAAAAAAAATATTAAAAATGATTTTTAGATTACCCTGGTTCTATTCTACGTCCAATTTACACAAACAGGCTAGTATTGAAATGGTAGCGGATAGACTTGCTCGTTTATCCTATAACTTTCATTTAAGATGTTTAAGCTCCCCCCACCTCCATATTATTGAGTTAGCTCGATCATTATAGTTTGTAAGGTAGTTTTTGTAAGTTTTTGTACATAATTTTTTTTTTTTCTCAAAGTGGTAAATATTGTATAATCCCAACTAACAATATTATACCAACAATGTTAAAATTTAAGTAAAAAAGCCACTAATAGCCTGAACTTTTAAAATTATCAAATTATACACAAGACACACACACTCTCTGTAACATTATAAATGTGAAATAAATTGAAATGAATTGAAATGGTAAATTATGTATTTCAAAAAAATACTTAAATAAATGTAATGTAGGTTTCAATTTATATTTTATGAAACTTATTTATTAAGAAATACATAAAAAAAAAAAATTTTCAACACAAATAATTATTTACTAACAATGGTAATTTAGAAAAAATTATATATAAAATATTAAATAAAAGTTTAAAAAAGTATAATTATATAAAATTAAAAATAAAAATATACCCAAAAAATTAATCTTTATGTATATATTTAAAAAAAATATATTCAAAATAATAATGGAAAATTCCATAAAAGAGGAAATAAAAAAATATTAAGGTACAAATAATAACAAAAACTAAAAAAATTAATTACACACAAAGTGATGAAAAGAAAATAAAAATAAAACGAAAAAAAATATATACGCAAATTTTTTAATGTTTAAATGAATGTTTTCAAAAAAAAATTAAACAATAACAAAGTTATGATCATGTTAGCCTGTTCTTGCGAGTATTAAACTTAAAAACAAATTTACTTCAAAAAATTCTAACTTAAAATAAATGTTTTTGTAATACATATTATTTCTATTAATTTCCTTGAATAAAATATATTATTTATTTTTTTTTTATTTTTTAAATTATAACTTTAAAAAAATATGATTTTGAATGTTCGATTAAGATCGTAAAATTGAATATAGTGTATAGTGTTTTGATATATTTTTATATTTTTGCTGAAATAATTTTTTTAAGAAATGCGAATAAGTAACAATAGCTCTACCAATTTGATCGTTAATAATTTTAAATTTCAGCCATAATTTGTAAAAATTATTTTTTTAACATATAAAATTCGTGAAAAATGTATTTATTCTTAGAAAATCTTTTACAAATATATTAAGAAATTAAAAAAAAAAATAACATTAAAGTACGGACTAAACTTTTTGAAAAAAAAGTAACCTAAAACATCTAGTTGAAAAAAATATTTTATATGTACTTATATATTTTATGATGTTCCTTAAATTTTCATTGATTGCATGAAATTTGGTCGTTTGAATGACATTGAATAGAAATAAAACAATATCATTTAAATTTTTAGAGTTATTCTTTCAAATTCGATCATGCCTCATTAGTGAAATATGGGTTTTTCAATATTTTTATATTTTGTTACAAAAAAATCTAGCTAAAACAAAGGCTATTATTTGGATATAGCTTGGGAATCTATCTCAAAGAAACCGTCAACATTCGCAATAAAATTGTGCAAATAAATTTATTCATCTGCAAATGCCACTAAATTTTTTTTAAAATCCTTATAAAAAAATTTTAAGAAAAAATTAAAAAATAATAATTTTTTTTTTTTTATTTTAGTTTTCAGATTAACTAATAATATTAAAAAGTACATAGTTAACTATGACTAATTTTTTGGAGACCACTGTTATTAGTTTATTGTATATAATTGCTATATGCAAGTTTGAAATCTAAATGCATTCGTATCCCTAGATCAATTTCGCATTTTATTTTGTGAGGTAACTAGTTCCTAAATCAGGTGTAGCTGTTCACTTTTTGATCACATACCCTGGTAATCACACACAGCTGCATTTGGAAATAAGTATCATCCGTTTAGTTTGACATATGGTGACATTGATTTATTGACAACTGACACTAAAAAAATAATCAAAGGTCAAGCGTGAAAACTCCTGGCACTTTGCATATGGTGCTTGGGTCTTGGGTCTACAGCGCACAATAAACACATCAATGGACCGGCATTGGTTCCCACTTGGCCAAATGCCCAGCAGCGTCAATATGCATAAGTTAAATATTTTCCAAACATTTCACTGCATACTAATTACGCATAACCAGCTCCAGGTAACAACAAAAACAACAACAAGTACTACCAATAACAGGTAAACAATATTTACGTTCGCGAATGCCACTCAAATGGGTGGCTTCAGTTTGGAATCCAATGAGGTGAACCCATAGCGCCTTTTATGGTGCGGCGGCTTTGCTGTTCCCTCCAAGTTCGATTCGCATATGTGAGAGCATAGTAAGTTGGTGGATTTCTTGTTTGGTTTTTTTTTTTTATTATTTTACACATGTTTGAATGTTTAACAATTCGAGTATTCGACTATTTAGCTATTTGCCTGTGCCGCTATTTGTATCTTGTATCTTTTATTTGTGTTTTGCACAGCCGGCTGCAAAAAAAACTTTCACTGAAGTTGGTTGGTTATCGCGCGCTCCTGTCAAAAAGCGTGTGCACTTCACTTAGCCATTGCCGGCATGTCCAACATCAGCGTCATGATCAGCTTCCAGCATCACCATCATCATCATCATCAGCAGAGTAAGAGCATCAACTTCATGATGATGAACATCAACATAAGCCGCGCAATCGTGACGAAAGCCCATCAAGTGCAACTCTCGGTCACTTTGAGCAATGTACTGGACATTGACACTTGTTTTGCATTGCACTTGGATCAGCTTTTCGGAGCTGGGAATCTCTGATTTGAGTAAACACTGTACTTTCATTTGGCAAATATTTTCGTACGTGTACATTGTAAGAGCTTGAAGATCTTAGCCAGATTGCTAATTTACATGCATTTGCATTTGAAGTACGGCTAAGCGGTGTTCTCTTAAGAGCTTTGGAAATCCCCTAATGGGATTTTTAAATTCACGTTCGAGCTTTTTATAAGAAAATGTTTCTCTTGATGGTAAAAGAGACATTTAGCATCAAAGCCGAATTAATTGAGTTCCTTTTTTTTTGCGTAATTCAGTTGTAAATGATAGAGCTTTAAAGATCTGCTTTACAGCAGCACGAAATATTTCAAAATACAAGGATTTCTGGAACTTGCTTAAATAAAGTAATAACTCCTCCATCTCTATCTATTGTACCAGGCTAGCTAGTTCGATTCCCGAAACAAACTTGATTATCTGGGCTGGTTCAAACCAAGCTTCGTCGAAAATTGAATTTCTATGTCCAATGAAGATAAAAGTTAATTTTCTGGCTAAAGCTTCAAGCTCAGCAAAAATGTATAGTGAGGATTCCTTTAGAAATCTTATATCCCATAAGTAAACCGGTCAGTCTCTTAAGAAAATGCTGGCCCATTTGAAAGATTTCAGTTCATCCTATGTAATTTATAGCCAAAGATGACTGACTTTTCGTCTTTTTTCTTAACGTTTAGTATTGCGCCTACTTACGTCATGGAAGTGTTTTTCATCATAATTGGGCTCGCAGCACTTTCTTCCATCAGCTTATCTGCTATACTGTTCTGAGGAATTACCTGGATTAATATTTAGCATAACTTATTCTTATAATCTAAATTTTATAACTTAAGTGTCCCAAGAATTCCGGATCGACACATTCAAAACTTGATATCACGACTGCTCCGAATGACACTTAGTAAAACTTGCAGCTGCATCAGAGTATAAAATAACCTATCAGTACGATGTTTTTTTGCATCTTTAAGTTTGATTGTCTAGCGAAGGAGCCAATTAAATCATTAAAGAACCAGAATAACTTTTTAAGAAACTATTTTTTTTTTTAAAGCGAGAAGCTGGCGATTTAAGAGAAGAGACCACTCTCTTCGGGCGATTACCATTACTAAACGTTCATAATATTATGGTGCTTAAACATAGGTGGAAATATAATTTAATGCGCTGCCGCACTCATCGGAACGACGATCTTTATAAAATCTGTTAACGTGACCCTTTAAGTGAGGTTAACAACTTTCAAGTCCAACATTTCTGCTAATTTCCGTCAATGCTGGTAATTTAAATATTGACAAAAGAGATTTTTTTCATAATTATTATGCAAATAATCAAAAATACAGATATTTTTTTAAATTGCAGCATTGTCTAGCATGGAACGCCAATCCAGCTTAGTAGCCTGGAAGAATATGTGATGGGTTATCTACCTAATCAGCGGATTTGACCGACTTCATGATAATCATCTAGTTGGTTTGAGAGATTAAATTGAATAACATGATTTTGTTGATGAGGTTTTTGTAAGCTCTCTTTTCTGGGCTTCTGATGGGATGTTCTACAGGGATCTTTTTAGCTAATCTGTTTCAAAAGCTAGTCACTCAAGCGGTTTATATGTAGATTAATTTGGAGATCAAAGGGTTTCCAGTCTGAGGTTATGGTGCATGGTCAAAGATAGAAGAGATTTTTAAAACTCCAACATCTTCAGGTGCAGCACATTTCAGTTATTTACTAGGGTCAATATTTATATTCTGCGACTAACAATAAAGACACTGTAATTTTAGTCGAAAATCGGAATTATTGTTTTTGAAATGAGAGCTTAAACCAATTTTGGAAAACTTTTTTTTTTCTCAGATTGAGGTTGGATCAATTTATGCGGTATCCTATGCGAACAAGCCTTCTAGGATTCCAAATTTTCATACATTATTGAATATACTAGTACTCTGGTGGAATAAATGCCCAGGAAGTTTTCAATTTCCTAATATAGCATATGCCAATCTTTCTTTACCATTTCATTCTCGAAATCGATGTTTTTTAAATCCACTGTAAGAAACTCAAAATGTGTCAGATTGCATCTGACATCAAAGTATTGCAAAGACGCCAAATATAAACAGCGACCCTCGTATCAATATTCATAGTACATCACCTCTAGTTGTATGTACATACATCTTCAAATTATAGTTCTTAAAACCGCTTAAAGTGGGTCCTTTTGCGAATATTTTCCAGCATCCTAAACACAAGCATTGCGCAAAATCCTCTTTAAAGTCATCAAAAGACTTGGCCGATTACATGAGCGTAACAGGTGGCACCACGTGGAGGTTGTGTAATTGAGCCAACATTTTGAACCAGCTTCAATGTCTATTTTAAATAATGAGTCGGCACGTGCAGGCTTTAGATGCAAATGCCTGCCTTATACCGTTTTACCAGAACACAGAATCATTTTTTCGAAACAATTTAGAACATATTGTTCAATATTGTGCGCTCAACTTGCACCAGTTTAAACGTTATTAAGCATTTTTTTATACCTTAGTTAGTCAACTAGCCAACTGAGTTGGCATTAAATGATAATTATGATAACTCAGCTGGACACATTCGGCTTCAACGTTGCCCACAACAACTCATAATTAAGTAGCAAAACGCCGGAGTAGTCATACCCCCCCAGAGGCAAGCGCATTAATTAAAATTTTTAATTACCCCCATCACACATAACGTCAATTGGGGGGCAGAGACGACGAGCGCTACCGTTGAGAGTTGACCATGCTCCAGTTACCCACAATGGATGGTAGCAAACCGAAACCGAAAACCAATTTCAAATTAAAGCGAAACAAACTGAAAACAAAGAAACAGTTTGATTTTTGAAGAGCGGTGAAGTTTTTTTTTTTCAGATGCAGTTTTTATAGGCGGAAATACCGTTTTATCAATTGGATTTGATGGCGCTCAATGCGTTTAGGCGGGATGTAACTTTTTGGAACTGAAGCGAATTATTATTCCTTATGAGGTTTTTGACCGAAATACCATTGAAAGCAAAAGAAGAAAGTTTTTCAATGCTGCCAACTACATACACAATTACAAGCACATGTGCGCACAGTCGGCGCAAATTTTATTCGTACATGTTAAACTTTTAGTTCGGATGCTCTGTAATTTACTAAAAATGAATTGTTTTTCAAATGAAAGCTCTAACCTAAAGCTTTAATCTCTTATAATAATAATAACATCCAGGTGAATTATGCAAAATAGTAATACCTAAGGTGTGGGAGAGCATTGACCCCATGCAGACCAATAATTTGGTAAAAAATTTTGCGATTTTATTTAAAAGTCAAAAAAGGTCAAGAAAACACTTAAAGCTTATAATGGTTTTTCTTGCATTTCTTTAGCCATGGGTCTGTTTCAAAAAATTGAATTTTAATTAGATTAAGATTCTTCCGCCGCTTTAGATATAGTTACAGCTATGAGTGTCGCATAAGTGGCTACTTGGATACCTCTGACAACAGGAGTATCAGCAGTATATGTTTTATAAAAGTCACGCACCACACCACTATCCTTTGGGACACCAGCATGCATTTTGCTTAGTTCTGAAGTGATTCGCTTTTTTACTTTATTAATATGCTCAAAAAACAGACTTTGATTCCTATTGTAATTATATCCTGTACTCGATGGCACTGCGCTGACCTTTCCTAAGCCCAAACTGATGTTCTGGTTATATTGGAAAATATCCCACAAGCTAGTAGGTCACCAGAACCAAGAAGATATTTTAAAGAATGTTTTTGGGAAAAAAATACGATTTATACAAAAAAAAAAATTTTTTATATATATATAAAAATTAATAAAAAAAAAGTCTAAAACAAAATATATTTTCTTATCAAGTCATATCATTTCATTTTAAAGAATAAGCTATATATTTCTAAAAAATAATTTTAATATTATATTATATATTATAATATAAGGTACATTACTTAAATATAAAAAATATTTTTTAAAAAAACTTCAGAAAAATTTAAAAAAAATTAAAGTTAAAAAAAAAATATTGTCAAAAATATTCATTGTAATGAATAAAGAAAATTAAAAAATATATATTTTCTATAAATTTTTTTTTTAGTTTCGAAAAATTAAAAAAAATGATGTCTATTTCAAAAAAGAAGTTTTGTATGTTTTTCCAAAATATAAAAATTTACTATTTAAAAAGTGTACGAAATCTTTTTGCACGTAAAAAGTGACTTTTTTAATTTTTGTACGCACTTTGATTTTAAGTGTTATGCTCCAGTATAAAAAAAATTTTACAACACTTGTATACAAAGCCAGAGAGCATTCTACCTTAAAATTAAGAGCGTGCGAATAATTTGCGTGCTGACTGTAGATACTTTGATAGCGTTTAGTTAGTTTTCTTTGGCTGGCATGTGTAGTGAACCGAACCAGTTGGTTATGCGCCTTTTAGCTTAATTTAATTAACAGCGTTGTTTATTACAGTTTTTCTTTTGTTTGTAGCATTTTTTTTTGACTGCAATAAACAATTTCAGCTAAAAAAAATAATAAACAAAACCTGTATCAGCATTAACGGCCGGCAACATCATTATGACTGTCACTGTAATCAAAATTTCACTTTAAAGACAGTCTTCCAGAACGCCCTAGCCTGCGGCTTAACTTATCGGCTGCGCTGCATCTGCGTAGGGTGAAACCAGGTTGCATTACCAGGAAAGAGCCACCAAAACGCCCTTTTGCGTGAAAGTCGTTTTGTTTGGACTATGGACCGGTTAAGGCGGAAGCTGTCTTTCGTTATCCTCACAAAAAAGCGAAAGGGCTGGGCACACGTGCGGTCATAAAACCAAACCCAAGCCCAGACCAAAAAAAAAAAATGAACTGCAATTTTTGCCAAGTTTCTCAAAAGCGAGCAGAAAACCCTTTCTCTTTCAAAAGAAAGCGGTTTGTTTAGTTGGTACGTAGCCGTACTTAGCCAGGGTACATTTATTTTTTTTGGCGTGTGAATTGCGTTAAAACTTAAAGTCATTTACTGCAGTCGCTTAGCCATAAAAAAGTTTTTCATCAAATATGGCTATTATATAAGCTTTAAAAATATAATAAAAAAAAAAAACAACGCTTGACTTTGTTGCGCCATCATTTGTTTACACTTGCCAACGCCAGAGTCAGGCTACAAAGCGTGTTCAATCAATTATTCAATATTTAATTTAATCAACAGCAGCTATACAAATTATATAAAAAAAAACCAAGCTACTATATATATGTATAAAAAAAAGAAGAAGAAAAAAAACAAACAACACTAAACTCCGATAAATTATTGAATAATAGCTGCTAGTAAAAGAAAACATAAACACAGAAAAACAAAAAAAAACTTGAAAAATGTATCTAAGCCACATCCGTCCGTGCCAGGTCTCTTAGCGTGGTCTACAAGATTGCATTTTGCAAGCGCCAAAGATACAGTTTTAACGTTTTTTTTTATGATGTTTGTCAAATTAGATAATATTAACGTGCGTCACATGGGTTGAGGTTGAACTCAACCTAGGATTTGGATATTTGGTCCAGAAAGTGAAAGTGCTGTCTGTGATTCGTGCATTCAAAATTTGGTAGTATATCAGGTTCCAAGTTTGTTGTCAACTCGTTGCGGCCAAACTAAACGATTACAACAGTCAACATGCTAATTTGCCTGAAGGGCTCCCAAGTTTTCAAACGCCTCTCTTCTAATTAGTGTCTGCATTATGCGAGCAAGTTCGCCCACATTGGAAGAGACGCAGCTTAGTGATTATACAGCCAGATGTTGATGATGATGAAGATGATGACGTTTGCATGACAAGATGACGCCCTCACAAGCTTGCACCGACTCCTTTGGCTGTTGTCTTGATTATTAACATTGTCAGTTAGTCATTTGTTCATTTGATCACTTAGTCAGTGTAACATTCATTCATGCAGTTTGTTAGCTTAGTTTTTGAATGTTGCAAAGTGGCTGCGACTGCGACGCTGACGTCAGTGAATGTTTTACGAAAAAGGAAAATTAATGTTGAACTTTCTTTTTTTGCCGACTGCATGCAGTCAACAACAACAATCACAGCAACAAAAATAATACATATATACTATATGTATAAATAAAATATGTACTACGTCTGCCTCTGTATCTGTGTTACTTAGTATCTGTGTGCGTGTATCTGCATCTGTAAGAGTATGTGCAAGTTTATGGTCAAACACGCTTAAACTAGTTGAACTGTTATGAATTTTACTTTTAATTTTCATTTGAAAAGCAAATGAAGCAAAGCCAACACAACAACAACCACAACAAACACACACGAACCTGTTGCAGACAGATACTCACACACACACACTCACACGCACGCTCTCACAACAAAAGAACAAGCTAAACTTTGACTCTGAGCCAATCATTCAATTACGCATCACCGCATAATACAGAGCATGGCAGCTTGATCAGGGGGAGCGGCGGCACGTAGCAAGTTCGCTTCAAGGCTTCGTGCCCCTGTTTGCCCTCCGCGCGCGCTCTCTCTCTCACTCTCTCTCTCTCGCTCACACACTCCCGTATCGCAGTGAAAGTGCCGTTTCTCATTTTCAATTTCTGCACAAAAAAGTTAATTAAATGTCAAATAATTCAAGATTCGAATGGAGCATCTGCATGGCAAGGGTATCACGCAATGCGTGCCACTGCAGTCAAGGAACTGCTGATACCGACTCTCGCTCCGTACGAATTTAAAATACACTTTACCCCCTACTACTCGCTGCTCTAAAATTTTCGCAGAATATCTGCAGAGTTTGCGAGAAAATCAGGTGTTTTGGGAATACCCATTAAATTTCTATTAGTCCGCCGCAGCTATATAAGATTCTTCTTTTATTTAAAAGTTCCAACTTAGGGTGTTAGAAAAGATATCTGAAGCAGGGATTGTTGGTGGGTTTCCCCAAAACAGCATTTGAGAATTTTGTAATTTCAAGTCCACATTACTAGCTTAGATGAATCTTAATTTATTTCTCATAAAGACTTACAAATATCTATCAGTCTTTGGCTTTTTTTTTTGTCATTTTTGCAGACCTGTATAACAACAACCTATACTTAAAAAATTTAACTATTTGGCACACTCAGACTCTCGACTACGAAAAGTAGGGCACTTCTGCACAAAAATGCATTGCTTAAAGTGCCAGTATAAGCCAGTATGTTCATACTTTTAATAAAAGTATTCCAACTCATTTTCTTTTAATAATTGAAATTGTTATTCTTTGCATTAGCAGATAAGAAAATATGAAAAAAAAAGCCAAACAAGATAATTTTTATGCATTTAAATTACATTTTTCTCACAAAAACTTTTCTTTACAATCACAAAGCACATCAAAGTAATCTTGTAAACAGCTAAATGTTGTTTTATATGCTGTTAATCTGGCAACTCTGCATTTCTTCCCTAAGAGGAAAATTTCATAACAGTGTTACTTATAGCCTTTGGAAACAAAAATAAAAATTACGTATTTTTATGTCATAAAGTAATAGCTGTTTATATATTTTTTTTTTTTTTAATTTTGATCCAAAAACGATATAAAAAAATGATTGAAATTATGAAATTAAAGTCTTTTTATATTTTTGTGATGGTTTAAAAAAACTTATTTGTTGTTTTAAAGAAGCCTTGTTTCTAGCTGAATAACGCAAAAAAATTTAAAAAAAAACACAAATCAAACTTTTATTTTATTATTTTTAATCTCCTTTTTGGAGCAAAATTATAAAAAGAACATAATTTTTTGTAAATTTTTAAAATACATTATTCATTAACTTTGGAAATTTTCAAGTTAATATATATCTTCGAAAATACGAGAAAAGCGGGTGACTTTTTAGGTCGACCACTTCGCCTTAGATGATTTTTATATATATGATTACACTAGTTTACAGCAAAATGTTTCCTCAACGTATTTTAGTCGTTTCCGTAGTAAAATGGCATGCTAAGACCGAAAATTCAGTAAAAAAGTTATTCTTAAAATAGATTTCGTGGTATTGCGAAAAAAACTTTTTTCGAAATTAGGAAAAACGAGACACTTTGGTTGCTCTAGCTCTAAACATTTCTAAGATCTATGTGTTTATACAGACAGACAGACGGACATGGGTATATCAACTTCTCTAGTCACCCTGATCATCTTTATGTTACATTATCCGACGTCTCCTTCTGTATGTTACATACGTTTTCCGCTTCCACAAATTTAATATACCCTTTGTGACCTTAAGGTAGGGTATAAAAGTCGACCTACGCAAAGGACTGAGAAAATTTGACTTTTTTTACTTTTTACAAAAATTCCCGTTATTTCCATATTTTTTCTCCGATTTTGATAAACAGTCACTCATTTTTTTTCATGCTTGATCGATCTTTACGTGCGAGATATTTGCTTTTAAGTAGAGACACTTTTTTTCTAATTTCGAAAAATTGTTTTTTCGCAATATCTCTCGAAATCTATTCCATGAAAAATTTCTTGACTGCACTTTCGGTGCTAGCATGACATTTTACTACGGCAACGATTAAAACATGTTGAGGATACACAATTTTTTTTTTAAATTTGTAAGTGTTACTTATTGATTTATCGATAACAGAATATTGGATATTGGAATATTGTCATATCTCCTAAACGAATTTAGATATTTACACAAATTTTATTGAAGGAAAGATAAAATTTGTAATGTGGAAAAAAACAAATTTTGATTTTTTAGCATATTTTGACAATTTTTTTTAAATGTTAAAATTCAAAAGTGATCTCAACTTCATTCAAAAAGTGATCAATTATATTTCACCGCGGAAAAATAAAAATTTTGTAACTCCTATAGGAAGTTATGCTTATTTTAGTGGTAATGACAAATAAGCATGAAGGAATATTAACTTTATGAACTTTATGAAGAAATGTTCGTTTTGACATTTTATGATAGATTTCAAAAGTAATAATAAATGTCATGACCCCCGTCTTCAGACACTCGATGTCAATGGTCACAAAAATCCGTGTTTTTGCAAATAAAATTTTAGCCGCGCCTTACAACTTTTAAAAAAGTTCAAAAAATTTGTATACTAGATAATCTTCAGTTCTTGAAATATAATGTTCGGATTGCAGCGCCTAAGTACGCATTTTGTATGGCATTGTCGCGCCAAAGCACTTCACCCATTGAGTACCCAAAATTTTAAAAAGTCATTGATTGGCTTTTTTGAGTATGTTTGAAACCGTTTCCGAAAAGATTTCAAAGTCCCTTAGAATGGCGTCAATGACCTGTTTGAACATAAGCATAAGTTGCTTATTGAAGAAAAGGAGAGTTCGTTTTTAATTTGACATACCAACAAAAATGACGAAAATATATTTGGCAGTCTCAAAAACACGGCACAAAAATTTTTTTCAATTATCTATTTTATTTACTTATATTTTTTTTAGTTGCTTTTAACTACCCAAAATAAAAAAATCTTAATAATTTTTAGTACTTTTTAGTAGTTAATAACTTCAATAATAAAAAATTATTTTTTAAAAATATTTTTTGGTGAGAAGTGCTTTTTGCTTTGAGATAATTTTAAAAATTCTATTATTTTCATTTGCTTTTGCCCATAAATCGTGCAGATATATGGAAATATCTTTGTTTTTTTCCCCTAAACCGTTTGACACTTTAGAACTGCTACTTACGCGCAGTTCATTGATCAAAAAATTTTTATAAAATTTTAAGCTCTCTTCATCTTTGAGAAATGAAATCCCCGAAAACATGATGACACCAAAAATTTTTGGCACCAACTTAATATACTTCTTGTACCCTTTGAGTATAGGGTATAAAAAAAACCAACCTTAACGGCAACATTGCAATCCACAATTTGTATCAATAAAGCCAGCTGGAGGACAGGAGATGTGGTTAGGGGAGTTGTCTCCGAAGTTGTTATTGTTGGTGATATTGCTTTTGTCGTTTTTGGTGCATTTTTATGTATGAAATTCGCTTTCACTGAGTTAGCTTTGCTCCTCCATCTCCTTCGCCGCCGCTGTTTCTGCTGCTGATCTGGAAAAGAGTTTTCACACCGCACTTGTTTGGCATTGTTGTTGTTGTTGCTGCTGCTGGAGCTTCTGCAGCTATTCATAAGCGCTTTTCATTGCATTTTCACACATTCATAACACTTTAATTAACTATTTTCAACACTTTCATGCAAATACTTTATTCAAAGAGCGCAGCCAGCAAACAACTAAAGACTCTTCAGTTTGCCGCAGTGTCAATGACAGCTCCTTCCCTGGCCACTGTTTACCCTTCGTCTACCAATCCATTCAAACAGCTAAGCCATGAGCATATCCTGTACGCGGTCATTTGCACAGTTTCCGAAAACTGGCTTAGACTTTGGCCAAGAGTTTAGCTAAGGTTTAACTCTCGCTGCTGGAGATTAGTGAGTCGAATTCCAATACTAATTGAGAAAACGTTCACACGAGCTACACTTTGCGATTATAAGATTTTTCAAAAATAAAAGACTGTTTTTCCTAGGTATGTTGGGAAACTAGAGAAAAATGTTTTTTATACTTAAAATCGGAAAAAAAAATCAAAATGATGCTACTTAAATAAATTTATTTTTGTAATAATTCATATATAATAATAGTATTTATTATCAGCTTAATTTAAAATTTTTTTAAATAATTGTATCGATTTTATAAAAAATAAATGTGTGCATTAAGAGTACAAATAAAAAAAGGGTTATCCAAATGGATTTTGAGTCATTGCATCCGACTCCGAGGTACAAAAAACCACAACACCTTCATTCAAAAAGTGTCTTGAACTTAGATACTTAGCTATAACATTAAATACATTATTAATGGTAAATCAATCAGTCCTATTATGTAAAAACATATGAGGTATACATATATAGTATGTTATTGGACAATATTGTCAGCCGAGTCGATATAGCCATATCCCGAATTTATTAAGGAAGCCAGGAAAGAAATTGGCAATTGAAGCGAGCAGGAGGCAGAGCCCCATAGTCTCGAAAATATACGTGGTGAAAAGGCAAAGGCAAAATCGTCCAATTTTAATATTTTCGCCTTAAAAATATATTTTTGCAAAATTCTACAACTAACATTGCCAAAGAAAAAGCGGCTTGTACACAGATTTATTTCTGTCAATGGTTATGGTTAATCATTTGGTAAATATGACATCGTCTGAGCACACCTTAAGCGTGACAGTGAGATGCGTATGACGGTGACTTTCATTTAAGAGTACCTGTTGGCATCTATTTGTGTGTGTACTTTTACCTGAACATCCATCAGCTACTGTATTTGCCAATTGACTTTCAGCACACTTTGCACTCACGTTGTGTGGAGTGAAGAGTGTCAATAACTCAAAGTAACACCTGCTAGACAAAGATCAAGGAAAAGTAGTGGAGAGGGGGCTAGAGAGGGACAAAGTTAGACTGACTGTGACGGTGACAGTTATAGCGACAGTGACTGCGACCGAGAGACAGTTCGTCATATTAAACATCAGCTGATGGCAGTTGTTTGTTTTAGCCAGATATTTATTTGACTATAGCTCACAGTAGTCATTTTATGAAGACGAAAATTTGCACATAAATTTATGCAGCTATGTGCGGCCAGTCAATGAATAATATTAAATTTAAAAAAAGGGCACATCGCAACAACAACAACAACAACAACAACTACTATGGGAATCGAGGTAGAAGCTGGCAGAGAGCTAAAAAATCTGTCGCAACTTTCCCTTTTTCGCTGCAGACAATAATAAAAATATTTACAGATACAACAGAATGAGGTTTATACCAGATTTTATTGGCACAAAAGTGGTCTTTATGTAACTTTGATTTAAAAATCGTTTCATGTGTAGCCGCTGCATTTGGGTCTTTAAGTTAAATGAATTTTGGTTTTTTCATTGAATTTGGGACACATGCTGCAGCTCAAATCAATGTGACCATTGACCAGAAACTCAGACACGATACGGCATGTCACGCTTGTTGCAGGCAAGCAACTCTAATCAATGCTCGTACTACTATCACTACCATGGTCAATAGCAGTGACAATAAACAAAAAATGATGAACTCAATACTGAGTTCATGTTTTCAAATTTTAAACACTCTATAGATGACTGTATATAGAAGAATGCATCTGGGTTTTCCTTTTTAAAAGTCACACATGGCAGACTACAAATTTATATGAATTCGAGAGTTAATATGAAAGACTAAAAATAAACTCTAGAAATTGCATTTTGAAGGTCACAAATAATAGATTTTTTATCATGGACACTGCTCATCGTATTGCTTTAAAAAAATAAATAGATGATTAAGGCGTTCGCTTTTTACCCCTACAATAGAGAGTGTACATGAATCCAATCTATATAAATATAAAAAAAAGTGTATATACAATACAATACTCCTTTAGAAATAAGGCACAGACTGTTTTTCAGATTTGCGGTCTAAAATCGAAATATTAAATTTTCTGATTGAAAAGTAATACTGTGTGTAAAACAAAATTTTAACAGATTTTAATTTTTATGCAGTTATTTAATTTTATTACGGCTAACTTCATTTTATATAATTTTTTTAGTTTTATTTAGTTTTATTTTATTTTATTTATATTTTTTTTAATTTTATTTAATTTTTTTAATTTTATATTATTTTATTTAATTTTATTTAATTTTATTTAATTTTATTCAATTTTATTTAATTTTATTTAATTTTGTTTAATTTTATTTAATTTTATTTAATTTTATTTAATTTTATTTAATTTTATTTAATTGTATTTAATTTTATTTAATTTTATTTAATTTTATTTAATTAAATCTAATTAAATCTAATTTTATTGAATTTTATTTTTTTTCATTTTATTTATTAATTAATTTCATTTCCTTTCATTTTAACAAATTACGTCTATTACTACCACTGGGGCCCTCGACGGGGATTTGGTACTAACGTATAAGTATTTAGTATAAGTACATTTTTTTTTTTTATAATATTAAAGATGTGATCTATGTATAAATTTCTTACTCAAGAATTTTACCAACTAAAAAATTCAAAATTTTGAAAATGATTAATTTAGACGACACCATAATACTCATTATGCCAACTAAGTATTGAAAAAGAGAATATTTTTTAAAAATATTCTTTGGCTTGATTTTGATACTCGGACATAAATATATTTGCGATTTCAAGGCTAAAAGCTACCTTTCTCTCAAACAAAACATTTCCCGTGCATGATCATCAGATTATTTCATGTACTTTACTTATATAATACAATCCAGCGCATATTTCTTATTAGAAAATTTCAAATCTGTTCTTCGCAATTATTATAAGAATTATTCGGGATATTTTGAGGCAACAAAGACTTAAAAGTGCTTCGGATTTTTGAAAACATTGACTAAAAATTAACTAACCAAGGTCCAATGCATAGCTTGGACAAAGTTCTAGTCTCGTGCCCAAAACCAGTCTTTATGAAAAGTATAGATGTATTTCCTAATCTTGGGCACATCCATGGCCTTCTATTGCTAGACCATACCAAACTCCAAATACAACTGCAACTAATCTTCCCTCAGAGAAGTGTACAATAAAACTCTCAAAACTAAAGTCAATCAAACACAGTAGAGCAGTCTCTGCACCTGCTGGCAGACGCTTCAGTGCTCCGCAAAAATTGACACACATGCAACATTTTTTTTTAATTCCCTGTATGTGGCATGCTACAAAGAAGTGGCACAGCAAGTGTGCTTGGTCAGTGATCTGGTAAATTGAGTTGAAAGCCAAGCATTTCATTTGGCATATTGCCCCTAGTTAGATGAACAGACGTAGTGGAGCTAGGAGGGCTGCACGGGATCTTAGCTAAGACAACTTTCAATGTTGAAAGGGAAATGCTTTTACTTTGTTAGCTGGGGTTTCTACCAAATGAAATCACTTTAAATTCAATTTAAAACCAATTAAGATTAGATTTAGATTCGCTCTTAGTAAAAGTAAGCCCAACAAATGGGCGGTAAACGGTGCTATTTTTGAAATGTTCCCACACTGCGTGTTAAGATGAAGTGAGTACAAACAATAAATGAGCTAAAGAGAGGTACAGTAAAGTATGACAAAGTTGAATTTTGAAATTGTATTTTTAATATTTGTCTTCAGGGCTATTGTTTTTTTTTTTTTTTTTTGTTATTCCAAGTAAATTTTCTTCTGCACGAAAATCTGAATGATTCGTTTACTTGTTTTCGCATTCAATATTCTTACGGCGAAGCATTTCTTTTTGAAGTATCTGCCCCATATGCGTGGGATTAGTGGCTATAAGTGCACCTGCTTTCTCCATAGCCTTGACCTTGTCCTCGGCCTTGCCTTTGCCTCCGGAAATAATGGCACCTGCATGTCCCATACGACGACCAGGTGGTGCCGTCTGTCCAGCTATAAAAACCACTACAGGTTTGGACTTACTGCCGCAATTATTTTTGATCAGATACTCTGCCGCCTCTTCCTCAGCTGTGCCGCCAATCTCACCAATGAGTACAATTGCTTTGGTCTCCTCGTCTTCTAAGAATATTTGTAAGGCATCAATAAAGTTGGTGCCATTGAAGGGATCACCGCCGCAGCCAATGCACAGCGTCTGGCCCAGACCCGCGGCAGTTGTCTGATGAACTGCCTCATACGTGAGCGTGCCAGAGCGTGAAACAATGCCCACCGTGCCACGTTTATGTATATCCCCAGGCATAATTCCCATCTTGCACTGTTCCGGCGATATAATGCCCGGACAATTGGGTCCAAGCAGTCTGCTTTTCTCCTGTGATTGCAGCATTTGTGTAATCCTTATCATATCCAGTTGTGGTATGCCCTCAGTAATAGCAACAATCAAACCGATCTCGTTCTCGATAGCTTCACATATGCCAGAGGCAGCCATAGGCGGTGGAATGAAAATCATTGTAGCATCCGGCTTAACCTCCTTTACGGCCTCCGCCACACATTTGAAAACGGGCTTATCCAAGTGCTTGGTACCGCCCTTGTTAGGCGACACACCGCCCACAATGTTGGTGCCGTACTTAATGGCCTCCGTCGAATGAAAAGTAGCCTGCTTTCCGGTGAAACCCTGCACTAGCACCTTGGTCTCCTTGTTGATCTTCAGATTTTTAATTGTTTTGCAATAGTCCGACTTGCTACGCAACGACAACAGCCAACACTGCTTTAACAATCCCAGACTGTGTTGCAACTTGGTACGTACATTTAGCGTGGCATTCATTTTGAAGCAACTTTTAGTTTATATGAATCCTCTACTTTTTAACTTTTTATTTAAAAAAATTTTTTTTTTGAATTGCTAAATAAAATGCTAGCCGAAACATGCGACTGTTTGTTGAAATTTGGAAGGTAGCTGAAGTGATTCTGATTTTATGATTTTGATTTTTGTATCAAAGCCAACTGTTTATTTTTTTTTTAAATTGGTAAATATGGGTAACAAAATTTGGTGACAGGAATAGGAAGCTGCCAATAAAACTTTTAATGTTCTTTATGATTGTGATATAGTACTCATAGATCTTTTAATGGCTTTGCGGAAAAGAATTTTTGTTGCGAATATTTTGTATGTAAACAAAATTGCAACCAATTAACTATATAGCTATATATAACTCAAGAACAATTGGATTGATTTTAACGAGACTTTTTTAGTTCGATTTTTCTCCAACCGTATAAGCATTATCCAACCGGAGCAGAGTGGAAATCCCTAAAAATCCAAATGGTATTTTTTTGTCCTAAACAAAGTCTGCCCTAAAATGAGTGAACAATCAAGGAAGTTTATTGTGAGCATTAAGATAGGATTTTAGAGATTTCGCCCCAAAGGAAATATCGTGGTAAACAATTTTATGAGAACAATTTTCGTGTGATAAATATCGTATATTGTAAATTTAATCCCTCTACAACGATGTCTGGCATACGACGTACGCAGGGACGGAGAGACCTAATATTTCATAAAGTGAACGATATTTGACATTTTTTGCATATATATATAAATGGAAAAAAAAGTAGCTTACAATTGGCTTGAAAACATTTATCGAAGCTATGAGTTTAAGAGTTACAATAACAAAAGACAGTCGTTTTAACCACTGAAAAAATATATAATTACGATAATACAAATTTTAATGATATTGGGTTATGATCATTTGGGTTAATCTTTGACTAGCATTTGAAACTACGTTAGCGCTATTGAAAATTATTGACCTTAGCATTTCTAGTCGGTTAGATACGAAAATATATTCAGTATTTCAAAAAGATTTATATTATAATCTCTTTTCTAGACTTTAATATTTATAGCCCCAAGAATGAACACAAACAATAATGGCACACGAAGGGAAAAGGGTCGCAAAACATTTTGCAGATAACATTTTAGAATCAATTCCTTAGCACTACTTATTTCACAGCATTGGGAATTCGGAACATAAAAATTGAATAAGTTTCCTAAGCGACAGGACGTTTAAAAATAAGGTTGATCTGCTACCAGAGACGTCACGACTGTTCGATAGAAAAGCAGGGCTCGGTGGTAATCTAAGCGCAATCTTGTTTCCAAAGAAGTTAAATTTCTCTATTTATAGAGAAAAATTTATAAAAAGTAATTTCCTCAGCGCAATTTTTTTTCAAGGAATTTGAACTATTAATGTAGAAAAAAACAGCCCATTTATAGAACTAATATGTTATGGCACAATTCTCTTTCCGCAGAATTTAAGTTATTCATAGAAAGTGAACAGGGCCTGTTTGTAGAAACTGCTGAAAGTTACAAAATTTTGGTGATAAATTTGTATTTATAGTCCATTAATTTCAAAACTTATTAATAAGTATGACTTCTTTTTTAATCACGTATATATGTAAATTGAAGTTACACTCAAATTCAAATGATTTTCCATTTTCGAGGCTCTACTGCTTTTTCTCAACAACAGGTACTACTACTGCTGCTTCTACCCAGCTTAAGCTGCAATGCCTTTTAGAGGCGATAGAGCGGCGGCGTTGACAATGTTACATGAACTTGCCACTGACTTGTTGCCGTCGCCGTCTCCGACTCCATCTTCAATTCTCTGCCACTGTCTCTGCCCAGCGAAAGCAGCGCGCGCGCAATTTGAGACAGGCAGCACATGGCTAAGACTTACAACAAATTACATACGCTAACAATATTTTTCCAAGCCATGGAAGCCGACCTCAACAACTCAACTTGCCTCAACTTCGCTCAACTTGCCGCAACTTGGTCTGTGACTTGGCTTTGCCTTTGGTATGCAATGAAGTGTTGAAGTTTGGTGATGCCGGCTGCGGCAGTGGCAGAGGCAGAGATCGAGGCAGCAGCAGCAGCAGCAGAGACTGCGCGTTACCGTTGCGGCGCATTGCTGGCTAACGAAGAAACGAAAGACTTAGGCGAGAAACTTGCCGGACTAGTTTTGGCCAAGAAGAAATGCTTTCGTTTGGCGCGGCGACGTCGACGTCAGCAGATGAGCACGCCGCTATATAAATTGTTGACTGCATTGGAAAATTGTATCATTTCATCCTTAGTCGTCAAAGCAGCAACACAGCAGTCAGCGTTGTGGCACGGTGCGAATTGAGCCAAAAAAAACTAAAAAAAAAATAAAAAAATTTCAAAACTCTTAAAAAAACACAGAACAACAAATCCGATAAATAAAAGAGAAAGTGCGAACGTCGTGCGTTATAAGTTCCCCAATAAAAAAAAAACTAAAACTGAAGTTTAAAGTGTAAACAGCCCTTAAAGGACTTTACAACAACAACAACAAGTGCACAAAATGTCAAACAAACATATTATTTTCGGTGTGTTGTGTTTGGTCACGCTGGCCGTAGCGCTGCCCGCCGAGGAAACCCGTGGACATGCGCGCAATGCCGTAGGCGACAATGATATAATGGATAGCATCTATAGCGATTGTCTGCGCAAGGATTCCGTATCGTGCGTCAAGTACAAGCTGTTTAACTTTGTGGACAAGGTGCTCGGTGCACGCGAACAGTTTGCGCTGACCGAGGGCGTGACTGTGGTGCGCTCACCCGATGCGCCTGTGCAGGAAGCCGCACGTTCCATCTCTGCCGATGAGTCTTTTGAGTCTTTGGCACTGAATCGCATTTCCAGCTTCTTGAACTCGCACACCATCAAAGTGGAACTGAAGGGCGCTGATATTGTGCAAGCTGTTAGCTCTACTGGTCGCGCTTTGGAAGATGCCTCCGAATCGCTGTTCGGCTCCAATGATGCCAACGCGCCCGAAGAAAGCCGTGGCAAGAAGAAGAAGGCTGCCAAAATCTTGGGCCCCATTCTGGCTTTGGTTGCTCTAAAGGCTGCCGCTTTGTTGCCCCTGCTGTTGGGCGCCATTGCTTTGATTGCTGGTAAGGCTCTGCTGATCGGTAAGATTGCGCTGGTGCTTTCAGCCGTCATTGGTCTGAAGAAGCTGCTGTCACAAGAGAAACATGTTACATACGAGGTTGTGGCACATCCACACCACAGCACCAGCCATTCCGCTAGCCATGACTCCTATGGCAGTGGCTATAGCGCCGATGCGGGCGCTTCTGCTTCTTATGGCAGCTCTGGACACGGTGGCTGGGGTCGCTCCATTGATGCACAGGACTTGGCCTATGGCGCTCAAAAGCCTCAAGCCTAAGCAGCGAGTATAGTCACAACAACAACTAGCAACCACAACCGTTAAACAACACTCACTGACTTGAACGCCGCCTCCTAATCCCGGAGCGTGGGCGTTACGATGTAACTGAAAACGCGAAGAGAACAACAATTATTTATCGTTCGTTTTAATTAATTTATTAATTTAATTTATTCTATTTATTTTTTCACACAAAATCACAAAAAAAAAAAGAAAGAAAAAAATCATAAGAATCGTAGGAATATGAAAACGACATAGTAGCGGAAAGAGGAGCAAATGGAGAGCCACGTTAAGTTTTGTAATGCTGAGGAGCAGTCTTGTGTCTGTGCATTTAGTTTTCATATCTAAAAAACACAGGTCGTATCTTTTAAAGCTAAGGTTAAGTTGTAAAAAAAAAAAAACGAAACAAAACAAAGCCAGTTAAACCAAGCGAGAGTTGAAGCAGTACCTTACACAACAACAACTACAACAATAACGACAAGTACAGTAGAACAGAAGACACGGACCACGTTTCGAATACTCATAAGCAGTCCGGCATGCGGCCTGGGCAGGCGCCGTATTCCGGCTCTAAGCAAGTCTGCCGTAACTATACATACACACACACACACTGCACTTATCCAACCATTCACAACCCATGCACATAACTGCACTCATCTCTGTAAATCTGTCACACTCTGACTCTTTTTTTCACAAACTGTCTTCCTTTTTTTACGTTCTATAACTGTTGCACTCTTTCATGCTAACTACAAACTGACTCTCTCTCTCTCTCTCTGTCTCTCTCTATCTCTGTTTCTTTTCATGACTATAATGCTCTGTCTTTCTTACTTTTTTACATATACTGCTCTAATTCTAAAGACTATACCAAAACTTTGACGTTTGCTTTGCAGACGTTCTAACGTACAAAATATTTTAAACTTTACGCTACTCTTACGCTCCTAACTTGACTATATATGATGACACTTATATACACTATAATTTCCATACTTCACATGCAATTCTAGTCTTACATTACAACAACTACAATAACAGCAAGCATGCCTACTATACTTTAGCTTTAACTCTACACTATCTTTAACTGTCGCTCTATACTGCAACTAAGCTAACTCACTATCTCTTTCTTACATACTCTTTTTCTCACTCTACCTCTCTACCTCTCTCTCACTCTCTGACTCTTTTTCACTCTCACTCTTACTATCACTGTTTTAGCTACAGTTTTGGTCATTGTCATGCCATAACTTGCCATAGTTTTTTATTAGTTTTCCTTTAAAAAACTTCATCATCTTTCGTCAACTCTCTTTCATCTTAAACTTGTACTCAACGCCAACTTACATTTATCAACTATTTTACTCTACAACTTTCTCATTTCTTTCATCTCAACACCTCTCTATCTGTCACTTTCTAACGCTCTACTTTCGAATTGACAAACGCACAATACCTTCTACATTCATTCTATCAATAGTTCACTGTAATGTTTTTTAGTTTTTTTTTTTTTGTTGTCGTTTGTATAACAATAACTTACTTTGTACTTTGTATTTGCAACAGTTTACCGAGCCCGGGCCACTTGCCACACTGACAGATGACAGCTGACAGCTGCCCCTTGCACACAGTAATTAACTTATTTTTAATGCACTTAAAAATATTTGTTCATACTTATCTTGAGGGTAGTTAGACGCGTCTTCCAGTTGCCAAGTGGCCCGGCTCGGGCTTTAGCTGCGTCTTTAACTTTAATTTAAATACATATATAGTATGCTAAGCAGAAACGTACGGCACTTTCACACAACAAACAAAAAACTAAAAAAAAAAAAAAACAAAAGCAAAAATTGTAGAGAAGAACAAGCTTAGAAGAAGCTGCAGATGTGAGCAACTTCATCTTAAACAAAGAATGTAAATTTTATTACAATACCATACGATAAACAAAACCTTTTCTCTGTCATACATGCATGTCATTAAAAAATGAAGAAAAACAACAAAAAATCATTAAAAAAAAATATACAAATAAAAATCAAAAGCAAGAAAGATTAATAAATAAAAAAAAATCAATGAAAACTTTAAATAAAAATATTTATTGTATAAAAGCGGCTCTTTTTTCAGCTCGGGGCCAAATGCCGCTTGGCATTGGGTGAAAGCGAAACGCGTTTCGATGAGGCAAAAATGAAATCCATTTCATTTGGCCTTATGCATAATGCCAGTCACAGTGTGAGCCCGAGACTCGTCTCTATTTGGCCAAAATGCGTGGATGAGTAAGAGCCGTCCGTCGGTTCCCCTGCCCGCAATGCAGCTGCCAAGTGCGTGCTTTCATTTCAAGTGAAATTGATATGCGACCCAGTTGCCTAAGCGAATTTTTTTTTCTTAAAGGCTAACCGTTAATAAGTGTAAATAATTATGAGCCAAGTCGAGCCAAGCTGAGCTGGAAACCTGACCGAAAGTCATAAACTGGTGTCTCTAACAGGTGCTAGCCCAGAGCAAGTTACAGATAGCCCCAGCTCCAGACCAGTCCAAGACAAGACGGCGACAAACCAAAGCAAAGTAAACAATCAATAAAAAACGAATGTGCCACAAAAAAAAAGCACAAAATGTGGCTGAAAGCAAAGCAGCCCTGGCTTCCGTTGTATATTTAACTTGGCTGACAACGGACAGTGAAAGTAAACAGTTAAGAAACACAGCAAAACATAACAAAGAACACCAACAATAAAAACATCGTATATCATTTGGTTAGTGAAAAGCAAAATTGGTAGCACATGGCTAAAACAACAACAGGTTGGCCAAATGCTCGTTTTTAGCCCAGCTTACAACTACTCTGAGCAAGCCAGATAATGGCCAAGACAGACAGCCCTCAGCCCACAGTGCCCGTATGACCAGCTAAAACAAAGGCCAAGTTAATGCACTTTAATGTTAACAACTCATTTGGCCAAGTGCCAGACAAGTGTGGCCACTACCAACTGGCTTTAAAGCCTAGACAAGCACAGTCAAAATGCTCAGCCAACTTATGCTCACTGTCAATATGCTGAACGCCAGTGTAGGGAAGCTATGTGTTTGTGTGTTTGTGTGTCTGTGTGTGTGCTTCATAAAAAAGTCAAATCAAAATGCTTTAGAAATAGACTGAGAAATTTAGCACAGAAAGTCACTCAAAAGTGGGCAAGTATGTGACACCAAATGACAAGAACAACGAGAACAAAAAAACAGCAAAAAAACATGCAAAAAGAAATTCTTTATAACTTATATCGACAGTTAAATACTCTATAATTTCGCTAGAAGAGCTTGAATAAAAAAGTTTGAAATTAAATAGCCAAAAAAAAAATGTTCCAACACTATCAAAGATATTTCCGACTTAGTAGGTCCATAAGCTTAAATTTGACTTAAGAAATGCTGTTGATTTCTTCTTAAAATTTCAATAGGTGTATGTGATTATCTTCAACATTTTGTTCAAGCTTCAATAATAATTAATTCTGAAAAAATTAATTTAATAACTCAGTATTTATTGATCATCCTTTACAAAAATTTGAAGAAAATGTAATCTTTTCGGTGGCTTTATAAACAAAAAAAAAAAACTAAATTATATATGCAGACGTGCTCTGTATTTCAAAAAATTAAAACGAATTCATTTTTTTTCCTTTTCGCTTTTAAGTTCTATCTATATCACCTCTTTTGCTGTCGAAAATTTCTCAACTTCCCTTACTCTTTTCTATAATTTCTCATATTTCACTTGAACATTATTGTCACAGTTCTGCACTTTTCAATGACTTCATATCGTTTACATTTTATTTTAATGAAATATTGCCATTACTTTATTATTCTGTCTTTTAAGTTAACTTAAAAAATAACAAGTAAATTTATTTATTTTATAATTATTATTTATTTTGTGAAAGTTTGCCAAACATTTTTTTATTTGCATGCTTTTATTTTGACTTGAATCAAAAAAACAATAATTTAAAATAATTATCAATAAATATCTAACTTAAAATTGGCATAAATAGAATGTCAGCTTATAATTATATTATTAAAGTTTATTTAAGAAATTATTCTCTTCGCACTTATCAGTTATCGATATAGCAATATGTATTTGTGAAAGTATGTCAAAAATTTATTTTCAGTTTTGCATTCTTTTAATTTAGTTTGAATCAAAAAAAAAACTATCAATAAATATCTAACTTGAAATTGGCGTAAATAGAATCTAAGATTATCAATGAATATTTAGTAAATTTTTTAATTTAAATATACGAAATATTCAATAAAATATAATACGTACATTTTTAAACAGATTTCGCCTACAAAGCAGTCTTATTCAAACCACATTAAAAAATTCAGCGAGCACGAAACATTGGCAACTTTAACGAAATCGAATATTTTACTCGTTTTTCGAAGCACAGCTGATTAATATAAACTTTTTATAAAGTAGTTTTATGTTCAGCTTACATTATTAAAAGAATTTGTTTTTTAATGTTTATTTCATATGTAAAATGCATTTTTTTTTTCTCATGCAAACTTTTTTAATTCAAATAACATATTTATTATGAAGATTAATAAAAACTCAACAGAGCATGTTTATTTATGCAACAACATTTTAATATGAACAAAATAAATAAAAAAAAAAAATTTTGTTTTAACATGCAAATAATTTTTTTGCCTACCTAGTAATTGCCTTTAAATATAAAATCAATTTTTTGTAATGCAAATTAACTTTTTTAATACACATATGCTCGTTTTTTATGCAAATATTTGCATTTAACCGTTTTTACGCAAGAAACTGTTTTAATATAAAATAAAAAAATCATTCTATAAACATTGGTCGTTACAATTAATAAATACAATACTTTTGTTGTTACATTTTGTAAACTTCACTTTTCATAATATTTTCTGTTATTGACTGAAAATTCAAACTTTTTAATGTTTACTAAAAACTGTACCATGTAAAACCTGTATAAAACATATTATAATGACCATACTTTAATAAAATTACTTGAGAATTTTTTCTTATAAATACGATTACCCAAAAGTAAAAATACTTCAGTTTCTTTCCGAATGCTCGAGGAACAAATGTATACAAAAACGGGTTTAGCTTGATTGTATGGAAACTAAACAAAAAGCAATGACGAGCTACTGCGTTTAACAAATGGAGAGGACATTGTAAAATACTCGAAGGCACAGAGTCTAAGATGGATAGTTCATGTGATGAGAATGGACGCTGGGCGCCCACAAAGGAAGATACTAGAGTACAACCTAACTCAAACACGAAACAGAGGACACGCTTAATTGACTGTATTGAAAAAGATTTGGCAATCAGAGGCAAGTAGAGGAACCCAAAACCCACCCGGGTTGTAGTGCTAATAGATGATGATGAAACAATTAATAAAAAATAGTAAAAGTTTCTAATTTTTTAAATCAAGAAAACACGCAATTTATGCTCCTAAAATAAGCCAGAGGATCCAAATCTTTTAGAAAGTTTCCTGATTTATTTTAAAAATTCAACACTATCTATAATTTTGGATTCATTATATATGTACACTTACATCAGCATAACAAAATTCCCTAGCAAACTCATAAAGCGCTTTTAGTAGAGTAAAACCACCAAAGAACACAAAACTCGATGTGTCACTGTGGCATCATTATTATCGTCACCATCATCATCATCATCACCATCCGCTTGACCAACAGTTGACACAATGACAAAATGACAGCGCTGCCACTTGGCCGATAATTTGAGTGGCCGTGTAAATGGTTTTCATTTTTGGCTTATGCAAATTGCGCATAGCTTCAATCGGAGATTCTCAAATTTTAAGCTTAAACTCAAAACGAAAGCAGCTGCTGCCGGAATCCAAGAGATTTGGAACGAATTACCGTTGTGTGCGGCTTGCAGAGTGCCGCTATGCGTCGAAAGAGAAATGTTTTTGCAGTCGACGCGTCGCGTCGCTGCTGTGAGACTTTGTGCAACAAATTGGTGCAGTTGCCACATTTTACAAGCTGAGTAACTGGCGAAAAAGCCACAAAATTTGCAATAATTCATGAGCAAAGAATACTTACAACGAGGGCAGCTTGATAAATTGGCGATCTTTTGAATTTTCTGTGTAAAACTGTTTGAGTTAAAGGATGACCGTAGCACCGATTGTATCTGGTGTTGGAAAACACAAAGCTGTTGAGAATTAGGAAAAAATTCCCAAAAAAGGTTATTTGCATTTTTTTGACCTTTAATCATTTAGAATTTTTTTTATTAAAAAAATCATCACCGTCTAAGGCAGAGGTGATGCACAAGTGCCCGACTAATGTCTTGAGCAATCGAAATGCAGAAGCAACTACTTGACAATCAACTGTTTGCAAGTGCCATATGACCTGTTTGGCTTTTTGTGTGCAGAAGAACATTTTTTAAAAAACAATTAAGTTTGGAACATTTAGAACGCTGTTTAGTTTTCTATAAGACTAGATGCACCAAATAATACCAATTAACAGAATAGATATTAGCGCTTGTTACTTACTAGGTTTGAGCAGTAGTGCCCTACTTTTCTCAGTCAAGGGTCTGAATGTACTTTTTTAACTAGTACATCCTTGTTATATGCCATTTTATGCATATCATTTGTCATTAGTTCATCCACTTATTAATTCTTTTCTATTTAGGGGATTGCCTACACAAAAAACTGTTAATTGATCTACTAACTGCTACCCCATATTTCACAAATTTAGCCGCGACTTTAGTTTTAGGCGAAAATTTCCTGTTTCCCAACCTAAAGAAGAACACACACATCTTTGGAGCACCCTGAGAAAATCTTATATTTGGAAGCAATAAAAAAAAGGTTAGCCTAACTATTTTTATATCTTTAGTTGAAAGTATAACTATGAAATATTAAGTGTTTATTTGATTTATTGAAATGACGCTTGGTTCAAAGTTTTCAGATATACTTTTTTAACAATCAATTTGTAGACTTAATGAACTGCCCTCGTATATGTGATGCTCCACTAGTAGACACACAATTCTCAAAACTATTATAATAAGACATAAAAAAATATGTATACCGCTTGACGCCCCCGCATATAGTATCGTAAGCCAAACCATTAAATCGCAAAAGCAAGGGGATACAAAAAAAATACGAACAACACTGAACTAAATGTCTGCAGCTATTCTGTCGAACTGCCCTCGCATATATGGTACTCCACTTGGAGCCGTAAAATTGCTGCTCTTGAGCAATTTCAAAAAGGCTGTGCCGCAGCTAATGCAGCAGTACGCCCAATTTGCCATAATTTCACTGTCAACGAGCCAGGCCAACTCGAATCAAGTGCCCCAGCCCAGCTACAGGTCCTCCTGTTCCAAGATTCAGCTCATTGCTAACCAACTCTAGACCTCGGCAAGGGCGAGAGGTATACGCTTAGTTATGCAGCATTGTGGCCGAATGAAAACGAGTTTTTGAGCCGCAAAAAGTGTGTCAGCAGAACAGAACGAAGCAGATTGGCCAACAACAACAACATCAACATCTACAACGACAACAATTTAAATAACAACAACCAACAACAGCAATAAAAACAACACAGATTCTTAGACCAAAGCCGGCCTTGCCTCCGAATCGGGCGGCCACAAATCACCTGCACTTTGGGGGGCTGTAACTTGGCTGCTCCCGCTCTATTAATATTACATATTAAGTGTTGGCTGTTGTTACAATTTTCCAGCCGAGCACGTTTTCCCACACTAAAAAAAAATTGCTGGCTTTCCGTTGCGCCTCAGTTGCTCAAAAATTGTTGTGTGCTTACAAATGAATTTGGACAAAATACGTTAATAACAACAAAACGCACAATTTATGATTATTGTTGTTGTTGTTTGTTTGTTGTTGCCATAATTTTTGTTGTTCATGGAAGCATTAAATAAATTTGTTAAGCGCTTTTCACAGTGTAAGCAGCTTATGATTAATTGAAAGCTAATTAGTTAACTTATTTTAAGAGATATGAGATATGAGCTGCTATACTCGTAGTACATGCAATTCATTTTTTTTTGTACATTTTGGCCCGGCTCATTGCACGTAATTAGCAGTTACCAACACTTGACGCCTGAACGGTTCCGGCTGCTTGGCTGTACCTTCTTTGCATGCTTGATTTCTTGTTATTGGTAATTTAAATTAACGCTAGTCAGTTAACGTTTCAATCGGTTAACGTCAGTTGAACAATTGACGGTCAATTGCCTTAAACGGTGGGTCGCTTGTTCAGTGTTGGTCAGTGCTCAATGTTTACTACTGACCAACTAATCGCTCTTGCGTGAGATTTTCAATTGAAAACCGTTTACACAAGTTATTGTATTTGTGGAATTGTGGTTTATACAGCGTCGATAATAAAGCGGCAAGTTGTCGACATAATGTTGGCATTGTTAAATAATCAATATTACAACAGTTTAATAAATAGTAAGCGCAGTTATTTTAAGGTTCAAGTTTTGAGAAACACTTCATAATTAATTCATAATAAGCTCAATGAAAAAGTTGAGCAAAATAAAGTTAAAATTTTAGCATAATTAGGTGCCACTTGAGACAAAGTTATGCTAATTGTCTTCATCATCACCACGCTTTAATGTTAATTGCCAAAGCGCTTTCTTGCAAAAGAGTTGAGTTAAGTAGAAATTTAGAATAATAATTTGTAAAGTGCTCTAGTGTCTTTGTTGTGACAAGCTATAATCAACCAACAGAATTTTCTGAATAAGGTAAAAATCATTTTAGACACTATTTCGTCAATTTGACGAATATCATAATTATTTCTCTTTGGGGTATGCACTCTCATGCTTCAAATTTTTTATAGGTTTAGTTTTTGACCAATGGATTTCTTTCCCGACCCGCCTAACGCAACACAGTTATTTAAGCTTTGGGGCTCGTCAAAACTACGAAGGATCCGTTTAGTGTGATTTTTTTACTGCCTACGTGATCTTATTATTTATTTTGAACTTTTTGTACTATGCGGTCTGATTTCTATGCTTTTCAGTATGTACTTAATGACCGTTCCACACACAAGCGATGAGATAGAAAATATTCTGAGTGTGATTGATTGCGATGGTAATGCTGACAACACCGAGCTTTGTGGCGGTATCCCATGGTGCACCCATTTTTTCGTAAAAACATAACATTGACAAGATAGTTTGTAAGTAAAAGTTAAGGGTGTTGAGTAGGAGCATGATTTATTTATTATATTTATAAGCAGAGCCTACCTAATTAAAATTAAAGTACGAGCTAGATTCAGCTTTAGCGTGATCCTTATGCTAGGTGATTATAATTGATTGTGTTTATATAATGTATAATACCGTTTTTAATAAATAGTAATAGATTTTAATCATATTGTATGAATCAGATTATTTTAAAAATTTAATGATATTGGGTTGTATTTGTTGGTACGGAAATAGCGTGTTGTCAGTTTGAGTTCGGGAATTATTTTGATTTGGTGTTAAGGAAGTGAGTACAGTCTGTAAGGATGTGATACATGGATAGGGTGGTGTTTTTGTTGTAGAATTTGCATAGTGAGGCTGGTGTTTTAGTAAATAAGTGATTATGCGTGAGATGGAAGTGATTGGTGAGGCTTACGAACGAAAAAGAACACTATATTGCTGCCTTAATGGAACTTTGTCTAACAAGTTGTTCATGGTATGTTCAACCTTTGGTAGGCAAACAGAAAAATTACAGAAAAGCTTTGTATTATTGTAGAGAAAAGTTTATATGCCGTATCTTGTTTTTCGTTAATCCATTAATGTAGACGACCTTGATTCAGCAATATATTTGAACTCATATTTCTTTCATTCGTGCTGAAACCCATACTTGGAGCTTCGACGGAGTAATGTGGGAACTGACGACCCTAATTAGTAGTCTTGAAGCAGCCATACAAGTATATATTAGCAAAGCAAACTGTATAATAGGTACGATTGGATCAGGAGTCATTACGGAATAAATGGAGTTGAACGCAGATAGATCTGCGTGGAATACAAATTTTCTTAAGGCTTACCTTAGTAATCATTTTGATTCACAGCTAGGGTTTTAAACTTCCTATGTTGTCATGGGAGCCCATTTAATTTCGAGTTACCCGAGGACGTGACATTTAGCTCATTGAAAGGAGGCACTTATTTTTACAAAAACCATAGCATAATTAAATTTTTTTTTATACTCTGTACCTTAATGAACAAAGGACATATTAAGTTTGTGTAAGTTGAAAGTGTATGTAACATGGAGAAGGAGACGAAAATATGTGTATACAGATATTTCCATCTATCTGTTTGACCGCCTGGCGATTACAAAAGCTAGAGCAACCAAATTGGCCCCAAATTTTCTTCCATGCCCATGAACGCGGATATAGAAGGCAAAGTAGAGATTGCATATACATAGGTACAAGGATATGAATGATTGTATTTTATAGAGCTCCCTGTCTGGGCACTTTTTGTGCTGTGGGCGGGCAAAAAGTTCTCTAAAGTATAGTTTTGATGACATAAGAAGTCCGAACGTGCGTTTTAACGTCCAGCGTGACATAAGACCATAAATTCTTTATACCGAAATGCTTATTATAACCTCGACTAGCGATTAATCCATAATCGCAAGTGCACATAGATATCCTCTTCTTTAAGATCTAAAGACACCCAATCATACCAAAATATTTTTGATTCATACCGATAGCTTGCAACGTACAAGCTCTCAAGCTATCATCCTACTTTATAAAAGTCATCAGGTTAAGCATTCTTACTAAGAATAGCGTGAGCCTAATAAACAATGGAAAGTTGTTTTTTTTTCTCAAAGAACAGCAGCAAACCATCTTTCTATTAAACCATTTTTTGTTTTAATTCGCCTCTATGTTATAATGCAAAATTTGTTGCGAATAATAACTTTTTTTGGAAAAAAAAGGGGTATCCCACTGCCGCGAACTGGGTTTACTCATTTACCACTTTTTTCAATTAGCTTTATAAATACAAAATTAATCTCAAGTTTTCCATTCGTCTACCTTTGTTTATTGTGCCCACCCATCCATAAAACCAACCATAAAATCCAAAATTAAACGCAAATTTTATGGCGCTCTATAATGAACTATTTGCTTACTTTTTTAACACCTCAATTTACATCATCAAGCGTTAAAAGAAAAAACAGAGAGTGAGATTATGTATTAAAAGCTTTCTCGACTTTCGTGCAGTGAGTTTGTGTCTTAGATCTTTCGTTCAGTTTGTAATTTTTTTGAGGCGCGCCGAAAAGTATGCTTCAAAAAGTTTCAGTCAATCAATTTTGTAGTGTGCTACATAAAAAGAAAAGTTAAAATCAAATTGGATGTTTCTGGCGAAGACGACAGTGAATTTTTAACTGCATCGCTGCGGTCTACTAAATACAGCAAAAGAGAACACTTTGCTGCTTGTCCGTTGGCTGAGACTGAGGCTGTGGCATTGTTGTTGTTGCAACTACTTAAGTCACGCAAACTACGAGTAGCTTGCATTTTACAGCGTTTTTTTTTTATCGAGCTGCCAAAGTTTGTCTACGAAAACTCCAACTCAAGCTCAATAGCTTAGAACGAGCTACACTATTTATGGAGAAAAAGTTTAGTGTTTGATTATAATTACAAATGAAATTTGCTGCAACATTGAGATGCTGCAAAATCACGAAAGCGCAGCAGCACAGTTGCAACTTCAACTAATTGGCATGATATTTAGACTAAAACAAACTTTTTTTTTCAGTTTCAGCTGCCACTTGACATGCACTTGGGTTGCAATTAGCCAAACGTGGTATAAAATGCATATGCGGCACATGCCACAGCTCAGTGCAACTTCAAGAGCGTTACTGTCAGTGTGTGTGCCACAACAACTGTGCATGTTAGTGTGTGTGTGTGTGCTTTGTGAATGAGTGTTAAGGATAATTATATACAAAATATATAAATCAAATTAAAGTTACTGCGAAATGATTAAGTACGTGTGGCACGTGGCTGCCCTGATGATAGTGTTCTGCTGGTTTCAAGTGGTAACAGCACGCAGCGCCACACCCGGCAGCTATCAGCATGTGAACGGCGTGGAGCAGCAGCTGCACCAACACAAACCACAACCACAACAACAGCAACAGCAGTCTACGCCAGCAGCGGCAGCTGTAGACAGTGCCGCACAGTACAGCTTCTGGAAGGACATGTCTCTAGTGTATCGCATCTATCAGCAGTGTACGGGCGAGAATATGTCCGTGTGTCTTAAAGTGAAGCTGCTGACGGGCTTGGAGAAGGCTTTCCGTATGCCCAAGACGCTGCAGCTAACGGAGAGTCTGCAGTTTGTAAGCAGCCAACCCGAGGCCTCTGAGCAGGCCAGCAAACGTAGCAAGCTGCCGCCCATCAGCGAAAAGGATATAGAAGCAGTGTTGCCACGTAGCGCCGATGCCAAGGAGCAAGTGCTGAACAGCATGATATTAAAGCGAATAGGTAACTTCTTGCAGGAGCATACGCTGCAGGTGAGTTTAAATGGCTGACAAGGGGCACAGACCAAAGCTAATTCCATTAATTGCAGCTAAAATTTCCCGACCTGCGCACTGACGATGGCAGCTACAATGACAACTCCGTCGAGAGCCGCAAGAAAAAGGACAAAAAGGGTGGTGGCGCTTACATCATGATTCCTCTGCTGCTAGGTGGCACCATAGTGCCCTTAGCCTATGGCGCGCTGGCTATGCTGGCAGGCAAAGCTCTGATTGTGTCCAAGCTAGCGCTAGTGCTCGCCTCGATTATAGGAATTAAGAAGCTGCTCAGCGGCGGCGGTGGCAAGGAATCCTCACACGAAGTGGTGGTCTCCTCTGGCGGTCACTCTGGCTGGGGACGTGACTTTGATATGGCCTACAGCGGCTGGAAACCGGGTAAAGACAGCGCAGGCAGCGCAGCCAAGAGCTTGTAGAACGATGGAGATCCAGAGGAAGAGAAAGAGAGAGAGAGAGAGAAGCCTAAGCTGCCGTCTTTGCATTTGCATTTGGATGGACTGAAGAGATTTGAGCTGGAGCGCGGAACTGGGATGGCTACACAACCAAAGATTGAATTCGCCGCATGAACTGTCTGAATACTGTCTAGTTTAATTATAATCGCAGCTAATCTTTATTTTTTAACTAACTAAATGTGTGTGTTAGGTCTAAGTAAGCGTTAAATTATATATAGCATGAATTTTTTGCTTAAAACTAATGTTTCCTATTTGAATTGTTCTTGGAATTAGGGCAGATATGGCTTAGAACAAAATCAAAAAAATTGATCTCAGTTTTTTCTGATGGATTTTGGTTGGATATTGCCCTCAAAAAAGTTTGCAATTTTTGATTGTACTCCAGCCAGTGACGTAGATTGTATCTTGCAAGGGGAGATATTCCTGTGTTCAAATTCCAATCATTTTTTTTTAGCTTGTCCAGCTGGGCTTTGGATGACGTTTGGCTGGGTCTCCGATGAATATCTTTGAAGACAATTTAAAATGGGAAGGCATCGTCTTAGCTTAAAAATTAAAAACCTCTTTCTTACTTTTTACAGGACGAGGATAAAAGATCGTCCGGCAATAAATTTCGTAAGGTGTGATTAAGCCAAACAGGCAACAATGCACATATCTTGGAATTCGTCCCTATAAAACTAAAAATGTTGTAGAGCGATTTTGCAAAAAATGTTACACTCTTGAATTCCTTAGAACACTCAGAACGTTCATCATTTAATTTACAAAAATATTTCTTTGGTTTCTTTTGACCTTGAATATTGAATGCATGATTGTTAAAAAAGTTTACCAAACATCAATTTATGTTAATAAATAAATAATAGAATTTTTCCGCACCCGAAAAACTCCTACGTGGATCCGCCACGGACCCAAATATTAAGGAGTTTGCTTGTTCAAGGTATATTGTGTGTACGATAAATGGCTTGGGTGCTGTTGGATAAAGAAATCAATATTTATTATAAGAAATAAAGGAATGAAATATGGCCATAAACATTTTTATTGTGAGTTAATATTTTATATTGAAAATTTGGCAGAAAAGTAGCAAAAGTAGTAAAAAGAATAAGCGCCAGTGAGAAAGTATAAGATCATAATGATGGTACGACAGATATGGAACGCGCTTCTTTATTAATTGACGTATTTCGAATGTTTATAAGGACAGGAAACAACGTCCCAAATTTAGTAGAAGATTTTGTTGAGAAAGAAAAAAGGTTAAAAAAAACATTTCTGCATTAAAAATGTTAAATATAACGATATTTGTTATAAGGAAGTTCGACTGTGTTACGAAAATCATCAAGCGATAATATAAAATCGTAGTTCAAAATAATCTTAAAAAATCTTGACATCATACAAAATTCTTATTTCTTATTTAATTTTAAATTAATCTCTTAATTAAGCGCCTACCCCACATTCCATTCTATCCACGCCACTGCTGCAAGAAAACACGCCCAGCTGCAAAATTTATAATAATATATACAAAGATTCCCGAGTACGTGCTTAAAAAACGTTAAAACCTCGCTTTCTACCCAAAACGAAGTCCAAGTCGCAAGTCCACTGCAATATTCATAGCTGAAATATGCTCGCTTTTGTATGGGGCCCCTCGTTGGGCCCCTCCGCTGTAGGAATGCGACATTTTCACTTTTGACATGCTGCACGAAATATTAATGAGCTGTGTGCAAAACATTGAACCTGGCCGCTTAAAGACCCATTTTAAAGTCATTCCCACGCCTTATAATCACGATTTAGTTGCTGTAATTTAAATGGCCAACAGATTCACCAGTTTTGGGCGTACTGGGCGCCACTTACGATACCATTGACGTCATCAGGCTTGGGCAACACTTTCATTAATTGAAAATTACCCAAGCGCAGCTTGACGACTTGAACACAGACCTCGCTGGACACAATCCGGAATTGCGGCATTGTGGGTGTCGCATGTTCAGGGTCGTCAGGGGGCAGGGAGGCGGGCACGTTGCCAGCAGCGGCATAAAATGAAAGTGAAACTTTTGAAAAGGTGTCAAATTTAGAGATTATAACGTAAAGGGTTATACTTTGGTGCGGGGACGCTTCCAGTCACCGCTTAAAGAGTATTATTTGCTTTAAATAGGTGTGAATGAGAAACACTGAAAAGTATTTTGCGTGTCTATTGGGGTCATAAATTGTGGGTAAGTGGTAACTGAATAAATCTATGCTAAGTATTTGCTTGGCTTTTTGTTGTGTGGCTTGGAAATTGTTTGCAGTTGTTGTTAAAATTCAAACAAATTAAAAGTAATCAATGTTAGAAGTGATTCCGGGAGAAAAGTTTGTTAAAAATCTAAAATTTAGGGTTGGGATATTTTGCTATTTTAAAAGTTTGTTGAAAATAAATCTATTTTTGGATAATTAAGGTAAATGGAAAAGTTGTATTTAAGCTGAAGTTTATATAATTAAAACTAAAGTCTAATATGTTGTTTTAGGTGAGAAAACGGAATAACAGGAGCTTAGTTATCTTTAGACAAATGATTGTGCGATATTCATAAAACTGCTTGTCTTTAAGTTATTTAAAATTTTTTTAAGGTAATACTAATAATAGTTTTTGAAAAGGGTTCTTAAGTCGGGGAATAAAATTATTTAAGCTGTTTTTTTAACAGTAAGTCAATGTGACTGCGCGTATCTATCCAATGCACAATGGGACGAGAAGCCGATTTTTGGACATAAATTAACACTCCAAAAATTTGGTAATCATAAAACTAGTAATAAATAATAACAAACTAGAAGGATAAGAATCATACCAACAACAGAACAAAATTACTTGATTTTTACTTTTTTTATTTTTGAAGTCACTTAATTCGACTTTGATGGCCAAAAATCTTATCACTTTCAGACATTCTAAGAATGCCATTAAACGGGGAATTTTTAAGGTTATCTTTGACAACACTTCTGCTGGCTTTTTTCAGCGACGCCAAAAAAACAACCGGACTAGGAAAAGTTTTTGTATGGGGCGTTTTTTTGCTATGTTATTACACAGTTGCACAAAAAAAATGATTTCAAGGTTTGAAGGTCAGACCAATACCACTAAATGTTCAAAAATAACCTCAGAAACCCACACAACCTGACGTGCCAGGAGTTTTTTGGGGTTAGGATGGAAACAAGAGCCAATTCTAACTCGGATTCAGCGCTTTTTTTTGCAGCTGCGTAATTTGTGATAACGAATTATATAAAACTTACTGTATGCAGAATTAACAAAAATCTAAATTAAACTTGACAGAAACATGTGTCTGGAGGGCCGAAAAAAGCCAGGACTGCACAAAAAAAATATTATTTGGTAAGAAATAGTTTAATCAAAAAAAAAAAAAAAAATCGGCTGAATTGCAAAACTTTGAAAAAAAAACGATAAATTACAAGTTTTACTTGGTGGGTGCACTTCTGGTTCGATCTCCTACCAAAGTCTTTTTCGGCACGCAGCAAAGTGCGACAACACGCCAATTATCCCAGCCCAACTAAAAGTTTAACTTATAAAGTGGGTTTGAAAAGTCCTGAAAGTCAGCTAGTTGAGTTTTGTGCAACTTTTCAACAGATACAAATTTTTCTGCATCTTTGCTTCTGCAACTCTGCTTCCTTCTGACTAAATCTCACATGATTTATATTTGCATTGCTATCAGCAGATTTCTCTTACATAAGCTTCACTGTCCAGTGAAGTTGTTAATCAATCTGCAGTCGTAAAGCCAGTGTTAAAGTTTTCAACTATAAAAGATATTTTTATATATTTTCACTTTCATTTCGCATAAAAGTTAAATAAATGTGTACATCTTTTAAAACTAACAAGCAAGTCGACAGAGCTATGCCCTACACAAAGTGGACTAAAAACACGATCTCAAATTGTGGGTTATACACGACTGAAGCAAGCTACGCCCATCCAGAAACGCCTTTCACGCCCCACAGCGTTTATTTAAACTTAAGATACATACGTCCAGCCATTGGGGCTGTGTATAGTAGGCGTAGTTCCAGTTCGACTTTGTCTAACTTGTCTAGACGTTCGTTGCTGGTACATCTGCCACATGCAAATCTTGACACTTGTCGCTTTCTAACCAAAAGCCAACTAATTCGTAATTTACACAGAAATTAACAACAACAAAAAGATACAATAATGAACGGAGCGAAAGACGTGTGGCATTTAAAAAAAAAACGAAATGATCACTGCAAATTTAAACGACATAATTGTAAAGATCTTCTTTTTGTACACTTAATTTTTGTTTGGTTTGTTGGTATCTTTTTTTTTTTTTGCAAATGAAATTTATGTGCAACTTTGTCTGTCTGCGGATCTGTGTTGACGATTGGCATACAAAATTGCAGATACATACTTAAGCGAGATACATTATGGTTGTGATAGATAGAGATACAGATACATGACGAGTGGCTAGCTAACAAATAAAGCAAATAAATAAAAAGCAAAATTAAAGTGAAATTTTTTTTTCATACACCTGCAAACTAGTTAATTTTCTATTTTACTCCAATTTAGCTACACTTTTTTTTTCTATTTTTTATATATATATATATTTTTTTTTTGCTTTACACTGCATCCATCTTAATGGGCTGCAATGGCAAACGTTGCCGACTTCGAACGCCTTTGATTAGTAGTATCTGCGTGTGTGTGTGTATCTGTGTATTTGTATCTATGTGTCAGTGCCTCGCCTTACAGTTACTCTGCCAAGTCACGTGTCTGCAATTTCAAATAGACCAAGTAGCGACCAAGTGAACAACAACTGACAAACCGTTCCGAGCTAACAACCAACATGCAACCGGTTTCAGCTTGGCCATGTCTTGGAACGCTTAAAGACTTTCTGCAGCAATTGGCGGCAGTTTTTGGTTGGCTGTAGATTTACGCACTAAGCCCCCACAAGTTGCAGCTCCTTGGCACATTTTGGGGGGCTTCAAAAAGTGTGTCAAAAGCGGATCAATAGTAAACAAATCAAACCCGATTAGCCGCCAAATTGTGCCAGTTTTATAAGATTTGTTGACCATATTGTTTGCTTTTTAGTGCAAGTTCTTTTTTTTTTTGAGCTATGAAAATTTTTGATTCACTATTTTTCTAAGTTAATTAAACTGCACTCTTAAAACACATACAAATTCTTTTAACTAATTATCTAATTATATTACAACTTTAAAAAATTTTTCAGCTCTACTTTGAGATGGTTGAACCAAAAAATTTATTAGAATGTACATTTTCTTATGTTTTGAATATCGTATAACGCGGAAGTACAAATTGTTGTGATTTAAAACATCTTAAAAACTAGGTGGTAGGTTAATTAGGTTTGAATAATATTTATATTGTGACACAAATATGCAACAAATTGCATGCGCCATCTAGTGACAAAAGCTTACCAGCGCCATCTAACGGCCACACTAAATAAAAATATATATGATGATGACACCCAGTCAACAACGACTAAAAACTGATTAAAAACTATTCCTAGTCTTTTCAGATATGTGAGTTTTTTATTTATTAACCTGCATTGATTATTATATTATCGAAATCAGTTGCATTTTAAGAGGAATAAAATTATAAGTTTCAGTTCTCTTTACGCTTACATGTTTAAAAATATTAAAATATCTTAAACTTTTTAAGTTTTCTGGTAATAAGTTACATAAATTCTCTTATAAATACAAAACATAAAACGTAAATGTATAATAAAAAATTTGAGCCCACAAGTAGGCTCTTGCTTTTCTATCATACCAATTTTATTTCTCCACTTATTCAGATCTATTTACGAAAAAAATTTAAATTTAAAAAAAAATATATCAAAATTTTTGCTTTAAAATTCTTTTCACGCTTTCGCAATCGCCTAGAACAAAAGTGCCAAAATGAATTATTTGCCTGCACCTTATCAATCTGATTACGGAGTTCCTCAGGGTCAAGCCGGTTCAAAGATGGCGTCTGTGCCACAAATGAACTATATGCCAATCAGTTCTGGACAGTTGCAGAATACCACATCGATGCCAATTTCGGGCATGAACGAAGGAGCCTTTAACCAAATGCAGATACCTCTATCAAACTATCAACAATTGGCCGCTCAGCCCACAGCACAGATGTCCTATATGCCCATGCCTGGGAATGTGATGCAACAACAACCGCCCATGAGTAGCACGCCACAGTTGCCCGGAAACTATTCACAGATGCCTGTCATGTCACCGATGCCTGCAATGTCACAGATGCCTGCAATGCCCATGACGAATATGAGCCGCATACCTAATAATATACTAGTACCCCCAAACAGTATGCATCAGATGGCCCATTTAAGTCAAATGCCAAACGGTGCCCAAATCCCGATGCATTTGTTGGGCCAACCCCAAATGGGCGAGGACACAGCAAGTAGCCAAATGAACCAAATACCGATGCATATGATGAGCCAAGTGGCACCCAATAACATGCCCATAATGATGAGCAGTCCAATGGGATCGATCGATGCAGGTGGTATGAATGCTGTACTGCCGAATCTTCAACCCATGTCACCAACAGGATACAGCCAAATGCCAGAGCAACAGTCACCACTTGCAGGTGGGTTTGGCGATGGTGGTCAGCAGCAAGTTTATCAAAATTATGCTCCTAATTGGTCAGGAAATGGAAACACCAATGGCATGATGGCTTACAATCAGGGAGCCTATAATCAAGGTAACCAACAACCCCAGCAGCAACAGCAACAGCAGCAGCGTATGTCATCGGCTTATGACATAGCCAGTCTTAGTAAAGAAGTCCGAAATGGATTGAACTCACCGCAGAACTCGGAACATAATAAGTTTGCTAGGTCTATATCAGGTAGAACTTTGAATTCTGGAAATAAAGTTCCACGATGGCGTTAGAAGTCAATTTCAAGATGTCAGCTTATCCTTATATGTTTATGTTCTATTTGAAGTGCTGGACGATGGTGCAGTCAAATCTTGTCGACAGTTTCGTTTGGAATTGTGATTCATAAAAGAGGTGTGCGTCGGCAGTGATCGAATACTTAAGTAAATTGTAAAATAATGGTCTAGTAAAATAAATACTGAGTCTTTGAGATCCAGGTGTTTATGCAAACGGACGGGTATACGAAGTGAATGCAGTAGTGGGGCTGCATTAAATAAATTTTTTTTTAACTTGTCGTTGCAAATTCTAGCATTCTTGTGCTCCAACACAATGCGCATCACGAAATGCGCTTTCCGAGATTCCCTTCAGAGAGGCCCTTACTGCCATTGTACGTCTTTTACGGAGCTCTATTGGCGTTCCTTGAGATCCGGTTAGCGGCGAGGAACGATCTGGACGTAATAACTGGCATTCACACTTTGTGCAGAGGGTACAAACTGCTTGTCAACCACACACGACGTGTCGGTCAAAAAAGCAGGTGAGCACAAATTTTGAATCCCTTTACGGATGCGGGGAGTTTTTGGTATTCCACGCGCTTGTTCGCCGTCGCCGAGTTTGCTGCAGAATTTTATGGCATACTGCTACTCGATCTATCTTAGATCACCAGGACACTTCTTAACAGAGGTTCACGGAAATCGACTTGCTTAAAACCCTTGCCTGCGGCGCCTAGAAAAAAGGTCCGATGGCCCTCCAGCGTAACGTTTACGCTATAGAACTTCAGTCCTACTACTATTTGTACCAACCACTAGAAGCATTATGGTACATAAAACATCTTGATACCTCTAGATTATTATATTGTCTGTGTTTTATATTGTACTATTACTAAAGGGGTGCTTCGGATCTACGTGGCTAGTTCTTTGGGTTAAGATCTTCACGAAAATAATATATGGACCGTAAACCATTTAGTAACAAATCTAATCTAATATCAAAAATAAAACAGTTTGACCTTGGAATTACGATCAACCTCTTTTTAACAAGTTTTTTTTTAACAGCTTCGACCAATATATTTCGATATCTGATTTCGATTATTTTCCGAGAAGTGCAACAAACTGTTGTAGTTAATTATTAACTTTGACTATTGCATTTTATTAAGGAGTTAAAATATTAATCAATTAACCACTTTATCAAGTTGATCTTGATCAATTAAATTTGCAGGACTACCTGTCTACCTATAGGGTGACCAGATAGCAATGAAAGTTTTTCGAATAGGTTTCAAAAACTTTGAAAGTTAGCAATGGCATCGCAAGTTTGAAAGTAACTATATTTTTCTGAGTTTTCTCCATTACCATTTTCGTTTGGTATTGTAGGAAACCCAGAAGAATGTTGCTGAAAGATGCGAATTTTGGAAAGAAAGCATATTTGAATATTAAATACAATATACGAATATATATATAATGCCATAAATGCAAGATAGTATCAATTTAATATCTCTCACCTTTTTTGTATTTAAATTCAATTTTAAATTTTCCTATTCTTATCTGGTGACCCTATGCAACACCAACTGCACACGTTATGTGACTTATTTTTCCAAGAAGTACGTCTAGGCATTTATTTTAATGTTGCGATGAAATGAAAGCAAAAAAATAAAAATGAAATGAAAAAAAAAGCGAGCTAGGAGGTCGTCTGGACGTTTTTTTTTTATTGCAAGAATTTAGGGGCCATTATCGAAATTGTTGTGAAGCTGGATTGTTGGTGAAGAAGCCATTTTTAAATTAAAGATGAGGCCAGATAGTTTTTATTTTTTTTTTTTTTTAACTAGCACTAGTTTGCTTAACAGTTTCTACTTCGCTTGGAAATATCGCCGATTCTGGGAAACATCTCTGAAGGGTATTCCGGCAAGCAACTTCCAGAAGGTTTAAAGGAAGAAGAATCTTTTCTAGCTACTAGCTAGTATATCCGCTGACTAAGTTAACTTCGTAGTATAGATCATATAGTTTGCCGTTCTACCGGAAGCTGTAATCGCAATTAAGTATATCGTACAAATCTATAAATCGCTATTACCTTCGGGTTATATTGCTATAAAGATAACTTGTAGTTCCCTAACGAATTATTATCGCCTATCTAAATCGTTTGAAAACCTTAATAAGGTTGAGTGGACATAGTCTATCAAAATAAGCGCTTTTCAAAACTTTGGAGCTGTCCAATAAATGCCAAAACTGTCGGATATAAGCCCAAAACAATTAACAGTTTAACGAATGTATATATGCATACAAATATAACAAGGTACATAAGTGTGTAAATAAAAAAAGTGATTATGTGTGTGTGGTTAGTTGACAAACAAACACAGATACAAACAATAGCAACAATAAGTAGCCGCCTAAGACCAAATAAACAAGCTCAGCTGCTGCTGCAGTTGCTGCCAAAGCTGACGCAGTGGCTTACAGATACACACACACATACATAGAGACACCAGTTTAGGCCAGGCCAAGACCGAGACCGAGACCGGGCCGGGCCGGGCCGCACCGCACCGCACCGGGCTGGGCCAGGCCATGTGAGGCGATCGTGCTGGCATTTGTTGCACTCACAGCCGATTCGCAACGTTTTCGTCTTCGGTTTTGTCTTTGTCAGGTTGTTTATTTAAATTCTAAGCTCGGCTACCGTTTGGAGCTTGGGCTCGGGACTGCCCGGGGGCATTGTTGCGGGTCGGTACATCGCTCTGGTCGTGTGTATAATGCGCAACGTCGACGCTTTCGCAGCAGCGTTGCTGGCCATTGTCGCTGTGGTCGGGAATAAAACTCGATCCGCGTGCGTCTTCTAGTCACAGTTTACCGGTTGCCTTCTGACCGACAGATCGAACAATCCAATCGAGCGCAGTGCACTCATTCAAGTGGATTAAAAACAAGCTACAAAAAAATAAAAATTAAAAACCGAAACCCAACCAAATCAAGCACTTCTCAGAAGTGCGAAAAAAGAACAACAAAAGGATAACTATTACCAATTTGTGTGTGTAGTGAAACCAAAAAAAATCATAAAAATGTTGAAATTTGTGTGCCTATTCGCGTTGGTGGCTACCTCAACAGCCGCCGTCTCCGAAGCGGATAGTCTGCTAACGAGCGCCTTGAAAATGGTCAAGGATTGTGGCGAACACTCCATGGTCTTGTGCATGAAGGTAAGCCAGCTGCTTGGCCAGGCTTTAGTGCCACTTTGAAATTCATAAAAACAATTTTTCGCCAATTTCGTCATAGGAACGCGCATTGCACTACTTTGATTCGGAGAATGGTGATGTGCGTTTAACCGATGGCATTGCATTGGTCAAAACCGATGATATACCTGTGGGTCGTTCCCTGAATGATGTGGCCTTGCCTGAGGAGGCAGAGGCACGCGAATCCGAGGTTGATTCGTTGTTGGTGGAGCGTGTGGCACGCTTCTTTGGCACACACACACTGCAGTTCAAGGTGCCCAAGGACTCCATACAGGATATGCAGCGGGCTCTTGAGGAATGTAAGTAAACGTTATCGTATGATCGTTAATAATGTGTGAAAATCGAGAGGCATAAATTGGTCGAAATTTTGCTGTCTGTTCGGATCAGGAATTTATGGGAAAATTTGGGTGAAATAGCTGTGGAGCCTTTTTTTAAATTTTAATTTTGCGATTTTTCACATTTTTAGAAAACTCTATTCGAAATAGTGAAATAGTAAAACAAATTTAAAAATTGTTATTTCATATCTTGGGGTGAACTTTTGGGCTGTTAGGGTGAAGTTAGTAAGAAGACTGACTTTTTATGTAAATCTTTACAAAAAAGCGAGGAAATATATTTTTGAAGTGCCCTGTTTTTAAATTGTTGCTTATATAGTTTTAACCGAAATTCAAGAAGAAATTTTAGGGAATTATAGCGAAAATAAAGTGAAGCTCACGTATAACTTAGTCGAGAGATATTTTTCGATTTTGCTGGAATTGTTTTCTTCAAAGAATAAACACTAACTATTCTATTTTTGTGGAGTATGCTGTTTCTCCAAGTTGATATTTACTAACGGTTTTAGGGTGTGTTCTTCTATTTAAAAAAATTTAGTTTTTCGTATGTTTAGTCTGAGCTCAAATTCTTAATTTAAAATTAGAAAACTAACTCCCAATTCCTACTTTATATCTATACGGAACGAAGTCTATACTTAGGATACAATTAAACTTCGCACTGGCTTGATCAGATTTTTATTGCAACAGTCCGAAAATCTGTTTGAAATGAATAAATAATGCGTGCTAGCAGTGTTGGGAAACGAATTAAAACTAAAGACAATATTACAAATACGACGTTAAAAAAAAAAAAAAACATATTTTCGAATTTAAGTCGTTTAGGAACCCCTAACATTTTTTTCAAGAGTATTGTCAAAACTAAAAAGTATGGAAATTTATTTAAATTTACTTACTTTATGTCCTTGACGTCTAAATTTGAAAAAAAAAAGGTCAAGGTGAAGGTCATTATAACCATAGTCATTCCACAGAGAACATTACATATACAAAATAAATCGTGCAATCGTGTAAATTAGGAGTTCTGAGCATAAACTGTTTTTAATATGTACTATATGGTATTTTATGGCAAATTTTTAATTCACTTCAAGTTACTTGTTGAAATGTAATTGTAAGAGATATCTGGCAAATCACCAGAACCAAACTACTTCCAAATTACTTGAACTACATCGTTGGAATGATTTTAGGTAGAACAAAAATTTAGGAAGATTTTAGATTCAAAAAGATTTCTGGCACACCAACGCATAAATATCTTTTAAGGAGTTTCATTTACCCAATTTTTTCAAATTAAGGCCTTTGATTCGTAAAAAGTGTGGGCTTACATTTTCCGAACTTGAAGTAATATGCTTAATCCAAGTTACCCGATATCTTAGGGAAGTGATTTGAGGCGCTTCTCTTGAATGCTCTCGTATATTCCCGCTACTTACAAGTGTAGTTCACATCTCTAGAGTGTTGCAAATAATGCAAACTTTGCAGCATGTTTCACATACGCATCGATTGCGGCATTGGTCACCTCTAGCCAACTCCGGTCACCTCACTGTATCGATAACAACTACAACAAAGGCGACGACGATATGAAGAACAGTAAAATCATCATGCTCAATAATAGTTGCTGTTCTGGTTTGCGTGCATTCTGCCAATTTGGGTTAGTAATGCAATTATCGCAACTAAACTGCAATGCTTGGTCAAAACACACATAAATACAGATACACAAACACACATAGACAGTGTTGGTAAGTGAGGGAAATATGTGGAAAAATGCGCAAATCCTGTTTTCACTGTTAAATTCTGGCCGGGTTCGATTTTTGAGGTCGTCAAGCAGCAGTTTCGTATGGTTGGGGAGAGGAGCTGTCATGGCTACAGACAGCTGCCACAAGGATGCGGCATGTGAGAGTTGAGTGTTGTTGCCAAAAAAAAACTTTTGCTTTGACTTTGTCTACAAATAAGGCGCACAAAGTTGGCTCAAGTAGCGGTGCATTGACATTGGCAACAAGCTTGTCTAACTATATCAAGTTTATGGCCAGTTTTGCAGACTCTCCACAAACAAGTTGCAAATGATTTGGAATAATCTCAGTGAGCAAAGCTTGTTGCTGGTCAGTTGTTATTAATTTCTTTTTAGTAAGGCTTACTTTCTTTTTTCGCGTTATCGCAACGATTTCCGTTGTAGTCGGCATCATCAGCATCGTTGTCGAAGCTGTCGGAGATTTCTAAACGTTTGCGTAGAAAGCTGGCTGGCTGGCTGGTTGGTCAAGCAATCCTGTTCATACTTTAATTAAGCGCAAATCTTTGTGCTCTAGTTGCTAATGAGTAGCCATTAGATGAGTTGTTTAGTATGTGTGTGCGTGTGTGTGTGTGCCAAATGGATGCCATATAAATGCAATCAAGCGAAAGTAAATAATGCAAATCTCTCTCCCTCCCTCTCTCTCTCACACAACCTCTTCTGATGGATTTTGGTACTCACCATCACTCACACTTGCAGCACGTGGCAAGAAGAAGGAGAAGAAGAAGTATCTCATGCCGCTGTTAATGCTTTTTAAACTGAAAATGGCCGCTCTGCTGCCGCTGGCCATTGGTTTCCTGGCGCTGATCTCTTTCAAGGCTCTGGTCATAGGCAAGATTGCGCTGCTGCTCTCCGGCATTATTGGTCTTAAGAAGCTGCTGGAGTCCAAAAAGGAGAACTATGAGGTTGTGGCGCATCCGCACTATGAACACGAACATGGCTATGGACGTGCGCTGCCCAGCGATGCCCAGAATCTGGCCTATGCGGCGTATAAGCAATAAGTGCGTGCCAAAGCAGCCAGCAATTGAGTGCAATACAAGACAAAACAAAAAATTTAACAAAACACAAAAAAAGGAGTAGTAGCAGCTTGCTCATTTAATTTATTTTATTTATTTAATTTATTTTTAGCCTAATTCATTGAACAAAAAAAAAAAAAAACAACAAATATAAATGAAAAAAATCAAAGTTTAAATATAAGGAGCCATCAATTGTTAAATACTTAAAGTGCAAAACTAAAACTCAAAGACAAAAAGAAATATAAAAAAAAGCCGCATTTTTAACAAAAAAAAAAAAAAAAAAATACGTAGCATGTAGCATATAGGCAAGGGGCAGTGCGGCGCTATATAATATTTTATTATTTCAATTTTTATATTTTTATGAAAAGCTTTACTATGTACACACTGTTCCGACCGCAATTTATGGTATTTTTAAACAACGCTTATTGTACACTTACACTTAACTTAAAACTTAGCTAAACTTAAACAAAAAAAACTCTACCACATATACTCGTAGGCTGCCTGCCCTTAAGATCTTTACTAGCTGCCACACCCTCAGCACTTGAAGCAAACTAAAAACAAAAACAAAAAAAGTAAAATACAAATCAAAATGTAAACTCAATAAAAGCCGCTTTTATGTATCTGACGCATTTTGAGTTTTGTATTTTTCGTTGCTCATACGCAACGTGCGCCGCATGTTTAAGTGAAATGCTTTCACTCTTTCGCCATTTACAGTTTTCACACCAGCTACCAACTAAGGCCGTTTATTTTGGCCAAAACGAGGTCAGTGATATCAATTGCATGCGACATACAAAATCACAGCCGCTGCACACAAAAATTTCACTTGCCACCGCTGCAAGCCACCAAACAACTACGTAGTAATCGCAATTGTTGTTCTAGTTGTTATTGTTAAAGCACTCAGGCGTTGCATGCAACAACTCACTCACTTACATGGCTGCTAGCTCTTTTAGCCATTTAACTTCCTGGCTTTGGCAATGCATTGCCAGTACATGCTTTCTTGGCCATCTTCATTTGGCCAACTGAGTATCCGGTGTCGCTCCCAAATCAAATGAAAGTCTGCGTCGGTGTTAATGTTGGCTGTGACCTGCTTTTCAGCTGTATTTGTACAAGAACAACAACAACTGCTATAAGCAATAACTGCATATGCATATGCGTTCAAGCCAAGTTAATAGCATAAAGTTGTACACCCTGGCGCTAAATTTATGTGCAGTGACATTTACTGCCAAAGGTTGCGCACATCTCTTATAAGCCATTTATCGCGGAGTCTCGAATTATTTATAAACAATTTTTGTGAAGTGAATTTGCAGCAGCTGCGATGCATTTGCGAGGTTAGGCTGAGACGTTAACGATCTAGCCAAGAAAGCACCGTCTGCAACCAGCTTGGCTTTTTTTTTTTTTTGTTAGTAATTTCATTTAGCTGATCACTCTTTCTAGTTATACCCTGTACCGCAGGGTACAAAGTATTGCTGGAGAAAACATCGATGATCGAAGTTTAAAATCTCTATATATCGATGTTAGCCAACAGAGAAGTTTCTCCAGCACTACAAAACACCCATTTGATGAGTGCAGAAGTGCTGGAGAAACATCTCTGTTGGCCAACATCGATATATGTGTAGAGATTTTAAACTTCGATCATCGATGTTTTCTCCAGCACTACTACAAAGGGTATATTAATTTTTCGCATGCCGAAAATGTATGTAAAATATAGAAGGAGTCGTCGGTGAGCCCTCCAAAGTTACCTAAAGTATGATCAGGGTGAATTAAGAAGTCGATATACGGATGTCCGTCTGTCTGTCCGTCTGTCTGAACGCCTAGATCTCAGAGATAGTAAGAGCTAGAGCAACCAAAACTTTCAGATTAGATCCCTTATTATTCCATAGGAGACAAGTTTATTTAATTTTTTTATATCGGGGTTACATTATATAGGTCTCGAGCAACCATTCCCTTCCTTTTAGAATATTTTAACTGTGTCTCCCTGTGTATAGTAATTAATGGAGAAATGTTCCCCAATGTAAGTACAATTGAATCGTACGTTCATACATCTTACAAGAATTGCTTGAAATGCTTTTTATACTAAAAAATAAGTTTTCTTTAGCTAAGCCAATAACTTATCAGCCTGCCCTCTCAGTGCTAATTTTTCCATGATAAGCTTTTGCGATGTGAGAAAGCTCTTTTTTTGTGTGGCTTGGAAATTTTCGAGAATTTTTTGTTTTCTTTTCTTTTGCAGCTTTTTGTGGAAAACTTAAGAGATTTCGATGCACCTTACTGAAGGTACAAAGGTAATGTAGAAAGGACTGATGGAGACGTATCCGGTGCTATAAAGTAAATTATTAGTTGGTTAGTATAAACAGCTAAATCGATGTACCCGTATTTATCTCCTCGATAATCTACTTAGCCTTTTAAACAAACAAATATCGGAGTCTATAAAAGCCAAAGAGTCTATAAATTGCTCGAAAAACAGATTACGTTAAGATATATGTATAATAATTTTTTTCCGATAAAACTTGTCAGCCTGCCCTCTTAATGTGCAAAAAGTGGCATTGAATTTCAAATATTGGCGGTGAAAGTATTTATTAATACAATTTCTTTTTGATTTTTGCTTTTGGAAATTTTTAGTGCTTAAAGTACAGACTTATTTGGCTACAACAACAACTAACACGGCAGCTGCGCAAAGTTGGCAGCTCCTAAACAAACAAAACAAAATATGATGACTCCAACTAGGCTCTAGGAATCGACCTCGCCAACACCTAGACCCAACTTACTTGCACGCATAAACAACTTTTGGCGCCTGCTTTTGGCAGTTTATAAAATAAAAGTTGTTAATAAAGCAATCTCAACAACAACAAGGCAAACTTTTTTTTTTTCTTAAACTTTTGAGTCACATCCAAGATGCACTGCAACAACAAAAACACTTTCAAACGACATAAACTTTTGCTCCAGCCGCAAAAATTAAACCGTAAATTTAATTTTATACTGTACACGTTTCTTTTTTGTATGGCAACATGCCCACTAAATTGGCCGGTACACTTTTAAGGAGGCGTGGTTGGAAAACTTCGTGCTGCTTTTGGGGAGCTGTGAAGTTTCATTAGCAAAATAAGCAAAAGTCTTTGCTTTAGGGGCAGTAATCATACCCTTTTTGTGTGTGCACTAGCCTACAAAAGTTTAAGGCCACACAACATAAATTTTCAAGGCCATATTTTCTAAAATTTTATTGTGGCATTTAGGATTAAAAGATAAAATCAATTGTAAACAACGCGATGATGGTCATGCAGCAAAATACAAATTATCAGGTCGAACATATAATATTTCTCAGAGATGTCCATATTTTTTTTACATTAAATATTTATATTTCAATACTTTTTTTCAGTCCAAGCTTACCGGAAGCTTTTGTTAAAGTTTCAATCTTGAATGGGCGACTAATACTTTTTTTTGTGTTTCTTCTCAGATCTAGGCTGTTTTGGCGGTTCTTACAAATTATTTTTTGTATTTTATATATCTTTTTGGAGCGTCATTGATGATCCTTTAAAGGCTCATAAAAAATAAATAAATACGGATTTTTAATAAAGGTTTCATAACTAACCACTGGGGGTTTTCGGGTCCGGCCCCAAAAAGTTGGAAAAATGGGTTGAAGTCTTTTGTGAGCTCTGATATATATACACTTCGAGGTGGAGAACCCCTCCAAGCCAAAATCCTAGAACCGCACCTGTAACTAACATTTCTACCCGCCTACTTTCTGCACATGAGTTTTTGCTCTGCCACAAGAACTAAATAGCTGTTCATATTTTTACACATCATTGGGCATCACTGTCTTGTCTGTTTGCGTTTTTTTATATTTGTATACGATGTTTGTGGTTGCTCGTAAGCGTTTCGGGCTGCAGCGTATAGGTTTTTTAAATAATTTTTCGAAAATACTCAAAAAATCCTTATGTTTTTAGTTGTTCTAAAACGTTTGCAGTATAGTGTGTATGTGTGCCTGTCTCTGGCATAATTTATAAAAGGAAACTTGTCTACGTTTGGAATCACGGCTTGCTTTTGTTGCTGCTTTTCTCGGCTTTGGCTCATGCTCTCAGCAAGCAACGTGGTGCCCTGTGGCAACGCCAAACTTTGCTTTCAGTTTTAACAAACTCTGCCTAAAAGTATGCAGTATGAGTCATTGTTGGCCAAGTAACTGAATGCTTGTAGAGTTTGCTTTAGGCCAACGATTACATACTTGTTTACTTTTTGAATTTCGGGCAGCGTAATGTGGCCATATTACTGAAAACATTTGTTTTATGTTTAAGCCAAGCAAGTTAGTACTTTACAGTGTCATTTGTGGCAATGTCATAAACGCCGTTTATTTAATTGCACAAATTTATAAGTGCCTATAATTTACTTGCCACTTGCAGTTGCTCTATGGGAACCGGCATGTGGCAGGTTTCATAATTTGACGTGCTATGAAAATGAGCTGAGCTAAGAAAAATAATAACTTGCCACATTACATAAGCGACTAGGTGTGCGAAAATTTGGCCAAATGTTGGCCCTGTCCGGCGCCAACTGTGTGCACTGACCATGACCATGACGAGCGCGCGCTCCAACAAAAACAATAACAACAACAGTTGCAGCTACTTGGCGTTGATGTACAACAATTTCCGTTATTGGGCCACCGAAATGAGTTACATGTGCAAAAAAAAAAAAGAAAAAAAAAAACTACAGGCCATATCGCAGATTAGAGCTTATTTCTTGTCAGTGACGTCACAATTGTATAATCAGTCCATCTAACGCTGACCAGCTATAAAAAGCTGGGGTCAGTTGGGCGCTGCGCTTAGTTGTAATCCACTTTAGCAGCCGCAAAGACCTGGAATAATTTGTAAAAAATGTCGCCACTAGATGGCGCAGTGTTACTAATCACCGTGTTGCATTTAAAGACCATTCTCAGCAGTGATTTATCCAGCGTTAGCCTGAATGAGTTTAAACAGTGCGTTCGGAATAATCAACGCCCAGGTCTCAGCGAGTGTCTGGGACGCTCTGCACTAAATTTCATACAACGTTTTGAGGAGCGCGAGAATGTTAGCTTTGTGCAGGACTTGGTGGCTGTTAAAAGCGAAAGTGCAGCCTCCAGATCTTTGTCAAATGTTTTGGATACTGAGCCGGTGGACTTTAGAGGCATATTGGAGAATGCGGGCGCTGTTATGGGTCAACGCAGTCTGGAGTGGCATATGGATGCCATATATCCTGGGCTGATGTTTAAAATTGGGCCCACCGCCGATGCCAACAGCGTGGCGGAGTTTGTCTTGGATAATGGTGCGCATGATGAGCGGCAGTTTGGCTTCGATGAACCTACCACTGGTAAGTCTTTTATTCCCACTCTGAAGCAAGCTCAATCATTTACAAAAATCATCCTCCAGCTCGTGTGCTGGCCAAGCAGTACTTGGTGCCTTTCCTCTTGGGCCTCAAGTTCAATTTAGTGGCCTTGGTGCCGCTGCTCTTTGCAGGCATTTGTCTGCTGCTCAAGAAATCACTGTTTTTGGTCAAGCTGGCCATTTATATAAGCAGTTTTCTAGGATTAGGCGGCATTTTGGGCGGCTTGGGCAGTGTTGGTGGCGGCTTCGGCAGCTTTGGTGGTTTTGGTGGTTTGGGTGGCTTAGGTGGATTAGGTGGCCCTGGTTTGGGCATAGCCGGTGGCTTGCCTGGCCACAGACCTTTTGGACATTTTCCTGGCAAAACTAGTGTGTTTGGACAACAAGACGAACTGCATCATCAGTATGATGTAAATGAGCCACAGCCCTACAAACGCAGCGATCGTAAAATACGTTTTGAGCAGCCCAGAAAATCCAACTCTGCCGAGAGATCTCCCGCATCGGAACGACCAGCGCGGGTTAGAGAAGATCGTTTTTACGATTTTGATAAAAAACAGCAGCAAAATGATGAATTGTCACCCAGAAGCAAAGTTGTTAACGACAATAGAGATGTTTTAGCGCATAGTTTTCCAAACAGTGCTACAAATATGAATGGCTGGCAGGTTTTGGATGTAAGATCATTATAGGCTTAAGTTGTTATATACGATATTAAAGAAGAAAAACTAAAAAACTAAACTAAAAAAAAATCTTTAATTTCGCCTTTGAATCCGGGAAATCCAAAATTTAAAGGGAATGAATCAATGTAATGACGATTTTTTTATAATATTTTGGAATACACTAGAAAAATAATATCCAAACTTCGGAGCTTGTTAAAAATGCCAAAACCAAAAAGTTTTATAATAAAAAACGTTTAATTTAAAAAAAAATTTTTTAAATCGATGCGTGTGGTATAAAAAGGATTTGATGTACATATTTCGAGAATATTTTATAAAAATTCACTTAACTATTATTAAAGTTAATCTAATTTTGAAGGCCTTTTGGACAACGAATACATACAAAAAAAAATATATAAAAAACTAAAGTTTTACTCACTTAGAACAAACATATTTTTAATGTATAATTAATTGGCAGATTTCAACAAAACTGCGAGTTCACTTTCTAAATCACAAGCCGGAATAAAAGTTGTTTATTCATATCGAAAAGCCATTGCCAAATGTGGAGGAAAACAAACGCAGACACGCAAAGATATACTGTTGCTTTCAAGGTTCACCGGGCAGCTGACGAGTTCCATACGAGAGCTTCTTGTGCTGGGCGCCCGCTTTGCTGGCATTTAACCGCGCGAAAGACTTTTCCAAACTTTTCTTATTAGATTCCTATCAGAAGAGCGTTTTTCGAGTGTCGCGCTTTGACAAGCATGTTAATTATGAGCGACTTCCAAAAAAGCAACAATTCTTGACGTCATAATCTTAAATATGGCATATAAATAATGCGGCTCTATTTGTTTGTTGGTTTATTTTAAATTCGAAAAGCGCGGCGTTCGTTTTGAGTGACAGTTGTGCGGTTCCCAAGTGACCTAAGCTTAGACGAAAAATAAATATGTGGCGTACGTTGATCCTGCAGTGTGTCTTGGTGGCAGATTGTGGCAGGGCCATTATGTTGCCCCAGCGCACACAAGAAACAGCGGCGGATGAAGCGCGCTCTAATTCGTCGGACTTAAAGTGGACTGCCAGCAGCGTGGGCCGTGTTATGGCGCAATGTCTGGGTGGGCAGGAAACATGGCAGTGTCTGGGACTAGAAACGGAACGCATGCTGGATGCAGCTGCACATGATAACAGCACATGGCAATTAACGGATTACCTAAGCATAGAACCGCAGATGGGACCGCATGAGATGAGCGCCCAACGTGGGGCGCGTAAGGACGAGAGCAACAGTTTGGCTGAGAAGTTGCTACAGCTGGTGCAAGGACGTGCGCTGCGTTTGCGTATGCCCAGAGCTAGCATATCCAATGCCATAGATGATTTTGGCAGCCAGCTGGGTCTAGATCAAGGTACGCATGGTAGGATATATTCGGAGCATATAGATGATAAGATTGATAGAATTGTAGCAAGTTATAGTGGGCATGAGCATGCATATATAAACTTAGAAACACAAACAGACAACATCCATATAGATAACCATAACGATAAAGATATATATAAGAAGCAGAAGAAAAAGCAGAAACAGAAACAGAAAAAGTCAAAGAATAAGAAAAAGTCTAAAAATAAGAAGAAAAATAAAGACAAACATAAACAGAAAAATAAAACATGTTCCAAAAAAACAGGTCGCAAGAAGAAGGACAAAGATAAGCACATGGCAATGATGGGCGGCATGATCATGATAGCCACACTAGCGCAACTATTCCTGGGCAAGGTCTTACTCATTGCAGGCTCCGCCTTTGTTATGGCCAAAATAGCATTGGTTATCTCGCTGCTGGTGAGTACGCAACAGTCCTTAGACTCGGCATAGACAACGCTGCTACGCTTCCCTTCCAGGGCAGTCTAAAAAAGGGATCACATGGCCAATCTGGTAGCAGCGATCATGTCATCGTTACCAATGCACCAAGCGGGCACAGCCATGAATCCGGCTGGCATCGCAGCATGCCCACCAGCAGCTATTCGCACACACAGCTGGAGCCACAGGAAGAGCATGGTGACTGGGTCGCTGAGGAAGCAGCGCCGGAAGAGCATAACTACTATGGAGCTGGCGAGGAAGCCGCGCCTTTTCAACGTCGTCAAGCTATAGCCCATACAGCCACCACTAAGCCCAGCTTTCTCTAGATTTAAATGTTCTATGCGTGTATTTATATATGTGTGTGTATGTAACTGTAACTATAACTGTAACTGTAATTATAGCAGTAGTTCGTATTATCTATTGTAACTAACATATAACACTTAAACTAGAGGGGGGCACACATGCATGCAGCCAAGCGACTAACCTAAGGTTTTGTGGAACCAACAACTGTAAATACTTATACAATTGAAGCTAAGCGAAAGTAGATCTTTGGTTTTGTTTGTGGGAGCCAACGCCTTGGTTTATCGTGACATTTTGTTGGAGGCAACAGCGGCACCAGCTGCTTGGGGTACCCAGGCCTGATAGGCCTTATCCTGCATCATCATCTCGTCGTCGATGCTGCGATGATAGGAGCCGCCATCGTGACCACCGCTATCATACTCGCCCTGATGACTGCTCGAGTAGGTATGACTCTGCTGCACCTGCGGATGCTTGACAATTTCATATGTGGTCTTTTCGCCGCCATCTGAGCCTACCAATTTCTTCAAGCCGATAATGGCGCTTATGATCAAAGCTATTTTGCCCACAATCAGCGCCTTGCCAGCCACAATAGCTATGGAGTGGTAGGCCATTTTTAGTATAGCTGTCTTAAGCAGCACAGCAGCTATGAAGGGACCCAAATATTTCTTGTCATCCTTCTTTTTACGTCCCTCACCTACATTGTCTGCCGGCATAAAATAGCTCAGCAGCGATTGCAGCCAGTCCTGACTATTGCGCTCACCGTAGAGCAGCAGTCGCGGCAGATTCAGTTGCAACTGATGGCTGTGCATAAAGCTCACAAAGCGCTCCAGCAGCAAAGCATCCAAACTCTTGGGGGACATGTGTTCCAGATCTTTATTGTTTAGACTATTGTGTTCTGCAGCGGCGCTGGCTCGACCCGTGCGTGACTCTTCGCTGCCCGCACGTTTTACCAAACTAATACCCTCCAGCACATTGATGTTCTGCACCTTGAGCGCACGTCCCAGAAGTCGTGCACCCTGCAGCTTGCAACACCAGAAGATATCCTCGCTGTCAGCGCATTGAGCATAGACATGACGCACTGTGCGCAGCAGGCCGCTGTCAGATACATTTGCATCCAGAGCGCAGATTGGTCGCTGCGCATAGAGCAGCAGCGCCATGAGCAGGCACAGGCGCGTATCCATATATGTGTGCGAGTGTGTGAGGGAGTTGGTTGGTTATATTATCCTTATTTTAGCTGCTCCTTATAGCGGCTGTACACACTTGATCTTGTTGCAAAGTCACTCAGCCAACTGATCTTGTGCGCCCGGCTGGCCGTCAAATTTATACACTTTACCTTGCCACAATTAGCCAACAGCCGTTGGACCCAGTTTTATGCTGTTATGGCCAACACCAGCAGTTAGTAGCTTTCGTTGTTGTTGTCGTCTTGGACCAATTTTTGCTTTTGTTTTAAGCCCGCTCTGCAGTTGATGGGTATTTAGAGCGTAATATGCATGATAACTCCAACAGCTGCAGTTCCAGCTGCAGGCTGCGCTCCTCGCAAAGCTTCGCTGCAGATTTAGTGCAATTGCTATTGGCGCTAACGTTGCACAGTGGTACAAATAATAGTTCAAACTTTTAAAGCGCAGGTATTAATAGGTCCAGCTTAAAACTTGTTAATGCTTTAAATTATAGAAAAAAAATAAAAATGTTATTTATATCCAAAATAATTAGAAAAATTATATATTAAAACTAATAGGACTAATGGAGTATCTAAGCTCCACATAGGAGTCGAGAATATAAGTAGTAGTAGTAATAGAACTGATACGTTCTTCTGGATTACGTGCAAAAAGAAGCCTGACATGATCATTGAGAATACGGCATTTATATGAAATAATTTATAAAGTAAAAATTACCGAAATATTTACCTATCGATAAACCGATAAATAACACAATGCCCCGGATTCGGATTCTACGCAGCAAATTACTTCGAAAATTACCTATAGCTTTCCAACAACTAAACTACGTTGGCCTGAGTAATCTGAATTTCAAAAAACAAACTTTATAAAAGGCATATTGGCTTGTAGGACTATCGAATGAAAACAAGGCCCGCTTAAAATATTTTATCTTATAGAAATTCTTAAGATTATTTTTCCCAAACGATATGCTGCGTCAAAAAAAATTAATTTTCTTAAAAATGGTCTCAGTAACGTTTTATTGTATAACTATATAATTTTTTTTATTTTTTTTTAAATCATTTTTTTTTTTATATTTGAAATTTTTTTAATTTGTCAATTATTTACCAACTAAACTATTAAATTTTGTATATTTATAAAATAATAAACATATTTCTGACCAAGAAATTATGGATTCGCCAATCCTAACTGAGTCGCTAGAAACATTATTAACAGCTTGCTTAGTAGTCTTCATCACCCTTTGATTATTGGAATGGTCCAACCAATCTGATTGAATGGTCATTTAGATTTTTCGTAAGCTTATTACGATGCTTTTCAAGCCATTTCTTGTAGCGGCTGACAGCTATAAAGTATTTAATTCTTTCAAGTTTTCAGGGTATTAATGCCCCATCGTTTAGTTGTCCAACTTTTGTGGTACCCCGGAAGGCCTCCTTCAACTCTGTCATTTATAGCGAATTTTTTCGAGTATTAAAATGCCAATATATTTAGTTCATGCCTCAAGAGCTGTCTCTGAAAACATGTCGACTGGAAGCGAAAATTTTTTAATAAAATTCACATCTTTTATAGTATAAGGCACCATCTGTAAAGCTGCAATAGAAATAGATAGTTTTATAAAAAAAAAACTTGCATTATGCAAATAAATTAAAGAGTTTACATATTTTTGTAACTTTCCTTTTTAAATTAAACATTAAAACGATATGGTTAAAACTTTGCCTTTTGGGGCCAAGGTCTTAGCCAGACCTATGCATGCGTATTCACTTTAAAGTGGACAAGGACTGAAATATTTATTTCGTTATGAATGTGAAAAAAAGGTTGACAGAAATATACATAGCCTAACTATGAAAATAATTCTCTAGGCAACAGTAGGGAAACTATACAGCTCAAACGATTCCATACATAAGCTGTAATTTTTTTTGCACTGTGGACCACTGCTGCAACAAAATTGTTGGCAGCAACCATTTTCAAAGCTAGTATATTACCGTAATTAGCAAATCTTTGCAATTATTTCAAGTTTTTTCCAACTACTGCGGGCTGCTGTTTAATGATATTTAGCTCTGACGCCCACTTTCATCGCTTGGAAGTTGAGATAAGACGACGGTAGCTGCAAGTGCAGCCAACAAAATGAAGCCATATTTGTAGTACTTATTTTTTGTTTTTGGTTGTTTTAGCTTTCATTAAACACGCAAAGTGTTTGGCATAGATAGAAGATACAAGTTTCATTGTTTAGAAAACGAAATGCATACGCACGCTAATTTGGCATTAAATTAAAGAATTAAAACTAAAGCCAGCTGTCACTCTTAAAAGAAAGTAGAAACGGAAACTTTAATGAAGCTTTACATATTTATAGCACGGCTTAAATTTACAGCTAGTAAAATTTGACGTTAATATTTAATTTAACAGCTGCTAGAGTGCAGCTTAAGACTGCGCTAAGAGCTGCCATTTTGTAAGCATGGTAGCTACCAAAAGAAAAAAATAAAGCATACTTTCAGGCTGCATTTAAAATTTCTCTGACAGCTGCATATAAGCGCCGGCTTTGTTTACACACGCACACACAGTCACGCTTAAGCTTGCGCACAGCTACACTCACACACGCACACATGCATATTTTATTCATGGTTGACGCCTGCTGGTAATGAAATATTCATTATAAAAAGCCAACTATAGCCAGCTTCAATTTGAGATTTACAGCTTTATCTGCCCGAAACATGCAGAGAGTCTCATAAAGACTGAGGCAGTCTAGTGCATTGTAAGTACTTTTAGCGGGAAAGTGTATTTGCCAGCAGCTTTTAATTAATTTTTACCAACTTACCACATTTTCATATAATAACCCATGCTGCAATTTTGTTCTATTTGTGCAACATGCAACATTGACGCTGCCCACAACTAAAAATAAATGCTTATAAGTACAGTCCACAAACATATGTAATCCACATGATCAATTTTCTGACTAACTGGACGTTTAGCTTGCACGCAATGCAACTTTCGCGCCGCCGCCGTACAAAAAGCGCACTTGGTAATGGCCTAAACCGCAGCTTGCTGCAAGTAGCAGCAGTAGCAGCAACAGTTTGCAGCTAGTCAGTAAACGCCAATTTGCCGTAATTGCCATTTGTTAACACACAAAAGCAAACAAAACATTTAACAAGCAGCCAGCAATCAATTGCAATTGAGCTGCTACGGCTGCCATGTGAACGCAGTGCCAGAGATCAAGTCTAAGAAGCAACAAAAGACTTAAGCGACGAACTTTGGCAAGATCAGCACGAAAACTTTTACTACACCGCGCTGTCGATGGCATGGATACAAGAGCCAACGATTTATAAGGCTTTTGTTGCCACAAAATGCGCTCAATGAGGCAGAATACATTATGTGCCACAACAGCAACAACAACAACACTAGCAGTTTCTACTGTTTCTGTAGGTTGCATCTACTTTAAAACAATTGCATAAAAGAAAAGCGTAAATTTTTTTTTATGGTTAACGAAATTTTCACTTTCACTTTAAGTTGACATTTTCAGCTCCCACCAGCCACAAACATTTCTGTTTCCACTCCCACTGCCAAACTAAAAAATAAAAAAAGCCAACACATGGCCATGACCGTTCATTGGTTTCGCTTGGTATGCTCAAGCTACAACAACCTGTGGCAACTTTAGCTTCAGCTGCAACTTCAACTTAAACTTGATTCAATGTCTGCAATCAAAGCTAGCTGCAGGCCAATTACACATTTCACTTTGACCCCAAATCTTGGCACCCCAATGAGCCATGATGAACTCTTCACCAGTTCGTACTCGTACAACAACTGCTTGGAAAGCTGCTGCTGCTGCTGCTGCAAGAACCGCGCAGCTGTGACAGACACACTGGCTAACTGACAATCAGTTGCTCAGTAGGACACTTGGAGTATCCGAGAGACTTTTAGACTTTAAGAGTGACTGCCTTGATGAATTTATTATAGGTTTTCCGTAGACAACTTCAGCTACTCACTAAACATTTCGTTTAAATTATTTGTTTGTTTTCACAAAACAATTTCACTGCAATTTTTTGGTGGACTGCCAAATTGTCAAGTCCCGCTGCCTGCAAGTCAATTCGGTTATATGTAAATACGCCCGGGATTAAATGCCTGCGACCTTATTGAAGTGAATTACAAATTTAATTTCCATTTGGTTTGAGATATTTCCCACCAAGCGTACAAAAAAATGCCAGCGGGCTTAGTTGCAAGCAACGGAGTTTGCATACTCTTATTACCTTTTATCTCAGGAAATCTTCGGAAATTTTTGTCAGTATTACGTTTGAAGGCAAAAATTATTTAATTATAAGGTTTACTTGAAAACAGGCAAATCTGATATACTTTTACAAAAAATACAGAAGGCTTCGTCTTTTAGGCCTATAGTCATAGCATTGTTAGCATTGTTGGGCAATAAGTTCCTAACTGATTTTTCACTACCTAAATAATTCACCGAAATTTAATTTTAATCGAACCAGCAAAGCTTAACAGCTGTTCATATATGTACTTCCATAAAAAAATTAGGCAACACTGTTTCGTCGCAACCTCTTCGTACCACTTCTTATGCAAAAGGTCCATCAAGGTCAAGGTCCATCTTTACCTCTCGCACGCCTGCTCCACTCCCGGATAACAAAGGTAGCTAGTGTGCTTATTTTTTGGTCCTTTCAATGTGTGTGCTTATTTTTTGGTCCTTTCAACAGTGGCAAGCTGTACCTCTACGTCTGACTCCTACAACAATCACATTTAACCCTCCGTCGGACACATATTTTTATACCTTCGGACGGACACATGATGCCTGACTGGACCCCTATGTGTTTACATACATTTATATGGGAATTTACCTCATGTTTCGGCTCAATTATATACCAACGAGGTATATTTTCTTAAATAATTATTTTATCGCTAAATCGCTTATACTTTCTTTCTATGTGTTCCTAAGAGTCCATAAATCAGAATAAATAAAAAAAAAAAAGTGTTTTTTTCCAAATCAAAATTTTTTTCCTAGTATTGATTTCCCCAAATCGAGGATCGATTTAGAACGGTTAGTAATCGAGAAAATATACCTGATTGGTATATAATTGAGCCAAAACATAAGGGAAATTCCCATATAAATGTATGTAAATACATAGGGGTCCAGCCAGGTAACATGTGTCCGTCCGAGGGTAAACTTTTTTAAATCCTTTTTTTCGTCCGTTTTAAGGACTTTTTGATATTTCTACTATACATGAATCGATAGCCAATAAAATTTTAGGAAGCTACCTGCAAGCGCAAGTCGATATCTAAATTAGAAATACTTTGATTTAATAGTCAAAAACGAAATAGGTCTGGCTAGACCCTGGTGTCCGACGGAGAGTTAAAATCTCTTGCGGTGGAGCTTCTTCATCCATACAACAACGTGAGTGACACTATGTGACTATGTCAATATTGTCGTAGGCATAAACAAGGATCTTACAGAATACTCAAGAACTGCAGGTATATCTGCCCACAAGGAAAATTGTGCAACAACTGCAAGCATTCAGCAACAAGTGCCTGCGAATTATTTGCGGGATATTGTGGCCAAACATTACATCAAATGCAGAGCTGTGGCACGTCACTTGTGAGTGCCCTATTCACCTGCAAATCAGGAAACGAAAGTGGACGTGGATAGGAATAATCGAAACAGCTTTGTTAGGATGGCACTAAACTGGAATCCATAAGGAAGTAGACGACAAGGACGGCCAAAAGCAACCTTGGGGCGAACCGCTCTTCAAGAACTGACCCAGCAAAATATTTCATGGGTTACAGCTAAGAAAACATCGTAAAATAGATTCCAATGAAAAGCTCTTGGACAGGTCCCAAGCTCCCAAGAGAAGTAGATAGATTAAAAAATATATAAGAAAAATAAAAAAAAGCATCAGACAGGGTCATCACACATGCTTCAAGGGCATTAAGCAAAACGAGTAGGATTGGCGGCTTTTAGAGTATTAACTTCGTCCGGCTATTGTGTTCCCTAGTTCTCAAACTTAAAGCTCGTTTAACGATTGGCAAGAGAATTCTCCGCTTAATCTCCATGTTGACATCGTTATTCGTTATGACTGTGGTGCCAAGGTGAATAAAATCCTGTCAATATTGAAAGTATAGTTTTTAACCGCAATGCATAAAATTGCTTATCCAGCTAGACAACGGACTTTATTTCAACAGCCCATTAAAAAAATCAGAGTTAATGTAACTTTTTTTTATGTCTACTGTCAAATGTTATAATCATTTTGTAAAATCAAAGTTCTGAACTTTCAGAAGTAACTCCAAAGAAGTTCGAAATTTTATCACTTTCGCTTAAAATGATCTATGCTACCAGACTTCAAAATATGTACTTACGAATTCCATACAAATTCTCTTTATTACCGAGTGTGGAAAACCCTGCATCTTTATATCTGGTATCAAAAACTTAAGGTTAGGGCGAGTCAATCTTCTCCCTGTTATATTCACTAGCTGATAAGTTCTTGTGGCACCGTATATCCCAAAAAATAAAATATTGTCATTTATCTTATATAACTTCAAAATACATTGGGATGCCTTAAACAAATTTTTTCTTGTTCGAAAAGCAAGTTTTTTTTCAGAGATTTGACTAAAAATTAAGAGCATAGCCATAAAGGCAAATGTAATTTAAAAGCTTATTTTGCACTCGGTATTTTTGGCACCTTCAAAGTGTTACAAAATGCTTAAAACATTTAAAATATTTTCTTTAACATACTTTAAGAGTATAAAAATGTAGATTTCGTGTTTGTACAAACATTTGCCTAAGGCAACGATGGAAATAGCAAAGTCTCACCTCCAACCACTTACTTTTATTTTATTTTATTTAGCTGCTCCTTCATCCACATCTTATCCAGCTGCTGCTCTGCACTTGTCTATTTCAAATTATATATTTGCCACCCCGGTTGGAATATTGTTGCTGTTATTGCTTTTGTGTTTATCCCTGGGGCAACCTCAACGTCATCTCATACGTTTGCATCGCAAATTTCTATGCTCTCCCATTTTGGTATATATTTATATACTATATATAGTATCAACATAAATATGCTGCACCTAATTTTATTTTATATCGTAGCATGATATCCAGAATAGATTTGGTTTTTGGCCAAGTGAGGCAGCATTTTTGTGGTGAAATTTTTTGTTTCAGAGTTTGATTTTTGGATATGTTTGCCATGGCCTATAGAGAAGCTGCACCGCTTTTGGTCAACGTTCGAACACAAAGTTCAATGTTAAATGTCAATCAAGATGGCAATAGATGTTGGCTGTTTGCTGCCTAAGCGGAGGTTAAGATCTCTCTATGCTATGAGCCAGGCTCATCAATCAATGTGCCAAAGATGCCAGCCGAGGATTGCCAACAGGCAACTGCCAACAACTTTGAGACTTTGGATGCAAGAAAGTGAATAGCAGTATAGTACGTAATGTATCTAGCAAGTAATGCCTGGGCCTAAAAAAACAAAAACAACAAAAAAAATAAGAAAACTTTTGACCAAAGTCACAGTTTTCACATTTCAAGTGAATTTTCTTTGTTTTTTTTTCCTTTGTGCTGTCTATAAACTTGCCTGCTCTTGTCATGCTGCCTGTCATGATATCGCAGCTCATAGAGCTAAGAAAATTTTCATTTTGTTTTTCGCATAATTTTTCATGTTTTCTAGTTGCAGGGCACAAACGTCGCACACGACAAAGACAATCACAGCAACAACAAGAACGAAAAGTGGTACAGCTGGGTAGACGACCGATAGGGAGATGCCATGTACCCTTTTTTGGAATTATAATTAATTTTCGAATACCCTTTTATGGTAACTTATGCTTACGTTGCTTTTCAGTGCAAAATATTTTAAGATATAAATATTAAGCCATAACTTCCGAAATCCTAAAAAATATTCTGTAGCTGGAAAGTAAGGTCGTAAGGCTTTTGAAAAGTTTGCGGCAAGGTTATTCGGGTAAATTTGTGTATTTTGAAAAATTTTGATATTATCAAATAATGTTATAGTGCTAATATATAGTAATATATACCTACTTATAATGTATAATATATCAGCCATAACTTGCGAATTCTCATGAAGATTTTTTGTGGTTCGAATTTCAACACGAAAAGATTTTCAAAAAGCTTGCAGCAATGTCTATAGGAAAATTTTTGGAATTTTCATTTTTAACTTTTTTATTAATTCAGAGGGGAAAAAATATAAAAAACTTAATTTTTAAAAGTGTTTCATTTAAGAAATATTTTTCAACTTTTTATTTAATTCAAAGTAAACTACTGCATATTTAGTAACCACTTTTTTTATAAAAAATAAGAGCTTTTTTTTATATATAGTCATAATTTAGCTTAAAACTAATGACAACATTATTGAAGCGCTGGCAATGTAGATCTTGGGCTGTCCAACTTTTTAAAAACCTTAAATTTGTCAATCATAATTTTTTATATGCGCATTTTAGTCATATATCAATAATGTTAAAAAAATAAACAAAGCTATTTTCCGTGTGCATTTTTTTTATTCCAAAAATCATTTTTTCATATTTTCATACTTTTTTTTTTAGGAAATTGGAAAAATATCTTTAATATTAAATTTTCAGGTATTTTCTAAGCGATTTAAAGAAATTTTGGCCATCTTAACAAATTTAAATTTTTTTGAGAATTTTTCTGAACTTATAAATATAGTCGAATTTCGATTAATTTTTTTTACCAAAAAAGTGGAATTTAATAAAACAATTTAGTTTTGGGACTTTGAGCACCTGTTGGTAGTTTTTGTCCTTATCTTCTATAGACTTAATGCTGATATTTTTTCATACAAACAAATTTTAGTCTATCCCGCTGATTTTAAAGAACTCTACGGAACTCTATGTGCCCTCCAACTACAGGGTATAACCAGAAGGCTGCCGGCAACAACTGCGACGCTGACGTCAGACGTTAGGAAAAAAAACACCCTAAAGAAAATTAAAGCAATTTCATTCATATATAAATATTGCTAGTATTAAACCCTAAAGCTGCACAAGCGACGCTTTATTTAAGACTGTATTAAATCCCGCTTGAAGAATTTGCTTAAATAAATTGCTATTTAAATATGAGACAGTCGAGCTGCCAATGTAAACTATATTGCTTGTGTTTGTGTCTAGGCGCTGCCGCCCCAAAAAAAAAAGGTTCAGCGACTCGACAAGACCGTGAACCACCCATGTGGTTGCCTTGACAAATGACACAGCTGAAAGCCAAGCAGTAGCCCCAGAAGTTCCCCGATGAGTTGTAACACCTTTTTTAAGGTTTTGTTTTGCTTATGTTTTTGTTTTTGAAATGCCGCAGTTCATTGCACCAACTGCGGGTGGCCATATGCCTGTGTCCGTACGTCGATCCGTCCGTCCATCCATCCGTCCGTCGGTCCACCCGTTAGTCTGTCCGCAGACTTAAATGATAAATTGAAACACCGTTGAACGTGACAACGGGGAAAAAGTGAAAGCATCTTTTTGCCTCAAAATGGCTGCAGCTAAGTGAAAATGCTTACCAAGGAATACCAATGGCAACCTTTAAGATGCAGCAATGACCAACAAACTACAACTTTGAGTTTTTGCTAGAGATGAGCGCGTGACCGGAAATTAGCTCACGAAACCTGCAGCAAAAGTGGTAAGTCACGTTCATGACAATCGCAAAGTTGGCAGCTTTCACTGCTTCAACAAATTGCCTTGATTTATTTTTCCCTAACGATTTAATGGTATATTTTTTTATAGCTATTTGGGGATACATGAAAAGTTCCAGCAACTAAATGTGTGTCATAGTGCTAAACTTAATAGGCGCTTTAAGTGCACGTCGCAGCACATTTTAGACCTTTAAGTACGAGCATATGACAAATTACTGGTGTAGATAAATATTTTAAAATACAAACGAAACCGCTTGGTTTGAGTTATGAAAAATTGTTGAAGCGAAACATCATTAGCAAGGTGGTGAGACCATAATCCTGAAACGGAAACCATTATTAAGCACTTTGTGCGTAGAAAACCAGTTAGTGAGAAATTAAGGGAGGCTGTTTATGACTTGTGCCTTCTACTCCTAACAACTTCGCAGTTGTCTCTATGTTACAGAGATCTAGAATTTGTTGATTTGGCCCAGAATATATTTTTTGGCCAAAACTACATGTCACCGTAAATGTAAAGGTGTACAAAATATGAAAGATTAAATAATTTTGTAGAAACTGCTTAATGTGGAACACGATTATATATATATGGCATAAAAATAATTTTTTATGTCGTAGAATAAATATCAAGAAAGCAAACGATTTGGTAACAGTCGATACATCCGGACTTTAGTAAACGTAGTACCTAGTTTTCACACTATTCATATGACTTCAACCCATTTTGACATCGATTTTTATTTGTATTCGCAATAAAATCAAACTTTTTAAGAGCAAAATAGTGAATATAATTTTTGTTTTTAGAAAAGCTGCTTTTCCTAAATTCTCTTTTTAGCAGATCTTCACAGTTAAGCAAAGGGACTATAACTCCTAAAATTCTTAGTCGAACTTAAAAAAATATTTTACCGACGGATGGGCAATGAAAAAAGGAAGATCTGTGCCAAATTTCAATGTAATTACTATTCGTATATAAATTTGTAACTCTGACATCCATCAATAAATCAATGAAAATATTTTACCTTCAAAATGAAATTATCTTAAAAACAAAACCTAATTGAATATCTTAATATTTTCGAAGCGACGAATATTAATCTTTTTTTTAGTTATTTTAAGGGTTGATGTTCGTCATAATCACGAAGGTATGCGTTAGTGTGATTTTTTTTATGGCTGCCTTTATCATGTTATTTTTTGTTTTTAATTTGGAATTTGTCTGTTTTTCTATACTTTAAAATATATACCTAAATAAAAATGCCTTTTCTAGTGACACACGACCGAATTGAAAATTTTTTAAGTTTTATCGCCCGCCAGCAATAACGTTTATGATTTTGACTTTGGAGATGATAATGCTGACGATACCGAACTGGCCTAAGCTAAGCTATTGGTGTTTTTATTAAAATTTATGCAATTAAAATAATCGGAAAGTGTAGAGCTGTACAACAAAATTCAAGGTTGAGTTGTTTGTTTGGAACTAATGTGCAGCAACATGTCTAGTGTTCTTCAAAATTGAATAGATAACCAATGTGTTCATTATAAGCCGTTTTGTATACAATCTTTATATAAAAATTTTTAATTTATCTTCATAACACGTTTTCAATTAAAGAAAATCTTCAACATTGTAAGTATTTTATGAAGAACTATATCCAAGTCTTATAAAAGAGTAGAACCCGCATTATCGGAGTCATTACGGATAAATATGTACAATAAATATGAATATAAAAGTTTAAAAATATGTTAATAATATAAAAAAAAGATAAAAATATGTGCTTTATGTTGTTATCAAAAACGTCTCCTGACAAAGTTCTTGTGAAAGAACTGCCGGGAGGACATTAGTGGACCAAAAGTGGATGATCTAGCCAAGTAATATGAAATAAAGAGACCTTCTGCTTTGGTATAAATAAATTATTTAAAACACAAAAAATAAAACTATTCTTTCAGCTTCATAAAATGATGTTCTTTATTTTTGGAGTAATAAACAATTTCATGCCGTTTCGTCGAATCGACGAACATGTGCATAAACGTATAAAAAATTACGTGTGGTAGCTTGGGTCAAAAATTATATTTTATTTTGCCATTTTTATGAGTAACTGTGTGGCTACTATTCACAAATTTAAAAGCTTCCCACGACAGCAGCACTACCGATCCCAACAATGTTCCATCTCTAGTCGTCCAACTACAATATATGTTTGAAACTAGCAACCAGCAGTCAAAGTTTGCGCAGAGCCAGATTCAAGTTCACTGCACAGTTTTTGGCAAGAGCAACAACATTCAGCATGACCATGTAAACAAGTCTGCCAGCCGGCTAAGATTATTGCCAGCTTCATCTGGATGCAGTTGCCCTCTAGGCAAAACTGGTAATGCTCAGCTCGAGAAGTCAAACAAACATTACAGCGCAACTTTACTTTGCCCGAAATTCGGAATCTATTTATTATAGGCAGCCGCAGAGACAGATAGACGGACATTCTTATAAAATGGCTCGTAACTTCTGGGAGTGAAACTTTAACTGTGGCAATTTCCAAAGCCCTAACATTAGGCCAAGTACGATGAAACTCAGTCAGTGAGTAAAGATTAAGTTAATTTAATTTACCTTTTACTTGATTGTTAGTTAGTTTGTTGTTTTTTTTTTTTTATTTTGTTGATGCTATCATCTTAATTAGCGCATAGGTTGACTGAGTGGTCATTAAATATTCAAGATGGCATACGCACTTTCTTGTTGTAATTTGTGACACTTAAGAATCTAATTACAAGGTCCCACTGAAGCTGTCCGTCCACAAACTGTGTGCGGTCATTGGTCAAGTCATGAGCGAGAGTGCGTGTCCCATGATTTGTTTCTGTGTGGCTATTAGCTGGAACGAGGGGCGCATACAAAGTTTCACTTGGCCTGGCCAAAAGAAAGCGAAATGTGTCTCTCGCTCGACAGTTAAAATATAAATAAATATAAATTATCTTTGACACAAGACACTTGCGCATTAATAGAAATATTTATCGCATTTTTCTTGCACACCATTTTCTTGTTGCTGTTGTTGCTGCTTTTGGCCTTTTTTGTTGCCGCTAATTTGGCTAAAAACTTAAATGAAAAATTGCAGCCACACATTGTGCTCGTTTAACTTGCGAACAGCTATCTTGTGGTCAACAGTTGCCAGATGCCAATTGCCGGATGAGACTCAACGTGCCACAGCTTGAGGCAGGTTGCTGGTTTCCGTCGAAAAGCAAAACCAAAATGAAAACCATGAGAGATAAACCTTAATTGAAGTGTCAATATTTGTATACTCTAGAGATTTGAGGTTGCAAGAATATATAGAAGCTTGTAGTTCTGGGACTAGCTTGGAATGGAATGAAATTTGAGCTTAAATAATTAAGAACATTTCTCATTAAATGTAGAAATTAAAGCGAAAATAAATTTTTTTTAATGAGACCTTTAATAACATTCAGAACTTTGTATTAGCGTGTTAAAATATTAGTTAAATAAATACTATTTTTTTTTTTTGACAGCCCAAGGTTGTCATTTAATTATTTTTTTCAACATTTCAGAGAAAAAATTTTACTACTGCAGTTTCTATTTAAGCAAATAATTCAATAATGTTGAGGATATAAATATTTCTAAAAATTTAAAATAGTGTGATTGCGCAATTTTAATTGCCAAAACAAAAACAAATTGCTGTGGCGACGGTGAAAACTAGTTTTTTACAAAAAACAATACCAAATTTTGAAAATAAACTATTGGTGCAATCCCTACAAAGATCGGACCTTAAAATTAATACAAGCATAATAGGTTATTAGTTAAGTAAGACTTTTACTCAGAAAGAGTAAACAAACTTCGAAGCCTCAAATGTATTTAGCCTTTGCTGTTTTTTTACCAGATGCACATTTTAATAAGCTTTTTAGCAATGTATAGTATGCATATGGGTCGCTCTTTTAAAAACAAAACTCCAAAGATATTACTTAGAATTTTTAGTTCACACCAAAATATTTTTGTGTTTTTGAAAACAACAGCACTGTATTGTTTTCAAAACAAAATTTTTTAAAAGCAGAACTACATTTTGGGGAAATAACAAATTAAAATGGATTTTCAAGCACCAGTGAAGGTGTCCCTGAAAAAAAATTCAAAATATTGCATATAAAAAATATTTCAATCGATCAAACAGGTCTATGAAAGCCTTTCGCTAAATTCTTTAAAAACTTTATTATGTCTAGCCTTCTTTTTGAATTGCCGAACTTAAACAGTTAAAATTGGTTCATAAGCTAAAATTTTATAATTTTGAATACCAGAATTAATTATGTTCTCAAAGTGCTATAAATATGGCGTACGTTAAAATTGGGCACGGACGACTTTTAGTTACCCTTTACCATCTCATTGCAATCAAACTCGGAATATTGCCGATTTTGGCTACGAATTTTGCATTAAAAACGATTATTTGAGCGATCGGTCCCATGAGGGCTAAGGATATATCTAAACGACTTTGATCAAATTCGCCTGGAATCTATAAAAAAACTTTCTTATGCCAAATTAGGCTATGATATCTTTATAAAGAAACGAATAATCTATCTAAAACATGTTTCTTTTTTTCTTTGAGATGCTCTGAAAGATCATTTCTATAAAAATTGCTATACCTTGTAAGGTCACGCTTTTCCAAGGGGTCAAGGAGCTCCTGAATAATAAAAAGAAATTAGAAGTTATTAAAAATTTGTTTAGGAAAATTGATAGAAAAATTTTCTTTATTGACAACTTAGATAACAAAGATATTCAATCACCACGTCCTTGAGACTCTGTCTAAAATTTTGTAAATATGAATAAAATTGGTTGGTTTAAAATTATTTCATATTCACTGGCTTTATTCAAAAGTTAAACATAAACTCAATTATTTTTATGTATTTATGCCATAACGCCTTCAATTTAAAAACTGGTATCTTAATCTAATATCGATTTAAATAATTTTCTCTTAAAAATCATTGGGACAGTTTTTATTTCCTTATCCAGCTAGACCCCTAGGCTTACGATGCACAATAGTTGTCTTTTAAGTATATTTTCTTTTTAACAACAACCCGACTGATGCCAAGTTAGACTTTGACCAAACCCTGACAAGTTTGTTATCCGAAAAATACACAAAAGACAGTCTGAGAAAAACAAAATTAAATTGAATAGATTTGATATCTAAAGAAAAATAGAATAAATTCTATTCATGATGCTTATTGATAAATTGGCACAGACCATTTATATACTTACATTTGCAATCTACTTCATGTAAATATCTATATACCCCAAGAGTATGCAAAGGAGTACCAACAAGATGGCTTTGCGCCAATGGCCACACAATCTTATCTGTGTTCAATCTCTTAGTGCTCTCTTCATTCAGTCAGTCGTAAAGTCAACTAGACACTGACTTATATACATAAAAGCTAATTAGCGTGAGATTTTCAGCTCACGCCTCACTGCCAAGTGGGAGGCCTTTTTGATTACCTAGCAACAATATTTTCACTTTCTTTTGGTATTTTTTTATTTTTGTTTAATGCTGGAAAATGCTATAACTTAATGCTAATAAAAAAATTTGGTCATTACTTTTTGGCTCACATGAAATAGAAAGTTGGGAGCAACTTTTCAGCAACATATGTTCTAAACTGACATTAAACTGAAAATCAAAAAAAGTTAAAACTGAAAGTGCGCACAAGTTGTTGGTAATTGGCCGGGCATTCAACTTATGGCCAAGTGTCTTAGCCAACTTTAACCTTGCAAAGGTTTTTGTATTGTATTTTCGCACAAACACTCTTACACACACACACACAGACACAACAAGAAAAATAAACAACCTAAAAGTGTTTGTAAACCAAAAACAAATAGCTATTAAATAAAAGAATTCAGAACAAAACCTTTTGTATTATATTTTGTTTTACTTTCTCTGTCGTAAAATGGAAAATTTCACACACTCATATACACAGATGCACAACACACACATGCACACAGTCATAAACCACAAAGAGTAAAGCACAACAGCTAAGTACTAGAAACAGTAGCGTAGATAAGGGGCTTAGTAGTTTTGGGCAACCCTCGACCGCCATAAGTCATAAAAATTAACTTTTATTCCAAATTTTTTTTTAATTAAAAAAATTAATAATTTTAAAATTTAAGAGCGTGACATGGATATTAATATAAATCGAATATCATTACGTAAAAAAATGTTAAAAACGAAGTTATTTTTATGTTAATAAATGTATCCAAAACATTGAAACTCAAAAAAAATTATCAACTCCATTTTGTTTTTTTTAATTCTTCTTTAATTACCAGTTCTTATGTTTTTAACGTTATATCTTTAGTTAAGAAAAAAATAAACTCTTCCTTGAGTCAACCAATTCGAATTTGTTCGCAAGCCCGAAAATATTGAACAATTTTTAAAACTTGTATCTTTTTAAAATCCCAATATATGTTTAGGCTTTTAAACTAGTCTATACATTTTTCATTCATTTCTTTAATTACTGGCGAATCTTGAAATTCAATATCTGGATTTCGAATTTTTGAATTGAAAACAAAAATTACCAGATGGCGGAACCAATATGGCGTTTCCAAGATGGCCGCCGGGGTGCAAACATTATTTTATGATAAAACTACAAGATGGGTGTTGCAAATTATCAAAACCGTTCATTTATTATAAAAATGGCTGATTTGACGGAAAATGCGCCATATAAAAAAAAACGAACTAAATTAAAAACTTGGAGTAAAATCCATCTTTGTCTCAAAGTTGATTTTTGGAATGCTTGAAATAAAAAAAATGTCAAACTTTTTTATATATTATAATATACGTATTTAATAATGATTATTCGTAATTTTGAACTTTATAGAATTTAATTGACGTAGGTAATGTGTTATCGTCGAGCTTAGATATTGACTAAATTGTTAATTTCCGACTTTTCCCGTAAAATAAAATTCTCAAACATTTTTTATTTTCTTAGAAACGAAAAAAAAATGTTTCCAAGAATTTTTCAAAAAGAAATCCAAACCTCTTAATTGTTTTTGCATAAAAGAATTTCTAAATAAATCTTGTATATTATTATTTTGTAAATATATGTCGGCCCCCTTCGCAAAACGCAACCTAAGCTTATCACTTGCATTATGCTGGTTTGTCATTGTCGTTGTTATTGTTGCTATTTATTAAATCGCAATTCTTGTTTTAATTTTCGACTTTGCCACAATGAAATTATTTTCTTGTATTTTTCATTTGCTGTTTCGAATCGACCACAAAATGGCACAGAAACAAATAAAAAAATGCTTTGGTTTGGAAAAGCGAAGAAATGCATAAAAAAAAAGTGTAAGCGACAGACGACAGCAACGTCGCAGCAGCAGCCGCAGGCAGTGACTGCAGCTGCCTGTGTTGCGTGCCACTTGGCCTTGCCCACAGAAACTTGGCCGTTGGATTGTGGCACGTTGCGAAGACAATTGAAATTGTTTCTCATACGCTTCAGTAGTAATGGATATGGATACAGATACATGCACATAGATACGAAACACTCTCACAAACCCACTAAGAGCTATTTACCTATGTGTGGATGTGGAGTTAGTGGGATGTGCACGAATCCGGATATTCATATGTAACTGGGAGAGTGCACCCGCATAATATTATAACAGAGTTGGAGAAACAAACAAAGCCCGCTGAACATGGCGCAATTGGGTGCACTCAACTGCATCTAATGCCTCAAATCCAAAGACATTTTGACAGTTTGAATTCGGATAAGATGTTAGTGTGAGACCATGTCTTATGGGAATAATAATAGTGTCAGAAATTGAAGGCGTACACAATGGACGAAAGTGCCGCATTTCAAATGATTGGACACGCTTTTTCCTGCAATAATGATATGAAGATGTCTGTGACATAGCTGAACGTACTATATGGAGAACTCTAAGAATTTTATTTTATATGCTTAAATAATTGGTTATAAGTAACGCTTTTTCTTTTTAAGGCTAACTAAAAAAGTTAATTTTTTATTTATTTATTCTCTTAAATTAAAAAAAATATCCATTGTGAGATCTAATATACGTAATATGAAGAGATTAGGCTTCTAGCCTTTTCTACTTAGATAGTAATAACATTTTTAGAAAAATGATTGAACAAAATAGATATAATATTATAGAGGGCAAAAAATTTAACAAAATACCTACGAAAAATAAATTAAAACCTTACTAACTAACTAACTTAAGAACTAACTAAATAACTTAAGAACTAACTTAACTCTAAGGGATTTGCGCCAAACTATTTAAATGCGAATATAGCTAAAAAAGTAAAAACATTTTCAGCCAAGAAGGTTGAAGCGTAAAAGAACTTTTTATATGCTCTTTGACTTTTTTTGGTGAGAATTATTCGCTAGGAATAATGTACTCTATTGATTTAAAAAAAAATTGGACAAATATATTCAGCGCTTGATTTTTAGATGAATGTGGTGTTAAGCCTGCTGAACTCAAAAAATGTAACTTTATCGTTACAAATCATTATAAAAACTTACATAAAGTGTTAGCTGTCACTCATCACGAGTCTGCCATATTATTTTTTCCACTTTAATGTTATCGATATGTACTAAACATTATCATGTTATTTACACCATCGATATATTTATAATCTTTTATTTGTTGGGTTTGTGTCCGACCCGATTATCGGAATAGCTCTTACAACATGGGAAAATTCTCATTCTTATTGAGAATGGATTGACAGATTTTATTGAAATTTTATATATGAAAAACATATTGAAGTAAAGAGTACTGCCATCATTGTTTTCCGCTAAAAATATAATGAACCTCAATTCAAATTATTTTTAGATAAAACTTGTAAATAAAATATCAAAATTGATTTCAATATGACAAAAAATAAAATTTATTGAATTGTTTAACATCGAAAAACCTTAGAAAAGGCAAGAGAAGGCATGCTCGGATTCAGAGAGGACAACGTCAGTTGGGCTCACACTAGTATCCATACATCCAGGCCCGACGAGAAAGAGGGGATTCCCCCCCGGGCCTGAAGTTTTCTCAGGGACCCGGTGCAATTTCTGTCGAAATAAAATTAACTGAAATCTGCTGTACTTCTAAAAAAATGCTGTCCCGATGCATTGCCTTTTTCGAGTGAAAAAGTTTGTCGTACTTACAGAACACAATGATTCAAGCTAAAGGTGTAGTAGAGGGGCTGGTATATTTTATCCCGGGCCCGGATTTTCTCTCTACGGCCTTGCATACATTCAAAGATTTTGGGTAAAATAATTCTTTAGGACATAAAAAAAACGCCATAGTAATTTTAATAGGCAGACATACTTATGTAGGTCCATCATATACGATAATAATCAACAAATAATGACACTTATAAAACTTACAGGGCGCGAAATTAATAATTTATCGATTTTCCTGAAAGGTTCGAAACTTCAAATCTATTGAAATTTTTAATCACCTAGACTAACAAAAATTTTAGAAAAGTTTATTTTTATTTTTGTGATATTTGCGTTTTTTTTATATACCATACATGGGGGTAATTCAACACCTCGAAAAAAACAAAAATTTGTTAAAAAATTTTTATCGGACAAAAAACGTATGTTTATTTAGATATCGAAACCAAATTTGACAAAGTTTTTTAGAAGCACAGGGTGAGGCATTTGTTGGTTTAGCTGTTAAACACTCATAATTCGGAAAATACCCACACTACCATATTTGCATGCTCGTCCGGTTCGTACAGGCGATAATATTCGCAGTTGAGGCCAGTTAACAAACAAATCAAAAGATGGCCCACCCTATACTTAAGCAATATACCGAGTTTTATTGCAATGTGTAAGTACGGTTCAATCCCTTTTAGTTTTTATTATTTTGTTAAATGTTATTGTATCAAAATTCTTGCTACAACTTACAGAACTTAGATATTAATATTTTATCTTACTTAATCCAAGAATCTGTTATTAAAAAGACTGTGCAAATATATTCAAAAATTAAATTGTACTAAGAACTTAAAATTCCAATGTGAAAGTGAAAATTGTCAGTGAGATCATATTTTTTCACAAAAATATATGTGTACACATACATACCTATATATATTTTGATTTATCTGTTTTGCTCTGTGTTAAGCGGTGTATGTTTTTCTGGCTTAACAGTGGCACGCACGAAATCCCAATTTGGTAGCTCATTCGTGTGTTCCTGTCACAATACAGAAAAAAAACAAAAAACATGAAAGACACCCACCTCAATGCCAGCATTTGCAATACGAAATAAAGCACCCAGGTCTAAGTACAGCAAAGAGTAAAATCTTAGACATGCCTAAAATACACCATTATTCTCACGGAACAAGCGGATGTACAGATATTTTGGTGCTTGAAAATTTTCATAAATATTCATTTGAAATATTTTAGCTAAAAAAATCAATTAAATATATATGAAGTACTTAGTGTTTATTTTATATTGTATAGATACAAGTACATTCACCCCACCTTAAGCTTATGCTAAGCTTGAGATACTTTTGTTTTTTGCTGGCAGATACATTAGGTCTGGCTAAATCTAATCAAGTACTGTAATCTGCTCTTGCAACTCAAGTGCCTTATGAGGCAGCACAGCTTGCTGTTTTTTTTTGCTGCCAGGATTTTGCCTACGTGATGCCAACCGTAAAGAGGGTCGATGAACCTATGGCTATTATAAGTATTTACAAATTGTGAATAAAAGTTTTCCATTAGAATAAACAAATAAGTAGCAATCGCTACATCATGCAAATCCAAATCAATATGCTGTGGGAGTATGGATACGGCCTGTGTCAGCTCTCACGCTGTTATGGCGAGTGAAAGCGGCAGTTCATTGTAGCCAAAAATCAAAATTAGTTGGCCGAAAAGGAAAAATCATTTTCCAAAGTGCTGCCGTTTAAGTTGGCATTTAAATTAAGGCAGCGCCCGGTGGCAAGTTGCAAGTGGCAAAAAAACATTAAGTAGCTGTAGCGGCGGTTATTAGTCAAAGTGTTTCTTGCCGCAGCTAGCATAAATTTCAACTTGTATAAATTTAGAGCTTTATTAGTTGCAAAGTGGCATGGCTTAAGGGGCCCAGTACAAAATCTGCAAAATAAGTGGCAGGCAAATCCCTTAATGTTTTTTTTCTGATATCTAAGCAACGTCGGCACCTGCCAGGGCCATAAACTGGTCAAGTGGCAAGCGAAAGTCAGAGCGCCAAGTTTGGCCAAGAATCCAGAAAATGTATTTTCGCTTATTTGTAGTTGTTTTTCTTTTTTTTGGTGAAAAGTGTTACAACAACACCAACAACAAAGTAAGGCCGCGTCGGGGCCAAGACAAGCCACAATTATGTAGTACAAGAGGCCGCAGCTTTGCTTTCACGTTGCATGCATCATGTCCATGATATGTATCTATGTGTGTGTAGGCACGTTCTACAAGATACTTTAACTGCTAGCTAGGTTTGTCGCCAGCGTCAGGTAAATTGCAAGTTGGGCCCAGCCTTTGGGTTATTAAGATGGATATCGCAATGAATTTGCTGCTCCATATAATGGTGTTTTTTTGTCCAGCATAACTGCATTAGTTACTAACTAACTTTAAGCAGCAGCTTTAAGGCTGATAACGAGGGTGGCTTTTCATGTTTCTTGCACAAAAGTTTTTTTTTTTTTGTTTTTTTCTTTTTCTAGTCAAAGTATTCTGCGTCTGATGTTTTTACCAAAAGAAGAGCATCCTTCTTTGGCGCTCATAGGGTGTCGATGTATGACGTCACCCGACTGGAACAATACCAGATAATTAGGTATATTTCGGAAATTGGACTAGCCGGTGAGTTTAAAGGCTAGAAGACTGACTCTGCAGCTTACCTAATTGCATTCTATTAAATATATCTATATACTCTTAGTTAAAACCAATGCACTTCAGAAAAATGGTCATGACTACAATCATTGTACCAGCTTTTTAATGTTAAAATATTTTCAACGAGATAAATTTTTCAAGTTACGTTAAATTGTATAAAAGCTCACGTAGAAGATTAAGTTCTCAATATGGCTATCACTCGTCAAAATGACGACGTTCGATTTTATTTTCGATTTTTTCTACATTTTCATTGTGTTTATTGATCTAATTTTTGGTTGAAAGTTTATTGTTCTGAAGATCTTAGTCGGTGAACAGGACTGTGCACAACGTTGTTACCTTTTTTCGTTTTGAAAAAATATACACGGCAGACATGGATAAGCTCTGGGCTTTTCTTTTGGGAAAATAGTCAGTAGTGCCAATCCATAGCGTGATCTTGAGCATATAGCGTAAAAAAGTTACTGAGCAAGTCGTGTGCACGGTGCTGATGTAGGGCAAGAGCTATGGCCATACGCCAAAGCCTAAACTGCATGGAGCTGCTGCTGCGAACGTTGGGAACCTGTAATGGTATCACACACATCTGCAGCATGACATATTTTGCCGTTTATTGAATTGCCCCAAGCTGCAGCTGGTGTCAGCTACGGATTGTCTCTCAGACACATTGGACTCTCAATACCAGGTACCACGTCTATTAACTAAGCGGCAACGTGCTGTATCCAAAGACTTCATGTTTGACAACTCTAAGCACTTCGCATTACTTGTCCTTGCGTAGCCAGGACGTAATACGAAAGGTGGCACTAAGTCGCGGCGGAACCACGACCCTTAAAGCTCCCAGTGTAGACAAGAGCCTAGGCACAGCTACCGTCAATGTGGATTTCCATGAAATGCGCCATATTACGCCAGCAACTGTTGTACCTTCAGGCTTAGGTTGTTCCAAGGGTGCATCTTAAATATGGTGTAATTCGGCATGTGTGGAGATTTTATTGCGCATGTACACTGATCTAGTTACGCTTGGTTTGTATCCTACATTGCCGCCAATTAAAGATATAGATTTCAGTTTGCTGGAAAACAGCTGGTACGCTATGTGCTAATTTTTGTACGGCGGTTCGCGAGGTCTTGAATACAGGATATTGTCGGATATTTAGCCAGCTGACTATATAATCTGCATAATGATTTTAATGTGACATATATTACATTCAAAACTAATGTGATTTTGACTGCTTAAAATATATAAGGCTTTACTACTGGCTCAAAGGCTTAAACGTAACCATAACAACAATCATTTTGTTGCTAATGGGCGCGACAACTCTGGCAGCCAAGTGGCCAAATTTAATAGCTTCACAGTTAGCGAAAATGTGAAAATTGCCATTACCAATTGAAATTAAAGTGTCAATGGGAAAATATCATACATAAGGCAGGCTACAGCTTAAATTGGTAAAAATGATCAAAACTCTATGCTACACCTACTAAATATGTGTGTGCGAAATTATGCCCCGGCCATAACGAAAGCGCGCAAGAAAAACAAGTACCGAGACAATCTTGGTCTTGCCCATGTTACGAGCGTGTCGGCATCAGCGCCTGTATATATGATTTTTTTGGCATGGTTCATTGAAGTGGTCTAATGATCATTAAGCTGCTTGCAACATCAGCGATAAACGACAGCAACTGTTGTTTGTCATGATCCGACTATAAGAGGTTACACAAATCGCAGCTCTGTTGGGATACTTTAGTCTCTGAACGCTGTAAAAAAAAATAGAGTGACGTCGTTGATTCAACTTTGATACGATTGGTTTGAAACGGCTTTGATAAAACTTTGCACATAAGTTTTTTTATGATATAAAAACAAATAAAAACCGCGATAAAAAATTTCGTCACAGAAATATACAGACAATTTTGATAGAGAAGACTTTTGAACGGATAAACATCGGTAATTAAGAAGGAGACGGACATACATGAAGAACACGCGGGCTCATCAATGGAAAATATGAACTTTAATTCATTTATAGTTATTATTTGAAAACTCTGACGAAGTATACATCATAACAAATGCATACTGTTACTTTAACTTCTTGTTCAAAAATATTTTTTTGTTCAATTTCAATATTTTTATTTACATCAAGAGAAGTATATCATGCGAGTCAAATACGTAAAGATAGAGTAAACTCACTCTTCAATTTATTTATTTAAGCTTGTCATATGTTTATTTATTACTTTATATGACTTAATAAGCGATTTTCATATGGAATATCTACATATATCTAATTAACATGGTGAAACCTTTACAATAAAACTAATTACCCGTTGTTATGTTATTAAGTTTAAGTTTTAGTCAATAATTCAAATATTTTTACTCCACTATGATTTCAAGACATGCTAAATTTAGACTTAATATTACAATCTAAATATTGTATGACTTATTTTTAAAGATAATTTTTACATTTTTTTACTTACAACAAAATGATAAACTTTATATTGTTAAATATGCCAGCATTACAGTGTTAATATATGTAGTAAATTATATTTTATTTTGAGCTACTTTGTCGATTTTTGATCAAGTGATGGAGAAAGAAATATCAATATGAAATATAATTTTTATTTAAAGCCGCATGTCATATTTTGAAACAGCAATTGGAATAATCGAAAAATGTGTACCGCGTCTGTATAAAAATTGAATCTGTGACGTCATGTGTATGCATCTTGGCTGAAATAGCGCACGACTTTGCGGCACCTTGCTTCATATATTATTGTTGTTGCCAACATATTTGCCAGAGCAATAACAGCATTAACAGTGTAACGACCATGGCAATGGCCAAGGCAATGGCTGCAAGTAGCGCAAAAACAACATGAAGAACACGAGCGCGCTGCCGAAGTGTGCAACGATGACGAACGAAACCTCGGCTGCCATGAAGAAAATCAAAGTGCGAAAGAAAGGTCTATAAAAGAATAAAGCGCGCCAAGGCTGAGCATCAGTTTGTTTTGAACTTGCACAACTTGCGCTCCAAAGAGCGAGCAATATATATAGACAGTAAAAAATAACAAGAGAGCACGAGGCGCAGCAGCACAAGGATAAACAAAAACAACAACAACACCTGCAGTGTGTTAGTAACAAGAACTGCGCGAGTGTGTTAAGAGAGGGCGCGCGCGTATTAGTGTCAGTGCGTTAGTGTGCGTGTGTGTGTGTAAGCAAACACAAAAATATACCAAAAAAAATGACTTACAAAGAACGCCATCTTGCGGCGCCATTAACGCTAGCCTGCTGCCTTCTAAGCTGCCTTTTGGCCAGCTCTGAGGCAGGCACGGAGCATCTCAGCCAATTGCCCAGCAGCGCTGGCAACAGCGGTGGCAGCGTCGGACGCGAGCAGCACGCCGGTGCACGCACTATTCTGCGCATATACGATGAGTGCACACGCGCCGAGGGCGGCTTTGTGCCATGCCTTAAAAAGAAGGCCATTTCCTTTATCGATCGTCTTGCGCCCATTGATGCCATAAACGTTGCCGAGGGCATTAAGCTGGTGCGCTTGCCCGGCACAGCCGTCGATGCGGCCACAGCGGCCTCAGCCACACGTCCAGTCTATAGCGAGAATGAGCTAGAATCCTCGCTGCCCAGATCTAGTACGGATTATGATGCCAAGCTGACGCATTTGCTGATTGAACGTTTGAGTCACTTTTTCAATGGACACTCGCTGCAAGTTAGCTTTCCAAAGCTAACTTCCGATGAGATTGGACGCGGCCTCGAAGAAGGTAAGCGTTGGGTTAATGCCATTTAATGGGCATCTAATGTGCTTATATGTGGCACATAAATGTAAGAGTTGCCTGCATAACACGCTAACTGCAACATGCACCGCTAAATGTATTCATTGCGCGAGAATTAAGCCGTAACAGTGACATAATTCTGTCCATGAGCAAGTGGTGGTTGCTTGGCGGTTGGTGGCTTGTGTGCCACTTGCTGCTGCAATGATTTAATTGCCAATGCAGCCTGGCGTTGTCAGTTGGTTGTTATGATGATAATGTTGATGATGATGATGATAATGTTGTTTATAATGACTGATTATATAGATGGATGTTGCTTGGCTTCTTAGTTGAAAAACAGTCACAATGTCAAGCAATGACAGCTGCTGTTGGTTTTATTTTTGCTGTCCACTGTTTTTTTTTTTAATTTAAAAGGATATGTTGACTATTGAATATGATTTGAATAGGATGAGTCATAAGGAAGCACAAACTAACAGCTTTTGGAAGAAAAAATTTTGAATTTTAAAGAGCTTAAAATGTAAATAAAATTTTTTTTTAGTTGAAAAAAATAAGCTGCTTCAAATGTTTGTCAGCAGATTTTTAGTATGATTTTTTATAACATTTCGAAAGTTATTATATTTCAAAAGTAAGGAAATCTCTTAAGCTGCAAGAATTTCCAAATGACAAATATTGAATGCCAATCGAAATTTTTTAAAGAATGCCAAAAAAGTGTGTAAGGCATTTTTATTCAACATTAGTTAAGGCAAAATTTGAGCCCAAATAAATATAGTAAGGCCAAAGCTATTTTGGAATATCCCAACAATACATGGAAAATTGACCAGAATTGTCCCAACAGAATTATTCCAACTCCAAGCAAGGCCTTCCTAGTCTAAAAGCACGAAAAGTGTTATCTACGATTAGCAAATCTTTTTTTTTATGAAATTAATGTTTATTGCAAAGTTCTGAATATTAGACACTCAGCTAGGGAAAGCTTTAAATTATGTGAATAATTTGGCCTCAAAAACTCAAAAAATTTTTTTTTTTTTAATTTGCCTTAATTTTTTTTTTTTTTAATTTTTTTCGGGATTGCTTTTAATCAATTTAAATGATTATTAGTTATAAGCTATGATATGCGTTGAAGTTTTGACTCATTTAAGTTAATTTTTTTTTCGATAGGATCATCAGCCAAATTTATTTTTAATTTGTGCTTGGTATAGTGAAACACGTTTTTGTATCACAAATTTTAAAATTGCAAAGAAAAAAACTAATTCCCAAAAGCCAGAATAACTCTTGTTTTTTTATTATAAGCTGCTTTTCTAATGGAATCTAAGTTTCTTTGTAGCTGTTATTAAAGTTCTAGTTGAATTAAAAACTTACTAAAATAAAATGTATTACTTAAGCTTACTTTTCTGCAAGCTTTTCTTTCAAAAAAACTTTTAAATCTTAATTAATTGTTTTTTCAACTTCATAATGTTCATAAGAATTTTACTAAGTAATTTTTATAATTTGCCGGAAATTATTTACTGGTTCGGAAAATGTAAAAAAATGGTTTTGTTTAAAAACGTCTTGATATTTTTGGTCAACTAAAGGATCTTCTTGTGGCCGGCCGTCAGTCAGGGAAATTATTAAAGGATATTCGAACTAAAATAAACTTTAACTTGAACTTATGTTATCTTTTCATTTTTAAAACCAAAAATTTTTTTCGACTACAGGCTCTAAGAATGCAAAAAAGATAAAAAGCTGAAATGATGTCATATTTTTAAAAAATTAAAAGAAATAGAGACACAATTCCAACTTTAAGCTTCTATTTTTATTGAAATATAAGTTAGTCCTTGAAATAAAAAAGAATAGGCATAGGTTTAAACGTAGATCCCTAAAATAACACTCAACAGCATGAGTTTTAGGCTTATAGAGTATAGAAACTTCCTCACTGCCAGCCTTGATTTCCTGCTTGTTATTGTTTTCGCTTATGTGCTCATTTCAACTTGGTTTACTCTGGTGATTGTATGTAAAAATAAAAATAATAATGAAAACAGCACTACGTAGAAAATTGTCTGAGAAAATGTGCAATTGTTTTCAACGGCTCATTGCGTTTATGAAACTTGTTTGCAACAGGCAACAAACACCAACAACAACAACAGCAACTATCAACCAGAACAGGCCAACAAATGACCCAGATAGCTTTAAGAAACCAAAACAACTAAGGCCCCCTCCCAAAAACAAAAAAAAAAGTGAAGAAAAAATAAATGTCATACCAGAATTTCATGTTGCTGCCGTAGACACGCTTTTATGTCATGACCAAGACAAAGACCACATCTTGGCCATGCTAGTCTATGGGCACAATGAAAGTGCCTGGTCATACTCGTCACACGTTTCACTTGAACATACCCATTTACGCCTTTATTCCGAATGTGAGATACTTCAATCAAATAAAATTTCTCAAATTTTGACTTAACCACCCAATGAGTTTGGTCGCATGGATGAGCGACGACATTTTCCTGCCAAAGAAAAGCGAACTTACTTTGCACTTACTTTCACGATCAATATCTTTGGCTTGTTTTTCTTTTACTTTCAAATTGCAGCTCATTTATCAAAAATCTTTAATCGATGCTTTACCTGTTTAAGTCCAAATAAGACTGGTGCAATGACCAAATACGCTGCCAAACACTTTCGAAACAAGTTCGGTCTATACCAATCCAATCAAGGAGTGTATGTGCATCTGTGCAATTGATTTGCCAATTGTGGCTAATTGTTGCAAGACAAATGCAAAACAAGCGCAGCTATTTGGTAATGAAGCTGGTACGAGACTTGTTATGACAAGGCGCTGTCAGCGCTTAGTATTGACCAAGTTGAGATTTATGCTATCGATTTTCAACAGACCAAGTGAAATCGTCTGCTTTAATGTTCCCTAATGACAAGAGACTGCTGCAACCATGACGCAGTTGCATTAATATACCACCCATATATATATGCAGATAATGATGGCGAAAAAAAATGAAAGCCACATAGACTGCAGCAACCCCCGTATGTAGGTTGTATCTATGAGTCCACACCAACGCCAAGTGAAAAAATTATTCTCACAGTGCTCTTGTAATTGAGCAGACACTTTCACCGTGCACTGCGGAAAAACAACAAGCCAAAGACAACAGCCATGACACCAACACCTTAGTCAAGACCCAGCTCCTTTAACCGAAAGTTTTGCCAACGCTGTCTAAATTGCTTGCAACTTTTTCTTACAGGTCGCGGCAAAATGAAGAAAATGATGAGCATGATGATGATGGGCATGGTCATGAAAATGATGGGCATGCTGCCCATAGCCATGGGCATGCTGTACATACTGGCAGGCAAAGCCTTGATCATCTCCAAAATAGCCTTGCTGCTAGCGGGCATTATGGGTCTGAAGAAGCTAATGTCGGGCAAGTCTTCAGGTGGCGGCAGTTCCGGCTGGTCCTCAGGCGGTGGCGGCGGCGGCGGTGGTGGCTGGTCCTCGGGCGGCGGTGGTGGCGGTGGCGGCGGCTGGGATAGACGTTCCCTGAATGAGGCACAGGAGCTGGCATATCGTGCGCACAGCAGACAGCAGGCGGCAGCAGCGGCGGCGGCAGCGGGTCAGCAGCATGCAGCGCTGTTGAAGCCACATCAGCTGCAGCAGCCGCAGCAGCAGCAACTATTGCAGCCGCTGCAAAAGTCATAGGCGTCAGAAAGTTAAGATTATGCGAAAGTAACTTGAGAAATGCTGCAATTGCATTTATCTTATAGATAAAGCAAATGCAGATTGAGATTTATGTAATGAGTAGTATGCTTAGGAGACGCCAATGCAAGCAAGCTGTAATTAGATTTCTGTTTAATGCAATTTGTCTAACTTAATGCATTTCCAACGGTTTATTCACACACACACACACACACACAGAGAGAGAGATACTTGCTGCATACAGTAGCACCTCTAGATACAGCTGTAGAAATGTATCTAAAACGTGCGCCAATTGTATGCAGTTCAGTGCAGCAGTAGATTTTTTTTAATCATTATCATTCGCTTTATGTAATCGATTATGTTTTGTTGTAATATGTATTCTACACTAGACTACTCTTCACTCTTTTTTTTTATGTTCTTTCATGGTGCTTTTTACTGTTATGCCACTTTTACACTCTCATACTTACACTTGCAACTAGCGCAACTTGAACTTTGTCTAAACTCTGTGCACTTTTTTATCTACATATATATTATAGCTAGCTACTCGTAAGTTTCTTGCGTTTTGTATCTTACTATCTTTCCTGCTAACTGCAATTTGCATTTGCTGTTATTTTTCCATTATTCAACAACTTGCTTCGACTTCCGTCTATCAGCTCTCTTCTGATACTGCATTCTTCAACTGAACTCATTTAGTTCGTTTTTACGCACCTTTCTTTCTTAACTATAAGCTGCCGTAACTGTAGTTAATTGTAATAATTTATTAAAATTATTTATTTCATAATTGTAGGCATTGTATCTGTATCTACATATTTAATTCTAACTTAAGCAGCAATGTTTTCTAAAAAAAACATAAAAATTTTTAACAAAAAAAGCAACATAAAACTATTGAATATATTGAATAAATGACATCAATATGCAGTCACTATCTTTCTTGCTTCTTTCACTTTTTTACAGGCACAATAATAATATAATTTATTTATTTATTTATTATCGTTAGTTGCACACAAAATTTTGCTGGAAAATTAAATCATAAAAAATAATGTCATTAGTCAATTTTAGTATCTCTCTACTTTGAGACTTTCTCTAATACATAAACATGATTCATATGTCGCTGTGCAACACTGTACACAAGTAACTCAGCATTTTAGTAAATTAATTTTTGTTTTAAAATTCAATAGAGTCAGTCAAAGCTTTTCCAAAGACGTTCTAGTTAGTTACCCTAGAAACGAAAATGAGTTTTTTTGTAATTATTTTGAAAAGTCACATACTATCAACTTCATCATATAAATGAACATTTTATTTGTACCTTGCCAAAAGTTTTCCCTTGTGGTTTCAATTGCATTTACTGCGAAATTTTCCACAAAAGGAGTGGCAAGTTATTTCAAGTTTGGTTTACTTTTGAATGCGGCATTAAGATTCTGCAAAAAGTCTAATTAAAAGTATTCTCAAAAAACACGAGTCTACAAAAAATTAATTTAATTATACCCAAATGTAGTGGGTTAATCACTGGTTCTCTCATGGCTGTTTGCTATAGAGATTAAAAGTTGAGTAAAAGTGGTAAAAAAAAGGTAAGCTGGCACAATAATTAGACTTAAAATGGTTCTCTCGAGATTGGCAAAAAATGTTAATGCAGTTTAACTTTTGTCGAGATGCATAATTTTTATCCCTTAAGGCCTATAAATAAAGTTTTGTTATGATTTCAATGGTAGAAGAAAGTGCTCGGTGAGTATAGTAAATTCATTAAAGATATTTTTTAATTGTTTTTCTTTTATTAACTATTTTTAAGACTCATCCGTGTAATAGTGAGGAACATAATAAAGTTGGAGATGAAATTAAATAGCCTAAATTGGTTTCATCGCTCATTTTTACATTTCTTATAGTGTAGGTGTCGTAACTTTTGACACTCAAAAATTTAGAAATAAAAAAAATTAAAAGTTATTACACCAAATTTGGCTACGGAGCTGCGAGCCATTCCGAAAATACGAAAATCTCGAACCTTGTGACAAATAAGGTGTTTCTTTTGGTGAATATTCAGATCATTTAAAATCAGCTGTTTGGCTAGAATATATAAATTTGGTGTATGTGATGATTATTTATTTCATTATTGTGGTTTTTGGTCATTAGATCAAATAGTATTAAAATTAAATAAACCTAAAAGGAGTTATAAAGAATATTTTATAATCTTTAACATATCATAAATGTTTATGGAAGTTTAGCATCTATTTACAATCTCCCAAAAGAAAGTAAGCGTTGCAGAACCGATAAAGTATAGGGTAGGCCGTCTGTTGGTTTCTTTGTTAAATGCATTTTGTTCGTACATTATATACATATATTGGTGATCAACTACCGATTCGATATATATGTAAGATAGTTACTGCCTACGCCGTTGTTGCTACCACTGTTAGGGGGACCATCTCACATATACATATGTATGCGTACTATCGTCCAACAGATCAAGTAGGAGATTTTCGCTGCTTGGCCAAAATTTTTGTTTTAAACATCAAAAGTTGTACGTAAAAATATGACTTTTTAGACCCACTGTACCAAAACTAAGCCATATGTGAAACTAGATATAGTCACTAAAATAGATATGTAGCCTAACAAAAAATGTGTCTTTAGTTTTTGGGGATACCAGACACACTTCCCGAAACGTTTCTACTATTTACTCTAAAGCTTTTCTACGAAGTAACTTTAAATTCGCCATGTACCAGAATTTTTTCCTCATTTCGGAAGCTATAGCCAAAAAAAAGACGAAATAGAAGCCGTATGCCAATAAGATTCTTTACAAAAAAGTTATTTTTAAAAATATAAAAACTTGAGAAGATTCTACTGGGCTGAAGCTACTACCGGTTTATCACAGCGATAAACACAGCGAATATTAAGGGAAGTGCAGGGAATATTATAGACGGGATGTCTCAAAATTAATTCAAAAATCCATCAGGGGTTAGGAAGTGAAATACCTAGGCGGCGGAACCCCATACTTTTCTATAGTATATTTGATAATATTAATATTAAATCTGCTTACGAGGGATGAAAAAGGCATTTGTTTTAATATGTTATTAGCTACATTTGTGAATATTAAAGCCATTTTGAAGTACTTTAATAGGATCGAGTTTCTTAGCGCAATATTGCTTTAGGCACGGCTTAAAAACAGCCGAACACGACTGCCATTTAGGAACCGACATAGAAGCTTGCAGATTTTGCTCGACAAATTAAGTAAAAAAAGATGAGAATACTTATTCTCCCCAGATAAAAGTTGATAGAAATTTAGAATGAAATTGTCGAACTTTGTTGAGATTTGAACTCGTTCACTTGCAAGAGAACTTTGCGAATTATTATTATAAATACGAGAAATTGGACGAAAACTCGGAATATAAATAACGATTCGAGACCCCTTCCCTATAATCCTCTATGGAAATTAATTTCCTGTAGGCATATTATTGTAAACCAACAAAAGCAACTAAACAAAGCAATCTTAAGTTTTTCTCGAAAAAAAAAACTTTCATTTAATTTGTTCACGGAAATCTATCTATCTGACTATAATCTATCTACTTACTTATATCTGTTTTTACAACAATAGAGCTGTCAAACTTTGACTCGACTGACTGAAACAATTTTAAAATAATGATATGATGCAAACTTTGATTATGAATACGAAATTCCTGACAAATATTAGTCAAATGAAAAACTGGCTCTAAATAAACATTAGCTGCAAGATGGTAAATTTTATTGTGAAAAATGAAAAATTCAGTCCTGAATTCAGGAATGAAAAGGAACCGAATGCTCATGGCTTTTAAACAAGGACAAATATAAAATTACGCTTTCTATCTCTTTCTTTTGACAGACAATTAGAGCAAAAAAGAATAAGCAAAGAGAAATAAGAAAAGTTTTGTTACTTGACTTTACATTAGTATTAGTGTTTGCGTTTGTATGCGTAGCTATTTCTGACGTTTTCTTAATTACACAAAGCACTGAATTCATAGCTGATTGTTACGGGTAAGTTTCAGGCCTGAACGCCTAGGACATGAATGTGCTAAATTCAGTGACAAATGAATGCGTAAATTCATCGCTGGTACTGAAAAATCAGGCATGACTTCATGACGAATTCAGGCCTGAACCGAACTGAAGGGTAGTACTAAAGAATAATTAAAAATAGTTCTCAATTTAAAGCCTTTTCTGGACAAATTATATTTAGTTGACAACATTAAATATGACTTAACTACGATTTGCGTTCATAACTACAATTCATAAACATTTCACAAAGCTCTTTGGCTGCTTTATCTTATTGCTACAGCAGGATGTATCTATATCCTTTTCCGGTTTCTACGCTTGTTGTTAGGTTACAAAACTATTATTAAGCTCCACTACAACATATAGCTAACCTTAAACTTCTACCACACCCATGCACACACAAACACGGTTACACATACATATACCAAGCACACGCTTCATAAACTTATTTGCCTTTGGCCTCTAGTGGCAAACAAATCGTGCGCTGATATGTGTGTATGAGAAAGTATCTGTGTTTTCGTGTATCTATGTGCGTGTAGTTGTCTACTTATTTCTTGGACCCGAGGGTATTTATATTGCAGCATACTTTACGGCATTAGCTTAGTGTTGTTGCTCCATCGGACAGCAGCGGCTTCTCAGGTGCCTAAGTTATGCTTAAGCACAAAATTTGTTTTACCTAAAAAATATTCCATAAACGTATCTTAAAGGGCTTCAGCAAAAGCTTGTAGCCAAATAAAGTTGAGCTTTTATTAAGATCTAGCAAATTATTTTGTTTATGAATTGATATGGTTTTTGTTTTGTTTTTTTATTGTCGTTGGCGTTTGGGCTACTCTGTGCTGAATCATCGTCGGATAAAACCAATTTTTGTGTTTTTAAAATGCAAAGCTGGAAACACCTAAAAACTAGGTTTAATAGTAAAACAAGTTAGGCTAGCTAACTATTAACTTTTAAAATAAAACTGCTGAGTAACTATAGAAAAATTAATGTAATTTGGGCAGCAGCAGATTTAAAGGTCGAAAGTTAGCACCATTAATCAATTTGAGTTAATATTTAGACTAACGCCCTGAACAACTAGGTAAGAAGTCAAATGATTTTGATCGCGGCTGCATTTGATTTGATTTTCAGTGCACTGCCTTCTAAGCGTCTTAGCTAGCAATTTCCTGGCCCTTAAAGATGTTTCCAAAATCAAAAAATATAGTGACATGTCCGGAAGCATTCCTGGTTAGGTATGATCTGCTAGCCTCTTAGATGATAATGTTTATATAATTATAATAGCTTAAAGTGATGCATTTGAACAAATTCTATTCATAAATCAATGTATTTCCGACAGTTGCAGTTCCTTAAAAAGTAACAGGAGGTTCCCAATTTCAATAACAATGTGCTGTATAAAATATGTTCAAAATTTTTATGAAAGAAAGTTACGGGGAACCTCTGTTTCAAATCATATTATACTTATTTCAATTCAGTTTCTTCTTTTAGTAATAGTAGGTTAGATTCGGACCAACATTTAGCATTCTCGGAGGCCTATTGAGATATTTCTGATTTTTAATAAGTAGCTAGAAGAGAAGTTCAAAATTTCAAAACATGTTCAAAACTCGTAAGAAAGTCGCCAATTTCGGTAGGATCCTGGTTCTAGGTCATCGTTTAAATTAACTTATTGTTTTAGATATAGTAGATTAGATTCGGACTGGTACTAAGCATACCCAGAGGCGTCTTTCTAATTCCTTTAATACAAATTTCAAACACAATAAGCTACATAAAAAGGCCAAAAATTCGCGTGAAACTTTAAAATTTCACGACATGCCTGATTCCAAACCATAGCTTTCATTTTTATTTAAGTAGGTAATAGTAGTATATTTCTGATTGATAGCCGTAATGAGAGATTGCCAAATTTTCATCACAATGTGTTTCGACAAACTTGTACGAAATTCGTAAGAATCTGAAAAAAAAAATTCGCTCCTGATTTCAGATCAAAATCAAGTCCTTTTTTTTCGTAATTATAGATGCGGACTAACCCTAAACGTACCCAAAGCTCTTTCGCATTTCTACTAAGTTATTGTATGGAAGAAGAACATATTTCTTTTGAAACCATTTTGCGTTATCAATATAAATAAAGGGCTAGTGGACGTTCCAAACTACAATCATTTTTTTAATTATATATATTTAGTATAACATATTTAAAAACTCGTCAGAAACAGAAATTTCGGGGTTTCCGTATCCCAAAGTTCCACCTGGATTCACACTTGGTTCCAGATCATAGTTTGAACAAAATTCTTGTATTAGTATAAAAGGTTAGGTTCGGACCAACACTAAGCATAACCAAAGGTTGTTCGGCCTCTTCCTGATTTCTAGTAGATAGTTTTAAGGAGTCTAGCCAGGTCCCCTAGAGAAAGTATGGTTCAGAGAACAGATTTGTAAGTGAGCGTTCTCCCTTGTATTGTTTTTAATTTCTAAGAAATTCTTTCTATCTTTATGCCTTCTATCTTTTGCTCATCTTTGCAGCTACAACATTAGGCGTGCTCCGAATCCTTCTAGCTGAAATTCCTTTGGTACGGTGTTCAATTAAGACTGAACAGAACTCCTACTACTACTAAAAATAGGGATCTCAGTAACTTTGGCGCCCTCTACCGACCAATATATGAAATTCTTGGTATACCTTTCAACACTTATTAAGATAATAAAATTTAAACATTTTTTGCCTTAAAAGTATTTTGTACGACTTATAGAGCTTGAGATAAATGAGCCGACTAGTTGAACTAGTTTTCATCTATGCCAAAGACAGTTCAGTCAGGTTATCCCGAAGGGGATAGAATGAAAGCCATAATAATAATTTTAACAAGAACATACTTTAATCAGTGTAAGTAATTAAACAAAAACTGTCGAAATCTACAAATCTACGAAAATTAAAACAATTTAAGCTATTAAAGCACTTATCTCAACAAATTGCTGCCCGTTAATCCAGTTAAAAGCCACTTCCGTATTTATTCCCACACAAGTTTGATCTTTGACATTAATTCGTTAAACTTATATGTATCACTTTGACATTTATTTATTCAGCTTACAATGCCCTGTCACCTCTGGCATTAATATGAAAAAAATGATAGATGAAGACATAAAATAACAGATGACTGATGATGTTAATCTGATGACTAACTTATAAACACTATTAGTGCATACTTAATGAGCCGCTTCGATAAACCTAACATTGTTCACACAGCTTTGACAAATAGTTCCGAATCGACCTTATGATTATTTTATTAAAAAATGCGTAAGCTGAAAAAAAGAAGCCAACTGTTTTAAATAAATTGATACTTAATGTATATTTAACTCGTATTGATTATGAACCAAGTGTGGACTGTAGACACTATAAATTACAAATTCTAATTTTTAAACACATCAAAATTTTTATTTAAATTTGCTATTTATTGGCCGTTGTGATCATCAACACCCAGTAGGGGGCTTCCCAAAAGACTTAGCACACATTTTATAAAAATTCCCGTTTTTAATTTAAATTATTTTTATTATGCAAAAATTTGTGCAAATAGACTGTCACCATCCGGCTTCAGCAAATTGCTAAAATCTAGACGAAGAAATTTTAATTGAAATTTCTTGAAAATGTCTTTTATACCAAAGCTATATTAGGGGCATATTTGTACTTGAAAATATTATGTATAATACTTTTTTTTTAACTTTCAGCAGCTCAAACTATTTACTTTCTCAGTAGCTATATTAGAGGCATATTTTTACTTGAAAATATTATGTATAATACTTTTTTTTTAGCTTTCAGCAGCTCAAACTATTTACTTTCTCAGCAGCAAAGGCTCGCAATCTATTCTTTTCATATTTTCATTGAATACAGATATCACAAATAATGATAATAGTTAAGAATTGCGATGAAAATAAAATGCGTAAGAATTGTGATTTATAAATCTTTTCGATTTATTTTTTCAATATATTTTATATGAACTTTCGTTTTTTTAACTTAACCTTTTATACAAAAGTATATAATTGTTTTTAATGCAATATTTGATGCATCTATGAAAATAATCTTTTTATAAGCAAAATTTTATGCATGTAATATAAATTCGATTATCGAATTTAGGTTTTACAAAGCATATTTTTTTTATGTATCTAGTATACTTGGTAAAAAAAATATATTTATAATTAAATGTGCCTAAAAATATTGTATTATAATAAAATATTGTACTTACGTGTTTCCAGATAGTATGCCTTAGTACTTTATATAAATAAAGCTTAAATAGATTTAAAAATGCAATCGACCTTTTGTTTGTTTTTTATAAATAAACATTAATTAATTTTTGGAATCCGGTTGCCTTATAAATAAAGCGCTATTATGGTGATCCACAGCTTAACGATAAGTAGTGTTTCAATAAAGCCTATTTGAAATCTTTGTTTTTCAAATCTGCATCACATATTTCTTGAACCAAAAAAGGAGAACAAAATCTTTGCCCGATCATCTTGTGACAATTATAGTATATAGAGTTCCGATCTCGAAAATTCCAAAATAGGTTACTATAAAAATTAAAGGTCAAGTAGAAGAGAAAGACCGATTAAAAGAAACAAACAGACAAATGCATAAGATATTATCTTTATAGTAGACCCTTCTTTTTAAAATTTTCAACTCTTTAAGATGGCCCACATCTTTTTGTTTGCGTGATAAACAAAAGATCAACACTAATTACCTCTTCATTGGCATAACAATTTATATTTTGATATGCTATTATCTCTTATTTCGCATTATTTGGCAATATACCAAAATATCATATCAATTTACATTTTTGGCATGGCTAATTATATCTTGATGGCTCAAAGTCGCAAAAAGTTATTGAAAACCAATAATAATAAGCGTTAATATCATAATGAGATAGCGTATCACTTTTATACTATAATAGCTTTAGATTATTTGAAGGTCAACAACTAAATTGATTAATCAGAGTGACTAGTCGCTTCAAATGTGTCTTATCACAAAACCATATCTAAGGAACCGCATCCAAAACCAGCATAAGTCAGCTCCAAATGAGGTTTATGCTTATTCTATTAGCTTTTAACGTATATTGTTTGATGACTATGTTATTAAGCCAGTTTTTTTTTACTTTCATTTTTTGCTGTCAAACACTAAAACAAATTGAGTTCTTGGGGAATAATTTTTTTAAGTTTTTTTTTTTTTTTTTCTTTGAAACAAGTTTGGTGTGTTTAAGGAAGGGAACTTAGCGCTAGTAGGTGTAGGTAGCTGCTCGCTGTTTACTTCTTCTTCCACCAGCCGCTGCTGCCACCGCCGCCGCCGGACCAGCCGCCACCACCATAGCCGCCACCGCCATAACCACCACCGCCATAGCCGCCGCCGCCATAACCGCCGCCGCCATGTCCGGTGCTGGTGGTAGTGGTAATGATTTTGTAGACATCAACATGACCGCCGCCACCATGACCGCCGCCATAGCCACCACCATAACCGCCACCATGACCGCCGCCATAGCCGCCACCGCCATAACCGCCGCCATGATCGTAGCTAACACCATGGCCGCCGCTATAGCCACCGCTATAACCGCCGCTATAACCACCGCCATAGCCGCCACCACCGCCGCCGCCATAGCCGCCTCCATGACCACCATCGGTTATGATCTTGATGACTTGCACGCCACCACCGCCATGCCCGCCGCCATAGCCACCGCCGCCGCCGCCGCTGTAGCCACCGCTGTAACCGCCGCTATAGCCGCCGCTATAGCCACCGCCGCCGCTATAGCCACCTCCGCCATAGCCGCCACCGCCGCCGCCATAGCCTCCGCCACCGCCTCCTTTCAACAGACCCAAAAATCCTGCATTTGTTGTTGCCAAAGTGGCGGCCAGCGCCAAAACACACACAAACAACTGTAGAATATAGATAGATCAGTTAAATCCTTTAAGGACATGCCACATGCCGCAAAAACTCACTTTCATGCTGTACCGTACGCAAGCTAAGCGCAAGTTCAACTAATGAGAATCAACAAAATGGCTCGCAATTTAAAAGCTTGGCCAAAAGACTTGCAGCCAAAAATTAAACAGCTTAAGCAGCCACCAATAACAAGAAGAACAACCACAACAACCAACCACAAACAACCACATACAACACAAAAGGCATTGAAGTATACAGTTTTAATGTCGAGGCAACCTTTCGGATGCGCTACTCAAAAGCAGTCTAATTATGATATCAGGGAAGACAAGTTGCCGATCTCTAGATCCATTGCCAATGCCAAGTAGCGTACATCCCGAAGTCTGCCAGTTCCGAACACTACGCGATGTGGGTTCTAATTTGGAAACTGCTGCTTTTGTTTGGCTTTTAACTAAAAATAAAACCAAATTTATTATTTGCATTAGAGAGACAGTTCGTAGCCGAGGCGTGTTAAACTAGTTTTAAAGAATATATTTAAATGCTATCTAATGGAATAACACAAATTAAATGTATATGGGTATATAAAAAGCCAAGTGAAATGGAAAGCAAACAATGCAAATCAGTATGCACTTCAGGGCTGTCAATTGGTAGTATTTAAGCCCACTTATGATAGCCTTAATTTTAAAACTAATTAACTACGCTGCGCTTGTCACGTAGTTTTAGTCTAGATTTAACAAACAAATCAAATGCTTTGTATAACTATACAAAATCAGCATATAATTAATATCATATGTGGGGTGTGACAGTCTGCCACCAGCTTTTGGCTCATCAAATTGTTGTTAGCCAAATGAATAACCAGTTTTGGGCTTATTTAGGAAATACTCGTATATACTATATACACAAAATTTGCATAAACACTTTTAATGTTTAAATAATGCGCTTTGTGTTTAGTCAACGCTGACAATTTGTTTCTTTAGTATGGTCAAAATGATTAACAAGCCTGTGATTTGTAATAAAATATCAGCACTTAGTTCCCTTGCCTCGACAACGCGTTAACACTAAGGTCTAACTCCGCTTAAACTAAGGCCAAACATGCCATAAAAAGTGAGCTCCCAAAAGTAGGCAATACTTTAATGTTGCAGCGACTAGGAAAAAAAATTGACACTCAGCGCAAAAGTATGCAATGCTTTTATAGGCAAAAACATGGCGCCTAAAATGCTGTGCTTACAAAAAAAAATGGATAAACCTTTTTATACCCTGCTCGCATAGATTGGATACAGGGCATTAAAGATTTATACAAATGTTATTTACAGCAAGATGCGGAACAAAAACAGGTGTGCATTCTACTTTATGTCCTCATGAACAACTACCAGGCATGGAATAATTAGCAACGACTGGACTATATATGTACACAGACATTTTTTAATGAACATGGTTTTTAGCCTAAAAGAAGTCAGAATACCAAGCTCACACATTTTGCACAAAAATAGTTGACTCATATCCGGCCAAAAACCACCAGAGTAGCCTTTCCTAATAATTTGTATGTATAATAATAATTTTCAAGTTCGGAAGAAAACTTTATAAAATCAATATAGAAAACTTTATCAGAGACACGCTTCACTTCAACTGAGTGCATCAAAAATTGACTTGATTCTTTCTAGACTTCAAGATATGATCTAATTTACATAACACGTTATATAGAAAACCGTTTAAGAATATTTTTAAAGCAGTGTACTCAAAAATATTTGTTAAATGGAAAAATCGCCAAATTATGAGAGTCCCTAATGTATGACTATATACGGCTTGAGAGTATATTTTATGTGTAAAGTGGCCATAGTGAATACATTTTTTGTTCTTAGTAATTGCTTGATGTAGAAAAGAATCACACGGATAATGCCTTTAAATTTTGCTGTTATATATATATATATATGTTCCTTTAACTCCTATTTGGAGCATAGGGCGTCAATGACGATTCGGTAGCAAGAAATGTTTCAGGTAGGTAGGTTGCTAGCCCTCCTACCCTAGCTTGGTGATAGAATCCCTATCTGCACCTCCAAGCAGGTGTTTTGTCTGTTTAGGTCCGCGAGTGGTATTTTATTTCCCACTGACCCTGCGTAGTGCCGAGCCTTCCCCTATCCGCCACCTGGGGACGCGTCCGATGGGAGACAGACAACTCCACACGGACAAAATCTTGCTGTTAGGGCTTAGGTTATTAAGTTGTCGAAATGACCGAGTTCGTTTTTGATTGCAAACAAAATACATTTAGTTTAAGCAACACTTCGTATTAGTCCATTTGGCAATAGGAACAAAAGTTCCCGTAGTTCTGTTTCACTTCACAGGATCCAGTCGTTATAACAAAAGGGACTAAAATTTGTGCAATTTTTTTATAACTCATAAAAAAAAGTATTTGTTTGGTTTAGTCTCACTCGGTTTTAAAACAAAAATATTCAGCAGATTATAGGGTATCCCAATATCAGTCACCATCACGACTGTTCCAATTGTATTTTTATTTTTTTGCTCAACTTGCCACAAAAACGTTTGCATGTGTGTGCGTGTAAAAATGCTTGCATAGCACTTGAGGCAAGTTGGCCAAGTTCTGTTCAGCACGTAGAAAAAGTGGCAGTCACAACGCATATACCATATGCCACTTGTTAAATTTGAGACACAGCCACATTTGATAAATAAAGTGGCACAAATTGAAATGCCCAGCGCTGTGGCATGCCCCGCCTAAACTTTGTAATGCGCTGCGGATATGTACCAAAGTAAGGCAAGATTTGTGTAGCACAGACTAAGTGCAAGTGCAAGCAATTAGCATAGACAGCTTGGGCCACTTTTGTTGCACGTAGCTAAATTATGCTAATTTTCAACACTTTCCACACTAAGTTGCAGTTGCACAGACTTTATATAGAATCATAACGCCAACAACTTGGAGTTAGTGACGTTTCCGACTTCAAACGTGCAACAACTAACAAGTGTCAAGGCAAAAGTTAACACAAAAGTGAAAATAATAAAGCTGCCGCTCTATATATTAAACCACATGTTGTTCACTTTGTGGACATAATTAAGCCGCGTTAATGCCTCAATGAGCAGCGCGTGTATGTGGGCAAGTGAAATTGTGCAGAACGGGTGAAATTGCCAAATCTTTTGTTAATTTATCAATCAATCAATCAATAAGCAGCAGCTTAAGCCACAAGCAATTGCTGCAACAGCCAAAAAAAAAACGCTGCAACTTGCCACATAGTCAAGGCCCTTAGTTTGAGCCCAACACAAAGGCCTTTATAGCTGTCTAGAATCTTAATAGCTTGGCTTAAGAGTCGCGCCTCAGCGGCTCTAACAAAGACCACAAAAACACTCTCCAGATCTAGATGTATGTGCTTAAGTTTATCACTGAAGCGTTGTAAAAGTTTTTCGAACAACAGTCCGCACTTTCAACGAAAGACCATAAAATCACTCAACTAAAACCACAATAAAATGTCGAATCTTTTCTAGAATTTGGTTTGTTTGCCTGCCACTTGAATGAAACCCAGCGCCGAAAACAGTCACCTCCAACACTTCGATTCTAGTGCTTCAAAGTGCTAATAGGTTGCACCACAAAAGACACTTTATATAAGGACTTTGCCTAAAATGTGGCAGACGCAGTTGCTCGTTGTAATACTGCTTGCGCTTATAATGCCACCACGTGCTGCAAATACGCAGCAATACAAACGCTTTAATGGCGTCACTTCCGGACTGGATGCCTGGCAGCCGCAACTAACGCAGCACAACAATTGGTTCATACTGCAGGCTACAGCTGCCTCCAATCGCGTTATGCAGCAGGCAGCGGAGGAGCAGCCTGTGCCACTTCCTGTCAATTACTTCGCACACAATCATCGCTATAATCACAGCCTGGGTGCCAATGGCTTAGTAAGGCTGAGCGGCGGCAGCGGAAATTACAAACAGTTGCGATCAACTGAGCCGGAAGCTACAGTGGCGCCACCTAGCTACGTGCTAGCCATAAGCCAAGCCATGCGTCGTCAATTGCCGCCAACTACGTCCGCTCAGGCGCAGCACTGGCTGCAGGAGCATGCTGATGTGGCAGCTAATGAAGTTGATGCTGATGATGTAGCCATTGACAACGATAGCGTGGAACAGCTTGATGCTTATCTGGCGCCTGTAGAGCGCGCGTTAGTGAAGGTGCGCGACTTTTGTGACATTGTCAAACACATAATAAGCGATGAACATGAGCCGGAGCTGGAGGATGCGTCGTCATCAGCGTCGTCGTCGCAGTCAACAGGTGGGTTTTCAGGTGTTTCATCGCACAAAGCGGCTTCAATTTAATTAACTGCAAAATGGCTGAGCATTTGCTAATGGTTGGAGTATTTGCAGTGACCGAACCAAGGGCCGGCAGCGCAACATCAAAGGAAGTTCAAGGTCGCCAAATTCGTCAGCAGAGCGCCGGCGGCGGTCGCAGGTTAAAAAAGCTAAAAAAGAAATTTAAAAAGTTATTGCTACCGTTGCTCATTGCATATAAGCTTAAGTTCTTGACACTGATACCCGTGCTCATTGGAGGCCTGACACTGTTGGTGGGCACCACCGGCCTTGCGGGCTTTTTCTTTGCACTCTTCACGGCGGTCATGAGTCTCAAGAGTTCCGGTGGTGGTGGCGGCGGCTACAGCAGCAAAGCCATTGTATATAAAAAAATTTAGGCTTAGCTACGCATACCTTATCATAAGTTCCGAGGAAGCACTTAGGTGTGGCTCAAAACGCAAGCACAGAGCCATGATCTGGTTCACTATGCGGACTATATCGAATAGCGCAACAAGTTCAGTGTAAAAGCTTAGTACAAACAAAAAAAATATGTGGCCAACGATTTCGTTTTCGATTGTACAAAATGCATTTGTAACTGTTTAAATAAATATTTAAGTTTGTGTAAAGTTGCTTAATGAATTTTTATTGAAATGAGTATTGCGAAGGTAATGCGAAGTTTTTGAAGTTATTAGTTTCTCAGAACAATGATTAAAATTAGTATTTGGATTTCTATATTTTTTTCTTCGATAATTGAAAGGGCAGATTAAAAAAATTATCACTTTTAAAAGTTAGAAAAATTATTTTGAATTGTTTAATTAATTTTTGGGGTTGTGTTCTTTATTATGTTTGATCGGTCTGCCATTAAGAATAAAAAAAAAATAGTTTTTCAACTTTTTTGTATTTTTGTCTGGATTCTCATCATCTTTGAAAAATCCGAGGCGACTCTCATGTAGCAAAGGTCGTTATCTAAGGAGCCTGACGTGCTGCGGTTCTACTTCGGATTCAATAACCCCAAAAGAACATATAAAAACATCACAGACAACCGGCGAAACTAAAGAGCTGTTGTTACTGCTGGCGCCATCTAGTAAACTTGGTGCCGCTAACGTACGTAAAATATCAGTAAATTCATGGGACAACACCATTTAGTTTGTTTATATGTAATTTTGCGAATTTTTTATTAAATCTTTAACTTTTGGGACTTAAATTAATTAAAACAAGAGTGAGTTCGCTTACTTTAAACTATTAATTTTTTTTTAATAATAAAAATAACAAAAATTAGTTAAATAATTTTAAAGTTACTAGACATTTTCAAACATTTTTTTTTAAGTTTTTTTACCATCATATCTTCCTAAAAAGCTTTGAATTTTTGGAAGTAAAAAAATTAAATTTTAAATTTATAATTTTGTAATTCCTTCTAGGCCTTCCTTACCGTATAAAAATTAACTAAGTTGATTTGGTGGAACAATATAAGTTACCCAACAACTTTTACAATTTTTGAAAAAGCAACAGCTCAGTACCTCTCCGCTGAGACTCCACAAAGAGTTTTGCAGAAAAACTATTAAGTTCGAGCCCAATAGCTGCTCATATCAAGAAACCAATTTTACGGAGTTCCGACCACTGTGCTGTGTTAAGCTCCTTTTGCAACAACCAGATCAATGCATCTCAGCATTTTCTTAAGCGCTACTTAAATTTGCCAACAACTTCCACGTTCTACGCGATTTCTAGGACAACCAAGGATAAACTCTGTGGTAAACCAGTTAAATCTACCTAACTAACTTAGTATCTTTTTCTAATACCTTAATTTGTTTTTATTTTCAGTTAATTCATTAAACATGGGAGCGCGTGCGAGATCGTGTTGATAATGACAAAGCGCCTTTTAAGTGAAATGAAGTAACTGCCAAGTCAAGCAGACACTGACGTCCAACTAGCTGACAACAACAATGACACTAACAGCAACAACAAAAACAACCGGATACAACAACTTGACACCCAAGTGACGATAAATAGCGTTTAAGTGCCAGAGACCTTTGGTTGTTGGTTCGCAAATGCTTGGCTATTGTTTGGGCCACATGAAATGTGGCAACAGCAGCGTGTCGACTGCGTTTAGTTCCGCGCATCGCATGTGCATTTTAATGAACACACACATAAAGCGGCACACACATACGCACACACGGAGACACACATAGAAGCACGCGCAGTATGTCTTACACAGTGACGTAGATAGTTTCTGCGAAGGGGCAACATGACTTTGTACTAAATTCTATGCATTTGATTCGGAAGTTATATTTCGATTTATATTATTTGAGTTAGTTAGTCTGCTTTATTTTTATAATTTATATATATTTTTTTTTTTTTAATTTTTTCATTAAATAAAACATGTGATAAAAAGATGTGTTAAAAAACATTGAGATTAACATATTAAAGGAACATATTTTAAAAATATAACATTTTCTCATTTCATAATTTTTATTTTTTTAAGAAAATGTGTTGGCTGCAAAAAATGAAATTATTTTCAATTCAACTTGGATTTAAAACAATGGTTCAAAATTTTTAGACCAATTGGTCTCAATTAAATATAAAAAGAAAGTCACACTTTTTTTTAACCAAACCGTAACATGTTAAGTTTTAAAACCAAAATTTTGCGATAAAATTTTAATTATTTTAGTTTAGTTTTTAAAAATAGTTGAAGAAAGTGCCTGGTAGCTTATTCAGTTATTCGAATCAATTATCTTTTAATGAGCTCATGAATTTTACGCAAGAAACTTTATAAATATAAGCGTTTTATAAATTATTAAAATTATTATTACATACAGTAAAGCTGAGTAAAATTAGCACGATTTTAAATGTACTGGGTTGTATCATTTGTTAGATCCTCTTCATTATAGTATTGAAAGATTATTTTTAAACGGCCATAATATTTATTACCATCATACTTTGATGTTTAAGTTCACGCGGTTCATTAGTCCACTACAAAATTTTGAATTGGGAAATTCGACTGGAATTAATTTTAAGGATTTATTTTTAAGGCACTGTATTCATTGCATCATAATCTTATTGCTTGTACCGATTAATGTGCCCAACTTATATTTTATATTATTATATTTTGGTTTGAATTTTAATAAAGATTTTTTGAGCTTCATAAATTTCAGAAAGCCCATCTTATTTTTTTGAAACCCTTCTGTGCTGTGCAAATTTTTAGTGATATCCTTAGTATAGTTAAGCAGACTTTAAATACAGTCATTGTTTTTTATATAGTATGTCAACATTTTATTGGTTTAGGCCTAGCCTAATATATTATTATTGTAATCGAAGTTAAATTTTTTGCGTTAAATTAATAATCGACTCTCTTTGTTGTTTATTATAAACATTTTTTTTTTGTTTGTAAAGTCGAAACTATAAAATAATTACTTTTTAAACTTGATTATAATTCTCATTTATTAATGGGCGACTAATTCGCATAAAGTCACCCCTTTCGACGCCACTGATCACACACAACATGCGTGGCTCAACGGTTGCCTTTGTAATTTGCTTAAATGAGTTTGTTGTCTCGTCCAACATAATTCATTTTATGTATAATACATTATTTCATTTATTAAGGCTGACGTTTTGATAAGCACAATAAGAATAAGCAGTAAATAGTTACATTTTTTAGTATTTACTTAAATGCAAGCAAATTTAATTAAGTTTATTTAGAGCCAAAATAGACAACAACCATTCACTAATTTGGCTCCTTAGCATATAAGGCTAAGAGCAGCAAACTAAAAACTGTCAATTCAATAAACAATATGCAAATTAAATGCGCACACTAATACGTATGAGTAATATTTAGCAGAGCGTCATAGCGTCTACAAATTGGAACCAAAAAAAACATTCGTTCATATAAGCTACAAATTAAATATATAATATCATAGAACAACTTTTAAAAACAATTAAATTTTTTGTTACGAGTATTTGGGAATCGAAAGTATGGACAACATTAAGCTATAAATGGACAAAAGAATTAATCAAGAAAAAAATGTATTTTTAGTGAACTAGAGATGAAGTTGGAATCAACCGTAAAGGTAAACCAGTTGAAATGTTGATAAAATTAATTATAGCAAGTTAAACAAATTACTAAACAAAATCATTTTAGCTAAATTTATTTTATTCTGGTCAAAATGTAACGTAAGAAAAAGTCAGTTCAAGTGCGACAATCATCTCAGAAAGCGAAATAAATATGCATTCATTATTGTTTTAATTCAATCTGTTTAAAAAAAAATACAAAATTGAATCTAATTTTGGTTTATGATGGCAATAAGCGTAGAAAACGTAACAAATAATTTTCAGTTAAGCAAAGGCCTTAGTAGCATTCCGTATCCCTAAGCTAGATTAGAAATGTATTCGTTTTCAAGTTTATAATAACAAATATTTTCAGTTTGCTTATTCCTACAATTGCTTAGCAATACATTACTTCGATATAAAAAAATAACCAAATAAAACCAAGAACCAAAAAAATCCAGGGTACTGTCTTGGGACCCACGAAAAAAACTTCTGCTTATCCAAATAATGTAAGTTCCATTTAATATTTAAGGAGAAAAATTTATTAATTTATAATTTTATACAAAATTTAAATAAAATTAAAAAAAAAAGAAAAAATTGGCATTAAATGATGACATTCTACACAATAAATAATATATATAAAAAACAACAAAATTAATTTATTATTTTTTAGCAAATATTTATTTATTAGACACTAAAAAGAAAGAAATTAAAACAAGAAATTTATCAAAATTATAAATTTTAATAAAAAAAAAATACTTAACAATATAATTTTAATTATCTAAAATTAAAAAAAAAAATATACGTCTAATATACGTATTATGAAGAGATTAGGCTTCTAGCCTTTTCTACTTAGATAGTAAAAACATTTTTAGAAAAATTTTTGAACAAAATAGATATAATATTATAGAGGGCAAAACATTTAACAAAAACCCTATGAAAAATAAATTAAAACTTAACTAACTAACTAACTAACCAACTTAAGAACTTACTTAACTCTAAGGGATAAACAACATAATATTACTTAAAAAATTATATGAATTAATTAAATTAAAAAAATAATATCGCCATTAAACTATGTATTATGAAAAAAAAAACTTCTTTGTTAATTTTTTTAGTATATATTTTATTATACAATAAGTACCACACAATGGACAATTTCATGTAAATTAACAATTTGTACCTATTTTTTTTTTATAATCAACATTTGGTGGTTTTTTTTTGGCCTCTGTTGAGCATGGGAACCTGGGATTGGAGGCAACCATAAAAAAGTTCCAAAAATAAATTTTCTAAGTTAAAATTAAGTAATTTTAGAGATGCACCATGTTAACAGACCTACATCAAGACTAATCTAAAAAAAAAGATGTTGTTTTAAAAAAAATTATTTTACAATAGCAAAACCGATTTTTTTTAATATTTTACTATATATATAATATGATACAACTTTTGAGCTTATATAATTATTTAAGTGTCTAAAAAATGAAGAAAGAAAAGTTATAACAAAAAAGGTCAATCAGAAAGATTTTAAGCCATGGAATCATTTTATAGAAACTTTTTTATAATGTTAAAAGTAATTAAATTATTTAAATTTTTTTGTTATGATTTTAAAAAAATACAGCATTGTTTGAAAAAACTAAGGCAAATTGCTTGTAGCACATCTTATAAAAATTTTTCAAACCAAATTTCAACTAAATATTGTAATTTTCTGTTATTTCGTTTAGCTAAAAGCAATGGCCATCAAATGAAATTGCATTTTCCAACATATTCTCCAATTCCAATAAATACCAGCAAATAATTTTCTCTAGACGATCCGCGGCTATACGTTAATATACATTTTCACCGAAACACCTCGAGCCAAGCCACACCTCCCGCGAACTACTTGAGCAACCCACAAGAAAAAAGCTAAAATTTGTTTAAAAAAGAAAAATGTTTTCTTTAGTTTTCTGTAAAAAATAGCAAGTGAACCGCAAACAAGAAGTTACTGACTAACGACTGCCATAATAAAAATAAAAATAAAAAAATTATAATAAAAGAAGTTTTACTTGTTGATGATGTGTGAGCCGTTGGCCCAAGACGAGTGGCACACAGCGAAAACCATAACAGCTACCACAAGTGGAGGAACCACAAAAAACAACAACCACAAGCGAGGCGGTTAGACCGTTTATTAAAGTAGGGAAAATTTAATGTTGTTCACGCTCAAGTAAAACTGAATCGAAAGCAGCAAAAGAAAATTAAACAAAATAAAAGAAAATTGCACAAAATAGAATAAGAAGCATGATAATAATAATATGGGTATTACCAACCAAGCCCCGGGGGGCTCAACCAGCGATTAGTAAAGTGCTAGATTGGGTGAAGTCGACGTCAGCGTTGGCGTTGACGTAGCCGCTGACTTTGACGTTGACGCACTGCAGGCCTTCTTGGCTAGACTCAATTCGGATGCATTCGAGTGCAACGTTGGATGCACAAAATAAAGCCAATAGCTGGGGCGGCTTTGGCGTAGTCCACTTAGTGCTTTTAGAACAGTGCTTGAAAACGGTTGAGAAAATGTTGCAAGCTGCGGTCCTGTGGTTTAGTCTGGCGGTGTCCTGTGTTTACTGCAGCAGCCTGCCGCAGGCAGTGCAGCTAGGTGGCGCTATTGTAGCAGCCGTCGAGCAGGATGCAGAGCAGGAAGTGGAAACGGAGCAGCGACTGCAGCAAGCCTGGCTGCAAAGTGTTGAACAACAAATTTGGCGTTTTGTCAACGATGAGTTGAGCGCGCAGGAGATGAGCGATGCGCTGGGTAGCTTTGCGGAGGAGCGTAAGTAATCGCTAGTTGAGACGGGCTACTGCAAACACGTAAAGTTGGTTTATTTTGAAATCCATGATTTCGATGATATAGTTTTTCCGGAAAAAAACGTTAAAGAAGGAGCCGACCAACAGAGGCAATACGGCCTTTAATATACTATATTGCAATTATCTACGATATTTGTGGTCCGATTATACTGATACATTCAGTTTTTTTTATAGTACTCATTGTATCACTAAAGCTGCAAATTTAATATTATGGAAAAGCGATTTATAATTATTTGATGCTGGATGGGGGCATGGCAGAAAAAAATTGTCATGAACTGCTAATACATCTCAGTCCAAATCTCATGCTTGGTTATCCCAGCTCTTGTAATCTCCACGATGTTGGCGCTCATACAGACGGACGGACTGACCGTATTGCGGGTTACTTTAGGTGGACTCTGGCTTTTTTTTTTCTTCACAAACAAAACAGCCGTAATCTAGGGACGAGGCACTTGTACCCCTATTTATGTCGACGTGCTGAGTCCTCAGCCGCTGTCAGAATTTGGTTTTGTCCTAGCCTCAAAAACCACGCTTAAGTCGAGTTATTTTGGAGGCTTTTACAGAAATCTGATGTGCTGGGGTTTTTTTGATTTGGACTCAGCAACCCCGAAAAGCTATAAAAAGCATCGTCGAAAAACTGATCTCGAAAAATATATTGTGTTGTTTTTTTTTTAAGTTTTTTAGCAACACACTTTTTGTTATTATATGTCGAAAAGTATTTGTACAAATTTAAAAAGTTATGGATCCATTTTCATGTGTAAGTGTGTGATTACAAAAATTTCAGATGTTAGAAATTGTCTACAATCTCCACAAACTATATTATTATTATATAAAAAAAAAAATTATCAAAGTCGCAGTCATAAATTTTAAAAGCTGCCCGCTTTACGTATTGGTAGCCATATACCTTTTATAGAACACATTTAACGACTTCCTTAAAGCTCGCGGCAAGCATCATCGGAACAAAAAGTTGCTCAAAATGCTGTATCCCCTACTGGGTGCTGCGATATTGGCCAAAGTGGTGATGCTGCCTTTGGTACTCAAAGCTCTGACCGCCTTGTCCACCTCCTCGTTTGTCATGGGCAAAATAGCATTGTTCATATCGGGACTGCTAGCTACCAAGTGGATTTTAAGTAGCAATCATGCTCAAGATCGCCTGGAGGTCATACATACTGCGGGACCAGCACTGAAAGCCTATCATATGCACACGGGCGAACTAAGCGATATGTCCGGAAGCGCCAGCAGCTGGTGGCCTATGCGACAGCGCTATATACCACTGGGCAGCATAATGCCTGGTAAGGATGCAGCCTACCTTTATCCGCAGCACAAATACGAAGGCATCAAGGTGGATAAACCATTTTTATAAAATTGCTTATAATTTAAATAAAGTATAAAGAGGCTAAGCTGCTAGCCAGTTAGCTGGACTTAAATGTATGTGCAAATAAAACCAAAAACCAAATACCGAAAACTAACCCAAAGTTACGATCCAAAATTTTAGCTCAACTAGTTTGAATCGCCAAACTGGAACAGACGTCAATTAATTAGCACATGTATTACGTAGTCAAAGCCGAACCCAAGTCAGCCTCTACGCAAAATTTTGAAAATTAACAACACTGGTCACTGAGTTGGCGTTATGCATAAAACGGTTTATTGCGCATGTGCGTTTTTTTTTTTTTTACTTCCGCAAGTGCGCGATGTTGCAACAACAACTGCCACAGCTATTATGACAATGACAACAACATGCGGACTTATGTAAAGACTTTATAGCTAGGGTTATAAAGTCCGCCATAGAGCAATGTCAATACAAATCAATCTGCATGCAGCTCAGCTGCAGTATTTGACTTCAACCTGTGCGATCCGTGCTCAGGAAGGTCATAAATGTGAATGGGCCGCCATTACTATTGACCGAGTTTTTATATAAGCTCAATGTACTATGTTTGCTGTCTACTCCCAAATTGCACGTTAGATAACAGCACAAAAGAATCAGTTACTTACACGGTAATTAACGCCGAGCAGCGCTACTTGAAATCTATCTTGGCGCTTTGCCCAGCCGCCTAGGCGTATCTGTTGGATTGTTTTCTTGGCTGCGCAGTTGGCAGTGAAAGTTTAGGGCGCACACTTCATGGTAAACACAATTACAGGCCCGCCCAGCTATGTCAAGTATGTCGGCAGCCTAAGCCGGTGCTCGTGCGTATGCTCAACGCGTATCTAACAAATCGATCAAAGAAAAAAAAGTTTTACAGAAAAACCTTATGTTTATACGAAGATTTAATGCACTTACCAAAAAAAAACTGTATTGAGTTAAGAATTTGTAAAAGCCAGAATTATATTCGCAATCGCTTTTTGGGTTACCGGAAAATTTTTTTAAAAATATAAAAAAAAAATTTTTTTTAACAAATTTCAGTACAGCGCATTTTAATGGCATCTCCTTAACGTAAGTAAGATTTTCAATCGATTGAGCTGGGACCCTTTTTTGCGTGGTATATGGTTGGTCCAGTAGAAAAATGTAAAGTTTGCAGCCCATCAGTATTTATTTTCTGAACGAATTAAATTGGCAGCGCTAACAAGAAAGCAGATAATACGATAGAGATAAAAGTAGGTAGTCCTGTTGGAACTAGTGCTTCGACTTCCTATTTAAACTAAATTTTTGTTATAGATAATATAGACATATATTGATTTTTGATTATTCTTAATATCTAATTAATTAAATTTAAAAATAAATATCCGCCACAACTGGCGCTGAATGAGCACTATCGAAAATCTATCGAAAACCAAAACATCGATATATCGTATTGAAGTCAGCATTGATAATATCTATAGTGATTCGATGTTTTTGTGTGGAGTTATTATCCTTTTATTATTTATTGGTGACTCAATAATCGGCTGGTAGCTCTGTCGCATATTTAAAAATCATGAAAATCTAAGAGGTCGACCCAAAAAGTGGCCCGCTTCATTTTCTTTTTGCTTCCTCATACACTCCTTTGTTCAAACTCAAAGTACTTCTTTAGTTATAGAGTATGAAAACTCCAAGTACTCACCTAACGCGCAGTTGGGCGTGACAAAAACAAAGCGGGGCTTTGTCTAACTTCTTTCTAGGTAAAAAGTGACGATTTATGATGCTGAAAGCGAACTGAAATCACTTTGGAACCTCCAACTGCACGCCGCAGCAATTAGACTCTGCGGGTGCTGCTGCTGGCTCAAAGATTTAGTTGTTAACTGTAGTATTTTATGTAGACAATATTCTCAAGATTGTCGTCACTCTTAGAGGTCTCGAATGCTTGGCTATGCAATGTTTGCGACTCTCACGAGATTACTTAACCAGACTATTTAGCGTTGTACTACAATAGCAACAACAAAAACAAACGACAACAACTCGTCGTATTTGTTGTTTAAACATGTGTGTCATCAATTTCACTTTCTTTTGGGCTAGGCAAATGGGTTAAACAAAGCAAGGGCTCTATGTACCTTAAACTTTTGCCCACCACAATATGTGAAAGCGTTCCCACAGGCATACTTAATCGATTCGCCAGACCTCAATTATCGTAGGCCTAAGCAGTTGAACTCCTTAAGTTTTTATTAGTTATGGCTAGTTCGAAAGATACCAAACTATACAACTAAAGTGCATACATTCATAACTCTTATATATTTGGTTACATTGACAACAAAGTGTCAGACGGATGAGCCGCTTTGAAAGTGAATTGAATTTGGAGTGAGTGGTGTTTGGGTTTTCGGGATATATAGTATGAACTATGCAACGTAATGGCTATGGCTATGAATATTTAAAAGCAAATAGACGTCGAACCCGAACCAGACCCAAAAGGCCTACTCAATGCATAGTGCTGCACTTTCTCAGTTGACGACAATGTCAACGTCAACGTACAATATTGACATTTCATATTTGCGCAAATGAAAAGAAAATCAATTTCACCTGTTGGTATTTATGCGTTTAACCCAAAAAACAAGCCGAAAAAAGTAACATTTTTGCTTCGGCTTGTTACTTTGTTTTTTTATTTTATTATTACTATTATTTTTTTTTTTTTGGGTGTTGGCAATGAGCTCAGTTCATACACGGTTGCTTTAGAGTGGTTCCAGTTGGGAGTATGTTGGCTTTGAGTGTGTCTTTGGGGCAGGTAAAGCGAAGGAATTTAAATGATTTTTTTGCAGAGAGAAAATATGAATTGTAAAAAGCGGTGCTTGGATAGTAGAACAGTGAACCAATTTCGATACGAAGAAACACTTTTACCTAGTCGGTACATTTAATAAAAAAGGATTATATGCTATTTATTGTGCTTCCGTGAAGGATTTCTCAAGGTCATTAAAGGATACATTTTTTATTACTTTAATTTTTGACAGAAATAAAAAGAGACATGTTGCAGTCCTTTCATCCATTGTAATGTGCACACATGGAAAATATAATAGCCAGATTTAATGTCGAAGTTCTCCTCAAATTATTTGCAAAGTGTGCATCCTATTTTACTAAGGTTTCAGTTTCAGTTTGATATTATAGGCACTCCCATTACCGATTTTACAAGGTCATCCAAGAACTTATTCTATCTTCTTTTAAATTCTTGACAGAGACATAAAAGACTATATCGAAATCATGCTCGTATATAACTCAAAATAGTATTAAGTTTAGAAATTTAAAAAAAAAATGTTTAAGGTCATACTTAAATATGTTCAAAGCTATTAATGAAGTGCAATGCAAATATTTCTTCAACAACTTGATTATTTTATTAAAATATAATACATTTTTAACAAAGGCCTGAAAAAATAAAAAATCCAATATTCAGTTATAAGGCCTATACGCAGCTTGCAAAAATTTCGCACGGAATGACAAAACTTCATGTAAAATAAATCCCACTGTTTGGACCTATGAATATAAACAATAAGTTTCCGATAAATAATCGGAATTTTGCAGTAAAAATTTACGTGGTTACTATTCTCTGGTAGCTCTATCACATATGTAAAAATCATCAAAATCGAAGAGTTCGACCAAAAAAGTGGCCCGCTTTGCTTAATTTCGCCCATATATAAAACAATACTCATCTTGTCCACTTTTTCGAACTGTATGGTGATTTTTGACATTTTAAAATGGTGGAGTTACAATGGTCGCCAAAGCTAAGTAAATTAATTGGAATTCCTCTTATATGCTAATCAGTTACTTATAAGGTAACTGATAAGTACGTTATTAGTTTTTAAAAAATTCTAAAATGGCGAATACAAAATGGCCGTCGAAAGCAGAAAAATCTTTTTTGTGATTATAATATGAGTTGGGTACGCTAATACGGTTTTTCGGGGTCGTTGATCACGAATCTGGGTCATTTACCATAATTACGTAGAGTCAAAAATTGATGCCATTTATTAGCAAAAGGGGGTTTAAATAATTAAATTGTTGACTCTATCTTTTGTTGTATTTGTCCCAATTTTTTTTCTATTTCTGACACACAGATGAAACTAAAGTCTGCCATACCTTCTTCTATCCGTTCTATACATTGGCACAAATCTACTGTTTGTTGTACCTATGTATATGTACTGGGTAGTGCTGGAGAAAACATCGATGATAGGAGTTTAAAATCTCAGTGTTCAGTAGTGCTGGAGAAACATCTCTGTTGGCCAACATCGAAATATAGAGATTTTAAACTTCGACAATCGATGTTTTCTCCAGCAATAGTACTGGGTATAATTACAGAGTAATAGATATGTCACATAAAAGATTAAAATATTTTTTGTATGCCAGTTTAATCAAAATTCACCCATTCTTAAAGAGTATTACCCTATTCATCACGTTTATAATTTTAGCTCTCTCATATCATCTTTTTCCCTAACCAATTGCTTAAGTATGTGAGGGCATGCTAAAAATTTTGTTGGTATGCCAAGTTTATATTAATTAAGCCAATATGCATGCAACATTGTAAATGGGTCACTAGAACATGGCGGACTATCCAAAAAACACCAACAACAAAAATGAGATGACAAATAAAAGTTGATAAAAAAATGAAAAATTCGCCAAGCTAATTTGAAAAGTAAACGTGCGTGGTGTACCGTCAGTATAACCAACCAAGACAATAATAATAACAATATAGAGTTCGAGCCATATGCCGCACCTACACAGCTTTAACCAGAGAAATGCCATATGACGAAAGTAACTTGGCCAATTGATTTATTTTTTTTTCTATACCTATTCTTATACATGTTACTCATAGAGAAAGAAGGTATATTAGATTCGCCCAAGTGTATGTCAGCAGGACAAATAAGTACGACTTTATTCTCTTAAATTGTAAGAAATATGTACTATGAGTACTACTGTCTAAAATTTTATTTTATGGGGTCTAGTCCGTTCATTTTGACAATTTATATATCAAAGTGGGCACATCAATTGTTTTCTTAAGAAAGTCGCGCAACTTTTGGAACCATTCAAATACTAGTATGTACATATATAATTGGGATTTTTTTAAAATGTTTTAAATATATAACTAAATTTTTTAAACATTTTTGTTTTAATTTAAAAGTAATCTCAACTTTGCTCAAAAATAAGAATTATTATTATCGATTATTCATAGATACCAAAAATGTTAACTATCAATACATATCTTATTTGAAATTAGCATAAATGGATTCTAAGAATACTTAAAAAATTACTTGAATCAAATTTTGTCTTTTATGTGTTTAAAGCACATTTTTTCTCAAATAAATTTGTTAAAAACAGCTGATTGTGCTCAATTTCGGTAGAAGGGTTGTTCACGCTGTTAGCCTGGCAGTTGTGCATTTCTGCAACATTGCACAACTTTGTGAGCACCCAGCTGCCTCAAATGAGGATATAAGTATTAATATAACTTAACCAATAAGGTGTATATCGTAGTCGGATATGAGCGACTTTAACTTTAGCAATTTTTTTTGCTGTTTCTTTGTCTTGGTAACTTGTTGCGGCTAATTGAGCAGCAATGACAACTGCGCACAGTAACAATTTTATACGAAAAGAAATGAAGCTAATTGACTTGGTGTGTCGATAATATTCGATTGTTTATTCATATGTGTATATATATAGAAATACTTGTACATATATGAACTATGAAGTGTTTTATTTGGGGGCGAAGCTTGAATTTTGTTTTTGCAAAGGCCACTCGTGTTTAGGCCGATTGTCAGCTGTCAGATAGGCATTATGGCCCAATATTTGTGGGCGGCAGTGGCCAGGAAAAAAAGAGAAATTACTTATGATTGGCATTTAGAAATTTAGTTTTGATTTGACAGCAATAAATTTGACACTTGATAACTGTGGCAAAGTGAGTTGCACATTCGATTGTTGTCTGAGTGGATTCGATTGTTTATTTTTGTCGTATTTGTTGTTGTATGACTCTTGAAGTTGAAGGCGGCCGGCAAAATCCGGTTTTAGCGCGAATTGCAGATCGCAAAATTCAATGAAAATTACATAACTTTCACTCGAGGCACGATGACGACTACAAAGACAACAACAACAACAGCAACAGCGACGACTACGTCAATGAATGAATGGTACCTTACTATGAAACTGGACCGTGAGCAAGGCCAAAGGCATGCGACTTGGCCATAGTATTTAGTAGTAGTAAAAACATCCAAATGAATGAATGAATTAGTGTTGAGTGATGAAACTGATACAACTGATTAAATGCACTGACCTAAATCATGGAATTTCGGTAGCTAGGCAAATTTTATGAAACAAGTGATTCATTCGGGAATTCAACAATAGCGGAACTGACCTGGTATGCTCCAGCACACTTTCTTTTTGTTTTTTTTTTTTTTTTCATTTGCTCATTACTTCGTTTACAAGCTTGAAACAATAGGCACCAAAAATAAAGGCGCGTCACTCATACGCACCGGGTGACAAGCGCGCAAAATGCCGACATACTACAGAGATTACCCGCGGCGTGCCTGAGACTACAACAACAACAACAAACGCATTTAAATACATTTTTGAGGGCAGCATTTAGTGTCGCATTTTGTTGTAATATAAATGAAAGTGAGTGAATGAGCTGCTTGGTCTCTGAATGAGTTGTCTTTAATAAGATAACGCATAAAAATAATACCACAACAAAAACACGCTTCATTTTGTATATGCGTACAAATGTTTGGTGTTTTGTGAATTTGGCTAAATTGAAATTGTTTTCAATTTTATGGCAGTTTTCTACAACATTTTTTTTTAATTTATGAGCCATATATTGTAACGATTTTTTTTTTTTTTTTTTGTTGAGAGAGCTCAATTGTTAACGCGTTTTGTATAAAAGCGAAAGAAAATTATTAACACTTCTTATTATAATGACTTGCATAATTAACTCCATTTATTCTTTAAAAAAATACCTACTATTATTAGAGAAAAAGTAAAAAATACGTTAGGTAATAGGTGGCAGCATCCTTTTGCTGTCCTTCATCCTTCTTGCTTGGTTCATATAAAACTTTTATTTACCTACCTACATTTTTTAAAAGTTTTCGAAAAAATGGGCAAAATTTACTACTGAGTTGATCCTCAATGTTTTGCGAAAAAAAAAACAAATAAAAAAATCACATCCATTCTCACATATAGAAACTTTTAGTTTTATAGAAAAAAAGATATCATGCAAAAGCCGGTGCTACGCCCCCCTCACATAAATACATAAACTCGGCTTTAGACTTTGATCAGAATCCCAACAATCCCAGAAAGATGCATCAACTAAGTATTTTTTCCAGCTGAAACTCTTCGTTTACTGTACTAAGTTTCATGTTAGAAAATAGATGAAAACACAAAAGCAATAAAAAAAAAACAATTTAACTGGATTGGAAAGCTACAATTGCTTGTTATTGGAACGCCTTAATATCCAGCAATCCCCCAAGGAATAATACCTTTAGATTTGCACAAGAAATTTGACTGTCAAAAAAGTGAGATTTTGGCTTTTGTAAATAGCTGCAATGCGTATCCTTAAAATGTGAAACATGAATTGAAAAACATTAAATTGGCCTGTTTTGCTCTCAATAGATCAAGGCATCAGCCACAATTTGAGGCAAATTGACAGGGAACCGTGTGTTTGAAACCTCTAAGCATTGTAGCCTTTTTTGTTTTTCCATAACAAAAAATATTAAGTCTTGATAACAAATGAAACCTGTTCGATATTTTAAAGGACAAAAAGTGCTTTTTGGAAAACTATAAACTAAGATATTGGGGCAGTTCCTTCTTTCTTTTCGCGATATCTCATTGACTTGACGGAAATTGGCAATAAGCCATCTTACCCAGCATCTTCCTTCCTTATGAACTTTGGGTGTTAATCAAATTATAAGCCAATAATTACGAAAGTCATAACTTTAAGGCATAACTTTTCGGAATGAAATGCTTACAAACTTTATCTGAAGCAAAAAAATTTATTAAATAAAAATTTGCAAATATTGGCATATCGATATTTGCATGCAAAGTCTATGTCCTTCAACATTTTCAATGATCTACTTAAGTCGCCTAAATTAAACTAAATCAATTTTTTATGAGAATTAATAGTGAGCTTAAAAAATTAACACACATCATCTATTTATTAACCCTCCTGCTTCCTTGCCAATAAAACTTAGCTATTACCACACAACTCATCTCCCACCAAGAAGTGCTAAATAATAAAAAATATTTCACAATGGATGCCCAAGTCCGCTAGCTGGCAAATAACAAAAATATATAGTGACCCCATTTATAGTAGGTCCGATAACAACAATTTGCGCCATTAATGGTAGGCATGAAATATGCAGCAACCGGATCGGTTTAAACTTGAAGCGTTCACACTGCATATGGAGATAGGAGCAGCAGCAGCAGCCAGGCCCAAGAAGCGCCAATAAATTAGCAAATATTGCGAGAGTCGAATGAAAGCTGAGCGCAAACTCAGACGTGTGTAAACACACACATTCACACACACACAGTTACACACACACTCGTACTACATAGCACTGACCGCGGTCTTGGTCGTGGTCTCTGCGCTGCTTTGTTGAGGGCGTGTATCGATGCTTGCTCTGCTGCTGCAGCAGTCTCTGTTTCTGTAACGCCTGCCTCAGCCAATGATGCCAATTGTTTACAAAACGCAAGCGAAACTGCACTGAGAGAAAAACGTACAATCGAAACTTTATTGCTCTAGTTGGATGCTCTTCGACGTGGTACAGAAAGCAGTTGAGGCAAGAATTACACCTTGCTATAACTTTTTGTCGAATTTTGCATGCGGACCTGCATTTACACGCTTATAGCCTATTCACACTGGGCACTAGTGCTGGAGAAACATCGATGTTGGCCAACATCGATGATTTCGATATTTTTAAACTTCGATCATCGATTTTTTCGATACATCGAAGTACATGTGGCGGGCATTTTTTGAATGCTTAAATTAATTGAGAGTGGGCCATCTGTTGGTTTGGCTATATAAGTTTTTTCAAATAATAAAATGGAATTAACAAACAAACCAAGAGATAACTATATTTTCATAATATACATTTCAAAATTAATTACATTTCATAGAAAAAAAAGCAAAGAAATAATAAATAACAATCCAAAAGGTTATACAACAAAGGCAAAATATAATACAGGACATAAAAAAAGTGGTGTAAACGTAACACTTGACAGAGGCATCCCTTATAGATTTTGAGCAGCCAAATCCGAATTCCAAAAAACACATGGGCTATAGATAACCACTATAAAACTATAACAATAAAACGAGATAATTTTGATATTATCTAAGAATGATTGGATCGGGGTTTTTTGGGCTTCTGTTTCAGCTGCCCAAAGTCCATAAGGGGTGCCTTTGTCACATGTAAAGCTTACACCACTTTTTTTTTGTGAGCCTGTGAGATAAAAAAAAGAAGTGTTCTTTAAACTAATTTGAGATCCATTCATTATGGTTATATAACTAACATATAACTTTAAAAAGTATTACCTTCCAGTAATTCAATGGGCACATGTTTGAATCTAAGTTTTCGACATTAAAATATTGTTGAAGTGCCAAAATTGGGTCAACGCTACTATTTCGGATAATTTGAGTTTTTTTTTTGTCTAAAAAAGCGAAAATTGTCTGCGACGTGGATGCTGCTGTTGGCAGGCCAATGGTAGGAGGATGAGATGATGCGCAAAAGGTATTGTTGAGTAAAGATAACTCGTTCTTCAGAAATTTTTCAGCTTCTGTTGCATTAATATCTGACAAGAAGCCTTCTTTTTTAAAACGAGGATCCAATAATGTTGACACAGGTGTAACTGTCCGATTTTCGTACTGGCACAGACGTTGTTTAATGCCCTCTATTAAAAAAGCACACGATTCGTTCCCTTCAGCAGTTTTAAGACTTTCTTTAGTATTTTCTAGGCTATGTAAAAGTCCGCACACTACAGGTATAATCATTGACACGGTCACTAAATGGCTTGACGTAGTTTGCAAAGTTGCGAGCTCGAATAGTGACAAAACTTTCTTCAAATCTTTTAATATTAGGACTTCATCAGCGGACAACGGCAACAATGCTTTTGGAGTGTTTAGTAGTACTTTATCCATTGCCATCTTTTTCAACAAAATGCGTTCTATCATGTAGAAGGGACACATCTAGTGGGACACTCTTGTTTCAAACTGTATGGGCTATCTATCTCCTGGGCTTCTTTAAATTTGGCATAAGCAACTGTGCTGCTTTTAAAAAAGCTAACTATGCGTTTGCACTTAGCCAAAATTTGCTTGATATGGTTTTGCGCCAGACAGCCTTGAACGATTAAGTTGATGGAATGTGCAAAGCATGGAACGTGCATTTTCTCAATCAGCTCACATGCTTTGACCATATTCTTGGCATTGTCTGTAACAATAGCAATCACTTTATCGAAAACTTGCCATTCACTCAGGATATCTTGTAATGTGCTTGATACATTGGCCGCCGAGTGATTTGTCTCATCAAGCAGTTTTTTTTTAGACAGAACTGCACTCTTCAACTCGAAATTTTCAGTAATAAAGTGGCAAGTGACCGTTAAGTAGCTTTCATTTGCCCTTGATGTCCAACAGTCTGTAGTCACTGCGCAATGCTTTGCATCCTCGAGAATGATCTTTAATTTCGATTTCATATCATTAAAAAGGTTTGCCATTAACACATCTCTTACTGTACGTGACGGCAGGTCATAGCGAGGTTCAAATGTTTTAATCAAATGGCGAAAACCTTTGTTTTCAACAATCGACAATGGTCGCAAGTCTGAACAAATGAAATTCGTTAATGCGCTGTCAAGGCTCCTTTTCCTAATAGACGTTTTATCGTATTTATTTTCTAAATGGCGCGTAATTGTACCGGGCGCCTGTGGTAATTTGTCAACTGTTAAGTTGTTATGCATACGAATCAAATGCGTTAACATATTTGTAGTATTACCGCAAGTTTTGTATGATTTATTACATTTAATGCACATTGCAGATTTTCCATCCGCTGATTTTTTTAAAAAAATTCCATACCATTGATTGGACATAAAAATCAAACTTGCAAAATTAAGATTGACTAAAATTATATATTTACCTTTGCCATTTGAATTTTTTAAAACATTCTCCTTCTCCATTGGCCTGCCAACAACAATATCTTTCTGTTAAAATAATAAATATTATTTATTTAATAAGCTTTTTTAATTAAAAACATTTCTGCGCAAATTACTCACCTCGCTTATAGTTTGTCTTTTTTCTTAGTAATGCAATTTCTTCGATAATCAAAAATCGAAATAAAAACATCGATGATCAAAAAAATTAAAAATATATCGATGCATCGATTAAACATCGATATTACTTCCAGCACTACTGGGCACATATAAAATCTAACATCTTATGTCAAAGTTGTTGCATATTAATTTGTCGTTCTGAAAATTTCTACTCCATTCCAACATCTTGTGCAACTGTTGCTACCGTAACCTCTCCCGATGAAAATTTATTCGAAAATTTTTCTGTGCACCTCTAAAAATTGTGAACGAAAAAGATTGGCAATTTTGCGGCAATATATGGCTAAATAAACAATACCCAGTGAGCCAGCGGGTATTCCACTCGGAGTTTCATGAGTGGTAAAAACTATAAACCAATTTCATAGATTTATTTTGTATTGTTGTTATTTACATTTCAGTAAGCAATAAAATATTGAGGCTCAATAAAAGATCAGCATATTGATTTTTGACTTTTACTGCAGCACCAGCAGAATTTGGCTAAAACCCTTCCTTAATAAAAGTTAATGTTGGAAGTTAACTCATAAAACGATTGATATTTTAATTTAAAAAAACATTTTTAATAAATGTTCATAATTTGCTTATTTCATGTGTCAGCCTGTCAATATGGCTGCATGATGTTAGATGTTAGATGTTGCAGTGTGAACACCTTTTTCATGCCTTCAAAAAATTCCATGCGTTGCTAAGATGTGCCCAGTGTGAATAGCCTATTACAAAATTCAAATGAATCAAAAATCTAAAGTTACGATATTCGTATACGAGCCAGCCGTGGCGGCCATTAGGGCGATATAATTTTTCATATTTAAATGAGTAAAACTTGCATTTGAATATACATTTCCCCAATTTGGTTTGTAAATATACGAATAAAATACGATTAACAAACAACCCAACAGATGGCCCACCCTATATTTGCCATGAGTACCTATTGAAAATATAGATTTTGGGCCTGTTTTCACACTTTTTTCATACAATTTATAAAACGAACTATTGTCGCCATGTTGAGGTATCAACAGGTTGATTTTTGTAATTTTATAATTTTTATTCGATCTTGAAACAATCTTGAAACACTAATGGAATTAATTTTTTCAGAAGCAAAATTTAGCATTAAGTCTTTTTTTAAGACGTGAAGGGTAAAGACCATTTTGGTTTTGGCCCCAAAGTGTGGGAATTGGAGGGACATATTTTTACCCTGTCCTTATCAGTACAAAGCTAGACTTGTGCAATATAAGTAAAACACAAAATATAAGTAAAATCATAACCTCGTGTAGCGTCCGTTTCTCCGCCCGTCTGTACGAACAACGAGATTTCGGAGACTTAAACAACTGGAGACACCCTTTAACATACTGTTTTAAAATTTAATAAAGCTATGCGTCGTGGTTACAGTTATAGTTATGATAACTATGTTCTTGACTTTTTCTCTCAGTGCAAGTACTTTGCTCTTTAGTTCGGTTTCTCTGACTTTGACGGATGACGACGCTGCCGAAAATGAAAAAAAAAAAAACAGCAACAAAGCCAGCGGCATAAGCGTCAAAAGAAATGGTACGAAATGAATATATTCACTTAACAAACAAGTTGACTTTATTTCCAAGTTGTTGTGGTTTCTTCTAGATTTACGAGCTCTAGTACAGGGCTGTGAGAGCGAAATAAATTTTTTTCTTGTACGCGTTTTGCGCGCGCAGCTTAGCTTCCGCAGTTGACGCCGACGTCGACTGCGCCTACGACCGCGACTTTGACTCTAACTTTAACTCTTTTCTTTTGACGGCTGCGTTTCGGCTGGTTTTATTTAATTTACTTTTAAATTGTTTTGTAATGCTGGCGCGACGCCTCTGCCGCTGCCCGCTGCCTGCTGCCAACTGAGCTTCGACTGCAGTTGTAACACAAAACGGCGCTCAATATAAAAGGTCCGACATCTGGAGACGCATACATCAAACTCATCTTAAAGCTCTCGAGCAAAGCAGCACAGCAGCAGCAGCCCTCAAGACTCAAGGATTAAACGTGTCGCGAAATTTTTTTTGACCAAGTTTATTTAAAGCACATCTATAAAAACGAAAATGAAAGTGTTTGCTATTTCTTGTGTTGGCCTTTTGGTCTTGGCCAACTGCGCCTGGGCCGCACCAAGTGTGCAAGATAACAGTATCGAGAGTGATAACACGTTCGGACGTGCAGCCCGTTATTTGGGCGCCTGTTTTGAAAGTGATGATATATCCACCTGCTTGGCGGTCAAGGGCATTACGGCACTGAATCGTGCTGCCAGGAGCAACAACATTGCCTTGGCCAATGGTGTTACCTTTAATAGGTGTGTGTCCGTGTGTAAACAAAGTGTTATCCAACAATGACACCAAAGACTGTTGTGAAAAAGTGATAAATGTGTTCAACTAAAGATAAACGTGGGATTTAAAAATGACAAAAATTTCTGATACATGGCCAACAACTTATTTAAGTGGACAAAAATCTTCGACCAAATGAGTTGTAGGGATGTCTTGAAAGCTTTAACTTAAAAATCATTGAAATAACGTGCAAGTTTCGCGGCTAGAGCTGCAGAGACCTAGGCTACAGTTCATGAACTATATAAAATTCAGATAAACAACAAACGTGATAATTAGTTAAGGACATCTTTAATAAGCATTAGTAATCTTAAATGATCTCTTATAATCAAAAATTCTTAAAATCTTAAAAATAAACTTTCAAAAGTAATTCAGCTTGATTCCTTAAATTTTTCTCCGAAAATATTAATATTGCAAGAGCCATCCACGATAAGTATTTCTCAGCTTATCTTTTGATTAAAATATAGCTTTAAACAAAATTGAGAATATTTTTAAAAATTTTTATCTCTCGTAATTTATTTACTAAAAATGTGGTTGGGATAATCGCACAAAAGATTTTTGTTGATATCTAAGATTTTAAATTCTTAATTAAGCATTAAATGAAAAGATGATTGCTAAATTTTTGTCATCTTTGCTTGATTATGTTAAAGACCTGCGTGAAAAAAATGTTACTAAATGAAAACAATTTTTCATATAAGCTAAGGAAGTTGTGAGATGATAGCCAGTAGTGCATGTAGACATATTTTTGTCATCTTTAACTACCTTTAATCATCTTCGAAATTAAAAATAATCTTTGCACAAATTTTATTAATCGTGAATCATCTTTAAAAATATTTACTCATAAATAATAAAACACGTTTTTGAAATATTTTTCGCTACCATTTTCTGCTTATTTAAATTATAATCTAATTGACATTAAAGGCTAATGCGCTATTTTGACAATACTTTCACCATTATTCACTTTAATCTTTGAATAATAAGTTGTTCTGTTGTTAAATTTAAAATTTGCAAGTAAATTTGGAAGGTAATCTTGTTTATGCTTACATCATCTAAAACAACGTTTAATCATTTTTAATGATGTTAAATAATGCTTACACAATTTGATTATCCTTAAAAAATGTTAGAAATTTGTAATCATCTTCAAGGATATCTAATAATCTTTACAAAATATTTATTGTTGAAAAATATATGTACATAAGTTGTTTACCAAGTTTTAAAAAAAACACCTATCGCTGAAATTTTTTGTTTTAATCTAAACTCAGCTTTTGCCTAATTTTATCCATATTCGAAAATGTTGAACTTTTTAGCTTAAATTTAAGATTATATAATACTCAAACTATAACTTGCACCCCTTACGTCATTTCAGAGATCCTGAGAGCCCGGTGCCACGCTCTGGTAAAGCTTTGAACGAGCAGGACATTTACTCACAGCTGCCACAAACTGCCGATGAGCGCTATAGCCGTCTAGTTGATTTGGCCATTTCCAGCGCTACTGAGTTCCTGAGCACACACAATCTGGAATTTAAGCTGCCCGCTGAAACTACTCAACAAGTAGCACGTGCTTTGGATGAAGGTAACTTTGAATGATTTAGTCCAAATGCAACTTATTTGCTAAAATTTCTTATTGTCTGCAGGCCGCGGCAAGATCAAGAAAATGGTTGGCCCCATCGCTTTGGCCATTGGCGCCAAGCTGTTTGCTGTTGTACCTCTAGTGCTTGGTTTCTTGGCGCTGCTGACCTTCAAGGCTGTTATTGTGGCAAAGATTGCCTTCTTCCTGGCTCTGCTTGTAGGCGGCTCACGTCTGTTGGGCGGATTTGGCAACAAACTTGGCGGCTCTTATGGTGGCGCCTACAATTCCAACAGCTGGTCCGCACCGGCTAGCGCTGGTTGGTCCTCGGGCGCCTCCTCCGCTTATCCCTATGCACGCAGCTATAACGAGGAGGCACAGCAGTTGGCCTATGCTGGTCAGGAGCAGTCACAGCAACTGGAGCAGCAGTAAGAAGCAGCTAAGTTAGCAGCAGCTTTTAGTCGTTGGTTAATAGCCAAAAATGTGCCTTCATTTGAAATTAGTTTGTAGTAATTTATTCGAATTGTTGAAGCGTAATTGTTTAATTTATTGTTTATCACTAACAACAACAACACGACCATAACAACACTAATGCACTTAATTACACTACACAACACGGGTTACACTAGTTACACTATTTAACCTGATCACAATAGCTTAATAGTCAGAGTCAGCAATTAAGTTGAATGTTTGTCATAACAATAAAACACCCAGCAAGTATTTTCTCAAATTGCGTATGTGTAACTGTCTGGAAGGAGGGGTATGGTAGTATGTGGCAGGGGTGCTTTAACTAAACATAACTTGCAACATTTTGTTGCCTGTGGAGCAACTTTACTTTCTCGGCGCAAATGAGGAAAATCGAAATTACGCCTGACCTGTCAAACTGACGGCTTTATTGGAAAACACAGCAACTTACACAGAACCCCAAAAGACAACCGACAGGTTGGGCGACAAATATGTGGAGCTGCAAGCACTTGAACCACTCGACCCTTAATGGGGCAACAAGTTTGACTGCACAGCACGTCAGAAACCTGTAGTTACTAAAATGAAGTAAATGTTTATAGACATTTGTGTTTTTTAGCCACATGGAATGTCTGTGAAACAACATGCCTCAGGCGTTGGCAGATGCTTGGAATGCCTAAGTCCCATCCCTACGAACGCATTGATTACATTTTGGCAAAAGATCCCTCTTATATGTAGATAAATACTTTGGTAGTAAGTATGCGGCTTTTTTGGTTGTTGGGCTTGTTTGTTTGCTCTGGCACGTTAATTATTTATCAAGCAAACGCAAGACAGGTGGTTTGAAGGCAGTGCCAGGTAGAAACTTTCTATTTATGCTCATAAAAATGTCACTTTTGCTATGTGAGCGATCGAAGAGATATATGGCGGCAAAGTACTGACTATATTATGAACTGAACTGGTAGTTAGCTTTCTTTTGCACGTGCTGGCCATGGTCAATAACGAGTGCTGTCAGAAAAGTGTTCGGTCTAGCTAAATATGCATCAGTTTTTGCGAAAAAAAAAGGGAACTAATTTATTTCCAAGCGTAATCTTCTATTGAAACAATATTTTATTCTTCAGAAAGAATGATTATCTAATTCCACGAATTAAGAATTCTTTTCATAGATAAGCATTTCATCTCTCCAGCAAGATGTTTCTTTAAGTTTATGAAAAGGTAAAACTTGTCAATTTAAATTTTTGTCATGAAACTATATCTCCAATTGGGCTACTATACTATATAATATAATGCACGTATGTCTAAAAAGATTTAATATTTTGAATTGATGTACATTAATCCTGCCATTATTCCTCTTTGCATAGAAGTAAATGATTTTTATCTTACAGAAAATAAAATTAAACCATATTAACAATATCAAGAAAATCCCCTTTTAAAATATTTTTGATGAACTGCAAACTATGATTTTTCAAGGTCTGACAGTTAAACAAAAATTTTTACCGATGACCATTTTTTCTTTCCAGCAAGTTTATTGAAATTTAAAAATATTGTATTGCAATAATAAAGCGTTTATGTAAGCATGATTTTTTTTTTTATCCCCCGTATGGATTCCTCACAAAGAGGTGGGGCACTGCGACCAGAAGATCTTTTGTACCATACCAATAAATTACGGCAAAAGACTTTCCGCTTTCCGCATGAATAGCAGTAGGTCTTTTGTTGGAATATAGGCCAATTTTCTGTATCTAATAGTGTGGTGGCCAAATAGGTATGCTATCAGGAGTTTTAAGATCGCTCTGCCAAGACCTTTTGTTTTGATCATATCCAGAGGTTTGACAAGCGCTTTTGCTTGACGCAGCCCCGGGAAGGAGAACCAGTATCTCCTATGTTCTCCTGCAGCCCATTTGTTTACCATGGTTTTGATTGTGGACCAACCAATACCACAGAAAGGCGCAGGGGCAGTGGTCAGGGTGGAGGCACCTTGTCGTGATAGATCGTCAGACACTTCTGAGTGTCCAGGTACCCAACATAGCACGACTTTGTTCCGGGAGGACAGGGCTTGGAGGTAATTATGGCATTCTTTAACCATCCTGGAGGAGATGCTCCATGATGATAGTGCCCTAATAGCAGCTTGGCTTTCTGAGTAGATACAGATGTTTGCTCCCCTAGTTCCCTTGCTAAGGATACTATGGGCGCAGATCTCTATGGCATGAATCACTGCTTGAAAGATGCTGGGCCAGATGCCCATTGCCTATACATTCTGGTGTTGGGCCCAACGACTCCAACACCTACACCCTGCTCAGTTTTGCACAGGGGCTGCCATCAGCCCCTGTAAGCATTATAATGTTTGACGATAGAATTTTTATCATTTTTTTTGTAATTTTTTTTATTAAAAATCTGTTTCTTAAGAAGTATGACCCTGAAAAATAAAAAAACAAAAAGTTAAACATTAGCTATTTTAAATGAATTAAAAATGGTATTTCCCCAAAAACTTAGGATGATCTGAATGGAAGAAGAACCAGGGGGTGGAAACACTTAAGATGACATCTTTTGGTACTTTGTTAAACAAATTAATTATGTTTTTGGTCATATAGTCAGTTTTTTCCTAAAAATCAGCTTTAAAACATTCCATGTTTCGAATAATATATCCCGTTTATGGTCTGAAGATCATTCCAAAAAACCGAATTCCATCACCTTGCACAAAAACTCACTGCCGTTCTTGACATCAGTAGGATGTACACGATTCTATCACATATTTTTGGGAATTCCCTCTCTCATTTTTTGCAAAATCCTTAATTTTGGCGTCGACGTCGCAAATATCATCAACATCGTATCGATTTCCGAAAAGCCCACTTTTTTGAAGGTCCCACAAAACCAACTTATTAATACCTTAGACAGATTGTACATAATTTCTTTTTATTTAATTTTAATTTTGAGAAATTGTATTAATATTTTTATGAATTGCAGTTTTCTAATTTTGAAACCGTCAATCCAAAAAAATTATATTTTTTAAAAACAAAAAATGTATTCTCTGGACCTGCTATACTGATTGCCCCAGGAATGACGTTACCAGATCAGCCTACTTTTGCTCTTAAGGTCCATACTCATTATACAAAACAAAAAGAACAAAACAAATATTTAAAAAAAAAAGAAAATGATCTTACAATATTTAATTATTGAAAAAACTTGGTAAGGTAAAGGAAAATGCTTTACAAATTAAAAAAAAAAATAGTTGCTAAAATGGTTTCTTGTTGAGATGGAATACTTTACAGCCAGCCCTCGTCTGAGCAGATTTGAAATAGATTTAGAAGCAATTGAAATAGAAAACGCCACTTGTCAGCTGAAGCGGCAGGTGTAGTAGCAACAGCGGGGGCAAAGTTGATAGAGGCGGCATAAACTCTAAAAGAATGAAATCGAAAGCGTTGAAAGCGATGGAACTGGGCCAAAGCGCGCATTAAGTCACCATGGCCCAGGCATACCAAATACGGAGAGACAAGTCAACAGGGCCAAAAGCACATATACAACAATTTCTGGCCGGATAATAATGAGCATAATGAAATTCAATGGCTTGGTTAATGAGACAAATAACAGACCAGCAATAACAACAACAACAATAACATTAGCAGGGGCAGGGCAGGAAAAGAATCTGGCACAGACTTAGGCTACTGTCTTTCGACTCATAAACGAATTGAGTCACGTCGCTGTCACCGATACCAACAGCCGTCAGCTTCAGTCCCTGCTGCATGCCAATTATGCGCCTAACGGAGCAACTATGGCTCCAAACATAAATTGGGGCATTTACTTATATAAAAAATGTATAAAGAAAATATTATATACCATACATTTTTTTGCTTTTTTTTTTAGAGCTGACTTCCCTTTCGTTTGGCCGGAACGCAATGTTTGGTCAGTCTGCCAGATACAGCTAGCATACGCATATGTTTTGCATAATTTGTTTTTTTTTTCGTTGTAGCCATATTGTATTGCATTTTTGGCCACAAAGCGATTTCTAGCAACGAAATTGGACAAAATTGTTTTGGACACTGCTGCCCGGGCACGCGCGCATTGGTCAACTTCGGAAAGGTATAAAATCGCGTTACCATCCACTCAATTAATCACAAAGCAATTTCCCTTCACAGAGCCAACAGTAGTGGCCGCAGCGTACCCAAGGATTACCTGCTATACATATATACATCCCAACAATATAAAAACAAATTAAAACCATCAAACTCAATCAATTTCCAAAAAAGTGCTAAAAAATGTGTGCAAAATTTGTTTGTGTTGTGCTTGTGGCCAGCTTTGTGTGCGGTGCTTTGGCGTTGCCCTCACAGGATAATGGTGAAAAGGATTTAGTCAATATGCTTAATAAATTGGATAACCAGGAATCGATTTCACTGTTCGGTGGTCTGCGTATTGATCGCGTCGATACGGGACGCAGCTTTGGCGCCGGCAAGGCCGTTGAATCGTTCGAAGATCGTGCTGAGCGTTATCTGGAAACGCATGAGCTGAATCTTTCGTTCTCCGGCGATGAGGAGGAGGATAATGCTGAGAATGTATACAGCGGACGTGCCATGGATGGTAAGTTACAAAGAGTGTCATAAGAGCACGTACAGCCTGAGAACTTTCACGTAAAGTTTTTTTATGGAGATTTTTTAAAGTGAAAAATTTTTCGTGTTTTTTTTTTTTTTGTTTACTGTGACGCTGCAGTTTTAAATGGAATTTTTATGTTGATGATCAAATTAACTTTTAAAAAACAATATACAACAATATGGCAAACTTTCTTAATTCAAATTAGTTATGCATATTGAACTGTGTTAATAATATCTCGTTATGCAATAATAAATGACGAGTTTGCCTTAGTCGTGATCATTCCATGGACAATGAGTAATATATGATAGCACAAAGAACATATAAAATTAATAGTATATACAAAATACAGAGTATCTCATCTTAAATATGAACAAAAATAAATATATTTTGTAAGAAACTCAGATGTTTTAGGATGGGTCACACTCCTTGGGTCCACACTTAGAAAAAGCTCTTTTCTTGAAAGAGATGCTTTCAAATTCTTGAAATCTGGTTAGCATCAAATTTTTGCGTGAGATTTTCAAAGAGTGATTACTATTTTTTCTTAAAAATTAATTGTAATCGAATTGTTAAGGGAATGGGCTAAATACCCTGGTAGCCATGGCTTACTAAATAAAAAGAGAATAGCTATATTAAAACATGATCTTGGAACCAAGAATTTAATTGTCAAAAGATCATTATTCATTCAAGTTGCCCATTGAAAATAAGTTTATTAGACTTTAGTCTTTATATATACTGCACCCAAAAATAATAAGTATTATAAATCAAGATCTTGTTATCGAGTATTAAATGTCGAAAGTACATTCTTCATAAAAATTGCATACTGATAATAAGATTTTGAGGTATCGTCTTATTATCTAATAATAGATTAACTTCTGTTATGTAAGTTTTAAAACTGCTAAATACGATTTGGCTTAGAGATCACAGCTTGCATATAGTATACTGACAGAAATTTTTTTAAAATACATAAAGCTTATCGAAGATGACTGCTTACAGAATAATGATTAATTAGTAAAGTAATTCTAATTGAGACTTTGAATAATGTTTATCAGGGTAGTTTTTTTTAACATCATCTTGATATACAATATTAGATGAAAAACTCCTAAGATGTTCTTAGTGCTGAGTAACAAGAGTTGAGTTCAAGAAGACAGCTAGCATAGTGGTAGGAATTAGGATGTATTTTTTTAAATAAAGTTTATCGGAGATGATTACATGCAAAAGAGTGATTGATAAGTGAAGTGATTCTCATTAAAATTTTTTTGTTTTTTTAAATAAAGTTTATCGAAGATGACTGAGTTATAAAGCAGTCGATTTACTGCAATTTCATTTAATTTTTTTAAGCGCTAAGCACTTGTTAAGTTAAAGATGACAGTTTGCAAATCATATACTAATGGGAATTCCCTTTGAAATTTTTATAAATTTTATTGCAGATGATAAAATCGAAAAAAATATGTATTACTTTTTTACAATTTTTATATGCTATTTTAGTGCGATTTTCCGCATTTCAAGCTAAAAAGCAATTCTTAAAATCTTGTAGAAAGTTTCAAGATGACGAGATAAGATCACTTGTCATTGGCATTCACATTTTAGGCGTACACATAAGATCCTATTTTTCTAATAAAGGATGGAAAAAACATTAGCTCACAAAACACATCCATCAAAATCCAATACACTCTTCCAAATTTGGAATTTTTCTTTAGTAAATCAACTTTTCGCTTTCTACGAATTCTTCCTTAAAGTTTTCTTTCCTTTTAAATGTATTATATGGCTTATTGAGCCCATTTCTATGCAACTCTTCTTACTTATGCTATTAATCTTTTAATATGATTTCTTTTGCTAATTTTCTTTAAGTAAGTTCCTATTTTTATAAAAATAAATTCTTCTTAAAGCTTTAAAGCTTTTAATACGTCTAAATTAGTCAATTCCCATGTATTTGCAAGTAATTCTTATATTCAACACGCGACTTTAGCATATGATTTCATTAGTCCACTCATCTTCCAAAGCTTTCGTTTGTACGGGAAGTTTCTTGTCTTCCAAATTGAAATCTTCAAAGGGAATCGCATACATAACAACAAAAGAATGTTGATCATAAACATTTTACAGAATTAGAGCCATTTTTCTTTGTCTTATTAAAGATAAAGTTATTTTTTAGTTCGAAAAATTATGCTTATTTGTTTACATATTTCACATTTATAAACTTTGCTAATTAAGGCTTCCCAGAAAGCATATTTTGACTTTCATCTATTCATTAAGCTTACTTAGTTTTTTCCTCCATCCATAATTTAATTTTTTTTAAGTTTTTTTCTTACTCCCTCTTGTTGACAAAAGCAATTTAAATGGCAAAAATTATTGATTTTTCCGGAAATAAATTGTATATTTTTTTTGTGTGGCAAAATTGTTGACCCACATTCTAGCTGACTCTTTAGACCACAAGATGAATGCCTAGTTTTTGAGCTTTTACGGAAATATAATACTTTTTAACTCTTAATTTGCTTACATGTAGACATACAGAGATTTCCTACTTTAAGGCATTTACGTGAGTCATGCTTAAATGTATTTTAAAAGAGTCTTCTTTGAATGAAGTTTGGTTAGTCCTAGAGGCTTTATTCAATTCAAGACTACAGCTTGTTCAGACACACTTTACTCAGCATTTTACCTCAGAACCTCTTCAATTCGCATTGAACTTCTTTTATAAATAGACAAGCTATTTGCATAACACAAGTCTTAAGTTGCCTAGTGAAAGCTACTCAGTTATATTTACAAGCAGATGGAACAAAAACTACTTTAAAAAACACATGTTTTAAATTTGCATAGCTGTCTGCAGCATGCCTCAAGTTACGCATACGCAACGTGCAACAAAGCTGCAGCCAAGTCAGTCAACTTGTCTAAGAAAAAACTATGGCATACCCTTAGGCGCTGATGAAAAATCAAACGAGCTTTTCTTTGGGTGCCAGCTTTACTCTTGTTGCATACTTTTAGTAATACCATTTTCGTTTTTTATTGGAATTTTTATAGAATCTCGTAGCAAGCGTATGAAGAAAATGTTGCTGCCACTGCTGTTGGTTTTGAAACTGAAGAAGGCTATTATTGTCAAGGTGATGTTCACCATTATCAAATTCATCTCACTGAAGGCTTTGGCTATTTCCTTCCTTGCGCTCATACTGGCTGGTAAGTGAAGCTGCTCCACTTGTAGTTGCACTCTGTGACGTCATTAAACTTTTGATTTGTGTTTGCTTGCACAGGTGCCACATTCTTCAAGGATCTGCTGGCCAAGAAGAAGGATCACATCACCACTGCCTACATTACAGGCAGCCCATTGAACGCTGAGATTGTGCACTCCGACTGGAACCGCAATGGTCAGGCTAGCGCACAAGAATTGGCCTACAATCATTATGGTCTGGCTCAGCCCTTCTAAGCTATAAACGCGCTCCGACAACTGTTTCTATATATGCCCAACTTTCCTCCTGCTCTTTACCCGCTTTCACTTTCACTTTTCCCCCATCCATCTATCATTCAAGACTTTTACTATATCTATATGTTTATGAAGAATGGCTAAATTCGTTGTAGTGTTGTAGTCAATAATTATTTAAGTATTTAGTTAGTTAGCTGCGACATACCAAAAAAAACCAAAAACAAATACCAACCACGACCAGGACCAGGATATTGATCATGGAACTGCTTAAATATATATATGTATGCGCCATATTTATTGCACCTAAAAAAACAAAACAAAAAAAAAAAAAAACGCGTAGCTCAGGTTCTTTTATCGATAACATGCACTAAGAAAAAATGCCTGCTAATCAATAAAATTGTACTTACTAAGTATTTATTTGAATATTTTAAAGCAATTGAATAAAAATGATTCATCAAAAAATCGGCTTTTTATTGCGTTAGTTTTAAAGCATAGTTTAATTATCGATAACAAACACTTAGACAAAATGATTTATAATTAATGTTGTTTTAAAAACTCAATGTTTATTTGAATAATAAAAAGCAATTGACTAAAAAAAAAAACAGACTTTTTGCTGCACTTAAAAACAACGCATGTACATACATCGATAACAAAATTTTAGCCGAAATAACTGGTGTTAAAAATTTAAATAATAAGGTTAAATAATTCAAAGCAATTTAATAAAAATTGTTCATAAAAAACTGTCTACTTACAGAAATTAAAAATAAGCGTAGCTCAAGCTTATTTATCGATAACATGCACCCAGACAAAAGCTTGATAAATGTTGTTGTTAATTAATTGTTAGTTGTATTTACTTAAATAATTTTAAGCAATTATAAAAACTTTTCATTAGAATAAACTGAAAAAAATGCGGAGCTTCGGTAAATTGATCGATAACATGTACTATTTCAAAATACTTGCAAATCATTTGCTATTTATTTAAATAAATAAAAAAAATCGATTACAACTTAAAAAAAAAAAACAAACCTCTGGTTATCGAAAACATGCAATGAAAAAAATAATAAATAAATTCGATTTCACTTACTTAGTATTTCTTTGAATTCATGAAAGCAATCGTTTTGAAACGATTCATAAAATCTCCAAACAATCTATTCATAACACTAGAAAATCAAAATACATTTATCGATAACATGCGTAAAGTACATATATTATTACTAGTCAACCTTTTTGTAATAATTGATTATTGGAATAAATTGAAACAAAAAATTAATGATTGCAAAAATCTCAAAACTGTCCAATAGTGGTAGGTACTTAAAAAACTTAGTTAATTTATCGATAATATGCGCCGAGGAAATTTCTTGCTATTCAATGTAATAGGACTCAATAATTATTTTTTTTTAATAATTTAAAGCAGTCGAATAAAAATAATTCATAACTAAATCCAAAAAATTTAACCCTAAAGACGTAGCTCAGGTTCATTTATCGATAACATGCTCTAAGACATGCTGTAATCAATTTTATTGAAAGAACCCATTATTTATTTAAGCGCACTAGTAAATATGACTAAATAAAAATCACAAAACTTACTAATGCACTCAAGTTCATTTATCGATAACAATAATCAAAGCAGTCGCACTAACTAATTATTAATTTGTATAATTTGAGCAATTGAAAAATGTGATATAAAAAAACACAAAAATGTCTAATTATTCCACCGCGTGCGTTTAATTTATGTATCGATAACATGAAGTAACAAGAATTTCCTACTAATCAATGTGATTGTACTTACTTAGTATTGCAATTGCAAAAAAAAAAAAATACAAGAATCCCAAAGCTGTCAATAAATTGCTCAGAAAGCAAAACACGTAGCTCAAATTAATTTATCGATAACATGCTTTAAGACAAAATGTCATTTAATCAATGTTATTGAAATAACTATTTATTAACTTAAGTAATTTAAAGCAATTGAGTAAAAATTAATTTATCAAAAAAATTCCATAACTGCCGGCTTAGGTACTAACCATTGACCCATAGAGCCAAATCTAGCTTCAAGATTTATTACTTCATAGTTGAAAGAAAGCCAAACAAATTTAAGAGCGTTAAGCGAAAAGCGAAAGAAAAAGTATCTAACTTGGCATAATGAATATGTAGTAATAATTAACGCTGACCACTTAGCAAAACATCTTATTTCAGCTTCTAGAGCTACAGCTCAATTAAGGTAGCTTGCAACAAGACCGTGCCCCCTGGGAAACACGAGATCCCAAATGCTAGCTGCAGCACGCGACTTCTCTGTGTACTGCCATCTAATTAGATATTGGTGTATGATGACTTTGGTGACAAAGCTAGTTGGACTTTTCGCTAGACTGACTCTGAAAATCGAAAGTGCCATTGGCAGTGGGCCACACTGGGCGGTTGCTCGCTTGGACGCAGCCGACTGACGCTGGGAAAGAATTTCGACCACAAATCGTGTGTAATTAGAAAAGCAGCTAAAATGTGGCAGCAATGACGCATAGGGTGCTGCCACAGCTGCTGCGTAGTGAAAGGGAGTTTGTTTTTTTTCTGTCTTTCTACAATTTCTAACAGTTTCGTGTATATAAGGCAAGGCCATAAAATTGAGCTGCTGCAGTTGCAAAGTCATAACTCATTCAATAAGATCCCGCTGCGGTCCTACTATACCCTTGGATACATAAAATGTTGCTGCTTAAAACCTTGGAGTACTTGTTATATTTGGTGCTTTTTATATTCATGTGCAAATATGCGCAGGCTGCAAGTTTGCAGCCCACAAAATCCACAACAGCACCGGCGGAGACCTTAAGGCAGCCACAGAGGGAACCACTGAGAGCGGCACTACAAGAATGTGAGGCATCGGCCTTCAGCTGGATGTGCCTGAAAATAGAGTTTGTCAAGATTATGGAGCGTCTGGCCGAGCAGCAGGAGCTGTCAGTGCTGCCGGGTGTAAGCGTTGTCAAAGATGCCAATGCCACTGAATTAAAGACCACAGAGCTAATGGCGGGTGAGTTTACAATTGTGCCTTAAACTGGCCACATCTAACCCGCTGTTCTTAGAGGTGGCACGCAGCTATCCCGGCGATCCCAACACACGCTTAAATGGCTATATATTGGCCAAAATGGAAAACCTGCTTAAAACACGCTCTCTGCGCTTCCGTCTGCTGGATGACAAGACCGTCATGGAGGCACGCTCTGCGGTCACCACCGGGCGCAAGCACAAGTTTGGCAAAAAGGGCGGCTTGGAAGCTATTATAGCCGCTGGCATTATGATGAAGGGCATGCTGATGGCCTTGGGTCTGGGTGCCATAGCGCTGACAGCGGGCAAGGCATTGATGACGGCGCTTATGGCATTAACACTCTCAGGTGTGCTGGGTCTTAAGAGTTTGGCAGGCGGTGGTGGCAAGTCCACCACATATGAAATAGTAGCCAAGCCCGTCTACACTTCCAGTCACTCGCACTCAGTGAGCCACGAGGATGCACATGGACATGCTGCACACTACGGTGGCGGCGGGAGTGTAGGCCATAGCGCCAGCGGCTATGGAGGTTATGCGCGTGCTATGAAAATCGTAACGCCGAATAATCTGTGAAATTAGAGTGGAGTGTACTAAATTAATTATTTATTATTAATATTTATTTATTATTAATATTTTATATATATAAATATTTATTTAAAAAAAAAAAGAAGCAGAAGAATTGAAATGATCTCTCAAGACAAGACTGTCTTAAATGTGTCGGTAAAGTGTAAGACTAGCAAGCATGTATAAGAGCAGTGGTTGGCAAAACTCATACAAACAAACATTTCTTTGTGTAAGTAAGCAGCGCAGTAATCAGGAGCGCTCAAGAGCATAAGATCGATACTGCCGACTGCGCTGCGGCAGAATTTTGTGGCCTATCCATGCGTGTTATGCAAATTGAGAGACTGGCCACCACTGTTTAAGAGGCATGTTGTCTACAGCGAGTGTTTGTGACAGTCTAGGAGAGAAGTGATCCTTAATCATTTAATAAGTGGTCATTAGTGTTGGTAAAGGGTAGGATTTGGGCAAAGCCCCCAGGGAACATCTTTATTGCTATTTGGTGGCTGTGTTGTAAATACTTCTCCATCGAGGCAATAAAAAACGAAAAATTATGTACAACAAAAGACGATTTTTTTTTAAAAATAATTTCCTTTTATTTTTTGTCATACAATAGAAAGGAACAATTTTTTATGCCTTCATAATAATTTACTCTCATAATTTTTTATTCATTTCCGTAATGAATAACTTTCTTAAATTGAAAAGCAGTTGAAAAATTTTCTATCAAACGTTTTTTGAAATAAGCTTTTTTTTTTTCGATTTTAAAATATGTGTCTTCATTTCTTCACGTATATCTCCAGTTGTACTAAACCGAATTGAATACCTTATGACATTTTTGTCATATGAAATAGTTTTTTTGTTTTTGTTGGAAAAAATTCTAAAATAATTAAAATAGACTCATACTTTATGAGGAAAAATTATAATTTGAAAAAAAAAAAAAAAAAATCAAAGTCGGTAAAAAAATAAATTGTGGCTATTTTTTAAAAAATAAAGGGTTCTCTTCCCTGACATATTGAAAAGTTTGACATTTTTTGGATAGATAGCAATAGTCTGCTTTTTTTTCCCCCATCTGAACTTCGAGACATTCATGTTGTGGAATCTTTTGGCCCAAAATTTTAAGACTATTAGTTATATACCTTATTGCTGCAATTAAATATCAGCGCATAAAATGTCAAAAAGATTTATATACATATACATACTATACATGGGCGAAAATAATTTTATAACACTAGTTTACAGCAATATGTATCCTCAACATGTTTTACTCGTTTCCGTAGTAAAAAGGCACGCTAAATACGAAAATGAAGTCCAAAAAGTTTTTCATGGAACGGATTTCGAGATATTTCGATAATTTTAACAAGTACTCACAATGTAAATATTTTTCATAATTCCCAATTACAGATTTATTGGAAACTGAATATTTAGGTTGATTCGAAAAAATTTCGAAAATTATAACAAATACATAATTTAAATACAATATAAAATTTTTTTTTTATTTTCAAGTTTTATCTTTCAAAAGAGTACATATTTATTTATTTTTCTATTTAATTCTCATTGATTATTCAGAAAAGCCAGCTCAATTTTTAATTTTTAGGTTAAAAAAAAATATTGTTATCCTAATATAAGAGAGAAATTTTTAAAATATTTTATCAAAAAAAACTTTTTTAATATTTATATTTCTTAGTTTCAAATTAGTTCTATAAAGAAGAGAGTATTTAAATATTAAATCCTTAATAAATTCATAAACCACTTTTAGCAAAAAAGAGTTGAAGTGCTGAATATGGGCAATTACAAAAATCAAAAACACCGATTTATTATTTTTTAGATTAGATATATGTACCTACTTATGTAGAATAATCACATATATTGATTTTTAGTTTTAACAAGATTTTTTTCCCTTTTTTTATTTAAATTATATTTAAAAAAAATACCTAGTTCTTGGGTTTCAAGCGATAATACAATTGTTTAAAAATAAACAAAAGGCATATCTCAATATTGCCAACCGAGAGAAGGCATAACATTTTTTACTTTTCATGAGCTCTCAGAAAGTTTTTAACATTAGGTAAAAAGTAGCCCCCTTTCGGAACCCCATGCAATAACTTAAAATATCATGCATTTACAATAATTACATTAGTTCCGAATTTTAAACAGCTGTAACAAAAAAAAAATCTTTGCAACAGTTGTGCTGCCAACTTCAGAATCAAATGATCATCTTGCTGCTTTTGGCAAACTTGCTGTGTACTATGATCAATCCGATTGATACTGGGACAGCACGTTTTAAACGTGAGCTTAAGAATTCTTCTAGTTTATGCTCAATATAATTATGTTACCCACAGGCTGCGATGAGATGGGAATTTGCAAAAGGGCTTTTTGTAATGTGGCCATCGAGGAGAAAAAAAAAATATGTGCCAAAACGGAACGATGCTGCCTTACTATAGTCATAGAAAAACGAAGAGGGTGAAAAATAAATTAAATTAAAGGTGTTTCAGATGACTCTTTTGATTAGCATTAATTAAAACATATGTTTGAATGTTTTATTGTAAGATTTTCTCTCCTTGGACTTTCTATTTCAGTCATAATTAAAATGCTCCAGTTGAAATCAGAGTATAAAAAGACGGAGAGCTATGGACACAGCATTAGTCTTACTTTTAAATGAAAGTGAAACGTAAATCAATGGGAGCCATAAGGTCGATACTGCTACTAGGCTGCTTGCTGGCCCTGAGCCAACTAAACGCAGCTGCTGATTCAAATGCTGCCCAGAAACAGTTCTATATACATCAAACCGATGAGCGCTTTGATGCTGTGAGCCAGTTGGAAGCCACAACGGAGCTGACCAGACAATTGACCACCGAACCCGAGGATTTAACTAAGCTCAAACATCTTGGCGTGTTTAATAAAAAACATTTAAATAAATTCACCACCTTGCCACCGGGCACCACCTTGGCGCCTTTTAAAAAGTGGGCCAACAAGTTGGCAAATTTCCAACAAAAACATCGTCAGCAGGGTAAATTGAAGCAAAAGTTTAAGTATAAGAAAACTACCACCATACCAACAACAACAATGGCACCATAATAACGCGACTAGAAAGACGCAACCATCGAACTAAACATTAGTTCTTTGAGCGGAAAGGTACCAAAGCTGCCTGCATGATCCATGGTCATAAGCTGCTGAAATGTTTCTTATTGTTACTTTTATGATGTATTTATTAAATATTTATTTTATTTATAATAAATTTTTGTAATGCTAATTGAAGCTCTTCATTATTATCATTAGCGGCCATAAGCAGGTCACTTGGTTGGATTTCTGCTAACTTTTAGCACATTCATAAAACTCGTAATTTCTCTAGTAACCCAATTTCGGATCTTTGCCTTTTTTTTGCCATATAAAAGCGGTTCTAGAATCCATTTTTAGTTAGTATTTTAAAAAACGCCATGGCTGCACTTTGTAAGCGTAAGTAATCAGTTCTTTATAAGCCTTTTAGAACACAGCCTTAAATTTATACGCTCTCCTGGCAGTTCTTTTCGCTTTACTGCTTGGACTCGGGCTCACTAATTGCCAAGATGTGGACACCACAACCACCACGGAAGCAGAGCCTGTTACTACCGAGGAGTTTACGGTGCCCATGCCCGTAAAAGTACCTCTTACACCTGTTGAATTCAGCTTAGAAAAGGATAAACATGCAGCCAGTACACCTGACGAACTGTCACCTCATCCAGCTGAAGTCCACCCTTTTGAAGCACACCATTTCGAGGAGCACAATTGCAATCATGAATATACCGCACATTATCCACCATTACCACCTCCGCCACCACCACCACCTTACTTTCTGTTGCAACCATTTTACTATCCATTGCCTATGTCTACGTCTTATCCATCCTATTATCCCTATCCATCCTATTATCCTTACGATGCACCTCCTGCCTCACATAAGCCCAGTTTTAGCAAAAAGAAAGCCAGCGCTTTTAAGAAAAAGCTTTTGGCCAAAAAACTAGCTGAGCCCGCAAGTCCCACGAAAGTGTAAAATTAATAAAACTGTTATCACACAATTATTTTTAGTTTTAATTAACAACACTTAGGTAATTTAATTAATATCAAAAATTGCACTGCTCGCAAATAGAAAAAATCCAGAGCATACTTTTAGGAAGCAATTAAAGCACTTTCTCTCTCTTTCTACCAGAGCCAGCCAGCCACATCTTCATAAGCACCCAGTAGAAAACTTTGTGCTTACATAGTTGCTGCCGTGAGCTTTATTTCCAAGCGTATTAGATTTAACAATGAAATATTGCAAATTAATTCCAGCTTAAACACTGACAGCTTTAAACGATTATGTACTAAAGCAAACAAATCTTTTGCCATAGTAAAATTAAATTCAAAAGATTTTAAAAAAGACGGCATAACGTTGAAGTACATAAAATTCTATAAAATATGCTTTGGCTTAATCACACAGCCAACACAATTTGGACTGTACGATATTCATTTTCACATCGATCGGACATTTATTTATAAGATCTTGACCTGTTTTCATAGAATCTGTTGACAATTTCAATTGAACTTGACAAGTTCGCAATATTCATACCGTAGGAATTCCTTCCTTAGACTGTGCACTATCTTGTTTGTCTAGAATAAAGAAAGCTGCAGGTGACACAATTACTTTCAGCTTCTCAATATATTGTTTAGCTAAACTTCGGTTCAAAGAAATGACTGACACGCGCATGAATTGCTGAAAAGTTTTACACCAACCAAACCGCAAAAATGACGGAACTCAGCACTACTTCCATCACTTACAAAACTAAACTTTCTGGCACTTTCTTACTGGGATGCTGCAAACAGTGACGTCACAAACATGTCAGGCAACTAAAGATAATCAGTGCATACTTTGCGCCAGCTATAAAATTCTCGCTAACGCACTCTGCTCTTCCACTCTCATTTCACATTAAGCGCTCATATGGCACCCACAGATAGTCACATCTTTCCGCTTCTTGTTGGCAAAAAGCCGCACCAGAGCAGCTTTAGCCTCAGTTGTTTTTCAACTTTAGCCGCCAAACGTTTCCCACTCTTGAAATTAACGCGCTGCCGTCGGATGAAATATTAAACCACACACAAAAGACAAAAAAAAAAAGTGAAAGACTTTGTCTTTAATATTCCCGCAATTTGACAAGATTAATTCTTAATATGAAATTTGTAATTCGCTTGTAAAAAAGAAACAGAGAGCGAAAGTATATATAAAGACAACTACCGCTAATTAGACGTCACGCTCCATGCGAAAATGTGCGCAAGAATTAGGCGTTAATGGACGTGCGTGTGAGAGTGTCTGAGTGCCTGAGAGTGTGATCGTGTTGGTGTGACCATGTGTGTTTAAGAGTAAAAGCCAAGACCCGTAGCATGTCATTTACTGCACACACCGAAAATTATTGTAAGTGAATGCAAATATTTGACCCAGTTTAGTGTGGCCAGGCAACAAACTGACTGACGTGCTAACTGAATGACCGACTAACTGACTGCATGAGCGTTTGGTCCAGCTGTTATCAACCAAAAACCTGTTTTTTTAAATGACTTTGGGTATATTTCCGTTGCAGTCTTAGTGCGCTTTTTAAAAGTGAAATTTGGAAGCTGAAATTCAGCTTAAACCTGCAAAGTTCTTGCGGTTTTGCCCAAGTTCCCCGCTGTCTATATATTTTTGAGTTATTAGCGCATGCGCTGCTTCCACCACTAGATAACTATCTGCTAGCATCTCAACGCTCTGATACCTTAGCATGGCTTTGGTGTTTACTAGAAGATACTTTGCTAGTCTACCAATTAAGTTGTCTAGCTAGCATGCCTAGCTGCAGTTAGCTTCAAATTGTTCACATTGTTCTACAAATTGTCTTGAATAATGCCACAGCGCTATTAAAAGAAAGTCACTTGACACCAAGCATATTCAATACGCAATTAAACAGCTTTGATGCGTTCATATGAAATTTTTACAAAAATTCACTTAATTTTTTTCTTGAGCTGTTTACACATTTACAGCTGCCCAACCCAAACCTTTTCCCTTTTTTGGCTTTGTTGTCTAAAGATACGGAATAGAGAGTAAAGAAATAAACAAAAGACAAAAACAAAAAAAAATAATCAGCCCACGTTGTGCTCATAAAACCCATAAATTACTGGGCACCATAAAAATATCCAATTATGCTTTGCGGCTTTCTAGGGTTAAGGCAGCTTTTTAAATGCAATTTTTCTAAGCATTGGCAAAATAGATAAGTTTAAATCTGACGAGAAGTTAACCGACACTTTAATACTCCGCAACAATTTTACCAACAAAAAAACAGGTTGATGTGTGAGAAGTATGCATATGTGTAGAGCTGGGAATGAAACATCAAGTTTGTTTGTTAATTAGGCTCACATTTCTTACATAATTTCAAAATTAAATTTCTTTTGCCGTTAAAATCTTATGATAACGCTCGCTCACTTGAAAAGCAAATCATAAAAAGTTTTATATACATTTTTTAATGATTGATGAGACGTTTTTATGGGAATTATTTTCATATATAATTTGATAAATCTCTTATACCCCTACCCTATACAAAGTTGGTATAAAAATTCGACAATTTTAATAGCTTTTTTTCTTCCTAGTTAAGGGATCCAAGTCCCAAAGGGATTTGTAAAAAGCGTCAATATCTATGAGGCTGGCATATTTTTTACTGTTTTTGATACTATTTAGAGCTTCAAGTTGTAATGGCTGCGCCATTGGTTTTTTTATCGCAGCTAAAATTTCTCGCACCCTGGTTCTCGCAGCTACTTTTCTCGCTGTTTGTCATTTTGGGACAAAAATATCGCATGCGAGAAAAATCCAAGCATGGTTTGTTTGCTCTGCCTGTTAGCTTTAGTCTGACACTAAAAGCTCAATATGTCAGTAGGTCGAACCAAGATCGCCACCACCTTTAGGGCGTTGAATTCTTTGAATCGGCAGCTATAAAAGAGCTACAGCAGCCTGATTCGGCCTCTTACTCTTACTCTGATTCTAATTGTGCCTCGAGCTATAACCGCCGTCAGTTGGTCAAGGAAAAATTCTAATTTTGGCCACGTGCTGAACATTCTTTGTACATACTACAAGAAATAAGCAAATAAAATCCTTAATTACCAGTTAATAAAAAAAAAAAAAAAAACTGACAAAGCAAATCTGGCCGAAATAAAAGTTTTAAGACTCAAAGATAAAATAAAAGAAAATCAAATAAATAAATAAAAAAACTATATTGGAAAACGATCCCAAGATTTTATTAAAAATTATTAAACGGCAGACTAAAATCAAAATTAAGTACATATCAGCTGTTGAACTAACTATAAATCAATCAGCGAAAAGAAAAAAAAAAGAACTAAAACGAATAAAAACGTAAAACAGAGTAAAACATCTGAGGTCATTAACCTTCAACGGGGCTTAATCCGCTCTACTTAGAGGAACCAGCTGATCCAAAATTCCAGCCATCGATTGAGCTTTAAGCGCTCTCCCGCCCTCCCGGCTTCCGCCGATTAGCAGAATCAGCAGTTGCAAGCGCGATCTAAAGACGGGCGCATCATAGCGATCGGCGAGCGCGTTTTAGATTTATTTTAAATATAAAATAAGGTGCCATAAATTTATATAAGTGAAAACTAATTACAAAAAGAAACTAAATTTAAATCGAAAATTTGGAAAAAATTAAATAATTCATAGTGTTTACGTAATTCCCCATTATGTGCTTGTGAGAGTAAAAAGTGGTCCCAAAGTAGGTGCAATATAAAGTATTGAATATATACATATATCCCTACTTAAAATATGTGAAAAAAAAAAAACTATTTCAATATACTTAGAAAAAAAATCTAAAGATAAAGAAAAGAAAAAGAAAGAAAGAAGTTGAAATCGAAAAAAATAAAAAAAAATAAAAAAAAGTGCTGCTTAAAAAAAAATTAAATGAATATTTAAAGTTCCGCCTCACATCCCCTGCCCCCATCGAATTGTGCGAATTTTTTTTTCTTTTAATTTTTTTTGTGAACAACAAAAATGTGCAAAATTTAAATTGCAGCTTAATCATCTTTATCATTGATTCCCGATGGAAGGCCTTCCAGCGTTGGATGTTACAAAAACCATGTAAGTTTTTAACACACATTGTTGTTGTTCTTTTTCTCTCTCTTTTGTGCAAAATTCTATCCAGCCATGTGCTTCATGAAAGCTCCCTAACATTAAAATTCAAATAGAGCTTAGTAACTGATATCTCTTATACCATTTTATACCCTCACAAGAGTGTAATGCACGGTTCCATTAGTTATCTTAACATTTAAATTAAAAAAAAAAAAAAGAAAAACTGTAAAATTAGTCTTAAGTCGCGTTTCTGTTTCTAGCGTTGAATTTTAAAGATTTAGATTGTCGAGTTAATTGCAAAATCTGTTTTTATTAGATATAAAAAAAAAAAAAAAAAAAAAAAAAATATTACCATCACCATCTAACTACTAATGTAATTTTTTTTTAAACAAATTGTAAATGGAGTCAAACATAAATAAATTAAGATATAGATGTATTCTCAGAATATAAATTTGAATAAATTGTTATGGTATCGTTAAAAGAAATTATGATGTGCTAAAATTTAGTTATTTCCCTGATGACATAGGCGTATAAAATGTAGGCAAAGTTTTGTTTTGGGGGTTTTGACTACTTCTGTGGTCGAAACCATGGTAGGGTATTGGGTATAGACTACGAGGAGCAACCACCACCTTAGCCCTCGTCACGACTGGACCAGTTAATTAATTCCTTCCCGTTTGGTTCCCTTTGATCAAAAAGCAAGACCAACCTTATCTTTTCAAGAGTGAAGCTCTTTTTACTAGGGACTCTATAATAATCAAAGTATGATATCTGGAGGCCAAGGCGTAGCAAAACCCACCCCAAACTACCCAAGAGCTAGGGAATCAAAGGGTCCCGCCTCGCTACTTCCTTGTCATCCCAGCTGAAGAAAAATTTTTTTCTTAAAAAATAAGGCAAAGATTGATACATATTTTGTGGCGCCCAACGTGGGGCAATGTTTGCCTAAAAATCCTGTGGCAAAATTTCCAAAGGATTTCTCAAGTCTTACGGTATTCAGTCTCGATTAACATACATACATATATGTACATAGGCAACAAGATTGCCAGATTAGAATCGTAGATAGCTTTGATTGAAATTCAAGCCTTATCATCGGCTTTTGGAAATAATAGTACCATGCTTTAGTTTGGTTGTTTTCTTTGAAAAACTAATAAAAAAAAGTTTATAGTGTTGGAATAGATGTAGTTTAAAAACCAGTTTTTGGAAACAAATATTGAATTTGGTTCGATATATGGCCAATGGCTTATTTAGCTATTGTCTACCTCAAGAGATAGAAGAAATACTAAAACTAATAAAATATCATCATAATTAACATCTGCTAGAAGTACTTCTGTTGCCCTTAACTTATGCTCGTTTGCTTTCGTAATTGTTTTATCAAGGTTTATGCTATTTTTGTTGATTTCCTTGAATACTAGCATATACTGTCTTGGATTCTTGTGTATTTAGCCCAGCTTGAATACCCTGCCGATAGTCACTGTGTTATCTTTTCAGGATAGAATGAAAATATATTGAACTAGATTGAGCAAATTACCTATTTCCAAATTCATAGCATTTTCAGTTATTCGGTTTGTCCACATCGTGCAATTTGGTAATCTGCTCTGGAAATTTATAGTTTATGTAGTACCTGCGTAACTATACCGAGTAAATTTATCAAGTTGTGATGTGTCAGATTTTATAATTTATGTGTTTTTGTTTTGGAATTTAGTGTCAATAGCCCGAATAAAATCCCTAATTAATTAATTGTGTCCATTTGTGTTGCCTACGCTTTATATTGCCTATATATGTCATTGTCAGGAAAGTTTTAAAGAATTGAATTTTATTTAAAAAAGAAAACTTATATTTTTACTATGCCTATTGAACATAGTCCTCAAGCTCCAGCTGCGGCTGTTGAGAATAATTGTTGTATTTGTACTCAAATTATGTCAAATACTGAGACTTGTTATCTTACACCATGTCAACATGTGTGCCATAAACTCTGCCTTGAAAATTGGCTAGAGTCGCATACCAATTGCCCAGAATGTGACCAAGATTTAACTCTTGAATCGTTAAAAGTTGTTATTGGAAATTGTTCGCCGAAAGGTAAACCAAGACAACCTCCACCAAAAATCATACATCGCCCAGTAACACGCAACTTGGCCAAAGCTTTAAATCAAGTGCAAGTGCCAGTTGAACCAGTTCATGAACCTCAAGTTTCTGATGTTAGTCAGAATCCGTTACCAGTATTAGACAATAGCAGCAGTTCTAATCCAGTAGAAGCTCCTATGCCTAGATCCAGCGCTGGTCCAGGAAGAGGTAGGCCTAGGCGTTCTGCAAATACTCGCCGGCCTAGAGAACCAACCATGGATTATTCTGTGATCCAAAATATGATTGAACAAACGGTAACACGACTCATGTCATCGCTTAATGTGGGTCAACCAAATCCTCAAAATCGCTCTGCTGTACAAACCGCTCCTAGAAGTCGAGATTCTCCAATTTCTAATACATCTTTGCATCCTAATAAAGTAGCAGATATCATGCAACGCTGGAATGTGCATTTTGATGGTTCAGCCGAGGGTTTAAGTGTAGAAGAGTTTATCTATCGTGTTAAGTCCCTTACTGATGAAACCCTGGACAGTGATTTTTGTGCATTATGCAAGCATGCTCATATTTTGTTTATAGGTCAAGCTCGTGATTGGTATTGGCGATATCACAAGCAAGTTGATCAAATTTTATGGTCCGAATTTTGTGTTGCACTTCGTCAACAGTATAAAGATTATCGCTCTGCTTTTATGACGAAAGAAGAAATAAGGTCTCGCAAACAAAAGCCTGGCGAAAGTTTTTCGTCCTTTTATAATTCTATTGCTTCCTTAATGGACAAATCTTCAATCAGAATGGATGAAGAAGAGCTGCTCGAAATACTTAAAAACAATCTGTTGCCTGACTTACGTCTTAAACTTCTGTATCAGCCAGTGCATTCTGTGGGCCATCTGCGAAGGTTAGTTCAAATGAATGAAAGCCTTACGCGTGAATTAAATACTCGATCTGAACATGTTGCTAAATTAAAACCACCTATGCCTCGTCGTCAAGTATACGCAGTGGAGGAACACTGTGTTGAGTCAGAATCGGAAATTAATGATGATCCTGAAGTTGCAGCTATTCGCATACCAAATCCAAAACTAAAATGCTGGAACTGCGATGCACCTGGACATATGTGGGAAGATTGCCTAGCAGATCGTCGCATATTTTGCTATGGCTGTGGTGCTCCCAATATTTACAAGCCACAATGTCCGATATGCATAAAAAGGATGTCGGAAAACCGAAAAAAGGGCGTATCCAACAACAGCAGGATACACCCGAAGCAATAAAACAAAATTTAATCCCTGAATTAGGAAATAGTAAGGAAAATATACAGGTCCCTACTCAAATTTTAAAACGTGAGATAGAAGAATCCCAACTTTCTCCGTTAGCCACCCATATTGTGCCATATGAAGATAGATTAGAAAATTATCTTAAAGTTAGAAATCGTATCTTTAATGAAAACCGACCCAAAAGTCGTCGTAATACTTTAAGAATTAGAAATTATTATAAAAATAAAATACACTCACTCAAGCTATTAGTTTCTGCAGTAATCAATAACCAATACGATGGTCGTAGTTATGCTGAAGTTGAATTTCTAAGATATAAAGAATTTGGTATGTTAGATACCGGCGCAAATGTTAGTTGCATTGGAGCCGAATTAGCAGTTGAGGATTTTTCAGCTTTTGCAGCCTATAAGTCCCTTAATATTAAGTCCAAAGTAAAGACTGCAGATGGCCAACCTCACACAGTTACAGGTGTTTTAAGAGTTAATCTTAAATATAATGCAATGATTAAACCTATGACATTGTATGTAGTCCCATCGCTAACTCAAAGATTGATTTTAGGTATTGATTTTTGGAAAATCTTTGCCCTTGCGCCTCATATTATTTGTCCTCTAGAAATAGTAAACCCAACTTCAACAACATTAGACACAACCAATTCTTATCCATTATCTTCTTTGCAATTACAACAGCTTGAAGTAGTAAAGAAATTATTCCCTGATTGTTCGGAAGGTTTAGGAAGAACTAAGTTGATTAAACACCATATTGACGTTGGTGAAGCCAAGCCTGTTAAGCAACGTTACTACCCAGTAAGCCCTGCTGTAGAAAAGATACTTTTTTGAAGAAATCGATCGCATGTTAAAGTTAGAGGTTATTGAGCCCGCCTCTAGTGCCTGGAGTTCGCCTATGCGCCCAGTAATAAAGCCACACAAGATTCGCCTCTGCTTAGATGCAAGAAAACTAAATGATGCCACTAAGAAGGATGCTTATCCTTTGCCTAGCATAGATGGCATATTTTCACGATTGCCAAAAGCTAATTTAATCACCAAATTAGATTTGAAAGATGCTTACTGGCAAATCGAATTAACAGAGGAATCTAAGCCATTGACTGCCTTTACTGTGCCAGGTAGACCTCTCTACCAATTTAAGGTAATGCCATTTGGCCTATGTAACGCTCCGTCAACAATGTGTCGCCTTATGGATGAAATTATTCCAGCTGATCTCCGTCATTGCGTTTTTGGATATCTTGATGATTTGTGTATTGTTTCAGAAGATTTTTCGTCCCATCTAGCTGTGCTAATTCGAATTGCTGAGCAATTTCGAAAAGCTAATTTAACTTTAAATATTGCAAAAAGTAAATTTTGTGTGACTAGTATAAATTATCTCGGTTATATTATTGATAACACAGGAATTCGTACAGACCCCTCAAAAATATCTTGTATAGTAAACTGGCCCGTGCCAAAGAATTTAAAACAAGTTAGAGGATTTTTAGGCCTCTGTGGTTGGTATCGCCGTTTTATTCATAATTTTGCTGACATAACTTGTCCTATAACGGATGTGTTGTCCACCAAAAAGAAATTTGTTTGGACGCCAGCCGCACAAGCAGCCATGGAAAAGCTCAAAACCATTTTAACAACAGCGCCAGTGCTACAGAACCCCGATTTTGACAAAAAATTTTATTTACATTGCGATGCTAGTGATTTTGGAATAGGTGCCGTATTAGTGCAATTATCGGCAGAAAACGAAGAAAAACCAATTGCATTTATGTCGAAAAAACTAAGTCATGCTCAACGTAACTATAGTGTTACTGAACGGGAATGTTTAGCTGTAATACTAGCCATTGAGAAGTTCAGATGTTATCTGGAGCTTCAAGAATTTGAAGTGATAACTGACCATTCAAGCCTGGTCTGGCTAATGCGTCAGCAAAATGTTTCTGGTCGGCTAGCTCGTTGGATATTTCGATTACAGCAATTTAAATTTTTAATTTCACATAGAAAAGGAAAGGAACATATTGTTCCTGATGCGCTGTCGCGTATGTGCGATGCTGAAATCGCTAGTTTAGATCTTAAGCCATTAATTGATTTAACATCAGATGCATTTCTCGACAACGAATACCAAACTTTGAAAGAAAAATTTAGTGCAAATAAAGAAAAATTCCCAGACATGAAAATTATAGATAAATTTTTGTACGTGAAAACAGAACACTCTACAGCTGATGGTGAAGAAAAACTATCTTGGAAACTGTGGGTCCCAGTGCGCCTAAGAAGTTCCGTTTTGCAACAAGCTCATGATAGCCTTGTATCTGCCCATTGTGGAATTCAAAAGACTATAGAGAAAATTCGCAGAAATCTGTTTTGGCCTGGCTTAGCAAAAGATGTTCGTGATTATATCCGCAGTTGTGACATTTGCAAAGAAGCTAAAGCTCCCAAATTATACACTTCGTCCGCCTATGGGTGAACATCCACATTGTCCTACCTATAGACCTTTTCAAAAGTTATATATTGATTTACTTGGTCCTTATCCGCGCAGTAAAGATGGTCACATTGGCATTCTTATAGTCTTAGACCATTTTAGCAAATATCATTGGTTACAGCCTTTAAAAAAGTTTACTTCGTGTGCTATACAAGAATATTTGCTAAAATACATTTTTCACTGTTTTGGCGTTCCGGAAATTATAGTAAGCGACAATGGAACTCAATTCAAAGCAAATGATTTTAACGCATTTCTTACGGAACTTGGAATCAAGCATGTATATACAGCGCTATATTCTCCTCAAAGCAATGCTGCGGAACGTGTTAACCGCTCACTTTTAGCTGCTGTTCGTTCCTATCTCAAACATGACCAAAGGGAATGGGACAAAAATTTAACCAGTATTTCTTGCTCGCTTCGTTCCGCTCTACATCAGTCGCTAGGATGTTCTCCATATAAAGCTTTGTTTGGGTTCGATATGCTAAATCATGGCTCAGATTACAAACTGTTAAAAGATTTGACCTTGTTAGATGAAGCTGTTGTGCCTCTGTCAAGAGACGATAAATTGTTCCTGCTTCGTAAAGATATTCAGCAAAATATCCGTAAAGCTTATGACCGAAATTGTGTTCAATACAATTTGCGTTCCAAGCCTGTCAATTTTAAAGAAGGACAAGAAGTATTTCGTCGTAACTTTACGCAGAGTAAATTTTCCGAAAATTTCAATGCGAAGTTAGGGCGTCAATTTGTTAAATGTCGTATTAAGAAAAAACTTGGTAACTGTTTCTATTTGTTGGAAAATTTGCAAGGGAAAGAATTAGGAACATATCATGCAAAAGATATCAAAAGCTAATTCCAGCTAATCTTCCGTCTATCGGTGTTAGATTATCTGGTGGTGTAATGGCTGCGCCATTGGTTTTTTTATCGCAGCTAAAATTTCTCGCACCCTGGTTCTCGCAGCTACTTTTCTCGCTGTTTGTCATTTTGGGACAAAAATATCGCATGCGAGAAAAATCCAAGCATGGTTTGTTTGCTCTGCCTGTTAGCTTTAGTCTGACACTAAAAGCTCAATATGTCAGTAGGTCGAACCAAGATCGCCACCACCTTTAGGGCGTTGAATTCTTTGAATCGGCAGCTATAAAAGAGCTACAGCAGCCTGATTCGGCCTCTTACTCTTACTCTGATTCTAATTGTGCCTCGAGCTATAACCGCCGTCAGTTGGTCAAGGAAAAATTCTAATTTTGGCCACGTGCTGAACATTCTTTGTACATACTACAAGAAATAAGCAAATAAAATCCTTAATTACCAGTTAATAAAAAAAAAAAAAAAACTGACAAAGCAAATCTGGCCGAAATAAAAGTTTTAAGACTCAAAGATAAAATAAAAGAAAATCAAATAAATAAATAAAAAAACTATATTGGAAAACGATCCCAAGATTTTATTAAAAATTATTAAACGGCAGACTAAAATCAAAATTAAGTACATATCAGCTGTTGAACTAACTATAAATCAATCAGCGAAAAGAAAAAAAAAAAGAACTAAAACGAATAAAAACGTAAAACAGAGTAAAACATCTGAGGTCATTAACCTTCAACGGGGCTTAATCCGCTCTACTTAGAGGAACCAGCTGATCCAAAATTCCAGCCATCGATTGAGCTTTAAGCGCTCTCCCGCCCTCCCGGCTTCCGCCGATTAGCAGAATCAGCAGTTGCAAGCGCGATCTAAAGACGGGCGCATCATAGCGATCGGCGAGCGCGTTTTAGATTTATTTTAAATATAAAATAAGGTGCCATAAATTTATATAAGTGAAAACTAATTACAAAAAGAAACTAAATTTAAATCGAAAATTTGGAAAAAATTAAATAATTCATAGTGTTTACGTAATTCCCCATTATGTGCTTGTGAGAGTAAAAAGTGGTCCCAAAGTAGGTGCAATATAAAGTATTGAATATATACATATATCCCTACTTAAAATATGTGAAAAAAAAAAAACTATTTCAATATACTTAGAAAAAAAATCTAAAGATAAAGAAAAGAAAAAGAAAGAAAGAAGTTGAAATCGAAAAAAATAAAAAAAAATAAAAAAAAGTGCTGCTTAAAAAAAAATTAAATGAATATTTAAAGTTCCGCCTCACATCCCCTGCCCCCATCGAATTGTGCGAATTTTTTTTTTCTTTTAATTTTTTTTGTGAACAACAAAAATGTGCAAAATTTAAATTGCAGCTTAATCATCTTTATCATTGATTCCCGATGGAAGGCCTTCCAGCGTTGGATGTTACAAAAACCATGTAAGTTTTTAACACACATTGTTGTTGTTCTTTTTCTCTCTCTCTTTTGTGCAAAATTCTATCCAGCCATGTGCTTCGCGAAAGCTCCCTAACATTAAAATTCAAATAGAGCTTAGTAACTGATATCTCTTATACCATTTTATACCCTCACAAGAGTGTAATGCACGGTTCCATTAGTTATCTTAACATTTAAATTAAAAAAAAAAAAAAAAAACTGTAAAATTAGTCTTAAGTCGCGTTTCTGTTTCTAGCGTTGAATTTTAAAGATTTAGATTGTCGAGTTAATTGCAAAATCTGTTTTTATTAGATAAAAAAAAAAAAAAAAAAAAAAAAAAATATTACCATCACCATCTAACTACTAATGTAATTTTTTTTTAAACAAATTGTAAATGGAGTCAAACATAAATAAATTAAGATATAGATGTATTCTCAGAATATAAATTTGAATAAATTGTTATGGTATCGTTAAAAGAAATTATGATGTGCTAAAATTTAGTTATTTCCCTGATGACATAGGCGTATAAAATGTAGGCAAAGTTTTGTTTTGGGGGTTTTGACTACTTCTGTGGTCGAAACCATGGTAGGGTATTGGGTATAGACTACGAGGAGCAACCACCACCTTAGCCCTCGTCACGACTGGACCAGTTAATTAATTCCTTCCCGTTTGGTTCCCTTTGATCAAAAAGCAAGACCAACCTTATCTTTTCAAGAGTGAAGCTCTTTTTACTAGGGACTCTATAATAATCAAAGTATGATATCTGGAGGCCAAGGCGTAGCAAAACCCACCCCAAACTACCCAAGAGCTAGGGAATCAAAGGGTCCCGCCTCGCTACTTCCTTGTCATCCCAGCTGAAGAAAAATTTTTTTCTTAAAAAATACCAAAGTGTGATACAAAGTGTATAGTGCATTTTTGCCCGTATGACTGTCTGTTAGGGTTGTCAGATCAAAATAAAAGGTTCTGCACTTTTAATAGCTTTTTAGCATTCCTATCTGTTCGTATGACAAAAAGGCCTCAGAAACTATTAGATCTAAAGAACCCAAAATTTAGCAAAACATGCGCAATATCATCAGATAGATCCACATTATCAATTCATGTCGATATCTTGTCCCGATCCCCTGTGGGAGAAATTCGAGGTATACACCCATACTATACTACCCGGTCAAAATTTGACACAGTTATACTATTTTTAATTGCATATAGTGTAGGTACGAAAGAGACTTTTTTAAACCCCTTCCTCTTGAAACTGCTTTTAAATCTAGCTATTTGTAAGACTTTACGCAAGAAGCTACAGTCACCAAAAATGCTTTGTAGCCTCATGACGCATAAACTTTCCAGTGCCAAGCAACGTTTTTTTTAACAATTACTTCGAAAAAAGCTAAAAATTCCCAAATTTAGTCTCCTTTGCCCTTTAGAAACTGACGGAATTACGTTGGTATAAGGTATTTCAGAATTGGGCAGGTACGACTATAGAATGCTCCAATTCCTAAAAATTAACAAATGGCAGGCGATATTATAGTCGGCATATAATAAAATAAGTAGAGTAGGCCTTATGGGGGTTGGCGTGTAAAGCAGCAAAATATTAAACATCATGACTAAAAACCGCCAAATTCTCCTATGGTGGAACATGGCTAGATATCGAGGTTATTCAACAAACTTTACCTGAAGAGTGATTATTTAGTTAGTGTCCAGCTGCTGTGGTCTACAAAATCTGAGTGTACATACAGACTGTCGCGACCCGAGTTTTTTAGATGGTAACATTGCACATATTTAGCTACTCTTCAACCTATGTTTACAGAGTATAAAAACATTAAGCATAGATATATTTAACAATTATTTAGTTTAATTCGTTGCACCGGCTGGCGCGTAGATAGTTTTGCCAATCTATTTGAGCTTAATAAGCCATTTGTAATCTGCTGGGCCGAGTTTGTTAACCGCAACGAAAGTGAATTTACTTTTAGATAGATTTCTCTTAATAAACTATTTCGAAATAGCCTGAAACAGTTAATAATAAAAATATTTGCACGCTAGACTGTGTCTGTGGGTTGACTGGGCTTACAAATCAGTCAGCACGCACTCACAAAGTGAAATTAGCTAATTGCATTATTAATGTGTGTATCTATAAGATACCAACATACTGAATTCATTCACTAAATATTTTAGTGCGGCTGAAACCGAAAGTGGCCGGCCTATTAGGTAGTATAAATGCCTTTAGCCATAAATGTGTATTACATATCTTCTATCTACAAATTTTCAGTTTAATGTCTATTTTTACATAATACTTACAAGTGCTGTATCTGCTATTAAGTATGTGCGTACATGTATCTTGTCACATAAAAATGCAATAAAACGTACTTTATGTAGCCTCAGCTTGTCGCTGTTCATCAAGCGAAAGCTGCTTGAATTTAATCTGCAACTGTGGTCTACAAGCAAAGTATCTGTCAGATACTATGACTTTGCTCTAGTGTCATTAAGCAGATGTAATGCAATCGTTAAAACAACAAGCTGCTCGACATTTAAGCAAGTGAAAGCCGTTTGAAGATTTTAAAAGATTTTCGGTTTTCCCAGCTGCCAACTTGACCAACATCTTCAAACCGTGCGCATCGCGCTTATGCAAGCCAGCTGTCAAGTTCTGGAAGCATAAAGAGCGAAACCGCAGCCGCCTGGCTTAAAGTTCTGCTACCAACTTCTTGTGCTGTCATCTTTTTGGCTGGCCTCTTAGTCTCGGTGCCAAAACCTCTTAACCCTTTGGGTAACGGCATCTGACACTTCATTTGAAGTCTTAAACTAAAAATATAATGTCAACAAAAAATGCGAAAAAAAAAAGTAAACTTGTCTCTTACATAACTTACTAACTGAAATAGTTTTGTCAAATTCTGCTTTATGTGGCCAAAACTTGTTTGTCCGACCATTATACTATACAAATTATTATATCGTAGACTACAATGGTTTATGGAGTTTTGTTTTTATTTCTTATTGCATAAGTCGCGGACAATTTAAAAAGATTCTTCAACTTACAGATATGCCGTTTGAAAGACATAATAATAAATCACGTAAACTTATAACAGAAAGCATATGTCATTCGGAAGACAGCCAAGTCTTAGAAAACCATTATAAATAATTATAATAGCCTAAGTTGTATTGTTGCCAACCTGTTGCAGTTTGTATAGTATAGTATAATAATAGGCATATATTAGATACCTCATAGACAGCTAATGATGTTCGATATTATATCGTGTTGGCAACATTACATAAGCTCAATTAAATTGAATGATTTAGTTTGAACTTGGCAATGATTTGACAATTAAAAGCAGACTTTAACTGAAAAATAAAGGGTTCTCATAACGCCATAAATTTTTGCGATTCTTTGCAGTTAAGATGATTTTAAAAAGTATCGTTTTTGTTGTTTTCAACTAATTTGGTTAGAAATTAAAAAACATGTCTTTACGGCTTTAAGTTTACTTATGTGCTTACCTTCTACCTTCAAACCATGACCAATTTTGGTAATATTAAACAAGTAATGGTAGTTTTTAGTACAGACAACATTCTGATTTAAAAAATTCGTAGTCCCAAGCCTGACTTTTTTTTTTTATATATTTATATTTTTATTTTCGGCTTATAAAAATTTAAAAACCTCCGACAAGCTAAACACTCGCTTCTTTTAATTCTACCTTTCTTAAAAAAATACAGAACTCGATACCGATACTGATAGTTTGTTAGTATCACATTCAATCGGAAAGAAATTTTTTGGAAGACTACACTTTGATTCGATGCGAGAAGATAACGTATTACAAGTGGTTAAGGATTTAAATTTTTGTTTTTCATTTAAAACTATCTTGTGGAAGAGAAAAAAAAAAATTTTGAAAATTACCTTTTGAGGCATTCCTTGGGAAAATTTCTAAAGCGCTATTTGGACAGGACAAACGAATTGTACTTAAATCTTAAAAGTCAATTTCAAATCAATAAGCCGCGGACTTTAAAGACATTTTTCAAAGTACTTTCGAATTTTTATTGCTATACAAATTTAAAATATCTCTCATATCATCTTTCTCGTCAAAAGCCTGTTGATATCTTTGAAGCTATCTTTTAAAGTACTTTTTTTTTTATATTGCCACTTAAATTTTAAAGTTATCATCTTAAAGAATGGCATTTTATGACATTTTTATATTGGGATGGTTTTGCATTCAATTCTGTGCTTCTTTATATTAACTGCAGCCTATAACCAGCGAACAATCAAGACGCTTCTAATGATATGACATTTGTAAAATTATGACAGGCTGTTGAGAATTTACAAGGGAACAGATGAACATACGGACGTACTCATGCATACATGCATGCTTATCAAAACCATAAGTCTCCTTTTTGCTTAGCTGTAGTAACTAGGCTTTTATAGAATAATTATTTTAAAAAAAATGTTGTTGATGCATCCAAACATTTAAAAAAACCAATTACGTTTTCCGATTATAAGCCGCTATTCTCGAAATATTAAAGACAGCCGTCGTTGTTCTCATATTAGCAGGCGTTTGGTTTTAGCGCTATATTAACTTTTTCTTTAAAAGAGCTGGTAATCTATGCTATTATTTGCTTTCACAAGTCAAAACAGAACTTAAAAAAATAACATTCACTTACAAACCGCTCTATACCATTCTGTATTCTTGAGTTGTCCAACCAACCGGCATATAACATTCGGAACATTATGCAGAATAACCCAACCAACAGCTGATGCTCTTGCGCTCCAGCTCCCTGCCAGTTTAATTAGGCTAATATATATGCCTCTCATTAGCATAACAAGAAGAAAAGTTGTCTGGCTTTTGTGAAGTCATACTATTAGAACTAGGCCATATAATATTTGTTACAAATTGTTTGTAGAAACCGAGCTCATCTAAATATACGCCATACTATCTAGCAATTAAATGTAATCAAAAAATTTTAAACAACTTTTATTTACAGCAAAATATAAAAACAACAAAAAAATCCCAGACACAGTGAGTGCTGAACAAACCAAATTAACAGCCGCGATAAAAGAGCTAACCGCAAAGAACCCGGAGTCAACCAGGCGCATAAACTGCACTTGAAACAATCAAAGCTAACTGGAAAATGTAAACAAACATAGCCGCAGCGGCTAAACAACTTTCAGAGTCCAAAGAAACAGCGACAACTACTACAACAATTACAACAAAAACAACAACCATAACAACAACTACAGTTAGTGGGACTTGAAAGAATCTTGAAAAGTTCACTATAACACTGAACTTGTATGCGGTGCCCCGAAGGCGACAGACCCGATCAAAGCAGACCAGAGCAGCGGAGTGAGTGAGCATGCAGCTTAACGAAAAGCAATGCAAAAACTGAACGCAACTAAACGAAACTTGCAATAAGCGAGCGAACAAAAAAAAACGAACGGTCACACTGCGCTCACTGCTGGTCATGATCTTGGCGCACATTTCAAGCCACTCAGTCAGTTGTTGGCCGAAAGCGCACGCACGCGCACATAATACGCGCGTAAGACCATTTGCATAAAGTTCAGCTTATACGGAACTTAAGCTACGGAGCTGTGTTAGCACTCGTTGGGTGAAAAGTGTCAAAAAGTTTGAGTTGTGGGCGTTTAATTGCATACGCCAGAAGAGAGTTATTTTGTTAAGTCAACAGCAAATGTGCTAAATAAAGCAGTGAAATTGCAAACAAAACGACAACAAAAAAAGTGAAAAATTAACAAAGTTATTAACAGTGTAAAGGAAAGTGGCATGCCACACGCATAAGCCAAGAATTTGTGTGAAACTTGCTACAAAGAAATTGGCTACAAATAGTAGTGCTGCAGCTTGACAAATCAATAACACAAAAAAAAAGTTGAAGTCTTGGAGCGCTCATAAATTGATTTCTTAACGATTTCGCTTTTGGCCAAGTTATAAAGCAACAAAAACAATTGACTGTCTAGCAAGTTCTGCTGTATTAGCTTTAGACCAACCTAATTGCAGCTCAGTCAAGCGCAGCCAAATAAATAAAAAGCTTGGGACAGCCAAATTGGCAGCAAAAAAACAATTGCAGTGTTAGCCACAGTTAAGGTGTGCAAATTGCACGGCCATTAACAGCTTGCGAGGGTTACACTTGGCCCACAAACACTGAGAGAAATTATTAGAGCTAACAAAAAAAAATGCTAGAACCAATACAAAGCAACGTCGCGCAACGCTTTAAAAGGCACGGCGATATATACTCCAAAGCCAGACCCAAACGCAGAAGAAATCGCTGGCTCAGCTTGTTGTTGGCTAGCATCATCCTAATTGAGTGCAGCCAACTGGTCAAGGCGGATGATAAATTGACGTCAACTACACCTGCCACAGAAAGCAGCACAGCACTACCTACAGCTGCCACACTCAGCAATATAACGCATACACAGGCTGCACACAATGGCAGCGCCGCGGACTCGCTGCTGCTGCGCCTGGCCAGACATTTTCCTAGCGGCAATGAGCTCTGGGATGGCATCATACGTGACTGCTATGCCAAGCCTAGTTTCAACTGCTTTCAAAAGAATGTCTATAGCTATTTGGATGATGCTTTAGAAATGCAGGATGTAAATCTAACGCAGCGTCTGAAATTCTACAAAAATCAAGTGCACTATGAGCTGCCCAAGTCTACCACGGAGCAGCCGTCGCCCACGCAGCACATTCCTAAGGGCACACGCGTTGGTAAGTTCGGGTCTGAGTATTACATAACTGTAAATGACTAGACCTCAGTTTTCATTTTCGTTTGATGTTACAAATTTTTATAAATTTATCATTTTTTTTTCTTTGGCTGCTCTTCTGCTCTTTGTTGTTGTTGTTTTTTGTTTTGGTATCTTAAATAGTTTTCACAAGTCGCACCGTTCGATTCTTTTATGTTTGTTGTTGCTGTTGTAGTTGTTGTTGGTATTTGCCTACAGCTGGCAACTTTCACTTGCTGCCACTTTGATTTGATTTTGTTAACGTTTTACAAAAATACCAACAACAACAATAATAACAACAACAACAAAACATAAATACATATATGCATACATAAAAAAAATAAACGCGCGGAGCATTTCATTGATGTGATTCATGGCGCTTTGACTGCGCTCAATTACGCGACAAAAGTTGTCTTAAACTTAAGTCCGAATTCCCAAACTATACGTGTTTCTTAAAAACTTTGAATGTGGACGATGTAGTGCGAATTTGTCATATAAAATAAATTGAAATTTAAATTAAAATGTTCATACCCTTTACCTTAAGGTACATTAAGTGTGTGCAAATGTATGTCACATATAGTAAAAGACGCCGGAGACCCACCCAAAATGGTTGGAAAGGAAATTTACAAGGACATATCCTCCCGTCTGTTTCTGAATCTGTCTGTCAATCAGTCTGTCTGTAGGAACAGGAGATTACAAATTATGGGAGCTAGTATAACGAAACTCAAGATTTTGAAGCAGATTAATTTTTTACTTTTTTTGCCACGCCTCCTTCCAGCAAAAAATAATTGCAAAGCACTGTACGCGTGAAATGAAAAATCTTTTATAATTGCAACGTTAGTACTATTTTACTATTTTAGACACCACAGTTTGTATCACGTTAGTGACAAAAATATAAATAAGGTTACTTAAGTTGGAAGAGTCTGGCCATCAAAACATAAAGCTGGCTCAAGTCCCAAGTTCAATTCCCATCCGATATAATTCTTTTAAACTATTTTTCTATGATCCAAATGTTTTCAATATATAACAAATAATTTTGGCGCTAATAAGTGAATTGAATCACTTATTTAATCGACACCTAATGATTTTTACATATGGTATAGAATTTTGCAAAATTTAGTTTACTTATCGAGTTAATTTATTTTATTTATTGATATCGGGATTGTATTATATAGCTCGAAGGGGGGGGTTCAGAGGACCTTGAAAAAAACAAAAGTTTTAGATGGATAATTCGTTTGTTTATGAAGATACCGTAACCAAATCTGACAATCGGACGTTTTTTAGAGATCTTCAATACTGTACCAAATTTTATCAAAATAGGTTGACTATATAACATAGCCCTCAGTCGATCGCTCCTGTTTTTTGATTACACTAGTTCACAAATTTTAAAAAATGTTGCTATCCTCAACATGTTTTAGTCATTCCCATAGTAAAATCCGAAAATGAAGTCAAAAAATTATTCATGGAACGGATTTCGAGATATTTCGAAAAAACATTTTTCAAAATTAAAAAAAAAGTGTTTTTACTTAAAAGCAAATATCTCTCTACCAAACAGATTTTGACAATTTTTTACTAAACTGTTGATAATTAATTAATGGATTACTTGGAACATATTTTGTCAAATTTACGATTTGGACGCTATTTATGGATTCATATGAAATTTTTCGTAATTTTTAGCAAAGTTTTGAAAAAAAATCTGTTTAGAACGTAAATTTTAAAATTTAAAAAATTTTCATACAGTTTTTTTCAAGGCTCGTAAAGTTTGATCGATTACGAAAAAAATGAGTGTTTGCTTATCAAAACCGGGGTAAAATTTTGGAATAAACGGGAATTTTTTTATAGAAAGTAAAAAAACTCAATTTTTCTCAAAGCCTAAAGTTTCAATTACACTAGTTTACACGAAAAATGAACCTTCGTAAAAAAGTGTTTTTTTAGGTAATTGGGGGTCGAGAAACACGAAAATGGCAACCTTTTTTTTCTTAAGCACCGTTTTCGAGATATTTTCGAAAAACATGTTTTGGGCACTTATTTCAGTTATTTTTCAATATCTCGTGTATTTTGTATCGACTTGAAAGACGATTAGATCGAAAGGTATTGATTTGCTCTTTACAGTGATATATAATTATGTACAAATTAAGTCAAAATTATAGAAGTTACAAGCAACCAAAGTCGAAAAAAAGTGTAATTTTCGAACAATTTTCAAAATTACAAATTTTCGGCTTGCTTGGCACTTTGGTAAAATAATAATTCTTCTTCTTAGCTTCACAGTCCGGGGTGGACCATAGCTTCATCAACAATCATCCTCCAGTTCGCTCTCTCTCTCGCTTCATCTTTCCAATTGCGAATGTTCATCGTCTTCAGGTCTGCTTCGACGTCATCAAGCCATCTCCTTCTTGGTCGGCCCCTTTTTCTTCCTCCTATTGGACGTAGAGTAAACACCTTCTTTTGGATTCTTTCGTTTGGCATTCGTGTAATGTGGCCAATCCATCTAATCCGCTGTGCTTTTATAAAACGTATCACATTCGCACCACCAATAATATTTTCAATTTCGTTGTTGTAACGAATACGATATGTGCCGTCTTCAAGTCGAACAGGACCGAAAATTTTTCTCATGATGCTTCTCTCAAATCTCAATAGTTTGTTTATAACGTTAACTTTCAATGTCCATATTTCAGCACCATATGTGAGGACCGGTCGTATAAGGGTTTTGTACATTTTGGTTTTCTGCATGCGTGATAAAACTTTTGATCTAAACAGTTTAATGTTTGCATAATACGCCTTGTTTGCAGCTTTAATTCTTTCGTCTATAGCAATCGATGAGTCTTTGCTTGCTGATAGGACGAAACCCAAGTATACGAATTCGTTTACGCTTTCAAAAACAGAATTTTCTATGACTAGATTGTTTACTTCTACGTTACGGGGTGACCGAAGCATAAACTTAGTTTTCTCATCATTGACCTTTAGTCCTATTGCTTTTGCTTTCGCTTCAAGCTGTTTGAATATGCGGACAAGCTTGTTTTTGTCTTTTGCCATGATGAGAACGTCGTCAGCATACGCAGCTATTTGAAAATCTTTGTCAAATATTGTTCCGTTCAAGTTAATGTCCTTTATGACTGCGTGCAGCATCAGATTAAAGATCATAGCAGACAATGCGTCTCCCTGTTTTACACCGGAAAGGACCTGGAAAGGTTCCGATATTTCGCCTTGTAATAGTACCTTGCTAGTAGTATTCTCCAACGTGCAAATAACCAGATCAATTAATTTTAACGGAATGCCAAGTTTTTGGAAGCAGTATTTGATTTCTTTCCTATCTAAACTATCAAACGCTTGCTTAAAATCAATAAATAGACAGAAGATATCAATGTTATGCTCATAAAATTTCTCAAAAATTTGGTTTACCAGAAAGCCTTGATCAATTGTTGATCGGTTGGATCTAAAGCCGCACTGGTACTCATCTATTATTTCATCAGCATAGGCTTTGATTCTCTCATACACAATGTTTGTGAACACTTTGTAACCGGCGTTCAGTAGGGATATTCCTCGATAATTTTTACATTCGGTCTTATTGCCTTTCTTATGTATGGGTACTATTACGCTTGTTAGCCATTCACTTGGTATTTTATTCCTTTCCCATATAGTTCTCACGAGAAGGTGTATCTGCTTATGGAAGGCTTGCCCTGCATACTTTATTAGCTCTGCCGGAATTCCGTCTTCGCCACTGGTCTTGTTGTTTTTTAACTTATTTATTGCTAAGGTTATTTCATCTAGACTAGGTTCTTCTACAAATATCTCAACCGTATCAATCTGTCTTATTTCATTTGTACTATCGCTGTCATGGTTTACGTTGAGTTGAATAATCAAAATCAGTTTATTGCAACCAGAGATGTTTGCTTATTAATAAACACACTTTTCGTTTCGAAAATTGTTTTTTTTTAAATATCTCGAAATCCGTTCCATGAAAAACTTTTTGGACTTCATTTGCGGATTTAGCGTGCCATTCTACTACGGGAACGAGTAAGACATGTTGGGGATACATTTTGCTGTAAACAAGTGTTATTTATGAAGATTCGTAACCAAATTTGACAATCAATTGTCTTTTCGAGTTCTTAAAAATATACAGGATTTGATTGCAATGAGATGGTACTGGGAAGCCCAAAGTAGTCCAGGCCCGACTTTAACATACGACATCTTTTTGTATCGTCAATGGTCAAAATAGAACTTAAAAAGTTTGTTTGCAAAATAAGTTACAATTTAATGAGGTAGTAGAGGGTATCTCAAAGTCGACTTTAATGGTCGCCGTATATTTTGTTAACTTTTCTTCGCTTAAGCCAGCATTTCAAGTTTGCCATTTATATTCCGGCCGTATTCCTGACTTGGCTTTTTAACTATGCCTATGGAGCAATGTTGCATGGTTAATCCTAAATCATTAATCATATGTTTCTAGAACTTTTCACATAAGACAGTTTGTCCTTCACCACGACAATGCAAGATCTCACAAATCCGCTAACACAACAAAATTTTTGAGGTGAAATTATTGGGTCGTAGCAGCTCTGACTTGGTATCAAATGACTTCTTTTTTTAACAAACTATCATGAAATGTAAATCGACGCCTTTAAGCTGCTTCAAAAAAAAATTCGTTTTAGAGATACCCACAGCTGATTGGAAAAGTGCTTGGAAAATTTATTTTAATAATATGTTAAATAGTTTGAACAGCAACTAAATATTTCACCATTACCTAGAATTTTTAAAGGCGACTCTTGTATTGCTACCTTATGTTTACATGCTGATTCCGTTTAGAAAAAATTATTTTAAGAGGCTTTTTCGGCTAACCGGAATTTATTTGCAAAAAAAAAAACAAGTGAAGAAAAATTTAATTTATTTTTTATTTCAAGAAATGTGTATGCGTGTATTATTATTTATCGAATTATCGATAACTGTATTTTTAAGACATATTTAAAATGCAAATAAAGGCAAATATATAAGATTTTTTTTCCCAAGAAAAATGCACAGTTAAATATAAAATAAAATATTCGTTAATATATGTAGTTACTTAGTTTAAAAAACATGATCATTTCCATTTATGAGCAAAGAGTAGATCACTATTTTATTTAAGATTAAAAAACAAATAACAAAAAATATTTTTTAGAAAAAAAACAATTTTTTTTTTCAATTCAAAATTTTATCTCTGTCAAAAACAAAAACATAAAATAACTAATCATTTACGAAAAATGCTTTGAAAAAAAAGTTTCTTTTAATATTCATTTTTAATAACTCGATAGTTTATCGGCATTTAGGTATAACAATTAACGAGGTGAATCGTAAATAGATCGAACTAAAATATGGTCAAATAAATCCTTGCTAGAATGCTTCAGTCAAACGAGATTTCAAATTTAAAGTCAGTCAGCGGATCTTTTTCCAAGGCTCCGTTGCCGCTTTGGGCATGAATCAACATTATTTTTGTTTTCTTTGAACGACCAGACTATTGGAACGGCATCTTTGCAATTTCTTCGGTGTCACTCCGAAAATGATTGCCTATCCATTTTTATTATCCTATTACCATTTATGCGAACGAATGTCTTTTTATATTAATTTGGCGGATCAATTTTCTTTTGCGATTGCATCACTAGAGAAAATGTGGTATGTGTTTCCAAGGCCTCTCTTGGTAATGTACCAAAGGTCGGCAGCTCTCCTTTAATGGTTTAAACTCAAAAACCCAGCCACGAGAATCTGCCTCTGCAGCTTACCACATTCTATAATGTAAAAAGTTTTAAAAGTTTTATTTTTCTTGATGATGCATGAAGTTGATACCCTCTCAAAATTATTACGTATACGCCGATGGTGACACCTCATCTCTTTTGGCCAACTCAAACGAAAAGCCAACACAAAGTTATGCAAGCCAGCAGCTATTTGACAAATAATAATACATATACGACAATACTTTATACTATATCCCACAGTTTATGATAACTTTCATTAAAAACCAATCATTGCATTGGCCTCAAACTGTCCACATTTTTTATATGCATTTTCCTCAAAGCAATTTCACTTATCAATCTCGTTATGCAGCCAGAACATTGGACACACCAGCACCGGAAAGTCCTATCGAGGAAGTCACTAACGCTCTGTATGGCAAAAGCGTCAAGTTTGCCATGACGCATGATCTGGAGCTGCAGTTGCCGGAGCTTATGTTCGATGGTGCCACATTTCGCATCTCACCGCGTTCCTTGGAAGGTAATGGCATCATAGCCAAACTGGAGCTAATACCCAAGCAGGAAGTAGAAGCACGTTTAGCTGGGAAAATAATCATGAAAAAAATACGTAAGTGGCACATGGTAAATTTTTTATTTTTCTGCTGCAACGCTTTCACTTTCATTGCCAATAGTGACCAAATGGCACTTGTGGCCACCACTGTCACGACTGCATTTAAATGATATCAATTGGCCAAGTCGGTTAACTAACCAAAAATAAGAATAAAAAAAAATTAACTTTATGCTACTTTCGTTTTGCCAGAAAAATTTCTACGCAGCAAACTGCTTTTGTCGTTCCTCGCCTTGCTGCTCATCATCAAGATCATCAAAATCAAGTTATTCTGGTTGCTGCCTATAATCATTGGTGTTGGAGCTGCCAAGAAGCTGTTGCTGAAGTTTTTGCTTTTCCTGTTCCCGGCGCTGTCGCATTTGTTCAAGCTGTGCTCCTACTACCAGCAATCCTATCATACCACCAAGTTTCATCATCATCATCATTTAATTAATCATCATCATACGGTAAGTAAGCAGCTGACACAATTATGTAAAGGTCGAGGAAAAACTTTTAATGACCAGATAACGCCCACTTTTCAACATGTCTCTATTTTCAATTTCTTTACGTTAAGCTACGGAAGAAGACTTTTAGGAATTTTTATTAAAAGTTTGCTATTTGTTCAGGCATAGCAGTGCTCCAGATTACGTCTTCTAGCATGAAACTGTATTTATTAGCATATACATTTTCGTAGCAGCTCTATGGTGGCTGTTTAAACTTTATTTAAAAATTGCAAAATGTAGTCATACAGGGCGTATGCGTGATTCGCCTAATAATATATAATGAATATAGAATAAACAAAATAATTTTTGTTTTATGTGTACATATATACATATATTTTGTTTTTGATATATTTTCATTACTTTTTTTTTTTAATATACATAATAATTTCAATGTATTGCTTTTTTTGTTTGTTGCACTCGTGATTTTGCAACATTTTTATTTATTTTCTGCGACATCAGTGAGTAATATTCATGTGAATTTTTTGTTTAAAAATTTTCTCGCTACCGTGGTCCGGAAAACGAAAAAAAGAGCGATTTTATTCGAATTCGTTTTTGCGTGCTCCAAAATCCGAATTTTTTGCTGTCGCCATCTACTCATATTTGCCTTCGTGGGAAATTATCCACGTCTATGCTATACCTATTACAAAGTAAATTATTTTATGCAAGACATGAATTATTCAAGAAAGACATGAACATTTCTTTATGTAAGACGGGACCATATAAAAATTCGCTTTGAGTTGTGAAGAAAAAAAATAACTAAAAAATATTTAACTTGAACTTGGCATAAATAAAATCTAAGAAAATCAATCAACATTTAAAAAAAAATTTGTAGTTTAAATTACATGGACATACGAACCTATTTTGTCAACTCGTTGTAGTTCCTCTCGCAACAAAATATTCGTTTTCAAACCACAAAAAAAAATCGTTTTTTTTCTTCATAATTCTAATGGCACATATTTCAAGCTACTGCCAAAAGACTTTGTGACTGAATGATGCTGCACTATTTTATGCACTACAGTGGATCCCATGCTGAGATTCCATGAATCTCACAGTATGATTCTTCGCGTCCAAATGTGAAAGTCAACATACTTGAAATTTTTTTTGCTAGTTGTTCTTTTTTATGCACAACTTTCGTATCTACAATGACAATGTCTATGTCAATATATCAAACTTTTGTGCAGAAGTGTCAGCTTATCACTAGCCAACACTAAATGATGCCTAGTTCAAAAAAAAAAGCTTTAGAATTCTAGAAGAACAACTAGAAAACAAACAGCGGTTGATATAGCTCTCTTATTATGAATATCGTGTTGGTTTTATTTAATATTTTCCAGCTATGTTACACTTTGTTTTTAGGGCATTCCTCTTCTTATTGACATTGTTCTTCATCAAGTCCAGTGTTGAGAATGAGCATTCAAATGTATTTACCAACACACTTTAATCAAAAATTTGCCGATGCATAGGCGAATCTAAGGCAAACTCATTAAAATTTTTAAGTGTCAATTAGTGCATTGGAACTGATTCAGTTGAAATTCGACGGCTTAAGATACGCCTTCTAATAACGATATTTCAAAAAGATTGAAAGGATTTATCTGAGGACTTCTAAATTAGGAACATTGACAGCATCACAATACTTAACAGCTGAAGTTATACAACATTTTTTTTGAAATTATGATTTGCTAGCTACAGTATTTTCTACCACTTAAAATAAATGGCCCATATACACACATAAGTGCTTTGTTATTAACTACATAACATACATCTATCCTGATCGCAAGCATGCCAACTTAACCATGGCTACTCATAATTTGATGAATTGAGTTTTGCTTTTAAGAACATTTAGACTTTAAGACAAACACTCCAAAATACTCACAGACTCCGGCACGTGCCACCAAAAGCCGTTGACATTTATGAAATGGAAATCTGTTCACTGATAAAGTAAATTAAGTGCTTTCCGTATGGAAGGATTAGTGCGCTATACTCATACATCTGTGCAAGGACATAAATGCGCTTACACAGTATAAGTATGTTTATATATGTATATATAAATTTATATATACATAACGCCTTGAAATTTATGAGACATTTATACATGGAATTGTCGTAACAATAAAAACCATACAGTACAGTACTGTCAGCTTGCCTAGGTCTAGCATACGGAAAACATTAGAAACTCCTTATACATATATTTATGGCATATTTATGCGTATGATGAGCAAAATATCTATAACAATAAAATTTCATTTCATTATTTATCAGCTTTAAGGCTTAGGCCCTGAAGTCACTACCCAATTCTGAATTATGTTGTTGATGATGATTATGATGATGATTCTCAAACTTGAGAAATTGCCTTTAAGCTCAGCCAGAGATTTCCTTAAACAATTTTGAATCAATTTCAAGAGCTTTTCACCAGCTTGTCAACAATTTGCCTTAAGGCAACTGACACTCCTCACAGTACAAAAAATAGGAAAAGCTGTAGGAGTATGTGTGCGACCCATATATACAGGGTGTTTTTTTAATAGGTTTTTGTTTTGAATTGGGGGAAAAATTAAATATTTATGAGATAGACTAAGGCCGCGCGTACACAAAGCGCTGATACGCGCTTACATGACATAAAATTAGCGGCGCAATAAAGTCAAACACACTGTGGCCTATGAGAGCGCGTACAAAGCGGCTGACCGCGCTGATAAGTCAGCGCTCTGTGTACGCGCGGCGTAAGTATTCCACCCATCCTAACATATGGACATCATATGAGAATGGAGATTGGTAGTATACAGTATACATATGTATGTGGTATCGCACATCCTTAGCTTAAATTTTTAAACTTATAATTGATACTCAATAAATTAGGCATTTGAGAAAGTCTAATACGAAAATTAAAGATGTTAGTTTAAATGCAGAATCTCTAAAAATGTAAAAGTTATTCGTACTTTTCGGTGAAGGGAGATGTGGGGAAGGTGTACAAAAATTAGCAATTTCACTTATAACACATACAAAATTATCTTTGCAAAACACCGAGGTTTTTGACCTTTTACCTTGAGTAATTTAATATACGTTAATGAAATTTTTCATGACCCTGGAAATTTGACATAAAATTTAAAAACGAACATTTCCATATTTATTATAATCTTTCTATTCCGAGTAATTATTTACATACTTACAAGATTTTGTGAAATGCATTGGCATAACATAACTTCTATTACAGAAGTGACCAATTTTTACAACAACAACAAATCAGCCGTGATCTGGAAAACAAATCCGAATAATATATGCGGATTTATTTGATTTCAGATTTTTGTTGCTCCCAAATTGTTGATAGAGTGAAATATTTCTTTTTTATATTATTTGATTTTATTTTTGCTAATTTCAAGTTAAATAGCATATTTTTTATAATTATTTGTAATAATTTGTTCTCTGATTCAAACCAAAAAATAACATTCATAAGCTAAAACGAATATTTAGCATAGATACACTTTATATTGCCATACCGACAGTTGGAACAGGATCGATGACAGATAAAAAAAATGTTCCTTGTAAAAAAAAATACTTAAACACGATGTTTAATTTCATTGTTGCCAAAGGTAATATTACCGTGTACATTTATTTAAAACAGAGGATAATAACGTATCACAATTATTTTCACTAAACTAAAATTTTAGCGATATGTTTTAATCGAAAAGTGCAGAGCTGTGGCAACAATGTTAGAGCAACTATGAGAATTTATCGAAAAGATCAAGGGAAATGTTAGAAGTTTTCGACAATAACCCCTAATCGATTAGCCAATGTGACTTTTTTAAAAAGAGTGTACCAAAATATTCAATGGTCGGCAAATGGTAGTAGAGTACAGTTCAATATATGAAAGTTCGTCATTATTTGGAAAAACTTATTTGTACCTTCATTGCTGGGCATAAAAAACGTTCAATTCAGTTCATTCGGTCTATTCTGAAGAACATCACCGCATCAAATAACAAATGCGATGAAATTTCGAATTGAAATCAATGGAACCGCCGGCCCACAGACTACTGAGACGTACCTTTTTGGAAGTGTGGCAGTAATTTAGTCACCATAGACGATGATGTAGTTTGGTTAATTGGCAAAATCAGTCAGATGAATAAAAAATGTATGGTGTAAGTAAGACCATTTATGATTAAATGGTAAAAAAGCTCTAAAAAAAGCACCCTTAATATGTATCCATGTATCTCTTGTTGACACATATTTTTGATTTGTATTGTACAGTGTATTGAATATACTTGTATTTGTTATTTATGGCTATTTAGCAGTCATTGAACTGCTCACAATAGTCTAAGCTAGAATACATACCGAAACATAGATACGCAGAAACACAGATACAAAATACACCAATACATTCATGAGAGTATGTACGCATTTTATGCTCACAATCGGAACACAGTTTTTCTTTCTTCTTTTTTTCTCTTTGTCGTCTATAAATAAAAGCATTCCAGCCGTTTTCAATAACCAGAAGAAGTACGAAGCCTCAATAAAAATGTCAAAAAACGAAAAAAAAAAAAAAAAAAAACGACAAACTTTACTGACAATTTTTTATGAAATGTGTACAGAAGCCCCAGAAATATTGTTTGCTATTACTTTTACAATTTTTCAATTTCAAGCTTAACAACATGATTGGTGTGTCTGTCTCTTTGGAATTTTTGCAGGTGGTGCCACCTTGGCATAGTGCTAAGGAGCATTATTCGGGACCCGAACTTATCTATACAGATCCACCCAAGGGACATCCGTCAGCGTATTTGCATGGTGCACCTGTGCATGAGAGTTACGGTCCCGGACCGGGTCATGAGCATTTCGAAGGCGCTTGGGAAAACTCTGGACCAGGACTAGGCTCTGAGTAAGTTGAAAGCACACTCTATTAACGTTGTTGTTTTTTTGTGTTCCATATGTCTAGCTGTCTGTCTCTAATACACGTCATATGCTACTACCCCACATCTTTCATACATTTTAAATAGATATATAGGCGATATTAATCGCGTTGCACAAATTGAAGAGAACTCGCATTATTTTAAGCCTCATACGGGAAATGATGCGAATGTGTTGCATGATTGGGGTCTAGGCACTACGCAGATGTATCCAAAGCAGCGCCAGCAGCCACAACAAAAACAACAGCAACCACAACAACAGCAACCACAACAACAACAACAGCGTTGGCCTGCCACACAACAGCAAAGACCTCCCATAGCTCTGCATCCAAAACAGCCCCAACAACAACAACAACAACTACAACACCAACAACTACAACAACAACAAATCAATTATCAAAAAGCACATGCCTCTAGTCAAAGTTTAAATCCATTTCACAGTCAGGATAAACAAAGGTACCATCCCAGCCAGCTACAAGCAACAACAAAAACAAACACAATTACTAGTCAGCACCAACTCATATACAATGCACACACAAACGTACTTACAAACACAAACATGTACATACTACTAATACTATACTCTATATACTTCCTATCTACATATGCACGCTCCCAGCAAACAATTTATGCTTACTTAAGCTTCATTTGTACATAAAATTTACTTGAAGTCTTAAGCCTTAAGTTCGTGGCGCTGCTTTTAAAAGCTGTCAGAATCAGCAAATTTTTCACGGAATTGGAAGACTTGTTTTTCATGTGAAAAGCTTTTAAAACCGTGATTTTTGATTTTATTGATGGATTTTGACGTGAAAAGCGTTAATTATGCATTTTACTGACAGTCAGCATCAATTGTATACACCTTCTAGAAGTACACTTTTAAAAACAATTGTTTTTCAAGTGAAAAGTGAAAATACATAAATTTGATTAATATTTTACGTACTCGAATATCGATAGATGTACCTACGAACTAGTAATAAACTAGAATAAATAAGAACGCTCATTAGATGTGATTTTTCATATATCAGTGAGTAAAACAAAAAATTTTATTGTTTAAAAGAACGAGATGTTTTAATTTTTATTTCCGAAGAAAATCAAACTTTGAGCTAAAAAAATTTAATTTTATAAAATTTTTGAAAAAAACAATTTTGTTTAAAATTTTATTAAAAAAAACTTAAGTTTTTTCTTTTAAAAAAGTTTTTAGCATACATTTTTTAACTACGAAGCGATGTTTTGAAAAATATTTTTTTTTTTAATTAACAAACTAATGTTTTTCTTTTTAAAAAAACTAGAATCTTCAAAATTAAAAGTCTTGTAAATGTATTTTAATATAACTCGGACCATCGAATTATGAAGCAGTTAGAAAGAGCAAGTAAAGTTTTGTTTCAACAATTTTTTGTAAAAAAGAATTTTTAATCAAAACAAGTGGTACGTTTACAGTTATGATTTCCCGACTAAAATATACCCTTACAATCTTTACACTGTCTTTATCCAATTTATTATTTTTTGCATTAAGGCCTATACGCAGTTCGAAAAATTTCGCGCGGAATGACAAACTTCTTTTAAAAAAAAAATCAGAAATGGGATATCCCATATTCGAAAAATTTCGCGCGGAATGAGAAACTTCATCCCAAATGGATTTTTTTTTTACATTAAGTTTTGTCATTCCGCGCGGAATTTATCGAACTGCGTATACCCCTTTAAGTTCAAACTTTTTCTAAGAGGAAAAGTTTGGGGTGGTAAACTGCTTTTTCAGAAACTTATGGGCAGTCAGTAAAATGAAGGCTTTGGAAATTTTTTAAACCTAAAAAAAGTGATTAAGCAGGTGGTGGGGGGAGTTGAAGAACTAGACCAAAAATAATGTTCATTGCACAGTTGATCTTCGAGAAGCAGGCAAAACGGACAGACAAGCTGATGGTCTTAGCTACTTCCCTTTTAGAGGTTGTGTGTACCCACTTATTTCCCGCTAGATATCAAGGGCATAATTTTCATTTTATTTTATCCCAAAGAGTAATATATAAATTTATTTATTTAGTTTAAACTTCCATGAAAAATTTATACATCACCAACAAGTGAATACATTTTTACACATACATATATGTATCGGTCCAAATATTTTTTTACACAATTGCAAACTTAATTTGGAAAAACATTTAAAATGCATGATAGTGCAAAAAATACGTATGAAAAAGTGAATTTCGCATGACGCAAAACCACCTGTAAGTGTTGGTAAAAAGTTAACACTTTCCAAAGGTTGAATATATGTACAATGTACATATATCTCCCAACTACTCATGTCTCACAACTTAACGCTTAACAAGTGGACTAGCACAGTGTGTACACACCGGCTATAATATGCCTTTTAAACTTCACCTGAATCGATTGTTTTGATTGTATGATTTAAATTTTCACTCTTAACGTGAAATGATTTCAATAGAAACTGTACCGAAGGACCGGTTGCTGGTATTCCCCAGAGAAAATATAGTTTTTGCATAAGTTTTCTGGATGGGTAATAGGAAAAGCAAGGCCAGCTATTTTTGTAGTGAGATTTTGTAGAAAGCAATGACAATATTTTGAAAGAGGTAAAAAAAAATAATTTTTTTCAAGTTTTCGGACAAAAATTTTTTTAGTATGATATTTTTTCACATTACTCATATGTACATCCACAGATAGGTACCAAAAATTTAAAAACTTTTTCTTGTTTTAACTTTTAACTTGAAAACAATCCATAATTGTGGGAAATTAGTGCCAACTATATGCTCCTAGCAAATTAAGTCTTTGAAAAACAGGCAATAACGAAAAAAAAAAACAGACGCTACATCGATTTATTTTTTGTTATGATCATTTTGAACTTCACTTTAAGGGTGCTTAGTCATTTTTTTTGGTATTTAAATCGTTTTTTACCTAAGCATTTAGGAAAAAGAACGAAAAAACCAAACCGAACAATTGTATTCGGATGCTCCGGAAAACGAATTTCTTTGTCGATATTACAATTTTATTTAAAAGGAAAAAACAAAAATATATTTCTTAATTGTATGCTTCATTATCAAAGGGTACTTGACAACACTTTTTTGCTAACCATATTTTGCTTTATTTTTTAATAGATGCAGCAAAAAATTGTTTTTATTGCGATTTGGTCAAAGGAAACTAATTTTTAATTTTTATTAATAGAAATCTGAGCATGACAAAAATATTGAAAACCACTGAAAACAATTTTACTTTTGATTGATGCCATTTAAATAATTTTTTGGGATTTGGTCAAAGAAAACTAGTTAGGATTTCGAAATGCTTCTGCCACAAACGATTGCCTAATTGTTTGCTGGGCTTCGCTTTCTCACACAATTTTGCCCAAAAATGATGCCAACTAAGCAAGCCAGCTAAGCAATTGCCCTGTGGCCAAAAATTTATTTACCAGAAATTCAATAAGAGTTTTATTCATAGTTATTGGGCCAATAGACGCGCCAGTAGCCGGTAGCCAAACATCCAATTGTTTAGCTCTGCTAATTGTCATCACTTTTGGCTAACAAAAATTTCAAAAGCACATTTCTAACCAGAAACAACAAGCAGCCGCCACTGTCAGCTGCACTTGACCAGCTTACAAAGGCTTAGCGAAAACCCTTAACTAACTTTTTGTTTAATTTTTGTTTTGGCATTGCAGCTCAAGGCCAAATACAGTTTTTGCACAGTCCGCACCTAGTCCCGTCTATGTGGCAGCTGGAGGAGCAACACCGCAGGCCAATGGAGGACCGGGTTGGACGACTGCGGCACAAATTGCGGCGCAATATGAGCCAGCTCGTAATAATCCACAACAGCAGCAGCAACAACTTTCGGTGGGTGCAAAAAAAGTTCATATTAATTGAAAAGTTTTTGTGGGTCAGTCGGTCGTCTAATAAACTACGTAAAGTCATGGCGTCCATAAAGTTCTCTGTTTGGACAAGCCATACTGCGCAGCTGTGCGCTGTGACATGCCGTGCCACAATCAATCAATTTCAATTTTCCAAATCCATACGCAATAGTATAAGGCAAACATTTCAAGCGCCTGGCAAGCAACAAATTTCCACTTTGGTACACAAATCATTAGACAGACTGAGAGAAGCGTCCAATCGATTTGAAAGCAAACAAATGGCCCAGACCAGACCAGACTAGACCTGCCCAGACTTATTACCATGACTGCTTATTGACACTTTCCACAAAATGTCAACATTTTCTTTGGCCTTTTTGTTTGGCTAACATGGAAATTAGCACAAGGTTGGCAAAAGGTAAACTGCTGTACCCAATGTTTGGTTAGTTTTTGGAACTGGCTGGCTTTCTGAATCTTAAGACTGACTGTCTTAAAGTGCATAGTTTCACTTTCAAGTACTTGAAGTGCTTAAGACTTGAACACTCGTTAATATAAGCATAATTAAAAAGCAGTTGAAAATTTGCTAAATAACTTGCCATAAAACTTACTAAAAGACAAGTGCACTTTAAGTTATGCCATGTGCCATGCGGGCTGCACTGCAACATGACAAGTCACTACATGCTGGCAACTTGTTGCAACTAAAGGCGAAAGTATGTCAACAACTTTGAGACGTTGCAGCGCATCTAAGCTCCGGCTTTACAAAACTAACGTTTTGCGCAGTCCCCAATCCTAGTGTCCTTAATTAAAAAAAAATATAAAAGTGTTGCTCTAAAATTATTTCAATTAAACAATTCCCTGCAGCCCGAGCTTGCGGCACAGTTGAAGGAGGCCATACGCATCCAAGCCGAGCAGCGTTTGATAGCACAGCAGCAGAAGATACTGGAGCATCAGCCATTTGTGCAGGATGGACAGGTTTGAAGAGTGCAAGCTGATAGTTGTAACAGCAAACTATAATGTATTTTTTTTTTTTGTATTGCTTCCTCTCATAATACCCATGCAGCCGCTCTACCCGCTCAACTATGATCCCTTCTACAGTCCCATCTTGCTGAAGATTGACAAGATTATTGAGCAACTGGGCATTGAAAATGATTTATGCAAGGAGCGTGTGGTCTGCAGCATGTACAAGGATCCGGCTAGTTATAGTCCGCACAGTAATTTCATTTCCGCAGAGCTAAGTCGGTAAGTAACATTATGAGGCAATGAACTTTGGTCATTACGTTTTTATAACCAAGTTGGGGGCTATTAGGAAATTAATTGCTACCAAGCATGATGAGACGCTGTGACGTAGTCATGTACAAGAGCAAAAGCTCACGTTTACCTTGGTTAAAATTAATGTTTTGATAAGTTTAAGATTTAGTGCTTGCAATTCATTAATTCGTATCATAATAAGCATATACTTCATAAAATCACTACCTCTTCTTGACTGTACATAATCATACGTGACCGGGTTACGATGTGATCTACTGCATTTCTTAAGGTGTCAGTGCAATCGTACCTTCACAGCTCATCTGCCTACTCCATGGGTGCAACTTACTTCAAAAATTTAAAAATAAAATACTTAAAGTCAATGAACGTTTATTTAAATACTATATTTCAAACAGTTCACTTAATAGGGGACTGGGAATGGTATTCCTAAAAAGTAAAAAAATATTTGTTTTTAAGTCTACAGTTAAATAAGTTTACATCTCAAGGTAATTGGTTACGCTCGTTTTTTTAAAGAAAAAAAAGACGATGTTCCTATGTTGGAATTCTTAGTGAGTTAAATTAATGTAATAACAATTAATACCTTTAAAGTTTTCTCAAGATTCTTTAATGTTATTATAGAATTTCGCCCAAATTCGGATTTCAATGTGGGTGGATTGGGATGTGGATTCAAGCCGCCCAATTCTCCTACGTGATATGAACATTTTTTGGGAAAATTAGCTTTCTCTAGTTTTTATAGTCCCCTATTATCCTTTATTCGTACGGAGACGAATGGACAGACAAATATTGCTATATCGATCTGACTTACTTTAAGGTGTTGGAGATACCTTCTTGTGCCGATTACAAGAACTCATTATATGGTTTTACATTCCGTATGGTATTAAAATTGCAATTAGAGAGGGGTATAGCCTGCTTTCGTTGTACCCAAAAATATATTTTCTATTGATACGTTGAAAAAAGTGGGCTGATTGAATTCAAGTTTTTAAAGGTAGGGCAATGGGAGTTGTTTATAAAAAAAGTCATTATTTTTATATTAAGAGGCACACATAAAAGTAGATCCTTAGCTATGTGGACCTACTTAGTTTGTTAAAGTATGTAAGTAAAGTACTCTGACACACTAAAGACCAGAGAACCGCCAAACCGGTAGACCTTTCTAATTGAAAGTGTACCAAAGAATGCAAAGGGGGGTATGTGGGCCAACCGAGTCACGGCGATAGTTGTTTGAAATGCAACATATATGTATATTACCTAAAAATAAAAGGGGGTTACAGATCAGCGGCGAGCATTCTATACATAAATAAATTAGATATTAACATTCAATTCAAGCAAAAACGAATAGATTTAGCATTTATATGTCAAAGCAAGGTGTGCTTAGGGGTGTTTGCCATCCCTTACAGAAAATTTAAAAATTTAGCAATTCTGTGTATATTTTTTTTTTTCAAATCTGAATAAGGTGTGTAGAAATAAAGCGCTATCTAAACGAAAAAAAATATTTTCCATTGAAAAAGTTACTAATTTATCAAACTGCACTCGTATTAACATATTTACAGACACGCTTAATTATCTGTCATAAACTCAAATACCTTCATTTAAAAAAGTCTGATTTGCTCATAAAAACAAGTTCAATAGAAAAATGTCTTAATTGCGTTTTGTTAATGAGGCTCACATGCTTCGTAGTAAAATAAATTCGTTTTGGTTAGGTTGAGTGTAGTTAGTTTAGTTTTGGTTCGTTTAGCTGAGGCCATATTAACTTGGTTTAGGTTTATTTAAAGTTCAAGACGCCACGAACCAAGGTTTTGGGACGAACTTCACCTGTATGATAAATTACACGCCTATTTATGGGATTGTTAGCCGTTTTTAGAAATAAATGCTGAACCAAATCATTTTGGTCTCTGTATACATAAGCCTATGACCCATACCCATCTTAAGGCACTCTATCTATAGTGTTGCATTTTAGCGCGAATCATTATCATAATGCCAAGCCGATGACATTTAATTTAGAACGGGTTTCTAGAGTCCAGTGTCCACGTTCTATGTAACGTCTTTGAGTTCCTAAACACTTGGAAAAATTTTTCCAATAAAGAAAAATACTTATTTCTTTAAAAAATATATAATCCCTGTATCGCGAATTTTCTGTATAATCCCCCAATTTTATATTGCCATACGAGTTTGTTGTTGGCATGTTCGACTGTAATTAATTCCTTATGTTATTTGAAAGCTTATATTCTCTAGTAAATTTCAATAAAATAAAAACTATAAAATCTACCTTGAGGTACCCTACACCTTCGTCACAAAAAAATAAATAAATGAACTGCTTTCGATAGTACTAAGATACTCCAAAAAACTTTTTATTACCAAAATTGGTTACCCTATCTTCATATCGGTCCTATGTGGTACATTAAAGTGATTTAAAAAAAAATTGGGTGCTCTCTTTAAAAAACTTCCGAAAGTCACAGCTAGACACGAAGCCCGATATAAAAAAAAATAAAATAAAATTGTCTCCCTTGATATAATCATGGATCTAGCTCGAAAGTTTGGTTTCTCTAGCTCTTACCATCTCCAAGATGTAATCGTTCACACATACGGATTTACTTTTTTGGTGACCATGATCAAACTTTAGATAACCTTGGAGAGTCTCCGACGTCTTCTTTATAAATTTTGTATATACATTTTCAGCTTGTACAAACTTTATATGCCATGTATGCCTTACTGTTACAGGGTATAATTAAATAACTAACACAACTCATACTTAAAAAAGTTTTAACTCAACTTAAAGTTATATTTTTCCGCTTAAATAAATCTTGCTTTTAAACTCTGGACTTGCTCAAATGTCTTCACTTTAACTTGTTTGACAAGTTGACAAAGTGTTCAAAAATATTCCCCTTGACAACAATTGTCCTCAAGCATTTTTTTGCTCTAATAGTCAATGCACTTCATGTCAATCTTTTTTGTTAATTGGTATACCAGGCAACGTCTTCATGGCCTATTGCAGCTGCAGTCGGGCCTGGCCTGGACAAAGGTGTCACTTGGCATTGCAAATTTATGAGTGAGTGTTACAGTTCAGTGTTTTCTCTAGGTGAAAACTGCTACTTCAATTAATGCCATTCAACGTGAACAGAAAGAAAGCCATGTGCGGTGATGACAACTACACCAGGTCTGACGACATACTCCAACGATGCGGAACCCATGAAATGCACTTAACGCACCAAGAGTTGAATGAATGCTCAATGAATGCGCAAATGTCTTTTTTCATACTTAATTGAATGGCAGTTTGGTGACCAACAATTGCGACACGCTTGGCGCCATCTTTTGCACTGTCGCTCAAGCGTGTCAGTTTCCATGGACATTGTGCCCTCCAGACGGATTTAAGCCAATCTGACACTGTGCCGCACATTTTATAAACTTTTATCTGCCAACTGCCAAGTGCATAAATCTAGACAATGCAGGCAACAATTTGCAAGACATTCAGCTTAAGTTTATTAACGTCTTTCAAGCTGCTTAAGTACAAACTTATCATTGTCTTGTTTCCAGCTGCTTTTTATTATACACTGTACAAGGGAGGCTCATTGGGTTCGTATTTCGTATCTAAGCCACTTTATACGAACTTCGAGGCTTGCACGATATAAGCTCTTCAGTCGAAACTTTTAAGATCGTTTGAAAACTTCCAAAGGTAGACACTTTTTAATAAGGGTATTTTTTTGATGTTTTCGAGAATATGCAAAAGTTATTAAAGCTCATTTACATAAAATACATTATCTTCGCTTTTTTTATACAATCTATATGAAGGGAATAAATGGGAGGCCAAATGGAGTCTTGTAATTAAATATCAGGGTCCTATCTCAAAGAAGTCAGAGAGCTCCAGCAGAGTTCTTGTAGACATATCCATAACACTAGTTTACAAATTTATGGGTCATCGAGTGAACCATCGTAAAAAGGTGTTTTTTAGGGTAATTTGGGGTCGAGAAACACGAAAATGGCAACCTTTTTTTTTTCTTAAGCACCGTTTTCGAGATATTTTCGAAAAACATGTTTTTGGGCACTTATTTCAGTTTTTTTTCAATATCTCGTAAACAATATTTTGTATCGACATGAAAGATGTTTAGAACGAAAGGTATTGATGTGCTCTTTACAGTGATATATAATTATGTACATATTGGGTAACAATTATAGAAGTTACAAGCAACAAATATCGAAAAATCGTGTAATTTTTGACCATTTTTAAAAATTACAAATTTTCGGATTGCTTTTTATTAACGAACAAAATTTTTTAAAAATTATGTTAAGCTTTAAGCTGAAAGAGAACTCTTTTACGAACATTTCGAGTCTAAGATCATCAAAATCGGATAAGAATTGTAGATGCTATGAAACCATGTACGGAATTTCCAATCTTCACTCAATCACATTTTTGTATGAAAAAAAAATTGTTCACTCAAAGTTTTTCATTTGCGTTCAGTTACGTCATCACGAATTTGTATGGAGCAGTACTCGTGGTTTTTCGTTCATGGTTCTATAACATCTTCAATTCTTATCCGATTTTAAAGATCTTGGACTCGAAATGTTCGTAAAATAATTCTCTTTTAGTTTAAAGCTTAACATAATTTTAAAAAATTTTTTTTCGTTAGTAAAAATCAAATCAAAAATTTGAAATTTTAAAAAATGGTCGAAAATTACACTTTTTCCGGCTTTGGTTTCTTGTAACTTCTATATTTTTTATTTAACCTGCAAATTATTATATATCACTGTAAAGAGCACATCAATACCTTTTGATCTAATCATCTTTCATGTCGATACAAGATTCTGTTCACGAGATATTGACGAATAACTGAAATAAGTGCCCAAAAGCATGTTTTCCGAAAATATCTTGAAAACGGTGCTTAAGAAAAAAAAAAGGTTGCCATTTTCGTGTTTCTCGACCCCAAATTACCCTAAAAAACACCTTTTTACGAAGGTTCATTTTTCGTGTAAACTAGTGTAATTATTTTGCCTATTTTTTCAAGAACTTTTGTTTTATGGAAAATTCCGATACATGTGAAAATTAACAATTAAATAAGTTAAAATATCGATTAAAAAAAAAAAAAAAGCTCCAAGCCAGAAACAAATTTAATAGTTTCGTCTTGTCCTTTACTCTAAAGGGAATTGAAAGTAGGCGGCATACACTCTAGTAATGTGGTAGTAGTGTTCTACCCAAATGAACCCCTAGCGCATCTAGATCTCTGAAGAAACTATTTTTAACCTTCTTCGGTACATGATTTTACATCATTTCTGCCCAATCTTCATGAACTTTTAATAAACAAACAACATACAAAAAAAAAATGTTGTATTAAAAGTTCTGAAACCAACACCTTCTCTTCTGAAGAAAATTCTTATACAAATGTCCTTCAATTAGTTTTTCCCATTTTTCGGAAATTTTAAAAAATTATCAAAAAAAAAATGTTTACAAAATTGGTGTTGTATTCCAAAAAGAATCGCCCATACGCTAATACTTACATAGAAGTAGTACATATGTGAGCCTAATAAACGAAAAATATTAAAATTTTCTCTAAACAGCTCACTACCCCCTACGCCAACAATTTTTTTGGACTATAGTGTTTCTAGGGTATCCCACAGCCAGCCATACGACTGATCCAACTTTTGTTGCTGTTTTTAAGTTTGTTGACATTTTGTTCCAAGAAAATGGCGACTGTCTGCATGAGCCACATTATTGTGTTGCATACTTTTGTGCGTAAGGAATTCTTACATGAATTTTGCTTCTCAACTGACGCATATTGGGCTCATTGTATGATTTATGGCAAATTGTGTCATTGCCATGACAATGCCAATTTATTGATGGCCTTGAAGGCGTGCAACAGACACAGACTTCTTTAAAATTAATTGGCTAACAGCCTTAAAGTCATCAATATTTAAGCTAATAGGTAATTTGTTGTTACAACTGACATATAAAAAGCAGTGCTGCATTTAACACTTGACATTTAACACTTAAGCCGCAAGCTTAACCTTGACTTAACTTCATTTACACACTTGAACATCAAACCAAGGCTAACAAAAAACATAGGCAAGAGTTTATTAAGACCCTAACAGCTTAAGAAAACATCACACGTTAGGCCTAGTCGCTCTTGAGGAACGATTTATGGTGGTGGGAATAGTTGGTAAAACGCCTGAGTGTATGCCACACTTTAAGGCAACAGTTCCGAGTGTGTGTCAGAGCCACAAAAGCCAAAGTGAATATATGAAAGCAATTAAAGCCATGCTTCCAATGTGCCAACCTCCAAAAACTTTGGTGTGGTTAACGTTTGTGGTAACAAGGCACAGTGGATTGAAAGTCTAACAAAATGCGACTTAAAGTGGCGTAAATAAATAATAATAAAAATAAGCGTTTCTTTTCATTTTGGTAGTTGGCTTGGTTACAATCAATTGTCAAATAGAAATGGAATTTGGTTACATTTAAAGGGGTATACGCAGTTCGAAAAGTTTCGCGCGGAATTACATCCCATTTGCGATTTTTTTTATATGAAGTTTTGTCGTTCCGCGTGAAATTTTCCGAACTGCGTATAGCCCCATTTGGGATATCCCATTTGTGATTTTTTTTTTATATGAAGTTTGTCACTCCACGCAAAATTTTTCGAACTACGTATAGTCCTTAAGAGGGGAACCGATCTGAAATACAATAAATCCTATATCTTTTAATGTTTATGCTCTGTAAACTCCGGCAGCCTCCCCAAGTAAGCTTTAATAAAGGCAGGATCATAAAAAAAAGTTGATTGAGATATGTCCGTCCGTCTGTCTGTATGAACTCCTGGATCTTGGGGACAGCAAAAGATAGGATAACAAATCTTGACAATGGGATTCCTTATGTGATGTAGCTGGTCACATCAGGTCTATAAAAATATCAACAGCTTTGAAACAAGAATTAAAAATTAAACAAAAATAAACATTCATGTAAAAAGAAGAACAAATCAGTCAACTATTATGAAACATATTACAGATATTGACTTCACTTGGCCTACTTTGAACTGCTTTAACAAATTGTTAAAATATTTTCAGGAATTCGCTTTCATATCCCGATTCATATTGTTCCGGGTGGTTAAATCATGGATTATATAATTTTTTTAGATTCATTTGAGGATATTAAGCCTTAAGCCGCACTTTTTTTTAGCTTATGTTCAAAATATGGTAAAAGTCAGAGGATATATGAGGTTCCTCTCAAGCAATAATACTCGAAACATTATTTAATTCGTTCAAAAGGCTTAACCTATTTTCTTTGTAAGCTTAGAAATTAAAGTATACCACAATTCTTAAATGAATAACAAATGGAGTCTGCTAAGCCGTTTGTTTTTTTTTTTTTAAATAATTTTAAAAAATTCAATCTTTTTGTTATTAAATGTAAACAATTTTTGAAACCATATCACTCTTTAGATTTTCAAAAAATATAATACCATATTGAATTTGAAACCGAAAACCATTTGTACCATGTTTTAATGAATTTCCAATAAAGTTTCGCACTGCGGTCATTTTCAACTGGCTGTGGCCCAGTGTGCAATGGCGTCGCTGCCAACGCAAAGTTAATTAGCCAAGTTCCTGGCAGTTAACAAAAATTGATTTCAGCCTAGAGCTTAGACAGTTAGCTCCAGTTACCCACCATCCTCTTGCACTTATCTCAAAATATTAATTGAATTTGAACAAGTTGGACTAACTTTCGCCTGCTTCTCATACTCATAAATATATATATTTTGTATCTTTTGCAGCGATACCAGCGAACTGGAACCCGTAAACAAAACAAATGAGGCGGTGCGTCGCTTCTATCGACTGATACAAGCGGCACGTGATGGCCAGGATCAAAAGGACTGCCTTAGTCTATATCCAGAGTGCAATATACCTACCAAGTAAGGAGTTAAGCAACTAAAGTTAGAGACTGCACTGCGAAGCGTTTCTTTGAGTCAAAATTTGTACATAAAACAAGAAAAATGTTTAATGTTTAAGCATTATTTATTTGTTAAACTACGCACTATTTATTTATTTATTGAACTATTTTAAATAAATTATTTATTATAAGTTAATTCCTTGCTGAGTTAAGCAATTTTAGCTTTAATATTTATTCTGATTTTGTTTAAAAATACAAAAAAAAAAAAAACACTTTTTATTTAATACACCAATTAGGCAATTTAAAGCAGTGCAAGTTTGAAAATAATTAAATTTATAATTAAGAATGAAATCAGAATTTATATTAAGTGTTAGCCAGCTGTGTGACTCTAAACAAATAAGTCAGTATGAAAATTGTTGTTAGTATACATTTTATATGTTTCTATTTGTTAGTCTAAGAAAATTTGTGAAAATAAATTGAAATTTTGTTAAATGTTATGTGAATTTCGAGCTAAATTGAATGCTTGTACGGCATATGGGTAGCATTTAAAAAAAACAAGCGTTTGCGTTAAAACTCTAAACGGATTTTTATTGCACAACTTTTGTTTGAGAGCAATATAAATTTAAAAAGAGCAAAAATATGGTTTAATCTCAAAGCAAGCTTATTATAGAGCTTTTTTAAACTATATATAACTAATATCTCAATAAATATAGTACATCTTACAATAACTTACGAAAAATTTCTCAAAAAATGTTTCTATCCATGCCTCAAATGCGTTTTGAAACAAGCACAATTTATCTAAAACAAATGCAGTTCCTATATTCTATATTCTTATTCGTTATACCTATTATTTGTTGATTATGAAAAAGCATTCGACTCCATTGACAGAGAATGCATTTGGACTGAACTCAAAAACATCGAAATACCTGAAAAAATTATATCCTTGATAAAACGCAGCTATGAAGGTTTTAAGTGCTCAGTGATTCATGACGGCAAAGTGTCAGAACCATTCACAACAATTTCGTGGGTAAGGCAAGGCTGCCTACTGTCGCCACTTATATTTCTCATAGTCATTGATGCAGTTACAAGGCGTGCAACGCTTGACAAACCTAGGGGTATCATATGGAACCCACTGGACCCTGCAGCAAGACTGGAATCACTCGACTATGCAGATGACAAGTGCGAACTCTCGCATAGACATGTTGACATGCAAAAAAAGCTACAGGATCTATCACTCGAATCAGCAAAGGTTGGTCTGCTTATCAACGTGACTAAAACAAAAGAAATGAGAATCAATGCGACGTCAGAAGAGCCCTTAAAGTTATACGACCGACAAATTGAAAGAGTCGGTGAATTTCAATATTTGGGAAGCGCAATAACATCTAGCGGAGGCACAATGACCGATGTAACGGCAAGAATTAAAAAATCAATCGGTGCTTTTACACGACTAAACAAGATCTGGTCATCGAATTGTTATAGTATCCGAACCAAAATCTTGATCTTTAAATCTTGTGTCTTGTCCGTACTCCTTTATGGCTGCGAAACATGGTTTGTAACAGAACAAGTACAGCAGAAAATACGCAGCTGTGTCAATCGTTGTCTTCGTAAGATCTTACAAATATTTTGGCCTTACCGAATATCAAATGAAGAACTGTGGTCAAGAACTGGCATGCTGGGCGTCAATATAGAAATTCGAAGAAGGAAGCTCGGCTGGATCGGCCATACATTGCGAAAACCACCGAACGACATCACATATATGTCTTTGCAATACAACCCGCAAGGCAATAGATGAAGAGGCCGCCCGAAAATTACCTGGAGACGATCTGTCCTGAACGAGATCAACACCAGCGTGGAACGTGGGAGCAGGCGATATACTAATATCATCGAGCTCAGGGAAACCGCTCTACGAAGAAGACAATGGAGACTACTTGTGGATAGCCTATGCCCAACATAGAGGCAGTTTGGAATCTTTCGACGCCAAACAAGGCTTAATAATAATAATAAATGCAGTTCCCAACTTCCCTATCAAATTAATAGGTACTGTGGTTTTTGTTCCGCGATTGTCCCAAAATTTATTTTCTATGCGTTTTACGTATTTTGGGAAACAAACTTTTGGACCCATTTCACAAAAAAAAAATTAATTTTGCAATATTGAAAATTGTTTAAATAAAATGAAAATCTCCAAAATCTTGGGTTTTTGAATACTGGTAATCTCAAAAAAAAAAAAAAAAAAAAGTTAAGTCTGCCACAACGGCATCATAACGCAAATGGTCCCAAAACTTATTTTTTATTCGTTTTACGTATTTTAGGAAACCCACTCAACCTACCTTAATTATTTAGTCTATTTTATTTTAGTGCGACATAATATATTATTTTAAAACAAACAAGAAAAAAAATTTCCAACTATTTTGGTCTAGTTATTCTTGATTTCGATTCTTAATAGCTAAGAGAAAAAAGTCAGCAAGTTTATTTATTAGACTCACATATCCAATTTGGATAGTACACTTGATGCTTGTAAATGAATGTGTCTAAAGTGACTGTAATATTGTCGGAGGTGGTAACTTCTGGTCTAATATGGAATCATTTCGCCTGCATCTTTTTAAATTTTCTTGCAAACTTTGCTTTGCAGCGTATTTTTCATAGTATCACGTAATTTTTACCAATCTTCAATTCTTACTGTTCCATTGCAATAATTACTACACTTTGTTGTTTTTATATTTATATAACTTCAGAGGATATTATTCAAAGTATGGTTGTTGAACCAAAGACGAAGAGTAACGATAACTAAATTTAAGTGAAAGTAATAACCGAAATATTAGACTGGTAGGTATATAATTTTTTTTTAGAAAAATATAATGAAATCAAGCCAGTTATTCCTTATCTATCTATTTGGCTATTACAACCGCTTATCGTTCCTTTCCGCTTGACTGGAAGGAGTCTGTTATTGTCAAACTGCCGAAGAAAGGCGATAAAAGAAAATGCAACAACTGGAGGGGTGTCTCTTTAATACCAGCCATTTTCCAAATCTTCAATAAGATAATTTTAGAAAGATTAACCGGCACACTAAACGCGTTTATCCGAAAAACTCAGGCCGGTTTTCGCCCAGGACAATCGTGTATCGACCAGAGTAACACCATCTGGATAATTATTGAACAAGCCTCTGAATTGAACATTATACCTAGCTTTCATAGATTTTGAAAAAGCGACCGACGCTTTTAAGAGAAGCTATATTTGGCTAGCGCTGAGTGCTAAAGGATTTCCCAATAAAATTGTTAATATCATTCAAAAGAGCTACGAGCAAAGTACTACATGAGGATACTCTTAGTGACAGCTTCACCTGCAACAGTGGAGTTCGACAGGGGTGCGCCCTCTCACCGCTACTGTTTATAACAGATCTCGATGCCGTTCTCGAGGCAGAGGAAGAAAACCCAATAGGCATCAGCCGGAAAATTAATCAAAAGCTTGGCCACATATTATAAAAGACATGCGTGTTCTCAAATTATTATCATTATTGGACGATAAGCTTATCGATCTTCGATGTTGTGCTCATTCAGCAGAAAGGGTGACTGGATATTTGCTTTCACTCTCATTGTTTTCGTTTTTGAAGCGTTGATCTTAAGACCCACTTTAGCTGCGTGTCCGGATACGTTGTCAACAAGATCTTGCATGTCGGAGTGTCGGCCACCTCGAATACGCCGATGGCATGGTACTGATGGCTGGCCGATACTCCGACATGCAAGATCTTGTTGACAACGTATCCGGACAAGCAGCTAAAGTGGGTCTTAAGATCAACGCTTCAACTTTGTTCAATTGAACTGTAAAGAGTTTATGTTACTAACTTTATTTTTAGAAAGTAATTATAACAAAGTGAATGAAATAAAAGAAATGAAGACCAGATAACTATTTAAACAATTTTATATTTTGACGTACAAACCTCGACCAAAGTCGAATCTGCACCTATTCTTTACTTCATGAACTCAGGACAATAGTCATATATATTTTTATACTCTGTACCATAAAGTACAAAGGGTATATTAAATATGTGCAAGCCGAAAATGTATGAAACATACAGAAGGAGACATCGGAGACCCCAAAGTTACCTAAAGTATGATCAGGGTGACTATGTCCGCCTGTCTGTATGAACTACTAGATCTCAGAGATGGTAAGAGCTAGAGCAAAAAAATTTTCAGATTAGATGCGTTATTTTGTCATGGGAGATAAATTTATTTCATATTTTTGATATTGGAGATATATTATATTGCTCCCATAGCGGTGTTTCAGTGGACCTCGAAGAACCCCAAAAGTTTTAGATCAATAACACTAGTTTACACGAAAAATGAACCTTCTTAAAAAAGTTCATGGTGCCATAACATCTACAGTTCTTACCCGCTTTTAAAAATCTTGGACTCGAAATGCTCGTAAAAGAATTCTCTTTCAGCTTAAAGCTTAATATAATTTTTAAAAATTTTGTTCGTTAATAAGAAGCAATCCGAATGTTTGTAATTTTGAAAAGCGGTCGAAAATTGTGCTTAAGAAAAAAAAAAGGTTACCATTTTCGTGTTTCTCGACCCCAAATTACCCTAAAAAACGCTTTTTCACGAAGGTTCACTCGATGACCCTTAAAATTGTAAACTAGTGTAATTCGTTGGCTTATGAAAATATCGTAACCACATTTGGCAGTCGGAAGTAAATTACAGTTCCTAACCACTGTACCAAATTTGACTATATCATATAGCCCGCATTGGGCCGATCGGTCAAAAAAAGTGTCTGGTGTAAAAATCAACTGTTTTATTTTTTTTTTTTTTAATGAAAATATCGTAGCCAATTTGACAAATAAAATATCTTTTGGATTTCTTAAGCAATATGTTGGATTTAATTGCAATGTGGTGGTACAGGGTATCCCGATTTTAACTTACGCCATCTTTTTCAAGTAGTTTATAAAATATAAGTTTAGTATTAAATTATTAAATAGTATCTTTTTGCCAAAAATGGGACCCATCAGAGAATCAAAATTCTAAAGTTAAAACATATATTTGGCTTGTAAAAGACGTACCCACAAAAGGTACTGCAATTCACATTAATCAATTAGCTGAGTTACAAAATCAAGAAAAAAGATCCCACGCAAATCCGCACACGCACACCCACACCCATAAAACACTCATGCATGTAATTTGCTTTGCATAAATCAAGGCGTTGTGTTTTATGCCACATGCCGCATGCCACAATTCCCCCATATGTTTACTCCATTCATCATTCAAATGAAAGCGAATGATTTGCATAAATAGCTGACATATTTATTAGCCCGCCTATTGGTGCTTTTTTTTTTTATTTGGCGTTTATTGTTTTCCGTGCCTTTGAGTTCTTAAAACACAAAAATATAATTACAAAAACAGAAAATTGTAGCATTAATATACCTTTATATACTATATACTTAAATATGCATATTTTTATTAAGTCTTGTAAATGAGGAGCGTGTAATTAACACGTACAAAAAAAACAAAGCTTTCCCTTTTTATGCGTTGCCAAAGATACAAAAGATTTCCAAATAAGTTTACAACAAAAGCGGAAATAAAATTATAGTAGACTTGTGCCTAGTCGACTGCAATGACATCAAAACACCAATTGCCAAAGTAAGTATCAGTCCCCCCCTCCAGTATTTTGTTGCCAATGCCAATATCATGGAGGAGTCTAATGTTGTGCGTTGGTTTTTGGCTTAATTTTTGGCCTATAGAAACATTTCCGCTATTGGAAACCTATCAAGAAATTAAAAAAAAAAAAAAAGTACGTGGCATTGAAACAAAGGCGAAAAACATCAAAAAAAAAAAGTTATGTGCTTGTGGAAGTGTATTTAAAGCAAATCTTGAGTTTGCAAGGAATTTACTCGAAGATGCAGCATAGTGCTATGAATATGACATCCCCTAAACTGTGCGTCATCAGGTAAGCACTTTTCCTACCTTTAATCATTTCGTCACGACTCCTAACTAAAGGACTTACAATTTAAACTTTTTTTTTGCTGTCCAATTCAGCTTACGAAAATAAAAAGATTTTTTATAATATTTTTCGAAGCTTTTTTTAAGCATTTAAGCTAGGGGAATAAAAACTGTCCTCCACAAATATAAAAATTAAAATATAAATTTCAGTTTTCCGAAACTAACATCTTTCTATTTAATTTTCATTAAACTACCGAATATTTTTTAACATTTTTTTAGTCTAAGGTTTCCAAAATAAGGCTTAAAGTATTTAAAATTTTTTATATTTTCATAATCACCATTTATTTTTTGCTACTTTTAATCTTTTAACTCCTTGCTTATACATGTTTTGTAAATATGAAGCATGTTTAAAAAATAATATAAAAATAAAATAAAAATTTAAAGAAAAATTGTACAAAAAATATAAATAAATATCATAGTAATAAAACAAATTAAAATTTATTATTGTTAAACACGATCTTTTATCATATAAATATTGCATATGCATTCTATGTAATATTAAATAAATTTATTATGATTTTTAACGTCTTTAAAAAATAAAAACTTTTTATATAGCAAGGATATACAACAAAGTTATGTTAGTTCAATCAATCAACTGAAGTAGAACGAGGAATTGCGCGAGAAGAGCGCCGTTTTGGTATGGCCCGACTTCGTAAAAGTCAAACAAATGAGCAACTAAAGCAGCCCGTGAAACGGCTCGGTTGGCAATGAGAAATCATCGAGTCGACCACGAGATTTTGACTTACGATTAGAGAAACACCTCGTGTTGATCGTGGTGGATCATAAAAACAAATATTTCTTTCTGTGAGTAAACAGCGCAGTAAGCAAAAACGCACGAGAGAGCAAGAACCGCAATCAAGCAAAAACAAGAGAGATTTCACCGTGCATTACCGGACTGCGCTGTGGCATATTTTTTTGCATTAGGCTCGTGAGTTATATAAATTGAGAGACTGCCCACCACTGATCTAAATCGAGCAACATTTCTATACGTTTGCACAATTGATTTTGCCTCGCATCCTTCCGTTGTCATTGAAGTTTGCTGGAGAAACACCTAGTTTGTGTTGCCTAAATGGCAAAGTAAAATTATCATTATTGACTCCTCCACATTAGCCAAGAGCATGGATTTAATTCAATATTCAAGGTAATATATGTTGTTTCTATAAAAGATCAGATTTAAAACAAAAAAAAATTGGTAAAATACAGTTGGTTAGGTCTCCGTATTTGTCTCTAAAACAAATAAGGGATGAAAACTTTTGTGATTACAAATCCTACTATCCTAAATACTGACTTCGATTTTGAAGATTCAAGGCCAGATTCACCATCGAATTGGATCATTGCAGCCTGTAGAAGACGCACAGCATGAATTTTTACAAATATACTTCATGGGCAATAGAGAGCAGCAACTTGATCGGCGTCAAGAAATCAATACAGCAATCAAAAGAGTATTTCTTCATGATCTGCAGGAACTACTTCAAAAACATTTGGCATTAGCCAGGCTGTAATAGACTGCTTTGGAGCGCATGCCAAATGATAAATATAAAGTCGTGATCAGAGCGTATAAACGACTAGCTGGAACATAAGAACGCAGAAATACCGCTCTAACAATAGATGAAGTTGCAATCCTAATTGTGAGTGAAAACACAATAGCGTCAAAGGAGACGCAGCTAATGTTGGTCGGTTCTACTGGCGACGTACAGCGGTAGCCCGCGTCATATGCATGAATATGCGTAGGATGCAATGACATATCGCTCACTTACAAGAAAAACGTCATAACTGAAAAAATTTCATTTTGCAGAAAATGCATTTAAAGTTTTCAATTGACCCCACCATTTCAAACAAAAAGACACTCCTAGTTATTCCGTAATTTACTAGTTCTCTATTATATGATAAAAATATGTCTTTACTCGCCGAAAACTTAGGCACAACTGAGATATGACGGTCTTGTTGGTCAAAATAGTTGAAATAAGTGGAATGAAATAAGAAAATATTCTCTTCTCACACGGCAATAGATGCATCGATGTATTGCAGTTTAAAATCCCTATATATCGATGTTGGTCAACAGAAATGTTTCTCCAGCTCTTTTCAAATGGGTGTTTAGTAGTGCTGGAGAAACATCTCTGTTGGCCAACATCAATATATAGAGATTTTAATCTTCGATACATCGATGCATCTATTGCCGTGTGAGAAGAGAATATTTTCTTATTTCATTCCACTTATTTCAACTATTTTGACCAACAAGACCGTCATATCTCAGTTGTGCCTAAGTTTTCGGCGAGTAAAGACATATTTTTATCATATAATAGAGAACTAGTAAATTACGGAATAACTAGGAGTGTCTTTGTTTGAAATGGTGGGGTCAATTGAAAACTTTAAATGCATTTTCTGCAAAATGAAATTTTTTCAGTTATGACGTTTTTCTTGTAAGTGAGCGATATGTCATTGCATCCTACGCATATTCATGCATATGACGCGGGCTACCGCTGTACGTCGCCAGTAGAACCGACCAACATTAGCTGCGTCTCCTTTGACGCTATTGTGTTTTCACTCACAATTAGGATTGCAACTTCATCTATTGTTAGAGCGGTATTTCTGCGTTCTTATGTTCGATGTTTTCTCCAGCACTAATGTATGATATCAATATGAAATTTTTACACAATGTGCTGTTTTTTAAAACGAATAAAACTCAAAAAAATTACTTCATGTAAGTGAGCGATATGTTCGCTATTACGGCCGGGCTGATTTTTTCATTATCTTTACGTGTAATCCGAAATGCAAGTGATTGGCACGACATCACCGCACGCGTCTTCAAACAAAAATCCTTAAGCAGTTTTTTTGCAGATACTCCATGTTGGATATATTCAATCGAATGGCAAAACGATGTTTGCCGCAGACACACATTCTGATTTGGTAACTACGAATATAATACATGCAGGTGCTATCAACCCTCAGTCAGCGTCCATAGTCGACGGCAAATGTTCCAAAAAAAAAAAAAAAAATAACTTCATCGAAACATTTCAACGTCGTAAGCAAGGCGATCTGAATATCCGTTCTATTTACACATTTCATCCGAAGAATAATAAATGCTTCTATTTACGATTGTTGCTGGTGAACGTTTGTGGCCCAAACGAACTAAGGGCATTCGACATAGGGTGCCAACGATATAGTGTGCACAATATACAATCTACACATACATACAATAAATAATAATAACAAAAAAAATAAGACTTTAACAATAGTGAAAATAAAATCTATTAAATAAAAGTAAACCTATTGTTCAACTTAAAGCGAGCTGTGATTAAACTACTTGTGAATTGTAAGCTGATGTTACAAAAAAACTGCAAGTTCAGCTACAATAGTGAACAAAAGTATTTTGACAACACTGTGCGAAATCTATTACCGCTTTTATATAAAAACTGAAAGACGTAATGCAATCCATTACACTTTAGAGAGAGAGAATCTATTATTAGCTTTAAGTGAACAAAAAATTGCACTGATAACGATTTGCATATTGTTTATATTTTATTTTAATTTCAATTTCTTTGATTCCTGTGCGGTACAAACAATGTGTGGCAATTTTAAAAGTTGTTTAGAAAAAACCAATGCCTGCTTGGGTACGTATAACTCAGAGTGGAGGCTCGTTATTTTTTGAGTATGTTGAAGCTTCATTTGTTTGGACGATTTAGTAACAATTGATAGGACGATAAATAAAGACAAATATCTACACATCCTTAATGACACTTTCGGCTGTAGAGTCATTGGACCATCCTTTATTATGTTACAGAATAATACTTCATGTCATAATGCACAGCTGATCCAATTTTTTGAGAGAAGTCAATAAATTTAATTGGCCACCTCAAAGCTTGGATCTTAACAGAATAGAAAAGTTTAATTTACATCATCCCATTAAATAAAAAAAAAACGATGCCTAAATTGATCAAGATCGCGAGAAGAGACAATTTTCTCTTCATCTGTCAAACTATTTTGTATTGTCAAAATAGTTTTGTCTACTAACATTTATGTGAAATCGTTCTAATTTTCTAACTATTATATAAACAATACTAAACTTATGCGTTTTGAGGCTCTTAACCCTTAACGGTCGAAAGGCTCCGCTACGGGGACATGTATTTAATGCTATAAAAATCGGAAGGCTCCCCTACGGGGATATTTATTTATTTTTTTGTACGTATTAGCCAAAATCTGATGCGAAAACAATTCGTAGTCACACGTACGGTTAACAAACCGGTATAAAAAGAATTCTAGTAGATATTGAAAAAAAATTGATCGAGCGTTTAGGGTTAATTTATCATTACTTATTAATAAATCATAAGAAATTTCCAAATAAATTTTTTTTTACACATGACAAAATACTTTTGTCCACTATTGTAGTGTGAGTGGCATTGAAGCAAAAATTATTTACGGAACCGAAGTATCCAAGTTATTAAATTATTTATTTAATGCAAATTTTTCTACTTTTATGATTACCATTCGTAAAGTTCATTGCTGCAGTTTTGAAGAAAACATTAAAAAATATCAATAAAATATATGCACAGCTAAATGGCCAAAGATCTTCGTGTTTAAGCTTTAAGCTTTAGCGATACAACAGTCTTTAATACATTTGGACCCCAAAATCTCATTAGATGGAAACGCTCATTTAGGGTATTCACGCTTGCTGTTGAGCAAAGGAGTTGAACAGTTGAGGACTTTTGCAATTACAAAATATACAGGTCTGAATTTTAACTCTCAACACAACTTTTTCTTAACAACGCCCCTATACTAGTTTTAAGCCATTGAGCATTTGCAACTCTCTAACGTTTGTGAGTTTTTTAGCCATTTTGTGATATAAAAAGCGACCAGTAAACCAAATTACTATTTATAAATTTAAATGGATTTGATGCAATTTTTTACTAAATAAATTAGTACTTTTTATTAGCTGACTCATTACCGAATCTGCGTAGGATGCAAAAATTAAAATTACTGAATGTAAACATAATCAAGAAAGAAGTAGCGCAAACTGAACAAAAAGTGCGTTCACGCTTTCGCCAGTTGAGTTTTTGCGCAACTCGAAAGTACCATTGCTGACTCAATACAAATTCTGAGAACTAGCCGGACATGGCGAAAACTATTTTTTTTTTATAAATATTTTGATCTTGTTTGTTTACTCTAAGCACTGCATTCCAAAAAATGTTATACTAGTTTTATATACTCCTTACGGCTTGATTGCAGTGTATACAAAATATTGTTTAAGTTTTAACTCAATTTTCGTATGGTATTTACACAGAACTTTTTTCGCATTTATTAAATATTACCCAAACTCAGTTTTTTTTTTTTTTGCCTTCTTTTTATTTCGGTAGCTTTAAACTTTTGCCTTAAACTTTGCAATCCGCAAACTTTTGTGAATTCGAAAATAAAAGCAAAACTGACTAAGATAAAACAAAGACTGTTGTTTAAGAACAATCAATGCTTAATTATTGAAAAAGTCAATTTTCTCTTAGTGTACTCTATATCTTTATCAACTTATTTGTTTCACAAATCTTGATTATTTGTTCAAGTTTAACAACTCTATTTAAAATTATTTAATGTACCAAAAACAAACAAATGCATTGATTGCTATTATGGCTGTTTCCGATGTTATCGGTCTATACAAGTTGGACAATTCGTAATGCGTTGGAATAATGATGCCTTGGTTCAAAGATACCAAATTATTCCAATTGGTTTGCCAGGCACGTAGACCAATTTGAAGCCCAGTCAGACAGAGAGGCACTGTCTCCGTGTCCATGGTGCGTGATAGAAAATAACAAGTGCCAAAGACATAAAATAACTTTCAATTATGTTGTTCAAGGCATTATGCTCAAAATTGTTTGATGTACAATCAATAGAATTATCGACGGAGTCCATAAACAGGCATTTGACCCAGTACACTCAGAAAACTTAGTGGGAACACCCATAAGAACCAGAAGAAGTGGGACAGCCAACACCCAGCTGCACGCCGAGGCAGGTGAAATTACAACAACTTGCGCTTTCCATGACTTTGGCGCTTGAAACAAAACATAAAGCGTGCTAAAGAAAAGGCTCAAAGCAAAAGCGATAAAGTGTGGAAGCAGAGGAGACACTTATCGCTGCCATCCTATGCATACGCAATTCAATTAACAAAGTACCGAGGTATAAAAACCAAGCATAGCTCCGAGGCCATTTGCATAAACCATTGAGTCGCCAACGCGTGCGCACACAAAAGAGCAAGGGCAAGGATTGGATTGGATTGGACTTGTATAGAAAAGCTTAAGGATGACTAGCTACGTCTGGCTTTTGTTGGCGCTGGTAGCCAGCGTCTATGGTGCGCCCAGTCAGTCACAAACAGTGACGCAGCCACAGTCTGCCATTGATTTGGCCTTGGACATGTACCAGGTATGCTTGCAGGATTTGAGCGTCTCCTGTGTGCGTTCCAAGGCGCTACGTTGGTTCAATGAGGCGCTGGCGCAGCCGGAAGTCAAACTAACCGAGCGTTTGTCTATTGTGCGCACGTCGCAGAAGTCATCAATGGAGCAGCGCGGCAAGCATGCAGCGGAGCAGCACATGTTCGATGAGATAGATGACTATCTGAGCAGCCATGCTTTGCGCATCAATGCGCCTGAGTACTTCCGCAGCTCGGAGGCACGTTCATATGTGCCTGAGTTTCTCATGCAAAACCCGCTGACGCAGGGTGGTCTGGTGCCACTAGCCGATGCCAATGAGGGTAAGCTTACAGCAACTTTTTGAATTAGAACCAAGTCTTATGCCAAGTTTCCTACACACACACACAGGTCGCGGCATGATACGAAAGGCGGTGCTGCCCTTTCTCATAGGTCTTAAACTTAAGACCACGATATTGGTGCCCTTGGCTTTGGCCTTGATTGCATTGAAGACCTGGAAGGCCATGACCTTGGGACTACTCTCGCTGGTGCTTTCCGGCGCGTTGGTTATTTTCAAAATTGCCAAACCCAAGATTGTTAACTATGAGGTAGTGCACTATCCACATCCGCATCATGTAGAGCATATAGTGCCGCATCATATTGAGCACATAGTGCCACATCATTTGGATCATCACTTGGACCACCATTTCGAACATCAGCATATCGATCATCATGTAGACCTACCAGTGGAGCATATTGAGCACTTGGAGCATCCAGCGCCCGGCTGGGATCCACACGCCTGGGCACGTTCCTCCCAAGAGCCACAGGATGCACAAGACTTGGCCTATGCTGGACAAAAGCGGCGCTAAGCAGACTTGGCTTCTACTTTTATTTTATTTATTGCTATTTTAAGTAGTCGACACGCAAAAGCTTCTAAGCGGAGCGTATTGTGTTATTTATTTATTTATTTTATTTTATTTTGAATGAGAATTGTACAAAACGAGCAAAAAAAAGAGCTAGAAACAAAATTGGCGGCGGTTTGGAGCTACTGCGTCTTTGTAAATATTTATGAAATAAAGCATGAAAAATGATTTGGCACATTTCAAAGATACAAGAATTTAAGGGCGGCTTAAAGGGTTTTTACTGTAGCAGTTGGTCTTTGTTTGGCAAATGTATGGCTCTGCCTAGCATAGCCAGTGCAGCTAAGTCGCCTTGACATGGCTTTAAAGTTGAAATATTCCAAGGCTTTGTTGGGCAACACGGTCCCAGCTTAGGGCCTGCGCAACCCTTTTCCAAGCTTTGAGCGAAAAGCGAAAATTTATTTGCTTAATGCCCTGGCCTTAGATTAAGTGATAAATGCAAAGTTGTTGTTAACATTTTTATTCCATTATTTAGTACATAAGTGCACAAAGGCTTTAATGGAGACGAATACATAGATACCACACAGTCTTTGTGAAAGTGGTGCGCTGTTATCAATTTCATTTGGCACATAGTATCACAGAAAATCAATACTCAATATCAATTTCCCATTGTAGACCGAAACAATAGCAACACCCACAACTCGTACTTGCAGTGCGACCAGTGTGACAAGCCAAGTATGCGGGAAAGCGGCTGTCAGCTGCGTGCAACAATGCAAAATGGCGACGATGCCAAAATGGCGCACACGCAACGGCAATGGCCGACAGGTCATTTATATTTAACAGCCGTGCACTTTGACGCTGCCATTTCTACGCAACAATTTCGAATGTGAAAATTTTTTCAATATTACAACTTTGACTTTGCCAGGGGCACGGAGTCAGGAGGCGGCTTGGTTGGCACCTTGAACATGGCTGAATGCGTTCAGAATTGCAAATTAAGTGCAAATGTAAGGAGAAACTTTTGTTTGACCAAAATAAATAAAATGAAAATAAAATTTATACCAATTTTAATTTACATACGCATAAAGCAGCATAAAAACGATAAAGAAATATTGGTTTTTCGTTTGCCGACGAGTGCATACTCTTAACAAGTTCAAGAAACGTATTCTACGAGTCTTTACTTAATTTGGACATTCTTTTCTGCCTGAAACATCAGAAGTAGCTTAAAAAAAATTTTTTCGTAAAATTTTGGAAAATACAAGTAATACATTAATTAATTTCCTATTCCATTTTCTATCACTTACTTTATATGTATATCCTTTGTGCATAGAGTACAGAGTATTTGTAAGAAACATATTTAAGAAAATTATTGATGGGTTTAAAAATTAAAAACTCATTTATAATTTGTATGTCCTTTTATGGGGAATTTTTTTTTTTTCGAAGAATTATAAGCCTTCCTATCAATGCGTTACGACTAGTCTGAAAATAAGTATTAAATTTAAATCTTTATAGTTTTATTTATGAACAAGCCCGATTTTGCGTTTCATACAAAAGTAACTTTTGTAAACATATGTATCATGATTCTGTGAAGAACAGTGGGCTGGGGGGCAATCATGTCATGTCATATCATGTTTTTTCACAATAAGTTACTTTTGCCTGACAACTATGTTTGTTTTATTTTGCTGTCGTTGTTGATGAATTGCCTTTTCCCAATTGATGGAATTTGTTTTTCAGAGAATTTTATGACTGTCAAAGAGCAAAGCTCCTTTACTAGAAAGCAGATTCTAAAAAAAGTAGGTCAAAATGGCTCTGTGTTTTTTTCTTTCTTTTGCACATAGTTTGTCCATCCGAGAAATATTCTCCCACATTAATGCGAAATGAAATCATATAAAAGCATCTATCTGGATAAGGTAACAGAAACTGTCCCTCAAAATTAACTATACAGATTGATTCTCATGGTTAAAAAAACTTTTTAAGCTTAAGGCATTGCCATTTAATTGTGACTGCACAACTTACTATTAAAGCATTGTTTTATTTTGAATCTAAGTTGTCAATACAGTTCTTTAAAATAATTTTTTTTTAACCAATAATTTTCTAAAACAAATATTTTTTTGTTTGTGTTTTATGCTCGTTATAATATATGTCAATCACCATTTTTTTTAAACACACCTTTCTAAACCATATTTGCTCAAGTCAAAGTTAGTAGAGAGTGTTCTACGAGCTATCTCAATCGCGATTTATCTCCTTGATGCCCGTGTTCTATAAATACACGCATTAAACGCCTTTCTTCATCGAAAATATACCATACAACTGACCCACTCTATACTTCATATAAACAATAATCCAATATAATATCCTTGGTTAAGAAATAGAGAGAAGAATTTAAATTGTTCCGATACGTTCCAGCCTTTCGGAACACACCCTCTATAGAAAAGATAAGGAATACAGCGATAGCAGTCGAATTTTCTGGATCTTTACCATCAAACTATCAAAGTCAGTATGTCCCTATCAAAGTCCTAAAGAAGTATATAACTAAAGAATTGTATTTTATAAAAAAAAAAAAAAACAGATTTTGTGTGGACCCAATATTATTATCTATTTTATATCACATTTATATAAAAATATTATAAAAAGAAGAAAAAATAAACAAAATTCGCCTTTGTCAAACAGTTCCAGAAATATTTATCAATCTCATTGGGCTTTCTGTATTTCTATATTCTATTCACAGGCCAATACGCAGCATGCAAAAATTTGTACCTTTAGGTAAAATTTATTTTGGGGCTTCTATATTTGTTATTTTTTTTTAATTCATAATAAATAAATTATCGATTTTTACCACTAGTTTCAAATCCGATAAACGAAAAACCAATCAATTTTGCTCGTTTTCGTTTTTGCGTACTCCCAATTTCACATTTTTTGCTGTCGATATCTTCTTATATTTCCCTAGCTCGTTGTTAGCACAACTCTACACATTTCGATTTAAATTAAAAAAATTATTTTAGTTTAAGTTACGTGCACTTTTTACGCAATACGGGGTAATATGTTACAAGCTTTCCCACAAAGGTGTAACACCCAGATGCGTAAAGAGTATAATAAAAGCAGCGCTTATCAATATACGAACTTCATAACTTACATGTGAACCAAAATAAATTTCGAAATTCAAGACATGACTTTTTTGGCCAACAATTGTTTCACTTTCAATTTCGAAATGTTTTCGGCCCTAAGGAAAAACACTTTCTATTTCATTAACATGTGCTGGCTGTCTCTTGATGACCAAATAAAAATGCTCGCTAGGCCGGTTTAATTGAAATAATTATTAATTATGTTTTTATTTAGACTAATTGCCGGCAATTGATATTCATAATTCATGCACGACTTGTATAAAATTATGAGTTAGGCAATTTTTATTACCAGTTGGTAATGAACATTACGCGGCCTATGAAAAGAAGTTAATGGGTTTGTTGTGTAGGGGCTAAGAGTCTTTGGTGATGGGGTACGCTTGAAAGATGTTCCTGTTGGGCTCAAGGTGGATACTTTTGGAAATCCCGGGCAGGGAATACCAAAGCGTCATATGCGCTTTTGATACTTAAGTTTAGCAGCTGTATTAAAGTTATTTGTTTAGTATTGTTGGAAACTGATACGCTTTTACATACTTATTAAATTTTCTCAGACATTTTTTAGATTTCCCATGTAGAGGAATTCATGTATATTGTGTTCTAGAAATTAAAGAGTTCAGTGACTGAAATATCGATACATAAAAATAGAATAGAAAATAATTTTTTATTTTTAGAAGGATATTTAGATATGTTTTAAGGAACAAATGCTATTTAATTGAGATGACCCTGTGATTTTCTTGGCACTGTGTTCCAAGTATATAAGAAAAATGTCAACAATTGTCAACCAGCTGCGATAAGTTTGTAATATGCAAATAATCATTTTTTTTTTTTTTTTTAAATTAGTTAGGTTCTCTCACAACAGAGAGTGGGCACTGCGACCTGAAGATCTATTGTACCTTACCCATTCTTTTAGGACAAAAGACCATCTGCCTTCCTTATGAAGAGCAGTAGGTCTTTCGTTGGGATTCGGCGTAGCTGAAACGGGGTGATCCGTTCAGCTCCAAAATGTGTGACTCTGTCCCACACTATTGCTGGACAGTCACACAGGATGTGTTTGGTCGTCTCGTCGTTTTCAAAACAAAGCCTGCACTCTGAGGAGTCCGATAGACCCATTTTTTGTAAGTGATAACTTACAGTATGGTGCCCAGACAAGTTGGCTACCAGGAACCTTAGGTCCGCTCTACCAAGACCTATAGTTCGGTTTGCATCCGAGGGTGAGACCAGTACTTTTGCCTGTCTTAAATTCGGTAAAGAGAACCAATATCTCCAATGTTTCCTTAAGGCCCATTTTTTGAGTTTTCATTGTTGAAAAGGTGATGCCACAGAAGGGCGCGGGGCAAGTGGTGGGCGAAGAGGAACCCAGTCTTGCGAGCTCATCAGCTGTCGAATGCAAATAATCATGCACGGAACCGATATTTTCTTTCAGTTTAGTCTGTTCTAACCCAAGCCATACATGACATAGACTGGTTGTACAAATTGTTTGTTTATCGAAAAATTGAAATATTAAGATTTGTCTTATAACCATACAAAAATTCGTACAACGACCCCACACACAAAACAATCGATTGTACAACCTTCCCGATAAACAGCCAAGTTGTAGCTTTGGTAAGTAATATTGGCAGATTGTCAAAAATCATATTTTCGATGCTATCGTCTTGATTCAAAAAATATTGAAAAGCAATATTTTGAGACGCATTTTTCTTTCCCCAATGTAAATGAATCAGGTGAGTTCAAATAAGCTACTCAGTATAAAAATAATCACAAACGAATGCTTCTTATTTTAGAGCGATAATTTTCTGGTGTATTTATTCTGAGTAATATTGGAAGCCCGTCCACAATCGTGTTATCGATGTTATCGCCTTGTTTCGATAAGGTATAAAAACAATTTAAGAACATATTTAAGACTTTTTTTAATTTGGAAAAAATACCAGTTTAATGCAGCGTTTTAGGTCAGGCAAGTTCAAATAGGCTACTCAGTAGCCAGTTAGCCTTACGACTCATTGTTCTGCCTAACAAATATTTAAGGCTGGGGCTGATATAATATGTGGGCCCTGAATATTATTGGACTGATGTCAACAACTGAATGCACTCAAATTGTTGCGATGTTTGAAAAATCGATTTTGTTACTAAAAAAAATCTTCACTTGCAACTAATATTAAATTTAAAAAAAAGATCTTTAAAAAACAGCTTAAGTCTCATTAATTATGGGCTTTATAGAACAATTGCAGCATTTCCGTTCTAACTTTGACAATTCATTCGTTTATCTCATTAAACACAATGCCAATTATGTCTTTAAAAGTTAATTTTACAATTGTATTAAATTCCTTAGAATTCAGCAACTTGTGCCTTAACAATAAAGAATGCCGGAATCTTATTGAGGGTAATAAAAAAATAAAGCGTTCAATTCATAAAAGTGGAAAAGACAAGCTTACAAACCCACCTAGAACTCCAGGAACACATCTATATAACTGATGACAATTGATGTTCCATTATTATTTGCATGAAATTTCGCAAAAAGGGATTTCAACCACTTAGCAGTAAGCAATTGAAGGCATATGTTGAGCATAGACTTAAGACTTACGCATCAAGCATACGACACGTGGTGCGCTTGCATACACTTGTGGTACAAATAAATGCCAAAGAAGACAAGCGCAACAACAATGTTAACATAGCTGGCTACGTCTGTCAACGTGCTTATCGTCTTGGCCTTTATGTGTCTTCTTCCTTCGTTTCTTTTTCACCACCATTCGTAGCGTACTGACTTAACTGTTGATTGCCGCCTTAACTTAACATTGGGAGTATAAAAATCGTGAACAATAGAAAAACGATTATTAAACGCAATTGAGCCAGCAACGAGGCGAGTTGTCGTCGAGCCAGCACGAAAAGCATTAACGATATAGCCCGAAAAGGTGTGAGGAAATGGCCAGATTACTCCTGTTGGTTGGATGCATGTTGGCGCTGACGGCGCCGTGGGTCAATGCCAGTGAACAGCTGCAACGCATGATTGCAGAGGAGCAGAGCAAGTGCGCCAGTGGTGATGATTCGATGGCCTGCATTAAAGAGCGCGCCATGCGTTTTGTGGACACAGTGCTGACCAAAGATAGCTATACGGTAAGTGGATGTAGCTCAAGGTGAAAGATTACGCTCTAACTCGTACTTTGTACCTACAGCTGTCCAATGTACAGGTACGCGCCAATGGACACAAGTCCGAGACCTTAAACGAAGCGAGGTCGAACAGTGAAGACGGTTTCTTCGATGCCATACAAAGCTATATACAAGGACACGATGTTACCATGGACTTGCCTCTAGCTGATGCCAAGGTCACCGTCTCGGCACGCAATCTCGATAATGACGAGTTGAGCTTGAAACTGAAACTGGCCGATGGTGTTGTCGAAGGCAAGGGTAAGAAGGGCAACATCTTCAAGAAGGGTGTGTTTAGCAAGCTGTGTACACTTGAACAACTTACTCATCTGCACCCACTATCCCAAACCCGAATCCCTCCCTTTTCAAACACACCCACACACTCTTTGCAGGCAAAAAGCATCGCCTGCGCAAGATGGCCATGCCCATAATGGTGCTCATTTTGCTAAAGGCCATCACTGTCATACCCATGGCCATTGGCATCTTGAAGATTAAGGCATTTAATGCGCTCGCATTGGGCTTCTTCTCCTTCCTAGTCTCGGTTGGTTTGGCCATTTTCCAATTGTGCAAAAAGGTAAGCGGCTAGTTATTAAAATACATTTCTTTTAATTTTTAGGCATTCGCGGGCTGTGGTAATTAGGCGGTAGTGAGTGTGAGCGCAAGGCGGGAACAGGTTTACGTAATATAACAGTTTAAAATTTGCAAGTACTTAAGTCCCTATATACTACCATATATACCTAGCACAAAGCTCCATAGCACGCGCGGTAAGTCCAGCAAACCCCAAAAGCACACACTCACTCCCCTGCACTGCACTCCAAATCCATTTTACGCATAAAAGGCGCTTATAGCCCGACATATATTATTTCTGTCTTTCTGCCACTCAGATTGCCCATGATCATCATCATACCGCGCACATCACAGCGCATGGTCCTTGGGATGGACGCTCCTTGGCCGGTTCATCTGTGCCTGTGCTGGAACAGCCACAGCAGTTTGTTGCGGCACATAACTTAGCCTATAAGGGCTATGTCTAAACAGCAACAACAACAACAACACTTGTAAGCATTACAATAACAATAGCAACAATCCACAGCCATATGGCCGTAAAATAAAAAGGCTGCCGGAGTCTGTGGAGCTTGAAGGACTTGCTCTTGTTGTTCTTCCTGGAAGCGCAGACAAAAGCTACCAAAATTATTTGTTAATTGTTAAAAGATTTTTGTGGCTTTTGTTGGCTGTTTCTTTTGCTGAAAGGCAAGCAAACAAAAAAAACATAGCACAAAATACAAAATGAAAGCCAGCAGGCAAACAAAATGGCGGCACATCAAACATGGCGACCTTATCAAAGCAGTTTTTGTTATTGTAAATGCTTAGAAACTTTTGCTGTAGCATTTTGTGCATTTCCTTAGACTTTATGTTATTTATTGAATTATTTATTGAAAGAAAAAAATAAAAAAATAGCGTAAACAATATGTACAAAAATTTCAATTAAAGAAATATATTGGTTTATAATTATGAAAAAATTATTATAAAAAAAAATATATTTTTTAAAATATATTTTGCAAATGTGTTTTTATTTTGAGGAAATTAAAAAAAATAGTTTAAAGTAGCACAAATATTCAAAACAATTTTATTTAATTAAAAAAAAAAAGAAAATCAAAATAAAATATTTGCATCAGTGCAAAAAAAATTAAAAAATAAAAATTTTTAGGTGACAGTTATTTATTACAAAAAAAAATTAAAACTAAATAAAATATAATTCGGGACAACAATTATATTTTTCAAATTAATATCACAAAAACTAATTAAGCTACACTTAATAGAACACTTAATTTAATGACTGCAAAATCTTAAACAAAAATTCCAATAAAAACTTATTTTCAATTTGACCAATATTCCACCTCATAAACTTGAAAATCACACTCAAGCCTGTCTTTTAACAAATTTCACCCTATGTCGAACATTTATTAGCCATAACCTGCAGTTGTTGTTGTTGTTGTTATTGGCATGTGCTAATTAGCCAAACTTGTTAGCTGAGCGCCTGGTATCCTCAATATTGAAGCTAATTAAATATTCTGCTCAAACGCAGGTAGTAACTGAATTGTTGGCCACCTGCCTTTGATGGGCGGCCCATTAGCTTTCTTAAGGTGCCCCCCGTCAATTATGTTGATGAATGGCATATAAATTTAATGTTAAAATTTCTTTCGAAAGTTTTTGGCCGAGAGTGAAAGTAGTAGTAGTAGGTGCACATTCTTAAACAAAACGCTCAGAACTTTGTAAAGGTGCCAGCTTTTAGAGCCACACTCACTTGCATCCACTATGATGACACCAAAAATAGACTTAATCCGTCTGCGGTTGCTACTAAGATGCCTCTTGTCTGCTGCATTCGAGCAGATCTCACCGCAATCCCTAACACACATGACTGGCTGCACACTTATAGTACGATGGCAGCCAACAACTCCTACGCCAGCACCAGAAATACCAATAACGAACGTGCCAATTCCTGCTCCAGCCTTATGACAAAATGCGGTCAAGTGTATGACATCATTATCTGGCATACACATAACAAATGTTTTCCGGCAGACTTTTCACTTAAAAGGCAATCGGATGCTTCAGCAAGCAATGGCCAAAGTTTAAATTTTCCAGTGCTCCATCCTCACACATAAGTACCAATGGCACATAATGATATCAGTTTTCCTACATATAGTAAGACTATATTCGTATAAGTTATGTGAACAATAATTTGAAGTAGTCGCAACGATGCGCGACAGTAGGATACACTACACCCACTATTCCGAAAGAAAAATTATTTTTATTTTTATTGTGAGTACTTGAGGCGTTTTCCAGGAAATTGGCGGAGTTAGCTAGTTAGTTCACGGATTTTGTTTATCAGGATTTTTATGTGCTATCTATTAAAAGTTTACAAATGTAAGGGTCATTAAGGAATAACTGAAAAAAGTTTCCAAAAACATGTTTTTCGAAAAAATCTCAAAAACGGTGTTTAAGAAAAAAAAAGCTTGTCATTTTCGTGTTTCTTGACCCAAAATAGCACTAAAATATACTTTTTTACGAGGTTCATTTTACGTGTAAACTAGTGTAATAGATTACAGCAATCTCGTTTTAAAAATCAAATTTCGATTTAAATTTCAGATTTTTTTAGGTTCTATTTTTAATCTTAAACATTCTTATTGTTAAGATTTCTTGATCTCAAAGTCCTTCCATTCTATGAAAAATTTTATGCTCAGATCTTGTACATTTTAACACACTTTTTAAATATGTACAATTTGTTTGTAATGCCCCATTTTTTTTTTAATTTTTTAAAATCCGAAATTGATATTTTGATCACTTATTCGATTTTTTGCGGCTTATTTTAAGTTTGAAGATTCTTGTTTTTTATTGTGAGATGATTATAACTAATAACTAATCCTAAATCAACATTTTTCGTATATATTTCCAAAAATCGTAGTTCAAGAATGACATTCTTTTCGAGCTTATGGTCCAAAAAGATTGCGCTTTTTTTCTGCCAACTACCATATGCCTAAAAATCTGCAACTCAGACGATTTTTTATCAGCGTTTAGACGAAATTAATTTTATTTTGCTAATTAATCATTTTTGCCAGAAAGTATTTTTGTAACACGACTATGAGAGCTTCGCTCGATCACTACCGCCTCCCCTGCTTTATTTTCTTGCAAGAACTTCTACTTTCTCCCACGACCTAACACGATTCTTTCTTTCTTGATTTTTAAAGCGTTGGAATCATCCGTCATTTTGTCTCTTTTTCAATTTAATCGAAAACTAAATTTTGTATTCTTTTCCGTTTCCTTTCCCCTTACTTTTTATTTATTTTCAGCTTTTAGTTACGAATATTTGATATCTAAGAACTTTTCTCTTTTCAACTCCCAAGAAAAAATACAAGTTCCAAAATTAATCGCTAGATGGAGCCAGAAAAAATGTTGGTCGAAGATACTTTTTATATGATACAAATATGTATAATTCACGACTTGGTTACCGCGACCTCTAAATTATCAGAACGAGACTTGGAGTTTGACAACAATATGAAACATCATCTACATATAGCTCAGTCAATATTAAAGTCGTTGCTGATAATTTTGGCGTAGAGATTGAATTGTCTAGCACGCTTCCCTCTGCCTCTTACATGCACTACACCAATCTCTGTATAATACCCTTACACTTATGGGCACAGGGTATAATCGAAAAAAGCTCCAGCCAATTTTTAAAGCCTTGAGCTGCGTCGCATTTGAACCTGTTATGGCCACTTTCATAATCATTTTGCATGCATGAAAACATTGCTGGTTATTTTTTTGGGGGCTAACGCACGCCACGATTTTATGGAGATTTATGTTACAGCTTTTTGGCACGATTTGGAGCTATATGTGGCGCCTGTAAAATATGTATGAAGCTGTTAAAAATTTCTTTTATGTTTTGATAAGAGATAAAACGTGTGACAACAACGACTCCAGACGACGACACTTGATGCATTATTTAACATGTGAATTAGATAATCTATGTCTATCTTTGATTGACAATTGATTTCAATTTGCATGAATATAAAGTTGATGGGGTTGCAAGCGGGCAAATGTGTGAGATACGTTTTGGCAACCAATAAAAAGTGTAGAAACATGAATGGGTTTAACATATAGATTCCATTTTGTAATTGGCCGTAACGGGTCAAAGCCCGTTGTAGGGAGGTTTAAGCCTTTCAATGGTGGCACACTCTGATCCTGAATGCACCTTTCTATCTAAAACTGCTTCATACATAGGCATAACATAGCCGACTCAAAGAAGCCATTGGAGTGTAAAAGTCTTGACTATGCTCCAAAGCTGAAAGTAGATGCCAAGATGGAACTTAGATCATTCAGAGTGCTCTCGCAAATACGATTATTTGCTTTATGGTTTGCGTAAGTAGACCACAGTACATAAACATAAATAAAGTAGATACATAAATAAAAAAAATTAAGTGCTGCTTACCTGGGCATCCTTTTCGTCTGGTACTTTATAAGAAGCTTTAGTACAAACTGTAACTAAGCTTGTTAACAAAAAACAAAAAGGAAGAAAACAAATCATCTTTCTTTTTACTGTGCTGCATTTTCAATCAGGGCCAATGGAACTTTTAAGGAAATAAAAAACAATTATCTCAGGAACAAACAAATAGACATTTGAATCAATACTGCGACACCTTTTCTGACACCAAATACAAAAAACTTGTAGTTCAAAGCGAGGTGAAAAGATCTTTTCTCCTTTTTTTAGTCCATGAAGGATCAAAAGTGTTCATGAATTTCTTCAACTGGGTGAAGAAGGCCTCACAGACCATAAATTCGTCAGCAACAATAACTGCACAATTTTAGGCCCTTTCTGGTATTTTATCGTCCTAAGGCTGGTTGTGCTTTCATATATCATGTTCTCATCCGACATTTTCTTGAACAATGCTTCTACATTTGATGCTTGCAAATCCTCCTGATTTAAGGTGCATGTACTGAGAGTACAGAAGCCATTTTTTTCTTTTTACTCTTCGTAACCCCCAAAAAATTGTATGCACTTCGTAGAGTTATATACATTTATTCTTTCTACAAAAAAAATAACATATTTTCAAGTCTTTTTTTCGCAAAAGTTCATCGTTTTTTTCAAAATAGTTCTTGGCGTAGCGTGCCATTTTACTTTAGAAACAAGTAAAACATGTTGAGGATACATTTTGCTGTAAACTAGTGTTATTGAAGCTGCAAAAAATTAAATTGATAGGTTCATGAGAAACAATTGTGCTCTTAAAAAAACTTATTTCGAGAAATTCGTGTTGAAAACCCTGACGTGGTGGAATTTTATAGAATGGGATTTTTAGAGGTTATCTCAGAACCCTAAAATTCGGATGCTGCGACCCCAAAAACGTATAAAAAACATAGGATTCGGATCCAGCGTCTCTAAAAACATATATGTTAGTAGACATAGTCAGATCTACGAGCCCGAAACTCCTCTTTTTTTTAGCGGCTCAAATTCCTTACTTTGAACATCAAAAATTTCGTAGTCAATACTAAATATTCGGTTCCGATATTTTGAAAAACAAACATTTTGGAGTCCATACTAAATATTCAGTAGTTAAATTTTGAAAATCAAAAAATTTGTATCGATACTAAATTTTCGATATAGCCATTTTGTTTTTCGACATATCGGCCATACGATCTAGTATTGTTTGTCTAGTATTGGTTTGGCATCAAGCTAGAAAAAATATAATATTTAAATCTAAAACCCTTGCTGCTTAGGAATTCACTGCGAAAATGAAGGAAAGTTAAAAATTATGTAAAAGTTTTAATGCTTTTGCTTGTAATCTAAATAAAGGGTCATCAATCTTGATGTTTTGTGTTTAATAGCGGTTTTTTTGATAAATCACGTTTGAGTACTGTGTACCATGTACCAGTACCATGTGTTTTTTATTCAGTTTTCATTGCCATTTCATTATAGAAAGACTTACACCCGAACAACGTTTAAAAATCGTACAATTATATTACAAAAATTCGCGTTTTATAAAGAACGTTCTTCATAGGTCATTTTATGGAATCGATTCGGTGAACAATTAATTTCACGCTCCGGACCGGTGAATTGGCCACCAAGATTGTGTGATATAAAATCGTTAGACTTTTTCCTTTGGGGCTACGTGAAGTCTTAAGTGTTTGTGGATAAACCAGCATTACCACGCCGATTATGCTCGAACGCGTCATCGAAAATTGGAACCTCCGCATGGACGAGCTACGGCGCAGTTACGGCCATTATTTGAAAGGGATTATCTTTAAAAAGTGAATGGTAGGAATGGTTCTTTCTATTGATAATAAAGATTTTCCGATTCATTTGAAATTTTTTTTTTTTTCACTTAAAAACAAAATCTCTAGATTGATGACCCTTTACATTTAATTTTGTTTTTACATGGTGAATACGTTCCAGAACAGGCCGTGTTAAAAATTTCATAAGCTGCTATGAAAATAAATTAGAAAGGGGAATTCCCTAACTAAATTTCTAAAAGATAGACCGTGTTATTTCTAAACCGTATAAAAAATACCGTGTAAAAACAGCATTGTGTGTACTTACTAACGATTAAATGTAATCTCTTCATCTTTTGAAACAAATATTAACATAATTTGCTTGTCCCTTACAGAACTTTGCTTGTTTGTAAACGCAGGATTCTACTTGACATTAATCGCGGAGACATCTAATTCTAATTAAAAATGCTGCTCACACAGTAAATAACTGCGCGCTTTTTTTTTCTGTAAAGGACAAAATTAGAATTTTTTGTGTAATTCATTCATTTTAAGCGTGTGGTCTTAAACTCAAAAATTTATGCAACGAAAATTACTGACCTAATTTAATATTTAATGCTCATGGTCAAAACTGACACAAAAAGCGGAAGTCCAAGGAACTTTTTATTCTTGTTTTTGCTTACCCTGAAATGATTAAATATAATAAAAAAGTTATTGTGTCGTTGAAAAGAGGCGCTTCAAACAAAAAAAAAAAAAAAACAACCACAAAAGGCTGTCGTTTTGAGAAGGATGTGATGTATGCCATGTCAACTTTACAGCTTACATACAAAAAGCGCTTAAAGCAGATCCCAAATATTACAAAAGCCTTTTTCATTTTTGGCACATATAAAAACGAAATTCTATTTCGTAATCTATAAAAAAAAAATAAAAAAAAAAATCAAACTAATGTAAATTGTATCCGCTTTGATTTGAATTTGGTAAACAGTTCCGCATGCATAAGATGATATGGTCACAACATGCGTTACTACGATTCCCCAACAACATAAATCCAAGTCAATCCTATGCTCAGTCAATCATATGCAATTGCTAATACCAAAACGTAGACGAGTTCCGTACTGATTTCTTGTATCGAAATTTGACACAATACGTTGAAAAATGTACGTGCCCTGTTAAAGCGAATAAAGGCGAATTTTGGTTGAACGTTAGTGGGCGGAGGGGGGAGCTACTCAACCGGGGGCTGACTTGCTTTCTTGAAGTCGCGTAAGAGTTAATGGCATGCATACTAATTGGAAAAAGTTATTTTCATCCGTTGGTCAATAATGCAACTTTTGGCCATGAAGTGGGGGTGTTGTGCGTATGTGCGTCAGTGTGGCGGCAATGGGAAAGCGAGAAAGCTTGAGGCATGGACAAGGCATCCAAAGCGGGCAACCCAAATATCAAAAGTAACGCAACATTTTGGTGAAAAACTTTTGGCTCCAACTATAGTACAACAGCTCCACAGCTTGGCTATGCCGTGGCTTTCGTCACTCGTCTTCGTCGTCGTTTTTGTTGTGTCCAAAATTGTACGCTCCAAAACCTTCAACACTGACCACCACTCAGACTGACTCTCAATTTCTTTGATTCACTATGCGGGGAGCGGCAGTATAAAATCATGGGTACTCGTACAATTGTTCAACATTGTCGCCGCATCGACATCGCAGTAAACACTACGCGCACCTGTAGTGTATATAAATATTTTATATATAAGTGGATAGTTGAGTTATTGTTAAACAAAACAAAATGGCGTTCCGTTTTACGTCCTTGCTTGCGTTCGGTTGCTTGTTGCTGGCTTCAGTCCAGGGTGCGGCTATTGATAATGGTGTGACACCGCGTATACATAGCTCCGATGAGCTTATCTCGACCATTGTGGATAAGTGTTTCCATGCCAATGCCATGCATTGTCTAAAGGAAAAGGTGCTGACTTATTTGGACACGGTGGCCAATGTGGAGGAGGTCAGCGGTCGTGCTTTTGACGATGATGTTGTCGATAAGGTCATTGTAGATCGTGTAGCACGCATTTTGAGCACTAATGAAATACGCGTGCAGCTGCCAGAAACCTTCTTCATGCGCTCCGTCATGACCTATCGTGCAGATCGTGGTTTCGATCTGGAGATTCCACAATCCGAAGGTGCGCTAGCAACAAACTAACTCTTTAAGCTTTAGTGTCTTTACTACTTGCTCTACAATCACTTACAGGCCGCGCCGAGAAGAAGAACAAGGACAAGCTGCTCTTGCCACTGCTGCTGCTCATGAAATTTAAGCTTAAGGTCATCATGCCCATACTGCTGGCTCTGGTCTCATTGAAGGCCACCAAAGCTTTGATTTTGTCCAAGATTGCCATCAAGCTGGTGCTTGGTTTCCTCATCTACAATTTAATACAAAAATTGGGTGGCATGAAGATGAGCATGGCGCCTATGCCCATGCCCATGCCACCTACTGAATACGGTGTGCCCAGCACAACTGCCTCTTCGTATGATCCTAGCAGCTGGGAGCCCATGAGCAGCGGTCCCTATGCACGCTGGGACTCACAGAACTTGGCCTATAGCTCTTATCATCCCAGCAGCTCTTCATCGCACTCCTCGGGCTCTAGCGGTGGCTCCTCAACGGGCGCATCGTCCAGCTACAGCTCCTGATCGTAAAACTAGCGCTTCAAGCTTTAAAGTTTGTACATACCAAGCATTTTTTTGGGTACCTCGTCGGGTACTTGGAGTAAGCGACCAAATGAAACGGAACATGTCTAGGCCATAATTTTAGTAATAAGCTTAAGTGCGCGAGTTTAAGCCATTCTTAGCTGTCCTACAACGAGCTTATGATTTAGTCTCATTTCACCTGAAACCTATTTCTACGCTCCTTTCTATCGTTTCCCATACATTTTTCTCGACTATCTTTCGCCTTTTCACTTCATGAGCACAAAAACAAAAAAAAAAAAAAAACGTAAACAAATCGACCAAAAAGGAAGGTTCTTAATTGAATTATTATTTATTTAATTTATTAAAATTAAAAATGCAAAAATTTAAAAACATGATAAGCGTTTTTTTATTTCGCGTGCACTTTATTGGCGTGCCTGTGGTACACTCAGCTACAAATAATAATAATAATGATGGGTTAACTAACTACAGCACGCAAGTGGGCTACTAACTTGGAAATGTTTGAATGCTCTATAGAAAGTATTCGAGTAATACCTTTGATGGTTCATGTTTATGAATACTAAGTTTTAAAAATTTGAAACTTGAAATCTTAATTTAAGAATTTTTCGGTTTTATTTTTATAGGTCTGGTTTTAAGTTTAAAATTTTATTATGCTAAGAAACTTATTTAAATTCAAGGCTTTTGAAGTAGTTTTGGAAAAAATTTTAGAATTTTTTCAAGACCATTTATCTTGTTTACAAAATTTTTAATGCTACTTTGAATATTTTTGGACTCTAATTTGAGAATTTTTACGTTATTTCAAGATTATTTAGTTTTTTTCTTTTGTCTTCAGAACTGTTTGGTCTTATTTTAGGAGTTGAAACAAAGAATGCTTAAAATATTATTATTAATTATTATATTCTAATTTTTTTAACTTGATTCAAGACTTTTAAAAATATTTTGAGAATTTTCGATCTAGCTATCAAAAAATGAAATTACAGAATACCAAAAATCTTAACTCAAGAATTTTTTTGTATAATGTGTATTATTAATATTGTTTTAAACATTTTTTAAGCTAAATTAAGAATTCTTGGCCATGCCTTTGGCCTTTTTGGTCTTGCTTAAAATAGTATTATTTTCTTTTCTTATTTTAATTTGAATTTTGAATTTCAATTCAATTTTGTTGGTCTTTTTAAAAATAGAATGATCTTGGCTTGAGAATTTTGGTCGTACTTTCAGAATTAAAATCAAAAATTCTCGAAATCTTAACATTCGTAATAGTTTTGAATGTTGATTCAAGGCTTTTAAAATTATTTCTTAAATTTTTGCTTTAAAAAAGATGAATTTTAAATGCTTAAAATGCTTATTTCGATATTTTTTGTCTTATTATTTTAGCATATTTTTTCTCATTTAAATAATATTTTTTTTGTCTTGATTTAGTTTTGAATGTTTTTGGGCTAAGTAATTTTGGTTCTTATTTGAGAATTTTTGGTCATGCCATAAGAATTATAATCTGGTTAACAGCTCGATATATTTTTATTAAGTCAAATATTTTAATATTATTTCCAGAAAATTTGATCTTATTTTAAAAATTGATCTATTAATTAATACGGTTATTTAAGAAGTTAATATGGTAGCCATACTGTCCTAGGACGAGTTTTTTGCGAGAAAGGCGCATCGCGATTTTAGTTCTAAGGGTCATTCGAAGAAAGCAGCAGAAGAATTCTTATCTCTTAAATGAATTTCGAGCCTACCACTTTTTAAAAATATTTTTACAAAAACGAATACAAATTTACAAATGAAAATACTTTTAAGTGTTTCTCTCTTTTTATCTCTTAAGTTTAAATTTAGGAAAAAAGTAAAGTAAGGAAAAAATACGAATAAGTAATAAATAAATAAATAAATATGCCATAAGAAATCCTTTTTTGTAATTCCCACACTTCGTATTACGTGCTTTAAAAAATTTTTAAATTAATAAACCAACATAACAAAATATTGAATATTTTACGCAAAATTTTAGGGATCGTGATATAGCGTTAACGACTATAGGCGCATTCAATCTTTATACCTAAGGCTAATGTTGAAGATATTATTGTTGACCGAATTTTCGTTTTTTATGGATCTACAATTCTTTTTAAAACTTCATATATTTTCAAAGCAAAACATTGATATTTGACGCTTGAATTATTTTTAAGCCGGCGTTGAAACTCTAAATCTTTCTAGATAAAAAAAAAAAAATGGCTCAAAATGATTTGGTAGTTATTATTATTGTTATTTATTTCCATACTCCTTTTAGGAGCTTAAGGTTTCTACAAAAGATTTCCAATTTTCTCTGTTTTGTGCAATGTGTTCGTTAAACGATTTTGCCGTTTCGATACGTATAGTTCTCTGCCAAGTCATTGATGGTCTCCCTCTTCGTCTTGTCCCTTATGGATTGCACGTCAAAGCAGCGTGTGAGATATCGTCGCATTCTTTCCGCAACGTATGACCAATCCAACCTTCTTAATTTCTATGTTTACGTCGCTCTGATGAGTAAGTCTCCATAGTTCTATATTTGTTATGGTCCTTGGCCACCATATTCGCATTATGTTCCGCAAACACCTGTTTACAAATGATTGTAGTTTTGCCAGGTCTCCGATCCGTACATCAAAACTGATTTTATACATGCATTAAAAATTTTGATTTTAGTCTTAGCGCTGATTTCATTGGAGATGTTTCTTAGCCTTGCGAAAGCCCGTCGTGCCTTTTGAATACGGCTTAATACATCTTCTCTAGCTCCTCCATCTTTGGAAAGAATGCTTCCCAAGTAAGTGAAGCTCTCTGTGTCAAAGATGTTTTGGCCGTGCTATTGGTTTTTATGCGCAGAGACTCTGTTTTTCCAATATTGATCTAAAGGCCAACTTTCGCAGATTCAGTATTTAACTCACTAAATTTTGTTTGCATTTGTTGATGTGAGTGAGAGATCAAGACTATATCGTCCGCGTACTCCATATCTTCCAAACTAGAACCAATTCTCCAGTTGATGCCTCGTTTTTGCCAGTCTAACACAACTACGAAGAGCAGGGGCGATAGGACGCATCCTTGTCGTACTCCTGTGGTGGATGTAAAGGCTTCAGTCAGCTTACCGTGCCGTTGCAGCTATTTCTTATTATGCTTATAATTTTTTCTGGAACGCCTAGTCTTCGTAGCGCTGGCCAAATACAATCTGTTTTGACGGAATCAAAGGCTTTTTCAAAATCCATGAAACTGCGTATAATGTTGTGTTGAATTCAATGCACTGTTCTACAATTACACGCATGATGTTTACTTTGTCTGTGCACGAGCGGTTTGGTCGAAAACCTGATTACTGCTGTCGAAGTTGTTCATCAACTGCCTTTGGAATGCGCTCCATGATAATTTTATTGAAGATTTTACTGCCAAATGAAAGCAGTGAAGTGAGCCATGTCCGTCCGTCTGTATGAACACATAAGTTTCGGGGACTATAAGAGCTAGAGACACCAAACTTTACCATGTCAATATCTCGTATATCGTAGAGCTTCACGGGTTTTGGCTACACAGTTTAGTATTTTGATCTAAAACTTTATAGAGCGATGCGTCGTGGAAGATTCATTTTGGATATCTGACTCTGAGGAGAGCAGCAAGCTTAATTGCTCACAGAGTCAATCGCTAGTGTCAGAGTGCAACAATTCTCTAAAAATATTTTTATTATAAATAATAGTGCCTTGTACTATATTTTTACTCCCCCTCACTCGAAAGTGTTTTGCCAAAAAAAAAAAACATTATTATTATATATGATGTACATATTTATATGGGCTATCCACGCGACCTTGAAAAGAAACATGCATTTTATTGTAGCTCAGTTATGCCCTATTATGATATTTTTTATTAGCTCTATCCTACCAAAAATGTACCAAACAAAACTACAAAGTTGTAAAAATCTTTATATGCATAGAGTATTATTTGCATGTTCCCAACTTGGTGGCAATTTACCCAACAATTTGTCAACTTAATGAGAGACACTAACTGATTGTAACTTTCGTTTTTAGAATACTCAGGCACGCAAAGCCGTGACCAAATTGTGTTGACGCACGGGAGCTGCTCCTAAAACTTAACCCTAATTGTAGTGCATCAAAAGACAGGCATAAAATGGTAGTAACTCTTGAGTAAACAGCTGTTTTACTGATACCATATATGCAAGAGTTGACTACCAGTAGCCAGACAAAAGCTTGAGCAGCCCCAGCCGGTTTTTTTTGTTCGACCTAGGAGATTGGCTATTTAAAGCGAGTTAACGCTTGAAGACAAGACTAGTGTGAAACCTAGTTTATAAGCGAAATGTGGCCGAGCTGCTGGATTGTTGTTTGTCTGTGCGGCACTGCCAGCTTGGTTGCAGCGGATACAGATGTGAGCACTTTTATGAAGTACTTGGAGGTGATACCAGATCTGATAGACGTTGGACCGCAAGATTTTCTAAATGTGGGTAGAAATTGTATATACAAATGGCTCATAACTTTAACAAGTGCCTTGTACCTTTTCAGGTCACTTACATGGGCAGCATAAAGGCTGACAAGGGCGTGGAACTGCAATCCATGCAGGTGCGTGAAAAGCCAGATGTGTTTTATCCAGCAGCCAAAAACAAGTATCATACGCTGCTTTTGGTGGATCTAGATGCACCCAGTCGTAGCTCACGCACGCTTAAGGAATATCTGCATTGGTTAGTGGTGAATATACCCAGCAATGAGCTCAGCAAGGGGGAAGAGCGCGCTGCCTATGTAGGCGCCATGCCAGAGGAGAGCAGCGGCGAGCATCGACTTGTATTTTTGCTATACCGGCAACCAGAGCTCATCAAGTTTGATTTTCCCAATCTGAGCAAGCAAGATGTCACAGGTAGACCTAAGTTTAATACCAAGGAGTTTGCCAAGCAATACAAATTGGGCGCTCCGCTAGCCGGAAATTTCTTTACTGCTACATGGAGCACAGATGTGGCCAAGTTGCTGCTGTCGCAGGCCAAGGGCGAATCACATACGTTTAGGTAATCGAAAGTGAATGTCAGACAACATTGATGATAATATAGCCGGTTTTTAATTGCTAAAGAAATGCATAAATTAAGTTACACTGAAAGAAAAAAAAAGTGTCAATAAAATAAGTTAACAAAGTCGCCAAAGCGTTTTGTTTCAAGTAAATTAATAGAAACACCCATTCCAATCAGAACAAAAAACAAATTCTATAAATATGTCAGAAGTGCCTAATACTGCTGCTGAAGAAAGCTATATAAGAAACAAGATCATACCGGATGTATTGCAGCATGCGCCGCCGAAACTGCTCAAGGTAAGCCAGCCGAAATGTTGCTGATCAGCAGCTGCTTATAAGACGCTCCTCCTAGGTCACCTATGCAAATGGCTTGGAGGTAAACAAAGGCACAGAGTTGACGCCCACACAAGTGCAGAATCAGCCGCGACTTGAGTGGCCAATTGAAGCGGATACGCTGTATACGGTTTTGTTAACCGATCCAGATGCGCCAAGTCGCAAAAATCCACGGTTTCGGGAATGGCATCATTGGCTGGTGGTCAACATACCTGGCATAGATGTGGATAAGGGTGAAGTGTTAACCGCTTATGTGGGCGCCGGGCCACCGCAGGGCACTGGCTTGCACCGCTATATATTTTTAGTGTTCAAGCAGAAGCAGAAGCTATCCTGTAACGAGCCGCGCATACCAAAAACTAGTGGTGAAAAACGAGCAAAATTCAACACATTCAAATTTTCGACTAAATACGCTTTGGGCGCCCCTGTGGCTGGAAATTTCTTCCAGGCGCAATATGATGACTACGTGCCGGAGCTGTACAAGCAGCTTTCGGGCAAAAAATAATACGATGTGATATTTTAGCAGCATTTAGCTAAATTGTTAGTTTTGTTTTTGTTTCGTTCATAATAATGCAAATTAAAAATACGTTTCAGCATGGCGAAACGGCTGTTGGGTGTTGCCCATAAAAGTACAATAGTTTTTCACTTGAGTAGTTCATTGCCGAAAGCTTGCTGCTGAGACTTTAAAATGCGCTGCTCTGGCAAACTGGTTTTAGTTGTGCACAGACTCCGCTGCAAGCCGGTCTCTTACAATAGTTCAAGTGGAATCAATCATATTAGTTTTGCTTAACAAGCTTAGAAAAAATAAAATAAAATTATTAGATCCAAAATGTTTGTTCTATGCCTATTGGTAGCAGCAATTGCTTTGGTGCAAGCAAATAGTGTGGAGCAAGTATTCAAGTCCCATGACGTTGTGCCAGATGTCATACCCGAGGCACCAAACCAGTTTCTGCAGGTATTTGTAAGACGAAAAAAGTTGAAAGCATTAACTATACAAAAACTTTCCGTTCAAAGATCAACTATAAAAATGGACTCGTGGCTAAAGATGGCATAGAGCTAACGCCCACGCAGGTAAAGGAGCAGCCAGAAGTGCAGTGGACTGCTGAGACAGATGCTTACTACACGCTCATTATGACTGATCCCGATGCGCCCAGTCGTGCTGAACCCAAGCTCCGCGAATTCAAGCACTGGGTTGTGGTCAACATACCTGGTAATGACATAGCCAGCGGTGAGGTGCTTGCTGCCTATATAGGCTCTGGTCCACCCAAGGATACTGGACTGCACCGTTATGTGTTTTTGCTGTACAAACAAGCCGGCAAGCAGGAATTCAATGAGGAAGCTGTTAGCAAAACGTCCAGACGCAACAGACCCAAATTCCAAGCAGCTAAATTTGCAGAGAAACACAATCTGGGCAAGCCCATAGCTGGCAACTTTTATCAGGCGCAATTCGATGACTATGTGCCACAGTTGCACGCGCAGCTGTCGGAGGCTTAGATTACACACAATACATTTACAAGTTTTAAATACCTTTGGCGAATTTTCCAGTAATAGTAAATAGAAAAGTTTTTATTTAGTTTAAATGTGGCTTATGCTGTTCCGAACTAATGCTATCTATGGTGGCAGTCTACTTGCCTGCAGCAGTTGCAAGCGGATTACGCAGCACCAGTATAACTGAATCACCACGCAAAAACATTTTGGATATAAAACGATCCTTGTTAACAGGCTTCACCTTCTTTTTGCCCTTGCCAGTGCGTGGCAGCTCAGTCCACATTTCCTTGACATTCTCAAGTACCATGTTGCAGTGGCGATCGAAGGCCTTGACGCGTCCCAGCAATTTTTTGTTGTTGCGGCAGTTGATGAGCACCTGTGTATTGTTTTTGACAGATTGTGTGAGCACAGACAGGGGACCAGTATTAAATTCCTCCTCTTCCTGACGTGCCAGCTCTTCCGGAGTAAGCTCAGATTTGGGTTTCACTAGCGCCCTGCAAAATACATTTAGTTAATAAGGCTCAACAGCAACAACAAATGGCGCACACATGCTGCCGGCAGCGCGGCCTTTGTTTGCTTTATTTAAAGGGTTTGTTTTATGTACACTCACATTATGCAACTTCTGAGGCAGTGGTTGTTGGTAAAATATTTAAATAATTGGTTTTATATACAATTTATTTAATGTTTTATTGACAAACGTTTAGCCGCGCGGCTTTTTCTTTGCGTACCAAATAGTGAGTTTTGCAACACTCTTTTCGGTACTAATTGCCAGTTTGTTGTTGAGGGTGCTGCCACATCCGCAAAAAACACTGGAAATTTGAGAAAAGTGGCATTAGTCAAAACAGTAGAGTTGGGTAAACCTAGTTCATTTCACTGAACAAGTTCAATCGTTCTTTTTTTTTCAGTGAACGAAGTCGTTCTTTTCGTTCAGTTGTTCCTTTTTATGCCGCTATTCATTCGTAATCATGTGTCCGTTGAAAAAAATTGCAATTAAATACAATTGTCTAAGAAAAACAAGGTGGGTTATTTTTTTGCTTTATTTTTATTTTTTTACGTATTGTTAAAACTTAAAGATCGTTTTCAGTTGTACTGAGACAATGTCTTTGTATTTTTAGGCTTATAATATATACATATACATATACATATACATATAACGTTAAGTTTATTTTAAAAAGAAAAGTATTTCTATTCATATATACCTACTTGTTGCTTAATTTTTAGTAACAAACTTCATTTATAAGAGTACAAAACATAATAGGCTTCTAATATATATAACATTAAGTGGATTTAAAAAAACAAGTATTTCCATTCATTAATACTTGTTGCTTAATTTTAAGAAACAATCATCACAATCATTTATAAGACTACAAAAAATTATGTAATAAAAATTATATATAGTATTTCACTGGTTATTTAATTTATTTAATTTTTAATGATGCATCCAGTTCATTAAGCATGGGTTTTTTTTGTTACTCTTTGGTGGTCACTTTTATAAATTATGGTACCTGTAAAATAAAGTTAAAAAGATATTAGCATGAATAAGTATGTGCGTAAAATATCTTACTTTTATTCAGCATTTTTACATGTTATTATGCAAAAACATAAGGCTTTCTACTTTTGAACTTTTCAAAAGTGTTCGTCGTTTGCGGACTGTTTCACCTGCGGCTGAAAATATGCGCTCGCACGGCACAGATGTCGCCATCAAGCATAAACGCTTAAGCGCATATTCATATAACCGCGGGTATATGTTTTTACGCTGTTCCCACCAAATTAACGGGTCTTCTTTTCTGTTTAAGAACTCCTCAGCGAGATATTTATCCATCTCCCTTGTGGAAGCAGCTGTGTTGTTACTTGGCTTAGTCACTTGCTTAAATTGTGTATCATAGTCGTCCCAAATACTGCCCTGTGTTGATTCTGGGCCGACAACTGCATCTACGGACTCATCATTATCAATTTCAATAATATTTATGCTATGTATTTTGTTCCTTAGTACAGAAACGGCTTCATCGAAACTTTCTTTTGAGCTAAACCCGCGGTTTTTAAACCGGGGATCTAAAATTGTGCTCTCTGAATATAGCATATTATTTTCTACGCCGCGTAGCCGAATCATTTGTTCTTTTAGCTTTTCAATAAATGGCCTTACTACATCATTTGTGTTTTGTATCTTAGCCAAAGAGTTTTTTAGTAGGTTGGCCATTATTAATACTTTTGACAATGTGACGTTTTTTTCTGCTGAAATTTCCACCGTGATTTCGTAAAAAGGCTTTAATATAGGCAGTATGCTCGCGATTGTGTTCCATTCAGTCTGCGTTAATATTAAATCAGGGCGTAATATCGAAATTGCCATCATAACTCCTTCTTTGAGAACATACAACCGCTCTAACATTTTGTATGTAGAATTCCAACGTGTTGAAACATCTTGGGTTAGTTTCAGGTCCGGTAATTTTAATTGGTGTAGCACATCTTTTAGTTTTTTCAGGCCTGTGGAGCTACGATTGAAATATTCAGCAATTGATTTGGCTTTGCTTCGTATGTCGTCAATTTCATGTAGAGCCTTTTGCACAATGATGTTCAAAGTGTGTGCAAAGCACGCAATGTGACGCCAATGTCCAAGCTTTATCGCACCAACAATATTGGCAGCATTATCGGAAGTTATGGCCGTAATTTTATTTTGAATTTGCCAATCCACTGCAACTTTTTTTAAAAAAATGCACAGATTTTCGCTTGTGTGCTTATCGTCAAACGACTCACACGCGAGCATGTGTGAAGCCATCACAGTGTCCTCTTTCTCTACCCAATGAGCGGTTACAGCAATATAATGCTCATTACATAGCGACGTCCATCCGTCCGTTGTGAGACACACTGCTGATGCTCCCAGAATTTTTTCCTTGATGTCGCCCATGAGGGCACCGTATACTTTAGGCAGTAATGCGTTGGAGAGCGTTTTTCGTGTCGGCAATTTGTAGCCTGGACAACTCGACACATCCTCAACGAATTTCTTAAAATCGGGTTCCTCCACCATGCGGAGAGCATGGTGGCCCTTTGCGATCATTCGCACCAGCTGCTGGTCTATTTGGTCGCTTCTGCCTGCTGGAGGAGGTTTCCGTATAAATTCTGTAATTCGCTGTTGCGAACTTGGAGCCGCAGGTAAATCAAATCGTTCATCATTTTGCCTTACAGTTGGCACTAAAGCTGATGGGTGCTTCGTTTTGAGGTGGCGGCTCAAATTGCTTTGCGACCCACCAGCAATGCTTAATTCTGATTTACAGAGCTTGCATTTAGCCCTGTTTGAATCCTCCAATGCCTCAAAGTGATTCCACAATGAGCTGTATTTACGTTTGAGAGACATATTTAATATATATATATAAAACACTCAAATTATGTTAATAGGGATTTTTGCATTTGCGCGCAATAAAAGCAGCAATAGCGTTGCCCTACTAATAAAAATTAGATAAAATGTGGCCATACTAAGAAAAACAGACCAAACAGCAGCAAAGCAACGACAAATAAGTACAGTAAAGAATAGTATAAGAACGAGCAACTGTATAAGAACGAACTACTGTATAAGAATAGTATAAGAACGATTAACTGTATAAGAATAGTATAAGAACGATCAACTGTATAAGAACAGTATAAGACCGAACTACTGTATAAGAACGAATAACTGAATAAGAACGAACAACTGAATAAGAACGAACAAAGAACAAGTGAACGAAAAAGAACGATGTTGGTGAACTTATTCAGTTCGTTCTTTTAAGTGAATAGTTCTTTTTTGTTCGTTCGTTCATGAACGACCCAACACTACAAAACAGCATTTCCATTTATTTATTTTTAAATTAATTTAATTTAATTGCAATTTAATGTTATTTAATTGTCGCCATTTACATTAAACAAAATACAACAAATATTTGAGCAGAAAGCAGCACTTCAATTCTTGTAGGTGCTTCATGTAGAGCACACACTTCTCCAGCTTATTTACCACATGGCCGACGACGATGCAGTTGCTGCCAAGAAAGCCAAGATGACAGCAGTAGATGCAGATGCTCCAGTTAATTGCGCCCATTGGGTGTATCGAAAAAAACGCTACTGTAAAATGACCGTCAACGAAGGCAGTTTGTTTTGTGGCGCTCATGCGCCGCCTACCGATGAAACGCTCCCGGATACTGCAACCAAACGCATACCATGCCCGCTAGATCCCAAGCACACTGTATTCAAACATAAACTACGCAAACATTTAACCATATGCAATGCAAGGGAACAAGAGACAACACTGCCCTATATAGAAAAAGCAATAAATGCTGGCGAAGCACTGGAAGATGCCAGTGCACACGAAGTTTACAACAAATTGAAATTACATGAGCTAGAGGATGCGGAATTTTATGGCATTATAGATAAGGTCAAGGAGCTGTATAGCAAACAAGAAGAACAACAAATTGAGCAGCTGCAACTGCAGCACAAATCATTGGATGAGGAGCTCAGCCACGAGGAGTACGGCCATGAGTCGCGCAAACACTTAATACAAACCTCAGCATTGTTGGGCATACTCGAACAAGATGGGCAGCTGACCACCAACACTAGCTACGTAGAGTTCGGCGCCGGCAAGGGTCAGTTAGCTTACTACCTCGCCACCGTGCTGCAAATAGAGCAGTTAACAAATTCCCAGGTTTTACTGCTGGATCGCATGTCACTGCGTCACAAAAAAGACAACAAGGTGGCCAATAAAGAGCTGGTACAGCGCATACGCGCTGATATAGCCGACTTTAAAATGTCGCAGTTGCCGGAGTTGAAGAAAACTCAACGCTGCGTGGCCTTGTCAAAGCATTTATGCGGCGCGGCCACAGATCTTACTTTGCGCTGCGTGCTGGGCCAGCAAGCTGTGAAAACTGAGTATATATTAATTGCATTGTGCTGTCATCATCGTTGTGAATGGCGCTCGTATGTGGGCAAGTCCTGGTTGCAGCAGGCGGGCGTTACGCCACGTGAGTTTGTTATTATAACCAAAATGGTCAGCTGGGCAGTATGTGGCACGGGCTTGAGCCGCGAGCGCCGCAAAGCCATGGCGGAGCAATCTGAGGCTGCTGTTGAAGAACAGCAAACCAATCAAAGGCTAAGTAGGGCAACGCGTGAGGAGATTGGTTACATGTGCAAACGAGTGCTGGACTATGGACGTCTACACTATCTAAGAGCACATGATTACGAGGCCGCGTTAAAGCAGTTTGTACCCTCTGACGTTACCTTGGAAAATGTAGTGCTTTTAGCAAAGCTCAAAAACGTTCAGTGCAATAGCTAATATATTTTTTTTTTTTTTTTCGATGTAATAAAATTACGTTTTTACCTAAGAGAAATTTGTTTCCAACATTTAACGTCTGTCGCATTTACAAGCACGGTCCCACTTGGAAAAAACGAAATCGTTAGGAAAAAGTATAAAAGATCCAATTTCGCTAAAAAGACTCCAAAACTATTTTTCATGAACTCAAAATCTAAGTACATATACAAATTTCTGCATACATTTATACAACTAATACTAGTTTACACGAAAAATGAAAATTCTTAAAAAATTGTTTTTTAGGATAATTTTGGGTTGAGAAACAGCACCGCTTTCGAGATATTTTTGAAAAACATATTTTCGGGCACTTATTTCAGTTATTCGTCAATATCTCGTGAACAAAATTTTGTATCTGAGTGGGTGCTTAGCTTATTATTTATTATAATCCTTATTAGGTGTGTTTGGGAAGTCTAACTATGAGATACAAGTGTAAAGTTCGCTTTGAATGGGCTTCTTTGTATTGCATTGCATTTTTCGAAAGAAAGTCGCATTAAAAAGGAAGGAAGGAATTATCCCTAACCCCGAGTTCTAGGTATATACTTTTGTATATAGGCCGTCGAAAGAATATTTGGAGCCCGGTGCTGACTATCGTAGGACCCCCTAATTTTTCTCGAAGAATGAAAATGTTTAATGCTTTTTTCAAATCTATGGGACCTTTAGGGGACTGACAGGCCTGTATGCATACACAAAATTCAAAAATAAAAAGTGCCTTGATGCAAATTTTACGGTCGGGAAAAAACTCTGGCTAGTATTCAAAATAGAAATAACGCTTGCCGGTTTTTTAGACCTAATATGGTCGCTGGGGTCGTTATAACTAAAACTCATTAATTTAAAAAAAAATATCGAACTTTCTCTGTTCTAGGTAAGAAGATGATAAACTCTTTAACTTTGTAAATGTCCAAAAGCAAAAAAGAGCTAAAGCGCCAAATAGAGAAAACAAAGGTTCACTTTTGGAACATATGCGTCAAGTGTGGCAACCTTGTTTCCAATACGCATGCGTTTTCCAGTCCACACGCTTATACACATTGTATACACACACACACGACTAGTGGCAACATAATCAGCTGTGCATGCTGAGTCAGTATTACAGTTGTTTTTGCTGCTAAACTGGAAGCAAACAAAAAATATTGCGAGTTGTCGGAAAAATAAAAGTATAAGTGCTGCATCCATAATTTGTTTGTTAGTTGCGTGAAAAACCAAGAAAAATGGCGGGTGCAGCGTATCGCATGAAAGCCATTAAATGTCCCACCGATGAGCTGTCTCTAACCAACAAGGCCATTGTCAATATTGATGATTTCACCGAAGAAGTCAAGTGAGTTTATAATGAGCCAACTGACTTTGGTGTGGGCGTTTCGAGCTTCTTACAATGCTTACTTTTGTTTTAACTGCTGCTTACAGATATGCGGACATTTCGCCTGGATCCGGACAGCATTATATATTTGCGCTGCTAAAAATACCCGAGCTGCCACGTGGCTGTGTGGGCTTCTCGATGGTGCATCGTAAGTGGGCCACGTTATCAATCCATCAGGAGATTGATGTACGTCCATATCGTTTTGATCATAACGCTGATATTATTACTGGCGTTTCATTTGAAACGGATTTTCTGCAAAAGAAAGCAAATACGCAGGAGCCCTATGATTCTGATGAAATGGCCAAAGAATTTATTATGCAGTTTTCGGGTATGGCACTAACTGTAGGACAAACGCTGGTGTTTAGTTTCAAGGATAAGAAGCTGCTGGGCTTAGCTGTCAAAACTCTGGAGGCAATTGATCCCAAGACCGTCGGCGACGGCAAGGAGCCTAAAACACGCAACGTCAACTTTGGACGCATACTCGGCAATACGGTTGTGCAGTTTGAAAAGGCTGAAAACTCTGTTTTAAATCTGCAAGGCAAGTCGAAGGGCAAAATTGTACGTCAATCCATTATAAATCCTGACTGGGACTTTGGCAAAATGGGCATTGGCGGTTTGGATAAGGAATTCAATGCCATTTTCCGGCGCGCTTTTGCTTCGCGCGTTTTTCCGCCGGAACTTGTGGAACAACTGGGCATTAAGCACGTAAAGGGCATATTACTATACGGTCCACCTGGCACAGGCAAGACCTTAATGGCACGCCAAATTGGCACTATGTTAAATGCGCGTGAGCCCAAGATTGTGAATGGACCGCAGATTCTAGACAAATACGTTGGCGAGTCGGAGGCTAACATACGCAGACTTTTCGCCGATGCCGAGGAGGAAGAAAAGCGTCTAGGACCTAATAGTGGCTTGCACATCATAATCTTCGACGAGATTGATGCCATATGCAAGGCGCGTGGCTCTGTGGCAGGCAACAGCGGCGTACACGATACGGTAGTTAATCAGCTGCTGGCCAAAATTGATGGCGTGGAACAGCTTAACAACATATTGGTCATTGGCATGACCAATCGACGCGATATGATTGACGAAGCGTTATTGCGACCGGGTCGTTTGGAGGTGCAAATGGAGATAAGCTTGCCCAATGAGGAGGGACGCGTACAGATTCTCAATATACACACAAAACGCATGCATGATTTCAACAAGATAGCCAGCGATGTGGACAACAAAGAGATTGCCGCTTTGACAAAGAACTTCAGTGGCGCTGAACTGGAAGGTCTAGTGCGCGCTGCGCAATCGACAGCCATGAATCGTCTCATTAAAGCTGATATTAAAGTTACCGTGGATCCAGAGGCCATGGAGAAGCTTAAAGTTACACGCGCCGATTTTCTGCATGCCTTGGAGAATGATATAAAGCCTGCCTTTGGCACTGCAGAAGAAATGCTGGAGAATATGTTGGCGCGCAGTATTATTAACTGGGGTCAACCAGTCGCCAATCTGCTGGAGGACGGCATGCTTTATGTGCAACAGGCCAAGGCCACGGAAAGTTCTGGCTTGGTGTCCGTACTCATTGAAGGTGCGCCAAACTCAGGCAAGTCTGCGCTGGCCGCCAAGCTTGCCAAAATGAGCGATTTTCCTTTTGTCAAAGTGTGCTCGCCTGAAGATATGGTTGGCTTTACCGAGTCCGCCAAGTGTTTGCACATACGTAAAATATTCGATGATGCCTATCGCTCCACGCTTAGCTGCATAGTAGTGGACAATGTGGAGCGTCTGCTGGACTATGGTCCGATTGGACCGCGTTACTCAAATTTGACGCTGCAAGCGCTTTTAGTGCTGCTCAAGAAACAGCCGCCTAAAGGTCGCAAGCTGCTCGTTTTATGCACATCCAGTCGCCGTGCGGTGCTCGAAGAAATGGAAATGCTGTCTGCTTTTACATCCGTGCTGCATGTGCCCAATTTGTCTAGTCCGGAACATGTCATGGGCGTTTTAGAGCATGTAGATTTGTTCAGCCGCGACGAGCTGCATACCATAGCCAAGAATATGGCGGGCAAACGTGTCTACATAGGCATCAAGAAATTGTTGGCATTAATCGATATGGTCAGGCAATCGGAACCACCGCATCGCGTCATCAAGTTCCTGACAAAAATGGAGGAGGAGGGTGGCTTGGAAATGCTGTCGCGGATGCAGTAGCTAACGCGTGCCTCAGATCTCAGAATGTCCGTCATAGAGCTTAATGATGCTTTTTGAATGTCTACCGACCAGGCTACATGCAATGTGAGCCAAACGAAATACTACACCATCGAATTAGCTCAAATAGTAATTTTTGATACATTTATACAGATGCAATATCAAATGACTAATGAAAACCGAACCAGACCAAGACTAACAAATTCAACAAAAACAATAATAATAATCAAGTAATCTAGCTCAATTTGTAAACATTCCACATGAATCCCAGCAAGAAAGCAGCAGCATAAGACAACATTCACTCTCACACTTAGTTTGCTCTACCCTATTCTAACTATGTATGTATTATGTATTTGTAGTCGTTTATGAAATATGGAAACGCAACATATTTATATAGTTTATATACATTATTATGCTTGTAAATGAATGTATTGGAATTGTGCATTAAATGTTTTACTTAGAAAAACAATCTGTGTGAAGAAATGTTAAGAGGAGCTGCATTTACTATGAAAATGCCTCGCAAATAAGTTCAAATGAAACAAATAATTTACTAAAAAGCACAATTTACTAAATCTCAGCTTGTAGTTTGAAAAGTATCTTTATTAATTTTAAATGCAACTTGAAGCACAGAAATCCGAATTGTGTTGTTAATGAATACAAATTAAATGCAATTATTTAGCTTTTATTAGAAAATTAGCTTAAGTTAAAAAAAAAATGTTTAAAGCGCACAATTAAACTTTAGTTTTACGACTAAAAGTATGCTATATTAAATTTTTTGAAAAATTAACATTATGTATTCCCATATGAAACTGTGCTGTTATTTACAGCCATATCTACATACATAAAAATATATATGTTTTATTGAATATGTATGTATGTCATTTGTAAAGTTAATTTAAAATGTGGATATTATTATGCTCTGTACCTTATGGTACAAAGGATACATTAAATTTGTGCAAACGGAAAAGTATGATGAGGGGCTGTATCAAAGCTTAGATCCCAGAGCTGGTAAGAGTTATAGCAACCAAACTTTCAGATTGTATCCCCTTTCTAACGATAGACAAGTTAATTCTGTTTTTTTGATATCAGGTTTATATTATGTAGCTGCAGGAGTGTTTCAGAGAACGCCTCTAAAAAAACCAATAGTTTCAGATGGATAATTTGTTTGTTTACCAAGATATCGTAACCAAATTTGGCAATCAAATGTCCATTGGAGTTCTTAAGCTATATATCAGATTTGATTGAAATGTGGTGGTACAGGGTATTCTAAGGTTGTCCGCGCCTGACTGGGGGCATGAATTCCGGTATAATATGTTCAGCTGTAACATCGGAGACCCCGAAAAGGTATCTCCAGTATCCAAGAGTACCAGAAAAAATGATCTAGACATGTTGGTCCGTTTGTCAGTCCGTTTGAACATATACATCTTGGAAACTATAAGAGCTAGGATAGCCAAACATTTGAACTTTCAGCTGCCAGATCGAGTTTATTATTTTTTTAATTCTACCACGCCTCCTTCCACCCCCTAATAATTTCAAAGCGCTATACTTTTTACAAATTTAAAGTAACAGCTTTAGTTATTATAGGTAACCATGAGACTAAGGTTGGGCAATATTTATTGATTTTTTAACCCTCCGTTTGTCACATATTTCGTTAAGGACGTTTGCCATTTTTTGTTACTGACGTTACGTCTTTCAAACATACAGTGAAGTTTTTAAAAAATGCAACTAACTAATTTTCAACCCGAGGAATCTGTCTACCAAAATTCTTTCTGATTCTCAATCTGTTAATTTGACAAAAACAACTTTATAAATAATCTGTTTTAATAGTTTCCAATTGAAGAATCTTCAGCGAAATAAAAGCAAAACCGGCTAGAAATTCCGAAACCACTCAAAAAAAACAAAAATATTATTTTTGAATTATGAAAAAAAATATGAAAATATCTCTGACCTAAACAATTGTTATAAATTATTCCTTTTGGCATGGCTAGATATACAGGTGGTAAGATCCCGAAGAATGCTCCCTTCAAGTGTAAAAGAGACATGGTGATTAAATTTCTGCCCCGATTAGCATTTTATACCAATATTCTGAAAATAAAAATAGAATGAGAATAAGAAACTCCTCTTGCACTTAACCTGAAAATAGACTCAAGTTAAGACGTAGCTAAAGATAGAAGGGCAAGGCATCAGGTGAGCATTCCTTGTTAAGGCCACTCTCTCAAAGTCCTATTGCAGTAAAGATTTCTTTACTAATAAATTTAATAAAAGAATAATGTTTATAATATTTGATTCGGTAAAATGTTACGGAATTTCACAAAGCAAGTCAAAAGAGGTGTCAACAGCCCCTTCGATAGTTTCGGAATTTGAGGCCATAGCAATTTCGGTTCCGATTTTCCATAAGTGTTAATCATTAAGTTAAAAACTTTAGACTGAGTGCTTTAGACTTAGCAGCAGTTTTCGTTTATCCTTAAGATCTTTAACTTCATATAAAGCGTGGCTAGTAGGAGATACACTTTCTAAACATCAAATTCCTTTTGGAAATATTGTGTTCAATTACTTCTCTTTTCCAACTATGGGGAAGGTATCTTTTCCTCCCTTCTATTTCGTTTTTATTTAACTAGCTATCTTATCCCCCCAAATTACCTTTGTAACAACGAAACCGGTACCTTCTTGGCTATATAACTATATACATATTGACCTTTCCCATTATTTACAATAAACAACTGCTGGAGGGCGTTAAAATGATCACCAACCATGACATAGACATAGAATTACAACCACAGCTTTATCAATCGATCAGCTGTTTTGTTGCAGACCGGGCGACAAACTGACCCGCCAGCTTGGTGCAGTCTCCAGTTCAGTTGGCCCAGTAGCTATCTAGCTGGTCACTGGTTTGATTGTTCAGCTAGCAACATTATAATTTGAATAAATGATTTATAATGAAAACACTTTAACGTAATACTTATGTATGTGCAAAAGTAATTGATATATGGCGCTAATTGGGCCCGACGCCCATTTGTTTGTGTAATATATAGGTGAGCGGCATATCGACCAACTTAGGAATCCCGTGTGGCCAGTTGGACCTTGGCGCCTCTGTCAGTTGCAGCCGGCTTGATTATTAACTAATTAAAGCTACATATTTCTTAAGATATAAAATTGATTTGCATTATCTCTATGGCAAGTGGTAAGCATGGCTTGTTGGATCGTAGACAATTAGACAAATCACTTGACAAGCAGAACAAGAATTGGGCGGGAGATGGTAGTATCTAATCTCCAATCCGAATGTACGTTATCGCAGTGGTATTCCGCTAATACGAACTGTTTTTGCGTATGCCAAAAGTCACTTTTGACTGAAGCTGTAGTTGGATAATTGGTGAGGGTCTACAATTAAAATAAAATTAAAATTGGCAATTGGCTTAATTTTTTTAGCACTACTTCTAGGAATTATTATAATAAAAATTTTATTGACGGTCTTCCAAGGTCTCTCTTGTAAGATTATTCGAAAACTAAGTTGACAACCGGCTTTTAGATATTTTTAATGAAACTTTTATTATAGTTTCAAACCAATTAGATAACGGTTTATAATTATTTATATTGATATTATTCAAAAATTACTTAAAACTTACAACTTTTTGATAAAATCTAGTATTTTCTAGAAAAGATTATTTACTTGGAACGTAAATGCACTCATGGAAAATTATATTTTTGTAAATTTTTGAAATTAATAGAATTTCCTTACTGACATTTCCAAGACGTTTTTGCAATAGTATAATTACTAAGTTTTTTTTATTTATTTCTCAATGTTTTTAAAGAAATTCCAAATATAATTATGTTATCGGTTTATATGTTTTTTCATACATAATCACCGTTCTAAGCCCCATATTGTTATTGGCTATAATACAGCGTCACCCTCTGAATTAAAAATCATACCTTGCGGCGTTTTATCATAAAACGATCAAAAAGTGATTGAAAATTAAAATAAAATATATTTATGCCATCCTTACACTTAATTTCCTTATAACTTAAGACTTCTTAAACGCTTAAAATCACGTATTTCCACAAATCGTGTGAAGCAATATTGCAAAAGTCTAAGGGTATATCGAAAGGTCAAATAACAGACAGTTATTGTGGCAAAAAACCCTGCTGGATCACCTCCACTATAAAAAGTTATGTACAATTGAACAAAAAACTTCTAGGTGTCCTATAGTTTCGAGAAGTTATATCCCAAGCTTTCACACCATTTCGAGATTTTTAGCAATAAAATAATTTCTTAAAATTTTGCCAGCATCTTACATAAAGTCAAGATTTTTCTGGAAAAGCTTATTTGGATGAATTGTATGCTCTTGTAAAAAATTTCTATATTTGATAAATTTTTGAAATCAGCACACTTTCTATACTGATCATTTCGAGACGTTTCTGCAATAGCACACTAAATTCCAGAATTTTGTGTAACTAATTTCCCGTACTATCCACGCAATTCATGGCTTACTTCCCGCATTCCCACGCCCAGCTCTAACCAGCAAATGATAACCCTGATCCACAAATACCGCACAAAAGAAAGCGAAAGGCTGCAAACAAAAACTGCGTCATCTGAGTCCAAAAACAAGCGTTTTACACCTATATTTATAACCAACCACCCACCCGGCTATAAAGTACATACAAATTGCGCCGAGTCATTGTGCGCACGTCGCGAACGTTCCCCTCTACCCGAGGAGCAGTGGTATGCAAATTTCTTGACGAAAGTCAAGTCAGTTTTCAATCGGACAAAGTTCAACGACCGTCGGACAGTGGCAGTGGCCATATGCCAAATTGAAACTGAAACCGAAACCGAATTTTCATTCAACGATTTGTTGTATTTTTTTTTTATTAAAATTTTTTTTTAGGTACGAGCATTTTTTTAAAAATAAATACGAAACTTTTACAAATTTGTATTTTTGTTTGTTTGTTATTAATTGAAGTCAGTGCACAGTGTCAGAGCCACTGCCGCCCCAGTCACAGACGCGCCCCTCATAAACTTTGAAACCGGCTGCTGTTGCTGTTGCTCTTGCTCTTGTTGTTGTTGCTCTTGCTCTTGTTGTTGTTGTTGACTTTAAAAGCTGAAACGCCGGCAGCGCAAAGGTTCGATTTCACTTTCGCACGCTGTCTCTGTCGCTGTCTCTGACGTCGCGACGTCGCGTTGAACGACGCGAACAGCAGTGACGCTTAACAGTTAAGAGGGAGCTCTGGGAGCTTTGACAGAAGCACTGTTGCGAGGGGGCGGTGGGTAGGGTGGCAGCGGGCGACGGCAACGTTCAAGTTTTTATTGCTGCTTTCTTTCAAATGGAACTCGCGTGTCGATCATGCCATCTCACTCTCTTTCTCTCACACGCTAACACACTCTCTTCAAAATGCGCTTGCGCACCGGATCTGTTTGTGTAGACACTGTGTGTGTGTGTGTAGCTCTGTGTGAGCTAAACATTTGCGTGTATTAATTTCCTTTGACTTTAGCTTAAATTTTCATCTGCGGGAGAAATTTGGAAGCTTTTAACAGATTGGACCCATATTATTGAAGATTCGAGATGGTTCTGTTCGCTGGAAAGTTAACTTTTTAAAGATTTTACCTTTTTTAAGATTTTACCTTTTTTTCATGAGACAATCGATGCAGATGCTTGAAGTGTTTATTTATTTTCATTTTATACTTTTTATTTTATAAAAAAAGGATTTGTCCTGTGTTTTGTACATGTAATTTTCAATTGCTCTCCCGACTTGATTAATCTTTTAAACTTTCGATGCCATTTTGTCCCTACAGACTGTTTTAGTGTCTTGTATTTCTTTGACTTTAGCACAGTTTCTTGAAATGCGCAGTTTGGGCTGACATTTGGTGTATAAGTGTGTATGTGTGTGTTTATAGGTTTTCTTCGGCGTTGACTTAAATTTACATCTGCTATTAACAAAACCGACCCACATTATAAAAAGAAGCTTCGAGATGGTTCTGTCCGCGTTAAAGTAAACATTTTTGAGGTAAAACCATTTTTATTACAAAATCAATGCCAAAATGATCAATTTTTATTTAACATTTAAGAAAAACGGATTGTTCGACTGTGAGGTTTGGATTGCAGAATCAAGTCCGGACCTTTTAGGCGTTTTCACAATTGCTAGAAACATAATATTTTCGACTTGGTATCTATTATCACTGTTTCTTCGGCATTATGTCTTTATGAATTACTTTCGTGTATTTATACTCTCTTAAAATGCTTGCCTTGTTTTAGTCTACTTACAGCTTAAGCTTAAATTTGCATCTGCTTGAGAAAAACTATAAGTATAACTGACCCGTGAGATTAAAGATTTGAGATGGAAATTTTAAAATTTAAGCATTTCTTGTCAAGAGACAACTCTTTGGTGTCGAAGAGTTTTATTGTTTTATTAAAAATATCTAAAATACATTTTTATGTAACTCCTAGCTACTAATTAGAACTTAATGTATTTAAGTTCCAAAACGTAAAAATGTTGCCAAAATAAAAGTAATCTAATTACATCTGATATACATACCATTCTACATATTCTACGTTTCAGTAACACTAGCTTACAAATTTTAGGGTCATCGAGTGAACCTTGAAAATTAATATTTTTTAGGCTAATTTCGGGTCGAGAAACACGAAAATTACATACATTATTTTTTTCTTAAGAAACGTTTTCCAGATTTTTTCGAAAAGCATGTTTTTGGGTAGGGTGTTCAGTTATTTGTAAATGCCTTGTGAACAAAATGTTTTACCGACTATGTGAAGATTGAGTCGAAATTATCGAAGTTACAAACAACCAAAGTCGAAAATAAGTGACATTTTCGACCATTTTTCAAAATTAGAAATTTTCAGTTTGCTTTTTATTAACAAAAACATAAAAATAAAAAATTTTTAAGCATTTAGCTGAATTCATTTACGAACATTTCGAGACTAAGATATTCACCATCGGGTAGAACAGTAGATGCTATGTTCAAAAGATCCAAAATTTCACTCAATAACACTTTTGTTCGAAAAAAAAAATTTTTTTCGTTTGCGTTCAGTTGATAAATTTGAATCTCCTACTTTTTTATTGAAAATAAATTTTTCTTAGTTTAATAGAAAAAGTGTTTTTAGAACTGGTAAGTAAAAAGTATATATGGTATAAAATAAATAACTCACACTTTGTACATGTAAATATTAGTGTAACCTTTTTCGATTTTGTAAGCATCTCTAATCGAATGCTTAAATAGTTCCAGACTGTACAGGAAATAAGTAAAGTCTTTGTGGCAGTTGGGATTTCCGATTGCAGCCCACACAAACATACACTTCAGGAGACCTCTTTATGCGATTTGCAGCGCGTATTGCCTTAATGCGATTTTTTCCAATTAAATTGTATGCATTTACATATGGCTAAGACTATATATACATATGATTATGCATGTACTAGTTTATATGTACAACTATAAATAGTAAGTAGTGGTAGTTAATATACAGTGCCGTTATATTCAAATTGTGTGGTGAAATTAAAACACAAAGCAAACTTGATGGAAAATCTTCCTGCATTACACAAACGCGGAAGATTTTGCTATATACGTTTCATGGATTTTCCAATGCTGACTGCCAGCATTTTCATTGCAATTTCATTGAGGTTTTGGTGCTCACACAGACAGACACAGATAGCATGTGAAACTAACAGTTAAATTAGCAGTTTTTATACACTGTACTTAAAGGGTAAGGGGTATATTGGGCTTGTGGTAAAATAACATGACGAAGAAAACAGTAAGACTCTGCAAAGTAGACCAATACGAAAGAAGAAATCAACTGTCCGTCTTCTCTCCGTTTATATCTTTCTCGACGATGTTAAGAACTAGAAACATATGATTTCCTAAGAAGTTGAGTTATATAACTGTTCATATTTTATTTTTTTTTATTTTTATTGTGCTTTATTTCCTTTATATTATAATAATCCTTAAACCTAGCTTAATTTTGTTCAAACAGTGTTTAGGTATAAACCTATGCAACTGATACATAAACATTTTGTTATAAATTATTTACATTTTTAATAGTAGTACTTAAAATATTCAAGTGTATAAGGGAAACAGGAGAAAAAACATTGATTCAAAGAGCTTAAAAAGTAGAACTTACAAACTACAGGAAGGTGATGTACCTATCAACACATACTTAGTATAATATAAGATTTTTTAATGAAAAATTTAATTGAAGTTTACTTAAATGACATTTAGCTGAGGTAATCCATATTTCAGCTCCGTATATGGTTATTTCCCTCAACAGAAGTCAACGGCTTGGACTAAAATTTGTTAGATTATAGTAATCCTGAAAATTGCTTAATTTTTTTTGTTATGCATCCGTAACTAAGATTGTATAAATCCCAATTGTGAACTGTTGCTTTTAAATGTGAATTTCTGTACTACTAGAAACTCCAATAAAAACTATTATAGGGGAAGTTGTCCGGTTGTGGACATTACCCAGTTGTGGACACCCCTCCATAACTTTTGAACGTGAGGAGATGGCGCTGATCTTTAAATTGCCGTTTGTGCGTAATGTCAGCACCATGTTTTATTGATAATGTCAAAGCAAACGACGCATGCGCTTAGCAGCTACAGGGGATCACATTTTTTCATGTGCAAAAATCGAAAGTGATCTAATTTTTGTTTGTGTTCAAACTGCGATAAATTAAAGTGAATAGTTGCAAAAAGGTTGGTATAATATATATTTATGCAGGAAATTCAATATATTTTGTGATTTTATAAAGGTTTGATCAAAATGTTAGCGGAAAAAAAATTTGCGGGTAGTTTTTTGACAACTCTACATTTCCCAGTTGTGGACACTAAATTTTACCAGTTGTGGACACTTAATTTTTTTCACTTAAATCGTTTTTGTTTTGTATATTTTTAAGAATGTCAAGTTCTAAAATTAATTTTGATGCCTACATTGAAGTCATTAACACATTAGTGTCCTGCTTGGTTCAAAAAATTAATCATAATCATAAGGGAAAGGCTTGTAAGTTGAGACACCATAGCTTTTTTAGCTATATCTCGACATTGAATAACCATAGGCATCAATGTAAATATACCGTTGGAAAGAGAAAAGAAAGAGCTTTAATCCACTAAAAGCAAATTATTTGAAATTTTTTAAAAATAAGCATTTTCCAGACAATTTTCAAAAGAGCTTGAAAACGATCACAAAAAAAGGCTTGTAATGGGACACCTGCAAAAATTTATTGATTTTAAATTTGACTGTGAATTAAAAACAAGAAGAATTTAACTTTCCAGAGAAGTCAAAATTGTGGATTTTTGTAAACGGGTTTTCTTGGTCGCCATACTAAAAATGAATTTTAATGGAAAATATTGAAAAAATATATACGAAAATGTTAGAAAAATTCACTAAAATAAAAAAGTCATGTAAATAACATAGCAATGGAAAAAATGAAAATAGATGTGTGCCAACTTACAAGCTAAAAAGTGTCCCAACTTACATTTTTGAAGCCATTTTGGAATGCATTGAAAGAAATTTGTGTATTCACTGTATATCCGAAAACCTTTTTTGATTATGAAAGTTCATTGAATTTCAGTTCCAGCACATATATTTTCCTTGATTGTTTATTTTGATTTGATCAGTCTTTGAGCTCAATCAAAAATAATGTTTTTTATTTTCCGATTTCTTTAAAAACAATTTTTATATTTTGTTCACATCAAGAAAACATTTAATTTGTTTACGGCGTATTTGCCATCTAAGACAGGGTGAATTTTGGAGTTTTCTTAGCTGGAACATCAAAATCGAACAGGTGTCCCAACTTACAAGACGTCCCAACTAACAAGCCTTTCCCTTACTACTGTACTTTCGAGTATAAATTTAATTTTTACACAATGTCCTTAATAAAGACATGTAGGCAATATAGAAATTTTCATTAACAGTATTCTGATTTTTGTTGCCTTTACTACTTCTTCGAAAGACTTCGTGTCAGTTTGAATTTAATTGCATGTGAAGCAGATCGATCAGAAAAATAAAACCTATTGGGTTTGCATAGTAAAAAGTGTGAATTTTAAAAAATTTTAAGAGCTTACTTAAATAGAAAATATTTTGGGATCACTAAGTGTGTTCAAATTGCAGTTTACTTGGGTACATTTTAGCAGGAATGTTATGCCACTGAAATGCATATGAAAGCATAAAAATATCAACCTTTTATAACTCCAGGCATAAAATGTAGCCAGTTTCTATATTGAGAACCAAACGAAAATGGTAGTGGGCTTGGAAGGAAAGAAACCGATTGTAGTTTTCGCAACTTTATTTGACAGCAAACTAGGCTGTAAGCCTAGGAAGAAGACAGGTAAGGGTTCTGATAATGATACTTTCAGAGGAATTTTCCAGATTGGAAACATAAAAGAGAAACATATTATAGAAGGTGTTCATCGTAGCAATTTATAGGACGAAAAAACTTAAAAATTGTATACGAACATATATCTGGAAACAGTTCTAATTTAGTAGACTGTCATCGCATTCTTCTTCTTCATAATTCAGACTTCGATGTCATACAAGCGCTCAGCGTTTTCGATCATAGCTATCTTTTCGGGAAACCGTTTCCAAAGAAAAAAAATCTTCTAAGCTAATTTAAATAAATTTCAATAATTAAACAAAACAAAAAATCTCCTTGATTTAAATTTTAAAGAGTGTCGGATATTAATGGGTTAAACGGTGCAAAATTGACAATGAGCCCGTAAAACCGATGGCGATCCTCGGAGTAGCTTAAACTGAAGAAATTCGATAAGCAGCTGGGCGCATTTCAAATTTCGAAGATGGTGTTATGTTCGGTTTTATCGGTAAATGTACCTAACGTGTGCCATTGGGCATTTTGAAAAAGTGACCACCATATCCGAGCAATCGACATCGAGAGCTGACTCGATGAATTGCTTCTAGATTTTAGATGCAATAGGTCCTTTGCAAAGAGCTAAGCCACGGAAACCTTCAAACCGTTACCGAAATTTAAGGATAAAGCCGCTAAAAAAGCAGCTAACAAAGCAGCTAAAGCGACACAAATAAAACAAACCGCAGCTTCAGCAAGATCGGTGACTCTGTCAGCTAAACGTGCCAAGATGAAACCGTCGGCTAGACGCGTCAATGCAAGGAAGGCTCCATCATCATCATCTGAGGACGGGGATCGCGATTTTTCCATTATTTGCAAAAAGCTGTTGCCCATTCAAATGGCCGCCGAAAACTCCTTCGTATACAACACGTGCCACCGGCCGGTGCATTTGAGATGCGCTGACTTGCGAAACTGATACGGACGATGAATAACTTAATTTTAATTTTTATTTTATCATTACTGCTTTGAAGGCAAAATAAATTTCGTTTTTTTGTATAAAGCTATGTTTGACTCCATATTTTTCTATTTTAAGGGCACTTTCCAGAAGTGTCCACAACTGGTTAAATTTTTTTTTTCCTAAAAATTGACTACTCCAGAAAAAGTTAAATATTTTTTTTATTTTTCATGGAATCAAGTCAATTCTTTTTTCAGTAGTTAGCCAATGTCTGTAGCTTTCCACTGATATGCATATGTCTGCAAAATATTGAATTGGTCAAAAGTTATGACTAAAATAGCAAACTATGTCCACAACCGGACTACTTCCCTTACTTATTTTTCGATCGGTAAGTGAAATGTAAGTATCCAAATGATTACTTCATACTTCTAAATGCCCTAATAATACGGCAATAATATTTCTATCTGAGGCATTGTACCTAAACACTTTAAATAGGTGAATCTCAATTCCGAGTTGGTCAAGAATGCTCGAAGAGGCACTTTAAGATGACACAAGATCAGAGCTGGGCAACCCATAGCCCAAACGAGCACTTTTTGTTCGTGCACTTATGGCAGATCACTCTCTTTTTGCCCAGCTCTGCACAAGATAGAAGTAGTGATAGAGGACATAGACTGCTTAAACGAGATGCAATTACAATATAATGGTTTGAGCATAAGGCACAAAAATGATCATGCAAGGCCAAAATGGGATCTACAAAATTGTAAAGCTACGAGGGAAAATAACAGATTATTCTAGAATATCGACAAAATTTACTTTGTAAAGAAGTTCGTTGGAGTCAATTAGACCGAGTAATAGTTTATACAAGGATAAAGGATCGTTTAATGAAGTTTCTACAGTCTTAGAAGATGATATTGTTGGATTTAATTCACCACTTTGGATACTTGTGCTCGTGAGCTCAATTTTTCTTTCCTGTTGTCATTCCCAGCATAGAGTATGTTTTAGTCGAGCACGCCTAGCTTATAAAGGCCCACTTTTTTTTGTCTTATATTGTGGCCCACAATTTTACACTGCAACTTTTTTTTTTGTTTTAGGTTGTCTTTAATTTTTTTGTTTTTGCAATTTATAATTAAGTTGCAATTTGGCATGCGAGCCAAGAAGGAGACGTCGCTGCACGCGTTGCAGTTGCTGCCCCCAAAACTATTTGTGGTATGTGCCGCCTGCGTTTTTCTTGGAAATTTCTTGGAAATTGCATGTGTATTAGTCATCAGTTTGATATGGCATAAGTAGCAAACATATAAAACAAATTATATGCAGCACAGCATTTAATGGGTTGAATACATTTATATGGCATTTATAGGCAACAACCCCCAACAACTATAACCGAAACACAAATCAAAACCCAAAAAAAAAAAAAAAACTGCGAACAAGTTGCCGCACGCGATCGAGACATTCGGTAAAGGGATTGCCATTTCGATTCATTGATACACTCGCCAACAACAACGACAAAAAAAAAAAACAAAACGCTGCCTGAAAACGCAGCACAATTCCAAATTAAATAATACGAAGTGATTTTGCTCCTTGTTATTATTATATTGTATGCCATTCTTCCTGCCTTCCCTGATATTTTTATTTTTTTTTTTAAATAAATTTTTTTGCGTGCTTTGTTCTGCAGCAGTTTTTGTGCGCCTATTCTTTGGAATTCCTGCAGGCACGAAGATGCGAAGTAAATCCCAGAGACACAGTCAAGTCGCAAGATCAATCAGCAAAGATCAACGGCGGTGCGTGCGCGAATTGCTTTTGGAGCGGCAACAAGAGCGACGCATTTGCAGAGCCTAGAGAGCACAAGACGTAGTTGCGCAGCGACAGCTGGCACGTGCCTAGTACGCTCTATATCAGACACTTGGCAACCTTACTCAAGTTACTCAGGTTTTCAGCGAGTGCTACCTACCCCTTTTGGCCATGCCAGCCCCTTTCGCTTTCGGCGTCACGCTTTGCACCTTGTGACACACCTATCAGCACCGCCCCCAAAGTCATTAGAGCGCACACTTGCGCAAGGCGGATATTGATTTCCAGATCGATCTCTTTACAGATGTCAACTAAGCGATAATTTCGCTAAATACTTCCCCTTTCTACGTGCGCCTTTGTTTGTGTAAGTTAGGTATATGACATCTGTGCTCATTGTTTCACTTAATCAAACTTATTAATTTGTTTTGCCATAATTAAAGCGAACTTGATATTTCCGGCTGCCTTGTGGTCAGGGTCTCTCATTTTCTTCTCTCTACTCGACACTATTAGCACTAGTCCCGGTTCGTTGAACCGCTCGAAATCCTTGAACTTTTGCACGCCGTCTTTGGCAGACAAATATTTATTTGTGTACATATGTATTGTTCATAATCTATTTCAAATAAACTTAAGTTTGGCTCTTCCTGGCCCAAGGCAACAAACTAACCAAGGCACAGTGGTAAAAGTGGTTGAAAGAGCGTACTAAATAGAAAAATGTTCTGACAACACTCCAACCACGTAGCAAATCACTCAAACTTGTCTATTCCAATGACAGTTACATATATGGTTTAGTAAATCTGTTTGGGAGAGAACTCTTTTAATTTTATTTTACATTTAGTTTAGACTAAAGGCCCATACACAGGATGCAAAAATTCCGCACGAAATGTCAAAACTTCATATTAAAAAAAAAATTCCCTCTTTTGGGATATTTTTTTTTATATGAAGTTTTGACATTTCCTGCGGAATTTTTACATGCTGCGTATGGGCATTAAGAAAAATATAAAAATTTCTCAAAATCGAAAAAATGCTTCAAATAAATAAATTCAAAAATGTGACAAATACAAAGAACATTTGTATTACTTTTATGATTTGATTTAATGAACTTATTTTTATAAGGATCAAGAAAGTAGCAATTGGTTGCATAGTTTTCTGACTAAACAATCTTACAGTCGAGTTTTGATTCCATCCATTTGGCTTCAAACTGAACGATTTAAATAAAAAACTTAAATTTTTTTTTCAAAAACAACGCTCAATTTAAAACTGCAAGTGAATTGAGAATGAACCATTCATTTCATTTCTTAGCTACATTTTTCAAACTTAATTTTCGTCATTTTCTTGTATTCTACAAATATTTTTGTGAATATTTCTTTCCTTGGTCGTAGGTCTAGTCAATGCAGTTTGCATTTAATTCTGAGATTGAGAATATTTTATTCATTCATTATAAATTAATTTATAATTTAGTTCAGCTCTATTTTTTAAGTATACCATTCTATTCTTAGTTTGGAGCCTTATTTGTCGAATAAAGCGAAATATTTAGCCGTGTTCCGGAAAATAAAAAATACCAAAACGAACAATTTTATTCGGATTCGTTTTTACATGCTCCGAAAAATGAATTTTTTTCTCGATATTCCCGTTTTTATTTTCGATAAATTCGTATATTTCCCTTATTTTTCCGATAAATTCTCATGCTGTGTTGGCGCGAAATTATTTTTGTTTGATACAAAACAGCTAACATGGTTGTCGCAGTTTTGGACTTTTTATTACTATATGTTGTTTACATTTAATTTTCATTAAATTATTGCTAGTTCTTCAGCAACATTATTAATTGAAATTAAACACGACTTAGCTATTATTAGTTTGTTATAAGGGAAACTTTCTTTGAGTAACGAGGGAGCCCTGTCGCACTTATCGTCATGTGTTCGTGTATGATATGTGCACAAATACAAAAAAATTCGTTTTCGCTGTGCACGCTATTTTTTGGGTGGAGTCAGAAAAAAAAAAATTAAAAATAATTGTCAATAAATATCAAAGAATTTTTTTTAAAAATTATTTCAGTTCAAAAAAACATTCGGTTTCAAACCACATGAAATAAACGGTTTGGTGAAATTGGGAGCACCAAACATTCAATTTAAAAATGAATCCGAATAAAATGTTATGAGGCTTTTTATAACAGCTCAAATTAAGAAACATTTCTGGCAAAGAAGTTCAATACCTATTGATTGTCCCCTCTTAAGCGGCAGATTGTATAGTAAATTTGTACTCTGTACCACCGTGCAAGAGTAAGAAGAAAAAAGAAAAAAACACCAAACGCCAGCTTAGAGTCGCGTCTGCGCTTCTTGGCGGCACCCTCACAAAATTATTGAGCAGCGTTCCATCAAACATCTTAGGAAACCAGAACAAAAAAATTGAACCTTATAGTATCCTTATATTTGCTGTCGTTTATTTTATATGTTTGCTACCTAAAATATTTTTGTTAGAAAGAACGCCTGTTCCTGTGACTTCTGTTAGTGTGTGTGTGTGCTGCTTTTTTTTCTTCATCTGATGATTGACTCAAATATTTCATTCTAATCAACGTGCTGTGCTGCTCGCAATTTTGTTATGATATTTGCCCCACTCTCTGGACCCTAAGACATAGCTATAACAAAACATATAATTCGATTAATATTTGTCTGCCTGTTTGGTAGAAAATTGCATTTAAACGCTTATTATGCGCTTTTTATTTGCAACCCATACTTTTGTCTTGAACGCTCGGTTAGTCATGCAAAAATGTTTAGTATCTGTAAGATACACTCAGATGTTATTGTTGTTGTTGCTGTTGCTTTTTTTTTGTAGCTGCTGCAGCTTTAGTTGTAGCTCTTCCTGCTACTACTGTAACTTAATTAAATTAAATGTTAGCATATCAAAAACTGATATATATGTATATAAATGGTTTTCAATTAAATATCGTACAATAAGTACTTTACATAACCGACAAAACTGCCAAGTGATTGACCTCTTTCAATGCGACATTCTTTCAGTGATTACGTTGAACTTTAGCGCTCTTACAGCAAAGGGCAACCAACAGCAACTGTAACAACAAAGCCAAGTTGATATGAATGCATATACAGTCAGACCTCGCAGAGGCGAACAATCAGTGTAACAAAGAGAATTTCAGCTTGATTTTTTAAAACTTAAGAACTAACTTTTTGGGGAAAAAAACAACGGGGGTTAGACAAAAATGGACTACAGCGAGTCCAATCAATATGAAACAATACTTTTTGCTCAAAGTTTAAAATGCAAAAAATAAAATAAATATATTTTTTTTAAATCATAGATAGTACAGTAAACGAAGAGTTTCATCTGAAAAAAAATACCAAATGGACTTAATGGAAATACTTAGGGACCTTGCTCTAAGTCTAAAACAGAGTTTTTGTATATGAGGATAGGGGGCGTGGACAATATATGATGATACGGTTTTTGCATATCTTTTTTTCTATCAAACTTAGAGTCATGATTTAAAGGTCGATATTGTTGCAAATTATTGCTGGAAAACTATTAATCGTAAAAAAGTGATGTAGGACTCATTTTGTAGCTAATTTCAATTACTTTAACAAAATGTATGGGTAAAATTTACGAAAAAAGCTACCCGTTTTGAGATACTATTTTCAAGTTATTCGAAAAACACCAAACACCATTTCCAACTTTTAACTTTAAGAAGCCATTATGCTTGAATCAACTATACAGACACATAATTTTATTTGCAGCAATATCATGCAAAAACCGTACCAACATATATTGTCAGGGGGCGGTGCCATGCCCCCTAATCACAAATACAAAAACTCGGCTTTAGACTTAGAACAAGGTCCCTAACGATTCTTGAAAGTTTCATCCATTAAGTATCCAACAGAACAACGTTTGCTGGTTCCACCAGTGTTGTATAAATTAAATTTTTTGTGCATTTTTGATTTGGTTGCAAAGCTGTATAAGCGACTCTTTTTTAATTGAAAGGAACTTGGTCTAACCAAATTATAAATTTTTAAAATTTTAGAAAATTTTATGCAGGCCATTTGATGAACGTCTACATTTATTTAAAATTAAGAAAAAAATACAAAAGTAATAAAAAGTCATGTTCTAAAAATGCAATCTCGTTCATTTATAAACATGCAATCGATTTTTTTATTTATAGTGTTGCAATATTAGATTTTTGAAAAAAACATTTTTTAATTGACTCACAAAATTTTATAAATTTAGTTTGTTTTATATTGCATTTTTTTTTTTTTTAATTCAAATATAATTACTTAATATATTTTATTTTCATATTTTATGTATTAGGTGCGCAACTCGCTGTTTGTCAATAGATGGCTTTAGCAGAAAGTTCTGGTCGATTTTGACATACCCAAAACTTCATAAACAAAGCTTAGGCATATGGTAAGCAAACTGCTATGGCACATTAGTGAATTTCTTTTTGCATTATTTACTTGTGGTTGTGTGAAAATGTCTATTTTTGTGCCAAAAAATCGTCATTAGCGGGAAGTGTTGATTTTCTTGTTCCGTTCGAAGAAAACGGCAGCTGAAGCCCATCGAGAGCTCCAAAAAGTGTACAGAGATGCTGCTCTAAGCGAAACAACGTGCCGTGATTGGTTCCGTCGCTTCAAAGACGGTGATTTCGATGTTGACGACCGTCCACGTAAAGGAAGACCCAAAATCTTCGAAGACGCTGAATTGGAGGCATTGCTCGATGAGGATTCGTGCCAAACGCAAGAAGAGCTTGCTTCAGCATTAGGAGTTGCCCGCCAAGCCATTTCCAAGGATTGCATGCGTTGGGAATGATTCAAAAGCAAGGAACTTGGGTTCCTTATGATTTGAAACCAAGGGACGTTGAGCATCGTTTTTTCGTCTGTGAACAACTGCTCCAGCGACAAAGAAGGAAGAGTTTTCTTCATCGCATCGTGACGGGTGATGAAAAATGGATTCATTACAGCAACCCAAAGAGGAAAAAATCTTGGAGACAACCCGGTCATGCTTCCACGTCACTGGCTCGGCCGAATATTCACGCTGCGAAGGTTATGCTGTGCATTTGGTGGGACCAGGTCGGTGTTGTTTATTATGAGCTGTTGAAACAAGGCGAAACCATCACTGGGGAACGGTATCGAACTCAATTGATGCGATTGAGCCGAGCACTGCGATAAAAACGGCCACAATACGAGCAGAGGCACGAAAAAGTGATTTTACTGCATGACAACGCTCGGCCTCACATTGCCAATCCTGTTAAAACCTACTTGGGAACGCTCAAATGGAAAGTCCTACCCCACCCGCTATGTTCCTTAGATATTGCGCCGTCGGATTATTACTGGTTCTGCTCGATGGCACATGGTCTGGCTGATCAGCAGTTCCACTCATATGAAGATATCGCAAAATGGCATGATTCGTGGATAGCCTCAAAAGACGAACACTTCTACCGTCACGGTATTCGAGCTCTGCCAGAAAGATGGGAAAAAGTTGTAGCTAGCGATGGGCAATACTTCGAATAAGTCATTGGTAACCATTTTTTGTACAATAAAGTTACATTTTCATCAAAAAAACCGGGCGAACTTAGTTGCGCACCAATATATTATTTTTTTTTGTTTTATTTTTTAGTAATTTATTTTATTAATTTTAGTGAGTTCTACATGTGCTTCAAAAATTTGCTTCTATATTTGTTGGCAGTTAGAGGTTCAAACCCAAAAATCCTACCACGAACGCACCCCTGGTAAGGAGTTAGGATAAGCATTAAGTGTACTCAATGTAGCTCAGTGCACAAAAGAATGGAAAACAAAATTTTCCTTTCCTCACACCTACAATTTTGAGCATATTCATAAAAAAATGTATAACATTTTAGCTTATTATCAAAATACCAGTATAATATCTAATGAAAGTTTCTTAAAATGAACGTTCTTGTAGAAAGTACTCTTTTAAATTGACTAAGTCATGATTTTTAATTTATTTAACATTAAATGGGATTCCCCTAAATATTGGCACTAGTCAACTTTTGATTTTTTTTATAGCCGATAGTTAATAATAAGAAATAACAATGAAAAGAGAGAAAAAAAATTGTAAAAACTTGTAATTGCTAAATATTATTAACTTAAAATAACAAATTAAGAATTTACATTCATTATTCAAAATTAAACGAAAATATTTAAGAAGTCAACTCTGTTCCAAGTTGTGTACTGATACAGTAGATTTTTGAGCTTGCGTAAGGGAAGTGATTTGCTGGACAGGGGTTTGCTTAAAAAATATTTCCCAAAATTTTTATTTATATAGCCACAAGAGTTTATGTACAAAATTGAGTGTTCATTATAATATAAAATTTAGAATTTATAGAGAAAGAAACTAAAACCAAAGCAAGTAAAAATAAAAAAACAAGAAATAATAGAATTTATGAAAAAGACTTACTTCCAGGCATTCACAGTTTGTGTATATTTTAAGTACTACTATCATTTTTTAAATATGAAAATTTAATTAATAAAGTTAAAATAAATTTTATAAGAGTAGTAAAAATAGTTTGTTTTTAAGTTTTGTTATGGATCGCTTATAAGAGATGTGTGTAATATGTGTGTAAGAATTAAAAAAAAAACACATATTTTTATATTTATAAATATTGAAAAAAAATGTTTAGCTTCTTTTTCCATCTTAAAAACACGAAATAGCTCGTATTTTTAAATTACTAATATTAAAATTGAGAGTAGAAATTATTTGTAAATTTTTATTTCATAAATTTAAACTAAGAAATCTTTCGCTATTTTTATTTTTTTATGTATTATGTATTTCAAAATAAAGGGTGATTTTTTAAGAGCTTTCGGATTTTATTTAAAAAAAAAAAAACATACAATTCATAAAACTGTATAAAATCTTTATTTTCGTCGATAGAACGATCTATATAATTCAATGTTTGCAGATCATTTCATGTAAATGTTGACCGCGGCTGCGCCTTCAATTTCGGTATACTCTCTCCAACATATCTGCTGGTATCTCACGAATAAATTCTTCAATATTGGCTTCCAGTGCTTCAACCGTTGCGGGTTTGTTGCTATAGAGGCGTTAAATCGCACGATCTAGGCGGCCAATTGACCGGCCCCAAACGTGAAATAAATTGTTCACCAAACTCGCCTCTAGATTGGGCTATTATTTCGCGTGCTGTGTGGGATGTGGCACCGTTTTGTTGAAACCACATGCTAGGCAAGTCCAGCTCTTCCATTTAGGGCAAATCAAGTTTGTAAACATCGCACGATAGCGCTCACTATTCACAGTAATATTCCTGCCTTCGTCGTCTTTGAAAAAGTACGGTCCAATGATGCCACCGGCCCATAGTCCACACCAAACAGTGACTTTTTGGTGATGCATTGGCAATTCTTGCAATACTTCTAGCTGGTCTTCACACCAAATTTTTTACTTGTTCACGTATCCATTCAATCAGAAATGAGCTTCGTCGCTGAACACAACTTTTCGATAAAAAAGTGGATCTTCATTCAATTTTGCCGGCGCCCATTCACCAAAAAAGTTAGCCGTTGTGGTAGGTCGTGTGGCTTCAATTCTTGCACCAGCTGTATTTGAAGAGGTTTTACACCCCAAATCCTTCCGCAAAATTGTCCATGTAGTGGAGTAACAGAGACCCAATTGCTGCGAAGGGCGCCGAATCGATAGTTCACGATCATCAACAATACTGGCGGGTACAGCTGCGATATTTTCCTCTGTCCGCGTTCTACGTATGCGTGTTGATGGTTTAATGTGCAATAATGTAAATTTAGTGCGAAATTTAGTCACAACATTCCGAATAGCTGCCTCAGAAGGTCGCCAAACTGGCCATAAAATGGAAGTGATGCACGATGTACTTTCTTAACCGAGCATGAATTTTGAGAATAAAATTCAATAATCTGCAAGCATTGTTCGTTTGTAAGTAGATTACAAGACACAGAAACAGCTAAGCTGACAAAAACAGTGTTGCCAACAAGGAAGTTGCTAAAAAATCACCTTTTACAAAATCCGTTAAAAAAAGCTAATAAAATAGACGCAACGGGTGTTTGAAAAAACACATAACCTTTTTTTTTGACCTTTTGTACGTCGATACGCGGCGATGATTTTTTATGTTTATAGAATTGCTGTATCCGAATCCTAGGTAACAAAATTGCAGCACGTCAGCTCCAAAGACGCCTTCTTCTTGTGTTTTTTGAGGTTATGTTACAAACCTGAAGTGCTGACGTTTATGTAACCTTGGATGCGGACTAAGTGACTCCAGAAACATTGAAAAAATCTGGCTTTGTTATAACATAACCTAAAACATAAAAAAAAGCAACGTTTTTGAATGCTGCATGTTTTTGTGTTCGCTGCATCCGAATTGATGGTCTAAAAAACCACAGCGCTTCAGGTTTATCTTGACCAGCTAAATTACTTAATTACCCTAGCTTTTATGGTCTCCAAGATCTGGTTATTCATGTGGATGAATGAACAAGCGCAAATTTATCAATCAATAACTGCGTCGATGCTAAGCATAAAAGTACACTTTGTTATAGAGCTAGAATTCGCCTTGTGGAGTTTTGACTGTAGTTGCTATCGTATATATAAGTTACTATATGGTATATTCCGCATGCACTGCACTTAATCAAAATATACGACAAAATCAAAAGTAAATAAAAGTGCAGCGTGGAGAGCTTGGAACTTGCCCAACTACTGGAGGACGGGTGCATTGAATATATAAAAACTGGACTGAAAAAGCCGACAGACAGATGGAAACACAGACAGACAGACATTAAGACAAAGAGCAGTTCCACAATAGTAATTGTTGTTTTTTGTTTTTTTTTTGGCTAGCTGTAAATGTATCAAAAAATTTAATGAGTTGAAAAATTATTCAATGTCGAGGCTGTGACGCAAAGTGCAGTTGTCAGATACAATACTAATATATATTGGCATAATCAAGAAATTTGCATAATACAAAAAGCTATAACAATTTAAAACAACGTTCGGCGTCACATAATATACGATAATACTTGTACAATATAATACACGTACATATAAACGAATTTTGTTTAGAATCAATCGAATGTATCTTTAGATAAATTAGTATCTGTATCTGTGGTTGTATCTAAGGCATTGCAGCAACAGTACGCATCCAAATTAAAAAGCGAGCAACATTGTCTTCTAATGCGAGTGGTTGACCTTGTATTTTATTTAGAGTTTATTGTCCTTTTAATAGAACACGCTAACTAAAACACATACATACATACTTATATATAAATAAAATCAACCAATTACTTTAATATAGTACTTACTTATGAGGCGATTTTTGTATTTACTGCAACTAGTTCCAAAAAAAATGCCGCCAGTAAAATTCCTTTAAACATACAACAAAAAGTGCATATAAAAATATTTAAATATTTAGCATACATATGCATATACAATACATATATACTAGCTATGTACAACACAGCCGTACCGCTGCTGCCTGCTGTCCATCAACAGCTGACTGGCTCGGTTTAATTGCATCTCCCGGGCCGGGGCTATGGGGTACCCGGGTCCAACGTATCGCTGGCAACTTTTGTGCGACTTTATGCAAATTAAACAAGTTCGTTGCCAAAAAAAGAGAAGATTTTTTTATTTTTTATATATATATATTTTGTGGTAGCCCAACTGTATTTGCTTTTAATTATTTATTTGCATTTGTATCTTCTGTTTTATATATTTAGCTGCTATATATCATAACATACTATATAATATCTGGGTGTATTCGTGTAGTTTAGCTACTTAGTTTAGACTAGTCTCTAGTCTTGCGTAGTTAGCTTGGCGCTACGAACATGTTTGTATATCAATTTTAGGTTTGACTTAAAAAAAACTTATATTTTAATTTTAACTTGACTTGGTTGGATTTGTTTCATTGGTGTTTTGGGCGTTTTCGGTTTTCTGTTTAAGTTTTATTTGTGCTTATTCATTAGTTAAATTTTTTTGTTAATTAGTTTGACTTTGAACTTGATTTAGAGCTTGTTTTGGGCCAAACGGCAATGTGTCAATAAACGTTTGGCATAAATGTGCGCAAAACCAATAACATAAAGCTGGAACTATGGCTACCAGACGTCACTCAGTCACACAATCAATCGCAAATCTTGGCAAGCATATAATCATAACAACAGCCTATTATTATTCCTTAGTAAGTCTTATTTTTTTGTCTATGCCTCTTGGACGTCTTGGATTTTTATGAAAAATACATCGTTAAAAAGAAAATGTAACCACTTATTTTTAAATCGTTCATTTAGCCTTAATCTTTTTTTATGTGTTTTTTTTTTAGTTTTGAAATATATTCATTTCAACTTAAAAAAAATTGAATGTTCAAAAATTTTATCGATTTTGTAGGTTAAAAGTTGCAACCCCATAAACTGTAAGTTCGACTTAAAAATAATGAAAACGTACCCTTTTTTATTTTATTTTAATTTTTTTTCCAGCTACATAACATCATTTGCTGTATCTCCCACTACAGTAGGAACTTGAGCATCGAAACTTGACCAAAGATTTTTTATCCATCAAAAGTTGACCAAACATAAAAAATTATAGACGACTATCTAGAAAAATCGTAAAATTAAAAAAAAAAAACGTCTAAGGATCTTGCTATACTCTTCTAGCTCTAGCACCTAGAAGTAGAGTCATGCCCACTCTAAAAAATCGTTTTAAATTTGTTGCAGTTTCTGCCCTAACAGTTTTTTGTGTCCCTACTGAACTAAAAGCTTCCCTGACAACGCTCTTTCTAAAATATATATAATTATCTGGGCAGCGGTTAACTAGACTCTATGCCATTTTACGAGAGACACCGCGTCCCACCGCGCCACTCTGGGAGTAAATGCAGCGAAGAGCCTCCCTTGTTAACACACAAATTTGAAGATATTAGAACGAGAAATTTCCAATGTTCTCAAATGTTCTTTTAACCAATAAAGTTTACTAAGCAAACAAGTTAATTCCCAAAGTAAACTTAGATGTTTTGGTGAAACTATTTAAATGACGGCAAAAGCTTAGTTTGTAAAACGCTCTCTTTAGAAATAATTTTTCATTATACATTTATATATAATAAATAAATAATATAGTATGCTACATGTAGCGTGCTTGTCTATTTTTTAAATAGATCTGCTCGATTATGACGATTTTTTGGCAACATTTTTATAAGTCATATAGAATAAACGAGTAAAAGATACTTGAAAATAAAGAACAAATTTTTTTTTAATCAATCGAAATAATTTTTTTTTAATATTATTAATATTATTATTATTAATATTAGCTAGTGCTCGTGAAATTAAATAACATTAAGTTAGTATTAAATACTAGATTTAATTAATAAAATAATTATTTTTTGAATTGATGTTTTGATCTCGACCAAAATTGAGAATGACTATATATTATGCGTATTTTTACTGATGAAAATCACTTTAATAAAAAAAAAGGGGATTCTTCCAAATCAGTAAAAATTTATGTAATACATTTTTAGCCATATATAAAATTTCAATTGGAAATTATTTATTAATTAATAATGATAACTTATTAAAAACTACTTGTTAGGGTGAATATAATTAGTTTGGGATGAGTTTGATTATACGATATAGTCATCATCATCAGTTGGTCATTACAACCGTGGTCGGTCTTGACCGCATCCAAAAGCCTACGCAAGTCACTTGTGGTTTGCGCGTGCTGGCACCAGTTGGAAACATCAAGCCTAGCCAGGTCACTAGATACCTGATCTTTCCATCTCAAAGGGGGTCTCCCTCTTCCGCGCTTTCCACCAGTGGGCACCGTTTTGAAGGCTTTCTTCGCTGGAACATCATCTTCGATTCTTAGAGCTCGTACAGCTAGTCGTTCCATTGTAAACAGTTTTGCGCGGGTCTTCATCAAAATAGGGAGGCCTTATCCAAGGCTTCATTGATGTTTTCATGGAAAAAGAAGATTTTACAAGGTGGGTTCCAGACCGACACAAAACCTCAGAACTTGAGAAAGATTTGTATGCTGCACACATTAGTTCACTATTCACGGATGATTTGTAATGACAAAGATATGCATAGGGATCACACTGGCAATCTCCATATTGAGTTCGATCAGTAGCTTCACCTTACCTATCTTAACCCACCCCCCACGATATAGTGCCTCCCTTTATTCCCAATAAGACACAACAAGTTGCCGTAAGACAACTTTTGCTTATACAATAGTTTAATTTTTCAGTTGCTATTTTTAATAAATACGGAGTTCGTTTCGAGCATGAAGACTATTGTTTAAGTCGTACAAGTTTGAAATGGTTTATTTTATTTTCTAATATGATCTCTTAACAAGCTTGCATTTTGTTTAAGAAGGTCGTTTGACCCTAAACCAAATAATGTATTAGGTGCGCAACTAAGTTCTCCTTGTTTTTTTTATTGAAATGTAACTTTATTGTAAAAAAAATGGTTACCGATGACTCATTCAAAGTATTGCCCATCGCTAGCTACAACTTTTTCCCATCTTTTTGGTAGAGTTCGAATACCTCGACGGTAGAAGTGTTCGTCTTTTGAGGCTATCCACGAATCCACACGTTTTGCGATATCTTTATATGAGTGGAACTGCTGATCAGCCAGACCAAGTGCCATCGAGCGGAACCAGTAATAATCGGACGGCGCAATATCTGGGGAATACAGCGGGTGGGGTAGGACTTCCCATTTGAGCGTTCCCAAGTAGGTTTTAACAGGATTGGCAATGTGAGGCCGAGCGTTGTCATGCAGTAAAATCACTTTTTCGTGCCTCTGCTCCTATTGTGGCCGTTTTTCTCGCAGTGCTCGGCTCAATCGCATCAATTGAGTTCGATACCGTTCCCTAGTGATGGTTTCGCCTTGTTTCAACAGCTCATAATAAACAACACCGATCTGGTCCCACCAAATGCACAGCATATCCTTCGCAGCGTGAATATTCGGCCGAGCCAGTGATGTGGAAGCATGACCGGGTTGTCCCCAAGATTTTTTCCTCTTTGGATTGCTGTAATGAATCCATTTTTCATCACCCGTCACGATGCGATGAAGAAAACTCTTCCTTCTTTGTCGCTGGAGCAGTTGTTCACAGGCGAAAAAACGACGCTCAACGTCCCTTGGTTTCAAATCATAAGGAACCCAAGTTCCTTGCTTTTGAATCATTCCCAACGCATGCAATCGCTTCGAAATGGCTTGGCGGGTAACTCCTAATGCTGAAGCAAGCTCTTCTTGCGTTTGGCACGAATCCTCATCGAGCAATGCCTCCAATTCAGCGTCTTCGAAGGTTTTGGGCATTCCTTCCACCGTCTTTGAAGCGACGGAACCAATCACGGCACGTTGTTTCGCTTGGAGCAGCATCTCCGTACACTTTTTGGAGCTCTCGATGCGCTTCAGCTGCCGTTTTTTTCGAACAGAACAAGAAAATCAACACTTTCCGCGAATGATGATTTTTTGGCACAAAACTAGACATTTTCACACAACCACAAGTAAATAATGCAAAAAGAAATTCACTAATGTGCCATAGCAGTTTGCTTACTATATGCCTAAGCTTCGTTTATGAAGTTTTGGGTATGTCAAAATTGACCAGAACTTTCTGCTAAAGCCATCTATTGACAAACAGCGAGTTGCGCACCTAATAAAATTTATTGTGGGCTCTATAAGACCGAAGTATAAAAATACTGTCTGTAAAAACTTCAACACTGGAAGGCTCAGTCCACACATTTTGCGTATCCGAAGCCAGGGTGGTCAGGACTTTACGGCGAGCGCAAAAACCTTGCTACAACTTCCTTACTTACACTTAAAAATAAATATTTAAAACTACTATGAGCATTGCTCAGCTAAGTATGTTATTACAATGCCCTCCCCAACTTTGATTCCATAAGCCTCACCCATTTATCTACATTAAGCTACAACTAGCAAACTGCCTAGTAACCATATACAAGCCCACAATTGTCCCCTAAAAAAAAAGAAACATTTCATGATCATGACTAAGGTCAGATTCATAAAACCGCATAAACTAGACCCAATTTAGCTAAAAACCAATTGCCGCAAAATCACAAACAACAACAAAAATTCGCAAAGAAATTATTCTATTAAAAATGAAATGGAATTGTTACTGGCGCTGACGCTGATGATTCTGATGATTCCGACAAAGATTTTGATGCCGGCGGTGCCGCATTTCCATAAACGTTTGCACGTACGCTGAGGCCGGCTTTGGATCTGTGGTTTTGGGTGTCCAAAGAGCGTTCCCCTCAACCCTGTTGCTCAGAGACAAAACGCTGGCGTAGTAGAAAAATGGGTTCCATTTTCAAGGGCTTGCCTTGTCTGGCGACTCAGATTAGCAGTTCCACATTGAACTTGAGCTGGCAAATGCAATCAGGTGCAGTCAATTGTTGCCGGATCTTATATGCTGCAAACACATACCCACCCATGTATAAGCTATAAATCATGCTCGGTTGATGATATCATATGCTACATATTATAATTAGAACGATTTCATTTCATTTTCACTTTTCACCAGCTTAAGCAATATCCGCCTAACTCTGCTAAATCGAAAATCGTGATATTTGATTTTTGTATCTTTGACACAAGATCCAACTGCAACGACCATCCGTCAGAGAAACCAACAATTCGAATAGCCTTCATTAACTATGGCTAGGAAATCTCGTCGATACATTGTAACAAATGCAACTCTTAAACTCTTTAAATTATGCAGCAAAAATCGAAACTGTCAATAGATTTAACACACACACACACTTCCTGCCCCCTACCCTCTGGCACTGCCCTAACCATGTTGACCCTGAGAACATGTTATTAAATTACTATAACATTGTATTAAGTATGTAAGAATGTTACAAATGTTAATAAGTATGTACTAATAATTGTAATAGGTTGTGCCGCTGTTACATAAATTACTTATACGCCAAAGTGGCAGACTTTGACCGATCAATCGATAGACGGGCCAAGTCATACAATACGCACTATATGTGAGTATATGAGTATGTAAGCATGGGTATGTACTCACTTCTAAATATTATATGCATTTGTGTCAGTGACTGCCTACGAATGCTTGTGCTTTTGACATTTCGTTTTTGAGTCGCTCTTTTCCATGCACATGTCAATGAAGTGTGTCCAATATGGTGTGATATATGCATTATGTGCTCTATAGACCCAGTACAAGTTGTCAGTTGGAAACATCATTTGAGTCATTCTATATTTCCAGGGAATCGGTGTTAAACGGAGTTCTTATATTCAGTGTCATACAGAGTTCCTGGTATAAAAGCTAAAGCATTTGACTGAAACTCGAGTGACAGCTTAACTGTCATCTTAAAAACTCATGTTTAATCGTTGCATAGATTTTCTAAAACAAAGCAGATAGTATTTAAGTATAGGGAAATTTTGTCTGCGTTGGGCACACTTTGTTTTTTAAACTTAACCTACAATAAACCAATCTCAAAATATGAAGAATATCTCGACAGATAACGCAAGAACAAAATTGACTTATTTACCATGCAATAATAATAGTCTAAACCGAAAGTTTTCTTCGTCTAGCTTTTATAAATTCTTAGTCCTATTCGTTCATACGGATAGAAAAACCAACAGACGGATTTCTATATCGACTTCTCAAGACTCTGAATCCTCCACAAACTAAATATACCCTTTGAACCTTACTTAGTACCTGTATTAAATAAAAACAAATACGATGAAATGGAAACTTAAATGAATACGTCTAACATTCTCCTTATAAGTGTGATCTTAAAATTCCTGATTGGCCAGATTATTATTATATTGAAGAAGGAGATCTCATGGTTTCGGTAGATTTTAATCGATCGCGTGTTGGCTCATGACCTCAAAATGCAAATGTAATGTACGGGTGTGGGAGAGGTGGTATCTTATTGTTTTTTTGCAGTAAACTCAGATCAATTTTAAAATAACAAGATGGCGTACGTTTAAGTCGGGCGTGGGCGATTTTGGGATACGCTGTACCACCACATTGTAAATTATATAATATCTTCATAAACTCACGTAACAAACGAATTTTGCACCAAACTATTTTTTTTACCAATCTTTTTTATGGGGGCATATGATAAGTCAACCGATTTTGATCAAATTTGGTACAGTGGCAAACTCTTAAAGACTTCCGAACGCCAAATTTCGATATCTTTATAAAAAACCGAGGTTTCTCCTAAAAACGTGTTTTTGATCGATCGGTCAAATGGAAGCTATATGATATAGTCAACCGATTTTGATAAAATGGAATAAGAATGGATCTAATCTGAAGGTTTGGTTGCTCTAGCTTTTACTATCTCTGAGCTCTAGGCGTTCATACGGACAGACAGACGGACAGATAAACAGACAGACAGACGGACATCGGTATATTGACTTCTCTAGTTGCCCAGATCATATTTTAGGTAACTTTGGGGGCTTTCGACGACTTCTTCTATATTTTACCTACAATTTGGGCTTGCTCAAACACAATATACCCTTTGTACCATAGTTTGCAGGATATAAAAAAAAAATTGTTAAAAAATTAAAAAAAAAAAAAATTTATTTATTATAAAGTTCGAATTTTAACTTTAAGTCTAAGTTTCACTGCGATTGATCGTAAAAATTCTAGTGTGATCTACACTGGACCTAACGGCAAGCCCCTACATATATTCCCATACTAACGCGTCTTACAGTCTAAAAAATTTAAAAAAACAATTAAAATATAATATAATTATTATTATAATTATTATTATTATATCTTTTCCCATTTCATCCTTGAAATATTTAGCACAAATATACTTTTTATTGTCACTTGCGCCCTGTTTTGTTGACGTCAAACAAACATCTCAAGATCTCTTTATTCGCACACATTATTATCAAGCCATAAAATTATCATACTTATTACTGATTCAATGCCCCCCCCCGGCGTGTCGCACCCCTGTACGTTCTTTAGTGTTATGCAATCAATATAAACCTGCAAGCCACAAAATATTGAACAATTGCGATAAGGATAATCCAGTTTTTTATAACTTTTGGGGGCAGTATTTGACAAGCGGCTCGTAACCCAAACTGTCTGGGCCAACGGGTTAAACTTGTAAAAATAAAAAGTTATAAAATTGAGCGTAATAATATTGGCGCGACTTTTGTCCACTCAATCAATTATTGTTATTATATATAAATTGACTTAAATACTAAATAACAATTACGTGAGACTTGGTTTGATACATTAAATATTCTAATTTATGGCAAACAAAAAATAAATTTATAAAAAATTAACTTGATTGAAATTAATATTTCGACTGTGATAAGTAAATTAGATTTTATGTCGTCTGAGCTCGTCGTATTTTTTATTGTTGTTGTTTTTTTTTTTAGTTGCTATGTCGTATTTTCAATGCAAAATGACAAGAGTTGAATATGAAAATCAGTTAAGCAATTCAAATTTGTTTAGTTTTCCACTAGCTCAACTTTAAGTCTCGTTTTTTTTCCGTCTGTGTCTTTTTCATTAAACATTTATAAACAAATTATGTCAATTTGTATGTAAACATGATATCAAAATCGAGTTGTCGCTCGGTTATCGACCAATGTATCAATGCAGTGTTGCATTTGCTGCCGCTGCCGCAGTCAACGCCAACGTTAACGTCGCGTACGTGTTACCGTCAACTGTTTATGTTTTCATTGTTTTTGTTGCTTTGCGACTCATTTATGTGTAAATTTATGCCTCTAATCGATTCTCAAAGAAAAAGCGAAAAAAATATTAATTTCGGAGAGTTGAAGTGTGGATACCCTTACAGTTTGCACTAGAGAAATATCTATATTCTGACTTCCACTAACACAAAAAATAAAAAAACAAATAAAAATGATTAAAAAAATTATTCAATAGTACACAGAAATTAAATTTAAGTTTTGAATTTTATTAGATTCGACACGCAGATATAAAAAGATTCGTAATGAACAGGGGAGCTTAAGTTTTTATTCTTTTGCACCTTTGTTATAATAATATAAAAAATTTTGTATCAATAAAAGATATCATAATAACTATGATATGGAGTTGTTTTAAAAAAAATATTGAACTTGATCTATCAACTCGGTTTAGCTCGAACGCAGATATCTTATTTTTATTTTTACACTTCGAACTGCATGGTCAACAGCATCATGTGTTTTTTTTTTCACTTCAAAACTTTCAAAAGTTTTTAAATATCGTGTTTCCCTAAAACCTTAATTTTATTCCAGGGTGAATCTTCAAAGTAAATCATAACATTCAGCACATAACACTGGGCTTATCTTATAGCTGAATCTTTTGCGAAAAATAAGTTTTTTATTTAAATTACATACTGAAAAAATTGATTTTTTCACATTTTTTTTTTAGATTTTGGAAACCACTTACAATATCTACTAAGCTCAAGGAGTTTAAACTACCCAAGGAATTTAAACTAAAATAAAGATATCTTCGGTATTAATAAAATAATTATCTTGAGCAGGGTCCTGTGTTTTTTGTTAAACCTCGGACTTGGATTCGGCTGATCAAAATTCAGCAATGTAACCCAGTCAAATGTAAAGTTCACTCAACTTTTTTTTTTATTCTGGTAAAGGTAGCAATTATCTTCAGGAATGCCTGTGTTATTATAGGTGAAAAACTTTAAACAACCGATTAAAAAATTTTGACACAAGCAACACATACGATTTCACATAACAGACACAAAGAAATAAAAATGATGTCAACTTTGTCGTAAACTTAAAAATTTTTCTAAGAGGATACATTTATTGACAGGATACATTTGTTGCTGCAAAAATGTTCAAGATGCTTGAAAACTAGAAAAGATGTGGGCAGTTATGTTTAAATTTGGTTTTTTGACAGTTTTTCCAATAAAATTGGTCTTTGTACTTATCCTTAAACAGGTTTAATCACCTTACAGTTTCAGTAAGAAAAATAAGTGCAGGGTATCCTATTGTTTGAGAATGAGAAGCTTCTTCGAAATTTTTTTGCTTGTGTAATAAAAAAAATTTTAAATGTCGAAAAAATTTATTTTTAAAAATATATATAATTATAACTTTAAAAATAAGTATATGGAATATTAATAAAATTTTCGGGTTTTTGCTAAAGTCAATAATGTAAAACTTACAAATAATTAGATAATAGATAAATTCTATAAGAAAAGGAACCATTTATTATTCTAGAACCAAAATGAGTCTTTTTAAAATAGTTAAAAAAAATATTTTTCTACAAGTTTTATACTGAAAAAATCTTTGTTATGAATTGCCCTTGTACAATACATATTGTAAGTAACATTTTCTTTCATTTTTGATCTCATCGAATATATTATACCAATAAAGTGATTTAATAACAATACCTATAATATTTTCATACAAATGTAATACGTTTTTTTATTAATTGTTTTTATTTATATGCAAGATTAACTTATCATTTAAATTATTAGAACGCTGCATTCTTTTTAAGCCATAGCAGCAGTGGTCTTCGGCTTAAAAATAAATTTTATTTGCTTAAAATTGTTATTAATTATCAAAATTATTATTAATTTTACTTATTTACTTAAACTGCATTATAGCATTCGGAGAATGCTTTTATTTTTAATTGACCTTAGGTAACTATTCCCTCTGTTCCACTTTATACATTGACTTCACAAATTTTGGTTGAAAAAAAAATCTAAGCTAATAAACTTAACCTAGCCTATAATTGGATGGCTTATTGAGTGAAACTTATCGTCAACCTGAATTTAATCAAGTAAATGTAAACACTGAACTCGATAAAAAAGACGCTTTTCTGTGTACCTAGAATAGATTAGTCGTATCAAAGTATTTCCTTATGTTGCTGAAGCTTTTTATCAAAAAACTCTTCAAAATTAAATAAACCTCTGTAAGAGTATAAATATCGAAAAAAAAGGAAAAATCATAGAGCACACACTAAACGAAAATACAAAACTGATTGCACACAGACATTTGTATCATGTTCACAAATTACAAATATTGAATTGCAGTTGCAGCGTTGCCGACGTCGGCGTCAACGTCGACAGCGACTGCGAATGGAGGCAGCGACGTCCCGGCATGTCACGTCGACATTTAGTTTGGCTTTGCATTTGTTACTTGAGCTAAATTACAGCGCATGAGATACGGAAGTTATTATTACTGCTAACTATATACACTTATATATTATATAGTTGTACATATGTAAAAAGCATGTACAGCTAGTTATAGTACTTGTAGTTATCATTGGGGTATTAATAAATGGGTTGGCTTATTAGAGCCCTTGTCACAGCTTGATTATAACTTAATCAGCTTATGACTGCATGCAACGCCTACGTCACAATGCTTCCTGTTGCACCACACACGCTCACACTCCCCAACATTATTAATAGCTATGCCTATAACTACCAAATGGCAAGCCCCAGTTTCAGATCAGTCTCTCAAAACCCGCCATAGCTCATTGAACATGTTACTTGATATTGAACTTGGCTTTGACTTTGCTTCTGGCTGGCAAAACGCATAAACTTCGCCCCGGTAATTCATTATTTAAATTTATTATTAATTTTTTATTTTTATTTTTTATGCTGTCGGCAATTGATTCCTTGTGGGCGTGGTACTGCGATGTTTGCGGCACATTTCTCGCAAATAATTCACATGTTTCTGGGAAAGTTTTATTATTTTTTTTTTAATGCAACTTGTTTAACTCATTCATATGCATGTGAATGGACGGATACTTGTATACTTAAGAGCTTAAGTCTTAATGTCTAACATGTGCTCATGTTTAGATAGTATTAACACGCTCGCTAATAAGATTTTGGCCTAAAAACATTCTAAGCTTTACAATAACAATACTGTCTGGAATCAGACAGGCCATAATTGGTTGAAAACTTTTAAATTAATGCATTTAAAATCAACTTATAGTTTGATTATTGCATCTTTGTATCATTGTTCCTTTGCATCTTTGTATCTCTGTATCTTTGTATCTTTGCATTTTTGTATCTTTGTATCTTTGCATCTTTGCATCTTTGTATCATTGAATCTTTGAATCCTTATATCTTTGTATCTTGATATATTTGTATCTTTGTATCTTTGTGTCTTTGTATCTTTGTATCTTTGTATCTTTGTATCTTTGTATCTTTGTATCTTTGTATCTTTGTATCTTTGTATCTTGATATATTTGTATCTTTGTATCTTTGTGTCTTTGTATCTTTGTATCTTTGTATCTTTGTATCTTTGTATCTTTGTATCTTTGTATCTTTGTATCTTTGTATCTTTGTATCTTTGTATCTTTGTATCTTTGTATCTTTGTATCTTTGTATCTTTGTATCTTTGTATCTTTGTATCTTTGTATCTTTGTATCTTTGTATCTTTGTATCTTTGTATCTTTGACTCTTTGTATCTTTGTATCTTTGTATCTTTGTATCTTTGTATCTTTGTATCTTTGTATCTTTGTATCGTTGTACCTTTGTATCTTTGTATCTTTGTATCTTTGTATCTTTGTATCTTTGTATCTTTGTGTCTTTGTTTTATCTTTGCATGTAGTCTTACATTATTCCAACATTCTTAAGTTCATATGTTGTCAAATTATGTGAGAGTGCTAAGTAGTATTGAAGGGATGCAAACAAGAATATCGAATCAAACAGATTATAAGAAGAAATTAAGTAGATTGACTTCCAGTCATTAATATCCATACCGTCAGAATAAAGAAAGCGTGCTATTCAAAGACTAAACAAATTTTACAAAAAATAAAATTAAAATTGTTTTTTGTATTTTTCATGCAATATGAAAAGACAAGGCCAATATGTAAAAAATGGTTCGTCTGAAGAATCCAACGAAATTTTCTTCTCAATTTTCAATTTCAAGTTTGAATTGTTTTTTTTTTTTTAATACTTCTCTAAAATCCAAACGGTTTTGTTAAGAAACATTGTCAGAGTAATTTTTTACTATATATTTTAAATTATTTTAAATACATTACTTCTGGCTATCTACACTTGTGGACTATCTTATGAATCTGACTGTATTGTTAAGCTTAATATTCATAAATCTTACAAATAAAATTAAAAAATAACTTATAATTTCATAATTAAATATTAAAATTTCTTATCTTACTATCTCAATAATGTTCGTTGAGTATTTGATTATCATATACAAGAAAACAAAGAAACTGAAATAATAACAGAACCATTTTAAGAAACAAAAACTCAATTCCAAATATGTAAATCTAATGTTTGTTTTTAGTTTGCATTAATAAACATTGTGTAGTATAATCTTTGATAAATGTAGATTTTTAATTACCAAGCCACTAATCAACTAGATCGCATAGGCTGCATCTATATACCACGCAAGTATTCCTGTTTTATTTTTGGAATTAAACAAATGCCATTAAAAGTAAGTAAGTAAATGTATTATGTATGGTATATGCATATACTTAGCCTTCAGAAATACTCGTTTTCTTAAAATAAAATATTAATTTGTGCTAAACTGTGTGACAAAGAGACAACAATGCCGACCACAACAAATACAAGCGTAATAATGACAAAAGTCCATGTCGAAATGCCAAATAAAAATAAATTAATTAAGTGCACTTTTTTTGGGCTTAGGGGCACGAGTTCTCAAAGAGACTAATATGCATATAATGCCAATATTTATGGAGTCTTTTTTTTTACTGGATACTCCCAATAATAAAATTCTAATGCAGATTGTTATATATTTTTAATTAATATCTAAATGGATATGTGACATTTTATGGATTTCTCACTTGCTAATACCAAGGTCGTTTAAAAATTTTTAATGCGATTTAAATGAATTGATTGAGTATATTTAAAAATAAGTAAAGCATGTTACTGAGTTAGTACTCTTAAAGCTCATGACATTATTTTGAGCGCTCATAGAGTTTTAGAACTAGACAAATATCTAATACCTGCCAAATATTTATTCACATAGAACCAAGTTTGTGTATCTTTTGGCCTAGCTTATTCTCAACTTATTTTTGCAGCAGCCATTGCTCTCTCTGCGGCTTACATTAGGGTGTCCCTCGTATGGGTTATATATTTCCAATAATAAGGCGTTCAGCCCCAAGTTCTTTCCATCGAGATGATATAATTATTTATTCTTTGCAAACTGTATTCGCAAATGATAACATTTGAACCAATTGACATTGATATTGATAATTAATTAATAAAATGATTATAATTGAGGTGTGGGAGAGCTTCGCTTTTAAATTTTAAAATGTATCAAAATAAAATATCTTTTGTATTAAAAGAAATTATATGCTTTTACAAAAATGTTGTTTAAATCTTAAAAATACATTATAAGGAATATGAGTACCATGGCAAAGAATATCAACAGGCAAGCTATGTTACAATATAGGTATACATATCTGTGGACATTTGACAAAACAACTTATCTCGAGATAGGAAAATTATTATATAGGTAAACAAAGTAAGTTGGGTAAAAATTAAAGTTCTCTTACTCAGATCCTAAGGATGCAAGCTTTAAGTGTCGTAAGAGTATGAGCAAGTGAATTGGGACACGAGCTTAGGCCATCTGTGTTTATGACTTCACCTTACATCAGAGACGCCCACATCGCGGTGGAAAGTGTGATTATGCAGATATCAAGGAAAATTTGCTAATTTACGCAATGCCTTATTTTGAATTATACTTGAATTATTTGTATGCAATTGGCTGAAGAACCTCATGAATGCCACGTGTCCAAGTGAACCAGACAATGGTCTAATGAAGCAAATATTAGTTTTGAACGGAACACTAGATTATGACTCCTTATAGACATTCCAACTAGAATCTCATTGAATGTGATTAGGATTAAACAGAGTGGGCTCTCTATTGTGTATTTAAGTTTATAGCTATCACTTGGGTTACTTACAATTAAAGAAATATTCCTTCAAGCAGCTTACAATTCACAAATGGTAAAAACAGTAGTTGGCCAAGGTCGGAACTGTTTGGCAGCATTTTTTTTTATGTCATAATTTGATTTTTTCGTATTTGATTCGCTTTATAAATTTTGTTTGTAATACAGTTTATGAGTATAATTGATACGAATGACTTAAGAGTAAGTTCTCATAAACACTTAAAACACCCCTTTTTTTTAGACTTACACATGTTTAAATCATAGTCCATAATGAAATGTTCAACTAAACTCAACAAAAAGCAACTATCAGCTGTTAAATGGGTTGTCAGATAAAGCAGTGTTGCCAACTCAAAGTTGTGAGCCTCTAAAAAAAACACGCTGTATATATTTGACAAAATTTTTAAGGATATTATAATTTGCCTTATTTCCTGTTTCAAATGTTGTAATCGATATTTTGAGAGTGAAGACAAATCCAATAAATTGCACAGACGAATCTGTTTTTTAAAAAAGATTTCTGTCAAATCCATAAATAATTTGATTTTATATTGTTGAAAGCATTTTCTTAAGGCATTAAAATTTGTAACTAGAGCTATACTTTTTATTTGTAAAATTTATACGTTTATGCAAAAATGTAACTCTTAAATAAAATTACGATTTAAGAGAGTAAGGAACACCCTAATGTAGCAAAAGGTAAACCGCCAAGGGCCATCCCAGTCATGCACGTGATTAATCACATACGCTTCTATTGTGCCCTAGCCCTATCAATTTAATTTCATTAAAAAAAGTTTACCATTACAATGCAATGGCCGCCGCAGCCGAATACCAAATATCAGACCTCAGGCCCCGAAAGACCCAAAGTTCCCAAAGTAGAAACCCAAGACAAGGCAAGCGTCACACATGACACCTCAAACATTCAAGAAGCTCTTTATGCTATGATACCATAATCCACGAATAAAACTAAAGAAACCAACGCACACAGATGCACACACACACACACACTCATATACACAGAGACAACCAATACCAAAAAAAAGCTCACAAATAGTTCAATGAACTTTTTTGTTGTTGTACTGAGCTGAGAGTATAAATATTGTATGTTGCCATGTATGTTGTGCGCTCTCACTTTGGCGCTCTCTGTGTATATTTATTTATGCTTTTTTTTTGTCTATTTGAATTCATTTTTGTAGTATATAAATATGTACATAAAGTATATATATAGCTGAGGTGGTAAATGCTTGCAGGTAGGGCCCACTTCATATGCAATGAAAGCTTTGCGCTCTTAACATTTGTAACTTCTGTCCAAGATCAGCGTCTATGTATTATGTATCTTTTTTTCGAATTTAAACATTTTCGGCAACTTTTTTAAACTTTTACATATACGTTTTTTTTCTATGTATATGTGGTATCTGACGATCAATTTCTTTTCAGCTGCTCCCAAGTTTTTGTCACGTAGGCCCTTAATAAAAACGCTAGTTTTAAATGAATTTGTTAAAAGAATGCATTTAGGCTTAAACCCTGGTTGCCAGATCAACCAGAGCACAGCTTTCTCATGCCTCTACTGAAGTGTGAATAATTCCATTTTGGGACAGTAAGCAAATCATTTAGGCTTAATTGTTATGCTGATAGGCGCTAGATGGATTACACCTCGACGTCTGGCCCGGCGTCATATACACCTGACAGGTGTACCAACACGCATACAAGTATTTCTCCCAGTGTGTGTATGTGTCAGCCAGCTCACGTTTCGCTGTCTGCCCCTCTTTAATTTACTCATATTTTTTTTTTTGGCTTTTTATTTTTGGTTAAGTATTTGCCACTCAAAAAAAAAAAAAAAAAAAAAATTAAAAATTATTTGTAATAGTTTTTTAATTGAATTGTCGCAAATATTGTTGTTAATATTATTGTCGGGCTTTTACTCACTGTGTATAGTTGTGGGCGGACACTTTTGGGGCTATTAATTAATTGTCATGTGCTTGGCTGCTATTACACAATGATCAAGAGTATAAATTATATATATTTACTTACATATATACAAACCCTCTATATGTATATGTGAGGCTGCTGATCAGATTACGCAATCCAAAGAGTTTATTCAGGTGTTAGAAGCGCGACTTGACGTCACTGATAGCAACCAGCAAACGAACAAGTGTCAAGTATCGGGTGATATTTTTCCCAGCTTTTGTCTTACAAAGGGCAACGAATTTTTAAAATTTTCAGCTGACAGCTGATTTTTTATAGTTTGGTTAATCCCTGCAAGCTCTAATTGGGTTACTTAGCAACTACTCCAATAGCTGAGCTCTTTTTTTTATGTCGTTTTAAGTAAACATAATGATAATATATAAAGATATTTAGAAAAATAAGCAGCAGCTGTATATAGACTCTATATTATATAGCTTAATTACAGTAGTTAATTAATTTTTTTTCTCTATGATAGAGGCTTAATACATTTTAAGCTAGATGCAGCTCCCGTAACCATATCGCAAAACATTTTGACCTAATAGTGCTCTCTCATAGTGGTCTACTCTGCAAGTATTAACCCCAACAAAATGTGGAGTTATAGGCATAATCAAGAAATTTGTTGTCAAGTGAAAACGGCACCATTATTTTTTTTTTTTGGGCTTACATGAATATTCATGCCAAATTTTGAAAATCTATATGCGGCCAATACTTCCCTAGAACAAAATTTTCTACAATAAAGTTTTCTATAGTAAACATATTTTCAAATATACTACTTTTATGAAGAAAGGTAAGAAGGGAAATTTGGCTGTATTGTCACATAAATCTATATATTTACGCTAAGGATATAAAACTGAGTCTACGTCGTTTAACTGGAGCTATGACTGTTTGGAAGGAAGCCGCTAAATTCTTAAATGAGGAAGAGTATCACACATCAACAACGAAAAATTTTCTTGATGTTGTGCATTTTGGATCTCCAAGATTTAAGTTTTCATACGAAATAACGCATCCATTCTTTCACGACAAAGGGACATGGCTACATCCATGTAGTAGTTCATGTCCACACTCAAGTTGATTCTAAATCAATTTTTGGTCTGCCGTCAATTCTACTCTCTGTTACATACATTGCACAAACCCTATATAACCATCAACCTTAAGGACTTTGTCGGGCAAAAATGCAGAAGTGCACGACTTACGACGTGTGTAACCATAAAAACGATACAGAAATGGAGAAGTGACAGACTAACAGCGAGAGCAACAACAAGTGTGGTATAGAAAAGTTTTTGTGCGTTTTTAATATATTTGTCCAAGTAACCTTTAGTTTTAAAGCTAATTTGTTACTATTTAATACATAAATTTATATTTACTGATCTTCAACTATAAAAAAATAACAACTTTAATTAAAAAAAAGAGTTTACCTTCTTTTGGTTGTTTACAAACAGCGGTTTGGTTTTGTATCACACTACAAGTACCGAATAATACCGAAAACATTTTTAGAATGTGAACACACTGGTAAATATTTGCGCTTTACAACACTGTTTTGTGCAGAAGTGTCCCACTTTTCATATTCAAGCGTCTGGGGCAAAAATGCTTTATTTCTTTAGTATAAGTTGTTTTTGGACCCATTTTATTTCTGCCAGAAAAAGTGAATTTAAAAGATAGTTTGATGTTATTATAATTTAGTAATAATTTATATATGATCTTAAATATTAAGTTCTTTTATTGACGAAGCTTTAGAACAACAACTTTATTAATCAGTCAAAAATGATATAATAATAATATAAACGATATCGACGAACCTTTAAAATTCGATTTTAATAAGTTCACCCATAGTGCTTGAGTAACAGCACTGCTAAAAACTTTTAGAGGAATCCTTTGCGCGTTTAGATCTCTTGCCCAAGGACCTCTGAACACTGGTTTTGGTTCAGAAAAGGTTCACCAAAACGAATCTGTGTTAATTGCTAAAGCCGGATATCCGGCTTCGAACTGATTTGGTTCTGGTCATGAATTGCAGCCGTGCTTTTTATTGCAATATGCCGTCGTGCCTTTGTTTACACGAAATGTACCATAGCATCATGATAATAATAATCTTGAACGATGGCCGGAAAGAACGAGAAAGAAATTATTTTATATACATTCAATCATAATATCCAATACTGTCGGCGTTTTTTTAGTTATTACTTAAAAAGTAAAGCCAAGATTGCATACAAACAAATTCCTTTAAGAGAATTCCGATTTTCCTTAAAAAAGATTAACAACTTATATTAAGACACATTTTTCTTAAAATAGCAAACCACAAAAATTCAAAGTTATTCGGAAAATGTATTGCGAATAATCAGCTCATGCATAAGTATATTTAAAATAAAAAAAAATAATCATTGAGCACCTAAAAATCTCTCTAAAAAGATACAAAAAATAGAAAGGGTACATTAAAAGCATATTTTAAAATACGTTTTTCCTAAAATTTGCAAACTTATAAATCTACAAAATTTAAGAAAATAGTAATGCGAATCGTTTGCACGTCTATTGCACAGTTTAATGAAAAAAAACTAATATTTAGAATATTCATTATTTATTTATTTATTCATTTGCAATCTGTCTAAAAAAGGCTAAAGGTTTAAGTTCTACTTTTTTTGAACTAAGAATCCACGAGGAATATCTACTATTATATATCTTTATTATATGATATCTCCAACGCCAACATATTTTACGTCTTCATTTCTGATATTGATAAGCCATTAAGGATAGCTGGAGAACATTTTATACATCCAATAGGAATGTTATATGGAATGATTGTTTACAAAAATTCTCCACTTGCTTAGCTAAGAATTTGCATCAATAAATTTTTTGTGCCATACCTGCAGCCCTACTATTTCCAAAAGTAGTATTTATTTAATGTAAGATTTATTAAAATAAGACGAGCTTAACAACTCCAAATGTACTCCTCACCACTACTACCGTAACCTTTATTTTGATACTTAACTTTGCTGTTTCTGCATCTAAGACTACGTGGTCCTAAAAATTCTACAACTTCAAAACTAAACACCCTATGCAGCTCACTTTTAGGTTTGGTGAGTGTGCCTGCACAATATGTTAACTTGGACTTGGCCAACAACTTAAAGTCAGTGCCAAGTAATGAAAATTGCAATGTGTTCGTGGCATTTTGGCATTAGACGTGAAAGTGCGAGTGCCAAGTTAGCCGCCACCAAACAACTAACCAACCAAACAAATAACCAGCTAGCCAACCTGTCGTCCAACAATCCAAGTCAATCCAACAAACGATGGTCAGTAGTAGCAGTTGCCACTCCCACTGCCAGCTCCACCACCTCGCAATGTGTGGGCGCATTTACGGCCCACACCATCATCAAATGCTTTTTGCAGTTATTTCAATTTTATGGCATGTAATTTGCAATTGGCAACGACTGCGGCTAAGGCGACAATGGCGTAGACAACTTTAGTGCTGGCAACTTTTCACTTTTCATATTGCGCTTTTCCAACACTCCCCTATTTTGAACGCCGAGAAACAGACTCTAGACTCTGCCATTAAATGCGCGTACGTGCTGCTTTTGCATATTTTGGCCTCTTGGCCTATTAAGTTGAGCCCAACATTGGCTAAAGTTCTTTGCAGTTTGGCTAGCTGCCAAGTTATGATAATAATCAATAGCCAAGTTAGTAAAGTAGTAGGAAAAACCATCATGCGTCTTAAACTCCTAAAGCATGCAAATTGCACAGGTGACCCATTTAGCTGCACATTGCGCATACGCCTAGTAGTGCGGCATGAATCAACCTGTACAACAAACAACCCACAAACAAATTTGCTATAATTATTATATGTAACAGCCAAATAACAAGATGACTAATATCATGTTTACAAGAAATAAAACATAAAACATTGCAACATCGCAAATAGCAAAACGTCAGCCTCAAAAAGACACGACGCGACATATGTTAAAAATCTCAACAATTTTGTTTTTTTTTTTTTTTGCATATCTGACAACAATAAAACAATGACATACAACAATATTTGCAAATTAGGAGAAACTTTACGGGTCACTACAACAACAACAGCAACAAAAACTCCGACAACAACTCAGCTTATTTCCTAAATAAAGTCAAGCCAAAGATGAAACCGAAACTGAATATGCTCAGACTCTCATAGACAAAAAAAAAAAACGAACATACACATATAACAAACAAAAGGCACTTGTTGTTGGGTGAAATTTTCACCAGAAATTCAAATGAGTTGCTAATAGCAATAAAAGCAACAACAAACACTACAACAACAAAAGTAAAATGCTGGCTAAACAAACAAAAAACAAAAAATCAACCCACAAAAAACGGAAACCGTTAAAGCTAAACAGCAGCAGCAGCGACAACAACAAAACTTTCAAATGTTCAAGTTGTTGTTGTCGCTACCGCACAGTGGTCGAAACGACCGATCTGAATAGCATTGATTCAAAAATTTGAGATCGAGACAGGGGCAGATAAGCAAATTAAAATCTGTTTCACAAAAAGAATTTGGTATCACGTCTCGCCTTGCAAAGTATTTTTTTTAAGTTTATACTGCCCAAAAATTTGTTTCTTCAATGTGTTACTTTCACGTAAGGAACTTGCTGGTATGCATCCTTACCTCTCCCCCACAATATTCACAGTATTCCACAAATCTAAATCAATTTTCGAATATTTTATATAAAAAAGATTTCATCCCATTTGGGATCTTTTTTTTTATATAAAGTTTTTTCATTTCGCGCGAAATTTTTCGAACTGCGTAGACTCCTTAAATTGAAAAAAAAATATATTTCAAAAGAAAATTTCTTAAAATACATTTTCAATTACCATCTTATATTCGAGTCACATTAATGGTGTGTCTATTTTATGTATTTGCTTATATAGAAAAAAGTTAAAAAAAGCTATTATCTTAAAAAAAAAATTTTTTTTATAAAATTAATGCTAAGTTTATAACAATTTTTCATTTTCAATATTCAAATACAGTTTTTGTTTTAAAAAAAATTTTTTTGTTATTAATTTTTTTAGCAAAAATAAAAAAAATGTTAATAAAAAGAATAGGTAATTTATTTTTTTAATTTTAAGCCGAAATTATTTTAATTTTCATTATTTAACTGTAGTGTGAAGACGTAATTTAAAAAAATAAAATTATATTTTAATAAATTTTAAAAAATAAAATTATATTTTTGATAAATAAAAAACTTTAAATAAAAATCTGTTTTTGATTTAAAAAAGTTTATTTATTTCACTTATAAAAAAAAATTATTTTTAATATTATTGATGATGTGATGAAATGTTTGATTTTATTTTTTTCTTTTAATTTGTTTTCAAGTCGAAATTTACGCTCCATGTATTAGAATTTTGCGTATGGATTCCTGACTAAAAAACAAAGTGTATTCCTTAAAAAAATAGTTTGCAAGCAAAGTTTTTACAAATTTTAATGGCTTAAACGTGCGAGCAAAAGATAAAAAATTATCACTATACAGGGGCTTTATTTACAGCAGCCGTTTGAAGATCCATCCATACAAAGAGTGTCTGATATATAATGGATGGAAAGCTGGGATGCTGAATCAATAAACTTTATCAATATTATAGCCAGGACCTCATTTTTATGGCAATTGTGATGAAATTGGCCTGCCAGGCGATCAGTAGTTCAAAGAGCTTTTCATTATTTTAAAATGCGAATAATTTCTAGCAAGTAAATCGATCATTTCGACCACTGTGGCAAGCCGCCTTCGCTGCTGCGGCAGCTGCTCCATTAATGAGGCGTGCGTCGTTGTTGTTTTGTTGTTTACCCCACTCGAAAGCGTTGTCGTTGTTGTTGAAGATCAATGCGGCGTGTTTTTGTTGTAGTTGTTGTTGGTGTTAGCTGCTTCTACTGCCAAACAACTCAGCAGCTTGCTACCAAAGTTTTTGTTGTTGTTGTTGCTTACCACTTTCGTTGTTACTGTTGTTGATTTGAAGTTGTTGCCGTTGAAGCTTTGAACGATTTTTCATTGGAATAGAAAGTGAATTGAATTTGTTTTCAGTTTGTTTTTTGTGCCATTGTTGCGGCTTGTTGTTTTTCTTATTGTTGTCGCTGTTTTATTTGCTCTTGAGTCGCAGGCATCTTTATTGTTGTTCATAATGAAAACAACAGATAGCGGCAGCAGCAGATACAGATACAGCGACAGTGGCAGAAATTGGACCGTGTCATTGACCTTCCTTTTCTACTGTCAAAAGTAGTGAGAGTGATGATGGTTGGATTGTTAAGTCCAACGAAAAACAAATGAATACGGAAAGCTTTAATTTTTCTCGATCTTGTTGGTGCTTAGAGGTTGTTGTTTTGATTAAAAACTTTAAGTTTTTTTGTTTAAATGCAAAATATAAGTTTGTTTATTTTTTTTTTTTTCTTAAAAGCTAAAGCTGTTTAAAGATTTTAGCTTTTTGAACTGAAAACTCTCATTTTTAAGTTGGCTTTGATTTGGTTTAAAAATAGAAGTAATTGAAATGATTGCTGTATCAAAAGTTTTGTATCTGTAGCTTTTATTTAGTTCCATTTCAATCTAAAAAACTATTGAAAAACAATGATCTTAAAATGAATTAATGAATAGTACTGTTGCGAAAAAAATAAGTTTAAAATTGTAGAAAATATGAAACCAGTTTAATTTTTTTTCATTTTTATTTTAATCTATTTTTCAAGAAAGTGGGTCTCCAATATTTGATTTTGTCACCCACTTTCTAAATATTGTTAGTAAATAATTAAATGTCGATATATCTGCTATTTGAAGCTGAAAATATTAGTAGCGTCTAGCTGGACAAGTTACCAAAAACTGTCCCAACTATTTTTAAATAGGTACTAATAAAGCAGACCAAATCATGGGTCAAAAATAATATTTTTGCAAAAGTTCAGTTTTTTAACTTAAGGTGGCTGCCACTTTTTGAAATAATTTTTTTTTTAAATCTAAGTTGTCAATTTATAATTATTTTTAACCAGCAAGTTTTCTTAAAATATTAAATTTTCTTAAAAAAGTGAAATTTTGTTTTTTATTTAGGTATCTTCCCTTTATTTGTTGCTTAAACTTAAAATAATTAAGGATTTTTTACTTTGCAATTCTTAATTTTGGAGCACTTTTTGAGTTGAAGGCAACCCTATACATTTTATTGAAATTACATAATTTTCTGCAAATAAAAAAAATAAAAAAAAAAACGCGAACTTTTGTTTAATTTTTTAAACATTGTTGCATCAAATCGATTAATAAAATTAATAAATAAGATTTTCTGTAAAGCATCTTGAAAAAAATTAGATAAGGTGATATGGTAAAATTAACTAATTTTGTAATTTTTTATGTTTACTACAAAGAAGCAGTTTAGTATTTAAAGTATATTATAAAAAAAATTGGAAGCTCTTATACTCGCAAAATAAATATTTTTTTAAAGAAAAAATTATAGCAAAAAAATTTTTTAAAAGGCCTTTTTGACAACTAAGATTAAAAAAAAAAAGTTTCAAAAATATTTATTAAAATCTCCACAAAAAAAGTGAAAAGCATTAAAAAAAAATTTATTTAGAGGAAATTTCTATTCGTTGGTGACAGTTCTTTGCTACTTATCCAACTAGACTAGAGTCACAAAAAAAAAAAAAACTGGGAATAACACTTTTTTTAATTAATGGTAAGTTTTGGAATTAAAATTTTCAGAAAATGTTTTAATTGTGATTCGATTTAAAAAAAAAGTCGTTGGATAAGCAACAAAACCTTTGCATATTCAACAAAAGTTTGTAAGCATAAATTTCCATATATACATAGTCTATCTTTAAACTACTAATTGCAAAAATTTGCAAAATTGTGCTCAAGGGCTGGGTATATATTAAAAGGAGAAGTTACTTGCCTAATTACTTTTGTTTGCCCAAATTAGCAGGGTGCTTAAAAGCATAGGTTTAGATGAAATTCTTTTTATCTGACTTTTATTTTCGAGAATTTTTTTTGCATCTTTCAGTTTCTTTTTAAAACTACAATCTGTTACAATTTTTGGTTTCGTTAAAGTCACTATACAATAATTCTGAAGAAAATCCTTTTAACCTCTTAGCTTAAATGCTCACTTTTTCTTAAAATAAAGTTCATCTTATTCAAAAACCCCCCATCTGTATGTTATTTCCTGAGAGCTCATTATTACTCATAACCAAAAGTTTACATACTATTTATATTTATTCATTCGAGCATTTTCCGCTTTAAAAAATAAAATTTGGGCGAAAACGTCGCCGCTGCACTGCGTCACACGATTTCTTTTACAAAATGTGTAAATTAAAGCAGGCCCTCCTCTAGCAGAGGAAACAAAACCAACAACAACAACAAGAGCTATATAAACAGCAATGAGTTCGTTCACCTTTCGCCTAATTATTAAAATACATAAACGAAACGCACCAAAAATTCGAGATACTATAAGACGCGTGCAAAAGAGTCGAATTAACCAGGCTGACAGACAGACTGTTAACCAGGCTGACAGACGTACTGTTGGCCAACTGGCCGGTCAGTTAGCCAGTTGGGCGACAGAGCGCTCTAAAGACGACGGAACCGTTTTCGAACAACTTCAATGAAATCAATTTAACGATAATAATTTTTTGAAAGCAACAACAACAAACGTCAACAGTGAAGCCCTGCTTTAAACGCTGCTGCTGCGCTGCACTGCCTCAGTTAGCGTCAACGTGTGCGCCGCCATGTACCGTTGGAAATTTCTTGCTTTTTCTTTTCTCAAGATACATTCATACATACTATATACATACATTTTTATGTATTTTGTTTTTTTGTTATTGTCTTGCGCAAATGTAGGTCAAGTTGTTATGTGTGAGTGAGTGTATCTGTGAGTGTGAGTGTGTATGTGTGCGGTACTTTTTGCTGTAGCTCGTGGGACGCAGCGTCGTCGACTTAGACTTGGGTCCCAGGTCTTGGTGCACATGCGTACCAGGTTGTCTTTTTTTCTAGACGCATCCAAGCGACTTTCACTTAGAAAGTTCTGCTTGCGGTTATGCGGCATATGTGCTTGTACGAGGGCAGGCTTAAAAGTGATTTGCTTAGCAAAGAAGAGAAGGCTTTTTAAAAAAAAAAAAAACAAACAATTAATTTTACTTTTTTTATTTTTATTTAGTTCACAGAGTTGAGACTAAGTCCATAAAGCTGAAGTATTAGTTTCCACAAAAATTCTTTATTTAATAATAAATAATTTTATAAAAAGAAAAGGAAAATAGGATAGGAAGCCCTTGAGACATATTCTCCATTTCCCGTACTCCAATATTTAAATGACTCCAAAAAACGATGACCTTAAAATCTGACCATAAAAATAGAAATAAAATTATTTTATTAAAAAAAAATTTGCTCATAAGTGGCAAAATCCAACCTTAAAGCACCTAATAGCACCTTGTTAAACCAAATAAATGGCTTTTAAATAATTGATAACGTTGACTCAAAAGAGTTTCTGAATCGATTGATAACAATCGACCATCGTATTTCACATAGAACCAGATCTTTTACTTTCGCCAAGCTAGTAGGTGGAGCACCTATTCGAAAATCCTAAATTTTGCAAGTCGGTTGCTCTTGTCTTTCGTTGTATAGCTTGGTGGAAAAAAAACATTTGTTTTTTGTCGAATAGGTCCGACAGCTTACATATATGTATATGACATATTTTGGTTATCCAATTGCTTTATTTAAGTCTTCGGCTTGGCTTAGTTGTGATGGATCCAAATTAAATCGCGAATTACTGCTATAGCATGGTGTCCCAGTCGTGTTTTCTGTCGACTTTATGCAATCCGGCAGACATCTTACTCATGTCCAAATATGAGTGCAATATATTTTCAAGTTGCTCGCAAGAGATAACTATTCCTTTTATCTATTTCTCATGTGGTAGAAGGTGACTTGCCAAAGTTTTGTATATATCTGCGTTTAAAATCTGTTACCTAAGTTTTATTGGTTAATATTGACGAACTCTGGTCCTCATTAGCTTCGTCCATTTCTTTCAATTGCTTTCAAAACAGAAATCGAATAACGATGTTCGATATTCGAAACCAAAACCACACAGGCATCATGTCTACCAAATTGTTTTGACTTTGCCAACAATTTTTCAACCCGCCCTTGTATTTATGTGCTGTTGGGTCGTTATGAATACCGCAGTTGTAAAAGATATGAATGAATATGGTCAGCGTCAATCTCAGTCAAGTCAGCCCGTAACTGGGTCACATGCGAAACTTATGGCCAAGTTCATAAACCAAAATCTTAATAAATACTTTCAGCTAAACTACAAACAAACAAAAATTGCATACAAACAATTTTTCAATGTAAAAATGCATGCGCCAAGCTTGCCGTTAGCTGCGTCAACCTTGTCGCTGCAGCGACGCCAGCGCAGCAACGGCAACAAGAGCAACAGCTGAGTCTCGAGTAGATTTCCCTGAACTTCACACCGAGCAACTGAAAAGCTAACAACGCGCGTCTATTTATAGCCGCACATCCGCGTCGTCTATACTTCCTGCTGGGGAAAAACTTACAACGCGAGAGAAAGAGAGCGCGTGGCCAATTCTAAGCAAAGCTTTTGGCGCTCACAAGCTTGTGCGCTCTGCAAACTCTCAGAGCACAAAACTTGCTTGACGATCGACGGCGGCAAGAGAGCGTGGTGCTCAGAATGCAGGCGTTCTATGCAGCTGCGCGCTCTCTTTGGCTGCATTTTGTTGGCTTTTTTGTTGCCTGTTTGTTGTTGTTATTGTATTGTTATTGCTTTGCCTTTGGCTAGGTATTTGTTTTTGCTATTATTGTTGTTGTTGTGTTATTATTGACCTAATCACTTGTGGAGCACAAACGAACATTGAACTTTTACTTCCGCATGCTGCTGGAGCTTTTGTGGCAGCAGCTGATATAGACTGTTTGCAGCATGTTGGAATATTACACCATGGTTTGCCGTAAATGTTGCATTAAATCTGTTGCAAGCTAAGCCCAATGGGCGTAACTATTTAACCTGCAACAGGGCAGTTCCTACCAAGCTGCCTTGTGACACTAATAAATGCGCGCAGATTCATCAAATATGCGCTGGCCGTTTGGAAAATCATATTTTAAAGACGCATTGATGCTATGCAAAAAATAAAAATAAAAAATCTTTTTGCGGCTGACTGACTGTGGGATACCCTACAATCACTTCTCCCAATAAAAAAGTTATTATATTAAAGCTAAATAAAAAGATTGATTCACTCTAAAATCTTTCGTTCTCTATTTTACTTATGTTAAGAATAAAATAATAATCTTAGCATTTGGAGTCTAAGTTTTTGTCTAAACATTCTTACAATCAGTACGAAATGCTCTTTAAAAGCACTTTTTAAAATCATCCCAAATATTCTCAAATTAAGAATTTCTGTCTTAGAAGCTATCAAGAATTCTTAAATTAAAAGCTTCTGTTTTTTAATTTAATTTCCCGACGTACTCACCTGAGTACACATTTTTTTTGTAAAATTTGGGGCCTCTATCTCTAATGGTTTTCAAGTGTGACTGACAGAAGAATATGGCTCAATCGCTGCTTTAGCTAAAGTTAATCATTTTTGTAAGCATATATGGTATACTTGATGTCCGCCACGCCCAATTTTGCGTGTTACATACCTTGCGTAAATTTACAGCCCCCTTGTCCCTACAGATGCAGGGTATAAAAGCAGCATCTTCAATAGCAATTTATCTGCCTCACTGCCGCTTACGCCTGTAAAATCTTGTAATTTAATGCGACAATTTTGCACGCCTCGGGCGGTGCAACCAGCCCACTGGGCGGCCATGGGCGGCTCCAATACACAGGCCTGAGACCCTGAGAGCAACTTTGATAATAAAAACAACTATTGTAATTTGATGTTTTAAATATGTATATTGTTTTGTTTTTAATAATATATTTTAAATATGTATGTGTGAGTGTATTTTTTTTGTCAATGTGTATAAATAGCGTAGTACAACTTAGGTGCTAAAAGGGCTTTTAAATAATGCGCTCTAGCTCACGTGTTGGGGAGCACTCTCTAACGTTTTAGCTCATTTACTATAACATACATACAAATAGAAAAATTTCAAAAAAAAACGTTGCGCAAACAAATTAAGCTAATGAAAATATAATGGAACAAACATGTACGAATTTGTTTAAAAAATTAAGATTATAATTTATGTATGATGTGTGCTAAAAGTTATTAAAAAAAGTTTGGCGCATAAATATGACACTAAATTTAATACTATTTGCATAGTTTTAGCAACAAATATATCAACTGTTAGTATGACATATGTATATAAGTACATATACATATGTACACCAGTTTCCTCGTGAATTTGCCTTTTTGTGCACAGTTTTTTTTTTTTTTGCATGCAATGAACAATATTTAATTTAAATAATAATAATAATAATAAATAAATTATGTATTATAATTATACAAAAAATCAATAACGCTATCAACTAAATACAAAAGTTTAATTTCGGCGCTGTTTGAGGGCTAGAAAACTTTCTTCTGCGCCTGCAGCTAGAAGTCTCCTCTCTGCCGCGCATGCGCAGCCAACGCGCGCCTCCAATCATGCTGCCCTGGAACTGCACAGTGGTGCAAAGTGCTTATGTTGTGTATAAGGCAAAGGCGGTGTTTTTTCTGTATAGTTTTTGCGGCTAGTATTGTCCTGTAGGATCTAAGCACTGTGCGCGCTGTTTGTGGCGTGTATCACGCGTGTCACGTGGACGACGATAGGTGCCTGTAGGATCCAGCATGCTGTGGCTTTTTGTGGCAATATTTTGGTAATTTTTAAAGTCAAAAAACTTGTAGCGTTGGTTAACAACAGCTGAAACTGCGGCTGCGACTTTGGCTGTCTTAATAGGTGCCCGTGGGATCCAAAGCGAGTGCCATTTTGTGCATTTTATTTGAAGTACTATTTGACAAGCTTAGTTTATTTTTAAACAAATTTTTCAAAGTACCAGCTCTAGTACTGTCCAGTGGGATCCAAGTAGGCGGCCATTTTGTATATTTCTTACTAATTTTGTTTTAAATGCAGCTTTTTATAAGCCCAAGTTGCTACAAGCTGTTGCTTAGTACTGACCGGTAGGATCCAAGTAGGCAGCCATTATTGTATTGTATATATCTGCTGTATTTTTTTTTTTGAGTTTACAAAAATTTTTGAGCTGGCTGTAGGAGCGCCTTTGTTTAATTTAAATAAACTTTATGCTGCGCGTTTATTTATTGAACTTTATACAGGTTCTCTCTTGGTTTTTTGCTCACTTGCTGGTTTTATTGTTGTTGCTGTTTGACGCTTTGTTGTAAGTTCTTTTATTATCAACAGTGTTTGTATGTTTGTAGCTATTGCCTGATTATACAGCGGCGTGTTGTTGGGTAATTTTAAGTTTTTTTTTTTTATGTTTTTGTCTATTTTAGTTTTGTGTAGATAGATATGAAAAAAAGAGTCACTGACACTTTAAATCCATTAAATACTTTTGTATATGGTCTTTTATTGTTTATTAATAAGCGGCTGGCTGGCTTTTGTTTTGTTTGTTTTGCTTATGAAACCGAGCCAAAATAGTTAAAGCACTATGATTATACGACGCGTTGATAAATAAATAACTATTTATGACAGCGTTTTTTATTTGTTAGCCTTTTTTTTAGGAACGCGTTATGTATTTTTGTCATACGGTCGGTATGTGTAATATTTAAAGAGAGCTGCTGATCTGTACTCGTCGAACGTTGTCGATCTTATGATTTGATTTTCGTCAAGTCGTAAGCTTAAATGCTCGGACGCAGTGGGCCGATGTCGTTGTCGTGAGTTGCTCGTCGTTTGTTGTTGCTGTCGGCAAGAGCGCAGTGAGCGCGCCGAGTGCTGCTCGTTGGCATAGAAAGAGAAGGTAGATGGCAGGTGCGTTGCTCTTAAATGAAACTCTTAGTTGTGCGTCAGACCGAGGCGGCATGTGTTGAGGCATTTTCATTCATATGGTTGGAGCGTCGTTGTATGTGTGTCTGTGCGACTGCGCAGCCTCTGCAATGTGTGTAAAGGTATGAGGTATGAGGGCAACACAAACACACACACGCGCACGCCCACCTGGGTTTCATTCAAGAAACAGCTGTTTATGTCGAACTGCGACACAATCGAGTGCCCTCGTTATGCCGCTGTTTGTCTGTGTGTGCGTGTGCGTATCTGTGTGTGCGCGCGAGTATCTATGTGTGCGTGCAGCTATTATTTTAGCTTAGGGTTTGCTTGGTTCGTCAGGTAGACCTCAAGAGTCTGCATATTTTTTTGATAGCTCTCCTGCTATTGGTGATCCTTTGCAGCATCTTTTGCTGGCAAACTCCACCTACATTTCTAAATTTGCTGCACAGCATTTTCGGCTTAGACCTGGCTTATTTGCGCCTAATTGCTAGACAACTTTGCAAATACTTACTTACACTTTGTGCTAAGTAAATTTTACCGCTCAAGCAACATGACTTGACAAAATGTTAAAAGTAAGACCAAATGGACAAAAACACATTACACACGGTTTTAAGCTACCTTATGAGCCCAACTTTACCTGCTGTGCCTCTCAGTGTCGCCGCAGCTCAAACAGTGCCTTTTTTTGTGGTACTAGACTCAAAATGTGGCGAAATGCTAATATTTTTACGACATAAGCCCGAAATTAATGGATTTTATGTTTCTTGTAGGGCTCTGCCCACCATTATGTGACAAAGGCTTATCATAAAAAGGATAAATGACTCAGCAGGCCAGACGCTTCCGCGAAATGTGAAACGAGGCAGCTAGAATTCTGTGCAGAAACTATACAAAATGTTGCGGAATTTTTTGGTTTTTTTTAGGCACAAAATGTGCTAAAAGTCAGCTGTTGTCAAGGAGCTGGCCGTGCACAAAGGGTCATGGCGCGTGTGACAAGGCAGATAACAAGCTGCCGATTATGGCTTGTCTGTAATTTACAGCGCATAAAAGGATATATAAATCCTTTCGTTTTATTACAACGTTAAAAATAGTAAAGAATAAAAAATGAATGCATAGCTGCCAAAAATCATCAAAGAACTGGAGAACTTCCGGCAGCAGCAGGCTGCGCAGGCGCAGAACACGAGCCAAGTTAGCAACCCTTTGGATCTATTGAGCGCTATTGAGTAATCCAGGTGTTCAAGGCTGGCTGCTGGCGCTTGTAAGTTGTTGTTTTTGTTTTTGTTTGAAATGCTTGGCCGCCTCCGTTAGCTTGTTTGCCTAGTTTTAAGAGAGTTCCGCTTTTGGAGCTCCCCAAAGCAAACCTAACAGACCTTCTGTTGCCAGCGGATGTGGCTCAGTCTAAATGGATTTCCGCGCTTCCGCTTTTCACTTTTTTCTTTTCGGTTGTTTTTTTGCTCTTATAATTTGATATGCGTAATTTCGGGTTTTTTCATTTTCGTTTTCATTTTCAACGCCGTTGCACCTTTTGTATGAGGAGGGGGGCAAAAACGTTGTGCCACGTGCCGCAACTCAAACAAAGGTAAAATGTTATAGCTAAAACACATTTGTTGGCACAACTGCTGTCGCAGAAGCGCCAAACATTTTTCACTTTTTTCCTACGAACATTTGTTTTGTAATTCGATCAATATTATTCCTGTTTGGTTTTATGGAGCAAGGGAAGATTCACTTTTAATAGTTTTTGTTTGAATTACGCAATCTGCGGCCTGTTTATCTCCGTTGCAACGGTCTTGAGCGCTCCGATACTTCAAGGCATTTTGCCAGAACAAAAAAAAAAATGTGGGTCAATGTTCCGACGTGTGCCTCTAGTTCTGCATAGTTAACAGTATTTTTTTTCCAGCTGACTCTTCTTGCTCTTGGACTTGGCCATGCAAATGCTGCAGTTTCTGAGCAAATTTTTTTTGCTGTTTGTTAGCCGTTTTAAGCCACTTTAAAGAGCTAGCATTTTTATATACCAGCAAAGCATGTATATTGCTTTTTTTTTTGTGCAAACTGCAACAAAGCCACAAACCTGTTGTTAATATGGCCATAGTGCAGCGTTGACAATTTAAACGTTCGTGGTCAGCTACAAGCCACAAAAACAAGATGAAGTGGTCTAGGGGTGGTGCATAGGTGGTACGAGAGTCTTTCGACAATAAACGTTGTTGTTTGTTTGGCGTGCTTGACACTTTTAATTAGATGTGTGGCAGACAGGCGGCAAACAAAATCTTGCAGCATTTACAGTTAAGCGTGTGACCCACTTTGGACATCTAGAACTGGAAGGCAAGTTGATGCAAATTTGGAGAGCAGACTTGAGTGGAGCTACAAATTTAGTGATGATTAATTAAATGGACTAGCACCGTTATCCAATCGGATATGTAGATCGATTTTGTGAATTCCAGGAGAGCAGCTTCTAGTACGTGTATTTGGTTAATTTAAAGAAGTTCTAGAAAACTTCAGACATTTTATTGTTTGACAAAATAATGATATTCAAGCATTGTATTCATAAAGTCAGGGGTATAATAGATTTTTGAAATGTATGTCAAAGGCAAAAATGTAGCGTTAAGGAGCATCAGTTTTTTAAGCCTATAGTATAGATTGAGCCAGTTCCATTAATCAGTCCTTTTGTCCATATGAACCGCCCAGAACTCGGAGACCTTAAAAGTGAGAGAAAGAAAATGCTATTTAAGTTGTTGATCATGATCAAACAATTAGAAGGTCATGCAATGCGCAGGTCTGTTATTAGTGTCTCTCCGAAAAGAGAGCACTGGTTCAATTTTTGTATAGTAGCTATATATATGGATTTATCAATTTCAGCAGACTGTCCCTATAAGCTATCGGTAGCGTAGTAGTAGCGTACTCGCTTTGCTTTGTTCGGTGATTCGAGTCCCCCCATAAGCACTGGTGCATTTGCCTAACACTGACATCGCTAGCAAAAAGACGCTATTTGCCCAACAAAATCTCTATTAGTTCAAGACACCTCGTTCAGAATCGGCTATAAACTGTAGTTCCCTGTTCTGTTCGAACACTTATTAATAGAGATCCCCATGCTCCGGCTAGGGGCGATTAACAAAAAAGTCAGTCACGCAAATTATTATTATTATCCCTATAAGCTGCTCCACAATTTCACTTTCCATTAAGAGCCACGAAGAGTTATATGTAGACTAGGCTCTTTTGGGCCTAATAAATAAATGAAACATCCATCTATACAATATGGTATATTTATTGATATATTTTGAGCTACGCCCGATTGACAAAACTATTTTAGGGATAAGCCCTTTTTGGTTACAATAAAAGTTAAGTATCTTATACTAAGGAAAATTTGATTTAAGGCACAAACTCCAAGTTCCATTGACATTACGATTTACTCAAACAGCAAAGAAATACATAGTATTATAATTTTTAATATAAATTTATGTAGGCCGTGCTGGTGATTTGGAATACAAGATTAAAACAGTAGGACAAATATAGAATAAAGTCTTGGTGGTATGCGGTTTTAGTAACGCCATAAAAGTTACAGCTTTTGAAAAAAAGTCACTTTCAATAACAAAGGTCGTAATCTTGAACGAGAAAGCTAATGTAAAAAAATAACATATAATATTTGGCTTCGAGTAGAAAATATCTTTACAATTGTGTATATACAGCGTGTGTTTTTTAGAGGTTCACAAATTTTGAGTTGGCAACGCTGCTTTATCTAACAACCCATTTAACAGCTGATAATTGCTTTTTGTTGAGTTTGGTTTGACATTTCATTATGGATATGAATTCAACAAATTGTTGAAATTTTTAATCAAAATAATGGTTCCGTTCGTCAAACTTATTCAAAATTCAAAATCATATTTAAGACAAATCATATTTAATTTCATAAATTTTCTATCCAAAAAAACCGTTTCTTTGATATTAAAAATATATTTCTTTGTTTTATTGTGATTTAAATTGGTGTAACTCTTAAAAAACACCCAACATTACCGAATTAAGTCCCATGCCTCCACATGTATGTTGCACAAGCTACATATTCTTATGCTTATGCAACTAAGCGTACCAGCTAGGCTTTTGGAAATTTTACTGAATACGATTATTGAAATGAGTTTCGGTTGTTTGTTTTTTTTTTTTTTGTTTTACTGGCATTTTCGAATGCACATCTCAGAGAGTTGCTAAATAGTGCTGAAAATGGGACTTAGTTCTAGAAAATTCTTTTCGACACGATGTAGTTTTTTAAATTAAAAGTGACCAGGGGAAAACTGGCTGAAAATTTTTGAAGTGTGAAAATATAACACGTGACATTGACATATGTATAGGGTGGGCCATCGTTTGGTTTGATTATTAATTGTATTTTATTCGCATATTTTTCAATAAAATTGGGCATATGTATATACCAAATGCAAGTTTGAAGCTACTCATTTGTGTATGCAATGCAGCTACAAAACAAACCAATAGATGGCCAACCCTATATGTCAATGTTACCAGTTAGCCAGTTTTCGTCTCGTCACTTTTAATTTAATAAACTTTACATTTTATCGAACAGAATTTTCTAGAACTAAGTTCTATTTTCAGCACTATTTAGCAACTCTTTGAGATGTGCATTCGAAAATGCCAAAAAAAATAGAGCACACACAACCGAAACTCATTTCAATAATCGTATTCAGTGGAATTGCCAAAAGCCTAGCTGGTACGCTTAGTTGCATTAACTCACCTCGAACCCAAGCTGGACCAATCCGGTCAGCTGTCTCGAACTGCTGCCACTGCTAATGCACCAACATTTGCAGGAGGCAATCATTGAAAAACAACGTGCAAGCCCATTTTCTGTCACTGGGTATAAATTACATGATGAACTTTTACTCTAGATTTGGCCGATGATTAAATCAAATAAAACGTGATGCGGCCTGGTGGTGGAACTTTTCCTCGATTGCTAAACCACAACCAAATTGTGGACCACCTGAGACAGAAGGTGGCAAGCAGTGGCCTGCTATTGCGTTAGGTGTAATCTCGAATATGCTAATATGCCACAGATTTGAATATGCTAACCAAGTCGAGGTACTACTCCATACGCTTCATAACATGGATTTGTTTTTTTGGCGTTGCTATTTGACGCAAAAATGCAAATTGGGGGCGTTTGCTTTTGCTTTAAAGGTAGGAGCAGAAGCAATATCCATTGAAATCCAACGCAGGATATTAGATAAGTTGAAAATACTTTTGACTAGCCGTTAATGGCAAGACAAGAGTGTGTTATCAATACATAACAAAACAATAACAAAAAAAATAAAATGTGTATATATCTACAAGAAATGCATAAGTCATAATATATAAGAATCTGCATATGTATGGATCGTTTGGCTGGATCATTACACAGCGGTCAAACGGTCATTGGCCTGATCGATGTAGCGCCGCCTTGTATCTGTTAGCTTCAGATGCCAGGCAGCTGCGTGTATGCTGTATACAGATAGATATATATAAGTACATATGTATATATGGTAGAGACTGAGTTGAAGATTGAGACTTTGACTGGGACTGGCACTGCGGCGTAAGCAGATGGAGTTTCTAGCCTCGGCATCTTTCACCATGTGTTGCAGCTTACGCAAAATAATTTATGAAAACAGCCGCAACAACAACAACACAAATAATCAATAGACAACAACAACAACAGAGACAACGATTTTGATTCTTGGCATCAATCAGCAGCGTAAAGTCTATGGAAATCAATAGAAGCCTTATGTGATGTGTTCTGTGTATGTTGTTGTAAAATTCCCCATTGATTTGCATATGCGACAAGCGGCGGCTAACTCTAATTACTTGCCACTTGTGTATCTGACAGATACAATATCTAAAGCAAAGTGCTTGCATGCAAACTATAAACCTTGCTCACGGTTCACGCTATTATAGCTGTGTAATTGATTTCAAAATTTTATTATAAAATGCCACTGTCAATGGCCATTAAATCAAATGCACAGACGCACAGACAGACAGGCTGTTTGTGTATTAATATATATGCCCAAGTATCTAACAGATACGCCGCATTTTGAATGAATTACATTACAAAACTTAACGCATAATTCATAAGCTCAAAGGACGTACAAAATGACAAATCAATCTGCGGCAAATCAAAACAAATCAAATGCTAAGAAGAGAGGTGAAGTCAAGAGCAGAGAGCTAACCACAAATTGCAGCCAACTTTCCTTACCACATAAGGAAGCAAAGTAAGCAACACCAACAACAACAACAACCAGAAACAGCAGCAAATTACAAGAAGTTGCTGCTAAGGAGACGTAAGAGGCAAGAGCCCTATAAATCTGCCAAAGCTCTCTCTTTCTCTCACTCTGAAACTAATCGACTCTCTTCACTTAGCGGCTGCTGCTGCGTCTCTTTGTCTGTCTTTGGCATGTGTTTTGGGGCACGGCTGCTGCCCAGACCAGTTGCTAGTCAGCGACTAGCATGGCAACTATGTCTATGGGGCGGTGCGCTGCCAGAGTCTGTGGCAGTGGCAGCGGCTTGGAAGTAAAAATAACCTCAGCTAAGTTCACTGGGGCGAGGTTGAATGAACTCCATGACTTGAGGCTAAAGCAAAAAAAAAAAAAAAAATAAAGGAAAAAAAAGGCATAGAAAAACTGGCGGCTTTGTGGCAAGTTGATATTTTGGTTGTTGTTGTTGGTCACTGGCCACTTGCAACTTGTTGCAGTTGCAACTAGATCAGCCACAACTTGTAGCCAGTTAAGTTAAAAAGTGGCAAGCTAAATCTGTGTGATAAACAGAGCCGTATACATATACTTATTTATTAAATTTCCGGAAATCACTTAAAATTTTATGAGATGATGACGTTCTCGTAGATACTATTTTCAATTGGCTTAGATAAATGGCGATCTATGAAATAGGTACTAACTTTAAGGTATTATATATAGCAGTGGAGTTTGCCAAAATGCTCAGAAGCTTTCAATAATAGCTCCTTAGTATAATTTATTTTTTATTGCTAAAAAAGCACAGCATATATATGTATTAACTTGCAGGAAATCACATTCAGATGCATCTTACTTGGACACAGTTCCCTTTGGTCTCAGCTAAGTAAAGATTAATTCAGTTGAATTTAGCAATATTACAAAGATAACTCGAATCCTTTCCTCCTTTTAGGACTTGTCATCTCTAATACAAATTTATACACCAACAAACCTTCATTCCAATTATACAGGGTCTGAGCGGAAAGTAGACACAGTCAATCAAAAAACAAAATTATTTACAGACTCAAAGAGTCACCCTCACACCGCTTTCAGAAGGGTTTCCAGCTTTCTGCGCTTCCTGGGAGGCGGCGATCGGTATGCTCTTGAGCTCCCTTATTGTAGTACTTCCACCAAATTGCGATGATGTCATTTAAGGCTGGTTTTTTTGCGGGGGAAGCAACGCGGGGCTTGTGTGGCACGGCGCTTTGTCGTGATGGAGACGTAGACGTTGCGTATTCTCATATTCTCATTCAAGGACTTCCACGTATACAACTGCATTAATAGTTTGTTCCTGTACCCACGGCGTGTATTGGCGGGATACAATACCAACATAGTGCCACCCTGCTTGTCCTACGAGAAGACCAAACAGGGACCCAAAATGGCACGTTTAAGATAAGGCCAGTGGCTAAATATATCAAATATCAATAAATTATATTTTGGAGATTATCTCCGAAGCCTGTCGTGTAGGGTTTGTATGATTCCGGATTGAGCAATCCCAATAAAATTTAAAAAACATTGCCGGACAACAGTTCTCGAAAAAAAATTGTGTATGGGCCAATTCTGGTATGAATTCGGATTCAACGCGCGGAAAACGTAAGAAAACATATGACTCGTCTCCAGATGATGGAATGTTTTTTTTTTTTTTGTGGTGACTTTATAAATTACTTGTATGTAAAACAACATTGTATAAAAAACAATGTTTATTTCTAAAGCATGCTGGGAGCCTTCCTCTTTTCAAATTGATTGAAGATTAAGTGACCCAGCTATTTACTCTACAAGTAGGTGAATTCATTTCCATGATTTCCTTCAGAAGTTAAAAGCGTGTCTAAAACTAAACGAATTTTAATGAGGTATGCAAGGAAGTGATAGTACAAAAAGTTTTCTGTACGTTCTTATAATCTGCGGATTAACTTTAGTCATATCACGAAATTATCTGAAATTAAGTTAATCTTATCTACACAAGAAAACGGAAGCTCATTCTCACAAGCGGAAATATATCAATACGATTCCTCGAAATCCCATGAAATCTCATTATTAGCTTTAACATTTCACACATACAAGTGCATAATTCAATTTATATGCTGCAGTTTCTCAATTAAGCAGTTGCCCAGCAATTTGCAACTCATCCTACAATTAACTTATCGCGAAAAATATCCGGAAACTGCCCACACAATCGTCGCCAGGGGCTCGTGTGCAGCACACAGGGAAGTGCATATAAGGCGAGAGATAAAGAGAGTAGAGAGTAGTGAGAGAGAGAGAGCTGGAACAGAGACTGAGCTGAGGCTGTGTCGCCGTCAGCGATAGCCACTGCGGCTGCCTTTTAATATGTTTGTTGACATCCAATTAGAGCGATTTCCTTCCTCATTAAAACGCAAAGTGAGATTGTAGCCGGGAGGGCAGCGCTGCCAGCTGGAACGGGCAGCGGGATGGAGAATGGAGCACGGGGTTGAGTATGGGAAGTCGCATAGACGTTGATGCTTTGAAATTTAACTCAAGCGTCAAAAAAAAATTATATTGCAAAAAACATGAAAAAGATATACGCTCGCACATAGATACACAGATACAAAAACCAACTCCCAGATACAGTAAACATGTGTTTGTGTGTATAGTGCATGGCTGGAAATCTCAACTGCCAAGTCAGCGCACGACAAACAATTAGAGCTACTGGTGGACATTCAGGGCAATGCATTTTCATAGACATGCCATTGTGGCCCTCTTGGCACACACCATACACACACACATCTATCTATGACGCGCCTGAACAATTAGAGCTGGGCTAAAGCTGGAGCTGCACGCTTAAAGTACAATAAACTCAAATACCAAGACAAAGTCGTGGGGTTTTTGAACTTGCAACACTCAGTGGCACTTTCATGGCTCGTTTTTATGGCATTGGCGCCGTTTTATGGCAAACATTTAGCAAAAGCTTAACTGCTGAATGACTCTATTAATGGTTTGTCTAGAGATGCAAAAAGTGAAAGTTTCCTTGAACCGTATCATCATAGGCTTGGACAAAGATTCTTTTAATTGCAACATAGAATCTCATATAGATAGGTCATACCTATTTGGTTGATTCACTTGAACGCGTTCTTTAAACATTTTGCAGAAATAAGTTTGGATTTCATCCAAAAATCCAATTGACTGCTTAATATGCAGATGTGTTCACTATCAAACTTGTCTTTCTCATAGAAACTTGATTTTAATGCCAAAAAAATAAATCTTTTTGTTTGTTTTCGACCAAGTTTATAGTCTGCACCAGTAGACAACCGCGACGTCTCGATTTTCAGCTGACTACAGGGAGCTATAGCTTTGAGTCTGTCAAGGAATTTGTTTATCCTGGCACCGCGGCAACAAACACCAATATGTCAGCCTGAAGATCAATTGAAGAATAATTCTTGCCAGCAGGTGCTATTTTGGGCTCAGTAGGCAAATAAACATTAGATTCCTCTTTCGTCATCTCATCATAAGAAAAATAACTATTAAGTAATATTAAAAGATAAAAACAAAAGCTTAATTATTCCTGCTGAAAAATTTCCTATTTATGCTAGCTACAGCTTCAACAAGTTGTGAGTTATAACTTATAAGCAATTTAAAAAATTTTTATTGTGAGACTTAGGGTACGTTGCTCTAACGTTTTTAAAGAATATGTTCCTCTTTCCGATAGAATACCTAAAAAAAGTTATTGAAGTGTGTTACATCACATCAAAGCATCATAAATAAGCGTATTTCGCGATTTTTATTTTAAAAATTGATATTTAATGAAGTGATCGATGTGCCATCTGTGTAAATTGTCTAAGAACTATTTTAATGAATTTAATTTTCCACTTCCAACTCCGCCCCCTGCGAGCTTCATACGCCAGCCACCGTTCGGCCTCTTATATTAATTTTGATGTATATTATGGGATCTTGGCTGAAAATTTGGTCGAACAATCTTTTATCATCTCTGAGATATGAGATTAGATCTTACCATGGGTTTGGATAAGCTAGAGTACACAGGTGAACTATTTTTTGGTTGATTCTCTTGTTCTAAACACTTCTTCCTGAGATTAAGCATTGCAAGTATGCTCACCACACGTTTTGCAGTTTATAGACGAAAGACGTCGAAAGTAGGCGCCAAAATGAGCTAATTTCTAATAAAGTGACAAAAATATGACAAATAACTCAGAAACAAAAAATTGAAGGAAAAGTGACTTGTAACTACCAGATGATTAGTGCTAAAGATATTCAGTCAACACAAAGAGGTGTTCTTTTAATGAACAATCTTTTAAGATACCAACAATATGACAGTGAACTTAGCACGATACTTGAGACCTCTGTTGTGCTTTATCATTTCTATGCTTTCGACTTCTTAAAGATGAATATTAAGCATTTAAGGCTAAAAGGCACAGCATGATTGAATTGATGGAAAAAACTTTGTCTTAAAAAACATTATCTTATTTCTTAAAAGTATTGAAGGAAGTAAAGGATTGCTTATATGGGGTAGTGACCACCGAAATGTGTAGCGCTCTTTCCAATACATTCATATCAAGGCTATATTGAAATTTAAGAAAACAAAATTTATGTTGAAGCGACTGAGGTGAATAAATTTAAAAGGAATCTGCTTCGGAGGCTGCGTCTTCGAGCAGGATGTGAGCTCATTGACTAGCTAGCTTTGGTATCACAGAGTAGAAAAAGGTACGCTTCACATTAGCCCAATTACGGGTTGCTATGGACAGTTTAGAAGACGGAACTGGTATTTTGTAAATTCAAGAATAGTTAATTACACTCATACAATACTGAGCTACCTTTGCTATCACGGAGTGGAAAAAGGTCAAAGTGGTTAACTTGCTCCAAAAACCATGCCACAAGTTTGCTTCGCTCAGCTTAAACAGAATCTTTAGGCATTACGCATTTTTCGAAAGCGCTCTTGGTCCGCCTTCTTTCGCTGCTTTAAATCCAACTAAGATATATGCTTCCTTTAAGCCTTCAAAGCCTAGATTCTGTTGACCAAAATGCTGAGCCTTGAAACTGAGAGCTCTTTACGTTGGATGTTGATAAATAAATTTCTGGTTACTCTTGCTGTCATTGGATAGCAAATACTTGTACTTATGTGTTTTTAGGATTTCTCCATGTGCTTAATGTTGAAGCTACTGACAGTTTATATATTTGCTCGTACTTATATAATACTAACAGCTATCAACATCAAAGCGACTGGCACTATTGCCCCTGCTTTTGTTATTGCCAAGGCTAAAACCAAAAGCCAAATCCTAAAACTTATATAGAAGTATACATAACAAGTGGCTATGTGGCAGCGGCACTCATATATGTGTTATATCCCATTTGCTATATATTGTGTATATATCGTGCAATATGTATCTCAGCTTGCATAACAAATCTAAACATATGTACTACACATAAATATATACGTACCCCTGGCTGGGACAGGAACAGAAATAAAAAAAAAAACCAAGTTGGAAAAAAATAAAATACAAGTACATACACCCCCAAAACGTTGCAAGGGCTATAGAGTGCGCACAATGCGAGAGAGAGACAAGCACAGACAAACGCACACACACACACACACCATGGTACAATGTTGAACAACAAAATGAGAGTGTGTGTTTGTATGTGTGTGACGACATGATACGTGTGCCAACCCCATATCTCTCTGCCCCTTATAACACGAGGCAAACAGTTTGGGGCGCATTGGGGGTGCTGTGTGCCACCGATGTTCATGTTGCTGTTTGACAATGCTCATGATGAGCTGCTGCCTGATGATGATGATGTTGGCCTTATACACGTAAATACGCTGTTACTTGCGCCCATATCCTGCGAACCTATTCACATTTCATATACTTACATCATTGCATTTGTATTTGTGTACCCCCTCGAAATAGGTGTGTGTGGCGCCACCATGTGAGTGCAAGTGAGAGATATATAGCTGTGCTAGAGCAGTGCAGCATCAGTTGTAGCTTTGGTTGGCAAAAAGAATTACATTTAAATACATTAAATTGTGTAAATAATATGCTACACATGTTGCCAGTCCATTAAATACATGCCATGTATCCACATGCCTAGACATAGATACGGCTATATGTGTTCTGTGTGTATGTGAGTGTGTGTTCGGTGTATCTGTGTGCGTGAGTGCATTGTCAGCTTTACATTGTGTACAACGCTCTCATGTTTATTTGTTTTTTTGCTCTTGTTGTTGTTGGCCCTGTTTACATGCCGTATGTTTATTTGACCCCAAACTATTTATTTATGGCATTTTTATCAATTTCGTAATGTTGTAAGTTGGCCAGCAACTCAACCCCTACCCCCTCTCTGCTAATATAGTATAAATATATGCAACACCAGGCTGACACTTGCTGTACGCCTGTTAGCGTATCCTTTAAATGCGACTTGAACGGCATCGCTGCTAGGCAACATTTATATTACTCTTAACTGAAGTGCTCGGCTATTTGGTTCTTTTGATCCTCTTAGGCTAATTAAATCGAGTTGTTATGCACCTTGAGCATGCTCGACTCTCAACATCAAAGTGTCTCTTAAGTGAGTTTATAATCTTCAAAGCTCCAGAAATTCGTTTGTAACAGGCACACAGCGTTGCACCACAGCACGTTGCATAGTCGCTTCCTTACGTGTTTGTTAAATTGTTGCTGGACTCCTCTTGTTATTTTTATTTTTATTTTGTTTTTTTTTTTTTGTGTTGTTTGTTATGTTGGAATATTATTTACCGTTGTGTACGTGACAAGAGCATATGGCTGTCTCAACCTGTCGCTATGCTCTGTTTAAGCCTGGCCAAGGGGAGGGGGACGTATTCACCAACTCCCCATACAAATATTGCGTGCAAGTCACCCTCAAATGGCTGCATAATATTAGTTAGCCATGCGCACAGCGAACGAACGCACAGACTTATAATCATAGCTACCAGGATACCTAGAACATTGGGACACAAATCGTAACCATCGGCCAAAACTTGATTGGTCAGAAACAAGCATGCATAACAAGCAGATGGCCATGACTACAAATATTTATGAATATTGTTAGATGTTACAGTTTTATGGAACGAATTTAAGAGCTTTGAGTAACATAATACAAAAGTCATCACGTAACGAAATAAGCTATAATGTCTGTGTATGCGTAAGAATACCGGGTACATTACAAACTATAGTGCTAAAAGCATACATAAGGATCACTAAGTTGGTAAAAATAGCGCATAAAATGCCATTAACAGTTTTTTTTAAAGTGCGAGATAACTTTTGAATTTTAAAATTTAAAAAAAATGTTAAAAAATTAAAAAAAAAATCTTAAAAAATTTAAAAAAATCTTTAAAAAAAAATAAAAATTTGCTTTTTCAAATTCAATATTTGATCTCATATAAAAAAAAAAAAAAAATTGCGTCAACATGTTTAGTCGTTAAGGAGATATGGCTTGTCAAAGAAAAGTAAAAATAAAATTTTCAGTTAGCGATAACTCGATAAATAATCGTAAATTTGGCGTGGTTACTATTGGCCAGTATCAAAATCGAAGACGTCGACGAAAAAATAATATTAATATTAAGTAATGTTTTTTATCCTTAATTTTTTGTTTTTAAAAATCGCTAATTATTTCTTTTATTTTTTTTATCGGAAGTTGTTCGCAAATATTATAAGGGTGCCTCAATCTGACAATATTCCATAAGAGGTTGTATTTCAAAGTAGAAATGTGTCTTTTCGATAAAAAAAAATTTGCTGATATTTCTTCAATAAAAATCACTGTAGGCCCACTGTGCATGGAAACACCCACTCAAAGAGTCGCATGTTTGTCACAAGCGCTGTCCAGTGTGCTAATGCCAGGAGCACGCTGTACCATCATACTGTGCGCCTGTTAGCGTCTAATATCAAAATTCCCGGCATGCTCAAAGCTTAGAAATTTCTAACGCTCTACATAAGTTGCCACCGTGGGGGTATGCCACACAGAGGCATAGCACCAGGGCATAGGTAACGCGCATTAAACAAAAAAAAAACCGTAGAACTTTCACTTTATGCGACTTTTGCACCTTTTGTTGTCGCACCTACGGGAACTGCGACCGTGAAGTATGCTACATTTTTTGCTGTGTGCCGGTTGTGCACAGGTAAATTATGCAATCTTTATCAGCTTACAGCGCTACAAATAACAAATACCAGCGCAAACAAAATGGCTTCCATAAAAAGGACCAAAAAAATGAATGCTCCAGGTGTTGGTGTCACGTGTTTTGGGGGCACACATTCAAACTTGGCGCTCATAACGATGGATTTTTCATATATTACAACAAGGCGCGCAGCATTTTGTTGTAGACGGTGGTGGCTGTTGTTGTATAATAATGTTGAAAGCTGGCTATAAAATATAGCATGTTGCAAGTTAGATAAACTCACACACATACATACACACACTCAGAGAGATGAGAGAAGTTGCCGTTAGTAGCACAAACTAAAACTATGAAACTATAGTGTTTCAAAACTAACAGTATTACCATATCAGGCTAACAGGTGCACAGCGTTTGGTAGTAAGGCTATAAACTATCTCAGCTGTAAGCCAAATAGTTGCGCGCTCTCCTATGTGAGCATGTGTGGGTGTGGGTGTAACACGCACTAACGAAAAGGAAAGTATCCTGCGCGCTGAGCACAAGAAACTACACACATGAGATACAAGATACACAAGTTGCTGGTCAGAACGCTAAGCAGCTGTGTGTCTGTCCACTTGAGGCATGCCACACAAAAGCTGTTA